>JAINEB010000030.1:797500-10445000 GCA_022840565.1 Eubasilissa regina
TGACAGAGCGTCTGTTCTGAATAATTACAACTTCACAATAAGAATGTGTTTTCCTTAATAATGAAGAAATATTTGTATGTCAATTATATTTAGTTTTTTTTATGTTATATTTAAACTGTTACATTAAAATATTTATTCTTATGTAAAAGCACACAAGGAAACAAAAGTAAAATAAATAAAGGTTTACGTACGTTCTTTAAACGTTCTTAATACGTTCTTTAAACATTAATTTGTTCTCCTAAAAATACACAGTATTGAGACGTATCTCAACTAAATCTCTGATATTATTTCATCGTGTCTCTGCGTAGTTACGGCCATTAAAATTGTGTTAAATTTCGTGGTTGAAATGGAATTCCATTATTTTGGGTACAGCCTAACTGAAGCTTGGCCATTGTTTACGTCGACAACACACAACTCTGCCGTTCCCCCGGTCTGCTGGGTTCTATTCTTCCATTCGCGGCTTCTCAGGAGGCGATTTCACGGTCCGGTCGGGCGGTAAGAAGGCTGTCGGCACCGCGCGCCCATTGTGCGCGCGCTCAATGGCGCGTCCGGTGTAGAGGATCAGACCATTCGACGGTTAGTCTGCGGGACCTTCGATCGCCCTGAATATTTAGAATCATCCGCGACTATTCTGATGCGAGACAAAGCCCAGCTCGGTTCCGGATTAAATAGAAGTCGATCTGGGGTGGTCTCAAACAAATTGCACTATATACTTGTTGCTTGCATGTCGAACATGTTTGTTCATTTGTATTAATTTGAAAAATGTAACATATAGGTTCGAAAATTTGTCAAGAAAAATACTGGCGTTAAAGCACAATGGTAGTGCACTTCCCCGGATTGGAAATAGAGATCCAGGTTCGAATCCCGGTGACGCAAAAACAATATTTTTCGACAAAATTGATTTTATATGTATATATTTATAATTAATATTTAAAAGATGACAGACCGTCTGTTCTGAATAATTACAACTTCACAATAAGAATGTGTTTTCCTTAATAATATATATCTTTCTCATTAATAAAATGAATAATAACAAGAAGGAATCTCGTATTGTATAGAACTTGAATATGTAACATTTAAATGCTACGAATTATTTTTTTTTCACATTTAATACTTGATATTTAGACAAAATGTACGACATTAACTATTTCAAAGCCATTTAAGCTCGTAAAAGTATTTTTTCTCATTAAAAATGCTAAAAAAATTCATAATGTCATAATGACATAATGACATAATGTCATAATGACATAATGACATAATGACATAATGACATAATGACATAATGACATAATGACATAATGACATAATGACATAATGACATAATGACATAATGACATAATGACATAATGACATAATGTCAAAAAATAGTCATATCGACCGCTTCCTCGATCACCCGCTGGACAGTTCCCGACTATTTTCTGTAGTAGGACCCGAAAAAAAAGGTATACTCCAATAAGCCAATAACAATTCCTATGCTACAGGACAATACTCGAAATGATATTGCTTAAATATGGTTAATTATGTTAGATTAGCCACTTGGCCTATGTCATATTTTATACATAATTGTAATAAACTACATAATTGACAAATATAAACCAAATTAAAAAATTTTGTTTTATTTTATAGTTATTTAAAAATAACATCGGCCTGAAACATAATATTCACTCTGTATATTCAATTTGAAATGAAGCGTATATTGTCTTTATTACGAGTAAGACAAAACATATAGTAGTAAAATCGTATGAATTTTTCCGATTGGCTAGTATTTCGCGTCGCAGTGTCAAATACGTGTTCGTAATGTTTACGTTTGTTCAATAAATACCTGTTTATGTAAACATGAACTCAGTTTTTTCAAGTATGTCTTTAAGTTGAATAACGAAGAGTAATTGAGCAGATATATGTAATTCAAAGTTGACACTTACGAATTGAAATATAGATTGTATTAAATCCCTGGCTTTTCTGCTAATCTAATCTAATGGAATCAGCGTCACACAGGTGTGTCGCGAAGTCTACGCTGGTGAATCCAGTCAGGCAGCGAGAGCCTCTTCTTTGCTTCTTGCGGCCGGCGCTTTCTCCAGAAATTTATATAATTTTCTCACTCCGCATCCCTTGTGTTCTATTCATTATTATTGTGTTCATTGGTGCAAATAAATTCGTTCTTTAGAGACACAATACGACACGGCGCGCGTACGGAGCGAGTCGAAATGCATACACATACATTCTCAACTTTCGAACGCCTATGAATCGCGTAAACAGAAACCGACAACAGTGTATCTATCATTCGTTACGCATCCACAAAGTTTGAAAGCATTCGACATTCAGTTCCACCTGTTAAGGTTTCGAATACTGTATACGCATTCGTTAACAGCATCCGACGTACAAAAAACGACTTAAATACTTATATTTTGAGGAATTAGTTTGCGTGATGTATTTTTGACGACTAGTTGAAGCCGAATTATTGAAACGTTGAATATCCATCGATTATATGTTATATTTGTATATTTAATAGTACGTTATCCAGAATCCCTTCTACAAAAAGTCACCGACCGCCACTGCTCCTCACATGCCCGAGATATCGAAATTATCTTTATTATTCATGCGTCTGAATGACGCAGCCGTGCGCCCGCACCTTTAGCGTCTCGGAGATCGAAGTCTCGCGGACGCGGGCTGTTAGAATGGTCGCAAGGCCAGCCGTGATCCGCTAACAAGTATTGAATAACTTGAATGTAACAGTTTGAGCCGGTTATCTGCGGAACGAATGCCAACAACAATGGCCGCGAAAATTCTGGCGCCAAACGAGACAGCGTCAGCGGGCTGCCGCCACTGCTGCTGCTCTCGCTGCTGCCGGTGGTGCACTTGCCGCCCGCTATTGTGCGAGGAGGCCGTCAATGAAGCTGAAAGAGAACGCGGCGGACTTCTCCGGTTGAAGACGCCTACCTTCCATCGCGCGCGCAGGCACCGCGGCAGGGCTGTCGCTCATGATTCGATCGTTCGAAACGAATCGAAGGGTTCAGATCTCGCTCCGTTATTTTTAAGTGGCGGTAAACTCGCGCACGGGAGACTTCTTGTCCGAAGACCGATGCTAAAACAAATCTTCGCGGCGCAGAATATCTTCTTAATTCGTGTGTGTAAATTTACGGATATATTTTTAAATATGCATTGTTCCATATGACGTAGAACGAAGAATTCCACTTCAAAAAGATTCGATCTCAGAAAAGATGACTGTCCCGGCCCCGACTGGGAGCTGCGTACCTGGCTGAAGACAATTGTGCCGGGCCGAGTGGCCGGTCGGTTCGGTTACTTTCCGGGTTTTTGTGCCGCTCTCAATTGGATGACGACGAATAAACAAATTCACAGAACTGAACAGTAATGCACATTGAAACGGGCGCACTAAACGTCACTTGATGTTGCTCGTGCAGTACTAATGGCGAATAATGAAAAGGAACTACACAGTCGGGGGAGTGCAGTGTACGGTGGGTGCGAGGAAAGCGACCTCATGATGGATGTCAACAGGTGGAAAGTGATGGTATTGAGAAGGAGGAAAGCTAAATACTTGCAGGTAATGAATGGTTGGGACAAGTAGATGAGTTTGTGTATTTGGGAAGTCTGTTTGATAGAAACGGAAAGACTTAGAAAGATATCTTGCTTTGAATGGAATAATATATAATCGGAACTAGCGGTGTACAGTGTAGTCTTGGTACAAATACTGATGCGTGGAAGGCCTGGAGCTGACAGAAGAGGAACGAAAGTGGACTGAACGCAGTGGAAAAGGTGTACGAGTATATGCGGCAGATCCATTGATGACAGAGTAAATAACGAAGAAATAAGGAAATAATGTAAAGCTGATCGCAGTATTGCGAGTAAGATTAAGAAAGGATCACTTAAGTAGTTTGGTTATATGAAACGTATAAATGCGGAAAGAATGGTAAGAAAGATATTTATCTATTTATTTATTTTTGTAGCATAAAATAATTAATATGAAAATAAAGGTTTCTAGATGTGTTTGTTCTGAAGCAATTAATATATGACGCAAGTGATGATGGGACCAGAATTAGAGGAAGACTTGGCACTACCAGGTCAACCGGATGGTCCTGTCAGTAGCCGCAATGAAGATGTATGAATGTGGGTGAGGCGAGAGTCGAGTGTCGGGACAGAAGAGTGTGGCGCTCTATACAGTGTGCCTACTCTGGAAAGTATAATGACTTTTAACTGTCCAACGCGACAAACACTATCAAATAATCTTATTTACCCAAATTTGGGTAGAACTAATTACATAAAAAATCGTTTTATCTTCCGCTCTACATCAAAATATAATGCCGTCAATTTTTCTAATAACATGGACATTTTCAACGATAAATTGCTTCCTTTTAAATTTAAACTACGCCAACTTTTCAATAACTATTAACATAAATTGAATATATAGCATCCCACTTCCCTCCCCTCCTTACCCTTTCCTCTCTGAACGTTCAGTTTGAAATCACTCTTTTGTTTCAGTTTATTAATATTATTTATTTTTTTAATATATACTATTTTTTAGCTTATTATGTACAACGTATTTAATTTCCGAAGAAACGTCACTGGTGTTATACATTACGTAATTATCAGTTATTATTGTTACACTGTTTGTTTCTCCAAAAATAAAAAAAATAATTGTAGCGGTATTATATGTGTACTAGGTTGTTTTTTAAGAATGTCACGAGAGCGAATCTCGAGATAAAAATCTCGTAAAAATGTCGCCAGTAGACACGGGTCACGACAATCAATACTAGGAAACGGAAATCTTGTCCATGTTTTAGTTGAAAGAAAGTATAAAAACTATAATTATTTTAGTGTTACCAATAAAACAATTTTAAAAAGGTAAACACTGACGGAAGGTATGGCAATAAATACCCCAATTCTAATCTTACATACAGGATGAATATTATGTTCCAATTTCAATCGTAGCTCGAGCTGTATGCGAGGTGGCACCGTCCTGTTGAAACTACGCGTGCTGCAGGCCCGAGTGTTCCAGTTTTCATGCAGTAACTCTGCGCGGGTGTATCAATTGAGGATTTCCAGCGCCCCAATAATAACTGCTTTGTTTATTAACAAAACCACGTTGTAACACCAAAAAAAAAACACGTGACTTTCTTCGCAATTTAACGATTATTTAGATAAAATGTTTAAATCACTCCAACGCGTTATTCAGGCGTTAAATCCTCCACAATATATTGTATCAAATGCGAACTATGAGTTTTAGTTACAGTATATACAAAATAATTTATGAACACTCTAACTAGTTGCTGTATGCATTCGCTGTTCGTTATCTGTCAAAGTGTTCACAATGTTCACCTAACGTACGGTATCATATTACAGAATATAAAATATATTTTTTTAAATAAAAATATGCCTACGAATAGTAAATGTTATCGTTTTTTAACACGTGTAATTATTTCTAGTGGCAACATTGCAATTCCTAGCAATTTTTAACATTGGCAACATTATTACACAAAGTTTTAACTTAAATCACATTTCGTTTCTCTTATTCAACTACGAGGTATGTAAAAATACAAACTATTACAATTTATTTTATTAATTCGTATTTGGTTACTTGTCATACACGCTCGTCTGAAGCGAAAGTCAAAAGTAGTTATACTATCTAGTGAAAGTATACACAAAATGCACCAATGTAAGCTGTAACAAAAACACCAATGTAAACTGTAACAAACGATTTTTTGTTACAGCTTAAATTGGTGCATTTTGTGTATACTTTTACTAGATAGTATAACTTACATTTAATAACGTATAGCTTATATTTAAAACATTTTCTGTGGGAAAACGTGTTAAATGTGAGACGATATACGACTTGGAAGCCAACATTCGTCGCGTTATTGCCCACATACGGTCCCAGCTGCTCCAAGAAGTGATCGATAATTGTACTTCAAGATCTGGCTTTAGTCTAGTCAGCCGCAGCGCCTGCGTGCGCCATACTTAAACACTAATGGAATAAAATTATCTTTCCAATAAAGCCCATACCACGGCCCTTAGCACGATTTGTATATGTTTTATTTCATATTAAAGTTCAATACATCTAAAATAAGTTCAATAAATCTGTACAAGTTCGCCGATTATTGAAGCTTCTGACAGGACCTTCCTGCTGTATCTGGTTTTTACCTGGTCGTACCAAGTTTTCCGGGAACGTCCTCTACGTCTGGTGCCATCGACACTTGCGTCACATATCTTTCTTACCATATGACCAAACCACCTAAGAGATCCATTCTTAAACTTACTCACTATAAGTACTATGAACATAGGACTGACTCGATGGCCTCCTCGAGCGTCTTGCTACTAGATCACCAGGCGAGTATCATAACCACTAGACTACAGGCAGGTAAGAGTACATAAATAATAAGTAAAGTGCGTCCATATCAATCTGTTATACTCGCACCTTCAGATTTGACATAAATGATAATTTGGTGGTTTTTCTTACTGACTATAAAGACTGTATAATATAGGATAGGTATTGCTTACACCTACATAATTACACCTGTATTATGTCATATTTAAAATATGACATAATACAGGTGTATTTATGGACTGCATCACGAAGATATGACCAGGTTCATAAAATAATAAACCGTGGAAATGGTGACCGGTCCTCGCGCTCGGACTGGTCTAGGTAGACCTGGATACGGGTCTGGGCGGTTCCCCGAAGGTCCTGGCGGTTCTCACGCGGCCAGCTGTTCGCCAGGAATTTGACAGTCGATGTTTGCAGTTTGGCAAAAAAATTCTTCACTGATTTTCGGTCGCGACAGCGTGGTCAGAAAGCACAAAGAACTGCGTGTCACGATTTTTATATTGTATTTATTTCACTTGCCTGATGGTCTGTCGGTTAAGACGGTCGCCTAGTGATGGGGTAACCGAGGGATCGAGCCTCACTCCAGTGGTATAACCAGACATAGTTTACAAAATGTATAGACATGAACGATTTGATATTTGCATTTTGGTGTCACTCACATGCAGTGGCGTGCAGTAGGAACAGAGTTAGGTTATGCTGTTACCGACGATGCCAACTAAATATATAGGTAAATAAACTAGATATTGGGAATAACTCTAACGAAAGTAGACTGAATGAGATCACTTATACGAATTTGTGTCAAATCTATTTATGACAGAGTAAAAATTGAAGAAATAAGGAAAGAATGTAAAGCTGATGTTAGTATAGTGAGTAAGATTAAGAAAGGATCACTTAGGTGATTCGGTCGTATGGAACGGATGAATTAGGAGAGAATGGTAAGAAATATATATGACGCAATTGTTGATGGCACCCAAAATAGAGGACGTCCGCGAAAGACTCGGCACGACCAGGTAAACCAGATAATGGAGGACGGTTCTGTTAGGCTGAGGCGAGAATTGTGTGTCAGGACAGAAGAGTGTGGCGCTCTATCCTCTCTGCCCACCCCCGCGGAGAAACGGCGTGATGGTAAGTAAGTAAGTAACTTAAATTTCGAATGCAATTGTAAATTGACTACTTTAAAAAGGGCATGGAGCTCGTGCTTTCGATTCGGCTTCAAATATTTTCTACGATTTCTCCTTCGGACAACGGCTTTAAAACGTTTCATTAATAGTGTTCAAAAATATTTATTTAAATAACTAGGTTTACCAATTAGCGCAGCCAAAACTCAATACTGAAATAATTGTATTATGACAAAATGAAAATTCTCTCGCTTGACAGATGATAAATCGTTCAATATCTACAAATTGTATCTACGCAAACACCTAAATATGGAATCATAGCTTGGAATACACTAAGAAAACAAAAAAGTTTAGTTTGTCAAATAAGGCAAATAAAATTATGTTGGCGTAAATACTTCGGAAGCTAGTTCTGGGTTTTCTATAGGTAATGTTGAATACAGTAATTCACAAAATACACAAACCTTTGTGAACCTGTGCCGGTAGACGCCGACGTCGCTCTCTTTGTAGTCTGTTGGTCCTTAAATCTGCTGGTCGGCCACCGAAAACTTTCTCACAACCGATAATCCGAAAATATATAATACGAAATATTTTTATTATCGCCGACGTAAAAGTCCGTCCGAATCGCAAAAACTCTCTTCCCAGAAGCAGCTTCGCTTTTGTTTTCTGTTTTTAAATCCACACAAAAAGAACACACATTTTTAAAATTTTATATCAGGCCTACTTATCGAAGTATAAGAGCGCGTTAACTCGTAGACATGCCATTCTACGCAGTTTTCAGTAAGGATTATTCCATTTCTAAAACAGCTGCCGAAACCGCAAACTGTTCGAAAAGTGCAGAAAATCCGCAGATGTCAAGATACCGACATAGATTCAGTAAAAATATATTTAATTTAGGATTGAAAAAATAAGTTAGGTTCACTCGAGACTTAAGTGCTAGCAAATCGCCGAGCAGAATGCACATGAAGTTGTCACAAATGGTTCGCAAATAACCCACGGCTAGACGTGGCCTACGTCACAGACAAGGTTATGTTAAAAACGGTTAGAATTTTATAGGGTCTTTTCATAACATTAAGATTATTTCATTTATTTTTATTTCTACAGAATGTTTAGTAAAGCACAGGTTTTTTGCTTGTATGCAGTGCACGCCCCTGCTCGCGTTATCATTTTGGTACCACTCACGCAATCAAATAGCTCCGAGCCTTTTTTTAAATATATGACTCGATTTGAAAGTAAATTTAAACGCTGTACAGCCAGGTGGTCTTGCTAGATGTCTCAATAATCAACGAGCTTATAAGAGAAGATGTATAAATGCAGATGGGGTGTGAATTGTCTCAGGAACAGAAGAGTGTGACACTCTATCGATAAGTTAGCTAATTATTTAACACTATTAGGTGCCTGTTTTGTGCACACCGTGTGCATATGACGAAACACCTGATCGGACCTCCGCGGCCGGTACCTGTCGTCCACCGTCTACCTGCGGCGCACGACGGAGTCCTGGCTCCCGCCCCCACTCCAGCGCGGCGTCAGCTGACTGCGCGGCAAAATTTGGCGCCAAATGCGACAGAAGCGCGCGAAAATATTCAGATCGCCTCTACGTATTCCTGTGCGCGATACATGATCTACATCTTGACCGGAAAATCTGCTCCACAGTTGGCTACCTTGGACTCTATTTAATATTATCCTTTTTGCCCTCGAGAGAGAAGGATCATTCTCTCTATTATCTACATTATTTTCATTCCGAATTATCTTACTGTTTTTACAAGCTTACTATTTATTTTCTGATCTTATCTATGTATTTTAAATTGTCTATTGAATTTTATCTTAATTATTATTTTATATTTAACATTGCTTACTTATAATGTAACTATAGAACGTGCAAAAGTGTAACATATGAATTCGAAAATTTGTCGTCAATACACTGTGTCGGTGTAGCATAATCTGTTAATGCAACATGCTAATATGAAAAGATCGAGGTTCGAATCCCGGTAGCAACAACAATATTTTTGGATAAAATTGATTTAATACGTATATCTTTCTAATTAATACATTTAAAATATGACAGAGCATCTGTTCTGAATAATTACAACTGCACAATAAGAATATGTTATATATATAAATCAGTGGATTCTATTACAAGCTAGTAAGTTACATATTTTTATTTATCGCTGTACCCTCTCCATGAAAGGAACTAGCTCTTGAGCTTACACCGTTGTAATATTAGAAAAGTCACAAGTTTTATAATTGCTAATTATCTGTGATAATATTACGAATCTCCATCTATTTTCATATATTTCTATGACTTTCTGGACGTCTTGCAAGTCGTGGATTGTTGCTATATAATACTTAATTATACGGCCAGGTTTGTGAGACGCGAGCGTCTTTTATATACGTAATAACAATACGTAAATATGTATCCGCGGAATTGTATTACGACTGGCAAATATACTTAGCAACCGTCATCCTGTCATCCTGTCATCTCATCTATGTATTATGGTCATATCGCGTCGTACTCTATGGTCAGTTTCACTGCACTGTCAAATCACGACTATATTAATGTTTTGTTCGTATTTTTCAATGCTATTTTAATTAAGGAGAACACATTCTTATTATGAAGTTGTAATTATTCAGAACAGACGCTCTGTGATGTTTTAAATACTAATTTAATGTATTCATTGTAAATATATACATATAAAATCAATTTTGTCGAAAAATATTGATTTTGCTCTATCGGGATTCGAACCTGGATCTCTATTTCCAATCTGGGGAAGGTTCGAATCCCGATAGCGCAAAAACAATATTTTTCGACGAAATTGATTTTACATGTATATATTTACAATGAATACATTCAATTAGTATTTTAATGGTGTTTTTAATATATTTTAAAATTAATACGTAATGACACCATTTGTACAATTCCAGGTACAGCAATACAGAATACTATATAATATCGATTATCGCCGATTACTTCTGCGTCAGTGCGAAAAGCAGAAAGCTGCTAGGACCTGCGGGCGGCTAATGAGTGGAACCTTGAATAGTCCCTTGAATGATGAGCTGTTTCATCTTCTATCTGCTAATCTTGAACATTTTTCAATACATTCACATTTCAATGCTTGGGTAAACGTCCACGCCTACGTAGAACAATATAGAACATTGAATCGTTCTCATTCAAAGCATTGGCACGACATTTTTGTAGCTCCATTTTCTTCAAATTTCACCTCAAGGGCGCTTTAAACATAAATTGTTTATAGTCCTATATTATCTTTGTTTATAAAATTAAAAATTGTTACATTTTTATTAGAAAAGGCCTCTTGAAGACACAGAGACTCTTTCAAACAACCGGAGTTAATGTAGCTCCTGTAAAAAGGGATGTTATATGAGAGAATTTGGAAACTCCATATATTATCCGTCCTGCCGCATTTATATATCTATATTTAAAAAATATTTTTATACAAAATATTCCGTATTGAATTTTATACATTAAATATCGTTCAGCGGACGGGTATTACGAGAATGCAAAAAAATATATAGAACGAGAACATGCATGCGGCGGTATCCCATTACTTCAACCATTGACCATACGCACTTGAACACAGATGAAATATGTGAACACAACTTAATTAAACAGTTATCCGTAAATTTACATGTTATGTAAAATTTTTACATATATCTACTTACTTACTTACTTACTTACCATCACGCCGTTTCCCCGTGAGGGTAGGCAGAGAGGATAGAGCGCCACACTCTTCTGTCCTGACACACAATTCTCGCCTCATCCACATTCATACATTTTCTCATACAAGCTCGCCGATTGTTGAGGCTTCTAACAGAACCATCCTCCATTATCTGGTTTACCTGGTCGTGCCAAGTCTTCCGCGAACGTCCTCTATTTCTGGTTCCATCAACACTTGCGACATATATCTTTCTTACCATTCTCTCCTCGTTCATCCGTTCCATATGACCGAATCATCTAAGTGATCCTTCTTAATCTTACTCACTATACTAACATCAGCTTTACATTCTTTCCTTATTTCTTCATTCTTTACTCTGTCATAAATAGATTATCTACATTACATACATATATCTACATTATTGTTATTTATTAGTAACTACATAATACTATATAAAATTTTGTTTGGACTGTGCCCGTCTCACTGGAGAAATTCTGTGTCGAGACAGTAGTAGATAGAATTACATTTATTACTTTATAAAAGGTGTATATGAAGAACTATTTTAAAATGGACTTAATTTTTGTAACAATAATTAATATAGGTATAGGTGAGTGCACCGATACTGGCTCCACCCACATTACGAATCCGAGGTTTAATATATAGTTTCATGTTCTCGGGACAATTCAATTGATTCAAGTCTTTTAGCATTCTGTTAAATAGCTGAGGTCCAAAATATGAGTAGTTACTTTGACCGAATGCAGAATGCGCTCTCGGGGTCTGTGGGCTATTTGTGTTTGTCCGGGTGGAAATAATGTTTTAAAATGTGTCTGTATTTATACATGTATTTGAGAGTACAAGGTTTTAGCATGTACAAAATCTAATATATTGCTGTTAAAATCATTTCTTTTTAACTCAAATATATTCAATTATATTTTTACCAAATTAAAACCAAATATCGCCCTGGTACATTATCTAATACTACGCCACTGGATGTGGGGCAATATTATAAATATAAATATTATTTCGCTGGTGTTAAATGAGCGGAATATTTTGCGAGTGATTTCTAGCTAAACTATAAAATAAACAATAAAAATACAAATTAAATTAATCAACTAGAAAGATATACGAAAAGAAATCTATCCATCGAAAAAATATTTAGTTGCTGGACCTTTTCATATCCGGGGAAGCGCGTTCACCATTTCGCTATAGCAATCGAATACATTTCCGACAAATTTTAAACTTATATTCTGTAATTTTTTTAAATTGATATATTTACTATTCCATTTTTAAAAGCAATTCATTTTATATCTGAAATACCTCTGAGTAAAACGCGACAGGAGACGTCAGAATTAAATTAACGAATCCATTTTGTCAGAAGGATACGCGGAGAATTGTACACAATGCGCGACAGCAGCTCTCCGCGGCGGGGACGCCAGAGCAGAGAAGGACGGGACGGACGGGATGAGACCACAACATGGACCGCTGGACCACAACACGGCGGTGTCTCGAGACGCCGACCCATCAGCTGTGGGTTCATCGTCTCCGGTCCCCCCCGCACTCCGCCGCCCCTAACAGTACAACCCCCCGCGGGAACTCGATACCAACGGTCACACAAAAATGTACAGGGCGACTACAAAGCTCCCGAAACTATAGCCTGCCAGTAATATGAGGTCTCCTTTAATAAATTACTTCGTGGCAACGTATTATATTAATAATAAGAAAACTTTAAATACTAATTGTAAATATATCCATATAAAATCAATTTTGTCGAAAAATATTGTTTTATATGTATATATTTATAATTACTTACCATCACGCAGTTTATCCGCGGGGGTAGGCAAAGAGGATACGCGCCACACTCTTCTGTCCTGACACAATTCTCGCCTCGTCCACATTCAACATGCTCGCCGATTGTTGAGGCTTCTAACAGAACCATCATCCATTATCTGGTTTACCTGGTCGTGCCGAGTCTTCCGCGGACGTCCTCTATTTCTGGTGCCATCAACACTTGCGTCATATATCTTTCTTACCATTCTCTCCTCATTCATCCGTTCCATATGACTGAACCACCTGAGTGATCCTTTATTATTCTTACTCACTATACTAACATCAGCTTTACATTCTTTCCTTATTTCTTCATTCTTTACTCTGTCATAAATAGATTTGCCACAAATATGTCTAAGAGATCTCATTACGTTAATTTAGTATTTAAAATATGACAAAGCGTCTGTTCTGAATAATTACAACTTCACAATAAGAATGTGTTTTCCTTAACAATAAGAAAACTCTTTCTTTACATCACTGATAAATCTACAATGTACACTAAAATTTAAAATGCAATCATAGACAAAAATATAACCATAAATTTTTATTTTATCTTACTGTAAACCCATTGTATTTGTATACAGTATTTCTAAACCCTTATAAATGTTAAAAGAATGGTTTGTTTCCAAAAGATGATTGGCGAATTCAGAATAGTTGTTGCTATTTAGATATCTCAAGTGCTCCTTAAACATGTTGATTTATCAATAAATAAAGTTTTTTCTTATTATTAAGGAAAACACATTGTTATTGTGAAGTTCTAATTATTCAGAACAGATCTGCGATATTTTAAATTATTATTAAGAAAGACAAACATATAAAATCAATTTTATAGAAAAATATTGTTGCGCCCCCGAACCTGGATCTTTTCCAATACTGAGAACGTGCATTAACCGATTATGCTAAAGCACCGCAGAGCATTGACGACAAATTTTCAAACTATATGTTACATTGGAAGAGATCCAAGTTTGAATATTTTAATACTATGCGAAAAAACAATATTTTTCGATAAAAATGATTTTATACGTATATCTTTCTAATTAATATACTTAATTCATATTTAAAATATCACAGACGATCTGTTCTGAATAATTCCAACTTCACAATAAGAATGTGTTCTCCTAATAATAAAGTTGTATCAATGTGTCCAAAATTTAATAAAAATTAATTGATAATTCTGGCGTCTGCTATCAGATTACTCAAAGGTATTTGAGATTCTGTAAAAATAAGGTAGATGGCTCTTTCAAATAATGGAACGATTATATGTATTCATATCAAAAAGGTAACGCTTATATCGTCTCTGTAGCATAGTTGTAGTTATACGCACCTTCCCCGGTTTGGAAAGACATCCAGTTTCGAATTCCGGAGGAAATATATTTAATTCATATTTTTTCTTATTAGTTATATGTATAACACCGTTGTGAATCGTTCTAATTCATGACAACAAACTTCCCAGGGTTCAGAGGGCAGTTTATTTGCCCTCGTATTGTTACAATGAAGGGTTCACATACAAGAAATTTAAAATGCCCACAATAACAGTCGTCGATATCGAATATAAATACAATAACCAATGTATATAATTAAATATAAATACAATAATCATTGTGTAAAATTATATATAAATACAATAATCAATGTATATAATTATACATAAATACAATAATCAACGGTCAAGAAAGATTCGTAAGTTGTCTACTACGAGCGTATCCATACATATAGTACGTAATGGGGTATTTTTAATAGTATTTCTGTGCCGAGGGTGAGAGCCTGCCGGACCAGGCTGTGGCCGGACAAACCTGATCCTAGCATCAGCGGGAATCCGCTCACAGAGCACATCCTTCACGCCGGCGACCATCTCTGGGAACTGGGAACTTGGAACCTGCCGGCGTTCACCAATTACGTGGCTCCACTGTCGGTCAGCGTTTAACTGCTCAGCAGGTTCAATGTCAAGATCATCAGGGAACCTGGTGCCGGAGTCGAGCGTGGATCCGAGAGGAATGAAAATAAACGATAGGAATTCACTAGAAATGAGGCGGACACGACATAAATTCATTTTTAATGTGGTAAATCAGAATATTTTTTATTTATTATTGTGATGTTAGATGTGATGGAATTCTAATGAATGTATCAACTAGAAGATCTAAAGAAAAGATCTATTTATCTCGGTAGTGACCAAAATATACCTTTCTAGTTAAAACATGATAGGGACGTATAAAAATACATGTCATCCACTTAACACTTCCTTAAATATTGTCCATTTGAATAAACATGAACTTTACTAATTATTTTCCAAGAAAACTGGGTTTTTTTAACCGAGTACTGAACTATGCCTAACAAAACTGTATTTTTTCGTTACGCTGGCATCATCTTCGAGTAAAAAAATCTACCGAAAATAATTTTAGTTTCTAATGATTTTTTCGACAAACTGAATTTTCGACCAACTGAATTTTTCGATCGACTGAATTTTTAGACCAACTGAATTTTTCGATCGACTGAATTTTTAGACCAACTGAATTTTTCGATCGACTGAATTTTTAGACCAACTGAATTTTTCGATCGACTGAATTTTTAGACCAACTGAATTTATAACGGTGAATTTGTCACCATTGGGTGGATCATCACTACGTAACTTCACGTGCTGTTAGGAATAATCACAGTGGACTGTATGACGAAACGCTGGAGGAAGAGACAGGGATCACATAGTCTGAAAGAAGTGACTGAAATAAAATATCTGGAAGTCATAATAGATTCAAAATTGAATTTATCCCAAAATACAAGATACGTGACAGAAAGATCTGAATGTGATGACCTTTAAGCAGAAAATATATTTTAATATAATGGTATTTGTTTATAAAATATCAGCGGAATTTACACCAAAAATGGATGCAAATCAACATGAGCACGAGCATCGTACAGGAGGAAGGGATAGACTGAGACTGCCGTTCGGGAAGAAGGACAAATCTCAGAAATAGATGATGTACAGTGCGATGAAATGCCAGAAAACATAGGAAAGGAAGAGATATTGAGTAGATTTTAAATGAAACTGACTAAATATATAAAAGATAAGTTTTAGTAAAAGAGAATACTTAAATCTTGTATATATTAGAGTGCATATAAGGATTGCTTATGTATGCACTATGTTAAGAATTAAATTAATTAATTAATAGTACTAAGAAACCACTCATATTTTGAAGTCCCGCCTCTCTCCACACTCTTGAGACACTCTGCAATTGAAGAAAGGTACCGTCGGCCACTTTGCGTTGATTTCTCGGGTGAGATTTTCAGTAATGTCATCAAGTTAACACTGTTTTCGCCGCGCTGATGGGCGAGCAAGTAGGTAACCAAGTATGTGTACAGAAATATTGAAAATAATCTATATAGGAATTAAGAACATTCTGTTCTAGTACGTGCGACAGAAGACCACAAATAATGCGGAAGAATTATCAGACAGGCATTGCGTTGTATCCATTATTATTAAGGAAAACACATTCTTATTGTAAAGTTGTAATTATTCAGAACAGACGGTCTGTCATCTTTTAAATACTAAATTAATGTTTCGAACCTGGATCTTCATTTCCAATGTGTTTTCCTTAATAATATATGTTGTATCAACGTGTCCAAAATTTAATAAAAATGAATTGATAATTCTGGCGTCTGCAAATCGGTTTACTCAAAGGTATTTGAGATTCTGTAAAAATAATGTAGATGGCTTTCAAATAATGGAACGACAGGTGTATTCATTTGAAAAATGTAACATATAGGTTCGAAAATTTGTCAAGAAAAATACTGGCGTTATAGCACAAAGGTAGTGCACTTCCCCGGATTGGAAATGAAGATCCAGGTTCGAATCCCGGTGACGCTAAAACAATATTTTTCGACAAAATTGATTTTATATGTATATATTTATAATTAATACATTAATTTAGTATTTAAAATATCCACAATTGTTGTATTTCTCACTTCGCACTCGTGTCGAACATTCTAAACGGTCGCATTTCAGATTTCGGCGGCACATCAACCCACAAAAGTGGTCAGCGATCCCGAATAACATAAATACCGTCACCCATTTTGTGAACGGGCCGGAGGTACCTGCCCGACCGCGGGATAATCGCCGTACATTACGTTCCGGTGAAAAAAACGCATCCAGCCTCGTGTCGCGCGACTCCGGGCCGTCTGGGCGCGGGCAGCAAGGGTCCATTTCGCCTGGCGGTCGGGAGCAGTTCGTGACGCTTTTAGCGCCAAATCGGGACGGGCGGTTGTCTCCTGATAGTAGTGTTTGTTATTTATGTAATCGAATAACGTCAAGTGCCGTAACCGACGCGTACGATATTTTTCTATATCGTGGGGCGATCGGTCAACCCCTGATTAATATCGGTCGGTTGCTATCGACACGTTAAATAGTTTTGGAACATGTTTCATGTGCTGGAGGTGAGAATGGTAAGGAAGACGTATGACGCAAGTGTCGATGGCACCATAAATAGAGGAACACTCGGCACGACCAGGTAAACCAGTACAATAATATTAATTATTGCTACAAAGTGATCCAAAATTAATTTATTAAAACCACTTTAAAATAGTTCTTCCTTTACACCTATTATATAGTAATAAATGTAATTCTAATTAATTGAACAATTGCTTGTAAGCTATGCCCGGCTCGACACAGAATATCTCCAGTGAGACGGGCGCAGTCCAAACAGATTTTTAACACTGTATTATATAGCTACATATAAAATAAATAAATATATATATACAGTTACAATTCACAAATAATAACGCGTTCTCTTTAAAATACAGGTATATTAAGTCGTATTATAAATAATATCCAATAATTTTATAAAATGAAATAGAAAAATCTCTGGCGTCTCTTAGCGGTCATTTCTCTATAAAATAGCTTTCAAATAATGGAATGTTTGGTGTATCGGATAGGAAGAGATTCGGGTTCAAATCCCTGTGGAAGCTAAAATATTTTTTCGATATATTGAGTTTATCTGCATGCATATCTTTCTGTATCCTGATACCGACACTGACGTACGGAAGTGAGGCCTGGAGTTGGCAGAAAAGGAACGAAAGTAGACTGAATGAAGTGCAAATGAGATCACTTAGGCGTATTTGTGACAAATCTATTTATGACAGAGGAAAGAATGTGAAGTTGATGTTAGTATAGTGAGTAAGATTAAGAAAGGATCACTTAGGCGGTTTGGTTATATGGAACGGATGAATGAGGAGAGAATGGTAAGAATAATATATGACGCAAGTATTGATGGCACCAGAAATAGAGGAAGACTCGGCACGACCAGGTAAACCAGATAATGGAGGATGGTTCTGTTAGAAGCCTCAACAATCGGCGAGCTTGTATGAGAAGATGTGCGAATGTGGATAAGGCGAGAATTGTGTGTCAGGACAGAAGAGTGTGGCGCTCTATCCTCTCTGCCTACCCCCACTGGGAAACGGCGTGATGGTAAGTAAGTAAGTAAGTAAGAAATTTTAAAATATGCAAAACAAACTACGAGTATAAAAATAACGGTTCAAGACAGAAAAAATATTTTTTTTTTAGTTTGACACAGAATGGCCGAGTATCAAAATCAGTCGCATCTTTGACTCCAAACAGCATCAAAAATATTACTCTTATATTTAAACACTAAGTATCGGAATATCTACAAGTCTTAAATCGTTTCCACGCCTGTGTATTCTTTGTGTGGGTGCATGCCTATAGAAAATAGTGTAGCGAACTGATTGTATACAGCGCAGGTACGTGGTACACAATCAATTCGGTTAAATTAAGGGCGTCCAGCATTCCGTTTACTATTTTAAATAAAAATAATAAATCACTTCAAGTTCTTCTACACGACAAGTTAGAGCATCACAATTCAATTGTTAATAAACCTTAAATATTTATACTGAACCCTTTCTTATTTTAATTCGTACACTTTATAGAATGGAGACCAAATAGTCGAGTTGAATTCTAATAATTAATAATTATAACTTTCCCTTTTTTTACATGCATTGTGTACTCACATTGACCAAATTAATATTCATTAATAATACATCTTCACCTAGTTCATTACTACTTACAAGCAGACTAGTGTTTGGATTCGCACCATCTCTGGACTGTCACTTCAAATATTTATTAAGGAAAACACATTCTTATTGTGAAGGTGTAATTATTCAGAACAGACGCTCTGTCATCTTTTAAATACTAAATTAATGTATTCATTATAAATGTATACATATAAAATCAATTTTGTCGAAAAATATTGTTTTTGCGTCACCGGGATTCTACACAGAGTGTCTGTTCTGAATAATTACAACTTCACAATAAGAATGTGTTTTCCTTAATAATATATGTTGTATCAACGTGTCCAAAATTTAATAAAAATGAATTGATAATTCTGGCGTCTGCTGTCAGATTACTCAAAGGTATTTGAGATTCTGTAAAAATAATGTAGATGGCTTTCAAATAATGGAACGACAGGTGTATTAATTTGAAAAATGTAACATATAGGTTCGAAAATTTGTCAAGAAAATACTGGCGTTATAGCACAATGGTAGTGCACTTCCCCGGATTGGAAATAGGGATCCAGGTTCGAATCCCGGTGACGCAAAAACAATATTTTTCGACAAAATTGATTTTATATATATATATTTATAATTAATACATTTATTTAGTATTTCAAATATTTAATTTATATTTCATATTTATAACGTTTCTTAATAGACTGCGGCACTGGAGTCCAATATCTGACATAATCAGGCGACGTAGCTGCACTTGGATTTTTTCAACTTTGTACTTTCTTCAATAAACTGTCGAAAAGTTGTAAATACCCTTGGATCCTTATCACCAGCTGTTTTCCTAGGAAAATCCTGAAGAATGCGAGTCGTGGGTTTGACCTGGCCGCCAGGTATAAGCAAACATTGTATAGCTGTACAAGTAATAGTTTTTACCGCCGTCAGAGCTGTTAGATTGTCCACTTGCCGCGCTTCAGTGCCGTCGGCGGTATCAATAGCGGCCATTTATTAGCAGCAGGAGCCTCGAGGTACGCGACATCTCGACTATACTCTGAGATCAGCTTCAGATTGTTAGAAACAGAACGGTTCTGACAACCATAGATCCCTACCGCTTCTGTCACACGTGTATATACACGGTGACAGAAAACAAAAATACACTAACAGCGCGAAAATTGGGGCTCTCTATGAGTTGAGTTTCTCGCTACAATGTATTTATTAAATAATTTTTAAATATATATATATGCATGTTTCTGAAAGGGGCTGTAACTAGGGTTGCCAACCGTCGCGGTTGGCCGGGATTGTCCCTGAATTGGAATCGATGTCCCGTATCCCGGATGAATTTAGAGAAAACTATTCCATTTATAAATACTAAATTAATGTATTCATTATAAATATATACATATTGTTCCGCACAGCTACGCGGCTCGAAAAAACGCCGGACGAAAAAGCATACTTGGCCGCTTTACGGCAATATTTCGTCTGGCACGAGCCGCCTTTGGAAACACAGTTGTCCACCGGGGAGAGGGGGGCCAGGCCGCGAGGCGAGGCCACGCCCCGGCCGCCGTCAGATTGCAGCATTACATTTTTTTTGGAATATTGTCGTATAAAAAATTGTTAGACATAAGATGATTATATGAATAAATAGAGAATTGAAAGGGCGATCGCCCGGGGATAATTTAATGCACCTTAAAAATCGTTTAGATAGTGAAAATGGATTTTTCAAAGTTTAAGGTGCATTTATTAATTCCTCGGGCTATCGCCCAAGATAAAATGTATCAGGCATCGCGAGGAGGGCCAAACTCTGTAAGAAAAAGTACTCGCGATGCCTGAAAAATTAGAAATAAAATTGTGGGAGCTTCTTTAGAAGCGCGAAACGAAATCTGCCGTCCCGTACCGGACGACAGAAAAAATGAGCGATGTTGCCGAATTTGGCCGCCAGGTGGTGTCGGCGCGGGACCGAATCGGGGTGGCGCGGAGGGTGCTTGCGCATTCTGATTGGTCCCAGCATTCCGAGGGAGCCATAAGCTCCCAGGGCTAGAGGTATAATATAAATAAACGGTCCAGCGGTTGCAAAATCACTTGCCTCGCTTTCGCCTGCACCGCTGGACTTCACTACTAGAAAACTGTTTCATTCATCTCTACTTTGACCCTGCTTTCACCTGGACTTTCTTCCTCTTGGATTCGACCTTTGGCTTGCACACTTGGACTGATCCTGGAAGACACTCACGACTCTGCGACTACACTGGACACGATTTGGACCCCCTTGGACCACTGCATACAGCTGCAGAATATCGGCGTTCGAGAGATAGAGCGGACCGCACTGAACCAGCACCTAAGTGATTTGATACAGTCTTGTTCCTGTACTGAACAAGTGGTCCTTCTAGACGGATTGTCGCTTCGCTCTACACTTAGCCGGCAGATTGCGTCATGTCTCGACCTGGATTGCGATCGGGACACGCTGAGGAGCAGGAGAGGAGATTGGAAGCGGAGGAGCAGCGAAATGAGCCATCGGACTCAGACGACCACCAGTCTGAGGATGACCGCGGCTCACAGAGGAAGTCATCGACGATCGTGACTGAGGATTCCATCCGCCAACTGAGGGCGGAGATCCGGCGTAGTGAGCGGCAGCATCGTCGCCTCATTAAAGAATTGCTGCGCGACCATGGAGAAGCACTACTCCGGGCACAGGCAGTCACGGCCGGTACCGACGATGTCAGCAGAGTGACGGCCGGAGTCGCCACTAGGGACGAGTCGGCAGCCCTGAAAAGGGCCTTTGCGCCAGGCGCAACACTGGACGCAGCGTCGAGCGTGGGACCGAGCGCGGCATGGCCCGCCGCGCCGGCAGCCGCTCGGGCCGCGGGACCGGGCGCCGCTACACCTGCAGCGCCCGAAGCGGAGCGGAGCGCGCCGCCGGCTGGGGGCCGGCCGCCTGTTTCGCCGCTAGACATCGGAGGCACCGGGACCACGGGCAGGATTCCGCGGGCTCGCTCGGATGACACCGTGCAGACATCGCTTCAGGATGGGGGCGCGGCGCACGGTGCTAGTTCATTCCCGAGGGAGTGGGTTCGCGACCAGCGGGACCCGATGACGTTGGTGGCAACCGCCATCTCCGATGCGATCCGATCGGCGGGGATCGGAGAAAGCCCGAGGACATACTCGGGCCAGGACGAGCCGCGCATGAATGCCTTCATTGCGCGGCAAGCGGTGGCAAAGGATTTGCCGCCGTTCAGCGGTGATCCGCTAGACTGGCCAACATTTAAGGCGCAGTACGATCAGTCGACGAGCCTGTGTGAGCTGTCGGCTGCGGAGAATCTGCTGCGCCTACAGAGATCACTGAGAGGACGAGCCCGAGAATCGGTTGCGGTGCTCCTGATTGAGCCACGCAATGTTCCCGAGATCATGGCCATCCTCGAGAGGTGGTACGGTCGGCCAGATAAGATTGTGGAGAGTATGCTGGAGCGGGTGAGACGTCATCCCCGCCTAGCCAACACCGCCACCACGGAGGCCATCGTGGAGTACGCGGTGGCCGTGAGGAACGTGGTGGCGACCGTGGAGAATTTTAAGGGAAACCATCTGGCATCCGCGCAGTTGCTCACAGAAATGGTGGGCAAAATGCCCACATGTTATAAAATGTTCTGGATGGGTGAGCGGCGCGGGATGACTAAGGACGTCACCGTGCAGGATTTCTCCGCCTGGCTGACGGAGTTGACCGCCGAAGCACCGCATACCGGGTGCTTGGAGCCGGCGGCACACGCGCAGAAAGGGAGCCGGAGCGCCCAAGTGTACGCCACCAGTGAGGAGGATAGCGACCCCGACATGATTGCGCCCGCCGGGGCGAGCGCGGGTTCGGGCCGCAAGTGTACAAGTGCGAGTGAATTCGGCGGAGAAACAGTGTATAAACGTGTATGGTGCTCGATGTGTCAGTCGGCCAGACACAGTCTCGCTGACTGTGTGGACTTCGCTCGACAAGCAATGACGGACCGGTGGCCGATAGTGCGGGAGAGCCGCGTCTGTTTTGTGTGTTTAGACGCGGGACACCGGTACCAGGAATGCCGGGCGAAGCGATGCGGTGTGAGCGGGTGCCGTGCGCCACACCATCGCCTACTACACGGGGCGCTGCGCGCCGCGGCCGCGCCCGGCGGGGCAGTGCCGGCCGCCGCATCGAGTGCGCGCCGGCGGTCGGAGGGGTACGCCGGCCCGAGTGGCGGCGACCTAGTGGGTCTCGCGGGAGACCGGCGGCACCATGGAATGCTACACGGGGCGCCGTGCGCAGCGGCGCCGGCCGCGGCATCGAACGCGCCCCTGGGGGGGGCTGTGAACACTACATCGGGTGCGGATATTGTTGCGAATACATGGGACAGAAATCCATCGATTTTACTAAAAATGTTACCTGTAAAAATTCGCGGGCCCCGAGGTGAAGTGGAAGTACATGCACTTCTTGATGAGGGCTCGACGGTGACCCTCATCGAGGAAGAAGTAGCGGATGCAGTCGGGGCAGTCGGAGAAAAATGCCGAATAGATATTCGCGCCCCGAGAAATATGAAAACGTCGGATGTGACGTCACGAGTGATTGACGTTCACATACGCGGGGAAGCTTATGAATATGAGCTGCGTGCGCATACTGTACAGGAGTTAAATCTCCCGTCCCAGCAAGTGAGCCGTTGGGATGGGAACCTGTATGGCTTTGAAAATACAAAAACACTGGTTAAGCCGCAATTGTTGATAGGGCAAGATAATGCCCACTTAATCATCACGAGAGGCTCACAGGATGTGGGAAGCAGCGGCCGATTATTTCGGTCGAGGACGAGCCTTGGATGGACCAAACACGGTCTGCAAGTGAACGGGCCGTCGGACTCGACCGTGAGCGGAGAGCAGGAAGGCGCTATTGCTACACTGGCGGTAAGAGCGAACGTCATGACTCTCACGCATGATATGGAAGCGCCGAGAGCGCTAGAGCGAGTGAGAACACAGACAGTGGATCTCACTCGCACAGAGAAACGCGGAAAGAGACCGCGTAGGAGAGCGCGCAGAAAGGCGCATACCGCCTCAGAACAAAGGAGGTCGGGGCTAGCTCCTGCGGTAGCAGGAAAGAAAGCAGAATGTCTCATACGCGCCGTGCGGCGGGCGCTTGAGGCCAAGCAGGAACGCTTGGGCCTTACAAACCCAGGCGGCTACCGAGGAGTAGCTGAGTTGCCTGCAGAGCGCGGCGAAGCCGCACGGGGGGAGCGATCCGGACAGCGCCTGGCCGCCCGAGCGAGGACAGCGGCGGGCGACTACCCGCGGCCCGCCACGATAGTGATCCCCCTGCCGACCTGGAGCCCCGGGTCTGAGGCGGCCTCAGGAGAGTAGCTGTGCTGCCTGTGGAGTACGGCGGAGCCGCACGGGGGGAGTGTTCCGCACAGCTACGCGGCTCGAAAAAACGCCGGACGAAAAAGCATACTTGGCCGCTTTACGGCAATATTTCGTCTGGCACGAGCCGCCTTTGGAAACACAGTTGTCCACCGGGGAGAGGGGGGCCAGGCCGCGAGGCGAGGCCACGCCCCGGCCGCCGTCAGATTGCAGCATTACATTTTTTTTGGAATATTGTCGTATAAAAAATTGTTAGACATAAGATGATTATATGAATAAATAGAGAATTGAAAGGGCGATCGCCCGGGGATAATTTAATGCACCTTAAAAATCGTTTAGATAGTGAAAATGGATTTTTCAAAGTTTAAGGTGCATTTATTAATTCCTCGGGCTATCGCCCAAGATAAAATGTATCAGGCATCGCGAGGAGGGCCAAACTCTGTAAGAAAAAGTACTCGCGATGCCTGAAAAATTAGAAATAAAATTGTGGGAGCTTCTTTAGAAGCGCGAAACGAAATCTGCCGTCCCGTACCGGACGACAGAAAAAATGAGCGATGTTGCCGAATTTGGCCGCCAGGTGGTGTCGGCGCGGGACCGAATCGGGGTGGCGCGGAGGGTGCTTGCGCATTCTGATTGGTCCCAGCATTCCGAGGGAGCCATAAGCTCCCAGGGCTAGAGGTATAATATAAATAAACGGTCCAGCGGTTGCAAAATCACTTGCCTCGCTTTCGCCTGCACCGCTGGACTTCACTACTAGAAAACTGTTTCATTCATCTCTACTTTGACCCTGCTTTCACCTGGACTTTCTTCCTCTTGGATTCGACCTTTGGCTTGCACACTTGGACTGATCCTGGAAGACACTCACGACTCTGCGACTACACTGGACACGATTTGGACCCCCTTGGACCACTGCATACAGCTGCAGAATATCGGCGTTCGAGAGATAGAGCGGACCGCACTGAACCAGCACCTAAGTGATTTGATACAGTCTTGTTCCTGTACTGAACACATATAAAATCAATTTTGTCGAAAAATATTGTTTTTGCGTCACCGGGATACGAACCTGGATCTTCATTTCCAATCCGGGGAAGACCTTTGTGCTATAACGCCAGTATTTTTCTTGACAAATTTTCGAACCTATATGTTACATTTTTTCAAATTAATATCCCGGTGACGCTAAAACAATATTTTTGGACAAAATTGATTTTATATGTATATATTTATAATTAATACATTAATTTAGTATTTAAAATATCACAGACGTCTGTTCTGAATAATTACAACTTCACAATAAGAATGTGTTTTCCTTAATATTCCATTTATTTTTATTGAAATTGACATCGTATAAATTCGCTTATAGTTCTTCCAACGTACGTTCCCCCTGCCTTCCCCGCTACTATTTAGACACCTCTGACGTTTCTTCAAAGGGTTTGGCGTGTTCGGACGTGCTTAGTTGTATTTGAGCCTTACAACTATTTGCTATCCCATCGTTCGGTGAAGATGGAAAGTAGTCATTCAAATAGTGACAACGAACGGCAGACGACCGGCAACTATGCGCGTCCTCCGCCGAAGAAAATAAAAAGATGGTCTCTTTACAAGGACGCACGATGAGAAAAATATATGTGTGTAATAGTCAGGATGAATAAAAAAAATAGAGTTTTGAGCTATTTATCCCGGGATTGTCCCAGAAAAAGTTGACAACCCTAGCTGTTACACCCACTAATAATAGTTTACCGAGCGATTCCCAAATATTTAAATGAAAAGATTAAAGGATTCTGTCTCGGCAATGGCAGCAGCTTTAGTTATCTTAAATATACTCTTGTAGTTTGTAAATTTATTCGATATTTGGTCTGCGATATACAGGCTGTAGCCAGTGACGCGATGGTGCGCAGGGGCTCATGTTAGACAGGTCTGCGATATACAGGCTGTAGCCAGTGACGCGATGGTGCGCAGGGGCTCATGTTAGACAGGTCTGCGATATACAGGCTGTAGCCAGTGACGCGATGGTGCGCAGGGGCTCATGTTAGACAGGTCTGCGATATACAGGCTGTAGCCAGTGACGCGATGGTGCGCAGGGGCTCATGTTAGACAGGTCTGCGATATACAGGCTGTAGCCAGTGACGCGATGGTGCGCAGGGGCTCATGTTAGACAGGTCTGCGATATACAGGCTGTAGCCAGTGACGCGATGGTGCGTAGGGGTTCATGTTAGATAGGTCTGCGCTCTACATTTCGTATCAATAATTTTTTTCACATTTTTAATGAGAATATTATCGAAGACTGACACCGATTATGTTCTCACTATATGTCTGAAAAAGCCAAATAATATTCATATACCTAATACAAATTAAATTAATCAACTAGATAGATATATATATATATATATAAAAAAAAATCTATTTATCAAAAAAATATTTAATTGCTATCCATCGGGATCCCGACTTATCCGATCGAATGCATTTTCAAATGATTTTGAATTAAATACAATTCATACATCAATTATCTAATTTTTAAAAGCAATCAACTTTATATTGCGGTGAATCTCAAATTCCTTCAAGTGAAACACGCTAGGAGGCGCCAAAATTAACTTAATAATCAATTTTATTAAATTTGGGTAAATGTATTAATTTTGAAGGAGAACATTCCATTTGTTGCAAAGTTACGTTTTCGGTATAAATTCCATTAATTAATTAAATAGATTGTTTTTCTATATATTTCCAGTTAATAGATTTAATTTTTTATTTTCAATGTATAGTTTGAAATCAAAATATTTCAAATAATCGAAATTATATAGTATATGGAATTGGCGTCTCTTCTAGCTTAAACAGCGTTTTTTGTAGATGATTTTCTTGGAAAACTTAGACCGACATTCTGTCACGGTAACACGTGCCATTGTCAAGGTGTTGTCTAAAAGAATAACAATACAACCATGCTTTTTCGATGGAAATATAAATATCTCACTGTCGATATATCCAGTTCCATACACTAGTACTCGCGGAAACCTTCATTTTAATATATAATACATATATAGGATCCTTCCGTTTTGGGTTGACGCCAAATTTTTTTTAAATACGCCACTGGTTGCAGCCCATTGCGCTTCTTCTAATTGATGAATAAAATTGTACATAACATGACGCGCCCTTGAAGCTGGCTTTCTTTCATTTCTGCAATGCGACAGCTCGCCGGCGCCTAATCACATCTAATCAATTGGCTAGCAACATCGGACAATTGAGCGCGGCCATTGTCGCCCGAGTCGTTGCTCCGCCATTCTGTAATTAATGTAGATGAATAGATCGCGTCTGGCAACACCAGCGGTGTAAAGGTGGTCCCGCACTGCGGCGACGCGCGCTGAAGGGGCCGGCGTACGTAAATATATACAGACATTATCGACTATCGAACATCTATGAGTCGTGTAAACACACAGATACCAGCAACAGTGGATTATATCATTCGTTTCGTATTCACAAACTTTGAAATTATTCAACTTTCGCACATACACAGTTTTGCCTGTCTAGGACTTCGAATACTGTATACGCATTCGTTAACAGGTATAATGCACAGAACAGCATACACATTACGAAGCGAGCCATTTAAAAAAAAATATATTTTTAGAGAAGCAAACAGTGTAACAACAATAACTAATAATAACAGCATACATAATAAATAACGCCAGTGAAGTTTCTTCGGAATTAAATAACTAGTACATGATAAAAAAAAATATACTCCAACAAACCGATAAACAATAGACTTTTACATTAAAATAAACATAATAAATTAAAAAATAATTAGTATATATTTAAGAAAATAAAAAAAACTGTTTTTGAACTTACATGCAAAGTGGGAAGGGCAAGGAGGGGAGGGGAATAAAATGCAATATATACAATTTATATTTTTTATAGTTATTAAAAAGTTGGCGTAGTTATTTAACAGTCTGACTTGACTATTACTTATTTAATTAATAAAAATATTAATACAAAAAATATCATGGATAGCGAATTTTGTAAGTGTTTCGTGTATTTGATAGTAGATAAAAACGCATTCTTATTGTGAAGTTGTAATTATTCAGAACAGAATGTGTTCTCCTAATAATAAAGTTGTATCAATGTGTCCAAAATTTAATAAAAATGAACTGATAATTCTGGCGTCTGCTATCAGATTACTCAAAGGTATTTGAGATTCCGTAAAAATAAGGCAGACGGCTCTTTCAAATAATGGAACGATTAAATGTATTCATATCAAAAAGGTGGGTTCGAAAATTCGCCGCTAAAAATATCGTCGCTGTAGCATAGTTGAATAATGCACCTTTCCCGATTTGGAAAGAGATCCAGGTTCGATTCGTTTTATATATATATACATATATATCTTTCTAATTAATATATTTAAGATGTAAACTAATTATCCAGTATCCCTTCTATAAAATGTCTGGCAAATACCCCAAGAACAGAATAGCTACCCTCCGTTTACTTAGGACTGTTCTAGAAGCAAAAGCTTCCATATCGATCCTACTCATTCACCGCCAGTTTGACGTTTACTTTTAAATGCTGCATGCCAGGCTCGTCGTGTAGTGTTGTTGCATTGCAACACCGCACTGCACTGCCGACGGGTACAAGTGTAAAGTATACATGTTTACAAACGTCGGTTCTTACAAATGTCGATAGATAGACAGAGCGTCGGCCATCTTGAATGACTTGGTGCTGGAGCAGGTAAGCTCACTTAGCAATTCTGTTTATTTATTAGATTTTATTGACAGACACGTTTTTGTTGTAACTGGGGTGAATATATAACATATATAACGTCATAAACATAAGATACAATTGTATTGCAATTTAGTAGTTTATTATGTGAGATGGAGTAGACTCCACCTCTGATATATACAACTTGACCTGGCAGCTTTACTAGACTGCCGTCTGTGTTAAAGTAGCCAGTTTTTTTCGTGCTGTTGTGTTATTTAACTCAATAGAGATAAAGATTCGACAGGTTGTTTAATGTACCATCGGATGCCTGAGAAGATTTACACCGTTGTGGCGCTCATAACTCAGATCTGCCCAAAACCGATATACAGTGTTGTTGCAGAGTTGGAGTCAATTACCTCAAGCTCTTTGGTGATTAAGTTTGATAAAAATCTCAGAACAAAGTGTAGGGGTCAACCTTCTTAATAGGTATATATTTCGTTTCCCCGTCTATTTCGATGAATTTCTTGGATATAGTGTCATTTGCCAGTATCCTTATTTGGACTTAGTATAATTATGGCTGTAAAGTGCTTGATTAAATGGTGCGGTATGAGACGCGAGCAGGGCAAAAACGAATCTCTACAAAAACGAATACTTAAATGTTTTCTCTTTTATATATTCAATAACAGTACTACTACTATTGGCTACTATTGGCCGCCAAGCGACCGCAATAGCTGCCCGCAGGGCCTAGCACCAAGCGATCGGCAAAAGCCAACGGGACCACGGCCGCGCGGCTGTCACCAATGGCCGCACAGCAGCAACTATTGGCTGCGAAGTGGACACACTAGCCGCCAACCCAGACCGAATGATAGAGAATCGATCACAGTAGCCCCCCACAAGGCCTAGCAGAAAGCAATCGTCGACTTAATAATGACTTAACACAAGATGCCAGCACAGTATACTTTTGGAAGTCTCGTCCTCCATAACCTGAACGCACCTATGTGCAAACTGAAGTTCTCATCAAACCTAAAATCGGCCTCTTGACTGTGCTCCTCCACTTTTATCGGCATCCGGCAGATCTCAGGCCTGTCACCAGAGAAGTGCCTGCTGTGAAGTGCACCACTCGGTGGGTCCGACGGGTGGCCCACCGCGACAAGCTTCTCCAAGCTCTTCCCATCCAGCGAGATGCCAAATAAAGGCTGCAAATTAAGAGTCTATCCTTGATGTTCGGCAGATGTGCTCTCGTCGTCCGTGATATGCGCAACATGTGCCTCCAGCACCGCATCTCAAAGGCATCAATACGTCTTCTCTGCCTTGCCTTCGGGGTCCATGATTCCACACCGTTTAAAAATATATAAATAATCTTAATTGATGAAATGAAGAATGGAGATGCAAGATGAGGTGTTCTGTGCATACAGACAACGTGGTATGTCCCTACACGTATACCATATGTTATGTGATGTATGCCTGAACCAGATTAGTTCCGCTTCAGTTATAAAGTGTACAAGGCGGTGCCTTTGTATCTTCAGGAGCTTCGCATTCCATACACGATTTCATGTCAGCCTCTACTTCAACCGTTGGTTGACGAGTTGAAGAACCGATCGGTCAGAAGAATAGGCTTAGTGAACGGACTTTTGCTGTGGCAAGTCCAAGAACGTTGGACTGTTTGATCTTCAAGTAGGTATGTGAAATTATGAGGGACTCCAGGGAGGATGGATATGCTTGCGGGATCTAATAAGGAAGATCATTGTCCAGCTCGGAACGATGACCCGATGAGGTAGGAAAAAAATATCGTTCGTGGGTGTATGGGTGTCTCGCTGGGAGATTTTGAGAAGATCTGGTGTTTAGATAGAGGGTGAGGGCCATGCGCCCTTCCCTTTTTTCCTCGAAAAACCTTAGGTTTTATATCTGCCTCTATATCTTTATATCTGCTTTATATATTACATCTGAACTCCATGTTTTCTTTGCTTCTCTGATCCTAATCTCATCCTTTAGGTGGGGTAATTTGAGGCCCCTTTGCTTCTTGCAACTTTCTTTTGGTCAACATCCTGCTCTAAGAATTGTATTATGTGAAATGACAAATGTAATTTTATAATTTGTGCACAGTGAACAGTCTTACTGACTGAATATAAGCAATATGTGCTGTAAATTTGGAAGGGGATGAGGTGCTCTCTGACTGTTCGACGGTCGCTCACTTGCCACTAGAAGTAGATGACGCGACACATCTCATAAATCGGGATGTAGAGATTTTACGGTTCTCTTAAAAAGGGGTTGTGTTGACAGGCGTACGTTGAAAAAAATGTAAAAAAACTGGTTATATCTTCAATGAAGATGGACAAAGCGATCTTGACATGAATATGTCGTCACAGGGTTTCTATCGATGCAGTAGGATCGTTCAAGAGGATCCTGTTTAAACTGTTCATCACAAGCATGTATACCTACGAGATCAGGTCGAACCACAAGCAAGTATCGTACGAATTCAACATAACAATTCATACAGAACACTGTTCGGATTGGTACGTTATTGAAGCGCATCTACAATGTTTGCCGAAGACACCGAGTTGCTGGCGTAAAGCTCGGCACCAGCTAGCTATCGTAGGAAAATAAGCGCTCCATCTGTGAGGACTGAATGATATTATCCCACAAGAGAAAACAAGCTTCAAATAGTTCCAAGAAAGAAAACTAGTTTTGGGCAAAGATTATTCACCTTTCAAGCACCCAGAATATATAATCAAATTGAAGGTAAAATTAGAAATTTAACTTGGTTGTTGCAATTAGGAAGAGCAGACCCAGAGAGTCAACTCTTTTATATAATCAAATAATTTGTATAACTACTTTTGTGCGTTTTGGTCTTCTACCTTATATCTGCTTACAGTATTGCTATTATTATTATTATTTATTTCTCTTCACTCTTTTTATTAACTTTTTTGTATTTTATACATACATATGTATATTTTTAAATAATTTCACACTTTATGCTATGTATGTATTCGATCTTACTGCGTTTTGCCTTCGATGAGTTTTGGTTTTATAAAATATATTAGTTTATCAATTTGCCCTAAAACAGGCTTGCCTAGTTGGGCAATGTATTCAAACTTGTGTAAATATGATACATTTTGAAAGAAAGATTTAGCTACAACACTATTATATTTTGAGAGCTCGTAAGTGCGCAGCGCTCTCACGGAACACTGGCTCCCTGACCAGAGAATGGCATCGACTGGCGGAGTAGCCAGAGATAATATAATGATCATGTTGGCTATCGTCACTTTGTTAACTGCGGTCCCGTGCAGCTCTACAGTAGACTAGCCATGTTCTTCAGTCATCGTGTTCTCTTCCTTCCAGAAACCTTTCCCTGCATCATGAGGTGCAAGATCTCATGTCTTATCACATGTCCGAGATCTTCAATAGTAACTCTATTTTGAGCATTCTTCTGTAGATCCACATCTCAAGTGCTTCGAGTCACCTCATCATTTCCTCGGCGAGTGACTGCGCTTCTATTCCATAAAATAACACCGAGAACACGTAGCATCTGATCATTCTCATTCGTAATCTAAGGTTGAGATTAGTATTTATGTATGTATAGGTGTGTGTGAAATTCTTTATTTATTTTTTCTTTTCTTTTCACAACTTGAATATTATTTATTGTTTTAATGGCGAATCGGGTCTCGCATGAACAACTCGATCACGCTAGAAAAAAAACTTTTTAATATTATTATTAATTCTTCTGGAAGGCGTGCGAAAAAATCCTCTCTGCCTACCCCGGCGGAGAAACGGCGTGATGGTAAACTAACCGTGGTTAAAATGTATTATTTAACTTACACTTGTAATGATAAATTTTGTCAAAAATGTCACTACGTAAATAAGTATAATTATTATCTAAATCCCATCTAAAGCGTGTAAGATAAAGATAAAGATAATATTTCTAGGAACGTAGTTCGTGGATGGGCCCGAAATACTGTAAACAGATAACATTTCCGCACGAAGTACACTTTTAAACAAATAAAATAATTTTTATCTAAGCGATCGCTCTGTCGGTTTGGCGGCCGGCCGCCGGGGCGCGGTCCGCCGCGCACCGCCGAGGGGGTCCTGAAAACCGTTGGTGAACCGCACAGCGATCAGTCCGTTGGTGATATTCCCGCCGGGTGGAGCTCGCTCGCGCCGACCGCCGCAGCCGTGCGCACGCACTCGGTGCTACACAAAAAAAAAACTGCCCCAAATTAATCAGTGTCGGAAAATCAATAAAAATTAAAAAGTACCTACTCAGAATTCTAAAAAAACACAACGGACCGGAAAATAAAGCATTCGAACGCGTTTGAAAAGTCATAGAAGAGAAGAAACATCAAAATAACCGCCGTTTTTGTCGGATTTTCTCGTTTCTCTGGCGGGTTTTCGATCGCCTTTCTGTGTTTACGGATCGTTCTTGTGTTTTGATGTCGTTTCGACCGATCTGACTGCGGTTCGAAGTGCGCGGAAGCCGAGGAATGGATGTGACCGGAGTGATGTGGGAAGGCAGCGGCCTGCAACAGGACGGCTGCGAGGTCTGCCAGTGTTCGAGGTGAGTTTTTTCTCGTTGAATAACGTGTTATATCGCGTTTTTTAAGACAATTTCTCGCGACTGCCGGCCGGGCACGAGCAAAACAGACAGTTCACGTTGTGATCTATGTGACTGTTGAAATGTCGTTGTGATTCCGTCGTATTTGCATCTTTTAAATAGATTTTGATAATTCGAAAATTATCTGCGATTCAAGTGTTTGTTCGTTATGTGAACCAGTTCAAATGTTAGATTGTACATTAATGTTTACATTTCTCGCAATTCCTGACACAGTTTCATTCATGAATGTCTCGAACGCTATCTGCATTCGCGCACTTGTGACCGATAAAAATTGTTTTTACGTCGGTAATGAGAGCGGTTTTCCGTTGAGATTGCTGTTATCAGATTGTTTACTTCCTGGTTTGTGATTAAAAGGTCGAGTTTATTATTGAAATTAACTTAATTGTGGCTTCACGATGAGCGTTGTTAAACTATTCGACCGCGCCTAGCGAGATTTCTCTTTCTTCTGGAGAGTGAAGGCGCTCCGAGCGAGTAACGGATCAAACGAAAACGAAACTAGCGGAGCTCTCTGCCGCGAGTGCGCGATGAAATTGAAATGAAATTTTCTACGAAAATTAATCATTGTTATGAGCGTGTGTGCGTGCGTGCGTGACCACGTGACTCTAAATTGAAAAACAAATGGGTCTTAAATTATGTAGGTGCAAGGGAGAAGGCTTATTGCAGCCGTGATTGATAATCAGGGTTGTCAACTTCTTAAGATGTTTATTCGAGGCGCGTTTTTAAAAAAGCACTACTTCATTTTTACAACACTAGTTTATTCGGACGCTACACACCTTAAACTGCTTATCAACATAGAAAACTTGTCCTAAAGGGGACACCGATTCTTGTTGGTAAACCACTTCTGATGGGAAAATATGGAATTCACCTACCGCCAAGTCAGGACACACTTGTTAGCTAGTTTCATGTTTCGTGCATTCAAAAAACGAATCACGGACTTATCTATTATCTAGAAAATTTCAACCACTCACTGCAAGATGGCATGTGGTGCAAGCGCAAAACGGTACATACCGAAAAAACGCGCCTCGTATATGAGCATTTCATGAGCATGACATTTTATATTATGCAATAATGGAATCACTATATGTATTATCCGTCTCCATCCCTCCCGGTCTTGAGCCGTGTTGATGCAATGTTTAAAGATGACCGTTTTAATTAAATTGTTTGGTCCAATATCTTCGTATTTCTGCTTCGCGGCGATCTTTTCGGTAGTCCCTTAAAGAATTTTACGTCCGCCACGGGCAGGCGTCTGCTCCGCCTGTGCGTTACGCCGGAGCTGATTAAGATCAATATTTATATGATTCGCACAAATGATAAAATATAATATTTTTATGAACCAGATGAAATATAGATGGATTCAAAATTGGTAGTTTGAGTTCCGACACATTTAATAGCAGCGGTCATGTATGAGTGTAGGACAAGACATAAAGCGGGACGGTTGGCAACTTACCTCATTATCTTGTTAAAAATAGTGTGCGCGTTATATTTTTTTTGTGTGCGCTATGGTGTCAAATCGCGTGCGCGCGCGCACACCTCAGATGGAGCATTGTTGGCAACCCTGCTGGTGTTCGATTGTATCGATGATTGGTAGCTGACATTTAATTGTTTAGTTTCCAGTGTAGCGGTGATTGCTCGCCGAATTACCAATAATCAGTTATAATGTAATATAGTCGTTATAATATAACGCTCATCGCTAGTTCCTGTTCCGATCAGCGCCGGCGTTACGCACAGGCGCCGCCTGCCCGCGGGGGCGACAAAAATTGAAAATTAAATTCCAAGTTGCAAAACGATAATAGTGTGTATTAAAAATAATCCAGCCATAAACAATTCGATAAATAACATTATTGGTTATTTCCTAATACAGCAGTCATTTGCGGTCAACACTGGTGGCCAGAACGTCGTTTGGTAAAAAGTCGACCTTGGGCTAATTTCAAAATGCCGGCCTAACAAAATACCGCCCGTAACGTGTGTGGCACGCGGGCGGCCAATTTATGGGGATGGTTTTAAAAAATTAAAAACGTCACCTTTAAGTTACTAGAGCGGAAAAAAACAAAGGTCTTAACGCCGACGCTGGTCGCAATCTTAATAAGATTAAAACATGGTGTCATCGGCGGTTTGGACATGTAGAACGAATGAATTATGAGAATGCTAAGAAATGTATATGTCGCGGGTGTTGATAAATGTGCAGAAAAAAATGGCGCGATGCGATTGTCCTGTTGATGCCTTGACAATTGACGAAGAATAGTGCGGCGCTCTATCCTCTACATGTGTCTGTTAAACGGCGTTGTGTTTAAATGTATCATCATCTGCGTCGGTCCGTGAACTCCCTCTTGACTCCTCCACTTTTCTCGGTATCCTATCGTCGTTGGCAATTGTTTGAGAGTCTGTCCTCGATAGCAATTATTTTGTAGTGTAACATGATTATTGTAATTTTCATTAGACTAAACTTGGTTCTGCACACACTTTGCGTTATTCTGTCATTAATATAGTTTCGACGGGTGCAATCCACCTCATCATCGGGTGATGCCAGCTATCACTTTATATAGTCCAACGAGTGTGCGGTACAAAGATTGATATCGATTATTTAACATTGTTTTTAACCATTTAATGAGCTATTTTAATACATCAACCGGTTTTGGAAAGTACAATTTCTTTCATCAGGATATTAAATTAACTAACTGTATAAAAAAACTTAATTAAAGTAATAATTATATGTATTAATTAGAAAGATATACATATAAAATCAACTTTATCGAAAAATATGTTCTGAATAATTACAACTTCACAATAAGAATGTGTTCTCCTTAATAATATGTATATAAGTTGTATCAATGTGTCCAAAATTTAATATAAATTAATTTATAATTCTGGCGTCTGCTATCGGTTTATTCAAAGGTATTTAAGATTCCGTAAAAATAAAGTAGATAGTTTTCAAATAATGGAGGATTCAAAAGTAGTGTCGCTGTAGCATAGTTGGATAATGCACCTTCTCCGATTTGGAAAGAGATCCAGGTTCGAAGCCCGGTAGCGCAACAACAATATATTTCGATAAAATTCTAATTAATACATTTAATTAGTATTTAAAATAATTACAACTAATGAAGTAATAATTATTTAAAAATAAGTAACCTAACTTAAATTATCACGATGATAAAAGATGTAGAAATTTTCTTAATTATACAAATTTGTTGGAATTTTTTTTAGAATATTATTTGTGGTTAAATTTAGACGATTATTTATAATTTCTAATTATTTTAAATTATTAAATCTAAGATCTACATTGTTGATACGCAAACAGACACATTTCAAAAAACGTAAATCTATCATTTCTGCCCTAAAGCAATTTTGAACGCACAAGTCAGTTGTCGCCAAACTTCTTCAGTATACAACTCGTTAATTATACTGCCTTATTTTATCAGCGACGCCTCGCGTTGTCGCGGCTGTGGGCCCGTGACTTTATTAAGCCGCGATATTAAGTGTGAATTAATTGAATCCCATTCGCGCGTCATCAAACCATATTTATACAATTGGGGTTAAACGGGACACTTACTGGAAAATATTTAATTGGTTTTTTCCACCCTGGTAACTGAAGTGAAGATTATGTTTTAAATTTTTGTAAAATCATCCCCGAAAATTGGGCGCCCTTTGCCTTCTGCGCATGCGTGCATAGAGTTGGTACGACTGCTGTCGCGTTTGCGAAATTTGATCCAGATCGCGTTATTCGCCTTCCGGCTATTGCAGTGTAAACTTGTCCGCTCCGCTAGCGATGATCCGATTTCTCTATTCAGAGGGTGTAAAGGGGGTTGGAATTGATCCTAGACTTTTATCACTATGGCCGAATGACAAGATTCAGCAAGTTCGAGAGATGGTTCTGGCGAATAGACGACGAATAGCGTCTTCTTTGAACGTCACTCGTGGTTCTGCCCATCAAATCGTCCCCAATGTACATGTTGAACGCCTTATAGACAGTGTAGATACTTGTTTTACTTGCCCCCGTAAAGAGGTTGGGGTCCGAAATCCGATGCATATATATATATATATATTTATAAATCAAATTATGTTTTTTGACGTGACAACGTCTTATAAATCGATGAACGCCCGCTGCACGCACGAAAAAACATGACTCATTGTCCCGTTTGTCGCGTTACGCCGAAGGCAAGCGTTCAAAGTAATAAGCATATTTGAATTAATGAGTGCGAATAAAATATATCAATAAAAAATTGTAGATTTCATTTCACTCCTTCTTCGTATCCATACAAAATAATGATAATTCAATAAAAATGATTCCATTTTATTCATAAAAGTATGCAATCATTTCATCAATGTTTTCTTATGACGTTGTCACGTTAAACTATCGTCCGTAAACCGACTTTACAGACAAACAATTTTTTTTGTGCTAATTAACCTTTCCTCTCCGATGATGAAACTGAGTTGACATTACCTCTATATATATATATATAAATATCTTAGGTAATCCTCTGCAATATATTTAACTATTGGATAAAATTCTTACAATGTATTAGTATGTACCATACGCAACAATAAAAAATATTTTTTTGAAGAACCTGACGTGAATTTGTCAATCCGTGTATGTATGTGTACGTGCGAAAAAGCGCTGAAGACGCTGTGCGCGGGGCGCGGGGTGCCAGATGCCTATCGTCACTTTAGGCTTAGTGTTTAGACGCGTCTTATGCATCTTCAGGCTGTCGGTCGTCCATTTTTAGCACTTTTACACAAATAATTTGCGTATATATATGACGTACTTATTCATATTTATTCGACTTAAAAATCACTGAGTTTACAGCATCGGAACGCGCGTTTTTATTTTAGTACCGCAAGGGAAAGGTTAAATGAAAATACATTAAATTGAATTAATTTTTATAACGTTTTCTTCACGGGCGCCGAGCTGGAGCGCACCGACTGTGAACTTCCGTGACGTGTAATTGTCGTTAGTAATTGCCGGCGCCCCCCTGTCAGCGTGCAGTATCGCTGACGTCACTCCCCGCGTGCGCTTCCTGCGAGGTGCACCGCGCGCCGCAGCTGCACGCGGGGCACACGTGCTCGGGTCACCTACGCAAATACACTTCTGCGCTGGCAACACGTGCGGGTGTGGGTGCGAAGCCCCGCCCCCGGCCAGAGCTGTTTGATTTGATGATCCTCACCTGTATCCTGGGCGATTCCTTAACTTCCGTCTAGCTGGTTACAATTTAATGCAGGACTGAGATATTTTCATGGTAAAATGAATGATATGGCCTTGACAATACTAATTTCTCAGAATTATCCAACCATATTATTGAAAAATACCATTAATTTAATAATAGCACAGGGGTTAATATCCTCCATTAAAACGGGTTTTGCATCCGGTTGGACAGTTTAGAGGCCCTCGAGATAAAAAAGCTGTGCAATTCCACTTGTACACATTGTACTTTCCCCTCCCTTGATGTTCTGTCTAAATGTATATGTATTCTGTCTCCTTCTTTATGTTTACTATACTATAAGTGATCCCTTTTAATTTATTGTTAGTTTTAAACGCGCCCTGACTAAGCTCGAGCTAAGCGAAACCGGTTGGCGTTTGATAAAATTCTTTGTGTTTTATTTAAATATGTCACATCACAAAGTGATTGCTTTCTACGAAAATATAAATTTAAGACGTAAACTATAAGAAATTCAATGACGACGCGGCCGATGGGTAATCCGGGCAATGTTTGTATGGTGAGGGTGGTGATCGGCAAGCGGCATTCTTGTTTATCGTCAGATGTCAGCCTAGTCAATGTCACGAAGTTGAGTCATAAACAGTTAACCGTGTAATGATGATTTATTTAAAATGGCGTTTTTACCAGCGAGGCTCGACAGAGATAGTATGATGCACATCACTATCGACCCCGATGGCCATGTTCACAATGGAACAATATTCCCGCTGCTGGTGGCCGCTGTCTGCTGCCTGCTGGGGCTCCCTTCCACTAACCGCCCCAGTCCGGGGGTTGGAGTTCGTTGCCCCGAGGATCCGACAATACTGCGCCATCACTCGTCGTTACAAACATAACCTTTTAAAATCACATCAATATTCTTACTATTTTCAAACTAAGCTAAACTCTTGTACTATGGAAATATAAGGTGACCAAACGTACTCCTGTTTCGTGAACAGTACTCCTGTTTCGTGAACAGTACTCCTTTTAAAACCTTTTTTTTTTCATTCGTACTGCTTGGTAACGTTAGGAACTAAGACTATCTTGCTGGTCTCCTGGAACGAGGCGCGAATCCCCGACTGCTAGATCGCTAGGTCAGAGTCTTAACCGCTAGACCGACAGCCCACTTTCGTTTCGATTGCATATTTTACTAATAAATATAACTAGACGACTCTTGTCATAATAAATAGTTACGTATATATACTGGAAACATATAATACAACCCTTGCCTAGTATTCCCGGTTTTATAGAAATATTTTTTAATTCAGTTAAAGTTTACCTGGTCGTGCCAAGTCTTCCTCTATTTGTGGTGCCGTCAACACTTCTTCATATCTCTTTCTCACCATTCTCTCCTCATTCATCCGTTGTGTATGACCAAAGCATCTGCATAATCATAAAAAATGGAGATATTTAATTTTGATTTTTCAAAATAATGAAAAATCAGATTTGATGAGATTTCAACTGCCTTTATTATTTTTATATTATTTTTAATACATATCATTCTTTTATCATTTTTTTGAAGCGTTGATTTCGTTAATAAGGCATTTAATAAGTATGTGAAAAGAAAAAAGAAAAATTTAACTATAATAAACTGAAAAGAGACAATATTATTCATTGGAATTCTGAGGATTTCCCTATATTTTGTTACCATACCATTTAGTTTCAACACTAGTAGTATTTAAATGACAGCTATATAATTTTACAATCTAAGAAGACAGTGCAACAATAATTTTTATAATGTTGGCATCATAATATTTTTAAAATTAGTGCAATCAATTGTTAATTGTAGATCTATAACGTACGAAAGTTTCCGACAGAATTGAACTACTCCAATTGTCTATAATTTATGTAAATAAGAAATTAATAAAATCAAATTATTATTTTTTTGATAAAAATAGAGATGCGTACACGGAATACGTGTCACATCAATATTCTTACTATTTTCAAACTAAGCTAAACGCTTGTGCTATATGAAAATAGGACTAACTTGCTGGTGTCCCGGAACGAGGCGCGAACCCCCGACCGCTAGACCACCGGGCCAACGCCTTGACCACTACACCAGCAAGCTACTCAAATTATTATTATCACGGTTAAATTGTTAGATTGATAATGCGCTTACAAGGCGAAACGCTTCTCGAGTAGAATCAAAATACAAGTGTTTCATTTTAACATATGTGATTATGGAAGAATTGGTTTTCCAAAAAAAAATTAAATATCTTTAACTAAATCAACGTTGATAATTGTTCCCGTTATTATGAAAGTGGTCTAAGTCACTTTGTTTTAAATTAATAAAATATGTTTTATTCAATATTTCCAAAAAATACTTTGTGGCCTCATTTTATATTAATAATTAGTATTAGTATAATAATAATTATTTATTTTCTTACTTGTTCACCACTTTATAGTTTTGTTTTTATATATGCTTGTATTTTTTCATTTCAGTGTGTATTGTTTCACGAAGAAGATACCATAGGTGTCGAAACGTATAGAATAATCAATAAATAGTGGTTTAAACAAAGTATTTAGTCTAATTATGAATATAATATGATGCAAATTGTGAAAATTGAAATGTATTGTTACAGTATTCCGGTAGTGTTTATTTTTTTTAATAGAGTTAGTCTTTAGAATCTTAATCTTTTTATTTCTTTATAAGCAACATGCAACATTTATATTTTTAAATAAATTATAAATCTAGTAGACTAAATAAATGTTGGAACACACTGTGTTGTGTAATTTTTTAATCAATTCAAACGCAAACCTTTCAATTAGTGATAACATGAAATGCTACCGTCGAGTCACTGTGATTGGTTTTCGATAATATCAGTGATTGAAGACTGTGACAGTGATCACAGTTTCATTACTAAATATCACAATAAAATAAATAATTTAAAAAAAAAGACCCTCACAATTAATAAATAAAAGTCTAATTTAAATATCACCACGAAGAGAATGAAATCTTATCAAAAATTCCCTGCTGACATGCGATTTTTTTTTTTTTAGCAGAATTGACCAGATGGCACTGGACATAATTTGTGAAAATTTTGGAAAGTTAAAAAAAATTAATAATAAAAAATCAGTTCACGAATTGCGATGTTTTCAAATACTCAATCACTGACGGTGAGTGTGACTAAAAATATCAGTGATCGAGTCACAGTTCGTGACTTTATGCTCGTCACTACTTAAAATATCTCTAAACGAAAGAAACGCGGACATGGACATAATTGTGGCGCTGTACCCTCTACCCGGTGCGACAAGGTCGCCCCTGCCGGGAGGCGCGATGACGCAACGTCTCGGTCCAAATCCTCCAAGTTTGTGTATTCAAATTTGAAAAAAGATCACGATAACCGTTCCAATGTCAGATCGCGCCCCGTCTCGCTCGTCCTCGCGGCTGTCGGGTCGGGAACCTCCCGAAAGGGTCTCGTCATTTCCATACCCGTGCGGTATGTCTCCATGAAACGGTATACGTCTTTTTACATCTGCTTTCTCGGTTTGTTGTGTACAAATTAGGCATCACTCCTCCGCCGTCTCGCTCCCGTCGACGTTTAAAGGCAGAGCGCACAGTCGGACGGCGACGGACGTATATACGTACATTTATTAATTTTAAATACTAATTTAATGTTTATATACATAAAAATAAACAATTTAATCGAAAAATATTGTTGTTGCGCTACCTGGATCTCTTTTCCAATTCGGGAAAGGTGCATTACCAACTATTCTACGGCGATAGTACCTATGACGACAAATTTTCGAACCCATATGTTACATTTTTCAAATTAATAGATATAATATATATATCTACGGATTGAAAAAGAGATCCAGCTTCGAATACCGGTAGCGCAATAATAATATTTTTCGATAAAATTGATTTTATATGTATATCTTTGTAATTAACATATTTAATTAGTATTTAAAATATTACACAGCTATGTGCTGAATATTTACAACTTCACAATCGTAATGGGTTGTCCTTAATCATAATATATTAATTTTATTAATTGAATACACAGGTGTAACAGACCAATTCCAAGATATTTTATGAGTGGACACCTGACTAAATTACGAGTCGAAAATGTTCAAGGAATATGTGCCTAATCTCAACCATATCAGAGATATGAAAGCATTTAAAATTGAAATATTTTATTTATTATTTATAAATTTTGAGCGGCTAGATTATTTTTTGTTGGATTATTTAAGGCCTGAAGCAAAGATATGTATCAATAATGGAACAATTTCGCAAATATTAATTTCGAAGTATGTACCGTTGACTTCAAGCTTTTATAAAAATTTCAAACATTAATTTTCGTAACGATGCAGAATTTGCACATATTATTTGAACATTTTCGACACGTAATTTATTCAGGTGCCCATCCATAAAATATTGTGAATTTGGTCTGTTACACCCGTATAAGTATGTATGTAATAAAATTGAAATAAACATATTAATTGCGGTGACTTTGTTAAATGATCATACAAACATATTTTTCGTAACGGCACAGTTTTTGTACATACCCCTTGAACATGTTTGAATCGTTATTTAGTTAGGTATTTAGTGGAGTAGTTCTGTTACACTATACAGATATACGAGGCCCGTTGTTTTTAGGTAATTACAGTATTTTTCTAAAGATATATGTTTACAACTTTGTTCGGACGCTACACACCTTAAACTGCGTATTATTATTGCCGTCACCATTATTAAGACACTCGTCATAACGGGGCACTAACCATGTCTGTACTCCGTCTTTGAGTTCTTCATCGTCATCAAGACGCTCGCCACCGAGGAACCGCTTCGGATGAAGGAAAATATAGTAATCACTTGGCGCCAAATCAGGACACTTCATGTTTCGAGCATTCGAGTATCTGATAGTCGGCGGGCTGATCTATTGTAGCAATATTTGAATATGTCCAAGAGCACACAGTCACTGGATTTTTACCTACAAAGGCATTGTTATTAAAGAAATATCAGATGTCTCATTAAATTAATGGAAAATATACAGAAGTATTAACATATATACAACTTTCAAAAATTTGATAGATGCGGAGATTGATGGGTTGAGAATGGTGAATTTAAAGTGATCATTTAAGCCAGCCGAAGACGGGTCGTATTTATATAAATAATAAAAAAGGTTAGCTTCATCTGTATGAGATATCTGATATTTATTTCATCTATTGTCTTGAACATTTCAACCACATTATGTGAATATTGCATGTGGTGAGTCAACATATGAAGGAAACCATTTGGCATGCGCAACATCGCTACACCGGGAATGTCCAGCAACGGTACTTACTTAAAAAAGCGGCTCGTGCGCGTAACAAATGTATCTGATATAATAAATATATTACTTTTAAAATTAGCAATATTAACTTTGTGGTTAAAATTCATATTTTTTATTTATTATCTTTGTTTTATTAAGCACTGAATTGAGTTTAAATACATCTACCGGTTTCGTTCTTATTCAGGATGTCACAACTAACCATGTTATACAATACATGTTAACCAATACATCTACCGGTTTCGAAAAATACTATTTTCTTAAACCGGTAGATGTATTTAAACTCAATTTAGTGGTTAATAAAACAAAGATAATAAATAAAATAAAAAATTAAAAAATATATGTTTATTAAATTGTTAATATTTTGTCCGGCATTACGTCAGCAACGCGCGCACAGTGCGAATCCGCCTTAACGTCATTTTTTTCCGTCGTCTCTTTCACGCCGCCACTTGTCGGTACACATTTTCCCACCGTCACGCGCTCGCGCTCGCGCCGTCCCTCTCCCGCGCGCGCAGCCGCCTCGCTCGCGCGCCGCCCGCATACGTTTTTTACGCACTCGGCCGTCCCGCTCGCGCGCACGCGCGCGTCCCGCTCTCGCGGCTAACGTTCGGATTCCATTCATGAGAATTGAGCCAATAACGCGGTCCGTACTCGGCTTTTTCCACCCGGCCGGCGTTTAACGAACGCCGGCTCGTTACCTCATACGGTTGTGTAAGGGGTGACGATCCGTTACACTTGACGGGAGTTTTTATTCAACGGTTCGTTATTTCGCAATGAGTTGATAAATAGTTAATTTTATTATTGGTATAGGTTCTTAACCTTTAGTAATATTTAATATATCAGATATTTCAGTTATATAACTAACTACACCGTGGCTCCGCGGTGGCAGGTGTTAACTTTTATTGAACAGGTCCTGGAAGAAAATGTTAATCTGCACTAAAAAACCGTAAAATAACATATTTTTTCACAAATATTAACAATTTTTGGTTGATCCAATATTTTTCATAGAATTAGTCTTTTTCATCGAATTGAATTTTATATTATTGATCGACCAATGTTGGCCGCTGTACAACCTCGGCCGGTGTTTCCGTAAAGCGTTTTTTGTTTAATGTTGAAAATATATTAAACTTGTGTGCAATAATTTATTATCCAAATATGAGTACGACTTTACCAGTTAGCGCATACAAATACCCAATCAAACATATTTTTAAAATGATTTAATCGGTAACTAACTTACCGTAGAGCCGTTTTGAATAACATAACATTTCCCGAGTCTAGTCGCCCTAGCGGCAATTATTATTCCTGGAATATTTTTCGTCGTCGAAGACAGATATTCAAATACTCGGTACGCTATCAGATCGAAGGGATCCCACCCTTTTCCGGAACCGTTTTAGAAAAGTTTATCTTCCGAGAATCTATATGCAATTATTTAAGATGTATTATACAAAAAAAAAAAGTCTTTTCTTTATCGGTAACATATGTTTTACTTTATTTTATTAGTGACTACATAATACAATGTAAAAATCTGTTTGGACTGCGTGGGATTATGAGGTCGGAAAATATTAAACAATTCAGTCTAGGCAGGTACACTACGGCGACAGAATCGAGAATCGTTCCCGCCCGTATAATATTTCGTTTTGTTCAGTTACACACAACCCACCGTATCAGCGAGGCCTTAGAACAAGCATCAGCGAGGTGCATTTTATAAGAAAATGGCGACTCTTTCACGTCTTACTGGCGCTTCGCTCGATTCACAGTGAATACATTTTGAATTACTACCTCGTGCACTCTTATTGCATCAATTTATTTGGCGTCACTGCGGCGATCTCGCAATCCTGTGCGATACGGTGATGTTGTTACGTTACAAGTACAATAAGGTAATACGCGGGAGAAAGGACAATACATCTATTTTTGAGTCACGGTGTCGCGTATCTTGTTTCAGTCTGCTGGCCTTCCCGGCATTTCCCATCGCGATACCCACACTCTAATGAAACTGCGGATAAGCGGATCAGATCTGTCAAATCGAGGTCGATTTATTATTTTGTGTAAAAACATCTTTCGCTTCTTCCGCGAGGCGGTAGTGTCCGTCTGTCAGGTAACCGGGTCTTTTGCTTAGTGCACGATTCCGGATACTGTTGGAAATAGAATGCGAGATGGATCTGTGCGGTCTCGCCAATCAGCGTGTCGAGTTCCCCGGCGCATCCGGTATCCGGTGTCGCCTGCGCCCCGATCGCCCGCGGGGGGCGCTCATTGCGGGTCACCTTCATTAGCGGTGTAGGAGCGCGCATCGGCACGCGATTCAGAATGTTGGACGCGGTCACGGTCATGGTGAATATTTTATTAATAATTAATGAACTTTTAAAAACTAGGTTCGGTATAAAACATATATGAGTAGCTGTACAAGTGGCACGGAGTATATATAGAAATTATAAAATAAACAAGGCAGAAAAAATAATAAAATTTAGGTCTAGTCCAAATCGCGGTGCGGTCAGAACAACTCAAAAAATGCTCCATTCCATGAGTACATATAGAACGAATATCGTCGAAGACTCAAATTAAGCTAGTCAGTGCCTACTTTGATGCGGTCAAACTAGGATTGTCACCGTTGTTGTCTTTCATACCGATGTAAATTGAATTCGATAACTCTAATAGACGGAATTTTAACGAACATTACATCAATTTTGCTCATACCCATACAACATAGCACAAAACAAACAAGTATTTAAAAAAATCACCGCAGATGTATGCAGAGACAGTAAAACGCCACACTCTTACGTTGTGCCGTTTCACTCTCACCTTGTACACCTTTTCACGCACTTTAGTTGTCATCCTCTGATATCTGGTTTATCTGATTGCTCCAGGTTCTCTGTTTCTGACTCTTTACCGTTCACGCACTCGTACGTTCCGCGTGCCTAAACCTTTCTTGATTATATCGACTGTGCTGAATTGATGATGGCTGACGTCGTCGGTATGCTGGGATGCCAGTTTCAATTCCAGATAAATAACTGATATTTTTCCGGTTACTTTTGGAACCGGTTCCAACAATTACAATACATACACGATCGAAGTCGATCAATCATATAAAATCAATTTTATCGAAAAATATGATTCGAACCTGGTTCTCTTATCCAATCCGGGGAAGGTGCATTACCAACTATGCTACAGCGGTAGTATTTTTGACGACAAATTTTCAAACCTGTATTTCGGTGAATTTGTCGGTGACCGGAGCACAGAAAATGTCAACCGTCGCTATCGCACCTACCGGTGGCGGTCGGTGACTTTTTGTAGAAGGGATGCTAAAAAACAAGTTTATACCTACATCAAATATAACATATAATCAAAAGATATTCAATAATTCGGCTTCAAATATTCAAATTCAAATTGTCAAAATTGCGTCAAACAAACGAATTTTTCAAAACAATGTGTATGCTATTTTGTGCATTATACGCATACGCATTAAAGTCGTTTTATGTACGTTGGATGTTGTTAACGAATACGTATACAGTACTTTTAAAATTAGCAATATTAACTTGGTGGTTAAGATTCATATTTTTTATTTATTATCTTAGTTTTATTAACCACTGAATTGAGTTTAAAAAACATCTACCGGTTTCGGAAAACACTTTTCCTTCTTCAGGATGTCATAACTAACTAAAAATATAGTTTCTTCACCAGAATCTATTTTTAAATTTTTTAAAAAACAACAATTATTTAAAAATAAATTTAGTACCTAACTCAAATTGCTGCTCAATACAAATTTAGTCGAATAATTTTTAGGAAAAAATTTTAGAATAGGACTCGTTGTTAAATTTAGTTGGCTGTTTAGAATTTCCCGATTACTTTTACATGCTTTATTTATCTCCAACGATTCCAAATTATTTAATTTGTGACCTACACCGTTTATATGCAAAATTGACAATCCCAATTTTTTATCAAAACCATGACTATTTTCTATCAAATGATTAGCAAATTCTGAAAACCCACTATTGTTCAAACATCTCAAATGCTCCTTTACTCTTATATTAAAATACAGTATTCGAAGATTTTAACACAAGGAACTGAATGCGCATACGCGAAAGTCGAATACTTTCAAGCTTTATGGATACGGAACGAGTGATAGAATTCATTGTTGCTGGTACGTATATGCATGCTGTTGAGAATAATTTGTATTTCGACTCGCTCCTTGCGCGCGTCTAGAAGACATGACGAATTTATTTACATCAGCGTTGTTTTCGGCTAGGAACAAAAAGTCTAAAGCGCCCTGGTTATTCGACACAGATTATCCGCACATTTTGCCGTGTCGAATGCGGGAAATTTTATACTTAAAAGGAAAAAAAATCGCAAAATCAGGCGACCTTGGCTGTCTCACCGGCAGCTGTCACTTGACAGATGTCAGCGGCGACGTTCGGCCGTTTAAAAAAAAAGAAATCGATCCAGACACCGCTCGCCGTGTGGATGCTTCACTACAATTTTTAACATATATACAACATTTAATTTCACACATCTGTGTTCAGTCGTCACTTCTGATAACGACACGAGAGCAGAAGTTGCAAAAATGAACGTTACTCTGGCACAGTGAAGCGCTTTCAGTATCTAGTCTGGTCGTACCGAGTTGTCTTCCTCATTCATCCATTTCATACGACCAAACCACCTGAGCGATTCTTTTCTTTTAAATTTTGATCTGCATTACGTTCTCTCCTAATTTCAAATGATCATATTTCCACTGCATTCAGTCTGCTTTCGTTCCTCTTCTCCTAGCCTCACTTTCTGTGTCAGTGTCTGTACCGGACTCCAGTGTGTACCGCCAGTCTCGCCTCGGTTAACAAGTTCCCATTCGAAGCGCGATATTTTAAATACAAATTAAATGTATTCATTAGAGAGATACACATATAAAATCGAATAATATTGTTGTTACTACCGGGATTCGAACCTGGATCTCTTCCAATCTGGGGAACGTGCATTAACCGATTATACTACAACAAATTTTCGAACGAATGTTTTACTTTTCAAATGAATACATCTATCGTTCCATTATTTGAAAGCCATCTACTTTATTTCCCCCGGATTTGAAGAGATCCAGCTTCGAATTTAGAATAATAATCAATATTTTTCGATAAAATTGATTTTATATGTATATCTTTCTAATTAATACATTTAAAAATGTGTGATATATTTTTCAGCCTTTCCGTTTCTATCAAACATACTTCCCAAATACACAAACTCGTCTACTTGTCCCAACCATTCATTACCTGCAAGTATTTAGCTTTCCTCCTTCTCAATACCATCACTTTCCACCTGTTGACATCCATCATGAGGTCGCTTTCCTCGCACCCACCGTACACTGCACTCCCCCGACTGTGTAGTTCCTTTTCATTATTCGCCATTAGTACTGCACGAGCGACATCGAGTGACGTGCAGTGCGCCCGTTTCAATGTGCATTACTGTTCAGTTCTGTGAATTTGTTTATTCGTCGGTCATCCAATTGAAGCATATTTTGGTATTATTAATAACAATACAGCAAGTCACGAGCCCTGAAGGTGTGGGAGAGACGACGGATTGATGCCTTTGAGATGTGGTGCCGGAGACGCGTGTTGCGAGACGCGCGAACGTCTCCATTCTGCAGGACTGAATCTAAAGCTGCAATCCTTCTATTTTTTGGGCATACGAGAATAAAAGTAACAATTGACAATATAATTTAAACAAACCACTTTTTCGATAGTCTTACACTAAAATTTTTCCACTCGGTACCTTATAAAGGATTAATAATTTACAATTTGGAAACTATCGAAATAGAGAAAAATAATAATTTTGGAGAAATCACTAATTGAAGACGTAACATTTCCTGACGCTTCGCCTTTACTGTCCATATTCTCGTTAAGAACGAAACTTTTCACCTCTTAAGCCCCGCCCGTTGCCCGAATAAACTACAATACTTTGTAGAGTTTCCTCATCAAAATGGATGGATATAAATAAAACAATATTGTAACTCTACTCGAGTTTGACTGCCGATGAGAGTTCTTGTTACTCTCGAAGCTCGAGCGGTGCTATTAAACTCAAGTAGAATTTTAGAAGGGAAAATATATAATTGCGGTGGCCCACGCGGAAGGGCGGAGAGATGGAGCAAGATCCCCCGACCGGCACTTCTCTGATCAAGTCAAGGTGGAAGTTCACCGAGGGAGCGACGCGGATTGAGAACCCTAAAATGGTGTGCGCTGGGTGAGTTCCACCCTGTACACTATTCCACCCTGATATTTATGTTCCAACCGCCAGTCGCGTCAGGTCCCACACAGGCGCAGAGATGCAAATGGACCATTTCAGCGGTTTCAAGTGTCACCCGTGGTATGGTTTTCGCCATGTGGTGAACGCCATGTGGTGGGAACACATGCCGGCCCGGTGACCGCAGCGACGGTGCGACACTGGCGGCGTTCGCTTTCAAAGTTTTGCGGGTACGCCCTATGGGGAATGGAAAACTCTTTTAAAGGCTGGATTATAGTAATTTTGATAAAAACATACTCTTCTACTGGTTCCAAACATTCAACAATATATTTCAATGTAATGGTATATTTAAATATTGAGAAAATTCATATTTCAATAATTAATGCAAATAAGAGGAAGAGATAGAGTGAGACTGCCATTCAGGAAGAAGGCTAAATCGCAGATGATGTCCAGTGCGATGAAGATCTTTAATGAAATGTAAGGAAACATACGAAAGGAGGAGAAACTAAATTGATTCTAAATGAAACTAAACAAATGTGTGAAAGATAAGCTGCAGTAAAATGAACGATTTTGATTTTAAATACTAATTAAATGTATTTTTAATTTATTATCTTTGTTTTATTAAGCACTGAATAGAGTTTAAATCCATCTACCGGTTTCGTTCTTTTTCAGGATGTCAATACTAACTAAAAATTTAGTCGAATAGTTTTAGAATGGTACTCCTAGTTAAATTTAGTATTAAGCAACAATTAGAGTTAGGTACTAACTAAATAGATTCTGGTGAAGAAACAATAATATATGTTTTTAGTTAGTTAAGACATCCTGGAGAAGAACAAACCGTAGATGGATTTAAACTCTATTCAGTGCTTAATAAATAAAACATATCAAATAAAAAATATGAATTTTAACCACAAAGTTAATATTGATAATTTTAAATGTATTAATTAGAAAGATATACGTATAAAATCAATTTTATCGAAAAATATTGTTGTTGCTACCATTATACTACAACAAATTTTTGAACCCTATTTATTACACTTTTCAAATTAATACATCTATCGTTCCATTATTTGAAAGCCATCTACTTTATTTTTACAGAATCTCAAATACCTTTGAGTGTTGTCCGGTAGGAGTCGCCAGAATTAACAATTAATTTTTATTAAATTTTGGACACATTGATACAACTTATACATTATTAAGGAAAACACATTCTTATTGTGAAGTTGTAGTTGTATTTAAAGTTAAAGTCTGTTCTGAGTAATTACAACTTCACAATAGAAATGTGTTCTCCTTAATGATTTTGATTTTTAGTTTGTATTAGAGCATATATAAAAATATTTATGTATACACTGTATTAAGAGTAAATAAATTCATTTTCTACAACACAACTTATGTTCCGAACCACTCTCTTGCATGTACACTTTATTTCGTGTCTATTCATTTAGTGGTCTGTGGTTCTGTTGTATTTTAAAATACCACAAAACTATATACGCAATGATAATAATTTGTTATTTTTTAATAATCTGTAATTGTTGTTCACTATTCGCCATTAGCACTTGCACCGTCGGCGTACAATATACAGCATACAATAAAATCGCCCATTTTCGCTCCTACATTCATACATTCCAATTCTTTCACTTAATTCGTTTCCGTACGAGTTGAACAGCCATGGAGTCATTACACAACCCTGCTTGACACCCTTTGTAATGTCAATCTTTCTTCGTATAGGGTAATCAGAGAGCACCTTCCGTTACTCTATCGTACGCATTATGCAGATCTACTAAATGCACAGAAACAAATAAGATGTACCGAATAGAAAGATAAACTTTTAAATCAGTTTTCTTCTCACACAGACTTAACAGGTCGTGTTAATTTATCAGCCATCAAACTCTTTTTGAAGGAAATTGATCATCTGAAATTTAAATGGCCCTCCAGTATGGAAACTGGCGTATTTTTTGAAGAAAAGGCTTTAACATTTTTTTAAAACTAGACCATAGCGATCGTAATTCGTAATAAAAATTTTATATTATATTCGACAAAGTAGCGAATATGTCTGACATGTTTTTAATATCTCCAGCTAAAGATTATTTAAATGTTTTCGCTTTGAATGTATTCAATAACAGTACGGAAATATTATATTTTCAGTTACGTACTAATTTTTACAATATTGACCGTCTGTCGTCTCTCGCGTCGCACTTTCAAATGACATATAGTAATGTTTACGTTTGTTCAATAATTATTTATTTAAACATGATCTCAGATTTTTCAAGAATGACTAAGTGGAATGCCGAAGAATAATTAGATACTTATATATATATATATATATATAATTCAAAGTTGATACGTAAGAATACCGTTTGTACAATTCAAATATCGCCGATTACTCTCTGCTGGTTAATAAATATATTGTTTAGATTGCGCCCAATACAATGTAATCTTTAAAATTGTGATATCAATTTTAGCTTTCTGACGCATTCTCCTAGCAAAGTAATGTTCCGGGTTCGTTTCCCGGTGGTACGTAACCAAACATTTTTTCAGTTTATAGATTTGTATCGACTGCGCCACAAGCGACTCATCAGCGTAAGTGTAGCTTCGTTTGTTGTATAAGAAAGAACAAGAATGCAAGTACCTAACCTACTATTTTGTGTGCAGAGTTTTCTGAGCCGTTCTGCCGTATCATCGGGGCCTATGCTAGCACTAGAAGATTCTAAAACGATCGTGAATATTTACAACTTGCCTTCTAATTAACGAATTGTATTTTGATGGCGCGTTTGCAAAATTCGAATATTTGTGTTGCACGTTAGGTAAGACATATGGTACAATCTCAACTTAGGTGACAGAAGACATAGGAACATGAATAGGGACTCGCCGAACTCCGCCTCTCCCGGATCTCCCAATCAGTGGACTGTATGTGACCATCACATTATTTCGCCAAAGGTTGAACTCTATACTCACGAAGTCTCCGAGATTGATAACAGCTTTTAACTGTTCCGATTCAGGGTCGCCGATCGATTGACGCGCGGTGGAAGGAGGGGAGGTGGGAGGCTCGGAGTATCAGTTCAATCAAGGCATAATAATAATAATTACAAGTTCCAAATATCATGCGTTGTTCCATATTCACTTCACCACCATTGCCAACAATAATCAAATATCTCTCGAGGAGGCCGTCATTTTTAACGGGCGACGTGTTTTCTAGGAATGCACGTAGTTGATCCACTCCCGTCGGGCTGCGGACGGAGGTGCGCGCGCCGGGCCCGGATTCCGATCCTTGCGGAGGGCCGGATGCTGCAACCGTCGCTATGGAAGATTTGAACTTTTTTCCTCGACGCGGCGTCTCGGCTCTCCCGCGCGGCTCCAACGGCTCCCGTAGAGATGGAAAGTGATCAGGCGGCCGTTGCGGGTTCAACAGCCGCGCGGGGCTGGTCGCCGGGCGCTGCGGACGAACAGAACCCGCGGAATCGAACAACTATTTGGGTTTAATTTTTTTTTTTTTTTTAATATCTTGGTCGAGCGTTAGATGAGCACGGTTTTACTAGTAGACTGGGTCGCCCTGTGTTGAAAAAATTAATTTTTTTTTGTTTATTTATTTGATGAGGAATACGCAAATGTTTTGGTTAAAGTCGAAAGCATACATTCAATAGTTACATTAGGCAAAATAGGAGAAGTGGCGAAGAACGGAACAGTCACGGGAAGACCTTCATCCAGCGACTGATGGTGTTAGCCAATTTTAACAGACGACCAGCTCGCAGCGGCTAAAGTTACACCGCGTCTTCCGACTCCTCGAGTGAGGGTACACTTCCGCGCGGGCCAGATTCCGATCCACGCGGAGGGCCGGATGTCGCGCCCGTCGCCATGGAAGATTTGAACTTTTTTCCTCGACGCGGCGTCTCGGCTCTCCCGCGCGGCTCCAACGGCTCCCGTAGAGATGGAAAGTGACCGGGCGGCCGTTGCGGGTTCAACGTGCCGGTCGCGTGGAAAGCCCGCCAAATCGAAGACCATTTGGATCATTAAAAAATGCTGGACCTAATAAATTTCACGTCGTGGCCATCTTACTCGTAAACTGTTCAGTTCTGCGTGTCGGACCCCTTCGAGATCTGGCGCTGGTGGCGGATGCCACGTGTCCCCATCTACCCGGATTATTAAAATACGACAGTTTCGAGGAGCTCGCGACCTCAGGGGCAGTCGAAGAATGGTCTCTTGTAAGATGGATAGACCGAGTAGACCACACTGCCATCGATGTGACCCAAGAGCGGAAGAAATGGAGACGTATTTATTTAATCTACTTTATACAAAACGTATGTAAAGGTGTCCCAATGAGAGCGAAAATTATAATTTAAATTAAAACAGTTTTTTTGAGAAAATACCGAAGTTTTGGTTTAATCGACGTGTGGAAACTATTTGATAAATGCCCTCCTTGGCTTTGCTGACGCATTGGCGTTCTTTTGACGGTTTGGCATAACTGTGGCCGGGTTTCAGTGATGCAGCGTCTGATCTCCTCGTTCGAGGCTCGGGAGGTCGGGGGCTTGTCCACATCGACTTTTGACTTCAAAAAACCTCAGGTCCAAAGGGTCCCAGAAACGGGAGATCTGTGTTGAGACAAGCGTAGTACAAATAAATAAATAAATGAACAAGTATCAGACCGAATTAACAGTTACCTCTTGTGTTGTACGTATATCATACATAAGGTGTGTATATAAAAAGCAATTACAAAGTGGATATTCAATATATTATTTTGAAGAAATTTGTGACAATAATTATTATAGGTTTGATTAATATGTTTGGGTGACTGCACCAATAATAGCTAAATTTTCTTAGCTGCTATTATTGGATTAATCGCAATCATAGTCGCTCCCCCCCAAGCGATTACACCGTACTCTATCATTGATTGACAGCGCTTTATGGTGACGTGCACCGACTGCTACAGCAGGGGACAGCAGCCAGCAGACGATTAAGAAAAAATAAAAATCACATTTTCGGTTATGTACTTAAAACATAATTTGTGTTTTCTACATTCTCTACACTCTTCTTTTCTAACGTCTTCCTCTAAATTACGCTTTTCCCGCCAGAAGTGGGCGCGTAATTGGCAGTACTGGGTACAACGAGCGTAGACAAAGCCGAGATTGGCGCGCGACCGTTGGTGTTTGAACTGCGAGAGTCGGATCCCCAACGGTTTTGTGCGAAAGGGAAAGTGACCCGCGCGGGGGGGTTACCAACCTCACCTATATCCTTCGCCTTACAGCGTCAGGTCTCGGTTAGAGCGGTTCAGTTCTCCATGAGTCCATCACGCCCTCGAGGGTCGCGGGTGCGAAGCTCGGACTGGCTACCGGGCCACCCGCCGGGCGGGCGGTCTCCCTGAGGATAGAGGGCGCGTGGGGTAATCTTCGAGTGTCTATTCATTAATTAATTTATTTATATATTTAGACGGTACGATATGTCATGAACAAAAGTGTAGTACAAATAGTAATGTCTATCCAGACAGATTATTGAACATTGAGCAAGCTTCCCTTTCAAAAAATGTGGGTTTTTATTGTTCATTTACATTAGAAGAGAACAGTTGTAAATTGATGATAGTCCGTAATTGTTCTAATTGTGATGGGGAGATTGTTAACATATTTGACGCCTTGATAAATATATCGATTTTGAGTTGCGGTATATTTTAGTTTTGGGATATCAATTTGATCTCTATATCTTGTATCCTCAGAATTCCAAAGAATAGTGTTGTCCCCTTTCATCTCATGCTAATACAATTGTATAGCTGTCCCCCATTATAGTAATAAATGCAAGTTGAGTTAAATTGTTAGATTGATAATGCCATTGCAAGGTGAAACGCGTCTCAAGTAAAATGAAATGATTGTTAACCGTACTCGGTTTTTAAAATTTGTAAAAATCTATAACACCCTGTATCGCAAAACTGTTTTTAAAGAACAGAAAAATAGTGGGAGATCTTTGTCAATTTTGACCACAGGGTCATGTACTCGTGTCATGTACATGTATAAATGAAATGAATATTACAATATGTAATACATCAATTTGAATATATTACCGATTGGTCCGCGTGCTCTGCACTACACTGCGATACGACGAGGCGCAGGACCTCGCGAGAGGGACGGACGACGGTGCACTCCTCGGGCCTGTAACGGTTTCCCAACCGTCACTCCTCGCATCTTCGCGGCATTCCTGCCTCCCACGTACTCGCCGCGCTCGTCCGCGCCGCGTCAGATCAGTGGAAATGGTGATATTTGATGTTCAAAGCGAGTTGGAACCAAACTATTGATATTTTATAGTAAACTGACTGAAACATTAAGTTCATAAAATTATTAAATGAGGTGACCGACTCGGCAGAGGTGATGGAGCGCAACACATTTTTAAAATTTTATCGGTTATAAGTAGAAGAAAAAATTTAGATGAATGAGAAAAGCTGATGTTAGTATAGTGAGTAAGCTTGGGTGGTTCGGTCATATGGAACGGTTGAATGAGGAGAGAATGGTAAGAAATATATATAACGCAAGTGTTAATGGCATCAGAAATAGAGGACGTCCGCGGAAGACTCGGCACGACCAGGTAAAGCAGATAATTGAGGACGGTTCTGTTAGAAGCCTCAACAATCGGCGAGCATGTTGAATGTGGACGAGGCGAGAATTGTGTGTCAGGACAGAAGAGTGTGGCGCTCTATCCTCTCTGTAAGTAAGTAAGAAAATAATGTTTTTTCACAACTAAAATATTTTTTCGATAAATTAATGTTCAGAAAAAAAAATTGCATTTTCACAATAATATTGTGTTCTCCTATCCCTGGCTACTCTTGTCCAGTCCCAGACCCACCAGGGTCTCGCTCCAGTCTTCTTCCGCACGGTCAGCGCACCTCTACATCTCTACTTCGGTACCTACAGAATCTTACAATTGTTTCTTGCAAATTTTCGAGGTCACGATTAATTTTTATTCTGCAAGTTCCATTTTCTAGTGTAGATCTACAAATTTTTCCTGATAGTCTTGGATATGTGTTCGGGCACCACAAGTGCCCGCCGGTCTTGCTATAGTTTTGTATATTAGCAGTTTGTGCTGCGATAACTTAGTATTTTCGACCCCAGCTGTTTTTTACACGCGTTGAAACTTCTATTTCCAACCAGAAGTGGGATTATTACTTTACATGACCAATCACGAGCACACGAGAGAGACTATGTATACAGTATCACATATATATATATATATATATTAGATTTCATCTATTGAAAATAATGGGGCGATAGCGAGGTTATTACAAACCTAATACAGGGTGAATATTATGTTCAAGGCCGATGTTGTTTTCTAATAACTAGGAAATGGAACACAATTTTTTTATTTGATTTTTATTTATCGATTATTTAGTTTATTACAATTATGTATGGAATGTGATATCGGTCGAGCGTGCTCCTTTAACCATATTTTTCGTAACATTCTCGCACAATTGGCGCGTATATTCAGCTATTTCATTTCGATTATTGTCCTGCAGCATCGGAATTATTGTTGTCTTTTTGGCGTCAACCTTTCCTTTCGAGTATCCCCACAGAAAATAGTCGGGAGCCGTCGAATCAGGTGATAGAGGAGGCCAGTCCATATCACCAGCTTTTGACATTATGCGGCCGGGAAAAATATATCGCAAAATTTCAAGCGTAGGTCGGGCCGTGTGCGAGGTGGCACCGTCCTGTTGAAACCGCACGATCGACCCGAGAAGTTTTCCGACGTGTGACGATAACGGTCACCGGTTACAGCACTGCCAATGGCGGCCAAACAAAATTGGCCTGGAACATAATATTTACCCTGGACTGAGGAATCGTTAAAATCATGATGTTTATTACGGTATTCGGTTTTTCGTAGCCGTTCACAATCTTTTATGTACAATTTTCCGGGCTATTTTGCCGTGTGTGATAACCGAAACGATGATGCAGACGTACACCAGCTCCGAGTCGTTCCAGCGGTGCCGACACTACTCGAAACGACGACGTAAGCGCGGAGATGGCTGGCATTTCCTGCGCGAGATATTATTAATGGGTTTTTTTACGAGCTGTCACTCGAGACGAGATGTGACGTCAGCGCCGGACGTGCCCAGGGTCGCCAAGAAGCCTCGGCGATGAGCATTACCAAAAAGAGGTGCTCTACCGCAGCACAACATTGTTTAACCAATTAACAAATAACCATTCTTTAAATTAATGTTTTTGTGGCAACCCTAAAGCAAATAGTATCTTGTACAAAACATAGGTACCTTCACTAAATCTGTATCACAATATCACTAAAATAATGGGATATTGAATGATTATTTATCGAATACTGCAACTTTCTAAGTATCAATGTGACAGATGACTTTTGAAACAGCTGTGAAGAGTCCGCCATATTTGAGCAACGATTTTCGATTTTAGTACTATTAAACTTACCCTAAATTTCGCACCCTAAATTTATGAACATTGTCAATGTCTGAATCGTCACTTCATCAATTGCATCATCTGCAGTCTCATCCACCATGTTTGAAATTCCTGTCTTCTTGAACGCGTAATATGTATGACCGAACATCACGCTCGATGCTAGTGTCCAGTGTCACGTCCGCCCGTAGTCGTTTATCACAGATAGGACTGAAAATGAAAAACCAAATATGTTTTACAAGTTTCTGAACTATGTTCGAATATTTTATAACTTGCAAATTTAACTTGCGGTTTATTTTATTCGAAAGATACTCGTACAAATACGGTAGTTGACTATTGCATTTTTTAACAACGATCAAACTCGTTTTCGCAATTTTTTTTACTCTAGTAACTTTTTTTTACCATAGTGAAAAGTTACCACTGATCACACAGCCGACCCTAGGATGACAATGGCGAAGTATTATATATATATATATATATATATATATATATATATATATATATATATATATATGACGGGAATCAAAACGTGATTGTTTTTTTAAGGCAGTTTTACATTTTGAAGATTTTAACCCTTTCGTGGCCATACAGTAGCACAGCTCTACCGCAATAGTCGATATTATATAGCATTCTGTATTGCTGTCCCTGGAATTGTACAAACGGTGTTTTTACGTATTAAATTATATCCGAACATTACATAATACGAACAAAACATTAATATTGTCATCATATATAAGAAACTGACCATAGAGTACGACGAGATATGACCGTGAGATATAGATGAGATGACAGATGCTCAATATATTTGCCAGCCATAATGCGATTTCTCGGATATATATTTACGTACTGTTATTGAATACATAATAGAGAAAATATTTAACTTTTTGCCATGCTGGCGTCTCACAGACCTGGCCGTTTAATCGAGTATTATATAGCCATAATGACACTGCAACCTACACGTCCAGAAAGTCATAGAAAATTGACAGGGAGACGTAGAATTGATAACAAGTAGCTAACCACCATTGACACTAATGAAGGCATTTTTTTCTCACTTAATATGCTTAAAATTGACACATTCCTCACAGTAACTCAAGTTGACATTATGGCAGCGTACGTGTATTTTCTATCGCGGTATGCTGAAGGTTAAGGGTTCGAATTTAATGCGTTTCACAGACGTCGACGGTGGTCCGTCAGCGCAGCGCGTAGGCTTCGTTGAGTGCGCACTTCAGGATCCTGGCAGTGTCCGGTGTCAGTGTCAGTGTCAGTGTCAGAACGTAAACATCTCATTGATTAAACTGGCTGAAAATGCGTCATACTGCACCAGGAGCGCCTACTTTTATCACGACTCTGTCGCCCTCTTTAAAATGAATATATATAGGGTCTTTTAATAGGGACGCTCAAAATTTGTTAGGTTATAGCAGCCATGTTGTTAAAGTGACATCTGTCAAATTTATTGTCAATTGTTAAGTAGTATACGGCAAGTCACCACGGAAGGTTGAACAACGTGTGAAAATCATCAAATTTTATCATCAAAGTCACGAGCGATTTGAGGGCACGGTTATCTGGCGCGACGGTGACGTGAACTGGCCACAGAGATCGTGCGATTTAACGCCTTTAGACTTCTTTCTTTGAGGCTATCTTGAATCGCAAGTCTCTACGAATAAGCCGCAAACAATTGACCCCCTCAAAGTCAACATAACAAACGCCATCCAGCAAATTTAGCCAGATTTATGCGATAAAGTCATAGAAAATTGGTCCTCTCAATACGTGCCACCGAACAAAACCGCAGCGGATATTCGAACAACGTTATATTCTACACTTAATGCCATAAAATATACTTTCAAATGAAAGAAAAATTGAGTGAATATCTCACATACAACCTGTTTAACTTACATTTTAAAATTGAGCGTCCTCGTTGAAAGACCCTTTATAATGGTGTTTGACACCGTGCTAAATACTTGTAGGTGATGAATGTTTGGAACAAGTAGATGAGTTTGTGTATTTGGGAAGTATGCTTGATAGAAACGGAAAGGCTGAGAATGATATCGAAAGAAGGGTGACGGACTACAGGGAACAAAGTGAACGAAAGTAGACTGAATTCATTGGAAATGAGATCATTTATGGGCAGAGAAAAGAATGGAGAAATAAGGAAAGAATCTAAAACTGATGATTAATGAGAGAATGGTAATATGACGCGAGGGTTGATTGTACCAGGAACAGAGAAAGACTCGGCACGACCAGGTAAACCAAAGCAGGAGCTTGTATGAGAAGACGTGTGAATGCGGACGAGGCGAGAATTGTGCGTCAGTACAGAAGACTCTGGCGCTCTATCCGCTCTACCTACTAGAAACGGCAAGTTAAAAGATAATAAATGTGCGTTGTTTGTTGGGACTGGAATATTTTTCGCGTTTTGTGTATTATAACTCATACAATACAGGGAAATCTCATTATTACATAATTAAAGAGACCGTCTAAAACATATCGTTATTGTGGATGTGGCAGGAAAACATATCGTTATTGTGGATGTGGGAGAAAAACATATCGTTATTGTGGATATGGGAGAAAAACATATCGTTATTGTGGATATGGGAGAAAAACATATCGTTATTGTGGATGTGGCAGGAAAACATCGTTATTGTGGATATGGGAGAAAAACATATCGTTATTGTGGATGTGGCAGGAAAACATCGTTATTGTGGATATGGGAGAAAAACATATCGTTATTGTGGATGTGGGAGAAAAACATATCGTTATTGTGGATATGGGAGAAAAACATATCGTTATTGTGGATGTGGGAGAAAAACATATCGTTATTGTGGATATGGGAGAAAAACATATCGTTATTGTGGATGTGGGAGAAAAACATATCGTTATTGTGGATATGGGAGAAAAACATATCGTTATTGTGGATGTGGGAGAAAAACATATCGTTATTGTGGATATGGGAGAAAAACATATCGTTATTGTGGATGTGGCAGGAAAACATCGTTATTGTGGATATGGGAGAAAAACATATCGTTATTGTGGATGTGGGAGAAAAACATATCGTTATTGTGGATATGGGAGAAAAACATATCGTTATTGTGGATATGGGAGAAAAACATACAACTTCGTTTGGAACCGCAAAAATAATTAGTTATTCTGGAAATTTCGGTATTCCTTTTAGCGGAATTTGACTTGTATCCTTCTCATCGGTTCTCTGTTACTGTTCATTGTCTTATTACAATTCATTTCTGAGTCGATAACTTTTGATACACCATTCAGATCTTGAAGCGTTTTTTGCAAGTCTCGGAATAAATAGTATTTAGAATGATAACAATATCTCGGGCACGTGGCGCGAGATATCTACTGCGGAGCTGCGTAATCTGTTGGGGAGGGACCATCAAGACTGAACTCTCACCTGTAGAAAAGGTTTTGAAAGTCATCCTCTGAAAATCATCAATATTTCCAACTTCACAGCTGTGTAACTCTTTAAGGGTTCTCAGTTTAAATAAAATCTTCAAAAATAACGCATTGCTACAAATTCACAATCGCGTGGCAACTTAGAAATCCCCAAATTTAAAACTAGCGCTTCTCAACACCGTTAACGCCTATCGAGATATAACAATTTTTAAGGCCTAAGCGGGAAAAATATTATGAAGCCTTCAAATCGCAAATCAAACAAATATTACAAAACTCCGACAGCAATTACAAGATCTAATTGATTATGTACAGCATGGCCTAAAAAAGTAAGAACATTTCGTAAAATGTGATATAATTACATCAAAATTGGTTTAACTATGTCAACACTAGCTTTGATAGTTTACTAATTTACTTACTTACCTATTTACCTATATTGCGTTTTATTTCGACAATTTCCGGTCTCCATCTTTGATTGTTAATTTTCCCATTGTTTATATTTGATTTTTTCAAATTGTCGCCCGGAATGACAAAAATCACCGCAGATGACCGGATTCTGATCAAAAATTTGCCAATTGAAAAACGTCGGGGTGCTGGGGAAATTATCAAAGAGTTTCAAAACAAAGTCTGGAGTAATAGCTAGACATTACGGCAGGACGGAGCTCCATCTCACACAGCCAGAAATACAATGTTAGTTTGATCTCACCAGGCATGTGGCCACCGAACAGCCCCAGTAGATGATGCAATGTATATGTATTTAATAACTTAATTCTATATTTATATCTTGGTTCTATATATACGTGAGTTCTATATATATAATTATATGAGTTGGGTAATTTTGTGTAAAAAAATAATATAATTAAGTAAATACAATATATGTTTAATAAAATAAATTAAAATAAAAAATATGATAGGATACACGAGGAAGAAAAAATTGGCTACCCAAATGGGAACCGGTTATTTCTAGTATACACCTCGAGTGGAATTATCTAACAGATAAACGGGGATTACACATTCAAATGAATAAATAAATAAAGTGCCAGATACGTCGGGTCCGTTGGTGCGTCACACGCTGATAAGGCCGCGCGTGTGAGGGTGTGATGGTGTGGGGGGGTGGGATATCTGCCCGATAAGGCGGCGACGGTTTGTGTAACGGTTTTCGGGAAAGGTCGCCGCCGATATCCCGGACATTCTGTCATCTAATTATTACACTAGGCGCCGGTTAGCGCGATCGAATCTTCGGAGATGTTCGATTCTCTTATCCGAAACTGCGTTACATGCAGTGGTGTAGTGGGGACACTTTTTCCATAAAAACATTCTCCATATGTGAAAATAAATAATTTTGATTCTACTTTTTTAATTTATTTGTGACGCGTTTTCAGGATATTCATACATTTTGAAAATGCTTCTAATTATTCCAAGTAGCCGTTCAGTTTCAATAGTAAATGACAGCTATATAATTTTACAATATGATAAAACAGTGCGGTGTTGTGTATGCACCTACACTCCGAAACCACATCTTTATGTTTTAGTTTGTCAACCTTAACCTGATCTTATTTTTATTTATTCCTTCACGTCAGATGAGACTGGTCTTGTAATGCACCTCCACAAGTGCCGGTCCCGGGTCGCCCTCACGGCTTTCATCATCTAGATGGAAGTAACTATCCGTCGCTGGGGAAATGTCGAGCCCAAAGTTGAGCCCGAGATAATCTCATTTTCTAAACTGTAGATCTGGAACAATCTTTTGTTCACGGCTGTGAGTAGAGCGGGTTGGCATCGGAGCCGGCTTTCGTGTTGACAACTGGATAATAAACATATAACCAAATAATAAAAGTACCAGAGCGGTATTTGATTTTAACCACCCACCCCCTTTTTTATTTTTATAAACGCTAAAACCATGGATATGTCAAAAAAAAAACTAACGAGTAAATTTAGGGACGATTATTTAAGTTGAATTCACATATTTCATCCGTCTTCAAGTGCATACGGTCAATGGTGGAAATATGTGCGTGTGTGTGTGTGTGTGTGTTAGACACTGTTCCTCCTCCTCCTCCTCCTCCTCCTCCTCCTCCTCCTCCCGGCCACTGCAATATAAATGTATTTTAAATGTAATATCGTTCGCAAATTTTGCGTAGTTCCTCTCTAGGAAAATCCCTAAATGCAACACCAAACACTATCAGCAAAATTTTATATACTTAGGGATAAAATCGTCAATAGCCTCCCCACACAAATTAAAGAGATAAAGGATGTAAATGTTGTAAAAAAAAAGTGACGTGACCACTTCAGAAGCGCACAATTAGATAATAAATAATATTATAGATTAGAAATGTATTACTTCTAACTATATATTAATTATTGCAGTAGAGCTCTCTCTCCAAGTACACAATAGCTAGTCTCTTTTTTGGAGAGGTAAGCGATTAAAAATATGTCATTTTAGTTACGTCGAATACTCGATTATAAAAATTTAAAAAAATATATTGATAAGTGTTGCCACATTTTTATTATAAAACGATTTCTTTGTACTGAATGAAAGGAATTTAAATGCAATCTCGCACCGTACGTCCCGTCCGCCAGCGATGACGCAATCATTTTCGCGAAGGTTCTTTCACGGGCGCGGATCACCTGCTGGCGCTCTTGGCTCCGACGGTGCGAGCGAGGAGGGGAAGCGGGCGTATCTCCTCGCTGTGTAAAACCAGCGGTCGCAAAATTTGGTGGAAAATTTGCCCACGATAAAGTGTAAAGTGAACAAATTAGAAGCGACTGTATGTAGGTCGGTTTGGGCACGCGGAATGTGAACAAATTACAAGTCGAAAATGTTCAAGGAGTATGTACAAATCAACACCTATTCATGTTAAGACGACTGCCGAAAAAAATCGGCCAGCTTTTACAGGCTCCTTTTTTGTAATTATTAAAAATATAGGCGCATGAGGTTTCATTTTATATATTTTAAATACTTAAAAATTTTCTTATTTAAGTAACTGCCAAATCAATCAATGGTATCTAATTAAATATTATATTGCAATATAACAGATTGAATGTGAATTTAAACTTTTTTAAAAACGATATTCCGTTAGAACCAATGAATAATTTATAACAACTTATATAGTGTTAATATGGAAATATTTCGAGATTCGAACTAACCGAAACTGTCTAATACAAATAATATTAAATACTATTAATTAATATTATTTGGAATTGATAAAATATCGCATAAGAATGCTTGTATCCCTGTCGTTGTTCAAGCTAGAGAGAACATTATTTGTCGCATTTCAGTGTAACGATTTGTGCACACCCGGTGAGGAAGAAATATTCCCAGAGAGCAATAAAACACATATGTTTTAAAAAGTCTGATTTCTTTTGGCGCCGTTCTAATTGCGATTCCCGCGTTCCATATTCGATTGCAAATGCCTCCTCCCCTCGCCCCGCTTGAGATTCCTCGCCGCCGAGTGCACGCATCGCACCGGGTAGCCTTTTTGTTTTAACGGTTTCGTGCACATTTCGATCGCGCAGAGTTCAAGGCGAGCGAACCGCGGCTTGCCAATATTTGACCGGCCTAGGAGATAACTTATCGTCTCTCATTTCCGCGTATCGCGTCTCCCGCTTCGCGCCCCGCCGACTTCCCGAATGCCGCTGCGCGCGCAAACCCGTTCCCGGGCCGCGAAATGCCGTTCCCGACGGCGGCGACGATGAAAAGGGTAAAAAATGTCTCCGATCGAATAATTCATCGTTCCGTACGGCAGTTTCGTTTCGAAATCCGCGCGCGCGGCAGGTACCTACCCGGCCGACTTACCTGGCCGCCAAAAATCACCGTTTGTCGCCGGCTGTCGTTTTTTTTTCTCATTTCGCACGGCATTCCTCAGGTTGGCAGCGCTCAGCTGTTGGGCTCCTCGGAACATATGATTTTGGCGGTATAATTTTAACGTCTCGCAATGGCGCGCGACGACGCATCTCCCGCCGGATGTTTTCGCTCCGCAAACTGAATATTCACACTTTAAGGCGCGTCTCGAATCGTATTTAGTGACAATATACGTTTGTATTTACTTTTAAACGATTTCTGCACACCGGTGCCTGTGATTTTTCCGCGTATTCCCTTGTGTTTTCGCCGGCTCTGACAAACATGGCGGACTTGGAAAGGTTCGTTGCTTTTTTTGTATACTGTTTTTGTCGACCGTACCGCTCCGAAACTCATATTAATGCGTGATAAATGATTTTGCATGCTTGGAATTATGTTTTAGCGAGATATTGGCCGAAGATTTGCACATTGTGAGTGTTAAACACGAGGCCTTAGGCGGGACTCGAATTCGCCACATCGACGAAATTTGCTCGTGTATTTTGAAAAATTTGAACAAGAATAAAACAAATTCACGACGACGTTTTACCTTGTAAAGTTAATAAATTGTGAGGATTTTATGCCTCTCTGTTTTTTCCGCAAAATTTTTGTGAATATTTTGAACATTTCAATGTTTTTTTCGCATTTCAAAATGGATACTCCGAACTGATTTTTAGTTTTCTCGGGCGGAATAATTAAGCAGATTACCAGTCTCTTGACGTGCAACTGCTCGATGTTTATTCATATATCCATCGAAGACGAATTGCTCGTGTTGAATTTGTGCAACGTCTTCAAAAATGTAGAATTTTTTCAATTTGCGAAGAAATCTTGTCGAGGTGGAAATGCAGAACTCGTTCTGTGATTTGCATGACGCTATCTAATACCTTTATTAAATCATTTTATTGATACTTCTCTATTGTAAACATTTTGCATCTTGACTATATCTTAATTTACATTTAGAAACTTAAATTAAATCTCCATTATCGAAATTTTCCAAAAATTGATGAGAAACCCAATGTTGTGCACTGGCTTTTTTTAAATGATGAAAAATATCAATTTGCTTTTCAAAATGATAAGCAAATATGATGCATGAATTAATATGAGAAATATTTAACTTTTATTTTATTTATCAGGTTTCTGATGTGATGGATCTCGGAAACCACCGTGTGGCACTCAGTATAATAGTATTAAAATAAATATGTTTTCCTTCCTCAATAGATACCAGAGATGAATATTATAATATGTAATCGTTTGCAGGCTCATATCCGACAAGTTCCGCATCAACTCGGCGGGCAAGACCCCGCAGTCGAGGCGCGAGGAATCCGCCGCCATGGCCTTCTCGTCGCGCATGCTCCCCAGCATCCTGTCCTTCGACCGCGCCGACGCCCCGCTGAGGTCCATCGAGAACGGGCCGCTGTCGTCCGCGCGGCGGTTCGGCAAGCTCGGCGGCCAGGGCTGCGTGAACCGTCCCACGGACGAAGAGGACAAGGAGAACGGATGCGCCAAGCTGGACGACGGTCGCTCTTGGCTGTCGCTCTGGATGCGCTCGCCGACGGCGGCGGACAGTCCGCTCAAGAGGAAGTCGTCGGCGGTGCGTAGGTACTCCGGGTTGCTGGGGGGGGAGAGCGTCGGAAGAACACCATCCAAGGTATTTTTTGTTTAATTTATTTCTATGTACGCTTAAAGTATATCTGTCTCCTTCAGTTTCTATCCAACTTCTTCTGTAAGTTGATTGAAGCATCTAACAGGATAGTCTTCCAATATTGGAATTGTTTGATCATGGTGAATGTTTCGCGGAGGTTTTTCTGTTCTGCATTCTAAACGTGTTCCCACATTTTGTTTTCTGTCTCCTGAATCAATAATAAATACAACAAAACTGATGAAATTCTCTATAATATTTTTCAAGAAGTGTTGCTGCAACTGTTAGGGCTTCGATACCGCTCACTCCGCCGTCATCATCCTTTTCTTTATTCGTCTTCTGTAAGTTAATTTTTTAGCTATTAACGGAAAAAGTAAATATACTCGGATCAGTGCAATGCTGGAAGATCTGAATATGATGAACTTAGAAAAAATGTTTCAGTATTTATTTATAAAATTTGAACTAAAAAAATATTGGCAGAATTTATAAGAGGCGGGGATATAGACCGAGGCTGCCATTCAGGAAGAAGGCTAAATCTTAGAAGAAAGAGAAACTAAATAGATTCAAAATGAAACTAATATGTGAAAGATAAGTTGGAGTAAAAAGGAACAATTTTGATCTTGTTTATATTAAAGCATTATATAAATATACTTATGTATGCACTATATTACAAAAAACATAAATATAAATTAATTTGTCTAGTTTTAGCCAATTGAAGTTTGCATTTTATAATAGTTAGGTCTTTGCTTTGAAATTTTCAAAACTTGCTAATTTAGAAAAAAATATTTCTCCGGATACTGCAGAGGATCACTGTAGTCCGACTTGTGGATAATTGTAAACTCCGATCAGGCCCCGTTACTCAAAACGCACCGCTCTTTCCTCGGCAGTGAAGGTCGGTCAGTGTCGGATCTCATCGCTTGTTTAACATATTATTATTCTGATTTCAGTTCTCCGTCGTGCGCAATAGCCTCAAGGCCTCGCCTCGCGCCGCCCGCTGCACCACCCCCGGCAAGTCCCGCGACTCGCCTCACACCGTCGACTTTGCCTCGCGCGACTCCGGCTTCGAGAACTCGTCGGGCTTCGAGGGAATGTCTTCCCGGACTCCGCGTGACCCGCCCGCCTTCCCCAAGATCGACGAAGAGATGACGCAGTCGGCCTGCCACTACGGCACGCTGGAGCGGGGCGACTTCGAGCCGTTCGAGGCCCTCGACGAACGGAGCGAATTCAGAACTTACGGTGACGACTTCGGACGCTGCGCCGATGCGAAGAAAGTGTCGGATCTGGAGGACTACGAATTTGACACTCTGCATGATCTGGAGGAGGAGTTTGACTCTGAGATTACGAACGAGTCCGTGTCCAAGTACGAGATAATCAGCACCGACAGTCCCGACATCAATGCGGCGCGCGCCAGCAGTCACGTGGGGAAGATTTTTGCGAGAAATTTTGAATTCGGTTCGCCGATTGGAGACTCGGAGATGTCGGAAAATTTCGGCGCTGTCTCTCAACCTCAGGCATGTTATGACTCCTTTTCAATTTTTATTATAGTCGTATATAAAGTTATCTATATTGGTTTTTAATGAACAGAGTGTTTTGCTGTAGAGTTCATGTTTGACTTCTATGACTTTCTCCCCTGTCTTCCCTCTATCGCGACCGTTGGTGCTCAGCGACTTCGACACTTCACAATGGGAGTTGGAGAGGTTGCACGGGTGTTTTCCTAAAGTTTCTGAACTACCAGTATTATTATTTATTATTTCTCGTTTCATCATCATCATCATCTTCAGCCATTATCAACTCACACTCAGCACCAACTAGAAGTCGTTCACTTCCAATAAGATTACACAAATATGGATCCTCTAATACATGATCCAATTGGCTAAAAATTAATCAGAAGCATGCTGTCCAACATTCTAACAATAATCATACAGTGCCTACACTCATAATTCACTAGTTCTACAATACTCACAAAAAATTTTTTTCTCTATTTTTATTTTTATTCCTGTTGAATTTTTATCTTTCTTTAATTAAATAACACCACAATAGCATGAAAAAACTGGCTACTTTAACACAGACTGCAGTCTAGCAAAGTAGCCATAATAATGGTGTATATATCGGAGGTGGAGTCTACTGCATCCCACATAATAAACTACGAGTATATACTTAATAGCAATATAATTGTATCTCATGTTTATCGTGTTATATTATGATATATTCACCTCTGTTACCACTAAAACGTGTCTGTCAATAAAGCCTAATAAATTAATCCTCTGCTGAATGGGGGCCTACTCGTGGTCAATGTTCCCTCGAGATGTGTGGGCCCACAATTTTTATCGAGGGTTTCTGCATGTGCCGCCTTCTATCCACTGGTGGCGGTCATGTTGAATAATTCTGTATAAGACCACATTTTGGACATTGAATCACTTCTCAGCCAGAATAACTTCTTTCTATCTACAATACTCTGCTGCTCTGCCGCCTTGTATCTTCCCCTGCACGATGACTTGCCAAAGATCATATTTTTCATTGTGGAGAATGTGACCCGAGTACGCAACTTTCCTCGATAGTTACATCTAGTTATCTTGACTTACTGATGTTTCTTAATACATCTACAGTAGTAATGCGGTCAAGCCAGGCCCTCCCAGTAGCCGTATACTGGTATAGTAATGTTTTTCTTATTTCTTTCCCCCCGCGCATAAAAATATACACTGTTGGTCTTTAGAATTGCACAAAATATTTTTTATGTGCGCATAGGGGGAGCATTGTTATCGACTACCTGGGCCTTTTCTTCCCTTGTATCAAGAATGTAATGAGACAAGTCAATGTGAACCATTCATATTTTAACACCGTTCAAGATTGGTAGGAGCAATCCATGAATGCAATATTCCATTTGACAGAAACAAATATCAACTTGAATCACTTATCTTCATCTATTTATTTTGAAAAGTTCAGTCTCAACCACTTCAGGGGAGATTCAAATCTACGGAATTTCAACAGTCAATAGGAACACTCCTGACACTCCGATTATTTTGTCTTATCCGTCTAGACCTCGTTCCGGGAAATCAGCGAGATAGTCTTATTTTCATAGCACAAAAAACTGTAAGAATTTTGATGCAACACGTATTCCGTGTATGCATCTATACTCACTTAGCATCAGAGATACTTCAGTGTTGATACCAGGCTTCCAGTATGTATCGATAGTTCCCATTAGCTGTAATTCCATTCACTTTGTTTCTTGCAGTCACCCTTCTTTCGATATCATTCTCAGCCTTTCCGTTTCTATGGAACATACTTCCCAAATACTCAAACTCATCTACTTGTTCCAAACATTTACTACCTACGAGTAATTAGCAAGCTATCTCGCATTTCCGCTTCTTAAATACATATCTCTATACATATGTAGAAAAAAGAAAAAACTGGGTGGTCTCTGGGATATGTCTCCCATTATGAAATATGGTCTACCCATTGCTTTTTTCCCTGTTAAGCAGCGACAAATACATCCTTCACCTCAGACCGCTACGCTGTCCTCTGCAGCTTCTGAGTGCTCAGAATCCAGGTTCAGTACCGTATATTATTGTCTCCCAGAAATATAAGAGGAATCACCAAATGTATACAATATGCGTACAGCGCCTGATTGGTTACGCTCAGTCACTGTTATATATATTAAATGTTTGTTTCACACTTGCAGAAGATCCCGCGCCGCATGCCCGTGCGCTCCGAGACAACCCGCATGCTCAACTTCGACCTGGACTCGCCCTCGCCCGGATTCAAGTTCACCCCGCCCGCGCTGGCCTGCAGGAGGGCGCGGCAGACGGACTCGGCTGCTGAGACGCCCGCCTCCTCCGAGGCAGGTGCGTGTCGCATTTATTTTTCTATAGCGGACAGGTTATTAACATTAGCCTTTTTCAAACACAACCGTGGAATGTGAAAAAAAAAAGAGTGATATTAGATTCTGTATAAATCTTATAGGATTGATTCCTTGCCGTGACTTTTATATATAGGACCTATTAAGTAATTAACTATCACTGTGGCCGAAGATAGACTTTTACAAACTTCTGTCCCGATACACGATTTTCTCCTCATCCACATTCGCACATGCTCGCTCAGTTTTAATGGCTTCTTGCAAAACCGCGTGTTTTATCCGGTCATGCCATATTTTTCAGGGATGTTCTCTTTCTGGTGCAGTTTATATATAAAGTGTTATGTGTGAATGTAAGGGGATTAATTTAAGTTTGTGCTATGATTATGATTTATTTAATTCATTTTGTTATATTTAAAAACATTATACATATTTTGCTTTTTCAGATATCAAAACTGACATTTTCAAAGCGTCTCCGCCTTTCGACGGTTCCGTGTCTTCGCCGCTGTGCGCGGTGTCTTCCAGGAAGAAAGCCTTCAAGAAATCGGCCGCCGGCTCGATTCCCGGCAGCCGGAGATCACGCCTCTTCGACAGCATCAGCACCGGCTCCGTCGAGAGCGGCTGCGTCTCCGAGATAGAGGACTGCATGCTCTTCGACATAGAAGCCAACCGTGACGACGACGACGACGATTTGAGGAACGTTCCCGCCAGCTTGGGCGCACTCATCTCGTGGGAGATCAAGGAGGAGGCAGACAAGAAGGGCGAGGATGCGGATCGCGAGCCGGCGCTGAACTGGGAGAACGAAAAGATGGCGAGCCCGGTGGTGATCAGGAGGCCGGCGTTCCGCAGGTGCGTGAGCCTCTCGCAGGAGAGTCGGGGACCCAAGCGAGGCGAGGTCGGAGCCGGGCAGGGCGGCGCCAGCAAGCGCCGCCGGCAGGAGGGACCCCGTCCGGCCTTGCACCGCGCGCTGTCAGAGAACGAGGCCAGCATCAAGATGGCGCTCGCCAGATGTGAGTATATCCGTGTTCTATCATTGGGTTACACGCATCATCGTCACATGTTGAAATGAGGTAGAGCAGACACTGAAACTGACACTAAACTCTTGAATAATTCTTATACTGCATTGTGAAATATGATTTGTTAGCCAATTTGCTCTAAACCAGGTTTGCCCGGTTGGGTGATGCATTTTAAAAAATGTATATGTAACAAACTTAGTATTATACGTGTCTAAGAAATAAATAAATAAACAAACAAATAATGTCAGGAATTACATCACATTTTGGGAATTGTAAATTTTTCTGAATAATTAAAGTTAGATTAAAGTACCGCTCGTCATTTCAGCGGAAATTGTTGGAAACTTCTAAGTGCGGTGTTGTTTTGCAGCGTACACCGAGCCCGACCTGATCGGCGACTTCTCCAAGCCCTTTGTGCTGCCGCTGGAGGAGAGCGAGCACGAGGACCTCAAGTCCATCAGCGGAGAGACACTGGCGCAACTCATGGCCGGCGCGTACAGAGAGCAGGTCGACCACTATGAGGTCGGTTGAATGCCGATGAATTATTTTCAATCGGATCCATCACTATTTTTGGGACAAATTTGGACAGACTTTTTATATAGGAATTACGAACATTCAATGTGATTTTTGTATATCCCCACGGCTTGAAGAGTTTTAATTAAATTATCCAAAATAACTGATTACATATTTTTCATAATTTTACTTAGTGTAACAGACCATCCATAATGAGCCATTTTTATACTTTTATTTTTCAAAATTGAGCTAAACAAAGTTCCTTTTTAATCTAAAATGTACTCTCCTTTATTTGTCTGACCCCGTCTACAAAAATTATATTTTTCTGAACGATTTTGAAGACTGGCGGAATAAATGATAAAAGATGGGGCAGCGTTTGGTGAATATGGTGGGTGAGGCATCGTTTCCAAAAAAAGGTTCATTCTTAGACGTGGCAGCAAAGAAGAGCGTACAGTAAGTCTGCACACTATTAGACTCTGAATATTTGGACCAAATCTAAGCTTCTCCGCTAGTTTCGCAACAGTTACGACGGTATTTTGTTTCACCGAGGTTTGCAGAACTCTACGACGAGGCTCGTTTTCTAGGCTGTGGTTTTTCTGTGGAATTTCTGGAACCATTGTTTACACTGGTTTACGTTTATTGTCCGATCTTATATATATTCTTCATGTTTACTTTTATTGAACTCATAAAGCAAAATATGCGCCTTTGTCACTTTCATTAAAGCTCTGAAAAAATAACTCTTAAAATCTAACTGCACTTTTAAAATGTCTACTGAGAATAAGCTTTTATAGCAGGTAATAATTTTACCTGACTCGGATGGTTCTTCCCACCCCCCTTCTGACTTTTAGTTCATTAATAAAAATATTATTGTATGAGATTTTTACAAAATCATGTTCTGTGTCATAGTCATTAACAAGAAACACTGACCTTTTATTGTTATATTCAATATTTCAATTAATCAAAATAATCGTATAATTGTGATATTTTTTTTTAATGCTTATATCTGACATGGTGGAGATTTGGCACACGGAGCTTCAACATTTTCCATTGATATTTTTAATATATTTAATTGAAGTATTTAGTATTTAAGTATTAAAATATTGTGCTATAGGTGTGTTATACTCAGTATAGTAATTCTGTTACCGGGTTACGATAGCTCAATAAAATATGTTACAATCTCTATCTGAAGATGGTGTTCCCCGTTCTAACGTCGGCGCAGAAATCTCACGATGCATAACAGTAGCGTATATTTCCCCAGATCATCGACTGCCGCTACCCGTACGAGTTTGAAGGCGGGCACGTTGCGGGCGCGCTCAACCTCCACACTGAGGAGCTGATCCGCAGACACCTGGTGACTGTGGCGGCCTGCGACGCGTCCTCGCCCGCCGCTCGCACCGTGCTCGTGTTCCACTGCGAGTTCTCCACGCAGCGCGGACCGAACCTGTCAGTATTCCGAACTTAGCGATATTTTACTTTTTAAAGTTATTATCAAAGTATAAAATATTTAATGTTTGATCTTAAATAAGCGTGAAGAATCACAATTTTCAACACGTACTGTCAAAATTGTACCGTCACCTAAGCTCTCGCAATATTTCTGAAACCTTTAAATCTCATAAAATTTGTAATTTGTCTATGCGCTTCACTTGAAAGCTGTCAGAGGTCACTAGGGTTGTCACCTATGTTTTTTTTTAAAGGGGTTTTTGTGAATCGTCCAATTTGCTTTTTTTTTTGCTTGAATTTGTTTCCGATTATATTCAACATTGGTCAGTTTTTTCAAAAAATTGAATTTTGAATGTATTATGGGTGAATATATCTATCTAGTGAGTCTATAAAATTAAATTTTTATCTTATTTGATTGACTTTCTGTGTCTGATTTTCTATATAAGTTTTTTTTTCTTATTTCTTTTGGTGACGAAACAAAAACTAGTGAAATTCTGATAATCCTGTTGTATATTTTCTTAAAAGATTTTCATTTTAAAAAATCATAAAATTTGGATAACCTAATTCTTTGTCAAGTTTTCCATTTTTCAGCCACATTGTGTTTACTGTTAGAAAGTAACTAGTTAGAAAGTAAGTCTTCCGTGTATTCCTGAAATAAAATATTCCAAATTGAATATTTTATTTCAGGAATAATTGAAATAGTAAATATGTTATCGTTTTCAATAATAATTTTGTTGCGCAGATGCCGCTACCTGCGCTCGTGCGACCGCGCCCTCCACCGCGACGCCTACCCTCGTCTGCGTCACCCCGAGCTGTACGTGCTGCGCGGGGGGTACCGCCGCTTCCACGCCAGGCACGCGCACCTCTGCCGGGGCGGCTACACGCCCATGCTCGACCCGCAGCACGCGACCGAGATGCGCGCCATGCGGGCGGCGGCCGGCAGGAGGCCGCACCACTGACGTGCGGGTGAACGAGACCGCATTATGTTAAAATATTGTGGCAAATCTTGCAAACATTATTGTGATAACTGAACATTTGTTATGTTGTTTCTCTCTGTCAAAAATTGAACATTGGGGAAAATTTAAACTTAACAGTAGTTAATACGATGTTGGACAAACTGTGAACATTGTGACTATATTCAGAACACTGTGTTTCATTAATTACCGTGATTTTGGACTGGATATTAAAAAAGGAATTGGTATGTTATTCAATGTTCACGTTGATCATAAAGTGAACAATGCCGATTTACGAACAATGGTAGAGTATTGTATATAAATTACTATTTAGTATAGCTAATATTAAGGTTCCCATACATATTGGTCATGTTGCGAACATCGGTGGAAGAATGTACATAAGTAAATTAATTGATATAGTACGCATTCTGGCGGCGTGTCCTTTGAAAGGGTATTTTTTTTTTAAAACAATTGTAACAAATTGTGCAAAAGTAGATTATTATTTTTTTGAAACGTGAAAATTCTGCAGACGCGGGACGCGTCGTCGCCGGAATGCGGGCGACGTTCGTTTTAAAATTGCTCTGGCAAAGTTGTACATAAATATTAAATGATTATGAATAGCCAAGAGCGATCCTTATTTATGTGATCTTGTGACGTTCACAATTTTAAATTTATTTGTCGTTTACGAGGGAGAAATTATATACCTTTTTTTTTTGTATCTAAAAATAATTTATAAAATTTGTTTATTTTTTCAAGGGCACACTGTATCTACTGTTCAATGATTGTTAAAACTGTGGTGATTATATTTTTAAATAATTTGGGTTTGGATCTTGCCGGAATATATATATATATTTTTTTTTTTACTTTTTGATGAAACTGTTTGCCGCCTGAGAGCAATTTTTTATTTTACTTTTAAAAATATATTTTAAATAAAAATTCTTTGCCGATAAAATCAATTATAAATCAAATGTGTAAATTGTTTTTCTCTAATAATGATAAAAGTTTTGTATTTCGTGAATCTTAAATTGCGCCTCGAACTTAAAGAAATAATAAAATTTATAATTGGAAAATTATCGATAATTAAATATTGTGGCAACACAAGGGATGAGCGATCATTTGTACTGAAATTAAAAATGAATTTTCAAACAGCTCTGCAGGTAGACGATGAATTTTTTAACAATTCAGTTTGAGCGTGCCTGGGATTGTGACCGGTGCATTAAGATGCTTTTTTTTTTCAAGTTTTAAAAATTGGCCGTATTCGAGTCGAAAATATTTAAGCTGCGTACAAAAATTCAGTACAGTTAGGAAGATAATGTATTTTAATGATCTATACTATATTGTACAGTTGGTATCGTGTCCTTGTTTTTACCTTTCTCAATTCGGAGAGCCGTTTCAATAAGATTATAGCGTTCTTGAGATCAGCGCCTCTTGTCTTCCACCTTCTTCTAAGCATTCTAAGTGTTCTGAGCATTCGCCTCTAGCACCATATTTCAAAGGCGTCAAATTTCTTACTCTCAATATTCTATTTTTACCCGTTACTAAATCTTGCAATAGAAGGCTCGTATCTCTGAAATGGTTGAAAATTTTCACATGCAGCGTAAACATTAAAATATCGTTTTTATTATATCGATATTTCAAAAAGGATTTGAGGACCAATTCTTGTTACACCTGTAGATTGGTTTATATTATCGTTTACGCTAAATATTTTTTAAATTTTGGGGCACACGATTACGATTCGCGCAGAACGTGCGTACAATTTGCGTACAACTTGCGTATAACGTGCGTACAACTTGCGTACAACGAGCGTACAACGTGCGTACAACTTGTGTATAATGCGCGTACAAAGTGCGTACACAGCATCCATTGACGCTTTAAATAATTGTACAAATTATGTGCCATATTTTGATGTTACTGTTGAAATGCCCGTTGGATCGCGAACGGTGGGTGCTCGCACGATTCAAACATGAACGGGATCCGCAGATAGCCTTTAGTAACGTCGACATTTATTTTTACCGACGCGACTCTAGGTTGCGAAGGAAGCGCGAGAGCAGACTGAATGCTGCGCAGGAGGGAGGGAGGATGAGGATGCGAGGTGCGCTCGCGTCGCTCTCTCGGTGCAATAATACGTATTGTAGCTAGCTTTTCTTTATAATTTTATTTCCTTAGCGAGGTTCTAACCGAACGGCCATCAGATACTTGAGTAGAGTACAATTTTAATGTAAAATGTAATTATAATTAGAAAATTACAAAACTTAAGTGAATGGAGACAGACTCGACAATCATCGTAACGTGTCGCAAGTTTCAGCAGTTTGTGCAGAGACACCACTCGCGAGGTTGAGTACGGCTGGCGGACGAGGAAGCGCGCGAGGGTAGTAGGTTAGTGTCCGGGGGCGGTCGCCGCCCCTCGAGAACCATGCGCTTATAGTAGTACTACATGTATGGTATAATAAGCATACTTAGATTATTGATAAATATAACTATTATTGATTTCTTTCATTTTTGTGTTTTTCTTTTCTCCTTCTTACTTACTTTTGGGGTAAAACCAGGCAATGAAGGGAAGCCACTCGGAAAATAAACATTTTTTGGACAGCCGGGGCCATCTTTTCCCGTGACCGGTTTAGAAGCTGGGGCTTCCTTGTCGGTCTCACTCGTCAAAGCTAATAAAAATATGTTACTATAATTCAATTCCATATTTAAGTGTATTGCAATTAAGATTTAAAATTTAAACCCTCCAGCGTCCCTCGAGTGTTGTCCTTATTCATAAAAAAATCATATTACTACATAAACCCGTAGAAAATTAAGGTGCAGTAGTTCAAGGCGGACACTCGGGGATCCATTCATCATAGAGGGCAGTGGACGAGACACAAAATGGATTGAGTCATTTACGCGGACCGACTAACGGAGTTGCAAAACACGAGGTATGGAGAGAGTGGCAGGTGGAGTCCCACCGCGCGGACCGGCCTAACTACCCACCTAAGGAGCTCCAACGAATCACCCATACCCGAGTAAATTCCTTTTATTAAACAAGATTTGACCCATTACTAATTAGGCCCGCATTCCTGGGCGGGCGGTGTCTGAGTGCGGTCAAACCGCCAATCATACGTTCGCGTGTATCTCAGTATCTCACAAGTCCACAAAATATGATCAGGCGTCTGTTCCACTCTCCTACATGTACACCGCGGGTCATCCGCAACTCTAAACTTCGAAACTGTCCATGGCCCGTAACCATCCGCCACTCAAAATGATTTGGGTCTGGAGGTTTCAACTCGACAGCAACGTTAGGAAGAAAGGAATAAGTCCTTTCCTGCGTTGCCGTATCACACCTCTCTTGCTACTTGCATACTTGCATATGACGGACGATATTATCGATGTCTCCCCGACTACAGGGGGTTCAGTTTTGGTTTTTAACTGTGTTTTAAATGCGAAAATTAAGAACCTAAAGCACTTGACGCTACACGTGGAAATAGGGACCCAGTAACATACAATCATTAATATTAAGCTCACCATAATTATGAAACTCTAAACCGGGACCACTAACGCAAGTCAGAAGTGTTGAAGCTCATATCACGCATGCAGGCAAATGCGCTTCACTTTGCTGTCCTCACCGCAGCGCTATTTTATATGTGGGTAGATTTTTGTAGCACAATTTAAAAAGGGTTAGAAGCCGAACTGAATTAGGAAGATAAATTACGTACAGCCTACGAATGGCTACATTTCAAACGGAGTATTATTTTTTATGGTGATGCCTTTCATCACGCGCTGAATCCGCGCCCGCGCATGGCGGCTAATTCAATGACGCCAACAGCTACCGCGCCGATTCAGTTAAATATATAATAGAATCTTGAATAAATTCAGTGTACCTGAATCGTGAAGTACTATCATTTCATTTTACATTACCCGAGGGCTTCACTCTGTCATACTCCACACGAACACCTTGGCACATACACGCGACATACCTACACATCGAACAATGAATGCACATCTGGTGACCTATGCGATTTCTCCGAGCCTCACATCACACGAGAGCGGTTCGAGTAATCGAAGATGCTTCAAGGCGAAATAATATTTTTTGAAAGCATTTACACTACGCATGTCGAGCGGTGCATCCACTAGCGCCGCAAGAGAGGACGGCCGCACAAATCGCTGGCCACACCGCTCATTCTGTTTTAAATCGCAACTTTTTTGAATAAACCATGTAATTTAACCGTAAGTACCATTTACTTATTTATTAATTTGTCTGATTATTTCATTCTCCTATGTTTGAATTTGTACATTTAAAGGTTTGAACAAAATTATAGGTTGTAGAGGTAGACAAAGAACACTTAGGGCGGGGTGGGAGAGGAGTTAACCCCAGTTATAAATATTTATTACGTATTTAAAATAAAATAATTTGAAGCTATATCGTGTTTTATTTTTAATATCCATATAAAAAATTATAAAATATATGTATTTCATGTTTTATTTAGTAACAATTATACACCGCAGTTCGGCCCGACTTCCAATTTTGGCACACTGCATGTCCTCAGCCTAAGGCGTTACCATTAATACCTGGTGTTAGCGCCTAGAATTTACAATTTTTTAGTTATCAATATGAAAATAAAAATAAGTATTATTCCAATGATAGCTTTTGAAATGTCCCGAATCTATTTCTTGGTGTCACTGATCATACAACATCACTCTTCACATTGGTGAACTTCCGATTAATATTTAATACTAATCAGAGGCTAGCCCGTGCAAAGGAAAATAGTCAACTAATGCTCGACATTCAGAGCTATGCATGATCCTTAAACTGCAGTTGGAAGAATGGGGAAACCAGGGCTGTGCAATCGTTTAAAAAATTACCAACTCCGACTTAACTTTACTCCGAGCGAAAGACAAAGAAATAAACATTTTTCACACTGTTCTCAGATGCATGCGCCAGAGCGAGAGAACGCGATGTAATTCGCCCGCATAAGTACATACGGCATGCTTGACCATTCGGCATCGATGATTCGCTCTCGCCCCAGACTTAAGATACATACTTATAATGTAATTTTAAAAATTTATAATGACTCCGGCTCCACAGGCCTGAAAAGATGAGCGGATGCCTGGATACGTCTACGCGGTGGACTTTGGACCTTCCACGGATGGCGTTAAACGTGCTCTCGGAGCAACAAGGTATCACGCGAGTTTGGTTCATCACAATTTAGAGAACTAAATTAAACAGATTCCTGATTTCAGACGCTATATATTTACTTGTGCTCAAATCAACAGTGGTTCTCGTTATCTTCTAAACTACTAGGAAATTTGACTTTTTAAGAGAAATTCATTATAAGAACTTTGATTTAAAAAAAGGCGATTTTGACCAAAATGTCACTTGTAAATTGTATTAGAAAACGTTCACAATGAATCCTTTACCATTTTCAGACTACGCAGCAATAAAACTAACGAGCATGTAATATTCTAAGAAGATCCAAAATAGGAATAGAACACGCATCAGTTGAGACCCTGCTTGTCCTGGGCCGCCCTCGCAGCTGACTCCAGGATATAAATAAATAACAATGGATAATTTGTATAGCGCCATTTTCGTAAAAACTTTCACCTCAAGGGCGCTTTACACATCAACCGTATAGATATAGCCAGGATAATCTCTTTTTCTATATTTTTTTATTTGCACCCTATCCCGAATCATTTTGAGAGTTGATTACTCTCGTTTCGATTCGTCGTAATTACATATTTTTAAAATTTTATTACATTCAGTCATTATTAACATTATCATCATAATCCGGTATCATCGTACCAGAGCCACGCCTGTATGACGTGAGACTCGTTTTAACATTCAATTCAGAAGGCAGCCAGAAAGAAGCTAGAGAAATCATACACACCCTCAAAACGTCACATTTACGTGTTGCAATTGCAGAACTCGGTCACAGTCCGGCCGAAATTCACCCTCTCCAGGTCGCAAGAGGTGCGAGGGAGAGCCAGTAGAGTGCTCCGTTATGTCTCTCTAGCCACTGTTCTTCCCGGCATCGTCCATTCCAGCAACCCCCAGCGAGAGACTCGCACCCTAATAAATCCCGAAATGTCTGAGATTCCTTAAATTTCTTAATGGCTCATCGATATCCTATTCATACAAGTGCATCATTCACAGTCCCAGAGGATGTATCGCCAGAGCGCAAACACACCACGGTTCACAGACAAGTCCTAAGTTGAAGAGTTTATTCATGAAATGGCCATGCCCCGAGATCATCTGCATCTAGTACCACCCCTACCCTTCATTTTCACCTCCACGAAGGGGAGAAAAGTGTAAGTTCATCTCTGCGTGGCAGCGTTCCACCTTTCTTGCCACTTCACTTTTGTTCAATTACAATTCAATTTTTTCTAGGTTGTCACTTCAACGCATCATGCGGCCGAAGAATTATTCTGTAAATAGGGTTTTCTGCGGTTGGGTTTGTTGCAGGATTGCTGTCGTGCGTCACGCGTCCACATCCTCCTCCTCATGATCACTCTGTTGATTAACGAAGGACAAACTTCATTTCGCAATGAATGCTTCCTTCGAAGTATGTTGGTGCCTCTGGTTGGCCCATTCTCGATGCTGGTCGAAAACGGTTCGCACTTCATATACTTCAATGAAGTGTGGTTAAGTCGCTATTCAAACCGTTATTGAACTATGTTTCAATGAAGTATTTATTTATTGTGTTTAGTTTGTAGGACACCATGTTCATTTTTAATTTAATTTAGAAAGTCAAATAATAATATTATTGAGTTCCGCTAGTTTGCGTAAGAATTATTAAATGTTTCGGGGGTTAAGGCCATTTTCAAACAGTAGATAAACCACGTACAATCAACTTATTTAAGTGATTTTAGTTACCTTTCCTTTATCCATGGGTAATTAGGTGGTTTCGGTGGAACCGATGTATATTAATATTCCTTATTTTCAGAGGCACTATCTTATTAAAAATTTCTTTAGGCCCGCGTTTCCCACTGTCTGTCATCTCTTCGACTGGTGTACCCAGCCCACTGCCATACGAGCATGCTTTTTTTTAGGCCACACCTTTTATCTCGGTTGTTTGGCGAATTTAAACGGTAGGTTCCAAGAATAGCATATTCCGTCGCTCTTTGGGTAAATTTAAACTATATTTCAAGACGGCGAGGATCTTGACTCTAAGCACGCACTGCTTATAAGTTTTTACTAATCAGTATTCTCAATTTTTATGTCCGGAAGTACATTGTCTTTATCTGTGGATATAAATAATGGAACATGTATACTGAATTCACCGTCTAGTGCGTCTTGAACAGCTGGGTAGTGCGATGATTTTACCTTATTGGTATGCGTAAGCAGATGTCTCTGTAAGGACCCTTTACGATTACATATAAAGGAGCACTGAGAACAAGTAAACGATTTCTCTGTAGAGTGCGTCAGCAGGTGGCTTCTTAAGTTTCCTTCATGATAACTAGTGTACGCGCAGTGTGAACATGAAAACGGTTTCTCCCCAGTGTGAATAACCATGTGCCTTCTCAATTGTCCTTTCTCGCTACAGACATAAGTGCACAGTGAACAAGAGAACGGTTTCTCCCCAGTGTGTGTGAGAATGTGGCTTTTTAATTGTCGTTTCTTAATACACGTATATGTGCAATGAGAACACGAGAAAGGTTTCTCTCCAGTATGAGTAAACAAATGTCTGCTCAACTGTCGTTTCTCATTACACATATAAGTGCAGTATGAACAGGAGAATGTTTTCACCCCAGAGTGGACGAGCATATGCCTCCTTAATAGTCGTTTCTCATTACATATATAACTGCAGTGCGAACATGAGAACGGTTTCTCTCCACTGTGCGTCAGAAGATGTTTTTTCAAATCTCCTTTTCGTTTACACTTATGTGTGCAGTGTGGACATGCAAACGGTTTTTCTCCGGTGTGCGTGAACATATGGTTTTTCAAGAGTCCTTTTTGAATGCACTTATAAGTGCAGAGTGAGCAAGAAAACGGTTTCTCGCCAGTGTGTGTAAATATATGTTTTCTCAACGATTGTTTTTCATTGCACGAATAAGTGCAGAAAGAACATGAAAAGGGTTTCTCTCTACTGTGAACCAACATATGTTTACTTAAGGCTCCTTTTCGCTTGCATGTGTATGTACAACGTGAGCATATAAAATATTTCTCTCCGACATGTGAAATCATGTGACTTTTTAAACTTTGTTTATGATAACACTGGTAAGTGCAGTGTGGACAATAGATCAATTTCTCTCCAGTATGACTTAAAATATGTTGTTTTAATTGTTCTCTCGTATTGCATTTATAAGTGCAATGTGAACAAGTTAATGATTTCTCTTCAAAGTGAGTAAGCATATGTGTTCTCAATTGCCTTTTCTTATTACAAACAAATAAACAGTGTGAACATGATAACGATGTTTCCCCGATATGAGTAAGCAAGTGTATTTTAAATTGTTCCGACACATTACATGTGTAAGTGCATTCTGAACATGAGAACAATTTCTCCGCAAAATGTGTAAACGTATGTCTTCTCAATTGTCCTTTTTCAATACACGAATAAGAGCATAGCGAGCAAGAGAACGGTTTCTCTTCGGTATGTGTTAGCACATGCCTTCTTAAATCTCCTTTTTGTTTACATGTGTAAGTGCAATTTGAGCACGAGAATGGTTTCTCCGTGGAATGCCTAAGCATGTGTCGTCTCAAGGATCCTTGTCTTTTACACGTAAAAGTGCAGTGTTGACAGAAAATGTGATTGTCTCCAGTATGCTTAATCATGTGTTTCCTTAAGTTTTGTTTGCGAGAATTAGTATAAATGCAGTGTGGACAAGACAGTGGTTTCTCAACAATACTTAGCGTATGTCTTGTTGAATACTCTTTCGCAGAATGTGCTTCGTCCTTGTATTCTGGCGCTATTGCAGTCGAAGGGAGATTCGAGTCTGCAAGAACGTATTCTTGACTTTTTGAGAAATCTGCAATAACATAAAGTAAAATACAGAATTAATAAGTTATAATTATGATTTTCATTCTTTAATCTTAGACTGATAGGGAGCACAAAGACTCTTTTCCCTATTTGGAACTGTTTCTTTACTTGATGACCAATGAACACCCAGTATGTTCTTGTTACTACTGTTCATCTAAATTTACGAGATGATGTGTTGGCGTCGTATGCTGTGAGGTCTCTATTCTTCAAGAACTCCGAACTAAAGAAAGGCTCTCCACAATGCGAAGGAAAATAATTATTTCTAATGAGCATTCTTAATTTAACTAACTTGTAGTGTAGAAGAACTTTGAGCGATTTATTATTTTTATTCAAAATAGCAAATGTCAAGCTGGACGTCCTTGATACGACTGAATTGATTACATACTGTGGTGGCTCTGCATGCGCCCCACATACGTGACTGTGTAAGGAATCACCTGACGGCCACACAGGGCCGAAACGTGCATCGTGTGGAACGAGTCCTAGGAGCTAGCCGACCACTTCTCCGCAGACCGTTATTCGGTCAACATCTGAAGCGAGCCACTCAAGTCTTCAACTTTATACTCGTCGTACCCGCCATTGTAAATCATCCCGCAATAAATGCTATTTTTGTAAGTTCTCTTTTATTTAAATACCTTGCTGTAGACACAGGGTAAATACTCACACGCACGATCATGCACCAACACGCGTGAGACTATAAGAGAGTTAAGGGTTTCAGTTTCACCATGCACAAAATCTTTTGATACGATCACACAATTAACATCCTCACGAGTCAATTATAGTCTACAACGACAGCCCCTAAACGAAGTGCATGGTCACAGGCGCTGCTTCATGTAAATGCTTCAAATAAGAATGAATACATGAACGCACCTATATAAAGACTTCACAGGCTTGGGACCGATTTCAGTTCTGTTGATACATTCCGATTTTCATTGTTTAACGTAAATTTTTTAATAAATTATATGTTCCTCTCTATTTTATTGCCAATTTTGTAATATTAACAATGTGTAATATAAAATTACTACATAAATAGTCGATGTTAAAATTCCTCACCGGTGGGTGGGTCGGCATTCCCGAAGTACTCCTGTTTTACTTCCGAGGGAGATGCAGCATCATCAGTAAAAGGACCTTCACCGTCCTCCTTAGCCTGGTCGCTCTCAGCGGAAGACTTCGGTTCGGACTTGGCTGCTCGAAGACGTGGATCCGTGCTCATTGTTGACGAACGTATCTGGCCACGTTCTGTACAAATAAAACAACTCGTAATATAAACAGCAGAGTTGAGCTTCCCATCTGAGTTTATTATCAATAGTAATGCCTAGATACGGGATAGTTTTGGTCTGTCCTAAAGACTCACTCGTGTTACGTATCACATGGTATGTTAGGGTAAAAATACGGTTGACCTGCTTTATTTATGTTAAACGAAAGATATTTTTTTAAAAATTTTAAAAATAAATTCTGGTGAAGAAACAATGCTATATTTTTAGTTAGTTATGACATCCTGAAGTAGAAAATGGTATTTTTCGAAACTGGTAGATGTATTTAAACTCAATTCAAACAAAGATAATAAATAAAAAATATGAATTTTAACCACAAAGTTAATATTGATAATTTTAAAAGTATCAAGATATTTTGTTTTATTTGTATTTAAAGTAAGTAGTCAGCCATAATTGAATTGTTCTCTGACACTTTTTAGATTTTCCATAGACTTTTTCCAATGTGGTGTATATACATAGAATGACCGTATCATCTGCAAAGCTGATGATTTTTGCTTGATTGTTGTCAGTGCTAGTTTATATAAATAACAGATAAGATAAAGTGCTGCCTTGTGGTACACCAAATTCTATGTATTCCAGATCACTAATGGATGTTATACACATATATAAGATAGCGTATTCATAAATTAATCAGGATAACCTTAATTTAAATCTATTAAATCAGCAATTATATATATATATATGTAGCCACCGAAATTCAAATCCTTCTCAGTCGGCATCGCCGCTAGCGACAGCGTTGCCGGCTGCTGCTGCAAGCCTGGCTCGAAATTCACCGTTAGGCAGTCTCTCCAGTTTCATCGTTCTACAACGGTAGTCTTGCCGGCTCTCGAGAGCCGAGCGAGACCGCCAAATCGCTTCATATCATTTCATTTCGTAATACACACGCACCTTCTACATCATTTATTCATTCATTTCATTCTACGTCTCCATTGTTTCTATCTTAATGCCACAATAAAACCGCAACACGCCAAATCACATTATCTTTCATTTAACCACCGACATAACCCCCAAATATATATAAAAATAAACATCCTTGGTGGTGGGAGTAGATCGCGTGGACTGTATCGATTTAAATTATTGTTTAGTTTACGCAACCCGAAATGGAGTAAGAAAAAAACTAAGATTTCAGAGAGGATCTGCCCTCCGTTGACTCACACTGATATCGTGAAGAAGGTATATACCACTGCATTTCGAGATGCTGTCGAAAGCGGTTTTTTTCGTGGTCCGAATTTAACGCACGGCGCTACTCTCGAACGATAATAACGTGTTGAGACATCAGCATTGAAATGCAATCTGTCGCCAGTTCTTTAGCCAGAACGGGACAGGTATATTAAAGGGTTATGGAACGATGGAAATAAAGAACAAGGCAATATTCGTTTTGCGTCAACATTCCTAATTATATATATATATTTAATTACTTTGACTAAATTTTGCATACATCGTTATTATTTAGCTCCTGCGCAAAACAATGTACTCCTCTCATTACTCACTAAAGTCTTATTTTGAAATATAACGAAATATGAGCAATGCCGGGAACTTCATAAAAAAATAATTGATTCGAAGTAATCATCTTACCGGTGTGCTGGTCGGCATTTCTAGAGTACCCCAAGCATTCCTGCTTTATATCAGTGTGAGATACGTCTATACTAGTGTAGAACAGATCGTCGCTCCCTCCAGGTGTCCCTGGCTCAGACTTGACCCTGGGGACAGAAACAGCTGGGTCAGCATCCATGATCCTCGTAGAAACCCGTGGGCTGCTAGTTTCACTGCAAGCAGAAGAACAAGATGGTAAAACAGTGCACAATGCCTGAAAACAAGTCTTTGAGAAACTTGTACTCTCACAGCAGACCTTCGTGAGCCAAGACACCCGATGAAACGAGGATCATCACCAAAGTAGTACAAGAGCTAATCAAAAATAATCTATACTTGTCATACTCGTGTGCGAAATTTGATCGCATCATTTGCCGTCCGGCATTGTAAATATGTCCGCTCCGCTAGCAGTTTGCATCAAGGAGGAACAACGAGCAGTGATCCGATTTCTCTGGTGTCAAAGGGCCTGAAATATATCATTTGACTTTTATCACAGTACGGGGACAGTGCTTTAATAGTGTGACGCACGAAGAGGGAGCAGGACACCCGTCAATCTTCAACATGGACGACAAGATCCAGCAAACTCGAAATGGTTCTAGCGAATAGGCGAGTTATCATCGGTGATCTAGCGTCTTTGAACATCAATCATGGTTCTGTTCATCAAATCATCCACGATGTAAATGTTGAACCCTTACCTTTGTGAAAATAATTCGTTGTACAAGAAAGTAGATAATTTTTGACTAGCCCTCGTAGTATCGGAGTGACACGTGCAAAGATTGGAAGAGTTCATGGGGACGCCTTCACCACAGCAGACGGCAGACTTAATAACTTCAAAATAGAGTTTGCATTTGCAAGTAACGAGATGAGTTTGGAATTATTTATGTTGGTCATAGATATGGGAGATGGTTTGGAACATTGAACAATGTTTTTTATCCAAACATACATAACTTTGTCGTCACCATCGACTAACTCTCGTGTCTGAGGAAGACTGTGACTTGTGGCTGTAGCCACAAGCTCTGGGGTACCTTGGGCAGCGGCCGCGGGCTTTGCTCTTCCTTATAATACCGTTTGTATTCTGCTTCGAAGTGCGGGAATGGCGGCGATTCAAATTCACCATCATTGTCGCTGTCCCCGCCTGACCGAGGATGCGAGCGACGTCTATATTCAGTTTCCGGACTCCAGCGGAGAAGCAGCCATTTCAGTTTGGCACGATCGCTTGCTGACGACAGTACTACCACTCCGCCGGAACTGAGACCAAACGCCACCGACTCGCTTTTACACTCTCCATATTTCACGCTCTGCTATATCCTATATTCTTCCATCTCTCTCTCTCTGACCAAATAAATGACTGTACATGATCACCACCAGAAACTACCCCATAGAGCATGGCGTGCTACTGTGTCAATTATTCCCAAATATTTTTCTTAATGTTGGCCTTTACAAGGGTCGCTTTCTGGCAAATTGTCTGCCACATGGGCGGGACAAATGTGAATCATGTTAGTTATATCGGCGCTATATATAGGGAAGCTTTTATAGATATTCGAAACATATGCCAGTGAAAACAATATTTTATACAATGGCAGCAAATCGGTGATAATGGCGTTAAAATATGGAAAAGGGCCAGATAATATCTCTCTCGCGTGGCTGGACAGGACGAAATTGAGTGGTCAAAATAAGATCAAATGCCTTGGCCATGTATTCAGTGCAGATGGACAAGATGGTGATGACACAGAACGACAGAGGAGACGGTCGCGGCGTTTCTACCGATGGAGTAATGAGGCGAAGGTATTTAAATCGTTCTTCCCCAGCATGTTTACCTGCGAGCTCTGGTCGAACTACAACCGTCTCCGAATTCAGTACAACAACTCACGCAGAATGTGTTTGGATTGGCCTGTTTCTGGTTTCAAGCACTCTGCCCACGTGGCCAACCCATCGACGTATAAATTCAAATATTCACATAACAGTCCAACCAATTTCAGTGACAACATTTCGATGTAGTGCTACTATTATTTTGCATAACAGATTGCGAAACTGAAAACACCTATATACCATTTGTGTTGAGGATGTTGCATGTGTAACTCTCATCATTGGAATAATGAATGCTCTCGCATCGGTTCCACTCAGTAAAGCAAACGCGTAAGTTTCTCAGCCAAGATATAATGGCATTGAGAGTCTGGTGACGTAATTTGTGTACTCAATGCGAGTGTGAATGATTGGATCAATTGGCAACTGTGATTTCCGGTGCTCCACGGTGGAAAAAGTCAGTACTATCTTGTATCGAATTCGAGCGTAGTTGACGCCGGTACCTAGCGATACCGTGCCGAAACACATTAGTAGAACAGTAACAAATGTAAATTTAAAAACGAACAGTACGCAAAATGTGGGACTTGCAATGATGAAAATCTAGAAACGCGTATTCTAATTTCTCTGGTCATCATTTATATCCATTACGTTATGTTTCAGTCATGACCTTTACTCGGTTACTTTATCTATGGAATACACATAACCCACAAAACTAGGTCAGCCGCAATACTAACAACATACATACTCTATACACTAAAGCAAATATGTGAGCAGCAACACTTCAGGCAATGCGGTTCCTAAAGCACGCCCAGGTTGAAACCCTGGACAGTCCTTATTCCAGGCAGCAGTGCACGAATCAACCATTGATCAACTTGGAACTTGCAGTGTTGCGAGGGTCGCCAGACAACGAATGTATATAATAACAAATCTTCAAGCGGGCACGTACGAGAAACGTCAAACAAATTCCATAGATTATTATTGTATTTTTAAAATTGGCAAAATTACCTTGTGGTTAAAATTCATTATTTTTATTTTTAAATTAGTTTTATTAACCACTTATTGAGTAAAAATATATCTCCCGGTTGCGAAATTCTTCATTTTCTTTTTCTGATGTCAATAAATAAAAAAAGCACATGTCATTGTTTCTTTAACAGAATCCATATTTTTTTTATTTAATAAATAAATTTACTAACTAACTCAAATAGTTACTTGATATAAACGTAACGTTTTGATTGTTGCGCAATCAATATTTGTGGTGGTCACGGGGAGATGGTGGGATGGTAAATTAATCAACATGTCTTTCATATACAATTGCATACAATACAAGGAAATAAGAAAAAATGAAAATTCTTATTTCCACTTATATCTTATCCACTTAATCGTTTTTTCCACTCACTTTTGTCTGTCTTCACATTTGTGGCCAATTGCCTGCCGCGGGCGCGTGCGACAAGCGGTATCTATATTCTTGTTTCCTGTACTGAATATAATCTGTAGTATAACACTTAACATTGCCTTATTAATTAAAACTTCTAGTCCAGTGACCTCATTACCGCAATTCATTCTTCTAACATGAAATGATATCTAAACTCATCTGTATAGAAATTACATCGTATGTCGATGTTATTATTTGCATATCATTAATTCTTTCTTACAAATTTGAATATAATTATAATTGTGGTAACTTTGAGATATACCTCACGTGTTCTATCCTCTGAAAATATTCAGTTTATTACAACAAAGTATTTACAGTAATTATTAATTACCAGTGATAGACTGGTTGCTCAGGAGAATCCGTGATGGAAGAGACCCGTCCCCTCGAGACGGCCTCTTATAATGTTTCACCCCAACCACTAATTTACTCAATCGCCTACATACATACAAGGTGACAGTTTTCACAAAAATTGATGCACTCGAATCCATCTATTATAAAATCGCATCCTGAATTTCGTATATTTACTTATATTTATTACAAATATATTATCTTAACCTTGCTGCATACTTATATACGTATTTGAACACGCGAATTTGCGGTACCACTATTTCTACACGTATTGCATGTACCTATGGAGGCTAGGTTCTCTATAACTGTTTTCTCCATATCACAGTCAGAACATGTGTTCAATCCGACAAAAGGCAATGCAGTCGCCATTTGTATCCCCATCGGCCGTTATCTCGTCTCTTCTTATTTGATTTCTCGCCAGGGTCGTTGAGCGGCCCTAGCTTAATAGATATTTCTTAGACAAGAGAATCCTTGGAATTGATTGTAATTGTAAAACGAATTTCTCTCTTTTGGTTTTTATTCCTGCTGCTCGATTAAATTATTACATCCAGCTTTTTTTAATGGTTATTGCGAAATTCTAAGTTGACGGTCCCTACCACAAGATCCGAAGGTTTTTTGTTTAAACTACGGTTTACCTGTACGCCGAATGACTTCGTTTACGGCGGTTCGCGTGAGATGGACACAATGAAGTTTTCTTTATTGTATTTTTAAAATCCTCTTATTAATGAGCTTCGCGTTATGACAAATCTTTTACGAACTCCCCGTCGTGTTTCAGGAAAAAGTATTCCAGTATCTTGAAATTTTTATTGTATGCTTCGCTCTATAGTTTGTGATATTATGCAAATTAGTTCTATTTTATATTTTGTTGCTCGCGTCATAAATCGACGTTGGAGCATGAGTCCTTCATTTCATCGTGTAGGACTTAATTATATAATATGTTTATGGACGGCTTATTGTCTATGGTCGGCCGCCATTTGAAGTTAGTTACATATTGCAAATCTCGTGTTCGCTGACGTGTGCCATTTTCGATGTCGGGAATCTTGATTATATTTTCTAAGATCGGCTTCGTATCCCGCCAGGACGCACTTCTTTGGATATTTGTTGAATCTACAGCCACAATCGGTGCTATCGCGAATTAAATTGTGTTTTTCCATCGCAAATGTCGTGTCAGACCCCATGAAGTGTTTTTCTGACAGCAGCGCGGTGTCACGTGACTTGCTAACGTCGGTAAAGCAGACGACTGCCGCGTCTAAAGCGGTTTAATATAAATATCTTTGGAATACACTTCTATTCAGAAATTGAATAAATCTGTACATGTAATTACTCGGGTTATTAGTGTGTCGGCCGCCACTTGAGGTTTATTACATCGCGTATCTCGACATTCCTTGCTCGCTGCGAGATCCTAGAACCATGGACCGTGCTGATCCAGATGCTCCTACCGTGAAGCCTGAGCCAGGGTCTGCAGCCGAGAGTGACGATGGAGAAGCAGTCGGTGGGACCCCCTACACTGATGTAGACATATCGTATCCTGACATCAAGCAGGAGTGCTCGGAGTACTCCAGGAAGGCCGACCAGAGCGCCGGTAAGGAGTCCATTCTAGATAGTGCTTCATGATGTGAATCGCGCCACCTGGTGTGACCGTTCAGGATTGGAGGGCGACTGAAAAAGTTTTAACTAACGTGAAAGTCTTTTACGCAGGATCCTAAAGCGCAAAATTTTATTAAGATCGGTCAACATGTTCATCAATGTTCATCCACGGCACACACAAACAATAACATTGTGGTCACAAATCACAGATCATACATTTACAGTGCTGGTGCATTGGAGTTGAATGATATCGCGCTGTTGAGGTCAACCAAACAATATCGATGAAGTTGACGTCCGGTGGCGACGAGGTCAAAATTCAAATTCGTATGAATAGTAGGATGGATAAAGATAGGAATTTGGACGCGCAATATGCAAAAATAAAATTAATCGCGGCCGATATTCACGCCCGCCAGTATTATGTTTGGGTACGGAACAATTAGTATTATATTTCTTTATATACAACCGCTTTATGACAACAAAATGAATCTTCTCACATTAAACATTGACAAAAGTAAATACTTGTGTTTCAGTATCAATAAGGCTCGTATTCCAAATCTCAATAATTCGTTAAAAATTCATAATTGTAATACTAACTTTATCATACTCGTCATACATAGCATGCAAATGTAAGGAGCTGGAGAGAGTAAAAAGTATTAAATTCCTTGGCATTTGGATTGACCAACTCTTAAACTGGTCTGAGCATATCAATAAACTTTGCGCTAAATTAAGAAAGCTAACATTTTTCTTCTGATGTCTTAGGAATGTTCTAGAGAAACGTACTTTGAGAACAATATACATTGCACTCTGCCAATCTCTTCTTAGCTATGCGATCTTAGGTTGGGGTGGAGTTGGGAATACTGTCCTTATCCAATTAGTAATCACACTAAAATCCATTCTCAGAATTATCTACAAAAAACCATGTAGGTTTCCCTCTGACTCACTGTTTGAGGAATGTCAGCTTCTTGATATTCGACAACTCTATGTAAAAAGGCTGATACTTTATTTTCATTCCAACAAAGAACTTCATCAATATCCATCTCATAGTTATGTTACGAGAACAAAAAAGAATAGGATCACCGTGGAGCCTAAAATGAAAACAAGCTTTGGTCAATCCTTCCATATGTTTCTGGCCTCCAAAGCCTATAACATTTTGCCGAGCAGTATGGAACAATTCTCGATGGACAATCTCAAACACTATCTTAGAAGCTGGTTATTGGGTGTTGGCAGAAAGGAAACTGAGCAAAGATTCGTGGAAATGATCACGTGAACATAACGTTATTTCTTTATATTCATTTTTCTTTTTGCATAGTGTTTCAATCATGGGTATTTTTGATTTAAATAAATTTAAAAAAAATCATATTTGTATGACAGACAACGGATGAACCTGTCTCCTTTAGTACAGACTTCGGTATAGTTAAGGAGACAGTGAACATCACTTACATTATGAAAATTGTTCACCTTTTTTATATACTTTAGGAATTGTTTATAATGTATAATATGTAAGAATGTAAATTAAATTAAATTAAAATTTCTTCCCCTGATTCTGCTGTATTGCACAAATACGAGTAAAGAAGAAATTTAAAGATAGGCGTCTGGATTAGAGCTTCTGAACCCGTTCTATGCACAGAGGCGGCACTTACCTCTAGCATCTGAAGCTGAGAGTGGCAGCTCGTGCGGTATGTCTCACCTCATGAGGCTCTTTCTTTCTCGATTGCTTCAGGCTAAAATGATGCTTTAATAAACATTGAGCAACCGCTTGAAGATAATCCGCGATTTTATAGTTGTTGATCCCCAATTCATATAATTAAATTACTTTTTATTCCATCAATATATATTTTATGTTATAATTCATAGAAAATGGAAAATTTTAATTTTTGAAATAGATTTACACAAAGTGAACCAAACCAAATATCAACGGAGTGTCAATAATCGGGCACTTATGTTCCCGAGTTGGCGTCTAACTATTAAAAATATTAAAATATACAACTTGCGATGTTCAGAGCTCAGATCAATAGCATATTAATTTGATTTTTTTTTTTTCTGTTTTGACTTTACTAAACTTTACTAACTAACTAACTTATTAGAAGTTGAAGTGTCCCTCTCTTGGGACTGTGTGTCTCGTGCCCTCCAACTTAACAGAGTGCTTGTTTTTTGTTAATAACTCACGAATTGTAGTAGTAACAGACCGTTATTTCCTTTGCAGATGTCTCCACTCGACCAAATACCGTTTTGGAAAAGTCGCCATCACCTCCACCTGCACCTGGATGGAATCCAAAATCAGGAACCTTGTTTATCACCAAAAATATATCTAGACGCCAAACTCTGACTACTAGTAATGATAAAGGCAGTTTATTAAGGCATATCCTTACTCACAATAGGGAGAAGTCATTTTTGTGTTCACAGTGCAAATATTCGTGTAAACGTATTAGCAGCTTAAAAGTCCATATGTTAACCCACACAGGTGAAAAACAGTTTTGCTGTTCACAGTGCACTTACTCATGTAATCGAAAAGGTGACCTAAAAGTCCATATGCCTACCCACACAGGTGAAAAACAGTTTTCGTGTTCACAGTGCACTTACTCATGTAATCGGAAAGGTTACTTAAAACTCCATATGCTTACCCACACAGGTGAAAAACAGTTTTCGTGTTCACAGTGCATTTATTCAGGCTCTCGTAAAGATTACTTAAGAATCCATATGCTTACACACTTAAAAGATAAACTGTTTTCTTGTTCGCAGTGCACTTACTCGTGTAATCAAAAATGTAACTTAAAAGTCCATATGCTTACCCACACAGGTGAAAAGCAGTTTTCGTGTTCACAGTGCACTTACTCATGTAAACGGAAAGGTGACTTAAAAGTCCATATGTTTACCCACACAACTGTAAAACGGTTTTCATGTTCACAGTGTATTTACTCATGTAATCGTAAAAGCGGCTTAAAACTCCATATGCTAACTCACTCAGGAGAGAAACTGTTTTCGTGTTCACTGTGCACTTACTCTTGTAATTGGAAAGGCGAAATGACAGTCCATATGCACACTCACACAGGAGAGAAACTGTTTTCTTGTTCACAGTGTACGTACTCGTGTAATCGGAAAGCTGACTTAAAAGTCCATATGTTTACACATACTGATGAAAAACGGCTTTCGTGTTCACAGTGCACTTACTCATGTAATCGTAAAGTTGAATTAAAACTCCATATGTTTATTCACACAGGTGAAAAACAGTTTTCGTGTTCACAGTGCACATACTCATGTTATCGGAAAGGTGACTTAAAAGTTCATATGTTTAAACACACAGGTGTAAAACGGTTTTCGTGTTCTCAGTGTACTTACTCATGTTATCGGAAAGCTGACTTAAAAGTTCATATGCTTACCCACACAGGTGAAAAACAGTTTTCGTGTTCACAGTGCATTTATTCAGGCTCTCGTAAACGTTACTTAAGAGCCCATATGCTTACTCACTCAGTAGAAAAATAGTTTTCGTGTTCACTGCGCACTTACTCTTGCAATTGGAAAGGCGACATGAGAGTCCATAAGCTTAATCACACAGAAACTGTTTTCGTGTTCATGGTGCACTTACTCATGTGATCGGAAAAGCGACTTTGAAGTCCATTTGTTTACCCATACTGGTGAGAAACAGTTTTCGTGTTCGCAGTGTATGTTTTCGTGTAATCAGAAAGGCTACTTTACAAAGCATAACCAAACTCATAATAACGAGAAACAGTTTTCGTGTTCACAGTGCACTTACTCGTGTAATCAGAAAGGTCGCTTAACAGTTTATAAGCTTACTATTAGACAGGCTGCTAAAATATCGGATTCTTTTCATACGTTATACTTGGGTATAACTTGATAAACATTTAAGTAAATAGTGCAGACGTATTTTATTGTTATATTCAATTTAATGTCAAAATCATGTATTATGTTTATTAAATTACAGAAAAACTCTCTTAACAGATGTACAGAACTTAGGCCTGTCACCAGAAAAGTGTCTGTTGCATTTTATACATGGTCTGTCCAACATGTTGGAGATCTTACTCTTTCTCTCTGTCCTTCTCCGACAAGCTTCTCCGAGGTGTCTTTCCTTTCGCAAGATGTCCAAAAAATGGAAGGATTCGTCTCAGGCAAATGGTCGAGGGTCTGTCTTTGATGTTCAGCTCCTGCAGAATGGAGATATTCGTGCATCTCAACGTCCACGGTGTGCAAAACGTGTATCCCGAGCACCACATCTGGCATCGATCCGCCTGGTTTGCCTAGCCTCCAGGGTCCATAATTCCACACCATATATAAATTTATAATGCACCAGTGACTGTATATACAGAGCAGAGTTATAAGAAAATTAAAATATTATTTATTAATTCAGAGATTTCATATTAAAGTAATGAAATATAAATGCGCACATGTATAATGTAAAAGCGAGAGGGAAGATTAGGAAGAAGGGTGATTAATTAGGGCAAAAGGAAAACAATGATATTTGGTTAAAATCGTATCAACTTGTGATACTAAAGGCTTGGACGTACAATTGTTTTATTATTGCTTCTAGTTCAGAAGAGTTTTTTTTCTACGTAGCGAGGTTAAAATTCTTGTTCAACGGCTTCATAGGTCTCGGAAATCCACCCTCTATACTTCCTGCAGGGCTGGCTTGACACCGTCCGTCCATCTGCGATTTGTTCGCTCTTCGTCTCGATCCAGCTGGCTGGTGTGCCAAACAAAAAAAAAACAAATATCTAACTTCAAGTATAAATGAAAATTTCCATCTTTAGTATGTTAACAAATTAAAAATTAAAAAATTTTCAAAATCATGTGACGATGCATGCCAATGCATTTATATAAAACACACTGACTAAATAAAATATTTAGAAATTATAATTGATGTTTATATAAAATGGAGCCTCATACAAAACTCTTTACAAATTAAATAAAAATCTATATACTTTTTTTCAAAATATAAAAAATTTCCTTTACGTAACACTTTTAAAAATGACATATTACGTGTTACACATAAACAAAAGCGGTCGCCCAGTCACGCCGCCGCTAGGGAACACCCAGATGTCGCCGAACGCACTGAAAAGTGCGGGCTAGTCCGAGCGCTCCAATTTCGCCGGCGGTAGTACTCCGTTTTGCTATATTCGTACAGACGCGAGGCTTGCAGGAGGCGATGTGTGTAGGAGAGAAGTAAAAGGCAGAGAGATGTTGCTCTGGAAGCCCGCGGACGAGAACTGACTTCTCGGCCGCGGTACCCCCCCTATTTATTTCACGTATCAACCAGACATGGCCAGCAGTGGTGGGGGGGGGCTCACAACCCCCACCACTTGATCGCTACTACGCGACCGCCGCCGTGCGGCGGTCTATCAAACTACAATTTTCGGAGCCCGACAACGCACGGTTTTAATACCGTGCCAAAGTCGGGCTCCAGACATAAAACAAATAAAATGCAAAATAGTTGTGGATTATCGCGAGCAATTAACAAATACCAATAATACATAGCTCGCGATATCCACAACATAATCAAGTCATTTATTATACGAGACAATTAACATGGAATAAACAGGGGGTGGGGGATGATCGCCCGTAATTTACAATCATTTTCAATGGGTGATCACCCCATACAAAACAATACTATATGTGTGTGGATATCGCGAGCATTAAACATTAATTACCAAGCTAGCTCGCGATATGCACAACAAAAAGTTACAAATGTGGGCGACCGTCCGAAATCTAAATTCACAAAACAATTACATTCGGTGGACGGTCGCCCCATACAAAATACAATGGGCGGCCCTACCCAGGGTCGCTTGCGGCCCCACTATGTGCCCCCTGCGGGTCCATGGTGAGCGATAAACCGCTCCTGTACCACTCGCTGGTAGCTCCGCCACCGCTAGTTGGTACGTGGTGGCTGGCCCCTTGCGGAGCCCGCCACTGACGCTCAGCGCCCATCGGCCCGCTTGGCGCCACTGGACCGAATAAGAAAAGGCCCTTCTCAGGGTCGCTGAATCGTAACGATTCGTCCAGTGGAATTCCAAACATATCTCCAAGCGGGCCTTTCAGAGCCTGGCCGCCGGCGCTCCGCGCGCGGCGACTCCTCACGAGAAGCTGTTTCCTGAGCCCGTCATGAGGCGGAATCCTGTGTGCAACACTACGCAATCTGTCAATTTGTCATAAATCATGGTATAATTGCTTAGGGGGTGAGCGACTATGTGTACAATTAAACCAATAATAGATGTTCAGTAAACTATTGTAAAAGTACCTCAAAACCCCAATCACAACGAGCACTGATGAATTTTTAAAATAAATTCTATGACAAGATTTAAGACAAATATATGTTAATACTTACAAATATAATCACAGACACATTTTAAAGCAACGCAAAATATAATTACCACCCAATAAATAAACATAACCTCAAGCCCCAAGAGCATATACAACATATGGCCAAAAGAACTACAAATATTTTAGACTTAAACTATTTAATAGGATGCTTAAACTTAATTGAATTGTCTCGATAATATGTTACTGAAAATAAAAACTTGGATTTGATAGAGCTAGAATCGGTGCACTCACCCAAACAGAAATGTTGTTACAATTTCCCTTAATTAATATATTGAAAGTCCACTTTGCAATTGCCTTTTATACATACTCCTTGTGTATGATATATAAGACGTATGTATGAGAGCTAAATGTTAGTTTCTGATTGGTACTTGTAAACTATGCCAGCCTCAGCACACAATTTTCTAATGAGACGGGCACAGTCTAAACATATCTATTATAATATATAGTTTTTAATAAATAAATTAATTAACTTGTCCAGTTATGTTCGTATATTTTTGGTCCAACAAACAAATTTCCACGTCATGACTGCCATGGGGGATGGAGTTTGTGTCCAGGGTGTTTCGGCCTGGAGCCGTTCTGAAGCAGGTAAACCATCTAAATTGATCGAAGCAAATTTATTGATAGGAAATTGTTTGAAATATATATTCCTCAATAACTCAATTGTCAATAGTTCGAAATATTTATTTATTTAATAAACTGTTTTTTACGCAGATCAAGAAAAATTTGTATAACAATCGATTTCAATTATTTCAACATAAGTATTGATTGTACTTTGCGAACGAAGTTATTATTCAAACATACATATTCCATTAAAGATTCAAATGTAAGAGATGTTTACCTTCTCCTTAACTAGGCTAGGGTCTGTACTAATAGAGACAGGTTCATCTGTTAAGTCTATCAATTCAAATATGAAACCATTAGAAATCTATGTTACGAAATAGGTTAAATAAATAACATTAAAATGGATGTACATGCTTTTATTACGATATGTCGTGTGCTACACCACGTCTATAATTATTTAGTAATCTTTACTTTAGAGTATTTGTGCACTTCAACGATACACCCTGTGACCGATGGGAGGTTGTTTACTGTTAACATTGATTTATTTGTATTTCGTTAAAAGTCGGCTCCTTCTTTAAACGTTATAGATTTCCAAATGTTCGGATGTTCTGCAACAGTGCGATGAAGATCTTTAATGCCAGATGAATGTATCATTTTTGACGTGACAACGTCTTATAAATCGATGAACGCCCGCTGCACGCACGAAAAAACATGACTCATTGTCCCGTTTGTCGCGTTACGCCGAAGGCAAGCGTTCAAAGTAATAAGCATATTTGAATTAATGAGTGCGAATAAAATATATCAATAAAAAATTGTAGATTTCATTTCACTCCTTCTTCGTATCCATACAAAATAATGATAATTCAATAAAAATGATTCCATTTTATTCATAAAAGTATGCAATCATTTCATCAATGTTTTCTTATGACGTTGTCACGTTAAACTATCGTCCGTAAACCGACTTTATTTATAGTTTGTTTTGCTTATTTTTTAATTTATATTTTTTCAATTTATATTCCATGTTACTTGTGTAGTTGCTCTTGTGTTTTTTTATTGTGTTATATACCAAACCTATTTTGTAAAAGCCCATAAGGGCTAAAGATATAAGAATGGAGGAGAAACTACATGGACTCAAAATGAAACTAAGCTAATAATTGCTAAAACACCTATATGGAAGATTAGGTTTTGTGTAATGGAACATTTTGATATTATCTGTATTAGAATATTTCAATAGCATAATCTACATCACAGTAAAATAAACCAATTACACATTTTCACGTAGTTTTCTCTAGAAAAGTCTATTTTATGGTTGTTGCTCGTAAGTAAATGAACATATACCTGTGTTGTTGCTCGCTAAGTAAATGAACAAATACCTGTGTTGCTACTCGCTAAGTTAATGAACATATACCTGTGTTGTTGCTCGGTAAGTAAATGAACATATACCTGTGTTGTTGCTCGCTAAGTAAATGAACAAATACCTGTGTTGCTACTCGCTAAGTTAATGAACATATACCTGTGTTGTTGCTCGGTAAGTAAATGAACATATACCTGTGTTGTTGCTCGCTAAGTAAATGAAAAATACCTGGGTTGTTGCTCGCTAAGTAAATGAACATATACCTGTGTTGTTGCTCGCTAAGTAAATGAACAAATACCTGTGTTGTTGCTCGCTAAGTAAATGAACATATACCTGTGTTGTTACTCGCTAAGTAAATAAACATATACCTGTGTTGTTACTCGCTAAGTAAATAAACACTTACCTGCCTTGCCTTCGTTAAGGATGGGTTGACTACAATAATGAAACTCTAAACCGGGACAATTATCGCTTCGTATTTGGTTCTCGCAGCGCCAAATTTTGGTTTAAAGAATTTAAAGATCAATTTGGACGCATAGTGAGAAGTTTTGAAAAAACTCATATGCGTCGCTCTGTGAAAGGCAAATGTAGACTCTTTGGTCCCAATAACAAAATCATTAATGGGATTCTCGTTTGTAGAGAATGTTTTAACAGATGAAGAGCTTGCAACAGCCGTTACACGATCTTTAATGTTCAATAGAAACTTTGCTCGAGCGATTTGCAGCACAATGTGAAGTACATCATCGCCTTCCCACAAAATCCCGCCCTCACGCCTTGACAAACAAAAATAGCCACTGATTAGTTATATCTCAAATCAACAGCGTTAAATATCCTTATCTCCCACCAGCGACGACAAATCTTTTTAAAAGGACAGTATTTAAATGGCTGGAGGCACGAGGTACAATCGCTGCAAATGGACATATCTAAATAATAACATTATACGTTACGTTTAATAAATGCAACCACGGAAGGCTTTTCAAATCATTGAATATATAATTTGTCTATGGTCAAACGCCATTTTATGTTAAAATGTAGTGATCGCTGACGTGCGTCATTGTAGATATTGAGAAACTTGTATTTTCTTTCTAAGACCGGCTGTGTAGCGTGTCAGGACGCGCTTCTTAGGATAGTTGATAAATCCGTAGCCACAGTCGGTGCTTTTGCAAAACAAATTGTGTTTTTCTTCGCGAAGGTCGTGTCGGTCTCCCTGAAGGGCCCTTCTGACAGCGGTCACCGTACAGCTACGTGTCGCGCATGAAGCGGTTTAATATAAATCTATGGAATATGCTTCAATTCAGAAATAGAGCAGAGCTTGTTTTTATAAAATTTGATGAAATGGCTTTACACTTTTTTACATTGTTTTCAGTTTTGTTTCTGAACGGAGCGAGATTTCCAACAAATAAACGTTATTGGTTTTATATATAATTATTCGGGCTATATGGGTGTTGGCCGCCATTCGAGATTAATTACATCGCTTATCTCATCTTTTGCTCGTTGGGATATCCTAGAACCATGAACCGAATTGGTCCTGGTGCTCCTGCCATGAAGCCTGAGCCAGGGTCTGCAGCCGAGAGCAACGATGACAGACCAGGCGGTGGAGCGCCCTACACTGATATAGACATATCGAATCCTGGCATCAAGCAGGAGTGCTTGGACTACGGCAGTTGGGCCGACCAGTGCGCCGGTAAGGATTACATTCTAGATAATAATGAATGATGTGAATGGTATTTAATCTAATATCATTATTATTTTTACCCTTATGAGGGGGCGGGTTGCCAAACTGAGGAGATGGTGGCTTTTATTTTACATTATTAAGAGTAATAATCCCAGTAAGTTTTGCTCAGATCGTTCAACGGGTGTAGAATTGAATGGAAAACAGACGCAGGAAGACATTCTGTGTATTCTGTATATATATATAAATGAAAATATCACGGCATTATTTTTTTGATTATTTCCAATTATAGTTATATTTAGATTTCAGCTCTGTTATATCGGATTATAATTTTTGATTTCTCAAATAGGTACCATCAATGTTGGCTGTAGAAGTGCGGCTCAGACTGCCGAGGGAGGGAGTGCGCAGCCAGGTGAGGGGTCTCCAGCCGAGAGCGGCGAGGGAGCAAGCGATGGAGCGCCCTATACCGATATAGACATATCCTATCCTGACATTAAGCAAGAGTGTTCGGAATACTCCAGGAGGGCCGACCAGGGTAATGGTAAGCAGATTGGAGAAGTTAGAATAGAAATTTAAATTGTTTACTAACAAGTTATTCCTCAGAATACTATCATTGAACAATTTTTCTATTTATTTAATGTAAAGTTATAAATACTTATTAAATACCGTACCGAGCTTAACGCAAGGCGACAGTTTTCGAGTTAAAATTTATAGCAGTACTATTTTATTATAATGTACGTTCCCAAAGTTGAATAAGAGCAACAAACTGCCTTAATAAGCTTAATATAATATTATTTTTATACAAATAATGAAATAATAAATGTATAAAATGAATGGAAGATTTAAATTAATAAATAAATTTACGTTGCAGATGTCTTGATAACACAAGATTCTGCTTCGAATGTAACTGGGCCACCGCCTATCCCTGGAATGAAGTCAGAATTGGAGACCGCCAATATATCTTCAAGTAGGCGCACAAAATTGTTTTCATGTTTACAGTGCAATTATTCTTGTAATCAAAAGTCAAGTTTAAGTAGACATGGATTTATACATTCCGATAAGAAATTGTTTTCATGTTCACAGTGCAATTATTCATGCAATCAAAAATCAAGCTTAAAAACACATTCACTTACGCACACAGGAGAGAAACTGTTTTCATGTTCAGAGTGCAATTATACGTGCATTCAAAGATCGAGTTTAAAAAGACACACGCTTACGCATACTGGAGAAAAATTGTTTTCATGTTCACAGTGCTTTTATTCGTGTAATCGAAAACCATACTTAAAAAGACATGTGCTTACGCATACTGGAGAGAAAATTTTTTCATGTTCACAATGCAATTATTCATGCAAGCAAAAATCAATCTTAAATAAACACACACTTACACATACTGGAGAAAAATTGTATTCATGTTCGCAGTGCAGTTATTCGTGTAATATAAAATCAAGTTTAAAGAGACACGTGCTTACACATACTGGAGAAAAACCGTTTTCATGTTCACAGTGCAATTACTCGTGCAATCAAAAATCAAACTTAATTACACATACACTCACGCATTCTGGTGAAAAACCGTTTTCATTTTCACAATGGAATTATTCGGGCAATCAAAATTCACTATCAACAATTCGTAAAGATTCACACAGTGGAGATAAGCTGTTTTCGTGTACCCAGTGCAATTATAATTGCAGTAGAATATCACACCTAAAAATACATTCCCTTACACATACTGGAGAGAAACCGTTTTCTTGTTCACAGTGCAAATATTCGTGTAATCAAAAGTCAAGCTTAAAGAGACATTTGTTCGTGCATTCTGAAGAGAAGTTGTTTTCTTGTTCACAATGCAACTATTCGTGCAATCAAAGATTAAGCTTAAAAACGCATATACTCACTCACAGTGGTGCGAAACTATTTTCATGTTCACAGTGCAATTATTCGTGTAATCAAAAATCAAGTTTAAAAAGGCACACGTTTACGCATTCTGGCGAAAAACTATTTTCATGTTCACAGTGCTTTTATTCGTGTAATCGTAAACCATATTTAATGAGACATATGCTTACACATACTGGACTGAAACAGCATTCATCTTCACAGTACAATTACTCGTGTAATCAAAAATCATTCGTAAAGAGTAATGTTCTTTCGCATACTGAAATGAAACTTTTGTCTTGTTCACAGTGCAATTATTCGTGTAACGTTAAATCACTTCTAAAGAGACATATGCTTACGCATACTGGAGATAAACCGTTTTCGTGTTTACGGTGTAATTATTCGTCTAATCAAAAATCAAACTTAAAAACACATGCACTTACACACACCGAGGAGAAACTGATTTCTTCTTTGTAGTGAATTTATTCTTGCAATCGTAAATCAAACTATAGAAAAGTGTATACACTGTTGAACTAATGGAAATTCCTTGTTTCAATATTTTCATTTTGGTTTCACCCACCTGATCACTTTAATACCACTTACCGCACTCAGTGTGTTTTACGACTTTAAAAGAAAATATGGCTCGATCGGAACGAATATTTAAAAGCGGACAATAAAATATGCAATAATATAAATAATATCTTGTTTACACAAATATTTTTTTTTTTTTAAATAAATACTTGTACTGTTGCATAAATGTGTCATAAACTATCGGATTTGTGTTTCCACCAATGTGTGTAGAGTGCCTCTCGTCTCTCAACTAATGTTCCAAACCCCTCTCCTATATGTACACTTTATTTCTTGTCTATTTATTTACTGCTCTGGGGTTAAAATTGTATTTTATTTAAATTCTTTAATCAAATAAAAAAACAATTAAGATTATTAGACGTAAAATAATAATATTTTAAGTGATTTTATAATCTTAAATGTTAAACGATCCATCACGACTTTATAATATATCATTATATGTAATTCCTATCTCTAGTGAATGGCCGATGAAATATATATATTATGACTTTCAAAATGGTACGATTTAAAAGTTTTTCTTTGTCATTATTTGTTTATATTCCTTCGATTGTATAGTATAAAACATTTTTAATTGTATTATTATGTATTTTCATTCACAGAGACTCAAAAATACCCTAACTCAAAGGACACATACACGATTTATCGCCTAAATTAATTTCCATCCCAAACCCTTCCATAAACTCGCTCGCCCTATATGATCCCTCATCCGATCCCCATCATCTTCGTCCCATTTCACTTCTTTACTCTGTTCTTGATTCTATTGAACAAAATTTATAAGAACTTTTACTAAAAATATAATAACAAAATCAACCAAAAAAAGAATTAACAAAATAAAAAATTGTATATATAAAATTTTATCCATTTTTGCTACTACGTTATACAAATATATCTCAAGTTAAAATTATTTGATAGTAAAAAAAAACAGTATCACCCTCCCTCAAAAAAATTATACCCCATTGTTTTTACCTCATATGTCGGAGACAAGAGGGCTCAGCCCTTATCCCTCCCCTCTTTAATTATCGAATCAGAGATTATTCATTTAAATTAACTTATTTATTTACATATAAGATATTATACATGATACGTGTTAATAAATAAAAAAGACCTCCTGTTTTTACATTCATGACATCCCTTGTTGCAAATAGTACAAAACTTATTTAATATTAGTTTATTATATCCATTAGTTCAATAATTAAGTTTAACTTGAAAAAAAACATTATTTAAAACAATAAATATTTAAGTATTCTAGTAGAAATCGATCTACATGATCAAAGAAATCTCGGTAATAAATGAGAAATTACATATATACGCATACATGTAAAAGAAAGCGAATAATTTCTGCCACATCCGAAAAAAAAATTTAAAAAATATCCAGGAAGTTCATATTAATCAAAAATAAACATTTTTTAACATAACAATGCTGAAGATTATGCTAACTTGTTATTGTAATATTATTTTTTGTAAATTTTCATAAATCACAGAATTCCGGGTGTCGGTCCACGGGTCGATTTTCGACTGATCCGCTGCTCACTGCAACAACTCGCTCAAATTGATCTGGTGAGCGAGTTGAGCGGGATGAGCGGGCGAAACGGTGGTCGGCTAAATGCAAAGATCCGGCTTAGTGAGCTATTTATTTTATCTATGGTTAATTGCCTGGTGTGTTCCGTTCTCGCTTGCGTGCGTCATGTTCCGCGTTGAGAAGCTTCGAAATAGTAAAAATCAGCTGTGGGATCACGCCAGGACGCGCTTCTTCGGATATTTGTTGACTCTGCAGCCATAGTAGTTGTTTTCTGAATTGTGTTTTTCCGTCTCATAGATTACCGCATAGGACTCCCTGAAGGGGCGTTTTGACAGCCGCATTGGCTAGCCAGCGTGACGTCACGCGACTTACGAGCGTCGGTAAAGCAGACGACTGACGCGTCTGAAGCGGTTTAATATAAATCTATGGAATATGCTTCTATTCGGAAATTTAATAAAGTGTTTCATGTAAATTACTCAGGTTATTAGTGTATCGGCCGCCACTCGAGGTTTATAACACCGCGTATCTCGTCACTCCTTGCTCGCTGCGAGATCCTAGACCATGGACCGTGCTAACTCTGGTGCGCCTGCCGAGAAGTTCGACCCAGGGTCTGCAGCCGAGAGCAGCGATGGAGGAGAAGGCGGTGGGGCGGCCTACACTGATGTAGATATATTTCTCCCCGACATCAAGCAAGAGTGCTTGGAGTACTCCAGGAAGGCCGACCAACGCGCCGGTGAGAAGTCCATACTACATAGTAAGGGATTATTTAAATCGCGTTCACCTGATGCGACTATTCATTGATGGATGGAAAGCGATGGAAAAGGTTTAAGCTAAGGTGGTGATACCAATGTAAAGGGGTGGGAGGACCAATTTTTATCAGGATCCTGATTTGATGGTATTGTAATATTTGTTATTTGTATAATACTCATTTATATCGAATGAGGAAGGGGTGGAGCCGGCCAGGGGAACGGGCTGCCTGTAAGGCGCAATATCCTAAAGAGTAGTTTTGTAAAATTTGTCCTGGATCGATCAATGGTTGTAGAATTGTATGGGAATAGACAAAGGAGGAAATTATATGAATACTAAATATAAATAAATATATACATATATTGTTAAATCACAAACAATTTTGTTGGTAAAGTAATCAACAACGGTCTCAGTTAATCTACATTTATTATTATTGCCGAAAAACTGTGCTGCAGTTAGGCAAATAATAAAAATTATAATGTATATATAAAAAACTCAATTCAAATAGACACGTACCTATATAGCGGACAATTCAATATCTCTGTTACCGCTTCCTCGTTTTTACATTTTCTGTGCTTGGCAACCATAGACATCTATGTGTTGCCAGTATATCACGCTTTTATTTTTGTTGTGTTACTTAATATAAATTACTTCAACTTATGAGATTATGAATTTAAAAGAGCGACAGATAATTAGAAATAATATTAAAATAGGAATGACTTGAGCTCTTGCATCTGTGCTGGTAAGTGGTTCAGCCCAGTTATTGCGGATTATTATTTTTGATTTCAGAAATATGTTCCAGTAATGTTAGCTGGAAAAATACGCTTCTGACTGCCGAGGGAGGAGATGTGCATCCAGGGGAGGGGTCTTCAGCTGAGGGCGGTGGAGTGCCTTACACTGATATAGACATATGGTACCCTGACATCAAGCAGGAGTGCTCGGAATACTCCAAGAAGGCTGACCAGCGTAATGGTAAGCAGATTGGAGAGCTTAGTGTGACTGTTAAAGAATGATAGATGATAACAAACTGACTAATAAAAGCTCTATTAAATATTTTATTAAAACATATAATTTTCTTACTTTGCAGATCTCTTGAGAATACAAGATTTTGTTTTTACAAATCCAGCTTGGCCCATCTCTGGAAAGGAACCGGAATTGCAGTCCGTGTTCGCCGCCAATAAATCCTCAACTATGCGCACGCTTACTTCCACGGGGACCAAACGTTTTTCATGTTCACAGTGCAATTATTCATGCAAACAAAAATCAAAATTAACAATCCATTTGCTTTCACACACTGGTGAGAAACCGTTTTCATGCACTCAGTGCAGTTATTTGAGTAATCGAAAGTCACACTTAAAGGGACATATGCTTACGCATTCTAGTGAAAAATTATTTTCTTGTTCACAGTGCAATTATTCATGCAATCGAAAATCACAATTATCAATCCATTCGCTTTCACACACTGGTGAGAAACTGTTTTCATGTTCACAGTGTAAATATTCGTGCAATTCAAAATCAAGCCTAAAGAGTCATGTGCTTACACATTCTACTAAAAAAATGTTTTCGTGTTCACAGTGCAATTATTCGTGCAATAAAAAATCACAATTAGTACTCCATTTGCTTTCACACACTGGTGAGAAACGGTTTTCATGCACTCAATGCAATTATTTAAGTAATTTAAAGTCACACTTAAAACGACATATGCTTACGCATACTAGTGAAAAATTGTTTTCATGTTCACAGTGCAATTATTCGTGCAATCAAAAATCACAATTAACAATCCATTTGCTTTCACACACTGGCGAGAAACGGTTTTCCTGCCTACAGTGTAATTATTCGTGCTATGTAAAATCAAGCCTAAAGAGTCATGCGCTTACGCATTCTAGTGAGAAATTGTTTTCATGTTCACAGTGCAATTATTCGTGCAATCAAAAATCATATTTAACAGTCCATTTGCTTTCACACACTGGTGAGAAACCGTTTTCATGCTCTCAGTGCAATTATTTGAGTAATCGAAAGTCACAATTAAACAGACATATGCTTACGCATTCTATTGAGAAATTGTTTTCATGTTCCCAGTGCAATTATTCGTGTAATCGAAAATCACAATTAACAATCCATTTGCTTTCACACACTGGTGAAAAACGCTATTCATGCCCACAGTGCAATTATTTGAGTAATCTCAAGTCACACTTAAAAAAACATATGCTTACGCATTCTAGTGAGAAATTGTTTTCATGTTCCACTAATCGTTCACGCGCAATAAGAAAGCTACCTTAAATTTTCTTATTTTTTTTCAAATACTATTACGTTTTAGTGTCCGCAGTGCTATTATTAGTACGATTTATAATCGCACTTGAAAATGCATACGCATGTGCCAACTGGAGAAAAACAGATTTAATATTCAAAGTGTAATTATTCCTGTATTACATTACCAGTAATAAAAGTTATAATTGTACGGTGTACGTATATATGTATTTATAAAAGTTTAAGAACACATTTGCTGTACTGGAAAGAAATCTATAATGTTTACAGTGAACTATTTTACCGACTCTAAAACACCAGATAAACATATTTATTCATATGTGGAAGTTCACGCATCTCGTGGAAATGCCAATGAAGAATCCACTTATTTAAACAAACTTTATTTTATTTTAATACAACATAGAGTTGCCAACATTGCCCGCTTTTTTCATAAAACTTGATATTTCTCGAAAAAATATTAAGAAAGGATATATTTTTTAAATGACAAGAGACATTAACACGACTGCAGAATTGTATTTTTGAAAACAAAAACAGGAAAAATACAATAAAAAAGGTCAAAATTAGATTACCTGCAATTTTAGCCAACTTTGCCCACTTCTTATTTTCATCGAAATACGCTCTTTACGGACCTATAGATAATATATATTGTAATTGTCCAGGAAAAGACTAAGTTGTAAATAAATACGGAAGTTTAATTAACAATACGTAAGCCAAAAAATGATTGGGCAATGTTACCAAGCCATCTCTAAATTGGCACCACAAAACGATACCCCGTTTGCACAAGCTTTAACAGGCGACTGACTCACATTAGAAACAAAGCTGATTTGTAGTATTGTCAAAATAATGTTGAATTTTCTACTGCAGGCGAAATATTGTTACCATATTCAATACTTTTTTTAATATTTGAAATCTTCCCTTATGGGCAAAGTTGGCGCATTTGACGGTAATAGAATAGTGTTTCGAATATACGAGTAAGTAAATACTTGCAAATAAATGGCAAAATTACCTTATTTTTTTTTATTAGGTTTATCGCTTTCTTCTATCTATTTTTTACTTTAGTATTTGTGTTTGCTAATATTTTACTGCGCGACCTTCACCGTGTACCGTAACCATCCTCCTTTTTCTCCAGATACTATTATTATTATAAGTAGAGTTAAAACTGTACTCTGGTGTATAACTGCGCTGTACTGACGTAAGTGTTGGTGGGAATATATACGTATACTTCATTTTTAAGTGTCTATAGGGCCTAGCGAATTATACCGCCGCTGAAATAATGTAATAATTTTTTGTTGTTTTCGTATAATTAAGTAATCCGAAAGTAATAAAAATGTGTAATCTGTAACTCGCAACCTTACAATATGCGTTATCATTTACAGACGCGCGTATATTTTACAAGTTCTGCAACTTTCTTAATACATTCAGCGGAACGGTCGTCTTTAAGGGATGACCTGCCCGACAACAAACCTTCAGTCCGTGTTCAATCTTGTTTTCTGCATGTGCGTGCTAGTTGTAGTATGTATGGCGGAATAAGATCGGCAAATATGGATTACCTTAAGCAATTTTTCGAATTTTCTTAATGTTAATATGTCAAATGTTTCCTACATCGCTTGCCTTGGGTGAAATCTCAAATGGAGAAATCGGGCTTGCAATAGTGATCTTCCAGAACTGGACGGAAGGGATGTTGCGGAACTTTGAGGAGGTAAAAAAGCTTCCATTGATTTTTCGGCTGGTTGACAAGTCAAGGACATAACATCTCTTCTAGTCAAATCGGAGTATTTTGATTCCATCGCCAGACTGCAATCTGCGAGAATTTGTTCTAAATTGACAGATGAGACAGTATGTCTCCCCAACTTTGTAGAAACTACTGCATTTAAAGACTGTTCTCGGTCCTTTAGATGAATAGTTTTGAAGATTGGTATTCGATCCGACCCATATTTTTCTTTTTACATATGCACATGTTCATTCTTTTTGCTTTTTGCGCGTACAGAAACACGTGGACCCATTTTCTGTAAAAAAAAACAACTTATTTACCATCACGTCATTTCTCCGCGAGGGTAGGCAGAGAATATAGAGCGACACACTATTCTGTCCTGACGCAAAATTCTCGCCTCATCCACATTCATACAAGCTCGACGATTATTGAGGATTCTAACGAGACCATCCTCCAGTATCTGGTTATCCTGGTCGTGCCAAGACTTCCGCGGACGTCCTCTACTTCTAGTGCCATCAACACTTGCGTCATATATCTTTATTACCGTTCTCACATTCATCCGTTTGATTTAACCAAACTACCTAAGTGATCAAACGTGGACCACTGAGCTATATTTACTATATATCTATGGTGGGCACATAATACCCGCACACAATACTTTGTCATAAAATATATTTTTAAATACTTCTTATATTTTGTTGTTTCTACGAACCACTCTATTAGGTATGTATGGGAATACACTATCGCATACATGATGGTCACAAACAATAATAATTCCCAATTTGATACAAAAAATTACCGTAGATGACTGTTTTTTATTTTTAATTGTAAAATCCGTGTTTTTAAACCAGTCGTAAGAAATTTTAAATTTATTCCGTAATACCGTCAATGCCATTTTTAAACGAAATCTATATAAACAATGTGTTGCTATGGAAAACCGAACAAAATTTATATTAACAACGTGTTGCTATGGAAAATTTTCACCAAACAAAAAACGTGTTGCTATGGAAAAATTTTACCGAAAATTAAATTTACAATTACCAATTTCTTTTATCGAAAACCCAATCCGGCCGGAGGACCAAGTTATGTTTCCGTAAATACTTCGATAGCTAGTTCTGGGTTTTCTATTGGTAATGATGAATACAGTTATTCAATCTATGTAAATTCAAATTACACAAACCTTTGCGAACCTGTGCTGGTTGAGGCCGACGTCGCTATCCTTGTAGCTTGATGGTCCGCAAATATGCTGGTCAGCCACGTTCACACCTTCACACAACCGCTAATCCGAAATTATATACACTAAAAGTTTTATTATTGCCGCCGTAAAAAGTCCGTCCGAATCACAATCTCTTTTCCCAGTAGCAGCTTCGCTTTTGTTTTCTGCAAATTCAAATCTACACAAATAGAACACACATATTCAAAATTTTATATCAGGCCTACCTATCGAAGTATAAAGCGCGTAAACACAGACTTACCAGAAAAATACATTTATTTCTCACAAATTAATAAAATAGCAGCCCGTGACATAAAATATCCCAAGAGTGGTGAAACACGACTGGCGCCGTTGTACCGCAACATGTTTCAACGAAGTTCGGACGGATTCGATCTATAGGTTTGGAATAATCCAATTAGGCCATATTTGGCGATCTTATTCTTGATAAAATACTTTGTAATAAAAAAAATATTGCTGATCTAGAGTACAGTCGATGAATTTTAGGTAAATCGAGTGGTTCGAAGAGCTGCTCTGTAGAATGTAAAAATGTTATCCTAGATATCACTAATATTACCGATTTCTGTGCTTCAATCAGAGCATTGTTATTCGAGGCACTCCCCCACCCTGCGATTCCATTAGTGTCCCTTAGTATTGATTGCACATTTTTAGTATCTCCTTATTCAGAACGTTGCGTAAGTTTTTGGATTTGAAGAATATTTACCTACGATATATATTATTAGATCGTCCCACCCATACATTTCTTCAATTGTGACCTTGACGCCAGCAGACGTCAACTTGACCGATCTCTGCAGCACCAGCTCTGTATTTTGTGATATTGTATTGTTTGTGTGCCGTGGGTGAACTTGTGATATCGGGATTATGGAGGCGTCATATACAAGCGTCATGTAAAGCTAGCAGTCCTTCCGAATCCCGGTTCTCCGAAATTCACTGGTCCTTTAACTAGAACCCTTATCCCGTCACCGACCTCATCTTGCATCACGTTTTCTTACTTACCTCTCCAGCTCTGCGGTGATTCCGATTTTTTACCTGAATTGTTGTATTCCTGTCGATCCGGATTTATAATTCAAATTCAGAGATGTTTACACGGAATACATATCACATCAATATTCTTACCATTTTAAAACTAAGCTAAACGCTTGAGTTAAGAAAATGGGATTAGCCTTCTGGAATCCTGGAACGAGACACGAACGCACGACTACTAGATCAATAGGTCAGCGTCTTATCATTAAACCAACAAGCTACTCAAATCTCGGAGGCCTGAATTTTTCATAATGTACCTACATTAGAAATCATTATTTTTTCATATTAGCGGCCCTATCTAACATGGTCACCATGCACCGCACTGGTGTAGTTCCGCTACCGCTGCCAGCGAACCAAACTTAGGGTTGTTAAATAAATGAGAGCAGTAATTGAAAGTCTTTAATTAACAAATTAAATTAGTAATAAAATAAAATATCTTAATCGAGAAGCAATTTATATATAAATGATTATTCTATACATAATAAAAATTGTAATTTCAAAAAGCGTTACGTGGTTTTAGTCTAACATTCAAAATAACATTAAAGTATCTCACGTGGCGTACAAGATGGTGACTCGGGAAACGATTAACATACAATAACAGATGCATGCTATGTTATTTCGGGATATTCTTCTCCAGTTCCCGGACCGATCCATCCTGCTCCGGTCTTCTTCCACGCCCTTACCGCTGGTGAATTCTTTCAGCCACGATCATTGGTGTCCTTGGTGTCATTGGCATCTGACATTCTTTCAGCATAACCAGCCTACAGAATCGCACGATTGCTCAATCGAGCGCTCATGGTTCATTTTTATTCTTTACGTTTCATTTTCTAGTGTGAAACTAGTCTAGTCTTATTATTGTTGAATACAGTAGGACAGATATGTAAAATAATCATCCCCTACATATACATGTTGTACTGGGCAGAAATAATAGGGAAACGATTCGACAGAATTATAACGAACAATTTTATGAGATCAAAAGCTAAACTGCCACTTTGCACTTGAAAATAGAGGTGACGTGTTTGAAAATGATTATCTGGCAAAAGTGACGGTTTACAGTTGATAATAACTGGTCCCTCCCTCCCTTTTGAACCCCTCAAATGCGCTGGCTCGGGTCCGGAATTCACGCCTTAAGATTTTTTGCAACACAAAACTTGGTTATGAATGATAAAAGCAAGGCAGTGATCCTACATGGTCTCTCATGTCTGGTGATCGTAAACATGAACTCCCACCCTTTTGTCTATTCTTCTTGATTTTGATCTGAGGGCTGTCACTAGAGGAGTGCCTGTTGCTTTATCCAATCAGTCGGTCAACGGGTGAACTCTTCCTCTACCGACGTGGCCCGCCGCAACAAGCGTCTTCCCTTCTCGCAAGGTGCCTATTATTGCAACCGGAAGCAATGAGGGCGGACCCGCAGCTTACCCAGGAACGATGTAATAAGCTCAAGACTTCTATCTCGGTTCTACACTTTCGCCGCCTGGTTGCTAACCATAGCGGCCGATCGATAGCGCCTCGCAGGGCGATACCGCGCAGCTGCCAAAACAAACAGTTGCCTTCATTGTCTCCGGTAGAATCACATTATTATTATAGAAAATATAAGGTAAAGCGTTAACAATTATGATTACGGTGTTGGCAAAGTACAGCGCCATGGCCGGGGAGTAGAGGGGATGTGAGGAGACTCTCCCTTTCGGGGAAAAGGACTGCAAAAAAGGAAAACAAATAGGGGATTCCCACTCCACACACCACTGCCGGGTGATTTAACCCACAAAAGCAGCACACCATACGTCGCAGTTTAACACAAAGGAAGACAAGATAAGCAACACAGAATTTAAATACTAGGTAGAATTTAACCTAACGCAAGATGCCTAAACAATTGAAGGATTCGCCTTAGTCTAATGGTTGCGTATGTTTTTGATATTGAGTTCCTGCAGAATTGAGGCATCGTGAGTCTCGCTGTCCGCGGTATGCGCAACACACGTCTCCAGTACCGCATTTTTTCTCTTCTTTCGCTTGCCTTTAGGGTCCATGATCCCAGGCCATATAATGACAAACTATTTTCTATAGTTAATAATTTCAGATTCAGCCAGTTTTATACTCTCGTCATTCAGACTTCCCCACCCACTCGGCCGCTACTCTGATATTGAGCAACCCTTGTGCTGGTGCGAGGCACTCTTCGACAGATACATCCACCCCATCTCCAGTGGAGATTTATTGGGCTACACTGTTACCTTAGATTTCTGACGAATTTGTACTCGTATTGTCATTAAAAACAAATCATAACGGTACATATAAAAACAACGATTTGTTTCCGCTCTGCATCAAACATTTATTGAAACCTCATTACGACATTATGATGGTAGGTTTTATGCCAGCTATCTAACTTACTACTTACCATGAGTGTGCGACCACTAGCGCACCCTTCGGACCCTGCGTACCTTCGCTATTCTTCACTCCTTCGCCTTGTATATTAACATCATATTTAAATTTGCATATCAATTGTAACCTTTCATGAATAAACCGTGTGAATCGTGCATGTACTTTTTTACTCAAGCATCACGTTTGCTTCCATGTTGAATAAAGGCTGATTATGCAATCCATTACTACACCATCTGTCAGTAGAAACCTTTTAACATCTGATACTTGCGTCATAATTACACATCTCGATACTTGAAATGTTCAATGGTCCGGTGCACAACATTAGAGCAGTTTCTGGCGAGCGTGAGCGAGCATATGGTTTTTTAATTGTCGTTTCATAATGCAACTGTAATCGCAGTACGTACATGAGAAAGGTTTCTCCGCACTGTGTGTGTATGCGTGACGCCTTAAGAGTCCCATTTCTTTACATGTATAACTGCACTGTGTACAGACGAACGGTTTCTCATCAGTGTGTATAAGCAAATGTCTTTTTAAGGAAGCTTTTCGATTGCATATATATGAACAATCTGTACACGCAAAAGATCGCTCCCCGGTATGCGTGAACATGTGTCTCCTAAAGCTTTCTCTATGATGACATGTGAAGGTGCAGTGCGAACACAAGAAAGGATCGTCTTTGGTGTGAATAAGCATATGTTTTTTTAAATTAACTTCCTCGGTACATTTAAAAGTGCAGTGTAAACAAGAAAACGGTTTTTCTCCAATGTGAGTGAACATATGACTCTTTAGCTGTCGTCTCTCGGTACACACGTAAGTGCAGTGCGTGCACGAGAAAGGTTTCTTCCCAGTATGGGTAAACATGTGCTTTCTGAGGTTTTCTTTATAACGACATGTATAAGTGCAGTATGAACATGAGAACGGTTTCTCTCCCGTGTGCCTCAGAGCGTGGCGCTCTAAGAGTCGTTTCTCACTACATCTGTAAGTGCAGTGTGGACAAGAGAAAGGTTTCTCTGTAACTTGTGTAAGGACGTGACTTGGGTGGTTTCCACGTGTGACGCCGTATTCTGGAACCGCTTGTGAAAGTGATGTCGGTCCGCTTGGATCTGCATTTGGAATCCCTGCTATAAACAAAGAATACATTATACACTACTCAATTTCTTGGACGCTATGTGAAATATTAGTCATCATAATATGAGTATCGCCGTCAATGACAGATAAGGTACAAATAGGTGGTTGTTAAGAAGGTGTCATTGAAACAACTAACACTGTTACCCACACATAGGACATTTTTAAAGTAAGAATCGTTTGCGCATTGGAATGGAACGTTGTCAGGAACTAGCCATAGCCTACCTACTTTTTCAGAGTGACAGACATCATATCCCAGTGCTATATTATTAATCATATCTATCGTGGTGGCCCTGCATGCGCCCTTACATATGGCCGTGTAAGGACGCATCTATCAACCATATAGTGCCCAAACAAAAGCGACCGATCAGCAGACGCATTAAAACATATTGTTCTGATGTGTTGCTCCAGAGACGGATACTGCCCGAGCACCAGCCATCACTCTTCCGCAGACCGTCCTCTCATCAACTCATCTCTAGCGAGCCCCTTCATTGTTCAACGCGAATTTAACTGTATAATTCAACATGTCAATAAACGAAATTACATAAGTGCTCTTTAATTTCTACACCCTGCTCTAGTTACAAAAGACCCTACACTGCGACATACAAACAACATGAGTGATGTGAAGATATTAGGAGCTTCTGTCTCACAGCAACATAACCTTCGGAGACAATCGCGAGTCAATCATATTAAAATAATCTCAACTCCTACACTATCACCAATCATGTCGATCACGGGGCACGATTCTGTGGCAGAAGAGGTGCAGAGGTTTGAGTGAGAGCTATTGGACTATACTCCATACCGCTTGGACTTCCATATCTGAACGCAGATCGATGACGGCCCCCACGAAAATGTCAATAAGTGGTTCACAGATCAGGTGGTAGATTTCTTCAACGAAGGCCTGATTAAGGGGCGATCTCTAATATGCTTGAACGTCAACGATCGTACATTGTTATGAGTTTAATAACAAATGTTCCTTGTACTTAGTGAACAAAAGCGAATGATACAATCCGTCGAAGCAACGCAGCAAAAGCACAAACAAACCGGTTTTGGTTTCAGGATGATTACAAGACGTCGTACGGAGAAACAAACAAGTTGCGAACAAACAAAATGTTGTTGTAAACAAAATCATAGATCAAATCTGCATTAAGAACGTAAAAAAGCGAATTTATTCGATCTAAAGAAAACCCTCAGAGGCAGACTACGCAAGACACTTATAAGAGAATCGTATGACGCGGAGGACGTCATGAGATGGGGTAGAAGCGGGAGTCGACACTAGAGAGAGACCGCGTAAATTTGATGAGAAATGTAGCTGGCCTTTGACCTCCACAGAGTGATTTATCAAGATAAAATTAAACCTCACATTTACCTCAAGAAGAAGATAAAGAAGTTCGTTGGCTAAATTCAAGTGTCAGTAAGAACAATGTCGAGAAGACTAAGGCTAATTAAAAATGTTACCTTATATAAAATACAAGGTTTATTATACAAGTACATTAATAACTTAAATTTCTACAGTTTTTAACGCAGATTTGTCCAGCATGGAGATTATTATTAAAATTACATATCATTAGGTCACACCGCTCGGAAGACAGACAATCGTTGGACAACCGTAGCCATCCAGTGGAATCAAGACGCCCTTAAACCCATCAGACTTATAAAATAACAGATAAACTTGGGGAGGCCTTCATCCAACAGTGGATAGAAAGTGGCTGATACTATTTTGCCACGTACGATGGATCATGCAATGGAATGACGGAGCACGCAACGTCGGCCAGAGATGCGTGAGGAGAAACACGGCAGAATAGCCCAAAAACGCCTAGTTTACAATGTTCCTGAGTGACGTACTCGTCACGCAAACAGCACAGCAACCAGAGCTGTATATGAATAAAATAAAGCATTTTCTCACCGGTGCGGTGGGCAGAAGTCCTGAACTTCTCCCGCTTGACGCCAGCACGGGGAACCTTGCCTCGGTCTGCTTCTCGGTAGTTCTCGCTGGAAGAACTCGGCTCCGGCTTGACAGCAGACGGGAGCGGGCCATCCCTGGAGTGCTCCATGAATTCCTGTTTTACAACGGACAGAGAGACTGCTATGTCAGTATGGATCACGCTATCGCCGTCTTCGCCCGGTTCAAGCTTGACAATAGACAGAAGCGGGTCAGCGTCCATAGCCACTTTCACTGTAAACAAAACATTTATTTATTTATTATTATTTTTATGTCAACTAATTTACTATCACCCCATTTCCCCGCGGAGGTGGGCGACAGGATAGAGTGCCGCACTCTTCTAACCTGACACACAATTCTCGCTTTACGCACGTGAACGTATTATTGATAATTTGACTATATTTAGACACCGTCCGCCCAGGAATGCAGACGTAATTAGTAATAGGACGAATCTTGTTTTATATAAAGATTGTATTCGGGTATGGGTGACACGATGTAGCTCTTTAGGTAGGTAGTTAGGCCGGCCGGTAGGAGGTGGGAAGTATAGTGTTTTGCAACTCCGATAGTCTGTCCGTGTTAAATGTGACTAAAAGCATTTAGTCTCGTCCACTGTCCCTCTTTTGGGAGTATTTTTGATGACTGGATCTCTGAGTGTCTGTCTTGAACAACTGCACCTTAATTTTTCATATCTATATGTAATTTAACTATGTAGGTATTCTATGAATAGACAAAAACTGCTCTTAAGGGAAGCTGAAAGGTCTAAATTTTAAGTTTTGCGAAAATTTCATTACATTAAATTTGTTTTTAGTTTTGTATTCTATACTGCATAAACTTCTTTGAATATATTATTGAATTTTTAGTCGAGTATTTTTAATAGCTTTCTTAGCTTATTATTAGAGTCCTAATAAAGTGTGAGTACTCTCCCTCGAACTGTTCTTTCTAGTTTAGATAGACGTTTCATCAAGGTGACACGTGCCATTGTCGAGGCTTTGCCTCAAAAGTTACGATTTAACTGTGTATATGCGTGCGTCAATTGAGACACTCAACTTAACAGTACAAAAAAATTATAAAAATTGTATTATTGTGGTACAAAAAAACCGCTAGAATCACTCGTAAGTTCGAATTTTTATATTTTTGACGAGTAAATCGCGTCCGCCACGAGAGACAAGGATGAAACATATTGATACTTACGAGTGCGAGGGAGCCCGCTCTTTGTAGATAAAATTTGAGTCTAGTTGCATCGTTATTTGTTCCTAACATGAAAAGAGCACAACCCGCGTTCTAAATATTACGTCAGTGGTTAAAAGTTATAATGATTTAGGGACGTGACAAAAGATAATGAAATATGATATCAAAAATTCTTTTGTGGAAGGTTTGTGAAAAAACAAAGTAAGTACCTGTATATAAATTGATAAGTGATCAATTCCTGGGTTATGCGGATGTCAACGAACAACGATTTTCAATAATATTTATGTTATTATAAGGAATTCGCAGGTGAGCTTGCGCAAGAAACGTCAAATGGCAGCAGACCATAGACAAAGAAATATCCGCAAATATATTTTTTAAATTACACTAATTAGCAGAAACCAATTTGTTCAGCGGTACCAAGTGAACGGTCTAATTATATATTAGCTGGGTGCTTCTATTTACAACGTGTTTTTGTAATACAAGAAATAACCAGTCTGCAATATATAGGATTGTGTGGAGGTAGGTGGTGAAATGAGCCGTGTCGTGTATTGTGCTAGCAGGGGAGATGTAAAATGTAGCAACTAAGTCGGAATGTTCGAGTTGAATTGCTGCAAATATGGGCTAGCGTCGGATCGGGCAGGAGTCCAGATATCACTTCTGTCAGCTGGGAGCGACGGTGATTGTGAATCTCCTCCCCTACAGAATACTCACATAATTACTATTGGTTTTTTTAAATCGGAGGTGGGTTTTTGACCTCATCAAAAGGTTTCTCGGGTTCTTCCATATATTGTTTACTTAGGTATAAGAGACTACCCCTGCAATAACACTGTACATGATTTATGAATGCATATTTTTTTGCATTGAATGGTTTATTAAACAACCGATAATTTCTAAGTGATCTTATCTGTAACGAGAATGTCATTCAAAATGATTAACGCTCTGTACGAGTATGTCATACAAAATGGTCAACGGTCTGTCCATCTATCAACATTTGATTTACGAATAAAGTACAGTTGCAGGGGGTCATGGATTTGTGAGAACCATATCACTCCGTATTAGTTTAGGTCTTCCTGAACTTCTGCGTCCCGATAGTAAACTACATTACACTAGTGAACAGGCGTTCAGTAGTGATTTGGATGTTTGCTGTTCGGTCAACCTTTACGCACGGCCCCAACATCGAATTTTTCAGATGCTTAGCTTATTACTCTGATTAGTCTTCTCCTTTATTGTGCGACATAGTAGTCGTGGTCGCTATGATATCACAGCCAAAACAATTCCATTTCTCCATTTACGCCGACTTGCAGCATCTGTTCATCTAGTCGACGATTGCCCCTCGACTTTCCATTGTATTCATACGTCTTGTGCTATGTTTAAAGTATTTCAATATCCTCAGTTGTATTGTAGAAGATAAGTGTTTTCCAACATGAATTTTGTATAAAATGGTGCCGTTTACAACGCAATTTGACTATGGGATTTGCTACAACGCTGATCGCCTACGCGAAAATCCATTTTCTGATTTTCTCACTTCAGAATAAAACCATACTCAAATAAAATTATTGCGATTTATCCTCCTGGCAATACTTTCAATTACTTTTTTATCTATGCGACCATAGATAAGTATGCGACTAATTATTAATACTTACTGTATTATGTACTAATATTGATATAATTATTTCAATATTCAAAATAACTCAGGTATCGTCAATAACATCGCAGATGTCTTTTTATTATTGTTCTGGCGTCACGTGTTTACGGTTTGAACTGCAAATAGCAAAATCTTGAAACAGCAACACGTGTTAACTTGGGGACACATGGATGAGGTCAAGATGGATGTAGTCTAGTCTGTACCAGATGACGTTCTTCACTCTGAGATAGACATATTACTTCCAGATGTGAAGACTTAAAAGACTTAGAAGAAAATCTGAAATTTTAGCTAACAATATATTTATTTTCTAATTTGGACGGAGAAACAACTTCGTTCGTCCAGGACGATATCGCATTACAATTTGGACTCATGTATCCCTTTTGTGGATGAAAATTTGTAATCAACCTTTGTTCGAGCACTCGCGTTTTAAGTTTAGTAAGAAACCCGTTTCTTGTTACGGTTGTAAAGATACTACCAGCTACAAAAATAAAGCGAATTGTGTTAACTATTTTTAGTACGCTTGTGAGGATTACAGTTCTTATATAATAGCTTGGATTTTATTGTTCTGAATTTACAGGTAATGAGTGGATAACGAGATATAAAATATTTATCGGGTATAATATGTTAGTAGTCGAGGCAAGGAGCTTAGCATGGCTTTCCAGCGGTCAAACTGGTCCATACCCTAACTAGCTTTGTGCATTATTTCCGATTTTTATCTGAATTGTTTACTTTTACATCTGCACTGTCGGGGAGGCCAAGGCGCAGAGCCTGGGATGGTGAAGACAAGATGAAGACATCGCGAGAAATTGTGTCACGAACGCCGGCGACGATGAAGGGCGAGGCAAGGCCGAGAACCACTGGCGAGACTCAAAAAGAGGAGCGTGTTTCATGGCAAAGTACGGAGAGAAGCCAACAGACTGGCCCAGAAGAGCGCAGGCTAAAATCCGAAGAAAAGTTAACAATCGACTTGCCAGTTAACTCTTCAACATGACCGCAAATGGACCAGGAGAAAGGTTCAGCAAGATAACAACAACTTATTTAATTTATTTTCTTAATTTAACAATTATATTTAGCACACGCCAAAAGTACAAATATTAAGACACGCACAAATTATATAGTTTATGATAAACACCAAAACATTTAAAAATCAACAATATGGTAATTGGTCTTCTACATACAAATCTCGTTCGTGGAGAATTGGTTTACTGTGCTGTATAGCTTGTGCAAACGGGGTGTCGTTTTGTGGTGCCAATTTTGTGTTTCACAATTTGGAGATGGCTTGGTAACATTGACCAATCATTTTTTGGCTTACGTATTGTTAATTAAACTTCCGTATTTATTTACAACTTAGTCTTTTCCTAGACAATTACAATATTTATCATTTATAGGTCCGTAAAGGGCGTATTTCGATGAAAATAAGAAGTGGGCAAAGTAATTTTGCCCACATAAAAAAAATCGAATTTTTACCTTTTTTATTGTATTTTTCCTGTTTTTGTTTTCAAAAATCCAATTCTGCGATCATGTTACTGTCTCTTGTTATTTAAAAAATATATCCTTCCTTAATATATTTTCGAGAAATATCAAGTTTTATGAAAAAAGCGGGCAATGTAATGTGTAATAAAATTAGTTGCCGAAAAAAATGCAGTGCCTTAGACATGTTTTGTTATGTCTTAAAACATTCATTCTGAATGATCAGTTGGAATACATCTTACATACAAAAATTATTTCATGTGAACCAACAAATGCTTTTTAAAAGATTCATTAAATCCTGATTCAAAATTGCACTCAAAACATGAAAATGATTTTTCTCCAGTGTGCGTGCGCATGTGAACGTTTAAATAACTCTTATTATTACATTTAAAACTGCATTCTTGACAGCAAAACGGTTTCTCTTCTGAATGTTTAAGCATATGAGTTTTTAAAGTACCTCTTAGGCTACATTTAAAACTGCACTCATGACACAAGAAGGGTTTCTCCCCAGAGTGCGTCCGCATGTGGAGCTTCAGGTTGTGCTTCAGAGCGCACCTGTAACTACATCGCGGACACGAAAACGGCTTCTCACCAGTGTGGATGCGCACGTGCGTTTTAAAAATACTCTCGTGTTTGCTGGTGAAACCGCACTCAGTACACGTATAGGCATTCTCTCCGGCATGAACGAGCATGTGGGCCTGTAACACTGATTGCTTTTTACAAATGTAGTTGCACTGTGTGCACGAAAATGGGTTTCTTTCGTGAACCATTAGGTGCTGTTTTAAATGAGCTTTTAAAGAGCTTTTATAATCGCAGCGTGTACAGAAGAATGGTTTCACTTTAGTGTGAATTAACATGTGTCTCTTCAGGGAATCTTTACGTTTGCACTTATAATTGCACTCGGGACACAGAAAAGATTTAATTTCTGAATGAATGAGCATATGATCTTTTAAATTGTGTTTGAAAGAGCACTTGTATTCGCAGACTGTACAAGATAATGGTTTCTCTCCAGTGTGGGTGTACATATGCATTTTTAAAGATGATTTTCGTATGCAGGAATAATTACATTCCGTACAAGAGAAAGGTTTCTCGTCAGAATGAGTAATCATGTGTATTTTCATTGATTCTTTTCTATTGCATGTATAAAAGCATTGTGGACAGGCGTGGGGTTTTTCATTTGTGTGCGTGAGGATATGTACTTTCATAGTTTCTTTCCTATTGCTTGAGTAACTGCATTTTGGACACGAGATAGGTTTATCCGAAGAGTGTTTTAACATGTGGGCTTTTAAAACGGAAGATAGCTTACAAGAGTAATTGCACTCTGTACAAGAGAATGGTTTCACATCTGTATGGGTCAGCATATGCCTTTTCAAGTAATATTTTAATGAGCATTTGTAATTACACAGCGCACAAGAAAGTGGCTTCACTCTTGTGTGAACGAACATATGCGATTTTAATAAATCTTTTCTGTTCGTTGTGTAACTACAATCAGGACATGAAAAAAGCTTCTCTGGACCATGCCTGAACATGTGGATTTTTAGCGAATACGCTCGATTACACGTATAACTGCACTGAGAACAAGAAAAGGGCGTCAAATTTTCGAGATGTGTTTCGGCGTTTTCTGTTTCATGATTTTGATTACTGGATGTGTCTTCAAGTTTGAGACTGGGTAATGTATGATCAACGATGAAGATTCTTTGTATATCGAATGCTGAAAAATTAAAATAAAATGATTAAAATATATTGATAAATAATTCTTTGCTATTATATTTTCCGATTACAAAGGCAATGGCATATCTTTATACATACATTAAATCAAATAAGTACAAGAGGAGGTACTCGAAATCTATAAGCATCCAGAAAAAATCAATAGGGATAATGGTCTAAAATTAAAAATTTGGTTGCGTCCGACGCTTCAAAATTGGTCGAGTTAAAAATTCCTCACAGATAGTGATCCGGCTGATGATATAATGCAACACCCCGTCACCGACACGGTTTTGCCATAAAATACAAACACACCGCGCTTTCAACAAGGTATTGCAAGCTAGTACTTAACGGAATGTAGTGAAAATATTTCTACATAATAAAGTGAGTCAGCCGGGGACAATGAGGAGTAATTTTGTTTTAGCAGCTGTGCGGCATCGCCTGAGTAGGACCTAGATAGGAGTCTTAAGCTTGGTGGGTAAACGGTGGGTACTTAACCATAACACAAGCAGTTGTACGTCGCGTTAGCAATATTTGTCGTGATGATTGACCGTGCAATAGAATCTTACACACGCTCAGAAAACTCTAGGCAGAAGATTTTAAGCGGAAAACCTTGGAACATTTTCAGCATTTTTCAATACCATCGTTAAAAAGACTCACAGATTCTGTTCAGACGCATTTTACACATCGACTATTATAGTTTTCAATAAATATTAATGCTTGAAAATAAAAAATATCTTCAAAGCTCTGTAATAAATCTAAAAAATACTTACTGTTGGTTTGATTAACGACATTGTATTGTTCTGACGATTCTTCAATTTTTATTTCGGGATAAAACACATCGGAGAATTCAGTTTCGCAGGCATCGTCTTCAACGCTGTTTTCAGAGTAAGGTACCGGTTCAGACTTGACTACAGACATATTTCGGTCACCAAGATTCATGTTCTGCCATAAAATTGGCGGTTCAGTAGTATTTTACTTCCCCTGAAAATAGGTATCGTTAATTTTGACAAGAGATATATAAAGACAAAGATGGGCAGAAATTGATCCATATTAAAACAACAATAGCACTGTACAAAATACAAAGAAATATGTTGGATATCCTCGAGATGTGGTGCTAGAAGCAAAGGCTGCGTAATCAGTGGACAACAAAGCGCATAAATGTCTCCAGGAGTAAGGAAGATATGTTGCCAGAAGAATTATGACAGTTGAGGGAAGAGGACTGTCTTCCGCAAAATGGATAGATCAAATAAAAATGTTAACAGGGCCCTCTTTATCAACACGCCACTACTGCAGCCTTAGACGATACCAAACGCAGTGCTAAAGAGGCAGCCGCCATGCACCATCGAACGATGCGCAATGACCAACCGAGTGGAGAGGAGAATATCGTTCGAACGATCGAGGAACAAACCAGACACAATAATCTGCATCCCGTCACCTGTGTTCATAATTTCAAACCAAATCATTCTTACTTTTATACATTTGGTGAATCAACTACTGATGATATATTTGCAATACTTCCTAACCTCATTTCCGAATCGCATGCTTCTCCATGCGGCTGACATTATTCAGATAGAACACAGGCCCATGTTGGCCTATAGTTGCTAGTATACAGGCGATACACAATAGCATCAAATCGCGGCAACAGAGACATTTGACTCAGCTTTTAGTCATAACGACTGAACCATACCATTGGTCAATTTCAAGGTTATTTTGTTTACTTCACTGCGTATCACAATGCCTACCTAAGGTCATTTAATACATTAAAATATTTAAATAAGTCAGAGATACACTTTGATACAGTAATATTAGTAGTTTGCCTAGTTGGAACTCCACTGACCGCCCGGCGTGATGGGAAACGTATGATAATCTTTATGACGGGACTTTCTACTTCTACTGTATATTCTATTTTACATTCACATCATACATCTCAGCATTATGGACGCTTTTGATAGTACTAATGCAAATATAATACTGAAAAAACATACCTAATTTATGTATTTATCGAATAACAAGACAATTAAAATATAAGATCACATACGAGTCAAATGTAAAATAGACATTATATATATATATATATATATATATATATATATATATATATATATATATAGCCCACGATTTTGTCTATGGCTTTCGCTTATGACAATTGTATCTCTAACAGGAATTGCGAAAATTGCGAATTGCATTATGAAAACCTCTGCAATTATATCTTTATCTACCTGCCATCCATTACTGTTTGGAATATATGGTTATAAATGTGGGTAACCTATGTTTTCCGATTGATTCGCATGTTAGGAACTAGATCTCAGAGATATTTAATGTGTAGAAAACTTTTAATTCCTATTACACTATTTTTAGTGGGTCTCGCATCCAATTGTATATTAAGCCTGGATAACTAAACCTTCGTAATTTTGACGATGCGTCAGTCACAAAATTGTCAGAACTCGACAACCACGACCCCGGCCACGCCTTCCCGCCCGTTCCCTTCATCCTGTTGGCTTTAGATCTCAGTACCGGTTTGGCAGCCGTGCAGTGTATATGCTTGTAGCCATACTGGAGTGTGCGTCGTCACCACGACGAAGGTTTAGTGTTTGCGTAACTTTTGATTTTAAGTATAGAGTTCTACCTGATGTCGTTCTAGTGGCTATAAAATTGCCTTATATATTTTTTATATGTAGTTTTAGGAAACGTATTTGTAAATAAACAAAAACGCTTTCATGAATTGTTTTATTTTTTCCCCTCTAGACCTTGCAAGTACAAATTATAATTTTGATGTTGTATAACTAATAGTAAATCCACATATCTAATAAGTTATACAATTTAAAACAGTAACACTGCATTTCTTTATTAAATTTTAAAAATTTACAATTACAAATTGTAAAAAAAAAAATATACCGGCGTCGTCAAATTTACGAAGGTTTAGTAATCACGTGACAATGAAATAGGTTTAGTAATGCAGGGTTAAGTTTTTGGGGGTTAGGACGGTAGTTAAATAAAAGAAATGTTTGTTTTGCGTGTTGAGGTTTATTGAGATGGATGGAACAATGAAGATAGATGAGATTGAATACAATTAATGAGTGAAGATGTAGGAGGTGTGCATCGATTTCGAAGTGAAGCGAGTCGTCGGTCTCGACACAAATGTTTTTTCCGCACTTGCGAAAGTGGTCATTAATTTCTATCAAACAAACTTTCCAAATGTACAAACTCATCTTCTTGTTTCAAACATTCATTACCTATATGTATTTTGCACGGTATCTAGCTTTCCTCCTCAAATACCATCACTTTCGATATTCATGATAAGGTTGTTTTCCTTTCATACTCTGTACTCGCTAGACTGTGGAATTCTTTTTCATTATTCGCCATTAGTACTGCACCATAGCATCGGCGTAAAATAAACAGCATACAATAAATTAGCGGCTCCTAGACAATGCCAGTAATAATTATTCGAGGGGCGTTGCTCCTACCTGTAAGTTTTATAAAACTACCTGTTCGGGTTCCGACGAAAAGATTACATGTTTAGTGAATGTTTGTATTTTGGCGGTGTAGGGCGTCTATTGATGCGAGAAAATATGTACATTATTCATAATATTTTTAATTTTTAACTTTAATTTTTTAGCAGTAATATTACGGTACATCATGCCATTTCATTTAATAATATTAAAAATGAAATATCTATAAAAAATGAAAAGCCGGTTGAAAGAGGTGGGTCTAAAATGACCCACCACTGCCGGACGTGTTTTATTTTGACCCACCGGGCAGTAAGTGTTAAAAAAGATATATGTTAAAACTTGAACTAAATTATCTAGTCAAATTACCCGCTGCTGCGTCACCTTACTAAATAAAATTTACTTACATCGCCAGTGATCCATAATCAGCGTCAACTGTCGCCCGCGAGAACATAGAGTGCCACTCGCGCACCTCATCCGCAACAGCAGTCACGTATGGTGAGCTTAGTCATAAGGACACCAGACGAGACCATTGGTCAATCCCAAGCTTATTTTATTTACTTCGTCGCGTGACCACAATTTCACAGAAATTTTTATCCAAGTATGTAGATTTAACATAATTTTGTAAAAATCAAATACAATTCCGCCTATGTTGGTCGTGAGAAAAACCAATCTTATCTTAAGTTTTCAGGGAGTGCCTTATCGGTGAAGTGTCGGCCTGCAATGATCATAGAACACGTTTTTCAAGCTGGCAGTTCAGCGCTAGGTGTAAACACTAATCCTTTGTTTAATTAGGATGTTTACGTCCTACTGTTAGGCTTCTGGTAATTATGTGAGTTAAAATATGATTATGAGATAAAATAATATTTAGTTTTAAACCACTTTATTATGCACAAAAATGTCAACTAGTTTCGATTGGATTCACCATATTTAGGACAACCATTATCTTTAGTATAGACTAACCCTAGTACAGATCTAAGGTTAAACGGAAAAAAAACTTAATTCTGTACTTAATAGAATATTAATATTTTTTACTACGCGAGAAAATATGTCAGAAGAGCAAATCTCAAGCATTGAAACTTAGTTTTGACAGTTAGACAAACACACTGAAATGAACTGAAAGCAGCGTCGACAGCGGTGTTTCTAAGCATGATATTCCACGCATAACATTCTAATTATTCATAGCACAATTTAAAAAATGTATTTTTTGGTGAAAAAAATATTTTCTGATCAAACCAAGTACACTTGTACACAGATACAAAATAAAGAAGCACCGCCATTCATGTCTGGCTGAAACAGCAACATGCATCTGTGCGGGTGAATCTTACACAGTAAATAAAATTAATTTTCTTAGAACATACATTTGAACTTTTTTTAATCTGCACACATTAATTAAAGCCAATAATTAACATTTTTGTGTGCACGACAAAATGTTATATTATGTCTAAAAACTCTCCAAAAAAATAAATTGGTATCTGCTCAGTAAAAGTTAATGCTCCGGCAACCGCATTCATTATTAACATGTTATTATATTTTTATATATATATTTAAATATTCGTGTCAGTGAACTGTGCACGTATAAATCTTATTTATCCAGTGTGCTTAAGCACGTGTCCAGTTAAATGTATATTTCAATTGCACAAATAAGTGCACTGTGAACATAAAAATGGTTTTAACTAGTATGTGTGAGTGTATGTCTTTTTAAGTTTGATTTATCATTACACGAGTAATTGCACTGTGAACATGAAAACGGTTTCTTTCCGCTATGCGTAAGCACATGCATCTTTAGCCTTGATTTGTGTTTGCAGGAATAATTGCACTGTGAACATGACAATAATTTCTTAGTTAAATGCGTAAGCTCATGTCTCTTGAGGTTTGATTTCAGTTTGCACGAAAAATTGCACTGTGAACATAAAAATGGTTTCTTACCACAGTGCATAAGCACGTGACTCTTCAGACTTGATTTATTTTTGTACGAATAATTGCACTGCGAACATAAAAACGGTTTCTCATCACTGTGCGTAAGTACATGACTCTTTAGGCTCGATTTCTGTTTGCAGGAATAATTGCACTGTGAACATGAAAACGGTTTCTCACTAGTATGTGTGAGTGTATGTTTTCTTAAATATGATTTATTAATGCACGAGTAATTGCACTGTGAACAGGAAACCGGTTTCATACCAGTGTGCAAAAACACATGACGCTTCAGGATTGATTTTTGATTGCACGAATAATTGCATTGTGAACATGAAAATGATTTTTCACTAGAATGCGTTAGCTCATGCCTCTTGAGGTTTGATTTTCCATTGGACGAATAATCACACTGTGAACATGAAAACTGTTTGACCACAGTGGAAGTAAGCGTGCGTCTACTTGAGGATGAGGAGAATTCAGGTTCCTTTTCAGGGACAGGCGGACACCCAGTTGGAATCGTAGAAACAGAATCTTGTAATCTCAAGACACCTGCAATGTAAGAAAATTATTTGTATTAATAAAATGTTTTATAGAGTTTGTTAGAATATCCTTTAACGGTCAAACTAGCTCTTCAATCTGCTTACCAGTGGGCTGGTCAGCTTTCCTGGAGTACTCCGAGCATTCTTGCTTAACGTCAGAATAAGATATGTCTATATCAGTGTAAGGCTCTTCGCCGCTCTCGGCTGGAGACACCTTCCCTGGCCGCACAACCCCTCCGTCGATAATCCAAGGCGTACTTTTCCAGTTGATATTGTTGGTACATATTTCTGAAATGAAAATTAATTTATTCAAAAGTAACTACAATTGGCAACAAAGCAAACAATAGCGTGATATCTACATTTAAATACACAGTATACATATATTTTTCTCCTTTGTTCTCATACATTTCAACACCCATTGAACAATTTGAGATAAATTTTGCACAGTTACGCTTTAGGATCTTGCGCCTCGTAGGCACCACTCCCCTTTGCCGACTCCATCAGTTGTCTATTCGATATAAATGTGTATTTTACTAAACAGCGTAATATTTTATTGTTACACTATGAACCTGCGAAAAATTGTGCCCCACACCCCACTCATCCGGAGATCATATTTTACAACATTTATAATTTGTTTAACACAATTTAATTTGCGAAACCCAGGACTGTGACTGCAGAGCCATGAAATACCAGAAGTAGCGTGTACGGGTGTGACCCCGAAGCTTTCCAACATGGACCATGACACACAACAACGAGAACTTGTTTGATTTGTACACGTTTAATGTCGCACTAGGGGCCGATTGAATGATCAGTTGATTTTTACTACGTGTGTTAGTAAAAAGTTACTGCTGTTCACACAAACGCTCCGCTTCCCTTAGCTCTCCAAGCTCCTTACCGGTGCGCTGGTCAGCCTTCCTGGAGTACTCCGAGCACTCCTGCTTGATGTAAGGATACGATATATCTATATCGGTGTAGGGCGCCCCGACGCCGGCGCCCTCGCTGCTCTCGGCTGGAGACTCCTCCCCTGGCCGCACACGCCCGACCGCAGCAGTCTGAAGCGCACTTTTCCAGCGGTCATTACTGGTACATATTTCTGAAATGAAAAATAACAATCCAATGCAACACAGCTGAAGTATTTTTTCTAGATGTATAAATAATTGGCAACAAAGCAAAAAATAGAATCGCGAAATCTACATTTAAATACACAGTAATCACACAATTAATACACAGCTGAGATAAATTTTTCAGTTACTCTTTGGGATCTTGCGCCTCGTAGGCACCCCCTCCTCCTGGCCGACTCCAGCCCATACCCATTCGATATAAATGTGTATTACACTAAACACTACGATTCTGCCTCCCCCATCCACTACCCGGAGATCAAACTTTATCCTAACGAACCAACTTTTGCAATCTTGTAATCTTGTTTTAGACTTTTATTCTTCGCTTTTCATTCCTCGTGAAAGGTCACACTAAGTGCACCCGATTCTCGTTATTCCTTACTATCTAGAATCTATCTCGTGAGTTATGTCACATCTCGTTTGTTCAGTCGCGGCTCGAAACTCGAAGAAACTCGTTCTGGCGTGATCGAATTTCGGAGTTCTCCAACGTGGAAGATGACGCACGCCACGAGCGCGGGACACATGACTAACGATAATATAGAGGAGATCAAGGTTTTAGTAGTGTAGTCTAAGGAGGGTATGAGTAATTAACTGCTTATTTACAGGTCTTTTTTTAATGTTTCGTATCGTATAAATTAGATGTAAAAAAATGTAATTTGGGAAAATTTAATTTTGCCCATCACGTACAAACCACCATAAACTGGGCCACGTGGCGAGGGTCGTTACATTTTAACCGTCGCCAGGGCCAGGCATAGCAAAGTGAGACATTGATAAAACACGCTCTGAACTGACACATCTTCTGTGCAGACTTTTCAGGGCTATTTTGCCGCGTACAATGGATCGTGTACTGGAGTGCGAATGCGGCGATATCGGAGATGATGACGGACCCCGCAACGTCGGTCAGAGATGAAGGATACATAGCAAAAGAGTTGTCTAGGGATAAAGATAAACGTTTTCTAACCTGTGTGTTGGCCAGCAGTCTCTAACTTCTCCCGCTTGATGTCAGCACGGGGAACTTTCCCTCGGCTCCCTTCTTGGTGGTACTCGCTGTAAGAACTCGGCTCCGGCTTGACAGCAGTTGGGAGTGGGTCACTCCTGGAGTGCTCCATGAATTCCTGTTTTACAACGGACAGAGAGACTTCTATGTCAGTATGGATCACGCTCCCGCCGTCGTCGCCCGGTTCAAGCTTGACAATCGACAGAAGCGGGTCAGCGTCCATAGCCACTTTCACTGTAAACAAAACGAGTATTTCTTCAATATTAGCAAAATTACTTTGTGGCCACATATCATATAAATAATGTGAAGGCACTTTGTTTAAAGCACTATTTATTGATAAATCAACATGTTTCGATACCCGCGGTATCTTCTTCAGGAAACAATGTATCATACTGAAATTAAAAATACAAGCATGGATAATAACAGAACAGTTAATTTGTTTCGTTTTGATTTTTAAAATGATAAATAACGATAATAGAGGACGAGAAGAAGGTATAGTAGTGAAGTCTAAAGTAGATATGAGTAATTAACTGCTTTCTTGTCGGTCTTCTGTTCTTTATGTTTTATTTTTCGATAAGTTTAAAAAATATATATTTTTATCGTGGATAATATAAAAACTATTTAATTAACTGTTAATAATTTTGGATAACCTATAATATTTTTTTTAAATTTACGAATCAAAATTTTTTTTAAATGATAAAAATATAATATTGATAGGAGTGTATCGAGAGAGCTCAGCGAAAGACAGTGGAAAATGGCAAGAATTTTATTGAAAAAAAAAATATTCAGGAAAAATAATTCAATATACATCGGGATAGAGCAAACGTAGATCGAAGCGGTCATTGCCGCGCTCAACGTCGTGAATGGCGGAGGCTTGCGGGCGGCAAAGAGCAGCGTGTGTGATGAAACCAGCGGCTAACATAGCCCTGAAAATGACCTCTTCAGTGGCGCAGTGCGTCCGGCGGCTATCCTGGGTGGGCCGCGGCGGTCTACAGTTTCCAGCGGCAAACTCCTCGATTGGCGATGGCAACAACAGGACAGCGGTCAAGCTGGATAGGGGGTTGAATGGTCCGGTGTGAGCAACAATCCTTGTAATCAGTCCTCGGGTGGCGGTGGCAGTCTCGTCTATCCAGTGTGGCGGCGATGGCAGCTAGCGGCACGCTCGGGCAGAGTCGCTGGAGTCATTGTAAAAAATCGGTTCGTGACATTCTCGTCGCCAGCAGAGCTAGGAGCTTTTTATGTAGCGCTAGCAGTTATCCCGCCTCGCGGCGGTGTAGTGGTGGAAAGCGCGCACCCCACCACTTGTAAGTCGCCCCCTCGTACCGGTCGTTGCTAATGGCCAGCGGAATTTAGTAGAACGCGGTCGGGACAATTTCATGGAATTGTATCGCCTGTGCATGGCTCTGGTAAATCCAATCGCTGGGTCATTTTATGGAATTCGGACAGCGATCGTTTCTGAAATGAACTTAAAGCAGCGGCGACTGCGGTGTTTCTTAGAATGATGTTCCACGCGTATCAATGTATATTGTTAAATATGAGATTTGGTTAAACAGTAAAAGATGTCAAGCTTGTTGTTGCGCCCCGACGCGGAATGACGCGGTGCTATCGTATTAATTAGATGTAGAAAAATGTAATAAGAGAGATTTCACTTTGCCCATCGCGTACAGATAACCATTAACGGGACAACGTGGTGAAGGTCGTGACATTTTAACAATCGACCAGACCTAGCATTGCAAAGTGAAACGGGTCGTCATCGATATCTAGCTTACGGGTGAAATCGGTCGGTGGGAGAGGTTACACCTAAAGCATAGATAAATCACGTCCTGAACTGACACATCTTCCATTCAGACCTTTCAGGGACATTTTGCCGCGAACGATGGATAGTGCAATTGAATCCGAATGCGGCGATATCGGCCGTTTTGAAGGACCCCGCAACGTTGGTCAGAGATGAAGGAGGATACATGGCAAAAGAGTTATCTAGGGATAAAGAAAAACGTTTTCTCACCAGTGTGGTGGCCAGCAGTTTTGAACTTCTCCCACTTGACGTCAGCACGGGGAACTTTCCTTCGGTCTCCTTCTTGGTGGTACTCGCTGTAAGAACTCGGCTCCAGCTTTACAGCAGACGGGAGTGGGTCACTCCTGGAGTGCTCCATGAATTCCTGTTTTACAACGGACAGAGAGACTGCTATGTCAGTATGGATCATGCTCTCGCCACCTTCACCCGGTTCAAGCTTGACAATCGACAGAAGCGGGTCAGCGTCCATAGCCACTTTCACTGTAAACAAAACAAGTATTTCTTCAATATTAGTAAAATTATATTGTGGTCACATATTATGTACACAAAGACAAAAAACTTTGTTTAAACCACTATTTCTTGATACATGAACATGTTTCGATACCTATGGTATCTTCTTCAGGCAACAACGTATACTAAAATTAAAAATACAAGCATAGATAAAAACAGAACAAGGTTTATTTAAACAAAGTGTTTTGTTTTGATTTTTTTTATGTTAACTAATTAATTTATCATCACACCATTTCTGCACGGAGGTAAGCGAGAGGATAGAGCACCACAGAATTCTGTCCTGACACACAATTTTCACCTTATCTACATTAATACAAGCTCGTGTAGCTGATCGTGCCGAATGTTCCTCTATTTCTGGTACCGTCAACACTTGCATCATATATATTTCTTACCATTCTCTCCTCATTCATCCGTTCCATATGACCAAATATTAAATCTTACCATCAAGGCTAACATCAGCATTACATTTTCTTCTAATTTCTTCATTTTTTATTCTGTCACGAATGGATCTGCCACACACACGCCTAAAGATGTCATTTCCACCGCATTCAGACTACTTTCGATCCTCTTGTGGCTTCTCCAGGCCTCACTTCCAAACATCAGTGTTGGTACAAGGTCTCCACTGCGTACAACAATTTTCCATTAGACATTCCATTCAATGCGCAGTTCACTTTATTCCCTGCTTTCGATATCTTTCCGTTTCTATCAAACGTACTTCCCAAGTACACAAACTCTTCTACTCGTCCCTGAACACTCATAACCTACAAGTATTTGCACGTTGTCTTACATTCGACTTGTTAACATTCATGATAAGGTTGTTTTCCTTGCACACATCGATGTGTTCTGGTCCTCCTCGCCATTAATACTGCACCACCCGCATACATACAATTGTCGCTCCTGCATCGTATATTCCAGTTCTCTCACACAATTATCCACATGCTAGTTGAACAGCCATGCTGACATTAAACAAACCTAAGTTCATATGTATTAGAGTATATTTGTATGTATGTATGTATGTATGTTGCATTGCAATTGTTTACGCGCTTTTATACTTCGATAGGTAGGCCTGATATAAAATTTTGAATATGTGTGTTCTTTTTGCGTGGATTTAAAAACAGAAAACAAAAGCGAAGCTGCTTCTGGAAGAGAGTTTTTGTGATTCGGACGGACTTTAAAAAACATCTAGCATTATATATTTTCGGATTATCGGTTGTGTGAAGGTTTTCGGTGGCTGACCAGCATATTTAAGGACCAACAGACTACAAGGAGAGCGACGTCGGAGTCTACCAGCACAGATTAACAAAGGTTTGTTTATTTTGAATTTGCATAGATTGAATTAGTGTATTGAACATTACCTATAGAAAACCCAGAACTAGCTATCGAAGTATTTACGGCAACAACAATGTAGCCAGAGGTATTATATTTCATTGTCGATACATACGGAGGCGGATAGTCACATCATGGTGAACGCCTGGGATGAGCATTTGCAAGAGATTTAATGGCCATACTTTTAAGTTATATCATTTATTCTAACCTATGTTGTATAATTTAACTGTCAATGCCCTGTATAATATAGAGGAATATTTCGTCACATTTTTTGATAGCGATATCGGAAAGATTCTCATAAAGCAACTTTTGTAACCTAACAATATATATATATATATATGTTAAATTTAACATTTCTGCGAGTACGAGTGTATGGAACTGGTATCCTTCCTAGCTTAAATTAAGGTTACACGTGCCATTGTCGAGGCTTTGCCTCAAAAGTTACGGTATAACAGTGTTAATGCGGGCGTCAACTTAATAGCACAATAAAGTTAGAATTTTTATATTTTTGAGAAGGAGGCAACATATCGATATTTACGAGTGCGAGGGAGCACGTTATGGACGAGCAGCCGAACTATCGAGTTCCCGCACTTTGTAGATAAAGTTTACTTGTTCTTAACATGAAAAGAGCACAGCACGTGTTCTAAATGTGACGCCAATGATTCAAAGTTACAATGGTTTAGGGAGGTGACAAAAGAAAATGATGTTAGATTCTTTTGTCGAAGATTTGTGCAAAACAAACTAAATACCTGGGTATAAATTGATGAGTGATCAACTCCTGGGTTATGCGGACGTCAACAAGAAACGATTTTCAATCAAATTAATGTTATTATAAAGAACTCCCTGGCAAGCTTGCGCAAGAAACGTCAAATGGCAGCAGACCATAGACAAAGAAATCTCGGTTAATATATTTTTTAAATTATTCCGAATATTATTTTCAGCGCGAATTTTACATTATTGTTTAACTATTTTTAAATATTGCTGTGCAGGCCGCGCGCCGGGCAATGCAAGTCCCTCCTCATACAGCTCCAAACATGTATCCTCGGTTGACGAAGGGTCGCTATCCCCTCCCCCGCGCATTGACGGGTGGGTTTTGCCTAGCCGAAACGAATCTCTCTCGCTTCACGCCTGCCGAACGCAGTGGACCTGCTCCGGGGTGCCGCCGGCCTTGCGGCCAGCCGCCGGGCAGCTCCATACCGACCGCCATTTTTGCCTCGAGACGAAGCCGCCAGGAAGCTGCGATGAGCCCCAGGATGGCATCCGAAGGCCCCGCCTACACATGAGGCAGGTTGCGAATATTCCTGCCATTTACAACGAAGGACCGGAGGCCGCCCACCACGAGACAACCGGACGCGGCTACGGAAACCACATGGCGAGCGAAGCTGCGGAGCCCGCGTCCGTGAACTGGACCAGGAGCGGGCTCCAGAGGCCACAGAATTATTCTACCTTATATTATATGAGCTGGTCAAGAGGTCTTCTCCATGGACCTCTGTCTTCGATTGACGATGCGGTGATGCCGACGAAGATCTCTGTTGTCCAGGTGGGGTCGTCGTGATTGACGAGATGTCGAGCAGGGCGGTGGCTGACGGCTGGCTGTTTGAGAATGTTTGGGTCGCTGGCTGAGTTTCTGGATGAGCGGCTGCTTCCAAGCCGGTTTGGCGTTCTGGGTAGGCGACTGCTTCGAGCTGACTTGGCGCTTGGGATTGCGGCTGTTTCCGAATCGGCTCTGTGTTCCAACTCTTTTTTTTTGGTGCAAACTCGTCGACTCTCGTATTAAATACGTGTTCGAGGTATTCTTTGTCTCAACTAAACTATTCGTGTTAGAATCTGGTCTGCCGAATGTCGTTTTCCAACTGATGTTCAACCATCTTCGGAACCGTGCTTCAACTGTGTTTTCGACTGGCGTTAACTGAGTCCTCTCCCTTTCAAATCCTGCTTCTAACTGACATGTTTTTCCACTCGTTCTCTCCCTCCAAAATCCTGTTTTCAACTCGCTCCTTCTCCAAATCCTGGTTTCAACTGCCCTTAACTACTTTAATCCCTATTTTCAACTCCAGACAACTGATCATTGGGGCCGTGCGTGGTCCTTCTTATACCCTTGAAAGCGGGGTGTCACCCATCTTTGGAGCAACCTCCCTCCAGTCATGGGACAGCCTATCATCTCATTGGTCCATTCGCTTCCTCCCCCGTTTTACCGCTAACTTATACTCTAATCACACCTGTTATTGATTCATTCTTATACAGCAATTGTGCATCACTGATAGTTAATTATTTACCTATTTACTCTTACTTACATTATAAAAAAAAAAAAAAAGTATAAATGGAACGTTGCGTTTACTTTAAGCTTTGCATTATATTCACGAATTCTGTCTTTCTTAGTATAGTATATATAGTATTTAATCATACATCGAACACAGTTTATTTAATACAATACCGGAAAGGCACTGTCTGCTATATTACCGTCTATAACAATATCATAGTACACTGTACTGTGAACGTAACGTAGTAACGAATAAAAAAGATAACATATTTTCATCATAATTACAAAATCCTCAGATATATTTAAAATCAATCTGCCCATTCGCGCTATACCTTATTCTTAATCCAATCCTTATTGTTCATAACTAAGTCAATGGAAGCCTATCCCTAACAAAGTTTAATTATAATCCTAATTCTTTATAGTTATCTGATGTATGTTGTGCCCCGTTCAGGATCGAGTGTCACTATACTAATCCTTTATATAATTAAAATGTTTATGTTTGGCTTCTGGTAATTCTGTGAGTCCAAATATTATTATTAAATTAAATAATATTTAGTTTTAAACCACTTTATTATATACACATACAAATGTCAACCAGTTTTTATCGGATTCAACCATCTTTAACACAATATAGCGTAAAATAAGCCTACTACGAGATGTAAAGTTAAACGGAAAGAGAAATAATAGAATACGTATCATACAAAAAATTAAAATTATTTTAAATATTGAAAATTTATATTTTTCACTACGTGAGAATATATGTGTCAGAAGAACAAATCTCAAGCATTAAACCATAGTTTTGACAGTTGAACAAACACTCTGAGACGAACGTAAGCCAGCGGCGACTGCGGTGATTCTTAGCATAATATTTCACACGAATATATCATTTCATAACACAATTTAAAAATATATATATTTAGCAAAAAAATATTTTATGATTAAACTGAGTATACTTGCGACGGCCGTATGATACATATTCTAACATTAAGGCATAACAAAATAAACAAGAAGAACCGCCATTTAGGTCTAGCTGAAACAGCAAAATGCTTCTCTACGGGTGAATCTAACAACACACAGTATATCAAAGTACTTTTCTTAGAACATACATTTAATGTACTTTAATACTGCACACATTGATTAAAGCCAATAAGTAACATTATTGTGTGCATGAAAAAACGTAATACTATGTCAAAACTATCTAAGAATATAAATTGGTATGTGCTCAGTAAAAGTTAATGCTACGACTATCGTATTGAATATTATATCACTCACACGTATATACATATGAAGCCTTATCTATTCAGTCTACTTAAGCACATGACTATTTGAAAATTATTTACAATTGCATAAATAAGTGCCCTGTTAATTTAAAAATGATTTCTAACTAGTGTGTGTGAGTGCGTGTCTTCTTAAGCGTGATTTATCACTGCACGAGTAATTGCGCCCTGAACATGAAAATAGTTTCCTACCACTATGCAAAAACACATGACTTAGAATTAATTTTTGTTTTCTTGAATAATTGTATTGTAAACAAGAAAATCATTTTTCACTAGAATGCGTAAGGTCATGTCTCTTAAGGGTTGATTTTAGTGTGCACGAAAAATTGCACTGTGAACATGAAAACAATTTCATTCCACGGTGCATAACCACATGACTCGTTAGGCTTGATTTATGCTTGTACGAATAATTGCGCTGTGATGATAAAAACGGTTTCTCAACACTGTGCGTAAGTACATGACTCTTTATGCTTGATTTCAGTTTGCAGGAATAATTGCACTGTGAACATGAAAACGGTTTCTCATTGGAATGTGTGACTGTATGTTTTCTTAAATATGATTTATTATTGAATTAATAATTGCACTGTGAACATGAAAACGGTTTCATACCACTGTGTAAAAACACATGACTCTTCAGGATTGATTTTTGTTTGCACGAATAATTGCATTGAGAACATGAAAATAATTTCTCACTGGAATGCGTAAGCTCATGCCTTTTAAGGTTTGCTTTCAGTTTGCACGAAAAATTGCACTGTGAACATGAAAACGGTTTCTTAACAGTATGTGTGAGTGTATGAGTTTTTAAGTTTGTTTTATTATTGCATAAGTAATTGCACTGTAAACATGAAAACGGTTTCTGTCCAGTATGCGACAGTGTGTCTTTTTAAATTTGATTTATCATTGTACGAGTAATTGCACTGTACCGTTTCTTTCCACTATGCGTAAGCACGTGAACTTTTAGCCTTGATTTTTGTTTGCTCGAATAATTGCATTGTGAACATAAAAACACCTCACCACTGTGCGTAAGTGCATGACTCTTTATAAGCTCGATTTCAGTTTGCACGAATAACTCCACTGTGAACATGAAAACGACTCCCCACCAGTATGCGTGAGTATATGTGTATTTAAACTTGATTGTCGATTGCACGAATAATTGCATTGTGAACATGAAAATATTTTCTCTCTAGAATGCATAAGTACATGTCTCTTTAGGTTTGATTTTAAAGGGCTCGAATAATTGCACTGTAAACATGGAAAGAGTTTTTTTACCAGTGTGTGAAAGCAAGAGGATTGTTATTCGTGATTTTCTTAATTTTCGTGAAGAAAGCGTGCGTCTACTCGAGGATTTATTGAAGGTGAAAACGGATTGCAATTCTGGTTCCTTTTCAGAGACAGGCGGACGTCCAGTTAGAATCTCACATACGGAATCTTGTACTCCCAAAATACCTGCAATGTAAGGAAATTTTTGGTATAAATAAAATATTTTATAGAGGTTGAGTGAGTTTGTTACATTTTCCTTTAACGGTCACACTAAGCTTTTCAATCTATTTACCAGTACTATGGTCGGCTTTCCTGGAGTATTCCGAGCACTCTTTCTTGATGTCAGAATACGATATGTCTATATCAGTGTAGGGGTCTTCGCTGCAATCGCTATTGGCAGTCTGAGGCGTACTTTTACTGCTAACATTGCTGTTACATATTTCTGAAATCAAAGAGAAATATTTCGATACTATGACAATATGCAGTAATTTATTCAAACGTAACTACAATTGGCAACAAAGGAAACAATAGTGTGATATCTATATTTAAATACACAGTATACATATAATTTCCTCATTTGTTGTCAAATAATTCTACACCTATTGATCGATTTGAGATAAATTTTGCACAGTCACGCTTTAGGATCTTGCGCCTCGTAGGCACGATTCCGCTAGGTCGACTCCATCTCTTATCCATTAGATATAAATGTTTATTTTACTAAACATCATCATATTTTATTGTTACACTATGAACAATAAAAAAAAATAGTGTTCCCCCCCCCCGCACCGCTACCACGGAGATCAAACAGATCCTGCCGGACCAACATTTCAAAATTATTTTACACAATTTAATTCCCAAAAGCCAGGATTCATGCAGCGTCATGAAATATCAAATGTAGCGTGTCATGGTGTGACCCAACATGGACAATGAGGTATACCAGCGAGAACGAGACACGACCGTAGATATGAGATATATTAAACGTAGCATATTTTGCAATGTAAAGGGTTTTAAGGGTTATATATGTTTTTGTATTTTTAAAGTACTCATTCTACTGTATATGTATACATATTCATTGGTTTTGCATGGGTTGAGTTTGTAGAATGTAATTAATTGTGATTTATCAGAAAGTTTTGTAGTAAAGAGACCGAAGCCCCTAACATCTTCTAGTCTCATGCGTATCAGTGCATGTCGCAATGTAGGGTGACTGTTGTAACCGGAGTAAGGCACTTAAATGAAACAGCACTTACAAAGGTTGGCGTTTATTAATAGATGATTTATACAGAGGCGGTACACAGTTGAATGCACGTATGTGATTGAACGCTGGAGTGGCTCGCTCGAGATGCCGATGAACGGAGATGTCGAATGAGAGAACGGCCTGCGAATACGTGGCCGCTAGATCCTAGGGACCTGTCCGTCTGATGTCAGCTGATTGGTTGGTTGGGATGTTGTTGTTAAGCTTTACCATACCGTGATATAAAATACTTGTAGGCAGCCATACTGTCAACTCGTGTTGCCGTAAGAAATTAAAGTTCTATTAGCCTTTGAAATGTGAAAAAATGCTTGTAAAAAAATGGTTAATGCCATGAATTTACTATAAATATTAAGCATTAAATATAAAAAATCTATATAATATTATAATGTGGAGCATTCATCAAGTCCTGCATAGGAGGCTGCATTTTACAATACAAACATCTTTTTTATCTATCTTTCGTTAATTAGTGAGAAAGAGACACCGTTATATTCGTATGTTTGGTATTCTTTTCTTTGTGAAGTTAGTATATGATTTCTTTCTGTCTTCACATAAATGCTATTTTTTATCTTATTAATTTAACAACGAATTGAAGTGAAAGATGATTTTTTTGTAGGATTATCCTTAGATATTTGATTTTTTACTAGTCATGTACAAGCGTAAATATTTTCTTTTAATTTATTGTATGTTGTGTGTATTTACCGAAATATTACATTATTATAATGAGAGCGGTAGACCTGTTATTGCATGGTTTGTGAAGGGTTAAGTAAGTCCCTACACGACCATGTCCTTGGAGCGCGTTCAGGCTCACTACAGTTTAATACGAATACACATATATACGCCGATTGACGTGTGACCCTTTAAATTGCAAAATATGCAACGCCACATAAAACAAATATAGCCGCTACGAAAAAACCATAAACAATAAAATTAAAATGGTGATTTTGAAAAAAAAGTCATAATCTTGTATATACTTTAAAAAAATTGCATTTCTGGCTTCGTGGGAAATTATACCCAAGAAGTGTTAAAATATTGAAACCGCTAAAACAGTATCTATATATTAAATATTACATTTTTAAATAAGCTTATTTCGTATTTGTACATTATTTACTTATGTACCCTTAATTTAAGCAATTTTATATTATTATAAATTGAACATTTCATTTACTTTCAATTTTACATTGTATATACATACATGTAGTTTTACTATTCGTATATATTTAAATACAGTAAAATACTAGTGTGGCAAGTAGGGAACCGAAATACACATCTTATTTTAGTGCAATATTTTATCAAACTATAACATAAAAACACACTGTACTTTGACTCAAAAAATATATAATTATTATTTATTTCCTTATTTAAAATAATATTTTCTGTTTAAACCGAGTACAATTGTGAACAGCGCAATGGGCAAAATTAGTAAATAAAAAATAAACAATATCGTAAGCGGAGAAGCGCCGCCATTCTAGAATGGAAAGGACAGAAAAGTACATCTCAGCGCGTGAAATTAAAAAAAGGTTTCTGAATACATTCAAACAATTTCTATTCTGCACATGATGGAATGTAACAAAGCCAGTTATAAACCTTTATGTGTGCACGAAAAAAATTTAAATGTCTAAAAATTCTCAAAGAAAATAAATAGATTCCTGCTCAGAAAAATAAGACGTAAATAAGCACATGTCTATTTAAGTGAGATTTTAGATTGCACGAGTATTTGCATAGTAAACATGAAAACTATTTCTCACCAGTATGCGTTAGTGTATGTATTTTTAAACTTGATTTATGATTGCACGCATATTTGCACTGTGTACATGAAAACGGTTTCTCAGCAGTATGTGTGAGTGCGTGTCTTTTAAAGTTTGACTTATCATTGCACGAATAATCACACTGTGAACATGAAAACTGTATCTTTTCAGTGTGCGTAAACACGTGACTCTTTAGGTTTGACTTATTTTTGCACGAATAAATGCACTGTGAACATGAAAATAATTTTTCACCAGTATGTGTGAGTACATGTATTTTTAAACTTGATTTATGATTGCACGAATAATTGCACTTTAAACATGAAAACGGTTTCTCACCAGTATGTGTGAGTGTATGTCTATTAAAGTTTGATTTATAATTGCACGAGTAATTACACTGTGAACATGAAAAAGGTTTCTTACTACCATGGGTTAGCACATGACTCTTTAGACTTGATTTTTGTTTACACGAATAATTGCAATGTGAACAAGAAAACGGTTTTTCACTACCGTGCTTAGGCACATGACTGTTAAGGCTTGATTTATATTTGCACGTATAATTACACTGTGAACATGAAAACTGTTTTTCAGCGCTATGCGTAAGGACATGACTCTTTAGGCTTGATTTATGTTTGCACGAATAATTGCACTGTGAACATGAAAACATTTTCTCACCACTATGCTTGAGTTTATGTGTTTTTAAACTTGATTTATGATTGCACGAGTAATTGCACAGTGAACATGAAAACAGTTTCTCGCTAGTATGCGTAAGTGTATGTGTTAATAAACTTAATTTTTTATTACACGAATAATTGCACTGTGAGCACGAAAACAGTTTCTCTACAGTATGTATAAGTGTATGTCTTTTTAGGTACGTTTTATTATTGCACGAATAATTGCACTGTGAGCACGAAAACCGTTTCTCTACAGTATGTATAAGTGTATGTCTTTTTAGGTATGTTTTATTATTGCACGAATAATTGCACTGTGAACATGAAAACGGTTTCTTGCCAGAATGCGTGAGTGAATGTGTTTTTAATCTTGATTGTCGATTGCACGTATAATCGCACTGCGAACATGAAAACGGTTTGTCAAGACTGTGCGTAAGCACATGACTTCTGAGACTTGGTTTTTGTTTACATGAATAGTTGCACTGTGAACATGAAAATGGTTTCTCACCACTGTGCGTAAGTACATGACTTTTTAAGCTTGATTTATATTTGCACGAATAATCGCACTGTAAACATGAAAATAAATTGTCACCGGTATGCGTGACTGTATGCGTTTTTAAATTAGATTTTTGATTGGACGAGTAATTGTACTGTGAACATGAAAACAGATTGTCCCCGATAGAAGTAAGCGTGCTCCTACTTGAGGATTTATTGGCGGTGAAAGCGGACTGCAATTTTGGTTCCTTTCCAGGAACAGGAGGAGGCACAGTTGGATCCACAGATACATCATGTTCTATTCTCAAGAGATCTGCAATGTAAATACATTATTTGCATTAATAAAATATTTAATAGCGCTTTTTAAGTCAGTTTGTTACATCATCCTTAAACGGTCACTGAAAGGGCCGGTTTAATGATCAGTAGTAACTTTTTACTTAAGTATAAAAATGTTTTTTTTTTGAGTAAACTGGTTGTTTGATCGTTAGAAAAAAATTAGAGTTCGTCCGATGACGATCTCGTTGTTCAGCAAATATTAGCACATAATACGAACAAATTTCAACATAAAAGTGACAGATTTCGAATGCCTAGACGCAAAATTCATAAATAATCCGTAAAATAAAACATATTTCATGAAAATCTGTCGAGCCGGTAGACATCTACATCCATGTTTTCCCAGTAGTAAATAATGATGTATCAACAACCCGCAAATGAGTTTTTACTACGGGTGTTAGTAAAAAGTTACTACTGATCACACAACCGGCCTAAGTTTTCCAACCTACTCACCAGTACGCTGGTCGGCCTTCCTGGAGTACTCCGAGCACTCCTGCTTGATATCAGGATACAATATGTCTATATCCGTGTAGAGAGCGCCCTCGCCGCCCCGAGCTGGAGACCCCTCCCCTGGCCGCACAACCCTCGCCCCACGAGTCTGAAGCGCACTGTTCCAGCTGACATTGCTGGTACATAATTCTGAAATCAAAAATAATAATCCACTACAACAGAGCAGAAATAATTTTTCTAAATGTATTAACAATTGGCAACAAAGCAAAAAATAATAGCGTGATATCTACATTTATATACAAAAGTATTCGTATTATTTCTTCCTTTGTACCCTTACAATAACACATACCTTGGTTGATCTGAAATTTTTAGTTACTCTTTACTAAACACTAAATACTGAACACCATCAAATTTTTAATCAATACCACGGACATCTCACCTTCTTTCTATCGGACCAACTATTGCAATCTGGTAATCTTCGTTTAGACTTTCTTCTTTTGCTTTGCACGCGATTCTCGTCATTCCTTACCATTTAGAATCTATATCGCGAGTCATGTGACATCTCGTTGTCCGGTAGCGGCAGTCAAAACGCCCCTTCACGACAATTTTTGCTATGGAAAAACACAATTTAATTCACGAAAACTAGGACTATAGCTGCAGAGTTATCAAATATACGAAGAAGCGCGTCCTGGCGTGATCGCACAGCTGGCTTTCATAATTTCGAAGCTCTCCAACGTGGACGATGACGCACGCTAGCGAGAACGAGACAAGATTGTAGATACGAGATATACGTAGGTAGGTAGCTCTAGCGATAATAGAGCACGAGAGCAAGGTTTAGTAGTGAAGTCTAAAGTGAATATGAGTAATTAACTGCTTATGTGTAGATCATTTTTTTATAATGTTTCATTTTCCGACAAATTTTGAAAATCTTATATTTTTTTTCCGATATAAAAATTATTTTTTTGTATCGAAAATAATGATTAAATCATTAATAATAAAAAGATAATAATTTACGAATTATAAATATTTTTAATATTGAAAAAATATAAGAATATAATATATATTGTTGGAAATGAGAATTTTGTTAAACAATAAAAGATGTCAAGACTGTTGTTGCGCCCCGACGCGGAATGACGCGGTGCTATCGTATTAAATAAGTGTAGAAAAATGTAATAAGGGAGATTTACTATGCTCATCGCGTACAAACCACCATCAACAGGGCCACGTGGCGAGGGTCGTTTTACAGGGCTATTTTGCCGCATACAATGGATCGTGCGCTGAAATCCGAATGCTATGATGACGGACCCCGCACCGTTGGTGAAAGATGCAGGAGAATACACGGTAGAATTGCTGTATTGGGATAAAAGAAAATGTTTTCTCACCGGTGTGCTGTTCAGTAGTCTTCAATTTCTCCCGCTTGACTTCAGCACGGGGAACCTTCCTTCGGTCTTCTTCTTGGTGGTTCTTGCTGGTAGAACTCGGTTCCGGCTTGACAGCAGGCGGGAGCGGGTCACTCCTGGAGTGCTCCATGAATTCCTGTTTTACAACGGACAGAGAGACTTCTATGTCAGTATGGATCACGCTACCGCCATCGTCGCCCGGTTCAAACTTGACAATCGACAGAAGCGGGTCAGCGTCCATAGTCACTTTCACTGTAAACAAAACGAGTATTTCTTTAATATTAGCAAAATTACTTTGTGGCCACATATCAAGTAAATAATGTGAAGGCACTCTGTTTAAACCACTATTTATTGATAAATCAACATGTTTCGATACCCGTGGTATCTTCTTCAGGAAACAATGTATCATACTGAAATTAAAAATACAAGCATAGATAAAACAGAACAGAGTTTGTTTAAACAAAGTATTTAGTTTAGATTTTTTTTACGTTAACTAATTTACCATCACGCCATTTCCTCGCAAGGGTAGGCGAGAGGATAGAGCACCTATTCCTGACACACAATTTTCACGGTATCTATATTCATATTCATACATCTTCTCATACAAGCTCGTCTAGCTCGTGTAGCTGGTCGTGCCAAGTGTTCCTCTATTTCTGGTGCCGTCAACACTTGCATCATATATATTTCTTACTATTCTATTACCATTCATCCGTTCCATATGAACAAATTTTAAATCTTATCATCAACGCGAAGATCAGCTCTACATTATCTTCTAATTTCTTCATGTTTTATTTTGTCACGCACACGTCTAAGTGATCACATTTCCACTGCTTTCAGTCTACTTTCGATCCTCTTGTGGCTTCTTGAGGCCTCACTTCCAAACATCAGTGTCGGTACCAGGTCTCCACTGCGTACAACAATTTTCCATTAGATATTCCATTCAATGCGCAGTTCACTTTATTCCCTGCTTTCGATATCTTTCCGTTTCTATTAAACATACTTCCCAAATACACAAACTCTTCTACTCGTCCCTAAACACTCGTAACCTACAAGTATTTGTACGTTGTCTTACATTCGACTTGTTAACATTCATGATAAGGTTGTTTTCCTTGCACACATCGATGTGTTCTGGTCCTCCTCGTCATTAATACTGCACCACCCGCATACATACAATTGTCGCTCCTGCATCGTATATTCCAGTTCTCTCACACAATTATCCACATGCTAGTTGAACAGCCATGCTGTCATTACACAAACCTAAGTTCATATGTATTAGAGTATATTTGTATGTATTTTTTATTGCAGATATATTATATTTCATTGTCAGTGCATGCGGTGGCGGATAGACACATTATGGTGAATGTATGGGATGAGTATTTTAAAGAGGTTTAACGTAGCTTATTCATTCTAACTAGCGTTCGACCGAAGGTTAGTCTTTGACCGAAACCAATTGTTCAGTTCTTGCCATAACCTTTAGCCGAAGGTTCAATCGTACTTAGAAATCGTAGAACACTGACTAGAAAATATACATAACAATGCAAATTCTACACGGTCATTTAGGTTTCTGCGTTGATTATATTTCTAAATATATCCGTTAAAGTTCAGTTTTCCAGAAATGATAAACTGAATATTATTTCATTCGAAATAATAGATCGAGCGTTTTTTGAGCGGCTAAACAAAGACAACAATTCGGCTTCGGTTAAACCTTCGGCAGATTTCAACCGAAGCCGAATGTGCCGCCGAAGGTGTAGTTTTTGGCTCAACGTAGTCAAAACCAAACTTCGGCCGGACTATAATTCTAAGATATGATGTATAATTTAACTGTCAATGCTCTGTATAATATAAAATAACATTTCGGGACTGTCACATTTTATGCAGATTTTAAAAGAAATATTGAAATAATTCTCATGACGCAGCTTTTAAAACTTAATATATATATGTTAAATTACTAGAGTACTGGTGTATGGAACAGGTGTCCTTTCTCGTTTAAAACAAGGTTACACGTAAAAAAGGTTACACGATAGAATTTTTATATTTCTGACATCTAATGCGCTTCTACTGCGAGGGATAAGGATGGAACATATTAATACTCACTGTGAGGGAGCACGCTATGGACGCGCGATCGGACTATCAAGTTCCCGCTCTTTGTAGATAAAATATAGCCTCGTTGTATTATTATTTGTTCCTAATATGAAAAGAGCACATCCCGTGTTCTAAATATTACGCCAATGGTTTAGGGACGTGACAAAAGAAACTGAAATATCTTTTATGGAAGGTTTGTGTAAAACAAATTAAGTACCTGTATACAAATTGACGACTGATCAGCTCCTGGGTTATGCGGACGTCAACAAGGAACGACTTTCATTTATTTTACGTTATTATAAAGGACTTCCAGGCGAGCTTGCGCAGGAAACGTCTATTGGCTGGAGACCATAGACAAAGAAATATCCGTAAATATTTTTTTTAAATTACACTAATAGCATAAACAAATTTTTTCAGCAGTAATGTACCTAGCGATCAAACTAATTATTTAATTTGACCCTGCTATTTGTACAAATATGAATTACGCTACAAATATTCGTTTAATGCTCTTTTCTTTCTAGCTAATCTTTTATTAAATATCTCCAAATAATTTGAGATACAAATAAATATTATCGGACGAGATTCAAATAAGTTAATCATAAAAATGTGAAAAATCGCTAAAAAATCAGCCGCTTTTTCGGGATTGAATCTTAGCGCTTACACCCAAATATATATTGTCAACATTTTGGGTAGGTAGACAAAAGATACCAGATATGCGTATTTTTTTTTGTCCATGTATATATTTTGACTTATTTTATTTAAAAATGCAATAAGAAATGTCAAAATTAGATTTTTTATGTGGGCAAAATTACCTGCAATTTTAGCCAACATTGCCCACTTCTTATTTTCATCGAAATACGGCCTTTACGGACCTATAAATAATATATATTGTAATTGTCCAGGAAAAGACTAAGTTGTAAATAAATACGGAAGTTTAATTAACAATATGTAAGCCAAAAAATGATGGGCAATGTTACCAAGCCATCTCCAAATTGTGAAACACAAAATTGGCACCACAAAAGACACCCCGTCTGCACAAGCTTTAACAGGCGACTGACTCACATTAGAAACAAAGCTGATTTGTAGTATTGCCAAAATAGTGTTGAATTTTCTACTACAGGGGAAATATTGTTACCATATTCAATATTTTTTTTTAATATTTCAAGTTTATCTTCCCTTATGGACAAAGATACCCCGCGAGGCAAAGTTGGCGTGTTTGACGGTACCTATTCTTATTCCAGAAAGCACTAATACCGAATATTCCGTACAGGAAACAAGAAGTGTAGACAAAGGTGGTTCGCTGATCTTCGCTTCTCTCAATCGGCGATGATGATGATGAGGTGGAAAGAAATCAAACACAAAAGATGTTCAATATAGGTACTCTACGGCGACACAATCGAGAATGACTTCTCGCCCGCAGAATACCTTGTTTTATTTCAGTTACACACAATACATACAATATTTTACAACCATATTTGCAAGTACATAGCGACAGGCCGCCCCTGTGACGATTTTATCAAGTATGATGGTAATAGGTAAATTACTGTAAATTATAAATCTTATTAAATCCGTCGTAAAGAATGCATTGGTATTTATAATTATTGCCATAAACGCCAAATGAAAAGTGGCTACTTTCTTGTGCATGGTGTCTCTAGCCAGCAAATAGTTGATCTTGTGCTAGTGTTTAGAGGGAGTTGAAAAAATGGGAATTGATATTGTATCCACGATGTTCGATGGCTGTTCCGCAAACATTTAAATTATTAAGACATTCTGGTATTCGCTAGAAAGTATTAATTGAAAAACAACTTTCGTACATTCAGCGATTAATAAGGAATTATCCACGTTTATATAAATGCTCACAAGATTATTTGGAATTATTTTTTGCAATGGAAGTTTTAACAAATATCAATGTATGTATAAATCAAAAAATCTTTACTTCGTATGGAACCTTAGCAAACTGCCGAAGGTTATTGTATTTTGTTAGAAAATATTTCGGTTTTAAATTATAGTTTAAAGGATTAATGTCATATCGGGAAGATATTGATAGTCACAACGGATACCGACTTAAATGAAAATGTTGAATATTTTAATGAAACAATTTGAAACCAACTAACAAAATGCTAATTCCAATACGGATTGTTATGTGAAATCCATATTTCATACATTTATAGCTCATAGCTTTTGTAAACTTTATTTTTATATTATGAAAGTATATAAATAAATATATTTTTAATTAAATAACTGGTTTCGAGTGACGTGCACACAGAACACACACGATGGTTACACACAACAAGGTACATTTCATTAAAATAGAATAACAAAAAAACATCATTTATACTCAAGAAATGATGTTAGAAGATTCAAAATTCGTTTTTTTTTTTAAATATGTTACAAGTAATGTCATAATATTTGAATCTGAATTGGTACGTACTGTACCGACTATTTGTTAAACAATACTAACAATATTAACGACCATATTTAATAGGTCCTATACTGAAAGGTCGTGAAAGGGAAAAAAAATCATGTGATCGTGTCCACAGTGTAATTATTAATCGTGTTTTCGGTAACCCTAACTTGACTCGCATGTCGAAATATGACTCCATTGGAACGAACATTTAAACGTAGACAATACATGTATTAAAACAAAGATTTATTTTTCGAAGAGTAAATACTTTCGAAGAGTAAATATCATAATCTAGGTATTGGATATATGTTTCCACTAATGGATGGGTGTAGAATGCCCCTCGTCCCGCAAATAATGTTCTAAATCCCTTTCCTATATGTAATTTATTTACTGGTCTGGGTAGCTAAGTGTTTTTTTTTCAATGTATTTTTCTTTGATTATTTGAATAATTGAGATTCATTTGTAAATATTTTATATTTTAGGAAGTGGGAATTTCGAAATTGTTAAAAAAAAAGATTTAAAAAATATATAATAATTATTCTCTGTATTACTTTTATTGAGTACATTATATTATTGTATGTTCCTCCCGACCGAATATTTCCATAATATATTATTTACTTATTTACTGTTACTTTACGCTCTTTCTAATAAATAAATTGAATATTGTTTATCTAATTGCATCATGTTATACTCTTTATATATTCTTTAAACATTGAACATTAAATTCTGTTTAATACTATATAGAAAAACTTCTGTCTGCTATAATACACTAAAATACTAATGTAGCAGGCAGGGTACCCAAATACATGTCCTATTTTACTGCAACGTTTTATCCTATTATAACATTATAACACACTGTACTATTTTAAATAAATATTAAGATGATTAGTCAAGACTATTTAAAAAAATTATTTTTGGTAAAAAAAAAAATTTCTGTTAAAATCGAGTACACTTGTAAAGGGCCTCAGGGGGCGATATCATCGATAACAAAATAAGTAAGACTTTATACTGAACACGAAGCACCGCTATTCAGTTCTAGGTAAACGCGGGTGAAATTACCATATTGCTTATTAAATTACTCTTCTAAATACATTAAAACTATTTCTACTATGCACATGTGTGTGTGCATAAAAGAAAATTTGCACTTGCATTGAAAAAAGGTTTCTCTCCAGTATGCGTGTCTAACCAGTGTGCGTGAGAGTATGTGTCTTTAGGTTTGAGTTTTGATTGCACGTGTAATTGCATTGTGAACATGAAAACCGCTTTACACCACTATGCGTGAGTGTGTGTTTTTTTAGGCTTGATTTCAGATTGCACGAATAGTTGCACTTTGAACATGAAAACGGTTTCTCTCCAGTATGTGTGAATGTATGTGTTTTCAAGTTTGATTTTAGATTGCAAGAATAATTGCATTGTGTACATGAATACAATTTCTCACCAGTATGCGTAAGTGTATGTGTTTTTAAGTTTGATCTATGATTGCAAGAATAGTTGCAGTGTGTACAAGAAAACCGTTTCTCACCGGTATGAGTGAGTGTATGTGTTTTTAAGTTTGATTTTAGATTGCAGGAATAGTTGCAATGTGAACATGAAAATAATTTCACACCAGTATGCGTAAGATTATGTAACATTAAGCTCGATTTTTGAATGCACGAATAATTGCACTGTAAACATGAAAATGGTTTCTCTCCAGTATGCGTGAGTGTGTGTTTCTTAAGGCTTGATTTTTGAGTGCAAGAATAATTGCACTGTGAACACGAAAACGGTTTATTTCCAGTATGCGTGAGTGTATGTATTTTCAAACGTGAGTTTTGATTGCATGAGTAATTGCACTGAGAACATGAAAACCGTTTCTCTCCAGTATGCGTAAGCGCATGTAATTTAAAACTTGATTTAAAATTGCACGAATAATTGCACTGTGAACATGAAAACAGTTTCTCACCAGTATGCGTGAGTGTATGTGTTTTTAAGTTGGTTTTTTGATTGCACGAATAATTGCATTGTGAACATGAAAACGGTTTCTCACCAGTATGCGTGAGTGCATGTGTTATTAAGCTGGATTTTTGATAGCATGAATAATAGCACTTCGAACATGAAAATTGTTTCACTCCAGTATGCGTGAGCATGTGCGTTAGTAAGTTAGATTTTTTATTGCATGAATAATTGCACTGTAAACATGAAAAAGGTTTCTCTCCAGTGTGCGTGAGTGTATGTGAATTTAAACTTGATTTTTGATTGCACGAGTAATTGCACTGTGAACATGAAAAGATTTTTTCTCCAGTATGCGCCAGTGTATGTGTTTTTAAATTTGATTTTTGATTAGACGAGTAATTGCACTTTGAACATGAAAAAAGTTTATCGCCAGAGGAAGTAATTGTGGGTCTACTTGAAGATTTGTTGATGGTGAAAACGGTCTCCAATTTTGTTTCATTTCCAGAGACAGGCGGAGGCCCGGTTAGATTTGCAGAAACATAATCATGTATTCTAGAGAGATCTGCAATTAAATAAAAAAAGTTGTGTTGATAAAATATATTATTAAGTTTATTAAAACAGTTTGATGCACTTACTTAACTTTAGAAATGTGAATCATAATAAAATAATAATATTTTAATGCAAATTCGCAAACTACTGCCCTGCCTTATAATCTGAGCGAATCTTTCCCCAGTTAATATTTAGGATGTCATTGCCAATAAGGGAAATACCAAAGTAGCGGGTATGTCGAACGTTTTTTTAATATCTCTAGTTAAGATTACAAACATGTTTCATATGCTTTATAACTTTAAAATAACAGTACAATAATAAAGTGTCTTTAGTAAGAGTAAGAAAACCCACAAAGTAGCGAAATTGTAAGAATTTTTCTGACACTCAAATATATTGACTATCTGACATTGAATTTGATATTAAAGCAACGTCTCCGTTTGTTATCGCTCTGCAAAGCCAACGTTTTAGATAAATAAATGACGTCACGACGGATTGATACGTTGCTGGCCATGGTGGAAACATTTTTGCGACAGGTTAATTCTGCGTTGGGCTGTGAAGGCGTTCTTTTGTTTCATTAATATATAATGCATAGAATAATAATACGGAAATATTTGTCCGTAGTCCTGTTGTGAAAGATGATTACTAGATTATTTTAGCAATGCAATTCAATACGGTTTAACACAAAATATCGTGCTCACTTGAGTTTTAGAGTTCAAAAACTTATCCTATTATTTACTTATTTTAGTTCACTGTATCCATTGTTTCTGTTTTAATAACATAAGATAGCAAAGTACACTACATACTACATTGTTAAAGTAATATAATAAGGGATTTCTGCATTGAAATATAGATTCAACGAAAATCCTGATTGCGTAGTGAGGACAATAGACGCCCGCATGGCCTAGCATTAAACAATTGATTGCTTTTCTGCTAGTATTATATTAAATGTTATTCCTTCTAAATTTTGTATGGGACCTTGAGAAAAACGCAGGTATTTTCCTCCCCCCCACAGGCTGATAGTAATGTGTATTATTTCAACATTTATTCAGTTACACTATAAGATTCTGAAGAAAATATGATCATCCCACCTTCTCCTGCCCGGACCAAATTTTCAACCTGGTGACAATTGTTTACTCTTTTTCCATCGCTTTCCATTTACCTTGAACGATAACACCAGGTGCGCATGATTCACATCATCCACTAATATCTAGAATGAACTCACCGGCGCGCTGCTCGGCCCTCCTGGAGTACTCCGAGCACTCTTGCTTGATGTCGGGATAGGATATGTCTATATCAGTGTAGGGCGCTCCACCGCCTGCTTCTTCATCTCCACTCTCGCCTGCAGACCCTGGCTCAGGTTTCACGGCAAGAGTATCTGTGCCAGCTCGGTCCATGGTTCTAGGATCTCCCGCCGAGCAAGAGATGACGAGATATGCGACGTAATTATCCTCGAATGGCGGCTTATTAAATATATATTAAATAATTAAATATACAACCAACGCCGACTATTTTTTAACACTCTTTTCAAACTAAAATAATAAAATCTAAAATCCCTGAATCAACTTATTTTCAAAACAATAGGTATTGTATTGGTATACTGAATATCAGACTAGAAGTACGTATATTCCACAGAATTATATAAAACCGCTTTAGGCATAGCAGTTATCTGCTTTACCGACGCTCGCTGTCCGCGCTATATCGACCCGCTGCTCTTCAGGGAGTCCGACACGACCTATACGAAGAAAAAACACAATTTAATTCGCAAAAGTTTTGACTGGGGCTGTAGATTCATCATATATCCGAAAAGGCGCGTCCTGGCGTGATCCTAGATCTAGTTTTTACAATTTAGAAGCTTCACACTATGGATAAAAACGCTTACAACACATCTAACCATAGATAAAGTATACCTAGAACGGTAACTCCTTTATACTTAATCTGGCCGGATAGTGCCGTCTGGCGGCCGAGCACTCTGTAATTGTTTAAGATTATTAACTATTATAAATATTTTTATTGTTTGCGATGTAATAATCCCATCGAAAATAATTGTTTTACTTACTGCCAAAACCTTACTGCCAAAACCCAGACCGTTGTTTAAAATTTATAAGCTTTACTCAAAATATTGATCTCATCAAATCCACCTATTCTTAAATAATAGTCGGAAAGACTTGGCAAAGAAAGCTGCCGACAGTACACACAAGTAGGGTAAAATAATGTACAAGTCATGAGCACTTAATAGTTTTTCGGTACTCTTTAATTTAAATGTAAATCTGACCTCTGTGCGGACGTACTAGGCTTAGAGGTAATTTTTTGTGATGAATTTAATGCATGTTGTCTACCACTATATTTTCTGCCTGCTGCGGTATCAACTTAGATAAATGGACGCGGGTTAAGAAACTAAGAAAAGTTCTCCGTCATAATCTTATAAACCTGAAGTATTTCAACTTGGTTACGTCAAAAAATATTCCAAGTCATCTATAATACATATTTGAGCGCTGTTGTTTGTGTGCAGTATATGGGCATAGTGCTAAATATCTGTTAATTAAATATTGCAATGAATCAGATCTGTGTTTTAAAAATAAAACCAAATTACCACGATTCTTATTTTCTATGCACAGTTATTTATGATAAATATATGAATTAACTTATGATTGGTGTTATTTCTCCATTTTATAATGATAGCGCTAAGTAGTAGTTGTGCTGTTATTTATGTTCAGTTTTATATCCTAGTTTGGTAGTATTTACCACCATCAGTAGTATCATCGTCTACTTGTGGCGGTCGCACACATTGTCCAGATGTTCCTCATTTTGTATTTCTTGGTATTGTACCATCCCACGTGTACAAAGCGGAAACATTCGAAGAAGCGGGTATGACACACGTGCCCCACAGATGTGCATCAATACCCGCAGCGGAGGAGGCGGTCGGCGAGAGACGCGGCGCCCAGTACCCGAACCGACCGGACCGCAGATGCACATCCCGACTCTCACCTTTCACTAACCGTGCATCGTATTTTTACATATCCTTTACGGCTTCTGTGTTGTTTCCTGCTCTCGGTGGTTTCTCCCCGATGAGAATAAACATGTTCGGATTAAAAAATGGTTTTCACGAGAACACCAACCAACCTTCCCAAATACTAATTCTAAAATGCTCGGTGGTCCGAAATTTTGACAGGACTCTCCCATACATTTACAAGTTGATAGGGAGGGGTTGGGAAGCGATTACTATCCTTTTAATCAGATGCTCTTAATTCTCATTATTGCGGCCCCGTACACTGGTAATATCTCGTTCCGCTATTATTTCCAGGTATCACACATACTTACATGTACTTGCGAAACCCGATTTCCTGCCTTCATTTTATTTCGATCTCACGGCTAATTAATGTGATAACTTCGCGTCACTTCGTGCCGAGGCATATCAAAATATTTCAAATTTGAAAAAATAAACCATAAAGGCGTACTCGACTCTCAGATGGCACTATACGACCAGAACAAGTTGAAAAGAGTTACCGTTCTATGTATACGTTATCTATGGTTAGTAGTAATGTCTCGTGCGTCATCTTCCGCATTGGAAAAAACTTGCTGCGAGATCATGCCAAGATGCGCTCCTTCGGATATTTGATAATTCTGCAGCCACAGTCGATGGTATTGTGAATTAAATTCTGTTTTTCCGTTGCAAAGGTTGTGTTGGATTCCCTGATGGACTATTCCGACGGCGGCGACCCAGCGCGGACAGCGAGCTGTGACGGGACTGTCACGCCTGAAGTGGTTGAATATAAATCTATGGAATATACTTCTATTCAGAAATTGAATTGTGTGTCTAAAAAAAAAGTTTTACGCATTTTTTTATTCTTTGTTTCTGAACGGAGCTTAAATATTTTCAAACAAATAATCGGCATTAGTTGTATATACAATTACCTGGGTTATATGTTTGTCGGCCGCCATTCAAAGTTGATTACGTTACGTATCTCGTTATCTGTTGCTCGGTGGGAAATCCTAGTACCATGGACCGAGCTGGCCCAGATGCTGCTGCCGTGAAGCCTGAACCAGGGTCTGCAGCCGACAGCGAAGATGAAGAAGCAAGCAGTGGAGCGCCCTACACTGATATAGACATATCGTATCCTGACATCAAGCAGGAGTGCTCGGAGTACTCTAGGAGGGCCGACCAGCGCGCCGGTGAGATGTTATGCTATTTTTTGTTCGGGGTCCCATAGAGCTTATACAAATTTTAGAAGGAATGACATTAATATAATAGTAGCAGAAATCCCTTATTATATTGCTTTAACAATGCATCATGTAGTGTACTTAATAATTGATAAACGCTGTATATTATAGACATGTACATGTAGAGCTATCTTACATTAATATGATTATCGACACTGTTATGAGAGCATACATTTGAAGAATATAGTGAACTAAAAGAAGGAAATAATAGGGACATGTAAATTGTTTATTTATTACTCAAGTGAGTACGATGTTTTTTTTTAAACCTTATATAACTGCATTGCTAAAATGATCGACTAATCGTGTCCAAGAATTATTCACAGCAGTATTTGACAAACTGCTTTACGGCCCAGCTCAGAATATATCCGTCACATAAATCTTTTCAACACAGCCAGTGACGTATTAATCCGTCACGACTTAATTTATATATCTAAGACGTTTGCTTTGTATTGCGACACCTACCGGAGACCTTTCTTCAACGTTAAATTCAATGACGGATGGTCAATATAAGATAGTTTGTGTTTGTTCTTTCTTTTAATAATGATAATGTACACTTAATTTCAAATTGTATATATATTAACGCACTGTAATGTAAATTTAATTGAATATATAAAAGTGAAAACATCCAAGTAATCTTAACCTAGAGACATTAAAAAAAAACACGTTCGACCCACCCACGACTTTGGTATTTCCCTTACTGACGATGACACTAATATAGGATGCAATGTATACAATTGATACATATATAATAGATTATACTAATTTCTACACATATTAGTGGGTGATTAGTCAGAGAAAGAGGGGAGGATGTATTTTGTTTTACGCAGGATCCTAAAGATTAACTAAGATATGTTTCGCTCAGATTGACACAGGGCGACAGTTTTACGAGTTTGGTATTAAAGTGGTAATATTTAAAAAAAATCTACATTTCCGAAGTTGAGTTACAGAAATAAACTACTTAAATAAACTCGATAATATATTTTATCAACACAATTTTTTTTATTAACATTACAGATCTCTTGAGAATACACGATACTGTTTCTGAAAATTCAACTGGGCCATCGCCTTTCCCTGGAAAGGATACGCAATTGGAGACCGCTTTCAGCATCAACGAGTCCTTAAGTATGCGCACGCTTACGTCCAGTGATGAGAAACTGTTTTCATGTTCACTGTGCAATTATTCGTGCAATCGAAAATCAAATCTAAAGAAACATGGACTTACGCACACTGGTGAGAAACCGTTTTCATGTTCGCAGTGCAATTACTCGTGCAATCAAAAATCATGTTTAAAAACACATACACTCACTCATACCGGAGATAAACTTTTTTCTTGTTCACTATGTAATTACTCGTGCAATTTTAAATCAAGTTTTAAATTACATGCGCTTACACATACTGGAGAGAAACAATTTTCATGTTCACAATGTAATTACTCGTGCAATCAAAAATCAAGCCTAAAACAACACACGCTCACGCATACTGGTGAGAAACCGTTTTCATGTTCACAGTGCAACTACTCGTGCAATCAAAAATCAAGCTTAAAACAACACACACTAACGCATACTGGAGAGAAACCGTTTTCATGTTCACAGTGCAATTATTCGTTCAACCAAAAATCTAGCCTTAAAAAACACACACTCACGCATACTGGAGAGAAACCGTTTTCTTGTTCGCATTGCAATTTTTCGTGCAATCGAAATTCAAACCTAAAGACACATTTACTTACCCATACTCGAGAAAATCCGTTTTCATGTACACAGTGCAATTTTTCTTGCAATCGAAAATTAGACTTAAATAGACATACTCTCACGCACACTGGTTAGACACGCATATTATTATGTTCACAGAGCACGCAAAAATGTCAACTTATTTGTGCAATTACAAATTAAATGAAAAATAACACTCACACGTAATACGGAGAAACATTTAATATGTTCACAGTGCAATTTTTCGTACAATCGAAATTTCAACTTAAAGACACATGCACTTTCCTATACTTGAGTGAATCTGTTTTCACATTCACAGCACACTGGATAGAAACTGTTACATTCACAGTTCGCTCACACGTGTACATATATAAAATATAATTTTATTAATTGATACGATTACCGGAGCATGAACTTTTACTGAGAAGAAACCGATTCATTTTCTCAGAATTTTTAGACCCCATTCGATTTTTATTATGCAAACATGAATGTTCACAATTTGCTTTGTTAATATAATGTGTGCAGAAATAAATTGGTGCTTCTTGTTTATTTTATTATTCGCTAATATTGCCCTGTGCGGCCTTCACATGTATATCTGGTTAAATCAGAATATGCCTTTCTTTTACTTCCAAATTTATTTTTTGAAATAGTCATGAATTAATTTTTTGAGTAATAGTACAGTATAACAGTGCTTTTCTGGCATCGTAGTAAGGTTCAAAGTATAAAAAAAATATATTTTAAATAAAATAAGATGCTATTATATAGCTTATAAATACAAAATACAATGTAAAATCTAAAGTTCACGCTGTTCAAATTTTAAAAATTAAAAAATAGTATGTAAAGTAATGATCAATATATATATATAAAAAAATATATATAAACAGACAAAAACAAAATGCAATTTGATATTGTATTTATTAGATATTGATAAACTGAAAATAAATGCGATGTTTAATTTGTTTAATATTATTATAATTATTTTATTTTTGAATACAGGCGTAATTCATTTTATAGAATTTCATTGTTAATCAACACAATAAATCAAACACCATCTTTTCGATTGTCTAATTATTTGTTTTAACTAAATATAGAACCAAAAAAATCATGTTTTATTAATTGTGTGGATTAGTAAATAATATACAAATGTGATGTAAGCTTATTTAAAATTATACTATTCTATGTAAAATTAGTGAAAAAAGTTCAGTAAAATATTAGGGTGGTGCATAATTATCCGCCGTTTTTCAATAATTATATTGTTAATTATAAACATAAATTATATTGTTTTTTTATTTAAGGAGAACACATTATTATTGTGAAGCTGCAGTGTTTTTTCAGAATTTAGTTCTGTGCTATTTTATAATAATACAATTAAAATGTATCAATTAGAAACATATACAAACAAAATCAACTTATCGGTAAAATATTTTGGTTGCCAAAGGTTGCAATTTATATGTTGGTTAGTTTTATTTATTTTTTATAAATTGCTTTGTTTAAATTTTCAAAATTCTATTTATACCGAATTTTTAAAGTAAGTAGTGGTTTCACATATGAAACCTTTCACCAGGAATTTAATTTGAACCATAATATGGTCTGGGCATGCTTTACCTTTTGTTGGGTTATTGATGGCATGTGAAAAAGCCATTACCATGGCAGGGTCCCTGTCGACCGAACTCGCGCTCCGTTACTATTCTACATTCCTCAAACCAACACAAATAATGTGAGAAATAATGTTATTAATAGGATGATATAAAGTTGCAACGAAAATGTTCACATACATATTATTTGGAAGATTCAGTGTATTAATGAAATCCTGTGGAGTATTTTTTAGCAATTTGGTAATCTATTTTCTATGTATTTTAGCGTTTTCACTCTAACACATACCTATTAGTGTCCGACCGAAGTTCAGTTTTTGGCCTAAGCTGATTGTTTGGCTCCTGCCATAACCTTCGGCCGATGCCGTCGGTTAAATCGTACTTAGAAATCTTAGAACATCGACTAGAAAGTATACATAACAATACAAATTCTACAGTTATTTAATTTTCTACGTTATAGTGTTGACAATAATTGTAAATATATCTGTTCCAAATTTGTAAACACACTTTTTGAATCAGCCGCGATCAATATTATTGACACATTCCGCGTCCAAATTCCCCTCCATACATTTCCCCATGCTCGTCTTTCAGAGTGAAATGTGACAATGACGTCAACTTGAATCTCGACATCGCGATAGCATTCGCGGTGTGGACCTATCAGTGCATCTGTACTGTATTGTTTGTGATCCTATGATATGTGTACACTGTGATATTGTTTGTTTGTGCCGTGGGTGAACTCGTGACATCGCCGTCTGATTGAAATTTGGAACGGAGATCGGTTCACGCGCGTGACATTTATTGTATGATCTCGGCGGCGACTGCAGGAATTACGGAGGCGTCATATACAAGGTAAGGCGAGCAGTCCTCCCGAATCCCGGTTCCCGATATTACTGGTCCTTATCTACTACTAGAATCCCCATCCCCTCACCGACCTTATCCTGTATCACGTTTCCCCTCTTCCCCCCACACCTTGCGGTGGTTCCGATTTACGATGGAAATTGTCGTATTCCATTTCTCGAGACGTGTGACCCGGAGATTGCACAATTCAATATCCATTAAATAAATAAATTCTAGTTTTTCAAAAATGATAAAATGCATTTTATTTAATTCTTAATAGTTCGTGCGTTTTCGGCACTTTCCAGATTTTAGCCGAAGTCGAAAGTGCTGTTGAAGATGTATTTTTTGGACGAAAATAGCCGAAATCGAAGCTTCGATCGGACTTTAATACCAATAAAATTATATAATTGCATAGAATAAACTGTACATTTTTATTGGATATTGATATAAACGCTAAAATACGTACTGTAGAATATTTTCGCAAGCATACATATTACGTCATCAAAAATGTCTTATGGGTACGATTAACTTGGTTCTGGCCATCAATGAATACTTGATAAATAGAGTAGAACAGTTCTTTAAATAAACAAACGAGGTGACATTAAATTTTTTTATTATTCGAAGAAAAGATTTTTATATTACACGCGAAATCCTCCACCACACTAAACTAAAAAGTCAATTATTAATTTATAACGGGGTCCATGCTTCTGATGATTCGGTCACAGAGCAACTATTCGACTTGCGGCAGCGGCGATTCAAATCCACCGCCGACACAGGCAACACCCGGACACGAGGGGTCGATCACGATTATCGAGGTAAGAAAAAAAAATTCAATGTTGGCGGTGGATTTGAATCGCCGTACATATACATGCTAATCTATTTGTTTTTATCACATTTCTCATTTTACCTTATTCTTTGCCATATCCATGGAGGTAACAAAGTTATAGCGCTATTTACACAGGTGTACGACTTATATAGCATGCTCAAATCAGGAATCAGTTTACTTAAAATGAATATAAAAATTGTTGTAGCTGATCTTAATTTGATTTAGATGTTAAACGAGGAATGATTACGCTATTGCTATAGTCACATTTCAAAATTAAAAAAATGTAATAAATGAAAAGAAGCTTTTTCGGATGAATAATTAAAATTATTTAATAATCTAGGGAAATATTACTGGAAGACGGGACCCTGGAAGGAGAACATCATGGTTGAAGAACCAGTCTAGTATAGAGGTTTCCCGGGTTACAGTGAACAAAGCGATGATAGTCAAAATCCTTTAATCGGATAAGGTACGAGAAGAATTATAAATTAATGCTTTAATTGGTCATCGGTGCGCACTGATGTTCGTTGAATTCTAGGCGTACGCATTTTTGGAGGAATTCATGATCCAAGATTGTTTGTCCACGATCTATGTGAGATACATCCTCTATCCTCCACCCTGGAGAAGCTGCTGGTGACTGGAGACTGGCCAGAGAAGACAAGGTCAATCTTCGACTCGGTGGTCAGAGAGAGACGGCAACAAGGAATCACAAGCTGAAGATTATGATGGTCAGTAATGGGAGAACTAATTGGTGAAGAAGTTTTAACTGATCTATATTATATCCACCCACTATGTCACCTTGATTATGCTTCATTTGGTCGGTCCAACGATGTGGCCGCTTCTCAAAGCTATCTTACATTCTCGCAAGATACCGAAAAAATTGAAGGATATACCTCAGGCTGCAGGTTGAGAGCATGTCCTTGATGTTCAGCTCATATTCGTGCGTCTCGCCGTACATAGTATCAGCACCCCATCAATCCGTCTCCCTTGCCTTCAGAGTATATAATTCCACACCATATAAAATATATATGTATTATCAAAGACCATCACATATAACTATTGTAAAGTATATAGTATGCATGGTGTGGAGGCATATACCTCGATGGCAAACTAGAGACAGAAATATTGTGCTGGAAACAAATGCTTAATATCTTATGAAGAATAAAGTGAACTAACATCTTTAAACTTGAAGGGTTTGACTTTCAGGATAGGTTCTTCATGATTAGCTCGAGACGCCAACGTGGATCCTAGTAGATCATACAGGAAGAATACTATCCCTTATTCGAGCCGTGCGCATTATTTTACCATCTTTTTCTCCCTCATGCATACCACACGACAAAACTCATATCAGTGTTCATTTTTTGCGCTCCAAGTGAGATGTACATTCGCTCTATTTAATTTATTCGTTACTCTATCATACGTAGATTTTATACACAAATGCGACTGTCCACTGCTTCAATCTTCTTTCATTTTTCTGTTAATAGTTCCAAACTCCATTTTCACACCAAGCACCGGGACTGCAGACTCGTGCTTTGGCCATAACTGCGATCAGTGCACCACCCAACGTGATTTATTCAAATGATGAAAATACTAGGTTGGGTATCTGCTTCAGATGTTAATCATGAGTAAGCAAGTGTTTTCTGATTTGCTGCTTCTTATTACATGAGTAAGTGCAGTGGATGCAAGAGAACAGCTTTTCACCAGTGTGCACTAGCATGTGTCTTTTTAAAGCACCTTTTTGGTAACACGTATAACTGCACTCTACACACGAGAAAGGTTTCTCACCTGAGTGAGATAGCATGTGCGTCGTTAGGGAACCTTTCTGGTACGAGGTGTAAGGGCACTGCGAGCACGAGAACGGCTTCTGGCCGGTGTGGGTGAGGGAATGTATTTTCAAGGATCCTTTCCGATTGCATTTATAAGCGCAGTGTGAACATGAAAACAGCTTCTCTCCAGTGTGTGACAACATGTGCGATTTTAGGGAATTTTTCCAATTAGATGAGTAAGGACACAGGGTACATTTGTATGGTTTCTCACCAGAGTGTATCAGCATGTGCAACTTTAAATTAGATCTCTGGTTGCATGCGTACGAGCAGTTGGTGCACGTGAATAATTTCTCACCAGTATGTGTAAGCATGTGTCTGTTAAGATACGTTTTCTGGTTACATGTGTAGGCGCATTGTGTACACGAAAACTGTTTCTCGCCAGTATGTGTAAGCATGTGAATCTTTAATGATCCTTTCTGATAACACGAAAAGGGGCACTGCAGGCATGAGAACGGCTTCACCCCAGAGTGAATGAGCACGTGCGTCTTTAAATATGTTTTCCGACTGCATGTAAACTGGCAGTGGTTACAAGAGAACTGTTTCTCACCGGTGTGGACTAGCATGTGTGTCTTTAAGGAACCTTTCCGTTTAGTTGTGTAAGAGCATTGCGAACATGAAAACGGTTTTTCGTCAGTGTGTGTGAGCATATGTGTTTTAAGTGATCTTTCATGATAGCACGCATAATTGCATTGTGAACACGATAAGGTTTTCTCGCCAGTATGGGTGAGAATGTGTTTTTTCAGGGAACCTTTGCAATTACACGTATACACGCAGTGTGGACAAGAAAATGGTTTCTCGCCGGTATGTATAAGCATATGTTTCTTTAACGATCCTCTCTGATTACACTTATAAGCGCAGTGGATACAAGAAAATGGCTTCGCACCAGTGTGAGTGTGCATATGAATTTTCAAAGACTCTTTTTGATTACACGTATAAATGCAGTGGGCACAGGAGAATTGTTTCTCACCGCTGTGGATGAGCACGTGTCTACTTAAGGAGCCTTTCCAGTTACATTTAAAATCGCAGTGTGAACATGAGAACGATTTACCACCGGCGTGTGTAATCTTATGTTTTTTAAAGGTCTGCAACTGTTTACATGTAAAAGCGCATTGTGTACATGAAAATTGTTTCACTCCAGTGCGGGCACTTGATATTTTTTTTACAGCACTTGCAACTGTGTATCCTGGCGGTGTTCCGTGGATAAAAACGGCGGCATGTCTGCTCCATAAAGGTTCTAAAAAAAGGAGAAGAAATACATAAATTACTAGTCAAAAGAGAGATAGCGGGAAGAAAATATTTTTTAAGCAGAACACATTGAAGTGAAGATGCAGTGTTTTTAGAACATAGTTCTGTGGTATTTTAATACAAATTAAATTAAAAGATCCAGGTTTATCTCCCGGTAGCACCAAAAATATTTTTTTGATAAATTCATTTTTTCTGCATATATTTTTATTGTTACATTTAATTTTTAAAAAATATTTGACTAATACTGATAGTGTCATGTTTAGCTACTACTCTTTGGCTACACGGTCTCATAAAATCTTTCGCCTGATGTACAACTCGGCAACAGGCGTGCCTGTCACACTGCACTCGAAGACATAAACGTGTCGCGCCTCCAGGTCATTCTGATATTGTCCTCATTATACTTTTTTTTTGTTCTAACGGCATTGATACGCGGGCAGCGGATCCCCCCGTTCACTATGTCGGGAACCTATCGGACCGTCTCCAATATGGCACTTCCAGTTTTTGCTCGCATCCTCCTCGCTGACCTTAAAGAAATTTTCGGCCCATCGCTTCCCGAGGAAGGGTCTGGAGGTCGATCATTTTGGAATTACGCTCAGGGCCTCTCAAGTTTTCTGAGGTGCAGAGTTCTCAAATATACAGAGGCGCCATGTTATGTATCGCCTTAAATTCATAGCATTTTAAATTCAACCAATAAATTAAATGTAACTCTTTAAGGGAAAATAAAATAAACAAAAACCATCTCACCGGTGCGCCGAATGTCTTCCCTGTAGTACTCCGAGCGTTCTTGCTTTATATCTGGAAATGTGATGTCTATATCAGTGTAAGGAACTCCACTACTTTCTCCGCCATGGCAACCAGCAGCGGAGACTCCTGGTTCGAGCTTAATCGCTACAGAATCCAATATAGCTACATCAGCATCTGATTTCAAATCAATTGGAACATTTTCATCTTTTATTTTTATTTCTGGGTCCTCAATGCCATCCCCAGAGAATTGTACATTTTCTATCACCTCAGATATCTTTTCAAACTCCACTGACAAATGTTGGAAAGCGACCTCAGTCTTTACAGCAGAATTACACGACGATGTCTCGGATTTTATTATTACATGAGAGAAATTTTTTTTATCGCATTCTTCTTCATCGCCGCTCCCAACCGGGGATCCGGGTTCAGGCTTGATGTCGAGCAGAAGCGGATCTGTATCCATGTTTAGACAATTGCCGCGAACACCTGCCGACTATCTCGGTGAATGTCCAAACCAGCGCCACACGCGTTCTACACAAACGTCAAATGGCGGATAACCATAGAAACGTGCAGTTCATAGACGGCTGTTGAATTTGTTTTGCAGCCTTATATCAACGGACTGATGGATCCTACGTATAAGCTGATGACATTTTTGTATGAAGATTCTTAAAATATTTTTCTCTTTTCTGTCAAATTTCCTAGTAATTTAAAAGATAACGTCAATCAATGTTATATTTTAGTAGAAGTAGTATGGAATATTTTTCCGTTGTTAATTTTAATACAAAACAATGAACACAGTATCTATATAATTTGAAATCCGAGCATCACTCATGCTGAGACGAGGGAAGACTGTCAGTCGGAATGTGTCAACTCGCAGTGCTAGAAGACAGTGCAAAAGTTGATGTTAACGATTCTACCATCTATGAAGATGATAATGTGTTGGAACGATTTATTGAACTTCGCGAACTATTCCCCGTCGACTATTTTGCTAGTTACAGCGATCTCTATTCTCTCTTTATTGATTTAACTAACTGAATCAATATAAACGTAACTATATAGTTATATAAATATAAACTGTTTGAATTAATAAAGAAATGAAAGCATTATTTTCATTTGGGCTTACATTCATGTAGCCTCGGAGAACGAAGACTTTGATAGGGATATTATAACTTGAGATGTTCGTAAGAACTTTCAGCTGCAAGAAAGCACAGTGTATATTATAATTATTAAGGAATCCCTCATTACTGTATTTTGTTTAATTAAATGTGAATAATATTTCTAAAAGGGTTATATTCATACGACGGTAGCTTGTATAGTTAACTTCAGCCAACGTCGGTGAAATTTCACGTAGCAAATTCAAATGTGTGGATTTTTAACCTATTCTTTCTCCTAGATTTTACGATTCACTTTTGCTGAAGTGGGTAGAACTAATACAATTGCCAAACACGCATTTTTCTTTTTATTAATCTTCGTAATTTAGACTAATTAGTGTTACGGCTGCATGTTACGTGTGACATTTCTGGTGCGAAATTTTAAACGGCCACGCGCCGCGCGATGCTAACCCTCCTCGCAGAATACTGTTGTCTACAAAAGTCATTGATGCTGGTTCACTTCTTTCCATCAAGCCTGAACTGGGAGCCCCTCACATGAGTGGTGATGGGGGAGAAGCTTCCGGCGCGCCCTACGCTGGTGTAGATATATCACTTCCAAATATAACGCAGGAATGCTTGGACGACCCCAAAAATGCCGACCAATATGCTGGACCTCTGTCTGGATAGACGAAACTGCTGCCGCCACCCGAGGACTGTTTACATAGATCGCTGCCCACACCGGACCATTTGACCTTCTATCCAGCCGAACTGCTGCCCCATTGTTGCCATCGCCGATCAAGGAGTTGCCGGCGGCAACTGTTGACTGCCGCGGCCCACCCACGCTACCTTTCCCGCCGAACACTGCGCCACTGAAGAGGCCATTTTCAGGACTACGTTAGCCGATGCCTTCATCGCACCTGCTGCCCTTTGCCGCCTGCAAGCCTCCGCCATTCACGGCGTCAAGCGCGGTTATCGCCGCATCACCGCTTAGTTTTATATTGCTCTACCCCGCTATATATTGTATTATATTTTTCTGTAGACTTTTTTAAATAATTTTTTTTACTATTTTTCCACTGTCTTTCATTGAGCCCTCTTGATACCCTCGTATCACAATGACGAAAATTTTACTTTGAATCTTGGCGAATTTCTATACAGTGAAACACCAAACCACGCCGAAGAGAAATCGTTTCTGGACGTAAACCGTACTCTTGTTCCGAATGCACTTATATGTGCACTCCGAAAAGAAAATTAGAAAATTAAACAAATTTTGTCGGAGAGAAACCACTTCCGTGTTTAAATGAATTTAAACCATTTAAGAATATGTCTGATTAGTTAGTTGCTCACGTTAATTAGTTGTTAATTTTATTAGGATATATCACATTATTTTTTAAGAATACTGGCTGTGGCCGCTAGCGGCCATCAGATAATTTATCCTCATTACAGTTATCCGTAGGTACTCATTATTATTAAATATGATTTTTTAAAGCGGTTCCTCAAGCATTTTTACAATATTGTCTATGGTAATCGATAATCATTTAATTTGAGTACATGTTTCCAATTTTGGTGGGTGTTCTATGAAAGCAGAAATACTACAAATAGTAATCAAACATTTAAAATAAAATGGTTAGATAATACAATTATATTCATTATTTTAAATATTGTCTTATTTTCGTTGTCAGTGTTGTACAGCAACACAATATTAGGCAGCTCGTGCCCTTGGAACAATATCTAACATTTTGATCAAGATGTGTGTTACAAACATTTTATTGTAGTTTAGAAAATTAAGTTATATTTTAGAACCACTTTTAACATTTTTAGAACTATTGATTTGAATACTAATGAAATATACGAGTTATATTATACAGGTAGCGACCTCAAAATCAGTTCACTTTATAACTCTCAATTATATACCGACGCTATTGTCAACAAATCGCTTCTTGGACGATGATATCGAAACATTTAAATGTCAGATAATATTTTGTTTTAAGGGTACGTGATATCCCTATCTTATTCAATTGTGTACATCAATTCTTTTGTAAGAAGAAGAAGAATCCAGCCAAGACTGGAGCTCATGGACGCCACAAAACTCCTCGTTGACTCCGGTCTCTTTTTGTGTCCGTAGTGCAGTTTGTGCAGTTCCACTAAATGTAACGTATGTCACTTTCGGTTTAGGCTTTCTGCAGGCATCCGCAATCCATTATTAATCAAATTTAATAAATCTTGACACCCCGTCATTTAATCGTTTCTAATAATAGCGCGCATGCCCATCACTGGGGACTTAGAATGTTTGGATCCGGTCCAAGATGGCAGACGGATAGACGAGTCGTTATATTCAATAATGGCTGAATATTATTTTCGTGCTCATCAATGTTTGATAATTATATGTTATTATTTAATCCTTGTGTATATCTATATAATATGTTAATGTATACTGTCTTTTAATAATATTATTGTCTTAATAGGTACCTAATATGTTAGGTACTCATTAATGTCTTAATATGCTTTCGACCAATATTTTGTTATTAACTTTTACTATGCTGTACTATTTGTTTCTTAACAAATATTACTTTAAAGCTGGCGAAAGCGAGTATAGAGGGGTTATAAACATTTAACTTTGAGCTATACCGCATTCAAATTATGGTTGCATTACACCCGCGTTGTTTTGCTTTCTCAAAAGGAACTGACACGAAAGTGACTACTCCTATAACAGTTACGGGTAAGAGTGCGTCCTTTCGGTTTTTAATATTTTTTTGAATATATATTTCTAACTATAAGTATGTTTTGACGACGTCTCCTAAGGGTTATTTCTATCACAATGTTAAATCGACTAAATATTTCTTTTTTCAGATCTATCCATCATACGTAAGTTTGCAACCGCAAGTCGTTTTAGTCGGAAAAGTCTACATTCTGCTGAGAAGTACATAAACAAGTTCGGAAATCTTCTGTTCACAAACGGCGGACCCTTGAAAGAGCATCTTATCATTCACACATACAATAAGATACACTAGTGTGAATGGAAAAATGGGTTGAAATTACTTAAGATGATAAACGCGGATGTGAAGCGTTACTCTGGCAGTCAATGTAGCCGCTTGTATAAGCAGTCTGTTGATCTCAAGACTCATAATCGCACTCATCGTCAAATGCTATTTAAATGCAAAAAATGCAGTTGCAAGTTTACATTATCTGATGACTTAAACAACCATAAATTAAGTCATAAAAATACTAAACCATTTCACTGCATCGAATATAGTTACGTGACTTGTAAGGAAAGCGAGTTTAAAAAACATAAAAAAAGATTCGTTTGCGACGAATGCGGTAACTCTTTTTCCCGAGCAAATAATTTAAAATACCACAAAATGATGCACAATGGAGAGAAACCCTTCGCTTGCCACGTCTGTAGCTATGCGGCCTCCCACGCCAGCCATTTGAAGAGACACGCTCGGACACATACAGGCGAGAAACCCTTTTCTTGTGAACAATGTGGACAGTCGTTCGCACAGACTGGACATTTAAAAAATCACAAACGTGTGCACACCCAAGAAAAACCTTTTGTGTGTGAAGAATGTGGAAAAATGTTCTCGCAAAATTCAAACCTAAAACTGCACAAGAAAATTCATTTGGGAATCAAACCGCATCGCTGTGTTGTGTGTGAAAAGGCGTTCTTGCGCGGCTGCGACCTGAAAACACATATGACGATTCATACAGGGGAGAAATCGTTCGCCTGTAATGTATGTAGTTACGTCACTTCGCGGGCGAGCGAATTGAAGAGACACGCGCGCGTCCACACAGGCGAGAAACCATTTTCTTGCGAAGAATGCGGGCATTCATTTACCAACAAAAGCAATTTAAAATATCATAAAGGTACTCATTTAGAAGATAAGCCTTATAAGTGTGACGTGTGTAGCTATAGAACCCCACACGCTAGACTGTTAAAAAAACACAGACCCTCTCATTCCGTTAGATCAAATACGACCCTTAGTAATCGTGAATTATTATGTCAAAATAAGCGAGAATTAGATGATAAAGCTACTTCTTCCGAAAATATGTTATCTTCTAAATCTTTTAATAAAGAAACAGTTTTTAAACGTGTTGAAAATAACGACAAAAGTATATCCAAGGACCAACATGATTTTTCACTAGTGAAACACTTTGCTTGTGAAAAATGTAGTAAAGAGTTTTCTAAAGAAGTCGATTTGGATAGTCATAGAACGATTCACTTAGATGAAAAATCATTAAAATCTAAAGAAACAATACATAAAGTGCGTGTACAATCTTCAATGTGCAGCGAAAGCGACGAAACTATCTCAGAAAATAAATCATTTGAAGAAATCGTAGAAATTGAGGAAATAACAATTTTTGAGCCAGGAAGTCCTCACTTGCAGGAAGACGTCTTAAAAAATGAAGTGGTTCATTCAAAATCTGAAGATGTGTGCGAAGAGTCGAATCATTCACATTCGCAGGCAGATTGCACTAAGGAACTAACGATCGTTCAGAAAATCGAAATTAATAAACAAAAGTGCACCGTAGAAAAACGATTCGCGTGCGAAGTCTGCGGCAACTTGTTCTCCCGCGCCAGCAACTTGAAATGCCACAAAAGAATCCACTCGAATTTAAAACCTTACTCGTGCTCCGCGTGCAGCTACAAGGCGTCGCACGCGAGTCACTTAAAAAGACACCAACTAAAGCACACCGGAGAGAAACCTTTCTCCTGCGAAGAGTGCGGCTCGTCCTTCTCGCAGAGCGGCCACTTGGTCGCGCACAGGCGCGTGCACTCGCGGGAGAAGCCCTTCTCGTGCGACTCGTGCGAGCAATCATTTTCGCAAGTTTGCAACCTGAAGATACATAAGCGGACCCACACGGGTGAGAAACCGTTCCACTGTTGCGAGTGCGGACAATCGTTTACGAGGGCCGGCGACCTTAAGACTCACGGGATGATTCATTCTGGGGTCAAGCCGTTCCGGTGCGGACGATGCGGCTACGCTGCGTCGCGCAGGGGCGAGCTAAAAAGGCACGCGCGCGTACACACGGGAGAGCGCCCCTACACGTGCGAAGCGTGTGACAGCGCCTTTGCCAACTTGAGCAATTTGAAACATCATATAAAGAGCCACAAATAAACCACATTCTGTCAACTTCACGGAGAAAGCACGTGCTGCCAGCTGCTGAATGGAGCCTGCCCGTGAGCTGGACTAGGGGCGGGCTCCAATATAATACAGTAAATCCTTCTAATAACTTTTCAACGATAAGTTGCTTCCCTTTAAAATTAAACTACACCAACTTTTTAATAACTATTGACATAAATTGTATATACATGTGTATATGCGTATATATATGTGTGTATGCGTATATATATGTGTGTATGCGTATATATATATATATTATATATGACATTTTTTGGGCCATTCTGTATATTTATGTAGTTTATTATGTATTATTTCTTATCTAGTTTAATTCCGGTGAAACTTAATTGGTATTATGTTTATATATCATGTTATTATCAGTTAGTTCTATTGTACCGTTTGTTTCTCTCAAAAATAATAAATAATAAATAAAAATAAAAATCAGCAGCTGACGATGTGAGTGAACAATATTAGAACCATAAATAGACAATTTGTGCGTCTGCGTCGTAGATAAGATTAAGTATAGGTAGTCACAAGAAATTCTTTTTTATAACCTTATTAATTAGTATAAATAAATCTGTTTCTATGTTGATATACAGTGTATCCCAAAAGTCTTCATTTTGTTTCATTTGCTGCACCAAGCGGGAGAAAGTCGGGGGATATGCCGATCGCTAGCCGCGTCCATAGAAATTCAGTCGCTATGGAGCGTGTTACCTTACCAGTTGTTCATGAAATTTTCTCTGGAAAATTGATATCCCCACGAGGTGACATGAACTTGTCTCCACGTAGCCCCGACTTGAAACCAATGGGACTACCTTGAATCAAAGATGTACAGTAACAGTCCTCCTTCTCTGGACCGATGAAGAAAAAGAAATGGCAGCGATCACGGAGAATACACGCCGAGCAGTTCTCAAAAATTTTGCTTTCCGTTTAAAAAAGTGGCAGCGAAATAACGGATCACATTTAGAAAACATAATTTTTAATAAATAAATATACAGGGACCGTACTTAAATGCAAAATAAACATTTTTTTATTAAACCCATCCATTATTTTATTATGAAAAATACTTTTGGAACATCTCGTGTAAGTTTTGCCTAATTAATTTATCTTCCCGCCATCTCCTCATTGACCATCGCCACTCGTTATGTTGATTGCGCAACGATCATGGCACATTGAAAGGAATTCGGTACATTTATTTCTATTGTCAGAGATCTTAATTAATTTAGAAAACTGTAAAGTTTCTAATGAGAAGGTGCCAAAAATTAAAAAGGGAGAGGCGTATACGTTATAACAACGAATTAGATTTGGTCCTAAACCAACGTTACCCAAAGTATCAAGACAGCACGGCTGACGGCGTCCAATGACCAACAAAGAAAGTATTGTCTGCATGACCGATTACTTCAGGAGTGTTCCTATAGGTAGGTAAGCTTTTGAATACAGTAGACTCTCGATTATCCGATGCGGTTGGGGAAAAAAGTCACAAATTTTATGTTGTGTACAAATGAAAGAAAGCTTATATCATTTTGCATTCAATTTTAATTGCAATATATTTAACGGAGCATCGAACAAATTAGTCATTGACCTGGTCCATAATATGACTAAATTATGAGTCGAAAATGTTCACAGAGTACGCACAAATTCTGTACCGTTACAGAAAATAATATTGAATGCGATTTTAACCCTTTCTATCCTGAAGGTACTTTAAAGACCCATCAACTTTGTCTAGTCTTATATCTTACTGTAATGTCAATACTACTAAGTCTACATAAATAATAGTCGACTAGATTTATTTAGACCAATCATACTCAACCTTTTTTCTTCAGGCCACATACAAATGTTTGCCAAGTTACACGGGCTGCATATGACAAAAAAAATTGTATAGGAAAAACAGTATTGGTTGAAACCCTTTTGATTCCAGATTAGAGCGCCTCCACTTGATAAATTAACTAATATTTTTTTAAACTAAAACAGAATGATAATAATACGCTTATCAGCTTACCAGCCAATACCAGCTCAAACATTAACAGTGTATTTCCCTATGTGAACCAAAACTAACATGTATCCATGCGTTTATTTTAAAATGAATATGTTTTTTTATATACTGAGATAATTTTTTTACTATATTAGACAAATCGGATTTATAATTATTACATGCTACCCTCAATACGTCATCAAGGTGAGAATTGGTAAGTCAATCCTATATATGTTTTTTCGCATACTTCATTTTGGAATAGGACGATTCACAAAGATACGTTGATGCGAACAACATGTGCAGCAGGAAGTCACATTTTTGTATTTTTCAGGGACTAATTTCCAATAATCAATGTACTCCTTTCCCTCTCTCTTTCCTTTAAAAATAACTTTCAGATTAGTATTGTTCTAAAACTCGATCAATTCATTAAATAGCTTTGCATAATCATAATCCAATGCAGCTAATTGTATTACAGTTGCTGTTTCTAGGTGCCAGTGATTTTTTTATAAGCATTAAACAATTCTTTATACGTTTCGGGTAAGTATGGCTGATTAGACTAACATTAGTTATTTTTTGTTACGTCAACACTGCGGCAGGTGAAATTGGTCAGTTGCGCATTGTTACAAAGTTAGGTTGGACGCACTTGTATTCCTTGTGATTATTAATAGTTATTTTGACATAATGTTTTTTTCTAACTATTCTTTTAATGTTAGAATATTTCTTACCTATTTTTTGTACTATGATATACATTTTTATATTTTGTGTACGTCATGTAAGGTCTGACTGTGATTAGAAGTACCACATATTATAATTGATATTATTTATACACCAAGTTTTTTTTTTTAATTTTCCTTCACAATTTGCTAATTTTATCTAAGCTTAAAAAATAAGGCGCTCTCTTTTTATTTCCTTTGTCAACCACGCTCGTAGCATTAATCCTGTATTGCTCATTTATATATTTCAAATAATAAATAATAATTGTTTACAATATTTACTTTTACACATACGGAGCAATAATCGTCAACAAGTTCAGCCGAATTAAGAAACAGCACAGTCGACATTTCAGCACGGTGACAAAACTTTGTCTTAGTCTAGCCGTTGGCTAAGGTTGTGCCTAGGATAATCTGCCTTTCTAGGCACTTTGACGCATAAGGTAAGTTACGATTGCGATAATGATTGAGGTATTTGTGCCTCATGCCGTCTACTGTCATACATAACATCCCCATTCAGTAATACATTTCAATGGGGTCTATTTTCCGCTTGTCACTATTGCTGACTTTCCAAGTCTTCGCTGAATATACAAACATCGAAAAGATAAGAGTGTGAACCAACATTCTTTCAGTTGCTAGCTTCATATCACTGTTTTTCCATATTCTCTACAGTTGGTTCATAGCAACAATAGCTAGCTGAGTGCTTCGTCGAATTTACTGTCACCAGTGTTCATGATCATCACGCCCGACAGCCACATAGGGCCGAAACGAACTGACCAATAAGCGAGTTCTGGGAGCTAGCCGATAACATCAACATCTCAAGTAAACCACTCTTCTACAATTTTATCTGCGCAACTAACTCTATACTCGTCGTATCTGCCATTATAAATCGTTCTGCAATAAATGCCAACTTTAGTATGTTCCATTTTATTGAAACACCTCGTTCTAGACTGCATAAATACTCGCACGCACATTCATATACACTGCGATATGCACCCACACGCGTGAGACTAGAAGAGAGTTAGATCCTTCCTCATGAACTAACCCATATCTATTGTTGTGATATACGAGCGTAATCCAGATTAGTATGAATATACGTACATAAAATAAACATATTAATTAAAAAATCATTTTAATTCTTCATATTTATTTAAATAGAAAATATAATAAATTACACTTAAATATATAATAAAAATCTTACATCAAGTTATTTGTTTATTTTTCTAAATATATACAATTTACACACTAAGAATATTAAAGGGTATCTGATGCAGTACTCTTTAGTTCCACACACCCGCAACTAATATCAACTGAAGTACCATCTATTTAGACTATCGGTCTGGACTGCATCCTAATGACTGGAGTTGAAATTCTGCGTTTCTGACTTCACATGGCTTTCGGCGTTCTGCTGTGGAGAAATTTTCTCCACCGGGTTGTTCCTCGCGTCAGGATTACGGCTGCAAAATAAAGGGAGAATGTAATTAAACTAATCTAATCTGATTAACTAATGAAGTGACATCAGATAAGTGAAATAGAACATTAGCCTCTCATTAATCGCGGCTAAACCACCTAAGATCTAAGAAGACCGGTTCAGTACTTAAAAAGTTGCATCGAGCTTCTCCGGCGAGGACTTAAGAAACCGTGAGTGCCGCAAACATTTATTAGGATGATCGCGGATCCCACCATAATAATAAAGTGATAATGAGTGGCAGAGACTCGTCGCACCTGCACCAAATATATAATCTTTTTTTAACTGTCTTACGTGTTATAATTTGTTCATATAATTATTATTCTAATTTGTATTTGATGTCGTAAAGACATGGCGGCGAGGTTGAAATTCTTTTTAATATCAATATAAATTTGTTCTCAATATTCAGAATGATTAATTCACAACACATTGCAGAAGCCACCATGATCATGACAAACAGGCGAAGGTTCCCACCAGAATATCCGCTGCCCGGCACCGCAGTTCTTCTGAAGGTGCTTGATGAGGTTGGAGCGGTAGTTGGCCCGATAGGGGCAGTACTGGCACGCGTAGCTCTTGCTGTTCTCGTGTGACTTCTTGTGGTTCTTGAGGCGCTGACTGGTAGTGGCCCTGGAAGTTTTCAATAAACATTAACAGAATAGATAGTTATTTTCAAACAATTAAAAATAAATATATAATTCATGAATATTTCAATGAGGCATTGATTTAAAATCATTCTCCTCTTGCAGAGGTATAACAGATGAAATAGATCACACATTCAATATAACTAACTAGCTTACCACTACGCAGGGGCAGGCAGAGGATATTCCATCCTCTTCCATCCTGACACACAGTTTTCATCTCTTCTACATCTTCTCATACAAGCTCACCGATTATTGAGGCTTCTAACAGGACCATCTGGTTTACCTGATCGTGTCTTCCTCTATTTCTGGTGCCATCAACACTTGCGTCATATATCTTTTTTACCAATCTATCCTCACTCATCCGTTCTATATGACCAAACCATCCTTTCTCAATGTTACTCTGCCACACAAACGCCAAAGCGATCTAATTTCCACTGAATTCAGTCTACTTTCGTTCCTTTTCTGCCAGCTCCAAGCCTCATTTCCATACATCAATGTCGGTACCAGGACTCCATTGTATACCACTAGTCTTTCCTCTGTTCCCATTACCTATAATTCCATTCAAAGCGCCCTTCACTTTGTTTCCTGAAGTCACCTTCCTTTCAATATCTTTCTTTATCTTTACATTCTTTACATTTCAGACACATCTGACATGGCTGGGTTCCTTTTTAGCTAGAAGAACAAACATAACACTAACCTATAGTTGCAAGCGTCGCAGGGGAACGGCCTCTCGCCGGTGTGCGTCCGCTCGTGCGCGCGCAGCCTGTTGGCCGTGTAGCAGCGGTAGCCGCATGTGGCGCACACGTGCCGCGCGTCACCCACGTGCCTCCGCCTGAAAGAAAATATTTTATTGTTAGAACACATTCTTATTGTGAAGTTGTAATTATTCAGAACATAGCTCTGCGATATTTTAAATATTTATTAAATGTATTAATTAGAAAAGTATAGATAAAAAATCAATTTTATCGAAAAATATTGGTTATGGTTACTCAAGGGTATTTGAGATTCCGTAAAAACAAAGTAGATGGCTTTCAAATAATGGAATGACAGATATATTAATTTGAAAATATAGGTTTGAAAATTTTCCGTTAAAAGTATTGTCGCTGTAGCATAGTTGGATAATACATATTTACTCATTTTGGAAAGAGTTCCAGGTTCGAATCGAAAAATTGATTTTCTATGTATATCTTTCTAATTAATACATTTAATTAGTAATTAAATTAGACCGCATTCATATTATGGTAACATAACAGACCCGCGTTTTGCTTTGTCGAGAAGAACTGGTTGAAGATAGACAAGTTTTACCGTGAAACAGTACACATTATTGAGAGTAACTGTAAGAGGGAGACAGTCTCACCTGTGCAGGCGCAGGGCACCTGGGGAAGTGGAGGAGAAGGCGCACATGTCGCACTTGTACGGGCGCTCGCCCGAGTGCAGCTTGGTGTGCACGCGCAGGGAGTGCGGAGTCTTGCCTCTGTAGGGGCACAGCTGGCACGCGTGCACGGGCAGCGGCGCCGTGTTGTGCAGGAGCGCCACGTGCTTCTGGAGGTTGGACTTCTGCAATTAACGGGAGGCGACTAAACATCGTGACAACACAGATGATGTGGAATCTTCTCTACGAAGAGTGTTGAGGCTGTTCAGAACAAATTTAGATATAGTCTGAACAGTATTTTGGTGAATTACACAGATCGGCTGATATATTTCTACATTCAAATACTCGAGGTATTAAGAAATACATATTAGTTATATATTCCAGTCTCTTCACCGACGCCGCCCAGTGAAGCTGAACGCACCCAGTAAGGCGGCACTTAAAACGGAACTCCCACCAGCTATAAAAATGTTGAGTACCGATGGCGTGTAACAACACAAATGCGGGTGACCCATGAGCGTCACTCTTCCTATCGAGGTTTTTCAAACAACAGCTCCAGAAACTGTATCTAATAACAATTTGCGCACCTAGCAGTAATTCCTTTATACGAATAACTTCAATAAATTCAGAGCATCTATAAACAGTTTCTGTTTTTGTAACCTGCCGCCTATCACACAAACATCCTCATATAATATTTAGACACAAATACACTTTGCGTTACAAACGAACATGAGAGTATTTAGGAGATTATTGGGCCATCCAAAACCCTCACATATTCATGGCATCACATGCCGATCCCGTCACTTTCCACCCACCAGTGTACATCACAAATTTATCATAACTTAACAGCGGGTCTCACGCAGCTTTATCATCTTGGAAGAAGGCCAACAAGACTAAGATTCGATGTAGCTATATTGCCGAGCAGGAAAACCACAATCGTACCTTATAATCCTCATCCCGTAAGCACATCTCTCACCTGCGTGAAGCGCATGCCGCAGTGCTCGCAGACCTGCGGCTTGTCCCCCGTGTGCGTCAGCACGTGCATCTTCATCTGGTATGAGCCGAAGAAGGCCTTGCCGCAGTGCGGGCACGTGTGCGTCCTCACCTTGTCGTGCGTCCGCATTATGTGGTGCGCTAGGCTGGAAGCGACACACGGACATTGTTACGTTTGACACACTTGAACAATTAGATTAAAATGTTGTTATAATTTAATCAACTTATAAGAGCAGTAGCAGTGACATGGCAAAGATTAACAGAGGACTGAAGAGAATGGGACCTCCAGCAGTAAAATGATATTGGCTGATGATGATGAAATATACGTAATGTGATTTGTACATCAACATGAAAATAATTCTCACCGTTTGTAAGTCAATCACACATTTAAAAACATAAGTCATTTTGAATAAAGTAATTTCACAATTGTCTGACACTTTATGGTATAACTGGTATGACACATGCATCTGAGACATGTAATGTGTTTTTTAAATTTCAAATTTGGCTTGGGAAAATATTTAGTAAAGGATCTCCATCCGGTATCAAATTACCAGCACCTCATTTCCAGACAGTTGATCTTTTTAGACCAGTCTCAGTTTTACTTGGATCTTACACTCACAATAATTGTGGGATACGTCGGTAAACTCCACCAACTGGATACTAGGTCAATGAAAAAATATTTTTCTATCTGTATCGTACACAGACCAGTAAATGAATAGATACGAAATAAAGTATAGATAAGGAGGGGGGTTTGGAACATTAGTTGCAGGACGAGGGGGCATTCTACACATATTCTTGGTGGAAACATAAATCCGATAGTTTACGACACATTTATGCAATTATTCTTCGAAAATTAAATCTTTGTGTAAACAAGACATATTTATTACATGCATATTATCATGTCAGCGATTAAAGTTTCATTCCAATCTAGTCATATTTTTAAAAAAAGTTGCGGAGCTATTTGATTTCGAAAGTGACACCAAAATGAAAATATTGGGACAAGTAATTTGCGTTAGTTCATGTCGATATATTTGATGGTCTGTAGTATCGTACATTAAATTGTAATTAGCGCAATATATTAAGGGATTTTTTTTTAAATAGGCATTTTGAAAAGTAAGTCTTCTCGGAGACACGGTAATGGCGGTGGTGACCCACTTCATCTTGAGCTTGCAGGTGAATGTGCAGCGGTCGCAATGGTACGGACGCTCCTCGCTGTGCTGCGTGGCCGCGTGCGTGCGCAGGATGGAGCCGGTGCTGGCCCGGTAGGGGCAGTGCGCGCACTGGTACGCCCGCTCACCCGTGTGCACCACCTTGTGCTTCATGAGCTTGGCCACCAGCGAACATCTGCAAAGTTAAAGTTGTCAAGATTGTATATGATAAAATATTAGATATACTATTACCAACTATTATTGACCGTTACAACCTCTCTCTCTCTCTTAGTCGATGTGCTCATAACTGAGCATTATTTATTTAGAACAACTTTAGTGCCTAATTTCGGATAATTTGACTTAAATATGCAGGTTTGTAGATTTTATGTCAGCTATGTGCAGAACACATTGTTTTTTGCAAGTCACTTAAATCTATTGATATTGCTTGTTAAAAATCACAGTTAGTTCCAAAATACTTAAAAGCAGATATATATATTGCTATTCCTCCTAAAATGAAATTAGCCAATCACAACGCTTGTTTATGATCACGCGATCAAAAATCCAGTATGGCTCCCAGAACAATATATACAGAAAAAAATAATTTTACTCCCTTTTTAGTCTCTTTAAAAAATTGTGATATAAAAACAAACATTTTGTAGATTTGCTTTCAAAATACAGTCAATTCCACTTGTTTGGGCCGCCGGTTAATTGGGACAGCCGCTTATTTGGGCCAAATCTCAAGGAACGGAAACCAAACCAAGGAGCTAATAGTAATTTACATGGCTTAATTGGGACGATATTCCGCATGATTGGGACAGTAAATTTAAGATTACAATATATAAGTTTAAAATGTATTACATAATAAGTTCCACAAAAGCCAGAAAGTTTGTGCAAAAATTCAATTTTTACCGCTGCTGGGGAGATTCAAATTTACCCAACTAACAAACAGAACATTAATGGTAAATGGACAACAAGCCGCAAGTGTGGTGCAAGACGGGAAATCTGGGGACTGCGAAAGGTGAGATTTGTCTCTGATCTGTATCTCAGACACTGTCTCGAGTCGAAAACATCCTCTGCGTAAGATCGCACTGAACATTATACATACCTATAATCGCATTCGTCGCACTGAATGTACTTGTCCCCCCGATGATTGATCAGGTGCGCCTTCACCTTTTTAAAACTCTCGCTCGTGAAACTGCACGCAGTGCACTTGAACAGCGACCCGTTGCCGCTGTCCGGGTCCATTCGCTCCTCCGCGCGGCACTGCTCCTCTCTCAGACCCGGCAGTTTGGAACCGCAGACAAAAGAATCAAAGTGTTTCTCCGTGTCGACGGCGGTGTTGTGCAGTTTCTTCAGGTGCTTGTTTATCATGTGGAATGTTTGAAATATGGCGTGGCACTTTGGGCACTCGTATCTGAAATTGTAAAGAAAAGGTGTTGAAATATTGCGCAGCATATTTTTGACAAATGAAAATTATTGCTAATGGGAACCGAGACTAACGTTACACAATGGAGTCTCGATACTGACACTGATGTATGGAAGTAACCCCTGGAGTTGGCAGAAGAGGAACAAAAGTAGACAGAATGCAGTGGAAATGAAATCGCTTAGGAGTATATGTGGCAGATACGTAGATTTATGACAGAGTAAAGAATGAAGAAATAAGAACAGCTGATCTTGGTATAGTGGGTAAGATTATGATAGAATCACTGGCTGATGGAGAAATTCACGGCTTAAAAACACAATATAATGATTAAAATACTAAATTTATGTATTAATTATAAATATACACATATAAAATATTGTTTTTGCGTCACCGTGATTCGAACCTGGATCTCTATTTCCAATCCGGGGAAGTACACTACCGATTGTGTTATAACGCCAGTATGTTTCATGACAAATTTTCGAACCCATATGTTGCATTTTTCAAATTAATACACCTGTCGGTCCATTATTTGAAAGCCATCTACATTGTTCTTACCTTTGAGTAATCTGATAGCAGACGCCAGAATTATCAATTCATTTTTATTAAATTTTGGACACATTGATACAACATATATTATTAAGGAGAACACAATCGGACCTATATGTTACATTTTTTCATTTACGGATTGGAAATAGAGATCCAGGTTCGAATCCCGGTGACGTAAAAACAATATATTTCAACAAAATTGATTTTATATGTGTATATTTATAATTAATACATAAATTTAGTATTTAAAATATCACAGACCGTCTGTTCTGAATAATTACAACTTGACAATAAGAATGTGTTCTCCTAATAATATAATGATTACACCAGACATCTGAATATTGGACATCTATCCCATCTGCGTGTAGTGTGCACGTTCCAGATACAAGCGAGCCACAGAACGGTGTTGGAGTGCCCTTGGAAGACTGAGAAACCAAGACATTCAAAGTAAAGAGATAATGAATGTCTCCATTTTAATAAATTAAAAAATTAAACTCAACATGTGGTTTGACGATGAGAGGCACTGCATCTCGGTATAACTCACCATGTGTGTAGTACAATGGAGGCCAACAGCCAACATGAGCACATTACCGAAAAAGAAAACGTGCAGTTTTCGGGGTAATTAAACTGAAATGGGAATGAGCTGGGCACTGAAGAAATGGTCACCCACCAATTTACCGGTCTAATGAAGCATGAAAATTGTAGAAAGTAGCTAGATGTAGAAGACAGGGCATAAAGAGAAATGGTGGCCACTAAAAGAGGTCTTATACATCAGTGGATGGACGTGGATTGACAGATAAGAATAATATTTTATTTACTAGCAGAAAAGCTAGTATCTTGCTGCTGGACCTTATGGGCGCCATATAGCGTACTCTGTCATCATTTACAATGTGCTATATACCCGTGTACACCTAGAGGTATCTTAAATTGATATGATTATCGTCAGAATGTTATTAAGGATATTGTAAACTTAAAATCGTAAATGAATATGTTATTTTGTGTAAAATCGTTTTGTACTGCAATTATAAACCAAGAATAAAAACTTACTGAAGTGACATCTATTGCAAATCTGTGCTGCCATTTAGCAGATTTCTGTAGAAAATGGATGACATTATCAATGGAGGCAAAGGGAGATGTAACGTAGCGCATTATTACAATAGACACTGTTTCATAATACTTCAAAAATATGCACTCATCCTCAGCAGACTTCTTTATGATCGAGTCAATACTCACATTTTTTTATATCCTTGTTCCGTGATTTGTTCCTTTTTAACACCTTTTACGTCCTTCACACTCAAATAATTCAATTCTTTCTTCATCAACGATTTTTTCTTCTTTTTACATTTTCCATTTATTTTATTCGCACGTCTCATTCTCTTGGAACTGATGTGCTCCTCTTCGTAGTCGGCCTCGATGTGGTCATTCTCGGCATTGGAGAATTCTTCATCTTTAATGTCATCCTTTAATACCGGCAGGTTGTATTGGGATATTTCCTCTAATTTTATTTCCGTGCCGATATCATCATTTTTTGGATCCAAAATGTTTTTTACATTTTTGTGTTTGAAATTCCAGAGCTGCGGAAAAAAATTATACAATGTATAATCGATTAATAAGTGAGGTTATTAGCTGCAATGTCAGCAACCTCCATTTTTAACTTTTAATACAATATATATATTTTGCTCCGTGCATTGCGACAGAAACAAACCATAAACATCTCCCAGCCAATAATATTACATATTCTAATATTTTCTTTCATTCATTATATTACATATATGTTATTGATATGAAACAAAGTGTGAGCGACTAAAGGGGGCAGATAAATTACTCAATTAGCTCGATAAAACTTGCTTTCTACAACTCACACGAAAATAACTTAATTAATAAGTCACGGATTCATTAGCTGAGTTGAACAACTCGCAAAATGGTTCCGGGTGGGTCATTTCTGTATCAGAAAGGCTAAATGTATTCAAACCTTTACTGTAACATTTGATTTTGTACTCAGTCTAGTATTTAGAGTATGTGTAGGCTGCAGAGAATAGTCAAATTGTATATGATGGAATGTATTAATGTAGGAGCAAAAATGGGCGATTTGATCGTATGCTGTTTATTGTACGCCGATGATGCAGTACTAATGGTGAATAATGAACAAGAACTACAGAGTCTAGTGAGTAGAATGTACGATGTATGCAAGGAAAGTGACCTTATTATGAATGTTAACAAGTCGAAAGTGATGGTATTCGAGAAGGAGGAAAGCTAAATACTTGGAAGTAATGAATGTTTGGAACAAGTTGCTGAGTTTGTGCATTTGGGAAGTATGTTCGATAGAAATGGAAAGGCTGAGAATGATATCGAAAGGTGGGTGACTGCAGAGAATAAAGTGAACGGCGCTTTAATGAAATTATATCTAATAGGAACTTGTCAACCGAGTCAAGAGTAGCGGTGCACAATGGAGTCCTAGTACCGGCACTGATGTATGGAAGTGAGGCCTGGAGCTGACAGAAGAGGAACAAAAGTAAACCGAGTGCAGTGGAAATGAGATCACTTAGACATATATGTGGCAAATCTATTTATGACAGAGTAAAGAATGAAAAAATAAGTAAAGAATGTAAAGCTGATGTTAAGTGAGTAAGATTAAGAAAGAATCACATAGGTGGTTTGGTCATGGAACGGATGAATGAGGAGAGAATGGTAAGAGAGATATATGACACAAGTGTTGATGGCACTAGAAATAGAGGACGTCCATAGAAGACTTGGCACAACCGGGTAAACCAGATAATAGAGGATGGTTCTGTTAGAAGCCTCAACAATCAGAGAGCTTGTGTGAGAAGATGTATGAATGTGGATGAGGCGAAAATTGTGGGTCAAGACAGAGGAGTGTGGCACTCTATCCTCTCTGCCTACCCCCTCGGGGAAACAGCATGATGGTAAGTAAGTTGATGTCATAACTTGTAAATTCTGTCATTAAAATGGCAATGTTCTGTACACGCATCACAAGTATCAAGGGTCGTACCTTGGCTTGACTCCGCAACATCACGTCCGACTCTTCGCACTTGAGTTTGAAGCTGTAGGCCCTGAGGGTCTCCAAGGAGCACTCGGCGCAGATCCGCTCCGTGCGGCCGTCCCCTGCTGTCAACTGCAAAGGTCAGTATTACATTGCAAACATCAAGATATGAAACACAGAAAGTGGAACATTCGACGAGTCCCGTTGAGGTGTTTCGCATCATTATTAACGATGATTAAACCATTAATGTGAACAATTCTATTGTTGCTACAGCAGATGTATTTTATTTATATTCTTAATAAATACTGTTTCTTAATAATATGCGATGGATACAAATTTAAATATAGCATTATAATATATTTGTATATTATCATTTTCTTTGTAAACTTAAAACAAATGACTTTAATCCTTCCGTCAGAAACATTTAAACTAAATATTGTTTACGAATTTTCTACTACAGTGGAGTCAGATCACTATGGGTCCTGTAACTTTTGATAACACTAGTCGGCTGATAACTTTAACCAGAAGATTAAAAATATAATCAATGAACACAATTTATTAAAAAATAATACAATTAATATTTATTATTAACATTTTTTTATTGTCTATTGTTTGTTTGGGTTTATTAACTCTTAAATGTAATAGTGTTTTTAAAAATTTCTTCTTCTTCTGTATACATGTTATATTCACTCTCTTTTGATAATTTTGTCATCATCATCAGTAACTTATTTCTGTGTAAAGTCATCGTAGCTACCACTGCAATATCATTATATATATATATATATATTATTGTTGGGCATTTATGTTTAGAAAGATTTGAAAAAAATGATAATTTTATAAGAATTTCCTAAAAATTTACATCTTTTGTATCCACGTATTGATAATAGCGGAAGTCTGATTATAATAGGTGGATAATTTTAAAGAAATTTTATATACAGAGTTTTTGGGACTGACTGATTATGATAATAATAACTGATTGATAACATTATCCGCGATTATAGTATCCAAATTCCATTATACTTTCATTCTTTATATCAGTATTGACATATAGAGACTCCTCCTCGGGATCTCTCCAGCCAGATGTTATCCATCTACCGTTATGACACTTTTCGGCCCAAGGTTGTGCCCTAGGTTGTCACTTTGACACACAATGTGGCCGAATATCTACAGATAAAGATGGCTGCGCTTGGATTTGTTGCAAGTTTGAGGCATCCTCGGGATTTGTAAAATCCTTCTCCAGCAATGCATTTCGATGGCGTCTATTTTATGCTTGTCGCTATTGCGGACTGTCCAGGTCTCCGATGCACACATGAAGATAGGAAGGACAAGAGTGTAAACCGACATAATTTTAGTTGCTCTCTTGATCTCACTGTCTTTCCATATTTTCTACAGCTGGCTCATAGCAACTTTAGCTAGTTGCATCTTCGAAAACGTATTCAAGTGCTACTATAAAATAATATTTTTAGTGTATTTTCTACATTGACTTTACTGTAAAGATTATGAACTAACCCCGCAAGATACAACCTGACCGTCCCTCTAACTGGATATCTACAACGCGGAGACATTGCATACCTGGATGCTGCAAAAACTGGATAGCATATCGTTTATCGGCACAGATCCGTCCGACCTGATTTTAAATATTGACACCATTCCCGCAGCGGTCGTCAGGCACGTCCTGCACACGTCCAGCTCGTCTCCGGCGCCTGACTCCATCGCGCCGGTCGCTGTGAGCAAACAATCTTCAATTTTTAATTCAAAACAAGTTTTCAAATGTCACAACTTGACAACATACACTAGTTGAAGCAATACTGTCAAACTGCTGTACCGACGCACCTATTCGCGAGTATTTACGAAGTTGGACGAGCGACGTTGACGAGTTGGCTGGTGAAAGTGACGTATTTGACAACGGCTGGTTAATTTTAGTTGATAAGTTTTCAGTAAATTATACAACGATTTCACAAATCATCCACATAAAAGTTAGAAATGGAGATGATTGTTGTCTGTGATGCAGATAAATTGTTTAAGTACTTGCATACATGTACATTCACTTTTCTAAATAAAATATATAATTGATATGCCTAGGCGCGAAATGACGCGAAGTTTCACATTTATTAGCCGAAAAAAAATGAAATAAAATAAAGGCTGGAAATCGCGGCTCGCAAATACATGCAGGTGGCTGACAACAGGCCCATATAAACGGGACCGGACGTCTCTCAACAAAAAAAACCCAGCGGTTCGTTCAAAAGCGAGTTGCGACCGTAGTGACCTCCAGCCCACGTGTTGTGCAATGAACGAAAAACGACGGGGGCTGAAAATAACGGGATTATGAAGGTAGAAGCGATAGCAGATCTCTAAGGGCGCGCATTGTTTCGGGGAGACGCACCCTGCCGACAAATAGAATCGAAGGTCGTAGGCCCATTAAAGCTGGACCCCTTGTACCGGCGAGTATAGGAAATGCACCGTTACGTGCCCATTAGCTAGCGTCCAGGGTCGAAAATGGCGAAAGTGGAGAAGTGGAAAACAGGAAGTAGTAGAACTCAGTTGTAAAAGTGGTAAATAAGGAGAATTGTCGAAACCCGGAGGAGTGAGTCGGACACGAGGTCCGGGAGGATCGAAGTTGTAGAGAAGAAGTTGTAACAGAGAGTTGTCGAAACGAGGTCCGGAAGAGTGAGTCGGAAACGAGGTCCGGAAGATGAAGTTACACGGAGAGAAGTTGCCGAAACGCAGTTGATAGCACACAGAAGCAGACATTCAACACCGGAAACCCGAGCTAACGTAATCGAGAGTCGGAGGATATAACGCCACAGTTCACCGCTTTATCCAGGAGCAGCCGCCCCGCCCGTTCCGGGCAACCAGTCTGATGGCCTGTCGCCGGAGCAGACGCGGAGCCAGCAGGCCGCCCACGCCGGGTGCTCACGATATCACTTCGGCCAGAAGATCCAGGGGAAAATCACAAGATAACCCGAGGTAGAATAAGTTTTAGATTTAGTTATAAGTATTTCCACCTACCCGCGAATGTCACTGTGTATTCAATAAATGTATAATTTGTGCATCTTCGTGTGTTCATATTCACCTGCATCACTCTTCCTATAACCGTGGTACTGATAAAAGCGTGATACCTGATGGATGAGTCGCGAAGCGAACATTCCTTTAAAGTGCGGGGTATAGTTTTGATAAGCGATCAGGAGCTGATACGTCTCTCTTGTATCCTCCTGTGGGTATCAGAATGATCCAAACTCAATCATTATTATAAATATCATTATATATTTTTTATTTTTCAGGGGTAGGAAAAGGAAGGAAGGATATGTGACATCTGTTAAATAAAAACTAGCCATAAAAGAAAATGAGTCGATACATGATTGAATATCACACTGAAATTGTGAAAATTTCACGGAAACAGTACGTACAGTTCGAAGTGCTTTTAATCGTTTTGAAGCGCATTCTCAGTGGCAATTTCTCGCCCAACCAGATCAATTAAAAACATTTCTGCTGGAGCCGGAAGTCCAGATAAGTCAATAAGAAGACGTGCACGTATGTGCAAGTATGTACAAATTTTGGCTTGAAGGCTTACATAGTTCAACTGGTGCAAAAATTAAAGCCTGCAGACCATAGAAACGGTTGAGTTCGGATCATCCGTTACGAGAACGGACAGGTCTATGATTTGTTCGATTAATCTACAACAGGTCTATGATTTGTTCGATTAATCTACAACAAAATGGACGGTGAATGGTGACCCACCGCCTACCCAGGACTGATTTACGAACAAAAGCTGCCATATAGGTCCTTCACATTCACCGCCAGGTGAGTATTTTTTAACACAACTTGGTAACCATGCTATGCCGCATTGCACCAGTGCAACGTGGCATGGCCGCCTACCAATGACCATTCACAGTCGATACAGTGCAGTAAAAAACATTTATTCAGTAAAACAACATAAGGCGTAAATCAAATGCATACAACAGTAATAGATAAAATATTTACAGCAAATATCCCTCGCACACCAAAACCAAAAAGGTTCCTTCCGGCAAAGGGGAGCTGGGACCGGCAGATACTAAACCTAACGTTTGTCGAATAAGAAGGGGAAGGCCGGATGGTACTCACCTTCACAGACCAAGTCCGAGACATGATTAGAGTCTCGCTACACATCGCATTAAACAAAGCTTAGGATCGCGGTGTGGAGGCAAGCAGTTAACACTGCAGAAGCTAGACTGCGACGCCCAGTCATGGGCGCATTTACTTAGATAGAATATAGGCTTACTATAATTATGAAGCTCTAAACCGGGACATTATTATCTAAACCGGGACAATCATCGCTTTGCATTTGGTTCTCGCGGCACCATATTTTGAGATCAATTTCATCGTACAGTCTGAAGTTTTGAATCTCACATCGTGCATTGCTGTGTGAAAGGCAAATGTGGCCTCTTAAGCAGCAATAACTAAATTATTTTGAATGAAACCATCGTTTAAAGTAATAGTTTTAATAGATGAAAATCTTGGACAACCGTTACACGATCTTTAATTTTAATACTCTGTGAAATAGAAAATTCTGTGAAACATTACTGGTATTTCACTTTGCTGCCTTCACCGCAGCGCTTTTTTATATATGGGTAGTAATTTTGCAGTTCATTCGTAAATTTGTAACTTCCTTTCGGCATTTTGAACACAATTGTGAAAGGGTTAGGTTAAAAGTTGAACTTAATCAGGTAGATAAATTACGCGCTACTGCGTCACCTTACTAAAATGTAATTACACTGCGAGGGATCCGCGATCAGAGTAAACTGTCGGCCGGGTCAAATTACAATCTGTATTACAAAAACGCGTGACAACATTATCATTGTATCCAGCCGATGAATGTTAGATTATTAGATCAGACCAGACATTGAAACTGCTGGAAAAGTAAACATAAATAATTTACTAATTACCAAAAAACTGACTGCTAACAAGATTCAGGTCCCCCAAGTTGGTAGGGAGCTCGAGACTATTACTAATGGAGTTTGAAGTGTTAGGTACAATTTTAAATTTCTGATGAAATAATTATTTAGGTGTTGATACATCATAAACATCCCAAATAATGAGGTAGTTTCCGAGAGGAAAATAATTTGGACGTGGTGATCACGAACACGGGTGACAGCGGGCAGTAACTTCGAAGACGCATACGAACTAAATGTAGAGAATACAGAAAGACAGTGACATCAAGCAAGCAACTAAAATTATATTGGTTTATACTCTTGTCTTTCTAATATTTATCTTGAACAGCTCGCAATGGCGACAACCGGAAACAGACGGCATCGAAATGTATTGCTGGAGAAGAATGTCACGAATGTCTCAATCATGTAACAAATCCAATAGCGTCAAAACTTAAACACAGCATTGAAAATAATATATTCCCTATTTTTTGGCCAAATTACGCGTCAAAGCATAGCCTAGCAAAGAGAGTGCGACTTTGGGCCGAAGAAATCCTGTTTCTCAGAATTTTCTATTGCATCGGTGGGCGAGGGGACATTAAAGATCGTGTAACAGCTAATGCAAGCTGCGAAGCGATAATTGTCCCGGTTCACAGCTTCGTAATTATTATAAGCCTAACTATATGTCAATACTGACACGAAGAAGGAAAGGAGAATAAATAATTACGTAAACTTAAAATAAAGGCGAATAATCAATACTGATAGGAAGGAATAAAGAAGAAAAAATAAATATTAATTTTCAAAATAGTTTTATCAAAATACATTCTTTATTAATATTTAACAATTAATTAGGTTTACCTAATTTATTCAGTAATAAACTGCTCAATTATTAAATGTTCATGATGCAGTCTTAAGATACAACGGTGATGTTTAATTTATTACATTTTGTCGTGTGGAAGTTGACTGATCCTATCGATCCGAAATGTCAGTCGGCCATTGCGTCCGCGTCCTCCGAGCTGCTCGCCGTGCAGACTAAATTTATCAAATGCCCAATATTTGGATCAGTAAATAATCATAGAATTATTAAACATTATGGAAAATAAAGAGACTTCAGTGAACACACTCAAATATAAATTCAAACACATTCTTATTTCATTATTTGATTTCTCTATTGTATTACATTTCTTTTTTTATTATATTACATTAAAAAAAATAGAATATTGAAAGTCAAACACATTTTGTCTAATTATTTGATTTCTCTACTGTATTACATTTAAAAAAAAATTGTTTTGAAATTTTAGTTTACCTTAATTTAATATGCTAATAAATTCAATTGAAGGGCAATCGTTGACATAAAACTGCTATGCAGTTTGGCAAAACAAAAAAAAAGTTATATAATATTTAGATATAATATATATATTTAAAATAAATTATCGCACTAAATTCGACGATGGAGATTTTTGATAAGGTTACGTTGAAGACTAGTCGGTACACTGGGGCAAGCAAGGGACTGGGATGTATGAAGAGCAGTCGTTAAGATGGGTTTAGACATTGATTTAATCGTACGTGCTTCTTCATATGTCTTCTGAAGTCTCTCTTCGCAATGCATTTGTATTCGCATTCAGCACACGCCAATGGTTTCTCATCTGAGTGAGTAAGTAAATGTGTGTTTAAGTGGCCTCTCTGGTTGCACGTGTAAGAACACTGCGAACAAGAAAACGGTTTCTCTGCGGTGTGAATAAGCAAATGTCTGTTTAAGTTGCCTCTCTGATTACACGTATAATTACAATCCGAACATGAAAACGGTTTCTCTGCAGTGTGAGTAAGCATGTGTCTTCTTAAGCTCCATATACCACCACTTGTATAAGAACACTGTGAACATGAAAATGGTTTTTCTATAGCGTGAGTAAGTATGTGTCTATTTAAGTTGCTTCTCTGATTACATGTATAAGTGCACTCCGAACATGAAAACGGTTTCTCTGCGGTGTGAGTTAGCATGTGTCTTCTTAAGCTGCGTTTATCACTACATGTGTAAGAGCACTGTAAACATGAAAAAGGTTTATCTGTAGCATGAGTAAGCATGTGTCGTCTGAAGTAGGTTTCATCACTACTTGTATAACAGCACTGTGAACATAAAAAAGATTTTTCCACAGAATGAGTAAGCATGTGTCGTTTTAATCTTTTTTTAAGATTACATGCGTAAGAGCACTGTGAACAAGAAAATAGTTTCTTTCCACTATGAGTAAATTCATGTCTGATTAAATCTCCTTTCCTTTTGCAAGCAAATGTGCATTCCGAACATGAAAACGGTTTTTCTATTGTGTGTGTAAATATGTGTCTTCTTAAACTGCTTTTATCAATACTATTATAAGTGCACTTTGAACACGAAAACGGTTTTTCTCCAGAGTGAGTAAGCATGTGTATTTTTAACCTTTTTTTAAGGTTACATGTATAAACGCACTGTGAGCATGAAAAAAGTTTTTTCCCAATATGAGTAAGTTCGTGTCTGCTTAAATCCCGTTTCATTTTACATGAATATTCGCACTCTGAACATGAAAACGGTTTCTCTGCAGTGTGAGTAAACATGTGTCTTCTCAAACTGCTTTTATCGCCACTAGTAAAAGAGCACTGTGAACATGAAAACGGTTTGTGTCCAGAGTGAGTAAGCATATGCCTTCCTAAGCTGCTTTTATAATTACATGTATAAGTGCACACCGAACATGAAAATGCTTTCTCCGCAGTGTGAGTAAGCATGTGTCTTCTTGATCTGCCTTTGTCACTGCAGGTGTAAGCGCACTGTGAACATGAAAACGACTTCATTCCAGTGAAGGTTATCCTACTTTTTGACATTTCCAAACTTGATTCCTTTTCGGTGGTAGCCATAAGCAAAGTCGGACTTACCAAAACAGAATCGTGAAGATCTGCAAATAAAATTAATTAATCGTATCGTAAATCAATGTTATCGGTATTTCACCTATGATCTTGCCGGGCCTCAGTTTGAGTTTTCTAGAGAATCTAATGTCGTAAAAAGCGAACACAATCAGCAAGAAACCATGTGTCGCTAGCCGGATCCAGCTTGAGAGATCCTCGAGTCAATTGTGAGGGCGGCCCGGGACCGGGATTTGTGGAGGTGCATTACTAGCCGAGTCTCACCAGATTGAGGCCACTACATGTCAATACTGGCACGAAGGAGGAAAGTAAAAGTAAAGTATATCAAAAATAAAAATCAACGCATTAAATTCAAACAAAAACAAATAGGATAGAATGATAATGTGACAACAGTATTTTAGCGAAGTAGCTAAAATAACAGCAATTGCTTAGCTTGTGAGAGGTACTAGGAACGGTAACCGGCGTCTCTAAAGCCTTTTTGATTTCAAATAGGCAAAGGTGAAAATAAACCACAAGGTAAAAATGAAAGAATATACAAATTGTAATGAAATCTTTCGATACAAATATTGTTGAATAAACATGTACTACGTTAAAATAATAATATGATTATAGCATTTGAGTTTATCACACCAAGTACAGATATCTTTCAATTCGATTTTCAAAGATATAAATATCATCCTCTAACAATTACAATATATTCACAATTATTTAAAAAAAAATTCTTACCGGCGCACTGATCAGACTTTCTGGAGTGCTCCGAGCGCTCCTGCTTGACATAGGGGAGCGATGTGGCTATATCGGTATACACGACTCCACCGCCGCTCTCGGCCGCAGACCCTGCCTCAGGCTTCTCGGCAGAAAGATGTACCGCGCCAATATCCTTTTCCATTTTAATACATACATTTTGTGCGCATTGAGGACTTCCATCTGCGCTCGCCTCAAACTCAGCAGGCAAAGTGATCTCAGTCTTGACATGTGCAGCGGAGTATAATGTTTCATCGCCATCTTTTTCATCGTCGCTGAGCCCCGGCTCAAGTTTGACTAGAGGATGGGCATAGTCCATGGTTTAAATACGTCCCACGGCTCAATAACCTCAAAATAAAGAATTTGCATCTAATGACGTCAGATGGAGAATAACCATAGAGAAAATTTTGTTTAGGGTTAAATCTTTAATCAAAAATGAAAACTAAAAACTATTGTGATAAGATAATATGTTGCGATGTTCGCGCTAAATCTCCAATCGCTTATATTCATATCTTGCCATAGTCATGTGAAGAAGTTCGTTTCATGTTTTGATATTAAACGCATTGGGGAATCATAATCATGCATTTATTCATAAATAACAATTTTGTATAGAGATAAGTAATATGTGCGAATTTAGCCGTGTATAAACTCAATCAACTGTAAGAAATAAACGATTCGACCGCAAATAAAAAATAAATAGTAATGGGAAGGGAGGGTATATGCAGTTTAATGTAAGGATTTTAATGAGCAGTAGATTTATTATAACAATGAATGCAAAAATATATATAAGTAATTATGTGATAAGGGGATTATTTTATAAGAAAAACAAGATGGTGAACCAATAATGGAAGTGGGCTGAGTCCAAAATAAGGATGATGATTACAGATTAAGGTGTAGCACCGCTGTCAATGATGGACCAATGGCATGGCGCTAGTCCTGGGAGGACGAACCAGCCGACCGGCGAGAACACCCTCGTTGCAAGGCTTAAACGCCATTGTTACGAAGAGTCATCAGTTGTTGGTCATCGGCATCGAAAGTCGGAAAACGCAGCGAAACAGTCATCAGGAGTTGACCATCGGTCTCAAAAGTCGAAGGCGACGTGAAGTCGATCGATGAGAGTTGACACATCAAAAATCAGAGGAAACAATCAGTAGGTGTTGAGGAACTGGAAGACACCAGGCAGCAGATCTCCGAACCTTGAAGCAGTTAGTCTCAGAAGCCCGTCAGAACCCACCGCGAACAGAATTTGCCAGCAGCAATTCGGATCACTGGAGATCACAGAATCTGTGATTCCGAAAGAATCATTCGCAATCCGGCTTTGAGGTTTAGTCTTCGTGAATAAGCAGTCTCAGTCTATCACTTCCTTTTGTGTGATGTTCGTGTTCATGTTGAGTTTCCTCAATTTTTCTAATAAATTCTGTCGATGTTTGTTTATATTTGAAATATATTTTAGATTTGAAGACCATCATTTTAAGATCTTTCAGTATTGTACTGATCCGAGTATATCTATTTATTAACAATATTATTCTTAAAGATTTATTTAGCATTACGGATAATTTTTGCATTACTTCTTCGTTAACCAAAAACAAATATATGAGAAACAATATTGTATTTGACAAGATTTAATACTAATGAATTTCCTAATCCTTCTCAGAAGTGAGATTTTTAGCTAATTTTATTTTCACGTGTCTTGTGTATTGCAAGAAATTCAATTTATAATTTACTATGAATTTCAAATATTTAATTTCAGTCACTTTATTAAAACAACAATAATTTGTATTATTTTATTACCAATGATTATGAATTTAATTTTGTTAAGGTTTAGCCTTATGGCTGTATTATTGAAGTCATAGTTAAATTGATTCAATACAGATTCATAATTGTCTTATGCGATGTACATTAGTACGTCGTCTGAAAATAATCTTATTTTGCAGTCGTTTATATAGATTATAAAAAGGACTCTTAATGGTACTATTATTGGTGAGTAGTGAAAGAAAACGTGAGTTTTTATAAAATGGTATATTAAGGCTAATTTTGAGTAAACCTTTTAAGAAAAGTACAAAAAGTAGCAAAATACAGAGTTAACGGAGCGGGTCTGCACAGTCGAGTTGGTGCAAGACAACTCGGGCGCCGAGCCTCGTACCCAAGTGTAGATGTCGCCAGCGTCGTAGGCATGTCAACATGAATATCGTTTATCAGAGGTGTGAGTAAGCACATGAACTCTTAAGCGAGCTTTCCGATTACACGAATAAGAGCACTGTGAGCACGAGAACCGTTTCTTTCCCGTGTGAGTACGCATATGAACACTTAAGTTGGCTTTATGATTACACACATAAGGGCACTGTGAACATGAAAAGGGTTTCTCCCCCGTGTGAGTAAGTGTGTGGATTCTTAAACTGCTTTTCTTATTACACAAATAACTGCATTGTGAACATGAAAACGGTTTCTCACCGGTGTGAGTAAACATATGTACTTTTAAGCTGCCTTTATAATTACACAAATATGTGCACTGTGAACAAGAAAAACGTTTTTCTCCCGTGTGGGTTCGCGTATGTAATATCAAGTCACCTTTTCGATTACACGAATAAGTGCACTGTGGACATGAAAAAGGTTTCTTTCCTGTGTGAATTAGCTTGTGAACTTTTAACGCGCTCTTCTGATTACACGAATACCCGCACTGTGAACATGAAAAAGGTTTTTCGCCAGTATGTGTAAGCATATGGACTTTCATGCTGCCTTTATGATTACATGAATAAGTACATTCTAAACAAGAAAACAATTTCTCTCCTGTGTGAGTAAGCATGTGGATTTTTAGCTCACTTTTCCGATTACACGAATAATTGCATTGTGAACATGTAAATGGCTTTTCCCTAGTGTGAGTGAGGATATGCCTTCTTAAGGTGCCATTACGATTACACGAATAAGAGCATTGCGAACACGAAAAAAGTTTTTCTCCTGTGTGAGTAACCATATGGACTTTCAAGCTGCCTTTCTGATTACACGAATAAGTACACTGTGAACACGAAAAAAGTTTCCCACAATAAGTAGCCAGCGTTTGGCTTCTAGACAAATTTTTAGCGTTAAATATGGTCTCTAATTTTGACTTCTTTCCACGGGAACTCGGAGTCGCAGGTAATTTTGAGAAAATTGTATTTTGTAGGGACGAGAGATCTGCAAAGAAAACAAAATAAATTATTGTTGTAAACGTAAGTTACTATTTTAAATATGGCTTACTATATAAGATATAATAACCACCAAATCTAGAATCTTCTGAGCCGCTTGAAAGGAGCACTCGGTTAGGTTGGTGGATCTAGCACAAGCACCAGTGCGAGAGACACCATCTTCTAATAAGTTAGTGTTCAAATTAACATTAGTTTAGTAAAATGAAATTGTTCTATGTACTGAACACCTTAAGTCCTAAATTTTAATATTGTTAATCGTCAGACGCCGCGCGCCGGTTCAGGAACATAAATGATTCATACCTACAATGACCAGGTTATTACAACTACGTTGATTTTTAGTTTTGATTTACTTTGTGTAAAACTAAGTAAAATTTTATTCTTAGGTTTCGTATTTATATTTTCAAATTATCATAAATTATCATGGTGGAAGAAAACAGTAATACAATTATATATTTATTTTACTTGACAGAGCGCACGTCCCATACAAAGTGAGATACACCACAATTGATTTTAGTAATTTTGCGATACCGTTCACGGACACGTCGCAGTCTGCTTGGCCGAGTATCGCTAGGCTTTAAAACAGTATTACTTATGTCAATGATGTTTGACAATTTATTACTAATATAATGACATTAGCTCCTTACTTGTGTCCGTGACGGCACTTCTGGAGTACTCCGAGCACTCCTGCTTTATGTCAGGATGCGATATGTCTATATAAGTGCAGGGCGCTCCACCGTCTGCTCTCTCGCGTCTCTCGACTGGAGACCCCTCACATGACTGCACGTCCCTTTCATCGGCAATCCGAGGCGTTCTTCTCCAGCCAGCATTGTTGGAACTTATTTCTGAAATCAATAATAATAATCCGATATAACAGAACTGGAGAGCTGCCGCGGCCGCCCAGAGCCCGTACCGTTTCCTGGGCGCAGCTACATGTTACCTCGGGTCGCACTCTCACTCGAGTAAGTCATCACATATAACCTGGTGTTAGATAAGGCGACCAGCTAGACACCTTCTTGTTGTAGTGTACTTTCGTGTACTGCTATCCTACAAAAAAAACTTATCATATATTAAAATTTTGTCAATTTATAGTACATTGTACCAAATTGTTACCACAATTGACAACATCGTAAACAATCTGAGCAAAAAATGTTTAAGCCATACGAGAAGATTATCTACGGTTTCTAGTAATCTGTCACATTAAATAACACTTGTGCGTCATTTTATTGCAAGATATTTTTAAAAACATACTCTGGGGGTTTAAGCGCGGTCGCCAGCATTATTACTAGTAGTAAATGGACCGACTCCTCACCGGCGTTCAGGTCGGTCTTGCTGGAGTACTCCTGTTGAATGTCAGGATACGACACATCTACATCAATGTAGGGCGCTCCATCGCAGCTCTCGGCTGCAGACCCTGGCTCAGTCTTCACGGAAGGAGCTTCTGGATCAGCGCCGTCCATGGTTCCAGGCAAGCGTTACGATTAACGTCAAATGACGGCCGACCATAGACTCAAGCGGTGCATAGACTAATAATGATATAATTAATATATTGATAGATCCTATGTACATGGGTGCGTATTCTGTCGTTAGACTCACTGCCCGTTTCTACCATTAGGCAAGACTAGATTTTATTAAATACTGCTGAAATAAAGGCAAGGGAGGGGTACCATAGGATTAAGAGGCAGAACTTAAAATACCATTGATAGAAGGGAGAATTTAAATATCATGTACGATGCTTTTTTAGTTATTTTATTGTTAATGCGTTTTATTGTTAAATTTTGAATACAAGTTCTTTCTAAAACTAATACATAAATTTTTCAAGCATGGATGACAGGGGGAAAGAGCGATGCTACCAGAAGAGTGTGGCGCTCTACCCTCTCTGTCTACGCCCGCCGCAAAACGGCGTGATGGTGAGTAAGCAAAATTATTACTAATTTAATTATTTTACTTATTAATTTTCAGTTTTCATAAAACCAATGTGTTAAACACGTGCGTAGCGTTAGATCGAACTGTGGTAGACCGCTTATAAATACAACCATGAAAATAAGTTTTACGGAAACATTAGCCGTAGATATATTTCCGTACCCACGCACTACCAAATGAATCAAATCCTATTTAATTTAGTAACAAATCCCTAGTAACTCGATCGTACTCATTAAACTCACATATTCTGTAAATAAAAATATAAAAAGAGTTTTATCGTTAAATTATCTCGGACAATTTAAAAACGATTAAAAGTATGACAAAGAATGATATTTTGACGCAATATTTTGGAACAAGATAATAATAAAACTATACTTTTAATTTAGTGTTAATTCATTATAAACCACATCTCAAAATATTTAAATGAAACCTCCTCCTGTAAAATATGACGATTTATTTCCGGGAAAGTCGTCCCTTAAGGTTGTTCGTTTCGTTGAGTGTAGCCGAAATGCACCCAAAAAGGGTCGCGTATATTTAGCTACGCAACTGTAAAGTCGGGAGTTACAAATTACACATTTCTATTTCTTTCGAAAATCTTAACTATGCGCAAACAGCAAAAAGTTCTGTAAAAATTGATGATGGTGGCACAATTATTTCAGCGGAAGATAAAAAACATATGTCTAATTTGTTGGGTCTTACAGACTCATAACAATAAAGTATACATATATATTCACACCAACATGGGGCTTTATGTTAGTACAGCGCAGCTACACAATGGACAGTTTTAAGTCATGTATTTTGTAGAAATAATGATACGAGGGCATCAAGAGGGCAGTGGAAGGCAAGACGCAAGTTTTGTAAGTATGTGGCGTCTTAAATAGCATTTCATGAACTGCTTTAACTTTCAAATGTGAGTAAGTATTTTTATGTGGCATTTAAAAGTCAGTTTAAAGATTCACCGTTAACATGAAAAGGGTTATTCTCCGGTAAAACAAACAGCTTATTAAGCATTGTGACATTACAAACGAGAGACACGTTCAAAATTGCACCATTGCACAATTGTTTTAATGCCAAGCACCCAGTAATCACAAATAATTGTCCTTATTGTCCAATTTGTTTTAAAGGTTATAAAAATGGACACCATCTATGGTTCTTTTTCAATTCATTTAGGGAGAGCTGTCAAAATAATGCGGTTCATTGCTGCGTCCAGCGGAACTGAAATGTAACCGTGAGCATGCAACGTGACCAAAGGGTAAATACTTTTATGTTATTCAATCACTAGTGCATAATTTACTATAATTTGTTTATCTAATCGCAAGGTGAATAATCTTTACAGGAAATGAGACGTTTTTCTTTGTTTATTTTCTCTACATAGGTTTTGGTGTCATTATTACTACGGGGTACTTTACATCTGATCGTCTACAATACTGCATACGAATCCTATTGCGTCGGCCTGAATGCTAAGAATCTACTACGATTATGGGCCGTGGAGATGGGATGCTCAGATAAGCATGGATCGGAATGATGCGATCTATTGTAACATTTGTTTGTTACTTGCTTTCATGAAGAACGTCAAACTCGCGTCCAACACGACGAAATCAGAATTTTTTAAAGTGGATTGTATTTTGATTTTATCTTCATTTATGTTGTTTTTTAAGATTTTTGTTTTTTATGAATACCACTAACTCTTTTTTTTTCGGAGAGATCCAATTTTTATAAAATTAAACAAAAAGATGGCGAGTCGATTAAAGAATTTGGGGTGAGAATAAAAAAATTAGCGGCTAATTGTAAGTTTGGGGCAATCTTGAGTCAAATGCTGAGGGATTTTTTTTGTATTGAGGTTGAAAGCAGGAAAAATCCAGGATAAATTGTTTTTAGAAGAGGAGTCGCTAACATTCGAAAGAGGCGTTCAAATCGGGGAGTACATGGATCAAGTAATGTTGGAACAGGAGACAATTAAGCGGGAGGAGGTTCACACAATAACGGCGAAGCATTGTATGGCGAATTCACCTAATAGAATAAGACAGGATAGAGCAGGGAGACCGCGTCATATTCCCAACAAGTAAGAATACTATGCATATGGGGAGGCACATATCAAATTTTTTTGTAAATTCAGGATTTTTTTGTATTACCTGTAACAATAGGGGGCATCTTCCCAAAAAGTGTAACCTTTATAGACAGCGGACGTAGAAAATATTAATGTAGTGCTACATGTCACGGTGGGGAGTAATTATAGTAGCCCGCAAATGGTACAAACGGTCGAACCGTTTTGGGTAACAGTTATAGTTAACCAAGAGGAATTGAAATGTTTATTAGATTCTGGCGCAAGCATCTCAGTGATTGCAGATGGGACATATAATCAATTTTTCAGGAATGTGCCATTATCCAAGCAGTCGGTAGTATTAAAAACATTCGATAACAGGCCATCGGAGGTTGTAGGTACCTTGTCGGCCCAAGTGAAATGGGAAGGTGTATGTAACGAAATACAAATTTCAGTCGTAAAACGGGCTGCGACATCAGTTCTTCTAGGGAGGGATTTCTTGGAGAAATTCCATTTGGGATTTTCTAAAATTAGACACAAAAGAAAGGTTAAGTAAAGTACTTCCGGAAGTTTTTAAGAGACGAGGTCAAACTGAGGTTAAAGGAGGGGGCAACGTAAAAATTTCGGAATAGTAGACCGGTACCTTTCGCGATAAAAGATAAGGTGGAAGCAGAATTAAAGAGATTGGAGAGAGAAGGTATTATTGAACCGGTGACGTGCAGCGAGTTTGCAAGTTGCATAGTGTCGGTGCTAAAAAAGGCTGGGTCGATACGGGTGTGCGGCGATTATAAAACGACATTGAACCCGCTGTTAGTAGTGGATAAGTACCCTTTTCCCCGGGTAGAGGAAGTATTGTCAAAATTAGGACGAGGGAAAGTATTTGCTAAAATCGATTTGAAACAAGCGTACGACCAGATTATGTTAGCGGAAGAATCGCGGAATTTTACTACAATTAATACCCCTTTAGGATTGTTTAGGCATAAGAGATTAAGTTTTGGATTAGCGCCGGCCCCGGCCATCTTTGCGAAGGTTATAGTTGTTTAGGGGGATTAAAGGGAACGGCTTATTATTTAGATGATATTATTATCGCGGGAGATACGGAAGGACATTTAGATTGTAATTTAAGGGCAGCGTTACAGAGATTGAGAATTGTTGTTTAACGGTAAATATGAAGAAGTGTGAAATAATGCCAAGGAAGTTAACTTCCTAGGTTTTATAGTGAACGCGGACGGAGTAAAACCGTGCCAACGGAATAAGGAGGCAATTTAAAAGGCACCGCACCCAAAGTCGCAGGTCAGTTACGTAGTTTTTTGGGAATGGTTAACTATTATCGAAATTTTTTACCTTACATGTCAAGCTTGCTTAACCCGCTGTATGCTCTACTGAAAGAAGGCGTTGCATTCAAATGGACAGAGTCAGAGCAGGACGCATTTACCGGAATAAAAGAAACGCACATTTCGAACCGTCAGTGACGGTGAAGTTGGTTACAGACGGAAGCCTCTCGGGGATTGGGGCAACCTTATTGCATAAGTACGGTAATAATTTGGAGCGGCCGATAGCGTTCGCGAGTCGAACACTTACAGCGGCGGAGAAAAATTATTCGATTTTGGACATGGAGGCAACAGCAATTGTATACGGAGTTGAGAAGTTTTATCAATATTTATACAGGAGAGAATTTATTTTAGCCGTTGGTTCGAATATTTGGGGAAAAAAGTGACATACCTAAGATTGCCGCGTCGAGGCTGCAAAGGTAAGCGGTTACGTCATCGGGGTTTAATTTTAAAATTGAATATGTAAACACCAGTAAAAATGTGTGACTTTTTGAGTTGACGCCTGTTAGAAAATGAAATATATGTAAAAGATTTACTGTCATAAGTGGGCGATGCATGCATTTTAAAAACTGAGAATACTAGACTTGTTATATTCCAGATTTAACTGATCTACCACTATTTTAATAATACATGTATGTTTGTCGAGCAAAGCGTGCGCGCGAGGACGCGAACGGTGGTATAAAATAATGCTCGTGCGCAGAACTGATGCCCCGAGCTGCCAAGTTTCTGCACTCTTACGATATTGCACGGTATTGACAGGTATTTCTAGGTGCGCGGCTTGCACTGCCGAATATTGGCGACACATTTTTATAATCACCATAACTTAAGTCACAGTTTGATCACACTCAATCTCACTTCTGGGACGGATCAGAAGATTCATTAGTACTGAGTCTTGTCAAATAGTATACAACTCTGTTATTATTCCTCATAACAACTACGGCGGCAGCATTTTGCTTTTGGCTAACGAAGAAGAAATGCAACAATTAGCAGTGTTGTAAAATAAAGCTATGAGAATAATACTCTGAAAAACAGATATACTCAGGTCTGAATATGATGACCTTTAAGCAGAAAATATATTTCAATACAATGGTATTTATTTACAAAATCATCAATAAGAAAATATCAGCGGAATTCACACGAAAAATAGATTCAAATCAACATGAGCACGAACATCGTACAAGGGGAAGGAATAGACTGAGACTGTCATTCAGGAAGAAGGCCAAATCTCAGTTGATATATAGTGCGATGAAACTTTTTAATGAAATACCAGAAAACAAGGAAAATGAATTGAATAGATTTAAAATGATACTGACTAAATACACAAAACATAAGTTTTAGTAAATGAAAATACATTAATCTTGTTTGATATGCCTGAACGGTAATCTGTGTCGCGTGTCGATTTTGATTCGGACAGACCTATCGTTATTTGTCATGTGCGGATACTTTGGTTTCTCGGAAGGATATTTCGTAGAGACCCACGTCACACGAGAACCTTTTTTTCCGTTATTGGAAAGCTGTCCTTTGTTTTCTAGGCCATTCATCGGGAATATTTACCTCTTCCGCAATTGCGAAGAGGTAAATACTTCACGTGTTACGCAATACGTTATGAAGTCAATCGATTGCCTTTTGTCCGAGAAGAAATCGTTCCGAGAAATGTCGCACTCGGGGGCGGCCTGATAACAATGTACCGTCAGTAAATTAGGGGGTCGAAAATAAGACAATGACCGCACCAAAAAAAAGGACCATTAAGATGGGGGTGCATTTTTTCCGCCCGAGGATAATTGACTCCGGGGTAATAAAGCAGCTTTTGTTGCATGCGGGCCGGTACCCACATGCAGAAGGGCCACGGTGAGCGACGACTGACTATCGCATCTTTTCCCAGTAGGGGTAAGCAGAGAAAATAGGACGCATACGAATAAGTTTGTGTACGCGGATTCACATTTTCCACATTCATGTACCTTATGTGGTGCGTAAATCGGACTATTCCGTCGTCAATCATTCATTCCATACGGCCAAACCGTTTGAGCAAGTCTCAAATCGACCGCGATTCGATCTAATCAAAGTGTGCCGGTGTAGTAGCACTTCCGCAATATTTAGTCTGCATTCGTTCCTAATCTACTAGCAATAATCGAATCAACTAAAACAAATAAGAATGAAGGCGGGCAGAGAGATTGCGATGTGAATGAATACAAATAATATGTAATTATAACTGGGCAGGTGGGAAAAACATGTAATAGGTATAAGCGTAGGTAATGCGGAAATCACTCATGAAACAATGTAATTTAAAGCTGAAATAAAGAAACCCCACGTGTAACTGATTATAAAAGTCTCAGAGGTAAGAAAAAAGAATAAAATGATTAGCTCTTAACTAGGATTTTATGTGAAATATTTCTATACTGATTGAAGATGTACTCAGAGATAAGAAGTAAGCTTAATGTGAAAAATGATGAGGATGTATAGAATATAATTTATTAATACTTTATATATGTAATGGATTATTGTAGGGCTTTTTAATGGACAAATTAAGTGAACAGTGACATTGAATTTTTATGTGATAAGGCAGGATTGCAATTAATTACAAAGAATGAACCAATGAGGCATCGCCAATCCTGTGAGGACGGACCGACCCCCGAGCGAGAAGTACGCCCTCGCCACAGTTACATTAAAAGGGCCAGAACGCCATTTTGAAAGTTAGTTGTAGAAAGTCAGTCGAAAGGAAGTCGAAAGCAGGCAGTTGTAAAACGAGATCCGGAGAAGTGAGTCGGACATGAGGTCTGGGAGGAGCAGTGGAAAGAGGTCCAAAAGGGAGTTGTAAAAAGATATTCGGAAGCACGCAGTTGTGAAATGAAATCCATAGTAGTGAGTCGGACATGAGGTACGGGAGGACGAGTGGGACGAGGTCCGGAAGTTGTAAAACGAGATCCGGAGAAGTGAGTCGGAGACGGAAGTTCGGGAGGACGAGTTGGACAAGGCCCAGAGAAGCAGTTGTAAACACGCGAGAGCGCGTTCTATTAGTTGGAAACGAGGTCCGAGAGAGACGTCAAGAAAACCACAGTTGGGACCGAAATCGACGAAGGAAGCAGCCACGGTTCACCGCAATCCACCCAGGAGCAGCCACCCAGACCGGTCCGCAGTCCTACAGAGCAGACAGCTGGTAGCCACCCACGCCGGATGCTAACGGTATCACTCCGCCGGTCTGAGACCAGACCAAGTAACCCGAGGTAGACATAGTTTTAGATTAAGTTTAGTTATAAGTATCTCCACCTGCCCGTGAATTTAAATGTGTATTTAATAAATGTGCATCTTCGTATGTTCATATTCACCTGTATTATTATTCCTATAACTATGGTACTCATGAAAGCGTGATATCTGATGTATGGATCGCGAAGCGAACATTCCATTAGAGAGCAGGGTATCGTACTGAGGAGCGATCAGGAGCATGTTACGTGATCGATCGATCATCGATTAATCGAATCATGACTCCTAAACGAACCCCGACTCGTATCACACGGTGTCCCGTTTGTATCTTGTTTATATTAGAGCATATATAATGGGTGCTTATGTATGCACTTTGTTAAGAATTCAATAAGTAAGAATTCGTCTATTTTCATTCAAAGCTTCTATAATACGACGCGAGATGACCATAGATAAGAGAAATGACAGTTCAAAGATCGTATAATTTCCAATGTTTTGATTTTCTATATACATTTCATTTTAAGTTAAATATATACCTACGATATTTTTTTTTGATATAACGTTGACGCCTTGGTCTTGCGCAACTAATATATTTAGTCACAAGGAGGTGTCGGGAAGGTAAGTTAATTAAGCATGTTTTATATATTTACACACACAACACATAAACAAATCAAAAGAAAAGAGAAATTCATATAACCACTTAAATATAACCTTATCTAAGACGCGGACAAACTGATTTTTTAAAATTATTATTATTACATTTTAATTATTTTATTATTATAAACATATTATAATAAACATAATAACTAATTAACGTATGATACTATTAATGAAAATCAACAAAAATATTTAGATACATAAGTAAGTTTAGATGCAGAAAATATACGATAAGAAAAAAAAGGAGAAAGGATGTTATGTTATGTTCGACGGGGAACAGTGACATTATTATGGATAAGACGGAATAAGTGTAGCAAACTGCATATCTAAAAGAAATAAATTCAGTTTAAACAAAATATATTCTGAAGCTGCGATGTTTTTTAAACGATCTGTCAAATATTGAAAATATTTCTAAAAGAATTAAGGGTTTTTTCCTTTCTTCTATGATTTTAAATAACAATTTTATATACCTGACTTTGTTGGTAAATACCATTAAACTATACAATTATCTAACAGTATTAATATATGACAGAAAAGTTTTCAGTTTCCTTAAAACACATGTGTACCGTCCAAGTAAGTCGTGCTGTGGTGGACCGCAACGGGTTTTACGAAAAAATTTGCCGTGAGTATATATCCAGACCTACACACTACCCAGCAACTCTAATCCCATGTAATTTAGTAACGAATCCCTACAAACTACTTCAACTCAGGAATTCAGTCAATAATTTTAAAGCGATTAATAATGTCAAAAAATGATAACGCATCATTCTAGAACAAACAGAACACTATAAATATCGACTATCTTTAAATATGGTCAACGTTTTTCGTAAAAAAATAATTTTAATTTGAACTAAATCTATAAATCACAATTAAAAACATTGAAATTAAGCCTCCTTATGTAAAAGCCCTCCTCTTTAAAGATGTCCGTTTCGATCAAAAAATTTAGCAAGTTGGAGAACTTGATTACTTTACTATGCGAGAACTAAAAATTAAATAGAATTCCTTAAAATTTTGTTAAAAAAAAGTTGTAGGTGGTACCATTATTTCAGCGGGCTATGAGCAAAGTCTAATTCGCTGTGTGCAAGCACATGGTATTTTATTTGTGATTTCCGACTACACGAATAATTGCACTGCGAACATAAAAACTGTTTCTCATCATTGTGTGAAAGCAAATGGGTTGTTAATTGTGATTTTTGATAGCACGAATATTTGCATACGGAACACGAAAACAGTTTCCTACCACAATGCGAAAACACATGTACTTTTAGGCTTGATTTTGAATTGCACGAATAATTACACTGTGAACATAAATTTTTTTTTATATAAGAATGAGTAAGCGCATGTCGCTTTAGGTCTGCTTTTCGATTGCAAGAATAATTGCACTGTGTACATGAAAACAGCTTTATACCAATGTGTGCAAGCATATGGTATTTTATTTGTGATTTCCGATTACACGAATAATTGCACTGCGAACATGAAAAGTGTTTCACAACATTTTGTGAAAGCAAATGGGTTGTTATTTGTGATTTGCGATAGCATGAATAATTGCACACTGAACAAGAAAATGATTGAACTGAATCACCAAAATGACTAAGCATATGTTTTTTTAGGCTTGATTTACAATTGCTCGTATAATTACACTGCGAACATGAAAGAAGTTTGCCCCCTGAATGCGTAAGCACATGTACTCTTAGGCTTGATTTAAAATTAGACGAATAATTACACTGCGAACATGAAAATTGTTTCTCTTTAGTATGTGTGATCGCATGGCTCTTTAGGCCTGAGATTCCATTACACATATAATTGCACTGTGAACATGAAAAAAGTTTTTTATGAGAATGAGTAAGCGCATGTCGCTTTAGGTCTGCTTTTCGATTGCAAGAATAATTGCACTGTGTGCATGAAAACAGCCTTTTCCCAGTGTGCGCAAGCATATGGTATTTTATTTGTGATTTCAGATTACACGAATAACTGCACTGCGGACATGAAAACTGTTTCACATCATTGTGTGAAAGCAAATGGGTTGTTAGTTGTGATTTGCGATAGCATGAATAATTGCACACTGAACAAGAAAATGGTTTCTCACCAAAATGACTAGGCATGTGTTCTTTTAGACTTGATTTATAATTGCACGAATAATTACACTGTGAACATGAAAACAGTTTGCCCCCTGAATGCGTAAGCACGTGTACTTTTAGGCTTGATTTTAAATTGCACGAATAATTACACTGAGAACATGAAAATTGTTTTTCGACAGAATGCCTACGTTCATGTGTCTTTAGGCTTGATTTATAATTGCACGAATATTTACACTGCGAACATGAAAACAGTTTTTCGCCTGAATGCGTAAGCACATGTACTTTCAGGCTTGATTTTAAATTGCACGAATATTTACATTGCGAACATGACCACAGTTTCTCGCCAGAATGCAAAAACACATGTATTTTTAGACTCGATTTTAGATTACACGAAAAATTGCACTGCGCACATGAAAACAATTTTTGTCCAGAATGCCTTAGCGCATGTATCTTTAGGTTTGATTTTTGGTTGCACGAATAATCGCATAGAGTACATGAAAACAGATTTTTACCAGAATGCGTAAGCTCATGATTCTTTAGGCTTACTTTGTGATTGCACGAATAATTGCATTGTGTACATGAAAATAGTTTCTGAGCAGAATGCCTAAGCATATGACGATTTAGTTCTGATTTTCGATGGCATGAATAATCGCATAGTGTACATGAAATCAGTTTCTTACTAGAATGTCTAAAACCATGATTCTTAAGGTTACTTTTGGATTTGCACAAAAAATTGCACTGTGAACATGAAAATGGTTTTTTGGCAGAGTGTATAAGGATATGTTTTTTTAAAATACTTTTAAGATTGCACGAATATTTGCATTGTGAACATGAAAACGGTTTATCCCCAGTGGAAGTATGCGTGTGCCTATTAGAGGATTTATTTGCGGTGAATACGGACTGCAATTCTGGTTCCTTTCCTGGGGCAGTCGGAGGCTCAGCTGGATTCGCAGAAAAAGAATCTTGTATTGTCAAGAGATCTGCAATACAAGTTAATTATTTGTTTTAATAAAATATATTATAGAGCTCTTTACGTCAGTTGTTTAGATCATCTTTCAACGATCACACTAAGCTCACAATGGGCTCACCAATGAGCTGTTTGATGTCAGGATACGATATGTCTATATCAGTGTAGGGCGGTCGACCGTCTGCTTCTTCCCCCCAATCGGCTGCTGACCCATCCCCTGGCTGCACAACCCCCCCCTCGGTTGTCTGAGCCGCACTTCTCCAGTCAACATTGCTGGAACCTATTTTTGAAATTAATAATAATATTCCGATAAAAGTGAGCTGAAATCTAAATATAACTACAGATTGAAAAAATGCAAGAAATAATAGCGTAACATCGATAATAATACATCGTGTACACAGAACGTCATTTAATTGTTCTTTATTCATTTCCACACCTTTCGAACGATCTGAGCCTTATTTTGCACAGTTACTCTTTAGAAAATAAAAGACACTCTAATCTCTCTCTAGCAACTCAACTCTTTATAATGGTATTAATAAGAAGTATATTATATTGATATCATTCACATTATTCATTTCTATCTAAAATGAACTTACTGGCGCGCTGGTCGGCTTTCCCGGAGTATTCCAAGCACTCCTGCTTGATGTCAGGATACGACATATCTATATTAGAGTAGGACGCTATGTCGCCGCTCTCGGCTGCAGACTCTGGCTCGGGCTTCACGGTAGGAGCACCTGGGCCAGCTCGGTCCATGGTTCTAGGATATCCTACAGAGCAAGAGATGACGAAACCCGCGACGCAATTAATCTCGAATGGCGGCCGTCATACGTGTAACTTCAGTAATTACATATACAACCGATGTTATTTTTTTGTTTAAAAATCTTCTCGCTCCGTTCAGAAACAATGTAAAAACTCGTAAAGCAACTTCTTCAATTTTTAAACAAACAAGCTTTTCACCCATTTACTGAAAAAAAGCATATTTCGTAGATTTATATAAATTATCAGTAATAATTGGCGCTTCAGGCGCGGTATTCGTCTGCTTTACCGACAATCAAAAGACATGTGCATGACAAGTCCGGCTCTTGAGGGAGTCCAACACGACCAATGCGAGAGAAAAACACAATTTATTTCGCAAAGCACCAACTGTGGCTCCAGATTCATTAAATATTCTAATAAGCGCGTCGTGTAGCGCTATGTATCCGGCCTTGGACAGAATATACGAGACATTTCTCGACATCAACGATGACGTACGTCAGTGAACACGAAATTATAAAAACAAATGGCGTTCGACCATAGACACGAGCACTTCATAGATAAATTATACATTCAACGAATTGAAAAATCATAATTTAATTTAAGAATAATGAATAGCAGTAATGAGGATGTTGGACTAGGAGTTTTAATGTTAAGTGCTTATGCCTAAAGATAAAATGAACTTGAAGTTTAAGGAATTTTTGAGTGATTTGGCTGACACGAATAAATTGTGTAAATTATAATTAATTCAACTGTAAATCAATCATAGAGCATGGTATAATTGCTTGGGGTGGAGCGATTATGTCTGTAATTAATCCAATAGCAGCTCAGAAAATTATATTAAAAGTTATCCTCAAAACCCCAATCACAACGAGCACTAACGAAATTTTTAATAAATTCGATGACATTGTTATAAGACAAATATATGCTAATATTACTCTTAAATACTTATACAAATATAAACAGACACATTTTAAAATAACTCAAAATATAATTTCCATACGGACAAATACAAATAATCTACAAACCCCAAGAGCACATATAACATATGGCCCAAGGAACTACAAATATTTTGGACCTAAACTTTTTAATAGAATGCTAAACGAATTGAATTGTCCCAAGAACATGAAACTATATATTAAAACTTGGATTCGTATTATGGGTAGAGCCAGTATTGATGCACTCACCCAAATATATTGACTCATATCTATATTAATTATTGCTACAAAGTGATCCAAAATTAATTCATTATTCTTCTATTAAATTGTTCTACATGTACACTTATTATATAGTAATAAATGTAATTTTATTTAATTGTACAATTGCTTGAAAACTACACCCGTCTCGACACACAATTTCTCTAGTGAGACGGGCACAGTCCAAATAAATATTCCACATAGACATTGTATTATATAGCTACAAATAAACTAAATAAATAAATTACATGACAAAGGTGTGGTCTGAAGAAGACCAAAAATAAAGGCGTAACGCAGTAGCGTATCAAGGATGGACCTATAGAATGGCGCCGATCTGGCGAGGGTAGGTCCAGCCGACAGGCGGAGACACACCCTTGTCGAAGACGATTAAAGCGAAGGGAACACCAGTCTAGAAAAAGAAGTGATCAATAACAGTTGTCTGAAGCAGTTCATCTCGAGTAGCTTTTTAACGGGGTTCGAAGTGAGTTCTCGCCGGAGACGGCACAGGGAGAATGTGACAGAGTTCGTTGGAAACAGTCGCGACAAGGTGTCAAGTGAAGAATGGTCCTCAGAGGAGGATCCATCAGTTGGCCTCGGACAATCTCAAATCATACAGAAAAAAACCGAAGACACGAAGAACTCAAAGTCAAACCGAACGAATAGACAGGCGGTGATCTACCCAGAAGCAGACGGCTGACGGGCAGAGGCAGTCTACATCGCGACACGAGAGACAAGAAGTGAAACGCGAGCTCGATGGCAGCGTGGATGCTCAGCCAAGCAGATGCTAAGGCGGCAGAGTGACGCGGGCATCCAGACTGGTGGACATCAGGACGAGAGAGAATCCAGACGACGATACCGCGCTCCGTCCGGTCGAGAACCAGCCGTGAGGCCGACTCCGACGGCACGACGCGTCAGTAAGGTCATAAGGTAATCGTAATTAGATTAAGTTAGTTATAAGATATTTTGCCTTGCCCATTTGTACATTACGTATGTGCATGACAAAATAAAAAATTAATCTGCGTGTTATCTGTGTTTCTAAATATTCCTTCTATAACCATAGTACAATTGACGAAGTGATACCTAGAAATAATCGCGGAGCGAAATATTACCAGTGGGCCGCTCTATAAAATAGTTAAGAGCATCTGATCAAAAGTATCAAATCATCTTAACCCCCCTATCATGCTGCTACGATTGTACCTGGTGACCTGTCCCAACCATTTAGATACTGTCCTTTTGAAAAGATTTGTTGTCATTGGTGAGAGCCAGCCACACAAATATATTTCTCGGCTATTATGAATAGATTGCTGGGTAAAATTGGATTTATCTGTAAGAAAGTATTCGCTTTGGTTGTAGTTTGTTGGCTGCCACGCATTAGGAGTGATTGTGTTCGTAGGTTATGCGTCATCCGTTAGGAGGTGTTGCTTCACAAATTTAAGAGCTGAATATAGATATGTAGCGATCAGAATTCAAATGCACCGCCATCTCAACCGGCATCGACGCTAGCGACAGCGCTGCCGGCTGCTGCTACAAGTCTGACTCGAGCAGTCTCTCGAGTTTCATCGTTTCACAACGGCGGTCTTGCCGGCCCACGCGCGTCGAGCAAGAACGCCAACTCGCTTCATTTCAGTTCATAATACACGCGCACCTTCTACATGTTCATTCATTCCTTTCATTCTGTCTTCATTTGAATCAGACTCTTCCATTTTCTTGGCAGGTGTTGCTTTAACCTGTTTATTGGCAGTAACTTTTGATGCTGACTTCTTCGGTTCATCATCAGAAGAATCTTCTTCACTAAATGACTTTGCTTTTTTAGCTGGGGCAGGTACTTTATTTTTTGGTAGTTCTTCTTCAGAGTCACTGTATTCACTCGATGATTCTTTTTTTAGTAGGAATCACTTTAGCTGGAGTTTTAGCAAGGTGAGACGAAGAAATCTAAACTTAGCCAGATCTCACTGCGTGCTGTGAATGTCGCAGGGTGTTAGTGAGGATGAGCTGTGACTAGAGCAGGTGTATTACATAAAGCACAAATGAAAGTTCACATGTAACGAATTTCGTTTCTAGACTTCGGTCGGACACCGAGCAATATGGCCTGTCAGGGTTTATGTCTGGTGTATTAGATAAATGCTCCCTAAAATGCTTTTGTAATGGTAGAATACGAAAGATGTCAGTCAAAATGAGTCATTTTAAAATACTAGTAATCATGAAATATTCCCGCACAGATTTTGAAAAATATTGTCGCAATCACGACCAACAATTGTTCACGACAGTTTTAATTTTTAACTATAACGTGATTTATAATAAAAGAGAAACTGTTTAATACTTCGCGTCGCATTTAACAGCAAGACCACATTCTTGATAAAACTTTATTTTTAGTAGTACAACTGGTCTCACAAAGCTACCCGTTTGTGTCTTAACTCTAGCGGTACGTACAACTCCGTCTCTACAAGGGTAGAGTTCTTCGATAATTTCGAGAGGCTTACTAAGCGACGGAGAATTGTCTTCTCGTATGATAGCGATACAGCCTTTGTCGATAGGATTCGAAGGAGAGTTCCACTCCTTCCACATAGGAGACACAATCCCATGAAATTGCCCCGACCCTGGTCTGGTCAATTCCGCCGGTCATTAACAACGGCCGATACGTGGGGGATTACAGGCGGAGGGGTGCGCGCCTTCTCCCACTACACCGCCGCAAGACGGGCTAACGGACCACGGGCGGCAGGTATAAAAGAGATCGCCGGCGCTACATAAGTCCAGTTCTGCTGGCGAGTCGGTTCTGGACAATGAATCCAGCGACTCTGCCCGAGCTGCTGTCACCGCCACCGCTCCAGGATCTAGGTTTGGACCGCTGACCTCTGTCTGGATAGACGAGACCACCACCACTACCCCCGGACTAATAACAAAGATCGCTTCACACGACAGGTCATTTGGCCTTCTATCCAGCCGAATCGCTGCTGTCATCATCGATCGAGGAGTTCCTTTTACATTGCTCTATCCAGCTGAATATTATAATCTGCCACATAAATAAGTATTAAATGACATGCGAAATAATAGAATGATTAAAATTGTCATTTTTTACTTACGATACTTAACGTAGGAAGGGTCGAGATAATTATTAAACATACCTAAATATTATAAACTGTAAGCGTCGCATCATTTTTTGATAACGCAACCAACAGTATAAGAATTCGTCTGATTTCATTCACAGCTTCTACGATACGACGCGAGATGACCATAGATAAGAGAGCTGCCAGTTCAAAGTTCGTATGATTTGGCAATGTTTTAAATTAAAATGTACATTTCATTTCAAGTTAAATATATAAAAGATTTTTTTTTTCATATAACATTGACGCTTTGGTCTTGCGCAACTAATATACTTAGTGATACACGTCACAAGGAGGTGGCGGAAAGGTAAATTAATTAAGCAAGCTTTCTATATTTACACACACAACACATTTATTTGTATACTAATCAGAAGAAAAGAGAAATTCATATAACTACTTAAACCTAGCCTTATCTAAGACGCGGACAGTGATTTTATGTTCGTTCACCGATCTAACATCATTTATTGGCTCACTATCTAGACTATACTTTCACATGCAGCCACGTGTAGTAAACCGCAGGCCGCGGAGCCCGCTGCTGGCGTACTACCAGATGAAGATTGGAGCCCGCCCCTGGTCCAGTTCACAAGCGCAGGATCTGCAGCTACGCCCTCATGGTCCCGTCCGGGTCATCACGCTCTTTACGGGTTCCAAAATATCCACCGATTACCTCATATCCGAGGAGATCTCCGGATGCCTTCCAGGAGGCACGGCGCAGCTCGATGATGAGTGTATGTGTCGAAAGCAATCGCGGCCGGCTAGGAGCTGCCCAGATGCCAGCCGCCAACTGGCGACACCTCAGGAGCAGATGCAGATCCAGCTCGCAGGACGAGCAAGGAGCGAGAGAGTCCTGGGCTCGCTCGGCGACCCATCCCATCCATCCGGGTTAGCATCATCCGACGCGCGGCCGGCATACACACACACCGGCCACAACAACATTAGAATATTTTAAATTTTATGTATCCCGCTTTAATAATAATATACGTATTACGTGAATGTGACACGCGAGAGGCGGTCGTAATAATTTTAATAATCTTAGCTTAGAGACATTAAAACTAAGTAAAATTACACACTAAGTACTTAAAAGTTATAATGACACCACTGAAGCCGGCATCAGTACGTCACAGACGGTGACCGTACTATTATCAAGAATAACATTAAATAAGCCTAGCAAACTGTATTTCTTAAAGAATTAAATTGTTAAAAAATAAAATATCCTGAAAGATGCCATGTTTTTTGAACAATCTGTTAAAAATGAACATATTTATCTACGAATTAAAATTTTTGCTTTCGTCACTGATTTAATATAAACAATATTATCAGCCTGACTTTGTTGGTAAATACTATTAAACTATACAATCATCTAACAGTATTACTATGTCAGAAGAGTTTTCAGTTTCCTTAAAATACTTCCATAAAACACATGTGTAGCGTTCAAGTAAGTCATGCTGTGGTGGACCGCAAATATTGAAATGGGTATTACGAAAACATTATCCAGACCTACACACTACCCAGCTAACCTAATCCGATGTAAAGTAGTAACGAATCTCTACAAACTACTTCTTCTCAGGAATTCGGTAAATAATTTTAAAACTATAAATAATGTCAAAAAATGATAACACAACATTCTAGAACAAAGAGAACACTATAAATATCGACTATCTTTAAATTTGGTCAACGTCCTTCGTAAGATAATAATTTTAATTCGAACTAAATCTATAAACCACAATTCAAAATATTGAAATCAAACCTCCTTCTGTAAAAATCCTCCTCCTAAACGATGTTCGTTTCGTTGAATTAATTTAGCAAGTTGGAGAGCTTGATTACTTTACTATGCGAGAACCAAAAAATGATTTCATTTTGTTAAAATTCTGATAAAAAAAAAATAATGGTACCATTATTTCAGCGAACTTTGAATAAAGTCTAGTTTGCTGTGTGTAAGCATATGGTATTTTATTTGTCCTTTCCGTTTACACGAATAAGTGCAATGCGAACATAAAAAATGTTTTTCATCACTGTGTGAAAGCAAATGGGACGATAATTCTGATTTTAGATAGCACGAATAATTGCACTGTGAACATGAAAAAAGTTTCTCACCAAAATGCCTAAGCGTATGGTCTTTTAAGCTTGATTTATAATTGGACGTATAATTACACAGCGAACATGAAAACATTTTCCTACCAGAATGCGAAAGCATATGTATTATTAGGCTTGATTTGAAATTGCACGAATAATTACACTGCGAACATGAAAATAGTTTCTCAAGAGAATGCCTAAGTTCATGTTTCTTTAGTCTTACTTTTGATTTGCACGCGAAATTGCATTGCAAACACGAAAACAGTTTCTCTTCAGAATGCGTTATCGCATGGCTCTTTAGAGCTGAGATTCCTTTGCACAAATAATTGCACTGTGAACATGAGAATAGTTTTATACGAGAATGAGTAAGCGCATGTTGATTGAGGTCTGATTTTCGATTGCAAGAATACTTGCACTGTGTACATGATAATAATTTTTTACCAGTGTGTTTAAGAATGTGGTATTTTAGTTGTGATTTCCATTTACTGGAATAATTGCACTGCGCACATAAAAACTTTTTCTCATTATTGTGTGAAAGCAAATGGATTTTTAGTCTTGAGTTTAGATAGCATGAAAAATTGCACATTGAACATGAAAACGGTTTCTCGCCAGTATGAGTAAGCAGATGGTCTTTTAGGGATGATTTATAATTGGACGAAAAATTGCACTGAGTACATGAAAACAGTTTTTCACCCGTATGCGTAAGCACATGTACTTTTAGGCTTGATTTTAAATTGCACGAATAATTACAATGCAAACATGAAAAAAGTTTCTCAGCAGAATGCCTACGTTCATGTACCTTTAGTTTTGAATTGTTTTTACACGAATAATTACACTGGGAACATGAAAATGGTTTCTCGTCAGAATGCTTACGTTCATGTACCTTTAATCTTAATTCAACTTTGCACGAATAATTACACTGCGAACATGAAAATAGTTTCTCGTCAGAATGCCTACGTTCATGTGCCTTTAGTCTTGATTTGATTTTGCACGAATAATTACACTGCGAACAAGAAAAAGGTTTCTCGGAAGAATGCCTAAGTTCATGTACCTTTAGTCTTGATTCAATTTTGCACGAATAATTACACTGCGAACATGAAAAAGGTTTCTTGGCAAAATGCCTACGTTCATGAACCTTTAAGCTTGATTCAATTTTGCACGAATAATTACACTGCGAACATAAAAATGGTTTCTCGGCAGAATGCATACGTTCATGTACCTTTAGTCTTGATTCGATTTTGCAAGAATAATTACACTGTGAACATGAAAACAGTGCCTCGCTAGAATGCCTAAGTTCATGTACCTTTAAGCTAGATTCATCTTTGCACGAATAATTACACTGCGAACAAGAAAAACGTTTCCCAGCAGAATGCCTAAGTTCATGTACCTTTAAGCTAGATTCATCTTTGCACGAATAATTACACTGCGAACAAGAAAAACGTTTCCCAGCAGAATGCCTAAGTTCATGTACCTTTAAGCTAGATTCATCTTTGCACGAATAATTAGACTGCGAACAAGAAAAACGTTTCCCAGCAGAATGCCTAAGTTCATGTACCTTTAAGCTAGATTCATCTTTGCACGAATAATTACACTGCGAACAAGAAAAACGTTTCCCAGCAGAATGCCTAAGTTCATGTACCTTTAAGCTAGATTCATCTTTGCACGAATAATTACACTGCGAACAAGAAAAAAGTTTCTCTGTAGAATGCCTACGTTCATGTACCTTTAAGCTAGATTCAATTTTGCACGAATAATTACACTGCGAACATAAAAACGGTTTCTCGGCAGAATGCATACGTTCATGTACCTTTAGCCTTGATTCGATTTTGCTAGAATAATTACACTGTGAACATGAAAACAGTGTCTCGCTAGAATGTTTAAGCATATGTAGCTTTAGGTATGATTGAAGAATGCACGAATAATTACACTGCGAACATGACAACAATTTCTCGCCAGAATGCGAAAACATATGTGTTTTCAGGCTTGATTTTTGGTTACAAGAATAATCGCATTGTGTACAAGAAAACAGTTTCTTACCAGAATGCGTAAGCTCATGATTAATAAGGCTTAATTTGTAAATGCACGAAAAATTGCACTGTGAACATGAAAATGGTATTTTGTTAGAATGGGTAAGAACATGTTTATTTAAAGTTGATTTTATATTGCACGAATAATGGCACTGTAAACATGAAAACAGTTTGTCCCCAGTAGAAGTAAGCGATCTAGAGGATTTATTGGCGGTAAATACGGACTGCAATTCCGGTTCCTCTCCTGGGGCAGCCGGAGGTCCAGTTGGATTCGCAGAAAACGAATCTTGTATTGTCAAAAGATCTGCAATGCAAGTTAATTATTTGTTTTAATAAAATATATTATATAGCTTTTTAAGTCAGTTTGTTAGATCATTTTTCAACGGTCGCACTAAGCTCACAATGTGCTCACCAATGAGCTCCTGTTTGATGTCAGGATACGATATGTCTATATCAGTGTAGGGCGCTCCGTCTGCTTCTTCCCCCCAGTCGGCTGCTGACCCGTCCCCTGGCTGCACAACCCCTCCCTCGGTTGTCTGAGCCGCACTTCTCAAGTCAACATTGCTGGAACCTATTTTTGAAATTAATAATAATATTCCGATATAAGTGAGCTGAAATCTAAATAAAACTACAGATGGAAAAAATGCAACAAATAATAGCGTAACATCGACAATAATATATCGTGTACACAGAACGTCCTCATTTGTTTGTTCTCTATTCATTTCTACACCCTTAGAATGATCTGAGACTTATTTTGCACAGTTACTCTTTAGAACGTAAATGACAGTCTCATCTCTCAATCTCTCTCTCTCTCTCTCTCTAGGAACTCATCCCCTAATAATATTTACTTTATAGACAACTAAGTTTATAGACGCCAGAATTGTTAAATTTATCATCTTTGTCTTTAGAATTTATGAGTAAATTTCCTATACTATTATTTGTATAGTTGCAAGGATTGTGCTGCATTTTATATTGGTAAAACGGGTAGAAATTTTAATATAAGAGTAAAGGAACATATGAGATGTTTGAACAATAGTGGGTTTTCAGAATTTTCTAATCATTTGATAGAATATAGTCATGGTTTTGATAAAAAATTGGGATTGTCAATTTTGCATATAAACGGTGTTGGTCACGAATTAAATAATTTGGAACCATAGGAGATAAATAATGCATGTAAAAGTAATCAGGAAATTCTAAACAGCCAACTAAATTTACCTACGAGTCCTATTCTAAAAAATTTTCCTAAAAATTATTCGACTAAATTTGTATTGAGCAGCAATTTGAGTTAGGTACTAAATTTATTTTTTAAATAATTGTTTTTTTTTTTAATTTTTAGAAATAGATTCTGGTGAAGAAACAATGTTATATTTTTAGTTAGTTATGACATCCTAAAGAAGAACGAAACCGGTAGATGTATTTAAATTCAATTCAGTGGTTAATAAAACAAAGATAATAAATTAAAAAAATATGAATTTTAACCACAAAGTTAATATTGCTAATTTTAAAAGTATAAATGGTATTAATAAGAATTATATTATATTGATACCATTCACATCATTCATTTCTATCTTAAATGATCTCCTTACCGGCGCGCTGGTCGGCCTTCCTGGAGTACTCGGCGCACTCCTGCTTGATGTCAGGATACGAGATATCTATATCAGAGTAGGTCGTTCCGTCGCCGCTCTCGGCTGCAAACTCTGGCTCTAGCTTCACGACGGGAACACCTGGGCAAGCTCGCTCCATGGTTCTAGGATATCCTATCGAGCAAGAGATGACGAGACCCGCGACGCAATTAATCTCGAATGGCGGCCGTCATACGTGTAACTTCAGTGATGACATATACAACCAATGTCATTTTTTTGTTTAAAAATCCTCTCACTACGTTCAGAAACAAAACTGAAAACAATGTAAAAACTCGTAAAGCAACTTCTTCTATCTTTAAACAAACAAGCTCTTCACTCATTTACTAAATTAAATTTTTTCCCGTAGATTTATATGAATTATCAGTCATAATTAACGCTTCGGGCGCGGCAGTCGTCTGCTTTACCGACAATCACGCGACACGTGACACTTCGCTGTCAGTCCGGCCCTTCAGGTAATCCGACACGACCAATGCGAGAGAAAAACACAATTTATTTTGCAAAGCACCAATTGTGGCTGCAGATTCATCAAATATCCTAAAAAGCGCGTCGCGTAGAGCTATGCAGCTGGCCGTAGCAAGAATATACGACACTTTTCTCCACATCAACGATGACGTACGTCAGTGAACATGAGATTGTAACATCAAAATGGCGTTTGACCATAGACACGAGCGATTCATAGATAAATTATGTATTCAACGAATTGAACGTGATTGCATTTATCAAACGCGTAATGCTATTATTTTGATACATCCATGTGCTGTTATGATTGTATATTGTGACCTGTCTCCAGCCATTTAAATACTGTCCAGTTGAAAAGATTTGAAGATTTGATCAGTTGAAGAGAATACTTAACTTTGATATACTTTAACGTGAAGTGATGCGAAGTTATCACTATAATTCGCAGTAAAATCGATAATAAATAAAATGAAGGCAAGAAATCGGGTCTCGCAAGTACATGCAAAGTTGCTGACGGCGGGTTCAAGTAAACGGGACCGTGTCTATTAACAAAAAAAAACCAAGCGGCTCGTTCAAAAGCGAATAACGACCGTAGTAACCTCCAGCCCAAGTGTTGTGCAATGCACATTAAGACTAGGGGACGAAAATAACGGGACTATGAATGTTCCTCGAGAAGCGATCACAAATCTTTGTTTCGAGGGGACGCACTCTGCCGACAGATAGATATCGAAGGTCGTTGTACCGGCGACACAATCGATTTCCGAAAAAGATATAGGGAATGGACCGTTACGTGCCCATTAGCTAGCGTCCAGGGTCGAAACGTATTGAAAACAAAGGATGCAGTTTTTTTGTTTAATCTGCTTTGAGTGCGATGCCAAACGAACCGCATGGCACGGTTCGAAATGTAAATAAATGTTTTTGTAGATCCAAAAATATTGCAAGAAATAACATGCCCGCCGATTCAGTCTTTATTTTAATCACCTAGAATATAATAAATAATATGTATTGACGCGCGAATGTTATTCTGACACTATGCGTTTTGAAGCGATGAGTGCGAATTTAGTACCTAATTGCTTAACGAATATGACAATCGATCACGGTAGATCTGATAATGGAGAATTAGGATTATAATTAAACTTCCTGATGTTAGGAATAGGCTTCCATCGATTTAGTTATGAACCATAAGGACAAGATTAAGAACGTAGTGATACATGGTAATCATTTCTTAACCCCCCCTATCAACTTCATGTATTCCAAGTTTAAAAGATCTACCGCTATTTTAATAATAAATGTATGTTTGTCGAGTAAAGCGTGCGGGCGGGATGTTGGAAGGCGAACGGTGGTAGAAAATACTATTTTTCTCGTTATGCGCAGAACTGATGGCCCAGTGCCGGGCCAGCACGGTCCATGGTTTTAGAATCTCCTACCAAATAACTATACAATACGACCAAATGCTTCAATTTGGTTAATTTCTTTCCCCGGACATAGTTCATAAATGAAATCGAATTATGGCACTAGCAAGTACAAAATTTTTTATTTCACTTTAAAGTTTCGAAGTCTTTACGGTACATTCACGCTATAGAAAATCGTCGTTCGAATGTACGTTTACCATAGATAAGAAATAAATAAATGAATAAGTGAACCAAAGCATACAAAACTAATTTTTTTTACAATCATTATAGATTGTAACTTAACCTAAAAATAGATTTTTAACGTTATTTAAATAACCTAACAAAAACCTATAGTTTTAATTAAATAACAAACTTAACAAAATCTATTTGGGGGTTAGGTCGGTGGTTAAATGAAATGAATGTTGTTTGCGCGTGTAGAGGTTTATTATGACAGTATGATAAAAACAAGGAAGACATATCCAAAGCAAGCGATGAATGAAGATGTAGAAAGTGCACGTGTATTATGAAATGAAATGAAGCGAGCCGGCAAGACCGCCGTTATGAAACTGGAGAGACTGCTCAGCGGTGAATCCTTGAGTCAGGCTTGTAGCAGCAGCCGGCAGCGCTGTCGCTAGCGTCGATGCCGACTGAGATGGCGGTGGATTTAAATTCCGATTGCTACACCTATGATGCAAAATGGGTCACGATGATGTGATTCGAGTCGGTGTCCGTTTAGGAGTTCAATTAATCGATGATAAATCGAACACGTATCATGCTCCTGATCCCTCGTTAGAACGATACCCTGCACTCTAATGGAATGTTCGCTTCGCGACACATCCATCAGATATCACGCCTTCATCATTACCATGATTATAGGAAGAACACAGGTGAATATGAACACACGGAAGATGCATAAACTAGACATTTATTATACACACATTTACATTCACATGTAGGTGGAAATACTTATAACTAAGTTAATCTAAAACTATGTCTACCTCGGGTTATTTAGCGACGTTCATCCGGATCTTCTTCCGGAGACCTGGTCTCAGACCGGCGGAGTGATACCGTTAGCACCCGGCATGAGCGACTACCTGCTGACTGCTCGGCAGGACTGCGGACTGGTCTAGGCGGCTGCTCCTGGGTGGATTGCGGTGAACCGTGGCTGCTTCTCTTGCGATTCTCTGGCGACGTTCGATCGGATTTCCGGTGTCGGCTTCCACTTTCGAATTTCTTCGACTTCCGACTCCAGTTCTCGTTCTCAACTGCGTTTTCAACTAGCGTATGGGATTCAACTGGCGTCTGGTATTTAACTCACGTCTGGAATTCAACTCGTACCTCGACTTCCAAATCTTGTGTTCGACTCTATGTGTCTTTCACTGCGTGCTTTCAACTGACTTCTCCGGGCCTCGTCCAACTCATCATCCCTGACCTCGTCTTCGACTCACTTCTCCAGATCTCGTTTTACAACTCGTCTTCCACCCAAATCTTGCTTCCAACTGATCTTCCTCCCGAATCTTGCTTCCAACTGATCTTCTCCAAAATCTCACTTTCAACTGACAGCCGAGCTGTGCGTAGGCCATTCTTATACCTTGACAGTGGGGTGTTGCCCACCTGCCGACCTGCCCTATTCCCATCATGGGACGGACCACATCCCATTGGTCCATCCGCTTTATCTGAAGGCCACGCCCAATCCAAACCCAAAGTGACTCCTCCTTCGTCTTATCGCTGACTATAATTAATCTTATATTCAAATTATTTACACTTTAGTTACATTTCTTACGCTACTTGACATAATCTTATATCTAGTCACACATATTATTTAATTATTCTTATTCTTAGTTAATTTTTTTATTTTTATGAATGGAACATTCCATTTAATTTAAATTTGACATAATATCCACATGCTATCAATTGCATCTTGTTTTTCCCTTTATAATATTTCTTTATTTCTAATATGCATTGATCATTGTATTTATGTTCCACTCGCACCTTGATTTCCTCTTTACATATATTTATTTATGCATTGAACACTAGGTCCACCGTGACCGATAGTCATTTTCGTTAAGCAATTACTAGATTCGCACTCATCGCTTCAAAACGCGTTCTGTAGGATCACATTCGCGCGTCAAAACATATTATTGTTATATTCTAGGTGATTAAAATAAAGACTGAATCGGCGGGCATGTTATTTCTTGCAATATTCTAGGATCTAGGAATACATTAATTTACATTTCGAATCGAGCCGTTTGGTCAGTCCAACATTGTACTAAAAGCAGATTACACAAAGGAACTGGGTCTATTGTTTTCATCACGTTTCGACTTTGGACGCTAGCTAATGGGCACATAACGATGCATTCCCTAAATATTTTTTCGGAAATCGATTGTCTCGCCAGTACAACGGGACCAGCTTTAATTCTACGGGTCCTACGACCTTCGGTTTTCATCTGTCGGCAGGGTGCGTAACCTCGAAACAAAGCGCGGTCTCAGAGATTTGTGATCGCTTCTCGAGAAACCTTAATATTCCCATTATTTTCGTCCCCCCGTCTTGATGTGCATTGCACAACACTCGGGCTGGAGGTCACTACGGTCGTTATTCGCTTTTGAACAACTCGCTAGGTTATTTTAGTTAAGAGACCCGGTCCCGTTTATATGGACCTGCCGTCAGCGTCCTGCATGTACTTGCAGACGCGATTTCCTGCCTTTATTTTATTTCGTTTTTACGGCTAATAAATGTGATAACTTCGCGTCACTTCGCGTTAAGGTATATTACTTAACTTAAAAATATATTTGCAATTTTAATTAATTAACCAAACCTAACCTAATCTAAAATAGAACTGTAGTTAAGATAAAATAACCAAACCTAACCTAAAAATATAAATGCAATTATAAATAATTTACCAAACCTATAACCTAGCCTTAATGTAAATATATTGAGGTACCGTAATCGCCAATTTAATGCCATGCATTTTTTATCTATAGTAAACTAATTTGGTGATATTGTTAAATTTGGCCGTCGTCTGCTTTATCGATGCTCGCGGGAACGTGACACTTTGCTGTCCGGTAGCCGTTGTCAGAACGGCCCTTCAGGGAGTCAGACACGACCTTTTGCGATGGAAAAACATAATTTAACTCGCAATAGCACCGAATGTGGCTACACTCATTAAAAATCCGAACTTTGCTCTTGTGGAATTCTTTTAAACAAAATAAAAACATGTGAATTTAAATAGATTCGAAGAAGAAACTCACCCGCCAACAAGAAATACGAGGAGTTGCTTGGCAACCGTTTTAGCGTCATCGGCTTCATTGGCTTGGGGTTCGTTTAAATTGATTTATTTCGTTTTTTCTGTTTTTATAATTATAAAAACATAGTTTTTTTCTTGCTTTAATTATTTGTACCATTTGTGGTAATTATTTTTTAAATTTATTGTCTTTTTAATCTGTTTTAAACGATTTTCGTAGTTTTTCTTTTTTTTCACTAGAAATTTATTTTTGTTGTTTACCTTGGCAACCACCAACAACGGAATGGGGGCAACTGAAAAGTTGTCCCCGGCCCCATCTGACATATCCGATCCAAGAAAACGGAGAGATGCGTGTCCGGGTGATACGACATCATCAAAAAAACCCAGAGAGTCTGTAATGAATTCTTACAAATCAACTGACTGTGGTCCATATACAGTTCATGTACAGAAGATTAGCGGAGATGACAAATCCTCACCCATCCATCCCATACATTTCGGAAATTTTTTGTTTCGAAACAAAATTAAAAATATTTCTCCCGGGGGAGTCAAATCTCTTGGAAAATTTAAAGTGTCTGTCCAATTTAAAGACTATAAATCAGCAAATGAATTTTGCTACTCCTCTCTGACCATTAATCAGTACTCAGCAGTAATTCCGGCTTACCAGGTTACTCGCATGGGTCTGGTTAAGGGTATCCCAGTCGATATGTCAGATAATGACATCATCGAACAAATCAATGTTCCGGATCATTTCGGAAAACCATCTAAAGTCCGACGATTAAATTACAAAGATACAAAATCTGGTACCGTTCAGTGGCTTCCATCTCAATCAGTCGTGATAACATTTGAAGGGCAAAATCTTCCAAAGTATGTATATTTACATTATAATTCTCTTCCCGTAGAACAGTATGTTTTTCCAAAAATACAATGTTTCCGATGCTGTAGATTTGGTCACACGAAAACTGCATGCAGATCCAATCCCCGCTGTTTTAAGTGCGGCGATGCACACCTGGGCGAAGAATGTCCCAAAATAAACATAATGCCTTCTTGCCTCAATTGTTCTGGTCAGCACAAAATAAAATCAAAATTCTTTTCTCCTGCAAAATCTTCCTTTGCGGAAAAAACTTCTACGTCATCTCCGACTAAATTTTCTGCATCTCCTCTCTTCTCGCAAGTACTTGCGGAAAAAAATAACCATGTCTCTATGAAACCATCTTCATAAAAGAAAACTAGTTTCACTTTCCGTACCCCAAAAACATATCAGCCTTCTTATCTATCAAATGACCAATCCACATTAAATTCTATATATATTTCTCCCAATGGTAATTCCCAATCTAATGATAACTCCAATGGAGTTGCTTTCCTGTCAAATAATGATTCTCTTTCTTTTAATAATAATAATTCTTCTGATATTATTAAAACTTTATTAACTCTTTTAATTAATATTATATCTCAAAATAAAATACCGTCCAACGCTGCCGAAATAATTTCAAATATATCAAACTCTCTCCCAAATAATGGCAGTTCTTCTTCAGTGGAACACGAGAAGCGCTGTTTCTAATCGAATTAATCTTCTTTATTTATTACAAAACTACTCAATTTCTATTGCTTCCATCTCAGAGACATGGTTTAAGCCGTCTCTCCGTTTTCATGTGAAAGGATATTCATGTGTTAGGTGTGATCGGTCAGATGGAGGAGGAGGTTCTGCCATCCTAATCAAAAATGGTATCCCATTTCAATCAATTCCCGTTTCTCCTCCGGATCATAATGTACAAATATGTGCGATACGTTATGACAATATTACAATAGTTTCCACATACTGTAATCCATCTTCTGTTTTTAATCTTAATTGGTGGAATAACTTTATATCTTCTTTACCTTCACCGATCATTATAATGGGTGACTTCAATGCACATTCTACCGTTTGGGGTTGTTCTTCTGATGATAAATCTGGTAAAAGAATAATAGATTTATTAGATTCTGCAAATTTATGTTTACTTAATGATGGTTCTCCCACAAGAGTACCACTCCCCTCCCAAAATCCTAGTGCAGTTGACCTCTCCATCTGTTCTAGTAATTTAGCATCGTTGTTTTCATGGGACATTGTCCCCGATTGTTGTGGTAGCGATCACTTTCCAATAATTTTATCTTTTCAAACCACTCAAGTCAGTAGAGCTACTCCGAGACCTAAATATCGACTGCAATCTAAAAAAGCTGACTTACTTAGCTACGCGATAGAACTTGATAGTGCTATGTCTTCTTCCTTTCATCCGTCAGATAATTGCATTCAGTCTTACAATAAAATGGTAGACATTCTTAAAAACATATCTCAAAAACATATCCCTTTTACTATTTCCAATTTACATAAACCTCATCCTGCACCTTGGTGGGATCTCGATTGTACTCTCGCTGTAGGAAAAAGGAAAAAAGCCACTAAAATTTACTGTAAAAATATGACTTTACAAAATTATCTTGAATTCAAAAAAATCTCTGCTCAAACCAGACAGCTTCTAAGAAATAAAAAAAGGGCAGGATGGACTTCATTTTGTGAGGCCTTATCTCCAGATACTACTTTAACCACTGTTTGGAAAATGATTCGAAGATATAGATCTTCATATAATCCTCCTATCCAACTTGCTCCCACTTCTTCTTGGTTGAATAATTTCATGGACAAATTAGCTCCCTCTTTTTGTCCATCAGATCAAGAACTCCCTCAGCCATCTAATCTCACTAATTCTCATCCTCTTGAAGGCCCCTTTGTTATTTCTGAATTAAAATTTGTTCTTCAAAATTTAAATGATTCTTCTCCTGGACCAGATGACATTCCGTATTCTTTAATAAAACTAGCTAATTTAAAATTCCATACAATAATCCTTAATATTTTCAATGAAATCTTTTCCACGGGTTTGATCCCTGACAGTTGGAAATCTCAATATATTATTCCAATTCTCAAACCAAATAAAGATCCATCAAATGGATCCTCATATCGTCCTATTGCTTTATCATCGTGTCTTTGTAAAATAATGGAGCATCTAATTAAAAATAGGTTAGACTGGTTTGTAGAACATAATCATCTACTTTCAAAATCACAATTCGGTTTTCGGAAAGGCAAAAGCACTCTGGATAATTTGTCTATTTTTACTACGGATATTAATTTGTCATTTTCTAGAAAAGAATATTTAATGGCTGTTTTTTTAGATATCATCGGCGCATACGACAATATTCATATTCCAATACTTGTGGATAAACTCCGCAAGATGAACATTCCTGAAAAGATTATTATTTTTATAAAAAATCTTCTTTGTTGTAGAACCATCCATGTATTCGTGCAGGGATGTGTAGTTGGTACTAGAGTTGTATGGAAAGGTCTCGGACAAGGATCAGTTTTAAGTCCAATACTTTTTAATTTATATATATCAGATTTAGAAGCTGTTATTACTAAACACTCTAGAATTATTTCGTTTGCCGATGATATAACTATTTATATTTCAGAAAAAACAATTTCTTTGGCTTTAATTCAAATTGAGAAAGCCCTGAATGACTTAAGCTTATGGCTTGCATATAACGGTTTGCGCTTGTGCCCAGAAAAGAGCAAAATTGTTGTTTTTTCCAAAAAAAAGATAACCCCAAATTTCATTGTACATTTCGAAAACCAACCCCTTGAAATAAGCTCGTCGGTAAAATTTCTTGGATTAAATTTCCAATCGTCTTTATCTTGGTTTAACCATATTTCTGAAATTTTAACGAAATGTAATAAAAACTTCAATGTTATCAAAGCAACAGCGGGAATTTGGTGGGGTTCTCATCCTACAGTTCTAAGATTAATGTACAATGCACTTGTCAGATCTCATCTTGATTACGCCTCTTTTCTTTTGGATCCATTGCCAAAGTACTTAGCAAAAAAGCTTAATCAAATCCAATATAAATGTTTTAGGCTGATATCTGGATGCATGAAATCGACACCAATTAACGTTCTTCAGGTAGAAAATGTCGAACCACCTTTAGAAATAAGACGCCAACTTCAGTCTGACAAATTTTTTGTCAACCGTCTTAGTATGCTTTCTCATCCATTAACACCAAAGTTACAACTTTTGCATAGTTACTGTCACAACAAACCCTTTTGGCGAAACAAAAAACATCCCTTACTTGTGATGAGTTACCATTCGTTATCTTACTACGCCCTAAAAATTTATCGAAGTCATTCAATTCCACTGTACTTGATCCCATATGAAAGCATTATTTTAGAAAATAATATCTGCCTTGATTTGGGTTTAACAAAACAATTTTGTTCATCACAAAATGCTTCAATTGTTCGCAAAGAATTTAATCGGATAACTAACGAAAAATGGCCTGGATTTTCTTATATTTATACAGATGGTTCTAAAACTCAGTCTCCTGTTTCAGCTGGAGCAGCATTCCTTTGTGTTAACCCATATTCAACCGAAGTCTTTAAACTCCCAGATGATACGTCTAGTTTTGCTGCTGAATCGATAGCAATTCTTGAAGCCCTTCAGTTTGTTGACTTACATGGGCTTGATAAAGTTATAATTTTTACAGATTCACTCAGTTGTCTTAAATTATTAATATCTTCTCCCTTTAAATCAAACCTGTCACATATTTTCGTCAAAATAAAATTTCTGCTTTATAGCTTGTTTTTCAAAAATTCTAATATTATTTTAGCGTGGATTCCCAGTCATGTTGGTATAATTGGTAATGAAACCACTGATTCTCTGGCAAAGGAAGCATGTAAAGTAGGGAATCTTAAACATGATCGTCTAATTGCGTCAGATATGATTACAGTTCTAAAAAGAAAAAGTCGGGAAACTTGGAGTTCTCAGTGGAATGAATCAAAATTAGTTAAAGGTACATTTTTTGGCCATATTCATCCAAGTATTCTCCCTAAGCCGTGGTATGTAGGTTCACTTTTAAGTAGGGATAAGATTGTAACTATATGTCGCCTAAGATCTAATCACTGTTGTTCTACAGCTCATCTCTTTAAAATTAATTGTAATAATTCACCGATATGCGAGTGTGGTATAGGTGTTGGAGATCTCAACCACATATTTTTTGAATGCCCAATAATGGTCGATAGGGAAAATTTAATAACAAATCTAATCAAACAATTTGCAACTTTGGCATTAAATATACAATCTGTCCTTTATTCACCAACAAATCATGTCATATTATCTTTATGTAAATATTTAAAACTTAATTTTATGAATCTTTAATAAATTTAAGTGTATTTTTAACTATATTTAAAATAATGTAAATATCAATAAATTTGATGTAATGTTTTGGTTGTTTCACAATGAGAGAAATGTGAACGTATAATTTATATACCCTCACAATTTTCTTGATTATCTTAATATAAGGGAATCTCAATTGCAATGATGATTATTTTGTTTAAGTTTTTATTTATTACTTCCTTTGGTGATTTTTATAATTTGTTAATATATTACAAATATACTTTATGTTTATTAATATTGTGAATGTATACTTTCATACATTCACAATATTGTCTCGATGTTAAAAATATTATTATATTACAATTAAGAGAACTGTTTTTGTACTTTTATCTTTGAAAATAGTAATGTAAAGTTTTGTTAAAATAATTTTAGTTGTTTTTTTCGGTTTTGGTCTATCATGTTTGGTTATGTTATATTGTTCAAATTAAGAGAAATGTGAAAGTATAATATATATTTACGCAATTTTCTTAATAAATTCAATTAATACTTTATATGAATTGAAATATTACATTGTTTTTTTATTTTAGTTATATAATTATTTTTTAATCAATCCTTCACTTAAACTTCAGTTATAATTGGTATATTTTTATTTTACAATATAAATGTTCTTCTTCTTACTATACTATGTAATGTATGTTAATGAATGTGTTAATTATTTTTCAAAAATCAAATACTGTTACTAATATTTATTAATAATATTACCATGGTTATTTATTTATGTTAATTATTTATATATTTAAAAAATTGTATTATTTCATTTGTATATACTTGTAATGGCTAATTACGCCTAATTGGCGAAGGCCATAATAAAGAGAAAAAACAAGAAATACGAAGAATTCCGGAACAAGGTGTACTAGTCTCCGACAAAAGCTAAAATAGACAAAAACCACTTGGGACGAAATGAATATATATAACTAGGAAGGTCGAGTAGATCTGGTTGCGGCGAAGCACTCAACAGTCTCTCAGTCAGGATCCATATTTAGTGACCATATGATAGACGGAGCGTCGGCCATCTTGGATGACAAACTATGTTGTTTCAAGAAAGCTCACTAAGAAAATGTGTTTAATAGTATTTATATTTATTTGATACGGTTGTTTAATTCACCATTGGATGATTGTAATAAAATACAAAAGGTTACATTTTACATTTGTATTTATTTATAAATGAACAAGACATAATACACTACAATTAATACAATTAAACGGGTACACGATTTACTGAATCTCTAAATATTTGTTTATAAAACTTTCAAACGAAAATTATTGCCATTTAGAAATGAATATGTTTGCATTCCAAAATAAATATATCAATTTCGAAAAGACAAAAATTCACGTCCGTCTCTTATATCCATAAAAATTATAGAGTTATTGAACTATTTAATGAAAATAAACAATAATGAATTTTATAGTATTTAATACAAAAAAATCTAATAAATTATATCTTACGCGTATATTCAAAAACTGACGCAAATTTCTGAGACCGCAAATGGTTTACTACGCTCTGTGAAATCAATACATAATAATGGAATCGCAAGGTGGGGGAGTGCCTCGAAAAATAACCTAGGCCCTCTTATTAAAGCACAGAAATCCATAATACGAGTGATATCTAGGAAATCATTTTTACACCCTACGAAGCAAATCTTCAAATCACTTGATCTGTACATCACATTACATAGGATGCCTGTACACCATTACACGACCACATATAAAACTACATTTGGACGAAGACAATTCCTGATAGCACTGAAAACTTAGACTTTAACATGTACTTACTATGTATTTTTGAAACAAAAGAAAATATTTTAAAATGAAATGGGTTATTTTTTAAGATTCTATCTTAAATTTACATTGTCTTTTTATTTATTATATATTTAAAATATCTACTTACTATGTTTTTCTTTAAAAACCTAAATTATTTAAAAATGCAAGGCGATTCCCTAGATCATGCCTAGCCTCGTAAGTGAGAAATAGCAATAATATTATTATTGTGAAAAATGATGTGAACTGAAAATAAATAAAGTGTATTTTATATAATTAGCAGAAAGAGTGTGAAAATCTGACCGATTTAGTTTGTAAACTTCCATCGGGCACCAACCAACACGGACCCATAGGGTTTATGTCTGGTGTATTAGATTAATATCTCCCTAATTGCTTGGTGAACTCTTTTTGAATGGTAGAATATGGAATATGTCAGTTAAAATAAGTACATTTATAAATGTAACGACAATTAAGCATAGCAAACTGCAATTAGTATAGAGATAAATTCATTTGAAAATAATTGAACCCAGAAAGCCGCCATGTTTGTAATACGAGCTGTCAAAAAAGTTTTTTTTTTCTTTCTACACGGCTTTTAAAAGACTTAAAGATTATAACAAAGGAACGAATAACGATAAAGTTAAAACACTCAGTATATGAGTTCGAAACGCGATTCCTGCACCGATAGGATCCAAATGAACGAATTCGAATTGTGCAATCTCCGGGTCACACATCCCGTGGAATGGAAATACAAAAATTCCGGTCGTAAATCGAAATCACCGCAAAGTAGGGAAAGATAGTAGGGAAACCTTGATACAGGATGAGGTCGGTGAGGGGATAGAGTTCCAGTTGAAAGACCAGTAATGTCGGGAATCGGGATTAAGAAGGACCGCTCGCCTTACCTCGTAAATGACGCCTCTGTAATCCCTCCAGACGCCGTCGAGATCACACAAATAGCACGCCGATAAGCAGATTTCCGCTTCCAATTGAAGACGACGATATCACAATTTCACCCACGGCACAAACAAACAAACGATGCGTGATCAAAACATAATATCCAAAATACAGTGCTGGTGCACTGGAGCTGACCAAGTCCACACCGCGAATGCTATCGCGATGTTGAGATCGAACAAATATCGGCCAAATTGACGTCTGCTGACGTCAACGTCACAATTTACACTGACAAGACGAGCATGATGAAATCTATTGATGGGAATTTGGACGGGGAAATGTGTCAATAGCATGGATTGCCAAAAGTGCGCTTAACAAATTCTGAACAGTATATGATAGAACAATATTCAGTTTTCTTAAAATCCGTAAGCAGCGTAAATCGTTCCACGATAAACCGTTTATAATTTTAATTCTGTAATTGGGTTTTTCGGTAACATTAGCCGTAAGTACAATTTCCTACCTACATATTACTATGCGAATTTAAGCCTATTTAGTTTAGTAACAAATCCCTAGAAACTCGGAGGCTTTATGCCAGTACAGGGCAGCTATAAACAAAAGTACAGTATAAACTAATGTACCTATTATAAAGAAATAATATTGATATATAATGTGAAAAACGCGAAGTGCATTATTAGCGAATAAAAATACATAAACATATATATATATATATATATATATATATATATAAATTTATATGTGGGAATATAGTAGCTTCCTATACTATAGTCTGCGATACATGAGACAGCAAGTTGTTTGGGAAAAACTGACAGATTGTTAAGTATTATTTTTCATAATTATATCCAAAACTCTACTCATCATATATTGTATTAAAGTAAAATAAAGTTTGTTTAAATATGTGGCTTCTTAAATGGCATTTTCATGAGCTGCGTTAACTTCCAGAAGCGAATAAATATTTTAATGTGGGAATAAGGAGTCAGCGTAAACATAAAGAAGGTTACCCCACAGTAAAACGAATAACTTCTTAAACTTTTACAAACATATCCGTACACAGTCAACATTTGCTTTCACACAACCTCACCAGTGTGAAAGCAAGTGGATTGTTTCACACGCAATGACTAAGAACATGTCTCTTTAAACTTGATTTTATATTGCACGAATAATTGCACTCTGAACATGAAAATAATTTCTCACCAGTGTGTGAAAGCGAATGGATTTTTAATTGTAATTTATGATTGCACGAATAACTGCACTGTAAACATGAAAAAAGTTTCTCACCAGTGTGTGAAAGTAAATGAATTTTTAATTGTGATTTCTGATTGCACAAATAGTTGCACTGTGAACATGAAAATCTTTTCTCACCAGAATGGCTAAGCATATGTCTTTTCAAACTTGATTTCTGATTGCACGACAAATTGCACTGTAAACATGAAAACCTTTTCTCAACAGAATGGCTAAGCAAGTGTCTCTTTAAACTAGATTTGATATTGCACGAATAATTGCATTGTGAACATGAAAATAGTTTCGCACCAGTGTGTGAAAGCAAATGGTTAGTTAAATGTGATTTCTGATTGCACGAATAATTGCAGTGAGAACACGAAAACTTTTTCTCCTCAGAATGGCTAAGCATATGTCTCTTTAAGCTTGATATTATGTTGCACGAATAACTGCACTGCAAACATGAAAACAGCTTCTTACCAGTGTGTGAAAGCAAATGCGTTTTTAATTGTGATTTACGATTGCACGAATAACTGCACTGTGAACATGTAAATGGTTTATCACCAGAATGCGTAAGGTCATGTTGTTTAAAATTACGTTTACTATTGCACGAATAACTGCACTGTGAACATGAAAACATTTTCTTACCAGTGTGTGAAAGCAAATGGATTGTTACTTGTGATTTACGAGCGCTTGAATAATTACACAGTGAACATGAAAACGGTTTCTCGCCAGTGTGCGTGAGTATATGTCTATTTAACATTGATTTATCATTGCACGAATATTTACACTGTGAACATGAAAACATTTTATCACCAGAATGCACACGCATATGTCTATTTAAGTGTGATTTTCGAATGGACGAATAATCACACTGTAAACATAAAAACGATTTCTCACCAGAATGCGTGAGCACATGTTTCTTTAAACTTGAATTTTGATTACACGAATAATTGCACTGTGAACATGAAAACATCTTCTCACCAGAATGCCTAAGCATATGTCTCTTTAAGTTTGAAATATCATTGCAAGAAAAATTACACTGCGAACATGAAAACATTTTTTTGCCAGAATGCGTAAGAACATGTCTATTTAAACTTGATTTTATATTGCACGAATAATTGCACTGTAAACATGAAAACAGTTTGTCCCCAGTAGAAGTAAGCGTTCTGGAGGATTTATTGACTGTGGAAACGGACTGCAATTCTGGTTCTTTTTTAGGGACAGGCGGAGGCCCAGCTGGAATCGCAGAAACAGAATCTTGTATTCTTAAGAAGTCTGCAAAGCAAAAAAATAATTTATATTAATAAAATATTATATAGATCCCATATCATCCATTAACGGTCATTCTAAGCTATCCAAACTGCTTACCAGCGCGCTGATCGGCCTTCCTGGAGTATTCCGAGGACTCCTGTTTGATGTCAGGGTACCATATGTCTATATCAGGGTAGGGTGCTCCAACGCCTGCTCCCTCGCCGTTCTCAGCTGGAGACGCCTCCCCTGGCCACACACCACCATCATCATCAGTCCGAGGCTCACATTTCCAGCTAACATTGCTGATATATATTTCTGAAATAAAAAATAATAATCCGATACAATATGATACGAATTTTCCAAACATAACTAGAATTGGCAACAAAGCAAAAAATAATAGCGTGATATCAATATTTATACATACAGTGTGCATATAACTTCGTTCTTTATCTGTTTCAATACAATTCTACACCCGTTGATCTATCTGAGACAATTTTTGCAGTTACTCATTAGAAAAGTCTTCATCCCCTCATCTGACTACTCATAAGGGTATTAATGAGAATTATACAGAATAATATTGCGATTCCCCATCTTTTATTTACGACTTACCGAACTGTAGTGCCATTGTCAGTAAAAAAAAACAACGTATTCGCCGAACTTGATTTTAATATCTGTAGGTTAATATTACTTAAATGTTTTCTCTTTGACCATCTTTATTTTTTATTTATCAACCTGGTATTTTTGGTCAAAGTACAATATTACTTGGCCTCACAGGCACCTCCTCCCCCCGGCCCACTCTAACCCTACCCCATTCGATATACACATATAGTTTTTAAATAGAGATGCGTACAAGAAATACATGTCATATCAGCATTCTTACTATTTTTCAAACAAAACTAAACGTTAGTACTATGAAAAGATGACTAACTTGGTGGTGTCCGAACCCCAACCACTACATCACAAGGCAAGCGTCTTAACCACTACACAAACAAGCTACTCAATATAAAAGTGTTATTCTTATTACCAACCAAACAAAAAGTGGTCGCTTCAAATTGATTCCGCTAGGGGGCGAGCAGATTTTGCTAAACTAAAAGGCCCAGCTAGTCTATCTCGCTCCAATACGCCGGTGGTCGCAGATACGAGAACGTCTCCACTGGGTCGAGAGTGGAGTTTGAAGGTGACTAGACGGCGAGGTTTCAAAGGAAGGACGAGAAAAGAAACATTTGCCTAAGGTGTGATCGCGGCGCGTTGCAGACGAGAAGTGACCTCCGTACTGCAGCGGCGCGTTATTTATTTAATGTTTTTACCGCTGAGCCAACCGGAACCCGTTTACAGCCCTGGTCGCGCCCAGCGGCCGTCGCTGCCTGCCGGCCGAACCTGAAAGCTACGCATCATTTTAGGTTCGTACGCTGGCGTGCGGCAGAAATTAAATTTTGGAACATTAACAACATTTAAAATTAAAAATCATTTGATGCGGAATCGGTAGGTTATACCTTGACCGTGATATCCAGTATCAATAAAGGCTGGGCCAGCGCTCCTTTGGTTTTTATTAAAAGAAATTAATTCGTGGTGTCGACCGGGAAAATATCGGCATTCCTGAAAAGGGCCGTTTTTTGGCCGCCGTGCAAAAGGCTTTGTTGGCGGCCCTAAAAAAGTCCGTTTTGCGACGTTCCGGTAGGAGCGCTGGCCGGGTGGTAATAAGACAAGTGCTTGGGGTGCCGTGGAATTTATCAATTTATTCATTCCGCGGCATCCGAACTGTTAACATTTATTCTAATTCTTAGATAACGGGTTGCCGTGGACCATAACATTTGTTTAATCTACCGTATCCACGGCACCCAAAAACACAAAGTAGGGAAAATGGGTGACATACCGACGGATAGGCAAGTGTTTATTGTTTTCCCAATACCGAGGCACATCACACAAAAACAAGCAACATATGCGTATACAAAATTTCCATCTCTCTATGCAACAATACTAAACACCGTCCAATTTTATTGATATACTAGAATAGCTTTACAATATCACCAACTGCTCAGATTTGGTTAATTTTTCCCCCGGCATAGTTGAATGTTCTTATTACATAAATGAAGTCCAATTAAGCCAGTAGTAAGAGAAATAAATTAATAAGTGAACCATAGACAATTAAGTAATAATTATAATAAAATAACAACGTAACCCCTAACGTATTCAAAAAATACAAAAGAAATTACAATAAATAACCAAAGCAAAACCATAATTAGAAATACAATTATAATTAAATAACCATACCTAAAAATAGAATAGTAATTTTATATAAATAAACATAACCTAACGTAAATATAGAATTGTAATTATTTAAACTAACCTAAGGTAACCAGAAAAAAGAAACGATGTAATAACCAAACCATGAACATAGAGCGATCTATAAATAGAATTATGATTTGAAAATAACCAAACCTTGAACCTTGCCTTAATGAAAATGTAATGAGATAACGTATTGGGCAATTCACTCCCTTGTATTTTTTACCTATGGTAAAAGTAATTTGGTGTTACCTATGAATGAAGCGGCTGAAACATATATTTTCTATGGCTTTCCATATTGTAAATAATAGCAATTACACTCTAGGATCCTGAGCAGCATAGGTCCTCTCACCCCACTCCCCCGGAGACTTCGTCTTGCCCGGACCAACTTTTCCAATCCGGACACTTTAGTTTAGACTTTTTTCTTCGCCTTCTATTTTTTTTTAACGGTCACACCAGATGCACGCGATTTACATAATTTCTTACTATTTAGAGTGAAGTTCTAACCTGCCTTCTCGGAGTACTCCGAGTACTCCTGCTTGATGTTAGGATACGGTATATCCACATCAATGTAGGTCGCCCCACAGCCTGCTCCTCCATCGTCGCATTCGGCTGCAGACCCTGGCTCAGACTTCACAGCAGGAGCATGTGCGTCAGCACGGTCCATGGTTCTAGGATCGCGCAGAGAGCAAAGAGTGACGAGATACGCGATGTAATAAACCTCATACACTAATAACCTTAGTATTTACATGTACAACTTTATTCAATTTCTGGATAGAAGAACATTCCATAGATTTATATAAAATCGCATTAGGCGCGGCAGCCGTCTGCTTTACCGACGTTCGTGAATGATGTGAGATCTCGCTGTCTGGTCGCGGCTGTCAAAACGCCCCTACAGGGAACCCGACATGACAGTTCATATAATGGAAAAACACAATTTATTTTGTAAAAGCACCACTGCGGCTGCAGATTTAGAAAATACTAAAATAAGTGCGACATGGCGTGATTCCACGGCTGGTTTTCACTATTTCGAAGCATTCCAACGTGGACGACGACTCACATTAACTAACACAGTGCAACCAACCATAGATAAGGGAATGTATCTAGAACGGCAACTCCTTCTAACTAGTTCCGTTCTTTTAGCGCCGTCTGGCGGCTAAGCATTATTTTAATATATTTCATCTTAGATTTGAAAAAATATTTTTTAATTGAAGATATTGATAACGTCAACGAGCACAGGGTAATTTACCTTAGATGAGGGAATGTATCTAGAACAGTAACTTCTTCTTACTTGTTCCGCCAGTGTTGCTCCATCTGGCCGCTGAGCACTTTTTAATTTATCTTATATTCGATTTGAAATAATATTTTTTTATCAAGATTTTCAGTTATCATTAGAAATATTTTTTTTTTATTTCGATGTAAAAATCCTTACGAGAATAATTATTTAACTACTTATTGTTTTAAACTAGAATAATCAGCTTGATTTAAAATATTTATTACATCGACTGCAAAAATCTAAATATAGAATAGTAATCTGAAAAAAATGGCAAAGAAAGTTGACATGTTTTCTAATGTACATAATAAAACAAGGCACGTGTATGATAACATTTTTACCAGTAATATAACCAACCGTGATTGACGATAGATCGCGCCAAACTCAATCCAACAAATTAATTATTTAGTTAGGGTCAGGGGTATGGGAGAGGACGAGGAGTTTTAATAAAATGCCAAACCTAGCTTTCCAGACGGATATAATTGCCATGAGGTCGTCGGACCATGAATTACGCAATAACCATTTACATTGAGAACAATGGCGATAAGAATGGCGGCCCGCGGATGGGGTGTTTCTTAAAAGAAGAAGAAAAGACATCATAAAAACTAGCATTTCAACGGCAAGTGGACCATTTAGTATTCCTTTGTACAAGTACACATTGGTCCCAGAGATTTCTCCTGTTAAAGAATGAGAAATTACTTACAAATAACTGTGTAGAATTTGTCGTTTATTTTTTGTCGCCGCAGGACAAATGATCTCCCAGAAATCAATAGTCTGTGAAGGTACCAACACAAGACAGTTAATCTTATTTTGTCGTACTAAACGTAATGCTTTAAAGGGGTGAAATGAAAGCCATAAATCACTCTAGAGTGACAGGTATATCAACCAAAAATAAGAGAAGTTCGTTTTTATTTCATCACCTGGGACTATAAATGACAAAGATTTTTTTGTCTAATAAAGAACGATAAAAGCAAAGTCATCAACCCTAACGATAAATTTAATTTTAAAAGCGGCAAAATTAACAAGCTAGCAGAAATTACTGGCAGTCGGACAAATGTAATTCTGTCTAATGGTTTCTGTGGAAAAAAAGGATGCGAGAACACAATGGTAAAGGCCTTGCTTTATTTCAAATCAGATAAAAAAAATAAAGCATTCCCCGGATGCTACGTGTGAGAGGTATTTTGAGAAATCATGTATCTTAGGTAATCATACACGGGCGGAATTAATCTGAATTAGACTAAAAATAAAGAATTATAATATTTCTGACAGCGTAAGGAGAATTCCCATCGCTCCACGTTATTGCGTCGCGTGAGTTCAGCCATAATATTGAATAAGCGCGCCCAGAAATTCCCTGAAATGAATTATGATCAAATGAAATATGAACCGTAATGATAGGTCATGACGGATGGGTAAGTTCATTTGAGAAACAAAAATATGTAATGAATATAATCTATAAATTATAGAATAGCAATAAATATGTATTGAAATTTCAGTGCGACTTTTATTGTATTAAAAAAAAACAAATATGAAATAAAACTATACTGAACTAAATTAATATTTGCACCTTGGTCAATATTTTGTTTAATGTTGTAATTTGAAAGATGAGAATAATTGTTAATATTTGGGTGGGATTATTACCCGTGCAATAATGCAGACATGGTTTTTTTGGACAATTTTCACAACAATAAGCCTGATTTAAAATATTGATTAAATTAAATCTTAGAAATCTATAAAATAATCAAAAAGAATAACTTTATATTAAGCTAATATTAAAGACTAACATTATATTTGTATTTAAAAGTAGAAATTGTTAATTAAACTTATGGAAGTTATTTTTTTAATGCGATTCGTTTTTAGTCTCTCCTTAAATAGTCTCTGATGCACTGTTCCTTACAACGAAAAACCACCCCAAAACTTAGACTTCATTTAGACGAGAGCTCGTCCCATTAGTTGGAAACGAGGACTGGAAGAGACGTTAAGAAAACCACAGTTGGGATCAAAGTCGAAGATGAACAGTCGAAGATGTCAGTTGAAAACACACAATGAAGGACATACACATATCGAACACAAGATTCGGAAATCGAGGTACGCAGTTGAAAGCCAGACGCCAGTTGAATCCCAGACGCTGGTCGGAAACGCAGTTAGGAATGAAAATTGGAGACGGAATTCGAAACTGGAGAGCCACCCAAGAGCCGCCGCCTAGTACAGTCCGCAGTCCAGCAGAGCAGTCAGCAGGTAGCTGCCCACGTTTGGTGCTAACGGCATCACTCCGCCGGCCTGAAACCAGGTTTCCAAAAGAAGATTCAGAGGAACTTTGCCTAACAACCCGAGGCAGACATAGTTTTAGATTAAAGTAGTTATAAGTATTTCCATCTGACAGTAAATGTAAATGTATGTATAATAAATGTCCAAATTGTGTGTCTCTCCCTATAACCATTGTACTAGTGAAGGCGTAATACCTAATGAGTGGATTACGAAGCGAATATTCCATTAGAGAGCGGAGTGTCGTTCTGACGAGCGATTAAGAGCACGATACGTGTTCGATAAATCATCGATTAATTAAATTACATCTCATCTATCATCGAGTTACATTATATTTATGTCAGTCTAATCAAAATAATTGCATTATACGCGTTTGATAAATGCAGCTACGTAGGACTTATCAATTCATTGAACATATAATTTGTCTATGGACAGCTCGTGTCTATAGTCGAACGGTATATCTCTTATCTATGTCTCGGACTCACTGACGTACGTTGTACGTTGACGTACATATTTTGTCTAAGACCGGCTGCGTAGCGCGCCAAGACGCACTATTAGAATATTTAATGAATCTACTGCAACAGTCGATGCTTTTTCGAAACAAATTGTGTTTTTCTGTCGCATTGGTCGTGTCGGACTCTCCGAAGGGCCATTCTGACAGTGGCTACCGGTCAGCAAGGTCACCTGGGAGCGTCGGTAAAGTAGACGACTGCCGCGCCTGAAACGTAATAATATAAATCTACGGAATGTATTTCTGTTCAGTAATTGAGTAGAGCTTGTTTGTATAAAAATTGAAGAAGTTGCTTTGCGTGCTTTTACATTATTTTCAGTTTTGTTTCTAGACGGGGCGTGAAGATTTTCAAGAAAATAAACGACATTGGTTGTATATTATTCAGGTTATATGTGTGTCGGCCGCCATTACATGTTAATTACTTCGGGTTTCTCGTCATTTCTCTCTCGGTGGGTTATTCTAGTACCATGGACCGAGCTGGCCCAGATGCTCCTGCCGTGAAGTCTGAGCCAAGATCTGCAACCGAGAGTGACGATGAAGGAGCAGGCGGCGGAGCGCCCTACGCTGAAGTAGATATATCGCATCCTGACATCAAGCAGGAGTGCTCGGAGTACTCCAGGAGGGCCGACCAGCGCGCCGGTGAGGAGTCCATTCTATATAGTAATTAATGATCTGAATCACGCGCACCTGGTGTGCCGTTCAAGATGGGTGGACAATGAATGAACAAATCTAAACTGAGGTCACAGTCAGTGATAGTCTTTTACATAGGATCCTAAAATGCAGATTTGCTAAATATTGTTAAGAACGGTTAACGCGTATAGAATAGTATACAGAATAGACAGAGGCAGCTGTCAGTTTGTTGTATATATGCGAGTAGGTATCACACAATTATTCTTGGATTGTCAATTGCAGTTACCTTTGGACAAATGATTCCAGCTTTGTTTAATCGGATTATCATTTGTGATTCCAGAAACAAGTGCCGTGGGATGGGAAGTAGGATGGTGTGGGAAGGGGTCTCCAGTTAAAGGCAGCGAGGGCGCTCTCTACACGGATATAGACATATCGTATCCTGACATCAAGCAGGAGTGCTCGGAGTATTCCAGGAGCGCCGTCAAGGTCACGGGTAAGGATCTGGTTACCTTATATATTATTTGAGGAATTAATGATTACAGCAAAGGTGATTCAGGAACCCAACCGAAATGATGTGACATTGTCGGCGGGGGGGCTATTAACAAATTCATTTTAGTCTGGCATCACGACTGCTAGAGCTCAACGACCAATTAACATAATTTAAATAGAACTTGGAATAGTGTTTATTAAATAATTATACAGATAATTATTATTTTTCTAAACATACCATCCGCGCTATTTCTTCCCCTGATTCCGCCATATTGCACAAATATGACCTGGGCGAGATCTGCAAAACTCGGTCTGCGTATAGACGCGGCCTCTGCCTCGAGCATGTGACGCTGACAGTGGCAGTGGCAGCGCATGGCGGGTGTGCCGATCGGGATTTTACGGAGGACTTGGTATTATTACATTTTTAATTAGGATAATCACTTGGGTTGATTGTGCGGTATATCTCACTTCGTGAGGAAAGTGCGCCCTCTCGAGTTGACTGCTCCAGGCTGCTTTAATAAACAGTTAGCGACCGGTAGTAGGCAATCCGCGATTTCACGTTCATTCATCATTCACAAAATCTGTTTTTTAATTATTTAATAGTTTTACACAAAGTGATTACATACACATATATGTATATAATATCAACGATGTTATTATTTAGCCATTAAATTATTTTTTATACAATCGAAAATCACATCAGGAGCACAATTCAAAGATAATAATTAAATTATATCTGCATGTTTTTCATAATCGAATTCAGTCAACTACTTTATCCGTCACCACTGAGTTGAGACACGACAAATTGTAACAATTAAGTCCTATAAACAGTTGTGCTAATAGCAAAAATTTTCACCTCCGCATATTTATTCCCCAAAGATTCAATGTAGGGACTGCTGAGTTAGCTAATGCATTTGTTCTAACATTTCTTCTGTAATAGAACAATGAAGTGTGTCTCGATGATTCCTTTTCTGCGTGAAGGCCAAGGTGACCAACAATCTGGGGGCAGTCCATCATACCATTGATGATTCTATATAGAAATATAAGGTCGGTCACCATATGTCTCACTGACAACATATTGAATATTTAAAACTTTCTCTAGATTTTTTCACCCACCGCTATGTGAACATTGTAGTAAGGGGACCATATGACTGAATAATATTCAACCTAAAGTCTGGACTAGAGAATTAAACGTAGAGGACTTTATAAGGGTGCAGGTCTGTAAAGTTTTTTGCAGTCTAGACAAATCCCAACATTTTGAGACCTTTATTAATTATGGAATCAATGTGGGGATTGAACGATAATTTACTGTCTAATATTACCCCTAGATCATTAATCACCCTAACTGATACCAAGTCAACATCGCTGAAAGAGTTCGAAAATTTATTATTTTGTAAAACTAATATATTGGCATTTGGAGATATTGAGATGTAGGTGATTATTAGCATATTATTTAAATAGGAAATTCAAATTGCTTTGTAGTATCATACAATCAGATACACTGTTCACCAATTTATATTCACCATGATATTCATCTTCAAGTCTTCTACAACAATTAGATCCTGTACATTATCAAAAACGTCGGCAATATCAATAATAAGAAGAATAAACAATATAGGTCCAAGATGCGTACCCTGTGGAACTCTGAGTTAATCTGAGTAGGCGTCTAACGGATATTATCTAACAAATATTAAAATATACAACGCAAGATGTTTAGTGCAATAGCATATTAATTTCAAAATCTTTTTGTTAGCATTTTGACATTATAATGCTAATGTTAATATGAACACGGACATTACTAAGATGAAGTATATCCCGCATGGATCACGTTTCGAATATCATCAACCTAACCGAGTCCCAGAAACTTCTAAATAGCTTATTTTTTGTATTGTATTTCCTTTGCAGGTGTATCGACTCGGCCAAATAACTTTTTGAAAAAGTCACCATTGCCTCCGCCTGCACATAGATGGGATAATGAAGAAATCTTTTCATGTTCGCATTGCATATATTCGTGTAATCTTAGAAGCAGCTTTAGAATCCATATGCTTACTCACACAGGAGAGAAACTGTTTTCGTGTTCACAGTGCACTTACTCATGTAATCGGAAAAGCGACTTAAAAGTCCATATGCTTAATCATAAAGCAGAGAAACGTTTTTCGTGTTCGCAGTGCAATTACTCAAGTAAGCAAATGTACAACTTAAAAGTGCATATGTTTACTCACACAGGAGAGAAACTGTTTTCATGTTCACAGTGCACCTACTCATGTAATCGGAAAGGCGACTTAAAATTCCATATACTTATTCACACAGAAAACAAATTGTTTTCGTGTTCACAGTGCACTTACTCATGTAATCGGAAAAGCGATTTAAAAGTCCATATGCTTACCCACACAGGAGAGAAACAGTTTTCTTGTTCACAGTGCGCTTACTCATGTTATCGTAAAGGTGACTTAAAAGTCCATATGCTTACTCACACAGGAGAGAAACTATTTTCTTGTTCTCAGTGCGCTTACTCGTGTAATCGGAAAGGCGGTTTAAAAGTCCATATGCTTACTCACACAGGAGATAAACTGTTTTCGTGTTCACAGTGCACGTACTCATATAAGCAAAAATGCAACTTAAAAATTCATATGCTTACCCACACGGGAGAAAAACTGTTTTCGTGTTCACAGTGCGCTTACTCATGTTATCGTAAAGGTGACTTAAAAGTCCATATGCTTACTCACACAGGAGAGAAACTCTTTTCGTGTTCACTGTGCACTTACTCATGTAATCGGAAAGGCAGTTTAAAAGTCCATCAGCTTACTCACACCGGAGTGAATCTGTTTTCATGTTCACAGTGCACATACTCATGTAAGCGGATATACAGCTTAAATGTTCATATGCTTACCCACACAGGAGAGAAACTGTTTTCTTGTTCGCAGTGCGCTTACTCATGTAATCGGAGAGGCGCGTTAAAAATCCATATGCTTTCTCACACAGGAGAGAAACTGTTTTCGTGTTCTCAGTGTACTTTCTCATGTAATGAGAAACGCAGCATGAGTCTCCATATGCTCACTCACACAGGAGAGAAACTATTTTCGTGTTCACAGTGCACTTTCTCATGTAATCGCAAAGGCCGCCTAACAGTTCATAGGCTTACTCACACTAGTGACTAACCATATTTCTGTTGTTAGTGTCTATCATTTGTGTACCTGATAGCCTGCAAAAATTCTCATACTGTAATGGACATGCAATATTGGATAATACTTACTTACATATATATATTCATCCTGTAAGGGGACACGCATTTTGTCACACGAGAAGCCACGTAAGTCATAAATATGTATCTTGATAACTTCACTATTGATTGACAAAACTGGGAGAATAGTACTTTCATGAATAATAAAATAATCCCAAACTACAACATCACGTAAACATGTTCTTCGCAACTAATAAAAATACAATTCGTATACATATTTTCTTAAGATGACGCACCCGAATCACCGCCTAATCATAAAGGCTATATAAACCATGCTAATTGTATATTAATCAAGCTGTGTTTTTTGACAAAACATTTTATTCCGTTGGTCTAAATTGTTTATTGTTCTTGAAAGTAAAAGTTTTCAATGTAAAAAGTGTTATTACTCAAGTCATCGAATCACCCATCCTCAAACAAGAAAAGGTTTTGCAGAATCCAAGTGAGCTTCTCTTCCCACAAGAGAATTTCTATAATTGAAAGAAAAGGATCCTCTTTGTAAAAAGGAGTAAATTCGGGAATCTAAGTTGCAACAATGTATAACACTTGGTAGAGTTGGAGCCAAACGCTTTTGGTAAACAGTTGAGAAATGCTATTATGTTGTAATATGAAATTTTGTCTTAAAATCATATGTTATTGAAACGTAAAGGGGGTCGCTCTGCATGGTGAATCCGCGGCGCCCTCCTCCAACCCATCATGATGCTCCTTGGGTACTGGCCACAAAGTGACCTTCTGATCGTTCTACCTACATAGGTCCTTTCGGATGTCGCTAACCTTGGCCATGATGCCGAGGCACCTCAGGCTCCCGGAATTAATATTTTCGGGGCTAAAGCCCTTATTGTGCTGACCCGATAGCCCTCCGCAACCTCCAGTTGGAGATATCGGCCGCGGATGACCCTCCTTCTCCTCCTCCTCCTCGATCACCGGTAGAACGTCCTCAGTATTCAAACCACCGTCCGAAGAGGGATGGTTCAAAGTCCACGCACACCAAGTGAAGGTCCCAAAGATTTCTCTTTTACCAGGAAATTTGTATTGGCCGACAGATCTTGCAAACTTCGTTACATTATTAAGTAAAGTGGTTAAATAATTCAATAAATTTAAGAATGAGTCTCATGGTCAGCAGCTGCATGGGGATATTCATGTATCTTGATGTTCACGGTATGCGCAACAGTGTCTCCAGCACCGCATCTCAGAGGCATCAATCCGCCTTCTCTGCCTGTCTCCACGGTCCATGATTGCGCACCATATAGAAATATAGAATGCACCAGAGGCTGTAGAGCAGCGGTAAATATTTATTGATTCAAGGATTTAACATTGGTGACAGAAAATAAATGCACTCATGTATAAAGTGAAAGCGAGAGGAAAGATTAGGGACGTAGCTCGGTTTTACGAGAAGGGTGAAGAATTAGGGAAAATAATAATATTTGTTTAAAATCGTATTAAGTTGTGATATTGAAGTTCTGGATTGGATATACAATTGTTTTATTATTACCTTTATTTGTAAGACTTTTTTTTATCGTAGCGTGGTTTGAATTTTTCTTCATCAGCCTCATGGAACTTTTTTATAAACCGGATGCAATGAGGCCTGACCTATCGCTTACCCAAAACCGATGTAATAATAATAATAAATCTTATCTTAGTCCTACACTTTCGCCGCCTGGTTGTAATGCTGTTATGGCGACTGGTTGATAGCGCCTCGCGCAAGGCGATACCGCGCAGCTGCCAAAACAAAAAGTTGCCCTTATTGTTCCCGGCAAAATCACTTTATTAATAAAGAAAATACAATTCAATATATACGAATAATAATCATGATAAAAGAATTAATTAATGTAATATAATAAATAATATGAATAACTAAAAATGTACATAGGTATATTACATAGAGTATTGTGACGTGGACGCCTATATGTGACGTGTAATCGTCAGGATAGGACGCCATGTTTGCACACCACCGACTTGCTCAGAGGTTTGCGTGGTGTGCGTGATCCTGGATTATAGAATTCAACACAATGTCCTGCCTTTCACTTTAGTTAGCAAATTCAGGGAAAAATAAAAAGATTATTACAAATTTTATCACTAAGTTTAATACGGAAGAAACAAGAAAAATAAAGTATTAAAATAAAAATCATTAAGCATTACACCATAAATTGTGATTTGATGAAAGAGATGATCTCGGTAGTTTTGCCATATAAAATACTAAAGTTAACCATTATTTCCAAAACTAAATGAACATAAATTGTCACCTGACGGTTCGTCGAGTCAGGTATAAAACAGGAATAACTTGAAAAATAGATTGGTTAACACGAGCAGGAAAACCATGAGTTTTAAATGAAGTAAAAAAACAAATATGCTACAATGGAAAAATATTTGTTTTAAATGAGAATTAATGCTACATAAAAATAAATCATAGGCTTTAAATTCTTCGTACACAATAAAAATGCATTTTTACAACCAGCTTTCGCGTAGTTATTGCCCATTTCTACAGAGATTCACAGTCTTCATTAATTTGGTGAGTCCAAGATACACGTTAAAATTTGTCACTCTTCTTGCCGCACGTCAGGAAAGCTGGATTATCTGACATTTGGTTCTACATGAATCGCTTACGTCTCTTTTGGTTGAAAAAATTCATCTAGTCGAGTACTGACAGTGGCAGATTAACTCGTCCCCCTCATCCATTGTATGGATGAAATCCTTCCCGCAGCATTCCGTGTGTTGTGACATGACTTCTTCACCGTCATGTCCACGACATGAGCTGTAACAAAAGGTAACAACAACTTTCCTTTCACAAAATTTAAAAGTAAAGAGAACTGGGAATGATATATGAAAGTGAATGAATGAATGATGAAGGAATTTAGTGAAGAAAAAATTTAATGAGAAAGAAAAAAATTAAGAAAAGATGAAACAAAGAAAGGGATGTGTCCATCCTGAAATTTCACATATAATTAGTCAACAGATAAGTTCAAATATGATGCAGGATAACACAGATGTTAATATATTATATTGAATATGATGATGAATCAGAAGCATGGATATCCAACAATTTAATATAATTTATACAATTCTTTTACTAATAACTCACTAGCCCTACAACACTCCCACTCCATATATATATTTTTTTTTTACTTTTTTTATTTATATTTGATTTCTCTTTTTATTCCAAATTACATCAGAACAGCAAGAAAAAAAAACTGGCTACTTTAACACAGACTTTAGTCTAGCAAAGTAGCCAGGACAAGGCTGTATATATCAGAGGTGAAGTCTACTCCATCCCACACAATAAACTATGTATTATGTATGTTTATTATGTATCCACCTCTGTTAGTACAAAAATATGGATGTCAAAATATATATAAATAAATAAATATTGTTCCCCACTTATATGAAGTCAAATTTTAGGCGATTTATGGATCGGATTCGTCCGTCCTTTACCAATGCCAGCTGTCACCCGAAAATACCGTTGCTCGGAATTCTCTCCCCCCGCGGTCTGTGTTGCAACTTGATAATGTTAATTCCCACTCATTCCGCGCGCGGTAGGTACCTCATATAATGTTATAGTATATAAAAACTGGTTTAATTAATTGGCCATAAATGTTAATTTCAATCTGTTAAAAGTTCAGCGTCAGTGCCAAAGAATAGAGAGGAAGGGAGAACACTCTTTCGGGAAAAAGACAAACAAATAGGGGACTCATACTCCACACACCATTTCCGGCTGATTTAACCACAAAAGCAGCACATCATATGTCTCAGTTTAACACAAAGGAATATAAGATAAGCGACATATAATTTGAAGGCCTCACCGGACGCTGTCCGATACGCCTCCGTCAAAGCTAGCAGAGGTACTCTCTGCTCCCTGTTTAGCGCGAATAAGATAACCAAAGTCTATGCGCCTCTGCCTTTCGCCACATACATCGCATTGTATTAAAGGCGCATCGCCGGCGACCTATACGCCATTCCGCCGTGAACACCCTTCTAAGCGCCAAAAAAACTTTTCTGACATGGGCAAGGAAGAAATCCGAGATATCGTTGACAACACCTAAGTATTTCACCTGATGCTCACACCATTCATGCTTACTGTTAGGAATTATCACAGTGGACTGTATGATGGAAAATATGGAGGAAGAAACAGGATAACACAATACTTGAAAAATACCACTGACCTCTTGTGTTCCCGCCTCTCTCCCCACGCTCAGCACTTGAAGGATCCCTCGACGGATGCTGGGAGTTACTTTTAAGACGCTCGTAGTAGTTGTTGAAGGTACCGTAGGCCACTTGTAAAGTATCTCGCGATGTACGTAGACTACCGGCGCTCATTCGAAAAAGATACAGGTTGTAATGCTTATAGTACGGCGACCAAATTAACCCTGATTCCCGCATTGATGGACAAGTATGTGTCGGAAGGTTAGAAGCGATCTATATAGGCATGAGGAACACAATTTCTCTAACACGTACTGTCGGGTTCCTTTCTACGCTTAGTCTCCCTTTTAGCATCTTGTGAGAAGCAAGAGCCAACTTGTTCCTTTCGCCCCAATCCAATATCAAATCAATCGATCTTCTTTCTAGCTCTCGCCGGCTCATGTCAAACACCAATACCAAGTCCGTTGGATAGATAGACCCAGTACATTTACAGATTGCGAGGCTTCGAGTGGGATATAATAGAAATAGGAACCCACGTATCCTGAATCCACGTGAATTCATATCCACCGCCATCTCAGTCGGCATCGACGCTAGCGACAGCGCTGCCGGCTGCTACAACAAGTCTGGCTCAATCATGCACCGCCAGTCTCTCCAGTTTCATCGTTCCAAAACGGCGGTCCTGCCGGCTCACGCGCGCCGAACGAGAACGCCGACTCGCTTCATTTCATTTCATAATACTAGTGCACCTTCTACATCTTCACTCATTTCTTTCATTCTATCTGTCTTCAATGTTATATCCATCACAATAAACACCTCAACACGAAACCTATATTTCTTTCATTTAACCACCGTCCTAACCCACAAATATTCATTGTTTTGCTTCGATGGACGAATACAGAAGGCAGATTGTCGGTAAGGTGAGGAATTCTGGTAAGTATTTGATGTGAAGGATCCACATCTCATGTTCACGACCGAATTAGTCGGTGGAAATTTAAAACCCCCGGTTCTACAGGTCACAATATATAAATATATATATATATATATATATATTTAGTTTATGTTATCTTCCATAATTAGAGCCACCTGCGCATTGGTTACCCAAATGTTATATTCTGTGGACCTGAGCAGATTGCAGAAATATGGAAATATACTTCTAGTATTTCTGACAGGCCATCAATTTTATTATGCAAAAATTTGAATAGACATATTAGATCAATAATAAGTCTACTTGATTTTTTATTAACATAAGAGAAAACCATAATTTAATTTCTCTCGTGGTACATTTAGTTAAATATTATCAAATCTCATAAATTAATTTTGTAATCACCCAATTATGTTAGAATGCGTTTTGTAGAATGTTAACCGTACAGATGAGTTATACTGGACCTGACTTTTCACAAATAATATTATTAAGATCTATCATTAACGTACAGCGAAACTGAATGTACCCGACAAGTAACAGTGCCCAAAATGAAACATTCTCTTCACACACGAGTAAACTGGCGATATGTTTAAAAGCAGTCGGATATCCTGAGAAGTTGATGCATTGGCGGTTTAGCCAGCTAAATGTACCTGGCAATACCGTGCCGTAGTGCACAAGAGCAGCGTCTCGGGGCCATCAGTTCTGCGCACAGTGTGAAGAACATTATTTTATACCATCATTAGTCTCGCTCGCACGCATAGCTTGACCAATATAAATTGATTATTAAAGTAGAGTAAATCTGGAATATATCGGATTAAGTGTCCTCTGTTTGATAAATTCGAGCATCTCCCGCCAATGACAACAAAATATTTCAAAATGACAATATTTAAATGACTAGAGACAAGTCACGAGGTACAATCGTAACAGCACATGGTCTTATAAAAATAATAGCATTATATGATACTGATATGCCTGAACGGTAATTTATGTCGCGAGCCGATTTTCATTCCAACCGACCTATCATTATTTGTCATCTGCGGACACTTTATTTTCTTGGATGTGTATTTCGCGAGAACCCACGTCACACGAGGACCTTTTCTTCCGTCATTGGAAAGCTGTCCTTTGTTTCGTAGGCCATTCATCGGGAATATTTATCTCTTCCGCAATTGCGAGGGATGAGCACACGTGTTACGCAATACGTTATGGAGTCAATCGGTTGCCTTTTGTCCGAGAAGAAATCGAGAAATGTCGCGCTCGGGAGCGGCCTGATAACAATGTACCGTCAGCAAATTAGGGGGTCGACAATAAGACAATGACCGCACAGAAAAAAAAGGAATCATTAAGATGCGGGTGCATTTTTTCCACCCGAGGATAATTAACTCCGGGGTAATAAAGCAATTTTTGTTGCATGCGGACCGGTACCCACGTGCAGAAAGGCCACCGTGAGCGACGACTGATTATCGCGTCTTTTTCTCCGTAGGAATAAGTCTGTGTACGCTGATTCACATCTTCCACATTCGTGCACCTTATGTGGTGCGTGTATCGAAATTATAGATCCGGAGAAGTGGTCGGACATGAGGTCCGGGAGTACAAGTTGGACAAGGCTCGGAGGAGTCAGTTGTAAAAATCAGTCAAAAGCCAGTCAAAGGGATGTCAAAAGCACGAGTTGCAAACCCGGAGTAGTGAGTCGAAGTTATAAACCCGGTGTAGAAAGCACAAGTTGTACACCCGGAGTAGAGTTGTAAAAAGGAAGTCGAAAAGAAGTCGAAAGCACGCAGTTGTAAAACGAGGTCCGGAGGAGTGAATCGGAGACAAGGTCCGGGAGAACGAGTTGAACGAGGTTCGGAGAGCAGTTGTAAACACGCGACGGGAACAGAAGTAAGAGCTAGAAGCGAGAGCGCGTTCTATTAGTTGGAAACGAAGTCTGAAAGAGACGTCAAGAAAACCACAGTTGGGACCGAATCATCGCAATCCACCTAGGAGCAGCCGCCCAAACCGGTTCGCAGTCCTACAGAGCAGACAGCGGGTAGCCGCCCACGCCGGGTGCCAGCGGCATCACTCCGCCGGCCGGAGACAAGATTCCGGAGGAACGCCACCGAGTAACCCGAGGTAGAATAGGATTTAGATTAAGCTAGTTATAAGTATTTCCACCTGCCCGCGAAGGTAACTGTGTATTCAATAAATGTATAATTTGTGCATCTTCGTGTGTTCATATTCACCTGCATCACTCTTCCTATAACCATGGTTATAATGAAAGCGTGATATCTGATGGATGGAATATTCCATTAGAGTGCGGGGTATCGTTCTGATGAGCGATCAGGAGCATGGTATGAATCATGACTCCTAAACGAACCCCGAACGAATCACACGGCGCACAACGTCGTGTCCCCCGGTTGTATCAACATGATCTTATCAAAATAACAATATTATATGATACCCCTTTGAGAAATGCCACTACGCAGGACTTCTCAATTCATTGAACACATTATTTGTTTATGGACAGCTCCTGTCTAAAGTCGAACGCCATTTTATCTCGTGCTTACTGACGTGCGTCGTTGTCGATGTCGGGAAACTTGTCGTAAATTCTGTCTGAGGCGAGCACTTATTAGGGTATTTAATGAATCAGCAGCCACAATCGGTGCTTTTTCAAAATAAATTGGGTTTTTCCGTCGCATTGGTCGTGTCGTGCTCCCCGAGGGGTCGTCCTGACAGCGGCTACCGGACAGCGAGATGTCACATGACCCAGTTTAATATAAATCTACGGAATGTACTTCTATTCAGATATTGAGAAAAGATCTTGTTTGAATAAAGATTGAAGACGATTTCAGTTTTGTTTCTGAACGAAGCGAGAAAATTTTCAAGCATATAAACGTTATCGGTTGTATATGTAGTTATTAGAGTTAACTCTACCTGTCGTCGCGTATCTTGTCAGCTCGGTGTGAGATCCTGGAACTATGGACCAAGCCGACCCAGATACTTGTGCCGTGAAGCCTGAGCCGGGTTCTGCAGCCGAGAGCGACGATGAAGGAGCGGGCGGCGGTGCGCCCTACACTGATGTAGATGATATATCGCTGCCTGACATCAAGCAGGAGTGCTCGGAGTACTCCAGGAGGGCCGACCAGCGCGCCGGTGAGGAGTCCATTCTAGATAGTAATTAATGATGTGAATCGCGCGCACCTCGTGTGATCATTTAAATGGTTGGACAACGAAAGGAAAAGTCTAAACTGAGGTCACAGTATCCTAAAGAGCAAATGTGCTAAATTTTGTTTAGATCATTCAAAAGGTATAAAATAGTATACAGAATAGACAATGGTAGTCTGTCAGTTTAATGTATATATGCGAGTAGGTACCACACAATTATTCTTGGATTGTCAATTGCAGTTACCTTTGGACAAATGATTCCAGCTTTGTTTAATCGGATTATCATTTGTGATTCCAGAAACAAGTGCCGTGGGATCGGAAGTAGGACGGTGTGGGAAGGGGTCTCCAGCTAGAGGCAGCGAGGGCGCTCTCTACACGGATATAGACATATCGTATCCTGACATCAAGCAGGAGTGCTCGGAGTATTCCAGGATCGCCGTCAAGGTCACGGGTAAGGAGCTAGTTTCCTTTTATTGTACTGAGGAATTAATAATTACTCCAAAGTTGACTCAAGATCCCAACCGATATGGTGCGACATTGTCGGCTGTGGGCTTCGCGGGGGGTGGGGTATTAAAAAATCAACGGATGTGAAGTGTCTGGGCGAGAGCTGCAGAACCTGGTCTGTAGGCGGCTGTGGCATGTGTGGCGATCGGGATTTTACGGAGGACTTGGTATTATTACATTTTTGATTAGGATAATCACGCTATATCTCACTTCGTGAGGAAAGTGCGCCCTTTCACACGAAATCTAATATTTGATGTTACGTACTTATCTCTTAAGTACGTCTTCAGTGTACACCTGGTAATCTAAAGGTCCAAGAAATAGACTTTGTAATAATTAATCTTTTATGACAATAAGCTACATTTTAATACAAGGTATGTCACTATAATGGTCAAACTATTAAACCGATGAACACGCAGAAAGATACCGCGCCCGGCCGCGCTCCACCCTTTATAGCCTCGCACACATGCACCGGCGGTGCGGCATTCAATCACACAAACACACACACAACTGTACAATCCCAAAGACATCATATTTAAATATTTAATAGTTTTACACAAAGTAATTATTTATCCAACTAAATATCAACGAATTGTCAACAATCGGGGTGTTCTAAGTAAGGATCACTTATTTATTTATTTATTGTGCACGCGCTATTCAGGCAAAACATTTTTTTTATATCATAGCAAATCACATCAGAAGCACAATACAAAGATAATAATTAAATTATATGGGCATGGTTTTCATAATCATATTTAGTAAACCACTTTATTCGACACAAAAAATTGTAATGATTTAGTTAAGCTAATAACATAAATGTAGACTACCTCCGCATATATTTATTCTCCAAAGAATACATACTGGGGACTGCTAATGAATTTGTCCTAACATTATCTCTGTAATAGAACAATGAATTGTGTCTCGATGACTTCAATGGTGCATCAAAGTCAAGCAGACAAACAATCTAGGTGCAGTCTATAATACCATTGATAACCCTATATAGAAATACAAGGTTGGTCACCATAAGTCTCACTGACAACTTTTTCAACATTGTCAGACATCTGAAAAGATAATTATAATGGATATCCTCAGAGCGTATATTTAATTTAGAATTAATTATTATTTAAAACTTTTCTCACGATTCTTTCAACCAGCGTCTAGTGAACAATGTGGTGAGGCGACCATATGACCGAATTATATTCTTCTTGAAGTCTGACTAGAGAAGTGTAGAGGACTTTATAAGTGTGCAGGTCTGAAAAGGTTTTTACAGTCCTCAAGACAAATCCCAACATTTCGAGACCTTCATTAGTTGTCTAATCAATGTGAGGAATGAATAATAATTTACTGTCAAATATTACACCCAGATCATTGATCAATTTAACTGATACCACGGCAACATTGAGTACAAAAATTACATAGCATTTTTTTTTTTGTAAAACTAATAGATTGGCGCTCTGAGATATTGAAATATAGATGCGAATTAAAATTGCTTTGTAGTATCATGCAATCAGACACACTATTCACCCATCTGAATACCTTCAAGTCATCTGCAAATATTTAAGCATTTACATTATCAAAAACATCGGCAATATCAATAATAAAAAAAATAAACATTATTGGTCCAAGATGAGAACCCTGCGTAACTCCATTCAAAGCATTGAATTCATTAGATAATGAAGAGTTTATATGAGTTGGCGTCCAACGGATATTATCTACCAAATATTAAAATATACAACGTGAAATGTTCAGTGCATAGATTAATAGCATATTCAATTCAAAAAATTTTTTGTTAGCATTTTGACATTATACAACTAATGTTGATGTCAACACTGACTTTATTAAGATAAAGTGTCCCCGCATGGTTCATGTTTAAGTACTATCAACTTAACCGAGTGGTGATGCAAGTAGCCAGAAGTTTCTATATGGCTTATTTAATGTATTGTATTTCTTTTGCAGGTGTATTGACTCGACCAAATAACGTTTTGAAAAAGTCACCATTCCCTACACCTGCACATAGATGGGAGCCAAAATCAAGAACGATATTAATCGCCAAAAATATCTCTAGACGCCAAGCGCTCACTACTTGTAATGATAAACTCTTTTCATGTTCGAATTGCAATTATTCGTGTAGTCGTAGAAGCAGGTTTAGAATTCATATGCTTACTCACACGGGAGAGAAACTGTTTTTGTGTTCACTGTGCACTTACTCATGTAATCGGAAAGACGACTTAAAAGTCCATGTGCGTACTCACACAGGAGAGAAGCTGTTTTCGTGTTCACAATGCACTTACTCATGTAATCGGAAAGGCGACTTAAAAATCCATATGCTTACTCACACAGAAAAAAAAGTGTTTTCATGTTCACAATGCACTTACTCATGTAAGCGAAAATGCAACTTAAAAGTTCATTTTCTTACTCACAAAGGAGAGAAACCGTTTTCGTGTTCACAGTGCACATACTCATGTAAGCGAAAATGTAACATTAAAGTTCATATGCTTACCCACACAGAAAAGAAATTGTTTTCGTGTTATCAGTGCACATACTCTTGTAATCTGAAAAGCGTCTTAACAGTCCATATGCTTACCCATACAGGAGAGAAACTGTTTTATTGTTCACAGTGCACTTACTCATCTAATTGGAAATGTAACATGAAAGTCCATATGCTTACTCATTCAGAAGAGAAGCTGTTTTCATGTTTGCAGTGCACTTACTCATGTAATCTGAAAAGCAAATTAAAAGTCCATATGCTTTCTCACACAGGAAAGAAACTGTTTTTGTGTTCTATGTGCACTTACTCATCAAATCGGAAAGGCGACTTAACAGTCCATATGCTTTGTCACACACAAGAGAAACTGTTTTCTTGTTCGCAGTGCTCTTACTCATGTAATCGCAAAGGTGACTTAAAAGGCCATATCCTTACTCACACAGTAGAGAAACTGTTCTCGTGTTCACAGTGCCCGTACTCATATAAGCAGAAATGCAGCTTAAAACTTCATATGCTTTCCCACACAGGAGAGAAACTGTTTTCGTGTTATCAATGCACATACTCATGTAATCGTAAAATCGACTTACGAGTCCACATGTTTTCTCACACAGGAGAGAAACTTTTTTCTTGTTCACAGTGCACTTTCTCATCTAATTGGAAATGTAGCATGAAAGTCCATATGCTTACTCATACAGGAGAGATGCTGTTTTCGTGTTCACAGTGCACTTACTCATGTAATCGGAAAGCCGTTTTAAAAGTCCATATGCTTACTCACACAGGAGAGAAGCTGTTTTCATGTTCACAGTGCACTTACTCATGTAATCTGAAAGGCAATTTAAAAGACCATGTGCTTACTCACACCGGAAAGAAACCGTTTTCGTGTTCGCAGTGCACTTACTCATGTTATCGAAAATGCGCCTTAAAATACCATATGCTTACTCATACGGGAGAGAAACTGTTTTCGTGTTCTCAGTGCACTTACTCATGTAATTGGAAAAGCGGATTAAAAGTCCACATGCTTTCTCACACGGGGGAGAAACTGTTTTCTTGTTCACAGTGCACATACTCATGTAATCAGAAACAAAGGTTGAGACTCCATATGCTTACTCACACTGGAAAGAAACCGTTTTCGTGTTCGCTGTGCACTTACTCATGTCATAGGAAATGTGCTTTAAAAGACCATATGCTTACTCATACAGGAAAGGAACTGTTTTCGTGTTCGCAGTGCACTTACTTATGTAATTTGAAAAGCGGATTGAAAGTACATATGCTTACTCACACATGAAACAAACTGTTTTTTTGTTCACAGAAATTATCAGAAACAAAGGTTGAGACTCCTTATGCTTACTCACACAAGAGAGAAGTTGTTTTGTGTTAAACTGCACTTATGTAATGAGAGACGCAGCTTGAGTCTCTCACCCTGTTTACTCACACAGGAGAGAAACCCTTTTCGTGTTTGCAGTGCACCTATGCGTGTAATCGGTAATATCGCTTATTAACAGTTCATAAGCTTACTCACACTAGTGATTAACCATACTCTTATTCATTGTTACAATCATTCATGTATCTTATAGCTTGCTAAAATATTGTATTATTTTCATACTGTAATGAACCTGCAATTATTGTTAAGACTTTCTAATATATATATTCGTCCTGCAAGAGAACGCGCATTCTGTCACACAGGAAGCCATGTAAGTCAAAAACACATATCTTGATGACCTCACTATTGATTGACAAATCTGGGAGAATAATACTTTCATGATCTAGTTAACACACTCTTCGCGACTAATAAAACTACAATACGTGTACATATTTTCTTCGCATCATAAAGGCTATATAAACCATGCTAACCCGAACTCATTGTGTATTATTCAAGCTGTGTTCTTTAACGAAACATTTGTAAATTGTTTCTTGTTCTTGAAAGTAAAAGTTTTTAATATAAAAAGTGTTTTTCCTCAAGTCATCGAATCACCCATCCTCAAACATGAGAGGGCTTTGAAGAATCCAAGTGAGGCTCTTTTCCCACAAGAGAATTTTGAGAACTGAAAGAAAAGGATCCTCTTTGAAAAAATGAGTAAATTCGGGAATCTGGATAGCAACAATACATAACATTGGAGCGAAACACTTATGGTAAACAGTGCAGATATGTTGATATTCGGGATATGAACCGGGAACGTTGTCATATATTTACATAAAGATATCGTACTTAATTAACCAAATTATCTTAATCTTTAAAAACAACCTTACAAATATCTTAAAACTAAGCTTTATCTACACATGCCATCCTCGTGATCAATGTCTCCTGTCGCCCCCAACGCGGTCCCTGTTGCCGTCCCTCGACCCCTCCTAATGCTTTGTGGGTTACCGGATAGCCGTTAACGTACGGTATCCTACCGAGCGTGATATGTCCACCTGAGTGCCCCACCTGCTCCAGCACCCCTACTCGCGGCTGCTCCATGGACTCCTGATACGCTGGATAGGCGAATCCACCAGAGCGGTCCACACTCTACAGCTGCAGAAGCTAGTGTCCGATGGACACACAGGCTGTCATCAGCCTTAGCATCATTCTCGATGCTCTATTGGTTGGGCACCATCACCGCAGTCTCCATCTAAGCGGGATACGTTTTTGCCAGTGCGCCCCATCTACCAGCACCCCTCTTTGACACACCCTTCAGAGCAGCCCACACACTCAACAGCTTCTGACAAAGCTACAGCATCCGACAGACGCATAGGCTGTGCCTATACACAGCCTATGCGTCTGTCGAAAGGTCCTGAGGCTATCCTCAGGACCTTTCGCGACTGAAGCCTTCAAGCTGAAGTCTGTCAGCTTAATCCTCTGTCGGCCTCCAACTGATCTCTATTCCTGGTATGACAATATTCAGCTCAGTGTTAAAAACTATTGTTTCGATAAGGGTCGCCAGTAAATTGCAGACATGGACATCCGAGAAGCCTTACTGCCCTTTCATAATAGTCCATTCGTCATGCCCGAGCAAATACCAAAAACTATCCCTTTATTGCCGAAGTCACCGGTGCATGTTCTAACAAGATTTTTAACAATGGGCTGTTCTGTGCGGCCTCGCACACCAAGTGAAGATCCCTAAGATTTCTCTCTTACCAGAAATTTTGTATTGACCAACAGATCTTGCAAACGTCGTTACAATATTAAATATACCTGGTTAAATAAATCCTAAAGAAACTATTTTGACTATGCTGCTCCACTTTTCTCGGTGTCCTACAGATTTTATGGCTATCGCCAGAAATGTGTCTGTTGCCTTTTCCACGTAGTCGGTCCAACATGTTGGGGATCTTACTATTTCTCTCCCTCAAGATCTCCAAAAATGGAAGGATTTAACGGATTCAGGATAGTCTCAGGCAAGTGGTATGCCCTTGATGTTCAGCTGCTGTAGAGTGGTGATATTCCTGCACCTTGGTGTTCATGGTACACGCAACATGTCTCCAGCACCGCATCTCAGGGGCATCAATCTGCCTTCTCTGCCTTGCCTCCACGCTCCACGTTTGCGCACCATATAGAAATATAGAATGCACCAGAGGCTGTAGAGCAGCGGTGTAGTCAAAATTAATTTACAATATATTGATTCAGGGATTTAACATTAGTGACAGAAAATAAATGCACTCATGTATAAAGGCTAAATAAAGAATTAGGGTAAAGGGAAATCAATGATACTTTGTTAAAGTCGTATTAAGTTGTGATATTGAAGGCCTGGATTGGATAAACAATTGTTTTATTATTGCCTATTAGTAAATCTTTTTTACTGTAGCGTGGTTTGAATTCTTCTTTAACAGCCTCGTGGAATTTTTTTTATACAGGAGCAATGAGGGCTAAACTACCGCTTACCCAGAACCGATGTAATAAGCTCAAGGCTCTTATTATCTTGGTCCTACACTTTCGCCGTCTGGTTGGCATTGTTGCAATGCTACTACGGCGGCTGGTCGATAGCGTCTCGCGCAGGGCGATACAGCGCAGCTGCCAAAACATAAAGTGCTCATTGTTCCCGGCAGAATCACTTTATTAATAAATAAAATACAAATCAATATATAGGAATAACAATCGTGATAACAGTGTTAATTAATGTTATATAATAAATAATATGAATAATTAAAAATATACATAGGAATGTTAAATAGAGTATATAAAAAACTAGTTTCAGGTCAAAACATAAAAACGAGAGTTACAAAGATATTAATTGGCCATGAACGTTAATTTCAATGTTGGAAAAGTACAGCGTCAGGGCCGGAGAGTAAAGAAGTGAAGACACTCTTTCGGGGAAAAGGACAGCACAAAAGGAAAACAAATAGGAGACTCACACTCCACACACCATTTCCGGCAGATTTAACCCACAAAAACAGCACATCATATGTCGCAGTTTAACACAAAGGAATATAAGATAAGCGACAGAATTTAAAGGCCGCACCGGACACTGTCCGATACGCCCCCGTCAAGACCAGCAGAGGTACTCTCTGCCCCCTGTTCACGGCGGATGAGATAGCCAAGTCTATGCGCCCGCGCCTTGCGCCACATACGTTGCATTATATATAAGGCGCACCGTCGGCGACCTGATACTCCATTCCGCCGTGAACACGAGAGACGTAAGAGGCAAAAAACAGTCCGCTGCCTTTTCCGACACAGCCTTGACATGAGCCAGAAAGGATCCCGAAATATCAGTGACAGCACATAAATATTTCACCCGATACTCACACCATTCATAATTACTGTTAGGGATTACCACAGTCAACTGTATGAAGGAAAATATGGAGGAAGAAACAGGATAATACAATACTTGAAAGCTACCATTGATCTCTTGTGTTCCCGCCTCTCTCTCCAATTGTAGGATCCCCCGTCGAATGCTGGGAGTCACTTTGTTATTGTAGGTATAGTCGGCCACTTGCAAAGTATCTCGCGATGTAGATAGATGACCGGCGCGTATTCGAAAAAGTTACAGGTTACAGGACCAAATTAACACTGAATCCCGGATTAATGGACAAGTAGGTAGAACCAAGTATGTGTCGAAAGGTTGAAAGGGATCTATATAGATATGAGAAACACAATTTCTCTAACACGTACTGTGGGGTTCCTTTCTATGCTTAGTCTCCCTTTTACCATCAAGGCTATTATCTTGTGAGGAACAAAAGTCATCTTGTTCCTTGCGCACCAATCCACTCTCAAGTCTATCGACCTCTCAGCCTTTCTTTATAGCTCCCGCCGGCTCATGCCAGGCACCAATTCCAAGTCCTCCGGATAGATGGACACAGCACATATACAGATTGAGCGGGATATATTGAAAAACCACGTATCCTTTACCTCGGTTCGCCAATGGGGAAGTTCAACAATATGAAGGTTTGCATTCACGCCAAGAATAATGCCACCTCTAAATTATTGGCGGGTGCGGGTGTGTTCTCTTATCGTCTGAAAACTTTCAGTTATTTATATTTTCCGTCAGCTTTTCGCAGTTTCAATCGTTACATAGAACCTTATTATATATTATCATTATAACCTACGTTAGCTCCCCCACCACACCACACCAATGTACATATCTCAACGGACCGATTAGTAGGATTAACAAAATAAAAAACAACATTTTAGGACAGAATATATTTGCCCGAGTCTCCCCCAGTACAACTAGTCTCGACTACTAACTGGCCAAGAATTAGCGCCGAGGTTGTAATATAAAATATATGCAGAGGTGTATATTTAATTACATATCGTTTACAATGTACATTTGCATGACGAAGAAATATAAATATATAATGCTCTAAGTCTGTCTCTGTCACATCATAGTTAGTTATTTGTTTATAACATTTATAGAATAATAGAGTTGTGCAGCTTTCGTGTATTAAGGAGGGCGGAGCCCCTCGGCCACCCTGCCTGCCGGCCCCCGCGGCTCCCGACCCCTCGAGACGTACTGGGCCGACCACATCTGCTGTAAGAACTCCATGAGCGGTCGGCGCTCATAGCGAGTTGCGATATCCAGTGCGAATAATATTTTTGCATTGCAAATTAAATATAACGTTTTCAAAAAGACAAAAATTCCTGTTCCGTCTCTTATATCGCAATAAGATATAATTGAACTATATAAGGGTACCTAGTGAATTTCATAGTATTGAATTTATAAAATCAAATAAATTAGACCATATTCACATATTAAAAAACTTACGCAACATTCTGTACAAGGTGACACTAAAAATGGTTTCCACGCCCTGTGCCAATTAATACTATTCTATGGAATAATAAGATGAGGGAGTGCCTCGAAAAATAATCTAGACCCTCTTATTAAAGCACAACAAAGCAAACAACAATAATACGATAAATAGGAAAACATTTTTACACTCTATGGATCAACTCTTCAAATAACCTGCATCAAATTCATAAACTGTACTCTAGATCAGCAATGATTTTTTATCAAACTGACATCTCATTACATCATATGCCTATACACCATAAACAAACTGTCAAAAATGAACCCATCTATCGCACGAGTAGAAGGTTTTTACCATTCTTCCCTGATGTTTTTTTATAAACAATATTTTTAGATTTTTTCCGCACATCCTGCCTTTTTTAGATCAAGTGATTAAACTATAAAATGTCATAACACTATTAATACATGTTAGAAGAGTTTTCTGTTTTCTTCAAATCCGTGTGTAAAAAACAGTCTATAGAATACCGTTTATAATTTCAACTATAAAATACATATATTTCCGAACCTACACACTACCAAGCAAATCTAATCCTATTTTAATTAGGAAAAAAATCCTACAAACTCGAACGTATAAATTAAACTCACTAATTCAGTATATATTTAAAAAAAGGTGTTTTAAAAATAAAGTATCTTGAAAATTTTTCAAACGATTAAAAACATATTAAAAATTAAATCGCAATATTTTGGAACAAACAGAACACGATATAAATATCGATAGGAAGTGACTTACGAATGCACGAATAATTGCACTGTGTACATGAAAACAGTTTCTCACCAGTGTTTAAAAGCAGAAGAATTTTAAATTGCGATATTTCAATGCACGAATAAATCCACCGTGAACAATAATACGAAAGCCCATGTTCAATTAACCTTGATTTTAAATTACACGAATAGCTGCACTGTGAACATGAAAACATTTACCCAAAACAATGCCTAAGCACGTGTGTCTTTAAGTGTGATTTTCTATTACATGAATAATTGCACTCGAAACGTGAAAACAGTTACCCACCAGAATGCGTAATAACATGTCTCTTTAGGTGTGATTTTCGTTTGCACGAATAATTGCACTGTAAACATAAAAACGGTTTCTCGCCAGTGTGAGAAAGCAAATGGGATTTTAATTTTGATTTGTGATTGCATGAATAATTGCACTGTGCACATGAAAATATTTTCTCACCAGAATGCCTAAGCAAGTGTGTCTTAAGGTTTGATTTTTGATTGCATGAATAATTGCACTGTGAACATGAAAACGGTTTCTCACCAGAATGCGTAAGCACGTGTCTCTTTAGGTGTGATTTTCGTTTGCACGAATAATTGCACTGTAAACATAAATACGGTTTCTCACCAGTGTGAGATAGCAAATGTGTTTTTAAATACGATAGGCGATTGCACGAATAATTGCACACTGAACATGAAAACATTTTCTTAACAGAATGTCTAAGCACATGTGCCTTTAAGTTTGATTTACGAGTGGACGAATAATTGCATTGTGAACATGAAAACATTTTCACATCAGAATGCGTAAGCACATGTCTCTTTAAGTATGATTTATGATTGCACGAATAATCGCACTGTGAACATGAAAAAAGTTTCTCAACAGAATGTGTAAGTACATGTCTCTTTAGGTCAAAATTACGATTGCATGAATAATTGCAATGTAAACATGAAAACGTTCTCTCATAAGAATGGGTAAGCTCATGTCTGTTTAGCTCTGATTTTCGATTACACGAATAATTGAGCAGGGAACGTGAAAACATTTTCTGATCAGAATGCTTAAGCCCATGTCTTTTTAAGTATGATTTATGATTGCACGAATAATTGCACTGTGAACATGAAAATAGTTTCTCAACAGAATGCGTAAGCCCATGTCTCTTTAGGTCAAATTTACGATTGCACGAATAATTGCACAGTGAACATGAAAACACTTTTTCTCCACTAGAAGTAAGCGTACTTGATGATTTATTGGCGGTGAATTCGGACTGCAATGCTGGTTCCTTTCCAGGAATGGGCGGAGGCCCAGTTATATTTGCAGAAACAGAATCTTGTATTCTCAAGAGATCTGCAATGTAAAGAGATTTGCATTAATAAACGATTTTATAGAACTTTTAAGTCAGTTTATTAATGTTTTAAGGGTACAATAAGCTCTCCAATCTGCTTACCAGTGCGCTGGTCAGCCTTCCTGGAGTACTCCGAGCACTCCTGCTTAATGTCAGGGTAGTATATGTCTATATCAGTGTAGGGCGCTCCACCGCCTACTCCCTCGCCGCCCTGAGCTGGAGACCCCTCCCCTGGCTGCACACTACCGTCCTTAGCAATCCATGGCGCACATTTCCATATTTCTGAAATCAAAAATAATATTCCGATAAAACAGAGCTTAGGTAAATAACCCAAACATAACAGTATGCCATAAAACAATAAATTATAGGGTGATATCAACATTGACATATGCAGTGTACATATAACTTCCTCCTCTATGTGTTCCCATACAATCCCATACACCCGTTGATCGATCTGAGACAAATTTTGCATTTACTCTAGGATCTTACGCCTCATTACGCCCCCTTTTCACATCAATATTCTTCCAATTTTTAACCAAGTTAAACGCTTGTACTATATTAATAGGACTAACTTACTGGTGTCCTGGAACGAGGCGCGAACCGCACACCACTAGATCATTAGGCCAGCATCTTAACTAATACATCAACAAGCTACTCAACATAAATATGCAGTACACTGAAACCATGCAATTATATGCAACTACACTCTAGCATACTGAGAAAAATTGGTCTTCCAAGCCTTCTTCCACGGAGACCTGACCATATCCTGCCCGGACTATCTTTTCCAATATGGACTTTTTTCATCGCGTTCCATTTATCTTGAACGGTCACATCAAATGCATGCGATTCACATCATTTTTTACAATCAAGATTGAACTCTCACCGGCGGGCTGGTCTGCCTTCCTGGAGTACTCCTGCTTGATGTCAGGATACGATATATGTACATCAGTGTAGGGCATCCAACAGCCTGCTTCTCCATCATCGCTCTCAGCTGCAGACCCTGGCTCAGGCTTTACGGCAGGAGCATCTGGGTCAACACGGTCCATGGTCCTAGGATCTCGCAGCGAGCAAGGAATGCCGAGATACGCGATGTAATAAACTTCAACTGGCGGCCGACACACTAATAACCTGAGTAATTATATGTACAAATTTATTCAATTCCATAGACTAATATTAAACAGCATAAGACGCGACAGTCGTCTGCTTTATCGATGCTCGCTGTCCGGTCGCGGCTGTCAAAACGTCCCTACAGGGAGTCCGACACGACAATTTAAGAGAAGGAAAAACACAATTTAATAAGCAATAGCAACGACTGTAGCTGCAAATTCAGCAAATACCCGACGAAATTCGACCTGGCGCGATCCCACATCAGGTTCTCACTATTTTGAAGCTTACTAACGTAGAAGATGACGCACGGCAAAGCGTAAGAGGCAACTAACCATAGATAAAGTAGTGTACCTAGATGAGTAACTCCTTCGAACATATTCCTGATGTAAGAGTGCCATCTGGCGACTGAGCAGTTTAAATTTATTATATTTTAGATTTTAAATAACATTTTTCCATCGAAGACAATGATTTTTAGTTGTCATTAGTAATAATTTTATTATTTTCGTCGCAAAATAACTATCGAGAAAACATCTTTAACAACTTACTGTTGAAAACCAGAACGTTGTTTTACAATAATAAGTTTGTTTGTTATTGATTAATAAAATCCGCGAATTCTAGAATATAATTGGCAAAGATAGCTGACCCAAGTGTTCAGATGTACATTATAAAACAGAATAAGAATATTTACACATTTTAACCAAGACACTCGTGTGTTAAGTTATGATTCTTGCAAGCAAAACTAAAATAACACATCTTAATATAATGTCATTCCACATTAAATGTAGTTTATGTGACACGAAGTGCATTTTGAAATAATCATGAAGACCTGTTTACAAAAATAACAGCGCAAATAGTACTATGATTTATTGAAAAAATATTTAAATCAGTAAAGAATAATGTTTTTTTTTTAAATGGGGTGTAGATCACTAATGGCGAACCTGTGACACCCCCTAAAGAGAAAAGAAAAAAGTGAATTAAGCACAAAAATATCAGATATCAGATCAAAAGAAACCTTGGTTACCGGAAAGGCAGGTGACTCTCACCCTCAATCGCAGCATTTGTACATCACAAAATCTCCCAGCGGGTCACCCACACACCCACAAACTCTCGAAAATATCCGAAGTTCCATTCATTCCTCATAAGGTCGTCATTCCTAACCGAACGATGACTGGCCACGTTTAAACTCGCAATAATAACTTCTTTTGCGTCCCACATGATATCACATTCCAAGAAGTCTTTTTTTTATATAAAGGTCAGCTGGAGGGTGGGGGACCCACCCTTTCCCTGGACCAGTTTAGAAGCTAGGGCTTCCTTTTCGGTCCCACTCATCAAAGCTAATATAAATACGCAACTTTAATTCAATTACATATTTAAGTATAAAAAAAATGAAAAAGGAGAAGAAATTCAATGTGGTTACCAGCAATTAAGATTTTAAATTTTGACCATCCAGCATCTTTTAAGTGCTGTCTTTATTTATAAAAAATTATATAACATAAATCCATAGATTCCGTGGTCTGTCGAACACGGTCACAGACGCACCCCGGATGCCCAGCGAGCCCCAGGTCAGACAGTTTTGCCCGAGACTATCTGCACCGTGTAGTGGTCAAATCCCGGAAAATATCCTTCACCTTTTCCTCTCACGGCCACTCGAGGGAGGAAAGAGTACGTCCAGGTAAATGAACACAGTGCGGACGTGAAGAGTCCGCCGTTTGGTGGTCTTGTCAGAAAGCCAGCCGCAAGAGAAATAACTTGTAACTGGCTACCGACGCTATATTATGTCGTCGGTTTGCGGTGTACCTTTGTACGGCAGGACGATTGCCACCTTGTGCCTATTATACTAACATTTATTATAAGCATTCGAGATAATTCCATTTATTTCACCAAATCCTGTCACAGGGTATGTCTTGCAACTCAGATAAAAAAAAAACTTAGGCTGGAATCTGGGAATCTGCTATATTGGTTTAAAATCCTATTAAATCTTTAAACAGAAAGATCAGTGTTTACTTAAACGTGGTATACTTTAATATAATATGACCTGTCAGAAATACCTGATATTATTGTCGTACTACAGGGATATTTACCGCTATGGTGTTGCAGCGGCTTCGTCGCCTTTGTGATAGGAAATGATTTTAGCTTCTGATGAGGTGAATAGGGCCAAGTAGTGGGGTCAAATATTATTTTTGTTTACTACTGTATCATTGATTTAAATTAATAAAAATATTAACTAAACCATTTCGGATACTTGTACAATATATTAAATTCCAAATGTAATAGGCAACAGACACATTTCTGGTGTAGATCTGTAAGATGCCGAGAAAAGTAAATGAGTGGTTTCTCTGAGATTTAAAAAATCATATTTATTAAATATCACATGATTTTGACAACATATTATATACTTTTTTAAATTGTATAATATCATGTCTGTACTGCTTACTAAAAGTGTTTCTTTCTACCGCGTAACAAGTTACACCCAAGTGTTATGGATGCAAAGAATACGATCTTATAGGCAGCATGTCTGCAAATGACGGCCCCGTCACAGAAATACGGTTAATCGCTTGTAGGAATAAGCTTGTGACCTGTTAAGCAGCCCTTCCAATTACCCGAACAGGTGCACTGTGAACAAGAAAGCAATTTCTCGCATGTGTGAGTAAGCATGTGGATAGTCAAGCTGTCTTTCCGATTGCATGAGTATGTGCGCTCTGAACAAGAATACAGTTTTTTTCCTGTGTGAGTAACCATATGGACTCTCAAGTTGACTTTCTGATTGCATGTGTAAGCACACTGTGAGCAAGAAAATAATTTCTTACCTGTGTGATTAAGCACATGGAGTCTCATGTTGCCTTTATGATTACATGAGTAAGAGCACTGTGGGCAAGTAAACAATTTCTCTCCTGTGTGAGTAGGCATATGGACTCTCAAGCTGCTTTTCCGATGACATGAGTAAGTGCACTGTGAACAAGTAAACCGTTTCTCATCTGTGTGAGTAAGCACATGGACTCTCAAGCTGCTTTTCTGATTGCACGAGTAAGCGCACTGTGAGCAAGAAAATGGTTTCTCTCCAGTGTGCGTAAGCATATGGCCTCTCAAGCCGCTTTTCCGACGACATGAGTATGTGCACTGTGAACAAGAAAACTGTTTCACATCTGTGTGGGTAAGCACGTGGACTTTCAAAGTGCTTTTCTGATTGCACGAGTAAGCGCACTGTGAGCAAGAAAATGGTTTCTCTCCTGTGTGGGTAAACATATGGGCATTCAGGTTGCCTTTATGATTACATGAGTAAGCGCACTGTGAGCAAGAAAATAGTTTCTGCCCTGTGTGGGTAAGCATATGGACTCTTAAGATACTTCTACTATTACACGAATAATTGCACCGTGAACATGAAAACGGCTTCTTCCTATTTTGTGTAAAGATATGGTTCGTTAAGTCGCTTTTCTGATTACACGAATAAGTACACTGTGAAGACAAAAGTAGTTTATCATTACAAGTAGTCGGCATTTGGTGTCTAGATAAATTTTTGGCGATAATTATGGTTTCTGATTTTGGTTTCCTTCCAAGGGCAGGCGAAGGCGATGGTGACTTTTCCAAAACGGTTTTTTGTCGAGTCGAGAAACCTGGAAAGATAATAAAATGTTTTAAAAAATAAGCCAAATATAAACAAATAATAAATAATATCACTTTAATTTTTTTTAGCTATCCAACGTTGGATGACAAACTCAAATTTTTTTAACAATTATCTTACTACATTCAACGTGTTAAAAATATAATAATCACCAACTCTAGAAGCTTCTGGGCCTTTTGAAGCAAGCGCTTTATTAAGATGGTGGACTTAGCACTGTGAGACATAAAGAGCCATGAGGGAGATATTTCAAATTTTAATAAGTTAGTTAATTAGTGATCAAATCAATCTAGTTATATAAAGTGGAACAACAACAAGTCAACTTTGCTGTAATTAATAATTTCACAGTGTGATAAAAGGAAACCAGTTCGTCACCTGTGTCCTTGACGGCCTTTCTGGAGTACACCGAGCATTCCTGTTTGATGTCAGGATACGAAATGTCTATATCCGCGTAGAGAGCACTCACGACGCCCCCGGCTGGAGACCTTTCTCCTGGACGCACACCACTTCCTTCGGCAGTCCAAGGCGCACTTCTCCGGCCGCCATTGTTTATTTCTGAAATCAAAAATGATGGTCCGATAAAATAAAGCTGGAGTCATGCGTCATAAAACTGACAGTCAGCCTCTGTCTATTCTCTATCTCTATACCAGTTGACTGGTCAAACAAAATTTAGCATAATTACCCTTAAGAATTCTGCGTAGAAGACTTTCGCTAACTGTGACCTCTGTTTAGATTCTTTAATTTGCTGTGCACCCATCTTGAGCGGTCACGGCGGGTGCACGCAATTCACAAAATTCAGAACTATCTAGAATGGACTCCTCACCGGCGCGCTGGTCGGCCCTCCTGGAGTACACCGAGCACTCCTGCTTGATGTAGGGCGCTCCGCCGCCTGCTCCTTCATCGTCACTCTCGGTTGCAGATCCTGGCTCAGACTTCACGGCAGGAGCATCTGGGCCAGCTCGGTCCATGGTACTAGGATCACCCACCGAGCGAGAAATGACGAGATACCCGAAGTAATTAACGTGTAATGGCAATAACGTTTATTTTCTTGAAAATCTTCACGCTCTGTTCAGAAATAAAACTAAAAACAATCTAAAAATGCGTCAATCAACTTCGTCACTTTAAATAAAAACCATCTCTTTACTCGATCTCTGAATAGAAGAACATTCCGTAGGTTTATATCAAACAGCTTTAGACGCGGGAATCATCAGCTTTACTGACGTTCCCAGGTCACATGACACCTCGCTGTCCGGCAGCCGCTGTCAGAACGCCCCTTTGGACACGACCATGCGATGGAGAAACTCAATTCAATTCGTAAAAACAATCTATGACTGCAGATTCATTGAATATCCAAAGATGCGCAACCCGCAGCCGGTCTTAGACACAATAATCGACAAGTTTCTACGACTACGACATACATCAGAGAGTTTGTAACTTACCTCAAATGGCGGCCGACCATAGACACGAATGGTGCATAGAGATATTATATAATCAATGTATTGAAAAGACCTACGTGGTTTTATCGAACGCGTAGTGCTACGATTAGTTACATTTAGATGAATGACAATTTGTTTATCAGATTATAATTTTTGATTTCAGAAACAGATTCCAACAGTGTCGGCTGCAGATGCACGGCTCAGCCTGTTGAGGGTGGGGATGTGTAACCAGGGAAGGGGTCTCCCACTGAGGGTGGCGAGGGAGCAAGCGGTGAAGCGCCCTACACTGAAGTAGATATATTGTATCCTGCCATGAATGCTGACGGAAGGCAGCAGCGCGCCGGTAAGGATACACATCTTAAGAATATAAATCCGTGATGAACAATACCCGCACCTGGGATACCGTTAATGAATGGTTTGTAAATATATAAGATACGGATAAACAGCTGATAATATTGAAAGCGCTGTTGAGCTGAGCGCAAATAATCCGAGTAATATTATCCGGCTTACGTATTAATCGAGACGGAACCACTTTTACCCAGAAGTATTATTTATTTTTTTATTCTTAATATAGTGCATATATGATGCAGCAAACTTCCACGAAATGAAAATTCTAGAACATCGAAAAACACATGCTGACTAAATATTTATTTTCAAATTTCTGCAAGGCTATATTGACTGTCCGAGCAAATTAGAATTAATAACTCTCCACGTACTCTATAGATCGATCCGGTAATCCACACTCTTCCACATTCCCAAAAGTAGAACATCTTACATACAAAATTCATTCATGCAAATACCATAATAAGAAATTTACAGATATTGACTTTTTCAACATAAGCCTTACTACGCTCAAAGGGTTCTTCTTATGAACCACAATAATCTCAATTTTGGCCAATCATTCTACCTGTAAACACATCTCGCTCTCCCTTCACCGCAACAATAGTTGCAACCTCCCCACCCTTTCTCCTTCTTATTTTCTTTTCATTAATTTTCTGCATCTAAACGTACTTATAAATATTTTTGCGAATTTTCATAAATAGTATCACGTGTTAATTGTTATTATGTTTGTTATAATATGTTTACACTGTTAAAATCTTTCAATAAAATAAAAATAATAATTAATACATAAGTATTTTTATAAATGCTCTAATATATACAAGATCAAAATTGTTCCATTTTACTGCATCATATATTTTATTTATTTGCTTAGTTTCATTTTGAATCTATCCTCCTTTGTTATGTTTTCTGGCATTTTATTAAAAATCTTCATCGCACTGTACATCATCAATTTCTAAGAGATCTTATTCTCCCGAATTCTAATGTTGATCTTGTGAATAAGAGTGGTTACTCTCCTGTCAGTTCCTCTCAGCAAAGCAACCGCGAATCTAGTTGCTGACTTCGATTGAGTTAACATTTAAAATCTAAATTACAAAACTGATGATTGATAGAGTAAAATTTCTTGTCTAATGGCCATCTGCGTCTTTATTTCCATCACCGCCTTTGTGGGCTTTTACATTACAATAATAATATATTTAATTTAAATATAACAGTACAGTTTAAATACAATTCAAGTATGCTCCTGCAACAAAAATTGTTAACGAAATTCAACTTCTTAGCGAGCCGATGCATCCGCGATATTGGCGAGTTAACAGCATAATCATTTCTATGTGTACCTACAGAGAACACTTCACGTTGTCTCGTTTGAGTTAGTACTGTATACAAAACCATTTGTATCGACTCAGGGCAGTCAGATTATTTTATATAGATACATTATATCGCTCACGTCTCTTCTCCAGGCTAATTTTTTCAAATGAAGTAGACTCATTAAATAATCGTAACTTATATTTTCTATCGGAAAATGCAATTTATAATTGATACATTATTAAGAAGAACACGTTCTTATTGTAAAGTTGTAATTATTCAGAACAGACGCTCTGTGATGTTTTTAAAATACTAATTTAATGTATTAATTATAAATATATACATATAAAATCAATTTTGTTGAAAAATATTGCTTTTGCGCTACCGAGATTCGAACCTGGATCTCTGTTTCCAATCCATGAATGTTAATGTTATTGTCATGAAAAATACTGGCGTTATAACACAATTGGTAGTGTACTTCCCCGGATTGGAAATAGAGATCCAGGTTCGAATCCCGGTGACGCAAAAACGATATTTTTCGACAAAATTGATTTTATATGTATATATTTATAATTAATACATTAATTTAGTATTTAATATTTTATTCTTACTATTTTAAATCGTGTTATAAAACTTTCTCCTTTATGAAATCAGAAAGTATTTATGATTGTCGGGTACTGGGATCAAATCTTTGGTTCTTGGTATCTACCGCGCGGTCTGCTGTGGTACCCAGCTTATTATCCCGGGACAGTCATTATCTACAGGGTGCTTATTGTGTGTCTCAAGGGGGCCTAGTCGAGTGGGGAATAATTATTGATTTTTCTTCGTCTCGTCCTCCATACCGCTCTATCAGGCTCTACACGTAAAGTTTTATTTTTATGAAATAAATATTTATAAGAACGTGATAAGAATTTTGACATCACCATGAATTGCGTTCAAAGTTAAATCGTATTAAAACATGATTAACATTCCAATCAATGAGTACCTACGTGTATATCGCGCGGGGGGTAGATGACCAGTTTCTCGTCAAAAGAAAAGTCCTTCGACCATAATACCAATTAAATGTAAATTATTCCAAGACTACAATATATAATCCGACTGTAATATATCGAAAGGCATAGAAACGACCCCACCGTTTCCTTTTTTAAGTTTTCACTCGTGGACCGGTTCCTCTCAACAATTATATATTTAAAATACTAATTAAATGTATTAATTATAAATATATACATATAAAATCAATTTTGTCGAAAAATATTGTTTTTTGCGTCACCGGGATTCGAACCTGGATCTCTATTTCCAATCCGGGGAAGTACACTACCAATTGTGTTATAACGCCAGTATTTTTCTTAACAAATCTTCGAACAAATTTTTTTTTTATATGTATATATTTATAATTAATACATTAATTTAGTATTTAAAATATGACAGAGCGTCTGTTCTGAATAATTACAACTTCACAATAAGAATGTGTTCTCCTTAATAATTATATATTTCATTTATTGTGTGCAATTATTTCAGATGTATTATATTATGAATGAATTTAAAAACTACCCTCTGCGCTTTCTTTACTGGTAACTACTTACATATATAAACTTAAAAAACCTAGTAATATGTGTACATACATTTACTGCCACAAACAATGATGATATTACGCAAAGCATAATAGGGCAATCATAGGAGTGACAATTTGCGATACACTCCCTAAGCGGGAGAAAGATACGCAGTCCTCTATCTCATTTCAGTCTGCCGGTCTTCCCAGCATTTCCCACCGCGAGATCCACGCCATAATGAAACAGCGGAAAAGCGAGCAACGATAATGTTAAATTACAGTTGATAACAACAATTTTCAATAGATTGGTACAAAAAATATTGATATATAGTTATTTGTAGTGTGTATCGTGTACTATAATATTTCAAACAAAATTATTATTATTGTGCGATGCATCTAGCTGGCTAATGGTGAGATTTTTGACTATAGAAAATCTCTGAGATACGGATCTCGCTCCCATGAGATTCTTTGGAGACAACTCTCAGCTTTCAAAGTCCCCGTGTATCCGCCATGCCGCAGAGATTCGCCGTCTCGCGCTTTACTTCACACTTGTCACGTACGTCAGACGTCAAATGTCGCTGTCGTTCGTCAGTCGGGTGATTTTGAACCTCTCCAACAGCAGTTAAAAGTGAATGAATGTTTGTAATTGAATGCCTTATACCATTGTTTATTAACTTGAACTAAATTTCATAATAGTTGGTTCCACGTACCTATAGTAAATTTTACACATGCGAGTGGTATTGAACTGTATCTCGATAAAAAAAATATGGGATTATTTCACCGTGTCTCCTTCCGTGAACACGAGCCTTAAAGATATTCAGAGTAAATGTAAATATATCTTATTTCATTTGAAATGCCTCTCTCTCTCTGTAGTCGGTTGTCCGTTACCGGGAGTGGTAGTCCTGAACACTACTGACTACTGCCATTCTCCATCATCCTTCAGGTCGCATTGAGGTGACAATTCTGTTTGATCCTGTCGAGTTCCACCAGCTCCACCGGACTACCTTCATTTCGTCGCGCTACACTTCCGAAGTACTTCACTTGTCATTGAGGCCTTGGGGCACCTTCGTTAATTATATAAATTGAATAAATTTTTATAATACGGTTATAAGCGATGCTTAAAAACTAAAGAATTTAAAACAAAAATTTTAAATTTTCGGATCACCTTATGTAGATACCCACACAATAGTGTTTTCTCCGACCATAGATAAGAGATATACTCCTCCGACGCACGCGGATACAGATACTGCACTTATCTGCTGTGGATGCAACAGTTCCTGTTTATAATTGGTCACAACCATAGATAAAGTCACAATTGTAAACGTTAGGGATGTCAACATTCTGTATTTTAAATCATTAATGAATACAACTTAATACAGTTAAAATACATCATATAAATATTCCCTTTTGTGTTGTAGTGGTGATTTAGAAAAGGTATTAATATTTTTTCGTCACTGACCTTCCGAGATGTCCGACGAGTGTGAGGCTATTCCTCTCATGGTCATGGAGTCTGAAAGTGTGGATCTAAATTCCGAAGAATGTGAAGAAAATTCTGGAGTGGATCAAAATCGTTCTTCTTTCCAGATAGATAATCAAACTGAAAGAGAGGTTGCAGAAAATGTGACAAATCCAGACGAGCGGGGTGAAGCACTTTCCCTCGTAAGATGGAAGAGCGAGACGGAAGACGGAAGAAGTACGGATCTTTTAGAAAGTGTGCAGGAGCAAGACTTGGAATGGGTGAAGCGGTAATCTGACTTACTAATATTTATAAATTGACTTCCTTTCCGGACACTCGAAGGAGTGACGCATCCTGCGCGACACGTCATTGCCGACTCAAACTTTCGGCCTCATTTTAATATTGCAACAAATACTTTTCATTTTTCCCAATTGAATTTTTCTAAATATTTCATATCCTCTCAAGACAAACCTAACGAACGTATCATTTAAACATTAAATGGCGATATCTGTCAGATCAATTTTTCCAGAGAGCGAAGTGTTGATAGAAAGTTATGAAAATAAATAAATAAATAACAAAATCTATGACGCTACCTGAACGTGACATACAATTTGGACGAACAGTTAGGAGACAAAAACAAAATACAATGATCAACGATATATACAAGGTGGGGCGGGGCAATCTAGAGAAACATTCCTATAGTATGTCACACGTGTCTGGTATAAAGGTGAAAAGTTTTTTTAAATTATTTATGACGTATCTCATATCACATATTTATAATTATTTAAATTACTCTGGTTCTCGATAAAGAAGTGACTGTTGAAGATAACTCAGTAGACAGATAGAACTATTATTATCCTGTTTCAGATTATAATTTTATCAAAATTAACCGCTCAGTTTTGCAAGCAAAGCGAATGTTGTTGATAAGTGATGACGTAATGTATTGATAACACAATTAATATTTTAGTTAAAAGATAATATCATTTAAATATGAATTAAATATATTAATTAGAAAGATATACATAATAAATCAATTTTGTAGAAAAATATTATTGTTGCGCCACCGGGATTCGAATCTGGATCTCTTTCGGTATCCAGCTTCGAATTGTTGGTTCTTCAAATCTCTGGGTTTTCAGAAACATATGAATATTATGTTCCAGGCCGAAGTTGTTTTTGAATAACTAGAAAATTAAACAAAGAAAATTAATTTTGTTTTTATTTATCAATTTGTTGGTGTATTACAATTATATAACCGCCTTTTATCCATATTTATCACAACATTCTCGCACACTTCTCGTATTATTTCAGTAATTTCACTCTAAATATTGTCCCGTACCGTTACAGAAAATAGCCGGGAGCCGTCAAATCAGGTGATCGAGGAGACCAGCCGATATCACCACGTTTTGATATCACGCGGCCGGGAAATATTTATCACAAAATTTAAGCGTAACTCGGGCCGTGTGTGAGGTCGCACCGTCCTGTTGAAACCCAATCGATCCAACATGAGACGATAACGATCGCCATTAACGACGTTCTAATGACTTCAATGACTCAATAATAAATTGTGATCGACTATTCTCTACGGCTACCAAATAAAATCGGCCCGGAATGTAATATTCACTCCGCCTTATAGAAGTAAGTTATAGGGTTAAGTATATTTATATTCAAGTTCAGAGAAACGCATATTAATTTTAGCAATACTATTTTAAACAGTGTCAATACGCCGACTAAGACAAATGTTGGTATATATATATATATATAATATATATATATATATATATATATATATATATATATATATATATATATATAATATAGCTCGTTGGTATATATATATATATAATTTAACTCGTATAACAATAAACATAAATTTTCCTAATTTACCAAATTCAATTACCAACATTAGTTGTGGATACTCTGTTTGTAACTAATTTCAAACGACAACTCTGCCTACTGTCCAGTTAAATCGCTGAGCGGCATCAATACACTGTTTCAGTGTGCATATTACGTATGGTATTACTTATGTAACGACCGGAATTCAAATCCACCGCCATCTCGGTCGGCATCGACGCTAGCGACAGCGCTGCCGGCTGCTGCCACAAGCCTGGCTCAGAATTCACCGCTAGGCAGTATCTCCAGTTTCATCGTTCTACAACAGCGGTCTTGCCGGCCCGAGAGCGCTGAGCGAGACACATATATATATAAGAATAATCAACGCGCACCTTCCACATCTTCATTCATTCCTTAACTGTTTCTATCTTAATGCCATAATAAACCTCAACACACACAACGTTTATTTCATTTAACCACCGTCCTAACCCCCAAACTTACACTAATACAGTTAAATTAATGTATTCATTATAAATATATACATATAAAATCAATTTTGTCGAAAAATATTGATTTTGCGTCACCGGGATTCGAACCTGGATCTCTATTTTTTCACAAATTTTCGAACCTATATGTTACACTTTTTCAAATTAATACATCTGTCGTTCCATTATTTGGTTATTTCACATAGGTCTGTGATATTTTATTCTGAATAATTTCAACTCCACAATAAGAATGTGTTCTCCTTAATAATATAAGTTGTATCAATGCGTCCAAAATTTAATAAAAATGAATTGATAATTCTGGCGTCTGCTATCAGATTACTCAAATGTATTTGAGATTCCGTAAAAATAAGCTAGATGGCTCTTTCAAATGATGGAACGATTAAATGTATTCATATCAAAAAGTGTAACATATATGTTCGAAAATTTGTCATGAAAAGTACTGGCGCTATAATGGTGACAAAGAAAATGTTGAAAACTACAGACCGATTTCAAAATTGTCAATTCTCAGTAAATTAATGGAAAAAATGATATACGATCAATTATTCCCAAGTGTGCGTCCTATAATTATCCCCAATCAGCACGGTTTCTTTCCACAGAGGTCTATAGAATCAAATCTCTTACAATTTACCGACATTATTTTGAAGGCGATGGACAAAGGATTACAAGTAGACACACTGTACACTGACTTCTCAAAAGCTTTTGATAAAATCAATCATCGAATACTTCTGAGAAAGTTGCGATGTCTCGGTATACACGGAGACCTATACAGATGGTTTACTTCCTATATCAAAAATCGAAGTCAGGCAGTTGTGATCCAAGGGTTTAGTTCCATATTCCAAAATGTCCCATCTGGAGTTCCACAAGGCTCACACCTTGGACCTATTTTATTCTTAATTTATATTAATGACATTAAAGAATGTTTCTTAAATTCTGAATTTTCACTATTTGCTGACGATGCCAAAATTTTCAAAGAAATTAAATCACCCACTGATTGCCTCCTGCTACAGGTGATATTAATAGACTTTCAATCTACTGCCAAAAAAATCAACTTTTTCTAAATATTGCTAAATATCACATCATTTCATTTTCAAAGAAAAAATTTAATTTGTCGTATAATTATCAACTTAATAGTAACATACTCAGTGTCTGCACACAAGTGAAGGATCTCGGTATCATCTTGGATTCTAAATTAACTTTTATCCCGCATATAGAGTCGGTAATCGCTAAGGCCTATAGACTCCTCGGTTTCATTGCTAGAACGTCTAACCCATTCCAATCCCCTTTTACTCTTATCATCCTATATTTCTCATTTGTACGCAGTCAACTTGAATTCGGATCGGTAGTTTGGAACACACATTATTCCACCTACAGCGACCGACTTGAAAATGTCCAACATAAATTTTTTAATATATTAAATTCACGTGCTCGCTTAGACATTAAATCTCATTCAGAAAGTGAGTGTTACCATAAAATACCCCCCCTCTTAAATAGAAGAAACACTCAAGATTTATCCTACCTCTATAAAATTTTAAATAACTTAGTTGACTCGCCCTATTTATTAGAACAAATAACTTTCAACTGTCCAACGCGACAAACACGATCAAATAATCTTTTTTACCCAAATTTGAGTAGAACTAATTACATAAAAAATTGTTTTATTATCCGCTCTACCTCAAAATATAATGCCGTAAATTTTTCTAATAACATTGACATTTTCAACGATAAATTGCTTCCTTTTAAATTTAAACTACGCCAACTTTTCAATAACTATTAACATAAACTGTATATATTGCATCCCATTTCCCTCCCCTCCTTTCCCTTTCCTCTTCGTATATTCAGTTTAAAATCACTCTTTTATTTTTTTGTTTTTCTTCTTTTAGTTTATTAATATTATTATTTTTTTATTAATATATACTAGTTTTTAGTTTATTATGTTTACTTTTATGTAAAAGCATTTTTGTTTATCAGTCTGCTATTTTTTAGTTTTTTATGTACTATGTATTTAATTTCCGAAGAAACTTCACTGGTGTTATATATTATGTAATTATCAGTTATTATTGTTACACTGTTTGTTTCTCCAAAAAAGTAAAATAAAAAATAAAACAATTGGTAGTGTATTTCCCCGGATTGGAAATAGAGATCCAGGTTCGTATCGCGGTAGCGCAAAAACAATATTTTTCGACAAAATTGATTTTATATGTATATATTTATAATTAATACATTAATTTAGTATTTAAAATATCACAGAGTGTCTGTTCTGAATAATTACAACTTCACAATAAGAATGCGTTCCCCTTACTAATACAATTGTTCTTTCTAAATGAAAAGTAGAATTACAACTATTCGATTGGGCCGCTTTTTCGAAAACACCACAATTGTGATTGTTAGCGACATTTGACTGACCGAATTAGGTTGTCCAAATTTATAACGAAAAGATTTTCGTTATAAATTTGGACAACCTAATTCTTCGGTAAGGTTTTACACTTTTCTAGCGTGTTGTGTTTATTTTAATTGTTTTTTATTAAATTTATTACAACGGGAGACAGGTGTCTCCCATAATAAATAAAGCTGGCATTCAGAAGGGTAATCGTGCGCGGCGTATCTGATGCCCTGTGTCCAAGAATGAGATTCCTCTCGGAGATTCGACTAAAGTTCGCACGAAGGATAGTACGGAATTCAGCCTGAAGTGAATTATAAATCATCACTCCATGTGTTTACTCTCAACTTTGCAACTCAACATAACAAAAACGACTACAGTTGAGTTAAGAGGAAAGTCCTCCAAGTCTGTTCGAATATAAAGAATCATATCGATTTTTTTAAATTAATTTCTAAATTATGTATAAAATATAATATAACAGCGTCCCAGAGGCAATACAATGTTTTTTTTAAATATTTTAAAGAGAATTTCAATCTTCGTTTCGGTTTCCTCCTAAGTCTGAGTGAGCTTCTTTTTTAAAAATAAATCAATTAGAAATAAACAAAACAGAAATCACACCGTGGTTCATTTTTTACTAGTTTGGGGGTTAGGGCGGTGGTTAAATGAAAGATATGTTTGTTTGCGCGTGTTAAGTTTTATTATGACAGTATGATGAAAACAGATAGAAATAAAGAATGCAATGAATGAATGTGAAATGAAATGATGTGAAGCGATTTGGCTGTCTCGCTCGGCGCTCCCGGGCCGGCGAGACCGCCGCTGTAGAACGATGAAACTGGAGAGACTGCCTAGCGGTGAATTCTGAGCCAGGCTTGTGGCAGCAGCCGGCAGCGCTGTCGCTAGCGTCGACGCCGACTGAGATGGCGGTGGATTTGAATTCCGGTCGCTACACTAGCATTCACTGACAGCAAAGATTTACAATTTCTTTTTGGGTAGGATAACATTTGTCTAATGCAAATCATGTTATCTGCTATAATTCCTTGCTACGCCCGCCGGCTAAATTTTGGACGATTCCAGTTATTTTGCCATACTAACTTGGAGGGATGTCCGGCGACTTTGTAATTAAATTTAATAAAATAAACCTGGGGACACGAGTAAGGCCACGTCTGCCGGTGATCTGCGATCGCAGTGGTGAATGTTGACAGATTGGTGGAACCAGTGTACTTCAATCACCTCTGAGCCAAAAGGATTATGGATGGAAAGATCAGCCCCTCCTAAACTTCTTGTTAAATTTGCAGGCATTTTTTTTTTTATTAAAAATATAATAATTAATCCAGATTCCAAATTACTTTTTAATTTTTTTATTAATATTAAAAATATAATACAATTTCAATAATCAGTGGATATATCATCTCATACAAGCTCGATGAGTGATGGATTATTATTCTATTTTTTTATTTTTCTTCTTCTTTTCCTGTCAAATCACTTTAAATGGTTTTATCAATGAGTATTAACAAAATGTTTGTTTTTATTAAAACCTGGAGAGATGGGTTGATGGTTGTATATGTCAGCCCTGTTTTTTTACAATTTTAGGATGCCGAGAATAGTGGTGTTTTTTTTTACGTGGTTAGTAATCTAACCTAACGCTTCTCAAAGATCAACAGGCCTTTGACCGTTTGGGTTGTTAGTTGTGTACGTCGGGTCTATTTTTTACAATTCTGGGATACCGAGAAAAGTGGTATTTTTTTTAGGTGCGCGGGGTGAGTCTGTGTAGCTCCTGCACAATTTCTCCACCACCCCTTAGGTTGTAGGCTATGTACGTCGGTTATGTTTCTTCCAATTCTGGGATACCGAGAAAAGTGTTTTTTTTTTTTTTGTTGGGTGAGATTGAAAACAGAGTATTGCATCGCTGCAGGATACGTCTGTTACCGTGCGGTAGCTGTGCGGGCATGCTAGTATATATTATTTTAACATTTGTTTCTTCTCTATGAGAGTAAAGTATAGAGAAGGAGTATATTCGAATTAATTTATTTTTCAGTTAGTCTGTGTACATATTTTTATTACTTCAATTACGAATTTTTGATAATCCGTAATTGTTCTAATTGTGATGGGGAGATTGTTAACAAATTTGATGCCTTGATAAATATATTGATTTAGAGTTGCGGTATATTTTAGTTCTGGGATATCAATTAGATCTCTATATCTTGTAGATCGGAATTAGCTTCTAAAATTTAATTGATTTTTAGTTTTGAAAAATCGAATTATTGAATTTTTTTTGTATATGTCTACTATTTTTGGTACTTTAAAATCTGTGAACAGTTGTATACTTGAATAGTCTTTTTTATAGAATAATTTTTATTATCATTTTTTGAGTGACTTCTAATTGTGATATTGAAGTTTTATATGCTCCTCCCCATCCAATAATACCGTATTGCAAATGTGACTATACAAACGCGTAACATATAATTTTCAGATATGTAGGTGATCAACACGCCTTTGACCATCTTGGGTTAGTTGTGTACGTCGGCTCTGTCGCTTTTGAAAAATCGACGTACCTACCTACATACGAATAAAATATAGAAAAGCTTGATTTTTTGCAGACTTATTAATCAAACGCAACCGTCTATATTTTCAAGCGATAACCGAGGGCTCTTATTGGAGGAGCTCTGATTCGTTGGTTTAAAAAATGGCCGCCTGAAAACTATGAAGCTGTTTTACCCGTGCCATAATTTTAGCGCACATTTTTTGACGTTTTAAATTTTCACAAAATGGTCGCTGAATAAACATCTGTTTTATGTCATTCAATTTAACTTTGACGTTTCTGGTCGGCCATATTTTTTTTGAGCCATGACATGAATTCGATAGAGGGCAGTAAGATGTCGAAATGATTCTTGGGAAACGTGTAAAAATCGTACACGTGGTTTAAAAATATAGATAATATGGGTTTTTGATTATATTAGTTAGTTTAAGTGCGATTTTAATTTTTTTAAATGCTATTGATAGGTTAATATGTAACGCATTGAGATTTATACTTTTCAACTTCTTCCTCTTTTTATTTTCCTATCAAAACACTTTTTATAGTTATATAAAGTATATTGACGATTTTAATTATTTTTTTTATTCTGCAAATTGACAACAGAGTACTGCGTCTCTGCAGGATACGTCTGCTACCGTGCGATAGCCGGTGAGGGCATGCTAGTATTAATATTATTTTTTATTATCATTCGCTGTTTGAATATACTTAAAATTTTATTGAGAGCGATTAGTAGATGATAACGACAAAAAATTCCCAAAATTTCCTGCCATATTTTATAGTTATCAGTATGCTGCAGTGCAGAGGTCAAGTCAGTTATATATTCTCAATTTTAAAAAGGTGTTAATTTTTAGTCATTATTGACCTTCCGAGATGTGCGACGCGGGTGAGAGTATTCCTCTCGCTAACGTGGACCCCGAAAGCTTGGAAGTGGTTAACGAATCTGTGAAAAGTTCCGGGGTGGATGGAAATCGTCGTTCTTCCCAAACTGAAAATGATCCATTCGAGAGTATTCCTCTCGCTAACGTGGACCCCGAAAGCTTGGAAGTGGTTAACGAATCTGTGAAAAGTTCCGGGGTGGATGGAAATCGTCGTTCTTCCCAAACTGAAAATGATCCATTCGAGAGAATTCCTCTCACGAACATGGACCCCGAAAGCTTGGAAATGGTTAACGAATCTGTGAAAAGTTCCGGAGTGGATGGAAATCGTCGTCCTTCCCAAACTGAAAATGATCCATTCGAGAGAATTCCTCTCACGAACATGGACCCCGAAAGCTTGGAAATGGTTAACGAATCTGTGAAAAGTTCCGGAGTGGATGGAAATCGTCGTTCTTCCCAAACTGAAAATGATCCATTCGAGCCATGCGAAAGAAGCACGGACCTTTTAGAAAGCGTTGCGAATCAGAGCTTCTTATGGACGATGTGGTAACTCGATTTGATATATTTTTTAAATGGTCTTCTTATCTCAATACGTGAAGCTGCCGGACCATCCCTGCCGAGCAATCTTACAAGTAAGCAATAATACGTTCGTTGGGCATCTTTACGATTTGACTGTTACCGACATTTCAAGCGGTTTTCTGCACACATTTGCAAGTATTTCAGTGCTGGATCGACCGCATCTGAAGGAAATAAACCCTTCCTGTCTCTTCAGTGTTTCTGTGCAGTCCATAGATCTGTGTGTGACTATAATTTCTGTATTATTTATCTGATAACTCCCTCTCGGTCTACTCCGCTCATGACTGCGCATCGCGGTACTCTATTCTGCTTTCACAACGCATCTGCTTCCCTCAACTCTTCGCGATTTTGGGCCTCGTTTAGTGCCAAGTGTCATATCTCGAACTTGGTCTCGTCTTATTAGAGATCCACCTCTCTCGCACGTCTCCCGTGACCTCCAATTTCTCCGTCTCTTCTAGCAACGTGCCCAAACTACGATAGAATTATTGTCCTACATGTCGCGGAGAGCCTGTCTTTAGTGCGGTGTTGCTGGAGAATAGGGACACCCGTTCTTCACGTAGTCCAGGATACTCGCAGCCAAGAGAACATTATTCAGTTTATTTCTAACAGAAACAATTGTCTCTTTTTAAAAATATTTATATTTGCACTTCTCTAAATCGCATATACTTGCATGAAAATACAAATTTAAACCTAGTATGATTTTCAGTAATGAAAATGATATTTCTATTTATATTTTAATATTTGAAGAATATATTATTTTTTACCGGAATCGGGTTAGTATTATCAGCTGCTCCCCAACTAATGATGCCATATTGTAATATGGATTGAATATGTACAATTTTTTTATCGATAAAAATGTTCTGATTGACAAATTTGATTTTACCATTTAAGATTTTTATCTAAGATTATTACTCCGACATATTTGATTTCATTTGTTGCTTTTAAAGTTGAGCAGTTAGAGAAACAATCATTTTGATTGTGTGAAGTATTAATAAATTATAATATCGATATATATATATATATAACAGCACTGGTCCTAATACGGTCCCTTGAGGGATACCGAAATTCACAGTGTGAGTTCATCTTTTAAACTAATATTATGTAATTTCTTCAATAGTTTTTGATGTGAAATTCTGTCGAACGCCTTCTTGAGATCAATGAATATTCCCGAACATGTTTTCTCTGTCTCGAGTGTCTCGTATATGGTTGAAGTTAAACTGGCTGTTGGATCTTGTGTGCGAAGTGATTTTCTGAAACCGAACTAATTATTATGTAATACTGTATTATTTTCTAGAAATGCTAATGGCTTTATTACAATTTTCTAAAAAATGTTACCTATGTTAGAAATAAGGGATATCGGCCTATAAGTAGAGACTTTCAATGGGTTATTATTATCTTCTTTTTTTAAAGTTGCAGTTCAGAATATTTTATAGGTATACTGAAAAATATTTTGATCGCTACCGAGATTCGAACCTTGAACTTTTCCTATCCGGAGAGATGGTGACGCATTACCCCGGATAGTAAAAGTATCGGGTTCGCGATCCCGATGGCAACCAATTTATTTTTTCGATAGATAGATTTTTTTTTCTGTTTCTGATTGATTTATTTAATTTGTATATTATTTTTAAAATGTCAATAATAAATATAATAATGTTTAGTTATTCTCCTTTTTCCCGGTAAACTGTACATACAACACACAGGGTGTTTAATATTACATATCGTTTGATAATACAGCGACCAATATTCAGAATAACTATAATATATTAAGGAGAACACATTCTTATTGTGAAGTTGTAACAGAACAGAACAGAAGTATCAGAACAGATGGTATGTGATATTTTAAATACTAAATTAATGTATTAATTATAAATATATACATATAAAATCAATTTTGTCGAAAAATATTGTTTTTGCGCTACCGGGATACGAATCTCAAACTTTATTTCCAACCCGGGGAAGTACACTGCCGATTGTGTTATGACGCCAGTATTTTTCATGACAAATTTTCGAACCTATAACTTTTTCAAATTAATACAATAAATTAAAACAATATTTTTCGACAAAATTGATTTTATATGTATATATTTATAATTAATACATTATATTAGTATTTAAAACTATAATATATATTCTAGAAGAAAATGTTACTGAAATATAATCACCTAATTATAAAATCTTTCTCGTTCTCCAATAGGTGGTTGGTGAGGGGCGCAAGTCCAGAAGCGACTTGCCGAGAGACCGCGACGTCCATCTGCCACCTGGCGGCCTTCTTCGGTAACGCTCCGATCCTCAGGGAGGTCATCGCGAGGAGGCCCGACCTGTACAAGAGGGCGGACTCGGCCGGCAGGACACCCCTGCATCACGCGGCCTGGCGGGGCCACGCGGATTGCCTGGGCGCACTCCTGGGAATACGAGACGTGTCCATTTTGCTGCGCGAGCCGAACATGGACGCATACACACCCGACGGTGATAAAATGAAAGTTGTCAATTCAACACGCGGTGAAGCCGCTAACCATTATGACGTGTGCGACTCGAGGCATAGATGCTCTGAAATAACTAGTGTTGTAAGTAGTAAATATTCCAATTGACCCTTTCACCTCACCAATGTTTTCAATTTTAATAAAAAACAAAATTATTTATTTTTCACAATTTTTAGTTATTCGCAGCTTTTTTGCTCGTATGCACTGCACGCCCCTGATGAATCCACAATTACAGAAGAGGCAAATAAATGATTTGTACATTAATACGATTTTAGAATTCTCTATCATTCTTCCCGTGTGCCTCCACAATCGACAACACTGCCGACGGTCGCTGAACGCACCCGGCAAACAATAATATGCTCGGAAAGCCTTCACAATGAACTTAGCAGAAATTGGAGAAAAGAGAACGGGCTCTCTCCTGCATCGGCCATCTGTCACGTGACACTTCTGCTGTATTATCTATGTAATAAATTAAATAATTCCAGGTAAACGAAGTTTGGAGCGGGTGCACCGCTCTGCACGAAGCCTGCGCGCGCCTGCAGGCCAACTGCGCACTCATACTGCTAGAGTGCAAGGCTGACGTCACGATTCTCAACGCATCGGGGATGACACCTCTTGACGTTTTAGGGTTGGCAATCAAACAGACAAATAACACCACATTCAACAAATATAAGTAAAAATTTAAAATTATATTTAAAAAAGCTTTTAGATAATAAATAAATGTTGGTCCAGCGGTCTAGCGGTCTAGCGGTCTGATGATCGGGAGTTTGGTCCTGCGGTCTAGCGGTCCGATGATCGGGAGTTTGGTCCTGCGGTCTAGCGGTCCGATGATCGGGAGTTTGGTCCTGCGGTCTAGCGGTCCGATGATCGGGAGTTTGAGCCTCACTCCACCAAGTTTGTCCTATTTTCGTAGGACATGCGTTTGGCTTAGAATTCCGTGTTCGCATTTCTATTAAGAACTCTCCTTATAGAATTTCTCCTTAATATATATATATATATATATATATATTAAGGAGAGCACATTCTTATGGTGAAGTTGTAATTATTCGGAACATAGCTCTGTAATATTTTAAATACTATTTAAATGTATTAATTAATTAAAAAGATAAACATATCAAATCAATTTTATCGAAAAATATTGTTGTTGCTACCGGGATTCGAACCTGGATCTCTTCCAATTCGGAGATGGTACATTATCTGATTATGCTACACCACACAGTACATTGACAACAAATTTTCGAATCTATATGTTACACTTTTCATACTGATACAGCCATCGTTCTGTATTTTAATTCCCTGATAGTTAACATTAATTTAGTATTTAAAATATCACAGACCGTCTGTTCTGAATAATTACAACTTCATAATAAGAATGTGTTTTCCTTAATAATATATGTTGTATCAATGTGTCCAAAATTTAATAAAAATGAATTGATAATTCTGGCGTCTGCTGTCAGATTACTCAAAGGTATTTGAGATTTTGTAAAAATAATGTAGATGGCTTTGAAATAATGGAATGATAGGTGTATTCATTTGAAAAATGTAACATACAGGTTCGAAAATTTGTCATGAAAAATACCGGCGTTATAACACAATTGGCAGTGTACTTCCCCGGATTGGAAATAGAGATCAAGGTTCGAATCCCGGTGAAGCAAAAACAATATTGATTTTATATGTATAGGGTCTTTTAATAGGGACGCTCAAAATTTGTTAGGTTATAGCAGCCATGTTGTTAAAGTGACATCTGTCAAATTTATTGTCAATTGTTAAGTAGTATACGGCAAATCACCACGGAAGGTTGAACAACGTGTGCAAATCATCAAATTCTGGACATTCTGCACGAGCGATTTGAGGGCACGGTTATCTGGCGCGACGGTGACGCGAACTGGCCACAGAGATCGTGCGATTTAACGCCTTTAGACTTCTTTCTTTGAGGCTATCTTAAATCGCAAGTCTTTACGAATAAGCCGCAAACAATTGACCTCCTCAAAGCCATCCAGCAAATTTAGCCAGATTTATGCGATAAAGTCATAGAAAATTGGACCTCCCAAATATGCCACCGAGCAAAGCCGCAGCGGATATTCGAACAACGTTATATTCCACACTTAATGCCATAAAATATACTTTCAAATGAAAGAAAAATTGAGTGAATATCTCACATACAACCTGTTTAACTTACATTTTAAAATCGAGCGTCCTCGTTGAAAGACCCTATATATATGTATAATTAATACATTAATTTAGTATTTACAACAAAATTAGTTTCGGCCAGTAATTTTGGCATAATACTCCTCTGTGCATCACAATAAACCCTAAATCCATAAAAAATATATATACAATAAGCTAAAAATTATTAATTTTGAGTATAAAACATATTTTCAAACTGTACATACTTGAACATTGAAGTAAATTATAATTACCGATGGTTTATTTTCAGCTTTAAAACGATAATCATTCATTTTTTTAAATATGGCAAACATAACGAAGCTCATTTCAAGAAATGTCTTTCAAATAAAGATGGTCCATCCCCTCTTCATACCGCCATTTTGCTCGATTTCAAATGTGCGACCAGACAGCTGTTGGCCCTCGGCGCTGATCCGAAAGTGAAAAATGATCTCGGTCAAACTGCGCTACATTTGGCCGTGCTGCACAAGAGAAACGCCATTCTAAAATATTTCATCAACTCGCATGGACGCGAGGGCGTGGAAGTCACGAACGGAGACGAGCGAACACCCTTGCAGCTCGCCGTGTCGGAACAGTGGGTGGAGGGAGTGTCCGCGCTGCTGGAGGCGGGCGCGAGCGTGACCAGCCGGCCAGATATTAACGGAGACACCATCCTCCACCTAGCTGCCCGAGCTGGTATTGCACACATTCTACATAATATACTTGAAAAACTACCCGATAAAGAGCAAAACATTGATATCAAAAATAACAATGGAGAAACTGCACTTCACATAGCTGTCGCAAAGGATTACAAGGATTGCGTGGATTACTTGCTAAAAAATGGCGCTTCAAACGTTCCATACAGTTGTACCAACATTCATCTGGCGATAGAAATCGGTAACACAGATGGCTTCACGACTCTGCTGGAAAGCGAGAACTTTTCCGAATTATTAAATAGCTTAGAGGCAGACGCGACGCCCTTACAGCTGGCCGCTCAGAAGGGCAGAGCTGATTATGTTCAAAGCCTTATCGATAAGAACGCTGACATGACGAAACAAAACCTCGCTGGCCACACCGCCCTCCACATCGCGGCGGAACGCGGACACCACGAGGTGGTCAAAATTATTTTAGAGGAAGATACAACAAAAGATTTGGTCAAAATAAAGGACAACAATGGCTGGCTTCCTTTTCACAGAGCTGCGTACAATAGCCACAGGGAAAGCATAAAACTGTTCTTAGATCACGGATCGAATTTGGCTGAAAGTATTCCCGGAGAAAATACTCTTATTATAGGCATTATTAAGAACAGGATGCCGAGGTCGGCGGAATTTCTCAACGATATTTTCAACGGCTGTATAACGTCAAAAGATTACAACCTTAATTATCCCGAGAGGAAGATCGAATTGAATTATTCAAAGATAATTCCTGATAAAGAATACGGCAGTCCTTTAAATACTCAAAAGGACGCCATTTCAGCTCTGTTTTCTTCCGAAAGTAATGCCGAAATAAAAGAATTAATCTTACATCCGGTAATTCAAAGCTTTGTGTTTCTGAAATGGGATAAGTTGCAATATTTATACTTTGTGCTTTTTCTTCTCTATTTAAGTTTTGTGATATGCTTTACTTATGTAACACGCGAGATGTCAAATAAATCGCGGAAGACTGCAGATAATGCTGACGATCTAATCGGTGTTGACCTATTATTATTGCTGGTGCTCGGGTTTATCGCATCGTTTATCGTAAGTATTTATTTAAATATATGAAAAATATCATTTATAATATTGTATCTTATTAAGGAGAACACATTCTTATTGCGAAGTTGTAATTATTCAGAACAGACGGTCTGCGATGTACATATAAAATCAATTTTATCCTTAACTCCCCTCCGCTCTGAGCCCCGCTTCATTGACAACCCGCACTTCGCCGATTACCCGCAAGCTGGAGGGCCAGAACGCGCCCAACCGACAGGGTCGTGCACGTCACGTCACTACCGAGCGCAGCCCGGGGAGCCCGCAGCGTGGCGAGTTTGAAATTAAATTATAAAAGATACATTCTTATACAACGATACTGTTTAAACGTGATGTAGAAAGGGTAATAGGAATCAGAACAGAACGACGCTCAAGGACCAACCTGGAAGCACGACTCACCTGGATTTTCTCTTCTGCGGTCACAGCTCCTGAACTTCGGGAACCTTCTTCTATGATCAGCACGAAGCACTTTCACGAAGCGTGATCCGCAATAGCGGTTTCGACCGAATACACACTAGAAATTTTACAAATAACTTCAAGTCGGCGATAAGAACACAGCGGGACGATCATTCTCTTTGACAGTTCAAAATTCATAAATAACACACACAGAAAAGTCGCGCTCAGAGATTAGAGAGGAGGGTGGAGGGGGGAGGTAGGTTCAGTGAACATAATGAAGCATCCACACTCGTGGATCTGTCATAAATATCGAACAGATGCCACGTCACTATAATTTTATAAATATTAAATAATAATTTATTTTTTTAGAATTTTATCACGCTGCAGCGCATTAGACTCGCTTACGTGAAAGACTGGTTGGTCTGTGTAAACCTATTTTCGCCGACACTGGCCATAGTGACACCGGCGCTGGTCGCATACCAAATTGAAAACCCAAGGTTGTTGGTTGCTTTTACCCTTTTGGTATGTTGGTTGGAGCTCTCCAAAATGATGTCCCGATTCCACGATGTGGGATACTACAGTCAGATGTACTTTACTGTGGCCTATAATGTTATGAAAGTAAGAATACAATTCTTGAATCGCGAGTAGAGAATAGAGAGGTGGCGTGAATTAGATAAAACTAAATTAATCGTGATTTTTTTTTATTACAGATATTTCTAGGTTTGGGAATTTTCTTAATTGCCGGATTTTCGTCTATCTTTTGGATCCTCGGGGGGCACGAGTCTACCACGACCATTTGGGATTCGTTGTTTAAAACCGTCGTCATGATGAGTTCCGAGTTTGAGTACTCTTCCATCATAAAGAGCAGCGCCGCGATGGACCTGATGGACCAGGTGTCCATTCAAGTTTTCTTTCTCCTGTTCCTGGTGACCGTCCCGGTCGCATTTATGGCTCTGCTGTTGGCTGTCGCGGTGACCGACGTCAAAGATTTAAAGGACAAAGGCAGGATTCAAAGGTTGATAGATCGAGTGGAGTTAATAAGAAAAATTAGTCTATTGGTACCTGGATGGGCTGCCAAACATTTTACCATGAAAAATACAATTACAGTGTACCCTGGCAACCTTTCTGAGTCAATATTCTACCGGTGTAAGGGCGTTAATATCCTCCCGAGAAATATAATCGAAAGTCTTGTGGAAAACATAAAGGAGAGGAAAGAGAAATGTGAAAAAGACCAGAGATCGGCAGAAAAGAAAGAACTTCAGAACAAGTTGATAAACATCAGAAAAAAAAACAGGGTTCAGCGAAAAAGATTAAACTTCTGAACGAGATAAAAACGCGTGCTGTAATGCTAACATAAACATGTAAAATCAGAAAAATTAATAGAAAATAATTATTAAGGAGAACACATTCTTATTGTGAAGTTGTAATTATTCAGAACAGACGCTCTGTCATATTTTAAACACTAAATTAATGTACTAATTATAAATACATACATATAAAATCAATTTACTCAAAGGTATTTGAGATTCTGTAAAAATAATGCAGATGGCTTTCAAATAATGGAACGACAGGTGTATTCATTTTAAAAATGTAACATATAGGTTCGAAAATTTGTCAAGAAAAATACTGGCGTTATAGCACAAAGGTAGTGCACTTCCCCGGATTGGAAATAGAGATCCAGGTTCGAATCCCGGTGACGCAAAAACAATATTTTTCGACAAAATTGATTTTATATGTATATATTTATAATTAATACATTAATTTAGTATTTAGAAAATAATTAGTAAAACTCCCCGGAAGAGATTGACGAAAACGATAATTAGTAAAAAATGATATTATGTATCTAATCCTTAAATATACAAAATAACACGAGTCGAAGCTGTTCAAACTGCGCGCGTCTAAACTCGGCAATAAATGATCCTAATTACACCATTAATTAAAATATTTTAGTGATTTCAAATTATATATTGAACATAAAAAATGAAATCATTTTTCGTAACGGTTCGACTTTGTACATACTCCTTGAACGTTTTCGCCTTGTAATTTAGTCAGATATCCACACTAACTTATTGTGGATCTGTTGACCCCTGTTTAGGTGCATGCATCGTATTGTATTCATATATTTGTATTATTATTATTACACTTAAACACGTCCTCTACTTCTCTGATCCTATCATAGCCCGTTAGTAGAACAGTAGTAGACACGGTTGAATACACACCGCCTCCACTTCCTGTACAGCATCGTAGTCGTGGATAATCTCAAGATCCATAGCCTTGGCGCTAGAGGTAGACCGCGCGACACATCATCCCTGCTGACGTGGACGAGACGCACGTATTTGATACTTCTAGTACAGAGGGCATAAAACAAGACGGTCGTTAAGTGAGGACTGCCTGTATACCATTTGTTTTTATCACCTTTTAACAGCAGTTCGCTTTCATTTGTTCTTATTTTACTAGCTTTTCTTCTGTTCTTATTTTACTAGCTTTTCTTCTGTTCTTATTTTACTAGCTTTTCTTCTGTTCTTACTTTACTAGCTTTTCTTCTGTTCTTACTTTACTAGCTTTTCTTCTGTTCTTACTTTACTAGCTTTTCTTCTGTTCTTACTTTACTAGCTTTTCTTCTGTTCTTACTTTACTAGCTTTTCTTCTGTTCTTACTTTACTAGCTTTTCTTCTGTTCTTATTTTACTAGCTTTTCTTCTGTTCTTACTTTACTAGCTTTTCTTCTGTTCTTATTTTACTAGCTTTTCTTCTGTTCTTACTTTACTAGCTTTTCTTCTGTTCTTACTTTACTAGCTTTTCTTCTGTTCTTACTTTACTAGCTTTTCTTCTGTTCTTACTTTACTAGCTTTTCTTCTGTTCTTACTTTACTAGCTTTTCTTCTGTTCTTACTTTACTAGCTTTTCTTCTGTTCTTACTTTACTAGCTTTTCTTCTGTTCTTACTTTACTAGCTTTTCTTCTGTTCTTACTTTACTACATTTTCTTCTGTTCTTACTTTACTAGCTTTTCTTCTGTTCTTACTTTTTTATTCTCATTTAAATATTTGGTACAACAAATAAATATATGACAAATTGAAATCATTGTTTGTAACACCATTTTTTATTTTCGAATGGAGATGTGTACACGGAATACGTGTCACGTAAATATTCTTACTATTTACAAACTAACATAAACGCTTGTGCTGTGAAAGTAGGACTGACTCGCTGATGTCCCGGAACGAGGCTCGAATCGCGATCAACTAGATCACTAGGCGAGATATTAACTACGAGACCAACATGCAGGTCAATAAATCACAATTTCCATGTTTTCGTTCTGAAGGAGCAGGAGATCTGTAGACGCCACAGATAAACAGGAAATTTGGAATTAAAATGATGTGATTTAAGTAGTTCACTCGCGACTCGGCACTGTCAAGTTTTCTAATAAATATTGTATAATTTACAAGAACTAGTATAAATTCAAACGGTTTACGAGTTTCGATTGATTATAGTTATATTGATTATAGAGAACAATCTAATCATGATGATATTTTTAGCGAATTTCAGTGTCCTTGGAGCTTCATAAAACATACTTTCTACGGTTTGCCGCAACAGAAAGTAACACTCAAATAAATATTAAAATTCACACCAAAGCCTGTACTCAAGTAGACTCTTGTGATCGATGTTCATCAATTGAAGAAAAATACTGTACCATAATAGATACCAAACGAAATTGCTCAAAAAACGATAATAATAATTATAAAACAAAGACTGTACAAGTGCCCAACTCTATACAGAATTCAAAGTGGCAAAAATAATGGACACCAAATATATATATATATATAGCTAATATACACCACTGCAATAAAAAGTTATAATAATAATTTTTTTTTTATTTAACCCGATTCGCCATACAGATAATACATATCATGTTATACATTAAGGTTATGAAATATGAAAAATAAAACCAAAGAAAATATTAATAAATAAAAAAATTTAAAAAAAGTTTATAAAAAGTTCACTATTAGATATATAACTACTTCAGTCACGGCCATTGTTGTGTATGTAGCTATTCTGCAGGCGCTGCCATTCTCTGGTCAGGGAACCAGCTTTCCACGAGAGCGCAGCTTGCACCGGAGAGTTGGTGCTGAGCTCCAGCCGCAGCTTTACGCCAGATGTCTCAAAAACGGAACGAATCCATGTACACGGCCTTCGGTAAACATTGTAGATGCGCTGCAATAACGCGTATGTAAACAATTCAAAAACACGATAACACTGTACTTCTCACATCTCCGAAGTATCATCGAATATGCCGCCCAAGTCTGGAATCCAAGGTATACCACATACATCAATATAATCGGCTTCCTCAAATATCTTCACTTTCCTAGTTATCGAACCTTAACTAGCACTGCCGAGTCATCTATCATTTTCAAAGTGGCATCACTACAAACTCGAAGAGACATGGCCGATGTCATCTTCCTACACAAAATGGCCAACTCTAAAGAACACATAATGACTGGATTTTCACCTATAAAGGCACCGTTATCAAGTAACTATCAGATATCTCGAAGACAGGTCGTAAGTCCTTTAATTATTACCCCCATATTGTATACATATTCCTTTAAAATATAATAAAATAGCTTCGTCTCTATGAGATATCTGATATTTATTTAACTGTAAAGTAAACGGTCCGATTTACTCAGACGCGTATCCATTCGAGTGTCAGCCAGGTCAGCCAGAAGTCATTCTTAAATTTTAAATTGTGCTCACTGTATAAAGTATATCATATCTTCTGAGAAAACGTGTAATCCCAGGAGTGCGCCCAGGCAATCCGCGTGGCCCCGCCAGGCCGCGTGATGCAGGGGTGTCCTGCCGGCCGAGTCCGCCCTCTTGTACAGGTCGGGCCTCCTCGCGATGACCTCCCTGAGGATCGGAGCGTTACCGAAGAAGGCCGCCAGGTGGCAGATGGACGTCGCGGTCTCTCGGCAAGTCGCTTCTGGACTTGCGCCCCTCACCGACCACCTATTGGAGAACGAGAAAGATTTTATAATTAGGTGATTATATTTCAGTGACATTTTCATCTAGAATATATATTATAGTTTTAAATACTAATTTAATGTATTAATTATAAATATATATACATTAAAAATCAATTTTGTCGAAAAATATTGATTTTAATTTATTGTATTAATTTGAAAAAGTTATAGGTTCGAAAATTTGTCATGAAAAATACTGGCGTCATAACACAATCGGCAGTGTACTTCCCCCGGTTGGAAATAGAGATCCAGGCTCGAATCCCGGTAGCGCAAAAACAATACTCATCGACAAAATTGATTTTATGTGTATATATTTATAATTAATACATTAAATTAGTATTTAAAATTGATAAATCTTGTAAATTTGTGCTGCACTTTTTCGATTTTTATATGTGAGCCATAGTAGAGAGACCCCAAAGTGGAGTTAAATTCCAGCGTACTTCGTATTAAATTTCGATGTAATGTTGAATAAATGTCAATTATTTGTCCAAGCGCACATCCAAATCCCGCATAACTGCGACTCTACTTAGATCAATATCGATCGAGGATTCGAATCCCGGTACCGACAAAATTATATTTCGATAAATTCATCTTTCCTGTATATCTTTATAGTTGACACATTTAATTTGTATTTATTATGTTTAGCCGACATTAAAATGCAGACGCAGAATAGATATTAGTCTTCTGCGACAACACTGTGCATCGGCTTTTACAAATGTCGATAGAAAGGCAGAGTGTCGGCCATCTTGGATGACATACTTTGTGCTTGCTGGGAAGCTAGCTTAGAAATTGTGTTTAATAGTATTTGTATTTTTTTAATATGGTTGTTTGGGGGTTGGGACGGTGGTTAAATGAAATATAAATGATTTGGCGTGTTGAAGTTTTATTATGACAGTATGATGAAAACAGATAGAAATAAATAATGCAATGAATGAATGTGAAATGAAATGATGTGAAGCGGGTTGGCGGTCTCGCTCGGCTCTCGCGAGCCGGCAAGACCGTCGTTGTGAAACGTTGAAACTGGAGAGCCTGCCTGGCGGTGAATTTCGAGCCAGGCTTGTAGCAGCAGCCGGCAGCGTTGTCGCTAGCGTCGATGCCGACTGAGATGGCGGTGGATTTGAATTGCGGCCGCTACAGTTGTAATGCACATCTCTCGACATTGAACTCGCACCGCACTAAAGGGGACCAGTCCCAGCAGCCCCGACTCTTATATCTACTTCACCTTACTTTTAAACTAGAAATCTCAACAATATTTACAAATCAAATACGTGATATTAATATGAAGGGGCGCCATAACGTTTTAGTAACTAACTGTTCTAACTTTAAATTATAGTCCAAAAACAAGCCTGAAGGTTTTGTAAAATATTGCACGCGTTGCTTTGGTGAGTAGAATCGAAATGAGAGGAAACAAATTTCAAAACGAATCCAAGATAGGGTAGCAGGGGATTCGCAGGGGTTTCCTTCAATCAAATCAAATACAAAATATTTTAACTATTTTTACATTAGATACTTTAATTCAATAATTTTAATAACTTAATAATTGCTTAATTTACATGGCTTAGTAATTTAATTGAACAAATTATACATTTTATGTATAATATATATTTTATCACTTGGAGTTTTGAACAATCTTCTGTAATTTAATAACATTAAAACTGAAAATAGACAGAGAAAGAGGTTAAATAGTAAAAGAGTAGGAAGGAGACACGTGGAGCAGGAGTGCACAACCACGACATCAATATGTAAACATTTGATGAAATTAAATATAGACTATTTAAATGTTTATAGCGTTTAATATGTGGATACAAACAAAAGTTTTAAATACTAAATTAATGTATTAATTATAAATATATACATATAAAATTAATTTTGATTTTTTTTGCGTCACCGGGATTCGAACCTGGATCTCTATTTCCAATCCGGGGAAGTGCACTACCATTGTGCTATAACGCCAGTATTTTTCTTGACAAAGTTTCGAACCTATATGTAACATTTTTCAAATTAATACACCTGTCGTTCCATTATAATCTGGCGTTATAGCATAGTGCACTTCCCCGGATTGGAAATAGAGATCCAGGTTCGAATCCCGGTGACGCAAAAACAATATTTTTCGACAAATTAAATTTATATGTATATATTTATAATTAATACATTAATTTAGTTTTTAAAATATCACAGAGCGTCTGTTCTGAATAATTACAACTTCACAATAAGAATGTGTTTTCCTTAATAAACAAAAGTTTACTTAAAACATATTATATAATTATAAATTAACAACGATGATTAATTTAAAGTTCGCCGGTTTCAGTTTGGATTCGGAAAATCTAGGGCTGTAAGTATTCATTAAAATTAAATTTTCCGAAACCAGTTGGGGTAGTAAAATAACTCATTGAATATTTTTGCATTAATGAATAAATACATTTATCGCACGACTTTTTCCATTATTCCCTGATTTTTTTTATGTACAGTAATATTCGATTTTTTCCACACAGCCTGTCTTTTTTGGGTAATGTGATTGAACTATGCAATCTTATAACACTATTAGTGTATAATAGAAGAGTTGTAAATTTTCTTAAAATTCGTGAATGATACACGTGTGCAACGTTAAGTCGTTCCGTGGTAGACCGCATGTGATTTCAACTATGAAATAAGTATATTTAGTAACGAATCCCTGTAAACTCGGATCTATTCATTAAACTCAGTAAATAAAAAATAACGAATTTTAACGATAAAGTATCTTGCAAACGATTAAAAACATGTCAAAGAATGACAACGAATTATTTAGGAACAAACAGAACACGATATAAATATCGCAAAAGGTATTTTTTAAATGTGATTTTCGATTGCACGTATATATGGATAATATATGAATAAAACATGTATTTTTCAATTGAATTTTTTATTGCAAAAAAAAATAGACTACGATCATGAAAACGGTTTCTCACCGGTGTGTGTAAGCACAAAGATATTTAAATTTTAGTTTTAATTGGACGAATACTCGCACTGATAACATTCAAACATTTTCTAATCAGAATGTTTAAGCACATGTTTCTTGAAGGATGATTTGAAATTGCACGAATAATTGCACTGTGAACATGAAAACAGTTTCTCACCAGTGTGTGAAAGCTTATGCATTTTTAATTGCATTTTTTGATTACAAGAATAATTACACTGTGAACACGAAAACATTTTCTCATCAGAATGCTTAAGCACGTGTTTCTTTAAGTATGATTTTTGATTGCACGAATAATTGCACTGTGAACATGAAAACAATTTTTCGATGGAGTGTGTAAGCGCATGTCTCTTTAGGTCTGATATACGATTGCACGAATAATTGCACTGTGAACATGAAAACAGTTTCTCACCAGCGTGTGAAAGCATATGAAATTTTATTAGTTTTTTTTGATTACACGAATAATTGCACTGTGAACACGAAAACAGTTTCTCACCAGTGTGTGAAAGAAAGTGCATTTTTAATTGCACTTTTTGATTGCACGAATAATTGCACTGTGAACATGAATACGGTTTCTCAATAGAATGCATAGGGGCATGTCTCTTTATGTCTGATTTACGATTGCACGAATAAGTGCATAGTGGACATGAAAATAGTTTATCACCAGTGTGTGATAGCCAATGCATTTTTAATTGCATTTTTTGATTGCACGAATAGTTGCACTGTGAACATGTAAACATTTTCTCATCAGAATGCTTAAGCACATGTTTCTTTAAGTATGATTTTTGATTGCACGAATAATTGCACTGTGAACATGAAAACAGTTTCTCAACAGAATGCGTAAGCACATGTCTTTTTAGGTCTGATTTACGATTGCACGAATAAGTGCACTGTGAACATGAAAACAGTTTCTCACCAGTGTGAGAAAGCTTATGAATTTTTATTTGTTTTTTTTTATTACACGAATAATTGCACTGTGAACACGAAAACAGTTTCTCACCAGTGTGTGAAAGAAAGTGCGTTTTTAATTGCACTTTTTGATTGCATGAATAAGTGCACTGTGAACATGAAAACAGTTTCTCACCAGTGTGAGAAAGCTTATGAATTTTTATTTGTTTTTTTTGATTACACGAATAATTGCACTGTGAACACGAAAACAGTTTCTCACCAGTGTGTGAAAGAAAGTGCGTTTTTAATTGCACTTTTTGATTGGATGAATAACTGCACTGTGAACATAAAAACAGTTTCTCAACAGAATGCGTAAGCACATGTCTATTTAGGTCTGATTTACGATTGCACGAATAAGTGCATAGTGAACATGAATACAGTTTCTCACCAGTGTTAGAAAGCATATGGATTGATTTTCGATTACATGAATCATTTCCCTGTAAAGATAATAACAGTTTGTCCCCAGTGGAAGTAAGTATTCTCCTAGCTGAGAATTTATTGGAAGTGAACACGGACTGCAATTCTGGTTCGTTTCCAAGGACAGGCGGAGACCCGGTTGGATTCGCAGAAGCATAATCTTGTATTCTCAAGAGATCTGCAAAGTAATAAAATTGTGTACATAAAAAATCAGGTTTGTTACATCGTCTATTGTTGGTCACGCTCAGCTCTTCAATTTCCTCACCAGTGCGCTGGTCGGCCCTCTTGAAGTACTCCGAGCCCTCCTGCTTGATGTCAGGATACGATATCTCTACATCAGTGTAGGGCGCTCCCTCGCCGCTGTCAACCAGAGACCCTTCCCTTGGCTTCACACTCCATTCATCAGCAATCCGACGGCCACCTTTCCAGGTGATATTGCTGTTACGTATTTCTGAAATCAAAAATAATATTCTAATACAACAGCGCTGAAGTAATTTATCAAAACATACAATTGGCAACAAGGCAAAAGATAACAGCGTGATATCTGTATTTATACATATATACAGAATACACGTAATGTCCTCCTTTGTCTGTTCCCATACAATTCTACACCTGTTGATCGATTTGAGACACATTTTCAGTTATTCTTTAGGATATCGCGCCTCATAAGCACCCCCTCCCCCTGGCTGACTCCAGCTCTTACCCATTGATGTGTATTATATTGAAGACCATCAAATGAGAAAAATTGGTCCTTCCACCCCAATACCCCGGGGGCCAAACCTTGCCCTGTCGGACCAACTTTTGCAATCTGGTCCTCTTAGTTTAGACCTTATTTTTCACTTTCCATTCACTTGAGCGGTCGCACCAGTTTTACGCGTTTCACATCATTCATTACTATATAGAAGGAACTTCTCACCGACGCGCTGGTCAGCCTTCCTGGAGTACTCCGAGCACTCCTGTTTGATGTCAGGGTACCATATGTCCATATCAGCGTAGGGCGCTCCACCGCTTGCTCCCTCGCCGCTCTCAGCTGGAGACCCTGGCTCAGACTTCACGGCTGGAGCATTTGGATCAGCACGGTTCATGGTTCTAGTACCTTGCAGCGAGCACAAGACACGATTAACAAATGACAGGAGCGAGCCATAGATAAATCATCATAATTTATTCCACGATACTCCTCCGTGCCATAGACCAACTATGAACTAACGCAAATTTCTTGTAATAACGAACGTCGCAATATATAAAAAAGGTATTAAGTATGATATGCCTTAGCGCGAAGTTATCACATTTATTAGTCGAACAAATGAAATAAAATAAAGGCTGCAAATCGCGTCTCGCAAGTACATGCAGGTCGGTGACGGCAAGCTCATATAAACGGGACCGGACGTCTCTTAACAAAAAAACCTAGCGGCTTGTTCAAAACCGAATAACGACGTAGTGACCCAGCCCAAGTGTTGTGCTATGCACGTAAAAACGGAGGGCTGAAAATAACGGGAATATGAAGGTATCTTGAGAAGCGATAACAAATCTATAAGGGCGCGCTTTTGTTTCGAGGAGACGCACCCTGCCGACAGACAAAACCGAAGGTCGTAGGACCATTAAAGCTGGACCCGTTGTACCGGCGAGACAATCGATTTCCTAAGAAAGATTTAGGGAATGCACCGTTACGTGCCCATTAGCTAGCATCCAGGGTCGAAGCGCGATGAAAACAAAAGACGCAGTTTGTTTGTGCAATCTGCTTTTAGCACAACGTTGGACGAACCACATGGCTCGATTTGAAATGTATATGAATGTATCCCTAGATCCTAGAATATTGCAAGAAATAACATGCTTGCCGATTCAGTCTTTATTTTAATCACCTAGAATATAATAAATAATATGTTTTGACGCGTGGATGTGATCCTGACAGAACGCGTTTTCAAGCGATGAGTGCGAATCTAGTTATTGCTTAATGAATATGACAATCGATCACGGTGGACCTAGTGTTCAATGCATATTAGGAGTAAAGAAATATTATATAGGGAAGAACAAGATGCAAATGATAGCGCAGAGATATATAAAATTTAAAGTAAATGGAACGTCCCATTCATAAAGAGAATAAAAATAAACTAAGTAGAATAAGAATAATTAAATAATATGTGTGACTAGATATAAGATTCTGTAAAATGGCGTAAGAAATAAATAAATAAGTAATGTAACTAAAGTGTAAATAAATAGAATATAAGATTAATTATAGTCAGCGATAAGACGAAAGAGGAGTCAGTTTGGGTTTGGATTGGGCGTGGCCTCCAGAAGAAGCGGATGGACCAATGGGATGGTGGCCCGTCCCATGACGGGAAGAGGGCAGATCGGTGGATGGGAAACACCCCACTGTTAGGGTATAAGTATGGCCTACGCACGGCCCGAGATCTAAGTTGTCGAAACGCAGTCGAAGGCACGTAGTTGGAAAACGAGGTTCGGAGGAGTGAGTCGCAGACGAGGTTCGAGAGGACGAGTTGGACGAGCCTCGGAAGAGGTTGTAAAAAGACAATCGAAAGCACGCAAGCACGCAGTCGCGAAACTAAGCCCGGAGGAGTGAGTCGGACACGAGGTCCGGGAGGACGAGTGGAACGAAGTCGGAAGCACGGAGTTGTGTAACGAAACCCGGAGAAGTGAGTTGGACACGAGGTCTGGGACGACGAGTGGAGCGAAGTTGAAAACGCAAGTTTTAAAAACAGGAAGTTGTTAACAAGATTCAGAAGTTAGAATTGAAAACAGGATTTGGAAGGGGGCAGTTAAAACCAGAAGTTGAGAGTGGGAATATGAAATTCAATCTCGGAAGCCAGAAGACGTCGCGAGGTTGACCAGTAGAAGCAGACAGTCGACACCGTAAACCCGATCGAACGTAATAGAGTTGGAGAATAGACAGCCACAGTTCACCGCATTTTATCCAGGAGCAGCCGCCCCGCCCGTTCCGAGCAACCAGTCTGACAGCCTGTCGCCGGAGCAGCCGCGGAGCCAGCTTCGCCGGCCAGAAGATCCAGGGGAAAATCACAAGATAACCCGAGGTAGAATGAATTTTAGATTAAGTTAGTTATAAGTATTTCCACCTGCCCGTGAATTTAAATGTATATTTAATAAATGTATAATTTGTGCATCTTTCGTGTGTTCATATTCACCTGTATTATTCTTCCTATAACCATGGTACTAATGAAAGCGTGATATCTGATGGATGGAACATTCCTTTAGAGTGCGGGGTATCGTTCTGATGAGCGATCAGGAGCTGATACGTGTTCGATTAATCAAATCATGACTCCTAGACGAACCCCGACTTGAGTCACATGGCGCACAACGTCGTGTCCCACTTGTATCACATGGCGCCCAACGTCGTGTCCCGTCTGTATCAAGTCGTATTACGCCAATTTTTAATAATCGAATAAATTTATCCATTGGCCCCATATTAGGTTTTTAACCTTTAAAATTAATGAGTTAAATACAAACATATTAATAGTACATAAAAAACTAAAGAGTAGTACATTTTAACGAACTGATAAACAAAAAGTGTTTTACACAAAAAAAAAAACATAATAAACTAAAAAATAGTATATATTAAAAAAAGTGATAAACAAATGAGCGATTTAACACCGAACATATAAAAGTTGAAAGGGCAAGGAGGAGAGGGAAATTGGATGCAAAATATATTTTCTTACACGCTTGTTTATATAATTTATGTCAATAGTTATTAAAAAGTTGGCGTAGTTTAATTTTAAAGGGAAGCATTAGAAGTTATTAGAAGAATTTACGGTATTATATTTTGATGTAGAGCGGATCACAAAACAATTTCAGTAATTAGTTCTGCTAAAAATTTGTTAAAATAGATTATTAAGGAAAACACATTCTTATTGTGAAGTTGTAATTATTCAGAACAGACGGTCTGTGATGTTTTTTAAATACTAATTTAATGTTTTAATTATAAATACATTAAATTAATATTTAAAATAGATTATTTGATCGTGTTGGGTGGCAGTTTACAGTTATCTAGTTAGATATTTATAATATCTCTCTCTTTCATTATTATATTCTATTTCCCTGTTTACATAATATACATATATATATATATAAGGGCACTCTTTTTTGTATTTATGATTAGTTTTAAATACTTCCTAATGAAGCTTGAGATAAACGAAACTGGTTGACGAATAATAAATTTCGTGGTTTCATACAAAATAATTGACGATTGCCATTCATTTTTTTGTATTCAATTATATCAACTATTTGGTCTGACCTGCTATCCACACGCCACAAATAAAATACAAAAGGGTACACTTTACATATTTATTTATTTAAACACGCACAAGACTTAACATATTACAACTAATACAGCTAAACATTAAGAGCATGTATTCACAATTCACGTTATTACTGTTTGGAGAGTCAATGTAGTGTCAAGTTTTCGAAATTTTTGCAAAAACTGCAGACTTCAGTCAATCTTATAATCCATTTCTTTTAATAAAATGTTTTATCTTATCCTTATCTAAGCCTTATCTTAAATGTCTTATGTTGTAAATATCACAAAAAAAAAAAAAAATACCGAAATCCTAATTAATCTTTCTAGAAATAGAGTTACATTTTATTCATTGAATCTCTAAATACATTTTGTTTATAAATTAATTGCAAAAGGTTCAAACGGTATTATTGCCTTTCAGAAATGAATATTTGTTTGTATTTTCCAAGAAAGCAATCACTATGTGGTATGACATATCAGTTAAAGTAAAACACAATCAGTTTTTTAAAAACGCCAATTTTATTACATGTTACAGTTACACAGAACATCAAGAAACGTGTTCTGTTTAACTGTATATGTATTGCCTCTCTCTTTCGCATTTAATTTTATATTCCGTCTGCCTCTTTATGTACATATAAGTGCGCACTACTTTTATATTTATTTTTAGTTTTAAATACATCCTGACGAAGCTTGAGCAAAGCGAAAACGGTTGCCGTGTAAGAAAATTCGTGGATTTATATAAAGTGAATATTTTTTATTCTTGTTAATTTGACATCATGATGATGTAAATGGTAGTTTCAGAAACCGGTTGGTATATTTAAATAACCCATTAAATATAACGAGTGTTAACATTAAAATACATTGAGAAATTCTAAAACGATTGAAACAGGTCAAATAATGATAGCAACATTTTTGAACGAACACAACACGAATCAAATATCAGTTCTCATTAAATTTAGTCAACATCGTTCGAAAGATAAAACTACAGTATTAATTTGAATTAAATCTATAAAGCACAACTAATTTTTTTAAATATAACCTCCTCCTGTAAAATGTTACGATTTGTTGCCGAGAAAGTCATCTCTTAAAGATGTCCATTTCGTTCGTAATATACTAGGCAAGTTATAGACCTTGTAAAATATAAGCGCATTTAGTATTACACGAAAATGTCAAGTTTTTTTAAATTACTTTTAACATTGCACGAATACGAATACAGTGAACATGAAAACGGTTTCTCACCAAATTACGTAAGCACACGTCTCTTAAAACTTGATTAATACTTACAACGTTTTCTAAGAAGAATGGATAAGCATATGTCTCTTTAAGTTTGTTTTATAATTGCACGAATAATGGCACTGTGAACATGAGAACAGTTTCTCACCAAAATGGCTAAACACATGTACATTTAAGTTTGATTTTGAATTGCACGAATAATCGCACAGTGAACATGAAAACAGTTTGTCAACAGAATGCGTATGCGCATGTCTCTTTAAACTTGATTTATTATTGCACGAATAATTGCACTGTGAACATGAGAACAGTTTCTCACCAAAATGGGTAAACACATGTACATTTAAGTTTGATTTTGAATTGCACGAATAATCGCACAGTGAACATGACAACATATTCTTGGAAGAATGAGTAAGCACATGTTTATTTAATTTTGATTTAACATTGCATGAATAATCGCATAGTGTACATGAAAGCAGTTTCTTACCAGAATGCGTAAGCACATGATTCTTAAGACTATATTTGGTATTGCACGAAAAATTGCACTGTGAACATGAAAATGGTTTTTCGCCAGTATGCGAAAGAATATGTTTTTTTAAATAACATTTAATATTGCACGAATAATTGCATAGTGGACATGAAAATGGTTTGTCACCAGAATGGCTAAGCATATGTCTCTTTAATTTTGAGTTAATATTACACGTAAAATCGCATAGTGTACATGAAAGCGGTTTCTTATCAGAATGCGTACGCAGATGTTTCTTTAAACTTCTTGTGACATTACACGAAAAATTGCACTGTGAACATGATAATGGTTTTTCGCCAGTATGCGTAAGCTCATGTTTTTTTAAATTACTTTTAATAATGCACGAATAACTGCACAGTGAACATGAAAAGGGTTTCTCACCAGAATGCGTATACGCATGTCTCTTTAAACTTGATTTAAGATTGCACGAATAATTGCACTGTGAACATGAGAACACTTTCTCACCTAAATGGTTAAACACATGTACATTTAAGTTTGATTTTGAATTGCACGAATAATCGCACAGTGAACATGACAACTTATTCTCAGAAGAATGAGTAAGCATATGTCTCTTTAAAGTTGATTTATCTTTGGACGAATAATTGCACTGTGAACATGGAAACGGTTTGTAACCAGAATGCGTAAGCGCATGTCTCCTTAAAGTTGATTGTAAATTGCATGAATAATCGCATAGTGTACATGAAAGCAGTTTTATACCAGAATGCGTAAACCCATGATTCTTAAGACTATATTTGGTATTGCATGAAAAATTGCACTGTGAACATGAAAATGGTTTTTCGCCAGAATGTACACGGAGATGATTTTTTAAATAATTTTTAAAATTGCACGAATAACTGCACTGTGAACATGAAAACAGTTTGTCCCCAGTGTATGTAAGCGTGCGCCTAATTGAGGATTTATTGGTGGTGAAAACGGACTGCAATTCTGATTCCTTTCCAGGGATAGACAGAGGCCCAGTTGGATTTGCATTAACAGAATCTTGTAATCTCGAGAGATCTGCAATGAAAGTATTGAAATATTTTATAGACCTTTTCAAGTCAGTCATCATCCTTTAACGGTCACACTAAGGTATCCAATCTGCTCACCAGTGCGCTGATCGGTTATTCTGGAGTACTCCGAGAGCTCCTGCTTGATGTCAGGATACCATATATCTATATCGGTGTAGGGCGCTCCACCGCATGCTTCCTCCTGGGACCCCTCCCCTGGCTTCACAGCCCTTCCCTCCGCGGTCCGAGACGCACATTTCCAGCTGACATCTGTGGTACATATTTCTGAAATCAAAATTATAATTCGATACCACACAGTTCCAAGTAATTTATCCAATAATAATAGCGTGTTATTTACATTTATAGAGGATACACATTATGTCCCCCTTTGTCTGTTCCTATACAAATCTACACCCGTTGATCGATCTGACACAAATTTTGCAGTTACTGCGTAGGATCTTGCGTCTTGTGGGCACCCCCTCCCCCAGGCTGACCCCACCTCTTCCCCGTCCGGTATATTAAACACTATCAAATTTTATTTTTACACTCTAGGATAAGACATGTTGGTCATCCCACCCCGCTCCCCTGGAAACATCATCTTCTCCTGCAGGACCAACTTTTGCAATCTGGTAATCTTGGTTTAGACTTTTTCCATCGCTTTCCATTCATCTTGAATGGTCACGCCAGGTGCAGGCGATTCACATCACTCTTACTATCTAGAATGAACTCCTCACCAGCGCGCTGTTCGGCCTTGCTGGAGGACTCCAAGCACTCCTGCTTTATGTCGGGAAGCAATATATCTACATCAGTGTAGGGCGCCCCACCGTCTGCCTCCTCGTCGCTCTCGGCTGCAGACCCTGGCTCAGGCTTCACCGCAGGAGCATCTGTGCCAGATCGGTCCATGGTTCTAGGATCTCCACCGAGCAAGAGATGACAAGATACGTGATGTAATAAACCTCAAGTGGCGACCGACACGTTAATAACCTGAGTAATTACATGTACGACTTAACTAAATTTCTGAATAGAAGTATTTTCTATAGATTTACATTAAACCGCATTCGGGGCGACAGTCATCTGCTTTACCGACATTCGCGGGTCACGTGACATTTCGCTGTCAGGTCGCGGTTGTCAAATCGCCCGACACGATAATTTATGCGATGGAAAAACTCAATTTAATTTGCAAAAGCACCGACTGCGGCTACAGGTTCAGCAAATATCCGTAGAAGTGCGACCTGGTCTGCTTCTGAAGCTTTCCGACGTGGACGATGACGAACACCGTCCAACAGAGGACACAACTAGCCATAGATGAGATAGTGTACCTAGATTGGTAACTCTTTCCTACCCGTTCTGGTCTTATAGCGCTCTCTGGCGGCTGAGTACTTTTTAATTTTATTTATTTTCTTCTTCAAATTTGCAAATGGCTTTGTGGCTCCATTTTATAAATAAAATAATATGACGAACACGCGTCCTTCGCGGACCTCGAGACGTTTACGGTCGCTTCAACACATGAAATTAAGGAACCAAAAACTTTAACTCGCTCTGTTCTCTAACAACTTTATTTACATTCATTTTAAAAAGTATGCTGGAATATAACTCGAGTCCATGGTCTCCCTACACGTATAAAAATCGAAAAAATAGAGAGCCACATATATTTCTATGGTTTATTAATTTTTAATTGCACATTCCCATAGAAAATATAAATTATAATTATTTAATGAGTTTACTTCATTTTAAAAAAATAGCCAAGAGAAAAGATGTGAGTGATATAGTAATTTTGTGTAAAATTATCAATAGCATGTTGGACTGTCCTGAGTTAACACAAACGGTTTTGATAGGGGGGGGTTCGGAATGATTACGATCCATTTAATCAGATGCTCTCATTTATCTCATTAGGGCAGCACCGCGCACTGGGAATATCTCGCTCCGCGATTATTTCCAGGTATCACCTTGCCCATTGTATTATGGTTATAAGAATTATTGGACAGGTGGAGATCAGATATTCACGAAACACCCATTAATCAAACATTTATTGATCTATACGGGTAGGCAGATGTACATTATTCTTAATTGTAACTTATTATTCTACCTTATGTTATACGTGCTGGTCAAGAGGATTTCTCCGGCGACCTCAGTCTTCGATTGGCAATGCGGTGATGCCGACGACGAGTCCTGCTCGGCACTGCTTCGGTTTCTGGATGAACGGCTGCTTCCGAGATGGTTTGGCACTCTGGATGAGCGGCTGCTTAGCACTCTGTTTCCGAATTGGCTCGATGATCCAATTCTTTTTTTTTTTTGGTTCAAACTCGTCGACTCTCTCGTATTCAATACTGAACCCTTCGTGTTCAAACTCTTCTCATCTCAACTAAACTCTTTGTGTTAGAACCTGGTCCTCCGAATCTCGTTTTCCAACTGCCGTTCAACTGATGTTCAACCGTCAACTGTGTTCAGAACTCGCACTCTCTAAACATCCTGCAATGGAACAGTAGAAGCGCCGTCTCCAATAGACTTGAGATTGCTCATATTCTAGATACATTTTATATTAAAATTACCGCTGACCGGGTATTTTTATTCAACGACTGGTTTCTGCATTCTCCAAGACGATGGTAGACGATGCTGCTAATTCACTTGTCTCTTCCTTTTTCGAATATTACCCTTCGTACCACGCTCAAGTGCTCAAATAGTTACCACAGATATCAAAGGAATTGGTTTGTTTTTAATAAATTTTAGAAATAAGAAGTAAGTAACGGTAGTACCTAAATTAAAATAACGATCACCGTGGCTGGTAAATTTTATGCACAGAGCGAAACGCCTATCACTGGTTTCGAAGTTCATCGCTAGGTGTGACCGAGTGAACGGATCGGACCGGCGCGAGTAGGTAGCTCACTTGTATATCTCTTATCTATGGCTCACTTTGCATTTGCGTTTTAAGCTGGGAAGTACGCCCTGCGGGCGGCTGTGGCCGTCCCGCCATATTTCGGAACTTTTGTTTGGAGATGGAACCCATACGGGATCCAAGAGCAGAGGCAATACCAAAATGGCATTTGAACGTCACACTCAGGATGCCAATTAAATAAAATACTGTAATTTCCCTTCTTTCTACTTCATTTTTACCATCATTATTTCTACCTTATGATCTTCTTTCTGATGATATTCATTTTTCCTACATTTTTACCAAGCAAAATTACGGCTTATTCCCAACACCCGTCGACATCTTATAATGGTCCACCTGGGAGAAGAGGAAGCGTGCGTGTGCCGCTGGTTGAAGGAGTACCTGACCAAAATTGCCAGGCTCTCGAATACCTCGGTAGAAGCTGCTCCCAGGACACCGCGAGAGACGGATGCGGGAAGATGCCATATTTTGCCGTGGAATCAGAGAGAAGATGGCGTATTTTTATGTGGGATCAAGAGGGATCGACGTATTATTATTATCGCCTGTTAAGTAGCTCCGTACCTAAATTTTTTAGATTTTAATTTATCAAAGTAGTTCTATTCCATCAATCATTTGAATAAATTCAACTAATACTTGTTGATTCTTTTACTCTGGATTATCAGCTCTCAAATCTTACTTTTATTTTCCCAGAAGATGGTTAACCCTTTACCATACCATAATATAAAATACCCGAATGCAGCCGTGCTGTCAACTCGTGTTACCGTAAATAACTATTAGAAATAATGTTTTTATTAACTTAAATGGCTTTAATGGCAATATTGAGCATTCAATTTTGAAAAAATGATTAATAACATAATTTAAAGCATTTATTGAGTCCTATACAATGTGTCCTTCCTTCTTATCTCTCTTCATTTAATTATTGAGAAAGAGACAATTATATTTGTATGTTGTTCTTTTCACTGTGAAAATAGTGTGTGATCTCTGTCTTTCATATCACAAATTGTTTTTTTACCAATTTATTAATTTTACAATGGATTGAATGGAAAAAATAATTGTTTTTGTACGAATCCCTTTTCATAATTGGTTTTTCACTAGTCATTCCTAAGCGCTAATATTTTCTTTGGGATTATCTGAAATATGAATTTTATATTGCATGTATTTACAGAAATATTACAGGTTTAATTATGATGGTAGACCTGTGTTACTGCATGGCTTGGGAAGGGTTAAGATGGATCTACACACTATGGTAAGTAGGTAGCATCTGACTCCCGAACTCATATATCATGTTGTCCGTTGTGGTTAGGCGGTGGAGGGGCTGCCGTCAGTTCACACCGCACAATGTATTATATGATCCTAGTGCAGTTGATGTATCGACATGCACTGCAAATATTTTACACCTTATCTAACTGGCCAATACTACATGACCCCCACTTGAGTGACCAATTTTCAATTATGCTGTCTGCATCTCTTCAACCAATAAAATTTACAGTTAAAAGGTCCAATAAATATAATCTGAAAAGGGCTATCGGTCATAATTTTGTGAAATTATTGATAGTAACATGAGACGTTACAATATTATGAAGGGATTGAAATCCATACAAAACTAGATTTAGACTTAAACGTTATATTTTCATCATCTTCCAAGTCTTGCTCATCTGATGAATTTCGTCTGTATATTTGTTTGTTAAATCTACTTTATCAGCCGAATCTCCAAAGTTAGAGGCATCGGAATATAATTCTTCAAAATCTATGTCGCTGTCAAAATTGTCCTAATTATCACTATGGTCATTTTCTATCATCCTCTCTATATCTTCGTATTTCCTTTTTTGGGACATACCTATTCGTATAATATATAAGTAAGTATAATTCGGGATAATTTGAAAACAAATCTATAAAAATTAAAGAAAATATGTGACATTAAATTAAAACAACAGTTCATTTACTTACGATTACACCGAACGTTACACAAATACACTGACACACTTCACAAACCATTTAAAACAGAGAATAACAAACAAATACATACTGACTTTTAGCAATTGGCGTTTGGGAACCACTGACCCGTTTCTCTTGCGCCATACGGGAGACGGAATAGGGTGAGTAAACGTTTTCTCGCTCGCACGCATTGGTGCGAGGGCCTTCAATATATTTGCACGAGTGAAACAAAACATAACACCCAATATGTATAATAAAAAATTAATTGCATTTGTAGGAGACTGGATTTCTAATTCACCGCCGTTTCAGCCGGCATCGACGCTAGCGACGTAGCGCTACCGGCTGCCGCTACAGGTCTGGCCCGATCCCTCATTGACAATCTCTATTCTGTTTCAATGCCCCGCAACCGCGGTTTTGCCGGCCCGCGCGCTTCATTTTCATAGTTCACGCTCACCTTCTGCATCTTTTTATGTATATATGTGTGAGTTTATTACTTATTAATTACTTTTTTTTATTTATTAATATTTTCCTTGGTTTTCTTTTTCATAGCATTATATATATTTCATAACCTTAATGTATAACATAATATGTATTATCTCTATGGCGAATCGAGTTTAAAAAAACCTGATCACGCTGGAATAAACACATAATTATTATTAACAACTGACCTAACCCCCAAATATTACAGTAAAATTTTGGTGTTTTTTTGTCTTCTTTTTTGGGGCTGTGGAGGGTAGCTGGCTATTATCGATTATTATAAATGTTGGAATTGTATATAATGTTGTATTAGTCAACTGTCAAGGTGTGGGTAAGCATTTTTTTTTATAAATTTGCATATATATATGTTTGATTTAAAATAAAATAGCACACTGATAAGACGGAATGCAATAATCACAATCTTGTCTGGCTTATCTCACTGCCCAAGTCCAAGATAAAAAACGTGCGCCAGCAGTAGTGCCGTTCTTCGTATCTTCGTTCTGGATATCTCCACATCGGCAGCTCCACAAAAACCCTCGCAGCAAGATTTATTTTCAAAGTATTATCTAATATTTTTTGGCTTATTCAAAAGTACAGTAAGTACTTCTTCATACAAGCAGCCCCTCCTGGGCTACAGAGAAAACAAACCAGCCTATCTTCAATTGTAAGTAGAATATAATATATTTTTATTATATACGGTAATACCCCGAAGTTACTCGATAGGTGGGATGAACGAAAATCGCATTCGCGTAAGTCGAAGTACAACTTTTGTTTTTGTTCAATTGGGGCCAAGGACTAACAAAACCACTAGTTTAGAAGAAAAATATTTAATAAAATTGCAGTTCTTTATACACATTAACAACTTGCTTGATAACAGATAGCGTTCTGATCGACTGGACAATTCTTCACTTTATTTGATTATCACACCATCATTTCACCGTTGTTTCCATCTCAGCAATAACACCATGGCGTTTACGAATAATGCTCGAGTTCAAGGATTGAGCATTTCTCAGCGCTTCAAGAATTCTTTATTTATCTTTCATTATTGTTCTCACTGTGGACTCCGGTAGCTCAAACTTCTTTGCCATTCTCCTATTAAAATCTATGATAATCTTATGTTTACATTCCAAAGACATCGTTTTCCTTGTCTTACTAGTTGTAGGAGAATCAGATTTACTTCGTTTGGACGACATAGTTTTTTAAGGGTTTAAAATCATTGATTCGTAATCGTGCACGTCGAGTCCGCGCGAAACACATGATAAGAGAAACAGTGAATATAGCGGGCGGCAGTCTAGCGGCAGTGTTGTCAATGGTCAACATCTAGCGACAGTGTCGCTAAACGAACCGTGTAACTCTGAGTTCGCGTAAGTCGGGGTATTACTGTATATAGAATATTATATTTTTTACGGAAAGACCTCCAAAGGTGAAATTGAATATATAGATGAGATATTAACCTAATTGTCATTTAAACAAATATTAATTTCTTAAATATTTGCTAAATTACTTTATGGCCTCATTTTATATTAAAAATTATATAAAATACTTTGTTTAAACCACTATTCATTCATTATTCTACATGTTTTGATTCTCATTTTCAGCTATTCGAGGAATTCTTATTACTTATACACTTTTTATTTTGCACTGTCAGGACCGCCCAGGGTCCAGGGTCCAGGGACCCCGAGCTGTTGATCGAGGGGTGGTGATGTTTAAAAAAGTATTAAAAAATGGAAAACCAATTTTTTATTTCAGATTAGTGAATAATAACAGGTTTAGTCAGATTATTTATTTTTAAAATATCACCACACGCTGCAGGTAGAATAAACGCATTCTTTGTGAAGGTCTCGCGGCATGTTTACCACTTCAGTCAGGTACACCACCATCTTATTATTGTTAAAATCAAGGGTTAAAACTATTTTATAATATAAAATAATACCACGTATAAATTTAATTGAATACATTCAAGTCCTTATTGGGTTGAGTTTGTGTAAGTTTAGGGAAAATATTGCCTAACACTTGACCAGCTTTAATCATCATTTAAATTCTTCTGCTAGATGGTTCTAGTTAAAACACTAATATTCGTATTATGAATTATTTGCGCATGGTCCTACACACTTAATACACAATATATTAAATAAATATGTAATTTAGATTTATTGCATTGAAATTATAGCTTTTTTGATTGTGCAGAGTGCGCACCCCTGGGTACACCGTCACTTCAGTCAGGCACCTCGCCACCACAGTCAGGTACACCGTACCTTCAATTAGGCACCTCGCCACCTGTCAGGTATACCGTACCTTCAATTAGGCACCTCGCCACCTGTCAGGTACACCGTACCTTCAATTAGGCACCCCGCCACCTCAGTCAGGTACACTGTCACTTCACACTTGACACTGAAAAGTATATTTTTAAATATATTCATTTTCTTTCAGACTCAAACACAAACACATTCATAACTGGTGTCGAGGTGCGACTAAGTCATCAGATCCAGAATTCCTAAGAGTCTCGGTAAGTACCATTTACCATTATTACCAGAAACATGTATGCGTTCAGAATAACTCCGCTTCTTATTCCTAATCGGGTGTTATCCTTCTTGCAGATTATTCCTGAAGAAGAGGAAGTTGTAAATTATCGAAGGTTATCCAATATCTTCATTTTCAGAAGTAAAGTTGAGAATCATGAACAGGTTATCGAGCCTCTTCTGGAAACGAGATGCTGATGTCAGTAATCAAGATCCTACAACAACTCTCCCTCCCGAGAGCTGTAACGACGATTGCTTACGAAGCTACAATACCCGAAGATTGTTCCACATTATCGAGAGAAAACTATCCGAGCAGGATATAATTGATGACATTGGTGCATGCTTAAAGAACGGAGCAGATGTCAATGGTCAGAATGATACGGGAAGAACGGTGCTATATATAGCTGAACAGAAGAACTATCAGAAAGTTGTGGAGTTCCTCCTCGGGCAAGGTGGGGTCGGACGAGCCTCCGAGAGCTCCGGCCCTGAGCAGCAGGCGGCCGGGACAGTTGGCAGCCCAGGATACCTCATCAGTGGGAATACTCCTCACCCGCCTGACGCACCCGGCACGTCAAATAATGCATCTGTGATGTATCTTAATAGTGTATTATCTGGTGATATAAGCAAAGATTTAAAAGAATTACTTATTGACATGAAAATAGAGTACAGCTCAGAGAATTATATTGATTTACTGGAAACAGTGGAACAAGATAGCTGTAGCATAAACGATAAACTAAAATTAGATCCGTACCCGAGCGCTCACACCCTGGCGCTGCTCGCCCTGAAAGCTTACTTGGATAAACCAGACAAGCTGCCGGAGGGCTGGGACTTGCTGACGACCGCTGGCAACCCTGCTCGGACCAACGGGTACTTCGGCGCCGCCTTCTGGTGCCGCACTCTGCAGCAGGTGGTCGTGGCGCACAGAGGAACTGGCATTACGAACACCGGGGCAATGTTGGCTAATTACAAAAGTATAATCAGTTACAAAAATTCTTCACACATGCACTCGGCCATCACTTTTACTGACTCGATCGCGAGCACCTTGACCAATGTGACGAAAAAATTCGGCGGCTGTTACCAGTTATCCATCACGGGCCATTCCCTGGGCGGGTGGCTGGCGCAGGTCACCACCTTCACCGTCAAGTACTTGCAGAAGGACAAGTCGACCTTCAGAAAAGTGAGAAATGTTGGAGACGGCTTCCATGCGCACACGGTCGTGTTCGACAGTCCCGGATGCAGAACCATGTTATCCAAAATGAAAGAAAAATTTGATTTGCGATACGATAGATCAATTTTTTTGAGAAGATTGGACATCAGTTCTTATTTGTCCGCACCGAACAGGATAAACAGCTTAAACCCACATCTGGGAATAATATACCGAGTCGTGACTGATCTCTCGGACGTGACAGCTTGGGATGAATACACAGCGGGCTATACTTCAAAAACCCACAGCATGGAGAAGATGGCGCAAACGTGGTCCAAGTTAGAAACCCCGAACATGGTCGAGATGCTGGACTGGCCGCTCCGCAGCGTCCTGTGGGGAGAAGAATATAACAAATTTTTTAAAAGTGCCAATCGTAAAAACGAATATCATCAGCAGACTGACCGATACGAATTTAAAGAAATAAACAGGAGTTGTTGCAGTTTAAGAATATTTTCCGAAGACGAGTTGCTTTTGCTAGATTCGTGGTTGATATTAAAAAAATCTAAGCTGAATATAACAAATTTAATAAAAATTGAAGGGTTGACGGTCAGTGATTTATTTGACGAGTTTGTCATTGATAAAGATAAACAAACCGTCTCATGTACATCTGAAGAATCTATAAAGAAGTTAATCCGGCACACCAAAGCCCTCGCGCGCTGGCTCCCTGTCGAGGTGATGGCGGCCACGAAGGAGCAGGCGGCGATGGTGCCCACGGCGGCGGAGGCCATGTTCCGCGCAGCGGCAGACAGCTACCTCCACACCCTCGAGCGGAGCCGACTGGACTTCAGAGACACTCTAGGGCTAGAAGCCTTCCTGACATCCGGTAGCAATATTCTGATCATCAGGACCCCGGACAGTGACGCGGAAATGATGAGACTGATGAACATATTCCAGCGAATCGCGTGCATCCGTAGGGAAGAAACTAATAATCATTACAGTTTCATGGATCTGAAAGGAATTAAAAGATTAGAATCCGCGGTCAGTATTCAACAATTATTTCAATCCTGCTTTACAGAAGATTATTTATTTATCATACAGTGCAGTGAAAATTACATTGAAAACTGTGAAACCGTTTTGATTGCAATACTAAACAATTTGAAAAATAATCCAAACAACAAACTTGTATTCGTCGAATCGCACAAACCAATTTTTGAGGATCTCGCGAAATCATTTTACCTTTCTTTAGAAATTGATAATAATTTTATATTGAAACATACAGAAGAAATGAAGTTAAACGATCTGTCTGACGAATCAATGAAAACTCTTTTTGAACAAAAGATAATCCTTCTCCAGGGAAAAGTGTTCAGCTTGCGAGACCTCGTGGGAGAATATCGCCATCTGACTACTGACCGAGTAAACAGTGTAAACACATTAATAGGACCACAAATGTTAAAAAACCTTTTGACCATTGGCAATTATATCATAGGAATGGAAGACGCACTTCTCAGCCAGGATGATTTAAAAGTGCACTCCACAATTAACACGGAGGTGAGCACGACGAGGGTTGCGCAAGCTCTGCGGGAACATTCTGGCAAAACTCTGGTGGTGATCAGCGGCATCGTCCGAGAGGAACTGAAGACCGACCTGTGGAGTGAGCTTCTGCGTACTCTAGGAGAGGAGAGGATCTCCACCACCATGGAAAATGGAGAATTAATCTTTCAGAAGAAATGTCGAGAGGAACCTAGCGCGACCGTATTCTGGCTTGCTGCATCGACTGCGGCAGAACTCCTTCACTGTAAGGGCATCTATATGAAAGAATTTTATATAGAAAGGAAATTTGTAATTCATAAATATATATTTGATGTCAAAAAATTTGCAGAAGAGAAAAATAAAAATATTATCCAGAATAATATATTTGTCTTTCAAAACGTTGACGACAAAGAATCTTTGATCAGTACGGTACCAATATCTGTAGAAGATACACATATTTTTTTGATAAATGAATGCATTAAGACGGCCGCTACATCCGTAGAAGTGGATGATATTATTGAGAAAAACCCCGGAAAAGCTGTACATATACTGAAGCGAGAAGCGATTGATGGTTTGAGTGTGTGGCAACGTACACGAGGTTCTTTAGAAGGCCTCCGCCCGTACGTGACCGCCGACACGGGGGAGTCGGTAGACGAGGGAGATCTTCGCAATACGACTCAGAAAGTGGTCATCATAGCCGACGAGCCCGGAATGGGGAAGTCCACTAGCTTGACGAGCATCTCTCGGCTGCTGAGGCCATCGGGCTGGGTGATCAGAATTGATCTAAAAGACTTTCAAATTCCCATACAGAATTTACCTTCTGAGCTGAATCTGAATTCGGTTTGCAAGTTTATTCTGAGAGACGAGGATAGCTGGCTGCGCGGGCTGCTATACTTCTGTCTGGATAAGCAGAATAAACATTCTCGAGAGGTTTATTTGCTTTTCGACGGTTTCGATGAAATCAAGCAAAACCATTCCCAAAAAAAGAACTGCACTGACGCGGTGTTAAGGCTGTTGAAGTACGTGAATAGTGAAACTTTGGCAAGAATATGGATCACCACGCGATTGCACAGAAGAGAAATAGTTGAAAATGAATTATCTATCTTCGCAATGCACTTTGAAAAGATCGATGAAAGTCGTCAGCGCGAGTATGTCGTAGAGTTTTGGCACACGCACTTGCTCGTGGAGTCGGACCATTACGGAGATGCAGAGAAGATACATCTCGAGAAGTGTGCGGAATTTTTATATGAAAATGTTATACAGGTGCTCGGTGATGACGTTCAGAATTTCATGGGGATTCCGCTGCAGATGCGGATGTTGGCGGAAGTATTTATGGAACGTGTCAAACATTGTGTAGAATCAAAAGTTGGATCAAAAACTGACATTAGAAATACCTTTGATGTTAAGGGTGTTTTGGACTTATATCAGCAATTCGTTAGTCGCAAATATGACATATATTTAAATAAGACGGGGCTCAGTGCCGACTTGAGTGAGACTATGAATCATTCTAATGTGGAACAGCTTACAGAGAAACACAGGCTGCTGGCCCTCCATTCGCTTTTCCCCGAATTTGCAAATGATAACTTTGACGAACTTGAGGCCGGGTGGGGAGGCGAGCTGTGCAGGGTCGGGCTGGTCCAAGCGAGTGGAGTCGGAGGGGAGAACATCGAGTTCATCCACCGCACGCTCGCCGAACACTTTTGCGCCGATCTAGCTGTACACTGGCTACGCAAGAGAGGTCGGTATTACGGACTCGCACCCATGGTGGAATTTCTATTGAGTGAAATATTACTGCAGGACTCTCATAGCGTAATAAGAACATTTATCGACAAATTAGTTCTGTCGCAACCATTGCCCGAGGTTGCGAATAGATTCAGCGCCTTCAAAATTAGCGAACTTTGGTGTGATAACGTAAAACAACGTTCTTTATTTAATCAAGATATAAATACGGCCCTGCACATAGCCGTACTGGAGAAGAATACCGGAATTATAACCATTCTGGTAGGAGGATTACATTGTGAACTATATCAGAAAGTGTTAATTGCCTTCATAGCGGCTCACAACCGGGACCGCTACACGGCGCTCGGCTGGGCTGCCCGGGAGACAGGTGACGGTGGAGTCCCAGAAATAATGGAGAAGTTCGTCCAAAGCGTTGAGACTCGTCCACATGAAGTGATATTAGAACTCCTGCTAGCAACCTATCTAAGATGCACAGATGGATTAGATGATGACATGAAGATCCTCAGTGAATATGCAGGAGGAGAGGCCGTTTGTCCAGCAATAAACAAAGCATTCACCAGGACTCAGGAGATAATACGAGAAGACATCCCGCGCCTTTGGACAGCTGTGCGGGGCCGCAGAGCAGGAGAAGTGCAGGAAGTATATAGCAATATGGAAAGCGACACCGAGCGACGTTACATGCTGCTAGCATTGGACGGCGGGAGGTGGGAGGGGACCGTCCTGCACATCGTTGCTCGAGATGGAGGTAATGAAGAAGAAAACCAGACACGAACACAAATATTTAGAATATTATGTAACCAGAATATTCCTGAAGCCGGGAGGTCATACAATATGCTCAGTCAGACTCCATTACACGTTGCTGCTGCAGCTGGCCAGCTAGAGATAGTAGAGCATTTAATAAATCACGGGGTCTATATTAACAGTCTCTCAAATAGGGATGTCAGTGAGGACTTAACGGGCCACGCATCTGGTGGCGAGACCGCACTGTTCGCCGCAGCCAGTTATGGGAAACTTCCAGTGGTGGAATATTTACTAGAAAAAGGAATAGCTATTAACACTGTTAACGATGAGGGTGAAACCGCACTGTTCCTTGCAGCACACCGTGGGAGGCTTGCAGTGGTGGAATATTTAGTAGAGAAAGGAATAGCTATTAACGCTGTGAACGTTAATGGTGAGACCGCACTGTTCCCCGCAGCAAGTTATGGGACCTTTCCAGTGTTGGAATATTTAGTAGAGAAAGGATTAGCAATTAACACCGTAAACGAAGAGGGTGAAACCGCACTGTTCTCTGCAGTCCGTTATGAAAGGCTTCCAGTGGTGAAATATTTACTACAAAAAGGATTAGCCATTAACACTGTAAACAATAACGGTGAAACCGCACTGTTCCCCGCAGCCCGTTATGGGAGACTTCCAGAGGTAGAATATTTAGTAGATAAAGGAATAGCTATTAACACTGTGAACGTTAAGGGTGAGACCGCACTGTTCCTTGCAATCATTTATGGGAAACTTCCAGTGGTAGAATATTTACTAGAGAAAGGATCAGCTATTAACAAACTTAACAATGAGGGTGAGACCGCACTGTTCCCCGCAGCCCGTTATGCAAAACCACCATTGGTGGAATATTTATTAGAGAAAGGATTGGCTATTAACACTGTTAACGATAAGGGTGAGACTGCACTGTTCTCCGCAGCTCGTGATGGGAAACTTCCTTTGATAGAATATTTATTAAAGAAAGGATTGGCTATTAACACTGTTAACGTAAAGGGTGAGACCGCACTGTTCTCTGCAGCTCGTGATGGGACGCTTCCAGTGGTGGAATATTTAGTGGATAAAGGATTCACTATTAACCCTCTCAACGCTAAGGGTGAGACCGTACTGTTCTCCGCAGTAGAAGGTGGGAGCCTTCCAGTGGTGAAATTTTTAGTGGATAAAGGATTAGCTATTAATACTCTTGACGATAAGGGTGAGACTGCACTGTTCTCCGCAGCTCGTAATGGGAAGCTTCCAGTGGTGGAATATTTAGTGGATAAAGGATTAACTATTAATACTCTTAACAATAAAGGAGAGACTGCACTGTTCTCCGCAATCCGTGATGGAAACCTTCCAGTAGTGGAATATTTAGTGGATAAAGGACTAGCTATTAATACTCTAAACGATAAGGGTGAGAATGCACTGTTCTCCATAACCTATGAATGGAGCCTTACAGTGGTGAAATATTTAGTAGAGAGAGGGTTAGATATTAGTATTGTTAACAATGAGGGTGAGACCGCATTGTTCCGCGTAGTCCGTAATGGATGGCTTGCAATGGTGAAATATTTAGTTCAGAAGGGGTCGGACATTAATATTGTAAACAAAAGGGGTGAGACCGCACTGGATATCGCAACCAAACGGAGGCACCGACCAGTCTTGGAGTACTTGAACCACAAGTTGTCGACCCACACGGAGTGAGGTGAGACGGGCCAGGAGCCACGGGGGTCGGCAGGCGGGGGCGCATTCGTAATTCTTCTGAATATTACAAATATTTCTTAATAATATTTGATAGATATAGATTTATATATAGCCGATACAGGCTTGAATGTCGCTAGAGTCGCGCATGACAAAAATGGGAACTAAAATGCCTATCCTGCGAAGGTTCAAATGGATAATTGTACCATCTTAGGGTCATTATTGGGAATAATTTCCAGGTGACAAAAAATCTGAACTTACTGTCGAACTCAACTCTTGAAGCGACCGCACAAGCAGAGACCCTCACCACGGAATTCAACCAATGGCCTGAGATTTGACCGCAGCTGACCGGCAAGGATAAAATGCCACACACTTCATCGAAACAGCAAAGAACTAGATCCTACAGACATTCCTCTGCAAGACTCCAACTGCATTGCCTGCCCCGTCAGGACCGCTGCTAGTTTGGGTTTGGGCCCCGAACTACGCCATCGAAAATCGCCACTGCAATCTTCAGATCCGCCGGAGACTCGGGCGGTAGCTGCCAGAATTTTTAGAATTGCCTATCGTTCTGACGAGCCATCACCTTCCACTACTGCGGACGACTCTCGGAAAGTCAGATTTGGTCCAGCACAGCGGGAGGCCTGTGCATTATTCTGACTCATTGTGTGTTTCAGTAGACGATTGCAGTTTTTTCTTCCCATTGACAACTCCAATTACTAGATAGCGGCGGCCATCCCGCAGTTTACTCTCGGTGCCGTAAACCAGCACCCAGTGCGAACTTCTTGTGTTTGACTTTAGAAGACAGCCAGTAACCGTGACTCGCGTCACCTTGCGAATTTAAATTCAGTGCCCGCGAGTGACCACTCCGTTGTCCCGCAGAGTGCTCGCCCCTTGAACTAACTTCGGGGAGATAATAATTTGGTCAAGTTGGACCGATTCTCCGAGTGCTGTGACGCCGTCCGCCGTTCTCAGAGACGTCATCACTGACTGCGACCATTTTTAAACTTGTGACGTTTACAGACAATATTGTTGTTTACATTATGTATGACACTTATTGAATATATATTGTGATTTACCTGCCGATCCTAGGTACCTGATAAATAAACACCAGCGTTCCATTTTTCTACTTATTAACATTTAAGGGATTATTGTGTTTTGGTTATGGGTCAGCCCCCCATTAATAATAATTAAGTGATGTTTACACTCGACCAGCTGTCATGTGTTTGACATTTCGATCATTGACCTTCGATAACATCGTTTATTATCAGACGCTGTGAATTATTACAAGGAATTGTTGTTCCGCCTTTAATGAGCTAAGTTAACTTCGGATAAATAATAATTATTTATTTTCATCCGGTACAGCTGAACTTCCTCTTCTGGTTCTAAATCATGTGTCCTCGCTATTTCTAGTCTGACATTGACTTTATTAATAATCAAGTTCTTATGTGACACCATCGACCATTCGTATTGGTTTAAATCCAATTGTGGTAATAATTATTGACATTTATAGTGCAGTCATTTCCAGTGGACTTCTTCTTATTCATGGATTGACTTATAATCATTTATATTGTATTTGTTTACTAACTGACATTGTTTTGTAAACATTGGTGCTTGAACAATTGACAATCATCTTTGAACATTTGTTGTTTTTGTGACCCTGCTACGGGGAGCCGTCATCCGGCTTACCTGATCGCCGACAACCAGCCGTACGGACCTGCAGCTGTGTTGCACCTGGCAATGTGACGCACAAAGAACCTCGGCAGACTCTACGACAGGTAAAGCAGACACCACCCCGCACTACTGAGCACAGTAATTAGGCATGCATAATCCCAATATTTAAAAATGGAGAGAATGTTGAAAATTATAGACCGATTTCAAAATTGTCAATTAATGGTTAAAATTGTATACTATCAATTATTCCCATGTGTGCATCCCGTAAGTTTAAATCGCACTCTGATTGTTTCCTGTTACAGGGTGACATTAATAGACTTTCAATCTACTGTCAAAAAAAAAACAAAACGTGTACACTCAAGTGAAAGATTTTGGTGTCATCTTAGATTATAAAACGTCTAACCCATTCCAATCACTTTTACTCTTACAATCTTATATTTCTCATTTGTACGCAGTTAACTTGAATTCAGATCGGTAGTTTGGAACACACATTATTCCACCTACAGCGACCGACTTGAAAAAGTTCAACACATGTTTTTCAATATATTGAATTCACGTTACCGTTTAAACATTAAATCATATTCAAAAAGCGAGTGTTACATAAAATCCTCTATCTTTTGAGTAAATGAAACGCACAAGATTTATGCTATCTTTATAAAACATTATACAACTTATTTGCCCTGCCTTATTTATTTTAGAATTAATAGCTTTATACTGTACCACGCACCCAATGTTGGCTACGTTTAATTGGCAAATAATGAACAAGAACTACAGAGTCTATTGAATAGAATGTACGATGTATGCAAGGAAAGCGACCTTATTATGAATGTTAACAAGTGGAAAGTGATGGTATTCGAGGAGGAAAGCGAAATACTTGTAAGTAGTGAATATTTGAAACAAGTAGATGAGTTTGTGTATTTGGGAAGTATGTTTAATAGAAACAGAAAGGTTGAGAATGATATTGAAAGAAGGGGGACTGCAGGGAATAAAGTGAACGGGGCTAGAATGGAATTATATCTAACGGGAATTTGTCAACTGAGGCAAGACTAGCGGTGCTCAATAAAGTCCTAGTACTGGAGCTGACTCACTTAGGCGTATATGTGGCAAATCAATAGATAAGGAAAAAATGTAAAGCTGATGAGTAAGATTAAGATAGGATCACTTAGGTGGTTTGGTCATATGGAACGGATGAATGAGAGAATGGTAAGAAAGATATATGACGCAAGTGTTGATGGCACCAGAAGTAGGGGACGTCCGCTGAAGACTTGGCACGGCCAGGTAAACCAGATAATGGAGGGTGGTTCTGTTAGAAGCCTCAACAATCGCCGAGCTTGTATTAGAAGATGTATGAATGTGGATGAGGTGAGAATTGTGTGTCAGGATAGAAGATCGTGGCGCTCTATCCTCTCTGTCTACCCTCGCGGGAAAACGGCGTGATGGTAAGTAAGTAAGTAACACTTTTCCTAATTTCTAATATTTCTAGGTTATCCAAATGAGGGCTCCCTGTAAACAATTATTCAGAATTTACGAATCACCTAATAGAATGTAATCACTCTTTTGATTTAAATACAGGTTTCCTAATCTTATGTACCGATACAATTACAAAATATATATTTAATTATGTACATTGAAATTCTGGTCTATTTAAATTACATTGATTTACATAAGAAATAAATATTTTTCATCGGTAACAAACTGCTGAAAAAAACGGTTTCAGTTCATTAAAATAAAGAAATAAACAATCTTTTCAAACAGGTCTGTCATTAGTCACAGTGTTTTTTTACCAGATTTGAAGAAAGGGATAATATATGCATTTTTCCGCTGGTCTGGAAAAATAGCTTCATCAAACATAACTTCATTAATAAATCGGAAAAAAAGTACGGGCGAGGGAGGTCTTCCATCGAGCCCAGCGATTGTATGATTGTATTCAAGTCCAAATAGTTAGTGTGACTTTGCATAACGGTTGGGATTGAACTTCAGTTCAGACTACAAGTACTAAGAAAATAAATTACAAACACCTCGTCCATTCTCAGAGGTTCGATGAGATAAAATCAACTTTGTACTATGATAAAAAAATCCCACAATTACTTTTTTTTATTCATCTGTTATAATTACAATGATACAATACAACGCAGAGAAGAGGATTACATATTAATAATTATTGTTTATGATATGTAGCTTATAATAAAATATAATGCTATATATTTATAACGATATAAAAATATTATGAATTTTGAGATACATGTTAATCTTTAAAGTATAATAAGTAAAGCTATCATTAATATAATATAATAGTATTGTAGCTGAATTTTTCTTTTATATTTACACATATTTAAATACATTGTCCGACTAGGCGAGCCTGTTTTAGGGTAAATTGATAAACTAATATATTTTATAAAATCAAAACTCATCGAAGGAAAAACACAGAAAGATCGAATACATTTATAGCATATAATGTGAAAATATTTAAGGAGAAAAAAAAGTATATATATAAAATATAAAAAAGTGAATAAAAAACTCACCATCTTACTTAAAAGGCTCGGGTTCCAAGTTCTATAACTTTCCATCCAGTGCATCAAAAAAACAATGTAATAATATTACAAAATTAATTTCTTTAATCGCTCAAACTCTACCATCAATAATCTCTACCTCAGGAAATGCAGCGACCCAAGATACGAATTTTCTACAGAGGGATAAAACGGAGCGGTCGCTGGCCGCAGTTAAATCATACACGAGATAAGATAAAATAAGATTAATATCTTTGGGATGCCAGAGCACGTCTGTATAACTGTGTATTATAACTAATAGCATTGTACTTTCTTCCTATGCAGAAATACAATCTCGTTTCCTGGCACGGGGTAGATGCATCCGCGAGTATGGAGATTGGTGTCAAGAAATGCTGAGATGTGCCGTGAATGTTAGACTACATTCGGGATGGAGCGACAAGCTTTTCTCTGCCATAGGACACCGGGTGCATCCAGCCCGATGGCCAAGAACCTGTGGAAGGCTGCGTTGAATAGTGCACGCCGAAATCGGAGGTTGTGTGACATTAACACATCCAATGCATGCAGAGTATCGCTAGGTGCGTTCCCCGCACCCCTATTTCTATAGCTAAAATGTATTACCATCGTCGAATATCCTATAAAAGGATCTTAGCACATGATATCAGTTTAGTATACATCAATACATCGTACAATTCAGTCGAAATCATTTGTATTATATATCGGTATTGTAATGGTGTGTTTACACAAGACAGTAACTATTTTTCTACACAGAATTATATTTCGTAACATTTTATAAAACTCTGAACCTTTATTTTTTTAAATTAATGAAGTATAGTTTGTGTGCACAATTATTATTCTTGCATTTATATAGACAAAGTGAATTTATAATAGCTTTTATCATGAATACTTGTTTAATAAACTGTGTAGTAATATTTTGTGTGTTTTTCTTTTCCAATCAATCTATATTTTGAAAATTTTATTTTAAATTTACCGAGTGAAATAAAATAATTTAAAAAATGGATCAGCCATCATCGTCTAAAAGGTTGAGACTGGACGACAGCATTGATGAATCCGATTCCGAATGTGAATTCGAAATCTTTACAGACTCAGAACCAGCGGCGCCTGAGGACCGACCTTCAGCATCGACGAGTACAAGTCAACAATCAAGAGAATGGTCTAATTCACCGAAATCGTCAGCTAGTATTCCATTTATTGGAAATCCAGGTATAAATATCGACATGCCAGAAAGAGAGCCCGTAGACTTTTTAAATGCAATCGCAAACATTGACTTTTACGAAATGATTCTAAAAGAAACAAATGGATACGCGGTAGACATTTTATCTATATCTGAAGGAGATAATAGCAGGATTACCAAATGGAAAGAACTCCCCCCCCCCCCCCTCCAACACATGGTATGGTGATAAAAAGGTTGTGTGAATCCACGTGCGCTCCTAAATAGTCTCCATTAAACTGTAGAATTTTTAACCCCTTTGCTAACCATTCGATTTAAACATCCAGCCGGTAGCGGTGCCTGCCCTACTTCTTCCGTATTCAGGCATCGTACATTATCTACATTCAGTCGCTTCTTCCACATTCATCCAACGATAATTAACTAGTCTTTCGTTTCTTCTGCATTCATGCATCGTGCATTAACTACAATCAGTTGCCTCTACCGCGATCATGCATCATACATTAACTACATTCACTCCTTTCTTTCACATTCATCCGCCGTACATTAACTAGTCTGTCGTTTCATCCGCATTTAGTCATCGTACGTGATTTACATTCAGTCGCTTCATCCATTCCACATCCATCCATTACAGTCAGTCACTTCTTTGGCATTCATGCACCATACATTAACTACATTCAGTTGCGCCTTTTGCCGTACATTTATTATAGTCAGTCGCCTCTTCCACATCCATACGCCATAAATTAACTAGTCAGTCGCTTCTTCCACAGTCATGCATCATATATTATCTAAATCCACATTTATCCGCCGCCTATTAGTTACAGTTACAGTCACTGACACCCCCCCCCCCCCCCCCCACCACCACCACACTGTACATATCTTCATGAACCGATCAGTAGGATAAATAAAATAAAAGACAACAATTTAGCATAGAATATATTGACTCCGAGTCTCCCCCAGCGCAACTGGGCTTGACTACTGCCAAGGAACATGGAGGTGTTCATTTATTTATTTGATGTATCTACACATTTACAAAATTATAATATAAAACATATACTATGTAATGCTCGGTGGAGCAAGTCTCAGTTATAAAATGTTTATTATAATGTAAGTGGAGCAACAGTTCATAGAAAACCAAAATGAAGTTCCAAAGGAAAACAACGTGTCACTCTGTCCAGGGCGACGACGACTGAAGGCTCGGCCGGGACCCCTCGTTCCAGCAGCGAGGTGGCCGGAGAATGGGTCACTGATTTTGAGGTTCGACCGGTGAAGAAAGTAGTGGTCCGTGCTACCTGTACGTACCTCCAGGTACGTCAGGGTTGTTGATGCCCGTTATCAACAACCGTAGCAGTCGATCCTCCGAAAGAAATTCCGAAAATGTGACAGCTCCTACTATCACAATGCGTCAGCTATAAAAACACAGTACAGTAAATATTTATTAATAGATTAGTGAAGTTTAATTTTAAAGGAAAGGAATTTATTGTTAAAAGTTATTAGAGGAATTTAACATATTATATTTTCACGTAGAATGTGTTATAAAACAATATTTTTACATAATTGGTTTTAAACCAAAATATAGTCAAAATTTGAATAAATTTAATTATTTGAATACGTCGGTGTGTGTGGGACAGTTTAGAAATATTTGCTTAAATAAATAGGGTTGTTTAACATTTAATTAAAAAAAGGGAGATTTTATGAACACTCGCTTTTTGAATATGATTTAATGTCTAAACGGTAACGTGAATTTAAAATATTGAAAATCTTGTGTTGAACATTTTCAAGTCAGTCGCTGTAGGTGGAATAATGTGTGTTCCAAACTACCGATCTGAATTCAAGTTAACTGCGTACAAATGAGAAATATAAGATTGTAAGAGTAAAAGTGGTTGGAATGGGTTAGACGTTTTATAATCTAAGATGACACTAAAATCTTTCACTTGAGTGTACACGTTTTGTTTTTTTTTTGACAGTAGATTGAAAGTCTATTAATGTCACCCTGTAACGGGAAACAATCAGAGTGCGATTTAAACTTACGGGATGCACACATGGGAATAATTGATAGTATACAATTTTAACCATTAATTGACAATTTTGAAATCGGTCTATAATTTTCAACATTCTCTCCATTTTTAAATATTGGGATTATGCATGCCTAATTACTGTGCTCAGTAGTGCGGGGTGGTGTCTGCTTTACCTGTCGTAGAGTCTGCCGAGGTTCTTTGTGCGTCACATTGCCAGGTGCAACACAGCTGCAGGTCCGTACGGCTGGTTGTCGGCGATCAGGTAAGCCGGATGACGGCTCCCCGTAGCAGGCTCACAAAAACAACAAATGTTCAAAGATGATTGTCAATTGTTCAAGCACCAATGTTTACAAAACAATGTCAGTTAGTAAACAAATACAAAATAAATTATTATAAGTCAATCCAAGAATAAGAAGTCCACTGGAAATGACTGCACTATAAATGTCAATAATTATTAACACAATTGGATTTAAACCAATACGAATGGTCGATGGTGTCACATAAGAACTTGATTATTAATAAAGTCAATGTCAGACTAGAATTAGCGACGACACATGATTTAGAACCAGAAGAGGAAGTTCAGCTGTACCGGATGAAAATAAATGATTATTATTTATCCGAAGTTAACTTAGCTCATTAAAGGCGGAACAACAATTCCTTGTAATAATTCACAGCGTCTGATAATAAACGACGTTATCGAAGTTCAATGACCGAAATGTCAAACAAACAACAGCGAGTCGTTATTGACGTAGACCGATTGACTGAAATTATTAATAAGAGTGACGCCGTCAGTTGTAAACAAACACTTAATTATTATTAATGGCGGGCCGACCCATAATCAAAACACAATACTATTATTATAAATGTCGGACGACATGTCACTTAAACGTGATTAAGCGGACCAGTGGAACGCTGGTGGTTATTCATCAGGTACTTAGGACCGGCAGGTAAATGATATTCAATTATTTTTTGAAGCGCCATACAGAATGTCATAGATAAGTCCAGAATGTAAACAACAATTTATTGTCTATATATGTAAACGTCACTCGAATTTCAAATATGGCCGCGGTCTGTTTACTGTTTATGTCTGCAATCCGCGGTACACATAGATAAGAGATGCGGTACACGTCACTCGAAATTCAAAATGGCCGCGGTCTGTTTACTTCTGTCATGATGTCTCCGAGTACGGAGAAACTTTTTATCATGGCGAACGGCGTCACGCCACTCGACCAAATGATTATCTCCTCGATATTAGTTCAAGGGACGAGCACTCTGCGGGACAACGGACTGGGCACTCGCGAGCGCTGAATTTAAATTCGCAAGGTGATACGAGTCGCGGTACTGCTTGATTTCGAAAGTCAAACACGAGAAGTTCTCGCTGGGTGCCGGTCCACGGCTCCGAGAAAAAACTGCGGGATGGCCGCCGCCACCTGGTAGATGCAGTTGTCCGCGGGAAGAAAAAACTGCAATGGTCTACTGAAACAAACAACGTTAGCCACACCGAAGGGAAACAGAGTGACTGGCCAGATGACGGCTCGTCTCTGTCTATCGGAGGCGGTCTTCAGTCTTCTCAGTCGGAGAAACGTCCGCAGTATCCGGTTCTCTGCCGTTACGGTGAAGTGTACGGCGTTCTATCCCGCGGGATGAGTTAAAGCTCCGGTCATTGGTCGAATTCCGTGGTGGGGCGTCTCTGCACGTGTTGGGCTCGACAGTAAGTTCTGACGTTTTGTCACTTGGAAATTATTTCTGACTCTGAGATGGCACAATTATCCATTTGACTTTTCTCGCAGGCCGACGAAGTTGCGCAAAATTGTATGACGGAATTTTGAATGTTTCACAGGTTTTGCTGTCGTATAGAGAAGTCTTCAGAGTCGAGGTTTTTTATCGGATTTAACTGAGTTTGTCACACGTTAGTAAAAAACATTAAGAAATGATGAGGTCCATATAATATAATAAACAATTTTAGATAACAATTCGCTTTCGTACATTCACAACATTAAGAGGTCCCCGCAGCTTCTGGCCTGTTTCGCCTCACTGCGTGGGCCGACAACTTATTTGATAAGAACTTTATGAGCGGTCGTTTTTTCTGTATATGTGCGATATTCAGTGCGGTCGCATGATGACGGTTTTCTATGGAGATATCTAACCCCTTCTCCACTAAATATTTCACCACTGGAAGGCTCCCACCTTCTACTGCGGAGAACAGTACGGTCTCACCCTTAGCGTTTAGAGTGTTAATAGCGATTCCTTTCTCAAGTAAATATTCTACCACTGGAAGGCTCCCACCGTGCGCTGCGGAGAACAGTGCGGTTTCACCGTTATTGTTTGCAGTGTTAATAGCGAATCCTTTTTCTATTAAATATTTCACCACTGGAAGCTTCCCATATTCTGCTGCGCGGAACAGTGCGGTCTCACCCTTATTGTTTAAAGAGTCAATAGTTAATCCTTTCTCTAGTAAATATTTAACCGCTGGAAGCATCCCATATTCTGCTGCGTAGAACAATGCGGTCTCACCCTTATCGTTTAGAGTGTCAATAATTATTCCTTTCTCCACTAAGTACTCCATCATCGGAAGCCTCCCATGACGGGCTGCGAGGAACAGTGCGGTCTCACCACCACCTGCGAGACTGCCAATATGGACCCCGCGATTTATCAAATGCTCGACTATATCTAGCTGGCCGGCCGCAGCAGCGCAGTGTAATGGAGTCCGAGCGGCCTCATCGTATGACCTCCCAGCTTCAGGAATATTCTGGTTACATAATATTCTAAATATTTGCGTTCGTGTCTTGTTTTCTTCTTCATTGCCTCCATCTCGAGCGGCAACGTGCAGGAGGGTCCCCTCCCACCACTTCATGATGGCCGGTCCCAGCAGCATGTATCGTCGCTCGACGTCGCTTGCCATGTTGCCATATAACTCCTCCACCTCTCCTGTTCTGTCGTCCCACACAGCTGCGAAGAGGCGCGGGATATCTTCTCGTATTATCGTCTGGGTCCTAGTCAATGCTTCGCTTATTGCGGGGCAAACGGCCTCTCCTTCTATATACTCAGTGAGGAATTTCATTTCATCGTTTACTGTGTTTCTTACATAAGTTGATAGCAGAAGTTCTAATATTACTTCGTATGGACAAGTCTCAACACTCTGGACGAACTTCTCCATTATTTCTGAGGCTCTCCCACGATCTTCCAGGCAGACTGCCCGGCCGAGCGCCGTGTAGCGATCCCCGTCGTGAGCCGCTATGAAGCCGATTAACGCTTTCTGGTATAGTTCAAAATTTAACCCACCTACCAGAACGGCTATAATTCCGGTGTTCCCCTCCTGTACGGCTATATGCAGGGCCGTGTTTATATCTTGATTAAATAAAGCACGTTGCTTTATGTTATCACGCCAAAGTTCACTAATTTTGAAGGCACTGAATCTAGCCCCATCTTCGGATAACGGTTGCGACAGAACTAAATTATTCACAAATATTTTTATAACCTTATGAGAGTCCCGCAATAATATTTCAGTTAGCAGTAATTCCGCGACGGGTGCGTGTCCGTGATACCGACCTTTCTTGCGCAGCCAGTGGACAGCTAGATCGGCACAGAAGTACTCCGCTAGCGTGCGGTGGATGAACTCGACGTTCTCTCCTCCGATTCCGCCCGACTGGACCAACCCGACCCTGCAAAGTTCGTCTCCCCACCCGGCCTTGGGGTCGTCGAAGTGTTCTTTCGCAAATTCAGGAAAGAGCGTGCGGAGGGCCAGCAGCCTGTGTCTCTCCGTAATCAGCTCCACAGTAGAATATTTCATTTCCTCGCTCAAGCCGACATTTAGCCCCGTCTTATCAGCAAAATATATGTCATATTTGAGCGTAACAAACTGCTGATATAAATCGAACACACTCTTAACATCGAAGGTATTTCCGATGTCAGATTCTGTTTCTAGATAATCTTTGACCCGCTGCATGGACACTTCGGCCAACATCCGCATCTGCAGTGGAATCCCCATGAAATTCTGAACATCATCACCGAGCACCTTTTTATCGTTTTGGAATATATATTCAGCGCAATTCTCGACTTTTTTCTTCTCCGCATCTCCGTATTGGTCGAGCTCCAGGAGTAGATGCGGGCGCCAGAAGTTCACGAGATACTCCCGCTGATGAGGTTCACTGATCCTTTCAAACCGCATCGCGACGGCTGAGAGTGCATTTTCAAGTATTTCCCTTCTGTAAACCCGCGTGGTGACCCATACTCTCGCTGTAGTTTCATTATTCAAATATTTTAGTAGCTTTAACACCTCATCTTCAGCGCTGTACGTTGTCGAGGAGTCTCGCTTTATTTCATCAAAACCATCAAAAAATATATAAATACTCCGGGAATTTTCATGCTCTTTATTCAGGCAGAATTGAAGCAGCCCGCGCAGCCGACTATCCTCGTCTCTCAAAATTAACTCGCAAACTGAATTCAGACTCAGCTCGGACGGTAGCTTCTGAATAGGGATATGAAAATCTTTCAGATCAATCCTGATCACCCAAGCTGATGGCCGCAGCAGCCGAGATACGCTCGTCAGGCTAGTGGACTTCCCCATTCCCGGCTCGTCGGCTATAATGACCACTTTCTGACTGATATCGCAAAGCTCTGCCTCGTCTACCGACTCACCGATGTCGGTGGACACGTACGGGCGAAGGCCTTCTAAGGAGCCTCGCGAACGTTGCCACAGAATCAAACCACTGATCGCTTCTTGCTTCAAAATATGGACAGCTTTGCCGGGGTTTTCCTTAATAATGTCATCCGCTTCTTCGGCCGAGGCGGCCATCTTAACGTGTTTAATTTTCAAAAATTTATTTTTATCTTCTTCAGATATTGTTGTGTGGCTCATCAGAAAGCTTTTGTCTCCAACGTTCTGAATTACGAATATGGCATTTTCTTTATCTACCTGCCGTATAAATTGTTCAATATCAAAAATAATTTTATGAAATTTTCTTTTCATGTAGAATCCTGCCTCGAAAATGGTTTTACAGTGCACGAGTCCCGATGATGCAGAAAACCAGTATACAGTCGCGCTAGGTTCCTCGCGACACATTTTCCTAAAGATTGATTCTCCGTCTGCCTCTGTGGTGGAGATCCTCTCCTCCCCCAGAGCCCGCGCGAGTTCCCTCCACGGGTCAGTCCCCAGCTCCTCTCGGCCGATGCCGCTGATCACCAGCAGAGCTGAGCCGGAATGTCTGGGTAGGGTTTGGGCAACCCTCGCCACGCTCACTTCCTTATTAAGTGTGGAGTGTACTTTTAAATCATCGTGACTGAGGAGTGCTTCCTCCATTCCTATAACATAATTATCGATGGTCAAAATGTTTTTTAAGATTTGTGGTCCTATTAACATATTTACCTCATATAGTTGACCAGCGGTCAGATGAGGATATCCTCCCACGAGCTCTCGCAAGCTGAGCAGTTCTCCCTGGAGGAAGATTATGTTTTGTTCAAAAAGTGTTTCCATTGCCTCTTTAGTGAGATCATTTAACTTTATTTCTTCTGTACATTTCAATATCAAATTATTGTCAGTTTCTAGGGGGAGGTATAGTGACTTGACGAGATCTTCAAACCCGGTGTCGTGGGATTCGATGAGTACAAGTTTGTTGTTTGGATTGTTTTTCAAATTGGTTAATATTTCAGTCAAAATGGTTTCCAAATGTGTGTCGTAACTTTCGGTACATTGTATGAAGAATGAATTGGCTTCTGTAAAGCAGGATTGAAATAATCCTTGAATATTGACCGCGGATTCTAATCTTTTAATCCTTTTCAGATCCATGAAACTATAGCGGTGTTCATTTGTACACATTCTAGTTTGTTCCAGGAGTTCCCAGTTTTTTTTGATTCGCTGGAATATGTTCACCAGCTTCGCCATCTCCGTGTCGCTGTCCGGGGACTTGATGATCAGAATATTGCTACCGGATGTCAGGAAGGCTTCTAGCTCTAGAGTGTCTCTGAAGTCCAGTCGGCTCCGCTCGAGGGAGCGCAGGTAGTTGTCTGCCTCCGCGCGGAACATGGCTTCCGCCGCCGAGGGCACCAGCGCCGCCTGCTTCTGCGTGGCGGCCATCACCTCGGCGGGGAGCCAGCGCATGAGGGCTTTAGTGTGCCAGATTATCTTCTTTATAGATTCTTCAGATGAACAGGTGACGGTTTGTCTATCTTTATCGAGCACAAATTCCTCAAATAAATCACTAATGATTAAATCATTTATTTTCATTAAGTTTGTTAAATTCTTCGAAGATTTTTTTAATATCATCCACGCCTCCAGCAAGAGCAGCTCGTCCTCGGAAAATAATCTCAAACTACAACAGTTCTTGTCTATGTCTTTAAAGACGTAACCGTAGGTTTGCAGGTGGAATTTGTTATCGGGAGTCGCACTTTTCAGAAACTCGTTAAATTCGTGTTTACTGCCAGGCCAGTCCAGCATCCTGAATGTGCTCGGATCCTCTGTGGCCTTCAGTATGTTCTCCATGCTGTGGGTGACGGAAGTGTGACGCAAACGTGTCACTTCTGAGAGGTCAGTAATTATTCGGTACACGGTTCCTAGGTGAGGGTTGAGGGTGTTTATCAGATTCGGGGCCGACAAATAAGATGTGATGTCTAATTTTTTCAAAATCATTAATCTGTCACATTTCAGATCAAATTGTGCCTTCATTTTAGATAACATTTTTTTGCATCCGGGACTGTCAAACACGACCGTGCGCGCATGGAAGCCATGTTTAATGCTTTCAATCTTTCTGAAGGTTGACTTGTCCTTCTGCATGTACTTGACGGTGAAGGCGGTGACCTGCGCCAGCCACCCCCCGAGGGAATGGCCCGTGATGGACAACTGGAAGCTCACACCCTCTCGCTTCACTTTATTTAAGGCGGTGGCGATAGCTTCGGTAAAGGTGACGGCGGAACAGACGTGCGACGTTTCTCTATTCCAGACTATACTCTTTAAATCGGTCCACAGGGCCCCGGGGTTCGTGAGTTTTGTCCCCCTGTGCGCCACGACTACCTGCTGAAGGTCTCGGCACAAGAAAGCGGCGCCGAAATATCCGTTGGTCCGAGCAGGGTTGCCGGCGGTCGTCAGCAACTCCCAGCCGCCCGGCAACTCGAGGCGACTCTCATCGGCCGGATTATCTGAGTAAGCCTTGAGGGCGAGCAGCGCCAAGGTGCGGTCGTTCGGATACGGGTCTAAGTTTAGTTTTTCCTTTATGTTGTAGGTGTCTCTTGTCGCTGCTTTCAGTGAGTCAATATAGTTGGGACGGCCAAACTTTAAATTTTTGTCAATAATCAACTCTGTGAAACGGTCGTCGATCTTACAATTTAATTCAATAGGATTAGTGTTGTTGTTTGACGTGTCGGGTGCGTCAGGCGGGCGAGGCACGTCACCTCGGACGGCGGTGTCTCCCGCGTCGCCCGCCGCACCGGTAATGCGCAGCACGGAGCCGACCGAGCAGGCTGCGGCGCCTCCTCTGACTCCACCCCGCCAGAGAAGGAACTCCACCAGCCTCGGATAGTTCTTCTGTTCAGCAACATGCAGCACTGTATTGCCAATATCATTTTGAGCATTGACATCTGCCCCGTTCCTCAAGCAAGCGTCAATATCATCAATTATATCCTGCTCGGATTGTTTTTTCTCGATGACGTGGAACAGTCTTCGCGTATTAAAGTGTAGTAAGTCATCGTGATGGCCACCTCGCCTTTGAAACTTTTCCATGTTTCTGTACTTTGTAGGTAATGTGGCGACAGTACTGAAATAGGCTTTAATATGGCACCTAGCTGTTCTTCAGGACCACCTGCAAGAAGGGCAATACCCGATTAAGACCGAAAAGCGAGAGCTCCTGCAGGCCGAGATGGTCTAGTGACCGGCAAAGGTCCGCTTAGTTAGTTGCGGGAAGATGTATTCGGGACGAATATGTGTTTTGGTACAAGTCAAGCAGCCAGTTGTCAAATAATGCTAATGCGGCTCATTTATTGAGGGACTGTATTGCTATCTCGAGCGTATTTGTTAAACTGAATTATGAAATATATGTATGTCACTTATAAATCGCAACACACACATCTAGCGAGTCATGGCTTATTGACACACGACCCGTCCCCCCACCGCAATCTAGAAATAATAAGAACAACGTTTCCCCATAGAGATATTTGCAATCCCACCTGGACCCCACCCGGTGGTCGCACTAGACAAATCACATTCTTGTCAACAGAACACACCAGTGCAAATATACTCTGAGAACTGAATGACACTTTTCGAGTGGCAGATATCGAAAGTCACCGCTTCTTGCGTCTATAACCTCTCTCGGGAGATTGCTCTGATAGCCCTGGTGGAAACGGGAAGTTAAATGTGTACAGCCGCACCGAACGACACTGAACGAATGAACTGGCAGTTATGATTAGGGAGTCCACCGACAACTCGAGCGTTACGGTGAGATGGGAGGGTTTAAACAGAATATACCGGTGCAGCGGAAGTACATTGGATGTTAAGAGGAATAAAAACAAGTTACGGATCGATGAAAAACGTGACCAGATGAAGAAGGAAAGTGTAACCGAATACCTGCAGAACACTGTCGAAGCCACAGAATATGTGGAAATTAAAAAAAAATGACAATTATATTTAAAAACAAGGAATGAGAATATCTGAAAATAAAAATCAGTAACCCAGCAGCAACGGAACGAACAATATTAGAGAGCATTGTAACGGGGGCAATATTGCGGCTGATGAAGTGGCTGTCCTCAGACATGGATCAAGTATTTTAATGGTTTCCTCAGCGTGGCTAAAGCCGACAAAGAAAAGTAGGAGGTTAAATATTCATCATCAGATAAACAAAGAAGTAAAAAATGGGAGTTGATACACTTGACTTGACAACGGAGTCGAGAAGTACGACTTGCGTGATGTTGCACGTGGAGTCAATTTTAACATCAAGAATCTTTAAAATTCAAGACCTATCTACAGATTTAATCAAGCCCCTTAAGACCCCTTTTAAAACCAGCCGGACATTGTGATCACTATGGGACCTTATAACCTTTGATAATAATAACCGACTGGTAACATTAAGTTGGTAGGCATGATAAAAAACTTCAAAATTATTAAATACAATTTATTAAAAACATATACTGTATTGCCACAGCAAAATGTAAATGCATAGATATTATATGAAATGTATATATATATAGAAGAGGGGTTTGGAATATTAGTTGCGAGGTGAAGGGCATTCTACACACATTCTTGGTGGAAACATAAATCCGAGAGTTTATGACACATTTATGTAACAGTGAAAATGTTTACTATTCCAAAATTAAAGCTTCATGTAAACAATATGTATTTTATACATTAATGCACATTACATATATTATTAGCGTTTAAATTTTCATTTTAATCGAGTCACATTTTTGAAAAAAGTCACGGAGCTATTTAAAGCGAAAATATTGGGACAAGGAATTTGCGATTTGCATTAGTTCATATATATATATATATATATATATATATGGGGGTCTGTGTATGTTGCATTTTCGCAAAATTCTAAAAGATAAATTGGAATTGAAATTAGGCCCTAAATGTTCACTATTCAATTTAATTTATACACTTTGAATACATAAATTGGCTATTCTTCATAAAAATATGTTTTGCTTGTAATATATATAAATAATTGTTATAAGGTTGTAATATATATAAATATTATATTATATAACATGTATTAAGAATCCGAAGCAGTAAACACACGAGGAACAGAAACAGAAACATTCTTAGATAAAATCAAGACCTGTTCATAAATTAACAAATTAATAAAATGGAAATTCCAAATGAATAAAAAATCGACTCACAGCTGAGCGGCTGATGGCGGGGGTGGGGGGCGGGTCGCTCTCCGCGCTGGCGAGGGGGTGAAGGCGGGGCTGGTGCTCGGCTCCGCGGAGCTATGAGGATGTCTGAAAAATATAAAAATTTGTTTTTCAATATCTCGATTTTGCAGAAAATTAACTAACTAACTTACCATCACGCAATTCTCGCCTCATCCGCATTCATACATATTCTCATAGAAGATCGCCGATTGTTGAGGCTTCTAACAGGATGATCCTCCAGTATCTGGTTTACCTGGTCGTGCCAAGTCTTCCGCGGACGTCTTCTATTTCTGGTGCCATTAACACTTGCGTCGTATATCTTTCTTACGATTCATTCATCCGTTCCATATGACCATATTACCTAAGTGATCCTTTTTTAATCTTACTCATTATACTAACATCAACTTTACATTCTTTCCTTATTTCTTCATTCTTTACTCTGTCATAAATAGATTTGCCACATGTATGTCTGAGTGATCTCATTTCCACTGCATTCAGTCTACTTTCGTTCCTGGATCATGGACGTGGAAGTAAATTATGCCTTGAAAGAGGACCTGTGGCATTCATACCATTCTTTCGAAGGATAAAGGTCTTGTAAATAAGGAATTTATTATCTCATGGTTCATGTAATGCCGAGCATCTAACATCAGCACCAAGTCAAAGATATAAATTTTCATTGTGTGGTTTAAAAATTTAAAGATAAAAAAAGTAAAATCACTTTAATGATCAAAGCAGAAAGAATTTCAAATATGGCGGATAAAGTTTGAATGGTAATTACAGAGCTGAAAATCAAATAACCTGTACAAAAAAAAAGATAACTTCCATGAAAAAATATTTTGCTGTTGCTTGTACCATTTTCTAATACTTACTTAACATGTTTAAATCAGAAAAATTCACCTGAACTGTCTTCTGGCCGATATACTTGAATGAAACATCTCAATTTTAAGAATGAAAAATGTTTTCAATTTCAAAATCACTTATTAAAAACCAAATACACAATTTTGGGTCCGCCGGGTATAAAGAAATCTAGTTTTGAAAAATGGTAAGTAACCCCACGTAGACAATACTCCTGGCCAGCTTAATATCACTGCGACTACTCACTTTCTATTCTACAGAACGCCTTTAAATATGTCCAATATAAACTGACAGACTTACAGCTGAAGTTGACAGTCTGACAGGTGAGTCGTCGGTGCGCGTGCAGCTGAAGCTGAGTCTGGCTGAAAACTATTGATCAAATCAAAGTGTGAACTGAATATAAAATAATATTAAAAAGTTTCAACAATCTTTAAAATGCTCTTAAGTAGCTCAAAAGATATTAGATGAAAATAAATGTTATTGCGAAGGATTCCGTGTTAACCACTGAGGTGAAGATGTCCAGGATAATGACAAGAGCAACGAGGCTTGTCTTTCTTGTGTGGAATTCTTCAATCGCCGAGTACTTTTCTGATAGGCGGAGGTACCTGTAAAGAAATTATTTTTCATGAACGATTGGCTTAAATCGTTTTTATTCTGAGGAGCTGAACACATTAATTAAATGAATCTTAGTGCACAAAACTGGAATGAATGGTTTTGAAAAGAAAATTTTGAGGCATGTCTTTGAAGCAGTTTTAGAAAAGGTTTTTTTAGCATATATGTTACAGTGGATGTGTATTACCAGTGAGAATACATTTTCACTGACGTTTCAGTGAAATCATATCCGATTACGAAAATATAACTTCACTAGCAGGTTTTAGCAAATAACCTATTGAACCTAACCTATGTGTTGAAAAGGAAATAAAAATAGCTGAAATTATAAACACGTGGTTTATGTAGTAAATAATTTTATTTAATATAAATGAAAATACTATAACCGAATAAAAGTGACAGTTGTAAACGCCACCAAACTATTTGTTGCCATGTTGTAGGGCGACACTTAAGGCCAGATATTCCCGCACGGCGTATTCTCGCTTGTCAATGAATGTAACCAGTGAATTTGTATCTTCATTGTTAGATATACAATCCACTGACCGACTTAGCGAAAATATACTTTCACCAGTGAAAATATATTCTCACTGGTAATACAGATTCACTGTAACATATACACTGCAATTGTGAACCTTTTAAATATATTTATATCATATAATGTATTTATTTTTGGAATAAATGGCGATGATGATCTATATATGTATTTATTTTTAATTTATTACACTGAAGAAATCTTTTTTTTTTTTCTGAAATCAGATAGTTTTCCAGAAAAGAATTCCTTAGACGATAACATGGGAAAAGGTATCAATGAATTATCACTATTTTTGGCTAACTAGTTATACTTTTAAATGAGTTCATATTTTTTAAAAATGCATTGAAATTAGCAGGAATTATATTTATAGAACATACAGAAATTGTACACAATTTTGTATCTGAGGTTATGGATGTTGGAGATGTAGAACCAGTCAAATAGTGATATGTCCTGTGAAATGTAATGAAGTGGCAAAATTTTCTGCCAGTAGTACCGAGTCTATGTTGCTGATCTCAAACAGTAAGACGATAACATGTGAAATCATCTTTCTTATCAACTAGACACTCGATATCAGTATTCAATTTGTGACGCGCAGGACACAGTGTGCCAATTGTGAATAGAAACATTTTCAGGAACGCTTGTGTAGGTTTTAATATGGAACTGTCGAAATATATACATTTATGATCAACACATAATACGAAATAATCAAGTTAAAAAACTGCCAAAGAATCTGCCAGCAAAACTACATTAACAATAAAGTGGGTTATTTTGCCATAAATTTCTGATATCCGTTGTTTACTGCTAACGGAAACTTCATGTCCACAATTTCACCATCCTAATAGCGAGGAGTAAATGCGGATGTGATCACTGACGAGTTCACAAGTTGCATTATCAACAGTTTAGAAAACTTATCAAATAATAATAATATTAAATACTAATTAAATGTATTAATTTTAAATATATACATATAAAATCAATTATGTCGAAAAATATTGTTTTTGCGCTATCGGGATTCGAACCTGGATCTCTATTTCCAATCTGGGGAAGTACACCACTAATTGTGTGATAGCGCCAGTATTTTTCATGACAAATTTTTGAACCTATATGTTACACTTTTTCAAATTAATACATCTGTCGTTCCATTATTTAAAAGCCATCTACATTGTTTTTACGGAATCTCAAATACCTTTGAGTAAACCGACTGCAGATACCAGAATTATCAATTCATTTTTATTCAATTTTGGATAAATTGATACAACTTTATTATTAGGAGAACACATTCTTATTGTGAAGTTGTAATAACAACAATATTTTTCCATAAAGTTGATTGATATATGTATATCCTTCTAATGAATACATTTAATTAGTATTTAAAATATCACAGAGCATGTGTTTTCCTTAATAAAAACACATTCTTATTGTGAAGTTGTAATTATTCAGAACATAGGTCTGTGATATTGATTTTATATGTATATATTTATAATTAATACATTAATTTAGTATTTAAGAATGTGTTCTCCTAATAATAATAATATTCATTTCCAATGATTATATTAATCAAAACCGTAACTTAATACTAGCAAGTGACCTCTGAAAAACGATCACCGGTCACTGCAAAATCAACATTTCTGGAAAAGAGCCTTACTTTGGAGGAAGCTTGATAATTTGATATTAACCGACCACTAGATCACTAGGCCAGCGTCCTAACCACTAGACCAACAAGCTACTCATTAAACTTATCTCGGGTTTATCTTATCAACAGAATATGACACATGCAAAAAATACACTAAAATACCTTTTTTACATTATTAAAATATTAAACATATTTCCAATATGTAAATGTATTCTATGTTATATTCATTTCCTAATTCTTCATTCAATTAAAATGTTATTTTTTAAACAGTTTTTATCTAATGCAACGACAGTATGCTAGAGAAGCCCATGCTGGTAGGGTGCTTGTCCGTGAATATCCTCGAGGTACGCAAAGTAAAGCCGATTTACACTGAGTTGGCTCAGTCTGCTCTTCATATGAAATAGATCATTAAAAGCCTTCTCGTGTACTGTCATTTACTTCTGCGAGTGTGAGTCTCCGTGAGTATGAAGATCGAACCTTTAAATGATTGCTAATAAATAAATACAACTTACTGCGATATGTGCGTTGGTTTGGGTTGTCTCTGTGCGGGCGCAGGTGCTCCACTACCGGTGCGGAGGTGGCTGGTGGGCAGAGCTGGAAAATGTGACAAAAATATCATCTGGACAAGGACAGAGGATTAGTAAAATGCTATTGGGTGAAGGTTGAAACGATTTTTAAAAACGATGAACGTAATTTGAATATTTTTATCGATAAAATAAATGTATACAGAAAAAATGTATATACATATTGGATAAATATTTTGATTGTGGTATTATTTGTATAGGTCTCCCCAAATAGGCAAAGTTCCAGGTTTTTATTCCGGTGGCAACCAAAATGTTCATTTGATATATAGATTTTTTCTCTATATCTTTATAATTGATTCATTTCATTTGTATTAAAAAATATCTCAGAACTATATTCTGAAATTGCAACTTCACAACAGTACAATATATGTAGTACAACTACAATAAATTTCAGAGTTGTGAATCATAATTCTTTATAGATCAAACCGCTACAAAACTGTACAACAAAATTATTGATAAAAAAAGCAAAAATATAATTTTTGGTCTTTATTATCTACACCATATTAATATAGAATAATTTCTCTGATAGCCTTACGGCGAATTAAAAATAACACTTATTCCGGGACCACAGGATGCAACAAATATTTTTTCAATAATATTAGTGTTGTCATTCACCAATATGTAACCTGCTTAAGCACTTTTATACTTCGATAGGTAGGCCTGGTATAAATTTTGAATGTGCATTCTATTTGTGTAAATTTAAAATAGCAAACAAAAGCGAAACTGCTTCTGGTGAGAGACAGTTTTAGGTTCGGAAGGATGTATTTTACGGCGTTGATATAACAACATTTTGTCTATTATTTTTCAGTTTTTGGTTGTGATAAAGTTTCGGAGGCTGGCCAACAGAGTTTAGAAGCTACACGACTGCAAGGAGAGCGACCATCGGTGTCTACCAGCCCAGTTTCACAAAGGTTAGTGTATTTTAGATTTGCGTGGATTGAATGAAGGCATTCAACATTACCAATAGAAAATCCAGTACTAGCTATTGAAGGGTACATTACGGCAATACAACCATAATAAATAAATAAATATATGTTGTAGAAAGCCTTTCAGATTTCCTTCACGGAGTTCTTGTCTTCTCAGTCTCACTGGTGTACGTAGCATACGATGCCAACACCACATCTCAACACTTCTTTAAAATATGAAATATAAATTAATGTTTCCTCGAAACATACGACACATTAATAGTATTAATGTTTAATATTACTTGTTTTGTGTCTTTGATTGCATATATATTTTTATGTTTAGAGTCGTCTTCAGTAGCCTATTAAACAATCATAACGTGAAATGAACTCACCGCTGCAGGCAGAGAGGAGTGTGTCCCTGGAGGAGTGGGGCGATTCAGTGAAACTGGGGTACTATGCGCTCGTCTGGGATTAACTTACGTCAAAAAATATCAACACAAAAATATACGTATCAAGTATCACAATGTCTATGATAAACAGCCTTTATGTAGATATCTGAAAATTGGACAAAAAATGTATCGACAATCTTAAAAGGGCTGATTAGATTAGTGTTGTCTTGTGAATATGTATAATAGAAAAAATACAATTTTGTTTAAATCTAAATATGCGTTGGATATAATTTAGCACGTAGCGACCATTGGTAAAATGTTAATTATTAATTAATGAGTAAATTGAACTTACTGCTGAAGGTCGAATGATCAGAGCCACGTAGTGCGAGTGAGACCACGCCCAGTCACGGGACCATATTTATTATTTATGATTCAAGTCTTATCTTGAATGAGCTGATAATAGACACCATATCGGAGAAGAGATAAGATTCGAATGACAAAAAATGTAATGGAATTATAGATATATATTAAATTAAATTGAAAATATTTTGTAATAAAAAGTTAGAATCGCATACCTAATCATCCAATGGAATACTTATCACCCTGGCACTGCTCCTCCACCCTTCTGGCTCCGGTCTAAGTGGATTTTCCCAGCTATGATGCCTGTCTCCTACCAACATCCCTGAGCCTTTTGATCTTTCCCTGTGTAGGGATCAGATTTCAAATTCACCGCCATCTCAGCCAGCACGATGCTAGCGACACAGCGCTGCCGGTACAGGTCTGGCCTGATTCCTCACCGTTGAGCTCCCTCTCCCGTTTCATTGCTCCACAACGGCGGTCTTGTCGGCCCAGCGCTGACTCACTTCACTTCTTAATACTACTGTCGTCCTTGTTTTTATCATACTGTCATAATAAACCTCAACATGCCAATCACCACTCTTTCATTTAACCACCGACCTAATCCCCAAACCCATATTATACTACAGTCTACAAGTTACCAAGTACTTTGATTCTCTAACACATGACCGAGATAAACAATTTCTCGCTGCTTGACGATGGATATTAACTCCCTAATCATATTATGAACCTCTTCTTAATACGAGTTGGTGATCAACTCTTTAAATGCTTCTAGGGTGTTCACGTTTAACCTCTAAAAACAATGTTTGAATGCCACGGATCAATACTGACCAAGTGTAACTTTAATCAATCTTGGACCCTGTTCAATAGTTTGAAACTGAGGCAATGAAGGATTACATTAAAAAAGAAGAGAATAAATAAAGTCATTACGGAATAATGTTTTTATCTTATTTAATGCTGCCATTCTGCACCTTACTTCTTCATCGAGATTCAAATGATCTGCAATGATGCGGCAAAGATATTTAACACTCAGGATGCTGAACAGTCGCTGTGCTAAGTTGAAGAAGTGCTCTGCAGTGCATACTGCAAATGATCATTACGGCCCGTGTCCATGATTAAACTCGAGACGTGATAAAGTGACTTATGAACTTATCAGCCCGTGTGTTTTGCACAGGGATTAGAATGATGCATCTAGTACCTTCAGAAATCAAAATCTCATTGAGGGATCGTCGTGGACACGTTGAGATATTTATATTGAGGTACGGTTCCTCTCAAGCTACACTTGCGTTCCAGGATGTTTAAAGGTCGGTCAAGGAAAGGGTTTACTTAAAAATTTTGTCAGTGTAGAAATCGAACAACAAAGCTAATAATACATTGCCTCATCTGACTGTACGTACTGCCCACCACTTGACGTAATCTGACCAAATCTTTATTTATTTTATTAGTAACTATATAATACAATGTAAAAATCTGTTTGGACTGTGCCCATCTTACTGGAGAAATTCTGTGTCGAGACGGGCATAGTTTACAAGCAATTGTTCAATTAAATAGAATTACATTTATTACTATATAATAGGTGTATATGAAAAACTATTTTAAAGTGGACTTAATTTTTGGATCACTTTGTAGCAATAATTAATATAGGTATGAGTCAATATGTTTGGGTGAGTGCACCAATACTGGCTCTACCCATATTACGAATCCAAGTTTTAATATATAGTTTCATGTTCTCGGGACAATTCAATTGATTCAAGTCTTTTAGCATTCTATTAAATAGCTCAGGTCCAAAATATTTGTAGTTCCCTTGGCCATATGTTGTATATGCTCTTGAGGTATCTTACCTCGTGTTTTACCAAAATCCAACATCGTCATTCTTAATTAGTAATTTTAATATGTGGTTCATTCTCCTCAATTATTAATTTATAAAATATCTTTCTGTTTTAAGTGTTTCTAATTTTCCAACCACAAAAAGTGTGCTCAGTGACACATTTCCCTAATTGACTTCTATTAAATAAAATGTGTATATACATACGTATATATATATATATATATAGTTACTTGGATTTGAATTAACTCGCTGCTTAACTCTTCATAATCTATAAAGAGTGCATGTCTTTGCACTGATCACAACATTTTATAAAAATACAGGATCCCTGCAGCCAAAGTGAAATCCTTTCCTGAATTCGAGTCTCTGTCACACTTAGGTCTTATTAGGAGGTGTTATATGTAGTTGTTTGACTCTTGCAACTCTTCAATTGTACATAGAAATCTTAGAACACTGACTAAAGAGTATACATAACAATGCTAATCCTGCATTGTTACTTAGTTTTCTGCGTTATGGTGTCGATAATAATTGTAAATATATCCATTCAATAAATAAATTGCAGTTTTCCAAAAATGATAAACTGAATTTTATTTTATTTGTAATAGTTTGTGCATTTTCGGCGGCTAAATACAAAGCTTCGGCTATGGCCAAACTTTCGGCAAATTTCAGCCGAAGTTGAAGGTGTATTTTTGGCCGGAGCATTGGTCAGACTTTAGTTACATGTTTACACATAACCTGAGGCAGGAATATATTATATCTTCCTTGACATATTTTTTTAATGGCTCATGAAATTATATTTAAAATACAGAAAATATATTTCAATGGTATTGTGTATATTTTTTTAAATACTCACTAAAAAAATGTCAGCAAAATTGATGCAAGACAACATGAGCACGAGCACCATAGAAGAGCAAGAGATACAACGAGGACTGCCGTCCAGGAAGAAGGCTAAATCTCAGAAATCAGTGATGTACAGTGCGATGAAGATTTTAAGTGAAATAAGGATATAGGAGAAATAATATAGATTCAACTTAAACTAAGCAAGTTAAATTACACGTCTATACCTGGTCACAGCACCAATATAATCTTCATTGCAATTTCATCAAGTCCAGTTGGTTCCTCGGTTTTTAATGTTAATGTGGCAGGAAGAAATTTACTTTTCAACACAGATGGTCCATCATCAGTTCTATAATCCTCACATAATTTGCTAATATATGTGAGGACTGTGTTCCCGTGTTTCAAATAGCATACTCTTACACCATATATTAATTAACTACACTCACGCTCCGCCTATTACTTACCTACTTTACTTCCACCCACCACACCACACCACACCACAGTACATATCTCCAGGGAGCAATCAATAGAAGTTAAAATAAAAGACAACATTTTAGCACAAAATATATTTACTCGAGTCTCCGCCAGTACAACTGATCTGGATTACTAACTGCCCTAGAAATAGCAGCATGGTTATAATTTCATTTAAAAAAAAAAAATTAATTGAAATGTGTCGCATCAAATTCTTATTATTTTCAAACTAAGCTAAACGCTTGTACTATGAAAATAGGACTAACTATATAAATAGGTCTCCTAGATCACTAGGCCAGCGTCTTAACTACTAGACCAACAACCTAATCAATAATATATTGTAATATACATTCGGTGTTTATTAATTTACATTCGCATTTTGTTTTCGAACAGCATTAAAAAATTCCAACCAGGCGGCGAACGAGTAGGACCGAGATAGGAGCATTGAGCTTATTGCATCGGTCCTGGGTAAGCGCTGGGTCCGCCCTCATTTGCAATACGTATTTATTTATTTACGATACACAGACCCGTTTACATATAACTCATGACTATAAAAATTTGGAACAATCAAATTAATAAAGAGAAAGTAAACAAGACCAATTTGAATCATATTACGTAGCAGGGACAATGTTTAAAAACAAAAATGGCCTTAACCAAAAGTAAAATAATAATAATGAAGGTGACAAAGAAGAAAAACAAAAATATATTAAATGCCCAAGAATACATCAAAACAATTGTGTATGACCGTGCAACTTGTGTCGGTCTCAAATCAGTTCCTCCCATCTGCCAGTCATAATCAAACACATCAGAATGTCTGTATTTCTGTAAAGTTACATTTTTTTAAATAATAAAAATACATTTATTAGGTTCACTTTTGACTTGTATTATGTACTTGCATTGATAAATAATGTCTAACGGTCTTCCAAATTAATATTCATTAAGTTTACATTTTCATTGAGTGTTGCATCATATTTCTAATATCAGATAAATGTACCGAGGGTATGTATATTAAATATAACATATCAGGAAGAAAGTGAGATATATATTTGGGTACCCTGCCTGCTACATTAGAAATTTACTGTATTATAGCAGACAGTGTTCCTCCGGTATAACAGTGAGTAAAGTGCAATGATCAATGTAAAAAATATATATATATAAAAACAATTAATCAAGAGATGCAATTAGGTAATTCAATATAATATTGTAGCAGTTTTATTCTCAGGTTTGGACCTTTAAAAGTTCTTGGGCGTAATTTCTCCCCATTTCATGGAGCCAGAACTGCACTTTTCAAGAAAAATATGCACGACTATGGTTGCAATCTTTCACTTTTGCATTGCATACAACAGCAACGTTCTCGGATTCATTACCCAAGTTTTGAATTATGCGTAATAGATAATTAAACTAAGCAACCGTCCCAGTATTTTTACAGTAATACAGTAACAGTTTCTCACCAAAATAGCTAACCAGAAGTATCTTTGTATTTGATTTTAGAACACGAATAATTTCACTGAGAACATGAAAACAGTTTCTCACTAGAATGCGTAAGCACGTGTTTATTTAACCTTGATTTTATATTGCACGAATAATTGCACTGTGAACATGAAAACAGTTTCTCTCCACTATGCGTAAGTGCGTGTATTTTTAGGTGTGATTTTCGATAGCACCAATAATTGCACTGTGAACATGAAAACGGTTTCTCACCAGTGTGTGAAAGTAAATGGATTTTTAGGCTTGATTTGTGATTGCAAGAGTAATTGCACTGTGAACATGAAAATATTTTCTCACGAGAATGCGTGAGCACATGTCTCTTTAAACTTGAAATTAGATTACATGCATAATTGCACTGCGAACATAAAAACAATTTCACACCAGTGTGTGAAAGCAAATGGATTTTTAATTGTGATTTTTGATTGCACGAAAACTTGCACTGTGAACATGAAAACAGTTTCACACCAGTATGTGAAAGCATATGTATTTTTAGATGTGATTTTTGATTGCTCGAATACATACACTGTGAACATGAAAACGGTTTCACACCAGAATGCGTTAGCAAATGTCTGTTTAGGTATGATTTTTGAATGCATGTATAATTGCACTGTGCACATGAAAAGTTTTTCTCACCAGAATGACTAAATATATGTCTCTTAAAGTTTGATTTATTATTGCACACATAATTGCACAGTGAACATGAAAACCTTTTCTGAACAGCGTGTGAAAGTAGATGGATTTTTAAAAGTGATTTCTGTTTGCACGAATAATTGCACTGTGAACATGAAAAAGGTTTCACACCAGAATGTTTAAGCATATGTTTCTTTAAGTATGACTTTTGAATGCACGAATATTTGCACTGTGAACATAAAAACAATTTTTCACCAGAATGCGTAAGCGAATGGATTTTTAAATGTGATTTTTGAGAGCACGAAAAATTACACTGTGAACAAAAAAACTTTTTCTCACCAGAATGCGTAAGCAAATGACTCTTTAAACTGAATTTAATATTGCACGAGTAATTGCACTGTGAACATGCAAACAATTTCTCACCAGTGTGTGAAAACAAATGAATTTTTAATTGTGATTTCTGATTGCACGAATAGCTGCACTGTGAACATGAAAATGGTTTCTCAGCAGAATGTCTAAGCATATGTCTCATTAAATTAGATTTTAAATTACACGAATAATTGCACTGTAAACATAAAAACGGTTTCTCTCCAGAATGCGTGAGCACATGCCTCTTTAAACTTGATTTTATATTACACGAATAGTTGCACTGTGAACATGAGAACAGTTTGTCCTCAGTAGAAGTAAGCGTACTTGAGGATTTATTGGCGGTGAAAACGGTCCGCAATTCTGGTTCTTCTCCAGGGATAGACGGAGGCCCAGCTGGATTCGCAGGAACAGAATCTTGTATTCTCAAGAGATCTGGAATGTGAGACAATTAATTGTATTATTAAAATACTTTATAGAGCTTATTAAGTCAGATTGTTACATCATTCTTTAACGGTCACACCGAGCTCTCCAATCTGCTTACCAGTGCGCTGGTCGGCCTTTCTGGAGTACTTCGAGCACTCCTGCTTGATGTCAGGGTACCATATGTCTATATCATTGTAGGGAGCTCCACCGCCTGCTCCCTCATCGCTCTCGGCTGAAGACCTCTCCCCTGGCTGCACACCCCCTCCCTCGGCAGTCCGAGGCGCGCATTTCAAGCTGACATTGCCGGTACATATTTCTGAAATCAAAAATAATAATCCGATACAACAGAACTGAAATAATACATCCAAACGTAACTACAATTGGCAACATAACTAAAAATAATAGCGTGAGATCTACATTTATATATACACCCCTATCCCAATTGATTTAAATATGTACTAGACTGAAAAAAATCGGTTCTTCCACCCCACTCCTTCGGAGACCTAACTTTATCCAGCCCGGACAAACTTTTCTAATCTAGTTTCCATAGTTTAGACTCTTTCCTTCGCTTTCCAATCATCTTGAACGGTCACAACAATTGCACGCGATTTGCATTATTCCTTACTATCTAGAGTGATCTCACCGGTCTTCCTGGAGTACTCCCGCTTAATGTCAGGAAACAATATATCTTCATCAGTGCAGAGCGCCCAACCGCTCGCTCCTCCATTGCCAATATCGGCAGCAAACCTTAACTCAGGCTTCACGGCAGGGGCATTTGGATCAGCACGGTCCATGGTTCTAGGATCTTCACCGAACAAGAAATGACGGGATACGCGATCTAATTAACCTAGAATGGCGGCCGCCACACACATAATTCGAGTAATTACACGTACAACCAATGACGTTTATTTGTTTGAAAGTCTTCACCACCCGTTCAGAAATAAAACTGTAAACAATCTATAAATGCTTAAAGAAACTTTTTTTAATGCTACACTAATTTCTGAACAAAAGCACATTCCGTAGATTTGTATTAAACCGCTTCAAGCGCGGTAGTCCCTTGCGAGCCACACGACATCACACACCGATACAATAATTTATGTGATGGAATAACATAATTTAATTCACAAAAGTAACGACTGTATCTGCAGATTCATCAAATATCCAAAAAAGTACGTCATTCCACAGCAAGTTTTCAGTATTTCGAAGCTTTCCAACATGAAAGACTCGCACGGAGAACATAACCATAGATAATGGAGTGTACCTAGAACGATAACTCTTTCCAATTTGTTCTAGTCGTATAGCGCTATCTATTTATTTATTTTATTTTATTCTTAATACTCATAAGCAACATAAGAACATTAGCACTGCTACGTAAGGTCAATATAAACAAGATTAAAATATTTTCTTTCACCAAAACTTATCTTTTACATATTTGGTCAGTTTCATTTTAAATCTATTCAATTTCTCCTTCTTTCTTATGTTTTCTGGCATTTCATAAAAAATTTTCATCCCACAATACAACATCGATTTCTGAGATTTGGTCTTCTTCCTGAATGGCAGTTTCAGTCCCTTCCTCTTGTACGATGCTCGTGCTCATGAGGTGCAAGATCTCGTACTTCTTCCAGTGTCTCATTACATTTTCGAAATATTTAAGTTTTCGGATTTTTATTGTTTTTATTTATTTACTTATTTTTCTTAAGTCATCCGATCCGTGACATTGATATAAGGCAACAACTTGCTTAGTGATTTATTTATTTGTCTTTAAACGTGGTGGTCACGAGGACATAAATACAATTTTACACGAACTTTACATATTTACATACAATTACAAAAAGTAAGTTCTTGAACTGCTTATGTCTAACCTTATCTAAGACGCGGACGAACTGATTTTATGATCGTTCACCATTGTCTACAATTGGTCTAACATTGTTAACTGACTCACCGACTAATTCTTTACGTGGAAGATGGTCACATGTGATGCACAGGCTTTGCCGTTCCGCTCGTACCTCGCTGCCTCGCCGCGTGACTTCCACGATCGCATCCGGTCAGCCCGCGTCGGTTGGCATCTGATCTCCTGGACGCGCGCCGGGAAAATATCCTCCAATAGAATCATGTCCGAGGCGCGGTCTATAAAATGCCTTAGGAGGCACGTCACAGCTTCCTGTCGGGGCTCGATGGAGGACTACGTCTTAGAAGCGATGGCGGCTAGCCACGAACTACCGGGGACTAGCTGCTGACTGGGAGCAGGTAAAAGTCCGGCGCGCAGAGCGCTCAAAAGGAAAAAAAGGACCCAAAAGACACCAGTTTCTTCGAGTGGGTGTAACGTACACTTCGGGAGCCTAGCCGATTATCTCCATTATGATACGGGAAAAAAGGGGGTTAGCGTTGGCCGACGCTCGGTCGGGCGTAGCATTGCTTAAGTTCATTTTAAAACTTCAAGCCGAAATAATATAATTCACGCAATACGTGAAAGTCACACATGAGATGCGTAATAACATCGTCATTGCTAATTCTTCCATTCAGCATATTTAAAGCATTCATCTGTAGATCCACATCTCTAATGCTTCAGGTCGCATTATCAATTCTTCAGTAAGTGCCTATGCTTTTATTCGATAAAATCGAGAATAAATAGCATCTGACCATGTTCATTCGTAATCAAAGGTTGAGATCATGACATGCATGTGAACAACAATGTATGGACACAGGGCGCACTATTATAATAGACAAATTAACATGTACCAATTATAACAACGTTCAAGGTCAAATAATATAAAGAAATATAAAAGACGTAACAACTGGAAATAATCGCAGAGCGAAATGCGAGCGCGTTGGGGGCCGCTCTAATAAAATAATTAATATCATCTCTAAATAGATCATCATCATCGATCCCGCTCTATCACTTTAATGAAATGTTGTGATCAGTGCAAAGACATGAACTCTTTATAGATTATGAAGAGTTAAGCAGCGAGTTCATTCAAATGGTCCAAGAGAACCAAATAAACGACAAAGATACACAAATAGTATTGCGATGTTCGTTAATTACAAGAAATTTACGTTTGTTCATTTTAGTCTATGGTACAGAGGACAGCCGCAGAATAAATTATGATAATTTATCTATGGTTCGCTCGTGACATTTGTTAATCGCGTCTTGTGTTCGCTGCAAGGTGCTACAGCCATGAACCGTGCTGATCCAAATGCTCCAGCCGTGAAGTCTGAGCCAGGGTCTCCAGCTGAAAGCGGCGAGGGAGCAAGCGGTGTAGCGCCCTACGCTGATATAGACATATGGTACCCTGATATCAAGCAGGAGTGCTCCAGGAGGGCCGACCAGCACGCTGGTGAGGAGTTGATCTATTATTGACTATCGCCGTGAAGCGCTCGCACCTGGTTTGACCGCTAAGTGGATAAATTACATTATAACCTTAAATCTTTTTTCTTGGCGTTAGTCTGACAGATAATTATCAGTCTATCTTTTAAGTCATAAATAAGATACCTTAATTGTTTTGCGACCAATTTTTCTCAGATTCCTAGAATGAGAAAAATTAAATTTGTTGGTGTTAAGTAAGGTACACATTTATATCGAACCGCGAAGGGGCAGAGTCGGCCAGGAGGAGGGGGGGTTGAGTGACTGCAAAATTTGTCTCAGATCGATTAACGGGTGTAGAACTGTTTGGAAACAAAGGTGGAAATTATATGCAGATGTAAAGAATACATTATTCTAAATATCGTGTATATTTTTGTGCTTTATTGCCAATTATAGTTATGTTTGGATAAATTACTTCAGCACTATTGTATCGGAGTATTTTTTTTTATTTCAGAAATTTCTACCAACATTGTCGGCAGGAAAAGTGCGCCCCAGACTGGAGGTGTGCAGCCAGAAGACGGTTCACCAGCTGAGGATGGCGAGCGTGCAGGTAGTGGAGCGCCCTACACGGATATAGACATATGGTACCCTGACATCAAGCAGGAGTGCTCGGAGTACTCCAGGAAGGCCGAGCAGCACACTGGTAAGTTGATTGAAGAACTTAGAATGATCGTTAACGAATGATGTAACAGTCTGACTTAGAAAGGTCTATAAAATATTTTTTAATACTAAAAATGTACTTAAATTACAGATCTCTTAAGAATTCAAAATTCTGTTTCTGATATTCCAGCTGGATATCCGCCTAACACTGGAGAGGAACCAGAATTTCAGTCCGTGTTCACCGCCAATAAATCATCAACCAGGTGCACGCTTCCTTCTACTGGGGACAAACTGTTTTCATGTTCACAGTGTAATTATTCGTGCAATATAAAAGCAAGTTTAAAGAGACATGAGCTTACGCATTCTAGTGAAAAACCGTTTTCATGTTCACTGTGCAAATATATGTGCAATCAAAATTCATACTTAAAGTTACATTTGCTTACGCATTCTGGTGAGAAACCGTTTTCGTGTTCACAGTGCAATTATTCATGCAATCAGAAATCATATTTAAGAAGACATTTGCTTACGCATTCTATTGAGAAACCGTTTTCATGTTCACAGTGCAATTATTCGTGCAATCAAAAATCAGTCTTAAAGAAACATTTGCTAATGCATTCTGGAGAGAAACGGTTTTCGTGTTTACAGTGCAATTATTCGTGCAATAATAACTCATTCTTAAAGATACATTTGCTTTCACATTCTGGTGAGAAACCGTTTTCGTGTACAGAGTGCAATTATTCATGCAATAATAAATCATTCTTAAAGATACATTTGCTTACGCATTCTAGTGAGAAACCGTTTTCGTGTACACAGTGCAATTATTCGTGTAATAAAAAATCATACTTAAAGATACATTTGCTCACGCATTCTGGAGAGAAACCGTTTTCGTGTTCACAGTGTAATTATTATTGCAATAAAAAATCTAACTTGGCGAGACATTTCCTTACTCATTCTAGTGAGAAACCGTTTTCATGTTCACAGTGCAATTATTCATGCAATAAGAAATCTTATCTAAAGAGACATTTGCTTACACATTCTAGTGAGAAACCATTTTCATGTTCACAGTGCGACTATTTGTGCAATCAAAAATCGGTGTTAAAAAAACATTTGTTTACGCATTCTGGTGAGAAACCGTTTTCCTGTTCACAGTGCAACTATTCATGCAATAAAAAATCATCTTTAAAGAGGCATTTGCTTACGCATTCTGGTGAGAAACCGTTATCATGTTCACAGTGCAATTATTCGTGCATTCAAAAATCAGACTTAAAGAGACATGTGCTCAACCATAATGTAGATAATCTGTTTTCATGTACGCAGTGCAATTATTCGTGCAATGTAAAATCTGGTTTAGTTAAACATGTGGTGAGAAACTGTTTTAATGTTCACGGTGCATTTATTCGTCCAATGAAAAATCACAATTAACGGTCCATTTGCTTTTACAAACTGGTGATTCACTGTTTCCATGTACACGGGGCAATTATTCATGATATCAAAATTCAAACTTAAAGAAACGTTTTCTTACACAAAATTTATTTAATTTCAATACAATATATCCTATATTATATATATATAATTATTATCCGAACAACTTGCTTTCTCTAGCATTTAACTGATTATGGCAGATTATAGTAGCGGGTGCAATTATTTTGCCATTTTTATACGTTCCGATAGCGACAGTACAAATACTTCATATTTATTATTCTATGGAAATAATTAACAGCTGCCCTTATTTCTGTCGCGCTCGTGTCCCGAGGAACTCGGAAGACCATGATCGCAGTCACAAGAGCGCTCCATCCAATATGCCGGGCTCAACCCTGTTAGATCGCGTGTGAGGTCTTTGTGCGTTACGGGATTCATCTGCACTCGCCACACGTCCCGCACATTGCAGCCTCGGGCTATCTGGGGCGGTATACCGTTTCCGACGTTACAGCTTCTTTAGAATAGACCTTATTTACTCTTGTATTACATTTTTATTTTTTTATTGTTGATAAATTTTTAGTTTACATTTATTTAATATGTTAATTACTTTTATCCTTACCTTAAAATTGCTATGCAGTTAGGCAAAAAATAAAAATTGTAAAATATTGCGTATGAAATAAAGTTGCCATAAAAAATATAACTTTTTATTTATTCAAATAGGTACATGTAGTGTAGTACACACATTTGAACATTGTCATTATCCACGTCGGTCCTTCATGAAGGACGATTGTGATCATCCTCTTAACTGTGCTCGTCTACTTTTGTCGGCTTCGAGGCCCACCATAACAAGCTATCAAAGCAAAATTTATGGTTCGTTGCCGAAGGGCAAGTAATTGAAAGTCTGTCCTCGATGTTCAATGGAGGCGATTGTGTGTCCCGCTGTCCACGGTGTGCGCGAAGTCTCCAGCACCACTTCTCACAAGCATCGGTTCGTCTCTCCATCGCCCTTAGGGTCCATGATTCCACATCGTACAGGATGCACCAGAGCCTGACCTCGGTTCCATATCTTGTTAATCTTGAACGAACGTCATATATGTCCGGAAGATCCATCTCCTTCTTCAAATAACATCACAAACGTCTCCGCTGTATTGTTGCCCTGGAGAATGGCAGCTAATTCTCCAGTATCACAATAATTACAACTTATAGGGTGCCATTAAAAAAGGTTCACACAAAAATTCACCTTAGCTATAATTTTAAGAATAACTGGGAAATGAGCTAAGAAATCAATGAAGATTTGAAAACTGGAATATTTTGTCCATGTGAAACATTATCAACGTAAGACTGAATCACAAAAAAGAGGGTCCGGACACAGGAGGACGTAATAGCTGCGGAATAAGAGAGAATGGTTTTACGGATCAACCGTTATTTTTTAATCATTTAAATCAGGCCTCACAAAATTTTCGACCGAAAGCCCCCACAAAGGCTGGAAATCCGAAACCGTATCTCACCAGAAACAGTTTCACTTTGGTTTTCTAAAAATGTAATGCATATATTCTTAATATAAATGTCCTAGATATAAGACAAATCTTTATGTTGAGACTCGTTCAATATTTCCATGCTGACAACAACTCTCCTCAAGCAATAAATCATGGACACAACACGAGACAAACAACGAACATCTACACACCAGTTCCGAGAGCAACAACGACATTTTATCAAAGATTCTACATGTTCCTAGCTCCGGAACTAAACAACACACTCAGTACCAACTGGAAATCGTACAATTCCAATAAGATTACACAAATATGGACCCAATATATGATCCAATCAGGTAGAGATGAATCAGAAGCATGACTATCCAACAATTTACTATAATTTATACAATTCTTTCACTAGTAACTCACTAGTCCTACAACACTCCCACTCCATATATTTTTATTTTATTTTTACTTTTTTACACATATTTGTAATTCTCTTTTTATTCCAAATAACACAACAGCACGAAAAAAAAAACTGTCTACTTTAACACAGACTTCAGTGTAGCAAAGTAACCAGGACAACGCTGTTTATATCAGAGGTGAAGTCTACTCCACCCCACACAATAAACTATGTATTATGTATGTTTATTATGTATCCACCTCTGTTAGTACAAAAATATGGATGTCAAAATATATATAAATAAATAAATTCAAACTTTATAACCAGGTCTACACCTATTGAACATAAAATCGCGTTAAAAGAGCGAAATAATTTACAAAAATTAGATTTCTCTTTCGTAACAGTGCAGTAACACAGGTCTATCGAGTCCATTATACTTGTAATGTAATAATTTGTGTGGATTGAGAATCATCAATGGAATTTTTTTTGATGATACCGTTTTATTGTAGCTGTGGGGTCTGGTCGTTTCTTTATTACAACTTTAAATTACATCGTCTTGGCCTTATGGAACGAATGGAATATGACGGAATAGTCTGAATTACGCATCACATAAAATGCATGAACGTGTAAGAGGTGAATTTGTGTACTTGGACTTATACGTACGCACTCTATCTTCTCTGCTTACCCCTGCAGTCAAATGGCGCGATGGTGAAACGATGGTAGCCGCATGTGTTCCGGTCCGAATTTAACAAGAGGGAATATTTCTTTGTTTTCCTATACCCTCGGTCACCTATACACCCGCAACCTAATGGCCTTTTGGTGCGATTATTATCAACCAACTTGACATCGACTAGCGTAGATATTCATTACGCTATTTTACTACTCTCGAGCGGGATACTTCTAGGGACAATTTATTCCAAGACTAAAGGCAAACGATTGACTCGATCTAGGGAGAATGTTGGTTTCTTTTCCGGCTATTTCACTTCTCATCTCGAACATAATGTATCGAGTAATATGGTGGTCATTGCGTACTTACTTCAACCGTAGAAGAGATAAACTTTGTTACGGCCGTATCTCATGTGTGACGTTCACGAATTGCATTTATTATTTTTGGCGCAGAATTTCAAATAATTAAATATACTTGAATATTGTTATGAGCGGGCTGCACGCTGGGCTATGTAAGCCCTTCCTCACCTCGTTCCTAACATGCGCCCACAGCGGACGAAGGATCGCTACCCCCTCCCCCGTGCATTGGTCGGGATAAGTTTCTGTCAAGCCGAAGCTAGCCCTCGCTCTAAGCCTGTCCAACGCACTGGACCTGCTCCGGGGAGCCGCCGACTTAACGGCCGTCCTCTGAGCAACTCCATACCAACCGCTATTTTGCCTCGAGATGAAGCCTCCAGAAAACTGCGACGTACTTCCTGGAAGGCATCCAAGGACCTCCTCTTGGACACGTGGCAAGCGGCAAGCCCGCATCCGTGAACAGAAATGGGGGTGGGCTCCAGACGCAGCTCATCGCACGAGCCTGCAGCAGGCCAAACGTGGCTATGCAGTTAGCCTCAAGTATGAAGGAAACTATAAAGTGAGTGAAACGATAAAACAATTAGTGCGCCCGCGTTTAATTAAGATTAGATATGAGAATTTTAAATAAGATAGATATAATAATTTTTCTTTTGTTGTAAATAAATATGTAAATTTGTTTATAAAAACTCGTATTAATTTAATTTATCCTCTCGCTATCTCCTCGTGACCACCACAAATAATGATTGTGCGCTGCACAGAGTGTTGCGTTTATATCAATCTCTCTGATAAATAATAAGATAAATCAATGCCTTTTTAATGAAGGAAGAAAAAAATTCCTGTGAGACGCGGGCCCTTACAAAATGTACTTTTAAGAATATCCCGTAGGTACGTAAACAATTATACTTTCGCCACTGTATTTACATAAATGGATATATTGTAAGCCCAACAGCCAGGTCTTGGAGCATTCACGTCTGCGCTGGATGTCTGCTAAATGTTAAAGTTGACAGTTTTCTCCGTGCGCAGACCACATGGTCATCACGTATCCACGGCCATCAATTTATAAATTATCGGTCTGCATTTAATACACTCGCATCATAATTGAAGTTGTGGCATAACAAAATGGACATGTCAAAATAAAAACGTTTGATAAATGCTGCTATGGTAGGACTTTTCAAATCTTTAAATATATAATTTGTCTATGGACCTCTCGAACACCATTTTCTTACAATCTTGTGCTCGCTAACGTACGTCGACGTCGATTTCGGGAAACTTGTATATTATATCTAAGACCACCAGGACGCGCTTATTAGGATATTTGATGAATTTGCAGCCACAGTCGGTGCTTTTGCGAATTAAATGTTGTATTTCTGTCGTATTAAAGAGTCGTTCTGACAGCCGGGTGTCACGTGACCTGTGAGTGTCGCCAAAGCGCACGATTGCCGCGCCTGAAGCGGTTTAATATAAATCTACAGCATGTACTTCTATTCAGAAATTAAGTAAAGAGCTTGTTTGCATAAAAATCGAATAAATTTTTTTACTCGTTTTTACTTTGTTTTCAATTGTTTTGTTTCTGAACGGAGTGTGAAGATATTCAAACATTGGTCGTGTATGTAAATACTCTTGCTCGGCGGGAGATCCTAGAACCATGGACCGAGCTGGCCCAGATGCTCCTGCCGTGAAGCCCGAGCCAGGGTCTGCAGCCGAGAGCGACGATGAAGGAGCAGGCGACGGAGCGCCCTACACTGATATTGACATATCGCATCCTGACATCAAGCAGGAGTGCTCGGAGTACTCCAGGAGGGCCGACCAGCGCGCCGGTGAGGAGTCCATTCTAGATAGTAATTAATGATGAAATGGGTGGACAGCAAAGGTAAAATTCTAAACCAAAGTCACAGCATCCTAAAAAGTAAATATGCTAAATTTTGTTAAGACCAGTCAACGGATATATAATAATAGACAGAGGCGGTCTGTCAGTTTGATCTATATATGCGAGTAGGTATCACAGAATTATTCTTGGATTGTTGCCAATTGTTAAATTTGGAAAAATGACTCCAGCTTTGTTATATCGGATTATCATTTTTGATTCCAGAAATGAGTTCCAATAATGCCGGCTGGAGAAGTGCGCCTTGGACTGCCGAAGGGGGTGATGAGGGCTCTTTAGCTGGAAGCAGCGAGGGCGCTCTCTACACTGATATAGACATATCGTATCCTGACATAAAGCAGGAGTGCTCGGAGTACTCCAGGAAGGTTGACCAGCGCACTGGTAAGCAGATTAAAGAATTAAATTAAAGCTTAGTATGATCGCTAAAGGATGTTTTAACAAACTAATAATATGTACAATATTCTATTAATACAAAACTTCTTATTGCAGATTTCTTGAGAATACATGATTCTGTTTTTGCGAATCCAACTGAGCCTCCGCCTGTCCCTAGAGAGGAACCAGAATTGCAGTCCGTGTTCACCGCCAATAAATCCTCAACTGAGCGCACGTTTACTTCCACCGGAGACAAACTGTTTTCATGTTTACAGTGCAATTATTCGTGCAATATAAAAGTAAGTTTAAAGAGACATGAGCTTACGCATTCTAGTGAGAAACCGTTTTCATGTTCACTGTGCGATTATACATGCAATCAAAATTCATACTTAAAGTTACATTTGCTTAGGCATTCTGTTGAGAAACCGTTTTTGTGTTCACTGTGCAATTATTCGTGCATCAAAAAATCATACTTAAACAGACATTTGTTTACGCATTCCGATGTAAAACCGTTTTCATGTTTACAGTGCAATTATTCGTGCATTCAAAAATCAGACTTAAATAGACATTTGCTTACACATTCTGATGAGAAACCATTTACGTGTTCACAGTGTAATTATTCGTTCAATAAAAAAACATGCTTAAAGAGACATTTTCTCACGCATTCTGGTGAGAAACCGTTTTCATGTTCACAGTGCAATTATTCATGCAATCAAAAATCAGACTTAAATAGACATGTGCTTAACCATAATGTAGATAAACTGTTTTCGTGTGCACAGTGCAATTATTCGTGTAATGCAAAGTCAAGTATAGATAAACATGTGTTTACGCATTTTGGTAAGAAACGTTTTTAACGTTCACGCTGAATTTATTCTTGCAATGAAAATCACAATTTAAATTTTATTTGTTTTTACAAACTGGCGATTTTATTTTATTTAGTAAACATAGTCAATTAATAAAAACAAAAATCATAATTCAACAATACTATAAGTTCGACCAGTTACCTGTTTTCTCTGAAATTCCTTTATATTGCTCTTGTATTATCTTGTTGCCTTTATCTTGCTATTATTGTTGCCTTTATCTTGCTATTGTAAAAACAAATAAAAGGAATTTCTCTGAAATTCCTTTATAATACAGTGAAGACAATTTGAAAAAAACTGTAATATATAAATAGCTTCTTCTCGTGCCCTATCCGTTTAACGGACGTTGGCTATCATCGTTTTGTTTACTTCGGCAGCTCTACAGCAAACATCATGGCTTCAGGTCTTCAGCCATGATGTTCTACCTTTTCCAGCAATCTTTCCCTGCATTATGAGGAGGATATTGCATCCCCGCAGAGTACAGGAGGGAAGTAGAGAAACGTTAGTATAGGATGAGGTCGGTGAGGGGATAGGGGTTCCAGTGATCTCGGAAACCGGAATTCGGAAGGACTGCTCGCCTTACCTTGTATATGGCGGCTCCGTAAATCCCACAGTCGTCGCCAAGATCACACAAAATGGCATGCGGATGAGCTGATCTCCGCTTCCAATTGAAGACGGCGATATCACAATTTCACCCACGGCACAAACAATACGTGATCAAAATACAATGCTGGTGCACTGGAGCTGATCATGATATCGCGGTGTCAGATCGATCAAGTTGACGTTTTCTGACGTCAAGGTTACAATTCGCACTGACAAGACGAGCATGAGGAAATGTACGGATAGGAATTGTGTCAATAACAACGGTCACAACGTAATTCATTAGATTAGAAAATTAATTAATCGGATCGGCGTGGGTTTATAATTGAAAATCGACCCGAACTAACCATCTGTTATACTAACATTTTATATCCGAATATCCGAAAAAATTTCAAGGTAATTTATTTACTTCAGTAAATTCTTCCACAAGGTATATCTGTAGGTCTGAGAATATGCTACATTGGTTTAAAATCCAATAAATCTTTTAACAGAAAGCCCAGTGTTCATTTAAATGTGGTAACCTTTAATGTAATATAACCTGCCAGAAATTTCTGAATATTATTGTCTTATTACGGGGTTGTGTATAGCTTTGATGTTGCAGTGGCTTCATCAATCCTGTAGTGGGAAACGACTGTAGTTCCGGAGACCACAGTCAAAGCAGGAAGGTAGGTGCGTACCCCAGTAACTCGCAGTTTATTAGTTGTAATCCGGTGTGAATAGTGAAAGGTTTCGGCGTTTCCATTGCTATAAATCGACTCATGTAATAAATATTTATATTCAATCAACGTTTTTTATTTAGTCGAGTTCCTATTCGCATAAATTTGACTTGAACTACATAGAAAATTCCATAAACGAGCTCTGTCTTTATCTAGCTTACGATGGGGTGAACAGGAACAAATAGTGAAGTCAATAAGGGCAGTATTATAATTATTATTTTTGTTTACTACTGTATCATGGAGTCGTATAAAACAAATTATTTACTAAACCAGTTGTGATATTTATTGTACAATATATTGGTCACAAAGTAATCGGCGATAGCGGATGACACCCTGACCGTGCAGCGGTACCCAACAGGCGCATAACAACTGGCCACCCGCAGGGCCAAGCAACAGGCAATCGACAATATTCGGTGAGACCCTGGCCGCTCATTTTAACATGTGGTAAGTATATTGAAAAACCTTTTGTAATTTTATAAAAATAGAATTGAAAATAGGGAGAAATAGAGGTTGGATAGTAAAAGAGTAGGAAGGAAGGAAGAGCAGTTTGCCGTGTACACCCAGGACACTATTTTGTAAACTTTGGTGGAATTAAATAAAGACTATTTAAATGTTTATAGCGTTCTATTTTTGGTTACAACTAAAAGTTAATTTTAAACATATACAATTTTTTATTACGATGTTAATTCATTTAAAGTTCACCGGATTCGGAAAAATCCATGGCTGTATTAGTTAAAATGAGTACGGCCCTGGCTTCGATGTTCTTTGTAGTCATACTTCTAATAAGATTGGTGCAAGTTGTCGGTCCTGCAGTGTGGTGTACTGGGTAATTTTGGTGAATCAGTGGCTCACAGGTGCAACAATGCAGTAAACATCCTACGATTGTTCGTCCTAAGAGCGGTGTGGCCTGGCGATTGCCATTAATTTTCTTTGCGTATTCAATTACATCAACTGCGTTGTCTGTTCTGCTATCCACACGCCACAAATAAAATACAAAAGGATACACTTTACATTTTGATTTATTTAAAAATGAACAAGACATAACACAGTACAACTAATACATTAAGAGGCACACGATTCACGTTTTTATTGTCTGGGGAGTCAAATTAGTGTATAGTTTTCAAAAACAGCAACAATACGTGCTTTCATCAATTTTATTATTTTTATTCATTTACACACATATAATACATAAGTATTGTACAGCTAAAAAAATAGTTGTATCAATGTGTCCAAAATTTAATAAAAATGAATTGATAATTCTGGCGTCTGCTATCAGATTACTCAAAGGTGTTTGAGATTCCGTAAAAAGAAGGTAGATGGCTCTTTCAAATAATGAAACGATTAAATGTATTCATATCAAAAAGGTAACATATAGGTTCGAAAATTTGTCGATGTAGCGTAGTTGGATAATGCACCTTCCCCGGTTAGGAAAGAGATCCAAGTTCGAATTTTGGTGGCGCAACCACAATATTTATTGATAAAATTAATTTTATATGTATATCTTTCTAATATATTTTATTCATATTTAAAATACAGTTTGTTAGATATATTTTACACAGATTTTAAAACGCATTGCCCAACTAGGTACACCCGTTTTAGTACAAATTGGTAAACAAATTACATTTCGCAAAACAAAATAAACCAATATAACTCACTGAATACGAGGCAAAACACAATTAAATTGAAAATTAAATATACAAGTAAAATATGTAAGATTAAAGTTATAATGCAGAAACACTATTATTAAAAGTTTTACTACCACTTCAAGTTTTAATATTATTTCCAGTTTGAATTTATATTTTGGGAGCTTGAAAAGTGAAAGATCCATTTAATCTTGTCTTTAAAAAAAATGTTGAAACCCTAATTAATCTTTCTATCAATACAACTATCTTTTGTACAATGAACTCGAAATATTTCCATACAAAGACCATACATTTCAGCAATATTTGAATATGTCCAAAAATGCACAGTTACTGAAACATGAAAACTAACCAGTATGCGTACGCTGATGTAATTTAAAATTACATTTACTATTGCACGAATAATTGCACTGAGAACATGAAAACCTTTTCTCACCAGAATGGCTAAGCATGTGTATCTTTAAACTTGATTCCTGATTGCACGATAAATTGAGAATGGGTAAGCACATGTACTTTTAAATTTGATTTTATATTGCACGAATAATTGCCCTGTGGATATGAAAACAGTTTCACGCCAGTGTGAGAAGGCAAATGGATTGTAAATCGTGGTTTCTGATTGCACGAAAAATTGCACTGAGAACATGAAAACCTTTTCTCTCCAGAATGACTAAGAATATGTCTGTTTAAACTTGATTTTATATTGCATGAATAATTGCACTGCGAACATGAAAACCTTTTCTCCCCAGAATGGCTAAGCGCATGTCTGTTTAAAGTTGATTTTATATTGCACGAATAATTGCACTGCGAACATGAAAACCTTTTCTCCCCAGAATGGCTAAGCGCATGTCTGTTCAAAGTTGATTTTATATTGCACGAATAATTGCACTGTGAACATGAAAACAGTTTCTCACCAGTGTGTGAAAGCGAATGAGTTTTTAGTTGTGATTTATGAACGCACAAATAATTGCACTGTGAACATGAAATGGGTTTTTCACCAGTATGCGTTAGTTCATGTTGTTTAAAATTACGTTTACTATTGCACGAATAATTGCACTGCGAACATGAAAACCTTTTCTCACCCGTGTGTGAAAGTAAATGGGTTGTTACTTGTGATTTACGAACGCACGAATAATTCCACAGTGAACATGAAATAGGTTTCTCACCAGTATGCGTAAAGTCACATAGTTTAAAATTACGTTTACTATTGCACGAATATTTGCACTGTGAACATGAAATTTTTTTTTAAATTTTATTTAAAAGTGTAGGGCGCCCAACCCCCTGTTCCTCCATCGTCGCACTCGGCTGCAGACCCTAGCTCAGGCTTCACGGCAGGAGCATCTGGGTCAGCACGGTCCATGGTTCTAGAATATCGCAGCGAGCAAGGAATGTCGAGATACGCGATGTAATAAACCTCAAGCGGCGGCCGACACGCTAATGACCTGAGTATGACATGTATAACTTTATTCAATTTCTGAATAGAAGCATATTCCATAGATTTATATTAAACCGCGTGACGCTCGCGGGTCACGTAATATCTCGCTGTCTGGTCTAGACTGTCAAAATGCCCCTCCAGGAAGTTCTACGCGACAGTTTATGCGATGGAAAAACACAATTTAATTCCCAAAAGCACCGACTGCGGCTGCAGATTCATCAAATACCCGAAGAAGTGCGACCTGGCGTGATCCCACAGCTAGTTTTAACGATTTCGAAACTTTCAAATGTAGATGACGCACGCCAACGTGCACGGAGTAACTAACCATAGATTAGGAAGTAAACTTGGATTTGTAAATTCTACTTGTTCTGGACGCACAGTGCCATCTGGCAGCTGAATACTTTTTAATTCATTTTATTTTCCAAATTATTGAAATAATTTTATTGTTTACGACGCAAAAAGCTTATCGAGAATTCTTTAACTGCTTATTGTTATAAAGCAGAACGTTGTTTTAAAACAATATGCTCTATTTAACCTTTCATTGACGGTGTTAAAATAAAAGCGCTTGTTCCGGTGCTCTAAACTCAGTGAACATTGAGACTTTTGCGATTTTTAAGTCGGACGAATATTGTGTTAAATTATTATATAATTATTGTGTTAAAGTGCTAAAAATGAGAAAAAAAAACATTGATCATCACAAAATACACTCGGCCAGCGCACGCTCTGCCACTAAAGTGACGATCAGAATTCGGTACCCCGCGCTCTGCTCACTGCACCGTCCGCACCACTTCACGTACACATACATACATCAATTTGATGATGTCGTATCACCCGGACACGCATCTCTCCGTTTTCTCGGATCGGATATGTCAGATGGGGCCGGGGACAACTTTTCAGTTGCCCCCATTCCGTTGTTGGTGGTTGCCAAGGTAAACGATAACAAAAATTTCCTAGTGAAAAAAAAAAAAAACTACCAAAATGACTACTTGACAAATTCACATCAGGTTCTTCGAGAAAACATTTTTTGCATATGGTAATACATAAATATATTACGGAGGAATACCTAAAATATGAACTCTGTATTTAGTATACTTACATAATTAGAGGCAATGTTAACTCAGTTTACATCAGGTTCTTCGAGAAAATGTCAACATATTGATTACATGAAAACCGCCATTTCTAGAAAATAATCAGAAATAATTGGCAAAGAAAGTTGAAAACAGCTCAAATGTACATTGTACAACAGGACACACTGTAACCATCATATACGTGTGCTGAATGATGACTCTTGCGAGGAATACTGAAATAACACACTTTAATATAACGTCAAGTGTGGTCCACGTGACTTGGAGCACGTTTTGAGATAAACTGTTTACAAAAATAAACAAAACGGAAAAATATATAAAAATCAATATAAGAATACAATTATTGAAAATATGTTTTTTTTAAATACGGTGAAGTGCGGGGTTATGTCAAAATGTAGCTGAACAATGAATGATCAATGAACGTATGATAGTGGCCTATGTCACCAGGCTATCCATTATGTTCACGGGAGTAACAGTATATTGTGAGCTATGAAGCCGGGGGCACCACACCTCCGCCAGCTAGTTCGGTGGCGAGCACGAGTTGTGGATCACGCAGAGTCAAACCTTTCCGATGATTTCCTAAATCTGCATTTGTCCCTCGAGGCAAAAGAAGAATAATTAAAAGTAACACAATAATAAAGGAGGTTGTATCGCACAGAAATTACTTGCCGAGGAGGCGCCATATAATTGATACGTTAATAATTTAAAGGTGTAATCATCGGTGTGGTGCCAAAAAACCTGTGGGATAGATTTTAGGAATACAATGATGTCTTAGTACTATCGCCGTTTAGGTACTTAATATTACTCAATTATGGCAATAATGGAACGATAGATGTATTATTTTAAAAAGTGTAACGTGGGTTTGAAAATTAATCATCAAAAATAATGTCGCTGTAGCATAGTCGGCCAATGCACCTTCCTCGGTTTGGAAAGAGATGGCGCAACTACAATATTTTTCGATAAAATTGTTTTTATATGTATATCTTTCAAATCAATACATTTAATCAACTTTTTTTTTCTCTGATGCTTTACCTTATACGTACTTTCAATTTATTTACATCCTTAATACGTTACATATCTTTGGACTAATTTTTCCCATAAGAAATAAAGGGAAAATTATTAATCCACTCCCATGAAAAAAAATGCATCAGTTTTGCTTTTTCGCAAATCATTGATTCCGATACGCCATCACACACTGTTTTCTCCGTTATCCATATCAAAAGCAATTTCTCAACATGCTTTAATATCCCTGATCTTTGCTTGTTAATCCATTAACCCCATTCGCAACCTTAGCAGATTTGATAACGTCCTTATTTTTCACAATTGTAGATACAGTATGCAGCAGCCAAGTCCCGGACACGCACTTCATGTTATGAAAAGAAAAGCAAAAAATATATAACTTATAAATATACGTAAGGAAAATGTAAATACATACTCAATTTCAGTCACAGCTATTATTGTATCTGTAGCTATTCTGTAATCATTGGCAAACTCTGGTCAGGGAGCCGGCTTTACACCCGCGACTCCGTGTCTCAGAAGCGGAACGAATAAATGCACTACAATAACGCGCCAACCCGAACAGTATTCTGTATGAGTTGTTGTACTGAATTCGGTATTTCTGTATACATGCTGGTGAAGAACGATTCAAACAGGATCCTCTTCACCTCCTTACTGCATCGGTAGAAATGCCGTGACAGCATATTTGCACAAACGCTCAACTGTCTCCTCTGTCGTTCTATGTCATTATTATCTTGTCCATCTTCATTGAACATATGCCCAAGGTATTTGACCTTATTTTGAACGCTCAATTTCGTCCCGTCCAGTCACACGGGAGGGATATTACTGATCGTTTTCTATATTTGAACACCATTATGACTGATTTTCCTGGCATTGTATAAAATATTATGTTCACTGGCATATTTCATATACCGGTCGCACGCTATTTGTCGCCAAAGTTCGTACACCAAAGCAGACGTACACCGAGGTACCACTGTACACGTTGTATTGCACATTAATATATATATTCTCTGATATTTCACTAATATTATATATATTTTTTATTAATTATCTTAGTTTTATTAACCACAATTGAGTTTAAAAAACATCTACCGGTTTCGGAAAACACTTTTCCTTCTTCAGGATGTCATAACTAACTAAAAATATAGTTTCTTCACCAGAATCTATTTTTAAATTTTTTAAAAAACAACAATTATTTAAAAATAAATTTAGTACCTAACTCAAATTGCTGCTCAATACAAATTTAGTGGAATAATTTTTAGAATAGGACTCGTAGTTAAAATTAGTTGGCTGTTTAGAATTTCCTGATTACTTTTACATGCTTTATTTATCTCCAACGATTCCAAATTATTTAATTTGTGACCTACACCGTTTATATGCAAAATTGACAATCCCAATTTTTTATCAAAACCATTGTGTATTTGGTCGGGTTCACAACGTCAACTAACTACATTTCTAAATTTAATTCATTCGTTTAATAATAAAATACAATTTACATTAGAAATGGAAAATAATTCTACCCTAAATTTTTTGGATCTAACATTGATTAGAAATAATAATAAAATTGAGTTCAGATTTTTAGAAAACCAACTTTTACAGATACTATCATACACAATGAATCTAATCATCCATTATCACATAAACATTCAGGGTTCCACTCCATGATACATCGTTTAGTCAATATTCCTATGTCAACATCCAATTTCAATATTGAATTGAATACAATTAAAAAAATAGCAGTTAATAACGGGTATAATACATGTTTGATAGACACTATTTTAAAAAATAAATTAAAAGAATATAATAATCAGTTTTTACATAAATCACAGATAAAACATAATAATTATTGGCGTAGGATTTTATACATAAATAACTTTTCGAAACAAATATCTAAACACCTACCACGAGACATTAGACCAGCATTTTACACAAATAATAGTACAGGAAATTTACTCATCAATTCTAAAGACAAAGATGATAAATTTAACAATTCTGGTGTCTATTAACTCAGTTGCGAGGATTGTGCTGCATTTTATGTTGGTAAAACGGGTAGAAATTTTAATATAAGAGTAAAGGAACATTTGAGATGTTTGAACAATAGTTGCTTTTCAGAATTTGCTAATCATTTGATAGAAAATAGTCATGGTTTTGATAAAAAATTGGGATTGTCAATTTTGCATATAAACGGTGTAGGTCACAAATTAAATAATTTGGAATCGTTGGAGATAAATAAAGCATGTAAAAGTAATCAGGAAATTCTAAACAGCCAACTAAATTTAACTATGAGTCCTATTCTAAAAATTATTCCACTAACTTTGTATTGAGCAGCAATTTGAGTTAGGTACTAAATTTATTTTTTTAAATAATTGTTGTTTTTTAAAAAATTTTAAAATAGATTCTGGTGAAGAAACACTGCTATATTTTTAGTTAGTTATGACATCCTGAAGAAGGAAAAGTGTTTTCCGAAACCGGTAGATGTTTTTTAAACTCAATTGTGGTTAATAAAACTAAGATAATAAATAAAAAATATGAATCTTAACCACCAAGTTAATATTGCTAATTTTAAAAGTAATATTATATATTTTAATTTTCTTTACCTTGTATTTTACCGTATATTAAATGAATTATGTTATGTTATGAAATGTGATTTGTATGCCAACTTACCTTAAAACAGGCTTGCCACGTTGAGCAAAGCATTTTAAAAATCTGTCATCAATTTTCCTGTTGTCATATTTTTGGAGAAATTGTTATTTTTTTGTAAATTATAATTAATTGCATTGTTATGTATGCAAATAATAAACAAATAAAATATCAGCTATCCTAAAAGGTGACATTCCGATTTAGAAATACCTAAATTAGGATACGGTTTCATCATCGCGGGTTGCATTCAAATTTGGTACGGCGTTCAAGTAAAAAGGCAAACGTTTCCATGTTTTGTGAATTTTATTGGCTGATTAAAAAACAGGTGTTTCCAAAGTAATTTCTCCTCCGTGTCTCTTAGCCTAAAAGTTTTGGGTGACAGCGGTATATGATACAGCGTTTGCTTAAAAAATATAATTTTATTCCACTTTCCACCGTATTAAATATAACTCTATTCACTGCGGACAATTAAAACTATAATCGTTACAATCTAACCCTTTGATACAAATATACAGACTTATCTAAACAACTCTTTAAAATACTAGAACCTTCCCACTCGCGTTCTTCATTAAATAATAATTATAATCTACTTCCAACAAAGGTTGAGAATACAATTCTGAAATTGAAAAAAATTCTTTGATTTGTGATTTTTTAATCTAGTTTCGATAACAATATGTCGACAATGATTTTCACGCATCGCTATTAAGTATAATTTGATCTTCTACTGAAAGTATGTATGTTTTCGACTAACAAATGAAACCAAATTAACTGAAAATATTTTTTTAAAAAAAGACACGATCCAAGCACTGAATATTCTTATATATTTAATATTTATTTGAGGTCGTATTTGTTGTCCAATGAAAATAAACTTTAAATATTAAGTAATTGTAGAATTTAGAAACTTTTTGAATTTTGACTCTTCAAACAAAGCCGCGGCAGCATTTTAAATACAAAAGCTGTCGATCTGTCGAGCCTTCGTGATACTGTTGGAGGCTTTTTCAATCGGCTACGGAAATAAAAATGTACGAAATTGCACATTTGACAATTTTGATTTCTCGGCAATTTTAATAAATTACATTTCTAACTTATTCTAGATACAGTAATAACATTATTATGTATATTTATATAGTTTTTTTGAAAGCATACGAAAAAAACTATATATATACATTTTTTTGTATTTTTTAAAATGAAACCAAAAGCGAGTCTATCGCCGATTCACGGCGCCGCGGTCAACATTCTAATGGAATAGTTAAAAGCATACACGTATATACAAATATCGTCACCGCTGTTGTTTCAAGTATTACATACGTTGATAACACAATCAGGTAGACTTAAAAACTACAGTAAAAACAAAATATAATAGAACAAGACGTCCGCAAACAGGTAAAATATTAGAAAATGGTAAAATTTTTATACACCTCTGTACGTAGAGCTCTCCTTTTCATTGTGACACAAGGAGAACTCTCTCAATGGTTGTGACACGAGGACAACTCTCTAAATGGTTGTGACACAAGGACAACTCTCTGAATGGTTGTGACACAAAGACAACTCTCTGAATGGTTGTCGTACATTCATTTTCTTTCTTCACAATAATTATTCTCGAGATATTGTCTGGAAATGATACTTAAATAGAAAAATTACTTAGTTTGCGGAACTTTGTCTAGCGATAAATAATAAAGTACGCTCGATGCACCGGGCACAGGGTAATGCGCGAAATTACACACATATATTAAAAATAGTACATCTTTTAAAATCAACAACTATGGTATTATAAATTAATTAATTAGTTGTCTTTGTCGCCGTGTGAGTAATTGATCTGCAAGAGTAGCGGTGCGACCTTGTCAACAATGCTATTGTGACATTCATTAAAAATACTAGCTGATATCGCTCTGCTAGGCCCTGAAATTGTACAAACTTTAAAATTGTATATATATCCACTTGAAGATATTCTTGAAAAATACAAAGAAAACATTCGTGTCACATTTGACAGTTACATAGATAAGGAAAGAAACCATAGAGTGCAACGCGATACGACCATGAGACAGATGAGATGTGAGGATGTTTTTTTTATCTATGACAGGATGACAGTTGCTCAATATACATTATTTGCCAGCCATAATGACTCTACTAAAGCCACATCCAGAAAGATGTAATATTGTTAAGGATGTTGCGAAATTCTGCTAGCATTACATTAATTACTATCCGGAGAGAAAATAATTATGATAATTACTGTTAAATGTCATTATTGTGGCAAACATATTCATAATTACTTAAAACAACCGCATTAAAGAAGACTCCATCTTCAAAGTTGGAAGAATACCACGACCATGGAGCTCACAGGGGCGGTACTCCTGGCCAGATCTATCGCTCGGGTGGACAGATAGAGGATATTTTTATAAGAAGTTAACACGTCATTAAAAGTTTTCAAGAGACATTAAAACAGTAACTATTACACTATTTACAACCCGTGAATGAAAGTTAAGATTATTACATTAATGTCAGCACCGCTAGTGATACAGTGATGTCGACACCGCTTGCAATACAGCACCGCTAGTATTGCAGTAATGTCAGCACCGCTAGTAATACAGTGATATCGACACCGCTTGCAATACAGCACCGCTAGTATTACAGTAATGTCAGCACCGCTAGTGATACAGTGATGTCGACACCGCTTGCAGTACAGCACCGCTAGTATTACAGTAATGTCAGCACCGCTAGTAATACAGTGATGTCGACACCGCTTGCAATACAGCACCGCTAGTATTACAGTAATGTCAGCACCGCTAGTAATACATAAATTAAATGTCAGCGTTCAATGAAACTGAATTTAATTAAAATTTGCAGAAAAATTGCCCACTCCGGGACTCGCACCTTACGTAACGTAACTTAATGGTGAATCATAATATTTTAGTTATAAAAATAAAAACAAATGTCTGCACGCCGTCTGCAGTCGCCGCGGAAACGACGGAAATATTTATTGCACTCGGAGCGAATGCAGACGATTCACAGTATGACTATATTACAAACACAATAGTAGATAAACATTTTCACAATGTGCAAAGTCTCCCACGAGAAATGATTGTAAACTTTTTGCATTTTGTAAAGTGTACGCATTCAAATTACTGACGTTTTATACAATGTCCAAATCATTATTTTTTTGCGTACGCCTTTCGGTATGCGTCGACGCAGGACGCTCTGCCCGCACTGGCCCGCGTGACCCTTGTCTTGCTCTACGTCACTTGCGCCGACTGAGTGATGTCTACTGGCGCAGTCTGCGAGCGTCACTAAGGGTCGGTTGTTTGATCAGTAGTAAATTTTTACTTATTACCATCGCCCGTGGTAAAAAAACATTTGCAAGTTGTCGGAACGTCTAGTTTACTATTGTTAATCCCGAGTGGTAAAAGGATTATAAATCAAATACCTGAGAAAGTTATTAAAATTGATTCATTTTAAATTTGGTAATACATACGGTTGTATGCTATCTACGGCTTTATTCACCTCCGCATTTTAAATCTATCACCATGCTGGCGAAAAATCTTCAGAGCTAATACAAATGATAAAAATGGCAGGATATTGAATGATTCATTGTCGACACTGCATCTTTCAAAGTATCAAAATGTGACGGATGACTTTTGAAATAGTTATGAAAAGTCTGTCATTTTTAAGCAACGATTGCGGATGGTAAATTTGGTTTACTATCGATGAGTAAATATGACACATTTTTGCAAAAAATGTTACTATGTTGACTTTTTTTACTATAGTAAAAAATTACCACTGATCTAACACAACCGGGCCTAAATTACATCACTTTTTAAATTTTGAGCTAAGAAACGAACCACTTTAGTGTGTAACGACACACGACAACTAAAACGTACTGTACAACAAATAGCTGTACACTAATGGAGTACCCGTTCACTACTATAGTGTCATTATTCTTCATCCTAAAATATGACAATTAACGTTAATATTGTGTTCGCGGAAAGCTGTCGGAACAGGCGTGCGTCGGGCTGCTTGGACTCGGACCGGAGATGGTCCCTCACTGGTCGAAACTTTTGCGCTGCTTTATCTTGATGCGCTCCAGCTCGTCCTCGGACGTGGCGTTGCTGCTGCTCATGTGGCGATCTGCGGAGAACACAATTAAATCAGAGATCAATATAATTATATAAATCAAAACTTGGCACGACCAGGTAAACCAGATAATGGAGGACGGTTCTGTTAGAATCCTCAACAATCGGCGAGCTTGTATGAGAAGATGTATGAATGTGGATGAGGCGAGAATTGTGTCAGGATAGTGTGTGTGGCACTCTATCGTCTCTGCCTTCCCCTGCGGAGAAGCGGCATGATGGTAAAGTTAGTTAGTCAATACAATTTATTCTAGATTATCTCTATAACGGTACGGATGTATATAAACTATTGCAAACTACTCCCTGTATAGAAAAGCAGCATCATATATTATACATACAGAGAGTAACAGACCTAGTTCACAATATTTTATGAAACCTGACTAAATTATGAGTCAAAAATGTTCAAAGAATATGTGCCTAATCTCAACCGTGTCGGGGATATAAGCATTTAAAAAAAAATTGTAATTATGCAATTATTTTGATTAAGTGAAATATTTTAAGTAAGTAAACTTCAAACTTAACACGATTTTGTACAAATTTCAAATGTCTGTTTATTTACATAGATTGAATGGACATATTCAACAAACAAATAGAAAATCCAGAACTAGCTATCAAAGTTAATTACGGCAACACCTACTCTGCCCCTTAGATAAAATTACACATGACCTACTCCGCTCCGTAAGTGAAATTACACATGACCTACTCTGCCCCATAGCTGAAATTACACATGACCTACTCTGCCCCGTAGGTGAAATTACACATGACCTACTCTGCCCCACAGGTGAAATTACACTTGACCTACTCTGCCCCGTAGGTGAAATTACACATGACCTACTCTGCCCCACAGGTGAAATTACACTTGACCTACTCTGCCCCACAGGTGAAATCACACATGACCTACTCTGCTCCATAGGTGAAATTACACATGACCTACTCTGCCCCGTAGGTGAAATTACACATGACCTACTCTGCCCCACAGGTGAAATTACACATGACCTACTCTGCCCCATAGGTGAAATTATACATGACCCACTCTGCTCTGTAGGTGAAATTCGTCACAGTGAAAAAGGAATGCTAACGTCTAAGGAAGAATGATGATAGATTTACCAGAGGAACTCCTGGAGGTGGGAGCTCTGGGCACCAGCACCACGGCACCGTCGGCGGCCTGCTGGAGGGAATACTGCTGCGAGGAGAGCGGGTTCCCTTCTGAGTCTCTCAGGTGCTGAAATTATGTAATGGTAATGTTAACATTGTCTCATCTTGCATTATATTTTATTTAAAGACTTCTATCTACTTCAATATTGTGAAACATAAAATTGTACCTACAGGCTGTTCTCGATTTATGAACATTCACCATAATGATAATATGCCGTTTCATCGGAAGTTCAATCATCCACTTCGAATGCGCTAAACTGATGGAAAATTTGAACAAATAAAAGTTGTACAATACATATTGTAGTTACAATACATGTACATGTATTTAATAAAAATTAACTATTACTATATACTATTATACATATATAGTGTTATCTAACTATTGTTTCAACTTATTTTACAATCGTAGCATATTGTTACAATAAAACGTATATATTTTATGCTTTTCATATGTAAAAATGACGACTGACGCATACGCAATAGGTATTTTGACGCCTAATGAACGACCTCAAGAAACGGAATTCGTTTGTAAATAGAAAACTGTCTGTACAAATACAATATGAATGAGCGAAAGAGCATTATTTAATTAATTAATACACTATCGGGGCGGGGCTCACCTGAAACACGTGACGGTACAGCGCGGCAAAGTGCTCCTTAGTCCTCTGCCTCTCGGAGGTGAGCATCTGGTGGTCGCGCTGCAGCCTCTGCTTGCGGCTGCGCACGTCCCTCACCTCGTCCGCCAGCGAGGTGATCTGGTCCAGCTTGCGCTTGCGGCAGTTCTGGGCGGCCACCTGAAAGGGGAAGGGGTCAGTGACAATCTACCTGTTTGTAAAATCCAATGTCCGTTTGTTTGTCAATTACGGAGTGTCCGTATGTGGCTGAGCAGGTTAAACAAGGTAATTGATGCTTGGGTACAGTTATAGACAGAAAAATATGCAATAAAAAGTCTACAGTATTGACAAGGGATGATGAAATACAAAGAACCTTTACTCAGCTCAAAGATGAGGAGCAAAACAGTGAGCAACTACCACTGTGAGACGTCAGCGCACACACTTTAGAAACCTTGCTCAAATAAATTGAGTAAAACATGTAAGTACGCATTTCTATTGCGTCACCATTACTATCTGTATTCTCACACATAGCGAGTATACAAGCGCGAGAGCGAATCTGTGATAAAGTACCATGTCGACATCAGGCAATTCGGAACCACAATTACCTGAGATACTGGCACCAACTATATTCGGAGATACGTCCGTACCTTATTCTTCCCTCGGCGTCGGATGTCCCTGATGAGCGACAGTTGCGTCTCGCTCAGGTCGTGCTTGCTGAGCCGCTCATTGAACTCGTCCATGGGCAGGTTGATGATGTCGTGGACGCTCATGGGGATGCCTGCCACGCCAACGCAACCACACAAATACAACACGTTAAATTACATTCCATACATGACTATAATTTAAAAACACCACGGCCGTAAGAAACATTTTTAGATTCAATATTAATTGTATTATTCAATAAGAATTATGTTTGATCTAGTATGTTCATTTAAAATGACATTACCTGCTAGAAATACTAGAATTATTTGACCATATTACTGTAACAATACTGGGACCGTTGCTCAGTTTAATTCTACATTAAACAGAATTCAATACACGGGTTCAATAGTGTGCGGATGTATGGAACATAGCATTACCGAAATACAGACGAATTCTAACACGTTTGTTTATAACTGACAGATCGGACTGACTGATTTGTTGAATTTTTCTTATATATATTTAATAATGTATGTATATAAGAAATAGATTTTTAAAGATGGTGCTTGACAAAATTTATATACAGTCGAACTCTCTTATATCGGGCACGATTATAATGAGGAAATATCTTTTATATTTCCTCATTATAATCGTGCCCGATTCTTTTCTTATTGTTTACGATTCCTTTCAGGTTTGCAAATTTTAAGAAAAAAATACGATAGGTTAAAACAGAGCAGTATTGTGATTGAATGTAGTTAAAATGTTTTTGTTCATACAATTATAGATTTTTGATTCTCCATGACATGCTTTTAATTTTATTGAATATTAAATATTTTTTGAGAAAATTTAGCCGCTCCCTTCGTACTCGTTATAACCTATAGTTTGATTATAATTTGTAAACTTTATACAATTTCTATTTCCTACATTTTCTTTTCACTGTGTATTATATTTGTCGTATATTTAATGATTTAACTTTTATTATAGACTTATTGTTTTTATTATATATTTTTAGTTTTTATCTTACTTAATGCATTACCGTAAAAGGCAAAATTGAAACCGTTAATTTTAAAATAAATATAATCAAATGTTTAATTTTTCCACTCATAATTCAGGAAGGTCTCTCTTGAGAAGTGAAAAATGTACTCTTTTAAATAAGTTTAGTTATTGCAGGATGTTACCTAATGCTCGAGCGCGCTTCTCATCGCGCGACATGGGCCCGCTGGCGCTGCACGAGCCCGCCGCCTCCAGTCCGCGACGCCCTAGAAGAACAGGTCACAAAGCAACGTTAGTCACGGTCAATCGGCAGGTTAAATAGAAAATTAGGTTAATATCTGCCAACGGGACAGGATCCTTTGGTTAATTTCTCCCAATAAGACGGGGTACATTGGTGAATTTCTATCAATGAGACATTGTACTTTGGTTAATTTCTGCCAAAGGGACAGGGTCCTTTGGTTAATTTCTCCCAATGAGATGGGGTACATTAGTGAATTTCTGCCAATGGGACATTGTACTTTGGTCAATTTCTGCCAAAGGGACAGGATACCTTGGTTAATTTAAAGAGTATTTAGGCAATGTAACCAATTTAAATATTGACATATGTGCCAACCTAGGAAAGAATTTCTGATACATTTTAAAAGCCAATATAATACCAAATATTAACAATTTCCATAGACAGAGTAAGTTCATGAATTTCTGGCGAATCTTGGAATAACAATATATCTAATATTTGGATCAAAATTGATATTTTTTGTAACAAAATTTTAAATCTATAAGAGTTGAATTTTAGCAACACTTGAGATATTGTCCAGAACAAGAACTGTTCATTTGTATATAAAATGGATATACAAATTATATTATATATCGGGCACCAATCATTCTTAATTAGACAATACAGTTCAGGTAGACACTTAATGTTATACAATGTGTCGCATTGTCTACCTCTAGCTCCGTGCGAGCGGCCCATGGTGCCCCCCACCTCTTCCCTAATTTACAGTGCGGGTTGCCTATATTCAATCAGTAAGTCAGCACAAATTATAAAACTTAAAATTGCACTGACATGTCGATCAAACAGGTGTTGAAAATTATATGAAAGAAACTAGAGTTGATAGTGATGGCGCGTAATAAGTGTCTCACCTCTCTTGTCCCTGACGAGGGGCCGGTGCGGAGGCTGCGGGGGCGCGGGGGGCAGGCTGTAGGTGTGGTTGTGCCGGGCCCCGTTGTTGGCGGGGCCCAGCCCGCTGTTGAACTCCATGGTGCAGGAGTACTTCATCTCTACAGTGGAGAATGACAAACATACAGGATTTACTGAAATATTGTTTGTGGAATGATATATGATGCAACTGTTAATGGCATCGATAGTAAGTATTTGCTTACGGGGGTAGGCAGAGAGGATAGAGCGCCATACTCCTCTGTCCTGACACACAATTCTCGCCTCATCCACATTCACACATCTCATACAAGCTCGTCGATTGTTGAGGCTTCCAACAGGATCTGGTCATACCAAGTCTACTTCTATTCTGGTGCCATCAACACTTGTGTCATATATCTTCCTTATCATTCTCCCCTCATTCATCCATTCTATATAACCAAGCCACCTAAGTGATCCTTTCTTAATCTTACTCACTATATTAACATCAGCTTTACACTCTTTCTTTATTTCTTCATTCTTTACTCTGTCATAAATAGATTTGCCACAAATATGTCTAAGTGATCTTATTTCTATTGTATTCAGTCTACTTTCGTTCAATTCCATGCATCAGTATTTATACCAGGACTCCACTGATATCTTTCTCAGTCTTTCCGTTTCTTGCAAGCAAACTTCCCAAATACACAAACCAATCTACTTGTTCCAAACATTCATCACCTTCGAGTATTTAGCTTTCCTCCTTCTCCAATACCATCACTTTCCGCTTGTTAACATTCATCATGAGGTCGCTTTCCTTGCATACATCTTACATTGCACTCGCTAGACTGTGTAGTTCTAGTTCATTATTCGCCATTAGAACCGCATCATCAGCGTACAATAAACAGCATACAATCAAATCGCCCATTTTTGCTCCTACATTCATACATACCTGTTAGAAGCCTCAATAAAGGACAAACTCGCATGAGAAGATGTTATGAATATGAATGAGGCGAGAATTGTGTCAGAAGAGTGTGGCGCTCTATTTTCTCTGCCTACGTGTGGTAAGTTGGTTAGTTAGTTGTTGTCTACCTTGACGCGGATGCAACATTTTAAGGGTATAAAAGTCAAGGCAGCAATTATGGAAAAATTGACAAAATAACAAGCAGGTAGCGATGTACATAGAAAAAGATTTTATCATACAGAAAAAACAAGGTGGTCGCTTAGTATATCGGACAGATGGACAAATGCATTATGATAAAAGTACTCCCCCTGACCAGAGACATTGGATCACTACTTACTGTCCCTCCATGGCGCAAACTGCTAGCGGAGCGCACAATAATATAGAGTCCCAAAGGCAAATGACGCGATCGGGTTCAAATTTCGCATACGTGACTGAAGTCGTACCAACTCTGAGCAGGCGATATGACAACCATGAAGGTGTGTTATGGCAAAAGTGTAGATCATTTTTGACTCGTCCTCGTAATTCTGTTGACTTATTCATGCGTCTTGGTATCTCTTCATTGGTCCAGCAATTAAAATTATCCTCTTGGTCTACGGAAGGGGAATGCGTCACTCGTTATAATTAAAATGTAACGGGGCTATTTAGTGTCGTACCTGGGGTGAGGTGGCCGACGTCCGGGGCGTAGCTGGCCGCGTGCAGGGGCGGCGGCTGCTCGTACTCAAACTTGAGGGGGTGCGCCGCCGGCATGGGGGGCTCCTGGGGACGGGGGCGTATCACCGACGGGGGCTGCTCCTGAAATAATCCAATTTATTTTGGCAACTTCAATACACCTGCAACAGGTGCTTCACAATTGCAATGTTTCATAAACATTAATTTGTTTCATTATGACAATATTTGATTCTTAGTGCTGGTTATTTGATCAGTGGTAAAATTTTACTATAATAAGAAATGTTACCTTACCGTTTAAAACTGTAAATAGTTAGTTAAAAATGGTGATTACTTCACAGCTGTTTCAAAAGTCATGTGTCACATTCAATTGCAATACACAACAATGAATTATTCAATATCCCGCTATCTTAGTGACGAGAGTTCGTCCGATGATGATCTAGCTGTTGAATTTATATTAGCACCGAAAATTTTCGCCAGCAAAGTGACAGATTTCGAATGCGGGGATGAATAAAGCGTATGTATTGCCGATGGGGAATATTTAAAATACATCAATTTTGACAACATTCTCAGATATTTGATGATGCCTCGCCACACTATGAGGCGGGATTGATTTTGACGTTAGTAAATTCGACGTTTGAACAACCCGCAAACGATTTGTGATGGGCGATGGCAAAAAGTTACAATAGCAATAATTTACTATGGTAAAAGTTTACTACTGATCAAACAACAGGCTCTTGGCAGGTAGTAAAAGAAATACAACATATTTTGAAAATTGACTAGATCTGCCGCGCTAGAATTATCTGTTTTACATATACAAAGTGTCCCAAAAGTCTTTTTTCATAATAAAAATTCTGTAATAATATTTTGCATTTAAGTACAGTTATTTCGCTGGTACTCTTCTAAACGGGAGGCAACATTTCTGAGAACTGTTCGGCACGTATTCTCGTGATCGCTGCCATCTCTTCTCTTCATCGGTCCAGAGAGGGAGGATTCTCACTGTATACCTTTGATTTAAGGTAGCCCCACAATCAGGGCTATGTGGAGGCCAGTTTATGTCACCTCGGAGGGATATCAATTTTCCAGAGAAAATTTCAAGAACAACCGGTAAGAACACGCTCCATAGCGACTGAATCCCCAAAGATACGGCTAGCGATCGACATACCTTCCGCCCCTCCATCGCTCGTTGCGTTGGTGCAGCGAATGAACAAAGATGAAAAAGACTTTTGAGACATACTGTATATAATAGTTGATTATCGTCTCACCTGAAAGCATCTCTTCCCGAACATGTGGTGTTTCTTCTGCGCCACCAGGGGCGGCTGTCTGGACTCATCGCACGGCCTCATCTTCCTGCGAACAGAACGACCATGCCGTCAGTACCGTACGGAGAAGACATTCTTGCCTATTTTAAGGGTAGATAGGGGTCAAAATTGCATGAGTCTAATATCAACCGTGTCAGCATTTAAAAAAATGCATAGTTATGAACGCACCTCACATTCAGCGGTGTATAAAACAAGGCTCTCGTCAGCCGCAAAAATAAGCCGCTACCGACGCAAACAACGTGCGCTGGCAGTCGTACACTACGTACTATAAATGAAGTTACACCGTAGACAACAAGACTCGCGAACGTCTCAATCCTTTATGCTTCAAAGTGACAGCCAAGAAGAGTGCCACAGGGGTGGATAGATGGCTGGAGAGACCCTGGCACTGAAGTCAGCTATGAGGGCGACCTGGGACCGAGACTTGCGGAGCCGAGTCTCATATGATTGAGGCCACTATATGTCAACACTGACACAAGAAGACGACATCAGAAATATATATCAATGCATTAAATTTTATATTACTAGGAGATTAGCCAAGATTGCCGAGCAATTGCAAGCTTATGTGAGATGTACAGAATCGATACCAGGCATCTATAAAATATTTTTGATTTCAAAACAATTTTGGAGTTAGAGGCATCGAAATTAATGCTTGAATTTATCTCAAGATCAAAATCTCAACTCATCACATGGTACTGATCAAATCTCTGAGATACATATATCATCGTGTTCCGTTCAGATTCATTGGAGATTTTCGTATTGCGCTGACGCAAGTCGAATGTTACCTGTCATATCCTTCGTTCCAATAATTCCATCACAATGTATACCGGTCCCTGTCTGGCTGACCTCACTTCGCATTCGGCAGACGGCGTACAAATTCAAGTATCAAAGGATTAACACACGCATGGTTAACGTTATCTGGATCGGGAAACCGAATTCGACAGCATCTGACCCCCTCCGAAGTGCAGTGAAACCTTCTTCATTTTAGTACGAGTCGAGGAAGGTGCAAAATGGTGTGCAACTCATGAGATTGAGATTAAGATAAGACCAGATTTCTTCCGTTCTTATACCTTTCTTGATCCAAATCTGGTTGCGTCAAATAAACAATAACCAGCAGAGATACAGTCCACCGCAGGATCTATTTCCCACCATATTGTATTAGAAATGGTCATATCGAATTGGAGACAGTCATATTGTATTGGATATGGACATATTTAATTGTATACAGTCATATTGTATTGGAAATGATCATTTTGTGTTTGAGATTGTCATATTGTATTGGAGACGGTCATATTGAATTGGATGCGCATTACAAATCGAATCTCGTCTGATTGAAGTTAATATATGTCAATACTGACATGAAGAAGGAAAGAAAAATAAGCTTACACCGACGAGAAACGTCTTCAATGTTCTTGATAAACTTCAACCAATTAAAAAGATGATTAATATATGAGTATATCTCTGAGATATACGTAGATGACTTTATTAGTGTAGTTGACCGTAGTTCGGCTCTAATACGTGTACGCACCCGTGATAGTCTTGGGCAGAGTCGCTGCCGCCGTCGCACCACTCGCTGTCCGACAGGGACGGCACTCGCTCCGAACCCATGGAAGAGACGGCACTATCCGAAGATGCGTCGATGCGCTCTGCAAAAATAAACAAAATTACATTGAAGCACATCCACGCGCGAGTAATATGTCATCACCGTCACCAGCAACACCACATATCATATACGAATCGTGTACTTTACAGGAGGGAGACAGAACTAGTTTTAAACCTTTCGTGCATTTCTAAACTGAACTAAACTTAGGTACGATTCCCTCGACTTGTGCGCAGTTGACAGGGAGGTTACAGATGATATGTGGTGATTATATTTCTTTGATTTGCAAATCAAAAATTTCAAAATCCTTCTGAAATGACTTCAACACTACCTACGCTCTTTCATAACATCCCAAAACCCCAACACCACTGCCCTCCTCTCTTGCCAATGCCCTTGGAACATTTGAAGCGTTGCGATGATGAGTTATCCACCTCGACGATGTACAGGCACCGCCAAAAATCATCCGGACCAAATCGCGGGCAATGTGAACGCTGACGACTTCCTGATGGTGTCCGGATCAGCTGTTAAACCCGAAAAATAAGACAAACGCAAAGTGGCAGAGTCGGTTACCTGATCCCGCGCCCATGGAGGCCAACTGGTGCTGCAGCAGGTGCTGCTGGGCCTGATGCGGCAGATGCGGCAGGTGCGGCAGGTGGGGCAGGTGGGGCGCGTGCGGGGCGTGCGCCGGGGGCTGCTGCTGCTGCTGCCCGGAGCCCTCCAGCATGCGCATGGTGTACATGCCTGGAAGCACACAACGCACACGCGGTTGTGACAATACAGTACGACAATATTTTAATTTATGAACAGTTAAACTTGAATAAATGAAAATCGACGGCCCGCTGCCATTCAATAGTAAATTAATTTTACCATGCGATATCAATCGTTAGATAAATATGGCGGACTCTTCATAGCTGTTTCAAAGGCCACCTGTCACATTGATACTCAAAAATACGACAATGAATCACTCAATATGGCGGAGTTCGTCCGATGGTGGTCTCGTTGTTGAATTTACATTAGCACACAGGCCGAAGATTTTCGGCGGCAAAGTGACAGATTTCGAACGCGGGGGTGAATAATGCCGTTGATAAAGCATTGCCGATGGGGAAATATTTCAAATGAATCAAATTCTCAGATATTTGATGATTGTTCGCCTTGCCACACTATTAGGCGGGATTAGTAAGTCCATATTGTGGACTAGGTATGTTACACCGTATGCAGTAGTTCAAGTATACAACAATAATATGGTCCAGGCGGGTGTAACAATATTTTCTGCACGATCTTGTTGCAGTGCGTCTGGACAAACTTTGAATAGAGTTCACTGGAATATACACGCAACTGGGCAAAATTTAGTTCAGATCGGGATCCAATGTCGAGGATAAATACGAAACCGTCAGCTGCTCGAGGAAACCTTCCGACAAAACAATTCTATAACACCACATCAGATAACCCAACATCGACGGTTTTCCTCATTTCGTGGCCGCAAACATTATGACATGATTTATAAGGAAATATTTATTGAAAGATCTTATCAGATTACTCAAAGGTATTTGAGATTCCGTAAAAATAAGGCAGACGGCCTTTTCAAATAATGGAACAATTAAATGTATTCATATCAAAAAGGTGTTACCATGTAAGGTCATATCATGTGGGTTGGAAAATTTGTCGCTGTAGCATAGTTGAATAATGCACCTCCACCGGATTGAACAGCAATATTTTTATGCATATCTCTCTAATTAATACATTTAATTAGTATTTAAAATATCACAGACGATCTGTTCTGAATAATTCCAACTTCACAATAAGAATGTGTTCTCCTAATAATAAAGTTGTATCAATGTGTCCAAAATTTAATAAAAATGGATTGATATTTCTGGCGTCTGCTATCAGATTACTCAAAGGTATTTGAGATTCCGTAAAAATAAGGCAGATGGCTCTTTCAAATAATGGAACGATTAAATGTATTCATATCAAAGAGGTAACATGTAGGTTCGAAAATTTGTCGCTGCCGCATAGTTGGATAATGTACCTTCGACGGTTTGGAAAGAGATCCAGATTCGAATCCCGGTGGGGCAACAGCAATATTCTTATGTTTATCTTTCTAATGAATACATTTAATTCATATTTAAAATATCACAGAGCGAACAATTCCAACTTCACAATAAGAATGTGTTCTCCTAATAATATATATAAACTTCATAAAATTTGATAGATGTGGAGATTGATGGGGTGAGAATGGTGAATGTTATATTTATATAAAGTGAACACAGGTCGTAATCCATGTAATTACCCATACTTCCCATATAATATGATATAAATAGTTTCGTGTATATGATTGTTTTCTTTGATATTGTGTGTATGTATCTGTCAAGGGCACCGAAAGATTAGATTAATCTTACTTGAATTCATGACTTAAGGACTGATCGTCAGTCTCGGCATCAAGACTGAAATCGCATTAGCGCAGTATTGCAGCGTGTAACCGAGAAATGTATATTTTTAATAATAAAATAACACCACACTGGGCGCGCGTACTTTTGAAATAATCCTGCGGCATGTAGTACAGCGGGTAGAAGTGCATCGGGTGCACCGCCGGCGCCGGCAGCAGCAGCCCCGCGTCCATCATCTGCAGATACCTCATGGCGGGAGCCCGAGACGGAGATCCCGAGCGGATCGGACCGCAACCGGCGGGGACGGCGGCAACCGAACCGACACCCCGACACCGACAGCGAATGACCAATTTCGTTAAGGTCGATGCAATTTTTTTTTAAATGAATATATTATCCGTAGGCCCGATTCTTCTTCACTTTAAAGCTATCCGTAGAAGTCTCGGAGAAGAATTGAAGACGCAGCGTCAACTTTTATATTTAATTTTTCACGTAGTATTTATATAGGCATAATTAAGTGAAGGAAAATATTTTCGATCATTTTTTCATTATGTTTTATACAAATTGTCAAATCATTATTTATCTATATATCTATATATATATATATATATATATATATATGTAACGGTTTCATATCTGGTTAATCCCAAAACACACAATCGTCGTCCGTCATCGTGACCTCGTCAAATTACAAAAATCCTCTGAAATAATCGACGACAGTCGCTTGTTATCGTCCGCCGATAAAACCAACACATAAGAGCGTCTCATTTTTAAAAATAGAAAATCGGTCGCTCCAAAAATTCGGCGAGAAACGTCCGACCCTTGTGTTGGACCAAAACAGCGACATCATTTCTTAATCTTATCAATTATCAACAAGACGAGTCATTTGTCAATGCCGTGCGCGATCGAGATTATAATTTTTTTGCAAAATAACGCTAGATAACGCGCAGATGTCAGCAAAATCGGTGTACAGATAAAAAAAATTTTGGCCGATATCAAACGTGTAACGGGAAAATCCTTTTATCCAACGATACATTTGGCAAAAGATGTCAAGTTTGACGACAATACTGCAGTATCCTGGTCAAATTGCGATGCGATTCCTTTAAAGTGCGCGTTCAGAGGGTCTGTCTTATCTGCCGACGCTCCGGCGAGTGTCGGTAAACACTCCGGGTGCGTTCACCGGTCACGGTGGCCGCTCAGTCTGGTGCACGATCGTTTTGATAAAGTACACATTTAGAAACGCTCGCTCATCCGGCACCGGAGCGGGCCCGCAACGATGACGCGGCCAATTCTGTCACACCTCGGATGAGAGGACACTTCGGTATCGAAACAAAACGGCGGCCGAACTAGGCATATCTAAAAACTACACGGTAACAAGAAAAATATCACAGAAAATATCAGATCACACTATGAAATAGTTTCAAAATCAGTCTATAGCTTCAGTCAAACGCTTATTTGAGATCGTCTTCCTCGACCGGGTGACGTCTTCCTAGTGCCAGTACTTGAAGCTCCCGAAAGCGGAGTAGTGCTGCAGCGCGAATGCGCATCTAACCCTTCTGACAGATATCATCCTGGAGCACGAGTCAAAAACCGGTAGCTCTTCAAAACGGGTCGCGTTTTTGGTTTCCTCGCGAATCCTCAATGATCTTATCGGTTCACAGCGCATTCGTTGAAAGCTCTGGAGTCGTGCGCGCGACGGTGACCGAAGCCGGGTTTCCCACAAGATATTTCCAGTTCCGTGACGTCACAAGACTCGCGCCGAAAATGGCCGCCGCGTTGACGGAGAGAAGATAGCCGCAGCGTGCGTGCGCCGATAAGGTTCGTACGATACTGGCGAATCGCGCCGTGCACGCCGGCGGCTGATAAGGAGACGGCCGCCGGAGATCTCCAAAGTTCAACAGATCGATTTTACATTTTGTTAAATCGCCTTTCTTCTCGAGGCGTCCCGTCCGGTTCTCTGGCGGTCATTGTATTGGCACTTAGTACCTGGACTGGTGAACTCTACTTGACACGATTACTACATCGAGCGCCTCATTTTATTCTCAAAAGTGAAAATGATATTTTTCTAAATTCGTTTTCAGTTACGCGTGTTAATTTTATATTATAACAATAGTTAGCGGGAAAGCAATCAGCTGTTGCCGATTAAATTGTTTTTATATGGATTCGTGTCCATAAGCTTTATATAAATAAAGATAGGGACGCTGGAAGGTCTAAATTTTTAAACTTTTGCAAAATTGCTAATAATCGCATTACATTAATTTAGTTTTGTCTTTATTTTTTCCCTGCACTAAACAATATATTGTAAATAAAAACGCGCGTTCCGGGTGCTGAAAACTCAGTGTACGTGTAGACAAGAAATGAGAAAATAAAACATTGATCATCACGAACGCGTCTAACTCGGCCAGCGCACGCTCTGCCAATAAAGCGCCCCGCGCACTGCGCCGTCCGCACCGCTCCGCACGTACGCACACATACACGTATTGACAAATTCACGTCAGGTTCTTCGAAAAAAAAAACATTTTTTACTGTTGCGTATGGTATATACTTATATATTGTAATTATTTGATCCAATACATAAATATATTACTATTTAATATATTTACAGAGATACGTCAACTCAGTGGACATCACCGGAGAGGAAAGAAGTAAATAAAGTCGCGTAGTTTTATTAGATTTGATGAGTGGGACCGACAAGGAGAGCTCTAGATTCTAAACCGGTCCCCTCTTCCAACTGTCCTGACGTGAAGAACAAGGCAAGAGTAAAAGCCAACGCCGCCGCGGCCTATTTCCGTAAAACCTATTTTCCAACACCGCCACTTGCTTATCGCTTCTGTGGAGCAAAATTAATAATGTATATACATGGCTATATACATATGAAACCGGAATTTTTGAATAGAAAATACACGTCTATTGTATGAAAATAAAACAAAATATTTGATTGGAAGTAATGCCCATCGCTAGCTATACATTTTTCCCATCTCTCTTGACAATTTGTGGATGCCGCGCCAAAAAAACTGTTGCTCTTTTGAGGCAAACCAATTTCATCCCAATCGACCGGTTTTGCCGTGTGCGATGGTGCATTGTCATGAAGCAAAATCACTTTTTTTTTAATATTCTGTTCGTTTTACACGCAAACCTTGATTCAAATCGATCATTTGTCGTCGGTAGCGTTCAGCATGAATGGTTTCGCCAGGTTTTAGCAGTTCATAATAGATCACACCCTTCTGTTTCTCAAAGCACTGTGATTTACCGATAGCATACTCACCGATGCGATTCTGCAGCAGTTTACTTCAAATGGTAACACAAAATCAATGCTGTTGTATCAAACTTGTATTGTTACGAGTTGAAAATCTTTGTCAGATGTCAAAACGAGAAAATGACGCTGTTTGGCGGTGGTAACTACATTGATAGCTGGGGCAAATTCCGGTTTCACATTTACATAGCCGGTGCATCGCGATCTAGTTCACACGAAACACTTTGAGAAGCTCAATAACAAACGACAGTGACGGCTAAAAGCTAAAATATAAATTGGTTACTTGATTTTATCTGCATTATTTTTTATCTCCGTATTAATAAAATGCATGACGCAACGTCAAACCGGAGCGCTCCGGTCTCCTGCGAGAGGTTTGCGCGTTCAGTGTCAAGAAGTCTGTATTTTGTTGGTCAGACGACACTGACTCACGAAAGCTTTTTAAATTTTTATAAACGTATTTTGTACACCATAAAAGAGAGAACAGACAATCAAAAATATTAAAAAAATAAACTATATATATATCTAATGTCGAATTTATAAAAAAATATTACCAAGTGGACATTGGTTAGTTGATTTTCTATCGGATCACTGCACACGTGTATGACCGTACATGGTCGTAAAACGTTGTGTTTCATCCTTTGGTCGCGAAGCGTGTGTGACTCGTGACAGTTAGACACGTCCACCCGACGACAATGTTCGAATTTATTACTACGTACATATTATTTATATATATGTATATATGAAAAAAAAAAAATTGTGAGGGGGGAGGGGGTGGGTTCGACATCGCTAATCTAGACGGAGAACGACAATGTCCAAGTCGACGTTAGACTCTTTTCCTCGACAGGCGAGATTGTTTTAATAAATGTATGTAATTTGAGTGAAGATGATGTTTACAATTTTTGTAAAACCATCCCCATCAATTGGGCGCCCGCGTGCCACACACGTTAGGGGCGGCTTTTACCAAAATACGTTATGAATACAAATTCTTACGTTATTAGGAAATAACTATAATTTGATTATTTTTATTACACACTATTATAGAAAGATCTCAATTCGGATGGCTTGGACACGTCTTACGTGGAAGGTAACATATTTATTGCCATATAAATATATTAATTACTCAATAATACTCAGTGCCCCCCCCCCCTTCTCTTCCCCACCCGGACACACAGTACGAGTTAATCGGCGCCCTTGTAACGGAAAGGTTCGAACACCGTTATAAAAAATCTTGTGTCGGAACCTTCGACGAAATAATGTGGGTGAAATCAACAATATACAGTCCGCTTTTTGGAGATGTCAGCAGAATTCGGATCGACCTTTTCCCCTTTCTGTCCTGAGTTTGTTCCTGCATCTATGCTTGTATGCAACAGGGCGGGTCGCGTCAGACCAAGTAGGGATAAACAGCAAGTGTCTTGATTGGTCAGCGCGAGACAGGAGAAGGTGGAGGATAAAGGGTGTCTAGGTGTATAGTGTACTATTTCATGTATAATATCTGCCGGCAGTGGTACTCGGCTAGAGAATCAATTTCACCTCTTTTTTTTGTGGGACCGATATATAAGCTTTCGCTTATAAAACGGACCTGTGTTAGTAGTGAGTACCCTACCTTCGTTCATGGCCATGTCCATCAGCTGGAGGTCTTCGTCGTTCAGTATGGAGGACAAGAAGCCGTCCTGGTTGCCGCTCAGCTCCGCCGTCGTGTTCTGTTGGTTTTAGTAACATCATAAAATGTTAATAAAGTAACATCACCGTGACGGGGGGGTCAAGGCCCTTGACCCCTCCGTCAACCGTCAACCTCCGTCCTTGACTCAAGGGTTCAGATCAGCGAGCCAGTTTTAATTTCCTAACTGCGTGACCTGGAGAACGTTGAACATTTGAAACACTTTATCTATGGTTAATTTAAGATTTCTGAAAAAGGCGTTGTTTCCATTGTTCGGCATTTATGACGCCGTGCGCGTTAAGATGCTCCGTTTGTTTACTATATCTATCTGCCCCCCTCCTAATCTATACCCCAGAGCGTGACTTCGAACTGTCAACAATTGAACGTCCCGCTGTAGCTATTTGTGTGTTTCGGTTCTATTTATATGTAGTATTTTGTGTGGATCGGCGAAGTTGTTCTTGAACTTCGGGAGAGCTGTGACTACATCGTAGAAAATTCAGGTAAGTCGTGCTCTTCCCGGTTGGTCCTCGGGTGTTTATTGTCCTGTCGCTATACCAAATTCTCATCAACCAACCAACCAAAAAACACACGCCGTATCAATCACCATCGTATTGTAAAATTAAACTAAATAACCAAACCGAACTTAATATATTCATAGATAATGTATCTGACTTGTCTATGGTTTGAGTGGATTCGTCAAATCCACAGATAAAGCGATTCATACGTCAAAATTCACGGTGAAAATTTAATGATATTTTTATTTGTTTTTAAAATCAGGGCTTTCAAGTTTACAGAAAAAAAATATTTTCAACAAAAAGATATATATTTTGTGGCGTTTGACAAAATTTATACTTAGTAAATTTTATATTTTCTGAATTTTTTTAATGCGTATTATTTTTACAACTTATTTAATGATTTTAACTTTTATATCGCGCAATATTTTTCGTTTTTATGACGAGAGCGGACCCACCGCATTCCCGGGACCCGGGGAGGCGGCTGTCCGATAGCGCCCCGCACACGGCGACGGGACGATACCGCGCAGCCGCCCGTGACAAAGTTCGCTCTCATTGTACCCGACATCTACCTGGTAGTACATCTGCTCGTGCTCGTGCTGCGGGCCGTGCTCGGCCTTGTAGAAGGGCGGCGGCGGGGGCGGCGGGGGCGGCGCGGGCACGCCGACAGCCGGCGGCCCGTGGGGGATGTTCATCGAGGCGGCCACCGCATTCCCCAGGTTGGCCCCGGCTCCTGTCGGAACACTCGGAATGAGTACAGTACGCCCGCCGAAACTCACTTTCAATACATAGTTAAAAAAAAACATTTTGCGGCGGGATTGTATCAGTCACCCCATAAATAGCGCCATTTTTTCAATTACATGGGATAAACTACCTGCTGTAAAAGCGAGCGGTAATTTTGTATACGAGACAATTATGTATGGTGAATATATTAACTAGCTTTCGTAGGAAAATAAGCTCTCCGTCTGTGAGGACTGAAAGATATTATCTAATAATCTTAAAACAGTACCAAAAATGAAAACTAGTTTTGGTCAAAGATTGTTCGCCTTTCAAGCTTCCAGAATACACAATCCAATTGGAAATAATATTAGAATTTTAATTGACATTAACACTTTTAAAAGGGATGTTTCAAATCGGTTGTTGCAATTAGGAAGAGCAGATTCAGCAGAGACTAAACTCTTTTATACTATGATATCATTCTTATAACTACTTTTGTGTTCTTTGATCTTGGTGTATCGCACATTGGCATTTCTAAATATCTTCTTTTATATATTTTATAAATATTTTCACGATACACGCTATGTATTCGATCTTATTGTGTTTTGATTTGATTGTAGAATGTATTCGTTTAACAATTTGCCCCGAAACAGGCTTGCCTAGTCGGGCAGCGCATTTAAAATCTGTGTAAAAATATGTCACAAACTGTATTTTATTATTATTTTTTTTGCAGCTGTGCACATGTTACATGTCTAAATAAATAAATAACTCACTTTGAGTGGAACTCTTGAAGAGTGCGTTTGGATTTTAAGAGACGTATTTTCAAAGCTATAATGGAAGTGAAAGTGCGAGGAATATTAATGCTGTATATGGAGATCGGACTATGAGTCCGGTATCAAGGGTGGTTCCAGAAATTCCAAGCCGGAAGCTGCAGCCTCATCCTGAAAAATCAGGTAAAGCTCGACGAGGACGTCCTGCAAACCCTGGTGGAACAAAATTCCATTATATCTAGCGCCATTCCTCGACACGTGCGTGCCATCAGAAAAGTCAGCAAATTTAATCAGCAGATTCCTCGCAAACTTTCAGAGTTGACACGCTCCACAACCTTATTGCAGATACGACGTTCGTCGTTTCTAGAACACCATAGCGACAAGGTAATCGTCTTCTTGACGATTCTTGACGTCTTCTTTGTTTCATCGAACAATAAATAATTGATTAAGTATCGCTTACCGTACAAGTCGACTGCCGAAGGTATGGGCGGCTTCTCCGAAGGTAGGGGAGCGTAGGGAGGAACCACGTAGCCGGGGGACATCTGTGCACCATGTCTGGAAGCGAAAGACGGACCAGATGAATATCGGATCTTTTGATCGGTCACTTTCGGAACCGGTTACAACTTTACAAATACAGTAACTTCCCGACTTACGTAAGTAATGTGTTCTGTAGACCTTTGCTTAAATAATTTGTTATAATCGTCCCGTTTCCATACTTACTTACTTACCATCACGCCGTTTCCCCGTGGGGGTAGGCAGAGAGGATAGAGCCCCACACTCTTCTGTCCTGACACACAATTCTCGCCTCGTCCACATTCAACATGCTCGCCGATTGTTCAGCACCATCCTCCATTATCTGGTTTACCTGGTCGTGCCGAGTCTTCCGCGGACGTCCTCTATTTCTGGTTCCATCAACACTTGCGTCATATATCTTTCTTACCATTCTCTCCTCATTCATCCGTTCCATATGACCGAACCACCTATTTTATCCTTTCTTAATCTTACTCATCAGCTTTACATTCTTTCCTTATTTCTTCATTCTTTACTCTGTCATAAATAGATTTACCACAAATACGTCTAAGTGATCTCATTTCCACTGCATTCAGTCTACTTTCGTTCCTTTTCTGCCAGCTCCAGGCCTCACTTCCATACATCAGTGTCTGTACCAGGATTCCATTGTGCACCGCTAGTCTTGCCTCGGTTGACAAATTCCCGTTAGATATAATTGCAAACGAATTATTTTTACCTTTTCTTCTATACTGCATAATTGTAGACCTTTTTTTGGGTTTGTATGCCCCACATTCGGTTTGATGTTTCGATTACATATTTATTACAGATTATACAATGTCATTTATGCATTGTAAAGGTGTTTTTACACTTCTACAGGTAGGCCTGGTATAAAGTTTGAATATGTCCATTCTATTTGTGTGAATTTAAAAAGAGAAACAAAAGTGAAACTGCTTCTGGTGAGATACGATTTTCGGTACGGACGGACATATTTCACGGCAGTGATATACAAATATTTTGTCTATTATTTTTCGGTTTTTGGTCGTGATAAAAGTTTCGAAGGCTGGCCAGCAGTGTTTAGAAGCTGCAAGATTGCAAGAAGAGCGACCGACCATCGGCGTTTACCAGCCCAGTTTCACAGAGGTTGGTATATTTATATTTGCGTGGATTAAATGACTGATAGAAAACCCAGGACTAACTATCGAAGTGTAATTACGGCAACATGCATACTGTTCGTTATGCCATAAATATGATTAGAAGATGACCAATTTCTATGGTTTTTGTATGAATTGAAGTTGTACCTTCGAACTGGCAAGTAAGCGTTTACCATCGGGTGTGTTTATTGCCGCCAAGTTCGTCCCGCTGTGGGAACGAAATGTTGGGCTTGAATTATCGTTCTGCTGTGTGTAACTGATAGTTTAATGTGTTTATTTTGGTTCCTCGCTACCGTGCGTGCCGAAACCTGTACATTGTGAGGTTTGCAGAGAAAGTGCATGTCCGAGTGTACTTCGCGCTGAACAGCGTTGTACGTATCTTGTGGATCCAGCGGAAGATGATACCGAAAAGAGGATTTCACATGTATTCCTATTCCTGTCCATCTTCCACCCTTCCTGCATCCCTTATTTTCCCACCCTCAAGCAAACGCTCTCGGGTATTAGACGTTTGAAATATAATAATAGGCTATAAATTTTTCTGTAGCTATTCAGATATTTTTCTAATTTTCTTTTTACGTAAGTCGCGTGTTATGTAACTCGGGAACTAACCGTACAACATGATCGAAATTGATCAATAACACAAGTCTAATTGAATGGGACAGTCTGTGAACAGCAAAAAAAAACCAGTTATTTTTAATGTTGGCCAAAAAATTTGGAACCAGTTCCAGTGAATGGAACCCACCACTCGTCCAGGACCGTTCTATAAGCAAAGGCTCCCATACGTGTCCTTCTCGTTCGTCGCCAGGTTGGCATTTTTTTAATACCACAATGGTGACCGCGCTGCGTCTCAGAGCTGCACAGCTGGCACGGACACCAAAACCGACACCATTATCTGTGTAATTCAGCGCTCATATCCAAAATAATCTATTGTATATATTTAGTTATTACACATATATAAGATTGAAACATTAAATCTTATTATCTTCATGTATATATACAAGTGTACTATTTTTGTATTTATTGTTAGTTTTAAATACCTGACGAAGCTTGAGCTGAGCGAAACAGGTCGACGTGTAATAAAATTCGTGGTTTATTTTAGTGTTATTTTAATCTGTTATTTATGTTTTTGTTTCTTTCTTTTATATATATATATATATATATATATATATATATATATATATATATTGTATCGAAATGTATTTATTTAATATGCTTTTGTTTATACCCGGCGGCGAATGAGTAGAACCATATACAGGATCAATATACAGCTGATCAAGATGAATACGGTGAAATTATTTTCTTCCGATTAGAAGACTCACCCCAGGTACAGATCGTGCTGCTCGTGCTGCAGGTGCTGCTGGTGCTGCTGCTGCTGCTGCTGCTGCTGCTGTTGCTGCTGCTGCTGCTGGTGGTGGTGCTGCTGGGCCGCGTGCTGCGCCGGCAGGGCGAGCAGCGTGGCCAGGTCCTGCCAGCGCTGCTCCATGGACATGCTGCGCACCAGGTTCTGTCGGACGGAACATTACCTTCACTATCGCGTGGTGCTTCGTGCGTACAATAGCGAAAAACAGTCCCGACAACGATAGGCAGAAGGGCTATCTTAAAATGATATGATTATCGTCAGAATATTATTTGAAACTATAAACGAAAGGTAGAGTGATCTTAAAGAAATAAAATATTATGTCAAAGTAAAAAAAATCTCAAACGAGCGCGATATTTTGTGTGAAACCGTTTTGAACTGCAATGTTACAAACTGTCAGCGTCACGCCGTCCTTTGCCAGTGCGACCATAGAAAAAAACACTTACGATTTCCATGGTACGGTGCGAGACGATTACAATTCAAAATTCGACTTAAAATATACACTTAATTTCAAATATAATATATATAATAAACACTAAAATAATCTTAACCTTGCCGTTTAATCGAGCACTATACAGCCATAAAGTCAAATAAATAGACGAATATTATTATGGATATATATCTTAAATATTTTTATTCGGTCGACGGTGTGATTCGGGCCGAACGCATGCGCGGTGTCAGCTTCCTGTATATTTCGCGGCCCGGACAGCCGCTCGACCCAGAAGTACCTTCGCCACTATCTACTATCTGACGGCCCTGAAGAACCGACGCTCGTATTTGAACTCAGATTAATATATCATTTCGGGCACGGTGTAAACAAACACACAAGTCAAAGTGCACAATAAAACACAACAAAAAAAATAACATATCTCGGAAAAATGTACGATACGATACGATGTTCGCGCGATCAATTCCAGTCGTAAATCGGAATCGCCGCAGGGTAGTGAGAGGAAGTAGGGAAACCTCGGTACAGGACGAGGTCGGTGAGGGGACAGAGATTCCATTCGAAGGACCGTTGATGTGACCGTCTGAGTGCTCGGCTTACCTTGTATACGACGCCTCCGTCACCCGTGCAGTCGCCGCCGGGATCACGCAAACGGCACGCGGATGAGCGGATCTCCGCTTCCAACCGAAGACGGCCATATCACAATTTCACCCACGGCACAAACAAACAACAAATAATAGCTGAAAGTCCACACCGCGAATGCTATCGCGATGTCGAGATCGAACAAATATCGGTCAAGTTGACGTCTGCCGACGTCATGGTCACAATTCGCGCTGACAATGACGAGCGTGAGGAAAGGAATGTATGGGAATTTGGATGCGGAAATGTGTCGATAACATGGGTGGCGGCCGATTAGAAAAGACGTGCCAAAAGCGTGTTAACGAATTCAGAACACCATCCCTGCATAAAAGATGTCTTCTGGTTGGATAAAAATTTATTTATATTTTCGTATACATGTACATATTAGATTAAATAAGGCTTAATCACTTAAAAACACAGGGGAAAACATCCCCCATAAAAAAGGGGCTGGCCTGGTAATGCAATTCTTAATAATCAAATAAACTTATCCTTTAGGTATGTTTCCGTTTAAATTAATTTAATGTCCGTCAACATTGTACTTTCCCCTCCCTTGATGTTCTATCTAAATGTATATGTATATATCTCCCTCTTTTTGTATTTATTATTAGTTTTAAACACGCCCTGACGAAGCTCGAGCTAAGCGAAGCCGATTGTCGTTTATTAAAATTCGTGGTTTCATACAAAAGTGCATCACGACAAACTTCCCAAATACCAATATGTGAGACAGTTCAATTAATTGATGATCTCAATACGTGACATGGTACTGAGATTTATCTCAACTATATTCCCGAAATATATATTTCATCGTGTTCCATTCCGTGGACACGAACCAATAAAATTGTCATATTGAATTGGAGACGGTCTTATTGAATTGTAAACGGTCGTATTGAATTGGAGACGGTCGTATTGAAATGGAGACGGTCATATTGAAATGGAGACGGTCGTATTGAATTGGAGTCGGTCATATTGAATTGGAGACGGTCATATTGTATTGGGAATGGTCATAATTAAAATTATTTATAGATTAATAAAATATACTTCGGATTGGTTTGTCAATAGATTTGTCCGCTAAGCTGATCCAAGCTGACAGACACCAGGCTGGCCAGGTACTGCAGATATTTAATGACGCTTGTTATATTTTGTGTTGTTGTATTTTTTACGTCTCAATGACCCAGTAATGAAGTTCCCCCGACCATAACATCTCCAAGGACAAGCGATGATGATACGCCCGGGCTCTTAATAACATGTCATTACGGACTATTGTCCCGCAGCCACGGACCGCTGGTCAACTCACGCCACGTTCGTGCGGTGTTACCGACAATGTTTTTAGTTTTAAAATTTTTGATTATTTCACACAAATAATGTGCGCAACAACAGGACCGGGACCGAGACGTCGAAACGACCTGGTGGCGCTCTGTAGTGACTACATGTCACGAACATGTGAACAGTGTGATTATATTTACAGTCAGGGATGTCGGAAGGCGGTGCCTGAAGGTGGCAACTTTGAAAGGGCGGCATATTAACTGCGGAATGTAAATATTAAATCTAATATAAATATTTACATTACTGTCTCATACAAAAAAAAAAAAATTATACCATTTATCAAAGAATGCAAATATGTAAAATATACAATCTTTATCAGCATCATCTTCATCATCATTGATCACATCTTCGGGTTCACTCACCAGATGGATAGAGGGCGGCACATAAAGAAGTGTCGATAAAATTGTGCGCGCGCTATATTTTTTATGTGCGCTATGATGCCAAACCGTATGCGTGCACACACCCGCATATTTATTTATTATGAAAATTTTTGTAATCATAATTGTTTGGTATTTATGACAGGAGCCCCCTCCCTTTACGCTTACCACAGAGCACGACTTTTTCCGTTTGTTGTCTATGACTTTGAACTGTCAAAAAGTGTGAATGTCACACTGACTTGAATATTATTGTGTTAGCTATATTTGTATATGTCCAAGAACACACAATTACTGGATTTTCACCTACATAGGAACATATATCAGATATCTCATAGAGACAGAGCTATTTTTTCATTATAATTAATAGAAAATGAATGGAAGTATGGGGATACAACTTTCGAAAAATTGATAAATGTGGAAATTGAGGAGTGAGAATTGATTAACTTTTTATATATATTATATAAAGTGATCACTTAAACCAGCCGATGACAGGTCTTAAGCTCTGTAATTACCCCATACTTCCATACATTTTCCATTAAATATAATTTGAAAAATTGCTTTGTCTCTATGAGATATCTGATATTTGTTAATTATTGTGTGTTGCGGTTTTTTCGCGGCGCGTGCCGAAACTACTATCCCGTTGAGAGTGCAAAAAAATCCGGGTAAGTCGCGCTTCCCGGTCGGTCCGTGAGCCCTCATTGTTCTGTCCCTATACCAAATTACCATCTACAATAATAAAATTGAAAAGGATCAATTTCACATTTCCAACGTCACGTCACTGTTTACAGTCATAAATCTGAAACATATGTGTATGTGAGCGAGTTCATTAAATACATCTAATCCAGTAGTAATTATATATAATAAATAAAAATATCTAACATCTGTTGACCTGGATATAATAGCAAATACAAATTATAGAAAATACTTAACTAGAGAACGGTCTTCGTACATTTCACCCGACCAGCTGCTTAGCGAAAAAATAGAGAAATGATTTTTTACTTCTTCGTCTTGTGTATATTTTATTCAGTTGTAAAAATGTTTATAAAGTATAAGAAAAAAAATACAGGATTTTTACCTACAAAGGTACTGTTAAACAAATATCAGATAATACTTATAAAATTATCAATATTAACTTTGTGGTTAAAATTCATATTTTTTAATTATTATCCACTGAATTGAGTTTAAATCCATCTACCGGTTTCGTTCTTCTTCAGGATGTCATAACTAACTAAAAACATTTTTCCTAAAAATTATTATTAAGTAACAATTAGAGTTAGGTACTAATTAAATAGATTCTGGTGAAGAAACACTAATATATGTTTTTAGTTAGTTAAGACATCCTGGAGAAGAACAAACCGGTAGAAGGATTTAAACTCAATTCAGTGACTCAATCTCATAGAGACAAAGCTATTTTTTTATTACATTTAATAGATAAATATACCTATATTGAATATAAATAAATTCATCTACGATATAAAATACCTGGTATTCATCGAAATCGAAAGGGAATAAGAATCCTCCATTGTCCATCCTTCCCCCTTCCTACGGCATTGTCGAGCTAGCACAAGAATTCCCAGCGCAGCACAAATCCGGCCGCAGCACAAATCCGGCCACAGCACAAATCCGGCCACAGCACACACTCGCGGATAACTCAGGCCGCGGATTCCCGCATATTTATCGGATTAACAAGGTGTACAGTACGTATTGTTACTAGAGTCGAGTTGATCGTTTAAAAAATTATTATGGCTAATTCTAACTATCAAATTAAATAAAACATAAAATTGTATTCATTGTCGACCATTTGATTCTACTCTTGTATACTAGGTTGACGCATAATTATCCAACGTTTTTTTTTTAATTGAGGGAACGATTAGCGAAAGGGCGTGGATTGTTCGCTTCAAAGTTAGACGACAAGTGAGGAAATGGTCATGTACATGGTTTGTTTTTGGATTTTTTTTTAAATCTGCGGATAATTATGCACGCACCTACTTTATACTTTATGACACAGGCTCGGTTAATAGCGAAACTGTATTGTACATGGTTAATAGTCGTTCGAAAGCGCAATCCATCATTACTAAGCAACATCGACGATTTTTAGAATGCTAAAAATAAAATGTCGAGATATATATAGCTTCACAGGATGAATATTATGTTCCAGGCCGATGTCGCTTATGAATAACTAGGAAACGAAACGAAATTTTTTTGTAAAAAAACATCGCTCAAGAGGCCGCCTCCGGCAGCGGCACAAACGCGTGCTCCTTTAACCATATTTTTCATATCATTCTCGCACACTTCTGGCGTGTTATTTCATTTAGAATATTGTCCTGTATATAGCATCGGAATTGTTATTGGCTTATTGGCGTAGACCTTTCCTTTCAAGTAACCCCACAGAAAATAGTCGGGAGCCGTCTAATCAGGTGATCGACGAAGCCATTCGATATCACCATTTTAAGCGTAGCTCGGGCCGTGCGCGAGGCGGCACCGTCCACTTGAAACCGCACGTGTCGCAGGGCCGGTCACCGAGAAGTTTCCCAAACGTGTGACAATAACGATCGTGCCAATATTATTCAAATAAAATATATTATCGACTTCAACACGTTGTTGAGGCATTAGATGCTCCATAATAAATTGTAATCAACTACTGTCTACGATTACCAAATGCGAACTGACAAATGTCAGTCATACCAAAATGGCGGCCAAACAAAATCGGCCTGGAACATAATATTCACCCTGTACATGTACAGCCGACTGCAGTGATAGTGAGAGTCGGTACCGGTACCGCTAGCCACTGGCACACTTGCGGCCGCGCTAGACATCTGCCGACTTTCTTCAATCATTCCGAACATCTTCGAAAAGCGAGCATTCTCCGTTTTTCAAAGGTGGTCGTAGTGGATCAAGTTTTAAGTATATTTAACCGTCGCCACAGAAACGCGGTGCCTAATCCTAATCGAAGAAAATAAATTAGCAGTTTAATACTATAAAAAAATTATATACCTACATTAAAAAAATAGATCATCTGCTAGAAAATTTAATTGAGAGAGAAACAATTTTAAGATTCTGCAAGTCCCTAAGACTGCGATGAAGTGGACATGTTGAAAGAATGCCAGATCACAGGACATGATCGAGTGAACAACCCGGTGGAAGGGACCCACCCAGAGGCAGGCCGAGGAAGAGGGAGACCTTCGGACACTCCCTTCAGCGAGCAGGCTAAGAGAATAAGGGTATTAACATTAGAAAGATGGGATACAGCGCAACAGGGTATATCGACTCACTTTTTTCTTCCCCGTGTCGCTGTTAAATCCAAGGGTGAATGGGTCTAAATCAATCTGAGTGGTATATGATTACAGGGCACGGCCAATTTTAAAGTAAAGTTGATTTTAGACTCGTGTGTGTACGTGAGCGAGTGAATCAAACTCCGGAACACATCTTGGGGCATTGCATTGGAGGGCATTGGAGGCTTAACTGGGTTCAATGATCTCAAGCTGTACCTGGATTTCATCAAAACGTGGGCTACGAATGGGGTATATTAGGCAGATCATAAGTCAAATTCTTAAAAAAAAAATGCACGTCCAAGTCCCTTCGTGGGAGAGTGTACTTGATAGTTAGCTCATTAATAGCTATCTTGTACCCACTAGTTTCTTTACTTCCGTACATAATACTTGATTATCTGTTGTTATATACCAATATCTAAAAAAGGACGCATGAAGGTTTAAATTAAAATCTGTTTGTTTTGCAATCGTTCACATTAGTTGAAACTTCTACAACGGTTCCTGGAAAAGGTGGAAGACTAGAGCAAGATGAAAGGGTTTGGGAACTGGACAAGAATGACCTGGGACAGGAGGCCAAATCCCACTCTGGGATATAGTTCCGTGAAAGAAGAAGAAAAAGTTACATTAGAAATGATAAGGCGACTTGGAATATTTGACATGTGATTCCACAGAAGAATATACTGGATGAATAATAAGACAAAATACGTATTTAAAGCAATAGAAATTCGAAAACGGAAATGTGTGACAATGCAGGAAAACATTGCTTGAAAGTCTGGAAGAAGGAGAACGTGATGGCTGAATAACCTGACTAGTCTACTGTAGAGGGACCGCAGTGAACAAGGCGATAGTAGCCAACGTCCGTTGGATAGACAGGGCAGAAGAAGGATAAGAACTGTTACCGTAAGGAATTTGATTTCTTAAGTATTTTAATTGAGTACAGTTCCTTTACTATATATATATATCACCGTTGTTACTGAAATAGGGCATATGTTTAAAAAAAAAATTGTTTTATTTTTTTAAGGAAAAGTATTAAAAATTTTATATTCACTGTCTAAGCGTGGTTATAAAAACAATATTTGATTATGTCCAAGAACACATAATTACTGGATTTTAAATTACTAAGGCACCGTTATTAAACAAATATCAAATATCTCATAGAGACGAAGCTATTTACATTATATTACATGACGAGTATGGATAATTACATGGCTCACGACCTGTCTTCGGCTGGCTTTACATCATATAACGTTCACCAATTCTACCCGCAATAACAGATCACGATGCAAAATATATTATAAAATGGAACTCGCGATGGAATATTTTAATCTATTTCAAATTAATACAACTCGCATTGAAAAACTGACTACCGATTGCCACTGACCACATGTCGCAACTCTCGCCGCCGCGCGCTACCGTTTCTGCACGCTGCGGGGGGTGGAGGGGGGGGAGGGGAGTGAGCAGAATACCACTCATCCGACGCGTCTTTAGGTATCCGATGTTAATTCACGACACTGTGACACAACACAATGGATTATGTTTGACGCCTTCGAGATGTGGTGTCGGCGTCGCATGCAGCGTACACCGTGGACCGAGAAACGTACGAATGTCTCCATTGTTAAGGCTTTCTACAGGATGTAGGAAAATAATTATTTCATACTTTAAGCATGTTGCTAGAAGAGATGGAGACATTGGTGACCACGGAGGATACACAAGAACGGAGACATGATCGCAGACAAGGTCCAGGATCGCGAAGTTTTTTTTCATATTTGCCAAAGTCCAAGTCACCCGATATTAGTATAATGAATAAGATTAAGAAAATAACACTTAGGTTGTTTGGTCACATGGAACGGATGAATGAGGAGAGAATGGTAAGAAAGATAAACCCGATGGTCCTGTTATAAGCCCCAACAATCCACGAGCTAGCATGAATGCGGATGTGGCGAGAATTTTTGTTAGGACAAAAGAGTGTGGCGCTCTATCCTCCCTGTCTACCGCCGCCGGGAAACGGCGCGATGGTGAAATAAAAAAATACTTTAATTTTTTCAAGAAAAATGCCAGCTATCCATAATTATATTATATGTGACTCGGGCGAATTTGACACGTAAGATATAATATATAATTGTTCTGCCACCATAGGGAAGATAAAAAAATATAGCGCGCGTACAAATTTTTCCAAGAGCATTAATATTCCTAAATATTACACAATCACGGCTACCAAATATGTAGACATGAACCAATGGAAATTCAAAATTTGGTACCACTTACGCAATCGACACTGTAAATGAATAGACATGAAATAAAGTGTACATACAGGAGAGGGGTTCGGAACATTAGTTGCGGAACGAGGGGCATTCTACACACTTTATTGGTAGAAATATAAATCCGTTGGTTTATGACACATTCAAATAGTAAATACTCTTCAAAAATTAAATCTTTTAACATTAATGCATATTATATTGTCAGCGTTTAGATTATCGTTCCAATCGAGTCATATATTTAAAAAAAGACGCGGAGCTATTTGATTGCGTAAGTGGTAGCAAAAAAATCACGTGGGTGACAACAAAGTGAAAAAGAAGTTTGTATTAGTTCATGTGTACACATTTTGCGGTCTGTGATTATTTGAAATTAATCTACTTTATATTAACGGAATCTCAAACACCTTCCATCAAAATCCGATAGGAGATGCCACAATTTAAGTAATTAATTTCTTTTTATGACCACATTATTATTGTGAAGTTTTGCAGATTTTCAGAACAGATTCCCGGTTCGAACACAGGTCGCAACAAAAATATTTTTTTTGATAAATTGATTATATATATATGTCCTAGATATAAGACAAATCTTTATGTCGAGACTCGTTCAATATTACCATGCTAACAACAACTCTCTTCAAGCAATAAATCATGGACACAACACAAGACAGACAACAAACAGCTACACACCAGTTCCGAGAGCAACAACGACATTTTATCAAAGATTCTACATGTTCCTAGCTCCGAAACTGTACAACACACTCAGTACCGACTGGAAATCGTACAATTCCAATAAGATTACACAAATATGGACCCAATATATGATCCAATCAGGTAGAGATGAATCAGAAGCATGGCTATCCAACAATTTAATATAATTTATACAATACTTTCACTAATAATTCACTAGTCCTACAACACTCCCACTACATATTATTTTTTATTTTTACTATTTTATACATATTTGTAATTCTCTTTTTATTCCAAATAACACCACAACAGCACGATAAAACTGGCTACTTTAACACAGACTTGAGTGTAGCAAAGTAGCCAGGACAAGGCTGTATATATCAGAGGTGGAGTCTACTCCATCCCACACAATAAACTATGTATTATGTATGTTTATTATGTATCCACCTCTGTTAGTACAAAAATATGGATGTCAAAATATATATATATAAATAAATAAATAAATTCTAGTATAATGTGTTAAAAACATTTAACAGATAAAATTACAAAAAAATCCGATTCTCATTGTGATGACATATACGCTGTTTCAGGGGCAGATGAATTATCAAATTTGGTTTATTAACATATATACAACTTTCTAAAATTTGATAGATATGGATATTTATGGGTGAGAATGGTGAACGCAGCCGAAGCCCTGTGTAATTACCCCTTACTTTCATATATTTTCCAATAAAAATAGCATCGTCTCTATGAGATATGTATTATCTGTTCTGTAATTGATACAATTCATTTTTATTGCATTCTTATAATGTATCTATCAGACTTAATCATTTACCATTGTATAACTATACTTAAAAAAATTTTAATATATATTTTTTAACGTTTTTAACATATATGTATATATATATTCATAAGCTATGCAACCCGCCGATAGTAAATGATAAAAAAGAACAAATAACATTGAGACTCGAAGAATTTGAGATGTGGATCTACAGAAGGATGGTATACGATAGTTACAAATGAAGAAGATGATGGCTGAAGAACCTGGCCAGACAGTCGACGTCCATTGAGTTGAGAAGTAAATGATGTAGAGAAAATCCTTTCAATCTCGACACGGACTCTGATCTAGTGAGATCAACAGATCAATCAATTGTGCTATTAATTATTAAGGAGAACACATTCTTATTGTGAAGCTGTAATTATTCAGAACAGTTTTACATACTCTTAAATATATTACTTAGAAAGCAACACATATAAAATCAATTCTATCGAAAAATATTGCTGTTGAGCAACTGAGATTCGAACCTGGGTCTCTTCCAATCCAATACAAAATAATAAAGAAGAGGTCTTTCAAATAATGGAACGATAGATGTATTCATTTGAACAGTATAACATACGGGTTCGAAAGTTTGTCGTCAAAAGTACTGTCGCCGTAGCATAGTTGGATAATACACCTTCGACAGTTTGGAAAGAGATCAGAGATCAGAGCGACAACAATATTTTTCGATAAAATTGGTTTTATATGTATATCTTTCTAATGAATACATTTAATTAGTATTTAAAATATCACAGAGCGTCTGTTCTGAATAAGAATGCGTTCTCCTTAATAATATATAAGTTGTATCAATGTGTCCAAAATTTAATAAAAAATAATTGTTAATTCTGGCGTTTCCTGTCGGTTTACTGAAAGGTATTTGAGATTGGAACTATAGATGTATTAATTTGAAAAATGTAACATATAGGTTCGAAAATTTGTCGTCAATTCACTGTGGTGCTATAGCACAATCGGTTAATGCACGTTCCTTAGATTGGACAACGATATTTTTCGATAAAATTGATTTAATATGTGTATCTTTCTAATAAATATATTTAATTAGTATTGTAGTTTTTATTAAATTAATTAGCGATTTTCTTTTAAAACTTAAAAAACTATCGGGACCATCGTATCCGAGACACCGTAACGCGCGTCACAATTCAGTACCAAAAAAAAACTTTTTTTTTCAAAGAGATCACATTATTTAGAGTCACTACTGCAACATGGCGACGATGTGAAACGATTTCCGGTGACGCGCGCGTATTGTGCTGGCGTGCGACCGTGCCGGCCACCAGTCGGAAGCTGACTGAGTACAGTAATAAAAATATGAGGTGTGTGATTTGAAAAATTAACTCTAGTAATGCAATAATGTATACGGCATTGGGTTAAAGCCGTCTCTGCAGAAGACATTTTACGTCAGATGGCTCGTCTTCAGACCGTAGTTTATCCAGCAGCGACGATATCCCCGAACAGCCCAATGTTACACCGAATAATAGTATTGACCAATCTCCTTTACTCGATTAAACTGGATTAGGCACTCGATATATATATATATATATATATATATTATTAAGGAAAAGAAATTCTTATTGTGAAATTGTTATTGTGAACAGACGCTCTGTGATATTTTAAACACTAAATTAATGTATTCATTATAAATATATACATATAAAATCAATTTTGTCGAAAAATATTGTTTTTGCGTCACCGGGATTCGAACCTGGATCTCTATTTCTATCACAGACCGTCTGTTCTGAATAATTACAACTTCACAATGAGAATGTATTTTCCTTAATAATATATGTTGTATCAATATATCCAAAATTTAATAAAAATGAATTGATAATTCCGGCGTCTGCTATCAGATTACTCAAAGGTATTTGAGATTCCGTAAAAATAATGTAGATGGCTTTCAAATAATGGAACGACAGGTGTATTCATTTGAAAAATGTAACATATAGGTTCGAAAATTTGTCAAGAAAAATACTGGCGTTATAGCACAAAGGTAGTGCACTTCCCTGGATTGGAAATAGAGATCCAGGTTCGCAAAAACAATATTTTTCGACAAAATTGATTTTATATGTATATATGTATAATTAATACATTAATTTAGTATTTAATATATATATATACTCAATGACTTCCTTAAAACGTTTGACAGGGTTAGACATAATAAAATAATTCAAATACTGAAACAGTGTATTAGATAATCTTTATTGAAACCAGAAAGCAGTAGTAAAGGGAGTAAAATATTAAAATACTAATAAAAAAAAATTAAATAATATTTATATTATGAAAGCATCTCTAAAATTCTAGTCGTTACTGTCAGTATTTGGGGTTATTTTCGAACCGTTTTGGTCCGCGACTTGCTAGCACTCAGGTCTCGAATGAACCTGACTTATTTTTCTATGATTCGAACCTGGATCTTTTTTTCAATCCGGTGAAGGTGCACCACCGACTATGCTACAGCGACAGTATTTTTGACGACAAATTATCGAACCTACACGACACTTTTTTTTTCATACTAGTACATCTTTTGCTCCATTATTTGAAAGGCATCTACATTGTTTTTATAATTAGTATTTCAAACATCACAGGCCTATGTTCTGAATAATTGCAACTACACAATAAGAATATATTTTTTATTTATTATCTTTGTTTTATTAACCGCTGAATTGAGTTTAAATACATCTACCAGTTTCGAAGAAGAAAATAGTACAATATTTTTCGAAACCGGTTGTATTTAAACTCAATTCAGCGGTTAATAAAACAAAGATAATAAATAAAAAATACATATATATTTATTTATTTTATTAGATTCAGTCATATAATCATAATACCATCATAGGTTGGCTCCCGTGTTGTCGTACCAGAACCGCACCCGTACAATATGAGAGACTTGTTGTCACATTCATTTGAAAAGGCGCCCAGAAAGAAGCTACAGAAATCACACACCCCCCCAAAAATGGAGGGGTAGACGTCACATTTATTATGACATACTGAAGAAGAACAAACCGGTAGATGTATTTAAACTCAATTCAGTGCTTAATAAAACAAAGATAATAAATATAAAATATGAATTTTAACCACAAAGTTAATATTGATAATTTTAAAAGTACAATAAGAATATGTTCATGTTAATAATTTTAAAAAAATGATGAGACCCCCCGGCATATTCTAATCTGATTTTTTATTTTCTTGTATTATGAGTACATTATATTCACGTATCCCACGTATAAAATACTGATTTTGTTCTAATGAATTTTTAATTGAAACTTGATTTTTTTCTAATGCACAACAGGACCGCGACACACAAACCCGGCCCGCGATTGACATATGGCTACCTGTAATTACCGTACATTTTTAGAAGAATTACCCGGCGAACCTATGTGCGCGCGCACGCACATCGCCGCGGTCGGTTTGGGAGCAGCGCTGCACGGCGACCGCAGTTTTTCCACCGTACGTACGTCTCGCCGGACGGGCCGACGAGTGACCGTACCGAACGGTGCGTTTTAACAGTACTGAAAATAGAAAAAAATTCAAACTCTCGATTATACGCAGTCGGATAAACCGGGCTGCGCTTTAAGCGATACGGTAAAAGAGGAGGGGGGTGGGCGCACCGCCAAAATGGTATGTGAAATTTTTGATTTGAATTATTTTAAGTCAATTATATCGAAAAATATATTGTTGTCGCTACCGGGATTCGAAGCTAGATCTTTTTTCAATCCGGAGAATGTGCATTATCCAACTATGCCACAGCAGACAGAACCGTTATCGACAAATTTTCAAACTCGTATATTACATTTTTCAAATTAACACATCTACCGTTCCATTATTTAAAAGCTATCTATCCACTTCGTTTTTAAGAAATCTAAAATAGCATTGAGTAAACCGATAGCAGACGCCAGAATTAACAATTAATTTTTATAAAATTTTGGACACATTGATTCAACTTATATATCATTAAGGAGAACGCATTCTTATTGTGAAGGTGTAATTATTCAGAACAGACGCTCTGTCATATTTTAAATACTAAATTAATGTATTCATTAAATAATATATAAAAATATATTGCTGTCGCTACCGGGATTCGAAACTGAATGTCTTTCCAATCCGGGGAAGGTGCATTATTCAACTATGCTACAGCAGACAGTACCTTAGTTCTGAATAATTATAATATTACAATAATAACGTGTTATCCTTAATAATATTTGACATAATTGCAATCGATTATTTTCATTAGGACCTTAACAGGTAAGCTGATTATTTATTAATTTTAATGAAATGTAAAGAAAGGTGGAGAAACTACTTTCTGAATATCCGATATTTTGTTTTAACCTATTAAATACCGTAAGCGCGTTAACACGCCAAACTTTGTATGTCACGCCAAGTTATAAGCTTACAAACTGGACATGACAGGTCCCAGCTTCTGACAGATAAGTCTTACTTGCCATCACGCCATTTAGGCTGAGAGGATAGAGCGTCACAATTTTCTTCCTGACACACAATTCTCGCCTCATACACATTCAAACATCTTCTCATAGAAGCTCGACGATTATTAAGACTTCTAACAGGACCATCCTCCAGTATCTGATTTACCTGATCGTTCCAAATCTTCCGCGGACGTCCTCTACTTCTGGTGCCATCAACACTTGCGTCATATCACTTTTTCACCATTCTCTCCTCATTCATCCGTTCCATATGACCAAACCACCTAAGTGATCCTTTCTTAATTTTACTCACTATACTAAGATTAGCTTTACATTAATTTACTTTGTCGTAAATGGATTTCAGTCATTCAGTCTACTTTCGTTCCTCTTCCGCCAGCTTCAGAGGCCTCACTTCCACGCATCAGCGTCGGCACCAGGACTCCATTGTGAACTGCTAGTCTCGCCTCAGTTAACAAGTTCCCATTGGCTATAATTACGGGATCTTTCATTTCAAACGGAGTTGGCAGTTAAAAGGTTAATAATCCAGAATCGGTGCAAAAGAGACCCCCTTCTGGTGTAGTCTTCCTCGCGACGCCCAGCCCGCTGCAGCCGATCCTCGAGAGGTAGAATAGAAAATGGCTCCATCGGCAGTAGGTCGGGAACCTCTGTCCAAGAGCGGACGGCAGTCCCGTAAGGCCGCGGCAGAAGTCGACTATCAGCGGGCACCCACATTCCCAATTGACTTTCGATCGCGCGCTGAACGATCCGACTCCGTTAATTCGATATTAATTTGAGACGAGCTTAATGGCCCAGGCCGGGTTTTTCAACCTAGTGTTAGCTGTCATCAAAGTGTTTGATTTAAATCTAATGGACCGTGTCCACGTTTTCTTAATCTTAATTTGAAATACAAAAAACAAATAAAAACCCACAATAATAGAATAGATATACATATTATTTACTAAGTAATTATTGTTATTAAGGAGAACACATTCTCATTGTGAAGTTGTAATTATTCAGAACGGACGCTCTGTGATATTTTAAATACTAATTAAAAGTATTAATTAGAAAGATATACATATTAAATCAATGTTATTGACAAATATAGTTGTTGCGCTACCTGGATCTCTTTTCTAATCCGAGGAAGGTGCATTGCCGACTATGCTACAGCGACAGTATTTTTATCGACAAATTTTCGAACCTATTATATGTCACACTTTTCAAAGTGATACATCTATCGTTCTATTACTTGAAAGCCATCTACTTTGTTTTTACGGAATCTCAAATACCTATGAGTAATCCGATAGCAGACGCCAGAATTAATAATTCATTTTTAGACACATTGATACAACTTATATATTATTAAGGAGAACACATTCTTATTCAGAACATAGCTCTGTGATATTTTAAATACTAATTAAATGTATTCATTAGAAAGATATACATATTAAATCTATGTTATTGACAAATATAGTTGTTGCGCTACCTGGATCTCTTTTCTAATCCGAGGAAGGTGCATTGCCGACTATGCTACAGCGACAGTATTTTTATCGACAAATTTTCGAACCTATTATATGTCACACTTTTCAAAGTGATACATCTATCGTTCTATTACTTGAAAGCCATCTACTTTGTTTTTACGGAATCTCAAATACCTATGAGTAATCCGATAGCAGACGCCAGAATTAATAATTCATTTTTAGACACATTGATACAACTTATATATTATTAAGGAGAACACATTCTTATTCAGAACATAGCTCTGTGATATTTTAAATACTAATTAAATGTATTCATTAGAAAGATATACATATTAAATCTATGTTATTGACAAATATAGTTGTTGCGCTACCTGGATCTCTTTTCTAATCCGAGGAAGGTGCATTGCCGACTATGCTACAGCGACAGTATTTTTGACCATAAATTTTCGAACCTATATATTACATTTTTTCAAATAAAAAACATCTATCGTTACATTATTTAAAAGCCATCTACATTGTTTTAACGGAATCTCAAATACCTAAGAGTAAACCGATAGCAGACGCCAGAATTAATTAAACAATGTAGATGTCTTTCAAATAATGCAACGAAATTTTTTTCAGTGTGAAATGTGACCGATATTATGTTCGATCTCGACATCGCGATAGCATTCGCGGTGTGGACCTTTCTGCTCCAGTGCACCAGCACCGTTTTGTTTGTGATCCTGTGATTTGTGCACACAATGACGTGTGACATCGCCGTCTTCAATTAGGAGCCGAGATCGGCTCATCCGCGTGCCATTTATTGTGAGATCTCAGGTGTCATACACAAGATAAGGCGAGCAGTCCTTCCGAATCCCGGTTGCCGAGATTATCGGTCCTTCGACTAGAACCTCTATCCCCTCACCGACCTCATCCTGTACCACGATCCCCAACTTCCCTCCCCTACTCTGCGGTGATTCCGATTTACGACCGGAATTGTCGTAATCCATTCCGCGGGACACGTGACCCGGAGATTGCACAATTCAACATAATTACAATTTTTTTTTTTAAATGCTCATATCTTTGACATGGTTGAGATTAGGCACATACTCGTTGAACATTTTCGACACGTAATTTAGTCAGGTATCGACCCATACAGTGCAATATAATTTTTAATAAAAAGAAAAAGTTTAGTAGATACTTTGCCTGCGAAGCGGCCACAACGTAGTAAAAATGTGCTCTCTGCCAATTTGCCGTCAGTCGCGATGAAGAAACTCGACCGCGGACGGTAGCAGTTGGCCAGCGAGCATCTTCTGTATAGAAAGTCCATCATTACGGAGAAACGCCATCAGCACAGTGCTGGCTAATTAGCCGACGGTGCGGTGCCGGCGGGACACCAGCCTGCCGCTCTTTAGGTGCACACTGGAGCCGAGCGTGATCCACCGCCGAAGAAGTGAGAGTAACCAGAAGCAACAGGAGCAAAGTATAACAGTGTAAATTTAGTACACAGTGGCGGAGAAAAATAATAATAAATCTGTAGTTTTCTTTGATATTATGTATTTTGGATGTCGCGATGGAATGTGATAGAAGACAGCGTGATTCAAACGTGTATTATCCTTTTTTCCGCTTAGGTAGTGTATAGTAAATTGTCACTCGTACGATTGCCCTATTATACTTTGTGTAATAACATCACCCTTTTGTGCTAGTGGCAGTAAATGCATATATAAGCACTCCTATGTTAGTCTAATATAAACAAAATTAAAGATTCCCCGGATTGGAAATAGAGATCCAGGTTCGAATCCCGGTGACGCAAAAACAATATTTTTCGATAAAATTGATTTTATATGTATATATTTATAATTAATACATTAATTTAGTATTTAAAATATCACAGACCGTCTGTTCTGAATAATTACAACTTCACAATAAGAATGTATTTTCCTTAATAATATATGTTGTATCAACGTGTCCAAAATTTAATAAAAATGAATTGATAATTCTGGCGTCTGCAAATCGGTTTATTCAAAGGTATTTGAGATTCTGTAAAAATAATGCAGATGGCTTTCAAATAATGGAACGACAGGTGTATTCATTTGAAAAATGTAACATATAGTTTCGAAAATTTGTCAAGAAAAATACTGGCGTTATAGCACAAAGGTAGTGCACTTCCCCGGATTGGAAATGAAGATCCAGGTTCGAATCCCGGTGACGCTAAAACAATATTTTTCGACAAAATTGATTTTATATGTATATATTTATAATTAATACATTAATTTAGTATTTAAATCTATTCAATTTCTCCTCCTTTCTTATGTTTTCTGGCTTTCATTAAAATATATCATCGATTTCTGAGATTTGTCCTTCTTCCCGAACGGCAGTCTCAGTCTGTCCCTTCCTCCTGTACGATGCTCGTGCTCATGTTGATTTGCATCCATTTTTGGTGTAAATTCCGCTGATATTTTATAAACAAATACCATTATATTAAAATATATTATTTCAGCATTGCACTGTTCCGATCTATTTTTTTCAGAGTATTATTCCTTAGAGTTAGCCTAAACCAAAAAGCTGCTGCAGCAGTTGATGCGAGGAGCAATGACAGAGCTGTACGCTATTTGCCAAGACTCAGTACTGACCAATCTTCTGATCCTTTCCAGGAGCGAGCAATCTCTTTAGATAAATTCCATTTTGAATCTATTATGACTCCCAAATATATACGTATTGAAAATGGTTTTTTAAGTTTACATATGTATATTGTTACCAATGAAGTAAGCACACAGGGGCGTGTAGTTTTTGAATTCACTAACTAATATGTCTTTTTGTTTGTATAATATATAGGGGTCTTTTAATAGGGACGCTCAAAATTTGTTAGGTTATAGCAGCCATGTTGTTAAAGTGACATCTGTCAAATTTATTGTCAATTGTTAAGTAGTATACGGCAAATCACCACGGAAGGTTGAACAACGTGTGCAAATCATCAAATTTTGAGGGCAATTTGACAATCGATTTGAGGGCACGGTTATCTGGCGCGACGGTGACGCGAACTGGCCACAGAGATCGTGCGATTTAACGCCTTTAGACTTCTTCCTTTGAGGCTATCTTAAATCGCGAGTCTTCACGAATAAGCCGCAAACAATTGACCCCCTCAAAGTCAACATAACAAACGCCATCCAGCAAATTTAGCCAGATTTATGCGATAAAGTCATAGAAAATTGGACCTCCCAAATATGCCACCGAGCAAAGCCGCAGCGGATATTCGAACAACGTTATATTCCACACTTAATGCCATAAAATATACTTTCAAATGAAAGAAAAATTGAGTGAATATCTCACACACAACCTGTTTAACTTACATTTTAAAATCGAGCGTCCTCGTTGAAAGACCCTTTATTATAAATAATTGCACGCAGATTCTCGGGATTTATTTATTCCGGAAAAGGGTCCCCCACTCTTCATTAGATATTTTTTCGGAAAAATATTTTTATCTAATTAACCGACCGTCACGCAGTATCACTGCGAGGGCAGGCAGAGTGGATAGAGCGCCACACTCTTTTTTCATACACGTTCATTAATCTTCTCATACGAGCTCGCCGATTATTGAGGCTACTGACAGAACCATCTGGTTTACCTGGTCGTGCCGAGTCTTTCTCTACTTCTGGTGCCATCAACACTTGCGTCATATTACCATTCTCTCCTCATTAATCCGTTCCATATGATCAAACCATCTAAGTGATTCTTTCTTAATCATATTCACTATACAAAGCTTTTGTAGCTTAAAATAATACATATGAAATAAAGGTACTAGACGCGGTCTGTTCTAAAGCAATTACCTGTACAAATTTTGTAAGTTGTATATTGTTCAGGTAGAATCAAGAGTTATAAAAAACAAATGTCTATAGAAGACATTTGTTCGTTCAGCAAGCGACGCCAACACCGCATCTCGAAAGAGCGGTTCTTCCCAATTTTAGTCAACTTCAATTGATTAATTGTTGGAGGGGTTTTAAAATTAAAAATTCCACGCCAGGTACATAAGCCACCATACGAAAATGTCGTATAATTTATTTATTTATTTTTATACCGCGCGGGCAGGTACTTGACACTCGTCAGCCGGCAAAGTGTCGGTCCCGAGACCCCCCCTCCCCCGCCGGTATTGTGTTCTAATGGTGGCCGATGGACCACAAAAACCAAAGGGGTTCTCGTTCGCTTTTCAAAACATTCAGGGACTCTAAAATAGGGGACGTTTCGATTAAAGGTTCTGCCTAATATTGGCGATGATAATTACTGACGATGAGGGTGATCGCGATGGTGAAAATGGTGAAAAGAAGAAGATGCTTTTGAAAGTGGACGAGGCGACAATTGTGTGTCAGAACAGAAGACTGTGGCGCTCTATCCTCTCACCCTACCCCCTAATATTTATTATGTAAAGCGCTTAATATACAACTTAATATGGCAAATGCCAATGTCTGTTTTTTGATTTACGTCCACGTAAAAAAAAAAGTATCAGAATATAAAAGGTGTTTTTTTTTTTGAGGTTTGCTTTTCGAATTGGCAGAACGTTTTCCATCAAGAACCAATTTGACAGTTGATAGCTGATTTGTGCTCAGTTTGGTTTACTGTGTCACCAGAACACCGCTTGCAAATTATGCAAATTTATCGTTATAATCGTCCATCCGAGCGAGTCATTCCAATAACCGGGGATCGTTTGATATCTAATGGGTAATACGCAGAAGCTGTCAGGCCAGAACGGTGCGGTGAACGGGGAGCGCTGTGGATCCATCATCACTGGCTCTCTCGTTCCCCAGTCGGATGGCATTAGTGCGGAAGAGCTGAGCGAGACCGACTGCGCTCGCCACTATCTATCTATTGAAGGATTAGCCTCGAAGATCGTGTCATTTAACACCTTTCGGTTATTTTCGCCAATAAATCAGAGACGATAGACGACTTGGAAGCCACCAGTCGTCGCGTTATTGCCGATATACGTCCCCAGCTGCTCCACATTTGTCGAAAATTGCACTCATTCGAGCCAACCGCGACGCCCATATACGCGAAATCATATTTAAACACTAACGGAAAAAATTTCTTTCCAATAAAGCCAATACCATGGACATTACCACGATTTAATCAGTAGGATATATATTTAACATTTTTTTTTTCTCTAAGACTCGTGTATAGAGAAGGAGTATATTCGAGTTCAGTTAGTCTATGTACATATTTTTTTACTTCAGTTACAAATTGATGATAGTCCGTAATTGTTCTAATTGTGATGGGGAGATTGTTAACAAATTTGATCCCTTGATAAATATAGCGATTTTAGAATGCGGTATATTTTAGTTTTGGAATATCAATTTGGTCTCTAAATCTTGTAGATCGGAATTCGCTTCTGAAGTTCAATTGATTTTTAATTTTGAAAATTTGGATAGTTTTTAAATTTCAATACCTTTAAAAAAACACATTTACAAAATTGCGAATTAAATTATTTTTGGCAGTAGGTAACAGCCACATAAATATTTACCGTCATTTTATATATAGTTAAAATAATATAATTAATATTCGCAATATTAAATATCCGTCATTGTGAGCATCATCAGCTGGGCAGGGTGAGACCGCTACACGGTGGTCGCGATGTCTTCAAACATTTTTAATATATCATGCATATATAGTCCGTTCTCGGATATTAACGAAAAAATATATTTTCCTGCAAAATAGAGTGCCCTGAATTTGAAGTGGATTTAAATTGTCGAATTGAATTTGACAATTTGAAGATAATAATTTATGACATTTGAAACACTTTATCTATAGATAACTTTTATGATTTTTGAAAAGGCGTGGTTTCCAATAGACTGCGGTATCTTACTTCAAAATAAGCAACAACAAAAAAACATCATAACAATAAATACAAAAAAAAAATGCCCTGATGAAGCTTAAGCTAAGCGAAAATATACATATAAAATCAAATTTATCGAAAAGTATTATTGTTGAGCTACCGGGATTCGAACATGGATCTCTTTCCAAACCGGGGAAGGTGCATTATCCAACTATGCTACAGCGACAGTACTTTTAACGACAAACTTTCGAACTTACATGTTACACTTTTGAAATTTTAATATATCTATCGTTAAAGCCGGTAGCGCAACAATTACATTTAATTAGTATTTAATAAAATATTATTTTAAATATGAATCGATGAATCGAATTAGCCCGTCTCGACACAGAATTTCTCCAGTGAGACGGGCACAGTCCAAACACATTTTTAACACTGTATTATATAGCTACAAATAAATAAATATAAATATATACATATAAAATCAATTTTATCAAAAAATATTGTTGTTGCGCCACCGGGATCCGAACCTGGATCTCTTTCCCAACTGGGGAATACATTTAATTAGTATTTAAAATATCCCAGACCGTATGTTCTGAATTATTCCAACTTCACAATAAGAATGTGTTCTCCTAATAATAAAGTTGTATCAATGTGTCCAAAATTTAATAAAAATTAATTGATAGTTCTGGCGTCTTAAAGGTATTTGAGATTCCGTAAAAATAAGGCAGATGGCTCTTTCAAATAATGAAACGATTAAATGTATTCATATCAAAGAGGTAACATGTAGGTTCGAAAATTTGTCGCTGTAGCATAGTTGGATAATGCACCTTCCTCGATTTGAAAAGAGATCCAGGTTCGAATCGCGGTAGCGCAACAGCAATATTTTTCGATAAAATTGATTTTATATGTATATCTTTCTAATTAACATATTTAAAATATCACAGATCTATGTTCCGAACAATAAGATTGCGTTCTACTAAAAATATTATTTTATAACCGGTATATATTATTTATATGGCGAAACGGGTAGCGTTCATACAACCCGACCACGCTGGAATAACCAATTATTATTATTATTATTAGCATTCTGACCAATCAGCTGACAACTAAAGCCCTGATAAAAATAGTGTCGAACGTATTCCGAAACACCTTGCACGGGGGGGGCTGGCTGCAGCGTGTTCCCAAACAAGATGACCGCTAATTGTTCACGAAATTGACAAGTGTCATCGTTTTGTACGCGCGGTCTGTTTCCTCCCCGGCCGCCGCTAATGACGGCGACACGGGGCAGGCAGTTATTGATGATGTGACGATGTTTCGGCGCCTGTGAAGGCGGGCCCGGCACGCCACCGTGCGGCGGCTCTTAAACGGCCAACAGACAGTGGACGAAAAATCACATACGAACTGTTAACCTTTGCCGTACCGTGATATAGAATACCCGAACGCGGCCACGCCGTCAACTCGTGTTACAGTAAATAATGTTTTTATTAGCTTAAATGGCTTTAATGGCAATATTGAGCATTCAGTTTTTAAAAAATAAGTCCTATACAATGTGTCCTTCCTTCTTATCTCTCTTCATTTAATTAGTGAGAAAGAGATAATTTATTTATTTATATAAATTTTGACATCCATATTTTTGTACTAACAGAGGTGGATACATAATAAACATACATAATACATAGTTTATTGTGTGGGGTGGAGTAGACTTCACCTCTGTTATATACAGCCTTGTCCTGGCTACTTTGCTACACTGAAGTCTGTGTTAAAGTAGACAGTTTTTTTTTTCGTGCTGTTGTGGTGTTATTTGGAATAAAAAGAGAATTATAAATATGTATAAAAAAGTAAAAATATAATAAAAATTATATTTGTATGTTTGATGTTCTTTTTTCATTGTGAAAATAGTGTGTGATCTCTGTCTTTCATATCACAAATGGTATTTTTACCAACGTATTAATTTTACTACGGATAGAATGTAAAAAATAATTATTTTTGTACGATTCCCTTTTCATAATTGGTTTTTCACTAGTCATTCCTGAGCGCTAATATTTTCTTTACGATTATCTAAAATATGAATTTTATATTGCGTGTGTTTACAGAAATATTACAGGTTTAATTATGATGGTAGACCTGTGTTACTGCATGGTGTGGGAAGGGTTAAACAATGCGGACATGGGGCGATATTAAATAGTTCATTTCGGGTCGCAGTCATTCCAATGGAAAAGATTTCGACGCGCCTACAAAATTGTAATGAAACCCGAAAAACACACTGACGCGTACTTTAAATACAATGCACCAAAAACATTATATTATTAAGGAAAACACATTCATATTGTGGAGTTATAATTATTCAGAACAGACGGTCTGTGATATTTTAAATACTAGATAAATGTATCGATTATTAATTCTGGCGTCTCCCCTCGGATCGGATTACTCAAACGTATTTGAGATTCCATAAAAACAAAGATGGTTTTCAAATGATGAAAAAAATTTGTCAACAACAATATTTTTCCATAAAATTTATATTATATGTACAGGGTGGCCCAAAAAAAGTTACAATATCTCGTAACACACGAGTTATTTCAAAACGTAATATAATTAATTATAATTCTTAACATGCACAATATTTAGCTAATCAGAAATCATCTAAAGACCCCCATACCGCATCATCTACTGGGGCTGTTCGGTGGCCACATGCCTGGTGAGATCAAATTAACATTGTATTTCTGGCTGTGTGAGATGGAGCTCCGTCCTGCTGTAATGTGAAGCTATACTCCAGGCATTGTTTTGAAACTCTTCGATCATCTCCCCTAGCACCCCGACATTTTTCAATTGGCAAATTTTTCATCAGAATACGGTCTTCTGCAGTGATTTTTGTCATTACAGGTGATAATTAAAAAAAAAAAACAAATATAAACAATGGGAAAGTTAATAATCAAAGATGGCGACCGGAAACTGTCGAAATAAAACGTAATATAGGTAAATAGGTAAGTAAGTAAATTAGTAAACTATTTGAGCTACTGTTGATATAGTTCGACACATTTTCATGTCATTATATCACATTTTACGAAATGTTCTCACTTTTTTTGGTACACCTGTATATGTATTCTATGGTCTATAAGTTTTATATGAATAAAGCCAGCACTTATAGGACGCTGGAAGGTCTAAATTTTAACTGATGCAAAAATTGCTAATAACTACATTAAATTTATTTTGTTTTCTTGTTTTATAATACTGCATTAACTTGAATATGTTATTGAATTAAAAACAGTTCTTGATATAACTAGCTTCACAAATTAGCATAGCCGAAATAATTTTATTTTGACTTTTACTTTGATATTAGTAATGGCTTTTTTTGGGCCTTCCTGTATATCTTTCTAATTAATACATTTAAAATGTGTTTATATATATATTACAGCTGATGCTGTACTAATTAATAAACTAACCAAAACCATATATATTTATAAGTTGTTGTGTAATAACTATATAAAATTAAATTCAGTACCAAACGAGAAATTCACTCAAACAAGGTTTATAAATATATACAAGAGTGCCATGAAAGGGATACATTCATATTTTAATGAAATCTACCCTCGATTCTCACAGTTTACCATCGCATCGCGATAAGGACGCGGTCGCGGTCCAGTGGTTACGATACTCGTCTAGTGATAAATGTTAAAAAAATGAACCCGAACCGTTTTCGAAGCAGCGCCGCTTGCGATGCGAGCCACGAGCCGCCCGCGGCGCGGAGATTAATAAATTATGGTGTTTATGTTTCCTGACAATGATCAAACGTCGTCAAGATGGATGGACGAACTGTGACACTGACAAAAGCCGTCCATGTTATTGGAAGACGTTAGCAGATTACAATTACAGAGAGAAACGGACATCAGATCACTCCTGCTTTTTACAGAATGAATATTATGTTCCAGGCCGATTTCGTTTTGGTAGATATTTGTCCGTCCGCATTCGGTAGTCGTAGAGACTAGTCGATTGCAATTTTTTACGGAGCATCTAACGCCTATTTATTAAACTATTTGTTAAAATGTTTAATAAACTATCCATAAATAAATAAAAGATCGGGACCAATGAGGAATTTTATACAGCTCCGTCTTGTCACTATGTGCGAGAAGAAATGGCACAGCTGTCTAATTAGCATTAAAAAAATGCCAATCATGTACTAATAGAAATATTTCATATTTTAATAAACCCGAATAATGGATAAACTAAAAAATTGTGTTTTTTTCATAGTTAATTCAAAAACAACATCGCCCTAGAATATAATATTCAAATAAAATTCAGATAAAATCAATTTTGTCGAAACATATTGTTGTTGCACCACCGGGATTCGAACCAAGATCTCTTTCCAAACCGGGGAACGTGTATTATCCAACTATGCTGTAGCATATATGTTACCATTTTGATATGAATACATTTAATCGTTCCATTATTTGAAAGAGCCATCTACCTTATTATTACGGAATCTCAAATACCTTTGAGTAATCTGATAGCAGACGCCAGAATTATCAATTAATTTTTATTAAATTTTGGACACATTGATACAACTTGATTATTATGAGAACACATTAGATCAGACGGTCTGTGATATTTTAAATATTAATTAAATCTATCGTTCGGCTCCTATTCAGATGCAGCAAACTTCCACAATATGAAGACCCTAGAACGCGTGCTGACCTAATACTTCTCTTCAAACTACTGCAAGGCCACATTGATTGTCCCAGCCGATTGGAATTAATATCTCTCCATGTGCCATCTAGATCAACCCGGTAATCTGTACTCTTCCACATTCCCGGAAGTAGAACATCTTACACACAAAATTCATTCATTCACCGGTCATGCAAATACCATAATGAGAAATGTACAGAAATTGCCTTGTTCAACATTAGCCTTGCTAAGCTCAAAAGGTTCTTCTTATGAACCACCGCAATCTAAACTTTGGCCCTTCACTGTACCTATAAAAACTCATGTTGCTCTCCCTTTACCGCAACATTAGTTTCAACCTCCCCACCCTTCTCCTTCTTCCATCTAAACATACTTTATATCCAGATATTTTAGTGGATTTTCTTTATTAGTATCGCATGTTAAATAATTATTATAATATGTTTTCACTGTCATAATACCTTAATAAAATAAAATAAATGTATTAATTAGAAAGATATACATATAAAATCAATTTTATCGAAAAATATTGCTGTTGCGCCACCGGATAATGCACCTTCCCCGGTTAGGAAAGAGATCCAGGTTCGAATCCCGGTGGCGCAACAACAATACGTTTAGATAAAATTGATTTAATATGTATATCTTTCTAATTAATACATTTAAATAGTATTTAAAATATCACAGAGCGTCTGTTCTGAATAATTACAACTTCACAATAAGAATCTTAAAATAATATTCAACCTGCACGACATTGGATGAACTCGGCAGACCAGCACCGCGTACAACGCAGCTGGCGCCTAGCCGCGTCACTCTTCCGACGCTCCTCGACCGATCAACAGCGTTTCACTCCGACCGCCGTATTAGCATTCCTTCGCTTAAATATCACTAAAGTGAGTTTGCGTTATTCGCTTCTAACGCCAGCTATTTTACCATGTCACGTAATTAAACTTTTAAATTTCTTAATTACGATACGTTAATTATAATAATAATATTTTTACTTTGTTCAACTCCGTAGACACTTCACTGGTCATATTTGAATATAAAATTACGTATTAGGTATGTCGATATATTGCATATTACGTTCGAATAGTTTTTCAAAAAAAAACTTTTTTTGTCTTAATTATCAGAAAATGTTTTCACAAGGTATATCTATCGGGTCATTAACGGCCTGTTGATACTTTCACGTCCCAGTCAAGTAAACCAAGATGAATACAGAAATACACGAACACGAATGATAACCCGAGTTTGGAGGTTGTTTGATACGATCCCGTCGTAACGCATACCCATTTAAATGTTATCAATGACCAAAAAAACTTAAAAAAACAGAAAATCTATTAATCTCACACACAAAAACAGGTGTGACAGAAATCATTACATTATATTTTGACAAAAATATTGGTCGACCGTCCGACTCCTGTCCTGTATTGAAAAACGTTTTTTTTATCAAAATCGGTAGCGGCAAATCGTCCTAAATAAATAAGTAACCCATTTTTTTCTCTCAACCCACTGCTTTTGTCACTTGTGACAATATTTATTTTAATAATCCCACGCGGATACCGCTATCATTCTTCCAAGTCGGAGGGAGTTCGGCGCCGCTGTGTCGTATCCGCTTCACCGCGGTGCTGTGACTATACGCGATGTCCGAGAGACCACTCTGTTTCCGATCATTCGAGACAGCGGTCGACCGATTGCAACGTTACGAATAGTGTTCTAGAGAGATCGTATTTTAGAGTTAGTTTCGCGTCTAGCGATCTTCATTTATTATCCCCAATCACAACGAGCACTGACGAAATTTTTGATAAATTCCATGTCTTTAATATTAGACAAATATAGGCTAATACTACTCTCAAATACATATATAAATACAAACAGACACATTTTAAAACAACTCGAAACATTATTTCCACACGGACAGACACAAATAGCCCACAGACCCCGAGAGCGCATACTGCATTCGGTCAAAGCAACTACTCATATTTTGGACCTAAGCTATTTAACAGAATGCTAAAAGACTTGAATCAATTGAATTGTCCCAAGAACACGAAACTATATATTAAACCTCGGATTCGTAATGTGGGTAGAGCCAGTATTGGTGCACTCACCTATACCTATATTAATTATTGCTACAAAAATTAAGTCCAATTTAAAATAGTTCTTCATACACACCTTTTATATGGTAATAAATGTAATTTTATCTACTCGTACTTGTACCATGCCCGTCTCGACACAGAATTTCTCCAGTGAGACGGGCGCAGTCCAAACAATTTTTTTTATATATATTATATAGTTACTGATAAATAAATAAATAAATTGTATTATTAAGGAAAACACATTCTTATTGTGAAGTTGTAATTATTCAGAACATAGGTCTGTCATATTTTAAATACTAAATTAATGTATTAATTATAAATATATACATATAAAATCAATGAATTGATAATTATGGCGTCTGCAGTCGGTTTACTCAAAGGTATTTGAGATTCTGTCAAAATAATGTAGATGGCTTTCAAATAATGGAACGACAGGTGTATTCATTTGAAAAATGTAACATATAGGTTCGAAAATTTGTCAAGAAAAATACTGGCGTTATAGCACAAAGGTAGTGCACTTCCCCGGATTGGAAATAGAGATCCAGGTTCGCAAAAACAATATTTTTCGACAAAATTGATTTTATATGTATATATTTATAATTAATACATTAATTTAGTATTTTAAAATTGTATTAACTTAGCAAAAAAAATAGACGTTGAATGCATCCAAAACAGAACTACTGTAAACAGCAACCCTTGTATGTATGTGAATGACAAATCAGCTGTTGAGTCGTTGGGCGTGCACATAGATTCAGATCCAACGTTGCGGTTCGTTTGAATAATTAATTACATTAATCTGGATAGATTACAATTCATTCTAAATGCGGCAGTACGGATAATATATGGTATTTCCGAATTCTCTCGTATATAACATGCCTTTCGCATCGGCTACATTGGATTCAGTTCCCAGGAACAGTAGAATTTAAATTGTGCCGGTTGATCTGCACGGCGCTTCTGCGTCTTCGAGAGCTTTGCATCCCAGACTATTTGAATGGTAGACGTCAAACTTTCAGGTCAGCGTGCTGCAGAAAGAATTGTGTAGAACTAAGTTTAGTGAACGGGAATTTGCGAGAATCAGAGACTTTATTTAAGAAGATATACTTAAAATGTACCTTTTCAAAAAATCATATCTATAAGTTGAAAAAAATAATTTTTAATTTTATAAACAAAGATAATATTATTATTAGAACACATTCTTATTGTGAAGTTATAATTATTCAGAACAGACGCTCGGGGATATATATAATATAAAATAGAGATGCGTACACGGAATACATGTCACATCAATATTCTTACTATTTTCAAACTAAGCTAAACGCTTGTGCTATGAAAATAGGACCAACTTGCTGGTAAATTTTAAATACAAATTAAATGTATTCATTAGAAAGATACACATATTAAATCTATTTTATCCAAAAACATTGTTGTTGCGCCACCGGGATGCGAACCTGGATCACTTTCCTAACCTAACCTAACCATTGAATAAAATTGATTTTATATGTATATCTTCCTAATTAATATATTTAAGTAATATTTAAAATATGACAGAGCGTCTGTTCTGAATAATTCCAACTTCACAATCAGAATGTGTTCTCCTAATAATAAAGTTGTATCGATGCGTCCAAAATTTAATAAAAACGAATTGATAATTCTGACGTCTGCTATCAGATTACTCAAAGGTATTTGAGATTCCGTAAAAATAAGGTAGATGGCTCTTTCAAATAATGGAACGATTAAATGTATTCATATCAAAAAGTCAACATATGGGTTCGAAAATTTGACGCTGTAGCATAGTTGGATAATGCACCTTCCCCAGTTAGGAAAGAGATCCAGGTTTGAATCCCGGTGGCGCAACAACAATATTTTTCGACAAAATTGGTTTTATATGTATGTCTTAATATATTTAATTCATATTTAAAAGATAATATTGATGTGCAAAGCGCCCTTGAGGTGAAAGTATAAGCAGAGATAATACAGCAGTCAAGTGAACGACTTCAGCGCCACAGCTCAGTCGGGAGAGCAGTCTTCCGGCAAACAGAACCGTCCCGGCGGCAGGCGAGCGAGCCAGGTACGTGACGACAACCGAGACGGTGAATGTTGCCAGATTTGAAGCCGCGTGGGATTCGGTAAATACCAATATTGGTTTAGAAAACATTCCAAACGTCAAATTCACCTGACGAATCGAAGTGATCGCTTTGAAGAGCGTCCAAACCGACAGCTCCTCGAGTGGTCACCGACCGTCGGAACATTTACAAAATATACGACAGGTGATTTTATTTTTTTTAATACTTAACGCAAACACGTTCATAACTAAAAAAATATTTCAAATTAATCCGGAATTATGAGATATTTGTAGGTATTTTGAAATTAGCGGGGAAATGCGTTAACTGCTTACACCACACACCGACAGAGAGCAACTTGACGACATATCTTCCAACTTATATTGCTGCAGTTCTTTCAAATTGATACATATATTATTAAAATCTCAAATACCTTTGAGTAATGTTCGCTAAGAGACGCCAGAAATTAAATCAATTCCTTTTTTATTAAATTTTAGATAAACTTTAATACAACTAATATTTTGAGTAATTTTCTATTCAAGCTAAAAATTCTAAATTGTTCAATTCAGATTACAAGATGTATCGTGTCGTCTACATCTAGCGCCTAGTGAAATCATAGAGTTGTTCGTTTCTAGTCGTTAAGGACTTTTATACCTACTATATACGCTCTTTACAGCCGATTTCTGTAATGTTTCTGATGCTCCTCCCGATCTTAATATCTCGTAACCGATTAGAGGGAATAATTAGATAAGGAGTGGAGCCTTACCTGGTGGTGGTAGGCGGCCGCCAGCTGCTGGTGGTGGTGCTGGTGCGGGTGGACGGGCCCGTGCGCCAGGTGGTGGTGGTGGTGCGGGTGGTGGGGGTGCGCCGCGCCCCCCGCCCCCCCGTACCGCCCGGCCAGCATGCCGTCGGCGGCCGGCACGGTATCGCCCGCGGCGGGCTCCTCGGCCGTCGACGATTTCAGCTCCTGGACACGTCACAAACGCACACATTCAAGTCTCGAACGACAGAGTTTCAATTTGTTTTAATGTTCTCTCTAACTTTTAACCTGCGGGATGTAGGACGGGGGGGCTTAAAGACCAACCGGAACCAGGAAGGAACACGACCCACCCGAGAGTTGGTCCTTTGGGTATCTAGATTTTCATTTTCTACGGGATCCACAGGTCATCTGGCTCCGAGACACCACACTTCGGTGATAGCGCGAAGTGGGATTACACGCACAATAGCAGGACGAAACGCTAATGACAGCAAGAAACATAAACAGTACAAACTCCGTCAATATATCATTCAAGATAATACAAACAGTTTTCACAGTCTACCGTACCCAATGATACCACAGAGAACAAGGTCGTGTTCTGGATATAGGGTAGGAGGGGGTAATAAGAGATAATAGACAGGAACATATATCGCGTTCACAAAGATCAAACATTATTCATTCGTCTAAAATTGACTAATAATATTTTGGACGTGATTTTCGACACATCAATAAACTTAGGAACTTCGGAAGTTTGTGGGTGTGTGGGTGACCCGCTGGGAGATTTTAAGGCGTACAAATGCTGCGGAGGGTCATCCTCCCTACCTATAACTTAGCCTTCTTTTGATCAGCCATCTGCCGGTCCTGGTTTCCCAACCGGAACAAAATGTATTCGATTTCTGTGCAATGTTTAATAAGTAAATATGTAGAATGTTAATAAATTATTCAGGATACGGGTGGGTGGGTCCCGCACGCATCAACAAAATAAACAATTACATTATTGGGTACGAGAAATATACTTAATAAGGTCCGGTATTTTCCTCACCTCAAGTTCACCGCCGTCCTCGATGCCCACCAGTTGCAGGGCCTCCTCGAGGAGGTTGTTCAGGCGGTCGGCTCCGGGCAGGCCTGCCGCGAGCACATATTCTCCTGGAAGGACGCAAACGCAAAGAGGTTAGCCGAGTGGTCCAAATTTATAAAACGAGCCAATGGATCGACACAAGAAACCAAACCTTTAATTTTGAAAAGATTATCAAATATTTGGGAAGGAAAGAATATAAATAATTGATATCGAATGGACTTCATAAATAATTGCATATATTACACAACGAAAAAGACGAGATGTTAGTTTGTGAATTTAAAAACTACTCCTTTCAACCAATGGCGTGCAGTAAGTATAGATTTAGGTTACGCTGTTACCATTGATATTATACAATAATATATAATATATGTAATAATACAATATATGTACAGTGAAACCTGTTAGATTGAACACCTTCTCTGAATGAACACCTCTCTACATTATATATATTGAATGCACACACAGCTATTTTCTCACTAATTCACATTTTCTGAATGAACACCTCTTTACTTTGAACATTGAACATTGAGAATAGTATTTATCTCTTTATAACACACTGTTAGAATGAACATTAAATAATTTTAGACAAGATAAATATTATAAGAAATTGTCCCCCTTTACCTTTAGCTTCTGATAAACACTATTATCACAAAAAATCCAGCTAGTGATAAACTGCCTACTTTGTTCTATACTGTAATCTCCACCGTTTTCAGCGTTCCTGGTACCGTTAGATTGCTCGTCACATTTCCTGTTTGCCTATATGTAGAACGCTAACATTGGATGTGTTTAGACTAGCTTTCGACACTGAATTCATTTTTGATATTTTGTAAAACATGTCATCAACATCTAAGAAAAGAAAGTACAATGAAGTGATTTTAGCAGACAAAATCACAGCTATAAAGGATTTAAACAATGAAATGTCTGTCAGGGATTGTGCCAAAAAATTTTCTGTTTCTGTTGGCACTATTGTGAACTGGAAAAAGCAAGAAAACATTACAACAGCAGCTTTTGAAAACCAAGATCTTTCAAAAAAACGACCATCAAGAGTTGCTGGTGAATCAAAATTACTGCTGCTGCTGCACGTGCTCGCCATATACCTGTGTCTGGGCCAACAATACAAGGCAAAGCATTACTTGTGAACATTTAAATTAATAAAAAAATTAATTTTTTTAAAGAATTTTTTATTTACCTGTTAAATTGAACACCTCCTTACATTGAACATTTTTTTCAGTACACTAGTGGTGTTCAATCTAACAGGTTTCACTGTACTTTCGTTTTGAGATAAAATAAATCCGTCGTTTATACGACCCTACCATGTATTTATTTATAATTTTATAGTACTATTCATAGTGTTTTTAAAGATTAAGTTTTAACGTATAATAATACTGGCTGTTTTTAAGAACACTCTTTATGACTGAACATGATTCATTTATTGTTTGAAAATCCTTCACGTAATACCTAAAGGAAATAATTATTTGTATTAAAGGTTAACGTGGGAAATAGTTTTGCCAATTCCTTTTTATTTTTCCAGTAATCAAAAACCAATCCATGCACCAAATTTAAAGAACATTCACGAAGTCAACACGTTAAAAACAGTAAGATAGTAAAATTCGCGAATTAGTAAAAGAGGAAGTAGACACTTCAATGATTTGCGCGCAGTTATAAGCCTTTCTAATGTCATTCAGTTAAAAAACAGCATACATAACGACTCCATACAAAACGGATCAACCGAAAGGAATTTTCAATTCAGTAAATAGCCATTTATACGACTTGAGTAATTCACTAGTTTAAAGACAGAACAGAACAGTAATGAAAATAGCTCGATGCGGCGAATACAAAAGAGCGTTATGGGTACAGCGGTAAGTTGTCATGGTAAGTTTTAGAACTAAGCAATTAAAGTCTCTACTGGTACACAGATGACGCTAATTGGCTTAATTTCATTTATGTTAATCCAATTATTTAGTTTTATTATTCCAAATTTTTTATTAATGCACAACCTTTTTGTTTGTATGCAATGCACGCCCCTGGAAACAACATACGTATATAAACTTAAAAACACAATTCTCAAACATTTACTGTTACAAGCATAAAATGTAATGTTATTACACAAAGTATAACAGGGCAATCATACAAGTAACAATCAATAAGCGATGTCCTCTATCTTATTTCAGTCTGCTGGCCTTCCCAGCGTTTCCCATCGCGAGATCCACACCCTAATGAAACTGCGAAAAAGCGTCGTTGCTCGCTACGCGACCGCGTCTGATGGGTACCTGAATACCAATGGGGTGCAGTAGGTGTAGATTTAGGTTATGCTGTTACCATGGTATTATATAATATACAATATGCTACATTGTTCTTAGGTAAATAAACTTTCGTTTAACAGACATCTTTAAGCAAAATGAATCATTAGAAAAATTAAATATTAAATCAATTTTATGAAAAAATATTGTGGTTGCGCCTGGATCTCTTTCCAAACCGGGGAAGGTGCATTATCCGACTATGCTACAGCTACGATATTTTTAGCGACAAATTTTCGAACCTACATATTATCTTTTTGATATTAATACATTTAATCGTTCCATTATTTGAAAGACCCATAATAAAGTTGTATAAATGTGTCCAAAATTTAATAAAAATGAATTGATAATTATGAAGTATTTAGGTATTTGAGATTCCGTAAAAATAAGGTAGATGGGTCTTTCGAATAATGAAACGATTAAATGTATTCCTATCAAAAAGGTAACATGTAGGTTCGAAAATTTGTCGCTGTAGCATAGTTGACTAATGCACCTTCCCCGGATTGGAACGAATCACGGTGGGGCAACAATAGTATTTTTTGATAAAATTGATTTTATATGTATATCTTTCTAATTAATATATTTAATTCATAAGGGAATTCTCGGAATCATGTACAAACACGCGAGTCGACCCGGTAATATTTTAGTTCGGTCAATTGTTCTACATTTCAGTAACGCCACTGCAGTCGGCGTGCACCTGTGCGGGCCCGCAGCCAAAACTGTACCAGAATTAGCGAGCGTGTGGGGGGCGGCGGGGGCGCGCGCTCGCGTGGCCTCCTTTGCGAGATGTTTGTAATTAACTGTCGGGCGGGCCGCGCCCATCTCGCGCGGCGGGCGGCCGCCATCTTGCGGGGCGGAATGCAAATGGCGGACGGGACGCGGTAATGTTGATTGGACACGTATCTAGGGAACGTTTCGATTCAATATGAAAATATCAGCGGAATATCGTACAAGAGGAAGGGATAGGCTGAGACTGCCGTTCAGGAAGAAGGACAAATCTCAGAAATCGATGATGTACAGTGCGATGAAATGCCAGAAAACATAGGAAAGGAAGAGATATTGAATAGATTTAAGATGAAACTGATCAACTGTTTGAGTAAGAGAAAAGATTTAATCTTGTTTATATTAGACTAATATAAACAAGATAAACAAAGTGTACATCAATGCTCTGCCTACTAGGATCCGCACCACCAAGGGGAGAGTTTCGCCGGAAACTCTCCCCTTGGTGGTGCGGATCCTAGTTTCGCTCGGGGAGGCCTTTATCCAGCAATGGATAGAACTACGCCAATGCGATGTGTTGGTCCCTACGTTAGACAAGGACAAAAGCAAGGATTTTTTCGAAAAAAAGTGTACTATAAAAATCATACCTACAACAATATTAATCTTACTATTTAATGGACAAACCGTTAAGTACGTAATAAATATTCTTACTACATTTTTGTCTTTATTACTGAGAATGCGTTGCCGCTACCTAAGTACCTACACAACTTATTTTCAATCGTTCATTTTTATGTTACCAGTTTTACAATTTGCCCCCCGGGCGTTAAATCACCTAGTTACGACACTGCTGGAAAGAGACAAAAATATATATCAGATGCTGCGTGTTCTCTGTGTTATTCCACGGATCGGAGGCGTGGACACGCACCGAAGAAATAATAATGAGAAAATGATACATTTTTATTGTTTGTTTGTTCGTAGGTACCGCTCCACACCGACGGGTCGGCTGAAGGCCCGACACGGTACCGCTGACCGGATCACATTTCACGCCTCACCCGCGCTGGCATTGAACATCCAGCGACGCTCCATCGCCTCCGATCGTGCTGCCATCCACCCGCGATCGAGCTCCGATCCGTTGTATATACGAGGGCGAGTCAAAAATGATCCACACTTTCGCCATGTCGTACTGCCTGCTGCTCAGAGTCGGCTGAAATTTGATCCCGATCGCGTCATTTCCCTTTGCACGAGGTGGAACAACGAGCAGGGCCAGAAATTCATCGTAGACTTTCGTCACAAAACGGAGACAGTGACGCACGAGTTTCAGCAAGGTTCTAGTAAGCGATGAGGTGGCGTCTTCTACGAACACCGGTCATGGTTCTGTCCATCAAATCATTCACATAGAGCTTAGCTAAAATAATGTATGTGCAAATAAATTGTATTAAGTCGTCCCATAAATAATGCGGTTTTTTCAATTGCATTAACTAAGTCGGAGGAGGGCGGAATAAACTACATGCACAAGGTTTAATTACTAGCTGTTACAAAAGAAGGTGGTCACTCATTCTTAGTGCAGTTCGATTTTAATAGTTACTTTTTTTTAAATTATAATGGACGAAACGCAGAAACATATTCGGCATTGACGAGTTCAATAAAGAAAACAGAGGAAGGAGAAGTGCGAGGAATATTAATGCTGTGTGTAATATGGGAATCGGACAATAAACGTAAGCCACAAATTCCGAACAGAAGACTGGCCTCGTCGTAGAGTTCGTCGAGGACGTCCTGCGAACCCTGGTGGAACTAAATTCAGCTTTGGTCATTCAGCCATTCATCGACACCCGCGCGCCATCGCAAAATCAGCAAATTGGGTCAATGGGTTCCTCGCAAACTTTCAGAGTCTAATCGCGTGCGGAGAGTGAACGTGTGCTCTACTTTACTATCAAGTCTCAGGAATGAACCACCCACCATATTCGCCGGACGTTGCCTCAGCTGATTATCATTTATTCCGCAGTCTTCAAAATCATATGGACGGAAAACATATGAATTCTGTAGACGAGATCAGAACAGTACTGGAGGGAGTATTTTTCGTCACGGACAAGTGTATTTTGAAAGAGGAGCCTTGGACGTCTACCAGAAAGATGGAAGAGCATTGTAGAAAATGAAGGAGTGTACTAACTAACTTATCATCGAGCCGATTTCTCGCAGGGGTAGGCAGATAGGATAAAGCGGCACACTCTTCTGTTCTGACACAATTCTCGCCTCATCCACATTCGTACATCTTCTCTTCTGGCAGGACCATCTGGTTTACCTGGTCGTGCCAAGTCTACTGCTCTATTTCTGGTGTCATATATCTTCCTTACCATTCTCACCTCCACCATTCATCCGTTCCATACGATCAAACCGCCGTAGTGATCTTTTCTTAATCTTACTCACTATAGGAGAGTACATTTTAGATTAAAAAATAACTTTTTTATAAAAAAAACCGCACTATTTATGGGATGACCCAAAAGAAGGAAAAATGTGGATAATTTTTGACTCGCCCTAGTACAATTACAAGTGTGCGCGACTATCAGTGCACTTGATTGATGAAGGAGGCCATCCCCCGGTAGAAACCGGACCGCCCGCGGGCCGCGGGTCTCTTCAAAACGAGGCGACTTGTCAATAGACCATTTGTCAAAATCAAAAATATCACAACATTCATAGACGAATACCAACCTACGTGACACGACATTATGGAACACAAAAAAACAATTCATTTTATAAGGATTCAATATGCGCAATATTACATTTCAAGGATAAAAATACGAGCCGCATGTGCCGAATCTCAACCGTGTCAGGAATTTTAAAAAAGTCGTTATTTTAAAAATTTTACTGATTCCAAATTACATATTGAATAGGAACTTCGTGGACCTTGGAGCTGATCGCAAACTACCAAATTCAAACCTTGTTTCAATATTTTGACTTTGGTCTCACCCACGTGATCTTTTTGGTACCACTTACGCAATCAAATAGCTCAGCGATTTTTTTTTAATATATGAATCGATTTTTATTTAATGTCTAAAAATACGTCTTGTTTACACGCGTGTCGGATTTATGTATCCACAAAGAATGTGTGTAGAATGCTCATCGTCCCGCAACTATTGTTCCAAACCCCTCTACTACGTGTGCAATTTATTTCATGTCTATTCATTTACTGGTATGTAGAGAGGCCATATTTGTTAGATAATGTAGCAATTTGTATTATATTTATTTACAAGTACCTTAACATGATTTTGTAAAATCTCATACAATAATATTTTTCGTTACGGTACAGAATTTGTACATATTCCTTGAATATTTTCAACTCGTAATTTAGTTAGTTATCTACCCATAACATATGTTACATTTGTATAATCTACAGCATAATCTTCAACACATTCTTATATTGATACGAAAAGATATTGCTCTCTTGGACGATCTATATTTATTTAAATTTTCTATATATAAAAATATTGAAAGCTGATTCTATATTTGTATTCAATCAAGATGGCATTAAGAAAATTGTAGAATACATTACAAAATTGCCTAACATATTAAAATAATCTTGTGTCCTAAAGGTCTGTCTCAACAAGAGCGGAAAATTTTAATTTGGCGTCATTTTTGACGTTGTGCTTTGACAGTCAAACAATTTTTTTTAAATTTATTTATTTACACCCAATCCCGAACCGTTTTGAGAGTTGTTTACCCTCGTTTCGATTCGTCGTAATTACATATATTTTTACTTTTAATTATCAATATTAACTTTGTGATTGAAATTCATATTTTTAATTTATTATCTTTGTTTTATTAAGCACTGAATAGAGTTTAAATCCATCTACGGTTTGTTCTTCTCCAGGATGTCTTAACTAACTAAAAACATATATTATTGTTTCTTCACCAGAATCTATTTAGTTAGTACCTAACTCTAATTGTTACTTAATACTAATTTAGAATGGGACTCGTAGTTCAATTCAGTTGGTTGTTTATAATTTGTAAAAAAATATATTTTATTAGATTCAGTCATATAATCATAATACCATCATAGGTTGGCTCCCGTGTTGTCGTACCAGAACCGCACCTGTACAATATGAGAGACTTGTTGTCACATTAATTTGAAAAGGCGGCCAGAAAGAAGCTACAGAAATCACACACAGAGGGGTAGACGTCACATTTATGCGTTTCAGTCGCAGAACTCGGTCACACTCCGGCAGAAATTCACCCTGTCCAGGTCGCAAGAGTGCGAGGGATTGCCAGTAGAATGCTCCAGTCAAACCATTATGACAGTTCGATGGTAGACAGTGGATCGCTATATGACACAACATCGCATTCAACATTATTTCAAAAATTGTATAAAGTGAAAGGAGGGTGACTGCAGGAAATAAAGTGAACGGCGCTTTGAATGGAATTATATCTAACGGGAATTTGTCAACCGAGGCAAGACTAGCGGTGCACAGTGGAATCCTGGTACAGACATTGATGTACGGAAGTGAGGGCTGGAGCTGGCAGAAAAGGAACAAAAGTAGACTGAATGCAGTGGAAATGAGATCACTTAGGCGTATTTGTGGCAAATCTATTTATGACAGAGTAAAGAATGTAAAGCTGATGTTAGTATAGTGAGTAAGATTAAGAAAGGATCACTTAGGTGGTTCGGTCATATGGAACGGATGAATGAGGAGAGAATGGTAAGAAAGATATACGTCGCAAGTGTTGATGGCACCAGAAATAGAGGACGTCCGCGGAAGACTTGGCACGACCAGGTAAACCAGATAATAATGGAGGACGGTTCTGTCAGAAGCCTCAACAATCGGCGATCTTGTATGAGAAGATGTATGAATGTGGATGAGGCGAGAATTGTGTGTCAGGACAGAAGAGTGCGACGCTCTATCCTCTCTGCCTACCCCCACGGAGAAACGGCGTGATGGTAAGTCACGATTCGCAAATTGCGTCCGATTGCGAAGAAAATAATCGAAAAATTTGAAGAGACAGCTTCAATTATTGATGTCAGACCATCGGCACGCGTTCTCACGAAAGATTGGCCTATTCGTGCCTATACAATCCGACCGAAGCAACACCTCAAGCCTACAGAAGGTACACAGCGAAGGGAGATGGTCGTTTGGGCCGCCTAGACCGTGCGATTTGACGCCTATAGAGAGTTTTTTTTGTCACCATGATTCAGTGCGCGAAAAAATGCAAACGCCTAACTGACGCGTTTTAAAAAATTTAAATACTAAATTAATGTATTAATTTGAAATATATACATATAAAATCAATTTTGTCGAAAAATATTGTTTTTGCGTTACCGGGATACGAACCTGGATCTCTATTTCCAATCCGGGGAAGTGCACTACTATTGTGCTATAACGCCAGTATTTTTCTTGACAATTTTTCGCACCTATATGTTACATTTTTCAAATGAATACACCTGTCGTTCCATTATTTGAAAGCCATCTACATTATTTTTACAGAATCTCAAATACCTTTGAGTAAACCGACTGCAGACGCCAGAATTATCAATTCATTTTTATTAAATTTTGGACACATTGATACAACATATATTATTAAAGAGAACACATTCTTATTGTGAAGTTGTAATTATTCAGAACAGACGGTCTGAACATATCCCGGTGACGCAAAAACAATATTTTTCGACAAAATTGATTTTATATATATATATTATATTTACGATGAATACATTAATTTAGTATTTAAAATATCACAGAGCGTCTGTTCTGAATAATTACAACTTCACAATAAGAATGTGTTTTCCTTAATAAAAAATTTATTTCTAATGTTGCCCTTAAAAAAATTGTTCTCATTTATTATTAAATTCTCGGTTCTCTGAGTTATGAATTAATGGAGTTTTATTGTACATATGTATAAATACACATAACGACGGTGGAATGGCAAAGGGTTGCATCCCACAAAACCTTAACTTTACATTTTACCTTTCCTACTTACTTTCCTTTGGGTTACAACAAATTAAAAAAACAAAATAAATTATGTTTCCGGTCATGTGAGGCTTACAACCTTTTATGGCATCTTTCAGTTTATGTAATAAACCGATTTAGACAAAATTGACCTTTCACCTTTCCACTGTCGATATATATATATATATATATGTTTAATTATTATTTTTGTGTTATTTTGAAGTCAAAAGTTGACCGTCAACGAGCCCGCGACCGCCCGAACCTTGAAAGAGAAGACGAGACGCTGCATTACTGAGATCCAGACGTAGTTATGCCAAACCGTGATCGAAAATGCCGTCAAAAGAACGCATATGGTACAGATGAGTCGAGGAGGGGATTTATCAGATATCTCACCTTATGATTAAATCAAAATTTCGGTATTTGGGGCTTAAAAATATAAGGAAGTGTAAACTGGAGAATTACCCTGAGAGATTCTAGATGTGGTGCAGGGGCACCTCCTAGAATCTCGCTAACTTCGCGTATCCTCTGTCGCAACCATTGTCCGGCGACACGTCAACGTATTTAAATCCATAATAGCCTGCGGAACAACAACATGGGGATGATTTTTTAAATTTATTTTATTATTTCCCTGTCAAAGTGGACGCGCGACCATTTGTCAAAATATCTATTAATAAACGGCCGCCGCCAAAGATTCAAAAATTTTTAGCTTTTTTTTTCTTTTCAAAAAATGGGTTAACTCTCCGGAGACATGGCCGGTAGCAGCGGCGCAGGTAAGTACAATAGACTCAAACCGCAACAGGTAGCCCGAGGCCCGGGGGACGAGCGGGAGACTGAGAACACAATTTAATTTGTGACATTTTATGGTCACTTTGACACTTGCGAGGACGCCGGTGGGCATCATAGTGATGACTGCGGTAATATAACCAGTGCAATGCGATGGATCGCCAAATGCAACACATTCTACAAAACATTGCTATCATATACCCACTAGGTATAGACTTATACTACATTGTGCATAGAACAATCACGAAAACAACACGTTTAGTAAGGTACTCAAGTAGTAAATGAGGAAGTAGACGCTTCGACCAGCTCCAAGCCAAGTTCAAAACCTTTCAAATGTCTGCCAGATAGACTTACGCCGGAACGACGCTTGCAAATTGCGCAAATTTCAGTTCAGTTCGCGAAACTTAAGGTCCATTTCACGGTCGACGTAATCGTTGCTTTTCGAATTGGCAAAACGTTTTCCATCGAGAGCCAATTTGACAGTTGATAGCTGATTTGTGCTCAGTTTGGTTTACCATTTCACTAGAACAACGTTTGAAAATTATGCAAATTTATCGTTATAATCTTCCATCCGAGCGAGTCATTCCAATAACCGCATATCGTTTGGTATCTAATGGGTAATACAGAGACGGCGCGCAGAAGCTGTCAGGCCAGAACGGTGCGGTGAACGGGGAGCGCTGTGGATCCATCATCACTGACTCTCTCGTTCCCCAGTCGGGTGGCATTAGTGCGGAAGAGCTGGGCGAGACCGACTGCGCTCGCCACTATCTATCTATTGAAGGATTACCCTCGAAGATCGTGTCATTTAACACCTTTCGGTTATTTTCGCCGATAAACCAGAGACAATAGACGACTTGGAAGCCAAGATTTGTCGCGTTATTGCCGACATACGACCCCAGCTGCTCTAAATTTGTCGAAAATTTGACTCATTCGAGCCAACCGCGACGCCCGTATGATCGAAATCATATTTAAACACTAATTATAAAAATTATCTTTCCAATAAATCCAATACCATGGCCAGTAGCACGATTTTACTTCATTTTAAAGTTCTAAAAAAAAAAAAACTTTCTGACAGTTATAAAAAACATTACTAATTTATCAGTACGAAATTTCGCACCGAGATCGCGACGCGCGAACCAGCCCCGAAAACTCCCACGTGCGGGAGACAAAACGATAATACGCACAAAAAAAAGTACCCTTTTCTTAATCCTTTCAGCGAGGCTCTCTCGTCCCGGATCGCAAAAGTGCAACGGTAATAATAGCAACAATAATAATCGCGGTAATGCCACTAATGACTCGGCCAGGTAGCCGGCACCCACACACGGGCAGTGAAAAAAAAAAGGTCCAGCGAGGCCGAACGGGAACAAAGGACGCTAAAAGGGTTAACGTGGGCGTTAGGGCTTAAAGTGATAATCCTTTTTACGAAGAGCTTTTCACTTAATACTGACTCATTTAATTTTGACTACCGATTGACGTGGTGAACACAGATAATCTTAAACACAAGTCAATTCTTTCGTAAATTGAGTTGAAACACTGTTTTATTCCAATATCTTTTATCGCTAATTAAATGTATTCATTAGAAAGATATGCATATAAAATCAATTTTATCTAAAAATATTATAGTTGCGCTACCGGGATTCGAACCTGGATCTCATTTGTAATCAACTAACTATGCTACAGCGACAGTATTTTTTACGACTAATTTTCAAACGTTTAAATTTTTACGTTTCGTATTTAAAATAACGCGTGAGATATTAGTATTTATGGTATGCGGAACATTCTGGACCAGCGCCGTTTGTTTTTTTGCGCCCTAGTAACTTAAGTGAAGATGATGTTTTCAAATTTTGTTAAAACCGTAACCATAAATCGGTGCCAACACTAATAAGACCATAGTCGAGAGGGCGGGAGTTTTTATTTTATTTTATTGGGGGATTTCGACAGTGCAAACTTATTATAACTAACATAATAACATTTGATACTATTTATGGAAATTCACAAAAATGTTTAGATACATAAGTATGTGTAGAACATAAATAAAAATAAAACGAGAGAGAGAAAGGGTGGGAGGTTGCGACTGCTGTTGCGGTAAAGGGAGAGCAACATGTGTTTACAGGTGGAATGATTGGCCAAAATTCAGATTGTGGTGGTTCATAAGAAGAACCCTTTGAGGGTAGTGAGGCTAATGTTGAACAAGGCAATTTCTGTACATTTATCATTATGGTATTTGCATGACCGGTGAATGTATCAATTTTGTGTGTAAGATGTTCTACTTCTAGGAGCGTGGAAGAGTGCGGATTGTCGGGTCGGTCTAGATGGTGCGTGGAGAGATATCAATTCTAATTGAGCGGGACAGTCAATATGACCTTGCATTAGTTTGAAGAGAATTATTTGGTCAGCACGTGTTCTTCGATGTTGTTCTAGAGTTTTCGTATTGTGGAAGTTTGCTGCATCTAAATAGGATTTGAATGATAGATTAGATCTCGAATAAACCTATTTTGTGTTCGTTCTAATCTCGCAATATATATATATGATCTGCCATATCATTATGGTATTTGCATGACCGGTGAATGAATCAATTTTGTATGTAAGATGTTCTACTTCTAGGAGTGTGAAAGAGTGCGAATTGCCAGGTCGATCAAGATAAAACGTGAAGAGATATTCATTTTAATTGACCGGGACAGTCAATATGACCTTGCATTAGTTTGAAGAGAATTATTTGGTCAGCACGTGTTCTTCGATGTCGTTCTAGAGTTTTCGTATTGTGGAAGTTTGCTGCATCTAAATAGGAATTGAATGATAGATTAGATCTCGGATAAACCTATTTTGTATTCGTTCTAATCTCGCAATATATGTGATCTGCCATGGGTTCCAGATTTGCAGGTTCGTAGCATTCTGTAGGCATCTGAGGTAATTTGGTCAATGTGATTTTTGAAAAGAAGTTTGCTATCGATAATTATTCCTAGTTTTTTAATATCGATTTTATTTTCTAGCCGAGTGCCGTCTGTTGTGTAAGTAAAATGAATATTGTTAAATTTTTTTGAGAATGTTATTTGAAAACATTTTGAGTCAGCCTCGATTGACTTAGCCAAATTGTTGACTTAGCCAAATTGTTGACTTAGCCAAATTGTTGACTTAGCCAAATTGTTGACTTAGCCAAAACCAAAAAGCTGCTGCAGCAGTTGATGCGAGGAGCAACGACAGAGCTGTACGCTATTTGCCAAGACTCAGTACTGACCAATCTTCTGATCCTTCCCAGGAGCGAGCAATCTCTTTAGATAAATTCCATTTTGAATCTTTAAACATTTGATTTCAGTAACACTTCCTTCGGACTTTCACCATCAACTAGCATGATAATTACTGGCCTGATTGATAATCTTTGGTCTGCAAATAATCTTATTTCGTTATTAAGGAGAACACATTCTTATTGTGAAGTTGTAATTATCTGTGCGATATTTTAAATACTAATTAAATATATTCATTAGAAAGGTACACATATTAAATCTATTTTATCGAAATATATTTGAGATTCCGTATAAATAATGCAGATGGCTTTCAAATAATGGAATAATATATTGAAAAATGTAACATATAGGTTCGAAAATTTGTCGTCAAAAATAGCAAAGTTGGTAATGCACCTTCCCCGGATTGGAAAAGAGATCCAGGTTCGAATCCCGGTATCGTAACAAAACAAATTTTTTCGATAAAATACATTTTACATGTATATCTTCATAATTAATACATTTAATCTTACTTTGGAATATTTTCTGATTCCGACGTAAGTTTGTAGAACTCCACTTGTATTTTTTATTCTACTCGTTTAATTTACTTGAGACGCGTTTCGCCTTGTAAGGGCATTATCAATCTAGTATTTTGTATTTATATCTACGTATACTGGAGGACAGCTATACAGTGTTATGTGCGAGACAACATGTTAGATTGACAATGCCCTTGCAAGTCGAAACGCGTCTCTATTAAATTAAACGAGTAGAATCAAAAAAAAAAATGTTATTTTACTTTCACATACGTATGTTGTTCTGTAATGTTTTTTGCATGTTAAAAGGATAGGTCCGAGAAGTGACCCTTGTGGTACTCCTGATGAGATGAGTCGAGGGTCAGATACGAAGTCACCTACTTTAGTAGTTTGTTATGTATTACTTAGTATTATTATTATTATATATCATTAAGGGGTGCACTAGAGGATAAATTATGAAAAACATTACCGTATATATAAGTCTACTGGTAGGGCCTCGCTTGACCACATTACTAACGAAGTTGTATTAAGACGCATGAATAAGTCAAGAAAAAAAATAACAATAATTGACCACTAGCAGATAAGCTTGCCGCTAGGCCCTGCGCGGTCTGGGCCTCATCGACTGTCACCGACCGGTCGTCTTGTACAAATTTGCTAATGTATGTTTCTTCTTACTGGCAATAACTATAATGTACACCGTTTGACCCGGCCGTTTAACCGAGCACTTTACAGCCACAAATGACACTATGTCTGAAGCCGCTAACACATCCAGAAAGTCATTGATAATAGACGGGGAAGCGCCATATTACGATAAATAATTAAAAATATGCAGAAGAATATAGAAGGCAGCATAGACAGTAGTGTGACTGGAAAGAAGTTATCTTTCCTCAGAAATTGGTATAATATTCAAGATTAATTAACATGATCGCCAACCTTCAAGAGAAGAAGTATTGATAAAAATTATGTACACGCTATATTTTTTTGTACGCGCTATGATGCCAAACTTTGTGCTCGCGCACACTCGCATACGAGGGAAGACTGCTCGTAAACTATATTACATTGCTATATTACAGAGTGAATATTATGTTCCAAGATAGATATGCAAAATTTCAACCGTAGCCTGGGCCATGTGTGAGATGGCAATGTGCGTTCGGCTATCAAAAGGTTTTCCAACATTTAACGATAACGATAACCATTCAATTTCTTCGTGTATTCACTATTGAACGATTATTTAAACAATATGTTTCAATGACTTCAGCGCGTTGTTGATGCTCCGTAATAAATTGTAATCGACTACTCTCTACGACTACCGAATGCGAACTGACAAATGTCGGCCGAACCGAAATGGCGGCAAAACAAAATCGGCCTGAAACATAATATTCACCAGTATATTCTTTACAAGGGCCGATTGTGTCATCAGTAGTAACTTTTTACTAACGTCCGTGGTGAAAATCCTCTGCGGGTTGTTGATACATCAAATACTGTCAAAGTATAGATTGAGATGTCCATAGGTGTATCGCACAGAATTACTCGCCGAGGAGGCGCTATATAATTGATACGATAAGACGCGTGTCAATGATGCAAAGGTGTAATCATCGGAGTGGTGCCAAAACCCCCGTGAATTAGGAAAACACAAACGTCGCCATGTAGGTACTTGCAAATGTGACTATTCGTATTGTTATGAATTTGAATAAAAACAAAGTATTCTGCTGGCGGAAGCCGTTCTCGATTTTGCCGCCGCAGTGTGCCTATATTGAACACCCTTTGTGTTTCATGTCTTTCCACCTCATCATCATCGCCGGTTGAGAGAAGCCGAGATCGGAGAACCACCCTTGTCTACACTCGTTTCCTGTACGGAACGGTAGGTGTGACAAATAATCATGAAATATGCTTTATTTCATGCATTATCGATGGCTTTTTCGCCTGGGCGTTCGAAATCTGTCAATTTATGGTAAAAAAAAAATCGTATTATGTGCAAATGTATATTAAACATCGACAGCATCATCGAACGAACTGTCACCACTGCAATGTGCCATATTTAACTATCGATACTCGTTTTCACTATCGGATATCTAAATATTTTTTTACTAACGACCAAACAAACATTTTTCACTATAGTAAAAAGTGACCACCGATCACGTAGTTTGGTGGTGAAGAGGCGCACCTCAGTCATGACGCCCCCTCCCCGCCGGGGCGGCGATGACGCGCCAAGGGCCGACCCGACCGCGTATCGTCTCATTAACAGACCTTTCTGCCTTTTTTCAAAAATTAAATAATTCAAATCGCATTATGTTCCATTTCCGAGGGCGCCTTTGTCCGCCCGTTCCATTGGACGGGCCGGCGGCCAATCGCGGGGCCGGAGCTCCGATCGTTCGCGTCTGGCAGCGGCGGTTGTCAAACTTTACGCAATATTAAATAGATAACGAATTTACAATAAGTAATTAAAACCCGACCTCGCTATTTTAAACGCCCAGGTACACATATAGTTAAAAAGGCTAAATACAATCAACCAGAGCTAAAGGCCCTAATAGCTGAAAGCGTGAATAGGCAGGTGAGTGTCGTCACCTGCCCGGCAGCGGCGCGGTATCTGGTCTGCGGATAGTACCAAAGAGCTGACTAATTTGAGAATCTACTAGAGTACTTCGGGAGTCCTTCGTGAACTGGAGGACTTGTGACGACATACGACAGGAGAAGACGGGATACGGGGTCGTGAGGGCGACCCGACTTCTCAGTTTAAATGTTTTGATCGAATATAGTCAATTTGAGGGTGTTGCAGATGCCACCAGCTCTAGCTTAGTCGCAGGGGTGAATTGTCTTTCAACTGACGGCGTGGGTTGTCAAACAGTACGCAGTATTAAATAAATACCATTTTTACAAAAAAAACTATCATCGCAATTGTTTCCAGTAACAGACTGTCAACTGTCAGATAAGCAGTCGGTTATCCTTATTTTCTGCGTTGAGAGATAGTCTATGAAAACCCTGACCGCGCAGCAGCCACCTAACGAACAGAAATAACAACTAGATGATGATGATGATGTAAGAAACGCTAACAAAAAATAATAAACACCAAAATACTATTAGTATAATGTGTTTTTAAAAATGGCGGAATAGGATGAATGGTTTTGTCACTCAACCTAGTACATAATAAAACTTTTGGTCATAGTGGATTATTCCCGCGCACATTTTGACTAATATTAGGTCGCAAACATAACCAAAAATTATATTATCGTAACCGACAATAACATTATCGTAACATACAATAACATAAGCATAACCATCAATAACATTATCATAACCGACAATAACATTATCATAACCGACAATAATATTATCGTAACCGACAATAACATCTCGCGTCGCTTTGACATTGCGAGTAAGAAAGTGATTTATTCTATGGCAAGAGATCTCTTTTAGATGACAGAAGATTTCAATATACTTACCAGTCGTCTGGTACAATTTCATTCTTTTTTCATTTCAAATTGAATATATAAAAAAGAACACATTTAAGTAATTTTACCCTAACTTGACCCCGCTCGCGCGTCATAGACCCGGTCGTTTAACCGAGCACTTTACAGCCACAATGACAATATCGCTATAGTTCGAATACAATACATAATCATAGATAAAAGACGGGGAAGCGCAATATTGCTCGAAAGAATAATTACATAATTGTCAACACACAATCTTATATTGATATCAAAAGATATCGCTCTCTTGGACGATCTATTTTTATTTAAATCTCCTGATGTCAGACCATCTACACGCGTTCGTCCAGGTGGTCCAGCAGATTCGGCAGCATCGCGGCTGCACGCCAGAATGTGGCCGAGAGTCCGGGAACATTTACACGGCATAGTGCTCGAGAATTAATCATTTTACGGAGGGTATGAATCTATGTGTTTATGGAAACAATGGCATTATTGCACGAAATATCTAATCTCCTGTTAGCGCGACCAGAATTCGCCACCTTGGTCGTGTAATATAACGTCTTTTGACTTCTTTCTCTTGATTTTTTTGAAGTCAACAGTTTATGTCGACAAGTTTCCGACCACACGAGCCTTGGAGGAGGAGGTATTAGAAGCTGCATCACTGAAATCCAGCTACAGTCATACCAAACCGTGATGTCTTCAAAAGAACGTAAATATGGCAGTAAATCCGAGGGGGGCATTTATCAGATATGTTGGAACATAATTCCCACATATCTACTTTATGAATAAATCAAAATTTAGGTATTTTTTCAAAAAAAAAAAAAAAACTGTATTGTATGTGTATATATAGTAAAGAATACACTGAAAAAAAATTTGAAAAATAATGATGACAAATGAAATTGTATGAAATATTTTTTGCCGATCCGGGTCCAGTTTCGCTTCACATTTCCTGAAATGTTATCTGAACATCGAACAGGACAGATTTTCCGTACATGAAACAAGACAACAAGGGTGGTTCGCCTATCTCAGCTTCTTTCAACTTGCGATGATGATGTTCAACATCGGCACACTACGGCGACACGACACAATCGAGAATGGCGTCTCGCCTGCAGAATACCCTGTTTTAATTCAGATACATAACAATACATACAGTCATATTTGCAAGTACTTACACAGCGACAGGCCGCCGCTGTGACGTTTTACGAAAAATGATAAGTCATTGTTATTTATCCCACACGTGTTTTGGCGCCACACCGATGATTACACATTTAAATTAGTGACACGTGTCTCATCATATCAATTGATTGCCGCCACCGCTGCGACCTCGCAATTCTGTACGATACAGTTATTAAATATCCATCAGAGTTCAACTTGAGAAGCGCTGACGTCGGGGCCGAGAGGAGCTCTCCCACAAAGTGAGCTCTGATCTCCGAGTGGAGACCCTTTTCCAAATTGTTCGACCCTCGAGGGACGTCAGGTGAACCCCGCCGCGGTTATAATTTCGTGCCGTGGTATTCCATTTATAACTGTTGGATTGGAGAGGGGGACGTTCCCGCATACCTGGAACCTTGCACAGCAGCTGGACGCAGGGGCGGGCGGAGGGGGCTCTTATTAAATTAAGAAAATACAATATTCTCAGATCAAATCTCCGTAGTAGATAGTTCAAAATGTAAGACTGTTGCCTTTTGAAATTTCTCCCGAAATACATTTATTTCGGGTGCATTCGGGACTTTTTTCAATCCTTTTACATTGAACATTACAATTTTACAAATGTTCACTTCATATCTGTATATTGCTTACTTATTTAACACACTCTTACTTCATATTTGTATATTGCTTACTTATTTAACACACTCTTACTTCATATTTGTATATTATTTACTCTTATACAAATATAATGAATAACTCAATCTTTTTTATTTTTGATACATTAAACATTGCATTTATTTTAAGTTTTACGTTGTATTTATATGTTATCTAATTGTTTTACTCTATACACAAACATATTATTTTTTTTGCACATTAAACATTACTACAATATCGGAAAAGCACTATCTGGACATGCAAAAAAACTGTGCATTACTAAAAATTCTGAGAAACAAATATAAATCAAATAATTGGATTAACATAGACGAAAATATCATTAGCGCTATCTGTGCACAGGTAGAGACTTTAATTGTTTAGTTCTAAAAACTAACACGACAACTCACCGCGCTCACTTTTTTGTATTCGCCGCATCGAGCTATTAATATTTACTAAATTGAAAACTCCTTTCGGTTGATCCGTTCTGTATGGAGTCGTTACCTACGCTGTTTTTTTTTAACAGAATAACATTGGAAAGGATTACAACTGCGTGCAAATCATTAAAGTGTCTACTTCCCCTTTTACTAATTCGCGAATTTTACTAACTTACTGTTTTTAACGTGCTGATTTCATGGTAGTTCTTTAAATTTGGTGCATGGATTGGTTTTTGATTTGGGAAAAACAAAAAGCAGTTACCAGAACTATTTCCTACGTTAACTTTTAATACAAATAATTATTTCCTTTAGTTATTACGTGAAGGATTTTCAAACAATAAATGAATCATGTTCAATCATAGAAAATGTTCTTAAAAACACTATTAATAGTACTCTATAATTATAAACAAATACATGATAGGATCGTATAAACGAAGACGTCGGTTAAATAAAAGTACACTACATATGATTGCATTGGTAACAGCATAACCTAAATCTATACCTACTTGTCTTATGTCTTACTTTGATAAATAAATATAAATAATTATTATAATAAAATAGAAAAGGCCTAGCCTTATTTTATTTCTGTCTGTACTCTAAGGGCCGATTGTGTAATCAATAGTAAATTTTTACTATAGTATAAAAAAATGCGAAAACGGGCTGTTTGATAGTTGATAAAAAAGATTAACTATGCGATATTCGATAGCAAAAAAAAACGAAAATCTATAGTTAAATATGGCGGACTTTTCACAGCTGTTTCAAAAGTTATCTGACAGATCTGACAAAGTGACAGATATCGAAAAGATCCATAGATAATGCATCAAATAAAGCATATTTCTTATTGCGAAGTTGTAATTATTGTAGGTCGGGGAAGGTATTTGATATTCTGTAAAACTAAGGTAGATGGCTCTTTGAAATAATGGGATTAAATGTATTAATATCAAAAAGGTAACATGTAGGTTCGAAAATTTGTCGCTAGTAATATTGTCGTCGTAGCATAGTTGGATAATGCACCTTCCCCGGTTTGGAAAGAGACCCAGGTTCGAATCCCGATGACGCAACAACAATATTTTTCGACAAAATTGATTTTATATGTATATCTTTCTAATTAATATATTTAATAAATATTTCAAATATCACAGAGCGTCTGTCCTGAATAATTCCAACTTCACAATAAGAATGTGTTCTCCTAATAATAAATTTGTATCAATGTGTCCAAAATTTAATAAAAATGGATTGATAATTCTGGCGTCTGCTATCAGATTACTCAAAGGTATTTGAGATTCCGTAAAAATAAGGCAGACGGCTCTTTCAAATAATGTATTAATATCAAAAAGATAACATATAGGTTCGAAAATTTGTCGCTAAAAATATCGTCGCTGTAGCATAGTGGAATAATGCACCTTCCCCGGTTTGGAAAGAGATCCAGGTTCGAATCGCGATGATTTGAAAATTGATTTTATATGCATATATTTCTAATTCTATAGACATCTCCATCAATGCTTTGACAGTAGTCAATTATCAACAACTGATCACACAAACTGGCTCTAACGATGTTCCATATATAATATATTGTTTGCAGTACACTGCAATGAATCTTTGAATATACCGGCTATTTCAGTGATGAGAGTACGTCCGATGGAGATCTCACTGTTGAATTTACATTATCGAAGCTTTTTCGCCAGCCACGTGACAAATTTGTGAATTATCAAGCCGCATATTAAGCGAGTATTAAAAATAAATCAAATTTGCTAAAATTCACAAGAATTTGATGATTATTCACCACGCCACACTAGACGAGATTAACAGATTAATTTTTTTTTACCAGTGGCGACCGTAGAATGTTGCAAGTAGTAAAAAATTTTTAATGGTAAAATTTTACTACTGTTCAAATGACTCGGCCCTTAGGAATTGGAAAAAAAAAACCATTAAAATTACATAGAAATTGTTAAAATTAAAAATTGTTATTAAACAAATATCAGATAATTATGTCTTAGAGATAAAGCTATTTTTTTTTATTAAGTTATAATTATTCAGAACATAGCTCTGCGATATTTTAAATACTAGTTAAATATATTCATTAGAAGGATATACATACTAAATCAATTTTATTGAAAAATATTGTTGTTGCCCTACCGGGATTCGAACCTGGATCTCTTTCCAAACCTGGGAAGGTGCATTATCCAACTATGCTACAGTAATGTTACACTTTTCAAATTAACACTTGTATCGTTCCATTATTTAAAGACAACTACTTTGTTTTGAGGCAATCTTAAATATTACTTTTAAAATTATCAATATTAACTTTGTGGTTAAAATTCATATTTTATATTTATTACCTTTGTCTCATTAACCACTGAATTGAGTTTAAATCCATCTACGGTTTGTTCTTCTCCAGGATGTCTTAACTAACTAAAAACATATATTAGTGTTTCTTCACCAGAATCTATTTAGTTAGTACCTAACTCTAATTGTTACTTAATACATATTTAGTGGAATAATTTTTAGGAAAAAATTTTAGAATAGGACTCGTAGTTAAATTTAGTTAGCTGTTTACAATTTTCTGATTAGCTTTACATGATTCCAAATTATTTAATTTGTGACTAACACCGTTTATATGCAAAATTGACAATCCCAATTTTTTCTCAAAACCATGACCATTTTCTATCAAATGATTAGCAAATTCTGAAAAGCCACTATTGTTCAAACATCTCAAATGCTCCCTTACTCTTATATTAGAATCTCTCACCGTTTTACCAATATAAAATGCAGCACAATTGAATGACACCAGAATTGTTAAACTTATCATCTTTGTCTTTAGAATTGATGAGTAAATTTCCTGTACTATTATTTGTATAAAATGCCGGTCTAATGTTCCGCGGTAGGTGTTTAGATATTTGATTCAAAAAGTTATTTATGTATAAAATCCTACGCCAAAAATCATTATGTTTTAACTGTGATTTATATAAAAATTGATTATTATATTCTTTTAATTTACCACAAAGTTAATATTGCTAATTTTAAAAGTACTAATTAAATATATTCATTAGAAGGATATACACACTAAATCAATTTTATTGAAAAATATTGCTGTTGCCCTACCGGGATTCGAACCTGGATCTCTTTCCAAACCTGGGAAGGTGCATTATCCAACTATGCAACAGTAATGTTACACTTTTCAAACTAATACTTGTATCGTTCCATTATTTAAAGGCAACTATTTTGTTTTTAGAGAATCTCAAATATCTTTGAGTAAACTTGATAAATTTGTCATCAAAAGTACTGTCGCTGTAGTATAGTTGAATAATGCACCTTCCCCGGTTCGGAAAGAGATCCAGGTTCGAATCCCGGTAGCGCAACAACAATATATTTCGATAAAATAGATTTAATATGTGTACCTTTCTAATGAATACATTTAATTAGTATTTAAAATATCGCACAGATAATAACAACTTCACAATAAGAATGTGTTCTCCTTAATGAAAATAATTTTATTTTCTATATTACAAAAAATTTATTTGCATTATTAAATCGTGTCATTTTAATTATTTAATATTTCTGGTTTACATAGAGAACGGTCGCTTCATTTATTAGAAAATTTGATAAAATTCAATTTAACACACGTAGATTCGGACTATCCATTAAGCCCTGTAATTACAGTGCCTTTGTAGGTAAAAATCCATTAATTGTATGTTCTTGGACACATTCAAATATTGCTAAGATATTGATAATGCGCTTATAAGGCGAAACGCGTCTCGAGTAAATTAAACGAATACAATCAACAGTTTTTTTATATTATCACATATCGCACACCTATAGATCAAAACTAAGACAACTCAAAAAAAAAAACAAGAATTTTGAGTTATTATTGTATTCGGATATTCTGTCATATACGCAACTAACTTAGCCATAGTTATCGATTAATATCATTTTAGTATTAATATCGAGTTTATTACAATAACGTATGGAACATGACATCGGCCAAGCGGCCGCCTCCGGCAGCGGCACAAATGCGTGCTCCTTTAACCATAGTTTTCGTAACATTGCGGTGTATTCTAATTTCATGTTACATTAAGCAAAATAATATTGACAACACCTCAGATAGGCTCGTTAAAATGTGACATTTTAAGAATCTAGTCAAGTCTGTGTGACGTGCTCTCCCTCGGCGCGCCAAGTACAAGCCCAGCATCCACGACGAATCCGACCGACTCCAGATCGATCACAGTCGTAGAAGAGATGCGACACGCTGTCACCGTGTTTGCAAACACACTGCACATAGAATAGTCAAATGGACAAAGATTTCGCAAAATATCGATCAAGTTTATATAATTATTTCTTTCATTGTAAATACTACAAATCCAACCTACTTTTTTAATACGCATCTTACTTTTCATGTAGGTAGCACTTTTTTAATACGCAACTTACTTTTCATGTAGGTACCATTTTTTTAATACGCAACTTACTTTTCATGTAGGTACCATTTTTTTAATACGCAACTTACTTTTAATGTAGGTACCACTTTTTTAATACGCAACATACTTTTAATGTAGGTACCACTATTTTAATACGTAACGTACTTTTCATGTAGGTACCTACCTATATTTGAAAAATATTTCGCATAGAATTTTTTACATCAAATATCATGACATTGCTAAAAAATATATTTATTTATTCTGTAATGTAAACAAGATTAAAATCGTTCCTTTTTATTAAAACTTAGGTTTCACATATTTACTTAGTTTCTCTCTTTTTCTTCTATTTTCTGGTATATCATTAAAAATCTTCATCGCACTGTACATCACCGATTTCTGAGATTTAGCCTGTATGTTACACTTTTCAAATTAATACATCTACCGTTCCATTATTTTAAAGCCATCTAATTTGTTTTTACGGAATCTGAAATACCTTTGAGTTGTCCTATAGGATACGCTAGAATTAACAATTCATTTTTATTACATTTTGGACACATTAATACAACTTATATTAATCGTCAATCCACTGAGCATGAAGAGATGCGGGTTCGACTCCCAGTGGTGCAACAACAATATTTTTCGACAAAATTGATTTTAAAATGTATATCTTTCGAATTAATACATTTAACTTCTGCGGGAATACGAGTACATGGAAGATAAAAAAAAGGGGGAGGGGTTAAAATCAAATACCACCCCACACCACTTCATATACCAAAGCATTAACAATTGAAAAATACAACATAAGTCATAATAAATAACCTACATTAAAAATTCGGTCATACAAGCGTTCACTTTAATTTAATTAGATAGGTAAACCAGTTTTCATTTAGAAAAAACAAAAAAATATTAGTGTGTGTAACAGCCCGTTTCAAAAACATGTAGGTTAGTACCGTTTAAAAATTATTAAGTTTTTTGGCGTTTGACTTGTTGCCTCATGCATACATTCAACTCGCGGTTTACTAAATTTTAACCTACGTATCTCCTTCCCTTTCTTTCCTAATGTATCATTAAGCACAAAGAAGAAAGGATGTCGCAGTGATTAAAAGTCTTAAGAACTGCAGCAAATTCAGCGAGTTATTAATTAATCTTACCTCACTTACTAACTTGCCATCACGCCGTTTCCCCGCAGGGGTAGGCAGACATAGCGTCACACTTTTCTGCCTCATCCACATTCATACATCTTCTCGACAATTATTAAGGCTTTTAACAGAACTATCCTCCAGTATCTGGTTTACCAAGTCTTTCGCGGACGTTCTCTACTTCTGGTGCCATCAACATTTGCGTCATATATTTTTTTTACCGTTCTCTCCTCATTCATCCGTTCCATGCGATCAAACCACCTAAGTGATTCTTTCTTAATCTTACTTACTATACTAATATTATTTTCTTATTTCTTCATTCTTTACTCTGCCATAAATGGATCTTCCTTTAATCCCGCTTACACATAATAATCCTTTTCGCGAGTGTTAGTATACACCCCGCGACGCTTGTATTTATGGTGGAGAGGAATCAAAACATGAACCAACAATCAGACAGACGAAAAGTAAGTGCCTTCCTTTTCTTCCTCATATTTACACCAACGTATTTATTCTGATATAGATAGAAAGAGATCATCTCAGGTCAGCCATTAATTACATATCCAACGTGAAAAATTGTCTGGTCCCTAAATGTTTTCACGTATACGTGGGAAAAATTAATTTTAAAAAATTTCTAGCTGTGGAAAATTAAAAAAATTATCAGATCTCACGAGCGCCTGGAAAATTATCGACATCTAAATTATTGCTGGACGCGGACCTTTTAGGTATAACGCGGGCTACATTGGAGTTGTTGCGCCACTGTCGACGACCCTCGTTCGTGGTCTTCCACTCCGACACTTTTTTGCACCGGCGTTCGTCCATTCTTCGGCAAAGAATGCCATTTCAGCTTGTACCTATCTACCTTTTTGTGATTTTGTGTCGATCGCTCGATGATATGAATACGATCAGAGTTTCTGAGGAGTTGCTTTCAGCTTAGGTGGGCAGATGTTATCGATTTAGTCGGAACCGTCGAGCTGATGAAGATGAAATCTCCACGACGACCGATGCTGGCGACTGTTCAGCCGTTTTACATGCTCGGATTGCTAGGTATGATTTTTTTAAAAACAAACTTGAGTATGTGCGCCTTATGTTGTGTGGGTAATACCTACTGCAAACTACGTGACAACCGGAGATGACAATGAACATTTCACAAGACGCGAAAATAATTACGAAGAAATTTATCGATATTTTGTTAACATCCGGGCATGCGACGGAATCCTATTACTTCAACCATTGACCACACGCAGATGAAATATGTGAACTCAACTCAAACAAACAGTCATACTTAACATCATTGATCGATTTGGCAGGTAATTCGCGGTGTAACAATAAAATTAAAAAATATCACCACTAGACAGTTTCGGGAACAGCGGTAATTCTCATCTACACGTGTAAATCGAACTAAATTAAATACAGTATCTACTATTAAATACAATATCACAATTTAAAATACTTCACCGCTATTATCGACATTTCCAAGAAACAATAAACCCAACTCCACCCTTACATATCCCACCCTCCCGTAGCCGAATGTAATGAAACTCGAAAAATATTGGTGTGCAGTAGGTATGTATTTACATGTTAGACACCTAGAAACTAAAACCTCTTTCAATGTTGATCGCATATAAAATTTTGCGGTAAGTGCGCAATTCTCGCGTTGAGAACCCACCTATCGACGCTGCCCGGCCGGTGTGGGGCTGAACACCCCGCACTACCCTCGACAGTGGCGTTGACAAAAGTTAATTTATTTAACGAAAAGGGGGGGGGGGGGGAGAAAAAAATAAATCTAATATGCACACATACTTACAAATGTAAATTTTCTAAACACACACAACGAAAGATGTATTCATCGAACTGATTTCGAGCGGGCGACGTGACGGTCGATCGAACAGGCAACACTCGCGTTTTCGGGCCAAAAAAAACAAAAAAAACCAAATCACCGAATTAACTAATCTTGTAGTGTATCAAACAGCATTTTGATTTCAAAATTTTCATTTTGACGAAGAACTTCGCCGTCATCTCGGAACACCTTCGAAAAACTTGAAACAAGCACTGTTTTACCAACGGAGAACGTCTTTCTAGCCGACACAAACAACCTCAGCGCACTCGGAACGGTATAAAATCACACTAGAACGGCGGTAATGCGACATTTCGCATCGCGTCGGCGGGATTCGAACGCGGAACGGCCGGTTCGGAATTCGAAACGCGATTTTGGAAATTAGCGCGCCGATTTTGAAATTGGAACGCGCCCGTTCGGTTTCCGTGGTCCGCCGATGCGCGCGGCGGCCGGGTTTGGCGGTTGTTTGAGGAGGCGCGCTCGGGTTCCCGCGGCCGCCATCTTGCGGCGGGGCGGGGCGGCCGCGGGGACGCCTCGCCGAGCGGGACGGCGATAGCGCCTCCACAGGGCGGTCGCGACCCAAACGATTATATTAATAATATATATAATATTTATGATATTAATTACCTAATTCATACCCTAATCAAAATATAATGTCGTAAATTCTTCTAATAACTTGGATATTTCCAACGATAAATTGCTTCCCTTTAAAATTAAACTACGCCAAGTTTTCAATAACTATTAACATAAATTGTATGTATTACATCCCATGTCCCGCCCCTCCTTACCCATTTCCACTTTGTATGTTCAGATTAAAAAGACTATTTTGTTTCTTTTAGAATACTATATTTTAGTTTATTATGTACTAGTTATTTAATTCCTAAGAAACTTCACTGGTGTTTTTTATATATAATATGTTATTATTTTTACACTGATTATATAAAAAATAAAATACAAAATAAATAAATAAATAAAATACCTTAGCCGTCTGAACTCATCCGTGAGACGTACAATGACCGACCTAACATTTCTATACAGGATCATCGATGGTATGACAGACTGCCCCCAGATCATCAGAAGTCATCTAGACACAATTCATTGTCCTATTACAGTGACAATGTCAAATTTAACTGCATTATTACAACTCAATGGTGACGGATAAATTGAGTTTATTTCACATTTTATATTTATTTTTAATTTAAATAATGAAAAAATATGCAATTTTTTTCTTAGTGTATTGCACATCTGATGAAATTTACTGGTATTTTACAAATTATACAATAATGAATGCATACTAGTTTTTTTAATTCTACTCGTTTAACTTACATAAGGCGCGTTTCGCATTAAGAGAGGCATTATCAAACTAACAATTTATTACAATAACTTGAATATATATTAATAGTGAAGGACAGCTATATAATTTTATTTATATGAGATGAAATGAGACATTGGAATTCTGTGTGTATATATATATATAAAAATTGTTGTACGGTACTAATAATTCCGTTTCAACACTACCTAATCCATAAAAATTTGAAAATAACTAATAGCGCCAAAATTAGTCTGTAAAGGCAGGATCAGGGGCAAGCATATTGAGCGTCCTTATCAATTGTCGCACTGTCGAGCCATGTCAAATGAATAGCATAAAAAATATTTGCAACGCGACACGAATAACAGATGAATGTTTAAGTTAGTTCAATAATCATTTATGTAAAACATGATCTCAGTTTTAACATCAAAAATGTATTTAAGTAGATATATATACATTTCAAAGTTGATACGTGAGAATACCGTTTGTTCAATTCTAGGGAGGGCACTATTAAAAGGGCAACAAGAGAGCAAAAGCAATCGGTTATTGTGATCATCTAAAACTATCGCGGCGAGAACCGATTGCTTTCCTGTTTGAGATATTTAAATTGAACGACGAATTAAAATCAAAAGGTTTTTTTTCCACTTTCTAAATATCAATTATGAATTTCTACAAAGTAACCTCGGAAACAGTTAAACAAAAACATGTAATTTATTTTCTGTTGAAGACAAACTGGAACATTTTGATATTAAAATTTTTGTTTTTCAATTTTGTAATTTGCTTGGTGATCGAGATGTAAGTTATTATTATTTTGATTGATTTTTATGTTTTATATAAGACGAATCATTCTCTTTCACAAAGACTTACTACACACACACACACACACACACACGATACGTTATAATTTGCAACTACTATAGTTTCGAGAGGTATAGTCACCTATCTTCATCAGTTCAGTTGTGTTAAAAGATTATTTTAAAATATATCAATACAAAACCAGCTCGCAAATCACATATATGTTCTGCAAATATATATATATATATGCAACGTGATTCTAAAGTTTACGAATTTGCTTATAAGAAATCAAATTAGTTTAAAATATTTGACCAACTTATTTTAAAAATTGTTAATTGTATAATATTAGATGGAGACATGAACATACAATATATATCAGTTTGAAATTTCTTACAGTGAAAATAATGATGGTAATATAAAAGCGAATTTAATAGAAAAATTCAATTTTGAAGTTTAACTTTACTTAATAAACTAATTGTTTTTATTCAATATATTACGTTTTGTCTTATTTTTGTACTACTATAATATATTATGTCCAGTGTCAAAGACTCGTGTAAATTGTCCTCAATTAATAAATCTTGAATTAAATAATTCAATACACACTAAGAACACCCAGTAGATTTCGACCGTCAACAAAATAATCACGCAAACATGACCTCTAAACACGCTCACACTAAGCTACACAATCGTTCATTCGAGCGGAGAGACGTGCGACCTTTCGACAATTGGGGCTCGGGTTTTCTTTGTTCGAAGAATCGAGGGCGTGGCGGCGCAAAGGACAACTTTTGTTCTACATCGCGGCCAGGGGAGAATGGGCTTTGGGCGTGCGGGGCAAGGCGCACATTGCCCCGCAAGGATTTAATGAAAAAATATAATAATTTATTATGTCTGGGACCGAATTGGATTGACGGCGCGCGAGGGATGCGCAACCTGCGGATCGATATTAAAATACAACAATAATATTCTTAATGAGAGAGCATTATTATTGTTCTGTGATATTTTAATACAAATTAAATACATCTATTAGAGAGATATAGAATAATGGAACGATAGATGTATTCATTTGAAAAGTTTAATACACGAGTTCGAAAATTTGTCGTCTAAAATATTGTCGCTGTAGCATAGAGCATAGCACCTTCCCCTAATCCCGGTAGTAACAATATTTTTAGAAAAAATTGATTTTATATGTATATCTTTCTAATTAACACATTTAAACTGTTTTAAAAGAAGAAGATATTATTTGCCTACATATAGTTTACCTCTCAGTAGAACATTGTCGACACATTTTATCTTATCTTATCTCAAAAATATTATCGGCGTGCACAGGCCCGAAGATAAGGCGACCCTGACATCCCAATCATCAGCTTATAAGAACAGGAGTATGGAATAACATAAACGTTGGAGATGTACACGTCGATGCCAGAAGAATCCGTCAGCATCCCATGTTCGCGTATAGAACTTATTAGGTTCCGAACCTCGAAAAAATTCTTGAACAAATTTTCAAACACGTGGATGACCAATTATTGCGGTTCTAGTTTGAGGTACTAGTAGGAAGGTATTAAAAATTCTCGGAAACAATTAACGGTGATCGGTATCGTCACATGTCGGAAAACTTCTTGGTGGCCGAATTGGGCCTACAACACATGCGGTTTCAACGGGACGGTGCCACCTCACACAAAGCCCGAGCTACGCTTAAAATGCTGATATCGAATGGCCTCGTCGATCACCTGATTAGACGGCTCCCGACTATTTTCTGTGAGGTTACTTGAAAGGAAAGGTCTACGCCAATAAGCCAATAATAATTCAGGACAATATTATAAATGAAATAACACGCCAGAAGTGTGCGAGAATGATATGAAAAATATGGTTAAAGGAGCACGCGTTTGTGCCGCTACCGGAGGCGGCCACTTGGCCGATATCACGCTCCATACACAGAGACGAAGCTATTTATATATTATTTATTTGTCAGAATTCTGCGCGAAATCGTCATCTCGAAATAATGTCGATCGTCGATGTGCCGATGGGCGGGCGCGCCCCACCCCTGGCGGGAACCTACCCACGTATCGATCGCGGGTCCCGCGCTCGCAACAATGGCGCGGCGCCCCGCGGCGAGAGAAGCAATCACCGCGCCGAGAGATGGAACAGGATAACGCTACACAATCACGCGCGCACACCGCCACACCCGCCCAAGGTCGGGCCGCCTCGTCTCGGTGATTAACGCGTGGAGGAAGTACGTTTTATAAAATAATTAGGCGTCGGGAGAGGTCGGCAAACTACAACGAGAAAGCATTAAAAAAAAAAATTATTCTGTAAGAAAAAAATGTTCATCAACGATAAGACAGGCACCCTTCCGATGGCGTCCACCCTTTTGACACGGAACATACATTTCATGTATATCTAGTATATATAGTAAAAAATGATTTTTTTTTTTTTAAATCATTTATTTTCCACACTCTCTTTGTAATCTTATTTTTAAAAAATCATTCCCCCGACTCCATTACACAAGAAACCATCTTCAATGAGAGATGTTGTCCCATTCATGCATATTTGGTCAACCTTCTTATTATATCGGCAATATTCAAAGTGTCTTTTGACAGACCATATGGCAGAGATTGGATTCACATAAACTGCTTAGTTTTAAAAACTACCACGACAACTCACCGCGCATCGAGCTATGGATATTTACCGAATTGAAAATTGTACGGAATCGTTATCTATGCTGTTTTTTTTTAACAGAATAACATTAGAAAGGGTTACAACATCATCGCAAATCATTGAAGTGTCTACTTCCTCTTTTACAAATTCGCGAATTTTACTATCTTAACGTGTTGATTTCTTTTGGTTTTGATTGCTTTTTGATTTGTGAAAAACAATAATCAATTAGGAGAACTATTTTCTACGTTAACCTTTAATACAAATAATTATTTCCTTTAGTTATTACGTGAAAGATTTTCAAACAATAAATGAATCATGTTCAGTCATAGAATGTGTTCTTAAAAACGTCCATACATTTTTTACATGAGTATTATTTCACGTTAAAACATAAACTTTAAAAATACTATTAATAGTACTCTAAAATTACAAATAAATACATGGTAGGATCGTAACGGCATAACCGAAATCTACACCTACAGCACGCCACTGACTAAAATCAGCCAGTTTCCGTTGATCCAACTGCATTCTAAATTCGTCTAAACTCTCAAAAGATATAAATCCAGTTTTATATACCGCTAATAATAATTTAGGAAAACTTTCAACCAACTGTAAAGACAAAAAAAGACATAGTAAGCAATTCTGGCATCTATAAACTGTAGCTCTCTGCATAGGCAAAACATCGAGGAACGTAAATAATAGAATAAAATTACACATTAGATAACAATTGTAGGTTTTTCGGAATTTTCCGAACACTTCATAAATTCTAATCATACATTTAACCTTTCCTTCCCGAAGCGGGGTATTCACATTCCCCATGGATCGTTTTAAACTCCATAACTCAATAATTATGAAAACGATTTCGTTCTTATTTTTTGTAATCTTCACGGAAATGTGACGAAAATTTAGACATTTTTTGTTATTCAAATTTCTTAGCATATAATATTAAAAAATATTGTTTTGCACCTGCGCATGTCGATACCATACTCCTGTGTCTTATCGTTAAGTTATTACGCTCTAACTAATGCACTGTGTAGCCCCACACCACAGATGCGAACGAGGGAGAGAGCTATATCGCTTATCGCGACTCGCAGCATTCGAACGAGAGACATGAACTTTTTATTATCGTTTGTATAAATATCGGACCACACGGAAGTTCTGGCCGCTTAGTGACGAAAAGGTTAAATAAGAATACAGCGGCACAAGTGTTACATAACAATTTAGAAGCATTACAAATAAATAAATAACTGAAATAAATCTATCCAATAGTCCGACATTAAAGTTGTTCCCTACCCTTCTCCCCCACCCCTCACAGCGGACTCTATCTCACTTTGATATGCTGTTCAACCACAATACGGGTTCTGCTGACATCTCCAAAGATGTGGACTGTATGTTTTAACTCACTATTTCGACACAGTATAGACGCGTAGTGCCGAGATTGTATAACACAGTGCATTGTATTCGTTCAATAATTAATATGCGTCCCAAATAACTGAAGAAGATTGGGTACAGCTGACACTAGTTGACTTTAGTACAGGTGCATTATAAAGTGATTCAAAACTAAAATATTATTTAATTATTCTTAAAATACTTTTTAACAATATTTTTTTACGATATCTGTATTGGGAATAATTGCACCTTTGTAATTGTCCTTCCTTCCTTCCTTCTTCATCAGCATGTATACCTGCGAGCTGTGCTCGAAATACAAGCGAGTGACGTATAACCGTCTCCGAATTCAGTACAACAACTCGTACAGAATACTGTTCAAGTTGGCGCATTATTGCAGCGCATCTACAATGTTTACCGAAGGCTGTATACACGGATTCGTTCCGCTTCTGAGACATCGAGTTGCTGGCGTAAAGCTGCGGCTGGAGCTCAGCTCTGGTGCAAGCGGCGCTCTCGTGGAAAGCTGGTTCCCTGACCAGAGAATGGCAGCGCCTGCAGAATAGCTACATATACAACAATGGCCGCGACCGAAGTAGTTATATATGTAATATTTATATTTTGTGTGAACTTTTTACTTTTTATTAACTTTTCCAAATTTATTAATATTTTCCTTGGTTTTCTTTTTCATACCATTATATATATATATAAAAAAAAAAAACTGGCTACTTTGAAACAGACTTTAGTCTAGCAAAGTAGCCAGGACAACGCTGTATATATCAGAGGTGAAGTCTACTCCACCCCACACAATAAACTATGTATTATGTATGTTTATTATGTATCCACCTCTGTTAGTACAAAAATATGGATGTCAAAATATATATAAATAAATAAAATTTATTTCATAATATGTATTATCTGTATGGCGAATCGGCTTAAAAAATAAATAAAAAAAACCTGATCACGCTGAAATAAACACTATATTATAACTTCTTTTTGTATGCCGAAAATTAGTTTTGATCTAGATGTGCGATATGTTAACATTATTCGCTTATATTTTGTGTTGAATTTGTATCGTTAACAAATTATAGAGGATCGTTGTCATATTTTTAATAATAACAGGGGCGGCATCCCGAACTTGGCTCAAGGGCGACACTGGGTAGAAGTAGAAGAAGAATAAAAATGGCAGGCCGACACCTAATCGCGAGCCGTCCGCTGATCATTGCGGTCTGTACCTCCGCCATTGTCTCGGGACACAAAGAAGAAATCGGTTACGCTCTAAATAGTGGGTACCTACTACAGCAGCTGTAGAAAGTGTACACCCCGTCTCACGGTGCAGGGGGAGGGCGTGGCCGAGCGCGCCCGGGGCGCACGGCGATCGTAACTTGCGCGGGCATGAGCGGCGGGCCGCGTCAGCGCGGTCGCGATACAATACAATTAATATATAGGTATATATTTGGTATATATATACCTTCAAAACGTAACACTTTGTTTATACCATTGACAAATCAATACGTTTCAAGACCAACGATCCCTTCTTCAGGATACAACGTATACTAAAATTCAAAATTCAAACATAAACAAAAGCATAAATGCAAAATTTGAAAGGTGGCTGTTTGCAAAAAGGATTTGGTTATTAATAATGTTTAATTTAGTAATATTAAAATATGTCTAAGAACACACAATACTGGATTTTTACCTACAAAGGCACTGTTATTAAATACATATCAGATATAATATTTTTATTATATTTTATAGCTATATATAATTAGGCTGGCTTAAGTAATCACTTTATATATACATAACGTTCACCAATTCTCACCCCTCAATCTTCATATTTATCAAATTTTCGAAAGTTGTATATATGTTATTAGATTGGTGAACGTTATATATATATATATATATATATATATATATATATATATAGTGATGACATTTATATATCTGATATTTATTTAATGTTTAATTTGCTATTCATACTTTTTCTTATTTCTAAAATTTATAAATAATCTAACTGTAAACCCCTTGTATTTGTATGTAAAATTTCTAAACCCTTGTTAATATCAAAATAATGATTTGTTTCCAATACTTGATTGGAGAATTCAGAGAAGATGTTGCTATTTAGACATCTCAAGTGCTCCTTATATGCAGTTTTTTTTCTTATGATTAATATAATATTATTTATATTTTTTATTTATTAAGCACTGAATAGAGTTTAAATCCATCTACGGTTTGTTCTTCTCCAGGATGTCTTAACTAACTAAAAACATATATTAGTGTTTCTTCACCAGAATCTATTTAGTTAGTACCTAACTCTAATTGTTACTTAATACTAATTTAGAATGGGACTCGTAGTTCAATTCAGTTGGTTGTTTATAATATTTAGATTAGTTTTACACGCTTTATTTGTCTCCGACGATTCCAAATTATTTCATTTGTGACCAACACCGTTTATATGCTAAATTAACAATCCCAATTTGACCATTTTCTATCAAATGATTAGAAAATTCTGAAAACCCACTACTGTTCAAACATATCAAATAAAAAAATATGAATTTTAACCACAAAGTTAATATTGCTAATTTTAAAAGTAATATAATATTATGTTGCCAATTGTATAATTATAACATTTCAATGAATGGTGAATTCTGCATCATAATGTAGGTCATTTTTGCATCCGTTTGTCGGTGCGTTTTCTACGAAAATAGGCAATTTCTGAGCTGATCGTCGTTATCTATTGCCTATTTAAACTTGTTATTTATATGTTAAATATGTTATTTTTTGACAAAAAAATAAATAAAATACCAGAATTTGTCAAGCCAGCGCGTCGTTATTTAAGAAGATTCCTCTGAGATGAAAATCTGACGGAGCAAGATCAGGAGAACAGGGCGAGCGTGGAATAATGTCCCGATCGAGCTCTTGAATAGCTGTCATGTAAAGCCCTAAGTCAGCGAATAAACTCAAAACAGAATAATAATAATACTCTTAAAATTACCAACATTAAACTTTATGGTTAAAATTCATATTTTTTTATTCATATATTTGTTTTATTAATCACTTAATTGAGTTTAAATACATCTACCAGTTTCGAAAAATACCATTTTCTTCTTCAAGATGTCATGTTAAAAAAAATTGTATTTTTCGAAACCTGTCGATGTATTTAAATTCTATTAAGTGGTTAATAAAACAAAGATAATAAATAAAAAAAATAAATAAATATTTCCACATGTTTCGTATTTCACTTTGTGGAAGTCCATTGTAATAAATTTAATTAATTATTCAAATAAAACACGTTGTTTACTTCACACTGCACTTTAATTTAAAAAAACATTTTCGACGCTTCTATGCGTCATCTTCAGTAAAAAACCTAAAGCTTAAAACTATCGACAACATTTGGCGGTATGGGGTATGAGAGCGGTGTCGGCGACAGGGGGGTTTCGGTGAAAATAATATGTTAGAAATGTTCGTTTTTTACTCGATTTAAACCAGCCAAAAAAATTAATACAAGCTTTGGACAAATTGAAAAATTCAAAACGTATTCGATAAAACAATATGTGTATTAAAATGAGATGTGAAGAATGTACTTACAATACTATATTTAGTAATGAACAGTCGGAGGTTCGAGCCGCATTCCAGGAGACCGGCAAACACGAGCTTAGCTTAGCTTAGTTTGAAAATATGAATAAATAATCATTGCTCTTATTATATATCATCCCTCTCCGAGCACAAGAGCTGGTCTCTATTTTGGAGAGGTAAGCGAAAGAAACACCATGTATGTGTATAACCTTATATATGTTTGTAATCATGTATTTTAAAAATAGAATTTATTTTGCCAATGTATTTTTCGCTAAATAAATAAAATTTTTTAAATATGTATATCTTATATGTCGGTTTTGAAGGTTTCGGAGGCGATGAACGTCGATCCAATAATGAAAATCAAAATAATTTTCTAATTTCGGTGACATGATGCGATAGTCGAAATTAGGAAACGGCGGCCGACCCTGGGCGGGCGGGTCCCCGCCCCGCGTGCGTGCGTGCGAGCGGGCGACGTTGACTAATGACGGCCCCGATTGGCCCGCAGCCGAGTGCGTGCGCTTCCCCCGGCTCCAAATTCAAATTCAAATTGGAAACGCTACGGCGGCGCGCGGGGCAGGGAGGGATGGGGGGTGCCGCATTATTGCGCGGGAGATTAATTAATCATGCAGCCTTTTATACCTCGACCGGCGATTCCTCGGCGGGGGCCACGCCCCGCGGCTCCTGACTCCTCGGGCTGATCGTCCATCCACTCTCTGACCTCTGTCTTCGCCATTTATATACATATTTATTTATAAAAAGTCCTGCAAACCCACACGAAAAGCAGATTTCGTCTACGAAGCGAAGTTACAAGAACAGAGAGCATCTTCTCCATTATGCACTCAATGGCGAGCAGAGCGTTTCCCCGATATGTCTGCATATTTTTAGTTTATTAATTGCCTATACAATAACACAATTAATTACAATTCACTAAAAAAAACATATTCCAAAAACACCGTGCCAAAACGAAAATTGATGACAAATTTTCAAAATGCACCGCCCAACCACGCGAGCCTGTTCTAGGGCATGTTGGCAAACAAATCATACTTCATTAACTAATAAATTTTAGATTTTTTTTGTCGTACTGGCAACAGTTTGCCATTACAGCGTGAATAGACTTACGCCAGAACAACGCTTGCAAATTTATTTCGAAAATAGCGGTTCAGTTCGCGAAACTTACCGTCATAATCTACCATCCGAGCGAGTCATTCCAATAACCGCGGATAGTTTGATATCTAATGGGTAATACAGAGACGGCGCGCAGAAGCTGTCAGGCCAGAACGGCGCGGTGAACGGGGAGCGCTGTGGATCCATCATCACTGACTCTCTCGTTCCCCAGTCGGGTGGCATTAGTGCGGAAGAGCTGAGCGAGACCGACTGCGCTCGCCACTATCTATCTACTGAAGGATTAGCCTCTAAGATCGTGTCATTTAACACCTTTCTGTTATTTTCGCCGATAAACCAGCGACAGTAGACGACTTGGAAGCCAACATTTGTCGCGTTATTGCCAACATACGACCCCAGCTGCTCAAAATTTGTCGAAAATTGGACTTATTCGAGCCAACCGCGACGCCCATATGCGTAAAATTCATATTTAAACACTAATTGCATAAAATTATATTTCCAATAAAGCCAATACCGTGGCCGTTGCCAAGATTTTTATTTAATTTTAAAGTTCTATACCCCTAAAAAGAACACCCTTTATAACTCATTGAATACGAGGTAAATACAAAATTTAAGTACATACAAGATAAAGTAAAAGCGAAATCATACAACATGTATAAATGTCACTAATTATGCATCTTAAAAAATCTATTAAACTTTATGATACGACAATAAATAAATGAATGTCCTTAAATTTGTTATCCAAAGCCATATAATTAGCCACAATCAATTTAAAGCATTCTTCCTAAAATTTTACTTAAAATTTTAATATTATTTCTACTACTTACTTACTTACCATCACGCCGTTTCCCCGTGGGGGTAGGCAGAGAGGATAGAGCGCCACACTCTTCCGTCCTGACATACAATTCTCGCCTCATCCACATTCATACATCTTGTCATACAAGGTCGCCGATTGTTGAGGCTTCTAACAGAACCATCCTCCATTATCTGGTTTACCTGGAATGCCAAGTCTTCCGCGGACGTCCTCTATTTCTGGTTCCATCAACACTTGCGTCATATATCTTTCTTACCATTCTCTCCTCATTATTATTTCTAAATAGATTATATATTCTGGGAGCTTGAAAAGTGAATAATCTTTGACCAAAACTAGTTTTCATTCTAGGAATGATTTTAAGATTAATACTTTTAAAATTATCAATATTAACTTTGTGGTTAAAATTCATATTTTTTATTTATTATATGTAAACACCTACCACGAGACATTAGACCGGCATTTTACACAAATAATAGTATAGGAAATTTACTCATCAATTCTAAAGACAAAGATGATAAATTTAACAATTCTGGCGTCTATAAACTTAGTTGCAAGGATTGTGCTGCATTTTATATTGGTAAAACGGTGAGAAATTTTAATATAAGAGAAAAGGAGCATTTGAGATGTTTGAACAATAGTGGCTTTTCAGAATTTTCTAATCATTTGATAGAAAATGGTCATGGTTTGGATAAAAAATTGGTATTGTCAATTTTGCATATAAACTGCGTTGGTCACAAATGAAATAATTTGGATATAAATAGATAAATAAAGCGTGGAAAACTAATCTAAATATTATAAACGACCAACTGAATTGAACTACGAGTCCCATTCTAAATTAGTATTAAGTAACAATTAGAGTTAGGTACTAACTAAATAGATTCTGGTGAAGAAACACTAATATATGTTTTTAGTTAGTTAAGACATCCTGGAGAAGAACAAACCGGTAGATGGATTTAAACTCTATTCAGTGCTTAATAAAACAAAGATAATAAATAAAAGATTTTAAAATTACTTACTCTTGTGGGATCTTTCAGACCTCACAGATGGAGCGATTGTTTACTCATGAAAGCTAGTCAATAATACATTCAAACTATTGTCTCTCTGATGATGGTCAGTGACGTCCTTAGGTGAAGCAAATTTCCCTGCTATTTTTAAAAATGTGAAATCTACCCTCTTTAACCCTTTCTACTCCCGAATTATTAAATTTAAGTGCTTAGCAACTGCATATTTTTTGTAGTATTCTTCAAACATAAAATAAGCATGGATGGATATAAATGAAACAATGTTATTACTCTACTTGAGTTTATTAGCACTACTCTCATATTTCTCATCGACAGGTGAAGTATTAAACTGACTACACATAAATATAGGAGACAAGACTTCAACCGTCCACCAATAACTCCGCCCCCTCCCCATCTGTCAGTACCTAGTACCTAATTACTCGTTTGTCTACCACATAAGCCTTATCTCCTATATTTATGTGTACTGTTTCTCTCAAAACTCGAGTAGTGCTAATAAACTCAAGTAGAGTAATAACATTGTTTCATTTATATCCATCCATTGTGATGAAACTACAAGGTTAACGCCGATTCTATTAATAATATAAAATAAACAAATTGTGATTGAAAAATTTTAAAAAAAATCTAGGTAAGCATACAAATATTATTAATTATAATTTATGGTACTTCTAAGAACATCTTTTCTCAGTCATTAAATGTTCAATATTTAAATTTTAAAATCTCTTTCGATTGATAAACGTGTAACGTATACAGATTTTTATCTTTAGTTTTTCTAATTTTCCTATCAAAACACCTTTTATGGTTGAATCAAAGTGTATTAGCGATTTATTTTTCATTAATGAAAAAGTATGGATAATTACAGGGCTTACGACCAATCTTTGGCTGGCTTACGTGATCACTTTACACAATGTAACGTTCACCATACCGCCCAATCAACCTCCATATCTATCTAATTTTTGAAAGTTGTATATATGCTGATATGCGGAAAAACTTCGAATACCACTGCACTGTCATTTATGGACAAAATTTTGAATAAACTTCCCTGAAACGGCATATATGTCACAATGAGAATCGAATATCTGTAAATTATACTAGAATAGGTCTGAAAAATGAATATTTTTCAATTTTTACATATTTTTTTATTTTGACCAGTACATTATTATTAATACTTCCATTAATAATAATTGAATCTGTGAGATATCTATTATATGTTAGTTAGTCACCAACAGCTGACATATCAACCGCGGCAGCTAGTTTCGATACCGCTGTATCTTGATAAATTCCTCACTACCAATAGAAAAAGTGTTCTGAATTCAAAAGACGGCACCCAATCTCGGAACAGCGAGACAACCCACATTACATAATATATTATATACAGCCACTAAATAACATCAGAGCGAGAGGGCAGCGCGTATACGGAGGAAACGAGACAACACCGGTCTACGCGCGGTAACAAAAAACAGGCTAAATATGTTCTACGGAACGCTCGCCTCGGTGTGAGCGAGACCGCGCTCGCGGCCGGATAACGAGCGAGAGCGAGACGAAAGCGTCTACGGACCGGCGCGGTCGCACAATCCTCGAGACAGGGACGCATTCCAGTGATATTATTTTTTTAAATCTTATTGTGAAATTGTAATTATTCAGAACATAGGCCTGTAATATTTTAAACACTAATTAAACGTATTAATTACAAATAAATACATATAAAATCAACTTTATCGAAAAATATTGTTGTTGCGCTAACGGGATTCGAACTTGGATCTCTTTCCAAAGCGTGGAAGATGCATTATCTAACTTTGTAGACAAATTTTTCACTTTTTCAAATGAATACATCTATCGTTCCACTATTTGATATATATATTTCGATAAAATTGATGTACTCGCCGAGGAGACACCATATAATTGATATGATCAAACACGTGTTAATAATTTAAACGTGTAATCATAGGCGTGGTGCCAAAAAAAACCCGTGGGATGGATGTCAAGAAAACAAGGACGTCTTAGTAAAACGTCACAAGCGGAGTGAACCGCAACGAAAATAAAACCAAATCCCCATAACTACATGTTGTTTGACTTATGTTTTGACACAATTTTTTAAATAATCTTTTACTTTTTAAATGTACCTATAATATCTAATAATCTATATAATCTTTCTAATAATTTGTGTATGTTAATTGTTTTTATACTGTAGTACTCTCATCAGCCTTAAAGGTACACCTGGTACCGACAAACAAAATGACGACAATACATCGCGGCACAGCCACTCCGGGAGGCAACCATAACAAATCGCTTCTCTCTCGGCCCCCCGACCAGTTCACCAGCAGACTCCTCACTGCTCATATCTTATATTCCAACCTGTTCTAGACCAGTGGCGTGCACTAGGCATGAACGTGGGTTATGCTGTTAATAGCGATGCGCATTATTACTAGAAGTTGTATTCATCGTACACTCTTTCAGGAGTATGTTTTTAAAGTATACCTTTGTGAGTTTATTTGCATTCTTGAAACATATCATTAATATTACAAGTATTGTTTGAAAATTCTTCAACTTGTTTTAATTCTTCATACCCCTATATATTATCCATTAGCCCCATATTGGGTGTGTTTCCTTTAAAATCAATTTAATATCCATCAACATTGTGTTTTCCCCTCCCTTAATATTCCGTCTATTTGTATATATATTATATCTATCTCTTTTACATATAATTTGATGTTCTGTTTAAATATATATGTATTCTGTCTCTCTCTCTTTCACGTGTAATTTTATATTCTATATATAAGTGCACAATTTTTGAATTTATGATAAGTTTTAAATACGTCCTGATGAAGCTCGAGATAATCGAAACCGGTTGACGTATAAAAAAATTCATGGTTTCATACAAAGTGAGTGTTATTTTATTTAATATAATTTGTCAAACCGCAAAGTGATTGCTTTCTACGAAAATATATAATTTTTATTACAATTTTATTACATATTACATTACAATTTTCAATATTTTCCAAATTGCAGAACACTTTTAGTAGTAATTAAAGAGTATTTATCAACAACAAAAAAAATAATTAAAATAAAATACAACGAAAGAAACAAATAATTATTTGAAAATGTGTTCTTTCACTGAATATTTTAGGGGTCACTAAGGTCTCTTTATCTATCCAACATTCTAACATAATCATTATACAGTGCCTACACTAATAATACACCAGTTCTGTCGAATCTTTATCTTTCTTGAATTAAATAACACCACAACACCTCGAAAAAAACTGTCTACTTTAACACAGACTTCAGTCTAGCAAAGTTGCCAGGACAACGCCGTATATATCAGAGGTGGAGTCTACTCCATCCCACACAATAAACTACGAGTATATACATAATTGCAATATAATTGTATCTTATGTTTATCGTGTTATATTATAATATATTCACATCTGTTACAACAAAATAATGGTTATTTCTGCTAGTTTTAATTATATATTGAACTTAAAGTTATTCATATAAATCTATAAAGTAATACAAGAAGTCAAAAAAACAATTTATTTAAACCGCCCAAAAGCCCCGGGCCAACCCACCCGGGCCTCGGTCCTCAGTGCGGCCCTGTTCTGACGCGGTATAATGTAATTCAAAACGGTGCGAGCGAGATGGGCGGCGCGCTTCGCACAGAGAGAGAGACGGCAGACGCGGATCAAGCGCGCCGGACAGAGACGGCCGACGGGCCGTAATGGAATTGGAAAACTCTCGGAGGGTGATGTGTGAACGGGCTAATGCGGGAGACAGGGACGGAGCGGCGGGTGCGAGAGAGAGACGAATGTATAATGATTTTCCCAGGGGTTACTTTTTCAAATGGATTTAACTATAAAAAAATTGTGATAGATTGATGTCAAATATCGCGCTGGTGGTGTGCGGGGCGGGAGGCAAGCGGGACAACGTCGTCTACGAATACGAGAGAGAGAAATGAGCAACCGGTGTGGAAAACTCAACGTCGTAAAATAAAAATACAATAAAACTAGTTCCCGTTTATTGAATCGTTCGTATCTCGTACGGTCTAGTCAGACGAGTTGAATTTGAACGAATTTGAAACGTTTTGCAGTTAGATTCGCAGTCACTCCGTCGGACAAACGTGCGATCGGCGCGAATGATAAACGCCGCGCGTGCAGCGTGATGATCGATGAGAGGTGTGACGTCACGTCATGTTTCACATCTAAAAACGATTTCTAAAATTGATCAAATTATGTGAGAGCAGGCTCGTTCGGTCTAGCCGTAAGACACTCTCGTCGCGATCAAATGATCGAGGGTTTGAGTATCGCCCCGGAGCGTGTTGGTCCAATTAACTTTATTAATTTTAAAAGATATCAGATATATTTTTTATTATATTTAATGGAAAATATACGGAAGAATATCTCCACATTTATCCAATTTTTTAAAGTTGTATATATGTTAGTATGTGTAATTATCCATACTTGTCATATAATATAATATGAATAGCTTCGTATCTATGAGATATCCGAAATTTGTTTAATAACAGTGCCTTTGTAGGTAAAAATCCGATAATTATGTGTTCTTAGACACAATCAAATATTGTTAATTTATTAATTTAAGCCGATCGGTTTCGAAACCTCTGCAATCTTGAAATTCGAAGACGTATTCCGAATGGTGAACCCACACGCGTGTCCATTATTATGAAAGTGGTCTAAGTAGTGCATATTTAAATGTTTGAAATGATTAAAAAATATTTTTATATTCCACAACACAGTGTGTTTCAACATTTATATGGTCTACTAGATTTATCATTTATTTCGACATACAAACGTATGCATAGCATATAAAGAAATCAAAAATTTAAAGTTAAAACGAGCAACTCTATTAAAAAAAATAAACACTAGAGGAATACTGCAACAATTCACTGAATATAACGCTTCTAATTTTTCACAATTTGCATCATATTATATTCATTTAAAATAATGTCATAAATATGAATTAAACATATTAATTAGAAAGATATACATATAAAATCAATTTTATCGAAAAATATTGCTGTTGCGCCACCGGGAATTGTTCCAATTCGGTGAACGTGCATTATTCAACTATGCTACAGCGACAAATATTCGAACCTACATGTTACCTCTTTGATATCGATACATTTAACCGTTCCATTACTTGAAAAAGCCTTATTTTTACCTTATTTTTACGGAATCTCAAATACCTTTGAGTAATCTGATAGCAGACGCCAGAATTATCAAATTATTTTTATTAAATTTTGGACACATTGATACAACTTTATTATTAGGAGAACGCATTCTTATTGTGAAGTTGTAATAACAACAAATTAAAAATATTACACAGCTGTATTTTTTTGGTTTTTATGGTTAAGCCACTTTCATAATTATGGCTTAGACCACTAACGCGTTTCGCCTTGTAATAGCATTAGTGTTGAAACAGAATGATTACTTAGAATAATTAGAAGCATTATAAAAAATGTATGGAAATCCTCGCAATTCCATTGAATCGTGTTGCCGTATTGTACTACACTTGATTGATAATGCCCTTACAAGGCGAAACGCGTGTCAAGTAAACGAAACGAGTAGAATCAAAAATACAAGTGTTTAATTTTCACATATGTGATTACGGAATTGTAAAAACTTACCTCGGAAATAGTAAATATGAATGGTAAAATTAGGTCAGTGTACCGTGAGCATCGTTCAGCATCGAGCTGAATAAGAAGTATTTTAAATGCAATAAGACACCGGTCACTGACGACTGTTATCAAAAAAAAAATTGAATTATCAATTATTTCCGTAACCGTGCGAAATTTTCATAGAATCCTTAAACATTTTCGACTCGGGCGAGTCGAGCGTTCGATATACTTGAGCCGGCATCATTCCGGGCCCGCGGGCAACGATGTACTCGATATGAAAGTGAGGCAATTAAATGGAGAACAAAGATGGCGGCGGAGGTGGACCCCGCGCGCGCATATTACAATACATATTAAATGTCGACTTGACGAACGGCTCCATTAATCATATTCCGGCCAGCTGGACGATTAATATCGCCCACCAGAGACGCTCAGCTATCGCTCTGCTTCCATCGCGTCTCCTCGAGCGAGACTCCGAGACCTGATGTCGGTCACTAGCGGACTTTTCGGAATGAGATTGACATCGGGACTGACGGTCTCCGGTGACGATTGAAGGATTGATGGCCGCGAATGACGACGGAAGGGAGACTGACAGTCGGAATGATCGCGTAGTGGGGCGCGTCAGTATTGCGTCAATTCGCGATGATCTAGGACAGTGCACACGTTGACAAAACTGTAGTTCATAGTTAACTTTTATATTTTTATATGCTACAATTATTACATTCAGTCATTAACTGATGTAGGTTTGCTCCGGTATCATCGCACCAGAGCCATGTACCAATTTATCGTTATCATATTTAAATCAGAAGGAAGCCAGAGAGAAGCTATAGAAGTCACGCACCCTCAAAAAGGAAGAGTAGACGTCACAATAATAATGTTCTCATGTAACATTTTGATTTTTGGCTAACGAAGAAGAAATGCGACAATCGTCAGTGCTGCAAAATAAAGCTATGAGTATAATACTCGCAATGTAATGAAAGATCTGAATATGATGACCTTTAAGCAGATAATATATTTTAATATAATGGTATTTGTTTATAAAATATCAGCGGAATTTACACCAAAAATGGATGCAAATCAACATGAGCACGAGCATCGTACAGGAGGAAGGGATAGACTGAGACTGCCGTTCAGGAAGAAGGACAAATCTCAGAAATCGATGATATTTTTTAATGAAAGCCAGAAAACATAAGAAAGGAAGAGAAATTGAATAGATTTAAGATGAAACTGATCAACTGTTTGTTTACATTAGAGCGTATATAGGAGGGCACTATGTTAATAATTAAGTAAATAATACGTATATCAGAGGGAGGCCAGCAGCGGATGAAAAGAAGAAGAAGAAAAAGCTGAAATAATGGAAATAAGAATTAGTGTATATTCCCAGGGGGCGCCTACCTGCCGAAGGGCTGCAGTATTTTTTGCATCGGAAAGGACCGAGAAAGACGCGAGTCACGCCGGCGAGCGCAAGGCACCGTGACTCGCCAGAAATTCAGATTGAATAGGGATAAGTTATTGATATATATTCAGACGCGATTGTTTCCTTTTAGCGGCCCGGCGGATCCTCGTCCGCCAGCTCCATCGAAGATCTACTCCAAAATCTTCGTCTGTACAACTCCACAATCATATATATGATAATTAAACACTTGTTCTCCGATTCTAGTCGTTTAATTTACTTGAGACGCGTTTCGCCTTGCAAGAGCATTATCAATTTAACAATTTAACTATATCTATGTCTATAGATGAAAAGGGACAACATTATTACATGGAATTTTGAGAATTTCCATACATTTCTGAATGCTTCTAATTATACTAAGTAATCGTGATATGTAATGGAATTTATATAATGAAATTTTATAAATATATCTGTTACCGTATTGTTTCATGTTGTAAAATTATAATAATAATACTTATAGAAAATACTTAGTTTAAACCACTCACTCACTATTCTATATGTTTCGTTGACTATGGTATCATCTTCAGGAAACAATGTATAATGAAATTAAAAAAATATATTATTACATAGGAAATATAATAATATTACGATATTAGAATTAAAGAGCATTTTAGATGCCGAAATAATAATAACTTTTCAGAATTTTCCAATCACAAACCATTCCTTTGATATGCGTTTAGATAAATTTGAAATTTTAGAAATAAGAAAGTGTTAATATTATGAATAACCAAATCGTCTTTGCAAATAGTCACTTTTTTAACCTTCGGCATACCGTGATAAAAAATACCCTCACGCTGCCAAAATGTCAACTTGTGTTACCGTGAGGATTGTGCATTTTTTAATCCACTTAAATAAGAAACGTGCATTTATTAGTTTCCATGGATATAATATACTTTAAAACTAAATATTGTGATTATATTACGGAATATTCATCTTACATAATCTAACACAATTACCGAGCGGTAGACCTGTGATAATGCATGGTAACGGAAGGGTTAAATTTGTTTTCATTTTAGTTCTTACTTATTCACCACTTAATAGTGAGTAAGATTAAGAAAGGATCACTTAGGTGGTTTGGTCATACGGAAAGGATGAATGAGGAGAGAATGGTAAGAAAGATATATGACGCAAGTGTTGATGGAACCAGAAATAGAGGACGTCCGCGAAAGACTCGGCACGACCAGGTAAACCAGATAATGGAGGACGGTTCTGTTAGAAGCCTCAACAATCGGCGAGCTTGTATGAATGTGGATGAGGCGAGAATTGTGTGTCAGGACAGAAGAGTGTGGCGCTCTATCCTCTCTGCCTACCCCCCACGGGGAAACGGCGTGATGGTAAGTAAGTAAATAAGAGTTTTGTTTTCATCTATGCTTGTATTTTTTTAATTTCAGTATACACTGTAACCTGAAGATGATACCATAGGTATCGAAACATGTAGAATAATTAATAAATAACGGTTTAAACAAAGTATTTTCTATATTTATAAAGTAATTTTGCAAATATTGAAGAATTATAAAACTGTATTTTTCTACATATTAATTATTAAGAACAACACATTCTTATTGTGAAGTTGTAATTATTCAGAACAGACGCTCTGTCATATTTTAAATACTAATTAAACGTGTATCTTTGTAATTAATACATATAATTAGTATTAAACATACAAATTCTACATATTTGTAGTATGTAATAGCAATCGGTTGCCGTAATAGAATTGCAAACACGTTTTCCCGGATAGGAAGAGGTCCGGATTCGAATCAACTAAACTAGTATTTCGATAAATAGATATTTTCTGTATATCTTTCTAGTTGATTCATTTAATGTATATTAAAACACGACAGAACTACGTTCTGAAAATGTAACTTCAACAATGACTAATGACTGTCAACATTTTGTATAGTATTGTAGATATTCAGTAACCACAGGTGGTCACATGACCGAATACTAACGTGTTACTGACTGAAAAAATATTTAAAATACTAATTGAATACATTAATTATAAATATATACATATAAAATCAATTTTGTCGAAAAATACTGTTTTTGCGCTACCGCGATACGAACCTGGATCTCTTTCCAAACCGGGGAAGGTGCATTATTCCACTATGCTACAGCGACGATATTTTTAGCGACAAATTTTCGAACCTATATGTTATCTTTTTGATATTAATACATTATTTGAAAGAGCCGTCTGCCTTATTTTTACGGAATCTCAAATATCTTTGAGTAATCTGATAGCAGACGCCAGAATTATCAATTATTTTTTATTAAATTTTGGACACATTGATACAACTTTATTATTAGGAGAACACATTCTTATTGTGAAGTTGGAATTATTCAGAACAGACGGTCTGGGATATTTCAAATACTAATTTAATGTATTTATTTATAAATATATATACATAAAATCAATTTTGTCGAAAAATATTAATTATTAATATAAGTTGTATCAATGTGTCCAAAATTTAATAAAAATGAATTGATAATTCTGGCGTCTGCAGTCGGTTTACTCAAAGGTATTTGAGATTCTGTAAAAATAATGCAGATGGCTTTCAAATGATGGAACGATTTAATGTATTCATATCAAAAAGGTAACATATAAGTTCGAAAATTTGTCGCTAACAATATTGTCGCTGTAGCATAGTTGGATAATGCACCTTCCCCGGTTTGGAAAGAGATCCGGGTTCGAATCCCAGTGGCGCAACAACAATATTTTTCGATAAAATTGAATTTATATGTTATATTGTTTCTTTGACAGAATCTATTTATGAAAAACAATAATTATTTAAAAAATAAATTTAGCGCATGACTTAAATTGTTACATGATAATACAAAATTACTAGAATAATTTTAACAAAAGATACAAAAATATTAGAATAAATTTTGTTGGTTTTTTATAATATATTGGTTAGTTTCACAAGCTTTATTTAATTCAAATGATTCAATTTCTTATGTAAAATAGAAAATCCCAAATTTTTATCAAATGTATGATTAGCAAATTCAGAAAAATCGTTATTATTGACTCGTCTCAAATGATCTTATATTAAAATTTCGGCCTGTTTTGCCAATTTTTTGCAGCTGTTTTTTGTAGTCGGGTGAAGGATGCAAAAATATGACGTAAACATTCAATGTTTAATACAACGCTTTTTAGATATAAAAATGACCGCTAACAATTGCATTGTATATGCAAAATATGCACATTTAAGTGTTTTGGCGCATAACAAACAAAAACATTTGGTTATCAAACTGAGCACGCGTGGCAGTTGATTTATTATTAACTTCTTTGCTGATTTATTTAAAAAAAAAAGATATACTACTTACTTACTTACCATCACGCCGTTTCCCCGTGGGGGTAGGCAGAGAGGATAGAGCGCCACACTCTTCTGTCCTGACACAATTCTCGCCTCAGCATAACAGAACCGTCCTCCATTATCTGGTTTACCTGGTCGTGCCGAGTCTTCCGCGGACGTCCTCTATTTCTGGTTCCATCAACACTTGCGTCATATATCTTTCTTACCATTCTCTCCTCATTCATCCTTTCCATATGACGAAACCACCTAAGTGATCCTTTCCTAATCTTACTCACTATACTAACAGCTTTACATTCTTTTCTTATTTCTATATATACTATCTACAGTAAAACTTAATTTATGTGCCCGTATTTCGTATTTTCGCGTGATTCCCAATTTTTTTCAAAAATTTTATCCCCGAAAAATAACATTTTATACTCATTTCTATCGATAATTCGTAAAACTGTATTATTCGTAGTTCGTGTACATTTTTTAAACCTGAAATAAACAATTTGTTCACGTAATTCGCATATTTTTAAATCGAAACTTCGCGCGATTACGCATTCATAATCTGTAGCTAGCTCTACTGCTTCGCCAATCACGAAGCTATTCCTTATCCTCATACATAATAACCTAAAAAAATCATTGATATCAATAACATTAATCTTTCAGCGATTCTTTCTAAATCGTTACCGTTATCGTTAAAGCATTTTTCGTAATTTGATTACAGAAAGGCGTCAATGTAACGTGTCGTTTTTGACTGTTTATATGGAAATAGCGGCCGCTATAAATTATTCCTAAGGCACCGTATTCCTATCTGTTTTACCAAGCGGCAGAATCCTGTATTACTTACCATGTGATGTGATTTTGCAAATCTATTATATATTTTTGAAATTGTCCAACGTTACGTCGCACCCTCTCGCAGATCCGCGCAGACCAAAATGCGGCTTCCATCACGTTCGACAGTGCGTCACAATGTACCGGGTGATATAATTAATATATTATATTTTTGAAAAATGATCGTTTCGACTGCATCACGACGCACATGCTCACGGTGACGGTTCAATCCCCGGGGAATAAGACGTCTCGGGACACAATCGTTCCCGCCGCATTGTGCGCGGGCGCACAAAGCCGGTACACCGGGGGGAGACATTACCCTCGGGCTGCGTTCTCTCCCGATGGTGCGGTGCGGTGCCACCGAACTCGGGAATCGTCGGAACGGCAGAAGGAGAATACACTTCAATATTTTTGATTATCGGCAGAATTTATCAGAAAACTGCACGAGAACGAGCACCATGCGAGAGGAAGAGGCAGAACGGGACTGTGATCCAGGAAGAAGGATAATATTTCATGACAGATGTATTATGAAGCAGCAGTTTATCAGAACGTCGTTCTGTCATATTTTTAAATTTAACAGAATAAAATATATTTATCGAAAAAATATTTCAGTTGCTACCGGGATTCGAACCTGGATTCGATTATGCTACAGCACACAGTATATATATATATATATATATATATATATATATATATTTTTCTTTTCTTTTTTCATTAATATTAAAAATATATTACAATTTGAATAATCAGTGGATATATATATATATATACATATAAACTCTACGAGAGTGAGACTCGTGTATAGAGAAGGAGTATATTCGAGTTCAGTTAGCCTGTGTACATATTTTTTTACTTCAGTTACAAATTGATGATAGTCCGTAATTGTTCTAATTGTGATGGGGTGATTGTTAACAAATTTGATGCCTTGATAAATATAGTCATTTTGGGTCGTGGTATATTTTAGTTTAGCGATATCAATTAGATCTCTATATCTTGTAGATCAGAATTCACTTCTAAAATTTAATTGCAGTTGTATACTCAGATAGTCTTAAATTATCATTTTTTGAGTGATTTCTAATTGTGTTTTATAATAAGTTTTATATGCACCTCCCCATCCAATAATACCGTATCGCAAATGTGACTGTACAAGCGCGTGATATATTATTTTCAGATATGTAAGTGATAAGACGTTTCAGAGTCTAAAAAATATGTAGGCAGTATTCCTTATTGTGTTAGTGAGATTAGTAATACGTCCTTTCCATTTGAGATAGTTATCTATTACGATTCCAAGGTACTGACATCGGTCCCAAGAGCTTCCTCGAGTACAGGCCTCGGGGTGAATTTTAATAAGAATTTGGGTGTTTTGTTCCTGTTGAATAGCAAATGGTAGAAAGGATGTTTTATCGGTATTAATTGATAGTAAGTTATTGACGATACATTTTCGAGCCTACATGTTACACTTTTAAAATTGACACATCTACTTTACTTTTACGGAATCTCAAATACCTCTGAGCGATCCCACAGTTAAGAGAACACAACCTTATTGTGGAAGTTGTAATTATTCAGAACAGACGGTATGTCATATTTTAAATACTAATTAAATGTATTGATAAAATTGATTTTATCTAGAACTCTCTACGCGCTTACAATGTCGAGTGTATCGTGTATTTAATGCGTGACCATTCCCATCCATCCAAGTCAGCCACACCGACACCGCACACCCGCAGACTGAGCCCAGCCGGTGACGTTCTATCGTGTTATACCATACCCGCCACACGCGTACCGCCTGGCAGAATGTATTCAAAACTTGTAAATAATGTTTTTAAGGATCGAGCCGTTCGAGTCTTGAACAACGGACAAACATTGATGTTCGATTAACTCATCATCTGTAGGATTTCCCAATCACAATCACGGTCACACCACGCATCATGCTTTATCCAACACGAAGCGATACAAATAATATAAAAATGTGAAAAATTTGGCTAGGCGCGGTGACGAGCCCGTACTCCCGGCCGGAGCGCGCACAATGCCCAGGCGAATATGATTAATGGTCGAATCTAGTGAAGTTAGATCCTCGCGTGCGAGCGAGAGGGTGCGAGTGTGAGTGCGTGCGCCCACCCTCGGACAGTTTAGAACGATGTCAAACAAGGGTATTCGTGCGATGAATTTAAACCAAAATCAGAGTTTCTCAGCAAAAAAATATTAATAAATAGAATTCAGTAAAATTCCATTGCAAATATCTCATAAACGTTGCGCGTGAACACCGCGTGATGTGGTGATATCTCCTCTGCCTCGTTTCGCACTTCGTCAATAAAGTAAATGTGCTAGTCGGAGGTGCACGCGTCTATACTTTGTTTTTATGGTTGGCGAGTTTAATTTCAACCGTTTTTGTCAACCGAGGCAAGACTAGCGGTGTACAATGGAATCCTGCTACCGACACTGATGAATGAAGGTGGCAGAAAAGGAACGAAAGTAGACTGAATGCAGTGGAAATGAGATCACTTAAGCGTATTTGTGGCAAATATATTTATGACATAATAAAGAATGCAGAAATAAGGAGAGAATGTAAAGCTGATGTTAGTATAGTGAGTAAGATTAAGAAAGGATCACTTAGATGATTTGGTCATATGGAACGGATGAATGAGGAGAGAATGGTAATAAAGATATACGACGCAAGTGTTGATGGCACCAGAAATGAGAGGACGTCCGCGGAAGACTTGGCACGACCAGGCAAACCAGATAATGGAGGATGATTCTGTTAGAAGCCTCAACAATCGGCGAGCTTGTACGAGAAGGTGAGAATTGTGCGCGAGTACAGAAGAGTGTGGCGTTGTATCCTCTCTGCCTGCCCGCGCGGTTTCAAAATTGAACAAATTTTTGTTTTTTGCGTACATTTTCTTCTAGTGTGCATGACACGTAAGTTATCCTATTCACCAGTGCATTTTCAGCCCATACAGATTGTGCTTGTCTCGATATTTTGCTGTAGGGTTAAAAATGCAGCGGTGGCATTTTCCACCCCACTCCGGGTGTTTCTTCCTATTTGCAGAATAAGGACGTATAAAAAAAAAGGGGGAAAACTTCCGTAAATAAATCTTTAACGTGGTGTTTTTAAACAATTCGATACTTGCAGAATGTAGAATCGGAAAATCCTTAGACAGCGGCACAAGGGTATAGATCGGCACGGTACTGGTGGTAATTGTTACCCCCATACCCGGAACTGTAAGGTTAAAAGTTCCATCTGACTAATATGTGTCAAACCTAAAATTTATAATTTTTTCTATTGTTTGAACCTTTATTATTTTATAGTTTGCTATGCTTATTTTTTAATTTATATTTTTCTATATATATATATTCCACGCTACTCGTGTATTTTTTTTTATACCAAACCTATTTTGTAAAAGCTCGTTAATAAATAAATAAAAATAAAATTCACTGCCGTCAAATTGTTTCTGATATATTAAATAAGTCTCAGACACATCTTCTTCAACAAAAGTTTTTGATTTATTATTTTCATTTAAAATAATAAACGGCACACCGGACGCCCCTAATTTAACTGAACTGGTTGTATACCATGTTCCTGCGCGGAGTACAAGGTCGTCGGTGTTGTTCCATGTAAATTCGTCATACACTAGTTTGTATAGGAATGCACCCACACAAAGACTTCACAGGCTCGGGAACGATTTAGGTCTTGTAGATAGTAGATAGTACAAAGTATATGGCTTTCAAGCATAGAACTTTGAAAAGTGTGACACATAATAGGTTCGAAAATTTGTCGACAAAAATAGTGTCGCTGTAGCATAGTTGGATAACGCACCTTCCCCGGTTTGGAAAGAGATCCAGGTTCGAATTCCGGTAGCGCAACAACAATATTTTTCGAGAAAATTAATTATATATGTATATCTTTCTGATGAATACGTTTAATTAATATTTAAAATATCACAGACTGTCTGTTCTGAATAATTACAACTGCACAATAACCACCGGGTGAAAACTTATAAAACGGTTTCGGAAAAGGTGGGAAAGGGGGGGGGGGGGGGGAGTATATATCAAATTTCGCAGAAATCATAAATATGCACGGCATTTTGATTGTGCAGAGTGCACGCCCCTGCCACTAACTACAGCACAACGTTAAAAAATAAATCGAATACTTTTCCGCTCGCGTCCGAACTAAAATACACTCGATGATTTATTACAATTCTGGGATATCTTGCCCGCGATGAATAATTAGATGGAGGATAAAGTACAAAAAAAAAACTATTTAAATCTCCGACGTTCATTTGTCACCCGCCCCTCCAAGCAAACACTGAAAACGTATATATTATATGTATTTAGTGTTACCGGCAAAGCCTAGAAAAATATTGTAACATCCCTAGACGAGAATGGTCAGTTTTAAGATATTTGTCTAAGCGGGGCACCAATTTTTGTCCACCTACGTCATGCCTGTACCCAGTCTTTAAGCGCGTCATCGAGACGCTCCCCACTGAGGAACATCTTCAGATGAAGGAAAACACGGAAATCACTTGGCGCCAAATCAGGACACACTTGTCCACGAATGTCGGCTGGTCTCATGTTAACATTGCGCGTGGTGAGTCAACAGATGAAGGAAACTGCAGAATATCCGCCAAAGGTACTTACTTAAAAAGCTTTGTGCATCGTTTATCAAGTATTATAAAAATTACAGAATACCAAAAATGTATCTCTCGCTACAGCATACATTGTCTTCATAGATTGTAAAATTATATAGCTATCCTTTTCCACAAATCACACATAGCAAAAAAAAAAAAAATTAAGGGCATTCACAATGCATGTAAATCCTCATAATTCAAATGAATATTGCTGTCCCTTTTCACCGCATGCTAATAAAATTCTATATCTATCCCTCATTATTATAAATACAAGTTGTCGAGTTAAATTGTTAGATTGATAATGGCCTTATTTATTTTCACTCGACAACTTATGGGGGACGCCTTTGAAACGGACTAAGGACTCATCTGACCCCAGAAACGTTTCATCAGGAATACCACAAGGGTCAGTTCTTGGACCTATCCTTTTAATTATTTATATAAACGACGTCGTATATATTCAAAATCATTGCAAAACAACAGAGGTATGTGAAAGTAAAACAATATTTTTATTTTTTTACGCGTTTCGACTTGTAGGGGCATAGCTCTTTTCATCTCGTGCACACAACATTGTATCGCTGTCCCCCAGTATATATAGATATAAATACAAGTTGTTAAGTTAAAATATTTATTTTCACATTTGTGATTATGGAGTTCTACAAACTTACCTCGGAAACAGTAAACTAGTATTTCATATCACACCAGGATTCAATACGTTGCTGACGACACTGGATGAGTGCGCGAGTGCGCGTATATGTGTGTGTATGTGTGTGTGTGTGTGTGTGTATAAAAGGAAAAATGGAGAATAGAAAATAATTCGAGTCCCGAGAAGAAAGGAATTGTGAGATTAATGACTTTCAAAAATTGTAGCGGCCGAAATTACAAGTCACGCTCGGGTGGGGGTCCCGGCCGGCCGGCCAGCCAGCCAGCCAGCCACCCTCCGCCATCATCTCGACAGACGATACACCTCACACCGCACACGCACCGCGATGCACGAAGCGAGAGGCAAAATGTGAATAAATCTGAATACAGATCTCCGATTCTATGAACGTATTTATTGTTTCAAAAGTAAACTTGTACAACTCCATAATCACACACATAAAAAATATAAATATTCGTTCATTTCGGTGAGACGCGTTTCGCCTTGTGAGGGCATTATCCATCTAGCCACTTAAAATTAGTTATGCAGAAAACAACTGAGACAGCAATTTGGAACTACCACATTTACATGAATTTGTATAGCTATCCTCTTTCATACATTACCTTTCATTAAAATATCATTATTGTTTGAACAGAATCGTGCCAAACTATAATAACCCAAAATTACCATTATTAAGCACTTAAAATTATATAGCTGTCAATACAAGTTGTTGAATTTAGGTTAGGTTAGGCGTCCATCAATGTACCCAATAACTTCCCAACACATCTCAGGGACAGGATAGAACGCCATCCACTTCATACATCTCACACACGCTTCTCTGCTACTTAACAGGACCATCGTCCGACATCCGATTTACATTATCGCACCAGATCTTCGTCTCATTTTGCTTATCACATATATATATATATAATGCCGTGAAGCCTTAAATGCAACAATACCGCTCTGATCGGCTTAAATTACTACCGACACCGGCCGCAAGTATCGGGTAGATTTAGACCGCGTATTTTTTTTTCTTTTTTGTCTAGGACCAATATTAACGGTGTTGTATATTTTTTGGTGTAAAAGATGGCCAATCAAGCCATATATCAGACAAATTTTTCAGAAAAGTTTAAACGAAATCTGACAAGGAATAATACATAACATCTTGTGTAAATAAAAACATTATATATCATGTACAGCAACGGCGTACACATAAACTATTTATAGTCTTATAGTAAAAAGGTATCTTTTTAAATACAGTCTCTGATGCACGGTCCCTTTTGATGGGGATAAAAGGTTAGACTCGACTGGTGGGTTATACAACTCTGCAGTACAGGCCGACCCGAGAGTTTGACGTCTACCATTCAAATAGTCTGGGATGCAAAGCTCTCGAAGACGCAGAAGCGCCGTGCAGATCAACCGGCACAATTTAAATTCAACTGTTTCTGGGAACTGAATCCAATGTAGCCGATGCGAAAGGCATGTTATATACGAGAGAATTCGGAAATACCGTATATTATCCGTACTGCCGCATTTATCTAGAATAGTCTTTATAAATTACTAAAAATAGACCATTTTTTTATCAGAGTCCGTTGAAATTTTCCGGAAGCCGCGACGCCAGACCGCCGGTAGTGACGAAATATGATTACGCATCGTCCGACGGCCTTGAGAAGCTAGCACCGTCCCGCGACCTAGGAGAAGCGACAGTCGGAGAATTCGCCGAGTAATCATCCCGCTGCATGATGGGGCTGTTTCCCAGCAGGAACACTCCCATCACGGTGACGGTGGACTCCTGGCTGCCGGCTGCTGCCCGCTGATGATTCGACAATTCTGCCAGCGCGACCTCGCCGGTCGCGATTCCTCATTGAAGAAAATTTTGAACCGATTAACGTGGAAGCGGTCGTTTAAAAATCTACAGACTTCACCTCACAGTCCAAACTGTCAAGTGAAGTCACCGACAGTGAGGGGTTTGGAACATAAGTCGCGCGACGAGGGGCATTATGACACATTTTTGTAACAGTTAAAGTAATTATATTTTCGTTCCAATCGAGTCATATATTTTTAAAAAATCGCGGTTCTATTTGATTGCGTAAGTAAAATGCAAGCATCGAGAAATGGAATTTGCGTTAGTTCATGTCTATACATTTGGTAGTCTGTGGCCAAATACCATAAAAATATCCCGTGAAAAATCGACATTGTCATATTACCCCTAAAGTGATACGATACAATTTCAAAACACAACCTACCCTTAAAAACCACGCGTGACCGAAGAAGGTAAAATATTATAGATTACTTAAAAACACAATTACTTCGTATGAAACCACGAATTTTATTACACGCCAACCGGTTTCGCTCAATACAAAAAATAAATCAATACAAAAAGAGGTGGATATAATATATATACATAAAGAGGTAGATGGAATATAAAATTGCATGTGAAAGAGAGAGACAGAATACATATACACTTAGTCGGAACATTAAGGAAGGGGAATGTTCCTAAATAATACATAACAAAACCCGATGATTGTGGATGAGTTTATTTTATTTTTTCTAATTTAACTACGTATATTTTATATTGAATTTATATCATAAACAAGTTGTAGAGGACCGTTATCACATTTTTAATAATAACAAGGGCGCCATTTTGAAATTCGCCTAAGGGCGACACAACACCTAGGGGCGTCACTGCCTAAATATATCCGGTATCGATGATTCGCTCTCGCCGCAGACTTTTTAATTAACCCTTTCCTAGCCGTGCGGTAACACAGGTCTGCCGACCCGATTAAAAATGTAATATTTCCTTAAATACACGTAATACAAAATTTATATTTTTAATTATAATTAAAACTGCAATAAAAATTACCATTTGTAGCAAGATAGTTAATTTCACTGAGAAAAAAATACCAATATGTAGACATCTGTCACTAATTAAATTGCTTGCTTTTCCGCAGTTTCATTAGGGTGTGGATCTAGCGATGGGAAACGCTGGGAACAGCGGCCGACTGAAATGAGAAGGGAGTGTATCGCAAATTGACACTTTTCATTCGAACGGTATCAATTTTATGCGAGACTCATTTTCATATTGATTCTAGACGGCAGCCAGAAAGAAGTTGTGGAAGTCGTGCACCCCCAAAAGGGGAGGAAAAACGTCACATGTACGCGATACACAATTGAAGATCCACCGTCTGTCGATCAGTCTATCCGGGATGCAGATTAAGTTAAAACTGCGTTCTTCCGCAATGCAGAAAGTATTGCGAAGATCTTAACTACTCTACTATCACGCGCCGCGAGGTTGTAGCCTACCTACATAAAAGAAATGCACATACTCGTGCATTTTTGAAAGTACTTTTGGTGTCGTTTTAGAGGTTTCTTAGTCGTATTGGCAACAGTTTGCCATTACAGCATGATTAGACTTACGCCAGAACAACGCTTGCAAATTTATTTCGCGGTTCAGTTCGCGAAACTTACCGTCATAATCTTCCATCCGAGCGAGTCATTCCAATAACCGCGGATCGTTTGGTATCTAATGGGTAATACAGAGACGGCGCGCAGAAGCTGTCAGGCCAGAACGGTACGGTGAACGGGGAGCGCTGTGGATCCATCATCACTGACTCTCTCGTTCCCCAGTCGGATGGCATTAGTGTGGAAGAGCTGAGCGAGACCGACTGCGCTCGCCACTATCTATCTATTGAAGGATTAGCCTCTAGGATCGTGTCATTTAACACCTTTCGGTTATTTTCGCCGATAAACCAGAGACAATAGACGACTTGGAAGTCAACATTTGTCGCGTTATTGCCGATATATGTCCCCAGCTGCTCCAAAAAGTGATCAGACCACGGCCATATGACATAAAATAATCTTCCTAATAAAGTCAATACCATGGCCATTACCAAGAATTTTTAAGTTTTTTATTTCATTCTAAAGATCTATACATCTAAAAAAAAAAACACCCTTTACAATGCCTACTAATATTTACTGTGGAAACACTGTACATGAAATGGAATCACGGCCGCTCACTGAAACAGTGCACGAAGAATTTAAGAGCGTTTTTTAAATAAGCACTGTTGCCGGACATTCCCGCTGTAGCGCTGCACACGCAACGTTAGAGACAGTCACACAGTGTGGCCATGTTGTAGTGAGTGGTTGAAATGTTCGAGACAATAGATCAGCCCGCCGACTGAGATCGGTTTCTTGAATGACATTCATCCCCAAGCGCGTCCTGATTTGGCGCCATTTCCGTTCGGCGAGCGTCTTCACGACGATGAAGAACTCGAAGACGGAGTACAGACATGGTCACCACCCCAGGCGCCGTCGTTCTACGACGAGGGTATACCAAAATCAGTGCCCCGTTATGGCAAGTGTCTTAATAATGGTGACGGCAATGTGGAGACGCACTTTAAGGTGTGTAGCGTCCGAAGGAAGCGGTGTTGTTAAAATTGCGTTGTTATATTTTTAAAAAATCCGATATTTACTTACTTACTTACCATCACGCCGTTTCTCCGTGGGGGTAGGCAGAGAGGATAGAGCGCCACACTCTTCTGTCCTGACATACAATTCTCGCCTCATCCACATTCATACATCTTGTCATACAAGCTCGCCGATTGTTGAGAACCATCCTCCATTATCTGGTTTACCTGGTCGTGCCGAGTCTTCCGCGGACGTCCTCTATTTCTGGTTCCATCAACACTTGCGTCATATATCTTTCTTACCATTCTCTCCTCATTCATCCTCTCCATATGACCAAACTACCTAAGTGATCCTTTCTTAATCTTACTCACTATACTAACATCAGCTTTACATTCTTTTCTTATTTCTTCATTCTTTACTCTGTCCGATATTTACGACATATAAAAATAACCTGGATCGACAGGGAGGTCACAAACAGTGGTGTAGTGCTAAATGGAAAAGTTCTCGGACGAATTTTGGTTATAAAAAATCATTTCAGCTCTGTCGGAGACGCGAACCGCATCTGCCGACGCCGCCGTAAGACGCTCGCGGCCCGGCCAGGTTGTTCGTGAAACGTGTAGTTATTTTTTAAAAGGTACGCGCGCGCGTCTCTCCGTCGGCGGCGGCGGCCACCATTAATCCCGGATTGATAGGCCGGGCCGTGATTGGAGCCCGGGGGCAAGATGGCGGGCCCCCCACCGCCCGGGACGGGGCGGGACTCGCCCGGGAGGGCGGACGGTTGCGCAACCGTGTCTCGCGACGTCCCCGCACGCCGTGTCCGCGAGGATACGTCGGTTTAGACCGAGAGGGACGGACAAGACCCGCAGATGATAAAAATATATTTTTTTTAAATTTTTAAATTTAATATTAGAAGCAATTTCCAATTTCCACTTTAATTTTCTAGAACATTAAATTATTTAATAACCTCCCCTTTACAATCAGAACAATATCAGATTTCTGTAAATTTGTATCTGTATATAGACACCTATCAGATACATAAAAATTTGTAATCTTTTATTTTATTTCTTAACATAGTGCATACATAACCACTACTGCATATGATCTAATATAAAACAAGATTAAACTTATTTTTTACATGTTTAGCCAGTTTCATTTTAAATATATTAAATTTTTCCTCTTTTCTTACGTGTTCTAGCATTTCATTAAATACCTTCATCTGTACTGCACTGTACATCTGAGATTCCTGACTATACCCTTCTATACTGTACTCACTTTATATAAACGAGCCTCCGACGCTTAAAAATGTAAAAAAAAATATATATATATATATATTCAATTATGTATTTTATAAAAATGTATTACATCTGACGAATAATAAAAAAACGAGTCCAAATTGTCTACATTATAAAGCGGACCCGCAATTGCAATATTTTGAAACAGTCACTTAAATATATCTTAATTTCTTTATTGATACAAGTTGGTTCAAAAGTTAGTTAGTTAATACTAGTATTAAATTTTTATGTTAAAATTGTACGTTCCTAATTGCATTTACTTGAGACGCGTTTCGCCTAGCAAGGGCGTTATCAATCTTATAATTTAACTCGACAAGATAAATTATCAGAATGAATTTATATTTATTAAGGAAAACACATTCTTATTGTGAAGTTGTAATTATTCAGAACACAGCTCTGTGATATTTTAAATACTAAATTAATGTATTAATTATAAATATATACATATAAAATCAATGAATTGATAATTCTGGCGTCTGCAGTCGGTTCACTAAAGGTATTTGAGATTCTGTAAAAATAATGCAGATGGCTTTCAAATAATGGAACGACAGGTGTATTCATTTGAAAAATGTAACATATAGGTTCGAAAATTTGTCAAGAAAAATACTGGCGTTATAGCACAATGGTAGTGCACTTCCCCGGATTGGAAATAGAGATCCAGGTTCGTATACCGGTGACGCAAAAACAATATTTTTCGACAAAATTGATTTTATATGTATATATTTATAATTAATACATTAATTTAGTATTTAATTTATATTTAATTTCAAGAATATCCAAAAATTAGATTGTAAAATTATATAGCTGTGTTTTTCTACGTGGCTCTTTCAAATAATGGAACGATTAAATGTATTCATATCAAAAAGGTGACATGTAGGTTGGAAAATTTGTCGCTGTAGCATAGTTGAATAATGCACCTTCCCCGGATTGGAACGAATCCCGGCGGCGCAACAACAATATTTTTCGACAAAATTGATTTTATATGTACATATTTCTAATTAATTCATTCATTATTATAAATGTATGTATTCCAATGTATAATGTTGTCCCTTTTCACCACGTGTAATCGTACAGCCGTCTTACATTAGTTACAAATACAAGTTGTCGTGTTCAATTGTTAGAACGATAATGCACCTACAAGGCGAAACGCGGTCTCAAGTAAACTAAACGAGTCGAATCAAATCAAGTATATCGCACGCTTAGATCAAAACTGAAACAACTCAAAAAAAACAAGAATTTAGACTTATTATCGTATTCGGATACTCTTGTCAAACACGCAACCGATTTAGTCCCAGTTTTCGATTTATATCTATTTTACGATACATTTAAATATATATTTTTTATTTCTCTACTGAAAAATGACTTTCTTTACTGTAGGTGTACGATGTGTCAATTGTTGTCGGTGACTTTAAGTATCGCAAAAATAGAGAATCGCGTGATCTAGGCGGCCGATTGGCAGCTCCATTTCTTCAATAAAGGTCTTCAATAAATCGATCGTGTCAATTTTTGATAACTTTAAATTATATTAAATGTTATCCACAAATCCCCAATCACAACGAGCACTGACGAAATTTTTAATAAATTCCATGTCTTTGATATTAGACAAATATAGGCTAATACTGCTCTCAAATACATATATAAATACAAAGAGACACATTTTAAAACAACTCGAAACATTATTTCCACACGGACAGACACAAATAGCCAACAGACCCCGAGAGCGCATTCTGCATTCGGTCAAAGGAACTACTCATATTTTGGACCTCAGCTATTTAACAGAATGCTAAAAGACTTGAATCAATGGAATTGTCCCAAGAACATGAAACTATATATTAAACCTCGGATTCGTAATGTGGGTAGAGCCAGTATCGGTGCACTCGCCCAAACAGATTGACTCATACCTATATTAATTATTGCTACAAAAATTAAGTCCATTTTAAAATAGTTCTTCATATACACCTATTATATAGTAATAAATGTAATTCTATCTACTACTGTCTCGACACAAAATTTCTCCAGTGAGACTGGCGCAGTCCAAACAAATTTTTACATTGTATTATATAGTTACTAATAAAATAAATAACTTGTAAACCTTGTTCCAATGTGAAACAGCTGTTAAAAAATTAATCAACATGGCTTCAAATCTTAAACACAAAAAAATTTATAAATAATACATTTCAGTCGCGACTATTATTCTGTGCTCAGGCAGCCAGCCTTCAGGTCAGGGAGAGATGTACGCGTGCACACGGCCATCGGCAAACATTGTAGAAGCGCTGCAATAACGCGCCGACACGCGGTATTCTGTACGAGTCGTCATATTGAACTTGTAGACAGTCGTACGATCAAATTTAAACAGGATCCTCTTCGCAAAAACGCGTCTTGTCTACCTACATTGAAGATATGGCCAAGGTATTTGTCATTTCAATATCAAATTCTGCTAAACGCAAAAATACACCTTCGGCTTCGGCTAAAATTTGCCGAAGGTTTGGCCGAAGCCGAATCCTCACATTCAGCAGCCGAGAAATACGAACTATTATGAATGAAATAACTGCAATGTATTTATAGAACTGATATATTTACTATTTAAACGTCGATGCGCTACCGAGATTCGAACCTGGATCTCTTTCCAATCCGGGGAAGGTGCAACTATGCTACAGCGACAATACTTTCGACGACAAATTTTCAAATGAAAACAAACATCCATCGTTCCATTATTTGTTTTTTACAGAATCTCAAATATGTTCGAGTAATTCGATCCGAGGGGAGACACCAGAATTAACAATTGATACATTTATCTAGTATTTAAAATATCCCAGACCGTCTGTTCTGAATAATTCCAACTTCACAATAAGAATGCGTTCTCCTTAATAATAAAATTGTATCAATGTGTCCAAAATTTAATAAAAATTAATTGATAATTCTGGCGTCTGCTATCAGATTACTCAAAGGTATTTGAGATTCCGTACAAATAAGCTAGATGGCTCTTTCAAATGATGGAACGATTTAATGTATTCATATCAAAAAGGTAACACATAAATAATAATGTAGAATTTGCATTACTAAGTATACTTTCCAGTCTAAGTACGATCGCAAGAGCCGAAAGATCGGCTTCGGTTTCGGCCAAAAGCTGACTTTACGTCGGACACCACCCATAAGGTACCCGTTGTGTCCGCCCGTCGAACGCGGTGGACCGGGTCTGTTACTCCGAGAGATGAAAGCGATCGAGGAGAGGACCTCTCGAGGTTTGAGAAGCGGCCGCCGGCGCCGGGGGGAACAGACCCTCGGCATGACGGCGCAGGAAATCACCTGCCGGGCGCTGAGGGGCGAGGGCCGGGGGGCGGCGGGTAATTATTACAGAGAACCAAAAAAATACCCCACGTTTTGTTTCACGCGGATTCGGCCGCACCATCAGCAGCGTCCAGTGCGCGCACATTTCGTCCACCTTGGTGTTTGTCTCGTACGCGCGCGAGCAATACGGTAACGTCAGCCGTCACTAACTCAAATTACGACACGGCGGCCATTTTAGTGTTTTTTCTTATTATTAAGGAAAACACATTCTTATTGTGAAGTTGTAATTATTCAGAACAGACGTCTGTCATATTTTAAATACTAAATTAATGTATTAATTATAAATATATACATATAAAATCAATGAATTGATAATTCTGGCGTCTGCAGTCGGTTTACTCAAAGGTATTTGAGATTCTGTAAAAATAATGCAGATGGCTTTCAAATAATGGAACGACAGGTGTATTCATTTGAAAAATGTAACATATAGGTTCGAAAATTTGTCAAGAAAAATACTGGCGTTATAGCACAATGGTAGTGCACTTCCCCGGATTGGAAATAGAGATCCAGGTTCGAATCCCGGTGACGCAAAAACAATATTTTTCGACAAAATTGATTTTATATGTATATATTTATAATTAATACATTAATTTAGTATTTTTTCTTATTATTTACTTAAGAGTAATTTTACAAATATCGAAGAAGTTATACATTACAACACCCCGCCCTTCCAAACATCTCGCGAAATTTTCTATGATTATTCGGACATTTTAAATTCAAACCGTTCATCAATCCAACCCTGATGATGAGAAATGTACACACGCGGAATACGTCAGTGTCACTCGCGTCACTGCGTTGCGAATTGCAAAATGCACCTTTTCAAATTAGCATTTACATCGCCCGCTGTCACAGGCCACTCATCCAGTGACACCCTTTGTCTCTCGCTCCAGCAACGGTGCGTTCATTCACCGCCACGGAACAACCGCGCGGTCAGGGTCTCGACAGGATCCATATTTAAATAATAAAGCCTTCATCAAAACAAACCGCACGTCAATAAAATGAAGATTCGATTAAAATTATTCCACCTTTGTAAGTAAGCTGTCGAAACGAACAAAAGTGACATCAAAGCTGCGACAGACCTAGTCCACGATACTTTGTGTGTAGTGTTCCGTACAGGAAACGAGAATGTAGACAAGGGTGATCATGAGGTCGAAAGAAATTATGTCCAATATCACAATCGAGAATGGCTCCTCGCCTGCAGAATACCCTGTTTTTATTCAGATACATAACAATACATACAGTCATATTTGCAAGTGCCTACTCAGCGACAGTGATGTCTTACAATGACGTCTTTGTTTTCCTGAAATCGTGATTACACCTTCAAATTACTGACACGCGTCTTATCATAACAATTATGCGGCGACAATGCTGCGACCTCGCAATCCTGCGCGATACAGGTGGATACCTGACAAATCGACAATCAATCATTCAATGATGATCTCGTTGTTTAATATACATCAGTTAGTAGTGTTATTGGATGTTTTGCCAATTGTTCCGTACAGGAAACAAGAAACATAGACAAGGGAGGTTCGCCGATCTTCGCTTCTCTCGACTGGTGGTGCAATAATGTAGATGATGATTTGAGATCGAAAGAAATGAAACACAAAAGATGTTCAGTCTAAGTACACTACGGCGAAAGAATCGAGAATGGCGTTCCCTCCTGCAGAATACATCATTTTATTTCAGTTACAACAATACATTCGTTTATTCATATAGCAGCCTGACGTGTTTTTTCAAAAATGATAGTAATTGTTTAGCGAAATCTCTCACACGCATTCTTGGCGTCTCGCTGATGATGCCTCGCCTTCAAATCATCAATTAATTGTTCAACTAGAGAATGAAGGCTAAACAAAACACTGGGTGGACATACAACAGAAGCAGCACTCACCGGTCTCAGTGTCCACCGTGTAGTCCAGTCCGGCCCAGGGGTCCTCGCTGATGTCGGAGGTCGTCTGTCCGGACTGCGGGTGAAAACAGAACGTCAGTTGTGGGTTAAACGGTACCAGCAGTCGCGGGATCCAATCTGACGATGATGTTAGTACAAGCGCTGATGAAGGATTGTCTTTTGACCACATTACTAATGAACATGTATTAAGACGCATGAATAAGTCAAGACAAGTCATTATGCAGGGGAAGATAAAAGACAGCAACGCAGCAGAGTACCGTAGATAGAAAGATATTATCTCGGCTGCGTAATCTCTGGTGATGTGCTATAAAATATCCTAGCTTCACTAATAAAAAGTCACTATTGCCAGTTAGTGAACAACAATAGTATCCATGTATTGAATGTTGCATTTTTCTGCTGTGCAGTTGTGCCAGTATGCCATTCAACTGAACTCTTCTCAATCGTTATTTACTTATTTACTCATACTTTACTTAGTTTTTTAATTTTTTATAAATGGAACATCGCATTTATTTATTTTAAGTTTTACATTATATATATATATATATTCTATTAATTGCATCATGTTTTACTCTTTCTGTATATTTATTAGTATATTGAACACTACACTATTACTGTACCGGATGGGCACTGTCTGCTATGATACAGTCAGACACTAGTGTGGCAGGCAGGATACAGAAATACACGTTTCACCTTACTGCAATGTTATCTGATTATAATAATATATTATAATCATTATAATATATTATTAATGTCCAAATTGTACATGATCTTTTGCTTCTTCCATTGAAGAAGTTCCAGTTCCATGATTGCGATTGATACAGAGAATCATGATGACATATCGGTCCTTCACAATCACCGCCAGGTTAACATTTTTTTTATACCGCAATGGCGCATAGCGGCAATGCAACACAACACGGTTGACAACCAAAGACAATTCACCGTCATGTTTTACTGAAGTCCCCCTCGCACACCCCTTGAAGGGAAAAAGGTTCCTCACGGCAAAGGGAATCCGGGATGGCTAGATATTAAACCTAAGGTCTTTCGAGCAAGACGGTGAAGGGCGGACCGCCCTCACCATCTTTCTAAACACCAGACCGTCTCAAAATCTCCCAGCGAGATACCCACACAGCCGCGAACTCACGTAAAAGTTAGAGACTTACTTACCATCACGCCGTTTCCCCGTGGGGGTAGGCAGAGAGGATAGAGCGCCACACTCTTCTGTCCTGACACACAATTCTCGCCTCATCCACATTCATACATCTTGTCATACAAGCTCGCCGATTATTGAGGCTTCTAACAGAACCATCCTCCATTATCTGGTTTATCTGGTCGTGCCAAGTCTTTCGCGGACGTCCTCTATTTCTGGTTCCATCAACACTTGCGTCATATATCTTTCTTATCATTCTCTCCTCATTCATCCTTTCCATATGACCACACCACCTAAGTGATCCTTTCTTAATCTTACTCACTATACTAACATCAGCTTTACATTCTTTCCTTATTTCTTCATTCTTTACTCTGTCATAAATAGATTTGCCACAAATACGTCTAAGTGATCTCATTTCCACTGCATTCAGTCTACTTTCGTTCCGTTTCTGCCAGCTCCAGGCCTCACTTCTATACATCAGTGTCGGTACCAGGATTCCATTGTGCACCGCTAGTCTTGCCTCGGTTGACAAATTCCCGTTAGATATAATTCCATTCAAAGCTCCGTTTACTTTATTTCCTGCAGTCACCCTCCTTTCGATATCATTCTCAGCCTTTCCGTTTCTATTAAACATACTTCCCAAATACACAAACTCATCTACTTGTTCCAAACATTCATTACCTCCAAGTATTTAGCGCGGTGCCTTGCTTTCCTCCTTCTCAAATACCATCACTTTCGACTTGTTAACATTCATCATGAGGTCGCTTTCCTTGCATACATCGTACATTCTACTCACCAGATTCTGTAGTTCTTGTTCATTATTCGCCATTAGTACTGCATCATCGGCTTACAATAAACAGCATACAATCAAATCGCCCATTTTTGCTCCTACATTCATACATTTTAGTTCTTTCACATATTTATCCATATACAAGTTGAACAGCCATGGAGACATTACACAACCCTGCTTGACACCCTTTGTAATGCCAAACCATGGTGTGAGTGCTCCATTGATTCTTACACACGCAGAACTTCCTTCGTATAGGGATGCGATTGGGCGTATAAGTTTACTATTCACCCCGTAATCAGAGAGTACTTTCCATAACTTTTCTCTTATAACTCTATCATATGCTTTCTGTAGATCTACGAAGGCACAAAAAAGTTTTAGGTTTTTCGCCAAAAACTTTTCCGTCATCACTCGTAGAGAAAAGATCTGATCCATGCATCCTCTTCCACCCACAAATGCCCCTTGCACGTCCCATACTTTTTCTTTCGTCACCATTCTTGCTCTTTCTATTAAAATTCTTCCATACAGTTTACCTTCAGAACTCAGTAGACTAATAGCCCTATAGTTACCACATTCCATTTTCGACCCTTTGCCTTTGTAAAGAGGCATTATAACAGCCCTCCTCCAATCTAACGGGATGTGGCTCTCTTCCAAACATTGATTGAAGAGCGTATGAAGCCACAAGATAACTAATGGGCCACCAGCCTTGATATACTCTGCAGCAACGTTATCATACCCCACAGCCTTACCATTCTTCATATGTTTTATTGCACACTTTATTTCTTCCATACTTATTGCATTTATATCGTTTTCCTCATTCATACTTACCCCAGAGAGCCTCTCAGATGCTTCCTCATTTGCATTCTCTACACTTTCATACGTTTCCTGGAAATATTTCATCCATCTATCATTTATTTTATCCTCATTCGTTAACATCTCTCCATTTACTGACTTTATAGCTTTCATACTACTACTTTCAGCACCACATCGAGATTTTTTGACCGCCTTCCAGAAGAATTTTATATTATCCTGAAAATTCTCAGTCATTTTCACCCCTTCTTCTCTTTTCAGCTTCTCTTTCCTTTCTTTCACACCAGATTTAACTTTTTCCTTACAGACATTGTACAGGACTTTTGCTCTCGTATATTCATCCCCATTTACTGTCAGCAGATAGCGCCACGCATTCTTCTTTTCTTTCACAAGTTCCTTTATGCCATCGTCCCACCGTGCATCACCTTTCTTCCTTCCTTGGATAGCTATCCCACAGATTTCTTTCGCTGATTCGCATAAAGTAACCTTAATGTATTCCCATGCATTGTCTATATTCAGATCACTCGCTCCTTGTTCACTCAGTTTTTCACACACTTTCCTTTCAAATTTTTCTCTGACATCATCCCTTTGCAGATTCTCAATTTTGACTCTAGATGGTGCCGATACTGTTTTTTTCAAATATTTTGTAAATCTAAGGTGATTGCTTCTGACTGATATCTACCCAATTGAATCATATATTGAGTCCATATTTGAGTAGTGTATTAGTGTTGCAGTTAGTGTTAAGCGTGTTGTACAGTTTCGGAGCTAAAAACATATAGAAACGTTGAAAGAATATCGTCGTTGCTCTCGGAACTTAGCTGTCTTGTGTTATGAGCGTGAGTCATTGCTAAGGGTGAGCTAATGTTAGAATGGAAATATTCAACATATAAATTAGTGTTACGTCTAGAACATCGCACTATTTAAATAGAGAAGGCAAAACTCACCGCGAACGGCTTGTCGCCGGGCTGGCGCGGCTCGCACTCGTCTTTGAGCTGGGCCTTCAGGCGATCGATCTCGTCCAGCTCCTCGGCGCGCAGCAGCTCCTCCTCCGCGTCCGCGCGCGAGCCCTGCAGCGGCGAGCGGTAGGCCGAGGGCAGCACGCACTTCGTGGGGTCGATCTGGTCAGGGAAGAGTAGGTTATCGATCTGTTTAGAATCGCATACGACACAAGCGGTGGTGGCGTGCAGTAGGCGCAAACTTGTGTTATCCTGTTACCGACGACCCTAACTAAGTACACAGTACACAACGTTTAATCTGTCAAGTAAAACAAATACGTAGAATTTGTGGCTTTTTCTTTCGAAATCAACATAATTAAGCACTAATTGTTTGAGTAAGAAAATATTTAGATTAGTATTTTTCTCATCGGACTGAACAAACAATTTAAACGCGAACCAGAATGGCCATGAAGTTGTACACAACAAATTTGCAAACTTTCAGAATAACCCACGGCTAGACAAAAATCTAGCCACGGGTTACGCTAATCCGAGTAATAAACCGCTAGAATTTTACACGATCTTTTACTAAGATAAGAGTTATTTGATTTATTTATATTTCCCAGAATCTTTGATGGGCAAAATGAACACAGGGCTGTAATTTTTTGCACTTTTTGAATCGCTTCTGCGCAAATGAGGGGCAAGCGGGTTCTTGAAAATTTAGTCACAATGGATCGCTTCACGGGGGAACAGCGCGCGTTCTGCGTGCGACAGTTTTACAATTCGTACGAAATTGTTCGGCACCTGTTTCGCGCTCACTGCCGATTGCACACTGCGAATCAATGTCCGAGTGTTCATTTAATTAAATCGCGACCCAGGAAGTTCGAGGAGACCGGTGCAACGCTAAATAAGAAGAAAACCGGGCGACCGCGGAGCAGTCGAAGCGAAGGGAATGTCGAGAAGATCCGGGGATGATAAACCAGCCACTGTAACCCGCTGCTAGATTCGAGGAATGCCAGCGGCGGGATGAATTTGAACCCATATATTGAACCCACCCTGGCGAAACAATCACACAAATAATACAGCGAGAATACGTCACCAATGTGAATCGTTGTACGTCGCACGGTGCTCGACAGATTGTATTAATCTAAACACATCCGAAATGACATGACCCAAAGATAGGATGCAGAAAGTGAATATGAAGATGGCTGACATCTAGCCCCTTCGGACGACCACTTGTTTCGTTCAAACCGACATTTAAAAAAAATTAATTCAAGACAGAAGATAAAACGCACGTGTCCATTCTTCAGGAACTTTGCAACATGTAAGAAAGGTATTGTCAAATTGAGTCACTTACCGAAGCTGCAGGGGAGTCCAAGCAGAAGCCCATGTCCACGTCTTGCTTCCATAGCACCTCTATCAGATCCATGTCCTGGAACAAACAAAACAAATACAATTAGACTGAGTACCAACATTCAAACTGTGTTTATCCAGTGGATTCAGCTCGAAGTAGCGCTTCTATAAAGATCTATAAAATATAATATTATTTTTTTCTATATTCGTCAGACCCTCACGAAGGGATTAACAACGAAAATAGAGGTTCTACTGTCTTTGTGTGACGGCAAGGGTCCACTTCTCGGAGTAGTGGGAGTAAGCTTTAGATTTTTATCCCATTTATATGATATATAAAATTTATAATTTTATTATTCCGTACATGTTCAGTATTTTTAACAGACATTGCCGTTCGCGTGTGTAGATGCTCCATTATATTTACTGTACCTATCTGACCCCCCCTCCCTTTTACCCTCGCAACAGAGCATGACCTTTTCTGTGTATTGTCTTTGACTTTTGAACTATCAAGTGCGAGTGGCGAGTGGATGTTCTGCTATGTGCTCGTCACTAGTGTATTCGGTTCCTCGCGTGTGCGTTCAGATGAGTCGTGCCTTCCCGCATCCCGTTTCCCCACCCCTCTTGTAAACAGTATATAATAATTAATTTAATCAAATCACCACCGGGATACGAACCGGGAACTTTTCCCATCTGGCGTTAACATATCGCCACGTGGCCTATTTAAGTTTCAGACAAATTCTTTATAAATAATACATTCTTAAATTATTACATTTTTAAAAGCAGTCAACTATATATTGCAATGAATTTCAAAAACACAAATTTTATTAAATTTGAAATATCTACGATACAACATATTAATGTTCCAATTTCGAACCATAAAAAACTGTGTTCTGAAATTGCAACTTCACACTAATAAAAATGTGTTTTTAGAGAAGTAATAGAGAGAGAGAGAAGGGCGGCGAGGGGGGGGGGGGGGGACGCGTGACATTAATTAATGATCCCGGCGGCGGCCATTTTGATCCGGAGACGGCTCGCCTTTGTTTCGGCCGGCTTTTGTTGTGCGTGGATTTTTTCCCCCCAGGCTTTTATTATTGCCACTATCGGGCGATCCGGAGCGGACGCACGCACGGAGGGGTCGGAGGGAGGGAGGCGGCACAGGTGTCCAGGTGCCGGGTTGGGGGAGGGAGAGGGGGGAGGGAAAGCGATACGTCACGCGACACTTCGGTCGAGTTAAATCTAATAACATGTGTACTTATAACATCAGAACAAGGTAAAATGATAAATAAATAATTCGGAAATTGATTTTGTTACAGAAGGCAATGGATAGAAGACGGACGCCTTTGAGATGTGGTGCTGGAGACACATATTGATAAACATCAATTACAAAATCTCAACCATTTTACCTGAGACAGATCCTTCATTTTTCCGAGATAGGAAAAGTTCCGGGTTCGTATCCCGGTGGTAACCAATTAGATTTATTCCGTAAATCTTATATATATATATATATAAGATTTATAAGGAAATAAATGTTCTTCATAAATGTCTCTTAACTCACTGGTGTGATTGTGATTGATATTCGATAATAGCAGTGATTTGAAACTGTAACTGTGATCACGAAATAAATAAAAAACATAATTTGGAGCCTATTTACTAATATTATTGAAACTTCATTTGCCAAAAAACCATATTCTAGTTTATATAATTAATATGTATTTAATTTAATACCATCACAAAGAGAATGAAAATAATTTTAAAAACATGACTTTATTTTTCAGGTCAAATTCTCAGCATTTCGGGTAAAAATTTACGGCACAATCTACTAGATGGCGCTTATCACGAATTAAAACGTCATTCCTTCATGAATATTTTCATACCATTCGCACGTGCGCCGAATCATAAATCAATAAATAATTTTTAAAAATTAATCACGATATATCCATATATTCAATCACCGATAGTGAAATCGCAATCACTCGAAGATATCTGTGATTGCGATTTCCAGTTCATCAATATAATACATTATTTATTTATGTATATTGATAGTTGTGGGAGAATTTTATTTTGTCCTCTTTGAATTAATGAAATAGCATATATTTTTTTATACATGGAAAATAGTTTAAAATCAGGCGATACAAATGCGTGCTTTTTAACTAGTGATGAGAAATAATACTACTCTTCATATTCACCGGTGTGACTGTGATTGGTATTCAATAATATCAGTGATTAAAAACTGTGAATGTGATCACAGTTTCATTACTAATACGACATCACAATACACGAAGCAAATAAAAAAAAATACATAATTTTGAGCATATTTATTTATATTATTAAAACTTCATTATAACATATTCTAGCATAAATAATTAATATATATCTTATTTAATATCATCACAAATAGAATGAAAAAGCTTTAAAAAATTAGTTTATTTTCGGTTCAAATGCGTAAAATCTACTAGATGGCGCTGATCACAAATTACAGCGTCATTTCTTTATGAATATTTTCGTCTCAAATGCACACGCGCCGAATCACGGTTCACAACCGAATATAAATAAAATAAATCACGAATCACGGTATTCCCAGATATTCAATCACTGATAGTGAATGTGACTCAAAGATATCAGTGATTAACTCGCGGTTCGTGATTTTGAGCTTATCACTACTTTTAATCACATTTTTTTCACATTCATTTTCATAACGAATATTGTAATGTGGCATCGGAATTGTTGTAGACCTTTCCTTTCAAGTACGATATTTCAGTCGATATGTCCACTTTTTGGCATTAAATTTCTTGTAAAATTTCAAGCATAGCTCGGGCCGTGTGTGAGGGGCACAGTCCTGTTAAAACCGCACGTGTTGCGGGCCCAATCGACCATCATTATCATTCAGATGAAATGTTTTAATGACTTTAACGCGTCGTTGAGGCGTTAGATGCTCTATAATAAATTGTAATCAACTACTCTCTACGACTACCAAATACGAACTGACAAATGTCTGCCAAAAAAAAAATGGCGGTCAAACAAAATCGGCCTGGAACATAATATTCATCAGTATATTCCATATTGGGGACGCATGGCTTCTATAGCTTCTCTCTGACTGCCTTCTGAATTCAATATGTACAGCATGGCTTTGGTGCGATGTTACCGGAGCCAACCTCTATCAGTTAATGACTGAATATAATAATTGTGTCATATATAAAAAATGTTCACTACAACTATGACAGCAACACATAAATGTGACGTCTACGTGACTTCTATAACTTCTCTCCGGGTGTCTTCTGAATTGAATGTGATAACGAGTCTCGAGTCGAATTGTACAGCCATGGCTCGGAGCCAGCCTATAATAAAAAAATGTAATTTTGACGAATCTAAACGAGAGTAAACCGACTCTAAAAACGATTCCGGGTTAGGGCGGGTTTCCTTCATATAAAAGTGCACGAAATATTTTTTCTGCGCACTATGTGATCCAAATTTACATGGATGTACGATACATACATATATGAATAAGTAAATGAAAGGACTGTGCCGCCCCGGTGCGAGCCTGCAACCCTCGCACCCCGCGGCGCAGGGGACGCCGATGATTGGCCCTATACGGGCCCGGCCCCACAATCGGGGCGCCCTACCGACAGGGGCGCAACGAAGAGGGTGTGGAGCACCAGGCTGATTGTTCAGCTATCGGACTAATCCAATATCTTCACGGTAATGGGCGAGGGTACGCCGAAAATAAAACAGGGGGGGAAACGCGCATATCATATCACTACTGTTTGGAGTATCGCAGTCATTTTTATTTATTTTATTGTTTTACCGCCAACGCACTTGTGGGCTTGATCGTGACTGTATCGCGCAGGATTAATAAGTCGCCAATTAATTATGTTGTGAGAATACGACGCAGTGATTTGGAGCGTGGCGCCGGAGATACGTGGGTTAGATTTCGGAAGGCGTATGTATACGTGGCAGATCCATTTATAACAGAGTAAAGAATGTAAAGCTGATTTTAGTATAATGAGTAAAATTAAGAATGGATCATTTAGGTGGTTTGATCATATGGAGCGAATGAATAAGGAAAGAGTGGTAAGACGTATGACGCAAGTGTTGATGGCACCGGACCAGTTAAAGATGGTCGTATTAGAAGCGTCAATAATCGTCGAGCTTGTATGAGAAGATGTATGAACGTGAATAAGGCGACAATTGTGTCAGGACAGAAGAGTGTGGCGCTCTATCCTCTCTGCCTGCCCCCGGGGGGAAACGGCGCGATGGTAAGTAAGCGAGACTGTCATTTTCTTATAAAATGCGCCTTGGTGTTAATAAATGAATGTACTGTTTGTAACTAAAATAAAAGGAGGTTATCTGCGGGCGGGATAGCATTCTCGATTCTATCGCCGAAGTGTACCTAGATTGAACATAATCATCATCATCATCTTGTCTGCATTTCTTGTTTATTTCACGTAATAACTAAAGGAAATAATCATCTCTATTAAAGGTTAACGTAGAAAATAGTTCTGCCGATTGCATTTTTTTTGTTTATCCCAAATCAAAAACCAATCTGTGCACCAAATTTTAAATTCTGTTAAAAAATAGCACACAAAACCAGTAAATAACCATTTATATATTTTCTTATTTTATTAATATTAAAAATATATTACAATTTGTGGATATATATATATATATACATATAAACTCTATGAGAGTGAGACTCGTGTATAGAGAAGGAGTATATTCGAGTTCAGTTAGTCTGTGTACATATTTTTTTACTTCAGTTACAAATTGATGATAGTCCGTAATTGTTCTAATTGTGATGGGGAGATTGTTAACAAATTCGATGCCTTGATAAATATATTAATTTTGAGTTGCGGTATATTTTAGTTTTGGGATATCAATTAGACCTCTTAGACCTACAAATTTAGTCGAATAATTTTAGAATGGGACTCGTAGTTCAATTTAGTCGGTTGTTTATAATATTTAGATTAGTTTTACAAGCTTTATTTATCTCCAACGATTCCAAATTATTTCGTTTGTGACCAACACCGTTCATATGCAAAATTGAAAATACCAATTTTTTATCAAAACCGTGACCATTTTCTATCAAATGATTAGCAAATTCTGAAAAGCCACTACTGTTCAAACATCTCAAATGCTCCCTTACTCTCGTATTAGAATTTCTCACTGTTTTCCCAATATAAAATGCTTCACAATCCTCGCGACTAACTTTAAGCGACCTCATGATGAATGTCAACAAGTGGAAAGTGATGGTATTGGAGAATGAGGAAAGCTAAATACTTGGAGGTCATGAATGGTTTGTGTATTTCGGAAGTATGTTTGATAGAGACGGAAAGACTGAGAATGATGTCGAAAGGAGGGTGAATGGAATTAAATCTAACGGGAATTTGTCAACCGAGGCAAGATTAGCGGTGCACAATGGAATCCTGGTACCGAAACTGATCTATGGAAGTGAGAGCTGGAGCTGGCAGAAAAGGTACAAAAGTAGACTGAATGATATCACTTAGACGTATTTGTGGCAAATCTATCTATGACAGAGTAAAGAATGAAGAAATACACAAATAATGTAAATCTGATGTTATTATAGTGAGTAAGATTAAGAAAGGATCACTTGGGTGGTTTGGTCATATGGAACGTACGAACGGGGAGAGAATGGTAAGAAAGATATATGACGCAAGTGTTGATGGCACCGTAAATAGAGGACGTCCGCGTAAGACTCGGCACGACCAAGTAAACGAGATGATTTTTTAACATTTATTAAATTTGTTTACATTTTTCTACAATAAGATATAATTTATAGCACGCCGATCGGACAGACTATTATTTAAATAGTTTTCTATCTAGTTTAGAAAAAGCGGCGCTCGGTGAGTGAACAAAAATAACGAGCTCGATAAAATAACAGCATTTTTAATAAACCGCGTACTAAAAAAGATGACGCAATAAAATAACGTTTAGAAGGCGGACAGGACCCGCCCTCACCTGCAACTGTCATAGCTCCGATCACTCTCACAAATTATACTATTTAAATGTTTTAACATCCGTCATATTACTCCGCATCCAGTCGCTTCCTGCGATCTTTCACGCGTCATCGGAATGAACGTCGCGTCCAACGGTACGGTACTGTACATTTTTCGGTCGAGACGCCCGGCCCATTGTCGCTTCAGATTCTTTTATTCGATAAATCATGAATGTAAACATTCTACGGTTTATCACGTAAAAAAAAAAATGTTTTGAGACATCTAACGGCGGAATAAAATAATATTATTATCCGAGGCTAGAACCGCGTCGGAGGCGAGAACGAATCTGCTTTGCGGGATTCGATCTCCGCCATCTGGCGGCGCGCGGCGGAACTCGCCAGCTAGCGGTGACGCGCACCTTTACGACTGAAAAGACCGCGCGCGTGAAATAATATCGTGATACAAGAAAATAGAACGTATATATTTACAAATACGTAAATAGTCAGAACAAATTATTATTGTGAAGTTGAATGTGTCAATTAGAAATATGTACATTTAATTTATTTTTATTAATGAAGAACATCGGGCCTTAAACGAGGAAAAAAACAAACCTAGTTGATCATCGATCGACGTAACCAGCTATCACGAACAGATCCCTTTGAAACCGGTTTCGATAGTGACGTATCTTCGTCAGGATTGGACAGGAGTTTTAATACTTTATTTATTTAGACTTTATTGATATGCACACTATCTCCGAAACTATACAACACACTCAGTACCGTTTAATTCCAGTAAGATTACACAAATATGGACCCAATATATGATCCAATCAGGTAGAGTATCCAACATTCTAATATAATTTATTTACCTTTCAAGCAGCTCCCAGAATATATAACCAAATTGAAGGTAAAATTAGAAATTTAACTGACATTAAGACTTTAAAAAGGGATATTTCGAATTGGCTGTTGCAATTAGGAAGAGCAGATACAGAGAGTCAACTCTTTTATATAATGAAATAATTTGTATAACTACTTTTGTGCGTTTTGGTCTTGTATATTTACATCTACCTTATATCTTCTTACATTATCGGTATTATTATTACTATTATTATTTATTTTTTCTCTTCTCTCTTTTTATATTATATATATATACATCTATTATTATTATTTTTTCTCTCTCCTTAAATATTTTCACATTATATGATATGTATGTATTCGACCCTACTGTGTTTTGCCTTCGATGAGTTTTGGTTGTATAAAATATTATGTACATACACAATTTGCCCAAAAACAGGCTCGCCTAGTCGGGCAATGTATTTAAATGTGTGTAAAGATGTAAATATGATATATTTCTTTTAAAATCAAAAAATATGTAGTGCGAAGGACGCCGCTTTCTCCGACCTATGAATCGCTGTCAAACCGCGGTCGGAGCGACAATTGCGGTTGATATTTCGGCCGATCGGGGCGCAAGAAGAACGGACGGACAAAAAAACAGCTACCATCAATCCAGGTTAGTGGTGATTTTTCATTCTGAATACGTGATCATATTATCAATAGTTATTCTGACAATTGGTATTCTTTTATTTCCAATGTTACGTTTATTAGTATGTTCAAGACGGCGCGAAAATCTCAATTTCACGAAGATGGCTGTGTTTTGAACGATTCGCTATTTGTGACACGGGCAGGTCCGGGCACTACCCAGACTATAATGTGAACACTAGTCGCGCAGCGAATAATATAAATACTATATTACCATAAACTAGTATAATGGGATTGTATTACTTACATTTTGAACAGTAACGTCGCAGCGACGACACGGGATGGTGCTGTATAATAATAATTGTAAATACAGATTGTTCCAAAAGTCAACGTCATTCCGTGGAAGGTTAATAATTTTGATGAGTTTCACAATGAACTCATTTTTGCAGTAAACAATATATATATTTTTTTTTCTAAAGTACAACATAGCAAAGGTTATACCATTTTAAAAATTACACTAAATGAGCAATTTTTTTTAATAATATACCAGGATAGCGTGGTACATTTTTTTTACAGTACGAAGAGTCGAAGTTAGGTAATAAAAATATTCAAAACTCTCACACGAGTCGGTCAAAATAATTTTTTTTTTCAATGGTATAATAGCACAATTAGTTTTATTTCGGACTGTTATCAACAGCAGGGCCATTCAGGACTGCGAAACAAAAGTGAAGGTCATATTTTGATATTATGGCCTATGATGTCTCCAAGGGTTGACGTTAACTTTTGGGACAACCTATATATTACGTGATACCTCGGATATTCTATACGATCGTGCACAGCAATTGGAGCTGTACCGTTCACTTTATGGAAGACGAGTTTACAAGGTTCAGCTCGTGCAGGAATTGAACCCGCCTGACCATCATTGAAGGAAACATTCGATGAGCGCGTAACTGACCAGTGAATCGGTCCAAGATCGTGTAATTGGATTATTTTCTGTTGAGATATGCGAAGTGGCTAGTCTACGCCGATAAACTAGATACGATAGACGACTCGGAAGCCAACATTCGTCGCGTTATTGCCGATATACTCCCCAGCTGCTCCAAAAAGTGGTCTAAAATTGTACTTCCAGATCTTGCTTTATTCGAGCCATATGCGCGAAATTATACTTAAACACTAATTGTATCAAATTATCTTTCCAATAAAGCCAATACTACGATTTTTATGTGCTTTATTTCATTTTAAAGTTATATTCCTCTAAAAAAACAAATAAAAATAAATATATATATATACTTATGTATGTACTATAAAAGGGGTTACACACGTGTATGATGCCGTGATGCACACAAGACAAGCACATAGCCAGCTTATTACTCTGTTGCCATGACTTTGTATTAAATAACCTAACCTAACTTAATGTATTGCCGGAGTTAATGCATAACAAACTTCCCAAATAGCGGGATGTGAAGTAGTTCAAGAGGCAATTTATTTAGGTGCACTGATTACGAACACTGCTGACAGTGGGCAGGAAACCAACTGTAGGTAATATGGGGAAGCTAGCAACTACAATTGTATCGGTTCACACTCTTGTCTTTCCAATCTTAACCTGACCATCGGAGTCTCGAGACGGACAATCGACGTCTTTAAAACGTATTGCTGGAGATGGATGTCACGCAGCGACTAATCAACGAAATTGCCATAACCTTTTATAATTTGTATTTCAATTGATCAAAATTATCGCCTAACTAAGATTATTATTTTTTCATTTTAATATTAGAAGATATAATACTTTTTTTGAATAATCAATAGTGTATATATATATTTATTTCTTTTTAACATTTATTTCTTCTCTATGAGAGTGAGACTCGTGTATAGAGAAGGAGTATATACGAGTTCAGTTAGTCTGTGTACATATTTGTTTTACTTCAGTTACAAATTTATGATAGTCCGTAATTGTTCTAATTGTGATGGGGAGATTGTTAACAAATTTGATGCCTTGATAAATATAGTGATTTTGAGTTGCGGTATATTTTAGTTTTGAGATATCAATTAGATCTCTATATCTTGTAGATTGGAATTCGCTTCTAAAATTTAATTGATTTTTAATTTTGAAAATTTTAATTATTGAATTTTTTTTGTATATGTCTACTATTTTTGGTACTTTAAAATCTGTGAAAAATTGTACACTCGGATAGTCTTTCTAGAATCATTTTCATTATCATTTTTTGAGTGATTTCTAATTGTGTCTTATAATAAGTTTTATATGCACCTCCCCAACCAATAATACCGTATCGCAAATGTGACTGTACAAACGCGTGATATATTATTTTCAGATATGTAAGTGATAAGATGTTTCAGAGTCTAAAAAATATATAGGCAGTTTTCCCCATTTTTATATGTTTTATTTCATTTTTAAAAAAGCATCCTATATAAGGAAAATGCGGCTTCCAACATTTTGGACTAATATTTTAAAATATTGTTAACTAGCGGTGTATATTTTAAAGTAGTTTTAATTATAATTGCAGCGGTGTTTACTTGAAGGTTAGCAGAGATAATGCACCTTAATGTGCAATCAAGGGCATCGTACGTGATGATAGTTTGTCGCTTATCGCAGTGGCGCGCGGACCCGACACGTCAGATATAAGCCTTCTCGAGCGCGCAGCTATCAGGGGCGCGCCCTTCACGCGATCAAAATACAACCTCGCAGTATCTGGCCACTTAAACGAGCGCTTCACAGCCATAACATTCCGCCTAGTACCGACCGAAGTTTAGTTACAAATCATGTTAATGACTCAATAGAAAATTTCATCACAAGTGCAATACACAAAGAAAAAAATTATATAACGAAACCATGTGGTTTTTCATAATCAAAATTAAAAATATAAAGTAAATTTATCTGTCACAATTGAGTTGTAATAATGTAGTTTAATTTACAACAAAAATGTCGACTACTTCCGCATATTCACGAATTTTGACATTGTCACTGTAATAGAACAATGAATTGTGTCTCGATGACCTCAATGGAGCGTGAAATCAGTCTGGAGGCAGTCTGTCATACCATCGATGATCCTGTATAGAAATAGAAGGTCGGTCAACGTACGTCTCACCGAATTATTTAATTTACTTAATTCTTAACATAGTGCATACATAAGCACTCCTTATATATGCTCTAATATATACAAGATAAAAATATTTTCTTTTACTAAAACTTATCTTTATTTTCATTTTAAATCTGTTCAATTTCTCTTCCTTTCCTGTGTTTTCTGGCATTTCATCGCACTGTACATCATCGATTTCTGAGATTTGTCCTTCTTCCTGAACGGCAGTCTCAGTCTACCCTTCCTCCTGTACGATGCTCGTGCTCATGTTGATTTGCATCCATTTTTGGTGTAAATTCCGCCGATATTTTATAAACAAATACCAATATATTAAAATATATTATCTGCTTATCATCATATTTAGCACCACTGACAATTGTCGCATTTCTTCTTAGTTAGCCAAGACCAAAATTCTGCTGCAGCAGTTGATGCGAGGAATAATAACAGAGCTGTAAACAATTTGTAAACTTTCTCCGGAATGAACAATGCAGTGAGGCGACCGTATGACTGAATTATATTCTAGATGAGGTCTGACTGGAGAAGTATAGAGGACCGTATAAGTGTGCAGATCTGTAAAGACTTTAACAAATCCCAACATTTTGATATCTTCATCAGTTATCGAATCAATGTTGGGGATCAAAGTATTATATTAAGCTCGCCTGAAGCAATCGCTTCTCTCGCAGCCACCTTATCGAACGTGTTGCTTCGACTTTAATTTGTGCATTACGCTATAGTACACCCCGCCAATGTTTTATTGAATACACTTGGTCTAACCACAGCTCATCTACACTAACACACTGCGACGTTCAAATATTTGGGGCCCCATTATCACCTTAAAGCAAATTCTTCCGATATCTCTGTACAGCGCATGACGTAGAACCTACAAACGCATTCACTCCTCACGGGCTACAACCAAAAAACTATAATCAAGACATATTCGTGAATCAATCACAGATACTTTGAGTCACATACACCAATAGTGATTGAATATCTGGGAATATCGTGATTCGTGATTCGGAATGACGTCATAATTCGTGTTAAGCGCCATCTAGTCGTTTTACGCATTTGAAACGAAATGCTGAGAATTTGACCCGATAAATAAACTCACATTTTTAAAAATTGTTTTCATTGTCTTCGTGATATTAAATTAGATATATATTTATTATACAATGTGTAACATACCTAGTCCACAATATTTAATGAATAGATACCTGATAAAATTACGAGTCGAAAATGTTCAAGGAATATGTGCTTAATCTAAACATTTAAAATAAATCGTAATCATGCGATTATTTCGATTAATTGACACATTTAACTGATTCTAAAATATACAATGAATACAAAAAATTAAAGGTCATCGAATTTCGAGACGCTAGACTATTTTTTGTCACATGATTTAAGGTCTGAAGCGAAGATAAATTAATTACGAAGTACGATAAATTGATTTTGTAAAAATTTCAAACAATAATATTTTCTTATTAAGGAAAAACCATTCTTATTGTGAAGTTGTAATTATTCAGAACAGACGCTCTGTGATATTTTAAATACTAAATTAATGTATTAATTATAAATATATACATATAATTAATACATTAATTTAGTATTTAATAATATTTTTCGTAACGGTGCACTGTTTGCACATATTCCTTGAACATTTTCGACTCGTAAAAACAGTCAGGTATTCACCCACAAAATATAGTGGACTAGGTCTATTACATCATGTGTATACTAGAATATTTTTTTGACGCAAATGATATTTGAATAATATAAGTAAATTTATTTATTTATATTGTGTGTTGCGATATCGTGCGGCACACGCGCGATCACAGTAATGAACTGTGACCACAATCACAGTCTCCAATCACTGATATTATCGAATATCAATCACAATCACACCGGTGAGTCAAGAGCAGCATTTTTTCTCGTCACCCCAATACTGGTGGGTGATTCGCGACGCAAATAAAACAAATTCCTCCAAAGATTTTGTTTTGATAAGGTGTTGAGTGCGGACAAGTTCGTGTGTGTTTACAACTATAGAAACAGCAATATCGGTCAGTGATTCGATTATTATTTTTTTTGGCCATGCGAGGAAATCAATATGATGTCGCATGCCGTTTACAAGAATCGTGACTACCATCAAATATTGGTTCAATGACCTCACCTAACTAACACGGGTACTCAGCGGCACCGAAAGCAATTTTCAATTCAGTAAATAGCTAATTATACGACTTGAGTAATTCACTAGCATAAAGCCAGATCGGAGATATGTGAATAGCTCGATACGACGAATACACAAGAGCGCCATGGGTACAGCGGTGAGCTGCCGTGATAGTTTCTAGAACTAAGTAATTAAAGTCTCTACTGGCACACAGATGGCGCTAATTGTAAAAAATGTTTCCGTTTATGTTAATCCTAATATTTGTTTCTTAGAATTTTTAGTAATGCGCAGCTTTTTTACTTGTATGCACTGCACTCCCCCGCGGGTACTAAGGAAGGAATTAAATTTTACTACCATTTCATTATTTGACACAACTGGTTATCGTCGTGAATGGGAATATGGTCAATATGGGGCAAGTTTGAGAAAATAAAGTGAGATAAACTTTAATACTTCACCCTACTGTCCATATTCTCAAAATTCTCATCGCCGTCCAAAATCTCCCCCTATTCCACGCACCAGTTACTACCCTGTATTCGGTTTATTTATCACCTAGGAGATGAACTAGTAGTAAAAAAAAAAAAACATCTCAACATGTGTGCAATACAAAGTTTTGTTTAACCTTTACCATACCGTGGTAAAAATTACTCACGCAGCCATGCTGTCAACACGTGTGACTGCAAGATATTTAAGTAAAATGGGAAAAAAAATGCTTTTACAAGATTGAATGACTTTAAAATAGTTATATATGTCATAGTTACTATAAATATAATAAGAAATTATAAATATAACCATTTTATACTTGGAACTTTTTTCTTATAACGTATTCGTCAAAAGACACATTTAACGTGAACTTCATTTAAATGAATGTGATCTTTTTCAAGTGGTACAAGTGCTATTTCCAACGCAGATAGCATCTATTTTATAAAGCATTGAATTCAAAAAATATATGTTTATTGTGATTCACTTTACATAATTGATTTTCAACTATTCATTTCTAAGTGCAAAAGATTTTTTTTAAGACTAGATAAAATGCAAGTTATACATTACATGCATATTTATAGAAATACGATTTAATTAGTTCGGTAGACCCATGTTAGTGCGCGGGTAGGGAAGGGTTAAAAATATTTTTTTTTTTTTAATGTTTGCTTAGCATTTTACACTGTGTGGGTAGGTACTAAGAATGTATTATTTTATTATACGAATTTCTGAACAAAATGTATAATCACCGTGTTAAAAAATGTGACATATTCGTTTGGTCAAGATTTTTCACCTATAAAGTTTTAAATACTAAATTAATACATTAATTTAGTATTTAAAATATCAGTAGTATTCTGTTCTGAATAATTACAACTTCACAATAAGAATGTGTTCTCCTTAATAACCTATAAAGTTGTTTATAAAAAGAAACGTGTCGATAAGAGAAATGGCAATGGGCTAGCCACATTCCTAAAAATCGTCAAATGTGCGGCAATGAATGTGACACACTCGGGGAGGTCTTCATCCGATGAGACAGATAACACGATAATAGATTAGAAATGTTTATACCGAGCCGCGGGAGAGGCGCGTCACAAGATCAACGCAGGCCGCAGGCGGGTTCAAGGCCGGCGAGATCACCCGCAGAGGTCGTAAGTACCACTAAAATATAATTAGGCACGACACGACCGGGGGTCATACTGATCAACTCATTATCCGGTCAAATACGACTCATCTGATTCGTATATCCGGCGCGGCCAGAAAATGATTAATATCTTAATACACCCAAACTATTTACAACTTTAATTTTATTCAATAATACACCGACCGGTTTCGAAAAGTGTAATTTGGACAACTTAACAAACTATAACTATATTTAAAAAATAATACACATTATTATAACGAAGTTACGAGTTTTTCCAGAACACAGTTTTGTGACATTTTTAAAACTAATTATATTGTATATATACAGGGTCTTTCAACGAGGACGCTCGATTTTAAAATGTAAGTTAAACAGGTTGTGTGTGAGATATTCACTCAATTTTTCTTTCATTTGAAAGTATATTTTATGGCATTAAGTGTGGAATATAACGTTGTTCGAATATCCGCTGCGGCTTTGCTCGGTGGCATATTTGGGAGGTCCAATTTTCAATGGCTTTATCGCATAAATCTGGCTAAATTTGCTGGATGGCGTTTGTTATGTTGACTTTTAGGGGGTCAATTGTTTGCGGCTTATTCGTAAAGACTCGCGATTTAAGATAGCCTCAAAGAAAGAAGTCTAAAGGCGTTAAATCGCACGATCTCTGTGGCCAGCTCGCGTCACCGCCGCGCGAGATAACCGCGCCCTCAAATCGCTCGTGACTTTGATAATAAAATTTGATGATTTACACACGTTGTTCAACCTTCCGTGGTGATTTGCCGTATACTACTTAACAATTGACAATAAATTTGACAGATGTCACTTTAACAACATGGCTGCTATAACCTAACAAATTTTGAGCGTCCCTATTAAAAGACCCTATACATAAGATACACTGAGAAAATCACTTCACCGGATAGAAAGGGTTCCTGGTTCCAATCCGGGTAGTTAAATAGGGTAATTAAATAAATCCAGTAAGTAACTTAAATTGTTACAATAATGAACAAAGTGGAAATTGACTTAACGCTATAAAATTATTTTAAATACAAATTAAATGTATTAATTAGAAAGATATACATAAAAAATCAATTCTATCGAAAGATATTATTGTTGCTGCCGGGATTCGAACCTGAATCTACATGCTACAGCACACAGTACATTGACGACAAATTTTCAAACGTATCGTTCCATTATTTGAAATCCATCTACTATTATTCATCAAAATAAGAAAATGTATAAAATTGAAAAAATATTGATTTTTAAGGCGTATTCTAGTATGTGTCTAAAACATTAACATAATTTCTAAATAAAAAATTAGGTTTTCATTGTGACGTATATGCGGTTTCAGAGAAATGAATTATCAAATTTACCGATAGAGTAGTGATATTCCAAGTAAGTCCACATATTAACATATATACAACTTTCAAAAAATTTGATCGATATGGAGATTGATGGATGAGAATGGTGAACGTTATATTTATATAAAGTGATCACTTAAGCCAGCCGAAGACAGGTTGTAAGCCCTGTAATTACCCCATATTTCCATATATTTTCCATTAAATATAATAAAGCTTCGTCTCTATGAGATATCTATTATTTGTTTAATTAAAAAATTGATTTTATATGTATATCTTTCTAATTAATTTAAAAAAATATTGTTGTTATCAGGATTCGAACCTGGATCTCTTGCTATCCGGGTAAATACATTAACTGATTACACTACACCAACATAGTGAATTGACGACCAATTTTCGTACTTATATATTACACTTTCAAATCGATACATCTGTCGTCCCATTATTTGAACGCCATCTTTTTTATATTTACGGAATCTCAAACACGTTTGAGTAGTCCGATAGGAGACGCCAAAATTTATCGGTAGTTTTATAAAAATTTTGGAAACGTTAATACAAAAATAGACTACCAAATACGATACCACCCACACGATCGTTTCGGTACCACTTACGCAATGAAACAGCCGCGCGACAATATAATACGCATTAATGTAAAAAAATACGTCTTGTTTATTTATGTTTCCACGAAGAATGTGTTCCAAACAGTGTACAGTGTTCTGTGAAGACAAAGGATTTTCCATTTGACGCCGCTACTCGGGTAATTATTATTGAACGGTCACCTTGATCGCTCTGTCCCCGCGCCCACAGTCTGCCCGGAATGAAAATAACCCTCGCCGAAGATTTTTCGCACAGGATAATTTATTATTTCGGGATTGCCTTAGGTCAGTAATCCCGGGGCAATGTCAGGGGTACCGCGCCGCACGCGCGCGTCATTGCGGCGCCCGCGAGCGAACATTCAATTAGCTGATTTTTTCACATTATGACACACGCACGTACTTAAGAGCAAATTGTAAAGTTTAGGGGTTGCTTTTATGACAACCTTAAATTTAATAATTTTTTTAAAAATACAAATTAAATGTATTAATTAGAAAGATATACATATAAAATCAATTTTATAGAAAAACCTTATTTTCGCATCACCGTGATTCGATCTTGGATCTGTTTCCAAACCGGAGAAGGTGCATTATCAAACTATGCTACAGCGACACCATTTTTGACGACAAATTTTCGAACCTATATATTTTTTTAATTTAATTTAGCGAAAATACAATGGCTAAATAAATTCAATTTTTAAATAGATGGTTACATACGTACATACTTGGTTTTTCTTTCGCTTACCTCTCAAAAAAAAGAGAGCAGCTCTTGCGCTCGGAGAGGGAGTTACACTACAATAATTGTATATATACTTTTAAAATTAGCAATATTAACTTGGTGGTTAAAATTCATATTTTTTATTAATTATCTTAGTTTTATTAACCACTGAATTGAGTTTAAAAAACATCTACCGGTTTCGGAAAACACTTTTCCTTCTTCAGGATGTCATAACTAACTAAAAATATAGTTTCTTCACCAGAATCTAAATAATTTGGAATCGTTGGAGATAAATAAAGCATGTAAAAGTAATCAGGAAAAATCTAAACAGCCAACTAATTTTAACTACGAGTCCTATCCTAAAACTTACTCCACTAAATTTGTATTGAGCGGCAATTTGAGTTAGGTACTAAATTTATTTTTTTAAATAATTAAATAAATAAAAAAAATTTAAAAATAGATTCTGGTGAAGAAACTATATTTTTAGTTAGTTATGACATCCTGAAGAAGGAAAAGTGTTTTCCGAAACCGGTAGATGTTTTTTAAACTCAATTGTGGTTAATAAAACTAAGATAATAAATAAAAAATATGTATACAATACCTTACATATTCTATTCATTGTCCCTTTGTGTGTTTCTGAAGTGTTCTGTAATATTGTTTATTGTCCAATTATGTGTTTTTGAAGTGTTCATTTAGTCCTTATATTGTATCCTTTATTTCTTTGATTTGTGTAGGGAGGCTATTGAAATTTTTTATCCCTAAATATATAGAATTTAGCTGATAGTGTTTGGTGTTACATTTAGGGATTTTAAAGTTATTTTTGAACCTTAATGATGTGCTCGTTTCAAATTTTCTAGTGATATTTTCTTTAATTAATTGATTAATTGAGGTTTTTTTTGTAAATGCTTTCAATTTTGGGGACTGTATATAACATGTTACATTTTTTAATACATCTACCGTTCCATTATTTGAAAGTCGTCTACATTTTTTTTACGGAATCTCAAATACGTTTGAGTAAACCGATAGTAGACGACAAAATTAACAATTATTTTTTAATTAATCTGTAGCATAGTAGTTAGTTGGATAATGTAGCTTCCCCGGTTTGGAAAGAGATCCAGGTTCGAATTCCGGTAGCGCGACGAGAATATTTTTCAATAAAATTGATTTAGTATGTATATCCTTCTAATGAATATATTTAATTAGTATTTAAAATATTACATACCTATGTTCTTAATAAGAATGTGTTCTTCTAATATTTTATTTTAAACTATTAATACCGTACATTGTCAATGTCAGAATCGGCGCTATAATATATTATACCGCATTGACCTGTATATAAAGCGGCATTTTTTAACATCAATAATGAAATAAAAAATAACGTTCGCATTATATTCATGACTTAACCTCTATAAAGAAAACATTACAGTATTGGCACAAGTACATATCTCGTAGTACAGTATAAGTATTGTCAATAATATATATGTATACATACGTTATACATATTAAAATTTATATTTTGTTTTCCAAAAAAAAAAAATGGGGTAAAATTTCAACGGTCGCGTTATATTCGGGCCAACTTATATTTAATCTGCAGTTAAACAAATACAATGCTATCGTATTTTTCGACAAATAACCTTTTTTAAATGATCAAAAGTATTTCGACAGCAGTACGCTCGATACTAGAGTCTAGTGTCACGTCCGACCATAGTCGTTTATCACAGATAGGACAGAAGATGAAAAATCAAATATGTTTTACAAGTACTTTAGAAATGTGCGAATATTTTATAACTTGACAATTTGACTTGTAGTGTATAAGGAGTGGGTTTATTTATTTTTTGTAAAAATTTTAGAAAATTGCGACTTGTGCGGTATTTCACAAAAAATTGACTGCAAATGTCGAATCGATCTGACCGATCGAACGTTGTGGAAAAAACGAAATTCGCGGAATCATATTTGGGTTTTGGAATTCAAGGAATTCATAAAACGACTGCCACACCAGAAATTGTAGATAAAATTCACGATCTCGGCAGATCGCCGAATGATGGAGCATTGAAGATGTCGAGGGCATCTCTCGTGAGTGTCCATATTCAGTATTATAGCTCTGTTACGAGAACACCAAGAAAGACTCGAGTGTGACGACGTAGGGATGCTGGCGGCCGACACCCTCCAGAAGAACTAAAAGGGTGGATAGTTCTTTAGTACGGACGAAGATCAGCAGAGGAAATGGTTGTAGGAAGATACCAGGTGTAGTGCATACAGTGTGATGTCCTTGAAATCGATTATACGGGTGTGTGTCAGAGCGCCGCACCGCCGTGGCGGAATGTATATATGTGTGTGTGTGTGTGCGAGCGGGGATAAAAGGGGTAAAAGGTCTCCGAGACTAGTTATATACCTTGTATTTGTAATAAAAATATGATATTCACACAAGAGATTCTCTTGGACTACCAACAACCAACCACGAGGTGTACAACTAAGATACTGTACTAATTGTGGTGTCACGCGTGGACTATTCTATCAGCATTTATGCTGGCCTGACAACGTTTCAGCTGGATAGACTAGAATCCATTCTAAACGCAGCAGCACGGATAATATACGGAGTTTTTAAATTCTCTCATATAACATCCTTTTTGCACGAGCTGCATTGGCTCCGGTTCCCCGAAAGGGTTCAATTTAGATTGTGCCAGTTGATGTACAAGGCGATATATGACATGGCGCCTCTGTATCTTCGAGAGTTTGATAACCACCGGGATACGTACCCGAAACTTTTCCTAACCGGGAAAATGTGAAACGGAAAAGTTTCGAGCTCGTATTCCGGTGGTAACCAATTTTTTTTTTCTACATCTATTTAATTGTTTAAATGAAATTTGTTTAAATTATTATATTAACTATTAATTTACGAGAATTCAAGTATGATATATTAATAAAACATTAGTTAAAATAATAATGATTTTTAGCGTAGGATTTCATTAATATATAAATTTTCCAATCAAATATCTAAACACCTACCACACATTAAAACGACATTATATACAAATAATCATTAGGGTCGAGGAGTGTAGGGGGGATTACAGTTTTTCCACTCAACCCTAAGTAGCAGTTTAGTCTTAAGTTTAGTATTAGCAACATTACTGAAGATGATGCGTCAGCATTGAAAACGAATTATAATAAATAACAAATGACTGAAAGTGAAACAGTGTTATCATATTGTGACTGGTAGAAAGAGTGTTCACGACGTTCGCACAGACGTCACCAGAAACCGCCATAGATCCGGACCGCTGCATATATAAATCAATCAACATTAAGATGCAGCGGCCGAAGGTGACGGGTCTAGTTCACCTCGGCGGACAGTCCTGCGTCGAGCATTTACTGGCCGAGTTAGAAACCAGCACTGTCAGGTATGATCATTGCATACTTTCGTCGGGATACGACGGAACAATTTCTTTTGTGTCTTCGTGTCCTCCTGACTTGTTACAAAAAAAAAAAATATTAACAAAAAAAATTATTTTGATTTGACGACTAACGGGGTTGCAGCCGTGCCCTAGACTATTATAAAACCAAGAAATTATATTATATGTTTAAATTTTTACGTATATATTTGTAACGAGAATTATTATTATTAAGGAGAACACATTCTTATTGTGAAGTTGTAATTATTCAGAACAGACGCTCTGTGATATTTTTAATACTAAATTAATGTATTCATTATAAATATATACATATAAAATCAATTTTGTCGATAAGTATTGTTTTTGCGCCACCGGGATTTAAATTCGATCTCGATTAGGGATAGAGATCCAGGTTCGAATCCCGGTTACGCAAAAACAATATTTTTCCACAAAATTGATTTTATATGTATATATTTATAATTAATACATTAATTTAGAATTATTATTATCTATTTTGGTACATTGGATATAGTACACTCAAATATTTTAAGATTTTACTAGTCGTGTAGTTAATGGTGTCGAATAAATGGAGTGTCTAATCACGACGTCACTCCAGCAATGTTTCCACTCACTTTAAATCAGGATTTGCGCAAAAATTATCTGTAATGAGTAATTTTAAGGATCATCAGGTTAATGCTTTTGTTGAGCGCCAGGAGCGGCGAATCCCGGTCTGAAATGCCCAAGGCAGTACAACATCGACAGTGACGTGCACCTGGTCCACCTTGATCGCACTTCTACTGAAATTCAGCTGAAATCATTTTCCATCGCGACAACGCTCGCCCTCGTGTCGAACGCCGCGCTATCAACCGAATATTATTTGAGCGCTGGGGAGAAAATAAGAAAAATATTACCGTAGCGTCAGTGGCATGCCCTGCGTACAAGCAAAAGAGCTGTCATCAGCTGATTTTCAAACAATTTGTGCTTAATTCTGTCGTCTTCGAAAGGGATTAATCTTTACTGAAAACTGCGTGGAATGACATTTCTACGTATTTGTTTTCATAGTGTATTCCGACATATGATTCCAACGTCATTTCGTATTTCAGTGTTGCATAGATAAAATTTATAGGGCATTTGCATTTTTCGGAATATTATTACTAATATTTAAAAAAAAGTCAAAATAAAATTGTTTCGGCCATGCTAATTTGTGAAGCTAGTTATATCAAGAACTGTTCTTAATTCAATAACATTTTCAAGTTATTCCAGTACATAAAACAAGAAAACAAAATAAATTTAATGTAGTTATTAGCAATTTTTGCATCAGTTAAAATTTAGACCTTCCAGCGTCCCTTAAGTGCTGTGTTTATTCAGACTTTAAAACTTATAGACATAAATCCATAGAATACATATACAGGATGGCCCAAAAAAGGTGAAATCATTTCGTAAAATATGATATGATAACATCAAAATGAGTTGAACTATATCAACAGTAGCTTAAATAGTTTACTAATTTACTTACTTACCTATTTCCGGTCGCCATCTTTGATTATTAATTTTCTTATTGTTTATATTTGGTTTTTTCAAATTGTTGTCCAGAATGACAAAACTCACTGCAGATGACCGTATTCTGATCAAAAATTTGCCAATTCAAAATGTCGGGGTGTTAAGTTATAAAAAAAATGCCTGGAGTATAGCTAGACATTACAGCAGGACGGAGCTCCATCTCACACAGCCAGAGATACAATGTTAATTTGATCTCACCAGGCATGTGGCCACCGAACAGCCCAGTAGATGATGCAGTATGGGGTGTTTTGATGTAATTGTGCAAATTAAGAATTATAATTAATTATATTATGTTTTGAAATAACTCGCGTGTTACGAAATGTTCTCACTTTGGGCCAACATGTAGATGGTAAATGAAGGTGCAGTAGTTCAAGGCAGACACTCAGGGATACAGTCATCAAAAGCACTCCCAAAAGAGAAACAGTGGGCAAGACACAAAATGGTTTGAATCACACTTACAAAACTTGCTTAGTGACTTATAAAATACGAGGTATGGAGAGAGGGGGGTAGGCGCCAGTGGCGGTTGGTGACTTTTTGTAGAAGAGATGCTAGATAATACCTACTAATGATATAATTATTATTATTATATATTTTTTATTAATATTAGAATTATCAGTAGTATATATATTTAATTTATTATTAATTTCTTCTCTACGAGAGTGAGACTCGTGTATAGAGAAGGAGTATATACGAGTTCAGTTAGTCTGTGTACATATTTTTTTACTTCAGATACAAATTGATAGTGGTCTGTAATTTTCTAATCGTGATGGGGAGATTGTTAAAAAAATTTGATGCCTTGATAAATATAGTCATTTTGGGTCGTGGTATATTTTAGTTTAGCGATATCAATTAGATCTCTATATCTTGTAGATCAGAATTCGCTTCTAAAATTTAATTGCAGTTGTATACTCAGATAGTCTTAAATTATCATTTTTTGAGTGATTTCTAATTGTGTTTTATAATAAGTTTTATATGCACCTCCCCATCCAATAATACCGTATCGCAAATGTGACTGTACAAACGCGTGATATATTATTTTCAGATATGTAAGTGATAAGATGTTTCCGAGTCTAAAAAATATGTAGGCAGTATTTCTTATTGTGTTAGTGAGATTAGTAATACGTCCTTTCCATTTGAGATAGTTATCTATTAGGATTCCAAGGTACTGACATCGGTCCCAAGAGCTTCCTCGAGTACAGGCCTCGGGGTGAATTTTAATATGAATTTGGGTGTTTTGTTCCTGTTGAATAGCAAATGGTAGAAAGTATGTTCTATCGGTATTAATTGATAGTAGGTTATCATCCGTCCACTTTTTTATGGTATTTATTTATTTATTTATTTATATATATTTTGACATCCATATTTTTGTACTAACAGAGGTGGATACATAATAAACATACATAATACATAGTTTATTGTGTGGGATGGAGTAAACTTCACCTCTGATATATACAGCGTTGTCCTGGCTACTTTGCTACACTGAAGTCTGTGTTAAAGTAGCCAGTTTTATCGTGCTGTTGTGGTGTTATTTGGAATAAAAAGAGAATTACAAATATGTATAAAATAGTAAAAATAAAAAATAATATGTAGTGGGAGTGTTGTAGGACTAGTGAATTATTAGTGAAGGTATTGTATAGATTATATTAGAATGTTGGATAGTCATGCTTCTGATTCATCTCTACCTGATTGGATCATATATTGGGTCCATATTTGTGTAATCTTATAGGAATTGTACGATTTCCAGTTGGTACTGAGTGTATTGTACAGTTTCGGAGCTAAGAACATGTAGAATCTTTGATAAAATGTCGTTGTTGCTCTCGGAACTGGTGTGTAGCTGTTTGTTGTTTGTCTTGTGTTGTGTCCATGATTTATTGCTTGAGGAGAGCTGTTGTTAGCATGGAAATATTGAACGAGTCTCGACATAAAGATTTGTCTTATATCAAGGACAGTGCTTTTTTAGCCGACTCCAACATTGTTTTTGCTGCTCCTCCCCATTTGCCGATATATTAGAGCCAGTCCAAATTTTGTCATTAATTATTAGTACTAGTAAATTATACAGGAGTTAGAAAACTTATTTAAATTATGAATTAAATAGATAATTAATAAACTGCCTATAAATTCCTCAAAACATAAGCATTTTGTACCGTTGTACGCTGTTAACGAAATGCGTATACAGTATTCGTAGACCTTGACAGGCGGAACTGAATGTGCGCGCACGCACGATAGTCGAATACTTTCAAACTGTGTGGATACGGAACGAATGACAGAATCCACTGTTGCCAGATGCCGTGTTCGAAAGTCGAGAATGTATATATGTATTTCGGCGAATTTATTTGCTACAAGCATGTTTACGGCTAGAAAGCAATAGGTCAAAAGGTTTTCGACTCTAGAATACAAACAAGGGATGCGGAACGTCCAAAGCATGTGTGAAGTGACCGCGCCTACCTAAGCAGCCCCATCGTGTCGCCCATACCCGAATAAATTCTTTATATAAAACAAAATTCTCATTACTACAATCCAGTTAAACCACCAATAATACGCTCACGCGCACCACGACTCAACAAATTCAAATTCAAACAGTTTACTGTGCAGGTATTACTTGAACATTTTTTTAGTTATTAGTAATATAGTTAGGTTTCCGCCCATAAAATATTATGGACTGAGGAATGAGATTCTTCAGCCGTCAGCCATCAGCCAGGCTGGTAAAAGGGTAATCATTTGAAGGTCGCCATCTGTTCGCGTGTCCATGCCGAGCGAGCGCCGTATACGGTATCTAGGTCTCCGTTCCATCTTTAAACACGACGAGAAAATAAATGGCGACAACGAATGAGCGCGCGCACACCGAAATTGTTCGTATGCGAAACGCTCGAACGCCCTTGAACGGGCCCATCTGCTACCACACCGCTTCGGGAACTGGAGTGTGAGCAAAACACGTCAATATCGCGATGATATACACGGTACATGAACATATTATATAAGTAATATCATATGTAAAATTTGAAAAATACGGATGCAATTTGAGTAGATTGTTGGCCAGTGGTCAGATTTCCCCCTTCGAACCAAGAAGACCGGTTAGTCCTATTTTCATAGTACAAGCGTTTAGCTGGTGTGACACGTATGCAGCGTACACATCTCTATTTAAAATATATTTATATCAGAGCGACGCGTAGGCAGATCCAGAAAAATGTTATGGGGAGGGGGGGGGGGGCGTTTTGAAATTGATGTAAATATGACACGTGAATAATACAGAGAGGTTCAAAAAAAATGTGAGAACATCTCGTAACATATGAGATATTTCAAAACATAATATAATTAATTATAATTCTTAATATGCACAATATTTAGCTAATCAGAAATCATCTAAAGACCCCATGCTGCATTATCTACTGGGCTGCTCGGTGGCCACATGCCTGGTGAGATCGAATTAACATTGTATTTCTGGCTGTGTGAGATGGAGCTCCGTCCTGCTGTAATGTGAAGCTATACTCCAGGCTTTGTTTTGAAACTCTTCGATCATCTCCCCTAGCACCCCGACGTATTTCAATTGGGAAATTTTTGATCAGAATATGGTCTTCTGCAGTGATTTTTGTCATTCTGGACAAAAATTTGAAAAAAAACAAATATAAGCAATGGGTAGATTAATAATCAAAGACGGCCACCAGAAATAGGTAAGTAAGTAAATTAATAAACTATTGAAGCTATTGTTGATATAGTTCAACTCATTTTGATGTAATTATATCACATTTTACGAGATGCTCTCACCTTTTTTTGGCCACCCTGTAAGTCTGTCTATGTGTGTGTGTATGTCTATAAGTTTTATATGAATAAACACAGCACCTAAGGGACGCTGGAAGGTCTAAATTTTAACTGATGCAAAAATTGCTATTACATTAAATTTATTTTCTTTTCTTGTTTTATGTACTGCATTAACTTGAATATGTTATTGAATTAAGAACAGTTCTTGATATAACTAGCTTCACAAATTAGCATAGCCGAAACTCATAACAGAAACAATTTTACTTTGACTTTTACTTTAGTATTAGTAATAATATTCCGAAAAATGCAAATTCTCTATAAACTTTATCTATGCAGGTAAATAAGTAAATTAGTAAACTATTTAAGCTAGTTTTGATATAGTTAAACAGATTTTAATGTAATTATATCACATTCGGAATGTAATTATATCACATTTGGAATGTAATTATATCACATTTGGAATGTAATTATATCACATTTGGAATGTAATTATATCACAGTTGGAATGTAATTATATCACATTCGGAATGTAATTATATGACAGTTGGAATGTAATTATATCACATTTGGAATGTAATTATATCACATTCGTCATATGGAAAGGATGAATGAGGAGAGAACGGTAAGAAAGATATATGACGCAAGTGTTGATGACACCAGAAATAGAGGACGTCCGCGGAAGACTTGGTACGACCAGATAATGGAGGATGGTTCTGTTAGAAGTCTCAACAATCGGCGAGCTTGTATGAGAAGATGTATGAATGTGGATGAGGCGAGAATTACGTGTCAGGACAGAAGAGTGTGCCGCTCTATCCTCTCTGCCTACCCCCACGGGGAAACAGCGTGATGGTAAATGAGTAAGAATCGCTAATTTCAAAAGTATTATATCTACTGTTATTTAAATGAGTATCAATTATTAAATGATAATTTATACCTTCGTATTGTGCACCTAGGGCCAGTCGTGCGATCAGCGGGAACCTTTTTACTAACGCTCGTGAATTTTTTTTCGTATTATGTGCTAATGTATATTAAACAACAACAAGATCACCATCGACACTTGTGTCACATATCTTTCTTACTATTCATCCGTTCCATATGACCAAACCACCTAAGTGATCCTTTCTTAATCTTACTCGCTATACTAACATCAGCTTTATATTCTTTCCTTATTTCTTCATTCTTTACTCTGTCATAAATAGATTTGCCACAAATAGATTTGCCTAAGTGATCTCATTCAGTCTACTTTTGTTCCTTTTCTGCCAGCTCCAACCCTCACTTCCATACATCAGGATTCCACTGTGCACCGTTGACAAATTCCCGTTAGATATAATTCCATTCAAAGCGCCGTTCACTTTATTTCCTGCAGTCACCCTCCTTTCGATATCATTCTCACCCTTTCCGTCTCTATCAAACATACTTCCGAAATACACAAACCATTCATGACCTCCAAGTATTTAGCTTTCCTCCTTCTCCAATATCATCACTTTCCACTTGTTGACATTCATCATGAGGTCGCTTAAAGTTAGTTGCGAGGATTGTGAAGCATTTTATATTGGTAAAACGGTGAGAAATTCTAATATAAGAGTAAGGGAGCATTTGAGATGTTTGAACAGTAGTGGCTTTTCAGAATTTTCTAATCATTTGATAGAAAATGGTCACGGTTTTGATAAAACATTGGGATTGTCAATTTCGCATATAAACGGTGTTGGTCACAAATTAAATAATTTGGATATAAATAGATAAATAAAGCGTGGAAAACTAATCTAAATATTATAAACGACCAACTGAATTGAACTACGAGTCCCATTCTAAATTAGTATTAAGTAACAATTAGAGTTAGGTACTAACTAAATAGATTCTGGTGAAGAAACACTAATATATGTTTTTAGTTAGTTAAGACATCCTGGAGAAGAACAAACCGTAGATGGATTTAAACTCAATTCAGTGCTTAATAAAACAAAGATAATAAATAAAAAATAAAATAAATATATAAACATTGTTTTTCTGTACGACAAACATACCTGCAGAACAACAAGGTGATATGTCCATCCACAAAGGAGACAGCGATATATGACACATTGGATGATGAAAGTATTGAATGCAGAGTACAGTCTTACCTCCTGGGTGAGCTCGTCACCGCTGTAGAGTCCTTCGTCCCTCTCGCACTTGACGTCCTTGAGGCGGGCCGTCTCCTCGGAGCAGGAGCTGGAGCTGGAGCTGGACGCGTACGCCTCGTCCCCGACCCCGCTGGAGCTGCCGACGGACGTGAAGCTGGTGCTGGCCCTCTCCCTCTTGACGGCGACCTCGTCCAGCTCCAGGTCCGTGTTCTCGATGAGGTACCTGTCCAGATTCTCGCGGTTCTGCTTCACGTCCGAAAACTCGATGCTGCGCTTGAACTCCTCCAGGGTCTCCGCCGTCTCCGCGAAGTCCGTCAGGTCGGCCAGGTTCTGGTCCGTGATGGAGTCCCCGCCGCGCATGTAGAAAGGGACGTAGTCGTCTATCGCGTTGTCGTCCGCGTACACTTCTTCCGTCTTAACGGCGCTCTCCTCCTCGACCTCTCGTTTCACGGTCACGGGGTTGGCGAAGAACTGCGACACGTCGAAAGGAACCGAGTGCGCGGAGTCTTCCTCCAGCAGAGGACCCTGGAAGCTGGTCAAATTCCTTATGAAGGAAGCCGAAAGCGTCAGAGTCGTGTCGGGATTGAGTCTCGCGTGCATGTGCGAAACGTGACCGTCTTCTTCCGTCTCTCCGTCTCGGGTGTGCTCCTCCGTTTTGATGGTCACGCATTGCTCCACGTCCTCGTTTTCGAGCTGATTGGAAGACATGTGCTGGTAGCGGCTCAAGCCGTCGTCGGGAGACGTCTGCTGGACGCTGGCCGCGGCCTGGCCGCTGCTCTCGACCCCGTTGAGCAGGTACGCCTGCACGGACTCCCTGGCGGCGCCCGCGCCGCCCCACCTGCCCAGGGCGTGCAGCTCCTCGAACACGTCTCTCTCGTAGTCCAGCAGAATGGAGTCCAGCGACTTCGGGTGCAGGAATCTGGTTCTCGTGTGGATGCTGGAGATCTCGGGCGCCCAGTCGGTGCCGTTGACCAGCCCGCCGGCGAGGATCCTCGCCTCGTCTCTCAAGTACTGGTCCGGGCCCGCCCTGAGCAGGGACAGCATGAGGGCCAGCCTCAGGAGCTCCTCGCCGTACAGTTTCTTTAAAGCTATCATCTCGGATGATGTGTCTCCAACGTCTTTATATATAAATCACAACCGATTTGCTTTTAGGCAGTCTTACAGGTGAATCCTTTCAAATTCGTCGTTGTCTTCTTCCTGCCGTCGGTCCGCGGCTACTTCAGGTACGAGCCCGCGTTTTAAAACTATTTTCCCGGCTCCGAGTCCGAGTCACAAAAAACTACCTACACATATATCAACTGAACAAAGTGAGATCGTCTGTCCGATATTTGAATATGAAAGCGATCGATTGAAATTCAAATGCGCGGTATCGCAGCGGCGACGGGGTCACGGGTCAGCGTGCGGCCGCGCAGTCGCGTGACTGGACTGTCGGGTCAGATGCCAATTTTAACATCCACATCCATATTCGGACGCTCAAATGTCGTCCGCCATGTCTGCTCGTGTCAGAACACCTTCGCGCCGGGGAGCGACCTCTTCATCCTCGCCCTGCTGACGCGACGCATCGAAGCCGGCTGAGCGGCGCGTCACACCATCGGCCGCTCTCGTTTTGGGCAGTTTGCGAAGATTTTCTGCCACAACGACGAATCACAGTTCACCGCCTCGTGTAGTCCACTTTCAGGTCTTTCGATCGTCCGATCGGTGTCTTTGTCCAATAAATTGTCTTTTCTGACTATCAAAAATAACTCGGCAGTCCAAAACTGCAACAATGTGTTTGTTGGCGCACTGTTCCATTGTCAATACAATGTCTTGTTTCGGAATATTATAAAGAATTCGCTACGCATGCAAGAAAGGAAGAAAAAATATATAATATAAAGTGACAGTTATTTCGCCAAAACTGACAATAAAATAATATTGGCGTAACAGCTGTCACTCTAGCGCGGCAGATGTTATTAAATCGGTTCAGATGGATTTTGGAACGTTGCGGACTCGGATACCCGAGCGTGCGGCGGCGGATGCGCGAGCGCGACTGCCGGAGGGCGCGCTGCATTCGGGCGCGACTAGTGCACGCGATAATAATACAATATTTATTTTCGACACAGAAAACGAAATTTTCGCACAATTTTCTTGGCGCGTGGCCCCGCACCGGGGGCGGTTTTTTCTAAATGCACTTTGAATCTTAAAACGAATTATATTTATACTATTTTGCGTGTGCAATATTTATAGCGGATAAGATAAATATTTATTGATTAATTTTGACATACGAGTTGAAAAAATGCGCTCCGCGCACGCGTGTGTGTGTACAGTGGTGTTGTGGGGCCACATTTTCTGAGAGAAATTACTTTTCAGCGCACTCCCTAATTAGATAAAAAAAATTCCCACGAAGCGTCAATAAAACTCAAAGTAGGTCCGCTTTCAGGTACCTGAAAAATCCTACATTTCTTCACTGCGGCGCCCGTTTTTGCAGTGGGTGGTAGTTTTGCCTTAAAGCCTAGTACTTCGAATCGAGATGATCACATTTTAAAACGGCTTTCTTTGAAAAACAGTTTTGCTTCTGATTCTGTGGAAATCCAAGACATCACCAGCGCTAGTGTTAGTGTCGGAACTATTCAAAATAGGCTCAACGATGCGGGCGCGCGAGCGAGAAGACCCGCACAAAATTGACCTCTATTGACAGAGGAAATAAAGATAAAGAAAAATAGTTTGCGAATAATGGAAGAGGGTTGTTTTTTCTGACGAAATAACGAAATAGACGGTTTGCAGACAGCGCGTCGGAGATCCGGAGAGAGGTGCAGCGATGAACGCATCGCACCCATCATACGGCACGACGCGGACAATCTTATTACGCTAGAAGGATCAGTGAATACTGAGAAATACAAAAAAATGCCAATAATTAAGAATTTATTTATTTATATATATTTTGACATCCATATTTTTGTACTAACAGAGGTGGATACATAATAAACATACATAATACATAGTTTATTGTGTGGGGTGGAGTAGACTTCACCTCTGATATATACAGCGTTGTCCTGACTACTTTGCTAGACTGAAGTCTGTGTTAAAGTAGCCAGTTTTTTTTTTCGTGCTGTTGTGGTGTTATTTAAATCATTGACAGGAATAAAAAACAATTAAAAAATAATAAATATGTAGTGGGAGTGTTGTAGGACTAGTCGATTATTAGTGAAAGAATTGTATAAATTATATTAAATTGTTGGATATCCGTGCTTCTGATTCATCTCTACCTGATTGGATCATATATTGGGTCCATATTTGTGTAATCTTATTGGAATTGTACGATTTCCAGTTGGTACTGAGCGTATTGTATAGTTTTGGAGCTAAGAACATGTAAAATCTTTGATAAAATGTCGTTGTTGCTCTCGGAACTGGTGTGTAGCTGTTTGTTGTTTGTCTTGTGTTGTGTCCATGATTTATTGCTTGTGGAGAGCTGTTGTCAGCATGGAAATATTGAACGAGTCTCAACATAAAGATTTATCTTATTTCTAGGGTATTCTTTAAATATAAGATCTGATGGATATCTAAAGGGACGACCAATATTTCAGTATCCAATGATCCAGTATTTCAGGACGAATTTGCACCTTGCCGTCTAAGTTAATTGTCATCAATCAGTAAAAACAATTTGTTTCTTTTTACTCGGTGGCCATTCTCGACACTGAGTTCCTTTTAATTGTTCCGCAGTTCGAATAATTGTCGAGATTCAAATCATTTTCGCGGCCAAAAAACAATTCCGATTGAAATATCAATGATATATTGCAATAAAATCGCCCAAAACTATTAGAGAATTAAAAAACATTGCAGAATGCGTGCGGTATGAAGAAATTACACTTGAATACATATACAATCTTTATAAATCAATGCCGAGAAGTATCCGTTCCAAAGGGGGTAAAACAAAATATTGATTTGATGTTTAAAATATTAGTGTCAAAATTAAATAACACATCGATATAGAAACGACTGATTTAATATATATACGTTTTTTTTTTTAATATTACGCGTTTCGCCTTGTAAGGGCATTATCAATCTAACAATTAAACTCGGCAACTTGTATTTATAACTATAAAGGGGGACAGCTGTACGATTTATCTGACGAGTAGAATCAAAATTTTCACATACAGGGTGTGACAGACCTAGTCCACAATACTTAATGGGTGGATACATGACTAAATTACAAGTCAAAAACGTTTAAGGGATATGTGCGTAATCTCAACCATGTCAGATATATAAGCATTTAAAAATAAATAAATTATAAATTGAATACAAAAAATTAAAGGTTATCGAATAATTGAGGACCTGAAGCAAAAATATAGATAAATAATTGAACAAATTCGCAAATATTTATTTCGAAGTACGTAGACTTCGAGGTTAACACAATTTTGTTAAAAATTTCAAAACAAATCATATTTTTCGTAACAGTGTAGAATTAACACATATTCCTTGAACATTTTCGACTCTTAATTAAAGTCAGGTATCTATCCATAAAATATTGTGGACTAGGTCTGACACACCCTGTATATAACTATAGATACTGTATTCGCCTGGCTTGATACTCCGCCTATCGGAACTACAATTGGAAGCTTCCAATAAATCCTTACGTTGTCTTATATGCATTTGTTACGAAGTTGATATCGTTAATTTTGATAGATAATTAACTATTGACAGCTAATTCAGTTTAAAATACGTTTTAAATAAAGATTTATATAAATAATGCAGAGGGTGTAATATTTTGTATGTACGTCCCCATTATGTCAATATGTGCTGAATAAAATATGTACCCACCACTGTCCCAGGCTGGCACTATTCCACTGACCCCCCCTCCTCTAAGCCTGTTTTCATTTACTTAAAACGTTTATAAATCCTATATTTTTCGGAATCTTACATGGTTAACGTTGCGAAAATGGTTTCCAAAAGTAAACAAATATTTTTTTCGAAAGATAAATTTTTTTCTGTATATTTTAATAAATAAAATAAAGAAGATGGCTTTCAAATAATACAATGATAGATGCATCCATTTTAAAAGTGTAACATATAAGTTCGAAAATTAGTCGTCGATGCACTGCGTTGATGTAGCACAATCGGTTAATGCAATTTCTCAGGATAGGAAGAGATCCAGATTCGAATACCGGTAGCGCAACAGCAATATTGATTTTATATGTATATCTTTCTAATAATAAAGTTGTATCAATGTGTCCAAAATTTAATAAAAATGGATTGATAATTCTGGCGTCTGCTATCAGATTACTCAAAGGTATTTGAGATTCCGTAAAAATAAGGTAGACGACTCTTTCAAATGATGGAACGATTAAATGTATTCATATCAAAAAGGTAACATGTAGGTTCGAAAATTTGTCGCTAAAAATATCGTAGCTGTAGCATAGTTGAATAATGCACCTTCCCCGGATTGGAACAAATCACGGTGGGGCGACAATAGTATTTCTCGATAAAATTGATTTTATATGCATATCTTTCTAATTAATACATTTAATTTATATTTATACATTATATGTCAAATACAAAAACTTCGTTCGAAAAACGCAGTCGGACGCATCACTCGGCGTGGGGTGTCCTTTTGAAAATTGGATCAAAGTTGGATAACGGAGATATAGGTCATCCTTTGTTCTCCCAATGTCGCGGGAGGAATGCGCGACTCGGATCGACAGCGGTGCAAGTGAGACGGCCGCCGTCACTTGACCCGCTGCAACCGTGGATCGGCACAGGGAGATACCACTTCAAGTGGAAATCCAAGAGTTTGTTGTGTCAATATTGCGTTCGTCCTCGGAGACCGAGGTATCCATAATACTAGGGCGAGTCAAAAAGTATCTTCACATTCGTCACAACACACCTTCGAGGTCGTCACACTGCCAGCTCAGAGTCGTGACATGTGTAAACACGTCCGCTCCGCTAGCAGTTTGCACCGAGGAGTAACAACGAGGGGAGGGTGTGAAATTCATCGTAGACTTACGCAATCAAATAGCTCCGCGATTATTTTTAAGCACATGACTAGATTGGAACGAAAATTTAAACGCTGACAATATAATACGCATTAATGTAAAAAAATACGTCTTGTTTGCACAAAGATTTAATTATCGAAGAGTAAATACTTTTACTGTCGCATAAATGTGTCATAAACTGTCAGATTGTTCGGCTGAAGCCGAAGGTTCAATCGTACTTAGAAATCTTAGACCACCGACTAGATTGTATACATAACAATACAAATTCTACACTGTTACTTTTGTAATAGACCGTACGTTTTCGGTGTCTAAATACAAAGCTTAGGCTTCGGCCAAACCTTCGGCAGATTTTAGCCGAAGCCGAACATGGCCGAAGCTAAGAAATTAAGCAAATATGTGAAAGATAAGTTGTAGTGAAAAGTAACGATTTTGATGGTGTTTATATTAGGGCTGATTATAGATTGGTGGAAGTCGAGGCTCTGGAAGAAGGAGAACATCCAAGCAGTGGTTTGGACAGTCCTACTGCAGAGGGGCCGCAGTAATGATAGGCTTTGCTAAGGTTCAGTACCCAATAAAGCCTTTTATCGGTAAGCCTAAAACGAGCTCAAAGTATTTTCTAAATATTTTTTTCTGCTGCATCATCTGGTCTCATAGTACGCAATTGACGCCTGAATTGATGAATCGCTCTCGTTTCTCTGAAGTGGTTCAGCACCACACGGCCGGTGCGGTACCGTAACGCGGGCGTAGCACGACGTAAGCGCGTCCACGAGGGATGGAGCGACCTTGCCGCCGCTCTCCGACTCACCTCTGCCCGCCGCCCACCGGGCGCAACGCTCTTTGTCCGCTGCTATTTGCGTCGGGGCCGTTCTTCCCAAACACCGTGTCGGGGCCGTTCTTCCCGAACACCGTGTCGGGGATTCCGAATGACTGGACGACACGTCCTCTCGCAGTGGATCTGGGATCCTGCCTTTTGGAGTGAATCTCCGTTCAAGGTCACAGATTTGTAATGCGATCGAGTGTTTTGCTTTGGTTTAAATAATTCGTTGTGAAATATTTCAAAAATAGGTCTGCTCCGAATTCGTAAACGCGCGTTTGGCGCGTCTTTTCGAATCGGCCGTAACCGTTGTCATTGACACAATTCCCCATACATTTCCTCATGCTCGTCCTGTCAGTGTGAATTGTGACCTTGACGCCAGCAGATGTCAACTTGACCGATATTTGTTCGATCTCGGCATCGCGATAGCATTCGCGGTGTGGACCTTTCAACGGAAGTGCACCGGCACTGTATTTTGATCACGTATTGCTCTGTTGTCTGTGTGCCACGGGAGAATTAGTGATCGGAGATCGGCTCAACCGCGTACCGTTATGTGATCTCGGTGGCGACTGCGGGATACAAAGTAAGGCGAGCAGTCCTTCCGTATTCCGGTTCCCCGAAATTCACTGTTCCTTCGACTAGAACCCCTATCCCCTCACCAACATCATCCTGTACCAAGGTTTCCCTACTTTCCTCCCATACCTTGCGGTGATTTTGATTTACGACCGGGATTGTCATATTCCATTTCGTGGGACGCGCTACTCTGAAATTGCGCAATTCGTTCATTTAGATCCTATCGATCCGGATTTACAGTTCGAAATCAAGGTCACAGAGCACTTTCGCGCTCACGGCGAGCGAGATTGCATCCGCAGTCGCCAAAAGGACAGCTTAGAAAAGGAGATTATCCCGGGCACGATTTCAGGCCGAAGACCTGGAACAGAGCCATAGTAGTTGATAGACGCAAGCTGGAAAGACCCTGGGCAGAGTCTCGTCCGATTAGGGCCACTACCCGTAAGCCTCCCCCTCTAGGTACAGACACTGATGCACGGATATAAGGCCTGGATATATGTGGCAGATCCATTTATGACAGTAAATAATGTAAAGCTGATCATAGTATATTGACTGGTTTGATCATATGGAACGGATGAATGAGGAGAGAATGGTAATATGACGCAAGTGTTGATGGCACCAGAAATAGAGGAAGACTCGGCACGACCAGGTAAACCAGATGGTTCTGTCAGTAGCCTCAATAATCGGCGATCTTGTATGAGTTGAATATTATATAACACAATTATAATTATATGCATTCAAATAGCATTAGTGTTAGAAGAAGAACCATTCAAAATGTATGGAAATCCTCAGAATTCCAATGAATAATGTTGTCCCTTTTCGTCACGTGCAAATTGTATAGCTGTCCCACATTATAGGCATAAATACAAGTTGTTGGGATAAATTATTATATTGATAATGGCCTTACAAGGCGAAACGCGTCTCGAGTAAATTAAACGAGTAGAATGAAAAAAGCGAGTGTTTTAGTTTCACATATATGGGGGACTGTACATATCAATATTGACACGAAGGAGGAAATAAAAAAGTTAAGACAGTGGATGGATATAAATGAAACAATGTTATTACTCTACTTTAATTTATTAGCACTACTCGACTCTTGTTTCGTTTATATCCATCCATTGTGATGAAACACTACTAAATCAACGCCGATTCTATCAACAATATAAAAGTTAAGACGTTTACGGAAGCTGAATAAAATATGTAGTCACCACAGTGACGAGTATGACGGACTCGTCTTGTCACTACTTCGTCAATGATTTTTCTGAAATTAATCTATATAGGTAGAGGGCGGGGAGATGAGATATGCTTAAAAAAAAATGTGTCACCGGTTTGAAATCGGTGAAAACATCTTCGTGTTGAAGCAACATGGAACCGGCGTCAGCGGCCGATCATGTTAACACCGTTCAAATGTTATACAAAAACAGAAAACTCAGCTCTCGTCACGGACGATGATTTCTTTCGCTGGCGATATCCGCAGCGACGCGAGAGAAACTTACCGGCGAGCCATTATAAATCAATTCAAGACAACGTACGTCTTTTCGTACGAATACCAATGACACGCGAAGTATGACAATTTAATTCCCCGAAAGAATATTTGTTTAAATATGCCATTTTGGAAAAGACAATCAGTATAGGCAGTGTTCGATATTTATAACAATTTCCTATCTATAACCTCATATTATGCCCCTCATCCTTATACCCAGAACACGTCATCCTGCTGTTGTGCACGATGCGTGTCGTCCCACTTTTCGATACCAACAAAGTATAATGCCCGATATCTAAAAAAGCATTTCTCAGGTGGGTCGTGTTTCTTCCTGGTTTTGGTCGGTCCTTCAGCCCTCTTGTTCTCTATTTCTCTACCTCTTCCTGATTCCTTCCATATCCAGACAGGCAGAATAATCACATTTTGCTCAGAACGCATGAAATGCAAGATCTCATACTTCATTCATAACTTCTTAATTCGTAATCTTCGCTAAGTGTCAATAAGGAGCAATTTCTAAATAACAACTGATTCGATCAGCTTGAAATTTACGCACGTATTAGTACAAACTAGTGACGTAATATCTAACCAAAGCAGTGCAATAGATAGGGCTCTGAAAAGATTTACGACACTTTTCCCAGCGCTAAAATATGGAGTAATATTTTTAAATCCGCTATAGCAAGAATCGGAATTATTACAAAATCATTGCGATGTTTATAGAATGAGGTCGTATGATAGGCGCACGCGCGTACGGGATTGTGAATAATATTGCGATATTATTCATAATTCATTATATTATTCGTGTCACTGCGCAGTACATTATGTGTTTTTAGACACGCCACTGATCCAATGGCGAATGCGTGATTTAGATACGTCACGGGCGACTATTTAATATTTAATTTAATTAATTAAGAGATTTTAACAGTATAAATAAAGATAACAGAACTAACTTATTATACTAATTATAAAAAATCCACAGAAAGGTTCAGACACATAATGTAGCAGTTTAAGAAGCTAAAAAAGGTGGTGTTGTGGTAAAGAGAGGGGCAAGATGTGTTAGTAGTTAGAATGGTTGGTAACAATTAAAATTGCAGTGGTTCATAAAAAAAAACTATTTAGGCTAATGTTGAAAAAGTGAATTTCTGTCAACTTCTCGTTATGGTATTGGCATGAACGGTGAATGGCTGAGTTTAGTGTGTAAGGTGTTCTACTTCTAGGAATATGGAAAAGTACGGACTGCCGTATGTGGAAGGATATTAGTTCTAATCAGCTGGGACAGTCAATACGGCCTTGCACTAGTTTAAAGATAAGTATTTGGTCGGCACGTGTTCCTCGATATTCTAGGTTTTTCATATTGTGGAAGTTTGCTGCATCTAAATAGGAGTTGACTGATAGATCAGATCTAACATTAAGGTGATGAAGAAATTATGTATTAAAAATACTTAAAAGGTTTCTACATGGTAACAATAGGAGCGGATACCTGACTAAATTATGATTCGAAAATGTTCAAGAGATATGTGCCTAATCTCAACCATGTCAGAGATACAAGCATATTAAAAAAATAGTATTAATGCGATTTATTTCGATTAATTGAAATATTTTATTGTTTCCAAATTATACATTGAATACAAAAAAATAAAGTTCATCGAATTTCGAAGCAAAGATATAAAATAAGATTAACAATGGAACAATTTCGTAACACATACTCCTTGAACATTTTTGACTCGCAATTTAATCAGGTGTCCAACCATAAAATATTGTAGACTAGGTCTGTTACACCCTGTATAACTTCCAAAAGTTTGATATGTAGATATGGAGGTTGACTGTGGGTAGAATTGGTGAACGTTGCATCGCGTAAAGTGATCACTTAAGCCAACCGAAGACAGGTCGCCCATACTTCGCGTATAATATAAATAACTTCGTACAGATGAGATAACTATAATTTGTCTTAATAATTCATGGGTTCCATATTTGAGATGCGCACTCTATGTGAAGTGTATTTTATTATCAACACTCGAGCCTAGGCAGTACGCGCAGTACGGCCAGTTGCCACCAGATATCAGAGCCCGCATCAGCCTTATCTGACAGATACAACGAGCCGGCCGCTCGCGAAGATAGTATTCCACAAATGCGGTCGCGTCATATCTAAAACAGCACTCGGAGCTCGTCCGCCGCAGGCACTCCAGGACGTGCGAGCTGAAGACACGAAGGCGACACTCGACGGCGCCGCAGATCGATAATTGCGCGGTGGTAAACAGCCACGTGCACCTTGGACCCTCGATAACAAACTGCGCAGCAGATGAGGAATGCCACGGGCGACCTGAAGATTCGGCAAGACCGGGAGAGGTATATTAGAGCAAGAGAGCAGAACGACAGAACAGAATATTGTTATACAAAGTGTCGCAAAACCTCCTTATTCCTTAAAAATTACGTTCTCTAAATGTGATCCATTATTTCGCTGGCACTCTTCTAAACGGGAGGCAACATTTCCGAGAACTACGCGGCACGTATTCTTAACATTTCCGAGAACTACGCGGCACGTATTCTTAACATTTCCGAGAACTACGTGGCACGTATTCTTAACATTTCCGAGAACTACGTGGCACGTATTCTCCGATATTCATTTCTTTTCGGATATCTTCTTTTACTCGGTCCAGAGAGGGAGGATTGTTACTGTATTTGATTTAAGGTAGCCCCATTGGTGCTACGTGGAGGCCAGTTTATGTCACCTCGTCGGGATATCAATTTTCCAGGGAAAACTTCACGAAAACTGGTAAGGACATGCTCCATTGCGACTGAACTCCCTAGGACGCGGCCCCTCCCCCATTCGTTGCGGTGGTGCAGCGAATGAATCAAAATGAAAAGACTTTTGAGACCCACTGTATGTTAGCATACATTCCTTCAGCGCTCTATTAAATATATCATTTTAAATAGCAATAACAAAATTAAATTAAAATGTAATATCATATTACATTTAAAAATAATGAAATCAATAAATAAACATGTGTTAATTAATATTAAATGTGAATGTATCATCGTTCTGAATAAAATAATTAGCTACTAAATTAATCTATTCATTATAAATATATACATATAAAATCAATTTTGTAGAAAAATATTGTTTTTGCGTCACCGGTATACGAACCTGGATCTCTATTTCCAATCCGGGGAAGTACACTACCAATTGTGTTATAACGCCAGTATTTTTCATGACAAATTTTCGAACCTATATGTTACATTTTTCAAATGAATACACCTGTCGTTCCATTATTTGAAAGCCATCTACATTATTTTTACGGAATCTCAAATACCAGACGCCAGAATTATCAATTCATTTTTATTAAATTTTGGACACATTGATACAACATAATATATTATTAAGGAAAACACATTCTTATTGCGAAGTTGTAATTATAATATTTATAATTAATACATTAATTTAGTATTTAAAAGATGACAGAGCGTCTGTTCTGAATAATTACAACTTCACAATAAAAATGTGTTTTCCTTAATAAAATAATTAGCGACCACAGCGACTGAATTCTCAAGGACGCGGCTAGCGATCGGCATACACCCCGCCCCTCTCGCGCTCGTCGCGTTGGTGTAACGAATGAACCAAAATGAAAAACATTTTTGAGACACAGTGCGGTGTACTAGAACCAGGAACTGAACATCGAGGACCCGCAGCCTGAGACGAATCCTCGGACATCTCGCTAGAAGCGAATATAGCACTCGTAGTGGATGATGATATTAGAACAGGAGAGCGTAGCATTACATGACGTCAAGTTGCCAAGATGATAGCGAAGCGGTCCAGAAGGACTGTCTGCAGGTGGACCATAAACTGAAGCCTCGAAAAGTGCGTAAAAGAGCGAGTGTGAGATACACCTTAAAATAGTCAAGATCAAAAGCACCGTTACGCTGGTCTCCAGCTGCCGCATACCGTCCGCAGTCAGGTGCAAACGTAGTCATAAACAAGTCAATAATAACGACTCTCGGCGAATGTTCTCTGTATAATGAATTCATCCAAAGTACCGTTGAAATGTACCAATTCTGAGGGACAGTTTCTTGAGTGTGGCTTCTGCGTGCGATGGTATTCTCATCGGTAGGACGTTTGATCATCATAATTATAAGGCAAATTTGAAAGGAAATTTTGTAAGTAATTTTGAAAGGAAACTTTGTAAGCAAATTTGAAAGGAAATTTTGTAAGTAATTTTAAAAGGAAATTTTGTAAGCAAATTTGAAAGGAAATTTTGTAAGCAAATTTGAAAGGAAATTTTGTAAGCAAATTTGAAAGGAAATTTTGTAAGCAAATTTGAAAGGAAATTTTGTAAGCAAATTTTGAAAGGAAATTTTATAAGCATATTTGAAAGGAACTTAGGTAGGAGAATCCTCAATGAACACCCTGGTGGTAGAATAGTTAGAAAGACAACTCCGTCGAGAGGATAATCAGGACATCAGAACAAAAAGAAAACGTAGGTATTCTTCTTCATTGACACTATAGAGAAATCCCCCTCCCCCTCCAACACTCAGGCCGCCGAAAAGATGCAAGCGAAAAAGTAAACAACCAAATGATACCATGCTGACTGCACATTTTATTCAGTGCCCGCAAGCATCGAAATTAGATTAAGACAGTTCTTAGAAATTCGCACGTTTGAAAAACCGCACAACTCGTATTACGCATGTTTCAACTCGTTTGCGAATTAGACACCTGCTCTGTGGGTAGCTACCTAAAAAAGAAATTCAATTAAAAAAATAATACATGCCTAGTGGCTGTATACACACTGTTTTTTATTTGTAGAATTTAAAGTGGATTATTTATTACCGATACAAAACACTACCGTGACTGAATCCTCAATATTGGCGATTGGCGAATTCTTATTTATGATAAAAATAAAATTTAAAAAGATATGAATTTTTCAAAAAAAAAAAAAAAAATTGCCACCGGGATACGAACCCGGAACTTTTCCTGGGAATCCGGAGAAGTGCGTTACCATTTAACAGCGTTAACCAAATTTGAGACTTATATTCCGTAACATGTTTATAAAATACATGTGTTCATTCAAATATATATCGTACATGTGTGACAGACCTAGTCCACAATATTTACATATTATCCCACTAAATTACGAGTCGAAAATGTTCAAGGGATATGTGCCTAATCTCAACCGTGATAGAGATGCAAACATTTCAAAAAAAAGCGTAATTATACGATTATTTCGAATAATTAAAATATTTTACTGATTCTAAATTAAATACAAAAAATTAAAGATCATTGAATTAAGAGCGCTAAGACTATAATTTTGTTAGATGATTTAAGAGATGAAGCATTATAGATTAATGGATAAATTTCGTAAATATTTATTTCGAAGTACGTAGACTGAAAACAGCTTAACTAATAATAATTTCAACATATTCCTTGAACATTTTCAACCTTTAATTTAGTCGGACATGAAAAAGTATTGATCTATCGGACGTTCTATTCAAATATGATCGAACCAATGCACAAAGCGCGGTTACCACGTGTTGATATATTGAGTGTATATTTGAATTGATTCTATATTTGTATTCAATCACGATAGCAATTATTATCATTTGAAAATTTGGCAATATTTTAAAATAGTATTGTGTTGTAATGGTACCGGAATCGATAGTTAGTAAAATTTTATTGAAATACAAATAGTTATCCCTGTAAGAATCTATTTTCAATAGAGATAAAAATATTTTTAAACTGCCATTTTCACATCTCATCTGACATCTCATCATTAAGACATTCATTATAATCATAGGTCGGCCCAGTCAGTAGACAGTCGGGTCGTAAAATCGTAAACAATACGACAATTTGGAGAAACGAAATAAATGTATGAAATCTCTTACGTTAAGCCTTTTCAATATTATTATATTAATATTATTTTCAACATCTCACTAGGTGCGGAATTCAAATCATAAAAGAAGATTTATTATGCATTTTTAAGACAAATAATTGTGCTGCTGTGCGGCGTTGTATCGCTTTAACAATAGCCTGTGTTTTAAATTATTCAACCGCCCGATGCTGACTGCGACGTCGCAGATATTTTAGGCGATACCTTAGTCATACGATAAATGGTCGAATAATCAGTTTTGGATCAAATATTATAATAATATACGACTGATTCATTTCTTCATACATGATACATTGTTTAAAATTATGTTTAAAATGGAAGCCTTAATGTTATTTGATATTTGATGATACAAAGACGTTAATTAAGCTTTTATTCATATGCACATAATATATTTTTGCACATGATATATATTTTGCACATGATATATTTTTTGCACATGATACATTTTTGCACAAGATATATTTTTGCGCATGATATATTTTGCACAAGATAAATTTTTGCGCATGATATTTTTTGCACGTGATATATTTTGCGCATGATATTTTTTTTTTGCACGTGATATATTTTTGCGCATAATATATTTATGATATAATTAGAAACTATGTACAACAATATCGCAAGTAACTAATTCAGAATCAGAATGTTAGAGATTTATATCTCCTGCGAACGTACGGTTGTGCCGTAATTTTACGAGTCAACGCCATGACAATGTGACGTGTTAACGTGCCGAAACGTTTCCACGGGGGAAACATCTAAGAAAAATGCGATATAACCTAGAAGAGATATTAATTAAATATTTTTTGATTATTCGATTAATTTTTATTTATATTGAATTTCCCAAAATTGATTTAAATGAAAAACAAAAGGAAAATTAAGCTAAAACAACAACAATTTATGTTTTGATCTGACATTATTCAATTTAATTTTAATTGGTGTATGATACGTTAGGAATTAATGTTATTCTGATTATAAATTATTTTTTTAATTGAACTTTAAAAATTGATCATATTTGATTCAGTCAGTATTAACTAATGTTTTTTTTTATCCATACAATATCTAATTAAATGTAATACGTTACATTATTTAACTGTGACGCTGGCCTAGTGATCTAGCGCTGGGGGGATCGAACCTCATTCCAGGGGACCACCGAGTTAATCTTATTTTGAAAGAGAAATTTTTGATACATTTTCGATTCGATTGTTTGAACAGTAAATGAGTAGACATGAAATAAAGTGTACATATAGGAGAGCGGTTCGGAACACTAGCGCGGGACGAGGGGCATTTTACACACTTTCTTTATGGAAACATAAATCCTATAGTATACGATACATTTATGCAACAGTAAAATTACTTACTCTTCGAAAATTACAAACAAAACAAGACGAACTATTTATGTATTTTTTATTTTTTACACTAAATTTTCGTTCCAATCGAGTCATATATTTTAAAAAAACTCGCGGAGCTATTTGATTTCGCAATTAGTCTACATATTTGGTCGCCTGTGTTAAATCTTAATTGTTTAAAGATTAATTTTTATCGTATATTTAACATTATTACGTTTTTCAATACCATAACGGTCTCGCATACTAGTCTGATCACGCATTAAACAGTGGGAACGTGTCACATATCAGAAATGTGTTTTACACTTAATTCGTGGACACGCACCGTAACGGCCTAGAGAGGTTAATATTAAATGCGTATGATGTTATGTCACCTTTACCGGCTGACATCTTTACACAATTGCGTTATCAATAATATTTACACGGCGCACTGTGGAACACCAACTTCGCTCTACAATCGTGACGTCACAACATACTACGCGGGTTATTTGAATACAATGTATAGAAACAAAATATTTCATCGAGTCGCACGCGCTTACAAAGATACTAGACACCAGCAACGACGTCGCGCAACAATATAAAATAAACAGCTGTCAATATTATCACGCGAGTGTGTCAAAAAAGTAATTTTATTATATTAATTTCCCGTCATCATTGACGGGCAATTTTTACTGTCAATATTTACCTATATATTATTTTTATCGTCTGCGTACAAAGATAACATACTATAAAACTTTGTTTTTAAAGTAGATTTTGTATTTTAATATATGCTGGGGGACTGCTATTAACATATTCTATACAGAACATAAAAACATCGATTTTTAAGCTCAAAGTGACAGACGTCACAGCTGTCAGCGCGAAATATTAGAGCGTCCCAAATTCCAATTGGTAAACCGGCCCCAGAGGCACTGACCGCGAAAAAAACACGGATAAATATACAAATTAGAAAAAAATCCGTAGAAAACGTTCCACGCAGTTCTAGAAACGCGGCTGTGAATCACCAAAATCACACACACACACAACAATATGCAATTGCGCAAACAATTCGCGGTACTCTTTTGCGTATTGTATATTACGCTGAGATTTCGTTTTGTTTTCTGAATGTCAAAACATTGAGACAAAGAGTCCTTTGTCAATACGCGAAAATCGTCTAAATTTAGACCCAAACAGCGCACTTTGGTGTCGGATTTGCGCATAATTTGCGCAAAAAACAAATGAAAGACGCCGCGACTTCACTTTTAACGCGGTCACGCGAGCGTGTCGCTTCTTCGGAGGACGCCAGCACCGAGAATCACGCCACAATTAAACCCGCAACAGTCGGAACACACGAATTTTGACAGCGACGTCGCGCACTGCGATGTCAGGCGAACAGGATAACCCCAAAAATGTTGTCATTATCGCCGAGGATTCCGCTGTTTTTACGCACCTCGGCGGCCACGACGCGGCGCAAGAACCTCGGCACGGCTCACGACCGACGACTCGACATGTCATCAATCGATTATTTCACAATGTTTACTTGATATTGCGTTCGAACGATGGCACTCGCCCAGGCAAAATTTCGCTTCGACTGACGGATGCGCGACCAACTTCACTGCGGTCGGCAACGTCACGCCGCGGGAGCGGGACGCGCGCGCGCGGGAGAGCGAGACGGCACCTTCGGTGCGGCCAGTTGAGAAAAATAAATTACATTTTTCGAGAACTCGGAAAATGCGCGGTGTTAAATTACGATTGAGTACTTAATAAATGGAATAAATAAATATCAAGTTCAAAAAATCATATCTTTGCTCAGATATTTGTAATATATTTGTACTATTATTTAATTGCTCACTATTAACGCCTTAACCGCTAACTGGTACATTTATGATTGCACCGCATGCAGAGAGGATAGTATGCCAGATCTTTCTGTTCTGTATTTTGAAATAATAAGGAATCGTCTGATATTTTAATATACGTAAAAATCTTTTATAATGTTTTCAATTTAATTTAACTAATTAAGGGATTTTAACAGTAAGTAAACATAATAGAACCTACTTAATATATATATGTAACATATGATACTTATTTAAAAATTCACGCAAACAGAACATAGGTTCTGAATAATTACAACTTCTCAATAAGAATGTGTTCTCCATAATAATATATAAGTTGTATCAATGTGTCCAAAATTTAATAAAAATGAATTATTAATTCTGGCGTCTGATATCGGTTTACTCAAAGGTATTTGAGATTCCGTAAAAATAAAATAGATGGCGTTCGAACGATGGAACGATAGATGTATTAATTAGAAAAGTGTAACATATGAGTTCGAAAATTTGTCATGAAAAATACTGGCTTTATAACACAATTGGTAGTGTACTTCCTCGGATTAGAAATAGAGATCCAGGTTCGAATCCCGGTAGCGCAAAAACAATATTTTTCGACGAAATTGATTTTATATGTATATCTTTCTAATTAATACATTTAATTTGTATTTTAACATAATATAGTAGTTTAAAAAGATAAAAATGTTGTGTTGTGGTAAAAGTAGAGGTAAGATGTGTTTGTAGGTAGAATGGTTGGTAACAATTAAAATTGTAGTGGTTCATAAAAATAACAATTTAGGCTAATGTTGAAAAAGCGAATTTCTGTCAACTTCTCGTTATGGTATTGAACATTTGCATGAACGGTGAATGGCTGAGTTTAGTGTGTAAGGTGTTCTACTTCTAGGAATATGGAAGAGTACGGACTGTCGTATGTGGAAGGATATTAGTTCTAATTGGCTGGGACAGACAATATGGCCTTGCAGTAGTTTCAAGATAAGTATTTGGTCCGCACGTGTTTTTCAATATTCTAGGGTTTGAATATTGTGGAAATTTACTACATCTAAACAGGATCAGATCTAACATTAAGATGACGGGAAACCTAGTTTGTATTAGTTCTAATCTCGAAGTGTATGTAATCTGCCGTGGGTTCCAGATTTGAGATGCGTACTCTAAGTGAGTGCGAACGTATTTTGAACACAGGAACAGTGTAACAAAGTATTTTAAATCAATATGGATTTTGGAAGTGTTTGCTAGTTGGAATTATTCTATAGTCAGTCTAGCATTCTATAGGTCATGGAGAATGGTGAATGTGATTCTTGAAAATAAGTTTACTTACTAAGGAGAACACATTATTATTGTGAAGTTGTAATTATTCAGAACAGACGGTCTGTGATGTTTTAAATACTAATTTAATGTATTAATTATAAATATATACATATAAAATCAATTTTGTCGAAAAATATTGTTTTTGCGCTATCGGGATTCGAACCTGGATCCTAATTAATACATGTGTCGTTCCATTATTTGAAAGCCATCTACATTGTTTTTACGAAATCTCAAATACCTTTGAGTAATGATGCTCTATAATAAATTGTAATCTACTACTCTCTACGATTACTAAATGCGAAGTGACACATGTCTGCAAAAAACAAAATGGCGACCAAATAAAATTGGCCTGGAACATAATATTCGCCTGTATATTCCAACATACAGGCGGCCCAAAAAAAATGCGAACATTTCGTAAAATGTGATATAATTACATCAAAATTACTTTTAACAATAGCTTTGATAGTTTACTAATTTACTTACTTACCTATTTATCTATTGTACGTTTTATTTCGACAATTTCCGGTCGCCATCTTTAATTATTATTGTTTATATTTGGATTTTTCAAATTGTTGCCTAGAATGACAGAAATCACTGCAGTCTTGAAAACCGTTGGGGTTCTAGGAAAATGATCAAAGAGTTTCAAAACAAAGCCTGGAGTATAGCTAGACACTACGGCATAACTGGGATGCGGCTCCATCTCACACAGCCAGAAATACAATGTTAATTTGATCGAGCCAGGCATGTGGCCACCGAACAGCCCAGATTTAAACCCACTAAATTATGCAATTAGGGTGTTCTGATTATTTTTGATTAGCTGAATATTGTGCAAAAATTATAATTAATTGTATTATGTTTTTAAATAACTCATGTGCTACGAGATGCTCTCACTTTTTTGGGCTATCCTGTATGTATGACAAACATGTTTGGCTGTTAAATATAGGGTGTTTGTAAAAACAATAACTTCAGAAAATAATTACAATACAAAATACGGAATGACCGCGGTATATCCAAGACAACGAAAGTCAGGCTTGTACAGTGTCAAGTGCGTTCTATATTTCTATATGGTGTGGAGTCATGGACCCTGAAGGCAAAGGAAGATGCCTTTGAGATGTGGTGCTGGCGGCAGACACATGTTGACAGCAAGATGCACGAATGTCTCGATTCTGCAGGAAATGAACATCAAGGACAGGCTCTCAACCATTTGCCCGAAACGAATCTTTCAACTTTTTGAAATCATGACCACGTCGACTGAGAGGAAGTACTGTAGCCAAAATGTATGTTTGACAGGTACTGAATAAAATATGTGGTCACCGTAGTTTCAAGTATGACGAATTTGTGTGGTCACTTTCTCAAATCCCTATGGTATAAAAAATGGATGGGAAATGTAATAACACATTAAAAAAAATTTCAATCAACCAAACCTATACATATTTTAACTGTAAATTTTCACCCATAGCTTGAACATTTTACGATCTTTAAAAATGTGCACACCTGTACTTTAAATCTGTGATATAGATTTTTGTTGAATACAATCAGTTTAATATTGCTTATATACCTTATAAATGAATATTATCTGTACACCTCGTTCGCCATTTTATAATCGATACAATAATACAATATATCCGCACGATATTTGCCTGTGGGAGGCACCGATAATTAATAAAACAAGTACGAAGTCCATCCGCATAATATTCCATAGTTATAAAATAACTCCGGTGACGTACATCACAATTAAATATTTTTTTCCTATGCCAACACCGAAGGTCGAAGAGCGCGAAACAAGTTTCATAGAAAAAATAAAACGATAAAATTGAATCATCGAAGAGAGACACCACGCCAAAATTACGTGCGAAGAAGCGAGACGAAAACGATCTGAACGCGACGCGAGCGAACGTGCAAAGTAAAAAATATATACAACAACTAAGTTGTCAGAGTACTGTGCTGTGTGTTTAATTTAATCTTTTCTATTACGTGGTTTAGTTTCGACACGGGTGAGATTGAATTTTTACATCGTCAAGTCAAGTCATGTGGAAAATCACACGGAATTAGAGAACGATGGCGTTGTGTTGATTTTTCATCCGCGGCGTGACGCTAATTACTACAGAAACATAGTGAATTGAAGGTCGTTTGTAATAAAATAGATAGCGTGTCTGTGTTGTTGTTTTTTTGAAGATGCGTTTGATTGAAACTTTTTTATAAATCGATTGATCAGTATCGCGGAACGCGTTTCGTGTTTTCTTGACAGGCGAGCTTGACGTGGACACACAGTAGGGTCATAACAGGTGACTCTGATGACCCACATACAGGGTTGCCGACGATCCCGTATCGAGATTGGAGTATATTTATTCATCCCAATAAGGGAATAAAAATAAATACACAGCACATATGCAGTTTGGTCACATGGAACTGTGGAATGAGGAGAAGATGTTAAGAAAGCTATAAAAACACATTAAACATTTAAAAAAATATATACATGTTACAATGAATCTGTATTATACTTTTAAAATTAGCAATATTAACTTGGTGGTTAAGATTCATATTTTTTATTAATTATCTTAGTTTTATTAACCACAATTGAGTTTAAAAAACATCTACCGGTTTCGGAAAACACTTTTCCTTCTTCAGGATGTCATAACTAACTAAAAATATAGTTTCTTCACCAGAATCTATTTTTATATCATATGATCAGGTAAATAAAAAGTAAAAAATATTATCAGGTAAACCAGATGAGGTGGCGTAGCTGTGTTGTGACAGAAGAGTGAAGTCTCTGTATATATGTGTTATAACATATTTTAAATGGAAAATAAGACGACATACATAGGTGTTGATTGAGAGTAATTTAAAGATAAATGTACGAGAAAAAGAATTTTGATAATAAAACAATATATAATAATTTTAGTGAACTCGGCGCATTCTCACTATAGGAGAGCGCAATCCAAAATTGGTTCGATTTATAGTGATATTCATAAGAGAACATGAAAATATATTGATTAAGTAAGAAAGTAATACATGAAGACGTTCTTTTAACATTTGCGCTAGGGTCTCGTCGGCTATTACTGATTGCTTGCTACTAGTCCCTGCGGGCGGCTATTTCGCCCGCTACATGGCCTTAGTGTCCGCTTCGCTCCAAAGCAAACCACGCATAAATAAAATATTGATGTAATTAAAATTATTCCATCTTTGTAAGTTAGCTGTCAAAACGAACAAAAATAACATAAGAATAGTGGATAGACAATTTCTATGGTAAGATTTCTCACTTACCATAGACAGAACTAAAGATGACAGATGCCAATATGCGATTTCGCTAAAATATTAACCTAGAAATATTAAAAACACATTTGTTACTCCAAACTTGACCGTTTAATCAAGCACTATACGGCCATAATGACACTATCGAAACCGAGCGTAATATTTTTATGGATTGGAAAGTAATAAAGATTCACTTCTCTCGTTACCAGCTTCCCGAACAGTTCACCAGCAGACGCTTCACGTCTTCACGGCTCATACGTTAACTGTTATTGTGCGACCATCAATCCACAATAAACTGTAATCAACGAAGTAATTTATCTAACTTGTACAACCTGTTCTAGCCGCATCCACGCACGCATCTACACACACACGACAATATCATCCTCAAACGAACTCAATGGAGATCTGGGAGAAATAGTACCCCAACTTCCAAACACAACAACCTTTTGATCAACACACATTTCGATATAACTCGTCCCACTTTTGTAGTGTATATTGGTAACCCAGTCTTTCTTGTATTTGATCACTGTTAAACACCCATAATGCACACTTAGTTATTTCTTATTTCTGGTAATTATATATATATATACATACTACATTTGGTCAAAGGAACTACAAATATTTTGGACCTAAACTGTATAATAGAATGCTAAAAGACTTAAATCAATTGAATTGTCACAAGAGCATGAAACTTTATATTAAAACTTGGATTCGTAATATGGGTAGAGCCAGTATCGGTGCACTCACAAAATGCCAAACATATTGACTCATACCTATATTAATTATTGCTACAAAGTGATCCAAAAATTAAATCCGCCTTAAAATTGTGCTTCATATACACCTTTTATATGTTAATAAATCTATCTACTTGTAATTTTAATTAATTGAACAATTGCTTGTAAACTATGCCCGTCTCGACACAAAATTTCTCTAGTGAGACGGGCACAGTCCAAACAGATTGTTATATGTATTATATAGTTAAAAATAAATAAATAAATAAAAATACAGTGAAACCTCTATCTATCGTTTTTTTAGGAACCTATTGAAATAAACTATGAATGCGGGAATATTTAATCTAAAAAAGTTTGACTTTCCATACTTAAATATTTAGCACATTCTAAAAAAGATACTTAATTAAACTTTGTATTGTAAACTTTGAATTTCAAGGGGTAGTCAGTAGCAGCATTCTTTCTCTCTCTCTCTCTCTCTCTCTGACAAGTGCCGTTAATCGAACAAATCGTTACTGAACAATGGCAGAAATAAATAACATTAAAAAAAAAAAAATTGTCCCGTTTTGGTAACCCTAATAACAGGTATGTTGATATAATAATATGCTTGTAGGCCAAGTGCTACCAGTTATACGAAAAATATTTATATTTTTTCATTCTAATTTTGTGGTTTCAAAGTTTACATATTACATAAATTAACTTTTTTTTATTTTTTACTCTCCAGGTACGGTTATATCAATTTTCTTACATTTAATAAAATTAATCAAAGTTCAAAAAATTTATTTCATTCTTACATGTAAGACGTTGTTCGGCTGCGACACCGCGATTGCATTAGTGGTGTGGATTTGTTCAACTCCGGTGTATCAGTACTGTATTGTGTGAGCCGCGGGTGACGTGATTGATATCCCCGTCTTCATTTGGAAGCGGAGATCTGCCCGTCCGCGTGCTGTTTGCGTGATCTCGGCTGTGATTGCGGGAGAAACACAGGCGTCATATATGAGGTAAGGCGAGCTGTCCTTCAGATTCCTGATTCCCTTCCATCCGTTAATCCAAGTCCTTTATTTCCATCCTTCCTTCCTTTACCGCCCCCCCTTCGGCGATTCCGATTTACGACCGGAATTCGACGCGGGATCTACGTTTTCTTTTCAATAGGGTATTATCGTTTAGCCATTTTTTATCATTTATTCTAAACTGGGACATTCTCTGTCCGCTTTCGTCCATCCAATAATCTATACCTGTCCCGCTCTGGCCGATTACCTTACATTTCGCCGCCGGGGGTCACTGTCCGATTGTGCTTCGACAACGAAGCATTAAGTTTTTTTGTGCTTCTTCCTGCCGCCTTGCACTCGCGCCGTGCGCGTCGCTTGGACCGCGCAGAGAAAGTGAATCCGTTTCGAAAGTGCCGTCATAGAAATCTCGGTTCGGCATAATATACGTGCTCGTCAACCGGAGGTGCAATCGACGCCCAACCCAGGACTTCAAAACAAGGTAGGCCATATCCATTTGCCTTAGTTTCTTTCAGACTTCCGTTTCTGGTTGCGTCGAATATTTAAAATCATTCTAGATACAGTCCACGGGATCTAATCCCACCACCGGGCACTCTTTTGTAAAAACCCAAGTAGTTTCAACAACAAATTCTATTGTCCTCGATCCATACTTACTGTTGATTTTGGAAATTGTTAAATTCAGATTAGCTACACCTCTTATATTTTGTGAATTAGAGCACCATAATTGTATTTTATTAAAAGCTAGAGTAACATCATCGTGTACAGGAAGAACGTTTACGGCAGAATATACAAATTTTAGATTATGCTTCAATTTAAATAGCTTACAATTTTTTTCACTGTGACCTTTTGAAGATTTTGTATTTGTTTTATATTTGAGTTCCAGGACCGCTTATCAAATCTCAAGGAATAGAAACCAAGCCGAGGAACTAAGATCGCTTAATTGGGACAGTAAATATAAGATTACAATACATAAGTTTAAAATGTATTAACAAGTTCCGCAAAAGCCAGAGAGATAGTGCGAAAATTTCCCTTTTGCAAGCAAAACAGTTTGTCGCTGACAGTTGGCGAGCTATAAAGACCAACACCATAACTTTGAAATTTTGAGCAATGAGAGAAATGACGACATGTTAGAAGTTAGATGAAGAAGACGTTGATAATTAATATCCAACTGTAAGTAACCAGGAGAAAAAAAAAATTTTTTTTTTAAATAAATTAAAAGAATAAGAATCAGTTTTTATATAAATCACAGATAAAACATAATGATAATTGGCGTAGGATTTTATACATTAATAACTTTTCGAAACAAATATCTAAACACCTACCACGAGACATTAGACCAGCATTTTACACAAATAATAGTATAGGAAATTTACTCATCAATTCTAAAGACAAAGATGATAAATTTAACAATTCTGGCGTCTATAAACTTAGTTGCAAGGATTGTGCTGCATTTTATATTGGTAAAACGGTGAGAAATTTTAATATAAGAGTAAAGGAACATTTGAGATGTTTGAACAATAGTGGCTTTTCAGAATTTTCTAATCATTTGATAGAAAATAGTCATGGTTTTGATAAAAAATTGGGATTGTCAATTTTGCATATAAACGGTGTAGGTCACAAATTAAATAATTTGGAATCGTTGGAGATAAATAAAGCATGTAAAAGTAATCAGGAAATTCTAAACAGCCAACTAAATTTAACTACGAGTCCTATTCTAAAATTTTTTCCTAAAAATTATTCGACTAAATTTGTATTGAGCAGCAATTTGAGTTAGGTACTAAATTTATTTTTAAATAATTGTTGTTTTTTTAAAAAAATTTAAAAATAGATTCTGGTGAAGAAACACTGCTATATTTTTAGTTAGTTATGACATCCTGAAGAAGGACGAAACCGGTAGATGTTTTTTAAACACAATTGTGGTTAATAAAACTAAGATAATAAATAAAAAAATTATAGCCTGGTTATTTATGCAGGAAGTCAATAAAGGGAGCCGCTTAGTCGGGCCAAACTTCATGGTCTCGGTGGGTCCCAATGAAGCGGAATTGACTGTATACCTTCCTCGTTGTTGTGTCTAATGAAAATATATACCCGCAACAACGTTCTTGTATATTTTACATGTCCTGTGATGGTCCTATCAAAAGTTACATACTACACTAACATAATTTAAACGGAAAACTATATATTATTAAGGAAAACACATTCTTATTGTGAAGTTGTAATTATTCAGAACAGACGCTCTGTGATATTTTAAATACTAAATTAATGTATATATATATTTAGAATTAATACATTAATTTAGTATTTGGAAAACTATCTGAAAATTATTTATCAGTAATACGCGAACTTACGTCAGGACAATATAATGTACGAAAGTCGGGTATAGGACACTCCAACACGTGTACACGAGTATATATCAAACACCTATGTGGGTAGCTCTCCGGTCGACTGTGTTTGAAGAGCGTGTTGACTCAAGCATGTTTGCTGTCAGTTTCACGTACACATATCAACTATATATTTTTTTTAAATAAAACTTTTTTTACATTATTCTCTCCTTCGTGACGTTTTTGCCATATAGTGGCCTCAATCCGAAGAGACTCGGCTCGTAATGCACCTCTACGAGCAGCGCCGGCGCTAGACTTTTTGCCGTCACATGCAAGATTGTTTTTTTCTGCCCTAGTTAAGTAAAGGTGATGGTCTCAATTTTTGTAAAACCAATCGCGTCACACACGTTACGGGCGGTATTTTGTTAGGCCGGGATTTATTAAATTCAATTATTTTTTTATATCAGTTTTTATTCATGGGTATGGGTGACGCGTTGGAGCTTCGTAGGTAGGTAGTTATGCCGGCCTGCGTGGATGGGTGTCTCCACCTACGCGCCTACTATCTTCATATCTCGTGATTTGCAACTCCGTTAGTCTGTTCTTGTAAGTGTGACTCAAACCATTTTGTGTCTCGTCCACTGTCCCTCTTTTGGGAGTGTTTTTGATGATTGGATCCTTAAACTGCTGCACCTTAATTTTCCATCAATATGTAAAACTATGTATTTTATAGATTTATGTTTTTTTTTATGAATAAAGACGGCACGCTGGTGGGTCTAAATTTTAAATATTACGAAAATTGCTAATAACTACATTGAATTTCTTTTCTCTATACATTTTATATTGTACTGCATAAACTTGAATGTATTTTATTAGCTTTGATGAGTGGGACCGACAAGGAAGCCTTCGGGAAAGGGTGGGTCACCACCCCCCTCCAGCTGTCTTACTATTATCGTTTTGCAACTTAGGATTTAGTTTTTCAATTTTTATATTTTTCGGCCGCCCTTCGATATGTCCGCCACAGGCAGGAGCCTGCTCCGACTGTGCGTAACGCCGGCGCCGTCCACGAGTCCCGGTCCCGGGTCGCCCTCACAGCTGACTTCCAGGTCGTCTTCGGCCCACCTTTTCCAGTAATTTTGATGCATAATATGATAAAAGAATTGAAAGGGGTTTTTTAGAAAATTCTAATAGAAATTTGATAAAAACTACAGAAGTTATCGTGTCTAAAAAATATTATTTGACTTATTATTTTTTAAATAATCTTGGCGTCACCTAACGACTAGTATTCTAATTTTTTTTGGAAAACATCAATGAAAATAATAGGTGTCATTTAAAAAAAAATACATATATAAATAATTTAAAATTTTTCACAAATTTTTACCCCAGCAAGATAAAGTTCCGGATTCGTATAAAGGTGGAGAATATATTTTTTCTAATCGATTCCAGTATGCTTTAGAATTATTTTTTTTCCCTTATACGATAGACGACCGAGGGTCTTGTGGCAACCCTGACACCGGCGCGGCACAAGAGATAAACAGAATGATTACATTACATATATATTATAATAATATCCAGAAACAGCCCGGCGATATGTTTAAAGAGGACTAACTTGTAGTCTCCCGGGGCGAGGTTCGAACCCCCCCGACCACTAACTAGAGGCGAGTGTCATAACCACTAAACCTCAAGTACGCCGTTTATTTATAGAAATCTTTTTATTTCTTCACGACATGAACTAACGCATATTTTAATTATTTTCAATTTGGTGTCACTCGCGTGATCACTTTGGCACCACTTACGCAATCAAATAGCTCCGCGATTTTAAAAAAAAATATGATCGCTTGGAACGAAAATTTAAACGCTGACAACATAATACGCATTGATGTAAAAAATACGTCTTGTTTACACAAAGGTTTAATTTTCGAATAGTTTTCGGACTATCGGATTTATGTTTCCACGAAGAATGTGTGCAGAATGTCCCTCGTCCCGCAACTGATGTTCCAAACTCCTCTCTTATATGTACAATTTATTTCATGTCTATTCATTTACTGGTCTGTGGTAAAAAATGACTTTTTGAATAAAAATTTTGACAACAATTTTCTCCTTGACATCACCCTCGGAACAACACTGTATATTGGTTTTGGGCAGATTATAGTTTAACAAATTTCGCTGAGAGATGGAATGTATAACAGCTGATCTTTGAGTTTATAATGAGATCAAAGTCTGAACACGCGTACACGGTATTATCTCATCGTCACTGGCTAACTTACCTATCCCGGGAATATCTAACCCGGAAGCGACCACGCCCCGATCCCGGGAATTCTTATCTCAACATTTTGATTCAAATGCGTTGCGAGTACGTTTTCCAAGCGAGCCGCGGCACCAAGTGGCCGGGCGGCTAAAGGTCACCGCGACCGGCCTCGTCTGTCCGCCACGTCACACGCGAATATCGGAAACAACGGTGACACACGCATTATTAATTCACGCGCAACTCGTAGTACACCGCATCCGAGGACGCATCAGCGGCGCCCGAGCCAGCGAATGGAGAATTGCTCCCGCATCGGTCCCGCTCATTCGCAGCCAAGTTGGCATTGATTTCCTTTAGTAAAAATGGCATTGAGGCTTGACTGTCAGATGCTACGAAGCTTAACGCGAGCCCAGTAGCGCCGCGACACATCACCGTCTGCTATCGATATATATATTTATCTAATCACGCGTTGTCTTTAGTTTCAGGGGTCAACAGCTTCGGCGTTAGTAAAAATCGACATCACGAGGTGGTATCTCGCTTGGCAGAAATCAGACCGCAACGTATACCGCTATCTCCCACCGATAATGTTGGCAAACAACAAATATCCTGATAATTAATAATTGATTCAACCCTTCCCGCACCGCGCAGTAACACAGGTCTACCGTCATAATTAAACCTGTAATATTTCTGCAAACACACGCAATATAAAATTCATATTTTAGATAATCGTACAAAAATAATTATTTTTTACATTCTATCCGTAGTAAAATTAATTCGTACGTACCTTTGGCATTCGAAAAAGTTTCCAAGTCACCTTAACAAGCCTTGTGCATCGAACACGCCTCCCGTTTCCATACAAATATTTCAGCCACACGGCACCACCTGTTCAGGTAACGCAGCGAGCGTCAAGTGTTTAAAATTAATTAAATTCTATTAAGTTTTTTGGCGTTTGACTTGTTGCCTCATGCACATGTTCGATTCGCGGTTTATTAAATTTTAACCTTATTTTAATAGCGCTCTTCCGTAATAATCCTTTTCGCGAGTGTTAGTATACACCCCGTGACGCTTGTATTTATGATGGAGAAGAATCAACAAATGGAAAATCAGTGCCTTCATTTCCTCCGCATATTTCCACCAACTAGTATATGGTGACAAAACTGATAATACTTTTTGATTTTTAACCCTTCCCAAACCATGCAGTAACACAGGTCTACCATCATAATTAAACTTGTAATATTTCGATAAATACATGAAACATAAAATTAATATTTTAGATAATTATGAAGAAAATGTTAGCGTTCAGGAATGACTAGTGAAAAACTAATTATGAGAGGGAAAAATTAAAACGTTAGTAAAAATACTATTTGTGATATGAACGACAGAGATCACACACTATTTTCACAGTGAAAAGAACAATAAATATACAAATATAATTGTCTCTTTCTCACTAATTAAATGAAGAGAGATAAGAAGGAAGGACACATTGTATAGGACTTATTTTTTAAAAATTGAATGCTCAATATTGCCATTAAAGCCATTTAAGCTAATAAAAACATTCTAACTGTTATTTACGGCAACACGAGTTGACAGCGTGGCTGCGTTCGGGTGTTTTATACCACGGCATGGTAAAGGTTAAGTGAATTATTTTCCGAGCAGCCTCAGGAGAGAGGCGGGCTATATTTTCAGATCAAATCAGTAAGTTAATTGCTATTTCTGTAGATGGTTCTAACTGTATTATTTCATTATTTATTAGATCTTATTGACACATGTTTTTGTTGCGTCAGAGGTGAATATATAATAATATAACACGATGATCACTTCTGGGAAGGATCCGAAGATTTATTAGTACTGAGTCTCTGTTATTATCCCTCACATCGACTGCTGTAGCAGCATTTTGGTTTTGGCTAACGAAGAAGAAATGCGACAATTGTCAGTGGTGTTAAGCAGATAATATATTTTAATATATTGGTATTTTTTTATAAAATATCAGCGGAATTTACACCAAAAATGGATGCAAATCAACATGAGCACGAGCATCGTACAGGAGGAAGGGATAGACTGAGACTGCCGTTCGGGAAGAAGGACAAATCTCAGAAATCGATGATGTACAGTGCGATGAAATGCCAGAAAACATAGGAAAGGAAGAGAAATTGAACAGATTTAAAATGGAAATGAAGATAAGTTAAAGTAAAAGAAAATATTTTAATCTTGTATACGTTAAATGAAAAAATGAGTGATTGGCGCGTTGGTGTTTATTGAGTCGGATAGATTAATGAAGACAGATGAGAATGAACGTAATGAATGAGTAAAGGTGCGTGTGAATTCTGAAGTGAAGCGGCGGTCTCGCTCGGCGCGCGTGGGCCAGCAAGACCGTCGCTGCAGAGCGATGAAACAGGAGAGAGCTCGACGATGAAGAATCAAGCCAGACCTGTAGGAGCAGCCGGCAACGATATGTCGCTAGCGTCGATGCCGGCTGAGATGGCGGTAAATTAGAAATCTGATCCCTACATGTGTATGAAATGTTACCAATATGGCGGCTGCAATTTGTGTGAGTAGTTGCATTTATTTACACATAATTTTCACTTGTTTGTTACATTGTAAAAAGTATAAGCAGTTCGAGGAGCTGGCCAGAAGAGTGGTCGGTTCTATGTTTCCTCGGACTGGTTGCGGCGCGACGTATTGTTTTATGGTTTTCTACGGATATCAATTGGACTGTATGGCTGGTCAGGTGAATGCACACGCGTCCTTGTTTGGGGCTAGTACAAATATATTTCTTTGCAATGTTCACGATTCTTGGCAAATATAGGGTGGGTGAGGAAGGAGGGGGGTTTGAGAATCTTTGGAATTCCTCAGCACCCCCCACCCCTCCCGGCTACAATAATTATAAACAGTAAAAAAATAAATTGACCTAATTGATCAAATCGATCGTGTATTTTAGTTGGAACCGATTCCAAAATTGATTATTTCGGAGGTAATTAGTAGAAAAATAAAAACATTTAAACTTAGTTCTACTCTTTTAGGTTCCGTGAGACGCGTTTCGCCTTATGATGGCATTATCAATTTAACCATTTTAAATTCAACATTTTCGATTTATCTGAAATCTACTGAAAGGGTGCCGCACGAGTGTAACCTACCTCACGCCGTCCGATAGCTCCATCAGAGCCTAACATACGTGTATGTGTACCGCGACAGCTCGGCGTGTAAATCGAGTGTGGCGTGCGTGTGTGTAGATTATAAGCGGGCGCGCTGAATGGGCGACTCTCCTTCTTCTGGACTCCGGTGAGCTGTAGTACTATCTATTAGCGTACTACATTGTTGTAAATACTATTGTACTCTTGTTTAAATAAATCCGTGTCAATTGTCACCTGCCGCAAGACGACCTTGAATACAGCTGCCGGCCATTAACAGACGGCCGCAGAACATCACAATATCATACAGGTACTTCATATACCAGTTGCCACGACGACGGCACACACGTGGGTAGGCAATGGACAGTGCGCAAGGAACTCACCTGAAACGGACGCTTCGGACTGTACATCGCGGGTTCATCCTCTGGACCCGGACTCAGGCAGAGCATTCTGGGCAGGTCGACGACCTCCATGGCTGAAACATAACTGAACATTAGCGAGATGGCCGAGCACTGTAGACTGCTTGGACCAGTTGGCAAGTGTGGACTGTCAGTAATTGTTTACCGTTTCTGTCAAACATACCACCAAGATACACAAACTCATCAACTTGTTCCAACCATTCATGACCTCCAAGTATTTAGCTTTCCTCCTTCTCGAATACCATCACTTTCCACTTGTTGACATTCATCATGAGGTCGCTTTCCTTGCTTACATCGTACATTCCACTCATTATTGTATAATATACAGCGTGTTATATTGTTATAATCGGATTATAATGCTCTACGTATAAAAATATATACAGGGTGGCCCAAAAAAAGTGAGAACATTTCATAAAATGTGATATAATTACATCAAAATGAGTTGAACTATATCAACAGTAGCTCAAATAGTTTACTAATTTACTTACTTACCTATTTCCGGTCGCCATCTTTGATTATTAATTTTCGCATTGTTTATATTTGGTTTTTTCAAATTGTTGTCCAGAATGACGAAAATCACCACAGAAGACCGTATTCTAGTAATAGAGTATAGCTAGACATTACGGCAGAACGGAGCTCCATCTCACGCAGCCAGAGATACAATCAACAGCCCAGTAGATGATGCAGTATGGGGTGTTCTGATGATTTCTGATCAGCTAAATATTGCGCACGTTAAGAATTATAATTAATTATATTACGTTTTGAAACAACTCGTGTGTTACGAGATGTTCTAACTTTTTTGGGGCACCCTGTGTGCGCATTCGACGAATGTCTGTGTCACGTTATGTCCACGTACTCGTATTATACAATGGTACAAATAACGTTGATGCTATCCGGTCAGAGCAGGTTGCCAGAGAGACGAAAAATAACCTTGACGAGATATTATTTGATACATTTGGGAATACTGATAACCATTATACACGCAGCAGAAGATCAAACCTATTCGGAAGAACAGAAAAATATTCATATCTTAACCGTGTATTTAGAGTGTGACCTGCGATACGAATTGTGTTGTCATTTTATTAAGGAAAACACATTCTTATTGTGAAGGTGTAATTATTCAGAACAGACGGTCTGTCATATTTTAAATACTAAATTAATGTATTAATTATAAATATACATATAAAATCAATTTTGTCGAAAAATATTGTTTTAGCGTCACCGGGATTCGAACCTGGATCTCTATTTCCAATCCGGGGAAGTGCACTACCTTTGTGCTATAACGCCAGTATTTTTCTTGACAAATTTCTGGCGTCTGCAAGTCGGTTTACTCAAAGGTATTTGAGATTCTGTAAAAATAATGTAGATGGCTTTCTAATAATGGAACGACAGGTGTATTCATTTGAAAAATGTAACATATAGGTTCGAAAATTTGTCAAGAAAAATACTGGCGTTATAGCACAATGGTAGTGCACTTCCCCGGATTGGAAATAGAGATCCAGGTTCGAATCCCGGTGACGCAAAAACAATATTTTTCGACAAAATTGATTTTATATGTATATATTTATAATTAAAACATTAATTTAGTATTTAGAAAAATATTCATATCTTAACCGTGTATTCAAAGTGTGACCTGCGATACGAATTGTCATATTATTAAGGAAAACACATTCTTATTGTGAAGTTGTAATTATTCAGAACAGACGCTCTGTGATATTTTAAATACTAAATTAATGTATTAATTATAAATATATACATATAAAATCAATTTTATCGAAAAATATTGCTATAACATATAGGTACGAAAATTTGTCAAGAAAAATACTGGCGTTATAATTTGTAGTGTACTTCCCCGGATTGGAAATTGAGATGCAGGTTCGAATCCCGGTGACGAAAAAACTATATTTTTCGACAAAATTGATTTTATATGTATATATTTATAATTAATACATTAATTTAGTATTAGTAACTATATAATACAATGTAAAAATCTGTTTGGACTGCGCCCGTCTCGCTGGAGAAATTCTGTGTCGAGACAGTAGTAGGTAGAATTACATTTATTACTATTTAAAAGGTGTATATGAAGAACTATTTTAAAATGGATCACTTTGTAGCAATAATTAATATAGGTATGAGTCAATCTGTTTGGGCGAGTGCACCGATACTGGCTCTACCCACATTACGAATCCGAGGTTTAATATATAGTTTCATGTTCTTGGGACAATTCAATTGATTCAAGTCTTTTAGCATTCTGTTAAGTAGCTGAGGTCCAAAATATGAGTAGTTCCTTTGACCGAATGCAGAATGCGCTCTCGGGGTCTGTGGGCTATTTGGATTTGTCCGGGTGGAAATAATGTTTTAAAATGTGTCTGTTTGTATTTATATATGTATTTGAGAGCAGTATTAGCCTATATTTGTCTAATATCAAAGACATGGAATTTACTAAAAATTTCGTCAGTGCTCGTTGTGATTGGGGATTTGAGGATAAGTTTTAATATAATTTTTTGAGCTGCTATTATTGGATTAATTGCAGACATAGTCGCTCCACCCCGAGCAATTATACCATGCTCTATGATTGATTGACATCTATGACTTTCTGGATGTGGATTCAATAGTGGCCATGTCTATAAAAACAAACGTGTTTTTAATAGCTCTAGGTGAATATTTTAGCGAAATCGTGTATCGAAATCTGTCATCTTTTCCTCTATGGTAAGGGAGAAAACTTATTTTTACGTACTTCTCAAGTTGTATACTTCGTAGTAGACTATCAACCCTTATGTGACTATTATAATCTTTATGCAGGGAGGGTATCCTGCATATGAAGAGCATCCTGTTTAAATTCTTCTTCACCACCATGTATACCTGCGAGCTCTGGTCGAAATACAAGCGAGTGACGTATAACCGTCTCCGAATTCAGTACAACAACTCATACAGAGTACTGTTCGGATTGGCGCGTTATTGCAGAGCATCTACAATGTCTACCGAAGTCCATATACATGAATTTGTTCCGCTTCTGAGACATCGAGTTACTGGCGTACAGCTGCGGCTGGAGCTCAGCACAAACTCTCTGGTGCAAGCGGCGCTCTCGTGGAAAGATGGTTCCCTGTCCAGAGAATGGCGGCCCCTGCAGAATAGCTACATATACAGTGACTGAAGTAGTTATATATGTAATATTTATATTTTGTGTGTATACATGTATGAACTTTTGACTTTTTATTAACTTTTTATTTTTATTTACTAGTTATTAGTTTTCTTTTTCATAGCATTATATTTATTTCATAACCTTTATAATGTATAACATAATATGTATTATCTGTGTGGAGAATCTGGTTAAAAAAAACCTGACCACGCAGGAATAACCACATTATTATTATTATTACAATTTTATGATACAAACGGTAGCGAAAAGAGGCCGTGCCCCGCGCGCGTCATCCTTTTATGTCTGCTACACACATACGCACATACATCTGACGCGCTGACACACGATCTCAAAGATAACAAACTTACCATACAAAATGCGTATGACAGCTAACTACACCAATAGTAATTAATATTATTCCATCTTTGTAAGCTGTTCAGCTTACAAAGATGGAATAATATTAATTACATCGGCATTTTATTTACGTGTGATTTATTTTGGGGAAGGCTCTATCATTGAAATAAAGATTCTATTGAGAGCGAAGCACGCAATCGGCGATAGCCGATGAGACACTGACCTGTTTAGTGATTGACGACCGTGCGTCGCGGCTTAGTTGCTAAAAATGCCAACCTGACGGTGAATGAGTAGGACCGATATGGAAGCTTTTGCTCATTAAACGGTTGTCAGCGCCGTTTAAAATTATTTTAACTCTATTAAATTTTTGGTGTTTGATCTGTTGCCTCATGCAGTCATTCAATTCGCTATTTACCTCATTTTTAATCTGCGTATATCCTTCCTTTTCTTATCTATCCCTATCCCTAAGCACAAGAAAGAAAGATGATGTCCTTTCTACGGATTAACTACCATCGTTTCACTCCACTATCGCTTATGATTAATAATCTTAGACTAATTATATTATATTTAATAATTCTCCTTTTCGCGAGTGTTATCATACACGTCGCGACGCTTGTTGCTTGTGGTGGAGAGGAATCTGTGAATGAACCAACATCCAGCAGACGAAAAGTAAGTGCCCTCCTCTCTTCCTTATATTTCCACCACGGTCCAGGGTCCCCTCTCTCTCGCCTTCTTCCAAAGTCCTCATCTTCCAGCAATATTTCATTGCATTACCTCATACTTCCCTGAATGTTTCATTACATGTCAGAGATATTCAAATTTTTGCCGTTTCAAATAGTTATTTTACTTTCTGACTCCAGATCAGAAGGTTGCGTGTTCAAATCATGTTAGGGTCACCAATTATAGGGGCTAAGAAATGGTCACCAACAGGGATGATATTAATCGTGTGAGTTAGTCGGATGGCCCGACTGATGTTTAAGGTTGTATTCTATCAGTAGGATTATTAAGGTAAGAATCGAGTTCCACCTTAAATTTTTACGCATCTACAAGGTGAATATTATGTTCCAGGCCGATGTTGTTTTTGAATAACTAAGAAATAAAACAAAATTTGTTATTTTTGTTTTTATTTATCAATTATATAGTTTATTACAATTACGTATGAAATACGATATCGGCCAAGTGGCCGCCTCTGGCAGCGGCACGAATGCGTGCTCTTTTAACCATATTTTTCATTGCATTCTCGTACGCTTCGCGTGTTATTTCAACAATTCCATTTCGAATATTTTGACCTGACCTTAAACCTTTTTTTTAAGCACCCCCCATAAAATAGTCGGAAGCCGTCAAATAAAGCCCTTTAGATATCCATCAGATCTTATATTTAAAGAGTATAATGTCCTTGATATAAGACAAATCTTTATGTTGAGACTCGTTCAATATTACCATGCTGACAACAACTCTCCTCAAGCAATAAATCATGGACACAACACAAGACAAACAACAAACATCTACACACCAGTTCTGAGAGCAACAACGACATTTTATCAAAGATTCTACAGGTTCTTGGCTCCGAAACTATACAACACACTCAGTACCAACTGGAAATCGTTTAATTCCAATAAGATTACACAAATATGGACCCAATATATGATCCAATCAGGTAGAGATGAATCAGAAGCATGACTATCCAACAATTTACTATAATTTATACAATACCTTCGCTAATAACTCACTAGTCCTACAACACTCCCACTACATATTTTTTTTTTTTATTTTTACTTTTTTATACATATTTGTAATTCTCTTTTTACTCCTGTCGTTAAATAACACCACAACAGCACGAAAAAAAAACTGTCTACTTTAACACAGACTTCAGTGTAGCAAAGTAGCCAGGACAACGCTGTATATATCAGAGGTGAAGTCTACTCCACCCCACACAATAAACTATGTATTATGTATGTTTATTATGTATCACCTCTGTTAAAACAAAAATATGTATGTCAAATAAGTAAATAAATAAAAGCGATCGAGGAGACTAGTCGATATCATGTCCCAATTCAGCCACCAAGAAGTTTTGCCTTGTTTTATTGATACCAATATGTTGTTGAGGTGTTGTGCTCCATAATAAATTGTAATCGACTATTTTATATAACTATCAAATAGGAACTAACAAATGTTTGCCAAACCAAACTGTCGGCCTAACAAAATCGGCCTGGAACATAATATTCGGAATATCGCATTGTATACTAGTGTTATCAACTGTAGGCGTTGGTGTTGCGGCTAGAGCAAGTTGATTATAAAGAAACGGTACTTAAAAAGATTATTAAATGATGCACGAAATAAATTTGCGATGCGAAAAGTGATCGGTTCTCGGACTGGTTGCGGCGCGATGTATTGTCGTCTACATTTCTGTGGGTACTAGTATGGCTGTCAATTGTTTGTTTATATAGCCCGGTCGCCACTGGCAAGATTGTTTTTTTTTGTTTTTAAATTTTTGTAAAACCGTCCCCATAAATTGGCTACCCGCGTGCCACACAGGTCAGGGGCGGTATTTTGTTAGGCCGGCATTTAGAAACTTGTAACGCCGGCGCTGCCGGTCTGTGAAATGCGAGCGGGGCCTTTACACATCTGTACCATAACATGTGTACCTCCATTCGGCTTATCTTGTTAGATTAGAGACTAGTTAGTGGCGAACTTTTTGGCACACGACGTTATTTTTAGATGTTATCGTGTCTACGTGAACGTCCGTCTCCAGTCTTCGGATCGTAGGAGACCAGCTCATACTTTATTAACCAAATCAATAAGTGAGGTCGCGGCGATACCGGCTCATGTATCGATTATTCTACTCCAATGTGTGCAGCTGCAACAACTAAGGGGAGCATTTTTTAAGAAAGTACCTTTCTTCTGACGCTACACACCTTCGACTATTGCTCAACATGGTCGCCACCATTATTAAGGCACTTGTCATAACGAGACACCAATTTTTGCATACCTTCGTCATAACCATATCTGTACTGAGTACAATGAGGGTGGGCCCACCGCTCACCCAAGACCGATGCAATAAGGTCAAGGCTCTTATCTCAGTCCTACACACTCGCCGCCTGGTTGGCATTTTACACAGCTGGCAAAACAATATTCACAATTGTGAATTAGAGGGGTCGAAGCATCGATCTACCGCACCGAAGCACCGTTCGCGGGTACTGGCGGGGAGACTGCCGGTAAGCGATGGCTCGAGGGACTCCACAGTAACCGGATGGCATCGGGGTGACCTTCGGGAAGAAGAGTTCACTTCTGTACGGGGCGTGGCAAACTGGGCAGCGGTCTTATCGCAAAATTGGTGACACGGTGTCTTCCCACAAGGAGAAGAGCGTGACGGGAAGAAAGGAGATCTTAAAGACAATAACCGTGCTCACAGTGTCGGGCTTTGTGTTTTATATGTGAATAAATTGTTCAAAGTGCATTAAGTGCAAAGTGCATTAAGAATTTTATTGTTCAGACCTCCCCCATCCGACACCAAACTTTATTGACCCACAGACTGAGTCTAACCGGTGGCGTGGTGCGCTGGCATTCTATCCTCTGGTGACAGCGCACGACGTAACAATGTGTTCTCATAATAATAATATCATTATAATGGCAGCACCAGCACCAGGTTGACAAAGCCTCGTGGTAGTCAGCCTCGAACGAAAATAATCTTAAACGAAGAGAATGTCAGATAAGATAGGATATCTCGGTAGCAGTCACCGAGGCATCCAATCAGAAAATCTATTAGAAACTATTGTTAAGATGTTGGGAAAACCCACGACCAGCTCTATCAGACATCAGCTCTACGATAACCTCGACCGTACAATTCATTGAAGAGATGCGCCAATTTTTTTTAAGGGCCGATTGTGCGATCAGCTGTGACTTTGCGGGATGTTGATACACCACATTCACTATTGCCAAAGCATAGATAGAGATGTCTACAGACGCGACAAATCATGAAATAAGAAAACGTACTGAAATAATAATAAAAGTTAAACAACTATTAAACCAGTTATATTTTTTCTCAGAAGATACAGTTTACTTTATACAGTGAGTACAATTTAAAATTTAATTAGGACTATGATGCAGAAAAAGTTGAGAATAAAAATATAAACAGAGAGAAAAGTTACAAATAATATTTCAGGGGAAAGGAAAAGGAAAATGAGATAGGGAATAAAATCTGTGTGATAAAAATAAAATGAATGCCATTAAAGTTCATGTCTAGTTCGTTCAGGTGTGAATTGAAATAAAGGGGTGCTCGGTAGAAATTTTGGCATTGGTGTTGCAATGTGGAAGGTTAAATGTGAGATTAGTTCCGGTTGACCTGGTTGGCACTCGAATATGGATATGCGTCTGAGTAAATCGTAACAGTCTACTTTGGTGTTGGAAAATGACTTCTGCCATGTCTCTTCGAATTTGAAAAATGATAAATGATTCAGAAGTGGTGGTTAAGGTTCGATAACTAGGAAAGTGAAGATATTTGAGGAAGCCGATTATATTGATGTATGTGGTATACCTTGGATTCCAGACTTGGGCGGCGTATTCGATGATACTTCGGAGATGTGAGAAGTACAGTGTTATCGTGTTATTGAATTGTTTACATACCCGAAGGATGAAAGATCGGTGTACTTTGCACTGTGCTACTCCTTAATTAATTATGCTATTTTAGTTTGGGGAGGAGCAGCAAAAACAATATTAGAGTCAGCTAAAAAAGCACAAAAGACAATTCTCAACGTAATAATTGGTCGTCCCTTTAGATATCCATCAGATCTTATATATAAAGAGTACCCTAGAAATAAGACAAATATTTATGTTGAGACTCGTTCAATATTTCCATGCTAACAACAGCTCTCCACAAGCAATAAATCATGGACACAACACAAGACAAACAACAAACATCTACACACCAGTTCCGAGAGCAACAACGACATTTTATCAAAGATTCTACATGTTCCTAGCTCCGAAACTATACAATACACTCAGTACCGTTTAATTCCAATAAGATTACACAAATATGGACCCAATATATGATACAATCAGGTAGAGATGAATCAGAAGCATGGCTATCCAAAATTCTAATATAATTTATACAATACGTACACTAATAATTCACTAATCCTACAACACTTCCACTACATATATATCATTTTTTATTTCTTGTTTTATTCCTGTCAATGATTTAAATAACACCACAACAGCACGAAAAAAAAAACTGGCTACTTTAACACAGACTTCAGTCAAGCAAAGTAGCCAGGACAAGGCTGTAAATATCAGAGGTGGAGTCTACTCCATCCCACACAATGAACTAATTGTATCTTATGTTTATTATGTATTCACCTGTGTTAGAACAAAAATATGTATGTCATCTAATAAATAAATAACATTTTGGTTGCTCTGAATGTGATATGGTTAATGAGCAAGTCGAAGAGTTATTTAGAATCCAATATAATACCAAGATCTTTAGTTTCAGATTTCTCGGTCAAGAGTTGATTATTGAGAGAGTAAGGGAAGTTAAAAGGATTCTTATTCCTGGTGAACTGTATGATGCAGCACTTGCTGGTTCTGATTTGTAGGTTATGTTGATAGCAATATAAATATTATGAAGTGTATGGCAATCGTCGATATTATGAATCGGAGTAAAAATTTTGTGTACGAATATGTGAAACACTTAGAGATGTCATTGATATAAATGTTTTCGCCTCTGTCTTCGTAATCTGCCACTTTGGTGGTGAATTTTTTTTCGTATTATGTGCTAATGTATATTAAACGACGAGATCACCATTGGACGAACTGTCAGCATTAAAATAGCGGGATATTGAATGACTCACTGACGTCCATTTTGATCCTATCGGTGCATGATTTACGTTCCGAATTCACTTATTGTTACACATTATTTCTAAAACGGTGAAAGTTTGACCGCCACGATTCACAGATTGCGTCAGATTTTTGGTAATCAAAATGTTTCTAGTGTGAAGATAACGGAGAACTGATGTCAGACTATCGACACGTGTTCGTCCAGGTAGTTCAGCAGAAGACGTCACGGCTGTTCGCCAGAATGTGGCCGCGAGTCCGGGAACACCCGTGCAGCGTCGTGCTCAAGAATTAACACTTCGTGGAGGGTACGGATCTATGCGGTTCCAACAGGGCGGTGCCACTTGCCACCCATCACGTGACACAGTAGCATTATTGCACGAGACATTCTCTAGTCGTGTAATCTTCCGTTTGGAGGACCAGATTAGCCGCATTGATCGTGCAATTTAACGTATTTGGACTTCTTTCTCTGCGGTTTTTTGAAGTCAAACGTTGATGTCAATAAGTCCACGATCATCCGAGCATTGAAGGAGGAGATCAGATGCTGTACCACTGAAGTCCAGCCACAGTTGTGACAAACCGTGATTGAAAATTTGGTCAAAGCCGAGGAGGGGATTTGTCAGATGTGTTATTCCATACATAATTTCCATACGATGAAAAATTCTCCAAATTTTTTTAATTTTCTGCTCTTGTTGTATTATGAATATCAACAAGTGGAAAGTGACGGTATTGGAGAAGGAGGAAAGCTAAATACTTGGAGGTCATGAATGGTTGGATCGAGTAGATGAGTTTGTGTATTTGGGAAGTCTGTTTGATAGAGACGGAGAGACAGAAAGATATCTCGCTTTGAATGGAACAATATCTAATGGGAATTTGTTAACCGAGGCAAGTACATACACACACTGAAGTATGGAAATGAGACTCCTCGGAGCTGGCAGAAGATGAACGAAAGTAGACTGAATGCAGTAGAAATGAGATCACTTAGGCGGACATGTGGTAAATCTATTTATGACAGAGTAAAGTATGTAAAACTGATGTTAGTATAGTGAGTGAGATTAAGATAGGATCAGTTAGATATGGAACGGATGAATGTGGAGAGAATGGTAATATGACGCAAGTGTTGATGGCACCAGAAGTAGAGGAAGACTCGGCACGACCAGGTAAACCAGATGGTCCTGTCAGTAGCCTCAATAATCGGCGAGCTCGTGTTGTAACTGTGTGTATTCATTTATTTAAATCTTAACATACTGCATACATAAGCCCTCTTTATATACGCTCTTATATATACAAGATTAAAATATTTTCTTTTACTAAAACAGTTGATCAGTTTTATTTAAAATCTATTCAATTTCTCTTCCTTTCCTATGTTTTCTGGCATTTCATCGCACTGTACATCATCGATTTCTGAGATTTGTCCTTCTTCCTGAAAGGCAGTCTCAGTCTATCCCTTCCCCTTGTACGATACTCGTGCATAGCGTGCCCTTTTATTCGTTTTACATTGGGTTCCAATTTTGTCAGTTGCGCCACTGCTGCGGGACCCGATTGAAAAAGCATATTCTATCTTAAAATTACGCATTTTACATTCTTTCGCATTCGTACGCGTGCACAATCTCGATCTGAAGCCGCCGGCTGTCAATGTCATTAGAAATTTCACAAAATATTGCGCAACACCGGCCGAGAACCCGTTTACACCGGCTAATGGCGTCTGCCGACTTGGTATCGCTTCAACAGGACAGATAAACAGATTAAACCGAAGGAAAACTTGGCAAAACACAGCATTTCCCGCGCGGCCCGAACCGACATTTTCCTCACGATGGCAGCCCTGCTGTAAAAGGTACCGCACACTTGACGCGCGGGCTGCACTAAGGAAGGGCCATTTTTCTCAGATTCAATTATTATTTTTTTTTTTTATCAATATTAAAAATATATTACAATTTGAATAATCAGTGGATATATATATATATATATACATATAAACTCTATGAGAGTGAGACTCGTGTATAGAGAAGGAGTATATACGAGTTCAGTTAGTCTGTGTACATATTTTTTTACTTCAGTTACAAATTTACGATAGTCACATTCTATGTTAGTAGATAGTATTTCTAATGAAAGCTACGTGAAGTCTATACATTATATTATTTTTTCTGTGAATAAATGTACATTTTAAACAATTACCTACCTTCATATTAGGCTAGGACATATTATACACATTTTAATCGCTCAACTAATTAGTTGTGTGTCAATAGGCTGTTGAATCATATGCAAGAGCACAACAGTTGAACAAATATCGGTCAACAGCTGTATGTACATTGCCATGTATTGGCGTGCGCATACGCTCGACTATACAGTCGATCAGCGATCATTCGGTTGTACGGGAGCACACGCACATCTAATTGCCAATAGTTTAGTCGATTAGAAATCTCGGGGTTCATCGATTGCAGTGGCCGAGTTTAGTCGCCGTAATAATCAAATGTATACCGCTGGCCTTAGTCTTTCTATTTGAAAAACATCCCTTAAGTACTGTTTTCCTTTGAAATTTACTTATGCGTGACTATGTTCTAGTGTGTTTTATGTCCAGGGTATAACAGACCTAGTCCACAATATGAGTCGAAATAAATATTAACGAAATTGCCATAACCTTTATTTCAATTAATCAAAATTATCGCCTAACTAAGATTATTATTTTCTTATTTTAATATTAGAAGATATAATCCTTTTTTTGAATAATCAGTGGTGTATATATATGTTTCTTTTTATAACACTTATTTCTTCTCTATGAGAGTGAGACTCTTGTATAGAGAAGGAGTATATACGAGTTCAGTTAGTCTGTGTACATATTTGTTTTACTTCAGTTACAAATTGATGATAGTCCGTAATTGTTCTAATTGTGATGGGGAGATTGTTAACAAAGTTGATGCCTTGATAAATATAGTGATTTAGAGTCACGGTATATTTTAGTTTTGGGATATCAATTAGACCTCTATATCTTGTAGATCGGAATTCGCTTCTAAAATTTAATTGATTTTTAATTTTGAAAATTAGAATTATCGAATTATTGATTAACCACTGGCAGTTTTGTTTCCGTAAAACATGTATTTTATTAAAAAATATTCTTAAATACTAAATTAATGTATTTGTAGCGACCGGAATTCAAATCCACCGCCATCTCAGTCAGCATCGACGGTAGCGACAGCGCTGCCGGCTGCTGCTACAAGCCTGGCTCAGAATTCACCGCTAGGCAGTCTCTCCAGTTTCAGCGTTTCACAACGGCGGTCTTGCCGGCTGGCGAGAACCGAGCGAGACCGCCAACCCGCTTCACTTCATTTCATTTAACATTCATTCATTTCATTCTGTCTTTCTTGTTTTTATCATACTGTCACAATAAACCGCAACACGCCAAATCACATTTATTTCATTTAACCGCCATCCTAACCCCCAAATATTAATTATAAATATATACATATAAAATCAATTTTGTTGAAAAATATTGTTTTTGCACTACCGCAATACGAACCTGGATCTCTATTTCCGATCCGGGGAAGTATACTGCCGATTGTGTTATAGCGCCAGTATTTTTTATGACAAATTTTTGAACCTATATATATATATATATATATAATGGAACGACAGATGTATTAATTTGAAAAAGTGTAAGATATAGGTTCGAAAATTTGTCATGAAAAGTACTGGCGTTATAACACAATTGGTAGTGTACTTCCCCGGATTGAAAATACAGATACAGGTTCGAATCCCGGTGAAACAAAAAAATATTTTTCGACAAAATTGATTTTATATGTATATATTAATAATTAATACATTAATTTAGTATTTAAAACATCATAAACCGTCTGTTCTGAATAATTACAACTACACAATAAGAATGTGTTCTCCGTAATAAAAATATTCTTACATTTTCACGGCCGTTCAGAATCATCTGTGTACAATTTTATGGGCTAATCTACCGTGTATATCTGACATGACCTGATGACGAATAAGACCGCCAGAAAGGTCAGATATACGCGGTGGATTGCGGAAAATACAATTAATTAAAAGTAATAAGAATAAAAAACGTTCTATTGCAGTATAATTTGACTTAACCAATTAACGTGAACAAAGAGACAAATTCTTAAAACAATTTAAATGATGCCGTTTCCGCGACACACTTGTCACCATTTTCAAGGGTAAATTGCTTCCTTTCAAAGTTAAACAATGCCAACTTATTAATAATTAGAAATATTAGAATATGATATTCACCCACAAATAAATAAATATTTTTAATATATAGAAGTACGGGTAATTACAGGGCTTACGACCTGTTATCGGCTGGCTTAAGTGATCACTTTATACAGATACAACGTACACCATTCTCACCCATTAATCAATCTGCATATGTATCAAATTTTTGGAATTTGCATAAATGTTAATAAGCGGAACACTATCGCCATCTTTGGACTAAATTTGATATTCGTTTCCCTATACTATGCTCAGGGGCGTGCAGTGCACACAAGCAAAAAAGCTGTGCACTACTAAAAATTATGGGAAACAAAGATTAATTAAATAATTGAATTAACATAAACGAAAACATTATTTTACAATTAGCGCCATCTATATACTAGTAGATTTGAATTGCTTAGTTCTTAAAACTACCACGACAACTCACCGCTGTACCTGTGGCGCTTTAAGCTATTTACATTACTCTGTTGTCTTTAAGCTAGTGAATTACTCGAGTCATATAATTGGTTATTAACTGAATTGAAATTTTCATTCGGTTGATCCGTTTTATATAAAGTACCTGTTTTTTAACAGAATAACATTAGAAAGGGTTACAACTGCGCGCAAATCATTGAAGTGTCTACTTCCTCTTTTACTAGTTCGCGAATTTTACTATTTCATTCGATTTCACGGTTGTACTTTTAATTTGGTGCGTGGATTGGTTTTTGATTTGGGAAAAACAAAAAGCAATTTGCGGAATCATTTTCTACGTTAACCTTTAATAGAAATAATTATTTCCTTTAGTTATTACGTGAAGGATTATCAAACAATAAATGAATCACGTTCAGTCATAGAGACATCTGTACATTTTTTACATGGGTAAGAAGGTATTATTTCACGTGAAACCTTAGCGAGAACGATGCTGGAACGTTCTGGAACAGCATTGTCTAAAAACGATAGTGTGGTGTGCAATTTTAGTCCGAGAGACAATTAGCCCTTATTTTTATAACCAGCGAGAGACAGTCACTGATGACGTGAATTGTCGGATGATCGACGCGTTTTTGGTACCGCAACTGCGGCCGTTTCCCGGGTTCAACAACATAACTCGATTTCAGCTAGACGGGGCCACTCCACACACAACTAGAGTTTCAATAGAGAAGCTGAGGGAAATTTTTCCCAATAAATTAATCAGAAAGTGCGGAGACAAACCCTGGGTACCTTGGTCACCAGACTTTGCATCGTGCGACTGTTTTTTGTGGGGATACCTTAAGTCGAGAGTTTACAATTCAGGACCTATAAGAAAATATCCTCCGTGAAGTTTCTGCCATTGAACCGACGCTTTGCTCTTGCGTGTTCGCAAATTTAAGAGTTCGATTGCAAGTGCGAGTGTATTGTGAGAAATGGGCGGCGTTTAGACGATATTGTTTATAAAACGTATAAAACGAAACTCCATTTTGTGTAACTAAAATATGAGAATAACATTGTAATTTGAATTTTATATATATTAATTAGAAATATATATATATATATGAAATCAATTTTATTGAAAAATATTGTTATTGCGCCACCGGGATTCGAACCTGAATCTCTTTCCAAACGGCGGAAGGTTAATTATCCAACTGTGCTACAGGGACAATATTTTTAGCGACAAATTTTCGAACCTTTATGTTACCTTTTTATATTATCGCTGTAGCATAGTTGGATACCGCACCTTCCCCGGTTTGGAAAGATATCCAGATTCTAATTCCGAAGGCGTAACAACAATATGTATATCTATCTAATTAATACATTTAATTAATATTTAAAATATGACAGACCGTCTGTTCTGAATAATTCCAACTTCACAATAAGAATGTGTTCTCCTAATAATAAAGTTGTATCAATGTGTCCAAAATTTAATAAAAATTAATTGATAATTCTAGCGTCTGCTATCAGATTACTCAAAGGTATTTGAGATTCCGTAAAAATAAGGCAGATGGCTCTTTAAAATAATGGAACGTTTAAATGTATTAATATCAAAAAAGGTAACATATAGGTTCGAAAATTTGTCGCTAAAAGTATTGTCGCTGTAGCATAGTTGAATAATGCATCTTCCCCGGTTTGGAAAGAGATCCAATACGACAATATTTTTTGATAAAATTGATTTTATATGTATATCTGTTCTGAATAATTACAACTTGACAATAATAATGTGTTCTCCTAATTGTAGTTTTTATTTAATTTAGTATTAAACTTGATAATTTTCCGCTGGACAGCCTTTACTTACGTATTTGTATATTTTATTTTCTTTAATAAAGAGACTAAAATGTATATTGTAATGTTGCTTATAAAAATTAATCAAATACGCGCGATATACAAGACGAACTAGAAATAATAACTTATTTATTAATTGCTATATTTTACACGTATATAAAATATGAATATATGTATACTTAAAAGTGGCTTATAGGTTTGCTAACGAAATCTAGGTGTCTCCACACACGCGCGTACTCAGCGGACATCACTTCAGATAACGCGGCCCGCGGCGCGCTCTCGCCCCGCGGGCCCGAACACACGCGCAAACACCTCAAAACTAAACAAACACTTGAAAAAATGTATCTACACACCTTCTAGTATGTTCTCTCGTGTGTTATTCCAGCTGTCACCGTGTATTTGCGACACTTTGAACCAAACAAAACTGACAACTCGCGGCGCGTTCGTACTTCGGCGATTCTCGGATACAACTGAGCGAGAAATGCAGATAGCAGCGTCTTCGTGTGTGTGTGTCGAGTTGTTTTCGCGAGCCAATCGCACGCACACCGCCGCGCGATGTTTACATTTTAATATGACACGACGTAACATAGATTAAAGATTCTGCAGACGGAATAAAAATTGAGTTCGTCCTCTGCACAACGCGTGGCTGAACTTTCTTTCGTTTTTATTCTCGTTCGGTTCGCGTGACGTCACGCGTTGCACAAGTCGCGAGAGGATCGCTCGAAGCCCGACGGCGGATGACAGTCGAGCAGGGTTGTCAGGAACAGTGACGCAATGAAGGAATTTGGGACCAAATGTCAAATGAAAGGGCCCCGTGATTGTGTAACGCAATGCAATTTACTTATTGTAATACTTATATATGCCTTGTTGAATTTAGAAAAAACAATATTCTCAGATCAAATCGGCACCTAACTGCAATTTCTGTAGATGGTATTAATTGTATTATGAAATATACGACTTTGTTGTCTTTTGAAATTTCTTGTAAAAGACATTTATTTCTTTTGAAATTAGCTAAAAATAAAGCGTCTAAAACTAATCAAAAAATTATAAACAATTTTTTTTCCCTTCGAGTAAATTTGCATTAAGTAATAATTTGAGTTAGATACTAAATTTATTTATTATTAATTATCTTAGTTTTATTAACCACTGAATTAAGTTTAAAAAACATCTACCGGTTTCGGAAAACACTTTTCCTTCTTCAGGATGTCAAAACTAACTAAAAATATAGTTTCTTCACCAGAATCTATTTTTAAATTTTTTAAAAAACAACAATTATTTAAAAAAATAAATTTAGTACCTAACTCAAATTACTGCTCAATACAAATTTAGTCGAATAATTTTTAGGAAAAAATTTTAGAATAGGACTCGTAGTTAAATTTAGTTGGCTGTTTAGAATTTCCTGATTACTTTTACATGCTTTATTTATCTCCAACGATTCCAAATTATTTAATTTGTGACCAACACCGTTTATATGCAAAATTGACAATCCCAATTTTTTATCAAAACCATGACTATTTTCTATCAAATCAAACGGCGCTTTGAATGGAATTATATCTAACGAGAATTTGTCAACCGAGACAAGACTAGCGGTGCACAATGGAATCCTGGTACCGACACTGATGTATGGAAGTGAGAGCTAGAGCTGGCAGAAAAGGTACAAAAGTAGACTGAATGAGATCACTTAGACGTATTTGTGACAAATGAAGAAATAAAAAAGAATGTAAAGCTGATGTTAGTATAGCGAGTAAGATTAAGAAAGGATCACTTAGGTGGTTTGGTCATATGGAACGGACGAACGAGGAGAGAATGTTAAGAAAGATATATGACGCAAGTGTTGATGACACCAGAAATAGAGGACGTCCGCGGAAGACTTGGCACGACCAGGTAAACCAGATAATGGAGGATGGTTCTGTTAGAAGTCTCAACAATCGGCGAGCTTGTATGAGAAGATGTATGAATGTGGATGAGACGAGAATTGTGTGCCAGGACAGAAGAGTGTGGCGCTCTATCCTCTCTGCCTACCCCCACGAGGAAACGGCGTGATGGTAAGTGAGTAAGTAAGTAAGTAACATTCGATTGTTAGGAGAACACATTCTTATTGTGAAGTTGTAATTAAGTTGGATAACGCACCTTCCCCGGTTTGAAAAGAGATCCAGGTTCGAATCCCGGTGGCGCAACAACAATATTTTTCGATAAAATTGATTTAATATGTATATCTTTCTAATTAATATATTTAATTAGTATTTAAAATATGACAGACCGTCTGTTCTGAATAATTACAACTTCACAATAAGAATGTGTTCTCCTAATAATAAAGTTGTATCAATGTGTCCAAAATTTAATAAAAATGGATTGATAATTCTGGCGTCTGCTATCAGATTACTCAAAGGTATTTGAGATTCTGTAAAAATAAGACAGATGGCTCTTTCACATAATGGAACGTTTAAATGTATTCAATATATCAAAAAAATGTAACATATGTTCGTTTTGACAGCTAACTTACAAAGGTAGAATAATTTTATTTAGATCGAGATTTTATTTATGTGTGGTTTGTTTTGTGTGAGCTTTATCATTGAAATATAGATTATATTGAGACTCTGAGGGTGCAGCGGTCACCAAAGGCCGCTTAGCGTCCACTAGTGCCCACGATAGTCCCACAGCAAGTAAGCCATAATAACCGGCCGCAGTAGGATTGTGATAAGATATTTTCCACTCGTAATTTAGTCTGGTATCTATCAGTACAATATTGTTGAGTAGATCTGTTAAACGCAAACTGTAAAAGGAGATAAAAATCAAGATTTTTATTTAAAACTCAAATTTTACAATACAGTCGTAGGCCACTGAGGAGAAGATGATGTGTGGGAGTTATATGCTGCAGTAGCTCAGTGAACTAGTTATAATAATAATAATTTGTATATTCCAGCGTGGTTTTTTTTAACCCGATTCGCCATAGAAATAATACATATTATGTTATAATGCTACGAAAAAGAAAACCAAGGAAAATATTAATAAATTTGGAAAATTTAATAAAAAGTAAAAATATAAATATTAGATATATAACTACTTCAGTCACGGTCATTGATGTATATGTAGCTATTCTGCAGGCGCTGCCGTTCTCTGGTCAGGGAACCAGCTTTCCACGAGAGCGCCGCTTGCACCAGAGAGTTGGTACTGAGCTCCAGCCGCAGCTTTACGCCAGCAACTCTATGTCTCAGAAGCGGTACGAAGACATGTATACGGCCTTCGGTAAACATTGTAGATGAGCTGCAATAACGCGCCAATACGAACAGAATTCTGTATGAGTTGTTGTACTGAATTCGGAGACAGTTATACGTCACTCGCTTGTATTTCGAGCACAGCTCGCAGGTGTACACGGTGGTGAAAAATAATTTAAACAGGATGCTCTTCACCTCCTTTCTGCTACTAAACGAGAAAAGTTTTTTGGACTTTGTAAAGTTGACTAGTTACAACTTGTTTATATTTAGATACGGCTGTAAGATAAGGTAAAAGATAAGTTTGATGGTCCAAAACTAAAGTAAATTAAAGAATTAAAGGCAGCTGCGAAGGTGAACGCACCCAAATATTAAACGGTTATCAAACATGCCTAGTCCAGAATGGACAAATTCGGACATTTGCGATAATTCTTCGGTAATATTCGTTGATCTTATATTAAAAAAATAATAATTTAGGTTAATTAATATTGAATTCGTAACCCTTCAATGTGTGTATATTTTGTATATCTGCGAAGTTAGTTATAAATTGATAATTAAGGGTGTCCAGCGGAAAGTTTTCAAGTTATTCTCATATTTTATTTATACAAAATTGAGTTCAACGATGCGGATTTTACGTTTTATGAATAATATAATTTAAACGCCGTCCATTTCTCTCAAGACACTCTTCAATCGGACTCGTAAATTTGCGAACACGCGAGAGCAAAGCGTCAGTTCAATAGCAGCAACTTCACGGTGGATATTTTATTATAGGGACTGAATTGGTCGAGAATTGTCGCTGTAAACTCTCGACTTAAGGTATCCCCACAAAAAAAGGTCGCACGGTGTAAGGTCCGGTTGCCGAGGTGCCCAGGGTATGTCTCCGTACTTGCTGATTCATTAATTGGGAAAAATTCCCCTCAGCTTTTCCATTAAAACTCAAGCTGTCTTGCTGAAATTGTGTTCTGTTGTTGAACCCGAGAAACGGCTGCAGTTGCGGTACCAAAAACTCGTCGATCATTCGGAAATACACGTCAGCAGTGACTGTAATTTCACGTCGAACTTGAGCCACATGTTCTGGCGTCGCCGCTAACGTTGATGGTTCTGAAGGAGTTTGTTTAAAAATTGTCCCTTTTTGTGTGAACTTTTGAACCCAATACCGTATAAGTTGCGTGCTCGGCCCATCACTTACTCGTCGAATATTAAATCGACGCGCACGAACCAATGAGTCACCGCATTTTAAATATTGCTCATCGGTGCCCTCCCGACCAGTGACTCATTGCGACTGGCAAATCAGTAAATCAACAATACCCTGATGGTTTAAGAGTATTTTTCCGCTGGACATCCTATAGTTGAGCCTCGTAGAGGTCGATCAACTAATTAATAATTATGTTTGTGACGTGCTGTGGATAATGGATATTTAATGAAGGTTGTGGCCTAGGAAATAGTAATGACCTCAAAATCACGAACAGTGAGTCAATCACTGATATCTTTGAGTAACATTCACTATCAGTGACTGAATATCTGAAAATATCGTGATTAATTTTTTTATTTTAATTATATTAGGCGCGTGTGCTTACGAAACGAAAATATTAATGAAGGAATGACGTTATAATTCGTGATAAGCGCCATCTAGTAGATTTTGTCAAAATGTTTTACGCATTTGAAACGAAATACTGAGAATTTGACCCGATAAATAAACTAGCATTTTTTTAAGGATTTTAATTCTTTTTGTGATGATATTAAATTATATATGCTAGAATATGGTTTTTACGCAAATGAATTTTAAATAATACAAGTAAATATGCTCAAAATTATGATTTTTTAAATTTATTTCGTATTTTGTGATATCGTGCGGCGCATGCGTGAACACAGTCACTGTTTTCAATCACTGATATTATTAAATATCAATCACAATCACGCCAGTGAGTCAGAGCAGCATTTTTTCTCATCACTACTAGGAAACTGAAGGTCGAAAAATTTGCAATGTCACTAATCTATTTTTAATATATATATATACAGGGTGGCCCAAAAAAAAATGAGAACATCTCGTAAAATGTGATATAATTACGTCAAAATGAGTTGAACTATATCAACAATAGCTTCAATAGTTTACTAATTTACTTACTTACCTATTTCCGGTCGCCATCTTTGATTATTAATATTCCCATTGTTTATATTTGTTTTTTTTCAAATTGTCGCCCAGAAACACAAAAATCACTGCAGAAGACCGTATTCTGATGAAAAATTTGCCAATTGAAAAATGTCGGGGTGCTAGGAAGATGATCAAAGAGTTTCAAAACAATGCCTGGAGTATAGCTACACATTACAGCAGGACGGAGCTCCATCTCACGCAGCCAGAGATACAATGTTAATTTGATCTCACCAGGCAAGTGGCCACCGAACATCCCAGATCTAAACCCACTAGATTATGCCTGTAAAGCGTCTGGTTAAACCCTCTCTATATATATGTTTGGGGGTTAGGACAGTGGTTAAATGAAATAAATGTGATTGGCGTGTTGAGGTTTATAATCCAAGTATGATAAAAACAATGGAGATAGATAGAATGAAAGAAGATGTAGGAGGTGCACGTGTATTATGAAATGAAGCTATTTGGCGGTCTCGCTCGGCGCTCCCGGGCCGGCAAGACCGCTGTTGTAGAACGATGAAACTGGAGAGATTGGCTAGCGGTGAATACCGAGCCAGGCTTATAGCAGCAGCCGGAAGCGCTGTCGCTAGCGTCGATGCCGACTGAGATGGCGGTGGATTTAAATTCCGATCGCTACTTATATATAGTACAAGTGGAGATTTTCAGTTTTCTTAGGGGTGGTTGTTTAACACGATTGCGTCAGAAGGTTGAAGGCAGAAATTATTGATGTGAGCTCCTGATATCTTCTAGTCTCACGCGTGTTAGTCGTATGTCGCAGTGCATAGTGTGTGCGTGTAGGGTGACTGTTGCTGCAACTAGAGCAAGGTGTAGAATTGAAAGAGAACTAAACAAAGGTTGGTGATGAATTATACAGAGACGGTATACAGGATGCGGTTGAACGCTGGAGATGTCGCCTGCGGAGAAGTGGTCGCTAGATCCTAGGGCAGTGTCCGTTACGGCGTATGTTGTCTGCTGATTAGTTGCTTGGGTTTCGGTTAATATTTTTTAGTATAATTTGTTTACATTATCACAATATTTTCACCTGATTTCACACCACACAAGGGTCACGGGATATTTTTTATATTATATACTGATATTGCAGTTTTAGAGGCCGACTGTGAATTTTAAATTTTTTGTAAACCAATGCTAAAATATTAATTTTTGAAAGGCAATAATTTTGAATCTAAATGTAACGGAACCTAACCTAAATTAAATACGTATATGGTCTCTATATACACGGTGTAACAGACCTAGTTCACAATACTTTACGGGCGGATACCTGACTAAATTACGAGTCGAAAATGTTCAAGGGATACGTGCCTAATCTCAACCGTGTCAGAGTTGTAAGCATTATTTGTTTTTTTTTCTTAATGTGGCGGTATGTCAATAGATTTAATAAAACAAGAAAATATGAATACCATAGTTTAGAGTGTAACCAACTGACAATAAAACAATGAACGCAACTGCGACATAGACCGTTGTTTCAATGTTAAGTATTTCTGTAGGAATTTACTTAAGAAAAGTGTAGCGGAAGCTATCTAGAATGTTATTCAGTTACAACATGATTTGTACAAAAAATGTAGCATAGACCGTTTTTGGCCGAACTCTTTATTTATACATGTTATACATAATATCTTATGCAGACGATACGGTATTAATAATTAAAGAAAAAACCTGAACTGACGCTAATGAGAACGGACCATAACTTACTATTAATTAATACCGATAAAACATCCTTTCTACCATTTGCTATTCAACAGGAACAAAACACCCAAATTCATATTAAAATTCACCCCGAGGCCTGTACTCGAGGAAGCTCTTGGGACCGATGTCAGTACCTTGGAATCGTAATAGATAACTATCTCAAATGGAAAGGACGTATTACTAATCTCACTAACACAATAAGGAAAACTGCCTACATATTTTTTAGACTCGGAAACATCTTATCACCTACATATCTGAAAATAATATATCACGCGCTTGTACAGTCACATTTGCGATACGGTATTATTGGATGGGGAGGTGCATATAAAACTAATTATAAAACACAATTAGAAATCACTCAAAAAATGATAATTTAAGACTATCTGAGTATACAACTGCAATTAAATTTTAGAAGCGAATTCTGATCTACAAGATATAGAGATCTAATTGATATCGCTAAACTAAAATATACCACGACGCAAAATGAGTATATTTATCAAGGCATCGAATTTGTTAACAATCTCCCCATCACAATTAGAACAATTACGGACTATCATCAATTTGTAACTGAAGTAAAAAAATATGTACACAGACTAACTGAACTCGAATATACTCCTTCTCTATACACGAGTCTCACTCTCATAGAGTTTATATGTATATATATATCCACTGATTATTCAAATTGTATTATATTTTTAATATTAATGAAAAAATAAAAGATACAAATTCATATTTTTTTCTCTGAGTTTACACGATGGTTGTATTCTTAGAGGTATAGAACTTTAATATGAAAATTAGTGTTTAAATAAGATTTCGCGCATACGGGCGCCGCGGCTGGCTCGAATAAAGCAAGACCTGGAAGTACAACTATCGACTTTTTGGAGCAGTCGGGACCGTATATAGGTAATAACGCGACAAATATTGGTTTTCAAGTCGTCTATCGTCTCTGTTTTATCGGCGAAAATAACCGAAAGGTGTTAAATGACACGATCTTAGAGGCTAATCCTTCAGTAGATAGATAGTGGCGAGCGCAGTCGGTCTCGCCCAGCTCTTCCGCACTAATGCCACCCGACTGGGGAACGAGAGAGTCAGTGATGATGGATCCACAGCGCTCCCCGTTCACCGCACCGTTCTGGCCTGACAGCTTCTGCGTATTATCCATTAGATATCAAACTATCCGCGGTTATTGGAATGACTCGCTCGGATGGACGATTATGACGGTAAGTTTCGCGAACTGAACCGCTATTTTCGAAATAAATTTGCAAGCGTTGTTCTGGCGTAAGTCTATTCACGGTGAAATGGCAAACCAAACAGCACAAATCAATTGTCAGCTGTCGCCGGAAAAAGTGTTGCCAGTTCGAAAAATGACCAAATGTTTTTGGTGAATCTTTGTGGAATTCCATGATTATTTTGTAAATTGAGTAGCAACACCGTTTTATTCCACTATATTTTTATTTATATTAAACCATCAATTTTTAACTCCACTCCCAGTTCCCTACACACTCTCAATTACTGTCTGAAAATATTTTTAACTTTAGTTGAATTATATTATTGATAATGGGAAAATGTCCCAGAAAACATTCTAACGTTTAAACACAATAAAATAGTGTTTCAACTCAATTTACTAAATAACCTTATATATTTTCATTTTTACTTTACCTTGTGTGTTCTTCCATTATGTATTTAATTGTATTTTACCTCGTATTCAACGATATTATTGATAATATGGTCTGTTTGCCGACTTGACCTAAAGCAGGCTTGCCTAGTTGGGCAATGCATTTTAAAAATCTGTAAAATTTTTTTTTTTTTTGCATGTTTTCTTTGTAAATTGTAATTAATTGTATTCAATATTCAATTGTGTCATTGTATATGCAATTAAGAAAATAAATAAACAAAATTTGTGGGCATAAAAGATTGCCGAGTAACACTCGCATATTTACGTATATCACCCGCACGTAACATACGCATATTTACGTATATCACCCGCACGCATATTTATGTATATCACCCGCACATAACACACGCATATTTACGTATATCACGCAGCAGGCAACTCCGAAGATGTGTGACAATATATTAAAAGAAGATAATCTATAACAAGAATGTATTTAATAAAAATAAATAAAAAATTATTACACTCAAATCCTCCACATATCACAATGAAACTAATTATATTATTTAAATATATAAAAAAATTATAGTACATATTCTCAAGTCACGGACTGACTTGAATCAAGTCACTCTGTCAACTTGAATGCCGTCTTCTTATTATACCGCACCGTCTCACCAGACAGACGGAAGCAGGAATGTAGGTAAGGGGATGTAATGCCATTACTGTCTCTCAACGAAGTGCTACCAAAGCAGTACACCGTCACTCCGGACGACAAAACAGACTGTTTTGATTTTTGAAATCGACAGTCGGCCGAGCCGTGCCGTAGAACGATATCAATAAATAACATTCTACGCACGACTAATATACTTATTTAAAATAAAAATTATCTATGAGACTGTGATGAGCTGGCCACGTTGTGAAAAGCGAGAAATCTATGACTTTGATACCCAGGCCGTAACTCCATTATCCCCGATCCGGGTATACCTGGAGCCAGCCTCGGGTCCAGAAGTGGACTAAATAACGATGATGATAATGAGAATTTTAATACATTAGATTATTAAGATTTTAATTACAATTTGCACCAAGATCCGGCCCCTGGAAAGACTTTAAAGTGGTTTTCGAGCGACGCATTCTTCAGTGCGTAAGCTTGTGTCGGTTGAGGTATTTGAGCTTGGTACAGGAATAATCGCAGCGGTCGCATGGGTAGGCCTTCCGTCCCGCGTGCCCTAGACGGTGTCTCTTCAGACAGTTGGACGAGGCTCCCCGGTAGTCGCAATCCTCGCACGCGTACGGCTTCACCTCGAGGTGTATATAGCTGTGTCTCCGTAGATACTTGGCCGTGATGCCAGTATACGGACACAGGTCGCACTTGAAGCCCTTCTCCTGGCCGTGGACCAGCTTGTGCTTGTTCAGGTCGCTCACGTTGCTGAAAGACGTGCTGCACAACTCGCAGAGAAACGGCCTCTCCCCAGAATGCACGCGCTTGTGGATCTTCAAGTAGTAGGCGCGCGAGCAGGTGAAGTTGCACTCGTCGCAAGAGAATGGTTTTTCGCCAGTATGGACGCGCATGTGGATTTTGAGGTAGTTGGCCTGCGAGCATGTGTAGCTGCACTCGTAACAGGAGAAGGGGCGAGCGCCGGTGTGTCGCAGCAGGTGCCTGGAGAGATCGCTGGACCGCGAGCACGTGAACTCGCAAAACGTGCAAGCGAAAGGCTTTTCAGACTTGTGCACGTACACGTGATTGTCTAGATCATTTTTTCTGACAAAAGTCTTATCGCACTCCTCGCAGGAGTAGGGTCGCACGTCCGAGTGGACGCGCATGTGCAGGCGCAGGTCGCACAGACGGATGGAGGAGTACGGGCACTGTTCGCACTTGTGCGGCCGCTCGCCGAGGTGCGTCTTGAGGTGATCTTTGAGCCGGCTCACCTTGCGGCACGTGTACTCGCACAACTCGCACTTGTAAGGCTTGTAGTCCGAGTGTATGCGCTTATGCGCGCTCAGGTTGTAGTTTTTGTGAAAAGTCTTGTCGCATATCTCGCACGTGTAGACTTTGTCGACGGCCGTCTTCGGAGGGAGCTTTCGGGGGGCAGGTTTGGATTTGCACTTCCGCTGGTGGCCGGGGAGGTAGTGAGCGGCGGTGAACAGCACGCCGCAGTATTTGCAGGAGAAACGTGGATCTGAAACATTCCACATTTAGTTATTAAACACACCTAATAAACGAGTATTCAAAATATGAGTGGAAAATGCTCAAACTGCGTGTGCCCTACTCTTAACCATGTCAGAGTAAAATAATATCTTATGCAGACGATACAGTACTAATAATTGATGAAAAATCTTGGACTGGCGCTAATATATCTTCAAATGAGGATGTTAATACCATAAGAGTGGACGGATGATAACTTACTATCAATTAATACTGATTAAACATACTTCCTCTGATTTGCTATTTAACAGAAAGATAACACTAATTAATATAAAAATTCACACAAAAGCCTGTACTCAAGAAGACTCTTGTGACCGATGTTCATCAATGAGGAAAAAGACTGTATCAAGTACCTAGGAATCATAATAGATAACAAACTTAAAGGGAAAGAACATATTACTAATCTTACAAACAAAATAAGGAAAACTGCCTACATATTAAATAATATATTACGCATTTGTACAGTCACATTTGCAATACAGTATTATTTTGGATGGGGAGGAGCATATAAAACAAGTATCCAACTCTTCACAGATTTCAAAGTACCTAAAATAGGAGACATAAAAATTAAATTCAATTATCAAATTTTTTAAATTAAAAATAAACTAAATATTAGAAGTGAATTATTAAATACTAGACCAAATTGATAATCCAAAACTAAAACATACCGCAACCCAAAATGAGTATATTTATCAAGGCATCAAATTTTTTAACAATCTCCCCATCACAATTAGAACAATTACGGACTATCATCAATTTGTAACTGAAGTAAAAAAAATATGTACACAGACTAACTGAACTCGTATATACTCCTTCTCTATACACGAGTCTTACTCTCATAGAGAAAAAATAAATGTTAAAAAGAAATATATATATACATTATTGATTATTCAAAAAAAGTATTATATCTTCTAATATTAAAATGAAAAAATAATAATCTTAGTTAGGCGATAATTTTGATCAATTGAAATACAAATTATAAAAGGTCATGGCAATTTCGTTAATATTTATTGTGGACTAGGTCTGTTATACCCTGGACATAAAACACACTAGAACATAGTCACGCATAAGTAAATTTCAAAGGAAAACAGTACTTAAGGGATGTTTTTCAAATAGAAAAACTAAGGCCAGCGGTATACATTTGATTATTACGGCGACTAAACTCGGCCACTGAAATCGATGAATCCCAAGATTTCTAATCGACTAAACTATTGGCAATTAGATGTGCATGTGTTCCCGTACAACTGAATGATCGCTGATCGACTGTATAGTCGAGCGTATGCGCACGCCAATACATGGCAATGTACATACAGCTGTTGACCGATATTTGTTCAACTGTTGCGCTCTTGCATATGATTCAACAGCCTATTGACACACAACTAATTAGTTGAGCGATTAAAATGTGTATAATATGTCCTAGCCTAATATGAAGGTAGGTAATTGTTAAAAATGTACATTTATTCACAGAAAAAATAATATAATGTATAGACTTCACGTAGCTTTCATTAGAAATACTATCTACTAACATAGAATGTTTATTCAGTGGATCCCTCAGTAAAACACGTCACTAAAACTTCGATAGAAATAGCGCATCAGAAAATGTCGTAAATTTTTTACATACTCTTACATTAACCTAGAGTTTTATTGTCACATTTACCGGACGTATATAAAACCGTTTTTTAAATCGAAAAGATTTCAGGAAGCGCCGAGTATTGATAACATATTAAGCAAGCTACCATCTCGCTATTCCCCTAACAGATTGTGGTATCAATTTGTCATTTATACATTTTTAACATTAATGCTAACATTATAAATATTTTTTTCATACTGTACATTTTTATGCAGGGGCGGTGCGATACATATGCCTGAGGTATGAAATTAATTTTTTCTTCTATATATTTCTTTCCCAAGGTGCCAATAAAGATACTAAATAGCCATAACAATGTTCTTATATAATATTTTAAAATTCTATATCATTTGCGTTCTTTTTATCGTTCTTGTGATGACGTAAATGATGATGTAAAATAAAGATATAAATTTTGATAACAATAAATTGATTATAAACTCGTATTCACCTGAAGAATCCAAAGGAATTTCAATCTCAATTTTGTTCGGCCGATTGCCTGCTGACGGATTGTCTCCTTCCTTGGGCGCAGTTGACTCCTCGTCGTCCACTTTCCCATGAATCAGGCTCTTGTGAGCCTCCAGGCCGAACTCGCTCAGACACCCGTACGAGCATTCGTCGCAGCCGAAGAGCCGATCTAGGTTGGCGGCGAAATCACGCAAGACGCCGTCATCTGAAAGAGCGGACGGTAACTCGAGATGAAATACGGCGTAACTGGATACTGTGTCGTAGAAATGTACATCGCACGCTTGCAGGTGACATACCGACGACGATCGCCAAAGTTGTTTCAGCAGACATGATTCTTTTTAATGCCAGCTTTATTTACTATCGGGGACATCTGCGAGCCAGCCATTTTTCCATAAAATAAATTGAATAAAAAACAATAAAAATAAACACAATATAATCAAGTTTTTTAAATGAAAATCTATTTAAAATCGTTATCTCAATTTCACATTTTTTTAAAACTTATTTTTTAATATTGAGTCACCAAAAGAAATATGAAAAACTTGTATAGAAAATACAAAGAAACAGTCAGTCAAATATCTTTTATAGACACACTAGACAGATATATTCACTCACAATACAATTTTGCAAAAAAATCAATGTATATCAAAAAATAATCTGAAACAAATTCAAGTGAAAAAAGAATGCCAAAGAAACAAAAATAAACTATATAGACGGTTTCTGAAAAGCTGTCAAATGAAGCTCATAGACAAATTACAGATTTTATGAGATTTAAAGGTTTTAGAAATATTGTGAAAGGTTAGGATCGTTGTTCATAGATGATGGTGCAATTTCAAATAGGTGACGTGTTGAAAATCGTAATTCATCACGCATATTTAGTAGCAAAGGACAAAACTTCATTTCGTAATAAACGCTTCTCATTCGAAGTACGTTGGTACTTCTGGTTGGCCCACCCCCCGATAAGGGTCGTAATCGCTTTGCACTTCATATAGTACAATGAAGTGTGGTTAAGTTGTTATTTAAACCGTTATTGAACTATACTTCAATGAAGTATCTGAAGTGCGAAGCGAAGAGCGAAGTATGTAGTGTGATACTTCGCAAAGTATACTTCAATGAATTACATGAGCGGCAAACTCTTTTGTCTTTATACATACACAGTTCGCAGTTAATTGTGTGCGTTGCCGTGTGAGAGCTCCGTTGCAGGAAATTAAGTTACGAACTATTGAAGCGTCAGCACGATTTAAAACTGCGAACTGCGAAGCGTGAGTATAAAGAAGTAGTTCATTGAAGCACTTCGTACAGTGTGGAGTCTGCACGTCCGTGGCCTGATGTGACATGAAATTTCATTTGGCTCGTAATACACCTCCTCAAGCCCTCGCAGCTGTCCCCAGGGTTTCTTCAGCCATCTATCCACCGCCGTGCCACTTTTCACTTGCTGCGGGTTAGATTTGCTGCATGATTGAGGCATTCAGAACATCGTTCACCAGCAGTACATTTTGATGGTGTCTATTTTCCACTTGTCACTATTGCGGTCCGTCCAAGTCTCCAGTGCATACATGGAAATTGGAAAGTCAAGAGTGTGTTCAGAGCAACTTGAGGTAGTTGTGTGCATCTTAGAATTTCTTGCCCACTATCAGGATCTAATCTTGGCTCAATGGATTGAATCAACTGCTGCTTTGATATATCACTTATTCATTTATTATGTGTTTTGTTTTTCACCACTTATTTAAGGTAGTTTTGCTAGTTCCACTGATAACAACATCTAGTCAATTTTATGCTTACTGTGAAATTTATAATTAAGGTAATAATTGGTGTGATATGTGTTCTTATTTTTATTTGTCTTGTATGAAAACAATACCCTTGGTTCGCTCTGTGTTTCGTAACTCAAACTGTTTTTGTGCTTGTCTTCCTCCCACTTAGAGATTATGGGTATATCTTCGTATTCCCCAAACAATTATGTTCCTGTTTGGGTGTGTGAGAGAGACAGTTACGAATAATGGATATTTGGTTTGATGTGACCAGCTGATGTAGTTTGATATGCGCAGTGAGCTCCGTCATAATGTCCATCTCTTTCACACGACCGAACCTTATACTTTGTGATATAGCATATTCGGATTTAGTTGTCCCCTCTCTGTCTCTCTCTTGCTGTTTATAATATCACGTTGTGCATTTTTATATTATATTAACTTTTAATTTGTATACTAAATTGGTGTGATTATTTTTTGATGACGATTCCTTTCTTCATAAGAAATCAACATTTTAATTTGTATCTAACCACCCGACACTTCGATCAGTTGCTTTTACACTAAACATACGCCTTAACAGCTGTTTGTACCTGTTATTCTACGTATGGTATTGTGGTGACCCTACCCGCGCCCATAGACATGGCCGTGTAAGGACTCAATTATCAACCATATCGATCAGACCGTCCCATCACCAACATCACCATTCAACAGCATCTCTAGCGAGCCAGCCCAGAGTTCAACTGCGTATTTAAATTGTATAATTCATCACATCAATAAATGAAACCTTGTAAGTGTTCTTTCATTTCTATACCCCGCTCTAGTTACAACCCTACACTGCGAGTAGAAGATGTCAGGAGTAGAGCCTTCAATCCAAATATTCGAACCCCGAATATATTCGCCCGTTTTTAAGTATTCGTTATTCGAATACTTTAAAAAGTATTCGCTCATATTTATATTATAAGATTTTAAATATTTTTCTAAACGAAACAAAGGTTTCAGAACCCTGGAAGTCATATGCAAGCATTCATTCATTCATTCAGGTACACAATTTTTTTTTCCAGAAGTACCACTATCGGCTATATGGAAGTCGGACAATAAAGATGTTAACGCCTTTGTCGGACATTTTTTGCATTTGCCTTTTATATAAATCTTCCGCTTATCTTTATGGTTTTATGACAACGAGCAGTCGTCAACGATGGAGTCGGCTTTCTATTATTCTTTAGTATTTAGCTTTCATAAATACTTGAGCCGACAAACAAGAAGTTATATACAAAATAATGAAAAAAAAATTGCACATGGTGTGTGAGATATGAAGCATTATAAACATATGTCATATATTGTCAGTTATCGAGAGAATACTGACTCCTCTTTATCTCCACGAAGAGTTGGAGTTCTGCAAGTTATTAATCTCCTTACATGTCATCTTACATTTTTGGAGAAACATTTCTGTATTTATCATCCGAAGTAAATTATTCCTTTCTTAAAAATTTTACGAATATATTATCATTAACTATTCGATATTTGAATAGTTGGAATCACGAATATTTGGAGGCTCTAGTCAGGAGCTTCAGACACGATCACGAGTCAGTCATAATTTGAATAACTTCAACACGCACAATCATAACTCTTCCAGTATGCTCTATACCTGCTGCAGGGTCGGACAAGCGATCTACTTCATCTTCCCGATCGAACGTCGACGCTTCTTTCTTTACGACAATTGCATTATCTATGGAAGTATATTTTTCTACAGACATCTCCGCATCGGTCTGGGAGTAGTCGGTCAGCAACCGCCCGGCGCCTAGAAGTCCCGAGACGGGATCGCTCGCAGAGTCAACCATCTAAAAATAAATAAATGAACCTAAATTAAATTGTTTTTTGAAACAATTGAACTGAGTTGTGGACTTAAAGAATTTATCCTGGACTTGGGATAGTTGACGGTTGACCAGTCGTATCATGATTATCCTGGGGAGGAATAGGATGAGACGGTTTCTATTTTGCTAATAATTATTATTTATAATAGATTATTTTAGCAATTTTTAATTACAGTATGTGAATAATTTTTTTTTTTGAGCAATTTTAAGGAGCAATGCTAATATATGTACACTGGATGAGTAAATAAGAAAAACGTGACCATATTAAAAATAATAATAGTATTGGATAATTTGTATAGCGCTATTTTCGTAAAAAGTTTCACCTCGAGGGCACTTATCTTATATTCTCTTTATTTTTAATGTTACTAATTGTTATTTTAACTTATGGAAATGATTTTTTGAAAATATGCATTTTTAATATTTTTTTAAATAAAGTCTCTGATGCATTAATTGTTCCTTATGACGGAGGGCAGAGTTCTACGTTTTCGGGCCTGCCACCCCAAATGCCCGATCATTAAATTTAAACTTCTGGCAACGGTTCCTGCAGCTGAAGATGTATCAAGACGCATAAAGATTAAGCAGAAGATATATATCAATATAATGGTATTTATTTGTAAAACCACCAATAAGAAAATATCAGCAGAATTTACAAGAAGAATTGATGCAAATCAACATGAGCACGAGCATTGTACCAGAGGTAGGGATAGACTGAGACTGCCATTCAGGAAGAAGGCCAAATCAAAGAAATTGATGATGTACAGTGCGATGAAGATTTTTAATGAAATGCCAGAAAACATAAGAAAGAAGGAGAAATTGAATAGATTTAGATCACTTAGGCGTATATGCAGAGTAAAGAATGAAGAAATAAGGAAAGAATATAAAACTGATCATAGTATAGTGAGTAAGATTAAGAAAGGATCACTTAGGTGGTTTGATCGTATGGAACGGATGAATGAGGAGAGAATGATAAGATATTTGACGTAAGCGTTGATGGACCAGAAGTAGAGGACGTCCTCGGAAGATTTGGCACTTCCAGGAAAACCAGATACTGGAGGACGGTCCTGTTAGAAGCCTCAATAATCGTCAAGCTTGTGTAAGAAGATGTATGAATGTGGATGAGGCGAGAATCGTGTATCAGGACAGAAGAGTTTGGCGCTCTATCCTCTCTGCCTACGGGGAAACGGCGTGATGGTAAGTAAGTATATTAGGGCATATATAGGAGTGCTATGTATGATCTATGTTAAGAATTAAAAAATAAATAAATAAGTCAAGAGAACTAATAATAACTATCGTGGAAAGTTGCATATTTGGGACACATTCTCCGCAGTGAACAATATGATCTTTTACAAGTTACATTGTGCAGAGGAAGATGGAAGGGAACAGAGCTAGTAGTGCAGGTAGAAATAAATTATCTCGGCTGCGTAACCTTATCAAGTGGTTCAAAATCCAAGATGTTGTAATGGATAAATCAACACGGTCATAGGAGCCGATACATAGTCTTGTTAAAAACATGTGTGCTCTATGATGCCAAATCGTGTTCGGCGCGCACGCCCGCTACTGTAGAGGCAATGTTTGCAGTAAATTCGCTGTACATACTATACATTTTAGAAAAAAAGAGCAAAATTGAATATTTATTTGATAATGAAGATGTTATGGTTCAAATGAATAAAGAAAAATAAGTATTTAATGATTTCAAAGTACTAAAAATTCAACAATTAAAATTTAAAAAAATATATAAATTAAATATTAGAAGCGAATTCCGATTTAAAAGATTAAGAGACCAAATTGATATTCCAAAACTAAAATATACCGCAACCCAAAACCAATATATTTTTCAAGGCATCAAAATATTTAACAATCTCCCCATCACAATTAGAAAAATTACAGACTATTATAAATTTTAAATTCTAATTAAATGTATTAATTAGAAGATCTGACGTATGTTGAAATGTGAATAATATATTACTAATTATGATAGGAATATTAAGAAATATACACTTTTATTTAGATTAGATTTATTTGTAGAAATTCTAGTCAAGCATAGCTTATTTTCGAAAGTCCTTGGAAGACTTAAATAAACTGGGCGGTCATGTTAGACGAACTTGCATCAGAGGATGTATGAATGTGGATGAGGCGAGAGTTGTGTCAGGATAAGAGTGTGCCCTTCTATCCTCTCTGCCTACCCCAGCATTAGTACAAAAGGAACTTGCGATTCAAGCTTCAGAGTTAACTGACAAATTTTACAATGGAGAAACTGCAGTTTGCAGAACAACCAGTCCTTTTGCGTCAAATATATCCAACCATTGAAGAATTTAAAAATTTGTTATTTCTATCATGATCTGCAGTAATTGTCCTGTATCATCACTAACTACGAATACATTGTTATAAATTAGTTTACATGAAGCCTTACAAGATTGCTCGATAATGTTTACTAACTCTTAAAATCTTATTGATCACAAAAAATCAATAAACTAGTTAAGAGGTATCGGCACTCTACCCTCTGCCGAGAAGCGGAAACTCGCGAATGTCATAAAACTATTTAAATTTAACAGCTTTGAATGAGAAATCTAAATTTATTTCTAAACACGAAAATACATTATTTAAAAAAACGTTTACAAATATGTCGACACTTAATTGTCGAAATTTCTGTGTTAACTCACTTTACAAATAGTTAACCAAAAATATCGGTTATTTACCAAATAATCTGTCACTCAACAACAGCGACATGTTTATTTTAGCGATATTTACTATTTAGTATTTAGAAAGCTGTTGATTGGTGGATCAAATACAAAATGGCGAATCTGTGCTGCCAAAAAGAAAATTGATACTTTTTATTAATTTAGTTGAGTAAGAACAGACCAGAGTGGAATTGTTTTATATTAATTTAGACCGTCACAATAATAGGCTGAGGCTTGCAGATGCCTTCAGCAGGTACTGGAGAGAAGTTTCAAATGTAGACTAATATTTAAATTATTACATTTCCTTAGTATCATTCCCAAGAGAATCCTTTTAATTCATAATCTCGCCTCTTTCCAACACGATATTATCGTTAAAGTATAAATTTAGATAGCTTGGTCACATTTATCTTAAACATTTTGTTTTCTCCCGGGGGTGGAGTAGCTTCAATAATTTCAAAGGACTAATTTGGTTGAACAGGGACTACACAATTTAAAAGGATTGCTCTAGAAATACAACTGTAACGTATTCACTTATTTGTACATCTTTAGTGTCTTTAGTGTGAAGGTGCAAGAAATAGACTTTGTAACAATTAATTATATGTCAAACAATTAAGCCGATGAATCGCAGAGAAAAGAGAGCCTGTACTGGGTTTAGATCTGGGCTGTTCAGTGGTCACATGCCTGGCTCGATGAAATTAACATTCTCACGACGAAGAAAGTAGATTGTATTTCTGGCTGTGTGAGATGAAGCTCCGTCCTGCTGTAATATCTAGCTCTAGGCATTATTTTGAAATTCTTTGATCATTTTCTTAGCATCCCAACGTTTTAAATTCGAAATTTTTTAATTTGAATACGGTCTTCTGCAGTGATTTTTATCATTCTGTGCAAAAATTTGAAAAATCCAAACATAAACAATGGGAAAGTTAATAATCAAAGATGGTGACCAGATATTGTCGAAATAAAACGTAATATAGGTAAATAAGTAACTTAGTATACTATTTAAGCCATTGTTGATATAGTTCAATACATTTTCATGTAATTATATCACATTTTCTGAAATGTTCTCACTTTTTTCTGAGATTTGGCTTTCTCCCTAAATGACAGCCTTTCCTTGGTATCCTTGTCCTTGGATATCATCCCGTGGGCGTCTCAATATGCTCCCTCCTTTATTATGGTATTTTGCTGCATGCTTATTTGTGTAGAGTGATGTTCCTATTAATTACTTTATTTTATTTGTCCATTTTGTAAAGAATCGTCCTCGCCCTCTCTCGTTTTCAATATTGCCTAGCATTACCTGATTTTTCTCGTGTCTTATGCCGTCAACCGACGTTGGGTATCATCACTCAGTTAATCATGAATCAGAAAAGTTCTACAGTAAGTCGGCTAAATCATTGCCCCGGGCTCCAACTTCCTGCAATCTTTTCCTGCATTATGAGATGCCAAAGCGTATACTTTTCTGTATGTTTTATGACTTGTCTGGATTTTTATTGTTTTAAATACGTGTACATAATGTGTAAATAAATGTACGATGTATACAAAGTAAACGATCTTATGTCAATAATTCGAAAGTGATGGTATTCAAGAAGGAGGGAAAGCAAGAGAGCGTGCAAAATACTTGTATGTAATGATAGTTTGTGACAAGTAGACGAGTTTGTGTATTTGGGAAGTATGTTTAATAGAGACGTAGAGGCTAAGTAAGATATTATTTATTTACCCCGTTTATATCGTATCATATTTGGTTTTTTAATATCTGCCTCACTGGGTTTCGCCCATGCTGAGGTAAATATTGAACATCTTTAATCAACAAACATATTATAACATAATTATTTTATCAACTATAAATTTAAAATAAGAAAGAAGAAAAAATAAAAAGAGTAATTAACAAAATACGGTGCAATATTTAATATTGAGAAATTCATAAACTACCTGAAGGATATTACACATTTTAACATGTTTAAATAATACAGTACACTTTTATTTAACACACACACACGGGCAGCCTGCTCACTGATTGGTGTTGGATATGAAGTCTTGAAAAAAAGGATGACTGCATGGAATAAAGTGAACCGCGCTTTGAATGGAATTATATCTAACGGGATCTTGTCAACAAGATTAGCGGTACACAATGGAATCCTGGTATCGTATGGAAGTGAGATCTGGAGAGGAACGGAAATAGACTGAATGCAGAGAAAATGAGATCACATAGGTCTATATGTGGCAGAACTATTTATGATGGAGTAAAGAATGAAGAAATAAGGAAAGAATGATTAGGAAAGGATCACTTAGATGGTTTGGTAATATGGAATGGATGAAAGAGGAGAAAATGGTACGAAAGATATACGACGCAGGTGTTGATGGCACCAGAAGTAGAGGTCGCCCACAGAAGACTTGGCACGACCATGTGAACAAAATACTAGAGGATGGTCCTGTTAGACGCCTCAACAATCGGCGAGTTTGTATGAGATGTATGAATGTGGATAAGGGGAGAATTGCGTGTCAGCTGTAATGCTAATGAGTTGATCTCGATGTGCTGAATTTGTGTGATTATTTAATGATTCAATTGCACAATGTTGATTGAATTCGATACTCGGCGCGCCTCCAGCAACACCCCCTTGTGTTGCTTCTAGCCGTTGGCAAACAAAAGTGTCATGGCGTCTGTTATTTATTTTCTAGTTTCTCTTGCGTTTCTATGGCAACTGACAAAGTATTTTCGTTATGTTGAATTGTAAATAGAAATTCTGCTAAATTCGAGTGCGACATCGCTCAACTTGACCGGCGTTAGTTTATAAATACGATATTTATTTGAATTTTGCCACTGACTGCGCGCCAGTGTTTCGTTATTTTTTTTATGTCAAACGAGATGTCATTTTGACGTTTAATTGACAGTTGTGTGTGCGAGATTGTTTCCGTGAAATGGACGAATTAATCGCGTGCAGGTGCTGTCTGTCTACAGAGGGTGGCCTGCTGCCCGTGGGGAATGATTTCAGCGCTGTTTTGGAATTTATGACGTCGTCAGAGGTGAAAATTTATATATTTTTGGAGGGAAATAAATTATATGTTTTTGTACTTAAAATGAGCTTGAATGAAATGAAAGGATGTAGAGATGTATTTAGAAGCAAGTGGAAGCTAAAAATAATCTAAATGGTGCTTTATATACATTTTTGAGCGTAAAATCTTTAGGATATAAAAGTGAGGTTAGCTGGGCTTAATAGTGATGAGTGTTTGGAATCGGTAGAAGAGTTTGTGTACCCTAGGAGAATTGTTAATGGGAAATGTAAGGCAAAGAACGAAGGGAATATAGTGAATGGTGATTTGAATGCAGTACTTGGTAATGGAAACTTGTCAGCCGAGGCAAGACTGGTGGTGCATAACTGTGTCCTGGTACCGACACTGTTGTATGGAAACTAAACTTGGAGTTGACAGAGGAATAATGAAAGTAGACCGAATGCAGAACAGTAAATATCTTTGTCTGACCACTGAGATCTTCACCCCAAATCCACGTCAATACTAGTCAAGGCTATATCTTTTCTTAAATCACTATATTAACTGATTAACTGAGATTGATTATCTACATACATACATATATATATATATATAGATAATAAATCCCAGGGCAATAACATAAAAAATATGATAAGGTTTGGGAGAAAAGACTGTAATACAGTAGAACCTCTATATTCCTCTGGTTTGATATTCATAACATTTTGATAACAACCAAGTGTTTCCATATTTGTCACTTCCACCTCCCGGAAATGCTGTCTAACTACGCCAAAATACAGGCAACCAAATGTTGCCATAGTCAATCAAAATATAAACAGGTACAATTGTAATGTGATTGACTGCTTCGTGAAGGTTTTAAGAAAGAGGCAACATTGGGCAAGTTCTTTGTTAAATGAATAACGGCATAAGAAAACTAATTTACTTTTTTAAAGGAATACGAGGTATAGTTGATTACAAACTCTTAAGATTGGTGTACTTTGCACTGTGCTACTCCTTAATTAATTATGCTATTTTAGTTTGGGGAGGAGCAGTAAAAACAATATTGGAGTCGGCTAAAAAAGCACAAAAATCAATTCTCAACGTAATAATTGGTCATCCCTTTAGACATCCATCAGATCTTGTATTTAAAGAGTACAATGTCCTAGATATAAGACAAATCTTTATGTTGAGACTCGTTCAATATTTCCATGCTGACAACAACTCTCCCCAAGCAATAAATCATGGACACAACACAAGACAAACAACGAACATCTACACACCAGTTCCAAGAGCAACAACGACATTTTATCAAAGATTCTACATGTTCCTAGCTCCGAAACTATACAATACACTCAGTACCGTTTAATTCCAATAAGATTACACAAATATGGACCCAATATATGATTCAAACAGGTAGAGTTGAATCAGAAGCATGGCTATCCAACACTCTAATATAATTTATACAATACCTTCGCTAATAATTCACTAGTCCTACAACACTCCCACTACATATATTTTTATTTTATTTTTACTTTTTTATACATATTTGTAATTTTCTTTTTATTCCAAATAACACCACAACAGCACGAAAAAAAACTGGCTACTTTAACACAGACTTCAGTGTAGCCAAGTAGCCAGGACAACGCTGTATATATCAGAGGTGAAGTCTACTCCATCCCACACAATAAACTATGAGTAATGTCTTATGTTTATTATGTATCCACCTCTGTTAGAACAAAAATATGTATGTCAATACATATAAATAAATAAATAAATGGAGTGCTACTGAATCATCGGCAAATGAAAACCATCACCAGAATTAAACTTACCTGATGTTTAAATTGAATCCTTCTAAATGTTAGTAACTTAAATAGAGATAAAATTTTGACATCAAATTTAATAATATGTGTACCATTTTTGGGTGTTGGGAAGGAATTAATTGAATTTTAGTTTTTAATTATGGGAAAAACTGTTTCTATATTTGTCAGGCCCTCAGGAACGGATTGATGACGCATATAGAGTATTTTTTTTTTCTTATCTTTGTTTTATTAACCACTTAATTGAGTTTAAATGTGTCTACCGGTTTCGAAAAATACCATTTTCTTCTTCAGGATGTCATTACTAACTAAAAACATATATTATTGTTTCTTTACCAGAATTTATTTAAAAAAAAAAAAATTTAGTACCTAACTCAAATTGTTACTTAATATACAAATTCACTCAAATAATTTGTAGGAAAAAATTTTAGAATGGGACTCGTAGTTAAATTCAGTTGGTTGTTTATAATTTTTTGATTAGTTTTACACGCTTTAAACTCAATTATGTAGTTAATAAAACAAAGATAACAAATAAAAATATGAATTTTAACCACAAAGTTAATATCGCTAATTTTAAAAGGAATATAGACTATTTTTCTCAAGGATTTGTTTTGCAACACTGAGAATTGCTGTATTTCTTCTACACTGGCCAACAATATTAATGCCGCTGCAGTAGTTGATGTGAGGAGGAATAACAGCGTTGTACGCTATTTGGCAAGACTCGGTTCTAATGAATCTTCTAATTCTTATCTCTTTAGTCACGTGTTTTGTATTTTGCAATAAATTATATTTAGAATCTATTATTGGTGTTATTTTATTTCCAATGTTCATGAATTAAGTTTTGGTTTATTTTTCTTCACCCGTATTGCTGTATTGTTTAAGTTTACAGTTGCATAATTGTCTCCAGCGATGTATATGAGTGCACCGTCTGCAAATAATCTGTTAATATGATCTCTCATAACTTCTTTCTTTTTCTTCTTCTTCCACGGCACTACATCCCAGGTTGCTGCTGTCCACCGATTCTTACTACGTAACTAGTGATGGTTAAATCATTTTTTAAACTGACTCTGATTGGTAACCGATTATTCGTAATCCTGCAAGCAATGACCGCTATTAACATCAACGTGCGTAACCTCAGAAAGTGCATGTGCGTCTTGAACAGGATAAATAAGCTTACAGCAACTTGGTGGCATATTTTGGATAGAAAGAAGTGAATAAAGATGTTGAATTATAGCAACTTTTGAACATTTAATTAATTCTCCTTAAACAAATAGTCGGTATATGGAAGTATGGGGTAATTACCGGGCTTATAACCTGTCTTCTGTCTTCGGATGGCTTAAGTGACTCATGACTCACCCCTCGATCTCCATATTTATCAAATTTTTGAAAGTTGTATATATGTTAGTATGTGAACTCGCTTCGAGTACTACTACACCATTGCAATCTAATATTTCCCTTTTTTTTTTAAACAGCATATATGTCAACACTATGTTTATTTTAAAGCAATATTCTTTATCTGTTAAATGTTTTTTAACATATTATATTAGAATATTTTTAAATTTTTTATATATTTTCTTATTTTGACCGGTATATTATATTATTATCTGATGTGCCTTTGAGGTGAAAATCCAGTCATTGTGCGTTCTTGGACATGTCCAAATATTGCTAATCCTACTTAGTTTGTTTACTAAAAAGTATAGATTAAAAGAATCTATTTTCCTAAATGATGAGATCATATAAACATCTATGCCTTTGTAGTAACTAGATGGTTTTTATATTGGGGCTGGCGCCTTTGAAAAAAACAAGTTATTTCACATTTCTTGGCTCAATTGTCACAAATGTAATTACAAAAAGACGACAGGCGGTCAATAAGTGTTACTTTGGCATCCACCTAAACCCATTTGTTGATTCGGAAAGCGTACTTGAAGCGTTTGAGATGTGGACTAAAAATAAGCCGGATTGACAGGGTCACAAATGATAATGTTTTAAAAAATATAAATGTCAATATTTTGTCCATATCACGAGACGTTCAGAAAAGTGCTAGATCCTGTATCTCGTCATTCGAGGCAACATTGCAAGCAGAAAAATGTGTCGAGAAAATAGGCAAGCGAACGGCACAAAATCGATTCACATTGAGTCCATCTAAAACAGAGCTACTGTGGACAGCAACACTTCATACAGGAATCAATGCCTGCGAATGGTAAATCTGTAATAAAATTGGGCGTGCATATTGATTCAAATCGTTCAATGAATACGCAAATCAGAAAAACTGTCAGCGCTTGCTGACATCAACTGAGATAGATTAAATGTATTCGTAGACATCTTCTTCCTGAGGCAATCCATCGACACGTGTGGACTATTGCAATAGTCAATGTTTCTGCTGGATAGATTACAATTCATTCTATCTGTTAATAATATATGGAGTTTCTAAATTCTCTCATATAACATCCCTTTTACATCAGCTACATTGGCTCCGGTTTCCTGAAAGAGTTGAATTTAAATTGTGCCAGTTGATATACAAGGCGACACATGACACGGCGCCTCTGTATATTCAAGAGCTTTGCATACCAGACAATTTGAATAGTAAATGACAAACTCTCATGTCAGCCACTGTTTTAGCTGCAGGAAGTGTTGTAGAACCGACCAGCCAAGTATAAGTTTAGTGAACGGGAATTTGCAGCGGCAGGCCCAAAAGTGTGGAACTCTTTGCTCTTCGTCATAAAGAACAATGAATGCATCAGAGACTTTATTTAAGAAGAAACTAAATATGCCCTTTTTCAAAATATAATTTCCATAAGTTCTAATAACAATTTTTAATTTTAAATATGAAGATAATGTAGGATTATAAACAGTTGATGTGTAAAGCACCCTCGAGGTTATTATAATAGAAGAGGCCCTGGAAGATGCAGAACATGGTTGGAGAAGTCCACAACCGGATAAGCCCTGGAAGAAAATGCACCTGAGACCGATTCTATATGTATCTGAATGCTAGGTACTCAATAAGAAAAATGAGAATTCATTCCTAGTCTTCGTATGTGAAGATTCTAAGAATGATATTTGGAGCCAATAATGAAAACGTGGTGATGCGTATACACTTTGCAGAACTCGATGAACCAAAAATTGTCCAAGTTACAAAATAGCACAGCTGAGTCACATATATTGCGTAGATTTGGATTAGCGGGGCATTTCAAGCATGAATCTTATCAAAAATAAATTGAGAAATTGTCTTATTGATAAATACCTGGAAAAAAAAATAACAACATACAAACTTGACTTATGTAAACTTTCCATGGAAATGCATTAATAAAATTATTATAAAGTATAATATAGTTTTATATAGTATACCTAGTTTTAACCGACTTCTAAAAACAGGATTCTTGTAAACATACTTGGTTCTCAAAAGAAATCTAAATCGTTGTACTGGTCATATTTGGCTCTTTTGACTAATGAATTTTCCGACCACTGATCTAGGCGCATGGCGGTATCCCATTACTTCAACCATTGACCGCACATGCACTTGGAGACAGATGAAATATGTGAACTCAATGACTGTTACAGTGTTTACATGTCAATTTTTCATTCTTATTGATGTTTGTCATTTTTAACAGATGGTGGACACTGACACGAAGGGCAGGGTCTGCCGCAGATGCGCACACAAGTTGAGGACCATTTCCAAGTTCAGGGAGGTGTGTTTGAAGTCTGACACGGTGCTGAGGAACCACCGCGCCAGCCGCAGAGAGGCGGGAAAGGTACTTATTGCTTGCACACTATGTAGAATGGTTGTGTATGTAGGTGTAATAATCTACTGCGCCGATCGTGATGTCGGCTGCCAGTAGTATGTTCTTATACACGGGTTACATATTCGTCTCCTAACAAATCCTTATTGTGTTCGATGTTGTGAATATGTATTTTTTATTTTACTTTGTTAAGTCACGTTTCGATTCGTAAGTATTACATTTTTTATTTTCTTTTTATTACATTCGGTTATTAACATCTTAATACCATCATAGGTTGGCTCCGGTATCATCGTACCAGAGCCATGCCTGTACAATTTGACGTGAAACTCGTTATCACATTCAATTCAGAGGACAGCCAGAGAGAAGCTATAGAAATTATGCACCCCAAAAGGGAAGGGTAGACGTCACATTTATGTGTTGGAGTCGCAGAACTCAGTCACAATTCGGCAGAATTTCACCCTATCCAGGTTGTAAGAGGTGCGAGGGAGAGCCGGTAGAATGCTCCGTTAGGTCTCTCTAGCCACTGCTCTTCCCGGCATCGTCCATCCCAGTAACCCCCAGCAGGACACCCACACCCTAATATCCGATGACCTATTCCTTCTAATCCCGCAATCCTGATGTTGTGGATAGGCAATCAAACTTTTTTCACGGGACAGTCAGTAGTTTATTGAATACTCGAATACAATACAGTGTACAAGTTACTTATTCGCATTGCTTATATGACATTCTACGCGCACACACTCATATCTATCACTTCCCATGTCGCGCTACACACATACCAACACTCAGACCTCACAAAAGGGTTGTTATAAATGGGAAGCTTTTAAATAACTCGCGTTACTCAAAAGATAGCAAGTAGCATCGAGCATATATAACTTCTGCTGAACTAAATAGTGAAGACGTGTGAGTAATTCGGGTTAGAAGTTAGTAAAGGGTGTTTTTTTTTAGAGGTATATAACTTTAATAAAACCCATAAAAATCATGGTAATGGCTATGGTATTGGCTTTATTGGAAAGATAATTTTATGCCGTTATTAGTGTTTCAACGTGATTTCGCGCATATGGGCGCATACTCCCATAATTGCAAAACACGAGGTATGGAGAGTGAGAGGTAGGCGGAGTTCCACCCACGCGGGCCGGCTTAGCTACCCACCTGAGGAGCTCCGAGTCACCCAAATAGAACTGTGGGTCTGTATCATTAATTGATTTTATTTGTGGTGCATTCTTTTTATTTGTCGGTAGTCCTTGATAACACGCTTCCTCTTATCTCGATTTCTCGCGTATCTGAGAATTGTTCCTGTAGCCGTTTCCTCTCGGTCGGTCCAGCGTGAGGATCTTTCTCTTCCGAATAATAACCATTATAATCATTATCAGAAGAGTCGATTAATCCTGATACTATTGCCAAATTGCAGACCGACACCGGCTTCATAAAAATCGAGCGCGACAAGCTGCACACGGACGTCCAGCCCTCCTTCTCCAACACTCTGTGCATCGATGTCTCCCCGGCCGGGGACCAGCTCGACCGCAGCCGGGCCGCCGTCGTGTCCTACGCCCGCGACATCCGCGTGCCGAAGAACGTCAGCGAGGACATGACGCTAGTGTTCAGGAAGGACATCAAGCTGGAGGCCGACGAGGAGGCGAATCGGTACTCGGACGACGATGACAACGATGGTGTTGACGATATCGACGATTCGTTCGAGGTTCTGATCATGGGAAAGTACGCCGCGAAGGGCGCAGCCGGCCAGGGTGAGGCGGAACCGAATGTTGGTGACGGCCTGAAGGAAATTAAAAAAGAAATATCCGAAGACGATTCTGCAGGTATTATATTTAGCGTTATATTTGGTTCTCTGTACTTTATTCATAAGAAACATTGTGTATTTGGAAAACACTCGAAATTGTTTGTGTTATTGAATCCTAACTGGCACTGCAGAGTAGTATTGAGTTTATAAAATTCCACCATTATATATTTGAAGAGACAGCCTCTATCACCTTCCTAGACATAATAGCTAATTCTAAAGTAAATTGCCCAGATTTCCTCAGACGTATATCTATTCGAGTGTCATCTGGGTCAACTAGAACCGATCTCACCTACGGTCTTCCACATTGTAACACTAATGCCAAACATAACTAATTTTTCTACCGAGCCTCTCTGTTACTGCAATCAAATCAACATATATATTTAGAATTTTTAAAGGGAAAGTGTCATTTTTTAAATTCTTCTCTAATACTTTATTCTCTCACTCACTACCTATTGAGGTTATACTGTGTCGATATTGTAATCTAGAGAAATCACGTAAAAGGCTTAATTTTTGTTTTATTTAATACTATAAGCCTTCCAAATAAAAAATTAAATTATTATTAATACGTCTAACTGTTGCAGCAGAGGACCTGGCGCTGTGCAAGCTGGCCCGCGCCGTTAAGAAGCAATCCGTCGGGAAGAGGAAGCGTCCCTTGCCGATGGTCTATATCAAGAAGAAGCGAGAGACGACCGCCGACAGTGCCGGGACCGTCAAAAAGTCCCGGAAGACGGAAAAAACAAATAAGAACGAGCCCGCGCCGAAGAGCTACGTCTGCTCCAAGTGCGGGAAGCTCTTTCAGCGGCCGTGCCTGCTGAAGAATCACAGTTGCATCGTTTTCACGCTCAAAAAGGACAACGGCTGCGGCGTGTGCGGCCGGGCGTTCGGTTCCCCCAGCAAGCTCAAGGAGCACATGCTGGACCACACGGGCGAGCGGCCCTTCTCCTGCGACGAGTGCGGTAAGACCTTCAAGAAGGCGCACATCCTGAGGGGCCACCTGCGGACGCACCTGGCCGAGCGGCCCTACCCCTGCGACCTGTGCGACTCCTCCTTCCTGTTCGAGAAGAACCTGCAGAAGCACCGAAAGCTGCACACCGGCGACCGCCCGTACGCCTGCGGCACGTGCGGCAAGACCTTCGTGGACAAGACGTACCTCAAGCGGCACGAGATGATCCACGTGGACGAGATCGCCTTCACGTGCGACGAGTGCGGGCTCTCCTTCGCGCAGCTCTCCAAGCTAAACTACCACAAGCTGAGCCACCGCGAGGAGCGGCCGTTCTCCTGCGAGCAGTGCGGCAAGGCCTTCAAGCTCATCGGCCAGCTGAACAACCACCGCTCCACGCACACCGGCGAGAAGCCCTTCACGTGCGACGTCTGCGGCCGCTCCTTCCGGCAGGCCGGCAACTTCAATTGCCACAAGCGCGTGCACACGGGCGAGCGGCCCTACACGTGCGGCGTGTGCGGCAACTCCTACACGGAGGCCGGCTACCTGAAGAAGCACAAGCGCATCCACACCGGCGAGAAGCCCTTCGCGTGCGACGTCTGCGGCAAGGCCTTCGTGGAGACGTGCGGTCTGCGGCGCCACAAGCTGGTGCACACCGGCGAGCAGCGCTACTCGTGCGGCGAGTGCGGCGCGCTCTTCAAGCAGCCGGGCGGGCTGCGGAAGCACAAGCGCAAGCACGCGGCGGACAAGCTGGCCGGGGCCGCCAAGTGGCGCGCGCACAGGGCGCAGGACGTCTCCTGAGTGAGGGCGCTCCTCTCGACTCTCGACTCGCCGAGCTGGCGCGGGAGTGGACTTCGCCAGCGAGCTGCGAGAGTTCTGCGCGTCCGGGGATGGTGAAGGACCTATATCGCAATAGGAAACAAAAAATGCCTTATTGTCTCGCCTGTTTTTTAGTTTGGACGATGGTGCGAAGGTCCGGCAACCGGAGATAGGAGTTCCGGCAGCGACAGATTCTTGCCAGTGAAATATTGTAACGAAAGCTTTGGCTATATTGAACTCTTTTAGATATACGAAATTATCTACAATTTATTTACGCAGACTTTAAGGAAGCCGAGGCGTCGTGGATGATTTAATGGGCGGAACCATGACTGATGCTAACTCGCCTATTCGCTAGAACCATCTCTCGAGCTTGCTGAATCTTGTCCCTCTTGGTGCGTCACACTCGTCCGGCCCCTTGATCTACAAAAAACACTTTTACGTGATAAAGTACTGTCCCTGTATTGTGATAAAATTTCAGCCCCTTTCACACCCTCCGACCAGAGAAATTGGATCACTCCTCGTTGTTCCTCGGTGCAAACTGCTAGCGGAGGGGGAATGACGCGATCGGGGTTAAATTTCGCTCACGTGATAGCTGTTGTATCAACTATAAGCGCGCATGCGCAGAAGGCAGTGTGACAACCTTGAAGGTGTGTTATGGCGAAAGTGTCAGAAATGTATTTTGTGAAGCGAGTCTGAATGATATCTAGGTGTTGTAATGACCAAAAAGAAATGATTTTTATAGGATGTGATGTCTTCCGAGTCTCCTAAATACCTTCTCTGAATACCGTTTTAAATGTACTGGTTACGTAGCGACGATGGAACATTGGAAGATCAACATCAGATGCTACCAGTCCAACTAGCAAGTTAAGAAGATCCACATATACGCTAGTTAATCGGGAAAGGAAATTCTAAGTCGTTTACATTAAGGTACCAGTATTGTATACGAACAAAAAATTAATTTAAAAAAACAAGATTCTAAAGAGCTGTTTTTGAATTCAGGTTTCAGTTAGCAAATGAAGGTCTAAAATATATTAATACACGATATTTTACTCCAAAAATCGTTATTTTCATTTATTTTTATAACTGCATTGGTTACAGAGGATCGTCTTTACTTTCCAGTGAGTACGTATTACATATATCGTCACCTAAGCAGCAACACCATGTATATAAGAATGGTGTACTTTACAGAAGAGAGACGTGACTAGTTTTAAATAATTTTTGTAGAATTACTCAAGTATTACTTACTTAGTATTATTAGTTGTAAAGAGGAGCAGATTCTTTCTAAACTGAAACTGAACTAAACTTATGTACGATTCCCTTGACTTGAGCGCATCTGACAGGGAGGTTACAGATGACATGCGTTGATTACATTTCTTTGATTAGCACGCCCCTAGTGGACGCTATCGTGAAACTAGTGATGTAGAACGATTCCCCGCAAAAAATTCTAATCTAATTATATAAATATCTTAAATTGACAAAAAATTGAGATATGCGGTGTTGCTGCTGACTGTGACAGTATATATTACTGACTTAAAATAAAGCTAATTGTTTTCTGAAGCATATACTCTGGGTGTGTGAAATTATGAAGAATTCCAATGAGGATATGCTCACAGTCCAGAGATCACATGTCATGGACGGTGAAAAGTCGACTTCCAACAAGTCCAATATGATAAGATCAGACTAGAAAACCACTTTGTTCAGTCAGATACTAAAAACTCCAGTCATTACATCCGAAAAGTTTCTCTTCAACGTGCGTGAAAAAATATTGTATCAAATTGCCTTCGTACATAATTTAAAAATTACATTCTTTACAAAAGAATGGCTACATTATTAATTTACTTGTAGCGGAACATTTGTAACCGCATTTATTATATATAGGACCGCTTTTGCACTGAGCTGCGTTGCACTGTCGTCTGTTTAGGATTTAAAAATGCCAACCTGGCGGCGAATGAGTAGGACCGATATGGAAGCTTTTGCTTGTAAAACGGTCTTGGGTAAGCGGAGGACTGCCATTCACTGTTAATAATTCTAAGTGCTAGAAGATTCTTTTACTAATTAACCAAATTCGATTATACATTTCGTAAATTGGAACCGGTTCCAAACCGATCCAAATGATCCATCGTTGTTGCGAAGAACAAATATTGACGTTGCAAAGAGCTGGTTCTTTTAAGTAAAATGGATGGATATTAATAAAACACTGTTATAACTCTACTTGTGTTTATTTACACTCCTCGAGTTTCGAGAGTAACAGGAGCTCTCATAGATAGGTGAGGATTACCTATATTATATTTGTGTATACTGAATATACACAAATATAACAACTAAACAAGAGTTACATATAATTAGGTACTGAATGGAGGGGGGGCGATCTTACTGGTGGAAGGTGGAGGGATGGTTGTATCGGGAATATCGGGAGGAGAGGAGATGAGTTGGAGAATGTATTATTGTTTAACAAATTATTACCAGAGTTCAAATTTCTAAACTTTCAAAATGATTCGTTTTGTTACCTTTACGTGTAACAGGATAGAGAAGTTCAATGTTATTATCTATGATATGGTTCGCGAATTAGGAAGAACTGATTGAGATAAATCGTTGCTCACTTTTCTGCAGTTTCATTAGGGTGTGGATCTTGCGATGGGAAATACTGGGAAGACCAGCAGATTGAAATGACAACGTGACTCATACATCGTGTATTGTCCTTTCTCCCGCTTAGGGAATGTATCGCAAAAATTGTCACTGTTTATGAAATAACATCACTAATTTACGCTTGTGGCAGTAAACGTATGTATGAAATGTGCGGTGACCCTGCACGCGCCCATAGACATGGGCGTGCAAGGACTCACCTATCAATCATATAGGGCCCAAACCAAAGCTACTAATCAGAAGATACAAGTCATTTACATCGAGGCGGACACTGCCCAAGCAGCAAGCGATCGAGATTTCCATTCAACAGCATCTCGATCGAGCAACTCCAGAGTTCAACGCGCATTTAACTATATAATTCATCACATCAATCAACGAAATTTTATAAGTGCTCTTTCAATGAAATACCTTGCTCTAGTTACAAGAATACACCCTACAGTGCGACATACAAATAACACGCGTAAAGCCTGAAGATGTCAGGAGCTTCAGTCTCACAGCAACAAAACCTTTCGACACAATCACGAGTCAATCATATTTAAACAACATCCACACAGTCAACTCCCACATATGTATCAGTATCTCTTGATAATTGTTGTTTAAGTTTATCAACTATAATTTATGTTGGTACCGATAAAAAAAGCACACAGGTGTCGAAAGGTATAGTTTTTAAATTGTCAAACTAACATTCCATCTTTTTTTGTATAATACATTTTTGGGGGTTAGGACGGTGATTAAATGAAAGAAATGTCGATTGTGTGTTGAGGTGTTTATTGTGATGGATATAACAGTGAAGACAGACAGAATTAAAGAAATTAATGAAGATGTAGAAGGCGCGCGTGTATTATGAATTGAAATGAAGCGAGTCGGCGGTCTTGCTCGGCGCGTGTGGGCCGGTAAGACCGCCGTTGTGAAATGATGAAACTGGAGACTGCTTAGCGGTGAATGCTCGAGCCAGACTTGTAGCAGCAACCGGCAGCGCTGTCGCTAGCCGGTTGAGATGGCGGTGCATTTGAATGCTACACATTATTACGTTGAGCGCAGCACCGGTGGATCGAACGCCAGTGCTCCACGCCATAGGCTAGACCCAGTCTGTGGGTGAGGTGTGTGTGGTGTCGGTATGCCTGTCTCGGAAGGATGGGAATGGTAGAAATATAACCACTAATTTACACACAATACACACTATATTTACAGTAAACACAAGAAACACCCGACACAATACGAACAAATAGTTAGAATCTTTTGTTTCAATCCAACGTTCTTCCGAGCCACTTCGCTGCTGTTGGGTTGGGTCGGTTACATAAATAATTACTCAGTCAGTTGGGTCGTTGCGACGGCCGTCCTCCAGCTGACCCGCGCCCGGACCAAAGTTACATCATCCCTTTGTTGTCAAACGCACGCCATATTGTTTGAGACTATTTGGAAGGCCTCGCTACCACTATACGGCTCCCAGCCGGCGATCTCCCCACAGGTCCAGGGGAGATCCAATCCGTTGGGTCTTATTGTTTTTTCCCCGCACTTAGTCCCTCGCCATTACGGCGAGAGCCTCTCGGCCTCGCTCCCGTCACCACGATCCGTGCGAAAGTTCTCATTTCGACTGCGTTTTGCTCCGGTCGGTAAAGCACCGTTCTCTATGCCGTGCATTTTAAATGTCACATCACAACATATAGATTCTCAGGAGTTAAACTTATGTTGCTTTTGTAGATAGGAATACATGAGTGAAAAAAACGGTTCCGGGAAAGGAGGGGGTTTTTTCGATGCCTTTCAGTGATGATGAAATTAAAGGTTAACATTATCTCTGACGTGAGTTAGCACATGCGTACGCACACTTTTTTTCTGACAAAATGTACTATTACACTCGTCACAAGAAAAAGGTTTCACGGGCGAGTGTGTCACCGCGTGACGTTTCAAATTCGTTTTCGTGGAACATATATAGCTGCATAAATTGCACGCATACGGCTTCTCCCCAGTATGAGAGAGCGTGTGAGTCTTCAGGTCGTATTTACGCGAGCACATGTAATTGCACTTGGAACAAGAGAAGGGCTTCTCTAAAGTATGTGAAAGTGTGTGGTATCTCAACTGAATTTTAGAAACACAAGCATAACTGCATTCGTCACAAGAGAGCGGCTTCTCTTTAGCGTGCGTGAGTGTGTGCCGCGCAAAATTATTTTTTAGCGAACATTTATAGCCGCATTCTTCGCAAGAGAATTGCTTTTCTCCCGTGTGCACAAACATGTGATTTTTCAATGCTATTTTCAAAGAACTTTTATAACCGCATTCAGTACATACAAAGGGTTTCTCTCCAGTGTGAATCAACATGTGCCTCCTTAAATTGCTGGTTTGCGAACATATATAACTGCATTCGTTACAAGAGAACGGTTTCTCTTTTGTGTGCGAGAGCGTGTGCGTTTTCAAATCATACTTCCGTGAACACGTATAATTGCACTTGTTACAAGAGAATGGTTTGTCTGTGCTGTGCTTGAGTTTGTGGTATCTCAATTGTATTTTAGAAGCGCAGCTGTAACTGCACTCGTTACATGAAAATGGTTTCTCTTTTGTGTGGGTGAGGATGTGCCTGTTTAAGCACGAAGTAGTGGTGCATGAATATCCGCAAAAATTACACGCATACGGTTTTTCTCTAGTGTGTATGAGCACGTGGACCTTTAACTGTCGTTGTCTAGTGCAAACATAACTACAGTCATTACAGGAGAACGGTCTCTCTCCGGTGTGATTAAACATGTGTTCAGTCAAGCTAGATAGTCTCTTGAACGTCTGGTTACATTCAGAACATGTTTTTACATTCAGGAATGGTCGTTTCTGTTTCTTTTCTTTGCTAATTTGGAGATTCGGGATCGTACCCGCGTCTATAGAGGCGGTGGACTCCCTCTTCATTGGGTGCTCTGTAAATAAAAATTTGGAAATTAATACTTTCGGCAAGTTGTTGCAAGAAATGGAGACAGCTAAGAAAAACTGGTGATTACTGAGAATGTACAGGTCGATGTACAATTAGAAAGATTACCTTTGCTTACCCACAATCATTTTATAAACAAAAGCTCCCATATAACGGGCACCGTTGCCTTTTATTATTTCAAAAATGCCAACTATGGGTGTCGCGCTGGGAGATACTGAGAGGGGAGATTTCTGCTAGTGTGGGGTAAGTGTTATTCGGGGTAACTTGTCTGTCATTCCCTATCGCTGTTCTACGGTGCACACCCACCATGTTATGTACATTGTCGTTTTGTTATATTTCCTTTATTCTGCTTTATCCGTATTTCTAATGAAAGTTTTCAAATGTATATAATATTATATAGATCTGTTCAATACAATACAAATGGACTAACCTATGTCTCGAACAGCACCATCGGAGTACTGCAGACACTCTTCCTTCATGTCGATTTGTGACGCGTCTTCTTCTTCATCGGCGTTTCCGGCAGGAGTCCCTGGTTCAGATTTGATGACAGGGCTATCCATATCTCAATTGTTGAACAACTCTCCTTTACATGTCTCTTAAATCATTATAAAACCACAAATCATCATCAATCTTTGTTGTTACCAAATAGAAACCATTTTTCAATTGTTTTTTTCTTGTACTTATTCAAATACATGACCCAAAATGAAAGAGAGCATAAAAAAAATGAATCAATTTAAAAAGTATTCAGAAAACTCGCATGAAATCGAGAAACGTCAGATGCGATGACTCATCAAGCCATAGACGGAGACTAGATTGGAAATTATTATGAAAGTTGGTGTAGGTACTATGTAATATTAATATAATGGAAACAATAGTGGTTTTTATTATCTTAAAAAAACAAAATAAGAAAGAAATATACGTATGATGGTTTATGCTCATCAACGCTACGCAACAAGCCTAGTTTGATAATTTGAGTGCCAATTACATTACTTCAACACTTTCGTCCCCTTATTGCAGGAGGATGGGGGGGGCCTGAAAGCTCGACAAGGCGCGCTTCCATCTCCCCCTATTCTTGTTGACCAATGTGTCCTCATGCAGTCTTTATTGCAGTTTTTCTCTAGCCTGGTCCGGTAGCCTTCTCTCCGAAGTTGACAAGATACATTTTGGTTGTCGTTCTTCTGGCCATCTTAATTTAGATATATTCGCGTAGAAGTTGTGGTTCTTTGCCAGAGTTTCCTTTACCATGTATCAATAATGTTGCTCCTGCTCAGTGCCGTAATTACGCTAATGCGGTGCATTGGGACCACGTTAGACAAGGGCACATAACATTATTGAGTCGCGTCCTTTTCCCTTCATGAAAGAGTGTCTTCGTTAGCAAACCTATTGATGGCATTATTCCGCATTAAAATATAGATTCTACAGAAGCCTTGGCCGCGCAGCGGTCACCACTATAGCCGATTGCTTTTCTGCTAATGCATTCGTATTGCCCTACCTTGAATTGAACAAACGGTGTTCTTACGTATCAACTTTGAATTATATAAAAATAAAATAATTATTGAACAAACTTAAACATTACGAATATATATTTGACAGATGATTGACCACGCGAGATGACAAATTCTCAACATTCTTGCCAGTAGTAGAAATTCGTACGATTTCGCTAATATATGTTTTTTTTTGCTCGTAATAAAAGCAATGTACACTTAATTTATAAATTAATATATATTTGCGTATGTATTGAATATATAAAAGAGAAAACATTAAAGTGATCTTAACCTAGAGATGTTAAAAACACGTTAGATATTTTGCTATTTTTTTAACTGGAAATGACAATACACATAGCGACGATGTGCAATCATATTATAAGATGATATGAGCTACGTAGCGGTAGCCCAATCAAATTATTACTCCAGAAACAATTATCATTATAGATGAACAGCTATGCTATAGCTGAATTCGCAGGACAGATTATTATCGTATGAACAAAGTTAGTGCAAGATAGATGGGTTAAATTTTTTAATATTTTACTATTCATTAAACTTATGGAACTTATTGCCCTCATTTTATACATATGTAACGCCTAATTCCAAATCCCACTAAAACAAATTTCGGATAATTAGAATTAAATATGTAGTTTTGTAGATTTTTTTGTCAGCTACATGCAGAACAAAACCCAGTTAAATCCATTAATATTGCGTGTTCAAAATCAGGGTTAGTTCCAAAACACAGCAGATAGAGTATAAGTTGCTATTCCGCGTGTTGGTAATCACGTGATCTAAAATCTGGTATGGCTGCCAGAACGATATACAAAAAAAAAACATCACAAAGTTGATGTAAAAATAAATATTTAGTACATTTGCATTTGCACAATACAAGTTTTCATCCACAAATCAAAAAGTCGTTTTAGGAGGTTTTGGAAATGGGCGTTACATATATTAAAGTAATTAATAAACATATTTTACAAATACATTTTTAAACTCTGTCGTAATATAAAAACTAATCTGGAATTGTTTGAGATTTTGCGCATGCAGATGAACACTTTCTAACCAAGTTATGAAAAGCTATCTGGTGGGACAAGATCCCGTGGACTGTAATCTAGAATAATTTAAGCGGTTGACGCAATCCGAATTGGAAGTCTGACGGAACATAAGGGTAACATAGATCTGGCCTACCTTGCTTTGAAGTCCTGTGTTGGGCGTCGTCTTCACCTCCAGTTGACGAGCACGTTTATTATGCCGAACCGAGATATCAATCACTGCACTTCGGAAATCTGGAATCCCCTTCCTCTGCGCGGTCCCAACGTTATGCACGGCGTGGGTGTTGGGCGGCAGGAAGAAGAACATAAATACTTGATGCTCCGCTATCGGAGCACGATCGGAATCTGGTCCCGGTGACGAAATTGCAAGTAATGAATCGGCCAGAGCGGGACAGGTATAGATTATTAGATGGACGAAAGGGGACAGGGAATGAGTATTCGACTCGCGTCAACACTATCTGCGGGAGTGGTGATTCAAATACACAGCCATAGTCGTCGCTACCGGCTGACCGACGACACACGCGACATCTAGTGCGACAAGTGTGTAGATACATTGACGGAGTACATTCGTGACCATTATTATGAAAGTGGTCTAAGTCATGTTTCTGTCGTTTCCAGATATTTAAAGGATTGCGTTTGAATCGATTAAAATATATTTATATATTATGCAACATAATGTATGAAAAATTATTTAATATGCTAGATTTTTCATTTGTTATTATATAATTATAAATGTTGGTAGCGCTTATAAGGAAATAAAAAAATTAAAGTTGAAATGACTTACTTTTTTATCAAAGTAAACACAAGCGGAATACCGTTGAACGTCGTGACAATACACTGAATATAATGCTTCTAATTTTCAATTCACAATTGTTTCAATTTGCATCATATTGTATTAAAATAAAATAATGTGATATACTCATTTTTTTCAATTTATTTACTCAGACCATTTTCATAATAATGGGAAATATGAAAGTAAAACACTTATTTTTACTTGAGACGCGTTTCGCCTCGTAAGGACATTATCAATCAATCAATTTTATTTGCTTGAGATGAATTATAGCGCCATTGACAATCTAGTGCACTGGTCTGCAGCAGTGTAGGTCAGGTTACCCGAGAACGCACACGCGGACATACATACTCACACTGAAGAGAAGCATAGTACGGATATAACTGTTTCTCTTCACTGTAAGTGTATACATCTTCTATGCAACTGCGATATGTCCTAACCCCCGCCACCCTGGAGGGAACAACACCAAATACAATCATACAAGGAAAAGATTTGCAGACTTATAAATATACTTAAAGTACAATAATAATTCCTTTATAATATTTTAAGTTACGTCGTGTGCATCCATTGCAGGGTTCATCTGAAACGTCGGCGACACACGGCAGAATAGCGCGTGTATCGCACAGGATTGCGAGGTCGCAGCAGAGGCGCCACATAATTGATGTGATAGGACACGTGTCAATAATTTAAAGGTGTGATTTGATAAATTTATTTCGACCTCATAATCATCATCATGATCGCCGGTTGAGAGAAGCTGAGATCGGCGAACCACCCTTGTCTACATTCTTGTTTCCTGTATGGAATAGCGCAGTTAAAAATTTTCAACCCAAACAATGATATTCAATTGTGGATTAACAGTATACACAGTGTGACTCGTTGAAGTGATTCCACCGTCAGTTGGGATTGGTGTCCGCGCCACTACCGTCAACTACTAGAAAATGTCCTCGGGAAGTTGGAGCGCTATGTTCTGCAGCCCTTGGAGGTTATCGTCAACGCGAATATGCATAAGTGGATACACTTACGCACACTGAGGAGAAACATAGTATATGTGTATGACTGTTTCTCCTCAGTGTGCGCAAACACATCTCCTATGCAACGGCAGTATGTCCTTTCCTTCACACCTCCTGAATAAGATGTTGTGAGAACTGTCACTTTGTTAATGTATGTGTGTGTGTGTCATGAAAGTGATGAGTAGTGGACGAGCCTTATAAGGGACCGTCTCTGGGGGAACAACTCACTTCCACTACAGCTTCTTCTATCTCTGAAGTGTATAATTTATATTTACTGTAATAAACTTATAATTGTTACCCGGACACATTGAGTTTTATATTACAAGGAATTGGGACCCAAGTAATTAGAGGATAGAATCCTAATTCAAGATTTATCACAGTGGCGCAGCCTATTTGAAGAATTGTCACAGATATCAATTACAAACAATATATTTTCAAAGCGCCCGAATAATGGCCCAGTAAACTATATTATAGTTTACTGGGCCATTATGTCGCGGGTCTCCGGTCAAAGTACCGGATCCCATTGCAGGGTCCGAGACTCACGCCAGAACAGCTCAGTAAATTCTACACACGAGACACTGTTGTATGTTGTGAAAGGTCGTGAAATCATTTTTGATATTTTTATAATCTCTTTGCAAAATCACGACCGTTTCCAGGTTGATTTAGTATTTGTGTTTTTTCAAAGTATAAGTTAAACATTTTGGACCCAAAATGGATGCAAGTCATACAAGGGGAACAGATAGACTGAGACTGCCATTCAGGAAGAAGGCTAAATCTCCGATGATGCACAGTGCGATGAAGATTTTTAATGATACTAAGTAAATATGTGAAAGACAATAATAAAAATAAACGATTTTGATCTTGTGTATGTTAAGCTCAAAATCGCGAACCGTGACTCAATCACCGATATCTCGAGTCACACTTACTGTCAGTGATTAATTTTTTATTATATTTATATTTGGTTGTGAACCGTGATTTAGCGCATGCGCATATAAAACGAAAATATTTATAAAGGAATGACGTTATAATTCGTGATAAGCGCCATCTAGTAAAAATTGTCGTCAATCCATTGTTCCCCGGATTGAAACAGATTCAGGTTCGAATCCCGGTAGTAACAACAATATTTTTCGATAAAATTAATTTTATATGTATATCTTTCTAAATTTTTAAACATTTAATTTGTATTTTAAATAAATATTAACGCAGCAGTCCTCTATCCCCGAAATCTCATTCGCAAGTCGAACAATACGTAGTCTAGACTGTTCTTGCGACACAGTGTTGCGAATACTACCGCTCGCGACTACTGTAAACATTACTGAAAGCGTGGGGCAGCAGGCAAATTAGAAATAGAGAAAATAGTATTTACCGCCGTTTTGATGGAGAATGGATTATGATTGATATTCAATTCTGGGATGTTTCACAGAAGTTGTGGATGCGTCGTGCGATGTCGTGCATTAGTCTAAATTTTCTCTGCTGACAGGAACCGATGCGAGAGTAAAAAAAAGAGGATCCCTTTCAGAACGACGTTCTGCGGCCCTTGTAGGTTTTCTTCAGCGCGAATATGCATATGTGGATACACTTACGGACCACTGAGGAGAAACATAGTGCATATATATATATATATGACTGTTTCTCCTCAGTGCGTGTAAACACATCACCCATGCGACGGCAATATGTCGCTCCCAGCGGCCTGCTGGATAGGATACAGACGAATAAGAATTTTCAATACTTTAAAATGACGTCACCTTTTCTCCAATTGACGAAGATACAGCAATATCGAAATCGGTTGACGTTTAATGAATCAAGTGCAAATACAAATCGATAAAGCAAAAAATGACAATTTTAATTATTCTAGTATTTTGCACGCATTTGATACATTTTTAAGTGGCTCTAATTTTTGAAATATTGTATGTCTCAGACGTACGTATCATACCACCCATGACCTACAATCTGCAAAGGTGCTGAATACCCGTGACAACGTTCTTGAATGTTACGCCCACGCCCGCGAATGCGTTACGTGCCATATTTAATTTACAAATAAATAAATATTGATCAAATTCTCTTGATCGCGGCTGTTATTACAATATGTTTCTTCTATTTTATAATATCCATTTAGTACTGGCAACACTGGCGTCCTATCACATTTATACAAAACGTCGGAACAATTTAGGGTTAGGCCGCGTCCCGAGGTCGATCTTTTGCTGTCAAAACATGGAACTCAGTTTGAAAAACGCGTCATGACCGAATTACGTAATATTTTTGGACCACCAGAGGCCAGCGTGAAGTGTCAAAATTGCCACTGATCGCTTGACGAATTGAATATATTCCTGATTTAAGAATTAACATTGGATATTTTGGTTTACTTACCGTTTGGTGATCGGGACAAAGAAATGCCTGTTTGGGGCGCGTCGCGTGGAGAAGCTCTCCGAGGTCCGCCGACATGAGAAGTTGAGCATGCGCTGTGCGGTCGGAGCTCGGCTAAATGGGTTAAATGGTGGCTAACGTGGCACAAGTCCACAGATAACGGAGGCGATGTCAGACGGACGGCGTCGAGCGCAAACGTTCTCGCAAATGCTCGGTTGTAAGAGGGCTCGCACACGTTTAGTTATCTTCTTCATTTTATTCCGGACAAATCTAAGAAGCACTCTTTATTTTTACTAATAAAATTAGAGAAAATAATAAAAGCTCTGCGGTGACTCAAGTGAACGCTTCGCGATCAATGTCGGCCAATGTATGCAATAAATCATGGGCACAACACAAGACAAACAACAAACATCTACACGCCAGATCCGAGAGCAACAACGACATTTTATCAACGATTCTACATGTTCTTAGCTCCGAAACTATACAACACACTCAGTACCAACTGGAAATCGTTTAATTCCAATAAGATTACATAAATATGGACCCAAAGAAAGTAAAGAAGAATCAGAACCATGGGTATCCAACATTCTAATATAATTTGTACAATACCACCACTAATTCACTAATCCTACAACATTCCCAATACATATATTTTTATGATATTTTAATTTTATTTTTACTTTTTTATACATATTTTTAATTCTCTTTTTATTCCTGTTGATAAATAACACTACAACAGCACGAAAAAAAAAACTGGCTACTTTAATACAGACTTCAGTCTATCAAAGTAGTCAGGACAATTCTGTATATATCAGAGGTGAAATATACTCCATCCCACACAATAAACTATGTATTATGTATTCACCTCTATTAAAACAAAAATATGTATGTCAATATATATATATAAATATAAATAAACATGTCAATATGTTTCCGTAAAACGTATTTTTAAACGTAAAACGTATACACTGTAGTACAATCTAATTAATTAATTGAAGAACCCGAGTTAGAAAATTCTCTTTTGCTCGTCAATTCCACATTAAAAAAAATACATTTACAAAAAGGCCAAAAAAAGAACAGAAACGATTTATGTAAGATATTAGTATTTAAGTGAGCGACTTTGGAACGAAAGCAACGTAAATAATGACGCAAGATCGACAAATAACAATTTTATTACTGCTACAACCGATCGCTCTATACGTGTGTAATGTTCGTTCTCTCACTTTAACGCATGAAAATAGGTTGCAGCTCTTCAAAAATAAAGTCTGGTGTGAGATTTACGGTTCAAAACGTAATAACTTAACTGGAGAATGTATATGCAACGAGACTGCAGTGGGCGGGACATGTAGCGAGAGCGTAAATTCCATAATACACACAAAGCCCTCATAGATAAGCCAAACAGGATCGAGACCGAGGGAAAGACGTCAATAATGTCAAGACAGACTCAACCATTTGTCAGAGACGAATAATTCAATTTTGCGAGAACGGAAGATAGCTTAGAGAAGCTCGCCCCACCCATTGGACTCCCTTAAGATCTGCAGGGTGCTGAGAAAAGTGGAGGAGCATAGTCAAAAGGGCGGGATACGGAGATCGCGATCCATAGTCAAGAGAGACCGCGGAGGTTATGTCAAGGGATGTATAAATTGCGGTCATGAACTTCAGAGTTCCATGAGGCCATTGAAAAGGCATATGCCTGAAGCAATAGTGTATTTTATGCCATTTTTTTATTCGTGTCCAATTTTGGAACCCGAATATATATAATAAAAGTATAAATGATTCAAATTTCGTGATTCACAATCACTGTAAACCGAATCTCTCTTCTCCGTGGCTTGTCGACCTAGTGTGCCGTCGTGCTTATCTATGTTTTTTAAAATTGTTTGGATCAGAGCTCGTATAACATAACTACATAATTCACATGAAACTGGTTTCTCTCAAACCAACCAAAATTGCACCTAGTAAAAGTGAACTTTATCCATTGCTTGAGACTGTTTTTCTTCAGTATAAATGTAAAGACATATAATTGCATTCATTACAAAATAGTGTTTCGTCTTCAACACAAGTAAATACGTAAATTTGAAAAATTTATCTTACACGATTCATCTTGGATCTTACAAACGAATGGTTATAAGTAGAACACAGTGCATGATGGTGGTAACCGAGGGCGCTACTTGCAAAAAGTTTACTCGCGTAAATATTTTATTTCATTAATTGCATATTGTTCAATAAAATACTATCTCACTCTCGGTTGCAGTGCTCTATTATATTATCAACGTGAATTGTTTCCACTGCCTTAACTCTTCGCGATCTTGGGTCTTGTTCAGTGCGAAGTGTTATTTATCGGACTTTATAGATCTATTGGATGATCTCTTGTCCTTCATCCTTGCATGTTCCCCGTGACCACCAATTTCTCCATATTTTCTAGTAACAAGCCCAAAGTACGAAATAATGCTTTTAATGCATGTTGTGGAGAGCCTTTCCTTGGTGCGGAGTTGCTGAAGAATAAAGACATTTGATTGTCTCGCAGTCCGTGCGATGCCAACACCATATCTCGAAGGAGTCATGCTTGTTCATTTTTTTCCTTCTCAGGGTCCATGTTTCGACTCCATACAGAGAAACAGGACTTAAACTATTGATAATATTATTTTTTTAATCTAGAAAACTCAATTTTATATATAAAATATAGTTTTTATGACTATAAATGGCTTACTCCTATGATACTCGCAATCTGCATAACACTAGCGTTGATGATTTCTCTTCCACAAGCGCATTGCTTATACTTTGAATTAAAAACTTATCCCGTGGACACATTACGATTGTCTCTGTGAGTTTTGGCAATATTTATGTTTTGAAAAGTTCTGGAGATTGATACTGCGTCTTACGAGTCTTCTTCATCGCGCTAAAATTATCAACAATTCTGATGTTGGACCAAACCAAAATAAATTTGTGACAACACTGTCAAGGCGAGGTCATCTCGCTAGGAGTATGCTCGGTACTGGGGCATCTTCGAATGAATCATTTTCAATTTCCGTGAATGCAATATTTTTTCATATCCAGTCAGGTGGCAGTGTGCTTTTTACAAGACGATTGTGACCGACGTAAATTGCCGAACGCAAGTGGTAGATGATGGAATCTGAAAGGATGCATAGATAGGAAATAGGGAACCAGATTGAGAAAATGGAAATAGGGTGTTTACGCGTTTTATACTTCGATGGGCAGGCTGGCAGGCTTGAATATGTGAAACTGCTTCTGGTGAGATATATTTTACTGCGGTGATATAAAAACATTTTGTTAATTATTTTTCAGTTATCGGTTGTATAAAGTTTCGGCAGAGTTCAAGAAGATTCAAGACTGCAAGGAGAGCGACCATTGGCGTCTAACAGCCCAGTCTCACAAGGTTGGTGTATTTTTATTTGCATGGATTTAATGAATGTATTCAACATTACCAATAGAAAACCCTGGACTAACCATCAAAGGGTACATACGGCAACACCGAGTAATTTGAATAGTAATTGACAAACTCTCGGGTCAGCCACATGAAGGGTTGTAGAACCGATCAGCCAAGTCCATTATGATGAAACTCTACAAAGTTAACACCGATTCTATTAATAATATAAGTCTATGTTTAGTGAATGGGAATTTGCAGTGGCAGACCTAAAAGCGTGGAACTCTTTGCCCTCCGTCATAAAGAACAATTTTCCATGAGGTCAAATAACAATTTTAAAAACAAAGATAATGTAGGATTATAAACAGTTTACGTGTAAAGCGCCCTTGAGGTGAAATTTTTTACAAAAATGGCGCTATACAAATTATCCAATATTATATGATGGCACCAGAAATAGAGCAAGACTTGTCACGACCAGTAATCAATAATCAACGAGTTTGTATGAGAAGATGGATGAATGTGAATTGAAGCGAGAATTGTGTCAGGACAGAAGAATGTGGCGTAATTAAGTATTCATATAATATAGAATACTTCCTTTTCATTTTGCATTGGAGCAAAATGTTTGTAGTTAAGCCACTGCTAATATATTAAAGAAAAAAGCTCTTCTGAAATGAATATACATGTAAGTTCATGATGCCCCAATGTCCACCTCTAATACTACATCTCAAAAGTATCCATTTTCCTTCTTTCTGAAGCTCCGAGGGTTCACTATCCCGTAGAAGAATATTGCTAAAACGAGGCCTCGAACAAGCTTCATTTAAATTGTCCCCAATGTGATTTTATGTTCCATATTTAACTAGTGTAATTATTGATTGAATATGTAGGTGACAAAATTTCATATTGTCCTATCTCTATATTTCGTAGTTCACGCTTACCTTCTGTGTGTCTTTGTTCTATCTGTTGTCTTTACCAATAAACGAACAACACCAATCATCACCTTTCATTCAACCACCGACATAACCTTCAAAAATATATTATAGTTACATTTTACAGTCGTCATGTTATATAATGCACAATTATCAAATCATTGCGCAGAATATATATTACACGCAAGTATATAAAAAATAAGTTATTAAATTAAGATATGTTCAGGTGCGATTCGGATCCAGCTACCACCAGACCGGTGGAGATTTGGTAAGTGAACGATGTCTACTAACACCTTGGTTTCACTGCAGACATTGCATTACTCAAACTTATCATACCTTTGAAGTTTCAATGGAGACATTGCCATCTCCATTGATAGATGAATCATCAACACGGACTTTGTAAAGTTGACTAGTTAGAATGGTGATCTGGCAATAACTACTTGTTTAATTTTAGGTTCGGTTGTAAATTTGCTTCTTAGCTTATTTATTATTTAATTCATGCAAAATTGTGAGAATGGCAAATGCTAGTTCTTTTATTATTTCAGGCAAACTATTCCACGTATCAAATACGATTTTAGATGAAAATATGAGCTTATCTAGTGGTTAATATACTCACCTATGCGGTGGTCGAGGGTTCAAGGGTTCATTGGCCCGATTATCATACCACAAGTGCTCAGTTTACTTTGAAAATAGTAAGAATATTACTGACATTTATTCCGTGTATGCAACTGTTGATTTGTCGTGTTCGACCGAAGGTCAGTTTTTGGCCAAAGTCGAAGTTAAAGGTTCAATTGTACTTAGAAATCTTAGAACACAGACTGCAGTTTTCCAAAAAAGAAACTGAATTTTATTTCATTTGTAATAGTTTGTGCGTTTTCGGTGGCTAAATACAAAGCTTTGGCAGATTTTAGTTAGGTTGTATATGTTGGCTGAAGCTTCGGTCAGACTTTATTGATTTGTTATGTCATCTTATTTTATTCCTTGAAGTGAATCCACTGCAAGCTGAAAGACATGCCATTCTGCCGAAGAGCGCATCTTAGGATGGTTTCACAGATCTGAAGCAGGATACATTGTCTCCAAGATGTTGCGCGAGTATACATTTGCGGATATACTTACGCACACTGAGGAGAAGCGTAGTATATATATATGACTGTTTCTCCTCAGTGTGCGCAAACACATCACTCATGCGACGGCAATATGTCGTAACCCTAAATGCCTGCTAGACGGGACATCAAATACAATCAAACGAGGAAAGTATATTCAGTGATTCAATATTAAAACACGTAAAAGATAAATAAACATCATAAATTTAAGATACGATACGCTGCCATTCCTTGCGTTACCTATATTTAATATTACGATATTTTACAGTCTTCTCCCAAGCCTAATTATCTATATATATATATAGCGATCTGCCATCTAGCGGATTAGTAAAAAATAATAGCATCACTGGTTGGCCTACTCCCGATGCAGATCAAAATTGCTTCACACTTCATATAGTCCAATGAACCGTGGTCAAGTCATTATTTAAACTGTTATTGAACGTCGCACAAGGAAAGCCTTGTCATACAACTAAAGCTTTGTTATTCAAGGAAAGCCTTGATGTGAATCTCTACTCCAGACAGCTGTGAACAAAATCCAAATAGCCAACACGATTGCTAACATTTGTCAACAGACAGCACTCGAAGAATTCAATTACTCCACGCAGGAAGGGATGTACAACCGACCAGCAATTGCCAGAAGTCATTTGCGGTGGCAGGCCCAAAAGCGTGGATCTCTTTGCCCTCCGTCATAAGGATCAGAGACTAATAACGTACCTTTTTAAAAAATCACTTCCATAAGTTCAAATAACAATTTTTAATACAAATATGTGATATATATGATGTGTAAAGCCCCCTTGAGGTGAATTTTTTTACAAAAATGGTGCTATAAAAATTATCCAGTTATTTCAGCATTCAGGATAAAATGATCAGAACCATCTTCCAGTATTTGGTAATGCACGAGGATTCCGCAGGCGAATTCTGTTTCTAATGCCATCCACGCTCGCATTATTACCAGTCATTCATTTGTTCCACATAAACCTTCACTGTTCACTGTTCACTGCGTTATGCTGACTTCATTTTCACTGCATTCAGATTCTAATCTATCAGTGTCGGTACCAGGACACCATTAGTCTTACCTCGACTGTCTGCAAGCATGTAAAGCACCGTTCACCTCATCTTCTGCTGTCGCCCACGTCTGGATATCCTAAGCCTTTCGTTCCTATCAAGCATACTGCCCAAATACCCCAACTCTCAACATTCACCATCTTGTTACCTCGGCTGACAAGGAGATGGATTTATAATGAAATATGACTTATTAATAGATGGCCCAAATATGGTGCAACACTGGCGCAAAATCACATTTATATAAAACACAGACACGATTTAGGATTATGTCGAAATGGAACTCTGTTTGAAAACGTGTCCCGTTCAAATTATGTAACATTTTCGGATCGAAGTATCGCAAGACGCCCCCGATCGCTCGCCATACGAACTAAAAACACATTTGATTTAAGATTAACGTTTGACGACGCTTTGGCTGACTTACCACTCAGGCGAGAGAACGAGGAAATACCGCGCTCAGGGCAGCTCGGGACACAGAGCGTGCGAGAGCTCCCTGGGGATTCGACGACACGACCATAGGCCACGCAGCTGGAGCTGCACGTGGATTAGAGGTGTGATCGTCCAGTGATGAACTGTTGAATTCGAAATGTTCGCCCTTTTTAGTGAATGAACTGTTCAGTTCGCTGTCATTGGCGTATTATTATTTTAAGAATCCAATTATTAGTAATAATTAACACACGTTAATGTGTGCGTGGGCGTTATCTAAGCGAGAAAGACTAAAACTTAACTTGTGTTAAAATGCGATGTACGGTGTGCTGTTTTTGTGGGATAAATCTGCCGACAGTGGTGCGTGAGTTTATTTTCTTCACATACCAGTTTCAACTGATGAAGGGCATCGACAGAGTCATTAATATTAATATTATTTCATTTCCTATCTGAATTGTGCAATCTCCGGGTCACAAATCTCGCGGTATAGGATGGGGTCGGTAAGGAGATAGGGGTTCTAGTCGAAGGATCAGTAATCTTGGGAGCCGGGATTCGGAAGGATTGCACGCCATACCTTGCATATGACGCCTCCGCAATCCCTGCAGTCGCCGCCGAGATGACACAATGTTTGGCACGCGGATGACCCGATCTCCGCTCCCAATGTCACAAGTTCGCCCACGGCACAAACAAATAATATCACTGTGCACACAAATCACGGGATCACAAACAATACAGTGCTGGTGTACTGGAGCTGAAAGATCCACACCGCGAATGCTATCGCGATGTCAAGATCGAACTAATATCGGTCAAGTCGATGTCTGCTGGCGTCAAGGTCACAATTCACACTGATAATACGAGAATGAGAAAATGTATCGATGGGAATAACATTGGTCGCGGCTGATTCGAAAAGACGCGTCAAAAGTATGATCACGAATTCGGAACACTATCCATAAAGTAATTAAACATTCACCAAATATTGTATATTGTATTAAAAAAAAAAATACACTACCAACACATTCGTCAGTCGCCAACTATACAGTGCCACGCGAAACAAAGACTAGTATGACAGTGTATGGCAGTACGCAGACTAACGACTAAATGTTCACATGATCGAATAACTTCTTCTGTGTACGATTTTCTGGGCTAATCTGCCGTGCATATCTAATCTTTCTGGCCAATGTTTGATAGAATCAGATGGTGGCAAACTGCCATTCGATTATTTTGCCCTAGATACAAAAAATGGTCCTGTTAGAAGTCTTAATAATAGGCGAGTTTGTATAAGATGTATAAATGTGAATGAGGCGAGAATTGTGCGTCAGGATAGAAAAGTGTAGAGCTCTATTATCTTTACCTAAACGGCGTGATGATAAGTTAGTTAGCAATATTAATGAAAGATGGGATCCTTTTGTTGAAATGAAATGCCGCATTGAGCAAGCTCGTGCTATCTTTATTCGCACGTTCTGCAGTCAACATCTCAACCTTAGATTACGAATGAGAATAGTCAGATGTTATGTGTTCTCGGTGTTATTTTATGCAATGGAAGCATGGATACTCACCAAAGGAATGTTAAGCGACTCGAAGCATTTGAAATGATAATCTATAGAAGAATGCTCAAATTAAGCTGGACGGTTAGAATAACGAATGAAGATGTTATGATTCAGAAGATTAAAGAAAAACAAGTATTTTAAACAGTGACTTGTGATGAGATATCCAGAGAAGTATTAGATCTTGCACCTCGTAATGCAGGGAAAGATTGCTGGATGTTGGGGTTCTTAAAGAAGGAGAGCATCGTGGCTGAATAACCCGAGGCAATGGGCCGGCCGGTAGAGCTTTTCCTGGCTGCAGTGAACATAGCGATGATAGCTATCAATGTCCGTTGAACGAATAAGGCACGAGAAGAAGAAGAAAAAGAGGTAATCCTCTTAATAATTTATATACGGTCACCATAACTGTTAAATTGAACATTATGCATTACAAAAAATACGTGTTCATTGTTTTAGTTTCTCTATTTTCCATTTAAAAATGGATCAAAATAATAAGAAGAATTAAAATCACAGACTACCAAGTATATGGACATGAACTGACGGAAATTCCTTGTTTCAATATGTAGCGATCAGAATTCATATTCACCGCCATCTCAGTCGGCATCGACGCTAGCGACAGCGCTGCCGGCTGCTGCTACAAGCCTGGTTCGGTAATTCACCGCTAAGCAGTCTCTCCAGTTTCATCGTTTCACAACGGCGGTCTTGCCGGCCCACGCGCGCCGAGCAAGACTGCCAACTCGCTTCATTTCCGTTCATAATACACGTGCACCTTCTACATCTTCATTCATTCCTTTCATTATATCTATCTTCATTGTTATATCCATCACAATAAACACCTCAACACGCAAACAATATTTATTTCATTTAACCACCGTCCTAACCCCCAAAAATATTTTTATTTTGGTGTCACTTACGAGATCACTTTGGTATTACTTATGCAATGAAATAGCTACGCGACTTTTAAAAAAATATATATGACTCGATTGGAATGCAATCTTAAACGTTGACAATACATACATTTGGGGGTTCGGACGGTGGTTCAATGAAAGAGATGTTGTAGATTTGCGCGTTGGTGTTTATTGAGATGGATGCAACAATGAATATAATGAATGAGTGAAGATGCAGAGATGTAGAAGGTGTACGTGTGTTACGAAGTGAATCGGCGGTCTCGCTCGCCACGCGTGGGACAGCAAGATCGCCATTGCGAAGCGATGAAACTAGAGAGACTGCTTGGCGGTGAATGATTGAGCAAGATTTGTAGCAGTAGCCGACAGCGCTGTCGCTAGCGTCGATGTCGACTGAGATAGCGGTGGATTTGAATTCTGATCCCTACATTCATTAATGTAAAAAATACGTCGTGTTTACACAAAGATTTACTTTTTGAAGAGTAAATACTTTTACTGTTGTATAAATGTGTTATAAATTATCGGATTTATTTTTGTAGAATGTCCCTCGTCCCGCAACTAATGTTTCGAACCCCCCTCCTATATGTACACTTTATTTCATGTCTATTCATTTACGGGTGTGTGATTCAAATCTAGAAACAACAATGAAGATCCAAATGACATTTTTATTATAAATATTACTGTTAATCGCTAAGAAAATCTCACTTCTGGGAAGGATCCGAAGATTTATTAGTACTGAGTCTCTGTTATTATTCCTCACATCGACTGCTGCAGCAGCATTTTGGTCTTGGCTAACGAAGAAGAAATGCGACAATTGTCAGTGGTGCTAAATATGATGATAAGCAGATAATATATTTTAATATATTGGTATTTGTTTATAAAATATTGGCGGAATTTACACCAAAAATGTATGCAAATCAACATGAGCACGAGCATCGTACAGGAGGAAGGGATAGACTGAGACTGCCGTTCAGGAAGAAGGACAAATCTCAGAAATCGATGATGTACAGTGCGATGAAATGACAGAAAACATAGGAAAGGAAGAGAAATTGAACAGATTTAAAATGAAAATAAAGATAAGTTTTAGTAAAAGAAAATACTTTAATGTTGTATATATTAGAGCATATATAAGGAGTGCTTATGTATGCACTATGTTAGGAATTAAATAAATAAATAGATAAAATATCTGATTAGAAATGTGTTTTTTAAAATTGATTCCTTTTTGATTTCCTGAGATTGACACTCCAATCCAATGTAGCAATATCAATTCCCTTTCATTCCAGAACTCTACAGAACTATTTAAAATCCTTCTTCTTTAGCGGCCCAGGGTCGCCATTACTACAGAGGGTCATTTTTAAAACGTTTTAAGAAGAAACATTGACTGTTTAATTTTTCATGTAATATGGACCGGAAAACGGAGTCTTCTAAAATACGAAATGTTCATTTTTAGCAACAACGGTTTACCGTTCACAATATTAAAATAAAAATAATAATCCTAGATTATTAAAATGTCAGCGACTTTGCTTTTCATCCAGCTAGAATTATCCGACGGCTCGTCAGCTTGTAGTTTTAGTCAAAGGTAATCGTTTGGTGGTTCATACGCTCACCTTGTCACACATCTCGCTCTGAGTCGTCAAATGTTGTTCAACTGGAGAAGAGCTTATTATAAAATATGTAATGATAATTGAGCGGTTCACTCTGTTGAACGGAACGGAGAATGACAGTTCATCGATCTAGAAAGACAATTACATCACTATGTCGTGGATACGGTGGCTATACGTGGCAGCTCCGGGGGCAATGACACGCGATCGGCAAACCCAAACAGTCTGGTCTCGATACACGTCATTGTAAGGGGGCTCGCACACGCTGATTCACTACAATTATAATACTGAATACGCTACAAATGCAATATCTCATGCTTTTATCGAAGACACAAACCTTTCGGACCTATTGATACCTGAGTTCTACTGATTATAATTTATCGCAAGGTAAATAATAATGTCCGTACGTAGGTTAGGTTAATATATACTGTGGAGCAATTAGGAGTAAATACTAGTAATGTGAATGTAAAAATGTATATATAATAGTAAAAATATCAACACAATACAGATAAAATTACAGAAAATAATTAAAATTGATTACAAACTGAAAGTTTTTCAGTTGATGAGAGCCTAATTTTACACCGTAATTGTGTTTGCAAGATGCATTCAGCTGCTCGAAAAGTGGTCGAGAATTGGACTTCCAGATCTTGCTTTATTCGAGTCAGCCGCGAAATCATATTTGAACACTAATTTCATCAAATTATCTTTTTAATGAAGCCAATACCATGATTTTGATGGGTTTTATTACATTTTAAAGTAAAAAAAAACACCTTTACAAGAGACATTGGAGGCAGCTGAGAAGACGGACCCAGGACTGAGACGATTTGTGGAGATGCGTCATGATCGGGGATTTTAACTTCTTTTGAAATATAATTTTTCTACTATGATCGATTGACTAGAATGTATGTATGTTGTATTTTTATAATTGCATCTGATAAAAGTATAATTACAATCAGAACATGGGGTTGGTTTATCTGCAATCTTAATAAATAAACAAGTATCTTTCTGTTTGTACGAAGACGTAAAACTATTAAAGTTTTTAGGAATAACGTTTTATATTGGATGTTAAAATTAAGTAGAGCGGTGCTGACAGTAAACTGTTGTATATTATTAAATAACAGGCTTGTAGCGACAGCCTACAAGCCTGGCTCGATAATTCACCGCCAGGCAGTCTCTCCAGTTTCATCGTTTCACAGCGGCGGTCTTGCCGGCCCACGCGCACCGAGCGACACCGCCGACTCGTTTCATTTCATTTCATAATACACGGGGGCCTTCTGCATTTTCATTAATTTTTTCATTCCTTCCTTGTTTTTATCATAAACCTCATATTGCCAATCACATTTCTTTCATTTAACCACCGACCTAACCCCCAAATATTGCATATTCATATATTTTCCCTAATTTTAGACAAATCTTATATATTTTCACTTTTACTTTACCTTGTATGTACTTGCATTTTAATTCATATTCAATGAGTTATATTAGTTAATGAAATATGATTTGTTTGCTAGTATGCAAAAAAAAAGGATTGCATATAGATTTTTTTTGGCAAATTGATACCTATTAATTTTTTTATAATTAATTGTATTCAATATTCAAACAGTCGTTTGAACATACAGGGTGGCCCAAAAAAAAGAGAACATTTCGTAAAATGTGATATAATTACATAAAAATTAGTTTAACTATTATCAACAATAGCTTAAATAGTTGATAAATAATAATAGCTTAATAAATGAAATGAGGTTTGATGCTTGTAATTCAAGTGACATAACTGGACATTACAGCAGGACGGAGTTCCATCTCACACAGTCAGAAATACAATGTTAATTTCATCGAGCCAGGCGTGTGGCCACCGAACAGCCCAGATTTAAAACCCACTAGATTATGTAATATGAACTGTTTTACAAGAAATAGTCTACCTTCGGCGAAAATTGATCACAGCTGGTCAGCTCAAGTTGGCAATAATTGAGGAATTGAGAAATCTGGGACAGCGCTTTATTGAATGGCGTAGGCGCTTACAACAAGTCGCTGAGAAACAAGGAGAATATATTGAACATGATTTTTGATTATATATAATATTAATATATATTCATATAAAATCAATTTTATAGAAAAATATTGTTGTTGCACCACCGGGATTCGAACCTGGATCTCTTTCCAAACCGGAGAAGGTGCATTATCTAACTATGCTACAGCGACAATATTTTTAGCGACAAATTTTCAAACCTATATGTTACCTTTTTTGATATGAATACATTAAATCGTTACATTATTTGAAAGAGCCATCTACCTTATTTTTACGGAATCTCAAATACCTTTGAGTAATCTGATAGCAGACGCCAGAATTATCAATTCGTTTTTATTAAATTTTGGACACAACAATATTTTTCTATAAAATTGATTTTATATGTATATCTGTTCTGAATTATTACAACTTCACAATAAGAATGTGTTCTCCTAATAATTAAGAATTATATTATGTATTGAAATAACTCATGTGTTACCTACGAGATGTTCTCACTTTTTTTTTTGGGCTTCCTGTAGAATACATGCTTACCATAAGTCAAGTTTGCATTTTTTGTCTTTAACGTCAAAGACTAGACCGCGTTAGCTTTGAAACCAATACACTTCTGTTGTGCGGCAGTTTTAAATACATTATTTATTATCTTCTTTCTTATTCAGGTGGGGAAAATATAACTCTACAGTGTTCGCAGTGTTTTCAGTTTAATAAAATAATAATTGAATATTATGTATTTATGATTTTAAAATCATATTAATCCACTCGGTGAATGCGGAAACCTTCGTGACAACGGAGGGGTAGATTGAACTGCCGCATTGGTAGCTCCACGAAGACAGTCCGTAAATCGTGTCTCCGATGACCAGCGGCCCTCCCAGGTCCCTTTCGCAACAAGGGCTTTCGTTGGCGTACCCCGAATACGGGTAATTTTGATTAAAAATACAAATCATGTTATCAGTCACCAAGTCTTTGTGCGGAGAATATTTCCTGTACCGGATGTTGCACAGATTGGAGCTCTCCACTAGGACGGTGACAGACTGCAAAGTTGAGTCCTGGAAAAATGATTGTATGTCAAATTAAATTCTTCATAGAATCACGTAAGAACGGGCAATCAAAAGGATGACATTTTTTTGTGATGTACTGAATTAGCTATATATTCTAGTGTGAAGTTGTTGTATAGCACCAGCTGTGTACGGCTGCGCCAATTGTGATGTTGGTATTTATTTCCTTGCTGCTAATTCAAGGAGTTACGCCAATTATTACGACTTGAAGAATGTCAGCGGTGACGCGTGAATAATACGCGGTTTTAGTTGAATTTGTGTTCAGTTTTTATTTTTACAGATAAAGAAAAATAACGTAATTAACGAATATTGTGTGGTTTGGCGTTAACAGCAAAATGTACTCGGGATTTGAGTGTTGTTGTGCGACAGTCACAACCAACATTTCATTACAGTTTTATGGAGGGTCGTGTTATTTAGTTATCGTATCGCAGCAGAGGTGCCATATAATTGATACGATAAGACACGTGTCAGTAATTTAAAGGCGTAATCATCGGCGTGGCGCCGAAGAACCCGTGGGATAGATTTTAGGAAAGTAAAGTGAAACGTCACAGCGGCGGCCTGTCGCTGAGTAGGTACGTGCAAATATAACTGTATGTAATAAAAACAGGGTATTCTGCAGGCGGGAAGCCATTCTCAATTGTGTCGGGACGCCGTAGTGTACCGATATTGAACATCTTTTGTGTTTCATTTCTTTCTACCTCATAATCTTCGTCACTATCGCCGGTTGAGAGAAGCTGAGATCGGCGAACCACCCTTGTCTACATTCTTGTTTCCTGTACGGAACAGTTATTATAGATGCGAAAGGGTCACCAAGTAAGAGGATTGTATTTATGATGGGTCAGAAGGATGTATACGGTAAGAATCAAATTCTTCTCGAATTTTCCCGTATGTGATGTGGTGCACGTATATTATGAAATGAAATGAAGCGAGTCGGCGGTCTCGCTCGGCGCGCGCGGGCCGGCGAGACCGCCGTTATGAAACGATGAAACTGGAGAGACTGCTTGGCGGTGAATCATCGAGCCAGACTTGTAGCAGCAGCTGGCCACGCTGTCGCTAGCGTCGATCCCGGCCGATGTCGATGAGATTGCGGTGGATATGAATTCTGATCGCTACATACCTAAATGCAAAGTTACCAATATAGAGGCTGGTATTTGTGTGTTTGTGCATGCGTATAATGAACGAATGGTACTTACGATAGTAGCTTTTATTTACAGAAGAAGCACAATTAAAATGAAACTATTTGTTATATTGTACAGAGATCAAGATAAACTACGCTCATTGAAGGCGGTGCCGAGATGCGTGTGAGAAGATGTGTCCTCTATCTAGCCAGGAGAAGAGCGGTCGGTTCTATGGCTTCTCGGACTGGTTCGATCGCGATGTATTGTTGTCTGCAATTTGGCAGGTACCAGGCGGACTGTATGGCTGTTGAGTATTTATTTATGCGGATTTGTGAAGCGCGAGCAGGCTCTCCACGTTTCTATTAGTACGCTAAGATAGTTGATGGATCAATAGGCTGATGCGTCTTCCTGTTGTACTTCCCGTTGCAGTTTGTAGTTGACGGAGCAAGAAGAGAATTTAGTTTATTTATTTATTTAATTCCTAACATAGTGCATACATAAGCACTCCTTATATATGCTCTAATATATACAAGATTAAAGTATTTTCTTTTATGTATTTTTTCAGTTTCATTTTAAATCTATTCAATTTCTCCTCCTTTCTTATGTTTTCTGGCTTTCATTAAAAAATATCATCGATTTCTGAGATTTGTCCTTCTTCCTGAACGGCAGTCTCAGTCTATCCCTTCCTCCTGTACGATGCTCGTGCTCTTGTTGATTTGCATCCATTTTTGGTGTAAATTCCGCTGATATTTTATAAACAAATACCATTATATTAAAATATATTATCTGCTTAAAGGTCATCATATTCAGATCTTTCATTACATTGCGAGTATTATACTCATAGCTTTATTTTGCACCACTGACAATTGTCGCATTTCTTCTTCGTTAGCCAAAACCAAAATGCTGCTGCAGCAGTTGATGTGAGGAATAATAACAGATTTATAAACTATTTGACAAGACTCAGTACTAATAAATCTTCTGATCCTTCGCAGAAGTCAGATTTTCTTAGCAATCTTTTTAGTCACGTATCTTGTATTTTACAAAGATTTTGGACAATAGTTCAACACAAGAATCAAAATAAGGAAAGATTGCAAAATTTTAAACATAGTTTGCCGCATTCTATATTTTATATGGTGTGGCATCATGGAGATGTGGTGCTGGAGACACATGTTGCGCGTACCAAGGGCAGATAGACGCACAAATGTTTCCATTTTGCAGGAACTGAACATCAAGGACAGACTCTCAACCTGCAGCCTAAAGATAAATCCTTAAATTTTTTGGATATCTTGCGAGAAGGGAGGATAGTTCGAAGAAGCTTGTTATGATCCATCCGTTGGATTGACCAAGTGGAATAGGTAACAAGAACTCTGGTGACGACGCTCAGATCTCCAGGATGTTGAGAAAGTAGTGGAGCACAATCAAGAAGGCGGGAGTTCTTGGAGAACACGAACCTCAATCATGAGGAACCGACGCAGATGACGTACAAGTTGAAAGTTGTGAAATTATGTTTGGTGGTTAGGTCGTTGGTTAAATGAAAGAGTGATGATGGCGTGTTGATGTTTATTGTGACAATACTATCGCAATACAGAATTACGGATAGAATGAAGAGATGTAGAAGGCGAGTCGGCGGTCTCGCTCGGCGTGCGTGGGCTGGCAAGACCGCCGTTGCAGAGCGGAAACGGAAGAGAGATCGTCGGTGAGGGATCGAACCAAACCTGTAACGGTAGCTGGCAGCGCTATGTCGCTAGCTTTGATATCGGCTGAGACGGCAGTGAATGTGAAATCCTGTCCCCTACAGATGTAAATGACTTTGTTGTGTATTTGTTAATAATGGAGTGAAAAATGAACCAACCAAAAAGAAAAGCTGGAATCATTTGTGATGCGGTCCTGGAGAAAGATGTTAAAATTACCAATTATATGAGGAATTAGAGAGCTCATTCAAATTTTGATATAAACATACCATGTTGTATTCCCAGAGGCTAAGTGTAGCAATTTTTCCGATACTGAGCACCCGATCTTCATTGGGGAGTTTCGCTACAGCCACACGACGACTGAGCATCAATGGTTCCTCAAGTCGGAGAACGGCGATGTCAGAATCAAAGTCTGAAGTGAAATTGGGGTGTTTGTAGATATTTTTCACATAGTTTAAGTCTCCACCGGACTTATGGTAACTGGATCCAACGCGGACTCGAAAATTTTCAATGTGATTACTGAAAAAGAGCAATTAATAATTTTGTTAAACAATAGAGACATATTGGAGACTCTTCAATTTGTAATATTCTTCGGGATAGAAGCGCAAACCTTCGGAGCTTCAAAAAGTTTGTTTTTAAGGTGTAGTATTGGAAGTAGATGTTGAGGATTTCATTAAAATATATGAGACCACCCCTGCAACAATACTGTATATCGGTTTTGGGCAGATCTAAGTTATGAATGCTACAACGTTGTATATCTTCTTGGGCATCCAATGTTGTATTAAACGACCATATCAAATAACTAATATTATTACACACAATTTCTAAGTAATCTTACAAGCGGTAACACTGAATGCCATCCACGATGGCTGACGCTCCGTCCATCTAACAACATTTATAAAATATGATTACATGTTTCTATTTTGTGCTCTGCAAAGCTCTGCTCTTGGATTGTTCCTGCCTCGGTGCCATCAGGTAAGTCGTTTGTGTCTGGGACATATATTTATTCTGTGTATAAATATATTAATTATGTACTTGAACGAAAACAATGCACCGAGCCCCTCCTCCCCGCCTCCACCCGGCAACGCCAAGCAGTCGATCGACGACCTTGAACTATTACGGTTACATATCTTCTTCGGTCTATATCTTGTTCGGAACCCTTGACGAAATTGCGAGTGAAATAAACAGTATACAGTCCACAGTTTAGAGGTGCCAGCAGACTCCGGATCGGTAGTGAGTACCAAAATTCCTTCCTGTTCTGAGACAATTTGTATTTCATTAATCTGTGTAAATTATTCTTGTTTTATATTGAATGAAGAGATTTTATGCTGGAGGACAGTGAGGGGTGTCCGGCAGCCGTGGATCGTCGCATGGTGGCGGGTCACGGTTGCCTTTTAGCATTAAAAATATGTCAACCTGATATTCGGTGGAACTTGCCGCCACTGAAAAAGAGGAGATGTCAGCTAGTGCTATGATGTCTTCCGAAAATCTGCACTCCTCACCCAAATTGGAAGAAGGGAACGTTTGCAATAGTCACAGTCTTCAGTGGGTTAGCTGTTGCTAGATCTTCTGATAGATTTTTTCTTTACTTTAATCTTAAGACTACAGAAGAATCTCAATTGTCCAATTGTCAATATCTGATTGTGAATTAACCAAAGCAGTGAAAAACTTATTTAAAATATTAATTATAATTATGTGGCTGAAAGTTAAACTGACGAAATTGATTTTATGAAACTAAATACTGGTCTATGACAAGTCTGCAAAGTCACATGCTAGGGTTCAGTGTTTAAATTGATAATTTAAATACTTTTTAAATATATTTTTTAGCGGTGTGCACCTTTTCTTTCTTTTAACCCTTAAATTCGCGGTCATTAAATTAGCATTTGCCGAGAGGAAAGAGTGGGTCCCACCTGTTACCCTCTGGCACACCGTCTGCCCCTGGAAATATTACAACTGATGAAATAGATTTTAATATATTTTAACTACCTGTTAACATAACTTTTTAAACATGAGGTAGTCGTCAGTATAAATGTCTCGCCGATGATGGCTCCACTGCAGGCGTAGTGGAAATTCACAATGTCGTACTGGAGACGTTCGAGGACGGCCGCCTGATACGGGTGGTCCCAGATGACTGCTGTCAGTCCACGGGACAACCCTAAATGAAATTATATTGTTAATATTTTGTTTGATCTATGAAACACATTACACCCGTACCTCGCTAAATTATTTAAAATTATAGCTCAGCTTCGATTTGCGGCCCAAAATAAATAACATTCTACAGCCATTAAAGAACTGCAAAAAGTATCACTAAAAAATGTGGCACAAATTTCTCCAAGCTATCTTCCCTTCTCGCAAGATGTCTGGTTTTGATGGTCAGCTCCGTGGTATACGCTTGCCTTCAGGGTCCATGATTTCACACCATATAATGCACCACAGGCTGTTAAGCTGTATTGAAAATACCGCGGTCTTTCCATATTTAGTCAAGTCTGTACATGGAACTTTTCACCAAATGTCTAGGAGCAACAAAAAACTGTTTAATTTTGTAATTACACAGATTACAAAAATTTCAAAACATACTTTGTAGATTGTTTATGCAGAAATAGGGTGTCTGAGAAATTTTATTGATATTTTGATTTATCTCGTACATATAGGGAATATTTGGAGTTAGCTGAATTTATTTACCAAAATTATAAAATATTATTGAGAGTTAGCTTATTTTCCGTGATAGTGTAACGCAACCGTTATGATTTTTTTTAACAATTCTGAAACATAATTAGATAACTGGCTAACTTATTACTTAGTTTAGTTTCCCCACGGGGGTAGGCAATTAGAATGGAGCACCACATTCATACATCTGCTCGTACAAGCTCGCCGATTATTGAGGCTTCTAACATGACACTCCTCCAGTATTTGAAATACCTGCTCGTGCCAAGACTTCTGCGGACGTCCTGTGTTTCTTGTTTAACAATCTAAGGTTTTTCAGCGTGTTGTACTTATCTATCATGAAATCGCGCATTTTAAAATTAATGGAAATTTTTTGCTTTTTGTATGCCATAGAACAATAAAAGAGGAAAATAATGGTATCAAAAACGGTTTTTTGACCATGCGTGGAGTTAGCTGCAGCTGCTTTGTAGATTAAGGTATCGATATGTGATGAAAAAATTATGTAACTGCTAAGAAATGCGTTTTCAACTAATATATTAGCGATTTTCTTATTTTTCTATAAACATAATTGGAACGGATCCTATAGAACGTGTATGGGTTGGTATCAAAACAAATTATTCATTATACGGCTTTACGGCCAATTTTCCCAGTAAATATGTAGGCCATAATGCGAAGTATTAATGTATCTATATAGAAACATTTTTTTTGACTTGGAGGAAGTGAGAAAAGTAATATATATACAGAATCATTTTCAGGTATTTATCTATTCACTGCCGGACGAAGGACTTCCCATGATTCTGCCACACTCTTTTAAGATTCATTTCATCTACCTAAGAGACATTTGACATCCTGCAGGACAGTTTTTATCTGGTGAATATAGTCTTGAAATATTGCCTGTCCATTGTTATTTGCAGTTTTAGGTAGATTTCGGTCAAAATACTAGGAAGTGCAGTGATCTCACGATCTATATTCTGCAATTTTCATCCATCACGACTAGAACTTCAAACAAACTTTTCTGAAAAACTGATCTGGTAGATATCTCGGCCAACTAGCCTGCTTTAAACTTTAAAAATTTGGAACTGTGTTAATAACGTAGTGAAAAGTAATAAATACACCAACTTACTTGACTCTTGTGGCCAGTGTAGAAAGGGATTATTTATACATCGGTTTGCACTTGTATTTGCTGTCTCTTGTAGTGATTCTCAGAATAAACACGGCTAATACTTTATATTTATTAATAGATCAATAATCAGTAAACAGAATTTGAAAATATGTAATGAGATAATATTATGATAAACTGAACTCTATAATGCAAGGATTACTAGTTTTAAACGCATTGTTTAGAACAATAAATAATAATAATATGTTTATTTCAGGTCAGTTGGGTTATTTGTGCGAGGCCCGATTCACATATAAATAATGCAAACAATACAAATTACAAAAAATAATGTTTATGTTAAAAACAACAAGATGAAAAACACATGTAAACAGAATATACGTAATAGATTTGATTACGGCTATTATTATATCAGACGATACCATTCTCTGGTCACAGGGAGCCGGCCTTCCGTGAGAGCGCCACTGGCACTAGAGAGCTCCAGATGCAGCTTTACGCCAGCAACTCATCCAATTCATGCACATGGCCTTTGACAAACATTTCCGACAGCATATTCGCACGAACGCTCAACTGTCTCATCTGTTGTCGAATAAAGAAATTCCAAATTTTACAATTATCTAATATTGAGTAGCTTGTTGGTGTAGCGGTCAAGATGTTGGCCTAGTGATTTAGTGGTCGGGGGTTCGCGCCTCGTTCCAGGACACCAGCAAGTTAGTTCTATTTTCATAGCACAAGCATTTAACTTAGTTTGAAAATAGTAAGAATATTGATGTGACATGTATTCCGTGTACGCATCTCTATTTAAAATAAATAAAAAATACATTCATTCATAATTTGAGCATGTTGCTCAAAGTGATGGAGAAATTGGTGATCACGGGGAGTGTATAAAGACGGAGAATGAGAGATCCATCTCCAATGAGATTATCATTAACATATTAAGTCCGATACATGACCAAAGCTTCTACACATTGCGCACTAAGTAGTTTGCGCTGCTGAAGTAGACTAAATTACACATTGGCAGAGAGAGAGAGAGAACAATGTCTCAGTTATATTGCATTAAATATCTTAGTAATGAGGATACTAGTTGCAAAGTCAGCAACCTTCATATATTTTTATTTGAATAGGAGCTTGAAAAATTACGTATTACAGGTTTAAAAACATAATAAATACAACATCTTCTTTCAAAAACAAGCTAGTTTCCATTAAAATTTCTGAACAGCGAAGAACTGGTTAAATTTTCATATAAATTAAATTTGTGACAAATGTCAATTTTGAATGACCAATTGACATGAAAAAGAGAAATGTTCTTAAATTAAGACAATGCCCGTTAACTGTGCAATTAACACCGCCGACAGAGTCGGCTCTGAATCAAAGTTTTAACCAGGTCAGTCCACGACACTGGTGACGTTTCGCGAGATCTGGTTCTTTCCACATTAATTTTTCCATGGTATTCTCATGTCCGGTGATACGGTCAAAATAACTCGAGATTCGGAGCCGTATAATCAGTGGCTTAACTATGCCAATACAGCCAATACAATACTTTGAGACCACGTTAGATAGGACTCAAAAAGTTCCATTTTATGAGTATCGAAACTTTTCGCAGCGTCCACAGCAGGAAATGAAATTATAAAATTTAAAAATCTTTTCTTGCATATCTTAGTTTTAGGTTGCATGTGTATGTGAATGTGATATAATTATAATTCTGTTCCTACCATTTAATGAATACAAAGTATCAGTATTAATATATCGAACCTTCAGAATATTAAGGTTCCATCTGACACTGACACAGTTTTGAGATAATGAGCTCAAAACTGTTAATTGAATTTCAACATATATTGACATATTGTATGTTTTGAGTACGCAAATATCATCAGTTTTAAGGTCTTAACTTAGTTTCAGTATCATCAATGACCGCTGTGAGATGTGGGAAATAAAACATTGTAAATTAACAATAATTTAAATAAATAACTGATGCAGTTGGAACTGCAGCTCTCGCTATTTCCTTTAATAGAGTCGGTGTGTATGGAAGAAATGAAGAATTATGCATTTGGAACCCTTTTCACGCAATAACTCTAATGTTAGTTGGAACCTTGTTATTCTAAGGGGTCAATATCTTATCTTATACACAGTACAGTAATACCCCGACTTATGCAAACTCAGAGTTACGCGATTCGTTTGGCGACACTGTCGCTAGACGTTGACCGTTGACAACACTGCCGCCTGCTATATTCAGTGTTTTTCTTACTGTGATGCGCATTGGATGCGTTTTGCGAGCTGTTGGATTCCTTTAGTTGGGAGCCAATAATCGATGAGCTCATAGAGATGCGTAAGCAAAACCACAACGAAGATACTTCAGACCCAATTCTACCAGAAAAGCACATGACAATTGCAAGCTCGACGGAAGGTCCGGCTCGATTGAAAACGGCTTAAAAATTTTAGAAAACAGAGACTCCAACGAAGAACGCGTTATAGCTACAAAGTGAGGAATAAAAAAATTATTAGCTTGCTACGAAGAAATTCTGCGTGAAAAAAAAAGGCATCGTGTCGTCAGACGAATTTATTAGATTTTATGAAACCATCGACATCGAAATATTTTTTTTACATAAATCGTTTATTTTTTAAATATTTTGTATTAATATGTATAAAGAACTGCGATTTTATTAAATATTTATCTTCTAAACTAGTATTTTCGTTAGTCCTTAGTCCCAAATAAGCAAAATTGTATGTATTTATATGCAAAGTTGTATCTCGACTTACGCGAATTTGAGTTAAACGATTTTCGTCGGTCCCACCTATCGCGTAACTTTGGGGTATTACTATATTAATTAGAGGGGTATATTTTACACTCAGCATTGCGGCGCTGCATATAGTTGAAGATATATTCATTAGATCATGCGGTTGTAAAAGTAAAAGTTAAATTAAGATTATAAAAGTTTGACAGAATCACAACATTTGCTTATTCTGAGATAATTTTAGATTCAACATAATATATATATAACATTAGAAAACTGAAATTAGATAATATTCAACTGAATTTGTAAGAACGTACCCTGAACGCAAACCAAGGAAGCGAGGGCTATCAACGTCACGCAGAACATGTTTAAAGAATGATTTAAAATGTCAACACGGTTTTAGTAAAAATGTCCACGTACATTGCTTATATACGTGTGATTTTTAGATAATATCGTTTTACACAAAGGTCAATGGTTATTGTTATTTGAACTTTAACAGTGTGATAGCGTGATGTTTTCGGGGCCGTATCGCTTCGGAACGACAAATATTTTTTTCCTGAAGCGTGGAACGTCTACAAATCGTTTGATTTAACAAATTTATAGATAATATTCTCATTAGGAGGTTATAGAAGAATAATGTATTTATCTAAATTGTAATTTGTTTGAGATTGTCACGCACACTTTTATTAAAAAAATAAGTTAGTATCCGACAGTAGTACCTGGCTAAATCTCACAATTATCGCTTAGAATACAATTAAAGGCTGAATCTCAGAGTGTTAAAAAATTAAAGCAATATATAGTGGTACCTCGCTATACGTCTGCATTGGTGTAAGTCCTATATGATATATGTCCTGTTTGGATGCAAACATTTTTGTTTGGTATATGGCCTTTGTTTGGCGACGATTATATCATTCGGTGAACAATGTGCTCTATAACTCTTTGTGAATTACGTATGATTTTGTGTTTTTCGCGATTTATTTTGTAAATTCATTAATCACGCGTTCTAAGAAAGTTAATGAGAAGCCAACAAAGCCCGAATGAGCCGTAATAGCATTGTCTGAGATGTCTAGACAATGTCACGTTTCCCAAACATCCTGAAGAGAAGACAGAAACTAATTTCTTTTGACAGATGTTTAGTAGTTAAACATCAAACCTGATGATCTTCAAGCTGTTCAATTTTAAATACAAATTAAATGCATCAATTAGAAAGATAAATATTTTAGCTGTCACTGGGATTTAGACTAGGATCTCTTCCTGTGCGGGGAAGTGCATCGGCGATTACACTACATCGGCTTTATGCATCAATTTGAAATAACTGCAACATATTAGTTTGAAAATTTGTCAACTATTTACAAAGCTGACGTAGTGTAATTGGATAATGCACTTCCCCGGATTGGAAGAGATCCCGGTTCAAATCTGGGTGGCAGATATAATATTTATTTTTGTGGTAAATTGAGTAACAGAAAAATGAGTTGTGATAACAGAAAAAATTACATCTTCACAAATAATAATGTGTTCTATTTAAAATAATTAAAAATAATAATAATTACTTTTGTATTTATATATTTTAGTATTAAACAGTGTTCAATACATTTTAAGCAACCTCACCAATGTACAGGGTGGCCCAAAAAAGCGAGAACATCTCGTAACACACGAGTTATTTCTAAACGTGATATAATTAATTATAATTCTTAATACGCACAATATTTAGCTAATCAGAAATCATCAAAACATCCCATATTGCATCGTCTACTGGGCTGCTCGGTGGCCACATGCCTGGCTCGACCACATTAATATTGTATTTCTGGCTGCGTGAGATGGAGCTCTGTCCTGCTGTAATGTCTAGTTATACTCCAGGCTTTGTTTTAAAATTTTTTGATCATTCTTCTAGCACCCCGATATTTTTCAATTCGCAAATTTTTTATCAGAATACGGCAACAATTTGATATAAACAATGGGAAAATTAATAATCAAAGATGGCGACCGGAAATTGTCAAAATAAAATGTAGTACAGGTAAATAAGTATGTAAGTAAATTAGTAAACTATTTGAGCTATTGTTGATATAGTTCAACTCATTTTGATGTAATTATATCACATTTTACGAAATGTTCTCACTTTTTTGGGCCACCTGTATAATATGCCAATTACAATAGGATTCTTTTCATAGCAATGGACTAATCATTTTCTATTTATTTCTTATGGGAGATATTAGTTTGATATAAGTCCTAAGATCTGGAACCGAGGTACTACTGTATATATTTTATTACATAGCTTGTACATTATTTTTCAAGCTGCATGTTAGAAATATAAGTATGCCATAGAACTATGTTCTGAAATTGCAAGCTCGCAAAATAATTCAGAAAACCTTATTGACTAATAGATAAATAGGATCTACACTGAGCCAACGGTAACTGATAACGAAGAACTCACCGATAATACTACAAGAATGCAAATAAAGCCTCCATGACAAACTGTTGAATATCACGAAGAATGTCGTCCCATTGTAGAAGGTGCACATGAACATGTATATCACATCTACTAATAATATTGGATAATTTAAATAATGTCATTTTTATAAAGAATTTCGCCTCAAGGGCGCTTTACACATAAATTATTTATAGTCCTACATTATCTTTTTATTAAAATTAAAAATTGTTATTTGAACTTATGGAAATGATTTTTTGAAAAGGTGCATTTTTAGTCCCTTCTTAAATAAAATCTTGCCACCGCAAATGCTAATCTAAACTTAGACTTGACTGGTCGGTTCTACAATCCTTTCCGCAGCTGAAGTAGAGGCTGACCTGAGAGTTTGACATCTGCTATTCAAATTGTCAAGGATGCAATGTTCTTGAAGATATGTATGTTATATGAGTGAATTTTGAAATTTCATATATTATGCATGATGCTGCTGTCGCATTTCGAATGGATTGTAGTCTATCTGGCAGAAACATTGGCAAGCCAGCATAGATGCTGTTACAATAGTCTACACGTGACACCACAATGAGTGGACGGACGGCCTCGATAGAGGAAGATGTCTCAGAATACTTTTAATCTGTCTGCACTACAGTTTTGCTGATTTGTGTATTCATTGAAAGATCTGAATCAATGTGCACGCCCGACAACTTATCTGCAGATTTAGCATTCGCAGACATGGATTCCTTTTACCTTCTAAGTGTTGTCATCTCTGTTTTGGATGGATATATATACGTAGGGCGATCGATGCTGTTTGCTAAAAGCTCTATTTATTTATCTCTTGACAAGTTTATACTGAGAGCATTAACTTTAACAAGCTGTCCAGCTGTCAAAGGACGTGTGAAAACAATAATAAAATACTTAAACAACAAATTTTAAAATTGAATGCTAATGTTAATGGATCTATTTTCATGTTTTTCTTTGTAAATTTGTGTGGGAGATAATGTAATGTATCTCAAAATTTGATGACCAATTGAGAGATTTTTCATTTATTATTTACATATTTACATTTTTATAGATTGTGTCATTGTCGGCGTGTTTCTTAATCAATTCTTACATACTAGTACACACATCATAACAGTATTCCAGTCAAATACTGCAGCTATCATTTTTATTGTTGATCGTGGCGAGTACGCAGACATTGTTTGGAGTTCATCACAGGAGTAATCATTTGAATGTAATAATTTTTGGTTGCAGGATATTTTAATGCTCTCTATTGACAAATTCTTCCTTTGTTTGTTCCTATATTCCAAAGTTTCCTATATTTAGTAAAAAATTCCGTATTTCCTTTGATCTCTTTGATGGTCTTGATATAATCCAGCAGTTTGTTGAAGAGTCCTGCAACAACACTCTAAATAGATTTTACATTTGTTGATAGATAGACGGAGCGTCAGCCATTTTGGATGACATACAGTATTATTGCACATAGAAATTGTTTTTAATATTATTAATATTTGTTTGATATGGTTGTTTAAAATACCATTGGATTCCTATAAAGATTATTATTTTATTTTTATTGGCATAAAATAATACATTTGAAATAAAGGTATTACTTTACTAGACGTAGTCTGTTCTAAAACAATTATCTGTACAGTTTTTATAAGTTGTATACTGTTAAGGTAAGTACAGTCATAAGTTATAAAAAAGATTTTTGTCCATAATATACATAGTTGCAGACAAAATGTGTAGGTTGGCACAAATGACTAATTAGTTTCATTTTGTATTCTACCTACATCAAGCAACCACTTTGTTATTTTTGATTTAAAATCGTTAATCACATTAGACTCTTTACGGCAATTTATTAAATGTACGTGGTGCACAAAATAATAAAGATCGTTGACCAAATTCGGTATCTATAAAACTAAAAAGTATCCTGTCAACATTTTGATATACAATGTTGTGGCATTGTTGCAGAAGCAGTCTCATTTGATAATTTGATAATTTCTTGCTTCATTGCCATTACCTATATTTAGGATATATCTTTGTAAGTAGTTTCATGTTTATAATTAGTATTTAGAGAAATTTATATCCATGTTTCCATTCTAAAATACATGTTTTACACTTTCAGTGTATTTTTTTGTATCCCTCTACTTTTGTACACATTCCTAGGAACCAATTAGTACAATTAATAGCTGATTAGTAGCGAGTAGTAGTTGAGCAATATTGAGTAACTTGTTGGTGTGTGGTCAAGACGTTGGCCTAGTGATCTAGTGGTCGACAGTTCACGCCTTGTTCCAGGACACCAGCAAGTTAGTCCTATTTTCATAGCACAAGCGTTTAGCTTAGTTTGAAAATAGTTATAATATTGATATGACATGTATTCTGTGTACGCATCTCTATGGAAAAAATAATAATAATAACAAATCTAGAATATAAATACCTTATACAAGATAAATCAACATGGCCGCCGATCTTCAATAGAAAGCGGCACTTGAAGAAGTCTTATGTCATCACGTTAGAGGGAACATAGAGGTTGTCTGGCCTTTTTTTCTTCTTCTTGTATCCTATCCATTCAATGGACGTTGGGTATCATCACTTAATAGTAAACTGGCCAAACTATTACCTCAGGTTCTCCAGTCGTGATGTTCTCCTTCTTTCTGCAATCTTTCCCTGCATTATGAGGTGCAAGATTTGATATCTCATCACATGTCCGAGATATTGAAGTTATCGGATTGTTTGTTTGGATCGCATTGTTTTAAATACTTATTTTACTTCTTTCATCCGAACCATAATATCTTCATTTGTAACTCTATTCATCTAGCTTACTTCGAGTATTCTTCTGTAGATGATCCACATCTAAAATGCTTCAAATCGAATTATCATTTCTTCGGTAAGTATCCATACTTTCATTCCATAAAATAAAATCGAGAACAAATCATATCTGACCATTTTCATTCGTAATCCAAGGTTGAGATCATGCGGATAAAGATTGCACAAGCTCGCTCAATGCGGCATCTAATTTCGACATCCCATCTTTTATTAATGTTGCAACCCAGATATATTATACTTTGTATCTTTTTCAATTTATTTCCAGAAATATGAAGACTTTCTTTGTCAGCTGCTTTTTACAATTGTCAACAAAATAAAACGACACTGATTGATTATTTATTTCATGCATGTCATTTCACCTCTCATGTATTAGCTACAGCATATCTTCACTATGGTGTGCATCACGTTGGACCCGATTTCACCATTCTACAAGTGACATCTAATGCGACAACAAATTTCCACAAGGTGTCAAGTATGATGTCTTCTAAGTTCACCTTTCTTATTTATAAATGCATTGTGAACATGAGAATGATTTCTCTCCATTGATTATACACTTAACTTTTTAAATGCTATAAAAATGTCAACGTACTGTGACTCTGACAAGACAAGACGAAAAAATACGGTATAGTACAGTCGTTTATTGAGTAGGGGATAGGAAATAAAGAGTACAGAAGATAGTGGAAATATGAAAATTGAGCGGAGCGAGTCGGTGGTCTCAGACTCGTCGAAATGTGCGGCGGAACAGAAGTTTGGACCCTGGATGTAGATGTCGTTTGCGTTGTCGGTCGGCGGGGGTGACGATCATGGTACTTGGAAAGAGTTGGAAAGCAGAGTTTTTCAATCAGCTGGCTTGGAAGACCAGGAACCAGCAATCCGGAAGAGCGTTTGAGAGGGAGACAGGAATTGCGTTGACAGGACATAATAGTAGACTACAACATGGGGGAAATCAGCTAGTGAGGAGCCACGCTGGACAAGAATTGATGGAGAAGAATTCACCCACCCTGGATTGTGCAAGGGTGGGTGATGGGTGTCAGCTAATTCAATCCAACGTCTTATATTAATAAATAAATAGATCCAAAGTATTATATTTTAACTGCACTGACAACAAGAAAAGCAGTTTCGGTCACAATAGTGATCATTTCAATTGATTCTGATTCCAGTGTTTGCAGTTCTATGACGGGTTGACATCTGACGTTAACCCGACCGGTTACCATATTACGTCGGATGGTCATGTCATGTACTGAGGAGATAAGATGATCACATTGTCAAAACTGCGTTAGGAAGACCTCAAGCAACCTGGCAGTCAAGATTTAGGAGTCATAGAGGAAAGCCGATCCCAAGTAAATGAAAAAGGAAAGATAAAAAAACATTTTTAAAATTGTTTTATCAAGTTTTATTTCCCAGTACACGTTTATATGTAGGGCGACCGCGAGTATGGTCACTCCACTGTGTGAAAGCGCATATGGATTCTTAGAGTTCCTTTTTGATTACACGAATAACTACAGTGTGAGCACGAGAACAGTTTTGACCCTGAGTGGGTAAGCGCGTGTCTTCTCAAGGTTCCTTTTTGATTACAGGAATAAGTGCACTGTGAACATGAAAACGGTTTCTCTCCAGTGTGAGTAAGCAAATGACTTTGAAAGTGATTTTTATGATTAGACGAATATGTGCAGTGTGAACATGAAAACGATTTCACCCCCTCATCAATTAACTTCCGACTCTTCACGTGCTCTCTCTGATTACGCGTAGCGCTGTGGGTAAGCACATGATTTTGCAAGTCTCGCGCTCGATTGCTGGTGTACGTGCAGTATGAACATGATAACGGTTTCTTTCCCGTGTGTGTGCGAATGTGGATGGTCAAGGCTCCTTTCTGATTACACGAATATGCGCAGTATGAACATGAGAAAGGTTTCTCCCCAGTGTGAGTGAGCAAGTGTCTCCTTAAGGAGTCTTTCACCCTGCACGAATAAGTGCATTGTGAACATGAAAACGGCTTCTCTCCTTTATGAATAAGCATGTGCCTGTCTAAGGATCCTTTTACGTAACATGTGTAAGAGCAGAGTTCACATGAAAACGGTTTCACTTCAGAGTGCGATAGCATGTGTGTTTTGAAGCTTGATTTCTGATTACATGTATAGGAGCAGTGGGAACACGAGAAAAGTCTGTCTGCACTGTGCGTAAGCATGTGATTTTTTAAGTGTAATTTCAGTTTGCATATATAAGAGCAGTGTGAACATGAAAACGGTTTTTCTCCAGTATGAGTGAGCATATGATTTCGTAAATGATGTTTCTTGTTAGACGAGTACGTGCAGAGTGAACACGAGAACGGTTTCTCCCCTGTATGTGTAAGCATATGGTTTCTCAGGTTTCCGTTATGATTGCATGTATAAGAGCATTGTAAACAAGAAAACGGTTTCTCTTTTGTGTGAGTACGCAAATGGCTTCTTAAGCTTCCTTTACGATTACATATATATGTGCACTGTGAACACGAGTACGGTTTGTCTTCTGTATGTGTAAGGGCGTGACTTTTTAAAGATCCTTTATCACTACACGTGTACGTGCAGTGTGAACATGAAAATGGTTTCTCTCCGGAATGTTTAAGTATATGATTATTTAAGTGGGCTTTTTGATTACATGTATAAGTGCAGTGTATACAAGAGAATGGTTTGTCCACTGAATGAGTGAGCATGTGGTTTCTTAAATTCCCTTTAAGATTACAATAGTATGTGCAATGTGAACACGAGAACTTTTTCACTACTGAATGCTTAAGCATATGTCTTTTCAAAGATCCTATTTGATTACATTTAAAAGTGCACTGTGCGCATGAGAACGGTTTCTCCCCTGTGTGAGTAAGCAAATGACTTTGTAAATGATTTTTCCGATGAGTAGAATACGCGCATTGTGAACACAAGAAGAGCTTCTCTCCGCCGGGGTTAAGAGTATGAATTTTTGACGATATCATTGCAGTAATTTCTGGCGCACTTTCAGGGGTAGTCAGGGTCATAGTTCGGTCGTCGGTATCTTGCTTTTTAATGAATTCTTCTGTAAAGAAAGCAACACATTTTAAAATAAAGAAGAAATATAATATGTAACGTGTAACGTGGTAATGCAATTTTTTTTGATAAATATATAGTGAACAAGATTAAGGGATTGCAAGACTTGTGATATATTCAGCAGGGCACGAAATATGTTTTAATGATCTAAATTGATATCTAATGTAATGAAACCATCTTTTTACCGGTTTTCTCTTCAGTATATTTAGAATACTTCAAACACTCCTTCTTTATATCTGGATGCGTCATATCTACGTCAGTGGTATGACCGCATTCCTTCGTATCGTCACTCCCAGCGGGAGATCCCGGTTCACGTTTGATGTCAGGAAGACGAGGACCAGCGTTAAAGGACGTTAATCTCTGACCCCTTTCTCCTGAAAGAAACGTCGATAATTTATTTTAAGACTGTGATCAATTACATTTTCGTTTATTAGAAAAACACATAAAAAAATTATTGATGTATATACTGTAGTATCATTATAGTACGCTGTAAAGCGAAAATGTGTATATAAATCTAAAAAATCACACGTACTGCTCGAAAAAAAACTATTAAAAAACCGCATAAAAAGTAAAATTGAGGTAATCAATAAATGAATTCTATACTACTATACATATAATAAATAATAGGACGTCGTTTTTACATAAATAAAGGAGGTAAATAGATATTTTAGGGGATCCTTTTTTCCATTTTATACTAGGGGCCAATTTTCGTAGTTATGCCACGATTGTTGGCCCTGATTTAAAAAAAAAATAGAATGTTCACTCTATAATATGTGGGTAAAGATGCAAACTTGCCGGCCGCCAGAATCATTTGCGGCCGACTCGGGCCAACGGCACTGTGCGGCGGAATGCAGATTGCGTATTATTTTCAGTGTTTATACACATTCAATAAAGATTACTGTGATGTATCTATGGTGAACGCGCGATAAATTGGTACGATGAGTGCGTGAAAGAGATAAGTGTATCGCGCCTTTTGCCTCCGAATATATACTTTTATTATCAAGAACGGGTATTATTAAGACGATACCATCCCATATATACGCAGAGTCAACATCATTATTAGAACGAGTTAAGGATATAACAATAATTAATCGATAACCAGGGCCAGCATCAGGTAATTTTAGCCTTTTAAAACAACTGCTCGAGCACATCGATTGAGAGAGAAAAGAATAATTTATTTATTTACCGGAGTGCTGATCAGTCTCGCATTCTTGCTTTACATACACTCGAGTGTAGGGCACGCGGCCGCCTTCATCACCGCTCCCGGCGGGAGGAGACTCAGGTTCAGGTTTGACGACAAGTGAAAATGGGTCAGCATCCATAGTAGCTTCTATACCTGCAAAAATCATTATAGCCTATTAATTTTGTCATGTCTTGGACCTGTCGACGTTTCAGTTGTTCGTAAATGACGTCATCGTTCTATGAATTTTTGCTTTGCCTATTCACTCTGGTACACAGACATTGTCTTGTCCTGCTACCGCGAGCGTCGCTTGGAACTTCGATTGAGAATATATTGCAGGAGGTCATCTTCGTCTTGTGTAAGTATCGAATAAGCATGAATCGTCAGGAGCGACTTACAACTGAATAATGCAAACGTAAATTCTTCCAATCCGAGGTGCAGGACGCCAGTTGCCAAATGGCCGTCATAGATAATATGTTTAGAAATAGATGATTAGCTTGAACATTTTATCTATGGCTAGAAAAACCGAAAACCAAGTCTGGTGGACGGGGATAGGTGTCACATTCACGCCGCTCATCATGACTGACGATCTCGATCTCTATTAACTCTCGCCCTCTTGACTGATTTTCCGCTTCCTCTTCGTCCTTTAACTACGCCCAAAAATTTGAGGATTCGTCTCAGGCAAATGATTGAGGGTTTTTTTAATGTTTAGTTCCTGCAGAATAGACATTCGTGCGTCTAACCGTCCATGGTATGCGTAACATATCTCTCCAGCACCACATCTCAAAGGTATCAATCCGTCTTCTCTTCCTTGATTTCAGGGTCCATGATTTCACACCATATAAATAATACAGAATGCCCCAGATACTGTACAGGCCTGACTTATTTACCTGTTATTTTGGAAATACCGCCTGGTAAATATGAAGGTCCAAGAAAAACTCACGATAAAGCCGATGGACACGCAGAGAGAGAGCGCGCGCCTGGCACGCGTCGCCCTTTATACTCCCATAGATACGCATTCACGTGCGGCGGTGCGGCATTCACACACACACACATATATGTAATTCCAAGGTCATCACAATAAATAACAATAAAATGTATATTTTGACAAAAAAATTACCTTATAGAAAATATTAAAACAATAAAAAACAGAGTAAAAGTGTAAATATATTTAAATATACATAACTATTTACTAAACTAAGATTTTTGACATGTTGTAAATAACATATCTAAAAATACATAAAGGTAAATAACATTTCAGCAAAAAATAATTTCAAAATAAAGAATAATAAGAAATAAAACAATTGTTACCACAAAACTATCAATATCTTAAAATCGACTGCAGGTTTTAAATTTTTACCTTAAAAGCTGTTAAACTTATGGAATATGGCTGCACATTCACTGCGCTCATTGCCTCTAAAGTTATTCAAGAAATATTACAATAGCATCTCGAGAAAGATCTTTGATGTAAAATGGGAAGTGCGTAAAACAAACTTGAGTTCTTGGAAGAGGCAAACACGACTTCCCAAGCAAGTTTTGTTTGCGCAGCGCAAAGCAAAAGAAGACGGTGGACCGAGGAAAAGATTAAAATACATCCTGAGTAGATGTAGCATAGATCCTGAACACTAAACCGCGCTTGCACGCGCACAATACGTGGAAGGGTGTGCGGTTCGAGCCTAGGACACCTCAGCCACACTCGGACTCGCAATTGGTAACCGTGGTAGACGTCATCAAGAAGACTCACTGCCGAGTCTATGTAGTCTGGGTAATGACGAGAAAATGTGGTCAGTGCTTACATATATTTTGAACGCGTTGACGTGAGACTCCTGAGAAGTAGAAAGATAACTTTAAAAGGAGAGGGACAGGAAAAAAAGTCGACAAAATGAAGAAGTCCACGAAGAGAAAAGTGCTAGATAAAAACTAAGCAGATGAAGAAAACGGGGTGATGATAGCATTTGAAAATTTTGACGATGATTGAAGAAATAGATCCTATACCTCTTTTAGATCAGGTCAATGAAGAACCTGAAGTAGAGGATTTCATTTGAAAGGTAAAAAGATAAACATTTATTATAGTCTAATCTGTACATCCGTTAAAATTGTCTCATTGTGGAAAATAGTATATTTGGTTGTGGAACACAATGAGACAACGTTTTTTCCAACCAACCAATGTTTTTTCGTTCTCCTTTAATATTATATAATTAATTTTGTAGAAATATCTGCCGTCTTATTATTTGTTATTAATGAAAAAAAAGTTTATTTCTATAACAAAACGATTTTTTGTCCGATTGTGGAACACCTTTTCGTACTTCTGCAAGAGTAGCTGAGTTGTGATGTTAAATTTTTTCATGGGTTCATTTTTGAAAGTTACATAAATAAATTCAGTATGTATAAACAATCTATATATTCCATCGCAGATAGTACTCTATTTTGCTTCCATTCTTCGAGATCTTGGACCACGTTTAGTATGATGTGTAGTGAGTCTATATCTTACTGAAGATCGACCTCTCACCCCCCGTCCACGTACGTTGGCCAAGATCTTTAGTTTCACCAGGCAAAACTGCAATTTTTCTAGTACCACGTCCAAATTATTAAATAATTCTTTTTCTGTAGTAGAGATAGGCTTACCGTACGTCCCGGTATGTTGTTCCTGTACCAGCGTGGATTCCTGTCGGTTGTCATGATGATCGTGGGCTTGGGGAACTGGCTTGCCAGTTGGACACCTTAGGGTGCTGTTCCTGGAGAACATCTGCCGGCAGTGGTGCTCGGATAAGGAATCAGTTCTATATTTTGTTCGTGTTGCTCTCTGGTTACTTTTCTGTTTTCAGTACATTTTGACATTGTTTTAGTATTGATAATAATGATTGTATTTTTGTTTAAAATTCTTAACTGTACTTTGCATGAAAAATTTCTCTGAATTCTAAATTGTTACAATGTTTATTTATTTATTTAGACACATATAAGCATTGTACAGCTACAAAAAAAAGACAGTTTGTTACATATATTTTACACAGATTTAAAAATGCATTGCCCAACTAAGCAACCCTGTTTAAGGGGAAATTAAACTAAATAACTCGTTGATGGCAAAACAAAATCAAAAGAATATAAAATATAAAAAAATACCAATGTACAATACAATATGTAAAAGAATGTAAGGAGTGAAGTGTCAATTTCCTTTAAAATATACGAAATTTCTGCTGTGAGTGCATATTATAAACTTTATTTGAACGTTATTTTGATTTTAACAGAAATATATCATATTTACATCTTCACACACATTTAAATACATTGCCCAACTAGGCTAGCCTGTTTTTGGGCGAATTATGTATGTATATAATATTATTAAGGAAAACACATTCTTATTGTGAAGTTGTAATTATTCAGAACAGACGGTCTGTGATATTTTAAATACTAAATTAATGTATTAATTATAAATATATACATTAATTTAGTATTTAAAATATCACAGACCTATGTTCTGAATAATTACAACTTCACAATAAGAATGTGTTTTCCTTAATAATATATGTTGTATCAATGTGTCCAAAAAATTTAATAAAAATGAATTGATAATTCTGGCGTCTGCAATCGGTTTACTCAAAGGTATTTGAGATTATGTAAAAATAATGTAGATGGCTTTCAAATAATGGAACGACAGGTGTATTAATTTGAAAAATGTAACATATAGGTTCGAAAATTTGTCAAGAAAAATACTGGCGTTATAGCACAAAGGTAGTGCACATCCCCGGATTGGAAATAGAGATCCAGGTTCGTATCCCGGTGACGCAAAAACAATATTTTTCGACAAAATTGATTTTATATGTATATATTTATAATTAATACATTAATTTAGTATTTAATATATATATAATATTTTATACAACCAAAACTCACGGAAGGCAAAACACGGTAAGATCGAATACATACATAGCATATCATGTGAAAATATTTAAGGAGAGAAAAAAATAATAATAATACCAATAATGTAAGCAGATATGAGGTAGATGTAAATATACAAGACCAAAACGCACAAAAGTAGTTATACAAATTATTTCATTATATAAAAGAGTTGACTCTCTGGGTCTGCATTGAAATAGGTGGATATGATTCTTTTGTACCGAATGTGTTCTTTTCAATTCTAAAATTAGAAAAATGTTCACTATTGCGTGGAGGCTAATCAAAAATCGCTGTGTTTAACGCTTATTAGAATCAGACGTACATTGTGTTCAACTTTCAATCGACGAAATCAAAGAAATGTATTTTTTATTGATATTACGTACGTTATGTAGTAAATAACAAACTAATTACATGTCTAACATTTACCTTTGTAATTCCCGGCGGTATTACCTTCACAAATCTCGATTGCGTAAGTCTGCCGCCGCTTTCTTTCCTTTACAATTTTATGCTAAGCAATTTAAATGCCGCGCATTGTTTTATCGAAAGTCGTCGGTTGCGGTAGTTGTCGCTGGATGTGTGCAGTTTTTAATTTATTTTGGCACGTTCTTGCCAGATATCTGTGCGTCAGTTAAGGTGTTCCACTGCATAGAAAACCATTGTTAATAGACTCTAGGAAGCAGACTAAAATTATTTTTGCGTACATACCTGATGTGTTTTTTTATATAACAGGTTAATATTGTTTTTAAATAACTTTTAAATCAAACAATTTCATTGTTTTTTTTTAAAATATATCATTTATTAAATATTTAACAATTCACAGTAGAACTTATGGTACGTCGCAATAAGGCATTATGACTTAAACTTTTTAGTGAAAAAAATTGTGAGTTCTTTAGTTTTAATGGGTCGGTATCTTGTAGATATCACGAATTCTGAAGATAAGGAAGAGAAGACGGATTGATGCTTATGAGATGTGGTGATGGAGACATACCGCACATGCACATACCGCGGACGGCGAGACGCACAAATATCGCCATTCTGCAGGAGCTGAACATCAAATTTACTCTCAACCGTTTGCCTTTAATTTTTTGGTCCCCTTGCGAGAACAGAAGATAGCTGTTGCGGTGCGCCACGCCGAAGAACGAAGCAAAAGAAGAAGATCCCCCACCCGTTGGACCGACAGGGCAGAAAAGGTGACAGGCACTTCTCAAAGTGAAGGGCCACGGTCAAATGGACGGAAGTTCATGGAGATGATGATAATGTTGAGTTCGTGTATGGATCCTGCAGTCTATGTGCATAGTCACCACATACAGTACGGTAGACCAAGGCTCCGATGAGAGGAGTCAATGTAATAGATGCTGATGAATAATTGAAAATCGTCAGCGGAAGACCGGGTATAACGTTCACTTTTGTTTGTGAATGCGCATGTGATTTTTAAGGAACCTTTCCTGATTACATTTAAAAGTGCAGCGTGTACAACAGTACGGTTTCTCATTAGCATGCGCAGTGAGCATGTGAACATTTAGGTATCCTATGTCATAAGCCGAATAATTGCAAAGTAAACAAGTTAATATGTTATTGATAGTGTGAGTGTACATATGTATTTTCAAACTGCCTTCCAGTTTACACGAGTAGAAGCAGCGGGCGCACGAGAATGTGTGGGTGAGCATATGTTTTTCCAAGGACGCCTTATGTATGCTTGTAAAAGAACAACTGGAACACGAGAAGCGTTTGATTTTTATTAGATGCTTTGCTTTTGTTTCCTCAGTAGGCGAATTTCTGCATTCTGGCGATGTTGGAGCTGTTAAAGATAAAACAATAAACTATAGACATCGGGTGAACCATTTTTCAAACAGTCGCACAGGTGCGGCACAGTCGTATCCGGCACATTTAGCAAATTCGGTACTTTTTACAAAAAAAATATTTTTTCCTGTATAGTCGATTGGCCTGATTAACTAAAATTAAAATATTCGCGACCCAAACGATTAATATTTGAAATCAAGACACTCAATTCTACCGGAAACCGAGTATTTAAAAAAATCTAAGATATAAATCCGTCGTACTGTCGTTTCTAAGAATGTATTCATAAATTCATTTAAATAAATAAAATTAAAATAAAAATCTTCCCGGCGTAGAACCGAAACCCGGTCTCCCGCGTGACAGGCGGGGATACTAAGCACCACGCTGCCGAAAAATAGAAATAATAATTTTTTTAAACATAATTAAATGCTCACAGTGCAGTTCACAATAAAGTAACTTAACACGACATATGTTATAGTAAACTCGAGAGAAACATTATAATCGTCATGCTTTGACACAACCGTTCAAAAATAAAGCAACACATCGTACGCTAACGAAACAGACTGAAAATGATATGTATACCGTTATTATGCACCTCTCGAGCCACACTGTACTTTACGATGGTCGACTCGGTTATCAGTTATGAAGTGAGTAGCTATGGACTAACACATACAATATATACTGATAAAATTAAACATTTACAATAAAGATTTTTTAAACTTGTATAGTAGATAACGGAACGAAGTGTTTGTATAAAGATGATTATAGTAAATTATTTAAAATATGCAAAATCTTACCAGTTGACAAAAAAGTAATATACTACTACAACACTCGAAGAGTTTGTAAATAATGTAAATATAAATACTGATTCTCACCATAGCTATTCTACCATATTGTCGGGTCGAACCATGAAAGTATCGATCGCGAACAATATGTACGGTGAGAGAACAAAATAATGTGTTGTGGCAAGAATTAGAAGAATATTAATTATAAGAAGATTAATAAAGACTTATTAAACATTTAAAAAAATAATGAGACCTCAGTGACCACCCTAGAATGTGTTATATTTCATTTATAAAAAAAATGTTTTTGATAACCTCAATAATTACTATTTAAAAGGCGTAAAACTGTTATACGGTTTGGCAAATAATAAAATTATAATGTATATATATGTAATAAAGTAGAAATATATATATTTTTTTAAATGTTTGTAAAGGTGGCTTAAATCCATAGCCAGCATCGCCGCTCCCAGCCGACCAACAATGCGAGTGATATAGAAACCGCCAGCTCGTTCCACTCAATCATCACACTTCGCTCTTTGCTATCTTCAACACTTTTCTTTTCCTATCCCTGACACAATAAACAACTGCACACATGTTTCATTATCGCCACCGCCAAGCCTCCGCATGTTTACATCGACAGAATCATTTATTACATTCTTCACAAACAAAGGACTCGTGTGTTTCAAGGGGATTCTTGGGGAAGTTGTTGACCCTATAGCGGATTGATGGTACATGAGCCAGAAGGAAGACAATCCATCACGATTGATGTAAATAACTGACTTCTAGCTCCTTGTCAAGTCCAGCTGATGTCTGATTCCCCGCTATCTGAAATCAAGTATTAAATATACTGCAGTTTATCAGCATTATTTCTAAAGAAATCATCCTCACCAGTGTGCGGGTCGACCCTCCTGGAGCATTCCGCCTTCACATCAAGAAACATCACGTCTATATTAGTCTGTGGTTCTTCACCGCCTTCTTCTCCCTGTCCATTTTCAGTGGGAGACCCTGGCTCAGCCTTGATAGCATAAGTGAAAGGATTTTCAAGATCTCTATCTATTTTGGATGATGACGTATCACACTCCACTTTCAGGTTTATCGTATCGCGCTCAGTAACAGCTTCATCAGAGTCAGTTCTCGGATGGAATTCGATCAGAAAATCTGGGAAGGTGTCCTCTATCTTTACAATATGATACGGAGAAGTTCTTTCCGGGTTTACATTTGCATCAGAGATTGTTTCACCGCAGTTCTCGGCTGGTTCAAGCTTGATGGCGGGAACATCCCGGTCCATGATTCTAGACCCTCCTTCACACCAGGTTACAGTTAATCTGAAAATACAAATCTAGCTTAACTGACACTGACTGCAAAATAATGAATGACGCGAAAAATGAATAAATTAGGATTGAATGTAGATTCATTGGAATGGATTTTTTAAATTAATTTTTAGGGTGCCGAAAGGCACTCAGCACTAGTTTGCGAGGTGCAAGGTATGCAGCACTACCGATTGTACAAATGCCTGATCTGTGAAGTATGTTGACTCAATGTGTGTTGTGATGAGGATGATATTATAAGTTTGAACTGCGAAGGGTAATCCGCCTCCAATGTCGTGTTCCCGCACGTAGGTCGTGTGCTGCGAAGTGTGCGTACTGGTTGTTCAAGTATGAGATGACATAACGGTTAGATATATAATAGAAATGCTTAAGAACTTAACACTTAAGAACTTACCATCTGATTTCCCCACGGAATAAGTTACGGACAATTAACTTCCTAAACTTTTATGATTCCTGAGAATTCATCCCTCACCCACGATTCGTCTTAATTAGATGACGTCAACAGAATTTCATCCTTTTTCCTTTATTTCTTTATTATTCCTCCTTTATTACAATTGTGGTAACCCTACACGCGCCTGCAGACATGGTTGTGTAAGAGCTCACGTATCAACCACTAGGGCCTGAACCAGAGTGACCAATAGGCAGACGCAAATAAACCATTAGCACCAGAGATGGATACTGCTCAAGGAACTAACATCACTTCTCCGCAGACCGTCCTACTCAAGCGCACCTCCAGCGAGCTACTCCAGAGTTCAACCGCGCATTTAATAGTATTAATTCATCACAATACAAACGAAACCTAGTGAGTGATCTTTCACCACTAGGTTTCGCCACCCTACACTGCGACATACAACCAACACGCGTGAGACAAGAAGAGGTTAGGAAACTTTTGTCTCACAGCATCATAACCTTCTGACACAATCTCGAATCAATCGTAGTTTGAATAACTTTAACAACGCACACCTCAACTCCTACACAACGCATTTTTTGCGATAGGAGGTAACCAACTTAATTTGACATTTGACGTAATAAAATATGATGAAATATTCAATCATTTACTATTTTTTTTCCTTTTCTAGAGCATTAGTGTCGAAATGAAACAAATAAATGACATAAATATAATGTTCTAATAAAATCACATATTATTTGTGAATCGATTTCTGATGAGTTCCGTTTGGCCCGTTGGAAGCGACCAACATTGTAAATACGATAATTCTCAAAAACCTTTGAGTAAAACCTGCTAGATGGCGCTAGGTCTTTCAGTATATTTTATTAACATAAACAAAAGTTTGATTCTACTTATTAATGAAACGCGATGACATGGAGTGAAAAGCGTATGCTGCTGATAGGACCAAGACCGGGAAGGATACGGCTGGCGAAGCAGGCCCGCCCGCAGTCACTGCCGTGGCGCGTATTGGTTGATGATCTAGATGGTGGCAGGCGTCCGCTATAAACGGAATTGAACTACACATTTTTTCTCTCATTCTCTTCAAAGACAAGTTAAACACCTTTTAAATTATTACTAAACTATGCGTGCGCACGCTTTAAATAGTGAGTCATATACTGGAAATAACAAAAATTACCTGCATTAATATGCATTTCACAAATCTTAGAAAAAACGCTATCACTCTCCCACCAACCCAGGCGATTGTCTTACCGCTAGACAACATGAATTGCAACCTAATCTAAATAATTATATTCTAAATAATACGATGAACACATAATCTCTGTCAACATCTCGCACAGTGGTATTAGCGCCGGAACGGTACATTACGCAAACGTCTGATTATGTGTTCGTTTGCGTTAATTGGTTAAGTTAGGTTGAGCTGTGCCACACCACTTTTATTTGTTTGATAAAAAATCATGTTTTCACTGATGAAAAATAAGTTTTACGGAAACACGGACCATGGCCACCGTTGGTCGCTCTCAGGGCCTAGTTACAAGCAACCGGTGATTACAACAATATACAGATATGTAATAATCAAATGTTGACATTGATCCTTTGGTTCCAAGACTTTCAAACGTAAAATACGTCAAAATTAATGAAGTATACAATGTTATATAATAAAACCTTGATTGGTATGATGACGTAAACATACGAGACTCACCGACTGACTGTCAAACGATGTATTTTGTTCGGTAGGAACATCTGCTAGCGAGCGCCCAACCACAAAACGTCAAACGGTGATCATAGACACCGGCCATAGACATCAATAATTTAGAACTGTTCAGCCGGTCCTACGCAAGAACGGCGAATTGAGGCTGATACACCTTGGCGCGAAATGACGCGAGCTATCACATTAATTAATTAGAGAATTAAAAAACACAATAAAGGAAATTTCATTGTGCTCATCTCACGCGAACTATAGTTTGAACTTTGACTTTCGAACCTTGTGGCAGACTTAATTGCCTAGGAACCGTCATCTTAGAATTGTGCAATAAACATTAACGCTTGCTGCCCGGTGGGTCAAAACAAAACACGTTGGGCCATTTAAGACCCACCTCAAGTTTTCAGTTTTACAACCGTTTTGTGGGAGATTTTTTTATAGATTTTTCATTTTAAATATGATTTAATGAAATGACATGATGTGCCGTAATGTTTCTGCTAACAAAAATAATATTACGAATAATGAACATATTATAACGCATCAACAGACGCCCTACACAGCCAAAACATCCACTGAGCATGTGATCTTCTCGTCGGAATCCGAGCAGGTAGTGTCATAAAACTTACAGGTAGGCGCAACGCCCCTCAAATAATTATATTACCGACATTGTCTAGAATTAGAACAAATACATGGACGCATACCTGGTATCCTTCGTCTACCGTGGCGTAAGCGCTGAGATTCAATCCAAATGTCCAAGGGAAGTTCTTGAGCGATTTTTCCCATTTTTATCAATAACTCATTCGAAACTTTTCCGATATTTATTTGTATCTCAAATTATTTGGAAATATTTAATAAAAGATTAGCTAGAAGACAAACAGCATTAAACGATTATTTGTAGCGTAATTCATATTTTTACAAATACCCGGATCAAATCTGACCCACCACCGCAAAGTATGTGTTAAAAGAACTGGCCATCATATAGAATTCAATGTTTTAGAGGGTAAGGGCGGCAGAAATAACGACCAAAAGAGAAAAGTTCGTTTTACAATTACAATTAATTCCTAGGATTTTCTTGTACAAGAAATACCATGTAAGCTAGGGCCGCTCATCAACCCTGACGATAAATCAAATAAGAAGGGATGAGATAACGGCCGATGGAGATCGCAAACATGCAATAGCGACTGCATTGCCTTTTGTCGGGTTGAACACATGTTGAAAACGGTTCTGAGAATCCTCTTGTGAGAGTAGATCTAGCCGATTATAATAATAATAATAATATTAACCAAAATACGGTATCAACACAGAGGCGCTTGAGAAAAGACGCGAAGTTGATTTTCTACTCGAGCACCAGTGCCGGCAGATATTATCAAAACAGTTCCAGTTTCTTTTAGCTGAAGAGACTCCCAAGTCGCGATCTGAAGCCGCTGTGTCAGTACTGGCACGAAGGAGAAGGCAAATCATGCAGTTATCTAAAATAAATAAAGCATATAATTACGTACAATTTTATTCAATATATAATAATGACCTTTTTGACTCATAATTAAAACATTGTAGTTATCGTTTCCTTTGTTTTATTCCTAATGTGTTGAGCGGAACGTGGTTCCGAACGCACCCGGTTCAGAGCAACTGCCAGCACTGCGTTAGTCCACCCAGCTTCTGGACGCTCCTCACTCTCTTTCCGTCACCACTCCAGATGCTTTCGCGACATTTCAATCGGAATATTCTAATTATTATTTGTAACCTCGCTTAAATAAATTCAGTGTAAACATTAAGTACGCGTTTCAGTCATTACTACTTTTCTATCCTCACACATAACCAAGTTAGACACTGTTCTATACGAGCATGTGTGATGGTGGCTTTTGGGATAGCTTCACACTGAGCTCAATCATCTTACTTATCGTACATCTAAACTAATATAAATTCCATTTTATTTTCTACACGTATGCCTTATATCAATTCATATCTGGATATACACCTTCTTCATTTACCTCATATGCTTTCAAATTGGGCCAACTGCCAGTTTGTTCTTGCGTTCTTGTTTATATCATCGATCGTTCGTTTTTTGAGATCTTCCTACTGGTCGACTTGAAGTTCGCAGTCTTCAGGAGGACAAACTGTCCACCTGTGATCAGCTCATGTCGATTTCAACTCTGAGATAGCTTAATGAATGATACAACCTATATATATATATATATATATATACACAGGGTGTAACAGACCTAGTCCACAATACTTTATAGGTGGATACCTGACTAAAGGACGAGCAGAAAATGTTCAACGGGTATGTGCCTAATCTCAACCATGTCAGAGATATAAGCATTTAAAAAAAAATTCTAAATTTTATATTGATTATAAAAAAAATACACATCATAGAATATAGTCTGAAACAAAGATATACATTAATAATGGAACAATTTCAACTTCAAGACACGATTATGTAAAATTTTAAACAATAATATTTTCCGCAACAGTGCAGTATTTGCACATATTCCTTGAACATTTTCGACTCGTAAGTTAATCAGGTATCCAACTATACAATATAGTGGACTAGGTCTGTTTCATCTTGTATATAATATATATTACTTCACGAAATATTAAAACTAGTGCTTTAATGTTCGCCATGGGCCTGTGTTCGATTTCATATTAAGACCGATACAGTAGGTTAAAACAGTCGCCTAATGATGCAACGGTCGGTGATTCGAGTCTCATTACAGGACACCGGCAAGTAGACCTTAAGGGAAAACGGATGGTTTGACACGCTATCTCTTTCACACGGCCGACAATAGTACACGGAATCGTCATAGGGTCCACTGTGGCTTGAATGAAACTTACAAATATTTTTCAATTTTATTAATAGCTATCTAATTAATAACCAGGCTTAACACCTTATTTAGGAGGGATGGAGATAGTTTTTTTTTCAAAATCAGATGTAATCAGTAATTTTCCTCTTATTTTAAACGTAAAGTGTGCAAAATTTCATTAAGTACCAAAATTCTGCTTTAAGGGGTGAAAAAAGGGGATGGGGATGGTTTAAAATCTCATGTAGACTGTGACCTTTTTCTTGTTTTGATGGTCATGTGTGCAAAGTTTCATCAAGTTCTGAATAAAACTGTAGATTTGTATAAAAAACAAACAAACCAACGGATACACAGATCAATTCAATATGTACAAATAATTTAAATTACAAACTAATTTCGTATGACATCATGACTAGTAATTTTGGGATTAACATAAAATTATCTGACCAATGAAGAAATTAGATTTTCTATTATAACATCCAGAATATTGTCATCTCCGCTAAACTTCTGCCAATATTAGACTACTCCGTTACACCTACCGGGACGCAAGCTACCACAACAACTGCTACAACAAACATTTCTTACTTTATAATTCTCGAATTTTCAAAATTTATTCTCCGTCTTCGTCGTGAACTCAATGCTGAGCGTCGCGGTCTCATAGTCTGTCTGGGATTTGGCACACAGTCCGTCTCCATTTATCACGGTCTTGAGCCACGTTGATCGCTCTTTTATCTCTGGTACAACCAGTACATCTCCATTGTCCACTGTCGTTGTAAATAGAACTAAGCAAGAAGGTTCAAACGGTTCCAACGATACGAAGTTACTCTTCAGTAGTCCTCTCGCACGTTCCTCTAGACGAGTAACGTAAAGATAATTTTTATTTAACGGTTTTATCTCTGGTGTGGGTCTTTTTGTGTCTCTTCAGATGCTGCGATCTGTTGGTGGAGTAGCTGCACTCGTTACAGGCGAACGGTTTCTCTCCGGTGTGGATCATCGTGTGCGTCTTCAGCCCGCACGATGTGGAAAACGACTGGCTGCAGAAGTCGCACGGGTACGGTTTTTCTCCAGTGTGAATACGCTTGTGCTTCTTCAGGTACCCGGCTTCGGTGTACGTGTTGCCGCAGATGTTGCACTTGTACGGTCTCTCACCGGTGTGGATTCGTCTGTGAGTCTTCAGGTTGCCCCCGAGCGCGAAAGAATGTCCGCAAACGTCACACGTGAACGGTTTCTCCCCAGTGTGAACCCTATTGTGCCTCTTCAGCTCGGTGGCGAGTTTGAACGATTTACCGCACTCTTCACATGAGAATCGTTTCTCTCCGGTATGCCTCAAGCTGTGATTGTTCAACGTTCCGAGCAACGAAAACGAATCACCGCATACGTCACAGATGAACGGTTTCAGTCCTGAATGTACGATGTGCATGTGTTTCTTGAGATCGCCATCGCGTCGAAAGGTCTTCACGCATTCGAGACAAGAGAATGGTTTTTCGTTGGAGTGACTTATAAGGTGACGTTTTAGAAGGCACGGTAGTTTGAAGACTTTGCAGCATTCTTTGCAAGACAGCTTTTTATCTAAGATCTTTTTTTTCTTCTTTTTGAGCGCGTTCTTGTCTTTTTTCGCCTCGGGTATAAAAGGTTTTTTGATTTTTTTAACTATCTTTGGGATACCGATCAACGATAACTTTCTCTGGTGGCGCATCTCCCGACACTGCTTGTGGTGGCGAAGCAAGAAGCTCAACTTGGTAAAAGTGACGCAGCAATAATCGCAGATGCAGTTTTTCGCTGAAACAAAAACGAGTTACATATATATATGCATTCAATCGTGAGTTTTCTCGGTTGATCCGCGTCTCCGGAAGAAAGTGGCACCGTGCTGACTCGGATTAGAGACAGTTAGAGTTACTTTCAGCAAATTTGATTTATTAATTAAACGTATTTGTCGAAAGGGGTGTGTCTGCTACATAGACTAACAGTTGTAGTCAGTTTCTCTCCAAACAGGTTGTATCAGCCTTAGTCAACAATGATATTAAATGATATCTGTGCCATGGAAACATGACATATATCTTATTATAATCTAATGTACTTCCACCTGTCCGTCCAACGGAGCAACACAAAATAAATATTTATCAAAATAGATTATGAAACAAAACACATCATACAACGGGAACGTAGATCGAAAATCTGTCACAAAATTATGAATGTAGATATTCTTTGATCGACGTCACTCGGTACTTGTATGCATTTTCGCTAATCTCTAAACAAACTGTATAAATTTGATAAATTTAAATTGTTTGTATAATCATGCATTATCATGATCGTCGCGCTTGTTGGTCTAGCTATTGATACATTCCAGATCAGAAAATTAGTCCTAGTTTCACAGCGCAAGCGTTATAAAATAATAAGAATATTAATGTGATGTATTTCGCGAACACATATCCATTTTAACTTAAGAAAAAAAAAATTTTAACAGAAAATATTTAACTGATATTGCTTGACTAAAATGTACTGATTCGGTGATTTCGGAAAGATTTAAATATAAAAAAATACCTTATTACGTTTCGAACACCTTAAAATATTTTTAAAACCAATTCATATTCACATATTCTGAGATGGTGGGTCAGATTTGATCCGGATGTTTGTAAAAATATGGATTAGGCTACAAATATTCGTTTAACGCTGTTTTCTTTCTAGCTAATCTTCCATTAAATATTTTCAAACAATTTGAAATACAAATAAATGTTATCGGACGAGATTCAAATAACGCTTACACCAAAATATATATTGTCAACATTTTGAGCGGGTAGACAAGAATACCAGGTATGCGTCCATGTATTTGTTTTGACTTATTTTCGTCTGGCGGTCCCTAGGCAATACCAGTAATATATCTATTTGAGGGGCGTTGCGCCTGCCTGTTCGGGGTTCCGACGAGAAGATTATAAGCCCAGTGGATCTTTGTATTTTGGCTATGTAGGGCGTCTATTGATGCGTGAGAATATGCATTAATAACATTACGGCACATCATGTCATTTCATTAAATCATATTTAAATTTAAATATCTATAAAAAATCTCCCACAAAACGGTTGAAAAAAAGAAAATTTAAGGTAGGTCTAAAATAACCCACCACCGCCTGACGTGTTGTGTTTTCACCCATCGAGCTGTAAGTGTTAACAACCGTTCCAACGAGTCTACTTAAAAACTTTCATTTTAGCCAACTTTTAACAACTAGTTAATTGTAAAACACAATCCAGCCGAGAATTGTACTTGACATGAAAAAACCGCGGCCCGTTCACAACCTCAATCCATAATCGAATGCAATATGATTATTTTAAAGATTTAAATATATTCACTAACCTGGTACCTCTTCCTTTGGCCGGAATTCTTTCTTGACGTCGTTCAAACGAGTTCTTCCATCACTGTCACGAGTTGTAACATCGGCACTGTTTCCGACATCATCGGTGATCGTTCCTAAATCGTCCAACTCACTTTTATTAACATTGTTATTGTCGAGTTCCCCATCACAGTCCGCACCATCTGCAGCATCAAAATCATCGTCCGATTCCACTTTCACGGCTGTCTTTACGATTGGAACCGTATCTTGGGCGTGATATTTAGAAACATCATTGCGTACGTAAGACAGAGTATTCTCTTGACTTGGTGCAGAATCGACGTCGCATGGTTTAACATCTATACAAACAACATTTGAAACAGAATGCTGTACTTGTTTGTATACTCTGTCACACTCTTCTTTGAAGCGCTCAAAATCAAACTGGAATATAAAATATGAAAAAATATTAATACATTTTTGCACTTTAAGGCATTACGCACAAGTGTCTGGATGGGAAATGTTTATTTTTTTACATATTTTCAAAGCATTATATCTGGAGTATACCTCAACAAAATTTCAGAACGATCCGAGTATTTTTCAAGAAGTTACGTGAGTATACAGGTGGCCCCGCTGCCACGTTTACCTGTGTAATTTACCTATTGTACACAATACTATACCGATAGGACACGTTCAAAACAGGTCGATACGACGTACATGATATCTCAAAAACTATTTCACCGATCGGCTTCAAATTTTGAGAGCTATTCTACACACGGAGGACTATTGAATGATAGAGATATATATTTTTTTCGATGTAAACTTGCTATTTTATTAAGGAAAAACGAAAATTTTTAAAATCAAAAAAAGTGATTTTTCAGTAAAAACCTCTGCCATTTTGGTAAAAATTAAAGTTTAGAAAAATCCTTCAATGATTGAGCAGATGTCATCTTCTTACATATATTTTTTTTCGTATGTTTCAGATAAGGCGTTGGTTCTCTTTAGTTATCGTGCACAGCGCAAAAAATAAAGTTTTCGAAGATTTGCTGTATCTCGCCTATTTTTTAATATATATTTAAATAATTTAGACATTAAGTACAATACTGGTTCGTACTAAGATATTTTCTAACCTCTCTTTTCTCGCGTTGCTTCGTGTGGTATTTGAGGACCGCCTCAGCTCGCAAGCACAGCTCTCGGAAGGTGGCCACCCTCCTCAGGGTGTGCGAGCAGTGGCGGCACAGCCAGCTCTCGGTGTTAGCGCAGCGCTTCAGGAGGAGGAAAAAAGTATACAAATTATGAAGCACGGGAAAATACTTACAATTATCAATATAATGACACGATGGAGCTCATTAGGTAGGTAGTTAGGCTGGACTGTATCGGTGAGAAATCTCTACCTCTCTATTCATTCATACCTCGCCTCGTGTAAATGTGACTCAAAACATTTTGTGTCTCGTCGACTTTCCCTCTTCTGGGAGTGTATTTGATGACTGGATTCTCGAGTGTCTGTATTGAACTTCTGCACCTTCATTTTCCACCAACGTGATTGTTTGACTCGTACATTTGTACCTCTCTGTATTGTGCTGGATCTTATTTAATGACATATATATTACTATGTATATATTTTTTTCTCTTTTCATTGGTTTATGTAATATAATATTTAAGGTTTTTTTAATTTTTAATTATTTTTATTATGTTATCAATCAAAATTAATAATATTTTTTTATGGATTTATATTTATATGCTTTGTATTAATAAAGATAGCTCAAAGGAGGTTGGAAAACTAAATTTTTTAACTTTCGCAAGATTGGTAATAATCTCATTAAATTTATTCTGTTTTTCCTTTACTTTTTTCTGTACTAAACAATGTATTGCATTAAAGTCGTGTAGTTTTATTAGGTTTGATGATTGGGACCGACAAGGGAGCCCAAGCTTCTAAACCGGGTATGGGTGGGTGGCCCCTCCGTCCAGCTGTCCTCTTTGAAAAAAATAAATCTAATTAACCCTCAGCATACCGTGAAAATATTCGTACGCAGCCACAATGTCAACTTGTGTTACCTTGAGGAGTGTAATTTTTAAGCATTTTAATGGTTATAAATAATATTGAGTATAATAACAATAAATGTGAAAATATAACGGAATATTCATGACATGTAATGTAACGACGCAAGTAGCGATCTGTACCGAGCGGTATACCTGTGTTACGTCTTGGTTATGGAAACCTTAAATAAATCAATTAGAAAAATATACAAAAAATATGTTTTATTAGGAGAACACTTTCTTATTGTGAAGTTGTAATTCACAATAAGAATGTGTTCTCCTAATAATAAAGCTGTATCAATGGTCCAAAATTTATAAAAAATGAATTGATAATTGATTACTCGAAGGTATTTGAGATTCCGTAAAAATAAGGTAGATGGCTTTTTCAAATAATGGTACGTTTAAATGTATTCATATCAAAAAGGTAACATATAGGTTCGAAAATTTGTCGCTAAAAATATTGTCGCTGTAGCATAGTTGAATAATGCACCTCTCCTGGTTTGGAAAGAGATACAGGTTCGTATCCCGGTAGCGCAACAACAATATGTTTCGATAAAATTGATTTTATATGTATATCTTTCTAATAAATATTTAAATATTTAATAATACATAATATTTAATAGTTAATCCAGTTGCAACAATATTTTAGATTTAATAAAACACTTAGCTCAAGCTTCGTCAGGGCGTATTTAAAAGTTTGTACAAAATGATTGTTTTATTGAAGCTAATATGTCAAACCGCAAAGTGATTGCTTTCTACGAAAAATACAATATTTTAGTTGATCCCGGTAGAACTAAAAAGCAAAATTCGGTAGCCTAATCGTTTACAATAGTTAATTCACAATTTTTAGATAATCAAATAACAAAAATCAATACCTCTGCCCCTGTAAACATTTCCAGGAGAAAGTCGTTACTGTTGTCCAGTGACAAGACGTCGACGTCTGTGCACAAACAGCATCTGCAAACTTTCAAATCGGCACAATTATTTAAATTGACATTAGCTGTCTCCATATTATTCATTTGCGTCGAATCAACGATTCAAATGAACCATTTAATACACAGAAAAGCTTTCTATTTGACAGAAACCCGACTGAAATGCGAAATAATGACAGTCTACAATTTGACATATCCACAAGCAATATTAAATCAATATTCTTTAGGGGTGTGATAAAATATCGATTCTCCCGGTGAGTTTACAGCGCACGTTAGGTTAGTACTTTACATCTAATACAAAATATATTCTTATTAGCGAATATAAAGCAGCTGAAAATGAATCTTTATATTGCTTTAAATTGGAGACGATCAGACGATACAAAGAATGTATTGTATACCTGGGTTGCAATATTTATGAAAGATGTGATCCTTCTGTGGAAATTAAATGCTGTATTGTGCAAGCCCATGCAACATTTGCCCGCATGTTTTGCAGTCATGATCTCAAATTTAGATCACGAATGCGAATGGTCAGAGGCTATGTGTAACGTCATAATTTTATGAAATGGAAGTATGGACACTTATCAAAGAAATGATAAGGCGACTTGAAGCATTTGAGATATGGATCTACAAAAAAATGCTCAAAATTCGGATGAATAAAGAAAAAATAAATATTTAAAGCTAAAAAAATTCTGAGGAGGAGAAAATAGGGAGGCCTTCATCTTGCAGTGGATTGACGCTGAGCCCGATGATGATATTTATTTGATCTTCTGCATCTTCGTTTTACTCGCAATGAGAGCAGTCGTGAGATAGCATGAATGGTGATCGTGATCTACTCCAGTTCGTAGCATTTTTTTGTGCATTAACGTGATATAACCATGCTTTGTATGTGACTTCCCTTATCGTGTGACGTGTTATGTTGAAAATCATGCTAAACGCAACCGCGTTCATATTTCCTTGTGTATATGTGTATATACTTATTTAAGGATTAATTGTTATGCACGAGAACGTCAAAGCAGGACTTAATGAAGTAGACCCCATGTTCGCGCGAGTCCGGAAGTTAACGGATGGTCGAGGACATCAATACGTGGCCGCCAACACCGTCGCTTGGACATGCGGCCACGAGCCATGCAGCAAGACGCGCGGAAAAAGGACTCCGCGACGCTCTTCACAAGTGACATGGGGTTATGACAAGTGACCAGTGAACAGGACGAAAAGAAATATAATGAGGCTGATGGTGTAATTTATAGATTTATTATAACTTAATTTTAATTCCAAGCTGCGTAATGTAGATAAATCTTGTGTTAAAGTTTACTTGATAAATTCTGTATAAAAGCCTTTATTCATATTAGCTTACGTGTGTTTTGATTGACGTAGTGAAATAGTTCCTACTTCCACGAGTTCCGTTATTTCCTGTGATGAGGACTGCGCACGCACGACATGTAGCCAAGTCCACGAAGGCAGCCTGCTCATCAACAGGATTTGATTACGAATGGCAGAAGCATACCAAAAATGATAAACCTACTTGAAGCATTTGAGATGTTGATCTATAGAAGAATTTTATGGTCCGGATGCATAAAGAAAAATAAGTATTTAAAACAAAAAAATAAAAATACACTTCAATATCCGAACATGTGATAATAGCCAACGTTCGTTGATAGGGGAGTTGTAGAAGAAGAAGAAGTTGTAATTTTTTCTATGGATTTGTAGACGTCAAATTAATGTTTATTATGATGATCACTTAAGAAATCGTGACAAAATGTCGACAGTGATGATATGCAGGTGCTGTTTGTCGTCTGACGCCGTTGTGATTGCATCCGGAAAATGTGTAGACCTTCTTGCACAGCTGATCGGATCCAAGGTATCGCTTTATTCTCCGTATTCTGGTAAAGTGTGAATTTGCCAAATGAAAAATGAAAGCACAGTTTACGCGGTAGTTCAGGCTCACGCATGGAACATTTATGTACGATAGAGTACATATATGAACTAATTAGGATCGAATGTAGCTCTGTTTGTAAACACAGTTGACAGAATTAAGAAAAAGTGGCTGAAATGGTAAAGTAAGTACATGAAGCTAGTGTTAAAGGCAGCAGGATCGCTGGACGCCGAAATACCGGGCACTATCAGTTCAATATGACAGTTTTTAATTGTAATTTAACAGCCGAACAAATATGTCACATCGAACACGAGTGAAGTTGGCGAATTCTACAGACAATCAGAGTCAAGTAGAAACTTTCGCTTCAACTAATTAGAAGCTTAGGTAGACTTACCATAATTATGGAGATCTAAAACGGGATAATTATCGCTTGGTATTTGGTTTTCACAGCACCAAATTTTGGTTCAAAGAATTTTGAAATCAATTTGGACGTACGGTCAGAAGTTTTGAAGGTCATATCATGCATCGCTGTGTGAAAGGTAAATGTGGCCTCTTGTGGCGCAATAACTAATAATAATAATAATAATGTGTTTATTCCAGCGTCATCAGGTTTTTCTTTTTTAAAAACCTGATTCGCCATAAAGATAATACATATTAAATTATACATTAAAGGTTATGAAATAAATATGCTGTGAAAAATAAAACCAAGGAAAATATTAATAAATACAAAAAAAAATTTTTTTTTAAAAGTTGATAAAAAGTAAAAAGTTCACACACACACAAAATATAAATATTACATATATAACTACTTCAGTCACGGCCATTGTTGTATATGTAGCTATTTTGTAAGCGCTGCCATTCTCTGGTCAGGGAACCAGCTTTCCATGAGAGTGCCGCTTGCACCAGAGAGTTGGTGCTGAGCTCCAACCGCCGCTTTATGCCAGCAACTCGATGTCTTAGAAGCGGAACGAATCCACGTATACGGCCTTCGGTAAACATTGTAGATGCGCTACAATAACGCGCCAATCCGAACAGTATTCTGTATGAGTTGTTGTACTGAATTCGGAGACGGTCATACGTCACTCGCTTGTATTTCGACCAGAGCTCGCAGGTATACATGCTGGTGAAGAACAATTTAAACAGGATGCTCTTCACCTCCTTACTGCATCGGTAGAAACGCCGTGACAGCATATTCGTCTCGACATATCATCGTCTTGTCCATCTTCATTGAATATATGCCCAACGTATTTGACCTTATTTTGTACGCTCAATTTTATCCCGTCCAGCCACAGGGGAGGAATATTATCTGGCCCTTTTCCGTATTTGAACGCCACTATGACCGATTTGCTGGCATTGTATGAAATATTGTGTTCACTGGCGTATGTTTCACATATCTGTAAAAGTTTTCTTATCCCTTTTATAGATGGCGCTAATATAACCATATCATCGGCATAACTAATGTGGTTCACATTTGTCTCGCCCGTGTAGCAGGCATTTTTGCATCAGTTAGTCATTCGCTCAATTCGTCCATGTACATATTGAAGAGGATTGACGACGTGCACCCGCCCTGCCTCACATCTAAATCATCTTGAATCGAATCATCGTTTTTAAAAAATGTTTTAATAGATGAAGAGTTTGCGACAGCCATTACACGGTATGTCCACTCACTCACCGTGTGCATCAAGAAATTCTGAGAAACATTACTAGTATTTCACATGGCTATACTTGCCACAAAGCTTTTTTATAAATGGATAGTCTTTTGCAGTTCATTTGTATATTTGCATTTTATTTTCGTCAACATTTTTTAAAATGAAATTCAACATATATAAAGGAAACATATAATTAGATGAGAATGGGTTCTTTTACCGTATATTTTAAAGTGGTATTGATGTTATTAAATATTCGTGGCACAACACAGCTAGTTTCGTGGATCAATTTGTATTTTTGTTATTTTTTCAGGTGTTGGAGTTTTCAATCTGCATATGATTTTAATTGATCGATAATGCGTGAAGTTATGTATTACGTTTTCAGGATATACTCGGCCAATAAAAAAACAGTAAATTATTCCAGAGAACTGGTCCTAAAATATTCACCGTGTTCTTTCTTATACAGGCAGATCCACGTCTTAAGTACTATTTACTTTTGTGGCGGATGTGATATAAATATGCCGTTATACAGTACCTAAGAACACGTACTCTTAGGTACTGCATACGACAATGTTTCAGGTAAATCTTCCCCGCGACGGTCACAACTGGGTGTGCCGCGTCTGCTCTCGAGCGCTGAAGAAGTTCTCTGTTTTCCGGGAGCTGTGCCTCCAGGCTGATGCCGTGCTCAGGAGATCGAGAGGGAAACAGGTGACATTGTTGTATTTCAGCAGTAATACAGGCAAGGGTTGGTTGAAATATACACATTGAGTTTACGTGTTAGAAACAATCTCTTGGATTCTCGACCGATTTCTCTCCGTCGGTATCCAAATTATCAATGTCCTGTCGCGTCATTTGAGAAAAGTACTCCCAGATACCTGAAGGTGTCATCTTGTTTAGCCCTTCCTTAGATATGCATTAATACAGATTTACCTTCTGTAATATTTACTTTAACACCCACAATATACTATTTATATTTATAATAAATGTATTACATTTATTATGTTAAAGACATTTAAGTTAGTAAAATAAATGTTACTATTAAAATAATAAAAAAAACTCTAATTTCTTACGGTAACACGAGTTGACAGCATGGTTGCGTTTGAGTATTTTCTATCACGTTACGGTAAAGGTTAAAAAAAGTATTTTTACTTTGCAGGAAAACTTGGACTACATCAAGAGAGAGCGAGAGAAACATATTGTTCAAAATGAACCATCATTTTCCAATACACTTTGCATTGACGTGTCCACAGAAGAATGCGGTTCTTCGACACGGAGTCTAGAAAACGTCGTGTCATTCTTTGAGAGCGTCGCTATCCACAAGAACTACGCGGAAAACATGATTTTAATTCAGAAAGAAGATAGACTAAAGAGTTACAGCATCCAGGATATTGCAAAAGACGAATTTAAAGGCAGCGACAACGAGGAGAATTGCAGCATATTCCAGTTGGATTCCGGCCCTGATGATATGCTGCACGAATTAGACGCGCTCGTTGCAAACCAGGGTAGCAGCGTCAGCAAGAAGAGAATCAGCGAGCTCATCTCCCAGCAATTTGTAGAGGATACAAGTCAAGGAATGGATGATGTTGAAATAGGTATTGACATTGTTTACGCACATTTTTATTCTTTCGGTTGGCACCCCTGATTTTTGCATGTTGGTACCTATGATCATTCGTACCAGTGTATGGTTGCCGCTTTTTCTGCATTCGAAGGGATTCGCTAGTACAGACATATAGCAGATTTTTTCATACTTGGATTGATATATGGATTAATATGTGTATTTTTAACAAATTCTTATTATCAGTAATTAATATATATTTTTTTAAATGTTCGATCTGTTGAATTTTATAACATACTTGTATTAATATATAATAATAATTATATCTTTATTCCAGTGTGGTTGGGTTGTTTGTGCGAGACACGATTTTATATATATATTATTTTTAAGTTTATGTATTTTATTGATTAATAAAAATACATTTTAAATTTTATAAAACGTTAGAACTAACTCATGTACAAGCGTAATGTTTATCTGAATCCGATTAATTTTTTTTGTGCATTTCAGATGGAAAAATAAATTGTAAATACTGCGAAATGTTGTTCACCAACCACACGTACCTGCCTGGCCACTATAAGTATTGTAAAGGGAAGCGATCCCAGCAGAAGGCGGCGCTGGTGGAGATGTTCAGGAAGGACGAAAGCGGAGATAAAATTAGCGACCCGCTGATAAATGTCGTCGCGAAAAGCACCTTTCTGTCGAGGAAGAAGAAGAATTTCGTGTGCGACAAGTGTGGAAAAATATTCACAAAACTTATCCTATTGACAAACCATTCTGTTTTGCATGCAGAACAGCCGTGCTTGTCTTGCGAAAAGTGTGGAAAGACTTTCAAAACAGTCGTGTCTTTAAACAACCACATTGTCTTGCACACCAAGTTAAAAGTCTTCACCTGCGAAATATGCGGTGAATCATTTCCTCAAGAACAAAGACTGAAAACACATAAATTAAACCACACGGGAGTGAAACCGTTTACCTGTTGCGACTGTGGAAAAAAATTCAAGCTGAAAGGCCACCTTAAAGCTCACAAGTTGGTCCACTCAGGTGTCAAGCCTTTCTTTTGCGTGACTTGCGGCCACGCGTTTGCTTCGAAACACAACTTGACGGCGCACAATCGCACGCACACCGGAGAGAGACCCTTTTCTTGTGAAGTGTGCGGGAATTCGTACACAGAAGCGGGCTATTTGAAGAAACACAAACGTATTCATTCGGGCGAGAGGCCCTACGACTGTAAAGTTTGCGGTAAATCGTTTATGATATCCATCGCGCTGAAGACGCACACCATGATCCATACTGGAGAGAAACCGTACGCCTGCTCACAGTGCAGTTATACTTGCAAGAGATCGACGCATTTGAAAAGACATCAACTTATACACGATAGGTTAAAACCGAAATAATTTTCTAAATATATATGAATGAAATGTAGTTTTCGGGACATGTCACATGATCTTTCTATTTTAAATTGTTAATAAATTTAATTTTATATATATCAGTTTATATTATTGTAACCTAACCACGAGTTGTATTATCCAATTTTAAACATTAACCCAATGTTTATATTTATTGGTGACAAATGTTTATTGATTTTTAGGTCCCCGTATATAATGTATTATTTTATGGTTTCATGTATTTTGCTTTACAATTTGTACTGTAACATCTCATTGATATGTATGTCAATTCGTAGTTCAAACCTACTTTAGTATCTACAGCCTGATGTGGGTAATTGTAGTGAACACATATTATATTATAGTGCATTTTTCATAGTGAATATACGATTTAATAAAAATTAATTGAATAAACTCAAAAACACATTAAATCATCGTAATCTGGCGTATTTAATTCAAGGTAGTCTACATCTACGTCTAGTGAATGGCAATGGGCAGACCATGTTTCAACCGATGAACAATTAATAATCTTGATTGTTGTCAACGGTACATATTAAGAAGCTGCTGCTATTGAATGATCAAAAAAGACCAGGTATAAAGCAGAAGGAAGTATGAGGAGGCCAAGGTTTTATTTGGACTGTAGGCTAATGAAGAAGAAGAAGAAGAAGAATTTATTTTTTAATTTATATTGTACATTTAGGCCGATTCTGTCCGCATTGGGATAAGAACCGAAAGTCTAGTTCGCCTCGAATCCCAATACCTGGTGACATGGAATGCCAGGAAATTCGAAAGAGAAACGTGATGAGCACATGTTTACAACGATCCAATCACATGATTTATTTACCTAGCGATTTGATAAGCTCTTTTGAAAAGGCCGGGCCATGTGCGCTCATCGTTCATGGGAAATATTGTCTTTCTAACTTGTTAAAAATTCGTGAATATAGGTATCAGCCCCTACAGCCATCCAGGTTGAATATCTGATTTAAAATTACAATATGTACACACTATGTTATGTGGGTGAAGTGGTAATCTTGTCGGCCGTTCGAACTGGGTGAAACTATCGTGCGAGTTTTTTGGATCGGATTAAGTTCTAGAAGCTAGCCAGCTGGGAATTGGAGCACATTAAGGGAGAAGAATCACGATAAAAAGCAGGTAAACGATTTTTTATGCATAAATGAGTTCTTATTTAGGCAAGATATAAATGTTTATGTAGCCTGCCTTTTGATCAGAAGAAATATTATTGTCTATGCTTTTGGACCTTGTGACGTTTAGGCAGCAGTACTCAGTACGTAGCAGACTTCTGTTACACGTTTCTTATTTTTACTCAACCCAGTAAAATGTATTTATTGTCATTATCATTGCTGTAAAATGAACATAAAAACTCATGCATTGATTTGAGAAGTTGTTTAGGTAAGACAAAGTTGTGCATGTAGCCTCTCGTTTACAACAAATATTATTGTCTATGGCTTCATGTCGTTTGACGTTTGGAATGCAGTACGTGGCTGCTTTGACTGGCTTTAATTGCACATTTCTTCAATTAAATCGACCTATGAGCAGTTTTCATTGTCATCCACGTGTATAAGGTCAGTGTATTGTATTTTAATTTATATAATAAGGGTTTGCTGCGCCATTTTGACGCAATATTTAATTTCTAACTAAGTTTAACTAAAAGCAAGCACAATCGACTCCAGGGTGTCAGTTGATATCTCTGAAAGGTGACAAATTATATATCGGGTTAATTAATTATTAGAGTCAAGTAATGATATACGTAAAAAAATATTTCTTCTACGACAATCAAAAATGTTTATTTGTTTAAATTGTCTATGAACTGGCCCGGGTTTTGACGCAACCTACGTTTCAAGGCAGTGACGGAAAGTGATTAATGACGTCATTAGCAAATGCAGCCAGTTTAAAAAAAATGTTTTAACATTTATACGATGAATAATCGCATTCATTTTCATTGGTTACTCTCTATTATATTTAGTACAGGTAAACTTAAAATTTATTTACGTTTTGTCACTTTTTAGTAATGATGAAGAACTTCTTAATGAATTTAAAAATCTTTTAATACCAACGTTTGTCTGTCCTCCGAGTGATGCGGCCTGCTCATCTCTGTTTTGTTATATTGGCTATTGTTGTATGTTCTCTTATCCATACTAATTACTTTCTGTTTTGTGCCTACGAACGAAACAATATATTATTTATTTTGTTTTATTTTATTCTTAATGTTATTGATTTGAATTTGAAAGTCTGAGCAACTAAGAATGTCAGATCAATTCAAGTAGACTGTGGTGCAATCGCATCTCAGGTGCCAAAGACACAGGACTCACCGAATTCCGCCTTTCCTAGACTTTTCGATCACATCCGGTTGCAGTGGACTGTATAGAATGAAATCACTGTTTCGCCAAAAGTCGACACACTGATTCACGAAGTAGTACAGCGTATGACCATTACGATCCAAGGTCGCCGACCGACTGACCGCTCGCTAGCGGCGGGGGAAGGAAGGGAAGTATGTATAAGTCCCAGACTGAATTCGACGCTTTAAAAAAAAAATTCTTTCTATACCTCACACGGAAATAAATTCTTTGAAAGTATTACGGATTTATTTTCTGAGTAAAACCGATACGTGAGTTGCGCAACTCACCAAAAAGGTTCCGCGATAGAGTGAGTCGTTTCTGCTTCACACGTACATGTTTTTGGATATATTCTTGATAGTATATTTAATGTTATGATTAATAATTAAATACAAATAATTCCGTTTTTTAGAAAGATGTGAGCGTAAACACAACAACTCCTAAGAACGTCACAGTATCCTCGCTGTAGTCAGGTCTTCAACAGCGCTACGATGGATTTGGTCAATTCTAACTTCTTTGCCGTCAAATCTGAGCCTGGGTCCCCGGCAGCGAGCGACGGCAACGACGAGGAAGACGGTGGGGTGGTCTTCACCGACATAGATATATCACATCCCGACGTGAAGAAGGAATGTATGGAGTCTTCCAACAGCGCGGTCCACGCCAGCGGTGAGTGTGATCATTTAGCATATCTAAAGTAAGTGGCATGAAGGAACGGAACCGACCACTGGGAATCCGAAAAATCTACACTATTTTTATTATTTAGTGCTGTGTAAGGTCTGGTGCTGGTCGGACCCTGAATGTAGATGTCGCCAGAGTCGTCAGTCAGCTGGGGACTAGTGGTTTATTTGCACAACACTGATTTATAAAAGTGAAGTCTGAAGAGGAACAGAATAGGTGAATGCAGTGAAAATGATACTACTTGAATGTGGGGAGAATGTAATTCTGATCTTAGCATAGTGAATAAGATTAAGAATGGATTGCGCGAGTGAATTTCGCGCGTTGTACATGTTTCTGTTGGCAATCCTGGTTTTTAAAAATATGGGGTGTGTACCTTCCAGCTTTGTATTAGTATGCGATATCCGAGTCGCATTTCCCGCGGAATGGATTCTGATAATTCCGGTTGTAAATCAAAATTACCGCAGGGTGGGGGAGGAATATCGGGGGACGTGGTATAGGGAGAAGTCGGCGAGAAAAAGGGAATTAGAAGCGCCAACGATCTCGGGTAACCGGGGTTAAGAAGGAATGCTCGCCATACCTCGAGTATGACGCCTCCGCAGTCTCCTGGTCGCTGTCAAAACCACACAACGGTCGGTATTAGTATGGTGATGATCTCCGCTCCCGACTGAAGACGCCTATGTCAATGTTTACCCATGGCACATACAAACAATTACACTGTGCTCACAAATAACAAAATACAGTGCCGGTGCACTGGAGGTAACTGGTCCACACTGCGAATATCAATATTGATCAAGTTGTCGTCTGGTGGCGTCAAGGTCAAAATTCACACTGAGGCAAGCAAATCGGACAAAAGGTCGAGGGTAGAAATTTGGACGCCGAACAATAGTTGTGCCTGATATTAAGACGCACCAAAAGCGTATTAACGAATTCGAAACTGAGTATACAACTATACTTGCAGATACAGCTATTCGGGAACAGATCGATTTGAAAGCGTGAGTGTGCGAGATATAGATCGCGTTGCATTATCGAATTAGGTGTCGGAGACTGATAAACGTACAAAAAGGCATACGGTAGACCATCAGCATAGCGCAATCAGGAGAAACAAGACTGCCAATAGACCAACCAGGACCTGACTGTCGAAGTAGTTTACGCGAACAGGTGGTTTGCTAATTTCTAACGAATGAATGAGGGGAGAATTGTAAGATAGAAATAAGACGCTAATATTAATGACAACAAAAATAGATAGTAAACTGTACACTGGAAGATGGCCCTGTTAGAAGCCTCACTAATCGACGCATCAGGATAAGATTGAGGCGTTCTATGCTAAATCTATGGTTAGTTAGTTAGTTACTTATAACCTATTGAATGCTACAGTACCAATAGTAGATAGAGTATAATTTGTTTTTGTGTGTGCAGTGCGCTTATTTCGTACAATATTTCTACATACATTAAAAGATTCCTAATACTTTGATGATGCAGACATCTGATAATCTATCACGTGTTCGAGCAGCGTCCACATTGCTGTACCGTTATGTATGTTTTTGAATGGAGTTTATATTTATTCATTTATAAACGTCCTACGGGTTTTTACAACCATATTTTGGTTTCATATTGAACAAGATAACGTTTTATCTTTATCTGAGGCGATAAATCAATCGTAAGTCGACTATTTTGATAATTTTATGCGTATTTGGGAATTCAAAAAAATGTGCCTCGTATGAATATTGGAATGTTAGGGCTGGGAGTAACGTTCAAAAGGTTAACCTTAATCAATATCAAGAATATTATAACCATGCTGGGTTTTAGTTGCCTCTGGTATGTGAACCCTTGTGACTATTGTGTCCGTCTCCGGTGACAAAATAGTGCGTCGTTCTGTCCTGGTAAGTTAGTTACTCTGGTTCACCGAAGTATCGCAGTCTAGAAGTGCTTACATTACGGTATACATGATTCAAAGTATTGGAAATCGATCTTTTAAATGCTTACTTTGCTTGGTGCTCTTTTGTCCATAGGTAAAGGGTTTGATTAAATTAAACCCTTCCATTATATTAACATTCTAATTTAAATTAAATTTTGCAATGAATCACAAAAACCTAAATAAAACAAATATTGTAAAGGTAATGCAGTTCCGAGCAAGAAAATGTTCCTTGTTTGCATTTTGGTGGAGTCAAAATATTATTTGTTTGTTAATTTTTTTCTGTATATTAAATTTAACTTACATAAAACTGGGTTCTAAAATTTTAAATTCACAATAAAGTTGTGTTTTTATTAATTTTTTTAATATACATTTGTTTTATTATTTCAGATTTGAATTTATCAAGTGAGGCCTCTCTACCAGAAGTCACTGACGTTTACGCTCAATCTCACTACACTAGATTCGCGTATAATGAACCCCTAAAATTATTTCGAAGTAATACAAAAAAATGTCATTTTAGTGGAATGTCCTCAAACGGAGACAGACTGCTCTCTTGCAACGAATGTAGTTATACATGTTTACACAACAGCAGGTTAAAGCGGCACATGTTGACACATACGGGTGAAAAGCCATTTTCGTGTGCCAACTGTAGCTACACCTGCTCACAGAAAGACCACTTAAAAAAACATTGGCTCACCCATACCGGGGAGAAGCCCTTCGCGTGTTCCGAGTGCAGTTACACGTGCGCTTCGAATTCGAATTTAAAAAGTCACATGTTAACTCACACCGGTGAGAAACCCATCTCGTGTTCTGAGTGTACTTACACATGCACGACAAACGCGGATTTGAGAAAACACTGGGTCACCCACACAGGTGAGAAACCCTACAGCTGTACCGAGTGCTGTTACACATGTTCGACCAAGTTCGGGTTGAAAAGTCACATGTTCATACATTCGAAGGACAAGCCATTCGCGTGTGACGAATGCAGCTACGCGTGTTCGCACAAGATTCGGTTGAAGAAACACATGCTCACCCACGTCGGAAAGAAACAGTTGCGTTGTTCCGTATGCGATTATACGACTTCTCGCAACGTTAATTTGAAAATTCACATGCTCAGCCATGTCGGGAAGAAGCCGTTGTCTTGCGGTGAGTGCAGTTACACTTGCTTGGACAACTACAGCTTGAGATGCCACGCGCTGACGCACACCGGGGAGAAACCATTTTCCTGTAAACGTTGCAGTTACACGTGCTCGCTGGAGAAGACGCTGAAGAGGCACTGGCTGACGCACACGGGCGAAAAACCGTTCTCATGTATACGATGCAGCTACACATGTTCGCAGAAGCACGATTTAAAAGTTCATATGCTCACTCACGAGAGAAAAGATTCTAAACCTCAAAAGGCAATTGCGAGGTCGTGAAGAACTATATGCTCCTTGCTTCTTTCATTTCAAACCGTGGAGGATATGAATCCGATATTAAAATGATGAATACACGATCAGGGATAGAATTGAACCAAATTTGGCAGCACGACGACACCGGGTACAGCACAGTAAAGATTGTCAGAATACTAGATTCTACGCAGGTCTGATACAAGATTGTAGAATAATTACGCACTAGAGATAAGTTGCTGGCGTCTCTCTTTAACAAAAAATAAATGTCGAGTCTATCTTCTATAATGCAATTTCGCATTCTGAAACACTTCGAAAATGCAACGAGGCGTAAAGTGGATGCAATGTAGAGACCGGTGGTACACGGGAAGTTGAGTCTGCAGACAATGGTTTGTTTTAGAAAGCCACGATCGCGACTGCTACGTCAGAGCATGATTGAAAAGAAAAATAATGTGATACGTTGCTAAATGGTTATTTTGATCTAATAGATTGCGGGTTAAAATAGGTTACCTGATCTGATAAACGGAGGTGTCGTTCGATCATTAAGACTGATTGAGCCGGAAATTGCCTTGGTTGGTGCAGGGGTCGTGCGGCATTGTAGATGATGGAAAATCGCGTAATTGTTTCATACACCAATCGATAAAGACCGCACTTTCAACAATTCAACTCAAATGGACGAAATATTAACGAACCCTCCCAGTCGGGCCTCATAATTGAAATCACTGCAGACCGCCGCTACCGAGTAGAAAGTGTTGCAAGTCCAGCGTTTAGTTTCTCAGAAATGTTTCTTCTTCTTCTTCTCCTGCTCAGTTTGATTTCAATAGATGAAATAGATCGCGTCATCGCTCAAATGTGTTCAAATACGTATCGTCTCCTAAAATGTATTAAGGGCAAAGTACTATTGGTGTATCGAGGGCCGATTGACTGATCAGTTGAAATTTTTTACTGAAAGAAAACTTTTTCGTAAAAAAAAGTCATTTTTTGCGAAATCGGTTTTGATCGTAGGTAAAAAATATTTACTTTTCGTGAGCACATCCCGTAGTAAACTCATTTTACTCTCAGATATACGATATTAAAAACGAAAATCGATAGATAAATATGGCGGGCTCTTCACAGCTGTTCCAAAAGTTATCTGACACATTGATACTTGTTGAAAGTTGCAGTATACGAAAATTAGTCATTCAATATCCCGCTATTTTAATGATGACAGTTCGTCAGATGATGATTTCGTTGTTTAATATACATTAAAATATAATACGAAAAAATTTCACCAACAAAATGACAGATTTGGAACGCGCATGCGAATAAATCCGTAGATAAAGCATATTTCATGTTTATGTCACGCCTACAGACATCGATAGTAAATTTGGCGTTCGAACAACCCGCAAACGATTTTAATCACGATTAGTAAAAAGTTATCATTGCAAGAATTGACTTCTGGTCACATAACCGGATTATGTAGGATGCATTTGAGATGTGGTGCTGGAAACGTATGCTGTCTATCATCCTGGAGTTAAGTTTATAATATATTATTTCTGTATATCTTTATAATTCATTCATTTAATACGTTTTTCAATACACATAATTGATTACTTTTATTCATATATTTGTATGTGAATTATTTTTAGAATATTGTTAATATTTTCAGTTTGTGTGAGATATTCTATACGAAGGTTTCAATGGTAAATCAAATGTTAAAAAAAAAGAAGTTTTTTATTACCGAAACATTTTTATTATATTTTAAATAAACTTTTTATTATCAGATCCTTGATAGATAGTGCGACAATTAACTACAATGCGAAAATATTTAAAGACAATTAGTGGAATGACGCGTCACAATGGCGCCAGGCTCCCAACTCGTACTGAGGTCAAGCGTTAGGAAAAGGGTCCAGCATGGAAATATGCCAATATCGTTTTTGAGGCTGATATCAAAGCGCGACAAAGGTATGCTTGTATACAAACGAAACAGCCGTGAAAACATGAAAAAATTCTAAATTATTTTGTGTATAAAACGAATAATTAAAAGTATCCCTCATGCGCACCCATTGGCTGCACCTGCCTTCTGACTCAGGACTAAAAGATGTGGTCTTTTAAATATATATTATCACCAGAAAAAATCTCGTTGGTTATACATAAACAAAATAACGTAATAAATAACACAATGATCGCCTCTTGACCTTCCCGGTCTTCTTGTAACACCCGTAAATAAAATACAACGGAAATTTTCAAAATCTATATTCATTAGAAAATGAACAAGCTGGTGTCGTAGTGAAAGAAGTACCGTCAAATGCGCCAACTTTGCCTCTAGGGGTATCTTTGCCCATAAGGGAAGATTTAAGTTCAACTTGAAATATTAAAAAAAGTATTGAATATGGTAACAATATTTCGCCTGTAGTAGAAAATTCAACATTATTTTGACAATACTGCAAATCAGCTTTGTTTCTAATGTGAGTCAGTCGCCTGTTAAAGCTTGTGCAAACGGGGTATCGTTTTGTGGTGCCGATTTTGTGTTTCACAATTTGGAGATGGCTTGGTAACATTGCCCATCATTTTTTGGCTTACGTATTGTTAATTAAACTTCCGTATTTATTTACAACTTAGTCTTTTCCTGGACAATTACAATATACATATATTATCTATAGGTCCGTAAAGGGCGTATTCCGATGAAAATAAGAAGTGGGCAAAGTTGGCTAAAATTGCAGGTAATTTTGCCCACATAAAAAAAATCGAATTTTGACCTTTTTTAATGTATTTTTCCTGTTTTTGTTTTCAAAAATCCAATTCTGCGATCATGTTACTGCCTCTAATCATTTAAAAAAGATATTCTTCCTTAATATTTTTTCGAGAAAATTCAATTTTTATGAAAAAAGCGGGCCATGTTGGAGCATTTCACGGTACATAACATTAAAGATAATGTGTACATACATAATTCCCATCAAGACGGACAGCCCGCGTAGAACATTATGTCAGTTCAACAGCGCAGCTAAAGAAAACAGTATTTTAAATTTTTTCAAATCGCTGAAAAAAAAAAAATAAATATATATTTTAAAAAATCTAACAAAATAAACAACACCTTAAAGAAAACATAAAGCACACACATTTTGGTCTGACTGAAATAGGTACACGGTATATGAATTTTTTTACTAAACACACTAAGAACTATTTATATTCTGTACATATTGTATTAACAAGCAAAGTGTGAGTAATAATGTGGCTTCTCACGAGGCCTTTTTATGAAGAAATACAGTGTGGACATAGAGTATGCTTAAAACAAAGTCAAATAAAGTCAAAAAATTCATGGAGAAAATACGTAGGATTCTTGTTGTGTGGAAACGTTTTTAAGCTTTAGAGAAAGCGGTTCATCCCCATTACAAGCAATCGTATTGGTTATTCATCCGCTTCATTAATATATGTGTGAGTGCACTGTGATTGTAAAAACAGTTTTTATCCAGTATGGATAAGCACATGTCTTTTTAAGTAAGATTTTTGATTGCAAGAATAATTACACTGTGAACACGAAAACCGTTTCACACTACTATGTGTAAGGGCGTGTTTCTTTAGATCTGACTTTCTAATGCTCGAATAATTGCACCGTGAACATGAAAACGGTTTCTCTCCAGTATGTGAAAGCATATGACTTTGTAAATTTGATTTTCGAATGCACGAATAATTGCACAGCGAACACGCAAACGGTTTCTCACCAGTATGCGTAAGTTCATGTATTTTTAAATTTGATTTAAGATTGCACGAATAATTGCACTGTGAACAAGAAAAAGGTTTCTCTCCAGTATGCGTGAGTATATGTGTATTTAAGCTTGATTTTTGAATGCAAAAGTAATCGCACTGTGAACATGAAAATAGTTTCTCTCTGGTATGCGTGAGAATATGTGTTTTTAAGCTTGCTTTTTGATTGCACGAGTAATTGCATTGCGAACATGAAAACAGTTTCTCTTCAGTATGAGTAAGCAAATGATTCATTAAATATGATTTTCGAATACATGAATAATTGCATAATGAACAAGAAAAGAGTTTCTCTCCAATATGCGTAAGTTCATGTAACTTTAGGTCTGAATTTCGATTACACGAATAATTGCACTGTGTACATGGGAACAGTTTTTCACCAGTGTGTGTACGCAAATGGATAAATAAGTATGATTTTCGATTACACGAATAATTGCACTGTGAACATGAAAACAATTTCACCTCTGTATGCGTAAGCATATGACTCTTTAAGAGTGAATTTCGATAACACGAATAATTGCACTGTGAACATGAAAATGGTTTCTCTCCAGTATGCTTGAGCGCATGGGTATTTATTTGTGATTTTTGATTGCACGAATAATTGCATTGTGTACACGAAAAAAGTTTCTCTTTAGTATGCGTGAGTGTATGTGATTTTAAGCTTGATTTTAGATTGCACGAGTAATTGCATTGTGAACATGAAAAGAGTCTTTCTCCAGTATGCGTAAGTGTATGTATTTTTAGGCTCGATTTTTGATTACATGAGTAATTGCATTGTGAACATGAAAATAGTCTCTCTCCAGTATGTGTAAGTGCGTGCTTTTTTAAACTTGATTTTCGATTGCCGGAGTAATTGCACAGTAAACATGAAAACGGTTTTTCTGCAGTATGCGAAAGGGCATGTCTTTTTAAGTTTGATTTGTGACTGCACGAATAATTACACTGTGTACACGAAAATGGTTTCTCTCCAGCATGTGAAAGTTTATGGATAGTTAACAGTGATTTATGAAAGCACGAATAATTGCACTGTGAACATGAAAACAGTTTCTTTTTAGTATGTGTAAGGGCATGTCTTTTTAAGTTTGATTTTTGAATGCACGAATAATTGCACTGTGTACACGAAAATAGTTTCTCTTCAGCGTGTGAAAGTTTATGGATTGTTAAAAGTGATTTTCGATTACATGAATAGTTGCATTGAGAACATGAAACCAGTTTCTCTCTAGTGTGCGTAAGGGCATGTCTTTTTAAGTTTGTTTTTAGATTACACGAATAATTGCACTGCGTACATGAAAACAGTTTCTCCCCAGTGGTACTTGAGGATTTATTGGTGGTCTCCAATTTAGGTTCCTGTCCAGGGATAGGTTGGATAGAAATATCTTGTATTCTCAAAAGATCTGGAATGTAAATAAATTATTTATATGAATATAATATGCTATTTAGATTTTTGTGAAAGATTGCTGCTGTTACTCTACTTTGTAATTGTGGATTATATTAAAATATTACCACCGTAAATACTAAGTTGCGAACTATCACCTTTGGTTAAGATCGAAACTGTTTTCAATATAAGGAGAACACATTTTTGTTGTGTTGATGCTTCTCCGGGTAGGAAAAGGTCCAGCAACTATATATTTTGAAAGATAGATTTTTTTAATATCTTTCTAGTTGATTATTTTAAGTTTTATTATTTTTAAATTGTTTAATTCGTAGCAATAACTTGTATACAGATATTTTCTATCCGAATTTTATTTATTATCATTAACGATCACACTAAGAGTACCAATCCACTTACTAGTGCGCTGGTCGGCCTTTATAGAGTACTCCAAGCACTCCTGCTTGATGTCAGGATACAATATGTCTATGTCCGTACAGGTCGCCCCACCGCTTGCTCCTTCATCGCCGCTTTCGGCTGTAGACCCTGGCTCCGTCTTCACGGCTGGAACATTTGGGTCCATGGTTCTAGGATTTCCTACCGAGCAAGATATAATAATCCGATATAAAAGACCTGTGTTCATTGTAAATTATTTGGAATTATAAGGATTTTTGAAGAAGCGTATCCTGGCGTGATCGTGAAAAAACTTTTCCCTTTTCATCCAATGAACATAAAATTGTATAGCAGTTCCCCATTATAGTTTTAAATTGTTAGATAATGAACGTACAAGACGAAACGCGTTTATAGTAAGTTAAACTAGTAGAATAAAAAAACAAGTGTTTTGGTTTCCCATACGTTAGATTTTTTTTTGATTTGCATCCACCTTGAACGATTACACCAGGTGCGCGCGATTCACATCACTCATTACTATCTAGAATGAACTCCTCACCAAGCTGATCGGCCTTCCTGGAGTACTCGGAGTACTCCTGCTTGAGGTCAAGACACGATATATCCGAGTAGGCCGCTCCATCGCAACTCTCGGCTGCAGTCCCTGGCTCAGGCTTCACGGCAGGAGCACGGTCCATGGTTCTAGGATCTCCTACCGAGCTTACGTAACGTAATTAACCTTGGATGGCGGCCGACACACATTTAACCAGAGTAATTACATATACAACCAATGCCGTTTATTTACTTGAAAAATTTCACGATCCGTTTAGAAACAAAACTGAAAAAAAGTAAAAACACATTAAACCGTGCTAGGCCAGGCAGTCGTCTGATTTACCGAAGCTCGCGGTTCACGCGTGACACTAACGTACTGTTATAACGGCCCTTCAGCGAGTCCGACACGACCTTAGCGACAGAAAAGTAAAAAATATCTGAAGAAGAGCGTCCTTAAACCATACGCAGCTGATCTTAAATAGAATATCCGACAAGTTTCCCAACATCGATTATGATGTACGTCAGTGGACGCAGAGTGATTGCATCTAGCTTTAAATGGCGGCCGACATAGACACCAACGATCCATAAACAAATTATATAATTAATGTATTGAAGGGCTCTACGTACGTGGTTGCATTTAGCAATCACTATTCACATGATTCTGAAAGAATGTCTAAATTAAGGGTAATTGGAGCAGAAAGAGGAATCCATCTGTAAAGATGGTAACGCAAGGGTCAAATTTGATATGCAATTAATTTCGCTCAGATGAATGTTGATTGCGGAATGGAACATATTAATGGTAGGATCAAATAACGCACTATGTGCGATGACCTGAGGAAAATTAGAAAAGGTGAATAATAACGTCATATTTAAGTTTTTATCAGATATTTCTTGAGAAGTTTGTACTATACATTTGACCTCTGTTTTCTACATAAAACCTAAAAGTAATAGTTTTTTGTGCTTCCAGTAATTAAATTGTGAAAGATAAATTTTAAACAACTTCTAAGTACCAAGCACTCTTTCTTACGAAAGGCACTAAGTCCATCGTTTCTGTAGTTTAACATTAGTTGAGTACCCCGAACATCTTCAAACGGCAAACTGGCCTAGTAATGTGCAACTGAGGTACTAGATCCTTTCTATGTTCATTATTATTATTGTTTACTAATTAATTTTGTCTTATTGAAACGTAAAAATAACTAGTTAAATTAAATAAAAATATTATAAAATATATGTAATTGTGTTTAGTTTTTCTGGCATATTTTTAAAATTTAATTTTTGATAAATTTTGTTCATTTTATATTATAAGCTGAATGTTACTGACGTCATCTACATACAAAGTATAATCTGTATTAAAAAATAGTAAGAATAGTAATAGTTATTGGCGTTAATAAAGTTAAAAGTATTTATAAAACATAAACAATAACGCTTTGCGTTCAGATTTACACTTTGTACGAAAATGACGTGATTTAAGTAACATTCACCTAAATCTAAGCTTTATTGGCAAAGTTGCCTGTAGAACTATTGGTATTACATTTGTTTTAGTTAAGGAACCATTTAAAGTAAATCCTTTTTCTTTGCGCTTGAGATTTTGGAAGAGCAGCGAAGTTATGGAACTACAGGCTTTCTTAAATCTGGAGTTTTATTTCGTTTCAATACAGTTATTTCTCTCTATGGCTCCATGTTGTTGAGAGTAGTTCTGACGATAACTTGATGGATGTCGTCAATGCGTATTTTTATCCACCGGGCTCTCGAGATACCCGTCTTGTCAGTATTGATTATACTATCTGCTGCGTCTTAAAAGTCCAAGAAATCAGTATGTTTTATGTCAATAACATGAAAAGGCCTTCCTTCAATTGTTTTTATCAAATCTTCAGGCGCCGTAGAACTGCGCACCGGTTTTCTTTTTACTGTAAGAGCAAAATCTCTATAAACATTTTTTTGCAGACTGGGAGTATATTTCTTGAACCGTTTGGCAAACAGTAACTTACTGTATACAGTCGATTGCTTTCTTTAGGGTCACTGTATGTACCATTCCGCCTTCGTTTAATCCGTACTATATTTATTAAGCTCAACAGATATGAACCTTGTTTATCATTATTCTGAAGCTTGCAGAATTCACGAAATAATGTCTGTTTTTAGTCTTCCCCAATTTCTTTTGAACAAATTAAAATCCTGGTCAACCATAAAATACATGTATCCTTCTAACTAATATTATCTTACGAGCTTTCCTACCTTCATATTCTTCGAATGTAGCGAAATAAATAAAAAATATCTTCAAGCAAAAAAAAAAACATAAAAATATTAATTTATTTATTGATATCTACATTACCGATTCATTCATTACAAATAGTAGGTAACTAATTAAACTTAACCCAAGCGAAAATGTAAATATCAGTTAATAATATCGCTAAACATGTGCCGTAGTGCACATCACTAGCCCGTGACATGAAACTGGGATGAACGTTAATCCAAAATCACAATATAAATCATACCACTGGTGGATTTTTTGCTGGAATGATCTTCTTAGCTGTTGATATAGATTCCAGGCCTTGTGTTTTTCTTATTTTATTTGCACTATATTCTTTTAAACACCTCTTTCTTCTCGTCTGTATGGGAAGCTTACCTGATGCGCGTGGCACTTTCTCGGCCATTTTCATACAAATTGACGATAGCAGGCAATAACATTTAGTGCCGTTTTAAAATTAACACACCGTGGCACTTGGCGAAGACGTGATATTTAAACAAGTTGCGGGGACTTAATGCATTATTAGAGTTATTGGTGATGACATATAGAATCAAGCTGCACTTAGTTTTAAAAATTAAATATTGATACTTAGTGCCTATTTTACTTCAACCATTCAATTATTCTTGATAGGCTTTATTACTTCGAATAACGATAATTTTCGGCCGCCAGATGGTACTATACGACCGGAATATGTTAAAAGGAATTACCGTTCTAGGTATACTTTATCTATGGTTAGTTGCGTCGAGTGCGTCATCGATCATCTTAGAAGGTTTCTAAATTGTAAAAACTAACTGTGGGATCAAGCCAGGACGCGTTTCTGTGGATATTTGATAAATCTGCAATCACAGTCAATGCTATTTCGATTTAAATTGTATTTTACCATCCCATAAGTTATCTCGGAATCCCTGAAGGTCCGTTCTGACGGTGCAGACAGTGAGGCACGTGAGACAGTTGATAAAACATACGATTGCCCCGCCTGAAACAGTTAAATATAAATCTATGCACTTTACATATGTATTCAGAAATGGACAAAAAGCATGTTTTTAAAAAGTGACAAATTAACGACATTGTTGTATACTCGGGTTATTTGTGTGTCGGCCGCCATTCGAAGGTAGTTACTTCGCGATCTCGTCATCACTTGCTCGGTGGGAGATCCTAGAACCATGAACCGAGCTGGCCCAGGTGCTCCTGTCGTGAAGTCCGAGCCAGGGTCTACAGCTGAGACCGGCGAGGGAGCAGGCGGTAAAGAGCCCTACACTGATATAGACATATGGTACCCTGACATCAAGCAGGAGTGCTCGGAGTACTCCAGGAAGGCTGACCAGTTGGCCGCTGAACAGATTGGAGAACTGAGTGCGAATGAAGGTATTGCTTCGAATGCTATAATAAATTTATAATTATTTAATGTAAAGTTATATTAATGACCGTGTCGACCTTAACGCTAGTCGACAGTTCGCGAGATAGGCTTATTCCATAATTATATTTACTTGCTTACTCGCCTAAACGGCCAGGTATGTGAGACGCGAGCAGTGCAAAAACGTACGTGTTTTTAATATCTCTAGGTTATTTAAATAATATTTAATTGTTTTCTCATTTATTAATTCAATAACAGTACCTAAATATATATTCGATTTGAAATGAAGTGTACATTGTTTCTATTACGAGTAAGAAAAAACATAGGTGACATCTGTCATCATGTGCATATATATAGTTCATAGAATGAAGCACTTTCGCAATGTCAAAACGTCGATTTTTGGTTTAATTTCGACCTAAAATTTGTCAAAATCAAATTTGAAAAAAAACATTCATCCGATCACAAATAGCATTTTTGTGTTTATTATTGTCTATTTGCGAACAAAGGTGGAATAATTTGAACTCATTGAGATATTATTTACGTGTTGTTTGTTTTGGGTAAAGCTCTGTCATTGAAATATAGATCCTATTGACACTATTTATACTTCGGAACCATACTACATGCATATCTTCAATTCCAAATATTTAGTCTAACAATGGCGTGATAATAGCATAAGAAAAATGAAACGTATGTAATTAATGTTTAATTGCAGTCTTATCATATTTTAATTTCATAATTAGTGTTTGGGACATATATTTATTCGTGTAATACATATTTATTCTTGAACGAAAATAATGTACTGTGCCTTGCCGTCCCCTCTTCCATCACCAGCGGCTTTGTCGTCGATCAGTCGATTGGAACACGTCTCGTCTAAGAGAACCTAAGACAAAATAGTGAATTAAAATACAGTCCACATTTTGGATGTGTCTGCAGAATCTGGATTATGGTGTTCCGGCAACTATGCTTATACGCAACAATTAGTATTCCTTAAAAAAAAAATCTGCTTTGAAACATAAATAAAATATTAAGCGGCATCTATTGTATAACAAGGAAAATTATTTTTAATTAAATATTAGAATTTGTTTTAAACTACACATTTTATTATGTACACTAAATTCAACTGGTTTCGGTTGTGCGCATTACCTTCTTCAGGACAATATAGTGTACATTAATCTAAGTCCAGATATTACATCGATGGTTAACCCTTCCCAAACCATGCAGTAACACAGGTCTACCGTCATAATTAACCCTCTAATATTTCGGTAAATACATGCAACATGAAATTCATATTTTAGATATTCCTAAAATAATTATTAGCTCTTAGGAATGACTAGTTAAAAATCAATTATGAAAAGGGAATCGTACAAAAACAATTACTTTTTCCATTCAATCCGTTGTAAAATTAATACGTTGGTAAAAATTCCATTTGTGATATGAAAGACAGAGATCACACACTATTTTCACAGTGAAAAGAACATCAAACATACAAATATAATTGTCTCTTTCTCACTAATTAAATGAAGAGAGATAAGAAGGAAGGACACATTGTATAGGACTTCATTAATATTCTAAATAATATAATTAATCATTTATCAAAATTGAATGCTCAATATTTAGAATAAATTCGTGCCATTACAGCCATTTAAGCTAATAAAATCATTTTTTTAACTGTTATTTACGGTAACACGAGTTGACAGCATGGCTGCGTTGGGTATTTTATATCGTGGTATGGTAAAGGTTAAGAGAATAAAGCAACAGCATATTAGAATGGGGCAGTGTTAGCGAAAAAATAAGTGGATTACCTTTAATGAAAGTTTATCTAGAAAGAAAAAATGTAATCGACTAGAATAGAGACCGAAGAAGGAAATATTACAAGTAATAACAAAGAAAACAGTACTGTGTTCAACCATTATTTCATCTCGTAGGTGAAAATTTGAATAAAAAGTTAACATCGGATTGTAAATCTAGATTAAAAACTGGTTCATAAAACTCGGTAAAAGTAAATGTATCTATCTTCCTAACATTGTTCCAAAGTTTGAAATTAAATACATCTCCAGGAATAGATTTAACCTTATCGTTTATAATAAAAGAATGTCATTAAGGAGAACACATTCTTATTGTGAAGTTGTAATTATTCAGAACAGACGCTCTGCGATATTTTAAATACTAATTAAATGTATTCATTAGAAACATTACATTTAAAATCAATTGTATCGAAACGTATTGTTGTTGCTACCGGGATTCGATCCTGGATCTGTTTACAATCTGGGGAAGGTGTATTCAATTTGTCGTCAAAAGTAATGTGTGCTGTAGCATATTTAAAAAAAAATGTCAGAACAATTTAATAAAATCATTTGATACGTGTGGAATATTATACTAAGAAGCACCGCCGTCGCCGCTGCTTCAAATTTATTTTAGAAACGATCACTCCCCGAATTCCAGGAAACGACCGAACCTATTGGCCTTCTATCCAGCCGAATCGCTGCCCCGTTGTTGTCATAGCCGATCGAAGAGTTTACCGCCGGCAACTGTTGACCTCCGCGGCCCACCCAGGCCTCGCTTAAGAGGCCATTTTCAGGGCTACCTTAACCGCTGCCTTCATCGCACCCTCTGCTCTTTGCCGCCCGCAAGCCTCCGCCATTCACGGCGTCGAGTGCGGCTGTCACAGCTTCGTTCTGTTTACTCTACCCCGCTGTATATTGAATTATTTTTCCTGAATATTTTTTTTAAATAAATTTTTCTGCCATTTTCCACTGTCTTTAACTGAGCCCTCTTGATACCCTCGTAGCACATTGAAAAATATTTTTAACTTATCATTAAATAGATGAATTTTTTCTGATGTCTCTAAGGAAGCAATAATATTACCTATTTTTAAAAGTGGATATTCTGAAAATCTTACAAAGTGTATAGATCTATTTCTCTGCGGCCGCGGAGCGAAGGGAAGGTGTGAGGCACAGAACAATATTTCGTTTAAGGTACATCATATACAGGATGTAATAGACCTAGTACACAATACCTGACTGAATTACTAATCGAACATGTTAAAGAACTCAACCATGTCAGAAATTTAAGCATTTAAAAAAAATCGCAACAATGCGATTATTTCGATTAATTTAAATATTTTATAAATTTCAAATTATATATTGAATACAAAAAATTAAATTTCATCGAATTTCGAATTTCTAGTCTATTTTTGTTTTGAAGCAAAGATATAGATTGACAATTTAACAATTTCGCAAATATTTATTTCGAAGTACGTAGTCTTCAAGCTTGACACTATTTTGTAAAAAAAATATACAATAATATTTTACGTAACAGTGCAGAATTTACACATATTCCTTGAACATTTTCGAATCGTAATTTAGTCAGGTATCCACCCATAAAATATTGTGGATCAGGTCTGTTGCACCTTGCATATGACTCATACATAATGAACAGTTGTTAATAAATATCGGATATCTCATAGAGACGAAACTATTTTTATTATATTTAATGAAATATACATAGAAGTATGTCGTAATTATAGGGCTTACGACCTGTCGTGTATGCTGTTTCAATGAAAAAATAATTATCAAATTTAGTCCATAGATAGCGATGGTGCAGTGGTATTTGAAGCGAGTCCACATATTAACATATATACAACTATCTAAAATTTGATAGATGGTGTGAGAATGGTAAACGTAATATTTATATAAAGTGATCACTTAAGCCAGCTGAAGACAGGTCGTAAGCCCTGTAAATACCTCATACTTCTATATATTATTCATTAAATATAAAAATAATAGTTTCGTCTCTATGAGATATCTGATATTTATTTAATAAAAGTGCCTTTGTAGGTAAAAAATCCAGTAATTGTGTGTCATTGGATATATTCAAATATTGATTTATCTACATTCCAGATCTCTTGCGAATACAAGATACTGTGTCTACGAATCCACTTGGGCCTCCGTCTATTTCTGGAAAGGAACTACAATTGGAAACTGCCACTAAATCTTTAAGTAGTCGTACCCTTACTGCCACTGGGGTGAAATTTTTTCCCTGCACACATTGCAACTATTCATGCAATCGAAATTCAGATCTAAAGAGACATGTGCTCACACATACTGGAGTTAAACTCTATTCATGTACACAGTGCAATTATTCGTGCAATCGAAAATCAAGTTTAAAAAGGCATGTACTTACGCATTCGGATAATAAACCGTTTTCATGTTCACAGTGCAATTATTTGTGCAGTCGAAAAACACAATTGGTGAATCACTCGCTTTCACATTCTGGGGGAAAGCCATTTTCATGTACACATTGTAATTACATGTGCAATCAAAAATCGCTATTAAAAATGCACGTCCTGTGGCATACTGGAGAGAAACTTTTTTCATGTTCGCAGTGCGGTTATTCGTGCATTCGAAGTTCAGAACTAAAGAAACATGTGCTTACGCATACTATTGTGAAACGTTTTTCATGTTCACAATGCGGTTATTCTTGCAATCGAAACTCAGTCTTAAAGAAACATGCGCTTACGCATAGTAGTGATAAACTGTTTTCATGTGCACAGTGTAATTACACGTGCAATCAAAAATCATACTTAAAAAGGCATGCTGGTACGCATTCTGGAAATAAACTTTTTTCATGTTCACATTGCAACTATTCGTGCAATGAAAAATCAAACTTTAAAAGTCATATGCTTACGCATATTGGGGAAAAATTGTTTTCTTGTTCACAGTGTGATTATTCGTGCATTCATAAATCAAGTTTAAAAATCCATTTGCTTTCACACACTGGTGCGAAATTGTTTTCGTGTACACAGTGCGATTATTCGTCTAATCAAAAATCAACCTTTAAAAATCATGTGCTCACTCACATTGGTGAGAAACCGTTTTCCTGTTTACAGTGCGATTATTCGTGTAATCTTAAATCAAGCTTAAAAATTCATTTGCTTTCTCACACTGGTCAGAAATTGTTTACGTGTACACAGTGCAATTATTCTTGCAATCAAAAATCAATGTTAAAAAGCCATGTGCTCACTCATAATGGGGTGAAATTGTTTTCTTGTTTACAGTGTAATTATTCGTGTAATCATAAATCAAGTTTAAAGATCCATTTGCTTTCGCACACTGGTGAGAAATTATTATCCTGTACACAGTGCAATTATTCTTGTAATCAAAAATCACATTTAAAAAGCCATGTGCTTTCACACGCTGATGAGAAATTACTTTCTTGTTCAATGTGTAATTATTCGTGCAATCATAAATCAAGTTTAAAAATTCATATGCTTTCTCACACTGGTGAGAAGTTGTTTTCATGTACACGGTGCAATTATTCGTCCAATCAAAAAACAAACTTTAAATGTCATGTGCTGAATCATACTGGGGAGAAATTATTTTCTTGTTCACAGTGCGATTATTCGTGTAATCATAAATCACGTTTAAATATACATTTGCTTTCACACACTGGTGAGAAATTGTTTTCTTGTTCAACGTGCAATTATTCGTGCAATTATAAATCAAGTTTCAAAATCCATCTGCTTTCGCACGCTGGTGAGAAATTGTTTTCTTGTTCAATGTGCAATTATTCGTGCAATCAAAAATTACAATTGAAAGGTCATTTGCTTTCACACACTGGTAAGAAACTGTTTTATTGTTCAACGTGTAATTATTCGTCTAATTACAAAGCAAACTTAAAAAGTCATGTCCTTACTCATTCTAAGGTGAAATTGTTTTCTTGTTCACAGTGCGATTATGCGTGCAATCTAAAATCATATTTAAAAATCCATTTGCTTACACACACTGGTGAGAAACTGTTTTCGTGTACACAGTGCAATTATTCGTGTAATCGAATGTCACTTTTAAAGAGACATGTACTTACGCACACTGGATAGGGATGGTATTCACTGTAAACTCTTTTATATATATATATATATATATATATATATATATATATATATATATATATATATATATATATATATAAATATAAAAGTGATATTTAGACAAAATGAGTTATGAATGTAGTTTTGTAGAATATAAAACTTACGATAAGCCTATGAAATCATAGCATTATATATCCTTTTGAATTTAAAGCATTTTGAATTGTAAAAACATATATATTATCAGAAAGTGACATATTTGGCCATGTTGTTAACGATTATCTCATAACTATGAAAATAGAGATGTCACTCTTTGATACTTTACGTCACATATATACTTTATTATGTTTATTTAAGATTTCTATGAGCACTGGTGTATGCAACGTGCGTCTCTTCTGGGTAAGATAATGTTCGTTGTATATAGTTTTCGTGGGGAAACCTAGGCTGATGTGTCGGCTTGATAACACGTGCCATTGTTAAGGTATTACAGTTTAATTAGGTATTTATTGAACCTTCAAGCGGGCGCGCGGTTTTTTGAAATGGCAGTGGTCGTACGAAGTCGTATCGACCTTTTTTATATTTAGATATTGTGAAACACAAGTTAATATACTAATGATTAATTATTTATAATATGAGGGATGTCTTTGGATTAGGAAACATTTTGACTACTTTAAAAATCTTACATAAACTATAAATAAAATGTTTTTTTCAATAATTGCTAATCATAAACTCAGAATTCTAAAATATAAATTTGGTGAAGTCAAACAATAGTTTTTCTCTTTTTCAGAGTTCTTAAATTTCACATATGAATAAATTCCAGTCTTGTACAAAAGTGGTAACCCTCACACCTCACGTTATTAGATATTTGCCACTTTATCATCTCCCGTAAAAATGCAACTCTAACTGATAAGGGTACATCTCGCTTGCTTCGTTTACAGATTGAATTTCTTCTGTTTTTTCCTCATCTAATAGGTGATTTGAAGCCTCTGAACCTTTGTCGTCGAGCGTTGGTTCACTTTCTCTATTTTCTTCAAGAAGTACATATTCGTACCATTTCGTCATACCTAATATGTGTGCGAAGAAAATCGCATGTTATTTTTTCGACCCCTTGAACGCTAGGCGCAACTAACGATGGGTCCACATTGTACGAAGTACTTCATTGAACTAGTTCTTTATACTCACGCTTCGTAGTTTGCACTTTTACATCGTGCTGATACTTCAATAGTTCAATACTTCACACCATATTCACACACACTAGCTAATAACTTGGTTGCAGGCAACAAAGCTCTCAGGAACGTACACATATAATTGCGAACTGTCTATTTAAAGAGACGAAAGAGTTTTCCTCTCACTTCATGTATTTCACACTTCGCGAAGTATCACACTACATACTTCGCTCTTCGCTTCGCACTTCAGACACTTCATTGAAGTATCGTTCAAGTATAAGTTATCGTTGCGACGTGCATCAGGAATGGGCCAACTAATGATATCAACAAACTTCGGATGAAGCGTTCATTACGAAATGAAGTTTTGTCCTTCCCTAGGTGCAACTGAAACAAAAGCTATCTGTACGCCACAAGGTGTGTGGGAAAGGGATGCAAATTGTTAATTAATGTTCGTAATGAACCTATCACAGTGAAAATAGGATTTTATGAAAGAATACGTCTATTGGACGCCGCGCGACCGCTCGAAATTTTTAAATTAGTGTTTTAATTTGGTTGTTGCAGATACTGACAGTAAACTGTTGTATATTAAATAACTACATTATTTGTACTCTTATACTCACTGAATTATAACTTTTAATCTTAGATATTTTCCTTTACCTTGTACATATATGCTTACATTCTATTTATACATATTGAATTACACATTAGTATTGTCATTCTCTCGTTTTATATATTTTCACGTTTACTTGCCTCGTATGTACTTTCATTTTATATTTAATTGTGTTTTGCCTATATTATATGTGTCTAAAAATAAATAAATATATATACCGAATCTTAACGTGCTGTAATGGCGTGCTCCTTGTTTATTCTGTTCGTTTTTTTTTTTTAATACATTTGTTTAGTTATCTATTCACAATCGCCTTCACTCGGTTTAAACACAAAATATTTATCTCCCAGATATAGTTCTTTGAAATATGTTCCTGAATATATTATATCGTAATTAATGACACGACGCTCCCTTCGTGGGCCACCCCTAGATGGGAATTATTTATGTATAGTGTAATTTTAGTGTTAATTACTACCATTACTTAGTCGCTACACACCTTGTTCATATTTCAATAAATGAAGATTTAAAATGTATCCTGTTGTATTTTATTTGAAGTGTTTGGGGTTGGTACAAGAAGAGCGGGAGAGTCACATTATTATTATATTATAGATTCACTCATAGATAACCGTTTTTGACTTTCATTTGTACTTTGGATTTACCTTGGAGTTAGTCGCCTCTCTGTAGGCGACATTTTTTATCATAATCATCTACAACAAATCACGTCTACGAATCTGATCGCGTCGGCCTGGATGCTGCGGGCCAAGCGTGATGTGATGCCAAAACATCTGGTGTCTCATACGCCCTACCCGACGAGATGAGTATTTGACGTCTGGATTTTATATTATTTCTTGTAGTATTGTGTTTCTTTCTTTTACTAATGACTAACATCTATTATTTATCACCTCCAGTTATTACTATACATTTTTCCCAGTTTAGGATGAAGGCAGAATGTGACAAAAATGAGGTGGGTATGTGTTGCTCAAGTAAAAGAACCCGCGAATCTCATATTCTACACTGACTAGGCGGTGAAAGGGAAGGACGCAGGTCTTCTACCCCCGTCAAAGAAGCTTTCCACTTTCCATTTTCCACAGTGTACTATTCGACCGGCTCTGAAATGTCACATAAAAATACTTATTCACATTTGAATGTTCACGTTGCTCATGGAAATACTACCCAAGAAGTCGCAATCTTTGCCCGTCAATATTTTTTGCCAAAAAATTCCAATTACACTACAACAATATTGATATATATTCATTTTTTGTGTACTGCACTTCTCTTGAAAGCGTTAGCTTGTGCAGAGTGTCGAGAAGTGTACTGTATATAACAATTAAAATTGTTGTTTATAAGAAGTGTTGCTCGTATATGTTATATAATAAAATAAAATAATAGCATTAGCGTATGTAATATTATAAGTTTAGGGGCACATGTTTCTTTTTAAAGTGTTGGTACGGCGCGTACCAGCTCTAGCGGATTGAACGCCAACGCACCGTCGCTGGCTAGGCTCAGTATGTGGGTACGCGTGTGTATGTATATTCCTCGGATGGGTGGAAACATAACAATACTGCAAAATGCTTTCAAATACTGCAAATAAGACGCGATAATGTGGTCGCAGCCGATGAGACTTCTCCGATAGACTCCGGAAGACACCATAGGTGAGTGACAAGCGGTGGTCCCTGTCTAAAAGTTTCTCTCGTTTTTGAGAAGTTATCAAGGGTCGCCATCTTGCGTAGGCCGAAGTCGGGGATATCTCTTATTTGTTGAGTATTTCAGGTCCTTTCCATTTGGCCCGTTTCTCGCCAGTTTGTCACAATCATAGTGCTGCGCCTACACCACGCTATTTGTTACATTACAGTTGTGTTTTTTAATAGCATTTGATAGTTCTGTATCACTAATTTCACTAATGTTTTTAGGTAAGCTATTAAAACAATTTTTCTCTAGGTGCGTATAGTGGCGTTGTGCAAATTATATTTATTGATTTTTAAGTGTGAATATACAAATTTAAATCCAATATGATTTTCAGTAATAAAATAATATTTTGGTTTTTGTTTTAATATTTGAAGGATAGGATTTCTTTTAAATAAATCACAAAATGTTGATACAGTAATACCCCATTTAGCGCGGGGGATACGCTCCAGCAAAGTAGAGCGTTATAAGAAACAGCGTTAAACGAGGTTATGTCACCATGTAGTTATTGGGGTTAAGGGAAAATTTTTAATAATGAATATGTATTTTGGCAATTAAGTTTATTAAATATGTTTTTTTTATAACAATATAACAAAAATTTATTTCTTACAAATATACAAACATAAATAAACATACACCCGGAATTTTAAACCAACCCTTAATAGTGCGTCAAGTAACAGACACTCAATGCGAAAAATAGAAAAACTCAAAAGAGAATTTAAGTCATCATTTACGTTTGAGATCATTCAGATTCTTCCGCATTTCCAATTTTCTGTATTTTTATCAAAAATGTGTCTAATGTCATTTGCGTTTTTCGTTTGCACTGTGTAAGAATTTGTCGATAAGTGGATGAGGCATCCACGACACCCCGTTTTGCCTTTGAGCTCCTATCAAAATCCGCGTCATTGGACCAATTTATTAATTGGTCCATAATTTCCGTTATAGTGTCTAAACTAGATTTTAGAAATGTCGTTGAAAGTTCTCGTCAGAATTGCTACTTTCAATATTTTCGTGTTCTTCTTGGTACGCCAATTCCTTGAGTTCATCATTAGAAAAACTTTCTGCCCTTCCTTCTAATATCTCTTCAAGATCTCGCACATCAAACTCGCCTACACCCGTTTGTGTTGATAGTTCCACCATTTCGTTTTAGATGCACTCTTATCAGCGGTGATCGGCATACTACTCATCCGCGTTACGCTTTGGATATCGGGGAATCCCACGCGGTGTGCGATTTTCGAGGAATACCCTATTATATATATAGGAATACCCTATTATATATATAGGAATACCCTATTATTTATATAGGAATACCCCTGAGGAACGTTCATCCGAACCAGATGACACATTAGTGATAGACCGAAATCTAAAAAGTAACCGTGTAAGGAAACAGACATCCTTTTATCAACTTAACAATGCCTTCAGTGAAGAGTGAACCAATATGATACAAGCAGGCCATGAGAGGAGCGAGGCTATACACCTGTTACATTAAAATAATGAACAATGTTACACATTACAAGGCCAGCCTAGGGGAGCTGATATATTTAAATTACATTTATGCTTCAGTAGCAAAATTATCAACCTTTAGACGTTTTGTAGCAGTCGCTACAACGTTAAATTTACCAATCTATAAGATAGATGCGACAGGAAGATTTTTAACAGAGAGATAAATGGAAATGTATATATTAGTTTATCAGGGGGGCTAGCTGATAATATCGTTAAATTAAATAAATCTCTAATAGTGTTTTTAAAATTAAATTTATTTTAAATTTTTATATATAAATTACTTGATTCTATCACAAACTAAATCAGTAATATAGAGTAAATTATTTAAAGTGTTTAAAAAGTTGTTAAATTTATTACAATAAGGTGTGGTGTTGAAATATATCAATGTATAAAATTGTTGTCTTTGTTTTGTAAGTTGATATTAAGCTAATTTTGGTTTTTTAAGTTGACATTAAGCTAATTTTTGTTTTTTAAGTTGACATTAAGCTAATTTTTGTTTTTGCATATTAGCCTCTCTGACTGTCAGTCTAACACCGCAAAAATTCTGCACTTTATGACCACGTGTGTTAAGAGTTTGTTTTTTTTAAATTCAATTACATTTTTGTAAGCATAATATCATTTTTGATTAAAAAGCATCATAGACCATGAAATGGAATGACATAGAATGTGGAAACAATTGAATTTTTTAGGAAGATAGCAATAAATACAGTGTGAACATAAAAGCTGTTAGATTGTATTGAATCTAAAATGACCGACCGCTACATGACTATGAAATATGTAAACCTAAAAATAACATTAGAAACCATGAAATACTTCAATTAAGTAATTAATTATTAAGAACTTTAAATACGTTTGCAATTAATTAATAGAACGTATACGAAACGAGATATCAAATAGTTCTCTCGATAATATGTAGAAGCACGAGAATTTTTTAAGAAAGCTTTGCGATTCCACGTGAAAATGCACATTTAGGACCCACCCTTTCCCGGAACCGTTGTAGAAGTATCAACTTCTTTTATCAGTGATACACACAGGGCAACAGAAATGCAAAATCTACAATAAGTCAACACAAAAAAATAAATAAAACTAAAGCTAATATGAAGATTGCAAAACCGAACAGAGATTTTAATTTTATCCTTTCTCCAGCCTTTTATATGCTATCTTTATTTATTTTTTAAGATACAGGTATATAACAACATTAGAAACAAACAAATAAACAAGTGTTATGTACGGAAGTAAGGAAACAAGTGGGTACAAGACAGCCATTAAAAGGTTAACTATCAAGTACACTCTACACTCTCCTGTGAAGGGATATCGATAAAACACAATTATGTATGAGTCACGCCATACACGGTACAAGCCAACGGAGTTACGAACGATTTTGTTTGTGAAAAGGCACTGTAAACATACAAATATTTTACCCACAAGGTACGTACGCATATGTCTCCATAATTAAGTATATTTTATGATAGCACGAATAATTATAATGTGAAAAAAAAAGTAGTTTCTCTTAAGTATGAGAGAGTGTATGTCCTTTTAAGATTAATTTATGATTGAAAAGTAATTGCACTATGAACAAAAAAATAATTTATCTCTTTTATAGGCAAGCTCGTGTTTTAAAGTTATCAGTTTCACTCCAATGTGTAAAGTACGAGAATTAATAATTTTTAACAATGCTCATGAAAAACTTTTCTCTCCAGTATGCGTAAAGAGATGTAACTTTAGATGTGATTTTCGATTGCACGAATAATTGCATTGCGAACATGAAACACGTTCCTCTCTAGTATGCGTAAGCAGATGTAACTTTAGATGTGATTTTCAATTGCACGAATAATTACACTGAGGACATGAAATATGTTTCTCTCCAGTACGTTTAAGCAAATGGATTATAAACATAGATTTTTGTGTGCACAAGTAATTGCACCGAGAACATGAAAATAGTTTCTCTTCAGTATGCGTAAGCAAATGGATTATTAACATTGATTTTTGTGTGCACGAGTAATTGCACTGTGAACATGAAAATAGTTTTTCTCTAGTATGCGTAAGTGTGTGTTTTTTTAAATTTGATTTACGATTGCATGAATAACTGCACTGTGTACAAGAAAAATGTTTCATTCCAGTATGCGTAATTGTGTGCGATTTTAAATACGATTCATGATTGCACGAATAATTGCACTGTGTACATGAAAACAGTTTTTTACCAGTATGCGAAAGTGCGTGTATTTTTAAGCTAGATATTCTGTTGCACGAATAATTGCACTGTACGCACGTAAACAACTTCTCACCAGTATGCGTAAGCACATGTGTCTTTAAGTTTGATTTAACATTGCACGAATAATTGCACATTGAACATGAAAATAATTTTTCTCCAGTGTGCTTGTACGCGTGTATTTTTAAACTTGATTTATAATTGCATGAATAGTAACACTGCGAACATGTAAACCGTTTTTCCTTAATGGAACTAAACGTCCGGCTACTTGGGGATTTATTGGTCGTCTCCAATTCTGGTTCCTTCCTAGGGATAGGCGAAGGCCCAGATGGATTTGCAGAAACAGAATCTTGTATTCTCAAGAGATCTGCAATGTAAATGAATTATTCGTATTAATAAAAGGTCTAAGAGCTTATTAATGCTGCTTGTTACTATTACTCAACTTCGGAAATGTAAATCATATTTAAATATAACCACTTTAATTCCGAAATTGCGTTAAGTTTGACAAAGTCTTCGATATAACTTTACTTTAAATTAATGAAATAATGTTTGATAATACAATTCGAAGCAATTTCTTGTGTGTAGACATATTCTATTGCATACTGTATATGTGTACACCATACTTTAACAGTCATACATAGTTCTACATTCTAATTACCAATTTGCTGGTCTTCCCTTCTGGAGTACTGATCCTGAGTGGTGATGTTAGGATACGATATGTCTACATCCCTGTAGAGAGCGCCCTCGCCGCCTTCAGATGGAGATGTCTCCCAAGGCCGCACATCCCTTTTCTCGACAGGATGAGCCACACTTCTCCAGCTGAAATTTCTGGTACCTGATTCTGAAATTTAAAATAAAAATCCGATATAACAGACGTCCAAATGTAACTACAAATGAAAATAATCGTAAGAATATTAGCGTGATATCTACTTTGACACATACAGTACACACATAACGCAAGATACCCTATATTACTAGACCATCGTTTAACAGTCATACCTAGTTCTTCAATCTGCTTACCGGTGCGCTGGTCAGCCTTCCTGGAGTACTCCGAGAACTCCTGCTTGATGTCAGGGTGCCATATGTCTACATCAGTGTAGGGAGCGCTTTGCTCGCCCTCAGCTGGAGACCCCTCCCCTGGCCGCACATCCGTTCCCTCGGCAGGACGAGCCGTACTTCTCCAGGTGACATTACTGGTACCTATTTATAAAATTAATAATAATATTCTGGTACAACATAGCTGTAGTCCTAATGGGAATAGTATCTATATTTATATATAAAGTACACTCATAACATTCTCCGTTCAATTTAACACCCGTTGGACGATCTGAGCCAAAGTTTGTATAATTACTCTTTATATGATCACAGTCATCTCTCTTTCTGGTGCCCACCACCTCATAATGGTATAAATGAGGATGTTTCATAGCTAGTAGCAAAAACTTCAGAGGAGTCTACTTATTAGTCTGAGCCGCCGCATATAAAATGTCAATGTACGCGTTTGAGCTAGAATGAGCCTCATACTAAGTGGAGCACATTACAATAAGTTTCGAAATAATTGCATTTCGAATGAGCAACGCTCGGGTCCTTTTCTGTCCTGACACACAATTCTCGCCGCATCCACATTGATACATCTTCTCGTACAAGCTCGCCGACTGTTGAGACTTCTAACAGAACCATCTTCCAGTATCTGGTTTACCTGGCGTGCCAGTTCTTCCGCGAACGTTCTCTAAATCTGGTGCCATCAACACTTCCGTTATACATCTTTCTTACCACTCTCTCCTCATTCATCCGTTCCATACAACCTAACCACCTAAGTGATCCTTTCTTAATCTTACTCACTATACTAAAATCAGCTATAAATTCTTTCCTTATTTCTTCATTCTTTACTCTGTCATAAATGGATCTGCTGCAAACACGCCTAACCGATCGCATTTCCACTGCATTCAGTCTACTTTCATACCTTCTGTTTTAAATATTTTATTTATTTGACCTTTTCTGTATTATATATTATATTATTTATTTGATATTTCATTTAGATTGGTTTACCTGGTCGTGCCAATTCTTCCGCGAACGTCCTCTAAATCTGGTGCCATCAATACTTGCGTCATATTGCTTTCTTACCATTCTCTCCTGGTTTATCCGTTCCATATGAGCAAACCATCTAAGCGATCTTTTCTTAATCTTACTCATTATACCAAACATCAGCTTTACATTCTTTCCTAATTTCTTCATTCTTTACTTGGTCGTAAATTGAGTTGCCACATATACGCCTTAGTGATCTCATTTCAACTGCATTCAGTCTACTTTTGTTCTTCTTCTGCTAGCTCCAAGCCTCACTTCCATCTATCATGTTCATATACTTTTTCCTCATCGCAACCTCTAGGTCAGTGGTTCAGTATGTATTGAGGTATAATATACTGAATGAATCCGAAAGTTGAAAAATTAAAATTGGAATGTTGATAACTCGCCAGGCGAAGAAAAATCGAAAAATTAACAAGAATATTTTTGGTTCAAAATAAATGTCTTTACCTATTCCCGAGGTTTGGACAAGTAGCTACGAGACAGCTGGTGTAGTGAATAACATTTCTTCTAAAATCTGCATAAACTCTTTAGTTCCCCATGTAGAACGTAAGTTCCCTCCTTTGCCTACCCGCTTCTTCGCGATCCGCTTAAAATATGTATTATATTGAACAGAATCAAATTACATTCAAATGCACTCTAGGACCCTTAGGAAAATTCTACATTCTCCTGCCTGGAGCAAATTTTGGTCACCTCAGTTTAAGCTTTCTCATTCGCTCTTAATCATCATTAATTACTATCTAGAATGGAATTCTCACCGGTGTGCCGGTCGGCTCCTCTGGAATACTCCGAGCACTCCTGCTTGATGTCAGGATACGATATGTCTATATCAGTGTAAAGTGCTCCGTCGCCGCTCTCGGCTGCAGACTCTGGCTCAGGTTTCACGACAGGAGCATCTGGGCCAGCTCGGTTCATGGTTCTAGGATCTCGCAGCGAGCAAAATACGCGACGTAATAAACTTCGAATGGCGTATATAATACACGTATAAACCGAGTAATTACATATACAACTAATGCAGTTTATTTGTTTGAAAATCTCCACGTTCTGTTCAGAAAACAAAACTTAAGATAATGTAAAAACGCATAAAGCAATATATTCACATTTTATTCAAACTTTTACTTAACTTCTGAACACAAGTAAATTCCCTATATTTATATTTAACCGCTTTAGGCACGGTAGTCGTCTGCTTTATCGACACTCGGACACCGCGCTGAATCGCTTCTGTCAGAACTGCCATTCAGGGAGTCCGACACGATTTTGCGATGGAAAAACCTTATTTAATTCTCATAATCAACGACAGTGGCAGCAGTTCATCAAATGTTCGAAGAAGCGTATCCTGGCGTGATACTATTTCCTAGTTTTCTTAATTTTGAAACATTTTACCGTGGACGATATTACGCGCGACGTAACTAACCATAGATAAAGCTGGTTAAAGCGTATCTAGAACGGTAACTCTTTTCAAATTGTTTCTGTTGTATAGCGCCGTCTGGCGGCCGCGCGTTTTTATTTTCGAATTAATCTTTTTCAATCGAAGACAATGATTTACAATAATCATTTGAAACACTTTTATTGTTTATTATGTAATTATATTAAATTATTAATCTACTGTTGTAATTTCAGAATGTTGTTGTACAGTAATAAGCTTGTTTAACCCTGCATTACTAAACCTATTTCATTGTCACGTGATTACTAAACCTTCGTAAATTTGACGACGCCGGTATATTTTTTTTTTTACAATTTGTAATTGTAAATTTTTAAAATTTAATAAAGAAATGCATAGTGTTACTGTTTTAAATTGTATAACTTATTAGATATGCGGTTTTACTATTAGTTATACAACAACAAAATTGTAATTTGTACTTGCAAGGTCTAGCGGGGAAAAAATAAAACAATTCATTAAAGCGTTTTAGTTTATTTACAAATACGTTTCCTAAAACTACAGTGTACAATGCATATAAAAAATATATAAGGCAATTTTATAGCCACTAGAACGACATCAGGTAGAACTCTATACTTTCAGTCCTTTTTCTCTTTCTAGAGTTCAGAGAAGCATTATTTTTTCCTTTTTCTTCCTCATAATCCGCATCTGTATCTTCAATATTTTCGCCTTCACTGTCATCGCTCTCCGAAAACAAAGTATCGTTATTTTGTGAATCGTTAAAATCTGAAAGTTTCTCGTCTAATAACTGTCTTATTCTTTCGTTTTCACGTTCTTCATCGGTAGCCATTATTTTTATAAAATAAATACATACATAAACTATTTACAAAACTATCAAACAACTACAAAAAGCATTAAAATCGAAAGTTACGCAAACACTAAACCTTCGCACACTCCAGTATGGCTACAAGCATATACACTGCACGGCTGCCAAACCGGTACTGAGATCTAGAGCCAACAGGATGAAGGTAACGGGCGGGAAGGCGTGGCCGGGGTCGTGGTTGTCGAGTTCTGACAATTTTGTGACTGACGCATCGTCAAAATTACGAAGGTTTAGTTATCCTGGGTTAAATACTGAATGCAGGCTGGCCAAACTATTGCCTCAGGTTCTTCAGCCGTGATGTTCTCCTTATTGCAGCAGTCTTTCTCTGCATTATGAGGCTCTAGATCTCGTACAATGATAAATTGACCGCACGTAAGTAGTTAAGGATTATATTAATAAATAAATTACTGCCGCGCCGTGTCCAAACTGCTCCCCGCCGGTTGTTGAGATAAATATCGAGATGATTGAGCCAAATGACATCCTGGACCACCCCCAGTTGCACCTAAATTCACGAGATATTTTGCCGAGAGGAACTGGCATAAGAAAAACTACCTACCTTAGGAGTTGAGTATTAAAGGAGAAAATACGCTTCAACTAGCCTAATTATCTCTAATATGAAAACCTAAATTACAATACAACTGCTTATTTCCATCAAGCCGTTTTCCCGCAGGAGTAAGCAAAGAGGATAGAGCGCCACTCTCTTTTATCCTGATACACAATTGTCGCCTCATCCACATTCATACATCTTCTCATACAAACTCGACGATTGTTGAGACTTCTAACAAGACCATCCTCCAGTATCTAATTTACCTGGTCATACCAAGTCTTCCGAGTACATCCTCTAGTTCTGATACCATCTATTCTTGCGTCATATATCTTTCTTACACTCTCTCTTCATTCATCCGTTTCATATGACAAAACCACCAATTTTATCCTTTCTTAATCTTACTCACTATACTAACATCAGCTTTACATTCTTTCCTTATTTCTTCATTCTTTACTCTGTCATAAATGTATCTGCCACATATACGGCTAAGTATCTCATTTCAGTGACTCGTGACTCCCGCTCCTTCAAATAAAACACAAAAAGATACATTTAACTATTTTACTTATTTTAAAATTAACAAGACAGTAACAGAGTAAAACCAATATGGTGAAACATTAAGAATACAAGCATACGTACATGTTCCCACCTACATGAGGGCATTAAGTCAGTAGAGCGCAGCTTTACACAATAGAACACTTTTAACTCGTGTACGTATTTCTAAGACATAATTACATATTAAAAACTTACGTCTCCGTACTGTATCGGAAATCATTATTCAGGATGGTAACAAATATATCACAAAAATGTAACATGCATTTAAGTAATATATCGTTTCCCATCAGTACATAAGATTTCATAATTTCTGATATTCATTTATCTAAGTGTTCTACATTCATTTGATAAAAATAAAAATTGACTTAATTAGTGACCTGAATATCAACATTTTGACCAGGGGTAATCAACAAATAAGAACTATTAACACTCCTACATAAAGACTTTAAATCCTGCATCGACGATATTAAGATTTTTAAAATATTATTTGATTATTTGTTTTTACACAAATAATTGCATTGTTAACATGAAAATGATTTCTTTCCAGAATGCATTAGAGCATGTCTTTTTAAGTTTGATTTTTGATTACACGAATAATTACATTGTGTACACGAAAATGGATTGCATCTAGTATGCGTTAGTGCATGTGTTTTTAAACTTGATTTTAGATTGCACGAGTAATTACATTGTAAACAGGAAAATGGTTTGATTCCTGCATGTGTAAGTGCGTGTGTTTTTAAATGTGATTTCTGATTGCAGGTATAACTGCACTGTGAACATGAAAATAGTTTTTCTCCAGTATGCGTAAGCGCATGTAATTTTAAGTATGATTTTCGATTGCAGGAGAAATTGCACTGTGAACATGAAAATGGTTTGTCTCCAGTATGCCTGAGTACATGTCTTTTTAAATTTAATTTTTGATTGCAAGAGTAAGTGCACTGTGAACATGAAAACAGTTTTTCTCCAGTATGCGTGAGCGCATGTAATTTTAAGTTTGATTTTCGATTGCTAAAATAATGGCACTGTGAACATGAAAATGGTTTGTCTCCAGTATGCGTGAGTGCATGTGTTTTTATACTAGATTTGTGATTGCAAGAATAACTGCACTGTGAACATGAAAACAGTTTTTCTCCAGTATGCGTAAGCGCATGTATTTTTAAGTATGATTTTCGATTACATGAGTAATTGCACTGTGAACATGAAAATGGTTTGTCTCCAGTATGCGTGAGTGCATGTGTTTTCAAACTTGATTTTCGATTGCACAAGTAATTGCACTGTGAACATGAAAATGGTTTGTGTTTAGTATGCGTGAGTGCATGTGTTTTTATACTTGATTTATGATTGCAAGAGAAAGTGCACTGTGAACATGAAAACAGTTTTTCTCCAGTATGCGAGAGCGCATGTATTTTTAAGTATGATTTTCGATTACACGAGTAATTGCACTGTGAACATGAAAATGGTTTGTCTCCAGTATGCGTGAGTGCATGTGTTTTCAAACTTGATTTTCGATTGCACAAGTAATTGCACTGTGAACATGAAAATGGTTTGTGTTTAGTATGCGTGAGTGCATGTGTTTTTATACTTGATTTATGATTGCTCGAATAATTGCACTGTGTACACGAAAATACTTTCTCCTTAGTGAATTTTGGGCTAATTGAGGGCTTATTGGTAGTCTCTAATTCTGGCTCCTTTCCAGGGACAGATGGATGCCCAGTTGGATTCGCAGAAACAGAATCCTGAAGAGATCTGAAATTGAATTAAATTATTCGTATAAATATAATATTTTATTCAGTTTTATTAATGTGTAAAAGTAATATGTTGCTTATACTCAACTTCAGAAACGTGGATTTTATTAAATAATTAACTTTTTATTTCCAAATTTTCGAACCTTTACCTTGCGTTAATGTCAACATTGACTTCGATATAAAATGGCTTCAAGTAATTTAAAAAATAGTTTAATTATACAATTCGAAGCAATCACTGGTATGTAGACTATACCGTATACCAAATATTTATACAGCATGTTTTAATGGTCACACTAAGTCTTTCAATTTGCTTACCAGTATGCTGGTCAGCCTTCCTGGAATACTCCGAGCACTCCTTCTTGATGTCAGGATAGGATATGTCTATATCAGTGTAGGGCACTCCACCGCTTGCTCCCTCGCCACTCTCAGCTGGAGACCCCGCCCCTGGCTGCACACCCCTTCCATCGGTAGTCCGAAGTGCATTTCTCCAGTCGACATCGCTTGTAACTATTTCTGAAATCAAAAATAATAATTCGATGTAACAGAACTTAAGTAATTTATCCAAATATAACCACAAATGGAAAGAATATAAAAATAATAATGTCATATCTACATGTTTTTAAATAAACAATACCATAGATACATAAATAGATCAAATATAGAAACACATATTATATTCATAATGTAATAGATGTCACGTCTCTTAATTAAACGGAAGTGTGTACTAAAGGAGACAGATTGATGCGTTGTATCCAACAAGACAAATATTATGTGTTCAGCATAAACAAAACGTTCTTGTTTGTCTGTTCACTATTCAATTCTACACCCGCTGAACGAACTTTGCCAAATTTTACATATCTGACAATCTCCCTTCTCCCTCTGGCTACCTACCTTCTCATAAGTATAAAAATGAGTATTACATTTTATTGAATGCCATTCCTTCCAAATTTTGTCTTTACGACCCCGTATAAAACATAGATACCCCCCTTGCCGAACCGACCCTTTCCCATCCGACAGAAATATGCAAAAGAACATACAACATATGGCCAAATGAACTACAAATATTTTTGACCTGTAGAGGTTGTTGTTGAATATAATGAATCGTAATTGCATCAGAAGGATTTGTGAATAGTGAGACTGAAACCCCTAACTATCTTCTAGCCTATCGCGTGTTAGTGCCAATAGTGCGTGCGGATAAGTGGTCGCTAGCTCCGCGGACTCATCCGTCCAGATGTATTGCATCTGCTGATTGGTCAGTTTGATTTCGGCACTATATGGTTGTTAGGTGATTCCCTACACGGTCATGTCTGCGAGGTGCGTGCAGGATCACCACAGACCTAAACTATTTAATAGGATCCTGAAAGATGTAACTCAATTGAATTGTCCCGGTAACATGAAATTGAAAATAAAAACTTGAATTCGTAATATGGGTATAGCTAGTATTGGTGCACTTATCCAAACAAATTGATCATATCTACAATTTACCTTAAATAATATAATTGTAATTGCTTTTTATACATTACTATCTATAATGAACTCCTCACCGGCGCGCTGGTCGGCCCCCCTGGAGTACTCCGAGCATTCCTGTTTGATGTCAGGATACGATATATCTACTTCAGTGTAGGGCGCTCCACCGCCTGCTACTTCATCGCCACTCTCGGCTGCAGACTCCGGCTCAGGCTTCAAGCCAGGAGCATCTGGACCAGGTCGGTTCATAGTTCTAGGATCTCCCGGCGAGCAAGAGATGACGAGACACACGTAAAACCAGAGTAATTACATATACAACCAAGCCGTTTGTCTGTTTGAGTATCTTCACGATCCGGGCAGAAACAAACTGAAAACGCGTGAAGCAACTTCATCACATTTTATAAACAAGCTCTTTACTTAATTTGTGAATAGTAACACATTCCGTTGCACACACAATGTAATCGCTTTAGCGATGGAAAAACACAATGTAATTCGCAAAAGCACCCACTGTGGCTGGAGATTAATCAAATATCCGAAGGAGAGCGTCCTGGTACGATACGCAACAGGTCTCAAACAGAATATCCGACAAGATTCCCAGCATCGACGATAATATACGTCAGCGAGCACTAGCGAGATTGCAACCAACCTCAAATGACGGCCGACCATAGACACCAGCGACCCATAGACTACTGATATAATTATTGTATTGAATGGACTCGACATACATGGATGCATTTAGGAATAAATATTGACATTATTGTACCTCTACACGGAATGACGCGAAGCTATCACATTAATTAATTAGATGTAGAAAATAAGTAGTAAAGGAGATTTCACCGCCGACGATGCCATGTGCCAGGAAGCGTATGATTTGAAGAATTAAAATATCGATTACATCAAATCCGGTTGTTTCATAATAATATTCTGAAAGACTTGGCCAACAGTATACACATGTAGGCTAAAATATACAATTCTTCGGCGGCACTATTAATTTTAACGTAAAAAAAATTACATCAGGCCTGTGTGAACGTACTAAGCTCACGGAGAACCTTTTGTGATGAATATGATGCATATAGTATTAATATTTTCTCTGCGTAGTGCGGTGTTAATTTAAATCCTTGGACGTTGGTTGAGTCAGGGTCCGCTCTAGGTTTTACGTCACTCCGAACAAAAATACAAATTGTCGCCTCTTTAAACGTATACTCGGAAACATATTCGTAAATTATAATTTTTTATAGTTAAACACATATATTTTTATATTTGAAACAAAAGTATTATTGTTATATGTAGTATAATTGTCACCAGTTGTTAGTTTGTTCCTACCCCGTAGAGAATTTCCTATCAGTACATATCGTTCCTTTATATTGACTGGTTGTTTTTGAATTCGAAGAGATGAAGTGTTCTCATGTGATTGTTCTTGTTAGATCACTACTTCGTACGCTGCTGTGATTTTGTTGTGTTGTGAACGTGAAACTCATTTTGCGCTGTGGAGGTTTTATAAATTGTGATCACCAAGACGGCGTCACCAATCAGGTTAGCTGTTTTTCGGTTTCGTGAGTACATCCAGTTCCGCTATCGAAGCTATCCCTGTTTTCTATCAAACCCATCTCTTCCGATTCCATCACCCACCACTTTGTGATCGGCGACTTGGCGTCGGTCAAAATAGATATCTTTTATGTTAAATAAAAATCAAATGGTTTTAAATTATAATAAAAACGTATATTAAAAAGAGATACATATAACATAAAATTAGCAGTGAAGTACTACAGAACAGTAACAATCACAAACAACCTAAATTTAGTTATAAATTGTTAATCAGATGCATATTTAGTACAAGCACAATAATGAATTAGTGCACAATAGAATTAACAATTAAAAAACAAAACTTATATCATATAAAAACTGAACAAAAGTATATTATATTTTTTATTTATTATCTTTGTTTTATTAACCACTTGAATCGAGTTTAAATACATCTACCGGTTTCGAAAAATACTATTTTCTTCTTCAGGATGTCATAACTAACCAAAAATATATAGCATTATTTGTTCATCAGAATCTATTTTTAAAATTAAAAAAAAAAAAATTATTTAAAAAATAAATTTAGTACCTAACGCAAATTGCTGCTCAATACAAATTTAGTATTTTTGGATAGTTACGACATCCTGAAGAAGAAAATGGTATTTTTCGAAACCGGTAGATGTATTTAAACTCAATTCAAGTGGTTAATAAAACAAAGATAATAAATAAAAAATATGAATTTTAACCACAAAGTTAATATTGCTAATTTTAAAAGTATTAAAGGATAGTGTATAAATCGGTAATGGAACGACAGATATATTAATTTGAGAAAGTGTAACATATAGGTTCGAAAATATGTCGTCAAAGTTACTAGCGCTATAGCATAGCTGGTAATGCACCTCCCGCGGATTGGAAAAAGAGATCCGGGTTCGAATGCCGGTAACGCAACAACAATAATTTTCGATAAAATTGATTTTCATACATTTAATTAGTATTTAAAACATTACAGGGCTATGTTCTGAATAATTACAACTTCACATTTAATAAAAGTAACATTAACTACGTTAAGTGACAAGAAATTTTTTCTTCTTAGTTCTGCAAACTTTCTAATTATCTCTTTTAAGTTTAATAAATCAGCCCAATAAAATGTTTAATGGCCAAAATTATGTATGTACATTTTTAATTCGGTTGGATAAAATTTCGTACATCTGGTGTACAACACTTTATAAAACATGAGAATATAAAAATTACATCGTTTATTAGCGGTGCGTAATTCGCGAACGAACCGGCTCACTGAGCCGGTTCAACGGATCTCCGGCTCACCGGCTCACCGGCTCCGGACGGTGGTCCGGCGGACCGACAGCCGGCACGGATCGTTCTGTGATTTATGAAAGCTGACACTTGAAAACGACCTCAGATAAAATTGTTAGGACAACGCATCGCGGAGTTAGCTTATTGTTATCAGGGTGTTCGGTTATAAAACAAACCGTTTTTAATTACCAATATATTTTATTTTAATTACTTACTCATTATTTAATTACGTTCTCAAAGTCCATGTAACGTTATTTTAAGAATGTTAATTTTTGATTAATATAGATTTTCTTTGTTGTTATTTTTAAATATAAATGTACCGGCTCATTGAGTAGGTGAACCGGCTCAGTTACCTGAGCCATACAGCCCTTGGCTTTTATGGTATATTACTTAGCATTTAAGAGTGATAAATACACATTAAATGATCAAACCTGGCAAAAATAGCAAGACTAGTTGCTTCTTTCACATTTGCCGGCAGCTCACTGAACAATGTGAAACCTGTATAGTAGGTATCAACTATTTAGTGTACCTGCCAGATTTGTTTGTGGAAGTTTAAAATGTCACCGACTTCTCTTATATTTTTATTCATGTATGGTAAAATAATCAATTTTTAATATCAATATTAGAACATTTTGTATATTTTTTTTACTTAGCCGTCAATAATTTGAGTTGTTTAGCGTATAACCTATTCCTGTATATGTATTACTACATCTTAAAATAGTAATTGCTCTATTTGATTTTCTTCCTTCCAGCTTAATTTCCCAAAAACAGTACTGCTGAACAATGATTTATAAATAGTGTAATAATATGCATTAATTGAGATGTTTTTAGGTTAAGTTTCTGTCAGATTCTACTTTTTAGGCCATTTTCTTTGTGGTCTATATGTTTGTCGAATTTTAGTGTATTGTTAATTAATACTCATCTTCAACGTTCTCATTATTTATTCTTAATGAATAAATAATGAGAATCATAATTTGAATGAATTCAACACGCACAGTCCTACTCCCACAATATCAATATCACATGTGGATTTTTCCACTTCTTTATGCCAATTTTCTGTGTTATAATCTCTTTTCTTTCTGTATATAATAATTAATATTGGATTGATTTTCAAAATTAGTGATTATTGTATCATAATCAGAAAGTTTAGGTTCTTGACCAACTGCAACATTAAGATACAAATTGTTTGATATTATTAAGTTGATAACGCATTACCAATTGTGGTGGGTTATGCTTGGAGTCGTTTTAGTCCCAGACTATTTATTTTCTTTAATAATCTGTTCACATTAATATTAAAATCCCCAGAAATATAAAACCGTTCTTATTCCTTTCTATAAGTATTACACCATGACTGAAGAAAATCAAAAAATGTAATATGACTTGCGATTGGTACATTACTGCATAAATACATTAAAAAAAAATGGTTTATTGTTCATTGGTAATGATCTGTTTGGATAAGATTTTAAATGATATTTTGTATTTTATTAACATCATGACTCCTCCTGTGCGTCGACTAAATGATTTCATTTGTTAAACATATTTCGCTAAACATTCATATATCAGGTTGACATTTTTGTAATAAAATTTCTACTTCATTGTAGTCTGCAAAATACTGCTGTTTTTTTTTATTTATCCTAATAAATCAATTTTCCTCTATAAAGTTTTAATTTTTCGTAAGTAAATTGGTCATCATTTACTCGACACTGTGTGATGAGAATACAGCTTTAAAGTCAAACGTTTATTTGTTAAGACACAATTGATACATTGCATTTTTTAACTATCTAATTATATTGCAAAACTACCGTGTTCCTGAAAATATTTTCCACATGATTTATCATTTGTGTATTCTTAGGCTTAATGGTTTTATTCGTTAGAGTTATAACATTTCATTTAGACAAATTATCGTAAACATAAATCTACTCCAACCAAAATTTACTTTCTGTGTTTTCATTATTTATCAGGATAATCATATCATAAAGGTTATAATTTTTTTTATAAATATTGTCTCTTCGTAAAAGAGAACATTTTATCGTATCCTTCAATAAATATATTGTTAATTTTACATAGAAAATAAGATTAATCGCTGGATGTACGTAATCCAGTAGTGTTTCCTTCTTCCATATTTGTTATGGGATCTGATGTGCCTTCAGAAAGTGACTTTAGGTATTCATTCCAAACGGACTTTTAGTTGTTTTCGGTGTATAATCGTGAGGCATTTTGACAGGATTTTATAATATAGATTGCACTGTGTGTGTGTGATTGCGCGTGTACGCTCACTGTAAACATGGAAAAGATTACTCTCAGTTATGAGTTAGGAGATGTCTCTTTAGATAAAATTTTCTATTGCACGAATAATTGCACTGTGTACATAAAATAGGTTTGTCCACAGAATGTGTGAGTGCGTGCGTTTTTAATCTTGATTTTCGACTGCACGAATAATTGCACTGGGAACATGAAAATGGTTTCTCTCCAGTATGCGTGAATGCATGTGATATTAAACTTGATTTTTGATTGCACGAATAATCGCACTGTGAACATGAAAATGGTTTCTTTTCAGTATGCGTGAGTGTATGTGTTATTAAACTTGATTTATATTTGGATACGTAATTGCACTGTGAACATGAAAAAGGTTTCACTCCAGTATGCGTGAGTGCATGTGTTTTCAAACTTGATTTTTGATTACACGAGAATTCGCACTGTGCACATGAAAATGGCTTCTCTCCGGTATGCGTAAATAGATGTATCTTAAGATGTGTTTTTCGATAGCATGAATAATTGCACTGGGAACATGATAATGGTTTCACTCCAGTATGTGTCAGTTCGTGTGTTTTTAAACTTGATTTATAATTGCACGAAAAACTGCACTGTGAACATGAAAAAAGTTTCACACTTGTGTGTGTAAGCAAATGAATTTTTAACTGTGATTTATGATTGCACGAATAATTGCACTGTAAACATGAATATTGTTTCTCTTCAGTATGCGTAAGTGTGTGTTTTTTTAAGCTTGATTTTTGATTGCAGGAGTAATTGCACTGTGAACATGAAAACAATTTTTCGCCAGTATGTGTGATGGTATGTCTTTTTAAATGTGATTTTTGATTGCACAAATAATTGCACTGTGAACAAGAAAATGGTTTCTCTCCAGTATGCGTTAGTGTATGTGTTATTAACCTTGATTTATTTTTGCACACGTAATTGCACTTTGAACATGAGAAAGGTTTTTCACCGCAGGATATATTAGCTGTCTCCGATTCTCGTTTCTGTCCTATAGGCGGAGGTCCAGTTTGATTCGCAGAAACTGAATCTTGTATTTTCAAGAGATCTGCAATTTAAATAAATTATTTGCATTAATATAAAATATTTTTTAGCTTATTATGGCAGTTTGTTGCTTTTACTCAATTTCAGAAATGGGGATTAGATTAAAATATTACCATTTTAATTCCTAAGTTGCATTAGAAACTTTACTTAAATGTTGTTAATTTTTAAATTACGCAATTCGAAGCAGTAACAAATATGTAGATATTTTCAATCAATACTAGCATGCCCGCGCCGGCTATCGCACGGTAGCAGACGTATCCTGCAGAGACTCAGCACTCTGTTTTCAGCCTATAAAAAGTGTTTTCATAGGAAAATAGAAGACGAAGAAGTGAAAAAAACCAATATAATTAAAACTAACCAATATAATTAAAAACCCAGTGTGGTGGGAACAGAAGAAGAAAAGGAATTAGGTAATACTATTTTGTAAATGCGTATCAAATTCACGTATTGGTAGAATTTTTCAAAATTAAAATCGCTTACTTAAGAGGCTACTTTCATTTTTCCAGTTTGAATTTCGAGATATTTTTGCACTTTGCACACCCTTTCAAGACGAGACTAATAGTGAATTCATTTACAATATCAAGTAAACATAAAAGTGCGTTATTTTTTACGTAAATATTGCTAGAGTGAAAGGTATCAATAGAAAAGGACAAGTATACAATTGTTGGTTTTCTTAAATTCCTAGGTAATAAAGCTATCAGAAAATAGGCATTTCTTCAACATTCACAATACATATGTGTTGCCATTTGAAGTTATCAAGCGAAAATTAAATAATTTGTTAAAGTTCTAACCTAAGAATTTGTTATGTTTATGATAAAAACCATTGTTTGTGTCGATAAACATATGATTATAAAATACTACAATTTTGCCCCGATTTATAAAGAAAAAATTGACGTAAATTCATACTGATAAATAATATTGATAACTTTTGAAGCAGCTGTATTTGTGAAGAGAACACTATTTATGATAATATTATATAATAATCATACTCCGGTTGTAATAAAAAAAACTGTTCTTTTTTTAAATATTTATTTATTGTTTTAATAAATTACATATATATTTAATATTAAAATATAAATGAAAATATGACAAAAGTATTATTATTCACTGTTAAATAATTAGTTGTTCATCGAGCATATTATCGTTCTTCAGAATTTCGTTGTTTTTTATTTTACACGTATTCAAAACAAAATTTGGTCAACACAGATTACATTTTAAACTGAATTTAGAAATAAAACTTTGTTCTTTCACATATTCAATATTCATTCATGTGCACCCAAACATCGATTTGTGGGAGTAAATTTGATTAATTTGAGAAAAGAATTGGTGTATGTCGACCACTCTTTTGCCATCCAATTTACGAAGTTTACACGAGTCCACACATTCAATGCTCAGTTCGGGAACATCCTGAAAATAATTTATAATATTGTTATTCACTATTTTTATGTACAAAATATTAAAATACGTGTTTATTCATTTATATGACTATAATAAATACATTTGTATCAATGAAACATGTCTGTCATGTATAATTCTTTTGATAAAATAATTTATCTCTAAGGATATATATTTCCAATAAAAAATAATTTATCTGCACTACATAATATATATGTATATTGAACTATGTAATTTATATTGTTAAATCAAATAGATAATGGTTAAAGAAATGGTAAAAATTATCAACTTACGTCGCGATTTTTTTTCAAGAAGCTTATTATAACCATTTAAAATGTTATTGGAACATTTCCTAGAGCGTGTCAATGGATACTTTTTGACCTTAGGCATCTTGAGTCACAGGAGGCAGTAATTTCAGAACAATAATGTATATAATAATATATTATTGACTTTTCATTTCATTATTAATTGATTTACGCGCATGCGCTGGCTGCCATGCACTGGCCGCGAATTCGTTAGCCACCACTCACTGGCCGCGAATTCGTTAGCCATCATGCACTGGCCACGCATTCGTTAGCCATGTATGAGCTGTCAGATTCTAAAACCAGGCAAATGACGAATGTTGAATGTTGAAAGTTGAAAATTATAATCTGTTTTCGTATAAAAACAGCCCAAAACCATACAATTTACAAAAATAAGCAATTGATATCAAGAATAAGTATAATATTCATTCATATTGTAGTCAAAATTTGTATTAAAATGTGTTTTATGGGCAAATTTAATTAAAAAATTTCGGAGCGCGGACATTAGGACCGCCACCGCCATATTTGAATGGCATACTGACAGTGTGAGATATAATTAATAATATCGTATTTCATAAGACGGAAAATATATTATTTGAAAAATGATTATTGTGTTTCTGATATTAAACTTAGTTTTAAATAGTAGTTGAAGCCTCAAAGCATGTGAGTAAATATAGTTTATTATTTAAAAACGTATGTTTTTACTAAAACAAAGTATTTTAAAAACGTCAAAAATTCATTAAATGTACTGCAAATTGAATGATTTATAACTCTATTCATTTTTAACATTTTGCTAATTTGGTTTCCTACAGATTTGTCTCCGTAATCTTGGCTTCAAGATTATAAGAAAATATATTTCATTTATACATACATTCAGCCCATCGACTCAATTTCGTACCATGCCTAAAATGCATCTAATGGTCGCGGTCTTTCTTATAATATTTGTATCGTATTAATTATGACAAATAACATTCAGTTTATTAGTTTTATATTAATATAAAGGTCCAATCTAAGTAATGGTTGAAAAAAAATTCAAATCTATTGAATAATTTCTGATATAAATGAATAATAAAAACCCACATTTTCGTAAAAAACGCGAAAATATGAATTATTATTGCAAGTCGCGCCTTAAACAAACTAATATAATCAAAAAACCCAGTGCGGTGGAAACAGATTATTAATACGATTTCACAAAATGTTTCTAAAGAATATACTGCCATAATTGATTAACGTCAAACGATATTATCAATCATTTCGACATCTTACTGCCCTCTGTTGAATTAATTTCGTGGCTTCAAAAGTAAACAAAAATGACTGACTAGAAACGTCACTGCCATAATAAAATGCGCGTAAATCATCTACAGCTGATTTCGAATTCAAAAATACAAACTAAAATCATTAATTTCAAACGTCATAAAAAGGAGCAAAAATTAAACCAATCAACGTGTCGCAAAAGTTAAACAGCTCTAAACTGTCAAAAGGCAGGCGGCCATGTTGTATTTTGAATTCGGCTCCCTATTTTGCCGACATTTCGCTGGGATTCTCTCCTGTGTCTGTTTAAAATAAAGAATTCGAATACAACGCAAGAGCGGTTCATAGGTAACTGACCATTTTCAAAAATCACCAAAAATCAACCAGGTGTCCCCGCGTTATTAAAAGAAGTGGAAAAAAGTTGGATGGGGAAAAAGTTGCAGTAAACCTTTAGGTGCCGGGGGAAATTTTCAAAACATATATCATGCAAGAGATTACAGAGATATAAACCTATAAATATCGCAAAATAGGCCTAGTTTTTTTAATAATATGTAGATACCATTTATTAATATTCCTTCCTTTAGCGGTAACACTCAGTTCTCCAATCTACTTACCAGTGTGCTGATTGGCCATCTTGGAGTACTCAGAACACTCTTGCTTGATGTTAGGATACGATATGTCTAGATCAGTGTAGGGCGCTTTACCGTCTCCCCCCTCGGCGCCCTCACCAGGAGAATTCATCAATGGCTGCTCTCCCCCTCTAACGGCAGATCGAACAGAGCTTCTCCAGCGGACATTGCTGGAACCTATTTCTGAAATAACAAATAATAATCTCGCATATAAAGGTTGTAATGATAAAAAATTTAAATCTGTCTTTTATACAAAAAATAATATTAAAAATACATCTTGAATAAGAAATCAAAAATACCACCAAAAACAAAAAAAACGGAATATAGAGGGCCATTCATTTGATAATAGTAATTTACAACTTATACATAGTTGCGCCAAAGGACGAAAGTTAGACATTTTAGAAATAGTTAATAATAAAAATAACAATAAAAATATAACATACATTCAAATACTGTCCCATTACACCCCCTCACTTATCGAAAACTGTAATTTTTGTAACTTTAATTTTGGTTGAATTATATTATTGATAATGCGAAGATGTTTCCGTAAACGTTCTAACATTTAACACAAAAAAAATAGTGGAATAAAACAGTGTTGTAACTCAATTAAAAAAATAATCGTGGAATTCCACAAAAGATTCACCGAAAACCTTTGAACAGTCTACATTTATATATACAAGTACAGAATACATATACAACGTCCTACTTGTTCTTTCCTCTGTTCAAATCTACGCCCGTTGAACAATCTTAGCTTAATTTTGAATGGTGTCTCTTTAGGATACTACCTAAATTAAAAGACCCTTCCGTTTCCCATAGTTCGTAGCCAGAAAGTCAGTGTCATTGATTTGAATGGCGTTAGGGTATAAATGTATTACATTTTATATTGAATGCCATTCCTTCCGAATTTTTGGGACCTCGCTCAAAACATAGGACCCCTTCCCCAGGCCGACAGCTCTCCCTCTCCCCATCCAATATAAATGTGTATTCTATTTAACACAATCAAATCTTATTTAGTTTCATTGTAGATTTCTGAGAAAAATGTAATCACCCCACCGAACTTCCCCGGATACCACACCATCTCCTGCCCGGACCAACTTTTGTAATCTAGTCACCTTAGTTTAGACTTTTTCATTCGCTTTCCATACGTTTAGAATGGTAAGCCTAGGGCGTCCGATTCATATAATTTATTACTATTTAGAATGTACTCCTCACCGGCGCGCTGGTCGGCCATTCTGGAATACTCCGAGCACTCCTGCTTGATGTCGGGATACGATATGTCTATATCAGTGTAGAGCGCCCCACCACCCGCTCCTTCATCGCCGCTTTCGACTGGAGACCGCGGTTCAGGCTTCACGGCTCGAGCATCTGGGCCAGCTCGGTCCATGGTTCATGGAGCTACCACCGAGCAAAAGATGACGAAATACGCGACGTAATTCAATTCAAATGGCGGCCGACATTCGCAACTGAATTAATCAACGTCAAAAACCAATGCAGTTTGTTTATTTGAAATTTTCCACGCTCAGTTAATGTAAAAATGCATAAAGCAACATCATCACTGGAAGCACATTCCATATATATTATATTATATGGCTTTAGGCGCAGAAGTCGTCTGCTTTACCGACTGAACAATTGCTGTCCGCGTTGTCAGAACGGCCCTTAGGAAGTGCGATACGACCTTTGACAAGGAAAAACTAAATTTAATTCGAAATAGCAATGACTGTGACTGCAGATTGATCAAATATCCGCAGAGGCGCGTCTTGGCGAGATCCGACAGGTATTTTTCATAATTTCGAAGCTTCCCAACGTGTTCAATGACGCACGCGACGAAACAAACCATAGATAAAAAATTTTAAGAACGGTAACTCATTCCCCTGGTTCCAGTCGTTTAGCGCCTTCTGGCGGTCGAATACTTTTTACTTGTTTTAATAAGATATTTTTTAAAATTATCATCAGTAATATTAATTTTATTATTTTGGATGCAAAAAGCCTATCATGTTTTATAATAAACTACTCATTGTTGAAAATCAGAACATTTTTGTACAATAATAAGCATAGATTACATAAAATCCGATTATTCTAGATTAATAATTATTGGTCTTGGCAAAGAATATTGCCAAGTTTTCGGCACTCCTTAATTAAATGTAAAATTTCCACCAAAAACCATCTCACAGGTGAATCTCTTGTGATGAATATAGTGCGAGCTGAGTACCAATAAAGGACTTGTATTATTGCTATTTTCTCTACGTACTGGGTGCCAACAGAAGTCCACTGACGCCGGTTGTTAACTCGATGAGGAGCTAAGAGAAATTATCCGCATTAATTTTCTTAACCTGCCGAAACATCTAGGTACCTAATCTATAGCATTTATTTCATTAAATATTCCATGTCGGGTGTAGTAAAAATTATGTGAGCATGGTTCTAGCATTAAGACGGAACTATTACATTATTCCTGCTTAATGTTGGCATTAAATTTGGTATTTGCTCCCTTGTATTTTAATACTTACAGCCCGGTGGGAAAACAAAACATGTCGGGCGGTGGTGGGTCATTTTAGACCCACCTCAAGTTTTCAGTTTTTCAATCGTTTTGTGGAAGATTTTTTATAGGTAATTCATTTTAAATATGATTTAATGAGATGGTTTTTTGTGGTGTAATGTATCTGCTAAAAAATGAAAGTTAAATTAAAAAAATATTACGAATAATGTAAACATTCTCACGCATCAACAGACGCCCTACACAGCCAAAATACAAACATCCACTGAGCAAGTGATCTTCTCGTCGGAACCCGAGCAGGTAGTGTTATAAAATTTACAGGTAGGCGCAACATCCTCAAATAATTATATTACTGGCATTGTCTAGGGGCCGCCAGACGAACATAAGTCAAAACAAATACATGGACGCATACCTGGTATCCTTTGTTTACCCGCTCAAAATATATGTTTCGGCGTAAGCGCTGAGATTCAATCGGACTGTCTTAGGTCAGTTTTTGATTACATATGTACAAACATTAATATTACATTACCCTACAAAATATATACTTTAAAATTGTATAATATTTGAAACCCGTAATCAATTTTATATTAAATATATACCTAACCTAATACTAAGTTATAGACAAAACCTGCCCTTATAAAAAATCACAAAAATGTAAGAATGTTGAATTAAAATGGACTAGTGACTTTTAATATATAAGTACCTTCTTTCTCCGAAAATACGTACTAGGGCTCATTTTCAGGGGATGTTTTACTTTTCAAGTACAGTAAGTAAATTTATTGTAGTAAAATAGTTAACATTTATTTGTATATAAAAATTATACATTTATTAATTTAAATTTACATAGGTATATATATTATTTACATATTTATATTACATTTATTCGAATACACTAATGACATATTCTTCTAGAACATCGTAACAATTTATCGAATTCTGAATTCCGGCCTGTATTCCCTGCAAATTCATTTCCTGTTAAATCATTGGTCCGAACCTGTCGTGTCCTGCAATAAAGCTATTCTTAAACGAGTACTTCTTGTCTAAGTAGTCAGCTCGTAGTTCATTAGAAACAAAACTGTCAGTTATTTTAATCCATGAATTCTTCATCCACTTGACGACTTCCTTACAAAATATCCACACCGATTTCTCTCCATTCTACTTTCAATGTATTCATTAATTTCCACGAGCAAATGATCCTTGAATGGCTTGTTTATTGCAATATCAAGTGTCTGGAGATGGCAGTCATACTGCGGAAATCATTAAGGAAGTTTTTCATGTCTTTAACTCGGTGAGTACTGTGGTGAGGCTGAATTTAAAATTAGTATACCTCTTTAGCGACCACGTAAAATTGGTAGCAGCATAAAATCAATCCACTTTCTTATAACTTCTCGTGTGCACCAGGCTCTTTCACTTTAAAGAAGGATATACATTCCTGAAACACGTTCAATCTTATCTTTCTTACCCTTAGTGATGATTAAAAACGAGGCTTTCTCGCCATCCCGACGAATTGCCAAAATACAGGTAATACATGCACTTTCGTAACCAGTGGAAGGAATGTAGATTTATTGATTGACAAGGAACCACTATGATCAATAGTCGTTCGAGATTCTTGGCCCAGGATTACTGCAGTTTCATCCATAGTAATCATGTTTTTTGTCAGCAATCCATCGCCACATGATATCTTCTAGCTCAGGAAATAACGGTTACTGACCCAATCCAACCTTGCACTTCTTCTCATTTTCCTGATCTATCTGTTGACAACGGTATATCAGTGTGCTCACCATTTTCGAACCATTCGGTAATCCAACATCTTCTCTTTACAGACAACCACAAGATTTTCGTCCCAAGAGGCCTACATGATTTCTTTCTTGTACTCGACGGAATAGTTCTTTCTTTTTGGATTCATTTTATCTGGTGTTTAGTGTTAATAATTAAAATTTAAACTTTTAACTAGGACATGTTTTCAAGGGGAGGACTTATATTCCAAAAATCTTAAAAATCTCGCTATGCCTTATTTTCGGAGAAACACCATGGCTCGTGCTTTATATTCTATTTTAGTGTAATCCGTTTTCTTTAGATATCCGCTAGATGGAAGTATAGATAATATGTCGTATTTAATTCTACATTATATTTCTTTACTAATGAAGCAATAATAATATGACCGCCTCCTGACTTTTTCGATATTATTGTTCCATCCACAAAAACTATAAATAAAATACAAAACGATGCATTTAAAATCTTTATTTATTTCAATATTAACAATAAATACTAATTAAATGTATTAATTAGAAAGATATACATTTAAATCAATTTTATCGAAAAATATTGTTGTTGCTACAGGGATTCGAATCTAGATATCTTCCAATATGGGGAACGAGTATTGATTTTATATGTACATCTTTGTAATTAATACATTATTAGTATTTAAAATAACATAGACCTATGTTCTGAATAATTATGACTTCACGATAATAATGTGTTCTTATTCATAAATATTAACAAGCTAGTGACGTGGTAACATTCAAAATAAATCAGCTGTACAAACTAGTATATTATTTAATAATTTAAGTACATTTAAGAAACAATTTAGAAATAAAACATATGTAAGAAAATTATATACACAACTAAACAAATTTACCTTCAAGAGTGCTTAAAAAATGTCAAATACAGTAATAAAATCACGGATATAGACTCGGCCAATGTCAAGGCAAAGTGTATTTAAGCACATGTATCTTAGAATGTGATATTTAATTATACTATGAACATGAAAACAAGTTTCCCTCTAGCATACGTAAGATCATATGTTTTTAAATTTGATTGCAAAAATAAGTGCACTGTGTACACGAAAGTAGTTTCTCTCCCGAGTGTGACAGCAAATAGATTGTTAATTGTGATTTTCGATTGCACTAATAATAGCATCGTGCACAGAAAAAAGGTTTGTCTCCAGTATACGTGAGTGCGTGTGATTTTAAACTTGTTTTATGATTGCCCAAATAATTGATCGATGAACAAGAAAACAAATTCTAACCAGTGTGCGAAAGCAGTGGATCGAATAAAATAGATAGTTTAGACGAAAAAAGTTTTTTTCCATTATGCGTTAGTGCGTGTATTTTTATAACAATTTCTTACGAGTGTGTGAAAGTAAATGGATTTTTAATTGTGATTTCCGATTACACGAATATTTGCATTGTGTACATGAAAAAAGTTTTTCCCCAGTATGCGCAAGTGTGTGTTTTTTTAAGTTTGATTTCTGATTGCACGAATATTTACATAGTGTACATGAGAATAGTTTATCTCCAGTATGCGTAAGTGTGTGTGTTTTTAAACTTGATTTATGATTGCTCGAATAATTGCACGTTGAACAAGAAAACAATTTTTCCCCAGTGTGCGAAAGCAAGTGGGTTTTTAAGTGTGATTTCTGATTGCACGAATAATTACATTGTGTACATGAAAAGAGTTTTTCACCAGTATGCGTAAGTGTGTGTATTTTTAAACTTGATTTACGATTACACGAATAATTGCACTGTGTACATGAAAACAATTTTATTCCAGTATGCGTGAGAAAGTGTGTTTTTAAGTTAGATTTCTGATTGAACGAATAATTGCACTGTGTACACCAAAAAAGTTTCTCTCCAGTATGCGTTAGTGCATGTTTTTTTAAATTCGTTTTTAGATTGCACGAATATTTGCACATTGAACAAGAAAATAATTTCTCTCCAGTGTGTGAAAGTGTATGGATTGATAATTGTGATTTTCGATTACACAAATAATTGCATTCTGAACATGAAAACCGTTTTTCATTTGTATGCGTAAATGCATGTTTCTTTAGTTCTGAATTTTGATTGCACGAGTAATTGCATGTTGAACAAGAAAACAGTTTTTCTCCAGTATGCTTATACGCATGTACTTTTAAACTTGATTTACGATTGCACGAATAATAGCACTGGGAACATGAAAACCGTTTCACCCCAATGGAAGAGGGCCCGCAATCACTTGAAGATTTATTGGCCATCTCCAATCCTGGTTCCATTTTAGGGATCTGCATAGGTCCAGGTGGATCTGCAGAAATAGAATCTCGTATTCTAAAGAGATCTGCAAAGTAAATAAATTATTTGTATTGATAAAATATTTTATTGAGCGTAACCTTTAAGGGACATATAAACTTTTGAATCTGCTTACCAGTGCGCTGGTCACCTGTCCCGGAGTACTCTGAGCACTCCTGTTTGATGTCAGGATGCGATATGTCTATATCCGTGAAGAGAGCACCCTCGGCATTTTCAGTTGGTGACCTCGCCCCTGGCCACACACCCCCTCCCTCAGCAGGCCAAGCTCCACTTCTCCAGACGTCATCACTGGCATCTATTTATGAAAATAAATATAATAATCCGATATAACCGAACTGAAGTCATTTGTCCAAGTGTAACTACAAATGGAAATAAATTGCAAAAATAATAGCGTGATAGCTTCACAGCTATATATGCAGTATACACGAAATATCTTTCTTTGTATGTTCTTTATTCAATTCTACACTCGTTGAACGATCTGAGCTACCCACCCCCTCATAAGGGGCCTTTAGAGCGGACTAACCACATTCCCAGGACCGATTTAATAAGATCAAGGATTCTATTTCGGTCCTACTCTTACGCCGTCTGGTTGTCATTTTTTTAATGCTACAAAGGTGGCTGTTCGACAGTACCCCGCACGCAGTGAAAAGGCGATACCGCACAGCCTTCAATACTAAATTATTTCTCACTGTACCCGACTGTAATATACAACATACGAGTAACATAATACAAATAAGATCAGACAAAATCACAGTAACCTACAAACCATATTTTGCAAAATTAATTATTATAGGAATGCGCCTACACAAAGACTTCACAGACTTAGGAATGATTTTGATTTTATGGATATATTCCGACATTCAATGCTTAAATAAAATAAAGATATTTTTGATGCTCAGACATTCTGTGTTAAACGTAAACTTTTTTTTTTCTTGAATCATAAATTTTATTTTTTGCTTTGCTCAGCTTAATTTTTATTGTAATCATTTTCTATTTTTATATATATTTTCCATGCCACTTGTGCACAGCTCAAGTTTTTATTTATTATCAATATATTAAATAAAAGAAGAGCTGGAGAGACATTAGACGATACTCCCTTCCGGGGAAATGTATATTATATTGAATGCTAATAAGTTTTATTTAGTTGCACTTTAGGATCCTGAGGAAAATATGGTCACATCCCCTTCCCAATCTCCTGGAGATCTCACCTTCTCCTGTCCCGTCCAAATTTTGTAATCTGGTCACCTTAGTTTAGATTTTTCCTTAGCTTTCCATCTTTGAATGGTCACCTCGGGGGCACCTGATTATCTAGAATAGATTCCTCACCGGCACAGTGGTCGGCCCTCCTGGAGTACTCCGAGCACTCCTGCTTAATGACGGTGAGCGATATATCTACATCAGTGTTGGGCGCTCTGCCACCTGCTCCTTCATCGCCGCTTTCGGCTGCAGACCCTGGTTCGGGCTTCACGGCAAGAGCATCTGGGCCAGCTCGGTCCATGGTTCTAGAATCTCCCACCAAGCAAGAGATGACGAGATACGTGACTTAATTAACCTCGAATGGCCATCGACACACATCCGACGAGAGTAATTACATATAGAATATATATTAAATATTTATTAATATATATTAAACCTCTAGGCGCGGCAGTAGTCTGATTTACCGACCCTCGCGTGTCATGTGACACACGCATTCAGAACAGAGCCCTAAACGATCTTTACGGAAAAAAAAAACCACTATTTTATTCTCAACAGCACTGACTGTGGCTGCAGATCAAATATCCGAAGAAACGCGTCCTGGCGTGATCCGTTAGCTAGTTTTCACAATTTCGAAGCTTCCGAACTTGGACGATGACGCACGCGACGCTATTAATCATAGATAAAGTAACTTAGAACGGTAACTCATTCCAACTTGTTCATAATTAGATACATTTTTATAAGCAAAAAGACTATCAAGAGTAAATATTAAACTACTTATTGTTGAAAACCAGAATGTTGTTGAACAATAATAATTTAGTTTTATAGATGTTTTTTCTGGCTATTGCGGTGCCACCTTAGATTCATTGAACCATATATCATTAGAGATAGATTCTATATTATGGTGAAGGTAAACATCATTGTAATACTAACAATCATTAACTATTTTTTTATAGTTTGGACAATAACAGATGTTAGAATAATATTTCGCGAGGCCAAGAAATGGTTGTGGATAATTTTTGTTTGGTACCTAGATGTACCTATAAACAATGCCTGGACATAATACGGAAAGTCGTTAAAAAATATTCATTTAATTTTGTTCTGCACAGGAAACAAGAACTGTATTATTGCAGGGTTAGTTCGCCGATTTGCTCTCAGCCGGGTGATCGGTGGAACTGACGATGGTCGCGGTGCGGTGGTGTCCAAAGAACATCCAGGGTAGAAGCAGTGTCAAGACGAGGTGAGGACATGAAAACGCGGACTCTTAACTCAAGTTTGAATGAGTTTCCTTTCTGATTCGATTGTTAAAGGTGGGATAAGGGCTAAGCCTTCTTGTCTCCGACATATGAGGTAACATTTTTTGGTGGGACCCTATTGAGCGGGAAACATGATGAAATTGTTTTTTAATTTTTAGGTAATTTTATTTTTGTGACAAATTTTAATATTATTTTTTATTTGATTTGTTTTATAAACACTTACAAACGCATGCACCATATAATTTTATTTAAATTCTTCTTGTATTCTATTCGTTCAACGGACGTTGGCTATCACCACTTCGTTCACTGAAGCCAGGAAGAGCTCTACAGTTGACTGCCCAAACCAACAACCGTGATGTTCTATTTCTGCCAGCAATCTTTCCCTGCATTATGAGGTGCAAGATCTCGTACAAGGATAAATTAACTGGACGTAGGTAGTTAGGGTTAAATAAATTAATAAATGACTGCTGCGCCCTACGTGGGTAGTTGATTATTCCCTTCGTAACAGTCTAAGCTGCTTCCCGCCGTTCGTTCAGATAAATATCAAGATTATTATGCTACATAACATCCCGGTGTTCGATCCCTTGCCTGGGTAAGTTCTGAGTCGCTAGATCTCCCTAATAGTGAGTGCGATTTGTTCCTACTGATCTTGGAAAATGAAGAAGTTTAATTAGGATGTCCTTGCGCCGTCTGTTGTTGCGCCTCCCCAGACGATGAATACCTGAAGTCTTATCGCTGCCTCACTAGGTACAAATTGTCCGTTCCTTTAATTAGTGTGGTGCGTAATCCGTGAACGGCGAGACGCACGAATAGGATAGACTCGCAAATGCTTACGACGATCGTGAAATGAGACAAGCGAGGATACTTTGGAGAAGCTTGTTGCTGTGGACCATATCGAATGGCGGATGAAGATGATGAACCTCAAAGGTTGAAACTTACCGGCTGGAAGAAGCAACAGGTACATCTCTAGTGACAGCCATAAGATCAAAGAGCCAAGCATTGACAAGAGGGCGAGAGTTAATGGAGATCACATCCTCGGGCTTGAGGGACCGACGCGGAGGATGCTGATTATTATTGATGCACTATACATAACTTCTCATCAAATGATGACGATGCGGTACAAAGTTGATGCCATTATTATTAATCTTAAAAAATAACACCTGAAAGCCCCAATGAAACTGAAAAACAGCTAATAGTAATCAATAGAAAAAAACACTAATTTATCTTTTCTTATCATTTATTAAATCTTATAATTAAAGATGACTCTTAATTTAAATAATATTAATCAGTTATCTTTCACTGAGAGGAACTGCCACAAGAGAAACAACTCCTGTAACAGTTTCAGGCGAGGGTGGGTCCCTTTGAGCTTAATATGATATCGTTCATGACGTCATTACCACGAGTTGTCTCGAACTGGAAGACGCCGCCAGCTGTCAGCTCAAGGTTAGGTTGACTTGAACATTAAAGGAGAAAAATTAGCTTTTACTAGTCTAATCTACTCCAATATAATAACGCTATTTACAATACAAGTGAAAAATAATAAAAAAACTGCATCGCTAAACACAATAAAAAACATTTAATATTTTTAATAATTTTAAAAATGAACACGACATGCAGCGTAATACAAACTGATATAGTTAAACATTAAGAATAAAGTTGTGCAGCTATACACAATAGTACACTTTTACTTCACTGTTCTGTATCGGAAATAATTATTCATGATTAAACAAGTAAACTACATCAATACATTTATTTATTTTATTTATTTAGAGGTGAATACATAACAAACATAAGACATAATTAATACTCATAGTTTATTGTGTGGGGTGGAGTAGACTTCACCTCTGATATATACAGCGTTGTCCTGGCTACTTTGCTACACTGAAGTCTGTGTTAAAGTAGACAGTTTTTTTTTCGTGCTGTTGTGGTGTTATTTAAATCATCGACAGGAATAAAAAGAGAATTAAAAATATGTATAAAAAAGTAAAAATAAAATAAAAATATATGTAGTGGGAGTGTTGTAGGACTAGTGAATTATTAGTGAAGGTGTTGTATAAATTATATTAGAATGTTGGACAGCCATGCTTCTGATTCATCTCTACCTGATTGAAATATATATTGGGTCCATATTTGTGTAATCTTTGTGGAATTAAACGGTACTGAGTGTGTTGTATAGTTTCGGAGCCAAGAACATGTAGAATCTTTGATAAAATGTCTGTCACACATTGTGGTAATTTACCACTTCTCGTTACTACATAATATTTCACAATTTCTGTAATCGCTAAATGATCGTCTAATTCATCCGATAAAACACATTTTGTTCATTGGTAATCTGAATATCAACATCTTGACCAATGGCTATCCACAAAGTCGTGATCGAAAATCGATTGTAAACGAATCTACAATGACAGACCGTTACTCGACTACACGTGAAACGACAACATTCAATTACGAAAATTAACAATGAAAACTTAAAAGTACTATTGGAATTTGTTTAAGTATATCAATGCGCGCGCCTATTGCTTTTGCTTCGTTAGTTGGCATTAAACTAGTTCTTGTCAAAAACCGCAATTCTAAGCTCTATCACAGGCATTGTTTTTCAAATTAAACTACATTTTTATTTAATCGCAACAGAAACCATGAAATAAAATGATCACTAAATGCTTGGAATTATTTCGTAGAACATATACAAAACGAGAACATAAAATAGTTCTCTCGATAGTATGTTGAAACACCTTATTTTATATGGAAGCTTTTTTAGTGCACTAGAAAAAGCACAGCAAATATAAAAATAGTTCAACCCACAGTGTGCGTATGCGCACTTGTCTCTTTAAATATATTTTATGATTGCACGAATAATAATAGTGTGAATATTTAAGTAGTTAAATGCGAGAGCGTCCGTTTTTTTAAGTTCAATTTACGATTGTAAAAATAATTGCAAGATGAACAAAAAAAATATCTCTGTTATGGGTTTGGCGTATGTTTTTGAGAATGATTCTAGAAAATAGTTTCTTTCCAGTGTGTGGAAGCGCGAGAATTATTAAGCTGTAAACATCTAAAAGGTTTCTCTCAAATATGCGTAAGCAGATGTTTATTTAGGTATGATTTTCGGTAACACGAATAATTGCACTGTGAACATGAAAATGGTTTCTCTCCAGTATGCGAGAATGAATGTTTTTTTAAACTAGATTTATATTTGGACGAGTAATTACACTGGGAACATGAAAATGGTTTCTCGCCAGTATGTGTGAGTTTATGTATTATTATACTTGATTTATGTTTGCACGAATAATTGCACAATGAACATGCATATGGTTTCTCTTCAGCATGTGTGAGTGCATGTGTTTTTATACATGATTTATATTTGGTCGAGTAATTGCACTGTGAGCATGAAAATGGTTTCTCTCCTGTATGCGTAAGCATATGTCTCTTTAAATGTGATTTTCGATTGCATGAATAATTGCACTGAGAACATGACAATAATTTCTCTGCAGTGTGCGTGAGTGCATGTCTTTTTAAAATTGATTTTTTATTACACGAGTATTTGCACTGTGAACATGAAAATGGTTTCTCTCCAGCATGCGCAAGTAGATGTATTTTAAGGTATGATTTTTGATTAGACGAGTAATTGCACTGTGAAAATGTAAATGTGTTCTCTCCGGTATGCGTAAGCAGATGTGTTTTTAAACTTGATTTATAATTGCACGAGTAATTGCACTGTAAACATGAATAATATTTCTCTCCAGTGTGCATCAGTGCATGTCTTTTTAAACTTGATTTTTGATTGCACGAGTAATTGCACTGGGAACACGAAAATAGCTTCTCTCCAGTATGCGTGAGTACATGTGTTCTTAAGTATGTTTTATGTTTGCAAGAGTAATTGCACTGTGAACACGAAAATGGTTTTTCTTCAGTATGCGTCAGTACATGTGATTTCAAACTTGATTTATAATTACACGAATAATTGCACTGTGAACATGAAAACAGCTTCACACTAGTGTGTGTAAGCAAATGGATTATTAACTGTGATTTCAGATTGCACGAGTATATGCACTGTGAACATGAAAATGGTTTCTCTCCAGTATGCGTAAGCAGATGTATCTTTAGGTGTGATTTTTGATTGCACGAGTATTTGCATTGTGAACATGAGAATGGTTTCTCTCCAGTATGCGTCAGCATATGTGTTTTCAAACTTGATTTATAATTGCACGAATAATTGCACTGTGAACATGAAAATAATTTTAACCCAGTGGAAGTAAGGGCGCGACTATTTGAGGATTTATTGATGGTCACCAATTCTGGTTTCTGTCCAAGGATAGACGGAGGCCCAGTTGGATTTGTAGAATCAGATGCTTCTATTTTCAAGAGATCTGCAATGTAAATAAATTATTTGTATTAATAAAATATTCTTTTCAGTTTGTTTAGTTTAGTTGTTTTAACTGAACTTCAGAAATGTGGATTATAATAAAATATTACCCATTTTATAGTCGCGAACTAACACGTTGCGTTATTGGGAAATGAAAAAATTTTCAGTTTGAAATTTGAGAAATTCTACGCGGATTACATATTTTTATAGCCGGGACTTGTGTTCTTACGTCACGTGTTCATGCGTCACCTAAATCCTTAAGGACGATATTTGTTACGTAAATTTTCCAAGAAAGAAAACATATTAGGAAGAGATTACAATTAAAGATTTGATTTTTTCGTATTCGAGACTAGTGACAAAAATCACCCATCTTTTCCAGATTTTTTCATATTAATACTATGGAATGAAATAAAATGTGTACATATTGTCATTTTAATTTATCGATAATGTACCCAGTTCAAATATATGAAAAAATCGTTTGAAATCGGTCCAAGTACTTAAGTATATTAAATGTCAGATGCATTTTAAAGTTTCGTTTCATATTGAGCATGTAAATCAGTAAAAACATCTAATTTATGAATAATGCAGCTACTATTGTGCGTAATAATTTACATTATGGCCTAAATATGCGTTAAAAGATATATTTCCGGATTTATTTAACAAAAATTACAAGAGAGCAAAATTGACGTCTATCATGCCGCATGGGACTAATAATATAAGACAAGAAACTTTTGTTTTTGATATAAAACTTGATTTTTAAAAATAGCCGAAGCCTCAAAGCTTGTGAATCAATATATAAAATATTATTTAAAATAGTTTGCTTTCACCAAACTGAAGTATTTTAAAAACGTCGATAAAATTGACATGTCCAGCAAATATAAAGATTTACGATATAGCTATTAATTTTTAACATTTTGTTGATTTGACTCAGTTCAGATTTATCTTAATAACCTTGAATTCAAGATTATAACACATAATATATTGCGTATATGCAAGCATTTTTCATATTAAGGCAATTTTATGTCGTACGGAAAATGAATTTAATGGTCGCGGTCTTTCTTGTAATGCTTGTAATGTTTTATTACATCAAATAATATTCAGATTATTAGTTCTGAATGAATGCACATGTCTTATGTTAGTAATAAAGTCTAATTTAGTGCGCAACTTCTTATACAAATCAATAATAAAAACCCACAATTTCGTAATAAGCGCGATAATATTAATTATTATTGAAAGGTAAGCCTTAATTTTGAGACTGTCACCGATATGACTTTACTCCGTATCTTTTCAAAACTGTTTAATTATACAATTCGAAATAATAACTTGCGTGTAAACATTTTTATACACATATTTATACACTACCCTTTAAAGTTCAAACTCAGTTCTCTAATCTGCTTACCAGTGCGCTCCTCCGAGCACTCCTGCTTGACGTCAGGATACGATATGTCTATATCCGTCTCGGCTCGAGACTCCCCTGGCTGTACACCGTCTCCCTCGGCAGGACGAGTCGCACTTCTCCAGCTGACATTGCTAGTACCTATTTCTGAAATTAAAAATTATAATTCAAATAGCGCGCTATATACACTTATATATATTACACACGTAATATCCTCCTTTATATGTTCTCTATTCAATCCTACACCCGTTAACGATCTAAATCAAATTTTGCATAATTACTCTTTAGGATCCTATGCAATATAAAAGATACCCTCCTCTTTCCTATTTGGCTACCCATCTATTTATAACGGTATTATTAATCATTATATTATATTGAATGGTATTCCGTCCAAAAATTCCCCTTCACCAACTGATAGAAATGATCTTGAGGAAAATGTAATCACCCCACCCCACTCCCGCGGAGATCGCTCATTTTCATGCCCGAACCAAATTCTGCATTCTGGTCACCTTAGTTTAATTTAGTCACATTATGTGCGCGCGATTCACATTATTCATTACTATCTGGAATGGTCTCCTCACCGGCACGCTGGTCTGCCCTCCTGGAGTACTCCGAGCACTCCTGCTTGATGTCGGGATAGGATATGTCTATATCCGTGTAGGGCGCCCCACCGTCTGCTCCTTCATCGCTACTCTGGGATGCAGACCCTGGCTCGGGCTTCACGGCAGGAGCATCTGGGACATCTCGGTCCATGGTTCTGGGATCTCCTACCGAGCAAGAGATGACGAGATACGCGACGTAATTACCCCCGAATGGCGGACGACACACATTTAACCCGAGCTATGAACTGAAAACAAAGTTGTAAAAATGCTTAAGCAACTTTATCACTTATGTAAAAACATGAGTAGCTCTTTTCTCAAATTCTAAGAAGCATATTCCATAGATTATTTTAAACTGCGACAGTCGTTTGATTTACCGACGCTCAAGGGTCACGTGGACCTTGCTGTAAATCGCTGCTGTCAGAACGGCCCTTCAGGGAGTTCGACACGACCTTTGCGATGGAAAAACATAATTTAAATCGCAAAAGCACCGTCAGTGGCTGCAGATCAAATATTCTACGAAGCGCTCCTGGCGCGATACGCCGTCGGTCCTAGACAGAATAATCGAGAACTTTCCCGACACCGATGATGACGTACGTCATCGTGCAATTGCAACTTAAGATGGCGTTCGGTCATAGACACGAGCAGTCCATAGGCAATTAATGTATGTATTATTTAAAAATATTACCACTTTCATTCCTACGGCCAGTATTCATAACGCAACGGTAGAGCCCGTGCTCTTTTTTAAAATTCAACAAAGAAAATTCTAACATTAACATATCGATTTATATATTTTGTAATCTCGCAATATATGTATTCTGCGATGGGTTCCAGATTTGAGATGCGTACTCCAAGTGATTACTAACGAATGCGTAATACCGTATTTTGAAGCAATACGGATTTTGGAAGTGTTTGCAGGTATGAAACGTAGCATTCAATAGACCTTGAAAGTAATTTTGTCAATGTGATTCTTAAAAAATAACTTTGTTATCGAGGTTTATATGCCGTCTATTGTGTAAGTAAAATGAATATTGTTAAATTTTCTCGAGAATGTTTGTTAGCGCCATTAAATGTACTACGCACGTATACGCGCGCACATCTCATTGAATTACAGAGATATATCCTGTTCCTTTAACTCTTGTCCAATCCTAGTCCCTAGGCACGAAGGAGAAAGAAGATTCCTGCAGTCTGATTGATACGCCTGAACGAACTACTCCGCTTTTGAAACTGAACACGGTACGTAGCCGTCGCTGTAAATACGCTTACAATCGCTAACATTAATTACCGCTAATATATAATATTTTACTACCGCTAATATATTTAAAACAATTACTTTTTTAACGCGAGTGTCAACAAGTGCGTGACATAATTCTGCGTCGCTTGTGAATTGGTGGACCGGGGAGAAAAGAACCAGCTTCCAGAGATAGGAGACCAACAAGTAAGTGCCATCCTGTCTTTTATCTCCCGATAACCCGCCAACTTTTCAATGTCATTTGAAAACATTTTTTAGTATTCGTAACACAATAGTATTATCCTCGGTGGTGATAACAAATTTATATTATGTACAATCAGTTTAAGTACTTAGAAAAATATTCGGTCATTTTATTGTTCAGTGTGATTTGTTAATTTTTAAAGATTGTTTGTTTTTTATTATTTTATTACCGAGTGGTCTGTTTAAGACGGGGTTACTCGTAAGCAACATGATTTTAGTGCTTTGGAAGTAAGCTTTTTCGTGAATATCAAGCAAAATTTGTTAATTAAACCGTTTGTTAATTAAAGGATGGTTTCAATGTAAATAATTTATTTAGTTATTTTGTCAACATTTGGTGTTCTCAAATCAAACATTTCCTATATTTTGTAATTACGGTTTAAGATTTATTTAAGAGAGGATGAATCTTCATTTTTATTTATTATTATTTTGTGATGTACATTGTTTTATTTGTGACATCAGTCTGTTTAAGAATATCTGACGACGGACAAAGAAAACTTAAACTTTCTGTATAAAAGAGGAAGGCTGGAAAAGTAAAGTTAAAAGCAAAAACAAGTTAGCACTTTAACAAATTACTTATAGAGAACGTCTGGTAGTACCAACACAAAAGAAGATGCAAATAATCTGTAGCTATAAGAATTTTTGACAGAGAGATGATCAAAAAATGAACGATATTTCTTAATCAACAGGACCTGGAACAACTTCGCTGCGATTAAAATGAATTACAATGTTAAATTTTACTACAAACTTAAGACCGTCGCCTTAAGACTGAATATTGCTGACTTTACTGGGAAAGAAGTTCACTACCATACAAAATCGTCTTAAAGGCTTGGTAATTACGCCTGAAGTTACTAATTGGAATGTGGCGGAGATAATGGAAGATAGCGAAAGGATGGCACTTACTTTTTGGTCTGCCCAACTGGATGCTGGATCTATTGTCTTCCTTTCCACCATAAGACTTGCGACGCAGAATTCTTTAACAAAACACTGTTGACACTCGCGTTAAAGGAATTGTTTGTTTATATTGGAGGGATTGAAATATATATTTATTAACTAATATTAGCGGTAGTAAAGCGGATTTTACAGCGACGACAGAGCGCTGTGTTCAGTTCCAAAACATATACTGCAGTCGTTCGGGTGTGTTAATTGCAGCGATACCTTCTTTCTTCCTCGTGCCTAGGGAATAGGTTGGAAAAGAGAAAAGGAAAGGATACATTTTTGATAATGTAACACTTTGTGCTTGAGTACATTAAACGGCGCTGACACTGACATTTAAAAAATTTGCAGACCTATTGTGAGAAAACATAGTTTCTTGTGAGTTGATATCACTTTTGTTTAGTTTTTATACGATATCATGATATTGGTTCAGATCTTTCATTGAATTCGCGATGTTTGCGCGCTATATGCTTCGATAAGTAGGCCTGGTATAAAATTTTGAATATGTGTGTTCTTTTTGTGTGGATTTAAAAACAGAAAACAAAAGCGAAGCTGCTTCTGGGAAGAGAGTATTTTTGCGATTCTGACGGACTTTTACGGCGGCGATAATAAAAACATTTTGTTTTATATATTTTCGGATTATCAGTTGTGTGAAGGTTTTCGGTGGCTGACCAGCATATTTAAGGACCATCAGACTGCAAGGAGAGCGACGTCGATGTCAACCAGCAGAGGTTCACGAAGGTTTGTTTATTTTGGATTTTCATAGATTGAATTACTGTATTGAAGATTACCTGTATTGAAAATCCAGAACTAGCTATCGAAGTATTTACGGCAACATTATTTTGGTCCGTCGGGCTGATTGTGTTTTCTGGTAATTGTAAATTTAATTATCGGTAAAAAATTTCCATAGTTATTATAAATTAAATTTTGTTGGGTGAAAATTTTCCATAGCAACACGTTGTTTATTTATATAGATTTCCTTTAAAAATGGCATTGGAATAAATTAAAAATTTAAAAACAGTTATTTACGGAAATAGGAACCCGGTGACGAATTTTGGAAAAGAAATGTGCGTCATTATGTGACACATACGAAGCAATTTTAAATGCCACCAATGATAAAGAGGTGAGCACAAAATCAAAAAAACTGACCGTAAGCTTTTATCGACTGAGACAGTTTAAAAGTATTCGGAGACATCGTGGACTATTGCATATCGCCTGACGATAATGTTTCAACTGGATAGATTTCAAATGATTGTATATGTAGTTTCTGAATTCGCTCATATAACATTCCTTTTGCATGGGATACATTGGCTCCGTTTCCCTGAAAGTTTTGAATTTAAATAATGCCAGCTTATGCATAAGGCGACGCATAACATGGCGCCTCTGTATCCCAGACAATTTGAATAGTAGACGCTAAACTCTCAAGTCAGCCTATACTTTAGCCACAGCGAGGGTTGTAGAACAGACCTGCCGAAGTTAGTGATCGGGTATTTGCGGTGGCGGGCCCAAAATCGTGGAACTCTTTGCCCTCCGTCATAAGGAACAATGAATGCATCAGAAACTTTATTTAAAAAGATACTAAAAAGGCACCTTTTCAAAAAATCATTTCCATAAGTTTAACTAACATTTTTTAGTCATACAAATATAGTGTAGGATTATGTGCAGCGTACCCTTGAGGTGAAACCTTTTTATGAAAATGGCGCTATAAAAATGATCCAATATTATTATGCGCGATACTTATTTAGGAGCCCTTTTGACCATCTGCATTGTGGTATATTTTTCGCGCTAATTAAAACATATTATTACGTTAGAACTTGCTCTGTGATGGGTTTTCACGGCTCTATTAAAATCTATTTTTACCAAACAATGTACGTTCGACATCCAATATCGCAACCAAATTCTTAGAAGTTGACACAATACAGAAGTAGTCGTGATCATATCCTTTGTCTGCATCATACTGTATCTGAAACGAAACTCATCTTTCAAGTAGTCCTCGATATGTTATAATTCTGATAAAATTGAAAAAAATTATCATTTAATAAAAATAGGACCTTAACATTATTTCAATTTATTAATAATGTCACAATGGTGGTATTGACCAAAAACTGTTTTAAAAATACATTTGTAGAGTAAACGAAGCAAATGAGGCTAAAAAAAATAAGATATGAGACTATTAAAAATCTATAAAGAAAAGCTGAAGAATTAACGTAGGTTATCATATTTGATTAATCGAACAATTTGTTAAATTGCGAGTAGATAACATTTTTTGATGACTTAAAATAAACTTTTGTCCACCACAAACTGATTTTAGCTTTCATATTTTGTAGACTTAAAATTACGAATTTGGCGAGTTCACCGCTCCCCATGTTAGTATTATGGCGCGCCGCGCCTACCTGGTCCTCTGGTGGCACCAGAAAAGATTTCTAATAAATGTGAATGATTACACCGCGCCTGGCTAGAACAACAAAAAATATGATCACTGAACACAAGAACAAAACAGCGTCCCACCGCACTGTGGATGATTGGTCCACAACGCTACCGGTATCGCCGTCAAACAATAATCCAATATCGATCCAGTGACGCCTCAACAACACTATGCTCCAACTCAAACCGAGGTAAAGAATTAGGATAGGGGTCGAGGATAAGAATTTTGATGCGGATTGACAATAAATATTCACAGCCGATATGAAAGCGCGCTAAAGGCGTGCTTTTACGAGTACAGAGCAACGGCCACGTGTTAACATTCGAGAAAGGACTGCGACGGTGCAGAAACAATCGTAAAAATGAAAAGGTACAAATTTTGTCCTTGAAAAATTACGTAACTAAATTTTCACAAAATAATTCATAAAAGTCACATACGTTAAACAATTACTTTCTGGATTGTATAGAAAATTGACATATAATTATATGGTAAGTTAAAAAGGTGACAGATAAATAATAATAACACCCGATTGATAATGGCTACTACAGAAATCAAACCGAAGTGAAGATAGGAAGAATTTATATTGCGCATGCGCGCCAATTCAAAACATCAATCTTTGTCACTTGATCGATAATAATAATTGTTTAATTCTAACAAAAATCAATTTTGATATATTTTCTCTTATGTAAGAATTTAAAAAGTAACAATATTATATCTTAAGTATACAATAGGTAGATATGTTAGGTGCCCAAAAAAAATTTTTTTTTAGTTTTGAGAATAATTCTATAAATTTAAATTTATAAAATACAATTGTAAACTATTTTCTACGATATCTCCTTGGCATAACGGATTTAAGATGTTTCATTATCAGTGGGTAAAAACATTTATTTAAATAACTAGCTTTACAAATTGGCATAGCCAGAACTTATAACAGAAATAATTGTATTTTGACATAAAATTAAATGATGGTAATAATCTAACTTAACAATGCACGATAACAGTTATTTTCCAGAGTGCTCAGGTGCGTGTGTTTTTAAACTTGATTTAAGATTAAACAAATAATTACACGTTGAAAAATAAGACAATTTCTCACCAGTGCGTGAAAGCAAATGGATTTTTAATTAAGATTTCTAAATGCACAAATAATCGCACTGTGTACATGAAAATAGTTTTTATCTTGTATGTGTAAATGTATGAATTTTTAAATTTCCATTATGATTGCACGAATAATTGCACGTTGAACATATTATACAATTTCTCACGAGTGTGTAAAAGCAAATGGATTTTTAACTGTGATTTCTGATTGCACGAATAATTACACTGTGTACATGAGAACAGTTTTTCTACAGTATGCGTAAGTGTGTGTTTTTCAAAAGTTGATTTCCGATTGCACGAATACTTGCACATTGAACAAGAAAACAATTTCTCACCAGTGTGTGAAAGAAAATGGAATTTTAATTGTGATTTCTGTATGCATGAATAATTGCATTGAGTGCATGAAAACCGTTTTTCTCCAGTATGAATAAGTGTATGTTTTTTTAAATTTGATTTCTGATTGCACGAATAATTGCACTGTATGCATGAAAAATGTTTTTCTCCCGTATGTGTAAGTGTGTGCGTTCTTAACTTTGATTTTTGATTGCACGAATAGTTACATTGTGTACATGAAAACACTTTCTCTCCAGTATGCGTAAGTGTGTGAATTTTTAAATTAGATTTATGATTGCACGAATAGTTACACGTTGAACAAGAAAACAATTTCTCACCAGTGTGTGAAAGCAAATGGATTTTTAATTGTGATTTCTGAATGCACGAATAATTGCACTGTGTACATGAAAACAGTTTTTCTCCAGTATGCGTAAGCGTGTGTATTTTTAAACTAGACTTATATTTGCACGAATAATTGCATTGAGTACATGAAAAAAGTTTTTCTACAGTATGTGTAAGTATGTGTGTTTTTAAACTTGATTTATAATTGCACGAAAAATTGCACTGTGCACATGAAAAAAGTTTTTCGTTAGTATGCGTAAATGTGTGAGTTTTTAATTTTGATTTCTGATTACACGAATAATTGCACTGTGTACATAAAAACAGTGGCTCCCCTGTATGCATAAGTGCGTGTGTTTTTAAACTTGATTTACGATTACACGTATAATTACACTGAGAACAACAAAACAATTTATCCCCAATGGAATTAGGCATGTGGCTCCTTGAAGATTTAGTGGCCGTCTTCAATTCTGGTTTGTCTCCAGGGATAGGTGGAGGTTCAGTTGTATTTGAAATAACAGAACCTCGCGTTCTTAAGAGATCTGAAATGTAAATAAATTATTTGAATATAAAAAAATATTTTTTTAAGCTTTCAAGGCAGTTTGTTGTTCTAACTTAATTCGGAAATGAAGGTAATATTTCATACCATATTAAACTCGCACACTCTGCACTAAGGGTTTTGTTATAATTTTAATTTAAATATATAAAATGATGTTTAATTGTACCTTTCAAAACAATTGTGTGTAGACATTTTCTATACATACATCATATAATTATATAGCCTCATTTTACGGTTACACTAGGTCCTCCAATCTGCTTACCGGCGCTCTGGTCTGCCTTTCTGGAGTACTCCGAGCACTCCTGCTTGATGTCAGGGTACCATATGTCTGTATCAGTGTAGAGAGCTCCCTCGCCGCCCCCATCTGGAGATCCCTCCCCTGGCCGCTCACCCCCAAACAAGTTAGGCCAAGCCGCAGTTCTCCAGCCGACATTGCTAGTATCTATATAGAAAATCAAGAATAATAATCCGACACAACAGGGCTGAAATCTAAATGTAACTACAATCACAATAATGAAAAAATAAAAACATTATATATACATTTATATACAGAGTATACTCCTTGTCTGTCTTCTATTCAATTCCACACCTTTTGGACGATCTGAGCCACATATAGCATAATTACTCTTCACTATCATACGGAAAATCAAAATATCACCCTTCTTTCTCTTCCTGGCACCCACCATCTCTTAATGGTACAAAAATGCTGCGGAAAATATAGATCCCACCTCTTCATGCCCCGACCAAATTTTGCAATCTGGTCACCTTAGTTTAAGCTTTTTTATTCCCTCTCCATCCATCGTGAACAGTTACTTCAGGAGCGCGCGATTCATATCACTCATTTCCATCTACAATGGACTGCTCACCGGCGCGCTGGTCGGCCCTCCTGGAGTACTCCGAGCACTCCTGCTTGATGTCAGGATACGATATGTCTATATCAGTGTAGGACGCGCCGCCGCCATCGTCGCTCTCGGCTGCAGACCCTGGCTCAAGTTTCAGGACAGGAGCATCTGAGTCAGGTTGGTCCATGGTTCTAGGATCTCTCACCGAGCAAGAGATACATAGAAGAGATATAAATAACCAGATTAATTACAAGCAACGCTGTTAATTTGTTTAAAAAATTTTACGCTCCGTTCAGAAACACAACTGAAAACAATGTCTAAAACGCGTAAAGCAATACATAACTTTTTATAGAAAGGGACTTAAGCTCAATTTCTGAATAGTACCATAGTCAATAGATCTATTTTAAACTACTTTAGACACGGCAATCGTCTGTTTTATCAGCTATCGCGGGTCACGTGACATGTTAACGTGCATGGTGTATCGCCGTTGTCAGAACGGTTGAATACCTTCATACTTCGTGTAAAATGCGGGAAACAACTGAATCACTTTTATAAAACAAGCCTTTTACTCAATTTCTGAATAGAACTTTTAATATGTTGACATTAAATCCATTTAAGCAATGTAGTCGTCTGCTGTACAGACGTTCGCGTGTCACGTAACCTCACTTTTAGAACGACTCTTCAGGGAGTCCGACACGACCTTTGCGATGGATAAACATAATTTAATTCGCAAAAGCAGCGACTGTAGCTGCGGATTTTTAAAATATCCATAGAAGCGCGTCCCGGCGTGATCCCACAGCTAGTTTTTACAATTTAAAAGCTTCTTAATGTGAAAGATGATGTACGCGACGTATCTAACCATAGATAAAGTATACATAGAACGGTAATTCCTTCAAACTCATCCCTGTCGTATAGCACTGTCTAGCGGCCGACCACTTCTTTATTTGTATTATTTTTATTGAAATGTGTACTTATCTTGCGAAGGTAATAATGTTTATAGATATTATTATAAGGAATCATTTTATTGGTATTGATGCAAAAAGCCCAAACTACTTTGTTTGACAACCAAAACTTTGTTTACATGAACAATATGATTTAAAATGTTGATTACATTGAAGCTGACCACTATTCACAAATATATATTATAAAACAGCATAAAAATATTAACATTTCAAACATGTGATACAGAGGGTTTGAAACTATATTTAACATAGCTGTAGCATAGTGGGATAATGCACCTTCCCATGTTTGGAACGAGATCTAGGTTCGAATTCCGGTGGCGAAACAACAATATTTTTCGATAAAATTGATTTTATATGTATATCTTTCTAATTAATATATTTAAAATATCACAGACCGTCTGTTCTGAATAATTCCAACTTCGCAATAAGAATGTGTTCTCCTAATAATAAAGTTGTATCAATGTGTCCAAAATTTAAAAAAAATGAATTGATAATTCTGGCGCCTGATATTGGATTAATCAAAGGTATTTGAAATTCTGTAAAAATAAGGTAGATGGCTCTTTCAAATAATGGAACGATTAAATGTATTTATATCAAAACGGTAACATTTAGGTTCGAAAATTTGTCGTTAAAAATATCGTCGCTATAGTGTAGTTGGATAATGCACCTTCGCCGGTTTGGAAAGAGATCCAGTTTCGAATCCCGGTGGCGCAACAACAATAATTTTCGATAAAATTGATTTTATACCTATATCGTTCTAATTAATATTTTTATTTAATATTTAAAATATCTCAGACCGTCTGTTCTGAATAATAACAACTTCACAATAAGTATGTGTTCTCCTAGTAAAATTATTTCACAGAAAATCCTACTTATGAGCAAATCATTTTATTTTTTATTACTTCTGAGAGGAAAAGTTTTATAATTAGGTACAAATGGGGTTTCTTTATTTCAGCTATAAATTACATTGTTTCATGAGTGATTTCCGCATTACCTACGCTTATAACTATTACATGTTTTTCCCACCTGCCCAGTTATAATTACATATTATTTGTACTCATTCACATCGCAATCTCTCTGCCCGCCTTCATTATTATTTGTTTTAGTTGATTCGATTATTGCTAGTAGATTAGGAACGAATGCAGACTGAATACTGGAAAAGTGCTCCCACACCGGCACACTTTGATCCGATCGAACCGCGGTCGATTTGAGACTTACTCTACCGGTTTGGCCGTATGGAATGAATGATTGACGACGGAATAGTCCGATTTATGCACCACATAAGGTGCATGAATGTGAAAGATGTGAATCCGCGTACACAGAATTATTCGTATGCGTCCTATTTTTTCTGCCTACCCCGACGGAGAATAGACACGATAGTCAGTCGTCGCTCACGGTGGCCCTTTTGCATGTGGGTACCGGCCCGCATGCAACAAAAGCTACTTTATTACACAGGAGTCAATTATCCTAGAGGAGACAATGGGCCCGCAACTTAATGGCTTTTCTTTTGTGCGACGTACCTACCTAATGTTTCGGCCGGCGAAGATGTATTGTTTTGCTATTAACCGCTCCCGAGTGGGATATTTCTCAGAACAATTTACTCCTTAAACAAAAGGCAACCGCTTGACTCGATACTGGGAGCTCTCCCGGCTTGCATGTCTGTCGCTCGAACATAATCTATTGCATAACGCGTGTGGTCGACCTTCGTAATTACGGAAGAGATAAATCTCTCTGATGAATGGCCGAGAACAAAAAGGATGGCTTTCTAATGATGGAAGAAAAGAATAACGTGTGACGCGGGTACCTGCAAAATGCACTTCCAAGAAACAAGTATTCGCGGATGACAAATTATGATAATTCGGTCTGAATCAAAATCGACTCGCGACACAAATTTCCGTTCAGGCGTATCATAATAGATCCACTAATTCAAATGTCAAGTCATTAGGAAGTTGACATCGGAGATATTTGCACGTCTTCTTACTGCACAAAGTTCGAATAAGGACGTTATTCATTTTAGGTACAAAGTATTTTACGGAAATATCTCGATATATTTCTGCTTTTGAGAGATACCTTGCCGGACCAGTTAATGTTAGCAGTAAAGAATGGGGGTTTCGATGCTCCCCGACGACTCAGGGAACAAATTTTGCTGGCCTACTCGCGAAGCTGCGCAATACACCCCTCTCGGTGGTTTTCCTAAGCTCGTCCGTACGTTGGTATGCGGCTCTCTTGTTAAAAAAATATATCTATATCTAATTATCTTTGATATACAATTGCTCCATGCTGGGTGCCTTGTTTCTATTTTTAGTTGCTTTACCGCACTAAGAGAGTCCTTGCACTTATTGTCATTGGCTTGTGCACGTGCACGTAAGTCGTGGTAAATTGAGGCCATAAAACAATAGTGATATGACCCACTAACGACTCTCCCACTCTTCTTGTGCAATTCACAAATACTATAAATAAAATACAGAAATATACTTTAAATCTTTATTTAATTAAATACAAACAAGTTAGTAATAATTAAAAATAATGTATAAACATATAATTCTAATGTAGATGGGCAGTTCGCGTGGAGGCGTCATATAACAATATATATTCTCAACAATTTCTAACCAGAGTGTAAAAGAAAATAGATTTTTAATTGTGATTTCTGATTGCACGAATAATTGCACTTTAAACAACAAAACAATACTTAACCAGTGTGTATAGGCAAATGGATTTGTAATTTTCGTTTATAAATGCTCGAAAAATTGCACTGTGTACATGCAAACAGTTTTTTTCCAGTATGCATAATGGTGTGTTTCTTTAAATTTGATTTCAATTTGCACGAATATTTGCATTGTGTGCATGAAAACTTCTTTTCTCCAGAATGCGTAAGGGTGTGTGTTTTTAAACTTGATTTATGATTGCACGAATAATTGCACTGTGAACAGGAAAACAATTTCTCACCAGTGTGTGAAAGCAAATGGATTTTTAATTGTCGTTTCTGAATGCACGAATAACTGCACTTTGTACATGAAAACAGTTTTTCTCCAGTATGTGTAAGTGTGTGTGTTTTTAATTTTGATTTTTGATTGCACGAATAATTACAATGTGTACATGAAAACCCTTTTTCTGTAGTATGCGTGAGTGCGTGGGTTTTTAAACTAGATTTATGATTGCACGAATAATTGCACTGTGAACAAGAAAACAATTTTTCACCAGTGTGTGAAAGCGAATGGATTTTTAATTGTTGTTTCTGAATGCACGAATAAAAGCATTGTGTACACGAAAAAAGTTTTTCTACATTATGCGTAAGTATGTGTGTTTTTAAGCGTGACTTATAATTGCACGAATAAATGCATTGTGAACATGAAAAAAGTTTTTCTACAGTATGGGTAAGTATGTGTGCTTTTAAACGTGACTTTAAATTACACGAATAATTGCACTGTGCACATGAAAACAGTTCGTCCCCAGTAGAATTGGGCAAGCGGCTCCTTGAAGATTTAATGGACGTCTCATATTCTGGTTCCAATCCAGGGATAGTCGGAGGCCCAGTTGTATTTTCAGAAACAGAATCTGGTATTCTCAAGGAATCTGAAATGTAAATAAATTATTTGAATTGAAAAAAATATTTTATTAAGCTTTTAAGGCAGTTTGTTGTTCTAACTTATATTCGGAAATGAAGATAATATTTCATACCATATTAAACTCGCAAACTCTGCACTAAGGTTTTTGTTATAACTTTAATTTAAATATATAAAATGATGTTTAATTGTACTTTTCAAAACAATTAGTTGTGTGTAGACATTTTATATACATACACCATATAATTATATAGCCACCTTTTACGGTCACACTTGATCCTCCAATGTGCTTACCGGCGCGCTGTTCTGCCTTACTGGAGTACTCCAAGCACTCCTGCTTGATGTCAGGGTACCATATGTCTATATCAGTGTAATGAGCTCCCTGGCCTCCTCCAGCTGGAGACCCCTCCATTGGCCGCTCACCCCCATCCCCGGCAGGCTGAGCCGTACTTCTCCAGTCGACATTGCTGTTACCTATTTTGAAAATAAGAAATAATAATCCGATACAACAGGGCTGAAAAGTCCAAATACTACAAATGAAAGAAAAATAAAATAATAGCGTTATTATATTAATTTGTCTGTTATCTATTCAATTCTACATCCTTTGGACGATCTGGGCCAAATTTTGCATAATTACTCTTTAAATCAAAAGAACATCCTTCTTCCTCTTTCTAGCACCCACTATCTAAAAATGATAGAAATGAGTATTTAATTGAATACCATCCAATTATATTCAGTTGCACTCTAGGACCCTGAGGAAAATATAGTCACCCTACCACTCTCCTGGAAATCCCACCTTTTAATGCTCGGACCAAATTTAACAATGAGGTTACCTTAGCTAAAAAAATTTATTCCCTCTCCGTCCATCTTGAACGGTTACCCCAGAAACGCGCGATTCATATCATTCATTACTATCTATAATGGAGTACTCACTGGCGCGCCGGTCGGCCCTCCTGGAGTACTCCGAGCATTCCTGCTTGATGTCAGGATACGATATGTCTATATCAGTGGGGGGAGCTCCACCGCCTGCTTTTCCATCGCCACTCTCGGCTGCAGACGCTGGCTCAAGTTTCACGACAGGAGCGTTTGAGTCAGGTTGGTCCATAGTTCTAGGATCTCTCACCGAGCAAGAAATTCGCTCAAATGGCATCCGAAAAACAACTAACCATTACATATACAACCAACGCCTTTGAATTGTTTTAAATTGTTTGAGCCTCGTTCAGAAACACAACTGAAAACAATGCCAAAACGCGTAAAGCAATTCATAACTTAAATTTCTGAAGACAAGCATATTCCATAGATTTATTTTAAGCTACTTTAGGCGCGGCAATCGTCTGCTCTATCAGCGATCGCGGGTCACGTGACATGTTAATACGCATGGTGTATCGACGTTGTCAGAACGGTTAAATATCTTTAGAAACAAAATTGAAAACTGTGTTAAAATGCGGAAAACAACTGAATCACCTTTTATAAAACAACCTCTTTACTGAATACAAGTATTCATATTTGACAGTAAATCCCTTTAAATAATGTAGTCTGCTTTACCGACGCTCGCGTGTCTCGTAATTCCACTATCAGAACGACCCTTCAGGGAGACCGAGACGACCTTTGCGATGGATAAACACAATTTAATTCGCAAAAGCACCGACCGCAGCCGCAGATTTTTTAAATATCGCGGAAGCGCGTTCATGGGTGATTCCACAGCTAGGATTCACAATGTGAACGATGTTCCACGCGACGCATCTAACCATAGATAAAGCATACCTAGAACGGTAAGTCTTTCAAACTTATTCTTGTCCTATAGCGCCATCTAGCGGCAGTGCACTTCTTTTCTAATATTTTTTCGATTGAAGAATATTTGTCTTGGGAAGGTATATTGTTTATTATTATTAGGAATAAATTTATTGGTTTTGATTTAAAAAGCCAACACTATTTTGTTTGATAACCATAACATTAACAACATGATGTTAAATGTTGATTATATTAAAGCAGACCACTGTTTACAAATGTACATTATAAAACAAAATAATAATGTAAACATTACGAACATGTGACAAAGGGAGATTGAATAAAGATAATTTTAGAGAGATGCTCCTTGTCATGTTATTAGAACGGCACCGCACCCTGGTAATACTTCCAGGTATCATATCGTTAATTGTACTACGGTTATAAGGAGACAGATGAATATTCAAAACACAGATAACACACAGATTGATTATTTATTTTCTACAATAAATAGTACACAAATGGGCAGGTAGAATTTATTATAATTAACATCTAATTATGTTACGACGCGTTTTGTTATCGGATGCGACCTCATGGCCAATTCTCAACCGGACGGAGGGCGGTATTTCCGCATTTCCTTTCGTTCTGATGTGTGTTGGGCTGATCGCTCGCATTACTCTGCCACCCTGGCACTCGCTTGGCTGAGCATCCACGTCTTCCACGTCCAGCTGTCTGACAAACAATATAGCTTGATCCATTCGATTCACTTTTTTCGTCATTTCTGCCTGTTCAGCGACTACATTTGCGCTTGATTACATTCCTCAGGTGCACCCTTGACAGCTATCTTTGAACCCCGCCTTCGTATTCTAATCAAGTCATGATCGATGATTCACATAATATATAGTTGTGTTCGATTATCTTAATCACAATTACCTCATTAACTAAAACTCCTAATCTAGTGACATCATTTATGGCAATACATTATTCCTATATTAAATTGTAACTAAACTTATCTCTCTAGTATTTCTTACAGGGTAATTACATCGTTCGTCGAGATCTCTTATTTGTATAAACAATATTATTCTTTCCCACATCTATACAATTATAATTGGTACACGTAAATCCATCTACTATAAAATAATAACTAGACCCACGAAACATATTGATAAGACGTTTGACTACAGGTACATTTATATCCATTTTGTTACATTTAATTATATTTATTACATATATTTTATCCTAATCATTCCATGTTGTAATACGAGTCTATTTAATCTAAACTTTACTTCAGTTTAAAGTCGGAACATGTGTATATCTGCGCCCTTTGTTTCTGAAAAAAGAATAACAATAACAAGTCCTTGCCAGAGATTTCCATCTGCCGTTATCTCGTCCCTTATATGATTTATCGCCAGGGTTGGTGAGCGGCCCTAGCTTAATTGTTCTTTGTTAGACAAGAGAATCCTAGGAATTGATTGTAATCATAAAACGGACTTCTCTTTTTTGGCAGTTATACCTGACGCTCGAATGTGTGAAAAGACGATGACCAGCTCGATAGTTATTGCATAATTCGACGGCGGTTGGCACGAGATGGGCAATATTATATATGCTTTATTTTTTTCTACGTTTAATTATTAAGAAAGTATCATAGTAAAAACTAATATAATAATAATTTGATTATTTTACGAACGAAACCCGCGGGTGGTTTAGAAATAAGTATATGTATACTATAAGTTAAGGCGGAACGTCAACATTCAATTACGAAAAATTATTATGGACACCTAAAAATATCATTTTAAACCATGAAATAAAATAATCGTTACTTAATTACCAAATCCGAAAAGGTTTAGAATTATTTCACAGAACATATACAAATCGAGATCGTCAAACAGTTCCCTCGGCACATACACATAATTTAGCCCCGCATATAAAGTCTCTTATTATATTACAATATAATGTATCGTATTATAGTGTGACAATAAAAACGGTCTATCTTCAGTATGCGAGAGTGTATGTCATTTTAAGTGTATTTATGTTTGCAAAAATGATTGCACTTTGAACAAAATAATAATTTAACTATATTATGTTAGTGTATTTTCAAGAGTGATTTTATGAGAACATGAAAATAATTCTTTTCCGGTGTGCGTGAGTTCATGTTTTTTTAAACTTGATTTATAATTACACGAGAATTTGCACTGAGAACATGAAAATAGTTTCTCTGCAGCATGCGTGAGCAGATGTGTCCTCAGGTTTGATTTTTGATAGCATGAGTACTTGCACTGTGAACATAAAAAACTTTTCTCTCCGGTATGCGTGAGCATATGTACATTTAAATGTGATTTTTGATTGCACGAATAATTGCATTGTGAACATGAAAATGGTTTCACTCCAGTATGCGTAAAAAGATGTAATTTTAGATGTGATTTTCGATTGCACAAATAATTGCACTGTGAACAGGAAATACGTTTCTCTCCAGTATGCATCAGCAGATGCAACTTTAGGTGTGATTTTTGATTGCTCGTGTAATTGCACTGTGAACATGAAAAAGGTTTCTTTCCAGTATGCGTACGTACATGTGTTTTTAAACTTGATTTATAATTACACGAGTAATTGCACTGGGAACAAGAAAACAGTTTTTCACTAGTGTGTGTAAGCAAATGGGTTATTAACTGTGATTTAAAACTACATGAGAAATTGCACTGTGAACATGAAAACAGCTTAACCCCAGTAGTAAGAGTGCGGCTATTAGAAGATTTATTAGCAGTCTCCAATTCTGGTTCCATTTTAGGGATAGGCGGAAGCCCAGTAGCAATTGTTGAAATAGAATCCCGTATTCTCAAGAGATCTGTAATGTAAGTAAATTATTTGTATTAAAATAAAATTTGAATATTAAATTATTAAGGCAGTTTGTTACTTATATTAAAACATTACTACTCTAATTTCGTTTAAGCCGTGAACTGGTAACACTGTTAACGAGTTAAGAGTGTATTTTCATTTTTACAATTTGTAATTTGAGTAATTCTACGCGAAATACATACTCTTTCAGCCGGGACTAATTAGTTATACTTCTTGTGTTCTTGCGTCACGTGTTAAAGTGTCACCTAAATATTTAAAGACGTTTTCTTACATAAATCTTGCTAGAGAAGTACGCCATAACAGAAGAGATGACAATAAAATTGTTATATTTTCGCATTCGGGGTATCTGTCAAAAATAACTGTTTAGATTTAGAGTCTTTCTCCACGTTTTGTCATATAAATATTATAGAATGAAAAAAAAAGTTTGTTATTTGAATTAATATATCAAAAGTTAAATAATTTATTGAAATACTCATATGAAAATATATTAAATATATATTTCAAAATTAAAATTAGTTCATATCGACATGTTAACTGGTAAGTTTAAGAATCTTATGTACTGCTACAAGATTTTAAGAAACGTGCTGAACCTGAAACTAATGCGAAATGTATATTTCGCGCTCTATCAGAGTTAGTGCAGAAGTCCTATCTAAGTAATAGTTTTAAAATAGTCTATCTAGTGCATAACTTCTGATATAAATGAATAATAAAAATTCCATATTTTCGTAAGAACGCTCTATTCGTATAATATTTATCTATACAGAATATTTTAACGGCCACATTAAGATCCCCAATCTGCTTACCAGTTTGCTGGTCGGCCCTCGTGGAATATTCCGAGCACTCCTGCTTGATGTCAGGATAAGATATGTCTATATCAGTGTAGGGCGCTCCGTCGCTTGTTCCTTCGCCGTTCTCGGTTGCGTACTCTGGCTCAGGCTTAACGGCAGGAGCATCTGGGCCAGCTCGGTCCATGGTTCTAGGATCTTCCAACGAACAAGTGATGACGAATAACACTCCGTAAATAATCTTCAATGTTGGCCGACACACAAATAACCAAAGTAATTACATATACAACCAAGCTGTTAACTCAATTTATGAATAGAAGTATTCACAGATTTACATACAACCCCTTTAAGTGAGGCAGTCGTCTGTTTTACCGTTACTCTCGTGTCACGTAACCTCGCCGTCAGAACGGACGTTCAGAGTCCGACACGACCTCCGCGATGGAAAAACAAATTTAATTCGCAATAGCACTGACTGTAGCTACAGATTCTTTAAATATCTTCAGAAACGTGTCCTGGCGTGATCTCACAGTTAGTTTACACAATTTCGAAGTATCCCAAAGTGGACAATGACGCACGCGATGCAACTAACTACCCATAGATAAAGTGTATCTACATGGGAAACTCCTTCCAACTTGTTTCGAACGTAGGCCGCCATCTGGCGGCCGCTCCCTTTTTATATTCAATTTGTATCAATATTACTTATATATTTTCATTTATTATCAAATAAAATTTTATTGGTTTTGATGCGAAAATCCTGTCAAGATTTATTGTTAAACTACTTATTGTTGAAAAACAGAACGCACCTATTTAATAATATATAATATAATAATGAGCTTGAAATAAAATATCGATTACATTAAATCCGCCTATTCTAGAATAGTTAAAAAGATTTGGCAAAGACAGATGTAAACAGTATACACAAGTACCATCTGACCTCTGTATGGATTTACTAAGCTCACAGGTGAATTTTTTGTGATGGATATATTATATAATGCATGTTGTCTACCACCAAAGCACTTGCATTATTGGTAATTTCTCTGATTTCCGTGTATCAACTTAGATCCACTGAGGTCGGTTGTGTCCTTTACAATGAGCTAGGAGTTATCCGTATAAATCAAGTAATTCTGCCAAAATATGTAATCCAAGGTATTTGTTTTAATAAATATTCCTTGTCGACTGTAGTAAGTAGCTGAGAACCGTTGTTTGTATGTATTTTTTGAGTATACCTAGTTTTATTTATAAACATTTCTAAGATTTTACCAGTGTATGTAAGTATTATTAAATGTTATTTTCCATGGTCTGATTAATCTCACTGTCAACAAAAAATAATTGTTCCCAGTGAGTTAAATTTTATTTATGATTGCACGAATAATTTCAGTGTGAACCCGAAGAAGGTTTCTCTCCAGTACGAGCGAGTGCACGTATTTTCAAACTTGATTTGTTATTGCACGTTGAACAAGAAAACTAATTCTCACTAATGTGCGAAATTCTTCTCATGTACACTAATGTGTACATGAGAAGAATTTTTCTTCAGTATGTGTTTTTTAAAACTTGATTTACGATTGCACGAATAATTGTTCGCTCAACAAGAAAACAATTTCTCAATAGTGTGTAAAAGCAAATGTAGTTTTAATTTAAATTTCTTAATGTGCGAATAGTTGCACTTTGTACATGAAAACGGTTTTTCTCCATTACATGTGCTTTTAATACTGATTTATTAATGCACGAATAATTGTATTGTGTACAAGAAAACAGTTTTTCTTCAGTATACGTAAGGCGTGTATTTTTAAATTTGATTTATGATTGCACGTTAAATAAGTAAACAATTTCTTACCAGTGTGAATGCAAATGGATTCTTAATTGTGATTTCTGAATGTACGAATAATTGCACTGTGTACATGAAAACAGTTTTTCTTCAGTATACGTAAGGCGTGTATTTTTAAATTTGATTTATGATTGCACGTTAAATAAGTAAACAATTTCTTACCAGTGTGAATGCAAATGGATTCTTAATTGTGATTTCTGAATGTACGAATAATTGCACTGTGTACATGAAAACAGTTTTTCTTCAGTATACGTAAGGCGTGTATTTTTAAATTTGATTTATGATTGCACGTTAAATAAGTAAACAATTTCTTACCAGTGTGAATGCAAATGGATTCTTAATTGTGATTTCTGAATGTACGAATAATTGCACTGTGTACATGAAAACAGTTTTTCTCCAGAATGTAGTGTGTAGTATTTAGTAGAAATGTGTATTATATAGATGACCGTCAAATTATACCCAGTTGCATTGTAGGATCTTGAGGAAAATATAATCAGCCATCCACTCCCCCGAAGATCCCACCTTTTCATGCCCGGATCAAATTTTGTAATCTGTTCATAGTTTAATATTTTTTATTCGCTCTCCATCCATCTTTAACGGTCACCTCAGCTGCGCACGTTTCACATTATTCATTACTATCTAAAATGAACTCTTCACCGGTGTGCTGGGCGTCCTTCCTTGAGTACTACGAACACTCCTGCTTGATGTCAGGAAACGATATATGTCTATATCAGTGCGCACCACCGCCTGCTTCTCCATCACCGCTCTCAGCTGCAAACTGTGACTCAGTTTTACGGTAGGAGCATCTCGGTCCAGGGTTCTATAATCTCCTATTGAGCAAGAGACACGTTCGAATGGATCAATTACTCATACAACCAACGTCGTTTGATTGTTTGAAATTCTTCACGCTCCATTCAGAAACACATCAGAAAATAATGTGAAATTATACGAAGTTGGAAGATGTAAACCCGAATATAACGTGTTTTGGGTATGCGCTATATCCTCTCTGCTTACCCCCACAGTAAAAGACACAGTCAGTTGCCGCTCATGGTGGGCCATTGTATATTGGCTCCGGCCCGAGTTCAACACAAGCTACTTTATTACCCAGGAGTTAATTATCCCAGGGGTGACAATGGGCCCGCAACCTAATGGTTTTATTTTGTGCGATGTACTTAATACCTCGGCCGGCGAGGATGAATTGTTTTGCCATTAACCGATCCCGAGTGAGATGTTCCGCGGAACAATTTACTCCTTAGACAAAAGGCATCCGATTGACTCGAGCATGGGAGCTCTCACGGCTATTATATCTGTCGCCCGAATTACGTAACCCGTGTGGTCGACCTTCGTAATTACGGAAGAGATAAATCTCCCCGATGAATGGCCAAAAAAAAAGAATGGGTTTCTAATTATGGAAGAAAAAGCTTCTGTGTAACGCGGGTCCCTGCGGAATGCATTCCCAAGAACAGCCAGTATTTGATGGTGTCAAATTAATGATTAATAAACGGTCCGAATCTAAATCGACTCGCGACACAAATTATCGCTGGGGCATATCAACAGCGTTCATTGTTCTATGGTTATAGAAGAAGAGAGGTGAATATTCAAAAAAACAGATTGATTGTTTATTTTCTACAACACATAATACACAAATGGCCAGGCAGAATTTATTATAATTAACATAATCTAATTTAGACTAACGACGCGTTGTGTTCCCGGAGCCGACCTAACTTCCGAATCTCGACCGGGAGGAGGGCGGTGTCGCCATCCGCATTTACTCTCGTCCTGATGTCTGCTGGACTGACGCCCGCGTCACTTTGCCACCCACTTGGCTGCCTCTGTTCGCCAGCCGTCTTATTTTTCCGTTTGATCAAAATGCTCGCTTGATCCACTCGATTCACTTTATTCGTTCTTTCTTTCTGTTCAGCGAATACAGTTACGCTTGATTGCGCTCGACTTCTGAAATCTTCTGGACTTCGGTTTTCATACGTACGATTAGAGAAGACGGTTCGAGGCTTCTAGCACACCCTCCCTTGACAGTTTCGCGGCTGTCTCCTGCGAACTTAGTTGCACTTGTACTCGTAACTCGAACAATTCTGAACTCGAGGCGGACTCGTATCTGAGGCCGGTTGACGGGCTCTCCTGAATTAAGTGACGAATTGTCTGTAAAACGAACTCTTTCGAACTGTTTTCGCACTGCTTTCAATCTACTCAGATAAACTGCTGTAACATGGCGTTCTATTCGTTTATATTGTTTGCGGCCAGGGTATGTCTTCGCCTGTCGTCTGGATCCTCCCTCCCAAGTCTGCCGTCATTCCATAGGACCATCCTTGACAGGTGTACGCCCTCATTTTAGGCCTAACTATGGACACCTTTTCTATAGTTTTCAACAATTTTAAATATAATTATAATTGGTATACGTGAATCCATCTACTATAAAATCACATCCTGAATTTTTATATTAATTATTTAATTGAAACTAGACTTGGTAGACGTTTGACTGCAGTTATATTTATATCCATTTTGTTACAAAATCTATATTAATGATATATATTTAATCCTAACAACTCCTTATCGTACACATGCATATTATGTACTTGTACATAAGCTTATTTTATTCTAAACTTTATTTCAGATTTAATTTTTTTATTTCCATAAGTATCGGATGTACTTATGAAGGCGAGGTTCCTCAGAACCGCTGTCTCTATATGAAAGTCAAGACATATATTCGACTCGACAGAAGGAAGTGCAGTAGTCATTGTATGTTCGTAATAATAGCCCAAGAAACAATTGCCAAATATTGTATGTCCTTGCTAGAGTTCTCCGCTGGGCGTTATCTTGTCACTTTTTATTTGATTTATCGTCAGGGTTGGTGAGCGACCCTAGCTTAATTGTTATTTATTCTTGTTATTTTGCTCGTTATTCCTGTCATTCGAATGTGAATTATTACATCTACTTCAACCTTTAAACCTTTAAAATACCCCAAAAGACGATTGCAAGCAAAAAGTTTTTTCTCAAATATGCATAAGCAGATGGCCTTTTAGATATGATTTTCGATTGCACGAATAATTGCACTGTGAACACGAAAACAGTTATACCACAGTATGCTTTAGAGCATGTCTTTTTAAACTTGATTTTTGATTAAACGAGTATTTGCACTGTAAAAATATAAAGAACTTCTTACCAGTATGCATGAGTTCATGTCTTTTAATATTTGATTTATTATTTGACGAATAATTGCACTGTGAACAGGAAATACGTTTCTCTCCAGTATGCGTAAGCAGATGCAGCGTTAGGCTTGATTTTTCATTACACGAGTAATCGCACTGTGAACATGAATAAAGTTTCTCCCCAGTATGCGTCCATACATGTCTTTTTAAATTATATTTATTATTACATGAGTAATCACACTGTGCACATGAAAAAGGTTTCTCTCCACTATGCGTAAGCAGATGCATCTTTAATTGTGATATTCGTTTGCACGAGTAATTGCACTGTGAGCATGAAAAAAAATTCTCTCCAGTATGCGTAAGCATGTGTTTTTTTAGGTTTCCTTTTAGATTGCATAAATAATTACACTGTGAACATGAAAAAGGTTTCTCTACAGTATGCGTAAGTAGATGTCTCTTTAGGTATGATTTAAAATTGCACGAGTAATTGCACTGTGAACATGAAAACAGTTTCTCTCCAGTAGTAAGAGTGCGGGTATTTGAGCATTTATTAGCGGTCTCCAATTCTGGTTCTATTCCAGGGATAGGCGAAAGCCCAGTAGTATTCGTCGAAATAGAATTCCGTATCCTCAAGATATCTGTAATGTAAGTAAATTAATTGTATTAAAATATAATTTTTATATTAAATTATTAAGACACTGTGTTGCTTTTTTTCTTGCTAATTACGTTTAAATCGTGAACTATCTTGCGTTAAGGGTGAATTTTTCATTATTCCAAATTGTAATTTGTAAAGGGATGACAATAAAATTGTTGGCTCTCTCCCATTGGGGACAAGTGTTAAAAATAACTATGTTTTTTCAGAATAATATTATGGAATGAAATAAAAAGTGTTTGGTCATTTGCATTTATATATCGAAAATTAAATAATTTATTGAAGTACCCATATGAAAATATATTGAAATCAGTCAAAGTATCTACATATATTTAGATTTTGGCTTAAATCAATGTTCCAAAATTAGAATTAGCTCATATCGACATGTTAACGGGTAAGCTTAAGAAGGTTATGTACTGCTTCAAGATAATAAGGTACGTGCTGAACCTGAAACTAATGCGAATTGTATATTTTGCATGAGCAGAAGTCCTATCTGAGTAATAGTTATACAGTCTATCTAGTGCATAACTTCTGATATAAATCAATATTTTCGTAAAAGAACGCTCTATTCGTATTATATTTATTTATACAGAATCTTTTAACGGCCACATTAAGATCTCCAATCTGCTTACCAGTGTGCTGGTCGGCTCTCCTAGAGTATTCCGAGCACTCCTGCTTGATGTCAGGATACGATATGTCTATATCAGTGTATGGCGCTCCGTCGCCTGCTCCTTCGCCGTTCTCGGCTGGCTCTGCCTTAACGGCAGGAGCATCTGGACCAGCGCTGTCCATGGTTCTAGGATCTCCCACTGAGCACGGGATGACGAGATACGCGATGTAATTAACCTCGAATGGCGGCCAACACATATATCCCGAGTAATTACATATATATCCAAGGAATTTGTTTGAATACTTCACGCTCCGTTCAGAAACAAAACTATGTAATAATGCGGAAAACCACTAAATCACTTTTTATAAAACAGGCCCTTAACTCGATTTATGTATAGAAGTGTTCACTGATTTACATAAAAACCCTTTAAACGAGGTATTCGTCTGCTTTTCCGACTCTCGCGTGTCACGTAGCCTTGCCGTTAGAGCGGCCCTTTATGGAGTCCGACACAACCTTCGCGATGGAAAAACACAATTTAATTTGCAATAGCACTGACTGTGGCTGCAGATTCTTCAAATATCCGCAGAAGCGTGTCCTAGCGTGATCCCACAGCTAGTTTCCACAATTTCAAGTTTCCCAACGTGGACAATGTGGCGCGCGTTGCAACTAATTACCCATAGATAAAGTGTACCATAGATAAGAGATATAATAGATAGGGAATTCTGACGATAAAATAGGACCAGAGCAAATAGTAATGGCGGAAGATCCGGAAGTTCCGGTTCATTAGTGCACCCTATAGATCGTGGTGAAACTAACAGCCTATTTGCCGCTCTTTTTATGAATGTTTCATTTTCATTATATATATATATATATATATAATTTTATGTTTTTTTCTGCTGAAAATCGTAAAATAATATCTATTGATTGAAAATCATTATTTTCGATAGAAAAACTATTTTTCTATCGAAAATAATGATTTTCAATCAATAGAAATTATTTTACGATTTTCAGCAGAAAAAAACATAAAATTATATCTATTGTTGAAAATGAGAATTTGGTAAAACAATAAAAGATGTCAAGCTGGTTTTAAAATATTTATTATGTCAAATCTGCTAATTAGAGAATACAAAAAATTGTGGAAAAAACTGACAATGGAATACAAACATATTTACAACATTATTAACAGAACACAAAATGTAAAACAGGATAAATATGTACTTTTAAAATTAGCAATATTAACTTGGTGAAATTCAATTTAATTTCAATTTAATTAAATTTAACTATGAGTCCTATTCTAAAATTTTTTCCTAAAAATTATTCGACTAAATTTGTATTGAGCAGCAATTTGAGTTAGGTACTAAATTTACTTTTTAAATAATTGTTGTTTTTTTTTAAAAAAATTTAAAAATAGATTCTGGATAAATAGAAAAACAATGCTATATTTTTAGTTAGTTTTGACATATCCTGAAGAAGGAAAAGGTGTTTTCCGAAACCGGTAGATGTTTTTTAAACTCAATTGTGGTTATTAAACTCAGATAATAAATAAAAAATATGAATCTTAACCACCAAGTTAATATTGCTAATTTTAAAAGTATGATAAAATTTACTATCGTTACGGGATTTATAGAAATTTGTTACCCTCGGACGGAAGATTAAAGGAAAAACTTGGTATTCAAGATTATAAAACTTTTAAAAAACAATTGACACAAATAACTATAGATACAGTGAAGAAAAAATTAACAATTTGAGAAGCTCTTTTGGAAAAAATTGATGAACAGAGATAAATAATGTAGCAAATTAAGTTTCTAAGGTGCATTAGACGACGTAGCAATGTATGAATTGAATGGAAATACAGAGATTATGGAAACTCTCCTCTGACTCCAAGGATGACTTCCTCAAAGCCCTCAGACAGTTCGGCCATATTGCAAGTCTACATTCAAATGTTGTCCGAGATGGAGATGACTGTGGCTGGTGAGGACGTTAGTAGCTTCAAGGTTATGAGTGAATCGGTAAAGTGGATACACAGCGGAACGCCTTCAGAGACATTAACGAGGTACTGCAGCTACGCTGACAACCCCTTGAGGGACACCAGCTTTGTCATCCTGGCCTGCAGACACAATAGTGTTTACAGAAATTTAATTAATCAATTAGAAAGATATACAGAGAAAATCCATTTTATTAAAAAAATATTTGGTTGCTACCGAGATTTGAACCTGAACCTCTTCCTATCCAGAGAAACATGTTACCATTCCACTACAGCGAGCCATTATGATTACAACAAATTTAGAACTAATATCTGTATATTTTTATAATTGATACAATTATTATTCCATTTTTAAAAGAAATTGAAATTGCTACTTCACAATATAAATATGTTGTCATTTAAAAAAAAAGTAACAATAGTGTTGATACAGTTAGGTACTTACATTGAGAAGATCAGTCAGGACACCATACCAGGGAAGCTAGATGACGAAGGCCACAATGTGAGTTATGCCATTCGCTCTGGTAATGTGGAACTGCTCAAGACAGTCATTAACGAGTGGCCTGGTGGATACTGGTGGAACTGCTCCGAGCTCTCTTCGCAGTTTACGATGATCTGAAATCGAAGAATGTGCTTCTGTCAGATGAAATGGAGTTTTTTGTCCAAACCAAACTGTTAAACCTATGCAAAGAACATGAATAAGAAATACAAGAAAAAAGAGAAATAAAGTCTTTATTTTGTAATCTAGTAATATTGTTGAGCGGATCTAACTTGTTCTTGAAAAGACCAGAACACTGAGGGCCGAGTACTCCGGTGGTGGTGGATGGACAAGTTTATTTATATCACTATCTTTGTGGTGCAAAATATCCGCATATTGAAGCAACAACTGAAGTCAACCTACGACGTATTGGCATGGAAGGAAATTGAATTCTACTTAGTGAGCTCATATCTGCCCACACAAAGTACCAAGAACTAAAACATATAATTTTGGTCAGTTTTGAGTAAAGATAATAAACTGGAGAATTAATAGAATTTCTCAAATGACCGTGAAAATTTTACATAAAACATAAAAAGTGCCAATGTCTACTCACTTGGAAATTCATGTCTAACCTACTTGGAGCACTACATTTCAATATTTACATGAAGGGGTAAAGGATACGATGAATATCCATTTGAAAGCACTATTATAAGTTTTAATTACCTGGACTAGCGTCAGAAGTGTACAAAGTGGAATTTTCAAGTAAATGCACATGGATGTTCTCTTGCGCTAGATTGTGCAAGGCATGTATATTAATCTTCTTTCTTTAAAATCTAATATTAAGGTTATGTAGTCAAACATACACAAGTTTTTTGCAATACATAAATATTCAAGGCGATTATATAATATTTAATTTAATATTTCTAAAGCCATTTACCATTTCTGTTAAAATTAAATAAATTATATACACTAGAAATTAACTAAGCTCTTGTATGCACTAAAACGTTGAAGCCAGGTCTTGTGGTATGCGGGAATATCAATCGGGTTATTCGGTAATAAACTAAAATAAATATATAGAAATACTTACGTATACAAGAAGTGTTTGCCATAGGCACCTGACTTCTAGAACTGTTATTTATATTCAATGTTTCAGATTCTGAAATAAGACAATACAATCATTAGTTCACCATCTTTCCAGAATCCTCGACTACCCATGTAACACTAAGGGTTCGCGCAGGAAACATAATGAAATTGAATTCAAACATACACCCACATAGGAACTATGTATGCACATGTGTGTTAATTGAGTGTTAAACTTTTTTTTAAATACAGAATACTTTACACAATGGTAAACTAAAATTATATATAGAAATACATACCTATACAAGAGTTTGCCATAGGCACCCGATTACTAGAACTGTTACATATATTCAATGTTTCAGATTCTGAAATAAGACAATACAATCATTAATACACCATCTTTCCAGAATTATCGACTACCCACGATTGCTGTTTTACAACAATTAACACTAAGGGTTCACGCAGGAAACATAATGAAATTTAATTCAAGCTTACACCCATATAGTGTGCTCACGTATGTGCTATCTTCAATAATTTTAGAAACAATACCTCTAACAGTTAAATCTTGCGTACCGATCATCGTTACAATAGAACATTACTCAGTCACAAATAATGGTTTACCATGACTAATTTTGTACTAAACAAAATATAACAACAATTGAACAATAATAACCTTTTAGAAGTTTGGTTTCAACTGAGCTTTGCGAATCATGTATTTTATTTGTATAATTATGAATGTTATGGATGAATGTGACCAGATTTGATGGCTGGATACGAGCAAAGCGATAACAAAAACTATTGTTTTGTTACTACTTCATTAAACCCTGTAAAATAATGCACATTAATTATTTTTATATAAATTTGATATTCTTGATATATCCAGAGGAATGTACACATGGAAATCTCCAGGTGATAACTACCTTAACTAAATACATTATGATCAAAAAGGTGGAGATAAACCATACAAAATGTGAAAATGTATCCAGGCGAAAACGATCTCGCCACCAATTGTTAGTTGCAGGTGCCAAATTAAAATACAAGAGGATTAATTGTGACAAATATAGAAAGTCGGGACCACTTTTGACAAAATTGCAAACAATTTAGAATTTTAGGAGCAGATTCCAAATCAGCAACCAGAACTAATCAGCAACAGTCTTATAAAATTCTCCCAAAAACTATATTTTATTTATTGAAAATAAAACAAATATGAGAATAATGTTGGTATTTGACATAGAAAAAATAAATTGTGAAAAATATGTTATATCCTAAAACATTTCTCATGGACAAGAAAACATGGAATTACAAATAAAAGCATAGTACTATAAAAACAATAACAAGGAAAAGTCATTTAGAAATTGCATCGAAAAATATTGTTAATTTGTTTTTTAAATATATATAACATATATTTATTTCGGTGAACCTATCATTGAAAGGTCTTCTGGGCTAATCTATTGTGTATATCTGACCTTTCTTGCTGACGTTTCAGATCCCATTGCAGGGTCCATCGTCATTGTAAGCTTGACGCATTCTCTACTCGGCACATTTTAACTACTGTAAAAGTTAATGATCTACAAACTAGGGATCTATATCAAATAAATTAAATACATGGATCTGAGATTGGCAGATAATAAAACAGCACCTTTGAGAAATAGTGTTGGCGTTGTTTGCTGCATACACACAAACACACGAACTGGAGGATGAACAAATGTCTCTATTTTTCAGAAACTCAATACTAAAGAAAGGCTTTCCATAATATGGAGGAAAACTATTTATTTTCCAGCTATTCCAATAATTCTTACGAATACGTAAGAAATTGAGATTCACACAAAATGATATCAACAAATTATTTATGAATAATCCTTCAAGTCACGATGATATGATTGATATAACTTTAATAAAATATCGCCAGAGAACCAAAAAACGATAGTAAAGCGGAAGAAAATCCAGTCTGTTTCCTGGAAATATAATTTGAGGCCTTTAACTTTGCAGTAATTATTTTCTTCTTAATAACACTAATTCTGAACGAATCTTCAAATTACTAAGTGTTACTAATTACATTATTAAAATAAAAAAAATCAACACAGAACGATGGTGAAATTGACTTTATCTTTAATATGTAGTAGATCTGATTCGCATACTATTTCTTGTGATGAAAGTGATTTCGAACCAAATCGCGAATCGTGCCGATCAATGTCACATACCGACAACAATTTTAATTAAAAAATTGACTTTTAAATTAAATTACATTAATAAGCATTTCGTATTTTTTATGCGATATTCTGTGGAATGCATCTACTGCATAAAAAGAGGATCAAATGTAATCCAAAAATTATTAAAACCTTTTAGAAAAATTTGGGTACAAGAACATTTAATAGTCAAAATCAATTACTAAACTAAGTAGCGTAACTATACCAATGCGATGCATTAGGGTTCACGTTAGATGAGGGCCAAAATGTCCGTGCCGTACAATATTTCTGCACGTTTCAATATTTTTCCCAGCGGTAATATGACTAATAAATTTTGATCTTTTGTGTATTGTGATAATATTATCGATATATACAATAGATTGAACACTATTAATATGTCAGGTTAAGGGCCAGACCATCGTCGTAAAACGAAGCAAGGTTTTTTATAATTTACTGCATGTAATTTCCTAAAAACATGTTTTTTCACGAAAGTGTGAATATTTGTTATTTTTATTTATTTTGTTATTTTTATTTATTGGATAAGACCGCGTAGTACTTATTTTTTTATGCGTTTATGTGTATTTAAATCAGTACCCGACTTGTTAGGAATTTTTACAACAAAAACGCCGTCGTTGTGGAATGAAATCGATGTTTCGTTTATTATTAATTATATAAACAAATATTATCGTATTATTGTTGTGCCAATGTTAATATTATACTAATAAACTGTAATATTTATACTAATAGACTAAATTGTTTGTTCAACGCAACCAAAGACTTTTGTGTGGGAATGTATCGAAGCAGTATTTACGAGATAATTGTATAAATAAATCGTATTTCTTCGCCCCGCGCCTTGCTGGTATAGATCGATTCTTGCCGCCGGACCTGATACCAGCATTGTTAGATTGCGTATGATGTATTCTCAGTTATATTATCATGTTTGTCAATATTATTTGACTTTAAATACCCAATATTTTGAGTTAAAAAATGATAACTATTTTACAGCCATTAAAATTAGTAAAACCATTTTTTTCACATTTAAAATGCTTACAAACTGCAAAATTTCTTACGATAACATGAGTTGACATTATGGCTGCGTGAGCAAATTTTCTAGCACGGTATGCTGGGGTTAATAAACTGATTATATCCATAATGAAAATTAGTAATTTGTATTATTTCTGCATAAGCTATAGTTGTTTAGCTACTGAATTTCTACATTGTATGCGATATTATGTATTTTCTTTTCTATGATCATAAATAATGAAAATATTAAATTCTCTTATATATTATTGAAATATATTTAGTGTCTATGGTTTAAAATAGTATACTGACTGTTCAGGGATACCAACATTGTAATGCTTAACATAGTGTGACATTTGTTTGTATGGTAGTTCGCATACCTAGATTGGTAACTCCTTCCAACTTGTTTTGGACGTATGCCGCTATCTGGCGGCCGCTAACTTTTTATATTCGGTCTGTATCAATATTTTCGGTTATCATCAGATATAATTTTGCTGTTTTTCACGCCTCGACTCGCTCCTCCGGGTTTCGTTTCGCAACCCTCTCTACCACTTCATTTTCTACAACTTCGATCCTCCCGGACCTCGTGTCCGACTCACTCCTCCGGGTTTCGACAACCGAGTTCTATTACTTCCTTTTACAACTTCTCCGGGCGAGTCCCCGGGCCGTTCGTAGGCCATTTTTATACCTCAACAGTGGGGTGTCTCCCATCTGCCGATCTGCCCATAATTGCTCCAAGGTTTTACAGCATTAAGAGAGTCAATGCTCTTTTTGTCGTTGGATTGTGTACGACCATTGCTCTTAAGATTCATTTCACATTCAATTCCACTTTGATTGAGGCCATAAAACAATAGTGACGATTCTCCCACTCTTGTGCCATTCACAAATACTATAAATAAAATACAGAAATAAACATTAAAAAACTTTATTTCTTTAAATATTAACAAAATAGTGTAGTAATAATTAAAAATAAAGTATAAACTATTAATTCTGATCTAGATGGACAGCCCGCGTGGGGGCGTTATGTTAGTACAATGCAGCTATACAAAATAAAACAATATTTCAAAAAAACATTAAGCGTATAATTGCATTGTGCACATGAAAACATTTTCTCTGTATGTCAGCAAAGGTTAATAAGTATTATTTACGATGGCACGATTAATCGAACTGTCAACAAAATCAATTTTTCTCCAGTGTGTGAAAGCAAATGGATTTGTAATTGTGAATTCCGAATGCACGAGTAATTGCACTGTGTACATGAGAACAGTTTTTCTCCAGTATGTGTAAGTGTGCATATTTTAAAATTTGATTTCTATTCATACGAATAATTGCATTGTGTACATGACAAATATCTTTTCACTAGAGTGCGTCAGTTGTGTGTTTTTAAACTTAACTTTATAATTGCACGAATAATTATTTACATGAAAACAGTTTTTCTCCAGTATGTGTAAGTGTGTGTTTTTCAAATCTTGATTTACGATTGCACGAATAATTGCACGTCGAACAAGAAAACAATTTCTCACCAGTATGTGAAAGCAAATGTATTTTTAATTGTAACTTTTGATTGCACGAATAATTGCACTGTGTACATGAAAACAATTTTTCTCCAGTATGTGTAAGTGTATGATTTCTTAATCTTGATTTACGATTGCTCGAATAATTGCACGTTGAACAAGAAAACAATTTCTCACCAGTGTGAGAAAGGAAATGGATTTTTAACTGTGATTTCCGAGTACACGAATAATTACACTGTGTACATGAAAAAGGTTTTTCTTTAATATGCCTAAGTAAGTGTCTGTTTAAATTTGATTTAAAAGTGAACGAAAAATTGCATTGTGGACAAGAAAATAGTTTTTCTCCCGTATGCTTAAGTGTGTGTGATTTTAAATATGATTTTTGATTGCACGAATAATTGCACTGTGAACAAGAAAACAATTTCACACCAGCGTGTGATAGCAAATGGATTTTTAATTTACATTTCTGATTGCATGAATAATTGCAATGTGCACATGAAAACGGTTTTTCTCCAGTATGTCTAAGTGCGTGTCTTTTTAATTTATATTTCTGAATGCACGAATAATTGCATTGAGCACATGAAAACAGTTTTTCTCCAGTATGCGTAAGTATGTGTGCTTTTAAACTTGATTTAACATTGCACGAATAATTGCACGTTAAACAAGAAAACATTTTCTCACCAGTATGTGAAAGTAAATGAACTTTTAATAGTGATTTGTAATTGCACGAATATTTGCAAGTTGCACAATTAAACAATTTCTCACCAGTGTGCGAAACCAAATGGATTTTTAATTGTGATTTCTGATTACACGAATAATTGCACGTTGAACAAGAAAACAATTTCTCACCAATATGTGAAAGCAAATGGATATTTAATTCTGATTTTTGGTTGCACGAATAATTGCACCGTATACATGAAAAAAGTTTTTTTTTATTATGCGTAAGTTTGTGTGTTTTTAAACTTGACTTATAAATGCACGAATAATTGCAATGTGTACAAGAAAACAGTTTTTCTCCAGTATGTGTAAGTGTGTGTAATTTTAAATGTGATTTTTGATTGCACGAATAATTGCACGTTGAACAAGAAAACAATTTCACACCAGTGTGTGAAAGTAAATGAATTTTTAATTGATATTTATAAATGCAAGAGTAATTGCACTGTGTACATGAAAACGGTTTTTCTCCAGTATGTCTAAGTGTGTGTCTTTTTAATTTATGTTTCTGAATGCAGGAATAATTGCATTGAGCACATGAAAAAGGTTTGCCTATAGGAGTAAGTATGCAGTTATATAAGGATTTATTGGCCGTCTCCAATTTGGGTTCCTTTCCGGAGATAGGCTGAGGCTCAGGTGTACTTGATTGGCGGCTGGTGATAGTATCTCGTATTCTCAAAAGGTCTAAAATGTAAATAAATTATATGTATTGAGCTTATAAGGTGGTTTTTTGCTCTTTTTTAACATCGCAAATGTAGATTAAATTTTAATTCCTAATTCAAAAATTATCGCCCTGTATTAAGGTTAACAAAAGTATACAATATGACTTTACTTTAAATATATAAAATAATGTTTAATTGTCACCTTCAAAACAATAACTTGTGTGTAGACATTTTCTATCCATACACCATATATTTATATAGCTTTCTTTAACGGTGGCACTCAATTCTTCTATCTACTTACCAGTGCGCTGGTCGGCCTTCTTAGAGGACTCCGAGCACTCCTGCTTGATGTTAGGGTACCATATGTCTATATCAGTGTAGATAGCTTCCTCGCCGCTTTTAACGGGAGACTCCTCCCCTGGCCGCACGCCCTCTTCACCGGTAGACGAACTTCGGCAACCGATATTGCTGGTACCTATTTATAAAATAAAAAATAATAATCTAATACAGCGGGGCTGAAGTACAAATGGAAATAATGGATGAAATAATAGCGTGATATCTACATTTTTATGTAAAGTACACTTTTTTGTCGGTTCTTCAGTCAATTCTACACCCAATTCCACACCGAACCAAATTTTGCAGAAGAACATACATAAAATCACAGGAACACCCTCGTTTTTCTTTCTGGTATCCACCGCCTTACAATGGTATAAATAATTATCATTAAATTATATTATTATATTGATTGCCGTTCCCTTCCAAATATTGCCGTTCCCATATAAAAAGAATATATCTTTAGGACTTCGAAACAAAACATAGATACCTCCCCTGGCCGACCCACTCCGTCATCATTCGATAGAAATATGTATTATATTGAATACTATCAAATTATATTCAATACTAATTAAATGTATTTATTAGAAAGATATACATATAAAAAAAAATTACCGAAAAATATTGCTGTTGGTACTGGGATTTGAACCTGGATCTATTTCCAATCCGGGGAAGGTGCATTAACCGACTATGCTACAACACACAGTACTTTTGACGACAAATCCCGGTGTTTATATAAATACCTTCGATAGCTGGTTCCCAGGTTTCCCTTTAACAATAAGTACACACACGATATATGAACTGCACTAACATTTTATTTTTGGAGGTCCGCTATTGTTCTTTTAACTGGGTTGTCTTCTTTAGATTCGACCGACCGAAGCACGCACTGGTGGTTTATTTTGACCGCTGAATTAGTTGAAGCACGGGTTATAATAAGAATGACGCCTGTCGGTCACCCTCTTTTTAGCGTTACGAAAAAAGGGCGGCAATACTCATACATACATGTACATTATTATAAACCAGGAAACCCAGTTGTGCAAATCGAAGTAACAAGGCGCGTAAGGCCCAGTTGATTTTATATGTATATTTTTCTAATGAATACATTTAGTAATTATTAATAATATAACAGAGCGTCTGTTCTGAATAATTAGAAATTCACAATAAAAATGTGTTTTTCTTAATAAATTATATTCAGTTACATTCTAGAATTATTAGGAAAATATAGACACCCATCCAATCCCTTGGATTTCTCATCTTTTCATACCCTGACTGGTCTGGTCACCTAAATACAATTTTTTTTATTTGCTCTTCATCCATCTTGAACGGTCACCTTAGTAGCGTGCGATTCACATCATTCATTACTATCTAGAAGAAACTCCTCACCGGCGCGCTGGTCGGTCCACCCGGAGTACTCCGAGCACTCCTGCTTGATGTCAGGATACGAGATATCTGGATCAGTGTAGAGCTCTCCACCGCCTGCTTCTCCATCGTCGCTCTCGGCTGAAGACCCTGGTTCAAGCTTCACGACAGTAGCGTCTGGGTTAGCTCGGTCCATAGTTCTAGAATCTCCCACTCCAAGACCTCGAATGCGGCCAAAAACACAAATATCCAGATTAATTACTAATATAACCAATGATGTTAGTTTGTTTGAAAATCTTCACGCTCTGTTCGGAAATTGAAATTGCGGAAAGCGACTGAATCACTTTTTATAAAACTAGCTCTTTACTCAATTTCTGAATAGAGTATTCATAGAATTATATTAAATCCCTTAAGCGCTGCAGCATTCTACTTTACCGACGCTCGCGTGTCACGTAACCTCACTGTCAGAACGGCCCTTCAGGACGGGGAGGGCACGACCTTTGCGTTGGATTAACACAATTTAATTCGCAAAAAAACCGACTGTGGTTGCAGATTCTTCAAATGTCCCAGCTAGTTTTCACAGTTTACAAGTTTCGTAACGTGGATGATGCCCCTTGGGATATAATAAACCATAGATAAAGTCCACATAGAATGGTAATTCCTTTAAACGTATTCTGGCCGTGTGGCGCCAACTGGCAAGTGAGCAATTTTTAATTTGTTTTAATATCGATTGAAAATGATATACCCACCTCAGCGTGAAGTGAAGCGAAGTTATCACATTTATTAGCCGTAAAAACGAAATAAAATGAAGGCAGGAAATCGCGTCTCGCAAGTACATGCAGGTCGCTGACGGGACCGGACGATATAAACGGGACCGGACGTCTCATAGCAAAAAAAACCTAGCGGCTCGTTCAAAAATGAATAACGACCGTAGTGACCTCCAGCCCAAGTGTTGTGCAACGCAGGTTAAGACGGGATGACAAAGATAACGGGATAACGATATGACGAAGGTTTCTCGAGAAGCGGTCATAAAAATGTAAGAGGTGCGTACGCACCCTGCCGACAGATAAACTGAGAATCATTAAAGCTGGACCCGTTGCATCGGAGAAGACAATCGATTTCCGAAGCAGAATTTAGGAAAGCACCGTTACGTGCCCATGGGCTAGTGGTCCAGGGTCGAGGCGTGATGAAGACAAAAGGCGTAGTTCCTTTGTCGGATCCGCTTTTAGCACGGTGCTGGACGAACCACATGACCTGGATCGCGGCTAAAATGAAGGTACTCTTAAAAACCTTGGATATTACAGAACAAAAAATAGCATGCCCGCCGAATCAGTCTTTAATTGAATCACCTAGAATGTTGTATATAAATAATATGTTTTGATACGCGAATGTGATCCTGGCAGAACGCGTTTTGGAACATTGAGTGCGAATTTTGTAAATGCTTAACAAACATAAGAGTTGATCACGATAGACCTGATAACTGACAATCAGGATTATAATTGTAATGTGCGAGAGCCTTTCGTCAGAGATAGGCTTCTACCGATTTAGTTATGAGCCATAAGTATAAGATTAAGGATGTAGCAACACATGGCGAAGACGGGCAGATTGATTTTAAACATAAATATGTAATGTATATGGGTGAGGATTTTGTAATTATGATGATAATATTTTGATAATGATTATGTTTTATCCTTTTGATTCGTAGTACAGTACAGTGTATTATGATGTTGCTGTAGACAGTAATATAGCAGACAGTGCCTTTCCCTGTATTAAATAAATTGTGTTCGATGTACGATTAAATATTATGTAAAATTTAAAGTAAATGGAATGTTCCATTCATAAAAAAAAATATAAATAAACAAAGTAGAATAAGAATAATTCCATAATATGTGTGACTAGAAATAAGGTCCTATCAAGTAGTACAAGAAATGTAAATAATTAGAGTATAAGATTAATTATAGTCAGCGATAAGACGAAGGAGGAGTCAGTTTAGGTTTGGATTTGGCGTGGCCTCCAGAAGAAACGGATGGACCAATGGGATGGTGGCCCGTGCCATGACGGGAAGAGGGCAGATCGGCAGATAGGAAACACCCTACTGTCAAGGTATAACATGTCCTACGCACGGCCTGAGACCTCTGTTGAAAAAAAAGTTAGTGGTAAACAAGATTCGGGAGGAGGCTCAGTCGTAAGCATGATTCGGGAGGAGAAGGGAGCTGTAAGCAATGCTCAGTTGTTGAAAAGCAATCGAAAGCGGTCAGTTGTAAACCCGGAGTAGTGAGTCGGACATGAGGTCCGGGAGGACGAGTGGAACGAGGTCCAGAAGGAAGTTGTAAAGCGAGTTCCGGAGAAGTGAGTCGGAGACGAGGTCCGGGAGGACGAGTTGGACGAGGCCCGGAAGGAACATTTGAAGAAGCAGTTGTAAATACGCGACGGGAACGGGAGAAAGGACTAGAGGTCTGTTAGTTGGAAACGAGGTCTGGAAGAGACGTCAAGAAAATCACAGTTGGGACCGAAATCGACGGAGGAAGCAGCCACAGTTCACCGCAATCCACTTAGACCGGTCCGCAGTCCTACAGAGCAGACAGCGGGTATCCGCCCACGCCGGGTGCTAACGGCATCACTCCGCCGCCCAGAGACCAGATCTCTGGAGGAACGTCGCTAAGTAACCCGAGGTAGACATAGTTTAGATTAGTTGGATAATGCCCGTTTCCTGGTTTAGAAAGAGATCCAGGTTCGAATCCCGGTGGCGCAACAATAATATTTTTCGATAAAATTGATTTTATATGTATATTTTTCTAATTAATATATTTAATTCATATTTAAAACTTATTTGTTTACATTTTTCTACATTTTGTTATAGTTCGTAAGCACAGCACCACACATAAAACAGATTTAGGGTATTTTGCAAAGTAATACAGTCATTTATGTCACAGATTGCTATATATATTTTGAGATCATTTGCGAACAATTTATTAGTGTTATTCGAACGTGCTTTATCGCTTTTACATTACCCCTTTAAAATAATACGTACAGTGCGACAAAAGAAGATGACCAGGCTTGCGTTGGGATGCCAATTTACGAAGTCTTTTCAACAAATACCCCGTCTGCGGGCCTGTCGCTATTGTTTTTCGTTTTAATTGTTATTGTGTAATTCCTGGGCCGACGCTCTCTAGAGCAATTACACCCGTCATTCATTTTGAATGCTAGGCCCGGTTAATTTTTAAAATGACACGCTTCCTGCCACATGGAATCGTCGACGGTGAAATCTCTTTTTTCTACATCTAATTAATTAACCCAGGATAACTAAACCTTCGTAATTTAGACGATGCGTCAGTCACAAAATTGTCATAACTCGACAACTACGACCCCGGCCACGCCTTCCCGCCCGTTCCCTTCATCCTGTTGGCTCCAGATCTCAGTACCGGTTTGGCAGCCGTGTAGTGTATATGCTTGTAGCCATACTGGAGTGTGCGTCGTCACCACGACGAAGGTTTAGTGTTTGTTAGTTTTTAATTTATTTTATAAAAATAATGGCTACCGATGAAGAACGAATGCAGGGTTAAAATGTAGTCTGCATACACGAGTTAACATCTGATTAGATTCGATTGAATCGAATTAGCAGCAAGATGCAGCCGATGAACTAATAAATCATAATATTGATTCATTAGTGCGCGAGTTCCCCCGCATCGCGCTCATCACTCGCAGCTTAATTACATTTATTAGTAAGGTGTGACGCAGTAGCGCGTCATTTATCTACCTGATTTGGTTCAGATTTTGATTTAACTTTTTTTAAATTGCGTGAAATTTACAAGTGAACTGCAAAAATACTACACATTTATAAAAAAAAGCGCTATGGTTGCATACGGTAGGCGAGCGCACATTAACTTAAACTCTTCATATATTAAAGCGTTTTTAAAAACGATTTTATTTTAAACGACTTAGTTATTGCGGCTTGGTGCTGCGAGAATCAAATGCAACGCGATAATAGTCCCGGGTAAGATACTAATGTTACTGTTTAGAACTTCATAATTATAGTAAACTTATATATTGGCGAGTGTTCGAACAGTGGAATACTCTCGCCTTTCAGCGTCAGCTTTATCTATGGTTATGTTGCTGTCAGATATCTTTGTTCTTTTTAACATTATGTCGAATTATGCATTTCGCGTCACAAAAGTAAGTCGCTATAACTGTTTAAATATCGTTTAAATGCACACAAGATCGCAAATATATTACGTATTGTATGAGAGCCATTTACATTAAAATTATTCGATATTTTAACACGAAATCAGTTATACCATTGTGTTGCCACACGCGGGTGCTGCAATTCGTTAACGACAGATAGTTAATGTCGTTTTAGAATTATAGTACTAGTTATATAGTCATAAGTTTTGAAACAGTTTGTCGTTAAAATTTAAAGTTTACTAGTCGAAATGTCCAAACACAAAGTCATTGCTGCCAAAATCCAAAGTTGACGGCCATAAGTCAAGGTGGGGACGCAAATTTTGTTGAAAGTTACCAGTTTTGTCTTTTATATGAGCTGTGCTTTCCTTATTACTGATGTTCACATTTCACTTTTCTTATTACTGAGGTTCGCACTTCACTTTTCTTATTACTGAGGTTCACTCTTCACTTTTCTCATTTCTGTGGTTCACACTTCACTCATCATTCGTCGTAAATCTAAAATGAGTCAATTTAATCGTTATTTTCAGGTTGGTAAAGCAAGAAACTGTAAATTAGATGAACAAAATAATTGAATTACACTATTAAACATTTAAGACATGGATCTTACCATTCTTGACATATCTATCATAAAACCTGAACCAGAAAGCGATAACGAAGATGATGACAAAGACGATGAAATGCCTGACGAAGTTCTACATTACAACGTTAAGAAGGAATACATCAAGCCTGAACCGGGGACTTGTGACGCTCTCGTCAACGGCAACTGGTTTTGTGCTGACGTCGATGTAACATTACCCAACGTAAAGACGGAACGCGCAGCCCAAGCTGTACTTACCTTCAATGGTGAACCGGGGCTTCCTGCTGAAGGAGAGAGCGGCGAAGGACATTCTACCGATGTAAATATATTATTTGCTGATGTGATTAAGACGTGCGTGATGTTTTCTAACATCGCTGTTGAATTTTCCGGTGAGTAAATGTGACCCATTTAACAGACAGTGTTGCCGAGATAATTGTTACCAGATAACTGCTATATATTTTAATTGACCTAGACAGACAGACTTATTAAATTAATATTTCAACCATGAGAGAATGGCGTTTAATAATTTTTGTGCTGTTTGGGTTAAATCGGCTGGTTCAGTTTGGTTAGGTTAGGTAGTTTAATTTTATTATCCGATGATGCCTACATACACACATTAATTTCATTAGAAGTATTAAAAATGTTGTCCCTTTTCATCTCATGTAAATATATTGTACAGCTGGCCCTATTATATTTGTTACAAATACAAATTGTTGAGTTAGAACTGTTAGATTGATAATGCTCTTGCAAGGCGAAACGCGTCTCAAATAAATTAAATGATTAGAATAAAAAAAACAAGTGTTATATTTTCACATATAGCATCATTTTAGGATACATTTATGACCTAAATTGTTATTTAGTTTCATAACTTAAGTAACAGAAAGTTGAGAAAAATGTTTTTCTTTTTTTGTTTACTTAAAAATGACTTTTTGAGTTGTCTTAGTGTTGATCCGGGTGTGCGATATGTGAAATATATTACGGTTTATTGCGAAACTCTAAAAGTCAAATATTTTCGACATAGCGGGCGGCATATAAACAGATCAATGTAGAAATATTAGCTCATAGAACGGTCTAAGTAAGCGGTGGGTCACCTTTCACTATATTAAGAGGTTCGAAAAAATATACTTGTAATTGGTTAGAAATTTAGTACACCAACCGCGCAACTGAATTGGTAACCTTGGCTGCCAAAATCCTCATCAATTGTGCTCTTAGTTAGAAATATTTCAAACTAAAAACTGTTTACCAAATTACATTTAATAAATAATAATAATTCTGTATTTTTCAGAGCCTGACGCATTTGAAGAGGACTCTCAAACTAAAGAAGGCACGACGAGTCCTGTTGATAATGCGCTTCAGCGAAATATAATAAAACTTCGAACATACAAGGAAAAGTCTTCTGACGAAGAGCAACGTCTTTCTTGTGAAGAATGCAGTTTTTCGTGTATTAAATTAACAACTTTTAAAAGGCATAAATGCGTACATACCAGAAAGAGATCTCTCACGAAGAGGTTCTCGTGCAAGCAGTGCAAATACAAATGCGTGAAAAAACATACTTTAAAAAATCACGTGCTCTCTCATACAGATGGTAAACGGTTTTCATGTAATGATTGCAATTATACAGTTGGTAGGAAGAAAAATCTGGTAAGGCATATGGTCTCTCACTCTCTAGGGAGGCCGTACGCTTGTGGTGTTTGCAGTTACACGGGCTCCAGGTTGTCGGATTTGAAATCACACCAACGCACCCATACCGGGGAGAAGCCATTCTCATGTACACAATGCAATTATTTAAGCGCTAGAAAGAATTCTCTCAATAGTCACATGCTCACGCACACTCACGAGAAGAAGTTTTCATGTTACGAATGTAGTTTTAGATGCGCTCATAGAACAACGCTGAATAGACATGTTCTCACTCATTCGGGAGAGAAACCGTTTATGTGTGATGATTGCAGTTACACGTGCTCACGAAAAACTACTTTAAAAAGACATAAACTCAAACACACCGAAGAGAATCCGTTTTCGTGTGACGACTGTAATTATTTTGTTTCAGAGAAAACAAATTTAATAAAACATATGTTTACGCATTCACCAGGTAAATCGTATTGTTGTAATGTGTGTAGTTATATATGCACGAGGCATTCAGATATGAAATCACATGCGCTCGTGCACACTGGAGAGAAGCCATTCTCTTGTAAAGAATGCAGTTACTTGTGTGCCAGGAAAACTTCCCTCAAAAGTCATATGCTTATTCATACGAGAGAGAAAAAGTTTTCATGTAGCCAATGTAGTTTTAAATGTTCCCAAAGGACGACCCTGAATAGACATGTACTTACGCACTCGGGAGAGAAACCGTTTGCGTGTAATGACTGCAGTTACACATGCTCGCGAAAAAATACTTTAAAACGACATGCGCAGAGGCACGTTGGAAGTAAACCGTTTAGAGAAAGGTGTTCGAGTGGAGGAAAACCATTCTCCTGTAATGGATGCAGTTACACTTGTTTCAAGCAATCTGATTTGAGAACGCATAAACTTATCCACACCGGGGAAAAACCGTTTTCGTGTAATGTATGCGATTACGCGTGCACCCGAAAGACCTCTCTCAAAAGCCATATGCTCACACATACGGGAGAAAAGTCATTTTCGTGCAGTGAATGTGGTTTCGTGTGCGCCCAAAAGATAACCCTGACAAGGCACACGTTTACACATACCGGAGAGAAACCATTTTCTTGTGATGGATGTACCTACGCTTGTATTAAACAATCTGATCTTAAAAGGCATAAACTCATACACACGGGCGAGAAACCTTTTTCGTGTCCTGAATGTAGTTATAAATGTGTTAGAAAAACGGAATTAAATAAGCATTTGCTATCTCATTAAGGACCCGTATTTTAATCGAGATGGTTGTGATCATGCTAATTTTTCGTAACAAAATTCACAAATAACAGGATGTGAGGTAGTTCAAGATGTAATTTATTTGGGCGCGCTAATTATCAACACTAGTGACAATAGTGAGCAGGAAATTTAAAGACGCACACGACTAGCTAAAATTGCTATGAACCAACTGTTGAAAATATGGAAACATAGTGGCATAAAGCAAGCAATTAAATTTTTTTGGTTCACCCTTGTATGCTGCTGAGACTTGGACAGCCTGCAATAGCAAGCATAGAATAGACACCTATATCGCTGTAATAATTACTTGTCCCGTGAACAGCTCGACGCAGGAATATTTCAATCCTGCAACGAATTCAACCGCAGCAAGTTCTGTCTACAATATATTCTTGAAATTTTTTGATCAGATTATGCGTTAAAATGACAACCTAGAAAAAAAGATTATCCTGGACACAAAGTTGGGCTGAAGATGACCTCGAAGAGTGCCACAACGATGGATAGATGCGTTGCATCTGGCTGGAGAGACTATGGAGTCAATTAGGGCGACCTGTAGAGGTACATTACGAACCGAGTTTATTCTGATTAAGGCCACTATACGTCAGTAATGACGTGAATGAGTAAAGAAACGATCATAAATATAAATAAGTACATTGAATTTAATTTTTTTAAATCAGCGTATATTATTATACACAATTTGACACTACATTCGCTTAGTACGTTAGAGGTTGCAAGATCGAATCTTAGCGTTTCTCAAAATACTTTTAATTAAAAAACAAATAGTTAATCAAATGTAAAAAAAAACCAAAAAAAGTTTAATAAAAAATTAAACAAATTAGATGTTTTCTATGAATTAACAATATTAATTAGACTTCTTTCTCTTCTTTTGAAAGAAAAGAAAAAATCAGTAAAATTAAGAGAAAGGAGAGTAAAAATAATCAAAAGATGAGGTAAACAACAGAAAAAATTAAACCTTACCTGCTGAGCGGGAGGGTGAAGACGAAAATAAATGGGTTAGGTAATAAAATCTGTGTAATAAAAATAAAATGTAAACCATTATGGTTTATTTTGATTATATTGATGTAACTGAAATATTTTAAATATCTAATTCATTGAAGTGTGAGTTTCAGTAAAGGGAGGCTAAGTAGAAAAATTTGTTTCGTTTGACATTGGTGTAACAATGTGGAAGACTGAAGGTGAGATAAGTTCTGGTTGACCTGGATGACATTCGAATAAATATACATGAGAATAAATCAAGATAATCTACTTGATTATTTTGTGTAGGAAGATGACATTGGCCTTGTCTCCTCTGTGCTGGTTAAGATACGATAACTACGAAAGATAAGATACTTCGAATTACTTTTGATGTCTGGTTTTCGGAGGCGTCTGATATCCCGGTTTCGGTATAGGTGAAAACAAATTGACGAGTTCAAGTCTTGCTTCGTGATGACTTTCACCTTGTCAAGCACCTCTGACTAGGTGAAATTAGTTTAATTAGTTTAAATGTGTTTTTTCTTCTTCGCCGTATGCTCAATGATGAACGTCATTGTTCCCTGACATGAAACCACCCTTACAACAACACTGTATATCGGTTTTGGGCAGATCTGAGTTGTACATCTTAGGCACCCATTTGTATATGACAAATCCATTTAAAATGAATAAAAATACTGTTATGTACACACAATTTGTGACCTTTTTGGTTTTGACCAATTTTGATCTTAATTGACTCGTGTAATAAACGCTTATATCGTAAATTTTGATATATTTTGATGTCCTCCGTCTGAATTCATTTCACAGTAAATTATTATTCTTTTTATGTCGCATCTGGTAACTTTCGTCTGAACAGACTTGACGCGAGCCTTTATAATACTAATTTACAAAATCTATGATTTTCGATCACTTGACGTTTCTCCATTGTTGCGTACGATTGGTCCACATCACACTGGTCTTTTCGAATTCACCAAAACTGTACCGTTTCTGGTCCTCGCAGACTTGTAAAAGGTTAGTTAACGATTCAATTATAATTTGGATTTCATTTTAGTTTACTCGAGAGACCGCAGTGACAATGCACGTTCATGTTCTGCCAACATGTTGAATCGGATGACTTTCTGTTAATCTTTAGTATACAGTGATAGAAAATACATGTGCGCAGCCGTGCTGTGAACTCGTGTCGCCGTAAGGAATTAGAGGTTTTTAGTTAGCATTTTTAATGGATAAAATGTTTTACTTAAATGACTTTGAATCAGTTAATATTTAGCATCAAAAAAGTCATCAGTTAAGAAGGATTAATCATAGACTAACTAACTTACCATTATGCCGTTCACGCGGGGGTAGACAGAGAGGATAGAGCACCACACTCTTCTGTTCTGACACACAATTCTCGCATTATCATGAGTAGCTTGTTGGCCTAGTTGTCTAGTGGTCGTGGATTCGCGCCTCGTGCGTGTTTACGGTAACATAACGTGTGTTCAATTGGCTCTGCTGACTTGTGTTGACGGTGGAATGAAACGAGTGTTTTTGTCTAATTGTGTACTTAATCAGGTATTAGTAAGAAGACTCCGAAAGCTAACGGAGTTTGAATAGTTGACGGAGATCGGAAGAAATTGGTCGCGGCTTCTCTCAGCAGGAGCCTAGGTCCCGGGTGGGTGTAGATGTTTCCCGCGTCGTCAGTCAGCTGGGAGCATCAACGAAGGTGATGGATTTGAATGGCTGCCTCCACAAATTTATTACACTAGTTTATTTTTTTTTATCCAGACTTTCAGTGGAATATTTAATTATATCTATATGTAGTATTTGTAGGTTATGGAGGATAGTCAAATTGTAAATGTTTAAAAGTTTGTAAGAGATTTGATGGTCATTTTTGTGACCACCACAATTTCAATGTTAATGTATATACAGTAATAAAAAAATATTTAAAAAAAAAGAATTTAACTCATTTTTTCAGATACATTTCTCGGCAATTGTACCATGGATCATGCAGGCTCAGACAGTCTTGCCATCAAGTCCAGACATGGGACCGCTGGAGGGAGCAGTCATGAAAATCAAGGCGAAGTCACGCTCGGTAATGATGCTGATGAATCTCAATTTCTTGACGCAAAGAAGGAATGTCAAGAGTATTGTATTAAAAGTTTTTTGGTTTGGTGGAAACGCCAACGTTATTCCCGGCCTGTATCTGACCGTTCAGTCGTTGCAGACACGAATTGAATGAACGTCTTGTATGTGACTTAAATAAATAAAATAATCCTTAATTCCTTGAGGATATAGATATGTGCGCCTTGCGGTCCCACACGGCATTCCCTCTCAGTGTATTAATTTCTGGGTTGTTATCAGAGTGGAACTTTATCTCATCGTGCAATATTTTAAACGCATAAATGTTTATTACGTAGAACACATTCTTATTGTGAAGTCGTAATTATTCAGAACAGACGCTCTGTGATATTTTAAATACTCATTAAATGTATTCATTAGAAAGATATACGTATAAAATATTTTTTAACAATACACGGTAGCAACAACAACATTTTTCGATAAAATTGATTTCATATGTATATCTTTCTAATACATTAATTTAGTATTTTAAATATCACAGACCTATGTTCTGAATAATTACAACTTCATAATAAGAATGTGTTCTCCTTAATGATATATAAGTTGTATCAATGTGTCCAAAATTTATTTAAAATTAATTGTTAATTCCGGCGTCTCCTATCGGACTACTTAAAAGTAGATGGGTGTCAAATAATGGAACGATAGATGTATTAATATAAAAAGTGTTAACATATGAGATCGAAAATTTGTCGTCTAAAGTAGTCTGCTGTAGCGTAGTTGGTAATGCACCTTCCCTGGATGGAAAGAGATCCAGGTTCGAATCTCGGTAGCGTAACAACAATATTTTTCTATAAAATTGATTTTATATGTATATCTTTCTGATTAATACATTTAATTAGCATTTAATATAAATGTTTATTTTTAGATACAAACTCGTCCTATCTGCCTAAAAGTACTCACACCAACTCCATGCCTCACTACGCTGACCACCAGAGCCTTCAACACATAGCACAATTTGGCGATTTGATGAAATGTCCAGAAATAAATAGCTTGCCATTAAAGGAAAAATCTGCTGCTGTAGAGAAACCTTTCGCCTGTACAGAATGTGCTTACACCAGTGTCAGAAAAACAGATTTGAATAGGCATTTACGAATACACACCAAAGAGAAACCATATTCGTGTAAGCAGTGCAGTTATGTATGCAATACGAAAGCGCACTTAAATAGGCACATGCTTATACACACGGGGGAGAAACTATTTTCATGTAGTCTATGCAGTTACATGTGTTCGCATAAATCTAATTTAAAACCGCATATGTTAGTACATACTGGAGAGAAACCGTTCTCGTGTAATGACTGTAGTTATACATGTTCGCGAAAAATTGTGTTAAAAAATCATATGCTTACGCACACCGGAGAGAAACCCTTCTCTTGCGACGAGTGCAGCTACGTTTGCGCTAAGAAAGTTAATTTAAAAAGTCATATGTTAACGCACACGGGAGAGAAACCGTTCGCATGTCCTGAATGCATTTATACATTTTCCTTGAAAACTAATTTAAAAATCCACATGCTTACCCACACTGGAGAGAAACCCATATCTTGTACCGAGTGTAGTTACACATGTTCTCAGCAAATACATTTGAAGCGGCACCTGCTCACTCACACTGGAGAGAAACCTTTCTCCTGTGACCGCTGCAGTTATAACTGTATTCAGCAGTCGGATTTAAAGAGACACGAACTCGTCCACACCGGAGAGAAACCGTATTCGTGCAGCGTATGCACGTACATTTGTTCGCAGAAAACCACCTTGAAGCGACATTTGCTCACGCATACTGGAGAGAAGCCGTTTTTGTGTATAGAATGCAATTATAGGTGTGCTAGAAAAAATTCTTTAAAAAAACACATGCACACGCATGCCAAAAAAAGTCGTACAATTAAAGATGGAATTGTTTAAATCACCATCATTTTTCACTACGGCCCTTACTGGTTTATGGACGACTCTATAAACGTTGCCCCCCACACCGTGGCCAACCCATCTCAGTATTTTCAATCTAATTCCAATAGTACTAATTTTACTCGCTTTATTGAATTGCTAACCTAACGCTGGTGCACTTGCAAGGTTTTTTAGAGAAAAAACATTTTCTTGTTGCGAATGATTTGCAGTTGAGTGAGCGTACTATTATAATGTTCACCTACAGATCTTAAAGTCGTGGGTTTGATCTCTGCTGCTGGTATGTTAATCCTATTTTCATAGTATAAGACAATTAAACTTATTTTTAAAATAGCATAGTGATTCCTTTCGTATCTTCTTCTTTCCTTTTTTATATTATTGCTGACATTAAGTGGCCTCTCCATCCTGATGCAACGTCTCTGTCCACCGTTAAGACACTCTTGCAGCTCTTTTTTAGCCTAGTGTTATTTTCATGATCATCTCCTTTTCTTGGCTGTCACTTTGACGAATAGTGTGTTCAAAGATTTGGAAAAATATTTTGCTTTTGTCGCAGATGAGGCTTGCTGTTCAATTCGTTGTAGGATTGGTGCTGTCCACATGCATGATATCCTTTGGTTGGTTCATAGCAACTTCGAATTCTTAGAATTACCTGCCCATTGTTAATAATGTTAATGATCAGCGCGTCCAAATATTAGGTTGATGGATAAGTTCTTGCCATTTTTTAAAATAATAAAATATTAAATTATTTTTATACAAAGCAACGTTTATTCAATCCAATATATATGCCCATTATTATGAAAGTGGTCCAAGTCAAGAAATTGAAAAAAACAAGTTTTTCAATTATTTCGCGTCACATTATATATTAATATAGTATGATGCAAAATGTAACAATTGTGAACATTTTAAAGTGTTGTGTTTAGTGTATTATTACGACGTTCAACGGTTTACTTTTAAGCTACATGCAAAATTTATATGTCGAAATAAATTATGAAACATCTTGTATAATGTAGAAATATATTTGAATCAATTCAAATGCAAATCTTTAAATATCTTGAAACGTAAGAAAGATGACTTAAACCACTTTCATAATAATGGGCACATGTCCATTGTTAGATATGACCGTTTCCCACAAATTAGTTAATTTATTTGTTCACAAATTTTAGAAAATTTTGTAGAGAACGGAATAAATGGTATTGACTTGGTGTCAAGTGCGGGGAGTGTGAGGGATGCTGTAAAACATATCATTTCAGGTTTCGTTATCTCTTGAAAGAGTATTCGCGGTAGCTGTGATGATGGCGTCACCGCAGATGATACCGGTCCCTTTTATCAAAACCGGTATTTTAGATATTAAAGTTTTATGAATACCGGAATCCCAATATTTTGAGAAGCTTTCGTCGATTTATCAATGAAATAAAAATATTGTATTATAATTTTTAATAAGCTTTTATCAATAACACAAATGTCTAACTTCAGATTTCTGAATAACACGATGTTTTCTTGAATGATTGATCGGACTATATTCCTCGTAAAATTTCTTTCCCTTCGCGTCCTGATAGAGCTTGATAGAATAGGGTCCCACTCGTTGGGCACCGCTGATATAACGTTGGGCTTTCGTCCTTGCCCAATCGTCATATTATCAGTATATCGTTGGTCACTGAGAAGGAGGCGGGGATGTAAATCAATAAGCGATCATTATATACATGTTTAAGTTTTATTATACATTAAATTAACTAAAAAAAAAAAAACTTTAGGTCTAGTTCTTAATCTATCTTAGGGTCTACTTAATTATAATCTTAAATCTACCTTAATTACCCCGTCGGATACTGCTGGGGGCGACGTACGGACGTCAATGTCACGGAGTGAACGGACGGGGCTCGATCGCCGTCGCGTCCACTCTTGACTCAACTTCGGCGGTGGCGGGCTTCCGTTGCCGTCGCTGCTGCGGTGGTCGGTTGCCATTACCGACCCGTCTTCATGGGCGGCGGTGCCATTCCTCTCGATAGTCTGCGCCGCTGGCAACCGATAGCTTAGGTGCCAGCTGGATCGGGCGCCTCTAGCCTCGTTCTACCTTCCTTCGTCCTGGTACCGGCCGGTCTCGGCGGCTGGTCGCCAACCTCCTCACTTCGAATTTCCATCCCAGTCAACTCCCGATTTCTGCCGAGATTTTTAATATCACGAGTGGTCTTCAACTGTTCCCTTGTCTTCCGTGTTTCACCTCCTACTTTAATTCGGATGTTCGTTCTCATGCTGGCCGATCTCGACCGCTGGTCGCCAGCCGTCCGACGGCTGACGGTGGAGTAGAATATTCAACTCTCCCTACGAGAGTTTTCAACTATTTTTCTGATTGTCTTCGACTGCTTTATTTCAACTATCTTTAACCGATTGATTCTATACTCTGACTGATCCTAAGTGATGTCTTCATCGCCGCATCCGGCCTTTTAAGCACACCAGGGCGCGTTCTCAACACGTCCCTCAGACCGTGATTGGGTTAATAATATTTTGAGATCTCCCGTACGAGATCCGAAACCCTTTATTCAGCTGGCTAATTGCGGTCGTCGTAAATGCATTTTTTCCGGTCATATATTATTATCCAAAAGGTACGTCTCCGACAGTATGCAGTTAAGATTACATGCATTTCTCGGGGGTGGAGCGTCATAAAATGTTCCCTAGACCCCTCAAGAAAGCAGCATGTTCACTTAATTTTAATTGTTTACACGGCCCTATTATCCATGCAAATCCCTTAAGGCAATGCACCGCGTTCGGACTGAGAGTTAAGTGCTCTATTCTTCATTAATACTATGGGGAATTGGCGACACATTAAGCTAATATCTTCATCGTAATTTACGTCGAAATTCGGTATTCGTTCGATTATACCAACGAATTATTTGTCAATAATATGAAAACATTCAGTTACCAATCCTGTACGTTCGCATCTCCACTTACACACGTACGATATAAAAACAAAACTAATCACAACGCGTGCTCCTTTACAAAGGAATCACAGATCTAGTCCGTCGGTCGATCGCATCGACAGCTAGCGCAGCTGAGACACGCGGTGTGAGGTGTTCGCATATCACATAAATTATTGAAATGACATGGAAACTAAGAAAAGCGATTTATATTTTTTGAAAATGAAACCGAAAATTTCATAAATTCAATCCCGGTATTTTTGAGAGTCGAGATCCTGATTTGTGACCCCTACACCGCAGCCAAGACTGACCGGCGTCATTCTGCATTCCTGACCAGGTCCGTCTTTTGAAAAATAATGACAAACATATTTATTTAACGATTTTATTCACTGTACAATTCTATAAAATAACAACTTAGCCAAAAACTTTCCGAAAAACACAGTCTATGTTAAAAATGACATAAATTGAATATTTTACGATGGATTTCGTTTTGTGTTTTATTTCATTTTAAATAAGTAATTTAAAAATAAATACAATTGTTTTCGTCTCTAAACGTAAAATGTTTTACTATATATAATTGCATTAATAAATTATTAACAAAATGGCAAACTGTATTAGATTTAGATTATATCACTGATGATTACATCTAATGAGACGTTGAAAAAAAACGGTACAAAATAATGATATTTAATACTATTTGCTACCGTAATTACACCTCGACAGCTAGTCCTGGGTAGTGCTGAATATCTTCATTCAATCCATGCAAATATAAATACACCAACCTTTGTGAAACTGAGCTGGTAGACGCCTATGGTCGCTCTCCTTGCAGTCTTGTAGTTTCTAAACAGTGCTGGCCAGCATTCGAAACTTTATCACAACGATAAAATGTTTTTAAATCACATGCACATATTCAAAATTTATACCAGGCCTACCTATCGACGTATAAAAACGTGTAAATATCATTAATATAAATATCATAATATTGAGAAGGCGATAAACGATGTTGTGGAAATTAGAATGAGTCAGAGTGGTCTGTCTCCATACAAATTGGTATGAAAATAAACATTGCAAAACATAAGTAATGACGAATAAGAAAACAATTATTTTCACACCAATCTGTATGGAGACCATTGGAAGAAGAGAGGTTGTGAGTGTACACGATACAGCGCGCCACATACAGGGCTACTCTCGGCATTTTCTTGAACATAAAAACTGAAATGATTCACTAAAGAAATACGGTCGCCGACATGAGAATGAGCCGGACGCCCTGAATGTAGGTCGCCTACAGCTCCGGTCCGGGTAGGAGTAACTGGCGAGCATATATTATATCTACATTCACAACAGATTATTTATTTTACTCGTGAGAAAAATTATGATTCTTTAAATTAAATTTTGTTAAGCACATATAACCGCACACGGAACAGGAAAAATCTCCAGCTTTTGCATGAATAGACATGTGTATCTTTAAATGCTTTTTTACAGAGCACGTATAACTGCATTCACAACAAGCGAACGGCTTTTGGTCGGAGTGCACGCAGCGAATGTGGCGCTGTATGTTGCGTTTTTGAGCAGTTGTATAACTGCACATGTCACACCAGAAGGGCTTCAGTCCAGAATGAGTGCGCATGTGAGCTTGCAGATATTCGGTCGAAATGCACTTGTAACTGCAGTCGCTGCAAGAGTAGAGTTGCTTGCGGGAGGTGGACACTTCTGGGGTTTGTTTTATAAATTGTTTTAATTTTTCCCTGGCCTTGTTGGTGTTGGAGCGTAACATTGGCTTTTTAACGCTCTCGCAACGTTTTTGCAACTCCGTTTCTGAAAGATAGATTTAAAAATGAGTCACTAAATGCGGAAGATAAACACGAATAGTTTACATACCGTGCAGATAAAATTAATGTCCAATTTTTCGGATCCCAGACAGGATGACGACTTGGACGAGAAGTTAATGGTCTCCTCACATGATGTTTATTGTAGTATGTAGTACGTGGTAATAAACTACGTCAGTTCGGTCCCTATTCACATTTATAAGTTCTGATTTCGGTAATAAAAACAAAGGTTTTATTATACATTCAGAAAATCTTATCATAAAATGGTATTTATCTGGTATAGTATACAGTGAAAGAGACAGAAATTATCGCACTTGATAAAATTACAAAATGCATTTGAAGAAGGGGTGTCGCCTAGTCCAATATGACACCGATATAAGCATTCATTTAAATTACTCACCGGTTGGTTCGCAGAGAGCCTGACTATTTTGTGTATAAGATAGATTTTTAACCCTTTCCAAACCATGCAGTAACACAGGTCTACCACCATAATTAAACCTGTAATATTTCGGTAAATACATGCAACATAAAATTCATACTTTAGATAATCCTAAAGAAAATATTAGCGCTTAGGAATGACTAGTGAAAAACCAATTACGAAAAAGGAATCGTACAATATCAATTATTTTTTCCATTTAATCTATTGTAAAATTAATACGTTGGTAAAAATACAATTTGTGATATGAAAGACAGAGATCACACACTATTTTCACAGTGAAAAAACAACAAACATACAAATATAATTGTCTCTTTTTCACTAATTAAATGAAGACAGATAAAAAGGAAGAACACATTGTTTACGTCTTAATAAATGCTCTAAATTATGTTATTAATCATTTTTTCAAATTGTATGCTCAATATTTAGAGTAAATTTCTACCATTAAAGCCATTTAAACCAATATAAAAGTTTTTTCTAATAGTTGTTTACGGTAACACGAGTTGACAGCATGGCTGCTTTAGGGTATTTTATATCATGGTATGGTAAAGGTTAATATATTCAATCTAATCAGCCGGATGCACGTGGCAGAAATAGTAGCTGCATACTTACACTGGCCATAGTCTTTGGTCTTTTAACATAGTTCAGCGGGTCCTCAAGTAGAAACAGCGCGATTAGTATTATTTATATATGTACTCCCACTGTGTTGTTCTTTCACTTTACTTTTGAAATCAAAAAGAATTTGAAAATTATCGTATTTTATTATGTATTTGTTAGAATTGTAATACTTTATTATTTTGACTTATTATTGTAATTTAAAAATAGTCATCGCTGGTGGACTTTGTAATAAGCTAGTATCAATAAAGTGTTTAAAATTTTGCTGCTCTCCTGATAGGCTGTGTTTGTCGTTTAAATGTAGAATGAAGACTTATTTTATGTTAGAATTTAAATAATTGGTTCATATTTTTGTTATACAAGGTGGCGGTACTAGTAGCCCCGCCCCACAGAGGGAACTAAGCCGGAAACACCCCCCAACGCAGGATAATACAAAATGTCCCAAAAGTATTTTTCATAATAAAAATTCTGTAAGAAAATAATGCACGGGTTTAACAAAAAAATGTTACCTTGCTTTTAAGTACAGTCCCTGGGCACGTATATCTTAAAAATGATATTTTCTAAATGTGATTCGTTATTTCGCTGGCACTCTTCTATACGGGAGGCAAAATTTCTGAGTACTGCTCGGCGCGTATTCTTCGTGATCGCTGCCGTTTCTTCTCGGATGTTTTCTTTTAATCGGTCCAGAGAGGGAGGATTGTGACTGTATATCTTTGATTTAAGTCGGGGCTATGTGGAGGCCAGTTTGTGTCACCGCGTCGGGATATCAATTATCCAGGGAAAATTTTACGAATCGGTAAGGACACGCTCCATATCGACTGAATTGCCAAGGACGCGGCTAGCGATCGGCATGCCCCCCGCCACTCTACCGCTCGATGCGATGGTGCAGCAAATGAACCAGAATGAAAAAGACTTTTGGGACACACTGTATATTCTTAACTTCAAAATGTACCATTAGTGAGTATTTGCTATCGTTTCAAAAATATTTTGAAGTGATCTCAGCACCTCTGCCACCTTAGCTACTCAAATGCAAGCTCTATCAGACGAGACGGATCCACCACGACCTGCTGGGTGAGGACGTTTCTAAATGAAAAATGAAAAATTGGCATACCACTTTGTTCGATGGCAGCTTGGACAGAGTCGGCGCACTCCTTCTTGATATCGGCGCAAAATATTTCTATATCATCATAGATGTTGTCCACGGATTCAAAAGAGTCTATGTCAGGCTTCGATTCGTCCGAGTCGGAGAAAGATGTCAGATCCATGACGTTCTCGTCAGACCGTCGATTGTATTGCAAATTATATTTATATTCCGACCTGTAAAACGAAATTGACACGTATAAACCAAAGTCAAACTTGAAAAAAATATAAAATAATTTGAAAATATCCAGCGGAGACTTGGACAGTCGTGTGTAATGTATTGATAAGATGGGCTATGAGACATAAGAGGGTTACGTGTAGGCTTATGGGGACTTAAGTATCTTAAATACTAAATTAATGTGTTAATTATAAATATATACATATAAAATCAATTTTGTCGAAAAATATTATTTTTGCATCACCGGGATTCGAACCTGGATCTCTATTTCTATCACAGACCGTCTGTTCTGAATAATTACAACTTCACAATAATAATGTGTTTTCCTTAATAATATATGTAGTGAGAACTTTAGCCAAGCAATACATATTGCTAATAACTTTGTGACGTTAGCAATATATCTATTTTAAATGCGTCTTGCTATGATGAATATGAATATGTTGGATGTGGCGCTGGAGGTGGATGCAAATGTCTTTGGATTACAGAAAATTTCAGGAAGATTTGAACATGTTGTCAGAAGGAACGATCGCAGGACAGTTGAGAAGAGCGATCAAGAAGACGGTCGAGACCAAATAGAGGACTTGACAGGGTCCTCATTGAACGCTGCCGTCAACATGGCTTAAGACCGAGAAGAATGGAGACGTTATGTAACCGAACCTAACCTAACCTTAAAATGGAATTGTAATTTTAATTAAATAACCTAACCTATATTTTTAATAAAATAACCGAACAAACCTAAAAAGAGATTAGTAAAAATAGAGTTTCTAAAATCCCCAAATTGTGCACGGTTCGTGCTTTCGATGATTTGTCTCTATTTTTTTCTATCGCGTCAAATGTACCGTAAAAATCCGAAACTTTAAAGTGAAAAAAGTTTGTTTATACTTGCGAGCGTCTTAATTTGATTTCATTTATGTAATCAGGGCACCCAACTATGCCGGGGGAAAAATAAACCAAATCGGTCGTATTGTAAATAATACCCAAAAACAACTGATATTTAATTCTTAATATAGTGCATACATAAGCACTCCTAGATTTGTTCTAATATAAACAAGATTAACGTATTTTCTTTAACTAAAACTTATATTTTACATATTTAGTCAGTCTCATTTTAAATCTATTCAATTTCTCCCCCTTTCTTACTTGCTCGAGTGACTTTCTGATATTAACTAAATTTGGGTCATCGAAATAGCTTCCCGGCGTTTCACTGAATTACATATTATATTAGATTAAACTATGTGTGTCTATTTACTAACCTTGCACTCGTGTCGAGTCTTATGCGAAGATTATCATGAAGAATTCGACTAGTAAAGCACACGCGGACACTGTACGGCGAATTGTCAGACAAGTGGCTATAAAAAATAAAACAAGGAAACCATGAACAAAGTGAAGCCAGGGTGCGTTCAGCACGACGCACAATCGATGACTACCAAAATAAGGTTTAAGGATTGGAAAATCAATTACTGTAATTCTCGTGTAGATGATGAACGCACCTCATGAAATTTCAACGGCTTTCGGTTATTGCGAGATATATTATACTTTTGTTCGGCTATTAGTATTCTTGCCATAATTATGAAGCTCTAAACAGAGACATTATTATCTAAACCGGGATAATTTACTTTGGTTTGGTTCTCGCTCCACCAAATAATTTTGAGATCAATTTGGACGTACAGTCAGAAGTTTTGAGGCATCATATCATGCATCGCTGTGTGAAAGGCAAATGTGGCCACATCACTTGATGAGGTCTCGCTGCACTTCATGGTGACTGATGTTGTCGAAGTCGGTTTTTCGGTTCAGATAACTCGTAACGCACGGCGATACTTTCGACGGAAATACAAGGAAATTCAACTTGCGTCAACAATACTAATTCATCATGGTTATTCTTTTACGAAAATGTAAGTTTTTTATTATTAATTAACATATATCAGAAGTCATACATTAGGTTAGAATTTTTTTAAGACAATATCTAAAATAAAACCTTTGTACTAATGAACTGAATGTTATTTGTAATAATGATGACTATTGGCAATAATTGATAGACTGTGATAGAAAAATTTCTAGTTACTGCATACACAGAATGTGTTTTCTTATTGGTCCAAAGCCAACGTTACGAAGATAAATCTGTATTTTTTAAAATAATCGAGTTATAAATAGTTAAATTTGCATTACATTACAAGTCAGAAGATGACAATAACGATAGTGACGTCCCGCGTCAACTTGGAGTGGAGAATGGTCCGAAGCTGTTTCCTTCTTCTGGTAGATGGTGCTTTACTCGGTGTGTTGGTTTATTTCCACGATGAAAAGTATATTATAATTATTCAAGTGGAAAGTAAATAATATCAAAGATTGTCTCTACAAACAAGGGCCATCTTTATAAATAAAATCGGATTCTCAAAATGTTCTTAAATTTTATGTAATTGTTAGATATACAGGGTGCCCCAAAAAAGTGAGAACATCGCACATGAGTTATTTCAAAACGTAATATAATTAATTATAATTCTTGGTGTAATTTTTTTTTGCATAATATTTAGCTAATCGGAAATTATCAAAACACCCCATCTACTGGGCTGTTCGGTGGACACATGCCTGGTTCGATGAAATTAACATTCTCACGACGAAGAATGTTAAATGTATTTCTGGCTGTGTGAGATGGAGCTCCGTCCTGCTATAATATCTAGTTATATTCTCCAGGTTTTGTTTTGAAACTCTTTGATCATTTTCCTAGCACCCTAACGATTTTCAATTCGTAACTTTTTGATCAGAATACGGTCTTCTGCAGTGATGTTCTGTCATTCTGGGCAACAATTTGAAAAAACCAAATATAAACAATGGGAAAATTAATAATCAAAGATGGCGAACGGTAATTGTCGAAGTAAAATGTAATATAGGTAAATAAGTAAGTAAATTAGCTAATTATTTAAACTATTGTTGATATAGTTAAACTAATTTTGATGTAATTATATCACATTTTACGAAATGTTCTCATTTTTTTGGCCATCTTGTATCTACTTAAAAAATAAACATAAGTTGAAATTATCGAGGTTTTTAATTGGATGTATTCAACAACCCCCTCCCTACACGGCCCGTACCGCTCGAGCAGTTCCGTTCATTCGAGTTTAAAAATAAGTAAAACAATACATAAATAAGTTAGTATTATCATTTAATGTTAATCCCAATCCACTTGGTGAATGCAGAAACCCTCGTGAACACTGAAGGAAAGGCACTTCCACACCGGTAGCTCCAGGAAGACAGTCCGTACAGGGTACCGGCCACCACCAGCGACCCTCCCTGGTCCCTTTCGCAACAAGGACTTGCAGAGAAAACGTGTCTAATGCAAATCATGTTATCTGTTACTAATTCCTTGCCTGCGGAATATGTCTTGTACATAGAGTTGCATTCAGGAACAACTGCCATGTTTTGGGCGGCTTGCAATACTGCTTCCTGAATAAAACAAATTTGATTATTAACACTTTGATTATGGCAAACATCGAGCGCAAATAAAGTATATGTAGGAATCAAATTTTAAACTCATCTCAGCCGGCATCGATGCTAACTACAGCGCTGCCGGCTGCCGTTACAGATCTGACCCGATCCTTCGCCGTCGGGCTCTCTCCTGTTTCGATGCTTCGCAACGGCGGTCTTGTCGGGCCACGCGCGCCGAGCGAGACCGCTGACTTGCTTCATTTCATAATACACGAGAACCTTCTTCATTTCTTCATTCTATTCGTGATATCTGTCTTCCTTGTTTTATAATACTGTCACAATAAACATCAACACTCCAATCACCACTTTTTCATTTAACCACCGACCTAACCTCCAAATACACAGGGTGGTTCAAAATATAATATAATTAATTATAATTCTTAATGTACATTTTTTTTGTACAATATTTAGCTAATCAGAAATCATGTTCAATGTATCCTCTTCGTTTCTCAGCGACTTTTTGTAAGCGCCTACGCCACTCGTTTGTGCTTCTGTCAATAAAACGCTGCCCCAGATTTCTTCATTCCTCAATTATTGCCAATTTGAGTTGATCACCTGTGGTAAATTTTCGCCGAAGGTAGACTTTTTCTTGTGAAACACCTCATATTGCATAATCTAGTGGATTTAAATCTGGGCTGTTCGGTGGCCACACGCCTGGCTCGATGAAATTAACATTCTCACAACTAAGAAAGTTGATTATATTTCTGGCTGTATGAGATGGAGCTCCGTCCTGCTGAAATGTGTGGCTATACTCCAGGCTTTGTTTTGAAACTCTTTGATCATTTTTTTAGCGCCCCGACGTTTTTCAATTCGCCAATTTTTCATCAGAATTCGGTTTTCTGCAGTGATTTTTGTCATTCTGGGCGACAATTTGAAAAAATCAAATATAAACAATGGGAAAATTAATATTCAAAGTCGAAATTGTCGAAATACAACGTAATTTAGGTAAATTGGTAAGTAAGTAAATTAGTAAACTATTTAAGCTATTGTTGATATAGTTCAACTAATTTTGATGTAATTATATCACATTTTACGAAATGTTCTCACTTCTTTTGGGTCATTCTGTTTATAAATAAAATACAAGAAGCGACCTGTATCGATGTTGACATTTTTTAATCACCGCGTACTCTGAACTAAGCCTCAAACCTCTAAATCACAGTTACCAATCACATAACTTTCGGTCGCCAATCACACAGGGTTGAAAAGTAGCAGTTTACCATATCACTAGTACTAACCGCAAAGACCTAGAATCTAGAACTAACCTAGAATCAAGCCTCAAAGCTGTAGTGTGCATATTGGGCTGCAGGGACCACCGGCTACAAGCTGATGATGGTCAATGAAGTGCAGTAGAAAGAATTTTCTAATAATTATAATATGTACTTACTCGAACTCCTAAGAACTTATTAAACCGCCCGATGCACTACCGAGCACCTCGTCTTGTTTGGGCAGCTTGACTGTGGCCACACGACGGCTAAACTGCAGTTTGTCGGCAAGCCTCAGCAGCGCAATGTCCGAGTCGTAATCCGCAATGAAGTTGGGGTGCCTGAAGACATCTAGTACTGGGTGCAGGTCCCCGCCGGATTGGTGGTAGCTGGACCCCACGCGGACTCGGAAGTTCTCGTACGAATCCCTGAAAAGAAGAGATTTAAGAGTATTCAAGGATGACACTTGTTGTAATAATTCTGAATAAAGTCTTGTCAATATTATGTTATACACACACATCTATCCGACTATGTTTTTAGTAAAATAAATTAATCTTTGGTAATTTACCCGGAGCACGAGGCGGTGGTCAGGATGAAGGTCTGGCTGACGATGACCCCGCTGCAGGCGTAACGGAACTCCGAGGTATCCCAGTGCCGGCGGAGGACGGCCGCTTGGTACGAGTAGTCCCAGATCACCGCTGGGATTGCTCCGTACAGGCCTAGAAGCTTAGATCTGTGTATTTTGTGTCTAGCTAGAGCGTTACTACTTAGTTAAAACATCAACTCTGTCCATGTCTCTATTTATGACTGTACAAAGGCTGCCAAAAAACACCAAGGTTCCGCCCCATACACGACTGCACAAGGGCGACAGGGACGGTTGCAAGTAGCACCAACACAATTGACAATTAAATATATCAGTTGATCAAGTGTAAGTGGTAATGCAAAAAAATAACAGTGAAATATTATGGATTAAATTTATCATTGTTATTAAAGAATTAAATTATAAAAAATTAATAGAATAAGAATTTTAAATTATTTAACATAATATGTAAATGTATTCGGTAGTCAATAACACACACAATTATTTAAAAGCAATTTCAGGTGATCTATTTTTTTAAATTCATCTTTCTGTTGGCATCCACTATCTAAACAACATATAACATATTACATAAAACAAATTGCAATATTCAACTGAATCTGAGAATACTCACCCTGAACAGTCGTCAAGGAAGCGACAGCTATCAGCGCCACGCAGAACATTGTTGATGACTTGCAATGTCAACACTGTTTGGTGGAGCAATCCACAAACGTTCTTATATACTAGTGGTGCCAGTGGTATTTACAATATACAACAGAGATAGCGCGATGTTAGCGCTGCCGCTTGGTTCCAGAGTGGTCAATATTTACTTTCTAATATTGTATTGTATAGTCTTTAATTTTTTAATAAATTACGATCATTACAAATTACATTCATTGATGTCGTTCACAATAGGTAAACTTCTTTTTTTTTAAAGGCGTTATGGAATAGAAAAGTCATGAATTGAGCGCGATCCATCTCTTGACATCGAGGTTCTGGTCTAGTTTGCCGGGCACTATCTCTCGTAGGTCCATCTTGGTATTCCCCACACACCTTCCACTCGCTTCCCCACGGACTGGACCCTGTTGGCTTGTGTGTGAGGGTGCACACACCATGTCCTGCTCACCGCAACCTCCTCGCTTTAACCTTCCTCGGGATATCTGGTGTGGCATACCGTCCCGATGCTCCAAAATCTGAAGACCTGCGATCTGGTTTCTTGCGCTATAGTGGGAGACCAATCTTCACACTCGTATAGAATAATCGGTTGTATCAGTGTTGTATACGGTTTAATCTTTAAATTCTGTGACAGCAAGTTCAGCGACACCACTTTCCGTACATCAAAGATTCCTGCAAGTATATATTATTGAAAACCATTGTTCCTTGAGTGAAATGTATAGATATCATAGAAACCGTGGGATTGTCTCCAGTTTGAGGATAAGCATGCTCCGCCAGTGAAACGATGATGATATAAAAATACGGATTGCATGGTGCATACGGTTAACAAGGGTAGGAACATAGCCAGCGGTGGAAACAGATTGTGCAATGACTTCTGTGATATATTTTAGAATCTCTTGGGTTGCCGATGTGGAGACAGCAGAACAAAATAATAATCCAATTTACACCATCCATAAAGACATAGTAATATAAATAGGTATACGTGCATCAGCCTGGGCTCGGACGGGGCGAGCCACCACTCGTCACTTTATCTATCGACGTCTCTCGAGTGGCATAATTTAACTGGGTCAACTTTTGCATAATTTAGCTTTAATTAATTCAGTGTAATCGTAATTAGTTTTTATTTATATAACCTCCCGCCTGTCACGTAATACACTCCGTGACATAAAAGAAAACGAGGATATCGGTTGAAGATTGAAGCAACCGTACCCTCACATCTTTAAAGCTTCTGATGGCGCCGTCACCTAAACTGAAAAGGAATCAAGACGCCCAAAGAAATTGAGAAGTGAAAACTTTCAAACAAATAACACTTTGGCAAGTTCTCCACCATAAGTAACATGAACCCCCACAACCTACTAAGTAGAGGAAGATGGAAGGCGGAAAATTACATATCTTGACTGAGTAACCTCACAAAGGGGCTCAACGTCCAAAATGCCGGTGATCGTATATATCAAAAACACCACTCCATTGAAACTGAACTCCCAACCTTGGATACGTGATACCAACACGTGAAGAGGTATACATAGAGATGTACATCTCTTTCTGTGATGAAGATATCTCGTTGAATGTCCTATGGTCGACACCTATACTGAACTTCCAACAAAAACTCTTCACAACACAAATAAAATCGCATAAATAGAAATTAATTTTATTCTTACTATTTTAAATCAAGTTATAAAACTTTCTCCTTTATGAAATTAGAAAGTATTTATAATTGTCGGGTACTGGGATCAAATCTTTGGTTTTTTGTATCAACCACGCAGTCTGTTTTGGTACCCAGCTTGTTATCCAGGGACTACAGGGTGCACATTGTGTGTCTTAGGGAAGGCCTAGTTGAATGGGGAATAATTATTGATTTTTCTTTGTCTCGCCCTCCGTACTGCTACCCTTGGGCTGTACATGTAAAGTTGTACAAAAAAATAGAATTAATCACTCAATATTGTCATTGATGAAATTGATGAATATAGATAAATATTATATTATTAACATTAAATATAAAATAATGCCGTATAAAATTTATTTCGGTTATAAAAATGTGCTAAAAATCCTGGCATCGCCACAACTTCCTTCAAAGTTAAATCGTATTAAAATATGATAAATATAAGAAGCTACGTACATAGATACCGCTCAGGTAGATAAGCAGTCTCTCAGCAACAGAAAAGTCGTTCAATGAATATCCAGAACAGAAAATGAAACAGAATGAACAGAAAAGTCCTTTAACCCATGGAGTATAATATATTCCAAGATAGTAATATATATTCCGACTATAATATATCTAAAAGCATCGAAAGGACCTCACCTTTTCCCGGAATCGTTGTATAAGTTTTCACTCATGTACCGTTTCCTCTCAACAAAAGTTTAACTCCCGAAAAATCTATATGCAATTATTTAAAATGTACATATTACACAAAGAAAAAGATGCGATGTTAATATGTGAATTTTAAAACTACACCCCTGTGTGCTTTGCTCCCATGAGATTCTTTGGAGACAACTTTCAGCTTTTGAAGTCCCCGTATACACACCATGTCCCAGAGATTCGCCGTCTCATGGCTTACGTCACTTAGTTAATCGTCAAATGTCATTATCGTTCATCAGATGGGTGATTTTGAATCTCTCCAGCAGCAGTTGAAACTGAATAAACGTAGTTAAATGCCTTATATCAATGGCATTTAATGTTCAATAACATATGCGCAATTTTCCATCCCTTCAGGTCGCATTGGGGTGATAATTCTGTTCGATCCTGCTGAGTACCACCAGCTCCTTCGGACTACCCTCATTATGCAGCACGTCCGAAGTACTTCAGTTTCAGTTTAAGCTGCATTGCAGGGAGACCGTTGAATCTCATCTTTCCAATATTATTCCATTCATTCAATGTACAGCCGCCATCACCTGTTTCATATTTACAATTCAGTATTTTTAAAACAAATTATCACTTACCAAGGTCTTAGGGCACCTTTGTTAATTATCCAAATTTACAATCTGTATTATAGTTTTAAATGACGCTTAAAAACTACGTTTTTGTGAGATTTGAGTAAATTTTTCGGACCATCCTATTGTGTGGGTATCTACCCATACAATAGTGTTTCCTCCGACGCACGCGGATGTAGATACTGCACTTATCTGCTGTGGATACAACAGTTCCTGCTTATAATTGGTCACAACTGTAAATCAGGCCGATGTACATATATTAGGGATGTCAACATTATGTATTTTGAATCATTAATTAATACAAACAATAAAATACAACACAATACAATGTTTAGTTATTTTAACATGGAGAGCGGAACGATTTGTTTACTAATACAATTATTATTATGAATGACCGTGGCTATAATCTGGTTTAAAACACAAAATAAATGTTATTTCACAAACAAATGAGTTTTCCTACCGGCGACAATTTAAATTTCAGTGTAACGAAGACTGTGGTCGGTCATCTGCTTCAAAAAAAGCTTCTTCTGATAACTTTTTTTAAAGATATACAGAAGTTGAAGAGATAGTACTAGTAATATTTTTTAAATTATATTTTAATGGAAAATATATGGAAGTACGGGTAATTACAGGGCTTACGACTTATTTTCGGGTGGCTAAAGTAATCAACTTCATATAAATATAACGTTTAAAAAAATAATTAGATTCTCATTGTGACATTTATGCTGTTTCAGGGAAATGAATGATCAAATTTGGTCCATAGATGGCGATAGTGTAGTGGTACTCGAAGTGAGTCCACATATTAACATATATACAACTTTAAAAAATTTGATAGATATGGAGATTGATGGGTGAGAATAGTGAACGTTATATTTATATAAAGTGATCACTTTAGCCAGCCGAAGACAGGTCGTAAGCCCTGTAATTACCCATACTTATTATCCATTAAAATATAATTTAAAAATAGCTTCGTCTCTATGAGATATCTATTATTTGTGAAATAAGTATTTATTAAATAACAAAATTCTGGGATCTACTAATTAATTTGCAATGATTGTAATCTTCGTGTGGGATGAAAGTTAATTTAGAATCTATGATATCACCAAGATAGTCCATCAGAAGCAGTTCGGACCGCAGAATGGAAGAATCGGGCACGGTCCGACACCAGAAGCTAGTCCAGAAGTCTGGAGACTAGCCACAAGCAGCCAGTCGTCACGCAGCCGCTCTGCCCGCCTGGACACAGTTTTGGTCAAGTAGCCCAAATCAACCTGAAGGCAATCTTCGAAGACGCCACTTCGCCCGGCCAAAGACCGGATCTCTGGAGAAGACTTCGGTGCAACACCCCAGACTAGCATAAGGTAGAATAATTTAGATTTAAGCTAGTATAGGGATGTACACCAGCTTATCTGTACATATGTTGAAATAAAATAAAAAAGATTTGTGTTTACACAGTTCACATGTTTTCCTCTTATAACCATAAACCATGTTATAAAGATGTATTACCTGGAAATGAATCGCGGAGCTATTTACCAGAGTGCAAGGTGTCGCTCTAACGAAATGATATTGAACTTGAACGGTAAGATTGATTTAAATCGCAATTAAAACAAATTAAAAACTGTTCATCCGCTAGAGGTGCTGTACGACCGGAACAAGACGGCAAGAGTTACCATTCTAGGAATACTTTATCTATGATTTGCGGTGCGTAGTGAGCGTAATCGTCCGCGTTGGGAAGGTTCGAAATAGTGAAAATTTACTATGGGGATCACGCCAGGACGCGCTTCTGCGGATATTTGGTGAAATTGCAGTCACAGTCGGTGCTATTGCGAATTAAATTGTGTTTTTTGTTCATCGCAAAGGTCGTACCGGACATTTTGACAGCGGCCAAATGTCAGGTGACTCGGTAAAACAGACGACTGCCGCGTCTAAAACGGTTTAATGTAAATCTATTGAATATGCTTCCATTCCGAAATTGAGTAAAAATCTTATTTTATAAAAAGTGGTGCAGTTTTTTTTACTAGTTTTTACATTGGTCTCAGTTCTGTATCTGAACCGAGCGTGGAGGTTATCAAATAAACTAGGTTGTATATGTGATTAATCCGGTTATTTGTGAGTTGGCCGCCACTGGAGGTTAATAACGCCGAGAATCTCGTCATCTTCTTGCTCAATAGGAGATCCTAGAACTATGGACCTTGCTGGCCCAGATGATCCTGCCGTAAAATCTGAGCCAGGGTCTGCAGCTGAGAGCGGCGACGGTGCACCCTATGCTGATGTAGATATATCGCTTCCCGACATCAAGCAGGAGCCCTCGGAGTACCCCAAGCCAAGTGAGGAGTCCATTCTAAATTACAATGAGTGATGTGAATTGCGTGCCCTTGGGGCTTCCATTAGAGATTGATGTAGAGCGAAGGAAAAGTTTAAACTAAGGTGACCAGATTGCAATACTTGGTCCGGGCAGGAAAAGGTAGAATCTCTGTGGGAGTGGGATAGGGTGACTACTTTTTCTCAGGAATGTACCGTGCAACTAAATACAATTTGATGATATTCAATACAATGCACATTTCTATCGGTTGGAGAAAGGGGAGGGGGATTGACCTTGGCGTCCTAGAGGTTGGTCCCTAAAATTCAGAAGTAATGGCGTTCAATATAACAAATTCATATCCTGATGACCTCGTAAGGTAGTTTAAAATACCCCCTCTCCCTCAGTCTGGCTATCCGTCATGGAGAGAGGAGTGTAGGCAAAGCTATGCAAAATTTGGCTGAAATCGTTCACCGAGCATAGAATACAACAGAGGAAAGACATAGTAGGACATTGTATATGTATTCTGTCCTCGTTTATATAAATATAGATGTCGGATTATTTTATATTTCAGAAATAGGTATCAGCAATGTTAGCTGGAGAAGTGCGGCTCGACCTACCGCGAGCGAGGGTGAGTGGCTAGGGGAGGGGCCTCCAGCTGGGGGCGGCGAGGGCGCTCTCTACACAGATATAGACATATCGTATCCTGACATCAAGCAGGAGTGCTCGGAGGAGTGCACTGGTAAGCAGATTGGAGAACTGAGTGTTACTGTTAAAGGAAACTGTATTAATAAATGATAGAGGTATAGAAAATATCTACATATAAATTACTGCTTCGAATTGTATAGTTAAATATTAATTAAATTATTAGGTAATGTTGCAAGGTGACGGTTCGAAATTAAAGTGGTAATATTATATTTTTATTCAAATCCGAAGTTCAGTAAGAGCAACACACTGCCCTAATAAAATATATTAATACAAATAATTTATTTACCTTGCAGATCTCTTGAGAATACAAGATTCTGTTTTTGCGAATCCACCTGGGTCTCCGCCTACCCCTGGAATGGAACCAGAATTGGAAACCGCCAAAAAATCCTTATGTGGGCGCACGCTTACTACTGAAGATAGACTTTTTTCATGTTCACAGTGCAATTACTCGTCCAATCAAAAATCACACCTAAAGAGACATCAGCTTACGCATTCTGAAGATAAACCATTTTCATGTTTACAGTGCAATTACTCGTGCAATCAAAAATCACAGTTAAAAATCCATCTGCTTACGCATACTGGAGAAAAACCTATTTCATGTTCACAGTGCAATTATTCGTGCAATAATAAATCATACTTAAAAAAACATGCCCGTATACATACAGGAGATAAACCATTTTCGTGTTCACAGTGCAATTACTCGTGCAATCAAAAATCGCTATTAAAAATCCATTTTCTTACACACACTGGCGAGAAACCTTTTTCATGTTCACAGTGCGATTATTTGTGCAATCGAAAATCGTACTTAAAGAATCACTTGCTTACGCATACTGGAGAGAAACCTATTTTATGTTCACAGTGCAATTATTCGTGTAATAGAAAATCACACCTAAAGGTACATCTGTTTACGCATACTGGAGAGAAAACTTATTCATGTTTACAGTGCAATTACTCGTCCAATAAAAAATCGTGTTTGAAAAGACATGCACTCACGCATGCTGGAGTGAAACTATTTTCTTGTTCACAGTGCAATTATTCGTGTAATGAAAAATCTAATTTAAAAACACACGCATTCACGCATACTTCACAGAAACCATTTTCATGTTCACAGTGTAATTACTCGTGCAATCACAAATCAAATTTAAAAAGACATGCGCTTAGGCATACTGAAGAGAAATTATTCTCATGTACACAGTGCAATTATTTGTGCCTACGAAAATCATACCTACAGAGACATTTGCTAACGCATAGTTGAGAGAAACCTTTTTCATGTTCACAGTGCAATGTTAAAGGTTCCTTCATTAATTCGCGTGCTTTCGCAGACTGAAGGGAGGCAGAAGTTAATGGCGGTCCCTTTCGCAACTATCCCTTCTACGTGTATAATAAATTAGAAAATTCATATTTTTGTTAAATATTGAAGTAATGATGGAGTCGTCTGCATAAGAAAAAAATTGTATGTCAATCTCTTTAATTTGAATAGACGACTCAATTCGTATGACAAATTTCCTGATATACTTTGTCATCGATTGTATAACATTGAACATGCTGAAATGATTGATAGTTTTGTATTATTGTTGTATATAAATACGGGGTATACAAATTGAGTTAATTTTCCAAGTTTCAGTTCTAGAGTCAGCTCTTTAATAATCGGTAATAATGCTGTGGTGTACTTACATATGATTTTTAATTAATGTTAAGCGTGCCGATCGCGGAACGCCTGAGCCCGCGCGAGCAGTGGGTGCCAAAGACTTTAAAAGGTGTGTGGAGGCGTTTTCTTTTCATTTCCTTAGTCAACCACATTCGTAGCATTAATCCTGTGTTGTTCATTTATATATTTCATATAATAAATTATAATTGTCCACAATTACGAGTGTTTACTCTTACGCGTATACGAAACAATAATTGTCGACAAGTTCAGCCGAATCAACCGGCGAACTAAGAGACATCACTAATATATTTATTTATTTACCTTTATATACGACATAATTCAGGTCGATACTGTCTGATAATCTGCTGGAGGATTGAGCTCGTCTAGTAGAACGCTCTGGAGCCTAGTTTTTAAGATGGTGTAAAAAATATAATTACAAAAACACAGAAACAAAGAAATATAATTACATAATGTAAAAAATATAATTACAAAAACACAGAAACAAAGAAATATAATTACATAATGTAAAAAATATAATTACAAAAACACAAAAACAAAGAAAATAAAGAAAACCTTTGATTTCTTTCTCATTTTTCTCGAGGTTCTGCAATTGATAAATACACACAGTGGTGTGACTTGGGTAAATGTCAAATTGAAAAAAGGCACCCCTATGTATGCATTGTATATACTGAAATAAAATGGTATTTTTGGGGGAAATATCGTATGAATATTAAATGGTGTTGATCAGAAGGTTGTATGTGTGAGGCTTGGGTCCCATTTCTCTCAACGCTCACTTGTTCGTTTGATGATGACGAGTGTGAGGAATGTGCGTGATGGCACACGAGAGCAGGTTATGAGAAGAGAAGCCATTCACGGTTGATACAACATTTATTCAACCCTGTTACACAAAGTTGCGCGCGAGTGGTCAGTCGGTACCGGCAGTGTATATGGCTGTTGAGAGCATAGTTTTACGACCAGATAACCGTGAGACGCATTCATTGCCACCCAATACTCTTTTCGCCTTTAATATTCACCCGTAGAAATCAATTGGTTCGCTTTGCTGCGATGGTCTGGTCCATAACCCGATCTACTATCTATCCCTCTAGGAAAGTAGGGGTAGGGGGAGGGGAGCATTGGTACATATCGACGAAAAGTTCCAAAACAAAAATTTTGTCAGAAAAAGAGAAATGAAATATATTTTTCTTTTTTTTACATTTGTCAAGAATTGATTGGCCTACATCAAACTTAAATGTATTTATTATTACCCTTTTTTTATGTAGTATTACGTACCGATGCTCCTCTATATGAGGAATAGTGTATATTAGCTTTCTGTACCAATATACAACAAGCTAATGTACACTGTTAATTGAGCGAAAAAAACTTGATGGAGTAGGCATTAATAATTTATTTCAAAACAAATTAAATATCTTTAGTAAATCTTGAAAATGGTAACAAAATAAATCTATAAAATGTAAAACAAGCAACACATACGAGCGATTATTTGACATGGAATATTAGAAAATAAATGAAGCTGCATCCACACCACGTCACACCATACGCACGTGTAATCTTTTCCAATGTAATAAAGTGAACGTTCCAGGTGGAGACAAAGCTTCAACGAGTTTACCGACAATACCGTGCCACAAACTGACGTCGGTCGTCGCTGATTACGAATACGATAGGGAAAAGGAATTTCCCAAATGCGATTCTTTTCATAAAATTTATGGAGAATTCATCATTATCATTGAGAATGTATTCTATTTGTCCGATATAATGTTTAGTAGTTTTATGTGTGAAAAACCTAATAATTATATATATTATAAGATCGGTGTACTTTGCACTCTGTTACTCCTTAATTAATTATGCTATTTTAGTTTGGGGAGGAGCAGCAAAAACAATATTAGAATCGGCTAAAAGAGCACAAAAGACAATTCTCAAGGTAATAAAAGGTCGTCCCTTTAGATATCCATCAGATCTTATAGCCCTAGACAAATCTTTATGTTGAGTCTCGTCCATTATTTCCATACTAACGACAGCTCACCCCGAGCGATAACTCATGGACACGACACAAGACAAACAACGAACGCCAGTTCCGAGAGTAACAACGACATTATATCGTTATAATCGTTCACTTCCAATAAGAATTCACAAATATGGACCTAATATATGATCCAATTGGGTAGAGATCAATCAGAAGCATGGCTATCCAACATTCTAACATAATCATTATACAGTACCTACACTAATAAGTCACAACTTCTACAACACTCCCTCTACTTTTTTTTAATCTCTATTTTTATTCCTGTGTAATCTGTATCTTCCTTGAATAATAACACCACAACAGCACAATAATAATTCATAATAATGGGCAAATTTAACCAAAATTTTTCGAATGGATAGGTGCGAAGGGGACCAGCTTTAACTTCGGCCTCGGTGTTTGAAGTGTAGGTATATGCGTGCACATGAACCTACCTAAGTCGAGTACGACAGACAGTAAGCGAAATATATAATAAAATGCATCTACGATGTTCTATGTGCGAAGAATGATGTCTTTGAGATGCGGTACTGATTTGACACGAACCAACACAAGTTCAAAATATGCCGTATGGGTAAGTGAGTGTGTTTAAAAGAGTATTTTTGAATGCACGAATAATTTTACTATGTACATCAATATAGATTTTCTCCAGGGCGAGAAAGCTCGTGAGTTAATAAAGAACCATTAATATTGCATTTATATGGCAACTGTGAATATGAAAAAGGTTTCACTCAAGCATACGTTAGCAAATGTCTCAAGGTATGATTTTCGAAAGCACGAATGAACTGAAATTAGATTAAACTGGTTTATCTCCAGTAAGCTTAGGCGCATGTCTTTTTAAATTTGATGTGATTGGACGAGTAATTGCACTGTGAACATCTCCAGTATGTATACGAGCATGTTTTTTTAAGTATGATTTATGAATGCAAGAATAATCTCACTGTGAACATGAAATAAGTTTCTCTCCAGTATGCGTAAGCAGATGTATGCTGAGGTGTGATTTTCGATTGGACGAATAATTGCACTACGAATAATATCTAGAGTGGACTCTTCACCGGCGCGTTGGTCGGACTTCCTAGAGTACTCCGAGCACTCTTGCTTGATGTCGGGAAGCGATACATCTCCATCAATGTAGGGCGCTCCGTCGCCGTTCTCGGCCACAGATCCTGGGTCAGGCTTCGCGGAAGGATCATCTGGGCCGGCAAGGTCCATGGTTCTAGGATCTCCTACTGAGCAAGAAGTTGACGAGGTACTCTACGTTGTTAACTCACTATAGACACAGTATAGACGCGAAGTCTGAGATCGTATAATATTGTAAAATTTTCCGTTCACGTTATAACCGTAATGGTTCAAGGTCGCCAATCGATTGGTCGGCGATTAGCTGGGCGGGGATAGGAAGGGGGGGGAAGCCACAGTGCATTTTTTTCGTTCAATAATAAATACGTACATGTCCCAAACACCGCTCTATGTCAAAATATAATTTCATAAATTTCTCAAATGTGTTAAGACATTTTTAACGATAAATTGCTTCCTTTCGAAAACAATGTATGAATTAATTGTTCAAACAATTTTTTTTATTGCATTCCATATAATATGAGTAATCTATTTTTTAGTTTATTATGTTTATATTTATTTTAGTGTAAAAAAGCTTTTTGTTTGTCAGTTTGCTAATATTTTCTATTCTTTAGTTCACCGTGTTTACTACACAGCAGGTACTATTAATTAGTTTGTATGATAAGTAATCTTCATTGTTTAACTCCGAAGAAACTTCATTGATTGTAATTTGCGAGAAATACGAAAATGAATGCTTCAGATGAAGGAAAATATGGAAAACAATTGGCACCAAATCAGAACACACTTGGCGATGATTGTCAGCTGGTTTCATGTCGACGTTGCATGTGGTGAGTCAACGGATGAAGGACACCATTGCGTGTGCGCAACATCACAACTGCAGCGCTACAGCGGGAATATCCGGCAACGGTAGTCACTTAAAAAACGTGCTTCGTATATTCGAATGACAGGAACTTTCGTTGGCATCAAAAAGTATCAGCGACGGTTGAATTACAATTAACCGAAGAATTTAAAATAAGGATAGGAGTATGACAGGTTTGTATTGTTACCGAGGATCTCCAACTTCAATGTATCGTCAGAAAAAAATATTAGAAGAAGCAGTCTTCGCTACGATGAAATTTAAACGGTCGCCGGTAGGGAAATTTGCCTGTTCGTGAAATAATATTTAGTTTGTGTAATAGAGTCCGATCGAAGGTCAATTTTTGATCGAAGCCGATTGTTCGGTTCTTGCCAAAACCTTCTGCCGAAGCCAATGGTTCTATCGTACTTAGAAATCTTAGAACACCGACTAGAAAATATACATAGCAATGCAAATTCTACACTGTTACTTATTTTTCTGCTCATAATAATTGTTAATATATCAATTTAATAAATAAATTGCAGTTTTCCAGAAAACTTAAACTGAATATTATTTCATTCGTGCGTTTTCGGCACTTTTCGTCGGCTAAATACAAAGCTTCGCCTTCGGCCAAGCGTTCGGCAGATTTTAACCGAAGCCGAAGATGTATTTTTTGACGAAGGTGGCCGAAGTCGAAGCCGAAGCTTCGGTCGGACATTAGTTTTAAACCAGATTATTGCGATTGTTATTCATTCATAGTTGGATTAGTAAAAATTATCGTTCTTCAATCTATTATCAATTCTCTCAAATTAAAATAACTGAACATTATATGTTGTATTTTAACTGTATTAGGTTGTATTCATTAATGATTTAAAATACAGAATGTTGACATCCCTAACGTTTACAGTTGTGACCTTATCTATGGTTGTGACCAATTATAAACAGGAACTGTTGTATCCACAGCAGATAAGTGCAGTATCTGTATCCGCATGCGTCGGAGGAGTATATCTCTTATCTGTGGTCGGAGGAAACACTATTGTGTGCGTATCTACATAAGGTGATCCGAAAATTTAAAAATTTTTGTTTTAAATTCTTTAGTTTTTAAGCATCGCTTATAACTGTATTATAAAAATGTATTCAATTTATATAATTAACGAAGGTGCCCCAAGGCCTCAATGACAAGTGAAGTATTTCGGAAGTGCAGCGCGACGAGATGAAGGTAGTCCTGTGGAGCTGGTGGAATTTGGCAGGATCAAACAGAATTGTCTCCTCAATGCGACCTGAAGGGATGGAGAATGGCAGTGGTCAGTAGTGTTCAGAACCACCACTCCCGGCAACGAACAACCGACTACAGAGATAGAGAGGCATTTCAATTTATGAATTTCAAATGAAATAAGATATATTTACATTTACTCTAAATATCTTTAAGGCTCGTGTTCACGGAAGGAGACACGGTGAAATAATCCCAATTTTTTTTTATCGAGATACAGTTCAATACCACTCGCAAGTGTGAAATTTACTATAGGTACGTGAAACAAACTATTCTGAAATTTAGTACGAGTTAATAAACATTAGTATAAGGCATTCAATTGCAAACATTCATTCACTTTTAACTGCTGTTGGAGAGATTCAAAATCACCCGACTGAAGAACGACAGCGATATTTGACGTCTGACGTACGTGACAAGTGTGAAGTAAAGCGCGAAACGGCGAATCTTTGAGGCATGGCGGATACACGGGGACTTTGAAAGCTGAGAGTTGTCTCCAAAGAATCTCATGGGAGCGAGATCCGTATCTCAGAGATTTTCTATAGTCAAAAATCTCACCATTAGCCAGCTAGATGCATCGCACAATAACAATAATTTTGTTTGAAATATTATAGTACACGATACATACTACAAACAATTATATATCAATATTTTTTTTACCAATCTATTGAAAATTGTTGTTATCGACTGTAATTTAATATTATCGTTGCTCGCTTTTCCGCTGTTTCATTAGGGTGTGGATCTCGCGGTGGGAAATGTTGGGAAGACCGGCAGACTGAAATGAGATAGAGGACTGCGTATCTTTCTCCCGCTTAGGGAGTGTATCGCAAATTGTCACTCCTATGATTGCCCTATTATGCTTTGCGTAATATCATCATTGTTTGTGGCAGTAAATGTATGTACACATATTACTATGTTTTGAAAATTGTTTTTTAACGTTTGGGTTAGGACGGTGGTTAAATGAAATAAATGTTGTTGGCACGTGTTAAGTTTTTATTTTGACTTTATGATGAAAACAATGAATTAAATGAATGATTGAAGATGTAGAAGGTGCGTGTGTATTACGAAATGAAATGAAGCGATTTGGCGGTCTCACTCGGCGCTCCCGGGTCGGTAAGACCGCCATTGTAGAACAATGAAACTGGAGAGACTCTCTAGCGGTGAATTTCGAGCCAGGCTTGTAGCAGCAGCCGGCAAAGCTGTCGCTAGCGTCGATGCCGACTGAGATGGCGGTGGATTTGAATTCCGGTCGCTGCAAGTTTATATATGTATGTAGTTACCAATAAAGAAAGCGCACAGTGTAGTTTTTAAATTTATTCATAATAAATCTGAAATAATTGCACACAATAAATGAAATATATAATTGTTGAGAGGAACCGGTCCTGAATGAAAACTTATAAGATCGTTCCGGGAAAGGGTGGGGTCGTTTCTATGCCTTTCGATATATTACTTTTCTGTTGACGAGAAACTGGTCATCTATCCCCCCCCCCCCGTACGATATACACGTAGGTACTCATTGATTGGAATGTTAATCATGTTTAAATACGATTTAACTTTGAACGCAATTCACGGTGATGCCAGAATTCTTACCAAGTTTTTATAACCGATTTAAAATAAGTAAAACTTTACGTGTAGAGCCCGACAGGGCGGTGTGGAGGGCGAGACGAAGAAAAATCAATTAATATTACCCACTCGACTAATAAGCACCCTGTAGATAATGACTCTCCCGGGATAATAAGCTGGGTACCACAGCAGACCGCGTGGTAGATACCAAGAACCAAAGATTTGATCCCAGTACCCGACAATCATAAATACTTTCTGATTTCATAAAGGAGAAAGCTTTACAACACGATTTAAAATAGTAAGAATAAAATATTAAATACTAAATTAATGTATTAATTATAAATATATACATATAAAATCAATTTTGTCGAATAATATCGTTTTCGCTTCACCGGGATTCGAACCTGGATCTCTATTTCCAATCCGGGGAAGTACACTACCGATTGTGTTATAAACGCCAGTATTTTTCATGACAAATTTTCGAACCTATATGTTACATTTTTCAAATTAATACATCTGTCGTTCCATTACTTGAAAGAGCCGTCTACCTTATTTTTACGGAATCTCAAATACCTTTGAGTAATCTGATAGCAGACGCCAGAATTATCAATTCATTTTTATTAAATTTTGGACGCATTGATACAACTTATATTATTAAGGAGAACACATTCTTATTGTGAAGTTGTAATTATTCAGAACAGACGGTCTGTCATATGTTAAATACTAAATTAATACATTAATTTAGTATTTAAAATATCACAGACCGTCTGTTCCGAATAATTACAACTTCACAATAAGAGTGTGTTCTCCTTAATAAAAATAAAATATATTTATAAATAAATTCATATTTATGCGATTTTACATTGTATTTTATTGGACTTTTAAGTCCGCTTTGATTGGAAGTGTCGACCATAGGACATTCAACTAGATATCTTCGCCACAGAAAGAGATGTGCATCTCAACGTATCTCTCTTGGCGCGTTGTCTTCTATCCAAGATTGGTATGTACGTACAAGATACATACGACCACAGGCATCTCGGACGTTGAGCCATTATTTTTAGTTACAAAGTTTATAACTATTAACTAATAACTATTATAGAAATTTAGGAGTATTATACAATTTGAAATGTTGTCCATAGGAATTATTTATTTATTTATTAGTAACTATATAATACTATGTAAAAATCTGTTTGGACTGTGCCCGTCTCACTGGAGAAATTCTGTGTCGAGACGGGCATAGTTTAATTAATTAGAATTACAAGTAGATAGAATTATATTTATTACCACATAAAAGGTGTATATGAAGAACTATTTTAAAATGGACTTAATTTTTGTAGCAATAATTAATATAGGTATGAGTCAATATGTTTGGGTGAGTGCACCGATACTGACTCCACCCATATTACGAATCCAAGTTTTAATATATTGTTTCATGTTCTTGGGTCAATTCAATTGATTTAAGTCTTTTAGCATTCTATTAAATAGTTTAGGTCCAAAATATTTGTAATTTCCTTGACCAAATGCAGTATGTGCTCTCGGGGTTTGTAGGTTATTTGTATTTGTCCGTGTGGAAATTATGTTTTAAGTTGTTTTAAAATGTGTCTGTTTGTATTTATATATGTATTTGAGAGCAGTATTAGCGTATATTTTTCTAATATCAAAGACGTCGAATTTATTAAAAATTTTGTCAGTGCTCGTTGTGATTGAGGATTTGAGGATAACTTTTAATATAATTTTTAGAGTTGCTATTATTGGATTAATTGCAGACATAGTCGCTCCACCCCAAGCAATTATACCATGCTCTATGATTGATTGATAGATACAAAATAATTATTACAAAATAATTATCTGTTATTGAAGAGATTGTTCTACAACAATGTAATTGTACTGTTGTGAAATAATAGCCCCAAGACCTCAGTGGTAAGTGACAATATACTTTAGAAATACCAGATAGTGAATATGAAACGGGCGAAGGCCTGCGGAGGACGGAATAATATTGGCGAGAGGAGATACAACGCTCTTCCTGGGATACAGCTTTAACGGAACTGAAGTGCTTCAGACGAAATGAAGGTAGTGCGGAGGAGCTGGCGGTACTCACCCCAATGCGACCTGAAGGGATGCAGAATGGCAGTAGCCAGCAGTGTTCAGGACTGCCACCGCCAGCAATGGACAGACGACTGCAGAGAGAGAAGTGGAGAGAGGCATTTTTATGTCCTCTAAATATTTGCACCAAATAAATGAAATAAGATATTTTAAGAAATAAAATATTAAATTTAGTCAAACTAAATTGATGCATTTACTTTGTATTAAAATATCACTAAACAATGTTCTGAAAAAATGACAATATATATTAATGGTTAACTATGAACTAAGATATATTTGCATTTACTCTAAATATATTTAAGGCTCGTGCCCATGGAAGGAGACGCTAAGATAAGCTCAAAGATTTAATTGAGATACATCTACCATGTACGCATGTTTGATTTTGATCTGAAGATACCACCAGTGAAGATTAGTTTCTCACTGTAGCGCAAGAAACCCCGCTGCAGGCTGCGAAAATAATGTGTTGCACATTATGTAATATCCTAATCCGAGAATGAAGATGTGTGAAGGCCGCACCAGATATCCCGAGGAAGGTTAAAGCGAGGAGGTCGCAGTGGGCGGGACATGGTGTGTACACCTTCATTCATAAGCTCGCTGGCTCCACTTCGAGGGGAAAACCGAGAGGAAGATGCACCAAGATGTGCCCACTAAACTGAACCACAACACGCTGCAGTCGCAGACTTCTGAGTCTCAAGAAGAACAAGATTACATTCAATGCGTCTATTTTGTAATGTTCACAATTTGTTAATAAATTAAAGAATATAGTTCAGTATTAGAAAGTAGATATCGGCCACTCTGGAATCAAGCGGCCGCGGTATCTCTGTTGAAATTTAGAAATACCACTGGCACCACTAGTATATAAGGACGTTCGTGGATTGCTCCACCAAACAGTGTTGACATTGCGAGACATCGACAATGTTCTGCGTGGCGCTGATAGCTGTCGCTTCCTTGACGATTTTTCAGGGTGAGTATTCTCAGATTCAGTTGAATATTATGATTTGTTTTTTGTAATATTTTATATGTTATAAACTTGGCGGACGCCAAAGTAAAGGTGAATTAAAAAATATATAAAATTAAATGAACAAAGTCGATGTTTTAACTGAGCAGAGCAGAGTTAACTATGCTCAATTGTATACATTCCTTAACTTCTAGGCCGGTACAACGCAAACTCAGCGGAGATCTTGGACCACCCGTACCAGGCGGCCGTCCTCCACCGTCACTGGGACACTTCGGAGTTCCGCTATGCCTGCAGCGGGGCCATCGTCAGCCAGACCTTCATCCTGACCACCGCCTCGTGCTCCGGGTAAACTACCAACAACGAATTTATTTGACTAATTACTTACTTTTTTGAAAAATGGATGGCCGAGTGTCTGCCTTGAACTGCTGCACCTTAATTTTCCATGTGTGTGTAAAACTATGTTCTGTGGATTTATGTTGTATGATTTTTATGAATAAAGACAGGACTTAAGGGATGCTGGAGGGTCTAAATTGTAAATCTTAACTGCTAATAACCCCTTTGAATTTCTTCTCCTTTTTCGTTTTACTTATACTTAAATATGTTCGGGGGTTATGACGGTGGTTAAATGAAATACATGTGATTGGCGTGTGTCGGTTTTATTATGACAGTATGAAACAAGAAAGACATAGAATGAAATGAATGAATGAATGTTGTAGAAGGTGCGTGCGTATTACGAAATGAAATGATGTGAAGCGATTTGGCGATCTCGCTCGGCGCTCCCGGGCCAGCAAGACCGTCGTTGTAGAACGATGAAACTGGAGAGACTCCTTAGCGGTGAATTTTGAGCCAGGTTTGTAGCAGCAGCCGGCAGCGCTGTCGCTAGCGTCGATGCCGACTGAGATGGCGGTGGATTTGAATTCCGGTCGCTACATATGTAATAGAATTAAAGTAGCGTATTTTTATTAGCTTTGATGAAAGGGTGCCCCCTCCTCCAGCAGTCCTTTTTAAAAAAAAATATTGACAGGCCTTTACACAATCTGAAGGCAATGATTTTTGTTGAGGTCAAGAGTCACTCTCGAGTAATATTTTCAGGGATTCATACGAGAACCTGCGAGTCCGCGTGGGGTCTAGCTACCACCAGTACGGCGGGGACCTGCATCCGGTGCGACATGTGTTCAGGCACCCCAACTACACCGCGGACTATGACTCGGACATTGCGCTGCTGCAGCTCGCCTCCGGACTGCGGCTCAGCCGTCGAGTGGCCGCGGTCAACCTGCCCAAACAGGACGAGGAGCTCGCCAGTGCATCGGGTGGTATAATAAGTTTTTGGAACTTCGATTCAGTAAGTAAATATTATTTAATATTTCAATTCTGAGAGACCTATATTCGATCTATATGGTGGAAAGGAAGGCACTTACTTTTAGGTCTGCCGGACGCTGGTTCATATGTTTAGATTCCTCTCCACCACTAGTACAAGCGTTGCGGGGTTATACAAACACGTTGGGGTATTTTATAACACGGTGTGGTAAAGGTTAAACCGCAATATGCACATTCCAGCTCTGAGGCTTGATTCTCCTTTCAAAACTATCAAAACCCTGTTGCCCACACTTTCATTCGTCTTTCAGTACTAGTGATAAGGCAAACTGCTATTTCTCAACCGTTTCCGTGATCGTTAACCGGTAACTGTGATTAAGAGGTTAGAGCATGTGGTGATTTAATAATATCAGCGCCGGTAGTTTGAACAGTTTGCTACTTCCACGGGAGTTTCTGCTTCTTGTACCTGTGTTATTTCTGTATATTTTTACGCTCGTTTTTTTATGGAATATTATAATCAGAATCTTATTTGTATTATTCAATACTTTCAGGATGCAGCATTTGAAACCTTTGGGAACTTAAAAATTGTTTCTGGGTGCAATAATAAATTCGACAAATATTCCGCAGGCAAGGAATTAGTAACAGATAACATGATTTGCATTAGCATTGAGTACTTTGGAAATTTTTGTTGGGAAAGGAACCAGGGAGGGTCGCTGGTGCTGGCAGGCACGCTGTACGGACTATCTTCCTGGAGCTACCAGTGCGGTGGTGATACCTTCCCACCAGTGTTCACGAGGGTTTCTGCATTCACCACGTGGATTGAGATCATCATTAAATTATAATACTAACGTATTTATGTATTGTCTTACTTATTTTTAAACTCGAATGAATGGAATACGACAATTCCGGTCGTATCGCAACACCTCAGGGTAGGGGAAGGAAGAGGTCGGTGAGGGGATAAGGGTTCAGTCGAAGGACCAATGAATTTAAGGAAAACGGGATCCTTGCATTTGACGGCCCCGCAAATCCCCGCGGTCGCCGCTGAAAATCACACAATGTTTGGCATGCGGATGAGCCGATCTCCGCTCCCGATTGAATACGGCGATGTCACAGATTCACAAACAAACACTATGTGATCGCGAAATCACAAAATACAGTCCTGGTGTACTGGAGGTAATTGGGCCCACACCGCGAAACCAAACGTAATTGATCCAGTTGACGTCTGCTGGCGTCAAGGTCACATTTCACACTGAAAAGACGAGGATGAAGAAATGCGGAATGTGTCAATAACATGTAAAAGTGTATTTACGAATTCGGAACACTCACGTTTGGTAGTGAAACTTCCTAATCCCGGTATAGATTCCATTCAACTTACAGACACACACTTGATAACTACTCGGTGCCAATTTGGTCGCCGTACTGCAAACCATAAAATATGTGTACATTATCGAACACGCGCCGGTCACCTACCTGCATGGAGAAATACTTGGAGAGTGGCCGACGGTAGTTCCCACATCAATTTTGAATGTCTTAAAAGAGACTTCAGAGAGATTCTTCAGGTATGTTTTATGAAGCTCCAAGAACACTGACATTTGTTCATCGTCATGTTAATTAGATTGTTCTGTGAAATCAATTCAAACTCGTAAATCGTTTGAATTTATACTAGTGCTTGTAAATTATATAATATTTATTAGAAAACTTGACAGTGCCGAGTCGCCAGTGAACTTTTCTTATTAAGGAGAACACATTCTTGTAATTATTCAGAACAGACGCTCTGTGATATCGAGTTGGCGCAATAGCAATATTTTTCTATATAATTGATTTCATATGTATATCTTTCTAATTAAAACATTTAATTGACGTTTAGAAATTTTATTATTATAAAAACCAAGTCCGTTGAGTACTTAAGTACCTACCATGGTTCTGATTGTCATTTTAACAATTTCTACCTCGTTATGTACTCAAAAAATATAGCATTGTACAAAACATAAGAAAGAAATATTCTCAAGTGTCATCTGTCATGTTGCCCGCTGCTACCGTACTTTTGTTTAACCCTTAGCATACCGTGATGTAAAATATTCGTACGTAGCCATGCTGTCAATTCGTGTTACCGTAAGGTATTATAGTTCTATTAAAATGTAAAAAAATTGAGCATTGAGTATAAAATACTTAAAAAAATATGTAATATAATAATAATAATTAATTTTTTTGATTGATAGTACAGTAGAGTGTGTTATTATATTGTTATAATCAGATACCATTGCAGTAAGGTGAAACGTGTATTTGGGTACCCTGCCTGCCACACTAGTGTCTGACTGTATCATAGCAGACAGTGCCCTTCCGGTACAGTAATAGTGTAGTGTTCAATATATAATAAATATACAGAAAGAGTAAATCAAGATGCGATCAGATACCATAATGTATATAAAAAGTAAAAAAATACGGTATAAGGAGTAAAACAGGATGCAATTAATAGAATATAAATATAATGTAAAACTTAAAATAAATAAATGCGATGTTCCATTTATAAAAAATTAAAAAACTAAGTAAAGTATGAGTAAATAAGTAAATAACGATTGAGAAGAGTTCAGTTGAATGGCATACTGGCACAACTGCACAGGAGAAAAATGCAACATTCAATACATGGATTCTGTTGTAGTTCACTAACTAGCAATAGTGACTTTTTATTGGCGAAGTTAGGATATTTTGTAGCACATCACTCCTAAATAATTAAGTTAACAAAATATACCACTGAAAAAATGTAGAGCACGAATTAAAAATTGTTAGAACTTTCTGGTCTAATAAGTGAAAGTCTAGCGGGATTCGTTCAAAGTTAAATATAAAAATGAGCGAATCTAGTAAATATTACTATGGCCGATAAAGCTCAGTTTGATAGGCCACTTGTTACTAAGCCTGTCAAATGAGATAAGATAATGAGATAAACGCAACCTTTCTTTTTATCTATCTTCATTTAATTAGTGAGAAAGAGACACCGTTATATTTGTGTGTTTGTTATCGTTTTCATTGAGAAATTAATGTGTGGTTTTTGTCAAGGTATTAATTTTATAACTGAAACATTGAATTAAAAATAATTATTTTTATAGGATTGTACGATTTGATTTATTTATATATATTTTGACATCCATATTTTTGTACTAAGAGAGGTGGATACATAATAAACATACATAATACATAGTTTATTGTGTGGGGTGGAGTAGACTTCACCTCTGATATATACAGCGTTGTCCTGGCTACTTTGCTAGACTAAAGTCTGTGTTAAAGTAGCCAGTTTTTTTTTTTCGTGCTGTTGTGGTGTTGTTTGGAATAAAAAGATAAATCAAATATGAATAAAAAAGTAAGATTAAAATAAAAATATAATAAAAATATGTGGAGTGGGAGTGTCGAAGGACTAGTGAGTTATTAGTAAAAGAATTGTAAACATTATATTAAATCACCCTTACACATTTATAAGGGTAAATAATTTCCTTAAAATTACCTAAAATATCAAGTGCACATTGCGTGTATTTATCGAAATACTACAGATTTCATTAGAGCGGTAGACCTGTGTTGCTGCATGGTTTGGGAAGGGTTAATCCTCGAGATCGGGTGAGACAGGGGCCCAAAAAGTTCGCAGCTTTATTAAACTGTGTGACAGATTCAGTACTAATAGCGTAATACAGATGGGTGGTGAAAGGAATCACAACTCGAATTGTGCGATCATCTTTGTCTATGGAAATTGTGTTGTTTATCGTGTGATATAGTATTTTACAGTGATGAGTTGGCAGCAACCGACACACGCACGCCCACACTGAGCCATCCGCCACATCAGGATCGCTCCGTAACAATGTATAACGAAACTGTCAATTGTTTCACCATGTTCAACGTTCATTTCGTAAAATGTGATATAATTACATCGAAATTAGTTGAACTATACGACAATAGCTTAAATAGTTTACTAATTTACTTACCTATTTCTGGTCGCCATCTTTGATGATTAATTTTCCCATTGTTTATATTCTTATTTCAAATTGTCGCCCAGAATGACAAAAATCACCGCAGAAGGCCGGATTCTGATCAAACATTAGCCAATTGAAATACGTCGGGGTGCTAGGAAGATGATCAAAGAGTTTCAAAACAAAGCCTGGAGTATAGCTAGACATTGCAGCAGGCAGCCAGAAATACAATGTTAGTTTGATCTCACCAGGCATGTGGCCACCGTAGATGATGGCCAGTAGATGATGCAGTACGGGGTGGTTTGATGATTTCTGATTAGCCAAATATTGCGCATATTAAGAATTATAATTAATTATATTTTAAAATAACTCACGTGTTACGAGATGTTCTCACTGTTTTTGGGCCACCCTGTATACATTGAAATCATCAGAGTCAAGTTTCAATAGTTGAGACTTAATAGTGCGAACTGTTCGGAGTGCATCGCGCGAGCTGCCAAGGAGCCACGAGCCAGGGACGACAGTAATGATTGCGCATGCGCTTGTGCTGCTGGGTGCGTTCGGCGCGTATCGGAAGGCATATATTTATTAATTAATTATTCAAAATAATCACACCAAAGTGTTTGTGGTAGAATGGGTTTAATTGAACTAAGTTAGAGGGTACTGCTCAAGGTATACAAAATGTTTCTTCTGAAAGTATATCTGTGACAAGCGACCTGGCTAGTTATAAAAAATATAAATTGTAAATAACTCACTTAGCCCGCAAATCTGGCAACACGCATCAAATATTCTCAACCTTATTAAATCACTTAATTTTAATTCCAAATTTCCTGTTTATCTTAATCCTACTTTCATAGCACAAGCGTTTAGCTTTGTTTGTAAATAGTAAGAATATTGATGTAACACGTGTTCCTATATTTAAAAAATAAATAATAACTATTTTTTTCAGTTTGTTTAATAACATTTTAGTACAAAGCTTGAAAAAATATTTATTTACAAGTTACAAGGCCCCCCAAGGTACAGATAAAATACCTGTTCCGACACTGGTAGCAATTATAGGTACGTTATCTCTATATAATATATTACAATATTTAAGATTTAATTTTTTTAAATCTTACAAACGTGAAAATTGGAGATAAAATAATGGTCTGAATTAGTAAAAAAATATGAAAAATTCAAAATAGAAAGGTGTTGCAAATCAAACTGGTAATTTCAATTTATGTCATATATTTATTGTTGTACCAAATACTTAAATAAGAAGATAAAAGTAAGAACAGAAGAAAAGCTAGTAAAATAAGAACAGAAGAAAAGCTAGTAAAGTAAGAACAGAAGAAAAGCTAGTAAAATAAGAACAGAAGAAAAGCTAGTAAAATAAGAACAGAAGAAAAGCTAGTAAAATAAGAACAGAAGAAAAGTTAGTAAAGTAAGAACAGAAGAAAAGCTAGTAAAATAAGAACAGAAGAAAAGCTAGTAAAATAAGAACAGAAGAAAAGCTAGTAAAATAAGAACAAATGAAAGCGAACAGCTGTTAAAAGGTAATAAAAAACAAATGGTATACAGGCAATCCTCACTTAACGACCGTTCACAATTACGCCTTATGTATTAGAAATATCTGCATTTCGTCCATGTCACCAGGGATAATGTGTCGCGTGGTCTACCTCTAGCACCGAGGCGATCTATGTCGATAACGTCGCTGAGCCAGCAAATCGGTGTTCTCTGTCGATCGATGGCGCGCCACGCACAAATTATTAAACTCACGATTGTGCCGATGGTGCGTAGAGTACGATGTTCATCAAAAGAAAGAACATAATCTTACCTGAAGGAAGCAAAGGAAGGCAATTGATCTTGAGATTTTCCACTACTGCTGTATAGGAAGCGGAGGCGATGTGCATTCAACTGTGTCTACTATTCTAAAGGACGAGGGTAGGATCAGAGAAGCAGCGCAAATATCGAGGTTGCTTACCGAACAATTCGCTTTACGACCAGCTCGGCGGGACGGGACCTGGTCGTTAAGTGAGCACTGGCTATCGTTCTGATAAATCTAATGTACGAGTATACACGTAGTAACAGACTTGCTACCAAGATAATCTCCTCTGAGTAGTTTTTGCCTTGTGTTTTGAATTTTTTTTTTCTAATTCTTTTAACTTGACTTGTAAATTCATTTCGGAACTCTTTTTATCTATCGTGTTCGGGAGTTGTTCTATTTTCGTCGATCTCTGGACGCATTCAGATATATTTTGTTCCTCGATTAAGTTTTCTACTTTTTTATTTATCTCGTTCAGGAGTATTTCAATTTTCGTCGATTTCTGGACATTTTCAGATATTAGTTTTCTCGCGTTTAAGATATCTACAAGTTGGTCGATTATTTTTCTCGGGAAGATGTTTTCGCACTTGGGGTGCCATCTACGGGTGTAATTATAGAATAGTGCACTATGGAACCGCATTCTAAAATGCCTTAGAATGCCCGGATACACTGTGATTATGTTATTGTCGGTGTAATATTCGGGTATGTCTATACGTTGTATCTGTTCCATGTGTCGTATAAAAACTACGTGTTCTATTAATCTTTGAATTCTGCCTTTACTCATCAAATCTTTGACATCGGTGACAGCGAGGGCCAACAGCAGGACCATAAATGTGATCGGGACGCTCACCACGAACAGGATAAAGAATAGTTGAATGGCCACTCGGTTCACCTGGTCCACCTGGTCCACCTGGTCCACCGTGACGTTGCTCTCCATCATGGAAGAGTACTCAAACTCGGAATTCATCATGACGACAGTTTTAATCAAAGAATCCCAAAAGGTTGAGGTGGACTCGTACGCATTGAGGATCCAGAAAATCGACGAAAATCCGATAATTAAGAAACATCCGAAAAATGTAAAAACCTGAAATTAAAAAATTACAATTAATTCGATTGTATCGAATTCCCGCTAACCAATATTACTTATGCACATGCTATTCCACACTTATGCACATGCTATTCCACACTTATGCACATGCTATTCCACACTTATGCGCATGCTATTCCACACTTATGTTCATACTATTCCACACTTATGCACATGCTATTCCATACTTATGTACATGCTATTCCACACTTATGCACATGCTATTCCATACTTATGCACATGCTATTCCACACTTATGTACATGCTATTCCACACTTATGCGCATGCTATTCCACACTTATGCACATGGTATTCCACACTTATGCACATGGTATTCCACACTTATGCACATGGTATTCCACACTTATGCACATGCTATTCCATACTTATGCACATGCTATTCCACACTTATGTACATGCTATTCCACACTTATGCGCATGCTATTCCACACTTATGCGCATGGTATTCCACACTTATGCGCATGCTATTCCACACTTATGTACATGCTATTCTATACTTATCCATTATTTGTATCCGTACTTTTATAATCTTAATGGCAACTTTCCAGTACATCTGACTGTAGTATCCTACGTTCTGGAATCGGGACACCATTATGGACACTTCCAACCAACACAGCAACAGTGTAAAGGCAATCAACAGCCTCGAGTGTTTAATTTGGATTAAGACCAGTATTAAGGACAGCAATGCCAACGCGAGGGAACAAAATATTGCGATTTCCATCCCGAAATCCAACCTAAATAAATGTTCCTTGAATCTGCCAGTTGGAATGGACCACAGCGCGTACCCATCCTAAAAATAGGAGTTCATTTAAAAATCGTGCTATTTTACGGATTTAATTAGCTATAGTAAAAAGATAAAAGTATATGTATACATGTATATACAGGGGGTAACAGACCTAGTCCACAGTGCGTTAGGAGGTTATACCTTATAAAAACATGAGTCGAAAATTTCAGAGACAATAAAATTTTAGGTTTTTTTATTACAGTTTTCGACTTGCATCGCATCGAATATCGTGTACTTATATGATTCTATAACTACAAGTGTGTGGTGATCGATTGTTTAATGCCCGCACTCGTGCAGAAAGAGTTTGGTCAAGTTTGTGGTGATCGATTGTTTAATGCCCGCACTCGTGCAGAAAGAGTTTGGTCAAGTTTGTGGTGATCGATTGTTTAACGCCCGCACTCGTGCAGAAAGAGTTTGGTCAAGTTTGTGGTGATCGATTGTTTAATGCCCGCACTCGTGCAGAAAGAGTTAGGTCAAGTTTGTGGTGATCGATTGTTTAATGCCCGCACTCGTGCAGAAAGAGTTAGGTCAAGTTTGTGGTGATCGATTGTTTAATGCCCGCACTCGTGCAGAAAGAGTTTGGTCAAGTTTGTGGTGATCGATTGTTCAATGCCCGCACTCGTGCAGAAAGAGTTTCGTCAAGTTTGTGGTGATCGATTGTTTAAACTAAACTCAATATAAGCTTTTAATTTAACCACTTTCAGACGATGCAGTATACTATACTAACATTTATTTATAAATTATATATTTAAATCAATACTTACAATAATCATTAAAAATATTATATATATCGCCATGGCAATGGAATACTTAGAATTATTTGCATTATCTGCGGGCTCATCGTGCAATTTGGTCATTATTCCAGTGAACAGCAGTACAAAAATGAAATAGAGTGCAACAACCGCGAAATACTTGGCTTGCAAAATATTCCATTTCATTAACACAAAGCTTTGAATTAGAGGATGCAGTATTAGGTATTTTATTTCGGAACTGCTTCCAGAAGAAAACAGAACTGAAATGACATCGTTTTGTGTACTTGTAGAGTTCTTGTCTTTCTCATCGGGAAGTATCATTGAATAATTCAACTCGATCTCGCTCTCGGGATGATTAAAGTTGTATTCGTTTGACGTTATACAGCTGTTGAAAATGTCGTCGAGGAATTCAGCCGGCCTCGGCAATTTATTAAGAATAATATCTATAATAAGAGCATTCTCTCCGGGAATACTTTCAGCCAAATTCGATCCGTTATATAAGAACAGTTTTATGCTTTCCCTGTGGTTATTGTCAACAGCCCTGTGAAAAGGAAGCCAGTTTTGTTTGTCCTTTATTTTGACCAAACATTTTTTCGTATCTTTGTCTAAAATAATTTTGACCACCTCGTGGTGTCCGCGTTCCGCCGCGATGTGGAGGGCGGTGCGGCCAGCGAGGTTTTGTTTCGTCATGTCAGCGTTCTTATCGATAAGGCTTTGAACATAATCAGCTCTGCCCTTCTGAGCGGCCAGCTGCAAGGGCGTCGCGTCTGCCACTACGCTGTTTAATGATTCTGAACAGTTCTCGCTTTCCAACAGGGCCGTGAGGCTAGCAGTGTTACCGATTTCTATCGCTTCATGAATGTTGGTACAACTGTATGGAACGTTTGAAGCGCCATTTTTTAGCAAGTAATCCACGCAATCCTTGTAATCCTTTGCGACAGCTATGTGAAGTGCAGTTTCTCCATTGTTATTTTTGATATCGACGCTTTGCTCTTTATCGGGTAGTTTTTCAAGTATGTTATGTAGAATGTGCGCAGCACCAGCTCGGGCAGCTAGGTGGAGGATCGTGTCTCCGTTAATATCTGGCCGGCTGGTCACGCTCGCGCCCGCCTCCAGCAGCGCGGACACTCCCTCCACCCACTGTTCCGACACGGCGAGCTGCAAGGGTGTTCGCTCGTCTCCGTTCGTGATTTCCACGCCCTCGCGTCCATGCGAGTTGATGAAATATTTTAGAATGCCGTTTCTCTTGTGCAGCACGGCCAAATGTAGCGCAGTTTGACCGAGATCATTTTTGACTTTCGGATCAGCGCCGAGCGCCAACAGCTGTCTGGTCGCACATTTGAAATCGAGCAAAATGGCGGTATGAAGAGGGGATGGTCCATCTTTATTTGAAAGACAATTCTTGAAATGGGCTTCGTTATGTTTGCCATATTTAAAAAAATGAATGATTATCGTTTTAAAGCTGAAAATAAACCATCGGTAATTATAATTTACTTCAATGTTCAAGTATGTACAGTTTAAAATATGTTTTGTACTCAAAATTAATAATTTTTAGCTAATTGTATATATATTTTATGGATTTAGAGTTTATTGTGATGTACAGAGGAGTATTGTGCCAAAATTACTGGCCAAAACTAATTTTGTTGTAAATACTAAATTAATGTATTAATTATACATATATACATATAAAATCAATATTGTTTTTGCTTCACCGGGATTCGAACCTGGATCTCTATTTCAAATCGTGGGAAATACACTAGCAATATTTTTCGATAAAATTCATTTTATATGTATATATTTATAATGAATACATAATTTAGTATTTAAAATAGGGCTTCTGAATAATTACAACTTTACAATAACAATGTATTTTCCTTAATAATTTTATTGTTTTTTTTCTATGGAAATGTATTTAAAAGCAATTTTATGCGTTCTGTAGTTTAGATTGTTCTGCTAGATTATTTTTCTGAATGGACTGAGTGTACGTATACCTATGAAACAGGGAAACACGTTAACTATTAGGGAATTAAAATACGGAACGATGCATGTTGTTAGCGCAATTAAAATGTACCACGCACGTATACGCACGCACATCTCACTGGATTACAGAAATATGTCTTTTCCCTTTTACTCTTGTCCTATCCTAGTCCCTAGGCACGAAGGAGAAAGAAGATTCCTGCAGTCTGATTGATACGCCTGAACGAGCTACTCCGCTTTTGAAACCGAACACGGTACGTCGCCGTCGCTGCAAAATCCGCTTACAACCGCTCAACAAGTACGTGACATAATTTTGCGTCACTTGTGAATTGGCGGACCAGGGAGAAAAGAACCAGTTTACAGAGATAGGAGACCCACAAGTAAGTGCCATCCTGTCTTTTATCTCCCGATAAACCGCCAACTTTTCACATGTATCAATATGAAAAGTGTAACACATAGATTTTAAAATTTGTCGTCAACGTACTGTGTGGTGTAGCATAATCAGATAATGCACGATCTCCGGATTGGAAGAGATCCAGGTTCGAATCCCGGTAGCAACAACAATATTTTTCGATAAAATTGATTTGATATGTTTATCTTTCTAATTAATTAATACATTAAAATAGTATTTAAAATATTACAGACCTATGTTCAGAATAATTACAACTTCACCATAAGAATGTGTTCTCCTTAATATATATATATATATATATATATATATATATATATATATATATATATATATATATATATATAAGGAGAGTTCTTAATAGAAATGCGAACAAGGAATTCTAAGCAAAACGCATGTCCTTGGTGGAGCGAGGCTCAAACTCCCGATCATCGGACCGCTAGACCGCAGGACCAACATTTATTTATTATCTAAAAGCTTTTTTAAATATAATTATTACTTATATTTGTTGAATGTGGTGTTATTTGTCTGTTTGATTGCCAAGCCTAAAACGTCAAGAGGTGTCATCCCCGATGCGTTGAGAATCGTGACGTCAGCCTTGCACTCTAGCAGTATGAGTGCGCAGTTGGCCTGCAGGCGCGCGCAGGCTTCGTGCAGAGCGGTGCACCCGCTCCAAACTTCGTTTACCTGGAATTATTTAATTTATTACATAGATAATACAGCAGAAGTGTCACGTGACAGATGGGCGATGCAGGAGAGAGCCCGTTCTTTTTTCTCCAATTTCTGCTAAGTTCATTGTGAAGGCTTTCCGAGCATATTATTGTTTGCCGGGTGCGTTCAGCGACCGTCGGCAGTGTTGTCGATTGTGGAGGCACACGGGAAGAATGATAGAGAATTCTAAAATCGTATTAATGTACAAATCATTTATTTGCCTCTTCTGTAATTGTGGATTCATCAGGGGCGTGCAGTGCATACGAGCAAAAAAGCTGCGAATAACTAAAAATTGTGAAAAACAAATAATTTTGTTTTTTATTAAAATTGAAAACATTGGTGAGGTGAAAGGGTCAATTGGAATATTTACTACTTACAACACTAGTTATTTCAGAGCATCTATGCCTCGAGTCGCATACGTCATAATGGTTAGCGGCTTCACCGCGTGTTGAATTGACAACTTTCATTTTATCACCGTCGGGTGTGTATGCGTCCATGTTCGGCTCGCGCAGCAAAATGGACACGTCATGTATTCCCAGGAGTGCGCCCAGGCAATCTGCGTGGCCCCGCCAGGCCGCGTGATGCAGGGGTATCCTGCCGGCCGAGTCCGCCCTCTTGTACAGGTCGGGCCTCCTCGCGATGACCGCCCTGAGGATCGGAGCGTTACCGAAGAAGGCCGCCAGGTGGCAGATGGACGTCTTGGTCTCCCGGCAAGTCGCTTCTGGACTTGCGCCCCCCACCAACCACCTATGGGAGAACGAGAAAGATGTTATAACTAGGTGATTATATTTCAGCGAGATTTTCATCTAGAATATATATTATGGTTATTCTGAATATTGGTCGCTGTATTTAAATCAAACGATATGTAATACCGAACACTCTGTGTTTTATATGTACAGTTCACCGGGAAAGAGGGGAAGAACTAAACATTATTACATTTATTGTTGACATTTTAAAATAAAATACAAATGAAATAAATCAATTAGAAACAGAAAAAAAATCTATCCATTGAAAATATAAATTGGTCGCCATCGGAATCACGAACCGGATACTTTTACTATCCGGGGTAATGCGTCACCATTTCTCCGGATAGGAAAAGTTCTTTTACTATCCGGGGTAATGCGTCACCATTTCTCCGGATAGGAAAAGTTCTTTTACTATCCGGGGTAATGCGTCACCATTTCTCCGGATAGGAAAAGTTCTTTTACTATCCGGGGTAATGCGTCACCATTTCTCCGGATAGAAAAAGTTATTTTACTATCCGGGGTAATGCGTCACCATCTCTCCGGATAGGAAAAGTTCAAGGTTCGAATCTCGGTAGCGATCAAAATATTTTTCAGTATACCTATAAAATATTCTGAAAAAAATAGATAATAATAACCCATTGAAAGTCTCTAATTATAGGCCAATCTCCCTTATTTCTAACATAGGTAACATTTTTTAGAAAATTGTAATAAAACAGGTCATAGAATTTCTAGAAAATAATACAATATTACATAATAATTATATTTTTTATTTATTATCTTTGTTTTTATACAATTATATACAAATAATAGTAAAGGAAATTTACTCATCAATTCTAAAGACAGAGATGATAATTTAACAATTCTGGTGTCTATAAACTCAGTTGCGAGGATTGTGCTGCATTTTATATTAGTAAAACGGTGAGAGATTCTAATATAAGAGTAAGAGAGCATTTGAGATGTTTGAACAATAGTGGCTTTTCAGAATTTGCTAATCATTTGATAGAAAATGGTCACGGTTTTAATAAAAAATTGGTATTGTCAATTTTGCATATAAACGGTGTTGGTCACAAATGAAATAATTTGGATATAAATAGATAAATAAAGCGTGGAAAACTAATCTAAATATTATAAACGACCAACTGAATTGAACTACGAGTCCCATTCTAAATTAGTATTAAGTAACAATTAGAGTTAGGTACTAACTAAATAGATTCTGGTGAAGAAACAATAATATATGTTTTTAGTTAGTTAAGACATCCTGGAGAAGAACAAACCGTAGATGGATTTAAACTCTATTCAGTTCTTAATAAAACAAAGATAATAATAAAAAAATATGAATTTTAACCACAAAGTTAACATTGATAATTTTAAAAGTAACATAATAATTAGCTCGGTTTCAGAAAATCACTTCGCACACAAGATCCAACAGCCAGTTTAACTTCAACCGTATACGAGGCACTCGAGACAGGGAAAACATGTTCGGGAATATTCATTGATCTCAAGAAGGCGTTCGACAGAATTTCACATCAAAAACTATTGAAGAAATTAAATAATATTGGTTTAAAAGATAAAGTCACACTGTGAATTTCGGTATCCCTCAAGGGACCATATTAGGACCAGTGCTGTTATATATATATATATCGATATTATAATTTATTAACACGCCACACAATCAAAATTATACTCTAACTGCTCAATTTTAAAAACAACAAATAAATCAAATATCTTGGAGTAATAATCTTCGATAAAAATCTTAAATGGAAAAATCAAATTTGTCAATCAGAACATTTTTATCGATAAAAAAATTATACGTATTCAATCCATATTACAATATGGCATCATTAGTTGGGGAGCAGCTGATAATACTAACCCGATTCCGGTAAAAAATAATATATTCTTCAAATATTAAAATATAAATAGAAATATCTTCATTACTGAAAATCGTACTAGGTTTAAATTTGTATTTTCATGCAAGTATATGCGATTTAGAGAAGTGCAAATATAAATATTTTAAAAATTGTTTGCTTCTGTTAGTAATAAACTGAATAATGTTCACTTGGCTGCGAGTATCCTGGACTACGTGAAGAACGGGTGTCCCTATTCTCCAGCAACACCGCACTAAAGACAGGCTCTACGCGACATGTAGATCAAATCAAGAATTCTATCACAGTTTGGGCAGGTTGCTAGAAGAGACGGAGAAATCGGCGGTCACGGGGGACGTGCGAGAGAGGTGGATCTCCAATAAGATGGACAGACCAAGTTCGAGAGAGGTGGATCTCTAATAAGATGGACAGACCAAGTTCGAGAGAGGTGGATCTCTAATAAGATGGACAGACCAAGTTCGAGAGAGGTGGATCTCTAATAAGATGGACAGACCAAGTTCGAGAGAGGTGGATCTCCAATAAGATGGACTGATCAAGTTCGAGAGATGTGGATCTCTAATAAGATGGACAGACCAAGTTCGAGAGAGGTGGATCTCTAATAAGATGGACAGACCAAGTTCGAGAGAGGTGGATCTCCAATAAGATGGACAGACCAAGTTCGAGAGAGGTGGATCTCCAATAAGATGGACAGACCAAGTTCGAGAGAGGTGGATCTCTAATAAGATGGACAGACCAAGTTCGAGATATGACAGTTGACACTAAACGAGGCCCAAAATCGCGAAGAGTTGGGGGAAGCAGATGCCCTGTGAAAGCAGAATAGAGTACCGCGATGCGCAGTCATGAGCGCTTAGACCGAGAGGGAGTTGTCAAATAAATAATACAGAAATTAGAGTAACACACAGATCTATGGACTGCACAGAAACACTGAAGAGACAGAAAGTGTTTATTTCCTTCAGATGCGGTCGATCCAGCACTGAAATACTTGCAAATGTGTGCAGAACACCCGCTTGAAATGTCGGTAACAGTCAAATCGCAAAGATGCCTAACGAACGTATTATTGCTTACTTGTAAGATTGCTCGGCAGAGATGGTCCGATAGCTTCACGTGTTGAGATAAGAAGACCATTTAAAAAATATATCAAATCGAGTTACCACATCGTCCATAAGAAGCTCTGATTCGCAACGCTTTCTAAAAGGTCCGTGCTTCTTTCGCATGGCTCGAATGGATCATTTTCAGTTCGGGAAGAACGACGATTTCCATCCACTCCGGAACATTCCAAACTTTCGGGGTCCATGTTCGCGAGAGGAATACTCTCACCCGCGTCAAACATCTCGGAAGGTCGATAATGACTAAAAATTAACACCTTTTAAAATTGAGAATATATAACCGACTTGACCACTGAACTGCAGCACACTGATAACGATTAAAAACGGCAGAAAATTTCGGGAATTTTTCGTCGTTATCATCTACTAATCGCTATCAATTAAATTTTAAGTATATTCAAACAGCGGACGATAATACAGAAATAATATTAATATATTATTGCTACACTGATGCGAGAAATATTCCCGCACAGCTACAGTTATCTATTCTGATGCCCCCTTACGCAATATACGACAATCTCTCGGAATTTGTTCGAAACAGCCACATAGAAGTATGACCGATAAAATATGTCTAAGGTCGACGTTGAAAAATTTAGTGAATAATTGGTGGACTTTATATTAAAAAGAATTGTGTTATTAACCTTTACCTTACCGTGATATACAATACCCGTACGTGTACGCCATGCTGTCAACTCGTGTTACCGTAAGAAAATTGAGTTTTTTAACATTCTGAATGGGAAAAAATGTTAATTGTCTAAATATTGACCAAAAAGAATTAAATTTAATAATATATGTAATTTAAAGCATTCATCAAGTTCTATACACTGCGATCTTTGTTCTATTCTCTCTTCATTCAATTTTATATATAATTATATTCGTATGTTTGTCAGTCTTCTCTGTGAAATTAAAATCGCTTTCTATCGCACCACAAATGGTATTTTTGCCAACATTTATTTATTTAATTATTTTTGTAGGATTCTCTTTTCGAAATTGGTTTTTAACTAGCCATTTCTAAGCGCTAATGATTTCCTTAGGGTTAAATAAAATATGAATTTTATGTAGCTTGTAATTACCGAAATGTTACAGGTTCTATTGGCATGGTGGACATGTGTTACTACATGGTATGGGAAGGGTTAAACATAATTTAATAATTATTTTAAATACAAATTGAATGTATTAATTAGAAAGATATACATATAAAATCAATTCTATCGAAAAATATTGTTGTTGCGCCACCGGAATACGAACCTGGATCTCTTCCTATCCAGGGAACATGCATTAATCGATTATGCTACACCAACACAGTGCATTGACGACAAATTTTCGAACTCATATGTTACATCTATAGTTGTATTATTTGAAAGCCATCTCCTTTATTTTATTTATTAAAATTTGTCGTCGATGCAAATGTGTTGGTGTAGCGTAATCAGTTTAGGCAAGTTCCCCGGATAGGAGGATATCCAGGTTAAAATCCCAGTAGCAACAACAATACAATAATAATACTTCGCTATAAGAACGTGTTCCGAGTAGTCCGAGTAGACGCCAGAATGAATAGTTCATTTTTTACTTTAATTTTAGACACATTGATACAACTTACATATTATTGAGAAGTATTTTTAGATATAATTGATTTTATATATACATGTCTTTCTAATTAATACATTTAATAAATACCATAAAATGTATTAATTAAATGTATTACGATGTTAATAACATAAAAAGTGGACGGATGATAACTTACTATCAATTAATACCGATAAAACATCCTTTCTACCATTTGCTATTCAACAGGAACAAAACACCCAAATTCTTATTAAAATTCACCCCGAGGCCTGTACTCGAGGAAGCTCTTGGGACCGATGTCAGTACCTTGGAATCGTAATAGATAACTATCTCAAATGGAAAGGACGTATTACTAATCTCACTAACACAATAAGGAATACTGCCTACATATTTTTTAGACTCGGAAACATCTTATCACTTACATATCTGAAAATAATATATTACGAGTTTGTACAGTCACATTTGCAATACGGTATTATTGGATGAGGAGGTGTATATAAAACTTTAATGTCACAATTAGAAATCGAACGGGAGCAGGGAGATGGCCAGCACCCTGTGCGGACTATCTTCCTGGAGCTGCCAGCGTGGAAGTGCCTTCCCTTCAGTGTTCACGAGGGTTTCAGCATTCACCACGCGGATTGGGGTTATAATTGAATCATAGTACTAACATATTTATACATTAATCTACATACTGACAAAGTGGTGCAGTCCGCGTGAACATTTTGGATACTGTTCCGCACAGTGACGCGGCCGCGGAGCGCGCGGACCGCGGCCCGAAAAAGCGCCGGGCCAAGAACTGAACTTGGCCGCTTTACGAGAACATCGCGACCACCACACCCCGCCTTTGCGAAATCACTTCCCTCGTTTGCCTCGCACCGCTGGACTTCTCACCTACTACTGACTTGTTATTTCGACCCTGCTCTCACCCTGGATTTTCTACCTTCGGATTTCGACTTGGCTATACATTTTGGACTGATCCCGGAAATTTCCACGACTTGGCTGCTACCATTAAAAACCACGAATATTTCAAATTAATATGTGTATTTTTTTACAAAATAAAATATAATATTATTTAAAAGCGGATTTTAATTCAAATTAATAAGAATCGTGTCAGACGGCCCCAGGTAGTGGAGAAGATAAAATATTATTTATTTTCCACTAGAATAATTCCTTGTATTGTTCTGTTACTATGTGTAAGTATCTATCAGAATTCATATTTACCGCCATCTCAGTCGGCATCGCGGCTAGCGATAGCGCTGCCGGCTGCTGTTACAAGCCTGGCTCGAGGATTTACCGCTAGGCAGTCTCTCCAGTTTCATCGTTTCACAACGGCGGTCTTGCCGGCCCACGCGCGCCGAGCGAGACCGCCGACTCGTTTCACTCTGAACTTCACATCTTCACTCATTCATTATATTCATTCTCATTCATCTTCATTGATATATCCATCACAATAAACACCTCAACACGCCAAAATTCCACTTTTTCATTTATCCACCGTCCTAACCCCCAAATATGTATTTACCTTTGTAAAGAGGCATATGAAAACCTCCTCCAAACATCGATTGAAGAGCCATGCGACAACTAATGAGCCACCAGCCTTGATATACTCAGCAGCAACGTTACCATACCCCACATATCGTTTTCGACATTCATACTTACCCCAGAGAGCCTCTCAGGTGACTCCTTATTTGCATTTTCTACACTCTCATACGTTTCCTGGAAATATTTCATTCATGAATACGTGGCTTAATAGACCTAGTCCACAATATTTTATGGATACCTAAATAAATTGCTAGTCGAAAATGTTCAAGGGGTATTTCCGTACCGTCACAGAAAATATTTACAAAATCACGTTAATCTGTATGTCTACTTATACTTGGAAATAAATCTACATCTCTGCTTCAGGCCCTGAATCATCTGTCAACAGATAGTCTCCAAGTATTATTAACTTTTATGTTTTGTGTTCAATATATAATTTGAAATCACTAAAATATTTAAATTACTCGAAATAATCACAAAACTATGATTTGTTTAAAATGGTTGTACCTATCTCTGCTATGGTTGAGATTAGGTATAAGGAATAAGCATCTTGAACATTATATATATATATATATATATATATATATATATATATATATATATATATATATATATATATATAATATTCTCCTCACTGACTAGCCAAGAATCGCGGGTTCTCACCTTATTTCTGCCGCATGCCACTGCAGCAAATGGAGGATGTTTTCAGTATAAAAGAGATTAAGTTGTGTTAATGCTTTGTATTTAATTGTTTGGTATGAATGATTAAAAAGAACAGAGAACTAAATGACTCGAATAATTTATAATAAAATATAATATAAACAATAGTGGGTAGAAAGAGTAAAAACGTAAAATGGTAAAGCGACAGACGCGTATCTCGGCACCGCCAATTTCAACACAAATGCCAGCAAAAATAATAAACCGAAGTTATTAATTGTTTTTAATTTTTATTTTGTGTACTCTTTTACCATACTATATACACCTACCCCAGAAATATTGTGCACTAGGGGTGTTAATAAACCCAGTTTTAATTTTTATTTTGTGTACTCTTTTACCTACCCCAGAATTATTGTGCACTAGGGGTGTTAATAAACCCAGTTTTAATTTTTATTTTTTGTACTATTTTACCATATTATATACACCTACCCCAGGAATATTGTGCACCAGGAGTGTTAATAAACCCATTTTTTACCGATGATAATTTTTGAGCAATCCCTCCCAAGCACTTTTTGCCTTTGCTTTTGAATTTAACTGCGCGCATGCGTTTAACAACTTGTTCTGAAGTTCTTTCTTTTCTGCCGATTTCTGGTCTTTTTCACATTTCTCTTTCCTCTCCTTTATGTTTTCCACAAGACTTTCGATTATATTTCTCGGGAGGATATTTTCGTCCTTAGATTGGGAGAATATTGCCTCAGAAGCGATGCCCGGATGCACTGTAATTGTACTATCTGTGGTGCAATATTGATCTATATTTTTATATATTAAGAGTTCCATGTGTCTTATAAACAGTACTTGCTCTATCGATCTTTGAATCCTGCCTTCATTCATCAAATCTTTGACATCGGTCACCGCGAGAGCGAACAGCAGAACCATAAATGAGATCGGGACGCTCAACAGGAACGTGAAAAAGAATAGTTGAATGGCCACCCGGTTCACCTGGTCCACCGTGGCGTCGCTGTCCATCATGGAAGAGTACTCAAACTCGGAAGTCATCATGACGGCGGTTTTAATGAACGAATCCCAGAAGGTCGAGGTGGACTTGTGCGCATTGAGGATCCAGAAAATCGACGAAAATCCGAAAATTAAAAAAAATCCGAAAAATGTAAAAACCTGTAATAAAAAAATTACAAAAAATTTAGTTTTATCGAATTCCCGCCAACCAATATTATTATTGGCGCTTGCGCACGTGCCGTCGAAACGAGTGTTGAATTCTTACTTTCACAACCTTAAAGACCACTTTCGAGTACATCTGACAGTAGTATCCAATTTCTTGGAATCGGGACACCATTATGGAGACTTCCAACCAACATATCAATAGTGTGACAGCAACCAACAACCTCGGGATTTCAATTTGATACGAGGTCATTATCAGGAATACTGATACCATAATCAGGGAGTATAACTTTGCGAATTCCGACCAGACTTCCAGCCTCAAGAAATATTGACCGATTCTGCCAACTGGTATGTGACACAGCATGTACACGTTCTGAAAAATTGTACTTTATTTTAAATTCATGCATTTTCGTGAATATATATAGTGAAATCACATCATTTTAGAAATTTGAAAAAACTTGCTTTCTTTAATAGTTTTTAACCTTAAATAATATCAAATCTTACACTCAAATACTATCTAATACTATGCTTGTAATTTGTATACATAAAGCTTTTAATTTATCAATTGAAACATGTTAAACTATTCATTACTTTGTTATATTTTCATTACATTTAGTTGTTGGACAATCGTTTTTATATTGTCCATATCAATATCAATTCGATGTCTTTGATATTAGACAAACTTACGCTAATACTACTCTCAAATACATATATAGATACAAACAGACACATTTTAAAACATTATTTCCACCCGGACAAATACAAATAACCCACAGACCCCGAGAGCGCATACTGCATTCGGTCAAAGGAACTACACATATTTTGGACCTAAACTGTTTAATAGAATGCTAAAAGACTTAAATCAATTGAATTGTCACAAGAACATGAAACTTTATATTAAAACTTGGATTCGTAATATGGGTGGAGTCAGTATCGGTGCACTCACCCAAACATATTGACTCATACCTATATTAATTATTGCTACAAAAATTAAGTCCATTTTAAAATAGTTCTTCAAATACACCTATTATATAGTAATAAATGTAATTCTATCTACTACTGTCTCGACACAGAATTTCTCCAGTGAGACTGGCGCAGTCCAAACAGATTTTTACATTGTATTATATAGTTACTAATAAAATAAAGAAATAAATATTTGTTTTACAAGTAAATGATAATATGATCTACAATCTAAACGTACTTAAAAACAATATGTTTTTTTCAAATCAATATACATGAAAGGTTTATTTCATATACGATAGTAAAAATATATAACTACGCATGAAATAATAAATAAATAATCATATTTAATTTTAAGAAATCAGAATAGTTTGGTTGCCTCTTCCCATATAGAACAAATATTATCAAGTTTGTTATTATTACACGCGTTTCTGGCTCCTAGAAGAACACGTGAACTTTGAAAAAGTTGTCAAGTACGCTATATATATATATATATATATATATATACATTCTTATTGTTTGACTTTTTATAATTAATGTATATCATGTTCAATAGTTATATATCGATCGTTCAGTTCACTGGAAATATGAATATTTGAGTTGAATATGTAAAAGTGTACACTCTATCTGGTTCAATACTCGTATAACTCACAAATGCAACCGATCAAATGATAATGCAGATAAACTTGTACAGAATTAAACAAAATTTTGATATTGATATGCTCTACTAGTGTACCAGACCGTCACGCTACAAGGTGTTATTTGACAGCACTGAATCATGGCTACTATTGGCTGTTCCAAAAGGTCTGAAATAAACCTAGAAGGGGATCTTAATTAGTGTTTAATGTATAGACATTATAAAAAGGCGTGTGTAGCCAAAAGTACGATAACGTCAGGTTGTGATGAAGTTGACACTTTTCGAAAGGACCGTAGCATAGGGAAGTAAGTGATCTTACACAGGGATATATATCTATATTACTCGGAACACTAACCGACTACAAAAGAACAGATGTGAGCGATACAGAGAAAACGCTGTCTGTCTTGCTACAGGCTCTGATCCAGTGAGGCGGCCAGGGAACGCATCCAATTTAGTATTGAATGTATAATGTTTTAAAATAAATAAATAGCTTTAATTTCTGTAATCACTTAAAAGTTACGGAACGCACCTTAATTATCCTATAATTTTTATTTATAAATGATATATTTAAATAAATACGTACCGTAATGATTGTTAAGGTTATGTGCACGGTTAAATAAAAGATAACATCAGGGTAAACGGTATTCATCGACAGGTCATCGCATATTAGAGTAAATAGCACCACGAAAACCAAATAGATAGCAAAAATACAAAAGTATATATATTGTAAAATATTCCATTTCAGGAACACAAAGCTTTGAATTACCGGATGTAAGATTAGTTTTTTTATTTCGGCATTACTTTCAGAAGAAAACAGAGCTGAAATGGCGTCCTTTTGAGTCGTTGAAGAGCTTTTATATGTTTTATCAGGAACGATCGTTGAATAATTCAACACAATCTTGCAATTGGGATCGTGAAAGCTGAATTCGTTTGACGTTATACAGCTGTTTAAAATGTCGTTGAGGAATTCTTCCGGCCTCGGCATTCTATTCTTAATAATCTCTATAATAGGATTATTTTCTCCGGGAATAATTTCAGCCAAACTCGATCCGTGATCTAAGAACAGTTTGATGCTTTCCCTGTGGCTATTGTACGCAGCTCTGTGAAAAGGAAGCCAGCCATTGTTGTCCTTTATTTTGACCAAATCTTTTGTTATATCTTCCTTTAAAATAGTTCTGACCACCTCGTGGTGTCCGTATTCTGCTGCGATGTGGAGGGCGGTCTCGCCAGCGAGGTTTAATATTTTCATGTCGGCTTTCTTATCGATAAGGCTTTGAACATAATCAACTCTGCCTTTCCGAGCGGCCAACTGCAAGGGCGTCATTCCTCCATTTTTCTCCACGATGTTTAGTAATCCGCAAATGCTGTCTCTCTCCAACAGAGCGGCGAGAACAGCGCTGTTGTCGGTTTCTATCGCTTTATGAATAACTGTATAACCATTTAAAGCGCTTGAAGCACCTACATTTAGCAAGTATTCCACGCAATCTATGTTACTCTAGTTGATAGCTACGAAAAGAGGAGATTCATTTAGGTTATTTTGAGTATCGACGCTTTCCTGTTTATTGTGTAGTTTTTTAATTATTTTTTCTAGAATCTCTGCGTTACCGGCTTGCGCAGCTGTATGGACGATCGTGTCACCGTATCTATTCGACTGGTTGGTTACTCTCGCGCCTGCCTCCAGCAGCGTGGACACTCCCTCCAGCCACTGTTCCGACACGGCGAGCTGCAAGGGTGTCTGGCCATCTTCATTTAAAACTTTCGGATCGACGCCATGGTCCAGTAATAATTCAATCGCATCTTCAATATCAAGAAGAATAGCTATATGAAGAGGGGATGATCCTTCATTGTTTTAAATCCATTTCTTGTGATGAATGTTATTTCGTTTGCCATGTTGAATAAAAGCCTCGATTATTCTTTGAAAGCTGAAAAAAAAGATTGGTAGCTAAGTAAAAATTGTGTTTAATATCTTGGTCCACATCCGCATGTAAAGGAGAGTGACAGTTTGACGTTATAATATATCAAAATGAAAAAAAATTCAATGGTTAGTTTTTGCAATAATCACAATGATTAGGATTGTCTCTCCCACTACAAAGAGCGTGGGCCCATGCCGAACATGGTCTCGATTAGGCCTGGTATAACATTTTGGATATGTGTGTTCTTTTTGTGTGGATTTAAAAACAGAAAACAAAAGTGAAGCTGCTTCTGCGAAGAGACAGTTTTTGGGATTCGGACGGACTTTTACGGCGGCGATATAAAAACATTTTGTATTATATATTTTTAGATTATCGGTTGTGAGAAGGTTTTCGGTAGCTGATCAGCAGATTTAAGGACCATCAGACTACACAGAGAGCGACGTCGGCGTCTACCAGCTCAGGTTCACAGAGGTTTGTGTATTTTGGATTTGCGTAGATTGAATTACTGTATTCAACACTATCTATAGAAAACCCGGAACTAGCTATTGAAATATTTACGGCGACAATTAGCTTAAAGAAATAAATTTAAATTTTATTCTATTCTTCCTAAATGTATAGCGGTATATCGTATATCGTTAGTTTGGATGAAAAAGGTAATTGTGGTATTAGACACCGAAGAGTAGTTAATAGCCTCCGCTTCCAACACTTTTTCTGTGCCAGGGATCTTGTCCATATATACGAATATTCAAATCAAATATATTACAGGATTTATTTATTTTAACGATTTTAAGGTATCCCATTTAATCGTGTTCATCTATCCTTTAAATTTTTTATTTTATTTTTATTAGTAACTATATAATATAATGTAAAAATCTGTTTGGACTGTGCCCGTCTAACTGGATACATTCCGTGTCGAGATGGGCATAAATATCACCTTGTATTTGTTTGTTCAATGAAATTCTACCTAACTCTTTAAAGCATTTAATTAGCCCAATAATTTACCGAATTTAAAATTGATTCCATCTAGCGAGTGTAGTTGTAGAGTCTGAATGGTACACTTCGTGCAATGGTGGCTGTGAGCTAAATGTCTCCATATTACTAATCTTTAAAGTATTTAATTAGGCCAATAATTTACCGAATTTAAAATTGATTCCATCTAGCGAGTGTAGTTGTAAAGTCTGAATGGTACACTTCGTGCAATGTTGGCTGTGAGTTAAATGTCGCCATATTACTTATCTTTTAAATATTCATTTAGCCCAATAATTTACCGAATTTAAAATTGATTCTATCTAGCGGGTGTAGTTGTAGAGTCTGAATAGTACGCTTAATGCAATGTTAGCTGTGAGTTAAATGTCGCCATATTACTCATATTTAAAGTATTCAATTAGCCCAATATGTTACAGAATTTTAAATTGATTCCATGTAGCGGGTGTAGTTGTAGAATCTGAATGGTACGCTTAATGCAATGTTGGCTGTGAGTTAAATGTCGCCATATTACTCAACTTTAAAGTATTCAATTAGCCCAATATGTTACAGAATTTTAAATTGATTCCATCTAGCGAGTGTGGTTGTAGTCTGAATGGTACGCTTAATGCAATGTTGGCTGTGAAATGAATGTCGCCATATTACTCATCTTTAAAGTATTTAATTAGCCTAATAATTTACCGAATTTAAAATTGATTCGATCAAGCGGGTGTAGTTGTAGAATCTGAATGGTACGCTTAATGCAATGTTAGCTGTGAGTTAAATATCGCCATATTAATCATAATTAAAGTATTCAATTAGCCCAATAATTTACCGAATTTAAAATTGATTCCATCTCACGAGTGTAGTTGTAGAATCTGAATGGTACACTTCGTGCAATGTTGGTTATGAGCTTACTGTCGCCATATAACTATTATTAAAAGTATTTAATTAGCCCAATAATTTACCGAATTTAAAATTGATTCGATCTAGCGGGTGTAGTTGTAGAATCTGAATGGTACGCTTAATGCAATGTTGGCTGTGAGCTAAATGTCGTCATATTACTATTCTTTAAAGTATTTAATTATCCCAATAATTTACTGAATTTTAAATTGATTTCATCTAGCGAGTGTAGTTGTAGAGTCTGAATAGTAGACTTCGTGCAATGATGGCTGTGAGCTAAATGTCGCCATATTACTCAACTTTAAAGTATTCAATTAGCCCAATATGTTACAGAATTTTAAATTGATTTCATCTAGCGAGTGTGGTTGTAGTCTGAATAGTACGCTTAATGCAATGTTGGCTGTGAAATAAATGTCGCCATATTACTCATCTTTAAAATATTCAATTAACCCAATAATTTACCGTATTTAAAATTGATTCCATCTCACGAGTCTAGTTGTAGAGTCTGAATGGTACACTTCGTGCAATGATGGCTGTGAGTTAAATGTCGCCATATTACTCATTTAAAATATTCAATTAGCCCAATAATTTACCGAATTTAAAATTGATTCTATCTAGCGGGTGTAGTTGTAGAATCTGAATGGTACGCTTAATGCAATGTTGGCTATGAGCTAACTGTCGCCATATTACTATTCTTTAAAGTATTTAATTAGCCCAATATGTTACAGAATTTTAAATTGATTCCATCTAGCGAGTGTAGTTGTAGAATCTTAATGGTACGCTTAATGCAATGTTGGCTGTGAAATAAATGTCGCCATATTACTCATCTTTTAAATATTCATTTAGCCCAATAATTTACCGAATTTAAAATTGATTCGATCTAGCGGGTGTAGTTGTAGAATCTGAATGGTACGCTTAATGCAATGTTGGCTGTGAAATAAATGTCGCCATATTACTAATCTTTAAAGTATTCAATTAGCCCAATAATTTACCGAATTTAAAATTGATTCTATCTAGCGGATGTAGTTGTAGAGTCTGAATGGTACGCTTAATGCAATGTTGGCTGTGAGCTAAATGTCGTCATATTACTATTCTTTAAAGTATTTAATTATCCCAATAATTTACCGAATTTAAAATTGATTCTATCTAGCGGGTGTAGTTGTAGAATCTGAATGGTACGCTTAATGCAATGTTAGCTGTGAGTTAAATGTCGCCATATTAATCATAATTAAAGTATTCAATTAGCCGAATAATTTACCGAATTTGAAATTGTTTCCATCTCACGAGTCTAGTTGTAGAGTCTGAATGGTACATTTCGTGCAATGATGGCTGTGAGTTAAATGTCGCCATATTACTCATTTAAAGTATTCAATTAGCCCAATAATTTACCGAATTTAAAATTGATTCTATCTAGCGGGTGCAGTTGTAGAATCTGAATGGTACGCTTAATGCAATGTTGGCTGTGAAATAAATGTCGCCATATTACTCAACTTTAAAGTATTCAATTAGCCCAATATGTTACAGAATTTTAAATTGATTCCATGTAGCGGGTGTAGTTGTAGAATCTGAATGGTACGCTTAATGCAATGTTGGCTGTGAGTTAAATGTCGTCATATTACTCATCTTTTAAATATTCATTTAGCCCAATAATTTACCGAATTTAAAATTGATTCGATCTAGCGGGTGTAGTTGTAGAATCTGAATGGTACGCTTAATGCAATGTTGGCTATGAGCTAACTGTCGCCATATTACTATTCTTTAAAGTATTTAATTAGCCCAAAAATTTATCGAATTTTAAATTGATTCCATCTAGCGAGTGTGGTTGTAGAGTCTGAATGGTACACTTCGTGCAATGTTGGCTCAGAGTTAAATGTCGCCATATAACTCATCCTTAAAATATTCAATTAGCCCAATAATTTACCGAATTTAAAATTGATTCTATCTAGCGAGTGTAGTTGTAGAATCTGAATGGTACGCTTAATGCAATGTTAGCTGTGAGTTAAAAGTCGCCATATTACTCATCTTTAAAATATTCAATTAACCCAATAATTTACCGAATTTAAAATTGATTCCATCTAACGAGTGTAGTTGTAGAGTCTGAATGGTACACTTCGTGCAATGTTGGCTGTGAGTTAAATGTCGCCATATTACTCATCTTTAAAATATTCAATTAACCCATTAATTTACCGAATTTAAAATTGATTCTATCTAGCAGGTGTAGTTGTAGAATCTGAATGGTACGCTTAATGCAATGTTGGCTGTGAAATAAATGTAGCCATATTACTCAACTTTAAAGTATTCAATTAGCCCAATATGTTACAGAATTTTAAATTGATTTCATCTAGCGAGTGTGGTTGTAGTCTGAATAGTACGCTTAATGCAATGTTGGCTGTGAAATAAATGTCGCCATATTACTCATCTTTAAAATATTCAATTAACCCAATAATTTACCGAATTTAAAATTGATTCCATCTAACGAGTGTAGTTGTAGAGTCTGAATGGTACACTTCGTGCAATGTTGGCTGTGAGTTAAATGTCGCCATATTACTCATCTTTAAAATATTCAATTAACCCATTAATTTACCGAATTTAATGTTGATTCTATCTAGCGGGTGCAGTTGTAGAATCTGAATGGTACGCTTAATGCAATGTTGGCTGTGAAATAAATGTCGCCATATTACTCAACTTTAAAGTATTCAATTAGCCCAATATGTTACAGAATTTTAAATTGATTCCATGTAGCGGGTGTAGTTGTAGAATCTGAATGGTACGCTTAATGCAATGTTGGCTGTGAGTTAAATGTCGTCATATTACTCATCTTTTAAATATTCATTTAGCCCAATAATTTACCGAATTTAAAATTGATTCGATCTAGCGGGTGTAGTTGTAGAATCTGAATGGTACGCTTAATGCAATGTTGGCTATGAGCTAACTGTCGCCATATTACTATTCTTTAAAGTATTTAATTAGCCCAAAAATTTATCGAATTTTAAATTGATTCCATCTAGCGAGTGTGGTTGTAGAGTCTGAATGGTACACTTCGTGCAATGTTGGCTCAGAGTTAAATGTCGCCATATAACTCATCCTTAAAATATTCAATTAGCCCAATAATTTACCGAATTTAAAATTGATTCTATCTAGCGAGTGTAGTTGTAGAATCTGAATGGTACGCTTAATGCAATGTTAGCTGTGAGTTAAAAGTCGCCATATTACTCATCTTTAAAATATTCAATTAACCCAATAATTTACCGAATTTAAAATTGATTCCATCTAACGAGTGTAGTTGTAGAGTCTGAATGGTACACTTCGTGCAATGTTGGCTGTGAGTTAAATGTCGCCATATTACTCATCTTTAAAATATTCAATTAACCCATTAATTTACCGAATTTAAAATTGATTCTATCTAGCGGGTGTAGTTGTAGAATCTGAATGGTACGCTTAATGCAATGTTGGCTGTGAAATAAATGTAGCCATATTACTCAACTTTAAAGTATTCAATTAGCCCAATATGTTACAGAATTTTAAATTGATTTCATCTAGCGAGTGTGGTTGTAGTCTGAATATTACGCTTAATGCAATGTTGGCTGTGAAATAAATGTCGCCATATTACTCATCTTTAAAATATTCAATTAACCTAATAATTTACCGAATTTAAAATTGATTCCATCTAACGAGTGTAGTTGTAGAGTCTGAATGGTACACTTCGTGCAATGTTGGCTGTGAGTTAAATGTCGCCATATTACTCATCTTTAAAATATTCAATTAACCCATTAATTTACCGAATTTAAAATTGATTCTATCTAGCGGGTGTAGTTGTAGAATCTGAATGGTACGCTTAATGCAATGTTGGCTGTGAAATAAATGTAGCCATATTACTCAACTTTAAAGTATTCAATTAGCCCAATATGTTACAGAATTTTAAATTGATTCCATCTAGCGAGTGTAGTTGTAGAATCTTAATGGTACGCTTAATGCAATGTTGGCTGTGAAATAAATGTCGCCATATTACTCATCTTTTAAATATTCATTTAGCCCAATAATTTACCGAATTTAAAATTGATTCGATCTAGCGGGTGTAGTTGTAGAATCTGAATGGTACGCCTAATGCAATGTTGGCTGTGAGTTAAATGTCGCCATATTACTCATCTTTAAAGTATTCAATAAGCCCAATAATTTACCGAATTTAAAATTGATTCCATCTAGCGAGTGTAGTTGTAAAGTCTGAATGGTACACTTCGTGCAATGTTGGCTGTGAGTTAAATGTCGCCATATTACTCATTTAAAATATTCAATTAGCCCAATAATTTACCGAATTTAAAATTGATTCTATCTAGCGGGTGTAGTTGTAGAATCTGAATGGTACGCTTAATGCAATGTTGGCTATGAGCTAACTGTCGCCATATTACTATTCTTTAAAGTATTTAATTAGCCCAATATGTTACAGAATTTTAAATTGATTCCATGTAGCGGGTGTAGTTGTAGAATCTGAATGGTACGCTTAATGCAATGTTGGCTGTGAGTTAAATGTCGTCATATTACTCATCTTTTAAATATTCATTTAGCCCAATAATTTACCGAATTTAAAATTGATTCGATCTAGCGGGTGTAGTTGTAGAATCTGAATGGTACGCTTAATGCAATGTTGGCTATGAGCTAACTGTCGCCATATTACTATTCTTTAAAGTATTTAATTAGCCCAAAAATTTATCGAATTTTAAATTGATTCCATCTAGCGAGTGTGGTTGTAGAGTCTGAATGGTACACTTCGTGCAATGTTGGCTCAGAGTTAAATGTCGCCATATAACTCATCCTTAAAATATTCAATTAGCCCAATAATTTACCGAATTTAAAATTGATTCTATCTAGCGAGTGTAGTTGTAGAATCTGAATGGTACGCTTAATGCAATGTTAGCTGTGAGTTAAAAGTCGCCATATTACTCATCTTTAAAATATTCAATTAACCCAATAATTTACCGAATTTAAAATTGATTCCATCTAACGAGTGTAGTTGTAGAGTCTGAATGGTACACTTCGTGCAATGTTGGCTGTGAGTTAAATGTCGCCATATTACTCATCTTTAAAATATTCAATTAACCCATTAATTTACCGAATTTAAAATTGATTATATCTAGCGGGTGTAGTTGTAGAATCTGAATGGTACGCTTAATGCAATGTTGGCTGTCAAATAAATGTAGCCATATTACTCAACTTTAAAGTATTCAATTAGCCCAATATGTTACAGAATTTTAAATTGATTTCATCTAGCGAGTGTGGTTGTAGTCTGAATAGTACGCTTAATGCAATGTTGGCTGTGAAATAAATGTCGCCATATTACTCATCTTTAAAATATTCAATTAACCCAATAATTTACCGTATTTAAAATTGATTCCATCTCACGAGTCTAGTTGTAGAGTCTGAATGGTACACTTCGTGCAATGATGGCTGTGAGTTAAATGTCGCCATATTACTCATTTAAAATATTCAATTAGCCCAATAATTTACCGAATTTAAAATTGATTCTATCTAGCGGGTGTAGTTGTAGAATCTGAATGGTACGCTTAATGCAATGTTGGCTATGAGCTAACTGTCGCCATATTACTATTCTTTAAAGTATTTAATTAGCCCAATATGTTACAGAATTTTAAATTGATTCCATCTAGCGGGTGTAGTTGTAGAATCTGAATGGTACGCTTAATGCAATGTTGGCTGTGAAATAAATGTCGCCATATTACTAATCTTTAAAGTATTCAATTAGCCCAATAATTTACCGAATTTAAAACTGATTCTATCTAGCGGGTGTAGTTGTAGAATCTGAATGGTACGCTTAATGCAATGTTAGCTGTGAGTTAAATGTCGCCATATTAATCATAATTAAAGTAATCAATTAGCCCAATAATTTACCGAATTTAAAATTGATTCTATCTAGCGGGTGTAGTTGTAGAATCTGAATGGTACGCCTAATGCAATGTTGGCTGTGAGTTAAATGTCGCCATATTACTCATCTTTAAAGTATTCAATAAGCCCAATAATTTACCGAATTTAAAATTGATTCTATCTAGCGGATGTAGTTGTAGAGTCTGAATGGTACGCTTAATGCAATGTTGGCTGTGAGCTAAATGTCGTCATATTACTATTCTTTAAAGTATTTAATTATCCCAATAATTTACTGAATTTTAAATTGATTCCATCTAGCGAGTGTAGTTGTAGAGTCTGAATAGTAGACTTCGTGCAATGATGGCTGTGAGCTAAATGTCGCCATATTACTATTCTTTAAAGTATTTAATTAGCCCAAATATTTATCGAATTTTAAATTGATTCCATCTAGCGAGTGTGGTTGTAGAGTCTGAATGGTACGCTTAATGCAATGTTGGCTGTGAAATAAATGTCGCCATATTACTCAACTTTAAAGTATTCAATTAGCCCAATATGTTACAGAATTTTAAATTGATTCCATGTAGCGGGTGTAGTTGTAGAATCTGAATGGTACGCTTAATGCAATGTTGGCTGTGAGTTAAATGTCGTCATATTACTCATCTTTTAAATATTCATTTAGCCCAATAATTTACCGAATTTAAAATTGATTCTATCTAGCGGGTGTAGTTGTAGAATCTGAATGGTACGCTTAATGCAATGTTAGCTGTGAGTTAAATGTCGCCATATTAATCATAATTAAAGTATTCAATTAGCCGAATAATTTACCGAATTTAAAATTGTTTCCATCTCACGAGTGTAGTTGTAGAATCTGAATGGTACACTTCGTGCAATGTTGGCTCAGAGTTAAATGTCGCCATATTACACATCTTTAAAATATTCAATTAGCCCAATAATTTACCGAATTTAAAATTGATTCTATCTAGCGGGTGTAGTTGTAGAATCTGAATGGTACGCTTAATGCAATGTTAGCTGTGAGTTAAATGTCGCCATATTACTCATCTTTAAAATATTCAATTAACCCAATAATTTACCGAATTTAAAATTGATTCCATCTCACGAGTCTAGTTGTAGAGTCTGAATGGTACATTTCGTGCAATGATGGCTGTGAGTTAAATGTCGCCATATTACTCATTTAAAGTATTCAATTAGCCCAATAATTTACCGAATTTAAAATTGATTCTATCTAGCGGGTGCAGTTGTAGAATCTGAATGGTACGCTTAATGCAATGTTGGCTGTGAAATAAATGTCGCCATATTACTCATCTTTAAAATATTCAATTAGCCCAATAATTTACCGAATTTAAAATTGATTCCATCTAACGAGTGTAGTTGTAGAGTCTGAATTGAACACTTCGTGCAATGTTGGCTGTGAGTTAAATGTCGCCATATTACTCATCTTTAAAATATTCAATTAACCCAATAATTTACCGAATTTAAGATTGATTCTATCTAGCGGGTGTAGTTGTAGAATCTGAATGGTACGCCTAATGCAATGTTGGCTGTGAGTTAAATGCCGCCATATTACTCATCTTTAAAGTATTCAATAAGCCCAATAATTTACCGAATTTAAAATTGATTCTATCTAGCGGATGTAGTTGTAGAGTCTGAATGGTACGCTTAATGCAATGTTGGCTGTGAAATAAATGTCGCCATATTACTAATCTTTAAAGTATTCAATTAGCCCAATAATTTACCGAATTTAAAACTGATTCTATCTAACGAGTGTAGTTGTAGAGTCTGAATTGAACACTTCGTGCAATGTTGGCTGTGAGTTAAATGTCGCCATATTACTCATCTTTAAAATATTTAATTAACCCAATAATTTACCGAATTTAAGATTGATTCTATCTAGCGGGTGTAGTTGTAGAATCTGAATGGTACGCTTAATGCAATGTTAGCTGTGAGTTAAATGTCGCCATATTAATCATAATTAAAGTATTCAATTAGCCCAATAATTTACCGAATTTAAAATTGATTCTATCTAGCGGGTGTAGTTGTAGAATCTGAATGGTACACCTAATGCAATGTTGGCTGTGAGTTAAATGTCGCCATATTACTCATCTTTAAAGTATTCAATAAGCCCAATAATTTACCGAATTTAAAATTGATTCCATCTAGCGAGTATAGTTGTAAAGTCTAAATGGTACACTTCGTGCAATGTTGGCTCAGAGTTAAATGTTGCCATATTACTCATCTTTAAAGTATTCAATTAGCCCAATAATTTACCGAATTTAAAATTGATTCTATCTAGCGGGTGTAGTTGTAGAGTCTGAATGGTACGCTAAATGCAATGTTGGCTGTGAAATAAATGTCGCCATATTACTATTCTTTAAAGTATTTAATTATCCCAATAATTTACTGAATTTTGAATTGATTCCATCTAGCCAGTGTAGTTGTAAAGTCTGAATGGTACACTTCGTGCAATGTTGGCTGTGAGTTAAATGTCGCCATATTACTCATCTTTTAAATATTCATTTAGCCCAATAATTTACCGAATATAAAATTGATTCGATCTAGCGGGTGTAGTCGTAGAATCTGAATGGTACGCTTCTTGCAATGTTGGTTGTGAGCTAAATGTCGCCATATTAATAATCTTTAAAGTATTCAATTAGCCCAATAATTTACCGAATTTTAAATTGATTCCATCAAGCGAGTGTAGTTGTAGAGTCTGAATGGTACACTTTGTGTAATGATGGCTGTGAGCTAACTGTCGCCATATAACTATTCTTTGCAGTATTTAATTAGCCCAATAATTTACCGAATTTAAAATTGATTCCATCTAGCGAGTGTGGTTGTAGAGTCTGAATGGTACGCTTAATGCAATGTTGGCTGTGAAATAAATGTCGCCATATTACTAATCTTTAAAGTTTTCAATTAGCCCAATAATTTACCGAATTTAAAATAGATTCCATCTAGCGAGTGTAGTTGTAGAGTCTGAATGGTACACTTCGTGCAATGATGGCTGTGAGCTAAATGTCGCCATATTACTCATCTTTAAAGTATTCAATTAGCCCAATAATTTACTGAATTTAAAATTGATTCGGTAGTTGTAGAATGTAGAAATTCTGTAGTTGTAGAATCTGAATGGTACGCTTAATGCAATGTTGGCTGTGAAACAAATGACGCCATATTACTCAACTTTAAAGTATTCAATTAGCCCAATATGTTACCGAATTTTAATTTGATTCCATCTAACGAGTGTAGTTGTAGAGTCTGAATGGTACACTTCGTGCAATGATGGCTGTGAGCTAAATGTCGCCATATTACTCATCTTTAAAATATTCAATTAGCCCAATAATTTACCGAATTTAAAATTGATTCCATCTAACGAGTGTAGTTGTAGAGTCTGAATTGAACACTTCGTGCAATGTTGGCTGTGAGTTAAATGTCGCCATATTACTCATCTTTAAAATATTTAATTAACCCAATAATTTACCGAATTTAAGATTGATTCTATCTAGCGGGTGTAGTTGTAGAATCTGAATGGTACGCTTAATGCAATGTTAGCTGTGAGTTAAATGTCGCCATATTAATCATAATTAAAGTATTCAATTAGCCCAATAATTTACCGAATTTAAAATTGATTCTATCTAGCGGGTGTAGTTGTAGAATCTGAATGGTACACCTAATGCAATGTTGGCTGTGAGTTAAATGTCGCCATATTACTCATCTTTAAAGTATTCAATAAGCCCAATAATTTACCGAATTTAAAATTGATTCCATCTAGCGAGTATAGTTGTAAAGTCTAAATGGTACACTTCGTGCAATGTTGGCTCAGAGTTAAATGTTGCCATATTACTCATCTTTAAAGTATTCAATTAGCCCAATAATTTACCGAATTTAAAATTGATTCTATCTAGCGGGTGTAGTTGTAGAGTCTGAATGGTACGCTAAATGCAATGTTGGCTGTGAAATAAATGTCGCCATATTACTATTCTTTAAAGTATTTAATTATCCCAATAATTTACTGAATTTTGAATTGATTCCATCTAGCCAGTGTAGTTGTAAAGTCTGAATGGTACACTTCGTGCAATGTTGGCTGTGAGTTAAATGTCGCCATATTACTCATCTTTTAAATATTCATTTAGCCCAATAATTTACCGAATATAAAATTGATTCGATCTAGCGGGTGTAGTCGTAGAATCTGAATGGTACGCTTCTTGCAATGTTGGTTGTGAGCTAAATGTCGCCATATTAATAATCTTTAAAGTATTCAATTAGCCCAATAATTTACCGAATTTTAAATTGATTCCATCAAGCGAGTGTAGTTGTAGAGTCTGAATGGTACACTTTGTGTAATGATGGCTGTGAGCTAACTGTCGCCATATAACTATTCTTTGCAGTATTTAATTAGCCCAATAATTTACCGAATTTAAAATTGATTCCATCTAGCGAGTGTGGTTGTAGAGTCTGAATGGTACGCTTAATGCAATGTTGGCTGTGAAATAAATGTCGCCATATTACTAATCTTTAAAGTTTTCAATTAGCCCAATAATTTACCGAATTTAAAATTGATTCCATCTAGCGAGTGTAGTTGTAGAGTCTGAATGGTACACTTCGTGCAATGATGGCTGTGAGCTAAATGTCGCCATATTACTCATCTTTAAAGTATTCAATTAGCCCAATAATTTACTGAATTTAAAATTGATTCGGTAGTTGTAGAATGTAGAAATTCTGTAGTTGTAGAATCTGAATGGTACGCTTAATGCAATGTTGGCTGTGAAACAAATGACGCCATATTACTCAACTTTAAAGTATTCAATTAGCCCAATATGTTACCGAATTTTAATTTGATTCCATCTAACGAGTGTAGTTGTAGAGTCTGAATGGTACACTTCGTGCAATGATGGCTGTGAGCTAAATGTCGCCATATTACTCATCTTTAAAGTATTTAATTAGCCTAATAATTTACCGAATTTAAAATTGATTCGGGTGTAGTTGTAGAATCTAAATGGTACGCCTAATGCAATGTTGGCTGTGAGTTAAATGTCGCCATATTACTCATCTTTAAAGTATTTAATTAGCCCAATAATTTACCGAATTGAAAATTGATTCCATGTAGCGAGTGTAGTTGTAGAGTCTGAATGGTACACTTAGTGCAATGATGGCTATGAGCTAACTGTCGCCATATTACTTTGCTTTAAAGTATTTAATTAGGCTAATAATTGACCGAATTTAAAATTGATTCTATCTAGCGGGTGTAGTTGTAGAATCTGAATGGTACGCCCTATGCAATGTTGGCTATGAGCTAACTGTCACCATATTATTATTCTTTAAAGTATTCAATTAGCCCAATAATTTACCGAATTTAAAATTGATTCCATCTAACGAGTGTAGTTGTAGAGTCTGAATGGTACACTTCGTGCAATGATGGCTGTGAGCTAAATGTCGCCATATTACTCATCTTTAAAGTATTTAATTAGCCTAATAATTTACCGAATTTAAAATTGATTCGGGTGTAGTTGTAGAATCTAAATGGTACGCCTAATGCAATGTTGGCTGTGAGTTAAATGTCGCCATATTACTCATCTTTAAAGTATTTAATTAGCCCAATAATTTACCGAATTTAAAATTGATTCCATCTAGCGAGTGTAGTTGTAGAGTCTGAATGGTACACTTCGTGCAATGATGGCTGTGAGCTAAATGTCGCCATATTACTCATCTTTAAAGTATTTAATTAGCCTAATAATTTACCGAATTTAAAATTGATTCGGGTGTAGTTGTAGAATCTAAATGGTACGCCTAATGTAATGTTGGCTGTGAGTTAAATGTCGCCATATTACTCATCCTTAAAGTATTTAATTAGCCCAATAATTTACCGAATTTAAAATTGATTCCATGTAGCGAGTGTAGTTGTAGAGTCTGAATGGTACACTTAGTGCAATGATGGCTATGAGCTAACTGTCGCCATATTATTATTCTTTAAAGTATTCAATTAGCCCAATAATTTACCGAATTTAAAATTGATTCCATCTAACGAGTGTAGTTGTAGAGTCTGAATGGTACACTTTGTGCAATATTGATTGTGAGCTAAATGTCGCCATATTACTAATCTTTAAAGTATTCTGATTAAATAGGTAGAAAATATTTTATTACACTGGGTGTAACACGTATACACATAGTGTACAAATTAATTTTACCCATTTATGTCCAATTTCGAAAATTCTTTTGCTTCTACGAATGCCAAGCCTAACACGGCAAGAGGTGTTGAGCCCTGCGCGTTGAGCCGCGTGACGTCAGCTCCGCACGCGAGCAGCGCGAGCACGCAGTCTGCATGCACGCGCGCGCAGGCTTCGTGCAGAGGCGTGCACTCTCTCCAAGCTGTTTTTAGCTGAAATTTTTAATTTTTTTAAATTTAATTTAGCGAAGAAAATACATGGGCAAAATAAATTCAATTTTTAAAATACATGGTTACAAACATACATAAGGTTATACACATACATGGTGTTTCATTCGCTTACCTCTCCAAAAAAGAGACCAGCTCTTGTGCTTGCAGAGGGAGTTGCACTACAATAATTTTATATAATACCTTACATATTTTCTTCATTGTCCATTTGTGTGCTTTTGAAGAATTCTGTAATATTGTTTATGTGTTTTTGAAGTATTCATTTAGTTTCTTTTTAAACTCTTTTATATCCTTTATTTCTTTGATTTGTGTAGGGAGGCTATTGACATTTTTTTTCCCTAAATATATAGAATTTAGCTGATAGTGTTTGGTGTTACATTTAGGGATTTTAAAGTTATTTTTGAACCTTAATGATGGGCTTGTTTCAAATTTTCTAGTAATATTTTCTTTACTTAATTGATTGATTGAGGTTTGTTTGTAAATGTTTTCAATTTTGGGGACTGGGAATTTTGCAAAAAGTGTTTGTGGTGAAAAAGTTGATCTTTTTTTTAATATCACTTTAATAATTGTTCTATGTATTATTTTTACTGAGTTAATTATATTATTGTAGGCAAATTAATTAAATTAAATTTTTAAATTAATTTTTATTAATGGATTTCGACATTGTAAATATAATAGAACTAATATAATAAATATTTAACAAGTGACACTATTTACGAAAATTCACAGAAATGTTCAAGTACACAAGTATAGTTAGGTGCAGAAGACAAATAAAAGGAAAACAAGAGGGAGAAAGGGTGGGGAGGTTGCAGCTATCATTGCGGTATAGTGAGAGCAAATTGAGAATGCGGTGGGTTATAAAAATAACTCTTTAAGCGTAGTAAGGCTAATGTTGAAAAAGTCTATTTTTCCAGCTCGCACAAGTCAATAATTCTATTCACTCAGTACAACTAATCTTCATAGCAGGAGGTATATCCGACCAAGCTAGGATGGAATGTATTTCAAAAGTATTCTTCCACTGTATTTCAACAGAGATGTGCTAAACTTGAAGAAACAGGAAGTAGGCAGGCTTCACAGTTAGAGACTGGAAAAGAATCGTGTAGATGAGAGAACAGACAGATTAATCACAGAGAGAGATCGAAAAGACTTTATATATCATATTTTGTACTTACAAGATCAGTCACATAGAAGCATCTATGACTCAGGTCGCACACCTGATAATGGAGAACGTCTTCACCACGCGTTGAATTCAAAATGATTTGTTTATCATTGTCAATCGTGATCTCCGGCGGGTCATCGCTGTTTCCCGCCGCATCCTGGGTCAAATCTTCGTCTCGCAATCCCAGGAGAGCAGTCAGACAGGCCAGGTTGCCCTGCCAGGCCGCGTGATGCAAGGGCGTCCTGCCGGCCGAGTCGGCTCTCTTCGAGAGGTCAGGCTTCCTCGTGATGATCTCCCTGATGATCTCAGCGTCACCGAAGTAGGCCGCCAGGTGGCAGACGGACATCATATTCTCTGCGCAAGTCGCCTCTGGACTTGAGCCGTTTTTCAAGTATCTATTGGAGTACAGAAGATATTTTTTAAATAGGTGATTATATTTCAGTCACATTTTATTCTAAACAATAGCTCGCTGTTTCTTCTTTTTCCGATTCGGTTTGTGTTGAACTTTAAGCAGAATATATAACATGTTAATGTTGTCAAGGCCCAAGACGAACAGTGCAGTTAAACAGTCCGGGCTGTGTGACGTAATCGTTACCTTTCAGGTAAAAATTGAAAACTCTCTCCACAACTCGTACTACGACAGCGGGAGTCCCCCAAGGTTCCCTTTTTTCACCGCCTCTCTTCAATTTATACACTCACGACGTACCGATCACAAAGAAATGAAAATTCTCATAAAGCACTCTGTTCGCTGACGACACAGCCATATTAGTCCAATACCACACGCCAGGCATGATCACCACCCGCCTACAGAAAACATTAACAAACTCCTTGATTATTTCGACAGTTGGCGCATAGACGCTAACCCCAGCAAGAGTGCGACTATCTTTTTTTATAGAAGGAAAAAAGGGTTCGCTATACCGTAGAGTTTTTATGCACGGGGTTCCTATTCCATGGGTCGATACTATCAAATATCTTGGACATACATTTCAAAAAAAAAAACTGGACACAAAACATTAACAATATTCGCGACAGAGCCCAAATCTCTTAGAACCGACTATACCCCCTCCTAAATGATTACAGTTCACTATCCCAACAAAACAAATAACTCTTGTACAAGGCAATCATCCATCCCATACTCACATACGCGAGCCCCATCTCATCCAGGAGTTCAAGTAACACAAAACTACATCCTTAGGAGAATCACAAACTCGCCCTGCAATCATTCAGTGAGACTCAACATACATACACGATTTTAATTTTATTAAATGTTATTCTAAAATAATTTCCATCCCAAACCCTTCCGTAAACTTCCTCGGCCTGTATGATCCCTCATCTGATCCCCATCATCTTCTCGACCCTATGAAAAAATGTATTATATAAAAAAAACTTTACCAATTTTTGCTACTACTTTGTACAATTATGTGCAGAAGTTAAAATTGCCTGTTTGACCGATCGTACCTATTGCGGATCGTCTCATGACGTTGATTTCGGAAAATTTGAGATATATATTGACATACATATTTTTGTTTTAACAGAGTTGGATACATAATAAACATACATAATAGTTTATTGTGTGGGGTGGAGTAGACTCCACCTCTGATATATACAGCCTTGTCCTGGCTATTTTACTAGACTGAAGTCTGTGTTAAAGTAGACAGTTTTTTTTTTCGTGCTGTTGTGGTGTTATTTGGAATAAAAAGAGAATTACAAATATGAATAAAAAAATAAAAATATATGTAGTGGGAGTGTTGTAGGACTAGTGAATTATTAGTGAAGGTATTGTATAGATTATGTTAGAATGTTGGATAGCCATGCTTCTGATTCATCTCTACCTGATGATGGACCAGGATGCTCCGAAACCACCCACCTTTAAAAGGTTCACATGTGGGATTATGGAGAATTATAATAGCACGATATTTGTTCTAAAATATACGAACCCGTTCAGGACGGGCGCGAAATTTTTGTGAATAAATAAGTACCTACTTACTAGTCAATAAGTGCACCATAACAGGGTGTTTCAATTTTGATAATTATGAGAATATAAATAATTTGTTTTCTTTTTACTTGAAAAATGTATAATTAAACATAGTTCAAAGAAAATCCACTCGAAAGTAGTTATACAATACGTACTACATCGGCCAATTTTCAGATTTCCTTGCGTTATTTAGACACATATAACAAAAGAGTACTAAACCAGTTTGTTACATAGATTTTCAAATGTATTGCCCAACTAGGCAAAATGTGTAAACAAATTACATTTCACAAACCAAATAACACATTGAAGGCAAACAATAAATAGAATGCGATACGTACAAAGCGAGTAAACTATATTAGGTACAGGATACTGTTCGGATTGGCGCGTTATTGTAGCGCATCTACAATGTTTACCGGAGGCCGTATACATGGATTCGTTTCGCTTCTGAGACATCGAGTTGCTGGCATAAAGCGGCGGCTGGAGCTCAGCACCAACTCTCCGGTGCAAGCGGCGCTCTCGTGGAAAGCTGGTTCCCTGACCAGAGAATGGCAGCGCTTACAAAATAGCTACATATACAACAATGGCCGTGACTGAAGTAGTTATATATGTAATATTTATATTTTGTGTCTATGTATGTGTGAACTTTTTATTAACTTTAAATTATTTTTTTTTGTATTTATTAATATTTTCCTTGGTTTTATTTTTCACAGCATATTTATTTAATAACCTTAAATGTATAACTTAATATGTATTATCTGTATGGCGAATCGGGTTAAAAAAAAAAACTTGATCACGCTGGAATAAACACATTATATTAGAGATCCAGGTTCGAATCCCGGTGACGCAAAAACAATATTTTTCGACAAAATTGATTTTATATGTATATATTTATAATGCATACATTAATTTAACTGTATTAGTGTAAGTAATACCATACGTAATATGCACACTGAAACAGTGTATTGATGCCGCTCAGCGATTTAACTGGACAGTAGGCAGAGTTGTCGTTTGAAATTAGTTACAAACAGGGTATCCACAACTAATGTTCACGGATTGTTTGAATTTGGTAAATTAGGAAAATTTATGTTTATTGTTATGCGAGCTATATTATTACCAACATTTGTCTAAGTCGGCGTACTGACACTGCTTCAAATAGTATTGCCAAAAGTAATGTGCGTTTCTCTGTACTTGAATATAAATATACTTAACCCTATAACTTACTTCTATAAGGCGGAGTGAATATTACATTCCAGCCCGATTTTATTCGGTAGTCGTAGGGAATAGTCGATTACAATTCATTATGGAGCATCTGACGCCTCAACAACGTGCTGAAGTCATTAGAACGTCATTAATGGCGATCGTTATCGTCTCTTGTTGGGTCGATTGGGTATCAACAGGACGGTGCGACCTCGCACACGGCCCGAGTTACGCTTAAATTTCGCGATAAATATTTCCCGGCCGCGTGATGTCAAAACGTGGTGATATCGGCCGGTCTCCTCGATCACCCGATTTGACGGCTCCCGGCTGTTTTCTGTGACGGTACGGGACAATATTCAGAGTGAAATTACTGAAATAATACGAGAAGTGTGCGAGAATGTTGTGATAAATATAGATAAAAGGCGGTTATATAATTGTAATACACCAACAAATTGATAAATAAAAACAAAATTAATTTTATTTGTTTAATTTTCTAGTTATTCAAAAACAACTTCGGCCTGGAACATAATATTCATGTGTTCCTGAAAACCCAGGGATTTGAAGAACAACCAATTCGAAGCTGGATACGGAAAGAGATCCAGGTCCAAATCCCGGTGGCGCAACAACAATATTATTCGATAAAATTGATTTAATATGTATATATTTCCAATCAATATATTTAATTCATATTTAAATGATATTATCTTTTAACTAAAATATTAATTGTGTTATCATCACTCATCAACAACATTCGCTGTGCTTGCAAAACTGAGCGGTTAATTTTGATAAAATTATAATCTGAAACAGGATAATAATAGTTCTATCTGTCTACTGAGTTATCTTCAACATTCATTTCTTTACCGAGAACCAGATTAATTTAAATAATTATAAATACAAGATATGAGATACGTTACAAATAATTTAAAAAAACACGTCACCTTTATACCAGATACGTGTAACATATGAATGTTGTTCTATATTGCCCTGCCCCACCTTTATATCAGATACGTGTGACATACTACAGGAATGTTTTTCTATATTGCCCTGCCCCACCTTTATATCAGATACGTGTGACATACTACAGGAATGTTTTTCTATATTGCCCTGCCCCACCTTTATATCAGATACGTGTGACATACTACAGGAATGTTTTTCATCATTTTGTATACATCGTTGATCTTTGCATCTTGTTTTTGTCTCCTAACTGTTCGTTCAAATTGTACGTCACGTTGAGGTGGCGTCATAGATTCCGTTATTTATTTATTTTCATAACTTTCTATCAGCACCTCGCTCTCTGGAAAAACTGACTTAACATATCTGTCAGCCATAGCCCTTTAATGTTCGGACGTTACGTTAGGCTTGTCTTGAGAGAATATGAAATATTTAGAATAATTCAATTGGGATAAATGAAAAGCATTTGTTGCAATATTAAAATGAGGCCCGAGGTTTGAGTCTACAATGACGTGTCGGAAAGGAAGCCAATTTATAAATATTAGTGAGTCAGATTACCGCTTCACGCATTCCAAGTCTTGCTCCTGCACACTTTCTAAAAGATTCGTATTTCTTGCGTCTTCCGTCTCGCTCTTCCATCTTACGAGGGAAAGTGCTTCATCCCGCTCGTCTGGATTTGTCACATTTTCTGCAACCTCTGTTTCAGTTTGATCGTCTATCCGGAAAGAAGGACGATTTTGATCCACCCCAGAACTTTCTTCACATTCTTCGGAATTTAGATCCACACTTTCAGGCTCCATGACCATGAGAGGAATAGCCTCACGCTCGTCGGACATCTCGGAAGGTCGGCGACGAATAATTATTAACACCCTTTCTAAATCACCACTACAACACAAATGGGAGTATTTCACAAATGGCCATTTCAAATAATCCGCATTGATTGATTTGCGACACACTGCTGAAGATAAGATATTTCTTTTAGATTTTACTTAACGATTGTACTAATACTAGGCAGCTAGCTACCCATGAAATATAAAGTGCATTCCGACAGCGATTCTATTAATTTATAAGCGATACTAAAATAATATTAATCTGTCGAGGAAGGGAGACACGATCGGAGATCTAGTCGAAATTTCGTTCGGTTCGTTACGGTTCGTCCCGTTAAACTCAAAGATCAGCTTGAGATCAGTAGAAAAAGATAGAAACTCAAACCAGCGTGCACGATATTCGACCTGACAAGAGAGACTCGACACGAGCACACGAACGCACCTAAAACAAACAATGATCCAACTATCGCAGCAATATATTCTAAAAAAAATAAATGAACATTATATATATCTACATAAAACGTTAGATTACGAACATCTATTCGCTTTAAACTGATGCAGGAGAGATGAATTTACATTAATAAATTAAGATACTTAGATAAGACACATTTAAAACTTAATGTCATTTGCCATAATTAAAATAATTCAATCATTATATGAAAGACAGTGACTATTGTCGCAAGTCGAATTCTCATACCCTGTCATCTTTCGTCCATCCACTAATCTATACCTCTACCTTACTTGCATTTCGCCGCCGGGATCACTCTCTGATTGTGCTTCGATCGCGAAACATTAAGCACTTGCGCTTCTTTCTGCCGCCCTACACTCACGCCGTGCGTAACGCTTGGACCGCGCAGAGGAAGTGTATTTCAGATTTCGGAAGTGCAGTGATCGATATCTCGGTTCGGCATAATATACGACTTCAAAGCGAGGAAGGCCAGATCCATCTGCCCTTATGTTCCTTCAGAATTCTATTTCGGGTTGCGTCAACTACTTTAAATTAGCCTAGCTACAGTCCACGGGATCTTATCCCGTCAGTGACCATTAAATACATTTTACGCGTTACCCAGAATTGCCTTAATATAGAAAATTATTGCGTATATGAAATATATTTTCTTATAATATTGAAGCCGAGATTACGGAGACAAATCTCAATTGAACCAAATTAACAAAATGTTAAAAGTAATAGAATTACTACAAAGCATTCAATTTGCAGGACGCATTACCAAATTTTGACGTTTTTAAAATACTTTGTTTTGTTAAAAACAAACGATTTTAAATAACATATATACAATTTAGTCACATGCTTTGAGGCTTCAGCGACTATTTATAATTACGTTTTATATCAAAACACAATAATTAGTTTTTAAACAATATAATTTTCAGTCTTATAGACGATAATTTCGATACGCTGGTCTAGCCGGCCATGACGTAAGGAGAGTCCGCGCTGTCATATGTCTTTTCACGCATATTTTATCCACAACATGAATTAATATTGAATTAACATGTGGGTTTTATTGTTTTTAAGGGAAAACAACGTTTTCTTGAACGAAGTTAACATTTTATGTGCGTTATTTTTGTTGTAAGTCACGATGAAATATTTCGTTTATATATAACACTGTTGTATTTTAAACACTGCTGTCTGTTTTATAAATAGTATATAATTATGAAACAGGCGTACCATCAAAACGGCAACATAGCGTTTTAAATCGATAATATTGGACAAAATAATAAATTGAAATCATTGGTCTAAGTGATCATCTAAATGTATGTAGGTGCTTTGTCTGATTTCAAAACATATTCATTTATATATATGTGAGTTAGGTACACCAATAAATTATTTAATTTTGCATTGATTGATTTAAATGACAACATACATATATTAATATGAAGATGCGAGATATTTTTGACACTTGTATCGAATACGAGAAAATCAACAATATTATTGTCGTCTCTTTCTATTCAAACCTTACTGATAAGAATTTAACTATTATTTCGGGTAAACTTTTTCGAATTTCAAACTGGAAAAATTGTAGCTCGTCCTTAAAGCGGTAATATTACAAAATTTATGAGCAAATATAAAAAAAAAGATTATTTAATGTGTACATCATGTCTCTGGACTACTAAGGGTTATATATGTTATATTAAATAAAATTATATTAAAAATTATATTAAAAGTTATCCTCAAATCCCCAATCACAACGAGCACTGACGAAATTTTTGATAAATTCAATGTCTTTGATATTAGACAAATATAGGCTAATACTACTCTCAAATACATATATAAATACAAACAGACACATTTTAAAACATCACAAAACATAATTTCCACACGGTCAAATACAAATAACCTTCAAACCCAAAGAACACATACTGCATTCGGTCAAAGGAACTACAAATATTTTGGACCTAAACTGTATAATAGAATGCTAAAAGACTTAAATCAATTGAATTGTCACAAGAACATGAAACTTTATATTAAAACTTGGATTCGTAATATGGGTAGAGCCAGTATCGGTGCACTCACCCAAACATATTGACTCATACCTATATTAATTATTGCTACAAAAATTAAGTCCATTTTAAAATAGTTCTTCATATGCACCTTTTATATGTTAATAAATCTTTCAACTTGTAATTTTAATCAATTGTACAATTGCTTGTAAACTATGCCCGTCTCGACACAGAATTTCTCTAGTGAGACGGGCACAGTCCAAACAAATTTTTATATGTATTATATAGTTACAAATTTGTATTTGCAGAATTGTATTATTGTGATATTATCTTCATTGTCGTGTCCAGCCTTTTAAACACCTCGAGACGTAGAGCGTGCCTCCATCCATCCCTCGAGCGACGATGGGGTCGCGCACTTACGATCCTGTCGTAGGCCAGTAGCCTCTCTGCCACTATGATGACATGACTCTGACACTATTCCTGTGGTCCGCCTTCGGCCATTGCACTCCACCCAGCTTGCTTATAATCTTAGACAGTTCATTTAAAAAAAACATATAGTTTATTATTTTATATTCTCTGAAAACACTATTCTAATTTATGTACTAATTATGACGCTAAATTGGGTTCGATATTCGAATATAATAAGTTCTGGGACGATATTAACATATTTAAAATTGCAATCAAATGCGAGAGTTTTATTTTTCCTGTTAAAAATAGATCACGACCGATCATAAAACAGACCATAGCCGATTATAATATGTGTAATGTGTGTATTTTCGTGCTTAGATAATGTGGAAGTGAGGGGCAGAACCGGCCGCCATGTGTACGGGGCTTCTAAAGGCTGGCTGGAGAGGCTAGGAGTCCTCGGCCGCATCGGTGAGATGGCAGCAGGTTCCGGAGCCGGAGACGGTGGGTCCGAGATCCTGGTGGTCATCCACGCTGGCTACCTGTGCTGTGCACGGATGCACAATGACGAAAGAAGTTAAAGTGTTTGGAGAAGAAAGTAGAGGAGAAATTCAAGTGTCACGAAAAGAGGGACGTAAAATTGTACTTTTAAAATTAGCAATATGTGGTTAAAATTATTGGTATTTAAGACTCAATTAAGTGGTTAATAAAACAAAGATAACAAATAAAAATACGTATAATTGTGTTCTAATATAGTGAATCAATTGATAATTATTGTGTATCCAGCCTCCCCTGCAGACAAAGAAGGCTCTCATCATAAGAGCCCGCCTGCCTTGTAGCTAGCCGGTGAAGTGAGCTCGGGACCTGGCGCTCGATCTATGGCGCGGGTAGGATGCCCGGTCGGCCCTAGCCGAAGGTGACAAAATATAATCCAAAATGGCGGCTAGAGATGTCGGAACACATCCCAGAAAAGTCAAAAGGTTTTGAACGGCCGTGGATACCTGAAATCAAAACTGATACAATTTGTTTATCTGATTTCTGATATTGTAAATACTGAATTAATACATTAATTTAGTACTTTTAAAATTAGCAATATTAACTTGGTGGTTAAAATTCATATTTTTTATTTATTATCTATGTCAACATCCAATTTCAATATTGAATTGAATACAATTAAAAAAATAGCGGTTAATAACGGGTATAATACATGTTTGATAGACACTATTTTAAAAAATAAATTAAAAGAATATAATAATCAGTTTTTATATAAATCACAGATAAAACATAATGATTATTGGCGTAGGATTTTATACATTAATAACTTTTCGAAACAAATATCTAAACACCTACCGCGAGACATTAGACCAGCATTTTACACAAATAATAGTATAGGAAATTTACTCATCAATTCTAAAGACAAAGATGATAAGTTTAACAATTCTGGTGTCATTCAATTGTGCTGCATTTTATATTGGTAAAATGATGAGAAATTTTAATATAAGAGTAAAGGAGCATTTGAGATGTTTGAACAATAGTGGCTTTTTCAGAATTTGCTAATCATTTGATAGAAAATAGTCATGGTTTTGATAAAAAATTGGGATTGTCAATTTTGCATATAAACGGTGTAGGTCACAAATTAAATAATTTGGAATCGTTGGAGATAAATAAAGCATGTAAAAGTAATCAGGAAATTCTAAACTGCCAACTAAATTGAACTACGAGTCCTATTCTAAATTTTTTCCTAAAAATTATTCGACTAAATTTGTATTGAGCAGCAATTTGAGTTAGGTACTAAATAATTGTTGTTTTTAAAAAAATTTAAAAATAGATTCTGGTGAAGAAACTATATTTTTAGTTAGTTATGACATCCTGAAGAAGGAAAAGGTGTTTTCCGAAACCGGTAGATGTATTTAAACTCAATTGTGGTTAATAAAACTAAGATAATTAATTAAAAAACATTAATTTAGTATTTAATATAATTATTATTAGCTTGTTAAAGGGGAATGTCTATCTCCATTGAGATTGAAGTTTGTATACTTGACATTTAACGAAATGAATGAGAACTAGTTCTAGTATGTGCGAATGTCAGACTGCTAAGCCCATAATTCCATACATTTTTAATCGGGACAGAAATGACACCGCGATACTGAAATATTATCAGTGGTGACACGGGCGGACCAATGTTTCAAGTCCATTCAAAATTATTGGCTCCGAATTCAGTACAACAACTCATTCAGAATACTGTTCGGATTGGCGCGTTATTGCAGCGCATCTACAATGTTTACCGAAGGCAGTATACACGGATTCGATATCTGGCGTAAAGCTGCGGCTGGAGCTCAGCACCAACTCTCCGGTGCAAGCGGCGCTCTCGTGGAAAGCTGGTTCCCTGACCAGAGAATAGCAGCCACTACAGAATAGCTACATATACAGTGACTGAAGTAGTTATACATATTTTGTGTGTATATATATCTAATAGTGAACTTTTTATTAACTTTTTTTAAATTTTTTATTTATTAATATTTTCCTTGGTTTTATTTTTCATATTTCCTAACCTTAATGTATAACATGATATGTATTATCTGTATGGCGAATCGGGTTAAATAAAAAAAATATTATTATTATAACTTTTTATTGCAGTGGTGTATATTAGCTATATATATATATTTGGTGTCCATTATTTTTGCCACTTTGAATTCTGTATAGAGTTGGGCACTTGTACAGTCTTTGTTTTATAATTATTATTATCGTTTTTTGAGCAATTTCGTTTGGTATCTATTATGGTACAGTATTTTTCTTCAATTTATGAACGTCGATCACAAGAGTCTACTTGAGTACAGGCTTTGGTGTGAAATTTTATATTAATTTGAGTGTTACTTTCTGTTGCATAGCAAACCGTAGAAAGTATGTTTTATGAAGCTCCAAGGACACTGAAATTTGCTAAAAATGTCATCATGATTAGATTGTTCTCTATAATCAATGAAACTCGTAAACCGTTTGAATTTATACTAGTGCTTGTACATTATACAATATTTATTAGAAATCTTGACAGTGCCGAGTCGAGAGTGAACTATTTAAATCAAATCATTTCAATTCCAAATTTCCTGTTTATCTGTGGCGTCTACAGATCTCCTGCTCCTTCAGAACGAAAACATGGAAATTGTGATTTATTAACCTGCATGTTGGTCTCGTAGTTAATATTTCGCCTAGTGATCTAGTTGATCGCGATTCGAGCCTCGCTCCGGGACATCAGCGAGTCACTCCTACTTTCATAGCACAAGCGTTTAGCTTAGTTTGTAAATAGTAAGAATATTTACGTGACACGTATTCCGTGTACGCATCTCCGTTTAAAAATAAATAATAATAAACGATTTCAGTTTAGGGTATTTATTATAAATATAATAATATTCTAGTACATAGCTCGAAACAATAATTATTTATAAGTGCATGACAAAATCAATAGAATATTATCATTATCTGCTTCACAAGGTGCACAGAAAATATCTGTTCCCAGATTGGTAGTAATTTTAGGTTAATTAACTCTATATAAAATATTACAATATTTATGATTCAATTTTTTTAAATCAATCCATTTATAAACCTGAAAATTGGAAATAAAATAATGATCTTAATAAGTAAAATAAAAATGGTGTTACAAACAATGATTTCAATTTATGTCATATATTTATTGTTATACCAAATACTTAAATAAGAAGAAAAAAGTAAGAACAGAATAAAAGCTAGTAAAATAAGAACAGAAAAAAAGCTAGTAAAATAAGAACAGAAGAAAAGCTAGTTAAATAAGAACAGAATAAAAGTTAGTAAAATGAGAACAGAAGAAAAGCTAGTTAAATAAGAACAGAAGAAAAGCTAGTTAAATAAGAACAGAAGAAAAGCTAGTTAAATAAGAACAGAATAAAAGTTAGTAAAATGAGAACAGAAGAAAAGCTAGTTAAATAAGAACAGAATAAAAGTTAGTAAAATGAGAACAGAAGAAAAGCTAGTTAAATAAGAACAGAAGAAAAGCTAGTTAAATAAGAACAGAAGAAAAGCTAGTTAAATAAGAACAGAATAAAAGTTAGTAAAATGAGAACAGAAGAAAAGCTAGTTAAATAAGAACAGAATAAAAGTTAGTAAAATGAGAACAGAAGAAAAGCTAGTTAAATAAGAACAGAAGAAAAGCTAGTTAAATAAGAACAGAAGAAAAGCTAGTTAAATAAGAACAGAAGAAAAGCTAGTTAAATAAGAACAGAATAAAAGTTAGTAAAATGAGAACAGAAGAAAAGCTAGTTAAATAAGAACAGAATAAAAGTTAGTAAAATGAGAACAGAAGAAAAGCTAGTTAAATAAGAACAGAAGAAAAGCTAGTTAAATAAGAACAGAATAAAAGCTAGTTAAATAAGAACAGAATAAAAGTTAGTAAAATGAGAACAGAAGAAAAGCTAGTTAAATAAGAACAGAAGAAAAGCTAGTTAAATAAGAACAGAAGAAAAGCTAGTTAAATAAGAACAGAAGAAAAGCTAGTTAAATAAGAACAGAATAAAAGCTAGTAAAATAAGAACAGAATAAAAGCTAGTAAAATGAGAACAGAAGAAAAGCTAGTTAAATAAGAACAGAAGAAAAGCTAGTTAAATAAGAACAGAAGAAAAGCTAGTTAAATAAGAACAGAAGAAAAGCTAGTTAAATAAGAACAGAATAAAAGCTAGTAAAATAAGAACAGAATAAAAGCTAGTAAAATGAGAACAGAAGAAAAGCTAGTTAAATAAGAACAGAAGAAAAGCTAATAAAATAAGAACAAATGAAAGCGAACAGCTGTTAAAACTTGATAAAAAACAAATGGTATACAGGCAGTCCTCGCTTAACGACCGTCTTGTTTTAACGACCGTTCACACTTACGCCCTCTGCACTAGAAGTATCAAATACGTGCGTCTCGTCCACGTCAGCAGGGATGATGTGTCGCGCGGTCTACCTCTAGCGCCAAGGCTATGGATCTTGAGATTATCCACGACTACGATGCTGTACAGGAAGTGGAGGCGGTGTGTATTCAACCGTGTCTACTACTGTTCTACTAACGGGCTATGATAGGATCAGAGAAGTAGAGGACGTGTTTAAGTGTAATAATAATAATACAAATATATGAATACAATACGATGCATGCACCTAAACAGGGGTCAACAGATCCACAATAAGTTAGTGTAGATGTCAGACTAAATTTCAAGGCGAAAACGTTCAAGGAGTATGTACAAAGTTGAACCGTTAGGAATTTTTTTTTCATTTTTTGTGTTCAATGTATAATTTGAAATCACTAAAATATTTGAATTAATGGTGTAATTAGGATGATTTGAATGTTTATATGTCTGACATGGCTGAGTTGAGACGCGCAGTTTGAACAGCTTCGACTCGTGTTATTTTGTATATTTAAGGATTAGATACATAATATCATTTTTTACTAATTATCGTTTTCGTCAATCTCTTCCGGAGAGTTTTACTAATTATCGTTTTCGTCAATCTCTTCCGGAGAGTTTTACTAATTATCGTTTTCGTCAATCTCTTCCGGAGAGTTTTACTAATTATTGTTTTCATCAATCTTTTCCGGAGAGTTTTACTAATTATCGTTATCATCAATCTCTTCCGGGGAGTTTTACTAATTATTTTTTATTAATTTTTCTGATTTGACATGATTTGCATTACGGCTAAATTCAGAACGTGTGTCTTTATCTCGTTCAGAAGTTTAATCTTTTTCGCTGAACCCTGTTTTTTTTCTAATGTCTTTTCTCTCACATTTAAGTTTTCTACGAGACTTTCGATTATATTTCTCGGGAGGATATTAACGCCCTTACACCGGTAGAATATTGGCTCAGAAAGGTTGCCAGGGTACACTGTAATTGTATTTTTCATGGTAAAATATTTGGCAGCCCATCCAGGTACCAATAGACTAATTTTTCTTATTAACTCCACTTGATCTATCAATCTTTTAATCCTGCCTTTGTCCTTCAAATCTTTGACGTCGGTCACCGCGAGAGCCAACAGCAGAGCCATAAATGCGACCGGGACGGTCACCAGGAACAGGAGAAAGAAAACTTGAATGGACACCTGGTCCATCAGGTCCATCGCGGCGCTGCTATCTACGATGGAAGAGTACTCAAACTCGGAACTCATCATGACGACGGTTTTAAACAACGAATCCCAAATGGTCGTGGTAGACTCGTGCCCCCCGAGGATCCAAAAAATAGACGAAAATCCGGCAATTAAGAAAATTCCCAAACCTAGAAATATCTGTAATAAAAAAAAATCATAATTAATTTAGTTTTATCTAATTCACGCTACCTCTCTATTCTCTACTCGCGATTCAAGAATTGTATTCTTACTTTCATAACATTATAGGCCACAGTAAAGTACATCTGACTGTAGTATCCTACATCGTGGAATCGGGACATCATTTTGGAGAGCTCCAACCAACATACCAAAAGGGTAAAAGCAACCCACAGCCTTGGGATTTCTATTTGATATGCGACCAGTGGCGGTATTAATAAGGCCGTTGTCGGCGAAAATAGGTTTACACAGACCAACCAGTCCTTCACGTAAGCGAGTCTAATGTGCTGCAGCGTGATACTATTCTAAAAAATAATAATAATAATTTAATATTTATAAAATTGTATGTATTTAATTATAGTGGCGTGGCATCTGTTCGATATTTATGACAGATCCACGAGTGTGGATGCTTCATTATGTTCACTGAACCTACCTTCCCCCTCCACCCTCTTCTCTAACCTCTGAGCACGACTTTTCTGTGTGTGTTATTTACGAATTTTGAACTGTCAAAGAGAATGATCGTCCCGCTATGTTCTCATCACCGACTTGAAGTTATTTGTAAGGTTACTAGTGTGTATTCGGTCGAAACCGCTATGTTCTCATCACCGTCTTGAAGTTATTTGTAAGGTTACTAGTGTGTATTCGGTCGAAACCGCTATGTTCTCATCACCGACTTGAAGTTATTTGTAAGGTTACTAGTGTGTATTCGGTCGAAACCGCTATGTTCTCATCACCGACTTGAAGTTATTTGTAAGGTTACTAGTGTGTATTCGGTCGAAACCGCTATGTTCTCATCACCGACTTGAAGTTATTTGTAAGGTTACTAGTGTGTATTCGGTCGAAACCGCTATGTTCTCATCACCTACTTGAAGTTATTTGTAAGGTTACTAGTGTGTATTCGGTCGAAACCGCTATGTTCTCATCACCGTCTTGAAGTTATTTGTAAGGTTACTAGTGTGTATTCGGTCGAAACCGCTATGTTCTCATCACCGACTTGAAGTTATTTGTAAGGTTACTAGTGTGTATTCGGTCGAAACCGCTATGTTCTCATCACCGACTTGAAGTTATTTGTAAGGTTACTAGTGTGTATTCGGTCGAAACCGCTATGTTCTCATCACCGACTTGAAGTTATTTGTAAGGTTACTAGTGTGTATTCGGTCGAAACCGCTATGTTCTCATCACCGTCTTGAAGTTATTTGTAAGGTTACTAGTGTGTATTCGGTCGAAACCGCTATGTTCTCATCACCGTCTTGAAGTTATTTGTAAGGTTACTAGTGTGTATTCGGTCGAAACCGCTATGTTCTCATCACCGTCTTGAAGTTATTTGTAAGGTTACTAGTGTGTATTCGGTCGAAACCGCTATGTTCTCATCACCGTCTTGAAGTTATTTGTAAGGTTACTAGTGTGTATTCGGTCGAAACCGCTATGTTCTCATCACCGTCTTGAAGTTATTTGTAAGGTTACTAGTGTGTATTCGGTCGAAACCGCTATGTTCTCATCACCGTCTTGAAGTTATTTGTAAGGTTACTAGTGTGTATTCGGTCGAAACCGCTATGTTCTCATCACCGACTTGAAGTTATTTGTAAGGTTACTAGTGTGTATTCGGTCGAAACCGCTATGTTCTCATCACCGTCTTGAAGTTATTTGTAAGGTTACTAGTGTGTATTCGGTCGAAACCGCTATTGCGGATCACGCTTCGCAATAAGAATGTGTTCTCCTTAATAAGATATAATATTATAAATGATATTTCTCATGTATTTAAATAAATACTTACGATTACCACTGCGATAGACCCGAGCACCAGCAAAAAGAATTGGTCAACACCAGTTAAACTATTATCATTATCTGCAGTCTTCCGCGTTTTATTCAATATCTTGAGCAGTACGTAAGTAAAGCATATCACAAAACTTAAATAGAGAAGAAAAAGCACAAAGTATAAATATTGCAACTTATCCCATTTCAGAAACACAAAGCTTTGAATTACCGGATGTAAGATTAATTCTTTTATTTCGGCATTACTTTCGGAAGAAAACAGAGCTGGAATGGCGTCCTTTTGAGTATTTAAAGGACTGCCGTATTCTTTATCAGGAATTATCTTTGAATAATTCAATTCGATCTTCCTCTCGGGATAATTTAAGTTGTAATCTTTTGACGTTATACAGCTGTTGAAAATGTCGTTGAGAAATTCCGCCGACCTCGGCATCCTGTTCTTAATAATGTCTATAATAAGAGTATTTTCTCCGGGAATACTTTCGGCCAAAGTCGATCCGTGATCTAAGAACAGTTTGATGCTTTCCCTGTGGCTATTGTACGCAGCTCTGTGAAAAGGAAGCCACCCTTTGTTGTCCTTTATTTTGACCAAAACTTTTGTTGTATCTTCCTCTAAAATAATTTTGACCACCTCGTGGTGTCCGCGTTCCGCCGCGATGTGGAGGGCGGTGCGGCCAGCGAGGTTTTGTTTCGTCATGTCAGCGTTCTTATCGATAAGGCTTTGAACATAATCAGCTCTGCCCTTCTGAGCGGCCAGCTGCAAGGGCGTCGCGTCTGCCTCTAAGCTGTTTAATAATTCGGAAAAGTTCTCGCTTTCTAGCAGAGTCGTGAAGCCATCTGTGTTACCGATTTCTATCGCCAGATGAATGTTGGTGCAACTGTATGGAACGTTTGAAGCGCCATATTTTAACAAGTAATCCACGCAATCCTTGTAATCCTTTGCGACAGCTATGTGAAGTGCAGTTTCTCCATTGTTATTTTTGATATCGACGCTTTGCTCTTTATCGGGTAGTTTTTCAAGTATGTTATGTAGAATGTGCGCAGCACCAGCTCGGGCAGCTAGGTGGAGGATCGTGTCTCCGTTAATATCTGGCCGGCTGGTCACGCTCGCGCCCGCCTCCAGCAGCGCGGACACTCCCTCCACCCACTGTTCCGACACGGCGAGCTGCAAGGGTGTTCGCTCGTCTCCATTCGGGACTTCCACGCCCTCGCGTCCATGCGAGTTGATGAAATATTTTAGAATGCCGTTTCTCTTGTGCAGCACGGCCAAATGTAGCGCAGTTTGACCGAGATCATTTTTGACTTTCGGATCAGCGCCGAGCGCCAACAGTTGTCTGGTCGCACGTTTGAAATCAAGCAAAATGGCGGTATGAAGAGGGGATGGTCCATCTTCGTTTGAAAGACAATTTTTGCTTTGACCTTTGTTGTGATAAAAATTAAAGATTATCATTTTAAACCTGAAAATAAATAATCGGTAATTAAAATTTACTTCAACTATGTATGTACTGTTTAAAAATATGTTTTGTATTCAAAATTAGTAATTTTTTGCTTTTTGTATTTTTTATGGATTTAGGGTTTATTGTGATGTACGGCCGCTAGAGCGCGCGGCGTTCGTTTCGGGTACCGCGCGCCGGCCTCACTCATGTACTCGTCAAATCGTCTTCCGCAAAAAATCTTGTGCATTATATATCCGCGTTTAAATCTATCCTACCCAATGCTGACCATCACATTGGCGCAGCCGGTTAATAGTTTCACGTTCTCGGAGGTGGGGAATACAGAACGCGTGGATTGGTAGCGGATGGAAAGAAGATTTTACGAATTACTTCTAGAATTTTACGTTGTCGAGTATTGTCGCGAGGTGAGGTAGCGGTCAGGCTACGAGACAATCTTCAGAAGTGGAGTCAAGAGGCAAATTCGGATTCTGTGATCAGCCGGGAGACAGGACGCCAGCGTCAAGGACTGTACCGAGCGTCGGAGGACGGCAAATGAGCAGGCAGGGACAGGAGGGTTGGTCAAGATAGTGGGTGGATGTCGATTGGTCGATTTTCAGACAGGGGTTTGACCAATATCTGATTTTACAAGTAGGGGTAACTGGTATATACTGGGCCACGGTACACAGTGGGTTATGGGAATTTTTAGCCATCTCGTAGAAGGTAAATATAACGGTAGGAATCTGTTGCACCAGTGTTTTTTGGATTATGATTTGGTCACGGGAGTCGGTGCGGAAGATCACGATAGAATTCAAATAAACATTTGGATAAGTGCGAATTTTTCAAAGAATCGGTGGAATATTTGCGATACAAAATATCGCAAATAGATATTTTTCCCCTAAAATAGAAGCGATAGCCAATACCCACTGTAACGCAACTTAGAAGTTTTTTGGGATTAATATATAGAAAGTTTATACCTAATTTGTCAAGCGCGCGAAATACCTTAAAAAATATATTAAATGGCAGTGGTCGACACAATGTCAAAAGGTTCTCGAAAGGTTGAAGAAAATTATTCAGTTAGTAGAAGGTTTAGATTGCACTTTGTTACATATGTACGGAAATGGTAGGGAAAGGAAATTTCGACAACATAAGATAATAGCGACAATATTCGGTACTAAAAACTGTTTTATTATTCGTACGGTATGAAATGCTTGCGATGCACGCTTGTGAGAATTTTTTCCGACAAAAAAAGGAAATCTGTATCAAAGGTTTGGAATTATCCTGTTGGGCTTTGATTGTGACATCGAGTACATTAAAGCATTTATTATCTAGAGCGCTGCTTGACACAGGCACGACACAGGACGAGACCGAAAACAACCCTTTAGAGATATTCAGTGAGATTAATTTGTCGGAGTGCGAGTAGTAGAGTTGTAATTCTAGTCAGACAAGGGCGACATTTATTTATTTTCTAACATTTTTTTAATATATACATTTTAATTTTTACTTTTGTCTGTTGATAGTGGTGTAATTTGCTTGTTCGATTGCCAAACCTAAAACGTCAAGAGGTGTCTTCCCCGATGCGTTGAGAACCGTGACGTCAGCCTTGCACTCTAGCAGTATGAGTGCGCAGTTCGCCTGCAGGCGCGCGCAGGCTTCGTGCAGAGCGGTGCACCCGCTCCAAACTTCCTTTACCTGAAATATTTAATTTATTACATAGATAATACAGCAGAAGTGTCACGTGACAGATGGCCGATGCAGGAGAGAGCCCGTTCTTTTTTCTCCAATTTCTGCTAAGTTCATTGTGAAGGCTTTCCGAGCATATTATTGTTTGCCGGGTGCGTTCAGCGACCGTCGGCAGTGTTGTCGATTGTGGAGGCACACGGGAAGAATGATAGAGAATTCTAAAATCGTATTAATGTACAAATCATTTATTTGCCTCTTCTGTAATTGTGGATTCATCAGGGGCGTGCAGTGCATACGAGCAAAAAAGCTGCGAATAACTAAAAATTGTGAAAAACAAATAATTTTGTTTTTTATTAAAATTGAAAACATTGGTGAGGTGAAAGGGTCAATTGGAATATTTACTACTTACAACACTAGTTATTTCAGAGCATCTATGCCTCGAGTCGCACACGTCATAATGGTTAGCGGCTTCACCGCGTGTTGAATTGACAACTTTCATTTTATCACCGTCGGGTGTGTATGCGTCCATGTTCGGCTCGCGCAGCAAAATGGACACGTCATGTATTCCCAGGAGTGCGCCCAGGCAATCTGCGTGGCCCCGCCAGGCCGCGTGATGCAGGGGTGTTCTGCCGGCCGAGTCCGCCCTCTTGTACAGGTCGGGCCTCCTCGCGATGACCTCCCTGAGGATCGGAGCGTTACCGAAGAAGGCCGCCAGGTGGCAGACGGACGTCTTGGTCTCCCGGCAAGTCGCTTCTGGACTTGCGCCCCTCACCAACCACCTATTGGAGAACGAGAAAGATGTTATAACTAGGTGATTATATTTCAGCGAGATTTTCATCTAGAATATATATTATGGTTATTCTGAATATTGGTCGCTGTATTTAAATCAAACGATATGTAATACCGAACACTCTGTGTTTTATATGTACAGTTCACCGGGAAAGAGGGGAAGAACTAAACATTATTACATTTATTGTTGACATTTTAAAATAAAATACAAAAGAAATAAATCAATTAGAAACAGAAAAAAAATCTATCCATTGAAAATATAAATTGGTCGCCATCGGAATCACGAACCGGATACTTTTACTATCCGGGGTAATGCGTCACCATTTCTCCGGATAGGAAAAGTTCTTTTACTATCCGGGGTAATGCGTCACCATTTCTCCGGATAGGAAAAGTTCTTTTACTATCCGGGGTAATGCGTCACCATTTCTCCGGATAGGAAAAGTTCTTTTACTATCCGGGGTAATGCGTCACCATTTCTCCGGATAGGAAAAGTTCTTTTACTATCCGGGGTAATGCGTCACCATTTCTCCGGATAGGAAAAGTTCTTTTACTATCCGGGGTAATGCGTCACCATTTCTCCGGATAGGAAAAGTTCAAGGTTCGAATCTCGGTAGCGATCAAAATATTTTTCAGTATACCTATAAAATATTCTGAAAAAAATAGATAATAATAACCCATTGAAAGTCTCTAATTATAGGCCAATCTCCCTTATTTCTAACATAGGTAACATTTTTTAGAAAATTGTAATAAAACAGGTCATAGAATTTCTAGAAAATAATACAATATTACATAATAATTATATTTTTTATTTATTATCTTTGTTTTTATACAATTATATACAAATAATAGTATAGGAAATTTACTCATCAATTCTAAAGACAGAGATGATAATTTAACAATTCTGGTGTCTATTAACTCAGTTGCGAGGATTGTGCTGCATTTTATATTGGTAAAACGGTGAGAGATTCTAATATAAGAGTAAGAGAGCATTTGAGATGTTTGAACAATAGTGGCTTTTCAGAATTTGTTAATCATTTGATAGAAAATGGTCACGGTTTTAATAAAAAATTGGTATTGTCAATTTTGCATATAAACGGTGTTGGTCACAAATTATTTTAATTTAAAATAATTTGGAATCGTCGGAGATAAATAAAGCGTGGAAAACTTATCTAAATATTATAAACAACCAACTAAATTTGACTACGAGACCCATTCTAAAATTATTCCACTAAATTAGTATTAAGTAACAATTAGAGTTAGGTACTAACTAAATAGATTCTGGTGAAGAAACAATAATATATGTTTTTAGTTAGTTAAGACATCCTGGAGAAGAACAAACCGTAGATGGATTTAAACTCTATTCAGTGCTTAATAAAACAAAGATAATAATAAAAAAATATGAATTTTAACCACAAAGTTAATATTGATAATTTTAAAAGTAACATAATAATTAGCTCGGTTTCAGAAAATCACTTCGCACACAAGATCCAACAGCCAGTTTAACTTCAACCGTATACGAGGCACTCGAGACAGGGAAAACATATTCGGGAATATTCATTGATCTCAAGAAGGCGTTCGACAGAATTTCACATCAAAAACTATTGAAGAAATTAAATAATATTGGTTTAAAAGATAAAGTCACACTGCGAATTTCGGTATCCCTCAAGGGACCATATTAGGACCAGTGCTGTTATATATATATATCGATATTATAATTTATTAACACGCCACACAATCAAAATTATACTCTAACTGCTCAATTTTAAAAACAACAAATAAATCAAATATCTTGGAGTAATAATCTTCGATAAAAATCTTAAATGGAAAAATCAAATTTGTCAATCAGAACATTTTTATCGATAAAAAAATTATACGTATTCAATCCATATTACAATATGGCATCATTAGTTGGGGAGCAGCTGATAATACTAACCCGATTCCGGTAAAAAATAATATATTCTTCAAATATTAAAATATAAATAGAAATATCTTCATTACTGAAAATCGTACTAGGTTTAAATTTGTATTTTCATACAAGTATATGTGATTTAGAGAAGTGCAAATATAAATATTTTAAAAATTGTTTGTTTCTGTTAGTAATAAACTGAATAATGTTCTCGTGGCTGTGAATACCTTGGACTACGTGAAGAACGGGTGTCCCTATTCTCCAGCAACCCCGCACTAAAGACAGGCTCTACGCGACATGTAGATCAAATCAAGAATTCTATCATAGTTTGGGCAAGTTGCTAGAAGAGACGGAGAAATCGGCGGTCACGGGGGACGTGCGAGAGAGGTGGATCTCCAATAAGATGGACAGACCAAGTTCGAGAGAGGTGGATCTCTAATAAGATGGACAGACCAAGTTCGAGAGAGGTGGATCTCCAATAAGATGGACAGACCAAGTTCGAGAGAGGTGGATATCTAATAAGGACAGACCAAGTTCGAGAGAGGTGGATCTCCAACAAGATGAACAGACCAAGTTCGAGAGAGGTGGATCTCCAATAAGATGGACAGACCAAGTTCGAGAGAGGTGGATCTCCAACAAGATGAACAGACCAAGTTCGAGAGAGGTGGATCTCCAATAAGATGGACAGACCAAGTTCGAGATATGACAGTTGACACTAAACGAGGCCCAAAATCGCGAAGAGTTGGGGGAAGCAGATGCCCTGTGAAAGCAGAATAGAGTACCGCGATGCGCAGTCATGAGCGCTTAGACCGAGAGGGAGTTGTCAAATAAATAATACAGAAATTAGAGTAACACACAGATCTATGGATTGCACAGAAACACTGAAGAGACAGAAAGTGTTTATTTCCTTCAGATGCGGTCGATCCAGCACTGAAATACTTGCAAATGTGTGCAGAAAACCCGCTTGAAATGTCGGTAACAGTCAAATCGCAAAGATGCCTAACGAACGTATTATTGCTTACTTGTAAGATTGCTCGGCAGAGATGGTCCGACAGCTTCACGTGTTGAGATAAGAAGACCATTTAAAAAATATATCAAATCGAGTTACCACATCGTCCATAAGAAGCTCTGATTCGCAACGCTTTCTAAAAGGTCCGTGCTTCTTTCGCATGGCTCGAATGGATCATTTTCAGTTCGGGAAGAACGACGATTTCCATCCACTCCGGAACATTCCAAACTTTCGGGGTCCATGTTCGCGAGAGGAATACTCTCACCCGCGTCAAACATCTCGGAAGGTCGATAATGACTAAATATTACCACCTTTTTATAATTGAGAATATATAACCGACTTGACCACTGAACTGCAGCACACTGATAACGATTAAAAACGGCAGAAAATTTCAGGAATTTTTCGTCGTTATCATCTACTAATCGCTATCAATTAAATTTTAAGTATATTCAAACAGCGGACGATAATAAATAAATAATAATCGCAGAGATTTAGCTGTACGCGAGTTGAGATTTTGATCCGGAGATAATAAACTTACTGATCGGCATCAGATTCGTATATATAGACAAAAACTCAAACCAGTTCTATCTGACTGCTAGATTTGACACTCGTGTTATATTCCGGCTATACTTCTCACTTCATACTACTATTACTTATACGATGAAAGTAGATGCAATTGGTAAAAGCTAAATTCATACCCACATATTATAATTGAACTCGTTTCTGTTTTTACTTTTAGTAACATGTCAGTCCAACGAACTCGGTTACCGGGAAGCCCACTTGAGATACCGAAGGTCGGTATGGAAGTCAACCAGCGGCCCGAATAAGAAGCCCGAAGCCAAGCTGGTAAATAGCTGCGTTTTGGGTATCGGTCAAGGGAAGTTCTTTTTAAATAAATTCATCATTTTCTCTTACATAGTGTACAAAGGATGCACTTCTCCTTTTAATTTGGCACTACACTGGTGCGAGAAATATTCGCGCACAGCTACAGCTATCTATTCCGGTGCCCCCTTACGCAATATACGACAATCTCTCGGAATTTGTTCGAAACAGTCACATAGAAGTATGACCGATAAAATATGTCTAAGGTCGACGTTGAAAAATTTAGTGAATAATTGGTGGACTTTATATTAAAAAGAATTGTGTCATTAACCTTTACCTTACCGTGATATACAATACCCGTACGTGTACGCCACGCTGTCAACTCGTGTTACGAGCACCGTCCGCGCTACGACAGGATCGGTCCCCAGGAAACCTCCCGACGACGAGACGATGCCGTGGCCCGGCCAAGGAATGTTAGGAATCCCTCTGCGTGTAATGAAAGACAATTCTACCCTGTTGTGTGAATAAAGTGCAATTAATGTGACTATAGTGTTATTATTGTCCGAGACCTCCCCCACACATCTGAGATAGGCATTCTGACACCAACCCTAAGGTGCCCACAGACCGAGCTTAGCTGGTGGCGTTGTGCATCGGATTCCACCGGCGGATGAAGGTCACGGCGTTACAACATACATGTCTTTCTAATTAATACATTTAATAAATACCATAAAATGTATTAATTAAATGTATTACGATGTTAATAACATAAAAAGTGGCCGGATGATAACTTACTATTAATTAATACCGATAAAACATCCTTTCTACCATTTGCTATTCAACAGGAACAAAACACCCAAATTCTTATTAAAATTCACCCCGAGGCCTGTACTCGAGGAAGCTCTTGGGACCGATGTCAGTACCTTGGAATCGTAATAGATAACTATCTCAAATGGAAAGGACGTATTACTAATCTCACTAACACAATAAGGAATACTGCCTACATATTTTTTATTTTATTCTGATAGCGTACAGTTTATCAGTAAATATGAAAATAATAATAAAAGGTAAACAGTTACACGTAAGTGATAAAGATGTTTCAGAGTCTAAAAAATATGTAGGCAGTATTCCTTATTGTGTTAGTGAGATTAGTAATACGTCCTTTCCATTTGAGATAGTTATCTATTACGATTCCAGGGTACTTGATACAGTATTTTTAATCAATTGATGAACATTGGTCACAAGTGTTTTCTCGAGTACAGGCCTTGGTGTGTGTATATAACGATAACAGATATAATAAGTATATATATAATGAAAAATAAAAAAAATCTAGTATATTTGTTTATTATTGAGAACACATCCTTATTGTGAAGTTGTAATTATTCAGAACAGACGCTCTGTGATATTTTAAATACTAATTAAATGTATTCATTAGAAGAATACTTTTAAAATTAGCAATATTAACTTTGTGGTATATTTTTAGTTAGTTATGACATCCTGTAGAAGAACGAAACCGGTAGATGGATTTAAACTCAATTCAGTGCTTAATAAAACAAACATATCAAATAAAAAATATGAATTTTAACCACAAATTTAATATTGCTAATTTTAAAAGTACATGCATACTTATTTAAACCTCAAACATACGCCCTATGATGAGCGCACAACCGGTTAACCGGTGTCGTGGATGTAAAAATAACCGAAAACCGGTAAGTTAAATTTGGCGGATAATTGTAAGCCCTTGTTTGAGCACATATCACATGTTTCACTTTTATAGATTGTACTTCGGTTGTGATTTTTACATTTTTTTTTTGTGTTAATGAACTTCATTCTCTGCAAATATTGAAAATCGAAATATTGAAAAATGTATTTATATATTTTCATAAAATCTTAAAGCTCCGTAGAACCCAGCACCAGACTCGCCGTCACCCCCACTCACCCCACTCACCCCACTCACTCCACTCACCCCACTCACCCCACTCACCCCACTCACCCCACTCACCCCACTCACCCCACTCACCCAGCAAACATTTTGCTGCGAGTCGATCTTTCGCTAACATTTACCGAATTTGTTAATTTATAAATACGTATTGATTTTTGGTGTATTTACTATTTCAGATTCATCTCTTAACCCTTCCGATACCATGCAGCAACGTAGGTCTACCGCCCCAATTTAAAATTATAATATTTCGGTTAATATGCGCTACATAAAACTAATTTCAGTTGATTCTAAGAAAATGTTAATGCTTAGAACTGACTAGTGAAAAACCAGTCGTGTAAAGCAAATCGTACAAAAATAATTATTTTTAATTAATCTTGTACGATGCTCGTGCTCATATTGATTTGCATTTATTTATTTTAGGGTGGTGTGGTCCTCTCCCGTTAGCTCTGAAGCAGCGATTACAGCGGGATTAACGCCCTTCTGTATTTCTGTTCCAGATCAGTCCAGTCCTGTTCATACAGCTTCCTTCGCTTCCCGCCTACCCCACCATGGACGTGGATCTGGACTTGGAGTTCAGCTGCGAGCAAATCAAAGAAAACTTGTAAAGGGATATTACACAGATCGCTCGCAATCGCGGGATCCTGGATATGGGGCCGTTCCCCAGCCCACTCAGCCTGGCGAAGCTGGCCAGCGCGGTGTACAGTGACGGCGTTGTAAGCTTACCCGAAGGATGGAAATATTTAACTACCGCTTTCAACAAAAGCCACGGCAACGGCTACTTTGGGGCTGCGTATTGGCAACCCTCGCTTCAGCGGGTAGTCGTCGCCCACCGGGAAACTAAATGCTCGAGTCACGGAGCCCTCTGGACAAACTGTAATAGCGTTGTCAGCGCTGAATATTCACCACAAATTAAATCAGCTGTCACATTCGCCGACATCATTGCGAGTGCGCTGCGAGAAGTGAATCGGGAGAAGGGTGCGGGTCTGCAGCTGACGCTCACCGGACACTCGCTGGGAGGCTGGCTGGCGCAGGTCACCGCCTTCGCCATGGAGCACGCGCGGAGGGACGGCGACCGCTTCGCGAAGAGTCCCGACTGCCCGCCCGACCGCCACGTGCACACCGTGACCTTCGACACTCCCGGCTGCGGAGACATGCTGAGGAAAATAATCGATGACGGTTACTGCAGACACGGGAAGACAGTATCTCCTGATCACCTGGACATCACCGACTACCTGGCTCCGCCCAACAGAATTAACACCACCGGATCCCACGCGTCTTGTCATTGAAATATAGACGGGACTATTTTAATAAGCTGGAACATTAGATAGTGTAATATTTTAATATGCTGGAACACAAGATAGTGTTATATTTTAATAAGCTGGAACACTAGAAAGTGTAATATTTTAATAAGCTGGAACACAAGATAGTGTAATATTTTAATAAGCTGGAACACAAGATAGTGTAATATTTTAATAAGCTGGAACATTAGATAGTGTTATATTTTAATAAGCTGGAACATTAGATAGTGTAATATTTTAATAAGCTGGAACACTAGATAGTGTAATATTTTAATAAGCTGGAACATTAGACAGTGTAATATTTTAATAAGCTGGAACACTGGATAGTGTTATATTTTAATAAGCTGGAACATTAGATAGTGTTATATTTTAATAAGCTGGAACACTAGATAGTGTAATATTTTAATAAGCTGGAACAATAGATAGTGTTATATTTTAGTAAGCTGGAACACTAGATAGTGTAATATTTTATTAAGCTATAACACAAGATAGTGTAATATTTTAATAAGCTGGAACATTAGATAGTGTAATATTTTAATAAGCTGGAACACTAAATAGTGTAATATTTTAATAAGCTGGAACATTAGATAGTGTTATATTTTAATAAGCTGGAACACAAGATAGTGTAATATTTTAATAAGCTGGAACACTAGATTGTGTAATATTTTAATAAGCTGGAACACTACATAGTGTTATATTTTAATAAGCTGGAACACTAGATAGTGTAATATTTTAATAAGCTGGAACACAAGATAGTGTAATATTTTAATAAGCTGGAACATTAGATAGTGTAATATTTTTATAAGCTGGAACACTAGATAGTGTAATATTTTAATAAGCTGGAACACAAGATAGTGTAATATTTTAATAAGCTAGAATACTAGATAGTGTTATATTTTAATAAGCTGGAACACTAGATAGTGTTATATTTAATTAAGCTGGAACACTAGATAGTGTAATATTTTAATTAGCTGGAACACTAGATTGTGTTTTATTTTAATAAGCTGGAACACTAGATAGTAAGCTGGAACACTAGATAGTGTTATATTTAAAAAAGCTGGAACACTAGATAGTGTAATATTTTAATAAGCTGGAACATTACATAGTGTTATATTTTAATAAGCTGGAACACTAGATAGTGTAATATTTTAATAAGCTGGAACACTGGATAGTGTAATATTTTAATAAGCTGGAACATTAGATAGTGTAATATTTTAATAAGCTGGAACACTAGATAGTGTAATATTTTAATTAGCTGGAACACTAGATTGTGTTTTATTTTAATAAGCTGGAACACTAGATAGTAAGCTGGAACACTAGATAGTGTTATATTTTAATAAGCTGGAACACTAGATAGTGTAATATTTTAATAAGCTGGAACACTAGATAGTGTTATATTTTAATAAGCTGGAACACTAGGTAGTGTAATATTTTAATAAGCTGGAACACTGGATAGTGTAATATTTTAATAAGCTGGAACACTGGATAGTGTTATATTTTAATGAGCTGGAACACTGGATAGTGTTATATTTTAATAAGCTGGAACACTAGATAGTGTAATATTTTAATAAGCTTGAACACTAGATAGTGTAATATTTTAATAAGGTGAAACACTAGATAGTGTTATATTTTAATTACCTGGAACACTAGATAGTGTAATATTGTAATAAGCTGGAACACTAGATAGTGTAATATTTTAAAACAAATATTCTTAATTACGTATGTATAATTTAATTTATGTTATAATATTTATAATTATTATAAATTAACGAGTGCGCTTATGGGTCTCCCTTAATTGCTCTTATAATAGACGAAATTAATTAAATATTTTTATTTGGTGATATAATGATCTAGAAAAGTATTCTGAACGTCTCTACTTGACTTACGAGTATTTAAAATCTTTGGTCTATTTACTGACAATATATAAAAAATGCTTTTTTCGGAATGGACTGTTGGGAACTTGGCTGTCGAGAAGTTGGCTGTCGGGCAGTTGGCCTTCGGGATGTTGGGTGTCTGAGAGATGGCTTTTCGGGAAATTGGGTGTCGGGAAGATGGCTTTAGCTCAGATGGAATCTTATCTGTTATGCAGTTGGATTTCAGGAAAATGACTATTGGGAAGTTTTCTGAAACATGTTCGAAGTAGAATCCCTACAGTTGGAAGTTTTATAAGATTTTAAAAGGTTCATTAAAAAAAAAAATGTTATATTGGATTTATATTTAGAATATAAATAATATTTTATAAATTATTACAATATAAGTCTCTCTGTCCAAGCACAAAAGTTAGTCTTTTTTTATGGAGGGGTAAGCGATTCACAAAAATATGTAACTTAGTTGTCTAACAGATTTATAAAATTATAAAAATTTTAATATAATAATGATAATAACATATCGGACTGCAAAATAATTCTGAACGTATAGTTATAAGATAAACATCTACAGCAGATAAGTACGGTGACTGTATCTATTTATGTATGATAAGGAAAAAAAAAATTCTTAATATAGTGCATACGTAAGTATATTTATATATGCTTTAGCATAAACAAGATCAAAATTAGTATTTTTTACTAGAACTTATCTTTCACATATTTGCTTAGTTTCATTTAGAATCCATGTAGTTTCTCCACCTTTCTTATATCTTTTGGCACTTTATTAAAAATCTTCATCGCACTCTACGTCATCTAAGATTTAGCCTTCTTCCTGAATGGCAGTCTATCTCTTCCTCTTGTATGATGTTCGTGCTCATGTCGATTTGCATCCATTTTTCTAATGAATTCTGCGGGTATTGTCTTAGTGAGAATTTTATAAATAAATACCATAACAATTATTGCATTTCTCCTTCATTAGCCAACAAAGAATTGCTGCTTCAGTAGTTGATATATTCATTGATATATCTTCTTTCTTTTTTGACATACAGTAGGCTCAATCAGATGAGACTCGGCTCCACAAGTCCCGGTCGTGGGTCTCCTGCCCGGCTGTCCCTTCGACGCATAATTATACAAGTATTTAGTTCAAACCTGTAGATAGGGCTCGCTACGATTGGACTTGATAGATTACAATCTATTCTGAAAGAGGAGTCCTGATACGACACTGATGTACGGAAGTGGGGCAGAAGAGGAACGAAAGTATACCGAATGCAGTGGAAATGAGATCACCTAGAGGAGAGAATGATAAGCAATATATATGACGCGAGCGTTGATGGCATCAGATATACAGGGCGTCCGCCAAAGACTCGGCGTGACCAGGTAAACCAAACGGTCCTGTTAGAAGCCAAAATAGCCGACGAGCTTCTATGAGAAGATGAATGAATGCGGATGAGGCGAGAAGCGCGTGTCAGGACAGAACAGTGTGGCGCTAAATCCTTTCTTCCTACCCGCGCGGGGAAACGGCGTGATGGTAAGTAAGTAAGTAAACATTACATTTATAATTATAGAAATAGTACTTCATAACTTTGAACCACCCTAATATTTGTAATACCTGTAGGTATTACACTCCTACACTGGGCACGGCCTATCACCTGATCCCCTGATAGGCCGTGCCCAAAACAGATCACGTGATAGAATCCAAGGGCCATCGATTGAATCCCAGCACCTATACCTATTAATCACAATTATATTTCACTTTCATAAAGGGAGAAAGTTTGTTTTATATTAAATATATAAGAAATGAAATAATTTATTAAATTGTCATTTCAGTGTGATGTAGTCATATACCTACTGAAAGGCGGGAAAGGAACCCACCCTTTCCCGGAACCGTTTAGGAATGTTTCACGCGCATTGTTTCACGTGGTGTGTGGCAAGTGGCACCTTCCTGTTGGAACCGCATGTCTTCGAGATCTATACCATCCATATAATGTTTAATTCTTTTTCTGGCGAACAGCCGTGATTTTTTCTGCCGAACTACCTGGACAAACATTTGACAATGGTCTGACATCCGTAGTGTATCCAGTCTCCTCAAATTTTTAAATTATTCTCTTGGATATGCATAAGCACTTGGAATAATTGGACGCAACTTATGATTCGTAAGAGACAAACTTTGAACATTTTTGAAATAATGTTTATGAATAAGAATACGTTGTTGTGTTTTTTAACAATGGCGGACTGTCTACCGTCGAACTGTCATAATGGTTTGACTGTCAAAGTACAACAGAAAAAATGGCGTCAGATTTAAATCTTCGACACCGCATGCTCTTCTCTGATATTATCATATGGATGTCGGGGGCTCCTTTGTTATGCCTCCAAAATGTCCCGGAAGACGGGCCCGTGCTACATAAAACGTCAGCTAAATAAAAATTAGCAATTTATGTAGTGAACTTCAATAAATGTACCTATTTACCATATTTTTACGAGTATAAGTCGCATTTTTTTTCCAAATTTTTATTGAAAAAATAAATCTGCGACTTATAATAATAATAATGTGTTTATTCTAAACTCTTTTTTCTAAAGTTTTTTTTAAACTCGATTCTCCATACAGATTATACATATTATGTTATACATTAAGGTCATAAAATATGAAAAAGAAATCCAGGGAAAATATTAATAAATAAAAAAGTTAATAAAAAGTAAAAAGTTTACACAAAATATAAATATTACATATATAACTACTTCAGTCACGGCCATTGTTGTATATGTAGCTATTTTGTAGGCGCTGCCATTCTCTGGTCAGGGAACCAGCTTTCCACGAGAGCGCCGCTTGCACCAGAGAGTTGGTGCTGAGCTCCAGCCGCAGCTTTACGCCAGCAACTCGATGTCTCAGAAGCGGAACGAATTCATGTATACGGCCTTCGGTAAACACTGTAGATGCGCTGCAATAACGCGTCAATCCGAACGGTATTCTGTATGAATTTTACTGAATTCGGAGACGGTTATACGTCACTTTCTTGTATTTCGAGCAGAGCTCGCAGGTATGCATGGTGGTGAAGAAGGATTTAAACAGAATGCTCTTCACATCGGTAGAAACGTCATGACAGTATATTCGCGCGAACGCTCTACTGTCTCCTCTGCCGTTCTATGTCATCATCGTCTTGTCCATCTTCACTGAATATACGGCCAAAGTATTTGACCTTATTTTGAACGCTCAATTTCATCCCGTCCAGCCACGCGGGAGGGATATTATCAGGCCTTTTTCCATATTTGAACGCCACTATATATACACTGCGAGTACAATTTGCAAGTTATAAAATATTTGCATATTGTTCATTATATTTTTTCTCTTTCATCTTCTGTCCTATTCATGATAAACGACTATGGACGGACGTGACACTAGATTAGGGCTGCGGCTGTCTGTGTTTCAGTGACCCTGTCCGAGAGTCATTTAAAATTTACGCATATTAAAAAAATATCTTCCGGTAATATCTAATATTGATACGCGCACGCACATTGGCAACACCGACATTCGAACGCAGGTGCCCACCATCTCACCTGTTATATCCATGCCACTTTGTACCAGCGGGCAAGACAGATAGTGACTGGTTGAAGCGGGTCTATTTTTCGGTTAATTGCGGTCAACTGATAATATCCGTTTGTTCAATGTTTGTTTTGTTTGTAAAAGTGATTTTTTATGGAGGGGGGCGGGGAGTGTCCCCGTCAGTAGTTCGACAATTATGGCAGCCCTACACTAGATACCATGTCTACTTATGGTACAATTTGAAACATGGTGGACGGGATTAGAGATGATGGAATTAATGAATAAAATACCGACTGACCATGTTCAGTAATAAAAACTATTTGTCCATGAGTAGCTTGTTGTTATAGTGGTCAAGACGTTGGTCTAGTGATCTAGTGGTCGGAGGTTCGACTAGCAAGTTAGTCCTATTTTCATAGCACAAGCGTTTAGCTTAGTTTGAAAATGGTAAGAATATTGATGTGACACGTATTCCGTGTACGCATCTCTAGTTTTTGTAAAAAATAAATATAAATATATATATGTACATGATTACGATTAAGAGAAATTATATTATATGTATTATTAAAGTTTTTTTTCAATAAATATGTAAATTTATATATTTTTATTAAAAAAATAAAGTGCATATTCATATAAACTATCTTCGACTTTTTTTTTTGGAACGCAAACCTTAATTTTGTATGAACTTCAAACCTTGTATAACACAGATTTGTATTACACGCGGTTTTTGTGGAACCATATAACCGTGTTATACGAGGCCTGGTTGTATATATATTTAGGGTGCGACTTATACTCGTAAAAGTACGGTAGATCAGTTCACAATACGTCAAAATGCGAAAGACTATAATTTAATGTAATAATTAATTAAGTATTAGAAAGTAGACGCCGGTCACTCTGAAAGCAAAGCGAGAGGCTTATCTACAAAATATTGTATCAACTCACAACTTGTATCTATATAACGATGTTCGTGGACTGTTCCACCGAACAGTGTGAGACTTCCAGAATGTTCTGCGTGACGCTGATAGCCGTCGCTTCCCTGGCGTGCGTCGAGGGTGAGTGTTTTCAGATTCAGTCTTATAATATAGTCGAATAGTCAGTAGTGTATGTGCTATTAACTCAGTGGAGTCCAACACAAAAATATGTTGGTTGTGTTGTATAGTTTCGGAGCTAAAAAAATGTAGAATCTTTGATAAAATGTCGTTGTTGCTCTCGGATCTGGCGTGTAGATGTTTGTCGGAAAAATAAGAGTCCGGGAAAATGAGTGTCCGGTAAATTAATGTCCGGAAAAATCAGTGTCCAGAAAATTAATGTCCGGAAAAATCGGTGTCCGGAAAAATAAGTGTCCGAAAAAATGAATGTCCGCTAAATTAATGTCCGGACAAATCAGTGTCCAGAAAATTAATGTCCGGAAAAATCGGTGTCCGGAAAAATGAGAGTCCGGAAAAATCAGTGTCCAGAAAATTAATGTCCGAAAAAATCGGTGTCCGGTAAATTAATGTCCGGAAAAATCAGTGTCCGGAAAATTAATGTCCGGAAAAATCGGTGTCCGGAAAAATGAGAGTCCGGAAAAATCAGTGTCCAGAAAATTAATGTCCGGAAAAATCGGTGTCCGGTAAATTAATGTCCGGAAAAATCAGTGTCCGGTAAATTAATGTCCGGAAAAATCGGTGTCCGGAAAAATGAGTGTCCGGTAAATTAAGGTACGGAAAAATCAGTGTCCAGAAAATTAATGTCCGGAAAAATAAGAGTCCGGAAAAATGAGTCCGGTTAATTGACCAGAAAAAACGGTGTCTGGAAAAATAAGTGTCCGGTAAATTAAGTGTCTGGAAAACTAAGTGTTCGGTAAATTAATGTCCTGAAAAATCAATGTCCAGCAAATTAAAGTCCGGAAAAATCGGTGTGCGGAAAAATAAGTGTCCGGAAAAATGAGTGTCCGGTAAATTAAGGTACGAAAAAATCAGTGTCCAGAAAATTAATATCCGGAAAAATCAGTGTCCGGAAAATTCATATCCGGATAAAACAGGATAAATTCTATTCGGATTTGTATTTGAAATTTGTAGGTCTGTACAAAGCGTCCGTATCTAACATCCGGCAGCACCCGTACCAGGCGGCCGTCTTCCACCGTCACTGGGACACCTCGGAGTACCGCTACGCCTGCAGCGGGGCCATCGTCAGCCAGACCCACATCCTGACCACCGCCTCGTGCACTGGGTAACTTATTATACTAAGGACAAATTAATGTAACATTCAAAATAATAAGAAAGAAAAAAATCCTTTGTTTGAACCACTATTTATTGACAATTCTACATATTTTAAACACATTAATAATTAATAATAATAAGAATTATTCCATACTTCCATATATTTTTCATTAAATATAATTAAAAGTAGCTTCGTCTCTATGAGATATCTATTATTTGTTTAATAACAATGCTTTTATAGATAAACATTCAGTAATTGTGTGTTCTTGGACATATTCTAATATTGCTAATAATATAATGGTCAAAATAAGAAAATATATAAATTATTAGAACACATTTTTGTGGTGAAGTTGTAATTATTCAGAACAGAAGGTCTGTGATATTTTAAATATATTATCAATTTTTCGATTTTTTTCTCAATTTCAATATTTTTCGAAAAATTGATTTTATATGTATATCTTTCTAATTAATATATTTAATTCATATTTAAAATATATAAAATGTATTTTCCAGCCGTATTCTAGTATAATGTGTTGAAAACTTTTTACAGATAATTAATATTGCTTTAAATAATTTCAAAAAAATCAGATTCTCATTGTGATGACATATATGCCGTTTCAGGAAAACATTAATTATCAAATTTGGTCCATAGATGGCGATGTTGTAGCGGTACTCGAAACGAGTCCACATATTAACATGTATACAACATTTGAAAAATTGATAGATGTGGAGATCGACGGGTGAGAATGGTGAAATATTTCCATAAAATTGATTCCTTCCTCCATCTTTCCAATTACTATTTTTTTTTTGTATTAAAATTTTTTCTTTTTATTTATATAATTATTAATATTGCCGCAAAGAAATTTTTCAAATATCGAATAAGTTATATTGCTATAATTTTTATCCATACACTCGATACAATAGCAACGATTTTTGTCGACAACAGCGATCTGAAATTCTGTAATATAAAATATTAAATCACAATTTTTCAGGACTTCCTTTTTTGGAGATCTTCGAGTCCGCGTCGGGTCCAGCTACCATCAGTCCGGCGGAAACCTGCATCGAGTGGTAGATGTCTCCAAGCACCCTAACTTCACCGCGGACTTCGACTCGGACATTGCGCTGATCAGACTCGCCGACGAACTGCAGCTCAGTCGACGCGTGGCCATAGTCAAGCTGCCCAAACAGAACGAGGTGCTCCGCAGTGCGTCTGGTGGTTCGATAAGTTCTTGGGACCATACGGTAAGTGAGTATTAGAATTAGAAAGTTAACACAAGGTGTAGGAGTTGTGCTGGATTATGCTGTGTCTAGGGCGAGGTGTTTAAATGAAAGAGCACTAACAAAAGTTGAAATTTATTGCGGGATGCTTTACAATGGCGGTACGATGAGTATAAAATTGAATGTGCGTATTCAGTTGAAGACTGGAGAGGTTCGCTTGAGATGTTTTCGTACACATCACAAACGGATACTGCCCGAGCAGCTAGCGACCACTTCTCAGCAGGTCTTCCTTTCAGCGACATCTCGAACGAGCCACTCTAGCGTTCAACCACAAACGCGCATTTAACTGTATATGTAAATATTGACTCCGGAGCGCTGATATTAAGAGATCCTTTCCGGACGAGGTACTGACCGCAATTAGCGCCGGTCGCAAAAAAGCGACGACCTTTACCCCGCATAGACAATCATTTCACAACACGAAAACCAGAAATAAGAACGTGTGTATAAGTTTCTTCTTTGTTGGATAGCTTGCAAGGCTTCAAGGCTGTTTTGCTTTTCGAAACTATATTTGCTGTTTCCACGGCCACCGTTGTCAGCGTTTTGTTCACGTGATTTATGATCTATTGGTTTGTTTATTTCTTTATAGTTGTGCTCGTTGTTTAAGTGCTTTATGAAGAAATTAATTTATTTCGTTTCAATAATTTCAGGATGGAATTTTGGAATCAGCTGTATACCTAATGATTATTGATAAATGCACTTCCATTTCCAACGACAAAGAATATGTAACAGATAATATGATTTGCATTAAATATGAAACGAAGCCGAACAATAGTCCTTGTTGCGAAAGGGATCGCGGAGGGCCGCTGGTGGTGGCTGGCACTCTTTACGGACTGTCTTCCTGGAGCTACGATTGCGGAAGTTCTTTCCCTTCAGTGTTCACGAAGGTTTCTTCATTCACCACGTGGATTGAAGTGTTCTTAAAAGCATAATACTAATATAATGTAAAGTTGATGATACAAGCTTGACATATTTTATGGAAATGTGTAATTTGATAAAACTTAAGAATGTTCTAGAACTCATTTTATTTAAACCAACCCCTTTCTAACACGGACGCAAGTACAGTTTCCGGGCTGAATTCCTTCTGTAAGACTGTTGGCAACCAAAATGTTCGTATACCGAAATAATTATTCTCAAAAGTATCAATATAAAATGAATTAATTCAGATTCCCCCGAAAATTGCCCTTTATTGTATACTTCATGCTTGAAATCTTACACAAAACAATGAAAGTTCATTGTCTTAACTAAAAAAGAATTATAAGCTTTTACTCGTTTTATTAAACAAAAATAATAAATGTGTTAATTTAAAATAGCAATACAAAAACAATAAAATAGGCACTCGAACAGTAGTCCGCTCTGAGTAACCGAAATTCCGTTCGTAAACCGAGACATATTTTGTTCGGAACCGGAGTCGTTCGTAACCCGAGTTTCCACTGTTCTGCGCCATTTACTTCAAGAAAGACAAATGAAGACTTCAGGAATCCTCCACAAATTATATTACCATGGCAGACGTCATTCTCGTAACGAGAGACCGCCGAAGTAGAAGACATATGTGGATAAGAATAAAATTATATTAGAAGCACATAAGAAGAGGAAATAAAAATAAAAAGATTTGTAAAATAACAAAAATAATCACAAAATATGTTTTTTTGTTAAACGCAGAACGGCGTACCTTCGTCTCAATACAGCATCAAAAACATCACATTTAAGCATTGAAATTCGGAATATATAGACACGACCAAAATCGTTCCCAGGCCTGTGAAATCTTTGTATTTGAAGCATTTTCAAGAAACAGCATCAGCGACCTAGTACTTCACACGGGTACATGGTACAAAATCAATTCAGTTAAATTAAGGGCGTCCAGCACGTAATAAATCACTCAATGTTTTTGTACACAAGTAAAATTAATAATGCTGACTAGAAAAACAAAATTAATTTGGTAATCTTATAATAATTCAGTTTGAAGTTAATAAACCTTAAAAATTGAATATATTTGTATGTGATATAGAATTATCTGAAGGTTTTCCAATCGGATTCGCTACCTGGATAGTATCTCCAGGCAGTGGTATTTGGGCTGCCAGTCGATCTTTTTGTTTTTGTCTATTTTTGTTTTATCTTATCCCCGTAAGGGAAAGTCTTTTCTTCCCGGTCTATTATGCCCATTAATGTGATTTATTTAATATTTTTCCACATTACATGAGATGCGTTTCGCTTTGTAAAGGTATTATCAATCAAACATTTAAAATCAACAACTTGCATTTATGTTAATGTTAATCTATAGTGAAGGATAGCTGTATAATTTTATATAGATGAGATGAAAATAGATTACACTGTTAATTGGAATTCTGAGAGTTTATTTAAATTTTCGCACGATTCTAATTATTTTATTTAACACCAATGGTATATTGATTATTAGTAATATGTATAAAAGAACGGCTATACAATTTTATAACATAAACAGAGACAGAAGATAATAAGGCAAGGGAGTTATTTTTAGAACCTCAGAACACTAAAAATGTTAAAAACTATTAATTAATTAGGGCCGGTTGTATAATCATTCGCACATTTTGGTAATAGTACATTTTAACAATAGTAACTTTTTACCATCGTCCGTGGTAAAAAATGTTTGCGAGTTTATCATAAGTTCATATATCATAATGTATTCAAAAAACATCTCGTCTAATTGCTAAGCAAGACAAATAATCATCGAATATATGAGAATTTTACCATAATTTACAGAGTTTTATGCTTTATTCACCCCAGCGTTCGAAATCTGTCACATTGATGGAGAAAAATATTCGGTAATATGCCGCGAGATCGTCATCGGATGAACTCTCATCACTAAAATAACCGGTTATTGAATGATTCATTGTCGTACACTGCAACTTTCAAAAGCATTAACGTGACAGATGACTTTTGTAATAATTTATTGTGAAGAGTCCGCCATTTTTAATTAACGATTTACGGTTTTTACCATCCGATGCTTGAGGACATAACGATTTTACTAATTAATGTACTTTCGATGAATAAATATTTTTTACCAACGATCCGACAACCCGTTTCCGCAATTTTTTTTACTGAAGTAACTTTTTCACACAACCGAACCTCAGTTGTTCGTCGATATTCATTTTAGGTAGGTCCCGCCTACTGCGCGCAAGCTGGACATCTATGGCCTGCGGGTGTCTATGGCCGTGCGACGTTTGACATTTGACGTTTCGTGTCTGTATTGGAAAGATTCTTCAGTTATGCCTGGCGTCTCGCAATATTAATTGAGATCGGTGAGTTGATTGGGTGACGCGCTGATGCCTGTTATACAGTCCGTGCGTTCCTCGCAAGTGACAGCTGCGGCGTGTGCTGCAGTACCTGGGTAACAGTCTTTATTTACGTGTAATATGGTGCGTTGTATTATTGAATTGTGAGTCTGACGGCCGTGACCGTCACCAAAACAGCGGCGATTTAAAAATACAAAATAAAACAATAATAATGTTCAGTTGTCAAATTATATCCATCGACAATTTATTATATTTAATTTTCCATAGATAAAGCTTGAGTAGATATGAAAAATATGCTCCTTTACACACTCAATGTACAAGTAGGTGTACCATAATTATGAAGCTCTAAGCAGCGATATTAGTATCTAAATCGATACAATTATCGTTAATTAACACCAAATTTTGGTTAAAAATTTTTTTAGACGTACAATCAGAAGTTTTGAAGCTAATATCATGCATAGCTGTGTAAAAGGGAAATGTGGCCTCTTGTGGCGCAATAACTAAATCATCTTGAATAGAAACATCGTTATTAAAGACTATTTGAACAGATGGAGAGCTACACGATCTTGAATGTCCGCTCGACCACCGTGTGCAACATTGTTGCCACTTCACTTTGCTGCCCTCACCCCTGCGCTATTTTGCGATTCATTCGTATATTTGCAATTTCTTTCCGGCATTTTAAACACAATTTTAAAAGGGTTGGGTTACATCTGAACTAAATTAGATAAATTACGCGCTGCTGCGTTACCTTACTAAATCGTGATTACACTCCGAGCGATCAGCGTCGATTGTATCGCGTACGGCTGGGGCAAAATGCCACACCGGCAAATGTGTGAAACCGGGATAATCCCAGTCAAACCGAGACGTATATATAAGGCTATTCATTATCACTAGCAGGAAGAGGGCAATTATGGCCGCTGCACATGTTTACGTATTTTCGTTATAACATATTTTTTAGTTTGTCTGTGTCTGTTCTTTATAAGATTCTACAACCTTTGAACGATATTAAGTAAATTTTGCATTGTTACTCTTTAGGAACTGGTTAGTCTAGGACCTTGAGGCAAAGCTGGGTAAAACAAAAGCACCTTCCATCCCTTTATCTCCTTTCCCTCCTCCTCCCCCTCCTTTGACATTAATTTGACCCATCTAAGTCATACGTTTTTTATAAATTTATTTTTATTTTACTCGGATACAGTTTATCAGTAAATCATAATAAAAATTAAACAATAATTGAACCAGTTGCATGTTTTCTCAGTAGATACAATATACTTTATACAGGGAGTACAATTTAAACTTTAAAAAGGACTATAATGCAGAAAAATGTGAGCGAAAATGTTGAAAATAAACATATAAACAGAGAGAAAAAAGATATAAAAAATAAAATAAGAAAATATTCGTGGCGAACGAAAGGGTGAGGGGAAAGGAAAAGGAAAATGGGATAGGGAATAAAATCTGTGTGATAAAAATGAAGGCCTTTAATGTTTATGTATTGAATTTATATTTAATTGAGGTAACTAAAGTATTGAAAATGTCTAGTTAGTTTAGGTGTGAATTGAAATAAAGGGGTGCTCGGTAGAAAAATGGGGTTTGTTTGGCATTGGTGTTGCAATGTGGAAGGTTAAATGTAAGATTAGTTCTGATTGACCTGGCAGGCACTCGAATGGATATGAGTACCTAAAGTCTAAAGTTGGCTATTTTTTCCAGAATAATGACATCGGCTATGTCTCTTCGAGTTTATAGTGATGGAACTTTAAAAATTATAGATGACTCAGTTTTAATGGTATAACCAAATATTACCTTCGCAAATCCGAGCAGATATTTTTCTTAGGATTTTGTGTGCATCTAATGTTTGTGACCAGCGCTTTTGATCAACAAGAATTTGACATTTATTAACTGAGAATAGACGTTGAACGTCAAACTTATGAATATTCATTTTTCAATTTCTTCAATACTGATTCTTGTTATATAATATATCACGTACATTTTATTTGTTGTTCTAAAAACTATTTATAATGTTCTTAAAATATAACAAACAGTTTATTTGTTATATCCTGAACTAATAGAAAATTTGACATGTTTTTAACACAGTTTTGAAGAGAAAATTATTTTTAATATTTATTGCACACTTGCTATGCACTGTATGCACATTTTATAATACAATAATTAGGTACCAACTATTTAAACATTGACTCCTTTGTTAAAAGTTCGACCTGTTTTTCTAATATATAAAGCAATACAATCTTTATAGTTAAGTTTATAAACACCAGAATTATTAACTTAATTTATGAGTAATTTTCCTATATTATTTGTGTCATCCCAGACATCCCAATTTGTCTCATGGAGCTTATATTGAGCTGTCAACCGATATTCTGTATTCCTGTCATCTCGTGAATTCTCTTTGTCGTCTTCTTATCTCTCCACATGCAATCTTAGTGACCTTTTCTTTACTCTATGGACCACACTTCAAACAGGCGTATATAATATAATCAATAAAACAATTTATTCCATGCGTTAGGTGTACCGCGGTAAATACGGAACTTCATCAACCATACTAGAACCATGGACGGTACTGAGCAAGGTGTTATTACCGTCAAGCCCGAACCGGGGTCTGCAGCCGAAAGCTGCGACGATGCGTCCTATACTGATATAGATATATCGCTTCCCGATGTGAAACAGGAATGCTTGGAGTACTCCAGGAGTGCCGACAAGCACACCGGTTAGTAGTCAGTTTCTTAGATTAATTAATTTTGTTTATTTGTGGCTAAATAATGTTATAATAACATAAAAGCGAACAGAACACTGTTGATAATGAAGGTCTTTATATTGCTGGAACTAAATTTGAGATGATCCAATGAATTGTATACAGAAATCAAATGCAGCGTTGAGTAAACTCGTGCAATCTTTGTTTGCACAAAAATACGTACTGCAGTCATGATTCAACCTTCGTTCACGAATACGAATGGTCAGATGCCATGTGTCTTCAGTGTTATTATGTGGAGTGGAAGAACAGATACTCACCGAAAAAACACATAAACACTTTAAATTAGCTGGTTGGATAGAGATTTTATACATTGAATGAATAAATAAATAAAATAAGTATTTAAAAAAATACAAGTCCGAATACTTAAATATCTTTAACATATTATGAGGCATCCAAAGATCAAATCTTGCGTCTCATAATTTTGGGAAGAATTCCTGGAAGTCGAGACCCTGGACGGAGGAGAATAAGGCCTAAGTTATGGCGGAATGATAATGTGCTCCAAGATATATCTACCTTAGAAATCGAAAATTGCAGAGAAACATCTACGTCTTGATTTCTATCGTGTTAGCGTGTATAAGAGCTTTGTGTGTGTTATGGGATTCATCTGTTCTCGCTATATGCAGCCCACTGCAGCCTCTTTGTTTCGTCGTTCAAAAACGTATCATATTGCCCTAGCAGCAGTAGTATTTCATAATTATTCTTTCTTAATATATTTTTTTTTCTTTACAGGCGAAATCTCGATCGTCAATTCAACCTCCTCTTCAGCTACGTCAAAAAGGAATCCAGGACTCAAAGATACGTGTGCCGCAAAAATAAACCAACGCCATAGAGTCACTCGGACTGAAGACAAACCCTTCTCATGTTCACACTGCACTTATACATGCAATCGTAGAGAAAACCTCGGAAGACATATGATTATACATTCAGGAGAGAAACCATTCACTTGTTCGCACTGCGATTACGCGTGCAACCGTAAAGAGAGCTTGAAAAGACACATGGTTATTCATTCTGTAGAGAAACCGTTTTCGTGTTCGCATTGCAGTTATGCGTGTTGTCAAGAAGACGATTTAAAAATACATATACTTACTCACTTTACAAAGAAACCGTACGCATGCTCGTACTGTGCCCACACGTGCAAAGACAAAGCAACTTTAAGAAAGCATCTGCGTACGCATACTGGAGAGAAACTATTCTCTTGTGCGTACTGCACTTACGCGTGTAACCGGACAGTGCACTTGAAGAGTCATATGTTTATACATACGGCAGAGAGGCCGTTTTCTTGTTCACATTGCACATATACATGTAGAGATAATGGTTCGTTAAGAAGACACTTACTTACTCACACGGAGGAGAAACCGTTTTCATGTTCACAGTGCACTTACACGTGTAGAGAGAAAAGCTCTCTAAGAAACCACACGCGTATTCACACTGGTGAGAAACCGTTTTCTTGTTCACTCTGCACTTGCACGTATCGATTGGAAGGTTCCTTGAGAAAACATATGCGTACTCATAACAGAGAAAAGACTTCTCAAATTCACGCTATTCCTTCACAAAATAAAAATGTGACTTAAAAATACGCCTGTAGGCACAGTGGAGATAAATCATTTTTATGGTGCACATTGCGCTTATGATCCAAAGTAAACCGTTATTTTAAATATCGTTGTATTTTCATTAATTGACGTGGCGGTTACTTTTGAAACATGGTTATTTTAATTTTCACAACTAAACTTTGTACTGCACATACGTTAGGTTATGAAACAACTTGTGGAGATTGTGATAAAAAATATATAGGTCAAACAGCAAGAAATCTAAATATGAGAATAAAGGAACATATTCCATATTCCCGTTAACGACCGAAATCTCTCCCCCTATTCTCAAGTACCGCCACACTACCGCTGTATTTGGTTTAGTTATCACCTGATGACGGGAGGCACTGTACCTCTCTAAACTATAAAAGTGACTATTGTGGGTATCCAACGTTTGTGCAATACAAAGTTTAGTTGTGAGAATTAAAATAGTCGCTTAATTTTTTTATCTTTCTGGGTTAGAAACATTGTATTGATGTGATATCTGTCATATAATAACTATCCTAAATGACTCTTGGAACAGTTATGAAAAGTCCGCCATATTTAACTATCGAGATTCGAGAAGTAAATATTTGTTAAACAACCCATTTTCGCAAAAAGATTTACTTTAGTAACTTTTTATACTCAAGTAAAAAGTTATTACAACATTTTGAGTGTGTCCAAATCTTTGTAGGAACTAATTACTGGGTTCTATCCCCTGGGGGATTGTCATCAAGATTAAGATGTCTCACAGAGACGAAGCTGTTAATTTTATTTGAGAAAGTATGAAAGCCTTGGAGAAAGTGTGGAAGTACAGGTCGTAAGCCCTGTAATGCCCAAGACTTCCATATTTTCTCATATAAAAATAATAGCTTCATCTCTGTGAGACATCTTAATCTTAAAAAGTTGTTACTGATCACTCAACAGGCTCATAGAGTTCAAATGGTGTAAGTAATTATTCGGAATAACGATTTCGTTTGGATCACCGTATTAGTAAATAGTTTTTACTTTCTGAATGAAAGGAGCACTTGACACTTGAAGCATTATTTTCATCCCTTTATTGAAGAGACGATCGGAGCTCCATACTATCGACAAGGCTCTTTCATCTTCTTCTGTGTTGCGTTGCTTCGGTACTTGTTGAAATAACCCAACCTGTCTTTACAGCCTTTGCTGTGCTGTTATCTATTGCAGATGACCTACCGGCCACGTCGTGTTATCAAAAAGATGCATCTTGGTATGTCAGACATTTCTCTGCCATTTGCAAGATTGTGATATGATAGAAGTAGGGGCTTCATTACGAGGGTTTCACTTAACTCCTCACTCGGTCCCTTAAGATACTTCATTACAGCAGTCTGGATCCTTGATCTCACTCTTTTCATAAGGATCCATATTTGGTAACATATAAACAGCTTTAAAGATAGTCAGTTTGTTCTTGATTTTTTAAAATTCCTTTATCACCACACTGTAGCGCTTCTTGGTTCTGATTGTGCACTGCTCTTTGAAGCATTTAAATACATTTTAACCCACCCTTATTTTAATAAGGTCTCATTTTTACTGTGATACTTGATATAAAGAGAAAAACATGTTTTATAAATACAAGTATCTGCCTAGTTTGACAATAAAAATACTCGTCGAAAACACAAAAAATAAATGCATTTATTTTATTTAAAAAGTAAACATGCTACTATTATTTGATGGAAACTCCAAAAGGTCCCACCCAACTTCGAAATTGTTATGGGAGTTATGCGCTCCCACTTCGATTCCACTCAGCAAAGCAATGCGTTCATTAATTAACAAAATCTTTAAGCCTTTATACATTCAGTTCCGGCAGTTAGTTAACCTTGCTGCTTTCTTTCACAGTTAATTTATTTTCTCTTATTACAATTGGTAAATGCATCTTTATTTTAATTGGTCATTTACTGGTATAGATTGGCTTACAATATTATTACTTATGGTATCAATTTGACGTGAGGCTCATTTTTATATAGATTCCAGATGGCAGCCCGTCTGAAGTCGTCCACACCCAAAAGGAGAGGGTAAACGTCACATTTATGTGACGAAGTCGCTTAAATCGGCCATGTCTTGCTTAAATTCACCCTGTTCAAGAGAAAGCTCCGCTAGATCTACCTAGCTTCTGCTCTTCCCAGCTTCGCGCATCCTAGCAATCTCCAGCGGGAGACCCACACCCTAATAAATTCTCGAAAAAGTTCAAAATTTCTTTAATTTTTCAGTAGCTCATCGTTCCGGGGGGTCCCATAGTATAACCTATTTCTTCTAATCCCGAAATCTTGATCTCACGAGCATCACATATAATCACACAATTCCAGAGCATGTCCTAAATCTAAGAGCTTACTCATAAAACGCTCATGCCTGGAGATCATATGCATCTCGTAGTGACCCAGCTCCGGAGGATCACCCCCACTTTTCATTTTCACCGCCACAGAAGGTAGAAAGTTTGCATCCTCCAATTGCGGCCAAAGAGGCCACAGCGATGCATAATGAGAGCTTTAAAACTTCAGACTGTACGTCCAAATTGATCTCGCAATTTTGGTGCTGCGAGAACTAAATGCGAAACGATAATTGTCTCGGTTTAGATAATAATGTTCCTGTTTAGAGCTTCATAATTATGGTAAACCTATAGACAGGCCAAGTAATGGTTCTCTTCAAACGCTGCGGTCAACATGGCTCAAGATTGGGAGGATTGGAGACGTACTGTGAATCAGATTTTACATATTTCAAGGGACCAGTATTGAACATGCAAGAATCAAAATATTGTGCATTTACTACAGGTCGATTTTTTGATCACGACACTTTAAGAAATGCTGTGTACCGATACACGACAATGTGTGCATGGGCGCTATCTAAGCGCGAAAGAGACAACGTTATATGACCGATTCACGCTAGATAGTAATGCAACAACGAACTTGACATCAGTTGACGCATGATGTCGGTTCTGTGCACCGCGTGCAGAGTGTAGAACCTTTTATTAAACCATTTTTAAAATTGTCTTGGTGGTTATTCATTATATTAATATAATAAAATATACTGTTCACTTTTAACCAAAATTTATTTTCTTCACTTACATAGTTTCAGCTGATGAAGGGCATCGACAGTCATTATTATTATTAAGATGTGATTAATATTATTTAATTCTCTATTAATAAAATAATTAAACATTAAAGAAATCTATGTACTATTATATTGTAATAATACAAAAAAATCATACTAGCAACTGATTCATCAGTGGCCGATCGCACAGTGCCATGAGTAAAAAACAGATCTGTTCCGATACTGAAATCACGGAATGTGGCAAGTGCTGAAAAATAAAGAAAGAGGTGGAGACATGGATATCAGCGGGCCTCAACTCGGAGGGCACGTTCCCCGGTAACGAGGAAACCGACAGTAGATCTGCTTCATTTCGCCATTATTGCCATATTACACATTATCAAGATATTCAAATTGTTACTAATAATGAACGATATGTTAATTAATTAATTCGGATTAGTCCTAGGTTCAAGCGGTGAATCATCCTCGACAGTCGTCTCGCTCCTGCGCGCCGAATCTATCTTGGATTTGTGCGTCAGTTTGTGCTTCGTCAGGTTCCCCACCTGCGAGCATCTGAAGTCGCACTGGCCGCAGGCGAAGGGCTTCTCTCCAGTGTGCGTGCGCTGGTGCCTCTTCACCGCGCTCCTCGTGGTGCTGGCGTAGGCGCACACGTCGCACGAGAACGGCTTGTGCCCGGTGTGGATCCTCGCGTGCGTCTCCAGCTGGATCGGCAGCGAGCAGGCGAAGTTGCACTGGTCGCACGCGAACGACTTCTGCCCGGTGTGGATCTCTCTGTGAGCCTTGAGGCGGCTGCCCCTCGAGGTGATGTAACTGCACTCGGAACAGGCGAAGGGTTTTTCACCCGAGTGCACCATCCGATGTCGCTTCAGGTGGCTGCTTGTGGAGAATTTCCCGTCGCAAGTTTCGCAGGAGAATGGTTTTTCTTTGGTGTGCGTGCGATGGTGTTTCTTCAGGTTGCCTGCCTCCGCGCACTTGTACGGGCAAAGGTCGCAGGAGAAGAGCTTCTCCCCGGTGTGCGTGCGCCAGTGCCTCTTGAGCTCGTTGACCCTCACGGCTCTGTAGTCGCAAGCGTCGCAGGAGTACTTCCTCTCCCCCCGGTGGTACAGCTTGTGCGTCTTCAAGGTCGCCACCTGCGCGCACTTGTAGTCGCATTCGTCGCAAGCGAATATCTTTTTAGAACTGAGTGTTTTTGCCATCAATATGTTTGAAAATTCTTCCTCGGGATTATTGTCGCAATCGTTGTAAAAAAACTGAGTGTTTTTGTCGCCCCGGTGAGTCAGGTCGTGCGCTCTGTAGTCGTCGATGTTGAAGCAAATGAAACTACACTCTTCACACACAATGTATCCCCTCTTTTCTATCTCCAGGAGGTCCGGCTCGGCCGGTCTGGCGGCAGCGCTACTGGTGGATGGATCGGTTGGTTTTTCTATGATTTCGCGGGAATGGACACTAATTATTTCAGAATCCTCGTTGACGTGCGTCTTAATAGATATATCTGGGATGCACACTGCACCATCTCTATCCATGATTCTTATCGTAATTGACATAAAAATAAATAATAATTACTGAACTGTAAGAACAGTAAAGATTGTATTACGTGCCAACAATTTATAGTCCCACACTAGTCAATTGGATCAAAGATCGTGATCAATTGTTTTCAGTAGAATTAAACATCAAAAAAGTAAAAATTAAAAACGATCTGTTAAGCTTTGCTGCAAGAACATAATGACATTTAAAATTCAGACTTTTGACGTTTGCGCACTATAGACATTTTTTTCAACCATCGACAGAGAATATAGACATAGACAATGTAAAAATATTTGGCAAACGATTAATAAAATAACCGAAAAGACAAAGCACAAAATAAATGTAAATGAAATTAACTATGAAAATACTATTATCAACGTTGATTTAGAAGCAACTAAATGTGCTAAGATCTTTAATAATTACTTTTCAAATGTAGGAAAAAATCTAGCCAAAAATATATCACCAAATTATGCTGCCGAAATACCAACCGTACCACCTAACTGCACCCATGAATATCTCTCTGAATTCCAAACCATAACTGAAAATGATATTAAAAAAATGATAAATAACTTAAAAAATGATACAACTCCTGGCTACGACCAAATCACAACAAAAATACTTAAAGAAAACATATTAACTCTTAAACCCGTAACCCATATTATAAATAATAGCCTTCAAAATGGAGTATTCCCATCTAACTATAAACAAAGTTTTATAACGCCAATGTTTAAAACAGGAAATAAAAAGACATCAAAAATTACGGCCCCGTATCAATAATATCTAACGTAGCCAAAATATACGAAAAAATTGTTAAAAAACAGCTCATAGCATATATCCGCAATAGTAACATTATAAATGAGAACCAATTTGGATTCATGGAAAAAGTTAGCACACAAGATGCTATGGCTAAAATAATTTCAATAATTAACAAACACGTAGATGACAGTGACAAATGCATCGGCATATTTATAGACCTTGGGAAAGCCTTTGATAGCATATCACACAAGAAACTACATAATAAACCTTAAAACATTGGCTTTGATGGCAATGTTTTATCATGGCTAATAAGTTATCTAACACACCGAAAACAAAATGTAAAAATAAATGGACATAATAGTACACCTGAAACCACTGACTTTGGCATACCACAAGGTACAGTACTTGGACCATTGTTATTTAAATATATACTCTAATGATATATTTAAACTCAAATTACACGGTAAAATAATATCTTATACAGACGATACGGTATTAATAATTAACGAAAAAACCTGGACTGACGCTAATATATCGGCAAATGAGGATGTTAATACCATAAAAAGGTGGACGGATGATAACTTACTATCAATTAATACTGATTAAACATACTTGGTACGATTTGCTATTCAACAAACAGAAACAAAACACCGAAATTCATATTAAAATTCACACCAAGGCCTGTACTCGAGGAAACACTTGTGACCAATGTTCATCAATTGAAGAAAAATTCTCTATCAAGTACCTTGGAATCATAATAGATAACGATCTTAAAGGGAAAGAACATATTACTAATCTCACAAACAAAATAAGGAAAACTGCCTACATATTTTTTAGACTCGAAAACATCTTATCACTTACACATCTGAAAATAATATATTACGCGTTTGTAGTCACATTTGCAATACGGTATTATTGGATGGGGAGGTGCATATAAAACTTCAATGTCAAATTAGAAATAACTCAAAGAATGATAATGTAAATTATTCTAAAAAAAAAAACTATCCAAGTATACAACTTTTCACAGATTATGCGCGCGATCGCACCGGAGCACATCCTTTGGCGTTGCGAAATATTGACGGGTGCTCGAGATGAAATGGTAGCAGGGCTAGAGAGAGAGGAGATAGAGGATGAGGAAGCGGGTTCGGCTCCTATTAGGAACTCGGACCTGTTTAAGCATGGAAGCATAGGCGTCAGGGTGGGGGTCTCCAGATGGGAGATCATATACATTGTAATCTCATATTATTGCCTGCTTTTGCTTTTCTCAAATAAATTTAAATACTGTTTTTCTATTGTTACTCTTAATCTGATGTACCTGTATATATTTCTTTTGACTTATGTACTTGTATATATTTCTTTGAACTTGATTTGTTTACAGTGCTTAGTTCTTCGTTTATCCCAGTCACGACCTGGTGACTGTTCCTGCTTTATTGTTTCCTGACAGATCGTTTTTGTTTCTTTTAGCCTTCGGCGCGTGTGTGTGTGTGCTGCTCCTGGTATTATTCTGTTCAAATTTGTGATATTTTATTATGTCATTTCTTTTCTTTTCTCTTATCTTTTATTTACTCTATAGGTGCATTTCTTTTCTTTTCTCTTATCTTTTATTTACTCTATAGGTGCATTTCTTTTCTTTTTTCTTTCAATTTTTTTTACAATATTGCAATAGATGGTTTTATTTTTCTTTGTCTTTTAATTACTTTACATTGTGTTACATGTGCTATTGATATTTTCGGCCGGTTAAGAACCGCAACTCCCGTGTTGTCCTTTTTCTCCGAAAGGAGGTGTTTTCTTTGACCCTGCTCCATTGTTCCCCTTTCCCATCCTCCAAATTGGCTGCTACGATTTTTCTACGTACCATTTTAATCTTACTATGAATGTATTTTGTTTTCTTTGTGACAGTTTATTTCTTTATATTTGCCTGTATTCTCGTTTTCTTCTATGTATTACAATCCATTGATAACCTGTATATATGTTTAAGAATAAATCAAATAAATAAGTTAAGTTAAGGATGTAAAGAGGGGACTTTCGTTGTAGCAGCCCTGCGGCGGCGCCCCCACCCACAACCTATCCTAACTTAATTTAACCCAACCTAACCTAACCTAACCTTGCGGGCGTTGTTGCACGGCTGCCTATTAGCATAAAAAATTGCCAACCTGGTGGCGTAAGAGTGAGACCGATACAAAAGCCAAGCGCTTATTAAAACGGTCTCGGGAATGTGGTGGCTTCGCTCTCGTTGTTCTTTCGACTGCGCGTTTTTACTTTCTAACTTAATACTTGTATTCAACTGCTTCTTCTGGATTTTATTTTAAACTAGTCTTTCCGGACCTCAGTTCCAACTAGCCCTTCCAGACCTCGGCTTCAACTACCTCCTCCCGGACCTCTTTCAATATCTTTCAAAATGGCGTGCTAGCCCTTTTAAAGTAACCCTGGCGAAGGTGCACTTCTCGCTCGGGGGGTCGGTCCGTCCTCACAGGATTGGCGATGCCTCATTGGTCCATCCGTTGACAGCGGCGTTACACATTCGCTTGTAGGCCTAATTTTCGGTTCCGCCCACTTACATCATAATTAATTAGATCTAATAATCTTCGAGTTCATCTCACCCGTAGTTATAAACACTTAACATTGTCTCGTCAACTAAACTTTTAGCCCAGTGATCTCATTACCGCTATCCATCATTCTCATATCAAATTATGACTAAATTTATCTCTATAGAAATTTTACACAATATGTTGATTTTTCTTTTTGCTACAACATTAGGTACATATGGGACTTGGTCTTTTCTTTATTCAGCCTTACATTACGCTCACTTACACCTATTACATATTTTTCTTATCTGCCTACAAATGTTTGTTGGAACATTTTGTAGGAATGTATCTAGGAATCTAATTATTTGGGTAAAATATGTTTAATAATATAAATAAATACGCTCTAAACAAACTGTTATCACAGTCACAGTTTTCAATTATCGAATACCAATCAAAATCACAACAGTGAATCGAGAGTAGCATTTTTTCTCATCACTAATTGGAATGATCGTTAGTAAGTAAATTTTTTTGTAGCGGCTCCTATTACCTCTCAATCCTCTATAACCAAATATCGTATCGGAAGGGAACCAATAATTAGTTGTTGGTCCCTTCAGTTCGAATATAAACAATATTAGTTTGTACAACACACAACTACATTACTTCCAATATGTTGGTACAATCCACATACTCTGCAGGGAATACAAATAAATAAGGACAGTAAAACATTATTATTTTATTGTATTTGAATACGAGCGAGGTGCACAGTAGAACTATCAATTAACATTCAAAATGAAGTTTAAAGTAATGTAAAAGAGAGAAGAAATGCATGATATAGGAGGGAAGATGGCATTTGATTGTATGTCGATAGTTTATTATTATTATTATGGAGAATAGTGAACAGAATTACAGTCTAGTGAGTAGAATATAGAGCGTGTGCACAAAAAGCGATCTTATTGTGAATGTCAACAAATCTAAAGCGATGGTATTCGTGAAGGAGGTAAGACAACGTGGAAGATATTTGTAGGTAATGAATGTTTGGAACAAGTACATGAGTTCGTGTATTTGGGAAGTATATCGATGGGTGGTTGACTGCAGTGAACAAAGTGAACGATTCTTTGAATGGAATAATGTCTAATGGGAACTTTTCGACCGAGGCAAGACTAGCGAAACGCGTGCTGACGTATGAAGTGAGGCCTGGAGATGGTAAAAGTAGTTCGAAAATAGACTGAATTCATTAAAAATGAGATCTCTAAGGCGTATATGTGGCAGATTCACTTATGACAGATATAAGAATGACGAAACGAGGAACGATTTCAGCGTAGTGAGTAAGATAAAGAAAGGATCATTTAGGTGGTTTGGTCATACGGAACAGATGAATATATATGATGCAAGGGTTGATGGCACCAGAAATAGAGGACGTACGCGGAAGACTTGGAACAACCAAGTAAATCAGATACTGGAAGATGGTCCTGATGGAGGTCTCAATAATCGACGAGCTTGTATAAAAAGATGTATATAAGGCGAGAACTGTGTTAGGACAGAAAAGTGTGAGGCTTTATCCTCTATTCAACGGAAAACAGGTTGATGGAAAGTTCTTTAGTTAAAAATTAAATTATATTTGCTTTTTAAATAATATAAAAGTGAAATAAAGTATATTTGTAGCTAATACAAATATAAATATATTAAACTTACAAAGCGACAAACTGCCCACAGTGATGCGCGCTATTCCGGTATAAGACCATGATGACGCTCCAGGCGACCAGCGCGCATCCCGAACTTAAACGATTTAACGCGGTTTCATACGTCGCGTAACACGAATAAGTGTAACGTAAACATTCAAGTGTGAATAAGCAAAGGCCTCTTATAGTGTCCACGCAGAATACACGAATAAGTGCACCGTGTACATGAAAAGGCGTTTCCTCCAGACTATATAAGCATTTGGCTTGTTTAATTTATTTTAATAATACAAATGCGTGAACTATGTCATGAAATCAGTATCAAAGCAGTATGTGAAATGTTTAATGTACTCGCGTACATACACACGAACGCCGTGTTAGATTTTAAAAATATATCCTTTCCTTTTCTCTTTCCCATCCTATTCCCTAGGCACGAGGGAGAAGGAAGATATACCTGAAGTTTGATACGCCCGAACGAATTCACTAATACTAATATTAATTAATAAAATAATCATTTTTAATCACGCTAATGCAAATAAAACAATTCCATTAACGCGAGTGTCAACAAGTGTTTGTGACATAATTCTGCGTCGCGAGTGAAGTAGCGGACGCAGGGAGATAACAGAACCAGCTTCCAGAGATAGTCAGATCTTCAAGTAAGTGCCATCCTTTCTCTCTCTCATTATTCCGCTACCTTTCCACTCCCTAAATTGCACCATCACAATTAAAATATTTTCTAACTAGTGTGAGTACGCGTGTGTCTTTTTAAGCTTGATGTACAATTGCACGAAAAACTACATTGTGAACATGAAAACTGTTTGTCTCTAGAATGCGTAAGCCCATGTCTCTTTAAGTTAAATTTTCGTTTGCACAAAAAATTACACTGTGCACACGAAAACAATTTCTCACCGGAGTGAATGAGCTCATGCTTTTCAATATCTATTTTTCGGTTGCACGAATAATTGCATTGTGAACATGAAAACAGGTTCTCAGTATTGTGCAAAAGAATATGTTTCTGAAAATTTGTTTTCAAATTACACGAATACTTGCACTGTGAACATGAAAATAGGTTTGCATTGTGCGTAAGAATATGTTTTTTTAAACTAGTTTTCCAATTGCACGAATAATTGCACTGTGAACAAAAAAAGAGTTTCTCCCCAGTATGCGTAAGGGTATGTATCATTAACCGTGATTTCAGATTGCACGAATAATTACACTGTGAACATTGAAATAGGTTCTCTGCATTGTGCGTAAGAATATGCTTTTTTAAGCTTGTTTTCCAATTGCACGAATAATTGCACATTGAACAAGAAAATAGTTTTTGTCCAGTATGCGAAAAAGCGTGATTCTTTAACTGTGATTTTCGATTACACGAATAATTACATCGTAAACATGAAAACAGTTTCTCTTCAGTGTGCGTAAGAGCATGTCTATTTAATGTTGACTTCCAATTGCACGAATAATTGCACTGCGAACATGAAAATGGTTTCTGTCCAGTTGAATGCGTATGCACATGACTTTTGAAGTCTGATTTACTATTGCACGAATAATTGCACTGTGAGCACGAAAATAATTTTTCGCCAGTATGCGTTAGCACATGATATTTTAAGTATGATTTACGTATGCACGAATAATTGCAATGAGAACATGCAAACAGCTTCACTGCAGTGTGTGTATTTACATGTCTTTTTAAGTATGATTTTTGTTTGCACGAATAACTGCACTGTGAACATGAAAACAGGTTCTCAAAATTGTGTAAAAGAATGTGTTTTTTTAAGTTTGGTTTCCAATTGCAAGCATAATTGCACTGTGAACAAGAAAATAGTTTTTCCCCAGTATGCTTAAGCACATGATATTTTAAGTATGATTTTCGATTGCACGAATAATTGTAGTGTGAACATGAAAACTCTTTTATTCCAGGGTGCATAAGCACATGTCTTTTTAATGTTGATTTGTAATTGCATGAATAATTGCACTGTGAACATGAAAACAGTTTCAATCCCGTGTGTGAAATAACATGGATTTTTAAGTCATACTTTTTATTGCACCTATATGGGCATTGCGAACATGAAAACGCTTTCTCGCTAATATAAGTAAGCATGTGCCTACTAGACAATTTTTTGGTATTTACGACGGTCTCAAATTCTGGCTCTTGGCCAGGAGTGAGCTTAGGTCCAGTTCTGTTTGCCGAAAATGAATCTTGCATTCTCAGGAGATCTGAAAGGTAAATAAATAATTTGTGTGAATAAAATGTTAGTTATTTTTTTCAACACAGTATATTTGGTCAACTGAGGGAATTTGAATATAACAGCCAGCCAGAAATCTAGCCTTCAAATTATACATTCCTTTACCAGCATTACCATAATAACAATCTTCATTTCTATATTTTGTACAAATACATATAGCAAGTTCTCAATTATCCCGAGTTGTAGGGGAAAAATGACCCAGACACACAAAAAAATAGTATTCCCACGTGAAAAAATAATCTTCAAAATTTAAGATATATTATACGAATACTAAGAATGAAAAATACACATGTACTACTTATCACCATGCGCTCTCTCAATCGCAACTAATGAATATAAATGTAAACTTGGATATATTAATATACTCCATTGAAAAAATATTTTGTGTTTAAAATAATATTTTACAATGTTATTTAAAAAAGTAACAATGCTTTACTTCCTCAATTAAGTTGAAAGTTCTGATGCCGCATGTCCGGATTAGCGAGTCTACAACTCGCTCGCAAACTGCCACCTTGCAATCAGATCCACACGGCCTTCCGTTTACTTTATCTAAATATTTATATTTCAGCGCTATATACGATATATGTCCGTCATTCTTTAATGGTCCAGAAGCAAGGATGCTATTGGTAAACGTAAGATGTATTTCCTTACCGGCGCGCTGGTCGGCCATTCTGGAGTCCGACGGAGTGGACTCCGAGCACTCTTGCTTGATGTCAGGATACGATATGTCTATATCAGTGTAGGGCGCTGCACAATCTGCTCCTGCTGGAGATCCCACCCCTGGCTGTACAACCCCCTTCTCGACGGTTCGAGGCGCACTTTCCCATCCGACATAGTCGGTACCTTTTTCTGAAATCAAAAATTATAATTCAATATAACAGAGCCCGAGGCCGACTTATCTATTGAAATTAGCGTTTGTTGCCTTCCGTTGAAAAATATTTAAAACAAAACCCTGACCTTGACACAAAAGCAAAAGTGTTGTGTCGTAGAAAATGTAAAAAGATTTCAGCATGAAATTTCATTGGGTAACACTGATCTATGTGTTTGTTTCTGAATGCAATAATAAAACTAAATGAACTGAAAATAGGTAACCATAAAAATAAAAGGGTTGTATATTTTCAAATAAAAGCAATTCACAACATATTTATGTTCAAATGTTGGTCCGACTACTTACAAATATATCCATGATTTACGAACCATAGAAAATGGACAGATTATTATGTCAGACGAAATGATTTTAAAAATTAATTACTAATCTAGAATAAACTCTTAACCGGGGCGCTGGTCAGCCTTTTTGGAGTACTCCGAGCACTCCTGTTTGATGTCAAAGAGAGAAATATCTATACCAGTGTAAGGCGCCCCACCGTCGTTCTCGGTTGCAGACCCTGGCTCAGGCTTGACGGCAGGAGCATCTGAGCCAGCATGCTCCATGGTTCTAGGATCTACCAGCAAGCACGTGCCGCGAGATATGATTTATCATGGTACCTGCTAGTACTTGTTTACACAATTTTGAACGAGAGAAAAACTAACTCTCTCAACATCGACGGTAACGTACGTTTTCGAGCTTAGGTCTCAAATGGCAGCCAACCATAGACTCGAGCAGTCCATAGACGAATTATACAATTAATGTATTGTAATGTCATTTGTTCATATTATGATGGGATAATTTTGATATGACCATTCGTTTCTCTGAAAAGATTTGCTGTTCCTTGTTTATGATGTTTTTATTTATTTATTGCATATACAATACAATGAGTTCATTAAATATATCATTTATCCAACTCAAATTTCATACACTGGCCCCGGCCTCCCGACCGTTGCGAGCGAGGTGCGCGAGCTCCCTCTGGCTCTGTTTTCGCGGGCGACAGTTGACGCCGTTCATGGATCACTTGCAGTGTAATTACATATTAGTATGGTGACGCAGCAGCTCGTCGTTTATCTACCTAATTTAGTTCAAGTTTAAACCTTTAAAATTGTGTTTAAAATGCCGAAAAAAAATAGCAAATTTACGAATGAACTGCAAAAAGACTACCCTTTTATAAATTATCTTTGTAGTGAAGACAGCAAAGTGAAGTGCCACCAATATTTCTCAGAATTTTCTATTGCACACGGCGGGCGAACGGACATTAAAGATCACATAACGGCTGTCGCAAGCTCTTCATTTGTTAATTTTTTTTTTTTAAATGATGATTCAGTTATTACGGCCAAAGAGGGTACATTTGACTTAAACACAGTGATGCATGATGAGCTTAAAACATTTGACTGTACGTCCAAATTGACATCATAATTCTTTGAATCAAAATTTGATGCTACGAGAACCAAATGCGAAGCGATATTTGTATTGGTTTAGAGCTTCATTGTAATGCTAAGCCAACGTACACATACATATATTTAAACAACAATGAATCTTTAATTATATCTCAATACCAGCAAGAAATATTTAGTTTTTATTACTATAATGCGAACACTTTATTTGATTTTTGTGAAAGTAATAAATGTTGTTTAATATATTATACTCGTTCTTATTTTTCAATAAATCTTGATTTAACATAAATTTTAAAAATAAGTTGGGGTCACCGTTGGCCCAATGCGCCTGCTTGTGTGATATTGCCAGTTCGCCTACTTAAGGGTTTAACATTGTGGTAATTTATTTAAAATAAAACAATTCTTTTTTATGTAAATCGGCAATTCAAAATCGGTGTTATTCACAGACAATTATTCACAATATATAATATAATAAAAATAAAGTGTACATATTGGAGACAGGTTTGAAACATTAGTTGTGCAACGAGTGGCGTTCTACCCACACACTGTATATTAAACATGATTAAATTGAAAATGAAAATAGTTTATCTCCAGTATGCGTAAAGGTATGTTTCTTTAACTGTGATTTTAGTTTGCACGAAAAATTACACTGTGAACATGAAAATACTTTCTCTCCAGAGTGCGCAAGAATGTGTTTCTTTAACTGTGATTTTTGATAGCACGAATAATTACACCGAGAACAAGAAAACAGTTTCTCCCCAATGTGTATAAGCATATGTGATTTTAAGTGTGCTTTTTGATTACCCGTATAATCGCACTGCGGACAATGAAACAATTTTTCTCCAGTATGCTTAAGAGCGTGGATTTGTAAGTATGATTTTCGATTGCACGAATAATTGCATTGTGTACATGCAAACAGTTTCTCCTTTGTGTGTATAAGCATGTGCGTTTTTAAGTGTGCTTTTTGATTGCCCGAATAATCACACTGGGAACAGGAAAATAATTTTTCTCCAGTATGCTTAAGCGCGTGGATTTGTAAATATGATTTTCGATTGCACGAATAATTGCACTGTGTACAAGAAAACAGTTTCTCCTTAGTGTGTATCAGCATGTGTGATTTTAAGTTTGCTTTTTGATTGCCAGAATAATTGCACTGCGAACATGGAAACAACTTTTCGGCAGTATGCTTAAGAGTATGTCTTTCTAAGCTCGATTTCCAATCGCACGAATAATTGCACTGTGAACATGAATACATTTTCTCACCAGTGTGTAAAAGCGCGTGCCTTTTATATTGTGCTTTTTGATTGCACGAAAAACTGCACTGCGAACATGTAAATAGTTTATCTTCAGTGTGCGTAATTGTATGCCTAATTAAGTGTGACTTCCGATTGCACTTGTACAGACACTGCGAACATGAAAATGCTTTCTTATGAGTGGAAGTAAGAGAACGTCTATCGAAGGATTTTTTGGGGATGAAAACGGTCGTCAATTTTGGCTTCTTTCCAGGAGTTGGTGAAGGCTCAGTTGCATGTATTCTCGAGAGATCTGTAATTTATTCAATTATATATATAAATAATGTTGTGATTACTATCGTAGATCAGTATGTTTTAAGTTAAGTCCGGGAATGTTGAAGGCGTATAAATATTAGTGTAATCATATATCCAGCGCAAAAGATATCAGGTCTGCTGTTGAATATAATACATTACGAATACGAAGAAACCAGCTGCTTACCTGTGTTCTTGGTGTTATTCCTGGAGTATTCTAAACACTCTTGCTTGATGTCAGGATACGATATATCTACTTCAGTGGAGAGCGCTGCGCCACATGCACCCGCGTCGCTATCATTATAGGAACCTATTTCTGCAATCATAAGTAATGATCCGATAAATCAAGAGTCCGACCTGTCTCCTGGGCTCGGCTCCATGTCATCGCGGATCGGCGACCAGGCGTACTGCCATTTCACTACTGTACTGCTTTCGAATAAAAGTAACCAAGTTTAGCATATTTCCAAATTTAGTCACATTACAGTACATTTGTTTTATGTTGCAACAATGGAATAAAATATAATACGTTATCAATGATTTAAAAGGTATTGAAAATGAACTATCTATGTCACCCTGACACCTGTCACACGAATAACAATTAAGGACAAAAATGTTTTTAAGTTTCTAAAAAAATATCAGGTCACCCATCTCACACCAGGCTCGCGCGAATGAGGTACTATATTAATTATTAATTAAGGATGAACCAACTTCTCACCGGCGTGCTGCTCGGCCTTCCAGGAGTACTCCGAGCACTCCTGCTTGATATCGGGATACGATATATCTATATCAGTGTCCGATGCTCCACCGTATTCTCCTTCATCGCTGCTCTCGGCTGAACACCCTGGCTCATGCTTTACGGCAGAAACATTTTGGTCCATGGCAGAATCTCTCAACGAGCACGAATCACGATTCGCCAAAAGTTGTTGATCATAGACAATACACGCAAGCGATTCATAGACAAAGTAGATTTTCTTAATACGTAGAAAGGATGTACATAAATGGAGGAGTTTAATAATCTTGCAATGTAACTGTTGTAGCTCGACGCAGGATGACGTAACGCTAACGTTAGAGTCGTCATAATTGCCAAGCATTGATACCGTTCGTCCTTTATTATAAATGTCTAATTTTTGGTACATTTATCTATAAAATGACACGTCCTCTTTTATATAATTTATTGCAGGTATAAAAATATGTTTATCTAAAAAAATAACAATAGCAATAAAATAAATAATAATAATAATTAGCGTTTACCGAGCACTACCGCGGAATGGCTGTCTCACACAGAGATTAGAGAAAACGGGACAAGTAGTAATACATATTGGTTTGAGTAGTGAAATGTTATGACAGTCCCGTATATACGGGACATATGATAACCCTAGCTATCGTACTAGGAGCGACCTCGTTTTGTTCAGCCGAAACAAGCCATCGTCGACGGGATCATGTAGCCGGAAGTTATGGTCTTAACAAATGGCCATTTAAAATAAATGACGGGCGTAATAGCCCCAGGCCAAGAGACCCCAGGCCAAAAATTAAAATAGAAGAATAATAGCGACAAAATGGTCGGCCCACAGACGGGGTGTTTCTCGAAAAAAGATAGTAAAACAAAACATTTCAGCGTGAGGCGGACAGCTATCTCTTCCTTATTAACCGTTTTACAATTATCTTGCATATATTTTTCTTTTAAAATTATATTCCAATTATATGAGGTTTTATTATTACAGCTTTCTTTGATTTCCTATATTTCGGGTCTCGTGGACCCCTTGCTCTTTCGTTATGTTTAAAGTTGTAAATGCAATTATTAAAAGAGTTTGGTAAATATTTGACACTAAAATTTTTATTGGCAAATTTTTTCGCTCCCATCGTTTAAATGAATTCTTTAGGGTACAATTCTTTTGTTTTATTTGTTACTAGAACAAATAATTATATTTTAATTATTAGAATTTAGTAAAATTGATAAATAAATTAAAGAATATTATTGCATGTCTGTAAAAAAATTCACATGATAAAAAATCATTGATTTTGTAGAAGACTGCTTTATGGACATTTAATACATTTATTGAATAATTAATATGATTGATTTCAACACCATGATATATAAAAAATAACGGTAGGTGATTTTTATCAGCCATCAAAATATTGAGGTGGAAATTTTTGGAGTTTATGTAGTAAAATAGTTAATACATTCAATGATTTCCTAATTTTTTTTGGTTAAGTGATCACGTACTTACAATGCTTGTTCAGGGCCACGAATTTGTTGTTATTTGTTGCGTGCTCGCGTTGGATAAGCATCTGCATGTACGTAGGAACTTTTAATACATTCAATATTTAATTCGTCTATGGGCTTCTCGAGTTTATGGTTAGCCGCCATTGTGTTAATCAACGTATCTTTCGTGCTCGCTGGTGTACGTCATATTTGATGTAGGAAAACATGGCAGATCCTAGAACCATGAACCGAACTAAGACAGATATTCATGCCGTAAAGCCTGAGCCAGCGTCTGCAGCCGAGAGAGGCGACGGAGCGCCCTACACTGATGTAGATATATCGCTCTTCGACATCAAACAGGAGTGCTCGGAGTACTCCAGGAAGACCGACCAGCACGCCGGTGAGGAGTTGATGTATTATAGATTATTATTCATTGAAAATTTAATTTGTGTGACAGCTGTCAGAGTGACGTAGAAAATCTGTACATTTTCTATGGTTTTTGAAACATAGATAACGTACACTATTTTTACATGCAATGTGACAAACATTTCGGAAAAAATGTACAATAAATCGACTAAATTTGCAAATTTGCATAACTTGTGTTAATTCTATACATGGAAGTAAAAATCAACAATCAGCAGCACACATTGCACTACTCGATACAGCCGTTCGCCTGGCAATCAACTCGTGGTTATGGAGTAGTGCCTAGGAGACAGGCAGCTTTGGTATATCAGATTACTGTTGATTTCAGAAATATGTACTAGCAATGTCAGCGGGAGAAGTTCACCTCAGACTGTTGAGGGAGCGCGTGTGGAGCTAGGGGAGAGGTCTCCAGCTGGGGGCGGCGAGGGCGCTCTTTACACTGATATAGACATATCGTATCCTGACATCAAGCAGGAGTGCTCGGAATATTCCACGAGGGCCGACCAGTGCGCCGGTAAGCAGATTGTAACTTACCGTAATACCGCGCACTTAGGGGGACTTTTAAAGGGTAATGTAATTGGTTATCTAATAAGTCTTTACGGTGTTGTTCGATTATATATTAAAAAAATAAATTTTTAAACAATAATTTTATTTCAATCAATGATTATATTATTAATTTAATTAATTTTATTATTTTTTATCTTAATAATAAATTTATAATAAATAAAAAATATGAATTTTAACCACAAAGTTAATATGTCTAATTTTAAAACTATGATGTATTATTAATTTTTGTTCAGGACTACATTTCATCTTTCAAGCATTTTCTTTACGGATTTTCTATAAAACTCGGTCGGTCTGGTATCGAAATAGTTATCGAGCCAATTTATGAGCTCATCGACGTTGTTGAATTTAACATCACGCATTTAATTGTAAAGCGATCGAGAAATATGATTATTTGACGGAGCGAGGTCGGGAATGTAGGATGGATGCACCAGAATCTCACAGTTGATCTCCTATATGACTTGTTTAATTTAAATAATGGCACAAAGGAGTAGGATGTGTAGAAAATGTTCGTTTCTCTCGCCTCGATACTCTATTATTTAATTAAACCTACAAATTAAGAAAACCTATATGATATATGAAGAATTTAGAGCAGAAAAAAATCTATCGATGTTATTTTTTGTCACAAAAAACCACAATGACGTTAACCACAATGATTAAAAAAAGCGCTTAAAAAGACCGCAAAGACTGTTAAACCACTCAATATGTATATATATATATGGTAGGAAATATAAAAATGAGATAATATTATAAATATATATTTTTTTATTTGACTGCACAATTTTATATCCTCTATTTTGTATTTTTTTTAGACACATAGCTTAGTTCACTAGTATGAAGGATAATTTTTAGTTATTTTTTTCCTTTCATCTGGGTCACTTTTTCCCTAGCACACCGGATAATCGAGAGGTTACTGCTTGTATCTGTACGAAACAGAATATCATACGGTTTTTATTTAAGTGCTGTCAAAGGAGCCAAGTATTCACACGGCAGTGGTGGCGAGGTCCTGCTGCGGGCTGCGGCTGCTGTAGGGCCATGAGGGTCAGTCGTCGTCCCGCAGGCGCCCCTCCAGTTTCATCATTACATTTTTTGAGTAATATGCAGCAGCTCAAATATGGTAGACTTTCAAGTTATGTACTGTATTGACAACGTTAAAACAATTATTTTCTTTTGTTTATTTTTATATTTATGTTTGTGAACATACACCTTATATTCCTGATACAGACGACGTTCATATTTGCCATCCAAATACCCGGTGTTGACAAAATATTTTTTCCGCATTTATAACATATACACATTTTATAACAAATATATTTTTTACATTTCAGATTTCTTGGGAATACAAGATTATTTTCGGGCAGACCCGCCTGGGATTCCGCCCACCCCTGGAGAGCACCCAGTACTGGAGATCGACTTCTCCGCCAATAAATCATCATGTAGACGTCCGCTTACTTCAACCTGTAAAAAAGCATTTTCGTGTTCGCAGTGCTTATACACGTGCAGTTGGAAATCCCAATTAAAAAGACATGCGCTTACACATTCTGGAACGAAAACATTTTCATGTTCGCAGTGTAATTACTCCGGAAATCAAAAAGCAAACTTAAAAACACATATGGCTTTACATACTGGAGAGAAACTGTTTTCATGTTCACAATGCAATTATTCGTGCTACCAAAAATCAAACTTACAAGTCCATATGCGTTCCCATTCTGGAACAAAAATATTGTCTTGTTCACAGTGCAAGTTTTCTTGCAATCAAAAATCTGATTTAAAAATTCATGCACTCACGCATAATACAGAAAAATTGTTGTCGTGTTCACAGTGCAATTACTCGTGCAATCGAATATTGCATTTAAAATTACATGAGCTTAAACACACTGGAGAGAAACTTTTTTCTTGTTTACAGTGCGATCACTCGTGCAATCGAAAATCTGATTTAAAAATTCACATGCTTACTCACACAGAAGTAAAACGTTTTTCATGTTCACAATGCAATTATTCGTCCTATCGAAAATCTCACTTAAATACACACATACTTAATCACACTGCGGACAAACTGTTTTCATGTTTACAGTGTAATTATTCGAGCAATCGAAAATCAGACGTAAAAATTCATACGCTTACGCATAGTGCAGAAAAACTGTTTTCATGTTCACAGTGCAATTACTCTTGCAATCGAAAATCGCATTTAAAAATCCATGAGCTTAAGCACTCTGGGGTGAAACTTTTTTATTGTTCACAGTGCAATTATTCGTGTAATCAAGAAACAGGCATAAAAGTACATGCACTTACGCATAATATAGACAAATTATTTTCATGTTCACAGTGCAATTACTCGTGCAATCGAAAATCGCATTTAATAATCCATGAATTTAAGCATACTGGAGAGAAACTTTATTCATGTTCACAGTGCAGTTATTCTAGCAATCGAAAATCTGACTTAAAAACTCATGCGCTGACGCACAATGGTGTGAAACTATTTTCATGTACACAATGCGATTACTCGTGCAATCGAAAATCACATTTAAAAAGACATGAGCTTAAGCATATTGAAGAGAAAGTATGTTAATGTTCACAGTGCGATTATTCATGCAATCGAAAATCATACTTAAAAAATGTACGTTTATTTACACTGGAAAGTTATTCATATTTGCAAAGCTATTATTCGTGCATTCACAAATCAAATAAAATATTATACCACTGTACCATGTTTTTAAATAATTACTTACAAAATGGATTGTGAAGTTATATATATATTTTTTGCTCTAATTCTATACCCATTTTCACTTATTTTTAAATTAAAATTTGACTTTATTAAATATATAGAAGTTTACTGTAATTGTTGTGATTAAAAATCCAATTTTTGTGTTTATATTGATATAAACGCAACGCTCTGGTCGTTGCGCAATTAATATTTGTGTTTGTAACGAGGAGATGACGGGAGGGTGAATTAAATTAACATGAGTTTCTATATACAAATGTTTTTACAACACACGGAAATATGAAAAAACAAAATTCTTATTGCTTTTTATATTTAACCTTAATTAAACGCAGGCGCACTAATTGTTTTTTTTTTTCACTTTATTGTCTCTCTCACACTTGTGGTCAACTGCATTGCCACATGTAGCCTGCAGTTCTTCGCTCTTCATGTAGTCTCGGTGGCCGGGTTCGTCATCTCGTGATGGGTGGCCTCGGATCACAGTGTAATTATTCGTTCTATCATAAAATCCCATTTGCTTTCCCACACTCCTAAGAAATTTTCTTGATTACAGTACCATTATCCGTGTACTCATAAATCAAGTTTATAATTGCATGGTTTCGAGGATATTAAAGATAAACTTTTTTCGTGCACACAGTGCAATTATAAGTCAAGTTTAAAAAAAAATGGACTCACGCATACAAGAGAGAAACCTTTTTCGTAAACAATGCAATTATTCGTGCAATCATAAATTTAGTTAAGAAATACACGCACTCACGTAAACTGGGGAGAAACTGTCTTTGTGTAAACAGTGCATTTATTCGTGCAATCAGAAATTGAGTTTAAAAAGTAATGCGTACTGGTAAGAAAAATTTATCATGCACATGGTGCAATTCGTGCAATATTAAATCATACTTAAAAATTGACGCTCTTACGCATACTGAAGAGAAACTGTGTTCATGTTAACTGTGTAGAACATCATTAAGGCTGTAATTTTTATGCAAGAGTGTATCCAGGAATCATAAATGATAGGAAATAAAGGATAAAATAAATAATTTTTCTTAAAGGCGCTGAAATATTGGAAATGATTAGCCAAATGGCCGAAATAAATGGAGAAAATAAAATATTCTTACAAAATTTTACCAATGCTAAGAAAGGTACAATTTGGCGTGGGAATATAAATAAAGTGACGGTAATAGAAACAAAGCAAATGCGTTCGTGTGATAAAACAAAAGAAACAAATTTTAAAAACATTAACCCAACATTAATCGGATTAATTGACATTAAAAATTTTGTTACTGGGTGGGCTATTTTTGAATGTAAAAATACGCCCTCTAAAAGTAGACTGAAAAAACAGATGAGAAAAAACTGGGAAAGTACTACAGGATTAAAATTCCAGGTAAAAGATATCCACGTGTAAAAATTATTTGTGTACGAACGCTTTAGTAAGATAAAATTATTTACCAAATGAATGTCGTCAATATATGGAAAAATCGTGGAATATATTCCTATTATACTGTTATCATTCCGCACATAACAGGAGCATTTCATTTTTGGGTGAGAAAAAAGAAATGCAACAATTATCGGTACTGCAAAATAAAGCGTCACAATATGTGTATACTACTAACAAAATTTTGGGTGAGTTTTATTCATTTAATTTTGAACGTAAAATATTAATATTTTTTATTTATTATCTTAGTTTAATAACCACAATTGAGTTTAAAAAACATCTACCGGTTTCGGAAAACACCTTTTCCTTCTTCAGGATATGTCAAAACTAACTAAAAATATAGCATTGTTTTTCTATTTAACCAGAATCTATTTTTAAATTTAAAAAAAATAAAAACAACAATTATTTAAAAAGTAAATTTAGTACCTAACTCAAATTGCTGTTCAATACAAATTTAGTCGAATAATTTTTAGGAAAAAATATTTTTAGTTAGTTTTGACATATCCTGAAGAAGGAAAAGGTGTTTTCCGAAACCGGTAGATGTTTTTTAAACTCAATTGTGGTTATTAAACTAAGATAATAAATAAAAAATATGAATCTTAACCACCAAGTTAATATTGCTAATTTTAAAAGTAGTAAAATATTTATTCCAATAAGGTTAAATGTCAACAGTAAAGAAGATAAGCGACATCAAAGTCTACTTTTTTAAAAAATATTTTTGACTTTTCTGTTGTAAAACTTTGGGCAATTATTAATGTAATTCATATCAAATTTTATAAATTAATTTGCTGTGATTCAGGTCAATTTAAATGATTCCAACATTTCGTATAAAATATTGTCACGAAACTACCGTATTGAAATGTTAAATCAGCCGTATTTAATTAAGTATATAAATACGTACATGAGTAGTGTACCATACATATCTATGCAGGCACCTACTTTACCAACTTCCGCTGACGTTAAACTCACTGAGGGTCTAAATAAACTTTCTTTAAATATTGCGTTAGTTAATTAAGTACATAATGATATTTATATAAACGCAAGCACTGTGATTCAGAAAAATAATAAAAAAAGAAAGGAATTAAATAGTCAAAGAAAAGCAAAACAAAAATGTGTAAATAGTTTACTTACTTATCGAATATATAGATGAGTAATTAATATTATTTTGCCCAATCTATTTTACAATGAAGTATAATCAGTTGGGAGGAACTTTCAAGACTAAACTCTTAAGTTCTAATTGATTATATTTATTATGATTAATTAATTTAATTCTGTTTTTATGTCTTACTTCTATATCTACCTTTAAATCAATTCAAAATTTAAATATTTCCCAATTCAAACACAATAATTGATTTCTCTATTAAGTTGGGAAATTTTGTTTATAATGAATTAATTTATGTATTATAAAATAAATTTAAATAATAAAAAATGAAAATCAACTTCTACTCTTGTAATATTCAGAAATTGAATGAACATGAAAATGTCGCACGAAATACTATTGTTATAAACACATTAAAGTGCACAAATTATGATGTTATCTAGGAAACGGATCATTACGCAAGGTTAATATTATTCATTAGTAATGCATTATATTAATCACATTTTTCTGTACAAACATCATTGCAATCTGATAGGATGAGGGTATGATCGGTATTACTTATTTACAAGAAAAGAAGAAGAAGCAATCGGCTAACCAATTAAAAAATCAGTAGTACACGTCTACGAACAGCGCGTGTCTATGATATTCCACCATTGGGCGTCGGGCGCGTCTCGCTGCTATTATTTCCGCAATGTAATACCGCTCCGAAGGCCATATTTGTTCAGTAGTAAATTGCTCTGATCTGTGTCTCAAGCATCAGCCAGGGCGTGCTTCAGCAGCCTCAGATCCAGCTGTCAGTCTTTTATTTATTTATTTTGTTACTATTTACAACGTCAAAATATGTTGGTAGACAAACGTCATACTGGAATATTCCATAGATAACGCATTAAAAGATGTGTAATTGTAAATTGTAATGTAAATTCCACGTAGTTATTGACGTGAGTAGGCAAATTATTTTTCTCACAGCGGCAGAGGCGTTGCTAAGGGGGTGGGCATATGTCCCAAGGCGCTAGACTAGAGGGCACGCCATAACGGGATATTAATTGATAATCCGCGTATGACTAATGGAGGGGCCTGTTTTGGATAGATCGTTCCTGGGCGTCAATTACCTCTGCAGCGTAGTGTCTAATTTAAATCTTAAGACGTTATATAAACACTTTGAAAATTTACAATTTGCTTATTATTTCTACTTGTCTAATTTTTATTTTTTTGCTTTTTACCATTTAATTGAATTTATCATATTACTTCCAACTTATATTCTAGCTTATGGAACCTTATGGCTACCTACCTCAAAACAGGCGCTTTATATTACCTAGCGAGGTAGGAAGCGGCCAACAGGGTTGCATGTAAATGAAATGAATTATAATATTTGTACTAAGGATTTTTATAATTATACAAGCTATACAAAAAAATTGTTATAAAGATAAACGTTGATTTATCGGCACTAAAATGAAATTAACTAATGTTTAATTTACAGGAGAGTGGATTCAGAGAAAGAAGACCATGAACGCTGGCTTAGATAATCCTGCCATGAAGCCTGAGCCAACGTCTCCGTCTGAAAACGCCAGAGACGGAGAATGCGGTGACGGAATTATAAAGTCACCAAGTATGTCATCCGACTTCATTATTAAAATGGAGATTCCTCTCCCAGATTTGCCAATAGAGTTTGAACCGATGACTGCCGCTAAAGAAAGGGTTCAGTGTGGTGTTGATGTACATCTAATAAGTTACTCTGATACTTCTGTTATCAAGGCTGAACCAGGATATCTAGCTGAAGGTTGCGATGAACGAGACGATGTTGGACGATCCCATACCGATACAGAAATAACACAGTCGTTTATAAAACAGGAGTGTCTGGAGTACTCTAAAAATATCGATCAGCACAACGGTAAGGTCATTTTATTATTGTCATCAATCGTCATTGTCGGGCATAAAGTCTTGACCAATCACCTGTGTCTTCATACAGACTTTGTCGCTGTATATTCCAGCTCAGGGCGATCCACCGGCCACCGAGAAGATACATCTTTGTAAATGATTCTCTGGCGTTCGTAAGACGTACATGAGCAACCTTAATTGATGTATTTCTATATGTTGTAGTGGGGGCTTCGTACCAAAGATCTCCCTTATCTCTAGGTTTACCATAATTATGAAGCTCTAAATTCGGACAATTAACGCTTCGTATTATTTGGTTCAAAGAATTTTGAGATTAATTTGGACGAGCAATCAGAAGTTTAGAAGCTCATATCGTGTATCGCTGTGTGAAAGGCAAATGTGGCCTCTTTGGCCGCAATAACTAAATCATCTCGAATAGAATCATCGTTTTTAAAGAATGATTTAATAGATGAAGAGCTTGTGGTAACCTTAAATGATTTTCAATGTCCGCTCGTCCACCGTGTGCAACAGAAAACTTTTTTGGCACTTCACTGTGGTATCCTTACCACAAAGCCTTTTTATATATGCGGTAGTCTTTTTGCATTTCATTCGTAAATTTGCAATTTCTTGTGTGTCCCGAACGTTTAACTCTTCCAAGAGAACGCATTAATTATTTTAAACAAATTGTTTTCAGGTCTCTTACACTTACAGGATTCAGATTTTACAATTTCAACAGTGTTTCCGAAATCTGCAATAATACCAGAATTCAACAACACGTCCAGTGTAAAACTATATCAAACTGAAAACAAACCGTTTTCATGTGCACAATGCACTTATAAGTGTAAACGAAAAGGTGAATTAAGAAGTCACGCGCTTACTCATACTGGAAAAAAGATGTTCTCCTGTTCAAACTGCATTTATTCCAGTTATAGGAAAGCGGACTTAAAACAACATATCCTCACTCATTCTGGAAGGAAACTTTTCTCATGTTCACAGTGCTTGTATTCATGTAATCAGAAAGGACAAATGAGTAGTCACGTGCTTAAACATACCGGCGAGAAACCATTTTCATGTTCACACTGCACTTATGCGTGTAATCGGAAAGGAAAATTAATAATACATACGCTTGCTCATACTGGAAAGAAACCATTTTCGTGCTCACATTGCACTTACACCTGCAATTGGAAAGGTTCTATCAAACGTCATATGCTTAATCATACTGGTGAAAAGCCTTTCTCATGTTCACAATGCTCATATTTATGTAATCAAAAAGAAAAGTTAAAAAGACATGTTCTCAATCACACAAAAGAAAAACCGTTCTCATGTTCACACTGCGCTTTTACTTGCAATTGTAAAAAATTCTTAAGAAGTCATATATTGCTTAAACATACTGGATACAAACCTTTTTCATGTTCACACTGCACGTTTTCTTCTAACCATAAAGGAGACTTAAAAATACATATGCTTACGCACAGTGGAGAGAAGCCGTTCTCATGCTTACACTGCATGTACACGTGTTATCGTAAAGAATCGTTAAGAAGACACACGCTTACGCACAGTGAAGAAAAATTGATAACGTGTCCTCACTGCAGTTTTACGTGTAATCGAATTGCACATTTGAATAGCCATTTGCTTACTCACACTGGCGAGAAACCATTTTTATGTCCACACTGCACATTCTCGTGTAATCGTAAAGGGAACTTAAAAATACACCTGCTTACACACACTGGGGAAAAGCTGTTTTCATGTTCACACTGCTCATATACATGTAATCGTCACTGTGACTTAAAAATTCATTCACTTATTCACACGGGAGATAAACCGCTCTCTTGTACGCAATGCAGTTATACGTGTAATCAAAGAGGCTCGTTAACAAGGCACATGCTTACTCACAGCGGTGAGAAAAAGTTTTTATGTTCTCTCTGCACATATGCTTGTAATCGCAAAGAGCATTTGAGTAGACATATGCTCTCTCACACTGGAGACAAACCTATTACATGACCTGTGACATTATTTGACTAGCGTTTGTTCTGTTATCATTTTTGGAATACAAATTATTTGTCACACGATTCGTGATTATTGTTATAGTTTTTTTTTAAAAATGAATTAAAGTCTACTGTATATTACACATACTTGCTTTATTATAAAAACACCAGAAAGTCAAGAGGTACATTTATATATGCTTATAAAATTGAAAGTATGCCTGTCTGTCTTCTGTGCAACCCTTTAAATGATTTAAACCAAATTTTGCACAGTTGCTCTTCAGAACCGTGCGCAAAACATCCACCCTCCTTCTTCAACGATATTAATGTATTATATTGAATGCCATCCGTTTAGAATATTGTTTAGTTCCACTCTAATAACCTTAAACCTAGATTAGCATCGTTAAAAAATACGACGTGGTTGCTATCGATATGTAAAATGGAAGTGTCTGGGTATAAATACATTTGGTACTTGGCCATAAATAAGAAACACATTAGAATTAATTTTGGAACATGTTTCATATTTAAAAAAAACTTTTTTCAATTAAAAAACAATAAAATATTAATGAAAATACGTTTAAAAACAATTCTCACTTGGTACAATCTGGGCAATTTTTAATTTAGTGCATTCCACAGACGGTTTTTCCACACTTGCAGTAAGTGCTCGTCATTTTTTTGCTTTGCAGATGGACTAAATCCTTGGTATTTTCTTGACTTTGTAATTGCACTTGTGATCATGGGGTCAGAGTATCTTGCTCACCAATGGACTTGCAAAATGGACCCACAAAGCTCTGCTCAATTTAAGGATATTTAGCCTTGACTTTTTTTAGCTGTGGGGTGTTGTATCAACAGTCAGGGATAGCACCTGCTAGAGTGGGAGAGGCGTCAGAATTAGCGAGTGGGCGGAGAAAATTAATTTGAATTATACGTAAAATTTACAAACTATAGGACCTCATCTAGGATTAAGGAAAATATATTCACCCTACCCTATCCCATCTCTACTTCATTAAATTTTTAAACATTAAATTGTTTTTTTTTTTAAATAAAATAATATACATTCTTTACTATAAATTTGTAACTTTTCTGTAATTATAATAATAATAAAGAGACTACATCTTTTTGTGTTGTAAAAAAAATATGTTTTATGTAGCACACTATCCCTACTAAGATTATATTTAGTCTACTTGTATAGAATATTCATAAATTAAGTTAAATGTGAGATCTGACAGTTGTTTGTAAATATGCATGTGTATCCGCAATTAATGCAGCGTGATATCGGACGTATAGTTGTGTGGAAGAGCCATTATAAGGCTCCGCACCCTTGAGAAACGCTCTCTTATATATGCGTTAATATTGTATTAATCTGTGTAACCAGTTATTATTGTGATAAACCAAGAATTAATACATAGGCCTCCTCACTAATTCACAACTACAGTTAAAATTAAATGAAAAATATGATGATGATCTACCTATTGGTTATTAATGAATTACATAAATTTATTATTACATACTGTATATTATCATGGCGTTCCGCTGGTCGTCTTACCGCGTGCCGTAATCTCCGGAAGCGGCAACATTCACACACATAACATGACCAATATCAACAAGATATCCCAGGAGTGTCAATCGTTGGAATAAAGGTGCGTAAACACTAGTATTGTTTGCAGGCCCACATGTGATCGCTAAATACAAATTCTTGCGGAGAGATCAGTAGAGTAGCATTATTAGACCGAGTGCGAAGTGCCGAGATTATACCAATACTTTTACACAATATAGAAAGATTAGGGCGGCTCGGAAACGTCTTGCGAGTGCTGGAAGAAAATGTTCCTTCTGCATTAGTGGCGTCGTATTAATTACCACTCTAGTTTTACGTGGCCCTGGCAAAAAGCATCGCAAGACACTGGAGGATGGAAGAGATTCATAGAGGATATGGGGAGTAAAATGATGATGATGATGATGATTGGACATTATGCTTGAGGTCATCGGAATGGACTAATTTAACTGGCCCTACCATTTGACATTACTTTTAAGTTGACTCTAACCGAGTATCACTGTATAGCTGGCTACCTCTGATACTGTCAGAAGAGATATACAAAATACTCAACGGCTAAATAATAGATTCCTTGAGCAAACCTTTGCCTGTGCCAAAAGCTGTCTCCGAGCGAGGAACGTCACTGTTGAAGGTTACACTGAAATGATCAATTGAAATCTAAGGAAATCGATGCGCGGCTTACTGAACGCTGTTATATATTAAATTAAGTTACAATGGAACCTCTCATAACGAGCACCTCCTATAAGGAGTAATTCGCATTACGAGCAAAATAAATTGTGGAAAAACGCTCTCTTAACGAGCGACATTTCGCATAACGAGTGGGGAAGTCCCATCTTCACATCACTCACTCGTGAGTCAGGACTTCCGCGCCAGTGCATCAGTCTCCGGTTAGCACTCGTTCCGCTAGCATCATGTCGCATGTGATCACACATTTTTCCAAATTTGACATTATTTGTAATTTTTTTTGTGCAAAGTTTAACCTTTGCAAAAAAGTCCATGAAGAAGACAGCCATAAGAAAATAAAAATAACTAGAAATGAAACGTAAAATCATTGAAAAGCGAGAACGAGGCGTGAGCGTGGCTGATCTAGCGCACACATACAATCGGTCTACAACAACGATTTGCACTATCCTTAAGAACAAGAACAAAATTAAGAAGATAGATGCTTCAAAGGGAGTGTCAAGAATGTCCACAAAGCAGTAACCTATTCTTGATGATGTTGAAAGGTTGCTTCTCATATGAATAAACGAAAATAAATTGCAAGGCGATACTATTAACGAAAACATTGGTAACATTCCAAGTTGTTACGCTCTTAACAATTTGTAAGTATGTAATTTAATTAGAATAAACGTTAAAAACATAAAAATTGATTTTACGGCAGGAAATGCATTATTGTCATTTACGTTGTTTTGTATGGAAGTTCGATTAACGAGTGTTTCACATAACGAGTAAGATTCTGGAACGAATTAGTCTCGTTATAAGAGTTTCCACTGTATTTTGACATGTTCATTCTGGCACGTGGACCCCACCATAAACATCAGTCCTTTTCTTGTTATTCGAACAAATGCATTACATCACCATTGCGTAGAATGTGTTTAATTGCTGACACTGGATTTATTAAAAAATATACCATCGAGTACTACTGAAAAACTGACTCCATTCAAAGATTGTCCGTCATTCAAGCGATATGGCATATCCATTATCACTTAATTTTTATGCCACTAGTAAAAAAATAAAAATATGGTTTAAGTAAATAACAACTTTTATTAAATTAATAGATGAAATATAATCTGAGTAAGTAATATTAATAAAATTATCCCACTACATATTATCACGTTCAGTTGGGTGCCGGTTGTTTGAGAGTGCGGATTATGTGAGTATCGGATAAGTTCATAAATAGTTTTACATATATTCTGAACACAATATTGGTATATATTTACAATGCGTAAGAACGTGACTCTTTAAGTTGTGTTTGCGGGAACAGGTAAAACTACACTGAGAACAGGAAAAAGGTTTTTCTCCAGAATGTGTAATCATATGTGCCTTTAAGGATTTCTTTAGGAAACAAGAATAATTGCATTGAGAACACGAGAAAGGTTTCTCTCCAGTATGAGTAAGTAAATGATTATTTAAGCTTGATTTCAAAGAGCAAAAATAATTACATTGAGAACATGAAAAAGGTTTTTCTCCAGTGTGTTTAAACATATGACTTTTCAAGCTTGATTTCTGGGAACAAGTATAACTACATTGAGAGCACGAGAAAGGTTTTTCTGTAGTGTGAGTAAGCATGTGAGTTTTTAAACTTGATTTCTGGGTACAAATATAATTACATAGAGAACATGAAAACGGTTTCTCTCCAGTGTGTGTAAGTATGTGGCTCCTGAGAGTTGTGTTTCGGGAACAAGTATAATTACATTGAGAGCATGAGAAAGGTTTTTTTTTTAAATGTGTAAGCTCGTGATTTTTTAGGTTTGATTTCAGGGAACAAGTAAAACTACACAGAGAACATGAAAAAGGTTTATCTTTTTTGTGTGTAAGCGCGTGGCACTTTAAATTTGATTTCAAGGAACAAGTAAAATTACATACAGAGCATGAGAAAGGTTTCACACCTGTGTGTTTAAGCAGGTGTGTCTTTAGGCTTGATTTATGGGAACACGTATAACTACATTGAGAACATGAGTACGGTTTCTCTCCAGTATGTGTGAGCATGTGGGTCTTTAGACAGGATTTCTGGGAACAAATATAATTACAAAGCGAGCACGCGAAAGGTTTTTCTCTAGTATGTGTAAGCGTGTGTGTCTTTAAGCTTGATTTATGTGAACATGAATAATTACATTCAGAACATGAGAAAGGTTTTACTCCTGTGTGTTTCTGCATGTGAGTCTTTAATATGTAGTTATGGGAACAAGAATATTCACATTGTGGACATAAAAAGTACTTTCGTTTTATGAGCTGTACTTTCGATTTTTGTAAAATGCAGTTTTCGGATTTTTTAATTTTGCAGTCTTGGGTGGGTATTATACATCCAGCTTCGGTGCGATCGACTAGACTCTCGTTGTAATTTTCTGAAACATATAATTTAATTTGTAAAAAAAAATATATATTCTATAATGTGATCATATTACATTCAAAATATGGTTTAAAGGATACAATACTCCTTGACTACAATTGAAATAAGTGATTATCGTATTATACAAGTTTATATATTGTAGATTTTCTGATTATGAAGCAGATGAAGATTACTCTCTTCAAAAAAAGCATATCTTTCATACTTCAATCCAAAAAATATATAACCTCATTAGTGACATATAGATGACTTAGTTGTAAGAAATATTCGAAAGGTTTCTACATGGTGAAAACATATATATAACTTCTAAAAATTTGGTAGGTAGTCCCATATGGGTAGAATTGGTGAAAGTTACTTTGTGTAAAGTGATCATTGAAGCCAGCCGAGGACAGGTCGAATGCCTTGTAATATCCATGAGTTCCATACTTCCCATATAAAAACATTGGTTTCGTCTCTATGAGACATCTATAATAGGTATAAATAAAGCATGTTCGAGGCTTGGAGGACAGCGGAGAGCAAATCTAGTCGGGGCATCCTGGTACACCAGGTAACGTAAGATCATGTTATTATAAATATTAGTTATACCGCTACCTTCCTCTGCATTCTCGGAGTACTCCAAACATTCCTTCTTGATATCAGGATACGATACATCCACGTCATCGACACCGCTCCCGGCCGGGGACTCTGGCTCGGGCTTGATGGCAGGACTGTCAGAGCTGTCCATGCTTCTGTTTATAAGAAATATGAATCATAAATTAAAAAAAATATATAACTTGAAATGGTGACGAAAGATCATCCACACCACCATTACTCCATAATACCAACTAACCGCAATTATACATCGCTGTGAGTTCACTACATCCAGCAATGCTGACCTTAGTACTTCTCCACCGTTCCAAGGTATACTCTCTTGTTTGAAGGCCAGAATATGAGGGAACAATTCTAAGCACAGAAGATATAAATAGGTTGAGGAGCTCCAGAGGCATTTGGATCGAAATTATAGATTAGATCTAATATATTAAAGGTAAATCTGGCAACAACGGCGTGTGTCACGTTGTAATGCAGCGCGCTGGTAATAAATACAGGATGAATATTGAGTTCCAGGCCGACATTTGTCAGTTCGCATTTAGTAGTAGAGAGTAGTTGATTACAATTTATTATGAAGCATATAACGCCTCAACGTCGTGTTAGAAACATTAAAATATATACGTAAATAATAATAGTAATGCTTTAACACAGCACAGAAATTTTTAATTAATTTAATGCCAAAATGTGGTGATATCAATTGATCTACTCGATCACCTGATTTGGCGGCTCCTGACAATTTTGTGTGGAGGTACTTGGTAGAAAAGGTCTACGCTAATAAGCCAATAAAAATTCTGATGCTACAGGACTATATTGGAAATGAAAAAACACGCCAAGTTTGCGAGAATATTATGAAAAATATGGTTAAAAGAGCACGCATTTGTGCCGCTGCCAGAGGCGGCGATTTGGCCGATGTCATATTCCATAATTGTAATAAAATTATAAATCATTTTCTTGTTATTCAAAACCAACATCGGCCTGGAATATAATATTCACTCTGTATCTAACCGAATTAGACTTTCATACAAGGTTGTTGTAACTTGTGAAAATAAACCATTATGTGACCAAAATCACTACGATGATTGGTAACTAAGATTTAACTGTTAGATGTCTGCTTTATATTTACTAGTGATCGATAGAAGAATTACGAATAATCATTGTTACAAACGGAAACTAATGCAGTAAGAATGATGGTTTAACCCTGAATAACTAAACCTTCGTAATTTAGACGATGCGTCAGTCACAAAATTGTCAGAATTCGACAACCACGACCCCGGCCACGCCTTCCCGCCCGTTACCTTCATCCTGTTGGCTCTAGATCTCAGTACCGGTTTGGCAGCCGTGCAGTGTATATGCTTGTAGCCATACTGGAGTGTGCGAAGGTTTAGTGTTTGCGTAACTTTCGATTTTAATGTTTTTGTAGTTGTTTGTTAGTTTTGTAAATAGTTTATGTATATATTTATTTTATAAAAATAATGGCTACCGATGAAGAACGTGAAAACGAAAGAATAAGACAGTTATTAGACGAGGAACTTTCAGATTTGAACGATTCACAAAATAACGATACTTTGTTTTCGGAGAGCGATGACAGTGAAGGTGACAATATTGAAAAAGATTATATTGAAGATACAGATGACACAGATGCGGATTATGAGGAAGAAAAAGGCAAAAATAATGCTTCTCTGAACTCTAGAAAGAGAAAAAGGACTGAAAGTATAGTGTTCTACCTGATGTCGTTCTAGTGGCTATAAAATTGCCTTATATATTTTTTATATGCATTATACAGTGTAGTTTCAGGAAACGTATTTGTAAATAAACTAAAACGCTTTCATGAATTGTTTTATTTTTTCCCCGCTAGACCTTGCAAGTACAAATTACAATTTTGTTGTTGTATAACTAATAGTAAAACCGCACATCTAATAAGTTATACAATTTAAAACAGCAACACTACGCATTTCTTTATTAAATTTTAAAAATTTACAATTACAAATTGTAAAAAAAAAATATACCGGCGTCGTCAAATTTACGAAGGTTTAGTAATCACGTGACAGTGAAATCGATTCCTAACTGTCATTTATCTTTTTCAAGGAGCAGATAACTAACCAGCCAAGTGCCAAATAAATGTACAAACAACCTGCGGTAGCAATATCAGCGGTTCAAAATAAAAAAGATCTCTACCGCTAGCTATCTCTAGGCTTGAGTACTCGGGCCCAAAATCGAAGAGAGGAATCACTTTTGTTACACTCAAAAATACAATACTATACTTGAAATGCAACAATTCACTCTCCACTGAACAATATTGAGTACAAATGATCTTGCTGCAGTAGCTTCTATCTGTCATACCGATCCACCATAGAAAAAAAATACCTGGCATAGACAAATTCTTAAAAATTATTTTTATATAAAAATCCAACATATCTACATCGTTGAAATTTGTTTGATTACTTTCGTGCGTGTCCACTAGAAATATTAACTTACTCTTAATCTAGTGCTTACCTTAGCATATACTTACCTATTATTATGAAGGTCGTCACGAAATTGAAAAAAAGAGTTTATCAATTAAATGAATATAATATGATGTAAATTGTAACAATTGTGAACAATAGATTATTGTTACGACGTTCAACGGTATTCCGATAGTGTGTATTTTGATAATACAGTAAGTCATTTAAATATTTAAAAAAAAAATTCTATAAAGAGCTTATAAAAGCTACATGCAACATTTATATGTCGAAATAAATTATAAATCTCGTAGACATAATTCATTTTGAAATGTTGTATTGTGTAATATAGAAATGTTATTTAATCAAATCAAACGTAAACCTGTAAATAACTCTAAACGAAAGAAACATGACTTAGACCATTTTCATAATAAAGGGCGCATGTATGAGACACTCCTGTATATTGGTTTATACAAATACGTTTCTGTCTTGATTGAAATATAGTGTTGTTGCTGGGAATCAAATATAGGGTTTGTGTTTAATAGTTTATTTATTTATTTATTTTATGTGGTTGATTAATATTATTGGATACTCAAGAAGATGTACAACGTTGTCGCATTTATAACTCAAATACAGTGTTGTTGTGGGAGTGGTCTCGTATATTATTCTATAATGTACGTTAAAATATCAATATTTTCGTTCTTTCTTACGACATCTGTTATATCACTGAATATTCTCATCGCTCTGTAAATCAATGATTTCTGTGATTTAACCTTCTTCCTGAACGACAGTCTCATTCTTTCTTACAGGTGATACTCGATAATACACCACGTATGTCCAAATCTTGAATACATATATAATTGTGAATTGTGAACTGAGAGATAAGTACGAAGCGCGTTTTTAAATAAGTACCGTTACCGGATATTCCCGGTGTAGCGCGGCAGTTGCAATGTTGCGCAGGCGCAATTGGTTCATTCATCTGTTGACTTACCACATGCAACGTTAGAGACATTCGCATAGTGTGAAGTAAGTGGTTGAAATGTTCAAGACAAGAGTTCAGCCCGCCGACTGTGAGATACGGTCCGTGATTCGTTTTTTGAATGCATGAAACATGAATCTGGGCAGACATTCATGGCCAACTATATCCTGATTTGGCACTTTTGATTGATTGCCATATTTTCCTTCATCTGAAGCGGTTCCTTGGTGGCAAGCATTTTGATGACGGTAATGAACTCAAAGACGTGGTTTTTATCCCAGGCGGCGTTGTTCTATGACGAAGGTATACAAAAATTGGTGCCTCGTTATGACAAATACCTTAATAATGGTGGAAACTAACTAATTTAAGGTGTATAGCGTCAGAAGAATGTAAAGTGTTGTAAAAAGACGGTTGTGTTATTTTGAAGACATCCAGTACTTACTTAAAAAACGTCGGATTCCGATCGTGCGCGGCTCCGCACTATGTGTGTGTAGAGAAGAACCGGCATCGTGACGTACTTAGAAGCGCTCATTTGATTCAGGGTGATGGGAAATATCATTTTGAAATAAAGTTGAAAATAAAACACAATACAAAAGTGAGAGTAAATATATTACATGTGATGTATCTATGGAACGAATGCGAGACGCGCGAGGGTTGGCAAGATGACGCGCGTGAAAGAGATAAAGGCGATGGGCTCTCGCTTCCGAACTATTGAACTGATAACATATAATATTGACTGGTACAGAATTGTATACAGGCTAAAGATTAAATAATATTGTTACACGTACAAGTATTATTTCATCACCGCACAGTAAGGGGATTATCTTCATCAGCACAATTATGGACATATAACATTATACATTCTATAATCTGTTAAAAAAAAAAGCATGTTCAATGTCACAAGTTGTGTGGAGGGAAAATTGAGCCGACTGGTACACTTTTGCCCTTTTTCCCGAATCCACCACTTACCCAGGACCGGTCTATAATCAAAAGCCACAATATTGGTTTATTTCATACGCCGCCAGGTTGGCATTTTTTTAACACTACAAAGCGACCGTGCTACGCCTCAGAGCTGAACATTTGGAAAGACAATGACGTCAAACTAGCAACTAAAGTTATGTTGCTCTTGTCATTTAAATCTTTACGTATACAGCGGGACTTGGACAGTCAGCAAGAAGCGAAAAATAGATGCCTTCAAATTGTATTGCTGGAGAAGCTGCTCAGTGTTATGCATGTGGACAGCGTGACGCACGAATTCCTCAACCCCCAACAATCCAACAAGTCTTATCTACTACGATTTTAAAGGTATTCCTAATTATGCATCTACTGCGTTAACAGAAAATTTGTGAAAAAGTGAATATATTCATATGTTACTTTTATACATACGTTTACATTATTTAAAACTAAAATGACCCATAATTAAAGATCCAGTCAAAACATGAGAATTGAATTCTCTATTAAGTTGAGTAATTTGTAAAATAAAAAGGGGTATAAATATTTTAAGTTACGTAATACATGGTGTAACCGACAGGTGAATAACTGAGTATATTACGAGTGGAAATTTTCAAAGGATATGTGCGAATTCTGGACTGTTAATTAAATAATGTTTGAAATTTTAACAAAATTGTATTTAGCTTAAAGTCAATGTACTTGGAAATAAATATTTGCAAAATTATTGCATTATTAAACTTTATCTTTGCTTCAGGGCCTAAAGTGGTCTAGTCGCTCGAAATTCGATCACCACTAATTTTTTGTATTCAACACATAATTTGAAATCAATAAAATATTTCAATTAATAGCATAATTGCGATTTTTTTTCTGAAATGCCTATATCTGTGACATGTTTGAGATTAGGCACATATCACTTGAACATTTTCAACTCGTAATTTAGTCAGGTATCCACCTTTAAAGTATTGTGGTCTGGCACAACCTATGTACATGTACATATATATATATATATAATAAAATAAGTATAAAATAAATATAAAAATATTGATTTCGTTTGTAAAATACCACTTGTTTAGTGTAATAAAAATAATAAAGTTTTATTTTATATATTCTATATTTACATTTTTATAACATCATACACATTGGTGATTAATGTTATAAACTTTTTCCTATAGGGATACCCTAAATCAAAGATACACAGTAACAATCCTTCCTCTCTGGACTAATTAAAAGAAAATATCTGAGAAGAAATGGCAGCGATTACAGAGAAAACGTGCCTCACGTATAGAAGAGTAAATAACGAATCACATTTAGAAAACATACTTTACAAGAAATAAATTCCCAGGGGCTGTACTTAAATGCAAAATAATAATTTTTTTATTAAACCAATCCATTATTGTAAGACTTTAGGGACACCTAGTACAATAGTTAATTGTGTAAATATTTCTATATATACTTATAATGTGTTTGAACGTGACCTTTTAAGTTGTATTTACGCGAACAGGTAAAATTGCAATGAGAGCACGAAAACGGTTTCTCTCCTGAGTGTTTAATCATGTGTGCCTTTAAGGCTTTCTTATGGTAACAAGAATAATTGCACTGCGAACACGAGAAACGTTTCTCTCCAGTGTGCGTAAGCAAATGGTCCATTAAAGTTGATTTTAAAGAACATATATATTTACATTGAGAGCAGGAGAAAGATTTTTCTCTACTGTGTTTAAGTGTAATGTGCTGCTTTAAGCTTGATTTTTTGGAACAAGTATGACTGCATTGAGTGCACGAGAAAGGTTTCTCCCCAGTGTGTGTGAGCATGTGGGCCTTTAAATATGAATTCTGAGAACAGATATAATTACATAGAGAACATGAAAACGGTTTCTCTCCAGTGTGTATCCGCAAGTGGCTCTTTAAGGTAGAGTTTTGGGAACAAGTATAATTACAAAAAGAGCATGAGAAAGGCTTTTCACCAGTGTGTATTAGCATATGCTTTGTTAGGTATGACTTCCGGGAACAGTTATAATTACATAGAGAACACGTGAAAGGTTTATCTCTAGTGTGTGTGAGCATATGGGACTTTAAACGTGATAAAAGGGAACAAGTATAACTACACTGCGAGCACGCGTAAGGTTTCTCACCAGTGTGTGTGAACATGTGTTCCTTTAAGCGGGATTTCTGGGAACAAATATAATCACACATAGAACAGGAAAATGGTTTCTCTCCGGTGTGCTTCATCATATGTGTCTTTAGGGTCGACTTTTGGGCGCACGTATATTCACACTGTGAACATGTTAAAAATTTCCGCTTTTGTTTTCTTAAGATGCATTTCTTGGATTGTTTAGTTCTGCAGTGTGGAGGGGATTTTATGTTTGGTGTTTCGGTGTAGGTGTCCCGATTCCCGTGTTGGCTTTCTGAAAAATAAAGTTTTATAAATTAATCTTTTATTATTTGTTATTAATAAAAATGATCGATAACCAATATATATATATTTTTAATATCTGATAACAACACTATTTTGGTAAATATTGGGTTATCTAAGTCTTTCCGGTTTTTTTAAATTATTTATTATAAAATCAAATAATTTAAACAAAAAAAAAACTTCGTCGGAGGTCGGAACTCTAGGGTTTGGTCAAAGAATTTTCCCTCGAGGCATTGAAACCTCGATTAAAGACGAAAATAAGTATGTGTCAAAAGTGTACTTTTTTTGAACAAGACACTCCATTATGTCTGCCTAAAATGAATAAAAACTATAAAATACAGGAAAACGGCGACACTGAATTTTAAGAGCAGAAAAAATGCGACTGCTGACCTCCACATATTGTTTCGACCGGCCGAAACAATTAACTACCGTGGCATACTTGAATATCTTTATCTGACATAAGGCCGACTGCGATCGATACACTCCGAAACATAGGCAACCTTACACTCGCACAGATAATTAAAAAACCAACATGCAAAAAACAGGGATGTCAACCGAAGAAATAATAATGTGCATCAACACCCGGTACCATAAGGTCAAGGTATTATAAATAATAATCATAACACTACCTTGCTCAGCATTCTCAGAGTACTCCAAACACTCCTTCTTAATGTCAGGATACGATACATCCACGTCAGTGTAGATCTCATCACCGCTCTCGGCAAGGTACCCTGGCTCGGACTTGATGATGGGACTATCGTCAGGGCTGGCAGGGTCCATGCTGTTACCTTAATATGTTTCTAGGAAATCTGAAAAATTAATGACAGTGTGTCAGATTATTTATAACAATGGTATTTGTTTTAGAACACCAATTACAATACTAGTGTGGAGGTCTATCGTCTCCTCAATCATTATCACCACCGACGACCCTGAACGTACCTTGCACAAATCTGGATGTAAAAGAGAGCCTCAAAAAGTATACTCAGAATGGAAATGTGGGCAGTTGTATGTGATTAATTATAATTGTGAATCACATTAGATGAAAAATGGACGAAAAAATCTATCAATTAAAAAGTATTTGTTAAAAATATTACAGAACCATGTTCTGTAATTGAAACCTAACAGTTAAAATGTGCTTTCATTGAAAAATAAACATATAATTATGATTGTCTACAAAAAAATTTTTTTTTTCGCAAATGTATGGACGTAAACGGGCAAATTATCGACTTGCAAATACCTGAATAGATTTTAGAATATAAATTATCCACTCGCGAATGTCATAATAAACTTAAGAATATAAATTATCGACTCGAAAATATCTGGCGCCTGAATGTAATAGACGTCAAAATGGAGAAAAACTGCATTTTCAGTAGAACGTTTCTCACTCGGGAGACGAAATTAATTTGAAGAGATGCACAATTTTGATCGAATCTGTGTAACCTGATTTACTGTGCAGCTAGCATTTATCCAGACCACGAGACACATGCAAACTAATCAGCAGCGGTCAGGTAAAATAAACAATGTCACGCAGAAGCAATGTTAGTCGAGCAGATCAAAAAATCACTTTGATACCAATGGAATGTCCATTTTATTCTAATTGCTTTTTAAAATTATGCTGAAACATAGATACTAGACTTACAAGGCTATATATTAATCGATATAAAACGAAAACGATGCACTGCTTACTAAATGATGTTGATTTTAAAAGTAATTCCTTTGACAAATGACAACACCATAAATATTTGGTTATCATCATAGACAATTTATTCATTATGAAAATTCTTAAGTAAGTACTTTAGATTTTTCAATAAGGGTTCTAAATAATCTCTCAGTTTTAACTATAAGGCAATATTTTCATTGTCGAACAGGTACATGCTGATGGCAAATAAACCATTGTAAAGTATTATTCATAATTACCTTTCTGCATACTTTGATAAAAAATATTCACACGCAGACATACTGTTAATTTAAGTTACCGTAAAGAAATTGGGATTTTAAAGCGTTTAAATTAAAAAAAGGTTTTTACAAATTGTAATTGCTGTAAAATAGTTGTCTTGGTACAATATCATTGTATGTTGAGTATTTAAAGTGAAATATCAATTTCATCATTTGATTCGATCTCCAACTGTATCGATATTTTGGGGACACGATTTGTTTATACAGTTGCTTACGTAATTATCGAATCGAAACACCTCTATATAATAATTGCTGATTTGTAATACGAACTTTGAGTAGACATTGCGTAAAATCACATTGATACATGTAGAACACCGCCGCCGCTGCCTTGAAATCAGTACAAAAAAGACCCAGTGAATGGAGTTTCCGGGGGCGCACACAAGCAACAATTATATCGCAAATTGTTATTCACAATATTAACAGCTTAAAAGTATATTATAATAATCATAGATGTATTCTGGCAATTTACCGCTCTCCATCAGTACGTAATATCTCACAGTTTCTAATGTCGCTTAATGACTAACTATCTTAGTTTCCCCCATAACCTTTTCGTTATTAAGCGGCCAGAACTTCAGTGTGGTCCGAAGCGGGGTATAGAAACACCCCATATCATACGCATACAAAAGATAATAAAAAGTTCATGACGGGCAAAGTGGTCCCAACTGCCACGCCGGACGTCTCGTGTTCGAATATCGTGAGTCGCGATACAGCTGTCTCCCTCGTTCGAATCTGTGGTATGGGGCTACCCAGTGCATTAGTTAGAGTGAAACAAATAATAAGCACAGTAACTTAAAGATAAGAGACAGGGGTATGGTATCGACATGCGCAGGTGTATGTTCTGCGCGACGATCACTAGACCGAAAACAATATATACGCCTAGAAATTTTAAAAACAAAAATGTCAAAATTTTCGTCACTATTTCCGTGAAGATTACAAAAAATAAGAATGAAACCGTTTTTATAATTATTGAGTTATCGAGTATAAAGCGATCTATGTGGAATATGAATACCCCGCTTCGAGAAGGCAAGGTTAATTATATTAGTATGAGAAATACATCATCGTTATTATTATTTATTTAGAAAATTTAGAACAACAGTAGTCATTCAACAACGTGATGAAACAATAGAGTTATACACACCCAAATAAGAAAAATGTTGAATTATGGGCAAGGCTATCGACATTTATCTAAAAACATGATCAAAATATATAATACAATTTTAACAGCAAAATAAAATGTTTCAAATTTGGTTAGATTAGAACATTGAAAAATTAAAGACATAATTATTTATCTGTTTTGAACACCTTTAAGCCATTTTTTAAATATTTCTATATTTTAATTAACCCTCCGGTACTATGGTGCGGGGCGGATCCGACACAAGCCAAATACTTTTTTATACTACCCCCACCACAATGGCCTGACTGTTGAGCGTTCTCTGCTATCTGTCGAGTCAGCTTAACTACAGGTATGGACGAGTACGGTGTCTTATAATTACGATGCATTTTTAGACAATGTTCACTTCATTAAAAGTTGTCTCCTAATAAAAAGAAAAGAAAAATATGCAATATTGGTAGTTGTGTTTGAAAAGGCAACGAGACTTGCAGTTGCAGTTGATCTGTCAAAAATGTTTTGATTGTGAAGTACCTACATAATAGTGCTACTGATTCTCATTAGTTCCATATTTGTTTTATTTATATTTACGAAACTTACAGTCAATACAAATGTTTACTTTACATTACAAATGTTGCTTTTTATTTGATCAAATAAGAGAGACAACCGTGTTTGGGGTGGGTCGGATCCGACCCAACCGTAGACATGATGCTTCGCGACCTCACCATTGTTCATTTCCCAAGTGAACGGAATTAAAAAAAAAATCTTTTATAAAAAAAAACGTAATAAAAAAAAGACAGCAGACCAAAAAATGCATTTAATTTTCATTACTCTTTAAAAAACATAAGAATTACAGAAAAAAAATCTATAAAATAAATATTTGTTTGCTTCGACCAAAATATAATTTAAAAATTAATAATGTTATTACTCCGTTTATTCAGGGTTCGTCGATACATCTAAATGCTCACAACACTACGTTTATTTATGTATTAGCACTATTTAATCGATTCTTTAAGTTGATCACCAACATATAAAGACGAAATATAATTTATTTTACAATGAAAACTTTATTGTTACCCTACTACAAACAAATCAGAATATACCAGAAATCAAGAGCGAACTTTTGAAATGAACCAGTTACTGTCAAAGTAAAAAATAAGAATATGGTTCCTTATACGTGAATAAGTAAATGTCTTTTTAAATGATGTTTCAGATTACATCGATAAGTGCACCGTGAACATGAAAACATTTTTATTGCAACATGAGTAAGCCCATGTCGTTTAAAGTTTGATTTTTGATTGCACGCATAATTACACTGTGAACATGAAAACTGTTTTTCCCCAGTATGAGATAATATATGGACTCTCAAGCTGCTTTTTTGATTGCATGAATAATTGCACTGAGAACAAGAAAACTGTTTGTTCACAGCGTGCGAAAGCACATGCATTGTTAACGTTGATTTTTGATTGCACGAATAATTGCAAAGTGTACATGAAAACAATTTAACTCCAGTGTGGGTCAGTACATGTCTATTTAAGTATGACTTTCGCTTGCACGAAAAATTACACTGTGAACAGGAAAAATTTTTATACGCAATGTGTGAAAGCATATGCAATTTTAAATCTGATTTTCGATTGCATGCATAAGTGCACTGGACACATGAAAACAGTTTATCACCAGTATGAGTAAGCACATGTATTTTCAAGGATGATTTTCGATTACACGAATAATTGCACTGTGTACATGAAAACGGTTTCTCACTAGTATGCGTAAGCACGTGTATTTTTAAGTTTGATTTTTGATTGCACGAATAATTGCACTGCGTACATAAGAAAGGTTTCTCCCCAGTATGAGTTAGCATATGTGATCTTAAACTGCCCTTCTGATTACACGAATAAGTGCACTGGGTACACGAAATATGTTTCTCTCCAGTATGCGTTCTCATATGCCTTTTTAAGCCTGATTTTTGATTACACACATAATTGCACTGTAAGCACGAAAATGGTTTCTCTCCAGTGTGAGTTAGCCAATGGGATCTAAATCTGAATTTCTGATTGCACGAGTAAGCGCATTGTGAACACGAAAATGATTTCTTTTTAATATGTGTTAACTTATGGGCCCTAAAGCTTCCTTTATGATTACACGAATATGTGCATCGTGAACATGAAAATACTTTCTCTTCAGTGTGCTCAAGCTTGTGCTTGGTTATATTGCTTTTGTGATTACAGGAAAAAGTGCACTGTGAACATGAAAATAGCTTGTGCTTAGTATGTTTAAGCGTATGAACTTTTAATGTGCTTTTCTGATTACAAGAAAAATAACATTGCGAACATGAAAACGGTTTTTCGCCAGTGTGAATGAGTAAATGTCTTTTTAAATGTGATTTCCGATTGGTAGAAAAATTGCATTGTAAACATGAAAACAGTTTTTTCTCAGTGTGTGAAAACATATGTATGTTTAAATCTGTTTTACGATTGCATGCATAGGTGCACTGTAAACATGAAAACAATTTATCTCCAGTGTGCGTAAGGAGATGTATTTTCAATATTGATTTACGATTGCATGAATAATTGCACTGTGAACATGAGTACGGTTTCTCTCCAGTGTGCGTGAATAAATGCATTTTTAAGTTTGATTTTTGATTGCATGCATAATTGCACTGTGTACAGGAAAACATTTTCTCACCAGTATGCGTTAGCATATGGGCTCTTAAAACACCTTTTTGATTACACGAATATGTGCACTGTGAGCATGAAAATAGTTTTTTTCCTGTGTGCGAAAGTGCATGTATTTTGAGAGATGATTTTCGATAGCACGAATAATTGCATTGTGAACATGAAAACGATTTATCTTCAATGTGTTTCAGCATATGTATATTTAAATCTGATTTTCGATTGCATACGTAAATGCACTGAGAACATGAAAATAATTTCACTCCAGTGTGCCTTAGGATATGTATTTTTAAGTTTGATTTTCGATTGCATGAATATGTGCACTGTGAACATGAAAATTGTTTCTTTCCTGTATGACTGAGCGTCTGTTTTGTTAAGTGTTTTTTCTGATTGCACGTGTAAGTGCATTGTGAACATGAAAATAGATTATGTTCTGGGAGACTTAGTACAGGACTACTTGACTTTTTTTTTACGGTTAATATGTGCTTCAATTCTGACTCCTTTTTAGGAGTAATCGGTGACGCAGTGAGGTTTGCTAAAGCAGAGTCTTCGAATCTCAGGTCACCTGTAAATTAATATAAATGATTTATTTAAAAAAGTAAAATAATACTTTTAAATTCGTATATTATTGATTAAATAGAACTGTATTTGGCGGCAACACCTTCCTAAAAAAACCTACGAAAACTCAAATTACAGATCTAAAATCAACACAAAGGCGATAAGAATTGGTTTGCACTCTGTAGTGACTGCCGTTCTGGACTAAAATGTAATGTATCATGTATAGGTACAACAATAATCTTCTAATTTCAATAAAGGAACGATCCACGTCCTGAAAAGGTTATTCTTCTTCTGGCTACACTCACTATATAGCATTGTGGTCCACTGTAGTATCTGGAAGTCAGTGTATTCCCAGTTTTGAGTCATGTTACGCGATTAAAGACGATCCTTTTGACTCTGATTAAAACACTTTTCATGTGCAAGTTCCGGACCTCAATTCTACTTATTTAACTCACTAACGACATCAAACTAAGTTTAGATAAAATATCGTATCGCGAATCGTGTTTGCACTGTACATAAAGTGTCGCGCCTAGTTCATTTGAAGCATTTAACTTCCAGTAAATTGTTTAGAGGGTTTTTTATCAGAATTTTTTACCCTTCCAATTCATGTATTAATATAAAACACATATGATGTTTATTACAATAAGTAGTTAGTAAAAGTGTCAAAGCGATTATCGCTGATGCACTTGTAGCAGTAGATTTGGCGGTCTAAGGTCTCTAAGGAATTGGAAAAAAAAAAAAATGTTTCGGTGATAACAACAACCGGTACTATACTCGATCGATCTTGTGGAACCAGTTCTTACGATAATCAGTAACTGGGCGTTCCGATAACTTAATCAGTAGTAAAATTTTACCATTATAAACGTTTACTGTCGCCTGTGGTAAAAATCGTTTGCGAGTTGTTCGAAGGTCAAGTTTACTACTCTCAAAGTAAATCCCGCATAATAGTGTGGCATTGCGAATAATCATCAAATATATAAGAATGTCATCAAATTTGATTTATTTTAAATATTATTTATACCATTGACAATACATACATTGTTTTCTTTATCTGTGGCTTTATCCACCCTGCATTCGAATCTGTCATCACTGGCGAAAATCTTCGCTCTATCTGTCAATCTATTAAACGAACTTTAATGACTTATATAGCGGGATATCAAATAATGCATTGTCGTATACTGCAACTTTCAAAGTAACAATGTGTCACATGACAATTGTAAGAGTTGTGAAGAGTCCGCCATTTTTATATAACAACTTACGGTTTTTGTATCCGATATCAGAGAGAAAAATTTGATTACTATTGAATATAGTATTTTTGTTGAATAAATATTTTTTACCAACGATCGAACAACCCATTATCTTTAACTTTATTTATAATAGTAAAAATTTACCACTAATCATAAAACCGCCCTTAGCGGTCAAAAATCAGTGAGTAACAAATTTCAATCATCGCTAATATATAGATTAGGTACGGAATTCTGTCACCTGTCAAGTGTACGACTCGCCGTACCAAATAAAAATAATCTTGTAAACAAAAAATACGTCATTCTAGTGGCTTTCATCCATCTTAAAAAGTCAGATCAGATGCAGACGTTTCACATCACTAATTACTAATCTATAATAAGGTAACTCCTAACCGGCGCGCTGGTCGACCTTGCTGGAGTACTCCGAGCACACCTGCTTGATGTCGAGGAGCGATATATCTACATCGGTGTAGGGTGCTCCACCGCCTTCCGCTTCATCACCGCTTTCGGCTGGAGACGGTGGCTCAGGCTTGATTGCAACAATATTTGGTTCAGATTTGACGGCAGGTACATCCATAGTTATAATTCTTCCAGCGAGCATGAGGCACGTGTCGCGCATTACGTCAGATGGAGGTCGACCATAGACACGAGCGGTCAAAAGATGAATTGTATTAACTACGAGTGTATTATAAATGCTGTCAGAGTACCTACCCACAAGGTCTTAAAAGTAACGAAAATAAATTTTCAAAGATGATGTCAGAGTACTTGAGTCGAAGTTGTCGTCACAGTATTTAAAGATTTATTTACATTTTATTTGGAAAACAAATACAAAAACGATTAAATAATTAAACCATAAAAATGGGACATGATGTTGTGCGCTATATGATTTGAGTCGGGGTTCTACAGGAGTTATAATTCGATTAATAGAACATGTATCATGCTTTTGATGGCTCGTCAGAACGATATCACGCCTTCATTAGTACCATGGTTGTAAGAAGAAGTACAGGTGAATATGAACGCACGGAAGATGAACAAATTAGACATTTATTAATCATACCATATATTCACGGGCAGGTGGAAATACTTATAACTAACTTAATCTAAAACTATGTCTACCTCGAATTGCCTGACGACGTTCCTCCGGAGACCTGGTCTCCGGCCGGCGGAGTGATGCCGTCAGCACCCGGCGTGGGCGGCTACCTGCTGACTGCTCTGCAGGACTGCGGACCGGTCTGGGCGGCTGCTCCTGGGTGGATTGCGGTGAACCGTGGCTGCTTATCTTCCGATTCTCTGGCAATGTTCGGCTGGATTTCTGGTTTAAGCTTCCACTGTCACACACCGGAAGTCGAAGGAATTCGAAAGTGGAGATCAATCTCCACTTTCGAATTCCTTCGACTTACGATTCCGGTTCTTGTTCTCAACTGCGTTTTCAACTAGCGTCTGGGATTCAACAGGCATCTGGGATTTAACTGGCGTCTGGGATTCAACTCGTATCTCGACATCCGAATATTGTGCTCGACCCTGTGTGCTTTCAACTGACGTCTTTGAGTGCTCGTCTTCAATTTTGGTTCCAACTGTGGTTTTCTTAACGTCTCTTCCAGACCTCGTTACCAACTAACAGAATGAGGTCTCGCCTCTAGCCCTTACTCCCGTTCCCACCGCATGTCTACAACTCGTTCCCATCGTGTATTTACAACTCGTTCTTATCGCGTGTTTACGACTGACTCATCCCGACCTCGTGTACAACTTGTCCCTCCGGACCTCGTTAAACTAGTCCTCCCGGGCCTCGTTCCCGACTCACTCCTCCGGATCTCGTCTTTCAACTAACTTTCAAAATGGCGTTCTGGCCCTTTTAAAGTAACGGTGGCGAGAGTGTACTCTCCGCTCGGAGGTCGGTCCGTCCCCACAGGATTGGCGAAGCCTCATTAGTCCATCCGTTGACAGCGGCGTTACACCTTCGCTTGTAGGCCTAATTTCCGGTTCCGCCCACTTTCTTCATAATTAATTACATTTAATTGCACAATTTATTCGTGACTGCCAAATCACACAAAGTTACTTAAATCTTCGAGTTCATCTCACCCGTAGTTATAAACATTTAACATTGTCTTGTCAACTAAACTTTTAGCCCAGTGACCTCATTACCGCTATTCACTATTCTCATATCAAATTATGACTAAATTTATCTCTACAGAAATTTTTCTTTTTGCTACAACATTAGGTACATATGGGATCTAGTCTTTTCTTTATTCAGCCTTACATTACGCCCACTTATACCTATTACATGTTTTTCTCTCCTGCCCAGTTATAATTACATTATTAGTTATATTTATTTACATTGCAATCTCTACGCCCGCCTTCATTCTTATTTATTTTAGTTGACTCGATTATTGTTAGTAGATAAGGAACGAATGCCGACTGAATACTGCGGAAATGCTACTACACCGGCACACTTTGATTAGATCGAACAGCGGTCGAATTTAAACTTGCTCAACCGGTTTTGTCGTATAGAATGAATGATTGACGACGGAATAGTCCGATTTAGGCACCACATAAAGTGCATGAATGTGGAAGGTGTGAATCCGCGTACACAGACTTATTTGTAAGCGTCCTATTGTCTCTGCCTACCCCTACGGAAAAAATGCGATAGTCAGTCGTCGCTCGGATAGGTCGGTCCGAATCAAAATCGACTCGCGACACAGATTACCGTCCAGGCATATCAATTGAGATCAACTTACTTACAAAGATCGAAACATATCAGAAGTGTAACTAATCTTATAAATAAAACAACAAAAACTGTTTTAGCCATCGGCACAGATCTTGTTAGGGTAATTCATCAGATAACATCGAATATGTAATAGAAAAAAATGGTTTCACAGGAAACGCCTGCTGTTTTAACGTATTTAGTTAAATCTTTTACGAATCCCTACCAGATGCTTTTTATTTAAGTATAAAATGAAAAACATCAAAGTCCGTAAAAAGAATATATTTCGGGAGATTTAATTATTTCAATGAAGATGTAAATTTGTTAAAATAGTTTCCAATTTGCAGTTTATTTGTGGTATAAGAATTCTTAAAATAATATAACATACAGCCCGTAATATTAAATAGATTATGTATCTGAACATATAAAAAGTTTTTATTGATTACAATCTGTCTAAAGCAATTTTGATGCGTTTTTCTCTCTATGTACTACATATGGAATTATAATATTGGTTATATAATGGTCAAATTGAAGTTTTCATATATTTTTAGAAAAAAAATTGTGTCCTGAAAAGGCGTGAATAAATTTTTCACCCTATTCAACGTTCAAATAAAATTCGTACGATAGACAGATGGTTATTTATAGTGAAAGCCTAAATATAATGGGAACTATTAAATAGCAATTAGTTGGTCTTGTATTGTGTCATTTCTAAGAAAACGTTCATGTCCTTTGCATGAGTCATTCGAGTGTAGTATGCAGCTCGATCCAGACGTTCTTTCAGGGCTCTGGACAATTTAGTGAAAACAATATTAATTATCAAAATGGACGCTCATATTACGAACGAAAAAGGTGTGATCCGATTTCTGAGTTAAGTATTTTTATTGATAAGATTGATTCGAAAATCTTATTTCTTTTATAGAATGAATCATAAGAATAAGAACTGATGTTTGTGTATTCTAATGATGCGATAAATTACCGTGAACCCGAGCGTGTCCATATGGACAAGCTTGACAGTAAGCATAACAAATTAAATAATATGATTTTCAAGAAATAATGTTATATATTTTTTTTTATATTTGAGATTTATGAAATTGCTTATTTTCAGGGATATGTCTAACATGGATGAAAATAGTACTGTCAGTAGACGGTATATTGGACGTAATTGAAGAAAATAGTGATGAAGATACATTTATATTTAGGGGTTAGGACGGTGGTTAATTGAAAGAAATATGATTGGCGTGTTGAGATGTTTATTGTGATGGATATAACAATGAAGACAGATAGAATGAATATATAGAAGGTGCATGTGTATTATGAAATCAAATGAAGCGAGTCGGCGGTCTCGCTCGGCGTGCGCGAGTCGGCAAGACCGCCGTTGTAAACGATGAAAATCGAGAGGCTGCCTGGCGGTGAATTATCGAGCTAGGCTTGTAGCAGCAGCGGCAGCGCTGTCGCTAGCGTCGATGCTGACTGAGATGGCGGTCGATTTAAATTCCGATCGCTACATACATATATCATCACCAAATCCTGCCATTTTAACGATAAAAATTTGGTTGATGAAGACGAAGGCGTCAAAATTGAAAATTTAAATTATAGACAATTATCAGCCGATGCTGTAATGTTAATGCATGTAGATGCATAAAAATGGACCAAACTGATATTATTTAGAATATTATATCGTAACGGATATTCGTCTATTTAGTTGGAGACGATAAAAGAACTTGAGTCCATAGTGTAATTGAATCATTTTTGCCAACGTTTCCTGAACCGCATTAAAGTCGGTTCAAAAATAAATCTGCAACTCTGCTGTTCGAATTATTTTTTGATGATACTATCATAAATTTACTCATTGCGAAGGTTAATAAATACGCAAAATTCAAAAATAAACCAATATAAACCTTCACTTCAGATGAAATTAGTTGTTTTGTTGGAATTTTAATTATGACTGACTATAATGTGGTTTTAAGTAAAAATGTTACTTTGGAGTTTTGAGTTGGATACACGAATGAACTCGTCTGTCTAGCAATGCGTTAGTCAATTCTTTCAGTTAATAGTAAATTAAAAAGAAATAAAAATTCATGTCACTCGAAAGACCAAAATATGTGTCCATATCGATGTTAAGACTTTTTTATGAAGACAAAAATGCGGCATATAAGTTATTACGTCATCTCATCTAGTATTGGCTGTATTCCTATCCTTAAATCAGTGTGTATCAGATGCTTGTCCCGAATCGGCTCGGAATCTAAAAAAAATATGTTAAATAAATAAAGACGCTAGACTGTTAAATACCCTTTTATTTTATTTTTGTAAAGTTCCCTTCGTAAACACAAAAAGTTTGTAACATGCTAGAAATCAATGAAAATACTTATTAATCTTGGGTTTCAGAGAGACAGTTTACTTATTTTAGTAAGTCATTACTGTATATTGATGAAAATGTGAATATAAGACATTTTAAAAATTATAATCCGTGTTTATTTTTAAATAAAACAAATAAAATCATGTACTAATATCAAAACTTTTTCATATCTATTTCGTTGTCGACCAATCAGAAGCCGACAACACCATAAAAAAAATACCCAACTATAAACAATAAACATTCGCATAACCAATCGTTGAAATTGAACCTAGGTTTTAGGTCACTCAATTGTAGATAACATCAAAATTATCAAAGAATACAATGTTATACAATTGCGATGTAAATCATGGTTATTGATGATGTTGTTTTGAGATTGAGAATTGTCCTGAATAATTGAAAAGAAATGAGTGAAGGGCATGTAATCGGTCAATAAAAACTCAGGTTGTTATACGACAGATTTATTCCATAGAACTGACCAAAAATATAGTCTCTTCTACAGGCAAATTTACAGCTTACGTGCTATTTACTCTCATGTGGCGAACGTGATATATATAAAACATTATACCGTCAACATGAACATGTGTTCTTTCATTGTGGGAACTCGGGCAGGAGTGCATAGCAATATGCTATGGACACGTTCACGTGTTCAACTTTTACCGTTGGCGATGTTCACATAACATGTGATTTGTACATGGTTTCTTGGATAATGGTTAAACATGTAAAATACAAAGTAACTAATTATAATAATTAAAATACAGATCTCACAAAATTTACGGCCGAATACATGATAATCCTACCCTGAAAATGGAACAGGTTAAAGAATTAGGCACTACGAATATCCTGAGGATAGTGAAAGCGAAAAGACTGACGGAGACCGAAAACGTAAATGAGTCCCGTAAAAGCCAATGACCAAAACTGAGACGTGGATGGGATGATAGTGTCAAGAGGAACCTGCAAGTAGCAGGCGAATGCCCAACAGACTGGACCATAATGGTGATATCAAGTAGTAGTACGCTCTGTAGTAACTGCAATCATGGAATTTTATCACGGTCGAGTGCCACAAAGACCGTAAAAGATAATTAGACAGATCTAATTGTACAAATATTTTTATATATATTTATTATGTGTACGAACGTGCCCCTTTAAATTGTATTTTCGGGAACAGGTAAAATTGCACTGTGAGCAAGAAAAAGGCTTCTCACCAGAATGTTTAATCATGTGTTCTTTTAAGGATTTCTTATGGTAACAAGAATAAATACACTGGGAACACGAGAAACGTTTCTCTCCGGTGTGTGTAATTAAATGGTCTGTTAAGGACGATTTCAGGGAACAAATGTAATTACATTGAGAGCAGGAGAAAGATTTCTCTCCACCGTGTTTAAGCGTAATGTGTCTCTTTAAGCTTGACTTTTTGGAACAAGTATGAATGCATTGAGAGCATGAGAAAGGTTTCTCGCCGGTGTGTGTAAGCATGTGGGCCTTTAAATATGATTTATGAGAACATATATAATTACATACAGTACACGAGAAAGGCTTCTCTCCAGAATGAGTACGCAAATGGCTGTTTAAGGTAGAGTTTTGGGAACAGGTATAATTACAAAAAGAGCATGAGAAAGGCTTTTCTCCAGTATGTATACGCATGTGACTTTTTAGGGTAGAGTCTTGGGAACAAGTATAATTACAAAAAGAGCACGAGAAAGGTTTCACACCAGTGTGTGTAAGCATATGCTTTGTTAAGTATGTTCTCTGAGAACAAGTGTAATTACATACAGAGCACGCGTAAGGTTTCTCTCGAGTATGTGTGAGCATATGAGACTTTAAACGTGATAAAAGGGAACAAGTATAACTACACTGAGAGCACGCGTAAGGTTTCTCACCAGTGTGTGTGAACATGTGTTCTTTTAAACGGGATTTCTGGGAACAAATATAATCACACAGAGAACAGGAAAACGGTTTCTCCCCGGTGTGCTTCATCATATGGGTCTTTAAGGTAGAATTTTGGGCGCACGTATACACACATTGGGAACATGTTAAAATTTTCCGTTTTTGTTCTCGTATCGTGCATTTCTTGGATTGTTTAGTTCTGCACTGTGCAGGGGATTTAATTTTTGTAGTTTCGGTGAGGCTGACCCGATCCCCTGGCTGGTTCTCTGAAAAAAAGGGATTCATGAATTTTTGAAATCGATAGCAAATAAAGTATATTAAAACGATATCTCTGATAAACATAATAGACAGACACTAATTTATTTTATAAGACGTCTAAATGAGATATGTTGTTGGCGTCGCATAGATTCGTCAAAAAGTCTGCTCAAAATATGCTGGAAAATAATTATTTCATACTTAGGGCTTGTTGATAGAAGATACATGAGACATCTAAGGGAAGTTAGAGTTAATGAAGAACATATTACGACAAAGGGCGACAATACAGATTCCTACAAAGTTCGATGTAAACGCTGTCGACGGAAGAATGGGACGTTGGGCTCACAGTAATTGAAGAGTTTTCTCTTTCGCATTATGCACAAGTCAGAAAAATACCTCAACACTGTGTCAACACTGTGTCAACAATGTGTTCTCATAAAATTATTCGTAAATCGACAAGCTACAAATTTCGGTTGGTGTTCAGAGTCAACTCTACCGTTCGACACAATTTATTACTAATACAAAGAAACCGCAGCTCACCTGCGTCCTTGTTGGAATTTCTAGAGTACTCCAAGCACTCCTGCTTGATGTTAGGATATGATATATCTATATCAGTGCAGATCGTTCCACCATATACTCCTTCGCCGGTCTCATTGTTGGAACCAATTTCTGAAATCAAAAAATAATAATCTGATATAACAGAGTTAAGTGGACCGGTGTTCTGGCCTCGGCTTATTCCTAATGTTTCGTCAATTTTCAAATTTAGTTAATTCACAATATACCTAACAATTGGCAACAATGCAGATTGCAAATCGTATCACCAACATTTAGCTGCAAGAATTAAATTTAAAAGAGTCGAGAGACTACAGTAGAGTGCAATAATAAAGAGATCAAAAATGTAGGATTGCTCCATAATCACACTGACAAATCTTTCTCACGAACCACATTAAGCGTAGGCTATAATTATGAATCTCTAAACCAAGTCAATTATCGCTTCGCATTTGGTTCTCGCAGCACCAAATTTTGGTTCATAGAATTCTGAGATCAATTTGGACGTACAGACTGAAGTTTTGTAGCTCATATCACGCATCGTTGTGTGAAAGACAAATATAGTATTTTTTGCCAGAATAACTAAATCATCTTGAATGAAATTAACGTTTTAAAAAATGTCTTAACAGAAAACGATCTTGCAACAGTCGTTATACGTTCTTCAATGTCCGCTCGCCTACTGATTCTGAGAAGCATTGCTGGCCCTTCACTTTGGTTTGCTTATAATTGGGCAGTCTTTTTGCAGTTAATTCGTTAGTTTGCAATTTCTTTTTGGCATTTTAAACCCAATTTTAAAAGGGTTAAGTTCAAAATATGAACAAAATCAGATAGATAAATGACGCGCTGCTGCGTCACCTTGCTATAACGTAATTACACTGCGAGTGATCAACGATCAGCGGCAACTGTCACTGCGGGGAGCTCGCGCGCCGCACCCGCAACGGCCGGGACTAATGTGAAAAATAAAAAGACATATCTAATAACACCACTGTATGCAGAAAAGTGCAAAAGAGCTGCTGTAGAGATAAAAGTACTGAAGTACATCTGTAATGAAATAGAGAAATACGAATACAGCAACGAATCAGAAAAACCTTCAATGAATCATTTCAAAGAGATTTTAAATCAAAGTCCAGGGCTCTTGAAGACAAACCGTAATAGAGTTTGACATCATAATACTGTACAGAACTGAATAAAGAAGTTTCATTAGCCATAGAACCGGCTCAACATAAAGATTAATAAAGTTGAAAATACTAGAAAAATCCCCAAGAAATGATGGTATAACAGCAGATCACCGATAAGTGCATCAAGTTTAATAGTAGCATCTGAAATAATGTTTCAAAATCCGGTGAATAACCTCAAGAAAGGAAATTTAAACCTGTTGTACTGCTCCCGCGCAAGCAAAATACTTTCGCAGAACATCAGTAGACTGCTAAATCTGGAAGAGTGCCAAGAATAATCCTCAACGCCCACATCTAGTGCTGGGAGTCTACTTCACAGGATATAAGCTGCTTACCGGCATGCAGGTTGGCCTTCCTGGAGTCTTCCTGCTTTATACAAGGAAGCGATACAACTGTATCATAACAGGTATCTTCACCGCCTTCTCCTCCATCGCCACTCTCGGCTGGTGACCCTGGCTCAGGCTTCACTGCAGGAGCATCTCGGTCAGCACGGTTCATGCTTTTAGATCTCCCAGAGAGTGAGAAGAACGATTCGCGATTTACTTTAACAGTGATCGTTCATAGACACCAGGTGGACCATAGACGTGTTGTCGAATTAATCTATGGTGAGTTGACTTCTCGGTTGTTCATCAAGTATTATATTTTTATTTGTATCGTGGTTATTAAGGTGAACATAAAAAACACCACCCCAGCTCAGAATAAGCCGCCTAACCAGGACCCCAGCCAGCTGCCGAAGTAGCCCTGAGCAAATAGTCGGCAGCCAGCTGTGTTACTCGTCAACGGGAGAAGTCGTCGGTAATGCCGCATCGCCAGCTCCGTCGCGGGTTAATTAAGGTAGATTAGTTTAATCAAAGTTAAAGTTAATAATGTACATCTGCTTATCCATAGTAGCTAAATAAATATATAGTTTAGGTGTCTCCTTTGTTTTAATGTTTACTTCAATAATCATGATACAAATGAAAAGTGATACCAGATGAATAAATCGCGAAGCAAAGTATTTTGTCGCAGTGCAGAGTGTTGCTCTAGCGAGAAGTCAAGAGTATCATTATAATTAATCAAATAACCACCCCTTTTATTACTCATTATCAATTTGGGGGGTGGTCGATTAAAAAATACTGAAAATTATTTTTAAATTTTGCAACCATTATAAATTCCTGCCAGACTGCCATCAAGTCTTCCGCCCCATTTACACCAGTTATTATTTGTCGTTATTACATTCAACATAAAATTAATATTTTAGTTCATTATAAAGAAAAATTACTGCTTAGAAATGACAATGAAAAATCAATTGTGTAAAGAAAATCATACAAAAATAATAATTGTTCAATTCAATCCATTGTAAAATTGATAGGTTGGAAAAAATACCATTTGTAGTAAGACAGAATGTTATACATTAATTTCACAATGAAAAGAATACCAAACGTACGGATATAGATATGTTTCTTTCTCACTAATTAAATAGGGATGTAAGGTTTATGGGGAGTTTTTTGGGTTTAGGAAATTATGTTTCGTGTGGATTACTGTTTAAGGTTTGCAAATCAGAAAGATTTGCTATAGCGTGGTGAACGGGCGCCCCAATAGCAGCTTGAATAAGAGAAATTACTCACAGTTGCCTCTTGTTGCCTGAGGACAGTGACAATTTTGAAACTATGCAATAAAAGTTTACACCGAGGAAGTTTGCTCTAGATCTCGACGGGAAGGCAGCAGCGATATGAGTAGCCTTCAGAAATCGGCTTCCCAGCTGCTGCCAGCGCTAATTATTGACACATGTTTGCGCTGATAGCGGCGTGTTTCTGCGCCTGATGAGAGCGAAGCTAGTTCAGGGGATATCCACAATAGACATCCACAGGTTGTATCGGAAATAATGAACCCTCCAAATAATTATATTTATAACTTTTTTCATTATTAATATTGAATATTACCTATATATAAGACATTAAGTATTATTAGGCCACTTAAGCTAGTAAATTTTCTTTAAAAATACTTGACTAGCTTACGCAGACACAAAGACGAAAGGACCTAGACTGGCAGTCGCATAATGTGGTTGCCGGATACAGACATTCGTATTTTGTGTTACTGATGAGACACGTTGTATCCTTCTTCAGCAACAAAGAAGACGTCTTTGGCGACTGTCCGGGATGTAGCTCGGAAAGACAAGAGCGTGAACCAATATTATTTTAGTTGCTGGCTTGATGTCGGTCGCTGTCTTTTCATATTCTCGTAAATGGGTTCACAGTAACATTATTTAGTTGTATACTTCACAGAACTTCCTGCCAACTGTCACCAGTGTTCTTTATCAGCGGACCCAAATAAATCCTCTTATTTTCATCTTAGATTACAATTTGATAAAAAGTATATTAGATTCAATAAAATACAATCATGTTGTATAAAATTACGAATTTTAATAAATTCTAGCCAATTTTGCTTAGCTCAAGGTTCGTCAAGGCGTATTTAAAACTGACAATAAATACAAAAAGACTGCTCTTATACAGGTGGCGCATAAGTCGCTTTACCATTTTAAAATAAAATATCTTTTTTCTTTTGAATAAACACTCAATTATTTAAACACAGAGATCCTTTATGCGTCATTTCAATGTCAGGCATTCTCCTACCGAGCCTTCAATAATTAACTTGGATTTTAATAATTAAAATACACGTTAATGCAAGTCAATTGCACCCACGTAAGGTTACAGTATGGTGTTGTTATGTATGTACCCACCCTTCAAAGCCACATCCTTATTTTTTGTTTGTCAACCTCAACCTTTCTTGATTTGAAGAGAGACATGGGTTCGAACCATTATTTTAATAGTCTTGTCTTATTTTATTATCTATGCTTTCTGTAAGTGGATGTGTATTGAAACGATAATTGCATATCATTTAATTTATGACTTTGTTTACCCGGATTTAAATTATCTTCTATATTATTTAATGGGAGAAATATATATTATTATTATTTTGAATTTATTAATATTATAAATATAACACAAATTCAATAATCAGTGGATATATATATATAAATATTTAAACATTTGTTACTTCTCTATGAGAGTAAGACTCGTGTATAGAGAAGGAGTATATTCGAGTTAATTAATGTTTCAGTTGGTCTGTGTACATATTTTTTTTACTTCAGTTACAAATTTATGATAGTGCGTAATTTTTATAATTGTGATGGGGAGATTGTTAAAAAATTTGATACCTTGATAAATATATTGATTTTAAGTTGAATATAAATATATGTCCAGAAATATCTTTTTAAACTATAACACAGCCCTTCAGATATTAGATCGTATCTAACATCTGAACGAGAAAGAACTGAAAGTCTATTCGTTTCGATACATCTCCGTAAACACGCTACCTTATAAATTTGTGCACCTATAATATTTCAACAAACGAATTATTTACAAGTACCGAGTCGTGATTTTAAGACCTCCCGAGGAAGGAAGATAAAAGTGTGAAGTAACCTCAAAAAGGACTATCGGGCCTCACTTCTTTGAGGATTCTGATGAAAATGCACTTACTGTAACTGGTGAGCTATATAGAGAAATGCCAGTAAATTTTGTTTAGCCTGAGATAGAAAATATGGCAGGGTATTGGTGGCAGCAAGATGGTGCAACTGCACATACGGCTAGAGCCACTATGCAAATTTTAACTGCGATGTTTCAAGATGGAATATTTTCTCGAAATTCCGATTTTTTATGGCCTCCACGATGACCTGACTTGACAGCACCCGACTTTTTCCTTTGGAGATATCTTAAAGAAAAGGTGTACGTAAATAAGCCTCGAACTATTCAACAACTTAAAGCAAACATACAGGAGGAAATTAAATCCATACAGCCTCAGATGCTAAGAACTGTCATAGAAAATGCCTTACAAAGAGCTCGTGTTTGCGAAGCTGAAAATGGAGGCCATTTCCGTGACATCATTTTTCATACATAATCAAAATAAAATTGTAATTTTTAAGCTTTGTTAACAAAAAAGAATGAATAAAGTACATTAATTTACAAAAAAGATATTTTATTTTAAAATGGTAAAGCGACTTATGCGCCAACTATATATACATAAAAGATAGCGATAGAATACATATATATGTATGTAATAGACGAAGACAAACTAACACAATAAATATAACATCGAGGGAGGGTAAGTACAGTAAGTTTTATACTAAATGATTGTGTTTTATTTAATACAATATGTCAAACCACAGAATGGTTGCTTTCTACGAAAATAAAAAGTATATTATTATAATTTATAATGCTTTTAAAATACACTTCGAATATTATTTTATCCCATCATCAGATAACATAAATAGTTTTTCTCGGTTCCTTTAAAATCACCAAAATGTGCTGTACACATTACAATGAAATATTTATAATAACACTATATTTTATTTTTCCAGCATATTTAAAAAAAATATATAAATTTATTTGTACTACAGTACTTTGGTGTCGTGTTGTATTTGAAGTTAATCCAGTACCTAAATCTTTGAATGCAGAGCCCGACTTTTTAAATTGTGCAGGTGCAGAAACAGTAGAGTCCGTTGTCAACCATTTACTTACTTATTTACTTACTTACCATCACGCCGTTTCCCCGTGGGGGTAGGCAGAGAGGATAGAGCGCCACACTCTTCTGTCCTGACATACAATTCTCGCCTCATCCACATTCATACATCTTGTCATACAAGCTCGCCGATTGTTGAGACTTTTAACAGAACCATCCTCCATTATCTGGTTTATCTGGTCGTGCCGAGTCTTGCGCGGACGTCCTCTATTTCTGGTTCCATCAACACTTGCGTCATATATCTTTCTTACCATTCTCTCCTCATTCATCCTTTCCATATGACCAAACCACCTAAGTGATCCTTTCTTAATCTTACTCACAACACTAACAGCTTTACATTCTTTTCTTATTTCTTCATTCTTTACTCTGTCATAAATAAATTTGCCACAAATACGTCTAAGTGATCTCATTTCCACTGCATTCAGTCTACTTTCGTTCGTTTTCTGCCAGCTCCAGGCCTCACTTCCATACATCAGTGTCGGTACCAGGATTCCATTGTGCACCGCTAGTCTTGCCTCGGTTGATAAATTCCCGTTAGGTATAATTAAATTCAAAGCGCCGTTTACTTTATTTCCTGCAGTCACAACCATTTAAAGATGATCAAAACTGATGAAGAGTTCCAGTAAGCTTGTGAGATGTCAAATTCGATTTATTTGAAACCCAAATTTGAAGAAATGCGATTTAAGAAAAGAGGTCTGAATTTTAAATACAAAAATGTAATAATAGCATTCAAATTAGAAGTTTATTTTAATTTATTTTACTTCACGATAGATGCAACGTAGAAACTATTCCAAAAGATATCGAATTACAATAATACAGTTGTATTCCTACATTCTATTTCAAAATTACCCTACGTATACATGGATTAAATAATATATTACAACAAATTGTAAGTATATAGAAATGATAATGTGCGATAACATTAAGAAATATGTTGATGGCAACTGTTAGAAGAATTAGTATTCATTTCCAGTTCACTAAAACCATCATTATACCTACGATATTTTAAAATTTATATTCTGTAATGAATTAATACTTAAAAATCTAAATTTGTTCATTAATATTATTAACGATTGTGTAGTTTTTAGGTCTTTAATCGATCAATAATTTCAATAGATCGAATACGACACAAAATCGATTATTTGGGCTAACCATTTCGTCCACTGAAAACGAACAAAAATAAATTATTCGAGATTTTTAAAAAAATATTACACCTATAATCATGTGAATATAATAATAATTATTATTAATTTATTTCAATTAACATTATTTATAGTGTATTTAATACAATAAATACTTTTTATATTAATTAATTATTAAATGCGATATTAATTTGATAATGATATCCACTTTGATGACATTCAACAAAGTTATTTTTAGATCAAACAGTTAGGCTAGAGCGGGAAAAAATCTCGCATGTGCCGGCACTCTAAAAAGGTTATTCAATTTGTTTAAAAAAAAACAAATCACAATTTAATGTGTTTTACGTATTCATTGAAATTGTTAGAAAACCCGTAACAATAAAATGTATTCCAGATCTAAGTATGGGTGTATCTACGTCAGACAAAACTAATAAGTTGAGGAAGCTTGAAACTTCGATTCAAATAGACATTTGTACGAAGTGAAAACAGAATATTAAAACATATATTCTTTTTCAAAGGCAAAAGTGTTTAATGTTAAATAACAATAAACACGATCGCTGCAGAACCGCAAACCAATGAGAATAGCTCCGATATCAGGTATACATTTTTTTACATGACACAACACATGTGTGAATTACCCTTTTCGGCCTTTCCACGTGGAACTGCAGTGTACACAAGAGAGCGGCTTCTTTCAAGTATGAATAAGCGTATGTATTTGTAAGTGAGCAAATAACTTTATTACTTTTTTAATCTCATTTTTGATTACACGCATAACTGCACAGTATACATAAAAACTGTTTATCTCTACTATGCATGAGGACGTGTATTTTCAAGGCTATTTGGATTGCAATAAAAATGTACTGGATCCATTAAAAACGGTTTCTCCCCAATGTGTGAAAGCCTATGAATGATCGCATCTGTTGTCAGATTGCACGAAAAATTTCATTGACATGATATATTAACTGTGGAAATGGTATAAATACCGATTACGTAAATGTGATAAAACTTGATCATTTCCTTTACATATCATAATGCAGCGTGTAGATAAGATATTAGAGCAATAATTATTTACCCGCATTGCGTCACCAGTTTTCGCGAAAAGTATCGGACGGAAGTGTGTTAATTGTGTTATTGCATTTTTGAGTCACTATTAATATATAGATGATTTTTCTAAGTATTTATTTACACATGATTTTATACGGTTCCTTTACGATTACATGAATAAGTGCACTAGGAATATAAATACAGTTTTAACCTCCAGAATAAATTAGCATGTGGTATAATAAGATTCCTTTTTAAATTAGCGCACCGTGAACGTGAAAACGATTTAACACCGGTTTAATATGTTTTTTTTATCTTCCTTCTAAGATTACACGAATTAGTGCATCGTAAACAATCAAACAGCATGACTTAACATGTGGTTTATAAAGCGTCCTATGTAATTACACTTATATATACAGTGTGAACAAGAAAACGGTATTTTTCCAGCATGAAGTACAAAATGTTTTCTTAAGTTTTCTTTGTTATTACAAGAGTAACTGCACTGTGGACATGAAAACGACTTTTCTCCAGTATGCTTTAGCATATGGATTTTTAAGTTTCCTTTCTGATTACACGAATAATTGCACTGTGTACATGAAAACAACTTTTCTTCACTATGCCTATGCATATGGATTTTTAATTTTCTTTTCTGATTACACGAATAATTGCACTGTATACATGTAAACATCTTTTCTCCAGAATGCTTTAGCATATGAATTTTTAAGCTTTCATTCTGATTACACGAATAATCGCACTGTGTACATGAAAACGACTTTTCTTCAGTATGCTTTAGCATATGGATTTTTAAGTTTCCTTTCTGATAACACGAATAATCGCAATGTGCACATGAAATCAACTTTTTTCCAGAATGCTTTAGCATATGGATTTTTAATCTTCTTTTCTGATTACACGAATAATTGCACTGAGAACAGGAAAACGACTTTTCTCCAGTATGCATTAGCATATGGATTTGTAAATTTCCTTTCTTATTACACGAATGATTGCACTGTGAACATGAAAACAACTTTTCCTCAGTATGCTTTAGCATATGGATTTTTAAGCTTCCTTTTTGAATACACGAATAACTGCACTGTGAACATGAAAACGGTTTTATCCCAGAATGAATTAACATATGGGTTTTTAAGTTATCTTTGCGATTGCACGAATAAGCACAGTGAGAACATGAAAATAGATTTTCACTGGTATGAATTAACATATGGATTTTTAAGCTTTCTTTACGATAACAGGAATAAGTACACCGTGAACATGAAAACGGCTTAACTGCAGAATGAATTAATAAATGGGTTTTTAAGTTTTCTTTGTTATTACACGAATAAGTACACTGTGAACACGAAAAGAGTTTTTCTCCAGAATGATTTAACAGATGCGTTTTCAAGCTTCTTTTCTGATTACACGTATAAGTGCACAATGAACATGAAAAAGGTTTTTCTCCAGTAGGAATTATCTTTTGGGTTTTCATTTTTAGTTTCTGCTGATACGGATAAGCGCTATGTGAAGTTGAAAATACATTTTTTCCAGAATGAATCAACATATGATTCTTAAAGCTACCTTTATGATTACATGAATAAGAGCATTGTGAACATGAAAACGGTTTTTCTCCAGAATGAGTTACCATGTGAGTTTTTAAGTTTCCCTTTTGATTACATGAATAAGTGCAGTAGGAACAAGAAAATGGTTTTTCTCCAGAATGAATTACCATATGAGTTTTTAAGCTTCCTTTCTGATTACACGAGTAAGTGCACTGTGAACATGAAAACAGTTTTTCCTCAGTATGCATTAACATATGGGTTTTCAAGCTTCTATTCCGATTACACGAAAAAGTGCATTGTGGACATGAAAAAGGTTTTTCTCCAGTATGTATTAACATATGGGTTTTTAAGTTTCCTTTATAATAACAGGAATATGTGCATTGTGAGCATGAAAATGGTTTTTCTCCAATATGAGTGAGCACGTGGGTTTTAAAATATCCTTTACGACTACATGAATAAGTGCACTGAGAACATGAAAAGAGTTTCGGTTGTGTTAGTGTTTGTTTAGAACTACTTGAAATAAGCCTGTTCGTTAATGTGGATTCCAATTCTGGTTCCATTCCAGCTGTAGTCGGCGGCATAGTCGAACCTATAAAAATTAAATAAATACATTATTTAAATAAAAATATTTAAAGCTAAAATCTAGAGATGTACTTTCAGCACCAATATGTTGTTAATCATAATTTATCACCATTGTAATATAAAGGAACCAGCTTATACCTATGTCATTCCTGGGGTACTCCGAGACTTCCTGCTTGATGTTAGGATATAGTATATGTTCGTCAGTATAGAGTGCTGCACCGCCCGTGGTTTCGGTACTATCATTGTAGGAACCTATTTCTGAAACCATAAATAAAAAAATAATATAACAGATGATCAGCCGTCTAGAGCCCAATCTGATACATGGACAGCTCCACAATATATTTTTCCTAATGGTCGTCAGTGTGAATAGTGACCTTGACGTCAGCAGACGTCAACTAGAACGAAATTTGTTCGATCTAGACATCGCGAAAGCATTATCGGTGTGGATTTATTCAACTCCGGTGCACCAGTACTGTATTGTTTTGAATATTCTGTGAATTGTGTGCGTAGTGATACTGTCATTTGTTGATATGTGTGCCGCAGGTGAAGTGATTGTGATATCGCTGTCTTCGAGTGGAAGCGGAGATCTGCGACTGCGGGAGTAACGGAGGCGTCATACACGAGACAAGGCGAGCAGTCTTTCAGATTCTCGATTCCCCGAGACCCACTGGCCCTTCGACTAGATTCCTTCCCATAATCGACCCCTATCCGTTAATACAAGTCCCTTATTTCTTTCCTTCCTTCCTTCACCCCACCACCCTTCAGCGATTCCGATTTAGGACCGGAATCGTCGTAATCAATCCAATCCGCAGGACGCTATACGTTCAGTAGATCCTATCAGCGCAGGATTTACTCTTCTTTTCAGATATTATTGAGGCACTCATCATCCTCACTACGGCAAATAATTTTAACCACTTAAAATATGTCTTATAATTTTAATACAACAGATCTTATATTTAAAGAGAACAATGTCCTATATATAAGACAAATCTTTATGTTGAGACTCGTTTAATTTTTCCATGCTAACAACAACTCTCCTCAAGCAATAAATCATGGACACAACACAAGACAAACAACGAACATCTACACACCAGTTCCGAGAGCAACAACGACATTATCAAAGATTCTACATGTTCTTAGCTCCTAAACTATACAACACACTCAGAACCAACTGGAAATCGTTTAATTCCAATAAGATTACACAAATATGGACCCTATATATAATCCAATCAGGTAGAGATGAATCAGAAGCGTGGCTATCCAACATTTTAATATAATCTATACAATACCTTCACTAATAATTCACTAGTCCTACAACACTCCCACTACATATATTTTTATTTTATTTTTACTTTTTTATACATATTTGTAATTTTCTTTTTATTGCTGTCGATGATTTAAATAATAACACGAAAAAAAAAACTGGCTACTTTAACACAGACTTCAGTGTAGCAAAGTAGCCAGGACAAGGCTGTATATATCAGAGGTGAAGTCTACTCCATCCCACACAATAAACTATGAGTATTAATTATGTCTTACGTTTATTATGTATAATATTTTCACCTCTGTTAGAACAAAAATATGTATATCATCTAATAAATAAATAAATCTTTATCCGCTTTAAAAAACATGTTCTAATCATGATCACAACCTTAGATTACGAATGCGAAAGGTCAGATGATTAGTATTTTCGATATTATTTAAAAAAATATGGAAACATGAACACTTGCTGAAGAGATGATGAGGTGACTTGAAGCTTTTGAGATGTGGATCTACAGAAGAATGCTCAGAATAAGCTGGATGGACAAAGAAAAATGAGAGTTAAAAACAATAAAAATCTGAAAATTTCAATATCTCGGACATGTAATGAGACATCCGGAGATGTGTGAGATCGTGCACCTCATAATACAGGGAAGTATTGCTGGAAGGAGAATATGATGGCTGAAGAACCAGAGCCAATGTTTTGATCTCTAATGTGGAGTTTTTTCGGGCCGCAGTAACATAGTGATGATAACCAACATAGGGCACAAGAAGAAGTATGTTCAAACAACCCGTTTCGAAAAATGTTTTACCATAGTAAAAAGTTACCACTGATTACACGACCGTTCCCAAGACTGGGATGCCAAGTTGTCTCATAAAAATATAATGCTGATTTTTTGTCGCTATAATGTAATGCATTATTTTATATCACTGTTAGGTACGTGAGATCATGATTGCGGGATTAGAAGGAATACGTCATTGAATCCCCCAATACGATGACCTATTGAAAAACTAAAGGAATCTTGCGGGTATTATTAGGGTGTGGGTGTCCAGCTGGGGGTCGTTGGAATGGACGATGCCGGAAAGAGCGGTGGGTAGGGAGACCTAATGGAGCTTTCCCTCGCACGAGACCTGCGACCCGGACAAGGTGAATTTCGGCCGGACTGTGACCGAGTTTTTCGATTTCAACACATAAATGTGACGTTAACTCTCCCCGTTTGGGAGAGCATGACTTCTACAGGTTCTCCCTGGCTGCCTTTTGAATTTAATGTGATAACGAGTCTCACGTCAAATTGTACAGGTATGGCTCAGGTATGATGATACCGGAGTCAACCTATCATGGTACAATGATGTTAATGACCAATTATAATAATTAAAAAAAATTTAAAAAAAGGAATGCCATTGAAGGTTTTATTAATTAACTGCTCTAACTCTGAAATATGGTAAAAAATAAAGCTTTTAAGAGTTTGTAAAATAATACACGCGTTTATTTGTTGAGTGGAACGAATGAAACGATAGTTAACAACTCTCAAAACATACCAAACCCTACCATCAATTCTCTTGGTTTTTACGACCCTCCTTCCGACCCTTTCCGACCCCTTCCGACTCCGCCTTATTGCAATCCTCTACCCTAATTTTGTTACCCGTTGAGCGGGGGGAAAAAAAATAAAATCTTATACATATATACACCAAACCACCCCATATACCCGCTCACGGGATCCCCAAATTTCACTATAGTTTATGGCACTCGAGATATCGGAGACAAGAGGTGGAAATCTCATCACTCCATTCATCATCATTCCCTGGGATAAGGAGGTGCGACCCTTTAGCGTTTCCTTCATATGCACCAGACACTGACATCATTTTATTACACAAATATTGAAAAAATTTGACAAAAGTCTCTCTTGCGAGAAAATTAACCCTTTAATTCTCATTCCAGCCAATAAAAACATTTATAATATTTTGAGTATGTCCAAATCTTTGTAGGAACTAATTACTGGGTTCTATCCCCTGGTGGATTGTCATCAAGATTGAGATGTCTCACAGAGACGAAGCTATTATTTTTATATGAGAAGTATGGAAGTCTTGGGCATTACAGGGCTTACGACCTGTCATCGGCTGGCTTAAGTGATCGCTTTACACTTTACGTTACGTTGTGTAAAGCCAGTCTATGACAGGTCGTAAGCCCTGTAATGCCCAAGTCTTCCATACTTTCTAATATGAAAAATAATAGCTTCGTCTCTTTGAGACATTTTAATATTTAAAAACATTTATATGCAGCGGAATTTATATTAAAAAGACGTACTTTAATATTGAATTGATGTTTACAATACTTCAACTGTCAGTATTGTCTTGTGGATGCGCATTATATATTAAAAATATACCTCAAATTTTCTGTTAGAACGTCTGCACATGGGTTTTAAGATGACGGTCACACCAAGTGCAGGGATTCTACTTTACGAATTAATAATCAGGAATCAGCTGCTTACCGGCGCGCTGGTCGGCCTTTCTCGAGTCCTCTGAACACTCCTGCTTGATATCAGGAGGCGATATTTCTATATCAAAATAGCGAACTCCGACATCTGCTCCTTCGTCATCGCTCTCAGTCGAAGACTTTGGCTCAGGTTTAATATAAATATCTACATCAGTCTTGACGGTAGGAGCGTCTGGGTCAGTTTTGATAGCAGGAGCATATGTATCAGTTTTGACGGCAAAGATACCTGGCTCACACTTGACGGTAGAGATACCTGGCTCAGATTTAACGGTAGATATATCCGGGTCAGCACGGTCCATGGTTCCACTTCTTACAGCGAGAACAAGGAACGATTCTTAATTAACCTCAAATAAAAAGTGTTTTAGAGACACCTGGTGGACCATAGACGAATAATGAATTTAATCTATGGTGTGTCTGACCAAAAATCTTTGTGTTACAGTCACATCTCACGTCTGACGATAACGTATTACGTAATTTTAAATTATAATTTAGCTTTATTTAAATAATACTGTGCAGGCCGCGCGCCGGGCAATGCAAGCCCCTCCTCTCCCTGCTCCTATCATGTATACACAGTGAAAGAAGGGTCGCTACCCCCTCCCCCGCGCACTGCCGGGGCGGATTTCTGTCAGGCCAAAACTAGTCTCTCTCGCTCTACGCCTGTCGAAGTCATCGGACCTGCTCTGGGGCGCCGCCGGCCTTGCGGCTGGCCTCCGGGTAGCTCTATACCGACCGCTATTTTACCTCTAGACGAAGCTGCTACGCGTCTCTTGGAAAGCATCCGAGGATCCCGCCTTGGCCACGAGGTAAGCGGCGGATATTCTCGCCGCTCAAAACAGAGGACCGGAGGCCACTCAACACGAGACGACCGGACGCGATCACGGAGACCACATGCCGAGCGAAGCAGCAGAGCACGCATTCGTGAACTGGCCGCTTGTCGCAGGCATGCAGCTGGCCACAAGTGCGAAGGAGACGATAAAGTGAGAAAAAAAAAATTGTGCGCTCGCGTTTAATTAAAGTTAGATACAAGTAGCATTTAGAATTTTCTCATGTAAATAAATGTGTAAAATTGTATAAAGAAAGACTACTAATTTAATTTACCCTTCCGCCATTTCCTCGTGACCGCCACAAATATTGATTGCGTAACGACCAGAGGGTCTGCGTACGTATCAATTTGTTCGATTAAACGTCAAGTCAAGGAATAAATTGTTTAAATACGAACTCTGCATGTTAAGTATCTACCAGTGTTTAAGGACTGCTGGCGTCACTAACACAAAATCATTTTTAACGGCGCCTGTCACAATTTATCGAGTATTTTTATTTTATTAACTGTCGAAAGTGGGTAAGTTTGTATTTTTTGCAAACATAGAAAAAAGGCCATATCGGTCAGAAGAACATGAAGAAAAGTATTAGCTTTATTTATTTAATTAATTATAGGACATATTTTCATAATGCACTAACATAATGTGACATAATACATTAACATGGCACGTAAGACTAATAATAAAATCCGCAAAAATGTATAAGCATTATAGGTAATGTTATAATAAAGTATGATAAGCAATAACATTACATTAATAGGTGAAAGTATTATTTACCAAAAGCATTAGATTTATGTTTAAAGGTGTACATGTAAATAAAGAAAATTTTCTTGCTACCAAGTCCTGTGGGCGGCCAATAGTGGGCAGGGTTTCCGAAGAATCTATATTTCAATTCGGAAATTCTTAGTTATATTATCACTTCAACAATGCACAGAATTGTATTTAACATGTATACATGGATATATAGTATGCAATATATTCAAGAATGCCATGGCTGTCTTAAATGTATATGATTATCGTCAGATTGATATTAAACCATAAACATAAAGAAAATAATGAATGTAAGGAAATAAAATAATAGACAGCTAAAAAATATTAACATAGAATCTCAAGTTAATACGTTTTTCGTGTAAAACCGTTTTGAACTGCAATACTAAAATAATTGAGTAGGTAATCATATAACTGCCAAAGGTAAGGCCTGTAAAACGACCCTTTAAAACATATCCGTGACCCTAACTAACTGACCTAGTATGAGTAACTGACCTAGTATGAGTAACTGACACTGGACATAGCGGTGGACGAGTGGACGAGTGCTCCGATCTGATAAGGATAACGATGAAGAAGAAAAATGAGGTATCTAGGTATATCAATTGTTGCGGTGTCGATGGAGAAATTAAATTTACACGCTTTTGACATTTGACTAAGACAAGCACCCGTTGTCTATGGTGGAGTCACGAAGTGTCAAAGTATTCCATTTTGTATGACATTCTTCAGTGCATTCATATCGTATAATTTCAATGAGACACTTCTTTTCTAGACTAGTATGTATATTTCAGTGTAATTTATTAAAACTCTTTGGGGTCCGGCCCGAGTACTCAGGTCTGAAGACAGCTCTCAGTACAGGTCTTTTAGATTTTGAGAGTTTGGGCAGGGGAGTTTTTATTTGTTGTTTCTAGGATACGACAATAGCAACCTACACAGTGATACATGGTTTCAATAACGGTAGATATAATTTGAACAGGTCAAATATATTTTTAGCGTTCTCCCGGTTAAAAATAACACAATCAGACCATTATTAATGTTTTAGATTTCCTGTCAAATAATTCAAGCAACAACATGGATCTTACCAGCCCTGACGATACTCCGGACATCAAGTGTGAGCCAGGGTCCCCCGTCGGGAGCGGTGACGAGCTCCACACAGATGTAGATATATCGTATCCTGACATCAAGAAGGAGAGTTTAGAGTCCTCCGAAAATGCTGAGCAGGATTGCGGTAGTAAAATTGTTTATTATTTCCAATAACATTGTTAACTTTTAGTATTTGTTCTAATCTGAGATAAATGGTAGACTTTATTTATTTATTTTATTTATTTATATATATTTTGACATCCATATTTTTGTAGTTACAGAGGTGGATACATAACATACATAATACATAGTTTAATGTGTGGGATGGAGTAGACTTCACCTCTGATATATACAGCGTTGTCCTGGCTACTTTGCTAGACTAAAGTCTGTGTTAAAGTAGCCAGTGTTTTTTTTTTTTTTTTTTTTCGTGCTGTTGTGGTGTTATGTGTACTTTACATTCGCTTAACTGTTTCCGCTCGGTATCCATATCATAATACTACCATATAGCTAGGATTACCATAATTATGAAGCTCTAAACCGAGACATTATTATCTAAACTGGGACTATTATCGCTTCTCGCAGTTCCAAATTTTGGTTCAAAGAATTTTGGGATCAATTTGTACGTACTGCCAGAAGTTTTGAAGTTCATATCATGCATTGCTGTGTGAATGGCAAATGTGGCCTCTTTAGCCGCAATAACTAAATCATATTAAATGGAAACATCATTTAAAAAAATGTTACGACAGATGAAGAGCTTGAGACAGCCGTTACACGATCTTTAATATCCGCTCGCCCACCGTGTGCAATAGAAAATTCTGAGAAACTTTGTTGGCACTTCACTTTCCACAAAACCACAGCACTTTTTTATAAATGAGTAGTCTTTTTGCAGTTCGTTCGTAAATTTGCAATTTAGCTAGATTATACGCCAGATTATACGTAGGTAGATTATACGCCAGATTATACGTAGCTAGATTATACGTCAAATTATACGTTGGATACGCTGCTGTGTCACGTTACTAAAACGTAATTACACTGCAAGTGATCCATGATCAGCGTCAACTATGTCGCGCTCCGTGCCCAAAACTTGATCGCTTAATGATTTGAAATAAATAATTTTTTGTTTAGGTTGATGCAGAATGTTTTGCACCCTACAAAACATTTAACAACGACAATTTTCTGTATGAAACTAATAATTTCAAACTATGATGCATGTATGAAATTTTAAAAAATATATATATATGTATGTTGCTAGCAATAAAAAGATCGCACAGGGGCGTCGAAAGGTAATTTATTTATAAAATCCTCACTAGCAAAATATCGGCGGAATTAATACAAAAAATGTATGAGCACGAACATCATACAAAAGGAAAAGATAGACTGATACTGCCTTTCAGGAAGAAGGCTAAATCTCAGATGATGTACATTGGCATGAAGATTTTTAATGAATTGCTAAAAGAAGACAAACCGCATGGATTCAAAGTGAAACTAAACAGATAAGTGAAACACAAGTTGCAGTAAAAAGGAACGATTTTTTTTTTATATTAGAACATATATAAATACTTTATTAAAATAAATCAATTTTAAATAAATATAATAATTGCATATAGATTCACGTAATTTAAACTGTTCCGGGAAAGAGTGGGGTACTTTCGATCCACCACCGTAAAAATTAGAATTATAAAATTCAGAAAATCATTTCTTGTGTTTATTACAAAAAAATTACTACTACGTCGGATTATAAACTAAACCGTACCCGCAAAGCGAAGATCTGCGTATAAATGTCAAAAACACATGCACGCTTAAAAAAAAATTATTCAAATACACTGAAAAAGCAAATTAAGCTAATTGGTAAATGAATTCTATACTACTGCATATAGAATGAGAAATAGGACGTTGTTTTTATATGAGATCAATACATATTATAGGAGGTCGATTTTGCACTGGGGACCAATTCTTGTACTGTTGGAGGGCGAGAGGTCGATATCCAACAGGACTCCGTAACGTAGCCGAAGCCCCCCATTAAACAAGGCCCACGTTCGTGAAGAGTGGAGGCAAACAACCATCAGGCACAGTAGAAGCTAAATAGAAGTCAACGATGCTCAGTCAAATTAAATAATGAGCGAATATAACAACATAATTTATTTTGTTCCTTTTATTTAATTCCACATCATGCTCTTTCAATACTAAGTTATTTAACCGGTTTATACTATTAATTATTATAGTGGAACATTTTACGTAGACCAATTTAAATTTGTTACATTTTTGATTGATTGCTGAAATGTAATTAAAAACTTAAGTTCTGAAAGATAATATTATTTTTCAGATAATGCTAGTGGAAATTGGACCAATCCCACTGAAACTCGAGATACCAAGGCCCCTCTAGACCGTAGTACTAAACAATTTGCACGTTGCTTATTAAAAAAACAACTGCTTAAAAAAGGCAAAATCTTATCTTGTTTAGAATGTGAATATACTTGTTCCAATAACTCAACCTTAAAGACCCACATGTTTAAACACACTGGAGAGAAACCGTTTTCATGTTCTCAATGTAGTTATATTTCTTCTTTGAAAACGAACTTAAAGAGCCACATGCTTATACACACCAAGGAAAAACCGTTCTCGTGCACTCAATGTAAGTATGCTTGTTATCAAAAATCTGTCTTAAAGAGCCATATGCTTACACACACTGGAGAGAAACCTTTCTCGTGCTCTCGGTGTGATTATTTTTGTTCTACTAACTCAAGCTTGAAGCTACACGTTCTCACACATACTGGCGAGAAACCTTTCTCGTGTTCTCAATGTAATTATACTTGTTCTCAAAACTCAAGTTTAAAAAGTCATATGCTAACACACACCGGAGAGAGGCCTTTCTCGTGCTCTCACTGTGATTATACTTGTTCTCACAAATTAAGCTTGAAGACCCATATGTTTAAACACACTGGAGAGAAACCTTTTTCATGTTCTCAATGTAGTTACAGTTCTTCTCTTAAAATAAATTTAAAGAACCACATGCTTACACACACCAAGGAGAAACCTTTCTCGTGCACTCAATGTAACTATACTTGTTACCATAAATCAGTTCTAAAGAAGCACATGCCCACACACACGGGAGAGAAACCGTTTTCGTGCTCTCAATGTAATTATTCGTGTTCTACCAACTCAAGCTTGAAAACACACACGCTTACACATACTGGTGAGAAACCTTTCTCATGTTCTGAATGCAATTACACTTGTTCGCAAAACTCACGTTTACGTAGCCACATGCTTACACATACCGGAGAAAGACCTTTCTCGTGCTCTCAATGCGAGTATACTTCTTCCCACAAATTAAGCTTGAAGGCCCATATGTTTAAACACACCGGTGAAAAACCTTTCTCATGTTCTCAATGTAGTTATTCATCTACCCTGAAAACTAACTTAAAGAGCCATATGCGTACACACACCAAGTAGAAATATTTCTCGTGTTGTTAATGTAATTATTCTCAAGTCTGAAGATTCGCATTGTAGGGATACCGTAGTTCTAACATCAATATTCCTTGTTTCTGAAATAAATCTTTTTAGGCACATACGCTTACATTTTATTAAAATAAATGTTAATTTAAATAATTTAATTATGATTGAGAAAAAAGCATGTCGTTATTTACAATTTCTGTTGTACAAAGTGGTGAACACATCTAAGACTTTTGGGTCAGAACTTAATACAACTAAAACAAAATATATGCTCAGTAGCAAATAGAACACAGCTGACAATGAAACTTTTTATATTGCTGTTAATAAATTGGAAAAGATACAAATTTCTATATACCTGGGTTGCAATATAAATAATAAACTTTATCCTTCTGTTGAAATCGGTTGCCGTCCTTAGAAAACTCGTGCAACATTTTTCCGCATGAAAAATATGTTCTGCAGTCATGACCTCAACCTTAGATTACGACTGTAAATGGATAGAAGCTATGTGTTTTCAATATTTTTGAATGAAATCATGAACACGAAGAAATGATAAGGTGACATAAAACTTTTAAGATGTGGATCTACAGAAGAATACTAAAAACAACCTGGATGGATTGAGTTACGAATGAAGATATTCTGGTTCGAATAAATAAAGAAATATAACTGTTTAAAACAATAAAAATCTGAAAACTTCAATATATCGGACATGTGATGAGACGTCCGAAGTAGTTTGAGATCTTGCACGTCATTGCTGGATGTTAGGGCCCTGGAAGAATGAGAAAACCATGGCTTAACTTGAGGCAATAGTTTGGTCAGTCTACTGTAGAGCTTTTAGAATTCAACAAGAGTTCCAGAGACAAATAGTCCCGGTAGAGATTTATTCTGATTGATATGTTAAATTGACAAATTTGTGTAGTTAAACCTAGTTACAGAAATAACATTAAATGGCACATCAAATTCTGTTGTCTTGCGACGCTCTTTAACTAATCTCCGATTCTGGTGTTGATATTGTTCCATCACATATGCCAATTTTCTTCCGTATTTATAACATCTAACACCTTAGCTTGGTGGCCTTCAATCCGGAGAGCATGACAAACTTACATCTTGGCAATGAATATTTGTGAGGTTAGAACTGTCTAAGGTAATTTGGTCTGCTATGACCTATTGTTGTTTGGTTTCTAGTATTTTTTTGTCCTATATTAGCCTGCACGCATGGTACAGTATATTGCAGGTATCTTTATTTTTGCTGAAAGGGCTGTTTCGATGTGTAATTGGGTTAAGATTGCATCATTTTATTGCACCGATAAATATTCACTTCTTCACTTGTGGTTTTGTCGTCCTCGCTTCCTCCAGTAGAAATGCGATGATTTATATTTGTGAGTGGCATTTCTAAACTTCTCCCTATTGGGACGTAATTGAAAAATCTTAGTAATTAAGACAATATATTTAATCTTTTTTAAGGCCTAGTATGCATTTATGTCCGGATATAAAGCATATTTCTAAACACAGTCAATTGTCATACCTTCGCTTATGTATACAGGATAGAAGCATTTCTCGTTTTATATATATTATATTTAAATGTTCAACGCATCTTTTGAACAATATTGTATACAGAATGTATGTAGAAATATTTATTAAAACATGTTATTAGTTTATTAATTCGTTTTATTTTAATGTAATGTGCCTTAACCTTCGCTTTACCACAAGTTTTATCTATGTTCTTTCCTCTGCTGCTTGCCTGGTTATCTCATACCCGGATTATTGGTAATATGACCTCGGTCTTTCAGGTAACAATTATCAGTATATTTAAACACTTACGTACAGAGGTTAATATTATATATACACTTCAAGGACAGTAATTATAATTGGAAGGAGCTGAGATGAGACACCGCTCTCCGCTAATGCGTGCCTTATAAAGGTCGCCTCCCCCCACCATTCTCACACCTTCATGGTGGGCAAACACACACACATCCACACAAGTGACAGTTCTCAGATAATACACTAAAACCAACTTTTCTATGTTACATTCAATAACAACTTTTATGTATGCTCTTATTCAGCATAATGAATCGCAATTAAAATGAATCGCACGCACTCCATGATGAGTATCCAATATGAACTGATTAATGAGAATCAAAAAAGGGGCCAGTAAAAACAGTTATGCTAGAAGTACAGCAAAACTGCCTATCGAGTAAGACTATATTTAATATATAAAAAATAATTTGAGTCAGTAATTAGTTAATGAATGACAAAAATATAACATAACATATAGTAAAGTAAAGGGAGATAAAAATTAAACAAATATATTTTATATTTTGGTTATTTTCTTATTTATTTTAGAACTGTGTACAAAACTTGTAATGTAACGTACATATTTAAAAATTTACCGGTAAACCAGTAAAAAAATTCCTTCCGGCACTTGCTGCACCAATCAAGTAGATTTAATTTGCGTGTAAAAGTTAGTTTTACTATGTTCTTTAGATACAATATAAACGGAGTTACTTATAAATACGGAGTTAAATATAAGTACAAATAAAATGTAAAGATATACATATAAAATTAATTTTATCGAAAATTATTGTTGTTGCGCTACCGAGACTCGAACCTGGATTTCTTTCTAATCCAGGGAAGGTGCATTATTCAACTATGCTACAGCGACAGTACTTTTGACGACAAATTTTCGAACCCATATGTTACACTAATAATTACACTTTCTAATTAATACATTTAATTAGTATTTAAAATATCACATACCTATGTTGTAAATAATTACAACTTCACAATAAGAATGTGTTCACCTTAATAATAATATAATATTGTATTAAAAAATATTTATTATTTTTTTGTTGCCAGGGTAGTATGAGAAACGTTTCTCTTTTTTTTCCTGTCTAGGATCGACAAATATTTACAGAGTTAGGCTGTTTTATTTGTTTATTTTATATTATTCATTGAATATTCGTGAATTTCACTTGACATCTCGCTAGACCAGAGTCCTTATATAAATACATTATAAAAGTATTTTACTTTCGTATCGTTTTCAATAAGTTGATACAATAATCCGATATTTAAATACATGACAATAAACAAGATATATTAAACTACAATACAAATTATCGTAAAAATGTTAAAATAAGTAGAGAGATAAGATATATATTAGTAATTCGCATGTAATATTTACGTGGTTAAATTTTTGAACAGCCGCTATTTTGAAACAAGATCTCAGAACTGCGAGTCGTCATGTCTGCATAATCGGAAAAATGTCATTATACACATTTATTAAAGATTTACAGAGTATTATTGCTACTTCACAAAACAGATTTATCTCATACTCTGCTTAAAATATTATTTCTTAATATATTGTGTATTACACCAGTCCTCATTACCCCGGAGTCAATTATGCTCGGGCGCAAAAAAAATTGACCCGCATCTTAATGGTCCCTTTTTTTTCTGTGCGGTTATTGTCTTATTGTTGGCCCCCTAATTTGCTGAAGGTACATTGTTATCAGGCCGCTCCCGAGCGCGACGTTTCTCGGAACGATTTATTCTCGGACAAAAGGCAACCGATAGACTTCATGACGTATAGCGTTACGCGTGTAGTCATCCCTCGTAATTGCGGAAGAGATAAATCTTCCCGATGAATGGCCTAGAAAAACAAAGAACGGCTTTCCAATGACGGAAGAACAGGTTCTCGTGTGACGTGGATCCCTGCGAAATCCACTTCCAAAAGAAAACAAGTATCCGCGGATGACAAATTACGATAGGTCAATCCGAATCAAAATCGACTCGCGACACAGATTACCGTTCAGGCACATCAAGTTTAGCTAGTCGTTGTAAACAAGTACCTTCATAAAAATTGTGGTGTACAAATTAGTTGTGAATCAATAATATTTGTCAGATTTGTCTATGTCAAGCGATAATCGTCTATGGTGGGGTCGTTGTACCATGTGTCAAAGTAATTTTATATTCGTCCCACTGCGGTGGCCAGTGCATTGATTTAGTTTTATTTTTAATTAATTTATTATTTTGTAAGTCTAGTATGTGTATAATTCAGTGTAACTTTAAAAAGCGATTAGATCAAAAGTGACATTCCTGTTTCAGTGATCTGGCCCGAGTGCCCAGATCCGGAGACAGCTACTTTAGATTTGATGTCACTGATATTCATTCCACATGGCATTGTTTGTTCGATTTCTTTAATTATAACAATTCTAATAGTACCTAATAAAATATGTACATTTTCCTAACAAAAATAATTATAATTGCTTTAATTTACGTTTCAGATTTCCCATATTATCAAATTACAGCAACATTATGGAACCAACCAGCCCTGATCGGCCCGTCGTCAAGTGTGAACCAGCGTCCCCAACCGGAAGCGGTCAAGAGGTCTACGCTGAAGTAGATATATTGTGTCCAGATATCAAGAATGAGTATTTGGAGAACTCCGAGGGCGCCGAGCAGGACAGCGGTAGTAAAACGATTTATTATTATCGACCATTTATAGCATCTGTTCCAATATGAGATCAATACTGTGAGTGCTCCCTCCCCCGAATGGCCGTAAGAGAGAAAGTTCGCAGGTGTTCTTCCTCCACCATTTGAACATTATATGGTGTGTGCATTGTCGGGCCGTGGCGAGTTTCGGGCCAAATTATTGGACGTGGTACTCGTAGAGGACCCTTGGTGCGTCTACGATCATGTGAGACAGACGCCTAGCACATAATCTGGGGATGTAAGATTATGAGGGACGCCATGGAGGATTTTCTTGCGGGATTGGATCGAAATTATGTTCGTGAATGTGTGGGTGACTCGCTGGGAGATTTTAAGACGGTTAGGGTGAGGGCCATTCTCTATTTTTATTAGCATTCACAAGTGGGACAACAAAGAGATTCTTACCTTCAAAACTGGTCCCGGGAAGGTGCGGGTCCTTTCCCAACTGTTCTTTAATTAATTTAGTAGTGCGCAGATGTGGCAATTATGGTGGTTTTGATGTACGAGTCTGTAGCAGATCAAAGGGATCAGAACCAATATCCTCAAGTTGGCTTAATTTTCTTTTACGCTTATAACACAGTATACATCCTGTGTCTTAAATATATACAGAATTTTATCAGGATTATAATATTTAAAATGGTCATTTTAATTAATTTAATTTTCACTAAATTCAACATTACATTTCAGACAATGATCACAGAAGTTGGACCAATCCCTCCGAAACACAAGGCGTAGAAGCCCTTCCAGACTGCAGTATTAAACAATCCGATGAATTCACCGTAAAAACAGAACCGGTTAAGAAAGGCAAAATCATCTCTTGTTTACAATGCGATTATACTTGTTCCAAAAACTCAGTCCTAAATACCCATATGCTTACACACACTGGCGAGAAACCATTCTCGTGTTCTCTATGTAGTTATATCTGTTCCCAGAAATCACGTCTGAAGGCCCACATGCTCACGCACACTGGAGAAAAACCTTTCTCCTGTTCCCAGTGTAGTTATACTTGTTCACAGAAATCGAGCTTAAAGATTCACATACTTACACATACTGGAGAAAAACGTTTCTCATGCTCGCAATGTAATTTTACTTGTATCCAGACATCAAAACTAAAGAATCACATGCTTATACACTCAAATGAGAAACCTTTCTCATGCTCGCAATGTAACTATACTTGTGCTCTGAAATCATACCTAAAGGTACACTTGCTTAAACATACTGTTGAGAAACCGTTCTCGTGCAGTCAATGCAGTTATACTTGTACTCTGAAAACAAAGTTAAAGAGCCACGAGCTTACGCACACCAAAGAGAAACCTTTCTCGTGTCCTCAATGTTCTTATACTTGTTCACATAAATCAAATATTAAGACCCATATGCTTACACACACTGGGGAGAAACCATTTTCATGTTCTATATGTGAATATACCTGTTCACAGAAATCAAATCTAAAGAAACACGAGCTTACACACACAAAAGATAAACCTTTCTCCTGCTCTTTATGTAATTATACTAATTACCTGGAACTAAATTTGAAGAAACATTTGCTCACACATACAATCGTGAAACCCTTCTCATGTTCTCAATGTAATTACACTAGTTCCCTGAAATCAAACCTTAAGCTCCACGTGCGTAAACACACTGGAGAAAAGCCTTTCTCATGCTCTCAATGCAATTATACTAGTTTCTTTAAATCAAACGTCAACATCCACATGTTTACCCACTCTAAAGTAAAACCCTTTTCGTGTTCTCAATGTAATTATAATTGTTCGCAAAAGTCAAGTTTAAAGACTCATATGCTTAGACACACTGGAGAAAGACCTTTCTCGTGTTCTCAATGTGAGTATACTTGTTCCCATAAATTAAGCTTAAAGACTCACATGCTTAAACACGTTGCAGAGAAACCATTAAATTTTTCTTAAATTAACATTTTTAATTCTTAAAGGTTTAAACTAATGATTAACTAAATAAATGTAATATTAAAAAGTGATTTTCAATTTGTTAAAAAAAATATATCTAGAAAATATTTTCTTTAGAGTTCAGCCAGTGTTCCGAAGATCTGAAAACACATGGTCTCGGTGGGGTTTTTTTAAAATTAACTACTGACATTGATTTCACAAGGTATCTTTTATTTAAATGTTGTATGGTTTGTATTTGCCTCGTAGATACGATGGTAAATTGTATAGTGAAACTACAGCGGCCTTAGATGGGTTACGATTTCATTTACCTTATTAGTTAGCATTGTAGTTGAATTCAGTTATAACTCACTTATATATAGTTAGATCTAATCTATTGTTTGTAGTCACAGTTACTGCAGGCGCCTGCTGGAGCTCCTCAATTCATCTTCTTAGACATCTGACACAGAGCATGATGAACTTAAATCTATCTTGTATAGGATTACTAAGGTTATCAATGTACTTAATGTTTCGTCTGGTATTGGTATGTTCTAAGTCTTGCAAGTACATCTGGTGACTATATGTTGCAGACCTTCTCTCTACTGATGCAAAAATCCGTTGTTGTGTTAGTGTGGTAAATTTATAGTAATAAATATCAATATTTTAAATATGAATTAAATATATTAATTAGAAAGATATATATATATATAATCAATTTTATCGAAAAATATTGTTATTACGCCACCGGGATACAGTATATTTCGATAAAAATGATTTTATATGTATATCTTTCTAATTAATGTATTTAATTCATATTTAAAATATCACAGAGCGTCTGTTCTGAATAATAACACTGTGGTCTCTTAATAATAACAATATTTTTGAAGTCATATTGTATACAAATTATATTTATAGTTGTTGGCGCAAGTCGAATTCTCATTCCCTGTCCTCTTTCGTCCATCCAATCATCTATACCTGTCCCGCTCTGGCCGATTACCTTACATTTCGCCACCGGGGACCACTCTCCGATCGTGCTTCGACCGCGAAGCATTAAGTTTTTCCTTCCTTTTCTTTCTGCCGCCCTACACTCACGCCGTGCGTATCGCTCGGACCGCGCAGAGAAAGTGAATCCGTTTCGGAAGTGCCGTCATAGAGATTTCGGTTCGGCATAATATACGTGCTCGTCAACCGGAGGTGCAATCGACGCCCAACCCAGGACTTCAAAGCAAGACCATATCCATTTGCCTTAGTTTCCTTCAGACTTCCATTTCGGGTTACGTCAAATATTTAAAACCATTTTAGATTACAGTCCACGGGATCTTATCCCACCAATAGGGATATCCTCCCCCTTTTCCGAGAGTAGGGGAATGAAAAGGGTCACCAGTATGAGGTGTCGAGTATTGGAATTATGGATCGATGTTTATGGGTGTATCTTTAGATGAGAATTAGAAGATTTTTTTGTGATGTCTCGAATTATGAGACTGCTCACAGCGGATTGGCGGATGATATTATATTGTATGTCACGGTATACTTTGTGTAAATGTAGCGTTAGTGGTCAGAGTTTTGAAGGTTTTGAAATCAATAACGTACTTATTTTCTTAGATTTATTTATAGACGGAATTTACAAATATGAAGTAGCTAAGTTATACGATCATGCAAAAAGGTATGGAGGCGATTCCTGGAAAGAGATGTATAAAAAAGAGATGCTGCAGAGACGGTTACTGGTTGCATGGTTACTCTGGGATCGCGTCGGTACTGTATGTGTTTACAACTGCCAAGAGTTCGGTTTCATGCTCCGGTAACTGCAGGGTGCGTTCAGTATCGGCGGGCAGTGATAGGGGTGGAGGCGTACTCATTAATTTAGATACAAATTAAATGTATTAATAAGAAAGACATACATATAAAATCAATTTTATCGAAAAATATTGTTGCTACTGGAATATGAACCTGGATCTTTTCCAATTCGGGGAATGTGCATTATCCGAATATGCTGAATATGTCCGAAATTTTGGACACATTGATACAACTTATATATTATTATTAAGGAGAACACATTCTTATTGTAAAATTGTAATTATTCACATTTATTATTAATTAATACATTTAATTAATATTTAAAATATCACAGAGCTATGTTCTGAATAATTACAACTTCACAATAAGAATGTGTTCCCCTTAATAATATTAATTTAGTTTTGCGATATGTCTTAGAAATAAGTGACATTGAGTTAATACTGCTTATTTGTATGTCTGCCTTAGTTAATTTAAGAAAATACCCGTAAGGTTAATAATATGTCCGTTTATTTTTATACTCTTATGAATGGGAACATTATTTAAAATGTACATAATTGCCACACCCACAAACATACCTGTATTGTGCCGTCAATGTAATTATACATGTTCTCTGATAAAATATTGTACACTTGACATATTATGGATAAAGACATAGTAATGTGTTTATTGAATAAAATATGTTATATCTTTTTGTGTGTCTCAATCTTTTACCATCAAGTGTTAAATGGTCGAGTGTATTCAAGTTTCGGTGGCTCAGTCTTGGCGACAGGTGTGCCTGCGTGTGATGGAGCAATAAACGATAAGACAATTAATCTTCTTCTGTATATATACAAGATGCAACAGGTGGATACATAACTAAACTGTGAGTTAAAAATGTTCAAGGAATACGTGCTTAATCTCAATCATGTTAGAGGTATATGCATTTCAAAAAAGATCGTACCTAATTATGTGATTTATTAATTTTAATATTTTATTGATTCGAAATGACATATCAAATAGAACATAATGAGGTCATCAAATTTCTAGCAGCTAGACTATTTTTTTTGGATGATTTAGGACCTGAAGGAATGATATAGATTAGTAATGGATAAATTTTGCACATATTTATTTCGAAGTATGTAGACTTAAAGCTTAACATGATTATTAAGAAATGTACATGTTTCTTGAACATTATCGACCCGTAATTAAGTCAGGTATCCACCAATAAAATATTGTGAACCATGTCAGCATGTTTCAGATTTTAAACAAAATATTGCTTAAGATATAGACATTTTTCTTCTATCCCCTGGCAACCCTGGCCCATCTACCTGATATAATTAAAGTAATCCACTGCCTGCTGACCATACTCACCATCAACAGAATATAAAGTGCTTTTCATTGAGCGCTATTTATATTTTGTTTAGTTGCACTTTAGTATTTTGAGGAAAATATAAACACCTCAGCCCATTCCCACGGACGCCTTACCTCCTGGGCAATGCCGGATAGCGTACGTTATTAATTATATATAAAATATACTTTAAATTGTTTAATAAATATATTTTAATGATATATTTGTACATGTTATTCTTCTCTACAGATATAATGAACAATGCTTTGTCCGTATCGCCAACTGTTTCCCGAACTCCGAATAATCCTAGAGTTCATGATTTAAAATAGAAATAATTTTGAACCTGATGTGCCCGGCGATTAGGGTGACGCGAATTTCCCCATATTATGGAGGAAAAAAGCACTTAATGCGGTGCATCCCTTAAGGGATTATTAGCATGGGTAACAGGGCCGTATAACCAATTAAGATTAGGTGAACGTGTTTGCTTTCTTGGGGGGATTTAAGGGACATTTTATGACGGTCAAACCCCAAGAAATGCGTCTAATCCTAATTGTATATTGTCGACGACTTACCTTTCCGAGAATAATAAATGGCTGGGAAAGTACGCATTTACGACGGCCGTAATTAACCAGCCAAAAGAAAGGGTCTCGTGAACAATAGACTACGGCCATCTGCGGAGATTTTTGTAATCCGATGCAATACGATAAATACCCGGTCGGAAATTTTCGCAAGCCCGCCAAATTAGATGCGTTCCCAGAATTCCGGCAAGGGCTTCGAACGTTTTATTATTTTATAAATGTAGTGTAATAATAATAGGCTAGCATAATTTTTAATGGCATAGCATGTGCGACCGACCTGTCCTTACGATCAGTAATTTACAACGCCGTATCAAACCTTTATAATGCGCGGTGTTGGTCTTTCAATGAATTAAATTTAAGTTATAAATATTCCTGTTTTGGAGTACTTAATTTGAATCAAAGAGAGCAATGCTTAAATGATTCAATAACTGTGATATCTTTTAGTTCGCCGGGTATTTGTAAAAGTAATTATAAACAATAATTTTTTATTTATTTGACATTTTTACATTTTTTTATGACATGAATTAAGTGTTTTACATTATTAAAATTACATGATTCTATTTTCGTTACATCTCCAAAAAACAGATTAGCTCTTTTGCTTGGAGGGGGAGTTACACTATAATAATTTAATAGACATAGTTTAGCAACAACCGATACGAGAAAGCGACTCACAAGCGGGGGGGTGGGCATCTTCCCCCACTAAACCGCCGGCGGTCTTATTTATACCTGCCGCTGTATAGACAAAGGACTACTAGTTCTGCTGGCGACGAAGACGGCACGAGTCGATTCTGGACAGTAAATCCAGCGACTCTGCCGGAGCACATACGACTCTGCCACGCACTACGCCACTGAAGACGCTATTTTCAGGGCCATCCAGCCTCTACGTTAGTCGCTACCTTCATCGCCCCGCTGCGCTTTGCCGCCCGGAAGCCTACGCAATTCACGGCGTCGAGCGCGGCTATCGCCACATCATTGCTTCGTTTTATAATGCTCTACCCCGATGTATATTAGATTTTTTTTTAAAGACTCATAAAAATAAATTTTTTCCACTGTCTCTTGACATCCTTTGTATCAACATGAAAAAGGGTTCCAGAATATATGTTCAAGTGGCTCTTTCTGTTGAATGTAATTGTGCACTATACACATTTAAAAACTTTCTCGACAGTGTTGATTATCAAGAAGCCATTAAGATTATACGTGATAGTGAACTGTGGTCAGGAAAATGGTTCCTACACAGAGTGCTTGAGCATATGTGCTCGTAATCGGGTATTTCGTTTACACGAATACGTGCACTGTGAACATGAATACGGGTTTTCTCCAGTATGAATTAGCAAATGGTACTTTAAGTTTGCTTTGTAATTACAAGAATAAGTACACTGTGTACAAAAAAAACGTTTTTCTCCAGTATGACTTAATAAATGGGTTATTAAGTTTTTTTTGTAATTACACGAATAAGGACACTGTGAACATGAAAACAGTTTTTCTCCAGTGTGATTAAGTATATGGGTTCTTAAGATGCTTTGCCTATTACACGTGTAAGTGCACTGAGAACATGAAAACGGTTTCTCTCGAGTGTGTGAAAACATATGGACTTTTATGTTGCCTTTCCGATTACTCGTGTAAGTGCATTGCGAACATGAAAACGGTTTCTCCCCAGTGTGTTTAAAAATATGGGCTCTTAAGTTGACTTTATTATAACACGTATAAGTACACAGAGAACATAAAAAGGGTTTGTCTCCAGTGTGTTTAAGAATATGGGCTCTTAAGTTGTATTTATGTTTACTCGTAAAAGTGCACTGCGAACAGGAAAATGTTTTCTCCGGTATAATTCTGTGTAAAAGGCTAATGTCGATTTTGACTTTTTTGGCGACAAATGTAAATTTTGATCCAGAAGCAGTAGAAGGAGCAGGTAGGTTCATTAAAATGGAATCTTGTCGTAGTCTCAAGAGACCTGCAAACAAAATCAAATATTAAAATTTTTTAATTATTGTTAGTTCATAAAAATGCTGGTGTCGAGTGTGATTGACAAGGCTCGAAATTTTGTTTATAAAGCTCAAATTATTACAAATATAAATTTTATTAAATGGTAAAAAGGTGGACATTAGTGAGATGACTAACATTAAAAATACGTCTGTTGTGTTACCAAAACAATCTTCCTTCAGATCAGCTAAATCGTTTGGTTCAATAGTTGCAGTTATTAGCCCTAATCGGGGTAAATAATAGAGTTACAGGTCGAACGAAAGGTTTACAAAATGGTGAGCAAGGAATAAATTGTCTCTGGTTCCGCAAAATGCAGTACCCTTGATGATGAAGGGAAGATAGAGCAGGGAGCGCAACCTTATTGCGCGCAGGAGAGACATGAATGTTATATTTGAAAGAGTTGAACGATATTCAGGTGTTATGTTTGAGGTTTCATTCCTTGCTAATGTCAAGGCCATGGCCGATCGGGCGATGGACATGTTTGCATCTATGAAGAGGATGAGTACGGCAGAGGGGGGAATGCGTACCCCAGCCAAGTGAATCGTTTGTAAGCCTACAAATGTGGCTCATGTCACATATGATTAACATAAACAGCGTTATTCTTAAATTTTTTTATCAAATTGAAGATCTTAGTATATTATTTGATGAAAAACTTTTATTCGTTCCACACATTAATGAAATTAGGAATAAAACCATGCAATGTTTTGTATTAAGAACAGTAAAATAAATCAATTCACTTAAATCACTTTAACTTTTATACACGGCTGTGGTTCGTAGTAATTTAGAAAACAACTTAACAATTTGGATCTCCATTCTATTAAGTGCACGATGGAAAATTTAGTCTAGATCGATTCAAAGTCGTAGGATTGTATAGATGTAGACAGACAGATACCTACCGTTTCATCCTCATGTTCCAGTCGCTATATTCGAGCTTCCTAACTCAAGCGCTCTTCCGACTTAACGTTCATATCAAACAATCATGTTTTTCTTCTACATATGTTTATTACGCTGAAACAATTCTGTGTGTCGAAACACCGAGACGTAGTATTAAAGGCACATAACCTATAACATATAAGGAGATATCTGTGAAGTCAGTTTTTCACAGATCTATACATCTCTCCTGAATAGTCATATCATGTACGAGGATTATAATTTCATGGATTAATCAGGGAATCAGCTGCTTACCGGCGCGCGAGTCGGCGTTCCTGGAATACTCCAAGCACTCCTGCTTTATATCAGGAAGCGATATATCTATATCAGTATAGGGGACTGCACCTTCTTCATCGCCGCTCTGAGACAAAGGTTCACACTTGACGGAGGAAACAACCGGGTCACACTTGACGGCAGAAACATCGGGGTTACACTTCACATCTGAGTTGGCACGGTTCATAGTTTTAGTCTCCTAGAGGGTAAGAGGAACGATCCGCGATTAACCTCAAATGTTTGTTATCCATAGATACCAGATGAGCCATAGATGAATTATGTTAAATATAATATAATATTGTCATGGTCCTACGTGTAAGATCCTTGTAGGGTAGTGAAAACAAATATTGAAAATAATTTTTTTTTTAAATAATACGCATAGACTGAGACCAGATGCCTCATTTCAAAGTAAACATTCTTCTTAAAAACCTGTATTGGCATAGACCAAAAAGGAACCCGATATAACAACAATCACGCCCGAATATCTAACTTGTCCAACAAACTTCATCTGTACATTACCTATTTTAACAACCAGGTTCTTTCCTCTGCTCAAATTGTCCGCTGGCATCATGTCACATAACCATCGATTAGCCTCAATTTTGGCAAATGGGGTACAGGTCGCAAAAATACAGAACGCATTGATTTGCAACCTTGGCGCTACCAGTAGCTTCCTTGCCACCATTTTGTTATTGGTTGTGATCGTTGCCCACTCCATCAACAATCATCCACAGTCATGACGATTACTATAATTAGAGACTATATTTGATTTATGTATTTTTTTGAAAAGTAAATAATGTTGATTAACAATTATATGTGTACTCGTTTCTACTTTTCAATACAAACCTTTGTTTTATCAAATATTTAGTTGGGATTACTGCTGCCGCATGTGATTTTTCCAATGCGCCTACTAAGGGTTAATAAGACATTTTTTACCAAAAGAGAAATTAACAATTTTACACTCTAGGCCATAAATATAATAGAGTGTATCCCATTGATGAATCCAAAATGAATTTAAATTGCAAAGTTCAAAAGTATTAAACTGAATATTTTCTTTAATTAAAATGATTACTCCTTCACCACCAGCCGTAGGAGTAGCATAGGTAACAAATTTTGTGTATTCAAGAAGGCAATGTTGTCAAAATCGATCGTCCATCCACAAACACTACAAATAATATATAAAAGGATATATTTTTAATATTTATTTATTTAAATATGAACAATCTAGTGAAGAGTAATTAAAATTAAAAATTTGGAACAATTATAATTCCCATCTAGACGACCCACGTGAAAGCGTCTTATCAGTTCGGCGTAACAATACATATAAATTAATACAGAATTGAAAAAATAATACTAAATGTAAATTCATAAACCTATCTCTCGAAATAGAAGAAAAAATATTATCTGTTTAAACTGAGTGTACATGTAACGATCGCACGGTGCTAAATAAGCGAATGCAAAGAGATAACTGAACAAATAAATGAAAGAAAGAGAACAAACTAACCAAGAAGCACTGCCACTCTGGTCTGGCTGAAACAGCACAATGCATCTCTGCTGTCAAAATTAACAATTGGTATTTTAAATTATTTTTCTAAATAAATTAAAAACTATTTCTATTCAGCACATATTGTATTAAAAAATCAAAGTACAAGTAAGCATCAGGCTACTCATGTGGCCTTTTCACGAATCAGTGCAGAGTAAATATTCAAGTGTGCATTAAAATGTCAAAATAAGTCAAATCAGTTTCTGCTCAGTAACATGTCACGTTCAAACAATAGTACAAGTAAATAAGTAACTATATTCTATACACATATGTGTGTATGTTTAATTTAAGAAAACGAGGTTACGCCAGGGAAACCAAACACAAAGAACGCCATGAAACCTATAAAAGACCAGTTACGCATATATTTGACTACTGGGAATAAAAATACAGTATCTATCCAGTGTGCTTAAGAACATGTCTATTTAAGTAAGATTTTCGATTACACGAATAACTGCACTGTGAACATGAAAACAGTTTAACCCCAGTATGCGTAAGAACATGACTACTTAGAAGCGATTTTCGATTGCACATGTAACTGCATTGTAAACATGAAAAAGGTTTCTCTCCAGTATGCGTGCGAACATGTGACTTGAGGTCCGAATTACGATTGGACGAATAATTGCACTGCAAACATGAAAAACGTTTCTGTATGGTATGCGTTAGTGTATGTGCTGCTAATTCTGATTCCTGATTACAAGAGTAGTTGCACTGTGAACATGTAAATATTTTCGCTCCAGTATGCGTAAGTGTATGTATTTTAAAGGCTGATTTATAATTGCATGAATAATTACAATGTATACATGAAAATAGTTTCCGTCCAGTATGTGTAAGCGCATGTATATTTAAGTGTGATTTTCTATTGCACGAGTAATTACACTGTGAACAAGAAAACAGTTTCTCTCCAGTATGCGTGAGCGCATGTATTTTAAAATTTGTTTTATAATTGCTTGCATAATTGCACTGTGAACAAGAAAACAGTTTCTCTCCAGTATGCGAAAGTGTATGCATTTCTAAACTAACTTTTTGAATGCATGAGTAATCGCATTGTGAACATGAAAATAGCTTTTCTCTAGTATGCGTGAGTGTGTGTGTTTTTAAGCCTGATTTATAATTACACGAATAATTGCACTGTGAACATGAAAACAGTTTATCACCAGTATGCGAAAATACGTGTATTTTTAAGTATGATTTTCGATTGCACGAATAATTACACTGTGAACAAGAAAAAAGTTTTTTTACGGAATGAGTACGCATATGTATCTTTAGGTCTGAATTACGCTTACACGAATACTGGCACTGTAAACATGAAAACAGTTTCTCACAGGTGTGAGTAGTTAAATGGACTATTAGGTGAGATTTTCGATTGCACGAATAACTGCACTGTGAACATAAAAACAGTTTCTCTCCAGTATGCGTGAGAGCATGTATTTTTAAGCTTGATTTATAATTGCATGAATAATTGCACTGTGTACATGAAAAGGGTTTCTCAGCGGTATGCGTAAGTGCATGTGTTTTTAGGCTCGATTTTTGATTGCAAGAATAATTGCACTGAGTACACGAATATGGTTTCTCTCCAGTGTGTATGACTCTGTGTGTTTTCAAGCTTGATATTCGATTACACGAAAAATTGCACTGTGAACATGAAAATAGTTTCTGATCTGTATGATTAAGCATATGACGTTTAAAGTTTGATTTCTGATTGCACGAATACTTGCACTGTGAACAGGAAAACAGTTTTTCACCAGTATGCGTAAACTCATGAATTTTTAAGTCTCTTTTTCGATTACATGAGTAAATACACTGTGAACACGAAAATAGTTTCTGTCCAGTATGCGTAAACATATGCATTTTTAAACTCGATTTATAATTGCACGAATAACTGCACTGTGTACATGAAAACAAATTTTCACCAGTATGCGTTAGCACATGTTTCTGTAAGTATGATTTTACGTTGCATGAGTAATTGCATGTTGAACAAAAAAAAAGTTTTTCTTCGGTATGCGTATACGCATGTACTTTTAAACTTGATTTACGATTGCACGAATAATAACACTGCGAACAAAAAAATTTTTTCTTACTGGAATGTATAAGTAGATGTCTCTTTAATCTTGATTTTAAATTGCACGCATAATTACACTGTGAACACGAAAACAGCTTCTCTTCAGTGGAAGTAAGCGTGAACCTACTTGAAGATTTATTCGCGGTCTCCAATTCTGGTTCCTTTCCTGGGATAGGCGGAGGCGCAGTTGAATTCGCAAAAACAGAATCTTGTACTCTAAAGATATCTGCAAAATAATTAAATTATTTGTATTGATATATTTTATGAAACTTTTAAAGGCAATTTGTTGCTCTTACTGATCATCAAGAGTGGAAAAATTAAATAGTTACCGATTTAATTCGTTACTCGCGAACTTTCGACTTGCGTTAAGTTCGACGCGGTCTTAGATATAACTTTACATTAATGAATTAATTATAATATTTAACTATACCTTTATTCACACTCAGTTCTCCAATATAATTAAGAGTGCGCTGGTCAGCCTTACTGGAATGCTCAGAGCACTCCAGTTTCATGTCAGAATACGATATGACTATATCAGTGTAGGGTGCTCCACCGCCGCTCTCAGCTGGAGACACTTTACCATGTCGCACACCCCCTTCATCGGCAGGACTAATCGCAATAATCCAGCCAACATTGCTGGTACCTACTTCTGAAATCAAAAATACTTATCCAATGTAACAGAGTTGAAGTCATTTGTCCAAATTTAAATGATAAAATAATAGCGTGACAGCTACATTTATATATACAGTATACATATTGATCTATGTCTGTTTTCTATTTAATTCTATTCCAGTTGAACAAACTCAGTAAAATTTTGCATAGTAAATCCTTTGGATCCCAAAGGATATAAAAGACACCCTTCTCTCTCATTCTGGCTACCCACCCCCTCATAAAGGTATAAATGTGTATCAAATTATATTGAATACCATTCCTCGCAAATATTTATGGCGAATCACCTCGCGTAGGCCATCTAACGGCACTACCAGTAAGCAAAGATACGCCCGACAGGCGAAGCTTACTAGAGTGAGGATAAGACGGTACACCATACCGTATCGACACTTACCTTCTAGTCATGGCTCCAGATGACAGCAAGTTTCTTAAACTGTCTAATATTTAAAGTCACCGGAAGTGCGACAATTCCAACACTTATTTCTTGGTGCGAGTGTTTTTGTTATTTGCGAATGAAATGCTATCTCTTACATTGCAATTAAGTGAAGAAATATACAACGAGCAGATTCAAGTAAGTGCATTCTTCCGTTTCCTAGTGTTTCACACCAGACACGCAGAGGATGCTCGAAATCAAAGTTAAACCCAAGAATTCATAAAATACAATCGGACGCGGAGGCAACCACAAAACCACCAAATATTGTATGTACTGTTTAGGACCCCGTTCAAAAAGTAAGAACTCAACCCCTGGCCGATCCACCCCTTTCACTATCGGATAGATATGTGTATTATATAGTACACCATCAAATTTTATTGAGATGCTTTCTAGGATCCTGAGGAAAATATGGTCATCTCACCCCACTAACCCGGAGATGTCACCTTCTCTTGCCCGAACCAAATTGTGCAATCTGATCACCAGTATTCAAACATTTTTCTTCTTCTTTTATTCATCCTGAACGGTCGTCCCAGGGGCGTGCGATTTATATCATTCATCACAATATAGAATGGACTCCTCACCGGCGCGCTGATCGGCCCTCCTGGAGTACTCCGAGCACTCCTGCTTGATGTCGGGATACGATAAGTCTATATCAGTGTAGAGTGCTCCACCGCCTGCTCGTTCATCGCTACTCTCGATTGTAGACCCTGACTCAGGCTTCACGGCAGGATCATCTGGGCCAGCTCGGTCCATGATTCTAGGATCTCCCACCGAGCAAAGGATAACGAGATGCGCGATGTAATTAACCGCGAATGGCGGCCGACACACATATAACAGACAATCAACTTTGTTTGTTTAAAAATCTTCACACTCCGTTCAGAAACAAAAGAGAAAACAATTTAAAACTCGTAAAGAAACTTTAACAATTTTTTATAATGACAAGCACTTGGTCAATTTCTGAATCAAGCGTACTTCATAGATTTACATTAAACAGCTTTAGGAGCAGCAGTCGTCTGCTTTACCGACGCTGTCTATTCACGTGACACCTAGCTGAATGGCCCTTGAGAGTTCGACACGACCTTTGCGATGAAAAATCACAACTTAATTCGCAAAATCACTGACTATGGCTGTGGATTCATCAAATACCGCACAAGTGCGTCCTGGCTATGTAACGCTAGTTTTCACAATATGGAAGCTCCTTAATTCTGACGATGACGCACGCCAGCCAGCACGGGCACACGACATAACTAACCATAGATTGTACGTAGATCGGCAATTCCATTCAACTTGTTACGGTCGTATAGCGCAATCTGGCGGCGTATTAGAAATTACGTAATTTCAACAAAATTCAATATGTTGACATATATATATTTTTTAGATCACATCCATCAACAATGGCCCTAATTCTAAATTATAGTGACAGATTTTTTTTATGTATTTGTTTAAAGTGTTTGATTTAAATATGCTATGTTACCATTTTGTGATCTGATTATTACATAAATACACAACATTTTTCTCTTTTTAAAAGACGAAGGTGATATGCCTAAGCCCGAAGTGACGCGAAGTTATCACATTTATTAGCCGAATATATGAAATAAAATAAAGGCTGAAAATCACATCTCGCAAACGCATGCAGGTCGCCGACGGCAGACCCGGACGGTATAAACGGTAGATATAAACGGGACCGGACGTCCCTCAACAAAAAGGAACCTAGCGGTTCGTTCAAAATGCGAGTTGCAACCGTAGTGACCTTCAGCCCGCGTGTTGTGCAATGAATGGAAAATGACGAGGGTTAAAAATAACGGGATTATGAAGGTTTCCTGAGAAACAATAGCAGATCTCTAAGGGCGCGCATTGTTTCGAGGAGACGCATCCTGTCGAAGGATATAACCGAAGGTCGTAGGGCCATTAAAGCTGGACCCGTTGTTCTGGCGAGAATAAGAAATGTACCGTTACGTGTCCGTTAGGGAGCGTTCAGGGTCGAGACGTGACTAGAACAAAAGACGCAGTTTCTTTGTGCAATCAGCTCCTTTAATGCCACGTTGGACGAACCACATGGCTCGAAATGTAATGCAATGCTCGAAAATTGAAAGAAATAACATTCCCGCCAATTCAGACTTTAGTTTAATCACTAGAGTATAGTAAATAATAATTAACGTGAGTATGATTTTGAGGCAATGAGTACGAATCTAAATTGTTTAACGAGTATGACAATCGATCACGGTGGGCTTAGTATGAAGTAGGATACTAGTACTTAAATGGTATATGTAACTAGATATAAGGTTCTGTTAAGTACAAATAAGAAATTTAAATAAATATAATAATAACGTAATTATAACTGGGCAGGTGAGAAAATTATGTAATAGGTATAAGTGTAGGTAATGCGGAAACCACTCACGAGACTATGTAATAAAGCTGAAATAAAGAAATCCCACATGTAACTAATTATAAAAGTCTCAAGAGCCAATAAAAAAGGAATAAAATGAATAGCTCTTAATTAGGATCTTGAATGTGAAATGTTTTTATACTGATTGTATTTTATACTGATTGATGTACTTAGAGGTAATTAGAGATAGTGATAATTCTGATGATCTTAATGTGAAAAATGTATAGAAGATAAGTTAGTAATAGTTTATATGTGGTTGTGGGCAATTTGAATGAACAGTGTATTATTGGATTTTTATGTGATAAGGCAGGACTATAATTAATTACGAAGAAAGTGGGCGGGGCCGAGATTAGGCCTACAAGCGAGGGTGTAGCGGAGATGTCAACGGATGGACCAATGAGGCGTCGCCAATCCTGTGAGGACGGACCGACCCCGAGCGAAAAATACGCCCTTACCACAGTTTCTTTAAAAGGGCCAGGACGCCATTTTAAGAAGTCGAAAGTACGCAGTTGACAGTAAACAGTTGAAATAGGCAGTTGAAAGTACACAGTTGAAATCGGCGGAGGGATGGAGTTACAGTTGGAGTTACAGTCGGACAGTCGAAGAGAGGAGTTGAAGTTGTGAACCCGGGAGCGGAGAGTCGGTGTGATGGAGTTACAGTCGGAGAGTTGAAGTCGAACAGTTGGAGTCGAAGAGTCGAAGAGAGGAGCCAAAACAGTCGAACGCAGTTGAAGTGAGCAGCCGGAGTTGAAGTGGACAGTTGAAGTCGAAGGGTCGAAGGGAGGAGGTGAAGTTGGGAACCCGGAGTAGACGGTCGACGGGATGAGTTATAAGAGAAAACAAGGAAGTTGTAAACCCAGAGTGGTGAGTCGGACATGAGGTCCGGGAGAACGAGAGAAACGAGGTCCGGAAGGGAGTGGTAGGAAGGAAGTCGAAGGCCAGTCGAGAAGAAGTCGGAAGCACGCAGTTATAAAACAAGGTCCGGAGGAGTGAATCGTCAAGGAGACGTCAAGGCAATAAGGCAATCACAGTCGGGATTGAAATCGACGGAGGAAGCAGCCACGAGTCATCGCAACCCACCCAGGAGCAGCCGCCCAGACCGGCTCGCAGTCAGCGGATAGCCGCCCACGCCAGGTGCCAGCGGCATCACTACGCCGGCCGGAAACAAGATTCCGGAAGAACGTCGCCGAGCAACCCGAGGTAGAATAAGCTTTAGATTAAGTTAGTTATAAGTATTTCCACCTGCCCGTAAATATAAACATGTGTTTAATAAATGTATAATGTGCATCTTCACGTGTTCATATTCACCTGTTCCCTTATCTATAACCATGATAATAATAATGACAGCGTGATATTTGATGGATGATTCGTGAAGCGAATATTCCATAAGAGTGCGGGGTGTCGTTCTGATGAGCGATCAGGAGCATGGTATGGATCATGACTCCTAGACGAACCCCGACTCGAACCGAATGGCGCACAAAGTCGTGGCCCCGGTTGTATCAAAGGCGTCAAATATATGTAGATGTACGGAATAATAAACTCATCAAAATGACGCGCATAAAAAGTTTTTTATAAATCGGATTATATTATTTTCTCTTATTATCAGTGTAAAACCGTCAAATTTTTTTAAAAATAATAATAATATATAGACATTACTTATAGAATCGGCGTTAACTTTGTAGAGTTTCATAACCAAATGGATGGATATAAATAAAACAATGTTATAACTCTAATTGAGCTTATTAACTTTAATACACACAAATATAGTAAACATAGCTTAGGTGGTAGGTATTCAAATAATTAGGTACTGACAAGATGTGGAGTGAGCTGGGGGTATTGGTGAAAGGTGGAAGGGTGGTTGTAACGGGAATATTGAGAGAAGAGAGTTCAAATTTCTATTTCTATTAAAATTATTTTTTAATAGCTTTACGCTTGACGGGATGAAGTAGTTTAATAGTACATGTGTAGCGACCGGAATTCAAATCAACCGCCATCTCAGTCGGCATCGACGCTAGCGACAGCGCTGCCGGCTGCTGCTACAAGCCTGGCTCGAAATTCACCGCCAGGCAGTCTCTCCAGTTTCATCGTTCTACAACGGCAGTCTTGCCGGCCCGGGAGCGCCGAGCGAGACCGCCAAATCGCTTTACATCATTTCATTCCGTGAACACACGCACCTTCTACATCATTCATTCATTCATTTCATTCTATGTCTTTCTTGTTTTCATCATACTCTCATAATAAACCTCGAAACACCAAATCATTTATATTTTCATTTAACCACCGTCCTAACCCCCAAACATATATGAAAAAGATGATAATTATCCATGACGTGGTTTCCGAATTCGGAAAAGTTGTTACTAGTTAGACAAATGACGATGCTCCTTTAATTTTTTATATCCATCCATTTTAAGAATAATTTAATTCAAATAACAGCCAAAAAATGTGTAAAATTAAACTTGATGGATATATTTCACCAAAATATATCCATCCATCCATCCAAAATATGTCGCTGCCTTTCAATACCCGCTATAACTCGTTTTCATAATATCTAGAAAATCAAGCAAAATCGCCACACTTTAATTAATTCCAGGCATTATTACATTTTTAGAAAATTTACTAATTATCTTCATCTAAAATAAAATAATTAATAATTTGAACTCAAATATGTTTTCTGTGTGATAAAAAAAAACATGGCATCTTATGAAAGTCATTTCACGTTATTTCGGGTTTTAGTCGCTCTAACATTACACTAAATATTGCAGCCTAAAAGTGTATTCTTAAAATGAAATATACAATTTTAAATTAAATAATTAATTCCGAATCTAATGATACACCTACTCAAATTTGTTAAAAAACGTGTGTGATATGCCTAAGCCTGAAGTGACGCGAAGTTATCACATTTATTAGCCGAATAAATGAAATAGAATAAAGGCGGGAAATCGCATCTCGCAAACGCATGCAGGTCGTCGACGGCAGACCCATATAAACGGGACCGGACGTCCCTCAACAAAAAAGAACCTAGCGGTTCGTTTAAAAGGCGAGTTGCAACCGTGGTGACCTTCAGCCCACGTGTTATGCAATGAACGGAAAATGACGAGGGCTGAAAATAACGGGGTTATAAAGGTTTCCTGAGAAACAAAATAGCAGATCTCTAAGGGCGCGCATTGTTTCGAGGAGACGCATCCTGCCGAAGGATATAACCGAAGGTCGTAGGGCCATTAAAGCTGGACCCATTGTACTGGCGAGAATAGGAAATGTACCGTTGCGTGTCCGTTAGCGAGCGTTCAGGGTCGAGACGTGACTAGAACAAAAGACGCAGTTTCTTTGTGCAATCTGCTCCTTTAATGCCACGTTGGACGAACCACATGGCTCGAAATATGATGCAATGCTCGGAAATTGAAAGAAATAACATTCCCGCCAATTCAGACTTTAGCTTAATCACTAGAGTATAGTAAATAATAATTAACGTGAACATGATTTTGAAGCGATGAGTACGAATGAATAATGCATATGATAATCGATCACGGTGGGCCTAGCGTTAAGTAGAATAAGAAATAAATAAAAACTAAATTGACTAGGAATAATTAAATGATATATGTAACAAGATGTAAGATTTTGTAAGTAGCGTAAGAAATGAATAAATAACTAGATTTAACTAAAGTGTAAATAATTAGGATATAAGATTAATTATAGTCAGCGATAAGACGAAGGAGGAGTCAGTCGGGTTCGGATCGGGCGTGGCCTCCAGAAGAAGCAAATGGACCAATGGGATGGTGGCCCGTCCCATGACGGGAAGAGGGCGGATCGGCAGTTGGGAGACACCCCATTGTTGGGGTATATAGATGGCCTACACACGGCCCGGAGAGAGTGCTACCGACAGTCGGGAAGAGTTGCGAGGGTGGTAAACGGAGAGAGTTGCCGAAACGAGGCCCGGAGGAAGAAGAGTGCTACAGACAGTCGGGAAGAGTTGCGAGGGTGGTAAACGGGGAGAGTTGCCGAAACGAGGCCCGGAGGAAGAAGAGTGCTACAGACAGTCGGGAAGAGTTGCGAGGGTGGTAAACGGGGAGAGTTGCCGAAACGAGGCCCGGAGGAAGCAGAGTGCTACAGACAGTCGGGAAGAGTTGCGAGGGTGGTAAACGGGGAGAGTTGCCGAAACGAGGCCCGGAGGAAGAAGAGTGCTACAGACAGTCGAGAAGAGTTGCGAGGGTGGTAAACGGGGAGGGTTGCCGAAACGAGGCCCGGAGGAAGAGAGTGCTACAGACAGTCGGGAAGAGTTGCGAGGGTGGTAAACGGGGAGAGTTGCCGAAACGAGGCCCGGAGGAAGAGCGTGCTACAGACAGTCGGGAAGAGTTGCGAGGGTGGTAAACGGGGAGAGTTGCCGAAACGAGGCCCGGAGGAAGCAGAGTGCTACAGACAGTCGGGAAGAGTTGCGAGGGTGGTAAACGGGGAGAGTTGCCGAAACGAGGCCCGGAGGAAGAAGAGTGCTACAGACAGTCGAGAAGAGTTGCGAGGGTGGTAAACGGGGAGGGTTGCCGAAACGAGGCCCGGAGGAAGAGAGTGCTACAGACAGTCGGGAAGAGTTGCGAGGGTGGTAAACGGGGAGAGTTGCCGAAACGAGGCCCGGAGGAAGAGAGTGCTACAGACAGTCGGGAAGAGTTGCGAGGGTGGTAAACGGGGAGAGTTGCCGGAACGAGGCCCGGAGGAAGAGAGTGCTACAGACAGTCGGGAAGAGTTGCGAGGGTGGTAAACGGGGAGAGTTGCCGAAACGAGGCCCGGAGGAAGAAGAGTGCTACAGACAGTCGGGAAGAGTTGCGAGGGTGGTAAACGGGGAGAGTTGCCGAAACGAGGCCCGGAGGAAGAAGGGTGCTACAGACAGTCGGAAAGAGTTGCGAGAGTGGTAAACGGGGAGAGTTGCCGAAACGAGGCCCGGAGGAAGAAGTGAAGACCAGTCAGTCGAAAGTCAAACAGAGTGGAAAACCGAGTCAGTCAGACGTAAAAGAGAGTGGTAAACGGGGAGAGTTGCCGAAACGAGGCCCGGAGCAGAAAGTCGTAAAGTCAAAGAGACCAGTCAGTCGAAGAATCGTGAACTCAGTCGTAATCAGTTGGAAGGAAAAAGAGAGTTGAAGAAAAAGATTGGAAAACACCGAGAGTTGTCAAAACGAGGTCTAGAAGAGAAGTTACCGAGACGCAGTTAAAAGCACGCAGAAGCAGTTCACCGCATATCGTCCAGGAGCAGCCACCCCGCCCGTCCCGAGCAAGCGGTCAGATAGCCTGTCGCCGGAGCACCCGTAGACCCAGCAGGTAGCCGTCCACGCCGGCTGACCACGAGATCACTTCGCCGGCCAGAAGATCCGAGAAATTCACAAGATGACCCGAGGTAGAAATAGTCTTAGATTAAGATAGTTATAAGCATTTTGTGTATTGAATAAATGTATAGTTTGTGTATCATTACGTGTTCATATTCACCTGTATCCTTATCTATAACCATGGTAATAATAATGAGAGCGTGATATCCGATGGATGATTCGCGAAGCGAATATTCCATCAGAGTGCGGGGTGTCGTTCTGACGAGCGGTCGGGAGCATGGTATGGATCACGACTCCTAGACGAACCCCGACTCGAACCCAATAGCGCACCAAGTCTTGGCCCCGGTTGTATCATGTGTTATAACGGATTTTGAAATACGGTAACACAATTCTCTTCTCTTGCTCTTGCCCATAGATAAGCTCTTGCCCCAAATGGTCCAGCAGACAGTTATATGATGCTGTACAAATTAGTGGAGAACCTACCTCACAGATATTTGTCAATAATGACTAGTGTTATAATTTAGAGAATTCCTTTATTTTTTTAGACTATGGAGGGTCCCACTTTGGTTAATCAATTGGTGGTTATGCGAAACTGCCCTCTTCTCTGCAGTTACCTCGAATCGAGTACATTCACCACTAAGATTTTGATAAGTAGATTGTAGAAGGAATTTAAATGGATGATAAGCTAGTACACAAGTCAATATGATTATGTCACAAAACCAAAATATGTTTCAAAATAGGTACTTTATGATTAAAGAGTTCGCGATTACAGCGGGTGAACTAGTCGAGGGTACGAAAGAGAATCGCTTTTTTCGTCAGCCCGGACGGTTCTAGCATTCTCCGCCGATCTCTACCAACCGACTTACGAAATATGGAACTGCATCTCTCGGTGGCGCTCTAAGGCTACTGGAGTGTGTCGAGGCTAAAGCAACTTCGCCGCATGGCACATCAGATGTCGCTCTGTCCGCCTAAGCTTCAAGAGGACACTTAGGTACTGTTATATTATTAATATCTGTGAGATACTTGAATGTAACAAAGTTGTATATGTGTGTGTGGCTGCTTGGTGACATATGTGAGAAGGCTGACTGGTGCCGAGTGGGCGAAAACATTGGAAGCGGTACCTTTCAATACTCTTCGGTTCTCTAGATAAGATAACAGTTTATGAATATTATAGTGTTGTAAGGTTGTAAATATATTATTAACTATCTCGACTTTGGGACTCTTATTTCTACAACCGACATCTTACCGAACCTTCAAGGATTCTGTAAGATTATTGGCGTGGCACATACGATATAAAAGACAATACAGTGTCGCGGCCAATAAGGTAACAACATCAAATTATTATTTAACTGCAACGTCTTTTATATACATATTTCTACAGAGAAATATGTTCGTATTCGATTAGAGCGATGCTTTGACTGAAAGTGCCGAGAGTTACATTTCAGGCAGCCTCGAGCTTTCACGTGGGCCTCTGGATAGAACAACGTTTTATTTTAGGAGATCTGTGGCGGAGAATTATCCTCCAGTCGCCTGAAGTCCGAGGCGAAGTCCATAAACATCGTTTATTTAAGAAGCATATGGCAGTCACATGTCGGAGGCTTGACAATAATCTGCATCACTCGAGAATTATGACGGCAGACTAGGAGCTGTCTAGGGACCGAGTGCAGACTGGAGGCAAATGCTTGAGATCGGCGACTGAACTGAGGATCGAAGAGAAGCCAAATAAGAAAAGATTTCTTTAACCATTCCTCTCCGATGACGTAAACAAAAAATCTACAACTCGTACGATAATGCATGTTTATTCCGAATATGTTAAGACGCGTTTTTTTCTACGCTTGAATAGATTGGAGGCACTTTTGGATAGGTTTGCCAGTCTTTACACCATTTCTCAAGGAGAGCGGGTCACGACTCTCCCGCTTTCCTTGTACTATCCAGAAATAAAATACAAAAGAATACATTTTAAATATTTATTTATATAAAAACGAGTAAACTAGTGATGTAGTAAAAATAGTAAATAATAGAAACATTAAAAACGTATAAACCAACATAAACATATTTTATCAAAATACGTGCGAGAGTACTATGAATGTAAAAACAATTTCTAATCAATGTGCTTAAGCACATGTCTTTTTAAATGAGATTTTTGATTGCACGAATAATCACATTGTGCACATGAAAATAGTTTCTCACCAGTGTGCGTAAGCGAGTGGATTATTAAGCGTGATCTTCGATAACACGAATAATTGCACTGTGAACATGAGAACAGTTTCACTCCCGTATGCGTAAGTACATGACTCTTTAGGAGTGAACTTCGATTGCACACGTAACTGCACTGTAAACATGAAAAAGGTTTTTCGCCAGTGTGCGTGAGCGCATGTGACTTAAGGTCTGAATTTCGATTGCACGAAAAGTTGCACTGTGGACATGAAAACAGTTTCTGTCCAGTGTGCGTGAGCGTATGCGTTACTAATCTTGACTTTTGATTGCACGAGTAATTGCACTGTGAACATGAAAACGGTTTCTCGCCTGTATGCGAAAGCAGATGTCTCTGTAAGTTTGATTTTCGAATGCATGAGAAATTACACTGCGAACATGAAAACGGTTTTTCTCCAGTATGCGTAAGTGCGTGTACTTTCAAATATGATTTTACATAGCATGAATAATTGCATTGTGAACATGAAAACAGTTTCTGTCCTGTATGCGTGAGTGTATGTCTTGCTAAGCTTGATTTTCGATTGCAAGAGAAAATGCACTGTGAACATGAAAACGGTTTCTCTCCGGTGGTTTTAAGCATGTGTCTTCTTGATGATTTATTGGGGGTAAAAGGAGTCTTCAAATCTGGTTCCTTTACAGGATTAGGCGGAGGCTCAGTTGAATTCGCAGAAATAGAATCTTCAATCCTCAAGAGATCTGCAACGAAATAAATTGTTTGTATTAATATAATATCTTATTTAGATAATTTAGGCAATTATTTGTCTTATTCAACTTCGGATCTATCAATCGAAATAATATTTAGTTGCTACCGGGATTCAAACCTGGACTCTTCTCCTATTCGGGAAAGCGCGTTCTCTACTTTCTTTATAGTAGTCGAATACACTTTAGACACATTTTTGAACTTAAATTCTAAATACTAATTAAATGTATCAATTAGAAATATACATATAAAATCAAATTCATTGATCGAATCTGACCTCTTTCCAATCCAGGGAAGGTGCATTAACCAACTATGCTACAGCACGCAGTACTTTTGACGACAAATTTTCGAATACATATGTTGATTTTGTATGTATGCCTTTCTAATTAATACATTTAATTAGTATTTCAACGATCACAGAGATATGTACTGAATAATTACATTTTCACAATAAAAATGTGTTCTCCTTAACTTATATTTTGTAATATTTTAAATTGATACTTCTACTACTCCAACTTTAACACGGTAACTAAATATTTTTTTATGAAAGATACATTTTTTCTATATATCTGTATTGTAGTTAATTCATTTAATTTGTATAAAATACCATAGAACTATGAAAATACAACTTCACAAGAAAAATGTGTTCATCTTAATTTAAAAATTGTTTAACTATACAACTCAAACCAATAACTTGTGTTTAGAATTTTTTTATCCGTATACCATATAGTTATACAGCCTACTAAAACGGCCAGACAACGTTCTCCAATCTGCTTACCAGTGCGTTGGTCGGCCCTCCTGGAGTGTTCCGAGCACTCCTGCTTGACGTCAGAGTACGGTATATCTATATAAATGTAGGGCGCTCCACCGCCTGCTTCCTCGCTGCTCGCAACTGCAGACCCCTCCCCTGGCCGCACATCCACACCGTCGGCAGGACGAGGGGCACTGATCCAGTGATCACTGATGGTGTTAATATCTGAAAACAAAAATAATAATCCGATATAACGTAATTTGGCAACGATGCAATCTATATTTATATATTTGATTTTATAAATGCGGAATTATCATTTATCTCAAAATATCATTAATTTATGTTGTTCTTTTCAAAGCAGTCTATATCAGATATAATATTAGCTTTTTTCAATCTTTGAAACACTTTTAAAACTTTTAAACTTCAGGGATTCTGCCTTTATCGCCTCAACGTTGGTCGTTCTTTAATGGACTTTCGTCATCTTCAGGAATAGAAGGAAGTCTCAAGGGGCCATGTCCAGCGAATACTGAGGCTGAAGCATCACAACAGTCTTGTTTGTTTTGTGTTTTGCTATGAGTTGGTTCGCTACAAATCCGGGCGTTTTCTTTGGATTGCTTCACACAAACGGCGGAGAACTGCAGTTAGTACTCCTTATTGACCGTACGACCTAGTGGCAAGAACTCATGGTACACTATACAGTTTAAATCGAAATAACAGTGAGCAGAACCTTAAAATTAAAGTCGTTATCGATCGTGGCTCATCATCAAGCTTCCATGAAAAGAATTGGACCTTAGAAAAATAAGAGAAATGAGAGAAAAAGTAGAAAATATTTTTTTATAAATGTAAAAAGAGAAGAGATAGAAGTTAAAACGAAGAAATTTTTTCAGTGGAACGGATGGGTGATAAGGTAGGAAAATGGGATAGGGAATAAAATCTGTATAATTAAAATTAAATGAAGGACATTAAGATGTATACGTTGAATTTTGATTTAATTGTAGTAAATGACGTGTTAAAAATGTCTAATTCATTTAAGTGAGTTCAAATAAAGAAAGGCTCGGTAGGAAAATGTGTTTTATTTGGCACTGATGTCACAATGTGGAAGGTTGAATGTGAGATTAGTTTTGGTAGCCCAAGATGGCACTCGAATGGATATGTGTCCGAGTAAATCAGGACAGTCTACTTTGGAGTTGGCTATTTGGTATAGAAAGATGACGTCAGCCGTGTCTCTTTGATGGAGTTTTGAAATAATTAGATGACTCAGCAGTGCTGGTTAAGGTTCGATAATTCGATTACGAAAGTTAAGAAGCTGTTCTCTATTTTTTCGATTCTATTGACGTATGTGCTATATCTTCTGTTCCAGCTATGGGAGGGAGCATGTTTGACGATATTTCTAACATACGAGAAGTACAGTGTTTTCGTGGTGTTGATGTTATTAAATTGTTTGCATACTTGAAGGATGAAACTTAACAGTTTAGTTGCTCTGGATGTAATGATAAGAGTAATTTGGAATCCAAAATAATGACAAAATTTTTAGTTAAAGATTTATTGGTCAAGACTTGATTATTAATAGAGTAAAAGCAGTTAACCAAATTTTTGTTTCTGGTAAACTGTATCATGGAGCACTTGCTTATGTTGATTTGTAGGTTACGCTGATCGCAATATACACCGAGGCCGTTTAAATTGTTTTGAAGTTTATGGCAATCATCGTTATTACGAATTGGAGTCAAAAATATTATATCACACGCATTTAAGAGTGCGTCTATAGGAAATAGTTGATGCGGTCATTGATAAAAATGTTAATAATGAGTGGTCCTCGAAGTGACCCCTGGGGAACATAACATTTAATATAAATTACTTTTATATTAAATTGATATATATCCCGCCCTCTGGCCAAGCCGCCATTTATAGAATGATAGAAATATGTATTATATAAAATAAAATCAAAATATATTAATATTATCATTCCTTACTATCTAGAATGAACTCCTCATCGGCACGCTGGTCGGTCCTCCTGGAGTATTCCGAGCACTCCTGCTTTACGTCAGGATAAAATATATCTACATCAGTGTAGGGCGCTCCGCCGCCGCTCTCGGCTGCAGACCCTGGCTCTAGCTTCACGGCAAAAACATCTGAGCCAGCTCGGTCCATAGCTCTAAGACCACGAAGCGAGCAAGAAACACGCCTTAACAAACCTCGAATGGCGGCCGTATACCTAATACCGTTTATTTGTTTAAAAATCTTCACGCAGCGTTCAAAAGGAACAATATAAAACGCATACAGTAACTACTTCAATTTTCATAAAAACAAGCTTTTTGCTATATTTCTGAATAGAAACATATTATATAGATTAGAATCGTTCCTATTTAGGCGCGGTGATGGCAAACTTTACTGACGCTCGCGACTCACGTGGCACTTGGCTGTCCGCGCTGTCACAATAGCCCTTTAAGGAGTCCGACACGACCTTTGCGATGGAAAAAACCCAATTTATTTCTCAAATTCTTCAAATATCCGAAAAAACGCGTCCTGACGCGATACGCGGCCGGTTTTACACAAAATATCCGACAAGTTTCCCGACATCGAGATGTCGTACGTCAACGTGTACGAGATTGCATCTAACTTCAAATGGCGGCCGATTATAGACACAAGCGATCCATAGACAAATTATATAATTAATGTATTAAAGGGACAACATAGATAGATGCATTTTAGTTTTCACATTATTCCATATATTCTATTAAAAAAAAAAAAATTGGAAAATATATTGATATACATATGTTTATAGTCTATTTATCAGGATCTTAGCTATCTTTTGAACTGTGTTAGAATAATTATGAATAGGTTTTTCCTTAGATTTAAGTAAGCATTGCATATTAATGTGTTTTAATCGTTTAATATATCGGCCACGTACTACACTCTGAAGCGAACTGTCAAACTAAAGAGCTCTCGTTAGTTGAACCAGATATTGCTAATATTGAAACTCAGGTGCATGGAATTGTGACTTTTCAAAGAAAATGTCATTTTAAAATCCGTTTATTATTCAAGTATTTCATCAGTAGATAGATAACACGACAAAGAAAAATAACGGATATATATTCTCACTGAAAGAAATGGGATACGACGTTGTGCGCCATGTGATTTGAGTCGGGGTTCGTTTAGGAGTTATGATTCGATTAATCGAACACGTATCATGCTCCTGATCGCTCGTCAGAACGATACCCCGCCCTCTGATGGAATGTTCGCTTTGCGACCCATCCATTAGATATCACGCTTTCATTAGTGTCATTGTTATAGGCAGAACACAGGTGAATATGAACACACGAAGATGCAAAAATTATACATTTTTAGGGGTTAGGACGGTGGTTAAATTAAATCAATGTGATTGGCGTGTGAGGTTTATTGTGACATTGTGATGAAAAGAATGAAGACAGATAGAATTGAAGAATGAATGAAAATGTAGAAGATGCACGTGTATTATGAAATGAAATGAAGCGAATTGGCGGTCTTGCTCGGCGCGTGAGCCGGCAAGACCGCCGTTGTGAAACTGGAGAGACTGCCTGGGGGTGAATTCTAAAGCCAGGCTTGTAGCAGCAGCCGGCAGCGCTGTCGCTATCGTCGATGCCGACTGAGATGGCAGTGGATTTAAATTCCGATCGCTACACATTTAAATTCACGAGCAAGTGGAAAAACTTATAACTAACTTAATCTAAAACTATGTCTACCTCGGGTTGCTTGGCGACGTTCCTCCGGAGACCTGGTCTCTGGCCGGCGGAGTGATGCCGTTAGCACTCGGCGTGGGCGGCTACCCGCTGTCTGACTGCGGACCGGTCTAGGCGGCTGGTCCTGGGTGGATTGCGGTGAACCGTGGCTGCTTCCTCCGATTCTCTGGCGACGTTTGGTTGGATTTACGGTGTCGGCTTCCACTTTCGAATCCTTTGTCTTCGATTGCGGTCCCAATTGTGGTTTTTTTTACATCTCTTTCGGACCTCGTTTCCAACTAACAGAATCTGCTCTCCTCTAGCCCATACTCTCGTTCCTGTCGCGTGTTTGCAACTGCTCGTCTCCCGGATCTCCGTCTCTCTAACATATCGTGTGGTGAAAAGAGCAAAGTGACCTGCCAGTAATGTTTCTAACGTGTCAATTAAATACTCCTCTTTAAACTACTGCAAGGCCATATTGACTGTCACAGCTAATCAGAATTATTATTCGTCCACACACAGTCTAGATCGATCCGGCAGTCCGCACTCATTCACATTCCTAGAAGTAGAACACCTTACATACAAAATTCATCCATTCACAGGTCATGCAAATACCACAATGGCATTTTCAACATTAGCCTCACTACGCTCCAAGGGTTCTTCTTATAAACCACTACAATCTCAATTTTGGCCAATCATTCTACCTGTAAACACATGTTGCTCTCCGTTTACCGCAACAATAGTTGCAACCTGCCCACCCTTTATGCTACCTTTAATTTAAAATTTAATCTTCTGATATATTATGTTAGTTCTATTACTTTATTTATACTGTCTAAATCCCTTAATATATGAAATTGTATTGCACAAGGTGGGTGAGCGGACATTACAAATCGTGTAAAGCCTGTAGCAAGCTCTTCATCTCTTAAAACATTGAAGATCATTCAGTTATTGCGGCCAAAGAGACCACGATTACCTTTCACGCAGCGATGCCTGATATGAACTTCAAAACTTCTGACTGTTCATCCAAATGAAATAAAATTTTGCGCTGCGAGAACAGGTTTAGAGCTTCATAATTATGGTAAGCCTATATAAACATCATATCTATGATAGACCAGTAGCGCTGCGTGACACAATATAGTTTTCTTTGCGTGGGAAAATAATGCAGTTATTAAAAGACATTAAATATGTGTTACATTTTATTATTTAGACAACATTAAAATAACACTTATTAACTTATTAATACCATGTAAAGTGTATCCTGCGGAAAATTTTCAAGTTCAATATTAAATTTAAAAAACCTACAATGTTATTATAATATTTTATTTATGGAGTTTAACGATGCGGATTTTACGTTTTATAAACAATAAAGTCTAAATGCCGTCCATTTCTCTCAAGACACTCTTGTAATCGAACTCTTATATTTGCGAACACGCGAGAGCACAGCGATGGTTCAATGGCAGCAACTTCACGGCGGATATTTTCTTGTAGGGTCTGAACTATTCGAGGATTGTTGCGGTAACTCTCAACTTAACGTACACCCACACAAAAAATCCACACGATGTAATGTCCCCGGTTATTGAACCCGGGAAACAGCTGCAGTTGCAGTACCAAAAACACGTCGATCATTCGGCAATATTCGTCAGCGTCTCGCTGGTTAAAAAAATAAGAGCCAATTGTCCCTCGGGCAGAAATTGCACACCACACTGTCGGTTTTGGATAATGTAAACGTTTTTGATGGCGTTCCCTCGGATTGTCGGGGCACCAGTAGCTCATTTTCTGTTTATTAATATAGTTATCGATATGAAAATGTGCTTCGTCAGTAAAAAATATGTTTCCAAGCGTTCGTGCTGTTCCAAAACGTTCCAGCATCGTTCTCGCTAAGGTTTCAAGTAAAGAATAATCATTTTCGTTAAGAAACTGTACGATTATTTGGGTGAAACGGTAGTTTATTTTTCAAAATAGCGTGCATTGTTGATTTTTTTATTCCAGTACAGGCTGCAGTCTTCCTTATCGTTTTATGCGGATTGCGCATAAAGTCACGTCGAACATGAGCCACATATTCTGGCGTCGCTACTGACGCTGATGGTCCCGGAGGAGTTTGAATAACCTTTGTCCCTTCTTGTCTGAACTTTTGAACCCAATACCGGATAAGTTGCGTGCTCGGCCCGTCGTCTTATACTCGTACTATACTTACTCGTCGAATATTAAAGTGAGTACAAAAAGCGCAACGCGCACGAACCAACGAATCACCGAACTTTACATATTACTCAACCGCGAACGCACGGTACGCTACTGACCAGTGACTCATTGCGACTGACAAATTCGCACATTGCGTGCGTCGAACAATACCCCTCCTACTTAACGCACCCTGATGAGCAATTACAATTTAATCTTGAAAATTTTCCGCCGGACAATGATCAATGGAAGTTTCTACAACCACTGAACAAAAAGGAACTTCCCTCAGATGATTAGGATAGCAGGAAAGATTTTGACACGAGACGTGACAGTCTGCTATGTATTTGTCCCATTTTTTTATATTCTTAAGGAAATCACACACTTATTCTTAAAACTAACAAAGATTTTACGAAACAACACAAATACAATTACAAGAATGTGACAAGTAGAATAATAAATAAAAATACTAACATCTAACGTACATTTGTTAAGTTATTGTATACAGATTTAATGGCACTGAAAGCAATATAAAAATATTAAATAATTTCAATATTGTAATATGATTAATAGCAACAATTATGTTTTATTTTTACTTTATAAAAATAAGGTTTATAATAAGTAAAATCAAATCAATAAATATATTTGGTATTTTTAATCCCTGTTTGTCGATCGCACCAAAATCCTAATAAAAACTACATCGCCCAAATATCACCATTCCGTTTCGAATTCCTCGACATTTATGGCCGTATGTATATTGTAATATCGAATAATAAAAATATAGCTGCGCTGTAAGGGGGTAGCTTCGTGGAAGCTCAGTCTCGTGTTGGCCATGGCTGATTTATAAGCAAAAGCACCCATATCGGTCTTTCACATTCATCGCCAGGTTGGTACTTTTTAAAGCTACTTGGCAACCTTTCTATGCCGCAATGCAGCACGACGTGGCTGCCAATGAATAACCAATCTCTATCCGTAGAGAGCGGGGAAAAAAATACATTTATTCAGTAAAACATAAATAAATCCAATGCACACAACAGTAATAGATAATATAGACACACAAGAGGCGCTGAAAGGGACCGCAAATGGTTCCCTCGCCTCTCCTTAAAGGGAACAAAAAGACAACACACAATAAACAAACACAAAACGGTTCCTTCCGGCAAAGGGAAGCCAGGGCCGATAGATATAAATTCCATTTTTTTTTTTAGTAAGGGAAACGGTAGATGGGTACAGCTTTCTTAACACCTGACCCTCCCAAAATCTCCCAGCCAGACACCCATACACCCACGAACTCCCGGAAAAGTCCGAAATTCCATTCGTTTCAAACCGGACGATGACCTGCCACCTGGCGTGCCTCGTCATCTAATACACCCAGAGTGTATGCTCCGGCGTCAATCTCACACCGTCACAGACGCATCACGGGTCCTCGGCGAGTCCCAGGGAAGGTCAGTCTTGTGTTGAGTACGGTGACCCACAGCTTACCCAGGGCCGGTTTGTATGCAAAGTATCGGCCCTTTTTGCACGCCGCCTTGCTGGCATTATATTAATATTATTCACTGTCCCCGCCGTAGAAGGAATTATTAAAAAACTTTATTAGAATCACACAACACCAATACAATAAATAGAACAATATCAAATACGAAATCAAAATACATTATAACACGACTTCTTCATGTCATTGTGAAAAATTGACATGAGTCAAAACTATTCGACATACACTGATCGATTATCATCATAAATGGAAAGGACATATATTGAACCAAACTGAACGCAAATGAAAACTTAATTAGTTTTTTAAAATAAATACGATGTATAGTTGAATCTCGACTCTTAAAACCAGTATACATTGCACTCCACAACTTCTTAATTAAATATGCAATATTATTCTGGCAAGAAGCAGCAAAAACAGGTTTAAAGCCGGCTAAAAGTATCCAAAGGGCAATTCTTAGGCTAATTTTTACGGAGCTTTTCTTTTGCACGTGCAAGTGCACTGTGAACATGAAACATGTTTCTCCCGAAAATATATTATAAGCACGTTGCGTCTTATACTGCCATTCTGAGCACATATAAAGTTTGAACATCCATACGGTTTCCCGTGAGTGTGGGTTAGCAAATGCTTTCTTAAAGCATATTTCCGAATTCAAAAGCAAGTTCACTAATCGCATGCGAAGGGTTTCTGAATACGCAATAAGGATTACGCACAAACTCAATGTGAACATGAAAATGGTTTCTCTGCAGTAAAAGTCTGCATTTGGATTATTCAGGTATCTTTCCGATTACGCGTGTAAACTGTGCACTGTGAACAAGAAAACGGTTTATCAGAGGTCTAAATATACCGATTATAAAGGTGCCTTTCTGAATATAGGTACAAGTGCAAACAATAAACTTTTCTGCGTAATTGTATGCAAGTGGATTTTCATGTTGCTTTTGCGCATACACTCAAAGTATGGATTGAGGATATGGATTTTAAAGACGCTTTTCTGTTTACAGGAATACGAAAACGGTTTTATTAAACGTGAGTAAGTGTACGGAATCTTAAGTTGATTTTTTGTTAATACATATAAATGCACTGAGAATATGAAAACTGTTTCTCTCCGGTGTATGGAAGTATATGGGACCCTAGGTTATTATAACGCTTACGCGAGAACGTGTACTGTAAACATTAAAACAGGTTTTTTACCAGTATGAGTAAGCGCGTGTTTCATTAAATGCATAAAGTGCGTGTAGGCGGTTTCGGATCTATGTGGGTTAGTAAATGTTTTTTTAAAGAATCTTTTCGATTACACGTGTAAGTGCACTGAGCGCATCCAAACGGTATCTGATTAGTGTGCGTTAGTATATGTATTATTAAGGTATTTTTTAGATTACACTTGTATGCGCACAGATCGCATTCAAATGTTTTCCGATTAATGTGAGTTCGCATGTGTGTTCTTAAAGCATCTTTCTGAATACACGTGTAAGTGCACTTAGTGCATGAATACAGATTATTATCACTGTGGGTTAGCATATGTTTACATAAAGCGTCTTTCCGACTACACGTGTAAGTGCACTGAGAGCACGCAATCCGTTTAGGATTATTGTGGGTTAGCAAGTGTTGTTTTAAAGAATATTTCAGTATACACGAGTAAGTGCAGTGAGCGCATCCGAAGGGTTTCTCATTTGTGTGGGTCAGCATATGTATTCTTAAAGAATCTTTCCGTTTACACGTATATGCGCACTGAGTGCACGCAAACGGTTTCTGATGAGTGTGGATTAGCATATGAATTCTTAAAGCATCTTTCCGATTGGACGCGTAAGTGCAATGAGCGCATGAAAACCGTTTCTTAATATTGTGGGTTAGCATATGTTTTACTAAAGAATACTTCCAAACACATGTATAATTGCAGTGGGCGCATTCAAATAGTTTCCGATTAGAGTGAGAGGCTTCATGTTTTTTTAAAACATTTCTCCGAGTACACGTATAAGTACACTGGGCGCATTTAAACAGTTTCGAATCAGTGTGGGTTTGCAAATGTTTTCTTAAAGAATCTTTACGAATACTCGTATAGTCACACAGGGCGCATCCAAATGGTTTTTGGTCAGTGTGGGTTAGCACGTGTTTTCTTAAAGCACCTTTCTGAGTGCACATGTACGAGCAGTGAGCGCATCCAAACGTTTTCTTGCCAATGTGTCCAAGCAAATGAGATTTTAAGGAGATTTTACGCCTACAAGTATAACTACAGAATCCACATAAAAACGGGTTTACTCCAGTATGTAAAGTCATATGGACTTTTAGCTCGTTTTTCCGATAACACTTGTAATCGCAGTGTACACACGAAAACGGTTTTCCACCAGTATGTTTAAACATATGAACTTTTAAGGTTTCTTTAAGACAACATCTGTAACTGCATTGCGGACATGAAATCGGTTTCTCACGAGTGTGACTTACCATATGGTTTTTTAACTGATATTTCAGAATACAACTGTAAGAGCACTGGGAACATGTGAATGGTTTCTTATCAGTGTGAGTTAGCAAATGGTTGTTTAACTGTTGTTTCAGAGCAAAAGCGTGAGAGCATTGGGGACATGAAAAGGCTTTCTCGCCAGTGTGAGTTAGCATATGGGTTTTTAACTGATCTTTCCGACCACAAGCGTAAGAGCACTGGGTACACGAAAACGGTTTCTCACCGACGTGAGTTTTTAAATGACATTTTAACTGATGCTTAAGAGCGCACGTGTAACTGCACAGTCCGCATGAAAATGATTTCTCACCAGTATGTCTAAACATATGAACCTTTAAAGTGGTTTTACGATCACACGTGTACGGGCAGAAGTTACATGAAAACGGTTTCTCACCAATATGTTTAAGCATGTGGTCTTTCAAGAAGTCTTCTTGGCTACATGTGAAAGTGCACCGTGGACATGACACCGGCTTCACCTCTGTGTGAGTAAGTTCGTGAATTATTATGTCACTTTTTCTTTTACAAGTATGAACACAATATGAACAAGAAAATGATTTCTCTTCAGCGTGTCTCACCATGTGGCGTCTTAGGAAACCTTCGTAATCACACGTGTAACTACACTGGGAACATGAAAATCGTTTCTCACCAGTATGACTAAGTATATGTTTTTTCAAGATATCTTTCCGAGAACTAGTGTAAATGCAGTATGAACACGAAAACGGTTGCTTCTCGGTCTGGGTGTGCACGTCGTTACCTGAGATATTGTCGGCAATAAATATTGAATTCAATTCTGGCTCGCTTTCAGGGATGGTCAGAGTCTCAGTAGGGTTCTCCAAGACAGAATCTTCTAGTATCAAGAGATCTGCAAATATATATTTTTTTAAATTGTGATATTAAACATTACGTGATTTTGACGATTCTTTACAAATACACTGGGAACATGAAAACGGTTTCTCACCAGCATGTTTAAGCATATGTTTTTTTAAAGCGTCTTTCCGAAAGCTGGAGTAAGTGCAGTGTGAACATGAAAACGGTTGCTCCTCAGTCTGGGTGTACACGTCGATTCCTGAGACATTGTTGGCGATAAATATTGTAGTCAATTCTGGTTCGGTTCCAGGGATGGTCAGAGTCTCAGTAGGGTTCTCCAAGGCAGAATCCTGTAGTATCAAGAGACCTGCAAATCAAATTTAAAAAAAAATTGTGATGTAAATTGTTAAGTGATTTTGACGATTATTTGTAACGATGATCGGTAACAAGATTCCAACTGTTGGAGATTTATTTTATTTAGTACACTAGTCGTTGTTAAAATAATTAAGAATTATCAGTTACCAATTATGGTTAAATTGAAACACATTTACAATCACAATAATGGTTTTAATAGCGATTTAACCGTCACTGCATTACGCCGGTATCATAATTGTATTGATTCTACCACTGATCACTGTTCAATCCATAAATTGATGTTATCGTTTGGTTTATGCTGATAGTTCGAATTGTATTTTGCATTAATACTAACATGTATTTTTTCATCTATGGTAAACGTAAATTGGTCTTTATCTATGGTAAACGTAATTTGGTTTTCATCTATGATAAACGTAGTTTATGAAGGAAGCGGCTGAAACGTCTATTGTCTATAGCCCCAAATGTCAAATACAACGGGAACACCGAAACAATTTTATCCTTGCGAACGTCTTAATTTGATTTCATTTATGCAATCAGGGCACCCAACTATGCCGGAGAAGAAAAAAACAAAAACGGAGAAATTAATGATATCGTAATTTGTTTCCTAGAAAAAATATGTATTTTACAAAATTCGACTATATTGAATCAAATATACTAAAAAATGATGTAAAAAATGCTCATAAATTTCGGCCATTATTGACAGATATTTGTAAGGTTAGATCTTCTGTTAATCTTAGTGTAATGGTCACACCAAGTGCAGGATTTCTACTCCAATCAATCAATCAATCAAGGAATCAGCTGCTTACCGGGCACCCATGGGTCGTCCTGAATCGTTTCAGGATTCAATACACCCAAATCAAAGTACACAACTCCTTCTCCTTCATCGGCTGCAAACTCTGGCACAGGCTCGACGACTGCAAACCCTGGCACAGGCTCGATGGCAGCAACACCTGGGTAAACATGATCCATAGTTCTAGGACCTGCCAGCACCACGAGGAACGCCTGGCGTCTGACAATAAATAAATGGCGTCGTTCATAGACACCAGTAAAGCCATAGACGAATTATAATATTAATTAATGTTTGAAGAATTTTCGTATATCATAATATTTAACAATATTCATATTTTTATTACAATCGTAAGTTTTCACGGTCTTTAAATAATAAAATAAATCATTTTGCGATATTATAAATCGGTTCAATTACTGATCATTTCAATAATACAATTTGACTATTGGAGAATCTTATTGTTTTTTAGAAAGACTTACAATGCATATTATCAAATCAATAAAAAAATAATTGGTTTTCGAATTATTTATTTTTATATGTTTTCTACGTTCTTCATTGTATTAGTATTGACATAACATAAAAGCTCCAATCAGATGAGACTCTGCTCGTGATTATTTTATTTTATTAGTAACCATATAATACTATGTAAAAATCTGTTCGGACTGTGCCCGCCTCACTAGAGAAATTCTGTGTCGAGACGGGCATAGTTTACAAGCAGTTGTTCAATTAATTAGAATTACGAGTAAATAGAATTACATTTATTACTATATAAAAGGTGTATATGAAGAACAATTTTAAAATGGACTTAATTTTTGGATCACTTTGTAGCAATAATTAATATAAGTATGAGTCACCAGTGGGTGCACCAATACTGTCTCTACCCATATTACGAATCCAAGGCTTAATATATAGTTTCATGTTCTCGGGACAATTCAATTGATTTTAGTCTTTTAGCATTCTATTAAATAGTTTAGGTCCAAAATATTTGTAGTTCCCTTGACCAAATGTAGTATGTGCTCTCGGGGTTTATGAGTTATTTGTATTGGTCCGTGTGGAAATTATGTTTTGAGTTGTTTTAAATGTGTCTGTTTAAATTTATATATCTATTTGAGAGTAGTATTAGTCTATATTTGTCTAATATCAAAGACATCGAATTTATTAAAAATTATATTTCAAAAAAATTGTATTCTGACAATAACAAACAATTTACTGACCAGAATTCACAGAACACAATCAACATTACGTATATTTTGAATAAAAGTTGTCTATTGTTTTACGTATTTTTACATTTGCTTCTGCTTATAATACTGTTGATTGTATTTCATATAAAAAGGAAGCAATTTTTATATATTTTATTAATATTTTTATTTCACTTCTATAAATATTTTGTTCAAATTATTTTCATTCTGTTTGTGTAAAAATAAAAAATACTAATATTTATAACCACTGACACACCGGCAGGTAGTTGAGTCGACGAGAAGATCACGTATTCAGTGGATAATTATATTTGGTCCGAACATGTCGTTTGCTGATGCGCAAAAATACGTACATTATACGATACATTTTATAAAAACTTTTGATATTTTAGTAGAAATATTACGGCACGTTATACTATTTCATTAAATCATATTTAAAATAATATATCTGTAGGAATTAGAATTCAGATCCACCGCCATCTCAGCCGGCATCAAAGCTAGCGACAGCACGGACGGCTGCTGCTACAAGTCTGGATCGATCATTCACTGCCAAGCAGTCTCTTCAGTTTCATCATTTCACAACGGCGGTCTTGCCGGCCCACGCGCACCGAGCGAGACGACTTGCTTCACTTCGAAATCCACGCACACCTTCCACATCTTCACTCATTCATTATATTCATTCTCATCTAGTTTCATGGTTATATCCATCACAATAAATACCTCAACATGCAAACAACATTTCTTCATTAAACCACCGTCTTAACCCCCAAATATCTATAAAAAATCTCCCAAAAAACAGGTTAAAATTGCGAATCTTGGGGTGGGTCTAAAATGACCCACCACCGCCGGACGTGTTTTGTTTTGACCCACCGGGCAGTAAGTGTTAAACAATTTACACTTCGATGGGTAGGCCTGGTACTTAATGCTTGAATATGTGAATTCCATTTGTATAGATTTAAACAAGAAAAATGTACCGGAACTGTTTCTGTTTGGAGACGGTTATGTTTGCGGCGACGATACATGAAACATATTTGGATATCAGAGTTTTTCGGTTTGTCGGTCGGAGAAGAATCGGCTATTAAAGCAAAGGTTGAATATGTATATTTAACTTATACCAACAGAAAATCCAGACCTAGCTATCTGTTAGAATTAAATAATTATTATTATCGATCAAGTGACAAAGATTGATGTTTTGAATTGGCGCGCATGCGCAACATAAATTGTTCCTATATTCACATCGGTCTGATTTCTGTATCAATCGTGCGTTATTATTATTTATCTGTCACCTTTTTAACTTACCATATAATTATCTGTAACTATCAAAGTTAAATACGGCAACAACACTAAAATTATTGTGACTGGCAAATTATAACAAAAAACTGACACAGAAGTAGGGTAAGGAAAAGTATAATAACCCTTAAAGGAGTACAAAATCGTGTAGTCCGTCTGTGAAAGATGTTTGTCTATTTGCGATTAAGGGAAAATTGACACAATGTGTTGATCCTTTTTATACAATGTGTGATAAGATTATTGAATACTCTAAGTTGCACAAATAAGCATGGATACGATTTACAGGAGCGGCTAATTAGTTCAAACCAATTTTTCAGTTTCTAAATATTTTTATTCGTAAAATAAAATTAATAGTTCATTGCAGCAAATATTTTCTTATTCTGTAAATTACTAAAGATTGTGAAACACTTAATATTAAACACTATCCATTTTCGGTGTTGTCTTCACATTGTTTCATCCTAATATAAATATTGTCTGTCAGAGTTGTCATCCAAGTACCTAACTCAAGCCAAGTTAGGAATGATATATTGAAAAAAATTATTGCAAAAATACAGCGCACGTTCGGGGTCCAACAGATCATAGCAAAGTCCACAATATTTTATAAATAAAATTAAGCGTTGAAATTATTTAACCAATTCCCCGCTGGTGACTCATATATGACTCGCCGTGTTTAGCCCGCCACTAGCGCGTACATACGCGCTGAGGAGCGGTAAAAATCATACCAAAATAATTTGGAATCTTTATCGTAACGACATCTGTCGATATTTGTCCTCTTATAAAGAAACACGAAATAATGAATGTCCTCGTATCACCCAGTATCGCTCAGTTATTAAAAGTCTCGTTCTCAGTTTATGTGTGTAGAATGTAAAGCGTTTCAAACCATAGAGTTAAATTTAATGTCAGTATTTAAAAACTTGTAAATAGTGTGCCCCAGAAATCAAATGGCGCTAGTGATGGTGTGGGGCACTGTTGTGTTCTCTTGGACATTTTTTTTTTTGTTATTTTGTAATTAAGCTTCTGATTTCTGTATTTGTTTATGTGGGGATATTTGACAACATTTTCTATCGATTTTTTAAAAACAAATCATAAATATGTTGCATCATCGTACTGTAATATCGTAAATTATAATGCACCAAAGAGAGCCGCGTATTTATGAACGCGATCAATGGGTTAACGAGTATAAATAAATTATAAAGGAAAATAGACTGGGCACTCTAAAATTGATACTTTTAAAAAATATATATATTTATACGTGAAACATTGTACTAACACCGCCATGGCCGCTATCTTAAAATCGTTTCAGTAATGATCACTGTCCGCATCCAAGGTAATAACTCAGCTAATGGAGTTTCGGGTGTTCACGCAAGAAACTTTCAATGATGTTACCCCCACCACGCACCGGTGAAATTCCACAGCGCGGTGTTGCTCGATCTGAGGGTAACTTACATACATACATTTTTCTGCCATTTCCACTGTCTTTCATTGAGCCCTCTCAATACAGTCGTATTAATATATAGTTTTGAATCAACAAAATATTTTTATTACACGAAATAATAGTATTATTATTGATTTTAAAAAGCATCTAAACCCTAAAATATTGTGAACTGGTACACTAAATTTCACACAGTACAATAGTCACGTAGTTAGCATATGAAACAATCACTTGTTCTCTGGTGGAGTACATACGAAAGTGGTTCTTTGAACTTTTTTCTAGACATCCGAAACAAATACATTACATCGTATACATACATTACGAAGTTAATCATATGTAAATATATGGTTTAAATGGTGGCCCTTCCAACATGTACAAGCGGACTTCGACTTTCGTATTTTTTCATACTGAATTTTAAAAAACGCATTCGATCGGTACGTGCTTTAAATTTGTCAGTTTGACACAGGTTATCATACAACTACACAGGTTGCCAAGATACTAAAAGTTTACCTCTTCCTTTATTATGCACGAATAATTACACTAAACATTGAAATAGTTTCTCTCCAGTGTACGTAAGCACATGACTTTTCAAGCTCCTTTATGATTACAATAAAGCTTCTCCCCAGAATATGAAACCACATTACATTTTAATGCTCTTTTTTGATAGCAAGAATAATTAATTGCACTGTGAACAATAAATAGTTTCAATCTTGTGTCTATTTAAGTCTCCTTTTCGTTTGCACGAATAATTACAAAGAGGAAAAAAATAGAAATATGATCATATAAAATATCAACTCTCAATAAATTTAAAAATAAATAAATTGTATATCGGTTTCATTTAAATGTGAGTAAGCATGTGCTTTCTCATATTAGGTACAATTCCGCGTATAAGAGTGTGTATATACGTTCTTAAGTATGAGTAAGCATATGCTTTTTTAAGGTGTCTTTCCTATTACAAGTATAGGAGCACTTTGCACATGAAAGCAGTTTCACACCAGTGTGAATAAGCATATGAGATCTTAAATTATCTTTCCGATTACATATGTAAGCGCACTGTGCACATGAATAAGGTTTCTCACAAGTGTGAGTTAGCATATGCTTTGTTAAGGTGCCTTTTCGGTAACACGTGTATGCACACGCTGCACATGTAAACGGTTTATCGCCAGTGTGAGATAGCATATGAACTCTTAAGGCACATTTCTGAGTACACGAATAAGCACATTGTAGACATGAATACGGTTTCACATAAACGTGAGTGAGCAAGTGTTTTCTTATCATATCTTTCCGAGTACACGTATAAGAACACTGTAAACATGAAAATGGTTTCTCACCCGTGTGGGTGAGCATATGGACTGTTAATAAGCATTTCTGAGTACACGTATAATTACACTGGGAGCATGAAAATGGTTTTTCACCAGTATGAGTAAGAATATGGACATTTAAGTTACATTTTTGAGTACACGTGTAAGTGCATTGAGAACATGAAAATGGTTTCTCGCAAGTATGAGTGAGCATATGCTTTCTTAAGGTATCTTTCCGATTTGATGTATAATTGCACTGTGGACATGTAAACGGTTTCTCACCAGTGTGTGTAAGCATATGGACTCTTAAGTTACATTTTTGAGTAGATGTGTAAGTGCACTGTGAACAAGAAAATGGTTTTTCACCAGTGTGAATAAGCTTATGGGTTCTTAAAGTATCTTTTCGATTACACATGTATGTGCATTGTGAACATGAAAACGGTTTCTCCCCAGTGTGTGTAAGCGTATGTGTTCTTAAGATGCCTTTATGTTCACACGTGTACGTGCACCGTGAACATGAATATGTTTTGACACAAGTGTGCGTAAGCATATGTTTCCTCATGGTGCCTTTTCGCTTACACGTGTAAGTGCACTGTGCACACGAAAAACGTTTTTCATTGCTATGTGTGAGCATATGGCCTCTTAGGTTACATTTCTGAGTACACGTATACGAGCACTGTGCACACGAAAACGGTTTCTCACCAGTATGAGTGAGCAAATGTGTTCTTAAGTTATCTTTCCGATTGCATGTATAATTGCATTGTAAACATGCAAACGGTTTTTCGCTAATGTGAGAAAGCATATGTTTTTTAATAGCACCTTTGCGAATGCACGTGTACGTGCACTGATCACATGCAAACGGTTTCTCATAAGTGTGAGTAAGTATATGGATATTTAAATTACATTTCTGTGCACACGTATAGGCGCATTGGGAACATGAAAATGGTTTCTCACCAGAGTGAGTAAGCAAATGAGTTCTAAACGTGCTCTTTCGAACACACGTGTAAGTGCACTGTGAACATGAAAAAGGTTGCTCTTCAGGCCGGAGGGTTCTTGGGGTATTTTTGGAAATAAATATTAACTTCAATTCTGACTTCTTTTCAGGGATAGACGGAGTCTCTGTAGTGTTCCCCAAAACGGAATCCGCTCGACTCAAGAAACCTACAAAGGAAATAAAATATTTATTTTATAAACCTTGTGTTGTCACACAAATCCTCCAAATTGGGTGCAAATGGCGAAAATACTTATGAACTGAAGCATTAAATGTATCAATGAACTATAAAAGTCAATAAATGGTACATAATGGGTTATTATAAAGTAAAACACAAGGAAACCCCAAAGCGTTTTTGGAATATATATTTAAGTTAGAACAATCTTTATTTCATAATTAACTTTTTTCTTTACCTTTATTATTTGGCACAATTATTAAATTTTTTGTTACATTCTATCGTAAATTAATATAGGTTGGCTACAGTATGATCGTACCAGAGGCATACCAGTACAACATGTATCAATTTGACGTGAGACTCGTTATCATATTAAATTCAGAAGGCAACACCTACCTACGCGCTGGTCGGTCTTCCTGTAATCCTCCGAGCACTCCTGCTTTATATCAGGAAACGATATATCTATATCAGTGTAGGGCGCTCCACCGCCTTTTCCATCATCGATCTCAGCTGGAGACCCTGGCTCAGGCTTGATGGGAGTGACATCTGGTTCACACTTGACAGCAGCAAAATCAGGTTCAGACTTAACGACAGCAACGTCTTGTTCAGATTTTACGGCAGCAACATCAAGGTCCATAGTTCTTAATATGTCGACGAGCTTGAGGAAGGCGAAAGATTTGCGACTAACCTCAAATAGTGTTCGTGACACTGTGGGCTTATAGACTAATCAGGGTATTAATCTATGGTCATGTAGTAACCAATAAAGTATAGTAAAATAATTATTAATAAGCAAGAGCTGAAAATGTTGTCGATGTCGTGAGGCAGCTGTCCTTTGTCTTATTCAACATAATTTTTCTTATCCAAATGCTTCAGGTTTTGGCAACCTCCAGATCAGAATCTGTTCAGCTGCTTTACGCCATACTCCCAGTTGGGGTCTTCCTATTATTCTTTCACCATCTGGTTTGCCACCACGCTTCCTGCATTCTCTGGACGTGACATAATAAATATTTATCAGGTAATGGTTTTCACGTAAAATATCTATTTTACAGTAGAGTGAATACTCATAACAGATAAATCTACTAACAAGCTGCAATACTTCATATATACTGTGTCTTTCCGAGGGTGTGGCTCAGGAAGTTGTCACAGTCATGACGCAGTTGTGATTTGTCAACTCCTCTCGTGACCTAGTAAACACCGAGAAGTCGGTCTGTTTCATTTTGTTACTTTTGATCGTTTGAAGGTCAAATGTGAAGATAACTGATAAGGCATTGAATCACCAATACGAGCGCACAACTAATTCTGATTCTGCAGAGCCCTAAATTAAAAAATTTCAACAGACCCACACGCAGAGTTAATAGGTTATAGATAAGTTATATAATTCTTCTATGGTCGAGCAGGTGTCTATGAATGACAACCGTGAATCATCCTTCGTGCATATTGGGTTATCTAGAACCATGGATCGTGTTAACACAAAGTTTGCTGAAGTTAAGTCAGAACCAAATGTTGCTCCCATCAAGTCTGAACCTGATTTTGCTGATGTCAAGTGTGAACCAGATGTTACTCCCATCAAGCCTGAGCCAGGGTCTCCAGCTGAGATCGATGATGGAAAAGGCGGTGGAGCGCCCTACACTGATATAGATATATCGTTTCCTGATATAAAGCAGGAGTGCTCGGAAGATTACAGGAAGACCGACCAGCGTTTAGGTAAGCAGTCGATTCCTGACTGTTAATACATATAGAAGGAAACCATAACGTGTTCCGGGATAGATTCCAGAATTGTTGTTTAGCCCAGCTTTGATTCTATTGTTTATAGATTAGCTCCGGTATCATCGTACCAGAGCCATACCTGTACAGTATGTAGCAATTTGACGTGAGACTCGTTAATTAATTAAGAAGACAGCCAGAGAGAATCTATAGAAGTCACGCACCCCCAAAAGGGGATGGTAAACGTCACATTTATGTGTTGAAGTCGCAAAAGCGTGTTGAAGCCCGGTCTCAGACCGGCAGAAATACACCCCGTTCGGGTCGAAATAGGGTGCGAGGAAAAGCCAGTCGAATGCATTGATACGTTTATTAGAATCCCCGCCCTTGGTATGACTGTTAAATAATGATGTACAGATCTGTGAAAACTAATCTCACAAGAATATTTCAATAATGGCTCAAGTGTTTACTATTCTAGTTTGAATTATGAGGTATATACACGCTATTTAAGATGACAATAAACCTAAACTCGCCATTAGTCGTTTTATGTGCATTTCTCTCATGTTAACCTTCATGCACGCGCTAGATAGATTGACAGGCCCGCTCGCGTGGGCGGTTAGCTGACCCCCCAAGACGCTTCATCATTTTTATCAGGTTTTCTTTTTTTAAAGTGCATATTTCAATATAATACGGACATAGGCTATCTAACACAATCTTGCAAACACAATATTCATCAAAATTATTTATTTATCAATAAAATATTATTACCTAGGTATATAAACAAACATAAAAAAGTCAAATACTTAAATGGAACATAAGAATAACTATTAAATTTTCAGTAATTTAATTTTTTTAACCCAATATGTTGTGAATATATTAATATTAGAATTTAAAAAAGAATAACCATTATTGTTACTTTTGACAGAACTTGAAAATGTTTTGAAGGAAAAAGTACAAAAGCAGAAAGAAAAAAACTATAATAATGAAAAGAAACAACTTATATATACTTATACACAAACACTGGAGTACTGAAAAATTTTATAAAATAGAGAAATTATAGCGGAATGAAAAAAAAAACTTACATTCTGAAGTTGGCGAGTAGAAAAAATCCGGTAATCGCTCGAAATGCGGTAAACTGACCGTCGATCCTGACCTCACCTAGATTGAACCTGTAATGAGTGGCAGAGAGAAGTGAGTTGAGTGAACTGTGAGTAGGATCTAGCGGAGGAGAGTGCAACTAGACAATACGTGCCCTTCCCGTCGCCATCAAAGCTTTGTGGAGTGAGTTTTACGTAAAAATTCAAAAAGGCCGTCGCTTGACTGCCCACACGAGCGCACGAAGGTTAAATATAAATATGATCTAGAGTGTGCAGTCGCACGAACAACATACTGAACATACGACTACCGCGTGATATTTTAATCTAGAGATTATTTACTTAATGTAAATATTGAATGATTTTTCAACATTTATGTAAAGGTTTCGTAGAGAAGATCACTTGAACCATTTTGGTCATTGGTAAATTTATAATATAAATAACTTATGTCTTTTGCAGATCGCTCGAGACCACAGGATTCTGTTATGGGGAACCAAACAGTGTCCCCGAGTACCTCTGGACGAGGGTCAGAATTGGAGATAATATTTAGTAAAGATAAACCTTTTTCGTGTTCACAGTGCACATACACGTGTAATCGTAAAGACACTTTAAGAACCCACATGCTTACTCACACTGGCGAGAAACCATTTTCATGTTTACATTGCAATTATACATGTAATCGTAAAGGCACCTTGAGAACGCATATGTTAACTCACACTGGTGAGAAACCATTTTCTTGTTCACAGTGCAGTTATACTTGCAATAGGAGAGTAATCTTAAGAACACATATGCTAACTCATTCTGGAGAAAAACCGTATTCATGTTCACAGTGCACTTACACGTGTACTCAGAGAGGTAACTTAAGAACTCATATGCTAATTCACACTGGGGAGAAACCATTTTCATGTTCTCAGTGTACTTATACATGTAATCGGAAAGGTTACTTAAGAAACCACGTGCTTACTCACTCCGGGGAGCAAACATTTTCATGTTCACAGTGTAGTTATACGTGTAAATGGAAAAGTAGCTTAAAGAACCATATGCTCAATCACTTAACTGGAGGAAAGCCTTTTTCATGTTCACAGTGCAATTATACGTGTAACTGGAAGAGCACCTTAAAAACACACATGCTTACTCACACAGCATAGAAATCGTTTTTGAAAGAGAGAGAAAGAATACATATACAGTTGGACGAAATATTAAGGGAGGAGAAAATGCTCTATTTTTGAATGTGAAATTGATTTTAAAGGAAACATACCTAATATGGGGCTAATGGATAAATCAATTTGATTATTAAGAATTGGCGTACCACTATATATTGCCTTTTTTATTTCGAGGGCTTCTGAATTCACTGTATCTCTCTTTCACACGTAATTTTATATTCTGCCTCGTTCTTCATGTATTATAAGTGCAATATTTTTAGGTTTGTTTAAAATACATCCTGATGAAGCTTGAGCTAAGCGAAACCGGATGGCGTGTAATAAAATTTATGGTTACATACAAAGTGATTGTATTTCATTTAATCTGATTTTTATTTCCTCGTAAGGCAATTCCGACACTGTAACCAGTGATTGATAATGAGAAAATGCTTTGGTGTACGAACATCGAATTTTGAAAGGTCTGCAGACAGAGAAGTCAAAGGCCTAGAGTTAATAACTGCTTTTATGTAAGTGAAAACTGTGGTCAATTCCTCAAACGTGAGAACTTGGTCATTTAAAACCCTTTAATGCAGCATCTTCGATATTTTTATCCCTGTTTCAAATAATACGCTGGAGTTAGGAAAATTAACACTAAGAGACTAAACGCAGGAGCACTTCCGTACTTGATATAAATTTTTGAACTGCTGCCTATAGAGTTTGTTACACAATCAGAATGAATCGAGGAAAGGAGTCCTCGCCTAGACACGAACCGGGATAAAGCCAACAAAAATCCATCGGTGTGAGATTAGATACACTTTCTATTTGTACTGTCTGCTTTGCCAAGCATACTAAAATAGAAAGATTTGAGTTCAAATGGCATATATCGAAAAAATTGTATTTCTGGGATTTTTGTGAAAAATGTATTTTCTCGTATAATTAACAGTCCTGAATTCAAAAATCAAAAAAAAATATCCGGTCACCATATCCAAATAAATTTAAAAAGTTATATTTAAAAGTTTACAATTTTCACATGTGCGTATTTTAACATATTGTATTTGTTAAATTTTATGATATTTTACATCAGTAGAATGATCCTATAATTAATTAACTCTAAAATATCTAAGTACAGGCAGAAATATGACTGTAGCTGCGTTCAGCTCGATTTTGACGCAACATGTTTCGCTTTAGGATGTCTCGCATAGGGCACGGCCATATCGTTCTTCTGGTTCTGTTCTGAATTGAAATCTTTGAACTGCCCTACGTGTAGGATCAAAAAATTAATTAGTTTTGTCTATGGCTTTACCTGGTGTCTATGAATGACACGACTTTTTGAGGTTAATCGTGAATCGTTCCTCGTATTTATTAAGTGATTTAGAACCATGGACAGTGCTAACACAGGGCTTGCTGCCGTTAAGTTAGAACCAGATATTACTGCTGTCAAATATGAATTGGATTGTGCTGCCGTCAAGTGTGAAACAGATGTTCACGTTAAGCCTGAGCCAGGTTCACTAACCGAGAGCGATGGAGGAGAAGGCTGTGAACTTCCCTGTACTGATGTGGAGATATCGCTTCCTGATATAAAGCGGGAGTGCTCGAAGGACTCCAAGATGGCTGACCAATACATCAGTAAGCAGCGGATCCCTGATTATTAGCCCTTGAAGTAGAATCCCAGCCCTTGGTGTGACCGTTAAATAATTATGTACAGATCTGTGTAAATCTAACCTCACAAAAATCTGTATAATAATAGCCCATTTTTCTTAAGTCATTCAAGTTCATTATTCCAGTCTAAATTTGAGGTGTATATTGACTTACCATAATTATGAAGCTCTAATCCGGGACATTAATCTTACTAAACTGAGAATATTATCGCTTCGCATTTGGTTCTCGCTTCGCCAAATTTTAGTTAAAATAATTTGAAAAAAAAAAAAAATCAATTTGGACGAATAGTCTACTACTCGGTGAATAATATGTTCCAGGCCGATGTTGTTTGTGAATAACTATCATTCATTTCGACATATAAATCTTTAATGTAGCTTATAAGGAAATAACAAACTTAAGATTGAAATGACTTACTCTATTATCAAAATATACTCTAGTTGAACCGTTGAACCTCGTAACAATACACTCAATATAACACTTCAAATTTTATAGAATTGTTACAATTTGCATCTTAGTGTATTAATTTAAAACTATGTGATACGAAACAATTGATAAACTATTATTTTTCAATTTCTTTATTCAGAGCACTTTAATGATAATGGGCACATATGTAGTAGCTCAATTGCACTGTTACTATTTTAATATTAATTTATTAGGATAGTTAGCGTATTTTTTTAATTTTAAAAAGTTTAATAATTTAGTATAAACACATAAATAAATTCTATTTATTAAATAGTATATCTACGACGTGTCGCTTGCACCTAACTTGAAACATTGTCGTGTAATCTGTAATTTTATAATACAAATAACTTGTGTATTTTCAGATCACTCGAGACTACGAGATTCTGTCTTGGCAAACCCAACATTGCTTCTGAAAACCCCTGGAAGTGGGCCAGAAATGGATATAATATTATCTCGAAGTAAAACATTTTCATGTTCACACTGCACATACACATGTAAACAGAAACGGTATTTAATAGCCCATATGCTAACTCACACTGGTGTGAAAGCTAATACGTGTACACAATGCAATTACACATTTAAACAGAAAGGCCACTTAAGAAGTCACATGCTAACTCACACCGGTGAGAAACCTTATTCATGTCCACAGTGCACTTATATATGTACCCAGTCAGGTACCTTAAGAATGCATATGTTAACTCACACTGGTGAGAAACCATTTTCATGTTTACAGTGCACTTACACTTGTAATCGGAAAGGTACATTGAGAACACATATGCTTACTCACACTGGAGAGAAACCATTTTCTTGTTCACAGTGCAGTTATACGTGTAATCGTAAAGTCATCTTAAGAACGCATATGCTAACTCATTCTGGTGAGAAACCGTTTTCATGTTCACAATGCACTTACACGTGTACTCAGAGAAGTAATTTAAGGACCCACATGTTTACACATACTGGTGAGAAACCGTTTTCTTGTTCTCAGTGTAATTATTCGTGTAATCGGAAAGGCTACCTAAAAAACCACTTACTTACTCACTCCGGGAAGTATACTTTTTCATGTGAACAGTGCAATTATACGTGTAAATGGAAAAGCAGCTTAAAAAACCATATGCTCAATCACGTATCTGGGGCGAAGCCATTTTCATGTTCACAGTGCAGTTATACTTGTAATTGGAAGAGTACCTTAAGAACCCACTTACTTACTCACACCGTATAGAAACGGTTTTGTGTATCACAGTTATCGCCCATGCCTTGGGCGATAACTGTGATGATTGTCGTGTAAATTTTGGTTATTTACGTTAATAAATTAAAGATTTAATTTTATATTACTCATACCTATTAAAAAAAATTTAAACTAAAAATTTGAATTGAATTTAATATTATTTTCTTATATCTTTTCTGTATTCACTTGGGAACTTAGAAACATCCCACAACAAAACTTAATTAGGTCGTACAGTCTCACTTCACAATGTGACAATTCTTAAATAAATTCTGACAGTAAATGGTCATTGTTCGCAGTATATGGTTGGGCAAAACATCAATGGACGACCACAGGTGCGCTGGATTAACCGCATTAAGAATACCGGTGCCAGAGAGAAACCCATCTCCTGTGTATTGTGTATAACTGAGTATATATAATACATCTATTCAAAAATTAAGTTCAAATTGAACGTTTTTTTAAATTTCAAGTGATAACTTGGAAGACTACCTATACACACCCATGTCACGGGAAAGGTTAAACTCTTTATTAAACGACTATTTCGGTATCAGATTCATTGTATATTTCTTAAAATTAAATTGTTGACAGTTGTATTGGGTTTTTTTAACCCCAACAATTCGACATCATTTTGGTTCCGGAATATAGTGAAGTCTATTTTAGCACAAATCCGGCTGGGTATGACAATAGTACATACTTTAATTGTAATTTTTTTGTGGAACCCTTAAGTTTATTTCACCCAAGCGCTCCACAGAACACCATTTGGGAAACTTTGATTTAGATGATGACGCACGCTGAGCGATAGATTATCATATATTATTTTTATTAGTACAATGGACTTTATAAAATACTATTTGAATTTAAAATGGTTAGATTGGTAATGCTCTCAAAAGACCAAACGCGTCTCGTGCATATTAAACGAATATAACTTAGAAACAATATTATCGTATGTGTGATTATGGAGTTATACAAACTTACATCTGAAATATTAATTAATAATAATATTAGGTTTACTAGCATATATAGCAATAGCATGGCTGACAGTTTCTCAACAACTCGACGCTTGCGTTTACCATTATATTTTTCTGTTTCACATTGTGTGCAGGCAGCGAAAAGTGCAGTGACGTCTAGAATAATCTATAATAACATAGGCTAGCTCGAAAATATTAATTAACAAAACGGTGAAAGTCTGATAGAAGTGACTGAAATAAAACATTTTGGAGTCATAATGGATTCAAAATTGAATTTATCGCAAAATAATGTGGCTAAGACAATCTTACTTCTTGGAAGGAAGATTTATTAGTACTGAGACTTATAAAACAGTATACAACTCTTACTTCTTGTAAAATAGTATAATGCTCTGTTATATTATTCCTCACTTTAACTACTGTATTTTCTTTTTGGCAAGATAATGGTTATATGAGTATTGCAAAATATTTTTTTTCAAAAAAAAAATAGATATTCTCGGATCAATGCAATACTGAAATATCTAAATATGATGACCTTTAAGCGCAGAATATATTTTAATATAACGGAATTTATTAACAAAATCCTCAAAAAGAAAATATCACGAAAAATTAATGCAAATCATTATGAACACGAGCATCGTACAAGAAGGTATAGACTGAGACCGTCATTCAGGAAGAAGGCCAAATCTCAAAAACCGATGATGTATAGTGCTATTGAGATTTTTTAATGAAATGCCAGAAAATATAAGAAAGAAGAAGAAATTGAATAGATTTAAAATGAAACTGACCAAATATGTAAAAGATAAGTTTTATTACAATAAAATACTTTAATCTTGTTAGAGCATACATAAGAGTGCTTATGTATGCACTATGTTTAGAATTAAATAAATAAATTCAATTAAAACGATCATGGCGCACGTCCACGGATGCGATTTCTCAGAGATTTAGTAAGGTCAGTACCGAATTAAGCGCAAAGCGTTCTACGATGTGTGATGCATCCAGAATATAGAATGTTGCATCTAGTATATACTTACCTTTACTAACTCTCACATCATCTTGGACACGGGCCATTAGACTTGATAAATGTTTTCCCCTACAATACACTTAAATTCAAAATGTCGCTATAACTATAGAACAATACAAACCTAAATATTCAGAATATTATGGTTTGTTTTATAACATTCAAATATAAACATTACACGAACGTAAACGTTAATTTTCTTGCAATTATTTCGAAATGTTGGTGATCCACAATTTTAAATGTTGTTATTTTGAGAATAAATATTCTAATAATTATAGTTTATTTGAAATATTAAACGAAATCAAGTATAATAATGACGGCCTCACTAGACTTCGCCCGTGCTGGGGCAAATATTTTACATTGATAATCAATAATCAACAAATGGGAATTAAAAATAAAGGGATGTGATATAATATATAGGTATAACAAAATGATAATTTTAAATAATTTCTGTACTTTTAACTAGTGTAAAGAGATACGGGTGGTAAGATCACACCGAATTCATTATCGAATAAACATGAGAAATGGCATCCCAACGTCTGAAGTACTTACTCACCTTTAAACAATAAAATCTCTTCTTCATTTATGGAAAAATATAATAATTAATTCTCAGATAAGAAGATAGGGAAAACTAATTCACCAACATTGAAATAGGTTTAAAGATAAAAAAAATGTATATTATGTAATAATAGATTAATAAATTTATATCAGAGAATTGCATTTAAAACATAATCTATAAAAATTACCACAAAACAAATGACACAGATTCTGAGAATAGTATTTGAGAATAATTAATGCAAGCTGCATCATAGAACAAAGCAATTAAAATACAAAGCGATGACGTGCCAAGAAATGTAAAATACTTATTTTACCTATGCAGGTAGGTGTCAAATTAAGTTAAGAAAAATTTATTTTCACAACAAATATAATTTGAAATGAATAGACGAGATTTAAAGAAGATTGTTACGTTATAAACAACAATTTTAGAACTCATTATGAACTACAATCCTTAAGCCTAAAAAAAATTATCCATCTTAGACCTTCAAAATTACTAGTCACTTATTACACTTGATTTTACATTAACCTTTGTCCGCGAATATTGTGGAGGATATTCTCACACTCAGACCAGGACTTAGTTATACATCAGGGCCAAATTAACTGAAGGTAACGCTACGAGGTTTTCCATTAAAATTGCGAGAGTCGAACGGGACTCCATGTCCCAATTACTGCCAGGCAACAATCAAATTGTCTGATGCGTCAGATTCGCCAGATAAATCCAACGCAGTAGTCAAATAAAACATTCTTCCAAGATATACAAAAGGTTACAATAGGCTTCATTCAATTGTGAGTAAGCACATGAATTCTTAAGCTGACTTTATGATTACACGTATAAGTGCACTGTGAACATGAAAATGGCTTCTCACCAGCGTGTGTTAGCATGTGAGTGCGTAAAGTACCTTTACGATTACAAATATAGCTGCACTGTGAACAGGAAAATGGTTTCTCACCAGTGTGAGTACGCATATGCACCCTTAAGGTGCCTGACTGAGTACATGTATAAGTGCACTGTGAACACGAATAAGGTTTCTCGCCAGTGTGAGTTAGCATGTGCGTTCTTAAGTGTCCTTTCTGTTTAAATGTGTAATCGCATTGTACACATGTATAAGCTTTTTCACCAGTGTGAGTTAGCATATGAGTTATTAAATACCGTTTCTGTTTACACGTGTAATTGCACTGTGAACATGAGAAAACCTGCTCACCAGTGTGAGTCAGCATATGAGTTCTTAACCCGCTTTTCCAAATACACTTAAAAGAGCACTGTGAACATGAAAACGGTTGCTCTCCAGTGTGAGCGAGCATATGCGTTTTTAATCTGTTTTTTCGTGTACATGTATAAGCGCACTCTGAACATGCGAACGGTTTCTCACCAGTGTGAATAAGCATATGAGTTATTAAGCTGCCTTTCTGATTGCACGTGTAAGAACACCGTGAACATGAAAAGGGTTGTTCTCCGGTGTGTGTAAGCATGTGATTTTTTAAGTAGCCAATCCGTATACACGAATAAGAACACTGAGAACATGCATACGGTTTCTCCCCTGTATGCGTGAGCATATGTGTTCTTAAACTGCCTTTTCGATTACACTTAAAGGTGCACTGTGAACAAGAAAAAGGTCGATCCCCAAGATGACCAACCATATGTGTTTTTAAACTGCTTTTCCATTTACACGTATATGTGCAAAGTGTACATGCAAACGGATTTTTACCAGTATGATTAAGCATATGTGTTCGTAAGCTGGCTTTCTGATTACACGTGTAAGTGCATTGTGCACATGAAAAGGGTTGCTCTCCAGTGTGAGTCAGCATGTGATTTTTTAAGTAGCCTTTTCGTTTACAGGAATAAGTACACTGAGAACATGAATACGGTTTCTCTCCGGTATGCGTTAGAATATGCGTTGTTAAATTGCCTTTCTGACTACACGTATAAGTACAGTATGAACATGAAAATTCTCTCTCCCCAGAGTGAGTAAACATATGTCTTCTTAAATTGTCCTTCTGATTACACGAGTAAGAGCATTGCGAACAAGAAAATGGTTTCTTTCCAATGTTAGTAAGTACATGGCTTCCAGGAACATTTTTGGTAGTAAGTATCGGTTTCAATTCTATCTCACTTTCAAGTGTAGTCGACTGTGGCACAGAAGGGTTCGCTACAACAGAATGTTGTAGTTTCGAGAGACCTGCACAGAAAAAATATTATTTATAATATAAAATGACTGTGGACAAGAAATTGTTTCAGGTTGTGTGCAAGTGAGAAGACTTCAATACAATATAAAAGTTGGATTATTTGTTTGCATTACCTATATCGTCCGCACCCGCAGTCATATTGAAATGAAGTAATGACAGAATAAAAACTGTAACTATTAGATAAACATATTCTCTAAACTAAAACTACAATTTTTTAAACACCAATTGTAATTTGTTTCATTATTAGTCGTAAATACATTAAAATACGCCAAACCAATGAACCAAATCAACTAAATTAATATAAACTTTAAATAAAATTAAATCAATATCAAACTATTGATGCCCAAAAACCGAACTGAAAACAGTTTAACCCTGGATAACTAAACCTTCGTAATTTAGACGATGCGTCAGTCACAAATTGTCAGAACTCGACAAGCACGACCCCGGCCACGCCTTCCCGCCCGTTCCCTTCATCCTGTTGGCTCTAGATCTCAGTACCGGTTTGGCAGCCTTGTAGTGTATATGCTTGTAGCCATACTGGAGTGTGCGTCGTTAGTTTTTGCGTAACTTTTGATTTTAAGTATAGAGTTCTACCTGATGTCGTTCTAGTAGCTATACAATTGCCTTATATATTTTTTATATGCATTATACAGTGTAGTTTTAGGAAACGTATTTGTAAATAAACTTTAATGAATTGTTTTATTTTTTCCCCGCTACACCTTGCAAGTACAAATTACAATTTTGTTGTTGTATAACTAATAGTAAAACCGCATATCTAATAAGTTATACAATTTAAAACAGTAACACTATGCCTTTCTTTATTAAATTTTAAAAATGTACAATTACAAATTGTAAAAAAAAATATATATACCGGCGTCGTCAAATTTACGGAGGTTTAGTAATCACGTGACAATAAAATAGGTTTAGTAATGCAGGGTTAAACAATCTACTGTATTTTCGTCAGTAACTGATCTATTAAATAAAATATGATGGAAATCACTAAGATAGGACATAACGACAATGCAATGGAGAATATAATAATTAACAGGTTATTTGTTAAATGTAATTGATCATCTTTAATTTGTAACATTTCTAAATTATCTAATCTAAAACCGCCATTGTTGAATTGTAAAATTAAAATGACGTTGTCTTCTTTTTAAAAGGAGCATAACTCTAAAAATTGTATAGAAAATACATGTAACAAATACAATATACGCCGTTTGGAAGACCGCAACAACTTTATTCGTTTTCTGTGTGCCAGAATACCCTTCAGTTGCAAAAATTCTTATATTACGAAGATATGGCCAATTCTCGGATTTTTACAAAACGCCTATAGAATGTAGTGCCCTGATAGAAAAAAAAGACAAAAATATCCGGTCTCAAGTATTTGAAAAGTGTAATACATTAAAGCGACAAAATTTCACCATAATAATTTATGACATTCGAAAAACTTATCCACAGTTAACTTTTAAGATCTCTGAAAAGGGCGTGGTTTTCAATAAACAACAAAAATTACCCTTAATAATAAATTCTATCGGAAAACATACATTTATTAAATAATCTCATGTTTGTCACTTGTCTATGATTTGAGTGAGTTCGTTATATCCAAATATGCGTTGCGTATGTCAAAATGAATTGTAATAATTGAAAACTTTAAAAATAATAACTTTTTATAAATACTTGCGACGCGATTGTTTCATTTTTTAAATCTGCGTACTTAATTATACAAGAAAAAATATTTTTCGTAAAAAACCGAGAAAATACCACATTCTCGATATAATCCCATTAAATTTGCAGAATTAGATTTTTTCATGTGTTTAAAATGCTTAGAATTGTTGCTGTTTTGTTGTTATTGATAAAATTGAAAATAAAATACATTTGCACGTGAATTTTGGCCACAATTTGAAATAATATTATTAGACATTATAAATCTATACACTGTATTATGTATAATTCTTTTGTAACTTCTTTATTTGAATTTTCTCAATCAAATTGAAGTAAAAAGCATCATGTATTGTTAAATATGTATTTAAACATTCGAGATTTACAATATTATCTGACAGCGATCCGCAGTAACACATTGTTCCACAAACTTCCGCCGCCACAGCGCATTGCAACCATTTGACATATTTTTTATTTGGCAGCGAAATATGAATTGTTATTGGGTGGCTATAATTGCCCCTTAACTTTAGCTACTAGTTTTAAAATGTCGTGTACGGGAGATCGGGGGCAGAAACGACGAATTTACTACAATAAATTATTTAATTTTCGATTGACCGATTCGAATACCAACACACATATTATTAAACAAACATAAATTGTGATTTAAGCTCGAGAAATAAGTTGTTTCTGACGGCTGTCTCGAGAGTAAGAAAACTGAGTTTTATTCTCATTAATTTCAATCAATGCCCATATCTCTAGAAACATTTATGGGAAAAATAACGCACTTTATTATTTAGTTGATATTATAAATAATTCAACTAGTGACGTCTTGATGGCGTATGCCGTGTGAATAGAATACCTCAAATAGTAAATCGAGCAAGTAAAGATTTGTCCTTACTTATGACTTTATTGAGGTTAATATACCACAGATCAAAATATACGTAAAAATGTGATACATGTAGTTACGATCTAGACTATATTTGATACTTAACTTGAGAGAAATGCTACTCTTGGAGGGTTAAGGTTTACATGATATTGTAAATGTTCATGTCGTCTTATATATGTGTCTATACCTCAATTTTAGACTGGAATATAAAAGAAAAGCCCTTCCTTACGACAGATAGGCCACTATTGACAAATTTTTGCGAAGTTATTTTGAGATCTGTACCTACATCATTATTTAACCTTCACACCAATCATGGAGATTTGACTACATGGATTAGAATCAGGGATCCGCTGCTTACCGGCACGTTGGTAGGCCTTCCTTGAGTCTTCTTGCTTTGTAACAGGAAGCGATATATCCACCTCAGTAAAGGGAACTTCATCGTCGCTCTCGCCTGGTGATCCTGGCTCAGGCTTAATAGCAGTCGTCAAATCTGGGTCAGACTTGACGGCAGGACCATCAGGTTCAGATTTGATGGTAACGACATCTGGGTCAGACTTGATAGTAACCACATCTGGGTCAGACCTGAAGGAAGCTACATCTGAGTCAGCACGGTCCATGGTCCTAGATCTCCCGAAGAGCAGAGGTACAATTCGCGATTAACCTCAAACAGACAGTGGTCGTTCATAGACGCCACGTGGGCCATAGACGAATTAAGGTATTATTGTATTATTTGGTTTTACACGTAGGAACCTTGCAATGTTTGTATGTAAAGAGGCAACAGGGGCTGAAATGTCGCCGGTGAGATGCCTTTGTTTTTTAAATGAATCATCAATAAAAAATACATCTTTTATTCTCTCAAACAATATTCACAAACCACTTTGTCTGTCGCATCAAAAATCAAATAGATTACAATCTTTGACTATTGATTGTTAGTAGCGTCAATTACCTATAGATAGTCCCTAAACTGAACGATGATATAAATGTGAAAGTATAAAAATGAACTCCAGACGGATTCAGGAAGACTGTCGATGACAACTCATGTATTAGCATAGAGAGATGGAAAGGATATTTGGGAAACAAAGTGGGGTTGTAAAAGAAAGGTAAATTATGTGAAAACATTGTCGAGATTTCATAAGGTTGTGTATAAGTAAATGAATGCCCCACTGACAACAAGGAGTGTTCGATATATATTTATTTCAAATCATATGTTGCGAATATATTTCGTATATCTGCCTTACTGGGCTTCGTTCGTGCAGCGGCAAACATTTAACAGTTTTAATCAACAATCATATTATACATAATTAGTTTATCAACTATAAATTTAGAATAAGAAAAAATGAAAAATAAGAAGTATAAGTGACAGAATATGTTGCAATATTTGATCTTGAGTAATATATAACCTACCTGAAGGATAATACACAATTAAACAAGTTTCAATAATGCAGTACAATTTAATTTAACACACAAATGCACAGGCTGCTCACGCATTGGAACTCTGTATGTGTTCATGAACATATATGATATGATATGGTGAACTTGTCGGGAAGGCGGCAATGGAAGAAGTGTGTACGGGCCGGTCTCCGAACGACTAACGGCGCATTGTATTGGCATATATTGGGGTTGGTACCAGGCATATTTTTGATATTAGTAAGTGCCCAGTTTTCCATCCAGGTACGTGCAGAATCCGAGCACATTGTGAAGGCGATAGATCTCCACCAATCTTTGTTCAGTTTCATTCCTACCAGTGCCAATTTATAAAATAGTACCTATAAGAGTCTGCCCACTGAGAAATAATTTATATTATTTGGCAAAACAACAAAATGTTAATGTGCATAGCAACGTTAGCATAGTCATATAGTATAAAAAAAACGGCTCAAAAACATTTTAGTTCAAAGAAACAAGAATATACAAAAATATAGAGCAGCAACGGAATGACAGAAAACTTTATGAACGCATCGACGAACTCAGTATAATAAATGTAAATATCATGCAAGATTTTGAGGTTATATTATAGCTGATAAATAGGTTTTTCTCGGACATGAAAAAAGTATTTAGATGAACTCCTCAGTGTGCATAAAGCCGACAATGAAACTACCGTCGATTAATAGTAAGTGGAACTCCTGAATAAACTTCTGTTGATCCCGGTTGGTCCCGGCGTCCCATCCAGTGTGGCATTTTATCCTGGCCGTTCTGTGCCCGAATGGCATAGCCAACCTCCGCACCGCGCGGCGACAGTTGACATTGATAATGGATCACTTGCAGTAATTACGTTTTAGTAAAGTGACACAGCAGCGCGCCATTTATCTACAAAACCATTTACAAAAAAAGCTTTGTGGTGGGGACAGCAAAGTGAAGTGCCAGCAATGTTTAAAAAATATTCTATTACACACGGTGGGCGAGGTCTTCATCTATTAAATCATTCTTTAAAAACGATAATACCATTGATGATGATTTACTTACATAACTATCGTTCTTCATACATTCCAAAACAGTTATGTTACTCTTCAGAAAAAAACTGGCTCTTTCATTATAAAAGCTAGGTAAATTCGGTATCGTATGACACACGTGACGCCTGTGAATTCTAAATGGGAATATGATTTTTAATACAACTCTAGTTGGTTTGGCAGCCGTGGCTATAATGAACTCTAACCTGTACACAGTTTTGTTTCAATATCGGCGCAAAAATGTAGTCAAATCGCGCTCCTCTCGATTCCTATATCTAGTGCTCGTCTTCAGTATGAACTTGGATCCTTACCCTATCGTGCAGTCACTACTCCAAACTTTGGATTTGACCCAAACAACGGCAATATCGTTTACGTTGTGGACCGTCCATTTTCGGTCTACGGTGCACTGTATTTTGTCATTCTAATTAGATTTATTGTTTTGCATATTGTGTGTTTACCATGGGTGAGATCACCATCTTTGTTAGTATCAGGGATAAGTGGACAACTTCTGACAGGCACAGTGTGGGCTTAACGGTGACTATGGAAAGCTTGGAAACGTCGTGCTTGAAGTAAGGCGAGTACCCTTCCAAATCCTTGTCACCCAAGACCACTATTCCTTCGATTGATATGTGGCGGCCCGTGCGCTATCGTCCAGATGTTCTTTGCTTCCGTATTTTTCAATATACGCGTGACACACATGTGCATCGTACACGTATACCAGAGGAGGTAGACCGCGGACGCTCATCCCGACTCTGTCCTTCCATTAATCTTGCATCGTTTTTCCATTTTGTGCCGTTTCTTGCTCTCGGTGGCTTCACCTCGATAGAATAAACAAATCTGTATAACAATGGTTTTCACTTGATCACCAACCAACCTTCCTACAGATATAATCTTCCTATACTCGTCTCCTACTTTACTTTCCCGTATAACGGTAATTCCGACTTACAACCGGAGTCATCGTATCTTTTCCACGGGACAAACAACCCGAAGATTGTACAATTACGAAGGAAAGGTGATTGTCACATTAACAAAACGTAGAAATTAACACATATTAGGTTCATCTAATGTTTTATATTTAAATGTCACGAATCACGTCATCTTGGAATTGTCCATATTTCTATCGTTATACAGATATTTTAATTTTAATTGTATATTGTAAGTTGACCAACATGTCCTACATAACCTAAGTTGTAGTGACTGACACAGCTCCAAAAATTATAACATTAGACGACAAACAGATTTCGATCTGGATGCGAACCAAGCATTGGAGGCGCAAGTTTCGGTTTAAAAACAGATTTATAATGTACAATTAATATCAAAACATCTGTATAAAGATAAAAATATTGACTATTCGAAGATGTCGCGTTCGTAACATTAATTTATAAAACATTATATGAACCAAATATGTGACAACATCCAAGTTTGGTTTAAGTAACGATCATCTTTATGTTGTTATTTTAATATTAAGTGTAAAAAATAATACAAAAAGTTTATTCGAATATTAAGTGATAATACATTTTGAAAGCAAACATTCTTCAATTTTAATTAATCAGCAAATATGAAACGGGAAAAATAATTAAAAGTACAAATTTAACTTGTGTCAAAAGAAAATATTTTTATCAATAATAGAAGATAAGAACACTTTGGCAAAGAACAAACAAATCCCAAATTTCAAAATATAATGAGATCAGCTTTATTCAATTGTGAGTAAGCATATGGTTTCTCAAGCTGGTTTTATGATTACACGTATAAGTGCACAGTGAACACGAAAAAGGTTTTTCAGCACAGTGTGTAAGCATATGGCTTTTTAAGCTTGCTTTCCGATTACAAAGATAACTGCACTGTGTACACGAAAACGGTTTCTCACCAGTGTGAGTGCGCATATGGACTTTCAACGTACCTGACTGAGTACACGTATAAGAGCACTGTGAACAAGAAAAGGGTTTCTCACCAGTATGAATGAGTACATGGCTATTTAAATTGCTTTTTCGTTTACACGTGTAGGTGCACCGTGCACATCTGAAATCTTTCTTACTAGAGTGAGTAATTACATGAGTTATTAAGAACCTTTTTTGTGTACACGTATAAGTGCACTGTAAGCATGAAAAGGGTTGCTCTTCGATGTGAGTAAGCATATGGGTTCTCAAGGCGCTCTTCCAAATACACTTAAAAGAGCACTGTGAACATGAAAACGGTTTTTCTCCAGTGTGAGCAAACATATGGGTTTTTAATCTGTTTTTCTGTGCACACGTATAAGCACACTGTGAACATGAAAATGGTTTCTCCCCAGTGTGACTGTACATATGGTTTCTTAAGCTCCATTTTTGATTGCACGTATATGCGCACTCAGAACATGAAAAAGGTTGCTCTTCAGTGTGGATCAGCATGTGCTTCTTTAAATAGCTATTCCGATAACACGAATAATTGCAATGAGAACATGAAAATGGTTTTTCCCCGGTGTGCTTAAGCATATGGGTAGCTAAGTGTCCTTTCTGATAACACGAGTAAGTGCACTGTGAACATGTAAACTGTTTCTCTCTAGCCTTAGTGAGTCCATTGCTTCCTGAGATACTTTTCTCAGTAATTATTAGCTTCAGGTCTGTCTCACATTCAGGGGTAGTCGTCGGTGGTGCAGTTGGATTCTCCAAAATACGATCGTGCTGAATCGAGAGATCTACAAAGGAAATTACATACAATAAGAACGTACGTATATTTATCTGTAATAATGATATCGCCTTCGTCCCGTCAGATGACAATGATGAATCAGCTAATAATACCGTGAAATGCTCCAACATCGCCCGCTTTTTTCATAATACTTGATATTTCTCGAAAATATATTAAGGAAGGATATATTTTTTAAATGACAAGAGACAGTAACATGATCGCACAATTGGATTTTTGAAAACAAAAACAGGAAAAATACAATAAAAAAGGTCAAAATTCGATTTTTTTAATGTGGGCAAAATTAACTGCAATTTTAGCCAACTTTGCCCACTTCTTATTTTCGTCAAAATACGCCCTTTACGGACCTATAGATAATATATATATTGTAATTGTCCAGGAAAAGACTAAGTTGTAAATAAATACGGAAGTTTAATTAACAATACGTAAACCAAAAAACGATTGGGCAATGTTACCAAGTTATCTCCGCCTTTTTTCATACTAGCGGCTTCAACAGATTAGGGCTGCTACCAAACAATACTACGAACTGCAGAACAATAAAATAGCAACAATATTGTCGATTATACGAAAATATTGAATGAACGAATACAATATTAATTTGTATGAGTAGTTGGTAACTATAATAAATAATTTCGTATAACTAAGCTGAGCTAAGCAGGTAGGTAATAAAGAACATATTGTAATATTTCACATTTTCATACATGTATTTCACAAAAATCAATAACATATGTTTTATGTACTGTGCTTAATATATAAGAATTGTCGAAGAATGATCGAAGGAACTTTGTATTTGCTTTTATTCCGCAATATTCATACCCAATCAAAGTGTTTTACTGGATATTAAATTATTATTATTGAACCTTACTGAACATTTAAATTATTCATATCATCGTTAAATTTTAGCAATCTTCGTCGCATGGCAATAGAAATTGATTATATTTTGACAATATCAAATAAATACACTCGAAACTCATCTTTAACTTTAGGCCAGTAAAATATGTTTTTTTTTCCGCATAAAACTTATAGATACCATTTTATCTATATTTTTTTATACATTCGAGAACCCAACTTTCTTCTACTCTTCCTTGCCCGGATGCGAGGTTTTTTTTTACTGGCATTTTGCTTTCTGACAAATAATAAATAATAAAGGTGAACTAATGAAAAAAACTGAGAGTAGATTTATTAATATATCTATTGCATGTTAATAAAAACCGCGGTCTTGTGATGTTTTTATTAAACAAGGTTGAAAAAGCACCTATTGAGCTCAATAGAAAAATGTATTAAATAAAGTTACGAGTGATAACCCTGCGACATGTTTTGTGGTGGGCAAAGTTGACGCCAAGCAGACTGAATATTTACTCGTAACATTACCCAGCGTCATTTCTAAGGTTTTAAAATAAATAATTCTAATCAAACTATTCTAGAAATATTCAGTTAATACCAGTTTAATAATATATGTAAAATTTACTCACGTCAATTTTTCCATTGAGCAGTTTACGACCAAATTGTGAAACACAAAATTGGCACCACAAAACGACACCTCTTTTTCACAAGCTTTAACAGGCGACTGACCCACATGAGAAACTAAGCTGATTTGTAGTAATGCCAAAATAATGTTGAATTTTCTACTACAGGCGAAATATTGTTACTATATTCAATATTGAACTTAAATCTTCCCTTACGGGCAAAGATACCCCGCGAGGCAAACATGCACAATATATTATTTTTATTTCTGCAGTATCCAGTACTGCGGTTTAAAGGCGAAAGAACATTTAGAATATATAAAGTCATCCCCTGCTTTGTTAACCAAAAGATTTTTACCTTTAACTGAATATCGATCATAAAATGGATCAATATTTGAAATGTAATAAATGACATATCATAATTTTTATTCGCTGTTTTTAAATGGTTTAAATACATATCAAAATACAATTTAAATTAAAACTAAATGTTGTTCCAACGTGATAAATTGTTACTAAATAACATTTTTGTTTGTCGAATAATTGTGCATTTTTTTATAATTTAGAAAGTTTACTTCATGTGAATTAATATTATATATATATTAATATTATGTAAAAGCCCTAGCTAACACTAGATGTATATTGGTACTTACATGTAGGATACATGTATACTGAGTATAATGTACAGAAACGCGCGTATTTTATTTTATCACCGTAAGGGAATGTTACAAGTGTAAAGCCGTATGAAATATCTATGGAATACCAATAATTTTAAACTGTAAGAATAATGGAATGCTAATTATTGGCAGATATCTGTGAGGTACTTCTTCACAGATTTATATATCGGCACGGACACACCAAGTGCAAGGAATCTACTTCATCATCAATTAGCTGCTTACCGGCGCGCTGGTCCACCCTCCTGAGGTCGTCCGAGTACTCCTGTTTTATATTAGAAAGATACGTATCCATATCGGGGAAAAGCGTTTCATCTCCTTCTTCGTCGCAGCTCTCAGCTGGGGACCCTGGCTCAGGTTTAAAGGCATCACTTTTTAGAACAAATTTGGTAGTAACTTCTGGACCTGGTTTGACAGCAGTAACATCTGGCTCAGATTTGACAGCAGTAACGTCAGGGTCAGACTTTATAGCAATAACTTCCGGATCAGCACGATCCATAGTTGGCCTCCAAGCGAGCACGAGTAACGATTAAATGACAGTTTTCACACATGATCTAACCTCAAATAAAAAGTTTGTCCATAGACGCTATGTGGGCCATAGATGAATTATGGTATTAATCTACGGTACGGTCGTACGCCTTGAATCTTATGTATTATGGAACCACAAAATCGGATGTTACGGCCTCATCTTGACATGCCCAAATCTTGATATCAAAAGTGGGACTAAGAGTTGGAGATTGAGAGTGGTAACCAAAGTTGAAGACGAACAGCCGAAAACGTCAGTTAAAAGCACGCAGTGGAAGACACAGAGTTAAACACGAGATTTGAAAGTTGAGGTAAGCAGTTGAATGCCAGAGGCGAGTGGAAAACAGATGGCCAACGGAATAGAATCGGAGGATAGACAGCCACGATTCGTCGCAATTTACCCAGGTGCAGTCGCCCCGTCCGCAGTCCAACAGAGCAGTCAGCAGGTAGCCGCCCATGCCAAGTGCTAACAATATAACTTCACCGGCCTGAGACCAGGGAAAACGTCGCGTGATAATCTGAGGTAGAATTAGTTATAGATTAATAAATGTCTAAATCAGCTCTAAGTTAGTCCACTATCACCCAGTTGTCGAAGCTGGTGCCCGGGTCCGAGAAGCTTGCGAGCCCTCTCTCGCTCTTCGATCGTCCTGCGCTAGGATCTCAAAGATCGGTTCCCGGGGTGCTACAAGTTTGGAGCTGGCTTCCGGGCAGCTCTTTGTCGACCGTCATTGCTCCGAAGATGCAATCCATCAAGCCGACAGTAAGCTGCAATGTGCTTCTTGGATGACATCCGGAGACATCGCCTTGGATACGAGGTAAGCGAGAATTGGAAGCCAACCGACACGAGGTGACCAAACGCGGCCGCAGAAGCCACGCGGCGAGGCACCGTGGCAAGAATGGAGGAGTAGAGTCTAAACCCTGGACCAGGGGCGGGCTCTAATCAGCGGCCAGCGGGATCCGCGTGGTTGCGACTTGCCGTACGTAGTCAACCATGACCAGTTGTGATGAACAAGATAGTGCGTAGGTAAAACAATAGAAATGTATAAATAGTACGTCCGCATTTAAAATAAAGATAGACGTAACTAGTGATAAGAATTTCATTGTTTTTATATTTATATGTAAATAAAAGTGTTTGTATGCGTAAATATAAAAGATGCCTAACTTTATATACTTTATCACCACCTCCGCGTAACCATCACTAATAATCATGTTGATTGCCCAAGACCGAAGCGTCAGTAATGTGTCATGCACTAGAAAGTATTGCTGGTCAAAATTATGTATATTTCACCACTTAAATCGATTATTTCTAAACTCCTCTATAATCAAAAATGTAAGTTTGAATCCGATTTTACTAAGATAAAATTATACTAGCGATAGTTAGTTTTAATATAATTTTGTCTAGAAAGCGTATTTTGATTTCCAACATAAAACCGATATAAACATTAAACAAATTGAAAAAGGAGGCAGTGGTTAATTTGTAACTCGGGCGCAAGATATCGTCATTGAGTCCATAGATAAAAATGTGGTCCTATTTTCATTACTGTGTTACCGTTCTAAATATGTATTTTATCTATGGGTTATTAAAATTTTCCTGTTTTCTGATGCGCGTCATCGTCGATGTCAAGAAATATTTCGTATATTCTGTCAAAGACCAGCCGCGTTTCAATCCAGGACGCGCTTCTTTCACGGTGTTTTTGCGAATTAAATGGTGTTTTTTCATCGCAATGGTCGTGTCGGACTCCCTGAAGACGACTAGACTTGAGTGCGTCGGTAAAGCAGACGGCAGCCGCGCCTAAAGCGGTTTATTGTAGATCTATGAAATGTGCTTTTATCAGAAATTGAGTAATGAGCTTGTAATATTCAAAGTTTTGTTTCGGAACGGAGCGTGAATATATTGAAACAAACAAACGCCAATGGTTGTATATGGTACTCGGGTTAAAAAGTGTGTCGGCCGCGATTTTAGGTTGATTATGTAGAGTATCTTGTTCGGTGCAATTCTAGATCCTAGAACCATGGACCGAGTTGGGCAAGACGCTCCTTCCGTGAAGCCCACGCCAAGGTGTGAAGCCGAGAGCGGCGATGGAGAAGTTGGCGGTCGAGCGCCCTGTACTGATGTAGATATATCGCTTCCTGACATCAAGCAGGAGTGCTCGGAGTACTCCAGGAGGGCCGACCAGCGCGCCGGTGAGTACTCCATTATAGATAGTAAGGAATGATGTGCATCGCGCGCACCTAGTGTGACCTTTCAAGATGGATGGAAAGCGAAGAAAGAGGTGTAATCTAAGTTGAACAGATTTGAAAATATGTCCGAGGAGTGCGGTGGGAAGCCGTACTTTTCTCAGGATTCTAGAGTAAAACACAATAAACAGGGACGATTATCGCTTCGCATTTGGTTCTCCCAGCATCAAATTTAGGTTCAAAGCATTTTGACATCCATTTGGACGTTCAGTTAAAAGTTTTGAAGATCACATCATGCATCGCTGTGTGAAAGCCAAATGTGGCCACTTTGGCTGCAATAACTGAATCATTTGATTAGCTTGTTGGTATAGTGGTCAAGGCGTTGGCCTAGTAATCTAGTGGTCGGGGGTTCGCGCCTCGCTCCAGGACCCAGCAAGTTAGTCCTATTTTCATAGCACAAGCGTTTAGCTTAGTTTGAAAATAGTAAGAATATTGATGTGACACGTATTCCGAGCACGCATCTCTATTTAAAAAAAAAAAATGTTGAATGGTATCATCGTATTAAAAAATCTTTTAATATATGAAGACCTTGCGACAGCCGTTACACGATCTTGAATGTCCGCTCGCCCACTTTAGAAATATTTGGGGTACTTCATCTTGCTGTCCTCACCACAAATATTTATAAAATGGAAGTGTTTTTCAGTTCATTCGTAAATTTGCAATTCCTTTTAGGTATTTTTAACATAATTTTAAAAGAATTAGGTTAGAATATGGGTTAAATTAGGTAGATAAATTACGCTCTGCTGCATCACCCCCGGTACCCATGTGTCACTAGGATAATCCCTAGGGGAAGGGTTCTTATGTTTCTGAAAATTTACCTTAGATCGTTCAGCCGGTGTGATATTATATAGACAACAGATAAAGGAAGGCAACACATGTATACTATGAATATATATGCAAATATTACCATATTATACTATATTAATAATATTGATCTAAGTAGAGTTGAAGTCCCTACTGTGGCTCACACATTATAAAAATCGAAAGAGTGCAACATTAATTTCTGAGATTTATCAATTTTAAATGGCATAATGCGATAGAAAATATAAATTACGCTTATTTAATGAGTCTATTTATTTTGAAAAAAAAATTGCCTGGAGAAGAGATGTGAGCGATTTAGTATTTCTATGGAAAATGATCAAAATTTCGCATAAAGTACTAACTCCAACAAGTTAACATGAAATGTTCTTTGTGGAGTTATACATGGAAATAATTATGCTATTAACTCGCCGGACGCTATTAACTACGAATGTATCGACTTGGTAACGTGTTGAATTTCGTTCATATTTTTTGTTCCCGGAGAAATATTTGTACTTGAATCGTATAGTCTTTAAATTTTATTTTATTTTAAAATGCTATATTCAAAATGTAGTTATATTTAAATTAAGTAAATTATTATTAAATGGAAATAAATAAATTATTTTTTACATTGTTGGCAATTGAAGCTACGTTTGGACAGATGACTCCAGCTCTGTTTTATCCAATTAATATTAATGATTTCAGAAATATGTACTAACACTGTTGGCTGGAGAAGTGTGCAGCAAACTGATGGGTTTCCAGCTGAAAGCGGCGAGGGAGCAGACGGTGGAGCACCCTACACTGATTTAGACATATCGTACCCTGACATCAAGCAGGAGTGTTCTGAGTATTCCAGGAAGACCGACCAGTGCGCTGGTAAGCAGATTGGATAACTAATTCTTTATTTGTTTAAAGTAAATTTATTTTGAAGACTATACCGAGCTTAACATAGAGCGACAATTCCCAAACTAGGAATTAAAGTGGTTATATTTTAATTTGATCTACATTTCCTTAATTCACTAAGAGCAACATATATACACCTTGATAAATTCAATAAAATATTTTATTAACACAAATAATTTATTTTCATTGCAGATTTCTTTAAAATACAAGATTCTTTTTCTGCTAAATCATCTGGGTCTCTGCTCATCCCAGAAGTGGTGCCAGAATTAGAGACCATCAATAAATACACTAGAGAGAAACTGTTTTCATGTACACAGTGCAATTATTCGTGTAATCGAACATCACAATTATCAACCCATATGCTTTCACACACTAGCGATTCGTGCAACGATAAATCAACCTTAAAAAGACATGGGCTTATGCATACTAGTCAGAGACTGTTTTTATGTTCACAGTGTAATTATTCATGCAATCGAAAATCAATCTTGAAAGCACACGTACTCAGACACACTGGAGAGAAACTATTTTTATGTTCACAATGCAATTATTCATGCTATCGAAAATCATGCTTGAAAGCACACACACTCACACACACTGGAGAGAAACAATTTTCATGTTCAAAGTGTAATTTCTCATGTAATCGAAAATTTGGTTTAAAAAGACATGCGGTTACGCATACTGGAGAGAAACCGTTTTCATGTTCTTTGTGCAATTATTCGTGCAATCAAAAATCGTACTTAAATAGGCATGCGGTTACGCATGGAGAGAAATTGTTTTCATGTTTACAGTGCAATTATTCGTGCAATAAAAAATGGTACTTAAATAGACATGCGCTGACGCATATTGATGAGAAATTATTTTTATGTTCTCAGTGCAATTATTCGTGTAATCGAAAGTCACAATTAACAATCCATGTACTTTCACACGTTGGAGAGTATCTTTTTTCGTGTTCAGTATGCAAATTCTCGTGCAATGATAAATCAAGCTTCAGAAGACATGAAATAATGCATACTGGGGTGAAATTATTTTCTTGTGCGCAGTGCAATTACTCGTGCAATCGAAAATCAACCCTAAAAACACATGCGATTACGCATAATGGAGAGAAACCATTTTCATGTTCGCAGTGCAATTATTCATGCAGTCGTAAATCATATTTAATACGCCACTTATCTACGCATACTGGGGAGAAACCATTTTCATGTTCACAATGCAAATACTCGTGCAAAACAAAATCACACTTAATGACACATGCACTTACGCATAGCAGTGAGAAACTATTTTCATGTTCACAGTGCAATTATTCGTGCAATCGAAAATACCAGTTAAATAGACATGTGCTTAAACATACCGAATAATTTTTCTTATTTTATTTTAATTTTATTTTTATTGAGGGATTTTTACAGTTTAAACATATTATAATAAACATAATAACTATCTCAGAAGTGATACACAAAAATATTTAGATACACAAGTATGTTGAGATGCAGAAAATTAATGAAAAGAAGAAAAAAAAAGAGGGGGAAGGGTGGGGAGGTTGCAACTATTGTGTCGGTAAAGAGAGAGCAACATGTGTTTTTATAGGTAGAGTGAATGGCCAAAATTGAAACTGGTGGTTCATAAGAACCCTTTGAGCGTAGTAAGGCTGGTGATGAACAAGTCAATTTTTGTAAATTTCTCATTATGGTATTTGCATAATCGGTAAATGAATGAATTTTGTATGTGAAATGTTCTACTTCTGGGAATGTGGAAGAGTACGGATTGCCGGGTTGATCTAGATGGTATATGAAGAGATATTAATTCTAATTGGCTGGGACAATCAACATATCCTTGCAGTAGTTTAAAGAGAAGTATTTGGTCCGCACGTGTTCTTCGATGTTCTAGGGTTTTCATACTGTGGAAGTTTGCTGCATCTAAATAGGAGTTGAATGATAGATTAGATCTAACATTCAGATGTCGAATAAACCTATTTTGTATTCGTTCTAATCTCGTAATAAATGTAATCTGCCAAGGGTTCCAGATTTGAGAAGCGTACTCTACGTGACTACGAATAAATGCGTAATACAATATTCTGAAGCAGTATGGATTTTCAATACATTATCAGTACACTCACACGTATATTAATACATTTCAATTAGCTTGTGATGAACCGTGTATATGTTCACTATGCGCCTATATATATTTTATTAGAAGAATAATCAAATATAAATACTTTTTTAAATAATACATTGATGTGCCCGGCGATTAAGGTGACGTGAATTTCCCCATATTATGAAGAAAGAAAAGACCACTTAACGGCTAGTCCGAACGCGGCGCGTTCCTTAAGGGATTAGCATGGATAACCGGGCCGTGTAACAATTAAGATTAGGTGAACGTGTTTGCTTTCTTGGGGGATGTAAGGGACATTTTATGACGGTCCAACCCCAAGAAATGCATCTAATCCTAATTGTAAAATATCGGTGACGTACCTTTCCAATAATAATAAATGGCTGGGAAAGTACGTATTTACGACGGCCGTAATTAACCAGCCAAAAAAGGGTCTCGGATCTCGTGAACAATAGATTACGGCCATCTGCGGAGATTTTTGTAATCCGATACAATGCGATGAATACCCGGTCGGAAATTTTCGCAAGCCCGCCAAATTAGATGCATTCCCAGAATGCCGGCCAGACCTTCCAACGTTTTTATTATTTTATGATTTTTGTATAATAATAATAGGCTAGCATATTTTTAATGGTATAATATATGCGACCGCCTTGTCCTTACGATCCATATAATAAATTAAATTAGGCAATTAATTAGTAAACTAAGATATATTTATTTTCATAGTGTAGTATAAAGCGCCTATAAGATTAATGTAAATATGTGTCGTTATAATATGTCGATGTAATATAATTATGGGTAATGATGTACATAGACTAGAGTAGGTTTTAAGAACGTAATTATAAGTAGCTATATGTGTTCCAATGTGGTTAATGTAAATATGTCAGGATAGTTAAGATTATGATAAGGGACGGCCTGAGACGGGATACAAATTTGGAGCCACATCACAGCAGCCGGACCCCGGTCGACTGGGGTCACAGCGGGAGGCGTGGCCGGTGCGGCCACTGTTGCAGCCAACGACAGGGCTGGTGGTTACAGAGCGGGCGCTCGATCCAACCCCGCTTGAGGGATGAACCAAAAGACGTGTCAGGGACACACCCTAAGCCCCTGAGGGTTTAAAAGGCCGGACGCGGCGGTGAAGAAGTTAGTCAAAAACACATTTAGTCGCACACAGAAAGACAGTCACAGTTAGTCACTTAGTTACAGAGAGACAGTTATACACTCGAGACTTAATCACTTGGTCACTTAGACACTTGGGGACAGAAAAAGTTAAAACTCTCGACTTAAATATCCTACTCCACCGTCAACCATCGGACGGCTGGCGACCAGCGCTCGAGATCAGCCAGCATAAAAGCAAGGTTTGGAGACAAGACTTGGAAGGAAGACTTAGAACCAATACTTGAAAACATGACTTGGAAGGAAGAATTAAAAATAAGACTTGGAACGACACTTAGATACTGCACTTGGGTAACGACATTTGGAAGGAAGACTTAGAATAACTCGAGCGGAGGTGGAAGGGAACAGTTCAGAGGAGCTGGTAAACGAGACCGCCCACCAGAAGGATGGAGTTGCAGAGCGGACATGAAGCCACGGTCTCGCCCAGATCGCGTCGTCGGTCGCCACCCGCGCGGCAGATATCGATCATCGAAGCCCGGACCGAATCATCACCAACTTAATTAAGGTAGATTTAAGATTAGAATTAAGTAGACCGTAAGATAGATTAAAATTTGACCTAAGTTTTTCTTTCTCGTTTAATCAATATTAATAAAATAGTAATATTGTATTTAATCACCTTTGCTTATTGATCTCCATCCCCGCCTCCTTCTCTGTAACCAACGATGCATTGACGATATGATGATTGGGCAGGGAGGAAAGCCCGATGCCGTATCAACATAATCAGATATAACTTTTTTTAAAGTTTATTTCTTCTCTCTGAGAGTTGGAGACTCGTATTGAGAATATAGTATAAATGAAAAATTATATGTATCTGCTAGGTGTCTGTGTACACGTTTTTTTGTTTCAGATACCAAATTAAAATAATATGTTACTTTTCTGTTTGTAAGGGAGAGAATTTAATGCCTGAGTTAGATGTTTATAAATAGATTATCCCTGGATAACTAAACCTATTTCATTGTCACGTGATTCGTAAATTTGACGGCGCCGGTATATTTTTTTTTTTTTACAATTTGTAATTATACATTTTTAAAATTGAATAAAGAAATAAACGGTGTTACTGTTTTAAATTGTATAACTTATTAGATATGCGGTTTTACTATTAGTTATACAACAACAAAATTGTAATTTGTACTTGCAAGGTCTAGCGGGGAAAAAATAAAACAATTCATGAAAGCGTTTTAGTTTATTTACAAATACGTTTCCTAAAACTACACTGTACAATGCATATAAAAAATATATAAGGCAATTTTATAGCCACTAGAACGACATCAGGTAGAACTCTATACTTAAAATCAAAAGTGACGCAAACACTAAACCTTCGTCGTGGTGATGACGCACACTCCAGTATGGCTACAAGCATATACACTACACGGCTACCAAACCGGTACTGAGATCTAGAGCCAACAGGATGATGAAATGGTGTTAAGACTGGCGTTTAGAAGTAAACTCCTTCAAAGTGCCTCCATCCTCAAGCCTCAAACGTGGAAAGAAACGCGCCCTACACGTTCCCAGGTCGAGGATTATTGAACTAAGCTATTCTAGGATCTTATAAATCAAATATCTTGTTATTATTCTGGATTTAAAACTCACGTAGTGCAATCAATTTTAGAATAAAATATACTCGGTGTGGTTAATTTTAGTGTTTTATTATCTTAGTCAGGAGGTGTCATTATACAACAATTCTCGGATTATCAGATTATAGTTTATAGTTACATTAACCAAGTATTTATAAGTTGAAGACGCGTTGATAAAAGAGCGCTCCAAGGGCGCGGCGTCTTACAACGGTTCTCTAAATACCCAACAGTCAGACATCACACCGCTCAGTTGCGGACACACACATATTTACAATTCACTGGCGGACCTCACACTTTGCGTCACATGGACTACCTGCACATACCTAATGATAGATAAAAATAGAAAACGAACTGTCCAAAAGAAAGCCATCAGGGTCGCCCTTGATGCGCCGAGTTAGATCAGAATCACACAACTCCATTATAATTCGGCCATGCCTGGAAGTCAATCTCGGAAGCTGGAAGATGTTGCGAGGTCGACCATGAGAAGCAAACAGTTAACATCAGAAATCTGATACGAATGTAACAGAGAGTCGGAGGATGTCTATCCTCACAGTTCACCGCAAACTACCCAGGAGCAGCCGCGCAGCACGTTCTGAGCAACCAGCCTGATAGCCTGCCGTAGGCAGCGTCGCTTCGCCGGCCTGAGATCAGGTCTCTGGAAAAAGATCCAGAGGAACATCGCGAGATAACCCGAGGTAGATAAATTAAGTATTTCCACCTGCCCATGAGTGTAATTGTGTAACTGTTAAATGTTTAATTTGTATATCTTCCGTGTGTTTATATTCACCTGCATCTTCCTATAACCATGGTACTAATGAAGGCGCGATACCTGATGGATCGAACATTCTATTAGAATGCGGGGTGTCGTTCTAACGAACGACCAGGAGCACGATACGCGTTTGGCTAATCGAATTAAAACTCAACCCCGGTCAAGTCGTTACCGTCGGCAGCAACACCACATATCTAAGAAAGGCATTCTTAAAGGAGAGAGACAAAACTAGTTTTAAATGTGTAATAGAATTATTGAACAATTACTTACCTTTCTAGAGTTGTAGAGAGAAGCAGATTCTTTCTAAACTGAAACTGAACTAAACCTAGGTACGATTCCCTTGACTTGTGCGCAGTTGACAGGTAGGTTACAAATATGTGGTCATTTCTTTGATTTGCACGTCCCTTGCGGTTGGACGCTATCGTGAAACTAGTAATATAAAACAATTCCTCGCGAGAATTCAAACCCAATGATATAAATATCTTGACAAAAAACGAGGTGGGGTGTTACGCCTGACGGTTTACAACTTATAAGATCGTCTCAATTTAATATTAAACCAAATACAAATGCCAAAAACTTTAAATGCATTACCAAGTATTATCGATCTTAATGTGAATTGGTTTTTTGCTAAATTAACTTTCAATGAAATCTTCGCAATATCGTATAATTTATTTTTATGTTTTAAACAATATTTAAAATAATGATTAATTATATTGTCTTCCGTAAATGTTGGTGTAATGTAACTACCAATCGCCGCACTTTTGTCTATGGCGGCGTCACCGTGACTGGTACGGGCTGCCAACAAGGCTGTTCCGCCGAATATTCAAGACTATTGAATAGGTATTGCAATGATTTCGCTTTATTTCAATTACTATTTAGCTTTAATATATTTTTCAATCAATTTTATACAAATTTTGGTGAAAAACTTGTCGTGTTAGTTTACAATGATGTCAGAACTCGCGTACTTTGACAAGCACCCCAGACGAAACATGTACGTACAAGAGTTTACTTTAAAGAAACACAATATAATTTTTAAAATACTTAACTTTTTTCGGAAGATATACACCTTAATAAGGCACTTGTCATAACGGGACACTAAATTTTGTATACCTTCGTCATAGAACGAATCAGCCTGGGATGAAAACCATGTCAATACTCGGTTTTTGAGTTTATCGTTATCAAAACGCTTGCCACCAAGAAACCGCTTCATACGAAGCAAAATATAGAAATCGCTCGATTCGCCAAATCAGAAAAAAACAGTACACACTTGGCGATGAATGTCGGCTGATGAATGTTTCGTACATTCAAGAAACATATCGCAGACCACATCTCACAGTCAACGGGCTGATCTAATATACTGAACATTTCAACCACTCACTACAAGATGGCCACACTGTGTGAATGTCTAACGTTGCAAGACGTTGGTAAGTCAACAGATGAAGGAAACCATTGCGCATGCGCAACGTCGGAATCGCAGCGTAACACCGAAATATCCGGCACCAGTATTTAAAAAACGTCTCTCGTACGTACATCATTTTAAACATTAAACATGTGAGCGATTGTGTATTGTATTCTATTTTTCATAATCAGCATTGGGCATTTGATGACGCCTCCAACTGGCGAAAGTTGCCCCATGAACCACTCATGTTATGGTTGGGGGCCGTGCATCGTAGCTTGGACGCTTATGCGCTGAGCTGCGTTGCACGGTCGCCTGTTTAGCACAAAAAAATGCTTACTTGGCAGTAACTAGTAGGAGGACCAGGTTGCCTCATTATCTATGCTGTTCTCCTTCTTCCAGGGCCCTGACTTCCAGCAATCTTTCCCTACATTTTAAAGTACGGTATCTCACACTTCTCCGCATGTCTCATCGCGTATCCGAATATTAAAGTTTTCCTTTTCATACTGTTTTAAATACTTATTTTTCTTTATTTATCCGAACCATAACATCTCCATTGATAACTCTATTTATCCACCTTATTTTAAGCATTCTTCTGTAGAGCCACATCTTAAATGCATTAAGTCGCCTTGTAATTTTTTCAGTAAGTGTCCATGCTTTCGTTTCATAAAATAATACCGAAAACACATGGTATCTAACCATTCGCATTCGTAGTCTAATGTTAAGATCATGCGGATAAAGGCTGCACGAGCTTGCTATTTCTACGTAAGGATCCCATATTTCATTTGGTTACTCGCACTAAATAAACATATTCTATAATAATATAACTTAATTAAAAATCGCTAATACACTGCTGCGATTTTAACCCTAACATGTCATCTAATTAAAATTTTCTCTTCTACATTTTTAGATATTTTGTAAACAAATAAAATGAGGTCCGATTGTGCATTCTGACACGGACAGTAGTATAGCATGGACCCCTCTAATCCTGCGGTCAAGCACGAACCAGGGTCCCCCATCGGGAGCGCTGCTGAGCTGCACACTGACGTAGATGTAACCTATCCTGATATCAAGAAAGAGTGTTTGGATTACTTCGAGAATGCCGAACAGCACAGCGGTAGTCATATTATAAATTACTTTTAATAACATGTTGACAGATTGATTTTACAACCTCTCGCTCTTTGCCTACTACCCCACTACATCGAAATTCGGAAGTCACCCCTACCTGGACCAAGACCCAATTTTATAATAATCACTATATCTGAATCCTAGGCAACTCAACGCATTGTACGGACTGTTAGTAATATATATAACAGGCTTGTGTTCATTTTTATCTTATTTTTGAAATTGCTTTTGTGACATGTAGCGCAATTTTTAAAGATTCATTTTATTCTACGGCGAGCATTAGCGAACCATGGAGTATTGTTCGACAGACGCTTTATAGAATACCTACTAATCTGAATTTAAATTAATTAATTAAAACAAGTTTTTTTTCAGAATCTCGTTGTAAAACTAGGAAAGATCTCACAGAGGAACTAAACATTAAAGTCCTCTCAGACTGCAGTTCCAGAAAATCAGAGAAATGCGTTTTTAAAAGGCAAATGCCTACCAGAGGCATGATGCAATCTTGTTCGCATTGCGACTACAAGTGCTACGGTAAAGCTTGCTTTAACAAGCATGTACTAGCCCATCGCGGAGAGAAGCCATTTACATGCTCCCAGTGCAATTTCACCTGCGACCACGAATCGAGACTGAAGCGCCACCTGCTTTCACATACTGGAGAGAAACCATTTTCATGTTCTCAGTGTAATTATACTTGTTCCCAGAAATCGAGCCTAAAGAGCCATGTAATTACGCACAGCGAGGAAAAATCTTTCTCGTGCCCTCAATGTGACTATGTGTGCACACGGAACTCAAGCCTGAAGAGTCACGTGCTCACACACACCGGAGAGAAACCATTTTCATGCTCTAAATGTAGCTATATTTGCTCTCGAAAGTCAAGTTTAAAGAGCCATCTGCTTACACACACTGGAGAGAGACCTTTCGCGTGTTCTCAATGTTATTACACAACTTCTCAGAAATTAGGCCTACAGAGCCACATACTTACACACACTGGAGAGAAACCTTTTTCGTGCTCTCAATGTAATTACACCTGTACCCAGAAGTCAAGCTTAAAGAGCCACGTTCTTACACATACTGGAGAGAAACCGTTTTCATGCTCTCAATGTAGTTATATTTGTTCCCGAAAATCAAGCTTAAAGAGTCATATACTTACACATACTGGAGAGAAACCTTTCTCGTGTTCTCTGTGTAATTATACTGGTTCCCATAAAGCAAGCTTAAAGAGTCATATGCTCACGCATTCTAAAGATAGTTCTTTTTCATGCTCGCTATGTAGTTTTACTTATTCCAATAAAACCAGTTTTAAGATCCACCTACTTACGCATGCTGGAAAGAACGCTATATCTGTCAATAAATTTAATTACACTAATTTCCAAAAATGTACGAAACATCCCATTTTAGTTACGCATACGGAAGATGTACCTTTTTCGTGCTCTCAGTATAGTTATACGTGTGCACAGAAATCAAACATAAAAATTCACACGCTTACACATACTGAAAAGAAACCTTTCTGTTGCTCTCAATGTAGTTATACTTGTTTTCAAAAAACAAACTTGAAGGCCCATATGTTAATACACACTGGAGGGAAACCTTTCTCGTGTTCTCGGTGCAATTATACTTGTTCCCAGAAGTCAAGCTTAAAAAATCATGTTCTCACACATACTGGAGAGAAACCTTTTTCATGTTCTCAATGTAGTTATATTTGCTCTCGGAAATCCAGTTTAAACAGCCACGTTTTTACACATACTGGAGAGAAACCATTCTCTTGTTCACAATGTAGTTATATTTGTTCTCGAAAGTCCAGTTTAAAAAGCCACGTGCTTACGCACACTGGAGAAAAACCCTTTTCGTGCCCACAATGTGATTTTGCTTGTTCCCTTAAATCAAGCTTAAGTAGCCACATGCTAACACACACTGGAGATAAACCTTTCTCCTGTACTCAATGTGATTATATTTGTTCTCAAAAATCAAGATTAAAACGCCATTTACTTACACACACCGGTGAGAAACCGTTCGGGTGCTCTCAATGTAATTATACATGTTCACAGAGATCTAGTTTAAAGTGCCACGTGCTTACACATGCTGGAGAGAAACCATTCCCCTGCCCTCAATGTAATTTCACTTGTTCCAAGGCATCGAGTTTAAAGAGCCATTTACTTACACATACCGGAGAAAAACCTTTCGGATGTCCTCAGTGTAATTATACTTGTTCACAGAAATCCAGATTAAAGCGTCACACGCTTACACACACTGGAGAGAAACCTTTCTCATGTTCTCAGTGCAGTTATTCTTGCTCTCAGAAATCTAGATTAAAGAGACACGTTCTTATACATTCTGAATAGAAACAAATCCTTTTTAAAAATTGTTCCCTGAATATTTTTTTGTGTCTTAGATAAATGTGTAAAAACGTTGGTATAACCTCAATTTATTTATTGAAGTTAATATTTTTAATGACTGGTATATGGAAGTTAATTTCTTGTCGCTTTACGAGTCGCATGTTGTATAGTAGAGTCATATAATCACTTTCAACACTATGCGTGACTTTGTGTGGATGATGGCTTAAGGTAGTATATAAGAGGTGGAATGACATATATGAAATAAAGTCTAAACCGATAAAGTGTATCGTTTATTTTTTTGTTGTACCAGTTTTAAAGTCAGTTATCTCCATTTTATTAAAAATATAGATGTGTACACGGATTACATGTAACATCAATATTCTTAATATTTTCAAACTAAGCTAAAACGCTCGTGCTATGAAAATAGGATTAAATTGATGGCTTCCTGAAACGAGGCTCGAACCCTGAACGTATCGTAACCACTGGACCCCAAGCACTTTACTTAAAATGCGTCGGGGGTTCGAGCCTCGTTTCAGAAAGCCATCAAGTTAATTTGTGATCAATGGGCATTTCGGCCGACAGGCGAGTAAAGTACAATTCAATCGCCGAGGTGTTCACAGGCTTGTTTACGTCGAGAGTATCGCAGTGCATTACGAGTTATATGAACCGAAAAACCGACTTCAGTAGCATCAGACACCGCGAAGTGTGACGAGACCTTCCTTTATCGAGACAATGCGAGTCAAGAAAGGTGTAATTTGGCGTCCAGCCCAGGACCGAGATCAAGGTATACCTTTCTGAACCTTTCCTCTCTGGTAAATATACTAAATACACAGTCCATATTTTAGGCATTCCTCCGTAATTTATCTATTATGGATAAAATAATTACAATATGTAAATATTTACCACACGCAACAATAAAAAATATTTTCTCGAAGAACCTGACGTGAATTTGTTAATACTACATGTATGTGTGCATGCGGAAGGCGTAGTGTCGGATGTCCATCGTAATTTTTATTAACGGCAGAGCGTGGGCTGGCCGAGTTAGACGTGTCTTGTGAGTCTTTGTGCTGTTTATCCGTATGACCAATGTTTTTTCTCATTTTTAGCACATTTTCACAATAATAATAATATATAAATATTACTCAACAATTATTTTAATCATTAATTAAAGTAGTAATTGTAAAATATTTTTATATATATCCCACTTAAATTGCAAAAGTCTCCATGTATGTACCCTGAGTTTACAGCACCGGAAGGCGGGTTATTATTTTAGCATCGTATGGGAAAGGTTAATTCAATTCCGATTTCAAGCATAACTAGAATCAATACAGTTCGCGGGATTTATTCCCACCATGCAGTTTTCCTCTATATTAATATATTATCAATCAATCATAGCTATTTTTTAATTAAATCGGTCACTGAAAGTCGGTGTTAGTTGTGATGTCATTTATTCGACTAGATACATCAGATATAAATGGCCGCCTGTGTTGAAATTAAAACGGATAATAGACCTCCACAAAACAAAAAACATTTATTGTAACTTACAATGCCAAAACATGTATAATTTTCAAATTTCTAAATGTAAGTAAGTCATCTTTCCTAATCTTTGTTGAAAATTGCATCGATATAATTTTTTTAATCTCTATTTACAAATAAGAAATATGTGAGGCGATCCAATTCCAAGGGTCCGAGCACCGCAAACCCGCTCCGCTATCGTTTGTACACTTCTTTAAAATACCAGACTTAAAATAGGATTATTAAGGAGAACACAATAAGAATGGGTTCTCCTTAATAATACAAGTTGTATCAATGTGTCCAAAATTTAATAAAAATGAATTGATAATTCTGGCGTCTTCAGTCGGTTTACTCAAAGGTATTTAAGATTAATGGAACGACAGATGTATTAATTTGAAAAAGTGTAACATATAGGTTCGAAAATTTGTCATGAAAAATACTGGCGTTCTAACGCAATTGGTAGTGTACTTCCCCGGATTGGAAACAGAGATCCAGGTTCGAATGCCGGTAACGCAAAAACAATATTTTTCGACAAAATTGATTTTCAATCAATACATTAATTTAGTATTTAAAATAGGATTACACAAAAAACCGCTCTTCATTGGACCTGCTAGACTAATTATTAATTTTTACATCTTTGTAATTGTTCAAACAAATATAACAAATATTACACAACTGCTACTATAACTTCGCTAATAAATTTTGTCATAAACAGCAGTATATGTGAAAAAAACTCAGACCTAGATTGTCGATGTCATCTTCCTTCACAAAATAGCCGACTACAAACTAGTCTGCCCTGATTTATTCGCGTGACATCTTGGTCAACTAGAACCTCTCTCACGTTTAGTCTTCAATATTGTAACACTAAAGCCAAAAAGAAAGCCTAGTAAGCCTTTCTGTATACTCACACTTTCATGAATCAGAAGTTTTTCAATACTTCAGTTACTTTAATAAAATCAAAATACACCAACCTTAATAGTCTTAACTTTTTTCTTTATTCATGTATTTTAATTCCTATCCCACCTTCATTCCTCCTTTTTTCTACCTCCCGTTACCTTTGGAAATTTTTAATTATTTTATACATTTTACGCACTCCTTTAGCGTAACATAAAATTTAATATTTATTGCTAATGTCTTAAATACATTATATTATCAAATTAATAAGTCTAAATCAAAGTATTGTCTGACACCTGTATCACTGGAATATTGTTATTCAAGAGAAAACATATCATTGTTAAAATTTTATTACTGTTTTACATGTGTTTGATTTACAAATAAACAAAAATGACATAGAATAATTTAGAACACATTTTTGTTGTGAAGTCTCCGACATCACGATATTAGCGTTATATCCAGGTACGTTTAAAAATACACTAAAAAAATAAACCGCTTTCTGTCCGAAAATCGATCGACATAACTGGCTTTCACGAACAGTAGACCGTCTTGACATTAAATTTGTCAAGGACTTCATTTAGTTGTGAGCCAGAAATTAAGAAACGTACAGCTATGAAGAAAAGTTCCATGTCTAGATTTGACAAAATATGATACAACCGCGGTATTTCTAAGACAATGAAGACAAGTCAGGCTTGTAGTCTTTGGTGCATACATTTATATGGTATAGCATGCACCAAATTATATGAATCATGGATCCTGAAGGTAAGGGAGAGAAGACAGATTTATGCTATTGAGATGTGGTGCTGGAGAAACATGTTGCGAAAACCATGGACGTTGAGACGCATACATTTTTCTATTCTGCAGGAACTGAACATCAAGGACAGACTCTCAACCATTTATCTGAAATGAAACCATTTTTTGGGCATCTTACGAGAAAGGAACATAACTCGTAAAAGCTTGTTGTGGTGAGCCGGTAGTAGAACGAAGACGAAGAAAGATCACCCACCAGCTGGACCGACCAAGTGGAAAAGATAACTGGCATTTCTCTGGTGACAAGGAGGGGAGTATAGTCTATAGAGACGCTCTTGACTATACTCCCTAAAAGAGCGTGAGTTACAGACACAGGGAACATGAAAAAGGGTTAATTCCCATTACGGACGATCGTATTGCTTAATAAACTACTACTTCGTATCGTGTACCGTGAATGTTAAACAGTATCTATCTAGTGTGCTTAAGCACATGTCTTTTAAAGTTGGATTTATCATTGCACGAGTAACTGCACGTTGGACACGATAATAGTTTCTCTACACTGTGTGTAAGTGTATGGATTGTTAAATGTGATTTTTGATTACTCGAGTAAATGCACTGTGTACATGAAAATAGTCTCTCTCCAGTGTGTGTGAGTGTGTGCGCTTTCAAGCTTGATTTTCGACTGCATGAATAATTGCACTGTGAACATGAAAGCAGTTTCTCTCCAGTATGAACAAGTGCATGCCTTTTTATGCTTGATTTTTGGTTGCACGAATAATTACACTGTGAACATGAAAATGGTTTTTCAGCAGTATGCGTAATCACGTGTGATTTTAAACTTGATTTCAGATTACACGAGTAATTGCACAGTGAACATGAAAACAGTTTCTCACCAGTATGCGTGAGTGCATGTGTTTTCAAGCTCGATTTATGATTGCAAGAGTAATCGCACTGTGAACAAGAAAACAGTTTGACCCCAGTATGCACAAGCACATGTCTTCTTAAGTTTGATTTATCATTGCACGCGTAATTGCACGTTGAACACGAAAATAGTTTCTCTCCAGTGTGTGAAATCATATGGATTGATAATTGTGATGTTCGATTACACGAATATTTACACTGTGTACATGAAAACTGTTTCTCCCTAGAGGTAGTACGCGTGCGCTTACTCGAGGATTTATTGACGGTGAAAACGGTATTCAATTCCTCTGCAGGGATAGCCGTAGGCTCATATGAATTTGCAGGAGCATAATCTTGCATTCTCAAGAGATCTGCAAAGTAAACAAACAATATGTATTAATAAAATATTTTAATGAGCATATTAAGGCAGTTTGTAACTCTTACTGAACTTCGGAAATGTGAATCATATTAAAATATTAGTTTAATTCCTTAAAACAAGAACTGTCGCCCTGCGTCAAGCGCGAAAATGTTATAGATAGAACTTTATTAAAATAAATAAGAAAATGTTTAATTGCAGTATTCAAAGCAATAATTTATATCATATATTTACACAGAATCCTTTAATTATTATTATTATTACTATCATAATAATACACTATATTAGACTTTTTTTAACTAATACTAAGAGAAGACCTTTAGACTAATTTAAATCTGAACAACAGAATATTATTTGCCATAATGAAGATAAATTAAGTATTATAAAACCGCGAGCAATAAATTCATTTTCAGTATGCCCCAAAATTGCCTTAATATGGAATTAGTATACTTATAAACCGTTAAACTTTCAGAATACTTTGACTTAGTGAATCAAAGGATTTTAAAAAATATATAATATTAACTCACATGCTTAGAGGCTAAAGATTCTATTTAAAGTTTTATATCAAACACACAATAATTTATTACTAAATAATATATATATCGATCCTATTAATGTGTATTTTTTTCTCATTCCGCCGTTCAATCAGATAATAGCAAGCGTGGAATGTCACTTTAGGTTTTGATTAAATACGTCTATAAGATATATTTTAATCCATATTTTAAATAAAATATTGAACTTATTCACAACATAAGTTGCAAAATTTGATTTTGTGGGTAAATAATGTTTTATTAAACAAAGTAAACATTTAATGTATGTTATTTTATATGCAAGTCGCATATAAAATAACATAGCAAAATACTACGCAATTACGAAACAAACAGCTCAACATGGTGTTTTAAGTCAATAATATTAAACAAATCCATCTGAACAATTTTTAAATGTAAATTATTGTGTTAAGGGTTAATCTAAATGTATGTTGGTACTTTGACTGATTTCAAAATATATTGATAAATATCAACTACCTACATACTTCAATAAATTATTTAATTTTAGATGGATTAATTCAGACGACAAATGCCATTTTATTTAATTCCATAATGTTAAAATAAGAAAAGGTGGATAACACATTAAATACGAGTTATTTTTTATGCTTATCTCGAATGCAAGAAAATAAACAATTGTATTGACAACTATTTACATCATAACTTTCCTCTTTAGCAAGAGTTACGTAACAAATAACGTCTTTAGTAATTAAGTGACTTTAACTATTAGTGAACTAATTAGTGAATTTAACTATTAGTCACGGACTGAAAAAATATGTGATTCACGTAGAATTTCTCAAATTTCAACCTGGAAAGAACATATTTTGGTCTTATTTATACACTGTTTATTTATCAATCTGCATACCAGTGCGCTGGTCAGCTTTCTTAGAGTACTCCAAACATTCCTGCATGATGTGAGGATACGGTATATCTATATAAATATAGTGCACTCCACCGCCTGCACCTTCGTTGCTCGCAGCTGGAGACCCCTCTGGACGCACACAGCCGCTCTCGGTAGGCCAAAACGCACTTCTACAGCCAACATCACCGGTACAAATTTCTGAAATAATTAAAAAATAAATAAGAATTGGATAATCATTTGTTCAAACGTAACTACAATTATTGGCAAAAATACAAAAAATAAGATAAAAAAAATAAAAATGATGCGTATATATATATATATACACACGCTATATACTTTTTTAATTCTTTAAAAAATTATATTTAAAAAAAATTTTAACGGTTTATCTTGATTATCTCAGAATGTGCTCCGAGTCAGATAAACCATATTAAATTTGCAAAAACATAATGTTAATGTCTCAAATAACTTGCTTAAATTTTAGACTGGAATATTAAAGAACAATATGACAAATAGGACACTATTGACACATTTTGTGAGGATAGTTTTACACAGATCTGTACATCATTATTTAACGGTCACACCAAGGGCGGGGATTCTGCTTCAAGGGCTAATAATCAGAGATCAGCTGCTTACCAGCGCGCTGGTCTGCCTTCGCGGAGTCTTCCTGCTTTATACCAGGAAGCGATATATCCGTATCAGCATAAGGAACACCGCCGCCTTCTTCTTTACCGTCGCACTCAGCTGGTAATCCTGGCTCAAGCTTGAAAGCAGAGCGATCTGGGTTAGATTTGACGTCAGAAACATCTGGTTCAGATTTGATGGTAACCACATCTGGGTCAGACTTAATGGCAACCACATCTGGTTCAAACTTGATGGTAACCATAACTGGGTCAAACTTGAAGGAGGTAACGTCTGAGTCAGTACGGTCCATGATTCTAGATCTCCCAGCGAGCGCGAGAAACGATATGTGATTAACATTAAAACAGATAATAGTTGTCGTCCATAGACGACAAGTGACCCATAGACAAATTATTATATTAACTATAGTATGGTCCAACAAGTAGGAACTTTCAAGTATTAGTATTTATAGGCAATGATGTACCTCGGCGTAATGTGACGCGAGCTATCACATTAATTACCTGTAGAATCAAAAATGAAATATATAAAATGATGGCAGAAAATTGCGTCATGCAAGTACAATGGGCCCATATAAACGGAGCCGGATATTTTAATACAAATAAAACCGGCGGCTCGTTAAAAAGGAATAACGACCGTAGTAACCTCCAACCCAAGTGTTGTACAATGCACATTAAGACAGAGAGACGAAGATGACGAGAATATGATGAAGGTTTCTCGTGAAGCGGTCATAAATCTGTGTAAGGGCGCGCATTGTTTTGAAAGGACGCACCCTGCCGACAAATAAACTGAAGGTCGGAGAACCATTAAAGTTGGACCCGTTACATCGGAGAAAACTATCGATTTACGAAGGAGAATTTAGGAAAGAACCGTTACGTGACTATTCAGCTAGCATCTAGGGTCGAGACATGATAAAGACAAAAGGAGTAGTTCATTTGTAAGATCCGCTCTTAGTACTATGGTGGACGAACCACATGGGTCGTATCGCGACTAAAATTAATAAACTCTTAAAAAACCTTTGATATTACGAAACAATAAATTACATGCCCGCCGATTAAGTCTTTAATTTAATCACCTAGAATATTGTATAGATATAATGTGTGTTAACACGCGAATGTGATGCTCGCAGAACGCGTTTTGGAACACTGAGCGCGAATTTGTAAATACTTAACAATCATAGGAATTGATCAGGATTATATTTAAACTTCCCTATGATAACAAGTAACGGGCTCGAGCACATTGTTAGGGATAGATTTCCATCGACTTAGTTATGAACCATAAGGATAGGATTAAGAATAAGGTATGGCGGGGATGTGTAATTGATAGCACACAAATATGATGAAAAACTTAAAGTAAAAAGAATAAGAATTATTATCTGAAATGCGTGACTAGGCGTAAGATTTCTGTCAAGTAATGTAAGTGATCAGGGTATAAGATTAATTAGTTAGAGGAAAGACGGAGGAGGAATCCGGCTGGATCTAGATTGGGCGTGGCCTCCAGATGAAGCGGATGGACCAATAATATGGTGTCCCATTCCATAATGCGAGGGAGGCAGTTCCATAGATGGGAGACACCCCGCTTTCAAGACTATAAGAAGGGTTGACGCATGACCCGGAGAGACGTGGTCACTCGTCGACAGTTGAAAAGAGGATTTGGTGGAGAGAGGTCAACAGTTGGGAACAGAGTTTGGAAGGGAGAGGATCAGTGATCAGTGGTCTACAGTTGAAAACAGGATTTGGAGGGGAGAACACAGTTGAAAAATAGAATTTGGGAAAGAGAGGACGAGTGAAGACACACGTCAGTTGGAAGCAGGATTTGAAAGAGAGAAGACCCAGTTATCGCCAGTTGAAAACACGGTTCCGAAGACAGTTGAATATCAGTTGAACGGCAGTTGGAAAACGAGATTCGGAAAACCAGGTTCTAACACGAAGAGTTTAGTTGAGATGAAGAAGAGTTCGAACAAGAAGAATCAGTATTGAATACGAGAGAGTCGACGAGTTTGCACCAAAAAAAAAAAAAATTGGAAAACCGAGCCAATTCGGGAGCAACCCCCATCCAAAGCGTCATGTCAGCTCGAAGGAGCCGCCAAAACCATGTCAGCTCGAAGAAGCCGCCCATCCAGAACGCCAACTAACCCGGAAGCAGCCAATCATCCAGCATTTTAGCAAGCGACCGAAGCAGTCACGAGCAGCCAGCCGTCAGCCACCACCCTGCTCGTCATCTTGGAAGCCACCTGGACAACAGGAGGTGTTGTCGGCATCACCGCATCTTCAATCGAAGACCGAGATCCCTGGCGATAACCTCTTGACCAGCACGTATAATAATTCTTAGTCTAAGTTACAATTAAGTATAATGTACATCTACCTACCCGCATAGATAAATAAATATTTGATTAATGTGTGTTTCGTGTGTATCTGTTCTCCACCTGTCCAAAAATTCATCCAGTTCTGGTACAGTTCACGGACGCGGGCTCTGCAGCTTCACTCGCAATGTGGTCTCCATGACCGCGTCCGGTCATCTCATGATGGGCAACCTCCGGTCCTCTGACGTGAGCGGCAAGAATACCCGCCGCTTGCCTCGTGTCTAAAGCGGGGTTTTCGGATGCCTTCCAGAAAGCACATCGCAGCTTCCTGGCTGGTTCGTCTCGAGGCAAAATGGCGGTCTGTATGGAGCTGCCCGGAGGTCGGCCAGAAAGCCGGCGGCGCCCCGGAACAGGTCCGGTGCATTGGACAGGCGTAGACCGAGAGTCTAGTTTCGGCTTAGCAGAAACAATGTGTTTGTTGAGTCTATTTTGTGATATTTTAAATATTAATCAAATATTAGAAATTCCGTAAAAACAAAGTAGATGGCTCTTTCAAATAATGGAGCGATAAATGTATTAATTTGAAAAAGATGACTTACAAGTTCGAAAATTTATCGTCAAAAATAATGTCGCTGTAGCATAGTTGGATAAATCACTTTCCCCGGTTTGGAAAGAGATCCAGGTTCGAATCCTGGTGACACAACAACATTATTTAAAATCCACCTGGACTTCACCCGGCAGTCGCAACTAAAATCAAATAAATTTTAACTTTGAAGTGTGTTACGAAAAAATCAACCATTGTGTTACGGCCGCATCTAAATATGACGGAGTGTTTCTCGAAAAATTAGTTTTTTATAACATTAACGTGATTACCATCTCCCTGCAAAAACCAGCTCTAGGTTGGTGGCAATAACTGCATGCACTTGGATTTACTTATTCCAACAAATTTAAATTGTAATCTTATTGAATAAACAAAAAGGTTTAAAGATTATTACATTAAAAACAAATAAATGACATGTTTTATAACATAGAAGTTTATTTATATTTTATGGTGATTACACATACAATTATATTGTAAGCTAGACAAAGGTTACTCTCAAATGTGGGTAAGTAAGTGGTTTTTTAAGCCCGATTTTCGAGAACAAGAAAAAACGCATTGTGTACATGAAAAAGGTTTCTCTCCAGAATGTATAAGAGAGTGGTTTTTTAACGTTGATTTTAGGGCACATCTAAAGTTACATTGAGAGCATGAGAAAGATTTCTCTCCACTATGTGTAAGTAAATGTCTCTTTAACGTTGATTGCCGGGAACAAGTATAACTACATTGAGAGCATGAAAAAGGTTTCTCTCCAGTGTGTGTAAGTAAGTGTCTCTTTAGGTTTTGTAACTGAGAACATGCAAAATTACATTGAGAGCACGAGAAAGGTTTTTCACCAGTGTGTGTAAGCTCGTGACTTTTTAACGTCGATTTCAGGGCACAGGTAAAATTACATTGAGAACACGAAAAAGGTTTCTCACCAGTGTGTGTAAGCAAGTGCCGTTTTAACATTGATTTCAGTGAACAAGTAAAATTACATTGAGCGCACGAGAAAGGTTTCTCACCAGTGTGTGTATGTTCATGGTTTTTCAACGTTGACTTCAGGGCACAAGTAAAATTACATTGAGAACACGAAAAAGGTTTCTCTCCAGTATGTGTGAGCATGTGCCTATTTAACATGGATTTTTGTGAACAAGTAAAATTACATTGAGCGCACGAAAAAGGTTTCTCTCCAGAGTGTATAAACATGTGTCTCTTTAACACTGATTTCTGGGAACAAGAATAAATACATTGTGGACAAGATAAACGTTTCTCTCTAGAGTGTGTAAGCAAATGACTCTTTAAGTTTTGTAACAAAGAACAGGTAAAGTTACACTTAGAGCACGATAAATATTTCTCTCCAGTATGAGTAAGCAAGTGTCCCTTTAACAATGATTTCTGTGATGTAGTATAATTACACTGTTGACAAGAGAAATGTTTCTCTCCAGTGTGGGTTAGTATGTGTCTCTTTAAGTTTTGTATCTGAGAACAGGTAAAATTACATTGAGAACAAAAAAACGGTTTCTCTCCAGTATGTGTTAGCATATGTGTCTCGATCATTGATGTCTTAGAAGAACTATAATCACAGAGTAAACATGACAAGATTTTCGGTCTAATCAACTTTTGTGTTTTTAAAATTAAACTTCGGGATTTTTTTACATTGCAGTCTAAGATTGATTTTGATTTTTTCGTTTTGATTTGTTTGATCCCACTCTCAAGATGATTACCTGAAAAATGACATAAATTTTAATAAATACTCATAATACACACATTCATAACTTTGTATATTGCGCTAAAGCTGACCATCGTCGTCTGGCCCTTCACTATAGATGTTAGAACTCTCAGACTGTGGCGAACTTATTATTGTCCAATTACTACATAATGTAATTACGTTTACTTCCGCTGTTTCATTACAGTATTATTGCAAAAGTCGTTAATTTCGTAAACAGAGAAGAAGAAATGTAACAATTGTTAGTACTGTAAAGTACAGGAACGGGGACACTTCATTTAATAACTTTCATATGACCAAATCCAATAAATCAATCAAACAAACCCTCTAAAACTTTAGTCTCTGTATTTAAGTAATTTAGTGGAACAAACCTTGCCATCCAATAAGTATCCTATTATGACCGCTCTGAATAACTGAAAGTATTAAAGACGGTGCAGAATTGGTGGATACTTCGTACAATATACACGGAGTACCAGAATATACCGGAAGCCGTAGTGTACGCTCACGTATCGAGAGCAAATAGGTCTCATGCTCACATTAAATACACAAAGCCCTTATATACAAGCTAAGAAGCACTGCAACTAGTAAATAAAATACCTTTAACATAAAACTTCTAAAAATGACATACTACGCAATTTGTCAATCAGTCATAGAGCATGGTATAATATCTTGGGGAGGAGCTACAATGAATGCAATTAATTCAATAATAGCAGCTCAGAAAACTATTTTAAAAGTTTTCCGCAAAACCCCAATCACAACGAGCACTGATAATTTTTTTAATAAATTCGATATCTTTGCTATAAGACAAATATATGCTAATACTACTCTTAATCACACATATAAATACTAACAGACACATTTTAAAGTATTCCAAAATATAATTACAAAACGAACAAATTAACATAACCTACAAACCCCGAGAGCATATACAACATATGGCGAAAGGAACTACAAATATTTTGGACTTAAACTATTTAATAGGATGCTGAAAGATTTAACTCAATTGAATTATCCCGGTAACATGAAACTGAAAATAAAAACTTGGATTCGTAATATGGGTAGAGCTAGTATTGGGGCACTCACCCAAACAAGTTGATCAAATCTATAATTTTCGTAAAGAATATATTGAAAGCTCACTTTGTAATTGCTTTTTATGATATATGTATAAGAGGTAAATGTTAATTTCGGATTTTTTTTTATAACTCGTGCATCATTTCATTGAAAATACCGGATCCATTTGGACCCCTTGCTCTTCTATCACGATGTATGCCTTATAGGCGCATTAGCAAAAGTGGGCTGTGTTTATTATTATTGTATATACGAGTATAATTATATTATTACTGCAATGGTGCAGGGTCTGCTAGCTGGGGCAGGAGATAACCTCTAAAGAAGGACGGTTTTTGACGTTTAATTTAGACTCGATTATGCGACTGTAGTCATGCACAAGAAGAGAAGTACCTACCATTGAGCTCAGAATGGGAAGGGCAGGATTTAACAAACAAAATAAAATGTTTTTACCGTTGTCCTGAACGGTTTTCTCGGAGTACTCCACGGACTCCTTCTTGATGTCAGGATACGATACGTCTAATTCCACTTTGACTTCCCTATCACTCTCGGTGGGGGACTCGACGGCGGGACTGTCAGGGCCGTGCACCTTCCACACATTGATATCTGCATAAAAATCAAATAGTAAAACTAGATATATTCTTGACGAGCGATTTTGTAACCTAGGTAGACTATAACTCAAATCAATAAAAAAATTTACTATGTATTTTTTCTATCTTTGTCTAGCAAGAGAGGTATTAAATAGTTATGTATCATAATTAATGATAAAATACAGTGGAGAGTAGTGAATTCTATAGTAGCTTGGAAAATAACTTACATACATATGCAAAATATTTACCAATAAACATGTTGAACTAATGTTGCCATTGATCAGTACACTTTACAACATGGAATAATTGGTTAGAGCGGGTCATTTAAATCAAAAATATTACTTGAAGAAACAATATCTATATATACTTAAATGTAATAATATAAAACTACTAATTTCTATAGTAAACGTTTCAAAAAAATTAACATTTATAGCATATTCATGAATAATATGTCTTACTGCAAATATACGAAGTACATTTAAACAATGATGTTCATACCACTATCTTGCTCGGCATTCTCGGTAAACTCAAAACACTCCTTCTTGATATATCGCTCGGCATTCTCGGTAGACTCAAAACACTCCTTCTTGATGTCAGAACACGACACAAGTACGTCAGCGTGAAGCTCGTCACCGTTCCCGACTGGTGACGCTAGTTCTGGCTTGACGAAGGGACCACGGGAGCTGGCAGGATCCATGCTGCTGCTACGGCAGTCTTAATTTATTAACAATTAATCAAAAATATTTTTTTATTTTGCTTTATTATTTACTTTTTAATATTTTCCATATTTTTATAAAAAATATTTTTTATTTATATACAGTCCACTTCTCTGCACAAGTATGTAGCGATCAGAATTTATATTCACCGCCATCTCAGACAGCGTTGCTGGCTGCCGCTACAAGTCTGGCTCAACCGGTCTCTCCAGTTTCATCGTTTCACAACGGCAGTCTTGCCGGCCCACGCGCGCCGAGCAAGACCACCGACTCGCTTCATTTCATTTCATAATACACGCGCACTTCTACATCTTCATTAATTTCTTTCATTTTATGTCTTCATTTTTATATCTATCACAATAAACACCTCAACACGCAAAGGACATTTCTTTCATTTAACCACCGTCCTGACCCCCAAAAGTATATGCTTCCATGAGAAGTGTAGCATGACATTTTGTTTTATTGTATTGTATCATTGTAGTTATTTGAAATTAATAAATAAAATTAAAAAATTAAGTCTGACTTGAGACAAGTGTTCGCAAGTATTAGGAAAAGAAAACTTGTTTAGGTATTTGGTTGCATAAATTATAGATTGATACAGATAATAATGTAGAAAGCTTAAAACTTTTACGTAAATACTTTATAAAACAGCCACTTCAGCCAGCTGTAAAGTGACAAAATGAATAAACACTATGACGTCATGGTGCACCTAAAAATGTGCAGCAGACAGAAGCATTGCCACCATTTATAGTAAGAGACCAAGCACTAGAATTAGTTAAATAGTTTAAATATCTGAACATTTCACTCTGAAACCTGTACTCAAAAATACTCTTTAAAGAAAAAAACAAGTACCTAGGAATCATAATAGATAACCAACCCAAAAGAATAGAACATACTATTAATCTTACAAACAAAATAAGGAAAACTGAAAATGATATATTATGCGTTTGTACAGTCACATTTCCAATACATACAGTATTATTGGATGGGGGAGGAGCATATAAATATCACAATTATCACAATTAGAAATCACTCAAAAAATGATAATAAAAATTATTCTAGAAAAAGACTATCCAAGCACACAACTTTTCACAGATTTCTAAGTACCAAAAATTATAAACATACAAAAAAAGTTAAGTATCCAAATTTTCAAAATTAAAAATCAATTAAATGTTAGAAGAGAATTCCGATCTACAAGATTTAGAGACCAAATTGATATTCCAAAACTAAAATATACCGCAACCCAAAATCACTAAATTTATCAAGGCATCAAGTTATTTAACAATCTTCCCATCACAATTATAAAAATTAGGACACAAGAGGTTAAAATAAAAATAACCTTGTTGGCGAGGTTGTTGTCACTGAACTTAATGATTAAACTGTATACAACCGATCGCTCGATATGGATGTGAAATTTGTTCTCTCATTCTAGTAAGTTTTATGGCCTACTACGTAATAATCTAACTGAGGAATGTAAAAGGTTAAAGACCGGGGGTAGGACCAATACGAAGGTTGGGATATAATGCCACGGCAGACACGGCGAATGCTCAGCAGACTAGACCGCAGCGACGTTGTTGAGAATGGCTCTCGGAGTAACTGCACTGCGGACATGGGCTCTGTGTCATGTTCTCTGAGTCGAAGCCAGGACACCGTCGGTGATGTGACCAACATACGAAAAGAATATCTCACTTTCACAAACACGGTCCAGAAGAAATTCCTATGGCAACAAATCTAAAAGACCTGTACCGAGAGCCATCACTGGATCTGGATACTCTTGCCTGGCCATGTAGACAAAAATGCCACGATGGCCATATTCTCGAACATACATAAAAAAACCCGTCGCCTTGTAATCTTACCTTTATTTTGTACCACTCCGATTTCGACTGTTAAATGGAATAGCTTTAACATTAACGGTCTATGAATACATCTAGATTCTAAGGCCACGCCACGACGACATTGCCATAGATAATAGTGGACTGAAATAGACTACGTTAATATTATTCTTAATAATTAATGTTCAACGCACTACCGGTACTAGATGTTCCAATTGAATGATAGTAAGCCAAAAGTACGCGCACGCAATTTTTTATCAAAAATAGGTAACTATTGTTTTATTTTTCCTATTTTGTGCGGGAGCTAAGAGAATTCCATAACTGGTATATTTAAAAGAAAAAAATAATTAAATTTCTTAAAGTTGATACAACCGGGGCCACGACTTTGTGCGCCATTCGGTTCGAGTCGGGGTTCGTCTAGGAGTCATGATTCATACCATGCTCCTGATCGATCGCTCGTCAGAACGATACCCCGCACTCTAATGGAATATTCGCTTCGCGAATCACCCATCAAATATCACGCTGTCATTATTATTACCATGGTTATAGATAAGGAAACAGGTGAATATGAACAAGTGAAGATGCACATTATACATTTATTAAGCATATGTTTAGATTTACGGGCAGGTGGAAATACTTATAACTTACTTAATCTAAAACTTATTCTACCTCGGGTTGCTCGGCGACGTTCCTCCGGAATCTTGTTTCCGGCCGGCGTAGTGATGCCGCTGGCACCTGGCGTGGGCGGCTATCCGCTGACTGCGATCCAGTCTGGGCGGCTGCTCCTGGGTGGATTGCGATGAACCGTGGCTGCTTCCTCCGTCGATTTCAATCCCAACTGTGATTGCCTTGACGTCTCCTTGACGATTCACTCCTCCGGACCTTGTTTTATAACTGCGTGCTTCCGACTTCTTCTCGACTGGCCTTCGACTTCCTTCCTACCACTCCCTTCCAGACCTCGTTTCTCTCGTTCTCCCGGACCTTATGTCCGACTCACCACTCTGGGTTTACAATTTCCTTGTTTTCTCTTATAACTCATCCCGTCAACCGTCTACTCCGGGTTCCCAACTTCACCTCCTCTCTTCGACTCTTCGACTTCAACTGTGTTCGACTGTTTCGACTCCTCTCTTCGACTGTCCACTTCAACTCCATCTCTCCGACTCTCCGCTCCCGGGTTCACAGCTTCAACTCCTCTCTTCGACTCTTCGGCCTCAACTCTCCACTTCAACTCTCCGACTTTAACTCCATCCCTCCGACTCTCCACTCCCGGGTTCAACTGTCGATTTCAACTTTGTACTTTCAACTGTCTGCTGTCAACTGCGTACTTTCGACTGCCTTTTAAAATGGCGTCCTGGCCCTTTTAAAGAAACTGTGGTGAGGGCGTATTTTTCGCTCGGGGTCGGTCCGTCCTCACAGGATTGGCGACGCCTCATTGGTCCATCCGTTGACATCTCCGCTAAACCCTCGCTTGTAGGCCTAATTTCGGCCCCGCCCACTTTCTTCGTATTTAATTATAGTCCTGCCTTATCACATAAAAATGCAATAATACACTGTTCATTCAAATTGTCCACAACCTATATAAACTATTACTAACTTATATTCTATACATTTTTCACATTAAGATCATCAGAATTATCACTATCTCTAATTACCTCTAAGTACATCAATCAGTATAAAATACAATCAGTATAAAAACATTTCACATTCAAGATCCTAATTAAGAGCTAATCATTTTATTCTTTTTTTATTGCCTCTTGAGACTTTTTTAATTAGTTACATATGGGATTTCTTTATTTCAGCTTTATTACATCGTTTCGTGAATAGTTTTCGCGTTACACACACTTATACTTTTTATATAATTTTCTCACCTGCCCAGTTATAATTACGTTATTATTATATTTATTTAAATTTCTTATTTGTACTTAACAGAACCTTATATCTAGTTACATATACCATTTAAGTACTAGTATCCTACTTCATACTAAGCCCACCGTGATCGATTGTCATACTCGTTAAACAATTTAGATTCGTACCCATCGCCTCAAAATCATATTCACGTTAATTATTATTTACTATACTCTAGTGATTAAACTAAAGTCTGAATTGGCGGGAATGTTATTTCTTTCAATTTTCGAGCATTGCATTACATTTCGAGCCATGTAGTTCGTCCAACGTTGCATTAAAGGAGCAGATTGCACAAAGAAACTGCGTCTTTTGTTCTAGTCACGTCTCGACCCTGAACGCTCGCTAACGGACACGTAACGGTACATTTCTTATTCTCGCCAGTACAACGGGTCCAGCTTTAATGGCCCTACGACCTTCGGTTATATCCTTCGGCAGGATGCGTCTCCTCGAAACAATGCGCGCCCTTAGAGATCTGCTATTGTTTCTCAGGAAACCTTAATAATCCCGTTATTTTCAACCCTCGTCATTTTCCGTTCATTGCACAATACGTGGGCTGAAGGTCACTACGGTTGCAACTCGCATTTTGAACGAACCGCTAGGTTCTTTTTTGTTGAGGGACGTCCGGTCCCGTTTATATGGGTCTGCCGTCGGCGACCTGCATGCGTTTGCGAGATGTGATTTTCAGCCTTTATTTTATTTCATATATTCGGCTAATAAATGTGATAACTTCGCGTCACTTCGGGCATAGGCATATCAAAGTTAATTATTTTTTACGGGTAGATACTAGATACATGAAACCCCGTCTGTAACAGCATTGTATAAGGTGTTTCAAAAATATTTTTCATATTAAAAATTCTGTAAAAAATATTGGATAGGTTTAGTAAAAAAATGTTTAAATTATGTTTAGGTATGATACCTAGGAAGTTATTTCTTAAAAATTATGTTTTCTAAATGTGATCCATTATTTCGCTGGCACTCTTCTAAACAGGAGGAAAAATTTCTGAGAACTGCTTGGCACGTATTCTCCGTGATCGCTGGCATTTCTTCCCGGATATTTTCTTTTATTTGGTTCAGAGAGGAAAGATTGTTACTGTACACCTTTGATTTAAGGTAGCCCATAAGAATAAAAGTCTATTGGTGTCAAGTTGGGGATACGTGGAGGCCAGTTTATGTCATCTCATTGGGATATTAATTTTCCAGTGAAAATTTTGTTCTGTTCGTTGTGTTGGTGCAGCGAATCAGTTAAGCTCAGTTTACTAAAATTACACACTTATTGTAAGAAATCTATCCTTAATACATGTAGCACAACTAATCCAGACGTTTTTTTTTTAAATTGAAGGGTTTTTTTATTATAATTATTATATAAAACTAATACATAAAGGCTCAGGTGGAGTCACATTGACCGTAGAAGTTTTTCGAGATTTTTGAAAATATCAAATGTGAAATAAAATGAAATAGAACAAAGTAATATTATATGAATAAGACAAATTAATGTTTTAATGACATGTAATGACTAAATATTACAGAGATGTACATTTCAAGAATTATTCTATATATAATGGTATGTATATAGAATGCGTAAATACAAATATGTAAATACTTGCCAGTAGAAAGCTTAAACGGCCTTACTATAAATCGTTTTTGAAAAAACTTCAACTGATAATAAATAATAATTTACTACATTTAAAAAAAAATGAACATATAAGAAATTCTATTAAATTTAATAGACACGCTACTTTGGTGTTTTTTCTTACTGTTAGTAAAGACTACAACAGCGTAGCGATAAGTTGGCGATTAACTTCGTCAAGCATTAGCAGGCAATTCTGCTATGTGTAAGCTCATGGATCTTTAGGGCAGACTTTCGGGCACAAACGTAACTGCATCGAGAACAAGAGAAAGGTTTCTCTCCAGTGTGCGTAAGCACGTGGCTGTTTAAATGTGATTTCTGATAACACATATAATTACATTCTTCACAAGAGAACGACTTCTCTCCAGCGTGTATAAGGATGTGTCTCTTAAAATCAGATTTTCGAGCACAAATATATTTACATTGAGAGCAAGAGAAAGGTTTCTCACCAGTATGTGTAAGTTTGTGGATCTTTAAGCGAGATTTCTGGGAACAAGTATAATTACATTGTTCGCAGGATAACGGTTTCTCACCAGTGTGTGTTATCACGTGGATCTTTAAAGATGATTTCTGGGAACAAGTATAATCACACTGTGAACAGGAGAACGGTTTCTCTCTAGTATGTGTAAAGGTGTGGATTTTCAAGTATGATTTTCGTGAACAAGTATAACTACATTGAGAGCACGAGAAACGTTTCTCACCGGTGTGCTTAAGACTGTGCTTCTTTAAATTTGACTTTTGTGAACATGTATAACTACACTGAGAACAGGAGAAAGGTCTCTCTCCAGTATGTGTCAAAATGTGGATCTTCATTCTTGATTTCTTGGATGAAGTATAATCACATTGTTCGCAAGATAAGATTTTCACTTTGGTAAAAATTTGTGTTTTAATGGCAGATTTCTGAGATGTTTTTGAACTGCAATCTGGTAAACAAAGTCTTTTTGGAGTTTCGATTTGCCTAATCGTAGTTACAGGGTGGTTTTCTGAAAAATAACATCAATTTTAATTAATATTTCAAACATATTTCGATTCGCATTTAACAACTATTTAATACATTTAACTAACTAAATAAAAGGTTAAAAGAAACAGAAATTAAATTATAATAATCATATAAAAGTAGCTACATACATTCCCCTTTCGTGTCTCCACACTACTTCTTTACATTACGTAATTAAATAATTTAGCTTAAACCGTATATAATAAAACAATTAAATTATTCGATGTAGAATTAATATATTTGCCTGATTTCGGCTGAAATTACATATCAAATAATTCGATATTAGAGGAAAATCGCTTCGTCTAATTCAGAACATCTAAAGTAGTAGATAAACGATGACATGACAGAGTTTTTTATGAAAGAAAGTGTAAATCTCACATTCATGACAGATTTTACAACTGCCTACCACTGTCGTCAAATCGGAACTGTTTTAAAAATAATAAATAATGTCTTTACCGCTACCCTGCTCGGCAGTCTCGGAAGACTCCAAGCTCTCCTTCTTGATGTCAGGATAGGATACATCTACATCAATGTGGAGATCGTCACCACTACCGGCGGGAGACCCTGGCTCACATTTGATAACTGGACTATCAGAACTGGCAGAATCCATGCTGGTAGTAGTGGCGGCTGTATCAGAAATAATCTCCTTACAAATTCACATGTTTTGAAACACAAACAGTAGTTGGATATTCGTGAAGAGTGATGTTGTAAGAGGAAGACAATTAATGGATATAGAAACAAAGGTAGTTACATAAAAAAAAGGCAGAATAATGAAAAAATGCAGAAATTTAGAGGAACCTTGTAAATACACATTTAAATTGAAAACCCATCATTATATACCAGCAAAAGTATTTTTAAAGTTCAAATTACAAGCAAGACAGTAATCTTCATATAAAAATATTTTCCCACACACAATAGTCACGTGTCTAGACCCAAGATGGTCGCTCATTACATTTGACCTGTTTGTTGTGTAATTTTAAATAGTGATTAAAGTTATAAAATTATACGCCAAACAATTTGAAAGCAAGAGCTGATAAGGTGGAATGCCATTTTGCAGGAGTTTCGTTTTTTGAAGTTTGGAAAATGATGAACCGGAAATTTGGAACCATTTTGTAACAATGTTGACATTTATAAATAAAAAATGTCATTAAATGTTAATAAATAATATATTTTTCGAATTTGTATTGTATTTTTATCTTCATTTTTACAATACGATTAATAAAAAGATTCTGAATTAATTTTTTAAATACATTCTATCATTTTTCTCATGTTGTGCTGCCTTCGCTTTCCCCAATTTAAAAAAAAAAACAAAGTTAACACGATAAAAAAAAATAGTTCTACGATTTGTTAACTAATACTGATTCACAAACACGTTTTACTAGAGCAATTGTGATGCAAGCTGACCGCAATTATACATCGATATGTTGCTACCGTAGAGAAAAGGCTTTACAAGTGGCCGCCATATGTGCGGGAGACCAATCTAAACAGTTATTTAGTTAAAGTTCTGGATTTTTTGACATTGAGTTGAGGCGGTCTATGAGTATCTGTATTGCGATTTGCTCTCTGACTTAAAGACCAATGAAAGATGTGGTCGATGATTTGACAGATCTAACGATGCGTGCGGCGTCAGTGCTAAGAGACCTTCACCGAGAGCTGTCTCCGAACAGGGGTAGTCGGGCCGGACCCCGAATAGAGAAGTGTCACAATTTGAAGATTTCTCGGCCCTTCTTAGAGAGCGTGTTCTCGTCACTTTATTAACCAACATTTATTTTTTAACACAAATTTGACATGAAGAGCCATGAAAACAAAATATCAATTTAAATTAAACCTAATTGAAGCACCGCTCACTGAAGAATATCAAGAATTTAAGAAAATAATTATGACGGCGACCGGTGCCTGACACGGCGACACATCCATAGACAATAGTTGCGTGAAGTAGATAATAATTGGATTTAATTTTGAAATTTTCTTCTTCGGCGGTCCATCGTAACGAGGATGACGTCTGCTATGGTTATCGATGCAAGTCCGAGGGTGGCTGAGGAGCCCTATTCTAGAACTGCACACCCTTCCACATGTTGTCAACAAGCATACGTTGGGCGTGGGGGGTTCTAAGTGATGGATCTTCCACCATCATTTTTACGGTAATTGCGTCAGTGCTCTTCCGTTCGCAAGTTTCCCCTCCGTATTGTACTTTTTGACAGCATTTCAAGATCTATGCCGCATCTGTTCAGATTCAGTGCCTTCAATGTCTTTGAATTTTTCTTCAGTCCACCCTGTTTTTTTTTGCCGGGAGAATTGTTTTTCTACAATATGCCGTAAATGTTACGCGGTCCTTTATTTTGCTTCCACAGCGCACAACTCCTCGCCACCACTATTCATGCTCTCGGGCCTTGTTCAGTACAACGTGCAGCGAGGCTTCGATTATATCACTGATCACGCCTCCATTCTTGTACGTCCCTCATGACCATCAATACCCTCAGGCTATCACTACTCTTCTAGCACCATGCCCGAAGCAGAAAAGCTTCTTCTTTACCTGCAAGTTGTGGAGAGTAAATTGTTATATTGAATTTAGCACGCACCTTGCGGGTTTAACACTTGCTATATAAAGTTAGTAGCAGTTAATTACCACATATTTGATAACATAAATTTTGATGTCATATTTTTATTGGAATTTTTATAAACTACTGTGAAAATTTTTGTAATTTTATTAAAATTTGAAAGTTCTTAACCCTCAGCATGCCGTGCTGGAAAAATCCCTCACGCAGCCGTGATGTCAACTAGTGTTACCGAAATTGATTTTGCAATTTTTAAGCATTTTAAATGAGAAAAAAGTGTTTTTAATAGTTTTAATGGCTGTAAGATAGTTGTTATCATATTTTTACTCCAAATATTGAGTATTTTAAGTGAAATATTAATAAATATAATACTAAAACGGGGGATTCATCATACGGAATAAAATGACGCGAATATTAGGTCCGCGGCAAGTGCCGAAATGAAGCGTGCTTGTCGCGGGGCGAGGAAATTCGATTTGTTTATACAGCCATCTCGTAAATAATATATCGATACAATCCCACACAAAAAACTTAGGTTACATTGAACAAACAATATAAGTTAATGGTATAATCAATATAGTTTATTAATAGAATACAAACATTGGGACAGTAATAATACGATCCTCTCGTGTCTTCAAGCGCTCTCGGACAAATATTTGTTAATATTAAGTAATGAACAAAACAGTGGTTTCATTAAAACGCGTCATTTTTGTTTTAATAATTTCTAACAATTCTGGCTGTGATTCAAATACACCGACATCATTAAAATAAACAACGAAATACGAAAATAAAATTGATATTTGTTGATTTACCGAGTGTGTCTTCAGTATGTATTTAGTGAGCACAATTCATCGTCTATCCAGGGTCATAACATGATAACATAAACATAAAACTAACAAAAACTATTAGATAAAAATAATCACATGTCACATAACAATATATATATAGTTTTAGAGGTAGTTTTTCACTTCTATATATATATATATATATATATATATAAGTAGACGAGTGTTTTGCACATCTCAAAAAAGATTCGAGTTCTTCTATATGCAGTACAAAATCCGCAACATCCCGTTTAATAAATGTAAATAGAGGTAGTTGCTACTTCTCCCAGCGATATTGACGTTTTGTTTAGCTTGGTAAGCGGCACTGTGCTGCAGAGAGGCGAGAACAAGTAAAGCGCTATAGCATCATGTTGCTGCTTGTGGAATCTAATTCAACTATTTGTCCTATTTTCCACGTTAGACCTTGCCAACTAAGTATTTAAGATTCTGATAAAATCTTTTCTTCGTCTTCTTTTATTTATTTTCCAATCTGGATATTTTTCGAGCCGTATAAATATGAGTTCATAGCTGCAATATCTATTATTTCCATAAATACACGAAAGGGTCATGTCCTCGTTGATCTCACACAAGAATACTCCGCTGTCATTTTGTCGCCCGTTTCAATTGCTCCTTTCGTTTTATTGTAATGAAGAATTATTAGCGTTTTTTTTCATCAGAATTGTGTACACCATTATTATTGAATTGAGTAGACAGTAAAATAACTGCGTTATTTATTTTGGGGAGATATAATACTAAAGTTATTCTATTAGAAAAGCCAAAAATGCTACTGTACCTATCTTTTAATTTATTAGCTAGTAATTCAGTTGGGATTTCTCTTTTGATTTTGCGAAGTGTACCCGTGAGAATTAATTTTTTTGATAACAAATGTGTGCGAGTCCAGAAGATGACCACTCTCGGTCATAAGGACTGAGACGATTTAATGTCGTGAAATAGTTCCCATTTCCCACGAGGTCCATTAACTTCCCCCGCGTACGTGTGACGTGTGACACGAACGACGCGTACTCGTCAAAATACATGTCTCGGAAATAAAATAACAATACAATTTTAAATTTCAGTGCAGTGACGTCTAAAGGAATCGCACAGACCAGCTCAAAAATCTAAGGTAGTACTCAAGTTTGTGGAGTTCTAAATTTAAACTATACAAAGATACTACAGGTAAGAAAGGTAATAAATTAATATATGAGTCTATGGTCCCACTTAGTGTCTATGGACAACACCATTTAAGGTTAATGGCGAATAGTTTCGCGTACTTGCTAGACCTAGAATCATGGACTGCGCTGTGCCACATGTTGCTGTCAAACATGAGCCAAGGTCTCCAGATGAAAGTGGAGATGAAGGGAAAGGCAGTGGAGTTCCTAATTTTACTTATATAGATATATCACCTGATATAAAGCAAGAGTGCCCACAGAACTTCAGGAAAGCCGACCAGCGCGCCGGTAAGCAGCTCATTCCTGATTATAAATCCGTGAAGTGCAATCCCCGGACTTGGTGTCTCTGTTAAAGGATAATGTTGAGAACTAACCTCACAAGTATCTATTAATAACGTCCCTATTTTAATTGATATTTACTAAAATAAAATTGAGAGTTTTTAGCGGTATAGTAGGAAAGGATTGACAGTCAGGGTGTGTTAAATAAAGATTACAATACCTTGGGTTTATTCTCATCTGGAACGGTAACACTATTAATTAAAGATAGATATGAAATATGTAAGTACAAGGTAGGTTACACTTAAATAAAACTGGTTGAAGACACCAGGCACAGGAACCGGTCCGCTGAACTCTCGGCAGCTTACTGGCACGTTCCCCTAGCGGGTGTCCGACACAACGCGTCGGTACTTTAGTCAGCTTAGTGATTGTGTCGCCAGTTGGTTTACACGGTGTGATTCGCCACAATTTTCTTACACTAGAGTCACAAAAACTTATTTCTCGAGCTTTATACAATTTCATTTTAAAAATTCATATTTGGTTTGATGTGTACGCATAGCTAGGCTTAACGAATTCTGTATAATAACTCACACAGAATACTGTTTGGATTGGCGCGTTATTGCAGCGCATCTACAATGTTTACCGAAGGCCGTATACATGGATTCGTTCCGCTTCTGAGACATCGAGTTGCGGGCGTAAAGGTGCGGCTGGGGCTCAGTACCAACTCTCTGGTGCAAACGGAGCTCTCATAGAAAGCTGGTATTCTGACCAGAGAATGGCAACGCCTACAGAATAGTTACATATACAACAATGGCCGTGACTGAAGTAGTTATATATGTAATATTTATATTTTTTGTTTATATATATGTGAACTTTTTACTTTTTTATTTATTTATTTATATTTTCCTTGGTTTTCTTTTTCTTAGCATTATATTTATTTCATAACATAATATGTATTATCGGGTTAAAAAAATAAAACTGATCACGCTGAAATAAACACATTATTATTATTATTATTAACATAATTATGAAGCTCTAAACCGGGATAATTATTGTTTCACATTTGGTTCTTGAATTTTGAGATCAATTTGAAAGTACAGTCAGAAGTTTTGAAGCTCGTATCATGCATCGCCGTGTGAAAAGCAAATGTAGAAAACCTGGAGCTCTTTTCCAATCCGGGGAAGGTGCATTACCAACTATGCTATAGCGGCAATACTTTTAACGACCAATTTTTCGAACCTATATGTTACACTTTTTAAAATGAATACATCTGTCGTTCCATTATTTGAATGCCACCTACATTGTATTTATTAATGTATCTCTCTAATGAATACATTTAATTAGCATTTAAAACATCACATACCTACGCTCTGAATAATTACAACTTCACAATAAGAATGTGTTCTTCTTAATAATGTTAATAACACAGTCACTTTCTCACTCAACTCACAGAAAATGCTATTTTATCCAGCTTTATCATAATAATGTTATGTTCGCATCATTGATGGCGATAGTATGATGGATATGATGATGGTATGAAGATCAGCTCTACAGTGAGTTCAGAACGACACCCTTTTAGTAATCTAGTAGATCTCGATACTATTTGTAAGAGTCCACCTCATCTCGTCATTGTATTTCAGTTGTCATTCCAGGGGTAAGAAGAGAAGATTTATTTTTGCAGTCAGTTTGCACGTTACAGACTTTTTTCTGATTTTATAAGCATAGACGAGATATATGGAGAATATTTATCATGGTCTACGTAAGTTACAAAGTTCCTCGTCACGAATGTCCGTTTACTCTTTATAGAGTTTGAAATTGTCATTTGAATGTTAGATATTGTTTTAAATTGTGTCTCTACAGCTGCCAGCAGCAGCATGGGCCCAGATAGTCCGGTTGTCAAGCCCGAGCCGGGGTCCCCCGCCGGGAGCGGTGCCGATCTGCAAACTGACGTGGACGTATCCTATCTTGACATCAAGGAGCCCTCGGAGTACCCCGCGGAAGGCGAGCAGGACAGCGGTAAAAACATTATTTCTTATTTTTAAAACCATTGATAATGCGCATATTCGTCTTATCTATCCAGTGCGCTAGTTTGGCTGGAGAGTTAAAACAATATATATTAATTTTGTAGTTTAATATAATGCTATTAACGATGAATACTTAAAGTAGGTAGTTATTTTTTCATAACTAAAAAACAATTACATGTTATCCTTATCTGAAATGTCTGTGATACGTATGTTATTGTGGATAGATGTTAGATCTAGAATCAAAAGCAGACAGTCCACTTTACCTTTTTTCGTGTAAAATTAAAAAAAACCATTGCACCACAACTGTCACATATTGAAAATTACAAGTGACCATAGTTCACATGACCAAATATTGTCATCTTGTTGGGTTTGACTTAATTATCCATTGGACATGTCTGCGATTGAAGAAATTTAATTGCTTTTATACGAATTTTATACTTGTAGACATTAATTTTCATTATGCTTGGGAAGGATCAGAAGATTTATTAGTACTGAGTCTTGTAAAATAGTATACAACTCTGTTATTATTTTGCTTTTCGCTAACGATTAGGAATTGCAACAATTGTCAGGGTTGCAAAATAAAGCTTTGTATAATACTAGAATAATTCTCAGAAAAAATAGATAAACTCGGATCAGTATAGTGGCTGGAAGATTTGAATATGATAACACTTGAGCAGAATATATATTATAATATAAATATATTTACTTTTAAAATTAGCAATATTAACTTGGTGGTTAAGATTCATATTTTTTATTTATTATCTTAGTTTAATAACCACAACGAGTAGCTTGTTGGTGTAGTGGTCAAGACGTTGGCCTGGTGATCTAGTGGTCGGGGGTTCGCGCCTCGTTCCAGGACACCAGCAAGTTAGTCCTATTTTCATAGCACAAGCATTTAGCTTAGTTTGAAAATAGTAAGAATATTAATGTGACATGTATTCCGTGTACGCATCTCTATTTTTAAAAAAAAAAAAATTGAGTTTAAAAAACATCTACCGGTTTCGGAAAACACCTTTTCCTTCTTCAGGATATATACTAAATTTATTTTTTTAAATAATTGTTGTTTTTAAAAAATTTAAAAATAGATTCTGCATAAATAGAAAAACTATATTTTTAGTTAGTTTTGACATATCCTGAAGAAGGAAAAGGTGTTTTCCGAAACCGGTAGACTCAATTGTGGTTATTAAACTAAGATAATAAATAAAAAATATAAATATATTTATTTCTAAAATCCTCTATAAATGTATGTAAATCAATATGAGCACGAGCATCGTACAACAGGAGGGGATAGACTTGAGACTGCCGTTCAGGAAGAAGGCCAAATCTCGGAAATCGATGATGTATGGTGACGATTTTAGTAAACATAAGAAAGGAGGAGAAATTAAATAGATTTAAAATGAAACTGACTAAATATGTAAAAGAAGATACTTTAATCTTGTTTATATCAGAGCATATGTAGAAGTGCTTATGTATGCACTATGTTAAGAATTAAATAAATAACTTACTTAAAAACCATAAAAATTTGATATTTATGATTGAGGTTTACAGATACACTTTATAGCTGATTTATGATTGAGGTTTACAGATACAATTATTTATGATTGAGGTTTACAGATACAGTTTATAGCTGCAGATAACATACAGTTGTTAAGATAAATTTCTCTCCAGCGATGTGCTCATGACTGAGCGCTGCCGTCTTTTATTCTGCTTCGACAGTTGCTTGCCTCTACTCTTCGCGATTTTGGGCCTTGTTCAGTGTGACATACAGTTCCCATCTTATTGAAGACCTCCCGCCCTCTGTCCCGTGCGTTGCCCGTAGTCGCCAATATCTCCAGGCTATAATTTCTAGCGAAATATCCAAAATGTTAAATTATTATCTTCCTTTGTGATGTAGAGAGCCTTTCTTTGTATCGCGGAGTTTCTAACGATTGTCGACATTAATTAGAATTGAGACGCTACAAAACCACATCTGGAAGGCGTTGAGCCTGTTTCCTTATTTTCTTCTTGGGCTTCATGGTTCTGCTCCAAATAGAATGAGTATAGTAACATTTAATTGAAAAATATATAATTAAGGAGTTTGGCGCGTTACAGGGCTTGCTCTAGATGTATTTGTTGCAAGATTGAGGCACTCTGGCGTCGTGCTGTCCACGGGACATCCTTTTCCTGCAATACATGTCAATGGCGTCTATTTCCGCTTGTCGCTATTGCAGACTGTCCAAGTTTCCCCTGCATACATGCAGATCGGAAAGACAAAAGTGAACCAACATAATTTTGTTGCTAGCTTGATGTTACTGTCTTTCATATTCTCTACGGCTGGTTCAAAGCAAACGGAAGCTAGTTGTGTGGGTTTTCGAATTGCCCCCTCGTTTTTCGTGATCAGCGCCCCCAAATACCTCACACCCTGCTGTTTAGGAAGTTTGTGATGCAGTAGCAGAGTCGAGTTAACCAAGGTAGAGATTAGACGCGATGGGGTCCACTGTGGTTCCGAGCAGGACACATCTCGATTACTGCGTAATATTGTGATGGAGGATAGGATGACGAAATTGACAACTTTATAGTACTGTCTCAATATACTTTTTTTTTTTTTTTTAAATATAATATGTGATTTATATATTCTGTATTAAACAAATAAATGGTATATATAGAAATTCTTTTTTTTTAAATATTTTTTTAATGTATTAAATAAATTTTACATTATTTTTTAGAACATCATCTTCAATGTAGGATTAAGCAGATCGGAACGCAAAAGTCAAAAGTCCATCCAGCCTGCAGTATAAAAAATTCCCATAAAACTAGTGCAAAAATACAAATGCTCTCCAGAGAAGAAAACGTAACTTGTTTACAATGCGATTATACCTGTTCCAAGAAAACAGGTTTGAAGAGCCATCTACTTACACATACCGGGGAGAAACCTTTCTCTTGCTCTCAATGTACTTATACCTGTACCAAAAAAACAGGGTTACAGAGCCATTTGCTTACACACACGTTAGAGAAACCTTTCTCGTGCTCTGAATGTAATTACACTTGTGCCCGGAAAACAACTTTAAAGAACCACATGTTCACGCACACTGGTGAGAAACCTTTCTCTTGCACTCAATGTAATTACACTTGTGCCCGAAATGCAAGTTTAAGAAACCACATGCTCACACATTCCGGAGAGAAACCTTTCTCGTGTTCTCAATGTAATTATTCTTTCACCCGAGAATTCACGTTTAAGAGGCATTTAGTCACACACACTGCTGATAAACCATTCTCGTGCTCCCAATGTGATTATACATGTGCCCGTAAATCAATTTTAAAGAACCACGTGCTCACGCACACCGGAGAGAGGCCGTTCTCTTGCTCTCAATGTAATTACACTTGTGCCCGGAAAGCGAGTTTAAGGTACCACATGCTAACACACACTGGCGAGAAACCTTTCTCGTGCACAAAATGTGATTATATTTGTGCCCGGAAACCAGGTTTAAGGATCCACATGTTTACACACACTAGTGAAAAACCATTCTCCTGCACACAATGTGATTATACTTGCTCCATCAAAACAAGTTTAAAGAATCACATGATAACACACACTGGAGAGAAACTTTTCTCCTGCTTTCAATGCAATAATTCTTTTTCCCGAGAATTCACATTCAAGAGGCACTTGATTACACACACTGCCAACAAACCATTCTCGTGTTCTCAATGCAATTATACTTGTCACCAGAAATCTGGGTTGGTGGCCCATCTGCTTACACACACTGGGAAGAGGCCTTTCTCTTGCTTGCATTGTAATTATTCTTGTGCTCAGAAATTAACATTACGGAACCACATGCTCACACACACTGGTGAGAAACCTTTCTCCTGCTCGCAATGCAATTACACGTGTTCTCGAAAATCATATTTAATACCTCACATTCTTACGCACACTGGAGTAAGAGCCTTTTCTTGCGTCAAATGTCAATATACTTGTTCCAACAAAAAAAGTTTAAGGAACCACATGCTTACACACACTGGGGAGAAACCTTTCTCCTGCTCTCAATGCAATTATACTTGTGCTCGAAAATCACGTTTAAGGAATCACACGCTTACACATACTGCCGATAAACCAATCTCGTTCTCCTAATATAATTATATTTATCCCCGAAAATTTATGTTAGCAAACGACTTGCATACACACACTGAAGAGAAACCATTCTCATGTTCTGAATGTAATTGTTCTTGTTCTTAATTGTAACACTTTATTTTCTTACGCTAGAGATAAACTTTTATCTTGCTATATCTTATATTACGTGGTATCAAAAATTAAAATTAATAGAACATGTTGAATAAATACCATAATCTTTACAGATTTAATTGAAATATATCTCTGTGCTGTAATAAGATATTAAAACATGTCATCAGTACATTAATTTGAATTTTATTATTGTTACCTTTCTACCATTTTGTATTATTTTATTTATTTTAATTTCTAATAATATAATTATTGTAATAAAACAGTTTTTATTGGTACATATGTATGTTTACTAATTACTTAAGTATTTTATTTTATATTTGTTTCGAATCAGTACCTGGCTAACGTAGTGGAATTGGTAAACGCATGCAATGAACACTGCAATTGTTGACTTACCAGAAAACTGCAAACAATATTTGTATATTGATAAAAACACTCGCCGTACATAATATGAAAGTACAACATTTATTATAATTTTGCCGACTTTTGCCTAAATTTAGAATTCCAAATGATCATTCTTACGGAATGCTCGCTGAGAGATGATGACACAGCACCGGGATACAGCGGCCACAAAACTTGTAAACATTATAATAAAACTGACGATGTAAACGAAAATCTGTATGTAGAAGTTGTTGAATCGGAGACGCGCGACGCCAACTGTTTTAAAAATTGTATTTTGTATTTATCGTCCACCATCTTTCCGTAAGACGGACTCGAATGACTCTGATATATAATTTTCTATATAATCAGCACGCGATGGGCTGTCATTGTGATATTGGGTTTTGGATATGAAAAAGAAAAATGAAGCTCTAGATCATTTCGTTAGAGCTACACCCCGCACTCTGGTAATAATTCACTCCGCGATTTATTTCCAGGTTACGCAAGTTTTTTGATGATCAGTAAGAAAAACAGGTGATCTATATAAAACACTGATGACGCAATTCAATTATTTGTTTATTTATTATTTTTGTCCCTAATGCATGTATAAATGGGCAGGTGTATATTCTTACATTAACTTAAATCTAAATTAATAAACCTTATATTAGTCAGAGACTCGGTATTTGGGCGGACGATGCGGCGACGTGACGACTGCTCCCAGCGGTGAGGGCGGCTGCGTTGCTGGTCTCCAGACTTTTGGACTAGCTTATAGATCTGTGGCAGACTGTCTCGATGCCTCAAGAGCTCTCTCACACCTACGACCTCTAACGAATTCTGATACCAACAAATAGCGGTCTATTAGTTTTATCCCTCGCCGCGGGGACGTTTCCTTTGCCAGCACAATGGTTCGTTCTCTCCGAAACTGGCACTCTTATTAGTTCAACATTGACAGCGGCGGTACGCCTCCACATTGGCCCAAAAGTTATTTTGTTCTTATCCCGTTCTTAATTTTTGGTATATTCTGGATCCCGCCTTCGTCTTATAATCAAATAATGATCTGTATTATTGTGAAGTTGCAGTATTTTTAGAACACAGTTCTGTCGTATTCCCCACGCGCAATTAGAAATGCGCCAACCATTACACCACGCCAACCTAATCAAGTAAATGACAAATTTTCGAACCTATATGCTGCAGCTCTTTGTTCCATTATTTAAACGGTAAAAGATGCTAGCTTTTGAATAACAGATATTTCAATTTGAAACCGCTGCAGCATATAGGTTCATTCACATTATTCATAAATATCCGCCCACCTTATCAAACACACAAAATCACTTAAAAACTCCCGAGTTCGTTACATCATTGTTGCTATACATTGTTTTAATATTACTTAATGAATAAACTTATGTCTATACATTTACATATTATTTACACTGCTTATCAAAATCTAACATACAATCGCATATGGGGATTTTTCTTATGCGGTTTGATCGTTAATTATCACTTTAAATACAATTATAATTAATGTATACGGATTCATTAACTATTAAATCACTTAACGTAAAAAAAAATACTCATGTGATAGTTACATATGGATTTTTTTTTAATACATCAGATTGATTAACATGACATTACCAGTCTAACAGGATTACAGCTCCAATTTTTGATAATATTGTGTAGTACAATAAGCAAAGTTTAAAACCATTTGTATTTACATTCATGGGTCTGATTGATTTACCGGTACAATATAAATTGAATGTTTTGAGATCAGGTAGAATAGCGCGTACGTAGTTAGTTCCTTCCTTATGACCTAGAATAACTGAGCCATTAAAAGATAATAAAAACTCTATGGAACAACATCCAAATAAACAATTTAACTCCAATAGATAAACTCTACTTATCTGAAAAGAGATAATGTTTTAAATAGTTTTAAGATGAACTCTTAGTTACTACATAAAAAGTACAAAAACAATACTACGGTTAAATCGTTCAACAATTTACGACAAATTTCAATAATCTAATGTTTAAAATAATTTTACACTATTGATATTTAAATTCATAATATAAGATATTTAAATTCAATAATTTTTTTTTAATATATCTTCGCAATTTATCTAAAAGTTACAACCGAGCTTAATGTACAGTAATGGCCTCCTCTCCTCTATTCATTCGTCACACCTACTTACAATTAATCGACATACTACTATAAAAATCATCCCACTACATCGCTAGCCTGCCCATGCCTACCTAGTAGTACCTCATTAGTACAGAGCCTATTTTAATCCTAAATCTTTACTATACTTTCAACCATGTCAGGTTACTTCCACACACGAAGCGAATTCTCGGTATCAGGAGATTCAATAACCGACGAGCTTGTATCAGAAGATGTATGACAGTGGTCCTCCTTTCCTCTCTGCCCACCACTGTTGTGAAACGGCGTGATGGTAAGTTATTCAGTTTACTAGTTCCTCGGTATTGGTGTTTTTATGCGGGTGCTCTTGGACGCGTGTCTTCACTCAGATTTTTCAAATTCAAGCAAACAGGAGGCAATTTATCTCATTGCGACGACAGGTGCAGGTATGCTGGTCAGTACCGCACGTCACACAGGTGGCTATTGCGTAGTTACATCCCTTGGATAAGATAACTTGTAGAAACAGTGACTTAATTATGATTAATAAAAAAGGTTAAAATAAAAATAAGAACCGGCAATCCTTGTGCAACACAGTTCCTTACAAATTTCTTTCTAAGAAATATCCCGCTTTTAGATAGTTGTCGTAAAATAATATTTTTTCATTCTATTCGAAAATAGGTAAAGTGGACATGTCTTCTTGAATCCTATATCCTATCCACGTTAATTGAAAAATAAATATCATATTCAGTATCTAACGAGCCGAATAAGAAACCTTGTCCATTTTTTTAGGTATGTCAGAGAAGAACTCCACACTTTGCACTGTGCCACTCGCTACTCAACGATCGTCAGTTGGGGTGGCGCAGCTAGCAGTATTTTAGATTCTGTAAATAAAGCCCAAAAAACGGTTTTGAGAGTTATTCATAATCTATCCTTCAATTGAACTCATCAATGTCACGTCCTAGACATCCGTCAAATGTATATACTTGGTATATAACCGACATAAACAATAGGTACCGCTAGCAAACAACGCGCCGCCCTCACCTAACAAGGACACGTGCCAACTGGCACTATCTCGTGCCAAAAGTTATGCAATAGTCTAAATACAAAATTGCAAACATAATCTTGCAAATATTCCAAAAAATGTATAGTTCTGGCTGCGAGTAAAAGGCGTAAATTATGGCCAAGAACTTTTAAAATTGCAAACGTACATTAAAACTGCTACAACACCTACCTATTTATTGAACGTTGCATTTTTTACATTTCTTTCTACTTGTATTATGATATTTCAATAAACTTACACTCATTTTACATTAAACATAACAATTTTACGCAAGTTTACATCATAATTGTATGTTATTTACTATTTATTTTACACACTCATTTTTATACTTTGAACATTACAATTTTACATAAGCTTACTTCACATTTATTTATTATTTACTTACTTTACTTTACACTAATTAATATTTTTATAAATTGCATTTCTGCGGGTGAATGTAACACGCGGTACATTAAGTTACGTTTGAAAATATGTTTAAACTATTTTTATTCTGCATAAAGTAGAATTCAAATTGTGCTTAAAAATTCTTTAAGAAAATAAATAGGTTTCTGCTCAGTAAAAGCATGAGGTCCGGCAATAGAATTGATTAATAAGATGCAATTTTATATATGTTTACGTGTGAATGAACTGTGAATGTAAGAACAGTTTCTGTCCAGTGTGCTTAAGCACATGTCTATTTAAATGTGATTTTCGACAGCACGAATAATTGCACTGTGAACATGAAAATGGTTTCTCACCACTGTGCGTAAGCACATGACTCTTTAGGATTGATTTTCGATAACACGAATAATTGCACTGGGAACATGAAAAAAGTTTCTCACCGGTATGTGTAAGTACGTGTGTTTTTAAATTTGATTTATGATTGCCCGAATAATTGCACTGTGAACACGAGAAAAGTTTCTCTCCAGTATGCGTGAGTGCATGTGTTTTTAAACTTGATATACGATTGCAGGAGTAATTGCACTGTGAACAAGAAAATGGTTTTTCACCACGGTGTGTAAGCGCATGTCGATTGAGGCTGGATTTTTTAATGCACGAATAATTACACTGTGAACACGAATAAAGTTTATCTCCAGTGTGCGTGAGTATATGTGTTTTTAAATTTGATATATCATTGCACAAGTAACTGCACTGTGAACATGAAAATGGTTTCTCACCACTGTGCGTAAGCTCATGTCTTTTTAGACTTGATTTATGATTGCACGAGTAATTGCACTGTGGACAAGAAAAAAGTTTCCCACCTGTATGCGTGAGGGTATGTGTTTTTAAACTTGATTTTTGATTACACGAGTAATTGCACAGTGAACATGAAAAAAGTTTCACACCGTTATGCATGAGGGTATGTGTTTTCAAACTTGATTTATGATTGCATGAGTAATTGCACTGTAGACACGAAAAAAGTTTCTTACCAGTATGCGTGAGTGTGTGTGATTTTAAATTTGATATGCTTTTGCACGAGTAATTACACTGCGAACATGAGAATGGTTTCTCACCACTGTGCGTAAGCACATGTCTATTTAGGCTTGATTTTTGATTGCACGAGTAATTGCACTGGGTACAAGAAAAAAGCTTCTCTCCAGTATGCGTGAGTGTATGTGTTATTAAATTTGATTTATGATTGCACGAGTAATTGCAATGTAAACAGGAAAAAAGTTTCTCACCAGTATGTGCGAGCGTATGTATTTTTAAACTTGATTTACGATTGCATGAGTAATCGCACTGTGAACACGAAAACTGTTTCTCACCAGTGAATGTAAACGTCTGCCAACTTGAGGATTTGTCGACGGTGAAAGCGGTCTTCAATTCTATTTTATTTTCTGGGATAGGCGGAGGTCCAGTTGGATTTGCAGAAATAGAATCACGTATTCTCAAGAGATCTGCAATGTAAATAAAAAAATGTGATGTTAAAATAATATTTTGTTCCTGTTACTTCTTTCTTTTAGTTCACTATTGGCTAGTGAAATAAGACAAAAAAAGGCCCAACTTTCAAAAATTCCCGGAAAGCTGGATTTCGGTACGGAGATTGAAATTGTGGTTCTTAACTAAATGTCAAAACTTCTCGTTGATACGAGTGTTACTCAAGTATTTACGTGGGTTCAAAGGTCACCAAAACTGATTTTTCGTTAATATCTCGATAACGGTCACTTTTATAGAAAAAAAAATCTCATATAATTTGTAGCTTAGGAATTTTTCTACAACTATATTGCGCAATCTCCGGGTCGCACGTCCCGTGGAATGGATTACGAAAATTCCGGTTGTATGTCGGAATTACCGCAAAGTGTGGGACGAATCAAGAGATGGATTAGTTGGTGAGGTGAAGGAAATTAATAGAAGGACCGGGTTTTAGGACTGCTCGCCTTACCTTGAGTATGACGCCTCCACAATCACTAGCGTTGCCGCCGAAATCGCACGGATGATCGATCGCCGCTCCCGATTGAAGATATCGATGTCAATGTTCATCCACGCCACACACAAAATGTAACTCTGTGCTCACAAAATACATTGCTGGTACACTGGAGTCGAATGGTCCACAACACGAATGATATCGCGTTGTAGAGATCAAACAATAAACCAATATTGATCAAGATGACGTCCGGTGGCGTCAAGGTCACACTAAAGACGAACAGTATGATTGGTACAAGTTAGGAATTTGGACGTGGAATATATATTAATAAAATTATTCGCGGCCGATATTCACGCGCGCTCAAAGTGTGTTTCACGGATCGGGACAAATATATTATGACTTTATTCATAAAGTAACCGTTTTGAAGATAATTCGATTCCGTGGTTGTAACCTTTGTTTCTCCTGTGTGTGAAACGTGTACTCCTTTCCACACCACCCTCGAGGTAGAGTACAAGGTATCTTTTTCTGTCGCGGTGTCGCCAGTAGGCCTAATCCACGTTTGTTTTTGCTTGAATAATATATATTTTTTATTAGTATGTATTTGTTTATTGCTTAATGTTTATTCTTCTTCAGACTCTATTACAATTTGCATGAAGAAAACTTCATCATCTTCTTCTTGTTTCTTAAGTCTCCTGTATTTCCATACATTCAGTCAGGAAACACGATGGATTATCGACATCGATATCATTTATATCGGGTATTACATTTAAACAAGATTGACCGTGGTAATTACCACAAATAGGTGAACAATATGAGAGAACTTTTCTGCAGCCGCAATTTAAGCTACAGCCCTTAATGCAATTGCAAAAATAGTATTTAACAGAATGTCTGGAGTAGGTGGAACCAGAGCTTTGATTGGCTCCAAAATATTATCCCTTGACGTCCATCCCCAGTGTTCAGGAGAAAGCTCGTTACCGAGCCATATTTGAACCTGATATAAATATTGTGGAGCAGCACTAATGCTTATGTAGGTACATAATGGACATATGTATCAAATGCAGAAATGCTTTATTTTATATCGCACGGTGTAACAGAAGTCCTCTATCTATAATATGTGACTTTGTGCTGCTAATCCAACATTCACTCATTGAAAGCATTTATAAACAGAAGATTTTTGATTTTTACGCGTTCCCCTCTCATCGACGAGAGATCATGGATACGGAGCTAGTTAAGCTAGCATATAGTCCATAAGTTCATGAAGATGGGCGTCAAATCTTTTTGTAAGACCTGTGCGTTGAAATATCAATTGGCGCTTGTTCATTGTGAACTTTCATAGAGCTGGACACTGTTAAAAGAGGAAGTACTCTGTCAACACGTTTTAGTTTAATGCTATCAATTTTTTGCGGGGCATATTCCTTCTCCACAGTATAGTATATATGGAATCAGAAGCATGGATATCCAACAATTTAATATAATTTATACAATTCTTTTACTAATAATTCACTAGTCCTACAACACTCCCACTCCATATAATTTTATTTTTTTATTCATATTTGAATTCTCTTTTTATTCCAAATAACACCACAACAGCGCGAAAAAAAAACTGGCTACCTTAACACAGACTTCAGTGTAGCAAAGTAGCCAGGACAAGGCTGTATATATCAGAGGTGAAGTCTACTCCACCCCACACAATAAACTATGTATTATGTATGTTTATTATGTATCCACCTCTGTTAGTACAAAAATATGGATGTCAAAATATAAATAAATAAATAAAAATAAATTTGTTCTATTGTTATGGGCAAACACACAAACAAGAAATTTCTCGAATATTGCAAGTCGTATTCAAAGTGCAATGAGATGCAGATGCTGTCGAGGACTACAAACGGTTCGTCACAACTCCGTAGATCGAATTATCTCTGAAACGGTGACTCTTACGAATGAAAGCCATATCATTTTTGTAGAAAATTTCTTAATATTTTTCTATAATAGTAACCGTTGACGATGTATTCGCAAAAAAACGTTTTTGGTGTCTTTCAAAACTCGTATCGATACTTTGGACATTTAGATTAGAACCGCAATATCAAGGTGCATCCAAAATAGTTGGGAAAAATCAGTTGGAAGCGCAATGTCTGATTTCACCGGACTACTGATCCTTCACCTTGACGCCATCACAAGAAACAGACGATAATCACATTAATGTAAGATAATTCAATGTGTAAATGCGTACAAACTATCATTTATTTATCATTTATCATCTTACTGGAAATAACACAGTTCATTGTTCAAGCAATATAAGGGACTTCCGCATTGAAAAATAGACGCTACAGAAACCCTGACAAAGTAATAGGCACAATAGCCGCCCGTAGGGCTTAGCAGCAGGCAATAGATTGCTTCCTGCTCGTATGACTAAGAATTAATATTCACATATAGCATATTCTTTATGGGGCCCTGAGCAAAGCATGGGTGTATTATGTTGAATAGGTACCATCAAAATGTGTTCTTTAACAGTACAGGTCTTGAGAAAAGTATAGTCATCCCACCCTTCGCCACCTTCTCCAGCCTAGACTAAGCTTTGCAGTCTGGTCACCTTGAACGGTCACATCAGATGGGCACAAATCAGATCATCCATTACTATCTAGAATGAACCCTCACCGGCGCGCTGGTCGGCCCTCCTGGAATACTCCGAGCACTCCTGCTTGATGTCAGGATACGATATGTCTATATCAGTGTAGGGCGCTGCACTACCTCCTTCTTCATATTCGCTCTCGGCTGCAGACCCTGGCTCGGGCTTCACGTCAGGAGCATCTGGGTGAGCACGGTCCATGTTTCAAGGATCTCAGAGGGAGAAAAGTTTGACGAGATACGAGACGCAACTAAGCTCAAATGGCGCCCGACACGTATAATACATACAACAAATGCCGTGTATTTATTTAAAAAGCTTCAAGCTCCGTTCAGAGATGAAACGAAACATTCAATTTCTGAATACGGGCTTATACCGCAGAATTACATTAATCCGGCTTAGTCGCGGCAGTCATCTGCTTTACCGACACTCACGAATTAACGTCAGATCGCCGCTGTCAGAATGGCCCTTTGGAGAGTCCGACACGACCTTCAAAACATAATTTAATTAGCAAAAGCAACGACTGTGGCTGCAGATTCATCAAATATCCAAAGAAGCGCCTTTTGGCGTGATCCAACAGCTAGTTTCACAATTTCAAGCTTCTCAACGTGGACGATGACGCACGCGACGTAACCACCCATAGATAAAGTATACCTAGAACGGTAACTTGTACCAACTAGTTTCAGTCCTTTAGCGCCATCTGCCGGTTACTTTGTAGTTTATTTTAAATTTCGATTTGAAATAGTTTCAGCAATTATTAGAAATAGTTTTGGTTTCGATGCAACAAGCCATTAAAGAATAATTGTCAGCTAATTGGCCCCGTGTTCTGGTCTTTTCAAGAACAAGTTGGATCTGCTCAACAATATTACCTATTAGGAGACATATTTGCTTTTTCCAATTTACAGGAGAAGCGGATTTTAACAGTTTGGTTTAGACCAAAAATTCCATGTCATCTGACAGAAGCACATTCTTCAATTTCAATCATCGCGAGCTGCGGAGAGAGCTCGGAACAGTTCCTTTGGATAGACTGCAAAGTATCTACCGGGAGACTACTTGTTGGCGACTGCATCGAGTAGTTCCACATTACAAGAGCGTGATATGCCTCAGCGCGAAGGGACGCGAAGTTATCACGTATATTAGCTTAGTCGTCAGCGACCTGCATGTACTTGCGAGACGCGATTTCCTGCCTTTATTTTATTTCGTTTTCACGGCTAATAAATGTAATAACTTCGCGTTCCTTCGCGCTGAGGCATATCACGCTCTCGTAATGTGGAACTACTCGATACAGTCACCAACAATTCAAATTCACTCGTTATTTCATTCACAGACATGTGCAACAAATAATTTAATTAAGCCCAGACAAATATGCTGCATGCAATAAGATGACAGTGCTCGGTCATGTGACCTGTGATTACCGGTCATTTTCAATACGACTTCAAACATGGTAGAATTTATTTTAAATGAATAATATAATATTAAGTTTGACTCCTAAAAATGCATTGAAGAGAATGAAGATACCAACAGAGTGGAAAACTGCGCTACACAACAAAAAAAACTAGTTATTCTGTTTGCACGGGCCCAGGTATGTTGTTATAATAGTTTATAGGCTCGTGCGAATAACATAGTAACGATGAATGAACAATGAACCAAAACGCGTAAAGTTGATTGCATTTAAAAAATGTAATAATAGGTGTATCATTTAATAAAATACAACAGAATACATGTTTAAAATTTGTCGTAATCTTTGCTACAGTGGAATAATAACTCGTTTCCCTGAATAGGAAGAGGTCCAGGATCCAATCTCGGTAGCAACCAAATATTGTAAAATAAAATGGATTTTATCTGTATATCTTTGAAATTGATTAATTTAAAATGTATTAATACTGTTGCTCCTGCAGGCGAGGATGGCAAAGCTAGTGTTTCTGAAAAGGTTGTCCTGGTTTCGCTGCGTATCCACTCGACCTTTTTATTCCGACCCCTCTAGCCGCCGCCTTCTCCGTCTCAAACAATATTTGAATATAGACGTACACGTCATCCGACCGGTCGAACTATCTGAAAGCTTTGATTCAGATCAGATGAGAGTTTGAATAGTCTCTGTATTTCCGTACATTTCATTGCCTTGCATGCATCGCACCGTCGCCTAATGCATCCTGGAAACTTAATTAATTTCATTATTCATCCCTGTTTACTGCAGTTTAGGAGTCGGCCAACGGTCTGTAAATTAATGGGCCACTTTAAGCGCATATTGCACATCATGCGAGCATATTGTCAGACCCAATGGTTGTTCTGTGATACCTATTTTCTGTGTCTATTACCTGTAACAGATGTGTATTCACATTTTTAAAAATAAAATCAAGAAGATGAAAATCACCATTGCTGCCCAGATGTTAAACCGTTCTGAAGATTGTGCCTGAGGAGCTGTACTGATGAAGACTACAGAAGTTTAGATTTAACCAAGTCATCATAAATTTAAATTCAGTGAAGTGTCTAGATTCACGATGTATGTAATGTGAACTCTTCATTTGCATATTTTATTAATTATTGTAAATCGCCCATAATTAGAATAGTATCATCAGCCCACTCCGTTGGGACGAATTGTGAGGATGATGAGAGCAATGGACTAATTGTCTCTTGAAGAACATTTTTAATAATATTGATATTGAATGAATATTGAATTGTTGATCTTCTTCAAGATTTCAAAGTTTGTAAGCATCCACCTTAAATAATTCACCACAAAATATTTTGTTTCAAAGGCTTTGAAAGAGATAAAATAATTTGAGGTATGTATAAAAAGTGTAAAATCACAAATACCAGGTCATGGACTTCATATACCGGGCGTTATTGTCCTCATAGAGATGGTCAATGAGAAGGTGGCGGGAATATAAATCAACTCGTGAATTACACATATTCATAGTTTATTGTATATTTTAACTAAGGTGACATATGGAAAATCTTAATCTTAGACTCTACTTAATTCTAATCTTAACATAATCTTAAAGTTTACCTTAACTAGTTATCCGGGTATTGCTGGAGAGCACCAGGTCCGGGACTTGGCTGACCTATGTCTGCTGTTATAGCAGGTCACGCGAATCGTGTCGAACGAAATGTGTCGGTCCATCCCTTAAGCAGTGATTGGGTCGCGCCCTTGTTCTGCCGCTCCAGGGCCCTGCCATCAGCGATGGCCAACCTAGCTACGTCAAGAGTTGGGTTCTCAGTTGCCCGTGGTCTGGCAACTGTGAAGTCATGCGTAGGCCTAACATTTGTTACTGTCGGTCTTCGACCGTTTACTATAATTTTTATTATAATCTGAGGGCTAGGTAATAATTTAAAAACTAAAGTTCACGGTCCATAGGTCACATATTTACATAATTTCTTACATATTAAACATTATTCGTACATTTATTTACCTAACAATTGCAAACAAACAATTACCTTAAACATTTACACTTATCCGTAATAACAGACCCCTTAATAAATTATCCAGCATTCTGGAATATTCTCATCACAAAATATAAGTCTCAGTAATTCATATATAACATATTCTAATTAACTAGGTACATAATTTACAAGAAGACAAGTGGCTCATTTGGTAGATATATTATAAGTGATAAAGGGTCATCAGTATGATACAGAAAGTATTCATGTATTAATAACATTTATTGAAAAGTTCCAGTTTAAAGGACTAATATATTTTCTAAATTATACTTTTTGGAGATAAATAGCATTTTATTTGTTTGTTCTATCGTGCAATTATAAATTGGTGCTTATTGTATTACATTAAACTCTTTTCACTCTGCCTATTCCGGCGATGAAAAGTCTCACTGGTGTTAGAGCATATCTAGACAATTGTAGATATGCCACATGCCGAATCCATGCCCTGTTCGCGGTATACCAGAAGAAGTCTCATCCGCGCGAGACCTGCTATCCTTAAGCTCGGCAATAAAAATGAAAGAGTCGACCGCCCATAAAAACTTCCCCCAGGACCTCGGAAAGACACCCTTGTCCGTCTTCGGGCATTCCTGTCCTCTCGCTTGTTATTGCCTTATGTAAGAAGCACGGTGGCCGCCGAACAGAACTACATAACGTACAACTAGTACCTGTGGGAACTAAACTTAAAATAAGCGAGAATTGCTAATAATTACAGCAGTACCTACTTTATATACATCTTTTATACATTTATTATTACATACGGTTTCTCACCACTATGTGTAAGCACATGTCTCTTTAGCCTTGATTTTTGATAGCATGAGTAATCGCACTGTACACATGAAAAACGTTTCTCACCAGTATGCCTGGCTATATGTATTTTTAAAAGTGATTTTCGATTGCACGAGTAATTGCACTGTGAACATGAAAAAGGTTTTTTACCACTATGTGTAAGCACATGTCTCATTAGCCTTGATTTTTGATAGCATGAGTAATCGCACTGTGCACATGAAAAACGTTTCACACCGGAATGCCTGACTGTATGTGTTTTTAAAACTGATTTTTCATAGCACGAGTAATAGCACTGTGAACATGAAAAAGGTTTCTCACCACTATGTGTAAGCACATGTTTCTTTAGGCTTTGTTTTTGATAGCTTGAGTAATTGCACTGTGCACATGAAAAACGTTTCTCACCGGAATGCCTGAGTGCATGAATTTTTAAACGTGGTTTATAATTGCACGAGAAATTGCACTGTGAACAAGAAAAAAAATTCTCACCACTGTGTGTAAGAACATGATTATTTAGGCTTGATTTATGATAGCACGAGTAGTTGCACTGTGAACAAGAAAAAAGTTTCTCACCACTGTGTGTAAGAACATGAATATTTAGGTTTGATTTACTATTGCACGAGTAATTGCAGTCTGAACAAGAAAATAGTTTCTCACTAGTATGCGTGAGTATATGTCTTTTTAAATGTGATTTTTGTTTACACGAATAGTTACACTGTGTACATGAAAAAGGTTTCTCAGCAGCATGCGTGAGTGTATGTATTTTTAAATATTTTTTATAATTGCACGAGTAATTGCACTGTGAACAAGAAAAAAGTTTCTCACCACTGTGTGTAAGAACATGAATATTTAGGTTTGATTTACTATTGCACGAGTAATTGCAATCTGAACAAGAAAATAGTTTCTCACTAGTATGCGTGAGTATATGTCTTTTTAAAAGTAATTTTCGTTTACACGAATAGTTACACTGTGTACATGAAAAAGGTTTCTCAGCAGCATGCGTGAGTGTATGTATTTTTAAATTTGATTTGTATTTGCACGAATAGTTGCACTGTGTACATGAAAAAGGTTTCTCAGCAGCATGCGTGAGTGTATGTAATTTTAAATTTGATTTGGATTTGCACGAGAAATTACACTGCGAGCATGAAAAAGGTTTCTCACCAGTGTGTGTAAGAACATGACAAATTAGGCTTGATTTATAATTGCACGAGTAATTGCACTGTGAACAAGAAAAAAGTTTTTCACCAGTATGCGTGAGTGTATGCAATTTAAAATGTTGTTTGTGATTGGACGAATATTTGCACTGTGAACATGAAAACTTCTTCTCAACAGTGGAAGTAAGCGGGCGCCAACTTGAGGATTTGTTGAAGGCGGTAACTGTCTCCAATTCTGTTTTCTTTTCAAGGACAGACGGAGGCCCAGTTGAATTTGCAGAAACAGAATCACGAATTCCCAAGAGATCTGCAATGTAAATAAACTAATGTATTGATAAAATATTTATTTTAGTGTGTTTATTAAGTCAGTTGTACATGTAGTTCATATTTAAATACAACTACTTTAAATTCAATCTCGCGAACTGATGCCCTGAGATCTGAGCCAAAATTTGTTGAGTTTCTCTGTAGGATACTGCAAAAATCAAATACACCCCCTACGCTCTTCCTCTGGCTAACCCACCTCCTAATAAATGAGTATAATCTATTATAATATTGCGCAAACGAATATTTCCGTAGAATCCATTGCAGACTATTATACTAGTACCAATGCCAGTAAGGAATATTCCAAAGTACCAAATATGTCGATGCGATTTTAATATCTTTTGGTTAAGATTACTTAAATGTTTCATATTGAATATATTTAAAAACATTTAATTTACAGTACGCTAATATCTATTAAATTTTAATAAAGTGTACACTGTATTTATTAAGAGTAAAAAAAATACACCAAGTAGCGAAATCGTATGAATCTTTCCGACTAGCTAATATATTGGCAATCTGTCATTGAATTTGTAAGTAAGAAGTAAGATCTCCGGTAGAAGTCGCTAAGCGAACCAAACGTTTATGATAAATAAATTACGTCGCGACGGACTAATAATTGCTGGCCGAGGTGAAAAGATTTTAGATGCGCTGGGGCGAAGACGGGTTGTTTTATTTTTCAAATATTGAATTCACTTACTTAATAGTAGGAAAACATTTGTACGTAGTCTAGTTTGTCAAGTAGTGCTGTGAATAATCCTTGGATATGAGTACTCGATCATTTTAGTAATGCAGTTCAGTACGGTTTAACACAAAACATCAATTTAATGAAAATACAGATTCTATGAAATCCCCGGCCGAGCAGGGGCGCAAGAGCCTAGCAGGGCCTGCAGGGCCTAGCAGCGAGCACTTGATTGCTGCTAGGCTTGTATGATATTGAATGCCATTTCTTATAAATTTTGCAATTGATCCCGAGCAAAACACTGGTGTGTTACGTTGAACACCATCAACATGTATTTAGTTACACCAAAACAGCATCCTGAGGAACCGATGGTCATCCCACTCCAGCCCGGACCGAGTTTTGCAGTCTGGTCACCTTGGATTACTATTTTCCGTCGCTTTCTATCCACCTAGAACGGTCACATCAGGTGCGCGCAATTCACATCATCCATTACTATCTAGAATGAACCCTCACCGGCGCGCTGGTCTACCCTCCTGGAGAACTCCGAGCACTCCTGCTTGATGTCAGGATACGATATGTCTATATCAGTGTAGGGCGCTCCACCGGCTGCTTCTTCATCTTCGCTGTCGGCTGCAGACTCTGGCTCGGGCTTCACAGCCGGAGCATCTGGGCCAGCTCGGTCCATGGTTCTAGGAACTTCCACCGATTCCACTTTCACAATGTTAAATTTTCCCCGCGTAGAAGATGACGCACGCGACGCAACTACTTGGGTGCGAACTGTTTCGTACTAACAAAAGTAGCACTACATGCTTGTTTGTTATGTTGGTTGGCCTGCCCAGAAGTGGTAATCATAGATAAGATTATAGAATATATATCATAGACGTTATTTAAATTTGTATCAAATGAATTTATTATCTTTGACCATAACCATAAATAATCCATACTTATAACGGCTTTTGACGTTACTTCTTACTTTTAATGTGTAAGTTCAAATTTTATCATATTTCGAAGACGAAAATGCTGTGTACCTTGTTATTTAGGTATAAAATAAATGTGACACTGGTTTCTCAGATATTAATATATTTAAAGAGTGAATTTGTAAAATATCCAACCTAGAGATGCTATTCAAATTCTCAAAATTGTACGCGGCGTACATCAACAAACATAAGTTTTCATCTATATTAATTCCAGGATCATTCAGAATTTGAATAGTCCTTCTGAAGAAGTTCGCATTATCTGAAGTTTTACTCATTTCCTCGACCCTATGCCACATTTATTTAAAATACATTCGTAGACACTTTGAAGCCTACCACTTATAACTTTCATAAATTTTTAACTCGTATTTTTGTAGGGATGCATAATTTCAGCTTGCTGTAAATATGTTCACAGGTATTTCACGGTAGCTATAGCCGTCTTTACACCACATAAATTTATTTATCCGATTAATTTATTAAACTTTAAATTATGAAATGTGATACATACTACATAGGTAGCTTATAGCAGGTTTTTTTTCAGAATTTTTTAGAAATCGTGTGTGCTTTGTGTTGTTTTTAGGGGTGGAACCAGAATCAGTGGGCGGTGAGGGAGGCACTGACCGCCTGGTCCTGTTATAAATTGCACTCTGCTCCACCTGCTGGGAGCTGGGAGCCCGGCTGCCAAGCAGCACCTCCACGCCAGGACGCTGCATTCTTCCAGTTAAGAATATTAAGCCCATTTTGTCATGATTATTTTTCAGTCATATATGTTTGTTACTGTAATTCAAATAAATATTTGTTACTATCCATAAGACAAGTATTTTATATGTCATTGAAAATATATTACGAACACTAAGTACGTCATTATATTTGTTTTCAATATTGTTCGTCATGAGTGAGTACAGATCCAGAGCCTCTGTTTCAAAAAAGCTGTCCCCGCCACTGCCAACAAAATCCTCCACCATTGCGCTATTCGTACGGTAAACTTGATGTATTTAATTTCAGTTTATGTATTTAGCTACAACTTTCTCGGAGGCAGAGAAGAATTAACCAGTGTAAGGAACATGTCTCGAGTCAGAAGAAATGCTGAATCCAAGCGACTTACATATAAGCATATTGTTACATCCAACTATTTTTATGTAATACCTTTTATCTAAAACAGATATTCATATTTTGCAGATTTAATCAAGAAGATGAAAGTCAGCCAGCCTTGTCGCCCAGACGTTAAACCGGTCTCGTTAAATGATGCAAAGCAGACTATGAGGCAGTGTATTATTAAAGAAACCACTGTGTGTACAATTAAAGTATATAATGTAACCTAGACATGTACAGTTTTTATAATTTCTTGTAAATCACTCATAATTTAATATCTATTATCCGTCCACTCCATAGCGATGAATTGTGAGGATGATGAGAGCGATGAATTAATTAATTGAGTATTGTTATCTAATAATATTGTTATTGAAGGAGACCAACAATATGTATTTATTGCTCTTCTTCAAGATTCTAAAGTTGTGAAACATCCACCTTAAAGAATGCACCACCATCTGTTGTTGATGAAAGAAATAGGAAATTTTGAGGAATGTATAAAATATGTAAAATCACAAAGACTTGAAACAAAGTTACACCAATCAAATAATAATACAAATAAAATGTAACTAGAAAAATATACAGAAAAAATCAATTTATCAAAAATATATTTTTGTTGCTACTTTAGAACTGTCCTGAAAAATTAATTAGTAATTTCAAATTAGATAATGCGAATTGTTCCAGGATAGGATAGGATAGAAATCTAGAGAGACGGAAAATACACTCTTTTCATTGTTATTCAAAGTATCTACAACAGAGGTATTAGCCGAAGTTATCATAAATTAACTATCCGTAGGTACACATTATATAATAACACATTGTTTTGAAAGCTTTATTTACCATGAGTGCAATCTCTTTTCAAAGTTTCTTCCGAGTATTAGTAATATGTATAATACAAATATGACAACATTCTTCTGATTTAGCCATGACGCATTGTCTTGCGTAATATTAAATAAATAAATCAATCATCTTTTCACCACAAGATTTGTGGTCTGTATTGAATGGTTAAATATTTTTTACTAACAAAACTATTTATCGTAGATGTATCATACACATACTATGATGTGGGAAAATTTTGTTCCAAGTTTCAAAGTGAGCTCTCATCCACGTTCACAATTATTGTTATTCCTACATTTTTGTAATTTTATATTTTGTATACCGTTATCATTTTCCAAATATTTTTTAATTCTGGAATTAGTGGATTTGACTTAATAATAATAAATATTTTAAAACAAAACTTTCAACAATAGTGATAGTTTCATCATTATTTTATTATAAAAATCTTTTTGCATTGAAAATCATTATTCACATATTTAAAAGAAATTTCCAAAGGTACTCATTATATAAAAGTATGTATGTTATTTGTTTGTAAGTAATGAAAATAAAAAAGCCATTCTAATGTATATGCCTAATTTTTTTATAATTATCGTAAGTGATGAATCATTATTTTTCTGTAACAATGCAGGCAGCATTGTTTAAGTGTATAGCATTGTGGGAGTGCCCTATATTGACAGATTAGTGAGAAAATATGACTGGAGCTATGATATGTATTAGAGGTCGTTCACCTTGGAATACTCACTGTAGAATGAATGGAAGGGTAATGGCTTTTAAGATGGAAAGTGCTGGGTAGACCATCTGACGGTGTGAGATAAAGGTTAGCATCACCAAACATACGTGTGTTGTCCTCCTTCTACCACTCGGGGAGTGTATTTTCTTTACAACACCACCCTATGCTTGCTTTTTATGATTCTGTCGCTTAATTATTGATGCAGAATAATTGATGTATTACACATACACAATGATTGTGTCATGTTTCTGTTTTATAATTTCATATGAAAATTGACATTTTATTTTTCTCTGTTATAAATTGTTTTCCTGCTTTCTTAATATACTGTCTCTTTTTGTATACTTGTATATGTAATTTGTTAATATATTTTACCTTTGGATAATAAAGATTACACAGAGGGGCGTCGAAAGGTGTAATTGTAAAAATTTTCAATCATTTCTTTTGTTTTTTTACCTCAAATAACTTTTTTTTAAATTCCCAGGAGTACAAAATTACAATTTTATCAGATCACCACATGCCTAAAATATGTTATAAATTTAATATTGCTGCTCATCTTAATTATTAGTTTTAAATGAAATTGATTCCTCACTTTTAAATGTGCTGAACATAGAGATTCAGTAAATAATTTGATTTTTAATTTAACATAAAAAATGAACATTTATACATGATGCAAAGATGTCAAGCATATTTTAAATGGTCGGTTAGGCTTAAATCCCTTTTCATACCCAGTCAAGAAATGACACATATACTAGTTCTTAAAAATAATAAAAATAAAAATCGAGTAAGTTCATTCTTTCAGAGTAATAATTTATAATAAATTTAATGTATTCTAATGTAGAATATATTATTTTTATAGTGCAATTAAATTATCCGATCACTTTGGTACCACTTAACAAAATCTCACTTATTGTGCAGATATGCTTGCTATGGAATTTGCCTATTTTTTATACATCTATGTAAAGTCGTCAATAATAAACTTCACATTAATGTAATTGTAATGTTTGCAATAGGTTCGGTGATAATAATGTATCATATAAGTGAATGTAATGTTTTCTGTATGGTCGGTGACTAAAATATATTATGAATAATATTGAATTTCAAATCTATTCACAAAGCGATAACCATTTTGCATTATATTAATAATTTAATATGAGTAATATGCAAAGACAATTAACTATCATACTTAAAGCATTAGCTATCATACAAAACCCGTATAGTGTTGCAGGGATGGTCCCATATAATGTATTATTTTGTATAATCACTAAGTAAATCAATATTTTTCATTATCAATTTAATTTAACAATATGCGCAGTACTAATTCTTTATTCAATTATTTGACTTTCGAATTTAGAATACAAATATAATAAAAATGTTCTTGGGTTTTCACGATCGTTCAGTCTTATGGCGTGCATATTTAACCTGAAAACTATACACAGAACAAATAAAATAATTATCACAAAATAACTATTAATATAAATATTGGCCTGAATATAACAAAATCAAAAATTTAAAAATAATTACTTTTGCGTTATATTGGAGATCTAAAGCTTAGACCTAATAAGTTTTTTTTTTCAAAGTAATGGGTAAAAATTTTTAGAATCGTGTCATATTCGGGCCAATACGGTACATAAATTAAAATGTATTAATTTAGTTTATTCTTTTCAAATTCCACAATTTTACAAATATGTAACATATTTTAATATTTTGTATGTATATTTTAGATTTAACATATTTTAAATACATTTTTAACTGTTCCTTTTAGTGCTCTCGCAATCCATCAAATGTGCCGTGCGCCCACTCCATTGGGATGAATTGTCAGGATGATGAGAGAAATATATTAATTAGCTCTTTAAGAACATTGTTATCTAATAATATTGGTTATTGAAGAAGACTAACAATATTTATTTGTTGCTCTTCTTCAAGTTTCCAAAGTTCGGAAACATCCACCTTAAATAATGCACCACCAGATGTGCTGTTGATGAAAGAAATTGGAAAAAAAGGAACAAACACAGTTATACTGAAAAATGACATATATTGAATAAAAATTCTAAATTCACTACAGTTAATTTTTCATACAAAAATGAATTAATATAACTAAGTCTCCCTAATATGTATAATAAAATTATATAAATGTATCCATTGCGTATAATATCACATTATTTTTAATTTTACCACTATTTTTTCTGATAATAACATTGGGTTTAGACAATTCTAAGCCAATTGTCTAATAAAAGTTTTAAGGCGACTACGCTTGTTTGTTCTTCACTCTGGATATTTTTGGACCCAAAGAATATTGGCATTTAGAGCTGCAATATTGAATAATTCGAAAAGACCTTCGTCTTGTAGCCTCCACACAAAGTTGTTTTATCACCCGTATCGTAATTTTGTTAAATAATAATTCACCACCTGCAGATTGTATGAATTGGTCAAACTTTGTTGCAAGTTCTTTATCTTTGTATTACCACATTTTTATCTTGTCTTATAATTTATATTTTGTATTCCATTGTCAATTTTCTTATTATATTAGTATATTTCGCATAGTAAATATTTTAAAACAAGTTTGACATCTTTATTGTTTAACCAATATATTTTTGTTACGAAAATTTAAAATTATTTCTATTGATTGAAAAACATTATTTTCGATAGAAAATTATTTTTCTAAATAATGTTTTCCTGTATTTTAATAAATTTTGTGGCCAAAATTAATTAAACGAAGTTGTAAGAACACCTAATAATTTAATAGTTGCTGCCGACTGTTTCTGAAAACCAAAATATCACTAAAAAACATCTCAAAATGTTTTATTTTATTTGTAACTATATAATACAATGTAAAAATTTTACTATTTAAAAGGGTATCTGAAGAACAATTTTTAAAGTGGACTTAGTTTTTGGATCACTTTATAGCAATAATTAATATAGGTATGAGTCAATATGTTTGGGTGAGTGCACCAATACTGGTTCTACCCATGTTACGAATCCAAGTTTTAATATAAAGTTTCATGTTCTTGGGATGATTCAATTGATTTAAATCTTTTAGCATTCTATTAAATAATTTAGGTCCAAAATATTTGTAGTTCCTTTGACCATATGCTGTGTGTACTCTTGAGGTTTGTAGATTATTTGTAAATATTTGTGCGTGTGGAAATTATATTTTGAGTTGTTTTAAAATGTATCTTGTTTGTATTTAAATATGTATTTAAGAGTAGTATTAGCGTATATTTGTCTTATATCAAAGACATTGAATTTATTAAAAATTTCATCAGTGCTCGTTGTGATTGGGGATTTGAGGATAAATTTTAATATAATTTTTTGAGCTGCTATTATTGGATTAATTGCAGACATAGTCACTCCACCCCAAGCAATTATACAATTATATATATACGTATCGTCCTCTGAGTTGTAACAATTGTGAACTTTTATTTTGTAAGCATACGAGGGTTGCCCATTTTCTTTTATGCTCAAAGTTAGGTATTTAGTTTTATTGGTATTAAGTGTTAAGGTGTTGATTCCTCTCTGTAATGTAACTTTTAAACATACCAAGTTCTTTGTCTAAGATACTAATTTTTTTTAGTTTTTCGATTAGATTCGAATGCGAAATTGTATCAAAGGCCTTGGCGAAATCAAGGAAAATGGATATACATTTATGTCTTTTATCCACATTGTTAGTAATGAAGTCCGGGACACAAGCAATATCTTCAGTTGTACCCACATTTGCCCTAAAGCCGAACTGGTTTTTAGAAATAATTTTATTACTCTCGAGGTATTCTACGAGTTGAATTTTTATAATTTTCTCTAATATTTTAGAAAGGGAATTAAGTAACGTAATGGGTCTATAGTTATTGATGTCACTTTTACTTGCTGCTTTGTGGATTGGGATAATTAATCCTTGTTTTAATTTAGTGGGGAAGTGTCCGAGTTTTAGACTAAGGTTAATAAAATAATGCAAGGGGGTTAGCAGTTGCACATACATTATATTAAGTATATTAACCGTAATACCATCTGTACCAGCAGCATTACTATTTTTTAGCGATTGGATTATATTTTTGATAACAGTTTTATCTACGTTTGTGAAAGAACATTTATAAACAATATCCTGGTTTAGATTGTGACTTTCAGATCTATTATTAAGCAGAGAAGAGGGGATTTTTTTAGCTAAATTAGACGCAATATTAGTGATGAAACAGTTGGCATGATTGACAATTTTGTCAGGGCTATTTTTAAAGTAGATTGGTTTACCTTCTATGTCAAGTTGATTAAGAACTGCCTCTTTTTGTTTATGAGCGTTAGTTGCCTCTCTTAAAATATTCCATATTTTTTTAGTCTCCATTGGTATCGATAATTTTTTGTTTATAGTAAAGTTCTTTGGCTTTTTTAATTATTAGTATACATATGTTTCTATATCTTTTGTAAAAATTATGCATAAGGGTTGTTACGTGTTTTTTTGTGTAATCTGTTTCTTTTTTTATAGACTTAATAATATTTTGCGTAATACACGGTTTTAGGGTTTTTTTTACTAGATGGGATGTGTTTGTAAATTGTAGTTTCATGTTTGTTAATTGCAATTTGTATATGTTCTATGAAGTAATTCCATGCATTTTCGGAGTTAGTGATAAGGTAAAGGTCATTCCAATCCATGGTTTCCAATGACAATTTTAAGTTTTCATAGTTTATTTTCATAGTAGAATGCTGATGTTCCGCCTTAAAGTTGTTATTATGAACAGTGTGTAGTGGAGTAGTGATCAGTCATTGTTGATTCATATACAATCGATTTGATACAGTTCTTAGTTTTGATCATAATATGGTCGATGCAAGATTTAGAGTCTTTTATAACTCTCGTAGGACTATTAATGGTGCTAGTAAACCCGTGGTGAGCTAACACATTGATATAATCAAGCCTTTGCGGATGACCATTAGTCATGATGTTAAAATTCATATCACTGATTAAGACAATGTTTTTTTTATCAGATAAGTGAGATAGGTAGTCATTAAGCGACCTTAGAAACGGTGAAATATTATATACTGACGGGGAGCGGTAAACTGCCAGAGTACATGTATCATTGCTATAATCTACTCGTAAGCTGTTAGCGTCCTGAATAATGAATTCTGATACAGAACAATGAAGTTCATTTTTAATATAAACAACAATTCCATCGCTTTTGGACAAGTGTTTAAAGGCGTTATAATGAGTATAGTGCTTGAGATTTTTCGGTGTGTATGATTCAGTGAGCCAACACTCGGTTAAAATTATTACGTGGAAGCTAATGGAGAGACTATCGAGCATTATTAGTAGTTCATCAAAATTTTTATTGATCGATCTTATGTTTTGATAAAATATTTTAAGGTTCTCATTGCCATTAAAATATATTTTGCTCGATATTGAGTCTGATGTTACAAAGGACTCGAGTGAGTTTATGTCAATCATATATATTAATTCTTGAGCTATTTTTTTTATTGTATGTTAGTTTAAGAGGTGTTAATTGTATACAAAAAAATATAGGTGAGCTCCGCCGCCATTGGCCAATATTGGTGAAATATAAGATATTTATTAAACAAAGTGTATTATTGGCAAACTTTTTTCTAATTACTCACAATAGCTGGAACTCTTATATATTAGGTTAGGAATAGGTCATCTGAGTGCTTAATGTGAATAACTCTATTCTCAGGTGCATTTTTGACCATAATTTTTTCATTTTTAAACCACACAAACAAGTAATAATTTTCCTTACATTTTTGTTTTACTTTCCACAGTAGTTCTTTACAGTACGGGCACAGTATTTCACGTATGTAAAGTTTTTCACATCCTAGAGTTTTTAATGTATTCAGGTCATTCTTTTTTCTATTTTCCAATAGTTGATATTTAGTTCTGATGTCTGCAAATTTAACAAGAAGCTTTGGAGGGGCACCGATTCTTCTATTTCACCTTTTGGCTTCTATAATATCCCTGTTTTGTATCAATTTGTTTCATGATAATTTCTAAGATATCATTTTGCGGGTGGGTTGGTGGTTGAGATCCTTTGCTTCTAGTTTGTTTCTCCATTTTATTTCCTTTTCTTGTTACTCTGAGAAATATTCACCTTCGAGGAGATTGTCATACACTGGTTCCACGAATCTGTCACTAATAATACTCGGGTATAGGCAACAATAAGATAGTCAATCTGTATTTTTTTGATTTATAAGCTTACCTTGCATAATAGATAATATATGGTTTCATTGTACTATTCACTGTGGCCAGATATGATGTCTGTATAAAGATTAAGAACGAGGCATAAGTTATTCACCACTTTTTTTTGCAATTTAAGTACACCTACTTGTAGGTGAACGAGGAATGAGGAGGTGAATGTCCGTTTAATATTTAAAACGTGTATGTATTAACCGTATCGTTAACTTTATGTGATATGAACACAAGGATTACTGATCTTGTGAAGAATACTTGAAGTACAAATTATTATTATTAAGTTAAATCATTAACTAGTTAAATATTTTGTTTTGCTAACATTTTATGTATTTTTTCAAATATGTGACATTGTAAAATCTGCAAACATTGTCTTAGGCTTTTCACAAAATATGATGGGGTAGACAAGACAGGCAGTAAGTAATAAATATTGACATAGTATTCTTTTGATACATTTAATGTTGAAAGTGTTAACATAATGCTTCTACCGTATCTGACGGACCGATATGTGTAGATAAATAGTCATTACTGAATGAATATTTCTATGTGAAGAAAACTTAGAAATATATTATTAGTTATTAAATACCGTTTGCATCGAGACGTTCAGCTGTTGATTTTTGAAGATGTTTCACTTGAGTAGTTCAATGCATAGTTGATAGTCGGTTTTCAGCCATTTGTCCACGCAGCTCACGGAGTTTCTTGCAAACATAATGGTGCCTTGTGGATATCTGGTAGAAGCAGGAAACATTGTGCCTGAAGTGAGCTATTTGTGATGTACGGTAGTTAGAGCCGGTGAGCTCTAGTGAAACGGGTATGGTCTAAAAACAACTTTATCATTTATTTATTTATTCTTAATATGGTGCACGCATAAGTGTATATACAATACGTGTATGAAAATCTTCGTCGCACTGTAGGTACATCACTGATATTTGAGATTTATTTGCGGATATATGCTATGAGCTGTTTTTTAACAATTATTTCGTATATTTTGGCTATGTTGGATATTATTGATATAGGGCGGTAATTTTTGAAGTCTTTTTTATTTCCTGTTTTAAATATTGGTGTTATAAAAGTTTGTTTATAGTTAGATGGGAATACTCCATTTCGAAGGCTATTATTTATAATATGGGTTACGGGTTTGGTAAGAGTTAATATGTTTTCTTTAAGTATTTATGTTGTGATTTGGTCGAAGCCAGGAGTTGTATCATTTTTTAAGTTATTTTGTCGCCTTCATCACCTAGCTTCCCGGTGTGGTGTCCTGACTGATTTTGCCACTGTTGCCGAGTAAGTACCTAACGTATTAACATTAAGATTAATTAATTTACGTAAAAAAACATTTGCGGCGTGCATAATCAAAATCGGATGTGTCCACTTTTTATGGTTTTTAAGTCGGGAATGTACATATATAAAATGCAATTGAAATTCGCTTGTTACGTTAATCACAGACAAGTCCAACAAATAATTGAATTAAACCCAGATAAATATACTCCAGCCAATAAGATGGTAATTCTTGGTCATGTGACCTGTGGTTACCGGTCATTTTCAATACGTCTCCAAATATGACAATCCATAATAATATAATATTAAGTTTGACTCCTAAAAATGCACTAAACCGAATGAAGATACCAACAGTGTGGAAAACTGCACTACACAAAAAAACTAATTATTGTGTTTGCACGGGCCCATAATAGTTCATAGGTTCACGCGAATAACATAGTAACAATTTATGGAACCGATGAACCAAAACGCGTTAAGTTGATTGCATTCAAAAAATTTAATAATAGGCGTATCAATTATAAAATACGACAGAATACATGTTTAAAATTTGTCGTAATCTTTGCTACAGTGGAATAATAACTTGTTTCCCTGAATAGGAAGAGGTCCAGGATCCAATCCCGGTAGCAACCAAATTTTGTAAAATAAAATGGATTTTATCTGTATATCTTTGAAGTTGATTAATTTAAAATGTATTAATACTGTTGCTCCTGCAGGCGAGGATGGCAAAGCTAGTGTTTCTGAAGAGGTTGTCCTGGTTTCGCTGCGTATCCACTCGACCTTTTTATTCCGACCCCTCTAGCCGCCGCCTTCTCCGTCTCAAACAATATTTGAATATAGACGTACATGTCATCTGACCGGCCGAACTATCTGAAAGCTTTGATTCAGATCAGATGAGAGTTTGAATAGTCTTGGCATTTCCATATTTCCGCATTTCACAATGTATGTAATGTGAACTCTTCATTTACATCTTTTATTAATTATTGTAAATCCCCCATAATTAGAATAGTATCATCAGCCCACTCCGTTGGGACGAATTGTGCTTACACAGAATTGTGAAATGAGAAACAGAATTGTGAAATGAGAGCGATGGACTAACTAACTCTTGAAGAACATATTTAATAATATTGATATTGAATGAATATTGAATTGTTGATCTTCTTCAAGATTCCAAAGTTTGTAAACATCCACCTTAAATAATTCACCACAAAATATTTTGTTTCAAAGGCTTTGAAAAAGATAAAATAATTTGAGGTATGTATAAAAAGTGTAAAATCACAAATACCAGGTCATAGACTTCATATACCGGGCGTTATTGTCCTCATAGAGATGGTCACTGAGAAGGTGGCGGGGATATAAATCAACTCGTGAATTACACATATTCATAGTTTATTGTGCATTTTAACTAAGGTGACAAGTCGAAGTTCTTAATCTAACTTAGACTCTATTTAATCCTAATGTTAACGTAATCTTAAAGTCATCCATAACTAGTTAACTAGTTATTTGGATATTGCTAGAGAGTACCAGGTCCGGGACTTGGCTGACCGATGTCTGCTGCTGTAGTAGGTCACGTGAATGGCAACCGATAACTCGATCCGGGCGGGACTGTAGCCTCATGTCCGCTTTTCAGGTGGGTGACCTCATCCGTGAGCTTCTGCTGACCGCCTTCGCTCCAGCTACGACCATTGACGTCGCTCATCGCACTTCCATTGTTCCTCCGATTCTATACTGCACTTTCGATTCCATATTCCTTTCCTCCCCCATCAGTTTATTACTTCCTTATTTCCACTGCCAGATTCTCCACCTTATTTCGACTGCTGATTTCCTTTCTCAACTTCCAATTCCACTGTGAAAAACCAACTGCTAAAATTGAACGGACTTTTTCCGACTGCAGAGTCTGGACTTTTAACATCCTCGGACGTGGGGTGTGTACTTAACATGTCCCTCGGTCCATTCCTAAGCAGTGATTGAGTCGCGCTCTTGAGCCCTGCCATCGGCGATGGCAATCCTGGCCACGTCTCTCGTTGGGTTCTCAGTTGCCCGTGGTCCGGCTACCTACATGCGTAGGCCTAACATTTGTTACTGTCGGTCTTCGACCGTTTACTTTCCAGCCAGCGTATCTATTATAATCTGAAGGCTAGATGATAATTAAAAAACTAAAGTTCATTGTCCATAGGTCACATATTTAGATAGTTTATTACCTATTAAACACTATTAGTACATTTATTTAGCTCACAATTGCAAACAATTACCTTACAAACTTACATTCATCCGTAATACAGACCCCTTAATAAATTATTCGGAATTCTGGAATATTCTCATCACAAAATTTAAGTCTCAGTGATTCATATATAACATATTCTAATTAACTAGGTACATAATTTACAAGAAGACAAGTGGCTCATTTGGTAGATATATTATAAGTGATAAAGGGTCATCAGTATGATACAGAAACTATTCATGTATCAATACTATTTATTGAAAAGCTTCAGTTTATGGGACTAATATATTTTATAAATTATATTTTTTGGAGATAAATAGCTAATCAAATATTTGTTTGTTCAATCGTGCATTTATAAATTGGTACCTATTGTATTACATTAAACTCTTTTCACCCTGCCTATCCCGGAGGTGAAAAGTCTCACTAATGTTAGAGCAATTGTAGATATGCCACATGCCGAATCCATGCCCGTAAAATCATTCTTCAGGACCTCGGAAAGACACCCTTGTCCGTCTTCGGGCATTCCTGTTCTCTCGCTTGTAAAATACCTTAAATTTGTTTTATAAAAGGAGTTGTGCTAACGAATTACATCTCAATGTAGAAAAATTCAAACAAATACGTTTCAATAAAAGTAAAAATCAACTCTTTTTCAATACAGCATTAACAATATTGCTCTAAGTAGAGTCGCACAGTTGTGCGAGATTTGGGTGTGCTCTTTGACGAAAAATTGTCATTTATCCAACACTACAATGAAATTTGCAACAAGGCAATGACATCCTTAGGATTTGTGTTGCTTGAGAGTATGTATTTTAAAGATGATTTATCATAGCACGAATAGTTACACTGTGGACAAGAAAAAGGTTTCTTTCCAATATGTGTGAATGCATGTGTTTTTGACGTTGATTAATTATAATTGCTTTATTTACATTTTTTATACATTTATTATTACATACGGTTTCTTACCACTATGTGTAAGCATATGTCTCTTTAGCTTTGAATTTTGATAGCATGAGTAATTGCACTGTACACATGAAAAACGTTTCTCACCAGTATGCGTGGCCATATGTGCTTTTAAAAGTGATTTTCGATTGCACGAGTAATTGCACTGTGAACATGAAAAAGGTTTTTTACCACTATGTGTAAACACATGTCTCTTCAGCCTTGATTTTTGATAGCATGAGTAATTGCACTGTGCACATGTAAAACGTTTCACACCGTAATGCCTAACTGTATGTGCTTTTAAAACTGATTTTTCATAGCACGAGTAATTGCACTGTGAACATGAAAAAGGTTTCTCACCACTATGTGTAAGCACATGTTTCTTTAGGCTTGTTTTTTGATAGCTTGAGTAATTGCACTGTGCACATGAAAAACGTTTCTCACCGGAATGCCTGAGTGTATGTATTTTTAAACGTGGTTTATAATTGCACGAGAAATTGCACTGTGAACAAGAAAAAAAATTCTCACCACTGTGTATAAGAACATGAATTTTTAGGCTTGATTTATGATAACAAGAGTAATTGCACTGTGAACAAGAAAAAAGTTTCTCACCACTGTGTGTAAGAACATGAATATTTAGGTTTGATTTACTATTGCACGAGTAATTGCAGTCTAAACAAGAAAATAGTTTCTCACTAGTGTGCGTGAGTATATGTCTTTTTAAATGTGATTTTTGTTTACACGAATAGTTACACTGTGTACATGAAAAAGGTTTCTCAGCAGCATGCGTGAGTGTATGTGTTTTTAAATAATGTTTATAATTGCACGAGTAATTGCACTGTGAACAAGAAAAAAGTTTCTCACCACTGTGTGTAAGAACATGAATATTTAGGTTTGATTTACTATTGCACGAGTAATTGCAGTCTGAACAAGAAAATAGTTTCTCACTAGTATGCGTGAGTATATGTCTTTTTAAAAGTAATTTTCGTTTACACGAATAGTTACACTGTGTACATGAAAAAGGTTTCTCAGTAGCATGCGTGAGTGTATGTATTTTTAAATTTGATTTGGATTTGCACGAATAGTTGCACTGTGTACATGAAAAAGGTTTCTTTTCAGAATGCGTGAGTGTATGTATTTTTAATATTGATTTGGATTTGCACGAGAAATCACACTGTGAACATGAAAAAGGTTTCTCACCAGTATGTGTAAGAACATGACAAATTAGGCTTGATTTATAATTGCACGAGTAATTGCACTGTGAACAAGAAAAAAGTTTTTCACCAGTGTGCGTGAGTGTATGCAATTTAAAATGTTGTTTGTGATTGGACGAATATTTGCACTGTGAACATGAAAACTGCTTCTCTCCACTGGAAGTAAGCGTGCGCCAACTTGAGGATTTGTTGAAGCTGGTAACTGTCTCCAATTCTGCAATGTAAATAAACTAATGTATTTGTAAAATATTTATTTTAGTGTGTTTATTAAGTCAGTTGTACATGTAGTTCATATTTAAATATAACTACTTTAAATTCAATCTCGCGAACTGATGCCCTGAGATCTGAGCCAAAATTTGTTGAATTTCTCTGTAGGATACTGCAAAAATCAAATACACCCCCTACGCTCTTCCTCTGGCTAACCCACCTCCTAATAAATGAGTATAATCTATTATAATATTGCGCAAACTAATATTTCCGTAGAATCCATTGCATACTATTATACTAGTACCAATGCCAGTAAGGAATATTCCAAAGTACCAAATATGTCGATGCGTTTTTAATATCTTTTGGTTAAGATTACTTAAATGTTTTATATTAAATATATTTAATAACATTTAATTTACAGTACGCTAATATCTATTAAATTGTAATAAAGGGTACATTGTATTTATTAAGAGTAAAAAATACACTAAATAGCGAAATCGTATGAATTTTTCAGACTGGCTAATATATTGGTAATCTGTCATTGAATTTGTAAGTAAGAAGTAAGATCTCCGGTAGAAGTCGCTAAGCGACCAAACGTTTATGATAAATAAATTACGTCGCGACGGATCAATACGTTGCTGGCCGCGGTGAAAAGATTTTAGATGCGCTGGGGCGAAGAGGGGTTGTTTTATTTTTCAAATATTGAATGCTCAATAGTAGGAAAACATTTGTACGTAGTCTAGTTTGTCAAGTAGTGCTGTGAATAATCCTTGGATATGAGTACTCGATCATTTTAGTAATGCAGTTTAATACGGTTTAACACAAAACATCAATTTAATGAAAATACAGATTCTATGAAATCCCCGGCCGCGCAATGGGCGCAAGAGCCTACCAGGGCCTGCAGGGCCTAGCAGCGAGCACTTGATTGGTGCTAGGCTTGTATGATATTGAATGCCATTTCTTATAAATTTTTGCAATTGACCCCGAGAAAAATACTGGTATACTATGTTGAACACCATCAACATGTATTTAGTTACACCACAACAGGATCCTGAGGAAACGATGGTCATCCCACTCCAGCCCGGACCAAGTTTTGCAGTCTGGTCACCTTGGATTACTATTTTCCGTCGCTTTCTATCCACCTAGAACGGTCACATCAGGTGCGCGCAATTCACATCATCCATTACTATCTAGAATAAACCCTCACCGGCGCGCTGGTCGGCCCTCCTGGAGTACTCCGAGCACTCCTCCTTGATGTCAGGATACGATATGTCTATATTAGTGTAGGGCGCTCCACCACCTGCTTTTTCATCTTCGCTCTCGGCTGCAGACCCTGGCTCAGGCTTCACAGCCGGAGCATCTGGGTCAGCACGGTCCATGGTTCAAGGATCTCGCAGCGAGAATGGTTTGACGAGATACGAGACGCAACTAAGTTCAAATGGCGCCTGACAAACATATAATACATACAACAAATGCCTTGTATTTATTTAAAAAGCTTCAAGCTCCGTCCAGAAACAAAAACTCGCGAATTGGGGTCCGTTCGCCGCTGTCAGAACGGCCCTTCAGGGAGTCCGACACGGCACAATTTAATTGGAAAATGCGAGGACCGTAGCTGTGGATTCATCAAATACCCGAAGAAGCGCGCCCTGGCGAGATCCCGCAGTTAGTTTCACAATTGTAAAACTTCTCATCGTGAAAAATGACGCACGCGACGGCACTACCCATAGATAAAGTATTCTAGAACGGTAACTCCATTTAACTTATTCCAGTTGTATAGCGCCATCTGGCGGCCTTTTTATTTTATTTTGATTTGAAATAAATTTCAGCTATTATTAAAAATAGTTTTATAATTTTCTATGTAAAAAAGCTTATTATGAATAATTGTCAACGAGTACTGGACCCTTAGTGTTCTGGTTTTACAGGAACTTCTCGGATCCATGCTTTATGATTGATTGACAGATAGCGTAGTATGCCATTTTAAGAAGTTTTATAGTATGGAAATTTCTAATATTTCTAAAAAAATATAATGAAAAAATATTTTATTTTATTTGTAATGAGTTGTGTATGATGATTCAATTTGAGATAAGGATCAATAATAATTCCTATGTATTTAATTTGGTCAGTACGTTCTATATAATTCCATTGACACATATCGTCGTCTGAATTGGAACAATTGTGAACTTTTATTTTGTAAGCATACGTGGGTTGCCCATTTCCTTTTATGCTCTAAGTTAGGTATTTAATTTTATCGGTATTGAGTGTTAAGGTCGAGCCATTTTTTAACAATAATTATACCTTTCTCGCCTTTTTTAAATATTGCTGACCATGTATCAACTTTGAATCGAAGAACAGTGTCATCTGCAAAACAAGTAACGCTTCCGTTAAAAGAGATGTTGCATAGGTCATTATTATATATTAAGAATATTATTGGACCTAATATGCTACCCTGTGGGACCCCCAAAGTAAGTAGAAAGAGGATTATTTGAAATTTCTTTAATACGAACTCGTTGATTCCTGTCCGTGATGTAACTTTTAAACATATTAAGTTCTTTGCCTAAGATACCAATTTTTTTAAAGTTTTTCCGATTAGACTCGAATGCGAAATTGTATCAAAGGCCTTGGCGAGATCAAGGAAAATGGATATACATTTATGTCTTTTATCCACATTGTTAGTAATGAAGTCCGGGACACAAGCAATATCTTCAGTTGTACCCACATTTGCCCTAAAGCCGAACTGGTTTTGAGAAATAATTTTATTACTCTCGAGGTATTCTACGAGTTGAATTTTTATAATTTTCTCTAATATTTTAGAAAGGTAATTAAGTAACGTAATGGGTCTATAGTTATTGATGTCACTTTTACTTGCTGCTTTGTGGATTGGGATAATTAATCCTTGTTTTAATTTAGTGGGGAAGTGTCCGAGTTTTAGACTAAGGTTAATAAAATAATGCAAGGGGGTTAGCAGTTGCACATACATTATTTTAAGTATATTAACCATAATACCATCTGTACCAGCAGCATTCATATTTTTTAGCGATTGGATTATATTTTTGATAACAGTTTTATCTTTGTTTGTGAAAGAACATTTGTAAACAATATCCTGGTTTAGATTGTGACTTTCAGACCTATTATTAAGCAGAGAAGAGGGGATTTTTTTATCTAAATTAGACGCAATATTAGTGAAGAAACAGTTTGCATGATTGACAATTTTGCCAGGGCTATTTTTAAAGTGGATTGGTTTTCCTTCCATGTCAAGTTGATTAAGAACTGTCTCTTTTTGTTTATGAGCGTTAGTTGCCTCTCTTAAAATATTCCATATTTTTTTAGTCTCCATTGGTATCGATAATTTTTTGTTTATAGTAAAGTTCTTTGGCTTTATTAATTATTAGTGTACATATGTTTCTATATTGTTTGTAAAAATTATGCAAAGTAATGTCATAAGGGTTGTTACGTGTTTTTTTGTGTAATCTGTTTCTCTTTTTTTAGACTTAATAATATTTTGCGTAATCCACGGTTTTAGGGTTTTTTTTTACTAGATGGGATGTGTTTGTAAATTGTAGTTTCATGTTTGTTAATTGCATTTTGTATATGTTCTATGAAGTAATTCCATGCATTTTCGGAGTTAGTGATAAGGTAAAGGTCATTCCTATTCATGGTTTGCAAGTGCATAGTTTATTTTCGTAGTTGAATGCTGATGTTCCGCCTTAAAGTTGTTATTATGAACAGTGTGTAATGAAATAGTGTGTAGTGGAGTAGTGATCAGTCATTGTTGATTCATATACAATCGATTTGATACAGTTCTTAGTTTTGAACATAATGTGGTCGATGCAAGATTTAGAGTCTTTTATAACTCTCGTAGGACTATTAATGGTGCTAATAAACCCGTGGTGAGCTAACACATTGATATAATCAAGCCTTTGCGGATGACCATTAGTCATGATGTTAAAATTCATATCACTGATTAAGACAATGTTTTTTTTATCAGATAAGTGAGATAGGTAGTCATTAAGCGACCTTAGAAACGGTGAAATATTATATACTGACGGGGAGCGGTAAACTGCCAGAGTACATGTATCATTGCTATAATCTACTCGTAAGCTGTTAGCGTCCTGAATAATGAATTCCGATACAGAACAATGAAGTTCATTTTTAATATAAACAACAATTCCATCGCTTTTGGACAAGTGTTTAAAGGCGTTATAATGAGTATAGTGCTTGAGATTTTTTGGTGCGTATGATTCAGTGAGCCAACACTCGGTTAAAATTATTACGTGGAAGCTAATGGAGAGACTATCGAGCATTATTAGTAGTTCATCAAAAATTTTATTGATCGATCTTATGTTTTGATAAAATATTTTAAGGTTCTCATTGCCATTAAAATATATTTTGCTCGATATTGAGTCTGATGTTACAAAGGACTCGAGTGAGTTTATGTCAATCATATCTATTAATTCTTGAGCTATTTTTTTATTGTATGTTAGTTTAAGAGGTGTTAATTGTATACAAAAAAATATAGGTGAGCTCCGCCGCCATTGGCCAATATTGGTAAAATATATGATATTTATTAAACAAAGTGTATTATTGGCAAACTTTTTTCTAATTACTCACAATAGCTGGAACTCTTATATATTAGGTTAGGAATAGGTCATCTGAGTGCTTAATGTGAATAACTCTATTCTCAGGTGCATTTTTGACCATAATTTTTTCATTTTTAAACCACACAAACAAGTAATAATTTTCCTTACATTTTTGTTTTACTTTCCACAGTAGTTCTTTACAGTACGGGCACAGTATTTCACGTATGTAAAGTTTTTCACATCCTAGAGTTTTTAATGTATTCAGGTCATTCTTTTTTCTATTTTCCAATAGTTGATATTTAGTTCTGATGTCTGCAAATTTAACAAGAAGCTTTGGAGGGGCACCGATTCTTCTATTTCACCTTTTGGCTTCTATAATATCCCTGTTTTGTATCAATTTGTTTCATGATAATTTCTAAGATATCATTTTGCGGGTGGGTTGGTGGTTGAGATCCTTTGCTTCTAGTTTGTTTCTCCATTTTATTTCCTTTTCTTGTTACTCTGAGAAATATTCAGCTCCGAGGAGATTGTCATACACTGGTTCCACGAATCTGTCACTAATAATACTCGGGTATAGGCAACAATAAGATAGTCAATCTGTATTTTTTTGATTTATAAGCTCACCTTGCATAATAGATAATACATATATGGTTTCATTGTACTATTCACTGTGGCCAGATATGATATCTGTGTAAAGATTAAGAACGAGGCATAAGCTATTCACCACTCTTTTTTGCAATTTAAGTACACCTACTTGTAGGTGAATGAGGAATGAGGAGGTGAATGTCCGGAAAGACTGTAAAGTGATTCTTTAATATTTAAAACGTGTATGTATTAACCGTATCGTTAACTTTATGTGATATGAACACAAGGATTACTGATCTTGTGGAGAATACTTGAAGTACGAATTATTTTTATTAAGTTAAATCATTAACTAGTTAAACATTTTGTTTTGCTAACATTTTATATATTTTTTCAAATATGTGACATTGTAAAATCTGCAAACATTGTCTTAGGCTTTTCACAAAATATGATGGGGTAGACAAGACAGGCAGTAAGTAATAAGTATTGACATAGTATTCTTTTGATACATTTAATGTTGAAAGTGTTAACACAATGCTTCTACCGTATCTGACGGACCGATACGTGTAGATAAATAGTAATTACTGAATGAATATTTCTATGTGAAGAAAACTTAGAAATATATTATTAGTTATTAAATACCGTTTGCATCGAGACGTTCAGCTGTTGACTTTTGAAGATGTTTCACTCGAGTAGTTCAATGCATAGTTGATAGTCGGTTTTCAGCCATTTGTCCACGCAGCTCACGGAGTTTCTTGCAAACATAATGGTGCCTTGTGGATTTCTGGTAGAAGCAGGAAACATTGTGCCTGAAGTGAGCTATTTGTGATGTACGGTAGTTAGAGCCGGTGAGCTCTAGTGAAACGGGTATGGTCTAAAAACAACTTTATCATTTATTTATTTATTCTTAATATGGTGCACGCATAAGTGTATATACAATACGTGTATGAAAATCTTCGTCACACTGTAGGTACATCACTGATATTTGAGATTTATTTGCGGATATATGCTATGAGCTGTTTTTTAACAATTATTTCGTATATTTTGGCTATGTTGGATATTATTGATATAGGGCGGTAATTTTTGAAGTCTTTTTTATTTCCTGTTTTAAATATTGGTGTTATAAAAGTTTGTTTATAGTTAGACGGGAATACTCCATTTCGAAGGCTATTATTTATAATATGGGTTACGGGTTTGGTAAGAGTTAATATGTTTTCTTTAAGTATTTATGTTGTGATTTGGTCGAAGCCAGGAGTTGTATCATTTTTTAAGTTATTTTGTCGCCTTCATCACCTAGCTTCCCGGTGTGGTGTCCTGACTGATTTTGCCACTGTTGCCGAGTAAGTACCTAACGTATTAACATTAAGATTAATTAATTTACGTAAAAAAACATTTGCGGCGTGCATAATCAAAATCGAATGTGTCCACTTTTTATGGTTTTTAAGTCGGGAATGTACATATATAAAATGCAATTGAAATTCGCTTGTTACGTTAATCACAGACAAGTCCAACAAATAATTGAATTAAACCCAGATAAATATACTCCAGCCAATAAGATGGTAATTCTTGGTCATGTGACCTGTGGTTACCGGTCATTTTCAATACGTCTCCAAATATGACAATCCATAATAATATAATATTAAGTTTGACTCCTAAAAATGCACTAAACAGAATGAAGATACCAACAGTGTGGAAAACTGCCCTACACAAAAAAAACTAATTATTTTGTTTGCACGGGCCCATAATAGTTCATAGGTTCACGCGAATAACAAAGTAACAATTTATGGAACCAATGAACCAAAACGTGTTAAGTTGATTGCGTTCAAAAAATTTAATAATAGGCGTATCAATTATAAAATACAACAGAATACATGTTTAAAATTTGTCGTACAGTGGAATAATAACTCGTTTCCCTGAATAGGAAGAGGTCCAGGATCCAATCCCGGTAGCAACCAAATTTTGTAAAATAAAATGGATTTTATCTGTATATCTTTGAAGTTGATTAATTTAAAATGTATTAATACTGTTGCTCCTGCAGGCAAGGATGGCAAAGCTAGTGTTTCTGAAAAGGTTGTCCTGGTTTCGCTGCGTATCCACTCGACCTTTTTATTCCGACCCCTCTAGCCGCCGCCTTCTCCGTCTCAAACAATATTTGAATATAGACGTACACGTCATCCGACCGGTCGAACTATCTGAAAGCTTTGATTCAGATCAGATGAGAGTTTGAATAGTCTTGGCATTTCCATATTTCCGCATTTCACAATGTATGTAATGTGAACTCTTCATTTACATCTTTTATTAATTATTGTAAATCCTCCATAATTAGAATAGTATCATCAGCCCACTCCGTTGGGACGAATTGTGCTTACACAGAATTGTGAAATGAGAAACAGAATTGTGAAATGAGAGCGATGGACTAACTAACTCTTGAAGAACATATTTAATAATATTGATATTGAATGAATATTGAATTGTTGATCTTCTTTAAGATTCCAAAGTTTGTAAACATCCACCTTAAATAATTCACCACAAAATATTTTGTTTCAAAGGCTTTGAAAGAGAGAAAATAATTTGAGGTATGTATAAAAAGTGTAAAATCACAAATACCAGGTATATACAAATACTTCATATACCGGGCGTTATTGTCCTCATGGAGATGGTCACTGAGAAGGTGGCGGGGATATAAATCAACTCGTGAATTACACATATTCATAGTTTATTGTACATTTTAACAAAGGTGACATATGGAAGTTCTTAATCTAACTTAGACTCTACTTAATTCTAATCTTAGCATAATCTTAAAGTTTACCTTAACTAGTTATCTAGTTATCCGGATATTGCTGAAGAGCACCAGGTCCGGGACTTGGCTGACCTATGTCTGCTGTTGTAGCAGGTTACGCGAATCGTGTCGAATGAAATGTGTCGGTCCATCCCTTAAGCAGTGATTGGGTCGCGCCCTTGTTCTGCCGCTCCAGGGCCCTGCCATCAGCGATGGCCAACCTAGCTACGTCTCCAGTTGGGTTCTCAGTTGCCCGTGGTCTGGCAACTGTGAAGTCATGCGTAGACCTAACATTTGTTACTGTCGGTCTTCGACCGTTTACTCTCCAGCCAGCGCACCTATTATAATCTGAGGGCTAGGTAATAATTTAAAAACTAAAGTTCATTGTCCATAGGTCACATATTTACATAATTTCTTACATATTAAACATTATTCGTACATTTATTTACCTCATAATTGCAAACAAACAATTACCTTAAACATTTACACTTATCCGTAATAACAGACCCCTTAATAAATTATCCAGCATTCTGGAATATTCTTATCACAAAATATAGGTATCAGTGATTCATATATAACATATTCTAATTAACTAGGTACATAATTTACAAGAAGACAAGTGGCTCATTTGGTGGAAATATTATAAGTGATAAAGAGTTACAGCACGATACAGAAACTATTCATGTATTAATAACATTTATTGAAAAGTTCCAGTTTATAGGAATAATATATTTTTATAAATTATATTTTTTGGAGATAAATAGCATTTTATTTGTTCTATCGTGCAATTATAAATTGGTGCTTATTGTATTACATTAAACTCTTTTCACCTTGCCTATCCCGGCGAAGAAGTCTTACTGGTGTTAGAGCAATTGTAGATATGCCACATGCCGAATCCATGCCCTGTTTGCGGTATACCAGAAGAAGTCTCATCCGCGTGAGACCTGCTATCCTTAAGCTCGGCAATAAAAATGAAAGAGTCGACCGCCCATAAAACTATTGCTTTATATACATATTTTATACATTTATTATTACATACGGTTTCTCACCACTATGTGTAAGCACATGTCTCTTTAGCCTTGATTTAAGATAGCATGAGTAATCGCACTGTACACATGAAAAACGTTTCTCACCAGTATGCCTGGCTATATGCATTTTTAAAAGTGATTTTCGATTGCACGAGTAATTGCACTGTGAACATGAAAAAGGTTTTTTACCACTATGTGTAAACACATGATTATTTAGGCTTGATTTATGATAGCACGAGTAATTGCACTGTGAACAAGAAAAAAGTTTCTCACCACTGTGTGTAAGAACATGAATATTTAGGTATGATTTACTATTGCACGAGTAATTGCAGTCTGAACAAGAAAATAGTTTCTCACTAGTATGCGTGAGTATATGTCTTTTTAAATATGATTTTTGTTTACACGAATAGTTACACTGTGTACATAAAAAAGGTTTCTCAGCAGTATGTGTGAGTGTATGTATTTTTAAATATGATTTGTATTTGCACGAGTAATTGCACTGTGAACAAGAAAATAGTTTCTCACTAGTATGCGTGAGTATATGTCTTTTTAAATGTGATTATTGTTTACACAAATAGTTACACTGTGTACATGAAAAAGGTTTCTCCGCAGCATGCGTGAGTGTATGTGTTTTTAAATAATGTTTATAATTGCACGAGTAATTGCACTGTGAACAAGAAAAAAGTTTCTCACCACTGTGTGTAAGAACATGAATATTTAGGTTTGATTTACTATTGCACGAGTAATTGCAGTCTGAACAAGAAAATAGTTTCTCACTAGTATGCGTGAGTATATGTCTTTTTAAAACTAATTTTCGTTTACACGAATAGTTACACTGTGTACATGAAAAAGGTTTCTCAGTAGCATGCGTGAGTGTATGTATTTTTAAATTTGATTTGGATTTGCACGAATGGTTGCACTGCGTACATGAAAAAGGTTTCTTTTCAGAATGCGTGAGTGTATGTATTTTTAATATTGATTTGGATTTGCACGAGAAATCACACTGTGAACATGAAAAAGGTTTCTCACCAGTGTGTGTAAGAACATGACAAATTAGGCTTGATTTATAATGGCACGAGTAATTGCACTGTGAACAAGAAAAAAGTTTTTCACCAGTGTGCGTGAGTGTATGCAATTTAAAATGTTGTTTGTGATTGGACGAATATTTGCACTGTGAACATGAAAACTGCTTCTCTCCACTGGAAGTAAGCGTGCGCCAACTTGAGGATTTGTTGAAGCTGGTAACTGTCTCCAATTCTGCAATGTAAATAAACTAATGTATTTGTAAAATATTTATTTTAGTGTGTTTATTAAGTCAGTTGTACATGTAGTTCATATTTAAATATAACTACTTTAAATTCAATCTCGCGAACTGATGCCCTGAGATCTGAGCCAAAATTTGTTGAGTTTCTCTGTAGGATACTGCTAAAATCAAATACACCCCCTACGCTCTTCCTCTGGCTAACCCACCTCTGAATAAATGAGTATAATCTATTATAATATTGCGCAAACGAATATTTCCGTAGAATCCATTGCAGACTATTATACTAGTACCAATGCCAGTAAGGAATATTCCAAATATGTCGATGCGTTTTTAATATCTTTTGGTTAACATTATTTAAATGTTTTACATTAAATATATTTAACAACATTTAATTTACAGTACACTAATATCTATTAAATTGTAAAACTGTACATTGTATTTATTAAGAGTAAAAAAAATACACTAAGTAGCGAAATCGTATGAATTTTTCCGACTGGCTAATATATTTGGTAATCTGTCATTGAATTTGTAAATAAGAAGTAAGATCTCCGGTAGAAGTCGCTAAGCGAACCAAACGTTTATGATAAATAAATTACGTCGCGACGGACTAATACGTTGCTGGCCGCGGTGAAAAGGTTTTAGATGCGCTGGGGCGAAGAAGGGTAGTTTTATTTTTCAAATATTGAATGCTCAATAGCAGGAAAACATTTGTACGTAGTCTAGTTTGTCAAGTAGTGCTGTGAATAATCCTTGGATATGAGTACTCGATCATTTTAGTAATGCAGTTCAGTACGGTTTAACACAAAACATCAATTTAATGAAAATACAGATTCTATGAAATCCCCGGCCGAGCAGGGGCGCAAGAGCCTACCAGGGCCTGCAGGGCCTAGCAGCGAGCACTTGATTGCTGCTAGGCTTGTATGATGTTGAATGCCATTTCTTATAAATTTTTGCAATTGACCCCGAGCAAAACACTGGTGTACTATGTTGAACACCATCAACATGTGTTTAGTTACACCACAACAGGATCCTGAGGAACCGATGGTCATCCCACTCCAGCCCGGACTAAGTTTTGCAGTCTGGTCACCTTGGATTACTATTTTCCGTCGCTTTCTATCCACCTAGAATGGTCACATCAGGTGCGCGCAATTCACATCATCCATTACTATCTAGAATGAACCCTCACCGGCGCGCTGGTCGGCCCTCCTGGAGTACTCCGAGCACTCCTCCTTGATGTCGGGATACGATATGTCTATATTAGTGTAGGGCGCTCCACCACCTGCTTTTTCATCTTCGCTCTCGGCTGCAAACCCTGGCTCAGGCTTCACAGCGGGAGCATCTGGGTCAGCACGGTCCATGGTTCAAGGATCTCGCAGCGAGAATGGTTTGACGAGATACGAGACGCAACTAAGTTCAAATGGCGCCTGACAAACATATAATACATACAACAAATGCCATGTATTTATTTAAAAAGCTTCAAGCTCCGTTCAGAAACAAAAACTCGCGAATTGGGGTCCGTTCGCCGCTGTCAGAACGGCCCTTGAGGGAGTCCGACACGGCACAATTTAATTGGAAAATGCGACGACCGTAGCTGTGGATTCATCAAATACCCGAAGAAGCGCGCCCTGGCGAGATCCCGCAGTTAGTTTCACAATTGTAAAACTTCTCATCGTGAAAAATGACGCACGCGACGGTACTACCCATAGATAAAGTATTCTAGAACGGTAACTCCATTTAACTTATTCCAGTTGTATAGCGCCATCTGGCGGCCTTTTTATTTTATTTTGATTTGAAATAAATTTCAGCTATTATTAAAAATAGTTTTATAATTTTCTATGTAAAAAAGCTTATTATGAATAATTGTCAACGAGTACTGGACCCTTAGTGTTCTGGTTTTACAGGAACTTCTCGGATCCATGCTTTATGATTGATTGACAGATAGCGTAGTATGCCATTTTAAGAAGTTTTATAGTAAGGAAATTTCTAATATTTCTAAAAAAATATATTGAAAAAATATTTTATTTTATTTGTAATGAGTTGTGTATGATGATTCAATTTGAGATAAGGATCAATAATAATTCCTATGTATTTAATTTGGTCAGTACGTTCTATATAATTCCATTGACACATATCGTCGTCTGAATTGGAACAATTGTGAACTTTTATTTTGTAAGCATACGTGGGTTGCCCATTTCCTTTTATGCTCTAAGTTAGGTATTTAATTTTATCGGTATTGAGTGTTAAGGTCGAGCCATTTTTTAACAATAATTATACCTTTCTCGCCTTTTTTAAATATTGCTGACCATGTATCAACTTTGAATCGAAGAACAGTGTCATCTGCAAAACAAGTAACGCTTCCGTTAAAAGAGATGTTGCATAGGTCATTATTATATATTAAGAATATTATTGGACCTAATATGCTACCCTGTGGGACCCCCAAAGTAAGTAGAAAGAGGATTATTTGAAATTTCTTTAATACGAACTCGTTGATTCCTGTCCGTGATGTAACTTTTAAACATATTAAGTTCTTTGCCTAAGATACCAATTTTTTTAAAGTTTTTCCGATTAGACTCGAATGCGTAATTGTATCAAAGGCCTTGGCGAGATCTAGGAAAATGGATATACATTTATGTTTTTTATCCACATTGTTAGTAATGAAGTCCGTTACACAGGCAATAGCTTCAGTTGTACCCACATTTGCCCTAAAGCCGAACTGGTTTTTAGAAATAATTTTATTACTCTCGAGGTATTCTACGAGTTGAATTTTTATAATTTTATCTAATATTTTAGAAAGGGAATTAAGTAACGTAATGGGTCTATAGTTATTGATGTCACTTTTACTTGCTGCTTTGTGGATTGGGATAATTAATCCTTGTTTTAATTTAGTGGGGAAGTGTCCGAGTTTTAGACTAAGGTTAATAAAATAATGCAAGGGGGTTAGCAGTTGCACATACATTATTTTAAGTATATTAACCATAATACCATCTGTACCAGCAGCATTCATATTTTTTAGCGATTGGATTATATTTTTGATAACAGTTTTATCTTTGTTTGTGAAAGAACATTTGTAAACAATATCCTGGTTTAGATTGTGACTTTCAGACCTATTATTAAGCAGAGAAGAGGGGATTTTTTTATCTAAATTAGACGCAATATTAGTGAAGAAACAGTTTGCATGATTGACAATTTTGCCAGGGCTATTTTTAAAGTGGATTGGTTTTCCTTCCATGTCAAGTTGATTAAGAACTGTCTCTTTTTGTTTATGAGCGTTAGTTGCCTCTCTTAAAATATTCCATATTTTTTTAGTCTCCATTGGTATCGATAATTTTTTGTTTATAGTAAAGTTCTTTGGCTTTATTAATTATTAGTGTACATATGTTTCTATATTGTTTGTAAAAATTATGCAAAGTAATGTCATAAGGGTTGTTACGTGTTTTTTTGTGTAATCTGTTTCTCTTTTTTTAGACTTAATAATATTTTGCGTAATCCACGGTTTTAGGGTTTTTTTTTACTAGATGGGATGTGTTTGTAAATTGTAGTTTCATGTTTGTTAATTGCATTTTGTATATGTTCTATGAAGTAATTCCATGCATTTTCGGAGTTAGTGATAAGGTAAAGGTCATTCCTATTCATGGTTTGCAAGTGCATAGTTTATTTTCGTAGTTAAATGCTGATGTTCCGCCTTAAAATTGTTATTATGAACAGTGTGTAATGAAATAGTGTGTAGTGGAGTAGTGATCAGTCATTGTTGATTCATATACAATCGATTTGATACAGTTCTTAGTTTTGATCATAATGTGGTCGATGCAAGATTTAGAGTCTTTTATAACTCTCGTAGGACTATTAATGGTGCTAGTAAACCCGTGGTGAGCTAACACATTGATATAATCAAGCCTTTGCGGATGACCATTAGTCATGATGTTAAAATTCATATCACTGATTAAGACAATGTTTTTTTTATCAGATAAGTGAGATAGGTAGTCATTAAGCGACCTTAGAAACGGTGAAATATTATATACTGACGGGGAGCGGTAAACTGCCAGAGTACATGTATCATTGCTATAATCTACTCGTAAGCTGTTAGCGTCCTGAATAATGAATTCTGATACAGAACAATGAAGTTCATTTTTAATATAAACAACAATTCCATCGCTTTTGGACAAGTGTTTAAAGGCGTTATAATGAGTATAGTGCTTGAGATTTTTTGGTGCGTATGATTCAGTGAGCCAACACTCGGTTAAAATTATTACGTGGAAGTTAATGGAGAGACTATCGAGCATTATTAGTAGTTCATCAAAATTTTTATTGATCGATCTTATGTTTTGATAAAATATTTTAAGGTTCTCATTGCCATTAAAATATATTTTGCTCGATATTGAGTCTGATGTTACAAAGGACTCGAGTGAGTTTATGTCAATCATATCTATTAATTCTTGAGCTATTTTTTTATTGTATGTTAGTTTAAGAGGTGTTAATTGTATACAAAAAAAATATAGGTGAGCTCCGCCGCCATTGGCCAATATTGGTAAAATATATGATATTTATTAAACAAAGTGTATTATTGGCAAACTTTTTTCTAATTGCTCACAATAGCTGGAACTCTCATATATTAGGTTAGGAATAGGTCATCTGAGTGCTTAATGTGAATAACTCTATTCTCAGGTGCATTTTTGACCATAATTTTTTCATTTTTAAACCACACAAACAAGTAATAATTTTCCTTACATTTTTGTTTTACTTTCCACAGTAGTTCTTTACAGTACGGGCACAGTATTTCACGTATGTAAAGTTTTTCACATCCTAGAGTTTTTAATGTATTCAGGTCATTCTTTTTTCTATTTTCCAATAGTTGATATTTAGTTCTGATGTCTGCAAATTTAACAAGAAGCTTTGGAGGGGCACCGATTCTTCTATTTCACCTTTTGGCTTCTATAATATCCCTGTTTTGTATCAATTTGTTTCATGATAATTTCTAAGATATCATTTTGCGGGTGGGTTGGTGGTTGAGATCCTTTGCTTCTAGTTTGTTTCTCCATTTTATTTCCTTTTCTTGTTACTCTGAGAAATATTCAGCTCCGAGGAGATTGTCATACACTGGTTCCACGAATCTGTCACTAATAATACTCGGGTATAGGCAACAATAAGATAGTCAATCTGTATTTTTTTGATTTATAAGCTCACCTTGCATAATAGATAATACATATATGGTTTCATTGTACTATTCACTGTGGCCAGATATGATATCTGTGTAAAGATTAAGAACGAGGCATAAGCTATTCACCACTCTTTTTTGCAATTTAAGTACACCTACTTGTAGGTGAATGAGGAATGAGGAGGTGAATGTCCGGAAAGACTGTAAAGTGATTCTTTAATATTTAAAACGTGTATGTATTAACCGTATCGTTAACTTTATGTGATATGAACACAAGGATTACTGATCTTGTGGAGAATACTTGAAGTACGAATTATTTTTATTAAGTTAAATCATTAACTAGTTAAACATTTTGTTTTGCTAACATTTTATATATTTTTTCAAATATGTGACATTGTAAAATCTGCAAACATTGTCTTAGGCTTTTCACAAAATATGATGGGGTAGACAAGACAGGCAGTAAGTAATAAGTATTGACATAGTATTCTTTTGATACATTTAATGTTGAAAGTGTTAACACAATGCTTCTACCGTATCTGACGGACCGATACGTGTAGATAAATAGTAATTACTGAATGAATATTTCTATGTGAAGAAAACTTAGAAATATATTATTAGTTATTAAATACCGTTTGCATCGAGACGTGAAGCTGTTGACTTTTGAAGATGTTTCACTCGAGTAGTTCAGTGCACAGTTGATAGTCGGTTTTCAGCCATTTGTTCACGCAGCTCACGGAGTTTCTTGCAAACATGATAGTGCCTTGTGGATTTCTGGTAGAAGCAGGAAACATTGTGCCTGAAAGTGAGCTATTTGTGATGTACGGTAGTTAGAGCCGGTGAGCTCTAGTGAAACGGGTATGGTCTAAAAACAACTTTATCATTTATTTATTTATTCTTAATATGGTGCACGCATAAGTGTATATACAATACGTGTATGAAAATCTTCGTCGCACTGTAGGTACATCACTGATATTTGAGATTTAGCATTCTTTCTGAACGGCAATCTCATCATTCTATCTCTTCCTCTTACATATATGATATGATATTTGTTTAGTGAGGGTTTTAAAAATAAACTTAATCACATTTTTTCTTTTTCTTTTCCTTTTTTATTAAAATTAAAAATACAATACAATTTCAATAATATATTTGAGTTAATTTATGTTTCAGTTAATCTGTGTACATATTTTTTTTACTTCAGTTGCAAATTTATGATAGTCCGTAATTTTTCTAATTGTGATGGGGAGATTGTTCAAAAATTTGATACCCTGATAAATATATTGATTTTGAGTTGCGGTATATTTTAGTTTTGGGATATCAATTAGACCTCTATATCTTGTAGATCGGAAATCGCTTCTAAAATTTAATTGATTTCTAATTTTGAAAATTTGAATTATTGAACTATTTTTGGTACTTTAAAATCTGTGAAAAGTTGTATACTTGGATAGTCCTTTTTTTAGAATAATTTTTATTATTTTTTGAGTGATTTCTAATAGTGACATTGAAGTTTTATACTATATATAACTATATATATATACATATATAAATGCACCTCCCCATCCAATAATATTGTATTGTAAATGTGACTGTACAAATGCGTAATATATTATTTTCAGATACGTAAGTGATAAGATGTTTCCGAGTCTAAAAAATATGTAGGCAGTTTTCCTTATTTTGATTGTGAGATTAGTAATATGTTCTTTCCATTTAAGATTGTTATCTATTACGATTCCAAGGTACTTGATACAGTCTTTATCTTCAATTGATGAACATTGGTCACAAGAGTTTTCTCGAGTACAGGCCTTGGTGTGAATTTTAATATGAATTTGGGTGTTTTGTTTCTGTTGAATAGCAAATGGTAGAACGTATGTTTTATCGGTATTAATTGATAGTAAGTTATCATCCAGCCACTTTTTTATGGTATTAATATCCTCGTTTGCCGATATATTTCGTCAATTATTAATACTGTATCGTCTGCATAAGATATTATTTTACCATGTAATTTGAGTTTAAATATATCATTAGAGTATATAATAAATAACAATGGTCACTGAGAAGGTGGCAGGGATATAAATCAACTCGCGAATTACACATATTCATAGTTTATTGTACATTTTAACTAAGGTGACATATGGAAGTTCTTAATCTAACTTAGACTCTATTTAATCCTAATGTTAACATAACCTTAAAGTCTACCATAACTAGTTAACTAGTTATTTGGATATTGCTAGAGAGTACCGGGTCCGGGACTTGGCTGACCGATGTCTGCTGCTGTAGTAGGTCACGCGAATGCAACCGATGACTCGATCGGGGCGGGACTGTGGCCTCATGTCCGCTTTTCAGGTGGGTGATCTCATCCGTGAGCTTCTGCTGACCGCTTTCGCCCCAGCTACGACCATTGACGTCGCTCATCGCACTTCCATTGTTCCTCCGATTCTACACTGCACTTTCGATTCCATATTCCTTTCCTCCCCCATCAGTTTATTATTTCCTTATTTCCACTGCCAGATTCTCCACCTTCGACTGCTGATTTTCCTTCTCAACTTCCGATTCCACTGTGAAAAGCCAACTGCTAAAATTGAATGGACTTTTTCCGACTGCAGAGTCTGGACTTTTAACATCCTCGGACGTGGGGTGTGTACTTAACACGTCCCTCGGTCCATTCCTAAGCAGTGTAGGGGCTTTTAACAACCTTGGACGTGGGGTGTGTCGGTCCATCCATTAAGCAGTGATTGGGTCGCGCCCTTGTTCTGTCGCTCCAGGGCCCTGCCATCAACGATGGCAATCCTGGCCACGTCTCTCGTTGGGTTCTCAGTTGCCCGTGGTCCGGCTACCTACATGCGTAGGCCTAACATTTGTTACTGTCGGTCTTCGACCGTTTACTCTCCAGCCAGCGTATCTATTATAATCTGAGGGCTAGATAATAATTAAAAAACTAAAGTTCATTGACCATAGGTCACGTATTTAGATAATTTATTACCTATTAAACACTATTAGTACATTTATTTAGCTCACAATTGCAAACAATTACCTTACAAACTTACATTCATCCGTAATACAGACCCCTTAATAAATAATTCGGCATTCTGGAATATTCTCATCACAAAATAGAAGTCTCAGTGATTCATATATAACATATTCTAATTAACTAGGTACATAATTTATAAGAAGACAAGTGGCTCATTTGGTAGATATATTATTAGTGATAAAGGGTCATCAGTATGATACAGAAACTATTCATGTATCAATACTATTTATTGAAAAGCTTCAGTTTATGGGACTAATATATTTTATAAATTATATTTTTTGGAGATAAATAACTAATCAAATATTTGTTTGTTCAATCGTGCATTTATAAATTGGTACCTATTGTATTACATTAAACTCTTTTCACCCTGCCTATCCCGGAGGTGAAAAGTCTCACCAATGTTAGAGCAATCGTATATATGCCACATGCCGAATCCATGTCCGTAAAATCATTCTTCAGGACCTCGGAAAGACACCCTTGTCCGTCTTCGGGCATTCCTGTTCTCTCGCTTGTAAAATACCTTAAATTTGTTTTATAAAAGGAGTTGTGCTAACGAATTACATCTCAATGTAGAAAAATTCAAACAAATATGTTTCAATAGAAGTAAAAATCAACTTCTTTTCAATACAGCATTAACAATATTGCTCTAAGTAGAGTCGCACAGTTGTGCGAGATTTGGGTGTGCTCTTTGACGAAAAATTGTCATTTATCCAACACTACAATGAAATTTGCAACAAGGCTATGACATCCTTAGGATTTGTGTTAAGGTCACCGGTATGCGTGAGAGTATGTTTTTTTTAAAGGTGATTTATCATAGCACGAATAGTTACACTGTGGACATGAAAAAGGTTTCTTTCCAGTATGTGTGAATGCATGTGTTTTAACGTTGATTAATTATAATTGCTTTATTTACATCTTTTATACATTTATTATTACATACGGTTTCTCACCACTATGTGTAAGCACATGTCTCTTTAGCTTTGATTTTTGATAGCATGAGTAATCGCACTGTACACATGAAAAACGTTTCTTACCAGTATGCCTGGCTATATGTGCTTTTAAAAGTGATTTTCGATTGCACGAGTAATTACACTGTGAACATGAAAAAGGTTTTATACCACTATGTGTAAACACATGTCTCGTTAGCCTTGATTTTTGATAGCATGAGTAATTGCACTGTGCACATATAAAACGTTTCACACCGGAATGCTTGACTGTATGTGCTTTTAAAACTGATTTTTCATAGCACGAGTAATTGCACTGTGAACATGAAAAAGGTTTCTCACCACTATGTGTAAGCACATGTCTCTTTAGCTTTGATTTTTGATAGCATGAGTAATTGCACTGTACACATGAAAAACGTTTCTCACCAGTATGCGTGGCTATATGTGATTTTAAAAGTGATTTTCGATTGCACGAGTAATTGCACTGTGAACATGAAAAAGGTTTTATACCACTATGTGCAAACACATGTCTCTTTAGCCTTGATTTTTGATAGCATGAGTAATTGCACTGTGCACATGTAAAACGTTTCACACCGGAATGCCTGATAGTATGTGCTTTTAAAACTGATTTTTCATAGCACGAGTAATTGCACTGTGAACATGAAAAAGGTTTCTCACCACTATGTGTAAGCACATGTTTCTTTAGGCTTGTTTTTTGACAGCTTGAGTAATTGCACTGTGCACATGAAAAACGTTTCTCACGGGAATGCCTGAGTGTATGTATTTTTAAACGTGGTTTATAATTGCACGAGTAATTGCACTCTGAACATGAAAAAAGTTTCTCACCGCTGTGTGTAAGAACATGAATTTTGAGGTTTGATTTATGATTACACGAGTAATTGCACTGTGAACAAGAAAAAAGTTTCTCACCGCTGTGTGTAAGAACATGAATATTTAGTTTTGGTTTACTATTGCACGAGTAATTGCAGTCTGAACAAGAAAATAGTTTCTCACTAGTATGCGTGAGTATATGTCTTTTTAAATATGATTTTTGTTTACACGAATAATTACACTGTGTACAGGAAAAAGGTTTCTCAGCAGCATGCGTGAGTGTATGTGTTTTTAAATAATTTTTATAATTGCACGAGTAATTGCACTGTGAACAAGAATAAAGTTTCTCACCACTGTGTGAAAGAACATGAATATTTAGGTTTGATTTATTATTGCATGAGTAATTGCAGTCTGAACAAGAAAATAATTTCTCACCAGTATGCGTGAGTATATGGCTTTTTAAAAGTAATTTTCGTTTACACGAATAGTTACACTGTGTACATGAAAAAGGTTTCTCAGCAGCATGCGTGATTGTATGTATTTTTAAATTTGATTTGGATTTGCACGAATAGTTGCACTGTGTACATGAAAAAGGTTTCTTTTCAGAATGAGTGAATGTATGTGTTTTTAATATTGATTTGGATTTGCACGAGAAATTACACTGTGAGCATGAAAAAGGTTTCTCACCAGTGTGTGTACGAACATGACAATTTAGGCTTGATTTATAATTGCACGTGTAATTGCACTGTGAACAAGAAAAAAGTTTTTCACCAGTATGCGTGAGTGTATGCAATTTAAAATTTTGTTTGTAATTGGACGAATATTTGCACTGTGAACATGAAAACTGCTTCTCACCACTGGAAGTAAGCGGGCGCCAACTTGAGGATTTGTTGAAGGTGGTAACGGTCTCCAATTCTGTTTTCTTTTCAACGATAGGTGGAAGCCCAGTTGAATTTGCAGAAACAGAATCACGAATTCCCAAGAGATCTGCAATGTAAATAAACTAATGTATTGATAAAATATTTATTTTAGTGTGTTTATTAAGTCAGTTGTACATGTAGTTCATATTTAAATATAACTACATTAAATTCAATCTCGCGAACAGATGCCCTGATATCTGAGCCAAAGCTGGACCTCCCCTCTTCCTATACCTAACCCACCTCCTAATATTGTGTATAAATGAGTATAATCTATTATAATATTGAGGAAACGAATATTTCCGTAGAATCCATTGCAGACTATTATACTAGTATCAATGCCAGTAAGGAATATCCCAAAGTACCAAATATGTCGATGCGTTTTTAATATCTTTTGGTTAAGATTATTTAAATGTTTTACATTTAATATATTTAAAAACATTTAATTTACAGTACGCTAATATCTATTAAATTGTAATAAAGTGTATATTGTATTTATTAAGAGTAAAAAAAATACACTAAGTAGCGAAATCGTATGAATTTTTCCGACTGGCTAATATATTGGTAATCTGTCATTGAATTTGTAAGTAAGAAGTAAGATCTCCGGTAGAAGTCCCTAAGCGAACCAAACGTTTATGATAAATAAATTACGTCGCGACGGATTAATACGTTGCTGGCCGCGATGAAAAGGTTTTAGATGCGCTGGGGCGAAGATGGGTTGTTTTATTTTTCAAATATTGAATTCACTTACTTAATAGTAGGAAAACATTTGTACGTAGTCTAGTTTGTCAAGTAGTGCTGTGAATAATCCTCGGATATGAGTACTGGATCATTTTAGTAATGCAGTTCAGTACGGTTTAACACAAAACATCAATTTAATGAAAATACAGATTCTATGAAATCCCCGGCCGAGCAGGGGCGCAAGAGCCTAGCAGGGCCTGCAGGGCCTAGCAGCGAGCACTTGATTGCTGTTAGGCTTGTATGATATTGAATGCCATTTCTTATAAATTTTGCAATTGATCCCGAGCAAAACACTGGTGTGTTATGTTGAACACCATCAACATGTATTTAGTTACACCACAACAGGATCCTGAGGAAACGATGGTTAACCCATTCCAGCCCGGACCAAGTTTTGCAGTCTGGTCACCTTGGATTACTATTTTCCGTCGCTTTCTATCCACTTAGAACGGTCACATCAGGTGCGCGCAATTCACATAATCCTTTACTATCTAGAATGAACCCTCACCGGCGCGCTGGTCTACCCTCCTGGAGTACTCCGAGCATTCCTCCTTGATGTCGGGATACGATATGTCTATATTAGTGTAGGGCGTTCCACCACCTGCTTCTTCATCTTCGCTCTCGGCTGCAGACCCTGGCTCATTCTTCACAGCCGGAGCATCTGGGCCAGCTCGGTCCATGGTTCTAGGAACTTCTACCGAGATATAATCCAAGTAATTGTAAATTTATTTGTCAGAAACAAAATTAAAAACAAGTAAAGCAACTTTTCTTTAAATAAATCACATTTCGGAATAGAAAAATATTCAATAGATTTCCAGTCATCTGCTTTACCGACGCTCGCGGGTCCGCGCTGTCAGAACGCCCCGCTAGGGAGTCCGACACGACCTTTACGACGGAAAATTACAATTTAATTCACAATAACACCCGACTGTAGCTGCACATTCGTCAAATATTCTTAAGAAGCGTGTCCTGGCGTGATCCCGCAGACACTTTCACAATGTTAAAGCTTCCTCGGGTAGAAGATGACGCACGCGACGCAGGGGGTGCGAACTCTCATACCAACAAATGTAACACTATTATTTTTGTTTGTTATGTTGGTTGGCCTACCCAAAAGTGGTGACGTAATTACCATAAACAAAAAAATTTTAACTGAATGATTTCATTTTTATGATCATAGACAAGAAAGTATCAAGATTCATGGAATGTAGAAATTCAGTAGCTAAATAATTGTAAGTAGCTAAATAACTTACAGAAATAATACAAATTAATTAAAATATTTACACATAATTAGTTTAATGTATAATATAATATTAATTAGTGTAAGGCGTTTTTAATTTTCCTAAAATTGTTAAAAAATTAACATTTTTATTTAAATTAATCAGATACTTGACTAATCAACAGCCAGGGAGAATTTAAAGAGAATTTAGGGAGAATTCAGGAAATTCAATTTAGATACCTACAGCAAGGAAAATAATATTTTCATGTGTTATAAGCATATACATTTATCGATAACTAAAATTGTATTAATTTCTTGACTAAAAAAGGTTCATAATGACAGAATATCCGGATGTCCGGTAAACAAAGCCGTTTTTTATCTGTTTACAAACAATTTCTCATATCTTTGTAAACAATGGTCTGTAATTAGAGCATGTTGACAATTGCGATTTTCTCCTCTTTTTTTGAATTTATAATCAATTTTTATAATCTTTTACATATTTTCGATTAAAATTTGTTATACTTTCTACTGATCATATTATTAAATATATTATAACTTTCGTTATGTACTTTTTTGAATATAGTTTATGTGTCATAATTTTTTAGTGCACGTGTTTCGTAAATATATTTTCTAGTTTAAGAATAATTTGGGTTACTATTTCCAATTTACTGTAAAATTCATTGACTACTGCCTTATCGGCTGAACTAGTTGGTGGATATGTCTGTATTATATTCAGTTTACAGGGTATTATGAGTATGGAGATATAGAAAGTATTATTCTTGGTTGTTGTATGGTGTCTTCGTTTTTCCAGTGCATCTCTGATAGACCTTGGGTATCAAGTTTATACAAAAATAATTAATGTACGTTGTTTTACAGGGTTTAATAATAGATAACAGTTGTTGTTACCGCTTCAGTCATATCCAGCCAGCAGATCTTGTCACATTCATCCATAACGTTCATAATTATACAAAAAAAAAATGTGGTACGCAAGATTCAGTTGAAACCCAACTTCTAAAAGGTTAGTTTATAAAATATTAGTTAATTTTCTTTTCATTCCAGGAAATATCATTCTATTGTTATATTTTGTTAACTACAAAAACTAGTGATGATGAAATTGTTATTGTGACTGTGTTTGATTGTAACAATGATTGGTAACCAAGATTAAACTGTTGGAGGTTTCGTTTCTAGTGTATCAAGTGATTGCTCAAAAAATCACAAATATCGTTACAATCCGACACAATCACTGTCACAACGGTTTAAACGTCACCAACAAAAAGTAGTATATCTGTAAAACTCAATTGGTTTCAAAATTATATTATATGTTCTTTTATTTAAATCCTTCAATACTTTGTTGATACATATCCAAGATGGGTGACTAAATAGGAGTCCCTAATTGTTCTGTAATATCTGTATTTCAGCAGTTAACACATTTTAAATTGTTTTGAGAGCTTCTATTTCAAAAATATTTATTCAGGGTAAAACTGTTACAATACCTTTCAGCGTGGTGTTGTCTCCGGTAGATGAATTCTGGCTATTGATTATTTATCAAAATTATTAAATCAAAACTCTTGATAATATATTGCAAAATTATTGGAGATAATTTTTATACATACATGTAGTACATGCATAATTCCTATATGGGTGCATGCTTGAATTCACTTTCAATATGATTCCTTTGTGAACCCTTAGAGTTTACTCTTTGTAAAACAGCAACCATAAGTAGTTAAGAATTGTGGAAAGATGGTGTATTAAAGATTGTATTGTAATATTCCAGATCATGAAACATTGAATTTAAGCAACAGTTCTAATGTTCACATGCATACGGAGGGCACATCTTATAAAGGTATTTGTACACATTTATTTTTAAATTTTAAGTTGCCATCGTGTAAAGTAAAAAACTTTATAACGAGTCTCTAATTAATTCATTACCAAAGCACAGCCGATAAAATATAATATGTAATGTTAAAATTGTTTTTGTTTTTACTGTTAACTATTCTGCATAATCTAATTAATTATTCACTCTATTGTGTCAATATGTATTTGTGGAATTGCTGTCCACTTCCATTCTTATTTTTCCAGTTCCAGGTTTCATATTACATGTATTGATATTGACATAAAGACATTCTCATTAATAATAATTTACTGTATTCAGAGCATCCTTCATTATTATCTCGCGGTCACAGGCCTTTTGATATCTTTCTCAACTTACCTTTCCTAGAGAATATACTATGATTTCCAAAATCAGCATTAACTATGATATCCAAAAAGTTCCTTAGATTACTTTAAACAGAAATAAAAGAATTCACAAACTATTATAACTTACAAATATTATTATTGGATCAGCGTGTGTTTTGAAATGCTTGAATATCTTTTTATTTCCCATTAATATAAACATTTCAGCAAAGAAGACTTATAGACATATTAAAAGGAATTAATATATATTTCTATATATGCCTTCTGCCATTTTTATGCAATGCCAAATGCGGGAACAAAAAAAAATGGTCATAGATATTCAGAAGCCGATAAAGTGTTTGCTTTAGCATTGTCGAAATATGGAAACAGGTGTTATAGATTTTTGTCAAAAATGTTTGTTCTGCCAACCCGTAAAACTTTAAGTGGATTGTTAAGAAAAGTTCATTTTAACCCGGGTTTAAATATGTATATTTTTAGAAACATTGAAACTTGTACAAAGACAATGCAAGATAAAGTTTATGTTTTACTTTTTGACGAAATTTCTATAGCACCTGGTCCACTTTATAAAAGCAGTGGAGATTTAATATAAGGTTTTGAAGATCTCGGAGACGGCTTAAGGAAACCTGTATTTGCAAATCATGCCTGTGGTTTTATGCTGAGGGGCCTCAACACGAAGTGGAAGCAGCCTATAGCTTTTTTCTTTTGTCAAAGTACTATCAAATCACACGATTTAGTTGAGGCTTTAAAAAAAATAATTGAACAGGTTGTAGCAAGCGGTCTAGAGTTAGTAGCTACAGTGTGTGATCAGGGTTTTACAAATGTTGCCGCTCTTAATATACTTCGTAAAGAAACACAAGAAAAATATTCCCGCTTAAATGTAGAAAATAAAATTATAGGTTTTGAATTGTTTGTTAGGGAAATTGTCACTCTTTTTGATGCTCCACACTTACTTAAGGGTATAAGAAACAATACACTGACTAAACATGTTATTTTTTAACAAGACTGTATTGTAAAATCCGAAAAGTGGGAGCACATTATCCAAACCTACCTTTATAACCGCTCAAAAATCCAAGTTTATAGTCAGTTACATAAATTAACAGATTATCATATCTTTAAAGAAAAAATCAAGAAGATGAAAGTCAGCATTGCCGCCCAGGTGTTGAGCCAGACTATGGGAGGGTACCTGAAGACCTTTGCAGATGCGGCCTTTATTGACAAGGAGGCTACGGAGACAGCAGATTTTGTTTTATTTATAAATAATTTATTTGATAGCGTCAATGGAAATTGTATTCAGGCTCAGTTTAAAAGTCCATATCGCTGCGCCGTTACCGTGGAATCTAATCATGTGCCCTTTTAGAATGAAGCCATCAAAATTTTGAATTCTGTTAAGTTTCTTGATCCTATTACTAAAAAAACATCCGTTCCACCTTCTGTGCGTAATTGGATCAGTACAATTAAGGGAATAAAATATTTGTCTAACAAAATTTTTAATAAATATGAGTTTCAGTTTGTCCTACTGGGGAATATTAATCAAGACCCCCTTGAAAATTTCTTTTGCACGATTAGGAATCACGGTGTACGCAATGTGAACCCGACATGTACGTCATTTGTAAATTCATTCAAATCTCTTATAGTTACAAATTTCACATCTGCCCATTCCATTGGAGCCAATTGTAAAGATGATGAAAATGAAGGATTAATTCAGTCACTAAGGATATTCTTATCTGGTCCGACTGACGAAAATCAACAACACTCGGTTGCTGATTATCTTAACCCCAAATTTTCGAAATCATCCACCTTAATTAATTCACAGTCAGACAGAGTACATAAGTATATTACTGGATATGTAATTGAAAAAACTTAAAAAAAAATTGGAAAATGTGAAGAATGTGTAAAGAGTGTTAAATCCCAAATCCCATTAGCAGGTCACGAGTTAATTTCTGCTAGGGCATGTGGTCCAAATACTTTAACTTTTCCATCTTTTGATGCATATAATTATTTCACTAAAATTACAATTTTATCAGATCACCACATGCCTAATACATGTTATAAATTTAATGTTGCTGTTCAACTTAAATCATTAGTTTTAAATGAAATTGATTCCTCATTTTTGAAATGTGCTGAACATAGAGATTCTGTAAATAATTTGATTTTAGATTTAACATTAAAAATGTACATTTATACATGGTGCAAAGACGTTAATAATATTTTAAATGGTCGGTTAGACTTAAGTAATTTTTCCGACCCAGTCAAAAAAATGGCACGTATATTACTACTTAAAAATAAAACTCAAGCGAGTTCATTCTTTCAGAGTAATAATTTATAATAAATTTAATGTATTCTAATGTAGAATATATTATTTTTATAGTGCAATTAAATTATCCGATCACTTTGGTACCACTTAACAAAATCTTGCTTATTGTGCAGATATACTTGCTATGGAATTTGGCCATTTTTTATACATTTATGTAATGTCATCAGTAATATACTTCATATTAATGTAATTATTATGTTTGCAATAGGTTTGTTGATAATTATGTATAGTATAAGATAATGTAATGTTTTCAGTATGGTCGGTGACAGGAATATATAATGAATAACATTGAATTTCAAATCTATGCATAAAGTGATAACCATTTTGTATTATATTAATAATTTTATACAATTAATACGCAAAGACAATGAACTATCTTACTAAAAGCATTAGTTATCGTACATATCCTATATAGCGTTGCAGGGATGGTCTCATACAATATATTATTATGAATAATCATTAAGTAAATCAATATTTTTCATTACCAAATTAATTTAACAATACGTGCAGTACAAATTCTTTAGTAAATTATTTGACTTTGGAATTTAGAATACAAATAAAATAAAAATGTTGAGTTTTCACGACTGTTTAGAATCTTATGTGTATAATTTTCTGGGCCAATCTGCCGTGTATATCTGACTAGAAAACTAAACACAGAACAAATAAAATAATTATCGCAAAATAACTACCGTATTGGCCTGAATATAACACTATGTTGACTTTTCACTTTTTTGAAAATAATTACGTTCGCGTTATATTCGAGATCTAAAGCCTAGACCTAATAAATTTTTTTTTTTAATGTAATGGGTAACAAATTTCAGGATCACGTCATATTCGGGCCAATACAGTCGAAAGCACACAGAAGCAGACATTCGACACCAGAAAACCGATCGAACGTAATCGAGAGTCGGAGGATAGGCAGCCACAGTTCGCCGCATGTTATCCAGGAGCAGCCACCCCGCCCGTTCAGAGCAACCAGTCTGATAGCCTGTCGCCGGAGCAGCCGTGGAGCCAGCAGGTAGCCGCCCACGCCGGGTGATCACGATATCACTTCGCCGGTCAGGAGATCCGAAGAAAATCACAAGATGACCCGAGGTAGAATTAGTCTTAGATTAAGATAGTTTTAAGTATTTGTGTATTCAATAAATGTATAGTTTGTGCGTCATCGCGTGTTCATATTCACCTGCCTCACTCTTCCTATAACCATGGTACTGATGAAAGCGTGATACCTGACGGATGAGTCGCGAAACGAACTTCCTTTAGAGAGCGGGGTATCGTTCTGATGAGCCATCAGGAGATGATCCATCTCCTCCTCTCCTGTGTGTCCCTCCCTGGGGTATTAGTGTCCACCAATTCAGTCTCTAATTTAATCACCTTGCTAATAATGGTAATATTTTGATAATGATTATGTTTTATCGGACGGTAATATAGCAGACAGTGCCTTTCCGGTATTGTATTAAATAAAGTGTGTTCGATGTACGATGAAATATGATGTAAAGATCAACAGGGTGCAGTTAATAGCATATAAATATAATTCACAATTTAAAGCAAACACAATGTTCTGTTTATACATTTTTGTTAAACTAAGTAAGAATAGCTATAAGTGATGCACAATTGCTTTTTAAGAATGAATAAATAATATGTGCGATTAGAGGATTACTGTGCGGGCACACGCACACCGAATGAAAAGAGTCAGCTTTCCATAGAGACCTAGTTAGGTTGCCCGTTTGTGGCATTATTTTATAATAAAGTCTTGTCGAACCTTACGATTGTGTTATTTCTGGAATAACCCTGCACCACAAAATAACACATTTCACAGATGTACACTTTGAAACATTTTCTAATTGTTCTTTGGTTTTGTTGAGCCTCTTTAAAATATTGTGTTTACATGATTCGTAAGACAATTGGGATCTCACTCCGATGTGGTGATTTTGTTCCATCGGATATAGCTGCCACCGGAATCCAGGTGGCAGCTCAACGTATTTTTTCAATAAATTGAGTTTATCCGTACGCGTGTATATCTTTCTAATAGATGCATTTAATTTATCTCTCTTGTGTATGACTTGTAGTAGATTGTCTGTAATCCAAGGTTTAAGTCTAATTTTATTATGTTGACACAATGATCACGTTCATAAAGTGTATATTTCTATATGTATTGTTTTCAGTTTTTAACAAACTCATTGGGAGCTCTATTTGGATCAGTTGTACTCATCACATACCATCAAAAATATTGAAGTCCAATTTTACCCAACTATCAATATAACGTTGGATCACTCATTAAAACAGGGTTTTAATAATGTTTTCCTGTATTTTAATAAATTTTGTGGCCAAAATTAATTAAACGAAGTTGTAAGAACACCTAATAATTTAATAGTTGCTGCCGACTGTTTCTGAAAACCAAAATATCACTAAAAAACATCTCAAAATGTTTTATTTTATTTGTAACTATATAATACAATGTAAAAATTTTACTATTTAAAAGGGTATCTGAAGAACAATTTTTAAAGTGGACTTAGTTTTTGGATCACTTTATAGCAATAATTAATATAGGTATGAGTCAATATGTTTGGGTGAGTGCACCAATACTGGTTCTACCCATGTTACGAATCCAAGTTTTAATATAAAGTTTCATGTTCTTGGGATGATTCAATTGATTTAAATCTTTTAGCATTCTATTAAATAATTTAGGTCTAAAATATTTGTAGTTCCTTTGACCATATGCTGTGTGTACTCTTGAGGTTTGTAGATTATTTGTATTTGTCCGTGTGGACATTATATTTTGAGTTGTTTTAAAATGTGTCTTGTTTGTAATTATATATGTATTTAAGAGTAGTATTAGCGTATATTTGTCTTATATCAAAGACATTGAATTTATTAAAAATTTCATCAGTGCTCATTGTGATTGGGGATTTGAGGATAACTTTTAATATAATTTTTTGAGCTGATATTATTGGATTAATTGCAGACATAGTCAGTTTATTAGTTTTATATTAATGTAAAGGTCCAATCTAAAGTCTAATAAAAAAAAAAGTCAAATCTATTGAATAATTTCTGATATAAATGAATAATAAAAACCAACATTTTCGTAAAAAACGCCAAAATATGAATTATTATTGCAAGTCGTTTCTTAAAAACAATTTTATTTTTTAGCAATTTTTTACATAGAGTTATTTGACAAAAATGAACAGTGTTTTCTCGTCATTGCGGTGGACGGAGTCCCGCGGCGGCCCGTCCCCCGTAGGGTTTCCAGTGGCACGGAGTGACGGGTGAAAGGTTCCCGTGGAGCGGGAAAGATGGACTTTTGATGAAGCCTTTCTCGGGCCGCGATTGTCACGGCCCCACGGGCCTGTAGCTGTGCGGAACAGTTTGTAAACATCCACTTTAAATAATTCACCACCAGATATTTTATTCGCAGGTCACGCGAATGGCAACCGATGACTCGATCCGAGCGGGACTGTGGCCTCATATCCGCTCTTCAGGTGGGTGAGCTCATCTGTGAGCTTCTTCTGACCGCTTCCTATCGGCCTACACTCCAGCTACGACCATTGAAGTCGCTCATCGCACGTCCATTGTTCCTCTGATTCCATGTTGTACTTGTGCTTCCACACTGCACTTTCGATTCCATGCGGTATTTCCAATTCCACATTCCTTGGACTCCCCAACCCCAACTTCCGATTTTCCCTTCCATATTTTCACTGCCAGATTCTCCACCTTATCGCGACTGCTGATTAAGTATTATTCAACTTCCTATTCAACTGGTTAAATTCAACTGCTTAATTAATTTTTCTATAAAAAATAATGAATTTCAATCAATAGAAATTATTTTATGATTTTCGGCAGAAAAATTGTTGAAAATGAGAATTTTGTAAAACAATAAAAGATGTCAAGGTGGTTTTAAAATATTTATTATATCAAATCTGCTAATTAGAGAATACAAAGAATTGTGAAAGGAAACAGACATAATTTAGGAATTTTTATTCAATATATGTCATTTTTCAATATAACTGGGTTCGTTCCTGTTTTTCCTATTTCTTTCATCAACAGCACATCTGGTGGTGCATTATTTAAGGTGGATGTTTCCGAACTTTGGAAACTTGAAGAGCAACAAATACATATTGTTAGTCTTCTTCAATAACTAATATTATTAGGTAACAATGTTCTTAAAGAGCTAATTAATATATTTCTCTCATCATCCTGACAATTCATCCCAATGGAGTGGGCGCACGGCACATTTGATGGAGTGCGAGCGCACTAAAAGGAACAGTTAAAAATGTATTTAAAATTTGTTAAATCTAAAATATACATACAAAATATTAAAATATGATACATATTTGTAGAATTGTGAAATTTGAAAAGAATAAACTAAATTAATACATTTTAATGTATTGGTCCGAATATGACACGATTCTAAAATTTTTTACCCATTACTTTGAAAAAAAAAATTAGGTCTAAGCTTTAGATCTCCAATATAATGCGAACGTAATTATTTTTAAATTTTTGATTTTGTTATGCTCAGGCCAATAAGGTAGTTATTTTGTGATTATTTTATTTGTTCTGTGAATAGTTTTCTGGTCAAATATACACATAAGATTCTGAAAGATCGTGAAAACCCAAGAACATTTAAATTTTTTTTTATTGTAAATTCGAAAGTCATTGAATACAGAATTTGTACTGCGCATATTGTTAAATTAAATTGATAATGAAAAATATTGATTTACTTAATGATTATACAAAATAATACATTATATGGGACCATCCTTGCAACACTATATAGGTTTTGTATGATAGTTAATGCTTTTAGTATGATAGTTAATTGTCTTTGCATATTACTCATATTAAATTATTAATATAATGCAAAATGGTTATCGCTTTGTGCATAGATTTGAAATTCAATATTATTCATAATATATTTTAGTCACCGACCATACAGAAAACATTACATTCACTTATATGATACATTATTATCACCGAACCTATTGCAAACATTACAATTACATTAATGTGAAGTTTATTATTGACGACTTTACATAGATGTATAAAAAATGGCCAAACTCCATAGCAAGCATATCTGCACAATAAGTGAGATTTTGTTAAGTGGTACCAAAGTGATTGGATAATTTAATTGCACTATAAAAATAATATATTCTACATTAGAATATATTAAATTTATTATAAATTATAACTCTGAAAGAATGAACTTAATCGATTTTTATTTTTATTATTTTTAAGAACTAATATATGGGTCATTTTTTTACAGGGTATAAAAAAGAATTTAAGCCTAACCGACCATTTAAAATATGCTTGACATCTTTGCATCATCTATAAATGTTAATTTTTTATGTTAAATTTAAAATCAAATTATTTACAGAATCTCTATGTTCAGCACATTTCAAAAGTGAGGAATCAATTTCATTTAAAACTAATAATTAAGATGAGCAGCAATATTAAATTTATAACATATTTTAGGCATGTGGCGATCTGATAAAATTGTAATTTTGTACTCCCGGGAATTTAAAAAAAAAGATATTTGAGGTACAAAAACAAACAAAATGTTTGAAATTTTTTACAATTACACCTTTCGACGCCCCTCTGTGTAATCTTTATTATCCAAAGGAAAAATATATAAACAAATTACAAATACAAGTATACAAAAAGAGACAGTATATTAAGAAAGCAGGAAAACAATTTATAACAGAGAGAAATAAAATGTCAATTTTCATATGAAATTATAAAACAGAAACATGGAACAATCATTGTGTATGTGTAATACATCAATTATTCTGCATCAATAATTAAGCGACAGAATCATAAAAGGCAAGCATAGGGTGGCGTTGTAAAGAAAATACACTCCCTGAGTGGTAGAAGGAGGACAACACACGTATGTTTGGTGATGCTAACCTTTATCTAACACCGTCAGATGGTCTACCCAGCACTTTCCATCTTAAAAGCCATTACCCTTCCATTCATTCTACAGTGAGTATTCCAAGGTGAACAACCTCTAATACATATCATAGCTCCAGTCATATTTTCTCACTAATCTGTCAATATAGGGCACTCCCACAATGCTATACACTTAAACAATGCTGCCTGCATTGTCATAGAAAAATAATGATTCATCACTTACGATAATTATAAAAAAAAATTAGGCATATACATTAGAACGGCTTTTTTATTTTCATTACTTACAAACAAATAACATACATACTTTTATATAATGAGTACCTTTGGACATTTCTTTTAAATATGTGAATAATGATTTTCAATGCAAAAAGATTTTTATATCAAAATGATGATGAAACTATCACTACTGTCCAAAGTTTTGTTTTAAAATATTTATTATTATTAAGTCAAATCCACTAATTCCAGAATTAAAAAATATTTGGAAAATGATAACGGTATACAAAATATAAAATGACATAAATGTAGGAATAACATTGATTGTGAACGTGGATGAGAGCTCACTTTGAAACTTGGAACAAAATTTTCCCACATCATAGTATGTGTATGATAAATCTACGATAAATAGTTTTGTTAGTAAAGAATATTTAACCATTCAATACAGACCACAAATCTTGTGGTGAAAAGATGATTGATTTATTTATTTAATATTACGCAAGACAATGCGTCATGGCTAAATCAGAAGAATGTTGTCATCTTTGTATTATACATATTACTAATACTCGGAAGAAACTTTGAAAAGAGATTGCACTCATGGTAAATAAAGCTTTCAAAACAATGTGTTATTATATAATGTGTACCTACGGATAGTTAATTTATGATAACTTCGGCTAATACCTCTGTTGTAGATTCTTCGAATAACAATGAAAAGAGTGTATTTTCCGTCTCTCTAGATTTCTATCCTATCCTATCCTGGAACAATTCGCATTATCTAATTTGAAATTATGTCAATTCTTTTTCAACAAGTGACTATTTCTATTAAAACTATAAAATGCATATTATATGATTTTTAAGAAGAACACATTATTATTGAGAAGTTGCAGTTTTTTTTTTCAGGACAGTTCTAAAGTAGCAACAAAAATATTTTTTTGATAAATTGATTTTTTCTGTATATTTTTCTAGTCGTTACATTTTATTTGTATTATTATTTGATTGGTGTAACTTTGGTTCAAGTCTTTGTGATTTTACATATTTTATACATTCCTCAAAATTTCCTATTTCTTTCACCAACAACAGATGGTGGTGCATTCTTTAAGGTGGATGTTTCACAACTTTAGAATCTTGAAGAAGAGCAATAAATACATATTGTTGGTCTCCTTCAATAACAATATTATTAGATAACAATGCTCAATTAATTAATCCATCGCTCTCATCATCCTCACAATTCATCGCTACGGAGTGGGCGAATAATAGACATTAAATGATGAGTGATTTACAAGAAATTATAAAAACTGTACACGTCTAGGTTACATTACATAATTTAATTGTACACACAGTGGTTTCTTTAATAATACACTGCCTCATAGTCTGCTTTGCATCATTTAACAAGACCGGTTTAACATCTGGGCGACAAGGCTGGCTGACATTCATCTTCTTGATTAAATCTGCAAAATATGAATATCTGTTTTAGATAAAAGGTATTACATAAAAATAGTTGGATGTAACAATATGCTTATATGATTAACAAAATGCCTGTAAAAATAAACCTCGCATCCGGGCAAGGAAGAGTAGAAGAAAGTTGGGTTCTCGAATGTATAAAAATATTGATAAAATGGTATCTATAAGTTTTATGCGAAAAAAAAAAACATTCTACTGGCCTCAAGTTAAAGATGAGTTTCGAGTGTATTTATTTGATATTGTTAAAATATTATCGATTCCTATTGCCATGCGATGAGGATTGCTAAAATTTAACGATGATATGAATAATTTAAATATTCAGTAAGGTTCAATAATAATAATCTAATATCTAGTAAAACACTTTGATTGGGTATGAATATTGTGGAATGAAAGTAAATACATAGTTCCTTTGATCATTCTTCGACAATTCTTATATATTAAGCAAAATACATAAAACATATGTTATTGATTTTTGTGAAATACATGTATGAAAATGTGAAGTATTACAAAATGTTCTTTATTACCTACCTGCTTAGCTTAGCTTAGTTATACGAAATTATTTATTATAGTTACCACCTACTCATTTACAAATTAATATTGTATTCGTTCATTCAATATTTTCGTAGAATCGACAATATTGTTGCTATTTTATTGTTCTGCAGTTCGTAGTATTGTTTGGTGGCAGCCCTAATCTGTTGAAGCCGCTAGTATAAAAAAAGGCGGAGATGGCTTGGTAACATTGCCCAATCGTTTTTTGGCTTACGTATTGTTAATTAAACATCCGTATTTATTTACAACTTAGTCTTTTCCCGGACAATTACAATACATATTATCTATAGGTCCGTAAAGGGCATATTTCGACAAAAATAAGAAGTGGGCAAAGTTGGCTAAAATTGCAGGAAATTTTTCCCACATAAAAAAAATAGAATTTTGACCTTTTTTATTGTGTTTTTCCTGTTTTTCTTTTCAAAAATACAATTCTGCGATCATGTTACTGTATCTTGTCATTTAAAAAATATATCCTTCCTTAATATTTTTTCGAGAAATATCAAGTTTTATGAAAAAAGCGGGCAATGTTGGAGCATTTCATGGTATTACTGAAAAATAATTGTATGTTAGATGTAACAATATACTTGAATGATGTGCTCCCATGTTGCATTTTTGCAATAAATTGTTAAATAAAAAAGTGAAATTAATTTCTTTTAATGTTTAAAGTATTTTAAAGTTTTTCCTGAAAATTTAATGTTAAGATTATAAAGTGAAACATTAGTCCAACAGACATTTTCATGTTAAAGCTGACATTTTATTTTGAAATGTGACGATGTGCGTAAATTGATAAATTCAAGGAATATTTTAAACATCTATGTAATATATGTCAGTCAATACTCAATAGCACGATGATTGACAAGCATGTAAAGATTCGAAAGCACAATATTAGATTACCTGAATATTGATTTATTTCTCTATTTAATCTTACAATGTTTTACAAGAAGCTTTATTAAATACTTCCCAATATTTAGCTCACTAGGTAAATGCTCTTCTTTGGAAGGATCGTAGTAAGCTGCTTGCTGACCACTTCATACACATCCTTTGGTAGAATCTGGCATATATGGACCCAGTAATCGTACTAATAATCAAACTGATAATTTTGGTAAAATATATTTTTGAAATACGTAAGTCGCTTGTCGGTGTCTTGCTTTCCTCCTTCTCAAATACCATCACTTTCGACTTGTTAACATTCATAATGAGGTCGCTTTCCTTGCATACATCGTATATTCTACTCATCAGATTCTGTAGTTCTTGTTCATTATTCGCCATTAGTACTGCATCATCGGCGTACAATAAACAACAAACAATTAAATCACCCATTTTTGCTCCTACATTCATATATTCCAGTTCTTTAACACATTTATCCATATACAAGTTGAACAGCCAAGGCAACACAACCCTGCTTGACACCCTTTGTAATGTCAAACCATGGTGTGAGTGCTTCATTGATTCTTACACTTGGTATGGATATTACAACAGCGTGTTGAAAACATTCGATAACAGGCATTGGAGGTTGTAGGTACCTTATCGGCTCATGTATAGTGTCAACATCGGTACTCGGTCGAGACTTCATAAAAAAGGTTTCATTTGGGATTCAAAAGTATGCTCGAGGAAATAGGTGTTGAGGCGATAGAGAGGAAGAAGAATTTTTATTTTGGTTGGTATAATTATGTGTAATTTAAAACGATAAAATATATAATATAATGTAATAAATGTTGATATAAAAGGTACATGGCTCTTTAAGGATCACCTATTGTTTAGTTAGGTTGTGGTTATGTGTAACACGTAGCATGGGTTATTTTAGGATTAAGCGCATCGTAAGCAGCTTCAAGGCTGTGTGAAACGTTCAAGTGGATACACAGCGGAGAGATTGCGGAGACTTTAGCGAGGAAAACCACAGTAGAATTACAGAATCAATCAACCAATGATAGAGTGTTTTGTCCAAACTAAACTGTTAAACCTGAGATTTTTCTGTAAACTGGAGAAAGCTAATATGTCTCCTAATAGGTAATATTGTTGAGCGGATCCAACTTGTTATTGTAAAGACCACAACACTAAAGGCCGAGTACTCGCGAACAATTATTCATAATAGGCTTTTTTCATCGAAAAGGTAAAACTATTTTTAATAAAAAACTAACTTGTTTCAAATAAAAATTTAAATAAAAGGCCGCCAGATGGCGCTATACAACTGAACCGAGTTGAATAGAGTTACCGTTCTTGCATACTTTATCTATGGGTAGTAGCGTCGCATGCGTCATCTTTCACGTAGGGAAGCTTTAAAATTATGAAAGTATCTGCGGCATCACGCCAGGCCGCGCTTTTTCGAATACTTTACAAATGTGCAGCTACAGTAGGTGCTATTGCCATTTAAATTGTATTTTTCCGTCTTAAAAGTCGTGTAGGACTCCCTGGAGAGGCGTTTTGACAGCGCGGACCCGGGAGCGTCGGTAAAGCAGATGACTGGAAATCTATGAAATATTTTCTATTAAGAAATTCAGTAATGTAATTTATTTTTAAAAAAGTTGCTCCACTCATTTTTGATTGGTTTCTGACAAATAAATAATCGGCTTTGGTTGTATTTACAATTACTTTGGTTATATCTCGTCCTCTCCTGCTGGGTGGAAGTTCCTAGAACCATGGACCGAGCTGGCCCAGATGCTCCGGCTGTGAAGACCGAGCCAGAGTCTGCAGCCGATAGCGAAGATGAAGAAGCAGCCGGTGGAGCGCCCTACACTGATATAGACATATCGTATCCTGACATCAAGCAGGAGTGCTCGGAGTACTCCAGGAGGGCAGACCAGCGCGCCGGTGAGGATTCATTCTAGATAGTAATGGATGTTTACTGCTAGGCCCTGCAGGCAGCTATTGTGACCATTACGCGGCCAGGGATTCTATATAATCTGTATTTTTATTTATATTAAATGTTATTTAAAACGAAACATTTAAATAATCTTAACCTAAAGATATCAAAAATATGTTCGACATATTTGCTACTTTGGAATCTTCCTTACTGGCATTGCATTAATATACGAGAAGGAGGATAGCCAGAGAAAGGGGGTGTATTTGCTATTCGCAGTACCCTACAGAGAAACTTAGTTATGTCTGGCTCAGATCTCACGACGTCAGTTCGCGAGTTTGAAATTTAAGTGGCTATATTTAATTATGAACTACATTTACAACTACCTTAATAAACACAATAAAATAAATATTAAATCAACGCATTATTTTATTTACATTTCAGATCTCTTGGGGATTCGTGATTCTGTTTTTGCAAATCTAAATGGGCGACCGCCTATCCCTGAAAAGAATACAGATTTGGAGACCGTTTTCACCGTCAACAAATCATCAAGTGAGCGGACGCTTACTTTCACTGGTGAGAAAAAGTTTTCATGTTCACAATGCGTTTATTCGTGCAATTATAAATCAAGTTTGAAAATACATACACTTACGCATACTGGGGAGAAACTTTTTTCATGTTCAGAGTGCAATTACTCGTGCAAACAAAAATCTAAACTAAATAGACATGTGCTTACGCACAGGGCTGAGAAACTATTTTCGTGTTCACAGTGCAATTACTCGTGCAACTATAAATCAAGGTTAAAAACACATACACTCACACATACTGGTGAGAAACTTTATTCATGTTCACAGTGCAAATACTCGTGCAATAATAAATCAAATTTAAAAACACATACAATCACGCATACCGGTGAGAAACTTTTTTCTTGTTCACAGTGTAATTACTCGTGCAATCGTAAATCTAGATTTAAAAAACATACACTTTCACATACTGGTGAGAAACTTTTTTCTTATTCACAGTGCCAATACTCGTGCAATAATGAATCAAATTTAAAAATACATACATTAGGGCATACTGGAAAGAAACATTTTTCATGTACACAGTGTAATTATTCGTGCTATCGTAAATCGAGTTTAAAAACACATTTGCTCACGCATACTGGCGAAAAACTTTTTTCATGTTCACAGTGCAAATACTCGTGCAATAATAAATCAAATTTAAAAATGCACACACTCGCGCATTCTGGAAAGAAACCTTTTTCATGTACACAATGTAATTATTCGTGCTATCGTAAATCAAGTTTAAAAACACATACACTCACGCACACTGGTGAGAAACTTTTTTCTTGTTCACAGTGCAATTACTCGTGCAATTATAAATCAAGTTTAAAAACGCACACACGCACCCATACTAGAGATAAACTTTTTTCATGTTCACAGTGTAATTATTTGTACAATCGTAAATCACGTTTAAAAACACATACACTCACGCATACTGGTGAGAAACTATTTTCTTGTTCACAATGCAATAATAAATCAAGTTTAAAAACGCACATTAGAGATAAAGTTTTTTCATGCACACAGTGTAATTATTTGTGCAATCGTAAATCACGTTTAAAAACACATACACTCACGCATACTGGAGAAAAACTTTTTTCATGTTCAGAGTGTAATTATTCGTGCAATCAAAAATCAAACCTAAATAGACATGTGCTTACGCACAGGGGTGAGAAACTTTTTTCATGTGCACAGTGCAATTACTCGTGCAATCATATGTCACGGTTAAAAACACATACACTCACACATACTGGAGAGAAACTTTTTTTATGTTCACAGTGCAAATACTCGTGCAATAATAAATCAAATTTTAAAACGCATACACTCACACATACCGGTCATAAACGTTTTTCATGTTCACAGTGCAATTATTCATCCAATCTTAAATTAAACCTACAGAAACATGTGCTTATTCACAATGGTGAGAAACCGTTTTCATGTTCGCAGTGCAATTACTCGTTCAATCATAAATCAAGCCTAAAGAGACATGCGCTTACGCATAGTGGCGAGAAACGGTTTTCATGTTCACAGTGCAATTACTCGTTCTATTATAAATCAAGCCTAAAGAGACATGTACTTACGCATAGTGGTGAGAAACCGTTTTCATGTTCAGTGTGCAACTACTCGTGCTATCGAAAATCACACTTAATTAGACATCTTCTTAATCACACTGGATAGAAACTGCTTTTGCATTCACAGTTCATTGACACGTAAACATGTACAAAATAGCATCTTATTAATTAATACGATTGCCGGAGCATTTATTTTCTTTGAGAATTTTTAGACATAATTACATTTTTTTTACACAATATAAATAGTTTGAATGTATTTTGAAATGTTTACTTATACCAGCATAAATGCAATTTGTTCATTTATTTTTCTTCATATATATTACATAACAATTATTTTTGCTTGACTGCATTTAATGTAAAGTAAGCGTAATTAAGTAAATAATGTACAAATAAGAAGTAAGCTTGTGTAAAATTATAATGTTCAATGTAAAATAATAACATACTAATACAACTACAGAGAAATGTAAAAAAATGCAACGTTTATACTGTTGTAGCAGTTTTAATCATAGGTTTGGACTTTTTAATGTTCTTCGCCATAAATTCTCTCCTTCTCGTGGAGCCAGAACTGTATTAAAAAGATGTGCATGATTATGGTTACAATTTTTTTCGTTTGTATTTAGACAATTGTAAAACTTTTGTTTAATTTTGGCACGATATAGTGACAGTTGGCATGTGTCCTTGTGAGGGCGCGTTGTTTGCTGGTGGTATTGTTTATGTCGGTAAAAATTTTTTTTGTACCAAGTATATACATTTGGTGGATGTTTGGGATCTGACATTATTTGATGAATTCATTTGATTAACACAGCCTTGCCGAAGCGGGTGATGTTATATCCCCCGAATCAACATTTATCCCGATAACTCGGTAATTAATGGAGCAATTCACCTCATACGTGATGTAATCTTAAATCGATGTATATAGAATGGATATTTCTATAATTTTTCGGTGTAATCTAAGTATTTACGACAAAAATGTAAATATTACTATTAATTACAGTATCACAATGTGTAGGGTGTAAACTTATTGGGTTTTATGTTTTGTTTCACTCGAACAAATACATTGAAGGCCCTCGCATTAATACGTGCGAGCGAGATAATAATACTCACCCTGTTTCTGAGAATCGAACAATGAATTACGATCACACCACAGAGACGAGTCATTGGTCCAAAACACCCATTACTAATAGGAGGTATTTGTTTTGTTGTTCTCTCTCCTAATTGGTTCGTGAAGTGTCAGTGTATTTGTGTAACGTTCGGTGTAATCGTAAATAAACGAGCTGTTTTATTAGTTTTTTTAGATTTGTTCTAAAAATTTTCCAGAAATACGATATGTAGGTATATCCCAAAAAATTAAATACGAAGATGTAGAGAGGACGATAGAAGATGTCCATTGTGATAATGATGACGATTTTGACTTTGAAGAATTGTATTCCGGTGCCTCTAATTTTGAAGATTCGGCTGATGAAGATGAGGTATTTTTGTAAAAAGCCATTTGTGTACTGAATAGAATTCAACGCAAAATAATGTCTTCTCCAAGTTGTGAAGAAAATGCAGAATCAGAACCATGCAGACGGTGCTAAACACTGACTGCGCCAGGGCGTATATTAATATTCTTCGCCGGACGAATACGGCTACGTCTTCCATTCCAACTACGTTCACATTTTTATTACTATCACTTTAACTTTCAAACAAATTCATTTTGCAGGACTTATTACCAATTTTCGAAGATTTTAAAATATTTTGTATTGGCTAATACGTCATTTATTAGTATATCTTTTGGTAAATTGCATTTACTTGCACACTTTGAGGCTTCAGCTACTATTTAAAATCAAGTTTCATGTCAAAAACACAATTTGTTACCAAATAATATTTACATCGACCCTATCGATTGGTAAAGTGTTTCACTTCATTCTGCCAGATTTGAGCGGAGTGACAGGCGCGCTTTAGTAACTTTCGTTAAAAACTGTCGAAAATATATGCTTTTACGCATATTTATCCACAATATGTATTAATATTAAACTTATTCACAACATTAGTAACAAAATTCATAAATTTGATATTTTTTTATTGATTTTCAGAGAAAACAACGTTTTCTTGAACAAAGTAAACATTTTATGTGCGTTATTTTTATGTAAGGCGCAATTAAATATTTCGTTAATATGTCTGTTGTATTTTAAACACTAGCTGTTGTTTCATTAATACTATGCATAGATAAAACAAACAGCTCATAATACGGCAACGCGGTGTTTTAAACTGATAAGATTAAACCAGATCACATAAATACGTCAGACATAATTTTAAATTTAGAACATTGATTAAAGCGACCGTCTAAATATATGTAGGTACTTTATATGATTTCAAAACATATTCATATATATGAATTGGGTATTTCGATAAATTATTTCATTTTCGATGGATTAATTAAAATGACAACACACATTTTTTAATTCCATATGTTAATATTCTAACAGAGGTGAATACATAATAAACATAAGACATATACTCATAGTTTATTGTGTGGGGTGGAGTAGACTTCACCTCTGATATATACAGCGTCGTCCTGGCTACTTTGCTAGACTGAAGTCTGTGCTAAAGTAGCCAGTTTTTTTTTGTGCTGTTGTGTTATTTATCGACAGGAATAAAAAGGGAATTACAAATATTCATAAAAAAGTTTTAAGTGATAGCCCTTTATTACTCATAATATCTGTATTAAATGAGCCACTTGTCTTCTTGCAAATTATGTACCTAGTTAATTAGAATATGTTATATATGAATCACTGATATTTATATTTTGTGATGAGAATATTCCAGAATGCGTCTGTATTATGGATGAATGTAAGTTTGTAAGGTAATTGTTTGTTTGCAATTGTGAGCTAAATAAATGTGCGAATAGTTTTTAATATGTAAGAAATTATGTAAATATGTGACCTATGGACAATGAACTTTAGTTTTTAAATTATTACCTAGCCCTCAGATTATAATAGGTACGCTGGGTGAAGAGTAAACGGTCGAAGACCGACAGTAACAAATGTTAGGCCTACACATGACTTCACAGTTGCCAGACCACGGGCAACTGAGAATCCAACGGGAGACGTGGCCAGGTTTGCCATCGTTGATGGCAGGGCCCTGGAGCGACAGAACAAGGGCGCGACCCAATCACTGCTTAAGGGATGGACCGACACACCCCACGTCCAAGGCTGTTAAAAGCCCCTACACTGCAGTTGGAAAAAGTCAGTTAAATTTTAGCAGTTGGCTTTTCACAGTAGAATCGGAAGTTCAGAAGAGAAATTAGCAGTCGAGATAAGGTGGAGAATCTGGCAGTGGAAATATGGAAGTAAAAACGGAATGGGAGTCGGAGAGTCGAAGGAATATGGAATTGGAAATACCATGTGGAATCAAAAGTGCAGTGTGGAATCGGAGGAACAATGGAAGTGCGATGAGCGACATCAATGGTCGCAGCTGGAGTGTAGGCCGATAGGAAGCGAACAGAAGAAGCTCACAGATAAGCTTACCCACCTGAAGAGCGGATATGAGGCCACAGTCCCGCTCAGATCGAGTCATCGCTTGCCATTCGCGTGACCTGCCATAACAGTAAACATCGGTCAGCCAAGTCAATATCCGAAGAACTAGTTAAGGTAAACCTTAAGATTATGTTAAGATTAGAATTAAGTAGAGTCTAAGATAGATTAAGAACTACCATATGTCACCTTAGTTAAAATGTACAATAAACTATGAACATGTGTAATTCACGCTTTGATTTATATCCCCGCCACCTTCTCAGTGACCATCTCCATGAGGACAATAACACCCGGTATATGAAGTCTATGACCTGGTATTTGTGATTTTACACTTTTTATACATAACTCAAATTATTATCTCTTTCAAAGCTTTTGAAACAAAATATTTTGTGGTGAATTATTTAAGATGGATTCTTACAAACTTTGGAATCTTGAAGAAGATCAACAATTCAATATTCATTCAATATCAATATTATTAAAAATGTTCTTCAAGAGATAGTTAGTCCATCGCTCTCATCATCCTCACAATTCGTCCCAACGGAGTGGGCTGATGATACTATTCTAATTATGGGCGATTTACAATAATTAATAAAAGATGTATATTGTCATGTGTTTACGCGCTTTTATACTTCGATAGGTAGGGCTGATATAAAATTTTGAATATGTGTGTTCTTTTTGTGTGGATTTAAAAACAGAAAACAAAAGCGAAGCTGCTTCTGGGAAGAGTTTTTGCGATTTGGATGGATTTTTACGGCGGAGATAATAAAAGCATTTTGTGTTATATATTTTCGGATTATCGGTTGTGAGAAGGTTCTCGGTGGCTGAAAGTTGAAAGCGAGATTTGGAAGGGAGAGGAACGAGTGAACGCGGGAGTCGGAAGAGATTAAACACTGGAGTCAGACTGCCCATCTAGAGCGCCGAATAAGCTTGGAGCCGCCGCCCGTCTAGAACGCTAAACCAGGTTAGGAACAGCCGGCAACCGAAGCGGCACCGAGCAGCCAGGTATCAGTCACGACGAGGCCACCCGGACAACAGGAGCCGTCGTCGCCATCATCGCGTCGTTAATCGTAGATCGAGGTCCCTGGAGAAGACGTCTTCACCAGCACGTATAATATAAGGTAGAATAATTTTTAGTCCAAGTTACAATTAAGAATAATGTACATCAGCCCACCCGTGTAGATAAATAAATGTTTAATAATGTGTGTTCCCTGTGTATCTGTTCTCCACCTGTCCAATAATTATGATAACTATAGTAAAATGACGATGTGATACCTGAAAATAATCGCGGGGCCGCTCTAACGAGATAAATAAGTGCAACTAAATATTATTTGGACAAAATAATTTTTCTCTGTATATCTTTCTAGTTGATTAATTTAGTTTGTATTAATTAATCATAATGTGGTTTTCCTCGCTAAGTCTCCGCAATCGTTCCGCTGTGTATCCGCTCGAACGTTTCACTCAGCCTTGGAATAAATGGTCGCTCGGAGCGCCACGGGTGGCATCGGCAGAGGCGAGGATTAGAGCGCGAGCACACGCACACAGAACAAATAGAGTCAGCTTCCCGTAGAGACCTAGTTAGGTTGCCCGTTAGTGGCATTATTTTATAACAAAGTCTTGTCGAACCTTACGATCGTGCTGTTTCTGGAATAGCCCTGCACCACAAAATAACACATTTCACAGATGTACATATTTGAATTAAACTTTCCGAAGGTACACATTATATAAAATAATATTTGTGGCCTTAATAATAATAATAATACATATTTTAAAACAGCATAATATCTTTTATTGTTTAGTCAAATTCGCATTTTCAAAATTAGATGTATTTTTGTTTCAAACAAAATATTAAATAAAAGAATACCAATCTCACGAGCACCTATCGTAGATGGTGAAAGTCTGCAGGAAGTGACTGAAATAAAATATTTGAAAGTCATAATAGATTCTAAATTGACAATTACACAAAATACAAGACACTTGATTAAAAAGATTGCTAAAAATATCTCACCTCTGTGAACTATCTGTTGATTCATTAGTACCGAGTACACAACTCTGTTATTATTCCTCACTTAAACTAATTAAAAACTACCGCGATATAAACAAAAATGGATGACAAACCTCGTGGAAATAAGAAAAAAAAATTATATTTTTATTTGTTAACTTTGTTTTATTAACCACTTAATTGAGTTTAAATACATCTGCCGGTTTCGAAAAATGCCATTTTCTTCTTCAGGATGTCAATACTAACTAAAAAAACATATATTATTGCTTCTTTATCAGAATCTATTTTTTAAAAAACAACAATTATTTAAAAGTAAATTTAGTACCTAACTCAAATGGTTACTAAATACAAATTAACTGGAATAATTTTTAGAATGGGACTCGTAGTTAAATTTAATCGGTTGTTTATAATTTTTTGATTTTCATCATAATGTAACTTTCAGTAACTCTCGTCGACAGGTGAAATATTAAAAGTTCAAGGTTTATAATGTGTGTCATCGGTAGCAATTTCATTTCTCATTTCTGTGTGCGACAAGACGACTGAGAATTACCATTAAACTCCATTAGAACCACAGGAGAATGTTGCAAGTGAAATATGTTCTTTGGTTTTGTTTAGCCTGTTTAGAATATAGTCAGCTAGTACATTCTCTATTTTTGAAAAGTAATTGTTTACATGATTCGTAAGGCAATCGGGATCAGATTCCAAGGTGACGATTTTGTTCCATCGGATTTAACTGCCATATATTTTTTCAATAAATTGAGTTTATCTGTATGTATGGTAGCGATCAGAATTCATATCCACCGCCATCTCGGCCGGCATCGACAGCGCGGCCGGCTGCCGCTACAAGTCTGGCTCGATCATTCACCGCCGAGCAGTCTCTCCAGTTTCATCGTTTCACAACGGCGGTCTTGCCGGCCCGCGAGCGCCGAGCGAGACAGCCGACTCGCTTCACTTCGAAACCCACGCACACCTTCTACATCTCGCCTCATCCATTATATTCATTCTCATATATCTTCATTGTTATACCATCACAATAAACACCTCAACACGCAAACGATATTTCTTTCATTTAGCCACCGATCTAACCCCAAACATGTATATCTTTCTAATTGATGCATTTAATTTATTTCTCTTGTGTATGACTTGTAGTAGATTGTCTGTAATCCAAGGTTTAAGTCTAATTTTATTATGTTGACACAATGATCACATTCATAAAGTGTATATTTTTGTACGTATTGTTTTTAGTTTTTAACAAACTCATTGGGAGCTCTATTTGGATCAGTTGTACTCGTCACATACCATCAAAAATATTGAAGTCCAATCTTACCCAACTATCAATATAACATTGGATCACCCATTAAAGCAGGGTTTTAATAATGTTTTCCTGTATTTTAATAAATTTTGTGGCCAAAATTAATTAAATGAAGTTGTAAGAACACCTAATAATCAAATAGTTGCAGCCGGTGATTCTGAAAACAAATATATCACTAAAAAACATCCCAAAATGGTCCAATGTTATCCAGATATGATATTTTATTAGTGAGGGTTTTAAAAATAAACACCATAACATTCTACTGATCCGAATATTTGTATATTTTCAAAATTATTCAAATCAATCAAATCAAATCAAAGTTATTAGAGAGATACTAGAGTTGTATATTATTTTACTCAATATGAATTTTTTATTTCCAATGTTCATGAAATCAGTTTTATTTACATTTAGATTTAGTTTTTTTCTTCTTTATCACCCGTGTTGCTGAATGCATATTATAATGTAGGGAAAGATTGCTGGAAGTCGGGACCCCGGAAGAAGAAGAATGCCGTGACTAAAGAATCTAAGGAAATGGTTTGGCCAGTCTACTGTAGAGATTTTCCGGACCGCAATGAATAAAGTGATGCCAGCCAACGCCCATTGAATGAATAAGGCATGAGAAGAATACTTTTAAACCTTTACCTGGAAAGAGATCCGGTGTCCGATGGTTTGAAGAATGAGTATACCTGCCAACATTCAAACGTGAATATCTCTGAATAAGTTTCTTCTTAGCTACCAACCCTTACTGGCAAATCCACGACAATAGGCAAAGGCATTTTAAGTCAAATGTAACACATTTTATATTTGAATGTCAATGACTTGTAGTCAGATATCTTAATGCTAGAGCAAGTATTTCACTAGGAGTAATAGCTGTCGCAATACATACATACTTTATTATTGGTTAATTATGGAGGATACTGGCGCGCCGGAGGACAAACTTGAGGTATTCATGAATCATGTCAATGATGTTAAAAATTAACAATTTTGATAATGTTTTTAATGACACAATTCAGACCTAGGGTTTAATAAAATAGTTGTGTAATCGTTGCTACTTTATTAATATATTTAAGATACAAATGTATTTTTAAAAATTAAGCGTTTAGATATTATTATCATCACTTTACATACAATTGTAATGAATGTACATGAATTCATTTACTATAAACTTAACGTAAGAAATATACTTATGAGCTAATTTTCATCATATACAAATAAATTTTATAACTAGTTACACATAGAGGTTTTTTAATGCATAAAACTGCATAATTGCATAAAGCCAACATACATACTATTACAATTAGAGGAATGACTTCAACACAAAAAGATAAAAACAAGATGTGCAACATGCTTTTTCCTAACAAATATGGTACTGCTGGGGATGAGGCAGGCACTGAAGCACAGCTAATATAAATGTATACTTTGTTTCTCTTGGCAAAGACTGCAAAATTTTAAGCGAGCAATAACTTCAGCCGAAGTTTCGCGACCGGTAAATTTCCAAATGCACTCAAACTGGCTATAATTTGCCCAATATACAAGGATCCGGGACAGTACAGACCGACATCGCTTCAAAGTATTTTTTCTAAAATCTTATAAAATATAGTAAATGTACGAGTTCTGAAATACCCAAAATGAATATAAAATATCTTACGGAGTACCTCGAGGAAGTGTTTTGGATTCTATATTATTTTTAAAATATGTTAACGAAATGTGTAACTCGAACATAGTAAATGGTGAAATAATTATTTTACAGATGCCACAATAGTACTTTTTCAAAATGAATCCTGGGAAATGTTAGTAGAAAAAGCTCAAAATGGATTAAATCTAACAACTACAAGGTTTGATAAAAATCTGCTTTCGTTAAATGCACTAAAGACAAAATATATAGAATCAAAATCAAATTTGTCATGTCATGTGAGCTGTGGCTACTGGTCATTTTTAATATGTTTCCAAATGTGATAGTTGTGGTACAATGGTATTTCATAATAGGGTAAATAGTGGTAAACAATTCAAAAATTCAAATTTAGTCTAAATAGTCTAAAAAAATTCAAAAATAAATAGGTTTCTGCTCAGCCAAAGGTCATACTCCGGGAATCAAATTGATTATTAAGATACTATTTTATATATTAATGAACTGCGAATGTAAAAGCAGTTTCTATCTAGTGTGCTTAAGGACATGTCTATTTAGGTTTGATTTTTGAATGCACGAATAATTGCACTGTGAACAAGTAAACAACTTCTCTCCAGTATGCGTAAGTGTGTGTTTTTTTAAATTTGATATATTGTTGCACTTGTAATTGCACTGTGAACAAGAAAAACGTTTATCTCCAGTATGCGTGAGTGTGTGTGTTGTTAAACATGATTTATGATTGCTCGAGAAATTACACTGTGAACATGAAAATGGTTTTTCACCATTATGCGTGCGAGTATGTGGTAATAAGTGTGATTTTTGATAACACGAATAATTGCACTGTGAACAAGAAAAAAGTTTATCTCCAGTATGCGTGAGTGTGTGTGTTTTTAGATGTGATTTAGTATTGCACGAGTATTTGCACTGTGAGCATGAAAAAAGTTTCTCACCAGTATGCGCGAGTGTATGTGTTTTTAAACGTGATTTTTTATTGCACGAGTAATTGCACTGTGAACATGAAAAAAGTTTTTCACCAGTATGCGTGAGTGTGTGTATTTTTAAACGTGATTTTTGATTGCAAGAGTAATTGCACTGTAAACATGAAAATGGTTTCTCACCAGTATGCGTGTGTGTATGTGTTATTAAACTTGATTTTTGATTGCACGAATAATTGCACTGTGAACAAGAAAAAAGTTTCTCGCCAGTATGTGTGAGTGTATGTATTTTTAAACTTGATTTTTGACGGTACGAGTAATTGCACTGTGAACACGAAAATGGTTTCTCACCAGTGTGCGTAAGTGTATGTGTTTTTAAATTTGATTTATAACTGCACGAATAATTGCATCGTGAACATGAAAATTGTTTCTCACCAGTGGAAGCGAGCGTGCGCCTACTTGATGATTTGTTGAAGGTGAAAACGGTCTCCAATTCTATTTTGTTTTCAGGGATAGGCGGTGGCCCACTTGGATTTGCAGAAACAGTATCAAGTATTCTCAAGTGATCTGCAATGTAAATAAAATAATTGTGCTGATAAAACATTTTATTAAGTATATTTAGGCAATTTGATGTTCTTACTTAACTTTCGAAATGTAGACCATAATTAATTATTACCACTTTAATTCTAAAAGTCGCAAAAAGACGTCCTGCGTTAAGATCTGAGCCAAAAATTGCTTAGTTGTTCTGTAGGATATTGCGAAAACTAAAATACACCTTCCCTTCTTTCTCTGGCTAACCTACACCCTCGTATAGTGTATAAATGAGTATAATCTATTAGAATATTGCGCGAACGTATATTTCCGTTGTATTAATTGCAGTCTATACTAGTGTCAATGCCAGTAAGGAAAATTCCAAAGTATCAAATATGTCGAAGTGTTTTTAATATCTTTAGGTTAAAATTACTTAAATGTTTTATATTTAATATCATTTAAATAGTAGTACGCTGACACATATTCAATTTTAATGAAGTGTAAATTGTCGTTATTAAGAGTAAGAAATGATACAATTAGCGAAATCGTATGAATTTTTCCGACTGGCAAATATATTGACAACCTGTCATTGAATTTGAGGTTGAAAGTCTCCGGTAGAAGTCTATGCACATCAAACGATTAAGATAAATAAATTACATCGCGACGGATTAATACGTTGCTGGCCGTGGTGAAAAGATTTCAGATGCGCTGGGGCGAAGAAATGTTGTTTTATTTTTAAAAATATTTAATATAAACATTTGTCCGTGGTCTAATATTTGTCAAATACTGCTGTGAATAATTTTTGGATATGATTACTCGATCATTTTAGCAATGCAGTTAAATACGGTTTAACCCGAAATATCGTACTGGGTTCAGATTTAAATAAAAATACAGATTATATAGAATTCTATAGAATGGGCACAATAGCCGCCTGCAGGGCCTAGAAGCAAGCATTTAATTGCTCTCAGGCTTGTATAATATTGAATGGCATTTCTCCTAAATATTGTAATTGACCCCGAGCAAAATATTGGTGTATTATGTTGAACACCATCAACGTGTATTTAGTTATGACCAGGATCCTGAAGAAAGTATCGTCATCTCACTCCAATCGCCATCTTCTCCTGCCCGGACCAAGTTTTGCAGTCTGGTCACCTTGGTTTACTATTTTTCCGTCGCTTTCTATCCACCTTGAACGGTCAAATCAGGTGCGCGCAAATCACATCATCCATTACTATCTAGAATGAACCCTCACCGGCGCGCTGGTTGGCCTTCCTGGAGTACTCCGAGCACTCCTCCTTGATGTCGGGATACGATATGTCTATATTATTGTAGGGCGCTCCACCACCTGCTTCTTCATCTTCGCTCTCGGCTGCAGACCCTGGCTCAGGCTTCACAGCCGGAGCATCTGGGTCAGCACGGTCCATGGTTCAAGGATCTCGCAGCGAGAATGATTTGATGAGATAAGAGACGCAACTAAACTCAAATGTCGCCTGACAAACATACAATACATACAACAAATGCCGTGTATTTATTTAAAAAGCTTCACGCTCCGTTCAGAAACAAAAACTCGCGAATTGGGGTCCGTTCGCTGCTGTCAGAACGGCCCTTCAGGGAGTCCGACACGGCACAATTTAATTGTCAAATGCAACGACCGTAGCTGTGGATTCATCAAATATCCGAAGAAGCGCACCCTGGCGAGATCCCGCAGTTAGTTTCACAATTTTAAAACTTCTCATCGTGAAAAATGACGCACGCAACGGTACTACCCATAGATAAAGTATTTTAGAACGGTAACTCCATTTAACTTATTCCAGTTGTATAGCGCCATCTGGCGGCCTTTTTATTTTATTTTTAATTTGAAATAAGTTTCAGCTATTATTAAAAATAGTTTTATAATTTTCTATGCAAATTTTTTTATTATGAATAATTGTCAACGAGTACTGGGCCCTTAGTGTTCTGGTCTTTACAGGAACTTCTCGGATCCGCTCAAAAATATTACCTATTAGGAAACGTTTTATCTTTCTTCGGTTTACAAAAAAAATTGCAGATTTAACAGTTTGGTTTGTAGAAAAAATTCCATGTCATCTGACAGAAACACATTCTTCAATTTCAAATCATCATAACCAGTGAGAAAGATCAGAGCAGTTCCTTCGGATGGACTGTAAAGTATCCACAGATCACTCGTTGATGACTATCTCGAGCAGTTCTACATTACCAAACCTGATGGCATGATTAGTCACATTGTCTTGAAGCTGCTAACAATCCAACCAGCCACAATTTGTTGCAAAGGCTTTGAAAGAGATAGGAAAATTGTAGATATGTATAAAAAATGTAAAATCATAAATGCTAGGTCATGATTACTGCTAAGGCGCCTGAACCAAATATTTATATATTATATTTATTTGCATATTAGTATGCTGCAATATACTTAATCATTATCTTTTATCAATTATATTAAAGATTGTTAAAAAATATCTCACTTCTGTTTACGATGAGAAATTCGTTAGTATCGAGTCTCTTAAAATAGTACACAACACTGTTACATATAATTCCTCACATTAACTACTGCAGCAGAATTTTATTTTTGGCTAATCAAGAAGAAATGTAACAATTATCAGTACTGCAAAATAAAGATTTGAGAACAACACTCGGATCAGTGCAATGCTGAAAGATTTGAATATGATGATCTTTAAGCAGAAAATATATTTCAAAGTTATTTTATTTACTTTAAAATATAAAAAAATGTTGGTATAATTTTTAAGAAAAATCAACATGAGCTTGAACATCATACAAGAAGAAAAGATTGACTGAGACTGCCATCCAAGAAGAAGCGGTCTCAGAAATCAATGATGTACAGTGCGATGAAGATCTTTAATGAAGTGCCAGATGACATAAGAGAGGAGGAGAAACTACATAGATTCTAAATGAAACTAAGCCAATATGCGCAAGATTATTTTTTGTAAAAAGGAACATTTTGATCTTATTTATATAAGAGCATATATATGTTTACATATGTATGCATTTTATTAAGAATAAATAAATAAGCAGTTAGTTACTCACATCCCCGTGTGCGGCATTTGATGGAACAGAATATATCATCATCGAGCTAAACATTCATGCCGGCAGAAAGGGTTCAATAGCTACCTGCGAGTTGGAGAATATTAGGTACAGCATTACCATCATTCTGTAACTCACAGATGTCTAAGGGTTCTTTAATCGCCCAACATTCTGTTGAGAAAACCGATGATTCCGGAAGAAGGCGAAGCTTCACATTTTTTTAAAATTGTGTTACGGAAACTCCAGCACCACAACACCCCTCAGGGCTGAGATTTGAGTCATCGATATAAATGTGAAGATAATACATTTCAAATCGAGTACATTATTAAATTATTTGCTTTTATTATTATTCTTAAATTATTCCTTTTGCTCGATTCATTTGTTAAGTCCTGTGATTACATCAATGCTATGGTTTAAATATATGGCTGGGTGTGTAGTCCTGGTCAGCTAACACACACAAACAAAACGAAAATAAGAAATTCAGAACAACATAAAAGATACGCAAAGATTGAATATAAATTGTACTGGTATAGGCAAGATGAGGTGAAGAGGTTTAGGAAAATATACTGCAGATGACTATTCTCCCAGAATCTAAATGGAGAGGGTATCATTGTTACCAATATTGCGGCAGGTGCTGTGAAGGACATTGTCCCATATTCAGACAGAGCTATTACCATTTAAATCCAAACATCGACAGTAAATAATATTATTATACGTGAAGGGGAACATGAAAACTTCTACCAGAATCTACTATAAGTTTTCTCCCTATGGAAATTTCATGACATAACTGTAATCTTAGAAACACGTTTCGCCAACTTCAGACTCACCCATACAATAATAATGAAAATATTTAATTCATTTGTAATACACCAAAGAAAATTATCACAGAGACTGCGTAGGAAAAATTACCGTGAAAGTAACCCAAATAGATGACAGATGAATTACTAAACCCCGTGGAAATAAGAAAAAAATATAAAAACGACTCAAACTGAAATTGGAAGAAAAATCAGATAAGCAAAGAATTGACTGGAATTAATCAGAACAATACCAATTAAGTCACAACTATCATTACTTCCACTTTGTGATATATGCCTCATCGGTGCTGATCGATGCATTTTCTTACTTTTGCTTTCATTTTAATAATTAACGTCATCTACTTTTAGGTATAAGTTGTACTAAATTTTGTTTAATATTATGTACGTATTGGGAATTATTCCATCATCAACACAAAACATAACATCATTTTAAAATTCCCTATCCGATGCATCATCACAAATGAAGATGAAAAGGGACACTATTATAGTGGGAGACATGAACATCGATACCTCAGAAAATGGCCATTCTCAAGAAAATGATTATGAAAATCTATTATGTACCTACTTTATCACAGATTTGAAACCGGGATCAAAGGTATAACAAGAAACTGTAACAATTGTAACAACATCAGGCATATGAAGATCACATTATGATTAAAACACAGAGCGTATACAAAGCAATCCTGCAGATTAATAATAAACAAACCGTCAACAAAACAAATAAAAAATAATTGATTTTTAAAACACTGAATTAAAGAACTAAAGCAACACGTTGCAGAAAAAAATTTGCAAGATTTCTTTATAAACTAAGACACTGATGAAGCATGGAATACTTACATAAAAAAATACAGAACTTCACAGACGTAAGAATTACAATCATTCCCCACAAGAAACGACGCATTAAGCCATGGATAACCCAGGGACTTATAACCTCCATTAAAAAGAAATACAAACTTTATTAGCAAGCAAAAAACAACTGAGGGGATTTCAAATTACAAACATACTATAAAAACTATAGAAACAAATGTTCATTATTGATAAAGAAAACAAAAGAACTATACATACTTTATATTTAAAAGAACTTTGAACACCATGCAAACAACTCGAAAAAGTTATTGAGTAGGTATTAAATATATCAACTTACATAAACCACTACTTTGCTCATGTAGGTGAAGATTTAGCTAAAAAAATCAAACGCAAAGATGTATGCAGTACACGAAACACAATGAACTCACGACAAAACATTAATCAATTTATAATTAAATCTGTATAAACGAAAGAAATAAAAACAATCAAAGCTAATTTTAAACTTAACACTGCACCTGGACCAGATGGCACATCGGTAAACACAATTCAACCACTGCAAAATGAACTTACCAACCTATTAGAATAAATAAAAGTTTTAATAAGTTTAAAGGTAACGTTTCATCGCACTTATAACATGGAGTCATAATACCGATCCACAAGAAAGGAAATAAAAAAGAAGTCAGTAATTTGAAGCAAATTGAAAAAACTAACAAAATTTCTAGAATCAAATGAATTCTTCTTAAAGACGTAATTCGACATCTGATACGATAGCATCAGTTACAGGATATATCAAACAATGTATTGCAACATTTCTAGACCTCAAGAAAGCCTTCTGAAAACTGATATGGATGTTCAAAAACATTAGGAACGTCATAAGCAATCAATTTCTAATGACGGTATACTACGCCCTAGTCTAATCTATCATTGAATATGGAATAGTAGGAAAGGGATGCAATACAATCCAGGACAGGTAGTAATAAGTATTGACATAGTATTCTTTTTATTAACATTTTCAAATATTTAGAAAACTTAGAAATATGTTGATAAATATATTATATGACAACATATACAGTAGAACCGCGATATAACGAAACCCGATATAGCGAAAAATGACGTATATCGAAAAAAAAATCGAAATTTAGTCCCTAAAACCAATTTTTCATACAAAAATGCATTTATATAACGAAATCCCGTTAATATTTATAACAAAATCATTTTTGTCCCGTACGAAAAAATGCCAATACATTTACGTAAATTTATAACGAAATAAAAAAATGTTAAAAGATGAAAATATTATTTCGCACTTACAAAGCCGCGCCGCGATGCATCTGCCGTATGCGAACGGTTTTATGGCCTTTTCGGCGGTGCGCGACGGTCGGCCGACAAGGTAGTAAAACAATTCAAACTTCTTGGGTTCATAGCAGGCCCATAAAACCATTTGACATAATTCTTGCGGCATTCTCTGACACGTTTTACGTACGCATACGCCTCTAATATGATTGCAACCCAGACCCAAACAGCTGTAAAATACAAAAATTAACAGGAACCCCCCGAAAGTTGCAGAATGTACTTATTGGAAATGTCAGTCTCAGTGTAACGTCTGTAGAGTTAAGTTTGTTCAGCTTTTAACGCGATTATTGCATGACCGAACTGAATATTTACATAAATTCATTTTCGTTTGACAATTGTTTTCGTGTGAACTCGTCAATAATATAAATAATTCGTTAAAATATTTTATGAACTATTTTTGTACGGTATTTTGTATTTCTATTAACTATTGTTTTCGTGTATTTTAAGTGTACAATGTTAACGATAATTTTTAAGTGAACAATTTTAACGATTATAAATATATTTTTAAGTGGTTGCCCCCGTTACCGGTAAATACCTTCGTAATTTATATACGACTCATTTTATAAAAATGCCGCGATTCAACTGTAAGATTGTTATTTTTGAATTATTTTGTATGTTTCATGCCCAAAACTATGTTTGAAGCGAGTCTACATTTAAACACAATTAAAATATTGTTTTGTGTTTCCAATATTCTGGAATTTACAAAAATATCTTCCAATTGGTGTTGAATAGATTCTGTTCTTAATTTAATTCCTTTGATTATCCATTTGATTATCTGTTTTAATAACAAAACTATTAAAAATATGTAGGTATTCAGTTCCCTATGGCCTTTTTCCTCCTTTGTTTGCAGAATTTGCGATCTTTTTTGAAGCCGCGCAACATTTTTTTGCGACGGCGCGTAACATATAGTAGGTTTTTTATTTTTTTCGTTATATGTGGGAATTCGTTATTACGAATTTTTATTTTTTGGTCCCTTGGATTTCGTTATATCGCGGTTTTACTGTAGTAGGATGGGGATGCAATACAATCCAGGACAGGTAGTAATAAGTATTGACATAGTATTCTTTTTATTGACACTTTCAAACATTTAGAAAACTTAGAAATATGTTGATAAATATATTATATGACAACATATATGTAATCAATTGTAATATATTATTGATGGCCGATGTCGAGTCGTCTACAAAACTGAACAAATACCGTCTGCATAGAGATGTGAAGTTGATCGGTGAGTTAGCGCACACTTTTGAAGATGTTTCACTTCAGTGGTTCGATACATGGTTGGTAGTTGGTATTCAGTTATTTGTTTACGCAGGTCATGGAGCTTAGGTGATTTGACTCAATGTTTTTTATAAATTCAGCTGATATATTTTTAGTGAGGGTTTTAAAAATAAACATCATAACATAAAGTAGTTTGTGTGAGGAACGATAATAGAGTTGTATACTATTTTCCTCAGTACAAGTGAATTTTCTATTTCCTATTTCTTATTAACAATTCTTTTATTTCCAATTCTTACGGAATTAGTTTTGTTTACATTTAGTTTTTTCTTTTTCAGTTTAATTGATTCTGTATAGTGGCATAATTGTCGCCTACGATGTATGAGCGCATTGTCAGCAAATAATCTTAATTTTCAATGAAATTGATCTTCTTTAATTACAGAATAAATAAAATTAAAATTAAAAGAAAATAAAAATATATTGCATGACGTGATATCCTTAATGGTTTCACAGATAAACCAGTAAAGTATCTGATGAATAAATATATTATGTGTGGATTCCCTTGATCAGTAACTGGTAATGGGTGTGTCAGTTAGTCCAGTATTTTAATAACTGTTACTTTCAACAGTGTTCTGTGCCCGGGTTGCAATAGAAGTGAAAGATGGAATCCTTCGGTAGAAATCAAATGCCGCATTGAGCAAGTTCGTGCAACCTTTATCTGTATGTTCTGCAGTCATGACGTGCAACCTTAAATTACGAATGCGAATGGTCCGATGCTAAGTGTTCTCAATATTATTTTATGAAATGGAAGTATGGACACGTACAGAAGAAACGATAAGGATAACTTAAAACATGTGAGATGTAGAATGTATCTACAGAAAATGCTCAAAATAATCTGTATGAATAAAGAGAAATAAGTATTTCAAACAATAATAATCTGAATACTTCAATATTTCAGACATGCGATGAAACATCCAGAGAAGTATGAGATCATGAACTTCATAATGCAGGGAAAGATTGCTGGAAGTCGACGTCCTGGAACTAGGAGACTAATGGCTAAAGAATTTAAGAAAATGATATGACCAGTCTTCTGTAGAGGAGCCGCAGTTAACACAGTGATAATAGCCAATGCCCATTGACCGAATAAGCATGAGAAGAATAAGAAGAATACTTTCAAAACCTGGAAATCTGGTGTCCGATAGTTTGAAGAATGAATACTTACCAAATTTCAAACGTGAATATCTCTGAATAAGTTTCTTCTTAGCTACCAACCTTTACCGGCAACCCCACGACAATAGGCAAATGTATTTTATGCAAAATATAACATATTTTATATTGAAATGTAAATGACTTGTAGTCAGATATTTTAATGCTACAACAAGTATTTCACTAGGAGTAATAGCTGTCGCAGGACATATTTTATTTTTAGTTAATTATGGAGGATACTGGAGCGCTGGAGGATGAACTCGAGGTATACATTAGTGATGGTAAAATCGTTATTTAAACCGTTGTTTTAACTGTTATTGTGACTGTGATTATGTTCAATTGTAACGATGATTGATAACTAATTAACATAATTCTTTGAGCAATGACTGGTACATTAAAAAGAGAACCTCCGACAGTAAAATCATCGACACAATCACAGTCACATAACGTCAATGATGTTAAAATGAATGGTTTTGATGTTATTAATTTTTTAATATCTTTTCAACAAAACAAAATGACTTTGTAGATATATATATTATGTAGTAGCAATACATATACACATAACTGCTCTTATAACACTAATAAGACAATTCAGGTCTAAGATTTAATGAAATGATTATGTTTCTGTTATTATTTTATTAATAAGTTTAAGGTACATATCTAAAATATTAGGTGTTTAGATATTATTAGTTGCGCAGCAACTACCATAGCCGCCCAGTGTCGAGCCGCCCGCAGTGTCTAGCAACAAGCAACCAATAAACTTTTTTCCATACTAAATGATGTTTCCGAATTGAAAAGTAGATTTTATCAAAAGAGGCCGTGGCTATTTAGCCTTCTGCTGAGTCTAACATTTAAACCAACCACAATAAATTATGTTTTATTCATTGAAAAAAGTGTTGTGTAGCGGTCACCACTGGCTGCTATGTCGGCAGTACGGTCGACCGTAACGAGGATTGTATTTACACGGCTAAAGAAATAAGTCACGAGGCAGGACCTTCACATTATGCGTGACATACCAAAATCATCGCGTATGGTGTTAAGTTTGATTAGCCTCCACGTACGTAGGACCTTTAAAAACATAAATATAATAATTCGTCTATGGACCGCTCGAGTCTATGGTCGGCCGCTATTTTAGGTTAACCGTAATGCGTGCGTCGTTATGTTGTGCTCACTCGGTGATCCCAGAGCCATGGACCGAGTTGACCCAGATGCTCCTGCCGCGAAACCTGAGTCAGGATGTGAAGCCGAGAGCGGCGGGGGCGCACCCAACACTGATATAGACATAACGTGTCCCGACATCAAGCAGGAGTGCTCGGAGTTTGACCAGCGCGCCGGTGAGTGAATTGTACCTCTCTGTTGTCATTCTTGAACTCGGTGTGGTGTATAGATATACCGGTTAAGAATTACAGACGACTCTCGATAATCTTAGTTGCAAATTAACTAAGGCGCTCAAATATTCGTAGTTTTTTAACAACATTTCTGAATATTTAGTTAACCATTAAATGCTGAACTGACGTTTTCAATTAATGCCATGAAAATATCTTTGCAATTACCAATTGCTTCGATTCGATTAATTTTTTTTCCCCGGCATAGTTGGGTGCCCTGCCCTGATTACACAGATTAAGGCGCTCGCAAGAATTGAAAAGCTTATTACACTTTAATGTTTCGCATTTTGACATTGAAGTTTCAAGGCCTTGCAGTGCATATTCTCGTGAAACCTGGTCATGTGGATCAATTATCTCTAGCTTTATTTTTTCTTTGTTTATCTCGAGACAAAATGTTCTACTTTATTCAATGCGACCGAGTAGTGCGGCCATATCTTCTGTTGTAGCGATCAAAGTCGCATCGTACCCGAGATTGGAAATCTTTCTGCCTCCATGTTTTACTCCATCATTCCAGTTTTCGAGTGCATTTCTTATCGTGTACTCTCCGTACATGTCTGGCGACAATATTCATCCTTGTCTGACTCATTATTAGCCTATTCTATATTGTGTATCAAAACTGCAATTGGTCTGCTGAAATATAGTGTCATAATAAAGGCGTGCGTGCGGGATCGGTCCGAGGAATTCCGGTGGGAGAAATATTGGTAATATGAGAATAATAATTCACAATCAATACCGCACAGAGAGACCATAGTTTTTAGTTTATATAGTAATAGTTTTTCTGTGGATATGACGAATTCACTCATCCATAGACAAGTCAGAAACATACTAAATTCTGTGATTTTTAAATTGGATAAATCTTGTGTGTTTCTTCTATTTAAGAGTGGGGTGGGGGATGGATTTTATGGAAACTGATACAACCGGGGCCACGACTTGTGCGCTATTCGGTTCGAGTCGGGATTCGTCTAGGAGTCACGATTCATTCCACGCTCCTGATCGCTCGTCAGAACGATCCCCGCACTCTAATGGAATATTCGCTCCGCGAACCATCCATCGGATATCACGCTTTCATTATTATTACCATGGTTATAGATAAGGATACAGGTGAATATGAACACGCAATGATACACAAACTATACATTTATTCAATACACAAAATGCTTATAACTACCTTAATCTAAGACTATTTCTACCTCGGGTCATCTTGTGAATTTCTCGGATCTTCTGGCCGGCGAAGTGATCTCGTGGTCAGCCGGCGTGGACGGCTACCTGCTGGATCTACGGGTGCCCCGGCGACAGGCTATCTGACCGCTTGCTCGGGACGGGCGGGGTGGCTGCTCCTGGACGACATGCGGTGAACTGCTTCTGCGTGCTTTTAACTGCGTCTCGGTAACTTCCCTTCTGGACCTCGTTTTGACAACTCTCGGTGGTTTCCAATCTTTTTCTTCAACTCTCTTTTTCTTTCCAACTGAATTACGACTGAGTTCACGATTCTTCGACTGACTGGTCTCTTTGACTTCACGACTTTCTGCTCCGGGCCTCGTTTCGGCAACTCTCCCCGTTTACCACTCTCCTTTACGTCTGACTGACTCGGTTTTCCACTCTGTTTGACTTTCGACTGACTGATCTTCACTTCTTCCTCCGGGCCTCGTTTCGGCAACTCTCCCCGTTTACCACTCTCGCAACTCTTCCCGACTGTCCGTAGCACTCATCTTCCTCCGGGCCTCGTTTCGGCAACTCTCCCCGTTTACCACCCTCGCAACTCTTCCCGACTGTCTGTAGCCTCTCTCCTTCCTCCGGGCCTCGTTTCGGCAACTCTCCCCGTTTACCACCCTCGCAACTCTTCCCGACTGTCTGTAGCACTCTTCTTCCTCCGGGCCTCGTTTCGGCAACTCTCCCCGTTTACCACCCTCGCAACTCTTCCCGACTGTCTGTAGCCCTCTCCTTCCTCCGGGCCTCGTTTCGGCAACTCTCCCCGTTTACCACCCTCGCAACTCTTCCCGACTTTCTGTAGCACTCTCTTCCTCCGGGCCTCGTTTCGGCAACTCTCCCCGTTTACCACCCTCGCAACTCTTCCCGACTGTCTGTAGCACTCTCTCCGGGCCGTGTGTAGGCCATCTATATACCCCAACAATGGGGTGTCTCCCAACTGCCGATCCGCCCTCTTCCCGTCATGGGACGGGCCACCATCCCATTGGTCCATTTGCTTCTTCTGGAGGCCACGCCCGATCCGAACCCGACTGACTCCTCCTTCGTCTTATCGCTGACTATAATTAATCTTATATCCTAATTATTTACACTTTAGTTAAATCTAGTTATTTATTCATTTCTTACGCTACTTACAAAATCTTATACCTTGTTACATATATCATTTAATTATTCCTAGTCAATTTAGTTTTTATTTATTTCTTATTCTACTTAACGCTAGGCCCACCGTGATCGATTATCATATGCATTATTCATTCGTACTCATCGCTTCAGAATCATGTTCACGCTAATTATTATTTACTATACTCTAATGATTAAACTAAAGTCTGAATTGGCGGGAATGTTATTTCTTTCAATTTTCGAGCATTGCATCATATTTCGAGCCATGTGGTTCGTCCAACGTGGCATTAAAGGAGCAGATTGCACAAAGAAACTGCGTCTTTTGTTCTAGTCACGTCCCGACCCTGAACGCTCGCTAACAGACACGCAACGGTACATTTCCTATTCTCGCCAGTACAATGGGTCCAGCTTTAGTGGCCCTACGACCTTCGGTTATATCCTTCGGCAGGATGCGTCTCCTCGAAACAATGCGCGCCCTTAGAGATCTGCTATTGTTTCTCAGGAAACCTTTATAATCCCGTTATTTTCAGCCCTCGTCATTTTCCGTTCATTGCGCAACACGTGGGCTGAAGGTCACTACGGTTGCAACTTGCCTTTTGAACGAACCGCTAGGTTCTTTTTTGTCGAGGGACGTCCGGTCCCGTTTATATGGGTCTGCCGTCGGAGACCTGCATGCTTTTGCGAGATGCGATTTCCCGCCTTTATTCTATTTCATTTATTCGGCTAATAAATGTGATAACTTCGCGTCACTTCAGGCTTAGGCATATCAAAACGCCCACCTTCCTTTGACGCGAAGTATCATATTTAATCTTATCCTGGTAACCTAATCTGCAAGGCGCTTCGAAAGACAAACACGACCCAAAACATCTAATAAATATAAATATTTTTCCGACACAAATCACTATGCTAAATCCTAACCTGCTCAGTTCGACAAAACCTCCGTAATTACTTTCTCGGCTGAAACGATCCCCGCTATTTCCGAAAATACAACATCGCGATATCTCTAGAACGTTACGTCGCCGAATTACTTGCAAAACAAACTATCGTCTTCTGGTTCGGTTCATAGACCGATCAAAACTTAAAATTAACGATTAAATTTTAGGCATATTTCAAATCATCGGAATCTGGGATCACGCCCGATATCTATCATTCGCTTAACGCTCTAAACAAAACTATCCCTACATTTCGTTATCCTTTATCCTATCTATGCTAACAGTCGTCTTTAAAACCTATTTACTCGCACGTATTTTTCATATTAAAATACGTAATATTATACAACATTTGAATCTTTGGTCTTCCGTTACTACAGGCAACGAGACGAAGGTAGCAACGATTATTTGATCTTAACGGCACTCTCTACTTTATCTATATTTCCGAAATCCTAGTCGCTAAAACTGTTCGCATGCCTCAGGTTTTTTTTTGTTTCTATTCCCGTGATATTAATTCTGATGCAATTCCGACTTGCCTAACTCATCATAATCTATCCCGTACGCAACGATACTTAACCCGTCTTCATATTTACACACTACTGTTTACTATACATTTTCTTTACAACTTACAAATTTTCTGTAGTCCGCCCCATCTGACGAATTTTTTCCTTCTAAAAAAAAATAATCTTATGTTCTATCTTCAAAATATGCTACATTAGCCGATACTATCAAACCCATTCTTTGGACGGGCAAAACTTCGTACCAAACAACGTGACCTCACACGGAAAGGGAAAAAAACGCGCCATTTTTTCCTTATAATCATTACATTCTTGGTTCACTTCAACCTACTAATTAACGTAACTATCTATATATCTTACTTTCGATGAAACACTGAACCGTACGATCTACCCGGTATTTTACCTTCGCTTTCTCTTTCACGACGGAGAAAGATTTTAGCAATCACAAATCATTTTTTAAAATTTTATTTTTCTTATTCCCATCTATATTCTAACCGCTATCCCCGTGGTCAGGTCAATTTTTCAATCAGTTAGGAGTCGCGCCGATATCTCGCTGATATCGACGGATCTTTTTTTTTCACCTGCGCGATCTTACACTCATATCGAATTTCGCATTCCACCGGGTTAGTAGATTCTACCGTGCTCCGGCCGTTGTGATCTATCTATACAGTGTGTACACTACTAGCTGCCCTCGCTACCGTATACGCCCGTATACCGTCTCAATAATCGCTTCGTCTGTTCGCGCTACATACAATCTATCTCTGTTGCTGCCTTCGATTTCACACGCTCGTGTGTTTCCTCGTCTTCTTGGGTCTTCGCTACCTTCTGATGCACACCGTCGTTTCTTCGCTTGTTCCCTGCCGACTCCATTATCGACACCGGGATCCCCTCGTCATCGTACACTGTATAGATTCACTGCGCGCCTCTTCATGCAAAAGAAAATTTCCCACTACCGTTTCGATTAAAACCCTAATAAAATTAAAATATTTCCAAAAAAAACTCTGTTTACACTGCGATCATCGCATCTATCAACTAGATAATATCTCAATTTTCACGTGTTCTTCGTCACTCTTCAGCCTTTGTCGGCTTACGCCCTCGCCAGTCCTCTTACGGCGGTCTGAGCATTTTCATTGCTAACCGCAACATACGTATCACGTGTACTTCCTTGTAACACGTTCTGTTGTCGGTAGCGAATTTCTTCGTGCGTCCATCATACGGGACGAAGAAATTCTCTGTCTTTCTCGCGATGACGTCACCGATTTTCCCACGCAGGCCAGATATGGTACAGGATCCGTATTCGCTGCAAAGCCTATCCGCAACGGCCACTGCCGCTCTTAGCAATGGCCTCGCCTTCGTGGATAGCTCCAGCGTCAGGGGGAATCCAACCTTCTGCGCCCCCTCTCTGCATGATAGCAGGCATTCGGCCGTCCACTTCGCCACATCTCGCTTCCCGAGTTCGATACGCCCTTGCACATTCAATCTCATGCGTAATTTCGCTCCCTTGCGAACACACACCATGAATATAATCGCAAACGCGTTTTTTACTCCACTCGTCAGAATCTCTAAAATCGCGCCAGCTGTCGACTCATATCGCACCCTGGCCTTATTGCATAACATTACTCCCGTATTTATGCCCCTCACCGTCGTTACGGAAAGCACGCCATGCGCTTCGTACGTCAAAATAAACATCGCGCGTCCTATCAATTCGCATCGTACTTTGGCCCCGTTGCATAATATCGGTCCCGTAAGCATACTCCTCGCTATTACATCGCACGCCACTCTGCATATTTCACACATTAATTTCCAAACTACACGTATTAATTCACTCCCCCTGAATATAATCACTGCTATTCCGATCAGCATTGTCCGCATGACCAATGTGGTCAATCTCGTGGCCCACATTACAGCGCTCGTTGCCTCTGTGGTCATCTCTCTTAATTTGTCCGCCGCTGCTTCACACGCGGCCTTCAGCTCCGCCGTTTGCTTTTCAGTAGGCCCCTTCGCTTCTTTGGTGGCCGTTACGTGGTCCTCCGTACTCGGCAGATTAGGCGGCGCACGCATCTGCTCGAGTCGTCCGCAATTATCTATCTTCACTTCCGGTAGCCCTGGGCGAGACGACGTCCGTTGTTGTCCACGCCCGGGCGGTACACGTTTCCCGTCTTCCGTTCGAGGAATTCATTCCTCTCTCTGCAGTCTCTATTGAAGTGCCATCCTGGGCAGTATTGACACTCCGGCAGCGCCTGTCTGGGCGGCTGCCTGCTCATGTTGGCTGGCGCCGATGGTCGATCCTGACTCCAGCGGTTCCTCGTGGCCGGCTCTGGCGCTCGGTACTGTTCTGGCGATCTGGTAGCCCGTTCTGGCTGCTGATCGGGTCTTCCGAACAATGGTTCCCTTGGGAAGTCCATCGCCGAAACCCTCGCCTTCAGGATCTCGTAGGTATACGTTCCAAACATCAAGCCAGTTTCCAGGATATCTCGGTACTTCGGCTTCATCAGCGCTATCAAATCGGGGCAGGCCCCATCTAATGACGCTTCGCCGTGCAGCCTCTCGTGGACGAGCCGCTTCCGCTGCAGGAAGCTCACACCACTCTCGTCGTTGCGCTGAACGTCTCCGTATAGACTTACCAGCAAGGAGGCTCTTGCTGACTCCGTGCCATACCTTTGGCGTAGCTGCGTGGCAAACTCCTCCCAAGTCCATCGTCCTCCGAAATGTGGCTGCCACCAGCGACGAGCTTCTCCTCTTAGCCGCAGCGCTCCTTTCTCAACTTGCGTAATTGGTGCGCATCCCGTGGCTTGGAAGTGCGCTTCACAGGCCCGAATAAACAATTCGGGATCCTCCTCCGCCAAGCCGCTAAAATGATCCTCCAGGACTTTGGGGATGCACGAGAACCTCGGCGTTGTCTCCATCTCCGCGACACGCTCTTCCCGGCGTTCCGCTTGTCGTGTCACATCCATTCCATCCGTTAGCGCGCCGTCGGTGGCGCGCGTCGTAACCCTTTGTTTCATATTGTTTATTCTTCTAATTTACGACTTGCGGTGGTATTCCGTGCCGTGTACACACACAGAATGAACATTAGTTGTACCTGCATATTTAATGTTATGAAAAACACAATTATCAATTTACTTATTGTTTTCGACCCATCATTCCGACCTATTAGAGGTGAAAATTATTATTACCGCAATTATAACATTATACAAACTTCAACAGTACTCGTACACTTAACGCAAGTGAAAGAAAAGACAACGGCTAAATTCTACGTCGATTTAAACCTTTTTGAAATCACGCTCAACTTATTCGACTCCTGAACCATGTTTATCTACTTTCGTTTTCATCTGAAATATTTACAATCGCACAAATTCCCCAAATATTTACGAGCGGTGGCCATCTGAGAAGCCTCCGACTTGACGAAGTTCAATGACCCATATTCACTAACATAGTAACCCACTTAGCTTGTCATAAACCTCCGGCGGTAATGACGTACTCATCGTTGACCGCAATTATCAGTACTTAGGGCTGAGGGTTTTTTCCATTGATACCCATCCCCTTTGTTATTCGCCCGGCTTAACGAAAAGGTTTTTATGACGGCTCCTAGATAAGAGAAAGGTCTCTTTCACGATTTGTAATAGCGAGTAGTTAAACATACGACTGAAATTTCTGTAATATATTTACGTAATGTATTTAACATCCCGTGATGTCTATTATTTCTATTCTATACTGGGCGCCACGTTTTTTTTCTAAAAAAACGAAAAATTTAAATCTAAATATTACGTTCCCGTGTTCTACCTGTCTCCTCATATAACCATGGTACGTCAATCAAATTATCTCAGGGTTCGGATTCGTTTGGATACACTCTCCAAATGTGCTAACATCGTGTGCTAGTACGGCCCCTTCACGTTTGGGCGCCATGTGATACAACCGGGGCCACGACTTGTGCGCTATTCGGTTCGAGTCGGGATTCGTCTAGGAGTCACGATTCATTCCACGCTCCTGATCGCTCGTCAGAACGATCCCCGCACTCTAATGGAATATTCGCTCCGCGAACCATCCATCGGATATCACGCTTTCATTATTATTACCATGGTTATAGATAAGGATACAGGTGAATATGAACACGCAATGATACACAAACTATACATTTATTCAATACACAAAATGCTTATAACTACCTTAATCTAAGACTATTTCTACCTCGGGTCATCTTGTGAATTTCTCGGATCTTCTGGCCGGCGAAGTGATCTCGTGGTCAGCCGGCGTGGACGGCTACCTGCTGGATCTACGGGTGCCCCGGCGACAGGCTATCTGACCGCTTGCTCGGGACGGGCGGGGTGGCTGCTCCTGGACGACATGCGGTGAACTGCTTCTGCGTGCTTTTAACTGCGTCTCGGTAACTTCCCTTCTGGACCTCGTTTTGACAACTCTCGGTGGTTTCCAATCTTTTTCTTCAACTCTCTTTTTCTTTCCAACTGAATTACGACTGAGTTCACGATTCTTCGACTGACTGGTCTCTTTGACTTCACGACTTTCTGCTCCGGGCCTCGTTTCGGCAACTCTCCCCGTTTACCACTCTCCTTTACGTCTGACTGACTCGGTTTTCCACTCTGTTTGACTTTCGACTGACTGATCTTCACTTCTTCCTCCGGGCCTCGTTTCGGCAACTCTCCCCGTTTACCACTCTCGCAACTCTTCCCGACTGTCCGTAGCACTCATCTTCCTCCGGGCCTCGTTTCGGCAACTCTCCCCGTTTACCACCCTCGCAACTCTTCCCGACTGTCTGTAGCCTCTCTCCTTCCTCCGGGCCTCGTTTCGGCAACTCTCCCCGTTTACCACCCTCGCAACTCTTCCCGACTGTCTGTAGCACTCTTCTTCCTCCGGGCCTCGTTTCGGCAACTCTCCCCGTTTACCACCCTCGCAACTCTTCCCGACTGTCTGTAGCCCTCTCCTTCCTCCGGGCCTCGTTTCGGCAACTCTCCCCGTTTACCACCCTCGCAACTCTTCCCGACTTTCTGTAGCACTCTCTTCCTCCGGGCCTCGTTTCGGCAACTCTCCCCGTTTACCACCCTCGCAACTCTTCCCGACTGTCTGTAGCACTCTCTCCGGGCCGTGTGTAGGCCATCTATATACCCCAACAATGGGGTGTCTCCCAACTGCCGATCCGCCCTCTTCCCGTCATGGGACGGGCCACCATCCCATTGGTCCATTTGCTTCTTCTGGAGGCCACGCCCGATCCGAACCCGACTGACTCCTCCTTCGTCTTATCGCTGACTATAATTAATCTTATATCCTAATTATTTACACTTTAGTTAAATCTAGTTATTTATTCATTTCTTACGCTACTTACAAAATCTTATACCTTGTTACATATATCATTTAATTATTCCTAGTCAATTTAGTTTTTATTTATTTCTTATTCTACTTAACGCTAGGCCCACCGTGATCGATTATCATATGCATTATTCATTCGTACTCATCGCTTCAGAATCATGTTCACGCTAATTATTATTTACTATACTCTAATGATTAAACTAAAGTCTGAATTGGCGGGAATGTTATTTCTTTCAATTTTCGAGCATTGCATCATATTTCGAGCCATGTGGTTCGTCCAACGTGGCATTAAAGGAGCAGATTGCACAAAGAAACTGCGTCTTTTGTTCTAGTCACGTCCCGACCCTGAACGCTCGCTAACAGACACGCAACGGTACATTTCCTATTCTCGCCAGTACAATGGGTCCAGCTTTAGTGGCCCTACGACCTTCGGTTATATCCTTCGGCAGGATGCGTCTCCTCGAAACAATGCGCGCCCTTAGAGATCTGCTATTGTTTCTCAGGAAACCTTTATAATCCCGTTATTTTCAGCCCTCGTCATTTTCCGTTCATTGCGCAACACGTGGGCTGAAGGTCACTACGGTTGCAACTTGCCTTTTGAACGAACCGCTAGGTTCTTTTTTGTCGAGGGACGTCCGGTCCCGTTTATATGGGTCTGCCGTCGGAGACCTGCATGCTTTTGCGAGATGCGATTTCCCGCCTTTATTCTATTTCATTTATTCGGCTAATAAATGTGATAACTTCGCGTCACTTCAGGCTTAGGCATATCAAAACACTTAACATTATGAATAAGTTTTAATATCTAAGAGAGAACGTGAATTTTAATATATTGAAAAATTTATGTTGAACATTTTTAAGTCGGTCGCTGTAGATGGAATAATAATAATAACGATTTTTTATTGGCAGACCCAGCTGGACCCCCGCCCGCCCCTGGAGAGCAGCTAGCACTGGAGACTGGTTTCTCCGCCAATGAACCCTCAAGCGGACGCCAGCTTACTTTCACTGGTAAGAAAGCATTGTCATGTGCACAGTGCCCCTACACATGCTATCGGAAAGCTTCCATACGACATCACGTGTTAAAGCATACTGAGAAGAAACTTTTTTCTTGTTCGCAGTGCAATTATTCGTGCAATTACAAATCGAGCCTAAAAACACATAAGCTTACGCACACTGCAGAGAAACGGTTTTCGTGTTCACAGTGCAATTATTCGTCCAATTACCTATCATGTTTAAAAAGACATATGTTTACACACACGGTAGAGAAACTTTTTTCATGTTTAAAGTGCGAGTATTCGTGCAATAACAAATCGATGTTTAAAGAACATAGTCTTACGCACGCTAGAGAAAAAATGTTTTCCTGTTTACAGTGCCCTTATTCGTGCGATAAAAAATCGAATCTTAAAAGTCATGAGCTTACGCATGTTAGTCAGAAACCGTTTTTATGTTCACAGTGTAATTATTCTTGCAATCGAAAATCACAGATGGAAATGCATGTACTTAAGCATACTGGAGTAAAACTGTTTTCATGTTCACAATGTATTTATTCGTGCAATGACAAATCAACTTTCAAAACACATATGCATATACACTCTGGGGAAAAACCGTTTTCATGTTCGCAGTGTTCTTATTCCAGCTGTAGAAAATCAGATTTAAATAAACATGTGCGTAGGCACATTAGCGAGAAACCGTTTTTATGTTCACAGTGCAATTATTCATGTAATCAAAAATCACAGATAAAATTGCATGCGCTCATTCATACTGGAGTAAAACTGTTTTCTTGTGCACAATGCAATTATTCGTGCAATTACGATTCAAGTATGAAAAGACACGTGCTTACGCACAGTAGTGATAGACTGTTTTCATGTTCACAGTGCAGTTATTCGTGCAATCGAAAATCATATATGAAAACACATGCGCTCGGGCACACTGTAGTAAAACTATTTTCTTGTTCACAGTGCAAATATTCTAGTAATATAAAATCAAACTTTAAACAACATCTTCTTAGACATTCCGAAGAAAAACCATTTGCATGTTCACAGTGTACTTATTCGTGTTATCATAAATCAAGTCTTAAAAGTCATGTGCTTTCGCATATTGGAGTGAAACTGTTTTCATGTTCACAGTGCACTTATTCGTGCTATGACGCATCAAGTTTGAAAAAACATGTCCTTACTCACTCTGGAGAAAAACTGTTTTCGTGTTCACAGTGCTCGTATTCCAGCTGTAGGAAAGGTGATTTAAAAAATCATATGCTTAGGCACATTGACAAGAAAAGGTTTTCATGTTCACAGTGCGATTACTCGTGCAATCGAAAATTACAGCTAAAAACACATACGCTTTGGCATACTGGAGTGAAACTGTTTTCATGTTCACAATGTAATTATTCATGTAATCAAAAAGCACTCCTAAAAAGACATGTTCATAGACATTCTGGACAAAAACCATATTCATGTCTACAGTGCACTTATACGTGCTATGAAAAAAAAAGTCTAGAAAGTCATATGCCTACGCATACTGGACAGAAACTGTTTTATTGTTCTCAGTGCAAATATTCGTGCAATGACAAATCAAGCTTGAGAAAGCATGTACTCGTGCATTCTGGAGAAAAACAGTTTTTTTGTGTACAGTGCAATTATTCGTGCCATCTCAAATCAAATCTAATGAAACATGTGCTCACGCATTCTGCTGAGAAACTCTTTTCATGTTCACTGTGTGATTATTCGTGCCTTCGAAAACAACACTTAATTAATCATGGGTTTAAGCATACTGGAGAGAAACGTTTTTCATGTTCTCAGTGCAATTATTCTTGCAATGATAAAACAAGCTTGAAAAAACACTCGCTCACACACTCTGGCAAAAAACTTTTTTCGTGTTCACAGTGCAATTATTCTTGCAATTACAAAACAGGCTTAAATAGACATTTGCTTAAGCACACTTGAATGTTTACATTTCACTGATACACTTGTACAGTCTTCAGTTTTTTAACATATTTGACCATGTCCTGTTATGAATTAATCTTGGGTTTTTTATAAATAATTTAGTTTATAAACGGTGATCTCGGCAATAATACAAATTAGTGTAGAAATATAATTTGGGATCCGCACTGGTGACCTGAAGCCTCATCTCGGCCAATATCAGCAGCCATGACTGTTTTTTATACTTAATTTTTTATTCTTTTTTATATACTCATCTCTAGATTTACGACGTTTCACTTTTACGTGGTTTTTTAAAATCAAACAGGTGTCACTGAATTTAAAAACATTATTTTATAACAAATTTGAGTTGGATTATATATCATTGGATTAAGAATTTTTTTATATATTTTAATATGTATGTTTCATTTTAAAAATACAGTTTTTTAGCTAGTAGTAATATTAAGTATAATGTAAGTTTGAGCATAACCCAGTGTAACGCGAAATGACTAAAAACCTGCCATGTTTTTTTATCATACTAAAATATTTTGAGTTCAAATTAATGTAATAAAAATAACAATTAGGTTTTAAATTATGTACATGTTATAAATTTATTTTGAATTAATAAAGCTGCATATTTTATAAAAATGTTTTTTTTCTCTTCCTTTTGTTGGTATACAATCTTCCATTTTTGTGTGCGTGCCTCGATTTGCGCGGTTTCTCTTTTCGCGGAATTCCCTGGATCGTTGATCTGCAGCGTAAATCGTGGGACGAGTGTATTTTAAATAGCGTTATACTGTAGTGGGCAAAGCTTATTTTTCTCTCATCGTCTGAATCCTGGTGGAATACCTAATTATCTTAACACAATTTGAGATACCTATTTATTTAATTTTGATCCTCAAAATTTAGTTTTTATTTTATTTTCGTGGTTATAATTATTTAAATATAATAAATGAGAAAAGAACGGATGTTATTGGTGATGGACTGGGTTCCAGGAGTGGAAGATGGGAGACCTCGAAATCCATATTTTCTTGAACGCACCGCTGGAACCAATACTGGACGATATCTATTCAAACAGAAGACGTTTTGGAGAAGTTAAGTGATGAGAATGAAACGTGCGGTTTGTGTAGGCTCGTTAACTTGGTCAGGTACAGAAGTGTGAAGAGTGAGAAGAGCGAGTCGGCTTCTTGGCGAGCGATGGAGCCAGACCGTTCGGCTTCTCTCAGCTGACTCCTGGACCCCGAGTACAGATGTTGGTCAATAAATCTGTCAAACTTCTGAAGAAAAGATCAACTTAAAGACTAACCACAACATTATCTATCACCAACCCACTCGTGTCAAGCTGTGCGAGTTAGAGAGGAGAGGACACGGTGGAATCGGTCGACATAAATAATCTTAACGTATTTTTACAAAAGCGCACGAATATCGATTAAATATATATACACCTAACAGACCTAGTCCACAATATTTTATGGTTGGATACCTTACCAGTCGAAAATCTTCAAGGAATATGTGCAAAATACGCACTGTTGCGGAAAATATTATTAAATATTAACGTCTACGTTCTTAGAAATAAATATTTACGAAATTTATCGATAATTAACAGAAAATAGTCTGGCCACTTGAAATTTGATGACTTTTATTATTTTTATTCATGTATAATTTCAAATCAATTAATCGAAATAATCGCATAATTATGGTTTTTTGAAATGCTCATATCTCTGTCCCGCTTTCACGTTTCTTGAACTTTTTCGACTCGTAATTGAGTCATGCATCCACATGTAAAATATTGTGGACTAGATCTGTTACCCCTGAATATATATATTGTTACGCTATAAATTTACATTGTTACGTTGTAATTGGGTACCTTATAGAATAATAATATTTGTATTTCATTTTTCCTGCGTTAGCACTAAAATTTATGTAATTTAATATACGCTTGTGAGGCGGCGGGCGGATGCGAAGTTTTCGAAGTCAGACGCCAACTGCCTGCCCGGCTGAGCGGACGCTTTAACGTCAACCACTCGGCCGTGGCGAGGAATCATTTTAAGTCTAAAACGGTGTCCGATACCAGGACACATAAGTATCGCCATGTTGGATTATTTATGACGCCACGCATTGGATTTGTGGATCGTTATTTCCTGCGGGATGTTTTGTACATTTGGTCGGGGTATTCGATGTTTCTGACTGGTAGAGGTTTTGATCCTGCCAGGCCAGACATTTGGATTGGACGCGCCGGACTGACGTCAACTACCAAGGACCGCAGAGAGTCGCGCTGAGTACTTTGTCTCGATGATGAGGCGAGCACCAGTCTATGGGAAATGAAGATTACCCCCACGATATACGGAATGGTACGAAGATGTGTTAATACTACATAAGGCTTGATTCTTGTATATGCAATTCTTTTCTAATTTCACCACGCTAGTTTAGTTAAATTATTGTATTAACCTTGAAAGTTCTTTTATTCTGAACAACCTACTCTCATTATGATATTCTTAATTAGTAATTCTTTTCAAGTGACGAATGCAGTTTTGGTGGATCGTTGGGTAGGTATGAAATCGTGATAGATTATCATCTCATTAAAATCAAATCTCATACTACTGTGCTAGCCGGTGAAGATGTGAGGTCTTGGCTCTACCCATACTTCATAATATACAGGTAAGTTTTGAGCTGCAATAGAGCTCTTAATTTGGTGCGATTATCGATTCCATTTACAGACCTTGAACGCTAGAATCCAACAATTTAAATGAATATTCAATAAGTTTTACTGTAATAATATTAAATAACAAAGAATGTAAATACTAAAAACATGTTTTAATTACTAATTACTACATAGAAGTACATTTGGTTAATCATTTTTTGAATGATAATGCTGTATATCCAATAAGTATTTATAAGCACTTAAATTTAATTTTTGATTACACTGTGAACAAGAGAAATATTTGTCTTCAGTGTGTGGGAGATTTATATCTCCTGCGAAAAATATGGTTGTACAGTAATTTTAACCTAACCGTTACCTTTTAAAAATCCTAACAATTACGATGATTATCTTAACAACCGTGAAATGAGACAAGTTATTAATAAAGATTCGGAATCTGGACTATTTTGCTCATGTGAAGCGACACTTCAGAGATACAGGCGGACCTCGACTTTCATATATGATTGGTTCCTCAAATTACTTACTAGAGTTGAAATGTACGAAAAAAGAGGTGGAAAAATATACGTTCCCAGTGTAATTATTCGTGCAATCGGAAAGAAGACTTAAATAGGGATGTGCCTACGCACACTGGAGAGAAACTATATTCATGGTCACAGTGCAATTATTCTCACAATCAGAAAATATGTTTTTTCACATTCTGGGGAGAAACTCTATTCATGTTCACAGTGCAAATATTTGTGCAATCGAAAATAAAAGTTAAAGAACTATATGTAAATCAACGCACACAGTGCAAATATTCTTGCAATTGGAAAGGAGACTTTAATTATTTTCATGTTCCCAGTGTATTTGTTCGTATTATCAGAAATTATAGCTAAAATACCACGAGCTTTCGCATTTGGGGAAATAACCATATTCATGTTCACAGCGCAATTATTCATCAAATCATACTGGAGAGAAAGTATTACAATGTTCTCAGTGTATATTCATGCAATTATAAAGGATCGTCATCGTACATCTATACATGTTGCCAACTTTTAGTAGGTTGGCAAACTATCAAAATGATAACTTCGAAGCACGAACCGATCGTATGCCCTTTTTTTAAATTCAGAATGAAAATGTACGAAATATTTGTTTTACATTGATTATAAGGCGCAAGTTTTTTTCCTACTTTAGTGTATCGACATTCATAGTGAGCCTTGAACTCAACGGGGTCCTATAATACTGTCAAAAATATACATGCCGTTGACTCTTAGAAGTTGGAAGCCACCTCCAGTGAATTACTGCACAGTTGGATACAATCGTCGCTCGGTGACGGTGGAACGTTATCATTTATGAATAAAATTGTGCCCCAATTGTGCATTATATAACAAATTTCGAAAACAATTTCAATTCAACATTTCCACCGGTTTTTTAAAAATCAGTGATGAAAGCGTCCAGAAAAATTTCTCCCAAGGGCACTAGAGGCTAGGGCTGGCATATATTTCACCCCTAACATAAATGTAATCACACGACTTGACAAATCAACACTTCTAAATGAAAATAATGTTGATGACTAAAAGATTTTAAAGATCTGTAACTTGGTTCTTTTGTATCCTGTACCCACGAACATTCTGTTCTCGTTTCTTGAGTTATTTTAACCTACAGTCCCCAATTGTCTATTGCAAAAATTATCTTACAGTTGTCTATTCCACGGCAGTATTGTCTATGGCGGTGTCCCCGTGCCAGGGACCGGTCAATGTCAATGCTATTCCATTTAATAATCGAAATTCTTCAGTGAGCAGTGCTTCGATTTGGCTTCTTTTGAATTCTTAGATTGCTTTCAATGTTTTTGAAGACAATTGTGTATAAATTTGAGTGATTGAAGATAAAGGTAAGTTCACAAGGTGACGAGACCATATACTTTGAGTAACGTTTAGAAAACTTGTTCGTTGACGTTTCTCCCTTGGGGGCCGGGCCCTAGTATCCAGGTCCGGAAACAGCTCTCGGTACAGGTCTTATTGATTTGTCGCCAATAATAATAATGTAAGGTGACCATTCATTTTTGTTACAAAAATGGTACGAATGAAAGAAAAATGAGCATTAAGAAATTTTAAAAATAATTTATTAGTATAGTCCATAGAGTATTTTGGGAGTATAGGTTTTAAAAGGAGTACGGTTCACGAAAAAGAAGTACGTTTGGTCACCTTAATAATATTACCTAAAGGTACGTGCGTAATAGTGCACTTCTGTGTTATTGTTTTGTATATTTTTAATTTAATTTATTAAGGAATTTTGCCAGTGGAAATAAACATAATAAAAATAACGTGATAAATAGATAACATATAATACTAATTATGAAAATCCACAGAAATGTTCAGACACATAATATAGCAGAAGAAATAACTGGTGTGAGAAAGAGTGGGGAGGTTGTAACTATTGTTGCGGTAAAGTGAGAGCAAGATGTGTGTTGGTAACAAATTTAATTGTAGTGGTTAATTAAAATATTCTACTTTTTCTCTCAGTTTTCTTATTTTAATCTCTTAATTTTACTGTTATTTTTTGTATTTCTGCAAGGGAAGAGAAAGTTCTCATTCATTTATAATTTTGCATCGTAAAATTCGTTTCCTATTATTAAGTCTTTATTAGATCTATTTAATTAGTCCTATTCAAATAATTGTCTTCACTGTACCAAATATATTGTTATTCCAGAGAAAACATATAATTGGTCAAATTGTTGTCATTTTTATTATGTTTTTTGTTTATATCGATTAACTGTTTGTTTTCTAAATAAAATAAGATAACTCTTTAAGCCTAGTAAGGCTAATGTTGAAAAAGTCAATTTATGTTAACTTCTCATTATGGTATTTGCATGAACGGTGAATAAATGATTTTAGTGTCTAAGATGTTCTATATGTCTAAGATGTTGTGTGTATTATTGACAATATTTGAGTATGTCCAAATTTTTAAGAACGTACAATTGCTGGATTTTTACCTCCAAAGGCATTGATATAAATAATAGACATCTCATAAAGACGAAGCCATGTATTATATTATATGGGAAGTACGGCTTACGACCTGTCCTTGGCTGGCTTAAGTGATCATTTTACACAATGTAACGTTCACCATTCCATCCACACAATTAACCTCCACATCTATCGAATTTTTGGAAGTTATTTATGTTATCGTGTAGAAACACTTAAGAGTATTTTAACTACAACTTCGCTGTCGCCATCTTTGGTCTTAAAATTGTTATTCATTCCCCTGAAACAGCATAGATGTCGCTAATGAGAATCTTATTTTTTTTTTTAGTAAAATGGAAGCTATATTCTTTATTTGTATATATGACAAATGATTAACACATACTAGAATACGCCTGAAAAATTAATTTTCAATATATTATTCGCTTTTTAGAATTGTTATTTCATAATCGTTTTTGTTTCCTTATCCTATGTGTACGGAAGAGGGGGGAGGCAAAGTCTCGACAAGGCGCTTCCGCCTATTCCTGTCTTGCGCCGCTGTAGATTATTTGGGGTCTTCCCCCATTGTTTCCATGAAGATCTTAATAGTCGTTCCTTTGAAATCCTCCTGCATAGTGATCATATTTCTAATTTCGGAAAATGCATTTGAAATATGCAGTTTTCTTTCGTTTTTCAGTTAGTATTATTTCTCTCGACTTATTATTTCCTTTTCATTAGTAATGCGGTCATCCCTGGAGATTTTTAGCACACTTCGAAACTGCCACATTTCAAATGACTCTAGCCTTTTAGTGGTAGTTTAATTTAACGTCTAGAACTCGACTACATAGAGCATCACGAATATAACGGAGAACTTTTTTTGCCCTACAGCGGGTGCTCGGGCTTATGTCCCGATCGCAGAAGAGAAACGTGCTTCTTGCAAGTCTGGATTTCAGTCTCCTTTCGCCAGCTGTCCAGGTATTCCATCGTTTCTATCTTCTGACACCAGTGAAGTCAGCGGCATTGTGACCACTACGAACAGTGTTTTCTGAATGTTCATCTTCTAGAGAACTCGTCCGCGATTTTAGTGTGCTAAAGTTAGATTTATAAAATGAACACCTGTTGCAGATCCATAGAAATGTGCATGTAATTAGTTATCGACCGAAGACTTATGGTATGATTACACTAAATATTTCAACGCACTCCCCGTATCCATAATACACATAATTATGTCAATTATGTTGAGTGGTTTGGAGCATTAGTTGCGGGACGAGAGGTATTCTACAAACCTATTTTTTACATGGATATTATATTCTTTAAACTTTCGTTCCAATCGAGTCATATATTCGCGGAGCCATTTGATTGTGTAAGTGCTATCAAAATGAAAACAATTTTGGGAGGTTAGGACGGTGGTTAAATGAAAGAAATATTGTTTGGCGTGTTGAGGTTTATTATGACAGTATGATAAAAACAAGGAAGACGTAGAATGAAATAAATGAATGAAGATGTAGAAGGTGCGCGTGTATTATGAACTGAAATGAAGCGAGTTGGCGGTCTTGCTCGGCGCTCGTGGGCCGGCAAGACCGCCTTTGTGAAACGATGAAATTGGAGAGACTGCTTAGTGGTGAATTCTCGAGCCAGGTTTGTAGCAGCAGCCGACAGCGCTCTCGCTAGCGTCGATGCCGACTGAGATGATGATATGAATTCTGATCGCTACACAATGAAACAAGGAACTTGCATGTTTATATATTTGGCGGTCTGTGATTCGTACACATTATGTAAAAACAATATAATATTTTTTAATAAATAAAAAATATTAATGACTAAAAATACGATAATTGAGTATTGATAATATGCTCTCAATACATTGTTTTTCTGTTTTGTACAAATAATATAAAATTTTAAGATTTCTTGTAAACACGTTAAATAAGGTGTCGTCGTATTGCAGCATGAATCCTGCCACCACAAGTAGTCCCGCCGTCAAGACAGAGCCAGGGTCCCCCGCCGGAAGCCGTGAAGAAATCTACTCTGATGTAGATATATCGTTTCTTGACATCAAGAAGGAGTGTTCGGACTACTTAGAGAATACAGAGCAAGACATCGGTAGAGTCATGATTTATTTGTAATTTTGTTGACTTGCGTATTATTAACCTTTCTTCTCCGATGATGTAAACTGAGTTGACATTGCCTCTTATTATGTGGGTATTTTAATACACTTTAGTATACCATACGCAACAATGAAAAATGTTTTCTCGAACAACCTGACGTGAATTTGTTAATACGTGTATGTGTTCGTGCGGAGCGCCGATGATGGTGCAGTTCGCGGGCCGAGTAAGATGTGTCTTATGCGTCTTTATGCTGCTGTTCGTAATGATCAATGCTTTTTCTCATTTTTAGACAATAATTCATATATATATGAATTCACTTGTATACATATCAACTATTATTTTAGTGATTAATATGAGTAATAAATGTAATATATTAATGTACATTGAGTTTACAGCACCGGAACGTAAGGGAAAGGTTAATGTGTTCTAATTTAAAGTTGAACGTTCGTGTTACAAAGAGAACAGATACCATATTTTCTAGCTGTGTTTTCAGATGCTGATTCGTCAATCTTCGTATGATTTGTTCCGTTTCGTTGATTTTGGAGAATTATAATTATAAATGTTGTAGGTGGGTAGACAGCGAAAAAATTCAGGATGCAAGAAAACTCAGGTTGTGGATAGGTCTTGCCTAGCCGATATATTGGAGAGAACTAATGTTAGAAATATGAAATGTTCCCTTTTAGGGCCGGTTGCGTGATCAGCTGTAACTTTTTACTTTAGTAAAAAAAAATACTAAAGTTTTTTTTTTTTTGCGGAAACGGGTTGTTGTGTTGTCAAAAAATATATCCTTCTCGAAAGTACATCCCGCAGTAAACTCATTTTACTCTCCGATATCCGAATGTAAAACGAGAGTATGACACAATGATACTTCGAAAGCTACAGAATCGGTGTTAGTTCGTCCGATGATGATCTCGTTGTTCAATATACATTTGCACATAATCCGAATAAATTCCACCACCAAAGTGACAGAGTTTGAACACAGCGGCGAAATAATCCATAGATAAAGCATTTTTCATGATTATTTGTCACGCCTATAGACATCTCATCTATGCATTGACAATAGTAAATTTGACGTTCAAACAACCCGCAAACGATTTTAACCAAGGGCGTTAGTAAAAAGTTACCATAGTAAAAATTTAGTACTGATCATACAGCCGACCCTTAGAGGTAAATTTCCAGTCCATGTGCTGTCTGGCTTAATTTGGTTCCCTAATTTAAATTAGTTTACGCACTAAATTTCTAATAACGTGTTCCGCTTTACCCCACCCATATTATTATTTTAATCTAAAATGAACAATGTGATGATTTTCGTTTGTATATTTTATGAGCATCAATTCCGATGATATTTTTACAAAAAAAATAAGATACCTTCTGTAAAAGAGTCCACCACATTATTATTATTATTATAATCAGAATTCCAGGATATAACCATAATATATTGAAACATTCTATATTGATCTATTTTAAATTGTGGCGCGTCATTTACAATGGTAAAGAGGGACGACATCATCACTACATTAAAGAATTTGATTTCATTGAATAAATTGTATATTTATAATAATAATCATTATTATTATTATTATAGTTGACCTAGGTTACAATTGTCACTTGTTACAATGTTTCTGATGCAGTTGCCAATACCAGCGGCATAGACACGACCAGCATTAAAGGTGCCATCAAGTCTGAGCCAAGGTGGTCCCCCGCCGTGAGTGGTGAAGATGTCATATGTACACAGTATCGCGACACCAAGAAAGAGCGTTTGGAGTTCTCCGAGAATGCCGAGCAGGACAACGGTACAAACATTGTTTATTATATACAAATCTGTCGGTTCAGCTTACTGAATCTAAACACTCACTTTTCTCATATATGGAAATAAACACTTTTTTTATTCTGCTCGTTTAATTTACTTAGGACGCGTTTCGCCTTGTAAGGGCATTATCAATGTAACAATTTAACACAACAACTTGTATTTATAACCATAATGGGGGACAGCTATACAATTTTATTTGCATGAGATAAGGGACAACATTATTCATTGGAATTCTGAGGATTTCCATTTTCAGCTGATCGATTAGGGTTACTTGGTCGTGTTCTAGCTGGCGAACTAAATATTTCTACTTGTTGCTTATTAAAATATAAATTGGTATATCTTTGCTAGTGTGCTAACCTCGTCCCAGGACGGGCGCTAAAATCGTACATTGGACTGTTGGCGTGATAGACCGTCAGATGCACGTCTAGTTTGCGTTTCATGCGCGCGATGATTGTACATCTTATCAAGATTTTATCTACGCTGTGTAATGTCGTTACTTTATTGTGCTCGATATTTTTTTATCATTTATATATCTGAGCATCACTTTATCTGAACTAAGGCATGATGGTGTCTACATTATTCCTGATACGTTGTTTTCATTTTATGTAATGATATGACGAAGGAACGGTTATCAAGTCTGGCAATTTTATAATAACTGATCTAAGTCTTAATATACTCACTTTCAAAATGTGAAATGTGAAAGTTATAAGACCATGTTTCGTGTAAAAGTATTGTAAAACGAACAACTTTTAAATTTAAGCATATTGCGTGTTTTAAGTTATAATAAAAATAATGTTCTTTTACAGAAACCCATATTGGAAAAAGGATTGATCAAATCGAAACAGAAGCCCAACCGGACAGCAGTACAGATATCCTAACTAGAGATAAAATCTTATCTTGTTTACAGTGTGCCTATACATCTTCTAAAATAACAAGGTTCAAGAACCATATGCTTACGCATACCGGAGAGAAACCTTTCTCCTGTTCTCAATGTAATTATACTTGCTCCCAGAAATCGAGTTTAACGAAGCATAATCTAACACACACTGGTGAGAAACCTTTCGCGTGTTCTCAATGTGATTATATTTGTTCGCAAAAATCAAGTTTAAAAACTCACAAGCTTACACATACTGGTGTGAAATCTTTCTCCTGTTCTCAATGTAATTACACTTGTTCCCAGATATCAAGTTTAAAGAAGCACGGTCTTACACACACTGGGGAGAAACCCTTCGCCTGTACTCAATGTGATTACACTTGTTCGCAGAAATCAAGTTTAAAAAGCCACGAGCTTACACACACTGGCGAGAAACCTTTCTCTTGTTCTCAATGTAATTACACTTGTTCTCGAAAATCAAGTTTAAAAAAGCATGGTTTTAAGCACACTGGAGAAAAACCGTTCTCCTGTTCTCAATGCAATTACACTTCATCACAGAAATCAGGATTAAAAAGCCACGAACTTACACATACTGGGGAGAAATCTTTCTCCTGCTCTGTATGTAGTTATACTTGTTCACGGAAATCAGCCTTAAATCTGCACATTCTTTTGCATACTGGGGAGAAACCATTCTCGTGCTCTCAATGTAATTATTCGTGTATCAACAAATCAGGCTTAAAAAGTCACATGTTTATACACACAGGAATCAAACCTTTCTCCTGTTCTCAATGTAGTTATACTTGTTCCCAAAAAACAAGTTTAAAGCAGCACAGTCTCACGCACACTGGAGAAAAACCTTTCGCGTGTTCTCAATGTAATTATACCTGTTCTCAGAAATCAACGTTAAAGAGGCACGTGCTCAGGCACACTGGTGAGAAACCTTTCTCATGCCCTCAATGTAATTATACATGTACCCATAAATCAAGCTTAATCGTTCATGTGCTCACACACACGGGAGAAAAACCTTTTTCCTGCTCTCAATGTAATTATACTTGTTCTTATAAATCATGCTTACAGAGACACATGCTTACACACACCGGTGATAAATCTTTTTCATGTTCTCTGTGTAATTATTCTTGCTATCGGAAATCCAGTCTAAAGAGCCACGTTCGTACCCACTCCGGAGAGATACCTTTCTCCTGCTCTCAATGTGATTACATTTGTTTCCAAAAGTCTGCCATTAAGAGCCACGTACTTGTACATACCGGAGAGAAACCTTTCTCTTGTTCTCAATGTAATTATACATGTTCTCAGAAATCGAGTTTAAAGCGACACATTATTTTACATACAAGATAAATATTATTATTATTATTATTATAAATTGACATATTGTTCATTGAAATGTACTTTTGTCATTAAAATATGTCGTAAATATATATTTATCTGTTTATTATTATATTTTATGTTCTTGGTGGAAATGTATGTGAGTTTACTTTTCTTAATTTCATTATACTCCATGTTGCTGTTCTTGTTATAGTTGTGGGCCACTCTTCAAAGGCTAGGTGTAAATCAATTGGTAATTAAATCACATGAATATTCGCGGTTACTCGCAAAGGACAATATAAATTATATGTATTGAAGCTAAAGGAAGACTTTACTCGTGATGGTTGTGGTCGCGTTAATATGTAGCCTGGATAACGTCCGTTAAGCGGTGCGCGCTTGACTGTCGCAGTGGCACCTTAATCCCAGAAATGTTCTCACGCACATGGCTCACTCTCTGTACTTGTTAAATTGGTTAAAGGGAGAAAAGAAAAAAACAAGGATTTAACAAATGACAGAATTCGCCAAATTTATTACAAAACGTTTAAATGTCTATACAACAGAAGATGCACGTGATGATTAAGTCGTAGAAATTGCTTTCTCTCTATTTTTTGCATAAATTAAATCATCAAAATTCAAATAATTCAAAACTTCATGCATTGCGAATAAATTTAACTTTTATTGGCCCATACGACTTTTTAGATAATTCTTTATATATTTTAACTTTGAAAAAAATCTCTCGTCCTTAACATTCGTGCAATGAATTGATCGAACAATGCCTTATTGCAAAAGATTATTTTAAATTGGATAATTTAACGTTTTCTTACTCTTATTCGAAAATTTTAGTGGACGGCCTAGTCTAGTTTTTTTTGTGCCAAATATTGAAATTTATTTGTCATTATTTATCATCATTCGAATAGAAAATTTCCGTTGCTTTTTTTTTCGAATTATCACCTCTTTATTTTGAAAAAAAATCATCTGCCCTCGGATAAAGTCTGCCCTAGGGCTCCGAAATTCTTAAAACGGTTATAAAACACGCATATTTTCATACACGTATTTAGCTAGGTAGCTGCAAGTATTGTTACACACAACATGCGACGGTTTAACCCAAAACCATCTCAGACCATTTTATGCCCGCAACTGCTGTCTTCCACAATTCACTGTGATTCAGGATTGGACTCTCCAGCCACTTAAGGACCCACGATCGCGAAGCTACGTTTCAACGCCAGGTGGAGCACGCGTCCTTCGCGGACCTGGACACTTGTCACGCGTATTCAGTCATTTCACCACAGGAAGTGAAGAAATTCGTAGAAAATAGGATCAATTTCATTACATTCACGAACGAAGACTTCTATTTAGAATTTTACCAATTTAAATCTCTGCTGCTTATGCTGGACACGAGGTGTAGTTATCCCTCGTGGTTGGTGATGCGGCGGGCGATGTACAGATTGTCGTCGAAAGACTCGTGACTGCTTCGAGACTCGTCGAACTCGGTCGGAAGAGAAAAAAGAGGGCTTTTCAATGCGCGCTCTAGAATTTATAGACCTGCGCGGGGAGAAAGATACTTCCGTTAGGTTGGTTGCGGAGTGAAGATGCCGGTATCATTGCATTATATTTACTTGGCCCATACACCCTTATTCAATCTACATACAACATATTACAATTATGGTGGTGTATATTTGGGGGTTAGGACGGTGGTTAAATGAAAGATAATGTTCGTTTGCGCGTGTTGAGATTTTATTATGACAGTATGGTAAAAACAAGAAAGACAAAAATGAAATGATGTAGAAGGTGCGTGTATATTACGAAATGAAATAATTTGAAGCAATTTGGCTATCTCGCCGGCGCTCCGGGGCCGGCGAGACCGCCGCTGTAGAACGCTGAAACTAGAGAGAGCGCCTAGCGGTGAATTCTGAGCCAGGCTCGTGGCAGCAATCGGCAGCGCTGTCGCTAGCGTCGATGCCGACTGAGATGGCGGTGGATTTGAATTCCGGCCGCTACATATATCTATATTATAATTATATATCTTTTACTACTACCATTGTATTATTTGTATATTATGTCCATCCATTCTGTTTTTTTTTACATTTTACTTTAGATAGCATAACAATTAAGCCCAAAATAACAAAATATATAATTCGTATTTGGAATCTAACCTAATTAATGTAAGAAGTTAATGTAATAGGTTTGTTTATTGTGCTCTAAGGGTTACGCAAGATTGAAACATCGAGCGACGGTATTATAAATAGTTAGGGACCTAAAAACGAGCCCAGATTTTTAGAAATGAAATATTTAAGATTGTGAAATGACAGTGACGTGAACCAGTAATAAGATAACGGTGCAGTGATTACAAAATAGACCGCGCAAATAAATAAACGATAGGCCAGGCGATGCGACCGCATAACAATTAAACTATAACGATGTATTTAAAATGAAATATTAACACAGATATACTATGTTTAAACTGAGTAAAAAGTAAATTCATAATTCACAGAGGTTTTTTTATAGACCATTCTATACTTCAAACTATACAACCAACTGGAAATCGTTTAATTCCAATAAGATTACACAAATATAGACCCAATATACGATCCAGTCAGGTAGAGATGAATCAGAAGCATGGCTATCCAACATTCTAATATAATTTATACAATACCTTCACTAATAATTCACTAGTCCTACAACACTCCCACTACATATTTTTTTATTTTATTTTTACCTTTTTATACATATTTTTAATTCTTTTTTTATTCAGTACTTCAGTGTAGCAAAGTAGCCAGGACAAGGCTGTATATATCAGAGGTGAGGTCTACTCCATCCCACACAATAAACTATGAGTAATTTCTTATGTTTATTATGTATTCACCTCTGTTAGAACAAAAATATGTATGTCAATAAATATATAAATAGATAAATTCCCCAAAACATACCAACACGTTAATAAAATGTCTATGTAATTTGGTAATTCGTGTCGCGAGTCGATTTTGATTCGGACCGACCAATCATAATTTGACACCAGAAAATACTGGACGTTCTTGGGAATGCATTTCGCAGGGACCCGCGTCACACGGAAACCTTTTCTTCCATAATTAGAAAACTATCATTTTTTTTCTCGGCTATTCATTAGAGATTTTTCTCTTCTGTAATTACGAAGGTCGACTACACGCGTTACGCAATATATTATGTTCAGGCAACAGACGTAACAGCCGGGAGAGCTCCCAAAATTGAGTCGATCGCTTGCCTTTTGTCTAAGGAGTAAATTGTTCCGAGAAACATTTCACTCGGGAGCGGTTAATGGCAAAGCAATACAGCAATACATTGGGTACATCGCACAAAAGAAAAGCCATTAAGTTGTGAGCCCTATTGTCAGCCCTGGGATAATTAACTCTTGGGTAATAAAGTAGCTTTTGTTGAACTCGGGCCGGAGCCCATATGCAATGGGGCACTATGAACGGCGACTGACTATCGCGTCTCTGTAGGGGTAAGCAGAGAGGATAGAGCGAATACCCACAAGTTGATGTACTCGAATTTACATCTTCCACCTTCATGCGTCTTATGTGGTGCGTAAATCGGAGTATGCCATCAGCAAATGTTCGTCCCATATAGCAAAACAATCTGAACGAATCTTTGATAAATCGCGAACTTAGATCTAATCAAAGTGTGCCGATGTAGCGGCACTTCCGCGGTAATCTACTCTCTACTAATCAACTTGAATAATGAAATGAAGACGGGCAAAGAGATTTAGATATAAATAAATAATAATGATGTAATTATGACTGGGCAGGTAGGGAAAATATGTAATCGGTTTAAGTGTGCGTAATGTAAGGCTGAATGAAGAAAATACCAGGTCCCATATGTACCTAATGTTATAGCAAAAAGAAAAATCAACATACTATGTAAAATTACTATAGAGATTAATTTAGTCATAATATGAGAATAATGAATCGCGGTAATGAGGTCACTGGGCTAAAATCTTAATAGACAAGACAATGTTAATTGTTTATACCTAAGGGTGAGCTGAACTCGTAGATTAAGTGACTTTGTGTGATTTGGCAGACACGAATAAATTATCCAATTATAAGTAATTATGAAGAAAATGGGCGGAACCGAAAATTAGGCCTAAAAGCGAAGGTGGAACGCCGCTGTCAACGGATGGACCAATGAGGCATCGCCAATCCTGTGAGGACGGACCGACTCCCGAGAGAGAAGTACGTCCTCGCCGCGGTTACGTTAAAAGGGCTAGAACGCCATTTTGAAAGTCAGTTGAAAAATGAAACCCGGAGGTGTGAATCGGAGACGAAGTCCAGGAGGACGAGTTGTTGAGAACGAGGCAGTTGAATACAAGGTTCTAAGTTGGAAGCGTCAGTTAAAAAAAACGCGCAGTCGAAAGAGCAAACAATCAACACTAGTAATCCGACTGAACGCTACAGGGAACCGGAGGATAGACAGCTACGGTCTACCGCAGTCTTTCCAGGAGCAGCCGCCCACCCCGCTAGACCCGGAAGAACGTGAGATAATCTGAGGTAGAATAAGTTAGTTATGAATATTTCCACCTGTCCATTGAGTAACTGCCATAAACTGTGATTAATAAATGTCTAATTTGTGCATCTCCGTGTGTTCATATTTACCTGTATTCTTCCTATAACTATGGTACTAATGAAGGCGTGATACCTGATGGATGGAACATTCCATTAGAGTGTGGGGTATCGTTCTGATGAGCGATCAGAAGTATGATACCTATATGTTCGATTAATAGATATATAATTCCTAAAGAACCCTGACTTAAATCACATGGCACCCAACGACATCGTAGCATTCTTATATCTCCGTAGTGATTAACACTGAAGTCGTGAAAATTGTTTCGCGAGACCGACCGACCGGCCACAGTACAATCTAATGGAACCTAATAAATCAAAAAAAAAATCGTCAGAATTGTTAAAAAAATATATAACAATTGTCTATTTCACGTTACATTTGTCTATGGCGGTGTCTTCGTAAAAAAATGACCGATCGATGTCATATTAATGATTGACATTTTTCAGTAAGTAATACATAAATTTGGTTTTCTTTTCATTAATATATTTGCTATCATTGCTTTTCAAGTCAATTGGGATAATTTTCTACCGGAAAAAACAAAGACAAGGTTACAAAACGGCGAGGACGTTCATGCGTTAAGCAGTTTCTGTAATAATTGTTTCTTCTAAGCCACTGTTTGTGGAAGTGGAGAGATCTTTTCGCGCGTCGGTCTCATCTCATCATTGAATACATTTGTGTGTGCTGTGTGAACTTTGACAATTTAACAGAGACAATATTTATGCAATAGTTCCACAGTAAAATCACGTAAACAAAATCAAAAAGATGTTGGTGTCAATGCCTGTCCCTCTCAAACGTCAAGTAAGCTCTCTGAGAGTTAATCCCCGTTAGACTGTAGTGTCAAATTATCGTAAAAATATGTAACGATAATTTTTTTTACTGTTTCCGATGTTCCACATTAGGTATAAATTCTTAACATCACATCTTAGTACTGATATTTAATTTATGTAAAAAAACGTTACCCAGGTGAGCTTTGTAACAAGCTAGAATTAATGGCTATTTTCACGTAATATTTGTATTCCTGTGTATAAATCTCCAGTTGTCACGTGGGAGGCCGCGGTTCATTTATTCGCCAGTGATTTTTAATTTTGTTTGTTTATTTAACTGAACAATTAAATATTTGTTACAAAATTCTTCTATTTTTTATATGGGAACATTTTAAAGAGATGCATTTTCAGTATATTTAAAATATTCCGTTTCTGGTGACACCTGAGTAGCAGCAGCATGGAAACTCGCAGCCCTGACTGCCCCGCCGTCAAGGCCGATCCAGGGTTTCCCGCCGGGAGCGGTGAAGAGGTCTACGTTGATGTAGATATATCGTATCCTGATGTCAAGAACGAGTGCTTGGAGTACTCCAAGATTGCCGAGCAATGCAGCGGTAGTAACATGATTGACTTATTATTTTTAAATATTTATATTGTATTCACGCCGTTATAGATTTTTATAAAATTAATTATCTAAAAATATGTACAGAAACACGAGCAGTACGGTATATATATATATAACAGAAATTGAAAGAATTGATTTAAAAGAGGAAAAATATCTGTGGTATAGTCACCTCGGCAGAAGAAATTTAACGCGCGAACTTTTTGTTCACAGCTCGTATTTTGTTTGCGCATGTTTTGCTCAGTCAAGTGCATGTATGTCTCTATGGAACGTTGTCTACTTCTGATGTCCGAGCACTTTGTAGAATTGAGTTACCAGTATATTTAAAACACGTCATAACCAATGACCATTGATATTCTGGATACTACGAAGCAGTTTACCTTTATACGATATGTTAACTTAAATACGTTTTCAGTAATTTATTACACGTCTTCGTGAACAATAAATTAATATTTTTTGTTACATTTCATTCACATAGTACTCCAAAAATATTGTAAATATTATTAAAATTTTTGTTTATTTTCAGAAAATTTCCTCGGAAGTGGGATTTTTCAAACAGAAACTCGAAATTCAGGAGCCCTTCCGGATTGCAGTACCAAAATCTCCCAGAGATCAAATTCAAAAATCCAAACGCTTACTAAAGAAAAAATGTTATCCTGTTCGCAATGCGACTATACATCTTCTAAGGTATCAAGGATCAAGAACCACATGTATACGCACACTGGAGAGAAACCTTTCTCCTGTTCTCAATGTGATTATGTTTGTTCTCAAAAATCAAGTTTAAAGAAGCACGGTCTCACACACTCCGGAGAGAAACCGTTCTCTTGTACACACTGTAATTACGCTTGTTCACAGAAATCAAGCTTAAAGAGCCACGTCCTTACACACACCGGGGAGAAACCTTACTCTTGTTCTTATTGTGATTATACTTGCTCCAGAAAATTAGCCTTACAGAGCCACGAACTGACACACACTGGAGAGAAACCCTTCTCCTGTTCTCATTGTAATTATGTTTGTTCTAGAAAATCTGATTTAAAGAGTCACGTTCTTACACACACTGGCGAAAAACCTTTCTCTTGTTCTCAATGCAGTTATATTTGTGCCCGAATATCTACCTTAAAGAGCCACGTGCTTACACACACTGGAGAAAAACCTTTCTCATGCTCTCACTGCAATTATACTTGTTTTCAGAAATCTAACTTAAAGGTACACTTGCTTACACATACTGGAGAGAAACCTTTTTCATGTACTGTATGTAATTATACTTGTTTTCAGAAATCAAATTTAAAAGTTCACATGCTTAGACATACTAGAGAGAAATTGCTTGCCTAATCTTATGATCTTTTGAATTGACTTCTTCTTGTTAATATAGTGTTCATATTCATATTACTTTTGTGTATGTTATTAAATCATCTCATTTATGCATTAATATGTATTTTATTATCATTTTTGCATTTTGGAGATCAAATTATACAATTCTGTAGGACTTTTGTATCGCTGATTATTATTCAGCTGGATTGAGAAGTTGTTCGAGCAGGTTATTAAAAAGGAGGTTATTTCACAAGGAAGCTAATCATAGCCCACTATTTTATGTTGATTAACACTACTATAGGCCATTAATCCTAACTGTAATACTGTAGTGGAACACATCGCAAAAACACCCAGGTTTGAGAGAATGACAGATGCATTGTGTCTTCATCGGGAATGGAACCGGTAGTCCCCGATATGAGAAGCCAGTATCATGCTCACTAAACTATGAGGGTCAAGCATACAACTCTTCACAGATTTCAAAGTACCAAAAATAATAGACATATACAAAAAAAAATTAGAAGCGTATTCCGATTTACAAGATTTAGAGACCATATTAATATTCCAAAATTAAAATATAGCGAAACCATATTATATTTATCAAGGTATCAAATTTTTTTACAATATTCCCATTACAATTATAAAAATTACAGTCTAATTTGTATCTGAAGTAAAAAAAATATGTACACAGACTAAATGAAACATTAATTATCGTATATACCCCCTTCCTATACAAGAATCTTACTTTCATAGAGAAGAAATAAATGTTAAAAGAAATTATATATATATATATATATATCCTAGGTACTGATTATTTTTATAACATATTATATTTTCTAATATTAAATAAAAATAAAGAAAGGAAGTTTACGACACTAATTATTACAGAGTGAGTACAAACAGTTAAAAGCAATGTGGTCAAAGAGATTGATATTCCCACGTGCAGGTTTTTTAGTATACCATTGTATTACAGATACCTATGTACATCGAAACAAGGCACAACCGTCCAAGGTCTGGGCACCAGCCGCCGGACTCCGATAACACAATTTAATTTAGATATAACAGGAATAATCTGGAAGAAAAGTATTAATAAATGTGAGAAATTTAACCGTTAAAAGTTGACAACGTGGCTGCGATAAGAGTTTTAAGTTAACCATGCTGTCAAATCGTGTTTCATTAATGTTCCGACATCAGATGGCATCGATGACACGAACACAACGCATGTGCGGCATATACATACTGGATCGTCTAAGTTATATTGTTATGTCGTTAGTCGATCAGAAGGTTCGATGTGTGGATGTTGGGAGCCGATATCTCCCAGCCCTTCATTATGTCCGGATGAGGAAGATATCTTAGAGTGTGTGTAGATGTGGCTACGGCAGGTGCAACAAATAATAAATAACTTATAGTATATAGGTGAATCGCACAAGATTACTCACCGAGGAAGCTCCAATTAATTAATATGATAAGATACTTGTGTGTGGGAAGTCGGCCGAGATAGAAGGGGTGCTAGAAGGCTGGTTTGCTGGGCGGCCTTCCGCGTTTAGAACGTGAGGCGTTAGACCACCGCACGATTTTGTATATCAAAAACAAATTATTACAAATCCATATTCGTTTTGTTGCAAATTTTCTTAAACCAAGAATCAGCCAATCCGTCACGAGACATTGAAATTAATTGTCCTCGTGTTGTTTGTCTGTTAATTCCGTTTAAAAATACGTGTATATTTGGTACACTATATTGAAAATAAATCATATTAAGTAGAGGCATCTCACCGGCGATGCTTTCGACCGCACTTCTCATTGTAGGGATCTACATTAAAATTTTACAACGATCTTACAGGTAGGACCAGACGTTCAAATATAATTTGTCTATAGTGCACTGGGTATCCATAGACGACCACCTTTATAGGTTAATTGAGAATCGTTCGTCGTCCGCTGGATGTTACTAAAACCATGTACCGCGCTGACCCACGCGTTCCTGTCAAGTTTGACTCAGATGTAGCTACCATCAAGCCTGAGCCAGAGTCTCCAGCCGAGAGTGGCGACGAAGAAAAAGGCGGTGAAGCTCCGTACATTGATGTTGATATATCTCTTCCTGATATAAAGCAGGAGTGCTCGGAGGACTCCAGGAAGGCGGACCAACGCGCCGGTAAGTAGCGGACTGATGAAGTAGAATCCTTGCATTTGGTGTGACATACAGGACGATGTACAGATTTGTGAACTAACCTCACAGATACCTACCGATGATGGCCAAAGTGTTATAATTTACTTCATAAATACATTGATTAATATTTCATATGGCTTCAAGACAACAACTGTTAAATTATTTATAACTTTAACTGCATATTTTGTGAAATCTGCATGTTAATGTTGCTAGAAAGGGGCGAGAATAAATGGTTTTATTCTCTAATTCGAGACAGCTGTCAAAACTCACTGATTTCTCGAGTTTTTTATTAGCTTTGTTAGTAGTGAATTTTTCTTCAGCTATTCCTTTTCCCATTTACAGAAGATATTCGGCTATTATTTACTTTTAAAGCAAATTTTAACGGTGTGATCATTCGGCCTCCTTATTACATGACTGTGCCGGCTCTGTGAAGGGTGCAATTTAAACATTTTTTAAAACGATGATTCCATTCAAGATGATTTAGTTATTGCGGACGAAGAAACTACATTTACCTTTCACACAACAATGCATGATATGAGTTTCAAATCTTAGGATTGTCCGTCTAAATTGATCTCAAAATCATTTGAACCAACCGCGAAGCGATAATTGTCCCAGTTTAGAGTTTCATAATTATGGTAAGCCTAACTTTACCTAATACATGATCAAATTCAATCTAGTATATTGAATTTTAGAACCGGTTCCAAAAGTAACCAATCGTCACCGCCAATAACTGTTATCGTCACAAATAACAAGAACTAGTTTTGTTAAATTTTTCTGTTGACATCAATATTTCTCGCATCCCACAATAATTGATTCTGTTGAACTGGTAATTACGATATCAAATTACTGGGTGTTCCAGTAACATAATAATTATCACAGGGACACAAATATCTACCACTATGGCGCATAGCTCTCTTTCCAGGAGTGTGAATCTAATGATTTGTAATTCCGGTCAATTTGTGTCATTATCTTGCACACCCACATTTCCACCATCATCATACATGTCGGTCCATTAACCTTTACTCTCTTGCCTCTAATAATGTGAATATCTTTGTAAATATACTAAACACGGAGTTCATATTTTAGGTATTCCTCCGTATTAACAACAATAAAAAATGTTTTCTCGAAGAACACGATGTGAATTTGTCAATACGTGTATGTGTACGTGCGGAGAAGTGCGACAGCGCAGTGCGCGGGGTGCCGGATGCCAGTCCTCATTTTAATGGCAGAGCGTGCGCTGGCCGAGTTAGACGTGTCTTGTGCGTCTTTATGGTGTTGTGATGATTCATGTTTTTTCTCATTTTTACACAATTATTTATGTAAATATTCACTTCTATATATGTCAACTATTATTTGAATAATTAATATAAATAATAAATGTAAAATTTTCATATTTATCCGACTTAAAAATGGCAAAAGTCTACATGTACACTGAGTTTACAGCACCGGAACGCGCGTTTATATTTTAGCGCCGTAGTGCAAATATTAACTATTTATAGGACATATTATTTTTTCTTAAATTTAAACATCTAACAATTTTTTTTAAACGTTTGTATTATTTAAATAAACAATTTAAAATTAAAATTATGAAATATTTCTCGGTTATCTGAAAAAGCATGATTTTCAGGTGGCTAATTTATCGACCACTGACCATTTAGGACAATTATTTCTAATAAATATATACACACATTTGCTTCTAAATCATTTCCAAAATTCAACTTCAAAAATGTTATCACACCCACAGCCTCTTTTATCTTGAATGTGGTCCTCCACTTATCTCAGCATCCAGTAGATCTTAGAGCTTTCCACCCTTTTCCAGAACCATTCCAAAAGTTTAGACACTTTTGTCGGTTCCACTCAACAATGGTAACACGAAAGCTTAATTCAACAGATCATGAAAATATGATTTTAAAAATATAAACAAATAATTTACAATATACAATCCACTATACAAGGACATCACATTTGTGTTTATACAATATGGAGTTATTAGAGAGAGAGAAGTACAGTCTTTCCTTGCCGTGCCGGTCACGCTCGCAGTACTCACAGTTTGCCTCTCTCTCTTAACAAGATACCAGTGCAAAAATGAGAAATATAAAATCAGTGAGAACAAGACAGCTATCAAAGGACTTTCTAGCAGACACTCTCCCATGAGGAGAGTAGGACAAAACACGATGATTTTATTAGTCACGCCATACCCGGTACAGACCATCGCAGTTACGAACACGAATTTGTTTGATTTATTAATTTGATTTGGCCATATGAACCTTAGAGCTGTCACCAGACACTTGGTTGCAAGGGATGGGGATCTTCCTTTTCCTCATCGTCCTTCGACGTGGCTCACCACAACAAACTTCCCCAAGCTATCTTCCCTTGCAAAATGCCCAAAGAATGGAAGGATTCGTCTCAGATTTGTCTTTGTCCTTAATGTTCAGCTCCTGCAGAATGGAATCGTGTGTCTCATCGTCCATGGTATACATCATATGTCTCCAGCACTACATCTCAAAGGCATCAATCAGTCTTCTCTCCCTGCCTTCAGGGTCCATGACTCGACATCATATAGAAATATTGAATCTATATAATTTAGTGAAGAGGTTTCAGTATTTTAAAACTATTATTTCTGCTGCAGCTGCCGACAGTAGCAGAATGGATCCCGTCAGCGCTAATAGTCTCGTCATAAAGTTCGAGCCCGATGTAAAGGAGGAGTGTTTGGACTTCTCCATGACTGCCGAGCAGGACAACGGTAATTTATAATTTTTAAATACATTTGTTAACTTTCAATCTCCTGTTTTCTGGGTTCCCATTGGTAGATAGTTTATACAATTTATAATTCGACGCATTCTTGTTGAAAAACTCATTTATATTCATTGCACGTTAAAAATACATCTATTTGTCGGTTTAATTAAGTCTCGTTACCAAAAATATATATAACGATTTGACATTGATAATTTATGAAAATTTAGTAGCTGTATTACATAATAAAAAACATCTAACTAGGGATAACCATAGCCAGCCAAATCTGCACGACGGGACACCGAGCTAAATTAAGCGAACATTCAAGAAGACACGTTGTTTAAGAGTTATGCTCAATTTTTTTTCTCAAAGTACTTGTATTAAATATTTACCATGAAACACATTACGTTTATTGACCGAATAAAAATATGAAATAAATATGTAGGGGTGATGATTTAAATACACCGCCATCATCCCAGCTGATAGACGATACAGGCGACATCTGTTCCCGGGGACGTGACTCCTGCTGCGACTAGTTTCCTCGGTACGACTCGCTCCGTTCTTTATACAAAGCTTCTATTTATATACCTCTTTATATACAGGTTTAGAGAATATACAATTATTTAAAACCATCGTTTGATTCCACCACAAACCTCCACAAATATATTTGTATTCAGTGTTGATTAAAATCAACGTTTTCTTTTCAGATGATCACCATAGGAGTAGGATCAATCAAATTGAAACTCAAAAGTCAAATTCTCTTCCAGACTGCAGTACAAAAAAATCCCAAACATCCTCTAATAAAACACAAAACTTCACCACAGGAAAAATCTTATCTTGTCTACAATGTGATTATACTTCTTCTAAGATATCCACGATCAAGACACACATGCTTACACATACTGGAGAGAAACCATTTTCTTGTTCTCAATGTAATTATACTTGTGCCCTGAAATCATCGTTAAAGAGGCACACGCTAATACACACTGGAGAGAAACCTTTCTCGTGTTCTCAGTGTGAATTTGTGTGTGCCCTGAAATCAATGTTAAAAAGCCACGAGCTCACACACACGGGAGAGAAACCTTTTTTGTGTTCTCAATGTAATTATGCTTGTTCTCAGCTACAAAACTTAAAGAGACATCTTCTTACGCACACTGGTGAAAAACCATTCTCTTGCTCACATTGTAGTTATACTTGTTCACAGAAATCATTGTTAAAGGGACATTTGCTTACCCACACTGGAGATAAACCTTTCTCGTGTTCTGAATGTAATTATGCTTGTTTCCGGAAATCAATGTTAAACAGACACTTGCTTATACATACTGGTGAGAAACCTTTCTCGTGCACACAATGTAACTTTACTTGTTCACAGAACTCGGTGTTAAAGAGGCACCTGCTAACACACACTGGAGAGAAACCATTCTGTTGTACTCAATGTAATTTTACTTGTTCTCGAAAATCTGGTTTAAAAACCCATTTCCTTGCTCATACTACAGAGAAACCTTTATCTTGTTCTAAATGTAACTTTATGTGTTATCAGAAATCAAATTTGAGGAAACATGATCTTGTGCATACTGGACAAATAACATTATTATTTACAGAATAATCATTAAATTGTATTTCTGTTACTAGATATTAAAATATTTCATAAATGAATTAATTTTTTTTTTATTCTATTTTCATTCATGTTATAACTCCATTTATGATAGTGTTAAAAAGGACCTAAATAATAGAGAAATTAAAAATGATCCAAGTCAAAAAGGATAGTTTAGTTGGTTATATGGAAAAAATGAATACAGACAGAATATAAGAAAAACGCATGGCACAGATGTTGATGGCATCGCCGCCTATGGTATGTGCATTATGTGTTTCTAGCACCATATCTCAAAGGCATCTATCCCTTGCCTTCAGGTTCCATGATCCCACACCATATAAAAATATAGAATGTTCCAGAAACTGTACAAGCCCGAGTTTTGGAAATACCGCGGTCTTTCCAAGATTTGTCAAGTCTTGGCATATGACTTTACGCCATACCTACGCATATAGTTTCTGGCTCGCAGCTACCTTGGTCAGTAATTATGGACTTGAGATAATTAATGTCCTTGTGAAAAAATATCTCGACTTATCTGTAGTACATAATTTAGTTTATTGTATTAAAATAATCATATTGTACCACAAAGCAACTGCCACGTCAAATGATTATATTAAAATTACCGTTGTCTATTTCTCGCAACATTTATCTATGGCGGCGTCGCAGTGACGAGGACCGATCAGTGTCAAAGCTATTTCCTAGCAATCGGCACCCTCACTTTCATTACTTTTCAAGTCAATTGTATAAACATTCGAACATGAAAAGAAAGTAATGTGAGTTCATAAAGCGATTAACGAATCTGCTTTTAGTAGGTAATGTGTTAATTGCATAGAAGTGTGATTTTCTCTCCTTGACACAGGGTTACATTAATAAACATGTAACCCTCAAAGCTGTAAATATAGAATTCGATAATTTAACTTGACAATTCGTCATTCCTTCCTCAAACATGTCTTCTATTGCTCCAAACTCTTATCCGATTACATCTGGAATACGCGTCTATCATCTGGAATCCTTATTATAATACATGTGTCACAAAAGTCTTTATCATAATTCAAATTCTATAATAAAATATTGGATGGGCTTAATAAAAAAATGTTATGTACAGTCCCTGGGAATTTATTTCTTAAAAAATTATGTTTTCTAGGTGTGATCCGTTATTTTGCTGGCACTCTTCTAAACGGGAGGCAAAATTTCTGAGAAATCTTCGGCACGTATTCTCCGTGATCGCTGCCATTTCTTCTCAGATATTTTCTTTAGATAGAGAGGAAGAATTGTTACTGTATATCTTTAGGTAGAGAGGAAGAATTGTTACTGTATATCTTTAGGTAGAGAGGAAGAATTGTTACTGTATATCGTTGATTTAAGGTAGCCCAATAGGAAAAAGTCAATTGGTGTCAAGTCTGGGTTACGTAGAGGCCAGTTTATGTCACCTTGTCGGGATATCAATTTTACAATGGTAACAAGCTCCATAGCTACTGAATTTCCAAGGACGCGGCTAGCGATTGGCATACCAAATTGAAAAATACTTTTGGGACCACCGTATATACGCTGATAAATTGAAAATAGTTCAAAAGAAGTTCACGCGAACTCACTGTAGACCAACTGAGAAGGTGTAATTATTTTACTCGTACTCGATACATTAAGCTTGTACAGAATTTGTCGAAACTATTTGTCCACCCCGTTTGTCGCTGATAAATTTCCATATTTCATCACGATCACGCCCTACAGACGATTTCGTGAAGAGATTAAATATTGTCTCTGATGCAGCTATCTATAGCAGCAGCATGGACCCCTCCAGACCTGACAGTCTCGCCGTCAAGCCCGAGCCAGACTCCCCCGCTGGGAGCGGTGACGAGCTGCACACTGACGCGGATGTATCCTACCCTGACATCAAGAAGGATTGTTTGGAGTCCTCCAAGAATGCAGTGCAGGATAGCGGTAAAAACATTATTTATTGTTGGCTGAAAGCATTGTAATTAGTCTCGGTTTGACCGGGATTATCCTGGTTTCACACTGGTCCCGCCATCCCGGCCGTTGCGGGTGCGGTGCGCGTGCTCCCCCACATCGCCACTGCTTACAGTGTTCTCGCGGGTGACAGTGGACGCTGATCATGGATCACTTGCAGTGTAATTACGTTTTAGTAAGGTGACTCACTAACGCGTTATTTATCTACCTAATTCTAATCAAACCCTTTTAAAATTGTGTTAAAAATGCCGAAAATAAATTGCATATTTACGAATAAACAACAAAAAGACTACCCATTTATAAAAAAAGCTTTGTAGTGAGGACAGCAAATGGAAGTGGCAACAATATTGCACACGATGGGCGAGCGAACATTAAAGATCGTGTAACGGCTGTCGCAAGCTCTTCATCTGCTAAAACATTCATTAAGAACAATGATTCTATCCAAGATGATTCAGTTATTGCGGCCAAAGAGGCCACATTTGCCTTTCACACAGCGATGCATGATATGAGCTTCTAAACTTCTAACTGTACGTATAAACTGATCTCAAACTTCTTTGAACTAAAATTTGGTGCTGCGAGAACCAAATGTGAAGCAATAATTGCCCCGTTTTAGATAATTATGTCCTGGTTTAGAACTTCATAATTATGGTAAGTCTATTTATTGTGAGAGTTAGCTAGAACTAATTTTCTTTTCTTTTCATTCTATATTTTGTTTATTACATGAAAAATCGCGTTAATTTATCATTGTTGAGTATAACCATCAAATAAATTTTAACTTCTTGAGCGGTTCTGGGGAATGGTGGGGTACCCCTTACAGCGGTAAAGCATTTTGTTTATATCTCTACCGATCTGAGAACGTCAGTAGACAGTTTACAAAATTCAAATCATAGTTTTATCACTCCCCCGCTAACACCTACTGCAGAAGAAACATATTTCTCTTATATATTAATATTGTATACACGTTGGTCAGTCCAGTTGGCCAGTATTCTTTACTGTCTTAGGGGTGCGAAGGGATGAAGTCCGATCACTTTCCTTGTTAGACTTCTTCCACCAGTTACCGCTCCTGAATGGACACACACACACATATAATAGCCACTTCAATCTGACCTTTCGGAAAGTTCCATTCGGCGATGCTGACTGCATGCGCATCCTGGACGAAGCCATTAAACCATCGCAGCTTCGGTTTTATAACCCTCCTTCATCCACTGGTTTAAGCATAATACACTTCCTTCTCTTGTCGTTCTGAATCCATGTGCTCGACCAGTCCACCTCAGCCGTGGTGTTGATAATTTGAATAATGTTTGCTTAATACCCCGTTTCAATTCTTGGCTCCAAATATCATTTTTAGTATCTTTCTGATGTTTGAAAAGATCAGTGATGTATTTTCGTACTTTTTTCCTAGTACACAACATTCAGGCCCGCACGAGGTCAGCGAGAGGGTCTGAAGGGTAATTGAGGCCAGATATTCGAATACAGGTGCTGAATTTAAACCCAAATATGTCACTGTATTGTATTGATAATAAGTAATGGTGGAATGAAACGCGGATTTAAAAAACGAAGTTAGAGATATAAAAGGAATAATGTAGGAGATAACGGAGTGTGGAGTACACGAGTGAAAAAATAGGGCCAGACTGAAATTCTCTCGATGGAAACCCTGAGCCCCCGAGTGTAGATGTCGCCCGTGTCAGCTGGGGACGGAGACGATGGGAATGGATTTGTAATAAAGTATTGTTTTAAAATTTTAAAAGGTGTGCTAGATAATTTTAAGTGATTATTTTAATTTATTTTATAAATTTATTTACTTTATGCAAAAAAATGTGAAATAAGTTATCGTTTTGAGCATAAAATTTATTTTAATGTTTTTTCAGATAATTATCTTGGAAGCGGGATTAATCAAAATGAGTCTGGAGCCCCTCCAGCGAGCGGGCATAAAATATCCCACAGTTCCATCGTAAAAACACAAAAGGTTACAAGAGAAAAAATCCTATCTTGTTCACAGTGCAATTATACTTGTTCCCAGGAATCACGGTACAAGAGCCACATGCTTACACACACTGGGGAGAAACCTTTCTCCTGTTCTCAATGTAGTTATATTTGTGCCCGAAAATCTGACTTCAAGAGACACGTTCTTATACATATCGGAGATAAACCTTTCTCGTGCTCTCAATGTGACTATACCTGTTGCCAGAAAACGAGCTTAAGAAGTCACGAGCTTACGCACACTGGAGAGAGGCCTTTCTCGTGTCCTCAATGTAGTTTTACTTGTGTACTGAAATCAGCGTTAAAAAGCCACGAGCTTACACACACTGGAGAGAAGCCGTTTTCGTGTAATCAATGTAATTATATTTGTGCCCGTAAATCTGATTTTAAGAGACACGTTCTTATACATACCGGATACAAACCTTTCTCGTGCTCGCAGTGTAATTTTAAGTGTTATCAGAAATCAAATTTAAGGAGACATTTTCTTAAACATACTGGATGAATAGCATTCTTATTATCAATTGAATTATACTACTGTCTAGTAATTAGTTATTAAATAAAGGGATTATTAAAACACTTTGTTTTTTTATTATAACAAAATGTATTCCCTTAGCGTTACTCAAACAAAATCGAAATTAGAATTATTTATCACAATATTTTTACAGTTCTTTATTGAAAAATATAATAATTTATAAAAACATAGGAAAAGCCTATTCTGTCATAAGTTTTCTGTTGAGGCTTTCGATCGGTGGAGGGTTATCGCTTCTACTCTCGTCATTGAGGCCGCCCAATCAGCCGATGTGGGTCACTGATTACATTATTTATCAACTCTTCGAATATTATAGTACACGTTATTTTTTTGTTAACTGGTAAGATTTTGATGATTTTTAATAATTTATTATAATCATCTGTATACAAACACTATATCTTATCACACTTATCTACTATAAGTTTTAAAAATCTTAATTGTAACTGTTTAATTTTATCAGTATACATTTTATAAGATAGTCCATAGCTACTCACTCCATAACTGATGACCGAGTCAACCCTCGCAAAGTACAGTGTGGCCCGAGAGGTGCAGAAGTGTTCAGGTAAACTACTTTGATAATCAGTTGTTTCATAGGTTTTCAATTGGTAACGTTTAAAGTATTATATATCATTTCAGAATGTGCAAGCAAAGCCACTAACTTGTCTGGCACGCGATGTACAGGGCGGCAATCCTATGACTTGTTTCTCCTGTGCTTCTGATTGTTGAACTCCGACACTTAAACAGATTAGAAACGAGATCGATATCTCGCGCGCTCCGTTGTTAGATATACTTGATTTATTCCAAGAGCAGTCTAATTAGTTCTGACGATACAGATTTTTGTGTGGTGCACGCACACAAAAAATATAAACGAACACTATATTATTTCGATGAATATTATGGTGTATTGACACACTCAATGTACCTAGCGCCTAATTCCAAAAAATTCTGTTTTGTAGATTTTTTTATTCGCTACTTGCAGAACACATTGTTTCCCGCAAAACTCTGTTAAATCCATTGATATTGCATGTTCAAAATCAGGGTTTGTTCCAAAATACCCCAAAGCAGACAGAGTATTAGTTGGTATCCACCTCAAAATGAAATCAGCCAATCACAACGTTTGACTCTTTAAAAAATGTTGATATATAAACATTTTGTAGATATGTTTTCAAAACATACGATTTCATCCATAACTTTGTGGCGGCTCGCGCGCATCGTCCAGATGTTTCTTGTTCTGTCATTTCTTGGTATTGCACCATCCCACACGTACAAAGCGGAAACGTTCGAGGAAGGCCGGGTTGCGCCGTTCGGCGGGCATGGAACATGCAGCAGAAAAAGTGGTCGGCGAAACAATCTGCGCCCAGTACCCGAACCCGCCGGACCGCAGATGCACATCCCGATTCTGACCTTTCACTAACCGTACATCGTTTTTCCATTGCCTTTACGTATTCTGTGTTGTTTCTTGCTCTCGGTAGCTTCTTCCTGATGAGAATAAACAAGTTCGGATAAAAATGGTTTTCACCTGAACACAACCATCAGTCCCACAACTTTAAAACATATAAAGCCGTTTTAGGGTGTTTTAGATTTAGGCGCTACATGACTTATTTATAATTGAGACGCACAGCGGCAGAGTGGTCCATCTTCAATGAAATGAAATGGACTTAAAATGGATTGAAATATAATATTTTTATTAATTTAAAAAAAAGGCATCAACATCATTCTAATTATGAAATAATTCTTTATATCCTTGCACATTGAAATAAAGCTAATATAAAATAATGAATGTTGAGCGAATTATTGTATGTAACTAAAAATATGACATTTTTCACTTGGGCCGCCGTGCGACTCAATCGAGACGCCCCCTTTGCAACAACACTGTATATCGTTTTTTACAAAATGTTGATAGATGGACGGATCGTCGGCCATCTTGTATGACATACCATTGCATATCAACATTTTTCATATTCATTAATAATCACTTTTTTGAAGCCTGGTGCAAGGATCCTGAAAATAGGATCAGACCATAGATTAATAATAATGATATCATATATGTCTATGGTCCGATTTGGTGTCTATGGACGATAATCGTACAATTTGACGTTAATCGTTTCACGTACTCTCTAGGAGATTTAGAACCATGTACAGAGCTGACCCAGGTGTTCTTGACATCAAGCTTGATCCAGATATTGCTGTCAAGCCTGAGCCAGGGTCTCCAGCCAGGAGCGGCGATGGAGTTTTATATACTGAAATTGATATATCGTTCCCTGATATAAAACAGGAGTGCTCGCAGGACTCCAGGAAGCCCGGTAAGCAGCTGATTCCTGATTATTAATCCGTAAATTAGAATTCTTGCACTCTGTGTGACCGTTAAAGGATGATGTACAGATTTGTGGAGAATTCTTTACTTTTTTAGTCTGAAATTCAAAGTATTATATACTTCAAGACGACACTAAGGGCCGTTTGTGATTAATAGTAACTTTCAATTAATAGTAACTTTTTACTAACGCCCGTTGTTAAAATCCTTTGCGGGTTGTTGGTACGTTAAACTTACTACTGTCAAAGTCAATCCATGCTAATAGTGTGGCCAGGCGAAAGAATCATCAAATACTTAAGATTTTTATCAAAATTTATATTTTAAATATTCACCATTGACATCACATATAATATTATGCATTGATTATGGATCTATTTCCCCAGCGTCGGTTATTCCGAAAACATTGTATAAATAATAGTTTTAAATATTTATGTTCTGATTTTTTCTCGCCATTGTACTTACTGCACTTCTATTTTCATAAGTTATATATGGCTTTTAGGATTCTCGCCATTTTCCTGTATTTATATTTTGGTTTTATAGTAGATCCTAAATTACTTTTTTTTTTAATTTGTAAAGGTATGTATTAGTATATAATAACATAGTTTTACACATAATATAATAGATTTACTTAAAAGCTGGTCTATGGTTTAGGTACGCCCTTCTTCATTAGATAATCTGTAAACAATAATTATAATATTACTTATTAATAGTGATGAGCTAAAGCGTTATTTTAACTGTTATTGTGACTATGATTGTAAAATTTGTGTTCGATTGTATCGATGATAAGTAACTGATTATTCGTAGTTCGCCGGGCAATCACTGATATATTGGAAACTAAATCTCTAACGGTAAAACATCAGTTACCAATCATCATCTTTATGAAAGATATACCAAACGCACAATCACAGTCACAATAACGTTTAGTTCGTCACTACTTTTTAGCATTCTTCTGAAACATATTTCTGTACTGTATATGATGTATCTTTCAAACAGTGTCTTTATTCATTTCTAATTTGGAAGACATCAGTACTTGATTTTAGAGCACCAGCCACGGAAGCTGAATTAAATTCCGGGCTTGGTACTCTCGTCTCCAGGCCAGGGTCTGCTGGCCGCATCGCCTACTAGCGCCGCGTCCCTCTCTCGGTGTCTAATGCAAGCTCGCTGTGAACCGGAATGCGGCGAGTCATATTTCTTACGCGAACCACCTTTAGATGGCATTATGAGTCCGCCACAGATCCGAGGACCGGGCTACTGGCGAGGGTATCGCAATAATTCCGATCCATTCTTCGCCCCGACGACAGTCTCGCCACGAGCACCGAACCAACACGAGACGCGATCCCACTCGACCTTTCAACATTTTATAAACTATTATTTTATTAACACGATCTACACCATCACAATATACATTAGATGAACACGTAATACTGAAATAAAAAAATGTTTTCAAAATCACAAAGTTATTGTCCGTAAAGATCTGTGTATAGTAATTTATTATCAAAAATAGTGTGTACTTCTTTGCCTGCTTTTATCAGAAAATTTGCTTTTTCACAATTTTCATTTTTAAAACATTGATTCGAGTACATTTTTGAAATATTACATAAACAAGAAAATTAATTTTAGTTATAGATATTTTAAGAATCTTATAGTTCACCTAAATTACAATCTCAACGTTATGAATATCCCTTTACTGTTTATAATTTCAATATGGTTGTTCCGTGCAGGAAACAAGAATGTAGACAAGGGATCTTGGCTTCTCTCAACCCGCTATGATTATGAGGTCGAAAGAAATGAAACACAAAAGATGTTCAATACCGGCACACTGCAGCGGCAAAATCGAGAATGACCTGCCACCAGAATATTTTTATTTTATTTAACCCTTCTCAAACAATGTAGTAACACAGGTCTACCGTCATAATTAAACCTGTAATATTTCGGTAAATACATGCGGCATAAAATTCATATTTTAGATAATCCTAAAGAAAATATTAGTGTTCAGGAATGACTAATGAAAAATCAATTATGGAAAGGGAATCGTACAAAAACAATTATTTTTCCCATTCAATCCGTTGTAAAATTAATACGTTGATAAAAATACAATTTGTGATATGAGAGACAGAGATCATACGCTATTTTCACAGTGAAAAGAACAACAAACATACAAATATAATTATCTCTTTTTTACTAATTAAATGAAGAGAGTTAAGAAGGAAGGACACATTGTATAGGATTTAATGAATGATCTAAATTATGTTATTAATCATTTTTTCAAAATTGAGTGCTCAAGATGTAGAGTAAATTTGTGCCATTAAAGCCATTTTAAGCTAATAAAAATATTTTTTCTAACTGTTATTTACGGTAACACAAGTTGACAGCATGGCTGCGTTCGGGTATTTTATATCGTGGTATAGTATAGGTTAAATTCATTACAATGCATGTATTTGTTATGCATGTAGTTATATTTGCAAGTACCTACACGGCGACAAGCCGCCGCTTGTGACGTTTTTGTTTTCCTAAAATGTATCCAAGGGTTTTTTGTCGCCACACCGATGATTACACCTTTAAATTATTAACACGTGTTTTATCGTATCAATTATATGGGGTCTCCTTGGCGAGTAATTCTGTGCGGTACAACTGTTATTGAACCTGTGAAGATATTTTAGTGTCTTCTGTTTACAGTTTTCTAGGGAATATGGTGTCACGTAACACCTGTTTTCGACACGGTACTGCAAGCCAGTTGTTAATCACAACACCAACAGCCACACATTACATCAATGGGATCCGAAATGTAGGGCAGAAATTTCAGATATAAATGCAGATTAGCCTGGAAAACTGTTCACTTGCGGTTTTAAATTACCCTGAAAACTTATGACCATATTACAGTATTTTTACAAATTTTATTTTTGATGCAGCTATCAATAGTGGCAGCAAAGATTCTGTCAGGCCTGATAGTCCCGCCGTCAAGTCTGAGCCAGGGTCTCTCACCAGGGGTGATCAAGAAGTCAGATGTATTTTGTATCCTGATATCAATGAGAAGAAGTCCGAGCATGACAGAGGTTAGAACATTTCATTATTTAAAAAAACACTGTTATCTTGTAACTCTTCCTCACTGTGTCATTCTTTGACATCAGAATATTCCCATTCTAAGGTGTACATTTATTTTGCAGCCATTAAAACTAGCTTAAGTATTTTTTCTCATTTAAGATGCTTAAAAATTACACATTCATCACGGTAACATAAGTTAACATTATGGCTGCGTCCGGGAATTTTCTGCAACAGTATTCTGAGGGTTAAATAAAATATGCAAATTTATGAAAATAACGATAATTAATGTCGAGACACCAAGCAAACGATGTAGCTCACTATAGCTTCGAGCAGATCACATTCTTTGTAACTCTCGATAAGTTGCTATGTAATATTGTTAAGAACGGTCGGGTGTAGAAAATAATAGGAGTATGCATTAATTCATGCGGTTTTCTAAGAGAGGGCGTTACTAGTATTATTTCGCGCCGTGTTCATCCGTGACTATATTCATTTGAAAGCTACTGTCATTGCGCGTCTTTTTCAGTATATGTCATTTGATTGAAGTGTAAACAACATTTTTTTCTATTCATTTGAACATGTCGAACTTTGTGCCAGAAAAAGTGTTTTTGCGGGGAGTTCTTCTTCATTACTTTATTTGCATCGGATTGTCACTGGTGATGAAAAATGGATTCATTACGATAACCCCAAGCGCAAGAAATCGTATGTGAAGCCCGGCCAACCATCAACATCCACGGCAAAGCCGAATATCCATGGCGCCAAGGTAATGCTCTGTATTTGGTGGGATCAGAAGGGTGTGTTGTATTATGAGCTGTTGAAATCGGGTCAGACGATCAAAGGGGACCTCTACCGAACACAATTAATTCGTTTGAAGAGAGCGATTGCGGAAAAACGACCAGAATATGCAACCAGACACGAATCCATAATTTTTCATCATGACAACGCTCGGCCACATGTTTCAAGACCGGTTCAAAACTATTTGGAGAACAGTGGGTGGGAAGTTCTACCTCACCCGCCTTATAGCCCAGACATAGCCCCTTCTGATTACTACTTGTTCAGATCAATGCAGAATGCCCTCACCGGAATACGCTTCACTTCAGAACAGGGTATCAAAAATTGGCTTGATTCGTTCTTCACCACCAAGCCGGAGAAGTTCTTTTGGGATGGAATCCACAAACTGCCAGAAAGATGGGCAAATGTTGTAGCTTCTGATGGACAATACTTTGATCATTGAGTGTATAACCATTTTTTCACAATAAAGCCTTAATTTTCGAAAAAAAAACGCATGAATTAATGCATACGCCCAATAACAATTTTATAACAACTTGTCTTAGTCAGCCCATATTTGGAAAACGCACTATTTCTATTGGAGGGGTAAGAGCCAAAGTTAGAAGTCGATGGTCCACTTAATCCTATACTTAATACACTTTGCTTAAAAATCTAAACCATTTTACCAAAGTGCGTAATAAGGTAGTTTTCATTTGTTTTATTTGATTATTTAATTTGTTCTCTGATAAGTTACAGATTTATTATTATTATTACAGTATGTTGTGATTTGTATTAACATTTTTTTTTTACAGAAAATCATCTTGGTTCTAAAAATTCAAAAGCTCTTTTGTACTGCACGTCACAAAAAACCAAAAAACCCGCCTTGAAACCACGAAAGCTCACCAGAGACAAAATCTTATCTAATGCACAATCTGGGTATACTTGTTCTATCAAAACAAGCTTTAAGGGACACTTGGAAACAAATACTATAGAGAAACCATTCTCTTGCTCTGAATGCAATTATACTTGTTCCTGGAAATCTGTTTTAACGAGGCACTCGCTTATACATTCTGGAGAGAAATCTCTAACCTGCTCACAGTGTAATTTTACTTGTGCCCGAATATCAACGTTAAAGAACCACGAGCTTAAACATACCGGAGAGAAACCTTTCTCGTGTTCTCAATGTACTTTTGCTTGTTCCCAGAAATCAAACTTAAAGATCCACATGTTTACACACACTGGGGAGAAACCTTATTCCTGCAATCAATGTAATTATACTTGTTACCATAAACCACACTTAAAGATCCACCTGCTCAAACACACCGGAGAAAAACCTTTCTCGTGCTCTCAATGTAAATTTACATGTTCCCAAAAATCAACCTTACAGACACACAAATTTACGCATTCTATAGAGAAACCTTTTTCTTGCTCTCAATGCAATTATACTTGTTCCCGAAAATCGTCCTTAAAAACACACACGTTTAAACATACTGGAGAGAAACCCTTTGTCTGTTCTCAGTGTAATTATACTTGTTCCCAAAAATCAAGTTTACAAAACCACTTTTTTACACATATTGGATAGAAACCTTTTTCCTCCTCTGAATGAGATTATATTTTAAAAATGAATTAAATAGATTAATTAGAAAGACATACATATAAAATCAATTTTATCAAAAAATATTGTTGTCGCGCCACCGGGATTCGAACCTGGTTCTCTTTCCAAACTAATGAAGGTGCATTATCCAACTATGCTACAGCGACAATATTTTTAGTGACAAATATTTGAACCTACATGTTACCTTTTGATATTAACACATTTAATCGTTCCATTATTTGAAATAACCATCTGCCTTATTTTTACGGAATCTTAAATACCTTTGAGTAATATAATAGCAGACGCCAGAATTATCAATTCATTTTTATTAGAGATATAGATTTATTCGAATCCCGGTGGCGCAATAACAATATTTTTCGATAAAATTGATTTTATATGTATATCTTTCCAATTTATATATTTAATTCAATTTATTTCCAATATCAACCTCATTGAACCACGTGTTTAAACGCACTAAACCTTTTTCCTGCTCTGAATGTGAATATATATTCACGTTCCCGAAAATCATCCCTAAAGATTCACACGTTTCGTATACTGGAGAGAATCTGTTCAAACGTAAAGATTGTCAAAGCATCGCTTACACATACCGGAGAGAAATCTTTTTCTTAAGCTTTTAAAGCAACGCTACGGGAGAACCTTTCTCTTTCTCTTAATTTATAGGTTATCAGAAATCTTATTTGTTGAGACGTGTACCTAAATATACATGGAATAAATAAGATTATTATTCTAAGAATCATAATCGAAATGTACTTCCGTGTATGAATTATTTATTGAAACTTACTATACGGTAACAAATTGCTATTTGGACGCCGTGGGTGGTTTGTGCAAGGAGTGGGTTCGCACCTCGAACATTTTTAACGTTGGAATTGTTTTGTAGTATTCTGGAAGGCCAACTTAATCCACTGCACATTTCTTCTTTTATATTACATGTCTAATTATGCATTTGTGCGTAACACCGTGTTAAATAACAACATGCATTTTTTAATGTACATTGTCGTAGTAACGTTTTTAACGAAATGGTGTGCATTAGTTTATATCAACAGCGTTGTAGATTCTTTCGTTAGATTCAATCGTCTATTTCAACATACTTTTGTAATTTTACTATAATAAATTCATGCGATTCATGTAAGTACGCATTTCATTAAAATTTCCCGTTACCTTTCCTTTCTATTTTTTTCCTAGCATCAAACTAAGATGAATATCGCAAATTTATACGAGCATGCAAGTGAAGCCGGCTATCCGCGAACGGGGCCTAACCGTAATCTTTCTGATGTGAGCTCATTATTAATCACACGTATCAAGCACACCTCTAAAGGTCCTTCTTGGATCGCAGAAACAAACACCAGAGGTTCGCGAAGTATCGTCTTGTAAGTAAATTATTTAATTTGCATATTTAAAGTTGAGTTAAATTATTATATTCATAATTATCTTACAAGGCGAAATGCGTCTATAGTAAATTAAACGAGTAGAATAAAAAAACGAGTATTTTATTTTCACATATGTGATTATGGAGTTCTACAAACCTACCTCGAAAACAATAATTTGGCACCGATATTTTTGCGAATATCGATAATTGTGGATGGGAAAAGTTCCCAGTGTTAATATGAACTGATAATGTCTAAAAAATCCTGAACTATAATAATAATAATGTGTTTATTCCAGCGTGATTAGGTTTTTTTTTTTTTTTAAAACCTGATTCGCCATAAAGATAATACATATTAAGTTATACATTAAAGGTTATGAAATAAATATGCTGTGAAAAATAAAACCAAGGAAAATATTAATAAATACAAAAAAAAAATAATAATTTAAAAGTTAATAAAAAGTAAAAAGTTTACACAAAATATAATTATTACATATATAACTACTTCAGTCACGGCCATTGTTGTATATGTAGCTATTTTGTAAGCGCTGCCGTTCTCTGGTCAGGGAACCAGCTTTCCATGTTACGAAAACATTATTAATGGATTCAGAAGCAGTACCCCGTCAAAGATAAGACCTTCGCTGAGTAGCCAAAACATCATTTAAAACGAAACAAGAATTTTTTAAAGAGCAAGTGCATATAGATGCCTGTGGGAGCTGTCGTTGTAAACTATCATTGACTCGTGAGTGTCTTCATTGTGCGATCTGAATTGTCGAGTCGCTCTAATGGAGCGACCGACGTTTGTAAGTTATGCTTTTCGGATCTGAAAGTTTTGTACATGGTGGGTTTGAAGACTTCCTCTTCTAGTCTCACGCTTGCTGGTGCATGTCACAGTGTATACGAATCTACGTGTGTGTCTTGAGCAAGGTATTGTAATAAAATAAAACTTACAAAGGCGTTTATTGCGAGACGATTTACAATGGTAGGTTGTATATTAGGTAAAGTTAATTGAATTGACGAAATAACAGTCTGCGCAAAGTGGTTAGCTAGCTAGCTCCTGGGACGATGTATTGGCATCCTGTAATGGTTTGTGCGTTTCGGCACTATATGATTGTCATGTGATCTGTTGCGCGGCCATGTCTGTGTGGCGCAAGCAGGACCACCACATGCCTTAAAACAATTTTTGTTCGTTAAACCGAATAACAAGATTTTAATAATTTTGTTTTCACTATTTAATTGATATATCGCGCAATACTAATATTCGTGGATCTTACATACATTATTGTTTATTGGCCCCCTCTTCCATTTTGCATTGTGTCTGAATTTATGTAGTTAAGCCACTGCGTTTGAATTTTGATTTCTGCTTACAATTACATTGCAAGCACGAGAAAGGTAGGACTGGACCATAGACTCATACTATAATTTGTCTATGGTCTATGGTTAATCGCGAATTCATTCTGTTTACTGGCAGATAGTATATATTTTATCTATGTGTTAGATCCACTGTAGAACAATGGATCGTGCTGATCATAGAATAGCTGTCATCAAGTCTGAGCCAAGGTCTCCGGCTGGGAGCGTCGATGGAGGAGAAGGCGGTGAAATTCCCTATACTGATATGGATATATCGCTTCCTGATGTAAAGCAGGAATGCTCAGAGGACTCCAGGAAGGCCGACCAGCGCGCCGGTAAACAGCTGACGCCCTGATCATCAAACCGTAAATTAAAATAACAGCACTTGATGTAATCGTTCCAGAACGTTCCAGATCGGAGAAAAGCTTACCTCTCATATCAATAATGACTCAAATGTTGTAATTAAACGCATTATTTAACTTCACTAGTCTGAAATTTGAGGTATTCCATTCACATTGTTTACGACTTTAAGACGACACAGATTATTAAATTATTTCAACGTAAATTAAATATTTTGTTGTAGTGGATTTTGCACATTAATGTTGCCAGAGAAAAGGATTTTGATAGAAAGGAACGTCAAAAAACACTCTTTTCTAGAGCTTCATCATGATTTAATAATAATAATATCATTATATTTATTTATCTTTAACAAACTATAATATATAATTGAATCAACATTCACGTGCTAAATGGCTTTGAAAGAAAATAAATAATTAAAAATAACTGTATTTGGTGATGACGAGAAAATTATTTGTTTTTTTCATTTAACGTGGCAGTCTTATTCGCAAAATTTCAATACCTAATGGTCGTTGAGTGCCTTACTAAAATCCTATTTTAGATTTGAAATTTGTATTATTCACCTCCATCTTTAAATATTTATATAGATCATTGAATAATTAAATTTCTCGATATAACCTTGAGTATATCCAGTAAGGCATTCTTTTGATATACGAGGTGTGAACAAAACGTTCCGTGTACCGGTTTTATAGACACGTGTGTAGCGAGACGCGTAAATTTTTTCATTCTACTACGAACTAAACATCAAGGACAGACTCATCCTAACAATTTGTCTAAGAGTACTTAAATTTTGAGAATTTTGCTAACAGAAGAGTTAAGTTGGAGAAACTTGTTGTAGTGGGCCACGTCGAAGGGCTAAGAGAATGACAGAGCTCTCCCACCCGTCAGACCGACCAAATAAATATATAAATTAAGCTGGTTTTCTGGTGATAGCCCTGCAGTGTTAATATAGATCATGATCCTCCGATGACGAGAATACTGTTGTTGCCAGAAAATTTGCATTTTCACAATAAACTTTTTTAAAACTTCGATTCAAGTTGATTTATCTATATAGATCATATCCAATACATAATAGATGAATCCTTTTTATTTTTTCGTAGAAAACAATCACTTTGTGGTTTGACATATTAGATAAAATAAAATACAGTCACTTTTGTATGAAACCACGAAATTTATTATACGTCAACCAGTTTCGCCTATCTCGAGCTTCATCAGACGTATTTAAAAAGTTAACTTAAAATAAATTTCGTGGTTTCATATACAGTAATTGTATTTAATCTAGAATCCATTTAAGTAAAAATTATATTTACAATTTTGTACAATTTAATGTTAATCGTCTACATAGTTTACACTGATTACGAGTTACCCTTTACTTAGCATAATTGTTAATTGTGTTTAATGATTTTCTTCAGATTTTTTTTTTAAAACATTGTTTCTGACGCAGCTGCCAATGCTAGCAGTGTGGATCCCCTCGTTATCAAGTCTGAGCCAGTAGCCCTCGCCGGGTGCCGTGAAGAACTCGACTGCGTGTCGTATCCCGACATCAAGAAGGAGTGTTTGGAGTATTCGGAGAAAGACGAGCGTGACATCGGTAAAAGCATTAAACATTATTTAAAAGTATATTGTTATCTTGCAAAATTTTCCTTTCTGTCGTATTCTAAGGTCGTATGTACAGTTTACAAAATTCAAAACAGTCCTCTTTCTCCTATTAACTCTACGCTAATAGTTATTCAAAAGTATTTATCTTAATTATTTTACAATATTGTGATAAATGATCGGATGGCGAATGTGACGAACTGACAATGTTATAATAATTTGTCTAACACAGGCTCTACTTGTGATAACCGACATTTCTATTGAAGGTTTAAAACCCAGAAGGCGATGGTCTGCTGTTTAAAAACCTATATTGTGTATTGAACTGAATCGTTTGAGCAAATTATGTAAAGTCATTACTTTCATTTGTCTAATGTTTCTTTTAATTAATTTATTTAAAACTTCAACACATTCAATATTTTACGCATCGAGATGGACAATATTTTCTCTGTGTCATTTACATTAATATTTTTTAAATCATTTGCAATAGGGTGGTTGTAGTGGTCAAGCGATATGATAATATATATACACTATTGAACGTGTTAAATAAAAATTATTAAAGTAGAATGAAAACAACAGTTACAATAAGTAGATCGTTAAGGCTGTAAATACATAATATTGAAAATGCTATTGAAAAAAAAATTAAAACTAAATCTCAAATACGAAATATAAAATAAGTTAATTTTTTAATATAATTAGAGTAAAATTTTTTATATAAATAACTATATTTTTTCAGAAAATCATCTTGGATCTCAGAATTCCAATACCGATCCGTATTGCAGCACAAAAAAATTGTTAAAACCACAAATACTCACAAGAGAAAAAGTTTACACTTGTTCTCGAGTATCAAGGTTCAAGAGCGAGGTGCAAACAAACTCTGGCGACAAACCTTTCTCTTGCTCTCAATGTAATTACACTTGTTCCTGGAAATCTATCTTAAAGAGGCACTTGATTACACATTCTGGAGAGAAACCTTTCACCTGTTCTCAATGTAATTTTACTTGTGCTCGGAAATCAACTTTGAAGAACCACGAGCTTCAACACACTGGAGAAAAACCTTTTTCTTGTTCTCAATGTAATTTTACTTGTGTCCGGAAATCGACGTTACAAAACCACGAACTTAAACACACTGGCGAAAAACCTTTCTCGTGCTCTCAATGTAATTTTACTTGTTCTCAGAAATCAACCTTAAAGACCCACAAGTTTACCCATACTGGAGAGAAACCTTTTTCCTGTTCCGAATGTAATTACACTTGTTCACGAAAATCGAGCTTAAATGCCCACATGTTTACACACACCGGAGAAAAACCTTACTCTTGTTCCCAATGTGATTATATTTGTTCTCGAAAATCAACCTTAAAAACTCACACATTTACACACACTAGAGAAAAACCTTTCTCGTGTTCGCAATGTAATTATACTTGTTCTCTCAAATCGTGGTTAAAGAAACACATGCTTTCGCATACTGGAGAGAAACCTTTCTATTGCTCTCAATGTATATATACTTGTTCCCATCAATCTAGTTTACGGAACCACATGCTCACACATACTGGAGAGAAACCTTTCGCATGCTCACAATGTAGTTATACATGTTCACAGAGAACAAGTTTAAGAGATCACACGCTCACACACACGGGAGAGAAACCATTCTCCTGTTCCCAATGTAATTATACTTGTACCCAAAAATCAACGTTAAAGAACCATGTTCTTAAACACACTGGTGAAAAACCTTTTTCGTGCTCTGAATGTAATTTTACTACTTCTCGAAAATCAAGATTGAAGAATCACATGCTTAGGCATACTAGAGACAAACCTTTCAGATGCTCTTAATATATTTTATATAAAAATTCTGATAGACTGAGACTGAGACTCATATTCAGGAAGAATGATAACTCTTAGAAATCACTAATGTACAGCACGATGAAAATTTTCAATGAAATTTCAAAATTTTAATATTTTTTTCTCTCGTTTTATATATTTTCACGTTTACTTGCCTTGTATGTTTCATATTCTATTTAGTTGTGTTTTGCCTTCAATGAGTTATATTGGTTAATTTGGTTTTGTGAAATATGATTTGTTTGCCAATTTACCTTAAAACAGGCTTCCCTAGCTGGGCAATGCATTTTAAAATCTGTTTTAAAAAATGTATGTAACAAACTGTTTTTTTGTTGTCTAAATAAATAAATAAATAAAAATATTTATGCGGAAGTAGTGAAATCTTGATGATCATTGCGACGCGCGCAGTATCCTATGGCTGATGTCCAGTAATGGTCTAGCTCTCCCTATAATTATAGACGATATATAGTTAGCTAACAAAATCTCCAACTTAAATCGTATAATTATCCCTCGTTAATGATATTGGTTCTCGATTCATATAATGGCGGAGGTGACCACGGAATAATTATACCCAAAGCAGTAGTCAACACAAGGCTGCAAAGATGACAAATAATACATTTAGGCAAGTTGGGTATGTTAAGGTACTTACTCAGGACCATTCTGTTGGCAAAACCTCCCACATCAGTCTCTGCAAGGTTGACATTCTTTTCTGCTTAACTGGCGACCGTTCAACGCAGATCAGCGGCCGCCAACCAAAACATCCTTCATTACTTTTATGATCCCTTATAAACAATCTTTATTATGTAAAATATACTATGCACAATAGTAAAATATTAACAAATACAGAGATAACATACAAAAGCCGGGAGTGTGCAAATACCTCTCTCTCTACCCGAGCACCACTGCCAACAGATAGAATCCAAGAAACAGTACTGTAAGGGGTCTGACAGGCAGGCCAATCAGATACCTGCCGCAGTAGATCGACCCAGGATTCCCCACCTAGAGACCCACATTCTCGCAAAGGCCCAGAACAGTTTCAGGTTCCTTCCAGGGCTTAGGAGGTCAAAGTCTCTCACAGAAATAGCGTCCAATTTCTCCGTACTTTCGAGCATATCCTTTCAGTCGCATTAAAAAAACACTGTCAGCGAATGAACTCTTGACGTCTACCTCACATGGTTGAAGTAACAGCCCAGGTTAGGAGCAAACAAAATGATCCAATACCGGAGAACCTCCCAGACCTCTTTCTCAGGGTCTCAAATGACAAACCACCCGACCTTGCGTCGGTTCATTTCTTTACTCAAATTACTATTTATTATTAATTTAGCATCAAAGCCACGGTTTTGTGAGGAGCTCAGGAAGTCAGTTTGTAGGAAGTAAGAATTATGAACGAATAATATAAGTAAATATTATTTGTACATTGATCTGTCATCATCATCTTGGTGAGGGTGGACCCACCGCTTTACCAGGACCGTTTATAAGCGAAAGCTATTATATGGTCCTACTTATTTGCTGCCTGATTGGCAATTATTAAATGCTAATAGGCAGCTGTGCAACTTCGTCTTGCACAATGTGATGAGACGGAGCCGAACTGCTGCCCAGGAAGGGAACGGAACAGTATATAAATATTTCAGAAATAAACATGAATGAGAGGAGAAAATAACATCCAAAGTAAGAAATATATGAGTTAATAGGGTTATCTTTACATGCTGCGATCAACGTGACTCAAGACCTGGAGAAATGGAAACGTATTGTGCACCAAGTTACAATCTTAAAAGGGCACTAAGACGTTCAGCGTTGTGAGCACGATGAAGAAGATTTGTATTTTACAAATATTGTCTATTTCACGCCATAATTGTTTATGGCGGTGTCGCCGTGCCACGAGCCGTTAAGATGTCAAAGCTATTTCATGGAATGCGTCAGTGAGCGGTGCTCGATTTGATTTTATACATTGCTTTAATTGCTTTTCACGATTGTGTATAAATTTAGCTGGAAGAAAACAAAGGTAAGTCTACAAAGCGATGGGGACACATGTCTCTTCGGGGTCTGGCCCTCGTGCCTAGGTCCAGAGACACCTCTTTCTGAATTTACACCAGTTATAGTGTTTTTACTGTACATTATTCGTGGAAGTGAAGTTCGTGTTCATTTCGTGCGTTGGTCGCATCATCAGTGACATTCTGGTCATCAAGCTAGCGAGTATAAATTTTTATAAATCGCAATACTGTTTTTCATACACCGCCTCAACTATAACGTCAACATATCTTGGAGCGTAATTTGAAATGTAGCATAGTTGGTAATGCACCTTTCCCGGATTGCAAAAGAGATCCAGGTTTGAATCCCGGTAGCGCAACAACAATATTTTTCGATAAAATTGATTAGATAGATAGGTAGCCATTAGGTTCCATCAGCTACTTATCGTTTTTAATATTCCTGAAAACTGACGTGTGCGTTAGTAGGAAGTAAGATAGGACTAATTTAAACAAATTAAATAGTAAAAGACGAAAAATCAGATAGGAAAAGTCAAACAAGTAGAGAATAAGTAAAAAGGTCAAAGTAAAGATTTCGATGCGGACTAAACCCACGTAAGAAGTAATGAACAGAGTATAAAAAAGTATTTCTTAGACACATATAATATATATTTTATATCTAAAAAAACACTATTACATGTAAACATTTTAAAATGCATTGCTTAACTAGGCAAACATGTTTTAGGGCAAATTGGAAATCAAATTATAATTCACCAACCGAATTAACTCGAAGGCTAAACACGATTTAAATACAAAATTAAAGTACATGCAAGGCAAAACTACGTGAAAATGTATAAGATTTTAAATTATAATGCATTATAAGAATACACAGATTACAACAGTAAAAAGTAAGAACATATTAAAGAAACGCAGTAAAAAATAAGTATACACGAGAAATAAATTTAAAAAATCATAGTAAAGATTTAGCCTTAGGTTACTTTTCAGTGACAAAATTTAATACCAAATTCGCTCAACGAACTTTCTTGTTTTATGCTCCACGAATATTTAACAAATTTCCACTAGACCTTAAAGGGTCTAAAGTGATTAACGACTTCAAACCAAAAAAAATAAAGTGGTTGCTTGATGTGGGTAGAAATCAAAATGAATCGAATTTGTCATTTGTGACCTACCTACACATTTTTGTTTCCAAATATTGTATATTACAGACAATAATATTTTTATAACTTTTTTTCAATTAAATTTTATAACTTCGGATTGTACTTCTTTCACATTCCTTTTGATGACTTACTTAACATTATACTTACTAACCTCTAAATAATTACAACTTTTAAAGTCTGTACAGGTAATTGCTTTAGAACAGACCACGTCTAGTAAAGTATTTATTTTTCACATTTAATTTTTATGCTAAAAAAATATAATATAAAGTGATTTCAGTATTCATATATATATATATACTACGTCTCCCCGTCTATTTCTGCGATTTTCTGAACGTCTTGGATCCAGTGTCATTATGGCTGTGTATTGAAAAACGAACGTGTTTTTAATATCTCTAGGTTAATTTTATTAAAATGTTATTTCTACGAGTAGTACCAGCATGGACTCCTCCAGCCCTGACAGTGCCTCCATCAAGCCCGAGCCAGGGTCTCCCGCCGGGAGCGGTGACGAGCTCCACACTGACGTGGATGTATCGTATCCTGACATCAAGAAGGAATGCTTGGAGTCCTCTGAGAATGCCGACCAGGACATCGGTAAAATATATTTGATTATTTCGTTCTAATCTGAGGTGTGGTCAAATCCGTTATTCGTCATGAATGAAAAGTGTTAAGTATAGATTAATGACTGCATATCCATGAAGTTGTAATCTCAGAAATCGATGATGTATAGTGCGATTAAATTTTTTAAAGAAATGGCAGAAAACATAATAAAGGAAGTGAAATTGAATAGATTTTAAATAAAACTGAATAAATATGTAAAAGATAAGTTTTAGTAAAAGAAAATACTTTAATCTTGTATATATTAGAGCATATATTAGGAATACTTTGTATGCACTATGTTAAGAATTAAATAAATAAACAAATTATGAAGTTCTAAACCGGGACATTATTATCTAAACTGAGACAATTATCGCTTCGCGTTTGGTTCTCGCTGGACTAAATTTTGTTTCAAATAATTTTGAGATCAATTTTGACGTACTAAGACCACCTGATGCATGCGTCACATAATGTAGTATATATATATATATATATATATTTACTACATTTTAAATATGTGTGAACTTTTTTTTTAAATTTTCTTTTCTTTTCATGTCATAAATAATATTTTCTAACTTAAATATATTATATAATATGTATTATTTTTATAGCGAATCTAGTCTTCATAAAAAAATAAACCCTGTCATGCTGGATAGTAGTTCTTTTGTATGTAGATGCACTTGTACTTGAATTCTCGAATAATGGTTCAACATGTTCGTAAAATTAGGTTAATACGTTTTTTTTTGCACAAAGATTCTCAGTTATGTCATCATTAATATACGACTTTAGATGTTCTGGGTTTTACGAATCAATTTTCCCTTGTTATCGAATTATTTGATATATTTAGTCATATAATGCATGAAGTAACGCGGGAACATGAATTTTGTTTATCTAATATTTAGTTAGTTCGTGAATAAGAATTGAAATATGTTGTAAATAAATCTGTAATAAGTATTAATTATTATAACGTTAATTTTCAGAAAATCATCTTGGAAGTACAATTAAGCAAATCGAATCTCGAAAGACAAAAGTCCTACTAGACTGCAGTTCAAAAGAATCCCAAAGATCTTTTATTAAAACACAAACGAAAGGAAGAATTTTATCTTGTGCTCAATGTGATTACACTTCGTCCAAGAAATCAAGGATACAGATCCACTTTCTGACGCACACTGAAGTAAAACCTTTCTCCTGTTCTCAGTGCAGTTATACTTGTTCACAGAAATCAAATTTAAATAAGCACGGCCTCACACACACAAAAGAGAAACCTTTCTCTTGTTCACAGTGTAATTATACTTGTTCTCAGAAAACACATTTACAGAGCCATATGCACGCACACACCGGAGAGAAACCTTTCTCGTGCTCTAAATGTAATTATACGTGTTCCCGAAAATCATTCTTAAAGTTACACACTCTAACACACACCAGAGAGAAACCGTTCTCCTGCTCACAATGTAATTATACGTGTTCCCAGAAACCATCTTTAAAAGCTCACATGATTACACACACTGGGGAGAAATCATTATTCTGCGATCAGTGTAGTTATACTTGTTCACAGAAATCACGTTTAAAGATACACAAGCTTACACACACAGGAAAGAAACCGTTCTCTTGCTCTCAATGTAAATATATTTGTGCCCGAAAATCTGACTTCAAGAGACACGTTCTTATACATACTGGAGAGAAACCTTTTTCGTGTGAAGAATGTAATTATACATGCTCTCAGAAATCACATTTAATGAGTCACGTGCTTACGCATACTAGAGAGAAACCTTATTCCTGCTCTCAATGTAGTTATATTTGTGCTCGAAAATCTGCCTTAAACATCCACAAACTTACGCATGTTTGAGAGTAACATTTTCTCTACAAATCATATTAGTTTAATTTTAATAATGGAATTATACATGTATCAATTATAAAGAACTACTGAATGTATATTAAAAATTTATCGACAGCGTAATTGGTTGATGTAGCAAAGTTTCCCTTGATTTTTTCCGATAAAAAGATTTATCTGTTTATCTTTCTAGTTGAATAATTTAATTTGTACTCATTTTGTGTGTTATCTAGTAATCAAATTTAAGGAGATATGTTTTATGGAGATATATTATATTTTTACCATTCTTGTTTACAGAATAATTTGTGTATTAACTCTATTTCTGTTTAGTTATTACAATATATCATTAAAACATTATTAGTTTTTTTTGTACCTTTTCGATCATATTCAATTCTAATAGTTTAAATTTGTTGAATCATTCAGAGCCTGTAAATATACGCCATGCTAGCCGCAGTCTTTTACATATATCAAGAGTTGTTTAATGCAGGATTTTGCTCTTTAATTTGTTTATGAAGCAGGAAAGAAAGGAAAATTCATATGGGTAGTTTGGAGCAATTCTTTTGGAACAGACGTATACTGGTTGTAAGACAAATATAAATATTGTATTATCATTATTTATTGGGACATTTCAATCCCACAACTTACTGAATGCGCCTGCACCACACTCCAGTCATCACTGTCATATTTCCGAAAATGCGAACATTATTTATTCCAACGTCAAAATGTATTTCTCGCTCCTGCATGGTATATAATTTTATTTTATCATGTTGTGCACTGAAAATCTTTTAAAATTTAATAAAAATAGTAATCAAAATAGGGAGAGAAAAAGGTAGACGTTGGTAGAACAAAGGTTGTTATCAATATTCTTATTATTTTCAAACTAAGTTAAACGCTTATGTTATGAAAATAGGACTAACTTGATGGCTTCCTGGAACGAGGCTCGAACCTCCGGTCGTAACCACTAGACCACAAACAATGGCACGCGTTGAGTGCTTGGATACAATTTTATAAACGTTTGATAGAATCAAATATGAGTTTAATAAATGTTTATAACTTTCAATTTGCGATAAAACACATAAATTTGTAAACAAATTAAATGCACTGATTAGAAATTTATCGAAAAATATTGCTGTTACTACCGGAATTCAAATCTGGATCTCTTCCTATCCGGGAAAATGCTTTAACCGATTATGCTACACCAACACGATAAGTTGACGACACATTTCCAAACTTACATATTGCATTGTCGTAAAAAAAATTCACAGACCTATGTTTTGAAAAATTGCAACTTCACGATAAGAATGCGATCTCTTTAAAAATATAATTTCGTGTATTTACTAATATACATTATAATTATTAGGGTAAAAAAAAACAATACTCTTTTTGATACCTTTGTGGTAAACTTGCACGCGCACGTTAGACATGGCCGTGTATAGAATAACTTAACAACCATATAGGGCAGAGACTTAACCAACCAATCTGCCGACACCATACATCATGACTGACACTGCCCTAGGATCTAGCGGCCACTTTTCCACAATACTTCCTTTCATCTATATCACAGCCAATAAACTGTATCTGTATAACGATAATCTTTGTAAGAGCTCATTTATTTTTATGCCTTGCTCTAGACAAAACAAAAATATTCACACACGCACACCATATGCACTAACCCGCGTGAGACCAGAAGATGATAGGCGTTTCAGTCTCACATTAACAATAACCTTTTGATACATTCAATCAGTCAATATTCAACAATCCCAACCCCTACACCTTCCTGTCAATATCCCGAATGCCAGCAACTAATGTGTAAAAACCTGCAATCTTGAATATAGCTGCATAAAACTCGCATTCTTCTTGTTTGTTATATCGAAGCTTCCGACCAGAAATGGTTGTGAATGCGACTGATTAGAGCATTGGAAATTTCTAAGGGGTAGGGTGTGGAATCAACAGATTACACCAAATACATCTCCCGTCCCACAACTGAACAATATAAAAGTACACTCTGAACATAAAAATTATTCATATACTAATTTTTATACTTTTAAGTGGGATTGTACATTAAAAGAATAAATACACTGTAAACAGAACGTATTCACGATAGTATGTGAATTTTTAAGAAAACTGTCTGATTGCACGTAAATGAGTAATGAAAAATGAACAGTTTTTCACCAGTGTGTGACAACAAATGGATTATTATGTGGTTTTATGATTCTACGAATAATTGCACTGAGAACATGAAAACAATTTCACTACAGAATGTGTAAGCAAATGGATCGCACCATTTCTTATATGTCTGTGATTCATTGATTTTATTAAAAATACGCACAACAACGCGAATTTTCTTGACACAAACAGCAGCGAAGAATGTCGAGTGTAATATTTTCGACTCCTTGAATGCTAGGCGCGCGTTACCGATTCGACGCCTGGGCGCAACTGAAACAAAAGCCATCTGTACTGCATAAGGTGTACGGGAAATAGATGTAAACAATTAATTTATGAACGTAATGAATCTATTACAAGCTACTAGCAATTGTAAGTATCTACGATGTGAAAGTATCATCTCCATGTACGTAAGAACTTCCAATACAATAAAGGTATAATTTGTTTATGTACTGCTCGTGTCTATGGTCGGCCGCAATTTGACATTAAGAACGTCGCGTTCTCGTGCTGAGAGATTCTCGAACGATGGACCGTGCTGACGTAAATACTTCTGCCGTCAAGGCTGAGCCAGGCTCTGTGTCCGACAGCAGCGATGAAGTGGCGGGCGGTGGAGCGCCCTACACTGATATAGACATATGGTACCCTGACATCAAGCAGGAGTGCTCGGAGTCCTCCAGGAGGGCCGACCAGCGCACCGGTGAGGAGATGTGCCATGATTAGTAATTATTGACCGTGGGAGGGTTTAGCTAATAGTTCATAGAGCTGCAAATCTTTTTTTGGGCTAATGCCGCTTGACAGGAAGCCATAGATAATCTGTCTATCTTTTCCTTTGATCTTTTAATCATAGACAACGTACACTACTTTTTTTTGCAAAACCTTTTGTTATTGTTGTGGGAAAACTGTTAATACAACAAGAAACAGTCTGCCTGTCCAGCTTAATATACGATGTCTTACTTGGGTGAAAGTTCAACTCGCGATGACATGGAGCCGAGCCCGGGAGACAGCTCGAGTGGAGAATCAACTTGACGTCTTCAGTGTACTCTCCTAGTTGTCCCTCTGTCCCCCGGCGCTTGTGTGTTTTAGACGCATCTAACTCGGCCAACGCACGCTCTGCCACTAAAATGACGATCGGCATTCGGCACCCCGCGCACTGCGCCGTCCGCACCTCTCTGCACGTACACACACACACGTATTGAAAAATTCACGTCAGGTTATTCGAGAAAATATTTTTTATTGTTGCATATGGCAAATACTTATATATTGTAATTATTTTATCCAATACATAAATATATTACGGAGGATTACCTAAAATATGAATATTGTGTTTAATATATTTACAGAGATATTCATATTATTATATGCAATGTCAACTCAGTTTACATCATCGGAGAGGAAAAGTTAAATTAGTATTATTATTCCGTTCATTGTATATTTTACACAATAAATATTTTTATATGGGGTCATAGATGTTTTGAGGGATGTTTTGGTTTGGCGGTCGTGTGTCGTTGCTTGTGCGCTTGTGCACTGAGCTGCGTTGCACGGTCGCCTGTTAAGCATAAAAAAAATGCTAACTTGGCTGTGAATACGCAGGACCGATATAGGAGTTTTTGCTTATAAAACGGTTCTATGTTGGCTGTGGGTCTCATTAACTCTACCCTAACCCTAACCTCTAACACTATTATTTTTGATTTTAGAAATAGATTCCAACAATGAGAGAAGCTGTGAAGGAGCACACTACACTAATATAGATATATCTTATTCTGACGTCAAGAAAGAGTGCTCGGAGTACTCTAGGAGGGCTGAGCAGCGCACTGGTGAGTGGGTTCAATTCAAGTGGGACCATTACACGGATAAAAAATGACGATTTCTGGTCCTTGTTTATCCGACAGTATTGAACATTTTTTATTTGATAAACAGAAATGCATATTCTATTAATGGCAGAACTGATACCGAATTATATATTTGGGAGCCTAGTGTCCACCTGAAGTGCCCCACGGCTGCTCCGGCAGGAGGACCACAGGAGACGTTCCTCGTCCAGCGGCTGCAGTTCTAGTACCTTCATTATAACTATTTTTCAGTTTTTTGTAGTCTAATATGTTACACTAAAATTATATTGAGCGAAGACAACGGTTGAATAAGAACATATCATTCCTTTAGATATTCGATGTCTTTCCTGGAGTTGACTAAAGACACTCAGCACTGCGTTAATAAACACAATAAAAAATTATAAATAATTTATTTATATTGCAGGTCTCTCGACAATACAAGATTCTATTTCGGCAGCCCCACCTGGGCCTTCGCCTACTCTTGGAAGGGAGCCAAAATTCATCGCTAAAAAATCCTCAAGTTGGCTTACACCTACATCCACTGCCAAGAAAGCGTTTACATGTTCACAGTGCAATTATTCGTGCAACCAAAAATCATACTTAGAAAGACATGCTCCCACGCATACTGGAGAGAAAATATTTTCTTGTTCACAGTGTAATTATTCGTGCAGTCAAAAAACAAACTTAAAAAGACACTTGCTTACGCATACTGAAGAGAAACTATTTTCATGTTCACAGTGTGATTATTCATGCAATCAAAAATCATATTTAAAAAAACACGCGCTTACGCACATTGGAGAAAAACTATATTCGTGTTCACAGTGTAATTATTCATGCGCTCGAAAGTCTAACTTAAAAAGACATGTGCTTACGCACACTGGAAATAAAGTGTTTTCATGTTTACAGTGCAATTATTCGTGCAATCAAAAATCATATTTAAAAAAACATAATCTGTCACACATTGAGGAGAAACTGTATTCGTGTTTGCAGTGCAATTATTCGTGCAACCAAATGTCATATTTAAAAAGACACACGCTTACGCATACTGGAGAGAAATCGATTTCATGTACAGAGTGCTATTATACGTGCAATCAAAATTCAGACCTAAAAAAACACGCCCTCACGCATACTAGAGAGATGTTGTTTTCATGTTCACAGTGCAGTTATTCATGCAATAGAAAATTAGACTTCAAAAGTCACGTGCGCACGCACACTGGAAATAGATTGTTTTCATGTTCACACTGCTCTTATAGATGTAACCTTAAAAGCCAATTAATAATACATTTGCGTATTCACACTTAAATGTACACACTGCACTTATATATGGATCGACTGGCTGTTTCACTGCTCCTCCGGTTGTTCTTGCGGACGCAACAGTATTCTTCTGTCCAGAATATTACAGTTTTATTTTTATGTTACTAGTCACTCAACATTTATTCACATATTTCTAAACCTTAATAGACTCCTAAAATTTTAGTAATCATCTGACATTGCCCTTTTAAAATATTTTTTTATAAAAGAGGTATTCTGGACTTAATCGTGAAATCGGCTCTGGTCGAAATCCGTTCTGGCGGCCTGGAGCCGTATCGCGGCCGAGAGTTCAACTCCTGCAAGGGAGACTGGTCCAACAGTCACCGTAGTCACCCACACATAGATGGCGGGTTCAACTTGTTCACATTCAAAACTTATTAATTGTAATATTTCTTTTCTTTTATTTATTTATTTATATACTTATCTAGATGTATTCGTTAATATTGTTTCGTTCTGCCTTCACAAGTATATTTTATTAAACTTTTTTTTTATTTAGACTGTAAATACATTGTGTTTCCTTCTCCCAGATATATTTATTATTTGTCAAAAATACATAGTGTTGAAATATGATATTTGTATAGCTGTACTGCACTGACGCCCATCTAGCTAGTAATAATACACGTATACTTTACATTTGATGTTAATTACCAGTTTACTAATAAATTATATTATATTAATAATGAATTACTACATATACGTATATTTTTTTTAAATGTTTGCGGATTATATAAAATGAGCAGTAGAGTTATGAGGCTGTACACTATTACGTATTTAGTTGTGTGTAATATCGTAACAGGGCTTGGGAGAAGTATAAAAATTATTAAAATTCCGCAATGGTGGCGATTTTCACAAGATATAATAAAATAAAATATTTTATGTTTAAAAAATACTCCAATAGCTTTTTGTACTTTTAACTTGTACAATATCAGTCGAAACCAGTTTAATAAGTATTATTTAAAATCCTAATTAAAAATATTAATTGATGCATAAATGACTTTGCAATATAATCTAAATCTGCTTTAAATGTGATGCTGTGCTGACGAATTATATCTTAATGTAAAAAAATGCTAACAAATACGTTTCAATAGAAGTAAAAATCAACTCCTTTTCAATACAGCATTAACAATATTGCTCTAAGTAGAGTCGCAGTTGTGCGGGATTTGGGTGTGCTCTTCGACAAAAAATTGTTATTTATTAATATCACAACGAAATTAGCAACAAGGTGATGAAATCTTTACGATTTGTGTTAAGGACAGCCAAAAAGCTCTCTAACAACTTTATATACATCTACTGTATTATTCAATGAGTACTTCATTTGAAAAAAATTATCCTGTAGAAGAGATGTGACCGATGTAGTATTTCTATATAAAATGATCAAAAGTATGTTGGACTGCTTCGAGTTGACACAAATGGTTTCGTATAAAGTACCGATTCACAAATGTTCTTTGTAAGTACACATAGAAATAATGAAATAAACTAGTCAATAATACGGATGCATCGTCTTCGTAACAAGTTGAATTTCATGGCAGGAGAGCATACCTAGCATAAGAAATATTTGTAGTTGAATTATATGTAATTTTTAAAATTATGATATGTTTAAATGAAAATAAATTATTATCGTTATGTAAAAGCCCACAAGGGAGTTGATGGAAATAAATAGAAATATGTAAATGATATTTCCTTGTTTATGTGTTTATAACTTTTTTCATTGTACAGTACTTTTCAGTGTCATTTTCTTATCCATGTGAAATATGTTATATAAGTAATTTATCACCGTGTCCAACATCCTCATATTTAAGTACCTACTCGTATATCTGTGTCATTTCCAATAAATAAAGTCATTTTAAATCATGCTAACCATTATCAGTCTATGTCTCCACTTACCGAGGTCCGTTCTATGACCGAAGATCCACCAGGTTGACCTATTTCCGACTCAATTCAACGCGAGGTTGGCCTTTCTTTAACACTACAAAGGTGACTTTGACAGAACTGCACAAGACGGAAGCATGTCACGGACACCAAACCGACACTATTCAATTCGACCAAGAGAATGAAACCAAGAGATATGGATGACCCTCACCTTCAATTGCAGCCTACTTAGGTCTCAAAATTTTCCAGCAGGACACCCGCACACCCACAAACTCTCAATTTTAATTACTCACAACACCCCATGGCAGCATGACATTTGTGATGTGTGTTAAATCGGTAACATTATGTGTCCTCATTGAGAGGAAAGTTTAACTAGAAGAAAGAAGATTTCTAAGACCATTATTGTGCTTACAATGTTGGGTTTAGTTTAATGTAATTAATAGTGTAATGTGTCACTTCGGTGTTAATTCTTAAAACCATTTCCACCCATCCGAGGTAGTAAGCGATACACGAACACCCACACACTGAGCTAAATCGGTGGCGGTACCTTTGGCATCCAACCCTCTAGGGCCGGAAGACTCATTACAATATATATTATATTTGATCACATAGTTGTTAGAGTTCACCTTTTAAATAAAATAATGTAAAAATTATCAATTAAATTCGATATGCTACTATTGTCAAATTAAAAGTATTCGATTCATTTTATAAACAATAAACAGTTAACAATTCAATTCATATAATATAATACATTTAAGTAACAAAACAATATTTATGTTATGGATAGAAAAGTAAAAAAAAAAAGATAAAATGTTCACAAGTTGTGTTTTTTCTTATTATTTATAAAATATAAATACTAAAATTCAGTCACGACTAGTAATGTATCTGTAGCTATTCTGTGGTCGTTGCCATTCTCTGTCGGGAGCCAGTTTTCTATTTGAGCGCCGCTTACACAAGAGTTGGTGCTGAACTCCAGCCGCAGATGTCTCAGAAGCGGAACAAATCAATGTTCACGGCCTTCAGCAAACATTGTAGATGACTTACAATAACGCGTTAATCCGAACAGTATTATGCATACATAAATCATAAGTTGTACTGAATTAGGAAACGGTTTAACGTCACTTGCTTGTATTTCGATCAGAGTTTGTAGGTGTACATGAAGGCTGGTGAAGAACGATTTTAACAGGATCCTCTTCGCCTCCTTACTGCATCGGTAGAAACGCCGAGAGAGCATATCCGCACGAAAGCTTAATTGTTTCCTCTATCGTTCTATGTCATCATCGTCATTGCCATCTTCATTAAATGGCCAAGGCAGTTAACCTTATTTTGAACGCTGAATTTCGTACCGTCCAGCCACACGGGAGGGGAACGCCATTACGACCATAATGCGAAGGACTTATCTTCAAAGTGAGACAGTAACTGTCTCCAAATCTCCTTTCCATATTTATGTTTGTCTCCAAGTCTCCTTTCCATACGTTAAACGTATAAGTGTATTATGAAGATAATAACGCGATAGTGATGGAATAATATTAATAGTAATATATGAAGTTTGAGTAGGAAAATATATTCACGTGTGAGTAAGTCTATGGAGTTTCAACACTCGTTTAGTTGAACAGCGATAAGCGCAATTGGAACAGGAAAACTGTTTCACTCCGGTGTGTTTACTGCTTATGTGGCTTCTCAAATTTCCTTTTTGAGTACATTTATAAACGCATTCTGAACAGGAGAAGGGTTTCTCCCCAGTATGAGTGAGAAGATGATTTGTAATGTTCGCCTTCTTAGAACAAGTATAACTACAGCTGGGACACGAGAAGCGTTTCTGTCCGTGTTGTTTTAACATATGGTTTTTTAAACGCTTTTGAGTGGTGCAGGTGTAATTACATTCAGAACAGTTGAGAAATATCTCTTTGGTGTGAGTGAGCATGTGCCTTCTGAAGCTCGACTTATTGTTGTACTTGCGGCCGCACCTAGTGCATGAGAAGGGCTTCTCCCCGGTATGAGTGAGCAAGTGTCTTCCCAGGTTTTCTTTTTTGTTAGACGAATAACTGCACTCTGGACAGGAGAACCGTTCCTCCCCAGTGTGGATCAACATGTGCGATTTGAGGTATTTACGAGAAAATTGATGGTTACATATGGAACAAGCGAAGACCTTATCTTGGGCAGCGGGTAATTTTGTTATTACTTGACTCTTCTGATCGTCTGTATGATGACTGCATTCATTTAGAGCTTGTTTAGACCTAGATCGTAGTTTTGTCTCTCCATAATCGGAATTCTCTTTTTTGAAGCGTGTTTCTGAAAACAAAAATAAATACTCTTTAGTCCTTTGTGAAAAATAATCGGTAAATTCGTAAACCGTAATATATTTTAGGATACCTATCCATTTTATAGATGCACGCGACATCTGGCGAGGTGTAAGATTTTAAGGGCACACCTAAAAGCTTATGACATTGGCCAGCACGGGTGTAGTAGGGGAGGTTCGGAGTAGTGCGAGTAGGTGCTTGGGGCAGTCTCGTAGTTACAGTAAAATATTCGGACATCATTCTTACCAAATGCAGTGTGCTGGAGACAAGACGTACTGCTCACTCCTCCCGGTTGGACACCAGAAAGTCGAGGATTGGGAAGGCTTCCATTTATTTCGGAGGAACCCGCCTCATTTTCGACTTTGACATTTATTTCTCTTTCTGTGAAGTCAAACCCATCCTCGGCGTCAGTTCCTGGCTCGAACTCAATAGGCAAATCTGGGAAATCAGTCTCTATCTTTATGATGAGATCCGGTGACGCACTCTCTGTCTTTACATTTACGTCTGAGAAAAATGTTTCACCGTCGTCGGCTTCACCGCCGCTCTCTGTGGGGGACCCTGGCTCGGGCTTGACGGCAGGAGCATCTGGTTCCATGGTTCAAGCCGCACTACACCTATAAAGACTAGTAGCTGAACTGCTAATAATTGGTAAAAATATAATTTCGACAGGCAAAAGTCTAAATTTAGTGAGCGGCCATTTGCGGTTGCAGGCCCAAAAGCGTGGAACTCTTTGCCTTCCGTTATAAGGAACAGTGCATCAGAGACTTTATTTAAGAAAAAACTAAAAACGCACTTTTTCAAAAAATCATTTCCATAAGTAAAAATAACGATTAATTTAAAAAAAAAAAATTGTAAAACTATTAACAGTTTATGTGTAAAACGCCCTTGAGGTGAAAGTATTTACGAAAATGGCGCTATACAAATTATCCATCATTATTATTATTAAAACACATTTCATGATACATTATTAAACTAAGAGGTAAGTCCGTGGCTTCATGGAACTGGGATATTTGAGTCCCGGTGATTTTTAACTGATTAAGTCACCAGAACACCCGGCTATTCGATATCGTAGTAACCGTTTCCACAGTATCGATGTCACTGATCAAAATTTTAAGTTTTTTTCAACGTTAAGACGGCGAAGACGCACATTTCCAACATTCAAAATATGATGTTTATAATTCTTGGCGACTATGACTTTACCAATCTAACAGAACAAATTCGATGGTGTATTTCAAAAGCTGGAACCGATATTTATCTGGAACTGGTGTTCCAACGACTGCAAAGTACCTGTTCAAACACGAAATGCAGTTTGTATAGAGCTATTTTGTCAAGATAATCAAAAACATTTAAAATAGTATTCACGTCTACGCTCTGTTTTATCTATGGAATATTCCTTGAACAATCGTTTGTAACTGTGTAGTGACACAAATGACACAATGCATAAAAAAAAGTGGGTCACCAAGCAGCGTGACTCCAGAGCCCGCCCGAGTATATCACAGAAAGCGGCGCAACTGACCAACTCACTACGGAGTACTACGAAGGGCACCGGACACAATATATGTATATACATATATATCTTCTATGCCGGATACTAACAATTATTCTGAAAGTAAAACTTTACGTCAAATGATGGCGGACCATAGACAACTTACAATGAATGAATGTAGCGATGGAATGATCGATATTTTCGCCGGTTCTTGAACGTAAATAATAAATCAATTATAATTTTTAGACAATAGGTAAGAAGAGACTTTCAAAATATGGTAGTAGCGGCGCTACGCGCATTACATTGTATAACCCCTTCATAGACAAACAACAACACTAGACAAACAATAAACATCTATACACCAGTTCCGAGAGCAACAACGACATTTTATCAAAGATTCTACATGTTCCTAGCTCCGAAACTATACAATACACTCAGTACCAACTGGAAATCGTACAATTACTACAAGATTACACAAATATGGACCCAATATATGATCCAATCAGGTAGAGATGAATCAGAAGCATGGATATCCAACAATTTACTATAATGTATACAATTCTTTTACTAATAACTCACTAGTCCTACAACACTCCCACTCCACATATTTTGTATTATATTTTTATTTTATTCTTACTTTTTTATTCATATTTGATTTATCTTTATATTCCAAATAACACCACAACAGCACGAAAAAAAAAAAAACTGGTTACTTTAACACAGACTTGAGTGTAGCAAAGTAGCCAGGACAACGCTGTATATATCAGAGGTGAAGTCTACTCCACCCCACACAATAAACCATGTATTATGTATGTTTATTATGTATCCACCTCTGTTAGTACAAAAATATGGATGTCAAAATATAAATAAATAAATAAATAGAGTGCGGCTGTCAAAGGAAACTGATATGCCTGAACGGTAATCTGTGTCGCGAGTCGATTTTGATTCGGACCGACCTATCGTTATTTGTCATCCGCGGATACTTAGGTTTCTTGGAAGTGCATTCCGCAAGAACCCACGTCAGACGAGGACCTTTTCTTCCCTCATTGGAAAGCTGTCCTTTGTTTTCTAGGCCATTCATCGAGAATATTTATCTCTTCCGCAATTGTGACAATTGGGATGACCACTCGTGTTACGCAATACGTTATGGAGTCAATCGGTTGCCTTTTGTCCGAGAAGAAATCGTTCCGAAAAATGTTGCGCTCGGGAGCGGCCTGATAACAATATGCCTTCAGAAGTCGACAATAAGACAATGACCGCACAGAAAAGAAAAAGGACCATTAAGAAGCGGGTGCATTTTTTTCGCCCGAGGATAATTGACTCCGGGGTAATAAGGCATCTTTGTTGCATGCGGGTCATTACCCACGTGCGGAAGGGCCACCGTGAGCGACGACTGACTATCGCGTCTTTTCTCCGTAGGTAGGCAGAGAAAATAGGACACGTACGAATAAGTCTGTGTACGCGGACTCGTATCTTCCACATTCATGTACCTTATGTGGTGCGTAAATCGGACTGTTCCGTCGTCAGTTATTCATTTCATACGGACGAACCGTTTGAGCAAGTCTCAAATCGACCGCGATTCGATCTAATCAAAGTGTGCCATTCATTCGGCATTCGTTCTTGAATCTACTAGCAATAGTCGAGTCGACTAAAACAAATAAGAATGGAGACAGGCAGAGAGATTGCAATGTAAATAAATATAAATAATAATGTAATTATAACTGGGCAGGTGAGAGAAATATGTAATAGGTATAAGTGTAGGTAATGCGAAAACCACTCACGAAACGATGTAATAAAGCTGAAATAAAGAAATCTCATGTGTACCTAGTTATAAAAGTCTCAGAGGTAACAAAAAAGAATAAAATGGTTAGCTCTTAAGTAGGATTTTATGTAAAAGATTTTTATACTGATTGAAGATGTACTTAGAGGTAATTAGAGATAGTGATAATTCTGATAAGCTTAATGTGAAAAATGTATAGAATATAAGTTAGTAATAGTTTATATATGTTAATGGATTATTGTAGGGCTTTTAATGGACAATTTTAGTGAACAGTGACGTTATTGGATTTTTATGTGATAAGGCAGGACTGTAATTAATTACGAAGAAAGTGGGCGGAACCGGCGGAAGCGGAAAATTAGGCCTACAAGCGAAGATGTCAACGGACGGGCCAATGAGGCGTCGCCAATCCCGTGAGGATGGACCGACCCCGAGCGGAAAGTACGCCCTCGCCACGGTTTCTTTAAAAAGGGCCAGAACGCCATTTTGAAAGCAAGTAGAAGGGATGAGTTGTAAAAGAAGGCAGTTGAAGTTGAAAATCCGGAGTGGTGAGACGCAGTTGTAAACCCGGAGTCGGACATGAGGTCCAGGAGGACGAGTGGAACGAGGTTCGGAAGGAAGTTGTGACCCGGAGTAGAAAGCACGAGTCGTAAACCCGGAGTAGTGAGTCGGACATGAGGTCCGGGAGGACGAGTGAAACAAGGTCCGGAAGGGACTTGTAGAAAGGAAGTCGAAGGAGAGTCGAAAGGAAGTCGAAAGCACGTAGCTATAAAATAAGGTCCGGGGGAGTGAATCGAAGACGAGGTTCGGGAGAACGGGTTGAACGAGATTCGGAGAGTAGTTGTAAACACGCGACGGGAACGGAAGTAAGAGCTAGAGGCGAGAGCGCGTTCTATTAGTTGGAAACGAGGTCCGAAAGAGACGTCAAGACAATCACAGTTGGGACCGAAATCGATGAAGGAAGCAGCCACGGTTCATCGTAATCCACCCAGGAGCAGCCGCACAGACTGGTTCGCAGTCCTACAAAGCAGACAGCGGGTAGCCGCCCACGCCAGATGCCAGCGGCATCACTTCGCCGGCCGGATACAAGATTCTGGAGGAACGTCGCCGAGTAACCCGAGGTAGAATAAGTTTTAGATTAAGTTAGTTATAAGTATTTCCACGTGCCCGAAAATGTAAATGTGTATTTAATAAATGTATAATGTGTATCTTCGCGTGTTCATATTCACCTATATTATCTTCCTATAACCATGATAATAATGACAGCGTGATATCTGATGGATGGTTCGCGAAGCGAATATTCCATTAGAGTGCGGGGTATCGTTCTGATGAGCGATCAGGAGCATGGTACTAATCATGACTCCTAAACGAACCCCGATTCAAACCAAATGGCACACAACGTCGTGGCCCAGTTGTATCAGCGGATATGACGTAATCAGTATTTTAAATCAAGCTTATTTTGTAATACAACGTTCTGGTAATCAAATATTAAGAAGGTATATTAATAATTATTCTCGATAGGTTTTTAACATCGAAAACAACAAAGCAATAATAAAAATGAACGTAAGCACATATTGCTGTAGTTTTTGCTAAAGATTCTAAAAATGTACACTGAATTGACTTTTCAAACACCCTATTAATGTTTAAGTATATTAGGTTTGCTGTATTGTTAATTTTTAAATAAATAAAAAAGGTCAAATGTATCCTTTCGTATTTTTTTTCTGGTGACAGCAGAACAGACAAAATGGCTGATACAATTGAATACACCAAGAAAATGGACGACTATAGCCAGGCCACATCGCTCATAGGACAGACAATCGTAGGATGAAACCTGAATTTTATAAGAATATTTATAGTCTATGAATGTAGGAGCAAAAATGGGCGATTTGATTGTATGCTGTTGTACTATAATAATGAATACGAATTACAGAGAGCGAAGTGTACATGGAAAGTGACTTTATTATGAATATCAACAAGTGGAAAGTGATGGTATTCGAGGAGGAAAGCTAAATACTTGTAGGTGATGAATGTTTGGAACAATTCGATGGTTTGTGTATTTGGGAAGTATGTTTGATAGAAACGGAAGGGCCGAGAAAGGTATCGAAAAGAGGATGACTGCGGGGAATAAAGTGAACGGCGCTTTGAATGGAATTATAGCTAATGGGAACTAGCGGTTCTTGGTACCGACACTGATTTATGGAAGTGGAACTGGCAAAACAGGAATGAATGTAGACTGAATGTAGTGGAAATGAGATCTCTTAGGCGTATATGTGGCAGATTCATTTATGGCAGAGTAAATAATGAAGAAATAAGGAAATAATGTAAAGCCGATGTTAGTGTAGTGAGTAAGATTAAGAAACGAGATCCTTTCGTCAACTTACTGACGGCTCTAATCGAAGGAATTGTTCATCAATTAGGGAATTTTGAAGAAACATATAATTAATGAAGGATGCCTCGATTACTATTATTGAGTCTTGTGACGAACGGCAAGGCAAGCAGGGAACAAAATCGTTCCAGGAATTCAGGATTTATAGAAACATCACTAGTCAAGGAATTGAGGAATCTGCAAATAAGCTTTATCGGATGCAGTACGTATTTCCACATAGGGATGCAAATCCTCGTAGAAAATGATCTCACTGAAAATTTGACGAGAACATCTTTTGTTATAGAAGAACTAGCAAATTATAAATAATTATTGTGAGATCTGTCAGTTGAATTGTGAATATGTGTGTGTGCCCACACTGAGAGCCGTTGTAAGACGCCGCGCCCTCGGAAGCGCTCTCTTATCACGCGTCTTCATCTATAGTCTATAACATGTGTAAGAAACGAAGATCCTCCAAATGTGTAATCATTTGATTCATCATTATAGAGATTATTTACGAGACAAGGGTCAGAGTGGCTCGCCAGGGGCGAAGAACTGGACACATCGCCAGGGCAGGGTGTGACGTGTACTTGAAAATATTATTTAATAACTAATTTGAAGTATTTTTACCGTTTTACTGAAAACATGAGTGTATCTTTGAGGAGTAAATGGCAAAGATTGGGAGAATTGAGCATTTGTACGATGATACAAGGTGCTCTTAAATCGCGTCTGTCCAATCCATCTTTAAAGAAATCAGAAACAGAAATATATAATAAAAGGCGATGCCCTGACATTGAATCGAATGAAGGAATCTTTTGAATGTTATGGGTGTGGATTATGTGGAATGTCCAGGCAGGGGAGACTTTCCAGCTCTTGCAGAGTAACTCGGAATGTGCAATCTGATATATATTGTGTCGTATTGTACTTGCGACACTAATACGATCATTCATATCAAAAGCCCTTCAAATTTACTATCGATTTTGAAAGTATATACTACCACCATATCTCTATCTTGTTGATAATCGGCTGAGTGACGCTCCTCGATAAATATTAAATGTAAATACTAAATTAATGTATTAATTATAAATATATACATATAAAGTCAATTTTGTCGAAAAATATTGTTTTTGCGTCACCGGGATACGAACCTGGATCTCTATTTCCAATCCGGGGAAGTGCACTACCATTGTGCTATAACGCCAGTATTTTTCTTGACAATTTTTCGAACCTAAAATTTCGGGCTGCGCTCCCCGTGTGGGTGATGACGTTAGCAGGCTCGGTACGGTATCGCAGCGCGCCGGGTTCCGCGTTCCATTGGCCGTGAGGTGGGCCAACGGTGTCGGGGTTCAATGGTAGAACGGACTGCTCGCTGGACTGGGATAGTTCACCCGGTGAAAAGGTAGCGGTCGGTGCTGCCTGGACGTACCTCCAGGCGGCAGTCGAGAATGCGTCAGCTCTAGAAGCAAAGAGAAAAACAAATTAGAAAGGGCTGATCAGTCGACGAGAGACCCTAGAGTACTAGGCTCAGTAGTGCGGGGCGGTGTCTGCTTACCCGTAACCTCGGCTGAAGTCTTCCAGGTCGGCTGCCAGGTGCAGAGACGGGCTGAGGGTTGACCGCAATCGGCTTCTCAGCCGCGTCGGAGATGATAGTAGACATATGCTGCCAGCGGATAGCACCAGCCCTGATGATAGTAGACATATGCTGCCAGCGGATAGCACCAGCCCTGATGATAGTAGACATATGCTGCCAGCGGATAGCACCAGCCCTGATGATAGTAGACATATGCTGCCAGCGGATAGCACCAGCCCTGATGATAGTAGACATATGCTGCCAGCGGATAGCACCAGCCCTGATGATAGTAGACATATGCTGCCAGCGGATAGCACCAGCCCTGATGATAGTAGACATATGCTGCCAGCGGATAGCACCAGCCCTGATGATAGTAGACATATGCTGCCAGCGGATAGCACCAGCCCTGATGATAGTAGACATATGCTGCCAGCGGATAGCACCAGCCCTGATGATAGTAGACATATGCTGCCAGCGGATAGCACCAGCCCTGATGATAGTAGACATATGCTGCCAGCGGATAGCACCAGCCCTGATGATAGTAGACATATGCTGCAAGCTGATAGCACCAGCCCTGATGGTACCGATCATCGAAGATCACCGGAAAGGCCTGCACTCCGTCACTATAAATGTCAACTATTATTAATAGGATTCAATTAAAATGTCCGCTAAGTGTGAACTGAACTGAGACAGGTCAGCGCCGATACAATAGCACGAGAAGAGATGCCAGTGAGGCTACCCGATATTTATTATAATTGGGTTTTAGAACATATTATTACATTAATGCACTGCATCGGGTGCATTGCCTCTGATTGCACCCCAGGAAGGCACCCAGGAAGGGCTGCGGAGAACAGTGCGGTCTACCCCGCCCTGTGGGACTGTCGACGTGGACTGTATTATTTACTAAAGGTTTAACTGTGTCTCAGGGGGTTTCAGGAGGGGCATATTTCTCCGGGCCGCAGACTAATGGGGACGCCAAAACGGGATATTTAATTGGTGAACCACGTAGTACTAAATATTCTTTTTATATCTTTAATGCGGGGGAAAGGCGCTATTAAGTTTGTTCACCCCCGGGCGCCAAATACCCTAGCTCTGCCTCTGCGAGGGATCAGATAATGGAGTCAGACCGGCCATACCTTTCATCGTCTGCGTGAATCACTACTTGAAAGATGGCGGCCAGTGAGGTGCGTCACAATTTGGCTGAGATTCTAATTGGATTTTCCGTCTGCTCTGTCTGCTTCTCCTGGCGGTTCTGCGTCCCTGCTACTCTAGCGGGAAGATTAGGATTTTCAATGAACTAAAAGGGAATCATGAAATGAGTACAAGGCGAGGGTGACTCACCGGAGCCGGAGGTGTCGGGCTGGTCCCGCCGCCTTCTCTCTCCACCGTCTGGCGCAGTGGCTACACTCGTCGTGTCGTTCTAGCGGAACTGGGTGCTGACGAAGACGGTCTGGTAAGGTGGGCACTCGGCAGGGCGCGCTGCTACAGTCAGAGTAGTGCCGCTCGACCTAGCGAGGATGGCAGACACACTTGTACTTCTTTATGGCCGCTCCTTGTGTTTAGTTGTGCAGTGGGCGATGACGTCATTGCGAAGAACTTGGATGGTAACGTTACCACGATGTCTTGTCACGATGACGCCACGAACAACGTCCAGGATAACTCGTTAGGAAATGGGAAATTTTATCAAATTTTCCCCATTCCTCTGAGAAATGCTTTGACTTTGATCACGGTTGCTGCTCAACATGATCTTCTTCGCTGTTAGAAGATTCATGGTCAGTTTCATTGCATTTCATAAGATGGCATAACTGTGTTTGTTCTCGACAAGATGGCATAACTGTGTTTGTTCTCGTGTGACGGAGCTTGACATTCATTATGACATTTCAATTTGAGGCGTAGAAGTCCGTGACATTTATATATTTTATGACGATTCATAATTTGGCGCCAGACCGAGCGCTATATTAGCGATCCGAGTAGTGGTCGCGGAGAGAGGAGGCTGCTGAGGGTGGGGGCACTTCCGCGCGGGCTGGCCGCGTCTCGCCAGAGAAACGGACAAAAGATTATCGCAACAGGGCACAGGCAGATATCTGGACCCAGATTCGAGGAAGGATCACCTGGCAGGATCCGTGTTTTTCAAAAGGCATTATTAATTTATGGTTACCTGAAGGAAACGCTGCGGGTAGGTTGATGTAACCGTTACATTTTGACAGGTCCAACTCAGATTAAATACAAAAAAATGGTCCACCGTCATTTTTGCGTGTATAAATACGACCATTCCTAATCCATACATAATGAATATTCTTTTCGCCAGCTGTCTTCTTTGTTTCCGCTAGTAGATTTGGTTTGTTCAGTAATGTGTTCGGAAATGTAAAGTGGCTTAGTTTCTGCGCTAATCTTAAAAATGGAGGTATCGAGCGTCCGCCCATTGCCTTAATATAGTTTTTTGTGAATTTCACAACGTGACACTGTCGAGGAACGACTAGACCGGTTAGCAAACTTCACGATGATCGGCCGCGGAGTTTTCTCGGAGCGGTGCTGCCGCGCCCTTTGCACGCCGAGGATCTCGCTCAGTGGTCCTTTGCAGTTGACGGCTGAGATGATAGTTCAGCAGCCGATCCTGATGAAGTTTCGTCGCAGCCTCGGACTCCTCGGATGCTGGAGGCTATCTGTCGGTGCTCCTGCTCGTCAATTTTTCTTTCTAGTGCTTCTATTCTTCTCACTAATTCAGATCACTTCTCGTTCACTTTTTCAATTTGTATACACCTAGATTTAGCCACAAGATCTTCGTATTGGCTACTTACTGATTGAATTGCCCGGAGAATACTCGCGTTTCGAGCACTGATATCTTTCCAATGTTGAAGGTTTTCTTCTAGTTGAGCATCAAAGTAGTTCATCAGAGAAGATCGCAGCTCCTCCAGGTGAAGAGTGTACTGCGCCGCCGCTTGTGCACCGATAGTGATGAGGGAGGAGGAAGACTCCTCTGCATTTGGGGTGAGACGAGCGATTGGGGGCTCACTCGAATTCTTTTATCTCTTTTATCTTTTTTGCATGTCGGGCAGTTCCACGAATCAATGTATTTAGTAGACATCTTTTAGAAATTTTCCTTGGATATGTTGATACATTGCAGCCTAGGTTCTGCTTGTTATCTGTTATAGTGCACATCCACGGGTCACAGACCGCCATCTCTGAGATTATTAGCGGGTAATAGCAGCTCTATCTAATTAACTGGATTTTTACCTTTAGGTGGTAGGTATTTGCCAAAATACCAAATGTCAGCTGATTTTGACAGCTGATTTGATTTAGCACTGCACTGGCGGATCCTTTAGAACTTGGATTATTTCATTACAATTATTCACACGTGTTTATAGGTTAAATTATTATTTTTTCAATTTCTATAAAGAGAATAAAATTTTTGTTGTTATAGGTAGTAGTGTTGTAGTAGTAATATAGTAGTTATCTACATTCACTCGCTTCCTCCGCCTTCATGCATCGCGCTGCTAGTTACACTCACTCGCTCCACCCACCCTACACCACTGTACATATCTCCCGGGACCGATCAATGGATAATGAAATAATAGACAACATTTTACCACAGAATATATTTCCCCGAGTCTCCCCCAGCGCAGCTGGTCTCCACATCGGCCTTAGGAACAGCTTCTTATAGTATGACCTTAGGTGTTTATTTATTTGTTGACGATGTAGGTACAGCAGCAGAATGGCGGAACAGCCGTGTGTCAGGTTACATTAGTTAACTAATATTGAAGTCTGGCCACGGAGTGCACTCGCTATAATACGCTCCGTCAGTGACTACTGAGCTGCGCAGCCTTAGTGCCTTCTGGAGGGTGGGGGCTTCTGCTTTAAGAACTTAATGATCGGTTCGTTCCTCATTAGTTCTATTATATCCAGTGCGCTCTGACCCATAGTGTTTGCAGTAGTAATATCTAGCCCTTCCTCTACTAAATATTGCACTACTGGTAGGCTCCCACCCCGGGCTGCGGGGAACAGTGCGGTCTCACCCTCAATGTTTACAGTAGTAATATCTAGACCTTTCTGTACTAAATATTGCACTACTGGTAGGCTCCCACCCTCGGCTGCGGGGAACAGTGCGGTCTGACCCATAGTGTCTACAATAGTAATATCTAGCCCTTCCTCTACTAAATATTGCACTACTGGTAGGCTCCCACCCTGGGCTGCGGGGAACAGTGCGGTCTCACCCCACCATGTGAGACTGCCAATATGGACCCCGTGATTTATAAAATGCTCCTCTGTATCTAGGCGGCCAGCTCCAGCAGCGCGGTGTAATGGAGTCAGACCGGCCCGATCGTATGACCTCCCAACTTGAGGAATATTCTGGTCACATAATATAACTATTATTTGTGCTGCTACTTTATCTTCTCTACCTTCAATAGCATCATGCAGGACTGTCCTCTTCAACTTCCCGCCCGCTACCAGCAGCATGCCCCGTCGCTCGGTGTCGCTCTTCATGCTGCCATATACTGCCCGCACCTCTCCTACCCTGCCGGCCAGCACAGCTGCCTGGAGGCGCGGGATGTGATCTCGTATTACCTCCTGGGTCCTGGTGAATGCCCTGTGTATTGCTGGACAGACGGCCTCTCCTCGCACATACTCATTAAGGACTGTCATTTCACGGTCAGATTCAATAGTACTATAGGTTGCTAGCAGCAGTTCCAGTATTACTTCGTGTGGACAAGTCTCAACGCTGTGGACGAACTTCTTCATAATTTCGGTGTTAATATCATCACCACCCCTAACTGCCCCCCGGGCTGCCCGGCCGAGCGCCGTGTAGCGCTCCCGGTCGTGAGCCGCTATGAAGGAGATTAACCCTTCCGGGACCGGTGCCCACTTTAGCCCTCCCACCAGAATGGCTATAATCCCGGTATTCCGCTCCCCTACAGCTCTATGCAGGGCCGTATCTATCTTCTTATTAAATAGTGAACGTTGTTTCCCCTCATCACACCAAAGTGCACTAATCTGCAAGGCACTGAATCTATCCGCATCCTCGGCTAATGGCTGCGACAGAACTAATTTGTCGATGAAGGTTCTTATCACTTTATGAGCGCCCCGCAGTAGTATTTCAGTTAATAGTAATTCCATGACGGGCGCGAGTCCGTGATACCGACCCCTCTTGCGCAGCCAGTGGACGGCCAGATCGGCGCAGAAGTACTCCACGAGCGTGCGGTGGATGAACTCGACCTTCTCCCCTCCGCCCCCGCCCGCCCGGACCAGCCCGACCCTGCACAGCTCGTCTCCCCACCCGGCCTCAGGGGCGTCGAAATTATTTATCGCAAATTCGGGGAAGAGGGTGCGGAGGGCCAGCAGCCTGTGCTTCTCCGTGAGCTGCTCCACAGTAGATTGTTTTATTTGGTCGCTCATGCCGGCATCGAGGCTCGTCTTCTCAGTGAAGTATATGTCATATTTGATACTAATAAATTGCTGATACAAATCGAACACACTCTCAACATTAAAGGTATTTCTGATGTCAGTTTGTGATGCAGTTTCTGGATCTAGATAATCTCTGACCCGCTGCCTGAAGACTTCCGCCAACATCCGCATCTGCAGCGGAATCCCCATAAAATTCTGAACGTCAGCACCGAGCACCTCTTTAGCATTTTCAAATACATATCCTGCGCACTCTTCGAGTTTCTCCGTCTCTGCATCTCCGTACTGGTCCATCCCCAGGAGCATGTGCGGGCGCCAGAACTCCGAGAGGTACTCCCGCTGATGAGGTTCGCTAATCTTTTCAAAACGCATCGCGACGGCTGAGAGCGCATTTTCAAGTAGTTCCGCTCTGTAAACCCGCGTGGTGACCCACACCCTCGCTGTAGTTTCATTATGCAAGTACTTTAACAGTCTTAACACCTGACCTTCAGCGCTGTACTGAGTCGAGGAGTGTCGCTTTATTTCGTCAAAGCCATCAAAAAATATATATACATCCCGAGAATTTTCCTGCTCTTTATTCAGGCAGAATTGTAGCAGCCCTCGCAGCCAACTGTCGCTGTCTCTCAGAATAAAGTCGCTAATTAAATTGAGACTCAGCTCGCTCGGAAAATGCGGGATTTGATGGTCTTTAAGATCGACCCTGATCACCCAGGCGGATGCCCGCAGCAGCCGAGACACGCTCGTCAGGCTAGTGGACTTCCCCATGCCGGGCTCGTCAGCTATGATGACCACTTTCTGCCTGGTATTTCGAAGTCTTTCCTCGTCTACCGACTCACCGCTGCGGGTGGACACGTACGGGCGAAGGCCTTCTAGAGAGCCTCGCGAACGTTGCCACAGAATCAGACCACCATTCGCTTCTCGCTTTAAAATGTGGACAGCCCTGCCGGGGTTTTCCTCCATAATGCCATCCGCTTCTTCGGTCGAGGCGGCCAGCTTGACGTGTTCAGTATTCAAAAAAACATTTATATTTTCTTCAGAAATTGTCTCGTGGCTCGACAGAGACCGTATGTCTCCAATGTTCTGGAAGACGAATATATCACTCTCCCTGTGTGCCTGCCGTATAAACTGTGAAAAGTTAAAAATTATTTTATAAAATCGCCTTGTCATGTAGAATCCTGCATTATACATGGATTTACAGTGCACCAGTCCTGCTTCAGAGGATGCAGCGAGCCAGTATACTGTCGAATCAGGGTTCTCCCGACACAATCGCATGAAGATCGATTCTCCGTCTCCAGCGGTGTGGACGGTCCTACCCTCCCCCAGAGCATGCACGAGCTCCCTCCGCGGATCAGTCTCCAGCTCCTCTCCGCCGATGCCGCTGATCACCAGCAGAGCATCAGGATAATGCTCTCTCAGGGCTTGGGTAAACCTCACCACATTCACGTCCTTGTTAACTGTGGAGTGCACTTTTAAATCATCGTGACCGAGAAGTGGGTCCTTCATTTTTAGGGTAAATTTTTGGTCAGTCACGATTTGTTTAAAGTTTTGCCCGTCTATACAACTGTCGATATGCGACAGTAACCTTCTAACATTAATAATGTTTGTATAATCCTCCAAGGCAAATTGTTTTCCACCGACGATCAACATCTTCCTCGAGAAGAGTTGTCTTTGAGACTCTTCCGTGAGATCACTGAAGCCGAGCTGGGCGCAGGGCACGGTCGTGAAGGATACCTTTAATGATTCTAAGGATCTTGTGCAATCGATTTCCGGAGATGAAATGAGAATTAGTTTTTTGTGAGCGTTACGGGTGAATTTTTCGATAATCTTAAAGTCTGGACTAGCGAGTGTGCTGTCCACGACCAGCAAGTCATCGCCGGAATATCCAGATTTGTATAAGCTGTCAAAGTTCACAGTTCGATCTAAATCTCGCATTTGTCCAATATTTACAAAAGTTTGGCGCTCGGGTCGCAAGTAGGTATCAAGTAGGTAGTGCTCAGGTTGTGAGATTTCCCGCATTCGAGAGAGCAAATTGTGTAACACCGCAACTTGCAACTGACCATCTTCGCTCTCGATATGTAAAATACGCGCTTCCCTGGATTCTAAGAAGACATTGAGCCCCACAGTGTCCTCGAAATACATTTGACATTCCGGCAAGGAGTCGAGATAGTTTTTGGCTGCCATCTGATATATAAGCGGCCCGACTTTGGGTACCTGCTCGCTTTGCCGCTGGACCGCCTTCAGGAACTCCGTATGGAACCAGCGCATCAGCTGCTTGCTGCGCCTGATGACCGCCTGCAGACTCTCCTTGGACTGGCAGGTCATGGAGCGCTTATCGAGATTTATCTCAAATCCTGCAAGTAAATCTTCAACCGTTCCCAAGTTATGCCGGTTTACGAATTGAGATATACGGTTCATCTTTACTTTTTCGGTTTTAAGTGCAGACCACAGTTTAAGCAGATATAATTCTTGTTGTGAGAAAACTCTCAGATTACAGGAACTGCCTAGTTCTTCCGTTTTGTATCGAAGCTCTTTTAACCACATTATTTCTTGTTGTTCTTCTACGGGATCTGGCACATAGCCCGTGGCGTGACTCGCCCTCTTGTGGACCTCGTTGTACTCTTCTCCGCCGAGCGCGCCGCTGCTCACGGGCCAGTCCAGCACTTCACGGATTGTTACTTCACCTTCAAATGCCTTTACAAAATTATCAATTCGGTGGATGGTAACATTATATTTTGGTGTGTGCTTGTCCATTGTACCAAACTTTGAAATGTCTAAAGTAACCACTCGATTTGTTCCCACGTGGGACCCGGTGGTGTTGATTCTATTTAGCGGCGCCAGATAATTGGTGATGTCCAGGCGGTCAGGGCACACCGTTTTCCTGTACCTACTGTACCTATCGTCAATTGTTTTCATTAACATTTGTTTGCAGCCCGGAGTGTCGAAGGTCACGGTGTGCACGTGGTGGCTGGGCGGGCGGTCGTGGCACTTGACGAAGCGGCCGTCGGCCCTCCGCGCGTGCTCGAGGGTGAAGGCGGTGACCTGGGCCAACCAGCCGCCCAGCGAGTGGCCGGTGAGCGACAGCTGTAGACCCGCACCCTTCTCTTCATTCACTTCACATAGCATGGTCATAATGAAGTCCGCGAATGTGATGGCAGAATCCATCTGAGGTGAATATTCTGCGCCGACAACGCTGTTATAATTTGTCCAGAGAGCTCCTGTATTTGTGGGTTTAGTTCCTCTGTGGGCGATGACCACTTGCTGGAGCGAGGGCTTCCAGTAGGCTGCCCCGTAGTAGCCGTTGCCCCAGCTTTTGTTGAAGGCGGTAGTTAAATATTTCCATCCATCGGGTAAACTTACAGGACTATCAGCATACACCACTTCGGCTAGCTTTACCAGCTCGAGTGGGCTGGGGAACGGCTCCTTATCCAGGATCGCGGCATCGCGAGTGATCGGTGTAATATTCTCTATCAAGGTTTCTTTAATTTGCTCGCAGCTGAACTTCAAATCCTTATCCACCTTCATCGTGTAGCGGAAGAAGCAGTAGAGGCTGACCGTACTGATCTGGAATAGGAAGAAGGGAGGGCGTTAGTCCCCGTAGTCCTCGTATAGCCGAATCATCTGATGTTAACCCCGTGACAAATTTTACACAAAAATAGCTTACTGACCTGAATCAAACAAACTAAAAATGGCGCAACAAGACACGTGACTCCTGATTATCTCCAAGAAAAATCTCCCGGCTCGGAGTGTGGTTCTCGCGTGTAGAAGGGAAGCCTGGAGCTGGTTAAAGAGGAAAGTAGAACGAGTGACGTCGGTCAGGCTATTATGATTCACGTCCGCTTACGACTGAGTAAATAATAAGCAAATCAGGACCAGCTGTTCTCTCGGGGGGTTTGGTCACGCGGGAGATGCGTAACCGATCGCCAAGCACGGTCCGTGACAGAAGACAATCATTTCTGATGGCAACGGATTCGGCGCACAGTATCCAGGCATGAACTGGGCGTCACAGACAGATGGGGGTGGCAATAGTCAGCGGAGGGGGCCATTGGCAATATAGCCGGGGGCTCCACGCCAAACAATACCTCGGCACCTGGAGCCACGACCGCCTCTTCGCGAGAAACGCAAACAGGAATAGACAGCGAGAAGCGCGCCTGGGGCGGGGCGGGTCCAAGCATTCGAGATGTGGATCTAGAAGAAGACCCAGTACGAGGGAAACCGAATATGAGACTACACGATCGATCATCCGAGAAGACGTCCTTCAGTACTTGGCGTAGTTCGGCACTCTGTTGTTAGAAACAAGTACATTATAATGGGCTCGTTATATTCACACCCGCCATCTGAGGAGCTGCACCCATTTGGTATTTTATCTCTCCCTCTATCCGCCCGAAATATCTACACACACACTACCTATAGTAATTAGGTAGAATTAGAAGTATCGCTTATCTGATGTACTATAATGAAGGGAAGGAACTACCCCTATTATGTTACAGTTAAAGACTGTATTATTAAAACTAAAAAATGAAAAAACTATTATTTTAGGAGACATGAACTTAAATATAGCTAACGACTACTCATGTAATAATAAAGATAATTACTTAAATATGCTGGCTGAATTTAACTTTGTGTCATGTATAAATGGATACACTAGAAATGTAACAATTCAACTACCTTCTCGCATTGACCGCGTGCATTGTAACACTTCAGACACAAATAATGTTATTTCTTACAAATACAACAAAAATATTCATCCTCATGTGACGGGAAATAAATTGCAAACCAAAAATATACACGCGATACAATTAAATGACGCACTCGGAACAAATTAAATTCTGAAAAATGGACTAAATTATACCAATGTTGCAACATATTTGAAGACACACTATCTAAACATATAAATGCCGCTAAATATACCTTACCTAAATGCAAATCGTCTAAATACAAACCGATAAAACCCTGGATTACTCATGGTCTAATCGTATCAATTAGACATAAGAATTCTTAATAAAATAACTACCAAATAACGAGCAACTAAATAGATATTTAAAAGTATACAAGAAAAAACTATCATTTTTAAAATCAAATACTAAAGAAAAATACTACAAAAAAATTCTAGACTCCGCAGTAAATGATAGTAAGAGAGTTTGGAATATCATTAATGAAATCACGGAAAATAAACAAGACAAAAAAGGAAAAATAAGTTTTATTATACATGACGAGTCAAAAATAAATTGCTCAGAGAAGCCCCAGGAAACAGCAAACATTTGTAATAATTTCTTTGCCAACGTCGGTAAAAACTTGGCTAGTAAAATCACAAAGAACTGGAGTACTGACGTTGCTACTTCTGATGCAGTACATACAGGAAACAAAATAAACATTTTCAACCCACAGCAGTTAACAAAATTGAACATATCATAACATGTTCAACACCAGGTTATGATGGATACACTGTTAATACATTAAAATTTATAAAAAAACAAATATCCAAACCCCTAATGCATGTAATAAACTTAAGTTTAAAAACAGGGGTATTCTCAACATGCTACAAACAAGCCATCATTTCCCCCATATACAAATCAAATAACCCCGAGGAAATAATCAATTACAGACCAATCTCTCTTCTGTCAAACTTTGGAAAAATCCTAGAAAAAATTGTGGATTTGAGAAAAGTCTTCGACAGTATCTCCCGCAGCAAACTAATATTAAAATTAAAATCTGTCGGTATAGACGACAGAGCACTAAGCTGGATTCAAAGCTATCTTCACGAAAGACCGCAAAACGTAAAAATTAACGAAACCCTAAGCCAACCCCTAATCAGTGAATTTGGTATACCACAAGGGACAGTTTTGGGCCCGCTTCTCTTTATAATTTATGTCAATGACATTTTCAAACTAAAATTAAACGGAAAAATTATATCATACGCCGCCGACACTGCTATCATTGTTGACGGACCAGACTGGAACACTACAAACGAGCATGCAAATAACGTCACGAACACACTCAAATCCTGGTTCGATAGTCATTTACTTTCTTTAAACTCTGAAAAAACCTATTATATTCCCTTTTCGATAAAAAGTCTTAAAACACCGCCCCATATAAAAATTACTATCCATAACGAAAACTGTTACAAAATGACCTGTAACGACTCTTGTACAAATTTAAGCCCAAAAAAAGAAATCAAATATCTCGGTGTAATTATTGATCAAAATTTAAAATGGCAGTCACATTAGCGAATTGGTGAAAAGAATAAGAAAATGTATCTATATATTCATAAGACTAAGGAACATTCTAAGTATAAATATTTTAAAAAGGTATATTTTGCTATTGTTCACTCACTACTCCAGTATGGAATAATCGGGTGGGGAGGAGCATACAATAATATAATGAACTCAGTAAAAATAATACAGAGAACAATTATTAAAGTGATATTAAAAAAAAGATCAACTTTTTCACCACAAACACTTTTTGCAAAATTCCCAGTCCCCAAAATTGAAAACATTTACAAAAAAACCTCAATTAATCAATTAATTAAAGAAAATTTGAAACAAGCCCATCATTAAGGTTCAAAAATAACTTTAAAATCCCTAAATGTAACACCAAACACTATCAGCAAAACTCTATATATTTAGGGATAAAAAATTTCAATAGCCTCCCTACTCAAATCAAAGAAATAAAGGATATAAAAGAGTTTAAAAAGAAACTAAATGAACACTTCAAAAACACATAATTGGACAATAAACAATATTACAGAATACTTCAGAAGCACACAAAGGGACAATGAATAGAATATGTAAGGTATATAAAATGATTGTAGTGCAACTCCCTCTCCAAGCACAAGAGCTGGTCTCTTTTTTGGAGAGGTAAGCGAAGTAAAAACCATGTATGTATATAACATTTATTGTGCCATTGTATTTCGCTAATTAAATAAATAAAATAAAAATTCTATTTCTGAATACTCTGTTAGAGTTAATTCTGACTCTGGTTCTATTTCCAGACATTTTAAAGAGAAATACTGACATTGCTAGGTTGGTTATTGGAGAGGGGGCGGGGCCAGGGTCCGACCTGCTCCGCCGGGTCCAGCCCTCCGATGAGATTACGATTGGCGATAGAGAACCGACACCGACCAATAGCGTTAATGTTTGCGGTACAGAATTGAAATCCAACCGATTAGTTCTGTGTAGCGAGAAAAGCTGGAATGTCCTCTCTAAGGCGTATCGTAATTCGGAACTATCAAAGTAAAACCAATCCGAATAGATAATTTAGACAAAAATTGTGATAAAATGCCTCGTAAACAATCTTTTTTAGGCTTTGCTCTGTATACACATTGAGTTCTATCACATCCATCCCTTTTCGCTTCAAATTACGAAAAGAAATGCAAAAAATGAGCCATCGATAGTTTGAACGCACAATGGATAAAGTCTGTATGAAAGTCCGCCCGATCCCGCTGCTGAACTGTGTTCTAGAATCATCCATTATTCAGGATTAAGCGGATAATAAATGTCCTCTCTTTTTAGGTACTAAGTATGTGAGAGAAAGTATTCTCTCATCAAACACTACATCAAATACAAAAAACTCGTACGGAAAAAGAGAAATTTATCAACTTTAAATCGTCATCAGAAGGAGAATTGTTCACTTTCAACATATTTGTGAAGAATTAGTTAGGAGGGTCGTGTTAGGTTAGAATAAGCTGTAACCTATAACTTTCAACTTAAGGTTTTAGTTGACAATTGACACATCGTGTAACTGTACCGAGAGATTTCATTTAATAAAGGTTCATTAAATTGTTAGGCAGATTTATCCAAATGTGTAAAGTGGAACTTCTCGGTTCTCGGTTCTTTCTTCCAGCATAGGACATAATACATATATATATTAAAAATAAAATGATGGGCGACTGGGCGACTGGGCGACTGGGCTATCTATTTAGAACACGACAATTCTCGGCATTGCATATCGGCCGACTGACCGCATCGGGATGAAATGGAATTATATTTGGGTAAACGAATGCAAATCAGAAGTTTGGATTACCACGGTTAAGAATTCATCTTAGAAGTACGATGTACGAGATATTATTAGTAATTAATTCAATGGGATAATCAAATGATAGGTCGCTATATAAAATAGAAAAATAAGTATTCGTCTATACATGCATACGTACAATAGTTATCAGAGGACGCGCGTGTCCACAGTCGTTACAGAAGAGCTGTGACAACGGAGCAAATGCCAAATGTCAGATATATATATAAGGGAAAATAGTGATAATAATAGTTACTTATAATATATAGTAATAAGTTAGTTTAATTAGCTCTGGCCTAACCGTTATGTGCGAGGACATAATGGAGGGGGTGAAGTAAGCACTGATATTAAAATGATGCTATTGAGACGTGGGAGGGCACCGGTATGCGGACACTTGGAGATTCACAATCGGAAGGGACTGCGCAACCGCGTTTTGGATCGATCAGTGTGGGGCTGTATACCTAGCACTTCAGAAGCACACAAAGGGGCAATGAATAGAATATGTGAGGTATTATATACAAGGATTGTAGTGTGACCCCCTCTCCGAGCGCAAGAGCTGCTCTCTTTTATGGAGAGGTGAGCCAAATAAAGACCAAGTCAATTAAAGAATGTTATGAACAATTGCAACAATGTCAAATAAATATATTCAATTACAAATGACTCCATTTGAACTGCAACCAATTTGTAAACGCGCGGTGAAGCCCCGCTTTATAGAATTGCAACAAGTCATACAAATAATCTGAATTCAGGGATGCACTACAGGGAGCGACCGAGAGAAAGGAAATCTACACAATAAATCAAACACTCCTTTTTGGTTCTCAGACTATTATGATAAGATATCGAAATAGAACCCTACACAAATCTAGTCCAGCACGAACGTCAGGTTTCATATATTATAGTTATTTAAAGGGCAGGAGGCGGTGCGCGGTGTACAACAGGAGCAACGGTCGATACAATGCGAGTAGGCTTTATACAATATCTAATTTGTAATCAAATCTTGTATTTTGACAACGCTATCCCCTGGATTATACAACGTGCGAGTCTACTCGGCCTGACAGCATTACTCAGTACAACAGGAGCAACGGTCGATACAATGCGAGTAGGCTTTATACAATATCTAATTTGTAATCAAATCTTGTATTTTGACAACGCTATCCCCTGGATTATACAACGTGCGAGTCTACTCGGCCTGACAGCATTACTCAGTACAACAGGAGCAACGGTCGATACAATGCGAGTAGGCTTTATACAATATCTAATTTGTAATCAAATCTTGTATTTTGACAACGCTATCCCCTGGATTATACAACGTGCGAGTCTACTCGGCCTGACAGCATTACTCAGTACAACAGGAGCAACGGTCGATACAATGCGAGTAGGCTTTATACAATATCTAATTTGTAATCAAATCTTGTATTTTGACAACGCTATCCCCTGGATTATACAACGTGCGAGTCTACTCGGCCTGACAGCATTACTCAGTACAACAGGAGCAACGGTCGATACAATGCGAGTAGGCTTTATACAATATCTAATTTGTAATCAAATCTTGTATTTTGACAACGCTATCCCCTGGATTATACAACGTGCGAGTCTACTCAGCCTGACAGCTCACGTTACAAGGGCTGTAGTTTCCAGTTGAACAAACAAGTTAGGCGCGTACGTCCTGGCAAATTACCCACCAGAATGGCCGTCAAGTTGTTAACAAATAATTCGCAACATTTTGGATTGATCTACGTCTAGATAAAAATCTATCCATGGCTAGATTTTATAAAGTTTTTTCGGTGAGACGTAATACCACACTCACTAATAAGAGATTAAGTTAGAATTTAAAACGAAAATGCATATAGATATGTAATATAATAATAGATTTTTAAAATATATAAAAAGAAACTATAATGTATAATATAAATAATAATATTAGGGAAATCAATGGTATAGAGGAATGTCTGAAGAATAATACAATTCAAACAAGAAGGATAGACAGCCCTTGTGGTATATTGTCATTTCATTATGTCTGCTGGAATCTCTCTGTTCTCTCAAGAACCAAAAGTCACCCAGGGTTACGCAACCATAAAATACACACAAATGAGAATCAATAATTGTAACTTACTGCTGTAGAAGAGTTAGTTCGGGTTGTCTCCCAGTGGCGTGGGGGAGCGATGGCAGGTCAGAGGGGGCTGGCTAGCTGAAAATATAACATGAAATACTTAACATCTGGACAGTGCAAGGAATAAGGAAAATCTAATTGAAATACACCCATTACAGGCAGGATGGAATCTAGTGGTAATTACAAATAAATAAATGTAACTTACCAGTGAAGGAGCGTTAGTTCGGGTTGTCTCTCAGTGGGGCGGGGGAGCGATGGCGGGTCAGAGGGGGCTGGCTGGCTGGACGTATAACAAGTAATACCTTATCAACTTGTAATTGTAGGAGAAAATCAAATTATAATACAGCCATTAGAGGCTGGATGGAATCTAGTGGTAATTACAAATAAATAAATGTAACTTACCAGTGAAGGAGCGTTAGTTCGGGTTGTCTCTCAGTGGGGCGGGGGAGCGATGGCGGGTCAGAGGGGGCTGGCTGACTGGAAGTATAACAAGTAATACCTTATCAACTTGTAATTGTAGGAGAAAATCAAATTATAATACAGCCATTAGAGGCTGGATGGAATCTAGTGGTAATTACAAATAAATAAATGTAACTTACCAGTGAAGGAGTGTTTGTTCGGGTTGTCTCTCAGTGGCGTGGGGGAGCGATGGCGGGTCAGAAGGGGCTGGCTAGCTGAAAATATAACAAGAAATACTTAACATCTGGACAGTGCAAGGAATAAGGAAAATCTGATTAAAATACACCCATTACAGGCAGGATAGAATCTAGTGGTAAATACAAATAAATAAATGTAACTTACCAGTGAAGGAGCGTTAGTTCGGGTTGTCTCGTAGTGGCGCGGGGAAGCGACGGAAGGTCAGAGGGAGCTGGCTGACTGGAAGTATAACAAACAATACCTTATCGTCTGGACAGTGCAGGGAACGAGAGATATATATGAAATCTAGTGGAAATTATAAATAAATAACTGCAGCTTCCAGCTAAAGGAGCGTCAGTTCAGTTCCGCGCCAGTTACCCTGGAGTATAATATTAATAAATCTGCTCACCTTCCGTTGTACAGGATGCCTTTACTTAAACACGGTGATTACAAAATAACCGAGTCACAGTGACGGCGTTGACGATCTCCGCAGTGGCGCTGGGGTCAACTTTCCTGAAACATATTTATCTTATCAATGTAATAACTAACAATTAAGAATATATCTTGCTGTGGGGGATTTGTGAAGATATCCAAGGACAGTGATAAGAGCGGCAGCACCACCAGCGTCTATCTTATCTGAACCCGGGCAGTGGGCAGTGGGCAGTGGGCTTCAGAATTCTCGGAATGAGGGCAATTAGCGAGCGGTCGACGCGATAACCCGGCTTATCAGCAAGTTCGGTTTCACCGGATGAAGCCCGGTGCAATTTTGGAACGATTTTATGTGCGGCAGTTTTGGCGACGTATTGTTTTAAAAATTTAACGCGTAGAATAAATGATGAATTTAATGTTCTTTTTAAAATAACGCGGATTTATAATATTTATGTAGAGATTTAAATGGGATTACAGATTCACTCTCGGTGAGGGGTTCCGAACAGGTCATGTTGGAGAACGATAGATCCAAGTCAACATTGGTTTGTGTATTTAAGACTTATTAAATAGTTATCTTTCGAGGTAGGCAGATGAGACAATATTGTTCTGTATCTATATTAATTATCAAAACTGATAGCAAATCTTTGGGAGAATATCCCTCTGTTGTTTGTAGCGTTTTAAGAGACTTCTCGAGATACTGGGTAACAAAAATATGATATTGGAAATATATGAGGACACCCAGAGTACAACTGAACTTGAGTTCATATGTAGCGAGATATTATATTAGAATGCAATGCGACTTACAGCTGAAAGGGTCGGCTCCGTGCGGGCGCAGGGGGCCTCCGGGGGTGGCCGGCTCTCTGAAAAATATCACCAAAATATCTGATCATCTGGACGTTGCAGAGGAGTATAATATTGGCAGCAGTTGCGGAAGGGCTGGCTGGCGCGGGCGAGGGGGAGGATTATCAAAGATCAAAGCCACTAAAGTACTCGATTATAATTCATTTCATGGCTTAAAAAACATGGCTTTTATTTAAATATATCCCGCTATAATTGGCTCCGTACTATTTATAATGAATTCCAAATTATTTAAAATATCTAAATAACCTTCCGACTGAAAAGCTGCACGGGGCACCTGCAGTCAAACTCTGAAAAGCTGCACGGGGCACCTGCAGTCAAACTCAGAAAAGCTGCACGGGGCACCTGCAGTCAAACTCAGAAAAGCTGCACGGGGCACCTGCAGTCAAACTCAGAAAAGCTGCACGGGGCACCTGCAGTCAAACTCAGAAAAGCTGCACGGGGCACCTGCAGTCAAACTCAGAAAAGCTGCACGGGGCACCTGCAGTCAAACTCAGAAAAGCTGCACGGGGCACCTGCAGTCAAACTCAGAAAAGCTGCACGGGGCACCTGCAGTCAAACTCTGAAAAGAAAATCTAAAATCGTGCCAATCAAACGCGTAAAAAAATGGTTTCTTAAAAAATAACCAGCTATTCATTATAATTTTTTTTTCTAAATAACACAAATTAAATAAATCCACTAGAAAGGTCTACAAAAACAGTCTGTATATTAAAATAATATTTGGTAGCTACCGGGATTCCAAACTAGATATTGTGGGTTCATAATATACCCGGGAGAATATACCCTGCAGCTATTCACTGCCCAGTCTATATTCAATATATACTTTAAATATGTAGAATATAAAGTGACCGACTCACAGCTGGGGGTGATGATGGTGAGGGCGAGGGTGAGGGCGAGGGTCTCCCAATCAGGGCGCTGGGGTCGGTGGCGCTAATACTAAAAATAACCTGCAATCTTTAGTCTTTTTAAGTATCTCAAAAAATATTAGACAATACTTTAAAACAGTTCGTTGCTGCGAAGGATTCCGCGGTAACCACCGAGCTGAAGATGTCCAGGATAATGGCAAGCGCGATGGCTCCGTGTCGCTTAGAACCACTTCTTATCATGGATGGCTGCGAACAAATGTCTTATCGTGTTAACCCTCTGGATCCTGCTGATATTTTAGATAATTTATTTTTCTTGAAACGTTCGCTTAAATAATGAAACCATTTTGATATTTGATCAGCTGAACAAACCGATGAAACTAAATAAGAAATGTGTTAATAGCAAACTAAGTATTATAGATAACCAAATCCTTTTTGCAAATAGTCCCCTTTATATTTGCTTCCCCAGCTGTGGCTAATTAGTGACCCACCGCTTACACTTCATAGTCTTATTTTTATATTAGTATACATTGTTTCCTAAAGAAGATGCCGCGGGTATCGAAACATGTTGATTTATTAATAAATAGTGGTTTAAACAAAGTGCTTTATCTGATTATTTATATAATATGTGGCCACAAAGTACTTTAGCTAATATTGAAGAACCTTAACTGCCCAGAAGTACTTACACCTTAGGTCTCTAAATGCTGGTCTCACCAGTACTGCATAACATATGCAGTGGACGATTTTGAAAGGTTAACACAGTCGCTAAATATATTACAGAGCACATGCTAGTGAGAACTCGCGGAGAGGATGGCCGAGCAGCGACTACCGAACAATGCCCACAATAATCTCCAGAATGGCAGAATTAACATGGAGCGACATATCTGCCTTAGAGGTCCAACAAGGGGGAGAAATGGCGCTAAACAGTTCTCTGGAGGAAATCTTTCCAGCAGGGGTTGTGGAGCCAGGGGGTGGCCGGATTTTGAGTTGCGGTATATTTTAGTTTTAGGATATCAATTTGACCTCTACATCTTGTAGATCGGAATTCGCCTCTAAAATTTAATTGATTTATAATTTTGAAGATTTGTATTATTGAATATTTTTTGTAAATGTGTACTTTTTTTGGTACTTTAAAATCTGTGAAATGTTGTATACTTGGATAGTCTTTCATACTCACATCTTTCAGCATTGCACTGCTCCTAGTATATCTTATTAAAGGTCATCACACTCAGATCTCTCAGCATTGCACTGCTCCCAGTATATCTATATTAAAGGTCATCACACTCAGATCTCTCAGCATTGCACTGTTCCCAGTATATCTTATTAAAGGTCATCACACTCAGATCTCTCAGCATTGCACTGCTCCCAGTATATCTTATTAAAGGTCATCACACTCAGATCTCTCAGCATTGCACTGCTCCCAGTATATCTTATTAAAGGTCATCACACTCAGATCTCTCAGCATTGCACTGCTCCCAGTATATCTATATTAAAGGTCATCACACTCAGATCTCTCAGCATTGCACTGCTCCCAGTATATCTATATTAAAGGTAATCACACTCAGATCTCTCAGCATTGCACTGCTCCCAGTATATCTATATTAAAGGTCATCACACTCAGATCTCTCAGCATTGCACTGCTCCCAGTATATCTATATTAAAGGTCATCACACTCAGATCTCTCAGCATTGCACTGCTCCCAGTATATCTATATTAAAGGTAATCACACTCAGATCTCTCAGCATTGCACTGCTCCCAGTATATCTATATTAAAGGTCATCACACTCAGATCTCTCAGCATTGCACTGCTCCCAGTATATCTATATTAAAGGTCATCACACTCAGATCTCTCAGCATTGCACTGCTCCCAGTATATCTATATTAAAGGTCATCACACTCAGATCTCTCAGCATTGCACTGCTCCCAGTATATCTATATTAAAGGTAATCACACTCAGATCTCTCAGCATTGCACTGCTCCCAGTATATCTATATTAAAGGTCATCACACTCAGATCTCTCAGCATTGCACTGCTCCCAGTATATCTATATTAAAGGTAATCACACTCAGATCTCTCAGCATTGCACTGCTCCCAGTATATCTATATTAAAGGTCATCACACTCAGATCTCTCAGCATTGCACTGCTCCCAGTATATCTATATTAAAGGTCATCACACTCAGATCTCTCAGCATTGCACTGCTCCCAGTATATCTATATTAAAGGTAATCACACTCAGATCTCTCAGCATTGCACTGCTCCCAGTATATCTATATTAAAGGTCATCACACTCAGATCTCTCAGCATTGCACTGCTCCCAGTATATCTATATTAAAGGTAATCACACTCAGATCTCTCAGCATTGCACTGCTCCCAGTATATCTATATTAAAGGTCATCACACTCAGATCTCCCAGCATTGCACTGCTCCCAGTATATCTATATTAAAGGTAATCACACTCAGGTCTCTCAGCATTGTTAATTCCCGCAGTCGGACACTAGTGGAGCGAGCGGGCTTAGCGTTAGCGAGTATTTATTTATTTATTTATGTGTACATTATTTCATGATATGGAACACGAACAATCTTTAATATATCAAGTTACCCTCTAGTATAGTGTATAGTTTCGCGTGTCCAAAACTATCGTATCAAGAACCTATCTAGGTATCGCCTTCAAAGTGCAAGATTCTCAATGAAGATGTTCTTGTGTAACTAAAAACATATAAATATGAACTTGATAAAATAGAATATAATATTAGGACATGCGGAGCGCCTTGTTTTAAAACCCCTGTGCAAACAATGTGCCTATAATGTGTAGCTACAAGTGCAAGTTGCCGTCTGGCTAAAATACAATCAGCCAATCGTGACGCTCGTCGATGTTCAAATCCAGTATGGCTGCCAGAACGATGTGAGCAGAAAATAATGACATTACAGAAATGTCTCTTTACACAATGGTGAAGTAAAAAGTGCATAGAGTCGGTTTAGGGGTTTTGGATCAGGCGCTACTTGCATTGTATTGAGAATGGCCAAATATTGGCACAACCTCAACACATTGAAGAGGATGAGATGATGTACAGCTCTGCTGCTCGGATAATTGACCATATGTCCTGCTTGATTTGTTTATAATTCATCGGTTTATAACTTTATTATATTTCCTACATTTGTTATTTGCTCATTTTTCTCCATAATCTTGGCTTCCAGATTATATATATATATGCATCGAGCAAATTAGATATTTGTATTGCATCCCTCTTCCATCCCCTAGTGCTGCGGGCGATGTGTGTTTAGTTTATCCAGCCACGGAGGAACTTTACTGTCTTACTGTTGCATTATGTATTGTGACCTGAGTAAGGATATATTTGTACTGTCATATAAATATATATTTATTTATTTACTTTATTTGTGAGTGCACCGATACTGGCTCTACCCATATTACGAATCCAAGGTTTAATATATAGTTTCATGTTCTTGGGACAGTTCAAAATATTTGTAGTTCCTTTGTCCGTATGTTGCATGTGCTCTAGTCATATGTTGTACGTGTGAAAATTATATTTAGAGTTGTCTTAAAATGTGTCTGTTTGTATTTATATATGTATTTAAGAGTAGTATTAGTACATTTCAGAAAAGGAATTAAGTAACAGTTCCTGCTGTGTGGATAGGGATAATTAACCCTTGTTTTAGTTCCGCGGGGAAGTCCTAAGGTTAATAAGGTAGTGCAAGGGGGTGAGCACTTGCACACACATTATTTTAGGTATATACCTTCTCTATACCATCTCCTCTATACCTACTCTATACCATCTGTACCGGCAGCGTTGCTATGTTTTAGCGATTGGATTCTATTTTTGATAACAGTTTAATCTACGTTTGTGGAAGAACATTTGTAAGCAATATCCTGGTTTAGATTGTGACTTTCAGATCTATTATTGAGCGGTGAAGAGGGGATTGTTTTAAACAAACAGTTTGCATAATTGACCATTTGGTCAGTCACAATTTGGTTTTTAAAGTAGATCGGTTCACCTCCTATCTCCAGTTGATTTAGAACTGTCTCCTTTAGTTAATCAGCGCTAGTTGCCTCTCTTCAAATATTACACATTTCTTTAGTCTCCATTGGTATCGATAACTTTTTGTTTATAGTAAAGATCTTTGGCTTTTTTAATTATTAGTGTACATGTGTTTCTGTATCTTTTGTAAGAATTATGCAAACTGATGTCGCAAGGGTTGTTTGGTGTTTTCTGTGTAACATGTTTCTCTTTTTATAGACTTAATAATATTTAGCCTAATCCGTGGTTTTAGGGTTCTTTTACTAGATGGGGTGTGTTTGTAAATTGTTTGTTAATTGCATTTTGTATATGTTCTATGAAGTAATTCCATGCACTTAGTTAGAGTTAGTGATAAGGTAGAGGTCATTCCAATTCATGACAATTTTAGGTTTTCATAGTTTATTTTATCTGTATATATAGAATACAAAATAAAAATTAGTGGGTAGACATTTTACATTCAATTTGATTAACTTATTGTACATAGAGAGCATTACATATGCAACACTACCTCGCGCGGGGAGAAGGGGGAATCCAGCGGGGACTCAGTGCAGCAGGTTTATTATAATGGTAGCAAAGCGACAGTACAGTGTCTCCCTGTCCAGCCCGGCACGGTATCGCAGCGCGCCGGGTCCCCGCGTTCAATGGTAGATCGGACTGCTCGCCGGACCGGGACGGTTCACGGTTCAAGAAGGTAACGGTCGGTGCTACATGCGGGCTGATCATTTGATAGGAGACCCTGGAGTACCAGGCTCAGCAGTCCGGGGCGGTGTCTGCTCACGTTCGGCAAGAGTAACCCGGTCTGAGGTCTCGTGCAGAGTGGGTCGGCCGTGCGGCCGCTCGGCGGCGGTCCGCGAGCCGATCTGTCGGCTTCCCGGCTGCGCTGTGACGATGGTAGACAGATGCTGCCGGCGGATAGCACCAGCCCTAATGGTGACAGCTCTCCGGAGCAGGATCCCCTAAACAACAAAGTTCAAAGGTGATTAACCTCGGAGGCTGCATAAAAAATATTCAATGTCAATTGTTCAAGCGTGAGGGTGGACCCGCCCCGTTCCCAGGACTGTTTATAAGCAAAAGCTACTATGTAGGACTGATATAAAATGTTGAATATGTGGGTTCTTTTTGTGTAGATTTAAAAACAGAAATTAAAAGCGAAGCTGCTTCTGGGAAGAGAGGTATTGTGATTCGGAGGGACTTTTTACGGCGGCGATAATATATCTTTTAGTATTTATAATTTCGGATTGTCGGTTGTGTGAAGGTTTTCGGTGGCTGACCAGCATATTTGACTCAACTACTCTGGTGAGTGCAGTTAAAGAGGTAAAGCCCGAGGGAACTGTGTAGCTCTCGGCGCAAGGTCGTGACACTGAGCTCAGTGAGAGAAATATCTCGGGAATCTGTTCAGCCTAACGGTGTCGAGTTAATGTCAGCAGATCACTGCGGTCACCAGGGTGATACTGAAGATACGTGATTGTGGAGTAACATTATTTAAATCGATGTTTTATTGTGCAAGTGACTTGTACTACTCCAATATTCATTCATTTGTACACAAATATAATAAAATGTTTGCCTCAGAACAGAAAAAGCCCAGGGAGGCTACTATTGTTGGAATAAATAAATAAATATCTTTTTAAATGTGTTACCTACATGTGAGGGTGGGCAGGTGGGGGGTTCTCCCGCAGCGCGGGGGGCCGGGGGAGGGTTTTATCGGTTCTGGTTCTGAGAAATTCAACAGAATATCTTATTAACTGGGGATGTATTCAAATGATGTGTCAATGGGGTGGGGAGTTATTACCTTGCTCGGTGAGTACGGGAATTATAGGTCATAATGGATAAATGTCGGTTGGAAAATATGAAGGCTCGGTGTAGACGCTTCAATTAAAAAAGTTGAAAATCTTTAGATATGCGATTATTTTTCAAATTTTAAAAAAATGTGACTACAAAAGCTTTCGAGTCAAATGCAAATTTGAAAAAATAATATCAAAAAATGTAATATACACAGTTAGTAATGTGACATACTTAATAATGCACATATTTGAAGCAATACTCTCCTATAGATATAAATATTACATACAAAATCTAGTGTGTCAGTCAAAAATATAAATGAGTGTCATGAACTAACTAACCACGCCATCACGCCGTTTCCCCGCAAAGGGTAGGCAGAGAGGATAGAGCGCCACACTCTTCTGTCCTGACATATAATTCTCGCCTCATCTTCTCATACGAGCTCGCCGACTGTTGAGGCTTCTAACAGAACCATCCTCCGATATCTGCTTCACCTGGTCGTGTCAAGTCTTCCGCAGACGTCCTCTATTTCTGGTGCCATCTACACTTGCGTAATATATCTTTCTTGCCATCGTTCCATATGACCAAACCACCCGAGTGACCCTTTCATAATCTTACTCATTATAGTAACATCAGCTTTACATTATTTCCTTATTTCTTCAATCTTCACTCTGCCATAAATAGATTTGCCACATATACGCACGAGTGATCTCATTTCCACTGCATTCAGTCTACTTTCGTTCCTCTTCTGCCGGCTCCGGGCCTCATGAAAGTCAGCGATGAAGCCTTCGCACTCCGACATGGCGGGTAAAAGATTTTTTGGTTATTTTTATAGGCTTTACTTGTCGCCAATCCTCCCCCACCATTCCTGATGCTAGTTTATATTTTCGACATCAGGTACTAGATGTTGTTTGGTTGTCAAGTTTCGATTTAGTTTCATATATATTATAACTAGAGTTTTCTCTGAAACCGGTCGGTTTACAATATGCTTAATACATAATTAAGATACAAGGGTGCGTGTCCATGAAACAGTTTTAAAAAGCAGTAATGGCCAACTCGCACAGAGTTGATTCTCAAGATTTACCCACTCCTGTCTACTGTCTGTCGGAAGTAGCGGTTGAAGTCTCACTCGAGAGCACACTGTCCTCTGTGGACACGCCGATAAACAAATGTATGAGCGATGGTTCGAGTTGTCTCTCTGTAGCCTAGAAATGTCGGGGCGAAGGGGGCTGGCTGGCTGGCTGGAAAATATCGTTTATTGTTTATTGAAGTATTGCCGTTAGAGGCAGAACGGACTCTAATGATGGAGACAGAAAGGATCTCCGACTGGACACGCTAGAATAATGCTGACTACAGCGTCAGAGCGGAAAATATTACAACAAATATCTCATCGTGTGGACATTTCTGAGAGAGCGTATAAAAGGTGGCCTTTTTGAAAGTGCTCAAATAAATATATTCATTAAACAATACTTTTAAAATAATATGTGTTCCAACTCGCTATTGCTTGTCGATCAACTCGCTATTGTGCAGACTGAACGTGGCGAGTTGAGGGAAAGAAGACGACACGAGTTATCCGGGAGCCGAAAATTACCACTGACGAGACCGCCGTAAAAACAAGCTGAGATGACCCCTGACACATTGGGGATGCTATTATCTGGGGATCTGAACAAACGAGAGATATTCAATATTGCTCTATGGAGACATTGGCAGACAGACCCTCGCATTACTGCACCCTTGTGATTGCTCGGATCCATCCGTCGTGCAGTCCAGATACTCGAAAAAGTTGCAACAGACCGAGAAAGAAGTAACAAGTAGTGTAGTGTTAGTGGGTAAATAACAGTCCGCACGAACTTAATTCACAATAATCTACACATCAATATGAATAACCAAAAAACTAAACACCGAATGCCGAATGGTGCTCCCTGGACGTGCCTCCAGGTACGGCTGATGCCAGGGGCTGCTGATGCCTGTTATCAACCACCGCGATGGATGGGGATGGCGATAGATGCCGGTCAGCTCTGGAAGCAAAGCGAAAACTAAATTATAAGAAGCTGAAACAGAGAAACAGGAGACAGGTCGGTAGAGCGGGGTGATGTCTACTTACCCTGTCGGACACGTCCGCCAGAAGTGACCTCGGCTGAGGTCTTCGAGCGGCGCAGACTCGGGCAGAGGGTTGACCGCAATCGATGAACACACTTCAACTGTCGTTCGACATTTTCCGGCCTTTTGAGCACCTCCGGGGCTCAGGGTGTGTCCCCGACACGCCCCTCGGTCCATCCCTCGAGCGGTGGTCGGGTCGAGCGCCCGCTCTGTGACCACCGGCCCTGTCGGCGGCTGCAACAGTGGCGCCTCCCGCCGTGTCCCCAGTCGGTCCCGTCTCAGGCCGTCCCCTATCGTAATATTGAAACTCACCCTGGTCTACGTACTCTATTACTATTATTATATTACATGGACAACATCGACATCATTGCGTAGGCACTTAACACTACCCTAAGAAGAAAAATAAACCTCAGTTGACTTATTACACGGATGGACAAGCTGCCCTTACAAACATGCCAGCCTACTATTATTATATAGAACCGTTGGAAGGGCATTCTGGGAATACATCCAAATTCAATTAATTATATTTCGGGGATCATATTTAATAATAATATGCAGTATGCAGTTAAGATCAGATGCATTTCTCGGGGGCGGACCGTCATCAAATGTCCCCTAGATCCCCACAGAAGCGCGTTCACTTAATTTGACCCTTTACTCGGCCCTATTATGCATGCAAGTCCTTAAACGAATGCACCGCGTTCGGACTAGCGGTCGAGTGCTCTGTTCTTTGTTAATCGTATGGGAAATAGGCCGGGCGCATCATGTTCATAGTGCAATTAAACTACATATACTTATTCACTCCGATTCGACGGTCTCAGTCCACTTGTTGATCTGGCTCAGATTATCGATAGTTCTTGTAGGTAGTTCTTGTAGGCTACGAGGTGCGACGATACCGGGTGTGTTCAGCCTCACACTGCGGTATTACTTTATTTATTTATACATTAAACAGATCTTCATAAACGTGTCACATGTTTTACCTGATTTGAGGGTCGAGCCCTCAGGTCAGGCTCGGAGCGAAGTAGCAGTCAGTAGCGGGAAGCGAGTCGGCTGACGAATCAACAGAACGGATCCGAGCGAGAAGCCGCCACTGTCGAGCAGCAAGGTGGAAGTGACATCAGAGAGACGGAGGAAGGGCGGAATGCCTTCCGAAGCCGACACCAGCGGCGCGACACAACTCAATGTTAGATAGTACCTGAGCAGATGTACCGACTAGGATCGATCGCTACCGGGAGAGTCTAATCGCAGAGTCCCGCCGGAGCGTGTCACCCTTTACCTGACTATCGAGGAACCATAATCACTCAGCATTGCTGTCAGACGGAGTTGCAGAACAGGGTGTATGGTGGTGCTGTCCCGCCAGTCAGGCGCAGTCTGTCCGTGTGAGGGTGTCTCGTCCACTGTCCCTCTTTTGAGAGTGTTTTTTGATGAATGGCTCCCTGAGTGTCTGCCTTCAACTGCTGCACCTTCATTTTCCGTCTGTGTGTAAAACTATGTTCTACAGATTTATGTGATATCATTTTAGGGCCTAAATTTTAAATCTTAATTGCTAGTAGCCATATTGAATTTTTTCTTCTTTTTCGTTTTGCTCATAATTAAGTACGTATTTTGATCAGCTTTGATGAGTGGGACCGACAAGGAAGCCCTAGCTTCTAAATCGGTCCCGGGAAAAATGGCCCCCCTCCCCTTACAACTGTCCTATTAAGGCGGTGAAACAAAACAGGTTAGTGGCTGTATCTGCACAATTCTTGGAATACTTCAGGTCACCAACGGGATTCGTACTACGGATAGAGGAGTACTCACCCAAGCATATTGATCAAACTCATACTTAGCCTAACCTAAACACATCGCACTTCCGAGTGTTTACAATTCCACTGTCACTCGGCATATAAATGATTGTTCAGCAGAACTACTTTGGAAAAATTAGAAGAGGAGAAGAGAAAAACAAATAATTAAAAACAGAGCAATGAGGACTCTTTTAGGATGTAATACATAGACAAGAATATGTAATACATAGACAAGAATATGTAATACATAGACAAGAATAAGCTATATGGTGAAACCACTCAAATTCATGGAAGTTGAACATAACTTTGAGGTCCACACTTATCCTAGGAGAAGTCGGTGGGATTTTAGACTTCCAATCAGACAAATCTGTCAGGAACACTGGACGGTTGGTGCTATGGAGGATGAGCTGGTGGCCAGTGTGAAGGGAGCGACTGGTCTAGCTGCTTTTCCTTGGTCAAGCGCAGGCTGTGTCAGTATCCAAGTTTGTCTGCGGATCATCTCGTGCCAAGTGACACGGGCTGTTAGATGTACGGAATAATACAAAATTCTTCAACATTGCCCGTATAGACATGTCCACTTTCCCTGTATAGACATGTCCACTTTCCCTGTATAGACATGTCCACTTAACCTGTATAGACATGTCCACTTTCCCTGTATAGACATGTCCACTTTCCCTGTATAGACATGTCCACTTAACCTGTATAGACATGTCCACTTTACCTGTATAAACATGCCCACTTTATCTGTATAGACATGTCCAATTTACCTGTATAGACATGTCCACTTTACCTGTATAGACATGTCCACTTTACCTGTATAGACATGTCCACATTACTTGTATAGACACGTCCACATTACCTGTATAGACATGTCCACATTACCTGTATAAACATGCCCACTTTATCTGTATAGACATGTCCACATTACCTGTATAGACATGTCCACTTTACCTGTATAGACATGTCCACTTAACCTGTATAGACATGTCCACTTTCCCTGTATAGACATGTCCACTTAACCTGTATAGACATGTCCACTTTACCTGTATAAACATGCCCACTTTATCTGTATAGACATGTCCAATTTACCTGTATAGACATGTCCACATTACCTGTATAAACATGCCCACTTTATCTGTATAGACATGTCCAAATTACCTGTATAGACATGTCCACTTTACCTGTATAGACATGTCCACATTATCTGTATAGACATGTCCACTTTCCCTGTATAGACATGTCCACTTAACCTGTATAGACATGTCCACTTTACCTGTATAGACATTTCCACTTTACCTGTATAGACACGTCCACTTTATGTGTATAGACATGTCCACATTACCTGTATAAACATGCCCACTTTATCTGTATAGACATGTCTAAATTACCTGTATAGACATGTCCACTTTACCTGTATAGACATGTCCACATTATCTGTATAGACATGTCCACATTACCTGTATTGACATGTCCACTTTACCTGTATAGACATGTCCACTTTACCTGTATAGACATGTCCACTTTACCTGTATAGACATGTCCACTTTACCTGTATAGACATGTCCACTTTACCTGTATAGACATGTCCACTTTACCTGTATAGACATGTCCACATTACTTGTATAGACGCGTCCACATTACCTGTATAGACATGTCCACATTACTTGTATAGACGCGTCTACATTACCTGTATAGACATGTCCACATTACTTGTATAGACACGTCCACATTACCTGTATAGGCACGTCCACTTTACCTGTATAGACACGTCCACTTTACCTGTATAGACAAGTCCACTTTACCTGTATAGACAAGTCCACTTTACCTGTATAGACATGTCCACTTTACCTGTATAGACATGTCCACCTTATCTGTATAGACATGTCCACTTTACCTGTATAGACATGTCCACCTTACCTGTATAGGCATGTCCACTTTACCTGTACAGACATGTCCACATTACCTTTACAGTAGAAATGTTCACTTTACCTGTATAGACATGTCCACTTTACCTGTATAGACATGTCCACATTACCTGTACAGTAGAAATGTTCACTTTACCTGTATAGACATGTCCACTTTACCTGTATAGACATGTCCACATTACCTGTACAGTAGAAATGTTCACTTTACCTGTATAGACATGTCCACACTACCTGTACAGTAGAAATGTTCACTTTACCTGTATAGACATGTCCACTTTACCTGTATAGACATGTCCACATTACCTGTACAGTAGAAATGTTCACTTTACCTGTATAGACATGTCCACATTACCTGTACAGTAGAAATGTTCACTTTACCTGTATAGACATGTCCACTTTACCTGTATAGACATGTCCACTTTACCTGTATAGACATGTCCACTCTCCCTGTATAGACATGTCCACATTACCTGTTTTCGAGCAAAACTAAAAAACCATTTTACCATAACTGTCACATTTTGAATTGTATTAAAAACGATCAGTAACCTCAAATACAGCCATCTTATTGGCTGAAAATATATTTGTCCGGGTTTGAATTAATTATCTATGGGACATGTCTACGATCGAAGTACCGAGCTAATTCCGTTTTTATACTAAATATGGTGACATTTGTCTAATTTGGATAGGCCAGTCTTGTAGACATTCATCTGATTTATGTTTGTACATACCTAACCCAAAAACCATACAAATTGGACATGCTTGAGTTAGATTCTATACCTCGCATGTATTGTCCACTTGTGATTGCTTTTAATACTCGTCTCGTTATACTCCGGCCACCTGCCTTCTTGCACTTCTCACTTCATACTGTAACTAGTATTACCATCAGTAGCATCAAGGCGGAGGTAGTATCCCGCTGTTACCTACAATCACTCGCTTCCTCCGCCTTCATGCATCGCGCTGCTAGTTACCTACAATCACTCGCTTCCTCCGCCTTCATGCATCGCGCTGCTAGTTACCTACAATCACTCGCTTCCTCCGCCTTCATGCATCGCGCTGCTAGTTACCTACAATCACTCGCTTCCTCCGCCTTCATGCATCGCGCTGCTAGTTACCTACACTCACTCGCTTCCTCCGCCTTCATGCATCGCGCTGCTAGTTACCTACAATCACTCGCTTCCTCCGCCTTCATGCATCGCGCTGCTAGTTACCTACAATCACTCGCTTCCTCCGCCTTCATGCATCGCGCTGCTAGTTACCTACAATCACTCGCTTCCTCCGCCTTCATGCATCGCGCTGCTAGTTACCTACAATCACTCGCTTCCTCCGCCTTCATGCATCGCGCTGCTAGTTACCTACAATCACTCGCTTCCTCCGCCTTCATGCATCGCGCTGCTAGTTACCTACAATCACTCGCTTCCTCCGCCTTCATGCATCGCGCTGCTAGTTACACTCACTCGCTCCTCCCACCCTACACTACTGTACATATCTCCCGGGACCGCTCAATGGATAATGAAATAATAGACAACATTTTACCACAGAATATATTTTCCCCAGTCTTCCCCAGCGCAGCTGGTCTCCACATCGGCCTTAGGAACAGCTTCTTATAGTATGACCTTAGGTGTTTATTTATTTGTTGACGATGGAGGTACAACAGCAGAATGGCGGAACAGCCGTGTGTCAGGTTACATTAGTTAACTAATATTGAAGTCTGGACACGGAGGGCACTCGCCATAATACGCTCCGTCAGTGACTACTGAGCTGCGCAGCCTTAGTGCATTCTGGAGGGCGGGGGCTTCTGCTTTAAGAACTCAATGATCGGTTTGTACTTCTTTTGTTTTGCAATATCCAGTGCGGTCTCACCCTGAGTGTTTGCAGTAGTAATATCTAGCCCTTCCTCTACTAAATATTGCACTACTGGTAGGCTCCCACCCTGGGCTGCGGGGAACAGTGCGGTCTCACCCTCAGTGTCTACAGTAGTAATATCTAGCCCTTTCTTTACTAAATATTGCACTACTGGTAGGCTCCCACTCCAGGCTGCGGGGAACAGTGCGGTCTTACCCTCAGTGTCTACAGTAGTAATATCTAGCCCTTTCTTTACTAAATATTGCACTACTGGTAGGCTCCCACCCCAGACTGCGGGGAACAGTGCGGTCACACCCTGCCGTGTGAGACTGCCAATATGGACCCCGTGATTTATAAAATGCTCCACTATATCTAGGCGGCCAGCTTCAGCAGCGCGGTGTAATGGAGTCTGACCGGCCCCATCGTATGACCTCCCAACTTGAGGAATATTCTGGTCACATAATATAATTATTATTTGTGCTGCTACTTTATGTTTTTCACCTCTAATAGCATCGTGCAGGACTGTCCCCTCCCTCTCCCCGCCCGCTACCAGCAGCATGCCCCGTCGCTCGGTGTCGCTCTCCATGCTGCCATATACTGCCCGCACCTCTCCTACCCTGCCGGTCCGCACAGCTGCCCGGAGGCGCGGGATGTGATCTCGTATTACCTCCTGGGTCCTGGTGAATGCCCTGTATATTGCTGGACAGACGACCTTTCCTCGCACATACTCACTGAGGACTGTCATTTCACGGTTAGATTCAATAGTACTATAGGTTGCTAGCAGCAGTTCCAGTATTACTTCGTGTGGACAATTCTCAACGCTGTGGACGAACTCCTTCATTATCTCGGTGTTGACACGCCTCGCCGTCTCTGGGGCTTCCTCATTCCCCGCCTCCCGGGCTGCCCGGCCGAGCGCCGTATATCGGTTTCGGTCGTGAGCCGCTATGAAGGAGATTAACCCTTCCGGGACCGGTGCCCACTTTAGCCCTCCCACCAGAATGGCTATAATCCCGGTATTCCGCTCCCCTACAGCTATACGCAGGGCCGTACCTATGTACTTATTGAATAATGAACGTTGTTTCCCCTCATCACACCAAAGTGCACTAATCTGCAAGGCACTGAATCTATCCGCATCCTCGGCTAATGGCTGCGACAGAACTAATTTGTCGATGAAGGTTCTTATTACTTTATGAGCGTCCCGCAGTAGTATTTCGGTTAATAGTAATTCCATGACGGGCGCGAGTCCGTGATACCGACCCCTCCTGCGCAGCCAGTGGACGGCCAGATCGGCGCAGAAGTACTCCGCGAGCGTGCGGTGGATGAACTCGCTGTTGTCCCCTCCGCCCCCGCCCGCCCGGACCAGCCCGACCCTGCACAGCTCGTCTCCCCACCCGGCCTCAGGGGCGTCGAAATTATTTATCGCAAATTCGGGGAAGAGGGTGCGGAGGGCCAGCAGCCTGTGCTTCTCCGTGAGCTGCTCCACAGTAGATTGTTTTATTTGGTCGCTCATGCCGGCATCGAGGCTCGTCTTCTCAGTGAAGTATATGTCATATTTGATACTAATAAATTGCTGATACAAATCGAACACACTCTCAACATTAAAGGTATTTCTGATGTCAGTTTGTGTTCCAGTTTCTGGATCTAGATAACCTCTGACCCGCTGCCTGAATACTTCCGCCAACATCCGCATCTGCAGCGGAATCCCCATGAAATTCTGAACGTCAGCACCGAGCACCTCTTTAGCATTTTCGAATACATATCCCGCGCATTCTTCGAGTTTCTTCTTCTCCGCATCTCCGTACTGGTCCAGCTCCAGGAGCATGTGTGGGTGCCAGAACTCCGAGAGGTACTCCCGCTGATGAGGTTCGCTGATCATTTCAAAACGCATCGCGACGGCTGAGAGCGCATTTTCAAGTTTTTCCGCTCTGTAAACCCGCGTGGTGACCCACACCCTCGCTGTGGTTTCATTATGCAAATACTTTAACAGCCTCAGCACCTGATCTTCAGCGCTGTACTGTGTCGAGGAGTGTCGCTTTATTTCGTCAAAGCCATCAAAAAATATATACACAGCCCGAGAATTTTCCTGCTCTTTATTCAGGCAGAATTGTAGCAGCCCTCGCAGCCAACTGTCGCTGTCTCTCAGAATAAAGTCGCTAATTAAATTAAGACTCAGCTCGCTCGGAAAATGCGGGATTTTATGGTCTTTAAGATCAACCCTGATCACCCAGGCGGATGCCCGCAGCAGCCGAGACACGCTCGTCAGGCTAGTGGACTTCCCCATGCCGGGCTCGTCAGCTATGATGACCACTTTCTGCCTGGTATTTCGAAGTCCTTCCTCGTCTACCGACTCACCGCTGCAGGTGGACACGTACGGGCGCAGGCCTTCTAGAGAGCCTCGCGAACGTTGCCACAGAATCAAACCACTGTTTGCTTCTGGCTCCAAAATGTGGACAGCTCCGTCGGAGATTTCTTTAATAATGCCATCGGCTTGTTCAGCTGTGCCTACCGCCTTGACGTGTTTAGTTTCCAAAATTATTTTTTTATTTTCGTCAGAAATAGTCGCTTGGCTCATCAGAGATTGTTTGTCTTTAGTCGTTCGAAAGACGAATGTTGCATTCCGGATATTAATATCTCTATTAATGTTGCGTGCAAATTGTTCAATGTTGAAAATGATTTTATGGAACCGCCTCTTCATATAGAATCCATTCAGATAAATGGATTTACAAGAAACAAGCCCAGCTGACGCAGCTAGCCAGTACACTGCTGAGTCTGGTTTCTCCCGACACATTCGTTTAAAGATCGATTCTCCGTCTGCCTTGGTGGTGGAGATCCTCTCCTCTCCCAGAGCCAGCACGAGCTCCCTCCACCGGTCAGTCCGCAGTTCCTCTGGGCCGATGCCGCTGATCACCAGCAGAGCGTCGGAAGAATGCTCCTGTAGAGCTCGGGCGACCCTCGTCACGCTTGTCTCCCTATTGAATGTGGAGTGCACTTTTAAATCATCCTGATCGAGAAGTGCGTCCTGTATTTCCATAGCGTAATTGTCAGTGGTCAAAAGGTTCTTCAACATTTGCGGTCCTATTGACGTGTTTACACCGTTTCGCTGGTCAGCTGTTAGTCGGCGATAGTCTCCCACGAGGTCTCGCAAGCTGAGCCGTTCTCCCTGGAGCAGGATTATCTTTTGTTTAAAAACTGTCTCCAGTGACGCTTCAGTGAGGTCATTTAAATTTATTTCTTCCGAGTGCTTCAATATGTGAGGATTATTAATCTGTTGAAAAACGTTAAATAACTTCACGACCTTCTCAAACCCTGTGTCGCGAGGTTCGACGAATATAAGCTTGTTCTGATTATTTTTCAAATTCTTTAGTATTTCTTTCAAAATGGTTTCACAGTTTGTGTCGTACTTTTCGGAACATCGTACGAAGAATACGCAACCTTTTTCAAAAGAAGACCGAAATAATCCTTGAATATTGACGGCGGATTCTAATCTGTTAATCTCCTCCAGGTTCATGAAAATGTATTGGTTATTAGTTCCTTCCTGAGAGCTCCGTTTCTTCTCGATTTGCTGGAGTACGTTCACCAGCCTCGCCATCTCCGCGTCACTGTCCGAGGTCCTGATGATCAGAATATTGCTACCGAAAGTTAGAAAGGCTTCCAGCTCCAGAGCGTCTCTGAAGTCCAGTCGGCTCCGCCGGAGAGAGCGCAGGTAGTTGTCTGCCTCCGCGCGGAACATGGCCTCCGCTGCCGAGGGCACCAGCGCGGCCTGCTGCCTCGTGGCGGCCATCACCTCCGCAGGGAGCCAGCGCGCGAGAGCTTTAGTGTGCCGGACCACCTTCTGTACAGATTCTTCAGATGAACATGTGACGGTTTGTTTTTCTTTATCAACCTTAAATTCGTCAAATAAGTCACTGACGGTCAAACCTTCTATTTTTGATAAATTTGTTAAATTCTTAGAAGATTTCTTTAATACCATCCACGCATCTAGCAAGAGCAGCTCGTCCTCGGAGAATATTCTGGAACTACAACAGTTCCTGTCGATCTCTTTAAAGACGTAACCGCAGGATTGCGGGTGGAATTCGTTATCGGGAGTCGCTCTTTCCTGATACTCGTTATATTCGACTTTACTCTTAGGCCAGTCCAGCATGCTGAATGTGCTCGGGTTCTCCATGGCCTTCAGCATCTTCTCCATGCTGTGGGTGATGGAAGTGTGATGCAATCGTGTCACGTCTGAGAGGTCGGTTATAATTCGGTACACGGTTCCCAGGTGCAAGTTGACGGTGTTTATATGATTCGGGGCGGACAGATAGGACGTAATGTCTAACTTCTTCAATACCATTAGTCTGTCACATTTCTGATCAAACTTTGCTTTCATTTTGGATAACATCGTTTTGCATCCGGGACTTTCAAACGCGACCGCGTGCGCGTGGGTGCCATCTTTAATATCCGTCAACTTTCTGAAGGTCACCTCGTCCTTCTGCAGGTACTTGACGGTGAAGGCGGTGACCTGCGCCAGCCACCCCCCGAGGGAATGGCCCGTGATGGACAGCTGGAAGCTCACCCCCTCTCGCTTCGCCGTACTCAAGGCGGTGGCTATGGCTGCAGTAAAGGTGACGGCGGAGCTGACGTGCGACGTTTCTTTATTCCAGTATACACTCTTAAAATCAGTCCACAGAGCCCCGGCGTTGGTGAAGGCTGTCCCTCTGTGCGCCACGACCACCTGCAGCTGGGCGGGGCACCAGAAGGCGGCGCCGAAGTATCCGTTGGTCTGAGCAGGGTTGCGGGCGGTCGTCAGCAACTTCCAGCCGCCCGGCAACTCGGGCTGACTCTTATCGTCTGGATTATCCGAGTAAACTTTGAGGGCGAGCAGTGCTAAGGTGCGGTCGCTCGGATACGGGTCTAAGTTTAGTTTTTCCTCAATGCTATAGGCATCTTTTGTCACTGTTTTAAGTGAGTCAATATAATTGGGACAGCCAAACTTTAAAGTTTTGTCAATAATCAAGTCTGTGAAACGGTTACTACATACTTCAATAGGACCAGGATTGTTGATCACAAGTGTGTGTGACGTGTCGGGTGCAGTGTGAGGGCGGGGAGCGTCGCCCCCGACGGCGGTGTCTGCTCGGACTCCGCCCCGCCCGAGAAGGAACTCCACCACGCTCGGATAGCTCTTCTGTTCAGCAATATGCAGCACTGTATGGCCAGTATCATTCTGACCATTGACATCCGCCCTGTTCTCCAGGCAAGCGCCGATCTCATCAATCATATCCTGCTCGGACTGCAGTTTCTCGATGACGCGGAACAGTCTTCGTGTATTGAATTTTCGTAAGTTCCCGTCAGAGCAGTAACACTCGGGACGGGGCGTCGCGGGAGGTTCTTCATCTCCGATGGCAGCATCCCGCCTCCGGAATAATCTTAATGCACGTCGCATTATTCTCTACTTCGCTTGTTGAGTTGTACTGTGGTGACAGAGGGCTTCAGTGCGGCACTCGGCTGTTCTCCAGGACCACCTGCAAGAAGGGCAATGCCCGATTAGGACCGAGAAGCGGAGCTCCTGCAGGCCGAGACGGTCTAGTGACCGGCAGGGGCCGCTTAGTTAGTTGCGGGAGGTGTGCGTGTTCTGGGAACAGTTGTCAAATAATGCTAATACGGTTATTCATCGCATTCTAATTGTACTTTGGGACTGGACTGCTCCCTCGAGGGTCTGAGCGCATCGCTGTTGAATGTATCTATACACGCGCATGTACTTTTCAATCGAATCAACAGGTGCCGTTCTAATAAATAATAATTAAAGGTGAATACAAATAATGAAGCGGTAATTGAGTGAACTAGCCTGCAGTTTACTAATTGCCTGTATAAAGAACTGAAGATGCTGACTGATAGAGCTCGCTTCACCAGGGAAGAAACCCCGCCACGCGCCGCCACGATAGCGGCTCTAGTCATACTGCTCGCTATATGGGACGACTGCACGAGCTGGAGAGAGACGGACGCAGGTGTCGAGTGGGCGTGACTGCTCATGCCGGCACTCCATTGTGTGGACGTGGCTCGTGACGCGTTATCGGAGTGCCTTACTGACTATATCCCTCCCGCTCTTACTCACCACCTATACCACCCAACGTGGTTACTCTGATTATGTTATATATATGTATATATGCGCCTTAAGTCCGCTGACAGGTTTACAATATTTGATATTTTATTTACCTACCTACATCAAATTGTTGGAAATTAAATTCGCGGCTGGCTGGCGCTTGACGAGAGGAACTAACAAAGGAGTGCAAACTCTTATGAAGGTTCCGGGAAAGGGTGGGTCCCATAGAGATATTCCCATTCTGCCTTCTCTTGCCGATAGAACGCCCCAGGCAAATATATTCTGGGAACCGAACGGCAGATATCGGAGGGATCCGGAACAGAGGAGAGCCCGGGCACAGCAAACTGTCGGGGGGAGAGCTCTGGGGAAACTGGAAGACTGATGTGTACAGCCGACCTGAACGACACAGATGGCGAAGAAACAGGAAGAGCGCCGGAGGAGAGCAGTCGGGGTAACCGGATATCTGCAGAGCATTATCAAAGTCACACACTACTAAACACTCTCTAGAACCGAGTACCGACCCAAAGGTCTGGACCTAACAGGAAGAAGAAACAATACTGTATAATCCGAGGAGTAGCAGAAAACTGGCCGCTAGTATAGCGAGCTGCACCGGCAGGGAGGCCGGGACAGCCTGATGTCTGATGTCAAGCTTCAGTCGGCAATGATAATAAGGAACTAGGCTGCGCCACTGACTGGCCACTGACTGGCCACTGTCTGGCCACTGACTGGCCACTGCACTGCCGCACTGTCGGCAGGGTAGACACAGCTGCAGCTGGGAAGGACGCAACTGGGTGTAGACACAAGAGCGAAGGATGGAACTGGAAAGCGATATCACTAAGCACGGAAGAAAGGTCAGACGCCTCCTCCTGTCACTTCTAATTATTAATTCTCCTTTCGACGTGTTGAAAGGCCGTGTCGATATTTAGGAAAATATTATCTCACGTTCAGATCGTATGACTGTCTATTGTTCTCGTATGAAACTTAGAATCTGCCCTAAAAATAGCTGCCGACTCAATACTTGAGTAGATTAACCCGTTCGGATTCAGATTAATTAATTAATCTCCAAAAAATAACTATAATGGGTAGCTGCCCAGCAGACACGCCACTGTCTACTGTCAGAATATCTAATATCTAAAGCTTCAACGGGTTGAAGTAAAATGTAACATCCCGGTGCTAGCTGAATGTTGGATATCTAAATATCAAACTATACCCAATCTATTGCAATGCAGAGAAGGACCTACGTCTATCAATATCTAATAGCGGTACAGAATCGCACGGGGAAGTCCGTCCCCGGCAGAAGACAAGAGCGATGAAGCAATAAGAAGACGGACTCGATAGAACATGACCATTATAATAAGATACTAATCTGAGACAAGAACACCATTCCTAGAGATACAACTAAAGTCCGACCGAAGCTTCCACTTCGGCCACCTTCGGCCAAACATTCGACTTCGGCTGAGCTCTGCCGAAGGTTGGGCCGAAGCCGAACCTTTACGAATTAAATGAACTTCAGTTAATCATTTCTGTAAAAATGCAATTTACATATTCAATGGATATATTAACAATTTAAACTTCGCAGAGGGTACCAAAACGCAACATGACCGGGAGACCTCGAAACAACCTTCCGCTATATAGTTATAGAAGTTATTCGAATTTTTGTGATTTTTCGATAAATTCGCAGAAGCCATGTTCTTACTAAAATGCTCATCCCCTCGTGGCCCACGGATGCTGGGACAAGGCAGCTTAACACGAGTTACCAGATTAACCAGTTAACGGCTAAAATAACATTATTTGCTTTTTCTGGAAATCTGGAATTCGGCTAACCATGGACTCTTTGACTTCCATAGTTCCTTCTTTATTTAGAGGGGTACAACACATATAGCTGTATATACAGTTCAAAATGGCGTCCAGCTAAAGTGATTGTCCAGCCAAGATGAACACCGTAACCCAGCAAGTAAGTAACAGTGCAGAATCTAGTCGGCGTTCTGAGATTCCCAAGTACGATCGAACGAAGGTTCTGGTGAAAGCCGAACAATCCTCTGCACTAGGAAGAAAGGCTCGCGTCCTAGCTGCAGCTGGGGCACGCGCGCACTCCGACCTCCCGCACTCTAGTGATAAGCGAGGGAAGGAGAGATCGCTCGATGTCCAAGTTCGCCCTTCCAGCTAAACAAATGGCTTACAGATATCTATTTTATTTTTATTTACGATTTCCTACATCGACGATTGCGAGACAAATGTATAGTGACTATACCCACACAAAACCTAGACTCGCATACCCTCGCTGATGGGCAGCACCTGCATGCAGTCCCCTCCGATCAAGTACTGTAACTTAACTACACTTTGGTAATTGCTAGAAACGACTACAAAGAGAACTTGAATGTGCCAAATAATACCTAGTACGACGAGTATTTAAAAAATAGAAGTTTGATTCCAAAGACTTGTCGAAATTAAAATATTGAAGGTTTTTGCGCGACCCGTTTCGCCCCACGAACAGGGCCGAGTGGGGGTATTTCTCACTTTTATGTTTCTCGTTCCTAGACGAACAAACTTTCAGTTTGTTTTCATTTTAAAATGAATGGAAATGAATAATATATGGCGCTTATGAATTAATAAAAGAAATGAAGCTTATCAGTAAATTACTGTCATTTGTTCACCCTCAAACTTAGAGTGATTCGGTTTGCCTGATATTAGCGTATTTGTAATACCTATTTAGTATGTCTCAATACACTTTGTTTCTTAATAAATAACAACAATAGAGGAGCAATAAACATTTATTTTTTATTTATTATCTTAGTTTTATTAACCACAATTGAGTTTAAAAAACATCTACCGGTTTCGGAAAACACTTTCCCTTCTTCAGGATGTCAAAACTAACTAAAAATATAGTTTCTTCACCAGAATCTATTTTTAAATTTTTTAAAAAACAACAATTATTTAAAAAAATAAATTTAGTACCTAACTCAAATTACTGCTCAATACAAATTTAGTCGAATAATTTTTAGGAAAAAATTTTAGAATAGGACTCGTAGTTAAATTTAGTTGGCTGTTTAGAATTTCCTGATTACTTTTACATGCTTTATTTATCTCCAACGATTCCAAATTATTTAATTTGTGACCTACACCGTTTATATGCAAAATTAACAATCCCAATTTTTTATTAAAACCATGACTATTTTCTATCAAATGATTAGCAAATTCTGAAAACCCACTATTGTTCAAACATCTCAAATGCTATTTTACTCGTATAAATCTTAGTGTTTTCTAAAACCGGTAGATGTATTTTTTTTTTAAACTCAATTGTGGTTAATAAAACTAAGATAATAAATAAATAAAAATATATGAATCTTAACCACCAAGTTAATATTGCAAATTTTAAAAGTAATAAACATTTAACTCTAATATGGTTCCATTAATTACTTCGCTTTGTCGAGAGGAACAGACACTCCCGCGACAGGTCCGGACTGCAAGACCCGGCCCCGGCCCCGGCCCCTACTCCCGCTCTGGCTGGAGAGTCATGCTGCACTTCCTCTCCTTCCTCTCTCCGGGTGGACAACACGCGCGCCGTCAAAATATGCTTCCTATAACTACCAGGTGGGGAAACGAACCCTCGACTTCGACGAGTAGGTATTCACTTAATCATTCTCTGTATAAGAACTGTCGGGTGCGGGAAACGAACCTTCGCACCCCACCTTCGTCTCGTCCTCTAATTCAATCCTATATAAATTAGTCCCCAGTACGTGATTCAGTATTCCCTCGGCAGACAGAGGAAATCTCCAGATGCAGCATCTGATACAAGAGTAACCGTAGAATAATAATAAGAAGAATAATCTCCAGTCTAGATGAAGCCTCATCAGAATCATCTCCAACTTTCACTAATGACCTGCCGTGAATGTGAGCCTGACTAAATCTACCGACCCCCTCGATGAACCCCATGCGTCTGCCCGAGCCTACCCTTACTGCGGGGTGCGGGTCTTGTCGCAGCATCGAATATCAAAAATAAATACATCTATTCCAAATTCAAAGATCTACTGAAGACCTGCAGCCAACCTGCGCCCGTCGCCACACGCGGTAACAGCTTAAGCTATAATAAATCGCTTCAGCTCTGAAGAGACACACTCCGATGTGCGAGTCTAACGACTTCTCCGTCAGTTTCCCACACGTTGCACATTTCCTTCAAACGGACGCTAACCACAACCTCCATGGAAAACACATCAAACGTACAAAAGCTCTGGATTGGAAAGAGTTGTCCGTATTTAACTTCTGAGCTACCGCTTTAACAGACCGCACGGTCTTGTCTCAGGGTCAGAAACGATATCCAGTCTAATGAAGGTGTCAGGACCGTGAGCAGTGCGTATTGTAGGTAGTCGAATATCCTCAACTCATTTAAATTCCATCACTCGTATTGAGGCTGCGAATAACACTCGGAATATACCCACTTGACACCGGGACTATTAACGGAGGATAAATAGACTAATCGCCAAGTGCACTGAATCAGGCATAATTAGCCAAGTGGTGTGAAGAATGGCTGAAATATTGGAAGAAAGGAAAATATATGAAAAATGAAGTCTTCGCGATACAACTAATGCGAGGGTGATAAATTAAAACAAATTGGTCTAACGTGAACCGGAACAAGTGGCTTTTAAAACTAGAATCTAAAACATAGACTGCAGGAGCAAATTGAGGAAAATTACCGGAAGATAAATTGTGCCGCTGTTTAAATCCTCTTCGCAGGTCCGGCTGCGGGGAAGTTAGTCCCCAAACTGACCACTGCGGAGTTCACCCCATCTTGCACCGGGCAGCCGCCGTGCCAATAGGAACCTAAGGCGCGTCGCGGAAGGAGACAATCAGCTCTAAACTCGTGACACTCTTGTCCGAAATCTGAAGTCAAGGCGTCGGCGTCTGATCAAAGCAGTAGCTCCGAGCAACAGACCCTGGATGTAATGTCATCCCTCATCAATAATTGCATCTCCCGTGATGCTGCACACTGAGCCCAATTCTGTATCCGTGTGGAAACCACCCACGTCACGATAATCGAGTGCGGGAATAGAGCCCTTAACCGAGTACTCGTCTTCTAAGCTAACCCGGTCCAGGAATCGAACCCACGACCTCTGTTTCTACAAATCCCTTCCAGTATTTCTATTAACATCAGCTCTTTTCTCTCAATCTGTCGCCCTGCTGGTCTACGCCTATTGCCTAACCCAGTGCGTCAATCCTTTCAATCCTGACTTCTCTCTGCATTCTGCGCCCCCAATATGTGATGTTCATGCAGCCATGTGAAGTGACTAACTCCATTAAACACTCCTAGATGAAGTTATTCTCAATTTTCTCCACTCCACGATATTCTTCTCCGCCTGCATTGTACCTACCCCACGTCTGGCCGAGCACACCTTTACCGGGAGTCAAACCCGAGTCTGCAGAATGGACCCACCCTTGCCCAGAACTGTCCTAAGAGAGTTACTCATCGTCTAGTAGTTAAACTATGTAATGCAGTAACGGTTAATTGTATATGTCTTATTCCTCAATATTAACTTTCAGCGGTTTTTGTAGAGCAAGCTAACAAAGTTTTTGAACCCGAGTCAGTAATCACCTTTTTGTCGACCTTACCCCATCAGAAATACACCCCTTCAGATGGACTAGCTCCTAGCCATAAAATAAATAAACAATTAGATGTCGATTCATAACCCAGCCTTGAACACCCCAAACGCTAACTCCACCTCGAGGCCTCAGCCATTCTAGGCCACAACGACCCTCTGACATAGTACATTGATTAACCCAGCCTGAACACCCCAAACGCTAACTCCACCTCGAGGCCTCAGCCATTCTAGGCCACAACGACCCTCTGACATAGTACATTAATTAACCCAGCCTGAACACCCCAAACGCTAACTCCACCTCGAGGCCTCAGCCATTCTAGGCCACAACGACCCTCTGACATAGTACATTGATTAACCCAGCCTGAACACCCCAAACGCTAACTCCACCTCGAGGCCTCAGCCATTCTAGGCCACAACGACCCTCTGACATAGTACATTGATTAACCCAGCCTGAACACCCCAAACGCTAACTCCACCTCGAGGCCTCAGCCATTCTAGGCCACAACGACCCTCTGACATAGTACATTTATTAACCCAGCCTGAACACCCCAAACGCTAACTCCACCTCGAGGCCTCAGCCATTCTAGGCCACAACGCCCCTCTGACATAGTACCACCACTGGTGAGGTTGTGCCGTCTAATATGATGGGCTGCACATTTTCTGCGATGGTTGTATTACCGCGGATCGTTGTTTACTCTCATTACTGATACCAAAAGATTTGAAACTAGTGCATATACCTATTTAGTATATTCGTCGAGAACGGCTGCTCTTCTCAAAGTACCTGAACATTATGGAACTATTTCAATATGTTTTATTTATTGGTTATGTATGTACAATATATAGTTTTCATAGATACTCGATAGACGGCGAACATTGTCGAATAAGGGTATCTAACCAGCTAACTAACTTACCATCGCGGTTGGCAGAGAGGATGGAGCACCACCCTATTCCGTCCTAACACTTTTTGTCCCACACCTTCTCATGCATGCACGTCGATTATTGGCACTTCTGACCGGACCGTCTTCCATATCTGGTTTACCTGGTCGCGATCAATACTCGTGTCCTGAATCTTTCTTACTAATCTCTGACCAAACCGCATACAAATTGTAAATCCTATTCACTACGCTGAGACCAGGAGCGCATTCTATCCTAATTTCTTCATTCTTCACTCTGTCATGCCTAGATGAAGGATCGCTTCTGTAGCAAAATCTTTGTCTTCCAGTGTTATTGAGGGTTCCAGACAGGATCATCTTTCAGTGTCTAGTTTAGCTGGTCGTCCAATTCTTACGCTGACGTCCTACATTTCTGAACACCTGCGTTATATACCTTCCTTACTGATCTCTCCTCATTCATCAGTTGCACATGCCCAAACCGCGTATTTTTTACTCTGTAATGGATTTGCTAAGTGATCTAATCTCCACTGCATCCAGTCAGGCTAGGCCTCACTTTCATACATCAGTATCGGTACCAGGGCTCCATTGTATACTCCTAGTCTTGCCTCGGTTGACAAGTTCCCATTAGATACTCTTCCATTCAAAGCGCCGGTCACTTTATTCCCTGCAGTATGTTTCTGCAAAGGAGCGGGCATTCCTATTAACATCAGCCCTCTTCCCCCGACCTATCGCCCTGCTGGTCCGCGCCTAATGGTCCACCCGGCTTCTGAGCCGATCCTACATACACGGCCCCATCTCCCAATATGATGGTTAAACCCTCGGAGACCATCCGGCCAGCCGGGAGTCGGACCCGAGTCAGCGACCGTTGATTTATAATACCTGTTCCTATTTATCCAGTAGAGCCCGTCGTACATCAGCTGAACATTCTCGTACTTCACATTCACTTACGTAACGCACATTCAGATCAAATAGTTCCATTTATTCAAATAATATTCCTACCTTCCTAAAAATAGGTCGTCTCCAACTAACTAACCGACCACCTGAACCGACTGCAGCCACTATTCAGTGTACAATGATTACAATCTATATCGGCTCGCCTAGTGGGCTACCTGGCCCTCGGCCCTCGGTCTAGAGTCTCACTAACTCCGCCTCAAAACCTTTCTGAGCCGCAACGACCCTCTGACGTGTGAGCGTCTCTCACAGACCTCCGATTATTGGATACCTATATAAAGAAGCGTAAACACTTGTAATTAGTATTGAGTGAAGTATTCAGATCGGTTCCGCCTCACCACTGGCTTCTCTAATAATCGCCGAATATTATCAGAGTGAGTTAACTAGTTAACTAACTGCCTCGCCATCAGGTAGGCAGGAAGGATAGAGCGCCACGCTCTTCAGTCCTGACATGCAATTCTCGCCTCATCCACATTCATACAAGCTCGCCGATTCCGTGGACGTCCTCTATTTCCGGTCCCATCAACACTTGCGTCGCATATCTTTCTTACCATTCTCTCCTCCTTGATCCGTTCCATGTGACCAAACCGCCTAATCTCGCTCACTATACTGACACCTTTTCTAATACTAGCTCCTTTTGAACCAACTAACAGACCGTCTCAGCCGACTGCAGCCACTATCCAGTGATCTGTTCCAATGACTGTAATCGATATCGGCTCGCCTCGTGGGCTACACGGCGCTATAAGGACCGCCCCGGTCTACATCTATCATCTCGACTATCTCCTGGCTCGACTCCGAGTTACCAGGACGTTCGGAAATATTCCGGGTCCACCTGTGCCACTGTTAACCTTATTTCCCTTTCTTTCATAGACAATTAATTATTGTCTCGCTACCGACCGTTGATGTCAGTCTTCCTGCAATGTGCCTGCCCTGGCTGAACCTACCCGCCCGGGTGATCTAACATCGTTACTACAGTCCGGCTCGACCGGCCACCCTACTCCACCAGGAGTACACCCCTTCAGTTCCGCTAGCTCCCTCTAACACAAAATCAATCATGGATTACAAGTCTCCCTTACTCACTTCTCAAAACCTTTCTAACTCTGAACAACTCTCTGACACCAGAGCGTCTCTCACCGACTCCGCAATCCAAGTAAAGCCTTGTCGGGCCAGCGCTGGCCTCTCCTGATGAGGTCATAATAATAGCTTTCGTGGATACTAATTTTCCAACTAACTAACTCCCCATCACGCCGGGTGGGCAGAGAGGATGGAGTGCCACACTTGTCTGTCCTGAAACACAATTCTCGCCTCATCCACATTCATATATCTTCCGATACACGCTCGTCGCTTCTAACAGGACCGTCCGGTGCCAAGTCTTCTATTTCTGGCGCCATCTATCCTATCATTCTCTTCCATTCGTCCCTTCCTATATATCATACTTTGATCTGTATTCTAACTGAACGCTCAAACTGTACATACACGAGTGTATTTGGATATTGAATTTAGTTCTACTAAGCGCACATCTTATATCACGAGCGCAACTTCAGCAGGCTTCCACACGGTACTAGACAAAGGACGAGTTGATAGGAATACAGTATCGATACAGCTATAACTAGAATGATTCATGCACCTGCATACAGAATATCACATAATAATGTCCGTCCGGCCGCGTTGCATAGCGAAGAGGAAATACAACAAACTATTGTATCAAAGATAATTATTGTTCTATTCTATATTCTAGTTAATTAAATAATAATATCAGTTTCTTACGCTTACAGACCCGTAATGTCCCATAATCAAGTCAGAACAACACTTTTTACGTCCAAAATGGCAATACAGGGCCTACAAGGTGCAGCCATGCAGATGGAAACTATCAGAGATGTAGCTTCGTGACGCCTACACGTTGAAGACACATTGAAGACAATCCACCAGCTGACAGGGCAGACTGGATTAGAAGGAGAAATGGCTAATACGGCATCAGGTCGGGTCTACTCCACCAGCTGCCTGGCTGTCTGTCAGAACCAGAAATGTGAACTATTTCAAATATGATGAGGAAGCTCATCACTATCTGACCCTCTCTACACTCTCATCCGCTCTGCCTAGATTCTGTGTCTGGCGCAGAGAGTCCTGCTTCTGATCGTGTACATATCTGGTGTACATCAAAACTATCTAATGAACCTAGTAATTAAGTAGCAATCGAATACATTTCCTTATTAGGAGAGAGTTGTAAGTATTCAGAACAGACCTAATACAGACAATACAAGAAGGGAGGTATTCATATCAAACAGGTTCTGTAGCATTGTTGGATAATGCACCTTCCCCCGTTAGGAAAGAGATCCAGGTTCGAATCCCGGTGGCGCAACAACAATATTTTTAGATTAAATTGATTTTATATGGATATCTTTCTAATTAATATAATATTAATTATATTACGGAGAATCTGATGGGAGACGCCAGAATTAAATGAATTAATCTATTATACTAGAGATGTAAACATTAATACAACTGATATATTAAGGAGAGATATTTATTGAGTTAATTATCATCCCTCACCGACAGCACCCGCACTGATTGCATCCCCTCGGATGCTCCGCACGGAGCCCTGATCTCTCTCCACCCGCGCTAGTATAATCACATTCGTTCTTATGGTATAACCCCTCTTACTCCAAGGTATGATGACTCTCGGGTGCGGGATCTATCTCGTCATCTATAATAACCAGGTGCGGGATCGAACCCTCGACCTCTGTTTCTGCAAGTGAGCGGGCACCCCCTCCAGCACTTGTGTTCATATAAGCTTAATCTACTCCGATTCTACGCACTCGTCTCCATCCCCTTCCCGAGGCAGCCCTGTGTAGCGGCCACCTTCCACCTGCAATGCACCCCATTAACCACCACTTGTCTAGAGCCCGGATGAAGTTATCTTCAATCTTCTCCACTCCAAGATATTCTACTCCGCCTACAATCCTACAAACCTCGCTGAGCCCCGCACATCTAGCCGAGCCTGCCCTTACCGGGAGTCGAGCCCGTGCATCAGCTGAGTATTGAGTCACGTGTCCCCAACACATCAAGTAGGTAGGACAAACTCACCTAACGCGCATTCTATTCAAATTATTCAATTGTTTAAAATAATATTCTAGTAGTCCTAAAAACAGGTCGCTTTTAACTAACTAACCGACCAACCTTGGCCGCCTGCTGCAGCGCCTATTCATTGTTCTGTTCCTGTGATCTTGGCTCTCGGCCCTCGCGCTGAGGACCCCCAGCGCCGGCTGGTCCAGAGTCTCGCCCCTTTAGTTCGACTAGCTTCTAGCCATAAAATAACACTAAATAGATAACCAACTTTAACCATTCATCTTCCTAAGCCGCAACACCCCCTGCATGTGAGCGCCTCTCGCAGACTACTGCGGTCTATGAGAGGGTTGGATTATTGGATACCTTAGATTATTGATATCAGACAGTTCAAGTACAGCCAAAATACTAATAATTACAATTTAAGTCAATATTTAGATCTGTTCCGCACCATCACTGGCCTCTCCGACAGACGGCGAATATTATCAGCGTTTCTAACTAACGAACTAACTAACTCGCCATCTCCTGACCTGACATGCGGTTCTTGCTTCATCACTGAGGCATCATTACTGAGGCTTCTAACCCGCCCGTCTTCCAGTGTCTAGTGTACCTGGTCGAGTCAAATCTTCCGCGGACGTCCTGTATTATGGTGCCATTCACACTTTCGTCATATAGCCTTCTTAGCATTCTTCAACACCAATCCATCCGTTCCATATGACCAAACCACCTAAGCTACTTCACAAATGCTCAGTCTGCAGTTAAGTTGATGGCCGTGCACATTGATCCAGATCTTTCATGAGACATCTTCCCCCTGAGACAGCCCGTCTACTCATCGTGGTGTCACGTGTGGACTACTGTAACAGCATCTACGCTGACCTGCCAACGTTTCAGCTGGATAGATTGGAATCCATTCTAAATGCGGCAGCGCTGATAATATATGGAGTTCCTAAATTGTCTCAGATAACATCCTTTTTGCCTGAACTATATTGGCTCCGTTTCCCTGAACGAGTTGAATTTAATTTGCGCTTGTTGATGTACAACGCGACCATAACATGGCGCCTCTGTATTTTCAAGAGCTCTGCATCCCAGACAACATGAACAGTAGACGCCCTACTTCAGTTGGACCGACCGGAAGTCCAAGTCCAACACCTTGCCCTCCGCCATGAGGAACAGTGCATCAGAGACTTATTTCAATGAATTGAAACAACAATTTGTAATACAAAGATAGTATGGGATGAATCAGATGAGAGAAGCGCCCTCTGGGTGTAACTTGTATATACTAATTATCCTATCTTGTGACTATTACTATTACAGCCACAACGCTCCCATTCAATACCTTGATTCTGATATTTCTTATTATTCATAGTTACGTATTATTTTTTAATTTATTTTTGTATCACTTACACTTATTTGGCACAAAATGGCCCGCGCGCCAAGAGAAGTTGGACATCCCTATTTTATTTTCATTTTGAGGAACTTTAGAATTAATGCCTTTGACCCTGTCCTATGTTTTGCACATCACTCAGTGCGAGACAAATGTACAGTGACTGTATCCACACAAAACCTAGACCTGCATATCCTCGCTGATGGGCAGAACCTGCATGCAATCTCCTTTACCAACTATAATATCGAGAGCTAACCTACCTCGCCCACCTCTCCGCGACCCTTCTGCAGGACTCCTGCTCTGTTAGTGCCGGACTCTGTACCCAGTTCTATTTCCGACTGCTGTCAACCAACTGACACTTGCTATGGTCGCACTTCCTGTGCCCTAGTCTCCCTCCGGATGGAAGCCACCCGCGTCACTGTAATGTGTTAGGGTGGGTGAGGTTACGGGGATCAACCCTCGACCTCCATTTTATTCATTTACATTTTCATTTAATCGAGTTGGCGTCCCCTTCATCATTCTCTTTATATAACCCCCTCTTGGCAAGAGCATAACGACTATCGGGTGCGGGAATCGAACCCCCAACCTTAGTGTACGTGAGCGAGTACTCCAAATGTCAATCCTACATAGAGAAGTCCTGTTCCATATTGCACCGGTAGACCGTGAAGGTGGGACCACCGGGACAGCCCTGTGCAGTGATCAACCTAAATCTCCAAATGCCGCATCGGACCTAACTCTTTAAAACGACACTAGTCTCAAGCTCAAACAAAGCGTTATCAGAATTGTCTGCAATGATATTATACTCTGCCTGCTGTGAATATGAACCTGAGTGAATCTGCAGACCTCGATGAGCCTGCCCTTACTCAATAATGGATCGCCATCAGCTCCCTGTTGCGAGGCGAGCAGCCTCCCCCAGCCCAAGGGTGCGCGTCTTCCTGACTAGAATATCGAACTGCTGGAGAGTATTTTGACTAACTTGACTTAATTCAAAGGCCGTCATCTTCCACTGACCTTCTGAAAACCTACCGCCAGCCTGCACCCCCCTCCACACGTGGTTAACTGCTAAATTTACAATACTCTTTAGTAAATATAGTAACTTATCTTATAATTGATTAAATGAAGGCCAACCTTTTGGCCGACTGGACGGTCCAGACTGACTACTTCTTGGGGAGTCCACTCCATCTTCTACAAGACAGCCGTCATGCAAATACGGACCTAAAGCGCATCGAAAATCGGCTGCAATATTTCACGGTTCATCTAAAGTCAAGTAACTTCTCGGCAACGATAAACAGATCGTCCACAAGTGTCTGGTCAGAGCAGTGGCTCCGAGTTACAGTGAAGTTAATGTCATCCCTCATAAATAACACATCTCCTGTGATGCTCCAGTCTGAGCCCTATATCTCTCCGAGTCAAAACCGTAATACAAAGGGGGGGAATCGAACCCTCGACCTCTATTTCTGCAGACGAGTAGGCATCCATTAAATCATTATTCTTATACGAGCCCTCTCACTCCAATATACATCTTGGCAATTGCGTAATACCTCTCGGGTGCGGGAATCTAACCTCAACCTTTGTCTACGCGAGCGAGTACTCATTTTCTATGATAATCGGGTCCGGGAATCGAACCCTCGGCCTCTGTTTCAGCAAAGGAGCTGGCACCCCTTACAGCATTCTCCCCCCAATCTGTCGCCCTCTTGGCCTGTGCCTACCGACTACAGAGTGGTTCAGTCCGATCCCCGACTCTCTCTCTGCATTCCACTCGGCTTCTAACACAAGTCACCGCCCTCAACATGTTATTATTAACTCCGAGCAGCCTTGTGAAACGAAGTCTAGCGGAAATATCCCTCCATAGAGCAGCAGTTGTCTAGAGCCCAGATGAAGTTATCCTCGATCCTCGAAACTCGATAATATGCTACTCTGCCTGTGAACGTGAACCTGCAACCCTACAAACCGCGATGAGCCCCGCGCGTCTGCTCGGGCCCACCCTCACCGGGAATCGAGCCCGAATCGTAAAGCGAGTCAAGAAGCAACGTTGGAGAATTTTATTAATTAATTTCCTTTAATACAAGACAAATAAACTGATGTAGAATGGTGTTGGTTTCCGAGTATTCAGTATCCAGTGAAAAGGTTAGACCGCTACTGACTACTTAGCTCGGAAGACTCTTATTACCGGAATACGGAATCTCTGGAGTAAAGTTGACATTTAGAATTCATTAAAAAGATAAACACAATGCTATCGAAAAAGGTGCACTAACCAACTGTGCTACAGCAGACAGTAGGATTGGTAGCAGTAGGAATATCCCAGAGCGTCTGTTCTGAACAATTACAAGTTCACCATAAGAATTAGGCTTTATTTATTAGGCTATAGTACGAGAAGAATCTCCTTCCGACTCTTGTCTGTTTGTTTGAAGTTTTTAGAATGACATTACTGATAGGGGATTGTCCACACTTCATAAATATGGTTCATTCCCGACATTCCCGACTCGGTGACTAACTAGGGGTACGCGCAGAGGATAGAACGTCCAATGCCAGAAGGCATCGTCTCGTGCATCTTCTCGCGGACGGTCGAAGGCGTCTCGGATGTCCGGTGTACCGGATCATTGCAGGTCCGGGAGGGAGTTTAGACTATTTGATACTATTAAATGGTTCAAGCATTTAAACTAATTATCCCTTATGCGCATATTTTAAATAATCAAATAAAAGGCTCCGCGACTCCTGGTGACGGAATTCAGTTTTCAGGCTTCGATCGGACACCGACCAGAGCAGGCCTTTATACAAGAAGCTCGCTATACCTCGATAGCTTACTACACTCTTAGAACGGTAGACTAATGGAGATCTACAATTATCGAATGTTACAACCGTAATGTCGCCCTAATTTAATACTATTCAATATTCAATTAGTCTTCGCCCTGTATACACACTGAGTTGCGGACATTTATATATTTTTAATAATGAAAATATTAAATGGTTTGGCACTCGATAAGGCGATGATAGCCAACGTCCGTTGAACGGATAGGGCGCAAGAAGAAGAAGGAGAAGACAACCAGATTGAGATTTGGAGTGGGGATGAGTCCATTGTGAGTGAGGAAATTGGAAATGCTCAGTGTGATCACGGTGACAAGTTTTCGTTAGTCGTGGCTGGCATATACTTTGAAGACGAGATCGGTAACTCATTATTAGGTGCAGGCAGTTAAATACGCACAGGGAGCAGTGATTCATCACTTCACCTAGTGTGCGCGAGGGTGGAAAATAAAAATAATAAATTAACTCAGCCGAGATGTTGAATATCGAAAACCTTCCGAATCATCTTCGTTTCATAATTGGGGTGGCTATTCATGTACGAAGAGCTGTGCACTAAATCTGTTATAAGGAATGCTGTATATGAGCCATACATTAGCTGTGGACTAGATCTGTTATAAATAATGCTGTATATGAGCCATACATTAGCTGTGGACTAGATCTGTTATAAGGAATGCTGTATATGAGCCATACATTAGCTGTGGACTAGATCTGTTACAAGGAATGCTGTATATGAGCCATACATTAGCTGTGCACTAGATCTGTTATAAGGAATGCTGTATATGAGCCATACATTAGCTGTGGACTAGATCTGTTACAAGGAATGCTGTATATGAGCCATACATTAGCTGTGGACTAGATCTGTTACAAGGAATGCTGTATATGAGCCATACATTAGCTGTGGACTAGATCTGTTATAAGGAATGCTGTATATGAGCCATACACAATATTGAATGTCCATAGTTCCAAGATACGTAAAGAAATTATAAAAATGCATTATCTCAGATGAGAGTACCTACCGGCGCTGAATTAGAAATAAATCGGTTCACATTTGGGTTCACGGTAAAGTTGACAATCTTTAAATTGCGTTCCCGATAATTCACATTTCCAGTTGACATTACTTTACATCAGAAGTGCCGATATACCAGTCCGCCCCTGCACGGGATATGTTTATATGGTTCCAACAATATGGGCAGAAGTTCAGTTAAATACTTAGATCGGCCTCTCACAGCGAGCCACGTGCGCTTCATCAGATAGTAAAACAGGTCCCATGGACACTCGATAGGCGGCGAACATTATCCAATAGGGTTTATTACCTAACTAACTAACTCACGGAGGATAGAGCGCCACACGCTCCTGTCCTGACACACAATTGTCACCTCATCCACATTTACACATCTTCTCATGCAAGCTCGTCTTCCAGTGTCTGGTTTACCTGGTCGTGCCGAGTCTTCCGGGGACGTCGCCTATGTCTGGTGCTATCGATATTGCGTCATATTACAGTTCTCTCCTCATTCCTTCGGTCCACAGGACAAAACCATATTCCATTCAATTTGCTATGCTAAAATCACCTTTACATTTTACTCTGTTATAAAAGGATCTGCCACATACGTCTGAGTGATCTCATTTCCACTGCATTCAGTCTGCTCTCGTTCCTCTTCTGCCGCTCCAGGCCTCACTCCCATGCACCAGTGTCGGTAGTGTTGCCCCATTAGCAATAATGTCCCCCTTATTCCCTGCAGTCTCTGCTCTCGATATATTTCTCAGCTTTTCCGTTTCTACCAACCCCACTTCTCAAATGCACAAACCGTCTACTGGTTTCAAACACTTATCACCTACTTTCCTTACTTTCCTCCTAGAATATCTTATATAATGTACGTCGATTACTGAGGCTTCTAACAGGCCCGTCTTCCAGTGTCTGGTCAAGCCAAGTCTTCCGCGAACGTCCTCTATTTCTGGTGCCATCAACACTTGCGTCATATATCTTTCTTACTGGTCTCTTCTCATTCATTCGTTCCATATGACCTAACCACCTTGGTAATTCTTTTGTTATCCTATTTACTACGCTAAGATCAGCTTTATAATCTCTCCTGATTACTGTATCCTGAGTCATCTAATCTCCACTGCATCCAGTCAGGCTGGACCCGCCTTCCATACTCCATTGTGTACCGCTAGTCTCGCCTCGGTTGACAAGTCCCCATTAGATTGTATTCCATTCCAATCCACTTTATTCCCTGCAGCCACCCTCCCTTTCTACCAAACGCACTTCCCAAATACACAAACCGCCCCCTCGTTCCAAACATTCATCAGCTACCAGTATTGTGTGCGTTGCCTTTCTTTCCTCCTTCTGGAATACCGCCACCTCTGACTCCGTCAAGAGACGAGGTCACATCCTAATATTCCCTATTCCCTATTCCCTATTCCCTATTCGCCAACTGCGCCCGCCGGTCGTGACGTGCTGAGGCTCGATAGCGTCGGAACCGATCTCAATGCCATAACGATGCAGCATCCATTCCAAAGTACACTAATCCCGGTCGTACAGTCGGGAGGGCTAGATCTCTATACGTAAGTAATGGTAGAAGGGAGAATGGTCAGTTTCCTCGCATGAACAGGCTGTGAGAAATAACTCATTTCTAAATAATATTGCGGACTCGCGTGGAAGCAGCAGCGTGAGTGTTGCCATTCCGATGAATTAAATACAGTGTTGAAGAAGCAGGGTGCAGCTGGGGGCGCCGGTTCAGTTTATACGAATGGAAGTCGGTCCGAAACGAAGAACGATGAGAGAAGAGGTCAGTTCCTTATAAAAACCATTATTTTTATTGTATTTAAATCATTCCGAGGTCAGCCGACCAGTGTCTGCTCTCGTTTCAAATAATTCATTCTAATATCCCGATTTGTTTGTTTCATAATTACGTAATATCGAACTATTTTAAAAAAATGACGCTAAATATGTAAGCGGTAAGTCAATGTCCAAAATATTCCACTTTATTAGTACAAAATATGTATTTTTTCAGTCCAAAATACAAATAAAGAATGCGACCCGTACAAATATAATTCAGTAACGAATTATTACATTTTGAAAAGAAAGCTTTGTTTGAAATAATACTTGAAACCGTCTAGGGTCTGAGCAAGTGAAATGTATTAATTAAGATTGTATGTTAAGATTAAAAACTGACTTCTATTGTAGAGATTTATCTTCAATATCTTGGCTTTAGACTGTAGAGATACATCACCATCTCCACTCCTGGCTCCTCGCTCCTCGCTCTCATTATTCAAAGAATATAGCTCTATAATACAGCGCAGCTTCTCTAGTATTATTCGGTAGTATTAGGGATCCGAGGGAGTTTCGGCTTCCACGCGACAGTGGGCAGCCGACCCCGTATTTTTGCGGATCTTTAAAGATTGCCGAATGCGTCTCGTAGAGCCTCAGGCGCAATGCGGATGCGGATGTCCTCCACCTGGACCGACCCTTGCGACGATAACTCCTTCGACGATAACTACTTCCGATGTGACTGAATAATAACACAAACATTTTGAATACATCAAAATGATCAATTGGGCCCCAAACGTTCACTTTTAATTTTTCACTAGATTTATTTATTTTCTTTTCACTGATTATTTAAAATCATATTCATAAACAGATAAGTAAAATTTGTAAACAAGGTTATTGTAGATAAGATATAACGCGAATTAAGAATCTGAAACAGGAAACACACGAAGAACAGAGAGAGAAACATTCCCAGATAACACCGATGAACAAATTGATAAATAAAATATCGACTCACCGCTAGCTGCTGGCGGGACTGGTGCTCGGCTCTGAACTGATCTGGAAAACAAACATAGATATTGGTCAGTATTTGCAGAAAAGGAAGTCCTATGATTTGAATATTGTCACCGGCCATCAAGAAGCAATGTTCAAGAAACTAGCTAGCTAGGGGGCGGGGCCAGGGTCCGACCTGCTCCACCGGGTCCAGCCTTCCGATAAGATTACGATTGGCGATAGAGAACCGACACCGACCAATAGCGTTAATGTTTGCGGTACAGAATTGAAATCCAACCGATTAGTTCTGTGTAGCGAGAAAAGCTGGAATGTCCTCTCTAAGGCGTATCGTAATTCGGAACTATCAAAGTAAAACCAATCCGAATAGATAATTTAGACAAAAATGGTGATAAAATACCTCGTAAACAATCTTTTTTAGGCTTTGCTCTGTATACACATTGAGTTCTATCACATCCATCCCTTTTCGCTTCAAATTACGAAAAGAAATGCAAAAAATGAGCCATCGATAGTTTGAACGCACAATGGATAAAGTCTGTATGAAAGTCCGCCCGATCCCGCTGCTGAACTGTGTTCTAGAATCATCCATTATTCAGGATTAAGCTGAAGTATAATACCGGAAGAGCCGCACATATCATCAGGGTAGGGTAAGTGTTATCAAGCCGGACATGGAGAATTAGGCATTTTCTGAAGCCAGAAATACATGACAGATGTTGGAGATCGCTCAGAAATAGACAAGTCACCTGTTTTACAATCGCATTCAGGAGTTCAGGAAGAATTGATAATATCCGAGCCACGCCATTGTAGGAACAAGTCAAATATATTATCTCCCGATCTTAGCATTGGATAATTATGCTCGATGTACAATACACGCTCCAAATGTGTGTACTTTGAGGAATTCATGAAAATTGAAAGGACCAGACGGAGCGAAAAGAAGCCAACTGCGATACAGAGCATTTTAGGACAGTCAAGTCGACAAAGCGCTTAATTTGTATAATGTTACACTAGTCGTAGGATGTTCTAACTAAAGACAATGTGCACTCTCGTTATTGGACTGAGGACCTGAGGAGGAGGTAGCTGATGGATGCGGCGGCCAAAACTGCAACTTGTATCACCGTCTGTTCTCAATAATTACAACTTCACAATAGGAATGTGTTCTCCTTAATTGATGGAAGCTAATTATTTGGTAGAAACGATCAAAAACACAAAGTTCTTCAAGCACAATGATCATACCGTCGGATTCATCTAAAGTACCGGTGTTCCAGATTATACTGACAATACAACATTAATACTTTTTACTATAACGAAATGGTTATGCGTGCGAATAGCGATTAAACTAAATGGAGAGCCATTAAGGCGCCACTTGCAATAATAATTCATATTTTGGCGTTTTTTACGAAAATGTGGGTTTATATTAGTCATTTATATCAGAAATTATTCAATATATTTGACTTTTTTTTCAACTATTACTTGGATTGGATCTTTACATTAATATAAAACTAATAAACTGAATGTTATTTGTCATAATTAAGACGATACAAATATTATAAGAAAGACCGTGACCATTAGGTGCATTTTAGGCATGGTGCAAAATTGAGTCAATGCGCTAAACGAATGCATAGACGAAATATATTTTCTTATAATCTTAAAGCCAAGATTACGGAGACAAATCTGTAGGAAACCAAATCAGCAAAATGTTAAAAATTAATAGAGTTATAAACCATTCAATTTGCAGTACATTTGATGAATTTTTGACGTTTTTAAAATACTTTGTTTTAGTAAAAACATACGTTTTTAAATAATAAACTATATTTACTCACATGCTTTGAGGCTTCAACTACTATTTAAAACTAAGTTTAATATCAGAAACACAATAATCATTTTTTAAATAATATATTTCCAGTCTTACGAAACACGATAATTTTAATTGTCTATCGGACTTTCAGAACGCCGTTCAATTCGGCCATGACAGACGTGGGGTTTGCGCTCCGTTGGATTTTCATTAAATTTGCCTATAAAACACATTTTATTACAAATTTTGACTACACTATGAATGAATATTATACTTATTCTCGATACCAATCGCTTATTTTTGTAAATTATTTGGTTTCGGCCTGTTTTTATACGAAAACAGATTATAATTTTGACTTCTGAACATAATGCATATGTCAAAACCTACGTTACGGATCTGAGCGCTAAGAATCAGACAACGCATGCGCGGCTTGCGCTGGACGTGCACGCGCAGGCTTCGTATGCGCGTCCAGCACATTAATTTATTCACAAGATTCAACGTGAAATTCGCGAACCCGTGTTGGGTTTGGTTCTCATTATATTTTATTATACAAATTATTGTTCTGAAATGACTGCCTCCTGTGACTCAAGATGCCTAAGGTCAAAAAGTATCCATTGACACGCTCTACGAAATGTTCATAAACTTGGAAAAAAATTTAAAAACAATCGTAACGTAAGTTGATAATTTTTACCATCCCTATAACAATTGTCTATTTGATTTGACAATATAAATTATATAGTTAAATGTACATATGTTATGTAGTGCAGATAAATTATTTTCTATTGGAAATACATATCCGTAAAGATAAATAATTTGATCAAAAGAATAATACATGACAGACCTGTCTGATTGATACAAATTTATTTGTTATAGTCATATAAATTTTAATATTTTAGACATGAAAATAGTGATTTTATTATACACGTATTAACATTGTTCTTTTCTATCATTAGGAACTGACTGAAATACAAACAGAGGAGGACCACAAAGCATTTCATTCAACCAGCATTGTAAGTACATAACTCTTTTGTACATTTTATCTCTTTACATATTATCAAGATAAGGAATCTTATGCTATGAAATATTATTGGACATGTTTAATTAAAATAGATTTAGTTGTGGGTGTTTCCACTCAACACTACCCAATATATTTTCTTGTTTGTGGACAAATCATCGCAACTATATGGTGGAGTATGCTATGTCAATAGACATTGTTTCCATATCTAACCAATGGTGGCATCTTATATTATTAATCAAACCCTTATTTCAATTTTAGATTATTATTGTATATTATTAAAGTACATAAACATAATTTAATAACAATATTATAAATTATTTTCAGGATGTTCCCGAACTGAGCATTGAATGTGTGGATTCATGTGAACTTCCTAAATTGGATGGCAAAAGAGTGGTCGACATGCACAAATCGTGCACAGGAACGAATATTGAATATGTGAAAGAATGTAAGATTGGTTTTATTTCTAAATTCAGTTTAAAGTGTAATATGTGTGGATCAAATTTTGTTTTGAATACGTGTGAAGACAGAAACAATGAAATTAATATTAACGAATCTTCTGTGTCACGATTTTCTGGTTTAGAAGAGCTAACAGCGATTATTGGTTTTTTATAAAACCAAAAATAAAGAGTATGCCGGAAGCTGCGCAGGAAGAAACTGAATTAGCTATTGCTAATGGATGTGTAGATAAGAACGGAATGCCAATGATAACTGTGGTCGCGGATGGATGTTGGGCAAAAAGATCATACAGAACTAATTATTCATGCCTGTCTGGGGCTGCTGCTATAGTTGGCCATAGAACAGGAAAAATTTTATATATGGGAGTTAAAAATAAATATTGTACGATTTGCGCTCGTGCAAATACTATAAACTCTCCAGTGTCAGAACACAGATGTTTTATTTTATAATTATAGTGGTTCTTCTAGTGGAATGGAGTCTGCTACAATTGTCGAAGGTTTTAAAAATTCCATTCCAATGTATGGGTTGATATATTCTAAATTAATTGCAGACGGAGATTCGTATTTATTATCCTAATATAACCGTAGAGAAAATTGAATGTCGAAATCATCTTTTGAGAAATTATTGCTCTAAACTGTATGCGTTATCGTCTGACACTTGTTTTCCCATTTGAGTACGGAAGATTTTAAAACAAAGAGTTGGCTGTCACTAGCGCCATTAAATATAGAATATCAGAACACAATACATCGGAAGAAAAAATTATTATTCCGAGTCGTGACATATTAAACAGTCCTAGACATGTTTTTGGGGACCATTTAAAATGTGACGCGTATTTTTGTAAAAATTTTAATTTGGATCAAAATCTTACAGGAGATTTGATATCTTGTATTTAATATATAGTAATATATAATGCGCGAAGTTTAATATATAATGTAGATAGTAATATAGCTGAAACCTTTAATAGTATAGTTGCTAAATTTATAGGGGGGAAAATAATAAATTTTACAGGAAGACAGTTATACAGCGGGAGGTGTGCAGCTGCTGTAGTATCTTTCAATTCAATAACTCCTCACTGTAGGTCCTCTCGAGTAAATCTATTTTTGATACAAGTTCAAAAATGCTTATAAAACGTTTGGAAGTAAACAAAATCAGGATAGGGTCCTTGAGAAAAAAGCATTTTAGAAAAAAATCTCAATTAAAACATATTCAGCGTCTAGGGAAGACGCTGAATATGGTGAAAATTGCCAGAGACCTGATATGGATGAAGGCACATTTAGTAAGGCGAAGGAAGGCTTTTTAAATAAACTAACGTTGTCTGCTGCAGAACGACTGGATATTGAAAAAAGTACCCGTTCACAATCAGATTGCGGGGAATGGTTAGAAAAAAAGATATTTATTAACAGCATCGTGGTTCGGGAAAGTTTGTAAAAGGCGGTTAGGCATAAGCTGTGGGTCTTCGGTAAGCAGTATGTTGTGTAGTCCTTCTTTATGTCATGTATCGTCTATACAATACGGGAAAGTCAACGAATTTACTGCACTTCGGCAATTAGAACTTCAAGAAAACATTACAATTGATAGATGTGGCCTGTTTATTGATAGTGCACATAATTTTTTGGGAGCAACTCCGGATGGTACTTCTGATAATGATATCATTATAGAAATAAAATGGCCGTCATCTGCTTCAAGTTTGACTGTTGATGAAGCTATAGAAAAGCGAAAAGTAACATTTTGGAAATTAGACTAAAATAAAATAATGAACATTAATAAAAATCACGATTGGTATTATCAAGTTCGAGGACAATTGCACGTTAGTAATAAAAATATGTGTCTTTATGGAGTTTGGACGGGAACAAATTATATAATTAAACAGAAAACATCTATCGAGATGATAATTTTTGGCACGAAAAAGTTTTTACAAAACTTCAATCGTTTTACATGGATCGCATGGTCCCGGAGTTAACTGACCCAAGAAAAACGAGGTCCGTGGATATCAAAGACCCGCAACATATAATTAAAGCCATAGAAAATAAAGCTCAGCAAAGCACACAATCAAGGAAAAGAATAGAAAAATTACTTTAATCATTTGTCACATCTGTGGTCTTCCGGGACGAGGTTTTATTTTAATTCAGGCTTTAATTTGTTTGATGACCACAGACATTGATAAAATGATTTAGAAATAAAAATAAAGATAATTTGTCAGTGCTATGGTATAAGGATTAATAATGACTGCAACCAGTGAAACAGTTTAGTTCTTTAAAGTATGCCGGGGCGAATGTTAGGAATAGAAGTAATATTAATAGAAATAATATTGATTGAGAGAGAAATATTAATAGAATAATGTTGATTGAGAGAGAAATATTATTAGAATAATGTTGATTGAGAGAGAAATATTGATATAATAATATTGATTGAGAGAGAAACATTAATAGAATAATGTTGATTGAGAGAGAAATATTGATATAATAATATTGATTAAGAGAGAAATATTAATAGAATAATGTTGATCGAGAGAGAAATATTAATAGAATAATGTTGATTTAGAGAGAAATATTAATAGAATAATATTGTTTGAGAGAAAAATATTAATAGAATAATGTTGATTGAGAGAGAAATATTAATAGAAATAAAATTGATTGAGAGAGAAATATTAATAGAATAACATTGATTGAGAGAGAAATATTGATATAATAATATTGATAGAGAGAGAAATATAATTAGAATAATGTTGATTGAGATAGAGAAATATACTTATAATAATATTGATTTAGAGAAGAATATTAATAGAATAATGTTGATTAAAAGAGAAATATTGATATAATAATATTGATTGAGAGAGAAATATTAATAGAAATAATGTTGATTGAGAGAGAAATATTAATAGAATAATGTTGATTGAGAGAGAAATATTAATAGAATAATATGGATTAAGAGAGAAATATTAATAGAATAATGTTGATTGAGAGAGACATATTAATAGAATAATGTTGATTGAGAAAGAAATATTAATAGAATAATGTTGATTGAGAGAGATATATTAATGGAATAATGTTGATTGAGAGAGAAATATAAATAGAAATAATATTGATTGAGAGAGAAATATTAATAGAATAATGTTGATTGAAAGAGAAATATTGATATAATAATATTGTTTGAAAAAGAAATATTAATAGAATAATGTTGATTGAGAGAGAAATATTAATAGAAATAAAATTGATTGAGAGAGAAATATTAATAGAATAATATTGATTGAGAGAGAAATATAAATAGAAATAATGTTGATTGAAAGAGAAATATTGATATAATAATATTGATTGAGAGAGAAATATTAATAGAAATAATGTTGATTGAGAGAAAAATATTAATAGAATAATATTGATTGAGAGAGAAATATTGATACAATAATATTGATTGAGAGAGAAATATTATTAGAATAATGTTGATTGAGAGAGAAATATTAATAGAAAAATATTGATTGAAAGAGAAATATTGATTGAGAGAAAAATATTGATATAATAATAATATTGATTGAGAGAGAAATATAATAGAATTATGTTGATTGAGAGAGAAATATTGATATAATAATATTGATTGAGAGAGAAATATTAATAGAAATAATGTTGATTGAGAGAGAAATATACTTAGAATAATATTGATTTACAGAAGAATATTAATAGAATAACGTTGATTGAAAGAGAAATATTGATATAATAATATTGATTAAGAGAGAAATATTAATAGAATAATGTTGATTGAGAGAGACATATTAATAGAATAATGTTGATTGAGAGAGAAATATTAATAGAATAATGTTGATTGAGAGAGATATATTAATGGAATAATGATGATTGAGAGAGAAATATAAATAGAAATAATATTGATTGAGAGAGAAATATTAATAGAATAATGTTGATTGAAAGAGAAATATTGATATAATTATATTGTTTGAAAGAGAAATATTAATAGAATAATGTTGATTGAGAGAGACATATTAATAGAATAATGTTGATTGAGAGAGAAATATTAATAGAATAATGTTGATTGAGAGAGATATATTAATGGAATAATGTTGATTGAGAGAGAAATATAAATAGAAATAATATTGATTGAGAGAGAAATATTAATAGAATAATGTTGATTGAGAGAGAAATATTAGTAGAATAATGTTGATTGAGAGAGAAATATTAATAGAATAATGTTGATTGAGAGAGAAATATTAATAGAAATAAAATTGATTGAGAGAGAAATATTAATAGAATAATATTGATTGAGAGAGAAATATTGATATAATAATATTGATTGAGAGAGACATATTAATAGAATAATGTTGATTGAGAGAGAAATATTAATAGAATAATATTGATTGAGAGAAAAATATTAATAGAATAATGTTGACTGAGAGAGAAATATAAATAGAAATAATATTGATTGAGAGAGAAATATTAATAGAATAATGTTGATTGAAAGAGAAATATTGATATAATAATATTGATTGAGAGAGAAATATTAATAGAAATAATGTTGATTGAGAGAAAAATATTAATAGAATAATATTGATGGAGAGAGAAATATTGATACAATAATATTGATTGAGAGAGAAATATTAATAGAAATAATGTTGATTGAGAGAGAAATATTAATAGAATAATGTTGATTGAGAGAGAAATATTAATAGAATAATATGGATTAAGAGAGAAATATTAATAGAATAATGTTGATTGAGAGAGACATATTAATAGAATAATGTTGATTGAGAGAGAAATATTAATAGAAATAATGTTGATTGAGAGAGAAATATTAATAAAATAATATTGATTGAGAGAGAAATATTGATACAATAATATTGATTGAGAGAGAAATATTAATAGAATAATGTTGATTGGGAGAGAAATATTAATAGAAAAATATTGATTGAAAGAGAAATATTGATTGAGAGAAAAATATTGATATAATAATATTGATTGAGAGAGAAATATTAATAGAATAATGTTGATTGAGAGAGAAATATACTTAGAATAATATTGCTTTACAGAAGAATATTAATAGAATAACGTTGATTGAAAGAGAAATATTGATATAATAATATTGATTGAGAGAGAAATATTAATAGAAATAATGTTGATTGAGAGAGAAATATTAATAGAATAATGTTGATTGAGAGATAAATATATATGGAATAATATGGATTGAGAGAGAAATATTAATAGAATAATGTTGATTGAGAGAGACATATTAATAGAATAATGTTGATTGAGAGAAAAATATTAATAGAATAATGTTGATTGAAAGAGAAATATTGATTGAGAAAAAAAAAATAATAGAATAATATTAATAGAGAGAGAAATATTAATAGAATAATGTTGATTGGGAGAAAAATATTATAAGAATAATATTGATTGAGAGAGAAATATTAATAGAATAATATTGATTGAGAGAGATACATTAATAGAAATAATATTGATTGAGAGAGAAATATTAATAGAATAATGTTGACTGAGAGAGAAATATTAATAGAATAATATTGATTGAGAGAAAAATATTAATAGAATAACGTTGATTGAGAGAGAAATATAAATAGAAATAATATTGATTGAGAGAGAAATATTAATAAAATAATGTTGATTGAAAGAGAAATATTGATATATAATATTGATTGAGAGAGAAATATTAATAGAAATAATGTTGATTAAGAGAGAAATATTAATAGAATAATATTGATTGAGAGAGAAATATTATAAGAATAATATTGATTGAGAGAGAAATATTAACAGAATAATATTGATTGAGAGAGTTATATTAATGGACTAATGTTGATTGAGAGAGAAATATTAATAGAAATAATATTGATTGAGAGAGACATATTAATAGAATAATGTTGATTGAGAGAGAAATATTAATAGAATAATATTGATTGAGAGAAAAATATTAATAGAATAATGTTAACTGAGAGAGAAATATTAATAGAATAATATTGATTGAGAGAGAAATATTCATAGAATAATATTGATTGAGAGAGAAATATAAATAGAAATAATATTGATTGAGAGAGAAATATTAATAAAATAATGTTGATTGACAGAGAAATATTGATATAATAATATTGATTGAGGGAGAAATATTAATAGAAATAATGTTGATTGAGAGAGAAATATTAATAGAATAATATTGATTGAGAGAGAAATATTGATACAATAATATTGATTGAGAGAGAAATATTAATAGAATAATGTTGATTGAGAGAGAAATATTAATAGAAAAATATTGATTGAAAGAGAAATATTGATTGAAAGAAAAATATTGATATAATAATATTGATTGAGAGAGAAATATAATAAAATTATGTTGATTGAGAGGGAAATATTGATATAATAATATTGATAGAGAGAGAAATATTAATAGAATAATGTTGATTGAGAGAGACATATTATTAGAATAATGTTGATTGAGAGAAAAATATTAATAGAATAATGTTGATTGAAAGAGAAATATTGATATAATAATATTGATTGAGAAAAAAAAAATAATAGAATAATATTGATATAGAGAGAAATATTAATAGAATAATGTTGATTGGGAGAAAAATATTATAAGAATAATATTGATTGAGAGAGAAATATTAATAGAATAATATTGATTGAGAGAGATACATTAATAGAAATAATATTGATTGAGAGAAAAATATTAATAGAATAATGTTGACTGAGAGAGAAATATTAATAGAATAATGTTGATTGAAAGAGAAATATTGATATAATAATATTGATTGAGAGAGAAATAATAATAGAATAATGTTCATTGAGAGAGAAATATTAATAGAATAATGTTGATTGAGAGAGAAATATTAATAGAAATAATATTGATTGAGAGAAATATATTAATAGAATAATGTTGATTGAGAGAGAAATATTGATACAATAATATTGATTGAGAGAGAAATATTAATAGAATAATGTTGATTGAGAGAGAAATATTATAAAAATAATATTAATTGAGAGAGAAATATTAATATAATAATATTGATTGAGAGAGATATATTAATGGAATAATGTTGATTGAGAGAGAAATATTAAGAGAATAATATTGATTGAGAGATAAATATTAATAGAATAATATTGATTGAGAGAGATATATTAATGGAATAATGTTGATTGAGAGAGAAATATTAATAGAAATAATATTGATTGAGACAGAAATATTAATAGAATAATGTTGATTGAGATTGAAATATTAATAGAATAATATTGATTGAGAGAGATATATTAATAGAATAATTTTGATTGAGAGAGAAATATTAAAAGAATAATGTTGATTGAGAGAGAAATATTAATAGAATAATATTGATTGAGAGAGAAATATTAAAAGAATAATATTGATTGAGAGAGAAATATTGATATAATAATATTGATTAAGAGAGAAATATTAATAGAATAATGTTGATTGAGAGAAAAATATTAATAGAATAATTTTGATTGAGAGAGAAATATTGATACAATAATATTGATTGAGAGAGAAATATTAATAGAATAATGTTGATTGAGAGAGAAATATTAATAGAAAAAAATTGATTGAGAGAGAAATATTGATTGAGAGAAAAATATTGATAAAATAATACTGACTTAGAGAGAAATATAATAGAATTATGTTGATAGAGAGAGAAATAATAATAGAATAATATTGATTGAGAGAGAAATATTAATAGAATAATGTTTATTGAGAGAGAAATATTATAAGAATAATATTAATTGAGAGAGAAATATTGATATAATAATATTGATTGAGAGAGAAATAATAATAGAATAATGTTCATTGAGAGAGAAATATTAATAGAATAATGTTGATTGAGAGAGAAATATTAATAGAAATAATATTAATTGAGAGAAATATATTAATAGAATAATGTTGATTGAGAGAGAAATATTTATAGAATAATGGTGATTGAGAGAGAAATATAAATAGAATAATATTGATTGAAAGAAAAATATTAATAGAATAATTTTGATTGAGAGAGAAATATTGATACAATAATATTGATTGAGAGAGAAATATTAATAGAATAATGTAGATTGAGAGAGAAATATTATTAGAATAATATTGATTGAGAGAGAAATATTAATAGAATAATGTTGATTGAGAGAGAAATATTAATAGAAATAAAATTGATTGAGAGAGAAATATTAATAGAATAATGTTGATTGAAAGAGAAATATTGATATAATAATATTGATTGAGAGAGAAATAATAATAGAATAATGTTCATTGAGAGAAATATATTAATAGAATAATGTTGATTGAGAGAGAAATATTTATAGAATAATGGTGATTGAGAGAGAAATATAAATAGAATAATATTGATTAAAAGAAAAATATTAATAGAATAATGTTGATTGAGAGAGAAATATTGATACAATAATATTGATTGAGAGAGAAATATTAATAGAATAATGTTGATTGAGAGAGAAATCTTAATAGAAAAATATTGATTGAGAGAGAAATATTGATTGAGAGAAAAATATTGATAAAATAATACTGATTTAGAGAGAAATATAATAGAATTATGTTGATTGAGAGAGAAATATTAATTCAATAATATTGATTGAGAGAGAAATATTAATAGAATAATGTTGATTGAGAGAGAAATATTAATAGAATTATATTGCTTGAGAGAGAAATATTAATAGAATAATATTGATTGAGAGAGAAATATTGATATAATAATATTGATTAAGAGAGAAATATTAATAGAATAATGTTGATTGAGAGAGAAATATTAATAGAATAATATTGATTGTGAGATAAATTTTAATAGAATAATGTTGATTGAGAGAGAAATATTAATAGAAAAATATTGATTGAGAGAGAAATATTAATAGAATAATATTGATTGAGAGAGAAATATTGATATAATAATATTGATTATGAGAGAAATATTAATAGAATAATGTTGATTGAGAGAGAAATATTATAAGAATAATATTGATTGAGAGAGAAATATTAAAAGAATAATATTGATTGAGAGAGATATATTAATGGAATAATGTTGATTGAGCGAGAAATATTGAAATAATAATATTGATTGAGAGAGAAATATTAATAAAATAATGTTGATTGAGAGAGATATATTAATGGAATAATGTTGATTGAGAGAGAAATATTAATAGAATAATATTGATTGAGAGAGATATATTAATAGAATAATTTTGATTGAGAGAGAAATATTAAAAGAATAATGTTGATTGAGAGAGAAATATTAATAAAAATAATATTGATTGAGAGAGAAATATTAATAGAAAAATATTGACTGAGAGAGAAATATTGATTTAGAGAGAAATATGAATAGAATAATGTTATCGAGAAAGAAATATTAATAGAATAATGTTGATCGAGAAAGAAATATTAATAGAATAATGTTGATTGAGAGAGAAATATTAATGTAATAATATTGATTGAGAGAGAAATATTGATACAATAATATTGATTGAGAAAGAAATATTAATAGAATAATGTTGATTGAGAGAGAAATATTAATAGAAAAATATTGATTGAAAGAGAAATATTGATTGAGAGAAAAATATTGATATTATAATATTGATTGAGAGAGAAATATTTATAGAATAATGTTGATTGAGAGAGAAATATTAATAGAATAATATTAATTGAAAGAGAAATATTCATAGAATAATATTGATTGAGAGAGAAATATTGATATAATAATATTGATTAAGAGAGAAATATTAATATAATAATGTTAATCGAGAGAGAAATATTAATAGGATAATGTTGATTGAGAGAGAAATATTAATAGAATAATATTGATTGAGAGAGAAATATTAATAGAATAATATTGATTGAGAGAGAAATATTGATATAATAATATTGATTAAGAGAGAAATTTTAATAGAATAATGTTGATTGAGAGAGAAATATTATAAGAATAATATTGATTGAGAGAGAAATATTAAAAGAATAATATTGATTGAGAGAGATATATTAATGGAATAATGTTGATTGAGAGAGAAATATTGATATAATAATATTGATTGAGAGAGAAATATTAATAAAATAATGTTGATTGAGAGAGAAATATTAATAGAATAATATTGATTGAGAGAGAAATATTAATAGAATAATATTGATTGAGAGAGAAATATTGATATAATAATATTGATTAAGAGAGAAATATTAATAGAATAATGTTGATTGAGAGAGAAATATTATAAGAATAATATTGATTGAGAGAGAAATATTAAAAGAATAATATTGATTGAGAGAGATATATTAATGGAATAATGTTGATTGAGAGAGAAATATTGATATAATAATATTGATTGAGAGAAAAATATTAGTAGAATAATGTTGATTGAGAGAGAAATATTAATAGAATAATATTGATTGAGAGAGAAATATTAATAGAATAATTTTGATTGAGAGAGAAATATTAATAAAATAATATTGATTGAGAGAAAAAAATTAATAGAATAATATTGATTGAGAGAGAAATATTGATCGAATAACATTGATTGAGAGAGAAATATTGATATAATAATATTGATTGAGAGAGAAATATTAATAGAATAATGTTGATTGAGAGAGAAATATTAATAGAATAATATTGATTGAGAGAGATATATTAATAGAATAATTTTGATTGAGAGAGAAATATTAAAAGAATAATGTTGATTGAGAGAGAAATATTAATAGAAATAATATTGATTGAGAGAGATATAGTAATGGAATAATGTTGATTGAGAGAGAAATATTAATAGAAAATTATTGATTGAAAGAGAAATATTGATTGAGAGAAAAATATTGATATAATAATATTGATTGAGAGAGAAATATTAATAGAATAATGTTGATTGAGAGAGAAATATACTTAGAATAATATTGATTTAGAGAAGAATTTTAATAAAATAACGTTGATTGAAAGATAAATATTGATATAATAATATTGATTGAGAGAGAAATATTAGTAGAAATAAAATTGATTGAGAGAGAAATATTAATAGAATAATTTTGATTGAGAGAGAAATATTAATAAAATAATATTGATTGAGAGAAAAAAATTAATAGAATAATATTGATTGAGAGAGTAATATTGATCGAATAACATTGATTGAGAGAGAAATATTGATATAATAATATTGATTGAGAGAGAAATATTAATAGAATAATGTTGATTGAGAGAGAAATATTAATAGAATAATATTGATTGAGAGAGATATATTAATAGAATAATTTTGATTGAGAGAGAAATATTAAAAGAATAATGTTGATTGAGAGAGAAATATTAATAGAAATAATATTGATTGAGAGAGATATAGTAATGGAATAATGTTGATTGAGAGAGAAATATTAATAGAAAAATATTGATTGAAAGAGAAATATTGATTGAGAGAAAAATATTGATATAATAATATTGATTGAGAGAGAAATATTAATAGAATAATGTTGATTGAGAGAGAAATATACTTAGAATAATATTGATTTAGAGAAGAATTTTAATAAAATAACGTTGATTGAAAGATAAATATTGATATAATAATATTGATTGAGAGAGAAATATTAGTAGAAATAAAATTGATTGAGAGAGAAATATAATAAAATTATGTTGATTGAGAGAGAAATATTGATATAATAATATTGATTGAGAGAGAAATATTAATAGAATAATGTTGATTGAGAGAGATATATTAATGGAATAATGTTGATTGAGAGAGAAATATTAATAGAATAATATTGATTGAGAGAGAAATATTGATAGAATAATGTTGATTGAGAGAGAAATATTAATAGAATAATATTGATTGAGAGAGAAATATTGATACAATAATATTGGTTGAGAAAGAAATATTAATAGAATAATGTTGATTGAGAGAGAAATATTAATAGAAAAATATTGATTGAAAGAGAAATATTGATTGAGAGAAAAATATTGATATAATAATATTGATTGAGAGAGAAATATAATAAAATTATGTTGATTGAGATAGAAATATTGATATAATAATATTGATTGAGAGAGAAATATTGATATAATAATATTGATTGAGAGAGAAATATAATAGAATTATGTTGATTGAGAGAGAAATATTGATATAATAATTTTGATTGAGAGAGAAATATTAATAGAAATAATATTGATTGAGAGAGAAATATTAATAGAATAATATTGATTGAGAGAGAAATATTGATACAATAATATTGATTGAGAGAGAAATATTAATAGAATAATATTGATTGAGAGAGAAAGAACATCATGGGAAGACATGTTTTTATATACCTAGTGGGGATTCTTTCCTGTCAACTATTATGTTAATAAAAAAAAGAAAATGCAATCATCTGAATGCCTCCTGGGTGGTTGTGGAATTCTGCTCCAAGCTTTACTTTCACATCAATAATTATGCTAAGAATTAATCTGCATTAATGTTTTCAGGTACACCACCATTCTGAAGAACGATAATATGATTGATGGACAACTAATTCTTTAACAGTGAATAATAATACTTTTTCATATTTTCATTTATATTTTAATATTCAATATATATGTAATGTATTATGTGTATTAAAACAATTAATAAATATTTTATTACATAATATAATATTACCATAAATAGTTCCCTCTTCACAAATACAACTGCTTCAAAAGTTATTATTTATCAGTATGAATTTTACATCAATTTTTTCCTTATAAATCAGGGAAAAAATTTAATATTTTATAATCTTATGTTTATTGACACAAACAAAGGTTTTTATCATAAACATAACAATTCTTAGGTGAGAACTTTAACAAATTATTTCATTTTCGCTTGATAATTTCAAATGGCAACACATATGTATTATGAATGCTGAAGAAATGGTTATTTTCTGATAGCTTATTACCTAGGAATTTAAGAAAACCAACAATTGTATACTTGTCCCTTTCTACTGATACCTTACACTCTAGCAATATTTACGTAAAAAATAACGCACTTTTATGTTTACTTGATATTGTAAATGAATTAACTATTAGTCTCGTCTTGAAAGGGTAAGCAAAATGCAAAAATATCTCGAAATTCAAACTGGAAAAATTAAAGTAGCCTCTTAATGAAAGTTTATCTAGAAAAACATATTTCATCTCAGAAGGTGAAACGTGGCTAAAAAGTTATCATCTGACTGCAAACGTAAATTAAAAGCAAATAAATGTATCTTCCTAACCCAAATAAACGAAGATTTAATTAAAATATTGATCCAAAGTTTAAAACTAAATTTGTCGTTAATAATTCCAAATGTCAGAATAACTTAATTAAATCACTGAAATATATTTGTATCTAATCATTAAACAGGTGTCTTCATGCAAACAGTGATAAGACATATTTTTAAAAGTGCAAATTCCGAGAATCCTAAAATTATAGACCGATTTCTCTGCTATCTAATTTCGATAAGATATTCGCAAAATGTATGAAAAACGATCAGTAAGCTGTATCAACTAATCTATTTGGTTTTCCAGATAAAGTGAGTACTTTTAATGCAATCTACAAAATTAACCAAAAATATTAGCGTGTGACTTACTGCACGACTAGTTGAATGGCAGAGTCCAGCAGGTACCTGCGGAGCACCGCAAGGTTCAGGTTTAGGACCCTTATTATTATTATTGTAATAAGATAAATACGGATTCAGGGGAGATACTTATCCAAGAGAAATCTTATCCAAGAGATTAGGAATTCGATCAATTAAAAAAGGGCTCCATTGTAATCTGCTAACTCTATATGCGGATAAAACTAATTCTATAAGTTTTTCTGCAACCAAAACAGGGCAACCCATTGACGCATAAAAACTTATCTTGCATTCCTGTGATTGTGATTTTGTAACGATCACTATTGGTCAGTGTAACTGTAAAGCCATTATATATAAAACAGCTGAGTATAAACATTCAGGACTAGTCCTGGATAATAATTTAAATTTCAAAGAACACATAACCCTCGTATAATAATATAATAATTAACGTCAATTTTTATTCTACTTCTGTCCTTATTGTGATTTACAAGCTCTTAAAATGATATACCGTGCATTGGTTGAATCAATATTACAATACGGAATACTAGGTAGGGGTGGAACTTGTAACATACATCTCAAACTAATAACTACAACTCAAAAGATAATAATAAAAGTGGCTACAGAATACCCAACCAGACAAGTTTTTAAAGATTTTCCTGTTTGAAATGTATCTTCCTTGTATAAAAAAACTGTTTTATTTCATTTTGTCTCTGTTAATAGTGACTCGGAGTAAAACCAACGAACAGGTTACTTTAAAAATGTCGAATTTGATATTAAATAGGACAGAGACGCGCATCGTACATTGCTCCTAGACTGTAACTGCCAAAACCAATTATATATGTGTCCAAAAAGAGGTTCTAAAATAGCTAAAAGGTTTTGAAATTATGAACTAATTATGATTGCGACGTCTTCCTTATTCACAACCTCTAACCTGATCAGTTTCCTAACCTTTAAATAAATACTTATCATTTCACACCGCAGCATTATAGAGTTTGGTGTTGTTTTACATAGATGGCGATAGTCACCCTCATAATTTGAGATCTTTCTAATTTGGGGGTGCGCATCCCTACTATTGTTAGTATGTTGCTTAATAACAATAGTAGATATTAGGATTATTAGGAATTTAATTAGTTTGGAGTATTTAAAGTAAAAATAGAATCAATAGAACGAAGACATTTCACAGTTGTACCGAATTCCGCAATAACAATGTCAGCTTTTGAAATCACAATACAATATTGGATCAAATGAATACTGACTCGGGATGAAAGTAATAATTAAGGACATAAAGGACTAGAATGAGTGAGTATGAACTGGAAGAATGGAAGCAGTATGACTCCCGGCAGTTAGAAGATCCCAGAGGTCGGGTTAAATAAATATTTGGAAATATCTTGTAAATCTATTCAATATGACATCATCGGGTTAATAGTTCATTTCGCCTTCAGGAGTCGATTCTTTCAATCAACAAATATAATACAGTACTTACATCTGTCGGTCGGCTGGGTGCTGTCTCCCGCTGCGCAGGGGGCCGGCAGGAGGGCTGCCCGGGGCTGGCCGGGGCTGGCTGCTTGGCTGGAAATTCAACAATATATTTCATAACTGGGCCAGTGGGAGGGTGTATTAAAGCAGAGACAATTTTCATTTGCTGAGAAGAGTCAACAGTAGAACGTAGCGTTTAGGACTATACGGATCATGGGCAAGAATGTCGAACGTCTCCATTCTGCAGGAGCTGAACATCAAGGACAGACTCAAGCTGCAGCCTGAAACGAATTCTTCATATCTTTGGCATCGTGCGAGAAGAGAAGCTATCTTGGAGAAGCTCAGTGTGGTGGCCAAGTCGGAAGACGGAGAGGAAGAGGAAAATCCCCTATACGTTGGACTAAAGTGGAAAGGGTGACAGATCTGCAGGTCGCGCAGCAAAGTGGAGGAGCACAGTCAAAAGGACGAGAGTTGAGGGCGATGGAGAAGACGGTCCTCTGTCGAAAAGCTCGAGAAATGGTATTTTTTGAAAAGTAAGAAAGTATCTGTATCAAATCAGTATGAGCACGAACATCACACGAGAGGAGGAGATAGACTGAGACTGACATGCAGGAAGAGAAATGGAATGAAATGCCAGAAAACATAAGAACGGAGGAGAAACTGCATACATTGAACATTAATGTAGAAAAGGAACGACTTTGATCTTGTTTATTTTAGAACATGTATAAATATACTGATTGTGTACTCGGTTTTATACTTGGATGGGTAGGTCTGAAACTGCTTCTGTTCAGAGACGACTCAGGAGTCGGTATGCCGGCCGAGTTCCAGAAGATTACGGACTGCAGGGTGAGCAGGTTAGTGTATTTTTATTAGATATTCACCAAACCGATAGAAACTGCAGTACTAGTAGAGAATAATTAAATTAAATATTGAGTTCTTTCGATAAATAGATGAATGATCGTATTATGCTTACATGTGAAGGTCACCGGTCAGTTTCCTCCCGCAGCGCAGGTGCCGGGAGGATGGTGTGCGGGAGGGCGTGTCCGCTGGTCTGGAAAATTCAAAGATATACTTTATAAGGGTGGGTGTATTAATACAGGGTGGGAAGGATATCGATTGGCTGAGGTCAAATGAATCATTGGAGATATTTTGATCAAAGGGCAAACTAAAATGTAAAAACACACACTCGTAGGACCGATACTAATATTATTATGAAATATTGAATAATAATAATAATTTAATTTTAGTTGAATCGTGTTATTGATATTGGGAAGATGTTCCCGAAAGTGTTTCAACTCGATCTACAAAATAATTAATTAATTAGAAATAATACAACACATTCCTTTTCTGGGGCTGGGAGGAGCATTATAGAACTATTAATAAATGGTATAAAGGAATAATGCTAAGTTAACGGTTCATAGACAATTCAAGTACATTGCAGTAGCATAACCGGGCACAGAAAACCTTCCATTCTAACTGGAGAGATGGAAGCATCGTTACTCGCTTACTGTACTATGGAAGGAGACGAGATGCCTTTATCTAATAAGTAGAGCGCTTACATCTGACGGTCGGCTGAGTAGTTTTCTCCCGCAGCGGGAGAGGAAGGCTGCTCGGGTGTGGCGGGTTGTCTGAAGAGTTCAGTAATACGCTTTATAACCGAGCAGGGACATTATCGCACGGACCAGGGGCGCTTCGTGGGCAGGGATGGACACCGAGTGGATCGCGGGAGACGTTTTGGGTGAAGAGCGGATGGGAAGTGGGACAAGACGAAGACATCCTTTATCTTGAGTCCTTCTTTACTTCTTCAATGTGAGGAAAATTATTATTATCAATGGTATCTTGGGTAACTAAGCAGGAACTACTATGAAAACCAATTTTAAAGGTGACTATTTGCAAAAAGGATCACTTATTCTTATTTCCAATTTATCTAACTGCAAACCCCTAGTATTTATATGTGTACTTTCTAAACCCTCGTTAATGTCAAAAGAACGGTTTGTTTACAAAAGCTGATTAGAAAATTCAGAATAGTTGTCGCCATTCGGGCATCCCGAGTGCTCCTTCATTTTAATGTCAACATTTCTGCAAGATTTACCAATACAAAAATAATTGCTACCATTGCAAATTAATTTGTAGACCCCACATATTTTAAATATCATTTCTATACTTGTTATTTAATATATAATTCCTTAATTTGTTACTAGTGTTAAAAGCTCGGTGTATAGAATTTGGGATATATTTTATAATTAAATTTGGAGTATGATTACATAAAAACAGGGTTTTTCTCCACTGCTTCCCATAGGTAAACATTTGATCTGATCTACTTTTCCTTATACTTTATTATTAATTGAAATTTGTTTAATAATGTGTAATTATCTGTTGAAGGTATTTATGGATAAGGGAACATGAACTCATCTACTAAGCGCGGAATGGAAAGCTGATAATTACAAGTATTACTATATCAGTATATGTATCTTTACGGAATATGTCAATTCTAGTTTATTTTTAACTATGGAAATGTTCAAATTCAACAATATTATTTCAAGTATCTTATCTAATATGTGGCCATGAAGAAATAAGTCAGTACATTCATGGAAGTCTTTTCAATATGACAGAATCTGTTTAATATATCATATATTCACTTCGTCTCGTGAACTGAGTTCTTTCTATCCAGAAACACATTATTGTACTCACGTGTGAGGGTCGACTGGGTAGTTTTCTAGGGGGGCTGGGAGGAGGGCTGGTCGGGGCTGGCTGCTCGGCTGGAAAATGTAATAATATTCTTAATAGATGGGGTGGATTTGATTTGCTGAGAAAATTGAAGAACGAAACATAGTGTTGAGGGATGATCACAGGGATCAGACGAACAAACACCAAGTGGATCACATTTTGGGAGATATTTTGATTACAGAGCGAAATGTGGCACCAGACGAAGAGATCGTCCATCCTGATACCCAAAGGTAGGAAATGTATTAGAACTGAGTAACTCCAGTCATTTGACAGAATCAGATTATTTTTCTAGAAACTATATAACTTCAGTTTGTACATTTAAAACAGTTATTGCTTATAAACAAGAGGTGGTTAACATGCCGAAACGTCGGCTTAAAAAATCATTCGTTCATTTGGGTTAATAAATAAATACAACTTACAGCTGAAAGGGTTGTCTCCGTGTGGGCGCAGAGGGCCTCCGCAGTGGCGGGCTGTCGGGCGGGCGGGGCGGGGGTGGCTGGCTGGCTGAAAAATATCACTAATATATCTGATCATCTGGACGTTGCAGAGTACAATATTGCCAGCAGTGGCGGAAGAGCAGGCTGGCGCGGGCGAGGGGCGAGCATTCTCAAAGATCAAAGCAGAGGTACTCAACTATAGTCAATTTCAGGGCTTAAAAAACATATGCCTTAAAAATAAAACAGCAGACGGCTTTCATTAAAATATATCCCGCTATTATTGGCTCCGTATTATTTATAATTTATACCAAATTATTTAAAATATCCAAATAGCCTTCCAACTAAACCATCGAAATAGACCCCATTTCGAGGAATGGCTTTATTTACAAACTCAAGTCCAGCAAAGGAGCCGGGCCGAGGCCGGGTGACTATCAGGGGCAGCATCTGTTGCATCTCTCGCGAAAAGTAATTATTGTAATCTGATTTCTAATAATGTTGCTATGACAACCTCTGTATTTTGTCATTATTTGAATATTAAAAAGTAAATCAAAATGCCGATCCAAACTGGCAACACGCATAGTACAGCCGGAGCTCGAGAAATATACCGTAGGTCCAAGAACGCGTCTTTTTGGAAAAGTTGTCTCGAATGTGAGAAAATCAACCATCTTGTTGTCGTCCCTTTCTATCAAAATGTTTCTCTCTGGCAAGATCAAATAACATTATGTGCATTGTATTATGACAAGAGCCAGGTTCTCCTTGATAGAGTGAAGCACAGAATACCTAGAAGTTCTAAGGGAAAGATGAATGCAGTACAACTCTCGAGAGTTAGGAAAATACCACAAGTTCTTATCTCTGTATATACAATGTGATATTGGGTTAGTACTTCATTTCGCCGTCAGGAGGCGGTTCTTTCAATACATATATAAAAGGTAGTACTCACATCTAGAGGTCGGCTGGGTAGTTTTCTCCCGCAGCGCAGGGAGCTGGGGTGGGCCGGTCGGGGCTGGCTGCTCGGCTGGAAAGTTCAACAATATAGTTAATAACAGGGCGCGGCTACGCAGGGGGTGGGGGAGGATCTCGATCTGCTACCCGAACGTGGCGGGGGGCAAGACGAAGAGATTTAGTTATCCCGACACCCAAAGTTCATGCAGTTCATTTAGTTTATGTTCTTAAAAGATATTAAATAGTAATAGTTCATGGAGACGAAGCTGTTCATATGATATTATATGGGAAGTATGGAAGTAAGGGCATCACAGGCTTAAGTGATCGTATATAATATAAATAGCTTCGTCTTATCATTTGTTTAATAACAATGCCTCGGTGGTAAAGATCCGGTACTTGTTTGTTCTTAATAACTTGGACATGCTCAAACGTAGTTAATAATATTTCTGTCTATAGTAATTCTCGGAAGAGAAACCTCATTTGCAAGAAATCAAACAATAGTTTCAGTAAGGCAGCTTCCGTGAGAAACAGAGCGCTGTTTTATTTTTTAAATTGACATAAACAAGCGTGGGTCATCATTCTGCCCCTGAAGCGGAATCGGGGCTAATCTTGAATGTCAACAATTCAGATTCATCAAACTATTTAGTAAATATCACATATAGAGGCTGAAGTATGCCTAGAATAATATGTTTAGCAAAAAAATGAATATTGTCCAAAGGAGTCTAAGAAGAAATGCAACATTCGTCAATGATGCAATATAACGCTTTGAGGCTAATATTGAGAAGGAAGACCTGAAGATGAAAACCTTCAAACAGAAGTTAGTAAGTTCACGATAAAAACTAGGTAAATTAGTGCAAGATTATTTATATATTTAAAAAAAAGGTGAACAAATATTCAGTTGCTACCGAGAGTCGAACCTGGTCCTTTTCCTATTCTCGTGCAGACGCGTTAACCATTTGTGCTGTATCAATAAATTAGGCTCTCGACAAGGAATTTTAAAATTCTATTCTCCGGTTCTATACTATATATATTATTGATACCTACATCTATTTTTGAAAATGATCGACTTCATATCGTGAATCCCATATTTGGGATCGCTCGCTAATCGAGCAATTTTATTTCAGAAGTTAAACACTAGATGACATTTTTTAAATGACAACTCAGATAGGACCTCTGCTCTGATGTAAAGCTGTTCCGATACATTTAATATTATTTGTCACTATAGTATTATTAGAAAGACTGCGACCGTTACATTCATGTCGAGTGTGCCAGAAAAGTGGCTCGTTCTGCAAAATCCTTTGATATCTGTATTAAATTTGCGAGGCATCCTGTATCTTGCAGACGGTTCTCGTCTCTTCTGGCTGCAATGTTAATGAGTATTGCACTCGTGCTTACTGACTAACTTTCCAGCATTTCACTTTTCGTCAATCGGATGGTTTTGAGGGAAAGGGCGTCTCAGGGAAAATGTCCAATTCATTCATTAGAATGGCAATGCGCATACTTTAGGTACGTGTACTACAGAGAAATGTATATTTGTCATCTCTTTCTCTCTGGCGAGATCAAATAACGTCACTTGATATTTAGGTAATTAGTTTCGCCTCGACGCATGCATCATGAGTTCAAATTTCATATATTCACTTCGCCTTCAGGAGTCACTTTTTTCAATACGGTAATAAAATGTTGTACTTACGTGTAAAGGTCGGCTGGGTAGTTTTCTCCCGCAGGGCAGGTGGGGGCTGGGAGGAGGGCCGATCGGGGCTGGCTGCTCGGCTGGAAGATTCAGCAATGTACTTAATAACTGGGCTCGGAGGGTGTATTAAAATAGGGCCTTTATTTAGCTGAAAAGATTTAAGATTTTTTACTGTAATTAATATTATATTTCATTCCATTTTGATTTTGATTTGGTGACAAACTCCAAGCAGAAGTCCAAAGTTACGCTAATACCTAAAGTAAATAACTTTGTTTTGTATATTTAAAAGGAGAAAGGATCATATTTCATTTGAAAAGCAGCTCCGTCGAGTTGGATACTCGATCTGTGGTGATTCTCAGAACCGTAGCTAAATCAATGTGAAAATATCTTTAATTCTATAAACTGGTCTTCAGGATCGTCTTCTGAACCGCGTTTGTGGGAAATCGGAATAGTTTTAAATAACGCATTGGGGCCAAAAGGATGTTCAAATGTTGGCTTCTGTCACGTGACTATTGTATATTCATTATACAGGCAATGCGCTATATAATACAAATATGGTTATAAAGATAGACAGATAGACATATAAAGATCGCGGAGTATAAGGAGATATGAAATTAGAATTCAATGTGAAGACAGAAAAGATGGTCAAATATGATTAACCAGACGGAATATTAACACTATCAAGTTCAGCTGGAAACCTAATTAGTTTGTAATCAAACAACAGGTACAGACAAGAAAATACTATTATTAGGAGAACACATTCTTATTGTGAAGTTGGAATTATTCAGAACAGACGCTCTGTCATGTTTTAAATACTAATTTCGTGAATTAATTATAAATATATGCATATCCAATCAATTTTGTAGTGCATCTTCCCCGGGTTGGAAACAGAGATCCGGGTTCGAATCCCGGTAGCGCAAAAACAATGTTTTTCAACAAAACTGATTTTATATGTACAGTGAAACCCTCTTAATGCGATCACCTTTAATACGTTTTCACGCCTAATAGGATTACATTGTTCGGTCCCGAAAAAGTCCCATACAAATTACGTATTTTTTTATGCTTAATACGTCTCCCGCCTAATAAATTAAAATATTTCTGACAGAACTTAGTTTATCCCTACAAAATGTCCCCCGTAATACGTTTTTCGCAGAATTTTTATTGTTTGACATTTTTAAAAATGAAAGCGATATTCCTTCCACCTTCAATGGGTGCAATAAAATGAACTCTCTTTAAATGGGTTTTCCATGGGCCATAAAAGTTTATCCATTTATTTTATTAGGTAGTTAGATATTTTATGTGACTTTAATTAATTAATCACTTTTTAGTAGTAATATTTTTATAGGTAATTATTTAGATAGTTCAAATTGAATACTTCATTTAGTTTCCTTATAATATTATTCTGTTTCTGTAAGTAGTATTTAATATACTTTAAGGGTACATAAGGGTTTTTTATTAGCATTCTTATAGTTACATTTTATTATCATTCATTTAATCTTCTTCGTTATTATTAATTTGTTGCATTTTTGTTACTCCTTTAGGTATGCCTATTTATGGCTGTGATTTTCAAATACATATTTATATAAGTAAAATTGTTTTTTAATCTTTTTTTTATAAATAAAATATTTGAATTATTCTAATGTTAGTTAAAATACAATATTAGGTGTTATGGTCAAATAATGCACGAAAATATTGAAATCACTGTTAATAAGTTTTCCTGCTTAATAAGATTTTATTTGGCGCTCTCTTGGAAAACGTATTAAGAAGGTTTCACTATATATATTTATAATTAATTCATTAAATTAGTATTTAAAATACAATTGTTCCCTTGCGTTCCTTTGAATTGCCCTCTGCGCGAATAATTGACATTAATATTGAACGACAAAATTTGTATTTTTCTATGATTTATAAGGAATCCCTTCATTTTGCATTAGAATTATTAATAATAAACTAATGTATTGTGCAATTGATAGATTTTATATCAGAAGTTATATTTTGTTAAGAAAACCATAGACAAGTAGAAGTGTAATATTTCCGGAAACAGTCAATACCCAAAATGGACAACCCCGAGAAATGTGATGACTTCAGGCCAATAAGTAGCTTGCCTAAACAAACAATTGTGATACAAATACGCTGGTGGATCAACAATCACAGTTTAAAGATGAACATTCTTGCGGAACAGCTATTCATTATATCACTAAAGACAACACAAGATAGACCGAAGCCTTTGAGACGATACCTTATATACTAAATATCTTACAGTACATGACCTCAGTGGGTTAATATTTCATTTAGCCTTCAGGAGGCGGTTCTTTCAATACGGTAATAAAATGTACTTACGTGTGAAGGTCGGTTGGGTAGTTTTCTTCTGCAGGGCAGATGGGGGCTGGTAGGAAGGCTGACGGGGGCTGGCTGCTCGGCTGGAAGATTCAACAGTACGCTTAATAACTGGGCAGTGGGAGGCTATAATAAAGCAGGGTCTGGCTATGCAGAGGGGAGGATTTTGATTTGCTGACACAAAATAATTAAACGTTGTGTTTAGGGATTATCGCGGGAGACGTTTTGAAGGAAGAGCGGATGGGATGTGGGACAAGACGAAGACATCCTTTATCTTGAGACCTTCTTTACTTCTTCAATGTGAGGAAAATTATTATATGAATAATTAGATTTAACCTCTATTTGGTAATAATATCTTGGGATATAAGTAGGAACTACTATGAAAACCAATTTTAAAGGTGACTATTTGCAAAAAGGATCCCTTATTCTTATTTCCAATTTATCTAACTGCAAACCCCTAGTATTTATATGTGTACTTTCTAAACCCTCGTTAATGTCAAAAGAACGGTTTGTTTACAAAAGCTGATTGGAAAATTCCGAATAGTTGTCGCCATTCGGGCATCCCGAGTGCTCCTTCATTTTAATATCAACATTTCTGCAAGATTTACCAATACAAAAATAATTGCTACCATTGCAAATTAATTTGTAGACCCCACATTTTTTAAATATCATTTCTATACTTGTTATTTAATATATAATTCCTTAATTTGTTACTAGCGTGGAATGGAAAGCTGATAATTACAAGTATTACTATATCAGTATATGTATCTTTACGGAATATGTCAATTCTAGTTTATTTTTAACTATGGAAATGTTCAAATTCAACAATATTATTTCAAGTATCTTATCTAATATGTGGCCATGAAGAAATAAGTCAGTACATTCATGGAAGTCTTTTCAATATGACAGAATCTGTTTAATATATCATATATTCACTTCGTCTCGTGAACTGAGTTCTTTCTATCCAGAAACACATTATTGTACTCACGTGTGAGGGTCGACTGGGTAGTTTTCTAGGGGGGCTGGGAGGAGGGCCGGTCGGGGCTGGCTGCTCGGCTGGAAAGTTCAACAATATACTTAATAACTGGGTAGTAATAAAAAGGGTCTAGCTACGCTGGGGGTGAGGGGAGGATTAATATTTGCCGAGAAAATACAACAATTAAACATAGGATGACATTTTGTTACCCCGATACCCAAAGTGAGGAACATTAGTTTGTGTATTTAAGACTTATTAAATAGTGATCTTTCGAGGTAGGCAGATAAGACAATATTGTTCTGTATCTATATTAATTATCAAAACTGATAGCAAATCTATGGGAGAATATATTTTGGTCTGATGACGTCATTCCGTATCGCGTTCGTGAGATATCCAAATTATTTAGAACACGTTTTGGGACAATGGGATGTAAAAACAGCTAGTTTGGACCCATTATACAGGCCGAGTCTATTGAGAGACTTCTCGAGATACTGGGTAACAAAAATATGATATTGGAAATATATGAGGACACCCAGAGTACAACTGAACTTGAGTTCATATGTAGCGAGATATTATATTAGAATGCAATGCGACTTACAGCTGAAAGGGTCGGCTCCGTGCGGGCGCAGGGGGCCTCCGGGGGCGGGCTGTCGGGCGGGTTGGGGCGGGGGTGGCTGGCTGTCGGGCGGGTTGGGGCGGGGGTGGCTGGCTGTCGGGCGGGTTGGGGCGGGGGTGGCGGGCTGCCTCAAAAATATCACCATATTAATGAAATGAAAATATATAAAAATAACTTTATATTTCAAAAATTAATTCTTTACAAGAAATCACTAGATTTGAATTAGTTTAGTGATAAAACAAAATTTTTTATTAAATTAATTAAAAAAATACAATTTTGAGTCTACCAAATGTAAAAAAAAGTAATTTTTCCAAAATTATAAAACGAATCCCCGATACTGCGGGAGAATATACCCTGCAGCTATTCACTGCCCAGTCTATATTCAATATATACTTTAAATATGTAGAATATAAAGTGACCGACTCACAGCTGGGGGTGTTGGGGGTGAGGGCGAGGGTGAGGGCGAGGGTCTCCCAATCAGGGCGCTGGGGTCGGTGGCGCGCGTGCGGCAGGCGGGTCTGGCTGGAAACTATTAATCAAATTAAAGTATTAACATATCGGTGAACTGAAAACTAATAATACTAAAAATAACCTACAATCTTTAGTCTTTTTAAGTATCTCAAAAAATATTAGATAATACTTTAAAACAGTTCGTTGCTGCGAAGGATTCCGCGGTAACCACCGAGCTGAAGATGTCCAGGATAATAGCAAGCGCGATGGCTCCGCGTCGCTTAGAACCACTTCTTATCATGGATGGCTGCGAACAAATGTCTTATCGTGTTAACCCTCTGGATCCTGCTGATATTTTAAATCAACCGGATTTTAGATAATTTATTTTTCTTGAAACGTTCGCTTAAATAATGAAACCATTTTGATATTTGATCAGCTGAACAAACCGATTAAACTAAATAAGAAATGTGTTAATAGCAAACTAAGTATTATAGATAACCAAATCCTTTTTGCAAATAGTCACCTTTATATTTGCTTCCCCAGCTGTGGCTAATTAGTGACCCACCGCTTACACTTCATAGTCTTATTTTTATATTAGTATACATTGTTTCCTAAAGAAGATGCCGCGGGTATCGAAACATGTTGATTTATCAATAAATAGTGGTTTAAACAAAGTGCTTTATCTGATTATTTACACCCTCCCTGGTGACTCACGGTCCGCCCTACTCTGGGGGAGATGGTTTCACCCTTGAATCGTGATGCTGCATCTCTCTCTACACCCGGCTTATCATAACACTAACTCCATCATTCATATTATAGATACGATTGTTTAATATAGTACAAATAATTATCGTTGAAACTGGGCGCCGTGTTAGTTAACTTTGGTGTTATATCCTCTTATGTTATATCTCGGTATTATAGTTTATTGCAACACTTCAAAGTGCATGGATTAATACTAGATTTACACTCAGAAATAGTAGTTACAACTGGAAGTCGCGTAGATAAGAGAGCGCTTCCGAAGGGCGCGGCGACTTATAAAGGCTCTCTATGCACAGTCCCTCTCGGGCTCGCATGGCGGACCACACACATATTGACTAGTTTTATTGAAGCATATAGCACCGCTGTTTTTCAATGTCATAAAGCCTTCAATATTGCCGTATTAAAATATATTCGTACAAAGATCTAAACACGACCCGCTAAAGTTCGCCAGAATTACTCGGGGCCTGAAAGGGTTAAACACACCTTAAAATGGACCCGTTCCATGAAGAATAATATATGATATAATATCTTTGTGTAATGTGTCTCGCGGGAACACAACATTGGCCTCAAACTGGACAACTTGTGTCGTTGCAAATATTTAGTTTAGAGCCTGGAAAAATAAACAAATTATCATAAAGAACCGACTGTCAGTCCTACTCCAAGAATGTCTCTGTTTGACACTTCAGTCACTTCCGGATCATGAAGGTCATAGGTCATCTTCCCGCACCTTTCACGACACTCGCTTCAGTACCAGAATATATATTTTTTGATACGTAAGAAAATAATTGATGTAACATATTGACATTAATGAATCAGAGATAAGGTTATTTTTCGGCACATTCGCTTATCTTCTGAGCTAATATCATTATCTATCTAATCTAATCCGCGACAAGTGGAGTGAAGACCGATGCACAGGGTGGTAGGAAACGGGAACAGCTGGGGCCGTATACCGGAAATAACGCGACAAATGTTGGCTTCCAAGTCGTCTATCGTCTCTGGTTTATCACCGTGCATGAGCGACTTCACATATCCTTACAGAAAATAATCCAAAGGTGTGAAATGACACGATCTCGGGGCTAATTCACAGGTCCATTGTGCGCTCATCGAATGTTTCCTTCGATACATAGATTGCGTTGCACCGGCGCGCTGAGACCGGAGCTCTTCCGCATTAATGCCATTCAATTGGAGAACGGAGAAGTCACCTTGCACCTGTGCACGCCGGCGTCCTCGATACCGCGCTCCGCTCGATGCTGCTTCAGACAGCTTCTTCGGTGCGCGTGCGTATTATCAATCACAGAAGATGATCCACGGTTGTTCCAATTATGTCGACCATCGAATTGACGCAGCGCACGGCAAGTTTCCCGAACTGAACCACGAATTTTAAAATTATTTTTCACGCGTCGTTCTAGCGTAAGTCTATTCATGTTGAAATAGCAAACCAAACTGAGCACAAATCAGCTGTCGGCTGTCAAATTCGCTGTCGCTGAAAAAAGTGTTGCCAATTCGAAGAAAACACCTTTACATATTACCGTAATGTACTGAAATACATAGTCGAAGGCCAGACTGGACGATTGTCGCTCGACAGCCGCGGAGATGGCAGCGGGGCTGTCGCAGGAGACGGCGCATTATTGCCAAGCAGAGATGAACCTTACTGAACGGTACCGTGCGGTGCTGGGAAGGCAGTGCTCCGAGGACGATGCATCTGTGTTACTCTGCACCGCATTGTAAGATTTATTCGCTAATTGTTTTTGTAATTCCAGGATCGACGTCCCTTCCTTCTTCTGCTTCTTATGTTTCTTTCCTTATATGACAGAGGAAGGTCTGCGAGGACTGGTGAAAGCTGGTCTCCTAATTGACTGCTTCATAATTTGACAGCTGAATTGGTTTTCTAGAGGACGACGCGAGGGATGTTAAAATGGAAAAGGAAGACCAGCTTCTCCAGGTGCCTCGGAACATCAAATCTGGACGGAGACCGGGGATCACTGCTCAAAGATCGAAATTATCTCACGCTTCGACGGTAGTAAACCAGATTATAGATATTCTAAGTATTGTAGTAACTGTAGGTAACAAGAAATTCCATTATCGTATTAAGGCCAAATGTCAATTAATCTTTGCTTGGAATCACATTCAAGTGACAAGTCTCTACTATTCATGTGTTTTCACATCTGACAGCTTATTACATTTCGTGATTATAGAACTTGAACTAATCTTAGAATGGTAGCTGGTGCGAGTGGCAGTACCCTGAGCGGGTCGGTGGACGTGTAAGGAAACGACGTCACAGTATTCTATAGTCAGTTTCCACTAAAATAATACACCATTGTACACTGCTGACAGCTGAGGGCTGCACATCAGAGGGAGAACCTGTCTCAGGTTCAGTTCTCGGATGTCCCCGGACATCAACACACTAAATGTATCCGTCGTCTGACTGAAGAAGTCACCGATCTCCTTTCACCGCCCACCGAACCTCCTGGCTCCTGCATTCTCGGAACACCCGGTAGGTATATAATATAAGTAATCATATTAAAAGAAGCTATCGTTGAATTGCTTAATTTTCTCGGGCGAGTCCATTCAGATAAGGTTTAGTTCTGCAGGAGATAAGCTTCAGGGGTGAGGTCCGCGCTGCGAGCTGGAGCACCGCCAGGTCCCAGATAAGGCGCTCGAGGCTTAATAATTATATTCTAATCATTCCCGGCTTCATCATCATCATCGCCGAGCGGAGATCGGCGAGCCCCCCTGCACGGCAGGTCGTGGGGGCAGTCAGCAGGCCGTGCAGGATGAACTGCGACCGCTCCCAGTGCGAGGAGAGAGGGGGCGGGTGGTCACCGAGCTCCGTAAATAAAACTAAAATATTACACGGAATAAATAAACCAATAATGAAAACTTTTTATTAAATTGATTATTGAAATATCGCAATTTGTGCAAATAGCCCGAATGAACGGAGACCTTATCTTACTTAGCTTATGGGCTGCGAGGCAAGTTCCTCGCCACCTGATGACAGTTCCCTAATTATTCAATACTAACCTGCTGGCACTGATCTAAGGTAATTCCCCGTTATAAAATGAACATTGTATAAATTATAGCTATTAAGTATATTAAAAATCTAATTGAATGTTTCCAAACATCGGCTTGCAGTTCAGAGCCACCACTCCACTCCACCGAGGCGAGGACAACCCACCACCCACCACCCACCACCCATCACTCGCGACCCCCGGGATGCATCCGCTCGGTGGTGAATTCATTCAATTTAGTCAACTTTTAAAAGAAACCTGAAGTCGATTTGAGGCGTTAATAATTTCGTAGCACCGTACGAATTTGAAAGTTTTGGAACAGCCGCCATTTAGAAACAAGTTAGCAGGTCACGAACTTAGCCTAGATAAGTTTGAGTGCAAATACCGTGTCCACAAAATTAGCCCCGTCCCTCATAATGCCCAGGAAGGATATTCCAGGTTTCCCAAATAATCAATTTGACCTATTTTTAATCAGCCAGCCCAGGCAAGGTCGGGCCAGGTCCGGAGCGGGACCCCCTGTTCTCCTACTTGCTTATCATATACATATATTTGGGATATCAGTAATGACGGCCGTTTAACGTTTCCAATAATCACCGAGAGATGTCGATTCTCAATATATTTTAAACATTGTAAGACTTTACAATACATTAAACAGAGCTTCCGATATTCACCGACAGATATTGATTTATAAATATTCCAGTATAATATACGTAATTAAAACAATATTGTGTTAATGAAATATTAGTTCACTTTTAGAAAATGCCATTCGTCGATAAATGAGTTAAGAATGCAATTTAGTTGGCCCTCCCGATGGGCCGAGATATCCTCGATGGGCATGTTTCTATATATCATCCTACCTACGCAGCAGAGACGCGTGTGTAGTTTCCCTCCTTTCTTAGCATTACATGAAAACTGTTCATCGCACTGTACATTACTGTACTGAGTACTGAGATTTAGCCTTCTTCCCGAATGGCAGCCTCGGTCTATTTTCTTACTGAGGTTTTTAAAAACAAATAGCATTACGTTGAAGCGTATTTTCTGCTTAAAGGTCATCACACTCAGATCTCTCAGGATTGCACTGCTCCCAGTATATCTATATTAAAGGTCATCACACTCAGATCTCTCAGCATTGCACTGCTCCCAGTATATCTATATTAAAGGTCATCACACTCAGATCTCTCAGCATTGCACCGCTCCCAGTATATCTATATTAAAGGTCATCACACTCAGATCTCTCAGCATTGCACTGCTGCCAGTATATCTATATTAAAGGTCATCACACTCAGTTCTTTCAGCATCGCACCGCTCCCAGTATATCTATATTAAAGGTCATCACACTCAGATCTCTCAGCATTGCACCGCTCCCAGTATATCTATATTAAAGGTCATCACACTCAGATCTCTCAGCATTGCACTGCTCCCAGTATATCTATATTAAAGGTCATCACACTCAGATCTCTCAGCATTGCACTGCTCCCAGTATATCTATATTAAAGGTCATCACACTCAGATCTCTCAGCATTGCACTGCTCCCAGTATATCTATATTAAAGGTCATCACACTCAGATCTCTCAGCATTGCACTGCTCCCAGTATATCTATATTAAAGGTCATCACACTCAGATCTCTCAGCATTGCACTGCTCCCAGTATATCTATATTAAAGGTCATCACACTCAGATCTCTCAGCATTGCACTGCTCCCAGTATATCTATATTAAAGGTCATCACACTCAGATCTCCCAGCATTGCACTGCTCCCAGTATATCTATATTAAAGGTCATCACACTCAGATCTCCCAGCATTGCACTGCTCCCAGTATATCTATATTAAAGGTAATCACACTCAGATCTCTCAGCATTGCACTGCTCCCAGTATATCTATATTAAAGGTCATCACACTCAGATCTCCCAGCATTGCACTGCTCCCAGTATATCTATATTAAAGGTAATCACACTCAGATCTCTCAGCATTGCACTGCTCCCAGTATATCTATATTAAAGGTAATCACACTCAGGTCTCTCAGCATTGTTAATTCCCGCAGTCGGACACTAGTGGAGCGAGCGGGTTTAGCGTTAGCGAGTATTTATTTATTTATTTATGTGTACATTATTTCATGATATGGAACACGAACAATCTTTAATATATCAAGTTACCCTCTAGTATAGTTTATAGTGTATAGTGTGTCCAAAACTATCGTATCAAGAACCTATCTAGGTATCGCCTTCAAAGTGCAAGATTCTCAATGAAGATGTTCTTGTGTAACTAAAAACATATAAATATTAACTTGATAAAATAGAATATAATATTAGGACATGCGGAGCGCCTTGTTTTAAAACACCTGTGCAAACAATGTGCCTATAATGTGTAGCTACAAGTGCAAGTTGCCGTCTGGCTAAAATACAATCAGCCAATCGTGACGCTCGTCGATGTTCAAATCCAGTATGGCTGCCAGAACGATGTGAGCAGAAAATAATGACATTACAGAAATGTCTCTTTACACAATGGTGAAGTAAAAAGTGCATAGAGTCGGTTTAGGGGTTTTGGATCAGGCGCTACTTGCATTGTATTGAGAATGGCCAAATATTGGCACAACCTCAACACATTGAAGAGGATGAGATGATGTACAGCTCTGCTGCTCGGATAATTGACCATATGTCCTGCTTGATTTGTTTATAATTCGTCGGTTTATAACTTTATTATATTTCCTACATTTGTTATTTGCTCATTTTTCTCCATAATCTTGGCTTCCAGATTATATATATATATGCATCGAGCAAATTAGATATTTGTATTGCATCCCTCTTCCATCCCCTAGTGCTGCGGGCGATGTGTGTTTAGTTTATCCAGCCACGGAGGAACTTTACTGTCTTACTGTTGCATTATGTATTGTGACCTGAGTAAGGATATATTTGTACTGTCATATAAATATATATTTATTTATTTACTTTATTTGTGAGTGCACCGATACTGGCTCTACCCATATTACGAATCCAAGGTTTAATATATAGTTTCATGTTCTTGGGACAGTTCAAAATATTTGTAGTTCCTTTGGCCGTATGTTGCATGTGCTCTAGTCATATGTTGTACTTGTGAAAATTATATTTAGAGTTGTCTTAAAATGTGTCTGTTTGTATTTATATATGTATTTAAGAGTAGTATTAGTACATTTCAGAAAGGGAATTAAGTAACAGTTCCTGCTGTGTGGATAGGGATAATTAACCCTTGTTTTAGTTCCGCGGGGAAGTCCTAAGGTTAATAAGGTAGTGCAAGGGGGTGAGCACTTGCACACACATTATTACCTTCTCTATACCATCTCCTCTATACCTACTCTATACCATCTGTACCGGCAGCATTGCTATGTTTTAGCGATTGGATTCTATTTTTGATAACAGTTTAATCTACGTTTGTGGAAGAACATTTGTAAGCAATATCCTGGTTTAGATTGTGACTTTCAGATCTATTATTGAGCGGTGAAGAGGGGATTGTTTTAAACAAACAGTTTGCATAATTGACCATTTGGTCAGTCACAATTTGGTTTTTAAAGTAGATCGGTCACCTCCTATGTCCAGTTGATTGAGAACTGTCTCCTTTAGTTAATCAGCGCTAGTTGCCTCTCTTCAAATATTACACATTTCTTTAGTCTCCATTGGTATCGATAATTTTTTGTTTATAGTAAAGATCTTTGGCTTTTTTAATTATTAGTGTACATGTGTTTCTGTATCTTTTGTAAGAATTATGCAAACTGATGTCGCAAGGGTTGTTTGGTGTTTTCTGTGTAACATGTTTCTCTTTTTATAGACTTAATAATATTTAGCCTAATCCGTGGTTTTAGGGTTCTTTTACTAGATGGGGTGTGTTTGTAAATTGTTTGTTAATTGCATTTTGTATATGTTCTATGAAGTAATTCCATGCACTTAGTTAGAGTTAGTGATAAGGTAGAGGTCATTCCAATTCATGACAATTGTTGGTTTTCATAGTTTATTTTATCTGTATATATAGAATACAAAATAAAAATTAGTGGGTAGACATTTTACATTTAATTTGATTAACTTATTGTACATAGAGAGCATTACATATGCAACACTACCTCGCGCGGGGAGAAGGGGGAATCCAGCGGGGACTCAGTGCAGCAGGTTTATTATAATGGTAGCAAAGCGACAGTACAGTGTCTCCCTGTCCAGCCCGGCACGGTATCGCAGCGCGCCGGGTCCCCGCGTTCAATGGTAGATCGGACTGCTCGCCGGACCGGGACGGTTCACGGTTCAAGAAGGTAACGGTCGGTGCTACATGCGGGCTGATCATTTGATATGAGACCCTGGAATACCAGGCTCAGCAGTCCGGGGCGGTGTCTGCTCACGTTCGGCAAGAGTAACCCGGTCTGAGGTCTCGTGCAGAGTGGGTCGGCCGTGCGGCCGCTCGGCGGCGGTCCGCGAGCCGATCTGTCGGCTTCCCGGCTGCGCTGTGACGATGGTAGACAGATGCTGCCGGCGGATAGCACCAGCCCTAATGGTGACAGCTCTCCGGAGCAGGATCCCCTAAACAACAAAGTTCAAAGGTGATTAACCTCGGGGACTGCATAAAAAATATTAAATGTCAATTGTTCAAGCGTGAGGGTGGACCCGCCCCGTTCCCAGGACTGTTTATAAGCAAAAGCTCTTATATTGTCCTTCTCATTCGCTGCCAGGTTGCAATTATTCTAATGCTAACTGGCAGCTGTGCAATTCCGTCTGTCACCAGAGTGACAAAACGGAGCCGCACAGCCGCCATCACAAACAGCCTCATTGTCCCTGACCTTTTGAATATATTCAGAAATCAGTCATCAGAGCACCACCTGACCAGGAAAAATAAGAAGTAAAAATGAAGAATAAAATTAATCAATATAACAGTGCCGATGACAAAATAATATTACAATGACTGTATGAGGAAATGTAAGTATCGGGAGTCCCAGTCCTAAGGAATTCTCACCTAGAAACCCGGGGACGGAGCTCCAGATGGACACAATTTGGCTGAGATTCTAGTTAGATTTTCTGTCTGCTCTGTCTGCTTCTCCTGGCGGTTCTGCGTCCCTGCTACTCTAGCGGGAAGATTAGGATTTTTAATGAACTAAAAGGGAATCATTAAATGAGTACAAGGCGAGGGTGACTCACCGGAGCTGGAGGTGTCGGGCTGGTCCCGCCGCCTTCTCTCCCCACCGTCTGGCGCAGTGGCTACACTCGTCGTGTCGTTCTAGCGGAACTGGGTGCTGACGAAGACGGTCTGGTCTGGTGCGGCGGCCAGCGGGGGAAGGGTCGGTGTCGTGTCGGGTAGTGCCGCTCGACCTAGCGAGGATGGGATTCTCTATGGCAGAGCGAGGAGTTCGTTAATGAAGACACGCCGGTCCGAGTTGCACAACGTCCAGAATAACTCGTCAGGAAATGGGAAATTTTCTATATCTGACCTTTCTGACCTGGTCCATCGTCGGGGCTGATGTGCTACACCGCAGAAAGTATGCACAGCTGATAGTAGTTCGTCTCGTAGTCGCGGGTTGGGTGAAGTAACTACAATATTTCTTTGCAGCGGGGAACGGTGGCAGGCCATGATTCGAGCTTCCGTAATCGAATATTGCACCAAAGAGCAGAGTTTCAGAAGAACCGATGTGCAGTTTTCGCTGCGCTTCTCTGCTCTCATCTGGAACTCCACATTACAGCTGCTCTACATTACATTTGCTCGTTTTAAAAGTCCTCCATAGTTAATTATTTTTCGATCCTTTTGGTTATTTCATGCATCACGCTGCTAGTTCCATTCACTCGCTTCCTCCGCCTTCACGCATCGCGCTGCCACTTACTTTCTTTCACTCGCTTTCTCCGCCTTGAAGGCCGCTATGTAGAAGCTTAACCCTTCCGGGACCGGTGGATACTTTAATCCTCCTACTATAATGGATATAATTCCGGAATTCCCCTCTAGTGCAGCTATGCGCATAGCCGTATTTGTGTCTTCATTAAATAAGGAACTTTGTTTCCCCTCATCACACCAAAGTTTACTAATCTGTAAGGCACTGAATATATCCGCATTCTTGGCTAATGGCTGCGACAAAACTAATTTGTCGATGAAGGTTCTAATCACTTTATGAGCGTCCCGCAGTAGTATTTCAGTTAATAGTAATTCCATGACGGGCGCGTGTCCGAGATACTGACCCCTCTTGTGCAGCCAGTGGACGACCAGATCGGCGCAGAAGTACTCCGCGAGCGTGCGGTGGATGAACTCGCTGTTATCCCCTCCGCCCTCGCCCTCCCGGACCAGTCCGATCCTGCACAGCTCGTCTCCCCACCCGGCCCCAGGAGCGTCGAAATTTATTTTCGCAAATTCGGGGAAGAGGGTGCGGAGGGCCAGCAGCCTGTGCTTCTCCGTGAGCTGCTCCACATTAGATTGTTTTATTGGGTCGCTCATTTCGGCATCGAGGCTCGTCTTCTCAGTGAAGTATATGTCATATTTGATAATAATAAATTGCTGATACAAATCGAACACACTCTCAACATTAAAGGTATTTCTGATGTCAGTGTGTGATCCAGTTTCTGGATCTAGATAACCTCCGACCCGCTGCCTGAAGATTTCCGCCAACATCCGCATTTGCAGCGGAATCCCCATAAAATTCTGAACGTCAGCACCGAGCACCCGTTTAGCATTATCTAATACATATCCCGCGCACTCTTCGAGTTTTTTCTTCTCCGCATCTCCGTACTGGTCCAGCTCCAGGAGCATGTGCGGGCGCCAGAATTCCACGAGGTACTCCCGCTGATAAAGTTCGCTGATCTTTTCAAAACGCATCGCAACGGCTGAGAGCGCATTTTCAAGTATTTCCGCTCTGTAAACCCGCGTGGTGACCCACACCCTCGCTGTGGTTTCATTATGCAGGTACTTTAACAGCCTCAGCACCTGATCTTCAGCGCTGTACTGTGTCGAGGAGTGTCGCTTTATTTCGTCAAAGCCATCAAAAAATATATATACATCCCGAGAATTTTCCTGCTCTTTATTCAGGCAGAATTGTAGCAGCCCTCGCAGCCAACTGTCGCTGTCTCTCAGAATAATCTTGCAAACCGAATTCAGACATAGCTCGGTTGAAAAATTCTGGATTTGATAGTCTTTCAGGTCAACCCTGATCACCCAGGCGGTTGCCCGCAGCAGCCGAGACACGCTCGTCAGGCTGGTGGATTTCCCCATGCCGGGCTCGTCAGCTATGATGACCACTTTCTTACTCGTATTGCGAAGATCTGCCTCGTCTTCCGACTCACCGGTGTCGGTGGACACGTACGGGCGAAGGTCTTTTACGGAGCCTCGCGAACGTTGCCACAGAATCAGACCACCATTCGCTTCTCGCTTTAAAATGTGGACAGCCCTGCCGGGGTTTTCCTCCATAATGACATCCGCTTCTTCGGTCGAGGCGGCCAGCTTGACGTGTTCAGTATTCAAAAAAACATTTATATTTTCTTCAGAAATTGTCTCGTGGCTCGACAGAGACCGTATGTCTCCAATGTTCTGGAAGACGAATATATCACTCTCCCTGTGTGCCTGCCGTATAAACTGTGAAAAGTTAAAAATTATTTTATAAAATCGCCTTGTCATGTAGAATCCTGCATTATACATGGATTTACAGTGCACCAGTCCTGCTTCAGAGGATGCAGCGAGCCAGTATACTGTCGAATCAGGGTTCTCGCGACACAATCGCATGAAGATCGATTCTCCGTCTCCTGCGGTGTGGACGATCCTCCTCTCCCCCAGAGCACGCACGAGCTCCCTCCACGGATCAGTCTCCAGCTCCTCTCCGCCGATGCCGCTGATCACCAGCAAAGTATCAGGATAATGCACTCTCAGGGCTATAATAAACCTCGCCACATTCACGTCCTTGTTAACTGTGGAGTGCACTTTCAAATCATCTTGACCGAGAAGTGGGTCCTCCATTTTTAGGGTAAATTTTTGGTCAGTCACAATTTGTTTAAAGTTTTGCCTGTCTATACAACTGTCGATATGCGACAGTAACCTTCTAACATTAATAATGTTTGTATAATTCTCCAAGGCAAATTGTTTTCCACCGACGATCAACATCTTCCTCGAGAAGAGTTGTCTTTGAGACTCTTCCGTGAGATCACTGAAGCCGAGCTGGGCGCAGGGCACGGTCGTGAAGGATACCTTTAATGATTCTAAGGATCTTGTACAATCGGTTTCCGGTGATGAAATGAGAATTAGTTTTTTGCGAGCGTTACGGGTGAAGTTTTCGATAATCTTAAAGTCTGGACTAGCGAGTGTGCTGTCCACGATCAGCAAGTCATCGCCGGAATATCCAGATTTGTATAAGCTGTCAAAGTCCACAGTTCGATCTAAATCTCGCATTTGTCTAATATTTACAAAAGTTTGGCGCTCGGGTCGCAAGTAGGTATCAAGTAGGTAGTGCTCAGGTTGTGAGATTTCCCGCATTCGAGAGAGCAAATTGTGTAACACCGCAACTTGCAACTGACCATCTTCGCTCTCGATATGTAAAATACGCGCTTCCCTGGATTCTAAGAAGACATTGAGCCCCACAGTGTCCTCGAAATACATTTGACATTCCGGCAAGGAGTCGAGATAGTTTTTGGCTGCCATCTGATATATAAGCGGCCCGACTTTGGGTACCTGCTCGCTTTGCCGCTGGACCGCCTTCAGGAACTCCGTATGGAACCAGCGCATCAGCTGCTTGCTGCGCCTGATGACCGCCTGCAGACTCTCCTTGGACTGGCAGGTCATGGAGCGCTTATCGAGATTTATCTCAAATCCTGCAAGTAAATCTTCAACCGTTCCCAAGTTATGCCGGTTTACGAATTGAGATATACGGTTCATCTTTACTTTTTCGGTTTTAAGTGCAGACCACAGTTCAAGCAGATATAATTCTTGTTGTGAGAAAACTCTCAGATTACAGGAACTGCCTAGTTCTTCCGTTTTGTATCGAAGCTCTTTTAACCACATTATTTCTTGTTGTTCTTCTACGGGATCTGGCACATAGCCCGTGGCGTGACTCGCCCTCTTGTGGACCTCGTTGTACTCTTCTCCGCCGAGCGCGCCGCTGCTCACGGGCCAGTCCAGCACTTCACGGATTGTTACTTCACCTTCAAATGCCTTTACAAAATTATCAATTCGGTGGATGGTAACATTATATTTTGGTGTGTGCTTGTCCATTGTACCAAACTTTGAAATGTCTAAAGTAACCACTCGATTTGTTCCCGCGTGGGACCCGGCGGTGTTGATTCTATTTAGCGGCGCCAGATAATTGGTGATGTCCAGGCGGTCAGGGCACACCGTTTTCCTGTACCTACTGTACCTACCGTCAATTGTTTTCATTAACATTTGTTTGCAGCCCGGAGTGTCGAAGGTCACGGCGTGCACGTGACGGGTAGGCGGGCGGTCGTGCCTCTTGACGAAGCCGTCTCCGTCCCTCTGCATATACTCGAGAGTGAAGGCGGTGACCTGGGCGACCCACGCGCCCAACGAGTGTCCGGTGAGCGACAGCTGCAGACTGACACCCTTCACTCCATTCACTTCATCCAGTACGGTCATGATCAAGTCGGAGAATGTGATGGCAGAATCCATCTGAGGTGAATATTCTGCGCCGACAACGCTGTTATAATTTGCCCAGAGAGCTCCTGTACTTGTGAGATTAGTTCCTCTGTGGGCGATGACTACCTGCTGGAGCGAGGGCTTCCAGTAGGCTGCCCCGTAGTAGCCGTTGCCCCAGCTTTTGTTGAAGGCGGTAGTTAAATATTTCCATCCATCGGGTAAACTTACAACACCGTCAGCATACACAGCTTTGGCTAGCTTTGCCAGCTCGAGTGGGCTGGGGAAGGGCTCCATGTCCAGGATCGCGGCATCGCGAGTGATCGGTATAATATTCTCTATCAAGGTTTTTTTAATTTGCTCGCAGCTGAACTTCAAATCCTTATCCACCTTCATCGTGTAGAAGGCGGGTAGCGGAAGAAGCAGTAGAGGCTGACCGTACTGATCTGGAATAGGAAGAAGGGAGGGCGTTAGTCCCCGTAGTCCTGATGTAGGTGAGTCAACTGACAAATTTGACACAAAAACAGCTTTCTGACCCTAATCAAGCAAACCAAAACTGGCGCAACGAGACTCCTGACTCCTGATCGTCTCCGAGAGGATTCTCCCGGCTTGGAGTATAACATTTCTAACTTATTTTATATAAACAGGTAGATTTTCCCGTGTAGGAGGGAAGCCTGGAACTGGCAAAAGAGGAAAGTGGACCGAGTGACGTCGGTCAGGCTTGTATGGTTCGCGGGAGATGCGTAACCGATCGCCAAACACGGTCTGTGACAGAAGACAATCATTTCTGACGGCAACGGATTCGGCGCACAGTATCCAGGCATGAACTGGGCGTCACAGACAGATGGGAGTGGCAATAGTCAGCGGAGGGGGCCATAAGCCATATAGCCGGGGGCTCCACGCCAAATAATACCTCGGCACCGAAGCCACGACCGCCTCTTCGCGAGAAACGCAAACAGGAAAAGACAGCGAGAAGCGCGCCTGGGGCGAGGTGGATCGAAGCATTCGAGATGTGAATCTAGAAGAAGACCCAGTACAAGGGAAACCGAATATGAGACTACACGATCGATCATCCGAGAAGACGTCCTTCAGTACTTCCGTATCCTGAGCTGGAAGGACTATGCTACAATCCGAGGACTAGCAGCAAACTGCTGCCGGTACTATTGCGACTGTAACCGTGAACTGCCATCACCGCGCAGCCGCGTCTGGTCACAAGGTGGACGATGGACGATATTACTAAACAAGGAAGAGAAAGCCGACAAGAGACACCTCGGAAACGTGATCTCGCTCGCGTCACCGCAGGGTTGACACGTGTCGTCAAGTCGCACGACCGTCTATTATTCTAGTGTCAAATCTTGAATCCGCTAATATATGGACAAATCCCCCGGATACAAAGGAGTCATTACCTAAGCGAGATGTCTAGTCTAAAAAACTACCAAATATAAATCATTTTATCGCAGCTTATTTTGAATATCATCTGACATGGCAAGGCAACAGCACTAATAGCAACGGCAATAGCAAAACACAGTTCCGTCACTTGGTTTGATACGAACGCCAACGGAATGAAAATATATAGAGTTGACAGGCGTAGTTCGGCACTCTGTTGCTCAATTAGAAACAAGTACATTATAATGGGCTCGTTATATTCACACCCGCCATCTGAGGAGCTGCACCCATTTGGTATTTTATCTCTCCCTCTAGTTAGGTAGAATTAGAAGTATCGCTTATCTGATGTACTATAATGAAGGGAAGGAACTACCCCTATTATGTTACAGTTAAAGACTGTATTATTAAAACTAAAAAATGAAAAAACTATTATTTTAGGAGACAAACTTAAATATAGCTAACGACTACTCATCTAATAATAAAGATAATTACTTAAATATGCTAGTTGAATTTAACTTTGTGTCATGTATAAATGGATACACTAGAAATGTAACAAATCAACTACCTTCTCGCGTGCATTGTAACACTTCAGACACAAATAATGTTATTTCTGGCATCGTTCATACAGAAGCCACTGACCACTGCGCGACTATATTTACTTTACTTACAAATACAACAGAAATATTCATCCTCATGTGACGGGAAATAAATTGCAAACCAAAAATATACACGCGATACAATTAAATGACGCACTCGGAATAAATTAAATTCTGAAAAATGGACTAAATTATACCAATGTTGCAACATATTTGAAGACACACTATCTAAACATATAAATGCCGCTAAATATACCTTACCTAAATGCAAATCGTCTAAATAAAACCCTGGATTACTCATGGTCTAATCGTATCAATTAGACATAAGAATTCTTAATAAAAAAACTACCAAATAACGAGCAACTAAATAGATATTAAAAAGTATACAAGAAAAAACTATCATTTTTAAAATCAAATACTAAAGAAAAATACTACAAAAAAATTCTAGACTCCGCAGTAAATGATAGTAAGAGAGTTTGGAATATCATTAATGAAATCACGGAAAATAAACAAGACAAAAAAGGAAAAATAAGTTTTATTATACACGACGAATCAAAAATAAATTGCTCAGAGAAGCCCCAGGAAACAGCAAACATTTGTAATAATTTCTTTGCCAACGTCGGTAAAAACTTGGCTAGTAAAATCACAAAGAACTGGAGTACTGACGTTGCTACTTCTAATGCAGTACATACAGGAAATAAAATAGACATTTTTCAACCCACAGCAGTTAACAAAATTGAACATATCATAACATGTTCAACACCAGGTTATGATGGATACACTGTTAATACATTAAAATTTATAAAAAAACAAATATCCAAACTCCTAATGCATGTAATAAACTTAAGTTTAAAAACAGGGGTATTCTCAACATGCTACAAACAAGCCATCATTTCCCCCATATACAAATCAAATAACCCCGAGGAAATAATCAATTACAGACCAATCTCTCTTCTGTCAAACTTTGGAAAAATCCTAGAAAAAATTGTGGATTTGAGAAAAGTCTTCGACAGTATCTCCCGCAGCAAACTAATATTAAAATTAAAATCTGTCGGTATAGACGACAGAGCACTAAGCTGGATTCAAAGCTATCTTCACGAAAGACCGCAAAACGTAAAAATTAACGAAACCCTAAGCCAACCCCTAATCAGTGAATTTGGTATACCACAAGGGACAGTTTTGGGCCCGCTTCTCTTTATAATTTATGTCAATGACATTTTCAAACTAAAATTAAACGGAAAAATTATATCATACGCCGCCGACACTGCTATCATTTGTGATGATCCACATATAACCGAACTGATAAAAAAAATTATGAATTCCTAGAAATTTCTAGAGCTGATACGGCAGGGGCCGGGGCGGAGACGCCAGGGGCGGGGGAGGGGTGAAGACGGTCGAGGGTTGAAAAACGAAAGCTTCGAGTTAGTCAGGTCCGAGCGGGCGGGGGGTCGGCTTCGAGCTTCGGGTGGTCCAAGGGGCAGGTTCGGGGAGTCAGTTTCGTGATCGCGCGGGAGAGAGTCGCTTTTGAAGATTTTCTTTTCGAGGTTTACGCCGCGAGTGTTTTAGGGGTGATCGGGTTGTTTTTCGGGTCCACGAAGGTCGTGTTGAAATTCCGAAATCGCGAGTGTGGTGACTGAAGGCAGACCGGGTTTGGCGCAGACGCTGAGAACCGCAGCAGAGGACCCAAAATACTAAGTTTACCTTTTAGCATGCTTGTATACATAATTAAAACCGCTAACAAATACTGTAGTGTGAATCGGATCCTCATGTAATCACTCATTCATAGAAAGGGACTGGAGTAACTGCTAGGCCACTTGATATTTCATTTTATTTAATTACTGTCCGTTTTATAAATTGGGAACACCCACCTACAAGTTTCAGTTACATGTATCTCATTGTTTAGGACCAATTATATACTACTATTGGCCGTGTAGATAATCATGTAACTATGTACGTAATTATTTGTATATTTACTTATCCGCGGAGATCTAGATCTAAAGATCTCATGAATCCTGACGGGCGCATTTTATAGATTACATTTCGATCCTAAGTAATGGCTAGTAGGTAGAAATGATAGAATTTATCCGAGAACTTTGTGTGTGTATTTACTTTGGGAATACACAATCGCATGCGTATGCGAATCGTACTGACCTTTATAATTGATATTGTGCTAACAACTCACTGAACATTTTACTTTACGACACATCTCACAAGTAAGATTCCGCACTGATTCCTACATTATCTAAACATTTATCTTTTCGGTTATCAAGCCGAAACCAGGTGCTTCATTCTACCGACCTTCAACGCCTATGTGAATTGTAGTTTTCCTAAGATGATTTGATTGGGAGGAAAAGGTGCTTTTGGAGGCTGAACAGAGTCATTCGGTGGCATGAAGTGTGGACGGGCTAGCTATGGTTATATTGGTTTGGTAATGATAACCATAACGAAAGAGTTCTGGACATCATCGGTCTGCGTAGGGTGCACAAGGCTACAGGCTAACCCTACGTATGTTTACCGTTCATGATCTGTTTCCGATATATAATCTGGCGTAAATAGCTTAGTCCGCACTGAGTTTGCATCGAGGTGATTTCTGTGTGGTCGCCGTGGTACCCGTACTTCAGCTGTATGAGGAGGATGATAGTAGTGTCTCTAGAGGTTAATGCCCCGAGACAGTGTTCCTGAAATGTGCTACAATCAAGCCGCCAAGTCGGCAATCCACACACACATACACACGTCCAGCAAGCACTAATTAATAACCATAACAATGTGTTCTGACTAAATATCTCGATCTTATTGTTTGAGACACCGAGGATATAATAAAAAAAAAAAATTTAAAAAAAAATCTATTCTCCAAGCAGAATAGTCAATTCTGCACAGGTGGTGCCGGAGACCAGGAGTTTAAGAATTATTAAAATTAATATTTAAAAGAACATAGAAAATATACGGTTTTTTCAAAACTTTACACATTGTTGACGGACCAGACTGGAACACTACAAACGAGCATGCAAATAACGTCACGAACACACTCAAATCCTGGTTCGATAGTCATTTACTTTCTTTAAACTCTGAAAAAACCTATTATATTCCCTTTTCGATAAAAAGTCTTAAAACACCGCCCCATATAAAAATTACTATCCATAACGAAAACTGTTACAAAATGACCTGTAGCGACTCTTGTACAAATTTAAGCCCAAAAAAAGAAATCAAATATCTCGGTGTAATTATTGATCAAAATTTAAAATGGCAGTCACATTAGCGAATTGGTGAAAAGAATAAGAAAATGTATCTATATATTCATAAGACTAAGGAACATTCTAAGTATAAATATTTTAAAAAGGTATATTTTGCTATTGTTCACTCACTACTCCAGTATGGAATAATCGGGTGGGGAGGAGCATACAATAATATAATGAACTCAGTAAAAATAATACGGAGAACAATTATTAAAGTGATATTAAAAAAAAGATCAACTTTTTCACCACAAACACTTTTTGCAAAATTCCCAGTCCCCAAAATTGAAAACATTTACAAAAAAACCTCAATTAATCAATTAATTAAAGAAAATTTGAAACAAGCCCATCATTAAGGTTCAAAAATAACTTTAAAATCCCTAAATGTAACATCAAACACTATCAGCAAAACTCTATATATTTAGGGATAAAAAATTTCAATAGCCTCCCTACTCAAATCAAAGAAATAAAGGATATAAAAGAGTTTAAAAAGAAACTAAATGAACACTTCAAAAACACATAATTGGACAATAAACAATATTACAGAATACTTCAGAAGCACACAAAGGGACAATGAATAGAATATGTAAGGTATATAAAATGATTGTAGTGCAACTCCCTCTCCAAGCACAAGAGCTGGTCTCTTTTTTGGAGAGGTAAGCGAAGTAAAAACCATGTATATATATAACATTTATTGTGCCATTGTATTTCGCTAATTAAATAAATAAATATAAATAAAATAAAAATTATATTTCTGAATACTCTGTTAGAGTTAATTCTGACTCTGGTTCTATTTCGAGACATTTTAAAGAGAAATACTGACATTGCTAGGTTGGTTATTGGAGAGGGGGCGGGGCCAGGGTCCGACCTGCTCCACTGGGTCCAGCCCTCCGATAAGATTACGATTGGCGATAGAGACCCGACACCGACCAATAGCGTTAATGTTTGCGGTACAGAATTGAAATCCAACCGATTAGTTCTGTGTAGCGAGAAAAGCTGGAATGTCCTCTCTAAGGCGTATCGTAATTCGGAACTATCAAAGTAAAACCAATCCGAATAGATAATTTAGACAAAAATGGTGATAAAATGCCTCGTAAACAATCTTTTTTAGGCTTTGCTCTGTATACACATTGAGTTCTATCACATCCATCCCTTTTCGCTTCAAATTACGAAAAGAAATGCAAAAAATGAGCCATCGATAGTTTGAACGCACAATGGATAAAGTCTGTATGAAAGTCCGCCCGATCCCGCTGCTGAACTGTGTTCTAGAATCATCCATTATTCAGGATTAAGCGGATAATAAATGTCCTCTCTTTTTAGGTACTAAGTATGTGAGAGAAAGTATTCTCTCATCAAACACTACATCAAATACAAAAAACTCGTACGGAAAAAGAGAAATTTATCAACTTTAAATCGTCATCAGAAGGAGAATTGTTCACTTTCAACATATTTGTGAAGAATTAGTTAGGAGGGTCGTGTTAGGTTAGAATAAGCTGTAACCTATAACTTTCAATTTAAGGTTTTAGGATTCGATCCTTCTGCGCGATATTTGTGACCTGCGTCGTGCGAACGAAAGAAGACGAGTATAATTAATAAGCGGAGTTTATTTTAGCATTTATTTATTTATTATCGCATTTAAGTGAACAATAATATTTTATCTGTCGAGTTATGATAATACACCATTTTTAAAACGCACGAATAACTTAGGTACAAACATGTCCCCGGATTACCCCCACAAATAGGCACTTCGTCGTAAAGCGACTCCAATTGACACATCGTGTAACTGTACCGAGAGATTTCATTTAATAAAGGTTCATTAAATTGTTAGGCAGATTTATCCAAATGTGTAAAGTGGAACTTCTCGGTTCTCGGTTCTTTCTTCCAGCATAGGACATAATACATATATATATATTAAAAATAAAATGATGGGCGACTGGGCGACTGGGCGACTGGGCTATCTATTTAGAACACGACAATTCTCGGCATTGCATATCGGCCGACTGACCGCATCGGGATGAAATGGAATTATATTTGGGTAAACGAATGCAAATCAGAAGTTTGGATTACCACGGTTAAGAATTCATCTTAGAAGTACGATGTACGAGATATTATTAGTAATTAATTCAATGGGATAATCAAATGATAGGTCGCTATATAAAATAGAAAAATAAGTATTCGTCTATACATGCATACGTACAATAGTTATCAGAGGACGCGCGTGTCCACAGTCGTTACAGAAGAGCTGTGACAACGGAGCAAATGACAAATATCAGGAAAATAGTGATAATAATAGTTACTTATAATATATAGTAATAAGTTAGTTTAATTAGCTCTGGCCTAACCGTTATGTGCGAGGACATAATGGAGGGGGTGAAGTAAGCACTGATATTAAAATGATGCTATTGAGACGTGGGAGGGCACCGGTATGCGGACACTTGGAGATTCACAATCGGAAGGGACTGCGCAACCGCGTTTTGGATCGATCAGTGTGGGGCTGTATACCTAGCACTTCAGAAGCACACAAAGGGGCAATGAATAGAATATGTGAGGTATTATATACAAGGATTGTAGTGTGACCCCCTCTCCGAGCGCAAGAGCTGCTCTCTTTTATGGAGAGGTGAGCCAAATAAAGACCAAGTCAATTAAAGAATGTTATGAACAATTGCAACAATGTCAAATAAATATATTCAATTACAAATGACTCCATTTGAACTGCAACCAATTTGTAAACGCGCGGTGAAGCCCCGCTTTATAGAATTGCAACAAGTCATACAAATAATCTGAATTCACGGAGGCACTACAGGGAGCGACCGAGAGAAAGGAAATCTACACAATAAATCAAACACTCCTTTTTGGTTCTCAGACTATTATGATAAGATATCGAAATAGAACCCTACACAAATCTAGTCCAGCACGAACGTCAGGTTTCATATATTATAGAAATATTAGAGTTATTTAAAGGGCAGGAGGCGGTGCGCGGTGTACAACAGGAGCAACGGTCGATACAATGCGAGTAGGCTTTATACAATATCTAATTTGTAATCAAATCTTGTATTTTGACAACGTTATCCCCTGGATTATACAACGTGCGAGTCTACTCAGCCTGACAGCATTACTCAGTACAACAGGAGCAACGGTCGATACAATGCGAGTAGGCTTTATACAATATCTAATTTGTAATCAAATCTTGTATTTTGACAACGTTATCCCCTGGATTATACAACGTGCGAGTCTACTCAGCCTGACAGCATTACTCAGTACAACAGGAGCAACGGTCGATACAATGCGAGTAGGCTTTATACAATATCTAATTTGTAATCAAATCTTGTATTTTGACAACGCTATCCCCTGGATTATACAACGTGCGAGTCTACTCAGCCTGACAGCATTACTCAGTACAACAGGAGCAACGGTCGATACAATGCGAGTAGGCTTTATACAATATCTAATTTGTAATCAAATCTTGTATTTTGACAACGCTATCCCCTGGATTATACAACGTGCGAGTCTACTCAGCCTGACAGCATTACTCAGTACAACAGGAGCAACGGTCGATACAATGCGAGTAGGCTTTATACAATATCTAATTTGTAATCAAATCTTGTATTTTGACAACGCTATCCCCTGGATTATACAACGTGCGAGTCTACTCAGCCTGACAGCTCACGTTACAAGGGCTGTAGTTTCCAGTTGAACAAACAAGTTATGCGCGTACGTCCTGGCAAATTACCCACCGGAATGGCCGTCAAGTTGTTAACAAATAATTCGCAACATTTTGGATTGATCTACGTCTAGATAAAAATCTATCCATGGCTAGATTTTATAAAGTTTTTTCGGTGAGACGTAATACCACACTCACTAATAAGAGATTAAGTTAGAATTTAAAACGAAAATGCATATAGATATGTAATATAATAATAGATTTTTAAAATATATAAAAAGAAACTATAATGTATAATATTAATAATAATATTAGGGAAATCAATGGTATAGAGGAATGTCTGAAGAATAATACAATTCAAACAAGAAGGATAGACAGCCCTTGTGGTATATTGTCATTTCATTATGTCTGCTGGAATCTCTCTGTTCTCTCAAGAACCAAAAGTCACCCAGGGTTACGCAACCATAAAATATAGACAAATGAGAATCAATAATTGTAACTTACTGCTGTAGAAGAGTTAGTTCGGGTTGTCTCCCAGTGGCGTGGGGGAGCGATGGCGGGTCAGAGGGGGCTGGCTAGCTGAAAATATAACAAGAAATACTTAACATCTGGACAGTGCAAGGAATAAGGAAAATCTAATTGAAATACACCCATTACAGGCAGGATGGAATCTAGTGGTAATTACAAATAAATAAAGGTAACTTACCAGTGTAGGAGCGTTAGTTCGGGTTGTCTCTCAGTGGCGCGGGGGAGCGATGGCGAGTCAGAGGGGGCTGGCTGACTGGAAATATAACAAATAATACCATATCAATTTGAAATTGTAGGAATTGTGGAAAATCAAACTATAATATAGCCACTAGAGGGTGGATGGAATCTAGTGGTAATTACAAATAAATAAATGTAACTTACCAGTGAAGGAGCGTTAGTTCGGGTTGTCTCTCAGTGGGGCGTGGAGCGATGGCGGGTCAGAGGGGGCTGGCTGGCTGGACGTATAACAAGTAATACCTTATCAACTTGTAATTGTAGGAGAAAATCAAATTATAATACAGCCATTAGAGGCTGGATGGAATCTAGTGGTAATTACAAATAAATAAATGTAACTTACCAGTGAAGGAGTGTTTGCTCGGGTTGTCTCTCAGTGGCGTGGGGGAGCGATGGCGGGTCAGAAGGGGCTGGCTAGCTGAAAATATAACAAGAAATACTTAACATCTGGACAGTGCAAGGAATAAGGAAAATCTGATTAAAATACACCCATTACAGGCAGGATAGAATCTAGTGGTAAATACAAATAAATAAATGTAACTTACCAGTGAAGGAGCGTTAGTTCGGGTTGTCTCTTAGTGGCGCGGGGAAGCGACGGAAGGTCAGAGGGAGCTGGCTGACTGGAAGTATAACAAACAATACCTTATCGTCTGGACAGTGCAGGGAACGAGAGATATATATGAAATCTAGTGGAAATTATAAATAAATAACTGTAGCTTCCAGCTAAAGGAGCGTCAGTTCAGTTCCGCGCCAGTTACCCTGGAGTATAACATCAATAAATCTGCTCACCTTCCGTTGTACAGGATGCCTTTACTTAAACACGGTGATTACAAAATAACCGAGTCACAGTGACGGCGTTGACGATCTCCGCAGTGCCGCTGGGGTCAACTTTCCTTGAACATATTTCTCTTATCAATGTAATAACTAACAATTAAGAATATATCTTGCTGTGGGGGATTTGTGAAAATATCCAAGGACAGTGATAAGAGCGGCAGCACCACCAGCGTCTATCTTATCTGAACTCGGGCAGTGGGCAGTGGGCAGTGGGCTTCAGAATTCTCGGAATGAGGGCAATTAGCGAGCGGTCGACGCGATAACCCGGCTTATCAGCAAGTTCGGTTTCACCGGATGAAGCCCGGTGCAATTTTGGAACGATTTTATGTGCGGCAGTTTTGGTGACGTATTGTTTTAAAAATTTAACGCGTAGAATAAATGATGAATTTAATGTTCTTTTTAAAATAACGCGGATTTATAATATTTATGTAGAGATTTAAATGGGATTACAGATTCACTCTCGGTGAGGGGTTCCGAACAGGTCATGTTGGAGAACGATAGATCCAAGTCAACATTGGTTTGTGTATTTAAGACTTATTAAATAGTGATCTTTCGAGGTAGGCAGATAAGACAATATTGTTCTGTATCTATATTAATTATCAAAACTGATAGCAAATCTTTGGGAGAATATCCCTCTGTTGTTTGTAGCGTTTTAAGAGACTTCTCGAGATACTGGGTAACAAAAATATGATATTGGAAATATATGAGGACACCCAGAGTACAACTGAACTTGAGTTCATATGTATCGAGATATTATATTAGAATGCAATGCAACTTACAGCTGAAAGGGTCGGCTCCGTGCGGACGCAGAGGGCCTCCGGGGGTGGCCGGCTCTCTGAAAAATATCACCAAAATATCTGATCATCTGGACGTTGCAGAGGAGTACAATATTGGCAGCAGTTGCGGAAGGGCAGGCTGGCGCGGGCGAAGGGGAGGATTATCAAAGATCAAAGCCACTAAAGTACTCGATTATAATTCATTTCATGGCTTAAAAAACATGGCTTTTATTTAAATATATCCCGCTATAATTGGCTCCGTACTATTTATAATGAATTCCAAATTATTTAAAATATCTAAATAACCTTCCGACTGAAAAGCTGCACGGGGCACCTGCAGTCAAACTCTGAAAAGCTGCACGGGGCACCTGCAGTCAAACTCAGAAAAGCTGCACGGGGCACCTGCAGTCAAACTCAGAAAAGCTGCACGGGGCACCTGCAGTCAAACTCAGAAAAGCTGCACGGGGCACCTGCAGTCAAACTCAGAAAAGCTGCACGGGGCACCTGCAGTCAAACTCTGAAAAGAAAATCTAAAATCGTGCCAATCAAACGCGTAAAAAAATGGTTTCTTAAAAAATAACCAGCTATTCATTATAATTTTTTTTTCTAAATAACACAAATTAAATAAATCCACTAGAAAGGTCTACAAAAACAGTCTGTATATTAAAATAATATTTGGGTGCTACCGGGATTCCAAACTAGATATTGTGGGTTCATAATATACCCGGGAGAATATACCCTGCAGCTATTCACTGCCCAGTCTATATTCAATATATACTTTAAATATGTAGAATATAAAGTGTCCGACTTACAGCTGGGGGTGATGGCGGCGAGGGCGAGGGTGAGGGCGAGGGTCTCCCAATCAGGGCGCTGGGGTCGGTGGCGCGCGTGCGGCAGGCGGGTCTGGCTGGAAACTATTAATCAAATTAAAGTATTAACATATCGGTGAACTGAAAACTAATAATACTAAAAATAACCTGCAATCTTTAGTCTTTTTAAGTATCTCAAAAAATATTAGATAATACTTTAAAACAGTTCGTTGCTGCGAAGGATTCCGCGGTAACCACCGAGCTGAAGATGTCCAGGATAATGGCAAGCGCGATGGCTCCGCGTCGCTTAGAACCACTTCTTATCATGGATGGCTGCGAACAAATGTCTTATCGTGTTAACCCTCTGGATCCTGCTGATATTTTAGATAATTTATTTTTCTTGAAACGTTCGCTTAAATAATGAAACCATTTTGATATTTGATCAGCTGAACAAACCGATTAAACTAAATAAGAAATGTGTTAATAGCAAACTAAGTACTATAGATAACCAAATCCTTTTTGCAAATAGTCACCTTTATATTTGCTTCCCCAGCTGTGGCTAATTAGTGACCCACCGCTTACACTTCATAGTCTTATTTTTATATTAGTATACATTGTTTCCTAAAGAAGATGCCGCGGGTATCGAAACATGTTGATTTATCAATAAATAGTGGTTTAAACAAAGTGCTTTATCTGATTATTTATATAATATGTGGCCACAAAGTACTTTAGCTAATATTGAAGAACCTTAACTGCCCAGAAGTACTAACACCTTAGGTCTCTAAATGCTGGTCACACCAGCACTGCATAACATATGCAGTGGACGATTTTGAAAGGTTAACACAGTCACTAAACATATTACAGAGCACATGCTAGTGAGAACTCGCGGAGAGGATGGCCGAGCAGCGACTACCGAACAATGCCCACAATAATCTCCAGAATGGCTGAATTAACATGGAGCGACATATCTGCCTTAGAGGTCCAACAAGGGGGAGAAATGGCGCTAAACAGTTCTCTGGAGAAAATCTTTCCAGCAGGGGTTGTGGAGCCAGGGGGTGGCCGGATTTTGAGTTGCGGTATATTTTAGTTTTAGGATATCAATTTGACCTCTACATCTTGTAGATCGGAATTCGCCTCTAAAATTTAATTGATTTATAATTTTGAAGATTTGTATTATTGAATATTTTTTGAAAATGTGTACTTTTTTTGGTACTTTAAAATCTGTGAAATGTTGTATACTTGGATAGTCTTTCATACTCACATCTTTCAGAATTGCACTGCTCTCAGTATATCTTATTAAAGGTCATCACACTCAGATCTCTCAGCATTGCACCGCTCCCAGTATATCTTATTAAAGGTCATCACACTCAGATCTCTCAGCATCGCACCGCTCCCAGTATATCTATATTAAAGGTCATCATACGCAGGTCTCTCAGCATTGCACTGCTCCCAATATATCTATATTAAAGGTCATCACACTCAGATCTCTCAGCATTGCACTGCTCCCAGTATATCTATATTAAAGGTCATCACACTCAGATCTCTTAGCATTGCACCGCTCCCAGTATATCTATATTAAAGGTCACCGTACTCACATCTTTATCCCTAAACACCTTTGTGCCCGTACAATGTGATAGTGTACGATAGTGATGTGCAATATGAAACAAAGGACTCGATTGATTCGAGATGACTATTTTGATATCTCATTTTTACACATCACGTTCATCAGTCTCGAGCGCTAAAACTATCTTCTATGAACCAGCTGCGTGAGTCATATTTGTAATGTAAATGTGCGAGATGTGTTCTGTTGCAATATGACACGAGTATAGTAATTTGGCATCTATGCAATATGATATTCAAAGGAAACCATCGAGTTATCGAGTTAATTCCCGCAGTCGGACACTAGTGGAGCGAGCGGGTTTAGCGTTAGCGAGTATTTATTTATTTATTTATGTGTACATTATTTCATGATATGGAACACGAACAATCTTTAATATATCAAGTTACCCTCTAGTATAGTGTATAGTTTCGTGTGTCCAAAACTATCGTATCAAGAACCTATCTAGGTATCGCCTTCAAAGTGCAAGATTCTCAATGAAGATGTTCTTGTGTAACTAAAAACATATAAATATGAACTTGATAAAATAGAATATAATATTAGGACATGCGGAGCGCCTTGTTTTAAAACCCCTGTGCAAACAATGTGCCTATAATGTGTAGCTACAAGTGCAAGTTGCCGTCTGGCTAAAATACAATCAGCCAATCGTGACGCTCGTCGATGTTCAAATCCAGTATGGCTGCCAGAACGATGTGAGCAGAAAATAATGACATTACAGAAATGTCTCTTTACACAATGGTGAAGTAAAAAGTGCATAGAGTCGGTTTAGGGGTTTTGGATCAGGCGCTACTTGCATTGTATTGAGAATGGCCAAATATTGGCACAACCTCAACACATTGAAGAGGATGAGATGATGTACAGCTCTGCTGCTCGGATAATTGACCATATGTCCTGCTTGATTTGTTTATAATTCATCGGTTTATAACTTTATTATATTTTATACATCTACTCATATATATATATATATATACATATATATATGAGTACAGGAAGACACTCTTTAGTGCATCGAGCAAATTAGATATTTGTATTGCATCCCTCTTCCATCCCCTAGTGCTGCGGGCGATGTGTGTTTAGTTTATCCAGCCACGGAGGAACTTTACTGTCTTACTGTTGCAAACAGTTTGCATAATTGACCATTTGGTCAGTCACAATTTGGTTTATAAGTAGATCGGTTCACCTCCTATGTCCAGTTGATTGAGAACTGTCTCCTTTAGTTAATCAGCGCTAGTTGCCTCTCTTCAAATATTACACATTTCTTTAGTCTCCATTGGTATCGATAATTTTTTGTTTATAGTAAAGATCTTTGGCTTTTTTAATTATTAGTGTACATGTGTTTCTGTATCTTTTGTAAGAATTATGCAAACTGATGTCGCAAGGGTTGTTTGGTGTTTTCTGTGTAACATGTTTCTCTTTTTATAGACTTAATAATATTTAGCCTAATCCGTGGTTTTAGGGTTCTTTTACTAGATGGGGTGTGTTTGTAAATTGTTTGTTAATTGCATTTTGTATATGTTCTATGAAGTAATTCCATGCACTTAGTTAGAGTTAGTGATAAGGTAGAGGTCATTCCAATTCATGACAATTGTTGGTTTTCATAGTTTATTTTATCTGTATATATAGAATACAAAATAAAAATTAGTGGGTAGACATTTTACATTTAATTTGATTAACTTATTGTACATAGAGAGCATTACATATGCAACACTACCTCGCGCGGAGAGAAGGGGGAATCCAGCGGGGACTCAGTGCAGCAGGTTTATTATAATGGTAGCAAAGCGACAGTACAGTGTCTCCCTGTCCAGCCCGGCACGGTATCGCAGCGCGCCGGGTCCCCGCGTTCAATGGTAGATCGGACTGCTCGCCGGACCGGGACGGTTCACGGTTCAAGAAGGTAACGGTCGGTGCTACATGCGGGCTGATCATTTGATAGGAGACCAGGCTCAGTAGTCCGGGGCGGTGTCTGCTCACGTTCGGCAAGAGTAACCCGGTCTGAGGTCTTCGAGTGCCCGTTGCCTAGTGCAGAGTGGGTCGGCCGTGCGGCTGCTCGGCGGCGGTCCGCGAGCCGATCTGTCGGCTTCCCGGCTGCGCTGTGACGATGGTAGACAGATACAGCCGGCGGATAGCACCAGCCCTAATGGTGACAGCTCTCCGGAGCAGGATCCCCTAAACAACAAAGTTCAAAGGTGATTAACCTCGGGGGCTGCATAAAAAATATTCAATGTCAATTGTTCAAGCGTGAGGGTGGACCCGCCCCGTTCCCAGGACTGTTTATAAGCAAAAGCTCCTATGTAGGTGTTGCCAACCAAACAAAAAGTGGTCGCCTCAAGAAACCCCACTAGGGTACGAGAGGATTCACCCGACCGCAGTCAAGCGTCTCCACTCGCTCCTAATCGCCGGTGGCCGCAGGTCCAAAACGCCGTCACTAGGCAGAGGGCGCAGGCTGGAAGGCGGCTGGACGGCTGCAGTGGCGAGGCTCCGAAGGGAAGAAATGAAAGTCAAAATTTGCTAGTTGTTGTCGGTGCGCCGCAGACGAGACGAGTGCGCTCCGTACTGCGGCGCCCCAGTATTTATTTCATACGGGCGAGCGCGCTCCGTTAGCGCCACCCGCCACCCCCTGGGTGGCCGCCGGGCCAATCAGGGTGCGTTTACATCCCTAACCGCACCCCGAGCGACGCGGCGGCCGTCGCCGCCTGCCGGCCGAAGCGCGCAACTCCGGCTCATTTTTCGGTCGCGGGCTGGCGGCCGGCAGAAACGGCTTTACACATACAAATATGAGAATATAAAATATAAAACAAATTTCCGGGATATCACGAGTAGGGGACAAGGTAGAGCATATTATTCCTCGTGATATCCCGAAACAAGAATTACGGGGCCAGTGCTCCTTCGAAAGTTATAGTCATTTTTTCATGGCCGAAATTATAAAATGAGCAGAAGGCTCATTTTTCGTGGCCCTGAAAAAGGCTGTGGGGCCGCAGAGCAGAAGGCTCGTTCTCTTGCGGCCCTGAAAGAGGCTGTTTGGAAGGGGCACTGGCATCATATATGGGTGCCGTGGACTATCTCATTTGTTTATTCTACTGCGTCCACGGCACCGGGCAAATAGACATTTATTTATTTTTAGTAAAATCATGGCGGCGTACCGACGGGTGGGCAAGTTTATTGTATTCCCAATCCCGCGGCACGCCGCGTAAAGTCAACAATTAAATTTACAATGTAATTTTATAGACATAATATATATTTTCACACAATGTTCAAAAGTAGCGAGTTGTCACGTCTCTGTGTGCAACACTCCCCCCGTGCGGCTTGGCCGTACTATGTCGGCACACAGAGAGGTTCCGTAGGTAGAACGACGATGCGGGTGGCCGGTCGCGTGTAGTCCCCGGTGGCCGTCCTGATCCGCACCGCTCGCACCTGTCCGTCGGCTGCTGGCTTGGCCTCGACGATAATGCCCCGTGGCCAGGTGTTCCGAGGCAGGGTGGCGTCGGTGATGACCGCCATCTCGCCCTCGCGGATTGGTGGGGCTGGCTCCTGCCACTTGTGGCGGCGGGCGAGTGTGGGCAAATACTCGCGCATCCACCGACGCCAGAACATGTCAGCGAGCTGCTGAGCCACCCGCCACTGCTTCCTCAGGCAGGTCTGCTCGTCGAGGGCCCCGTAGATGGCCAGGTGTTGCTGTCGCCCGGCCGCTCCAATCAGCAGATGGTTTGGTGTGAGCGGTGAGTTGTCCCGCGGGTCCACGGAGACGTGCGTCAGTGGGCGGCTGTTGACGGTGAACTCCGCCTCGGCTAGGGTGGTCCGCAAGGTTTCCTCTCGCGGGGCCCGCTCCTTGGTGGCGGCCTCGAGCGCCCGCTTCACCGAGCGGACAAGGCTCTCCCATGCTCCGCCCATATGGGGGGCGAGCGGGGGGTTGAAAGTCCACTCAATCCCCACCTCCGCTAGGTGTTCTCTAACCCGCGGCTCCTGCCTCAAGTCCGCCAAGGCTTCGGCCAATTCCCGATCGGCGCCGCGGAAATTGGTGCCGTTGTCGCTGTACAGGTGCCGCGGATGTCCGCGGCGGGCTGCCATCCGCCTGAGTGCCATTATGGCCGAATCCGCTGACAATGAGGCGGCCAGCTCCACGTGCACGGCGCGAGTGGTTAGACACGTGAAGAGCGCACCGTACCTCTTCTCGCGCCGGCGGCCTATGGTCACCTCCATTGGGCCGAAGTAGTCGAGGCCGCAATGGGTGAATGGCGGCATGTGGTGGGCCAGGCGGGCTTCGGGGAGCTGTCCCATCAGCGGCGGCTGGGGACGACTGCGTCCATTGCGGCAGGCCTGGCATCGCGACTGCACCCGGCGCACGGCGGGTCGTAGCCGCAGCACGAAGTAGTTTTCCCGGATGTCGCTCACGGTCCGCTCCGTGCCGGGATGACCCGCGCTCTCGTGGTAGTGGCGTACCATGAGCCGGGTGTAGGGGTGGCTTCCGTCCAGGATGATGGGAGCCCGCAGTCCTGGCGTGATGTCAACGTCGGTCGTCCCAGTCAGGCGAGTCCCCATGCGGATGACACCATTGTCGTCCAGGTGGGGTGTCAGCGGGTACAGCCGCCCGTTCCGCGGGAGGGCCTCCCCCCGTCGTAACAGCTGGATCTCAGGTCCGAAATCCGCGGCCTGGGTTTGCAGCACCCAAGCACGCTCGGCGCAGTCCCGCTCGTCCGTTGTCAGATCTTGGGCCGATACCTCGCCTCGAGGTCGTCGGCAGTTGGTCACAAAGCGGCGGACCCACGCCGTTGTCCGGATGAGGCGGGTCCACGATGAAAACCTCTCGAGGTCTGGCATCGACCCTCCAGGTGTAGAGGCGTGGCGGGTAACTGCCACCGTCTCGGGCCTGATCTCCATGCCTTGCTCGTCAGGCGGAGGCCGGCTTGCCTCTCGTGGCCAGGCAGCTTCCTCTTGCCTGAGGAATGCCGGGCCTCTGAACCACTTCCCGTCAGTGGTCAAGTCAGGGGGCTCTCCATCCCGGGTCCCCAGGTCCGCTGGATTCTGCGCCGTCGGCACCCACCTCCAGCCGTCGGGTCCAACCAGCTCGTCTATTTCTCCGAGCCGGTTGGCGACAAATGTGGAATAGGACCTGGGGTCGGTCCGGATCCACGCCAGGACGGTGGACGAGTCGGTCCACAGCACCGTCCTTTCTGCCCTGCACACATGTTCCGCCCTTATGGCGGTGGCTAGGCGAGCCGCCATCAGAGCCGCCTGCAGCTCAAGCCGTGGGATTGACAATGGCTTGAGCGGGGCCACCTTGCACTTTGCCGAGATGAAGGCTACGTTATAGCCGCCCTCTCCTGTCTCGACAAAGTAGGCGACCGTGCAGCATGCGGACTCCGAGGCGTCGCAAAAGATGTGCAGGGTCGGTCGGCTTCTCCGACTCATCACGCTCTGGCGTGGCACGGCGCACTGACTGGTGCGGAGGAGCCGGTGCCAATCACGCCATTTGCGCGCGTGCTCGGGGAGGATCGGGTCATCCCACCCGACCTTTGAGCGCCACACTTGCTGAAGAAGGATCTTCGACCGGATCAAAAGGCAGGCGACAAAGCCCACCGGGTCGAAAATCCGCATCACGGCGCTCAGTAGTTGCCGTTTGGTCGGGCGGTCCTCCTCTTCCAGTTCCGGCAGGTTGACAAATTGGAAGAGGAACTTGTCCGAGGCCGGCTCCCAGGTAATCCCAAGCACGCGTTCCGTAGTTGATTCCTCACTAATGATCCGCACCGGCTCCACTGCGCGGAGTGGCGGCGGGATGTGTTCCAGGACCTCCGGGCTATTGGAGGCCCAGTTCGCCAGGTGCATGCCTCCCCGGCGCAGCACCTCGGTCACTTGGCGGGTCATCTCGATGGCCTGCTCCGGGGTGTCCATGGCGTCCAGATAGTCGTCCATGTAGAACTTGGTCTGGACGGCAGCAGCGGCGGCTGGGAACTCCGTGGCGCTGGCGTCGGCGATCCGGTTGCGCACAAACTGCGCGCTGCTGGGAGAGCAGGTCGCGCCGAAGACCATCGACGTCATCTGGCAGGTGCGCGGCGCGGCCTCGCCCGGCTGCTTCCACAGGAACAGCTGCGCGCATTGGTCCTGCGGTCTTATCTTGACCCGCAGGAACATTTCCCGGACGTCGGCTGCCAGGGCTACCCGTCCCTCCCGAAACCGGAAGACGTTGCCCAGCAGCGAAGACAGTAGATCCGGCCCTGTCAACAGGGCGTCATTCAGGGAGACGCCCCGGCACTTGCTTGCCGCATCGAAGACGATTCTGATCTTCCCCGGTTTGTTGGGATTAAATACGGCAAAGTGCGGCAGGTACCAGTGGTGGCTCCCCAAATGAGCCACCTCATCCTCTGACAGGGGGCGAGCGTACCCCTTGTCGAGGTACTCGGCCATCTTCGCCCTATAGGCGCTGGCATAGGCCGGATCTCTGGCCATCTTCCTCTCGATGCTGGCCAGGCGGTTGACAGCGCACTGTCGGTTCTCGGGAAGGCGGGTCTCTTCCTTTGCCCAGAGTAGCCCGGTTTCCCATTGTCCATTCGGGAGACGCCTCGTTGTCGCCTCCATTATCGCGGTGGCCCGGGCCACGCTCGCGTTAATACGGGTCGCGGTCGTGATGCCCAGGGAATCCACCGCGTAATGCTCCCGTATGAGTGCCTCCAGGCACGTATCGGCGGCGGTGCCGCTAGCCGCGTCGAGTGCTAGCACGGTTTCGCCGGTCGCGTGCGGGCGTTTGGTGGCGGCCCCGTGAAATGTCCAACCGAGGGCCGTCTTGGACAGGACCCCTTTGCCCCGCACCACTTTACACTCGCGGGTTACGATCAAGTGGGCGTGGTCCTGCCCGATCAGCACCTGCGGCGTAACTTCGATGGCCCCGGCGCGGCCCACACGCGGTTGCCCTCCCCGATGCTTGACTGTCCACTGGGAGGGCAAAGCAAGCCCGCGAACCGTGCTTGCTTGCAGCGGGTATTCGGCCCCGCCGCCACTTATTGTCAAATTCACCAATTGGGACCGGTCGTCCGAAGAGCACATTCCGTTCGCGCCGTGAATGCGCAATTGACGTACCGGTCCCTTGGCCCCGACGGCACTGGCCACTGTCGCCTCGATAAGGGTTACCGTGGACCCCTCATCGAGTAGCGCGTAAAGTCTTGTTTGCCCCCGGGGGCCGGTCACTGTCACTGGGAGGACCTTTAACAGCACTTGGTCCTCCCGGCCTCCCGTGAGGCTCACTAGGCTTGTGCCGACGGAAGCCTGTTGGTGGTTCGTCAGTCAGGACTCGCCCGACACTGCACCTACGGCCGCGGCGCCTGCCGCAGTCGGTGCTTGTGCTCGTGGCCCCCCATGCAGTAGGCGGTGGTGGGGCCTACGGCATCCGCTCGACCCGCAACGCTTCGCCCGGCACTGTTGCGATCGATGTCCCGAACTGAGGCACTGGAAGCATACCTCCGCTTCCTTCACAAATGTCCATCGGTCCGGGACCGATTTCCGCACGAATTCGTGGCACGCGGCGAGCCCGTGCCGAGTCGAACGGCATGCCGCGCACTGCACACTCCCGGGCGAACCCGGGTTCGCGGTCGCACTTTCCGAGGGCGCGGCCTCTACGGCGAGGTGCACTTGCCCGCCCCGTCGGGAGGGCTGGCCTGCGGGGTTGACCATTAAACACCCGGCGTATGGTGCCACCGCGGTGAGCTTCGTGAGCCAGGCGGAGAAGTCCTTCACGGCGACGTCCAGCTCGGGCCTGTCCATCCGCGACACCATCCAGGACGTCCTCACATGGGCCGGCACCTTGCCGACCATTTCTGCTAGGAGCCGCGGTGACGCCAAGTGCTTCGAGTCGAAAGCCTCGACCGTGGCGACGACGTTCCGGACTGCCACAGCGTAATCCACTAAGGCTTCGGCGGGGCAGGTCTCAGCCAGCTTAGGGTAGCGCTGGACGTGGTCCAGCATATGGCTGATTATTGTGTCGGGCCTGCCGTACCAGCGCTCCAGCGTGGCTACGATTTCCGGCACGTTGTTGGGGTCTATCAGTAGCGCCGCCACGGTCTCACGTGCCTTCCCCTTCAGGGCGCGCTGCAGCCGCATGAGGTTCTCTGCCAGGTTTAGCCCGCAGAGCGCCGTCGATTGGTCGAACTGGGCCTTGAACGTGGGCCACTCCAAGGCGTCGCCGCTGAATGGTGGCAGGTCCCTGGCGCTCGACTGGCGGGCGATGAACGCGTTCATCGGTTGCGCGAGCACCCAGTCGTTCGTTCCCCGGCGTCTGGCGGCCTCATCCGGCGTTGCATTGGCATCGGTGTATGCCGCGGTGTACGGCGCTGCACTCGCCGCCGATCCCCAGACGGCGGCCTGCGGTGATGCCCATGCGTCGGCGGCGGCACCTGAACTAGCCGTGCCTGCCGCGCCCGGCCGGGATGAGCCGACCGCGCCGAACGCCGCACCGATGCCCGCTCCTCCAGGAGCGTGCGGGGCGGCGGGCCGGGCCCCCCCGGGCCCGGTGTCGGTTCGCGTGCTTACAGCGAGGCCCCAGGGACCCGCGGCCGATGTTGCCATGGCGCCCGGGGCGGCCCGTCCGGCCGGCCCGAGCGCCGCTCCCGGCTGCGTCCCCGATGCGGCGTTCCACGCCACTGTTGATTCAGGCGGAGCGGCCGGTCCGACCGCTCCGAGCGCCATCCGTGATGCGTCCGTCCGGGACACCGTGAAATCCGGCGGAGCGGCCGGTCCGACCGCTCCCGGTGCGGCGCTCCAGGCCACACTCGACTCAGGCGGAGCGGCCGGTCCGACCGCTCCGGGCGCCATCCGTGATGCTGGCGGAGCGGCCGGCCCGGCCGCTCCGGAATCCGCTGCCTGCTGCGCTCCTGGCGTCGGGCTCCACGGCGTCACTGACGGCTGACCCCGCATTTGGTCCCGGTAGTACACCTCCATCTGTGAGCGCTGCAGCTGTAGAGCCAGTCGGTGGTTTTCCTCCAGCATCCGCCGCCGCCTCCTCTCTCCTTTGATGTCGGCCCGCAATTGGCGGACCGTGTCGTCCGTGTTTGTGGAGGATCCTCGGCGCGATCCGCGTTCATCGTCGGATGCCCCAGCATCGGACTCTGAGGCCGACGACACGTGACGTGGCGGCGGATTCTGCTCCTGTAGCGGCGGCTCTTCCTCTTCTCGGTCCGACCTCCCGTTGCCGGACCTCAGCCCGGATCTGGACATTTTGTCTCCGGACCACTGGCGCTAGCTCGGCTTCTTGAGGCAATCCGGCTCGAAGGACCAGTTGTTGCCAACCAAACAAAAAGTGGTCGCCTCAAGAAACCCCACTAGGGTACGAGAGGATTCACCCGACCGCAGTCAAGCGTCTCCACTCGCTCCTAATCGCCGGTGGCCGCAGGTCCAAAACGCCGTCACTAGGCAGAGGGCGCAGGCTGGAAGGCGGCTGGACGGCTGCAGTGGCGAGGCTCCGAAGGGAAGAAATGAAAGTCAAAATTTGCTAGTTGTTGTCGGTGCGCCGCAGACGAGACGAGTGCGCTCCGTACGTTACTATGGATGGTTAAAGAGTGATAGGGGCGAAGCCCCCTTGTCTCCGTAGTCTGGAGTGTGTCAAATTAGAGAGAAAAAATATAGTCCCCAGAGTGGGGTGCGTGTTAGGCACTAATGAGTTGAAATTTTTTTTTTTTTTTTTTTTATATCTATAATATATATTAATATCTAAGATTACATATAAAATATCTAAGATTACATAAATTATCTAAGATTACATATAAAATAAAATATCTAAAATTACATATAAGATTAAATATCTAAGATTACAATATTTATAAAATATCTAATATTTATTACATACAAGCATTAAGTTACATAGCATTGATTAACTAAATAGTAGATACAGGAGTCTTAAATAATTCTAATTAAGTAATATAATTAGTACAGGAAGTATCAGGTGGTATTTACAATAATAATTAAAGTAAGTACAGGTTTATTGATTTAATATTGCATGAATTTGAGGCTGCTAGGTTGTAGCAGTATTGTAGAGGAGGGATATGGGGAAAATGTTGTCGGGGTCAGCATCGGGGTCATTTATAGCTAGCGATGAGATAGAGGGGTTAGGGATAAGCTGGAGTTTTTTGAAGAATCTAGTGGAAAGATCAAGAATATGGGCGTTAAGGTCGGGAGTGTTGGTGTCACGTTGTATGATAGAGTTTCTCACAAACCACGGGGCTTGGAGGATGGAGCGTAATGTTTTGTTTTGATAGGTGGCTAGTTTTTTGACGAATTTAGCAGTGGCCCATATGGGGCAGGCATAAGTGAGAAGAGGTCGGAGAAGTGCTTTGTAGAGGAGGATTTTTGTGTTCAGATGAATCGGACTGGATTTGCTTAGGAGGCAGAAAATGGAACCTTTCGCTTGGTTAGCTTTCCGTAGGGAGTTAGTAATGTGAGAATTCCAGTTAAGTTTTCGGTCTAAGGTTAAACCGAGGTATTTTACTGTGGAGTGCCAGCTGATTTTAGTGTTGTTGAGAGTGACGTGGCCTTTGGGTTGGCGACCTGTTTTGCGGTATCGCGTGAAAAGGATGGCGGCACTTTTGGAGGGATTGATGGCGATGCGCCATGTCTCAAACCAGCATTGAAGAGAGTCTAGATGGTGTTGAAGTCGGTTTGTTATGGTGGTGGGGTTTGTGGAGTTTGTGAGAATAGCTGTGTCGTCAGCGTAGAGTGCTGAGATGGAGTACCTATCGGAGGGGATGGGCATGTCGCTCGTGAATAAGTTGAAGAGGAAGGGAGAGAGGATGGAGCCTTGCGGCACACCGGCTCTCATGAAACGGGTGGTGGAGAGGGTGGTTTTATTGAGTTTAACTCTAAATGGTCGGTTATGTAGAAAAGATTTAAGAAGGCCATATAGCTGGGGGTGGAGATTGTAAAACTCAAGGGCTTTATAAAGAAGGCCATTGTGCCACACCTTGTCGAAGGCTTTAGCCACGTCGAGGAAGATGGCGCCTGTGGAGCGATGTTTGCGGAAGCCGTCAGTTATGAATTCAACGACTCTTAGAAGCTGGTGATTGGTTGAGTGCTGGGATCTGAAGCCGTGCTGCTCGTCGGGAATGGCGTGCGCTCCGTACTGCGGCGCCCCAGTATTTATTTCATACGGGCGAGCGCGCTCCGTTAGCGCCACCCGCCACCCCCTGGGTGGCCGCCGGGCCAATCAGGGTGCGTTTACATCCCTAACCGCACCCCGAGCGACGCGGCGGCCGTCGCCGCCTGCCGGCCGAAGCGCGCAACTCCGGCTCATTTTTCGGTCGCGGGCTGGCGGCCGGCAGAAACGGCTTTACACATACAAATATGAGAATATAAAATATAAAACAAATTTCCGGGATATCACGAGTAGGGGACAAGGTAGAGCATATTATTCCTCGTGATATCCCGAAACAAGAATTACGGGGCCAGTGCTCCTTCGAAAGTTATAGTCATTTTTTCATGGCCGAAATTATAAAATGAGCAGAAGGCTCATTTTTCGTGGCCCTGAAAAAGGCTGTGGGGCCGCAGAGCAGAAGGCTCGTTCTCTTGCGGCCCTGAAAGAGGCTGTTTGGAAGGGGCACTGGCATCATATATGGGTGCCGTGGACTATCTCATTTGTTTATTCTACTGCGTCCACGGCACCGGGCAAATAGACATTTATTTATTTTTAGTAAAATCATGGCGGCGTACCGACGGGTGGGCAAGTTTATTGTATTCCCAATCCCGCGGCACGCCGCGTAAAGTCAACAATTAAATTTACAATGTAATTTTATAGACATAATATATATTTTCACACAATGTTCAAAAGTAGCGAGTTGTCACGTCTCTGTGTGCAACAGTAGGGCTGATATAAAATGTTGAATATGTGGGTTCTTTTTGTGTAGATTTAAAAACAAAAATTAAAAGCGAAGCTGCTTCTGGGAAGAGAGGTATTGTGATTCGGAGGGACTTTTTACGGCGGCGATAATATAACTTTTAGTATTTATAATTTCGCATTGTCGGTTGTGTGAAGGTTTTCGGTGGCTGACCAGCATATTTGACTCAACTACTCTGGTGAGTGCAGTTAAAGAGGTAAAGCCCGAGGGAACTGTGTAGCTCTCGGCGCAAGGTCGTGACACTGAGCTCAGTGAGAGAAATATCTCGGGAATCTGTTCAGCCTAACGGTGTCGAGTTAATGTCAGCAGATCACTGCGGTCACCAGGGTGATACTGAAGATACGTGATTGTGGAGTAACATTATTTAAATCGATGTTTTATTGTGCAAGTGACTTGTACTACTCCAATATTCATTCATTTGTACACAAATATAATAAAATGTTTGCCTCAGAACAGAAAAAGCTCAGGGAGGCTACTATTGTTGGAATAAATAAATAAATATCTTTTTAAATGTGTTACCTACATGTGAGGGTGGGCAGGTGGGGGGTTCTCCCGCAGCGCGGGGGGCCGGGGGGAGGGTTTTATCGGTTCTGGTTCTGAGAAATTCAACAGAATATCTTATTTACTGGGCATGTATTAAAATGATGTGTCAATGGGGTGGGGAGTTATTACCTTGCTCGGTGAGTACGGGGATTATAGGTCATAATGGATAAATGTCGGTTGGAAAATATGAAGGCTCGGTGTAGACGCTTCAATTAAAAAAGTTGAAAATCTTTAAATATGCGAAAAACGATTATTTTTCAAATTTTAAAAAAATGTGACTACAAAAGCTTTCGAGTCAAATGCAAATTTGAAAAAATAATATCAAAAAATGTAATATACACAGTTAGTAATGTGACATACTTAATAATGCACATATTTGAAGCAATACTCTCCTATAGATATAAATATTACATACAAAATCTAGTGCCTGTCAGTCAAAAATATAAATGAGTGTCATGAACTAACTAACCACGCCATCACGCCGTTTCCCCGCAAAGGGTAGGCAGAGAGGATAGAGCGCCACACTCTTCTGTCCTGACATATAATTCTCGCCTCATCTTCTCATACGAGCTCGCCGACTGTTGAGGCTTCTAACAGAACCATCCTCCGATATCTGGTTCACCTGGTCGTGCCAAGTCTTCCGCAGACGTCCTCTATTTCTGGTGCCATCTACACTTGCGTAATATATCTTTCTTGCCATCGTTCCATATGACCAAACCACCCGAGTGACCCTTTCATAATCTTACTCGTTATAGTAACATCAGCTTTACATTATTTCCTTATTTCTTCAATCTTCACTCTGCCATAAATAGATTTGCCACATATACGCACGAGTGATCTCATTTCCACTGCATTCAGTCTACTTTCGTTCCTCTTCTGCCGGCTCCGGGCCTCATGAAAGTCAGCGATGAAGCCTTCGCACTCCGACATGGCGGGTAAAAGATTTTTTGGTTATTTTTATAGGCTTTACTTGTCGCCAATCCTCCCCCACCATTCCTGATACTAGTTTATATTTTTATAGGCTTTACTTGTCGCCAATCCTCCCCCACCATTCCTGATGCTAGTTTATATTTTCGACATCAGGTACTAGATGTTGTTTGGTTGTCAAGTTTCGATTTAGTTTCATATATATTATAACTAGAGTTTTCTCTGAAACCGGTCGGTTTACAGTATGCTTAATACATAATTAAGGTACAAGGGTGCGTGTCCATGAAACAGTTTTAAAAAGCAGTAATGGCCAACTCGCACAAGTTGATTCTCAAGATTTACCCACTCCCGGAAAATATTACAACAAATATCTCATCGTGTGGACATTTCTGAGAGAGCGTATCGTAGTACGTTTAGGGCAACAGAGCAACAGGTCTCGGTTGTCAGGTGATTATTATAATAGTAGCAAACAGAACATTGAATACTAAATGAAATTTCAATGGCGGGCTGCGGGCAATGGTAGATTGTGACTCCAGAAGACACTAGAAGACTCGGCACGGTATAGCAGCGCACCGGGTTCAGCGGTTACGGACTGCTCGCTGGACCGGGACGGTTCACCCGGTGAGTGGGTAGCGGTCGGTGCTCCCTGGACGTGCCTCCAGGTACTGCTGATGCCTGTTATCAACCACCGCGATGGTTGGGGATGGCGATAGATGCCGGTCAGCTCTGGAAGCAACGCGAAAACTAAATTATAAGAAGCTGAAACAGAGAAACAGGAGACCGTGGAGAAGTACGGTCGGTAGAGCGGGGTGATGTCCACATTACCTGTATAGACATGTCAACTCTCCCTGTATAGGCATGTCCACTTTACCTGTATAGACATGTCAACTCTCCCTGTATAGACATGTCCACTTTACCTGTATAGACATGTCCACTTTACCTGTATAGACATGTCCACTCTCCCTGTATAGACATGTCCACTTTACCTGTATAGACATGTCAACTCTCCCTGTATAGGCATGTCCACTTTACCTGTATAGACATGTCCACTCTCTCTGTATAGGCATGTCCACTTTACCTGTATAGACATGTCCACTCTCCCTGTATAGACATGTCCACTTTACCTGTATAGACATGTCCACTTTACCTGTATAGACATGTCCACTCTCCCTGTATAGGCATGTCCACTTTACCTGTATAGACATGTCCACTCTTCCTGTATAGACATGTCCACTTTACCTGTATAGACATGTCAACTCTCCCTGTATAGACATGTCCACTTTACCTGTATAGACATGTCCACTCTCCCTGTATAGGCATGTCCACTTTACCTGTATAGACATGTCCACTCTCCCTGTATAGGCATGTCCACTTTACCTGTATAGACATGTCCACTCTCCTTGTATAGGCATGTCCACTTTACCCGTATAGACATGTCCACTTTCCCTGTATAGACATGTCCACTTTACCTGTATAGACATGTCCACTTTCCCTGTATAGACATGTCCACTTTCCCTGTATAGACATGTCCACTTTCCCTGTATAGACATGTCCACTTTCCCTGTATAGACATGTCCACTTTCCCTGTATAGACATGTCCACTTTCCCTGTATAGACATGTCCACTTTCCCTGTATAGACATGTCCACTTTCCCTGTATAGACATGTCCACTTTCCCTGTATAGACATGTCCACTTTCCCTGTATAGACATGTCCACTTTCCCTGTATAGACATGTCCACTTTACCTGTATAGACATGTCCACTTTCCCTGTATAGACATGTCCACTTTACCTGTATAGACATGTCCACTTTACCTGTATAGACATGTCCACTTTACCTGTATAGACATGTCCACTTTACCTGTATAGACATGTCCACTTTACCTGTATAGACATGTCCACTTTACCTGTATAGACATGTCCACTTTACCTGTATAGACATGTCCACTTTACCTGTATAGACATGTCCACTTTACCTGTATAGACATGTCCACTTTCCCTGTATAGACATGTCCACTTTATCTGTATAGACATGTCCACTTTACCTGTATAGACATGTCCACATTACCTGTTTTCGAGCAAAACTAAAAAAACATTTTACCATAACTGTCACATTTAGAATTGTATTAAAAATGATCAGTAACCTCAAATACAGCCATCTTATTGGCTGAAAATATATTTGTCCGGGTTTGAATTAATTATCTATGGGACATGTCTACGATCGAAGTACCGAGCTAATTTTAATTCCGTTTTTATACTAAATATGGTGACATTTGTCTAATTTGGATAGGCCAGTCTTGTAGACATTCATCTGATTTATGTTTGTACATACCTAACCCAAAAACCATACAAATTGGACATGCTTGAGTTAGATTCTATACCTCGCATGTATTGTCCACTTGTGATTGCTTTTAATACTCGTCTCGTTATACTCCGGCCACCTGCCTTCTTGCACTTCTCACTTCATACTGTAACTAGTATTACCATCAGTAGCATCAAGGCGGAGGTAGTATCCCGCTGTTACCTACAATCACTCGCTTCCTCCGCCTTCATGCATCGCGCTGCTAGTTACCTACAATCACTCGCTTCCTCCGCCTTCATGCATCGCGCTGCTAGTTACCTACAATCACTCGCTTCCTCCGCCTTCATGCATCGCGCTGCTAGTTACCTACAATCACTCGCTTCCTCCGCCTTCATGCATCGCGCTGCTAGTTACCTACAATCACTCGCTTCCTCCGCCTTCATCCATCGCGCTGCTAGTTACCTACAATCACTCGCTTCCTCCGCCTTCATGCATCGCGCTGCTAGTTACCTACAATCACTCGCTTCCTCCGCCTTCATGCATCGCGCTGCTAGTTACCTACAATCACTCGCTTCCTCCGCCTTCATGCATCGCGCTGCTAGTTACCTACAATCACTCGCTTCCTCCGCCTTCATGCATCGCGCTGCTAGTTACCTACATTCACTCGCCTCCTCCGTCTTCATGCATCGCGCTGCTAGTTACACTCACTCGCTCCTCCCACCCTACACCACTGTACATATCTCCCGGGACCCCTCAATGGATAATGAAATAATAGACAACATTTTACCACAGAATATATTTTCCCCAGTCTTCCCCAGCGCAGCTGGTCTCCACATCGGCCTTAGGAACAGCTTCTTATAGTATGACCTTAGGTGTTTATTTATTTGTTGACGATGGAGGTACAGCAGCAGAATGGCGGAACAGCCGTGTGTCAGGTTACATTAGTTAACTAATATTGAAGTCTGGACACGGAGGGCACTCGCCATAATACGCTCCGTCAGTGACTACTGAGCTGCGCAGCCTTAGTGCATTCTGGAGGGCGGGGGCTTCTGCTTTAAGAACTTAATGATCGGTTTGTACTTCTTTTGTTTTGCAATATCCAGTGCGGTCTCACCCCTATTGTCTACAGTAGTAATATCTAGTCCTTCCTGTACTAAATATTGCACTACTGGTAGGCTCCCACCCCGGGCTGCGGGGAACAGTGCGGTCTGACCCGACATGCTTACAGTAGTAATATCTAGCCCTTTCTGTACTAAATATTGTACTACTGGTAGGCTCCCACCCCAGGCTGCGCGGAACAGTGCGGTCTCACGCTGAGTGCTTACAGTAGTAATATCTAGCCCTTCCTCTACTAAATATTGCACTACTGGTAGGCTCCCACTCCAGGCTGCGGGGAACAGTGCGGTCTGACCCCACCATGTGAGACTGCCAATATGGACCCCGTGATTTATAAAATAGTCCACTATATCTAGGCGGCCAGCTGCAGCAGCGCGGTGTAATGGAGTCTGACCGTCCCCATCGTATGACCTCCCAACTTGAGGAATATTCTGGTCACATAATATAACTATTATTTGTGCTGCTTCTTTATGTTTTTCACCTCTAATAGCATCATGCAGGACTGTCCTCTTCAACTTCCCGCCCGCTACCAGCAGCATGCCCCGTCGCTCGGTGTCGCTCTCCATGCTGCCATATACTGCCCGCACCTCTCCTACCCTGCCGGCCCGCACAGCTGCCCGGAGGCGCGGGAAGTGATCTCGTATTACCTTCCGGGTCCTGGTGAATGCCCTGCGTATTGCTGGACAGACGGCCTCTCCTCGCACATACTTACTGAGGACTGTCATTTCACGGTCAGATTCAATAGTACTATAGGTTGCTAGCAGCAGTTCCAGTATTACTTCGTGTGGACAATTCTCAACGCTGTGGACGAACTCCTTCATTATCTCGGTGTTGACACGCCTCACCGTCTCTGGGGCTTCCTCATTCCCCGCCTCCAGGGCTGCCCGGCCGAGCGCCGTATATCGGTTTCGGTCGTGAGCCGCTATGAAGGAGATTAACCCTTCCGGGACCGGTGCCCACTTTAGCCCTCCCACCAGAATGGCTATAATCCCGGTATTCCGCTCCCCTACAGCTCTACGCAGGGCCGTATCTATGTCTTCATTGAATAATGAACGTTGTTTCCCCTCATCACACCAAAGTGCACTAATCTGCAAGGCACTGAATCTGTCCGCTTCCTCGGCTAATGGCTGCGACAGAACTAATTTGTCGATGAAGGTTCTTATTACTTTATGAGCGTCCCGCAGTAGTATTTCGGTTAATAGTAATTCCATGACGGGCGCGAGTCCGTGATACCGACCCCTCTTGCGCAGCCAGTGGACGGCCAGATCGGCGCAGAAGTACTCCGCGAGCGTGCGGTGGATGAACTCGCTGTTGTCCCCTCCGCCCCCGCCCGCCCGGACCAGCCCGACCCTGCACAGCTCGTCTCCCCACCCGGCCTCAGGGGCGTCGAAATTATTTATCGCAAATTCGGGGAAGAGGGTGCGGAGGGCCAGCAGCCTGTGCTTCTCCGTGAGCTGCTCCACAGTAGATTGTTTTATTTGGTCGCTCATGCCGGCATCAAGGCTCGTCTTCTCAGTGAAGTATATGTCATATTTGATAATAATAAATTGCTGATACAAATCGAACACACTCTCAACATTAAAGGTATTTCTGATGTCAGTTTGTGTTCCAGTTTCTGGATCTAGATAACCTCTGACCTGCTGCCTGAATACTTCCGCCAACATCCGCATCTGTAGCGGAATCCCCATGAAATTCTGAACGTCAGCACCGAGCACCTTTTTAGCATTTTCAAATACATATCCTGCGCATTCTTCGAGTTTCTTCTTCTCCGCATCTCCGTACTGGTCCAGCTCCAGGAGCATGTGCGGGTGCCAGAACTCCGAGAGGTACTCCCGCTGATGAGGTTCGCTGATCATTTCGAAACGCATCGCGACGGCTGAGAGCGCATTTTCAAGTAGTTCCGCTCTGTAAACCCGCGTGGTGACCCACACCCTCGCTGTGGTTTCATTATGCAAATACTTTAACAGCCTCAGCACCTGATCTTCAGCGCTGTACTGTGTCGAGGAGTGTCGCTTTATTTCGTCAAAGCCATCAAAAAATATATACACAGCCCGAGAATTTTCCTGCTCTTTATTCAGGCAGAATTGTAGCAGCCCTCGCAGCCAACTGTCGCTGTCTCTCAGAATAAAGTCGCTAATTAAATTAAGACTCAGCTCGCTCGGAAAATGCGGGATTTTATGGTCTTTAAGATCAACCCTGATCACCCAGGCGGATGCCCGCAGCAGCCGAGACACGCTCGTCAGGCTAGTGGACTTCCCCATGCCGGGCTCGTCAGCTATGATGACCACTTTCTGCCTGGTATTTCGAAGTCCTTCCTCGTCTACCGACTCACCGCTGCAGGTGGACACGTACGGGCGCAGGCCTTCTAGAGAGCCTCGCGAACGTTGCCACAGAATCAAACCACTGTTTGCTTCTGGCTCCAAAATGCGGACAGCTCCGTCGGAGATTTCTTTAATAATGCCATCGGCTTGTTCAGCTGTGCCTACCGTCTTGACGTGTTTAGTTTCCAAAATTATTTTTTTATTTTCGTCAGAAATAGTCGCTTGGCTCATCAGAGATTGTTTGTCTTTAGTCGTTCGAAAGACGAATGTTGCATTCTGGATATTAATATCTCTATTAATGTTGCGTGCAAATTGTTCAATGTTGAAAATGATTTTATGGAACCGCCTCTTCATATAGAATCCATTCAGATAAATGGATTTACAAGAAACAAGCCCAGCTGACGCAGCTAGCCAGTACACTGCTGAGTCTGGTTTCTCCCGACACATTCGTTTAAAGATCGATTCTCCGTCTGCCTTGGTGGTGGAGATCCTCTCCTCTCCCAGAGCCAGCACGAGCTCCCTCCACCGGTCAGTCCGCAGTTCCTCTGGGCCGATGCCGCTGATCACCAGCAGAGCGTCGGAAGAATGCTCCTGTAGAGCTCGGGCGACCCTCGTCACGCTTGTCTCCCTATTGAATGTGGAGTGCACTTTTAAATCATCCTGATCGAGAAGTGCGTCCTGTATTTCCATAGCGTAATTGTCAGTGGTCAAAAGGTTCTTCAACATTTGCGGTCCTATTGACGTGTTTACACCGTTTCGCTGGTCAGCTGTTAGTCGGCGATAGTCTCCCACGAGGTCTCGCAAGCTGAGCCGTTCTCCCTGGAGCAGGATTATCTTTTGTTTAAAAACTGTCTCCAGTGACGCTTCAGTGAGGTCATTTAAATTTATTTCTTCCGAGTGCTTCAATATGTGAGGATTATTAATCTGTTGAAAAACGTTAAATAACTTCACGACCTTCTCAAACCCTGTGTCGCGAGGTTCGACGAATATAAGCTTGTTCTGATTATTTTTCAAATTCTTTAGTATTTCTTTCAAAATGGTTTCACAGTTTGTGTCGTACTTTTCGGAACATCGTACGAAGAATACGCAACCTTTTTCAAAAGAAGACCGAAATAATCCTTGAATATTGACGGCGGATTCTAATCTGTTAATCTCCTCCAGGTTCATGAAAATGTATTGGTTATTAGTTCCTTCCTGAGAGCTCCGTTTCTTCTCGATTTGCTGGAGTACGTTCACCAGCCTCGCCATCTCCGCGTCACTGTCCGAGGTCCTGATGATCAGAATATTGCTACCGGAAGTTAGAAAGGCTTCCAGCTCCAGAGCGTCTCTGAAGTCCAGTCGGCTCCGCCGGAGAGAGCGCAGGTAGTTGTCTGCCTCCGCGCGGAACATGGCCTCCGCCGCCGAGGGCACCAGCGCGGCCTGCTGCCTCGTGGCGGCCATCACCTCCGCAGGGAGCCAGCGCGCGAGAGCTTTAGTGTGCCGGATCACCTTCTGTACAGATTCTTCAGATGAACAAGTGACTGTTTGTTTTTCTTTATCGACCTTAAATTCGTCAAATAAGTCACTGACGGTCAAACCTTCTATTTTTGATAAATTTGTTAAATTCTTAGAAGATTTCTTTAATACCATCCACGCATCTAGCAAGAGCAGCTCGTCCTCGGAGAATATTCTGGAACTACAACAGTTCCTGTCGATCTCTTTAAAGACGTAACCGCAGGATTGCGGGTGGAATTCGTTATCGGGAGTCGCTCTTTCCTGATACTCGTTATATTCGACTTTACTCTTAGGCCAGTCCAGCATCCTGAATGTGCTCGGGTTCTCCATGGCCTTCAGCATCTTCTCCATGCTGTGGGTGATGGAAGTGTGATGCAATCGTGTCACGTCTGAGAGGTCGGTTATAATTCGGTACACGGTTCCCAGGTGCAAGTTGACGGTGTTTATATGATTCGGGGCGGACAGATAGGACGTGATGTCTAACTTCTTCAATACCATTAGTCTGTCACATTTCTGATCAAACTTTGCTTTCATTTTGGATAACATCGTTTTGCATCCGGGACTTTCAAACGCGACCGCGTGCGCGTGGGTGCCATCTTTAATATCCGTCAACTTTCTGAAGGTCACCTCGTCCTTCTGCAGGTACTTGACGGTGAAGGCGGTGACCTGCGTCAGCCACCCCCCGAGGGAATGGCCCGTGATGGACAGCTGGAAGCTCACCCCCTCTCGCTTCGCCGTACTCAAGGCGGTGGCTATGGCTGCAGTAAAGGTGACGGCGGAGCTGACGTGCAACGTTTCTTTATTCCAGTATACACTCATAAAATCAGTCCACAGAGCCCCGGCGTTGGTGAAGGCTGTCCCTCTGTGCGCCACGACCACCTGCAGCTGGGCGGGGCACCAGAAGGCGGCGCCGATGTATCCGTTGGTCTGAGCAGGGTTGCGGGCGGTCGTCAGCAACTTCCAGCCGCCCGGCAACTCGGGCTGACTCTTATCGTCTGGATTATCCGAGTAAACTTTGAGGGCGAGCAGTGCTAAGGTGCGGTCGCTCGGATACGGGTCTAAGTTTAGTTTTTTCTCAATGCTATAGGCATCTTTTGTCACTGTTTTAAGTGAGTCAAAATAATTGGGACAGCCAAACTTTAAAGTTTTGTCAATAATCAAGTCTGTGAAACGATCACTACATACTTCAATAGGACCAGGATTGTTGATCACAAGTGTGTGTGACGTGTCGGGTGCAGTGTGAGGGCGGGGAGCGTCGCCCCCGACGGCGGTGTCTGCTCGGACTCCGCCCCGCCCGAGAAGGAACTCCACCACGCTCGGATAGCTCTTCTGTTCAGCAATATGCAGCACTGTATGGCCAGTATCATTCTGACCATTGACATCCGCCCTGTTCTCCAGGCAAGCGCCGATCTCATCAATCATATCCTGCTCGGACTGCAGTTTCTCGATGACGCGGAACAGTCTTCGTGTATTGAATTTTCGTAAGTTCCCGTCAGAGCAGTAACACTCGGGACGGGGCGTCGCGGGAGGTTCTTCATCTCCGATGGCAGCATCCCGCCTCCGGAATAATCTTAATGCACGTCGCATTATTCTCTACTTCGCTTGTTGAGTTGTACTGTGGTGACAGAGGGCTTCAGTGCGGCACTCGGCTGTTCTCCAGGACCACCTGCAAGAAGGGCAATGCCCGATTAGGACCGAGAAGCGGAGCTCCTGCAGGCCGAGACGGTCTAGTGACCGGCAGGGGCCGCTTAGTTAGTTGCGGGAGGTGTGCGTGTTCTGGGAACAGTTGTCAAATAATGCTAATACGGTTATTCATCGCATTCTAATTGTACTTTGGGACTGGACTGCTCCCTCGAGGGTCTGAGCGCATCGCTGTTGAATGTATCTATACACGCGCATGTACTTTTCAATCGAATCAACAGGTGCCGTTCTAATAAATAATAATAAAAGGTGAATACAAATAATGAAGCGGTAATTGAGTGAACTAGCCTGCAGTTTACTAATTGCCTGTATAAAGAACTGAAGATGCTGACTGATAGAGCTCGCTTCACCAGGGAAGAAACCCCGCCACGCGCCGCCACGATAGCGGCTCTAGTCATACTGCTCGCTATATGGGACGACTGCACGAGCTGGAGAGAGACGGACGCAGGTGTCGAGTGGGCGTGACTGCTCATGCCGGCACTCCATTGTGTGGACGTGGCTCGTGACGCGTTATCGGAGTGCCTTACTGACTATATCCCTCCCGCTCTTACTCACCACCTATACCACCCAACGTGGTTACTCTGATTATGTTATATATATGTATATATGCGCCTTAAGTCCGCTGACAGGTTTACAATATTTGATATTTTATTTACCTACCTACATCAAATTGTTGGAAATTAAATTCGCGGCTGGCTGGCGCTTGACGAGAGGAACTAACAAAGGAGTGCAAACTCTTATGAAGGTTCCGGGAAAGGGTGGGTCCCATAGAGATATTCCCATTCTGCCTTCTCTTGCCGATAGAACGCCCCAGGCAAATATATTCTGGGAACCGAACGGCAGATATCGGAGGGATCCGGAACAGAGGAGAGCCCGGGCACAGCAAACTGTCGGGGGGAGAGCTCTGGGGAAACTGGAAGACTGATGTGTACAGCCGACCTGAACGACACAGATGGCGAAGAAACAGGAAGAGCGCCGGAGGAGAGCAGTCGGGGTAACCGGATATCTGCAGAGCATTATCAAAGTCACACACTACTAAACACTCTCTAGAACCGAGTACCGACCCAAAGGTCTGGACCTAACAGGAAGAAGAAACAATACTGTATAATCCGAGGAGTAGCAGAAAACTGGCCGCTAGTATAGCGAGCTGCACCGGCAGGGAGGCCGGGACAGCCTGATGTCTGATGTCTTTGTCAAGCTTCAGTCGGCAATGATAATAAGGAACTAGGCTGCGCCACTGACTGGCCACTGACTGGCCACTGTCTGGCCACTGACTGGCCACTGCACTGCCGCACTGTCGGCAGGGTAGACACAGCTGCAGCTGGGAAGGACGCAACTGGGTGTAGACACAAGAGCGAAGGATGGAACTGGAAAGCGATATCACTAAGCACGGAAGAAAGGTCAGACGCCTCCTCCTGTCACTTCTAATTATTAATTCTCCTTTCGACGTGTTGAAAGGCCGTGTCGATATTTAGGAAAATATTATCTCACGTTCAGATCGTATGACTGTCTATTGTTCTCGTATGAAACTTAGAATCTGCCCTAAAAATAGCTGCCGACTCAATATTTGAGTAGATTAGCCCGTTCGGATTCAGATTAATTCTCCTAGACGTAAATAAATCTCCAAAAAATAACTATAATGGGTAGCTGCCCAGCAGACACGCCGCTGTCTACTGTCAGAATATCTAATATCTAAAGCTTCAACGGGCTGAAGTAAAATGTAATATCCCGGTGCTAGCTGAATGTTGGATATCTAAATATCAAACTATACCCAATCTATTGCAATGCAGAGAAGGACCTACGTCTATCAATATCTAATAGCGGTACAGAATCGCACGGGGAAGTCCGTCCCCGGCAGAAGACAAGAGCGATGAAGCAATAAGAAGACGGACTCGATAGAACATGACCATTATAATAAGATACTAATCTGAGACAAGAACACCATTCCTAGAGATACAACTAAAGTCCGACCGAAGCTTCCACTTCGGCCACCTTCGGCCAAACATTCGACTTCGGCTGAGCTCTGCCGAAGGTTGGGCCGAAGCCGAACCTTTACGAATTAAATGAACTTCAGTTTATCATTTCTGTAAAAATGCAATTTACATATTCAATGGATATATTAACAATTTAAACTTCGCAGAGGGTACCAAAACGCAACATGACCGGGAGACCTCGAAACAACCTTCCGCTATATAGTTATAGAAGTTATTCGAATTTTTGTGATTTTTCATGCCATGTTCTTACTAAAATGCTCATCCCCTCGTGGCCCACGGATGCTGGGACAAGGCAGCTTAACACGAGTTACCAGATTAACCAGTTAACGGCTAAAATAACATTATTTGCTTTTTCTGGAAATCTGGAATTCGGCTAACCATGGACTCTTTGACTTCCATAGTTCCTTCTTTATTTAGAGGGGTACAACACATATAGCTGTATATACAGTTCAAAATGGCGTCCAGCTGAAGTGATTGTCCAGCCAAGATGAACACCGTAACCCAGCAAGTAAGTAACAGTTCAGAATCTAGTCGGCGTTCTGAGATTCCCAAGTACGATCGAACGAAGGTTCTGGTGAAAGCCGAACAATCCTCTGCACTAGGAAGAAAGGCTCGCGTCCTAGCTGCAGCTGGGGCACGCGCGCACTCCGACCTCCCGCACTCTAGTGATAAGCGAGGGAAGGAGAGATCGCTCGATGTCCATGTTCGCCCTTGTATTACTATTTGTTTAAAAAAGATCCCCTTCCAGCTAAACAAATGGCTTACAGATATCTATTTTATTTTTATTTACGATTTCCTACAAATATATAGTGACTATCCCCACACAAAACCTAGACTCGCATACCCTCGCTGATGGGCAGCACCTGCATGCAGTCCCCTCCGATCAAGTACTGTAACTTAACTACACTTTGGTAATTGCTAGAAACGACTACAAAGAGAACTTGAATGTGCCAAATAATACCTAGTACGACGAGTATTTAAAAAATAGAAGTTTGATTCCAAAGACTTGTCGAAATTAAAATATTGAAGGTTTTTGCGCGACCCGTTTCGCCCCACGAACAGGGCCGAGTGGGGGTATTTCTCACTTTTATGTTTCTCGTTCCTAGACGAACAAACTTTCAGTTTGTTTTCATTTTAAAATGAATGGAAATGAATAATATATGCCGCTTATGAATTAATAAAAGAAATGAAGCTTATCAGTAAATTACTGTCATTTGTTCACCCTCAAACTTAGAGTGATTCGGTTTGCCTGATATTAGCGTATTTGTAATACCTATTTAGTATGTCTCAATACACCATCAATTATTCCTACAACACTACTACCTACAACACTACTACCTACAACACTACTACCTACAACACTACTACCTACAACACTACTACCTACAACACTACTACCTACAACACTACTACCTACAACACTACTACCTACAACACTACTACCTACAACACTACTACCTACAACACTACTACCTACAACACTATTACCTACAACACTACTACCTACAACAACAAAAATTTTATTCTCTTCGCAAAAATTGAAAAAATAATAATTTAACTTATAAACACTCGTGAAAAGTAGTGATAAAATAATCTAAGTTCTAAAGGATACGCCAGTGCAGTATTTAAATCAAATCAGCTGTTTTATCTGTTAAAAGCACTTGTCAAAATCAGCTGACGTTTGACATTTTGGCAAATACCCACCATCTTAAAGTAAAAACCCAGTTAATTAGATTGAGCTGCTATTGGCCGCTAATAAGCTCAGAGATGGCGGTCTGTGACCCGTGGATGTGCACTGTAACAGATAACAAGCAGAACCTAGGCTGCAATGTATCAACATATCCAAGGAAAATTTCTAAAAGATGTCTACTAAATACATTGATTCGTGGAACTGCCCGACATGCAAAAAAGATAAAAGAGATAAAAGAATTCGAGTGAGCCCCCAATCGCTCGTCTCACCCCAAATGCAGAGGAGTCTTCCTCCTCCCTCATCACTATCGGTGCACAAGCGGCGGCGCAGTACACTCTTCACCTGGAGGAGCTGCGATCTTCTCTGATGAACTACTTTGATGCTAAACTAGAAGAAAACCTTCAACATTCTCCGGGCAATTCAAGATCTTATGGCTATCTAGGTGTATATAAATTGAAAAAGTGAACGAGAAGCGATCTGAATTAGTGAGAAGAATAGAAGCACTAGAAAGAAAAATTGACCAGCAGGAGCACCGACAGATAGCCTCCAGCATCCGAGGAATCCGAGGCTGCGACGAAACTACATCAGGATCAGGAGTGAGATCCTCGGCGTGCAAAGGGCGCGGCAGCACCGCTCCGAGAAGACTCCGCGGCCGATCACCGACAGTGTCAAAGTTCACAATAAACTATGTACAGGTAACGAGCGTACGCTCAATACCTCCATTTTCAAGAATAGCACTTTACATTTCCGAACACATTACTAAACAAAAAGATAGCTGTGGAAAAGAATATTAAGTATGTATGGATTAACAATGGACGCCTATATACACGCAAAAATGACGGTGAACAATATTTCTGTATTAAATCAGGGTCGGACCTGTCAAATCAACTACCTTCTCGCATTGACCGCGTGCATTGTAACACTTCAGACACAAATAATGTTATTTCTGGCATCGTTCATACAGAAGCCACCGACCACTGCGCGACTATATTTACTTTACTTACAAATACAACAGAAATATTCATCCTCATGTGACGGGAAATAAATTGCAAACCAAAAATATACACGCGATACAATTAAATGACGCACTCGGAACAAATTAAATTCTGAAAAATGGACTAAATTATACCAATGTTGCAACATATTTGAAGACACACTATCTAAACATATAAATGCCGCTAAATATACCTTACCTAAATGCAAATCGTCTAAATACAAACCGATAAAACCCTGGATTACTCATGGTCTAATCGTATCAATTAGACATAAGAATTCTTAATAAAAAAACTACCAAATAACGAGCAACTAAATAGATATTTAAAAGTATACAAGAAAAAACTATCATTTTTAAAATCAAATACTAAAGAAAAATACTACAAAAAAATTCTAGACTCCGCAGTAAATGATAGTAAGAGAGTTTGGAATATCATTAATGAAATCACGGAAAATAAACAAGACAAAAAAGGAAAAATAAGTTTTATTATACACGACGAGTCAAAAATGAATTGCTCAGAGAAGCCCCAGGAAACAGCAAACATTTGTAATAATTTCTTTGCCAACGTCGGTAAAAACTTGGCTAGTAAAATCACAAAGAACTGGAGTACTGACGTTGCTACTTCTGATGCAGTACATACAGGAAACAAAATAAACATTTTCAACCCACAGCAGTTAACAAAATTGAACATATCATAACATGTTCAACACCAGGTTATGATGGATACACTGTTAATACATTAAAATTTATAAAAAAACAAATATCCAAACCCCTAATGCATGTAATAAACTTAAGTTTAAAAACAGGGGTATTCTCAACATGCTACAAACAAGCCATCATTTCCCCCATATATAAATCAAACAACCCCGAGGAAATAACCAATTACAGACCGATCTCTCTTCTGTCAAACTTTGGAAAAATCCTAGAAAAAATTGTGGATTTGAGAAAAGTCTTCGACAGTATCTCCCGCAGCAAACTAATATTAAAATTAAAATCTGTCGGTATAGACGACAGAGCACTAAGCTGGATTCAAAGCTATCTTCACGAAAGACCGCAAAACGTAAAAATTAACGAAACCCTAAGCCAACCCCTAATCAGTGAATTTGGTATACCACAAGGGACAGTTTTGGGCCCGCTTCTCTTTATAATTTATGTCAATGACATTTTCAAACTAAAATTAAACGGAAAAATTATATCATACGCCGCCGACACTGCTATCATTGTTGACGGACCAGACTGGAACACTACAAACGAGCATGCAAATAACGTCACGAACACACTCAAATCCTGGTTCGATAGTCATTTACTTTCTTTAAACTCTGAAAAAACCTATTATATTCCCTTTTCGATAATAAGTCTTAAAACACCGCCCCATATTTTGCTATTGTTCACTCACTACTCCAGTATGGAATAATTGGGTGGGGAGGAGCATACAATAATATAATGAACTCAGTAAAAATAATACGGAGAACAATTATTAAAGTGATATTAAAAAAAAGATCAACTTTTTCACCACAAACACTTTTTGCAAAATTCCCAGTCCCCAAAATTGAAAACATTTACAAAAAAACCTCAATTAATCAATTAATTTAAGAAAATATCACTAGAAAATTTGAAACAAGCCCATCATTAAGATTCAAAAATAACTTTAAAATCCCTAAATGTAACACCAAACACTATCAGCAAAACTCTATATATTTAGGGATAAAAAATTTCAATAGCCTCCCTACTCAAATCAAAGAAATAAAGGATATAAAAGAGTTTAAAAAGAAACTAAATGAACACTTCAAAAACACATAATTGGACAATAAACAATATTACAGAATACTTCAGAAGCACACAAAGGGACAATGAATAGAATATGTAAGGTATATAAAATGATTGTAGTGCAACTCCCTCTCCAAGCACAAGAGCTGGTCTCTTTTTTGGAGAGGTAAGCGAAGTAAAAACCATGTATGTATATAACATTTATTTTGCCATTGTATTTCGCTAATTAAATAAATAAAATAAAAATTATATTTCTGAATACTCTGTTAGAGTTAATTCTGACTCTGGTTCTATTTCGAGACATTTTAAAGAGAAATACTGACATTGCTAGGTTGGTTATTGGAGAGGGGGCGGGGCCAGGGTCCGACCTGCTCCACTGGGTCCAGCCCTCCGATAAGATTACGATTGGCGATAGAGACCTGACACCGACCAATAGCGTTAATGTTTGCGGTACAGAATTGAAATCCAACCGATTAGTTCTGTGTAGCGAGAAAAGCTGGAATGTCCTCTCTAAGGCGTATCGTAATTCGGAACTATCAAAGTAAAACCAATCCGAATAGATAATTTAGACAAAAATGGTGATAAAATGCCTCGTAAACAATCTTTTTTAGGCTTTGCTCTGTATACACATTGAGTTCTATCACATCCATCCCTTTTCGCTTCAAATTACGAAAAGAAATGCAAAAAATGAGCCATCGATAGTTTGAACGCACAATGGATAAAGTCTGTATGAAAGTCCGCCCGATCCCGCTGCTGAACTGTGTTCTAGAATCATCCATTATTCAGGATTAAGCGGATAATAAATGTCCTCTCTTTTTAGGTACTAAGTATGTGAGAGAAAGTATTCTCTCATCAAACACTACATCAAATACAAAAAAACTCGTACGGAAAAAGAGAAATTTATCAACTTTAAATCGTCATCAGAAGGAGAATTGTTCACTTTCAACATATTTGTGAAGAATTAGTTAAGAGGGTCGTGTTAGGTTAGAATAAGCTGTAACCTATAACTTTCAACTTAAGGTTTTAGGGTTCGATCCTTCTGCGCGATATTTGTGACCTGCGTCGTGCGAACGAAAGAAGACGAGTATAATTAATAAGCGGAGTTTATTTTAGCATTTATTTATTTATTATCGCATTTAAGTGAACAATAATATTTTATCTGTCGAGTTATGATAATACACCATTTTTAAAACGCACGAATAACTTAGGTACAAACATGTCCCCGGATTACCCCCACAAATAGGCACTTCGTCGTAAAGCGACTCCAATTGACACATCGTGTAACTGTACCGAGAGATTTCATTTAATAAAGGTTCATTAAATTGTTAGGCAGATTTATCCAAATGTGTAAAGTGGAACTTCTCGGTTCTCGGTTCTTTCTTCCAGCATAGGACATAATACATATATATATATTAAAAATAAAATGATGGGCGACTGGGCGACTGGGCTATCTATTTAGAACACGACAATTCTCGGCATTGCATATCGGCCGACTGACCGCATCGGGATGAAATGGAATTATATTTGGGTAAACGAATGCAAATCAGAAGTTTGGATTACCACGGTTAAGAATTCATCTTAGAAGTACGATGTACGAGATATTATTAGTAATTAATTCAATGGGATAATCAAATGATAGGTCGCTATATAAAATAGAAAAATAAGTATTCGTCTATACATGCATACGTACAATAGTTATCAGAGGACGCGCGTGTCCACAGTCGTTACAGAAGAGCTGTGACAACGGAGCAAATGACAAATATCAGGAAAATAGTGATAATAATAGTTACTTATAATATATAGTAATAAGTTAGTTTAATTAGCTCTAGCCTAACCGTTATGTGCGAGGACATAATGGAGGGGGTGAAGTAAGCACTGATATTAAAATGATGCTATTGAGACGTGGGAGGGCACCGGTATGCGGAGACTTGGAGATTCACAATCGGAAAGGACTGCGCAACCGCGTTTTGGATCGATCAGTGTGGGGCTGTATACCTAGCACTTCAGAAGCACACAAAGGGGCAATGAATAGAATATGTGAGGTATTATATACAAGGATTGTAGTGTGACCCCCTCTCCGAGCGCAAGAGCTGCTCTCTTTTATGGAGAGGTGAGCCAAATAAAGACCAAGTCAATTAAAGAATGTTATGAACAATTGCAACAATGTCAAATAAATATATTCAATTACAAATGACTCCATTTGAACTGCAACCAATTTGTAAACGCGCGGTGAAGCCCCGCTTTATAGAATTGCAACAAGTCATACAAATAATCTGAATTCACGGAGGCACTACAGGGAGCGACCGAGAGAAAGGAAATCTACACAATAAATCAAACACTCCTTTTTGGTTCTCAGACTATTATGATAAGATATCGAAATAGAACCCTACACAAATCTAGTCCAGCACGAACGTCAGGTTTCATATATTATAGAAATATTAGAGTTATTTAAAGGGCAGGAGGCGGTGCGCGGTGTACAACAGGAGCAACGGTCGATACAATGCGAGTAGGCTTTATACAATATCTAATTTCTAATCAAATCTTGTATTTTGACAACGCTATCCCCTGGATTATACAACGTGCGAGTCTACTCGGCCTGACAGCATTACTCAGTACAACAGGAGCAACGGTCGATACAATGCGAGTAGGCTTTATACAATATCTAATTTCTAATCAAATCTTGTATTTTGACAACGCTATCCCCTGGATTATACAACGTGCGAGTCTACTCAGCCTGACAGCTCACGTTACAAGGGCTGTAGTTTCCAGTTGAACGAACAAGTTAGGCGCGTACGTCCTGGCAAATTACCCACCAGAATGGCCGTCAAGTTGTTAACAAATAATTCGCAACATTTTGGATTGATCTACGTCTAGATAAAAATCTATCCATGGCTAGATTTTATAAAGTTTTTTCGGTGAGACGTAATACCACACTCACTAATAAGAGATTAAGTTAGAATTTAAAACGAAAATGCATATAGATATGTAATATAATAATAGATTTTTAAAATATATAAAAAGAAACTATAATGTATAATATAAATAATAATATTAGGGAAATCAATGGTATAGAGGAATGTCTGAAGAATAATACAATTCAAACAAGAAGGATAGACAGCCCTTGTGGTATATTGTCATTTCATTATGTCTGCTGGAATCTCGCTGTTCTCTCAAGAACCAAAAGTCACCCAGGGTTACGCAACCATAAAATACACACAAATGAGAATCAATAATTGTAACTTACTGCTGTAGAAGAGTTAGTTCGGGTTGTCTCTCAGTGGCGCGGAGGAGCGATGGCGGGTCAGAAGGGGCTGGCTAGCTGAAAATATAACAAGAAATACTTAACATCTGGACAGTGCAAGGAATAAGGAAAATCTAATTGAAATACACCCATTACAGGCAGGATGGAATCTAGTGGTAATTACAAATAAATAAATGTAACTTACCAGTGAAGGAGCGTTAGTTCGGGTTGTCTCTCAGTGGGGCGGGGGAGCGATGGCGGGTCAGAGGGGGCTGGCTGGCTGGACGTATAACAAGTAATACCTTATCAACTTGTAATTGTAGGAGAAAATCAAATTATAATACAGCCATTAGAGGCTGGATGGAATCTAGTGGTAATTACAAATAAATAAATGTAACTTACCAGTGAAGGAGTGTTTGTTCGGGTTGTCTCTCAGTGGCGTGGGGGAGCGATGGCGGGTCAGAAGGGGCTGGCTAGCTGAAAATATAACAAGAAATACTTAACATCTGGACAGTGCAAGGAATAAGGAAAATCTGATTAAAATACACCCATTACAGGCAGGATAGAATCTAGTGGTAAATACAAATAAATAAATGTAACTTACCAGTGAAGGAGCGTTAGTTCGGGTTGTCTCGTAGTGGCGCGGGGAAGCGACGGAAGGTCAGAGGGAGCTGGCTGACTGGAAGTATAACAAACAATACCTTATCGTCTGGACAGTGCAGGGAACGAGAGATATATATGAAATCTAGTGGAAATTATAAATAAATAACTGCAGCTTCCAGCTAAAGGAGCGTCAGTTCAGTTCCGCGCCAGTTACCCTGGAGTATAATATTAATAAATCTGCTCACCTTCCGTTGTACAGGATGCCTTTACTTAAACACGGTGATTACAAAATAACCGAGTCACAGTGACGGCGTTGACGATCTCCGCAGTGGCGCTGGGGTCAACTTTCCTGAAACATATTTATCTTATCAATGTAATAACTAACAATTAAGAATATATCTTGCTGTGGGGGATTTGTGAAGATATCCAAGGACAGTGATAAGAGCGGCAGCACCACCAGCGTCTATCTTATCTGAACCCGGGCAGTGGGCAGTGGGCAGTGGGCTTCAGAATTCTCGGAATGAGGGCAATTAGCGAGCGGTCGACGCGATAACCCGGCTTATCAGCAAGTTCGGTTTCACCGGATGAAGCCCGGTGCAATTTTGGAACGATTTTATGTGCGGCAGTTTTGGCGACGTATTGTTTTAAAAATTTAACGCGTAGAATAAATGATGAATTTAATGTTCTTTTTAAAATAACGCGGATTTATAATATTTATGTAGAGATTTAAATGGGATTACAGATTCACTCTCGGTGAGGGGTTCCGAACAGGTCATGTTGGAGAACGATAGATCCAAGTCAACATTGGTTTGTGTATTTAAGACTTATTAAATAGTTATCTTTCGAGGTAGGCAGATGAGACAATATTGTTCTGTATCTATATTAATTATCAAAACTGATAGCAAATCTGTGGGAGAATATCCCTCTGTTGTTTGTAGCGTTTTAAGAGACTTCTCGAGATACTGGGTAACAAAAATATGATATTGGAAATATATGAGGACACCCAGAGTACAACTGAACTTGAGTTCATATGTATCCAGATATTATATTAGAATGCAATGCGACTTACAGCTGAAAGGGTCGGCTCCGTGCGGGCGCAGAGGGCCTCCGGGGGTGGCCGGCTCTCTGAAAAATATCACCAAAATATCTGATCATCTGGACGTTGCAGAGGAGTACAATATTGGCAGCAGTTGCGGAAGGGCTGGCTGGCCCGGGCGAGGGGGAGGATTATCAAAGATCAAAGCCACTAAAGTACTCGATTATAATTCATTTCATGGCTTAAAAAACATGGCTTTTATTTAAATATATCCCGCTATAATTGGCTCCGTACTATTTATAATGAATTCCAAATTATTTAAAATATCTAAATAACCTTCCGACTGAAAAGCTGCACGGGGCACCTGCAGTCAAACTCTGAAAAGCTGCACGGGGCACCTGCAGTCAAACTCAGAAAAGCTGCACGGGGCACCTGCAGTCAAACTCAGAAAAGCTGCACGGGGCACCTGCAGTCAAACTCAGAAAAGCTGCACGGGGCACCTGCAGTCAAACTCTGAAAAGAAAATCTAAAATCGTGCCAATCAAACGCGTAAAAAAATGGTTTCTTAAAAAATAACCAGCTATTCATTATAATTTTTTTTTCTAAATAACACAAATTAAATAAATCCACTAGAAAGGTCTACAAAAACAGTCTGTATATTAAAATAATATTTGGTAGCTACCGGGATTCCAAACTAGATATTGTGGGTTCATAATATACCTGGGAGAATATACCCTGCAGCTATTCACTGCCCAGTCTATATTCAATATATACTTTAAATATGTAGAATATAAAGTGACCGACTCACAGCTGGGGGTGATGATGGTGAGGGCGAGGGTGAGGGCGAGGGTCTCCCAATCAGGGCGCTGGGGTCGGTGGCGCGCGTGCGGCAGGCGGGTCTGGCTGGAAACTATTAATCAAATTAAAGTATTAACATATCGGTGAACTGAAAACTAATAATACTAAAAATAACCTGCAATCTTTAGTCTTTTTAAGTATCTCAAAAAATATTAGACAATACTTTAAAACAGTTCGTTGCTGCGAAGGATTCCGCGGTAACCACCGAGCTGAAGATGTCCAGGATAATGGCAAGCGCGATGGCTCCGCGTCGCTTAGAACCACTTCTTATCATGGATGGCTGCGAACAAATGTCTTATCGTGTTAACCCTCTGGATCCTGCTGATATTTTAAATCAACCGGATTTTAGATAATTTATTTTTCTTGAAACGTTCGCTTAAATAATGAAACCATTTTGATATTTGATCAGCTGAACAAACCGATGAAACTAAATAAGAAATGTGTTAATAGCAAACTAAGTACTATAGATAACCAAATCCTTTTTGCAAATAGTCACCTTTATATTTGCTTCCCCAGCTGTGGCTAATTAGTGACCCACCGCTTACACTTCATAGTCTAATTCTTATATTAGTATACATTGTTTCCTAAAGAAGATGCCGCGGGTATCGAAACATGTTGATTTATCAATAAATAGTGGTTTAAACAAAGTGCTTTATCTGATTATTTATATAATATGTGGCCACAAAGTACTTTAGCTAATATTGAAGAACCTTAACTGCCCAGAAGTACTTACACCTTAGGTCTCTAAATGCTGGTCTCACCAGTACTGCATAACATATGCAGTGGACGATTTTGAAAGGTTAACACAGTCGCTAAATATATTACAGAGCACATGCTAGTGAGAACTCGCGGAGAGGATGGCCGAGCAGCGACTACCGAACAATGCCCACAATAATCTCCAGAATGGCAGAATTAACATGGAGCGACATATCTGCCTTAGAGGTCCAACAAGGGGGAGAAATGGCGCTAAACAGTTCTCTGGAGGAAATCTTTCCAGCAGGGGTTGTGGAGCCAGGGGGTGGCCGGATTTTGAGTTGCGGTATATTTTAGTTTTAGGATATCAATTTGACCTCTACATCTTGTAGATCGGAATTCGCCTCTAAAATTTAATTGATTTATAATTTTGAAGATTTGTATTATTGAATATTTTTTGAAAATGTGTACTTTTTTTGGTACTTTAAAATCTGTGAAATGTTGTATACTTGGATAGTCTTTCATACTCACATCTTTCAGCATTGCACTGCTCCCAGTATATCTTATTAAAGGTCATCACACTCAGATCTCTCAGCATTGCACTGCTCCCAGTATATCTATATTAAAGGTCATCACACTCAGATCTCTCAGCATTGCACTGCTCCCAGTATATCTATATTAAAGGTCATCACACTCAGATCTCTCAGCATTGCACTGCTCCCAGTATATCTATATTAAAGGTCATCACACTCAGATCTCTCAGCATTGCACTGCTCCCAGTATATCTTATTAAAGGTCATCACACTCAGATCTCTCAGCATTGCACTGCTCCCAGTATATCTATATTAAAGGTCATCACACTCAGATCTCTCAGCATTGCACTGCTCCCAGTATATCTTATTAAAGGTCATCACACTCAGATCTCTCAGCATTGCACTGCTCCCAGTATATCTTATTAAAGGTCATCACACTCAGGTCTCTCAGCATTGTTAATTCCCGCAGTCGGACACTAGTGGAGCGAGCGGGTTTAGCGTTAGCGAGTATTTATTTATTTATTTATGTGTACATTATTTCATGATATGGAACACGAACAATCTTTAATATATCAAGTTACCCTCTAGTATAGTGTATGGTTTCGCGTGTCCAAAACTATCGTATCAAGAACCTATCTAGGTATCGCCTTCAAAGTGCAAGATTCTCAATGAAGATGTTCTTGTGTAACTAAAAACATATAAATATTAACTTGATAAAATAGAATATAATATTAGGACATGCGGAGCGCCTTGTTTTAAAACCCCTGTGCAAACAATGTGCCTATAATGTGTAGCTACAAGTGCAAGTTGCCGTCTGGCTAAAATACAATCAGCCAATCGTGACGCTCGTCGATGTTCAAATCCAGTATGGCTGCCAGAACGATGTGAGCAGAAAATAATGACATTACAGAAATGTCTCTTTACACAATGGTGAAGTAAAAAGTGCATAGAGTCGGTTTAGGGGTTTTGGATCAGGCGCTACTTGCATTGTATTGAGAATGGCCAAATATTGGCACAACCTCAACACATTGAAGAGGATGAGATGATGTACAGCTCTGCTGCTCGGATAATTGACCATATGTCCTGCTTGATTTGTTTATAATTCATCGGTTTATAACTTTATTATATTTCCTACATTTGTTATTTGCTCATTTTTCTCCATAATCTTGGCTTCCAGATTATATATATATATGCATCGAGCAAATTAGATATTTGTATTGCATCCCTCTTCCATCCCCTAGTGCTGCGGGCGATGTGTGTTTAGTTTATCCAGCCACGGAGGAACTTTACTGTCTTACTGTTGCATTATGTATTGTGACCTGACTAAGGATATATTTGTACTGTCATATAAATATATATTTATTTATTTACTTTATTTGTGAGTGCACCGATACTGGCTCTACCCATATTACGAATCCAAGGTTTAATATATAGTTTCATGTTCTTGGGACAGTTCAAAATATTTGTAGTTCCTTTGGCCGTATGTTGCATGTGCTCTAGTCATATGTTGTACGTGTGAAAATTATATTTAGAGTTGTCTTAAAATGTGTCTGTTTGTATTTATATATGTATTTAAGAGTAGTATTAGTACATTTCAGAAAGGGAATTAAGTAACAGTTCCTGCTGTGTGGATAGGGATAATTAACCCTTGTTTTAGTTCTGCGGGGAAGTCCTAAGGTTAATAAGGTAGTGCAAGGGGGTGAGCAGTTGCACACACATTATTTTAGGTATATACCTTCTCTATACCATCTCCTCTATACCTACTCTATACCATCTGTACCGGCAGCGTTGCTATGTTTTAGCGATTGGATTCTATTTTTGATAACAGTTTAATCTACGTTTGTGGAAGAACATTTGTAAGCAATATCCTGGTTTAGATTGTGACTTTCAGATCTATTATTGAGCGGTGAAGAGGGGATTGTTTTAAACAAACAGTTTGCATAATTGACCATTTGGTCAGTCACAATTTGGTTTTTAAAGTAGATCGGTTCACCTCCTATGTCCAGTTGATTGAGAACTGTCTCCTTTAGTTAATCAGCGCTAGTTGCCTCTCTTCAAATATTACACATTTCTTTAGTCTCCATTGGTATCGATAATTTTTTGTTTATAGTAAAGATCTTTGGCTTTTTTAATTATTAGTGTACATGTGTTTCTGTATCTTTTGTAAGAATTATGCAAACTGATGTCGCAAGGGTTGTTTGGTGTTTTCTGTGTAATATGTTTATCTTTTTATAGACTTAATAATATTTAGCCTAATCCGTGGTTTTAGGGTTCTTTTACTAGATGGGGTGTGTTTGTAAATTGTTTGTTAATTGCATTTTGTATATGTTCTATGAAGTAATTCCATGCACTTAGTTAGAGTTAGTGATAAGGTAGAGGTCATTCCAATTCATGACAATTTTTGGTTTTCATAGTTTATTTTATCTGTATATATAGAATACAAAATAAAAATTAGTGGGTAGACATTTTACATTTAATTTGATTAACTTATTGTACATAGAGAGCATTACATATGCAACACTACCTCGCGCGGGGAGAAGGGGGAATCCAGCGGGGACTCAGTGCAGCAGGTTTATTATAATGGTAGCAAAGCGACAGTACAGTGTCTCCCTGTCCAGCCCGGCACGGTATCGCAGCGCGCCGGGTCCCCGCGTTCAATGGTAGATCGGACTGCTCGCCGGACCGGGACGGTTCACGGTTCAAGAAGGTAACGGTCGGTGCTACATGCGGGCTGATCATTTGATAGGAGACCAGGCTCAGTAGTCCGGGGCGGTGTCTGCTCACGTTCGGCAAGAGTAACCCGGTCTGAGGTCTTCGAGTGCCCGTTGCCTAGTGCAGAGTGGGTCGGCCGTGCGGCTGCTCGGCGGCGGTCCGCGAGCCGATCTGTCGGCTTCCCGGCTGCGCTGTGACGATGGTAGACAGATACAGCCGGCGGATAGCACCAGCCCTAATGGTGACAGCTCTCCGGAGCAGGATCCCCTAAACAACAAAGTTCAAAGGTGATTAACCTCGGGGGCTGCATAAAAAATATTCAATGTCAATTGTTCAAGCGTGAGGGTGGACCCGCCCCGTTCCCAGGACTGTTTATAAGCAAAAGCTCCTATGTAGGGCTGATATAAAATGTTGAATATGTGGGTTCTTTTTGTGTAGATTTAAAAACAAAAATTAAAAGCGAAGCTGCTTCTGGGAAGAGAGGTATTGTGATTCGGAGGGACTTTTTACGGCGGCGATAATATAACTTTTAGTATTTATAATTTCGGATTGTCGGTTGTGTGAAGGTTTTCGGTGGCTGACCAGCATATTTGACTCAACTACTCTGGTGAGTGCAGTTAAAGAGGTAAAGCCCGAGGGAACTGTGTAGCTCTCGGCGCAAGGTCGTGACACTGAGCTCAGTGAGAGAAATATCTCGGGAATCTGTTCAGCCTAACGGTGTCGAGTTAATGTCAGCAGATCACTGCGGTCACCAGGGTGATACTGAAGATACGTGATTGTGGAGTAACATTATTTAAATCGATGTTTTATTGTGCAAGTGACTTGTACTACTCCAATATTCATTCATTTGTACACAAATATAATAAAATGTTTGCCTCAGAACAGAAAAAGCCCAGGGAGGCTACTATTGTTGGAATAAATAAATAAATATCTTTTTAAATGTGTTACCTACATGTGAGGGTGGGCAGGTGGGGGGTTCTCCCGCAGCGCGGGGGGCCGGGGGGAGGGTTTTATCGGTTCTGGTTCTGAGAAATTCAACAGAATATCTTATTTACTGGGCATGTATTAAAATGATGTGTCAATGGGGTGGGGAGTTATTACCTTGCTCGGTGAGTACGGGGATTATAGGTCATAATGGATAAATGTCGGTTGGAAAATATGAAGGCTCGGTGTAGACGCTTCAATTAAAAAAGTTGAAAATCTTTAGATATGCGATTATTTTTCAAATTTAAAAAAAATGTGACTACAAAAGCTTTCGAGTCAAATGCAAATTTGAAAAAATAATATCAAAAAATGTAATATACACAGTTAGTAATGTGACATACTTAATAATGCACATATTTGAAGCAATACTCTCCTATAGATATAAATATTACATACAAAATCTAGTGCCTGTCAGTCAAAAATATAAATGAGCTTCATGAACTAACTAACCACGCCATCACGCCGTTTCCCCGCAAAGGATAGGCAGAGAGGATAGAGCGCCACACTCTTCTGTCCTGACATATAATTCTCGCCTCATCTTCTCATACGAGCTCGCCGACTGTTGAGGCTTCTAACAGAACCATCCTCCGATATCTGGTTCACCTGGTCGTGCCAAGTCTTCCGCAGACGTCCTCTATTTCTGGTGCCATCTACACTTGCGTAATATATCTTTCTTGCCATCGTTCCATATGACCAAACTACCCGAGTGACCCTTTCATAATCTTACTCATTATAGTAACATCAGCTTTACATTATTTCCTTATTTCTTCAATCTTCACTCTGCCATAAATAGATTTGCCACATATACGCACGAGTGATCTCATTTCCACTGCATTCAGTCTACTTTCGTTCTTCTTCTGCCGGCTCCGGGCCTCATGAAAGTCAGCGATGAAGCCTTCGCACTCCGACATGGCGGGTAAAAGATTTTTTGGTTATTTTTATAGGCTTTACTTGTCGCCAATCCTCCCCCACCATTCCTGATGCTAGTTTATATTTTTATAGGCTTTACTTGTCGCCAATCCTCCCCCACCATTCCTGATGCTAGTTTATATTTTTATAGGCTTTACTTGTCGCCAATCCTCCCCCACCATTCCTGATGCTAGTTTATATTTTCTACATCAGGTACTAGATGTTGTTTGGTTGTCAAGTTTCGATTTAGTTTCATATATATTATAACTAGAGTTTTCTCTGAAACCGGTCGGTTTACAATATGCTTAATACATAATTAAGGTACAAGGGTGCGTGTCCATGAAACAGTTTTAAAAAGCAGTAATGGCCAACTCGCACAGAGTTGATTCTCAAGATTTACCCACTCCTGTCTACTGTCTGTCGGAAGTAGCGGTTGAAGTCTCACTCGAGAGCACACTGTCCTCTGTGGACACGCCGATAAATAAATGTATGAGCGATGGTTCGAGTTGTCTCTCTGTAGCCTAGAAATGTCGGGGCGAAGGGGGCTGGCTGGCTGGAAAATATCGTTTATTGTTTATTGAAGTATTGCCGTTAGAGGCAGAACGGACTCTAATGATGGAGACAGAAAGGATCTCCGACTGGACACGCTAGAATAATGCTGACTACAGCGTCAGAGCGGAAAATATTACAACAAATATCTCATCGTGTGGACATTTCTGAGAGAGCGTATAAAAGGTGGCCTTTTTGAAAGTGCTCAAATAAATATATTCATTAAACAATACTTTTAAAATAATATGTGTTCCAACTCGCTATTGCTTGTCGATCAACTCGCTATTGTGCAGACTGAACGTGGCGAGTTGAGGGAAAGAAGACGACACGAGTTATCCGGGAGCCGAAAATTACCACTGACGAGACCGCCGTAAAAACAAGCTGAGATGACCCCTGACACATTGGGGATGCTATTATCTGGGGATCTGAACAAACGAGAGATATTCAATATTGCTCTATGGAGACATTGGCAGACAGACCCTCGCATTACTGCACCCTTGTGATTGCTCGGATCCATCCGTCGTGCAGTCCAGATACTCGAAAAAGTTGCAACAGACCGAGAAAGAAGTAACAAGTAGTGTAGTGTTAGTGGGTAAATAACAGTCCGCACGAACTTAATTCACAATAATCTACACATCAATATGAATAACCAAAAAACTAAACACCGAATGCCGAATGGTGCTCCCTGGACGTGCCTCCAGGTACGGCTGATGCCAGGGGCTGCTGATGCCTGTTATCAACCACCGCGATGGATGGGGATGGCGATAGATGCCGGTCAGCTCTGGAAGCAAAGCGAAAACTAAATTATAAGAAGCTGAAACAGAGAAACAGGAGACAGGTCGGTAGAGCGGGGTGATGTCTACTTACCCTGTCGGACACGTCCGCCAGAAGTGACCTCGGCTGAGGTCTTCGAGCGGCGCAGACTCGGGCAGAGGGTTGACCGCAATCGATGAACACACTTCAACTGTCGTTCGACATTTTCCGGCCTTTTGAGCACCTCCGGGGCTCAGGGTGTGTCCCCGACACGCCCCTCGGTCCATCCCTCGAGCGGTGGTCGGGTCGAGCGCCCGCTCTGTGACCACCGGCCCTGTCGGCGGCTGCAACAGTGGCGCCTCCCGCTGTGTCCCCAGTCGGTCCCGTCTCAGGCCGTCCCCTATCGTAATATTGAAACTCACCCTGGTCTACGTACTCTATTACTATTATTATATTACATGGACAACATCGACATCATTGCGTAGGCACTTAACACTACCCTAAGAAGAAAAATAAACCTCAGTTGACTTATTACACGGATGGACAAGCTGCCCTTACAAACATGTCAGCCTACTATTATTATATAGAACCGTTGGAAGGGCAGTCTGGGAATACATCCAAATTCAATTAATTATATTTCGGGGATCATATTTAATAATAATATGCAGTATGCAGTTAAGATCAGATGCATTTCTCGGGGGCGGACCGTCATCAAATGTCCCCTAGATCCCCACAGAAGCGCGTTCACTTAATTTGACCCTTTACTCGGCCCTATTATGCATGCAAGTCCCTTAAACGAATGCACCGCGTTCGGACTAGCGGTCGAGTGCTCTGTTCTTTGTTAATCGTATGGGAAATAGGCCGGGCGCATCATGTTCATAGTGCAATTAAACTACATATACTTATTCACTCCGATTCGACGGTCTCAGTCCACTTGTTGATCTGGCTCAGATTATCGATAGTTCTTGTAGGTAGTTCTTGTAGGCTACGAGGTGCGACGATACCGGGTGTGTTCAGCCTCACACTGCGGTATTACTTTATTTATTTATACATTAAACAGATCTTCATAAACGTGTCACATGTTTTACCTGATTTGAGGGTCGAGCCCTCAGGTCAGGCTCGGAGCGAAGTAGCAGTCAGTAGCGGGAAGCGAGTCGGCTGACGAATCAACAGAACGGATCCGAGCGAGAAGCCGCCACTGTCGAGCAGCAAGGTGGAAGTGACATCAGAGAGACGGAGGAAGGGCGGAATGCCTTCCGAAGCCGACACCAGCGGCGCGACACAACTCAATGTTAGATAGTACCTGAGCAGATGTACCGACTAGGATCGATCGCTACCGGGAGAGTCTAATCGCAGAGTCCCGCCGGAGCGTGTCACCCTTTACCTGACTATCGAGGAACCATAATCACTCAGCATTGCTGTCAGACGGAGTTGCAGAACAGGGTGTATGGCGGTGCTGTCCCGCCAGTCAGGCGCAGTCTGTCCGTGTGAGGGTGTCTCGTCCACTGTCCCTCTTTTGAGAGTGTTTTTTGATGAATGGCTCCCTGAGTGTCTGCCTTCAACTGCTGCACCTTCATTTTCCGTCTGTGTGTAAAACTATGTTCTACAGATTTATGTGATATCATTTTAGGGCCTAAATTTTAAATCTTAATTGCTAGTAGCCATATTGAATTTTTTCTTCTTTTTCGTTTTGCTCATAATTAAGTACGTATTTTGATCAGCTTTGATGAGTGGGACCGACAAGGAAGCCCTAGCTTCTAAATCGGTCCCGGGAAAAATGGCCCCCCTCCCCTTACAACTGTCCTATTAAGGCAGTGAAACAAAACAGGTTAGTGGCTGTATCTGCACAATTCTTGGAATACTTCAGGTCACCAACGGGATTCGTACTACGGATAGAGGAGTACTCACCCAAGCATATTGATCAAACTCATACTTAGCCTAACCTAAACACATCGCACTTCCGAGTGTTTACAATTCCATTGTCACTCGGCATATAAATGATTGTTCAGCAGAACTACTTTGGAAAAATTAGAAGAGGAGAAGAGAAAAACAAATAATTAAAAACAGAGCAATGAGGACTCTTTTAGGATGTAATACATAGACAAGAATATGTAATACATAGACAAGAATATGTAATACATAGACAAGAATAAGCTATATGGTGAAACCACTCAAATTCATGGAAGTTGAACATAACTTTGAGGTCCACACTTATCCTAGGAGAAGTCGGTGGGATTTTAGACTTCCAATCAGACAAATCTGTCAGGAACACTGGACGGTTGGTGCTATGGAGGATGAGCTGGTGGCCAGTGTGAAGGGAGCGACTGGTCTAGCTGCTTTTCCTTGGTCAAGCGCAGGCTGTGTCAGTATCCAAGTTTGTCTGCGGATCATCTCGTGCCAAGTGACATGGGCTGTTAGATGTACGGAATTATAATACAAAATTCTTCAACATTGCCCGTATAGACATGTCCACTTTCCCTGTATAGACATGTCCACTTAACCTGTATAGACATGTCCACTTTCCCTGTATAGACATGTCCACTTTCCCTGTATAGACATGTCCACTTAACCTGTATAGACATGTCCACTTTACCTGTATAAACATGCCCACTTTATCTGTATAGACATGTCCAATTTACCTGTATAGACATGTCCACTTTACCTGTATAGACATGTCCACTTTACCTGTATAGACATGTCCACTTTACCTGTATAGACATGTCCACATTACTTGTATAGACACGTCCACATTACCTGTATAGACATGTCCACATTACCTGTATAAACATGCCCACTTTATCTGTATAGACATGTCCACATTACCTGTATAGACATGTCCACTTTACCTGTATAGACATGTCCACTTAACCTGTATAGACATGTCCACTTTCCCTGTATAGACATGTCCACTTAACCTGTATAGACATGTCCACTTTACCTGTATAAACATGCCCACTTTATCTGTATAGACATGTCCAATTTACCTGTATAGACATGTCCACATTACCTGTATAAACATGCCCACTTTATCTGTATAGACATGTCCAAATTACCTGTATAGACATGTCCACTTTACCTGTATAGACATGTCCACATTATCTGTATAGACATGTCCACTTTCCCTGTATAGACATGTCCACTTAACCTGTATAGACATGTCCACTTTACCTGTATAGACATTTCCACTTTACCTGTATAGACACGTCCACTTTATGTGTATAGACATGTCCACATTACCTGTATAAACATGCCCACTTTATCTGTATAGACATGTCCAAATTACCTGTATAGACATGTCCACTTTACCTGTATAGACATGTCCACATTATCTGTATAGACATGTCCACATTACCTGTATTGACATGTCCACTTTACCTGTATAGACATGTCCACTTTACCTGTATAGACATGTCCACTTTACCTGTATAGACATGTCCACTTTACCTGTATAGACATGTCCACTTTACCTGTATAGACATGTCCACATTACTTGTATAGACGCGTCCACATTACCTGTATAGACATGTCCACATTACTTGTATAGACACGTCCACAATACCTGTATAGGCACGTCCACTTTACCTGTATAGACACGTCCACTTTACCTGTATAGACAAGTCCACTTTACCTGTATAGACAAGTCCACTTTACCTGTATAGACATGTCCACTTTACCTGTATAGACATGTCCACATTACCTGTATTGACATGTCCACATTACTTGTATAGACACGTCCACAATACCTGTATAGGCACGTCCACTTTACCTGTATAGACACGTCCACTTTACCTGTATAGACAAGTCCACTTTACCTGTATAGACAAGTCCACTTTACCTGTATAGACATGTCCACTTTACCTGTATAGACATGTCCACATTACCTGTATTGACATGTCCACTTTACCTGTATAGACATGTCCACTTTACCTGTATAGACATGTCCACTTTACCTGTATAGACATGTCCACTTTACCTGTATAGACATGTCCACATTACTTGTATAGACGCGTCCACATTACCTGTATAGACATGTCCACATTACTTGTATAGACGCGTCCACATTACCTGTATAGACATGTCCACATTACTTGTATAGACACGTCCACAATACCTGTATAGGCACGTCCACTTTACCTGTATAGACACGTCCACTTTACCTGTATAGACAAGTCCACTTTACCTGTATAGACAAGTCCACTTTACCTGTATAGACATGTCCACTTTACCTGTATAGACATGTCCACCTTATCTGTATAGACATGTCCACTTTACCTGTATAGACATGTCCACCTTACCTGTATAGGCATGTCCACTTTACCTGTACAGACATGTCCACATTACCTGTACAGTAGAAATGTTCACTTTACCTGTATAGACATGTCCACTTTACCTGTATAGACATGTCCACATTACCTGTACAGTAGAAATGTTCACTTTACCTGTATAGACATGTCCACTTTACCTGTATAGACATGTCCACATTACCTGTACAGTAGAAATGTTCACTTTACCTGTATAGACATGTCCACTTTACCTGTATAGACATGTCCACATTACCTGTACAGTAGAAATGTTCACTTTACCTGTATAGACATGTCCACATTACCTGTACAGTAGAAATGTTCACTTTACCTGTATAGACATGTCCACATTACCTGTACAGTAGAAATGTTCACTTTACCTGTATAGACATGTCCACATTACCTGTACAGTAGAAATGTTCACTTTACCTGTATAGACACGTCCACTTTACCTGTATAGACAAGTCCACTTTACCTGTATAGACAAGTCCACTTTACCTGTATAGACATGTCCACTTTACCTGTATAGACATGTCCACCTTATCTGTATAGACATGTCCACTTTACCTGTATAGACATGTCCACCTTACCTGTATAGGCATGTCCACTTTACCTGTACAGACATGTCCACATTACCTGTACAGTAGAAATGTTCACTTTACCTGTATAGACATGTCCACTTTACCTGTATAGACATGTCCACATTACCTGTACAGTAGAAATGTTCACTTTACCTGTATAGACATGTCCACTTTACCTGTATAGACATGTCCACATTACCTGTACAGTAGAAATGTTCACTTTACCTGTATAGACATGTCCACTTTACCTGTATAGACATGTCCACATTACCTGTACAGTAGAAATGTTCACTTTACCTGTATAGACATGTCCACATTACCTGTACAGTAGAAATGTTCACTTTACCTGTATAGACATGTCCACATTACCTGTACAGTAGAAATGTTCACTTTACCTGTATAGACATGTCCACTTTACCTGTTTTCGAGCAAAACTAAAAAAAACCTTTTACCATAACTGTCACATTTAGAATTGTATTAAAAATGATCAGTAACCTCAAATACAGCCATCTTATTGGCTGAAAATATATTTGTCCGGGTTTGAATTAATTATCTATGGGACATGTCTACGATCGAAGTACCGAGCTAATTTTAATTCCGTTTTTATACTAAATATGGTGACATTTGTCTAATTTGGATAGGCCAGTCTTGTAGACATTCATCTGATTTATGTTTGTACATACCTAACCCAAAAACCATACAAATTGGACATGCTTGAGTTAGATTCTATACCTCGCATGTATTGTCCACTTGTGATTGCTTTTAATACTCGTCTCGTTATACTCCGGCCACCTGCCTTCTTGCACTTCTCACTTCATACTGTAACTAGTATTACCATCAGTAGCATCAAGGCGGAGGTAGTATCCCGCTGTTACCTACAATCACTCGCTTCCTCCGCCTTCATGCATCGCGCTGCTAGTTACCTACAATCACTCGCTTCCTCTGCCTTCATGCATCGCGCTGCTAGTTACCTACAATCACTCGCTTCCTCCGCCTTCATGCATCGCGCTGCTAGTTACCTACAATCACTCGCTTCCTCCGCCTTCATGCATCGCGCTGCTAGTTACCTACAATCACTCGCTTCCTCCGCCTTCATGCATCGCGCTGCTAGTTACCTACAATCACTCGCTTCCTCCGCCTTCATGCATCGCGCTGCTAGTTACCTACAATCACTCGCTTCCTCTGCCTTCATGCATCGCGCTGCTAGTTACCTACAATCACTCGCTTCCTCTGCCTTCATGCATCGCGCTGCTAGTTACCTACAATCACTCGCTTCCTCCGCCTTCATGCATCGCGCTGCTAGTTACCTACAATCACTCGCTTCCTCTGCCTTCATGCATCGCGCTGCTAGTTACCTACAATCACTCGCTTCCTCTGCCTTCATGCATCGCGCTGCTAGTTACCTACAATCACTCGCTTCCTCCGCCTTCATGCATCGCGCTGCTAGTTACACTCACTCGCTCCTCCCACCCTACACTACTGTACATATCTCCCGGGACCGCTCAATGGATAATGAAATAATAGACAACATTTTACCACAGAATATATTTTCCCCAGTCTCCCCCAGCGCAGCTGGTCTCCACATCGGCCTTAGGAACAGCTTCTTATAGTATGACCTTAGGTGTTTATTTATTTGTTGACGATGGAGGTACAACAGCAGAATGGCGGAACAGCCGTGTGTCAGGTTACATTAGTTAACTAATATTGAAGTCTGGACACGGAGGGCACTCGCCATAATACGCTCCGTCAGTGACTACTGAGCTGCGCAGCCTTAGTGCCTTCTGGAGGGCGGGGGCTTCTGCTTTAAGAACTTAATGATCGGTTTGTACTTAATATGTTCTGCAATATCCAGTGCGGTCTCACCCGTATTGTCTACAGTAGTAATATCTAGTCCTTCCTCTACTAAATATTGCACTACTGGTAGGCTCCTACCCTCGGCTGCGAGGAACAGTGCGGTCTGACCCCAAATGTTTACAGTAGTAATATCTAGCCCTTCCTCTACTAAATATTGCACTACTGGTAGGCTCCCACCCTCGGCTGCGGGGAACAGTGCGGTCTGACCAATAGTGTCTACAGTAGTAATATCTAGCCCTTCCTGTACTAAATATTGCACTACTGGTAGGCTCCCACCCCAGGCTGCGGGGAACAGTGCGGTCTGACCCATAGTGTTTACAGTAGTAATATCTAGCCCTTCCTGTACTAAATATTGCACTACTGGTAGGCTCCCACCCCAGGCTGCGGGGAACAGTGCGGTCTGACCCATAGTGTTTACAGTAGTAATATCTAGCCCTTCCCCTACTAAATATTGTACTACTGGTAGGCTCCCACCCCAGATTGCGGAGAACAGGGCGGTGTCACCACTCAATGTGAGACTGCCAATATGGACCCCGTGATTTATAAAATGCTCCACTATATCTAGGCGGCCAGCTGCAGCAGCGCAGTGTAATGGAGTCTGACCGATCCCATCGTATGACCTCCCAACTTGAGGAATATTCTGGTCACATAATATAATTATTATTTGTGCTGCTACTTTATCTTCTCTACCTTCAATAGCATCATGCAGGACTGTCCTCTTCAACTTCCCGCCCGCTACCAGCAGCATGCCCCGTCGCTCGGTGTCGCTCTCCATGCTGCCATATACTGCCCGCACCTTTCCTACCCTGCCGGCCCGCACAGCTGCCCGGAGGCGCGGGATGTGATCTCGTATTACCTCCTGGGTCCTGGTGAATGCCCTGCGTATTGCTGGACAGACGGCCTTTCCTCGCACATACTTACTGAGGACTGTCATTTCACGGTCAGATTCAATAGTACTATAGGTCGCTAGCAGCAGTTCCAGTATTACTTCGTGTGGACAATTCTCAACGCTGTGGACGAACTCCTTCATTATCTCGGTGTTGACACGCCTCACCGTCTCTGAGGCTTCCTCATTCCCTGCCTCCCAGGCTGCCCGGCCGAGCGCCGTGTAGCGCTTCCGGTCGTGAGCCGCTATGAAGGAGATTAACCCTTCCGGGACCGGTGCCCACTTTAGCCCTCCCACCAGAATGGCTATAATCCCGGTATTCCGCTCCCCTACAGCTGTATGCAGGGCCGTACCTATGTCTTCATTGAATAATGAACGTTGTTTCCCCTCATCACACCAAAGTTCACTAATCTGCAAGGCACTGAATCTATCCGCATCCTCGGCTAATGGCTGCGACAGAACTAATTTGTCGATGAAGGTTCTGATTACTTCATGAGCGTCCCGCAGTAGTATTTCGGTTAATAGTAATTCCATGACGGGCGCGAGTCCGTGATACCGACCCCTCTTGCGCAGCCAGTGGACGGCCAGATCGGCGCAGAAGTACTCCGCGAGCGTGCGGTGGATGAACTCGCTGTTGTCCCCTCCGCCCCCGCCCGCCCGGACCAGTCCGACCCTGCACAGCTCGTCTCCCCACCCGGCCTCAGGGGCGTCGAAATTATTTATCGCAAATTCGGGGAAGAGGGTGCGGAGGGCCAGCAGCCTGTGCTTCTCCGTGAGCTGCTCCACAGTAGATTGTTTTATTTGGTCGCTCATGCCGGCATCGAGGCTCGTCTTCTCACTAAAGTATATGTCATACTTGATTCTAATAAATTGCTGATACAAATCGAACACACTCTCAACATTAAAGGTATTTCTGATGTCAGTTTGTGATCCAGTTTCTGGATCTAGATAACCTCTGACCCGCTGCCTGAATACTTCCGCCAACATCCGCATCTGCAGCGGAATCCCCATGAAATTCTGAACGTCAGCACCGAGCACCTCTTTAGCATTTTCGAATACATATCCCGCGCATTCTTCGAGTTTCTTCTTCTCCGCATCTCCGTACTGGTCCAGCTCCAGGAGCATGTGCGGGTGCCAGAACTCCGAGAGGTACTCCCGCTGATGAGGTTCGCTGATCATTTCGAAACGCATCGCGACGGCTGAGAGCGCATTTTCAAGTAGTTCCGCTCTGTAAACCCGCGTGGTGACCCACACCCTCGCTGTGGTTTCATTATCCAAATACTTTAACAGCCTCAGCACCTGATCTTCAGCGCTGTACTGTGTCGAGGAGTCTCGCTTTATTTCGTCAAACCCATCAAAAAATATATACACAGCCCGAGAATTTTCCTGCTCTTTATTCAGGCAGAATTGTAGCAGCCCTCGCAGCCAACTGTCGCTGTCTCTCAGAATAAAGTCGGTAATTAAATTAAGACTCAGCTCGCTCGGAAAATGCGGGATTTTATGGTCTTTAAGATCAACCCTGATCACCCAGGCGGATGCCCGCAGCAGCCGAGACACGCTCGTCAGGCTAGTGGACTTCCCCATGCCGGGCTCGTCAGCTATGATGACCACTTTCTGCCTGGTATTTCGAAGTCCTTCCTCGTCTACCGACTCACCGTTGCAGGTGGACACGTACGGGCGCAGGCCTTCTAGAGAGCCTCGCGAACGTTGCCACAGAATCAAACCACTGTTTGCTTCTGGCTCCAAAATGTGGACAGCTCCGTCGGAGATTTCTTTAATAATGCCATCGGCTTGTTCAGCTGTGCCTACCGTCTTGACGTGTTTAGTTTCCAAAATTATTTTTTTATTTTCGTCAGAAATAGTCGCTTGGCTCATCAGAGATTGTTTGTCTTTAGTCGTTCGAAAGACGAATGTTGCATTCTGGATATTAATATCTCTATTAATGTTGCGTGCAAATTGTTCAATGTTGAAAATGATTTTATGGAACCGCCTCTTCATATAGAATCCATTCAGATAAATGGATTTACAAGAAACAAGCCCAGCTGACGCAGCTAGCCAGTACACTGCTGAGTCTGGTTTCTCCCGACACATTCGTTTAAAGATCGATTCTCCGTCTGCCTTGGTGGTGGAGATCCTCTCCTCTCCCAGAGCCAGCACGAGCTCCCTCCACCGGTCAGTCCGCAGTTCCTCTGGGCCGATGCCGCTGATCACCAGCAGAGCGTCGGAAGAATGCTCCTGTAGAGCTCGGGCGACCCTCGTCACGCTTGTCTCCCTATTGAATGTGGAGTGCACTTTTAAATCATCCTGATCGAGAAGTGCGTCCTGTATTTCCATAGCGTAATTGTCAGTGGTCAAAAGGTTCTTCAACATTTGCGGTCCTATTGACGTGTTTACACCGTTTAGCTGGTCAGCTGTTAGTCGGCGATAGTCTCCCACGAGGTCTCGCAAGCTGAGCCGTTCTCCCTGGAGCAGGATTATCTTTTGTTTAAAAACTGTCTCCAGTGACGCTTCAGTGAGGTCATTTAAATTTATTTCTTCCGAGTGCTTCAATATGTGAGGATTATTAATCTGTTGAAAAACGTTAAATAACTTCACGACCTTCTCAAACCCTGTGTCGCGAGGTTCGACGAATATAAGCTTGTTCTGATTATTTTTCAAATTCTTTAGTATTTCTTTCAAAATGGTTTCACAGTTTGTGTCGTACTTTTCGGAACATCGTACGAAGAATACGCAACCTTTTTCAAAAGAAGACCGAAATAATCCTTGAATATTGACGGCGGATTCTAATCTGTTGATCTCCTCCAGGTTCATGAAAATGTATTGGTTATTAGTTCCTTCCTGAGAGCTCCGTTTCTTCTCGATTTGCTGGAGTACGTTCACCAGCCTCGCCATCTCCGCGTCACTGTCCGAGGTCCTGATGATCAGAATACTGCTACCGAAAGTTAGAAAGGCTTCCAGCTCCAGAGCGTCTCTGAAGTCCAGTCGGCTCCGCCGGAGAGAGCGCAGGTAGTTGTCTGCCTCCGCGCGGAACATGGCCTCCGCTGCCGAGGGCACCAGCGCGGCCTGCTGCCTCGTGGCGGCCATCACCTCCGCAGGGAGCCAGCGCGCGAGAGCTTTAGTGTGCCGGACCACCTTCTGTACAGATTCTTCAGATGAACATGTGACGGTTTGTTTTTCTTTATCAACCTTAAATTCGTCAAATAAGTCACTGACGGTCAAACCTTCTATTTTTGATAAATTTGTTAAATTCTTAGAAGATTTCTTTAATACCATCCACGCATCTAGCAAGAGCAGCTCGTCCTCGGAGAATATTCTGGAACTACAACAGTTCCTGTCGATCTCTTTAAAGACGTAACCGCAGGATTGCGGGTGGAATTCGTTATCGGGAGTCGCTCTTTCCTGATACTCGTTATACTCGACTTTAGTCTTAGGCCAGTCCAGCATCCTGAATGTGCTCGGGTTCTCCATGGCCTTCAGCATCTTCTCCATGCTGTGGGTGATGGAAGTGTGATGCAATCGTGTCACGTCTGAGAGGTCGGTTATAATTCGGTACACGGTTCCCAGGTGCAAGTTGACGGTGTTTATATGATTCGGGGCGGACAGATAGGACGTGATGTCTAACTTCTTCAATACCATTAGTCTGTCACATTTCTGATCAAACTTTGCTTTCATTTTGGATAACATCGTTTTGCATCCGGGACTTTCAAACGCGACCGCGTGCGCGTGGGTGCCATCTTTAATATCCGTCAACTTTCTGAAGGTCACCTCGTCCTTCTGCAGGTACTTGACGGTGAAGGCGGTGACCTGCGCCAGCCACCCCCCGAGGGAATGGCCCGTGATGGACAGCTGGAAGCTCACCCCCTCTCGCTTCGCCGTACTCAAGGCGGTGGCTATGGCTGCAGTAAAGGTGACGGCGGAGCTGACGTGCGACGTTTCTTTATTCCAGTATACACTCTTAAAATCAGTCCACAGAGCCCCGGCGTTGGTGAAGGCTGTCCCTCTGTGCGCCACGACCACCTGCAGCTGGGCGGGGCACCAGAAGGCGGCGCCGAAGTATCCGTTGGTCTGAGCAGGGTTGCGGGCGGTCGTCAGCAACTTCCAGCCGCCCGGCAACTCGGGCTGACTCTTATCGTCTGGATTATCCGAGTAAACTTTGAGGGCGAGCAGTGCTAAGGTGCGGTCGCTCGGATACGGGTCTAAGTTGAGTTTTTCCTCAATGCTATAGGCATCTTTTGTCACTGTTTTAAGTGAGTCAATATAATTGGGACAGCCAAACTTTAAAGTTTTGTCAATAATCAAGTCTGTGAAACGGTTACTACATACTTCAATAGGACCAGGATTGTTGATCACAAGTGTGTGTGACGTGTCGGGTGCAGTGTGAGGGCGGGGAGCGTCGCCCCCGACGGCGGTGTCTGCTCGGACTCCGCCCCGCCCGAGAAGGAACTCCACCACGCTCGGATAGCTCTTCTGTTCAGCAATATGCAGCACTGTATGGCCAGTATCATTCTGACCATTGACATCCGCCCTGTTCTCCAGGCAAGCGCCGATCTCATCAATCATATCCTGCTCGGACTGCAGTTTCTCGATGACGCGGAACAGTCTTCGTGTATTGAATTTTCGTAAGTTCCCGTCAGAGCAGTAACACTCGGGACGGGGCGTCGCGGGAGGTTCTTCATCTCCGATGGCAGCATCCCGCCTCCGGAATAATCTTAATGCACGTCGCATTATTCTCTACTTCGCTTGTTGAGTTGTACTGTGGTGACAGAGGGCTTCAGTGCGGCACTCGGCTGTTCTCCAGGACCACCTGCAAGAAGGGCAATGCCCGATTAGGACCGAGAAGCGGAGCTCCTGCAGGCCGAGACGGTCTAGTGACCGGCAGGGGCCGCTTAGTTAGTTGCGGGAGGTGTGCGTGTTCTGGGAACAGTTGTCAAATAATGCTAATACGGTTATTCATCGCATTCTAATTGTACTTTGGGACTGGACTGCTCCCTCGAGGGTCTGAGCGCATCGCTGTTGAATGTATCTATACACGCGCATGTACTTTTCAATCGAATCAACAGGTGCCGTTCTAATAAATAATAATTAAAGGTGAATACAAATAATGAAGCGGTAATTGAGTGAACTAGCCTGCAGTTTACTAATTGCCTGTATAAAGAACTGAAGATGCTGACTGATAGAGCTCGCTTCACCAGGGAAGAAACCCCGCCACGCGCCGCCACGATAGCGGCTCTAGTCATACTGCTCGCTATATGGGACGACTGCACGAGCTGGAGAGAGACGGACGCAGGTGTCGAGTGGGCGTGACTGCTCATGCCGGCACTCCATTGTGTGGACGTGGCTCGTGACGCGTTATCGGAGTGCCTTACTGACTATATCCCTCCCGCTCTTACTCACCACCTATACCACCCAACGTGGTTACTCTGATTATGTTATATATATGTATATATGCGCCTTAAGTCCGCTGACAGGTTTACAATATTTGATATTTTATTTACCTACCTACATCAAATTGTTGGAAATTAAATTCGCGGCTGGCTGGCGCTTGACGAGAGGAACTAACAAAGGAGTGCAAACTCTTATGAAGGTTCCGGGAAAGGGTGGGTCCCATAGAGATATTCCCATTCTGCCTTCTCTTGCCGATAGAACGCCCCAGGCAAATATATTCTGGGAACCGAACGGCAGATATCGGAGGGATCCGGAACAGAGGAGAGCCCGGGCACAGCAAACTGTCGGGGGGAGAGCTCTGGGGAAACTGGAAGACTGATGTGTACAGCCGACCTGAACGACACAGATGGCGAAGAAACAGGAAGAGCGCCGGAGGAGAGCAGTCGGGGTAACCGGATATCTGCAGAGCATTATCAAAGTCACACACTACTAAACACTCTCTAGAACCGAGTACCGACCCAAAGGTCTGGACCTAACAGGAAGAAGAAACAATACTGTATAATCCGAGGAGTAGCAGAAAACTGGCCGCTAGTATAGCGAGCTGCACCGGCAGGGAGGCCGGGACAGCCTGATGTCTGATGTCAAGCTTCAGTCGGCAATGATAATAAGGAACTAGGCTGCGCCACTGACTGGCCACTGACTGGCCACTGTCTGGCCACTGACTGGCCACTGCACTGCCGCACTGTCGGCAGGGTAGACACAGCTGCAGCTGGGAAGGACGCAACTGGGTGTAGACACAAGAGCGAAGGATGGAACTGGAAAGCGATATCACTAAGCACGGAAGAAAGGTCAGACGCCTCCTCCTGTCACTTCTAATTATTAATTCTCCTTTCGACGTGTTGAAAGGCCGTGTCGATATTTAGGAAAATATTATCTCACGTTCAGATCGTATGACTGTCTATTGTTCTCGTATGAAACTTAGAATCTGCCCTAAAAATAGCTGCCGACTCAATACTTGAGTAGATTAACCCGTTCGGATTCAGATTAATTAATTAATCTCCAAAAAATAACTATAATGGGTAGCTGCCCAGCAGACACGCCACTGTCTACTGTCAGAATATCTAATATCTAAAGCTTCAACGGGTTGAAGTAAAATGTAACATCCCGGTGCTAGCTGAATGTTGGATATCTAAATATCAAACTATACCCAATCTATTGCAATGCAGAGAAGGACCTACGTCTATCAATATCTAATAGCGGTACAGAATCGCACGGGGAAGTCCGTCCCCGGCAGAAGACAAGAGCGATGAAGCAATAAGAAGACGGACTCGATAGAACATGACCATTATAATAAGATACTAATCTGAGACAAGAACACCATTCCTAGAGATACAACTAAAGTCCGACCGAAGCTTCCACTTCGGCCACCTTCGGCCAAACATTCGACTTCGGCTGAGCTCTGCCGAAGGTTGGGCCGAAGCCGAACCTTTACGAATTAAATGAACTTCAGTTAATCATTTCTGTAAAAATGCAATTTACATATTCAATGGATATATTAACAATTTAAACTTCGCAGAGGGTACCAAAACGCAACATGACCGGGAGACCTCGAAACAACCTTCCGCTATATAGTTATAGAAGTTATTCGAATTTTTGTGATTTTTCGATAAATTCGCAGAAGCCATGTTCTTACTAAAATGCTCATCCCCTCGTGGCCCACGGATGCTGGGACAAGGCAGCTTAACACGAGTTACCAGATTAACCAGTTAACGGCTAAAATAACATTATTTGCTTTTTCTGGAAATCTGGAATTCGGCTAACCATGGACTCTTTGACTTCCATAGTTCCTTCTTTATTTAGAGGGGTACAACACATATAGCTGTATATACAGTTCAAAATGGCGTCCAGCTAAAGTGATTGTCCAGCCAAGATGAACACCGTAACCCAGCAAGTAAGTAACAGTGCAGAATCTAGTCGGCGTTCTGAGATTCCCAAGTACGATCGAACGAAGGTTCTGGTGAAAGCCGAACAATCCTCTGCACTAGGAAGAAAGGCTCGCGTCCTAGCTGCAGCTGGGGCACGCGCGCACTCCGACCTCCCGCACTCTAGTGATAAGCGAGGGAAGGAGAGATCGCTCGATGTCCAAGTTCGCCCTTCCAGCTAAACAAATGGCTTACAGATATCTATTTTATTTTTATTTACGATTTCCTACATCGACGATTGCGAGACAAATGTATAGTGACTATACCCACACAAAACCTAGACTCGCATACCCTCGCTGATGGGCAGCACCTGCATGCAGTCCCCTCCGATCAAGTACTGTAACTTAACTACACTTTGGTAATTGCTAGAAACGACTACAAAGAGAACTTGAATGTGCCAAATAATACCTAGTACGACGAGTATTTAAAAAATAGAAGTTTGATTCCAAAGACTTGTCGAAATTAAAATATTGAAGGTTTTTGCGCGACCCGTTTCGCCCCACGAACAGGGCCGAGTGGGGGTATTTCTCACTTTTATGTTTCTCGTTCCTAGACGAACAAACTTTCAGTTTGTTTTCATTTTAAAATGAATGGAAATGAATAATATATGCCGCTTATGAATTAATAAAAGAAATGAAGCTTATCAGTAAATTACTGTCATTTGTTCACCCTCAAACTTAGAGTGATTCGGTTTGCCTGATATTAGCGTATTTGTAATACCTATTTAGTATGTCTCAATACACTTTGTTTCTTAATAAATAACAACAATAGAGGAGCAATAAACATTTATTTCTTATTATCTTAGTTTTATTAACCACTGAATTGAGTTTAAAAAACATCTACCGGTTTCGGAAAACACTTTCCCTTCTTCAGGATGTCAAAACTAACTAAAAATTTAGTTTCTTCACCAGAATCTATTTTTAAATTTTTTTAAAAACAACAATTATTTAAAAAAATAAATTTAGTACCTAACTCAAATTACTGCTCAATACAAATTTAGTCGAATAATTTTTAGAAAAAATTTTAGAATAGGACTCGTAGTTAAATTTAGTTGGCTGTTTAGAATTTCCTGATTACTTTTACATGCTTTATTTATCTCCAACGATTCCAAATTATTTAATTTGTGACCTACACCGTTTATATGCAAAATTAACAATCCCAATTTTTTATTAAAACCATGACTATTTTCTATCAAATGATTAGCAAATTCTGAAAACCCACTATTGTTCAAACATCTCAAATGCTATTTTACTCTTATAAATCTTAGTGTTTTCTAAAACCGGTAGATGTATTTTTTTTTTAAACTCAATTGTGGTTAATAAAACTAAGATAATAAATAAATAAAAATATATGAATCTTAACCACCAAGTTAATATTGCAAATTTTAAAAGTAATAAACATTTAACTCTAATATGGTTCCATTAATTACTTCGCTTTGTCGAGAGGAACAGACACTCCCGCGACAGGTCCGGACTGCAAGACCCGGCCCCGGCCCCGGCCCCTACTCCCGCTCTGGCTGGAGAGTCATGCTGCACTTCCTCTCCTTCCTCTCTCCGGGTGGACAACACCCGCGCCGTCAAAATATGCTTCCTATAACTACCAGGTGGGGAAACGAACCCTCGACTTCGACGAGTAGGTATTCACTTAATCATTCTCTGTATAAGAACTGTCGGGTGCGGGAAACGAACCTTCGCACCCCACCTTCGTCTCGTCCTCTAATTCAATCCTATATAAATTAGTCCCCAGTACGTGATTCAGTATTCCCTCGGCAGACAGAGGAAATCTCCAGATGCAGCATCTGATACAAGAGTAACCGTAGAATAATAATAAGAAGAATAATCTCCAGTCTAGATGAAGCCTCATCAGAATCATCTCCAACTTTCACTAATGACCTGCCGTGAATGTGAGCCTGACTAAATCTACCGACCCCCTCGATGAACCCCATGCGTCTGCCCGAGCCTACCCTTACTGCGGGGTGCGGGTCTTGTCGCAGCATCGAATATCAAAAATAAATACATCTATTCCAAATTCAAAGATCTACTGAAGACCTGCAGCCAACCTGCGCCCGTCGCCACACGCGGTAACAGCTTAAGCTATAATAAATCGCTTCAGCTCTGAAGAGACACACTCCGATGTGCGAGTCTAACGACTTCTCCGTCAGTTTCCCACACGTTGCACATTTCCTTCAAACGGACGCTAACCACAACCTCCATGGAAAACACATCAAACGTACAAAAGCTCTGGATTGGAAAGAGTTGTCCGTATTTAACTTCTGAGCTACCGCTTTAACAGACCGCACGGTCTTGTCTCAGGGTCAGAAACGATATCCAGTCTAATGAAGGTGTCAGGACCGTGAGCAGTGCGTATTGTAGGTAGTCGAATATCCTCAACTCATTTAAATTCCATCACTCGTATTGAGGCTGCGAATAACACTCGGAATATACCCACTTGACACCGGGACTATTAACGGAGGATAAATAGACTAATCGCCAAGTGCACTGAATCAGGCATAATTAGCCAAGTGGTGTGAAGAATGGCTGAAATATTGGAAGAAAGGAAAATATATGAAAAATGAAGTCTTCGCGATACAACTAATGCGAAGGTGATAAATTAAAACAAATTGGTCTAACGTGAACCGGAACAAGTGGCTTTTAAAACTAGAATCTAAAACATAGACTGCAGGAGCAAATTGAGGAAAATTACCGGAAGATAAATTGTGCCGCTGTTTAAATCCTCTTCGCAGGTCCGGCTGCGGGGAAGTTAGTCCCCAAACTGACCACTGCGGAGTTCGCCCCATCTTGCACCGGGCAGCCGCCGTGCCAATAGGAACCTAAGGCGCGTCGCGGAAGGAGACAATCAGCTCTAAACTCGTGACACTCTTGTCCGAAATCTGAAGTCAAGGCGTCGGCGTCTGATCAAAGCAGTAGCTCCGAGCAACAAACCCTGGAGGTAATGTCATCCCTCATCAATAATTGCATCTCCCGTGATGCTGCACACTGAGCCCAATTCTGTATCCGTGTGGAAACCACCCACGTCACGATAATCGAGTGCGGGAATAGAGCCCTTAACCGAGTACTCGTCTTCTAAGCTAACCCGGTCCAGGAATCGAACCCACGACCTCTGTTTCTACAAATCCCTTCCAGTATTTCTATTAACATCAGCTCTTTTCTCTCAATCTGTCGCCCTGCTGGTCTACGCCTATTGCCTAACCCAGTGCGTCAATCCTTTCAATCCTGACTTCTCTCTGCATTCTGCGCCCCCAATATGTGATGTTCATGCAGCCATGTGAAGTGACTAACTCCATTAAACACTCCTAGATGAAGTTATTCTCAATTTTCTCCACTCCACGATATTCTTCTCCGCCTGCATTGTACCTACCCCACGTCTGGCCGAGCACACCTTTACCGGGAGTCAAACCCGAGTCTGCAGAATGGACCCACCCTTGCCCAGAACTGTCCTAAGAGAGTTACTCATCGTCTAGTAGTTAAACTATGTAATGCAGTAACGGTTAATTGTATATGTCTTATTCCTCAATATTAACTTTCAGCGGTTTTTGTAGAGCAAGCTAACAAAGTTTTTGAACCCGAGTCAGTAATCACCTTTTTGTCGACCTTACCCTATCAGAAATACACCCCTTCAGATGGACTAGCTCCTAGCCATAAAATAAATAAACAATTAGATGTCGATTCATAACCCAGCCTTGAACACCCCAAACGCTAACTCCACCTCGAGGCCTCAGCCATTCTAGGCCACAACGACCCTCTGACATAGTACATTGATTAACCCAGCCTGAACACCCCAAACGCTAACTCCACCTCGAGGCCTCAGCCATTCTAGGCCACAACGACCCTCTGACATAGTACATTAATTAACCCAGCCTGAACACCCCAAACGCTAACTCCACCTCGAGGCCTCAGTCATTCTAGGCCACAACGACCCTCTGACATAGTACATTTATTAACCCAGCCTGAACACCCCAAACGCTAACTCCACCTCGAGGCCTCAGCCATTCTAGGCCACAACGCCCCTCTGACATAGTACCACCACTGGTGAGGTTGTGCCGTCTAATATGATGGGCTGCACATTTTCTGCGATGGTTGTATTACCGCGGATCGTTGTTTACTCTCATTACTGATACCAAAAGATTTGAAACTAGTGCATATACCTATTTAGTATATTCGTCGAGAACGGCTGCTCTTCTCAAAGTACCTGAACATTATGGAACTATTTCAATATGTTTTATTTATTGGTTATGTATGTACAATATATAGTTTTCATAGATACTCGATAGACGGCGAACATTGTCGAATAAGGGTATCTAACCAGCTAACTAACTTACCATCGCGGTTGGCAGAGAGGATGGAGCACCACCCTATTCCGTCCTAACACTTTTTGTCCCACACCTTCTCATGCATGCACGTCGATTATTGGCACTTCTGACCGGACCGTCTTCCATATCTGGTTTACCTGGTCGCGATCAATACTCGTGTCCTGAATCTTTCTTACTAATCTCTGACCAAACCGCATACAAATTGTAAATCCTATTCACTACGCTGAGACCAGGAGCGCATTCTATCCTAATTTCTTCATTCTTCACTCTGTCATGCCTAGATGAAGGATCGCTTCTGTAGCAAAATCTTTGTCTTCCAGTGTTATTGAGGGTTCCAGACAGGATCATCTTTCAGTGTCTAGTTTAGCTGGTCGTCCAATTCTTACGCTGACGTCCTACATTTCTGAACACCTGCGTTATATACCTTCCTTACTGATCTCTCCTCATTCATCAGTTGCACATGCCCAAACCGCGTATTTTTTACTCTGTAATGGATTTGCTAAGTGATCTAATCTCCACTGCATCCAGTCAGGCTAGGCCTCACTTTCATACATCAGTATCGGTACCAGGGCTCCATTGTATACTCCTAGTCTTGCCTCGGTTGACAAGTTCCCATTAGATACTCTTCCATTCAAAGCGCCGGTCACTTTATTCCCTGCAGTATGTTTCTGCAAAGGAGCGGGCATTCCTATTAACATCAGCCCTCTTCCCCCGACCTATCGCCCTGCTGGTCCGCGCCTAATGGTCCACCCGGCTTCTGAGCCGATCCTACATACACGGCCCCATCTCCCAATATGATGGTTAAACCCTCGGAGACCATCCGGCCAGCCGGGAGTCGGACCCGAGTCAGCGACCGTTGATTTATAATACCTGTTCCTATTTATCCAGTAGAGCCCGTCGTACATCAGCTGAACATTCTCGTACTTCACATTCACTTACGTAACGCACATTCAGATCAAATAGTTCCATTTATTCAAATAATATTCCTACCTTCCTAAAAATAGGTCGTCTGCAACTAACTAACCGACCACCTGAACCGACTGCAGCCACTATTCAGTGTACAATGATTACAATCTATATCGGCTCGCCTAGTGGGCTACCTGGCCCTCGGCCCTCGGTCTAGAGTCTCACTAACTCCGCCTCAAAACCTTTCTGAGCCGCAACGACCCTCTGACGTGTGAGCGTCTCTCACAGACCTCCGATTATTGGATACCTATATAAAGAAGCGTAAACACTTGTAATTAGTATTGAGTGAAGTATTCAGATCGGTTCCGCCTCACCACTGGCTTCTCTAATAATCGCCGAATATTATCCGAGTGAGTTAACTAGTTAACTAACTGCCTCGCCATCAGGTAGGCAGGAAGGATAGAGCGCCACGCTCTTCAGTCCTGACATGCAATTCTCGCCTCATCCACATTCATACAAGCTCGCCGATTCCGTGGACGTCCTCTATTTCCGGTCCCATCAACACTTGCGTCGCATATCTTTCTTACCATTCTCTCCTCCTTGATCCGTTCCATGTGACCAAACCGCCTAATCTCGCTCACTATACTGACACCTTTTCTAATACTAGCGCCTTTTGAACCAACTAACAGACCGTCTCAGCCGACTGCAGCCACTATCCAGTGTTCTGTTCCAATGACTGTAATCGATATCGGCTCGCCTCGTAGACTACACGGCGCTATAAGGACCGCCCCGGTCTACATCTATCATCTCGACTATCTCCCGGCTCGACTCCGAGTTACCAGGACGTTCGGAAATATTCCTGGTCCACCTGTGCCACTGTTAACCTTATTTCCCTTTCTTTCATAGACAATTAATTATTGACTCGCTACCGACCGTTGATGTCAGTCTTCCTGCAATGTGCCTGCCCTGGCTGAACCTACCCGCCCGGGTGATCTAACATCGTTACTACAGTCCGGCTCGACCGGCCACCCTACTCCACCAGGAGTACACCCCTTCAGTTCCGCTAGCTCCCTCTAACACAAAATCAATCATGGATTACAAGTCTCCCTTACTCACTTCTCAAAACCTTTCTAACCCTGAACAACTCTCTGACACCAGAGCGTCTCTCACCGACTACCGCAATCCAAGTAAAGCCTTGTCGGGTCAGCGCTGGCCTCTCCTGATGAGGTCATAATAATAGCTTTCGTGGATACTCATTTTCCAACTAACTAACTCCCCACCACGCCGGGTGGGCTAAGAGGATGGAACGCCACACTTGTCTGTCCTGAAACACAATTCTCGCCTCATCCACATTCATATATCTTCCGATACACGCTCGTCGCTTCTAACAGGACCGTCCGGTGCCAAGTCTTCTATTTCTGGCGCCATCTATCCTATCATTCTCTTCCATTCGTCCCTTCCTATATATCATACTTTGATCTGTATTCTAACTGAACGCGAGTATATTTGGATATTGAATTTAGTTCTACTAAGCGCACATCTTACATCACGAGCGCAACTTCAGCAGGCTTCCACACGGTGCTAGACAAAGGACGAGTTGATAGGAATACAGTATCGATACAGCTATAACTAGAATGATTCATGCACCTGCATACAGAATATCACATAATAATGTCCGTCCGGCCGCGTTGCATAGCGAAGAGGAAATACAACAAACTAAATGTGGACGCTTATTGCATCAAAGATAATTATTGTTCTATTCTATATTCTAGTTAATTAAATAATAATACAGACCCGTAATGTCCCATAATCAAGTCAGAACAACACTTTTTACGTCCAAAATGGCAATACAGGGCCTACAAGGTGCAGCCATGCAGATGGAAACTATCAGAGATGTAGCTTCGTGACGCCTACACGTTGAAGACACATTGAAGACAATCCACCAGCAGACAGGGCAGACTGGATTAGAAGGAGAAATGGCTAATACGGCATCAGGTCGGGTCTGCTCCACCAGCTGCCTGGCTGTCTGTCAGAACCAGAAACATGAACTATTTCAAATATAACGGCAGCCTTACTTCTAGGATGAGGAAGCTCATCACTATCTGACCCTCTCTACACTCTCATCCGCTCTGCCTAGATTCTGTTTCTGGCGCAGAGAGTCCTGCTTCTGATCGTGTACATATCTGGTATACATCAAAACTATTTAATGAACCTAGTAATTAAGTAGCAATCGAATACATTTCCTTATTAGGAGAGAGTTGTAAGTATTCAGAACAGACCTAATACAGACAATACAAGAAGGGAGGTATTCATATCAAACAGGTTCTGTAGCATTGTTGGATAATGCACCTTCCCCCGTTAGGAAAGAGATCCAGGTTCGAATACCGGTGGTGCAACAACAATATTTTTAGATTAAATTGGTTTTATATGGATATCTTTCTAATTAATATAATATTAATTATATTACGGAGAATCTGATGGGAGACGCCAGAATTAAATGAATTAATCTATTACACTAGACATGTAAACATTAATACAATTGATATATTAAGGAGAGATATTTAATGAGTTAATTATCATCCCTCACCGACAGCACCCGCACTGATTGCATCCCCTCGGATGCTCCGCACGGAGCCCTGATCTCTCTCCACCCGCGCTAGTATAATCACATTCGTTCTTTTGGTATATCCCCTCTTACTCCAAGGTGTGACGACTCTCGTGTGCGGGATCTAACTCGTCCTCTATAATAACCAGGTGCGGGATCGAACCGTCGACCTCTGTTTCTGCAAGTGAGCGGGCACACCCTCCAGCACTTTTGTTCATATAAGCTTAATCTGATGACAACCGAGTGCGTCATTCCAACCCCTGACTGTATTTCCTATCTACGCACTGATATTCTGATCCTACGCACTCGTCCCCATCCCCTTCCCGAGCAGCCCTGTGTAGCGGCCACCTTCCACCTGCAATGCACCCCATTAACCACCACTTGTCTAGAGCCCGGATGAAGTTATCTTCAATCTTCTCCACTCCAAGATATTCTACTCCGACTACAATCCTACAAACCTCGCTGAGCCACGCACATCTAGCCGAGCCTGCCCTTACCGGGAGTCGAGCCCGTGCATCAGCTGAGTATTGAGTCACGTGTCTCCAACACATCAGGTAGGTAGGACACTATTCAAATTATTCAATTGTTTAAAATAATATTCCAGTAGTCCTAAAAACAGGTCGCTTTTAACTAACTAACCGACCAACCTTGGCCGCCTGCTGCAGCGCCTATTCAATGTTCTGTTCCTGTGATCTTGGCTCTCGGCCCTCGCGCTGAGGACCCCCAGCGCCGGCTGGTCCAGAGTCTCGCCCCTTTAGTTCGACTAGCTTCTAGCCATAAAATAACACTAAATAAATAACCAACTTTAACCATTCATCTTTCTAAGCCGCGACACCCCCTGCATGTGAGCGTCTCTCGCAGACTACTGCGGTCTATGAGAGGGTTGGATTATTGGATACCTTAGATTATTGATATCAGACAGTTCAAGTACAGCCAAAATACTAATAATTACAATTTAATTCAATATTTAGATCTGTTCCGCACCATCACTGGCCTCTCCGACAGTTTCTAACTAACGAACTAACTAACTCGCCATCTCCTGACCTGACACGCGGTTCTTGCTTCATCACGTTCGTTCATCTTCTCATGCAAGCTCGCCCATTACTGAGGCTTCTAACCCGCCCGTCTTCCAGTGTCTAGTGTACCTGGTCGAGTCAAATCTCCCGCGGACGTCCTGTATTATGGTGCCATTCACACTTTCGTCATATAGCTTTCTTACCATTCTTCAACACCAACCCATCCGTTCCATATGACCAAACCACCTAAGCTGCTTCACAAATGCTAAGTCTGCAGTTAAGTTGTTGGGCGTGCACATTGATCCGGATCTTTCATGAGACATCTTCCCCCTGAGGCAGCCCGTCTTCTCATCGTGGTGTCACGTGTGGACTACTGTAACAGCATCTACGCTGGCCCACCAACGTTTCAGCTGGATAGATTAGAACCCAAATCTAAATGCCGCAGCGCTGATAATATATGGAGTTCCTAAATTGTCTCAGATAACATCCTTTTTGCCTGAACTATATTGGCTCCGTTTCCCTGAAAGAGTTGAATTTAATTTGCGCTTGTTGATGTACAACGCGACCATAACATGGCGCCTCTGTATTTTTAAAAGCTCTACATCCCAGACAACATGAACAGTAGACATCAACTTCTCAGGACGCCCCCTACTTCAGTTGGACCGACCGGAAGTCCAAGTCCAACACCTTGCCCTCCGCCATGAGGAACAGTGCATCAGAGACTTATTTCAATGAATTGAAACAACAATTTGTAATACAAAGATAGTATGGGATGAATCAGATGAGAGAAGCGCCCTCTGGGTGTAACTTGTATATACTAATTATCCTATCTTGTGACTATTACTATTACAGCCACAACGCTCCCATTCAATACCTTGATTCTGATATTTCTTATTATTCATAGTTACGAATTATTTTTAAATTTATTTTTGTATCACTTACACTTATTTGGCACAAAATGGCCCGCGCGCCAAGAGAAGTTGGACATCCCTATTTTATTTTCGTTTTGAGGAACTTTAGAATTAATGCCTTTGACCCTGTCCTGTGAATTTGCACATCACTCAATGCGAAACAAATGTATAGTGACTGTATCCACACAAAACCTAGACCTGCATATCCTCGCTGATGAGCAGAACCTGCATGCGATCTCCTTTAATTCAACAAGTAAAGCTTGCAATCGCCAGGATCCAAACACTAATATCGAGAGCTAACCCACCTTGCCCACCTCTCCACGTCCCTTCTGCAGGACTCCTGCTCTGTTAGTGCCGGACTCTGTACCCAGTTCTATTACCGACTGCTGTCAACCAACTGACACATGCAATGCTCGCACTTCCTGTGCCCTAGTCTCCCTCCGGATGGAAGCCACCCGCGTCACTGTAATATGTTAGGTTGGGTGAGGTTACGGGGATCAACCCTCGACCTCATTTTTCATTTCCATTTAATCGAGTTGGCACCCCCTTCATCAGTCTCTTTATATAACCCCCTCTTGGCAAGCGCATAACGACTATCGGGTGCGGGAATCGAACCCCCAACCTTAGTCTACGTGAGCGAGTACTCCTACATAAAGAAGTCCTGTTCCGTATTGCACCGGTAGACCGTGAAGGTAGGACCACCGGGACAGCCCTGTGCAGTGATCAACCTAAATCTCCAAATGCCGCATCGGACCTAACTCTATAAAACGACACTAGTCTCAAGCTCAAACAATGCGTTATCAGAATTGTCTGCAATGATATTATACTCTGCCTGCTGTGAATATGAACCTGAGTGAATCTGCAGACCTCGATGAGCCTGCCCTTCCTCAATAATGGATCGCCATTAGCTCCCTGTTGCGAGGCGAGAACCCTCCCCCAGCCCAGGGGTGCGCGTCTTCCTGACTAGAATATAGAACTGCTGGAGAATATTTTGACTAACTAGACTTAATTCAAAGGCCGTCGTCTTCCACTGACCTTCTGCAAACCTACCGCCAGCCTACACCACCCTCCTGCTAAATCTACAATACTCTTTAGTAAATATATCAACTTATCTTATAATTAAATAATTGAAAGCCAACCTTTTGGCCGACTGGACGGTCCAGACTGACAACTTCTTGGAGAGTTCACTCCATCTTCCACAAGACAGCCGTCATGCAAATACGGACCTAAAGCGCATCGAAAATCGGCTGCAATATTTCACGGTTCATCTAAAGTCAAGTAGCTTCTCGGCAATGATAAACAGATCGTCCACAAGTGTCTGGTCAGAGCAGTGGCTCCGAGCGCCAGACCCTGAAGTTAATGTCACCCCTTAACAATAACACATCTCAATAAAATCTCTCCGAGTTAAAACCGTAGTTACAAAGGGAGGGAATCGAACCCTCGACCTCCAGTTCTGCAGACGATTAGGCATCCATTAAATCATTATTCTTATACAACCCCTCTTACTCCAATGTGTATATCTCTTGGCAATTGCGTAATACCTCTCGTATCTCGTATTTAAAATATCCCAGAGCGTCTGTTCTGAACAATTAGAAGTTCACAATAAGAATTAGGCTTTATTTGTTAGGCTATAGTACGAGAAGAATCTCCTTCCGACTCTTGTCTGTTTGTTTGAAGTTTTTAGAATGACATTACTGATAGGGGATTGTCCACACTTCATAAATATGGTTCATTCCCGACATTCCCAACTCGGTGACTAACTAGGGGTACGCGCAGAGGATAGAACGTCCAATGCCAGAAGGCATCGTCTCGTGCATCTTCTCGCGGACGGTCGAAGGCGTCTCAGATGTCCGGTGTACCGGATCATTGCAGGTCCAGCAGGGAGTTTAGACAATTTGATACTATTAAATGGTTCAAACATTTAAACTAATTATCCCTTATGCGCATATTTTAAATAATCAAATAAAAGGCTCCTGCGACTCCTGGTGACGGAATTTAGTTTTCAGGCTTCGATCGGACACCGACCAGAGCAGGCCTTTATACAAGAAGCTCTCTATACCTCGATAGCTTACTGCACTCTTAGAACGGTAGACTAATGGAGATCTACAATTATTGAATGGTACAACCGTAATGTCGCCCTAATTTAATACTATTCAATATTCAATTAGTCTTCGCCCTGTATACACACTGAGTTGCGGACATTTATATGTTTTTAATAATGAAAATATTAAATGGTTTGGCACTCAATAAGGTGATGATAGCCAACGTCCGTTGAACGGATAGGGCGCAAGAAGAAGAAGGAGAAGACAACCAGATTGAGATTTGGAGTGGGGATGAGTCCATTGTGAGTGAGGAAATTGGAAATGCTCGGTGTGATCACGGTGACAAGTTTTCATTAGTCGTGGCTGGCATATACTCTGAAGACGAGATCGGTAACCCATTATTAGGTCCAGGCAGTTAAATACGCACAGGGAGCAGTGATTCATCCCTTCACCTAGTGTGCGCGAGGGTGGAAAATAAAAATAATAAATTAACTCAGCCGAAATGTTGAATATCGAAAAACTTCCGAATCATCTTCGTTTCATAATTGGGGTGGCTATTCATGTACGAAGAGCTGTGCACTAGATCTGTTATAAGGAATGCTGTATATGAGCCATACATTAGCTGTGGACTAGATCTGTTATAAGGAATGCTGTATATGAGCCATACATTAGCTGTGGACTAGATCTGTTATAAGGAATGCTGTATATGAGCCATACATTAGCTGTGGACTAGATCTGTTATAAGGAATGCTGTATATGAGCCATACATTAGCTGTGGACTAGATCTGTTATAAGGAATGCTGTATATGAGCCATACATTAGCTGTGCACTAGATCTGTTATAAGGAATGCTGTATATGAGCCATACATTAACTGTGGACTAGATCTGTTATAAGGAATGTTGTATATGAGCCATACATTAGCTGTGGACTAGATCTGTTATAAGGAATGCTGTATATAAACCATACATTAGCTGTGGACTAGATCTGTTATAAGGAATGCTGTATATGAGCCATACATTAGCTGTGGACTAGATCTGTTATAAGGAATGCTGTATATGAGCCATACATTAACTGTGGACTAGATCTGTTATAAGGAATGTTGTATATGAGCCATACATTAGCTGTGGACTAGATCTGTTATAAGGAATGCTGTATATAAACCATACATTAGCTGTGGACTAGATCTGTTATAAGGAATGCTGTATATGAGCCATACATTAGCTGTGGACTAGATCTGTTATAAGGAATGCTGTATATGAGCCATACATTAGCTGTGGACTAGATCTGTTATAAGGAATGCTGTATATGAGCCATACATTAGCTGTGCACTAGATCTGTTATAAGGAATGCTGTATATGAGCCATACATTAACTGTGGACTAGATCTGTTATAAGGAATGCTGTATATGAGCCATACATTAGCTGTGGACTAGATCTGTTATAAGGAATGCTGTATATGAGCCATACATTATCTGTGGACTAGATCTGTTACAAGGAATGCTGTATATGAGCCATACATTAGCTGTGGACTAGATCTGTTACAAGGAATGCTGTATATGAGCCATACATTAGCTGTGGACTAGATCTGTTACAAGGAATGCTGTATATGAGCCATACACAATATTGAATGTCCATAGTTCCAAGATACGTAAAGAAATTATAAAAATGCATTATCTCAGATGAGAGTACCTACCGGCGCTGAATTAGAAATAAATCGGTTCACATTTGGGTTCACGGTAAACTTGACAATCTTTAAATTGCGTTCCCGATAATTCACATTTCCAGTTGACATTACTTTACATCAGAAGTGCCGATATACCAGTCCGCCCCTGCACGGGATATGTTTATATGGTTCCAACAATATGGGCAGAAGTTCAGTTAAATACTTAGATCGGCCTCTCACAGCGAGCCACGTGCGCTTCATCAGATAGTAAAACAGGTTCCATGGACACTCGATACGCGGCGAACATTATCCAATAGGATTTATTACCTAACTAACCAACTCACGGAGGATAGAGCGCCACACGCTCCTGTCCTGACACACAATTGTCACCTCATCCACATTTACACATCTTCTCATGCAAGCTCGTCTTCCAGTGTCTGGTTTACCTGGTCGTGCCGAGTCTTCCGGGGACGTCGCCTATGTCTGGTGCTATCGATATTGCGTCATATTACAGTTCTCTCCTCATTCCTTCGGTCCACAGGACAAAACCATATTCCATTCAATTTGCTATGCTAAAATCACCTTTACATTTTACTTTGTTATAAAAGGATCTGCCACATACGTCTGAGTGATCTCATTTCCACTGCATTCAATCTGCTCTCGTTCCTCTCTGCCGCTCTAGGCCTCACTCCCATGCACCAGTGTCGGTAGTGTTGCCCCATTAGCAATAATGTCCCCCTTATTCCCTGCAGTCTCTGCTCTCGATATATTTCTCAGCCTTTCCGTTTCTACCAACCCCACTTCTCAAATGCACAAACCGTCTACTGGTTTCAAACACTTATCACCTACTTTCCTTACTTTCCTCCTTCTAGAATATCTTATATAATGTACGTCGATTACTGAGGCTTCTAACAGGCCCGTCTTCCAGTGTCTGGTCAAGCCAAGTCTTCCGCGAACGTCCTCTATTTCTGGTGCCATCAACACTTGCGTCATATATCTTTCTTACTGGTCTCTTCTCATTCATTCGTTCCATATGACCTAACCACCTTGGTAATTCTTTTGTTATCCTATTTACTACGCTAAGATCAGCTTTATAATCTCTCCTGATTACTGTATCCTGAGTCATCTAATCTCCACTGCATCCAGTCAGGCTGGACCCGCCTTCCATACTCCATTGTGTACCGCTAGTCTCGCCTCGGTTGACAAGTCCCCATTAGATTGTATTCCATTCCAATCCACTTTATTCCCTGCAGCCACCCTCCCTTTCTACCAAACGCACTTCCCAAATACACAAACCGCCCCCTCGTTCCAAACATTCATCAGCTACCAGTATTGTGTGCGTTGCCTTTCTTTCCTCCTTCTGGAATACCGCCACCTCTGACTCCGTCAAGAGACGAGGTCACATCCTAATATTCCCTATTCCCTATTCCCTATTCGCCAACTGCGCCCGCCGGTCGTGACGTGCTGAGGCTCGATAGCGTCGGAACCGATCTCAATGCCATAACGATGCAGCATCCATTCCAAAGTACACTAATCCCGGTCGTACAGTCGGGAGGGCTAGATCTCTATACGTAAGTAATGGTAGAAGGGAGAATGGTCAGTTTCCTCGCATGAACAGGCTGTGAGAAATAACTCATTTCTAAATAATATTGCGGACTCGCGTGGAAGCAGCAGCGTGAGTGTTGCCATTCCGATGAATTAAATACAGTGTTGAAGAAGCAGGGTGCAGCTGGGGGCGCCGGTTCAGTTTATACGAATGGAAGTCGGTCCGAAACGAAGAACGATGAGAGAAGAGGTCAGTTCCTTATAAAAACCATTATTTTTATTGTATTTAAATCATTCCGAGGTCAGCCGACCAGTGTCTGCTCTCGTTTCAAATAATTCATTCTAATATCCCGATTTGTTTGTTTCATAATTACGTAATATCGAACTATTTTAAAAAAATGACGCTAAATATGTAAGCGGTAAGTCAATGTCCAAAATATTCCACTTTATTAGTACAAAATATGTATTTTTTCAGTCCAAAATACAAATAAAGAATGCGACCCGTACAAATATAATTCAGTAACGAATTATTACATTTTGAAAAGAAAGCTTTGTTTGAAATAATACTTGAAACCGTCTAGGGTCTGAGCAAGTGAAATGTATTAATTAAGATTGTATGTTAAGATTAAAAACTGACTTCTATTGTAGAGATTTATCTTCAATATCTTGGCTTTAGACTGTAGAGATACATCACCATCTCCACTCCTGGCTCCTCGCTCCTCGCTCTCATTATTCAAAGAATATAGCTCTATAATACAGCGCAGCTTCTCTAGTATTATTCGGTAGTATTAGGGATCCGAGGGAGTTTCGGCTTCCACGCGACAGTGGGCAGCCGACCCCGTATTTTTGCGGATCTTTAAAGATTGCCGAATGCGTCTCGTAGAGCCTCAGGCGCAATGCGGATGCGGATGTCCTCCACCTGGACCGACCCTTGCGACGATAACTCCTTCGACGATAACTACTTCCGATAACATTTTGAATACATCAAAATGATCAATTGGGCCCCAAACGTTCACTTTTAATTTTTCACTAGATTTATTTATTTTCTTTTCACTGATTATTTAAAATCATATTCATAAACAGATAAGTAAAATTTGTAAACAAGGTTATTGTAGATAAGATATAACGCGAATTAAGAATCTGAAACAGGAAACACACGAAGAACAGAGAGAGAAACATTCCCAGATAACACCGATGAACAAATTGATAAATAAAATATCGACTCACCGCTAGCTGCTGGCGGGACTGGTGCTCGGCTCTGAACTGATCTGGAAAACAAACATAGATATTGGTCAGTATTTGCAGAAAAGGAAGTCCTATGATTTGAATATTGTCACCGGCCATCAAGAAGCAATGTTCAAGAAACTAGCTAGCTAGGGGGCGGGGCCAGGGTCCGACCTGCTCCACCGGGTCCAGCCTTCCGATAAGATTACGATTGGCGATAGAGAACCGACACCGACCAATAGCGTTAATGTTTGCGGTACAGAATTGAAATCCAACCGATTAGTTCTGTGTAGCGAGAAAAGCTGGAATGTCCTCTCTAAGGCGTATCGTAATTCGGAACTATCAAAGTAAAACCAATCCGAATAGATAATTTAGACAAAAATGGTGATAAAATACCTCGTAAACAATCTTTTTTAGGCTTTGCTCTGTATACACATTGAGTTCTATCACATCCATCCCTTTTCGCTTCAAATTACGAAAAGAAATGCAAAAAATGAGCCATCGATAGTTTGAACGCACAATGGATAAAGTCTGTATGAAAGTCCGCCCGATCCCGCTGCTGAACTGTGTTCTAGAATCATCCATTATTCAGGATTAAGCTGAAGTATAATACCGGAAGAGCCGCACATATCATCAGGGTAGGGTAAGTGTTATCAAGCCGGACATGGAGAATTAGGCATTTTCTGAAGCCAGAAATACATGACAGATGTTGGAGATCGCTCAGAAATAGACAAGTCACCTGTTTTACAATCGCATTCAGGAGTTCAGGAAGAATTGATAATATCCGAGCCACGCCATTGTAGGAACAAGTCAAATATATTATCTCCCGATCTTAGCATTGGATAATTATGCTCGATGTACAATACACGCTCCAAATGTGTGTACTTTGAGGAATTCATGAAAATTGAAAGGACCAGACGGAGCGAAAAGAAGCCAACTGCGATACAGAGCATTTTAGGACAGTCAAGTCGACAAAGCGCTTAATTTGTATAATGTTACACTAGTCGTAGGATGTTCTAACTAAAGACAATGTGCACTCTCGTTATTGGACTGAGGACCTGAGGAGGAGGTAGCTGATGGATGCGGCGGCCAAAACTGCAACTTGTATCACCGTCTGTTCTCAATAATTACAACTTCACAATAGGAATGTGTTCTCCTTAATTGATGGAAGCTAATTATTTGGTAGAAACGATCAAAAACACAAAGTTCTTCAAGCACAATGATCATACCGTCGGATTCATCTAAAGTACCGGTGTTCCAGATTATACTGACAATACAACATTAATACTTTTTACTATAACGAAATGGTTATGCGTGCGAATAGCGATTAAACTAAATGGAGAGCCATTAAGGCGCCACTTGCAATAATAATTCATATTTTGGCGGTTTTTACGAAAATGTGGGTTTATATTAGTCATTTATATCAGAAATTATTCAATATATTTGACTTTTTTTTCAACTATTACTTGGATTGGATCTTTACATTAATATAAAACTAATAAACTGAATGTTATTTGTCATAATTAAGACGATACAAATATTATAAGAAAGACCGTGACCATTAGGTGCATTTTAGGCATGGTGCAAAATTGAGTCAATGCGCTAAACGAATGCATAGACGAAATATATTTTCTTATAATCTTAATTATAAGCCAAGATTACGGAGACAAATCTGTAGGAAACCAAATCAGCAAAATGTTAAAAATTAATAGAGTTATAAACCATTCAATTTGCAGTACATTTGATGAATTTTTGACGTTTTTAAAATACTTTGTTTTAGTAAAAACATACGTTTTTAAATAATAAACTATATTTACTCACATGCTTTGAGGCTTCAACTACTATTTAAAACTAAGTTTAATATCAGAAACACAATAATCATTTTTTAAATAATATATTTCCAGTCTTACGAAACACGATAATTTTAATTGTCTATCGGACTTTCAGAACGCCGTTCAATTCGGCCATGACAGACGTGGGGTTTGCGCTCCGTTGGATTTTCATTAAATTTGCCTATAAAACACATTTTATTACAAATTTTGACTACACTATGAATGAATATTATACTTATTCTCGATACCAATCGCTTATTTTTGTAAATTATTTGGTTTCGGCCTGTTTTTATACGAAAACAGATTATAATTTTGACTTCTGAACATAATGCATATGTCAAAACCTACGTTACGGATCTGAGCGCTAAGAATCTGACAACGCATGCGCGGCTTGCGCTGGACGTGCACGCGCAGGCTTCGTATGCGCGTCCAGCACATTCATTTATTCACAAGATTCAACGTGAAATTCGCGAACCCGTGTTGGGTTTGGTTCTCATTATATTTTATTATACAAATTATTGTTCTGAAATGACTGCCTCCTGTGACTCAAGATGCCTAAGGTCAAAAAGTATCCATTGACACGCTCTACGAAATGTTCATAAACTTGGAAAAAAATTTAAAAACAATCGTAACGTAAGTTGATAATTTTTACCATCCCTATAACAATTGTCTATTTGATTTGACAATATAAATTATATAGTTAAATGTACATATGTTATGTAGTGCAGATAAATTATTTTCTATTGGAAATACATATCCGTAAAGATAAATAATTTTATCAAAAGAATAATACATGACAGACCTGTCTGATTGATACAAATTTATTTGTTATAGTCATATAAATTTTAATATTTTAGACATGAAAATAGTGATTTTATTATACACGTATTAACATTGTTCTTTTCTATCATTAGGAACTGACTGAAATACAAACAGAGGAGGACCACAAAGCATTTCATTCAACCAGCATTGTAAGTACATAACTCTTTTGTACATTTTATCTCTTTACATATTATCAAGATAAGGAATCTTTTGCTATGAAATATTATTGGACATGTTTAATTAAAATAGATTTAGTTGTGGGTGTTTCCACTCAACATTACCCAATATATTTTCTTGTTTGTGGACAAATCATCGCAACTATATGGTGGAGTATGCTATGTTAATAGACATTGTTTCCATATCTAACCAATGGTGGCATCTTATATTATTAATCAAACCCTTATTTCAATTTTAGATTATTATTGTATATTATTAAAGTACATAAACATAATTTAATAACAATATTATAAATTATTTTCAGGGTGTTCCCGAACTGAGCATTGAATGTGTGGATTCATGTGAACTTCCTAAATTGGATGGCAAAAGAGTGGTCGACATGCACAAATCGTGCACAGGAACGAATATTGAATATGTGAAAGAATGTAAGATTGGTTTTATTTATAAATTCAGTTTAAAGTGTAATATGTGTGGATCAAATTTTGTTTTGAATACGTGTGAAGACAGAAACAATGAAATTAATATTAACGAATCTTCTGTGTCACGATTTTCTGGTTTAGAAGAGCTAACAGCGATTATTGGTTTTTTATAAAACCAAAAATAAAGAGTATGCCGGAAGCTGCGCAGGAAGAAACTGAATTAGCTATTGCTAATGGATGTGTAGATAAGAACGGAATGCCAATGATAACTGTGGTCGCGGATGGATGTTGGGCAAAAAGATCATACAGAACTAATTATTCATGCCTGTCTGGGGCTGCTGCTATAGTTGGCCATAGAACAGGAAAAATTTTATATATGGGAGTTAAAAATAAATATTGTACGATTTGCGCTCGTGCAAATACTATAAACTCTCCAGTGTCAGAACACAGATGTTTTAAAAATTATAGTGGTTCTTCTAGTGGAATGGAGTCTGCTACAATTGTCGAAGGTTTTAAAAATTCCATTCCAATGTATGGGTTGATATATTCTAAATTAATTGCAGACGGAGATTCGTGTCGTCCTTATATAACCGTTGAGAAAATTGAATGTCGAAATCATCTTTTGAGAAATGATTGCTCTAAACTGTATGCGTTATCGTCTGACACTTGTTTTCCCATTTCAGTACGGAAGATTTTAAAACAAAGAGTTGGCTGTCACTAGCGCCATTAAATATAGAATATCAGAACACAATACATCGGAAGAAAAAATTATTATTCCGAGTCGTGACATATTAAACAGTCCTAGACATGTTTTTGGGGACCATTTAAAATGTGACGCGTATTTTTGTAAAAATTTTAATTTGGATCAAAATCTTACAGGAGATTTGATATCTTGTATTTAATATATAGTAATATATAATGCGCGAAGTTTAATATATAATGTAGATAGTAATATAGCTGAAACCTTTAATAGTATAGTTGCTAAATTTATAGGGGGGAAAATAATAAATTTTACAGGAAGACAGTTATACAGCGGGAGGTGTGCAGCTGCTGTAGTATCTTTCAATTCAATAACTCCTCACTGTAGGTCCTCTCGAGTAAATCTATTTTTGATACAAGTTCAAAAATGTCTATAAAACGTTTGGAAGTAAACAAAATCAGGATAGGGTCCTTGAGAAAAAAGCATTTTAGAAAAAAATCTCAATTAAAACATATTACAGCGTCTAGGGAAGACGCTGAATATGGTGAAAATTGCCAGAGACCTGATATGGATGAAGGCACATTTAGTAAGGCGAAGGAAGGCTTTTTAAACAAACTAACGTTGTCTGCTGCAGAACGACTGGATATTGAAAAAAGTACCCGTTCACAATCAGATTGCGGGGAATGGTTAGAAAAAAAGATATTTATTAACAGCATCGTGGTTCGGGAAAGTTTGTAAAAGGCGGTTAGGCATAAGCTGTGGGTCTTCGGTAAGCAGTATGTTGTGTAGTCCTTCTTTATGTCATGTATCGTCTATACAATACGGGAAAGTCAACGAATTTACTGCACTTCGGCAATTAGAACTTCAAGAAAACATTACAATTGATAGATGTGGCCTGTTTATTGATAGTGCACATCATTTTTTGGGAGCAACTCCGGATGGTACTTCTGATAATGATATCATTATACAAATAAAATGGCCGTCATCTGCTTCAAGTTTGACTGTTGATGAAGCTATAGAAAAGCGAAAAGTAACATTTTGGAAATTAGACTAAAATAAAATAATGAACATTAATAAAAATCACGATTGGTATTATCAAGTTCGAGGACAATTGCACGTTAGTAATAAAAATATGTGTCTTTTTGGAGTTTGGACGGGAACAAATTATATAATTAAACAGAAAACATCTATCGAGATGATAATTTTTGGCACGAAAAAGTTTTTACAAAACTTCAATCGTTTTACATGGATCGCATGGTCCCGGAGTTAACTGACCCAAGAAAAACGAGGTCCGTGGATATCAAAGACCCGCAACATATAATTAAAGCCATAGAAAATAAAGCTCAGCAAAGCACACAATCAAGGAAAAGAATAGAAAAATTACTTTAATCATTTGTCACATCTGTGGTCTTCCGGGACGAGGTTTTATTTTAATTCAGGCTTTAATTTGTTTGATGACCCCAGACATTGATAAAATGATTTAGAAATAAAAATAAAGATAATTTGTCAGTGCTATGGTATAAGGATTAATAATGACTGCAACCAGTGAAACAGTTTAGTTCTTTAAAGTATGCCGGGGCGAATGTTAGGAATAGAAGTAATATTAATAGAAATAATATTGATTGAGAGAGAAATATTAATAGAATAATGTTGATTGAGAGAGAAATATTATTAGAATAATGTTGATTGAGAGAGAAATATTGATATAATAATATTGATTGAGAGAGAAACATTAATAGAATAATGTTGATTGAGAGAGAAATATTGATATAATAATATTGATTAAGAGAGAAATATTAATAGAATAATGTTGATCGAGAGAGAAATATTAATAGAATAATGTTGATTTAGAGAGAAATATTAATAGAATAATATTGTTTGAGAGAAAAATATTAATAGAATAATGTTGATTGAGAGAGAAATATTAATAGAAATAAAATTGATTGAGAGAGAAATATTAATAGAATAACATTGATTGAGAGAGAAATATTGATATAATAATATTGATAGAGAGAGAAATATAATTAGAATAATGTTGATTGAGGTAGAGAAATATACTTATAATAATATTGATTTAGAGAAGAATATTAATAGAATAATGTTGATTAAAAGAGAAATATTGATATAATAATATTGATTGAGAGAGAAATATTAATAGAAATAATGTTGATTGAGAGAGAAATATTAATAGAATAATGTTGATTGAGAGAGAAATATTAATAGAATAATATGGATTAAGAGAGAAATATTAATAGAATAATGTTGATTGAGAGAGACATATTAATAGAATAATGTTGATTGAGAAAGAAATATTAATAGAATAATGTTGATTGAGAGAGATATATTAATGGAATAATGTTGATTGAGAGAGAAATATAAATAGAAATAATATTGATTGAGAGAGAAATATTAATAGAATAATGTTGATTGAAAGAGAAATATTGATATAATAATATTGTTTGAAAAAGAAATATTAATAGAATAATGTTGATTGAGAGAGAAATATTAATAGAAATAAAATTGATTGAGAGAGAAATATTAATAGAATAATATTGATTGAGAGAGAAATATAAATAAAAATAATGTTGATTGAAAGAGAAATATTGATATAATAATATTGATTGAGAGAGAAATATTAATAGAAATAATGTTGATTGAGAGAAAAATATTAATAGAATAATATTGATTGAGAGAGAAATATTGATACAATAATATTGATTGAGAGAGAAATATTATTAGAATAATGTTGATTGAGAGAGAAATATTAATAGAAAAATATTGATTGAAAGAGAAATATTGATTGAGAGAAAAATATTGATATAATAATAATATTGATTGAGAGAGAAATATAATAGAATTATGTTGATTGAGAGAGAAATATTGATATAATAATATTGATTGAGAGAGAAATATTAATAGAAATAATGTTGATTGAGAGAGAAATATTGATATAATAATATTGATTGAGAGAGAAATATTAATAGAAATAATGTTGATTGAGAGAGAAATATACTTAGAATAATATTGATTTACAGAAGAATATTAATAGAATAACGTTGATTGAAAGAGAAATATTGATATAATAATATTGATTAAGAGAGAAATATTAATAGAATAATGTTGATTGAGAGAGACATATTAATAGAATAATGTTGATTGAGAGAGAAATATATTAATGGAATAATGTTGATTGAGCGAGAAATATTGAAATAATAATATTGATTGAGAGAGAAATATTAATAAAATAATGTTGATTGAGAGAGATATATTAATGGAATAATGTTGATTGAGAGAGAAATATTAATAGAATAATATTGATTGAGAGAGATATATTAATAGAATAATTTTGATTGAGAGAGAAATATTAAAAGAATAATGTTGATTGAGAGAGAAATATTAATAAAAATAATATTGATTGAGAGAGAAATATTAATAGAAAAATATTGACTGAGAGAGAAATATTGATTGAGAGAAAAATATTGATATAATAATATTGATTTAGAGAGAAATATGAATAGAATAATGTTATCGAGAAAGAAATATTAATAGAATAATGTTGATCGAGAAAGAAATATTAATAGAATAATGTTGATTGAGAGAGAAATATTAATGTAATAATATTGATTGAGAGAGAAATATTGATACAATAATATTGATTGAGAAAGAAATATTAATAGAATAATGTTGATTGAGAGAGAAATATTAATAGAAAAATATTGATTGAAAGAGAAATATTGATTGAGAGAAAAATATTGATATTATAATATTGATTGAGAGAGAAATATTTATAGAATAATGTTGATTGAGAGAGAAATATTAATAGAATAATATTAATTGAAAGAGAAATATTCATAGAATAATATTGATTGAGAGAGAAATATTGATATAATAATATTGATTAAGAGAGAAATATTAATATAATAATGTTAATCGAGAGAGAAATATTAATAGGATAATGTTGATTGAGAGAGAAATATTAATAGAATAATATTGATTGAGAGAGAAATATTAATAGAATAATATTGATTGAGAGAGAAATATTGATATAATAATATTGATTAAGAGAGAAATTTTAATAGAATAATGTTGATTGAGAGAGAAATATTATAAGAATAATATTGATTGAGAGAGAAATATTAAAAGAATAATATTGATTGAGAGAGATATATTAATGGAATAATGTTGATTGAGAGAGAAATATTGATATAATAATATTGATTGAGAGAGAAATATTAATAAAATAATGTTGATTGAGAGAGAAATATTAATAGAATAATATTGATTGAGAGAGAAATATTAATAGAATAATATTGATTGAGAGAGAAATATTGATATAATAATATTGATTAAGAGAGAAATATTAATAGAATAATGTTGATTGAGAGAGAAATATTATAAGAATAATATTGATTGAGAGAGAAATATTAAAAGAATAATATTGATTGAGAGAGATATATTAATGGAATAATGTTGATTGAGAGAGAAATATTGATATAATAATATTGATTGAGAGAAAAATATTAGTAGAATAATGTTGATTGAGAGAGAAATATTAATAGAATAATATTGATTGAGAGAGAAATATTAATAGAATAATTTTGATTGAGAGAGAAATATTAATAAAATAATATTGATTGAGAGAAAAAAATTAATAGAATAATATTGATTGAGAGAGAAATATTGATCGAATAACATTGATTGAGAGAGAAATATTGATATAATAATATTGATTGAGAGAGAAATATTAATAGAATAATGTTGATTGAGAGAGAAATATTAATAGAATAATATTGATTGAGAGAGATATATTAATAGAATAATTTTGATTGAGTGAGAAATATTAAAAGAATAATGTTGATTGAGAGAGAAATATTAATAGAAATAATATTGATTGAGAGAGATATAGTAATGGAATAATGTTGATTGAGAGAGAAATATTAATAGAAAATTATTGATTGAAAGAGAAATATTGATTGAGAGAAAAATATTGATATAATAATATTGATTGAGAGAGAAATATTAATAGAATAATGTTGATTGAGAGAGAAATATACTTAGAATAATATTGATTTAGAGAAGAATTTTAATAAAATAACGTTGATTGAAAGATAAATATTGATATAATAATATTGATTGAGAGAGAAATATTAGTAGAAATAAAATTGATTGAGAGAGAAATATTAATAGAATAATTTTGATTGAGAGAGAAATATTAATAAAATAATATTGATTGAGAGAAAAAAATTAATAGAATAATATTGATTGAGAGAGTAATATTGATCGAATAACATTGATTGAGAGAGAAATATTGATATAATAATATTGATTGAGAGAGAAATATTAATAGAATAATGTTGATTGAGAGAGAAATATTAATAGAATAATATTGATTGAGAGAGATATATTAATAGAATAATTTTGATTGAGAGAGAAATATTAAAAGAATAATGTTGATTGAGAGAGAAATATTAATAGAAATAATATTGATTGAGAGAGATATAGTAATGGAATAATGTTGATTGAGAGAGAAATATTAATAGAAAAATATTGATTGAAAGAGAAATATTGATTGAGAGAAAAATATTGATATAATAATATTGATTGAGAGAGAAATATTAATAGAATAATGTTGATTGAGAGAGAAATATACTTAGAATAATATTGATTTAGAGAAGAATTTTAATAAAATAACGTTGATTGAAAGATAAATATTGATATAATAATATTGATTGAGAGAGAAATATTAGTAGAAATAAAATTGATTGAGAGAGAAATATAATAAAATTATGTTGATTGAGAGAGAAATATTGATATAATAATATTGATTGAGAGAGAAATATTAATAGAATAATGTTGATTGAGAGAGATATATTAATGGAATAATGTTGATTGAGAGAGAAATATTAATAGAATAATATTGATTGAGAGAGAAATATTGATAGAATAATGTTGATTGAGAGAGAAATATTAATAGAATAATATTGATTGAGAGAGAAATATTGATACAATAATATTGATTGAGAAAGAAATATTAATAGAATAATGTTGATTGAGAGAGAAATATTAATAGAAAAATATTGATTGAAAGAGAAATATTGATTGAGAGAAAAATATTGATATAATAATATTGATTGAGAGAGAAATATAATAAAATTATGTTGATTGAGATAGAAATATTGATATAATAATATTGATTGAGAGAGAAATATTGATATAATAATATTGATTGAGAGAGAAATATAATAGAATTATGTTGATTGAGAGAGAAATATTGATATAATAATTTTGATTGAGAGAGAAATATTAATAGAAATAATATTGATTGAGAGAGAAATATTAATAGAATAATATTGATTGAGAGAGAAATATTGATACAATAATATTGATTGAGAGAGAAATATTAATAGAATAATATTGATTGAGAGAGAAAGAACATCATGGGAAGACATGTTTTTATATACCTAGTGGGGATTCTTTCCTGTCAACTATTATGTTAATAAAAAAAAGAAAATGCAATCATCTGAATGCCTCCTGGGTGGTTGTGGAATTCTGCTCCAAGCTTTACTTTCACATCAATAATTATGCTAAGAATTAATCTGCATTAATGTTTTCAGGTACACCACCATTCTGAAGAACGATAATATGATTGATGGACAACTAATTCTTTAACAGTGAATAATAATACTTTTTCATATTTTCATTTATATTTTAATATTCAATATATATGTAATGTATTATGTGTATTAAAACAATTAATAAATATTTTATTACATAATATAATATTACCATAAATAGTTCCCTCTTCACAAATACAACTGCTTCAAAAGTTATCAACATTATTTATCAGTATGAATTTTACATCAATTTTTTCCTTATAAATCAGGGAAAAAATTTAATATTTTATAATCTTATGTTTATTGACACAAACAAAGGTTTTTATCATAAACATAACAATTCTTAGGTGAGAACTTTAACAAATTATTTCATTTTCGCTTGATAATTTCAAATGGCAACACATATGTATTATGAATGCTGAAGAAATGGTTATTTTCTGATAGCTTATTACCTAGGAATTTAAGAAAACCAACAATTGTATACTTGTCCCTTTCTACTGATACCTTACACTCTAGCAATATTTACGTAAAAAATAACGCACTTTTATGTTTACTTGATATTGTAAATGAATTAACTATTAGTCTCGTCTTGAAAGGGTAAGCAAAATGCAAAAATATCTCGAAATTCAAACTGGAAAAATTAAAGTAGCCTCTTAATGAAAGTTTATCTAGAAAAACATATTTCATCTCAGAAGGTGAAACGTGGCTAAAAAGTTATCATCTGACTGCAAACGTAAATTAAAAGCAAATAAATGTATCTTCCTAACCCAAATAAACGAAGATTTAATTAAAATATTGATCCAAAGTTTAAAACTAAATTTGTCGTTAATAATTCCAAATGTCAGAATAACTTAATTAAATCACTGAAATATATTTGTATCTAATCATTAAACAGGTGTCTTCATGCAAACAGTGATAAGACATATTTTTAAAAGTGCAAATTCCGAGAATCCTAAAATTATAGACCGATTTCTCTGCTATCTAATTTCGATAAGATATTCGCAAAATGTATGAAAAACGATCAGTAAGCTGTATCAACTAATCAATTTGGTTTTCCAGATAAAGTGAGTACTTTTAATGCAATCTACAAAATTAACCAAAAATATTAGTAAGTATTTATATAATCACAAAAGATGTCCAGAAATGCTGCAGCAAGTCACGAAAAACTATTAATAAAAGTAGAAAACTACGGCTTTCGAGGTGTAGCGTGTGACTTACTGCACGACTAGTTGAATGGCAGAGTCCAGCAGGTTAAAGTTCATGACTGCATAGGTGATAAGCTAGTGGTTACCTGCGGAGCACCGCAAGGTTCAGGTTTAGGACCCTTATTATTATTATTGTAATAAGATAAATACGGATTCAGGAGAGATACTTATCCAAGAGAAATTTTATCCAAGAGATTAGGAATTCGATCAATTAAAAAAGGGCTCCATTGTAATCTGCTAACTCTATATGCGGATAAAACTAATTCTATAAGTTTTTCTGCAACCAAAACAGGGCAACCCATTGACGCATAAAAACTTATCTTGCATTCCTGTGATTGTGATTTTGTAACGATCACTATTGGTCAGTGTAACTGTAAAGCCATTATATATAAAACAGCTGAGTATAAACATTCAGGACTAGTCCTGGATAATAATTTAAATTTCAAAGAACACATAACCCTCGTATAATAATATAATAATTAACGTCAATTTTTATTCTACTTCTGTCCTTATTGTGATTTACAAGCTCTTAAAATGATATACCGTGCATTGGTTGAATCAATATTACAATACGGAATACTAGGTAGGGGTGGAACTTGTAACATACATCTCAAACTAATAACTACAACTCAAAAGATAATAATAAAAGTGGCTACAGAATACCCAACCAGACAAGTTTTTAAAGATTTTCCTGTTTGAAATGTATCTTCCTTGTATAAAAAAACTGTTTTATTTCATTTTGTCTCTGTTAATAGTGACTCGGAGTAAAACCAACGAACATGTTACTTTAAAAATGTCGAATTTGATACTAAATAGGACAGAGACGCGCATCGTACATTGCTCCTAGACTGTAACTGCCAAAACCAATTATATATGTGTCCAAAAAGAGGTTCTAAAATAGCTAAAAGGTTTTGAAATTATGAACTAATTATGATTGCGACGTCTTCCTTATTCACAAGCTCTAGCCTGATCAGTTTCCTAACCTTTAAATAAATACTGATCATTTCACACTGCAGCATTATAGAGTTTGGTGTTGTTTTACATAGATGGCGATAGTCACCCTCATAATTTGAGATCTTTTTTAATTTGGGGGTGCGCATCCCTACTATTGTTAGTATGTTGCTTAATAACAATAATAGATATTAGGATTATTAGGAATTTAATTAGTTTGGAGTATTTAAAGTAAAAATAGAATCAATAGAACGAAGACATTTCACAGTTGTACCGAATTCCGCAATAACAATGTCAGCTTTTGAAATCACAATACAATATTGGATCAAATGAATACTGACTCGGGATGAAAGTAATAATTAAGGACATAAAGGACTAGAATGAGTGAGTATGAACTGGAAGAATGGAAGCAGTATGACTCCCGGCAGTTAGAAGATCCCAGAGGTTGGGTTAAATAAATATTTGGAAATATCTTGTAAATCTATTCAATATGACATCATCGGGTTAATAGTTCATTTCGCCTTCAGGAGTCGATTCTTTCAATCAACAAATATAATACAGTACTTACATCTGTCGGTCGGCTGGGTGCTGTCTCCCGCTGCGCAGGGGGCCGGCAGGAGGGCTGCCCGGGGCTGGCCGGGGCTGGCTGCTTGGCTGGAAATTCAACAATATATTTCATAACTGGGCCAGTGGGAGGGTGTATTAAAGCAGAGACAATTTTCATTTGCTGAGAAGAGTCAACAGTAGAACGTAGCGTTTAGGACTATACGGATCATGGGCAAGAATGTCGAACGTCTCCATTCTGCAGGAGCTGAACATCAAGGACAGACTCAAGAAACGAATTCTTCATATCTGAACCTGAAACGAATTCTTCATATCTTTGGCATCGTGCGAGAAGGGAAGCTATCTTGGAGAAGCTCGGCGTAGTGGCCAAGTCGGAAGACGGAGAGGAAGAGGAAAATCCTCTATACGTTGGACTAAAGTGGAAAGGGTGACAGATCTGCAGGTTGCGCAGCAAAGTGGAGGAGCATAGTCAAAAGGAAGAGAGTTGAGGGCGATGGAGAAGACGGTCCTCTGTCGAAAAGCTCGAGAAATGGTATTTTTTGAAAAGTAAGAAAGTATCTGTATCAAATCAGTATGAGCACGAACATCACACGAGAGGAGGAGATAGACTGAGACTGACATGCAGAAAGAGAAATGGAATGAAATGCCAGAAAACATAAGAACGGAGGAGAAACTGCATACATTGAACATTAATGTAGAAAAGGAACGACTTTGATCTTGTTTATTTTAGAACATGTATAAATATACTGATTGTGTACTCGGTTTTATACTTGGATGGGAGGTCTGAAACTGCTTCTGTTCAGAGACGACTCAGGAGTCGGTATGCCGGCCGAGTTCCAGAAGATTACGGACTGCAGGGTGAGCAGGTTAGTGTATTTTTATTAGATATTCACCAAACCGATAGAAACTGCAGTACTAGTAGAGAATAATTAAATTAAATATTGAGTTCTTTCGATAAATAGATGAATGATCGTATTATGCTTACATGTGAAGGTCACCGGTCAGTTTCCTCCCGCAGCGCAGGTGCCGGGAGGATGGTGTGCGGGAGGGCGTGTCCGCTGGTCTGGAAAATTCAAAGATATACTTTATAAGGGTGGGTGTATTAATACAGGGTGGGAAGGATGTCGATTAGCTGAGGTCAAATTAATCATTGGAGATATTTTGATCAAAGGGCAAATTAAAATGTAAAAACACACACTCGTAGGACCGATACAAATATTATTATGAAATATTGAATAATAATAATAATTTAATTTTCGTTGAATCGTGTTATTGATATTGGGAAGATGTTCCCGAAAGTGTTTCAACTCGATCTACAAAATAATGAATTAATTAGAAATAATACAACACATTCCTTTTCTGGGGCTGGGAGGAGCATTATAGAACTACTAATAAATGGTATAAAGGAATAATGCTAAGTTAACGGTTCATAGACAATTCAAGTACATTGCAGTAGCATAACCGGGCACAGAAAACCTTCCATTCTAACTGGAGAGATGGAAGCATCGTTACTCGCTTACTGTACTATGGAAGGAGACGAGATGCCTTTATCTAATAAGTAGAGCGCTTACATCTGACGGTCGGCTGAGTAGTTTTCTCCCGCAGCGGGAGAGGAAGGCTGCTCGGGTGTGGCGGGTTGTCTGAAGAGTTCAGTAATACGCTTTATAACCGAGCAGGGACATTATCGCACGGACCAGGGGCGCTTCGTGGGCAGGGATGGACACCGAGTGGATCGCGGGAGACGTTTTGGGTGAAGAGCGGATGGGAAGTGGGACAAGACGAAGACATCCTTTATCTTGAGTCCTTCTTTACTTCTTCAATGTGAGGAAAATTATTATTATCAATGGTATCTTGGGTAACTAAGCAGGAACTACTATGAATACCAATTTTAAAGGTGGCTATTTGCAAAAAGGATCACATATTCTTATTTCCAATTTATCTAACTGCAAACCCCTAGTATTTATATGTGTACTTTCTAAACCCTCGTTAATGTCAAAAGAACGGTTTGTTTACAAAAGCTGATTGGAAAATTCCGAATAGTTGTCGCCATTCGGGCATCCCGAGTGCTCCTTCATTTTAATATCAACATTTCTGCAAGATTTACCAATACAAAAATAATTGCTACCATTGCAAATTAATTTGTAGACCCCACATTTTTAAAATATCATTTCTATACTTGTTATTTAATATATAATTCCTTAATTTGTTACTAGTGTTAAAAGCTCGGTGTATAGAATTTGGGATATATTTTATAATTAAATTTGGAGTATGATTACATAAAAACAGGGTTTTTCTCCACTGCTTCCCATAGGTAAACATTTGATCTGATCTACTTTTCCTTATACTTTATTATTAATTGAAATTTGTTTAATAATGTGTAATTATCTGTTGAAGGTATTTATGGATAAGGGAACATGAACTCATCTACTAAGCGCGGAATGGAAAGCTGATAATTACAAGTATTACTATATCAGTATATGTATCTTTACGGAATATGTCAATTCTAGTTTATTTTTAACTATGGAAATGTTCAAATTCAACAATATTATTTCAAGTATCTTATCTAATATGTGGCCATGAAGAAATAAGTCAGTACATTCATGGAAGTCTTTTCAATATGACAGAATCTGTTTAATATATCATATATTCACTTCGTCTCGTGAACTGAGTTCTTTCTATCCAGAAACACATTATTGTACTCACGTGTGAGGGTCGACTGGGTAGTTTTCTAGGGGGGCTGGGAGGAGGGCCGGTCGGGGCTGGCTGCTCGGCTGGAAAGTGTAATAATATTTTTAATAACTGGGCAGCGGGAAGGTGGATTTGATTTGCTGAGAAAATTGAAGAATTAAACATAGTGTTGAGGGATGATCACAGGGAGCAGACGAACAAACACCAAGTGGATCACATTTTGGGAGATATTTTGATTACAGAGCGAAATGTGGCACCAGACGAAAAGATCGTCCATCCTGATACCCAAAGGTAGGAAATGTATTAGAACTGAGTAACTCCAGTCATTTGACAGAATCAGATTATTTTTCTAGAAACTATATAACTTCAGTTTGTACATTTAAAACAGTTATTGCTTATAAACGAGAGGTGGTTAACATGCCGAAACGTCGGCTTAAAAAATCATTCGTTCATTTGGGTTAATAAATAAATACAACTTACAGCTGAAAGGGTTGTCTCCGCAGTGGTGGGCTGTCGGGCGGGGCGGGGCGGGGGTGGCTGGCTGACTGAAAAATATCACCAATATATCTGATCATCTGGACGCTGCAGAGTACAATATTGCCAGCAGTGGCGGAAGGGCAGGCTGGCGCGGCGAGGGGCGAGCATTCTCAAAGATCAAAGCAGAGATACCCAACTATAGTCAATTTCAGGGCTTAAAAAACATATGCCTTAAAAATAAAACAGCAGACGGCTTTCATTAAAATATATCCCGCTATTATTGGCTCCGTATTATTTATAATTTATACCAAATTATTTAAAATATCCAAATAGCCTTCCAACTAAACCATCGAAATAGACCCCATTTCGAGGAATGGCTTTATTTACAAACTCAAGTCCAGCAAAGCAGCCGGGCCGAGGCCGGGTGACTATCAGGGGCAGCATCTGTTGCATCTTTCGCGAAAAGTAATTATTGTAATCTGATTTCTAATAATGTTGCTATGACAACCTCTGTATTTTGTCATTATTTGAATATTAAAAAGTAAATCAAAATGCCGATCCAAACTGGCAACACGCATAGTACAGCCGGAGCTCGAGAAATATACCGTAGGTCCAAGAACGCGTCTTTTTGGAAAAGTTGTCTCGAATGTGAGAAAATCAACCATCTTGTTGTCGTCCCTTTCTATCAAAATGTTTCTCTCTGGCAAGATCAAATAACATTATGTGCATTGTATTATGACAAGAGCCAGGTTCTCCTTGATAGAGTGAAGCACAGAATACCTAGAAGTTCTAAGGGAAAGATGAATGCAGTACAACTCTCGAGAGTTAGGAAAATACCACAAGTTCTTATCTCTGTATATACAATGTGATATTGGGTTAGTACTTCATTTCGCCGTCAGAAGGCGGTTCTCTCAATACATATATAAAAGGTAGTACTCACATCTAGAGGTCGGCTGGGTAGTTTTCTCCCGCAGCGCAGGGAGCTGGGGTGGGCCGGTCGGGGCTGGCTGCTCGGCTGGAAAGTTCAACAATATAGTTAATAACAGGGCGCGGCTACGCAGGGGGTGGGGGAGGATCTCGATCTGCTACCCGAACGTGGCGGGGGGCAAGACGAAGAGATTTAGTTATCCCGACACCCAAAGTTCATGCAGTTCATTTAGTTTATGTTCTTAAAAGATATTAAATAGTAATAGTTCATGGAGACGAAGCTGTTCATATGATATTATATGGGAAGTATGGAAGTAAGGGCATCACAGGCTTAAGTGATCGTATATAATATAAATAGCTTCGTCTTATCATTTGTTTAATAACAATGCCTCGGTGGTAAAGATCCGGTACTTGTTTGTTCTCAATAACTTAGACATGCTCAAATGTAGTTAATAATATTTCTGTCTATAGTAATTCTCGGAAGAGAAACCTCATTTGCAAGAAATCAAACAATAGTTTCAGTAAGGCAGCTTCCGTGAGAAACAGAGCGCTGTTTTATTTTTTAAATTGACATAAACAAGCGTGGGTCATCATTCTGCCCCTGAAGCGGAATCGGGGCTAATCTTGAATGTCAACAATTCAGATTCATCAAACTATTTAGTAAATATCACATATAGAGGCTGAAGTATGCCTAGAATAATATGTTTAGCAAAAAAATGAATATTGTCCAAAGGAGTCTAAGAAGAAATGCAACATTCGTCAATGATGCAAAATAAGGCTTTGAGGCTAATATTGAGAAGGAAGACCTGAAGATGAAAACCTTCAAACAGAAGTTAGTAAGTTCACGATAAAAACTAGGTAAATTAGTGCAAGATTATTTATATATTTAAAAAAAAGGTGAACAAATATTCAGTTGCTACCGAGAGTCGAACCTGGTCCTTTTCCTATTCTCGTGCAGACGCGTTAACCATTTGTGCTGTATCAATAAATTAGGCTCTCGACAAGGAATTTTAAAATTCTATTCTCCGGTTCTATACTATCTATATTATTGATACCTACATCTATTTTTGAAAATGATCGACTTCATATCGTGAATCCCATATTTGGGATCGCTCGCTAATCGAGCAATTTTATTTCAGAAGTTAAACACTAGATGACAACTCAGATAGGACCTCTGCTCTGATGTAAAGCTGTTCCGATACATTTAATATTATTAGTCACTATAGTATTATTAGAAAGACTGCGACCGTTACATTCATGTCGAGTGTGCCAGAAAAGTGGCTCGTTCTGCAAAATCCTTTGATATCTGTATTAAATTTGCGAGGCATCCTGTATCTTGCAGACGGTTCTCGTCTATTCTGGCTGCAATGTTAATGAGTACTGCACTCGTGCTTACTGACTAACTTTCCAGCATTTCACTTTTCGTCAATCGGACGGTTTTGAGGGAAAGGGCGTCTCAGGGAAAATGTCCAATTCATTCATTAGAATGGCAATGCGCATACTTTAGGTACGTGTACTACAGAGAAATGTATATTTGTCGTCTCTTTCTATCAACATCTTTCTCTCTGGCGAGATCAAATAACGTCACTTGATATTTGGGTAATTAGTTTCGCCTCGACGCATGCATCATTGGGTTCAAATTTCATATATTCACTTCGCCTTCAGGAGTCACTTTTTTCAATACGTTAATAAAATATCGTACTCACATGTGAAAGTCGGCTGGGTAGTTTTCTCGCGCAGGGCAGGTGGGGGCTGGGAGGAGGGCCGATCGGGGCTGGCTGCTCGGCTGGAAGATTCAGCAATGTACTTAATAACTGGGCTCGGAGGGTGTATTAAAATAGGGCCTTTATTTAGCTGAAAAGATTTAAGATTTTTTACTGTAATTAATATTATATTTCATTCCATTTTGATTTTGATTTGGTACAAACTCCAAGCAGAAGTCCAAAGTTACGCTAATACCTAAAGTAAATAACTTTGTTTTGTATATTTAAAAGGAGAAAGGATCATATTTCATTTGAAAAGCAGCTCCGTCGAGTTGGATACTCGATCTGTGGTGATTCTCAGAACCGTAGCTAAATCAATGTGAAAATATCTTTAATTCTATAAACTGGTCTTCAGGATCGTCTTCTGAACCGCGTTTGTGGGAAATCGGAATAGTTTTAAATAACGCATTGGGGCCAAAAGGATGTTCAAATGTTGGCTTCTGTCACGTGACTATTGTATATTCATTATACAGGCAATGCGCTATATAATACAAATATGGTTATAAAGATAGACAGATAGACATATAAAGATCGCGGAGTACAAGTAGATATGAAATTAGAATTCAATGTGAAGACAGAAAAGATGGTCAAATATGATTAACCAGACGGAATATTAACACTATCAAGTTCAGCTGGAAACCTAATTAGTTTGTAATCAAACAACAGGTACAGACAAGAAAATACTATTATTAGGAGAACACATTCTTATTGTGAAGTTGGAATTATTCAGAACAGACGCTCTGTCATGTTTTAAATACTAATTTCGTGAATTAATTATAAATATATGCATATCAAATCAATTTTGTAGTGCACCTTCCTCGGGTTGGAAACAGAGATCCGGGTTCGAATCCCGGTAGCGCAAAAACAATGTTTTTCAACAAAACTGATTTTATATGTACAGTGAAACCCTCTTAATGCGATCACCTTTAATACGTTTTCACGCCTAATAGGATTACATTGTTCGGTCCCGAAAAAGTCCCATACAAAATACGTATTTTTTTATGCTTAATACGTCTCCCGCCTAATAAATTAAAATATTTCTGACAGAACTCAGTTTATCCCTACAAAATGTCCCTCGTAATACGTTTTTCGCAGAATTTTTATTGTTTGACATTTTTAAAAATGAAAGCGATATTCCTTCCACCTTCAATGGGTGCAATAAAATGAACTCTCTTTAAATGGGTTTTCCATGGGCCATAAAAGTTTATCCATTTATTTTATTAGGTAGTTAGATATATTATGTGACTTTAATTAATTAATCACTTTTTAGTAGTAATATTTTTATAGGTAATTATTTAGATAGTTCAAATTGAATACTTCATTTAGTTTCCTTATAATATTATTCTGTTTCTGTAAGTAGTATTTAATATACTTTAAGGGTACATAAGGGTTTTTTATTAGCATTCTTATAGTTACATTTTATTATCATTCATTTAATCTTCTTCGTTATTATTAATTTGTTGCATTTTTGTTACTCCTTTAGGTATGCCTATTTATGGCTGTGATTTTCAAATACATATTTATATAAGTAAAATTGTTTTTTAATCATTTTTTTATAAATAAAATATTTGAATTATTCTAATGTTAGTTAAAATACAATATTAGGTGTTATGGTCAAATAAAGCACGGAAATATTGAAATCACTGTTAATAAGTTTTCCTGCTTAATAAGATTTTATTTGGCGCTCTCTTGGAAAACGTATTAAGAGGGTTTCACTGTATATATTTATAATAAATACATTAAATTAGTATTTAAAATACAATTGTTCCCTTGCGTTCCTTTGAATTGCCCTCTGCGCGAATAATTAACATTAATATTGAACGACAAAATTTGTATTTTTCTATGATTTATAAGGAATCCCTTCATTTTGCATTAGAATTATTAATAATAAACTAATGTATTGTGCAATTGATAGATTTTATATCAGAAGTTATATTTTGTTAAGAAAACCATAGACAGGTAGAAGTGTAATATTTCCGGAAACAGTCAATACCCAAAATGGACAACCCCGAGAAATGTGATGACTTCAGGCCAATAAGTAGCTTGCCTAAACAAACAATTGTGATACAAATACGCTGGTGGATCAACAATCACAGTTTAAAGATGAACATTCTTGCGAAACAGCTATTCATTATATCACTAAAGACAACACAAGATAGACCGAAGCCTTTGAGACGATACCTTATATACTAAATATCTTACAGTACACGACCTCAGTGGGTTAATATTTCATTTAGCCTTCAGGAGGCGGTTCTTTCAATACGGTAATAAAATGTACTTACGTGTGAAGGTCGGCTGGGTAGTTTTCTCCTGCAGGGCAGATGGGGGCTGGTAGGAAGGCTGACGGGGGCTGGCTGCTCGGCTGGAAGATTCAACAGTACGCTTAATAACTGGGCAGTGGGAGGCTATAATAAAGCAGGGTCTGGCTATGCAGAGGGGAGGATTTTGATTTGCTGACACAAAATAATTAAACGTTGTGTTTAGGGATTATCGCGGGAGACGTTTTGAAGGAAGAGCGGATGGGATGTGGGACAAGACGAAGACATCCTTTATCTTGAGACCTTCTTTACTTCTTCAATGTGAGGAAAATTATTATATGAATAATTAGATTTAACCTCTATTTGGTAATAATATCTTGGGATATAAGTAGGAACTACTATGAAAACCAATTTTAAAGGTGACTATTTGCAAAAAGGATCCCTTATTCTTATTTCCAATTTATCTAACTGCAAACCCCTAGTATTTATGTGTTCTTTCTAAACCCTCGTTAATGTCAAAAGAACGGTTTGTTTACAAAAGCTGATTGGAAAATTCCGAATAGTTGTCGCCATTCGGGCATCCCGAGTGCTCCTTCATTTTAATATAAACATTTCTGCAAGATTTACCAATACAAAAATAATTGCTACCATTGCAAATTAATTTGTAGACCCCACATTTTTTAAATATCATTTCTATACTTGTTATTTAATATATAATTCCTTAATTTGTTACTAGTGTTAAAAGCTCGGTGTATAGAATTTGGGATATATTTTATAATTAAATTTGGAGTATGATTACATAAAAACAGGGTTTTTCTCCACTGCTTCCCATAGGTAAACATTTGATCTGATCTACTTTTCCTTATACTTTATTATTAATTGAAATTTGTTTAATAATGTGTAATTATCTGTTGAAGGTATTTATGGATAAGGGAACATGAACTCATCTACTGAGCGTGGAATGGAAAGCTGATAATTACAAGTATTACTATATCAGTATATGTATCTTTACGGAATATGTCAATTCTAGTTTATTTTTAACTATGGAAATGTTCAAATTCAACAATATTATTTCAAGTATCTTATCTAATATGTGGCCATGAAGAAATAAGTCAGTACATTCATGGAAGTCTTTTCAATATGACAGAATCTGTTTAATATATCATATATTCACTTCGTCTCGTGAACTGAGTTCTTTCTATCCAGAAACACATTATTGTACTCACGTGTGAGGGTCGACTGGGTAGTTTTCTAGGGGGGCTGGGAGGAGGGCCGGTCGGGGCTGGCTGCTCGGCTGGAAAGTTCAACAATATACTTAATAACTGGGTAGTAATAAAAAAGGGTCTAGCTACGCTGGGGGTGAGGGGAGGATTTATATTTGCCGAGAAAATACAACAATTAAACATAGGATGACATTTTGTTACCCTGATACCCAAAGTGAGGAACATTAGTTTGTGTATTTAAGACTTAAATAGTGATCTTTCGAGGTAGGCAGATAAGACAATATTGTTCTGTATCTATATTAATTATCAAAACTGATAGCAAATCTATGGGAGAATATATTTTGGTTTGATGACGTCATTCCTTATCGCGTTCGTGAGATATCCAAATTATTTAGAACACGTTTTGGGACAATGGGATGTAAAAACAGCTAGTTTGGACCCATTATACAGGCCGAGTCTATTGAGAGACTTCTCGAGATACTGGGTAACAAAAATATGATATTGGAAATATATGAGGACACCCAGAGTACAACTGAACTTGAGTTCATATGTATCCAGATATTATATTAGAATGCAATGCAACTTACAGCTGGAAGGGTCGGCTCCGTGCGGGCGCAGGGGGCCTCCGGGGGCGGGCTGTCGGGCGGGTTGGGGCGGGGGTGGCGGGCTGTCGGGCGGGTTGGGGCGGGGGTGGCTGGCTGTCGGGCGGGTTGGGGCGGGGGTGGCTGGCTGTCGGGCGGGTTGGGGCGGGGGTGGCTGGCTGTCGGGCGGGTTGGGGCGGGGGTGGCTGGCTGTCGGGCGGGTTGGGGCGGGGGTGGCTGGCTGTCGGGCGGGTTGGGGCGGGGGTGGCTGGCTGTCGGGCGGGTTGGGGCGGGGGTGGCTGGCTGCCTGAAAAATATCACCATATTAATTAAATGAAAATATATAAAAATAACTTTTTATTTCAAAAATTAATTCTTTACAAGAAATCACTAGATTTGAATTAGTTTAGTGATAAAATAAAAAAATGTATTAAATTAATTAAAAAATACAATTTTGAGTCTACCGAATGTAAAAAAAAAGTAATTTTTCCAAAATTATGAAATGAATCCCCGATACTGCGGGAGAATATACCCTGCAGCTATTCACTGCCCAGTCTATATTCAATATATACTTTAAATATGTAGAATATAATGTGACCGACTTACAGCTGGGGTTGATGTGGGCGAGGGCGAGGTGAGGGCGAGGGTCTCCGCAATCAGGGCGCTGGGGTCGGTGGCGCGCGTGCGGCAGGCGGGTCTGGCTGGAAACTATTAATCAAATTAAAGTATTAACATATCGGTGAACTGAAAACTAATAATACTAAAAATAACCTGCAATCTTTAGTCTTTTTAAGTATCTCAAAAAATATTAGATAATACTTTAAAACAGTTCGTTGCTGCGAAGGATTCCGCGGTAACCACCGAGCTGAAGATGTCCAGGATAATGGCAAGCGCGATGGCTCCGCGTCGCTTAGAACCACTTCTTATCATGGATGGCTGCGAACAAATGTCTTATCGTGTTAACCCTCTGGATCCTGCTGATATTTTAGATAATTTATTTTTCTTGAAACGTTCGCTTAAATAATGAAACCATTTTGATTTTTGATCAGCTGAACAAACCGATGAAACTAAATAAGAAATGTGTTAATAGCAAACTAAGTACTATAGATAACCAAATCCTTTTTGCAAATAGTCACCTTTATATTTGCTTCCCCAGCTGTGGCTAATTAGTTACCCACCGCTTACACTTCATAGTCTAATTCTTATATTAGTACACATTGTTTCCTAAAGAAGATGCCGCGGGTATCGAAACATGTTGATTTATCAATAAATAGTGGTTTAAACAAAGTGCTTTATCTGATTATTTATATAATATGTGGCCACAAAGTACTTTAGCTAATATTGAAGAACCTTAACTGCCCAGAAGTACTAACACCTTAGGTCTCTAAATGCTGGTCATACCAGTATTGCAAAAAGCTTAAATTTACGATTTTTTGGTAAGTAGTTAAATTTGAATTATTTGCTTTCCATTTCACAGAACGCATTTTTGGTTGCAAGTTTAAGGATAAAAGAGTCTGTTTACTTTGTTTCTAAAACCTTCAACAGAGTGATGGACTTGAGAGTAACTGGAGGCTCTCCACTCTCTCCCTCTCTGTTTGCTCCTTTAACCAATAAATACATTATCCCAAGAATAAAATATGAACTGAGGTATCATTGCGGAGGCTAATAAATAAAATGCACGTTCCATTACACGTGGCTCTCACTACCCAACACGTGGGGTAATTGGAATAATATTACAGCTGTATAACGGAAGAACTCATTTAAAGCCACAATAATAAATGATTGGAACAATTTGTTACCTTTCTGAATATTCTCCTTAGTAGGCTCCGATTCCCCTAATTGTACCAGGGCGCGATGTGTTTTAAAATGGTGTTTATTAAATCTACCCTCCCTGGTGACTCACGGTCCGCCCTACTCTGGGGGAGACGGTTTCACCCTTGAATCGTGATGCTGCATCTCTCTCTACACCCGGCTTATCATAACACTAACTCCATCATTCATATTATAGATACGATTGTTTAATATAGTACAAATAATTATCGGTGAAACTGGCCGCCGTGTTAGTTAACTTTGGTGTTATATCCTCTTATGTTATATCTCGGTATTATAGTTTATTGCAACACTTCAAAGTGCATGGATTAATACTAGATTTACACTCAGAAATAGTAGTTACAACTGGAAGTCGCGTAGATAAGAGAGCGCTTCCGAAGGGCGCGGCGACTTATAAAGGCTCTCTACGCACAGTCCCACTCGGGCTCGCATGGCGGACCACACACATATTGACTAGTTTTATTGAAGCATATAGCACCGCTGTTTTTCAATGTCATAAAGCCTTCAATATTGCCGTATTAAAATATATTCGTACAAAGATCTAAACACGACCCGCTAAAGTTCGCCAGAATTACTCGGGGCCTGAAAGGGTTAAACACACCTTAAAATGGACCCGTTCCATGAAGAATAATATATGATATAATATCTTTGTGTAATGTGTCTCGCGGAACACAACATTGGCCTCAAACTGGACAACTTGTGTCGTTGCAAATATTTAGTTTTGAGCCTGGAAAAAGCCTGAAGGTCATCTTCCCGCACCTTTCACGACACTCGCTTCAGTACCAGAATATATGTTTATTGATACGTAAGAAAATAATTTAACCTTTAAGTTTATCTTTTATTTATAGCTGATGAAGGAAAAGTTTTTACTGAAGCTGGATAGTTTTTGGTGTAATTTAAAACTCGAACATAATAATGTACTACATTTACAATAAATAATAATAATAATATCAGAGATAAGGTTATTTTTCTGGCAATTTCGCTAATCTCTTGAATTAATATTATCATCTATTAAATCAAACATAACAAATATACTTATTAGATCACAATTGTCTAGAACCTGGCAGCAGAAAATATAAATTTGGTTTTGAATATAATGCATTACTAATATATGTGGTTCCGTAGGATGGTTACCAAAATGATCGATTAGAGAGGTGCGCCCTTCTCACCGCAGATAAGATACTCAAATTCGCGACCAGTGAAGTGTTGACCGATGCACAGGGTGGTAGGAAACAATTCTGGCGTCTGGCTAGTATAAAGCAAGATCTGGAAGTCTAATTTATGTTATTGTATTAGTATTAAAGTATGATTTAGCGCACACGGGCGCTGCGGCTGGCTAGTATAAAGCAAGATCTGGAAGTTTATGTTATTGTATTAGTATTAAAGTATGATTTAGCGCACACGGGCGCTGCGGCTGGCTAGTATAAAGCAAGATCTGGAAGTTTATGTTATTGTATTAGTATTAAAGTATGATTTAGCGCACACGGGCGCTGCGGCTGGCTAGTATAAAGCAAGATCTGGATTCCCAAATTAGTCAGCTCTTTGGTGCTCTCCGCTGACCACACTCCGCGCCATGAAATGGTCGCCGCCATGCAGGTGACGTCACTCACCTGCCTGCCCACTCTCTCAGCCACTAGGGCCTTAAGCTCTTCACGATTGTATTTAGCTATTTTCTCTTTATGAACTCGTTCTAGTCCGTGACCAGCGGATACTACTTGGGCGTCCAAAATTATCACGCCACGCTCGCCAGTGGCGACGAGGTCGGGTTTTAACCCACCGCTAGAGGTGCGGTATAACCTCTCTCTCTCCACACTCCACCCTTTCTCCACCAGGGCCCCTTGTAGGGTCTTGCAGACAGCATCGTGCCTGAGGATCCGACCTCCGTGAGTGCGGGGACACACTTGTATGGCATGCGCTGCCGTTTCGGTCGCAACGCACCCAGCGCGGCAACGCAATTGAGGGTCTGGACCCTCGCGCCGCGTTTCCCGCGAAACTCTACCCCTGGAGGTTCTCATTCGTGTAGGCAGGGCATTGATGTGCTATATAGTCCTTCCCTGGGATTCCGTTCGAACAAGAGGAGATCCAGTCCGTCGAGAGGCGTGACCCCCTCGACAGCTCTAGCTCCCTCCCGTCTACGGACCGGTGCAATTGCCTGGTAAAATGCCTTCTGATCTCAGCCGTGCTTTTTGCCGAATTGGCTGTTGTTCTCCCCTCGCTCCATCGCAGCTGACGCTGGATGAGCGGTAGATGGTAGGCTGCTGTCGCCAAGGGATAGTCTGATACACGTAGTCTTTGCAGCCTAGCGTACCTGTTGGAGGGTATGGAGTACGAAAGAGAAGGGAGGCCTAACCCTCCTTCGCACACCGGGGCATGAAAGTACCCCACTGGCACGTCCTGAGGGAGATGTAGCCATCCTCGGATCGCACTTCGCGTCTTTCTGTCAAGCCTTTTCAGCAAATCCATCGTAATTCTTCCAAACACCAGACTGTGAGTGAAGACTGGCACCAGATAAGTAATTAAGAGACGAAGTCTCTGCTGCGGCTTAAGAGGAGCCTTGGTGATCCTCTCAAGCTTTCCGGTTAACACCGCCATGGCGTTTCCGTCTCCGACTACACCACGGAGACCGAACTCGAGTCCCAAGTATTTCCAGGTCGCAAGCGTCGGGGTCGTTGGCAAAGTTTCGCCATTTATGACAAACGGCGTCTCCACCACCTTCACCTTCTTCTCGCGACCCGAAGCCACCAAAGACAGGGTCCGACTCTTCCCAGCGTTCAAAATTAGTCCATATTTAAAGAGATGTTTAGCAAAATGCTCGATCATGAGCTGCAAGCCCGCAGCTGTAGTGGCGAACAGGCAAACGTCATCCGCGAATGCCAGCGCCGTACACCGTTCACCGCCCAAGTCAAAGCCAACTTGGGAAGGTAGCTCCCTTATTACTGCGTCAATAACAATATTGAACAGTAAGGGAGACAATGGGTCGCCTTGCCTAACACCACGCCGAACGGCTAGGGGCTGAGAATACACCCCACCAACTTGCAGCACCGTGGTAGCACCGTCATATAGGGCCCTTACGTATCTTACGAAACGGTCAGGGACACCTAGTCTGACTAATGCCGCCAACAGCGCTGGATGCGATACGGAGTCAAAGGCTTTGGCTACGTCGGCAGAACACATATAAAGCGATTTTATGTTTTCTCTTGCATGTGCGAGGGCAGCTTGAAGGATTGCTAAGTTTTCCCCCGCACCATCAGCATTTATGAAAGCTCTTTGTCTTGCGTCTAACAGACTGGCTCTGGACAATCTGTTAGCTAATATCTTGTGTAACTGTCGCAATATTACCGACGTAACCGAAATCGGCCTGTAACATAACGGCACTCCGATCGCATCTTTCTTGGGTATAAAAACCGTTCGTGCCCTGGTGAGGCAATTTGGGGTCTTACCCATCATCAAGATCAGGTTCAGCACGGTGAGAACGACGGGCCGTGGGGTCTTTCCCCACTGCCTCGCGGTAATTCCGTCGGGACCCGCAGCGGTGGACACGCGGACTCGGGCTGCAAAAGCCTCTTCCGCTAGCACTGGCTCGGTCATTAACCCGCTAAGAGAATCCAGGGTGGGTGGAGGATCGAAGTTAACTTCGTACGGAGCACTAGGTTCCCCAAAAATGGGGGCCCAGGCCTCGACGAAGGCTTCTAAGGGAGGGGACGGTACCCTTTCTCCCTCATCCTCCAGGATTTCTCTGGCGACCATGCCGGGCACAGTAGCCCACCTGGCCTGCGTGCGACGGTACTCGCGACGCCGTCTCTCGCGCCTCTGCCATCTCCCGCTCCTCTGTCCCTCGTTGTTTGCTATGTTCGAATCGTTTCGCAGGTGATTTCTAGGTGGCCGTACCGGGCGGATGGGGAAGACTTTTGAGAGCCACCTCGTGAGAGGCCCCTCTATATCACCCCCACCCAGAGCTTGTTCCACGACACTAACAAGCTCTGTGCTCCGATATCCCGTAAGTCCTGCGAGCAAGTCCTTAAGACGCTCGAGGCACTCACGTAACGCGACCACTTCGTCCTTACCGCTAGAAGAGACAAATTCAGTCTCGGGGGCCTCTTCGGCTAACACTGGTAACTCTTCAGCAATCGCCGGTAATGGATCGTCTACAGCGTTCGCTTCAATGGCGTTCTGCAACGCCACTGCATACTCCGGCGAGCGCCTCAAAATATTGAGTTGTGCGACAGACCGAGAGTATTGCGCGACACGCCTCCTAATCGCCACATTCATGTGGTAGGCCCCTCCTTCACTGAGTACCTCGGCTTCCGCTCTCGACCAGGCCCTGATCTCGTCCTCGCTGTAGTCACCAAGACCTACCGATGTGACGAGGGGCGGTTGTGCATCATGGCCAACGTCCGCAGCAACCACTGACTCAGACCTCTCTGCCTCGGCCGCCATCAAATATTCTTGCACATATTCTTTATACTGAGGCCTCTGCCTCAGGCGCTTGATCGCCTCAATGGTGCGGTTAGGATTTGGCCGGTCCGGCTGACTTTGTAGCAGAGTAGGCATGCCAATGGAGCTGTTTCCGCTGGCTAGCAGGAGAGCTTCCGCTCTGGCCCACAGCTTTATCTCTTCACTGGTGTACCGTGCCTTCACACGGTCCACCACGATTCCATCATTTGCGTGCTCTGGATGAGCAGATTTTCGGTGTAACCCCAATCCACTCTTTGTTGTAAACAAGCGGGTGGGGACACAGTACGAACAGGGATAAGTCAAAGCTCTACCCCCCGACACAACAGGCACCGACTCTCCGGTGGGAGAATGCGGGCCGTCGTCGTGTGCATGATCCAATGAAACAGGTGGGTCGGTGGACCCACCCGGCGCGTTCCGAGGCTGGGTTAAACGACTAATATTCATAGGATGGGAGGTTTTTGGGGGAAGAGTGTCCCCCCTGGGGCCAGAGGACGCACAGCGATGCCCCTCCCCATACGTCTGCACTATTTTTTAACTCCATGGTCCCCCTAGTGCTCGACTTTGGATGGAGCCCGGTTCGTCGACCGGATGGACGTTAGTTTATCCTCAGGGCCAAACGCTGAGCGCCACATCACCCATAAACGTGGACTATCTAGGCATTTTCATAGAAAGTTGCATACAAATAAAAAAAGTATACAACGGCTCCATCGTCTATGCCATCCGCATTCTACTTCCTGCCCCATCTTTTTCCACTCCATGGCATCCTCTGGAGTGTCCCACAGATTTTGCATCAGAAACGAGAATCAAAGAGACAATCTGAAGGTGATGGGAAAGCTTATCCGCGCCCTGCCACCACGCCAAGCTACACCTTTCGCTTTCTGATGTAGTCATCTATACACCTGTCCAACCTTCCGAAAAATAAATTTCCAGACAGCTTTTTCCAGCCGGCGCTTTTTTTATTACCGCCGTAAAAAGTCCGTCCGAATCACAATCTCTTTTCCCAGAAGCAGCATCGCTTTTGTTTTCTGTAAATTCAAATCTACACAAATAGAACACACATATTCAAAATTTTATATCAGGCCTACCTATCGAAGTATAAAGCGCGTAAACACATAGATTAGCGAATTCACACATCCTCAGAGAAAATAATCCAGAGGTGTCATATCACACGATCTAGGAGGCCAATTCACAGGTCCATAGCTCACAATTGGATCGTGCGCCAGTCTGCACGGTGCTGTGCGGAGTTGGCTATTATTTATTTATTTTCATTATATTTACGCCCTCATGGACTTGTACCAAAAACCTGTCTCCCGCCAGGATCCCTAGTCCGACTGAACGTGTACACGGTGTAGTCGATATTATTTAGAAGACGAGACAGTTCTCGGATGTCCCCGGACATCATCACACTAAATGTAACCGTCGTCTGACTGAAGAAGTCATCTATTTCCTTTCATCGCCATCCGAACCTCCTGGCTCCTGCATTCTCGGAACACCCGGTAGGTATATAAAATAAGTAATCATATTTAAAAAAACTATCGTTGAATTGCTCAATTTTTTCGGGCGAGTCCATTCAGATAAGGTTTAGTTCTGCAGGAGATAAGCTTCAGGGGTGAGGTCCGCGCTGCGAGCTGGAGCACCGCCAGGTCCCAGATAAGATAAAACTAAAATGTTACACGGAATAGATAAACCAATAATTGAAATATCGCAATTTGTGCAAATAGACCGAATGAACGGAGACCTTATCTTACTTAGCTTATGGGCTGCGAGGCAAGTTCCTCGCCACCTGATGACAGTTCCCTAATCATTCAGCACTAACCTGCTGGCACTGATCTAAGGTAATTCCCCGTTATAAAATGAACATTGAATAAATTATAGCTATTAAGTATATTCAAAATCTAAAATGGATAAGATTGAATGTTTCCAAACATCGGGTTGCAGTTCAGAGCCACCACTCCACTCCACTCCACTCCACTCCACTCCACTCCACTCCACTCCACTCCACTCCACTCCACTCCACTTCACTGTTCACGATATTTAATTTCTCTCTTCTAACTTTCACGGTGTTTCGGGTTCTTCCTCTCAATCCAATGGTCCGATCCCTTGTCTTTATTTTGGCAAAGTTTTCAATAAGTCAATGTATATGTCTATATTCAATAAATCAATGTATATGTCTATATTCAATAAGTCAATGTATATGTCTATATTCAATAAGTCAATGTATATGTCTATAGTCAATATGACAATGTATATGTCTATAGTCAATAAGTCAATGTAAATGTTTATAGTCAATATGTCAATGTATATGTCTATAGTCAATATGTCAATGTATATGTCTATAGTCAATATGTCAATGTATATGTCTATAGTCAATATGTCAATGTATATGTCTATAGTCAATATGTCAATGTATATGTCTATAGTCAATATGTCAATGTATATGTCTATAGTCAATATGTCAATGTAAATGTCTATAGTCAATATGTCAATGTATATGTCTATATTCAATAAGTCAATGTATATGTCTATAGTCAATATGTCAATGTATATGTCTATAGTCAATATGTCAATGTATATGTCTATATTCAATAAGTCAATGTATATGTCTATAGTCAATATGTCAATGTATATGTCTATAGTCAATATGTCAATGTATATGTCTATAGTCAATATGTCAATGTATATGTCTATAGTCAATATGTCAATGTATATGTCTATAGTCAATATGTCAATGTATATGTCTATAGTCAATATGTCAATGTATATGTCTATATTCAATAAGTCAATGTATATGTCTATAGTCAATATGTCAATGTATATGTCTATAGTCAATATGTCAATGTATATGTCTATAGTCAATATGTCAATGTATATGTCTATAGTCAATATGTCAATGTATATGTCTATAGTCAATATGTCAATGTATATGTCTATAGTCAATATGTCAATGTATATGTCTATAGTCAATATGTCAATGTATATGTCTATATTCAATAAGTCAATGTATATGTCTATAGTCAATATGTCAATGTCTTTTTTAACTGAATTTGTGCCTATTTCATTTATTTTCTCCTGATTCGCTCCAATTTGCTGTTTGATTTAAAAATATAAAAATTTCCACCCTTTTGCCTCCCCTAAAATTTTGCCTAATGGTAGAAACGCCCCTGCGTAAATGATATCTTAAAAGTGACGGGAACATGACCTCAACGATCTGAAGGTGACTGACGTGTCACCTTTATTGGAAGCTTGCTTAGAAAAGTTATATTCGAGAACTCGCGCTGCTCCCATAGGACATATACATCAATAATATTCCAAATTCATCACAATTTTTAGTATTCATTTTAAGGAACGTTTAACCCTTTCGAGACCAATTAATTGTTGCAAACTTAAAAATATTTTGTGTTTAGAGTGTTTTTTTTAACACGACAAGATCTTTGAATAATACTGGGTTTTCAGAATTTTCTAATCATTTATTAGAAAATGATCATACTTTGATAACAATTTTGGATTGTCTATTATTCACGCGAAACGAATACTTATTCCCTGTCCTCTTTCGTCCATCCCATCATATATTCTGGCCTACAACCCTATATCTTTGCGGTCAAGGGCGGGAAGGGGCACTTGTATTTCGACCAAACAACTTCTGCTAACAAACAGATCCGCCCTGTTCTACCCTCACGCCGTGCCTATCGCCGGGACCGGAGCTGAAGGAAGCTGGAAATTATGAACAGAATTACGACGGAAGAAGATCTCGGTTCGGATAGTTACGCCCAACCCAGGACTTCAAAGCGAGGTAGGCCAGATCCATTTGCCTTAGTTTCCTTCAGACTTGCATGTCGGGTTGGGTCAATAATCAAAACATTCTAGATACAGTCCACGGGATCTAACTCCACCATCTATTTTACATGTAAACGGTGTCGGTCCTCAATGAAATAATTTGGAATCGTCGGAAGTAAATAAAGCGTGCAAAACTAACCAAAATATGATGTGGACAACAAACTAAATTTAACCACAAGTTCCATCTAAAAATAATTCATTCTATTTAATTAGTTTCATGAATAACTATTGATTAGATATTGACATCCTGAACATCCCGTAGCGACTGGCGTCTGGCATTATATTCTCCATCCAGGAAGGATCTTGTTCCTCACCGTTCGTCACGAGACTTCGAGGCTTCCTTCATATTAATGTTTGATCAACATTCCCTAATTCCCTCAGCTAGAGCCGCCAGTGTCTTCTCTGAAAGTAGAATTGCACCTTGATCCGTCGTCTGTACTAGTGCTGTAGTATTTTCAGGAAGATACTCGACTCTATTGGCCAATTTTTAATTTTTATACCGAATATTTTTGCCACAATAAGAATTATTAATAAGGGGCCCGTAAAGCGAGGTGATGGCGAACCGCTGCGATAAGCGTATTGTGTAATTAGATTTTGGTGTTTGTCGACAGAAGTCGGTCATTAATTGGATTGATATTAAAAAATAATTGAATAATTAAACCCAGTTGGTTCAAAACAGTAGTAGGTTTCAAAATTGATAAGACGGCATTTTTTCACAGGCACCTGCCAGGTATTTGAAGTTTGACTCATTCCACTGCCCGAGTTCAGATAAGATAGACGATGGTGGTGCTGCCGCTCTTATCACTGTCCTTGGATATCTTCACAAATCCCCCACAGCAAGATATATTTTCGAAGTATTATCTGATATTTTCTACACCTTCAAGATTGTTGGAACATTTTTTAATTGTTTGTTAATACAATGATTAGATAAATATGTTCCAGGAAAGTTGACCCCAGCGCCACTGCGGAGATCGTCAACGCCGTCACTGTGACTTGGTTATTTTGTAATCACCGTGTTTAAGTAAAGGCATCCTGTACAACGGAAGGTGAGCAGATTTATTGATATTATGCTCCAGGGTAACTGGCGCGAAACTGAACTGACGCTCCTTTAGCTGGAAGCTACAGTTATTTATTTATAATTTCCACTAGATTTCATATATATCTCTCGTTCTCTGCACTGTCCAGATGATAAGGTATTGTTTGTTATACTTCCAGTCAGCCAGCTCCCTCTGACCTTCCGTCGCTTCCCCGCGCCACTGAGAGACAACCCGAACTAACGCTCCTTCACTGGTAAGTTACCTTTATTTATTTGTAATTACCACTAGATTCCATCCAGCCTCTAGTGGCTGTATTATAATTTGATTTTCCACAATTCCTACAATTTCAAGTAGATATGGTATTATTTGTTATATTTACAGTAAGCCAGCCCCCTCTGACCCGCCATCGCTCCCCCGCGCCACTGAGAGACAACCCAAACTAACGCTCCTTCACTGGTAAGTTACCTTTATTTATTTGTAATTACCACTAGACTCCATCCAGCCTTAGTGGCTGTATTATAATTTGATTTTCGACAATTCCTACAATTTCAAGTAGATATGGTATTATTTGTTATATTTACAGTAAGCCAGCCCCCTCTGACCCGCCATCGCTCCCCCGCGCCACTGAGAAACAACCCGAACTAACGCTCCTTCACTGGTAAGTTACCTTTATTTATTTGTAATTACCACTAGATTCCATCCAGCCTCTAGTGGCTGTATTATAATTTGATTTTCCACAATTCCTACAATTTCAAGTAGATATGGTATTATTTGTTATATTTACAGTAAGCCAGCCCCCTCTGACCCGCCATCGCTCCCCCGCGCCACTGAGAGACAACCCGAACTAACGCTCCTTCACTGGTAAGTTACCTTTATATATTTGTAATTACCACTAGATTCCATCCAGCCTCTAGTGGCTGTATTATAATTTGATTTTCCATAATTCCTACAATTTCAAGTAGATATCGTATTATTTGTTATATTTACAGTAAGCCAGCCCCCTCTGACCCGCCATCACTCCCTCGCGCCACTGAGAGACAACCCGAACTAACGCTCCTTCACTGGTAAGTTACCTTTATTTATTTGTAATTACGACGAGATTCCATCCAGCCTCTAGTAGCTGTATTATAATTTGATTTTCCACAATTCCTACAATTTCAAGTAGATATGGTATTATTTGTTATATTTACAGTAAGCCAGCCCCCTCTGACCCGCCATCGCTCCCCCGCGCCACTGAGAGACAACCCGAACTAACGCTCTTTCACTGGTAAGTTACCTTTATATATTTGTAATTACCACTAGATTCCATCCAGCCTCTAGTGGCTGTATTATAATTTGATTTTCCACAATTCCTACAATTTCAAGTAGATATTGTATTATTTGTTATATTTACAGTAAGCCAGCCCCCTCTAACCCGCCATCGCTCCCCCGCGCCACTGAGAGACAACCCGAACTAACGCTCCTACACTGGTAAGTTACCTTTATTTATTTGTAATTACCACTAGATTCTATCCTGCCTGTAATGGGTGTATTTCAATTAGATTTTCCTTATTCCTTGCACTGTCCAGATGTTAAGTATTTCATGTTATATTTTCAGCTAGCCAGCCCCCTCTGACCCGCCATCGCTCCCCCACGCCACTGGGAGACAACCCGAACTAACTCTTCTACAGCAGTAAGTTACAATTATTGATTCTTATTTGTGTATATTTTATGGTTGCGTAACCCTGGGTGACTTTTGGTTCTTGAGAGAACAGAGAGATTCCAGCAGACATAATGAAATGACAATATACCACAAGGGCTGTCTATCCTTCTTGTTTGAATTGTATTATTCTTCAGACATTCCTCTATACCATTGATTTCCCTAATATTATTATTAATATTATACATTATAGTTTATTTATTTTTTATATTACTTACCTATATGCTTTTTCGTTTTAAATTCTAACTTAATCTCTTATTAGTGAGTGTGGTATTACGTCTCACCAGAGCGTGCACTGCATACAAGCAAAAAAACTGTGCTTTACTTAAGATTTTGGGAAATAAATCTTAAGAAAAAACCTTATAAAATCTAGCCATGGATAGATTTTTATGTAGACGTAGATCAATCCAAAATGTTGCGAATTATTTGTTAACAACTTGACGGCCATTCTGGCGGGTAATTTGCCAGGACGTACGCGTCTAACTTGTTTGTTCAATCCGCACGAGAAACATACTGAACTAAATATTTTCTTACTCAACCTATGTTGGCATTTTTCAAACAATTTTTGCTCAATTATGTTGACTTCGAAAGGGATTACTCCTTACTGAAAATTACGTATATGTGTACAAATTTACACCTTCTACATATTTGTTTCGCTTGACAGACTAAACGTTCCATATTTCGTTGTATGCGTAGATAAAGTATTCGTATTTGTATTATTTGTCAAGCGAGCGACTTTGAAATTATTAAGATAGGTACACAGATACAGATATAATACAACAATAAACAGAATACTTAAGAAGCACATAAAGGGACAATGAATAGAATATGTAAAATTATTATATAAAGTGATTGTAGTGCAACTCCCTCTCCAAGCACAAGAGCTGGTCTCTTTAATGGAGAGGTAAGCGAAGTAAAAACCATGTATGTATATAACATTTATTTTGCCATTGTATTTCGCTAATTAAATAAATAAAAATAAAAAATATTAAATCCATTCGAACCTAGATCTCTTTCCAAACCGGGGAAGGTGCATTATCCAACTGCGCTACAGCGACACTATTTGTAATTATATTGGAACGATTAAATGTATTAATATCAAAAAGGTAACATATAGGTTCGAAAATTTGTCCTTAAAAATAGTGTCGCCGTAGTGTAGTTGGATAATGCACCTTCTCCGGTTTGGAAAGAGTTCCAGGTGGCGCGACAACAATATTTTTCCATAAAATTGATTTTATATATATACCTTTCTAATTAACACATTTAATTCATATTTAAAAGTGCGTGTTCATCAAAACTGGTGTCAACTGACGACATGTTATAATTGCAGTACTACACTTATGTATTTAAACAATTTTTTGCTAAATATCTATATAAAATTGAAACTAAAATGATCTCATACCACAAGGTTCCATCGGATTGTTTTTGATTTGAGATCTGAGAATGTTCGATGAATCTGGAGTGGAGGTCTTATCTTTAGAAGCACATTTCAAGGGCACACAATGTTTCCCAATTCGTGGCTGATTGCCGTAATACCTGCTCACTTTATTATGAGCCCTGTAATACCTATACTTCCATATGTCCCTATGTAATATGAATATCTTTAGTTTGTTTAAAAATATTAATCTTTTCTAGAATACAATCCGGTTGTAATTCTTTTAGATTATTTCTTGAACTTGTTTAGTTCTTCTGTTAAAATCTGAATTTCAGCAGTTGAGTTCTACCTACCTACCTGAACAACCATTCCATATTAATGTGTATTAATAATGTAATCTTCATCAAAATCCAGATATTTAAAAATGTATTTTCCCATTTTTCAGGTCACCTGAGAGGTCCACAGAACCGAGCGCCAGCCTCCCTCGCCCATCGAGCCAGAGCGGAGAGCGACCTGAACTACCGCCCGCAACTGTTCAGCTGTGAGTTCATTTTCTGTTCATTCTTTGTATTGTTTTGTTTATAAATGTTCATTGTATCGCTTGGGAATATTCCAGAATACGCCCGGCCCGTTTCTATCTTTGTTCTTTTTGTTTTTCCTCTTTCAGCTTTATTTTATTATTATCCAGATTAATATTAATGTCTGTATTGTTTATTTGATGTGTTTACTCTTTCAGCTTTATTTTTAAAGGTCTCTAATCTAATTTGTATAGGTTTATATCGATATTGGGAAACTCGTCCCTCTAGCTTAGGGGCGTAGTGCGATAGTCGTGTGGCCGTGGTGTTATATTTTTGGTCAAATATGGTTATCTTTAGCTATTTATCATTTTCGCTAAATATCTGATTATCTGGAATGTTTATTTTGTCTCTTGGTGAATATTATTTGATATCATGTGATATTATATCTCACCTGATATCAAATATGACTTAAAAAAAGCACTTTTTGTTAGTATTCAACCTGATAAATATTATTTCTAATTTTATAATCAATTTTCTTAAGAGGCGGCAGGACAAGATGGGCGTATTTTTTAGTCTAATGTCAAGTTTTAGAAACCTTTTGCAATCAATTTAATCATGAAAGATCCTTTCAATCTTAAAGCATTCATTTATATATTAATCTCTAATAAATGGTAATAGAATTGAATCCGTTTCGGAAAATAATCTTCGATACACCGAATCTGGAAATATTTCGTTATTAAATAAAACAAAAATATATAAATCCACGTTCCGTGTCCTATTTTGCAATATCCAGAAAAGAATGTAAACATTGAACTATATATCGTTAAAGCAGAAGCAGTGCGGTGGGGTGGTGTGGCGAAGATTTGTTAAATATTGTAATGTTCATATTTTTTAATTCCGCGTATGATAACAGCACAATAGTGATATCATTAGGTACGTATATTTATATATATATAGGTACACCAATATATTTGATACAAAGAATGGAGAGCTGTCAAGGGACTCACCGCATAGATTTTATAAGATAACGCTGTAAATTTGATAAACGTAAATCCATTTTAATGTCAAAAGTAGGTATCTGCTTTAGTACCTGAATACCTCGAGCTTCATCTGAATGGTTACATATTGTTAGGTACCTGTCTTCAGTGTACACCTCGTCATGTGAAGGTCCAAGAAATAGACTTTGTGACAATTATTCATCTATTACAATACGATACAATTTAGTACAAGGTATATCACTGGTATAGGTCAAACGACTAAGCCGATGAATACGCAGAGAACGAGGCCGCGCGCCGCCCTTTATGGCCTCGCGCACTCGCACGCCGGCGGTGCGGCATTCACACACACTCGCACACACAACCATACAATCCCAAGGACATCGCACATACATATTATTGTTTCCTACATATAGTTAATGTATTCTGTTTTAATATTATTGACCAACAATGGTTTGAATACAAAATCGTTTTCTGCACTTCGCGGGATGAGGGGCACGTAATTGTTCTAACGGGATCTTTTCTAATACTACAAAAATACAAATTCTCTCAATTTGATTTAATATTGGCAACAGTACAATGTATTCAGTAAATTAACTATACAATTAAAGATTTATAAAGCAGACTAAAATAAAATGGAACAAAAGTTTTTTTTAATTCACCGGGATGTTATTTATTATCACAATATTTTTTACAAAACCAAATTCAATCACGGCTTCAATACATATATTGGGGACCATCCGAGCACGACTCGTTTTACTAACGTTCCATACTAACCGAGTTATGAAGCTCCCGCCTGCACCGCGCATTGTTGACATAGTAGCTTTCGCCCGCATTTCTCTTAGATTGATATATCATATTATGATTTTCACGGCTTGTATACACCACCTTGTATACATTAGAAAATTTAATTGGTTTTATACACTTTATAATGAAAATATAGATTGCACAAAATGCGCCTAATATTACATAAAGAAAAAACAATGTGCATTCGTCTTTCAATGATGATAGATACAAAACGTGAGGTATTAAATATTAAAAGTACAGATTAATCGGAAATAAATACAATTGAGATACGTAATGTTTAAAGACAGATTAATCAAAATATATATACGGGTCAATGTTCAAAATCGTAAAAAACTTCTAATCTCGTTTGAAAAAAATGATATATATATATATTTTAAATGTGACTTGTTTAAAATAACGTCACGATTCAGATAAGATATTTATCACTACTTTCTATAGGTCCAGAAAATGGTGAACTCTTTGTAATCCCCTATAAAAAGGGAAAGTATTGTACTAAAACATGTTTAAAAATTTTTAAAAAAATTATATTAATTGCAACACAAAAAAGGCTTTAAGACAATTATTAATATCTTGTAGAAAATTAAAAACAAGAAAAGTATTTTAAAAATCTACGGGGGTAGAAAATTGCTGCACCGTATCACTAATAGTGTGCGGAAGCGCGTGCACGGCGCGTGCCCGGCGCGTGCCCGGCGCGTGCCCGGCGCGTGCACGGCGCGTGCTGCAACACGACACGGTGGATTAAATAGCGTAATGTATCGCGTGATCAGGTTGTACATGCCTACACAATGTAAATAAGTTAACAACATACATATTCCAATAGAATTCAAGGGATAATCGATTCAATCACGAATCACGATATTCCCAGGTATCTAATCACCGACAGTGATTGTGACTCAAATACACCATTGATAAAATCACGGTTCGTGATTTTGAGCTCATCACTCTAGTGGACACAGCTCCGATTGCTGTGCACGATGTGACGACTCATCCGGGTCCTCCTCAACAGCGACAGCTTCTCCTGTACGCACCGCGCGCCGTGATTGATAAATCGTTATTGGTATCACTCGGATGGACCATTAAACCACGATTTATGAAATATATTTGCAAGCGTCATTCTGGCGTGATTCGTGATGAATTGGCAAACCAAACTGAACACAACTCAGCTGTCAGCTATCAAATTGTTGCTAATTCGATAAATAAACCCCCTTTAGAAATAAGAATAAAATAGTTATTTTATCGCACCGAAAGGAGGTGATATATACTATCGCCGGTTGTCGGAGTGGCCTTAAATGAAAGAACAGCAGCCTCAGATCATCCCCTATCGGGCGCGGGGCGGGTAGGTTCAGTACTTCTAGATAGCACTGGAGAGCCAGCACGTTTCAACTCCAGAAAGCTCATTTTACAGAAAATGCGTATTTACAGTTTTGCCCATTTTCTTCCTGTGATTCAGTATTGTTAAAGATTATAAAAATTGTTACTTTTAAATGTATTATTTATTTATTAAAATATATACAGAGTGATCACAATAAATTGTCGCCTTGTCTAAGGGAATCCACGAATATATAATTTGTTCCCGCTGCGATATTTTAGTCTGGATATTGGGTCTACAAAATATTAATAGTAGCTTTTCTTATATTCCGACGGAAGTCATTTTGAGCAAATCGCTCGGCCCGCGAGCAGTTTGCACTCGTCGACCGGCTCCAGTCCTGCTGCCGCTCGGCTGACATCTGTCACTTGGGTGAGTTAGGATCTCCCCAGCAGAAGTTCAAACGGAATAGATGTTTGCAATTGAACGCCTTCTGTTAATATTTAATGGTTCATGTCTGACAGCTGTAGGCCGTAGGGATCTAGGTGGTTTTAGATTATGTCTATGTGCTGTTAGATGGAACGTCGCGTACACTGGTTTGAGGTTTTGCCTCCTTCTGCCAATCTCGAGCTGATCTCAGAGTTCATCTCCAGATCAAAGTCTGATGATACGCGTCTCGACCAAATCTCTGAGATCGTCTCACCGTATCTCCTCCCGTGGACGCCGACTTTAACTGTTTAGTTCTTTTTGTCCACCCTGAGCACTTTCACCATTCACTATCTCCATTATCCTTTGCAGATCAGGTATCACCGAGCGTTGTTCCGTATCTGACTAATTGATCAATTGTTAAGGAGCTGTGCTAGGTGTCCTCTGGGAGTGTCTGAATATATGCGTTAGAACTGTAATTAAGACTTACCTTTCAAAAATAATTCATTTTTCCGCGTTCTTCACGAAAATGTGGTTTTTTATTATTCATATATATCAGAAGTTAGACAATAGATTTAACTTTATTTTAAATTATTACTTAAATAAGACCTTTCCACTAATGTCAAACTAATAAACTGAATGTCATTTGCCATAATTAAGAAAGTACAAGCGTCCTTTGTCTTTTAATCAGCCATTTGTAATAAAAGAAACATATAAATATGATTTAGTAAGAAATTATTGTGTTTTTCATATTAAACTTGATTTAAAATAATGCTCGAAGCCTCGAAGCACGCTACTAAATATAATAAATCATTTTAAACTATTTGTTTTCACTGAGACGAAGCGTTTTAAAAATGTCAAAAGTTGATCAAATGTATTGCTAATTAATATTTAATATTATGCTAATTTGGTTCAGTTCAGATTTGTATCCGTAATCTCGGCCTCGAGATTATAAGAACGTCCATTTCATATATGCGAGATTTTTCTATATTAAGGCGGTTTCGTGACACGCGGGAAATACATTTAACGGTCGTAGTCTTTCTCATAATTCTCGTGTCTTCTTAATAACGGCAAATAACGTGCAGTTCATTAGTGTTAAGTTCCGATACAAGTAATAGTTTAAAAAAGTCTAATTTATAATAAAACAAAGCACACCCTTAAGGACGCGGCGCGTAAGTTTAAGGGAGCCTTTTAACATTTAAGAAAATATGTGATTTTTTTATTATTTGACCACCATTTAGATAGGACCGTTACACTAGTATAAAATAATAATACAGACATTCTATTCGTCTTCAGTATACCGGAAAATTGCCTCGATATGGAGAAATCTTGTATAATATACATGGTGTATAATTTACTTAACACATTAAACAGTACTAAGGCTATAAACCGTCCAATTTGCGGGACATTTTATAAAGCTTCGCATCCGTACTGACAGGCTATTTTAATTAATATATTACACTATTTGTTTTGTGCCAAAAACACAATAACTTATTTCCAAATATATACCGGTCCGAGTACTGTGGTGGACGTCAAATTCGCGCTCTCCGATATTTCGTAAAATAAATGAAAAGATGTAATTTTAGCCAGAAGATGAAGTAATTTTGAACTTATTCACGAGATAATTCGTTTTGCTACAATACAGGTGTAAGAAACAGCGTTCCGTAGTAGGAACATTTTACTTACCTACGTCGATTTGTAGGTGCAGCGCACTTTAATATTCCGGATATATTCAACACCGTTGTCCCTTAAACGTGGCAAGTTATTACGTAATTATGAAATAAACAGACTACGAAACGGTAACGTGGTGTATTTAAATCTATCTCTGTAAGTGAAATAATAAAATGAAACTGTCACAGTCATCTTGAATGCGGAACATCGATGATGATATACGTAGGTACTCTGACTGGTATATCAAGTACTATTTTCCGTCGATGAATATGTTTTGAAATTGTATTACCTTAGTCTCAGGTTGATTAAATATGCAGAGCGGCGCCAAACAGTCTACTTCCATTCCACTTGCCGGCTCCAGGCTTCACCTCCGTACTGACGAGCGGCCATTCTGACCGTTTATAAATGAGATGTCCTTGGGATGATATGATTGTGTATGTGTGTATGAGTGCCGCACAGCCGGCGCATGTGTGTGTGGCTATAAAGACGGCTCGCGGGAGTGCGCGCGTTTCTTTTCTCTGCGGTTCATCGGCTTAATGGTTTGACTAGTGATATACCTCGCACTAAATTGTAGATTATTGTAATAAAGTATAAAGTGTTACAAAGCCTATTTCGTGGACCGCCTCATAACGAGGTGCACACTAAAGACGTAGTGAGAGTTGATACATTACAGTTACAATAAACAGCCTTACATATAGCTAAATAAAATTAATTTAAATTGAACACAATATTATGCATTGCGAAGTTGTATTTTTTTTCAGAACATAGTTCTGTTGTATTTTACACAAATTAAATTTAAAATGTTGTTTTGACCGATTTTATGTAATGTGACGTCACATGTTATTAAAATATAAACAGTTAGTTAGCCAATATTGCCAATTTGTCATCCGGCCGGTCTCGGAGACGCGACTTCAGCGGGACTAACGGACACTATTTCTATTGCAGGTCAGTTCAGTAAGGTGTGCACTACTTATATCGCTACACGATGAAGGTGGATAAGGATTTGAAGTTCAGCTGCGAGCAAATTAAAAAGAACTTGATAGAGGATATTATACCGATCACTCGCTATGACGCGATCCTGGATATGGAGCCGTTCCCCAGCCCACTCGAGCTGGCAACGTTAGCCAAAGCGGTGTATACTGACGGTCTTGTAAGTTTACCCGATGGATGGAAATATTTAACTACCGCCTTCAACAATAGCTGGGGCAACGGCTACTACGGGGCAGCCTACTGGAAGCCCTCGCTCCAGCAGGTGGTCATCGCCCACAGGGGAACTAAACCCACAAATACAGGAGCTCTCTGGACAAATTATAACAGCGTTGTCGGCGCAGAATATTCATCTCAGATGGATTCTGCCATCACATTCTCCGACTTGATCATGACCGTGTTGGATGAAGTGAATGGAGTGAAGGGTGTCAGCCTGCAGCTGTCGCTCACCGGACACTCGCTGGGCGCGTGGCTCGCCCAGGTCACCGCCTTCACTCTCGAGTATATGCAGAGGGACGGAGACGGCTTCGTCAAGAGGCACGACCGCTCGCACGACCGCCACGTGCACACCGTGACCTTCGACACCCCGGGCTGCGGAGATATGTTGAAAACAATCATCGACCACGGCTACTGCAGGTACAGGGAGACGGTGTCTCCTGACCGCCTGGACATCACCAATTATCTGGCGCCGCCAAATAGAATCAACACCGCCGGGTCCCACGCGGGAACGATTCGAGTTGTTACGTTAGACTTATCAGAATTTGGTAGAATGGACAAGCACACACCTTGTTATACTAAAGCCACGCACGCAATAGATAACTTTGTAAAGGCGTTCGAAGGAGAAGCTGCGAGCCGCGAAGTGCTGGACTGGCCCGAGAGCAGCGGCGCGCTCGGCGGAGGAGAGTACAACGAGGTCCACAAGACGGCGAGTCACGCCACGGGCTATGTGCCAGATCCCGAGATAGAGAAAAATCAAGAAAAAACGTGGTTATTAGAGCTTCGATACAAAACGGAAGAACTAGGCAGTTCCTGTAATCTGAGAGTTTTCTCACAACAAGAATTATATCTGCTTGAACTGTGGTCTGCACTTAAAACCGAAAAAGTAAAGATGAACCGTATATCTCAATTCGTAAACCGGCATAACTTGGGAACGGTTGAAGATTTACTTGCAGGATTTGAGATAAATCTCGATAAGCGCTCCATGATCTGCCAGTCCAAGGAGAGTTTGCAGGCGGTCATCAGGCGCAGCAAGCAGCTGATGCGCTGGTTCCATCCGGAGTTCCTGGCGGCGGTCCAGCGGCAAAGCGCGCAGTTACCCAAAGTCGGGCCGCTTATATATCAGATGGCAGTCAAAAACTATCTCGACTCCTTGCCAGAATGTCAAATGTATTTCGAGGACACTGTGGGGCTCAATGTCTTCTTAGAATCCAGGGAAGCGCGTATTTTACATATCGAGAGCGAAGATGGTCAGTTGCAAGTTGCGGTGTTACACAATCTGCTCTCTCGAATGCGAGAAATCCCACAACCTGAGCACTGCCTACTTGATACCTACTTGCGACCCGAGCGCCAAACTTTTGTAAATATTGGACAAATGCGAGATTTAGATCGAACTGTGGACTTTGACAGCTTATACGAGTCTGGATATTCCGGCGATGACTTGCTGATCGTGGACAGCACACTCGCTAGTCCAGACTTTGAAATTATCGAAAACTTCACCCGTAACGCTCACAAAAAACTAATTCTCATTTCATCTCCGCAAACCGATTGCACAAGATCCTTAGAATCATTAAACGTATCCTTCACGACCGTGCCCCGCGCCCAGCTCGGCTTCAGTGATCTCACGGAAGAGTCTCAAAGACAACTCTTCTCGAGGAAGATGTTGATCGTCGGTGGAAAACAATTTGCCTTGGAGGATTATACAAACATTATTAATGTTAGAAGGTTACTGTCGCATATCGACAGTTGTATAGACAGGCAAAACTTTAAACAAATCGTGACTGACCAAAAATTTACCCTAAAAATGGAGGACCCACTTCTCGGCCAAGATGATTTGAAAGTGCACTCCACAGTTAACAAGGAGGTGAACATGACGAGGGTTGCGCGAGCCCTGCACACTCATTCTCCCGATGCTGTGCTGCTGATCAGCGGCATCGGCGAGGAGGAGCTGGGGACTGGCCGGTGGAGGGAGCTCGTGCGTGCTCTGGGGGAGGGTAGGACCGTCCACACCGCAGGAGACGGAGAACCGATCTTTAAGAAAATGTGTCGGGAGGAACCTAGCGCGACTATATACTGGTTTTCTGCATCACCAGAGTCAATGCACTGCAAATCTATTTATCAAAATAGATTCTATATGAAAAGGCGGTTCCATAAACCTATTTTTGACGTTGAACAATTTGCGTGCAAGATAAATACAGATGTAAATATCCGAAATGCAACATTCGTCTTTCAAACTACCAACGGCAAACGATCTCTAGTGAGCCGAGCGACGATTTCTGTAAGAAATAAAAATAGTTTTTTGGAAACTGAACACGTCAAGGTGGCAGCAACGGCTGAAGAAGTCGGTGACATTATGAGGGCAAACCCCGGCAGGGCTGTCCACGTATTGAAGCAAGAAACGATCGGTGGTCTGATTCTGTGGCAACGTTCGCGAGGCTCCTTTGACGGCCTTCGCCCGTACGTGTCCACCGACACCGGCAAGTCGGTAGACGAGGAAGAGCTTCGCAACACGAATCGGAAAGTGGTCGTCATAGCTGACGAGCCCGGCATGGGGAAATCCACCAGCCTGACGAGCGTGTCTCGGCTGCTGCGGTCATCCGCCTGGGTGATCAGGGTCGATCTTAAAGACCATCAAATCCCGCATTTTCCGAGCGAGCTGAGTCTCAATTTAATTAGCGAGTTTATTCTGAGAGACAGCGACAGTTGGCTGCGAGGGCTGCTACAATTCTGCCTGAATAAAGACCAGGAAAATTCTCGAGATATTTATATATTTTTTGATGGCTTTGATGAAATAAAGAGAGACTCCTCGACACAGTACAGCGCTGAAGATCAGGTGCTGAGGCTGTTAAAGTACTTGCACAATGAAACCACCGCGAGGGTGTGGGTCACCACGCGGGTTTACAGAAGGGAAATACTTGAAAATGCGCTCTCAACCGTTGCGATGCGGTTTAAAAGGATCAGCAAACGTCGTCAGCGGGAGTACCTCGTGGAGTTCTGGCACCCGCACCTGCTCCTGGAGCTGGACCGGTACGGAGATGCGGAGAAGGTAACGCTCGAGAAGTGCGCGGAGCTTTTGTACGATAATGCTAAACAGGTACTCGGCAACGACGTTCAGAATTTCATGGGGATTCCTCTGCAGATGCGGATGTTGGCGGAAGTATTCACGGAACGTGTCAAGAAATGTGTAGAATCAGGAATCGGATCAGAAACTGATATTAGAAATACGTTTGATGTTAAGAGTGTGTTGGAACTATATCAACAGTTCGTCAGTCTCAAATACGAAATATACTTTAATGACAAGACTGGGCTGAATGCCGGCATGAGCAGCGAAATCAAACGTTCAACTGTAGAGCTGTTCACGGAGAACCACAGGATGCTGGGCTTCCGCACGCTCTTCCCCGAATTCGCGAAACGACATTTCGAAGCCCTCGAGGCCGGATGGGAAGTCGAGCTGTGCAGGATCGGGCTGGTCCAGGCGGGCGGAGTCGGAGCGGAGAACGCCGAGTTCGTCCACCGCACGCTCGCGGAATACTTCTGTGCCGACCTGGCCGTCCACTGGCTGCGCAACAGAGGTCGGTATCGCGGACACGCGCCCGTGGTGGAATTACTGTTAGTTGAAATATTACTTCTGGACTCCCATAAAGTGATAAGAACCTTTATCGACAAATTAGTTCTGTCGCAGCCATTAGCCGAGGAAGCGGACAGATTCAGTGCCTTGCAGATTAGTGCACTTTGGTGTGATGAGGGGAAACAACGTACATTATTTAATAAAGATATAAATACAGCCTTGCATACAGCCGTACTGGAGGGGAATACCGGAATTATAGCCATTCTGGTGGGAGGACTGATGCGCGCACCGGTCCCCGAAGGGCTAATCGGCTTCATAGCGGCTCACGACCGAGACCGATATACGGCGCTCGGCCTGGCAGCCCGGGAGGCGGGGAACGAGGAAGCCCCAGAGACGGTGAGGCGTGTCAACACCGAGATAATGAAGGAGTTCGTCCACAGCGTTGAGAATTGTCCACACGAAGTAATACTGGAACTGCTGCTAGCGACCTACGCGAGATACACAACTATATTAGTCGATAAAATACAATTACTCGGCGAGTACGTGCGAGGAGAGGCTGTCTGTCCAGCAATTCGCGAAGCGTTCACCAGGACCAGAGAGATAATACCGGGAGATATCCGGCGCCTCCAGGCAGCCGTGGCGGGCTGCAGAGTAGGAGAGGTGGCGCAAATATATGGCGACATGGAAAGCGACACCGAGCGACGGTACATGCTGCTGGCACCGGGCGGCGGGGGGTCGGCGGGGGGGACCGTCCTGCACCAGGCTGCTCATTCTGGGGAATACGGAGGGTTAAACGAGATACCGACTCAAATTACTGTAACTTTGTGTAATCAGAATATTCCGGAAGTCGGGAGGTCGTACGACGGGGCCGGTCTGACTCCGCTGCACTGCGCTGCTCGTGCTGGCCGCCTAGATATAGTGGAGCACTTCATAAATCACGGGGTCTGTATTGACAGCCTCGCGAAGGAGGGGGGCGGGACCGCGCTGTCGCAAGCAGTCCTCAACGGGAGGCTCCCGGTAGTAAAATACTTAGTGGAGAAGGGATTACCGGCTAATTCTCTACACAGTGAAGGTGAGGCCGCACTGTGCACCGCAGCCACCACTGGGAACCTTCCAGTGGTGGAGTATTTAGTGAAGAAAGGATTAGTGGACGTCAATTCCGTAAACGAGCAGGGTGAGACCGCACTCTTCATCGGAGCACAAAATGGGAGCCTTCCGATGGTGAAATATTTGGTGGAGAAACGGTTAGCAGATATCCACACTGTGAACAATGAGGGTGAGACCGCACTGTTCGCCGCAGCACAATATGAGAACCTTCCAGTGGTGCAATATTTAATGGAGAAAGGAATAGCTATTACAACTCTAAATTGTAGGAATGAGACCGCACTGTTCTCCGCAGCAGAAGGTGGGAGCCTTCCGTTGATGCAGTATTTAGTGGAGAGAGGAATAGCTATTAATACTTTGAACAATGAGGGTGAGACCGCACTGTTCTCCGCAGCCCGCGAAAAGAACCTTCCGATCGTGCGATATTTGATAGAGAAAGGAATATCTATTAATACTGTAAACGATAAGGGTGAGACCGCACTGTTCTCCGCGGCCTGCGATGGGAACCTTCCGATCGTGCGATACTTAGTAGACAGCGGAATAGCTATCAATACTCGGAACGATACGGGTGAGACCGCACTGTTCTGCGCAACCCGTAACAGGAGCCTTCCGATCGTCCAATATTTAATAGAGAAAGGAATAGCCACGAATACTTTAAACAACAAGGGTGAGACCGCGCTGTTCTCGGCAGCCAGTGATAGGAGCCTTCCAATAGCGCGACTTTTAATAGAGAAAGGAGTGCCGATCAATACTCTAAACTATAAGGGTGAAACCGTACTGTTCTCCGCAGCCTGCAATTGGAGCCTTTCAATGATGCAATATTTAATAGAGGAGGAAATATCAATTAACACTCTAAACTATAAGGGTGAGACCGCACTGTTCTCCGCAGCAAAATACGGGAGCCTTTCAGAGGTGGAATATTTAGTAGAGGTAGGATTAGATATCACTACTGAAAACAGTGAGGGTGAGACCGCACTGGATATCGCATCTGAATATGACCACCGACCGGTCATGGAGTTCTTAAAGCGGAAGTTGTCAGAGCAGAGGGCCCCCCACCCTCTTTAATGAAGGCTGCACAACTCTATTATCACTCCAAACGTGCGTTCTAACAAGATCATTGCAATACCTCTTAATAAATATTTTATGCAGTCCCCACTTCTCCTATTGCACGAGCACCTTTGTGTTTAGCTCCGCTCGAGCAGAGTGATCCCACCACGAATAGAGTGATCTATGACCGGGAGCCAAACCAGCAGAGCACCAGATACTGCGGACCGCCTTCGAGGCTTCCGAGCGAAGCGCTGCCTGCTCGCTCGCAGTTCGGGTGTGGGCCCCGGAGCCTGCGGAATCATCACCTTCCACAACTGCAGATTCGGACCGGTACAGCAGGAGCCCTGCGCATTTCCTCGACTCCGGCTCGGCTAACATTTTCTGTTTCAGTAGACCATCGCAGTTTCTTCTCCCGACGGACGCTGCCCCTGCCCGACCGTGTCTCCGTGCCACAGCCGATCTGCTGTCTGCTCTCGGCCGGACTCCGTGAACCGGCTCAGAGTCCGACCAGTGTGGTTCCTTCAGTGGGACAATAATGTGCTCAAGTTGGATCGACCTGCGCGCTCGCGAATCTCGCCGTTCTCAGCTCTTCCATTTTGATCATAACGACTTGATCAGCTGTCGCGCGTTTGACAGTTCGGTCATTGATCTTCGATAACCGCTGCCATCATTGCGCTTCCCCTTTAATCACGCTTAATATAATCAGTGAGATAAACAATTAAAATGTATTTTCATCCAGAAGAGTTGGAAAGTCCTGGAGTTAAATGTGGCGCCGGCACTAGTAATAATAGTCTAGTGCCTCGATCTAAATTATGAAGTCTCAGTGCGTGGCCTCGCTGACACTTAAATGGACAATACGGTGACTTTTGTCTTGCCATTGTATCTTACCTTGGGTTCCTAGTTACCAGACATTTCATGTTATTTATTACTGACATTTATAGTGCAGGCATTTCCAGTGACTTTTTATACGAGCCACCATCTAATCATCTTGGAACTTTTGTCGTTTTCTGGATTCTGCTGCGGAGGGCTGTCGCCCGGTACCGTCAGGGCCGCGACTGTCCGCCGGCAGCGTGTATCCACTATCACCAGCTCCTCACGGAGCGCCGCCAAGCGGCCGCAAGGCTCGATCGTGCTCAACCCTCAGCCCGAGTCTGCATCCGGCGGCCGAAGTTAATCCTGCCGAACGTAAGCAGACACTACTCCTAGTACTCCAGGGTTTCTTGTCAACTAATCGGCCTTTTCTAATTTGTTTTTCGCTTTGCTTCTAGAGCTGACGGATTTTCTACTGCCACCTGGAGGTACGTCCGGGTAGCACCGACCGCTACCTTAAACCCCGGTTAAACCAGCAGTCCGTTCTACCGTTACACCAAAGCACCGGACCAGGGGGTGCGAACTACCATACAAACAAATGTCACACTATGTTCAGCATTACAATGTTGGTATCCCTGAACAGTCAGTATACTATTTTAAACCATAGACACTAAATATATTTCAATAATATATAAGAGATTTATGATCATAGAAAATAAAATACATAATATCGCACACAATGCAGAAATTCAGTATAATCAGATATAATCAGTTTATTAACCCCAGCACACCATGCTAGAAAATTTGCTCGCGCAGCCATAATGTCAACTCATGTTATCGTAAGCAATTTTGCAGTTTGTAAGCATTTTAAAATGGTTTTACTAATTTTAATGGCTGTAAAATAGTTTTAATTTTTTAACTCGAAATATTGGGTATTTAAAGTCAAATAATATTGACAAACATGATAATATTCATCGTACGCAATCTAACAACGCCGGTACCGGGTCCGGCGGCAAGTGTCGATCTGCACCAGCGAGGCGCGGGGCGAGGAAATACCATTTATTATGCTTCGACACATTCCCACACAAAAGACTTCGGTTGCGTTGAACAAACAATTTAGTTGATCAGTATAATATTCACTTTGGCACAGCAATAATACGACCCCTTCTCAGCTTCACGCGCTCTAGATAGGTTTAACTAATATTTGTTTATATAATTTATAATAAACGAAACATCGGTTTCATTCCACAACGGCGGCGTTTTGTTGTAAAAATTCCTAACCAGTCGGGTACTGATTTAAATATAGATAAGAGTAAGTACTACGCGGTCTTATCCGATAAATAGAAATAACAAAATAGGCCTCTTAATATTCACACTTTCGTGAAAAAACATGTTCTTAGGAAATTACACGCAGTAAATTATAAAAAACCTCGCTTCGTTTTACGACGATGGTCTGGCCCTTGACCCGACATATTAATAGTGTTCAACCTGTTGTATATATCGATAATATTATCACAATACACAAAAGATCAAAATTTATTAGTCCATATTACCGCTGGGAAAAATATCGATACGTGCAGAAATATTGCACGGCGCGGACATTTTGGCCCTCATCTGACGTGAACCCTGATGCGTCGCCTCGGTATAGTTGCGCTACTGAGTTTAGTAATTGATTTAGACTACTGAATGTTCTTTTACCCAAATTTTTCTAAAAGGCTTTAATAATGTTTGGATTACATTTGATCCTCTTTTCACGCGGTAGATGCATTCCACAGAATACCACGTAAAAAATACGAAATGTTAATTAATGTAAAAGTCAATTTTTTAATTAAAATTGTTGTCGGTACGTGACGTTGCTCGGCACGATTCGCGATTTGGTTCGAAATCACTTTCATCACGAGAAATAGTGTGCGAATCAGGTCTACTGCATATTAAAGACAGTCAATTTCACCATTTTTCTTTTAATAATGTAATTAGTAATTCTTAGTGGTGACTTTCTCGATTCGATGACTAACTTTTTGTGAAGTTCGTGATATCTAGCCATACAATTCTTAAGCTGACGTTGTAATTTGAAGATTCGTTACAAAGTTAAAGGAGAGACTGGATTTTCTTCCGCTTTACTATCGTTTCCTGGTCCTCTGGCGATATTTTATTAAAGTTATATCGAAGGATTATTCATAAATAATTAGTTGATACCATTTAGATTAAAGATATCATAACTTCCTTCGCCAATTTCATGAACCAAAGTAATGATTTCAGCTGATATTGCCGACGCTTCGATGGCTTCACTGACTGTAACACATCCAGGCCGTTCTGCTTCCAAGTATGCATTCAAAGTTTGTTTGAATTGTATTAAATATGAACCCCGTAATTGCATAAATTGCATTTTGCACCGAGTGTATAAAGGAGATTAAAAGGTCCCACCAGGACAGGATATCCGGTTTAAGAAGCGATTTTTAATTAGCGATTCTCTAAAATTGTTGATAATATTGATTCTTTCCACATTATTATTAATTATTATTATCTTTTACATAATGCAAGTAAAATTTCTTCTACTTTCTACTGATAATATTATTTAACTTATTGTATCTTTATTTTTCTAGTACGTATATAGTTTTAAAGTGTGTTTCGAATTTCTTTGTCAAGTTTCAGGATTATGGCTGGGCAGCGTGAGTGCTGGGTGCCTGGATGTCTGTCAAGATATGAGCAGTGTATAGATGTCCCCATTATGATGAATATGTCTCCGAAGAGTGGTTCCGAAGAATCTTCACTACTCCAATAGATGCATCTAGAGATTTGAGTATGTATGAAAAATATGTCTGTGACAAGCATTTTTCTAATTTGAACAGAGACCTGGTTCTAAAAGGTTGCGCATGTACTCCGCGCCGACGATAAGCGTACCAGGTAATAACCGATATTCTGTCATGCCGTTTCCCTAATATACCACTACTATTACTCCATTCAAAAAATCTGAACTACGCCTCTCTTACAAACAATGTGAATCTCAACTTCTTCAAGTATTCGTAAGAACTATTGGAATGGCTGGAAAATAAATAGTTTTCCTCGATATTATGGAAAGCCTTTCTTTAGTATCGAGTTTCTGAAAAATAGAGACATTTGTTCATCCCCCAGTTCGTGTGTTGATGCAGCGAACAACGCCAACACTATTCCTCAAAGGTGCTGTTTTATCAGCTGCCAAGTATCCTCAGATCCATGTAGTTCATTTATTTGATATAGATCCCTAGTTTGTAGATCATTCACTTTTACGGTAGTTAAAATGTGCCGAGTAGAGAATGCGTCAAGCTTACGATGACGATGGACCCTGCAATGGGATCTGAAACGTCAGCCAGCAAGGTCAGATATACACAGTAGATTAGCCCAGAGAACTGTACCCAGAAAACCTTTCAATGATAGGTTCACCGAAATAAACATATGTTATATATATTTAAAAACCAACTTAACAATATTTTCCGATGCAATTTCTAAATGACTTTTCCTTGTTAATGTTTTTATAGTTCTATGCTTTTATTTGTATGTCCATGAGGAATGTTTTAGGATAAAACTTATTTTTCACGATTTATTATTTCTATGTCAAATACCAACATTATTCTTATATTTGTTTTATTTGCAATAAATAATATATACTTTTTGGGAGAATTCTATAAGACTGTCGCTGACAAGTTCTGGTTGCTGATTTGGAATCTGCTCCTAAAATTCTAAATTGTTCGCAATTTTGTCAAAAGTGGTCCCGACTTCCTATACTTGTCACAATCTATCCTCTTGAATTCTAATTTGGCGCCCGCAACTAATAATTGGTGGCGAGATCGTTTTCGCCTGGATGCATTTTCACATGTTGTATGGTTTATCTCCACCTTTTGATCATAATGTATTTAGTTCCGGTAGTTATCACCTGGAGATTTCCACGTGCACATTCCTCTGGATATATCAAGAAACAATAGTTTTCGTTATCGCTTTGCTCGTATCCAGCCATCAAATCTGGTCACATTCTTCCGTAACATTCATAATTATACAAATAAAATAGATGATTCGCAAAGCTCAGTTGAAACCCAACTTCTGAAAGGTTATTATTGTTCAATTGTTGTTATATTTTGTTTAGTACAAAATTAGTCATTTGAGTAATGTTCCATTGTAAGGATGATCGGTACGCGAGATTTGACTGTTAGAGGTATTGTTCTACAATGATTGAAGATAGCGCATAAGTGAGCACACTATATGGGTGTAAGCTTGAATTCAATTTCATTATGTTTCCTGCGCGAACCCTTAGTGTTACATGGGTAGTCGAGAATTCTGGAAAGATGGTGAACTAATGACTGTATTGTCTTATTTCAGAATCTGAAACATTGAATATAAATAACAGTTCTAGAAGTCAGGTGCCTATGGCAAACACTTTTTGTATACGTAAGTATTTCTATATATTTATTTTAGTTTATTACCGAATAACCCGATTGATATTCCCGCATACCACAAGACCCGGCTTCAACGTTTTAGTGCATACGAGAGCTTAGTTCATCTCTAGTGCATATGATTTATTTGATTTTAACAGAAATGGTAAATGACTGAATTGAGAAATATTAAATGAAACATTGTATAATCGCCTTGAATATTTATGTATTGCGAAAAGCTTGTGCGTGTTCGACTACATAACCTTAATATTAGATTTTCAGGGAAGAAGATGAATATGCACGCCTCGCACAATCTGGCACGAGAGAACATCCGTGCGCATGTGCATTTACTTGAAAATTCCACTTTGTGCACTTCTGACGCTAGTCCAGGTCATTAGTACTTATAATAGTGCTTTCAAATGGATATTCATCGTATCCTTTACCCCTTCGTGTAAATATTGAAATGTAGTGCCCCAAGTAGGTTAGACATGAATTTCCAAGTGAGCAGACTTTGCCACTTTTTATGGTTTATGTAAAATTTTCAAGGTCATTTGAGATATGCTATTAATTCTCCAGTTTATTATCTTTACTCAAAACTGACCAAAATTATATGTTTAGTTCTCGGTGCTTCGTGTGGGCAGATATGAGCTCACTGAGTAGAATTCAATTTCCTCCCATGCCGACACGTCGTAGGTTGACTTCAGTTGTCGCTTCAATATGCGGATATTTTGCACCACAAAGATATAAACAAACTTGTCCATCCGCCACCGCCGGAGTACTCGGCCCTCGGCGTTCTGATCTTTTCAAGAACGAGTTAGATCCGCTCAACAATATTACTAGGAAACGTATTTATTAGGTACAAAATAAAGACTTTATTTCTCTTTTTTCTTGTATTTCTTATTCACGTTCTTTGCGTAGGTTTAACAGTTTGGTTCGGACAAAAAACTCCGTTTCATCTGACAGAAGCGCATTCTTCAATTTCAGATCATCGTCAACTGCGAAGAGAGCTCGGAGCAGTTCCACCAGTATCGAGCAGTTCCACATTACCAGAGCGAATGGCATAACTCTCATTGTGGCCCTCGTCATCTAGCTTCCCTGGTGTGGTGTCCTGACTGATCTTGTCAATGTAAGTACCTAAATGCCAACATATTTATATCGTGAAGTAGCAATTTCAATTTCTTTTAAAAATGGAATAATAATTGTATCAATTATAAAAATATACAGATATTAGTTCTAAATTTGTTGTAATCATAATGGCTCGCTGTAGTGGAATAGTACAAGTGGAACACTATTGCGTCTGCAGGCCAGGATGACAAGGCTGGAGTCCCTCAAGGGGTGGTCAGCGTAGCTGCAGTACCCCGTTAATGTCTCTGCAGGCGTTCCGCTGTGTATCCACTTTGCCGATTCCCTCATAACCTTGAAGCTACTGACGTCCTCACCAGCCACAGTCGTCTCCATCTGGGACAACATTTGAATGTAGACTTGCAATATGGCCGACCTGTCTGAGGGCTTTGAGGAAGTCATCCTCGGAGTCAGAGGAGAGTTTCCACAGTCTCTGTATTTCCGTTCGCTTCATACATTGCTACGTCGTCTAATGCACCTTAGAAACTTAATTTACTCCATTATTTATCTCTGTTCATCAATTTTTTCCAAAAGAGCTTCTCAAATTGTTAATTTTTTCTTCACTGTATCTATAGTTATTTATGTGTCGATTGTTTTATAAAAATTGTATAATTTAGAATACCAAGTTTTTCCTTTAGTCTTCTGTCCGAGGGCAACACATTTCTATAAATCCCGTAACAATAGTATCTTTTATCAGCTTTACTGTCGAAATACTTTTTAAAAGTGTGTTCTCTTAAAGTCTGTAATCCGCTCGCTATGCATACAGAGTTCTCGGTGATCACGAATTGACCACGGACTGCAGTCAGCCAACGAATTGTGTGTGTATGTCGAAAGATGTCCTAGCTTTAAGAACATAAACAATATTCTATTTTTTATTTCTGTACAAAAATGCCATATGGGAACACATCATTCAAGCATATTGTTACATACAAAGATATCTCTTTTTTTGTACCTATTATATATAACGGATATTCATATTTTATTTTGTAGATTATATCAAGAAGATGATAGTCTGCATCGCCACCCAGATGTTAAACTGGTCGTGTTTTGCAGGCTTTATCGGTACGAGACTACAGGCAGTGGATTTGGCTGAGCCATCATAATTTTGAGTTCAGTGAATATTTTGTTGATCCTATTACTAAAGAAGCAGCTGTCACACCTTGAGGACTCGCAGTGTATGCAATGTGAACTCAACGCGCGCATCTTCTGTAATCTCTTGTAAATCACTCATAATTGTGAATCTGTCATCCGCCCGCTCCATCGGGATGAATTGTGAGAATGGTGGATTAATTATTAGCTCTTTAAGAAGATTGTTATCTGATAATATTGTTATTGAAGTTACTCTTCAAGTTTCTGAAGAAAACATATGTTAAATAATTTACTACCAGATATGTTGTTGATGAAAGAAATAGTAAAATTGAAAAGTACAAAGAGCATTACTACTTTATTACATTACCGCTATGCAGACCTGTTTAAATATTTTAATTTACTCGCAGTGACATCTTTAATCATTATTTATTATAATTTTGCTAATATTGAAGAAGAGATATTTTTAACTGTTTCCTTACGTACGTACATATTTAAACTAAACACGTTATGAGTAAGTCTAGCAGTTACGATAGTCGCTATAGAATTTGTTAAATATTTGTACTAACAAAACCATTGGTTTTAAATTGATCAAATCCATGTGTGATTTGTCAAACTATTGCGAGTTCCGTTCGCACCCGTATCCAAGTTCAGAACCGACTAGTTTGTATTACCTCATTTATAATTTGTATTCCGTTGTCAGTTTTCTTTTCCCATTTTTTCTGTTATTCTAAGATTAGCTGATTTTAAATCATTAAAGCGAGCTTACCATCATTTCCAATAATAGTGATAGATTTTTGGGGGTTATGTCGGTGGTTCAATGAAATATATGTTTGTTTGCGCGCGTTAAGTTTTATTACATTATGATGGAAACAGATAGAAATAAAGAATGCAATGAATGAATGTGAAATGAAATGATGCGAAGCGGGTTGGCGGTCTCGCTCGGCGCGCGCGGGCCGGCGAGACCGCCGCTGTGAAACGCTGAAACTGGAGAGACTGCCTAGCGGTGAATTCTGAGCCAGGCTTGTAGCAGCAGCCGGCAGCGCTGTCGCTAGCGTCGATGCCGACTGAGATGGCGGTGGATTTGAATTCCGGTCGCTACAGATTCACAGTCACTTTGATATAAAAGTCTTTTTGCATCGAAAATAATTTCTGATAATTGAATATCACTATTGACCTATGTATTCAGAATAAACTTCCCAAAGCTACACATTATGAATATACAAGTCTGTATGTTCATTTTAAATGTTTAATTATCTATTTTACTCGAATAATGTTAGTGTGCGCGGGCAGTGAAAATACTAGGAAATAATCTAATATAAATTGTTTAATTTTTTATAATCACCTGAGTATTACCTTTGGATTTAAGCACGCGTGCAATTTCTTCTCAATGTTTCTTCTTCTATGTATTAGTAATATGTTTATTTTATTAGTAACTATATAATACATATAAAAATTTGTTTGGACTGCGCCCGTCTCGCTAGAGAAATTCTGTGTCGAGACGGGCGTACTTTACAAGCAATGGTACAATTGATTAAAATTACAAGTAGAAAGATTTATTAACATATAAAAGGTGTATATGAAGAACAATTTTAAGGTGGACTTAATATTTGGATCACTTTGTAGCAATAATCAATATGTTTGGGTGAGTGCACCGATACTGGCTCTACCCATATTACGAATCCAAGTTTTAATACAAAGTTTCATGTTCCTGTGACAGTTCAATTGATTTAAGTCTTTTAGCATCCTATTATACAGTTTAGGTCCAAAATATTTGTAGTTCCTTTGACCGAATGCAGTATGTGCTCTTTGGGTTTGAAGGTTATTTGTATTTGACCTTGTGGAAATTATGTTTTGTGTTGTTTGTATTTATATATGTGTATTATATAAAGAGGGCACATTTTTTTGTGTGTTATTTAATTATTGAGATTTGCGGTTGATACTGAATAGTTTAATATTTATTACTAACAGAATTATTCCTTGTAAATGTATCGTGTGCACACTATGACATGGGAAAACTTTGTTCCACTTTTCAAAGCGAGCTCTTGTTCAAGCTCATAGCCGATGTGTTTGTATTGTCACATTCATGTTCTGTTTGATAATTTATATTCTGTATTCCGTTTTCAGTTTTCTGTCTGCACTATTTCTAGTATTGGAAAATTAGTGGATTTCAAATAATAATGTTTAAAAACAGCTTCCCATCATTTTTTAACAATAGTGATAGTTTAATAAATAAAATTAATGTAAAAGTTTTTGCATTGAAAATATTAAAATAATTTCTAATGATTGAAAATCATTATTTACATATTTAAAACTACGCGTGTATATAAAAGAAAGTGTAATTTGTACATCTTTAATTATGTTTTCCCTTAATTAATGGTAGTGTGTAAGAAATGAAAGTAAGAAAAGTATGTTCTGTAGTGCAATTTCTTTTAGAAGTTTTCTCTTCCAAATATTAGTAATAAGTGTAATATAAAGGTGTTTTATATTTATTAAATAAGTAATTCACTTTTCTCATCGCGAGCTCTAATCTAATATAATAAGCTCTAGCCTTACTATATTAGATTTTTAAATTATTCTTTACTGACAAAACTATTTGTCTTAAATTTATCAAATACGTATTATCTCCTGATCTAGCGATGGATACAGTACTCCTATTTAATAAATAATATTATTTCTTACCGTGAGCCTTGTGGCGCTATTATATTGAATTTGTTATCTATTGTTTCCTAACACAAACATCTGTCTTAAATATATCTTATACGCGCTATGGAATGGGACAAATTAGTTCCAAATTCAGAAGCAATGGTTAGTATTAGCACATATTTATATTTTGTGTTCTGTTCATAATGCTGTAATATGTTTGTATTCTTCCACAATTCTTTGTATTCTCTAATTAGCAGATTTGACATAATAAATATTTGAAAACCAGCTTCACATCTTTTATTGTTTTACCACATTCTCATTTTTATGTCTTTTTCTGCCGAAAATCGTTAAATTATATATATATATATATATATATATTCGGAAAATGAAACATTCAAAAAAAGAGCGGCAAACAGGCTGTTAGTATCAACACGATCTATAGAGTGCGCTAATGAACCGGAACTTCCGGATCTTCCGCCATTATTATTTGCTCCGGTCCTATTTTATCGTCAGAGTTCCCTATCTATTATATCTCTTATCTATGCACCGGACAGTGGATCGCGGGGACCCGGCGCGCTGCGATACCGTGCCGAGCTGGACAGGGAGACACTGTACTGTCGCTTTGCCACCATTATAATAAACCTGCTGCACCGAGCCCCCGCTGCATCCCCCTTCTCTCCGCGCGAGGGAGTGTATGTATATATATATTCAATGCGCTGTGTGTACAATAAGTTAATAAAATGGAATGTAAAATGGCTACACACTAATTTTATTTTGTATTCTGTATAAATATATTTATATGACAGTACAAATATATCCTTACTCAGGTCACAATACATAATGCAACAGTAAGACAGTAAAGTTCCTCCGTGGCTGGATAAACTAAACACACATCGCCCGCAGCACTAGGGGATGGAAGAGGGATGCAATACAAATATCTAATTTGCTCGATGCATATATATATATAATCTGGAAGCCAAGATTATGGAGAAAAATGAGCAAATAACAAATGTAGGAAATATAATAAAGTTATAAACCGATGAATTATAAACAAATCAAGCAGGACATATGGTCAATTATCCGAGCAGCAGAGCTGTACATCATCTCATCCTCTTCAATGTGTTGAGGTTGTGCCAATATTTGGCCATTCTCAATACAATGCAAGTAGCGCCTGATCCAAAACCCCTAAACCGACTCTATGCACTTTTTACTTCACCATTGTGTAAAGAGACATTTCTGTAATGTCATTATTTTCTGCTCACATCGTTCTGGCAGCCATACTGGATTTGAACATCGACGAGCGTCACGATTGGCTGATTGTATTTTAGCCAGACGGCAACTTGCACTTGTAGCTACACATTATAGGCACATTGTTTGCACAGGGGTTTTAAAACAAGGCGCTCCGCATGTCCTAGAACAAGAACAACTTCATTGTGATCATCACAAGAACATCTTCATTGAGAATCTTGCACTTTGAAGGCGATACCTAGATAGGTTCTTGATGCGATAGTTTTGGACACGCGAAACTATACACTATACTAGAGGGTAACTTGATATATTAAAGATTGTTCGTGTTCCATATCATGAAATAATGTACACATAAATAAATAAATAAATACTCGCTAACGCTAAACCCGCTCGCTCCACTAGTGTCCGACTGCGGGAATTAACTCGATAACTCGATGGTTTCCTTTGAATATCATATTGCATAGATGCCAAATTACTGTACTCGTGTCATATTTCAACAGAACACATCTCGCACATTTACATTACAGATATGACTCACGCAGCTGGTCCATAGAAGATAGTTTTAGCGCTCGAGACTGATGAACGTGATGTGTAAAAATGAGATATCAAAATAGTCATCTCGAATCAATCGAGTCCTTTGTTTCATATTGCACATCACTATCGTACACTATCACATTGTACGGGCACAAAGGTGTTTAGGGATAAAGATGTGAGTACGGTGACCTTTAATATAGATATACTGGCAGCGGCGCAATGCTGAGAGATCTGAGTGTGATGACCTTTAATATAGATATACTGGCAGGAGTGCAATGCTGAGAGATCTGAGTGTGATGACCTTTAATAAGATATACTGAGAGCAGTGCAATGCTGAAAGATGTGAGTATGATGACCTTTAATGTAGATATACTGGCAGCAGTGCAATGCTGAGAGATCTGAGTGTGATGACCTTTAATAAGATATACTGAGAGCAGTGCAATGCTGAAAGATGTGAGTATGATGACCTTTAATATAGATATACTGGCAGCAGTGCAATGCTGAGAGATCTGAGTGTGATGACCTTTAATATAGATATACTGGGAGCGGTGCAATGCTGAGAGATCTGAGTGTGATGACCTTTAATAAGATATACTGAGAGCAGTGCAATGCTGAAAGATGTGAGTATGATGACCTTTAATATAGATATACTGGCAGGTGTGCAATGCTGAGAGATCTGAGTGTGATGACCTTTAATAAGATATACTGAGAGCAGTGCAATGCTGAAAGATGTGAGTATGATGACCTTTAATGTAGATATACTGGCAGCAGTGCAATGCTGAGAGATCTGAGTGTGATGACCTTTAATAAGATATACTGAGAGCGGTGCAATGCTGAAAGATGTGAGTATGATGACCTTTAATATAGATATACTGGCAGCAGTGCAATGCTGAGAGATCTGAATGTGATGACCTTTAATATAGATGTTCTGGCAGCAGTGCAATGCTGAGAGATCTGAGTATGATGACCTTTAATATAGATGTACTGGGATCAGTGCAACGCTGAGAGATCTGAGTGTGATGACCTTTAATATAGATATACTGGGAGCAGTGCAATGCTGAAAGATTTGAGTGTGATGACCTTTAATAAGATATACTGAGAGCAGTCTACTTGAAAAGGTCTACTTGAGGTATGCTTGGAATGGAACCTTTTTATCTCAAACACCTTTTTTGATCACAAAGAAATCCACCAGTACACATGGGAGAGAGGAAATGAAAGGTCGAGGATTGATTTTGTGATTGTTGATTCTAGACTGAGATCCGCTACTGTTGATACTCGAGTGTTTCGGGGCGCCGAGATGGAAACTGACCATTTCCTTGTTGTTTCAAGAATAATTTTATTCCAAGGATGGCGGTCCATGAAAAAAACAGTATCGGCACCATCTAGAGTCAAAATTGAGAATCTGCAAAGGGATGATGTCAGAGAAAAATTTGAAAGGAAAGTGTGTGAAAAACTGAGTGAACAAGGAGCGAGTGATCTGAATATAGACAATGCATGGGAATACATTAAGGTTACTTTATGCGAATCAGCGAAAGAAATCTGTGGGATAGCTATCCAAGGAAGGAAGAAAGGTGATGCACGGTGGGACGATGGCATAAAGGAACTTGTGAAAGAAAAGAAGAATGCGTGGCGCTATCTGTTGACAGTAAATGGGGATGAATATACGAGAGCAAAAGTCCTGTACAATGTCTGTAAGGAAAAAGTTAAATCTGGTGTGAAAGAAAGGAAAGAGCGGCTGAAAAGAGAAGAGGCGGTGAAAATGGCTGAGAATTTTCAGGATAATATAAAATTCTTCTGGAAGGCGGTCAAAAAATCTCGATGTGGTGCTGAAAGCAGTAGTATGAAAGCTATTAAGTCAGTAAATGGAGAGATGTTAACGAATGAGGATGAAATAAAAGATAGATGGATGAAATATTTCCAGGAAACGTATGAAAGTGTAGAGAATGCAAGTGACGAAGCACCTGAGAGGCTCTCTGGGGTAAGTATGAATGAGGAAAACGATATAAATGCAATAAGTATGGAAGAAATAAAGTGTGCAATAAAACATATGAAGAATGGTAAGGCTGTGGGGTATGATAACGTTGCTGCAGAGTATATCAAGGCTGGTGGCCCATTAGTTATCTTGTGGCTTCATACGCTCTTCAATCAATGTTTGGAAGAGAGCCACACCCCGTTAGATTGGAGGAGGGCTGTTATCATGCCTCTTTACAAAGGCAAAGGGTCGAAAATGTGGTAACTATAGGGCTATTAGTCTACTGAGCTCTGTAGGTAAACTGTATGGAAGAATTTTAATAGAAAGAGCAAGAATGGTGACGAAAGAAAAGGTATGGGACGTGCAAGGGGCATTTGTGGGTGGAAGAGGATGCATGGATCAGATCTTTTCTCTACGAGTGATGACGGAAAAGTTTTTGGCGAAAAACCTAAAACTTTTTTGTGCCTTCGTAGATCTACAGAAAGCATATGATAGAGTTATAAGAGAAAAGTTATGGAAAGTACTCTCTGATTACGGGGTGAATAGTAAACTTATACGCGCAATCGCATATAATCGCCTATACGAAGGAAGTTCTGCGTGTGTAAGAATCAATGGAGCACTCACACCATGGTTTGACATTACAAAGGGTGTCAAGCAGGGTTGTGTAATGTCTCCATGGCTGTTCAACTTGTATATGGATAAATGTGTGAAAGAACTAAAATGTACGAATGTAGGAGCAAAAATGGGCGATTTGATTGTATGCTGTTTATTGTACGCCGATGATGCAGTACTAATGGCGAATAATGAACAAGAACTACAGAATCTGGTGAGTAGAATGTACGATGTATGCAAGGAAAGCGACCTCATGATGAATGTTAACAAGTCGAAAGTGATGGTATTTGAGAAGGAGGAAAGCAAGGCACCGTGCTAAATACTTGTAGGTAATGAATGTTTGGAACAAGTAGATGAGTTTGTATATCTGGAAAGTATGTTTGATAGAAACGGAAAGGCTGAGAATGATATCGAAAGGAGGGTGACTGCAGGAAATAAAGTAAACGGTGCTTTGAATGGAATTACATCTAACAGGAATATGTCAACCGAGGCAAGACTAGCGGTGCACAATGGAATTCTGGTACCGACACTGTGTATGGAAGTGAGGCCTGGAGCTGGCAGAAAAGGAACGAAAGTAGACTGAATGCAGTGGAAATGAGATCACTTAGACGTATTTGTGGCAAATCTATTTATGACAGAGTAAAGAATGAAGAAATAAGAAAAGAATGTAAAGCTGATGTTAGTATAGTGAGTAAGATTAAGAAAGGATCACTTAGGTGGTTTGGTCATATGGAAAGGATGAATGAGGAGAGAATGGTAAGAAAGATATATGACGCAAGTGTTGATGGAACCAGAAATAGAGGACGTCCGCGGAAGACTTGGCACGACCAGGTAAACCAGATAATGGAGGATGGTTCTGTTAGAAGCCTCAACAATCGGCGAGCTTGTATGACAAGATGTATGAATGTGGATGAGGCGAGAATTGTATGTCAGGACAGAAGAGTGTGGCGCTCTATACTCTCTGCCTACCCCCACGGGGAAACGGCGTGATGGTAAGTAAGTAAGTAAGTAAGTACTGGGAGCAGTGCACTGCTGAAAGATGTGAGTATGAAAGACTATCCAAGTATACAACATTTCACAGATTTTAAAGTACCAAAAAAAGTACACATTTACAAAAAATATTCAATAATACAAATTTTCAAAATTATAAATCAATTAAATTTTAGAAGCGAATTCCGATCTACAAGATATAGAGGTGAAATTTATATCCTGAAACTAAAATATACCGCAACTCAAAATCAATATATTTATCAAGGCATCAAATTTGTTAACAATCTCCCCATCACAATTAGAACAATTACGGACTATCATCAATCTGTAACTGAAGTAAAAAATATGTACACAGACTAACTGAAACATTAATTAACTCGAATATACTCTTTCTCTGTACACGAGTTCTACTCTCATAGGGAAGAAACAAATATATCAATAATAGGTGGATATATATATATATATTTCATTATATTTATAATATTAATAAAAGAAGAAAATATATATATACTGGGAGCAGTGCAATGTTGAAAGATGTGAGTATGATACCCTTTAATATAGATATACTGGAATCAGTGCAATGCTGCAAGATCTGAGTATGATGACCTTTAATATATATAATATATACTGGGATCAGTGCAATGCTGAAAGATCTGCGTATGATTACCTTTAATATAGATATACTGGGATCAGTGCAATTCTGAGAGATCTGCGTATGATGACCTTTAATATAGATATACTGGGATCAGTGCAATGCTGCAAGATCTGAGTATGATGACCTTTAATATATATAATATATACTGGGATCAGTGCAATGCTGAAAGATCTGCGTATGATGACCTTTAATATAGATACACTGGCAGCAGTGCAATGCTGAGAGATCTGAGTGTGATGACCTTTAATATATATAATATATACTGGGATCAGTGCAATGCTGAAAGATGTGAGTATGATACCCTTTAATATAGATATACTGGAATCAGTGCAATGCTGCAAGATCTGAGTATGATGACCTTTAATATATATAATATATACTGGGATCAGTGCAATGCTGAAAGATCTGCGTATGATGACCTTTAATATAGATACACTGGCAGCAGTGCAATGCTGAGAGATCTGAGTGTGATGACCTTTAATATATATAATATATACTGGGATCAGTGCAATGCTGAAAGATGTGAGTATGATACCCTTTAATATAGATATACTGGAATCAGTGCAATGCTGCAAGATCTGAGTATGATGACCTTTAATATATATAATATATACTGGGATCAGTGCAATGCTGAAAGATGTGAGTATGATACCCTTTAATATATATAATATATACTGGGATCAGTGCAATGCTGCAAGATCTGAGTATGATGACCTTTAATATATATAATATATACTGGTATCAGTGCAATGCTGCAAGATCTGAGTATGATGACCTTTAATATATATAATATATACTGGGATCAGTGCAATGCTGAAAGATCTGCGTATGATTACCTTTAATATAGATATACTGGGATCAGTGAAATTCTGAGAGATCTGCGTATGATGACCTTTAATATAGATATACTGGGATCAGTGCAATGCTGATAGATTTGAGTATGATGACCTTTAAGCAGAAAATATGCTTCAACGTAATGCTATTTGTTTTTAAAAACCTCAGTAAGAAAATAGCGGCAGAATTGATCCGAACAATGAATGCAAATCGACACGAGCACGAACAGAATACGAGAGGCGGGGATAGACCGAGGCTGCCATTCGGGAAGAAGGCTAAATCTCAGTACTCAGTACAGTAATGTACAGTGCGATGAACAGTTTTCATGTAATGCTAAGAAAGGAGGGAAACTACACACGCGTCTCTGCTGCGTAGGTAGGATGATATATAGAAACATGCCCATCGAGGATATCTCGGCCCATCGGGGGGGCCAACTAAATTGCATTCTTAACTCATTTATCGACGAATGGCATTTTCTAAAAGTGAACTAATATTTCATTAACACAATATTGTTTTAATTACGTATATTATACTGGAATATTTATAAATCAATATCTGTCGGTGAATATCGGAAGCTCTGTTTAATGTATTGTAAAGTCTTACAATGTTTAAAATATATTGAGAATCGACATCTCTCGGTGATTATTGGAAACGTTAAACGGCCGTCATTAATGATATCCCAAATATATGTATATGATAAGCAAGTAGGAGAACAGGGGGTCCCGCTCCGGACCTGGCCCGACCTTGCCTGGGCTGGCTGATTAAAAATAGGTCAAATTGATTATTTGGGAAACCTGTAATATTCTTCCTGTGCATTATAAGGGACGTGGCTAATTTTGTGGACACGGTATTTGCACTGAAACTTATCTAGGCTAAGTTCGTGATCTGCTCACTTGTTTCTAAATGGAGGCTGTTCCAAAACTTTCAAATTAGTACTTTGCTACGAAATTATTAACGCCTCAAATCGACTTCAGGTTTCTTTTAAAAGTTGACTAAATTGAATGAATTCACCACCGAGCGGATGCATCCCGGGGGTCGCGAGTGATGGGTGGTGGGTGGTGGGTGGTGGGTTGTCCTCGCCTCGGTGGAGTGGAGTGGTGGCTCTGAACTGCAAGCCGATGTTTGGAAACATTCAATTAGATTTTTAATATACTTAATAGCTATAATTTATACAATGTTCATTTTATAACGGGGAATTACCTTAGATCAGTGCCAGCAGGTTAGTATTGAATAATTAGGGAATTGCCATCAGGTGGCGAGGAACTTGCCTCGCAGCCCATAAGCTAAGTAAGATAAGGTCTCCGTTCATTCGGGCTATTTGCACAAATTGCGATATTTCAATTATTGGTTTATCTATTCCGTGTAATATTTTAGTTTTATTTATTTCCAGCTCGTAGCGCGGACCTCGTCCCTGAAGCTTATCTCCTGCAGAACTAAACCTTATCTGAATGGACTCGCCCGAAAAAATTGAGTAATTCAACGATAGCTTCTTTAAATGTGATTAATTATATTATATACCTACCGGGTGTTCCGAGAATGCAGGAGCCAGCAGACTCGGTGGACGGTGAAAGGAGATTGGTGACTTCTTCAGTCAGACGACGGATACATTTAGTGTGATGGTGTCCGGGGACATCCGAGAACTGAACCTGAGACAGGTTCCCCCTCTGATGAGCCGCTCCACAGTCAAGGTGCAGCCCTCAGCTGTCAGCAGTGTACAATGGTGTATTATTTTAGTAGAAACTGACTCTAGAATACTGTGACGTCGTTTCCTTACACGTTCACCGACCCGCTCAGGGTACAGCAGCTCAGGGTGCGTGGTCTGTGGCCCAGAATTCATTATATCGCCTGCCACTCGCACCAGCTACCATTCTAAGATTAGTTCAAGTTCTATAATCACGAAATGTAATAAGCTGTCAGATGTGAAAACACATGAATAGTAGAGACTTGTCACTTGAATGTGATTCCAAGCAAAGATTAATTGACATTTGGCCTTAATACGATAATGGAATTTCTTGTTACCTACAGTTACTACAATACTTAGAATATCTATAATCTGGTTTACTACCGTCGAAGCGTGAGATAATTTCGATCTTTGAGCAGTGATCCCCGGTCTCCGTCCAGATTTGATGTTCCGAGGCACCTGGAGAAGCTGGTCTTCCTTTTCCATTTTAACATCCCTCGCGTCGTCCTCTAGAAAACCAATTCAGCTGTCAAATTATGAAGCAGTCAATTAGGAGACCAGCTTTGTTCATGAGGGATGATTCATGAACTTAAAAGTGTTGTCGTCTCGTCCTCGCAGACCTTCCTCTGTCATATAAGGAAAGAAACATAAGAAGCAGAAGAAGGAAGGGACGTCGATCCTGGAATTACAAAAACAATTAGCGAATAAATCTTACAATGCGGTGCAGAGTAACACAGATGCATCGTCCTCGGAGCACTGCCTTCCCAGCACCGCACGGTACCGTTCAGTAAGGTTCATCTCTGCTTGGCAATAATGCGCCGTCTCCTGCGGTAGCCCCGCTGCCATCTCCGCGGCTGTCGAGCGACAATCGTCCAGTCTGGCCTTCGACTATGTATTTCAGTACATTACGGTAATATGTAAAGGTGTTTTCTTCGAATTGACAACACTTTTTTCAGCGACAGCGAATTTGACAGCCGACAGCTGATTTGTGCTCAGTTTGGTTTGCTATTTCAACATGAATAGACTTACGCTAGAACGACGCGTGAAAAATAATTTTAAAATTCGTGGTTCAGTTCGGGAAACTTGCCGTGCGCTGCGTCAATTCGATGGTCGACATAATTGGAACAACCGTGGATCATCTTCTGTGATTGATAATACGCACGCGCACCGAAGAAGCTGTCTGAAGCAGCATCGAGCGGAGCGCGGTATCGAGGACGCCGGCGTGCACAGGTGCAAGGTGACTTCTCCGTTCTCCAATTGAATGGCATTAATGCGGAAGAGCTCCGGTCTCAGCGCGCCGGTGCAACGCAATCTATGTATCGAAGGAAACATTCGATGAGCGCACAATGGACCTGTGAATTGGCCCCGAGATCGTGTCATTTAACAACTTTGGATTATTTTCTGTAAGGATATGTGAAGTCGCTCATGCACGGTGATAAACCAGAGACGATAGACGACTTGGAAGCCAACATTTGTCGCGTTATTTCCGGTATACGGCCCCAGCTGTTCCCGTTTCCTACCACCCTGTGCATCGGTCTTCACTCCACTTGTCGCGGATTAGATTAGATAGATAATGATATTAGCTCAGAAGATAAGCGAATGCGCCGAAAAATAACCTTATCTCTGATTCATTAATGTCAATATGTTACATCAATTATTTTCTTACGTATCAAAAAATATATATTCTGGTACTGAAGCGAGTGTCGTGAAAGGTGCGGGAAGATGACCTATGACCTTCATGATCCGGAAGTGACTGAAGTGTCAAACAGAGACATTCTTGGAGTAGGACTGACAGTCGGTTCTTTATGATAATTTGTTTATTTTTCCAGGCTCTAAACTAAATATTTGCAACGACACAAGTTGTCCAGTTTGAGGCCAATGTTGTGTTCCCGCGAGACACATTACACAAAGATATTATATCATATATTATTCTTCATGGAACGGGTCCATTTTAAGGTGTGTTTAACCCTTTCAGGCCCCGAGTAATTCTGGCGAACTTTAGCGGGTCGTGTTTAGATCTTTGTACGAATATATTTTAATACGGCAATATTGAAGGCTTTATGACATTGAAAAACAGCGGTGCTATATGCTTCAATAAAACTAGTCAATATGTGTGTGGTCCGCCATGCGAGCCCGAGAGGGACTGTGCATAGAGAGCCTTTATAAGTCGCCGCGCCCTTCGGAAGCGCTCTCTTATCTACGCGACTTCCAGTTGTAACTACTATTTCTGAGTGTAAATCTAGTATTAATCCATGCACTTTGAAGTGTTGCAATAAACTATAATACCGAGATATAACATAAGAGGATATAACACCAAAGTTAACTAACACGGCGGCCAGTTTCAACGATAATTATTTGTACTATATTAAACAATCGTATCTATAATATGAATGATGGAGTTAGTGTTATGATAAGCCGGGTGTAGAGAGAGATGCAGCATCACGATTCAAGGGTGAAACCATCTCCCCCAGAGTAGGGCGGACCGTGAGTCACCAGGGAGGGTGTAAATAATCAGATAAAGCACTTTGTTTAAACCACTATTTATTGATAAATCAACATGTTTCGATACCCGCGGCATCTTCTTTAGGAAACAATGTATACTAATATAAGAATAAGACTATGAAGTGTAAGCGGTGGGTCACTAATTAGCCACAGCTGGGGAAGCAAATATAAAGGTGACTATTTGCAAAAAGGATTTGGTTATCTATAATACTTAGTTTGCTATTAACACATTTCTTATTTAGTTTAATCGGTTTGTTCAGCTGATCAAAAATCAAAATGGTTTCATTATTTAAGCGAACGTTTCAAGAAAAATAAATTATCTAAAATATCAGCAGGATCCAGAGGGTTAACACGATAAGACATTTGTTCGCAGCCATCCATGATAAGAAGTGGTTCTAAGCGACGCAGAGCCATCGCGCTTGCTATTATCCTGGACATCTTCAGCTCGGTGGTTACCGCGGAATCCTTCGCAGCAACGAACTGTTTTAAAGTATTATCTAATATTTTTTGAGATACTTAAAAAGACTAAAGATTGCAGGTTATTTTTAGTATTATTAGTTTTCAGTTCACCGATATGTTAATACTTTAATTTGATTAATAGTTTCCAGCCAGACCCGCCTGCCGCACGCGCGCCACCGACCCCAGCGCCCTGATTGGGAGACCCTCGCCCTCACCCTCGCCCTCACCCCCAACACCCCCAGCTGTGAGTCGGTCACTTTATATTCTACATATTTAAAGTATATATTGAATATAGACTGGGCAGTGAATAGCTGCAGGGTATATTCTCCCGCAGTATCGGGGATTCGTTTTATAATTTTGGAAAAATTACTTTTTTTTACATTTGGTAGACTCAAAATTGTATTTTTTTAATTAATTTAATAAAAAATTTTGTTTTATCACTAAACTAATTCAAATCTAGTGATTTCTTGTAAAGAATTAATTTTTGAAATATAAAGTTATTTTTATATATTTTCATTTCATTAATATGGTGATATTTTTGAGGCAGCCAGCCACCCCCGCCCCAACCCGCCCGACAGCCAGCCACCCCCGCCCCAACCCGCCCGACAGCCAGCCACCCCCGCCCCAACCCGCCCGACAGCCCGCCCCCGGAGGCCCCCTGCGCCCGCACGGAGCCGACCCTTTCAGCTGTAAGTTGCATTGCATTCTAATATAATATCTGGATACATATGAACTCAAGTTCAGTTGTACTCTGGGTGTCCTCATATATTTCCAATATCATATTTTTGTTACCCAGTATCTCGAGAAGTCTCTCAATAGACTCGGCCTGTATAATGGGTCCAAACTAGCTGTTTTTACATCCCATTGTCCCAAAACGTGTTCTAAATAATTTGGATATCTCACGAACGCGATACGGAATGACGTCATCAGACCAAAATATATTCTCCCATAGATTTGCTATCAGTTTTGATAATTAATATAGATACAGAACAATATTGTCTTATCTGCCTACCTCGAAAGATCACTATTTAATAAGTCTTAAATACACAAACTAATGTTCCTCACTTTGGGTATCAGGGTAACAAAATGTCATCCTATGTTTAATTGTTGTATTTTCTCGGCAAATATAAATCCTCCCCTCACCCCCAGCGTAGCTAGACCCTTTTTATTACTACCCAGTTATTAAGTATATTGTTGAACTTTCCAGCCGAGCAGCCAGCCCCGACCAGCCCTCCTCCCAGCCCCCCTAGAAAACTACCCAGTCGACCCTCACACGTGAGTACAATAATGTGTTTCTGGATAGAAAGAACTCAGTTCACGAGACGAAGTGAATATATGATATATTAAACAGATTCTGTCATATTGAAAAGACTTCCATGAATGTACTGACTTATTTCTTCATGGCCACATATTAGATAAGATACTTGAAATAATATTGTTGAATTTGAACATTTCCATAGTTAAAAATAAACTAGAATTGACATATTCCGTAAAGATACATATACTGATATAGTAATACTTGTAATTATCAGCTTTCCATTCTACGCTAGTAACAAATTAAGGAATTATATATTAAATAACAAGTATAGAAATGATATTTAAAAAATGTGGGGTCTACAAATTAATTTGCAATGGTAGCAATTATTTTTGTATTGGTAAATCTTGCAGAAATGTTGATATTAAAATGAAGGAGCACTCGGGATGCCCGAATGGCGACAACTATTCGGAATTTTCCAATCAGCTTTTGTAAACAAACCGTTCTTTTGACATTAACGAGGGTTTAGAAAGTACACATATAAAAACTAGGGGTTTTCAGTAAGATTAATTAGAAATTTTATAAATAAGAATAGCAATGTTAATAGCGAGCTAAATATTACAAATAATCAAATCCTTTTTGAAAATAATCTCCTCTAAATTTGTTTTCACAGTAGCTGCTGCTAAGTTACCCTCACTTTTAATATAATTTGAGTATACACTGTTTCCTGAAGAAGACACCATAGGTATCGAAACACTTGGTTTATCAATGAATAGTGGTTCAATCTTGTCATTCATATAAGAAGTGGCCACTAAGTCACTTTGCTAATATTGGAGAAGCAGAGTTGTTAGTTTTGGGTATCAGGATAAAGGAAATCTTCGTCTTGTCCCACTTCCCATCCGCTCTTCCTTCGAAACGTCTCCCGCGATAATCCCTAAACACAACGTTTAATTATTTTGTGTCAGCAAATCAAAATCCTCCCCTCTGCGTAGCCAGACCCTGCTTTATTATAGCCTCCCACTGCCCAGTTATTAAGCGTACTGTTGAATCTTCCAGCCGAGCAGCCAGCCCCCGTCAGCCTTCCTACCAGCCCCCATCTGCCCTGCAGGAGAAAACTACCCAGCCGACCTTCACACGTAAGTACATTTTATTACCGTATTGAAAGAACCGCCTCCTGAAAGCTAAATTAAATATTAACCACTAAATTAATGTATTAATTATAAATATATACATATAAAATCAATTTTGTCGAAAAATACTGTTTTTGCGCTACCGGGATTCGAAACTGGATCTCTATTTCCAATCCGGGGAAGTGCATTACCATTGTGCTATAACATCAGTATTTTTGTTCACAAATTTTCGTATCTATATGTTACATTTTTCAAATGAATACACCTGTCGTTCCATTATTTGAAAGCCATCTACATTATTTTTACAGAATCTCAAATACCTTTGAGTAAACCGACTGCAGACGCCAGAATTATCAATTCATTTTTATTAAATTTTGGACACATTGATACAACTTATATTATTAAGGGAAACACATTCTTATTGCGAAGTTGTAATTATTCAGAACATACGGTCTGTGATAATTTAAATACTATATATTGCATCACCGGGAAAAACAATATTTTTCGACAAAATTGATTTTATATGTATATATTTATAATTAATACATTAATTTAGTATTTAAAATATCACAGAGCGTCTGTTCTGAATAATTACAACTTCACAATAAGAATGTGTTTCCCTTAATGAAATATTAGCCCACTGAGGTCATGTACTGTAAGATATTTAGTATATAAGGTATCGTCTCAAAGGCTTCGGTCTATCTTGTGTTGTCTTTAGTGATATAATGAATAGCTGTTTCGCAAGAATGTTCATCTTTAAACTGTGATTGTTGATCCGCCAGTGTATTTGTATCACAATTGTTGGTTTGTTCTGATTTAGGCAAGCTACTTATTGGCCTGAAGTCATCTGTCTATGGTTTTCTTAACAAAATATAACTTCTGATATAAAATCTATCAATTGCACAATACATTAGTTTATTATTAATAATTCTAATGCAAAATGAAGGGATTCCTTATAAATCATAGAAAAATACAAATTTTGTCGTTCAATATTAATGTCAATTATTCGCGCAGAGGGCAATTCAAAGGAACGCAAGGGAACAATTGTATTTTAAATACTAATTTAATGAATTAATTATAAATATATACAGTGAAACCCTCTTAATACGTTTTCCAAGGACCGCCAAATAAAATCTTATTAAGCAGGAAAACTTATTAACAGTGATTTCAATATTTCCGTGCATTATTTGACCATAACACCTAATATTGTATTTTAACTAACATTAGAATACTTACAATATTTTATTTATAAAAAAATGATTAAAAAACAATTTTACTTATATAAATATGTATTTGAAAATCACAGCCATAAATAGGCATACCTAAAGGAGTAACAAAAATGCAACAAATTAATAATAACGAAGAAGATTAAATGAATGATAATAAAATGTAACTATAAGAATGCTAATAAAAAACCCTTATGTACCCTTAAAGTATATTAAATACTACTTACAGAAACAGAATAATATTATAAGGAAACTAAATGAAGTATTCAATTTGAACTATCTAAATAATTACCTATAAAAATATTACTACTAAAAAGTGATTAATTAATTAAAGTCACATAAAATATCTAACTACCTAATAAAATAAATGGATAAACTTTTATGGCCCATGGAAAACCCATTTAAAGAGAGTTCATTTTATTGCACCCATTGAAGGTGGAAGGAATATCGCTTTCATTTTTAAAAATGTCAAACTATAAAAATTCTGCGAAAAACGTATTACGAGGGACATTTTGTAGGGATAAACTGAGTTCTGTCAGAAATATTTTAATTTATTAGGCGGGAGACGTATTAAACATAAAAAAATACGTAATTTGTATGGGACTTTTTCGGGACCGAACAATGTAATCCTATTAGGCGTGAAAACGTATTAAAGGTGATCGCATTAAGAGGGTTTCACTGTACATATAAAATCAGTTTTGTTGAAAAACATTGTTTTTGCGCTACCGGGATTCGAACCCGGATCTCTGTTTCCAACCCGGGGAAGATGCACTACAAAATTGATTGGATATGCATATATTTATAATTAATTCACGAAATTAGTATTTAAAACATGACAGAGCGTCTGTTCTGAATAATTCCAACTTCACAATAAGAATGTGTTCTCCTAATAATAGTATTTTCTTGTCTGTACCTGTTGTTTGATTACAAACTAATTAGGTTTCCAGCTGAACTTGATAGTGTTAATATTCCGTCTGGTTAATCATATTTGACCATCTTTTCTGTCTTCACATTGAATTCTAATTTCATATCTACTTATACTCCGCGATCTTTATATGTCTATCTGTCTATCTTTATAACCATATTTGTATTATATAGCGCATTGCCTGTATAATGAATATACAATAGTCACGTGACAGAAGCCAACATTTGAACATCCTTTTGGCCCCAATGCGTTATTTAAAACTATTCCGATTTCCCACAAACGCGGTTCAGAAGACGATCCTGAAGACCAGTTTATAGAATTAAAGATATTTTCACATTGATTTAGCTACGGTTCTGAGAATCACCACAGATCGAGTATCCAACTCGACGGAGCTGCTTTTCAAATGAAATATGATCCTTTCTCCTTTTAAATATACAAAACAAAGTTATTTACTTTAGGTATTAGCGTAACTTTGGACTTCTGCTTGGAGTTTGTACCAAATCAAAATCAAAATGGAATGAAATATAATATTAATTACAGTAAAAAATCTTAAATCTTTTCAGCTAAATAAAGGCCCTATTTTAATACACCCTCCGTGCCCAGTTATTAAGTACATTGCTGAATCTTCCAGCCGAGCAGCCAGCCCCGATCAGCCCTCCTCCCAGCCCCCACCTGCCCTGCGCGAGAAAACTACCCAGCCGACTTTCACATGTGAGTACGATATTTTATTAACGTATTGAAAAAAGTGACTCCTGAAGGCGAAGTGAATATATGAAATTTGAACCCAATGATGCATGCGTCGAGGCGAAACTAATTACCCAAATATCAAGTGACGTTATTTGATCTCGCCAGAGAGAAAGATGTTGATAGAAAGAGACGACAAATATACATTTCTCTGTAGTACACCCTTTATGTAGTACACAGTAGACGCCCTTTCCCTCAAAACCGTCCGATCGACGAAAAGTGAAATGCTGGAAAGTTAGTCAGTAAGCACGAGTGCAATACTCATTAACATTGCAGCCAGAAGAGACGAGAACCGTCTGCAAGATACAGGATGCCTCGCAAATTTAATACAGATATCAAAGGATTTTGCAGAACGAGCCACTTTTCTGGCACACTCGACATGAATTTAACGGTCGCAGTCTTTCTAATAATACTATAGTGACAAATAATATTAAATGTATCGGAACAGCTTTACATCAGAGCAGAGGTCCTATCTGAGTTGTCATCTAGTGTTTAACTTCTGAAATAAAATTGCTCGATTAGCGAGCGATCCCAAATATGGGATTCAGCGCGATATGAAGTCGATCGTTTTCAAAAATAGATGTAGGTATCAATAATATAGATAGTATAGAACCGGAGAATAGATTTTTAAAATTTGTCGAGAGCCTAATTTATTGATACAGCACAAATGGTTAACGCGTCTGCACGAGAATAGGAAAAGGACCAGGTTCGACTCTCGGTAGCAACTGAATATTTGTTCACCTTTTTTTTAAATATATAAATAATCTTGCACTAATTTACCTAGTTTTTATCGTGAACTTATTAACTTTTGTTTGAAGGTTTCCATCTTCAGGTCTTCCTTCTCAATATTAGCCTCAAAGCGTTATTTTGCATCATTGATAAATGTTGCATTTCTTCTTAGACTCCTTTGGACAATATTCATTTTTTTGCTAAACATATTATTCTAGACATACTTCAGCCTCTATATGTGATATTTACTAAATAGTTTGATGAATCTGAATTGTTGACATTCAAGATTAGCCCCGATTCCGCTTCAGGGGCAGAATGATGACCCACGCTTGTTTATGTCAATTTAAAAAATAAAACAGCGCTCTGTTTCTCACGGAAGCTGCCTTACTGAAACTATTGTTTGATTTCTTGCAAATGAGGTTTCTCTTCCGAGAATTACTATAGACAGAAATATTATTAACTACATTTGAGCATGTCCAAGTTATTGAGAACAAACAAGTACCGGATCTTTACCACCGAGGCATTGTTATTAAACAAATGATAAGACGAAGCTATTTATATTATATACGATCACTTAAGCCTATGATGCCCTTACTTCCATACTTCCCATATAATATCATATGAACAGATTCGTCTCCGTGAACTGTTGTCCTCTCTGCCTAATATTACTAAGAAAAAAAAAAATTTTTAGAAAATCAACTTTTACAGATACTATCGTACACAATGAATCTAATCATCCAATATCACATGAGCAGTCAGGGTTCCACTCCATGATACATCGTTTAGTCAATATTTCTATGTCAATATCCAATTTCAATATTGAATTGAATACAATTAAAAAAATAGCAGTTAATAACGGGTATAATACAGGTTTGATAGACACTATTTATAAAATAAATTAAAATAATATATTAATCAGTTTTTATATAAATCACAGATAAAACATAATAATTATTGGCGTAGGATTTTATACATAAATAACTTTTCGAAACAAATATCTAAACACCTACCACGAGACATTAGACCGGCATTTTATACAAATAATAGTATAGGAAATTTACTCATCAATTCTAAAGACAAAGATGATAAATTTAACAATTCTGGCGTCTATAAACTTAGTTGCGAGGATTGTGCTGCATTTTATATTGGTAAAACGGTGAGAAATATTAATATGAGAGTAAGGGAGCATTTGAGATGTTTGAACAATAGTGAGTTTTCAGAATTTGCTAATCATTTGATAGAAAATAGTCATGGTTTTGATAGAAAAATTGGGATTGTCAATTTTACATATAAACGGTCACAAATTAAATAATTTGGAATCGTTGGAGATAAATAAAGCATGTAAAACTAATCAGGAAATTGTAATCAGCCAACTAAATTTAACTACGAGTCCTATTCTAAAATTTTTTCCTAAAAATTATTCCACTAAATTTGTATTGAGCAGTAATTTGAGTTAGGTGCTAAATTAATTTTTTAAATAATTGTTTTTTTTTAAATTTTAAAAATTGATTCTGATGAAGAAGCAATGCTATATATTTTTGGTTAGTTATGACATCCTGAAGAAGAAAATGGTATTTTTCGAAACCGGTAGATGTATTTAAACTCTATTCAGTGGTTAATAAAACAAAGATAATAAATAAAAAATGTTATTTAATATGTTTCAAGAACATAAACTAAATGAACTGTATGCACTTTGGGTGTCGGGATAACTAAATCTCTTCGTCTTGCCCCCCGCCACGTTCGGGTAGCAGATCGAGATCCTCCCCCACCCCCTGCGTAGCCGCGCCCTGTTATTAACTATATTGTTGAACTTTCCAGCCGAGCAACCAGCCCCGACCAGCCCTCCCCCAGCTCCCTGCGCTGCGGGAGAAAACTACCCAGCCGACCTCTAGATGTGAGTACTACCTTTTATATATGTATTGAAAGAACCGCCTCCTGACGGCGAAATGAAGTACTAACCCAATATCACATTGTATATACAGAGATAAGAACTTGTGGTATTTTCCTAACTCTCGAGAGTTGTACTGCTCTCATCTTTCCCTTAGAACTTCTAGGTATTCTGTGCTTCACTCTATCAAGGAGAACCTGGCTCTTGTCATAATACAATGCACATAATGTTATTTGATCTTGCCAGAGAGAAACATTTTGATAGAAAGGGACGACAACAAGATGGTTGATTTTCTCACATTCGAGACAACTTTTCCAAAAAGACGCGTTCTTGGACCTACGGTATATTTCTCGAGCTCCGGCTGTACTATGCGTGTTGCCAGTTTGGATCGGCATTTTGATTTACTTTTTAATATTCAAATAATGACAAAATACAGAGGTTGTCATAGCAACATTATTAGAAATCAGATTACAATAATTACTTTTCGTGAGAGATGCAACAGATGCTGCCCCTGATAGTCACCCGGCCTCGGCCCGGCTCCTTTGCTGGACTTGAGTTTGTAAATAAAGCCATTCCTCGAAATGGGGTCTATTTCGATGGTTTAGTTGGAAGGCTATTTGGATATTTTAAATAATTTGGTATAAATTATAAATAATACGGAGCCAATAATAGCGGGATATATTTTAATGAAAGCCGTCTGCTGTTTTATTTTTAAGGCATATGTTTTTTAAGCCCTGAAATTGACTATAGTTGAGTACCTCTGCTTTGATCTTTGAGAATGCTCGCCCCTCGCCCGCGCCAGCCTGCTCTTCCGCCACTGCTGGCAATATTGTACTCTGCAACGTCCAGATGATCAGATATATTAGTGATATTTTTCAGCCAGCCAGCCACCCCCGCCCCGCCCGCCCGACAGCCCGCCACTGCGCAGGCCCTCTGCGCCCACACGGAGACAACCCTTTCAGCAGTAAGTTGTATTTATTTATAAACCCAAACGAACGAATGATTTTTTAAGCCGACGTTTCGACATGTTAACCACCTCTCGTTTATAAGCAATAACTGTTTTAAATGTACAAACTGAAGTTATATAGTTTCTAGAAAAATAATCTGATTCTGTCAAATGACTGGAGTTACTCAGTTCTAATATATTTCCTACCTTTGGGTATCAGGATGAACGATCTCTTCGTCTCGTGCCACATTTCGCTCTGTAATCAAAATATCTCCCAAAATGTGATCCACTTGGTGTTTGTTCGTCTGCTCCCTGTGATCATCCCTCAACACTATGTTTCGTTCTTCAATTTTCTCAGCAAATCAAATCCACCCTCCCGCTGCCCAGTTATTGAGAATATTATTACATTTTCCAGCCGAGCAGCCAGCCCCGACCAGCCCTCCTCCCAGCCCCCCTAGAAAACTACCCAGTCGACCCTCACACGTGAGTACAATAATGTGTTTCTGGATAGAAAGAACTCAGTTCACGAGACGAAGTGAATATATGATATATTAAACAGATTCTGTCATATTGAAAAGACTTCCATGAATGTACTGACTTATTTCTTCATGGCCACATATTAGATAAGATACTTGAAATAATATTGTTGAATTTGAACATTTCCATAGTTAAAAATAAACTAGAATTGACATATTCCGTAAAGATACATATACTGATATAGTAATACTTGTAATTATCAGCTTTCCATTCCGCGCTTAGTAGATGAGTTCATGTTCCCTTATCCATAAATACCTTCAACAGATAATTACACATTATTAAACAAATTTCAATTAATAATAAAGTATAAGGAAAAGTAGATCAGATCAAATGTTTACCTATGGGAAGCAGTGGAGAAAAACCCTGTTTTTATGTAATCATACTCCAAATTTAATTATAAAATATATCCCAAATTCTATACACCGAGCTTTTAACACTAGTAACAAATTAAGGAATTATATATTAAATAACAAGTATAGAAATGATATTTAAAAAATGTGGGGTCTACAAATTAATTTGCAATGGTAGCAATTATTTTTGTATTGGTAAATCTTGCAGAAATGTTGACATTAAAATGAAGGAGCACTCGGGATGCCCGAATGGCGACAACTATTCTGAATTTTCTAATCAGCTTTTGTAAACAAACCGTTCTTTTGACATTAACGAGGGTTTAGAAAGTACACATATAAATACTAGGGGTTTGCAGTTAGATAAATTGGAAATAAGAATAAGTGATCCTTTTTGCAAATAGTCACCTTTAAAATTGGTTTTCATAGTAGTTCCTGCTTAGTTACCCAAGATACCATTGATAATAATAATTTTCCTCACATTGAAGAAGTAAAGAAGGACTCAAGATAAAGGATGTCTTCGTCTTGTCCCACATCCCATCCGCTCTTCCTTCAAAACGTCTCCCGCGATCCATTCGGTGTCCATCCCTGCCCATGAAGTGCCCTGGTCCGTGCGATAATGTCCCTGCTCGGTTATAAAGTGTATTACTGAACTTTTCAGACAACCCGCCACACCCGAGCAGCCTTCCTCTCCCGCTGCGGGAGAAAACTACTCAGCCGACCGTCAGATGTAAGCGCTCTACTTATTAGATAAAGGCATCTCGTCTCCTTCCATAGTACAGTAAGCGAGTAACGATGCTTCCATCTCTCCAGTTAGAATGGAAGGTTTTCTGTGCCCGGTTATGCTACTGCAATGTACTTGAATTGTCTATGAACCGTTAACTTAGCATTATTCCTTTATAACATTTATTAATAGTTCTATAATGCTCCTCCCAGCCCCAGAAAAGGAATGTGTTGTATTATTTCAAATAAATTAATTATTTTGTAGATCGAGTTGAAACACTTTCGGAAACATCTTCCCAATATCAATAACACGATTCAACTAAAATTAAATTATTATTATTATTCAATATTTCATAATAATATTAGTATCGGTCCTACGAGTGTGTGTTTTTACATTTTAGTTTGCCCTTTGATCAAAATATCTTCAATGATTCATTTGACCTCAGCCAATCGACATCCTTCCCACCCTGTATTAATACACCCACCCTTATAGAGTATATCTTTGAATTTTCCAGACCAGCGGACACACCCTCCCGCACACCATCCTCCCGGCACCTGCGCTGCGGGAGGAAACTGACCGGTGACCTTCACATGTAAGCATAATACGATCATTCATCTATTTATCGAAAGATCTCAATATTTAATTTAATTATTCTCTACTAGTACTGCAGTTTCTATCGGTTTGGTGAATATCTAATAAAAATACACTAACCTGCTCACCCTGCAGTCCGTAATCTTCTGGAACTCGGCCGGCATACCGACTCCTGAGTCGTCTCTGAACAGAAGCAGTTTCAGACCTCCCATCCAAGTATAAAACCGAGTACACAATCAGTATATTTATACATGTTCTAAAATAAACAAGATCAAAGTCGTTCCTTTTCTACATTAATGTTCAATGTATGCAGTTTCTCCTCCGTTCTTATGTTTTCTGGCATTTCATTCCATTTCTCTTCCTGCATGTCAGTCTCAGTCTATCTCCTCCTCTCGTGTGATGTTCGTGCTCATACTGATTTGATACAGATACTTTCTTACTTTTCGATAAATACCATTTCTCGAGCTTTTCGACAGAGGACCGTCTTCTCCATCGCCCTCAACTCTCGTCCTTTTGACTGTGCTCCTCCACTTTGCTGCGCAACCTGCAGATCTGTCACCCTTTCCACTTTAGTCCAACGTATAGAGGATTTTCCTCTTCCTCTCCGTCTTCCGACTTGGCCACCACGCCGAGCTTCTCCAAGATAGCTTCCCTTCTCGCACGATGCCAAAGATATGAAGAATTCGTTTCAGGCTGCAGCTTGAGTCTGTCCTTGATGTTCAGCTCCTGCAGAATGGAGACGTTCGACATTCTTGCCCATGATCCGTATAGTCCTAAACGCTACGTTCTACTGTTGACTCTTCTCAGCAAATGAAAATTGTCTCTGCTTTAATACACCCTCCCACTGGCCCAGTTATGAAATATATTGTTGAATTTCCAGCCAAGCAGCCAGCCCCGGCCAGCCCCGGGCAGCCCTCCTGCCGGCCCCCTGCGCAGCGGGAGACAGCACCCAGCCGACCGACAGATGTAAGTACTGTATTATATTTGTTGATTGAAAGAATCGACTCCTGAAGGCGAAATGAACTATTAACCCGATGATGTCATATTGAATAGATTTACAAGATATTTCCAAATATTTATTTAACCCAACCTCTGGGATCTTCTAACTGCCGGGAGTCATACTGCTTCCATTCTTCCAGTTCATACTCACTCATTCTAGTCCTTTATGTCCTTAATTATTACTTTCATCCCGAGTCAGTATTCATTTGATCCAATATTGTATTGTGATTTCAAAAGCTGACATTGTTATTGCGGAATTCGGTACAACTGTGAAATGTCTTCGTTCTATTGATTCTATTTTTACTTTAAATACTCCAAACTAATTAAATTCCTAATAATCCTAATATCTACTATTGTTATTAAGCAACATACTAACAATAGTAGGGATGCGCACCCCCAAATTAGAAAGATCTCAAATTATGAGGGTGACTATCGCCATCTATGTAAAACAACACCAAACTCTATAATGCTGCAGTGTGAAATGATAAGTATTTATTTAAAGGTTAGGAAACTGATCAGGTTAGAGCTTGTGAATAAGGAAGACGTCGCAATCATAATTAGTTCATAATTTAAAAACCTTTTAGCTATTTTAGAACCTCTTTTTGGACACATATATAATTGGTTTTGGCAGTTACAGTCTAGAAGCAATGTACGATGCGCGTCTCTGTCCTATTTAGTATCAAATTCGACATTTTTAAAGTAACATGTTCGTTGGTTTTACTCCGAGTCACTATTAACAGAGACAAAATGAAATAAAACAGTTTTTTTATACAAGGAAGATACATTTCAAACAGGAAAATCTTTAAAAACTTGTTTGGTTGGGTATTCTGTATCTCTCGAGTATCTCCCCTGAAACCGTATTTATCTTATTATAATAATAAGAAGGGTCCTAAACCTGAACCTTGCGGTGCTCCGCAGGTAACCACTAGTCATGAACTTTAACCTGCTGGACTCTGCCATTCAACTAGTCGTGCAGTAAGTCACACGCTAATATTTTTGGTTAATTTTGTAGATTGCATTAAAAGTACTCACTTTATCTGGAAAACCAAATAGATTAGTTGATACAGCTTACTGATCGTTTTTCATACATTTTGCGAATATCTTATCGAAATTAGATAGCAGAGAAATCGGTCTATAATTTTAGGATTCTCGGAATTTGCACTTTTAAAAATATGTCTTATCACTGTTTGCATGAAGACACCTGTTTAATGATTAGATACAAATATATTTCAGTGATTTAATTAAGTTATTCTGACATTTGGAATTATTAACGACAGATTTAGTTTTAAACTTTGGATCAATATTTTAATTAAATCTTCGTTTATTTGGGTTAGGAAGATACATTTATTTGATTTTAATTTACGTTTGCAGTCAGATGATAACTTTTTAGCCACGTTTCACCTTCTGAGATGAAATATGTTTTTCTAGATAAACTTTCATTAATGGCTCTCCATTTGGTTTAAGCACAACCATTTCGTTATAGTAAAAAGTATTAATGTTGTATTGTCAGTATAATCTGGAACACCGGTACTTTAGATGAATCCGACGGTATGATCATTGTGCTTGAAGAACTTTGTGTTTTTGATCGTTTCTACCAAATAATTAGCTTCCATCAATTAAGGAGAACACATTCCTATTGTGAAGTTGTAATTATTGAGAACAGACAGTGATACAAGTTGCAGTTTTGGCCGCCGCATCCATCAGCTACCTCCTCCTCAGGTCCTCAGTCCAATAACGAGAGTGCACATTGTCTTTAGTTAGAACATCCTACGACTAGTGTAACATTATACAAATTAAGCGCTTTGTCGACTTGACTGTCCTAAAATGCTCTGTATCGCAGTTGGCTTCTTTTCGCTCCGTCTGGTCCTTTCAATTTTCATGAATTCCTCAAAGTACACACATTTGGAGCGTGTATTGTACATCGAGCATAATTATCCAATGCTAAGATCGGGAGATAATATATTTGACTTGTTCCTACAATGGCGTGGCTCGGATATTATCAATTCTTCCTGAACTCCTGAATGCGATTGTAAAACAGGTGACTTGTCTATTTCTGAGCGATCTCCAACATCTGTCATGTATTTCTGGCTTCAGAAAATGCCTAATTCTCCATGTCCGGCTTGATAACACTTACCCTACCCTGATGATATGTGCGGCTCTTCCGGTATTATACTTCAGCTTAATCCTGAATAATGGATGATTCTAGAACACAGTTCAGCAGCGGGATCGGGCGGACTTTCATACAGACTTTATCCATTGTGCGTTCAAACTATCGATGGCTCATTTTTTGCATTTCTTTTCGTAATTTGAAGCGAAAAGGGATGGATGTGATAGAACTCAATGTGTATACAGAGCAAAGCCTAAAAAAGATTGTTTACGAGGCATTTTATCACCATTTTTGTCTAAATTATCTATTTGGATTGGTTTTACTTTGATAGTTCCGAATTACGATACGCCTTAGAGAGGACATTCCAGCTTTTCTCGCTACACAGAACTAATCGGTTGGATTTCAATTCTGCACCGCAAACATTAACGCTATTGGTCGGTGTCGGTTCTCTATCGCCAATCGTAATCTCATCGGAGGGCTGGACCCGGTGGAGCAGGTCGGACCCTGGCCCCGCCCCCTAGCTAGCTAGTTTCTTGAACATTGCTTCTTGATGGCCGGTGACAATATTCAAATCATAGGACTTCCCTTTCTGCAAATACTGACCAATATCTATCTTTGTTTTCCAGATCAGTTCAGAGCCGAGCACCAGTCCCGCCAGCAGCTAGCGGTGAGTCGATATTTTATTTATCAATTTGTTCATCGGTGTTATCTGGGAATGTTTCTCTCTCTGTTCTTCGTGTGTTTCCTGTTTCAGATTCTTAATTCGCGTTATATCTTATCTACAATAACCTTGTTTACAAATTTTACTTATCTGTTTATGAATATGATTTTAAATAATCAGTGAAAAGAAAATAAATAAATCTAGTGAAAAATTAAAAGTGAACGTTTGGGGCCCAATTGATCATTTTGATGTATTCAAAATGTTATCGGAAGTAGTTATCGTCGAAGGAGTTATCGTCGCAAGGGTCGGTCCAGGTGGAGGACATCCGCATCCGCATTGCGCCTGAGGCTCTACGAGACGCATTCGGCAATCTTTAAAGATCCGCAAAAATATGGGGTCGGCTGCCCACTGTCGCGTGGAAGCCGAAACTCCCTCGGATCCTTAATACTACAGAATAATACCAGAGAAGCTGCGCTGTATTATAGAGCTATATTCTTTGAATAATGAGAGCGAGGAGCGAGGAGCCAGGAGTGGAAATGGTGATGTATCTCTACAGTCTAAAGCCAAGATATTGAAGATAAATCTCTACAATAGAAGTCAGTTTTTAATCTTAACATACAATCTTAATTAATACATTTCACTTGCTCAGACCCTAGACGGTTTCAAGAATTATTTCAAACAAAGCTTTCTTTTCAAAATGTAATAATTCGTTACTGAATTATATTTGTACGGGTCGCATTCTTTATTTGTATTTTGGACTGAAAAAATACATATTTTGTACTAATAAAGTGGAATATTTTGGACATTGACTTACCGCTTACATATTTAGCGTCATTTTTTTAAAATAGTTCGATATTACGTAATTATGAAACAAACAAATCGGGATATTAGAATGAATTATTTGAAACGAGAGCAGACACTGGTCGGCTGACCTCGGAATGATTTAAATACAATAAAAATAATGGTTTTTATAAGGAACTGACCTCTTCTCTCATCGTTCTTCGTTTCGGACCGACTTCCATTCGTATAAACTGAACCGCCGCCCCCAGCTGCACCCTGCTTCTTCAACACTGTATTTAATTCATCGGAATGGCAACACTCACGCTGCTGCTTCCACGCGAGTCCGCAATATTATTTAGAAATGAGTTATTTCTCCCAGCCTGTTCATGCGAGGAAACTGACCATTCTCCCTTTCTACCATTACTTACGTATAGAGATTTAGCCCTCCCGACTGTACGACCGGGATTAGTGTACTTTGGAATGGATGCTGCATCGTTATGGCATTGAGATCGGTTCCGACGCTATCGAGCCTCAGCACGTCACGACCGGCGGGCGCAGTTGGCGAATAGGGAATAGGGAATAGGGAATATTAGGATGTGACCTCGTCTGTTGACGGAGTCGGAGGTGGCGGTATTCGAAAAGGAGGAAAGAAAGGCAACGCGCACAATACTGGTAGCTGATGGCTGTTTGGAACGAGTGGGCGGTTTGTGTATTTGGGAAGTGTGTTTGGTAGAAAGGGAGGGTGGCTGCAGGGAATAAAGTGGATTGGAATGGAATACAATCTAATGGGGACTTGTCAACCGAGGCGAGACTAGCGGTACACAATGGAGTATGGAAGGCAGGTCCAGCCTGACTGGATGCAGTGGAGATTAGATGACTCAGGATACAGTAATCAGGAGAGATTGTAAAGCTGATCTTAGCGTAGTAAATAGGATAACAAAAGGATTACCAAGGTGGTTGAGTCATATGGAACGAATGAATGAGAAGAGACCAGTAAGAAAAATATAAAACGCAAGTGTTGATGGCACCAGAAATAGAGGACGTTCGCGGAAGACTTGGCTTGACCAGGTAAACCAGACACTGTTAGAAGCCTCAGTAATCGACGAACATTATATAAGATATTCTGAAGGAGGAAAGTAAGGAAAGTAGGTGATAAGTGTTTGAAACCAGTAGACGGTTTGTGCATTTGAGAAGTGGGGTTGGTAGAAACGGAAAGGCTGAGAAATATATCGAGAGCAGAGACTGCAGGGAATAAGGGGGACATTATTGCTAATGGGGCAACACTACCGACACTGGTGCATGGGAGTGAGGCCTAGAGCGGCAGAAGAGGAACGAGAGCAGACTGAATGCAGTGGAAATGAGATCAGTTAGACGTATATGTGGCAGATCCTTTTATAACAGAGTAAAATGCTTCTGCCCATATTGTTGGAACCATATAAACATATCCCGTGCAGGGGCGGACTGGTATATCGGCACTTCTGATGTAAAGTAATGTCAACTGGAAATGTGAATTATCGGGAACGCAATTTAAAGATTGTCAAGTTTACCGTGAACCCAAATGTGAACCGATTTATTTCTAATTCAGCGCCGGTAGGTACTCTCATCTGAGATAATGCATTTTTATAATTTCTTTACGTATCTTGGAACTATGGACATTCAATATTGTGTATGGCTCATATACAGCATTCCTTATAACAGATCTAGTCCACAGCTAATGTATGGCTCATATACAGCGTTGCTTATAACAGATCTAGTCCACAGCTAATGTATGGCTCATATACTACATTCCTTATAACAGATCTAGTCCACAGCTAATGTATAGCTCACATACAGCATTCCTTATAACAGATCTAGTCCACAGCTACTGTATGGCTCATATACAGCATTCCTTATAACAGATCTAGTCCACAGCTAATGTATGGCTCATATACAGCATTCCTTATAACAGATCTAGTCCACAGCTACTGTATGGCTCATATACAGCATTTCTTATAACAGATCTAGTCCACAGCTAATGTATGGCTCATATACAGCATTCCTTATAACAGATCTAGTGCACAGCTAATGTATGGCTCATATACAGCATTCCTTATAACAGATCCAGTCCACAGCTAATGTATGGCTCATATACAGCATTCATTATAACAGATCTAGTCCACAGCTAATGTATGGCTCATATACAGCATTCCTTATAACAGATCTAGTCCACAGCTAATGTATGGCTCATATACAGCATTCATTATAACAGATCTAGTCCACAGCTAATGTATGGCTCATATACAGCATTCCTTATAACAGATCTAGTCCACAGCTAATGTATGGCTCATATACAGCATTCCTTATAACAGATCTAGTCCACAGCTAATGTATGGCTCATATACAGCATTCCTTATAACAGATCTAGTCCACAGCTAATGTATGGCTCATATACAGCATTCCTTATAACAGATCTAGTCCACAGCTAACGTATGGCTCATATACAGCATTCCTTATAACAGATCTAGTCCACAGCTAATGTATGGCTCATATACAGCATTCCTTATAACAGATTTAGTGCACAGCTCTTCGTACATGAATAGCCACCCCAACTATGAAACGAAGATGATTCGGAAGGTTTTCGATATTAAACATCTCGGCTGAGTTAATTTATTATTTTTATTTTCCACCCTCGCGCACACTAGGTGAAGTGATGAATCACTGCTCCCTGTGCGTATTCAACTGCCTGGACCTAATAATGAGTTACCGATCTCGTCTTCAGAGTATATGCCAGCCACGACTAATGAAAACTTGTCACCGTGATCACACCGAGCATTTCCAATTTCCTCACTCACAATGGACTCATCCCCACTCCAAATCTCAATCTGGTTGTCTTCTTCTTCTTCTTCTTCTTGCGCCCTATCCGTTCAACGGACGTTGGCTATCATCGCCTTATCGAGTGCCAAACCATTTCATATTTTCATATTAAAAATATATAAATGTCCGCAACTCAGTGTGTATACAGGGCGAAGACTAATTGAATATTGAATAGTATTAAATTAGGGCGAATTAGGGCGACATTACGGTTGTACCATTCAATAATTGTAGATCTCCATTAGTCTACCGTTCTAAGAGTGCAGTAAGCTATCGAGGTATAGAGAGCTTTTTGTATAAAGGCCTGCTCTGGTCGGTGTCCGATCGAAGCCTATAAACTAAATTCCGTCACCAGGAGTCGCAGGAGCCTTTTATTTGATTATTTAAAATATGCGCATAAGGGATAATTAGTTTAAATGTTTGAACCATTTAATAGTATCAAATTGTCTAAACTCCCTCCTGGACCTGCAATGATCCGGTACACCGGACATCTGAGACGCCTTCGACCGTCCGCGAGAAGATGCACGAGACGATGCCTTCTGGCATTGGACGTTCTATCCTCTGCGCGTACCCCTAGTTAGTCACCGAGTCGGGAATGTCGGGAATAAACCATATTTATGAAGTGTGGACAATCCCCTATCAGTAATGTCATTCTAAAAACTTCAAACAAACAGACAAGAGTCGGAAGGAGATTCTTCTCGTACTATAGCCTAACAAATAAAGCCTAATTCTTATTGTGAACTTCTAATTGTTCAGAACAGACGCTCTGGGATATTTTAAATACGAGATACGAGAGGTATTACGCAATTGCCAAGAGATATACACATTGGAGTAAGAGGGGTTGTATAAGAATAATGATTTAATGGATGCCTAATCGTCTGCAGAACTGGAGGTCGAGGGTTCGATTCCCTCCCTTTGTAACTACGGTTTTAACTCGGAGAGATTTTATTGAGATGTGTTATTGTTAAGGGGTGACATTAACTTCAGGGTCTGGCGCTCGGAGCCACTGCTCTGACCAGACACTTGTGGACGATCTGTTTATCATTGCCGAGAAGCTACTTGACTTTAGATGAACCGTGAAATATTGCAGCCGATTTTCGATGCGCTTTAGGTCCGTATTTGCATGACGGCTGTCTTGTGGAAGATGGAGTGAACTCTCCAAGAAGTTGTCAGTCTGGACCGTACAGTCGGCCAAAAGGTTGGCTTTCAATTATTTAATTATAAGATAAGTTGATATATTTACTAAAGAGTATTGTAGATTTAGCAGGAGGGTCGTGTAGGCTGGCGGTAGGTTTGCAGAAGGTCAGTGGAAGACGACGGCCTTTGAATTAAGTCAAGTTAGTCAAAATATTCTCCAGCAGTTCTATATTCTAGTCAGGAAGACGCGCACCCCTGGGCTGGGGGAGGGTTCTCGCCTCGCAACAGGGAGCTAATGGCGATCCATTATTGAGGAAGGGCAGGCTCATCGAGGTCTGCAGATTCACTCAGGTTCATATTCACAGCAGGCAGAGTATAATATCATTGCAGACAATTCTGATAACGCATTGTTTGAGCTTGAGACTAGTGTCGTTTTATAGAGTTAGGTCCGATGCGGCATTTGGAGATTTAGGTTGATCACTGCACAGGGCTGTCCCGGTGGTCCCACCTTCACGGTCTACCGGTGCAATACGGAACAGGACTTCTTTATGTAGGAGTACTCGCTCACGTAGACTAAGGTTGGAGGTTCGATTCCCGCACCCGATAGTCGTTATGCGCTTGCCAAGAGGGGGTTATATAAAGAGACTGATGAAGGGGGTGCCAACTCGATTAAATGGAAATGAAAAATGAGGTCGAGGGTTGATCCCCGTAACCTCACCCAACCTAACATATTACAGTGACGCGGGTGGCTTCCATCCGGAGGGAGACTAGGGCACAGGAAGTGCGAGCATTGCATGTGTCAGTTGGTTGACAGCAGTCGGTAATAGAACTGGGTACAGAGTCCGGCACTAACAGAGCAGGAGTCCTGCAAAAGGGTCGTGGAGAGGTGGGCAAGGTGGGTTAGCTCTCGATATTAGTGTTTGGATCCTGGCGATTGCAAGCTTTACTTGTTGAATTAAAGGAGATCGCATGCAGGTTCTGCTCATCAGCGAGGATATGCAGGTCTAGGTTTTGTGTGGATACAGTCACTGTACATTTGTTTCGCATTGAGTGATGTGCAAAATCACAGGACAGGGTCAAAGGCATTAATTCTAAAGTTCCTCAAAACGAAAATAAAATAGGGATGTCCAACTTCTCTTGGCGCGCGGGCCATTTTGTGCCAAATAAGTGTAAGTGATACAAAAATAAATTAAAAAATAAATTAAAAAATAATACGTAACTATGAATAATAAGAAATATCAGAATCAAGGTATTGAATGGGAGCGTTGTGGCTGTAATAGTAATAGTCACAAGATAGGATAATTAGTATATACAAGTTACACCCAGAGGGCGCTTCTCTCATCTGATTCATCCCATACTATCTTTGTATTACAAATTGTTGTTTCAATTCATTGAAATAAGTCTCTGATGCACTGTTCCTCATGGCGGAGGGCAAGGTGTTGGACTTGGACTTCCGGTCGGTCCAACTGAAGTAGGGCGTCTACTGTTCATGTTGTCTGGGATGCAGAGCTCTTGATAATACAGAGGCGCCATGTTATGGTCGCGTTGTACATCAACAAGCGCAAATTAAATTCAACTCGTTCAGGGAAACGGAGCCAATATAGTTCAGGCAAAAAGGATGTTATCTGAGACAATTTAGGAACTCCATATATTATCAGCGCTGCCGCATTTAGAATGGGTTCTAATCTATCCAGCTGAAACGTTGGCAGGCCAGCGTAGATGCTGTTACAGTAGTCCACACGTGACACCACGATGAGTAGACGGGCTGTCTCAGGGGGAAGATGTCTCATGAAAGATCTGGATCAATGTGCACGGCCATCAACTTAACTGCAGACTGAGCATTTGTGAAGTAGCTTAGGTGGTTTGGTCATATGGAACGAATGGATTGGCTAAGAAGGCTATATGACGAAAGTGTGAATGGCACCATAATACAGGACATCCGCGGAAGATTTGACTCGACCAGGTACACTAGACACTGGAAGACGGGCGTGTTAGAAGCCTCAGTAATGGGCGAGCTTGCATGAGAAGATGAACGAACGTGATGAAGCAAGAACCGCGTGTCAGGTCAGGAGATGGCGAGTTAGTTAGTTTGTTAGTTATAAACGCTGATAATATTCGCCGTCTGTCGGAGAGGCCAGTGATGGTGCGGAACAGATCTAAATATTGACTTAAATTGTAATTATTAGTATTTTGGCTGTACTTGAACTGTCTGATATCAATAATCTAAGGTATCCAATAATCCAACCCTCTCATAGACCGCAGTAGTCTGCGAAAGGCGCTCACATGCAGGGGGTGTCGCGGCTTAGAAAGATGAATGGTTAAAGTTGGTTATGTATTTAGTGTTATTTTATGGCTAGAAGCTAGTCGAACTAAAGGGGCGAGACTCTGGACCAGCCGGCGCTGGGGGTCCTCAGCGCGAGGGCCGAGAGCCAAGATCACAGGAACAGAACATTGAATAGGCGCTGCAGCAGGCGGCCAAGGTTGGTCGGTTAGTTAGTTAAAAGCGACCTGTTTTTAGGACTACTGGAATATTATTTTAAACAATTGAATAATTTGAATAGAATGCGCGTTAGGTGAGTTTGTCCTACCTAGCTGATGTGTTGGGGACACGTGATTCAATACTCAGCTGATGCACGGGCTCGACTCCCGGTAAGGGCAGGCTCGGCTAGATGTGCGGGGCTCAGCGAGATTTGTAGGATTGTAGGCGGAGTAGAATATCTTGGAGTGGAGAAGATTGAAGATAACTTCATCCGGGCTCTGGACAAGTGGTGGTTAATGGGGTGCATTACAGGTGGAAGGTGGCCGCTACACAGGGCTGCTCGGGAAGGGGGTGGGGACGAGTGCGTAGGATCGGAGTAGATTAAGCTTATATGAACACGAGTGCTGGAGGGGGTGCCCGCTCACTTGCAGAAACAGAGGTCGACGGTTCGATCCCGCACCTGGTTATTATAGAGGACGAGTTAGATCCCGCACCCGAGAGTCATCATACCTTGGAGTAAGAGGGGATATACCAAAAGAACGAATGTGATTATACTAGCGCGGGTGGAGAGAAATCAGGGCTCCGTGCGGAGCATCCGAGGGGATGCAATCAGTGCGGGTGCTGTCGGTGAGGGATGATAATTAACTCATTAAATATCTCTCCTTAATATATCAATTGTATTAATGTTTACATGTCTAGTGTAATAGATTAATTCATTTAATTCTGGCGTCTCCCATCAGATTCTCCGTAATATAATTAATATAATATTAATTAGAAAGATATCCATATAAAATCAATTTAATCTAAAAATATTGTTGTTGCGCCACCGGGATTCGAACCTGGATCTCTTTCCTAACGGGGGAAGGTGCATTATCCAACAATGCTACAGAACCTGTTTGATATGAATACCTCCCTTCTTGTATTGTCTGTATTAGGTCTGTTCTGAATACTTACAACTCTCTCCTAATAAGGAAATGTATTCGATTGCAACTTAATTACTAGGTTCATTAGATAGTTTTGATGTATACCAGATATGTACACGATCAGAAGCAGGACTCTCTGCGCCAGAAACAGGATCTAAGCAGAGCGGATGAGAGTGTAGAGAGGGTCAGATAGTGATGAGCTTCCTCATCATATTTGAAATAGTTCACGATTCTGGTTCTGACAGACAGCCAGGCAGCTGGTGGAGACGGTCCTGTTAGAAGCGAGGAGCGTGTATCGGAAGATATATGAATGTGGATGAGGCGAGAATTGTGTTTCAGGACAGACAAGTGTGGCGCTCCATCCTCTCTGCCCACCCGGCGTGGTGGGGAGTTAGTTAGTTTGAAAATGACTATCCACGAAAGCTATTATTATGACCTCATCAGGAGAGGCCAGCGCTGGCCCGACAAGGCTTTACTTGGATTGCGGTAGTCGGTGAGAGACGCTCTGGTGTCAGAGAGTTGTTCAGGGTTAGAAAGGTTTTGAGAAGTGAGTAAGGGAGACTTGTAATCCATGATTGATTTTGTGTTAGAGGGAGCTAGCGGAACTGAAGGGGTGTACCCCTGGTGGAGTGGGGTGGCCGGTCGAGCCGGACTGTAGTAACGATGTTAGATCACCCGGGCGGGTAGGTTCAGCCAGGGCAGGCACATTGCAGGAAGACTGACATCAACGGTCGGTAGCGAGACAATAATTAATTGTCTATGAAAGAAAGGGAAATAAGGTTAACAGTGGCACAGGTGGACCAGGAATATTTCCGAACGACCTGGTAACTCGGAGTCGAGCCGGGAGATAGTCGAGATGATAGATGTAGACCGGGGCGGGTCCTCAGTCCTCATAGCGCCGTGTAGCCCACGAGGCGAGCCGATATCGATTACAGTCATTGGAACAGATCACTGGATAGTGGCTGCAGTCGGCTGAGACGGTCTGTTAGTTGGTTCAAAAGGAGCTAGTATTAGAAAAGGTGTCAGTATAGTGAGCGAGATTAGGCGGTTTGGTCACATGGAACGGATCAAGGAGGAGAGAATGGTAAGAAAGATATGCGACGCAAGTGTTGATGGGACCGGAAATAGAGGACGTCCACGGAATCGGCGAGCTTGTATGAATGTGGATGAGGCGAGAATTGCATGTCAGGACTGAAGAGCGTGGCGCTCTATCCTTCCTGCCTACCTGATGGCGAGGCAGTTAGTTAACTAGTTAACTCACTCGGATAATATTCGGCGATTATTAGAGAAGCCAGTGGTGAGGCGGAACCGATCTGAATACTTCACTCAATACTAATTACAAGTGTTTACGCTTCTTTATATAGGTATCCAATAATCGGAGGTCTGTGAGAGACGCTCACACGTCAGAGGGTCGTTGCGGCTCAGAAAGGTTTTGAGGCGGAGTTAGTGAGACTCTAGACCGAGGGCCGAGGGCCAGGTAGCCCACTAGGCGAGCCGATATAGATTGTAATCATTGTATACTGAATAGTGGCTGCAGTCGGGTCAGGTGGTCGGTTAGTTAGTTGCAGACGACCTATTTTTAGGAAGGTAGGAATATTATTTGAAAAAATGGAATTATTTGATCTGAATGTGCGTTACGTAAGTGAATGTGAAGTACGAGAATGTTCAGCTGATGTACGACGGGCTCTACTGGGTAAATAGGAACAGGTGTTATAGATCAACGGTCACTGACTCGGGTTCGACTCCCGGCTGCCCGGATGGTCTCCGAGGGTTGAACCATCATATTGGGAGATGGGGCCGTTTATGTAAGATCGGCTCAGAAGCAGGGCGACAGGTCGGGGGAAGAGGGCTGACGTTAATAGGAATGCCCGCTCCTTTGCAGAAACAATGGTCGAGGGTTCGATTCCCGGACCCGGTTTTTATAGACGACGAGTACTCGCTCAATTAGATGAAGGTTCAAGGTTTGATTCCCGCATCCAAGAGTCATTACTCAGGATTATATAAAAAAAAAGAATAAATGGATGCATACTCGCTTGCATAAATGGAGGTCACGGGTTCGATTCCCGCACCTGAGAGGTATTACGCAATTGCCAAGAGAATTACATATTAGAGTAAGAGGGGTCGTATAAAAATAATGATTAAGTGGATGCCCACAGGGCTGGAGAAATGACGGTCGAGGGTTCGATTCCCCCCGTCCAGAGGGCTCAGTGTGAAGATGCAACCGTTGTGGGTGGGGGATTGATGAGGGATGACATTACCTTGACAGCAGCAGGACTGTCGGCGCCAGGAACAGAATGGAGCTGACAGAAGAGGGACGAAAGTGGACTGAATGCAGAGAAAATCAGATCACTTAGGCGTATATGTGGCAGATCCATTTATGACAGAGTGAAGAATGAAGAAATAAGGAAAGAATGTAAAGCTGATCTGAGTATAGCGAGGAAGATTGAGAAAGGGCCACTCGGGTGTTTAGCCATATGGAACGGATGAATGAGGAGAAAATGGCAAGAATGATATATGACGCAAATGTCGATGGCACCAGAAAAAGAGGACGTCCGCGGAAGACTTGGACGACCAGCTAAACCAAACACTGGAAGACCCTCAATACCACTGGAAGACAAATATTTAGTTACAGGAAGCAATTCTTCCTTTGGGTATGACAGAGTGAAGAATGAAGAGTGAAGAATGAAGCTGATCTCAGCATAATAGAATTATTCGGTTTGGTCATATGGAACGGACACAAGTGTCGACGGTAACGTACGCGGAGGACGAACGTATGAAAGTAAAATTGTGTGGCACTCTAACCTCTCTGTCTACCCCGGCGGAGAAACGGCGCGGTGGATGAAACTGTTTTATCATCAGATAAAGGTTGTGGGCCGGCCCCGCTGCGAGTGGCCAGTGATGACGCGGTGCGAATCTCAATGTTGTATTGAACTGAATTTCTGACTATATATTGTGACTATATACCGTATAAACATACTCAAAGCGGGAGAAGACACCTCCATCGAGCGGAGCAATTTAAACATTGTCAAGTTCACCGTCAATCCTAACGAAGATCATGCAGAAGTATTCAATGCGGCGCAGTCTCGAATGGCATTAAACTGCGGACAGAAATTGTGACTCGTAGAATAACTGACTTGGGATTCGTTGATTACCATTAGCCCTAGAGATAGACAGAAGGGTGCACTTTGAATATATGCTACAGTTGGACAGATATGGCCTGTACTCGTCGTGAGCGATACTCCCTCTTGTGACATATCGTGCACGTCCACCGAGCAGGGCGCGAGTCCACCGAGTGCAGTGCGCTCATCGCGGTGTTCGAGAAGGAGGAAAGCTGAGCACTCGGAGGTGATGAATGTTTGTGTGTTTCGGGAGGAGGGTGACTGCAGGAAACAAGGTGAATGGAATTATAGCTAACGGGAAGTTGTCGACCCGAGCCAAACTAGCGGTACCGACACTCGACACTCGTGTGTGGAAGTGAGATTGGAGAGTAATTGAGATCGCTCAGGCGCGTGTGTGGTAGATCCATATATGACAGAGTGAAGATTGAAGAAATAAGGAAATAATGTGATCCGATCTTAAAAAATACAGTGAGTAAGATTAAGAAAGGATCACTAAGGTACGTGACGCAAGTGTCGATAGCACCGGAAGCAGAGGACGTCCGCGGAAGACTTAGCACCGCCGGGTAAACCAGATACCGGAGAACGGTCCTGTCAGAAGGAAGTCTAATCGACGAGCTTGTATGAGAAGAGTGTGGCGTTCTATCCTCTCTACCTGATGATGAGTTTGTTGGTTAGTTGCGTCGTAAATAATATATAAATTTGACATAGGATAAAGAGTGTGAAATGGCTTGAACCGCTAATGTTAGTCACTATTTTAAATAGAATATGCTTCCAATCAAAGCATGTGTAAAGTACAATAGAAATGGAATATTGCAATAAGCGTTCTCTATGACACTTGTCGATATGGCTCCGAGGCCAGATTTAGTTGTTGGCTTGTAGTGACACCGCCGGTGCTGGTGCTGGATATCGCCAGCGCGATAATCCGAGGCCTGATCCCGCCTACTCTGCGAGACGCGCCGAGGTCAGAGGGTCTAGAGACGGAGTTAGCGCTCGGGGTGATTATATTATAAATCCATCGATTATTCATCAGGCGCTATCTGAAGGGGTGTACTCTTGGTGGGGTAGTCGAGCCGGACAGGCTTTAAATAAAATAGTAAGCGGGTAGGTTCAGCTAAGGCTCGATAGTTCTCGATTCTCGGAGTATCGGCGACAATAATGTATTCTCTGGAAGCGTTCGACATTAAAGAAATGCTAATTCGATTAACAAATAACGCAGGTGACACGAGCCAGGAGACAGTTGACAGTTGAGAGTTGAGATGATGTGTCGGTCGTGCCGGGGCCCGACTCCGGACCGGACGATGCTGGAGCCGCGTTGCATACTAGGCAAGCCAATATTGCACCTAACAGCATATTAAACGGTGGCTCGAGACGGTCGGTCAGTTTGTTAATAAGGTAGGAATATTATCTTAAACAATTGTTGCGCGTTGAGTGAGTTCATCTTACTTAGCTACTACTGATATGTTGGTGATGCGTGGCTGACTGTTCTGCTGGGCTCTCCTCAGTTAATACGAATAATTAATACAATTTGGTGGTCACTGACTCGGGTTCGAGCGGACGTGCGGGGCTCATCGAGGCTTGTAGGGTTATCGGGCCCGCGTTCACAGTACAGGCGGAGTAGAATGTCTTCTTCTAATCCAGTCTGCACCGGAGCTGGACGAGGGTCTGGCGAGGCTACTTCCAGTACCTCCTCTTCCCTCTCTCCAGACTAAGCTCGCCACTTGTGGAAGGAATAACTAGCTCGGTGGTCTCCCGGGACAAGGCGAGCATCTCTAGCCACCAGTTCTGGGATTTCATTTAGAGTCATTGCGTTTTGAACAATTGCACGTTTTGGTTATTAGAACTACGGGTTGCAGTATCGCCTTCTGAGGACTCATCGCTAAACTAAAATTCGGTGACGATCCATTGCACTTAAAACTTCTTCTGCCAGGAAACTCTTCACCCTGCAGGCTCGCGTGTGCCCAGAGAGTGCGTCCAATAGGCAGCCCCCGCCCTAGTCGTCATGGCTTTCTGTAAATCAAACACTACGCGGTCGGCCGTCTGGTCCTCATCTTCATCCTTTGTTTTAGAGTTCGTGACACCTTCAGCCTGAAGTCATGTGTTTTTCATGATTCTTGTCAGTCGGGGCATCTTCCGTGTTACAAGCCGTCGCTTTAAGTTCGATCCCATCGCAGAAGCATGGCAATGCGAGTTGGACCCTGTATTCAGGCAGCGGCCGAACAAAACTAGTTCTCGTCGCGTCATGTTCCTTAATTCCACATTAAGATTAGTAGTGTAATATTTCCGCTTTATGAAGGAAACTGACATCTTATCTTCGGGCCTCAGCTCAGGGCGTGCTGTCCTGCACTAGCAGTCTTAGCGGTGCCGCCGTTCTGTTTAATAAAACATCCCTTATTGTTCCCCTGCAGATTGCTAGGGTATCCTGAGAAAGTTTCTTACGCGCAGTTTGGTCCTGTGTGTCTTCATCAGACTATCGGTACACCCTCGCTGCGTACATTCTCTTTACACCTTTGAGTTTTGTCGCCAGTCAGTCCACTTTTATAATCATTATTTCATGTCTTAAATCATATTTATTTTACCATATTACTTTAGTCTACTTTACTACGAAACCGAAATATTCTTATAACGTTTTGATTGTGACGACGCGTCTCTCTCTTCTCATACAGGCGCGGCTCAGACAAGCTAGCCTGAAGATGGAGATAATACTCTCAATGAGTCTCAATGGCGTCGGGTTTGTCTAATTGTGTTAGCCGCACTGCGCACGAGAAGGCGGGAACTTAATGTCTTCAGATAGAAGTGACGGTAGTATTATATCGTCTATTAGCTTACAGCTGACACTGAAACCAGAATAGTGGCGCTTGGAGATTGTTAGAGAGTGAAGACTGTCATAGGTCATCATAGAGTGGGGCGAGGATGGGAGAATCGACAGTCCGCGCCGGTGCTCCCAATTCCTGAAGACCCGTAGGTTATATCCTATAGGTCTGGACCACCGAGCCTTCCGACAGTCCGGCCTTCTGTACGAGAAGCTGTTAGACTGGCATATTTACAGAAGGTGTGTCTCTGTAGTACTCAGGCAACCTAGGTTAAGCTGCTGCCGCGTGCGGGATTCTGTTAGGAAGTGAGGGGGTTCCGACTTGCTCGGCTCGGTCTGGGATGGCGCGGGTTCAGCGAGGTCTGTCACATTCACAGCAGAATATCTCGGAGTAGTACTAGAAGATTGAGGATAATTCTAATATCGCTTTGTATGGGCTCGAGACAGGGATCGTTTTTACGGAGATACACTTATGTCGAGTGGTCCATTTAGAGATTTAGCTTCTTCACTCCACAGAGTCTGGGCGGCTCCATCTTCACGGTCTGTCCGCGGGGGTCGACGGACTAACATATTGGAGGAATAGGACTCCTTTACGCAGGTTTAATTTAGTTGACGACGACGTGGGGGGTTAGAAATCCAATTTTCGCCACAATTGTGTGTTATTGATGAGGGATGATATTAGCCCCTGCCTGACGGCACTTGTAGACGGTCTATTAGCCATTTGCTCGGAGCAACTTGTCTTCAGCTGTTGCAGCAGATTTAGACTAAAATGTCAGTTCCGTGTGGATTCTCCCTTTGCTCGGTGCGCTATATATTCGTATTTGGATCCCTTCAGATTCAAATAGTGATTTGACGGATAAAAGGGAAATCAACAAACAGGGCCTTGCTGGTATTGTTCTGCTACACTGCTAGCTCGGCTGACTCGCGGCCCGCAACTGGGAAGATGGTGTATTTTTACAATTGACTTGTACTCAAGTGTTTGTAGTGCAGAACTAGCTGCACTCGTGTAGGAACAGAGTAGAGCAGACGCGAGAGGCCCGGGAGCAGGCTTGTCCAAGCCACAATTAAGTTATTTTGAAATGGTGAATTTATTTTTTCTCTTTTTTCTTTAACGGACGTCACCAGTTCTGGGCTCACTCATCTGTATCACATTTGAACCATTGAACCATCGTTTCGGTTACTAGAATCATGGCTAAACATCACGGACCGTGAAAGTTTGATGATTTAATACAGATAAATGTGTCTTCCGGGTGGGGCAGGGCACCATTTATTTTTAATTGGTTACCATCGAAGGAGAGTGGAAATGCAAGATCAACTTGTGTTAAATAATTGACCAAACACGACCATGGCTACTGGAGCCATCGTATCCTCCGCACCTCTGGTAGGTACACTGAGGGGAGATGATACATTCGTCCGTAGAACGGCTGCTGACACGATATTCAGCTTCTTCAGGTCTCGGCTCGTGCGTTGTCTCTGATGGCTCGCGAGGTATACCCTAGCTCGCTTTATCTTTATCTGCCCCCAGAAAGAACCACCAGTTGCCACCCGGTCCACTTTACAACCATTACCCTGCTGACGAGTACCGGAAATCAACCTCTCGCAGTTGTACTTGAATTCCCAAATAACCTAATTAGTTTGTCCTTCGAAGACACATCTCCACGTTATCTGGTATTCTGAACAAAAATATCGAGAACTGGCGGAATTGTGGGTACAGAATCATGAATACGATCAATTTACTCACCATTACATAAATAACATAAATTATATTAATTTAACCATACTAGTTGGATTTCGATGAGCAGTGAGGGTAGATTTGGGTAGACGTGTGGGGTGTCAGGTTCGTATTCACAGCGGGCAGAGTGGTGAAAATGGAGGGTAATTCTGGGCTCGAGACAAGGGTTGTTTTATGGAGTTACATTCGTGTCAGATGCTGCAATTTGATCACTCCACAGAGCTAGCTACATACGGAGTCGCTTCTAATTGGGGGAAGAGGATTGAATTAGAGGACGAGCACTCGCTCGCGTAGACGAACATTGACAAAGACTGAGGGCGAAGGTTCGATTCCCGCACCCGACAGTCCTTATCCAAAGAGAATGATTAAGTGAATGCCTACTCGTTAGCAAAAAGTGAAGTAGAGTGTTCGATTCATAACGCGGCTTCTTGTATTAGAGGGGATGGCATGCAGGTGCTGCCCTAATGGGCAGGATATGCTAGTCTAGATTTTGTGTGGGTATAGTCGTGTAGTCACATTTGTCTCGCAATGAGCAAAGTAGGAAATCGTAGGACTTGAGGAGGGAAAACCGTATCTGACGTGCGCAGGTTCATTCAGGTTCAGCAACATTCACAAAGTCAGAGAACTTCCTTTTTAATTTTCTCAAAATATAAATAATAGAGTCATCGGGGAACCATTTGCTTAGCTCAGCCGGAAACCATTTAGTTCCTAAAAATGCGATATTAAAAAAATAATTGTTATGCAAGGGCGAACTTGAACATTGAGAAATTCCCCAGTAGGCCGGCAGGCATATCATCGATTGTGGCGGGCGTCCCGTGGCGGCCAGCCGTGAAACCTTTATTCCTATTACGGAGGTTGTATTTCTAGGAGGCCGTTCTTGTGGTTTCATCGCTCTTGTCTTCTGCCGGGGACGGATACTTCCCAGTGCGACTACAGAATTACAGAACCCGGAGCCTCGAGGGGGATACTGTTGCAGAGTAAGCAGAGTGCTACCTGCTGCCTCTGGTTCTGCTCCTGGTACTCGGTAGTAGGATGCTCTAGAGCTATGCGCGGAGCGTATTTCAAGTTTAATTACAATCTTGCCCTGACCGGCTTCTCTAGTTGTGAGAATGATCGTGGGTGGGATCTCTTGGCTCCTTTCTCGCCTTTTATCCCGCATCAGATAATACATAATAGGGGTAGTTCCTTCCCTTCATTATGGTACATCAGATAAGCGATACTTCTAATTCTACCTAACTAGAGGGAGAGATAAAATACCAAATGGGTGCAGCTCCTCAGATGGCGGGTGTGAATATAACGAGCCCATTATAATGTACTTGTTTCTAATTGAGCAACAGAGTGCCGAACTACGCCTGTCAACTCTATATATTTTCATTCCGTTGGCGTTCGTATCAAACCAAGTGACGGAACTGTGTTTTGCTATTGCCGTTGCTATTAGTGCTGTTGCCTTGCCATGTCAGATGATATTCAAAATAAGCTGCGATAAAATGATTTATATTTGGTAGTTTTTTAGACTAGACATCTCGCTTAGGTAATGACTCCTTTGTATCCGGGGGATTTGTCCATATATTAGCGGATTCAAGATTTGACACTAGAATAATAGACGGTCGTGCGACTTGACGACACGTGTCGACCCTGCGGTGACGCAAGCGAGATCACGTTTCCGAGGTGTCTCTTGTCGGCTTTTTCTTCCTTGTTTAGTAATATCGTCCATCGTCCACCTTGTGACCAGACGCGGCTGCGCGGTGATGGCAGTTCACGGTTACAGTCGCAATAGTACCGGCAGCAGTTTGCTGGTAGTCCTCGGATTGTAGCATAGTCCTTCCAGCTCAGGATACGGAAGTACTGAAGGACGTCTTCTCGGATGATCGATCGTGTAGTCTCATATTCGGTTTCCCTCGTACTGGGTCTTCTTCTAGATCCACATCTCGAATGCTTGGATCCGCCCCGCCCCAGGCGCGCTTCTCGCTGTCTATTCCTGTTTGCATTTCTCGCGAAGAGGCGGTCGTGGCTCCAGGTGCCGAGGTATTGTTTGGCACGGAGCCCCCGGCTAAATGGCCAATGGCCCCCTCCGCTGACTATTGCCGCTCCCATCTGTCTGTGACGCCCAGTTCATGCCCGGATACTGTGCGCCGAATCCGTTGCCGTCAGAAATGATTGTCTTCTGTCACGGACCGTGCTTGACGATCGGTTACGCATCTCCCGCGAACCATACAAGCCTGACCGATGTCACTCGGTCCACTTTCCTCTTTTGCCAGCTCCAGGCTTCCCTTCTAGACGCGAGAATCTTCCTGTTTATATAAAATAAGTTAGAAATGTTATACTCCGAGCCGGGAGAATCTTCTCGGAGACGATCAGGAGTCAGGAGTCTCGTTGCGCCAGTTTTGGTTTGTTTGATTCGGGTCAGAAAGCTGTTTTTGTGTCAAATTTGTCAGTTGACTCGCCTACATCAGGACTACGGGGACTAACGCCCTCCCTTCTTCCTATTCCAGATTACTGCTTCTTCCGCTACCCGCCTTCTATACGATGAACGCGGATCTGAATCTGCGTCTGGAGGTCAGCTGCGAGCAAATTAAAATTACCTTCATAAAGAATATTATACCGATCACTCGCGATGGCGCGATCCTGGATATGGAGCCGTTCCCCAGCCCACTCGAGCTGGCAAAGCTAGCCGAAGCGGTGTATACTGACGGTCTTGTAAGTTTACCCGATGGATGGAAATATTTAACTACGGCCTTCAACAAAAGCTGGGGCAACGGCTACTACGGGGCAGCCTACTGGAAGCCCTCGCTCCAGCAGGTAGTCATCGCCCACAGAGGAACTAAACCTACAAATACAGGAGCTCTCTGGACAAATTATAACAGCGTTGTCGGCGCAGAATATTCATCTCAGATGGATTCTGCCATCACATTCTCCGACTTGATCATGACCGTGTTGGATGAAGTGAATGGAATGAAAGGTGTCAGCCTGCAGTTGTCACTCACCGGAGACTCGTTGGGCGCGTGGCTCGCCCAGGTCACCGCCTTCACTCTCGAGTATATGCGGAGGGATGGAGACTGCTTCGTCAAGAGGCACGACCGCCCGCCCAGCCGCCACGTGCACACCGTGACCTTCGACACTCCGGGCTGCAAACAAATGTTGGATAAAATAATTAACGACGGTCACGACAGGTACAGGAAGACGATGTGTCCTGACCGCCTGGACATCACCAATTATCTGGCGCCGCCAAATAGAATCAACACCACCGGGTCCCACGTGGGAACGATTCAATTGGTTACTTTTGACATTTCAAAGTTTGGTAGAATGGACAAGCACACACCATTATATAATATTGCCATCCACGGAATTAATAATTTTGTGAAAGCATTTGAAGGTGAAGTAACAATCCGTGAAGTGCTGGACTGGCCCGTGAGCAGCGGCGCGCTCGGCGGAGAAGAGTACAACGAGGTCCACAAGAGGGCGAGTCACGCCACGGGCTATGTGCCAGATCCCGTAGAAGAACAACAAGAAATAATGTGGTTAAAAGAGTTTCGATACAAAACGAAAGAACTAGAAAGTTCTTGTAATGTGAGAATTTTCTCACAACAAGAATTATATCTGCTTGAATTGTGGTCTGCACTTAAAGCCGAAGCAGTGACGATAGACTGTATAACCGAGTTTGTTGATAAGCACAAGTTGGGGGCAGTTAACAATATATTTGAAGGTTTTGTAACTTGTAACATTGAAAATCGCACTGTGACCTGCCAGTCCATAACGAGTCGGCAGACGGTCATCAGGCACAGTAAGCAGCTGATGCGCTGGTTCCATCCGGAGTTCCTGGAGGCAGTCCAGCGGCAGAGCGCCCAGATACCCAGGGTCGGGCTGCTTGTATACCAAATGGCATGCCGACACTATCTCGACTCCTTGCCGGAATGTCAAATGTATTTCGAGGACACTGTGGGGCTCAATGTCTTCTTAGAATCCAGGGAAGCGCGTATTTTACATATCGAGAGCGAAGATGGTCAGTTGCAAGTTGCGGTGTTACGCAACCTGCTCTCTCGAATGTGGGGAATATTACAAACAGATCACTCGGATTCTTACTTGCGACCCGACCGCCAAACTTTTGTGAACATTGAACAAATGCGAGGTTTATATCGGACTGTGGATTTTGACAATTTGTACAAATGTGGGTATTACGGAGATGACTTGCTGGTCATTTATGCAGACAGCACACTCGCTGGTCCAGACACTGGAATCATTGAAAAATTCATGAATATCGTTTACAAAAAACTGATTCTCATTTCTCCGCCACAAACCGCTTGTAAAAGTTTCTCGGGATTATTAAACGTCCCCTCCGCGACGTCTCGCGCGCAGCTCGGGCTGAGTGATCTCACGGAAAGGTCACAAAAAGCACTCTTCTCAAAGGTGTTGAGCGTCGGCGGGAAACAGTTTGCCTTGGAGAATTATACAAAAAATATTAAACAATTTTTATCGCATATCGACCGTTATATAGACAGACAAACCTTTAATGAAATCGTGACTGATCAAACAAGTACCCTCAGAACGGATGACCCGCTTCTCGGCCACGATGACTTGAAAGTGAACTCCTCAGTTAACGAGACAGTGAGCGTAACGAGGATCTCCCGAGCCATAAAAGAATATTCTAGCGAAGCTTTTTTGATGATCAGCGGCATCGGCCGAGAGCAACTGGAGACTGACCTGTGGAGGGAGCTCGTGCGCGACCTGAAAGAGGAGAGGGTCTCCACCGGTACCGCAGAACGAGGACAATCAGACTTTAACCAAATGTGTCGGGAGATGCCCAGTTCAACCATATTCTGGCTTGCTGCATCCGCTGCACCAGAATTCGTTCAATGTAAAAGCATTTATAAGAAAGAATTTTATATTGAAAGGAAATTTGTAATTCTGAAATACATTTTTGACTTTAGAAAACTTGCACAAGACGTAAATAAACATAAAAATATTACCCAGAATAATATATTCGTTTGTCAAAAGGTCGAGGACATAGAATCTCTGATCAGCCCGCTACCTGAATGCATTAAGACGGCCGCTACATACGAAGAGGCGGATGACATTATTGAGAAAAACCCCGGCAAAGCTGTCCATATACTGAAACGAGAAGCGACTGGTGGCCCGATTCTGTGGCAACGATCGCGAGGATCTTTAGAAGGCCTTCGCCTGTACGCAGCCCCCGGCACAAGTGAGTCGATAGACGAAGAAGGGCTTGGCAATACGAGTCAGAAAGTGGTCATCATAGCTGACGAGCCCGGCATGGGGAAATCCACCAGCCTGACGAGCGTGTCTCGGCTGCTGCGGGCATCCGCCTGGGTGATCAGGGTCGATCTGAAGGACTTTCAAATTCCTATACAGAATTTACCTTCCGAGCTGAGTCTGAATTCGGTTTGCGACTTTATTCTGAGAAACGGGGACGGCTGGCTGCGCGGGCTGCTGCACTTCTGCTTGGACAAGCGGAATGAACATTCTCGACAAGTTTATTTGCTTTTCGACGGTTTCGATGAAATCAAGCAAAACTTGTCCTCCGCAAAGGCTGAAGATGAGGTATTAAGGCTGTTGCGGTATGTCGATAGCGAGACTAGAGCGAGACTATGGATCACCACGCGGCAGTACAGAAGAGAAATTATTGAAAACGAATTATCAATTTTCGCAGTGCGGTTTGAAAAAATCGAAGAAAGTCGTCAGCGGGAGTACCTCGTGGCGTTCTGGCGCCCGCACTTGCTGCTGCAGCTGGACCAATACGGAGACGCGGAAGAGTTATACGTCAAGAGATGCGCGGAATATGTATTCGAAAACGCTAAAAACGTGCTCGGTGCTGACGTTCAGAATTTCATGGGGATTCCGCTGCAGATGAGGATGCTGGCGGAAGTCTCCGTGAAGTGGGTTAAAGATGCTGTAGAATCTGATATCGGAGATACCTTCGATGTTAAGAGTGTGCTGGATCTGTACCAGACATTTATTGAACGCAAATATGAAATATATTTCATGGATAAGACGGGGCTGAATGAGCGCATGAACAGAACTATTAAAGATACTTTCGTTGAGCAGTTGACTGAAAAGCACAGGCTGCTGGCCCTCTTCACGCTCCTCCCCGAATTTGCGATAAAAAACTTCGACGCCCTTTCGGCCGGGTGGAGAGACGAGCTGTGCAGGGTCGGGCTGGTCCGGGCGGGCGGGGGCAGAGGGAGGACGGTCGAGTTCATCCACCGCACGCTCGCGGAGTACTTCTGCGCCGATCTGGCCGTCCACTGGCTGCGCAAGGGGGGTCGGTATCTCGGACACGCGCCCGTCATGGAATTACTATTAACTGAAATACTACTGCGGGACGCTCATAAAGTAATCAGAACCTTCATTGACAAATTAGTTCTGTCGCAGCCATTAGCCGAGGATGCGGATAGATTCAGTGCCTTGCGGATTAGTGAACTTTGGTGCGATGACGGGAAACAAAGTTCATTATTTAATAAGAACATAGATACGGCCCTGCATACAGCTGTACGGGAGCGGAATACCGGGATTATAGCCATTCTGGTGGGAGGGCTAAAGTGGGCACCGGTCCCGGAAGGGTTAATCTCCTTCATAGCGGCTCACGACCGGGAGCGCTATACGGCGCTTGGCCGGGCAGCCCGGGGGGCAGGTGGGGGTGGTGATGATGATAAATCTTCAGAGACGGTGAGATGTGTTAACACTGAAATAATGAAGAAGTTTGTCCACAGCGTTGAGACTTGTCCACACGAAGTAATACTGGAACTGCTGCTAGCAACCTATTCAAGATATACACAAAAATCAGACGGTAAAATAACAGTCCTCGGTGAGTATGTGCGAGGAGAGGCCGTCTGTCCAGCAATACAGAGAGCATTCACGAGGACCCGGGAGGTAATACGAGATCACATCCCGCGCCTCTGGGCAGCTGTGCGGGCCGGCAGGGTAGAAGCGGTGCGGGCAGTATATGGCAGCATGGAGAGCGACACCGAGCGACGGGGCATGCTACTGGCAGCCGTCGGGGGGAAGCGGGGGGACACAGTCCTGCACGTAGCTGCTGGAGATGGAGAAGGTAAGGTGGCAGCACAAATAATAATAACATTATGTAACCAGAATATTCCTCAAGTTGGCAGGTCATACGATAAGCTCAGTCTGACTCCATTACACCGCGCTGCTGCAGCTGGCCGCCTAGATATAGTGGAGCATTTTATAAATCACGGGGTCCATATTGGCAGTCTCACGCGGGAGGGTGAGTCCGCACTGCTCTCTGCAGCCCAACATGGGAGCCATCCAGTAGTGCAATATTTAATACAGAAAGGGCTAGATATTACTATTGTTAACACTCGGGGTGAGACCGCACTGTTCCCCGCAGCCCGGGGTGGGAGCCTTCCAATTGTGCAATATTTAGTAGAGGAAGGGCTAGATATTACTACTGTAAATACTCGGGGTGAGACCGCCCTGTTCCCCGCAGCCCTGGGTGAGAACCTTCAAATAGTGCAATATTTAGTACAGAATAGGTTAGATATTACTACCATAAACACTCAGGGTGAGACCGCACTATTCTCCGCAGCAGAAGGTGGGAGCCTTCCAATATTGCAATATTTAGTAGAAAAAGGGTTAGATATTTCAACTGTTAATAATAAGGGTGAGACCGCACTATTCTCCGCAGCTCGGGGTGGAAACCTTCCAATAGTGCAATATTTAGTAGAAAAAGAGCTATATATTACTACTGTAAACAATAAGGGTGAAACCGCACTTTTCTCCGCAGCCCAGGGTGGGAACCTTTTAATATTGCAATATTTAATAGAGAAAGGGTTAGATATTACTACTGTCAACACTCTGGGTGAAACCGCACTACTCTCCGCAGCCCGAGGTGGGAGCCTTCCAATAGTGCGATGTTTAGTAGAGAAAGGAATAGATATTACTACTGTAAACACTCTGGGTGAGACCGCACTGTTCTCCGCAGCAGAAGGTGGGAGCCTTCCAGTAGTGAAATATTTAGTGGAGAAAGGGATAAATATTACTACTGTAAACACTCTGGGTGAGACCGCACTATTCTCCGCAGCCCTGGGTGGAAGTCTTCAAGTAGTGCAATATTTAGTACAGAAAGGGCTAGATATTACTACTGAAGACACTGAGGGTGAGACCGCACTGGATATAGCAACACAAAGGAAGTACAAACCGATCATTAAGTTCTTAAAGCAGAAGTTGTGCACCACACAGAGTCAGGGAAGACCGTCAGACGCGGAGCCGGGGGGCAGTGGGGAGTCCGCCTGGCCCAACAATGCAGGGGCCCCGCCCGAGCCGGAGCCCCCGCTCACCAGATGGCCGGAAGTCTGCACAACTATGTAGTTACTAACAAAGTGTATTTCAAGTCTAAACTTTAATATTATTCAATACATATAAATAACTAACTCTTATGTGACAGAGACAGACCTAATAGAACATTATATATTTATATTCCATCTTTATGTTAATGTACACACATTGTTAACAAGTAAATTGGTTAAATCAATATAACAATACGGAATATTTGGTTGGGACGGAACTTGGAACGGAATTCATCTCAAACCAATAATCACAACTCAAAAGATAATATCAAAAATATTGTTTAAAAAGGCTTCAGAATATCCAACCCAACAATTATTTATCTTCTCTGTGTACAAAACTGTCTTATTTCATTTTTTTAAAGAGGATAAAATAAAAATTCACAATACTATCAGACTAGGAACAAAACCTGTTACTTTAAAAATGCCGCCGCACGCCCTGCACGCACCTTCACTGAGTGCCCACCTTACCAGACCACCATCGTCAGCACCCACGCCCGTCTGCAGTTCCGCTAGAACGACACGACGAGTGTAGCCACTGCGCCAGACGGTGGGGACAGAAGGCGGCGGGACCAGCCCGACACCTCCAGCTCCGGTGAGTCACCCTCGCCTTGTACTCATTTCATGATTCCCTTTTAGTTCATTGAAAATCCTAATCTTCCCGCTAGAGTAGCAGGGACGCAGAACCGCCAGGAGAAGCAGACAGAGCAGACAGAAAATCCAACTAGAATCTTAGCCAAATTGTGATGCACCTCACTGGCCGCCATCTTTCAAGTAGTGATTCACGCAGACGATGAAAGGTATGGCCGGTCTGACTCCATTATCTGATCCCTCGCAGAGGCAGAGCTAGGGTATTTGGCGCCCTGGGGTGAACAATCTTAATAGCGCCTTTCCCTCGCATTAAAAATACGAGAAGAATATTTAGTACTACGTGATTGACCAATTAAATATTCCGTTTTGGCGTCCCCCTTAGTCTGCGGCCCGGAGAAATATGCCCCTCCTGAAACCCCCTGAGACACAGTTAAACCTTTAGTAAATAATACAGTCCACGTGGACAGTCTCACAGGGCGGGGGAGACCGCACTGTTCTCCGCAGCCCTTCCTGGGTGCCTTTCTGGGGTGCAATCAGGGGCAATGCACCCGATGCAGTGCATTAATGTAATAATATGTTTCAAAACCCAATTATAATAAATATCGGGTAGCCTCACTGGCACCTCTTCTCGTGCTATTGTATCGGCGCTGACCTGTCTCAGTTCAGTTCACACTTAGCGGACATTTTGATTGAATCCTATTAATAATAGTTGACATTTGTAGTGACGTAGTGCAGCCTTTCCGGTGATCTTCGATGATCGGTACCATCAGGGCTGGTGCTATCCGCTGGCAGCATATGTCTACTATCATCAGGGCTGGTGCTATCCGCTGGCAGCATATGTCTACTATCATCAGGGCTGGTGCTATCCGCTGGCAGCATATGTCTACTATCATCAGGGCTGGTGCTATCCGCTGGCAGCATATGTCTACTATCATCAGGGCTGGTGTTATCCGCTGGCAGCATATGTCTACTATCATCAGGGCTGGTGCTATCCGCTGGCAACATATGTCTACTATCATCAGGGCTGGTGCTATCCGCTGGCAGCATATGTCTACTATCATCAGGGCTGGTGCTATCCGCTGGCAGCATATGTCTACTATCATCAGGGCTGGTGCTATCCGCTGGCAGCATATGTCTACTATCATCAGGACTGGTGCTATCCGCTGGCAGCATATGTCTACTATCATCAGGGCTGGTGCTAACCGCTGGCAGCATATGTCTACTATCATCTCCGACGCGGCTGGGAAGCCGATTGCGGTCAACACTCAGCCCGACTCTGCACCTGGCAGCGGACCTGGAAGACTTCAGCCGAAGTCACGGGTAAGCAGACACCACCCCGCACTACTGAGCTTAGTACTCTAGGGTCTCTCGTCGGCTGATCAGCCCTTTCTAATTTGTTTTTCGCTTTGCTTCCAGAGCTGACGTATTCTCGACTGCCGCCTGGAGGTACGTCCAGGCAGCACCGACCGCTACCTTTTCACCGGGTGAACTATCCCAGTCCAGCGAGCAGTCCGTTCTACCATTGAACCGCGACACCGTTGGCCCACCTCACGGCCAATGGAACGCGGGAACCCGGCGCGCTGCGATACCGTGCCGAGCCTGCTAGCGTCATCACCCACACGGGGAGCGCAGCCCGCCGTTGTGTTCTCTGAAATTGTATTTAGTTTTCCGCTTTGCTACTATTATAATAAACACCTGACAACTGAGACCTGTTTCACTGAGCCGCCACTGGATTCCTCCTTCTCTCCGGCCGAGGGAGTGTGCGCCGATGCTCTGTATCTATAATAAGTTAATCAAATCAAATGTATTATGTCTACACACAAGTTTTTTCCTTTTTTATTTATTTATTTATTTACGAGAAAGAAACAATATGACATGTTTACATGGAAAAATAATATCTTACGCAGACGATACAGTACTAATAATTAACGAAAACACTTGGACTGAAGCTAATATATCGGCAAATGAGGATGTTACTTCCATGCAGAGTGGCTGGATGATAGCTTACTATCAATTAATACCGACCAAACATACTTGGTACGATTTGCTATTCAACAGAAACAAAACACCCAAACCCATACTAAAATTCCCGCCGAGGCCTGCACTCGAGGAAACTCTGGTGACCGATGTTAGAACCCTGGAATCACAATACATAACAATCTCAAACGGAAAGAACATATTACTAATCTCACTAACTAAATAAGGAAAACTGCCTACATATTTTTTAGACTCGAAACATCTTATCACCTACATATCTGAAAATAATATATCACGCGTTTGTACAGTCACATTTGCAACACGGTATTATTGGATGGGGAGGTGCAAGTAAAACTTCAATGTCACAATTAAAAATCACTCAAAAAATGATAATAAAAATTATTCTAAAACTATCCACAGATTTTAAAGTACCAAAAATAGTAGACGTATCCAAGAAAAATTAAATAATTTAAATTTTCAAAGTTAAAAATCAATTTTATTTTAGAAGCGAATTCCGATCTACAAGATGTAGAGGTCAAATTGATATCCCAAAACTAAAATATACCGCAACTCTAAATCAATATATTTATCGAGGCATCAAATTTGTGAACAATCTCCCCATAACAATTAGAAGAATTACGGACTATCATAAATTTATAACTAAAGTAAAAAATATGTACACAGACTAACTGAAACATTAATTAACTCGAATATACTCCTTCTCTATACACGAGTCTCACTCTCACAGAGAAGTAACAAATGTTTAAATATAAAATAATAATAGTGAAGTAGATATGGTCAGTAGTAGTACACCATGCAAACTAGTAGACCTAGAATAGTACACGGAAAGATAAACAAAAAGTGTTTAACGAGAAGGGGACGGGGAGGAGAAGGAAGGGTGGAAGAGGGCTGCAATAAAATATATAACTGAAGAGTATAATTTGATTGTGAAAGTGTGCGCCTGTGTACACATACACCCAAACTGTACAATGCGTGTCAGCAAACTCTCGCTCGTGTGAAATGTGAAATACTAGAGTCACGAACCGCTGACAATTTTGGACGGTGTCAAATAATATATTGTATTCACTTACACGATTCGAGGTTTCATTATTCATTTACATCACAAAATATAAACTAGATTCATATTCAGGACTTTAACGCTAATAATCACTTGCCATAATTAACAAAATACAACTATTACGAGTACATCGATTCATTTTGAGCGTGCCACAAAGTCGCCTTAATATAGAAATATCTTGCACACATTTCGTCATAAGCTTGGAGCCAAGATTACAGAGACAAAATGCTTGTAGCAAAATGTTAATAATTAATAGAGTTCAATTTGCATTAAAAACACAATAATTTCACACTAAACAGTATTTATATCTGCCTTATTGTCACTGTGGGCTATTCGTTGCTTCTTAATCGGCGAATGGATAGATATAAATATATTTAGTAAGAAACTATTGTCACAATATACACTTTCTGTGGCTGAGAAGTTGGAAACATATTAATAATATTATCGGTGTGAGGACATCCCGCGTCTGTCTCGCCGCGGTCAACCCTGAGCCGGGGTCTCCGGCCGGGAGCGACGAGGGGGCGCTCTACACCGATACAGATACATCTCTGCACGAAATATTTTATTTATATGTATACATTCGACAGCGTAATACAATAAGAGAGATGTGCACCCCCAAATAAGAAAGATGTAGATGAGATCTATAATAATACAATCTGAAAATCGATGAGAAATTCATCAGATTAGAACTTGAGAATCAGAAAAATATCCAATTTTGAAGATCTTTACACCATATTGCTGCTAATTTAGTTGATTGTGTCAGCTGGTTGTAGTCCTGGAGCACTCTCTGTCTCTGTCCTATTCCTGGTCTGGACATTTTAGAAATATCATCTTCATTAGTTTTGCTGCCAGCCTGATACTTGGGATCTACTTTTATTTTGCCCTCTTTAAGTAAATATAAAGCAGGAGGGCCCGGAGTACCCTGAGAGGGCCCGGAGTACCCTGAGAGGGCCCGGAGTACCCTGAGAGGGCCCGGAGTACCCTGAGAGGGCCCGGAGTACCCTGAGAAGGCCGCCCAGCGCGCCGGTAAGGGGCTTGCTCCCCTTCTGTTTGTGTAAACACCAATCGATAGGCTATTAGTCAGTCCTAGGTTGTCTATTCGTGTATTTAATAGTGTTTGGACTGTGCCCGTCCCATGAACATGACCCCAACGATCTGAAGGTGACTGGCGTGTCACCTTTATTGGAAGCTTGCTTAGAAAAGTTATATTCGAGGACTCGCGCTGCTCCCATAGGACATATACAACAATAATATTCCAAATTCATCACAATTTTTAGTATTTTTTATTTATTATCTTAGTTTTATTAACCACTGAATTGAGTTTAAATACATCTACCGGTTTCGGAAAACACTTTCCCTTCTTCAGGATGTCAAAACTAATGTTAACTTATGTTTTATCTGTGATTTATATAAAAACTGATTATTATATTATTTTAATTTATTTTTTAAATAGTGTCTATCAAACCTGTATTAACCCGTTATTAACCGCTATTTTTTTAATTGTATTCAATTCAATATTGAAATTGGATGTTGACATAGGAATATTGACTAAACGATGTATCATGGAGTGGAACCCTGAATGTTTATGTGATAATTTGAGTTAGGTACTAAATTTTGTTTTTTTTTTAAATTTTAAAAATAGATTCTGGTGAAGAAACTATATTTTTAGTTAGTTATGACATCCTGAAGAAGGAAAAGTGTTTTCCGAAACCGGTAGATGTTTTTTAAACTCAATTGTGGTTAATAAAACTAAGATAATAAATAAAAAATATGAATCTTAACCACCAAGTTAATATTGCTAATTTTAAGTGCTAATTAAGAGTGTTTTTTTAACACGACAAGATCTTTGAATAATACTGGGTTTTCAGAATTTTCTAATCATTTATTAGAAAATGATCATACTTTGATAACAATTTTGGATTGTCTATTATTCACGCAAAACGAATACTTATTCCCTGTCTTCTTTCGTCCATCCCATCATATATACCTGTCCATTTCTGGCCTACAACCCTATATCTTTGCGGTCAAGGGCGGGAAGGGGCACTTGTATTTCGACCAAACAACTTCTGCTAACAAACAGATCCGCCCTGTCCTACCCTCACGCCGTGCCTATCGCCGGGACCGGAGCCGAAGGAAGCTGGAAATTGTGAACAGAATTACGACGGAAGAAGATCTCGGTTCGGATAGTTACGCTCAACCCAGGACTTCAAAGCGAGGTAGGCCAGATCCATTTACCTTGGTTTCCTTCAGACTTGCATGTCGGGTTGCGTCAATAATCAAAACATTCTAGATACAGTCCACGGGATCTAACCCTGCCATCTATTTTACATGTAAACGGTGTCGGTCTTAAATGAAATAATTTGGAATCGTCGGAAGTAAATAAAGCGTGCAAAACTAACCAAAATATGATTTGGACAACAAAATAAATTTAACCACAAGTTCCATCTAAAAATTATTCATTCTATTTAATTTGTTTCATGAATAACTATTGATTAGATATTGACATCCTGAACATCCCGTAGCGACTGGCGTCTGGCATTATATTCTCCATCCAGGAAGGATCTTGTTCCTCACCGTTCGTCACGAGACTTCGAGGCTTCCTTCATATTAATGTTTGATCAATATTCCCTAATTCCCTCGGCTAGAGCCGTCAGTGTCTTCTCTGAAAGTAGAATTACACCTTGATACTAGTGCTGTAGTATTTTCAGGAAGATACTCGACTCTATTGGCCAATTTTTTAATTTTTGCCACAATAAGAATTATTAATAAGGGGCCCGTAAAGCGAGGTGATGGCGAACCGCTGCGATAAGCGTATTGTGTAATAAGATTTTGGTGTTTGTCGACAGAAGTCGGTCATTAATTGGATTGATATTAAAAAATAATTGAATAATTAAATGGCAGAAAACCCAGTTGGTTCAAAACAGTAGTAGGTTTCAAAATTGATAAGACGGCATTTTTTCACAGGCACCTGCCAGGTATTTGAAGTTTGACTCATTCCACTGCCCGAGTTCAGATAAGATAGACGCTGGTGGTGCTGCCGCTCTTATCACTGTACTTGGATATTTTCAGAAATCCCCCACAGCGAGATATATTCTTAATTGTTAGTTATTACATTGATTAGATAAATATGTTCCAGGAATGTTGACCGCAGCGCCACTGCGGAGATCGTCATCGCCGTCACTGTGACTTGGTTATTTTGTAATCACCGTGTTTAAGTAAAGGCATCCTGTACAACGGAAGGTGAGCAGATTTATTGATATTATACTCCAGGGTAACTGGCGCGGAACTGAACTGACGCTCCTTTAGCTGGAAGCTACAGTTATTTATTTATAATTTCCACTAGATTTCATATATATCTCTCGTTCCCTGCACTGTCCAGGTGACAAGGTATTACTCGTTGTACTTCCAGTCAGCCAGCCCCCTCTGACCCGCCACCGCTCCCCCGCGCCCCTGAGAGACAACCCGAACTAACTCTTCTACAGCAGTAAGTTACAATTATTGATTCTCATCTCTGTGTATTTCCTACAATACAATTCTTAAGCTGACGTTGTAATTTGAAGATTCGTTCAGAATTAGTGTTATTAAGAAGAAAATAATTGTACAATTTACTGCAAAGTTAAAGGCCTCGAATTGTATTTGCAGGAAAGAGACTGGATTTTCTTCCGCTTTACTTTCGTTTTCTGGTTCTCTGGCGATATTTTATCAAAGTTATATCGAAGGATTATTCATAAATAATTAGTTGATATCATTTAGATTAAAGATATCATAACTTCCTTCGCCAATTTCATGAACCAAAGTAATGATTTCAGCTGATATTGCCGACGCTTCGATGGCTTCACTGACTGTAACACATCCAGGCCGTTCTGCTTCCAAGTATGCATTCAAAGTTTGTTTGAATTGTATTAAATATGAACCCCGTAATTGCATAAATTGCATTTTGCACCGAGTGTATAAAGGAGATTAAAAGGTCCCACCAGGACAGGATATCCGGTTTAAGAAGCGATTTTTAATTAGCGATTCTCTAAAATTGTTGATAATATTGATTCTTTCCACATTATTATTAATTATTATTATCTTTTACATAATGCGACTAAAATTTCTTCTACTTTCTACTGATAATATTATTTAACTTATTGTATCTTTATTTTTCTAGTACGTATATAGTTTTAAAGTGTGTTTCGAATTTCTTTGTCAAGTTTCAGGATTATGGCTGGGCAGCGTGAGTGCTGTGTGCCTGGATGTCTGTCAAGATATGAGCAGTGTATAGATGTCCCCATTATGATGAATATGTCTCCGAAGAGTGGTTCCGAAGAATCTTCACTACTCCAATAGATGCATCTAGAGATTTGAGTATGTATGAAAAATATGTATGTGACAAGCATTTTTCTAATTTTAACAGAGACCTGGTTCTAAAAGGTTGCGCATGTACTCCGTGCCGACGATAAGCGTGCCAGGTAATAACCGATATTCTGTCATGCCGTTTCCCTAATATACCACTACTATTACTCCATTCAAAAAATCTGAACTACGCCTCTCTTACAAACAATGTGAATCTCAACTTCTTCAAGTATTCGTAAGAATTATTGGAATGGCTGGAAAATAAATAGTTTTCCTCGATATTATGGAAAGCCTTTCTTTAGTATTGAGTTTCTGAAAAATAGAGACATTTGTTCATCCCCCAGTTCGTGTGTTTGTGCACTATTCCTATTCCTAACACTATTCCTCAAAGGTGCTGTTTTATCAGCTGCCAAGTATCCTCAGATCCATGTAGTTCATTTATTTGATATAGATCCCTAGTTTGTAGATCATTCACTTTTACGGTAGTTAAAATGTGCCGAGTAGAGAATGCGTCAAGCTTACGATGACGATGGACCCTGCAATGGGATCTGAAACGTCAGCCAGCAAGGTCAGATATACACAGTAGATTAGCCCAGAGAACTGTACTCAGAAAACCTTTCAATGATAGGTTCACCGATATAAATATATGTTATATATATTTAAAAACCAACTTACCAATATTTTCCGATGCAATTTCTAAATGACTTTTCCTTGTTAATGTTTTTATAGTTCTATGCTTTTATTTGTATGTCCATGAGGAATGTTTTAGGATAAAACTTATTTTTCACGATTTATTATTGCTATGTCAAATACCAACATTATTCTTATATTTGTTTTATTTGCAATAAAAAATATATACTTTTTGGGAGAATTCTATAAGACTGTCGCTGACAAGTTCTGGTTGCTGATTTGGAATCTGCTCCTAAAATTCTAAATTGTTCGCACTTTTGTCAAAAGTGGTCCCGACTTCCTATACTTGTCACAATCAAGCCTCTTGAATTCTAATTTGGCGCCCGCAACTAATAATTGGTGGCGAGATCGTTTTCGCCTGGATGCATTTTCACATGTTGTATGGTTTATCTCCACCTTTTGATCATAATGTATTTAGTTACGGTAGTTATCACCTGGAGATTTCCACGTGCACATTCCTCTGGATATATCGAGAAACAATAGTTTTCGTTATCGCTTTGCTCGTATCCAGCCATCAAATCTGGTCACATTCTACCATAACATTCATAATTATACAAATAAAATAGATGATTCGCAAAGCTCAGTTGAAACCCAACTTCTGAAAGGTTATATTGTTCAATTGTTGTTATATTTTGTTTAGTACAAAATTAGTCATTTGAGTAATGTTCCATTGTAAGGATGATCGGTACGCGAGATTTGACTGTTAGAGGTATTGTTCTACAATGATTGAAGATAGCACATACGTGAGCACACTATATGGGTGTAAACTTGAATTCAATTTCATTATCTTTCCTGCGCGAACCCTTAGTGTTACATGGGTAGTCGATAGTTCTGGAAAGATGGTGAACTAATGATTGTATTGTCTTATTTCAGAATCTGAAACATTGAATATAAATAACAGTTCTAGAAGTCAGGTGCCTATGGCAAACACTTTTTGTATTCGTAAGTATTTCTATATATTTATTTTAGTTTATTACCGAATAACCCGATTGATATTCCCGCATACCACAAGACCCGGCTTCAACGTTTTAGTGCATACGAGAGCTTAGTTCATCTCTAGTGCATATGATTTATTTGATTTTAACAGAAATGGTAAATGACTTGAGAAATATTAAATGAAACATTGTATAATCGCCTTGAATATTTATGTATTGCGAAAAGCTTGTGCGTGTTCGACTACATAACCTTAATATTAGATTTTCAGGGAAGAAGATGAATATGCGCGCCTCGCACAATCTGGCACGAGAGAACATCCATGCGCATGTGCATTTACTTGAAAATTCCACTTTGTGCACTTCTGACGCTAGTCCAGGTCATTAGTACTTATAATAGTGCTTTCAAATGGATATTCATCGTATCCTTTACCCCTTCGTGTAAATATTGAAATGTAGTGCCCCAATTAGGTTACACATGAATTTCCAAGTGAGCAGACTTTGCCACTTTTTATGTTTTATGTAAAATTTTCAAGGTCATTTGAGAAATGCTATTAATTCTCCAGTTTATTATCTTTACTCAAAACTGACCAAAATTATATGTTTTAGTTCTCGGTGCTGCGTGTGGGCAGATATGAGCTCACTGAGTAGAATTCAATTTCCTCCCATGCCGACACGTCGTAGGTTGACTTCAGTTGTCGCTTCAATATGCGGATATTTTGCACCACAAAGATATAAACAAACTTGTCCATCCGCCACCACCGGAGTACTCGGCCCTCGGCGTTCTGATCTTTTCAAGAACGAGTTAGATCCGCTCAACAATATTACTAGGAAACGTATTTATTAGGTACAAAATAAAGACTTTATTTCTCTTTTTTCTTGTATTTCTTATTCACGTTCTTTGCGTAGGTTTAACAGTTTGGTTCGGACAAAAAACTCCGTTTCATCTGACAGAAGCGCATTCTTCAATTTCAGATCATCGTAAACTGCGAAGAGAGCTCGGAGCAGTTCCACCAGTATCGAGCAGTTCCACATTACCAGAGCGAATGGCATAACTCTCATTGTGGCCCTCGTCATCTAGCTTCCCTGGTGTGGTGTCCTGACTGATCTTGTCAATGTAAGTACCTAAATGCCAACATATTTATATTGTGAAGTAGCAATTTCAATTGTATCAATTATAAAAATATACAGATATTAGTTCTAAATTTGTTGTAATCATAATGGCTCGCTGTAGTGGAATAGTACAAGTGGAACACTATTGCGTCTGCAGGCCAGGATGACAAGGCTGGAGTCCCTCAAGGGGTGGTCAGCGTAGCTGCAGTACCCCGTTAATGTCTCTGCAGGCGTTCCGCTGTGTATCCACTTTGCCGATTCCCTCATAACCTTGAAGCTACTGACGTCCTCACCAGCCACAGTCGTCTCCATCTGGGACAACATTTGAATGTAGACTTGCAATATGGCCGACCTGTCTGAGGGCTTTGAGGAAGTCATCCTCGGAGTCAGAGGAGAGTTTCCACAGTCTCTGTATTTCCGTTCGCTTCATACATTGCTACGTCGTCTAATGCACCTTAGAAACTTAATTTACTCCATTATTTATATCTGTTCATCAATTTTTTCCAAAAGAGTTTCTCAAATAGTTAATTTTTTCTTCACTGTATCTATAGTTATTTATGTGTCGATTGTTTTATAAAAATTGTATAATTTAGAATACCAAGTTTTTCCTTTAGTCTTCTGTCCGAGGGCAACACATTTCTATAAATCCCGTAACAATAGTATCTTTTATCAGCTTTACTGTCGAAATACTTTTTAAAAGTGTGTTCTCTTAAAGTCTGTAATCCGCTCGCTATGCATACAGAGTTCTCGGTGATCACGAATTGACCACGGACTGCAGTCAGCCAACGAATTGTGTGTGTATGTCGAAAGATGTCATAGCTTTAAGAGCATAAACAATATTCTATTTTTTATTTCTGTACAAAAATGCCATATGGGAACACATCATTCAAGCATATTGTTACATACAAAGATATCTCTTTTCTGTACCTATTATATATAACGGATATTCAAATTTTATTTTGTAGATTATATCAAGAAGATGATAGTCTGCATCGCCACCCAAATGTTAAACTGGTCGTGTTTTGCAGGCTTTATCGGTACGAGACTACAGGCAGTGGATTTGGCCGAGCCATCAGAATTTTGAGTTCAGTGAATATTTTGTTGATCCTATTACTAAAGAAGCAGCTGTCACACCTTGAGGACTCGCAGTGTATGCAATGTGAACTCAACGCGCGCATCTTCTGTAATCTCTTGTAAATCACTCATAATTGTGAATCTGTCATCCGCCCGCTCCATCGGGATGAATTGTGAGAATGGTGGATTAATTATTAGCTCTTTAAGAAGATTGTTATCTGATAATATTGTTATTGAAGTTACTCTTCAAGTTTCTGAACAAAACATATCTTAAATAATTTACTACCAGATATGTTGTTGATGAAAGAAATAGTAAAATTGAAAAGTACAAAGAGCATTACTACTTTATTACATTACCGCTATGCAGACCTGTCTAAATATTTTAATTTACTCGCAGTGACATCTTTAATCATTATTTATTATAATTTTGCTAATATTGAAGAAGAGATATTTTTAACTGTTTCCTTACGGACGTACATATTTAAACTAAACACGTTATGTGTAAGTCTAGCAGTTACGATGGTCGCTATAGAATTTGTTAAATATTTGTACTAACAAAACCATTGGTTTTAAATTGATCAAATCCATGTGTGATTTGTCAAACTATTGCGAGTTCCGTTCGCACCCGTATCCAAGTTCAGAACCGACTAGTTTGTATTACCTCATTTATAATTTGTATTCCGTTGTCAGTTTTCTTTTCCCTATTTTTTCTGTTATTCTAAGATTAGCTGATTTGAAATCATTAAAGCGAGCTTACCATCATTTCCAACAATAGTGATAGATTTTTGGGGGTTATGTCGGTGGTTAAATGAAATATATGTTTGTTTGCGCGCGTTAAGTTTTATTACATTATGATGGAAACAGATAGAAATAAAGAATGCGATGAATGAATGTGAAATGAAATGATGCGAAGCGGGTTGGCGGTCTCGCTCGGCGCGCGCGGGCCGGCGAGACGCTGAAACTGGAGAGACTGCCTAGCGGTGAATTCTGAGCCAGGCTTGTAGCAGCAGCCGGCAGCGCTGTCGCTAGCGTCGATGCCGACTGAGATGGTGGTGGATTTGAATTCCGGTCGCTACAGATTCACAATCACTTTGATATAAAAGTCTTTTTGCATCGAAAATAATTTCTGATAATTGAATATCACTATTGACCTATGTATTCAGAATAAACTTCCCAAAGCTACACATTATGAATATACAAGTCTGTATGTTCATTTTAAATGTTTAATTATCTATTTTACTCGAATAATGTTAGTGTGCGCGGGCAGTGAATATACTAGGAGCATTCTAATATAAATTGTTTAATTTTTTATAATCACCTGAGTATTACCTTTTGACTTAAGCACGCGTGCAATTTCTTATCAATGTTTCTTCTTCTATGTATTAGTAATATGTTTATTTTATTAGTAACTATATAATACATATAAAAATTTGTTTGGACTGCGCCCGTCTCGCTAGAGAAATTCTGTGTCGAGACGGGCGTACTTTACAAGCAATTGTACAATTGAATAAAATTACAAGTAGAAAGATTTATTAACATATAAAAGGTGTATATGAAGAACAATTTTAAGGAGGACTTAATTTTTTGCAATAATCAATATGTTTGGGTGAGTGCACCAATACTGGCTCTACCCATGTTAAGAATCCAAGTTTTAATATAAAGTTTCATGTTCTTGTGACAATTCAATTGATTTAAGTCTTTTAGCATTCTATTATACAGTTTAGGTCCAAAATATTTGTAGTTCCTTTGACCGAATGCAGTATGCGCTCTTTGGGTTTGAAGGTTATTTGTATTTGACCTTGTGGAAATTATGTTTTGTGTTGTTTGTATTTATATATGTGTATTATATAAAGAGGGCACATTGTTTTGTGTGTTATTTAATTATTGAGATTTGCGGTTGATACTGAATAGTTTAATATTTATTACTAACAGAATTATTCCTTGTAAATGTATCGTGTGCACACTATGACATGGGAAAACTTTGTTCCACTTTTCAAAGCGAGCTCTTGTTCAAGCTCATAACCGATGTGTTTGTATTGTCACATTCATGTTCTGTTTGATAATTTATATTCTGTATTCCGTTTTCAGTTTTCTGTCTGCACTATTTCTATTATTGGAAAATTAGTGGATTTGAAATAATAATGTTTAAAAACAGCTTCCCATCATTTTTTAACAATAGTGATAGTTTAATAAATAAAATTAATGTAAAAGTTTTTGCATTGAAAATATTAAAATAATTTCTAATGATTGAAAATCATTATTTACATATTTAAAACTACGCGTGTATATTAGAGAATGTGTAATTTGTACATCTTTAATTATGTTTTCCCTTAATTAATGGTAGTGTGTAAGAAATGAAAGTAAGAAAAGTATGTTCTGTAGTGCAATTTCTTTTAGAAGTTTTCTCTTCCAAATATTAGTAATAAGTGTAATATAAAGGTGTTTTATATTTATTAAATAAGTAATTCACTTTTATCACCGCGAGCTCTAATCTAATATATTATAATAAGCTCTAGCCTTACTATATTAGATTTTTAAATTATTCTTTACTGACAAAACTATTTGTCTTAAATTTATCAAATACGTATTATCTTCAGATCTAGCGATGGATACAGTACTCCTATTTAATAAATAATATTATTTCTTACCGTGAGCCTTGTGGCGCTATTATATTGAATTTGTTATGTATTGTTTCCTAACACAAACATCTGTCTTAAATATGCTATGGAATGGGACAAATTAGTTCCAAATTCAGAAGCAATGGTTAGTATTAGCACATATTTATATTTTGTGTTCTGTTCATAATGCTGTAATATGTTTGTATTCTTCCACAATTCTTTGTATTCTCTAATTTGCAGATTTGACATAATAAATATTTGAAAACCAGCTTCACATCTTTTATTGTTTTACCAAATTCTCATTTTTATGTCTTTTTCTGCCGAAAATCGTTAAATTATATATATATATTCGGAAAATGAAACATTCAAAAAAAGAGCGGCAAACAGGCTGTTAGTATCAACACGATCTATAGAGTGCGCTAATGAACCGGAACTTCCGGATCTTCCGCCATTATTATTTGCTCCGGTCCTATTTTATCGTCAGAATTCCCTATCTATTATATCTCTTATCTATGCACCGGACAGTGGATCGCGGGGACCCGGCGCGCTGCGATACCGTGCCGAGCTGGACAGGGAGACACTGTACTGTCGCTTTGCCACCATTATAATAAACCTGCTGCACCGAGCCCCCGCTGCATCCCCCTTCTCTCCGCGCGAGGGAGTGTATGTATATATATATATTCAATGCGCTGTGTGTACAATAAGTTAATAAAATGGAATGTAAAATATCTACACACTAATTTTATTTTGTATTCTGTATAAATATATTTATATGACAGTACAAATATATCCTTACTCAGGTCACAATACATAATGCAACAGTAAGACAGTAAAGTTCCTCCGTGGCTGGATAAACTAAACACACATCGCCCGCAGCACTAGGGGATGGAAGAGGGATGCAATACAAATATCTAATTTGCTCGATGCATTAAAGAGTGTCTTCCTGTACTCATATATATATGTATATATATATATATATATATATATATATATATATATATATATGAGTACAGGAAGACACTCTTTAATGCATATATATGTATATATATATATATATATATATATATATATATATATATATATATATATATATATATATGAGTAGATGTATAAAATATAATAAAGTTATAAACCGATGAATTATAAACAAATCAAGCAGGACATATGGTCAATTATCCGAGCAGCAGAGCTGTACATCATCTCATCCTCTTCAATGTGTTGAGGTTGTGCCAATATTTGGCCATTCTCAATACAATGCAAGTAGCGCCTGATCCAAAACCCCTAAACCGACTCTATGCACTTTTTACTTCACCATTGTGTAAAGAGACATTTCTGTAATGTCATTATTTTCTGCTCACATCGTTCTGGCAGCCATACTGGATTTGAACATCGACGAGCGTCACGATTGGCTGATTGTATTTTAGCCAGACGGCAACTTGCACTTGTAGCTACACATTATAGGCACATTGTTTGCACAGGTGTTTTAAAACAAGGCGCTCCGCATGTCCTAATATTATATTCTATTTTATCAAGTTAATATTTATATGTTTTTAGTTACACAAGAACATCTTCATTGAGAATCTTGCACTTTGAAGGCGATACCTAGATAGGTTCTTGATACGATAGTTTTGGACACACTATACACTATACTAGAGGGTAACTTGATATATTAAAGATTGTTCGTGTTCCATATCATGAAATAATGTACACATAAATAAATAAATAAATACTCGCTAACGCTAAACCCGCTCGCTCCACTAGTGTCCGACTGCGGGAATTAACTCGATAACTCGATGGTTTCCTTTGAATATCATATTGCATAGATGCCAAATTACTATACTCGTGTCATATTTCAACAGAACACATCTCGCACATTTACATTACAGATATGACTCACGCAGCTGGTCCATAGAAGATAGTTTTAGCGCTCGAGACTGATGAACGTGATGTGTAAAAATGAGATATCAAAATAGTCATCTCGAATCAATCGAGTCCTTTGTTTCATATTGCACATCACTATCGTACACTATCACATTGTACGGGCACAAAGGTGTTTAGGGATAAAGATGTGAGTACGGTGACCTTTAATATAGATATACTGGCAGCGGTGCAATGCTGAGAGATCTGAGTGTGATGACCTTTAATACAGATATACTGGCAGCAGTGCAATGCTGAGAGATCTGAGTGTGATGACCTTTAATAAGATATACTGAGAGCAGTGCAATGCTGAAAGATGTGAGTATGAAAGACTATCCAAGTATACAACATTTCACAGATTTTAAAGTACCAAAAAAAGTACACATTTTCAAAAAATATTCAATAATACAAATTTTCAAAATTATAAATCAATTAAATTTTAGAAGCGAATTCCGATCTACAAGATGTAGAGGTCAAATTTATATCCTAAAACTAAAATATACCGTAACTCAAAATCACTATATTTATCAAGGCATCAAATTTTTTAACAATCTCCCCATCACAATTAGAACAATTACGGACTATCATAAATCTGTAACTGAAGTAAAAAATATGTACACAGACTAACTGAAACATTAATTAACTCGAATATACTCTTTCTCTGTACACGAGTTCTACTCTCATAGGGAAGAAACAAATATATCAATAATAGGTGGATATATATATATATATATTTCATTATATTTATAATATTAATAAAAGAAGAAAATATATATATACTGGGAGCAGTGCAATGTTGAAAGATGTGAGTATGATACCCTTTAATATAGATATACTGGAATCAGTGCAATCCTGCAAGATCTGAGTATGATGACCTTTAATATATATAATATATACTGGGATCAGTGCAATGCTGAAAGATCTGCGTATGATTACCTTTAATATAGATACACTGGCAGCAGTGCAATGCTGAGAGATCTGAGTGTGATGACCTTTAATATAGATATACTGGGATCAGTGCAATTCTGAGAGATCTGCGTATGATGACCTTTAATGTAGATATACTGGGATCAATGCAATGCTGAAAGATCTGCGTATGATGCCCTTTAATATAGATATACTGGGATCAGTGCAATGCTGATAGATCTGAGTATTATGACCTTTAAGCAGAAAATACGCTTCAACGTAATGCTATTTGTTTTTAAAAACCTCAGTAAGAAAATAGCGGCAGAATTGATCCGAACAATGAATGCAAATCGACACGAGCACGAACAGAATACGAGAGGCGGGGATAGACCGAGGCTGCCATTCGGGAAGAAGGCTAAATCTCAGTACTCAGTACAGTAATGTACAGTGCGATGAACATTTTTCATGAAATGCTAAGAAAGGAGGGAAACTACACACGCGTCTCTGCTGCGTAGGTAGGATGATATATAGAAACATGCCCATCGAGGATATCTCGGCCCATCGGGAGGGCCAACTAAATTGCATTCTTAACTCATTTATCGACGAATGGCATTTTCTAAAAGTGAACTAATATTTCATTAACACAATATTGTTTTAATTACGTATATTATACTGGAATATTTATAAATCAATATCTGTCGGTGAATATCGGAAGCTCTGTTTAATGTATTGTAAAGTCTTACAATGTTTAAAATATATTGAGAATCGACATCTCTCGGTGATTATTGGAAACGTTAAACGGCCGTCATTACTGATATCCCAAATATATGTATATGATAAGCAAGTAGGAGAACAGGGGGTCCCGCTCCGGACCTGGCCCGACCTTGCCTGGGCTGGCTGATTAAAAATAGGTCAAATTGATTATTTGGGAAACCTGGAATATCCTTCCTGGGCATTATGAGGGACGGGGCTAATTTTGTGGACACGGTATTTGCACTCAAACTTATCTAGGCTAAGTTCGTAACCTGCTAACTTGTTTCTAAATGGAGGCTGTTCCAAAACTTTCAAATTAGTACTTTGCTACGAAATTATTAACGCCTCAAATCGACTTCAGGTTTCTTTTAAAAGTTGACTAAATTGAATGAATTCACCACCGAGCGGATGCATCCCGGGGGTCGCGAGTGATGGGTGGTGGGTGGTGGGTGGTGGGTTGTCCTCGCCTCGGTGGAGTGGAGTGGTGGCTCTGAACTGCAAGCCGATGTTTGGAAACATTCAATTAGATTTTTAATATACTTAATAGCTATAATTTATACAATGTTCATTTTATAACGGGGAATTACCTTAGATCAGTGCCAGCAGGTTAGTATTGAATAATTAGGGAATTGCCATCAGGTGGCGAGGAACTTGCCTCGCAGCCCATAAGCTAAGTAAGATAAGGTCTCCGTTCATTCGGGCTATTTGCACAAATTGCGATATTTCAATTATTGGTTTATCTATTCCGTGTAATATTTTAGTTTTATTTACGGAGCTCGGTGACCACCCGCCCCCTCTCTCCTCGCACTGGGAGCGGTCGCAGTTCATCCTGCACGGCCTACCGACTACCCCCACGACCTGCCGTGCAGGGGGGCTCGCTGATCTCCGCTCGGCGATGATGATGATGAAGCCGGGAATGATTAGAATATAATTATTGAGCCCCGAGCGCCTTATCTGGGACCTGGCTGTGCTCCAGCTCGTAGCGCGGACCTCGTCCCTGAAGCTTATCTCCTGCAGAACTAAACCTTATCTGAATGGACTCGCCCGAAAAAATTGAGTAATTCAACGATAGCTTCTTTAAATGTGATTAATTATATTATATACCTACCGGGTGTTCCGAGAATGCAGGAGCCAGCAGACTCGGTGGACGGTGAAAGGAGATTGGTGACTTCTTCAGTCAGACGACGGATACATTTAGTGTGATGATGTCCGGGGACATCCGAGAACTGAACCTGAGACAGGTTTCCCCTCTGATGAGCCGCTCTACAGTCAAGGTGCAGCCCTCAGCTGTCAGCAGTGTACAATGGTGTATTATTTTAGTAGAAACTGACTCTAGAATACTGTGACGTCGTTTCCTTACACGTTCACCGACCCGCTCAGGGTACAGCAGCTCAGGGTGCGTGGTCTGTGGCCCAGAATTCATTATATCGCCTGCCACTCGCACCAGCTACCATTCTAAGATTAGTTCAAGTTCTATAATCACGAAATGTAATAAGCTGTCAGATGTGAAAACACATGAATAGTAGAGACTTGTCACTTGAATGTGATTCCAAGCAAAGATTAATTGACATTTGGCCTTAATACGATAATGGAATTTCTTGTTACCTACAGTTACTACAATACTTAGAATATCTATAATTTGTTTTACTACCGTCGAAGCGTGAGATAATTTCGATCTTTGAGCAGTGATCCCCGGTCTCCGTCCAGATTTGATGTTCCGAGGCACCTGGAGAAGCTGGTCTTCCTTTTCCATTTTAACATCCCTCGCGTCGTCCTCTAGAAAACCAATACAGCTGTCAAATTATGAAGCAGTCAATTAGGAGACCAGCTTTGTTCATGAGGGATGATTCATGAACTTAAAAGTGTTGTCATCTCGTCCTCGCATGACCTTCCTCTGTCATATAAGGAAAGAAACATAAGAAGCAGAAGAAGGAAGGGACGTCGATCCTGGAATTACAAAAACAATTAGCGAATAAATCTTACAATGCGGTGCAGAGTAACACAGATGCATCGTCCTCGGAGCACTGCCTTCCCAGCACCGCACGGTACCGTTCAGTAAGGTTCATCTCTGCTTGGCAATAATGCGCCGTCTCATGCGGTAGCCCCGCTGCCATCTCCGCGGCTGTCGAGCGACAATCGTCCAGTCTGGCCTTCGACTATGTATTTCAGTACATTACGGTAATATGTAAAGGTGTTTTCTTCGAATTGGCAACACTTTTTTCAGCGACATCGAATTTGACAGCTGACAGCTGATTTGTGCTCAGTTTGGTTTGCTATTTCGTTCAGTGTGCGAAACTTGCCGTGCGCTGCGTCAATTCGATGGTCGACATAATTGGAACAACCGTGGATCATCTTCTGTGATTGATAATACGCACGCGCACCGAAGAAGCTGTCTGAAGCAGCATCGAGCGGAGCGCGGTATCGAGGACGCCGGCGTGCACAGGTGCAAGGTGACTTCTCCGTTCTCCAATTGAATGGCATTAATGCGGAAGAGCTGCGGTCTCAGCGCGCCGGTGCAACACAATCTATGTATCGAAGGAAACATTCGATGAGCGCACAATGGACCTGTGAATTGGCCCCGAGATCGTGTCATTTAACACCTTTGGATTATTTTCTGTAAGGATATGGGAAGTCGCTCATGCACGCTGATAAACCAGAGACGATAGACGACTTGGAAGCCAACATTTGTCGCGTTATTTCCGGTATACGGCCCCAGCTGTTCCCGTTTCCTACCACCCTGTGCATCGGTCTTCACTCCACTTGTCGCGGATTAGATTAGATAGATAATGATATTAGCTCAGAAGATAAGCTAATGTGCCGAAAAATAACCTTATCTCTGATTTATAATTATTCATTAATGTAAATATGTTACATCAATTATTTTCTTACGTATCAAAAAATATATATTCTGGTACTGAAGCGAGTGCCGTGAAAGGTGCGGGAAGATGACCTATGACCTTCATGATCCGGAAGTGACTGAAGTGTCAAACAGAGACATTCTTGGAGTAGGACTGACAGTCGGTTCTTTATGATAATTTGTTTATTTTTCCAGGCTCTAAACTAAATATTTGCAACGACACAAGTGGTCCAGTTTGAGGCCAATGTTGTGTTCCCGCGAGACACATTACACAAAGATATTATATCATATATTATTCTTCATGGAACGGGTCCATTTTAAGGTGTGTTTAACCCTTTCAGGCCCCGAGTAATTCTGGCGAACTTTAGCGGGTCGTGTTTAGATCTTTGTACGAATATATTTTAATACGGCAATATTGAAGGCTTTATGACATTGAAAAACAGCGGTGCTATATGCTACAATAAAACTAGTCAATATGTGTGTGAGCCCGAGTGGGACTGTGCGTAGAGAGCCTTTATAAGTCGCCGCGCCCTTCGGAAGCGCTCTCTTATCTACGCGACTTCCAGTTGTAACTACTATTTCTGAGTGTAAATCTAGTATTAATCCATGCACTTTGAAGTGTTGCAATAAACTATAATACCGAGATATAACATAAGAGAATATAACACCAAAGTTAACTAACACGGCGCCCAGTTTCACCGATAATTATTTGTACTATATTAAACAATCGTATCTATAATATGAATGATGGAGTTAGTGTTATGATAAGCCGGGTGTAGAGAGAGATGCAGCATCACGATTCAAGGGTGAAACCATCTCCCCCAGAGTAGGGCGGACCGTGAGTCACCAGGGAGGGTGTAAATAATCAGATAAAGCACTTTGTTTAAACCACTATTTATTGATAAATCAACATGTTTCGATACCCGCGACATCTTCTTTAGGAAGCAATGCATACTAATATAAGAATAAGACTATGAAGTGTAAGCGGTGGGTCACTAATTAGCCACAGCTGGGGAAGCAAATATAAAGGTGACTATTTGCAAAAAGGATTTGGTTATCTATAATACTTAGTTTGCTATTAACACATTTCTTATTTAGTTTAATCGGTTTGTTCAGCTGATCAAATATCAAAATGGTTTCATTATTTAAGCGAACGTTTCAAGAAAAATAAATTATCTAAAATATCAGCAGGATCCAGAGGGTTAACACGATAAGACATTTGTTCGCAGCCATCCATGATAAGAAGTGGTTCTAAGCGACGCGGAGCCATCGCGCTTGCTATTATCCTGGACATCTTCAGCTCGGTGGTTACCGCGGAATCCTTCGCAGCAACGAACTGTTTTAAAGTATTATCTAATATTTTTTGAGATACTTAAAAAGACTAAAGATTGCAGGTTATTTTTAGTATTATTAGTTTTCAGTTCACCGATATGTTAATACTTTAATTTGATTAATAGTTTCCAGCCAGACCCGCCTGCCGCACGCGCGCCACCGACCCCAGCGCCCTGATTGGGAGACCCTCGCCCTCACCCTCGCCCTCACCACCATCACCCCCAGCTGTGAGTCGGTCACTTTATATTCTACATATTTATAGTATATATTGAATATAGACTGGGAAGTGAATAGCTGCAGGGTATATTCTCCCGCAGTATCGGGGATCCATTTTATAATTTTGGAAAAATTACTTTATTTTACATTTGGTAGACTCAAAATTGTGTTTTTTAATTAATTTAATAAAATTTTTTGTTTTATCACTAAACTAATTCAAATCTAGTGATCACTTGTAAAGAATTAATTTTTGAAATATAAAGTTATTTTTATATATTTTCATTTAATTAATATGGTGATATTTTTCAGGCAGCCAGCCACCCCCGCCCCAACCCGCCCGACAGCCCGCCACCCCCGCCCCAACCCGCCCGACAGCCAGCCACCCCCGCCCCAACCCGCCCGACAGCCCGCCCCCGGAGGCCCCCTGCGTCCGCACGGAGCCGACCCTTCCAGCTGTAAGTTGCATTGCATTCTAATATAATATCTGGATACATATGAACTCAAGTTCAGTTGTACTCTGGGTGTCCTCATATATTTCCAATATCATATTTTTGTTACCCAGTATCTCGAGAAGTCTCTCAATAGACTCGGCCTGTATAATGGGTCCAAACTAGCTGTTTTTACATTCCATTGTCCCAAAACGTGTTCTAAATAATTTGGATATCTCACGAACGCGATACGGAATGACGTCATCAGACCAAAATATATTCTCCCATAGATTTGCTATCAGTTTTGATAATTAATATAGATACAGAACAATATTGTCTTATCTGCCTACCTCGAAAGATCACTATTTAATAAGTCTTAAATACACAAACTAATGTTCCTTACTTTGGGTATCAGGGTAACAAAATGTCATCCTATGTTTAATTGTTGTATTTTCTCGGCAAATATAAATCCTCCCCTCACCCCCAGCGTAGCTAGACCCTTTTTATTACTACCCAGTTATTAAGTATATTGTTGAACTTTCCAGCCGAGCAGCCAGCCCCGACCGGCCCTCCTCCCAGCCCCCCTAGAAAACTACCCAGTCGACCCTCACACGTGAGTACAATAATGTGGTTCTGGATAGAAAGAACTCAGTTCACGAGACGAAGTGAATATATGATATATTAAACAGATTCTGTCATATTGAAAAGACTTCCATGAATGTACTGACTTATTTCTTCATGGCCACATATTAGATAAGATACTTGAAATAATATTGTTGAATTTGAACATTTCCATAGTTAAAAATAAACTAGAATTGACATATTCCGTAAAGATACATATACTGATATAGTAATACTTGTAATTATCAGCTTTCCATTCCGCGCTCAGTAGATGAGTTCATGTTCCCTTATCCATAAATAACTTCAACAGATAATTACACATTATTAAACAAATTTCAATTAATAATAAAGTATAAGGAAAAGTAGATCAGATCAAATGTTTACCTATGGGAAGCAGTGGAGAAAAACCCTGTTTTTATGTAATCATACTCCAAATTTAATTATAAAATATATCCCAAATTCTATACACCGAGCTTTTAACACTAGTAACAAATTAAGGAATTATATATTAAATAACAAGTATAGAAATGATATTTAAAAAATGTGGGGTCTACAAATTAATTTGCAATGGTAGCAATTATTTTTGTATTGGTAAATCTTGCAGAAATGTTAATATTAAAATGAAGGAGCACTCGGGATGCCCGAATTATTCTGAATTTTCCAATCAGCTTTTGTAAACAAACCGTTCTTTTGACATTAACGAGGGTTTAGAAAGTACACATATAAAAACTAGGGGTTTTCAGTAAGATTAATTAGAAATTTTATAAATAAGAATAGCAATGTTAATAGCGAGCTAAATATTACAAATAATCAAATCCTTTTTGAAAATAATCTCCTCTAAATTTGTTTTCACAGTAGCTGCTGCTAAGTTACCCTCACTTTTAATATAATTTGAGTATACACTGTTTCCTGAAGAAGACACCATAGGTATCGAAACACTTGGTTTATCAATGAATAGTGGTTCAATCTTGTCATTCATATAAGAAGTGGCCACTAAGTCACTTTGCTAATATTGGAGAAGCAGAGTTGTTAGTTTTGGGTATCAGGATAAAGGAAATCTTCGTCTTGTCCCACTTCCCATCCGCTCTTCCTTCAAAACGTCTCCCGCGATAATCCCTAAACACAACGTTTAATTATTTTGTGTCAGCAAATCAAAATCCTCCCCTCTGCGTAGCCAGACCCTGCTTTATTATAGCCTCCCACTGCCCAGTTATTAAGCGTACTGTTGAATCTTCCAGCCGAGCAGCCAGCCCCCGTCAGCCTTCCTACCAGCCCCCATCTGCCCTGTAGGAGAAAACTTCCCAGCCGACCTTCACACGTAAGTACATTTTATTACCGTATTGAAAGAACCGCCTCCTGAAGGCTAAATGAAATATTAACCACTAAATTAATGTATTAATTATAAATATATACATATAAAATCAATTTTGTCGAAAAATACTGTTTTTGCGCTACCGGGATTCGAAACTGGATCTCTATTTCCAATCCGGGGAAGTGCACTACCATTGTGCTGTAACATCAGTATTTTTGTTCACAAATTTTCGTACCTATATGTTACATTTTTCAAATGAATACACCTGTCGTTCCATTATTTGAAAGCCATCTACATTATTTTTACAGAATCTCAAATACCTTTGAGTAAACCGACTGCAGACGCCAGAATTATCAATTCATTTTTATTAAATTTTGGACACATTGATACATCTTATATTATTAAGGAAAACACATTCTTATTGCGAAGTTGTAATTATTCAGAACATACGGTCTGTGATAATTTAAATACTATATATTGCGTCACCGGGAAAAACAATATTTTTCGACAAAATTGATTTTATATGTATATATTTATAATTAATACATTAATTTAGTATTTAAAATATCACAGAGCGTCTGTTCTGAATAATTACAACTTCACAATAAGAATGTGTTTCCCTTAATGAAATATTAGCCCACTGAGGTCATGTACTGTAAGATATTTAGTATATAAGGTATCGTCTCAAAGGCTTCGGTCTATCTTTTGTTGTCTTTAGTGATATAATGAATAGCTGTTTCCCAAGAATGTTCATCTTTAAACTGTGATTGTTGATCCGCCAGTGTATTTGTATCACAATTGTTGGTTTGTTCTGATTTAGGCAAGCTACTTATTGGCCTGAAGTCATCTGTCTATGGTTTTCTTAACAAAATATAACTTCTGATATAAAATCTATCAATTGCACAATACATTAGTTTATTATTAATAATTCTAATTCAAAATTAAGGGATTCCTTATAAATCATAGAAAAATACAAATTTTGTCGTTCAATATTAATGTCAATTATTCGCGCAGAGGGCAATTCAAAGGAACGCAAGAGAACAATTGTATTTTAAATACTAATTTAATGAATTAATTATAAATATATATAGTGAAACCCTCTTAATACGTTTTCCAAGAGAGCGCCAAATAAAATCTTATTAAGCAGGAAAACTTATTAACAGTGATTTCAATATTTCCGTGCTTTATTTGACCATAACACCTAATATTGTATTTTAACTAACATTAGAATAATTACAATATTGTATTTATAAAAAAAAGATTAAAAAACAATTTTACTTATATAAATATGTATTTGAAAATCACAGCCATAAATAGGCATACCTAAAGGAGTAACAAAAATGCAACAAATTAATAATAACGAAGAAGATTAAATGAATGATAATAAAATGTAACTATAAGAATGCTAATAAAAAACCCTTATGTACCCTTAAAGTATATTAAATACTACTTACAGAAACAGAATAATATTATAAGGAAACTAAATGAAGTATTCAATTTGAACTATCTAAATAATTACCTATAAAAAAATTACTACTAAAAAGTGATTAATTAATTAAAGTCACATAAAATATCTAACTACCTAATAAAATAAATGGATAAACTTTTATGGCCCATGGAAAACCCATTTAAAGAGAGTTCATTTTATTGCACCCATTGAAGGTGGAAGGAATATCGCTTTCATTTTTAAAAATGTCAAACTATAAAAATTCTGCGAAAAACGTATTACGAGGGACATTTTGTAGGGATAAACTGAGTTCTGTCAGAAATATTTTATTAGGCGGGAGACGTATTAAGCATAAAAAAATACGTAATTTGTATGGGACTTTTTCGGGACCGAACAATGTAATTCTATTAGGCGTGAAAACGTATTAAAGGTGATCGCATTAAGAGGGTTTCACTGTACATATAAAATCAGTTTTGTTGAAAAACATTGTTTTTGCGCTACCGGGATTCGAACCTGGATCTCTGTTTCCAACCCTGGGAAGATGCACTACAAAATTGATTTGATATGCATATATTTATAATTAATTCACGAAATTAGTATTTAAAACATGACAGAGCGTCTGTTCTGAATAATTCCAACTTCACAATAAGAATGTGTTCTCCTAATAATAGTATTTTCTTGTCTGTACCTGTTGTTTGATTACAAACTAATTAGGTTTTCAGCTGAACTTGATAGTGTTAATATTCCGTCTGGTTAATCATATTTGACCATCTTTTCTGTCTTCACATTGAATTCTAATTTCATATCTACTTATACTCCGCGATCTTTATATGTCTATCTGTCTATCTTTATAACCATATTTGTATTATATAGCGCATTGCCTGTATAATGAATATACAATAGTCACGTGACAGAAGCCAACATTTGAACATCCTTTTGGCCCCAATGCGTTATTTAAAACTATTCCGATTTCCCACAAACGCGGTTCAGAAGACGATCCTGAAGACCAGTTTATAGAATTAAAGATATTTTCACATTGATTTAGCTATGGTTCTGAGAATCACCACAGATCGAGTATCCAACTCGACGGAGCTGCTTTTCAAATGAAATATGATCCTTTCTCCTTTTAAATATACAAAACAAAGTTATTTACTTTAGGTATTAGCGTAACTTTGGACTTCTGCTTGGAGTTTGTACCAAATCAAAATCAAAATGGAATGAAATATAATATTAATTACAGTAAAAAATCTTAAATCTTTTCAGCTAAATAAAGGCCCTATTTTAATACACCCTCCGAGCCCAGTTATTAAGTACATTGCTGAATCTTCCAGCCGAGCAGCCAGCCCCGATCGGCCCTCCTCCCAGCCCCCACCTGCCCTGCGCGAGAAAACTACCCAGCCGACTTTCACATGTGAGTACGATATTTTATTAACGTATTGAAAAAAGTGACTCCTGAAGGCGAAGTGAATATATGAAATTTGAACCCAATGATGCATGCGTCGAGGCGAAACTAATTACCCAAATATCAAGTGACGTTATTTGATCTCGCCAGAGAGAAAGATGTTGATAGAAAGAGACGACAAATATACATTTCTCTGTAGTACACCCTTTATGTAGTACACAGTAGACACCCTTTCCCTCAAAACCGTCCGATCGACGAAAAGTGAAATGCTGGAAAGTTAGTCAGTAAGCACGAGTGCAATACTCATTAACATTGCAGCCAGAAGAGACGAGAATCGTCTGCAAGATACAGGATGCCTCGCAAATTTAATACAGATATCAAAGGATTTTGCAGGACGAGCCACTTTTCTGGCACACTCGACATGAATGTAACGGTCGCAGTCTTTCTAATAATACTATAGTGACAAATAATATTAAATGTATCGGAACAGCTTTACATCAGAGCAGAGGTCCTATCTGAGTTGTCATCTAGTGTTTAACTTCTGAAATAAAATTGCTCGATTAGCGAGCGATCCCAAATATGGGATTCACGATATGAAGTCGATCATTTTCAAAAATAGATGTAGGTATCAATAATATAGATAGTATAGAACCGGAGAATAGAATTTTAAAATTCCTTGTCGAGAGCCTAATTTATTGATACAGCACAAATGGTTAACGCGTCTGCACGAGAATAGGAAAAGGACCAGGTTCGACTCTCGGTAGCAACTGAATATTTGTTCACCTTTTTTTTAAATATATAAATAATCTTGCACTAATTTACCTAGTTTTTATCGTGAACTTACTAACTTCTGTTTGAAGGTTTTCATCTTCAGGTCTTCCTTCTCAATATTAGCCTCAAAGCCTTATTTTGCATCATTGACGAATGTTGCATTTCTTCTTAGACTCCTTTGGACAATATTCATTTTTTTGCTAAACATATTATTCTAGGCATACTTCAGCCTCTATATATGATATTTACTAAATAGTTTGATGAATCTGAATTGTTGACATTCAAGATTAGCCCCGATTCCGCTTCAGGGGCAGAATGATGACCCACGCTTGTTTATGTCAATTTAAAAAATAAAACAGCGCTCTGTTTCTCACGGAAGCTGCCTTACTGAAACTATTGTTTGATTTCTTGCAAATGAGGTTTCTCTTCCGAGAATTACTATAGACAGAAATATTATTAACTACGTTTGAGCATGTCCAAGTTATTAAGAACAAACAAGTACCGGATCTTTACCACCGAGGCATTGTTATTAAACAAATGATAAGACGAAGCTATTTATATTATATACGATCACTTAAGCCTGTGATGCCCTTACTTCCATACTTCCCATATAATATCATATGAACAGCTTCGTCTCCATGAACTATTACTATTTAATATCTTTTAAGAACATAAACTAAATGAACTGCATGAACTTTGGGTGTCGGGATAACTAAATCTCTTCGTCTTGCCCCCCGCCACGTTCGGGTAGCAGATCGAGATCCTCCCCCACCCCCTGCGTAGCCGCGCCCTGTTATTAACTATATTGTTGAACTTTCCAGCCGAGCAACCAGCCCCGACCAGCCCTCCCCCAGCTCCCTGCGCTGCGGGAGAAAACTACCCAGCCGACCTCTAGATGTGAGTACTACCTTTTATATATGTATTGAAAGAACCGCCTCCTGACGGCGAAATGAAGTACTAACCCAATATCACATTGTATATACAGAGATAAGAACTTGTGGTATTTTCCTAACTCTCGAGAGTTGTACTGCTCTCATCTTTCCCTTAGAACTTCTAGGTATTCTGTGCTTCACTCTATCAAGGAGAACCTGGCTCTTGTCATAATACAATGCACATAATGTTATTTGATCTTGCCAGAGAGAAACATTTTGATAGAAAGGGACGACAACAAGATGGTTGATTTTCTCACATTCGAGACAACTTTTCCAAAAAGACGCGTTCTTGGACCTACGGTATATTTCTCGAGCTCCGGCTGTACTATGCGTGTTGCCAGTTTGGATCGGCATTTTGATTTACTTTTTAATATTCAAATAATGACAAAATACAGAGGTTGTCATAGCAACATTATTAGAAATCAGATTACAATAATTACTTTTCGCGAGAGATGCAACAGATGCTGCCCCTGATAGTCACCCGGCCTCGGCCCGGCTGCTTTGCTGGACTTGAGTTTGTAAATAAAGCCATTCCTCGAAATGGGGTCTATTTCGATGGTTTAGTTGGAAGGCTATTTGGATATTTTAAATAATTTGGTATAAATTATAAATAATACGGAGCCAAAAATAGCGGGATATATTTTAATGAAAGCCGTCTGCTGTTTTATTTTTAAGGCATATGTTTTTTAAGCCCTGAAATTGACTATAGTTGAGTACCTCTGCTTTGATCTTTGAGAATGCTCGCCCCTCGCCCGCGCCAGCCTGCTCTTCCGCCACTGCTGGCAATATTGTACTCTGCAACGTCCAGATGATCAGATATATTGGTGATATTTTTCAGCCAGCCAGCCACCCCCGCCCCGCCCCGCCCGACAGCCCGCCACTGCGCAGGCCCTCTGCGCCCACACGGAGACAACCCTTTCAGCTGTAAGTTGTATTTATTTATTAACCCAAATGAACGAATGATTTTTTAAGCCGACGTTTCGGCATGTTAACCACCTCTCGTTTATAAGCAATAACTGTTTTAAATGTACAAACTGAAGTTATATAGTTTCTAGAAAAATAATCTGATTCTGTCAAATGACTGGAGTTACTCAGTTCTAATATATTTCCTACCTTTGGGTATCAGGATGAACGATCTCTTCGTCTCGTGCCACATTTCGCTCTGTAATCAAAATATCTCCCAAAATGTGATCCACTTGGTGTTTGTTCGTCTGCTCCCTGTGATCATCCCCCAACACTATGTTTAGTTCTTCAATTTTCTCAGCAAATCAAATCCACCCTCCCGCTGCCCAGTTATTGAGAATATTATTACATTTTCCAGCCGAGCAGCCAGCCCCGACCAGCCCTCCTCCCAGCCCCCCTAGAAAACTACCCAGTCGACCCTCACACGTGAGTACAATAATGTGTTTCTGGATAGAAAGAACTCAGTTCACGAGACGAAGTGAATATATGATATATTAAACAGATTCTGTCATATTGAAAAGACTTCCATGAATGTACTGACTTATTTCTTCATGGCCACATATTAGATAAGATACTTGAAATAATATTGTTGAATTTGAACATTTCCATAGTTAAAAATAAACTAGAATTGACATATTCCGTAAAGATACATATACTGATATAGTAATACTTGTAATTATCAGCTTTCCATTCCGCGCTTAGTAGATGAGTTCATGTTCCCTTATCCATAAATACCTTCAACAGATAATTACACATTATTAAACAAATTTCAATTAATAATAAAGTATAAGGAAAAGTAGATCAGATCAAATGTTTACCTATGGGAAGCAGTGGAGAAAAACCCTGTTTTTATGTAATCATACTCCAAATTTAATTATAAAATATATCCCAAATTCTATACACCGAGCTTTTAACACTAGTAACAAATTAAGGAATTATATATTAAATAACAAGTATAGAAATGATATTTAAAAAATGTGGGGTCTACAAATTAATTTGCAATGGTAGCAATTATTTTTGTATTGGTAAATCTTGCAGAAATGTTGATATTAAAATGAAGGAGCACTCGGGATGCCCGAATGGCGACAACTATTCGGAATTTTCCAATCAGCTTTTGTAAACAAACCGTTCTTTAGACATTAACGAGGGTTTAGAAAGTACACATATAAATACTAGGGGTTTGCAGTTAGATAAATTGGAAATAAGAATATGTGATCCTTTTTGCAAATAGTCACCTTTAAAATTGGTATTCATAGTAGTTCCTACTTAGTTACCTAAGATACCATTGATAATAATAATTTTCCTCACATTGAAGAAGTAAAGAAGGTCTCAAGATAAAGGATGTCTTCGTCTTGTCCCACATCCCATCCGCTCTTCCTTCAAAACGTCTCCCGCGATCCATTCGGTGTCCATCCCTGCCCATGAAGTGCCCTGGTCCGTGCGATAATGTCCCTGCTCGGTTATAAAGTGTATTACTGAACTTTTCAGACAACCCGCCACACCCGAGCAGCCTTCCTCTCCCGCTGCGGGAGAAAACTACTCAGCCGACCGTCAGATGTAAGCGCTCTACTTATTAGATAAAGGCATCTCGTCTCCTTCCATAGTACAGTAAGCGAGTAACGATGCTTCCATCTCTCCAGTTAGAATGGAAGGTTTTCTGTGCCCGGTTATGCTACTGCAATGTACTTGAATTGTCTATGAACCGTTAACTTAGCATTATTCCTTTATACCATTTATTAATAGTTCTATAATGCTCCTCCCAGCCCCAGAAAAGGAATGTGTTGTATTATTTCAAATAAATTAATTATTTTGTAGATCGAGTTGAAACACTTTCGGGAACATCTTCCCAATATCAATAACACGATTCAACTAAAATTAAATTATTATTAATATTCAATATTTCATAATAATATTAGTATCGGTCCTACGAGTGTGTGTTTTTACATTTTAGTTTGCCCTTTGATCAAAATATCTCCAATGATTCATTTGACCTCAGCCAATCGACATCCTTCCCACCCTGTATTAATACACCCACCCTTATAGAGTATATCTTTGAATTTTCCAGACCAGCGGACACGCCCTCCCGCACACCATCCTCCCGGCACCTGCGCTGCGGGAGGAAACTGACCGGTGACCTTCACATGTAAGCATAATACGATCATTCATCTATTTATCGAAAGATCTCAATATTTAATTTAATTATTCTCTACTAGTACTGCAGTTTCTATCGGTTTGGTGAATATCTAATAAAAATACACTAACCTGCTCACCCTGCAGTCCGTAATCTTCTGGAACTCGGCCGGCATACCGACTCCTGAGTCGTCTCTGAACAGAAGCAGTTTCAGACCTCCCATCCAAGTATAAAACCGAGTACACAATCAGTATATTTATACATGTTCTAAAATAAACAAGATCAAAGTCGTTCCTTTTCTACATTAATGTTCAATGTATGCAGTTTCTCCTCCGTTCTTATGTTTTCTGGCATTTCATTCCATTTCTCTTCCTGCATGTCAGTCTCAGTCTATCTCCTCCTCTCGTGTGATGTTCGTGCTCATATTGATTTGATACAGATACTTTCTTACTTTTCAAAAAATACCATTTCTCGAGCTTTTCGACAGAAGACCGTCTTCTCCATCGCCCTCAACTCTCGTCCTTTTGACTGTGCGCCTCCACTTTGCTGCGCGACCTGCAGATCTGTCACCCTTTCCACTTTAGTCCAACGTATAGGGGATTTTCCTCTTCCTCTCCGTCTTCCGACTTGGCCACCACACTGAGCTTCTCCAAGATAGCTTCCCTTCTCGCACGATGCCAAAGATATGAAGAATTCGTTTCAGGCTGCAGCTTGAGTCTGTCCTTGATGTTCAGCTCCTGCAGAATGGAGACGTTCGACATTCTTGCCCATGATCCGTATAGTCCTAAACGCTACGTTCTACTGTTGACTCTTCTCAGCAAATGAAAATTGTCTCTGCTTTAATACACCCTCCCACTGGCCCAGTTATGAAATATATTGTTGAATTTCCAGCCAAGCAGCCAGCCCCGGCCAGCCCCGGGCAGCCCTCCTGCCGGCCCCCTGCGCAGCGGGAGACAGCACCCAGCCGACCGACAGATGTAAGTACTGTATTATATTTGTTGATTGAAAGAATCGACTCCTGAAGGCGAAATGAACTATTAACCCGATGATGTCATATTGAATAGATTTACAAGATATTTCCCAATATTTATTTAACCCAACCTCTGGGATCTTCTAACTGCCGGGAGTCATACTGCTTCCATTCTTCCAGTTCATACTCACTCATTCTAGTCCTTTATGTCCTTAATTATTACTTTCATCCCGAGTTAGTATTCATTTGATCCAATATTGTATTGTGATTTCAAAAGCTGACATTGTTATTGCGGAATTCGGTACAACTGTGAAATGTCTTCGTTCTATTGATTCTATTTTTACTTTAAATACTCCAAACTAATTAAATTCCTAATAATCCTTATATCTATTATTGTTATTAAGCAACATACTAACAATAGTAGGGATGCGCACCCCCAAATTAGAAAGATCTCAAATTATGAGGGTGACTATCGCCATCTATGTAAAACAACACCAAACTCTATAATGCTGCAGTGTGAAATGATAAGTATTTATTTAAAGGTTAGGAAACTGATCAGGTTAGAGCTTGTGAATAAGGAAGACGTCGCAATCATAATTAGTTCATAATTTCAAAACCTTTTAGCTATTTTAGAACCTCTTTTTGGACACATATATAATTGGTTTTGGCAGTTACAGTCTAGGAGCAATGTACGATGCGCGTCTCTGTCCTATTTAGTATCAAATTCGACATTTTTAAAGTAACCTGTTCATTGGTTTTACTCCGAGTCACTATTAACAGAGACAAAATGAAATAAAACAGTTTTTTTATACAAGGAAGATACATTTCAAACAGGAAAATCTTTAAAAACTTGTCTGGTTGGGTATTCTGTAGCCACTTTTATTATTATCTTTTGAGTTGTAGTTATTAGTTTGAGATGTATGTTACAAGTTCCACCCCTACCTAGTATTCCGTATTGTAATATTGATTCAACCAATGCACGGTATATCATTTTAAGAGCTTGTAAATCACAATAAGGACAGAAGTAGAATAAAAATTGACGTTAATTATTATATTATTATACGAGGGTTATGTGTTCTTTGAAATTTAAATTATTATCCAGGACTAGTCCTGAATGTTTATACTCAGCTGTTTTATATATAATGGCTTTACAGTTACACTGACCAATAGTGATCGTTACAAAATCACAATCACAGGAATGCAAGATAAGTTTTTATGCGTCAATGGGTTGCCCTGTTTTGGTTGCAGAAAAACTTATAGAATTAGTTTTATCCGCATATAGAGTTAGCAGATTACAATGGAGCCCTTTTTTAATTGATGAATTCCTAATCTCTTGGATAAGATTTCTCTTGGATAAGTATCTCCCCTGAATCCGTATTTATCTTATTACAATAATAATAATAAGGGTCCTAAACCTGAACCTTGCGGTGCTCCGCAGGTAACCACTAGTCATGAACTTTAACCTGCTGGACTCTGCCATTCAACTAGTCGTGCAGTAAGTCACACGCTAATATTTTTGGTTAATTTTGTAGATTGCATTAAAAGTACTCACTTTATCTGGAAAACCAAATAGATTAGTTGATACAGCTTACTGATCGTTTTTCATACATTTTGCGAATATCTTATCGAAATTAGATAGCAGAGAAATCGGTCTATAATTTTAGGATTCTCGGAATTTGCACTTTTAAAAATATGTCTTATCACTGTTTGCATGAAGACACCTGTTTAATGATTAGATAAAAATATATTTCAGTGATTTAATTAAGTTATTCTGACATTTGGAATTATTAACGACAGATTTAGTTTTAAACTTTGGATCAATATTTTAATTAAATCTTCGTTTATTTGGGTTAGGAAGATACATTTATTTGCTTTTAATTTACGTTTGCAGTCAGATGATAACTTTTTAGCCACGTTTCACCTTCTGAGATGAAATATATTTTTCTAGATAAACTTTCATTAAGAGGCTACTTTCATTTTTCCAGTTTGAATTTCGAGATATTTTTGCACTTTGCACACCCTTTCAAGACGAGACTAATAGTTAATTCATTTACAATATCAAGTAAACATAAAAGTGCGTTATTTTTTACGTAAATATTGCTAGAGTGTAAGGTATCAGTAGAAAGGGACAAGTATACAAGCGAACATTAAATAATTTGTTAAAGTTCTCACCTAAGAATTGTTATGTTTATGATAAAAACCTTTGTTTGTGTCAATAAACATATGATTATAAAATATTAAATTTTTTCCCTGATTTATAAGGAAAAAATTGATGTAAAATTCATACTGATAAATAATGTTGATAACTTTTGAAGCAGCTGTATTTGTGAAGAGGGAACTATTTATGGTAATATTATATTATGTAATAAAATATTTATTCATTGTTTTAATACACATAATACATTACATATATATTGAATATTAAAATATAAATGAAAATATGACAAAAGTATTATTATTCACGGTTAAAGAATTAGTTGTTCATCAATCATATTATCGTTCTTCAGAATGGTGGTGTACCTGAAAACATTAATGCAGATTAATTCTTAGCATAATTATTGATGTGAAAGTAAAGCTTGGAGCAGAATTCCACAACCACCCAGGAGGCATTCAGATGATTGCATTTTCTTTTTTTTTATTAACATAATAGTTGACAGGAAAGAATCCCCAGTAGGTATATAAAAACCTGTCTTCCCATGATGTTCTTTCTCTCTCAATCAATATTATTCTATTAATATTTCTCTCTCAATCAATATTATTGTATCAATATTTCTCTCTCAATCAATATTATTCTATTAATATTTCTCTCTCAATCAATATTATTGTATCAATATTTCTCTCTCAATCAATATTATTCTATTAATATTTCTCTCTCAATCAGTATTATTGTATCAATATTTCTCTCTCAATCAATATTATTCTATTAATATTTCTCTCTCAATCAATATTATTGTATCAATATTTCTCTCTCAATCAATATTATTCAATTAATATTTCTCTCTCAATCAATATTATTGTATCAATATTTCTCTCTCAATCAATATTATTCTATTAATATTTCTCTCTCAATCAATATTATTGTATCAATATTTCTCTCTCAATCAATATTATTCTATTAATATTTCTCTCTCAATCAATATTATTGTATCAATATTTCTCTCTCAATCAATATTATTCTATTAATATTTCTCTCTCAATCAACATTATTCTATTAATATTTCTCTCTCAATCAACATTATTCTATTATTATTTCTCTCTCAATCAATATTATTATATCAATATTTCTCTCTCAATCAACATTATTCTATTAATATTTCTCTCTCAATCAACATTATTCTATTAATATTTCTCTCACAATCAACATTATTCTATTAATATTTCTCTCTCAATCAACATTATTCTATTATTATTTCTCTCTCAATCAATAATATTATATCAATATTTCTCTTTCAATCAACATTATTCTATTAATATTTCTCTCTCAATCAATATTATTGTATCAATATTTCTCTCTCAATCAATATTATTCTATTAATATTTCTCTCTCAATCAATATTATTATATCAATATTTCTCTCTCAATCAACATTATTCTATTAATATTTCTCTCTCAATCAACATTATTCTATTAATATTTCTCTCTCAATCAACATTATTCTATTAATATTTCTCTCTCAATCAATATTATTCTTATAATATTTCTCTCTCAATCAACATTATTCTATTAATATTTCTCTCTCAATCAACATTATTTCTATTAATATTTCTCTGTCAATCAATATTATTATATCAATATTTCTCTCTCAATCAATATTATTCTATTAATATTTCTCTCTCAATCAATATTATTCTTATAATATTTCTCTCTCAATCAACATTATTCTATTAATATTTCTCCCACAATCAACATTATTCTATTAATATTTCTCTCTCAATCAACATTATTCTATTATTATTTCTCTCTCAATCAATATTATTATATCAATATTTCTCTTTCAATCAACATTATTCTATTAATATTTCTCTCTCAATCAATATTATTCTATTAATATTTCTCTCTCAATCAATATTATTCTTATAATATTTCTCTCTCAATCAACATTATTCTATTAATATTTCTCTCTCAATCAACATTATTCTATTATTATTTCTCTCTCAATCAATATTATTATATCAATATTTCTCTTTCAATCAACATTATTCTATTAATATTTCTCTCTCAATCAATATTATTCTATTAATATTTCTCTCTCAATCAACATTATTCTATTAATATTTCTCTCTCGATCAACATTATTCTATTAATATTTCTCTCTTAATCCATATTATTATATCAATATTTCTCCCAATCAATATTATTCTATTAATATTTCTCTCTCAATCAATATTATTCTATTAATATTTCTCTCTCAATCAATATTATTCTTATAATATTTCTCTCTCAATCAACATTATTCTATTAATATTTCTCTCTCAATCAACATTATTCTATTATTATTTCTCTCTCAATCAATATTATTATATCAATATTTCTCTCTCAATCAACATTATTCTATTAATATTTCTCTCTCAATCAATATTATTACTATTAATATTTCTCTCTCAATCAATATTATTATATCAATATTTCTCTCTCAATCAACATAATTCTATTATATTTCTCTCTCAATCAATATTATTATATCAATATTTTTCTCTCAATCAATATTTCTTTTTCAATCAATATTTTTCTATTAATATTTCTCTCTCAATCAACATTATTCTATTAATATTTTTCTCTCAATCAATATTATTGTATCAATATTTCTCTCTCAATCAATATTATTATATCAATATTTCTCTTTCAATCAACATTATTCTATTAATATTTCTCTCTCAATCAATATTATTTCTATTTATATTTCTCTCTCAGTCAACATTATTCTATTAATATTTTTCTCTCAATCAATATTATTCTATTAATATTTCTCTCTCAATCAACATTATTCTATTAATATGTCTCTCTCAATCAATATTATTTCTATTAATATTTCTCTCTCAATCAACATTATTCCATTAATATATCTCTCTCAATCAATATTATTCTATGAATATTTCTCTCTCAATCAATATTATTCTTATAATATGTCTCTCTCAATCAACATTATTCTATTAATATTTCTCTCTTAATCAACATTATTCTATTTTTTTTTTTCTCAATCAATATTATTATATCAATAGTTCTCTTTCAATCAACATTATTCTATTAATATTTCTCTCTCAATCAACATTATTCTATTAATATGTCTCTCTCAATCAACATTATTCTATTAATATTTCTCTCTTAATCCATATTATTCTATTAATATTTCTCTCTTAATCCATATTATTCTATTAATATTTCTCTCTCAATCAACATTATTCTATTAATATTTCTCTCTCAATCAACATTATTTCTATTAATATTTCTCTCTCAATCAATATTATTATATCAATATTTCTCTTTCAATCAACATTATTCTATTAATATTCTTCTCTAAATCAATATTATTCTAAGTATATTTCTCTATCTCAATCAACATTATTCTATTAATATTTCTCTCTCAATCAATATTATTATATCAATATTTATCTCTCAATCAATGTTATTCTATTAATATTTCTCTCTCAATCAATTTTATTTCTATTAATATTTCTCTCTCAATCAACATTATTCCATTAATATATCTCTCAATCAATATTATTCTATTAATATTTCTCTCTCAATCAATATTATTCTTATAATATTTCTCTCTCAATCAAAATTATTCTATTAATATTTCTCCCTCAATCAATATTATTTCTATTAATATTACTTCTATTCCTAACATTCGCCCGGGCATACTTTAAAGAACTAAACTGTTTCACTGGTTGCAGTCATTATTAATCCTTATACCATAGCACTGATAAATTATCTTTATTTTTATTTTTAAATCATTTTATCAATGTCTGGGGTCATCAAACAAATTAAAGCCTGAATTAAAATAAAAGCTCGTCCCGGAAGACCACAGATGTGACAAATGATTAAAGTAATTTTTCTATTCTTTTCCTTGATTGTGTGCTTTGCTGAGCTTTATTTTCTATGGCTTTAATTATATGTTGCGGGTCTTTGATATCCACGGACCTCGTTTTTCTTGGGTCAGTTAACTCCGGGACCATGCGATCCATGTAAAACGATTGAAGTTTTGTAAAAACTTTTTCGTGCCAAAAATTATCATCTCGATAGATGTTTTCTGTTTAATTATATAATTTGTTCCCGTCCAAACTCCAAAAAGACACATATTTTTATTACTAACGTGCAATTGTCCTCGAACTTGATAATACCAATCGTGATTTTTATTAATGTTCATTATTTTATTTTAGTCTAATTTCCAAAATGTTACTTTTCGCTTTTCTATAGCTTCATCAACAGTCAAACTTGAAGCAGATGACGGCCATTTTATTTGTATAATGATATCATTATCAGAGGTACCATCCGGAGTTGCTCCCAAAAAATGATGTGCACTATCAATAAACAGGCCACATCTATCAATTGTAATGTTTTCTTGAAGTTCTAATTGCCGAAGTGCAGTAAATTCGTTGACTTTCCCGTATTGTATAGACGATACATGACATAAAGAAGGACTACACAACATACTGCTTACCGAAGACCCACAGCTTATGCCTAACCGCCTTTTACAAACTTTCCCGAACCACGATGCTGTTAATAAATATCTTTTTTTCTAACCATTCCCCGCAATCTGATTGTGAACGGGTACTTTTTTCAATATCCAGTCGTTCTGCCGCAGACAACGTTAGTTTATTTAAAAAGCCTTCCTTCGCCTTACTAAATGTGCCTTCATCCATATCAGGTCTCTGGCAATTTTCACCATATTCAGCGTCTTCCCTAGACGCTGTAATATGTTTTAATTGAGATTTTTTTCTAAAATGCTTTTTTCTCAAGGACCCTATCCTGATTTTGTTTACTTCCAAACGTTTTATAGACATTTTTGAACTTGTATCAAAAATAGATTTACTCGAGAGGACCTACAGTTAGGAGTTATTGAATTGAAAGATACTACAGCAGCTGCACACCTCCCGCTGTATAACTGTCTTCCTGTCAAATTTATTATTTTCCCCCCTATAAATTTAGCAACTATACTATTAAAGGTTTCAGCTATATTACTATCTACATTATATATTAAACTTCGCGCATTATATATTACTATATATTAAATACAAGATATCAAATCTCCTGTAAGATTTTGATCCAAATTAAAATTTTTACAAAAATACGCGTCACATTTTAAATGGTCCCCAAAAACATGTCTAGGACTGTTTAATATGTCACGACTCGGAATAATAATTTTTTCTTCCGATGTATTGTGTTCTGATATTCTATATTTAATGGCGCTAGTGACAGCCAACTCTTTGTTTTAAAATCTTCCGTACTGAAATGGGAAAACAAGTGTCAGACGATAACGCATACAGTTTAGAGCAATCATTTCTCAAAAGATGATTTCGACATTCAATTTTCTCTACGGTTATATTACGATAATAAATATGAATCTCCGTCTGCAATTAATTTAGAATATATCAACCCATACATTGGAATGGAATTTTTAAAACCTTCGACAATTGTAGCAGACTCCATTCCACTAGAAGAACCACTATAATTATAAAATAAAACATCTGTGTTCTGACACTGGAGAGTTTATAGTATTTGCACGAGCGCAAATCGTACAATATTTATTTTTAACTCCCATATATAAAATTTTTCCTGTTCTATGGCCAACTATAGCAGCACCCCCAGACAGGCATGAATAATTAGTTCTGTATGATCTTTTTGCCCAACATCCATCCGCGACCACAGTTATCATTGGCATTCCGTTCTTATCTACACATCCATTAGCAATAGCTAATTCAGTTTCTTCCTGCGCAGCTTCCGGCATACTCTTTATTTTTGGTTTTATAAAAAACCAATAATCGCTGTTAGCTCTTCTAAACCAGAAAATCGTGACACAGAAGATTCGTTAATATTAATTTCATTGTTTCTGTCTTCACACGTATTCAAAACAAAATTTGATCCACACATATTACACTTTAAACTGAATTTATAAATAAAACCAATCTTACATTCTTTCACATATTCAATATTCGTTCCTGTGCACGATTTGTGCATGTCGACCACTCTTTTGCCATCCAATTTAGGAAGTTCACATGAATCCACACATTCAATGCTCAGTTCGGAAACATCCTGAAAATAATTTATAATATTGTTATTAAATTATGTTTATGTACTTTAATAATATACAATAATAATCTAAAATTGAAATAAGGGTTTGATTAATAATATAAGATGCCACCATTGGTTAGATATGGAAACAATGTCTATTGACATAGCATACTCCACCATATAGTTGCGATGATTTGTCCACAAACAAGAAAATATATTGGGTAGTGTTGAGTGGAAACACCCACAACTAAATCTATTTTAATTAAACATGTCCAATAATATTTCATAGCAAAAGATTCCTTATCTTGATAATATGTAAAGAGATAAAATGTACAAAAGAGTTATGTACTTACAATGCTGGTTGAATGAAATGCTTTGTGGTCCTCCTCTGTTTGTATTTCAGTCAGTTCCTAATGATAGAAAAGAACAATGTTAATACGTGTATAATAAAATCACTATTTTCATGTCTAAAATATTAAAATTTATATGACTATAACAAATAAATTTGTATCAATCAGACAGGTCTGTCATGTATTATTCTTTTGATCAAATTATTTATCTTTACGGATATGTATTTCCAATAGAAAATAATTTATCTGCACTACATAACATATGTACATTTAACTATATAATTTATATTGTCAAATCAAATAGACAATTGTTATAGGGATGGTAAAAATTATCAACTTACGTTACGATTGTTTTTAAATTTTTTTCCAAGTTTATGAACATTTCGTAGAGCGTGTCAATGGATACTTTTTGACCTTAGGCATCTTGAGTCACAGGAGGCAGTCATTTCAGAACAATAATTTGTATAATAAAATATAATGAGAACCAAACCCAACAAAAATAAAACACGGGTTCGCGAATTTCACGTTGAATCTTGTGAATAAATGAATGTGCTGGACGCGCATACGAATCCTGCGCGTGCACGTCCAGCGCAAGCCGCGCATGCGTTGTCAGATTCTTAGCGCTCAGATCCGTAACGTAGGTTTTGACATATGCATTATGTTCAGAAGTCAAAATTATAATCTGTTTTCGTATAAAAACAGGCCGAAACCAAATAATTTACAAAAATAAGCGATTGGTATCGAGAATAAGTATAATATTCATTCATAGTGTAGTCAAAATTTGTAATAAAATGTGTTTTATAGGCAAATTTAATGAAAATCCAACGGAGCGCAAACCCCACGTCTGTCATGGCCGAATTGAACGGCGTTCTGAAAGTCCGATAGACAATTAAAATTATCGTGTTTCGTAAGACTGGAAATATATTATTTAAAAAATGATTATTGTGTTTCTGATATTAAACTTAGTTTTAAATAGTAGTTGAAGCCTCAAAGCATGTGAGTAAATATAGTTTATTATTTAAAAACGTATGTTTTTACTAAAACAAAGTATTTTAAAAACGTCAAAAATTCATCAAATGTACTGCAAATTGAATGGTTTATAACTCTATTAATTTTTAACATTTTGCTGATTTGGTTTCCTACAGATTTGTCTCCGTAATCTTGGCTTTAAGATTATAAGAAAATATATTTCGTCTATGCATTCGTTTAGCGCATTGACTCAATTTTGCACCATGCCTAAAATGCACCTAATGGTCACGGTCTTTCTTATAATATTTGTATCGTCTTAATTATGACAAATAACATTCAGTTTATTAGTTTTATATTAATGTAAAGATCCAATCCAAGTAATAGTTGAAAAAAAAGTCAAATATATTGAATAATTTCTGATATAAATGACTAATATAAACCCACATTTTCGTAAAAAACGCCAAAATATGAATTATTATTGCAAGTGGCGCCTTAATGGCTCTCCATTTAGTTTAATCGCCATTCGCACGCATAACCATTTCGTTATAGTAAAAAGTATTAATGTTGTATTGTCAGTATAATCTGGAACACCGGTACTTTAGATGAATCCGACGGTATGATCATTGTACTTGAAGAACTTTGTGTTTTTGATCGTTTCTACCAAATAATTAACTTCCATCAATTAAGGAGAACACATTCCTATTGTGAAGTTGTAATTATTGAGAACAGACGGTGATACAAGTTGCAGTTTTGGCCGCCGCATCCATCAGCTACCTCCTCCTCAGGTCCTCAGTCCAATAACGAGAGTGCACATTGTCTTTAGTTAGAACATCCTACGACTAGTGTAACATTATACAAATTAAGCGCTTTGTCGACTTGACTGTCCTAAAATGCTCTGTATCGCAGTTGGCTTCTTTTCGCTCCGTCTGGTCCTTTCAATTTTCATGAATTCCTCAAAGTACACACATTTGGAGCGTGTATTGTACATCGAGCATAATTATCCAATGCTAAGATCGGGAGATAATATATTTGACTTGTTCCTACAATGGCGTGGCTCGGATATTATCAATTCTTCCTGAACTCCTGAATGCGATTGTAAAACAGGTGACTTGTCTATTTCTGAGCGATCTCCAACATCTGTCATGTATTTCTGGCTTCAGAAAATGCCTAATTCTCCATGTCCGGCTTGATAACACTTACCCTACCCTGATGATATGTGCGGCTCTTCCGGTATTATACTTCAGCTTAATCCTGAATAATGGATGATTCTAGAACACAGTTCAGCAGCGGGATCGGGCGGACTTTCATACAGACTTTATCCATTGTGCGTTCAAACTATCGATGGCTCATTTTTTGCATTTCTTTTCGTAATTTGAAGCGAAAAGGGACGGATGTGATAGAACTCAATGTGTATACAGAACAAAGCCTAAAAAAGATTGTTTACGAGGCATTTTATCACAATTTTTGTCTAAATTATCTATTTGGATTGGTTTTACTTTGATAGTTCCGAATTACGATACGCCTTAGAGAGGACATTCCAGCTTTTCTCGCTACACAGAACTAATCGGTTGGATTTCAATTCTGTACCGCAAACATTAACGCTATTGGTCGGTGTCGGTTCTCTATCGCCAATCGTAATCTCATCGGAGGGCCGGACCCAGTGGAGCAGGTCGGACCCTGGCCCCGCCCCCTAGCTAGCTAGTTTCTTGAACATTGCTTCTTGATGGGCGGTGACAATATTCAAATCATAGGACTTCCCTTTCTGCAAATACTGACCAATATCTATCTTTGTTTTCCAGATCAGTTCAGAGCCGAGCACCAGTCCCGCCAGCAGCTAGCGGTGAGTCGATATTTTATTTATCAATTTGTTCATCGGTGTTATCTGGGAATGTTTCTCTCTCTGTTCTTCGTGTGTTTCCTGTTTCAGATTCTTAATTCGCGTTATATCTTATCTACAATAACCTTGTTTACAAATTTTACTTATCTGTTTATGAATATGATTTTAAATAATCAGTGAAAAGAAAATAAATAAATCTAGTTAAGAATTAAAAGTGAACGTTTGGGGCCCAATTGATCATTTTGATGTATTCGAAATGTTATCGGAAGTAGTTATCGTCGAAGGAGTTATCGTCGCAAGGGTCGGTCCAGGTGGAGGACATCCGCATCCGCATTGCGCCTGAGGCGCTACGAGACGCATTCGGCAATCTTTAAAGATCCGCAAAAATACGGGGTCGGCTGCCCACTGTCACGTGGAAGCCGAAACTCCCTCGGATCCCTAATACTACCGAATAATACTAGAGAAGCTGCGCTGTATTATAGAGCTATATTCTTTGAATAATGAGAGCGAGGAGCGAGGAGCCAGGAGTGGAGATGGTGATGTATCTCTACAGTCTAAAGCCAAGATATTGAAGATAAATCTCTACAATAGAAGTCAGTTTTTAATCTTAACATACAATCTTAATTAATACATTTCACTTGCTCAGACCCTAGACGGTTTCAAGTATTATTTCAAACAAAGCTTTCTTTTCAAAATGTAATAATTCGTTACTGAATTACGGGTCGCATTCTTTATTTGTATTTTGGACTGAAAAAATACATATTTTGTACTAATAAAGTGGAATATTTTGGACATTGACTTACCGCTTACATATTTAGCGTCATTTTTTTAAAAGAGTTCGATATTACGTAATTATGAAACAAACAAATCGGGATATTAGAATGAATTATTTGAAACGAGAGCAGACACTGGTCGGCTGACCTCGGAATGATTTAAATACAATAAAAATAATGGTTTTTATAAGGAACTGACCTCTTCTATCATCGTTCTTCGTTTCGGACCGACTTCCATTCGTATAAACTGAACCGCCGCCCCCAGCTGCACCCTGCTTCTTCAACACTGTATTTAATTCATCGGAATGGCAACACTCACGCTGCTGCTTCCACGCGAGTCCGCAATATTATTTAGAAATGAGTTATTTCTCACAGCCTGTTCATGCGAGGAAACTGACCATTCTCCCTTTCTACCATTACTTACGTATAGAGATCTAGCCCTCCCGACTGTACGACCGGGATTAGTGTACTTTGGAATGGATGCTGCATCGTTATGGCATTGAGATCGGTTCCGACGCTATCGAGCCTCAGCACGTCACGACTGGCGGGCGCAGTTGGCGAATAGGGAATAGGGAATAGGGAATAGGGAATAGGGAATAGGGAATAGGGAATAGGGAATAGGGAATAGGGAATAGGGAATAGGGAATAGGGAATAGGGAATAGGGAATAGGGAATATTAGGATGTGACCTCGTCTCTTCACGGAGTCGGAGGTGGCGGTATTCGAGAAGGAGGAAATAAAGGCAACGCGCACAACACTGGTAGCTGATGAATGTTTGGAACGAGTGGGCGGTTTGTGTATTTAGGAAGTGCGTTTGGTAGAAAGGGAGGGTGGCTGCAGGGAATAAAGTGGATTGGAATGGAATACAATCTAATGGGGACTTGTCAACCGAGGCGAGACTAGCGGTACACAATGGAGTATGGAAGGCGGGTCCAGCCTGACCGGATGCAGTGGAGATTAGATTACTGAGGATACAGTAATCAGGAGAGATTGTAAAGCTGATCTTAGCGTAGTAAATAGGATAACAAAAGGATTACCAAGGTTGTTAAGTCATATGGAACGAATGAATGAGAAGAGACCAGTAAGAAAAATATATAACGCAAGTGTTGATGGCACCAGAAATAGAGGACGTTCGCGGAAGACTTGGCTTGACCAGACACTAGAAGATGGTCCTGTTAGAAGCCTCAGTAATCGACGTACATTATATAAGATATTCTAGGAGGAAAGTAAGGAAAGTAGGTGATAAGTGTTTGAAACCAGTAGACGGTTTGTGCGTTTGAGAAGTGGGGTTGGTAGAAACGGAAAGGCTGAGAAATATATCGAGAGCAGAGACTGCAGGGAATAAGGGGGACATTATTGCTAATGGGGCAACACTACCGACACTGGTGCATGGGAGTGAGGCCTAGAGCGGCAGAAGAGGAACGAGAGCAGACTGAATGCAGTGGAAATGAGATCAGTTAGACGTATGTGGCAGATCCTTTTATAACAGAGTAAAATGCTTCTGCCCATATTGTTGGAACCATATAAACATATCCCGTGCAGGGGCGGACTGGTATATCGGCACTTCTGATGTAAAGTAATGTCAACTGGAAATGTGAATTATCGGGAACGCAATTTAAAGATTGTCAAGTTTACCGTGAACCCAAATGTGAACCGATTTATTTCTAATTCAGCGCCGGTAGGTACTCTCATCTGAGATAATGCATTTTTATAATTTCTTTACGTATCTTGGAACTACGGACATTCAATATTGTGTATGGCTCATATACAGCATTCCTTATAACAGATCTAGTCCACAGCTAATGTATGGCTCATATACAGCGTTGCTTAAAACAGATCTAGTCCACAGCTAATGTATGGCTCATATACAGCGTTGCTTATAACAGATCTAGTCCACAGCTAATGTATGGCTCATATACAGCATTTCTTATAACAGATCTAGTCCACAGCTAATGTATAGCTCACATACAGCATTCCTTATAACAGATCTAGTCCACAGCTACTGTATGGCTCATATACAGCATTCCTTATAACAGATCTAGTCCACAGCTAATGTATGGCTCATATACAGCATTCCTTATAACAGATCTAGTCCACAGCTAATGTATGGCTCATATACAGCATTCCTTATAACAGATCTAGTCCACAGCTAATGTATGGCTCATATACAGCATTCCTTATAACAGATCTAGTCCACAGCTAATGTATGGCTCATATACAGCATTCCTTATAACAGATCTAGTCCACAGCTAATGTATGGCTCATATACAGCATTCCTTATAACACATCTAGTCCACAGCTACTGCATGGCTCATATACAGCATTCCTTATAACAGATCTAGTGCACAGCTAATGTATGGCTCATATACAGCATTCCTTATAACAGATCTAGTCCACAGCTAATGTATGGCTCATATACAGCATTCCTTATAACAGATCTAGTCCACAGCTAATGTATGGCTCATATACAGCATTCCTTGTAACAGATCTAGTCCACAGCTAATGTATGGCTCATATACAGCATTCCTTATAACAGATCTAGTCCACAGCTAATGTATGGCTCATATACAGCATTCCTTATAACAGATCTAGTCCACAGCTAATGTATGGCTCACATACAGCATTCCTTATAACAGATCTAGTCCACAGCTAATGTATGGCTCATATACAGCATTCCTTATAACAGATCTAGTCCACAGCTCTTCGTACATGAATAGCCACCCCAATTATGAAACGAAGATGATTCGGAAGTTTTTCGATATTCATCATCTCGGCTGAGTTAATTTATTATTTTTATTTTCCACCCTCGCACACACTAGGTGAAGTGATGAATCACTGTCCCCTGTGCGTATTTAACTGCCTGCACCTAATAATGAGTTACCGATCTCGTCTTCAGAGTATATGCCAGCCACGACTAATGAAAACTTGTCACCGTGATCACACCGAGCATTTCCAATTTCCTCACTCACAATGGACTCATCCCCACTCCAAATCTCAATCTGGTTGTCTTCTTCTTCTTCTTCTTGCGCCCTATCCGTTCAACGGACGTTGGCTATCATCGCCTTATCGAGTGCCAAACCATTTAATATTTTCATTATTAAAAATATATAAATGTCCGCAACTCAGTGTGTATACAGGGCGAAGACTAATTGAATATTGAATAGTATTAAATTAGGGCGAATTAGGGCGACATTACGGTTGTACCATTCAATAATTGTAGATCTCCATTAGTCTACCGTTCTAAGAGTGCAGTAAGCTATCGAGGTATAGAGAGCTTCTTGTATAAAGGCCTGCTCTGGTCGGTGTCCGATCGAAGCCTGAAAACTAAATTCCGTCACCAGGAGTCGCAGGAGCCTTTTATTTGATTATTTAAAATATGCGCATAAGGGATAATTAGTTTAAATGTTTGAACCATTTAATAGTATCAAATTGTCTAAACTCCCTGCTGGACCTGCAATGATCCGGTACACCGGACATCTGAGACGCCTTCGACCGTCCGCGAGAAGATGCACGAGACGATGCCTTCTGGCATTGGACGTTCTATCCTCTGCGCGTACCCCTAGTTAGTCACCGAGTCGGGAATGTCGGGAATGAACCATATTTATGAAGTGTGGACAATCCCCTATCAGTAATGTCATTCTAAAAACTTCAAACAAACAGACAAGAGTCGGAAGGAGATTCTTCTCGTACTATAGCCTAACAAATAAAGCCTAATTCTTATTGTGAACTTCTAATTGTTCAGAACAGACGCTCTGGGATATTTTAAATACGAGATACGAGAGGTATTACGCAATTGCCAAGAGATATACACATTGGAGTAAGAGGGGTTGTATAAGAATAATGATTTAATGGATGCCTAATCGTCTGCAGAACTGGAGGTCGAGGGTTCGATTCCCTCCCTTTGTAACTACGGTTTTAACTCGGAGAGATTTTATTGAGATGTGTTATTGTTAAGGGGTGACATTAACTTCAGGGTCTGGCGCTCGGAGCCACTGCTCTGACCAGACACTTGTGGACGATCTGTTTATCATTGCCGAGAAGCTACTTGACTTTAGATGAACCGTGAAATATTGCAGCCGATTTTCGATGCGCTTTAGGTCCGTATTTGCATGACGGCTGTCTTGTGGAAGATGGAGTGAACTCTCCAAGAAGTTGTCAGTCTGGACCGTACAGTCGGCCAAAAGGTTGGCTTTCAATTATTTAATTATAAGATAAGTTGATATATTTACTAAAGAGTATTGTAGATTTAGCAGGAGGGTGGTGTAGGCTGGCGGTAGGTTTGCAGAAGGTCAGTGGAAGACGACGGCCTTTGAATTAAGTCAAGTTAGTCAAAATATTCTCCAGCAGTTCTATATTCTAGTCAGGAAGACGCGCACCCCTGGGCTGGGGGAGGGTTCTCGCCTCGCAACAGGGAGCTAATGGCGATCCATTATTGAGGAAGGGCAGGCTCATCGAGGTCTGCAGATTCACTCAGGTTCATATTCACAGCAGGCAGAGTATAATATCATTGCAGACAATTCTGATAACGCATTGTTTGAGCTTGAGACTAGTGTCGTTTTATAGAGTTAGGTCCGATGCGGCATTTGGAGATTTAGGTTGATCACTGCACAGGGCTGTCCCGGTGGTCCCACCTTCACGGTCTACCGGCGCAATACGGAACAGGACTTCTTATGGAGGAGTACTCGCTCACGTAGACTAAGGTTGGGGGTTCGATTCCCGCACCCGATAGTCGTTATGCGCTTGCCAAGAGGGGGTTATATAAAGAGACTGATGAAGGGGACGCCAATTCGATTAAATGAACATGTAAATGAATAAAATGGAGGTCGAGGGTTGATCCCCGTAACCTCACCCAACCTAACATATTACAGTGACGCGGGTGGCTTCCATCCGGAGGGAGACTAGGGCACAGGAAGTGCGAGCATTGCATGTGTCAGTTGGTTGACAGCAGTCGGTAATAGAACTGGGTACAGAGTCCGGCACTAACAGAGCAGGAGTCCTGCAGAAGGGACGTGGAGAGGTGGGCGAGGTGGGTTAGCTCTCGATATTATAGTTGGTAAAGGAGATTGCATGCAGGTTCTGCCCATTAGCGAGGATATGCAGGTCTAGGTTTTGTGTGGATACAGTCACTATACATTTGTTTCGCATTGAGTGATGTGCAAAATCACAGGACAGGGTCAAAGGCATTAATTCTAAAGTTCCTCAAAACGAAAATAAAATAGGGATGTCCAACTTCTCTTGGCGCGCGGGCCATTTTGTGCCAAATAAGTGTAAGTGATACAAAAATAAATTAAGAAATAATTCGTAACTATGAATAATAAGAAATATCAGAATCAAGGTATTGAATGGGAGCGTTGTGGCTGTAATAGTAATAGTCACAAGATAGGATAATTAGTATATACAAGTTACACCCAGAGGGCGCTTCTCTCATCTGATTCATCCCATACTATCTTTGTATTACAAATTGTTGTTTCAATTCATTGAAATAAGTCTCTGATGCACTGTTCCTCATGGCGGAGGGCAAGGTGTTGGACTTGGACTTCCGGTCGGTCCAACTGAAGTAGGGCGTCTACTGTTCATGTTGTCTGGGATGCAGAGCTCTTGAAAATACAGAGGCGCCATGTTATGGTCGCGTTGTACATCAACAAGCGCAAATTAAATTCAACTCTTTCAGGGAAACGGAGCCAATATAGTTCAGGCAAAAAGGATGTTATCTGAGACAATTTAGGAACTCCATATATTATCAGCGCTGCCGCATTTAGAATGGATTCCAATCTATCCAGCTGAAACGTTGGTAGGCCAGCGTAGATGCTGTTACAGTAGTCCACACGTGACACCACGATGAGTAGACGGGCTGCCTCAGGGGGAAGATGTCTCATGAAAGATCTGGATCAATGTGCACGCCCAACAACTTAACTGCAGACTTAGCATTTGTGAAGCAGCTTAGGTGGTTTGGTCATATGGAACGGATGGATTGGTGTTGAAGAATGCTAAGAAGGCTATATGACGAAAGTGTGAATGGCACCATAATACAGGACGTCCGCGGAAGATTTGACTCGACCAGGTACACTATACACTGGAAGACGGGCGTGTTAGAAGCCTCAGTAATGATGCCTCAGTGATGAAGCAAGAACCGCATGTCAGGTCAGGAGATGGCGAGTTAGTTAGTTCGTTAGTTAGAAACGCTGATAATATTCGCCATCTGTCGGAGAGGCCAGTGATGGTGCGGAACAGATCTAAATATTGACTTAAATTGTAATTATTAGTATTTTGGCTGTACTTGAACTGTCTGATATCAATAATCTAAGGTATCCAATAATCAAACCTCTCATAGACCGCAGTAGTCTGCGAGAGGCGCTCACGTACAGGGGGTGTTGCGGCTTAGGAAGATGAATGGTTAAAGTTGGTTATCTATTTAGTGTTATTTTATGGCTAGAAGCTAGTCGAACTGAAGGGGTGAGACTCTGGACCAGCCGGCGCTGGGGGTCCTCAGCGCGAGGGCCGAGAGCCAAGATCACAGGAACAGAACATTGAATAGGCGCTGCAGCAGGCGGCCAAGGTTGGTCGGTTAGTTAGTTAAAAGCGACCTGTTTTTAGGACTACTAGAATATTATTTTAAACAATTGAATAATTTGAATAGAATGCGCGTTAGGTGAGTTTGTCCTATTTACCTGATGTGTTGGGGACACGTGACTCAATACTCAGCTGATGCACGGGCTCGACTCCCGGTAAGGGCAGGCTCGGCTAGATGTGCGGGGCTCAGCGAGGTTTTTAGGATTGTAGGCGGAGTAGAATATCTTGGAGTGGAGAAGATTGAAGATAACTTCATCCGGGCTCTAGACAAGTGGTGGTTAATGTGGGGTGCATTGCAGGTGGAAGGTGGCCGCTACACAGGGCTGCTCGGAAAGGGGGTGGGGACCAGTGCGTAGGATCGGAGTAGATTAACCTTATATGAACACGAGTGCTGGAGGGGGTGCCCGCTCACTTGCAGAAACAGAGGTCGAGGGTTCGATCCCGCACCTGGTTATTATAGTAGACGAGTTAGATCCCGCACCCGAGAGTCATCATACCCTGGAGTAAGAGGGGATATACCAAAAGAACGAATGTGATTATACTAGCGCGGGTGGAGAGAGAACAGGGCTCCGTGCGGAGCATCCGAGGGGATGCAATCAGTGCGGGTGCTGCCGGTGAGGGATGATAATTAACTCATTAAATACCACAGAACAATGTTCCGAGAAATGCGACTTTACAGTAAAAATGTGTTCTCCTTAATATATAAGTTGTATTAATGTTTACATGTCTAGTATAATAGATTAATTCATTTAATTCTGGCGTCTCCCATCAGATTCTCCGTAATATAATTAATATTATATTAATTAGAAAGACATACATATTGTTGTTGCGCCACCGGGATTCGAACCTGGATCTCTTTCCTAACGGGGGAAGGTGCATTATCCAACAATGCTACAGAACCTGTTTGATATGAATACCTCCCTTCTTGTATTGTCTGTATTAGGTCTGTTCTGAATACTTACAACTCTCTCCTAATAAGGAAATGTATTCGATTGCTACTTAATTACTAGGTTCATTAGATAGTTTTGATGTATACCAGATATGTACACGATCAGAAGCAGGACTCTCTGCGCCAGACACAGGATCTAAGCAGAGCGGATGAGAGTGTAGAGAGGGTCAGATAGTGATGAGCTTCCTCATCCTAGAAGTAAGGCTGCCGTTATATTTGAAATAGTTCACGATTCGGGTTCTGACAGACAGCCAGGCAGCTGGTGGAGTAGACCCGACCTGATGCCGTATTAGCCATTTCTCCTTCTAGTCCAGTCTGCCCTGTCAGCTGGTGGATTGTCTTCAATGTGTCTTCAACGTGTAGGCGTCACGAAGCTGAATGAGATCACTCGGACCGGTGTGTGGCTAATACATTGATGACAGAGTAAGAATTAAGAAATTAGAAAAGAACGAGAAATTAGGTGGTTTGGTCATGTGGAACGAATGAATGACTGAAGAATAGTAGAAAGATATATGACGCAAGTATCGATGGCCCCAGCACGTCCGCGGAAGACGGTAGCTCGGAGTCGAGCCAGGAGATAGTCGAGATGATAGATGTAGACCGGGGCGGGTCCTCAGTCCTCATAGCGCCGTGTAGCCCACGAGACGAGCCGATATCGATTACAGTCATTGGAACAGAACACTGGATAGTGGCTGCAGTCGGCTGAGACGGTCTGTTAGTTAGTTCAAAAGGAGCTAGTATTAGAAAAGGTGTCAGTATAGTGAGCGAGATTAGGCGGTTTGGTCACATGGAACGGATCAAGGAGGAGAGAATGGTAAGAAAGATATGCGACGCAAGTGTTGATGGGACCGGAAATAGAGGACGTCCGCGGAATCGGCGAGCTTGTATGAATGTGGATGAGGCGAGGATTGCATGTCAGGACTGAAGAGCGTGGCGCTCTATCCTTCCTGCCTACCTGATGGCGAGGCAGTTAGTTAACTAGTTAACTCACTCGGATAATATTCGGCGATTATTAGAGAAGCCAGTGGTGAGGCGGAACCGATCTGAATACTTCACTCAATACTAATTACAAGTGTTTACGCTTCTTTATATAGGTATCCAATAATCGGAGGTCTGTGAGAGACGCTCACACGTCAGAGGGTCGTTGCGGCTCAGAAAGGTTTTGAGGCGGAGTTAGTGAGACTCTAGACCGAGGGCCGAGGGCCAGGTAGCCCACTAGGCGAGCCGATATAGATTGTAATCATTGTGTACTGAATAGTGGCTGCAGTCGGTTCAGGTGGTCGGCTAGTTAGTTGAAGACGACCTATTTTTAGGAAGGTAGGAATATTATTTGAAAAAATGGAACTATTTGATCTGAATGTGCGTTACGTAAGTGAATGTGAAGTGCGAGAATGTTCAGCTGATGTACGACGGGCTCTACTGGGTAAATAGGAACAGGTGTTATAGATCAACGGTCACTGACTCGGGTTCCACTCCCGGCTGCCCGGATGGTCTCCGAGGGTTGAACCATCATATTGGCAGATGGGGCCGTGTATGTAGGATCGGCTCAGAAGCAGGGCGACAGGTCGGGGGAAGAGGGCTGACGTTAATAGGAATGCCCGCTCCTTTGCAGAAACAAAGGTCAAGGGTTCGATTCCCGGACCCGGTTATTATAGACGACGAGTACTCGCTCAATTAGATGAAGGTTCAGGGTTTGATTCCCGCACCCGAGAGTCATTACGCAGGATTATATAAAAAAAAATGAATAAATGGATGCATACTCGCTTGCATAAATAGAGGTCGCGGGTTCGAGAGGTATTACGCAATTGCCAAGAGAATTACATATAGTAAGAGGGGTCGTATAAAAATAATGATTAAGTGGATGCCCACAGGGCTGGAGAAATGACGGTCGAGGGTTCGATTCCCCCCGTCCAGAGGGCTCAGTGTGAAAATGCAACCATTGTGGGTGAGGGATTGATAAGGGATGACATTACCTTGACAGCAGCAGGACTGTCGGCGCCAGGAACAGAATGGAACTGACAGAAGAGGGACGAAAGTAGACTAAATGCAAAGAAAATCAGATCACTTAGGCGTATATGTGGCAGATCCATTTATGACAGAGTGAAGAATGAAGAAATAAGGAAAGAATGTAAAGCTGGTCTGAGTATAGCGAGGAAGATTAAGAAAGAGTTACTCGGGTGTTCGGTCATATAGAACGGATGAATGAGGAGAAAATGGCAAGAATGATATATGACGCAAATGTCGATGGCACCAGAAATAGAGGACGTCCGCGGAAGACTTGGACGACCAGCTAAACCAAACACTGGAAGACCCTCAATACCACTGGAAGACAAATATTTAGGTACAGAAAGCAATTCTTCCTTTGAGTATGACAGAGTGAAGAATAAATAAATTAGGAAATAATGCACAGCTGATCTCAGCATAATAGAATTATTCGGTTTGGTCATATGGAACGGACACAAGTGTCGACGGTAACATACGCAGAGGACGTACGGATGAAAGTAAAATTGTGTGGCACTCTAACCTCTCTGCCTACCCCGGCGGAGAAACGGCGCGATGGATGAAAACCTTTTTATCATCAGATAAAGGTTGTGGGCCGGCCCCGCTGCGAGTGGCCAGTGATGACGCGGTGCGAATCTAAATGTTGTATTGAACTGAATTTCTGACTATATATTGTGACTATATACCGTATAAACATACTCAAAGCGGGAGAAGACACCTCCATCGAGCGGAGCAATTTAAACATTGTCAAGTTCACCGTCAATCCTAACGAAGATCATGCAGAAGTATTCAATGCGGCGCAGTCTCGAATGGCATTAAACTGCGGACAGAAATTGTGACTCGTAGAATAACTGACTTGGGATTCGTTGATTACCATTAGCCCTAGAGATAGACAGAAGGGTGCACTTTGAATATATGCTACAGTTGGACAGATATGGCCTGTACTCGTCGTGAGCGATACTCCCTCTTGTGACATATCGTGCACGTCCACCGAGCAGGGCGCGAGTCCACCGAGTGCAGTGCGCTCATCGCGGTGTTCGAAAAGGAGGAAAGCTGAGCACTCGGAGGTGATGAATGTTTGTGTGTTTCGGGAGGAGGGTGACTGCAGGAAACAAGGTGAATGGAATTATAGCTAACGGGAAGTTGTCGACCCGAGCCAAACTAGCGGTACCGACACTCGACACTCGTGTGTGGAAGTGAGATTGGAGAGTAATTGAGATCGCTCAGGCGCGTGTGTGGTAGATCCATATATGACAGAGTGAAGAATGAAGAAATAAGGAAATAATGTGATCCGATCTTAAAAAATACAGTGAGTAAGATTAAGAAAGGATCACTAAGGTACGTGACGCAAGTGTCGATAGCACCGGAAGCAGAGGACGTCCGCGGAAGACTTAGCACCGCCGGGTATACCAGATACCGGAGAACGGTCCTGTCAGAAGGAAATCTCATCAATCGACGAGCTTGTATGAGAAGAGTGTGGCGCTCTATCCTCTCTACCTGATGATGAGTTTGTTGGTTAGTTGCGTCGTAAATAATATATAAATTTGACATAGGATAAAGAGTGTGAAATGGCTTGAACCGCTAATGTTAGTCACTATTTTAAATAGAATGTGCTTCCAATCAAAGCATGTCTAAAGTACAATAGAAATGGAATATTGCAATAAGCGTTCTCTATGACACTTGTCGATATGGCTCCGAGGCCAGATTTAGTTGTTGGCTTGTAGTGACACCGCCGGTGCTGGTGCTGGATATCGCCAGCGCGATAATCCGAGGCCTGATCCCGCCTACTCTGCGAGACGCGCCGAGGTCAGAGGGTCTAGAGACGGAGCTAGCGCTCGGGGTGATTATATTATAAATCCATCGATTATTCATCAGGCGCTATCTGAAGGGGTGTACTCCTGGTGGGGTAGTCGAGCCGGACAGGCTTTAAATAAAATAGTAAGCGGGTAGGTTCAGCTAAGGCTCGATAGTTCTCGATTCTCGGAGTATCGGCGACAATAATGTATTCTCTGGAAGCGTTCGACATTGAAGAAATGCTAATTCGATTAACAAATAACGCAGGTGACACGAGCCAGGAGACAGTTGACAGTTGAGAGTTGAGATGATGTGTCGGTCGTGCCGGGGCCCGACTCCGGACCGGACGATGCTGGAGCCGCGTTGCATACTAGGCAAGCCAATATTGCACCTAACAGCATATTAAATGGTGGCTCGAGACGGTCGGTCAGTTTGTTAATAAGGGTAATATTATCTTAAACAATTGTTGCGCGTTGAGTGAGTTCATCTTACTTAGCTACTACTGATATGTTGGTGATGCGTGGCTGACTGTTCTGCTGGGCTCTCCTCAGTTAATACGAATAATTAATACAATTTGGTGGTCACTGACTCGGGTTCGAGCGGACGTGCGGGGCTCATCGAGGCTTGTAGGGTTATCGGGCCCGCGTTCACAGTACAGGCGGAGTAGAATGTCTTCTTCTAATCCAGTCTGCACCGGAGCTGGACGAGGGTCTGGCGAGGCTACTTCCAGTACCTCCTCTTCCCTCTCTCCAGACTAAGCTCGCCACTTGTGGAAGGAATAACTAGCTCGGTGGTCTCCCGGGACAAGGCGAGCATCTCTAGCCACCAGTTCTGGGATTTCATGTAGAGTCATTGCGTTTTGAACAATTGCACGTTTTGGTTATTAGAACTACGGGTTGCAGTATCGCCTTCTGAGGACTCATCGCTAAACTAAAATTCGGTGACGATCCATTGCACTTAAAACTTCTTCTGCCAGGAAACTCTTCACCCTGCAGGCTCGCGTGTGCCCAGAGAGTGCGTCCAATAGGCAGCCCCCGCCCTAGTCGTCATGGCTTTCTGTAAATCAAACACTACGCGGTCGGCCGTCTGGTCCTCATCTTCATCCTTTGTTTTGGAGTTCGTGACACCTTCCGCCTGAAGTCATGTGTTTCTCATGAGTTTTGTCAGTCGGGGCATCTTCCGTGTTACAAGCCGTCGCTTTAAGTTCGATCCCATCGCAGAAGCACGGCAATGCGAGTTGGACCTTGTATTCAGGCAGCGGCCGAACAGAACTAGTTCTCGTCGCGTCATGTTCCTTAATTCCACATTAAGATTAGTAGTGTAATATTTCCGCTTTATGAAGGAAACTGACATCTTCGGGCCTCAGCTCAGGGCGTGCTGTCCTGCACTAGCAGTCTTAGCGGTGCCGCCGTTCTGTTTAATAAAACATCCCTTATTGTTCCCCTGCAGATTGCTAGGGTATCCTGAGAAAGTTTCTTGCGCGCAGTTTGGTCCTGTGTGTCTTCATCAGACTATCGGTACACCCTCGCTGCGTACATTCTCTTTACACCTTTGAGTTTTGTTGCCAGTCAGTCCACTTTTATAATCATTATTTCATGTCTTAAATCATATTCATTTTACCATATTACTTTAGTCTACTTTACTACGAAACCGAAATATTCTTATAACGTTTTGATTGTGACGACGCGTCTCTCTCTTCTCATACTGGCGCGGCTCAGACAAGCTAGCCTGAAGATGGAGATAATACTCTCAATGAGTCTCAATGGCGTCGGGTTTGTCTAATTGTGTTAGCCGCACTGCGCACGAGAAGGCGGGAACTTAATGTCTTCAGATAGAAGTGACGGTAGTATTATATCGTCTATTAGCTTACAGGTGACACTGAAACCAGAATAGTGGCACTTGGAGATTGTTAGAGAGTGAAGACTGTCATAGGTCATCATGGAGTGGGGCGAGGATGGGAGAATCGACAGTCCGCGCCGGTGCTCCCAATTCCTGAAGACCCGTAGGTTATATACTATAGGTCTGGACCACCGAGCCTTCCGACAGTCCGGCCTTCTGTACGAGAAGCTGTTAGACTGGCATATTTACAGAAGGTGTGTCTCTGTAGTACTCAGGCAATCTAGGTTAAGCTGCTGCCGCGTGCGGGATTCTGTTAGGACTCGGTCTGGAATGGCGCGGGTTCAGCGAGGTCTGTCACATTCACAGCAGAATATCTCGGAGTAGTACTAGAAGATTGAGGATAATTCTAATATCGCTCGAGACAAGGATTGATTTTACTGAGATACACATATGTCGAGTGGTTCATTTAGAGGTTTAGCTTTTTCACTCCACAGAGTCTGGGCGGCTCCATCTTCACGGTCTGTCCGCGGGGGCCGACGGACTCACATATTGGAGGAATAGGACTTCTTTACGCAGGTTTAATTTAGATGACGACGACGTGGGGGGTTAGAAATCCAATTTTCGCCACAATTGTGTGTTATTGATGAGGGATGATATTAGCCCCTGCCTGACGGCACTTGTAGACGGTCTATTAGCCATTTGCTCGGAGCGACTTGTCTTCAGCTGAAGCGGGGTATGTTGCAGCAGATTTAGACTAAAATGTCAGTTCCGTGTGGATTCTCCCTTTGCTCGGTGCGCTATATATTCGTATTTGGATCCCTTCAGATTCAAATAGTGATTTGACGGAAAAAAGGGAAATCAACAAACAGCGCCTTGCTGGTATTGTTCTGCTACACTGCTAGCTCGGCTGACTCGCGGCTGGCAACTGGGAAGATGGTGTATATTTACAATTGACTTGTACTACTTGAACTAGCTGCACTAGTGTAGGAACAGAGTAGAGCAGACGCGAGAGGCCCGGGAGCAGGCTTGTCCAAGCCACAATTAAGTTATTTTGAAATGGTGAATTTCTTTTTTCTCTTTTTCCTTTAACGGACGTCACCAGTTCTGGGCTCACTCATCTGTATCACATTTGAACCATCGAACGTTTCGGTTACTAGAATAATGGCTGAACAAAACCTTACGGACCGTGAAGGTTTGGTGATTTAATACAGATAAATGTGTCTTCCTGGTGGGGCGGGGCACCATTCGGAAGCCCTTGCTTTTAATTGGTTACCATCAAAGGATGGTGGAAATGCAAGATAAACTTGTATTAAATAATTGACCAAACACGACCATGGCTACTGGAGCCATCGTGTCCTCCGCACCTCTGGTAGGTACACTGAGGGGAGATGATACATCCGTCCGTAGAACGGCTGCTGACACGATAGTCGGCTGCTTCAGGTCTCGGCTCTGATGGCTCGCGAGGTATACCCTAGTTCGCTTTATCTTTATCTGCCCTCAGAAAGAACCACCTGTTGCCACCCGGTCCACTTTACAACCATTACCCTGCTGACGAGTACCGGAAATCAACCTCTCGCAGTTGTACTTGAATTCCCAAATCTTACAGCAAATTGCTATTCTTAATAAGTTTTCCCTTCGAAGACACATCTCCACGTTATCTGGTATTCTGAACAAAAATATCGAGAACTGGCGGAATTGTGGGTACAGAATCATGAATACGATCAATTTACTCACCATTACATAAATACCATAAATTATATTAATTTAACCATACTAGTTGGATTTCGATGAGCAGTGAGGGTAGATTTGGGTAGACGTGTGGGGTGTCAGGTTCGTATTCACAGCGGGCAGAGTGGTGAAAATGGAGGGTAATTCTGGGCTCGAGACAAGGGTTATGGAGTTACATTCGTGTCAGATGCTGCAATTTGATCACTCCACAGAGCTAGCTACATACGGAGTCGCTTCTAATTGGGGGAAGAGGATTGAATTAGAGGACGAGCACTCGCTCGCGTAGACGAACATTGACAAAGACTGAGGGCGAAGGTTCGATTCCCGCACCCGACAGTCCTTATCCAAAGAGAATGATTAAGTGAATGCCTACTCGTTAGCAAAAAGTGAAGTAGAGTGTTCGATTCATAACGCGGCTTCTTGTATTAGAGGGGATGGCATGCAGGTGCTGCCCTAATGGGCAGGATATGCTAGTCTAGATTTTGTGTGGGTATAGTCGTGTAGTCACATTTGTCTCGCAATGAGCAAAGTAGGAAATCGTAGGACTTGAGGAGGGAAAACCGTATCTGACGTGCGCAGGTTCATTCAGGTTCAGCAACATTCACAAAGTCAGAGAACTTCCTTTTTAATTTTCTCAAAATATAAATAATAGAGTCATCGGGGAACCATTTGCTTAGCTCAGCCGGAAACCATTTAGTTCCTAAAAATGCGATATTAAAAAAATAATTGTTATGCAAGGGCGAACTTGAACATTGAGAAATTCCCCAGTAGGCCGGCAGGCATATCATCGATTGTGGCGGGCGTCCCGTGGCGGCCAGCCGTGAAACCTTTATTCCTATTACGGAGGTTGTATCTCTAGGAGGCCGTTCTTGTGGTTTCATCGCTCTTGTCTTCTGCCGGGGACGGATACTTCCCAGTGCGACTACAGAATTACAGAACCCGGAGCCTCTAGGGGGATACTGTTGCAGAGTAAGCAGAGTGCTACCTGCTGCCTCTGGTTCTGCTCCTGGTACTCGGTAGTAGGATGCTCTAGAGCTATGCGCGGAGCGTATTTCAAGTTTAATTACAATCTTGCCCTGACCGGCTTCTCTAGTTGTGAGAATGATCGTGGGTGGGATCTCTTGGCTCCTTTCTCGCCTTTTATCCCGCATCAGATAATACATAATAGGGGTAGTTCCTTCCCTTCATTATGGTACATCAGATAAGCGATACTTCTAATTCTACCTAACTAGAGGGAGAGATAAAATACCAAATGGGTGCAGCTCCTCAGATGGCGGGTGTGAATATAACGAGCCCATTATAATGTACTTGTTTCTAATTGAGCAACAGAGTGCCGAACTACGCCTGTCAACTCTATATATTTTCATTCCGTTGGCGTTCGTATCAAACCAAGTGACGGAACTGTGTTTTGCTATTGCCGTTGCTATTAGTGCTGTTGCCTTGCCATGTCAGATGATATTCAAAATAAGCTGCGATAAAATGATTTATATTTGATAGTTTTTTAGACTAGACATCTCGCTTAGGTAATGACTCCTTTGTATCCGGGGGATTTGTCCATATATTAGCGGATTCAAGATTTGACACTAGAATAATAGACGGTCGTGCGACTTGACGACACGTGTCGACCCTGCGGTGACGCAAGCGAGATCACGTTTCCGAGGTGTCTCTTGTCGGCTTTTTCTTCCTTGTTTAGTAATATCGTCCATCGTCCACCTTGTGACCAGACGCGGCTGCGCGGTGATGGCAGTTCACGGTTACAGTCGCAATAGTACCGGCAGCAGTTTGCTGGTAGTCCTCGGATTGTAGCATAGTCCTTCCAGCTCAGGATACGGAAGTACTGAAGGACGTCTTCTCGGATGATCGATCGTGTAGTCTCATATTCGGTTTCCCTCGTACTGGGTCTTATTCTAGATCCACATCTCGAATGCTTGGATCCGCCCCGCCCCAGGCGCGCTTCTCGCTGTCTATTCCTGTTTGCGTTTCTCGCGAAGAGGCGGTCGTGGCTCCAGGTGCCGAGGTATTGTTTGGCACGGAGCCCCCGGCTAAATGGCCAATGGCCCCCTCCGCTGACTATTGCCGCTCCCATCTGTCTGTGACGCCCAGTTCATGCCCGGATACTGTGCGCCGAATCCGTTGCCGTCAGAAATGATTGTCTTCTGTCACGGACCGTGCTTGACGATCGGTTACGCATCTCCCGCGAACCATACAAGCCTGACCGATGTCACTCGGTCCACTTTCCTCTTTTGCCAGCTCCAGGCTTCCCTTCTAGACGCGAGAATCTTCCTGTTTATATAAAATAAGTTAGAAATGTTATACTCCGAGCCGGGAGAATCTTCTCGGAGACGATCAGGAGTCAGGAGTCTCGTTGCGCCAGTTTTGGTTTGTTTGATTCGGGTCAGAAAGCTGTTTTTGTGTCAAATTTGTCAGTTGACTCGCCTACATCAGGACTACGGGGACTAACGCCCTCCCTTCTTCCTATTCCAGATTACTGCTTCTTCCGCTACCCGCCTTCTATACGATGAACGCGGATCTGAATCTGCGTCTGGAGGTCAGCTGCGAGCAAATTAAAATTACCTTCATAAAGAATATTATACCGATCACTCGCGATGGCGCGATCCTGGATATGGAGCCGTTCCCCAGCCCACTCGAGCTGGCAAAGCTAGCCGAAGCGGTGTATACTGACGGTCTTGTAAGTTTACCCGATGGATGGAAATATTTAACTACGGCCTTCAACAAAAGCTGGGGCAACGGCTACTACGGGGCAGCCTACTGGAAGCCCTCGCTCCAGCAGGTAGTCATCGCCCACAGAGGAACTAAACCTACAAATACAGGAGCTCTCTGGACAAATTATAACAGCGTTGTCGGCGCAGAATATTCATCTCAGATGGATTCTGCCATCACATTCTCCGACTTGATCATGACCGTGTTGGATGAAGTGAATGGAATGAAAGGTGTCAGCCTGCAGTTGTCACTCACCGGACACTCGTTGGGCGCGTGGCTCGCCCAGGTCACCGCCTTCACTCTCGAGTATATGCGGAGGGACGGAGACTGCTTCGTCAAGAGGCACGACCGCCCGCCCAGCCGCCACGTGCACACCGTGACCTTCGACACTCCGGGCTGCAAACAAATGTTGGATAAAATAATTAACGACGGTCACGACAGGTACAGGAAGACGATGTGTCCTGACCGCCTGGACATCACCAATTATCTGGCGCCGCCAAATAGAATCAACACCACCGGGTCCCACGTGGGAACGATTCAATTGGTTACTTTTGACATTTCAAAGTTTGGTAGAATGGACAAGCACACACCATTATATAATATTGCCATCCACGGAATTAATAATTTTGTGAAAGCATTTGAAGGTGAAGTAACAATCCGTGAAGTGCTGGACTGGCCCGTGAGCAGCGGCGCGCTCGGCGGAGAAGAGTACAACGAGGTCCACAAGAGGGCGAGTCACGCCACGGGCTATGTGCCAGATCCCGTAGAAGAACAACAAGAAATAATGTGGTTAAAAGAGCTTCGATACAAAACGAAAGAACTAGAAAGTTCTTGTAATGTGAGAATTTTCTCACAACAAGAATTATATCTGCTTGAATTGTGGTCTGCACTTAAAGCCGAAGCAGTGACGATAGACTGTATAACCGAGTTTGTTGATAAGCACAAGTTGGGGGCAGTTAACAATATATTTGAAGGTTTTGTAACTTGTAACATTGAAAATCGCACTGTGACCTGCCAGTCCATAACGAGTCGGCAGACGGTCATCAGGCACAGTAAGCAGCTGATGCGCTGGTTCCATCCGGAGTTCCTGGAGGCAGTCCAGCGGCAGAGCGCCCAGATACCCAGGGTCGGGCTGCTTGTATACCAAATGGCATGCCGACACTATCTCGACTCCTTGCCGGAATGTCAAATGTATTTCGAGGACACTGTGGGGCTCAATGTCTTCTTAGAATCCAGGGAAGCGCGTATTTTACATATCGAGAGCGAAGATGGTCAGTTGCAAGTTGCGGTGTTACGCAACCTGCTCTCTCGAATGTGGGGAATATTACAAACAGATCACTCGGATTCTTACTTGCGACCCGACCGCCAAACTTTTGTGAACATTGAACAAATGCGAGGTTTATATCGGACTGTGGATTTTGACAATTTGTACAAATGTGGGTATTACGGAGATGACTTGCTGGTCATTTATGCAGACAGCACACTCGCTGGTCCAGACACTGGAATCATTGAAAAATTCATGAATATCGTTTACAAAAAACTGATTCTCATTTCTCCGCCACAAACCGCTTGTAAAAGTTTCTCGGGATTATTAAACGTCCCCTCCGCGACGTCTCGCGCGCAGCTCGGGCTGAGTGATCTCACGGAAAGGTCACAAAAAGCACTCTTCTCAAAGGTGTTGAGCGTCGGCGGGAAACAGTTTGCCTTGGAGAATTATACAAAAAATATTAAACAATTTTTATCGCATATCGACCGTTATATCGACAGACAAATCTTTAATGAAATCGTGACTGATCAAACAAGTACCCTCAGAACGGATGACCCGCTTCTCGGCCACGATGACTTGAAAGTGAACTCCTCAGTTAACGAGACAGTGAGCGTAACGAGGATCTCCCGAGCCATAAAAGAATATTCTAGCGAAGCTTTTTTGATGATCAGCGGCATCGGCCGAGAGCAACTGGAGACTGACCTGTGGAGGGAGCTCGTGCGCGACCTGAAAGAGGAGAGGGTCTCCACCGGTACCGCAGAACGAGGACAATCAGACTTTAACCAAATGTGTCGGGAGATGCCCAGTTCAACCATATTCTGGCTTGCTGCATCCGCTGCACCAGAATTCGTTCAATGTAAAAGCATTTATAAGAAAGAATTTTATATTAAAAGGAAATTTGTAATTCTGAAATACATTTTTGACTTTAGAAAGCTTGCACAAGACGTAAATAAAGATAAAAATATTACCCAGAATAATATATTCGTTTGTCAAAAGGTCGAGGACATAGAATCTCTGATCAGCCCGCTACCTGAATGCATTAAGACGGCCGCTACATACGAAGAGGCGGATGACATTATTGAGAAAAACCCCAGCAAAGCTGTCCATATACTGAAACGAGAAGCGACTGGTGGCCCGATTCTGTGGCAACGATCGCGAGGATCTTTAGAAGGCCTTCGCCTGTACGCAGCCCCCGGCACAAGTGAGTCGATAGACGAAGAAGGGCTTGGCAATACGAGTCAGAAAGTGGTCATCATAGCTGACGAGCCCGGCATGGGGAAATCCACCAGCCTGACGAGCGTGTCTCGGCTGCTGCGGGCATCCGCCTGGGTGATCAGGGTCGATCTGAAGGACTTTCAAATTCCTATACAGAATTTACCTTCCGAGCTGAGTCTGAATTCGGTTTGCGACTTTATTCTGAGAAACGGGGACGGCTGGCTGCGCGGGCTGCTGCACTTCTGCTTGGACAAGCGGAATGAACATTCTCGACAAGTTTATTTGCTTTTCGACGGTTTCGATGAAATCAAGCAAAACTTGTCCTCCGCAAAGGCTGAAGATGAGGTATTAAGGCTGTTGCGGTATGTCGATAGCGAGACTAGAGCGAGACTATGGATCACCACGCGGCAGTACAGAAGAGAAATTATTGAAAACGAATTATCAATTTTCGCAGTGCGGTTTGAAAAAATCGAAGAAAGTCGTCAGCGGGAGTACCTCGTGGCGTTCTGGCGCCCGCACTTGCTGCTGCAGCTGGACCAATACGGAGACGCAGAAGAGTCAAACGTCGAGAGATGCGCAGGATATGTATTCGAAAACGCTAAAGAGGTGCTCGGTGCTGACGTTCAGAATTTCATGGGGATTCCGCTGCAGATGAGGATGCTGGCGGAAGTCTCCGTGAAGTGGGTTAAAGATGCTGTAGAATCTGATATCGGAGAAACCTTTGATGTTAGGAGTGTGCTGGATCTGTATCAGACGTTTGTTGAACGCAAATATGAAATATATTTCATGGATAAGACGGGGCTGAATGAGCGCATGAGCAGAACTATTAAAGATACTATCGTTGAGCAGTTGACTGAAAAGCACAGGCTGCTGGCCCTCTTCACGCTCTTCCCCGAATTCGCGAAAGAACACTTTGACGCCCTCGAGGCCGGATGGGGAGACGAGCTGTGCAGGGTCGGGCTGGTCCGGGCGGGCGGGGGCGGAGGGGAGAGGGTCGAGTTCATCCACCGCACGCTCGCGGAGTACTTCTGCGCCGATCTGGCCGTCCACTGGCTGCGCAAGAGGGGTCGGTATCACGGACTCGCGCCCGTCATGGAATTACTATTAACCGAAATACTACTGCGGGACGCTCATGAAGTAATCAGTACCTTCATCGACAAATTAGTTCTGTCGCAGCCATTAGCCGAGGATGCGGATAGATTCAGTGCCTTGCAGATTAGTGCACTTTGGTGTGATGAGGGGAAACAACGTTCATTATTTAATAAGAAGATAGGTACGGCCCTGCATACAGCTGTACGGGAGCGGAATACCGGGATTATAGCCATTCTGGTGGGAGGGCTAAAGTGGGCACCGGTCCCGGAAGGGTTAATCTCCTTCATAGCGGCTCACGACCGGGAGCGATATACGGCGCTCGGCCTGGCAGCCCGGGAGGCGGGGAATAAGAAAGCCTCAGAGACGGTGAGGCGTGTCAACACCGAGATAATGAAGGAGTTCGTCCACAGCGTTGAGAATTGTCCACACGAAGTAATACTGGAACTGCTGCTAGCGACCTATAGTACTATTGCATCTGACCGTGAAATGACAGTCCTCAGTAAGTATGTGCGAGGAAAGGCCGTCTATTCAGCAATACACAGGGCATTCACCAGGACCCAGGAGGTAATACGAGATCACATCCCGCGCCTCCAGGCAGCTGTGCGGGCCGGCAGGGTAGGAGAGGTGCGGGCAGTATATGGCAGCATGAAGAGCGACACCGAGCGACGGGGCATTCTGCTGGTAGTGGGCGGGAAGTGGGAGGGGACAGTCCTGCACGATGCTATTGGAGGTAGAGAACATGAAGTAGCAGCACAAATAATAGTTATATTATGTGACCAGAATATTCCTCAAGTTGGGAGGTCATACGATGGGGCCGGTCTGACTCCATTACACTGCGCTGCTAGAGCTGGCCGCCTAGATATAGTGGAGCATTTTATAAATCACGGGGTCCATATTGGCAGTCTCACATGGTGGGGTGAGACCGCCCTGTTCCCCGCAGCCTGGGGTGGGAGCCTACCAGTAGTGCAATATTTAGTACAGAAAGGGCTAGATATTACTACTGTAGACAATGGGGGTAAGACCGCCCTGTTCCCCGCAGCCGAGGGTGGGAGCCTACCAGTAGTGCAATATTTAGTACAGAAAGGGCTAGATATTACTACTGTAGACAATGGGGGTAAGACCGCACTGTTCCCCGCAGCCGAGGGTGGGAGCCTACCAGTAGTGCAATATTTAGTACAGAAAGGGCTAGATATTACTACTGTAGACACTGAGGGTCAGACCGCACTGTTCCCCGCAGCCCGGGGTGGGAGCCTACCAGTAGTGCAATATTTAGTAGAGGAAGGGCTAGATATTACTACTATAAACACTTGGGGTCAGACCGCACTGTTCCCCGTAGCCCGGGGTGGGAGCCTACCAGTAGTGCAATATTTAGTACAGAAAGGGCTAGATATTACTACTGTAGACACTGAGGGTCAGACCGCACTGTTCCCCGCAGCCCAGGGTGGGAGCCTACCAGTAGTGCAATATTTAGTACAGGAAGGACTAGATATTACTACTGTAGACAATAGGGGTAAGACCGCACTGGATATTGCAAAACAAAAGAAGTACAAACCGATCATTGAGTTCTTAAAGCAGAAGCCCCCGCCCTCCAGAATGCACTAAGGCTGCGCAGCTCAGTAGTCACTGACGGAGCGTATTATGGCGAGTGCCCTCCGTGTCCAGACTTCAATATTAGTTAACTAATGTAACCTGACACACGGCTGTTCCGCCATTCTGCTGCTGTACCTCCATCGTCAACAAATAAATAAACACCTAAGGTCATACTATAAGAAGCTGTTCCTAAGGCCGATGTGGAGACCAGCTGCGCTGGGGAAGACTGGGGAAAATATATTCTGTGGTAAAATGTTGTCTATTATTTCATTATCCATTGAGGGGTCCCGGGAGATATGTACAGTGGTGTAGGGTGGGAGGAGCGAGTGAGTGTAACTAGCAGCGCGATGCATGAAGGCGGAGGAAGCGAGTGATTGTAGGTAACTAGCAGCGCGATGCATGAAGACGGAGGAGGCGAGTGATTGTAGGTAACAGCGGGATACTACCTCCGCCTTGATGCTACTGATGGTAATACTAGTTACAGTATGAAGTGAGAAGTGCAAGAAGGCAGGTGGCCGGAGTATAACGAGACGAGTATTAAAAGCAATCACAAGTGGACAATACATGCGAGGTATAGAATCTAACTCAAGCATGTCCAATTTGTATGGTTTTTGGGTTAGGTATGTACAAACATAAATCAGATGAATGTCTACAAGACTGGCCTATCCAAATTAGACAAATGTCACCATATTTAGTATAAAAACGGAATTAAAATTAGCTCGGTACTTCGATCGCAGACATGTCCAATAGATAATTAATTCAAACACTGACAAATATATTTTCGGCCAATAAGATGGCTCTATTTGAGGTTACTGATCATTTTTAATACAATTCAAAATGTGACAGTTATGGTAAAATGTTTTTTTTAGTTTTGCTCGAAAACAGGTAAAGTGGACATGTCTATACAGGTAAAGTGGACATTTCTACTGTACAGGTAATGTGGACATGTCTGTACAGGTAAAGTGGACATGTCTATACAGGTAAAGTGAACATTTCTACTGTACAGGTAATGTGGACATGTCTGTACAGGTAAAGTGGACATGCCTATACAGGTAAGGTGGACATGTCTATACAGGTAAAGTGGACATGTCTATACAGATAAGGTGGACATGTCTATACAGGTAAAGTGGACATGTCTATACAGGTAAAGTGAACATTTCTATATAGGTAAAGTGGACATGTCTATACAGGTAAAGTGGACGTGTCTATACAGGTAAAGTGGACATGTCTATACAGGTAAAGTGGACTTGTCTATACAGGTAAAGTGGACTTGTCTATACAGGTAAAGTGGACGTGTCTATACAGGTAAAGTGGACATGTCTATACAGGTAAAGTGGACATGTCTATACAGGTAAAGTGGACATTTCTACTGTACAGGTAATGTGGACATGTCTGTACAGGTAAAGTGGACATGTCTATATAGGTAAAGTGAACATTTCTACTGTACAGGTAATGTGGACATGTCTGTACAGGTAAAGTGGACATGCCTATACAGGTAAGGTGGACATGTCTATACAGGTAAAGTGGACATGTCTATACAGATAAGGTGGACATGTCTATACAGGTAAAGTGGACTTGTCTATACAGGTAAAGTGGACATGTCTATACAGGTAAAGTGGACATGTCTATACAGGTAAAGTGAACATTTCTATACAGGTAAAGTGGACGTGTCTATACAGGTAAAGTGGACGTGCCTATACAGGTAATGTGGACGTGTCTATACAAGTAATGTGGACATGTCTATACAGGTAATGTGGACGCGTCTATACAAGTAATGTGGACATGTCTATACAGGTAATGTGGACGCGTCTATACAAGTAATGTGGACATGTCTATACAGGTAAAGTGGACATGTCTATACAGGTAAAGTGGACATGTCTATACAGGTAAAGTGGACATGTCTATACAGGTAAAGTGGACATGTCAATACAGGTAATGTGGACATGTCTATACAGATAATGTGGACATGTCTATCCAGGTAAAGTGGACATGTCTATACAGGTAATTTGGACATGTCTATACAGATAAAGTGGGCATGTTTATACAGGTAATGTGGACATGTCTATACACATAAAGTGGACGTGTCTATACAGGTAAAGTGGAAATGTCTATACAGGTAAAGTGGACATGTCTATACAGGTTAAGTGGACATGTCTATACAGGGAAAGTGGACATGTCTATACAGATAATGTGGACATGTCTATACAGGTAAAGTGGACATGTCTATACAGGTAATTTGGACATGTCTATACAGATAAAGTGGGCATGTTTATACAGGTAATGTGGACATGTCTATACAGGTAAATTGGACATGTCTATACAGATAAAGTGGGCATGTTTATACAGGTAAAGTGGACATGTCTATACAGGTTAAGTGGACATGTCTATACAGGGAAAGTGGACATGTCTATACAGGTTAAGTGGACATGTCTATACAGGTAAAGTGGACATGTCTATACAGGTAATGTGGACATGTCTATACAGATAAAGTGGGCATGTTTATACAGGTAATGTGGACATGTCTATACAGGTAATGTGGACGTGTCTATACAAGTAATGTGGACATGTCTATACAGGTAAAGTGGACATGTCTATACAGGTAAAGTGGACATGTCTATACAGGTAAAGTGGACATGTCTATACAGGTAAATTGGACATGTCTATACAGATAAAGTGGGCATGTTTATACAGGTAAAGTGGACATGTCTATACAGGTTAAGTGGACATGTCTATACAGGGAAAGTGGACATGTCTATACAGGGAAAGTGGACATGTCTATACAGGTTAAGTGGACATGTCAATACAGGTAATGTGGACATGTCTATACAGATAATGTGGACATGTCTATACAGGTAAAGTGGACATGTCTATACAGGTAATTTGGACATGTCTATACAGATAAAGTGGGCATGTTTATACAGGTAATGTGGACATGTCTATACACATAAAGTGGACGTGTCTATACAGGTAAAGTGGAAATGTCTATACAGGTAAAGTGGACATGTCTATACAGGTTAAGTGGACATGTCTATACAGGGAAAGTGGACATGTCTATACAGATAATGTGGACATGTCTATACAGGTAAAGTGGACATGTCTATACAGGTAATTTGGACATGTCTATACAGATAAAGTGGGCATGTTTATACAGGTAATGTGGACATGTCTATACAGGTAAATTGGACATGTCTATACAGATAAAGTGGGCATGTTTATACAGGTAAAGTGGACATGTCTATACAGGTTAAGTGGACATGTCTATACAGGGAAAGTGGACATGTCTATACAGGTTAAGTGGACATGTCTATACAGGTAAAGTGGACATGTCTATACAGGTAATGTGGACATGTCTATACAGATAAAGTGGGCATGTTTATACAGGTAATGTGGACATGTCTATACAGGTAATGTGGACGTGTCTATACAAGTAATGTGGACATGTCTATACAGGTAAAGTGGACATGTCTATACAGGTAAAGTGGACATGTCTATACAGGTAAAGTGGACATGTCTATACAGGTAAATTGGACATGTCTATACAGATAAAGTGGGCATGTTTATACAGGTAAAGTGGACATGTCTATACAGGTTAAGTGGACATGTCTATACAGGGAAAGTGGACATGTCTATACAGGGAAAGTGGACATGTCTATACAGGTTAAGTGGACATGTCTATACAGGGAAAGTGGACATGTCTATACGGGCAATGTTGAAGAATTTTGTATTATTCCGTACATCTAACAGCCCGTGTCACTTGGCACGAGATGATCCGCAGACAAACTTGGATACTGACACAGCCTGCGCTTGACCAAGGAAAAGCAGCTAGACCAGTCGCTCCCTTCACACTGGCCACCAGCTCATCCTCCATAGCACCAACCGTCCAGTGTTCCTGACAGATTTGTCTGATTGGAAGTCTAAAATCCCACCGACTTCTCCTAGGATAAGTGTGGACCTCAAAGTTATGTTCAACTTCCATGAATTTGAGTGGTTTCACCATATAGCTTATTCTTGTCTATGTATTACATATTCTTGTCTATGTATTACATCCTAAAAGAGTCCTCATTGCTCTGTTTTTAATTATTTGTTTTTCTCTTCTCCTCTTCTAATTTTTCCAAAGTAGTTCTGCTGAACAATCATTTATATGCCGAGTGACAGTGGAATTGTAAACACTCGGAAGTGCGATGTGTTTAGGTTAGGCTAAGTATGAGTTTGATCAATATGCTTGGGTGAGTACTCCTCTATCCGTAGTACGAATCCCGTTGGTGACCTGAAGTATTCCAAGAATTGTACAGATACAGCCACTAACCTGTTTTGTTTCACCGCCTTAATAGGACAGTTGAAAGGGGAGGGGGGCCATTTTTCCCGGGACCGATTTAGAAGCTAGGGCTTCCTTGTCGGTCCCACTCATCAAAGCTGATCAAAATACGTACTTAATTATGAGCAAAACGAAAAAGAAGAAAAAATTCAATATGGCTACTAGCAATTAAGATTTAAAATTTAGGCCCTAAAATGATATCACATAAATCTGTAGAACATAGTTTTACACACAGACGGAAAATGAAGGTGCAGCAGTTGAAGGCAGACACTCAGGGAGCCATTCATCAAAAAACACTCTCGAAAGAGGGACAGTGAACGAGACACCCTCACACGGACAGACCGCGCCTGACTGGCGGGACAGCACCGCCATACACCCTGTTCTGCAACTCCGTCTGACAGCAATGCTGAGTGATTATGGTTCCTCGATAGTCAGGTTAAGGGTGACACGCTCCGGCGGGACTCTGCGATTAGACTCTCCCGGTAGCGATCGATCCTAGTCGGTACATCTGCTCAGGTACTATCTAACATTGAGTTGTGTCGCGCCGCTGGTGTCGGCTTCGGAAGGCATTCCGCCCTTCCTCCGTCTCTCTGATGTCACTTCCACCTTGCTGCTCGACAGTGGCGGCTTCTCGCTCGGATCCGTTCTGTTGATTCGTCAGCCGACTCGCTTCCCGCTACTGACTGCTACTTCGCTCCGAGCCTGACTGGAGGGCTCGACCCTCAAATCAGGTAAAACGTGTGACACGTTTATGAAGATCTGTTTAATGTATAAATAAATAAAGTAATACCGCAGTGTGAGGCTGGACACCTACAAGCTGTAGCCTACAAGAACTATCGATAATCTGAGCCAGATCAACAAGTGGACTGAGACCGTCGAATCGGAATGAATAAGTATATGTAGTTTAATTGCACTATGAACATGATGCGCCCGGCCTATTTCCCATATGATTAACAAAGAACAGAGCACTCAACCGCTAGTCCGAACGCGGTGCATTCGTTTAAGGGACTTGCATGCATAATAGGGCCGAGTAAAGGGTCAAATTAAGTGAACGCGCTTCTGTGGGGATCTAGGGGACATTTGATGACGGTCCGCCCCCAAGAAATGCATCTGATCTTAACTGCATACTGCATATTATTATTAAATATGATCCCCGAAATATAATTAATTGAATTTGGATGTATTCCCAGAATGCCCTTCCAACGGTTCTATATAATAATAGTAGGCTGGCATGTTTGTAAGGGCAGCTTGTCCATCCGTGTAATAAGTCAACTGAGGTTTATTTTTCTTCTTAGGGTAGTGTTAAGTGCCTATGCAATGATGTCGATGTTGTCCATGTAATATAATAATAGTAATAGAGTACGTAGACCAGGGTGAGTTTCAAGATTACGATAGGGGACGGCCTGAGACGGGACCGACTGGGGACACGGCGGGAGACGCCACTGTTGCAGCCGCCGACAGGGCCGGTGGTCACAGAGCGGGCGCTCGATCCGACCACCGCTCGAGGGATATACCGAGGGGCGTGTCAGGGACACACCCTAAGGCCGGGTGCGGCGGTGAAGAGATCACTTAGAAGTCGGGGAGTCAGCTGAAGAACCGGCAATCAGAACGGAAAATCTCGAACGACAGTTGAATCCCGCAGATTCCATTGACTATCGCAGTTGGATCGGACAGCTTTAATCTGAACAGTCAAGGGTCTAGCAAGGAGAGTTAATAAATACAATAAATACAAAACGGAGTTGAGTTCTCACAACGGAACCTGAAGTATCGTGCGGAAGTGGAGGACAGCGCGGAATCGGAGAAGTCTAACCGGAGCGGTAGTGTAACTTGAGCGGAGATCTAAGGAAGCAGCCCGGAGGAGGTGATGAACGAGGCCACCCACCAGAAGGATGGAATTGCAGAGCGGACTTGAAGTCACGGTCCCACCCAGATCGCGGCGTCGGTTGCCATCAGACATCGATCGGCAAAGCCCGGACCGAATCATCACCAACTTAATTAAGGTAGACTTAAGATTATAATTAAGTACCTAGACCATAAGTTAGATTAAGAATTTGGCTTAAGGTTTTTTTTCTTCTCGCTAAATTAATTTAATAAATTGTAAATATGTACATAATTATTACCTATTCATTTCCATCCCCGTCTCCTTCTCAGTGACCAGCGATATAATGGTAATATGATGATTGGGCAGGGACGGAAGCCCAACGTCATATCCGTGTGCCCAACCAGTGGGACCTCTATTATATCAAACACTAACACAGTTTTTCCCTCGAGAGAGTAAACTTATGTCTTCTTAAGTCGCCCTTTCGATTAGACAAATAATTGCACTGTGAACACAAAAATTGTTTTAAGCCCGAGTTAGTTAGTATATATATTGCTAATTATCTCTTTTGGTTACACGAATAACTACACTGTGTACAAGAAAACAGTTTTTCCTCCAAGTGAGCAAGCAAATGGTTTCATAAGTAGCCCTTTTCATTACACAAATAACTACACTGTGAACAAGAAAACAGTTTTTCCTCCAAGTGAGTAAGCAAATGGCTTCGTAAGTAGCTCTTTTCATTACACAAATAACTGCATTGTGAACACGAAAACAGTTTTTTATCTGAGTAAGTATATGTCGTTTTAAGTTGCTCTTTTCACTACACGAATAAGTGCACAGTGAAAACACAAACGGATTTTTCCCCGAGTGAGTAAGCGTATGTCGTTTTAAGTTGCATTTTCCCGTGAACAGCACATAGCACGAATGCTTCAATTCTGCAAACATTCCAACCACAACAAGGCCTATCTACAACAGTAAACAAAAAATTCTTGCAATTTTTCAGTCACATCGTGCGACAAAGTGACAGTCTAGAAAATGAGATGACCCTGGCCACAACTTTGGTCCAAGGGAGACCTGCAAGAGTGCCACAGCGGTGGACGGATACGTCGCGTCTGGCTGAAGAGGTCCGGAGTCGGGAGCTAAGTCCCATCTGACTGAGGCCACTGTATGTCAATACGGACATGAAGTAGGGAAGAAGAACTGTAGAAAGTATTCGGGACCAAATCATTATTATATATTATTCAAATCAATCCTAATACAAAAATAATGCTCTTGTCAAACGTTAAACATTTGAATACTTTGTACAGAATTTAAATCTTACACCACCGACTGTAGATGAGACCTCAATAATATGAATCGTTCACACCCGTTCCAGTCAATGCGACGAATTATAAAACAAACCTGATATAAAGCAGTCACGACGTTGGGCGCCATATGATGTAAGTTGGGGTCCTTTAGGAGTTATAAATCGTGCTCCTGATCGCTAGTCAGAACGACCCCCGCACTCTAATGGAATGCTCGCTTCGCGACCCATCCATTACGTATCACGCCTTCATTAGTACCATGGTTACAGGAAGAATACAGGAGAATGTGAACACACGAGAGATACACAAATTGGACATTTATTATTCACATGTTTAAATTCATGGGCAAGTGGAAATACTTATAACTAACTTCATCTCTACGTCTATTTCGGATTGTTTGGCGAAGTTCCTCCGGATCTTCTTCCGGAGACCTGGTCTCAGGCCGGCGGAGTGCTTCCGTTAGCACCCGGCCGTGGGTAGCTTCCTGCTGATAGCTCTGCTGGAGTGCGGACTGGGCGGCTGTTCTTGGGTAGATTGCGGCGAACCGTGGATGACTATCCTCCGATTCTTTGGCTACGTTCGATCGAATTTCTGGTGTTGACTGTCTGTTTTCCACGCGCCTCTGGCATTCAACTTCGTACCTCAACTTGCGGATCTCGTGTTCAACTCTGTGTGTCTTCAACAGCGTGCTTTCAACTGACGTCTTCAACTTTGGTTACCACTCTCGATTTCCAACTCTTACTCCCCACTTATATTTTTCACCGGGTGTTTCCAACTCGCAGAGTAAGCTCTCACCTCCAGCTCTTACTTCCAACTTCCGTTCCCACTGCGTATTTTCAACTCCTCCCCCGGACCTCGTTTCTAACTCACTCCTCCGGATCTCGTTTTCAAATAGTCTTTTAAAATGGCGTTCTGGCCCTTTTAAAGTGACTGTGGCGAGGGCGTACTTTTCGCTCGAGGGTCGGTCCGTCCTCACAGGACTGACGAGGCCCCATCGGTCCTTCTGTGGCTGCAACGTTAATCCTCCGCTCGTAGGCATAATTTTTGGTTTCGTCCACTTTCTTCATAATTGATTACAGTCCGCTTTATTACCCAATAACTAAACGACGTCACTGTTTATTAAAAACCTCCATAATAATCCATCGACCTTTATAAACTATGAATATCTTATATTCTAAGCATCCTCTTTAAGCCTAGTCCTTAAGTAGTCCATAAGTGATAGCGGCGCGCTGCAGACGAGAAGTGAGGTCCGCACTGCAGCGGCGCGTTATTTATTAATTCCCGGGCGAGCACGGGCGCGAGCAGCGTCCGCACCCCCGGTTTTGCCGCCGAGCCAACCGAAGCACGCTAGTTTTTACACGAAAATAAAAATAAGCATTAAATTAAAAAATAGTTCGATGTATTAATAAAACAAATAAGCTAAAATGATTTAACAATGAACATATAAAGTGGAAAGAATGGGGAGTTTTTTTGAACAATTAAAGTACATGTGTTATTTTAGTTTTATTTGCAAGAATCATAATTATACGCACGCATCCTGGATAAAATATTTCTTATTCATTTTATAACGCACTTTACACTTCAACACTGACGCACTTTTTGATATTTATTCTAGAATTGACGGATTTGATGTAGTCCGTATGATATAAACGCAACGTTCATCAACGTGAAAATATGCTGTCACGGCGTTTCCACCGATGCAGTGAGGAGTTGAAGAGCATCCTGTTTAAATCCTTCTTCACCACCATGTATACCTGCGAGCCCTGGTCGAAATACAAGCAAGTGACGTATAACCGTCTCCGAATTCAATACAACAACTCATACTGTTCGGATTGGCGCGTTATTGTAGCGCATCTACAATGTTTACCGATTCGTTCCGCTTCTAAAACACCAACTCACTGTCTGGTGCAAGCGGCGCTCTCATGGAAAGCTGTTTCCCTGACCAGAGAATGGCAGCGCTTACAAAAAAGCTACATATACAACAATGGCCATGACTGAAGTAGTTATATATGTAATAATTATATTTTGTGTGTATATATGTGTAAACTTTTTACTTTTAAAATTTTTTATATTTTTTTTGTATTTATTAATATTTTACTCGGTTGTCTTTTTCCCAGCATATTTATTTCATAACCTTAAATGTATAACTTAATATATATTATCTTTATGGCGAATCAGATTTAAAAAAAAAAAAAACCTGATCACACCGGAATAAACACATTATTATTATTATTATTATTACAAATCAAAATTATTTTCTAATGAAACGTTCTAGTTTTCAACATTAAGTAGGCGAATAAATATTTTCGACAGTCTTTTTGAATAGAATAAACTATTTCTAATGATAACTGAAAGCCTATCTTCGATAGAAAAGTATATTTCAGATGGAAAAAAATAATTGCTCGGCCGCCAGATGGCGCTATACGACAAAAACAAGTTGGAAGGAGTTATTGAAGGAGCTATCTACTCTATCTATGGTTAGTTGGAACGTGTATTCCGTATTTGCTCGCGCGCGTCATTGTCCAGAATGCTTTAGAAGCTTCGAAATTATGAAAATTAGCTGCGGGACATTCCAGGACTCGCTTCTTCGGATATAAATAATATAAAACTGCTCAGCCGCCAGATGGCACTCTACGTCCAGAATATGTTAGAGGGAGTAACTCATCTAGGTAAACTCCGTTATCTATGATTAATTACCTACTCGTTGGCGTGCATCACCTTCAACGTTGGAAAGCCTCAAAACAGTGACAACCAGCTGTGGAATCACGCCAGGTCGCACCTCTTCGGGCATTCGCTGAATCCGCATCCACAGTTGGTGCTTTTGCGAGTTAAATTGTGTTTTTCGTTAAAGTCGTGTCGGACTACTTGAAGGGCCGTTCTGACAGCAGAAGTCACGTAACTCGCGGGAGTCGGTAAAGTAGATAACTGCCACACCGAAAGCAGTTTAATAGAAATCTATGGAATATACTTCTATTCAGATATTGAATAATTAGTTTCTTTACGCGTTTTTACATTATTTTAAGTCTCGTTTCTCAACGGATCGTGAACGTTCTCAAACACGTTGTTATACGTGTCGGCCGCCGTTTGAGATTATTCTTTGCTCGCCGCGAAATCTTAAAACCATGGACCGAGATGCCCCAGGCGCTCCTGCCGCGAAGCTTGAGCCACTGTCTACAGCCGTAAGCGACGATGAAGGAGCAGGCAGTGGAACACCCTACACCGATTTAGATATATCGTATCCTGATATCAAACAGGAGTGCTCGGATTACTCCTGGAGGATCGACTACCGCGCTGGTGAGTAGTCCATTCTAGATAGTTATGAATTAAGTGAATCTCGCGCCCCTGGAGTGATTGTTCAAGATGAATAGAAAATGAAGGAAAAAGTCTAAACTAAGATGACCAGATTGCAAAAGGTGTCCGGGCAGGAGAAGATGAGATCTTTAAGATGATAATATCACTAAGAATCCTAGAGTGCAATTGAATTAAATTGTATGTTAATCAGTTAAATAGATATTTATATCGGATGGTGATGGGGCGGGTCGGCCAGGGGGGGGGGATCTAGTGAGGTGCAAGATCCTAAAGTGTAACCATACAAAACCAGATCGATCAACGTATGTAGAATTATACGAGAACAGACATATGAGAAAGTTGTTACTATTACTGTATATGTAAATTGAGATATCAGGGTATTATTTTTTGCGTTGGTGGGTTTGGATAAATTACTTCAGCTCTGTTGTATCGGATTATTATTCTTGATTTCAGAAATATGCACTACCAATGTAAACTGCGTAAGTGTGCCTCGGACTGCCCAGGGAGGAGGTGTGCATCCAGCCGAGAGCGGCGAGGGAGCGCCTTACACTGATATAGACATATGGTATCCTGACATCAAGCAGGAGTGCTCGGAGTACTCCAGGAGGGCCGACCAGCGCACTGGTATGCAGATTAGTAAACATTGTTTGACCCTCAAGCGATGATGTAACAAACTGCCTTTATGAGCTCAATAAAATAATTTATTCACTCGTATATTGCAGATCTCATGAGAATACAAGATTCAGTTTCTGCAAATCCACCTGAGCCTCTGCCGATCCCTGGAAGGAACCCAGCATCGGAGATGGTTTTCACCGCCAATAAATCTTCAAGTAGACGCAAGCTTCCTTCCACTAGGGGTAAACTATTTTCATGTGCACAGTGCAACTATTCATGCAATCAAAAATCACATTTCAAAATCCATTTTCTCTCACACATTGGTGTGAAACTGTTTTCGTGTGCACAGTGCAACTATTCGTGCAATAGAAAATCAGACTTAACGAAACATGTTTTTAGGCATTCTGAAAAAAAACCGTTTTTATGTTCACAGTGCAATTATTCGTGTAATCGAAAATCACAATTAAAAATCCATTTGCTTTCACACACTGGTGAGAAATTGTTTTCATGTTCACAGTGCAATTATTCGTGCAATCAAAAATCAGACTTAAGGAAACATGTGATTAAGCATTCTGAAGAGAAACTGTTTTTATGTTCACAGTGCAGTTATTCGTGCCATCGAAAATCAGACTTAAAAAGACATGCGCTTACGCATTCCGGCGAGAAACGTTTTTCATGTTCAGAGTGTAATTATTCGTGCAATCGAAAATCACAATTATTAATCCATATGCTTTCACACACTGGTGAGAAACCCTTTTCATGTTCACAGTGTAATTATTCGTGCAGTCAAAAATCACAATTTAAAATCCATTCTCTTACGCACACTGGTGAAAAACTCTTTTCTTGCACTCGTTGTAATTTTTCGAGCAATTATAAAGGGAATTTAAAAATGCATACCCTCACGCATAATGCTAAGAAATTGCTTTCATGTTCACAGTGCAACTATTCGTGTAATCAAAAATTACAATTAAAAACCCACTTGCTTTCACACACTGGCGAGAAACTCTTTTCATGTTCACAGTGCAACTATTCGTGCAATCAAAAATCACAATTTAAAATCCATTTGCTTTCTCACACTGGTGAGAAACTGTTTTCTTGTACTCGTTGCAATTATTCGTGCAACTATAAAGGAAATTTAAAAATACATGCCTTCACGCATATTGCTAAGAAATTGCTTTACTGTGCACACTGCAACTATTCGTGCATTCGAAAATTTCAATTAAAAATCCATTTACTTTCACACACTGGTGAGTAACTCTTTTCATGAGCACCGTATTCTTGTACTCAGTGCCATTAGTCGTGCAATCGTAAATGTTTACTGATAGATTAAAAATATTTTTCAACAGTTTAATTAAATTGTTCCGTCATTTTTTATTGTCAACGACAACGTTAAAGAAGATGTATTTAGTTTTAAACTTTGGATAAATATTTTAATTTCGTCTTCGTTTATTGGGGCTGAAAGATAGATTCATTTACTTTGACTAAGTTTTGTGAATCGGTTTTTAATTTACATTAATAAACCGATGTTATATTTTTACCCATATTTTCACCTACTGAGATGAAATACTGGTTGAACTCATGACTGATTCCCTTGTCATTATTTGTAATATTTCCTTCTTTGCTCTCTTTTGCCGTTAATCGATTACATTTTTTCTTTCTAGATAAACTTCCATATTTTTTTTTGAATCGTCATTTGCATTTTGAATTTCTTTATGGTAAAAATAATTTTTTGTTATTCTGATCAAATGTGATAACTTAATTCTGTACATTCTATATCTACTTATTAAGTCAATATTAAATGGTTGTTTTATTGTTTGTTTAAACATTTTATCCCGAACACTCATACTTTTAATTAATCCGACTGTTTACGCAAGTCTAATAAGTGCTCCCTGTTCATTTTGTCCTTTCAATATATACCTTAATATACCTGTCCCGCTATGACCAACGAATAACTTAGGGATTTCGCAGGGGGAACAGAGTGCCTTCCGACAACGAACTGTCAAGATCTGTGTCCTTTTTTATCGTCCGAAAAAGCAACGCCGTGCGTAACACTAGAACAGCTGCGGAAGTGCATTGATATCTCGGTTCTTCACAAAAAACGTGCTAGTCAACTGGAGATGAAAACTTGGCGTCCAACCCAGGACTTTAGAGCAAGGTAGGCCAGATCCATCTGCCATCATTTACCTTCTTAAATCCAATTCGGATTGCGTCAACTAATCATTATTGTAATCGATACAGTCCACGGGACCTTATCACACCGCCGACAGTTATCCATTTTTTTAAATTGTATTATTTTTTATAACCATTGTAGTTGAAGAGCTTTGTATAGGTTTTTTGATCATCTATAAAATAATTTGCAGCATTAGCATTACTGATCAAGTAAAGGTCACTCCATTTTAATTTGTTCATAGCATGAACTAACCTTTCGGAATTAATTTTTGTAAATGTATTTTTGATTTCTACGGGGTTTTTTTTTTGTAGTTTTAACATATATTAACAGATCTACATATATTTTTGGAAATAGGTTCATTAATGTTTTATTACTATTATTAAAATACTGTTCTATTTTGTATTAATTTATTTATTGGTAACTATATAATATATAAGTAAAAATGAGGTTGGACTGTGCCCGTCTCTCTAGAGAAATTCTGTGTTGATGCGGACACTGCGCTGTACTGACATGAAACCCCCACGCGGGCCGTCCGTCTAGATGGGAATTATATGTGTTGTTACGTAATGCGCTGGCCCCGGTGGGTCGAACGCCAGCGCATCATTTCACCGTCTTGGCTCAGTCTTTGGGTGTCTCTTGTGTAATGTGTCAGGGTGGCTGTCTCGGGTGGATTGGAATGGTCTTAAATAAATTAAACACTTTGATTACACATGAAACACTTAATATAATTTATTTACGATTACAACAAATACCCGACAACATATTTACACAATGTATTTTTATCTTCTTCACTTGTCATCGTTCTTTCCTCCAGGCGAGGGAACTAATTTGTTATGAATTTGACACTAATCTTATGGTTATTACAAGGTTGAGAGGTTACTTGAATGTTGAGTCGAATGAATGACGTGGCAGTCGTGCCAAAATTATCTTTCGCCATAGAGAGACTTCCAGATTGTTACATGATTCATTTCTCTCGTGCCGGTCCGCACAGCTCCAGCCGAGATTCTTCTTCTATTTTCAACCAGGGGATGGTCCATGTGACTTTCCGTGTCCACCGAATCTCAGAATTCCTTATTCCAAATCTCTCCATATTGTCGGCGACGCGCCGTTCGGCCCACTCCACCCGCCTCGACGGCCAAGTGACCCCTTCTATTTTCTTCTCTGTCTTTCTGCCCCCTTCATTCGGATAAGTAATGTAGCGCTCGGTTAGCCGCGCAATTTTTAAATGTCACAATGTCTACTTTATTTTTAATGTTATTTACTACTTTTAATGCAGCCCTTGTTTATATTTAAATAAATAATATTTCAAAATGTATCATTTGTATTTTATTTTTGGATGTTACAATAAGAGCGGAAGTGTCATGTGGCTGTCGTGTTGTTATTTATTGCTTTATATTGTTTATACATAACCAACAGGGCTTGGGAATATATAGGGTTATAGTATTTATTATGTATTTAAGAGATCACTTGTATAATCAAATCAAACCGCCGCGTATCAAATCAGAAGGCACGTGCAGCCAATGGACGCGCTTAATGAGCTCCGTATATTAATAATTCAAATAAAAAATCTTACCTCTATCATGTTACGCCTAAATCTGGATATATTCTTCCAAAAATACAAAGAATTAACAAATTTCAAAATTGTAATAAAATAAGTGTTGGAAAAGAAATTACTTCAATATATACTCGGGAATTCATTTATTTAATACACGGTATCAATTGGGCTGAGAATGACAGTACAGTATTGATACATATTGTTATCTTTTCTTCTCGTGCCTTATTCTTTCAACGGCCGTGGACTATCATCAACAAGATATATGTCCATTAGCAAAAATAACACAGTCGACAATTAGTATTTTTATTACTGGACAGAAATTGGAAAAGATAATAGTGTTATATTATATTGATAGATAGGATGCCTTTATCCGCATGAAACAGATGTTCTGCACTCGTGATCGCAACCTTAGATTACGAATGAGAATGGTCGGTTGATATGAGTTCTCGATTTTATTTTATGGAATTGAAGCATAGACACTTACCGAAGAAACGATTAAGGTAACTTGAATAATTTGAGATGTGAATTTATAGAAGATGCTCAAAATAAGCTGGATGGATAGTGTAATGGATAATATAATGTCATTGATTCGCCAATCGCGTGATTGGCCGAACCATTTAAATCACGTAAAATTGATTTAATATCCATCAACACTGTTCGTTCCCCTCCCTTAATGTTCCGTCTAACTGTGTATTCTGTATCTCTTTCATATCATAGAGTTTTTCTAATAATTCCTTGATGTTCTACCTAACTGTATACGTATTATATCTCTCTATTTAACATGTATTTTTATATTCTATCTCCCTCTTTATGTATATATAAATACACTCTTTTTGTATTTATTATTAGTTTTAAATACCCCCTAACGAAGCTTGAGCTATTCGAAACCGATTGGCGTGTAATAAAAGTCGTGGTATCATATTTAATCTAATTATAATTTATTAATATATAATAATATAATGCAATATAAGACTGATCCTAAGAGCGTGAATGGCGAAGGAAATAAAAAAAGCCCGCCTTGGGCGCGCGCCTAACTTTTTTAGCCCCTTGGCCCCTACCACTCTTTTTTCGCATGGCTTCTACCTCCTCAAGCTCTGAACACACTTAACATTATTTACAAATCATAAACATGTACACCACAGATAGTTTTTAATGAAAATATTATGATCCGGATGAATAAAGAAAAATAAATATTCAAAACAATAAAAATTCGAAAACTTTAATATCTCGGACATATCATGAAACATCTGCAGATGTACGAGATCATGTACCTCATAATGCTAGGAAAGTTGCTAGAAGTCGGGGCGCTGGAAAAAGGAGAACGTCATAGCTGAAGAATCTGAGGCAATGAATACAAGAAGAAGAAAAAATAATGAAATAATTGGGACAGATAAAAAATTAACATAAAATTTTAAGTGAATACGGTATTTTTTGTAAAACCGTTTTGAACTGCAATGCTAAAATGAACTAGTTATTATATCCAAGAATTATTTATTGCAGTTTTTGACAAATATTATCTGTAATATATAAAACAACCCCTTTATGGCTCAGCGCGTATATATTCATCACAAAAAACTTTCCACCTTGGCCACCAACGTATCAATCCGTCGCAACGTAATTTATTTATCTGCTTTGAATATCAGTCTACATAAAAAATCATTTCAATTTCTATTTTTATAACCCATATTAAGTAGGATATTAATAATTAAATGATATATGTAACTAGGTATAAGATTCTGCAAAGTAGCGTAAGAAATGAATAAATAACTAAATTGACTAAAGTGTAAATAATTAGAATATAAGATTAATTATAGTCAGCGATAAGACGAGGCTGGGGTCAGTTCGGGTTTGGATCGGGCGTGGCCTCCAGAAGAAGCGAATGGACCAATAGGGTGGTGGCCCGTCCCATGACGGGAAGAGGGCAGATCAACAGATGGGAGACACCCCACTATTGAGGTATAAAAATGGGCTACACACGGCCCGGAGGACAGTCGGATCAGTCAGTCGTAAAGTCAGTTGTAAAAAGAGTGGTAAACAGGGAGAGTTGCCGAAACGAGGCCCGGAGGAGTGAGTTGGACACGAGGTCTGGGAGGATCGAAGTCGCAGAGGGAAGTGATAGACTCAGTTGTGAAAAGCAAAAAACAGAGAGAGTTGTCGAAACCCAGAGGAGCGAGTTGGACACGAAGTCCGGGAGGATCGAAGTTGTGGAGAAGAAGTTGTAACAGAGAGCTGTCGAAACGAGGTCCAGAAAAGTGAGTCGGGGACGAGGTCCAGGAGACGAAGTTACACAGAGAAAAGTTGTCGAAACGCAGTCGAAAGCACACAGGAGCAATTCACCGCATGTTATCCAGGAGCAGCCGCCCCGCCCGTTTAGAGCAATCAGTCTGATAGCCTGTCGCCGGAGCAGCCGTGGAGCCAGCAGGTAGCCGCCCACGCCGGGTGATCACGATATCGCTTCGCCGGCCAGAAGATCCGAAGAAAAATCACCAGATGACCCGAGGTAGAATTAGTCTTAGATTAAGATAGTTATAAGTATTTGTGTATTCAATAAATGTATAGTTTGTGCATCATCGTGTGTTCATATTCACCTGCCTCACTCTTCCTATAGCCATGGTACTGATGAAAACGTGATACCTGACGGATGAGTCGCGAAGCGAACTTCCTTTAGAGTGCGGCGTATAGTTCTGATGAGCGATCAGGGGCTGATACGCACCTCTCACTCTCTCTCTCTCTCTTGTGTGTGCCCTTCCGGGGGTATCAAGATCTTCAATTAAATTTTATTAGGATCCTACAGGTAGGCCCTGAAAATAGATTACTAGTCTATGATTTTGTCCGGCTTCTATGTACGACGAGTATTTGAGGTTAATCGCGAATCGTTCTTCGCGCTCGCATTCAGATCTAGAACCATGGACAGCGCTAACCCAGATATAGCTGACATCAAGCTTGAGCCAGTATCTCCAGCTGGGAGTAGCGACGATGAAGAAGGCTGTGGAGCGTTCCACTTAGATTTATCGCTTCCTGATATAAAGCAGGAGTGCTCGGAGGACTCCAGGAAAGCCGACCAGCGCGCCAGTAAGCAACTGATACCTGATTATAATTCGTGGTATAGAATCTCCGTACTCGGTGTGACCGTTACAGTTCGAAGTACAGATCTATATCCTCACAGACATCTGTCAATAATGGCCCAAGTGTTCTAATTCGGAACATTTATTTACTTTTCTAGGTTTATATGCAGACTGCTTTCAGACGACACTAACTGCTAAACTATTTACATCTACTATATAATTGTAAATTTTTTATTTATTTATCTATTTATATATATTTTTACATCCATATTTTTGTACTAACAGAGGTGGATACATAATAAACATACATAATACATGGTTTATTGTGTGGGATGGAATAGACTTCACCTCTGATATATACAGCCTTGTCCTGGCTACTTTGTTACACTGAAGTCTGTGTTAAAGTAGAAAGTTTTTTTTTCGTGCTGTTGTGGTGTTATTTGGAATAAAAAGAGAATTCAAATATGAATAAAAAAGTAAAGATATAGTAAAAATATAATGGAGTGGGAGTGTTGTAGGACTAGTGAATTATTAGTGAAGGTATTGTATAAATTATATTAAATTGTTGGATAGCCATGCTTCTGATTCATCTCTACCCGATTGAATCATAAATTGGGTCCATATTTGTGTAATCTTATAGGAATTGTACGATTTCCAGTTGGTACTAAGTGTATTGTACAGTTTCGGAGCTAGGAACATGTAGAATCTTTGATAAAATGTCGCTGTTGCTCCCGGAACTGGTGTGTAGATGTTTGTTGTTTGTCTTGTGTTGTGTCCATGATTTATTGCATGAGGAGAGTTGTTGTTGGTATGGAAATATTGAACGAGTCTCAACATAAAGATTTGTCTTATATCAAGGACATTGTACTCTTTAAATATAAGATCTGATGGATATCTAAAGGGACGACCCATTATTACCCTGAGAATTGTTTTTTGTGCTTTTTTAGCCGACTCCAATATTGTTTTTGCTACTCCTCCCCAAACTAAAATAGCATAATTAATTAAGGAGTAGCACAGTGCAAAGTACACCGATCTCAAGAGTTTGTAATCAACTATCATCGTATTCCTTTAAAAAAGTAAATTGGGTTTCTTATGCGTTTTGCTAGGTTCGATATGTGTTCTTTCCAGTTAAGATGACCATCGATCAGTACTCCCAGATGTCGAATAATTTTGACTCTTGTCAGTTTTTCACATTGGCATGCGGAAGTCGTGTTCTTGTTCGTTTTGCAGTCATGTACGATGAGTGTAGGACTTTGATGTGGTGTTGTTCTTTCGTTAATACAGAAACATATATATTTTGATTTTTTTGTGTTAAGTGATAGGAGATTCGTGTCAAACCATTTTTTCGCCTTGTTCAGACCATCCTGTGCACGAGTATTGACCTCTTCCCACCGCCCCCTCAAAGCAAAGCACGGTGTCATCCGCGAAAGTGATTATTTTTCCATTGTATAGGGTCATATTACAAAAGTCGTTAATACTAATACGTTAAACTAGAAATAATATAAGACCTAAAATGCTTCCCTGTGGAACACCGTGTGTTATCAATGATGGATTGCTGTATTTTTCATTATTTTGGACAATTTGACGTCTATTTGTTAAGTAATTCTTAAACCACTTATATGCTATGCCCCTTACTCATATGTTTTCAAGTTTTTATTTAATTCTTAAACGTTGCTAAAGAGAAAATTGTTGATTTAATGGGGCGACACTATAACGGTTAGTTCTCACACTCTAGACAGGTGTACGAAAATGCTCATGTCTCGATCTTCAGCACCAGTTCTCTAGAATGAATTGAACCTGTAACAACCCGAGAATTTGTCAACTTGAATTTTCTAATACACAACCTTCATGCATCTCTATAAATATTGCATTCAATTAAAATCGTTTGCAAATTGATAAAACCATCACCATAATACTTAAATACAGTCTTTGTTATGTATGTAAAACAATGATCAATCGAATAACAGTTTTTCCGAGGTTGAGTTGTTTTGATTTTCTTAACTTGCAACACTAACTAATTAATAGAATTGTAAGTTACAAATTAATTTGATAATAAAGGGGGGAAAATGTTTTTTAAAATCTAGAATACCTCTTTTTGTTTCTGTTAGGCTTTTCTATCGTCCAATGCTTCAATGCCAATATGTTAGATCATGATAGTGAATGAGATGGGGAGAAAATGTTCAAACAAAGGAATGCTGTTTTCTGTACCACAGCTCAAGACACAGAGGTATGTAAGAGGTTGTATTATCAGTCGTGGACCTGGACGTTTCTTGAGCCAAATACTATTTTTATAAATAAATATTACATTCTTACTATTTCCAAACCAAGCTAAACGCTTGTGTTGATGGAACAAGCCTGGGACAACCACTACACCACAAGCACGTCATTATAAATACATATTATGATCATAATATGTATTTATAATAGTTTAGCTAGGTCACAACGTCACTCGTCTCAAATCCAACTTTACTCTTTATAATTATGACATGATTTGTTTTTTTTTTAATTATTGTTCTTTAATGCAGCTGCCACTAGTAGTAGCGTGGACCCCGCCAGCCCTGACAGTCCCATCGTCAAGACCGAGCCATGCTCCCCCGCAGAAAGCGATAACGAGCTCCATACTGACGTTAATAAAATCATTAAAGACTACGGTAAAAAGTTATTGTAAAATGTCAGATATCGATTGTTTTAAGAAAATCGGATATAACATTCATAACCTATTTTTTTTTCAGATAATCTTGGAACTCCGATGTCAAAATCCCTTCCAGACTGCAGTTCAAAAAAATCCCTGAGAATCAACGCAAAAACACGAAAGCTCGCTAGAAAAAAAATCTTTTCTTGTTCTCAGTGCGACTATACTTGTTTTCAGGAATCAAGGTTCAAGACCCACACACTAACACACACTGGGGAGAAAGCTTTCTCCTGCTCTCAATGTAATTATACTTGTGCTTGGAAATCAATTTTAAAGAGGCACTTGCTTATACATACTGGAGAGAAACCTTTCTCATGTTCTCAATGTAATTATACTTGTACCCAGAAATCAACGTTAAATAACCACGTGCTTACGCACACTGGAGAGAAACCCTTCTCGTGTTCTCAGTGTAATTTTACTTGTTCTCGAAAATCGTACTTGGCTTTCCACATTTTTACGCACACTGGAGAGAAGCCGTTTTGTTGTTCACAATGTATTTATACTTTTTCGCACAAAAAAAGTTTAAGGAACCACATGCTCACACACACTGGAGAAAAACCTTTCTCCTGCTCTCAATGTAGTTATACTTGTGCAAGGAAATATACCTTAAAAAAACACACGCTTACACACGCTGTAGAGAAAACATTATTCTGCTAACACATAAATAAAACCTATTAAATGTTTTTTTTTCTGTTTTACAAGTCAATTTGTAGAACTCTATATTCACGTATATGAAAATAAAACACTTACTTTTTTATTCTACGCGTTTAATTTACTTGAGATGCGTTTCGCCTTGTAAGGGAGTTATTAATATAATTATTTAACACAACAACTTTTATTTATGTAATATTAATGTACAGTGAAGGATAGTAATATAATTGGATTTACATGAAAACATTATTCATTGGGATTCTGGGAGTTTATATAAACTTTAGCACGATTCTAATTATTCTATGTAACAATTCTGTTCCAACGCTAATATTTTAATGTCGTATTCATGTACGAGTATAATGTAAACGGTAATTTATATAAACGTATAAGATTAAGAGAGACTGAGGACAATAAAGGCAAAAGATATATTTTTGGAAGTTTTGCATGATTATAATATAATATAATGTTCAACGCGAATGATATTTTAAATTAATGCGTCTATGCCGAATTTATGATCTTGTTCTATATCCTTGGTGAATATATAACAGAACAAGATTTCGGCAAAATCAAATCTTGAAAATGTCTATAATTAATAAGTTGTATAGTTAAATTGTTATATTAATAATGCCATCACACGTCGGAACGCGTCTCAAGTAAATTAATCGAGTTGAATAAAATACTAGTGTTTTATTTTCGTGACATAAAATGTTTTTAATATTATTTAATTAAAAATTGTCCATAAATAGCATTCATTGATATGTACATGTATGTAATAATAAGTTATTAAAACATTCATTAGTCCATATATTTGTTTTTTTTTACATTCTTGTTAATCTTTACCACACCGTGATATAAAATACTCATGTCATGCTGTCAACTTGTGTTACCGTATAAAATTTGAGTTCTATTAGCCTTTAAAATGTGAAAAAATGGTTGATTCCATAAATTTACTTTAAGTATTTAGCATTAAATACATAATACAATTCCTTCCTCGCCCCTTCTTTTCATTTATTTTCTAAACATACTTGTGTGTCTAAATATTTCTATGGATTTTCATAAATAGTACTACACGTTAAATAGTTATTATGTAAGTTATAATATGTTTATACTGTCAAAATCCCCCAAAAAATAAAATAATAAATAATCTCTTCTGAAGAGATAATAGCCAAAGATGATGAATCGCATCATATTGTCTTCGTTAGCTATGTTTACATAGACCGTTTTAAAATCTTTTTTTTTTCAAAACTAATTCACTTGACCATATTACAGAATGGCACGCAAGTAGTGGATTATTTTAATTCGTTTTACATATTTTTTAAACCTAAGATTGTACGCAAATTGAAAATAATTAGAATTTTTTATAATTAAATAAAATTAACGTTATTTTTCAGAAAATCTCGGAATTCAACAATCAAAATCCACGTCAGACTGCACCACAAAAAAATCCCAGAAAATCATCGTTAAAACACATGCATTTAAAAAAAACAATATTTTCGTGTTCACAGTGCGATTATACTTGTTCTCTGGAATCAAGGTTCAAAAGCCACGTGCTTACACACACTGGGGAGAAACCATTCTCTTGTTATCAATGTAGTTATACTTGTTCCTGGAAATCAATGTTAAACAGGCACTCGCTTACACATACTGGAGTTAAAACCTTTTCCTGCTCTCAGTGTAGTTTTACTTGTTCTTTTAAAACAAACTTAAAATTCCATATGTACAAACACAGGAGAAAAACCATTCTCATGCACCAAATGTAGTTTTGTTTGTGCTCGGAAATCAACGTTAAGTAACCATGTGCTAAAACACACCGGAGAGAGACCTTTTTCTTGCCCTCAATGTGATTTTAATTGTTCCCAAAAGTCAACCTTAAAGACACATAAGTTTACACACACTGGAGAAAAACCTTTCTCTTGTTCTCAATGTACTTATACTTGTTCTCGGAAGTCAACCTTAAAGACTCACATGTTTACGCACACCGAAGAGAAACCTTTCTCATGTTCTCAATGTAATTATACTTGTTCTCAAAAAACAACTTTAAATACCCACACGTATACACACACTAGAGAGAAACCCTTCTCGTGCTCGCAGTGTAGTTATACTTGTTCCCTCAAATCATGGTTAAATAAACACATGCTTTCACATACTGGAGAGAAACCTTTTTATTGTTTGCGATGTAATTATACTTGTTTCCACAAAACGAGTTTAAAGAACCATATGCTGACACACACTGGAGAAAAGCCTTTCTCCTGCTCTCAATGTAGTTATACTTGTTCTCAAAGAACGAGCTTAAGAGACCATATGCTGACTCACACTGGTGAGAAACCTTTTTCCTGCTGTCATTGTAGTTATGTGTGTACTCAAAAGTCTACGTTAAAGAACCACATTCTTAAACACGCTGGGGAGAAACCTTTTTCGTGCTTCCAATGTAATTTAACGTATTCTCGAATGTCAAGGTTAAAGAACCATATGACTGTGCACACTAATGGTAGCTAGATTATATATATTTAAAGAGATCCATCCAAAAAAGCCACGAGTGTACACACCCTTGTGAGAAACCTTTAGCATATTCTGAATATAATAATGTTTTCATTAATAACATTTTTGGTAGCATATTCCTAAACACATTGAATGAATGTCACTCTTCTGCAGTGTACTTCTATGTAATTAGTCATTTGGTTTTAAAACATAAAATTAATACATTTTCGTTTTTTATTTTTACTACCTTTTTGTATGTATACATGTAAATGATATATTTTTACATATACATGTAAATGATACATATGTATACATGTAAATGATATATCTTTGTATACATGTAAATGATATATTTTTATCGGCAGTGGCATTATTTACATAGGGCTGTAAATTGATATCGCTTTGTGCTTTGAGAAGATCTACACATCAAACTTCTCAGATCCACCTCCTTGCCAGCTGCTCCCCGGTAACTTCCATTCTCCATATATACTTCCATATTGAGATTGGTTGCCTAACACCAATGTCAGCGGACGCTCCTAAAGATGCTGCGTTTTATCTGTGCAGCTTTGAGTAGAATACATAAATCAGAGTGGATATATGTTTAGTCAATTCATCAACTCTAAGTTTATTTAAAAGCTAATGATTTAAACCTCAATTAATTAAAATATTGCAAAAATAGTCAATACGAGTTGTTTTGCCATCTAATTTTTCTAACCAATACATAGACAATACAATTCTTTCGATATAGGTACTTAAAAATTATAGTTTTAACATAAACAATAATCGTATCTAACATGCATAGCTAATTATACAAACACAGTTGTAGGGCAACACATCACCAACTAATTTTAAAATGTTCCGACGTCAGATGGCATCAATAGCAATGCGTGCGTCGCGCATACCGGATAGTTCATCCAAATCGTCCAAATCGATCTCAAAATTGTTTGAACCAAAATTTGATGCTGTGAGAACCAAATGCGAAGCGATTATTGTCCCCGTTTAATCATAATTTTAATAAAATCTCATAATTTTGAAAAAGCCTACCTATAACCCAACTTCCGCCAGCTATAAAGACGTAGGGCATTGACCGCGTGCAACAATATACACGCGACAACCGGAGAATGGACAGACCCACCACTTCTTAATCCACCTATCGGTGTGTCTATCAATTTGAACGTACAGTCAGTAGAGTTGCCAAACGTCCCGTAGTGACCGGGATTGTCCCGGAATTGGAATCACTGTCCCGTAAATATTATTGGAAAAACTCATAAAAACATTAAATTAGGTATTTACTGGATTAAATTGAGTTTTGAGCTATTTGTCCCAGAAAAAGTTGACAACCCTAATAGTTAGAAGTGTTGAAACTTATATCATGCATCTCTGTGTGAAAGGTAAGCGTAGCATCTTTGGCAGCAAAAACTAAATCGTCTTGAATGGAATCATAGTTTTTAAATAATGTTTTAACAGATGAAGAGCTTGCGACAGCCGTTACACGATCTTTAATGTCCGCTCGCCCATCGGGTGCAATAGAAAATTCAGAGAAACATTGCTGTCATAACCATAAAGCTTTTTCATAAATGGGTAGTCTTTTTGCTATTCATTCGTAAATTTTCAATTTCTTTTCGGTATTTTAAAAACATTAGATAAAACCTGAACTAAATTAGATAGATAAATTACCGTCAGTAAAGTGCAATTACGCTGCAAGCGATCATTGTTAACTGACGCCCGCGAAAACACAGAAAGCCACGCACCGCACCCGTAATAGACAGAACAAAATACCACACCGGCCGGGACCAATATGTGAAAACGGAATAATCCCGGACAAACCAGGACGTATGATATACATTGTATTATTGGAACCTTCTGGACGTGATTAGTTTCGTTCTGCTGTCTCTGGAGAGTGGGAGTCATAGCCCTCCACAAGGCTATAAACATTAGAACTGTATGTATTGTTTGTCTATAGATTTCGACTGTGCAATATTCATTAATCATTATCATTAATCTAAGCTCAATAAAAGATGCTTGTTGGATTCGCACAATTTAAAAAAGTCAGCATCTATGTTGTGTTGTGCTAACACTAGAATTATTTTTACGAAAAATACCAGAATTTGTCTACTTCATTTTATTATTGTCTATGGCAGTGTCGCTGGCTTGTTTCAAAGTTATTTTATTTAATACTCGACATTTTCAGTGGGCAGTCTTACAATTTCGTTTCCTTTGAGTTGATATATTCCTTCATTGCTCTTCAAGTTAATTGCGCATAAAACTTGATTGAAAAACTACCGGTAAGTTCACAAGACGGTGATAACAAGTACTTTAAGCACGGTTGAGAATGCGACGATTCGTGACATTTCTCTTCAGAATACGTATGATTCACCGTCATTGATACTGCTTCCAATGGAAGTTCGGAGAAGTGTTTTCTGTGAAGCGTGACTTGGTAATACAGTCCATGACATCCTGGTCTTCAGGCCAGAGAGCGCGGCGGGACTTGGAGCGAAACGCTGAAAAACCAAGGTCAGCACTACTGGAAATAGCCAGTTTTAGCACTGTTGATGACAGTCTTCCTCATCTGTGACGTAACAACTAAGTTAGATTTGTTTATTTGTAACTATATAATACATATAAATATTTGTTTGGACTGTGCCCGTCTCACTAGAGAAACTCTGTGTCGAGACGGGCACCTGAGATCTGGAGAATACCGTACAAATTGCTTTGAAACTTTATTTAGGTTCGTCTTTGCCTGCTGGAATAGAAATACGTATATTTGTAATTACATACATTTTTCAGATTTCTTATCTACCAACAGCAGAACTACAATGGACCCCTCCAGCCCTGAGAGCCCTGCCATCAAACCCGAGCCAGGGTCCCCCGCCGGTAGCGATGACGAGCTGCACACTGACATGGATGTATCCTATCCTGACATCAAGAAGGAATGTTTGGAATACTCCACGAATGCCGAGCAGAACAGCGGTAAAAATATTATTTTGTTACATGTGTACTGATGGTAGGAATATTTAATAAAATTTAATGTGTTAAAAACACCTATCTTGTATTAAATTGAATCATTTTTACATAGGCTCTTGAATCATAGGCTTTGAATCATATATTTAAATAACTATATAGTAAATTATAAGCTAAGTTATTTAACCATGTGGTTGCGAAATAATCCTAGTTATTTATCTAGTAAATATGTTTTAAAAAATGTATAATGTTATGTAAAAATAAGTATTAAACTCAATTAACATAATCTTCCAGAAAATCATCTCGGAAGCTGGACTAAATATATCGAAACTCAAAAGTCAAAAGTGCCCCCGGACTGCATTACAGAAAGCTCCCAAACATCCATCATTGAAACAAATAAATTTCCCAAAGGAAAACTTTTATCATGTTTAGAATGTGACTATACTTCTTCCAAAATATCTACGATCAAGACCCATATGCTGACACACAGCGGAGAGAAACCTTACTCCTGCTTACAGTGTAATTTTATTTGTGCCCGGAAAACAACCTTAAAGAACCACAAGCTTACACATACTGGCGAGAAACCGTTCTCGTGTACTCAATGTAATTATACTTGTTCCCTAAAATCAACCTTAAAAACCCACGTGTTTACACACACCGGCGAAAAACCTTTCTCGTGCTCTCGATGTAATTATACATGTTCGCAGGTATCAAGCTTGAAATCCCATGAGCGCACACACACTGGAGAGAAACCGTTCTCATGTTCCCAATGTAATTATACTTGTTCACAAAAATCAAGATTAATAACCCATCAGCGCACACACACAGGGGAGAAACCTTTCTCGTGCACTCAATGTAATTATACTTCTTCCAAGAAATCAACATTACAAGCTCACACGTTTACACACACTAGCGAGAAACCATTTCGGTGCTCTCAATGTAATTACACTTGTTCACAGAAATCAAGCTTAAAAATCCATGAGCGCACACACACTGGAGAGAAACCATTCTCGTGTTCCCAATGTAATTATACTTGTGCACAAAGATCATTTTTAAAGAGGCACTCGCTTACACATTCTAGAGAAAAGCCTTTTACGTGCTTTCAATGTAATTATATTTGTGCACAAAAATCATTTTTAAAAAGGCATTTGCTTACACACACTGGTGAGAAACCTTTTTCGTGCTCTCAGTGTAATTATACTTGTTCCCGAAAAACAATTTTAAATATTCACGTTCTCAGGCACACCGGCGAGAAACCTTTCTCGTGTTCTCAATGTAATTATACTTTTTCCCAAAAATCAGTTTTAAAGAGGCACTTGTTTACACACACTGGAATGAAACCTTTCTCGTGCTCTCAATGTAGTTATACTTGTTCCCGGAAATCAAACTTAAAGACCCACCTGCTTACACACACTGGGGTGAAACTTTTCAGCTGCTCTCAATGTAATTACAAATGTTCTTACAAATCAAGTTTAAAAATCCACCTCCTCACACATACCGGAAAGAAACCATTCTCCTGCTTTAAATGTAATTTTTCTTGTTCCCAGAAATCGAATTTAAAAATACACGTTCTTACACACACTCGAGAAAAACCTTTTTTGTATTCTCAATGAAGCCTCATTGTTATTCAAAAATCGGTGGTTAATGGCCCATTTTCTTACCTCACACTAGGTTAAAACATTTTTCTTTATGACAATGCAATTTTATGTACATATTACCATTATTAAAAATGTTATTATTTTATTAATTGGTACTTAATAAATATTAATATTATTAACAGAATGACTGGTGTAACATATTTTATGTAGAAGTGAAACAAAACTTAAAACACAAATTGATATTTGTTCTTTAATATTATTATCTTTCTACCTTATTGTATTCTTAATTATCTAAACACGGTGGAGGCTAATCTTTTATATACTTCTGCGTTTCTTATTATTTTAGACCTACCCAATAGGTATCTACAAATTTATATTGTATTTTAATTTTTCGAGGTTCTATAATAACGATTCGAAGTACAAAAATATCCATAAATATCGACTCGAAAGACCAATAATGTGGGATTCAGGATCTCGATCGATCAAGATGTCCGCGTCAAGAGATAGACTGGGAGGAGGGAACAGATGTTATCAGGGATGTGAAGGATAATGTAAGGATAAAATCAAAAAGGGTGACTGTGAACCAGGTTTCAGATGTGAAAGATGGGAGACCTCAACTCACCTTTATCACGCTTGCATCTCCGCCAGATCTCCCTGAACGCACCGCTGGAACCACTACAGGACGTAACCCAATCAATTGGATTTATACTTTATTCGAGCACCACTGCCGGCAGATATTCTCCAGAAAGAGCAAACTAAAGGGTTCAACTGATAAGCCAATTAAATACCTAGTCGCAGTTCCTTACAGACTACGCCCCACTTTCGTCATGCCCCCAATCATATCTCTTTCGCATCATTCAGCAAAATACGGTTAACGTATTCTCGGTATAGTTGTGACGTTTACATTATGATGACGACGATTCAACTTTACCGCCATTGTCGCTGTTCCCTGTGACATCTGCTTTCAGCGGAGAGAAGCCGTGCTTAGTCTGGCCCGATCGCTCAGTTCTTCCTCTTTGCGACGACTCATCTTCTCATATCAGTATATGCCAGTTTTGCCTCCATACACTAGGCCAAGATAACTAGGTATTCAAATTGGATTACAACGACAAGATTCAGACGATGGTGAACGTTTCCCGGATAGGGGTACCTCTTCACTTAACCTCTGCACCCCGCCCTTGTTAATTGTATTATTTTATATTATCTTATAATATATTTATTTATTTACTAATAAAGTGAGTCAACCGGGGATAATGAGAACAAATTTTGTTTTGGCAGGTATGAGATATCGCCCTGTCAATACGCGGGGCACCATCGAACGCCTGCCTAGTAGTATAAAAAATTGACAACCAGGGGTCGAGCGTGTATGAGCTAATTGCATCGGTCCTGGGTAAGCGCTGAATAAATCCTCATAGTCAACGAAAAGTGCCAAAAAAACATGAAAAAAACTTGAGTTTATCATATCTGGAAAACTGCAATTTATTTATTTGATACCACCATAACACCATAACGCAGAAAAGTAAGAAACAGAAGAATTTGTATTGTTATGTACACTTTCTAGTCATTGTACTAAGATTTCTAAGCTTCAGCCAAAGGTTCAATCGTACTTATGGCAAGAGTCGAACAATTGGCTTTGGCTAAAAACTGACCTTCGGTCGGACACTACTGATGAATCTCATATATTATATTCTTCTAAGTAGCCTATGAATGTTTTGTGAAATTGAGTTTTAAATAAAAATCTTGATTTAATCTACTACAGTGAAAATGTATATTGAAGCTCTATAAAAATGTTGAGATTCTGTTTACTTAATATTTGTCTCTTCTCACTAGAAAGTCTGCCGATCCCTGGGCTAGACTGATCACGGTGACGGCCGCACTTGACTGCTGGTTTTGGCCACCGGTGCAGACCCCAAGCATATCCGATATTATGATTCTTGACTAGTTCTTATTTATACAGGGTCTCGGGATTAATAAAAGTCCGGTGACATTATGAAATCTATTGTTGTTGACGTGTTGTTGAGTCTTAGAAACATGCAAATGTATCAGACCATAATCTTGCCTCACTAAGTTAACATAAAAATAAAACATTAATATTTCTAGACGAAGGAAGTCCGATAAATTCGCCATCACAAGTAAACAAAGGAATGCGCCATAATCCAATATGTAGAAAATAATTAAGACATATAAGTATAGAGTATGGGTGATATGCGAAAATTCAAGTGTGAATACGCAAATGTCTTCTGAGGTTTGATTTTCGATTGCACGAATAATTACACTGAGAACATGAAAATAGTTTTTCTCCACTGTGCGTAAGCGTATGTTCTTTGAATCCTGATTTATCATTGCACGAATAATTGCACTGTGAACATGAATACAGTTTATTTTCACTATGGTTAAGCTCATGCCTTTTTAGACTTGATTTATGGATGAACGAATAATTACACTGTGAACATGAAAAGAGTTCTACTCCACTGTGCGTAAGTGCATGCTCTTCAAAGCTTGATTTGTCATTGCACGAATAATTGCACTGTTCACATGAATACAGTTTTTCTTCACAGTGAATAAGCTCATGCCTTTTTAGACTTGATTTATGAGTGAACAAATAATTGCACTGTGAACACGAAAACGGTTTCTCTCCACTATGCGCCAACACATGTCTTTTTAAGTTTGATTTTTGATTACACGAATAATTACACTGTGAACATGAAAATAGTTTTTCTCCATTGTGTGTAAGCGTATGTTCTTTAAATCTTGATTTGTCGTGGCACGAATAACTGCACTGTGAACACGAATGCAGTTTTTTTCCACAGTGCTTAAGCTGATGCCTTTTTAGACTCGATTTATTTGTGAATGAATAACTGCACTGAGAACATGAATACAGTTTTTTTCCACTGTGGTTAAGCGCATGCCTTTTTAAACTTGATTCATGGGTGAACGAATAATTGCACTGTGAACATGAATATAGTTTTTTTATACTGTGCTTAAGCCCATGCCTTTTTAGATTTGATTTAAGGGTGAACGAATAATTACATTGTGAACATGGAAACAGTTTCTCTCTAGTATGCGTAAACGTATGTCTTTTTAAGTTTGATTTTTGATTGCACGAATAACTGCACTGGGAACATGAAAACGGTTTATCGCTAATATGCGTGAGTACGTGCATTTTCAATGTTGAATTGTCATTGCACGAATAAGTGCACTGTGAACATAAAAACCGTTTTTCTTTGCTGTGCTTAAGCTCATGCCTTTTTAGACTTGATTTATGAGTGCATAAATAATTGCACTGTGAACACGAAAACGGTTTCTCTCCACTATGCGTCAATGTATGTCTTTTTAAGTTGGATTTTTGATAGCACGAATAATTACATTGTGAACATGAAAAGAGTTTTACTCCATTGTGTGTAAGCGTATGTTCTTTAAATCTTGATTTATCATTGCACGCATAATTGCACTGTGAACATAAATACCGTTTTTCTTTGCTGTGCTTAAGCTCATGCCTTTTAAGACTTGATTTATGTGTGAACGAATGATTGCATTGTGAACACGGAAACAGTTTCTCTCGACTATGAGTAAACGTATGTCTATTTAAGTTAGATTTTTTATTGCACGAATAACTGCACTGAGAACATGGAAACGATTTATCTATAGTATGCGAAAGCACGTGCATTTTCAATCTTGATTTGTCATTGCACGAATAATTGCACTGTGAACATGAAAAGACTTCGTCTCCAGCGTGCGTAAGTACGTGTCTTTCCATTTTTGATTTGACATTGCACGAATATTTGCACTGTGGACATGAAAACTGTTTCTCTTTTATATGAGTAAAAGTATGTACTCGTATCTTTAAGATTGATTTTTGATAGCACGTATAATGGTACTGTGAAGAAGTGAATAGTTTATCTCCATTGTGCACAAGCACATGTTTTATCAAGTCAGACTTTATATTGCACGAATAATTGCACTGTAAACATGAAAAAAGTTTTTCTCCAGAGTGCGCAACGACGTGTTTTTTTTCCACATGTTTTATCAAGCTTGATCTCACATTACATGAATAATTGCACTGTGAACACGAAAAGAGTTTCACACCGGTATGCGTTGGCAAACGCCCTACTAATTGTGTTTGTCGATTGCACGAATAGGTGCACTGTGAACTTGAAAATAGTTTCTCTCCAGTATGCTTAAGCACATGATTTTTGAGACTTGCTTTATGAATGCACAAATAATTGCACTGTGAACATGAAAATCGTTTCTCACCAGTATGCGTAAACATATGTCTTTTTAAATTTGATTTTCGATTGGAAGAATAATCACACAGTGAACAAGATAAAAGTTTTTCCCCCGAATGTATTAACACGTGATCTCTAAAAGAATCTTTACGATCACACGCGTACGAGCACTGCGGACAGGAAAACGCTTTCTTAGCAGGGGAAGAAAGTGAGCGTTCACTCAAGGTCTGCATGGCGGAGAAACCAGTTTCCGGCGCTAGTTCCTCTCCAGGGATGACCTGATGCCCAACTGGGTCTGCTGAAAATAAATTGTGCATTCTCAGAAGACCTACAAGGTAAATTAATTATTTGTATGAAAAAATATAAATTTGTATTTATCAATACAGTGAATAATGTTTTAAACAATTCCCTGAATGTGGATTAGGTATAAATATTAATTTGAATATAAATTGCATTTTGAGAGTTCTAAAATAAAGTAAACAGAAATAACTGTTCAAAAGTTTTTGGTAAAACTTTATGAAATTCTGATTATTTTGTAAATTAAATTGAAACACAAGTATAATTTATTATTTTCAAATAAGAACGTTTCCGGAAACATCTTCCATAATAATAATACAATTCAACTAAAACTAAGACCATTGTCAAAAAGTAATTAAGGATGTATCTAGAAGTAAGGGAGGTGGGGGTGGAGTTAAAATAGATAAAAGAGAGGATTTAATGGGCGGTATTTACCTATTGTGTGTATAATTTATAAATTACTGTTTTGTGCAAATAATTTATTTCTATTTTAATCAATAAATGTATTTTTCCACATTGTACGGATAGTAAACGGTCTTTAGTTGACAGCCATGTCGTGTTCCACTGCTGCTATACGGTATAACATGGTTCCCAAGTAGCGTTAAAAAATGCCAACCCGGCGGTGTATGTTAAGGACCGATAAGGGAGCTTCTATTCATAAATCAGTCCTGGGTAAGCGGTGGGTCACCATTCACTGTACAAAAATAAAAGACACTGCTAAGTGCGCGACCTGACATCAGGGGCGGCTTCAGTTGCTGATGCTCGGTACTCAACTATACAGTACTCACCGTTTTTATGGCTGATGGGAATTGCACTACAACTACCGCACTGCTGGGTGCGTTGGCTGTGCGATGCCTTTAAATGACGAATATCAAAACTACAGTACAGTACTTTCAAGTAAAGAAAAATGACCCTTAAGTCAAAAATATTAAAAACTTATTTCACTTTAGAGTTTTGTGTTAAACCGTTGTATAATATCGTACCATAATAAAATAAAAAAAATAAAAAACAAGTATGTGTAAGCATCAGATTGTAAAATAAAAACCAACTTAACCTAACCAAACAGATCTAACCGATCTAATTCATTTAACCCAAATAATATCAAGATTGAATTCTATCAGAAAACTTGCATTTTGCAATGTTTGTATTCACCATGTCTGTGAATTTTGTATGATATAAGGAAATTTAGAAATATCCACAGGTAAATGGGTTTCATATGTCAAAATGTATTGTAAAAATTCGACATTTTAAAATGCCTATAATTAGATTTTAAAAACTAGCGATCGAATATTTTATTTTTGTTTTTGAAATCAAGGAACTCAATTCTACATGAAATATATTTTTTGTAAAAATTCTGAGCTCATATTAGCAAACTTTAAATCGGACTTAACAAAAAAATAGATTTGTAATTTGAATTAAATAACTAAACCTAGAATCTAACACACATTATCAAAACGTCATTTCCATAAGTGAAAATAATAATGTTTCATTTTAAAAAACAAAGATAATTGCAGGACTATAAACAGTTTATGTGTAAAGCGCCTTTGAGGTGAAAGATTTACGAAAATGGCGCTATACAAATTATCCACTATTTTAAACCTAACAATAAATAAAATTGTAATTTTAATTAAATAACCTAACCTAACTTAAAAAATATTTGTAATTTGAATTAAATAACCAAACCTTATAACCTTGCCTTAATTATAATGTGATGAGGTACCGTATTCATCAATTTTTGTACTTAATTATAATGTGATGAGGTACCGTATTCATCAAGTTTTGACCATAGATTAAAAAAAATACAACCTTGTATTTTTTTTAATCTATGGTCAGCGTAATTTGATGTTATTTATGATTGAAGCCCCTGAAACACCAAATGTCTATGGACTTAAACGTCAAATTTAATGTACCATGAATTTTTTTATAATTGTGAGCGCCAAAATTTGATTTCATTTATGTAGTCAGAGCACTCAACTATGCCTGGGAAAAAATGAACAAAATCTAAGCAACTGGTCGTATTGTAAATGATACCTATACAAAGGTACAATAACCTCACCGGAGCGCTTGTCGGCCCTCCTGGGGTACTCCGAGCACTCCTGCTTGATGTCAGGAGACGATATGTCTATATCAGTGTAGAGCGCTTCGTCGCCACTCTGGGCCGCATACTCTAGGTCAGGCTTCACAACAGGAACAGCATCTGGGTCGGCATGGTCCACGATTCCGGGATCACCGAGCGAGCACGACATGACTTGTCAAACGATAAAACTTTCCTGAAATGGCGGCCGACCATAGACTCATAGACACTCGAGCGGCCCAAAGATGAATTATACAATTAATGTTTTGTAAGGTCCTACATACACGGAGGCGTTAACTCGGTCCGCGATAATCTTCATATTCCCCACGTGGTGTAAAGGTCCTGTCTCGTCGCTTATTTTTTCAAACGTACAGTTGAAATATTTTCTGTCGCTGGAGTATGTGATTGATTAAATGTTTGAACTTCATAGTCTGGGTTACGGTTTTTTCCTGTCTATGTTACGTATTTTTCGATATCGGATTTTTGACCGAATAACATTCAATGTAGTTCCTACATGTTCCTTAAGTAAGTTCCCATAGAAACCAATACATGTCATTGCTATGTCATTTTACACAGCTGGAATTGTGAGTTCCATAATTAAAAGAACGGTCTTTGTTGTAGTTGCGTTTAATTAAAAATTAATATTAAAAGTAATTATTTTTAAATAAAGCTATAACATTCCGTCACATTTAGTAAAACTTGATGATTAAGCCACAATAAAAAATAATATTCCCTGACCAAAAACGACAATAATCTCATGTAATGTCACTGCCATAAGAGTTTGACGAAATACCAAGCTGTTACTTCTGGGAAAAAAGGTGTTTCCCTAATTTAGCGATGATTTTTATAATGTCTCCTCTAAACCCCATACTCTACAATTCATTGGTACGTCCTTGCCATTCTCTTGCTGCTAGGCCTTGTGGATGGCCGTTTTGCGACTTCCAAACAATGGCAGCTGCTGTACTTTAAATAATTTTTCGCAGCATAGACCAGATTTTAGAATTCGAAAACATTATTTTTTATCAAGAAAAAGGTGGTGGTTGCGTGATGACCAAATCCGAGCAATCATGTATCAAATGTTCTTTATTACATGTATATTCCTCCCATATTTCGTTTGTCAGTATTTGTTATGAGCTGACTATTTGTCTTCAATAACTCATGACTTGGTTTAAAATCTCATGAAAGGATCAATAAATTCTTAGAAGTTTTTTGATTTGTTGCTGTTTGCATATAGCTCAAAAGAGTTATTATAGTGACGATTCCAAAGTTTTTACCTATTCCGATTCAATAACCAATACTTTTTTTAAATTTTACAATTTCTTCAATTAGATTTGTTTCACCCTACAAACGAGGCGAGTTTTTTAAGTAAGTACCGTTGCCAGATATTCTAGGTGTAATGTAGCGGTTGCGATGATGCGCATGCGCAATTTCCTTTACCTGTTGACTCACCACATGCAACGTTAGAGACATTCACATAGTGTGGCCATCTTGTAGCGAGTGGTTGAAATGTTCTGAACAATAGATCAGCTCGCCGACTGTGAGATATGGTCCGTAATTCGTTTCTTGAATGCACGAAACATGAAATATCGACAAGCATGTTCTGTTTTGTTTTGATTGGGCACCAAGGGATTTCCATATTTTCCTTCATCTGAAGCGGTTCCTTGGTGACATGATTTTTATCCCGGGCGGCGTCATTCTATGACGAAAGTATACAAAAATTAGAGCCCCGTTATGAGAACTGCTTTAATAATGGTGGCAACTATGTTAAAAAGTATATTAAGGTGTGTAGCGTCCGAAAAAAGTAAAGTGTTGTAAAAATGATACTTACTTCATAAACGTGTCTCATATATTATATATAAATAAAGAAAAATTAATTAAATTAATAAATCAGCAACACTCTATTTATCGCTGTTTATTTTTAAACATTTCAAGAATCTTCCACGCAGGACCTGACAACATTAATAATAATTAATATAATTCGTCTATGGATCATCTGATGTCTATGCACGTCCACTATTTGAGGTATGTGGCGATTTGTCCCTCGGGCTCTCTGACAGTTTAGAACCATGAACTGTGACCCAGGCGGACGTGCCGTGAAGCCTGAGCCAGGGTCTCCAGCCGAGAGCGGCGATGAAGGAGAAGGGGGTGAAGCGCCCTACACGGATACCCTGATACATGATATCAAGCAGGAGTGGTCGGAGGACTACAGGGAGGTCAACAAGTGCGACGGTGAGCAGCTGATTCATGTTGAAGTAGAACTAACCTTACAGATATCTATGAATAATAGTCAAAGTGTCATAATTGATATTTTCGCCTTCAAGACGACTAACTGTTAAATATTATTATTTTTAAATAGAGGTACGTACACGGAATACGTGTCACATCAATATTCTTACTATTTTCATTATATTAAGCTAAATTCTTGTGCTATGAAAATATCACTAGGCGAGTATCGTCACTACTGGCACGTCAAATATATAGTAGTCTATAAAATTGCTCTTATCCGAGTAACTAAAATTCGCACGTTCTTTCCAGTTATTGTTAATTATGATTGTTCAGTATTTAATACGGCTCTTGTCAGTCAAAGTTATACAACAGGTTTTATAACCTAATCCTTTTAAAATTGTATTTAAAATGCCGAATGAAATTGCAAATTTACGAATGAACTGAAAAAATAATATTACGGAGAACACATTTTTATTGTGAAATTGTAATTATTCAGAACATTGGTCTGATATTTTAAATATTAATTAAATGTATGAATTAGAAAAAAGATATATATATATATATAAAATCAATTTAATCGAAAAATATTGTCGTGCGCTACCGGGATTCGAACCTGGATCTCTTTCCAAATCGAAGAAGGTGCAATATCCTACTATGCTACAGCGACACTACTTTTGACGACAAATTTTCGAACCCATGTTTTACACTTTTTAAATTAATACATCTATCGGTAGCGCAACAACAATATTTTTCGATAAAATTGATTTTATCTTATTGTATTAAAATTGATTATATCTTTTTAATTAATACATTTAATTAGTATTTGAAAAAAGATTAACCATTTATAAAACAGCTTTGTGGCGAGGACAGCGAAGTGAAGTGACAACAATATTGCACACGGTGGGCGAGCGGACATTAACTTAAGCGACTTAAGGACATTGAGCGGCGTGTAACTGTCTCGATCTGTTAAAACATTCTTTACAAACGATGATTCCATTCGAGATGATTCAGTTATTGCGGCCCAAGAGGCCACATTTGCCTTCCACATAGCGATGCATGATATGAGCTTCAACACTTCTGACTGTACGTTCAAATTGATCTCAAAATTCTTTAACCAAAATTTGGTTCTGAATTCTCAGGGATTGATTAATAATATACGTGCCTGTGGTTTGGTCGAGATGTTTATTTGCACAGACACACAATACATTAAGAAGTTAATCTATTAGATATAAATATATTTTAAACTAAAACTGAAACTAAAGGTGTGAAAGTGTCAGCTGAAACAGTCGCGAGAGAAGAAGGTTCGAGAATCCGTTCCTTGTTGTCGCCGGGACCCACACTCTGCCGACCGTCTGTCGTGTTAAGCTCCGCGATTCTCTGGCGGTGGCTACCCGTCGCAAGGTGGCACTGTCAGTCCGTCTCAGCTTCATAATTATGGTAAGCTTATTGATTGTACATTTCTGATGCAGCTGCCCACAGCAGCAGCGTGGACCCCGCCAGCCCCGACGGTCCCGCCGTCAAGCCCGAGCCAGGGTCTCCCGCCTTATGCGATGACGAGCTCCACACTGACGTAAATATATCGTATTCCGATGTCAAGAAGGAGTGTTTGGAGTCATCCGAGAATGCCGAACAGGACGGCGGTAATAACATTTTTTTATATCCGTCATGTCATCATTCTGTGAGGATGACCCGAGGTGGTCTGAGTCCCTTGTTATACCATTTTCTGACTTATTAGCCTAAATGAGATAATTCTAATGTTTTCATTTAAATAATTGTTACATTTACAATGTACGCTTTGAATATTATATTAATCAAAATGTATTGTAAATTTTCAGCTTAGTAATTTGTACGAAAACGTAATGAAGTTTTTGGATGATAAATAATTTAGTAATAATATTTTCATATTTTTTGTTACCCATTATACAGAATGTAGCAGACCTAGTCCACAATATTTTATGGTTGGAAACCTGACTAAATTACGAGTTCAAGGAATATGTGCAAATTCTGTACTGTTACGTAAAATATTATTTTTTGAAATTTTTACAAAGTCGTGCTGAGCTTGAAGTCTACGTACAACAAAATAAATATTTGCGAAATTGTTTATTTATTAATATATATCCCCGATTCAGCCCCTAAAACACCTAACAAAAATTAGTCTGGCTTCTCATAATTAATAAAATATAATAATAATAATAATTAAAATATTTTAATTAATCGAAATAATCGCGTACTTAGCCATAAAGTATTGTTGACTAGGTCTGTTACACTTTGTATAGTCAATTTTAAAAAATCAATACGTTATTCATAAATAAGTATTAATTACAAATGGAATTATTTTCAGAAAACCATCTTGGAAGTAGGCCTAAACAAACTCAAAAGGCAAAAGTGCTTCCAGACTGCAGTACAAAAAATTCGCAAAAAGCCATATTTGAAACAAAAATTTTGGACAACAGAAAATCTTTCTCTTGCTTAGAGTGTGATTATACATCTACTAAGATATCTAGAATCAAGTGCCACATGCTTACGCATACCGGAGAGAAACCTTTCTCCTGCTCGCAGTGTAATTTTTCTTGTTCCCGGAAATCTACCTTAAAAAACCACGAGCTTAAACATACCGGAGAAAAACCTTTCTCGTGCTCTCAATGTAGTTATGCCAGTTCCCTGAAATCAAGCTTAAAAACTCACATGTTCACACATACTAGCGAGAAACCTTTCTCGTGCTCTCAATGTGATTACACTTGTTCGCAAAAAACAAGCTTAAAAATTCACAAGCGCACACACACTGGTGTGAAACCATTCTCTTGCTCTAAGTGTAATTATACTTGTTCTCTGAAATCAAACCTAAAGGCGCACGTGTTTACACACACCGGTGAGAAACCTTTCTCATGTTCTCAATGCTTTTATACTTGTTCGCAGAAATCCAGATTAAAAATCCACCAGCGCACACACACTGGGGATAAACCTTTTTCCTGTTCTCAATGTAATTATACTTGTTTACGGAAAACAACATTAAAAAACCACGAACTTAAACATACTGGAGAGAAACCATTCTCGTGTTCCCAGTGTAATTACACTAGTTCCCTGAAATCAAGCTTAAAAACCCACATGTTTACACACACTAACGAGAAACCTTTTTCGTGCTCTCAATGTAATTTTACTTCTGCCCGGAAAACGACCTTAAAGAACCACGAGTTTAAACATACCGGAGAAAAACCTTTCTCGTGCTCTCAATGTAATTATACTTGTTCCCTGAAAACATTTTTAAAAATCCACATTCTCGGACACACTGTAGATAAACCTTTCTCCTGCTCTAAATGTAATTATACTTGTTCCCAAAAATCAGTTTTAAAGAAGCACCTGTTTATACACACTGGAAAGAAACCTTTCACGTGCTCTCAATGTACTTTTGCTTGTTCCCGGAAATCAAACTTAAAGACCCATCTCTTAACACACACTGGGGAGAAACCTTTCAGCTGCACTCAATGTAATTATAGATGTTCTTATAATAAAAGCTTAAAAATCCACCTCCTTACACACACCACAGAAACACCTTTTTCGTGTTCTCAATGAAATTTTACTTATTTTAAAATTCGAGGTTAATAATCCACTTTCCTACCCTGAAGTGATACATTTTTCTTGACAATGAAATTATATTTATGTATTATGAATAGTCAAATTTAAGGAAATATAAATAATATTCTTATTTACAGAAAGATCTTTATAAAATATTTTGTATAGTAGTTAGCACATTGTTAGTTAGTTAATAAGCAAATTAATTTGTTTTTTTAATTATATTACTTTTCTTGTTGTATATTCAATAATATTACACGTTAAATTTGTTGAATTCTAGCTTTCAGAGTCAATATCGTTGTCACACCAATCTAGAGTAATTTTTTATCACCTTTTTTAAATGTGCTGTAATACTCGCATGTTCAGATTCAGGTCCCTACTTATGTTTCTGATGTCTTAATAAATATTTCATTAAAGTGAATCATATTTTAAATACCATATTTCCAGACTACTTTTGCATATTTTAAAATTAATTATGTTGTAGTTTGATTTTTATTTTTTTGTTACAACGAAAAGAAAGAAAAACTCAACCGACTGTATAATGTTTCAGGAACAAAATGATATAATTAAATGTGCATATCGTATTTTTTGCAAGTGGCCATCCAAATGTATATTGCCTTGTAATTGTAGTAAGCTGGTACATTTTGTTATAAAATAATATATTTAATTTATCATGAATAAATAATATTAAATGAACAACATTTTGTCGTTAGTCGCTAAATGACAGTTTTGCTCTCACTTTTTTTTGCATGCGATACTTTTGGCGTAACTCATCCGTTTACGCACTGATTTAGAGATTGACTGTCGGGTCGGCTTCTAGAAGCATCGGCGGGAAGGTTTGAGAAGACGAGAAGCTCAACTCTTGCATCTGCACGGTCTAGATCATATTTGACTCATATAACGACTAATGGCGGGTTCAATATATGAGTGAACAATGAATAAGCGGCGTGTGGCTAATTTCAAGCATGTCAGAGATGTAAGCATTAAAAATTCGTAGTCATGCGATTATTTCAAATAATTGATTGATTCCAAATATTAATGATAAAGGATCATCAATTTTCGAGCGGTCATACTAAATTTGTCTCATGATTTAGGACCAATATATTTATTTTTAAGTACGTAGACTTAAAGCTTAATATTTTCCATAATGGTACAGAATTTCTTCATACTCCTATAAAATATTGTACACTAGTCTATCTCATCCTCTATATTTATTACGTTTAAATTTTAAAAAAGTAGACCACACTCCTCTCCTTACGCCCATGTGTCTATACATACATTGGACACAACACTTCTTGTGCTCTGAATATAATTATCAATGTACCATAAAAACTCACGAGGCCAGTATCAGATTCTGAAATAGACGATCTAGGCCAAGCGTCAGAAATCTTTTTTGAAATAAGATGAATTTCATTGAGAAAATTAATAAAATATTCTTTTAAATTCTTTTTAAACTAAACAAAAAATTTAACAGAAACGAAATGACGCTACACATGTCTATTCTTTTATAATTTATTTTTATACCTATATAATACTTTATTAGCGGAACACAATTCGGTCACTTGGTGATGCGCGGGTCATGGTCGCTGATGCCTGAACTAGGCGTAACTTTAGACTCCAAACATAGAAATTTTATCATTATGTGAAATAATAAAAAATATGAAATATATATAAATTGAGAGTGGCATTAATTTTAATAGCCTCAACACATTAAACCTTTTATATACGTCATTAGTGACGAGTCAGGTTATGTATAACTTAATTGTATGGTCTCAACTTTCTACAATACGCATTCTCACACAATTGAAGAGATCAAAATATATTTATTAGATTTGTCAATGATAATCTAAATATACTACGAGTGGAATAAAAAGGTTTTGTATAGAACGATTGTTGATTTTCTACATCTATTAAAATTTTTGTATAATAAAATTGATAGCCCTGATTTATTATAACTATCAACTTTCATATATCTGACAGAAATACTAGAATTGTATTACCATCCTATTGTAACAATGCTGGAAGGGTTGCTCAGTTTAATTCTCCATTGCACAGAATACGAGTACGCAGATGTGGTTGATGTATTAAATATAACATTACCGAAATTTAAAAAAAAAGGTTTATAACTGGTGCATCACCAGCAGCAACAGAGACCAAATATAATGTTAGGCAAATCCTTTATTTTTTTCACTATTTTTCTTTACAAATATTTATTTGTGTTGCATTATATATTTGTGGCAGCCCGCACGCATTGTCCAGATGCGTCTCCTCGTTTCCTTATTTCTCGCATGCGGTATTGTGCCATCACGCCCAAATAAAGGGAGAATGTTCGAGGGAAGCCTAGCCACGCCGTACAATGTACACGGGGGGAAGTAGTCTGTGCTCAGCAATCGAGTCAACCGGACCGCAGACCCTCATCCCGCTCTTCCCGACCCAGTCCTTTGAATAATACTTGCTTACAAGTTATTTTACTCTGTCATTTATGTATTTGTGTCGTTTCTTGCTCTTGGGTGATACTTCCCGGTGTAAATAAACAATTTTACTCGAGCACCCCTTGCCGTATTGCAGAAGTGCCAAAAACGTTCACTGTGACCGTGGTTATAGATGGACAAATGTATATATATTTATATAATATAAATAAAGTGTTTACATACATGACAGAAACCAGTGTAATTTTAAACATTATCAGAAATCAAATTTAAGGAAACACGTACTTATACTGGATAAATAGCATTACATTTACTAAATGATTGCTAAAATATACTTCTGTGTAGTAATTCATTAATTATTATTATATTTCTACTTTATTGTATGTGAAACTCTTACAAATCACGTAAACAATTACATTTCATAAATAGGGAATGGAGTATATGACAATATTCTAAACAAGACTAAACAATATTCTAAACGAGACTAAACAAAACCAAAGAACTAGAAAATGTTTCACCAGCATTAGCAAACAAGAAACATTTCAAAATAAAGATTGTGGAAATAATGCAAATCGGTCTGTGTGTCTGTCAAATCTGTCAGGTGTAAATAATGACCTATATAAGTCTGTGGTTATATAGGTCATTATTTACACCTTTTTGATCACTGGAGTTATATAACTGTACTTCCACGATCAGAAAAACATCCTTCAGACAAAGATTGATAAATTATTGCAGCAACACATCTTTTAAGAAAAATAGGGGGTATATTATCAGAACCAACTGATTTGTGATAGTCCAGTGAATTGATTTTACAAACATTATCATTTAGTGATTCGTTAATAACGAGAATATTTAAGTTGTCATTGATAGGCACAAAAAGGTTGTTTGAATCTATTGTATCTTCTGTTTAAACAGATTAAAAAAAAATTAGCAAATAAATTGATAATTTCTTTAATTTTGTTAGCATTTTTGTTGGAAAACTACATAGAACTTGGATTCGTCAATGATTGCTTACTTAGGGAATTTTCATGTTCAAGGGAACTGAATATTCCACTTTGGATACATATGTATTATAACATTTTTTGGAAAGTAAATTACACTTTTTCCTTAGTCTGTAAAATTCTGCATAAGAAGATAAGAATTTGGTATATTTATAATGCTTGTGAGCAGTCATTTTGTCTAAAACTAGTTTAATTAATTCTTTAGAAAACCAAATTGGAAAGTTAGAAATTCTGTTAGCATTTCAGGGTACACACAATTCTATAATATTTTTGATAACTACAATATAGAATTTTGAAGTTGTTAGGTGATTCATTTTCAGTGTCGATAAATCAGCATTTATTTTTAAAACAGTATTCCTTTAAACCTTGCGTCAATATAAAAATCTTTAAAGTAACCAATACACCGCAAGTACAAGTAATAATACTACATTTCATTTACATGTATGCTCGTAGGCCACTTCCTACCTCACTAGGTAAATATAAAGTACCTGTTCTGAGGTAGGTAACCGATTTATCAGCTACTATTTATGCAAGACTAATTGATATTTGAGAGTTCAGTTATTTGGGCGTTGAAATATTTCAATTTATATTGATTATAATTTGGAACGTCTTCTCTATAGAAAATTCTGATTGGAGTCAGCTGGGAGAAGAACTTCTGATGGTTCAACAGACAGTTTAGAATCACTGAAAAACATAAGATCCAGTGAGCAATAATTTACATTGCATACTGAGTTTACTCGAGGTAGTGCCAAGAAATTGGACATGTCCAAGATTTCAGAGGAGAGGTCTGTGTTTGAAGGATTTTCATCATACGTGTCCCACTTGACATTTGGTAAATATAGTCCCAAATTAGAAGAAAGATTGCTTCAGGATATTAAGATGATTTCGACATCATCCACATGATTTTTGAATATTTGTACATCAGACGAAGGAGAAATGTAGACACAAGCGATCACAACTTATTTTGTGTATTTGGGAAGTATGTTTGATAGAAACGGAAAGATTGAGAAAGATATCGAAATCAGGGTGACTGCAGGGAATAAAGTGGATTTGAATGGAATATAATCTAGTGGGAACTTATCGACCGAGGCAAGACAAGCGGTACACAATGGAGTCCTGGTACCGAAAGTAGACTTAATACGGTGGAGATAAGATCACTCACGCGTATATGAGGCAGATCAGACGGAGTAAAGAATGAATATATAAACAATAAGAATGTAAGGCTGATCTTAGTATATTCTCTTATTACCAATTTGAATATATATATAACGGAAGCTTGCAAATTTAATAATCTTTGACCAAAAGTAGTTTTTATTTTTGAAACGGTTTTATGATTATTTGTTCTTGTAGGATAATATCTTTCAGTCCTCAAAGATGGAGCGCTTATTTTCTTATGAAAGCTAGTTAGTATGTATATTCAACACATATAATCGTCTTACATCAAAAACCTGAAATTCCTTAAAAAGTGTATCTGAAGGACGGAGAAAGTCACGGTGATATATCACTCGGAGTATAACCATCTGAGCAATGTTTACTTCTATATATATATATATATATATATATATACATCTGATGCACTCCCCCAACTATCAATACCATAGTTCAAGATGGATTGGCACAAACCACATTATGTACACAGTTTTCATGTTCTGTTTATTCAGTATTCTAAATAAGTAAATGAACATTTAGACAATGTATCTAAATGTACGTCCGATCTCATGTACCTATCAATAATTGTTCTCAAATACTTTATAGACTTACAATTTGCTATACTAGGACAATTACAACCATTTGCTAGATTGTTTGTTGAATTCTTTGGTAGTGTCCTCATTCATTTCATGGCTTTGAGTTACCGCTTGACTTTCTTCAATATTTACCATAATTATGTAATTGTATCTAGTTTTTCTTTCTTGGATTGTATCACAGATATCGAGCCTTGTGTTGTTAAATGTAGATTGATTTTGGACCATGAGTTTGTGTGCAGAGAATTCACCATCCATGACTGCCATGTTGCCGATGGCTGCAAGCAGTTAAATAGTTTTTGGGATAACTTTTGCTGTTTGTTATTTTGTCAGGATCAGTATCAGTGCAATGCAACTTGTGAAGTTTCTAGAGGAAAATTCAATTTTAACAAATAATCAGAACAGATTTAGAAAAGATTGTGGAACAAATCTGTAGTGACCGGAATTCAAATCCACCGCCATCTCAGTCGGCATCGACGCTAGCAACAGCGTTGCCGGTTGCTGCCACAAGCCCGGCTCAGAATTCACCGCTGTGAGTCTCTCCAGTTTCAGCGTTTCACGACGGCGGTCTCGCCGGCTCGCGAGAGCCGAGCGATTTCATTTCGTAATATACACGCACCTTCTATATCATTTCATTTTTACATTCATTCATTTCATTCTATGTCTTTCTTGTTTTCATCATAATGTAATAAACCTCAAAACGCGCAAACAAACATCTCTTTCATTTAACCACCGTCCTAACCCCCAAAAATCAATCATAAAAAGATTATTTGAGATTGGCATTCATGGGAAACATCGAAGCTATTTATTTCTAAGGAAACAATGTGTTTGCTAATCAACAATAACATGAGCGACGAGCTAACGCAATAGTTTGGGGTCCCACAGAGAAATACTCTTGGACCTGTACTGTTTATGATCTACATTAATGAACTATGTAATGTGGATATACAGGGAGAGGTCATTGCCTTCGCAGAGAACACAGTTCTTCTATTCAGGGACAAATCCTGGAGAGGACTGCATGAAAAAGTTAACCAGGGAATTAAAATTGTCAAAAATTGGCACGATTTTTTGAATCATAATGACTATGTATGAATGTGGGACAATGTTCTTCGCAGCACCTGCTACAATATATATAACATTTAGGTTCTGGGAGAATAGTCAGTCATCTGCACTACATGTTCCTGAACCTCCACCTCATCTCGCCTTTTACCAGTGTATTTATATTCAACTTTTGCATTTCCTTTATGTTGTTCCGGACTGTTCCTGGTTGGAGCGTACTTCCTACGATCCACGTTCCAGTTCTATTGTTTTCTTCTTTTCCATTTGTTTTAATAGTCGCTGACCTACCCAGCCCTGACATTGGTGTAATTTAACCTCTGACATTGTAATAATTGAGTATAATATAAGCAAATAATTTATTAACATACTCGATTCGAAATGTATTGCTATTGAAGCTATTGAATCTTCACGTTTATACCGACGGCTCTAATCTCAGCCCTGAGTCATGTTGTGGAGCTGCAGTTTCCGTACCACAATTAAAATTAAATGTGAAGCTTCGACTTCTTCCGGATTCATCAGTTTTTTCAACCAATTTTTAGGCAACTAAAGAAGCCTTAGATATTTGTGAGCTACATAAATTTTGATAATACTGTAATAATCTCCGATTCACAAGCAACTATTAAATATTCTGCTAGCATGAAAGTTAGGCTCGATGATGAGATGTTCTGTTCCATCAGACAATGCACGTGTTTATTATTGTACAACAATAATGTTGATAAACTGGCCTAACTTTCCGGAGTTTTCACACGACGCTACTACACCCCAATGAATGACAAACTGAATATTATTAAAAATGTGAATGGATACCAATTGGATTTTACAATGGAACGATTGTAAGGCGAATTGAGTCATTCTTTCGTAGACAAATCGTAATCAAACTGACAAAAATCATTGTTGTTGCCACTGAGCTTTCTCCGGCAAGGATCTATGCAGAAACCACAAATATTTTGTAAGAACACTGCGGATTCCACTGGTAATTGATACAGTCGCAATGAGTGCCATGGACTTGACGCCTGTGTGTATAGTTTATTGAATTATCTTTTTTTCTACTGTTATATTTTTATATATTTATTTCTTTTTAATAATAAGTGTATACGTTCTAATATAAACAATATCAGAATACTAAATTAATGTATTAATTATAAATATGTACATATAAAATCAATTTTGTCGAAAAATATTGTTTTTGCGTCACCGGGATACGAACCTGGATCTCTATTTCCAATCCGGGGAAGTGCACTACCATTGTGCTATAACGCCAGTATTTTTCTTGACAAATTTTTCAAACCTATATGTTACATTTTTCAAATTAATACATCCCGGTGACGCAAAAACAATATTTTTCGACAAAATTGATTTTATATGTAGATATTTATAATTAATACATTAATTTAGTATTTAAAACATGACAGACCGTCTGTTCTGAATAATTACAACTTCACAATAAGAATGTGTTTTCCTTAATAATATCAGAATGTTACTTTTTACTACAACTTATCTTGCACATATTTGCTTAGCTTATTTTTGAATCTATGTAATTTCTCCTACTTTCCTATGTTTTCTGACATTTCATTAAAAATCTTCATGGCACCTGTACATCATCTGAAATTTAGCCTTCTTCCTGAATGGGAGTCTCAGTCTATCTTTTTCTCTTGTATGATTTTTGTGCTCATGTCGATTTGCATCATTTTTTCTTATAAATTCTGCCAATATTTTCTTAGTGAGAATTTTATAAATCAATACCGTAACATTGAAATATGTTTTCTACTTATAGGTCACACAGGAAGATCTTTAAGCATTGTGTTATTTTAAAAGCTTTATTTTGCAGTCAATTACAACTGGTAAATTCCATTCAATTATTTTACTTTATGTCTGTATCTGGTTAAATAGCCTTTTCTATTACAATTATTTCCTGCCCTGTCACTTGCACACACGTCACAATACAAAATTTAACATTTCTTCACTTTGCATACTATTTCCAAAAGTACTTTTGATAAACGCAATGTTAATAATCAACAGTGCAGATACTATTTATTTATCACATTGGAAAATCAACTCTTGTTGCACCATCAACGATGACATCTCATTTTATTTATTTATATATATATTGACATACATTGTTGAAGAATAATTGCAGGAAGGAGGACATTACATTTTGGTTCAAAAGAGAGAATATTTCCTGCTTTATCTATCTATCTGGAAGCATTAAGGTTCCACAACACAAGATTAGTGTGAATTTAACATTGTAGCATTTTTGTTCCTTCCACTGGAGAATCTACTTGGTCATGATTTTCGGTGTCCTCTGGCATTTTTTCTACATGGTCATCCCATCAAGTCTTTGGGACTTACAGAATATAATCTATGATTGTTTCTTGCCCAATAATGTTTTCAAGTTTATAATTTTTTTTCTTTTTTCTAGTTTTTTTCTTAGTTCTACTTTTTAGTGAATATTCATAATTTTTAATTAGACATCGACAATGTGAGCTTTATTAGTGTTACTGTCTTTACAGAGTGTCAAAAGCCTGTTTAAAATCAATGAACAGACGGTGGAGTGTCATGTGTGTCAAAAACAAATGGAACATTATGAGCAATCAATTTCTAATGACGTTATACTATGCCCTAATACAATCTATCATTGAATATGAAGTAGTAGGATGGAGATGCACTTCAAATTCCCAATGAGAACAAGCTCAAATAGAATTCAGACCCAACATTAATGCGTAAGGTCATGACTTTTCGAGGATGATTTTAGAGTACGTAAATAACTGCACTGCTCTCCAGTATGAGTAAGCTCGTGTATTTTTATACCTTATTTTCGTTTGCATGAATAATTGCACTGTGAACGTGAAAAAGGTCTCTCTACTGCGTGCGCAAGCGCATGATATTTTAATTGTGATATTTGGTAGCACGTATGAAATCAGTTTCTTTCCAAAGTGCCTAAGTATATGATTTTTTAAATCTGGCTTTCGATTACATTTATAGCTAAACTGTGAACATGAAAACTGTTGTATCGGTGTATTGAGGACTGAAACTGTTTGATACAAGCGTGGCGGGGGGGTGGGAGATACGATCTTCTTTATAGGGTTGCTCACACAAGTGTTGTCTCGATACAATTCTAAAGATACTGCTGGTTGGTCACTAGAACCCGGAGTAAAGTAATCGTTTGAAATTACACTCATTCATGTATTATTTCGTGTCTTCGGTGAAAGATTTCAGGAATATTTGTGTATATTAGAATATAATCAAAACATCAGCTTCGTCTAAACACTAAAAGTAGTCCACAAATAAAAGTTGACTTTCTTGAATCGACATCTGTCATTATGTGGTTTTATGTCTCAACATTAGATAAACGCCTTTGATCCTCAGTTCCGCATAATTTACAGATTGTCAGTGATATACTCTTGTCTTATTAAATGGTTGCAATAAACTAAAACTTGTATTTCACTTTCGGACTCGTCTGTATTACCCAACATCACGGCCTCCTTGCGTTTTACAGAAATGATATTACACCATCTCTTCTGCCTTATCTCTCTTCGTTAAATTAGTGTGAGAAACACATCATTATATTTGTACGTTTGTTATTTTTTAATTGTGTAATTAATGTGTGATTTCTTTCTGTCTTATTACAAATTATATTGTTTTATCGCAACTGACTTCTAAAGAATCAATTTTACAACAAATTGAACTTAAAAATAATTATTTTAAGAAGGATTTACGTTATATAATTAGTTTCACTCGTCACTTGAATGTTTTTTAAGGGTTAGCTAAAATATGATTTTTGTATTGCGCGTATTTACGGAAACATAGGTTTTACTGCATGGCTAAGAAAGGGTTAACAATGCCAAATATTATATTTGTTGTCAGCCACATTTTGCCTATTTATCAATGAAATCTTATTTTATTTATCATTTAAAACTAAAAATTCTCACGCAACGCACAATAGTAGTATCCAGCGTCGGTATTGTACTTTGTGTTGAACATCAAATATGAAATAAAAAATAATGAAATTGTCTATTTCACGTCACCGTTGTCTATGGCGGTGTAGCCATGCCAGGGAACGATCAACGTCAAAGCTATTTCATTCAATATTCGACATTCTTCGGTGAGCAGAGTTTCTATTTGACTCATTTTGTTTTAATGTATAGCTTTTATATATATATATATATATATATATTATAAGTTTTTTAGTATATGTTTTAATGTATAGCTTTTCTAGTCTATTCTGTATAGGTAAGTTTACGACACACGCGCTTTAAGCTCGGTCAAAACGCGCCGGATCATGACATTTGTGTCTCCGGAGTCCGGCCCAAAAACCCGTGTTGTACGCCAGCTACATTCTTGGTTATTAAATTGAATTAATTTGGTGGAAATTCTTATTGTGTTCGTTAATTTAGTTTACATTTATTCCTTGTGAGAAAAAAAGCCCCAGGACAAAGAGATGGGTCAGGTCTATGTACGCATAAAAATTGTTAAACTTAGTCCAAAAATCTTCACTAAATATAATATTTACTAAACTGTTTGTCTAGGCAATCATCATCATAGATCATCACTGTTTTGTTTATCGTTTGTAAGAAGTTGTTCTCAAATAAATTAATTCATTATTTTGCAAAATCCGAAAACAAACTCTAACCTTAATATTTCAGATTTCTTGTGATCAAATAAAAAGAGGCCGGATTGGTGCCCTCGGACTCAGGCAGCAGTATAGCATGGATCCCGCCGTCAAGCCCGAGCCAGGGTCCCCCGCCGGGAGCGATGCCGAGCTGCACACTGACGTGGATGTATCCTATCCCGACATCAAAAAGGAGTGCTTGGAGTCCTCTGAGAATGCCGAGCAAGACAACAGTATAAACATGATTCATTAATATTTATAACTAGCACCTTACCCGTCTTAAGATGTGACGGGCAGGCGTGTAGTGTGATACGGAATTAGAAGAAGAAGAAAAATACAATGCATCGGAATTTTATATATCACCAGTTTTTTTTTTAAATAATTCTAATCTCACAGAAAAAGCATTAAAAAAACAAGTGACAGTAGAATGTTACATAAATCGTGATATCGCATTTAGATTTCCCCAAGTACATCATCACTTCGACCCCTCGGAAAGACAAGGTTCCATGTGACAATTACGCTATTTTGAGATAATGAGCTTAATAGTGTTGTTTGAATTTCAACATATATTCATGTATATTTTGTTTTGAGTATGCAAATATCATCAGTTTTAAGGTCTTGACTTATTTTCAGTATTATCAGTGACCATTGTGAGATGAGGGAAATTAAAAATTAATAAAAACATTTTAAATGAAGAATAATGATCCATGAATTGAAATAAATAACTGATGCAGTTGGAACTGCAGCTCTTTCTATTTCCTTTAATATCAGTTAAATAGAGTCGGTGTGTATTGAAGAAATAAAGAATAATGCATTCGGTACCCTTTTCACGCAATAACTCAAATTATCCTAAAATGTTAGTTGGAACCTTGTTATTCTAAGGTGTCGACATTTATTATATTAATTATTACAGATGACTGTTAATTTCATCATTTCAACATAAAAAATACATTTTTATTATATCAATTTTTTTTTGTATGGTTTTCTCGGCTTTTCTGCCGTGTTTGCCCGACCTCGCCGACAGATCTGATCAAGAACCCTGCAACAGGATCCGAAATATCGACCGGAGAGGTCGGGTACTCACGGGACAATAGTCCAGAAAACTGAAAATATTTAAAATTATTTTATTTATATTAATTCCCATTTTAAACTTTACTTTTATTCAATTTTTTTGAAATCCGATCAATTGTTTTATTTTGTGAATATTATGCCCGGCTATTCAGCGTAACATGACATATACGGGTTTTTATTACAGGTATACCATCTTCCTCGGTATAACATCACAGAGTGTGATTTGGCCTCCTCTCCCTGGTCATTCTTCTCCAGTTCATAGACCCTCCCATCAAGCTCCAGTCTTCTAATTTAATTTTCGAGCTCATGATTCATTTTTATTCTTATAGTTAATATTAAATTGATAAATTGCTAAGTCAGTCTGTGGAAGTGTTTGAAGGATTGATGGTCCGCTTTAGTTTGTACTTAATCATTCACAAGTGTCTCTGTGAAGCGTTGTCACGATTGCTTTATAAAATACTTGTTTGAGATGCAATTATGTCATGTTCATCTACGAATATATCTGACCACCGATGTTCTGAATCCTACGAACCAATTTTGCCTTGTTAGAAAATTATGTAAAATATATTAATGACAGTTGTTTATAATCGTAATTCGAAAAACATTTAAAAAAATGAACTATCTATTTAACTTGGTTATTTAACCCTAGGCATACCGTGATATGAAAAAAACACGTACTTAGCCATAATTTCAGCTTGCGGTACCGTGGAAATGTGTAATTTTTAATGAGAAAATTAAAACGCTTTTATTAGTATGTAGACTAGGTAAATAGTAGGCTGTAAAAAAGATGTTATCATGCTTTTATTTTAAACATTCAGTATTTAATGTGAAAAATGGATAAATACAATAAAATAACGGATATTCATCGTGTGTTAAAGATGCGTGCGTCATCCGAACGATTGACCCGTGTCACTGCATATATTCGGAATGGTTAACAATGATAAATAATTTAATTTAATTTTTTACGAAATCTTCTTTATTTAATACATATATTTTTGTTTTAAATTATTTTTCAGAAAATCGTCTTGGAAGTGAAATTAATCAAAGCGAGGCTCGGGAGACAAGAGTTTATCCAGACTCCCAGAGTACCACCTTAAAGACACAAGGACTTACTGGCGACAAAATTCTATCTTGTTCACAATGCGATTATTCATCTTGTAAAAAATCAAGGATCAAGAACCACATGCTCACACACACTGGAGAGAAACCCTACTCATGTTCCCAATGTAATTATACCTGTGCCCAGAATTCAAGTTTAAAGAAGCACAGTCTTACGCACACTGGCGAGAAACCCTTCGCCTGTTCTCAATGTAATTATACTTGTTCGCAAAAATCAAGTTTAAAAAGCCACGAACGTATACATACTGGTGAGAAATCTTTCAACTGTTCTCAGTGTAGTTATACTTGTTCGCGTAAATCAACTTTAACTAGTCATTTGCTTACACATACAGGGGAAAAACCTTTCTCTTGTTCTCAATGTAGTTATATTTGCTCCAGACATTTTGCATTAAAGAGACATATGCGTATACACTTTAATGAAAAACTTTTATCATGCCCTCACTGTAATTATACTTGTTCTCGAAAATCGATCTTAAAGGACCACATATTTTCACACACTGGAGAAAAACCTTTATGTTGTCCTCAATGTAAATATAGTTGTTCCCAGAAATCAACGTTAAACAGGCATTTGCTTACACATACTGGAGAGAAACCGTTTTCTTGTTCTCAATGTAATTATGTATGTTCCCAAAAATCAAGCTTAAATATCCACGTTTTGACACACACTGGAGTGAAACCTTTTTCCTGTTCGCAATGTGATTATACTTGTTTATATAAATCATGCTTACAGAGTCACAAGCTTACACACACAGGAGAGAAACCTTTCTCCTGCTCTCAATGTAATTATACTTGCTATCGTAAATCTAGTTTAAAGAGCCACATGCTTACTCACACCGGAGAGAAACCCTTTTCCTGTTCTCACTGTAGTTATGTTTGTTCCCGAAAATCTGGCTTAAAGAGCCACGAACTTACACACATGAAAGAAACTTTTATTTTGCCCTTAATGTAATTATTATTGTTATCTAAAATCATTTTCGTTCACACGTTGTACTTCTATATAAGTTTTGGTACACGTAGTGAGTTTACTTTTTGATTTTTTACTATATATTTTTATTTCCTTTCGTTGCATTTTGTTTGAAGTGTATACGGGAATAAAGTTAAAAAGATTGCTGGTTCAAGATGTACTGCATTGCTAAGTGTGATAAATCTTGAATTATTACCAAATTCTCTTGGGGTTCTATCCTCTGATTACGGTCTAATTACTTGGGTCCCAAATCCTTGCAAGTGAAACTCAGCCTTTCCAGGTAACAGTATTAAGTTTATTGAAACATGTTATACAGTAAATATAAATTATAAACTTCAGAGATTGACTAGTTATTCAGAAGTTGTGATGGAAGAGAGCTTTTCCCCTAGAGACGGCCTCTTATAAAGTTTGAACTCCACCACTCATCTACTCTCATTATACACATACCTCATCATAAATATAACTGAAACATAATCCATTAGCAATGCGGGAATTTCAGGTTGCATTTCCTCTGAAGTATTGCTTTTAACCGTTTCAATTCGTAAGTCCTACCCTCAGTAGACATTACAAATCCGACCCACAACTCACATGTCTATAGTGAGAAGCCAATGCAAACCGTTCATTCAAATGCGGTATTTACCTCAATTAGACGAGAAAATCGCATGCTGAATGATGCAGGCTTGTTAAAGGAAGACTTTGACATCTATCATGTATGTGATGTGATTAATAAATGTATGTAATTCAATATATGTTATGTAATAGAATAAAGAATTATATTGTATTTGTTCCTTTCTTCTATTTATTATTATCTCTTTTTTGTTTAAATAACATGACTGTACATGACTATTTCGATTGAAGAAAATATTAACATTTATGCATCTCTTTCAATTTTTATTTATTTCAATATTATTTGAACGCAATACTGAAATCAAACATTTTAGTATATATTGTACATATATAAAATGAATCTAAACCCCGGATCAGTAACCCAGGAAAAAAATACCCAGAACCGGGTTCCCGGTTTTTTCATGAACAATGCCCAAGGACTGATTAATGAATTTCGATAGCATAACTAAATACTATTCAAGGTTGACAATCTTCAGCATTAGTAAAAAACGATACAGTGTTTTTGCAGGGAGTTATCAATTTATTTATTGAAACATTGCCCAAAATCACGGTCCATGGATTTTCACACTTGCATTATCCAGCGTCGGTACAGTGCATGAATTTTTTAAATTAATTGTCATTGTCTATTTCCCACCACCATTGTTTATGGCTGTGTCGCCGTGCCAGGACTTTGTCAATGTCAAAAGATGTTTAATTTAATATTTGACATTCTTCAGTGAGCAGTGCTTCGATTTGGTTTCCTTGTGAGTATCAATATATCAATATCGCTTTCATTGCTCTTCAAGTCAGCTGTGTATAAATTTGAGTGAAAAAAACTAATGGTAAGTTCGCAAGGCGATTAGAACACGCGTGCTTTATGTCATTGTGGAGGTTACAGTGTATCGTGACATTTGTGTCTTCGTAGTCCGGCCCGAGTGCCCAGTTCCGGAGACAACTCTCGGTGTCTTAACGTCATTGATATTACTTCCACTGGGCATTGTTCATTTCGCGAGTTGCTCTCTTCATCTAAAGCATTATGGCCTTCGGGTCAATCCGGGAGATGGACATGGCAGTGTCCTAAATGCCGCGAAATTAGATCTAATAATCTATATTATATTTGCGCTAATGTAAGCATTCATTGTTTGTATCATTGCCAGTATTGATAACAGTATTTAGAGGAAATTCGCTAGATGGCACGACATATACATATACAAAATATGTAAAAAAACAATAATGCATACTAATATTCATTTACAATCTTTTCTCATTGTGCTACATATGTTACTTATTAAAGTCTCCGGTAGATGGTAGATGTCGCTGTTGAAAGTAGATAAATAAATTATGTCGCGACGGACTAATATATCGCTGGCCGTGGTGGAAAGTTTTTTGCGACGGATATATTCGGCGCTGGGCCGTATAGGTATTTTTTTTTTAAATATGTTCGATGCATTTACGTTACAGTACGAAAGTATCTGTCCACAGTCTAAAATTTGTAAAAACCTGTCTAATAATTTAATAATATCAGTTATCATATCCAATAATTTTTGTATATGGCGGTTTTCACTTTAGATTTTAACTTTATTTACCTTACATGTCCATATATTTAGATGTTATGTTTTTATTAATATTCTGACTAATCATTTCAATTTAAAATAGCTATAGGTGTACATATGTACAAAGGAGAATCCAAAATTATTTACACTTTCGTCATAACACACCTTCAAGGTACGCACTTAGAGTTGGTACTACTGCGCTCAGGTGTGCGTAATTTGACCCCGATCGCATCATTTGCCTTCCGACTATTATAGTGTAAACATGTCCGCTCCGCTAGAAGAAGCACCAAAGTGGAACAACCAGCAGTGATCCGATTTCTCCGGTCTGAGGGTGTAAAAGAGGCTGAAATTAATCGAAGATTTTTTGCTTTATCACGTAAAAGTGTTTTTTGTGGATCAAGTGGCCGGACGAGTGTGACGCACGAAGAGGGAGCAGGATCCGTCAGCCTCCACCGTCTACGATGAGATTCAGCAAGCTCGAGAGATGGTTCTAACGAATAGGCGAGTTACCATTGGTGAGGTAGCGTTTTATTTGAACATCAGTCATGGTTCTGCCCATCATATCATCCACGACGACCTTGGCTTCCGCAAAGTCTGCGAATATTAATTGTACAACGAAAAATGTAGATAATTTTTGATGTATCCTCATATATAGCAGGTATCATTTTAATAATATATTATGTTTCTTTGATGGAAATATAGACAAAGTACCTACACTTCGTGGTGAATTATTAAAGCAATATAATAAGGGATTTTCTAGTTTTTCTGCTAATATAATTTATAATGCTTTGAACCATCTTCATGGTCCGGCAGAGACGCATTTCTAGGGTTGTCGTGCCTCTGTCTAATTTTCGATAAGTTCAATGAATCTGTTCTCATTGTGTTGACTTATTAAAAATAAATAAATAACACTGTATTTTTTTCGTTCCATTGGCGTTGTCGAATCATATAAAAAAGTTCACTTTGTTTTGATCGTCGATTTTTCTCTATTTCGCGCAAACTGTTTTGTATTTGTCTACAAGACGTGGTTGTGGTCTAGTGGTTACGATACTCGTCTAGTGAGGCCATCAAGTTAAGCCCATTTTCTAGGTATTAAAAAAATTCAAATAAAAATATTTCTCTATTATATTTTATTATTGTCAGTCGAACGCCCTTCCAAATAGCCAATGGAAGTCCAAATAAAAAAATATCAGCTAACTTGGCTTGGACATATCTTCCACATAGGAAACGAAAGACTGCTTAACCAGATTTTCTCATCAGTACCAGAGTAAAGAAGATCTGCAGGACGACCCAGGAGAACATTGAAAATACAAACGGAAAGACTGCGAAGAAAGGTGGAACTATCAATGGTCCGAATTAACCGATGCAGAGCATGAGAGAGAATGGTGGAAGAGTGTTGTCCAAGCGTTAGGGCCCCAACCCGATTATGATAAATGGGATGAAGAAAAGAGAGAAGAGCTAATTTTTTATTAATACATTGTATCATAACCAGCTGTCGGTGCCCGGCATTGCCCGGGATTCGGATTTGAGATATATTTTAATTATTTGATTCGGCGAATTTTTAAAAAATACCGGAATGCATAATCAAGAAAGAAATATTTTTCATATTGAGAAATTAATTTGAATTTAAAGGGGTTAAATGTTTTATATATTTTTAATCTATTTCCAACTTACTAGGTAATCACCTGTCTTAAGGCTGGACTCGTATATAATTATTTGTAGGAAGAATATAAAATTAACATATCGAATTTAAATAGTATTCGTTTACAACGTCACGATTGTAAAACATATCTTTTGTAAAAATGTGTAATTTCAATATTACCTAAAAAAAAAAATATTTATTGCAGCTGCCCAGGATAAAAGCATGGACCCTTCCAGACCTGACAGTGCCACCGTCAAGTCTGAACCAGGGTCCCCCGCCGGTAGCGATGACGAGCTCTACACTGATGTAGATATATCGTATCCTGACATTAAGAAGGAATGTTTAGAGTCCTCCAAGAATAGCGACTGTAACATCGAAACTGGAAACACAGAAACCCTCCATGAACGCAGTACATCCCAGATGTCCATCATAAAATCAGAAATTCCAACCCCAAGAAAAGCCTTATCTTGTTTACAATGCAATTATACTTGTTCACATAACTCTACTTTGCGGACGCATATGCTTACGCATACTGGAGAGAAACCGTTTTTTTGTTCTCAATGTAGTTATACATGTGCCTTGAAATCAAGCTTAAAGATCCACACGCTTACACATACTGGAGAGAAACCTTTCACTTGCTCTCAATGTAATTATGCTTGCTCTCGGAAATCAAGCTTAAAGAGCCACATGCTTACACACACCAGAGAGAAATCTTTCTCCTGCTCTCAATGTAATTATATATGCTCTCGAAAATCTGGTTTAAATAGTCACGAACTCACACACACTGGAAAGAAACCCTTCTCATGCTCTGAATGTAGTTATATTTGCTCTAGAAAACCGGCCTTGAAGAGCCACATGCGCATACATATTGACGAGAAACCATTCTCATGTCCTCATTGTAACTATATTTGTTCTAGGAAATCAAGCCTAAAGAATCACATACTAACACATTCTGTAGAGAAACCTTTATCATGTTCTCAATGTGATTATACTTGTTCTCGAAAATCAACATTAAAAAGACATTTGCTTACACACACTGGAGATAAACCTTTCTCTTGCTCACAATGTAATTATACCTGTTCACAAAGATCGAGTTTAAACATTCACGTCCTTTCACACACTGGGGTGAAACCTTTCGCCTGCTCGCAATGCGATTATACATGTTCTCTTAAGTCATGCTTACAGAGCCACGTTCTTACACATACTGGAGAAAAACCTTTCTCGTGTTCTCAATGTAATTATACTTGCTATCGGAAATCCAGTTTAAATAGTCACGTGCTTACACACACTGGCGAGAAACCTTTCTCCTGCTCCCAATGTAGTTACGTTTGTTCTCGTAAATCTGGTTTAAAGTGTCACGCGCTTATACATACTGGAAATAAACCTTTCTCTTGCTCTCAATGTAGTTTCACTTGTTATCAAAAATCAAGTTTAAAGAGCCACATTCTTACACACACAGGAGAGAAACCATTTTCTTGCTCTCAATGTAGTTATGTTTGTTCTCAGGTATCAAGATTAAAGAAACACTCTCGTACCGTTCATACCGGATAAATACCAAAATCATTGAAATGTAGTTCTAAGTAATAATTAGTTAATAAAACATGTCAATTATACATTATTTTGTTTTTTATTAGAATTCCTTTTTTCTTTTTGATGTGAAAATTTTTTAACCACGGTATGGTGACTTCAATCGGCATTCGACGCCAGCAGCACACGAAATTTGAAACGATAACAAATATAATTTATATATTAGATTCTTATATAATTTATTCTTAGAACCTACTACTAACGCGATTCATTGCTAAGCTACACTTCGTGACGTAGTCGAACGTCACTAAAAGTATATTCGAAGTCCGTCAGAAGTGACTTTACTCCACTATCCACTGCCCCCTCGATCTATCTCTTTATTCTATTTGAGTGGGGATGGCCGAGTAAGCCTTCAGTTCATAGATTTAATTTTTTCTGTAGAAATGTGTCAGGAAGTGTACGGTGGATAAATATATTTTGTTAATATATAAATTATATAAGAACCTGCTAATATATAGGTAATATTATAATATATTATATATATATAATATTATAATATTATTAATTATAATATATCAAAATAACAATATTTAGAAGTAACTCAATATTTAAGAATCAACTGCAGGTTTCTTTTAAAAATAGGCAAGGAGACATTGAATATATCTTCAAATTCACTACATATTGAATGAATGAGTGAATGTAATATTTATATGCTATAACTCATACATTTTATTTGTATTTAAATCAACAGTTGCAGCTCTAAGCAACATATTACAAGTGCGACTAAAATATAGCATTGTTTTCCTCTCATCTTCTAAAGTATTACGCAACTAGAGCAGGCGGATTTATTTAAAACGTACTTACAGAAGGTTGGCACGAAATTGTAAGTTGGATGCACGATTGAAATTAAAACGATTAGAAAGTTATGTACGCGGCTAAAGTTGAAGACTGAAGTGGCTCGTTTGAGGTGTTGTTGAAAGAACGATCTACGGGGAAGTGACTGGCTGGCTTCTAGAACTTGAACCTTGACCAATAATTTGCGCGCAGAGGTCTGTGTAGCTGTATGATGATTGACTTTCTAAATGGACGAATCAGGATCTGCCGGCCCGGGAGCGCCGAGCGAGATCGCCAAATCGCTTCACATCATTTCATTTCGTAATACACACGCACCTTCTACATCATTCATTCATTCATTTCACTCTGTCTTTCTTGTTTTTATCATACTGTCACAATAAACTTCAACACGCCAATCATTTTTATTTCATTTAACCACCGTCCTAACCCCCAAATATCGCAATAAGATTCCTTCTTTCTAGGGCAATTGGACCATTAAGGGGTTTACCACTTCGAATCCACTTCTTAAGTGCCTCTCTGGACGCTTCATAACTATATGCCACGTGATCATTCCATCCGCAAATACTACGTGTGCGGTCCCTGATACGACTGTCGCTAAAGCTGATTTTTGCAGCCGTCTGCAATGCTGTAGAGTAATTGATCGATACGACTCTTCTATACGTAATTTATGATCAGGGTTGTCACAGCTGTTTTCATTGCTATGTTCCAATGTTTCGAGTTTAATATTCTTCAGTAAAACTTTTACTGTCTCCGAATAGTTTTTTACTTGGGATTGAGTTTTCGGGTTCCACCTAAATGCATCGGGCTGAGAAGGTAAACAGTGTGGAATCTGCGTAACGCATGATGAATTACTCATCTCGATAGTCACCGACATTGGTCTGCGGTTCGTCCAGTCAATATCATTATCGATGAAGATATTAGTAACCTTTAGTATCGACCATCATCCGCTTTCACCTGCCTGTGTCGTCGGTGAGATGTGACGGCGACGATTTGAAGTGCCACCCTTACAAACCACATTTTAAAGGTGTCAAATTCATTGCTTGTAGAACCATCTAGCGGTAGAGTAATAAATAAAGCTAAGCAAGACTACGCAAAATTATTGTTTTATTAAATTTATTTATGAGAAACAAACAATACGTAAAATATAATAACTTATGACAATACATAAAATAAGAATACGATCAGTAAAGTTTCTGCGGAGCTGGACAAAGTAAATGTTATACAAACCAATGCAAAAAAAATATAAAAATGTGTTTTTACGCCGTTTAAAGACATGAAAAAAATATATAAAAATGTGTTTTTACGCCGTTAAAAGACATGAAATAAAAATACATAATTTGCTTAAGGGCTTTCATTTTTCCTGTTTAAAATTTGAGAAATTTTACACGAATTAGATAATACTTTCAAAATAACGCTAATAGCTAAATTCTTATGAATATCAGATAAATAATAACTAATGGCGTTATTAGTTACGAAAATCATGCGAGAGAGAAAAATACCTAATTCATACGTATGAATGTTTTGAAATGTTCAAAATTAAAAATCAATTCAATTTTAGAAGCGAATTCCGATCTACGAGAGATATAGAGATCAAACTAATATCACAAAACTAAAATATACCGCAACTCAAAATCATGGCCGGATCGAGCGGCGAATGTAAAGTTCGATGCACAATTAAAATTATCGTATTTATAAGACTGAAAAAATATTATTTATTAACTGATTATGCTTTTAATATAAAACTTTTAATATAAAACTAAAGTTTTTGCAAAATCTGTTAAAAACGTATTTTCACTAAACACGATACTTGGTTCACTCGCGATGCGCGCTGCTCTGAAGGAACATTTTTGCTCATTCTGACGATTTTTGAAATGTTTTCAACTACTTCTACCGCTATGTAATCAAAGCAGACTTCAATGAATGCGTTCCATTTAAGGATTCTGTATCCTCGACTCTTTTCGATTTCCGGAAAACGAGACCATGAAAACACTGACGGTGCATTGATGTCATTTTCAATACAAAATGGCGGTTGACGACATATCAACAATTTGCGAACGCAAACGTTTTTAACCTTCGTCACCAGGCATAGTGCTCCGTGCAGGTGATGACAGGTCAGCACCTAAAGCACACAGGTATTTCATGGTTAGACAAGCAGTCGAAAAGTGGAAATGTAATGGATCACGGAAAGGTCCAATACGTTTCAAACAACCGGGCAGTCGTCAAGCAGTCACCCAGCCGAGCGCTGCCGACGCCATTTCACCGGTCAGAGGCCGGGACTTTGGGTGAAGGACCCAGAGGAATATCGCGGAATGTACACCTGCCCATTCGTGTAATGTAGTAGAAAATAAATGTCACCTTATCCTAAGCTGGTTTATATAGATAATGCCTAATTTTTAGTGTGGGTGTTCAAGTCACTTTCTCTAATACATTTATATACGTACGTAGCAAACACAAATGGTTTTTGTCCAGAGTCATTGCAATCATAAGTACACTGAAAAAATAAAAACAAGTTTCTATCCAGTATGAATTACAATGTTAGTTCTTAGAGTGTTTTTGATTAAACACGTAATTGCAGTGTGCACACAAAAAAAATGTATCTCCTATATAGGTAAGTGCACATTTTTTTATATTTGATATTTGATTGCACAAACAATTACACTGTACACACAAAAACGGTTTTTCTTGAATATGACTGAGAATGTGTTTCTAAGGTGCTTTTCCATTTAGACTTGAAATTGCGCTATGCGTAAGCGCATGACTTTTTAGGCGTGATTTTTGATTGCACGAATAATCACACTGTAAACACGAAAACAGTCTTATACCAGTATGCTTTAGATCATGACTTTTCATGTTCGATTTTCGATGGCACGAATAATCGCACTGTGAACATGAAAAACGTTTGATTTCAGAATGTGTAAGCGCATGGCTGTTAAGATTTGATTTCTTATTACAAGAATAATCGCACTGTGAACACGAAAATAGTTTCTCGCCAGTATGAGTAAGCTCATGGCTTCTTAATTGTGATAATTTATTGCAAGAAAAATCGCATTGGGAACACGAAAAAAGATTAATACCAGTATGAGTAGATTCATGGCTTTTTAAATTAGATTTTTGATTGCAAGAATAATTGCATTGTGAACACGAATACAGTTTCTCACCAGTATGCGTGAGCTCATGACTTTTCAAGGTTGATTTAAGACGGCACGAATAATTGCACTGTGAACAAGAAAAGGGTTTTTCTCCAGTATGCGTCAACTGATGACTTTTGAAACTTGATTTACGATAGCACGAATAATTGCACTGTGAACACGAAAATGGTTTCTCTGCAGAATGTAAAAGCTCGTGTCTGTTTAAATTAGATTTTTGAGTGCACGAATAATTGCATTGTGAACAGGAAAACACTTTCTCTGCAGTATGCGTATGTTTATTAAAGTCTGATTTGCGATGGCATGAATAATTACACTGCGAACACGAAAACCTACTCTTCCCAGTATGCTTAAGCTCATGAAGTTTTAGATTTGATTTATGATTGCTCGAGTAATTGCACTGTGAACACGAATACAACTTTTCCACAATATGAGAAAGTTCATGACTATTAATATTTGATTTATAATTAGACGAAAATTTGCACTGCGAACACGAAAACAGTTTTTCAGCAGAATGCGTAAGCGCATGACCTTTTAAGTCAAATTTGCGATAGCACGAATAATTGCACAGTGAACAGGAAAAAAGTTTTTCACCAGTATGCGTTAAGTCGTGTCTTTTTAATTCAGATTTCCGATGGCACGAATAATCACACTGTGAACACGAAAACAGTTTCTTTTCGCTATGCTTTAGCGCATGACTTTTTAAGTCAGTTTTGCGATAGCACGAATAATTACACTGTGAACACGAAAACAGTTTTTTCCCAGTATGCTTTAGTTCGTGATTTTTTAAATTTGATTTATGAGTACACGAAAAATTGCACTGTGAACAAGAATATAGTTTCTCTCCCAAATGCATAAGCTCATGCCTCTTTAGACTTGATTTATTATAGCACGAATATTGACACTGCGCACACGAAAACGCTTTCATATCAGTTGAAGTAAGAGTGCGCCTACTTGAGGGTTTTTGGGCAGAAAAAACAGTATTCAGTGCTTGCTTCTCGCCAGGGGCGGGCAAAGACTCAGCTGGGGCTGTCGAAATAAAATCTTCTATCTTCAACAGATCTGCAATATAAATAACAATATAAATAATAATGTTGAGAATGCAATGTTTTATTAGGTATTTTCTAAATATTTTTGTCACATCCGAGTATGTAGATGTTAAATTCAAATGCAAATTAGCTGTTTTAAAAACCCAGACACAAGAGAACATGGAATATGTGTCAATAACATTAGTCGCGGCTGATTTAAAAGACGCGCCAAAGGTGTGTTTACGAATTTGGAACATGGGTATTTTTCATAGCACTGTGTGGAATTGAAAAGTAGATATTTAAAAAGAAAAAAAAAGTTGGGTGCCTTCGAAATGTGATGCTGAAGGCGGATGCAGCGTGACCGTGGATCATGAGGTGCACAAATGTGTCCATCATCCAAAGGTTAAGAATTATAGAAAGACTTCCGACTAGCAGGACAAGGTTTCTCAAATACTTCGAACGTTTTACTGATTAGTTTGGAGAAACTCGTGATCTCAGAGAAAGGTGAAAAAAAAAATCTCCGGTAACCCCTGCCCTCATCTCTACACGGTCTTATATATTAAATGTTTCCAAATAATTTGACGGTCGTTTCGGCTGTCTAGTCCATTATAAACTGATGAAACATAGAACAGTGGTAAGTTTATACACAAATCTTGTAACAAAGTTGGGTATTACAAATTATTATTATAATAAGCTCACACTGAATGTATTTTCAAAGCATAGTCACCCCTTCAATATAAACATATTCAGAGTCAAGACTTCAGTCCCAACACCGATGAATTAACAGCCTGTACATGCGTGTGTGCGTTCAATCAAATTGTACTGTATTATTTAAACTTGTTAAAAAGTGTATTATCCTTCAGGCAGGTTATAAAAATTTTTAGAACAAATATTGCATCATATTTTGTTACTAACACTTTTATTCTAAATTTATAGTTGATAAACTAATTATGTATAATATGATGGTTGATTAAAAATGTAAAATATTTGCCTCAGCAAGGGCGAAGCCCAGTAAGGCAGATATTAAAATATTAAATATACTTAAAACATATGACATGAAATAAACAAATGTATAATATGTAATACCCAACTTTGTAACAAAATTAATATATAAACTCACCACACTTTTCTATGTTTTATCAGTTGATAATGGCCTAGACAGCCGCAACGTTCGTCCATTTATTAGAAAAAATTAAAGATAGAACCAAAAAATCGTGTTGATTGAGGTGTCCCCCTACCGGAGCTCTGGTCGCATTTCCTGGAGGACTCCGAACACTCCTGCTTGATGTTAGAATATGATATCTGAATATCAGTGTAGGGCGCTCCGCCGCCCGCTCCTTCGTCACCTTCAGTGTTGTAACATATTTCTGAAATCAAAAAAATACGATATACCTGAGCTGGAGAGTTGCTCGGCTCCATGTTACCTCAGAGTGGCGACCAGCCGTACTACTTTATGTAGATAGTGTTAAAGTTAAATTATTATGCAATAAAGTGAACTATAATTAACTATAAAGAATGTAGGCGGGACCGAAAATTAGTCCTACAAGCGGAGGTTTAATGTGGCTGTCAACAATGGACCAATAAGGCGTCATCAATCCTGTGAGGACGGACCGACCCTTACCCTCGCCACGGGTGAAAGGTGAAAGAGCCAGAACGCCATTAAGTGTTGAAATTGAAAAGAGTTGGAAGTGAAAAGTTGAACATTGGAATTTGGCAGTTGGAGGTGAAAGTTGATGACCAAGTTGAATATCACAGCCGGAGATCAAAATTGAAAGTCGGCAATTGAAAATCAGAGTTGAACATCGGAAGTTAGCAGAAGTGACAGTTGACAATTGGAGATTGACAGCGGAAATCAAACGCAGTCATCAAACAGTGATTGATCATCGACATCGGAAGTCGGAAGGCGTCGCGAGTAATAACATAGGACGTAGTGGAAATTGATGAAATAATGAACAGTCTAAAACTTGACAGAACCAGAACCTTCCTACAAAGAAGTGTCTGTCTTCCTACAAAGAACGATGCCATGAGGCATATTGAAGGCCTCAAAGCATATTTAACTAGTATTAGCAATGTACCACCAGAATCCTTTAATATAATTCATAATTTTTGAAAGAACCACTTTAAAATAAGAACAAAAAACATGCAGCAAAAAACGTTATTATATTTTTTTTAAATAATAATAATCAGTTTTTTTAATACCCCCAATTTTCATTTTCCCTCTGTTAACATTTCTTTTTGTTGGTCCCTTCAAAAATTTAAAATCGGTGTTTCAATGCATGTAACAAAAATTATAGATAATCTCAAAGCACCGTTCTATGTTTTATCCGTTGATAATGCCTAGACAGCCGAAACAATAGGAATAATTAAAAATAGAACGGAAAAAATCGTGTTTGATTTATTATGTTGATTAAGGTGCCCCTTACCGGCCTTCCTGGAGTACTCCGAGCATTCCTGCTTAATGTCAGAATATGATATCTCTATATCAGTGTGGAGCGCTCCGCTGCCAGCTCCATCGGCACCCTCAGTGTTGGAACATATTTCTGAAATCAAGAATACTCCGATATACCAGAGCTGGAGAGCTGTCTGTTTTTCGGGCTCAGCTCCATGTCCCACTACGCACTGTGTTCCGGTTTTTATGAAAATAAACTAAGTCTTCGCGTATTTCAAAGTTACACAATTAAGATAATATTTTTATCAAAATGTTGGCTGCCATGCTAAAAATACCTTTTTCTATGACTTAAAAGCCGTAAAAGTATTACCTGTCAAACTATTTATATAACCCAAAAAAAAACTTGCGGTGTATAGAAATTTTAGATAACCATGGTGCACTGCTTCATCCAATTAACTGTAACATTAAGAGCTCACGTTTCAAATAATACTAATTTAAAATGAATCAACTCACCGGCGCGCTGGTCGGCTCTCATGGAATACTCCGAGCACTCCTGCTTGATGTCAGGATACGATATGTCTATATAAGTGTACGGAACATCACCGCCCTCTTCATCGCCGCTCTCAGCTGCAGACCCTGGCTCGAGCTTCACGACAGAAGCATCTGGGGCAGCGCGGTTCATGGCTCGGATACCTTGCAACGAGTACGGGATACGATCAAATGACGATTATCTAATGGCGGCTGACCATAGACACGAGCGAGCCATAAATCAATCAAAATTAATTCTTCGGTAGGTCCTTAGTAACTTGCAAAGCAGAAATATAAAAATAACATTCAATCGTGGTCTGCAACTTTTTACAGTAAATTATTTTAAGAGTGGTCGATATTACTTAGTTCTCAATTTATGGAGAAATATTTATATCGAAGCAAATTATAGTACAATTTTTTTTAAAGATAGTTACTTAAGATCTTATTCATATATATTCTTATATCAGTTAGTTCAAGTTTACCCTTTCTACTCTTGATCCCAATAGTTTCTCTTGTATTCCTGATATATATTTATTGTGAATCCGTCCATATTTCATGCAGAGCATTAACAATTTAATGTTACTATAACATATTTAAAATAAAAGACAAACATAAAAAATATTGTCATCAAACCAACTGAAAAAACACAGGCGTTTATTTTAACGTGATTCACCCACCACGGCCTGCAAATATTACAAGAGGTTCGAATTGTTCATTAATAATGAAATACAGTGGAATCTCGATTTACGAACCTATTTCGTTTCGTAAACCGAAGCCATTATTCCCATGAGACAATGTAAAATATATTAATCTATTTAAGACTCCAAGAGAACGCTAATTTATCATTTTTATTTTCTACTTGCTTGAAATCATAAAAAAGCAATAACAAATCATGGATTTAACTTAACGTGGATAAAAGGAAAAGAAAAAACGTAAAAACAAACTTTATTTTAAGTAATTTTACAAAATATGTAGTAAAGTGTTGAAGTGTATTATTATTCTATTTTGTTTATCATTGCGTAAATAACAATAATTTATTATCAATTTTAAAAATACATATTTGTGTTGAAAATGATGTTCAAATAAAATGGAACTAATCAGAATGCAATTATTTATTAATCTTTAATGCAAACTACTATCGAGGATATTTTGACCGCGCGACAGTAGTAATGAAACAAAAATTGTACGCAGTTAATATTCCGTCATCTCACCCTCGGGTTGGTCACCGGTCCAATATAGATGCGTGTGCGGGAAGCTGCTGGGAGACCATTGCATATTAATACAAAACTAGTTTACAAAGAATCGTATCATATTTAATAAAAACAATTTTTAGAATGAACCATAACTATAAATATAAAAATATTTTACACATAGATAGAACAACTGTCTCCCATTTAATTCAAGTATCAGTATAATAATAAAGAGTAAAGTATGATGAAAATTATAGCAAGGAACAAAGAAAAAGCCCATATAAAATCCTGCATTAACAACGTATTAAATACATACAAAAAAATAATTAAATAGTTTCATTAACAAGGCTCCGAAACTGTATTGCAAATTTTTAGACTGACGCATATTGTGTTAGAACAATTCGTTATCAAATAAAAATTGTTGTTTGTAAAAATTTGTAGCGTTAACTTTGTGGTTGGAGATAATTATCACTTTTTCTAAATTAACAATGTTCATTTATAATAATTCATATATAAAAGTGTAAATAGGCGGGTTTGTAATCAATTGAGCGAGAGTTATGTGGTGGACTTCTGATACGGCGACCGGGAGAGGAGAGATAAGACTTTCATCCATGTTGGTGTTCAGTGTTTAAGATTACACATTTATGCACTCGAAAATTTAAATACGGTTAACTACTACCGGCATGCATTATCTCGGAGAGATTCGAGGTCGGAATCTTAAACCGTGTCGACAAATTTTCAACATGATGACGCACATAAAGTCTTGATAGACGTTTGTCTGCATGTACATTTATATTCATTTGTAACATTTAAATAAACTCAAAAACATAATTAATCAGTCACGGTACAATACATATCATTGTTACAAGTAAGACAGTTTATATTCTATAAGCCATTTTTAATATTTTTTTTCTAAATTAGGAGAAATCGTGTTCTTTTGTAAAACCCGTGTACCTTATTTTTTAATGTAGGAAAAATAAATTCTATTGTCGATCCATACTTGTTATTTGCCACACCTTTTGTCTTTTGAAGCCACCCTATTTAGAGCATCGTTATTATAGTATTATTTTATTAAAAGGAACAGTGACAGCCCGTATACATGAAGAACGTTTACAGAAGAATATAACAATTTTAGATTAAGCCTAAATTTAAATCCTTCCAAGCTTACATTTTTTTTTTACTATGGCTGTTTGAAGATTTTGTATTTCTTTCATATTTGAGTCACAAGGGTGACGTCTCGGATTTATATCTTCCACCATCATGCGCCTTATGTGGTGCGTAAATCGGACTATGCTGTCACTGAACGAATCAGTCTCTGATCAATCGCGAACTTAGATCTAATCACTGTAGCGGCACTTCCGCGGTAATCTACCCTCTACTAATCAACTTGAATAATGAAATGAAGACGGCCAAGGAGATTTCGATATAAATAAAAAATAATGATAAATAATATTGTAATTATAATTAGGCAGGTAAGAAAAATATGTAACAGGTTTAAGTGTGTGTAATGTAAGGCTTAATATGTATGTATCAAATGTTGTAGCAAAAAAAAAAAATCAAAATACTATAGAGATAAATTTAGTCATAATTAGATATGAGAATAATGAAGTCACTGGGTTAAAAGTTTAATTAACAAGACAATGTTAAGTCTTTATACCTGCGGGTGAGATGAACTTGAAGATTGTAATTAATAATAATAAGAAATGTTATTAATTGTGAAGAAATTGGGCGAAACCGAAAATTAGGCCTACAAGCGAAGGTGTGACGCCGCTGTCAACGGATGGACCAATGAGGCATCGCCAATCCTGTGAGGACGTGATCGAACTCCATATCTTAATAATGACTAAACCGAAGAAAAATAAATTATTCATAAAACCGGCTTTGTGATTACGTTATTAATTTTGTGGTGTCTTCCAACAATGACCTGAGATTGGGAAAAAAATCTTATTTATTTGCAAATTCGATTTAAATAGTTCATCGATAATTAAACCAAGGTATTTATGCGACTTAACAAATTCAAAAGAAGTACATTCACAATTATTTATAATGTTATGTTAAGTATGCAGTCAAAGGTATGCACAATTATGTTTGGTTTAATTGTAATTTGAGCATTAGATGGCTTAAAGAGAAGTCTCACGAGTCTAAAAAAATATTAAGTGAGCAGTTTACCTACAGTATGAGTAAGCTCATATGTTAGATTATTGATAGCAAAAAAAGGTGCACTGTGAAAACAGAAACATTTTATTGCAAGAATGCGTAAGGACGTGCCTTTTTAAAAGTGATTTTTTATTGCACGAATAATTGCACTATGAACTCGAAAACAGTTTCTCCCTGGTATGCTTCAGTTCATGACTTTTTAGATTAGATTTATGAATACACGCGTAATTGCACTGCGAACATGAAAATATTTTCTCTCCAGCATGCGTACGTGCATGGCTTTTTAAGCCTGCTTTGCGATAGCACGAATAAGTACACTTTAAACACGAAAACAATTTCTCTCTGGTGTGCATAAGCTGATGACTTTTTAGATTTGATTTATTATTGGACGAATAATTGCAATGTGAACACGAAAAAAGTTTTTCTCCGGTATGCGTAAGCATATGATTTTTTAGACTCGACTTAAATTTGTATGAATAATTGCACTGTGAACACGAAAACAGTTTCACCCCAGTATGGTTCAGTTCATGACTTTTTAGACTTGATTTAAGAAAAGACGAATAATTGCACTGAGAACACGAAAACAGCTTCTCTCCAGTATGCGTAATCTCATGACGTTTCAGACTTGATTTGTGATTACATGAATACTTGCACTGTGTACATGAAAACAGTTTCTTTCCAGTATGCATCAGCACATGACTTTTTAGACTTGATTTATGTTTGCATGAATAATCGCACTGTGCACATGAAAACAGGTTCACTCCTGTATGCTGCAGTTGATGACTTTTTAGATTTGATTTATATTTGCACGAATAATTGCACTGTTCACATGAAAACATTTTCTTATCGGCCGAAATGAGCGGGCGCTCACTAGAAGGATTTTTTGCCAAGGAAATGGTCTCCAGAGCTGGTTCCTCAGAAGAAGCAGGCGGGGACCAAGCTGGGGCTGCCGAAACACAATCTTGCGTTCCCAAGAGAACTGCAATTCAAATATATTATTTGAGAGAATAAAATAATCTAAATATATAGGAATATAATGCTCTTATTGAAATGTAGTCACGCAACATAATTTAAGAGTCTACCACAATAGTCACTGTGCATTAAAACGGTATTTATGAAGGTATTTAAGGGGTAGACTTGACCTTGTAATGCTCACAGTTATCGGGGATAACCGAGAAAAATAAATCGAAAACATACAATTATTCCAAAAGACATTACATAACAAAATTGATGGTATAACAGACGAGTACCAAAAAATTAAAATATTCCAAAGTAAATAATATATTAATATAATTCGACAACACAACCTGATGCACAGCCCGCTTGCATTCAAAATAAGCACTGAATCTAGGCACGCCTAAGTTTATTTTTCGTTAGATTAAAATTTCGGCAGTTCAGTTATCTGGTGCACCCAGTATGGTATTACAAACAGCCGACCTGCTCCATAGAGCAGAAATAGAGGAAGAAGATTAGGACTTGAAATAAATAAAAACAAAACGAAATCTTCACCATCGATCGATTCCATTTTCTCAGAAAAATTCATTAATACAAGGGACTACGGATTGGCAATCTAAGGGAATCAACTGCTCACCAGTGCGCTGGTCGGCTCTCCTGGAGTACTCCGAGCACTCCTGCTTGATGTCAGGGTACCATATGTCTATATCAGTGTAGGGCACTCGACCAACTGCTCCTTTATCACTCTCAGTGTTGGAACATATTTCTGAAATAAAGAATAATCCTATATATCAGAGCAGGAGAGCTGCCCGTCTGCCGGGCTCGACTACATATCACCTCGGGGTGCCTACCATGCGTAGTACTCTCTGCGGAATTATATTTCCGTGTTCCGGTTTTTATGAAAATAAACTATATCTTCGCCTATTACAATGTTACTCTTTCAGATAATATTTAAATCCAAATGTTGGCGACCATGCGACAAAATTACAGTATTTTATCTATGACACAAAAAGCCAAACAAATTAGTAAGATTATTACCTGTCAAAATATGAATTGAGCAAAAAAAAAAAAGATTTGCGGTTGTAAATAAATATTAGAAACCGCTCCCATCTTCTCAAGGTGTACTGGTTTACCACTTAATGGTCACACTAGGTGCGCGCGCTTCACACAATTAATCAAGAATGGGCAAACTCCTCACCGATGGTCTGATTGGCGCTCCTGGAGTACACCGAGCACTCCTGCTTGATGTCAGGATACAATATGTCAATATCAGTATAGGGAGTTTCATCATCGCTCTCGGCTGCAGACCTTGGCTCCGGCTTCACGTCACGACCATCTGTGGCAGAGCGGTCCATGGCTCTAATACTTTGCGGCGACCACCAGACGCGGTGAACTAATGTCGCTTGTGAAATGGCGGCTAAGCATAGACACGGGCAAGCTATAGATACAATATCATAATTGATCGGTAGGTCCTGCGGATTTGTGCTATGTAAGCAGAGATTGTAAGATTATAATTTATCTTCGTTAACATAGAATATAATAAATGAACTAGGGTATTTTTAAATAGCAAGCCAAATGTTCTTCAAATGGCCCCGTGGACGCACTGCGCTGACATTATTCGTAATAATACGTGCGTACAGCTGAAGATGACCGAATTTTACTCGACTGAAGGTCTTTTGTTCTGACTATAGCTTCCTCCCCATATAGTTTCGCTGACGGCGGCTCGCATGAGATAGGCAAATATGAAAATTCCTTTATTATTATTTTTCTCTACGTCTAATTAATATAATAATATAATAACAAATATAAAGAATTTTTTATTTGCGTAAACGTAGAATATAATAAATAAGCTACATTAAAAATATGGTCATTAAACCATTTTTGCATTATATGCACACATAAATGAGACGTTATCTGAATAAATAAATTCTAATCCAAAATGCCTTTGATTATATTACCATCCATATGAACATAGTACCATACAGAAATGTAAAAATAATTAAAATTGAAATTTTCGCAAAATATAAAACAAGCAACAAAGACAAGACGCTGAAATAATCTCAGTTCTGGGAAGGATTAAAGAAATTAAATGCATCCACTTTCAGTACTGAAATAAAAAAGAACCGTTTCTGAATAAAATGGATTCAAATCAAAAGTATTGATGTTTAGTCAAAACAGTCACAATCTCTTCAGCTCAGGAATAAACACAATATCGTGCTAAAACTGTTCGTCAAGTACACTCGCTCCTATGTATCGGCCAGGCATAATAGCTATCCTCTTTTTCGACGGTTCTTCTTTACTAAGAGTCCAAGTGTGAGTGAGGAGTCCTATTCTCGAATCATCTTGAATGCAGTTGCCGACCTCAGGAGATACATGGCCCAAGCCAACCAATTACTTATAAGATTCACATCGATTGTAACCCAATATGAATAGGTTCCCATACAAAACCCTCCAACCTCCAAGCGGTGTTCTAGAACGCCAATGTCAAACTGCCCGAGGAAACTTGAAACTGGAAGACTTCCTCTCCTGACATCTACAGATCTGGACAACCTCTTAATCAACGAAACTTGGCTTAAATCTATCAATAAATTTTGCGTCCCCTACTACAACGTATATAGGACTGACCTTACACGGAACAAAGGTGGAGGCACCGCCATCCTAACTAAAATCACTCTAGATTATTGCTTTGTCCCCACCCCCTCGAACAATTTAGAATCAAGCGCGATAATATTAAGTACGTTGCATTCTGGCCGACTAAAACTAATCTCAGTGTGCAGCTCGTGTAACACAAAATAATTTTACAAAAAACAGTTCGATATTTAATAAAAAATATTTTACAGATAAGCATTTAATATTAAATAAACATATTTTACAGATGAAAAATTAATATAAATACAAAAATAATTAACAGAGATATTAAAGGTATTTCCTATTAAACATAAATATTAGAATGATTATTGACGCAATACGAGTACTTCCTGAGCATTCTGTCGTTCCAATAACATTTTAATATACCTGTCCCGTTCTGGATAACCAATACTTAGGGATTTGGGCCGACGTGCGACAGATTACTGTTCGAACGCCATTGTATCAACACGTTCAACGTGCGTTCAATCGGAACCATGAAAAAACGGCTGTCGACAGTATGCCGAAGAGCAGCGATATCTTCTAAAATCACCAAAAAATGCGAGTCACCGGGAAGTGTAATTTTCCGACCATGCAAAGACTGAGATCAAGGTAGGCCAGATCCTCTTTGACATTATTCCTTTCTTACTCTATTTAAGGGATGCGTCATTTAAATCGATACAGTCCACGTTATGCATTGTCACAAAGGATTATAAAGTAAAATGTATCATAAACTTTAAAGCAAGGAAGATATATACCTAAAGTAAATAATATATAATATATTCATAAATGTTTAACTAGCAATGTTCTCGATATTGTACTGCAAATTTTAGTACTGACGCATATTGTGTATACCGCATAAAAAAGGCAAGAACGATTCGTTAGAAAATTTTAAAAAAATACTTGCAGCATGAACATTGTGGTTAAAGACAAAAAACTAACAAACATTGTCAGGTAATAAATAAAAATATATAAAACCGTAACTGGGAGGCATTGTTTTAGGTTTAGCTTAAGTTGTCTGGCAGGCTTCCGATATGACTACCAGGAAAAGAAGATAAAACTTGTATACACGATGCAAATACGATTCACACTACTACGCAGAAGGGTCTCAAAGAGGGTCCAACATTGCTGATTCGAAGTCGGAATATAAAACTAGGTGTATAAAATTTTGGAGAAAAAAAACAAAAAGATGCCGCATTGGCAGATGCGACCGAGAAACTGCACATAAGTCTCACATCTTAAGTAAACCATTTATCACCAGTATGAGTACGATCTACTGAAGTAGGATTTTTTATTGCAAGAATAATTGCACTATAATCACGAAAACGGTACATTACCAGAATGCCTAAGCGCGTGCCTTTTTAAGTTTGATTTTTGATTACACGAATAATTGCACTGTGAACACGAGAATAATTTTTCTCCAGTATGCGTAAGCGTATGTATTTTTAAGCTTGCTATGCGACAGCATGAATAATTACACTGCGAACACGAAAAAGGTTTATCTTTGGCATGCGTAAGCTGATGACTTTTGAAAATTGATTTACGATAACACGAATAATTGCACTGTGAACACGAAAATAATTTTTTTCCTGTATGCGTAAGCGCATGTACTTTTAATGCTCCTTTGCGACTGGATGAATAATCACACTGTGAACATAAAAACAGTTTCTCTCCGGTATGCGTAAGCACGTGACTTTTTAGGCTCGGTTTATGATTGCATGAATAATTACACTGTGAACATGAAAAGAGTTTCTCGGTAGCATGTTTTAGTTTATGTCTTTTTAGATATGATTTGTGAATACACGAATAATTACACTGTGAACATGATAACGGTTTCTCTCCAGTATGAGAAAATTCATGAATTTGTAGACTTGATTTATGTTTAAAGGAATAACTGCACTGTGAACATGAATACAGTTTTTCTCCAGAATGTGTTAGTTCGTGGCATTTTAACTGTGATTTTCGATGACATGAATAATTACACCGCGAGCACGAAAACAGTTTCTCTCCAGTATGAGTAAGCTCATGGCTTCTTAAAATTGATTTTTTATAGCAACAATAATTGCACTGTGAACACGAAAACAGTTTCTGTCCGGTGTGCGTAAGGTTATGAGATTGTAAACTAGATTTGCGATAGAACGAATAATTGCACTGTGAACATGAAAAGGGTTTCTCCCCAGAATGCGTCAGTTTATGTGATTTTAAATCTGTTTTACGGTTGCAAGAATAATTACACTGTGAACACGAAAAGAGTTTCACTCCTGTATGCATAAGCTGATGACATTTTAAATTTGATTTAAGATAGCACGAATAATTGCACTGTGCACACGAAAAAAGTTTCTCTCCGGTATGCGTAAGCTCATGACTTTTTAGACTCGACTTATAATTGCATGAATAATTACACTGTGAACATGAAAACAATTTTTTCCCAGTATGCATTAATACGTGAACCCTTAAAGAAACTTTTCTCTTGCACGTATACGGGCACTGCGCACATGAAAACACTTTCATAGCAGTGGAAGAAAGCGGGCCCCCAATTGTCGCTTGTTTTTCGAAGAAAACTGTCTCCAATGCTGACTCCTGTGCAGGGGCAGGCGGGGGCCAAGCTGCGGCTGCCGAAGTACAATCTTGGGTTCTCAAGTAATCTGCAACGCAAATGCATTATTTAAATGTTAAATGTTTTATTGTATGATGAATATTTATCTCTCATCCGAGAATATGGATGGCATTAAAATTCAAAGTTCTAAAAAAAGGAAAAAAAAAAGATTTGATGTCTTATCAAACACAACATATGTAGAGAGTCTACCACAATACACCCCTGCACCAAACAGTAATTATAAAGGGACTAGAGAAAAACCCTTGTAGCATAGTTATCGTGAAGTTGCAGTTTTTTAGAACATGGCTCTGTGGAATATTATTACAAAGTTAATCAATTAGAAATATTTTTTAGTATCAATATATAGTCAATATTTTCGTTGCTACAGGGATACGAAATCAGATGTGTCTAACTGATATAATTAATTTGTTTTTAAATAATATATTATTATTATTTGATAACTTGACGTGATGCGCCCGCCTTTCAATTTAGGCGTCCCAAGTTTATTTTCTGTTAAATTCAAATTTTGCCGGTCCAATAATAACGTAATGATCGAATAAAAAAATCGTTTTTACATTGATTGTAATTTTCCAAAACATAAGATTCTCAGAAGAAACAGCTGACCTGCTCCAATAGAGCAGAAGTAGAGGAGGAATACTAGGACTAGAAATAAATAAAAACAAAACGAAATACTCATCGTCGATTGTTCCGCTTTCTCACAAGGATCAATTATACAAAGAATTATGAATTGGCATTCTAAGATAATCAATTACTCACCGGCGCGCTGGTCGGCCCTCCTGGAGGACTCCGAGCACTCCTGCTTGATGTCAGGGTGCCATACGTCTATATCAGTGTAGGGCGCTCCGCCGCCTGCTTCCTCATCGCCCACAGTGTTCGAACATATTTCTGAAATCCAGAATTATCCAATATACCAGAGCTAGAGAGCTGCCTGTCTCCCGGGGTCGGTACTCTATATAGAATAGTATTTCCGTGGTCCGGTTTTTATGAAAATACACTATATCTTCGCTTATATTAATGTTACTCAAATGTTGGCGGCCATGCAACAAAATTAGCGAACTTGATCTATGCTTTAAATAGCCATAGAAATAAGACAGATTAGCATCTGTCAAACTAAAAAAATAAAGCAAAAAAAATGATTTGAGGTTATAAATATTAGATATTCACTTCAACCTACTCAAGGTGCACTGCTTTTTCCACTAAACGGTCATACCAGGAGCCCGTGATTTACTTAATTAATCAAGAATGGACCAACTCCTCACCTGTGCCCTGGTCGGCCCTACTGGGGTACTGCGAGCACTCTTTCTTGATGTCAGGATATGATATGTCTATTTCAGTGTACGGTATACCATCGCCTTCTCCTTCCTCGCTGCTCTCGGCTGCTGACCCTGGTTCAGGCTTCACGGCAGAAGCATCTGAGGCAGCGCGGTCCATGGCTCTAATCCCTTGTGGCGAGAACAAGATGTGGTTTACAAATGGCGGCTGAGCATAGACACGACCAATACATATAGAAGTTATCATAAATATTTCGTAGGTAGATCCTGCGAATTTGTGCCATATGAGCAGAAGTTTGATAGAGCGGGTTTGATGATGATGATGAAGTTATAGAGATGCTTTCAATTATTTTATTAGTGCTGTCCCCCACTCTGGTAATTTTTCGCTTTGCGATAATTTCCAGGTATCAGATCTTTAATTATACCATGTTTATAGGAGACAGTTGAATATACTGAAGGTTAGTTTTTGACCAAAGCCAAAGCCGATTGTTTGTCTCATGCCGAATTGTACTTAGAAATCTTACAACACCAACTAAAAAGTATATATTCTACACTTACGTTTCTGTGTTATGGCGATGATAATAATTGTTAATATATCCATCCATTAAACAAATTGCAGTTTTACAGAAATGATATTGGTATTTTAATAAATTTAATTACTATTATTAGTCAGCTCAATGAAAAAAGAAATATAAGAATATTTAAAAGTAACAATCTAGGTTAGATTAGAAACTGTTTTTTTTTTTAAATTATTTAACATTGTTGCAATTTTTTATAACATGAATTAAGTATTTTACATTTTTACATTACACTTACCTCTCCATAAACGAGACCAGCTCTTGAGCTTGGAGAGGGAGTTACACTACAAAAAATGTATATAATACCTTACATATTATATTCATTGTTCATTTGTGTGCTTCTGAAGTGTTCTGTAATATTGTTTATTTTTCAATTATGTGTTTTTGAAGTGTACATTTAGTTTCTTTTTAAACTCTTTTATATACTTTATTTTTTGTAGGGAGGCTATTATAATTATTGTATATAACATTTTCCTGATAGTGTTTGGTGTTACATTTAGAGATTTTAAAGTTATTTTTAAGCCTTAATGATGTGCTTGTTTCAAATTTGACAGTGTTATTTTCATTAATTTATTGATTAATTGAGATTTTTTTGTATTTTGGGAACTGGGAATTTTGCAAAAAGTGTTTGTGTTGAAAAAGTTGATCTTTTTTTAAATATTACTTTGACGATTGTTCTCTGTATTATTTTTACATAGTTCATTATATTATTGTACGCTCCTCCCCACCCAATTCTTAGAATTTATTTATTAGTCGGTATCGAGAACGTTGATCAAAAATGCACATAAAGTTAGCTTGCTGACGACACCAGCAGTCTTACAGAAGAGTATTAAGATAAAACTGAAGAGTCCTGAGTGCCTTTGAAATCCGTAATGCACAGTATATCGCACGACATCTGTCAACTCTGTTCAAGCGATAGCAGGACTCATCCCCTTGATCTAAACCGCAAAGAGTTGCAGATATTGTAGATATCTACGCATATGGAAGCTAGACTTGCGAGGAGTTTGGGGCACCTTTTGGATACGAAGAGTCAATCAAGAAAAAGCTTCCCATTACTGATTACTGCACAACTTTTAAAACTAAACTCTTCGCCATTATGAATAGTGATAAGAAAATGTGGTACTCTTTATTCGCTGGTGTGATTGTGATTGGTATTCGATAATATCAGTGATTGAAAACTGTGACTGATCAGTTTTACTACTAATTCGCGTGCGCCGCACGATAACACAACACACGAAATAGTTTTAAAAAATATATTTTGAGCATATCTACTTATATTATTCAAATTTCATTTGCGTAATAAAAGGATTCTAGCACATTCAAATTTAATATCATCACAAAGACAATGAAAATCTTTGTGAGTTAAATTCTCAGCATTTCAGATCAAATACGTAAAACATTTTTGAAGAATCTTCTAAATGGCGCTTATACGTCATTCCTTCATAATTATTTTCGCTTCACATTTACATGCGCCGAATCACGGTTCACAATTAAATATAAATAAAATTAATATTTGAAAACGTTATTCCCAGATATTCATTTATTAATAATGAATGTGACTCAAAGGTATCAGTGATTGATCGGTACGTGATTTAAGGTTCATCATTAATTATGAAGGTATTAGAATGGATAAAAACACAAACAAAAACTACCTTTACACCTGTGCACACCGAAGCTAGCTCCTTGACAGAGAGTCACGCTACTCGGAGATCCGGTGCGTCCAGATGCCGCCACCAGTGAGCCCTAGGTTCTAATGTGCTACTAGAAAACCAAGTCGAATGGTACAAAGTTTGCAGAACTACATAATTATTCAATTGCACGGACTTTGACCAATCTTGTTTCTCCAAATGTTGTGCGTAGGACTCTTCTGAAGGTTCTGACGGTAAAGTGGGTTCAAATAAAAAAAAATTAGAAAATCAATAGACTTGCTACCTTAAGCAAAACAAAGAAATAATATTACACAAATGTAAACCGTGTATGAATCCCAAATGGGTAACTACACGAAAATAATATTCCGTGAATGTTAAAAAAAATAAAATTGCTATTTGGGACAACTCCATAACTAAATATTTATCTGACACTTTTGTGTAAATTAAATTTAGTGGAAATTATATTATATCTTTTGCTAACGTCTAAGTTAAAAGACTATACACCTTAGTTATTTTAAATGAAATAAATATTGTAACGAGTAGTGATTATTATTCATTTTGTTTATCATTGCGATAAAAAAAACAAAAACCGATACATTAATATATTAACAATTTTTTTAACTATACTTGATATTAAAATAAAATGAAAATAACCAAAATGCAATTAATTATTAATCTTCAATACATCTAACGCTCTATATAGTGCTTTGTTTCGTAAATCTATATTTCTTTTGTAATTTTTAATTATAGAACTGAGAAAGTTATGAAATGAAATAAGTGAAACAACGCGCGTCCTTTTCGTCAACCAACGGTGGAATTTTTGGCTGAACAAATTATTCCCTACTTCTAGTATAAATATTGTAACTAGATCCGTATAGTGTTCACCTTCAAAATCCAGCCCCACCGACTTGCAGTGAGGTGGCTGAACTCCACTCTGGCAGGAAACTGCTGGAAGACCATCTCATATTAACACAAAATAATTTTTCAGAAAAGCATTTAATCATAATTAAAAAACATATTTTACAGATGAAAAATTAATATAAAGACAAAAATAATTTACACAAAGCTATTTCCAATTAAACTATAGTATAAGTCAAGTACTTCCTCGTTCAATAATCATTTAATATACCTGTTCCGTTCTGGCTAACCAATACCTAGGGATTTCGGCTGACGTGCGACAGATTACTTTTTGAACGCCGATGTGTCAGCATGTTTTTGTCAGTCGAGAGTAGCGCCGTGTGTTGAATACGTACAACGAAAAGACGGCTGGCAACAGTATTCTTAAGTGCAGCGATATCTCCTTTCTTCACCAAAACAGTACGAATCAACAGGAGGTGTAATTTAGCGTCCACCCAAAGACTGAGATCAACGTAGGCCAGATCCTCTCTAACCCTATTCCTTTCTTAATCCAATTCAAGGGATACTATACGAACAAACTTTTTCATGAGAAAAAAAATATTATATATATAAGAAACTTAAACTGGGAAGTTTGGTTTTAAGTTTAGCTTAAGTTGTCTAGCAGGCTTGCAATATGGCGAACAGGATAAGTTAGATGAGACTTGCATACACGATGCAAATGCGATTCATAATACTAGGCAGAATCTCAGAGGGTCCAACATCGCCGAATCAAGCGCGGAATCTCTAACCAGGTGTCCAACTACTGGTGAGAAGTGATAAAACATTCTGAGGCATTAGAAAATGTGACCGGGAGGTTTTACATAAGTCTCATATCTTAAATGAGCCATTTACCTCCAGTGTGAGTAATCTCACATCTTTCAAAGTTAGATTGTCTATTACAAGAATAATTGCACTATGAACAAGAAAAACGTATATCTCCAGAATGCGTGAGCGCGTGTCTTTTTAAGTGTGATTTTTTATTACACGAATAATTGCACTGTGAACACGAAAATAATTTTTCTCCAGTATGCGTGAGCGCATGTGTTTTTAAACCAGCTTTGCGATAGCATGAATAATTACATTCTGAACACAAAAAAGGTTTCTCTCCGGTATGCGTAAGCTGATGACCTTTAAGATGTGATTTAAGATAACACGAATACTTGCACTGTGAACACGAAAACAGTTTCTCTCCGGTATGAGTAAGGTTGTGACTTTTTAGACTTGATTTATGTTTGCATGAATAATTGCAATGTGAACACGTAAACAGTTTCTCCTTAGTATGCTTCAGTTCATGACTTTTTAGATAAGATTTATGAGTACACGAATAATTGCACTGTGAACATGATAACGGTTTCTCTTCGCTATGCGTAAGCTCATGAGTTTTAACGTTTGATTTTCGATAGCTCGAATAATTGCAATGTGAACACGAAAACAGTTTCTCTCCGGTATGTTTACGCTCATGGCTTCTTAAGTTGGATTTTAGATTGCAAGAATAATTGCAATGTGAACACGAAAAAAGTTTCTCTGAACTATGCGTAAGCTCATGAGTTTTTAAGCTAGATTTTCGATAGCATGAATAATTACACTGTGGACACGAAAACAGTTTCACTCCGTTATGCGTTAACTGATGACTAATTAGATTTGATTTGCGATAGCATGAATAAGTGCACTGAGCACATGAAAACAGTTTCACTCCGGTGTGTGTAAGTTCATGACTTTTAAGACTTGATTTATGTTTGCATGAATAATTGCATTGTGAACACGAATAAAGTTTTTCTCCAGAATGCGTAAGTGCGTGGCTTTTTAAGTGTGATTTTTGATTGCACGAATAACTGCACTGTGAACAGGAAAACGGTTTCTTACCAGTATGTATTAACACGTGAACTTTTAGAGAACCTTTGCGAAAGCACGTGTACGGGCACTGCGCACATGAAAACACTTTCTTACCAGAGGAAGAAAGCGCGCGCACAATTGAAGCTTGTTTTTCGAAGAAAACGGTCTTCAGTGCTGGCTTCTGTGCAGGGGTGGGAGTACAATCTTGCGGTTTCAAGAGATCTGCAATGCAAATATATAATTTGAGAGTTGAGTGTTATATTTTATGATTAATATTTATATCTCATCTAAGAATGTCGATGAATTTAAAATTCACAATTCTAAAAATACAAAACACAGGAGTCTTGAGCTCTTATTGAAATGTCACACACAACATATGTTGATAGTGTACTAAACAGAAATTATGAATATACACGAGGACAACCCTTGTGGTCCTCAGTTATTCGGGGAGACTTGAAAAATACATCTAAAACATAAAATTATACCCCATAGGTGCGGGAAAAAACTAAATAAATTAATGACAAACAATAAAATAAGTCACCAGTAAATATATATTAAGGATAACACATTGTTAACGTGAATTTGCTTTTTTTTAGAACATTATTTAGTGGTATTTTAATACACGGAATATGGGATCTAGGATTCAAGTTCATGTCCTGGTATCAACAAATATTTTTTTTCGACAAATTGAGTTTTGCTGTATATTTAACTAATTTATTTATTTATAATAATTAAGCATTTAATTTGTATTATAATATATAATTAAAAATCGATAACTTAACTTGACGCGTCCGCCCGATTGCATCAAAAGTAAACACTGAATCAATGCGCTCCAAGTTTATTTTCCGTAAGATTAAAATTTTACCAGTTATCTTTAGCACGCAAATAGCTCTGTAGCGAAATCGTTTTAATATTGGTTGTAATTTTCCATAACATAAGATTCTCGGGTGAAACTGCTGAGCTTCTCCATAGAGCAGAAGTACACGGGGACACTAGGACAAGAAAAACTAAAGGAAACTGCTTATCGTCGATCAATTCAATTTTCTAACAAGAAACAATTCCTCAAGGCACTAAGGATTAGCAATATAATGGAATCAAATACTCACCGGCGTGCTGGTCGGCCCTCGTCGAGTACTCCGAGCACTCCTGCTTGATGTTAGGGTACCATATGTCTATATCTGTATGGGACGCTCCACCACAAACTTCTTCATCACCCTCGGTTTTGGAAAATTTTCCTGAAATCAAGAATAATCCGATATACCAAAACTGGAGCTTTTCTTCTGTCTTCTGTCATCAAGGGGACGGCGACAAGGCGCACTGCCTATTATTTATTAAATGTCGCCTATTTTAAAGTTAACCAATTTAGATAATATTTTAATATAAAATGTTGGCTTCCATGCAAAAAACACTAGCGTACATTATCTGTAATTACATAGCCGTATAAGATGGACGGGTAAAATATCTGCAAAACAAATAACGTTATCACAAAAAAAGATTTAAAGTTGTAAATAAATATTTGATAACCATTCAGAACTTAGATAACTACATCCACTTAACGCTAGCGCCAGGTACACGCGCTTCACGTTATTAATACTAATCACGAATGGACTGACTCCTCACCGGCGCGCTGGTCGGCCCTCCTGGAGTACTCCGAGCACTCCTTCTTGATGTCAGGATACGATATGTCTATATCAGTAAAGGGTACTCCACCGCTTGCTCCTTCATTGCCGATATCGGCTGCAGACTCTGGCTCAGATTTCACGGTAGACATATCCGGGGCAACGCGGTCCATGTTTCTAATACCATGCACCGCGAAATGCGATTAACAGATAGTGAATGTCTAATGGCGGCTGAGTACTGACACGAGCGTGCCATAGACAAATGAAAATATTTTTTTCGGTAGGTCCTGCGTACTGGGGCCGTACAATGTAAAAGTTAATATTTTGCCGTCGTCTGCAAGTTTTCATAATAAATCAGACTATACCGGAAGCACTTTGCCACCGGTTAGGTATTGAATGCAGATTTCACTGGTACCGATGCCGGCTGGGAGCGGCGGAAAATTTGATTCGTTGCCCCCTTACAAACTGTTTTAAACTTAATATAAGATTATTTGTAGACTGGCTAATAGTATAATAGTAGTAGTAATAGCTAATAGATTCGAAAATTGTGAAATCGCCACCAAGTTCGTTTCACGAATGAACAAATCAAAACTTATTATTTATTTTACCTGAAGAACGGTTTGACTATCCTAAAATGGTTTAGGGATTTATTGTAGTCGGTAATGGAGACCTCGTTGGAACACGTGCATGCTTGACTCAAAAACTGTACACGTCAAATCTGCATAGTAAATTACATAGATGCAATTATTCTCAGGGCAGAAAACCATAGTTAACATGAGAAAAGTCTCCATTACATTCGTTAAAAGAATTTTACCTCTCAAACCTCTCAAAAGAGGCATCGTGACTAAATATCAGGGATATCATAGTTAAATCGTATAGATGTTGACCAAGTATGCAAGAATAAGTCGGCATATCTCACGGCAATTGATTTCTTGTATATAGTGTTTTTTTTACGTTATATATTAAGAATAGTAAGAGAATGTGGCAAATAATTTGTTAGCCTTCAGTGACTGATTTTTTTATCAAATACATAAATATAAAAAAACTTTGTTCTGACCAGGTGTTTTATCTTTGACCAGACGATTAATGTAGGAAAAAAGTACCAAGTTAAGAATTTTTTAAATCTCTATCAGAGGAGTTTATGTAACAAAATTTCAATGTCACCCAGATAGATTAAATTATTTAAACTAAAAAGAATCGAGTGCCATCCAAGTAAAATGTTACTCAACTATCAATATAATTCTAGGTCACTCATAACAACAAAATTATAGTCAACTTGCCTTATATTTTCGTAGAATATGGCCAAAATTAATTAAGCAGCAATAATCTATTATCCGATAGGATTGCAGATTCTAGTAAACAAAAATGTGTCCAAGACTTAAATATATAATATTTATATATAAAATGTGGTTTAAAAACGAATAGGCTTTATTCATTCAGTATCGATCTCATTTTATTTCACCGTGGTGAAGATTTTTGTCACAAATTTTATAAGGTGGAGGAGGGTTAAAACGGCTTGTAAAACGTAAGCGACACTCCACTCCTGGTAGATAATTCGCTCTGCGTTCGTTACACTATGGTAATGAGAAGGGAGGAGTTAGGTTGAATAATATCAAACACGGAGGACACATAAATCAATTTTTTATATTTCCTACGCTAACAGATTCGAATAACTATTTAATTTAATTATGAGCTACCCTAATATTATGGCCGCGCTGTATTGCTGGTGTTGGCTTCGAGTGCGGCGTTGTTGCCCTCATCACTTCGTCTCCTTGGTGTCCACCTTACCGGACTTCTGTTCGCCCGTTCCTGTCGGCACACTACCGGTATTCCACTTTTCATTTGGTTTGTTCCGGCCCTGCGCATTACGAGCTTCACGGTAAGTTATGTTGGAGTACACACCGAGAGTACCGGCGGGCTCTCTCTCTCTTTCTCTTCCGCCAATTGCGATGTATTACTGTGTCAAGTGTAATCAAACACTTTGTCAGGTGACAATTTACAGCAGTTTATTCATATGCGAATACAATACTAGATAAAACAATACATAGAGTAAATTAAGCGTCGGAGAAGAAAAATAATTATTTGGCAAACCTCTACGGTCCGTATTCAGGAACAACTTCCAACGGATTGTCTCTCGCATACAATCTCTACTTACTTTTCTGACTCTTTCAAATTTTAAACGTTCTGTAAAATGGCACCCGGTTCGTTTTTAATGAGTGTGTCTTCGAATGCCAGATGATCTTCACTGTGCGACCGGCAATCAATTCCATCAGTCCGTCCATGGCGGTGAGAGGGCCAGGTCTTTTCGTAGGCCTAATAACATACACCGCCCCATTCTTCAAATTAATTCACGCTCCAATCTTCCTTATACAATAATCACTTTAGTGTTTGTCTATCTTATTATAATAATCACTTAGCAAACTTAAAACTACTTATGTGATAACTATTCATTACTTACCCAACATAAAATCGTTCGATAATAAAATTAGCACCGTTGAATTTCCTCTACATTTTACATTTATTTCATTATTTTATTAATAACCAACTAAAACACATTAAATTTCAAACATCTCTATCACAACGATAACCTGCCCATTCGCTACACTATCTTAATCTTAAACATTAATTTTATTTTATTTGAAGTCGGAATAATTTCCCACACATATGGTAGACGTATATGAAGGCGTGATTTCTCAGTATTATAATCCTTGATAATTGACAATTTTATATTAAAAGATGTATGAATAGAATGAGGCAAGAATTGTGTAAAGACAGAAGTGTGTGGCGCTCTATCCTATATGCCTATCCCCACGGGGAAACGGCGTAATGATAAGTTAGTTGGTTCGCTGGCTTCCCGATATTGAGGATTATTCACCATGGACTATAACAAAAGGGACGATCCCGGCCGCTTTAACAATCCAACCATTGTATTTTTGCACTCCCTGATTTTTCTACTTAGACAAAAACCCCCGAAAACAGTAAATATACCTTTTGTACCTCTGTATCTCTATGATCTTTGAAAACTGGAAGTAAAAGAAGAAAGGTTGATAAAATATTAACACACTTAATAAATCAACCCACAGATGGCGGCAGTCAGAACAAATCGAAAGAGAAAATAATAATGAATTTAATAAAACAACCGACAGATCGCAGTAGTCATTCGCTACTAACATATGAAGAAAGTTACAAAATTAATTAAATAATGGTGACTTCGAACTAAACGTTCAGAATGAGCTAACGAACACTTAAAACTGAGTCTGCAGTCCGTTCCGTTAATTTGGTAATGAGTTTGCACTACGGACTGTATTAACTATAATACATGACAGATGTGTGCCTGTGCTGACTACTTAGTAATCAAAAGTCGATCTAAACAATGAACGTTCAAACATACTGCAAGCCAGAAAAAGAAAGCGAAAAAATATTGACTCCGGTCCTCCGAACGTTATTTTGGTTGGATTAACATAATACTGCGTGCTTTTTAGTGTACGGGCTCAAGTCACTTATCTTAATACATTTATATACGCAATTACACACATAAATGAATTTTGACCTCGTGTTCAAACTCACGTCTAAGTGCACTATTAAAACGGTTTCGTACTTTAGCTATACGATGACACGTATAATATAAGCAGTCATTATAAAACCAACTATAATTAAGAATAACTTAATATCTGTATTAATAAGAACTGGAGAATAGAATTGCTTTTACAGATACACGAATACAAGCATGAAGAACGCGAGAACGGTGATTAGAGCGCTATTTAAATGAAATTCTATCCAGTATGAAGGAAAATGTGACTTATTAAAGCGCTTTTCAAATTACACGCGTAGGTGCAGTGTGCACAAGAAAATTTTTTATCTCCAGTATGAGTAAGTACATGTCTTTTTAAGCATGATTTTTGTTTACACGAATAATAACACTGTGTACACGAAAATGGTTTTACACGAGTATGAATGAGAACGTGCGTTCTTAACGTGCTTTTCTGTTTACATTTAAAAGTGCATTGTGAACATGAAATCAGTTTCTCTCCACTATGCGTAAAAGCATGACTATGTAAGTCAGATTTGCGATAGCACGAATAATTGCACTGTGAACACGAAAACGGTTTCTCTCCAGTGTGCGTCAGTTCATGACTTTTGAGACTTGATTTATGATTGCACGAATAATTGCACTGCGAACACGAAAACAGTTTATCCTTACAATGCTTCCGTTCATGACTTTTTAAATTCGATTTATGAATACACGAATAACTGCACTGTGAACACGAAAACAATTTCTTGCCGGTATGCGTAAGCATATGACTTTTCAGACTTGCATTATCGTTGCACGAATAATTGCACTTTGAACACGAAAGTAATTTTTCTCCGGAATGCGTAAGCGCATGACTTTTTAGACTTGACCTATGTTTGTATGAATAATTGCACTGTAAGCACGAAAATAGTTTCTCCTCACTATGCTTAAGTTTATGACTTTTAAGATTTGTTTTAAGATTGGATGAATAATTGCACTGAGAACACGAAAACGGTTTATCTCCAGAATGCAAAAGTGCGTGCCTTTTTAAGTGTGATTTTTGATTGCATGAATAATTGCACTGTGAACATGAAAACGGTTTCTCTCCAGTATGCGTAAGCTCATGACTATTCAAGTTTGATTTTAGATGGCACGAATAATTGCACTGTGAACATGAAAACCGTTTGTCTCCAGAATGCGTAAGCGCATGCCTTTTTAAATGCGATTTATGATAGCATGAATAATTGCACTGAGAACACGAAAACAATTTCTCTCCAGTATGCGTAAGCTGATGACTTTTAAGACTCGATTTATATTTGCACGAGAAATTACACTGAGAACACGAAAAAGGTTTCTCTACAGAATGCGTAAGCTCATGACTTTTCATGTTCGATTTTAGATGGCACGAATAATTGCACTGTGAACATGAAAACCGCTTGTCGCCAGAATGCGTAAGCATATGCCTTTTTAAATATGATTCACGATAGCATGAATAAATGCACTGTGCACACGAAAATAGCTTCTCTCCGGTATGCGTAAGCTCATGACTTTTTAAACTTGATTTATAATTGCACGAATAATTGCACTGTGAACATGAAAACAGTTTCTCCCCATTATGTATTAACATGTGAAGTTTTAGGGAAGCTTTTTGAAGGCACTTGTACGGGCACTGCATACATGAAAACTCTTTCTTAACATCGGAAGTGGGCGGGCGCCCACTTGAGGATTTTTTTGCGTAGAAAACGGTTTCCAGTGCTGGCTTCTCCGCAGGGACGGGCAGGAGTTCAGCTGGGTCTGCTGAAACATAACTATGAGTTTCGAAAAGAATTGTAATGCGGATACATTATTTGTCTTTTATGGGGATGTTAATGACATAAAAGTATACAGATCTAAAAAAAAAAAAAAAAGTGTTGGGCTCTTATTGAAATGTACTCACACGCAATTTTATTATTTTAGAGTGAACCCTAATAGTCATTGTGCATTAAAACGGTACTGATGAAGGTACTAAAGGGATGGTCACAGTTATCTTCGATGAATGGGAAAAATAAATCTAAAACATAAAATTATTTTCCAAAATAGGTGAACGCAGGTGCATGAAAAAAGAACAAAATTAATGATACAAAAGACGAGTACTAAAAAGTCAACCCTATATAATATATTATTATAATTCGACAACTTGGCCCAATTCTTCCGCATTCTTGCCTCATAAGTAAGCACTTGATTAAAATTTCGCTAGTTCTGATATCTGGTGCACCTTATATGGTCGAATAAAAATTAGATTATAAAGCAGACCATAGGTGAATATTTTTTTTCACATCCGGGAATATGTATGACATTAAAATTAAAGATTCTCAAAACTCAAAACACGTGTTGAGCACGGATTGGAAATCATAAAGTGTCTCCTTACCGGCGCGTTGGTCGGCCTTGCTGGAGTACTCCAAGCACTCCTGCTTGATATCAGGGTACCATATATCTATATCAGTGTAGGGTGCTCTCTCGCCGCTCTCGGCTGGTGACCCCTCCCCTGGCTGCGCACCTCCTCCCGCGGCAGGTCGAGTCGAACCTATTTCTGAAATCAGAAACAATAATCCGATATACCAGAGCTGAAGAGCAGCTGCGGACACACAGAGCCCGACCTGTCTCTTGGACTTGCCTCCACGTCCGTAGCTCTACCAGTACAGTACTTTTGTTTAAAAACATTTTTCACATATTTCAAATTACTAGCGTACGTTATCTATGATTAAAAAGTCATAGAAGACATATTATTTATATGTCAAACAAAGTACTTTTTTTTTAATTTGAGGTTGTAAAGAAATATTAGATAACCATTCCCACCATCTTAAGGTGCACCGCTTCATTCACTTAATGATCACACGCGATTCACATCTAGAATGGACCAACTCCTCACCGGTGCGATGGTCTGCCCTCCTGGAGTGCTCCGAGTATTCTTGCTTGATGTCAGAATACGATATATCAGTGTAGGGCGCTCCACCGCCTGCTCCTGAATCGCCGCTCTGAGCTGCAAACCCTGGATCAGGCTTCACGGCAGAATCATCTTGAGTAGCGTGGTCCATGCCTCTAATACCTTGAAGCTAAAACGAGACGTGGTTAATTAATGTTTAATGGCGGCTGAGAGACACGAGCGAGCCATAGACTAATAAAAATGAATGCTTCTGTAGGTCGTCCATAGTGGGACCATGCAAAGATATACTTTAAGGTCAATACATCATCGTTGTCTGCAATCATGCAACCTTTCCTCTCGGATGATGTAAACTGAGTTGACATGGCCTCTAATTATGTAAATATACTAAATACATCATTAATATTTTAGTTATTCCTCCGTAATATATTGGATAAAATAATTACAATATGTAAGTAGTTACCATACGCAAGAATAAAAATATTTTCTTCAAGAACCTGACGTGAATTTGTCAATACGTGTAGTGTACGTGCGGAGAGGTGCGGAAGGCGCAGTGCTGTATTCCGATCGTCACTAGAGTGGTAGAGCATTCGCTGGACGAGTTAAACGGTCTTGCGTATCTTTATATGCTGTCGTTCGATTTGATCAATGTCTTTTTCTCATTTTTACACATTATTTGATATTAATTATTAATATAAGAATTAATGTTAAATATTCGTATTTATCGGACCTTAAAATCGCTCAAGGATAGTACATTGAATTTGACAAAGTTTTTTTATTTAAAGGGTAACTCTAAATCCAGTACAAAAGTTTCCCGCTGACTCGTCTTGAGAAATTTATTTATTAGAATATCGTGACATATCTTATCAAAAGCTTTGCTAAAGTCAATATAAATCGAATCGACTTGGAGTATAACAGCCTAAAATATTGATTTTTCCACTAATAAACGCACATTGTTCTAAACAAACACTGTTTTTTAGAGGCTGAATTATTTTATCCAAAATTTAAACGAGTTTAGAAATTGTAGATAATATGCATATTGTTCTATAGTCCTCCTCAATTATATATAATCATAAAAAATTATACAACAATTTACAATTACCAAATGGACAGAACAGCACAGGACCTGGACGTTCGGAGCGAAATGGCGAAATACGTAATGTTAGATATATATAGGGCAGATAAGCCCAAAAAATTGTAAACAGAAGAACTTAAGAGTGCACATTATAATTGATAATTCAACTGAAGAAATCACTTGTGAAATCTGTCGTGAAAATTTGAAAAATTTGGTTTTGGAAAATAACTCACGAAACCAATTGGATTTTGTCAAGTTTTGTAGTTTTCCTAAAAAACTTGCGGTTGGACATGTAGTCGCCCCATATCCACATTAATATCCACAGACACAGAATAACACAACCATATAATTAGCAAACGAATTATATTTCTCTCTTCAAAAATAATGTTGCTATTATTTAGAGTATATACACCACATTTCACTTATTGCTAAAATTTGCATTGCATTGTTAAATTTGAAAAGATAATAAAATATATTATTTATTACATACTTGCGTAATAAGAACGTTGTACATTTGTACACCTAGTAATTGGTTGGTGGTAGTCCACGAGAAACTCTTATGTGCCAATTATATCTTTATTAAATGAATAATACAATTAAGGTACATAACTAGTCTCGGAGCCAAACGGTAACGCAAAAGAACCCGCGCCTTGCGCGCGTCACCCCTTTTATCCCCGCTCATACACACACACACACATATTTATATATATATATATATATTTTCCGTCTCGGCGGTGCGGCGCTCTGACACACACAAATATTCGATCTCATGGACATCGCATTATTCTTACAACATGATACAAATACAGTTTAACATATTAAACTGGAAAAAAAAATATATTCAAATTTCACAATTAAATTACATATATTTAGAATACCATTTTAGCACATTTAAACTTGTATGCTGTAATTGGACTAGAATTGCCAGTGAAATGTTTACAGTCAATAAATACAAAATTGGCCATAACATTTTTTTTAATGCACTCGCTGATTCTTAATGTGTAAGTATACAATGTCATCCATCAGAATTATTTTCCCAAACCTATCTGTTTACTCAAAAAAGTTACAAGAGGCATTAAAGAAAGTATTATACGTTTCCAATGTTACCTTTACGATGACAAATATGAGCAATGTGATCATAAAACTAGTTTATCCTCAGTATGACTAAAAATATTGAAAATAAGATTGATATTTTAGTGACACGAATACCATCAGTGTAAACACGATAATGGTTTGTAACTGATAAATGAACTGTGAAAAAAAAGTTTCTAGCCAATATACGTAAGGATGTCTTTTTAAGTATGATTTGCGATAGCATGAACAATTGCACTGTGATCATGAAAAAAGTTTCTCCCCAACATGCTTGAGCACATGTCTTCTTAAGTGTAATTTTTGATTGCACGAATAATTGCACTGTAAACATGAAAACAGTTTAGCTTTAGAATGCGTAAGCGCGTGCCTTTTTAAGTATAATTTGCGATAACATGAATAATTACACTGTAAACACGAAAACAGTTTCTCTGCGGTATGCGTATGGTAGTGACTATTTAGATTTGATTTATTATTGCACGAATAATTGCACCGTGAGCACGAGAATGGTTTCTCTCCAGTATGCGTACGCTCATGACTTTTCAAATTTATCTTTTGATTACACGAATAATTGCACTGTGAACACGAAAACAGTTTCTCCCCACTATGCGTTAGTTTATGAATTTTAAAATTTGTTTTATAATTGGACGAATAATTGCACTGTGAACACGAAAACCGTTTATCTCCAGAATGCGAAAGCTCATGACTTTTCAAGTTTGATTTTTGATTGCACGAATAATTGCACTGTGAACACGAAAACGGTTTCTCTCCAGTATGCGTAAGTTCGTGACTTTGTAAGTTTATTTTTTGATTGCACGAATAATTGCACTGTGAACACGTAAAGAGTTTCTCACCAGTATGGATTAAAATGTGAAGTTTTAGGGAAGCTTTTTGAAAACACGTGTACGGACACTGCGCACACGAAAACACTATCTTAACAGCGGAAGTGAGCGGGCGCCCACTGTAAAGTTTTTTGGGGTAAAAATTCGTCTCCAGCGTTGGCTCTTTAGCAGGAACTGGTGGGGGGCCAACCGGGTCTGCCGAAATATAATCTTGCGTTTTAAATAGATCTGTAATTCAAATATATTATTTGTGAGATTGAAATGTTTTAATGTATGCTGAATATTTTTGTCACATCCGGAGATGTGTATGACATTAAAATACACAATACTAAAAAATCAAACCACAATAGTATTGAGCTCTTATTGAAATGTGGTCATACTTAACATAATTTGAGAGTCTACACAATAGACACCGTGCATTAAAATAGTACTGATGAAGGTAGTACAGGGGCACCCTGGCCCTGGATAGCCCTGACCGGGAAAAATAATTATTCCCCATACTAGCGCACGTATGTGCGTGAAAAAATACAAAATTAATGATATAAAAGACGAGTACCAACAATGAAACTAATTAACAGTAAATAATATATTATTATAATTCGACAACTTGGTCTGATACGCCCGCCTGCTTGCTTCAAAAGTAAACACTGAACCTAAGCGCGTCCAAGTTTATTGTCTGTTAGATTAAATCAGATCAACTATATGGTTGAATTAAAAATTTATTATAATTTTCCATAACATAAGATTCTCAGATGAAGCAGCTGAGCTGAGCAGAAGGAGAGAGAGGGAGACTAGAACTGGTAGTATACCAAAACAAAACATATTCTTACAAGGGACAATTCCTTAAAGGACTGGGGATTGTTAACACAAGGGAATCAACTGCTCACCAGTGCGCTGGTCGGCATTCCTGGAGTACTCCGAGCACTCCTGCTTGATGTCAGGGTACCTTGTGTTTACATCAGTGTAGAACGCTCCACCGCCCGCTCCCTCGCCACCCTCAGTGTTGGAACATACTTCTGAAATCAAGAATAATCCGATACACCACAGCTGGAAAGCTGCCGTACTTCCGCGTACTGTTTTTCTGTAATTTCGCCTATTTCAAAGGTAATTTACAGAATGTTGTTATTCCAAGGTTAGCAACCAATCAAAAAAGACTTGTGTACGTTATCGACCATTTAAGTCATAGAAGATAAACGAACAACCTGTTAAACTAAAAAAAGATTTACAACGAAATATTAGATAACCACTCCCACACACTTCACTTCATCTATTTAACGGTCACACCAGGCGCATTTCAAGTCATTGATACTAATCATGGAATCTCTATAATATATTTATGTATTATATCTCTTAAGAATATGGGTAACATTAAAATTCACGATTCTCAGAACTCAAAACACGAGTGTTGAGCACGGATTGGAAATCATAACGTGTCTCCTTACCGGCGCGTTGGTCGACCTTCCTGGAGTACTCCGAGCACTCCTGCTTGATGTCAGGGTACCATATATCCATATCAGAGTAGGGCGTTCTACCACCCGCTTCTTCGTCGCCGCTCTCGGCTGCAGACCCTGGCTCGGGCTTCACGGCAAGAGCATTTGGGGCAGCTCGGTCCATGGTTCTACAGACACAAATGTTGATATTTTAATGGTGGCTTAGCATAGACAAGATCGAACCATAAACAAATTATAATATAATTCTTCGGATGGTACTACTTATTGAGGCCTAGTAAAGCAGAAGTTTAAAGATAATATTTTGCCGTCATCTGCAATGTTTACCCTTCCCAAACCATGTAGTATTATAGGTCTACGCTAATTAAATCTGTAACATTTTGGTAAAAATACGCAACGTACACTTCATATTTTAGTTCATTTGATAGACAATATTTATGCTCAAAAATGACTAGTATCAATTATGTAAGGCGAATTCTACAAAAAGAATTATTTTTAATTCATTCCGTTGTAAATTGAATACGTTGACAAAAATACCATTTGTGGCAAGACAGAAAGAAATCACACATTAATTTCACGGTAAAAACAATAAAAAAAACATATGAATATTATTGTGTCTCTTTCTCACTAATTAAATAAAGATAGATGAAAAGTAAGGTTGTATTATACAATGCAACCTCATATACAGAATTTGATGAATGCTCCGAATTATAATATTACATATTTTTTATATACCTATTTAATGCTCAATACTTTAAAGTAAATTAATGCATTAACCATTTTTTCACATTTTAAAGGCTAATAGAAGTCTAATTTCTTACAGTAACACGAGTTGACAACATGGCTGCGTACGAGTATTTTATGTCACGGCATGGGAAAGGTTAAGTAAGTAAATCATTTTATGAGTTTTTGATATTATTTAGCTCTCAATTTATGGCGGATTGATAGTTATTTTATATATGATCACATATATTTTTCTCGCATCAGTTAGATCAAATTTAATCCCTCCACACTTGATCCCCTTTATTTCTCTTGTAATGCTGATATATATATTTTTATTGTGAATACATCCATGTTTTATATTATATTATCGAGAGCATTAATTGTGTAATTGTACATTAGAATGAGCTACAATAAATATATGGTCGTCAAACCTGTTGAAAATCCTCATTGGTGTTAACTATAATGTGACTACCCACCGCAGCCTGCAGATGCTGCAGGGATGTGAGTTGTGAATTGACAAGGAAATATTATATATGTTCATTAAATTGAGATATTACTGTTTATATCTGAATAAATTGTAACGCAAAACTCATATAAAACGTTAACTTTCAATTTTATTGACAATGTACATATACACAAATATACATATTTATATTAGAGAAAGAATGTGGGAAATAATTTTTATGAACATGCATTTAAAAGTTACCCAGTGTTGCCGTAAATACTTCGATAGCTAGTTCTGGGTTTTCTATTGGTACAGTTATTCAATCTATGTAAATTCAAATTACACAAACCTTTGTGAACCTGTGCTGGTTGAGGCCGACGTCGCTATCCTTGTAGTCTGATGGTCCTTAAATATGATGGTCAGCCACTGAAAACCTTCACACAACCGATAATCCGAAATTATATATACTAAATGTTTTTATTATCGCCGCCGTAAAAAGTCCGTCCGAATCACAATAAATCTTTTCCCAGAAGCAGCTTCGCTTTTGTTTTCTGTTTTTTAATCTTGACAAAAAGAACACCTTACTGCCAATCCAGACACCCGACAGCTATATCACTCCGCTTGGTCAGCCATATCACTACATTGCGATAGACGAGACCTAGAAGCTAGCGAAGGCCAGCCACTTTTTCGGAAACACCTCTAGTCAGCATCTTCAGTTAAAAACTTTTTTGTGCAAAATTTCTAATTGGTGTACTATCAATTGTGAATCGACCCGCAATAAATGTCAACTTTTGTAATTCCTGTTTTAATTAAATATCTTGCTCTAGTCACAGCACATATGCTCACTCGCACATTCCACATTCATATACACTGCGACATGCATCGACGAGAGATAGGTCCTTCAGTCTCACCTTCTGATCCGAATTACATAACCTGTAAACATCGGTCCCTCCATCCGAGAGACTCGACAACTTGAAGTGCACACATTTCGTCTTATGTCATAAGAAAAACATCACCCCTAATACATACATTATGATTTAAATGGTTTTCAATAAAAACACACCATAAAAATATTTTTGATTTATGTTTTAAATCAGTAGCATTCCTGCTAACAAAAGCAATTTAAAGTTGACACATTATTTTTAATATGTTTGCTGCTGTTGACATCATTTTGAAGTCTGCTGTTAATTTGCTAATACCTAAGATGCCACAGCTTAACAGAATTGATTTCAAAATAATAACATTAAGTCAGACTTGATGCAGTTTCACACTGGACAATTATCAATATACCTAGCCAAGGAATAAGCAAGAGTTCCTTTAGTGCTCATTTGCTAGGCTGATTTATGTTATATTAACTTATTACAGAAAGTAATTTGGCCATTGGAATAGATAGAAGAGTGTTATTGTAGATTGTAGAGTGTTCACTGAACAACATTATCAACTCATTATTGAGTAAAATCACAAAAATTTTGATTTAATGCTTTTCCACAGAATACCCACAATACCTCCTACTTCTTCGTCCATAACAGTTATTTCAACAAACTACGAGTACTGTTTCTAGAAGCTGAGTAAAATGGACACCGTGTGCTGCCACACAGAGAAGATGTACCAGATTCAGATTGGCAGCATGGCTTGATTGATGTAACTATTACAAAATGATCACCATCTTATGGTGCAGTATGTAGCTATATACTTATACTTAAGAAATATTCCTATATATTTTGTTTCCTTAAAAACAATGAATCTGAATTTTGGGCAAGTTCTTGCATGCAATAATGGCCGTGACTGAAGTACCTTCTGAAGAAAATTCTTATGACCAATGTTCATCAATTGAAGAAAAAGACTGTATCAAGTACTTTGGAATCATAATAGATAACAATCTCAAATGGAAAGAACTAATCTCACAAACAAAATAAGGAAAACTGCCTATATATTTTTAAGACTCGGAAACATCTTATCAATAACAAATTTAAAAATAATATATTACACGTTTGTCACATTTGCAATACGGTATTATTGGATGGCGAGGTCCATATAAAACTTCAATGTCACAATTAGAAATCACTCAAAAAATGATTGTAAAAATTATTCTGAAAAAAAAAGACTATCCAAGTACACAATTTTTCAAAGATTTTAAAGTAGCAAAAATAGTAGACATATACAAAAAATTCAATAATTCAAATTTTCTAAATTAAAAATCAAATAAATTTTAGAAGCGAATTCCGATCTACAAGATATAGACATCAAATTGATATCTCAAAATTAAAATATACCGCAACTCAAAATCACTACATTTTTCAAGTCATCGAATTTTTTAAAAACCTTCCCATCACAATTAGAAAAATTACGGACTATCATAAATTTATATCTGAAGTAAAAAAAATATGTACACCGACTAACTGAAACATAAATTAACTTGTATATACTCCTTCTCTATATATGAGTCTTACTGTTATAGAGAAGAAACAAATGTTAAAATATACATATATATATATTTATATATATATATATATATATATATATATATATATATATATATATATATATATATATATATATATATATATATATATATATATATATATATATATATATATATATCCACTGATTATTCAAAATTGTATTATATTTTCGAATATTAAAATGAAAAATAAAATAAAAAATCTATATATGTAGTATTTGTATTTTGTTTATATTTATATAAACCTTGTATACCTTAACACTACTTGAAGACACTTTATTTGACTTTATCTAAACTTTCTCACATTTCCTGTGTTCTATCAAACCTTTTTGTCTCCGGTGGATAACCTTTTGTTTTTACTTAATCTAAACACTCATAGAAGTCCTTTATTCTGTCAGACTTCTTCGTCTCAGGACCCTAATCATTTGTTACAATTAATGTACACACTGCACACATCACTTGTTCCATTAGATATCTTTATTTTGGTGCAATGCAATCCCAGGTTTTACTTGGAATCATTAAATACTAATTTGACACTATGTTTGGATGAGTATCCCAATAACGGTTGACCCTTCTCCCTAATCCAAATAGATAGTGTTGTAATGTAGTGATAGATAGTGTTGTAAACTATTTTTAAAAGATTTTTATTGAGATAATTTCTTATATTTCTATAAAAGTATATTGTTGTTTACTTTTTTTAGCGGTGACGCAAAAACAATATTTTTCGACAAAATTGATTTTATATGTATATATTTATAATTAATACATTAATTTAGTATTTAAAATATCACAGACTGTCTGTTCTGAATAATTACAACTTCACAATAAGAATGTGTTTTCCTTAATAATCTATATGATCAGTTCATTTAAGATTAGCATCTATGAAGAGACTTAAGTGTTGACTCATTTTATAAGTGAGATCAATGTATAATAGAATTTTATTAAGGATAACACATTCTTATTGTGAAGTTGTAATTATTCAGAACAGACGGTCTGTCATATTTTAAATACTAAATTGATGTATTAATTATAAATACATACATATAAAAATATTGTCGAAAAATATTGTTTTTGTGTCACCGGGATTCGAACCTGGATCTCTATTTCCAATCCGGTAATAGATTTGAATCCCGGTGACGCAAAAACAATATTTTTCAACAAAATTGATTTTATATGTATATATTTATAATTAATACATTAATTTAGTATTTATAATAGAAGCACTGACAATTATCGTCATGGGGGTTGAAGCAAGTGTGGACTTATATTTTATATTCAATAGAAGGTTGGGTATTTTATTTTATACTAGAAGTAAGATATTTGGTTTTATTAGCCATTTTTTTAGCAAAATTAATACTGTTTGGGCTTTTTTAAATACTTATGGACATGATATTCATATATTCAAGGGAACAACGTGGAAACATGTTTATTATATTGCTGAAAACACCTACATATTATCAATAGTTGGTTGGATAAAAACCTATTAACGCCTAATGCAGCAAAAACAAATTTTATACCGTTCTCCATTACAGAAGTAAAAGACAACTGAAAATTTTTAATAATATTAAATTACACTTAAGTGCTTGTAAATATATAAATGGTTGTAATTGTCTTAATATAAGCAAGTTGTAGATCAATAAAGTATTTGGGAATAGTTACTACTGATAGGCACGTGAGATGGGATGTTTATTTAGATGGCTAAAAGATCGTGAAAATTTATTTATATATTTATAATACTTAAAAATATTCTGAATGAAAACTGTGTACTATGCTTGAGCTATGGTATTGATAGTTGGGGGAGTGTATCAGGTGTGCATATCAAGTGAGCATTGCTCAGAAGGCTATACTCGGAGTAATACACCGCTGTGACTTTTCCTATCCTTCAGAGACACTTTTTAGGGAATTTCAGGTTTTGGTTATAAGACAATTATATATGCTGAATATACTAACAAGCTTTCATAGGAAAACAAGCGCTCCATCTGTGAGGAGCGAAATATATTATCCCACAAGAGTAAATAATCTCAAAATCGTTCCAAGAATGAAAACTACTTCTGGTCAAGGATTATTCACCTTTCAAGCTCCCAGAATATACAATCAAATTGGAAATAATATTAAAACTTAAGTTACATTTTAAGAATAATGTTTCAAATTGATTGTTAAAATGAGATAGAGCAGATACTGACAGTAAACTGTCGTGTATTATGAAATAATTCTTATAATTGCATTTTGTGTATTATACTGACTGCATTATAACTTTAATCTTACATATTTTCCTTTACCTTATATGTGCTTACATTCTATTTATACATATTGTATCGCACAATAGTATTTTTATTCTCTCATTTTATATATTTTCACCTTTAGTTGCCTTGTATGTTTCATTTTATATTTAATTGTGTGTTGCCTTCAATGAGTTATTTGGTTTTGTGAAATATAATTTGTTTGCCTAAAAACAAGCTTGTCCAGTTGGGCAATGAATTTAAAAATCTATGTAAAATATATGTAACAAACTGTATTTTTTTTAGCTGTACAATACTTATATATTATATGTGTCTAAATAAATAAATATGATTCAGTTTTGAATTGTAAAACTGTATCATCTGCAAAACATGTGACATTTCCATTTGGATCTAGTGTTCTACCCTGTGGGACCCCGAAGCTAGTAACAAGAGGAGTGTTTGTGATATTATTGATTCTAAGTTCCTGTTTTCTATCTGCAATATACCTAATGAACAAATCTAGTTCTCTACCTGTTAAATCAATTTTTTCTAACTTGTCAATTAATTTTGTGTCTTGGTAAGATCGAGGAAGATTGAAATGCAGTTTTGTCCCTTATCCAAATTACTAATGAGTAAAATCAGTGACAGGCAGTAGGCTAAGTAGTTCCCAAATTTGGCCAAAAACCGAATTGATTTTCTGAGATTATTTTAAGTTTCAATAATTTTTTGATAATGACTTTAGCGGGGTAATAGGTAGGCTTACAATACGTCCCGGTTTGACCGGGATTATCCCAGTTTCACACATTGGTCCCGGTGTCCTGGCCGGTGTGGCATTTTGTACCGGCTGTTGCGGGTGTTTTTCACATTTACATTTATCACTTGCAGTGTAATTATGTTTTAGTAAGATGACACAGAAGCGCGCAATTTATCTAACTGATTTAGTTTAGGTTTTAAAATAATGTTTAAAACGTTGAAAAAATATTGCAAAATTACAAATAAACTGCACCCATTTATAAAAAAGTTTTGCAGTGAGGACAGCAAAGTGAAGTGAGTGCAATGTTTCTCAGAATTTTTTATTGCACACAGTGAGCGAGTGGACATTAAAGATTGTGTATTGGCTGAAGCAATCTTTTCATCTATTAAAACATTTTTTTAAAACAACGATTCCATTCTAGATGATTTAGTTATTGGGGCCAAAAAAGCCACATTTGCTTTTCACACACCGATGCATGATATGAGCTTCAAAACTTCTAACTGTACGGCCTATAATTATTTATGTCAGATCTATTTCCAGCTTTGTGGATCGGAATCATTGGACTTTTGTTACAAAAGGAAAGTGAATGAATTTTAGGCTTAGATTAATTAAGTAGTGTGGGGGCATAACAGGTGAAGAGTCAATGTTTTAAGGATTTTGACAGTTATTCCATCCGTACCTGGAGTATTAGTATTCTTTAAAGAGTTAATCACTTTATCTATGTCAGCTTCCTCTACATACGAATATGAAAATTTATGTCACAAATCATATTTTGAGTTCAGTGTTGGTAGCAGTTGAAAGATTGAAAAAGATTTATTTAGCTAAGTCAGTCATAATATTGGTGAAGAAGCGATTGGCTTGATTGACAATTATGTCAGGGTTATTTTAAAAATAAGTCAATTCCTCTTTAATGCGTAATTGATTAAGGACATTCTTTTTGGTATTAGTTACCTCCCTCATGGTATTTTGTTCATTTTTTGTTTGTGGTGGATTTCTTTAGCTTTTTTATAATGTGAGTGCAAATATTCTGAACCTTTATAAAAAACTTGCGTGATATGTAATGTTTTAAGTAGTTCTATGTATTTTTGCAGTTAGTAATTTAGAAAAGATCTCTCAAATTTGGATATCAAAAGATATTTTTAAGGTTTAGTAATCAATTATTATGTTGGAGTGTCGACATTCCATCTTGGTATTGTTGTTTTTCGAGGAATTAATGTAACCATGGTCGTGTCACTGGTCAGTCATTGTTGATATATTATGCGCTTGGAGCAGAAGAGAACTCTTGAATAACATAAATGACATCCAGTTTACTAGTGTCCGGGGCTAATTATTTGCTGCAGCGTGTAATGTAATGTTAAATACTCGAGAAAATTATTTGTATTCCAATTCAATTCATTTTCGGTTTTTTCATAAATTCGTCGATAACATCGTTATAAAAAATTCCCGATCGTTTTATTTCTAAAAATAATTATTTTTTTAATAGCCATCGTGGAAAAATCATAAATTGGTGTCTTTTTTTATTTCAATTTCATTACATACATATTATTTAGGTATATTATAATTTTATTTTTTGCCAGACAGCAGAACAGTTTTACGACAAGGACTGTCCTTCACATAGTAAATTAAAGTTAAAGTACGTATACAAAAACATAAAAATCAAAGTAATTAAGTAACATATTAAAAGTAAACTAAAATGTTTAATAAGTCTTTAGTGATCTTATTCAATATTCATGGCACAACGCATTGTATCGTTCTCTCACTGTACACATATGATCTGGTAGAATAGCTACATTGAGGGTCTACATTATTTATCAACTCTTCTAAAATTATAGTACATGTTACTTTTGTAAGATTTTGCATATTGTAAATAATTTGTAATAATCATCTTTATCTTATCACACTTATCTACTATAAGTTTTAAAAATCTTAATTGAAACTGTTTAATTTTATAAGATAGTCCATAGCTACTCACTCCATAACTGATAACCGAGTCGACCATCGCAAAGTACAGTGAGTATGAGGATTTTGACTTTGATTTCATGGCTTTATAGGGTACCGAGTCCGACGAACCCCTTGCCCCTTCATCGGTAGTATGCCTTAATGGCCTGAAAAAGAGTACGAGTATAGATGATTTTGTAAATAAGTATGAATCTATTTTAGCGCCGAAAACGACCGTTCATGCACTCAGCGATTCACTCCACTACGCAGCATTTCCGGGAGGGTCCAACCACGCTGTTTTGTCGTCGTAGACCGCAACCAGGTCACTAATTTTCCGGTGAGAATAGATGTGAAAATGTTCACAATGCCACATGAACAGGCAGCCCAGGACCGGCAAGCTTGAAGCGATGTAACGAAGTCAACTGATCTGTTACGGTAGTAGTGTAGTAAACGTTCTGGGGAGTTAGCGGTTTAGAGGGTTTGATTAGAGCATGTTGATGCATGGTGACTCCAGGTGTGAGGATATTGAATGCCCCAATATTGACAAGCGGCAGGTTATAAGAACAGAAACTTCTAACGGGTGTATTGAATATATTAAAGTTATTTATACAAATGTGGAATTTAGTAAAGAATGGAGGCAGCTCCTGGGGAGGCTGTAAATCGCCCGATCGAGTGCAGCTGCCGCGTATCTGTTGTTGCATACCGTCGGCATCCAACGTCTTTATGGCTGATGGGAGTTGTGTTACAAATAACGCCTTGCTGGGTTCGTTCAGCATCGCTGTGAGATCTCTAGTAGACGAGGCGATAGCCTTGCACAAAGATTTATCTTTTAAATGGATACATTTTCATGTGCGTTCTTCTTCAGTTACCTTTCCAAATACATTTATATACGCAATTATAACAAACAAATAGTTTATCCCAGAGTATTGAGAATATGGATTCTTTTCTTACTGAGAACATTAAAACCAATTCTCAATGGAGAAAGTAAGCATATTTAACACTTTTTACAAATGCACCGAAAACACTTATTTTTATGTTACATTTACGATGACACGTATATGAGCAATATGATCATGAAACTGGATTATTCCCAGTATGACTAAAAATATGAAGTATTAAAATACTTTTACAGTTACTCGAATAAGATCAACGTGAACATGAAAACGGTTTCTCCCCAGTGCGAATGAGAAAAAATTTATTTACGATGATTTTCAGATTAAACTTATAAATACACTATGAACATGAAAGTATCTTATCTGCAATATGCTTAAACTCGTGACTTTTTAGACTTGATTTACGAATACACGAAAATTTACACTGTGAACACGAAAACGGTTTCTCAACAGAATGTATTACAACGTGAACTCTTAAGTAAGCTTTCTGATTGCACGTATACGGGCACTGGGCACACGAAAACAGTTTCTCTCCAGTATGCGTAAGCGTATGACGTTTTAAACTTGATTTAAGATTGCACGAATAATTGCACTGTAAACACGAAAACGGTTTCTCCCCCGTATGCGTAAGTACGTGAGATTTTAAATCTGAATTACGATAGCATGAATAATTACACTGGGAACACGAGAACATTTTATCTCCAGTATGCGTAAACGCGTGACGTTTCAAAATTGATTTAAGATTGCACGAATAATTGCACTGTGAACATGAAAATAGTTTCCCTTCAGTGTGCGTAAGTACATGTGATTTTAAATATGGTTTACGATAGCATGAATAATTACAATGTGTACACGAAAACAATTTCTCTCCGGTGTGCGTAAGTTCATGACTTTTCAGATTCGATTTATGATTACACGAAAAATTGCACTGTGAACACGAAAACGGTTTCTCTCCGGTATGAGTAAGCTCGTGACTTCTTAGATTTGATTTTAAATTGCATGAATAATTACACTGTAAACACGAAAATAGTTTCTCTCCAGAATGCGTAAGCTCATGACGTTTTATACTTGATTTATGATTGCACGAAAAAGGGCACTGTGAACACGAAAACAATTTCTCTCCAGTATGTATTAATACGTGAACCTTTAAAGACCTTTTTCTCTTGCATGTGTACGGGCACTGCACACATGAAAACGGTTTCCCACCAGAGGAAGAAAGCGGGCGCCCAGTTGAGGCTTGTTTTTCGAAGAAAACGGTCTCCCGTGCTGGCTCGTGTGCAGAGGCGGGCGAGGGCCCAGCTGGGGCTCCCGAAATACAATCTTGCGTTCTCAAGAGATCTGCAACGTAAATATATTATTTGAGAGAATGAAATATTTTATTGTATGCTGAATATTTTCGTCACACACGTATGGATGACATTAAAATTCACGATTCTCAAAACTCAAAACACAAGAGTGTTGAGCACGGATTGGAAATCATAACGTGTTTCCTTACCGGCGCGTTGGTCGACCTTCCTGGAGTACTCCGAACACTCCTGCTTGATGTCAGGATACCATATGTCTATATCAGTGTACGGCACACAACCGCCTGCTCCTTCATCTGACCCAGGCTCAGACTTTACGGCAGTAGTAACAACTGGGGCAGCGCAATCCATGGCTCTAGACATTACCGCGAGTACGAGACGCGGTGAACAAATGGTTATTGTCTAATGGCAGCTGAGCACAGACACGAGCGAGCCATAGACAAATAAAATTAATTCTTCGGTATGTCTTCTGTAGCCTAGCAAAAGTTTATATTATGGATCATTGTAAAACTGCAACATTATAAAATAAATAATTGTGTTAGTTTTCGATATTACTTAGTTCCCAATTTATGGCGAAATACTTATATTCTAAGACAATTGTTTGGCCAGTCTATTGTAAAACTTTTGCGAGCCCCATTGAACGACGTGATGACAGCCAAGCTACTTCAATCAGAATTGAAAATTATCCTGTGCACAACTTTAGGACGAAGAAGACGTGGAAGTCCACAGTAATGTATGGATGCGTTATATTTAGCTGGAATAAGATGTGAGAGCGACTCATGATTTGAGACTTAGAGATACACTATACAAACCTTGTATCATCTATCTAGAGACTATAAAAATTGAATAATATTTATTTGGGAGTTAAGTTGGTGGTTAAATAAAATAATGATGATTGGCGTGTTGATGTTTATTGTGACAGCATCAACGAACGAGGAAAACAGATATTACAGATAGAATGAAGAAATGAAAAGATCAGGAGGTGCGCGTGTATTATGAAAGGAAGCGAGTCGACAGTCTCGCTCGGGGCGCATGGGCCAGAAAGACCGCTGTTGCGGAGCGATGAAACAGGAGAGAGATCATCGGTGAGGAATCGGGTCAGACCTGTAGCGGCAGCCGGCAGCGCTATGTTGCTAGCATTGATATCGACTGATATGGTGGTCAACTTGAAATTTGATCTCCACATCTATTGTATACAAGATATATAAATATTAAAAACCAATGAGTACCAATAGATAGTTGAATAAAATTAAACTCTTGTAATCGTACAATTTACACACTATTATGATCATCATCGTCATTATTATTTTCGTCCAAAGTGACGATAAAGATAAAGATCTTAGGATTATTATTTTTTAAATAGAGATGCGTATACGGAATACATGTCACATCAATATATCGTATGAGTATGAAACCTTGCACCTCACAATGCAGGGAAAGATGAATGGAAATCGGAACCCTGGAAGAAGAACATCATGACTAAAGACAATGGTTTGACCAGTCTATTGTACAGCTTTTGCGGGTTGTAGAATAAAACGTAAAGGAGAGCCCTAAATTATAACACTTGTACTATTATTGACAGATATTCTATATAAAATGATTAATAGCATATTGGACTGCCCTGAGTTAACACAAATGGTTTCGTATAAAGTACCTACTTAAACGAGACAACATGAAGTGTTATTTGTACACATATTAATAATTATGCTATTAACTCGCCAATAATACGGATGCACCGGCTCGGTATTGGTACACTTATCCAAACCAATTACTAATTGATATTATTTCACAAACTTTGGTCTCACGCTTAGGCAGAGTCGTTGGATTCACCGTCCAGAATTGTCGCCATAGATCATCGCGTATAACTGGGAAACCAGCCATGCGGCGCTAGAGTAGGGGAAAGCGCGCACCCCATCGTTTGTAAGTCGCTCCCACGCAGCCTCCTCAACGTTTGTTGTTATATGGTGGTCTTTTAACAGAGCGAGGTGGGGTCAATTTCATGGAACGTTTTCTATTAATGCTCATAATGGTGGTTTCTTTAACGATTTGTAGATAGCGGCGGCGGCGGTGTTTCTTACCACTATGTCCACAGGTATCAAATGACAATGAGACATGATGAGATTTAGTTGAGATACATCTCAACAGGTGCCATGTACCAGTGTTGAGATTTTGATCTGGAGATCAGCGATCACCTTGAGATTGGTAGAAAGAGGCAAAAACTCAATCTGACGTTCGATCCGGCTGCGATATTTGACAAGAGCGCTCAAACGTCACCTAAAGTCACCGAAGATCCACAATTATCTAGATTTTCGTAAAAACTATATTCTCTTAAAATTAATTCAGTCTTGAACAGATTTTCAGGAAAAAACCGCCATCGTCGCACAACCTGTAGCAGAACTACGGATCTAGGTGATTTTGATGTTTCTGTCATCAAGTCTGAACCAGGGTCATATTGGAAGATATAAGAAAAGTCGTTGAAGTACTACGTTTTAATGTAGATATCACTCTTCTCAATATAAAGATGGAACGTCTGAAGCATGATGATGGTGAGCAAGACACTTTTAAAACCGGTTTATATGAGATTTTTGTGGAATCTCTCACTCTCAGGTGAACCAGAGAACCACGATGCTAATATCTGAGCAATGTGGTCATCTAGTCTGCTTCTACAGGGCGTACTACCTCCACTATTCCCTGTGTAGCGAAGTCCAGTTATGTTAGAGTCATCCACTTAGTTGGGCATCATAATGATCACAGATTGCATTATAAAATTTATTTTATTTGTTAACCCGCCTGGCGCGGTTGTATCACATTTGTCGCGCCATGGTATAGGCCCACACTGCGGTTGTATCATATTTGGTATATGACGTTTGGATGTCGGTAAAATCGGGAGTATTCGTTATAGAACTCTCAAATTTGTACAGTAAAATTCCTTATTTCGTCACCTTAGCGACATCTCCAAGATACACTCGAGATTATTTTGTTAGGTTACCAAAAATGACATTTTTCGGGACCTCGTCCATCGATCTCAAGTCCTTATCAGTTTGAAAAATTGCCGCCATATTAAGATTGAGCGGCGCGCACGCGCAGTTTCGAAAGCGAACTCGTCGAAAGCGGACTCTGCTCCGATGCATTATTTTCAGTATACATTGGTTTAACGGAACATTCATTTATCACAAACTATTTAAACATTTTTTTGCAAGTGTTAGGTGTGCTCTTTTTTCTTTTCGTGTCGTGTTTCGGAGTTGTTATAGTGAGTTGAATTATAATTCGGAACCAAAACTTTTATGTGAGTTTACATTTTGTGTGCGTTTTTGTGCGTGTTTTTGTCAAATTTAAATTTAATTTTATATTACTTTCCACTGTAAAAAAAGTATTCTTTAAAATGGAGCGGCAAAATTTGCATGAAGAACAAATTGGTGACCTTATTCAAGAATTAGACTCTGATTATGAAATGAGTGAAGAAGAATTAGAACCATGTGACATAGTTAGTGACGATTTATATACCGAAGCACAACCTATCGAGGAAGACGTTGGACAATATTTGCAATCTTGGACTTCTGGACCTCACATTCCCATCATTTATGAATTTGATGACTTCCAATCTGGCATAACAACCAACATTTTTTCTGAAAATTCATCAGAATCAATTTTTTTCGAACATTTCCTCAACTTTTCGATCATGTCAAAAATTGTGGAGGAAACTAATAAATTTTATTATTTTAATTTTAATAAGAAGGAACACGGGCCAAAATCACGTTCACATAAATGGAAAGATACCACCGTACAAGAAATGTATGTATTTTTTGCAACAGCAATGCTTATGACAAGAAATAAGCATTTGTCTATTGAAGAACACTGGAGTACTGATCCCTTACTCGCGAGTCCAATTTTCGGTAAAACAATGCCGAGAGATCAGTACCAATTGTTACTACAGATGCTACATTTCTCTGACCCATATGAATTAGCTTCGCAAGATAAACTCGTAAAACTTCGATTATTATTAGAACATACCCGTAAAATATTTAAAGAAACAATGGTCCCACATGAAAATTTATGTATTGACGAAAGTATTATTGTTTTTAAAGGCCGGCTTAAATTCAAACAATATCTTCCAAAAAAACGACATCGTTTTGGCATCAAAATGTTTGTTTTATGTGACGTAATGACAGGCTACATCGTTGATTTCATAATTTACTGTGGACAAGGAACGGAAATAGTGGATGATCAAAATATTGGAGTTTCTGGAGCTGTTGTCACTACCCTCTTAAATGATTATATCGGTAAAGGCCATAATTTGTGGTGTGATAATTGGTACACAAGTCCGACGTTATTTAAATACCTTCATACTAACCGAACGAATGCGTGTGGGACGGTGAGAAAAAATCGGAAAGGGATGCCAGATTTTAAAAAACTAAAAAAGGGAGAAATAGAGGCTAAGAAGAACAGTCCATTATTGGCCCTCAAATGGTGTGACAGAAGAGATGTGCATATCCTTACCACTTTACATGACGAATCTTTTGAATGCACTGGGAAAAACCATTATCAAACGGGTGAGCCTATACTGAAGCCAAAGTGCATAATCGAGTATAATAAATCTATGGGTGCGGTGGACAAAACTGACATGATGCTTAGTAGCTTATCATGTATGAGGAAATCTGTGAAATGGTACAAAAAAGTAGCATTTCACATAATTGATTTATATTTATTGAATGGCTATAATATGTATAAATTTGTCACCGGTAACAAAAAAACATTAGCTGAATTTCAGCTGAGCGTAATTAGACAGCTCTTAGAAAAATACTCTGTACCAATTATCAATACACCACATCCAACACCTTCAACAAGCCATACTCCACACAGAATTTTGCCCAAAACACTAGCCGACCATATGCCAGAACCCATTCCACCAACACTTAAAAATAACAAACCCCGAAGACGATGTCACGTTTGCGGCAATACGAAAATTCAGGAAAAAAAAATGTCCCTTACAAAATTTATGTGTGGTGCTTGTAAAGTGTCCTTATGTGTATATCCTTGTTTTAAAATATATCACACCTCAAAACATTTTTAAATCTTTACAGTATTCAGACTATTAATAAAAATGAAGTGTCTCTGCCCCTAAACTGTTCTTCAAGATAACGATTTTAATGATAAACATTTGCGTGTGATTTATTGGTGTTCCACTTGAAAAGGAGTCTGTAATATAAGGCGCGCGGCGCAGTGTTCCGACCTTGTACAACGGACCAACATGGCGACGTCGCTCGAGTGGTGACCCATCAGTATGAGATATTTTTGTTTATATATTCTGTCAATTCTAAGCATGTCTCTGTTTCTTTTAGTAAACAGAAAATATATTTATCTATTATTGATCTTCTCAAGCGATACCAATTATTTTTTACTCTCGTATTTATGATTTAAATTAAAGTATAAATATTCTTGAAACGGTGCCGCGTACTGAAAATGTTGTTGTTGAAAGATGACGCGTAGTAAGGGTTAATCTTTCTAATTAATATATTTAATTTGTTTTACTATTAATTCGATATGTCTTATTAAACCCATGATCGAAACTTGTGGAGGCGGATTGCACTAATCTTGTCATCTGATTGGAGCACATAGTGTTCTCAATACTACTTTTCACATAATGATTGGTTTTAAATTATGTTTTATCGTGTATGGAACGATTTATATTAGTGATACCATATCTATGATCATGTCGTCTGTGGTGTTCTCCATCTGACGAGTATATCTCTTATCTATGATCTGACGTGGGCGTGGAAAAGTTTCACGCTATATGACTCGTCGCATCGTGTAGCGGTAAATCGATCTTTAAGTTTCTAAAACCTTTACAAAGTATTAAAATGTTGTTTTTTGACGTATGACATGAGCATTTTTATTTGTGTGTCAACAGGATGAGATTTCTTATAGATTTATTTGAGATACATCTCAATACAAATTCATATGTACATATTTTGAACTGGAGAGCTGCCTAAGCCTACTACAGAAACGCACAATTATCGTGCAGGTCAGACATCGGCCGAAATGGCAACGCTGCATTGCGATGTCACTTCCGTAACAAGATTTATTTCGGTTTACTTTACCATTGGTGTCTTCGGATGTTTCACTTCAAAAAGGAAGTCATTTGGATTCAATCTTCTGCGCGTTATGGTAGTCAAGTTATCACAATACTATAAAGTTCAATAAAATTTAACATAAAATACAATAGACATTATTGCACTTGAAATATATTTGTTTTTTAGAAGAAAACCGCGGTTGTCACACGACCGCCATAGCAGAACCATGGATCTAGGTGTTTCTGCCATTAGGTCTGGACCTGGGTCTTCTATTACTGAGAGCCAAGATGTACGAAAAGGCATCGAAGTGTTGTGTGCCGATGTAGACGTAACACCAGATATAAAGTTGGAACGACTGGAGCATGATGATCTCGAGCAAGACACTTCTAAAACTGGTTTGTATTCTTATACTTATATTGTAGACTCTCTCTCCCTCTCAGTTTGACGACTGGAACACGATGCTCGTGTCTGAGCAACGTGGTCCTCAGACCAGGGTGAACTGCCTCTCCAGTTTCCTGTGTAGCGAGACTCTCGTCATTTATCCACCTTGTTGGGGATCCTAGTGATCACTTACATTTCCATATCTTTTAACAACATTCTCAAAGTATGCAATGATCATTTTCCTGCACGGCTATCCTGAAGAATAGAGACATGCGCTTACAATAAGAACATCACGTCACTGAGATTATTCTTTCTTTCATTCTTAATTCACAGAAATGCTCTATCCCCACACACTGCACTCAAAGTCATTATTTAGTCTTGATTTAATTTTTGTACAAAAATAATAAATTACACGCTTGGTGATTCAATGGTCGAGGGTTCGAGCCTCATTCCAGGAAACAAGTAGGTTAGTTCTACTTTCAAAACACAAGCGTTTACCTCAATGTGTAAATGGCTTACTATTCTTGTTATCTAGATGCTCCTGCCGTTAAGCCTGAGCCAGGGTCTCCAGCTCAGAGCTGCGATGAAGGTGAAGACGGTGGAGCGTCCTACACTGATATAGATATTTCGCTCCCTGACATTAAGCGGGAATGCTCGGAGTACTCCAGGCGAGCCGACCAGCGCGCTGGTAAGAAAGTTGTTCCTATCCATCCTGTTATTTTTGAACGGAGTTAATATTTAAATATTTCTTCAATAATCATTGATCCTAGATCTGAGCCTGTATTTTGGCCGCCTTTTTCCTTTCCACGTGGCGGCATCTACAGTAATTATGTTGTCGGTAGATATGTGCTATCGCCATCATCAGGACTCGCGTGCAGGAGTTTCCATTTCCATAATGAGAAATGATGTCAGTTGAAACATCGGGTGATTGGGGTATGTTTTTAGTAGATCATCTGACCCGTCTTAAATACTTTTCCAAGATCAGAATGTTGTATTTCTTTACATAAATTAGATTAATAATCCTTTTTTTATTTTCGGTGCCCGTGTATACTTAATTTTTTGTACGGGTTCAGATTTTCCTCACTGTTTTAACGGATCGCAATGATCGCTCTAACAGTATAACAGATCGGAATAGGTTATCGGATCCCCCGGAACGATGACCCATTAAGAAATAAAAGGAAATTTATTAGGGTGTGGGTCTCTCGCTGGGGGTTGCTGGGATAGACAATGCCGGGAAGAGCAGTGACTAGAGAGATCTAACGGAGCATTCTACTAGCTCTCCCTCGCATCTCTTGCGAACTGGATAGGATGAATTTCTGCCGGACTGTGACCGAGTTCTGCGGCAGCAACATGTGACATCTACCCTCCCGTTTTGGGGGTGCATGACTTATATAGCTTCTCTCTGGCTGCCTTCTGAATTTAATGTGATAACCAATCTCACGTCAAATTGTACAGGTATGGCTCTGGTACTATGATACCGGAGCCAACATGTGATGGTATTATGATGATAATGTTAATAACTGAATATAATAAAATAAAAAAATATGTAATTATGATGAAATGAGAGTAAACAACTCTCAAAACGATTCAAATAAGGGTGTAAATAAAATAATAAAATAGCTCCTTCCGTCTTTACTGTACTCCTCCGCAGTGTTCTTTTGACATGAACGCACCGGAACGGCGTTCCGGCATCTTTTTCGACGGATATTCCAAGTTTTAAAAGTGACTTTTGAAACATTGATGATTTGTCCACGTGGACTTGAAATGTCGTGTCCAGTGTAGCAGGTCGGCGAAAAATAATGTGTTCCTTCTATTATATCTTGTGCATTGTGCTAATCACATGCTAGAATTATCAGTGTGTGATTCTGTCAATGAAAGATAAGAAATAAATCGATTCATCGGCAAAGAATAATCTCATTTATGTGCACTAACTTTGGACGCTGAATTGTATGTACCTGATGGGTCATCTAGTCATCTAGTTTGTGTACAATTTTGGCTCTGGATTATATTTGAATTCTGTGTGTATCAGTTTAAAGAAGCAATACATGATGCTACAAGAGATAAAAATGATTAATGACTTTTACAGAATTATTATTACATCTAGAACTTAGGGCATATTATAAATGAATGCACTATTGGTGTTTTCGTTTAGTTTTACTTCATTTAATACATTTTATGCATATTTCAAAAAGACAATATAATGAAGATTACATAATAGTATAGACGTTGAGTTGTCGTAATCATAAATACAAAAAGAGTGCACTTATATATATAAATAAAGAGGGAGATCGACTATAAAATTACTTGTTAAAGAGAGGAACAGAAAACATATACAGTTCGGTAGAACATCAAAGAAGACAGAATATAAAATTATATGCCAAAGAGAAAGACAGAATACATATACAGATAGACGGAACATTAAGGGAGAGAAAATACAGTGTTGATGTACATTTGTACAGGATTTTTAAGGTAAATGATTTGTGCATTCCGTGAATACTTTCCAGAAAAAACTGTTGCATTTGATACGGACTCTAAATACCATTCTTATTTCTTCAAGCGACTATGAACGCAGGATTTTGCAGATTACTCTAATTGCCACTCCAATAAAAGCTTCGTTGAAGAATGAGACAATTTCAGCTCTTTTTTTCATCAAACTTGTCGGTCCCTTAAATCCTTTAAAGTAAATTGATCTGTAATTACTCAGAGCACGACACTCGGGCATAGGTACTGACAGCAAGGAAAGGAGCCGAGAAGACTTGTCGAACGAGAATTGGATATGTGCCTTAAATACAATAAATTTATTTTAATTAAAAACTGAATATATCATTTATTTAATTAAAATATTAACAAAATGTGAGTTCCGGCACCTTTCTTCTTACAAGAGTAGTACTGCTCCTCCATTTTATCAGCGTACAAGAAGTGCCTGTATACAAGGCCCTATTCTTCGCAGTTTGTCGATGAGGTCCACCACAGGTAGGCGAGTGGTTTAGATCGAGAATGTAGTTCCTACAAATTTAAACGTCTCTCTGCACAAGCTATTGTACATTTTCTTTAGTGTTTGTTTTGATTATCAAATAGTATTTCAATATTTTAAAGACGTTTGAAAAGTTTAATAGATATAATGTAACATTTCCCCTAAAACCAAATCGGAAAACATATGATTTTTCTTAATAATGTACATGTACAATTTATTTTTGTTGCAGATCTCTCGAAACCCCGATATTCTGTTGCATCTACCCGTGAAGGAAAAACAAGAAACTGTATACACACTTTCATTGAAGATGAAAGACTTTCATGTTCGCAGTGTACTTATACTTGTGATAAGAAAAGCAGTTTAAGAACACATATTCTTACTCATACTGCGGTTAAACTGTTTTCTTGTTCACAGTGTACTTATTCAAGTAATCAAAGGACCCAATTAAGAACACATATTCTTAATCACTCGGGGGAAGGACTATCGAATCGAAAAGGCAACTTAAAAAAACGTATGCTCTCTCACTGGGGGGAGAAACGGTTTTCGTGTTCGCTGTGTACTTATTCGTGTAATAATAAAATTAACTTAAAAATACATATGCTTAACCACTCGGGTGTAAAACAATTCTCATGTTCACAGTGCACTTATTCGTGTAATCGAAAGTACCATTTAAAAATGCATATGCTTACTCACTCCGGGGAAAAACTATTTTCTTGTTCTGAGTGTACTTATTCGTGTAAACGAAAGGACCAGTTAAAAAGACATATACTTAGTCACGCGGGTTTAAAACCGTTTTCGTGTTCGCAGTGCGCATATTCGAATAATCAAAAGAGCTACCTAAAAATTCATATGCTTACTCACTCGAAGGAAAAACCGTTATCTTGTTTGCAATGCACTTATTCATGTATTCGTAAGAGTCAGTTAAGAATACATTTGCTTAGTCACTCGGGGGTTAAACAATTTTCATGTACACAGTGCACTTATTCGTGTAATCGAAAGAACTACTTAAAAATTCATATGCTTACTCACTCCAGGGAAAAACTATATTTTTGTTCTGAGTGCACTTATTCGTGTAAACAAAAGGACCAGTTAAAAATACATATACTTAGTCACGCGGAGGTAAAACCGTTTTCGTTTTCGCAATGCGCATATACGAATAATCAAAAGAGCTACCTAAAAATTCATAAGCCTACTCACTCGACAAAAAAACTGTTATCTTGTTTGCAATGCACTTATTCATGTATTCGTAAAAGTCAGTTAAGAAAACATATGTTTAGTCACACGGGGGTTAAACAATTTTCATGTTCACAGTGCAATTATACGTGTAATCGAAAGAACCACTTAAAAACTCATATGCTTACTCACTCCAGCGAAAAACTATTTTCTTGTTCTGAGTGCACTTATTCGTGTAATCGAAAAGATCACCTAAAAAGACATATTCTTACTCATTCAGAGAATAAACTGTTTTCGTGTTTACAGTGCACTTATTCGTGTAATCAGAAAAGCGACTTAAATATACATATGCTTAATCACTCGGGGGAGAAATTGTTTTCATGTTCCCAATGCGCTTATTCGTGTAATCGAAAAAGCGACCTGAAGAAACATTGGTTTAATCACTCCGTTAATAAATCGTTTTCGTGTTCACAATGCACTTATGTGTGTAGTCGAAACTCTAGCCTTGTAAGCCATATGCTTACTCACTCAAAGGTAAAACTACTTTCGTGTTCAGAGTGCACTTATTCATGTAATCGAAATGCTAGCCTAAAAAGACATATGCTTACTCATTTGAGGGATAAAATATTTTCATGTTCAGAATGCCCTTATTCGTGTAATCGATATGCTAGCCTTAAAAGACATATGCTCACTCACTCGAGGTAAAATCAATTTTCGTGTTCAGAGTGTATTTATTTATGTAAGAAAAAGAGCGACATAAAAATACACATTCTTGTCACATGGTGGTAAAATTGTTTTCTTGATTACAGTGCATTTATATTTGTAAACGAAGGGCCAATTAAAAGAGATATACTAAATTACTCGGTGAAATAATCGTTTTATTGTTGTCAGTGTAGTTAATTTTGTAACCAAAAGAGCAACATAAAAATACACAAGCTTTCTCATTCGGGGGGAAAATGGTTCTCATATTCATAGATAAGTGCTCTAATATTTGTAATAAAAAAACTAATTTAATAAGACATATACTTACTCATTCGGGAGGAAAACGAATGGGCCAGTTTAAAATACATTTGCTTACTCACTTAGGGATAAAGTCTTTTCATGTTCAGAGTGTAATTATTCATGTAACCGGAATTACCACCTAAAAAAACATTCGCTTACTCATTCGGAATAAAATCATTTTTTTGTTAGCTGTATTCGTATATCTGAAAGGGCCATTATAAATACCTACTCCTTTGGGGAAAAAACCGTTTTAACCTGCTTATTTGCAATCGAAAGGGCTACTTAAAAATACATAAGCTTACTAATTCGGAGGAAAACAGATTTAGCGTTTACAGTGCTCTTATTATTTTGACTTAGATTAACGATTAGATAGTACGACTACTAATTATGCTCATTTCAGTCCACTAATTATGCTAATTCCAGGTACAGGCAGGTTAGCAATATTGTATAGTTATCCCGCTTTTATTCATTGGTCCCACGTCCCTTCCCGTGTGGGATTTAGTACCGGCCCTTGTGAGTGCTGTGCACGAGCTCCCCCGCATCACGCGGCTTTCTGTGTTCTCGCGGGCGACAGTTGAAGCCGAGCATGGAACACTTGCAGTGTAATTATATTTTAGTAAGGTGACGCAGCAGCGCATTATTTATCAACCTAATTTAATTAACTTAATTTGTCTACCTAACCCTTTTAAAATTATCTTTATTATTTCGAAAAGAAATTGCAAATATACGAATGAACTGCAAAAAGACTACCCATTTATAAAGAAGCTTTGTGGTGAGAACGGCTAAGTAAAGTGCCAGCAGTGTTTTTCAGATTTGTTTTATTGCACACCGTGGGCGAGCGGACATTAAAGATCGTGTAGCGGCTGTCACAAGCTCTTCATCTGTTAAAACATTCTTTGAAAACGATGATTCCATTAGAGATGATTTAGTTATTGCGGCCAAGGAGGCCACATTTTTCTTTCACACAGGGATGCATGATATAAGTTTCAAAACTGCTGACTGCGTCCAAATTATTTTCTAATTCTTTTAAACAAAATTTGGTGCTGCGAGAACCGAATACGAAGCGGTAATTGGCCCGGTTTAGAGCTTTATAATTATAATATTTATATGATCAATGTATGTGTAGTGATAATTTTAATTATAATTAATAATAAGAAAGGGTGGTAACGATGAGGAAAACAAATATGGCTTAACCAGAAGCGTGTCTTGTCGCAATGAAGTATGACCAATAGAATGTTCGTTTGTCCTCGAAATGGAAACAGTCGCCACAGAAGTGCACGGAGCGAGCAGCAAGGAGTCGGTGACTTTACAGAGACGGGAAGGGCGGAGTGACACTTAGTGTCACTTAGGACGACACTATCCTTCGTCCGGCCGAAGACCGGATCCGAAATCGATACCAGCGACACGACATGACTTAATGTTAAGGTAGTTCTTAAGTAAATTGAAGTTAGTTTTAAGTATCTGTGCCTATCCATTATGTACGTAGTAGATATATACAAACTGATCCAGATTGTCATCCGTGTTTCCATCAATCAACCCGCCCTTCCGTCACGACCATAGTGCAAAGATCGGTGTGATCTCCGGATCCATATACAGATTATATTATTAATTTGTAATCCGATTCCCCGGAACGATGACCTATTAAGAAATTAAAGAAAATTTCGGACATCTCCCGTTGGGGGTTGCTGGGATGGACGACGCCGGAAAAAGCAGAGGGTAAAGCTACCTAACGGAGCATTCTACTGGCTCTCCCTCGCACCTCTTGCGACCTGGATAGAGTGAATTTCTGCCGGAATGTAACAGAGTTCTGCGATTGCAACACATAAATGTGACTTCTACCCTCCCCTTTTGGCGGTGCATGATTTGTATAGCTTCTCTCTGGCTGCCCTATGAATTGTATGTGATAACAATTCTCACGTGACATTGGACAAGTGTGTGGATGTTGTATAGAGAAGTGAGAAATGCGAAGCGTAGAGGTTGAAAACTAATGGATCGTCGGCCTCGAGCGCCGTGGAGGGGCAACGGAATGGAAGATGTGTCATCAATGAGCGATCGGGCCAAACTGTTGAAGCAGCACTATGCCGCCGGTTAGGTTTTGAATTTAGATGCCGGATGGTAACGTGGGTGAATTTGAACCGTTATTCTCTGCACGGGTATGCCTCTGTACGATAATACCGAAGCCAATATTTGATGGTATTAAGGTATTGATAACTAAATGTAATAAAAAATAAAAATGATATATTGACGAATCGAAACGAGAATACACAACTCTCAAAACGATTCCGGGATAGAGTCTAAAATATTCATTTGTTAACAAGCCATGGGTGCATTATAAATATATAGTTTACTAACTTCTCAGTACAAAAAAAAATATTCTGAAACATTATATTATTTTAATTGTCTTGATACGCCAACTGTTTAGACTACCTAAACGAATAAATACAATTAATGTTACTACAGCTCAAGGAACTGGTTTCTTATAAGGAAATATGATATTTTATTCCTACAAACATGTACATAAAATCTTCCCTGAAGCTAATTTACCCCTAATAGGGAAGACGTGATTTAAAAAAGATGTAATTCTATTTGTAAATGATTACATTATAATAATTGTAATGTTTCATCTTCCATTATGATAAATAATTTAATTTTAAAATAGCCCATTTAAGAGTCTTTTATTTCCAAACCCCTCTATAATAAAAAATGTATATTTAAATAAGCGTTGAAAAAAATGCCACTCTTGACTCACTGGCGTGATTGTGATTGGTATTCGATAATATCGGTGATTGAAAACTGTGACTGTGATCACTGATTCATTAATAATGCGCATGCGCCGTACGACATCGGAATACACGAAAAAAACATCACTTAATTAGCGTAAAAACATATTCTTGCAATAATAATTAATATACATCGAATTAATATCATCGCAAAAAGAATGAAAACCTTTAAAAATGTGAATTTATTTATCGGGTCAAATTCTCAACGTTTCGAGTCAAATGCGTAAAACGCTTTGGCAGATTAATCTAGATGGCAGTGATCACGAATTATAACGACATTCATTCATGAATATTTTCGTCTCATATGCACATGCACCGAATTACGGTTCACAACCAAATATAAAAAATGAATCACGAATCACAATATTTCCAGATATTCAATCACTGATGGTGAGTGTGACTCTAAAGATGTCAGTGATTTACTCACGGTTCGTGATTTTGAGCTCATCACCAATTAGAATGCAGTTTTACTAGGAAAAAATTATTCTTATGATTGGTTAAGATACTTTACAACAATAATAATATAAGTAATAGATAAACTTTGACTATTAACTTAACTCAAACATTATATTTCTATCATATATTTCAGCTAAGTGAAAATACAAACACAAGATGATCAGCACATGCTCTGCGCACTTGACTTCTGAAGATTTAAGATAATATGGCGATAGACACTGCATATTTTAATATTAAATATTTTGCTGGCGACTCACAGCATTAATTCGTTACATTCCGGATTTAAATATGCATATTTCTAAAAACAGGAATAATTTGCAAGATAAGTTTTGTGTGCTACTATTTGTTGAAATTGTTATATTATATATCCTAATACACTGCTTACAAATAGTTCCGGTAATATTAAAGTAACTATTTACTAACACTAGACGAATTCCTAAAATTTTATCTCAATCACTTCAATTATTTTTTAACACCATAACTAAATAACACGATCTGACGATATTTGGACAAAATATAAAGTTACAGGTTGCTTCTATTTTGAATAGAGGACCTGCGGCATAAAAACTCAAGTCTGTAAAATATGTTTTTCATATTCTTTCCCCAAGAACTTCAAAATGAACAATAAGATGAGAAGTATTTTTACTAATCATTTGAATAAACCGACCGCTATAAATGTTTTGTAAAAATTAAGGCAAATGTCTTATAAATGCGTTTATTTTTGATAATTCAAACATTTTTTTAATACGCAGTTGAACGTAACGCGATAAAAAATTTATCCTGGATTTCTTTTTCAATCTGGGGAAGGTTCTTTACCAACAATGCTACAGCGACACTAATTTTGACGTCAATTTTTTAACAAATTCAGACGTCTGCTATCGGTTTGCTCAAAAGTATTTGAGATTCCGTAAAAAATGATGGCTTTCAAATAATGGAACGATAGATGTATTAATTTGAAAAAGTGTAACATATAGGTACAAAAATGTGTTTTCAAAAATACCACCTAATGCACCTAAGCCCGGATTAAAAAAAAAAACAAGTTCGAATGCCGGTAGCGCAACAATGTTTATCGATAATATTTATTTTATATGTATATCTTTATAAATAATACATTTATTTAGTATTCAAATATTACAGAACTATAATGTGAATAATTGCAATTTTACAATAAAAATGTGTTCTTCTTAACAATAATTTTATTTTAATAATAAAATGTTGATTATTTGTGTTGAGAAAAGAGTTTCTCTCCAGCATGCGTAACCTCGTGACATTTTAGATTTGATTTATGATTGCACGAATAGTTGCACTGTGAACACAAAAACCATTTCTCTTTAGAATGCGTACGCTCGTGCCTTTTTAGAGTTGATTTACGATTGCAAGAATAATTGCACTGTGAACACGAAAACAGTTTCTCACCAGTATGCTTAAGCGCATGAAGTTTTAAACTTGATTTATGATTGCACGAATAATTACAATGTGAGCACAGGAACAGTTTCTCCCCAGTATGCGTGAGTTCATGTGATTTTAAATCTGTTTTACGATAGCATGAATAATTACACTGTAAACAAGAAAACCGTTTCTCTTTAGTATGCGTAATCGCATGACGTTTTAAACTTGATTTATGTTTGCACGAATAAGTGCACTGTGAACACGACAGCAGTTTTTCTCCAGTATGCGTAAGTAAATGTGATTTTAAATCTGTTTTACGCGAGCAAGAATAATTACATTGTGAACATGAAAACAGTTTATCTCTAGTATGCATAAGAGCATGTCTTCTTAAGTGTAATTTTTGTTTGCACGAATAAGTGCACTGCGGACATGAAAACGGTTTATCTCCAGTATGCGTGAGCTCGTGACTTTTTAGATTCGATTTATGATTGCACGAAAAATTGCACTGTGAACACGAAAACGGTTTCTCTCCTGTATGCGTAAGCTCATGACTTTTTAAACTTGGCTTTAGATTGCATGAATAATTGCACTGTGAACAAGAAAAGAGTTTCTCTCCAGAATGCGTAAGTTCATGACGTTTTATGCTTGATTGACGATTGCACGAATAATTGCACTGCAAACACGAAAACAATTTTTCTCCAGTATGTATTAATACGTGAATCTTTAAGGAAGCTTTCCGCTTGCACGTGTACGGGCATTGCGTACATGAAAACGCTTTTGTACCAGTGGAAGTGAGCGGGCGCCCACTGGAGGCTTTTGTTGCGAAGATATCTGTATCCAGTGCTGGTTCTTGTGTAGGGGTGGGCGGTGGCCCAGCAGGGGCTGCCGAAATACAATCCCGTGTTCTCAAGAGATCTGAAATGGAAATTTTTTATTAGTGAAAATTAAATGTTTTATTGTATATTGAATATATTTCTCATATCCGGGAATGTAGATAACATTAAAATTCAAAATTCTAAAATTACAACACAGAAATATAGCGCTCTTATAAAAATGTCACACACAACCCCTTAAAAGGCTACCACATCAGTCCCTCACATTGAAACAGTACTAATAAAGGTAATAATGGGGCGCCCTGGCCCTGGACAGCCCTTGGAGCCCTGAGTCATCCGGGGATGGTTAAAGGACTTATAATTACCATATAAACAAATACATTTCCCATACAATATACATTAAAAAAATACAAAATTGATGATGTAAAAGACGAGTACAAACAATGAAAAAGGATAATAGTAAATAGTAAGTCAACAATTTGGCGAGATCATGGCATCACAAGTAAACACTTTCATTTTGGCGAATTTTTAATGAGACTTTCAGTCACATTAAAAATCGCCAGTTCTAGTATATACAATCTATTACTCGAAAGAAAAATCGTTTTTATATTTTGTGTAATTTTCCATAACATAAGATTCACAGATGAAACGGCTGAGCTGGTCTATAGAGCTGAAGGAGAGACTAGGGCTACAAATAAATAAAAACAAAACGAATCTCGTTATCGTCGATCAATTCTATTTTCTTATAACGAACAATTCCTCAAGGAACTACATATTGGCAATCTAAGGGAATCCACTGCTCACCAGTGTGTTGGTCGGCCGTTATGGAGTACTCCGAGCACTCCTGCTTGATGCCAGGGTACCATATGTCTACATCTGTGCAGGGCGCTCCACCACCAGCTCCCATGCCGCCATCAGTGTTGAAACATTTTTCTGAAATCAAGAATATTCCGATATAACAGCTGGAGAAAATGCCTGTCTCCCGGGCTCGATTCCATGTAACCCCGGGGTGGCGACCAGGATACCGTACTTCCGTGTACTGCATTTCTGTAAAATAAACTAAAATGTCGCCTATTTCAAAGTTCAAGCTCAGTTTAGAGAATATTTTTATCGAAAACGTTACCATGCAAAAAAGTCTGTCTTACATTATCTATGATTTAAAAGCCACAGAAAAGAGACAGTAATACATGTCAAACTAATAATATTAATTGAAAAAAAGATTTGTAGTTGTAAAGAAATATTAGATAACAGCTATAAGTTAGGTAACTTCATCTACTTAACGGTCACACCAAGTGCGAGCGCTTCACAGCGATATACTAATTTAGAATGGACTAACTCCTCACCGGCACACTGGTCGGCCCTCCTGGAGTACTCCAAGCACTCCTGTTTGATGTCAGGATACGATATGTCTATATCAGTGTCGGGCACTCCACCTAATTCTCCTTCATCACCGCTTTCGGCTGCAGACCCTGGCTCAGGCTTCATGGCAGGTTCACCTGGGGCAGCGCGGTCCATGGCTCTCGTAGCTTGGACCTAGAACAAGACGCGATTAACAAATTACGGCTAAGCACAGACACGAGAAAACCATAGACAAATTAAAATGAATTCTCCGGTAGGTCCCATTATATTATATGTAGGTCATTGTGGGGGCCATGAAAGAAAAGTTTATATAATGTATCATAGTTTACTGAAGATCTTTTCTGAGCGCCAGTGGACAAAGTAATGCCTACCTGATAAGATAAGAGATGTAGAAGATGCAACAATCATAAGAGTCAGAAAAGAAAATTATCCTGTGCCCATCTTTAGCAAATTAAGGAACTCGTGGAAAGTAAGAATTATTTCATTACATTTATTCAAAACTCGATTTAAACTTCTTAAACAATTGCTTTTAACAGGATATTTTAATAAATTTTAACACTCGATTTATTTAAATTAGGTTAGTTACATTAGTTTTAATTCTAAACAAATTAATTTACAAATTACACCGTTACTCCCTTATTGTCTTTCTTTTCGTTCTGCTGGTTTTTTTGGTCACTGATTACAACACTAATAACTGGTGAAAAGCGTCGCGGAGCTTTTCTTAAACTCATTAGGCTGCACGGCTTGCCGCCACGTGTCCTTGCGATTGTATCGGCTGCCTCATGTCGACGTTCTCGATTATCCATCTCAGTCCTTGTAACCAAGCATGGTCAGCTTCCGGACTCACGCACATGGGAGCTACTCTATAATGTCGGGAGCCTGCTTTGGCGTCCTTAGCCATGTTATTGGCTCATACGGCTCACAGGCTGCTGGAGCTTCTGTAACTGAGATATGGTTTGTCTATGGCCTCATGTTGAACACGCGGTCTAGTGACCCTCGTCATTGGTGATGCATTACACGATATGCATATACACGTCGAAAGACTCGTCACTGGTTCGAAGGACTCATCGAACTCTGTTGGAATAAAAATAAAAAGATAACATTTTAAATTGCGCACCATAATTTGTAAACCTTCGCGGCAGGAGGGTTGTTTCTGATAGGTTGACATCACCCGATAATAAATTAAACCAAAAAATACCTACTTATTTATGGAAATATGAACACGATTGCGTTTGGAATGCTATTTTTTTTTAAATAAAACATGTTTCAGAATAAGGGAGGTTTAACAAGGGGCACGGTTATACCAAATTCAGTTTACATTTTCACATTTGACAAAATGTTTAAATATAAATATTATATTTCTTAATGTACCGAAAGATTTATATAATTAATCTTATCTATGATTATTATTGTCTTTGGTGTTCTCCATCTGACGTTGAAGTGGTTGCGGAAGAGCTTCTCTCTGTACATCTCGATGCATCGTGTGGCGGTAAGTCGATCGTTAAGTTTCTAAATTCTGAATACATAGTATTAAAATGTTTGACGTTTAACAAGAACATTATTTTTATACTTGGATTGTTTCATGTATAAACACAGCAGCTCGGCCAGAACCCAGCGTGCTTTTTTATCATTATTTTGCAGGTCAGAAATTAAACGAAAAGGCAATAACGCTGCTTCGTGATGTCACTTCTGTAACAAGGTATATTTAGTTTGTCAGTGTTCGTTGGTTTACTTTACCAACTGTCTTCGGATGTTTCACGTCATAAAGGCAGTCATTCAGATGAAATCTTCTGCGCGTTGTGGTAGTCGAGTTTTTATAATACTGACAAAATTGAACTAAAATACTGTAAATATCTAGTTAAAATTTTAATCGTGAACTTTCAGTTTGTTCAGGAAAAAAACCCACCATCGTCACACAGCCACTACAGTAGAACCATGAATCTCGCAGACCTAAGTGTTTCTGCCATCAAGTCTGAATCAGGATCCTCTGCTGTCGAGAGCCAAGATGAACGAAAAGGAATTAAAGTGCTGTGTTTTGATGTGGATGTCACACTCCCTGAAGTAAAGATGGAACGTCTGATGCATAATGATGTCGAGCAAGATATTTTTAAAATTGGTTTGTATAAGATTTTCAAAGGCAATCACTCTTAGCTAGACCAGAGAACCGCGATGCTCATGCTTGAGCAACGTGGTCTTTTGTCTACTTCTACAGGATGTACTGCCTCCATTGTTCCCTGTGTAGCGAAACTCCCGTCACATCTCGGTCTGTCCACATTGTTGTCACTCATTTCTCCATCTCTTTTAGCAATATTCCCAAAGTATACAATAATTTTTTTTCCTGAACGGAGATCCTGAAGAATAGGGACATTCGTTTGTTGTTCAGTCCATGGTACGTTTACAATAAGAAAAGCACTGTCACTGAGGTTTTTCTTTCTTTCATTCTCAATTCACAGAAATGCTCTATCCCCGCACACTGCACTCACAATCATTCATTAGTCTTGTACTAATTTTTGTACAAAGAGAAAAATTTACTCGCTTTGCCATTCAATGGTCGAGGGTTCGAGCCTCATTCCAGAAGACAAGTAGGTTAGTTCCACTTTCAAAACAAAAGCGTTTACCTTAATGTGTAAATAGTTTACTATTCTTGTCATCCAGATGCACTTACCGTGAAGCCTGAACCAGAGTCACCAGTCCAAAGCGGCAACGAAGGAGAAGGCGGTGGAGCGTCCTATACTGATGTAGATATATTGCTCCCCGACATTAAGCAGGAATGCTGGGAGTATTCCAGGAGAACCGACCAGCGCGCCGGTAAGAAATTAGCTCCTATCAATTTATAATGTAGGCGAGAACATTCCTTTATCAATCGTTCTTCCTCTATCTAGGACTGTATTTTGACCGCCATTTTCGTTTTCACGTTGCGGCATTTTTAGTGTTTTTGTTATTTATGGATATGTACTATCGCCATCACCAGGGGCACGGGCAGGAAGGTTTCAGCTTCCGTAATGACAAATGATGTCAGGTGAATCATCAGGCAGTGGGGGCAAGTTTTTAGCGGATCTTTTTACCCGTGTTAAATAATTTTCCAGATCCAGAATATTGTTGCAATAAATTCCTTATATCGGCGCAGGTTTTCCTCACTGTATTGACGGGTTGCTTTGATGGCTCTAAAATTATGTTGAGCAGATCGTCATCTACGTAGATTCCTCGTGACTAGAGGTCATGATCTTCATGAGCTCCTGCCCTCTTCACTTTACTCGGTGTGCGCAGACCCTAGAGCTTTCACCAGATAAGTTCCTGTTGCTTTCCCACTCGATCAGTCCAACGGGTGGCGAACCTTCCCCTTCCTCGAGGTCCACCACAGGTAGGCGAGAACTCGAGAGCATCTCTTAATATGTAGTCGCTGCAGAATGGATGGCGAGTATGTAGTTTCTGCACATTTTAACCTCTTACTGCACATGTCTATGTACATTTTCGATTGCTTTTGTTTTTAATTTTTTTTATAGTATTTCAAACGGTTTAAAAAGCTTAAAATATGTGACATTACGCGAATACAGCATATTATTAAATCGGACAATATGACTTGTAATACTTTTACATAATAACGTAAATAATTTATTTTCATTTCAGATCTCCCGAGAACACAAAATTTGGTTTTGACTACCCGTGGAAGAAAGCCAGAATTAATTGAAAGTAAACCAAGAAGCCATATTCATACTTTCACTGAAGCTGAACCGCTTTCGTGTTCCCAGTGTGCATATACTTGTAATAATGAAAGCGGTTTAAGAACGCATATTCTAGCTCATAGTGGGTCCAAACCGTTTTCGTGTTCACAGTGCACCTATTCGTATAGTCGAACGGCCAACCTAAAAAGACACATGCTTACTCATTCTGGGGAAAAATTATTTTCGTGTTCACAATGCACTTATTCGTGTTATCTAAAGGCCAGCCTTAAACAACATATGCTCACACACTGTGGGGAAAAACCGTTTTCGTGTTCACAGTGCTCTTATTCGTTTAATCGAAAGGCCCACCTAAAAAGACACATGCTTACTCATTCTGGCGATAAATTATTTTCGTGTTCACAATGCACTTATTCGTGTTATCAAAAGGCCAGCTTAAAACAACATATGCTTACCCATTTTGGGGAAAAATCCTTTTCGTGTTCGCAGTGTTCGTACACATCTTATTATAAAAATAACTTCAAAAGCCATTTGCTTAATCACTCGGAGAATAAGTTGTTTTCGTGTTCACTGTGCTCTTACTCGTCTAATCAAAAGAGCAACATTAATAAACATGTGCTTATTCACTCAGGGCAAAAATCGTTTTTGTGTTCACAGTGCACTTATTCGTGTAGTCAAAAGAGTGCCTTAAAACGACATATGCTTACACATTCTGGGGAAAAATCGTTTTCATGTTCGCAGTGCTCGTACACGTCTTATTATAAAAATAGTCTAAAAATTCATTTGCTTACTCACTCGGGGGAAAAACTGTTTTCATGTTCACTGTGCGCTTATTCGTGTTATCAAAAGGCCAGCTTAAAACAACATATGTTTACTCACTGTGGGGAAAAACCGTATTCGTGTTCTCAGTGCACTTATTCGTGTTGTCGAAAGGCCCACTTAAAAAGGCATATGCTTACTCATTCTGGGAAAAAATCGTTTACGTGTTCACAGTGCGCGTATTCGAGTAATCAAAAGAGTACCTTAAAACGACACATAATTACTCACTGGGGGGAAAAACCGTATTCTTGCTCGCAGTGCACTTATACGTGTAATCAAAAAAGCTACTTAACTATGCATTTGCTTAATCACTCGGGAGAAAAACTGTATATGTGTTCGCAATGCGATTATTCATGTAATCGTAAGAGCAACTTCAAAAGACATATGCTTAGTCATACACTCATGATATGACCATGTTGGTTTACGCGATTTCTCATAAACCATTAAGGCGTACCCCACTCCCAGGCTTTGTCTTCATTTGTCAGTTCCGTCAATGGGCGATCTATTTTTGCAAACTTACGAACGAAGTTTCTGAAACAATTAGCCAATCCCGTGAATTACATGACTTCACGCACATGTCTTAAATACCGCTAAAATGTTGCTCCTACCTAGTGTTATGCCTTCATTTGAAACCTCATGAGCTAAATAAGTAATCCTGATGTGTAAAAAAGAATATTGTTACAAATCAGCAGTTTAATTAGTGAATCCTGAACTCTCTCGGAGATATACCTGTCGCAACTAATCAGGACGTCAACATCGCCCATTTCGTAGTCTGATTAGAACCGGGGTGGCCACCATCAAATTATCCAGTTTAATGATAAATCATGCTGTCCACAGGGCTGCGGCAGTCCGCGCTTGCCCAAGTTAGCCAGATTTGCTGAAATTAAGGTTATAATACTGCACTAGCTTCCGGTGTCCATGTACTGTCTCAGCCTGTCTCCATTTATTTCCACGGCCTTGCAGTAGGAATTATTTAGCTCCACTGCAGTAATCGGTTTGATCTGCTCTGTGCTTGTCTCCTGCACCTTTCTCCGCTTTAAACAATCATTACTCAAGAGACCCAGCTTTCCGCAAGTCCGACACCTCTTTCCCGCATTGTTTCCGTCTGACTTACAGAACCTGGCGATGTGTCCGACCTTATGGCAAATGAGCAACTGTCACATCGCGCGCAAACTTCCTGCTGGTACCGCTGACATGTCCGGCTTGCCTCGCAACACTTGTAATGGGTTTATGAATGGGCAGGTGTATTTATTTAGTGTTATTCTGGGCGGAGCCTAAAATTAGGCCTACAAGCGAGGGTGTAGCGAAGATGTCAACGGATGAACCAATGAGGCGTCGCTAATCTTGTGAGGACGGACCGACCCCGAGCGGGAAATACGCCCTCACCACAGTTTCTTTAAAAGGGCCAGAACGCCACTTTAAAAGAGAGTTGAACTGGGGAGTTGAAGTCGGACAGTTGAACTGGAGAGTTGACAGTGGACAATTAAACTGGAGAGTTGAAGTCGAAGAGGGGAGGTGAAGTTGTGAACCCGGGAATGGAGAGTCGGAGGGATGGAGTTGAAGTGGACAGTTGACAGTCGAACACAGTCGAAGACAGTCGGAGGGATGGAGTTGTAAGAGTGATTCGCAGTGGTAAACTCGGACAAACAGTCGAAAACAGTCGGAGGGATGGAGTTGTGTAAAAGACAGTGGAAGTCGTAAACCCGGAGTGGTGAGACGCAGTTGTAGACCCGGAGTCGGACTTGAGGTCCAGGTGGACGAGTGGAACGAGGTTCGGAAGGAAGTCGTAAACCCAGAGAAAAAAAGTCGAAGGCCAGTCAAAAGGAAGTCGAAAGCACGCGGCTACAAAACGAGGCCCGGAGGAGGGAATCGTCAAAGAGACGTCAAGGTAACCACAGTCGGGACCGAAATCGACGGAGGAAGCAGCCACGGTTCATCGCAACCCACCCAGGAGCAGCCGCCCAGACCGGTTCGCAGTCCTACAGAGCAGACAGCGGATAGTCGCCCACGCCGGATGCCAGCGGCATCATCTCGCCGGCCGGAAACAAGATTCCGGAGGAACGTCGCCGAGCAACCCGAGGTAGAATAAGCTTTAGATTAAGTTAATTATAAGTATTTCCACCTGCCCATAAATGTAACATGTGCTTAATAAATGTATAATCTACATCTTCGCGTGTTCATATTCACCGGTATCCTTATCTATAACCATGGTAATAATGATAGCGTGATATCCGATGGATGGTTCGCAATGCGAATATTCCATTAGAGTGCGGGGTATCGTTCTGACGAGCGATCAGGAGCATGGTATGAATCATGACTCCTAGACGAACCCCGACTCGAACCGAATGGCGCACAAGCCGTGGCCCCGGTTGTATCAGTATCATAGTTTACTGAAGAACTTTTCTGAGCGCCAGTGGACAAAGTAATGCCAACCTGATAAGATAAGACATGTAGAAGATGCATCAATCATGACAGAAAAGAAAATTATCCTGGGCCCAACTTTAGCAAATTAAGGAACTCGTGGAAAGAAAGAATCATTTCATTACATTTATTCAAAACTCGATATTTTAATAAATTTTAACACTCGATTTATTTGCATTACGTTAGTTACATTAGTTTTAATTCTAAACAAAACGTTACACTAAATTTACAAATTACACCCTTACTCCCTCATTGTCTTTCTTTTCGTCCTGCTGGTTTTTTTGGTCACTGATCACAACACTAATCACTGGTGAAAAGCGTTGCGGAGTTTTCCTTATACTCATTAGGCTGCACGGCTTGCCGCCACGTGTCCTTGCGACTGTGTCGGCTGCCTCATGTCGACGTTTTCGATTATCCATCTCAGTCCTTGTAACCAAGCATGGTCAGCTTCCAGAATCACGCACATGGGAGCTACTTTATAAAGTCGGGAGCCTGCTTCGGCGTCCTTAGCCATGGTCTCGGCTCACACGGCTCACAGGCTGCTGGAGCCTTTGTAACTGAGATGTGGTTTGTCTGTGGCTTCATGTTGAACACGCGGTGTAGTGACCCCTCGTCATTGGTGACGCATTACACGATTTGCAGATTCTCGTCGAAAGACTCGTTACTGGTTCGAAGGACTCATCGAACTCTGTTGGAATAAAAAAGAAAAAGATAACATGTTAAATTGCGCACCAGAATTTATAAACCTAGGCGGCAGGAGGGGTGTTTTCGATAGAATGACATCACCCGATAACAAATTAAACCAAAAAATACCTACTTATTTGAAGAAATATGAACGCGATTGCGTTTGGAACGTTATTTTTTTTAAACAAAACATGTTTCAGAATAAGGGAGGTTTCACAAGGGGCACGGCTATACCAAATTTAGTTTACTTTTTCACATTTCACAAAATATTTTAATATTATTATTATATTTCTTCATGTATGGACTGATTTATATAATTAATCTTATCTATGATTATTATTGTCTGTGGTATTTTCCATCTGACGTTGATGTGGTTGCGGAAGAGCTTCTCTTTGTACATCTCGATGCATCGTGTGGCGGTAAGTCGAACGTTAAGTTTCTAAATTCTGAATACATAGTATTAAAATATTTGACGTTTAACAAGAGCATTATTTTTATTTTTATACTTGGATTGTTTCATGTATAAACACAGCAGCTCGGCCAGAACCCAGCGTGCTTTTTTATCATTATTTTGCAGGTCAGAAATTAAACGAAAAGGCAATAACGCTGCATCATGATGTCACTTCTGTAACAAAATATATTTAATTTGTCAGTGTTCGTTGGTTTACTTTACCATCTGTCTTCGGATGTTTCACGTCATAAAGGCAGTCATTCAGACGAAATCTTCTGCGCGTTGTGGTAGTCGAGTTTTCATAATACTAAGAAAATTGAACTAAAATACTGTAAATGTCTAGTTCTCTTAAAAATTTTTTAATCGTGAACTTTCAGTTTTTTCAGGAAAAAAACCCACCATCGTCACACAGCCACTACAGTAGAACCATGGATCTAGCAGACCTAAGTGTTTCTGCCATCAAGTCTGAACCAGGATCCTCTGCTGTTGAGAGCCAAGATGAACGAAAAGGAATTAAAGTGCTGTGTTTTGATGTGGATGTCAGTCTCCCTGATATAAAGATGGAACGTCTGATGCATAATGATGTCGAGCAAGATATTTTTAAAATTGGTTTGTATAAGATTTTCAAAGGCAATCACACTTAGCTAGACCAGAGAACCGCGATGCTCATGCTTGAGCAACGTGGTCTTTTTCTGCTTCTACAGGATGTACTGCCTCCATTGTTCCCTGTGTAGCAAAACTCCCGTCACATCTCGGTCTGTCCACATTGTCGTCACTCATCTTTCTCCATCTCTTTTAGCAATATTCCCAAAGTATACAATAATTTTTTTTCCTGAACGGAGATCCTGAAGAATAGGGACATTCGTTTGTTGTTCAGTCCATGGTACGTTTACAATAAGAAAAGCACTGTCACTGTGATTTTTTCTTTCTTTCATTCTCAATTCACAGAAATGCTCTATCCCCGCACACTGCACTCACAATCATTCATTAGTCTTGTACTAATTTTTGTACAAAGAGAAAAATTTACACGCTTGGCCATTCAATGGTCGAGGGTTCGAGCCTCATTCCAGACGACAAGTAGGTTAGTCCTACTTTCAAAACAAAAGCATTTACCTTAATGTGTAAGTAATTTACCTATTCTTGTCATCCAGATGCTCTTGCCGTGAAGCCTGAACCAGAGTCACCAGTCCAAAGCGGCAACGAAGGAGAAGGCGGTGGAGCGTCCTATACTGATGTAGATATATTGCTCCCCGACATTAAGCAGGAATGCTGGGAGTATTCCAGGAGAGCCGACCAGCGCGCCGGTAAGAAATTAGCTCCTATCAATTTATAATGTAGGCGAGAACATTCCTTCATTAATCGTTCTTCCTCTATCTAAGACTGTATTTTGACCGCCATTTTCGTTTTCACGTGGCGGCATTTTTTAGTGTTTTTGTTATTTGTGGATATGTACTGTCGCCATCACCAGGGGCACGGGCTATAAAAATAACGTAAATAATTTATTTTCATTTCAGATCTCCCGAGAACACAAAATTTTGTTTTGACTACCCGTGGAAGAAAGCCAGAATTAATTGAAAGTAAACCAAGAAGCCATATTCATACTTTCACTGAAGCTGAACCGCTTTCGTGTTCCCAGTGTGCATATACTTGTAATAATGAAAGCAGTTTAAGAACGCATATTCTAGCTCATACTGGGTCCAAACCGTTTTCGTGTTCACAGTGCACTTATTCGTATAATCGAAAGGCCCACTTAGAAAGACACATGCTTACTCATTCTGGAGATAAATCGTTTGTGTGTTCACAGTGCACTTATTCGTGTTATCAAAAGGCCAGCTTAAAACGACATATGCTTACTCACTGTGGGGAAAAACCGTTTTCGTGTTCACAGTGCACCTATTCGTATAGTCGAAAAGCCCACCTAAAAAGACACATGCTTACTCATTCTGGGGAAAAATTATTTTCGTGTTCACAGTGCACTTATTCGTGTTATCAAAAGGCCAGCCTTAAACAACATATGCTCACACACTGTGGGGAAAAACCGTTTTCGTGTTCACAGTGCTCTTATTCGTATAATCGAAAGGCCCACCTAAAAAGACACATGCTTACTCATTCTGGCGATAAATTATTTTCGTGTTCACAATGCACTTATTCGTGTTATCAAAAGGCCAGCTTAAAACAACATATGCTCACTCATTTTGGGGAAAAATCGTTTTCGTGTTCGCAGTGCTCGTACACATCTTATTATAAAAATAACTTCAAAAGCCATTTGCTTAATCACTCGGAGAATAAGTTGTTTTCGTGTTCACTGTGCTCATACTCGTCTAATCAAAAGGGCAACATTAATAAACATGTGCTTATTCACTCGGGGCAAAAATCGTTTTCGTGTTCACAGTGCACTTATTCGTGTAGTCAAAAGAGTACCTTAAAACGACATATGCTTACACATTCTGGGGAAAAATCGTTTTCATGTCCGCAGTGCTCGTACACGTCTTATTATAAAAATAGTCTAAAAATTCATTTGCTGACTCACTCGGGGAAAAAACTGTTTTCATGTTCGCTGTGCGCTTATTCGTGTTATCAAAAGGCCAGCTTAAAACAACATATGCTTACTCACTGTGGGAAAAAACCGTTTTCGTGTTCTCAGTGCACTTATTCGTGTTGTCGAAAGGCCCACTTAAAAAGGCATATGCTTACTCATTCTGGGAAAAAATCGTTTACGTGTTCACAGTGCGCGTATTCGAGTAATCAAAAGAGTACCTTAAAACGACACATGATTACTCACTGGGGGGAAAAACCGTATTCTTGCTCGCAGTGCACTTATACGTGTAATCAAAAAAGCTACTTAACTATGCATTTGCTTAATCACTCGGGAGAAAAACTGTATATGTGTTCACAATGCAATTATTCATGTAATCGTAAGAGCAACTTAAAAAGACATATGCTTAGTCATACACTCATGATATGACTATGTTGGGTTACGCGATTTCTCATAAACCATTAACGTCCATTTGGATCCCAGGATCTCGAGTATTGTTTTTACGAAAGGACTACTATCATGGCAGTGGCTTTCTGATTCTGTGACTGCAGGGAAAGTAGCAAGTCATCCCTACTAATCATTGTAATATTGACTCCGATGGATGCCGGGTTATGACTTAGATCATCAATATGCTTTATGCGATATTTGAAGCTTTAATGGCTTTATAATACTCCTGTATCTATTTAGCTATTCTAGGAATCATGTTCCTCTTGACTAAAGTTTGTTCTGACAGGGTCAGATCAGCAGTCAGTTACTACTTTGAAATGTAAAGTAAATATGATATCGCTTAATCGATTAAACCACAGCTAAAGATTCCAGTTCATAGCTGTGATATAATCCTACGTTTTGCGATGTTTCTAACTAAAATATGCTATTGGCTTAATATCATCATTCTGTTGAACCCGCATCAATATATCACCTACGCCTAACTTGCTAACGTATGTATGTTTGCACATCTGTCTTCAAATAGTCTGTCTTACTGGTCGAGAGCCTAATTTTCTCCAAGGCCTCAAACGCATATAATTAAGGCGTACCCCACTCCCAGGCTTCGTCTTCATTCGACAGTTCCGTCAATGGGCGATCTATTATTGCAAACTTTCGAACGAATTTTCTGAAATAATTAGCCAATCCCATGAATTACATGACTTCACGCACATGTCTTAAGTTCCTATACCGCTAAATAAGTAATCCTGATCTGTAAAAAATAATATTGTTACAAATTAGCAGTTTAATTAGTGGATCCTGGACTCTCTCGGAGATATACCTGTCGCAACTGTCAACATTATCCATACAAACTAAAATATTATCGTTTAGAATCCTCTGCAAAGTCTAGTTTATTGTACGCATGAATACCGAAGGTGCATTGCTAATATTGACAATCCGGCGTCATATATTGAATCCACAGCCATATGTATCTGGTACCTTGACCTAATCAAGATAAGTAAATTAAATCTTACTCGCTAACTTACAGACCTGGTCATCTATAAGAGGTAGGGAAGACTATCTCTAACCGTTGCTGCATTAAGATCACTGTAATCCACAACACACAGGTTTATAATAAACTAGTACTTCATTCATTGTCTTTATGTTCACCTTACCCATACTAGCAGATTCAGGATCGGCAAGCACCAGCGCAACGGTTTCGAAAGCGCGACACGGCACAACTCCCCCTTTTTTTATGGATGTCCATAAGGGCATCATCTACATCCGAGAGCGTAGCAGACAACGCGATATCGCAGGACCCAGGTCAAAGAAGCGAGGCGTGGTCTAGAGGCAACCCTTGAAACAGCCAATTTTACACGTTGAACTCCTGAGGGACACGAACATACTCCAAGCAAACTGCTGTATTCTATTCCGTATCCTTGACCAACAGGAAATTTATTCCCTGAATAACCAAAGAGGTCCCGCGTTGATTTATTATATGCTGACTAATCAGGACGTCAACATCGCCCATTTCGTAGTCTGATTAGAACCGTGGTGGCCAACATCAAATTATCCATCTTAATGATAAATGATGCTGTCCACAGGGATGCGGCAGTCCGTGCTTGCCCAAGTTAGCCATATTTGCTGAAATTAAGATTATAATACTGCATTAGCTTCCAGTGTCCATGTACTGTCTCAGCTTTTCCACGGCCTTGCAGTAGGAATTATTTAGCTCCACTGCAGTAATCGGTTTGATCTGCTCTGTTCTTGTCTCCTGCACCTTCCTCCGCTTTAAACAATCATTACTCAAGTGACCTATCTTTCCGCAAGTCCGACACCTCTTTCTCGCATTGTTTCCGTCTGACTTTAAAGAACCTGGCGATGTGTCCGGCCTTATGGCAAATGAGCAACTGTCACATCGCGCGCAAACTTCCTGCTGGTACCGTCGACATGTTCGGCTTGCCTCGCTACACTTGTAAAGGGTTTATGAATGGGCAAGTGTATTTATTTAGTGTTAACATAAATCTAATTTAATTCTGTGTCTAATGTCACGCTGGGGCCCCCTTCCAATGACCAAGTGGCGTCAGAAGTTTTGAAGCTCATACCATGTATCGCTGTGAGAAAGGCAAATGTGGCCTCTGTGGCCGCAATAACTAAATCATCGTGAATGGAATCATCAATTATAATAGACGAAGAGCTTGCGATTTGATTTCGAATGTCCGCTCGCCCACCGTGTGCGACATTACTGTCACTTCACTTTGCTGTCCTCACTACAAAGTAATTTTATAAAGGAATAGCCTTTTTGCAATTCATTCGTAAATTTTCAATTTCTTTTCGGTATTTTAAAAGGGTCAGGTTTAAAGCCGAACTAAATGAGGTAGATAATTGACCCGCTACTGCGACACCCTACTAGAACGTAATTACACTGCAAGTGATCTATGAGCAACGGCAGCTGTCGCCGTGGGGGAGCTCGCGCACCGCACCCGCAACAGCTGGGACTAAATGCCATATTGCCAGGACTCCGGGACCAATGTGTGAAACCGGGAAGTATGGTAAGGCTAGTTATAAAAAAAATTAAAATCATCTTCATGGTTATGTCGTCTTTGAAAAAAATAATTATTGTACATAAATAAATAAAAATAATATAATAAGACCAATGGTCACTTATGGTTACGAAACCTAACCTAACACAAATTCAAAAAAAAAATTTTTTAACAGTTTTTGAATGCTAAATGTCAAGGAAAATGTATGGTTGTTAAGGAGAACACATTATTATTGTGAAGTTGTAATTATTCAGAATATAGATTTGTGATATTTTAATTACAATTAAATGTATTCATTAAAAATCAATTTAATCGAAAAATATTGTTGCTATTAAAGCGATGTTCTGAATAATTACAACTTCACAATAAGAATGTGTTCTCCTTAATAATATAAGCTGTATCAATGTGCTCAAATTTTAATAAATATGAGTTGTTAATTTTAGCATCTCCTATCGGTTTACTCAAAGTTTATTTGAGATTACGTAAATAGATGGCTTTCAAATAATGGAACGGTAGATGTATTAATTTGAAAAGTGTAACATATGAGTTCGAAAATTTGTCCGCTGTAGTATAGTATAGAAAAGTACTGTCCGCTGTAGTATAGTTAGTTAATGCACCATTCCCGGATTGGAAAGAAATCCAGGTTCCATTCCCGGTAGCAACACGAAATATTTTTCGATAAAATTGATTTTATATTTGTATCTAAAATATATGGACCTACACTAGAAAACGGACCTTGCAGAATAAAAATGAATTATGAGCTCGATGCGACTTAACTAAGCAAGAAACGATCGTAACATTTTGTCCCAAAAATGCAATGGGCTGTCCATGTTGAAAGAATGTCAGATGATAGGACACCGAGTGGATATCCTAGTGAAAGCAACCTAGAAGTAGACCGAGGACGAGATGGGCTGACTGTGTGGAAAAGGACTGGAGAACTGAAGAAAAATGATCAGGAATAGGAGTCGGTAGAAAACACTCATTGAGGAGGAATAATCCCATCTTGGGATGACGTACCACTGATCTTAATTTTAAAAAAAAATAGAGATCCGTACACGGAATACATGTCACATCAATATTCTTACTATTTTCAAACTAAGCTAAATGCTTGTGCTATGAAAATAGGACTAACTTGCTGGCGTCCTGGAACGAGGCGCAAACCCCCGACCACTAGATCACTAGGCCAACGTCTTGACCACTACACCAAGAAGCTACTCAAAGATGGAAGAAGAAGTTTAATAGTTTAATAACTAAGGTAAAAAAAAACAAGAATCGTTCTGTATAATATTTATTTATTTACGGTACCTTTTACCTTTTACATATAACTTTTTCGTACATACTATAATTAGATGAAATAAACATTGCAAATAAATCAAATTAATAATGAGAAAATAAACAAGACATGAAAAATAATATTATACATAACGTAATTAACAATATTGTCTTCAATCAATATTTAATACAGACAAATGTATGGATAACCTAGAAATTTTTTTTTTTTAAATTGTAAAACATTAATTTTTTTTCGGTGTACCATGAACAACAATGTATAAAAACAAGAATAGACATAATTAAAAGTAAAAAAAATAAAAAACATAGTAAATGCCTTACATTATACTAAAATATTTACCAAAATATAACACTGTATGAGCGTGCAACTTGTGTTGAAATAAACTAATATGTAAGATTTTTTTTTTTGTATTTCGGTAATGTTATATTCCATACATCAGACACATCTGTATACTCGTTATCCAATTTTTGAATTCTGTATAATGGAGAAATAAATTGAGCAACCGTGCCAGTATTGTTACAGTTACATAGTAAAATAATTCTAGTATTTTTGGCAGCTCTATGAAGGCTGATTAGCTGCAATAAATCGGGGCTATAAAATTTACAATACAATATTTTAAATAGACATATAGATCAAAATTATTCTTTTTTTGTTGAGCTTTAATTAATTGATAATAAAAGAAAATCATAATTGAATTGCTCTCGCGGTGTTCAGTTTATAATTAACAAATGTCAGACTCAACCTGACTTTTCACTAATTTTGTAGCATCCAAATTGTATAATTCTCTGCCCAAATACATACAAAATATTGAGCAACACAGACAGTTCAGACAGAAATTCTCGCAAAAAAAACTGATCACCCCTTCAATATGACCACATACAGAGTCAAGACTTCAGACCCAACACCAATGAGTGAGCAGACTGTGCATGTGTATGTGTGTGTTAAATGAAATTGTACTGTATTATTTATTAATCTTGTTAAAATGTGTCTTATCCTTCAGGTAGGTTATAAATTTCTCAAGATCAAATATTATATTATATTTTAATACTTACATTTTTTCTTCTTACTTATTCTATATTAACTAGCTACGTATAATATGATTGTTGATTAAATATGTAAAATGTTTGCCTCAGCACGGGCGAAGCCCAGTGAGGCTGACATTAAAATACGAAATGTACATACAACATATGATGTGAAATAAATAAATAAAATAATGATGTATATACAAGTTTTACGCGCCTCACAGTACCTGGCCCATAAGCCAGGCTTGTAACAGACGTATTACCTCGCCTAGTACCGACCGCGAAACGACAATAATACGTCGCAGCACAGCCACTCCGAGAGCCAGCTGAAGCAACCACTTATCTGTTGACCTTCTTCTCGAACGCACCTCCAGTGTACACTTGTCGTAAACTTGATCTGTATTTTAACGCCAACTTGTGTGCATTGTGCGTTAATCTTCAATAAACGTTATCAATTGTGAGTCAATAATTTATTTCAACCACATGCTCTAGCCACTGTCACATCTATACTTGCATACTCTGCGACATCATATATACGCAGTGAGTCCTGGGGAGAACTAGACTTACATTTAACTCATATTCTTCTGAAGTATCTTATTAATCTATGAAACTCATCCTCCGAACGGATGACAGTATAAACCTTCTACACAAAATTGGTAACTCACAACGTAAACTAAACATACTACCCCTTTTCTTTAATTCAATCTTTAGATATCGTCGATACGTATCCCATTGTTTGTAGTGACTTTTTAGAAATACTATCAAAATGAGATATAAAACTAAGTGTTTCGAATTCGTAAACACACTTTTGGAGCGTCTTTTCGATTCAGCCACGACCACTGTTACTGAATTCTTATCCATACATTTCCTCATGGTCGTCTTTTCATTATGAATTGTGACCTTGACGCCAGCAGACGTCAACTTGACCGATATTTGTTCGATGTCGACATCGCGATATCATTCGCGATGTGGACCTTTCAGCTCCAGTGCACTAGCACTGTATTTTGTGATATTGTGTTTTGATCACGTATATAAATATTTGTTTGTGTACCGTGGATGTACGTGTGACCGTATTCAATTGGCATCGGAGATCGGCTCATCTGTGCGCTATTTGTGTGATCTCGGCGCCAACTGCAGGGATTACGGAGACGTCATATACAAGATAAGGCGAGCAGTCCTTCCGAATCCCGGTTCCTCGAAATTCACCAGTCCTTGACTAAACCCTTATCCTCTCACCGCTACCACGTTTCCCTATTGCCCCCATACCTTGCGGTGATTCCGATTTACGACAAGAATTGTTGTATTTCGTTCCGCGAGACGTGCGACCCAGAGATTGCACAATTCACTAAGTTTAGTGTCAATAGTTACGAATAGTTCGTTTATTACGGAAACTGATACAAGACACAAATTGTTAACACTTACTGCTCTCAAAACAAAACACGTCCGGCGGTGGTGGGTCATTTTAGACCCACCTCAAATTTTCGGTTTTTCAACCGTTTTGTGGGAGATTGTTTATAGATATTTCATTATAAATATGATTTAACGAAATGGTATGATGTGCCGCAATATTTCTGCTAAAAAATTAAAGATAAAAATTAAAAAATATTACGAATAATGTACATATTCTAACGCATCAACAGACGCCCTACACAGCCAAAATACAAACATCCACTGAGCATGTGATCTTCTCGTCGGAACCCGAGCATGTGTTAATTGGTAGTTAAAGTAAATAATACCTATTTGGCAAGCAATTTCCACAAGTTCATTGAAAGAGTATAATAATCATCAATATTTTGGATATTTTTCGTCGTCACCAAACATAATAATGTAATTAATAATAAATAAATAAAAAAAATAGAACTGGACAGAGATGGCACCCTTGGGGGACACCACTTGATGGCTAAGGTCAATATAAATCGAGTCTACTTGGAGTTTTAACAGCTTAAAATGTTGATTTTCCACTAATAAATCCATGTAGATCCGGACAAATACTGCTTTTAAAATTGTGAATTATTTTATCCAATATTTATACAAATACCCTGGTGTTCTTTTATATGGCGGAATGTTTGTGGGTCGTATTTAGCACCTTAGAAAAACAGAAGCTACATATGGATGCACTGAATTTATTAAAGATAATTTGTACAGAGGTTGACAATAGTACTAGGTGCACGAAGTACGAATGTAGGCTGCTTCTAGATGCTCACGAATACGATCAGTGTAAACACAATAATGGTTTCTGCTCAGTGTGATTATACGTATAAATAAATCGTGAAAAAGAATACAGTTTCTAGCGAGTATGAGTAAGTGCATGTCTTTTTAAGTCTGATTTGCGATAGCATGAATAATTGCACTGTAAACACGAAAAAAGTTTCTCTCCGGTATGTTTAAGCTGATGACTTTTCAGACTCGATTTATGATTACACGAGTAATTGCACTGTGAACACGAAAACAGTTTCACTCCAGTATGCGTAAGCGCATGTATTTTTAAGTCTGATTTGCGATAGCACGAATAATTGCACTGTGGACACGAAAACAGTTTAAATCCTGTATGCGTAAGCGCGTGTATTTTTAAGTCTGATTTGCGATGGCATGTATAATTACACTGTGTACACGAAAACATTTTCTCTCCGGTATGCGTAAGCTGATGGCTTTTAAGATTTGATTTAAAATTGCACGAATAATTGCACTGTAAACATAAAAACAGTTTCTCTCCAGTATGTTTAGGCAGATGACTTTTAAGACTCGATTTACGTATGCACGAATAATTGCACTGGGAACAAAAAAATAATTTTTCCCCAGTATGTATTAACACGTGAACTCTTAAGTAAGCTTTCCGTCTGCAGGTATATGAGCACTGCGCACACGAATACAGTTTTTCACCAGTATGCGTAAGCTCGTGAATTTTTAGATTTGATTTATGATTACACGAATAATTGCACTGTGAGCACGAAAATATTTTTATACCAGTATGTGTAAGTTCGTGACTTTTTAAATTTGACTTGTGAATGCAAGAATAACTACACTGTGAACACGAAAACCGTTTTTCTCCACTATGTTTTAAGACGTGAGCTCTTAAGAAATCTTCCCGATTGCACGTGTACGAGCACTGCGCACATGAAAACGGTTTCTTACCCACAGAAGTAATCGAGCGTCCACTTGACGGTTGTATGGCGGAGAATGCGGTCTGCAGCGCTGGCTCCTCTCCAGGGGTGGGCGGAGGCTCAGCCGGGGGTGCTGAAATATAATTTAAGAGATCTCCAATGTAAATAATTTTTTTGCTGAATGCCGAATATTTGTAAATGTGAATGTGGGTGATGTAAACATGTTAATATCATCGATTATACGGTGCATACGAGTTTACAGTTGTAAAAAATCAAAACACGAGAGTGTTGTGATATCATTCAATCGTTGTCTCTACACAACATAATTTGAAACTACCTTATTAGATCCGATGTATAATAGTCAAAACAGTAATTTTGAAGATACTAGAGGGCAGCCGCTGGCCTGAACATGCCATTGTGGTCCTCAGTTATCCGGGGTGATAGGAACAAATATAACTTGAATTAAAAATCATTTAAGATTATTCCTCACCAACGCTCACAGGTGCGTGGAAAAATACAGAATCTATGACATAAAAGACAAGTACCTACAACAAAACAAGTTAATTATAAATCGACAATTTCACCCGAACGTCAAAAATAAACACTGAATCTAGGCGGGCTTAAAATAATTTAAAGTTACATTAAAACTTAGCCAGTTCAATTATCTGAGGGATGTTACATAGTTGAATAAAAATTGTTTTCACATTAAATATAAATTTCCATAATTTAAGATTTTCTGATGATGCGGATGAGCTGGTCAGTAGAGCAGAAGTGGGGGGGAGGAAACAAGGAAAAGAAATAAATAAAAACAAAACGAAACCCCTCATCGTCGATCGATGTCAAACTAATACTAATTAAGAATGGACCAACTCCTCACCGGCACGCTGGTCGACCCTCCTGGAGTACTCCGAGCACTCTTGTTTGATGTCAGGGTACTCCTGCTTGATGTCAGGATACTCCTGCTTGATGAAAGGATACTCCTGCTTGATGTCTGGATACTCCTGCTTGATGTCTGAGTACTCCTGCTTGATGTCTGGGTACTCCTGCTTGATGTATATATCAGAATGGGAAACACCACCGCCTGCTCCCGCGCCGCTCTCAACCGGAGACCCCTCTCCAGGCTGTAAACCCCCTCCCTCGGTAGGCTGAGCCGCACTTCTCCAACCTACATTGCTGGAACATATTTCTGAAATCAAAAAAATACCGATATACCAGAGCTGGAGAGCTGGCTGTCTTCCGAGTTCGGCTCCGGGTCACCTCCGGATGACGACCAGACGTACTGCTATTCCAATACCGTACTTCCGTGTACTACTTTTGTGCTACTAATTGTGCATATCGTCGTGGTAAATGTAATAGGCTGTATATCAAAAAAAAAATCAATTTCGGTTAATTGCGCCATAGTGATCAGCTCGGTAAGCTACACAAACTGCAATAGGTCAAATCGCCGAACCAATGAAAAATCGACTATCCCCCTCTTGCAAAAAGACGAATCGGCACGTCATCGATGTTGCTAACGGTAAACAGTTTGTTTTTTGTCACTCCTAAAAAGTTAGATACTTTTGATATACAGCCTATATACCGGTGATTGCTCGCCAAATTATGAATAATTAATTACCAATTTTGATTACAAGCGAACACAAATCTCAGAATCACAGTCACAATTACGGTTAAAAAAAAAAAGCCCATCACTAAAATACATGTATTTCAAAGTTACTAAATTTAGAGAATATTTTTATCCAAATGTTGGCTACCATATAAATGAGATTGGCGTACATTATCTATGATTTAAAAACCACAGAAAATAGACAAATTATTACCTGTCAAACTAATTACATTAACCCAAAACTACCACCCTTCACAGTACACAGCTTCATCCACTTAACGGTCACACCAGGTGCGCGCGCTTCACGTAATTAATACTTATCTAGAATGGAACAACTCCTCACCGGCGTGCCGGTCGGTCCTCCTGGAGTATTCCGAGCACTCCTGCTTAATGTCAGGGTACCATATATCCACATCAGTGTAGGGCGCTCCGCCTAAATCATCGCCGCCCCTCTCGGCTGCGGTCCCTGGCTCAGACTTTACGGCAGGAGCATCTGGAATAGCGCGGTCCATGGTTTTAGTACAGTGCGACGAGCACTTGACGTGGCGAACAAATGGTAAACGTCTAATGGCGTCTGTGCATAGACACGAGCAAGCCATAGACAAATTATAATAATTCATTATTCGGTAGGTCCTGCGTGTTGGCGCCATGCAAAGCGAAATATATTTTATCGTCGTTTGCGAAGATGTAACCGACTGCGATAATCATGTAGAGCGCCAAATTCTACACTAACAACAATAAAAATAATACACCACAATTCTTCTAGTCAGTCAACCGTTCGTCCCTGAATTTGAAACAGTTAGCCTCGGAATATAGTTCGAAAGGCGTTCGCTTGATAACTTGGAAGAGTTCGAAACGGTCAGTGAAGGATTGCTCATAGAAGAAGGTCCATCAGTTAGCCTCGGACCGCTTTCTCTAGTCATACGGTAAAGAGCAGTCACTAAGCCGGTCGAACAGAAGAAAGTACCAAAGTTTAGGATGTACGACAAAGGAATTGAATAAGTGAGAAACCGAGCTTGGGAGAATTAACAGAGTCGCACATGACTGCCAGACAGAGCACACAAATGCAAGCACAACAATAATGCTTCCAACGCGTAGCCGCTTAAAGTTGACGAGTGAGACACGAGATGCTAGGTGGATGTTGCGACGTTTCCTGTGGCGTTCGCTGCGCTAACTAGCGGTTGTGTATCTGAAGTTAGCTTGTAACCAGAATTGTATCTCTCAATTTAAAGTGAAAAATCATCCGAGAGACGGCTCGTACCTCGAAAAACTCGTCACTTGGGACACTCGTAAGTCGAGGTATCACTGAACTTAATTATTTGTACATGCTTAACTGTAATAAATATCTTAGCGCCGGCTGTGTCAAATAGTGATATCTAATATCTGCTTGCGGTCCTTACTGTGTGTGGGATTGAAGTAGCACAAGAATACCCGATGTGGTGCCGATATACTTTTTTATACAGAACTTACAGTTATAAGTACAATGCAAGAGATGTGTTTCGAGCCACGGCTACAATACAAGAGAGCGCGCCCAAGAGCCCGGCGATCTTTTAACACTTTCGCTCGCGTCAGTCATGCCAACATGCGCACGTCACATATAATCAGATTCATTATATTAACAAATTTTTAACTGGTAGGTATTTAATTTTATTTAAAAATACTTACCTCTGGTGAACTTTGAAGCCAACGAATATTAACCTTTCCGTCACTAAGCGGCCCGAACTTCCGTGTCGTCCTAAGCGGGGTATAGAAACACCCCAGATCATATGCATACAAACGAAAATAAAAAGTTTATGACGGGCGACGTGGTCCCGACCGCCTCGCCGGGCGTCTCTTGTCCGAATTGCCCGAGTCGCGATAAGCCATATAGCTGTCTTCCTCGTTCGCATCTGCGGTACGGGGCTACCCAGTGCATTAGTTAGAGTGAAACAAATAATAAGCACAATAACTTAAAGATAAGACACAGGGGTATGATATTGACATACCCCTGTGTCTTATCTTTAACATGACAAGTGTATGTACCGCGCGAAGATCACCGGACCGAAAACAATATTTTTTAATATTGTATGCAAAGAAATTTGAAAAACAAAAAATGTCAAAATTTTTGTCACTATTTCCGTGAAGACTACAAAAAATAAGAATAAAATCGTCTTCATAATTACTGAGTTATCGAATTTAAAGCGATCTATGGGGAATGTGAATACTCCACTTCGGGAATTATGAAAGAGCATTAGCAAAGAGAATTATTGTTTCCGTAAATACTTCGATAGCTAGTTCTGGGTTTTCTATTGGTAATGATGAACACAGTTATTCAATCTATGTAAATTCAAATTACACAAACCTTTGCGAACCTGTGCTGGTTGAGGCCGACGTCGCTATCCTTGTAGCTTGATGGTCCGCAAATATGCTGGTCAGCCACGTTCACACCTTCACACAACCGCTAATCCGAAATTATATACACTAAAAGTTTTATTATTGCCGCCGTAAAAAGTCTCACAATGACTCTTTTCCCAGAAGCAGCATCGCTTTTGTTTTCTGTAAATTCAAATCTACACAAATAGAACACACATATTCAAAATTTTATATCAGGCCTACCTATCGAAGTATAAAGCGCGTAAACAGCTATTTTCACGCCTTACTTATATTTTTCGGCAGTGGAGTAGAAGCCCCGCCTATTATGCAGGAGGCCGGAGGTAAGTTTCCCAATAAGAAGATTTTAGACACACTTCGATTTCAGAAATATCAAATGTCAATTCAAATGGACACTGGATTTCAGTGGTAAATATTATTTTGTGTGGAATGAATAAAACATATTATTTTATCAATTTATTATCGCAAAATCTATGTATATGTATATATAATATTTATTATAATGTATTCACTATTGATCTTGATAGTCTTCATAATGTACGGGATTGGGTGGCGTAATAATAATCTCACTATGTGACAATAGTATTTATTCTACGACGCTATAATACAGTTATAAGTCAATAGATAATATTACATGTGTTCCTTACAACGGTTCGGAAATGTGAGAGATCCTGCCGACCGTGGAGTGATCTTTTATCTCTTTCACCGCGCGTCACGCATTTATACCACAGATACATTACATTTATATATGAAACGAACTTTCTATCTGTTCCCTTTCCCACCAATATAAATGTGTTTTATATTGAATGCCATCCAGTTAAAATTGTACATGGTTACTCTTTAGGTTCCAGAGCAAAATATAGACCCCCCCATTCTAACCTCGGGCCATCACTAACCCTCCTCACGGTATAAAGAAATAATATATTTAATGACATCCATTGCAAATTTTGCAAAGTAACTCTTTAGGATCCTGCGTAAAGCATAAGCACTCGATGTATAATTAAATCAGGAACTCCGATATGGGCAGCTAGAGCTCTCACGCCAATTGGAAAAATGTCATTCCCACGATGTTAAGTAGTTAAATACACGAGACGTATCTATTAGAAGAAGCATGTTAAGATCGGATTACATGTGTATTTATATTGTGAATGTGAAAACAGTTTTCAAACATTATGCGTAAGTTCGTGACGTCTTAAAAAAGCTTTATAATTACACGTGTAAGCGCACTGGGAACACGAAAATATTTTCTCCTCTCTGTGTGTGAGCATATGCCTCTTCAAGTGGGATTTCTGACTGCAGGAATAAGTGCACTGCGAACATGAATACTGTTTCTCTCCAGTGTGAGCAAAAATGTGTCTTTTTAAGTTGCTTTTCAGATTGCAGGTAAAAGTACACTGCAAACATGAAAAAAGTTTCTCCCCGGTGTGAGAAAGCATATGTCTTCTTAAGGATCCTCTCTGGTTACACACATAAGTGCAGTTGGAACATGAAAACAGTTTCTCCCCAGAATGGGTAAGCATATGACCCCTTAAATTTTGTTTTCGTTTACATTTGAATGTACACTGGGGACACAAAAATAGTTTTCCTTCAGTGTGCGTCAGCATATGGCGCGTAAGATACCGTTGCTGATTACATGTATAAGGGCACTGAGGACAGGAAAATAATTTATCTGCAGTATGAGAGAGCATGTGTCTTGTCATGCTGTATTTATGAATTGACGTGAAGGTACACTGTGAACAGGATAAAATTTTCTCTTCAACGTGGGTAAGATCGTGAACTGTTAAAGATTCTTTAGAATTGCACGTGTATGAGCAATGCGCACAACAAAATATTTTCTCTTCTCTGTGAGTAAGTACATGTCTTCTTAAGTTTCCTTTCTGATTACAGAAAAAAGGGCACTTTGGACATGAAAATGGTTTTTCGCCAGAGTGAGTAAGCCTATGGGTTTTTAAGTGGACTTCCCGATTACACGAATAAGCGCAATGTGAACATGCAAAAGGTTTGTCTCCGGTAAAAATCAGCGTACGGCTTATAGAGATTTCTTTGGCGATTTTCAGATCTCCATTATCTTCCGTCTTCATTTCTGGCTCCGATTCAGGGAGAGGGAGAGGCGCAACTGGGTTAGCCAGAACAGAATCCTGTGGTCTAAAGAGATCTGAAAAGAAAAAAATATGTATTTGATTCCTTGATATTATATACGTATGCTTTATCGTACTCATATATGATATAGTTCTTGTGTCAATCAACTAGAGATCTCTGATAATGATCGTAATGCAGAGCTCGACATTACGGGACTACTGAAAACATTGTTCTTCACTGCGCTTGTTAATGTTAAGGATTTGGACTTCGCTGCCATGAAGTACTTAAAGGATATTTACATTACAAAATATTTACCAACAGAATATTCCTATTATATCAGGAATATTTCAGTTTTTAAATTAATATTTCTGATACAAAAGTAGGTACATAAACTGAACACATTTATATAACACGAGTTGATATTAAACTGACACTTCAGTAGAATGTATTGTTTCAATTTAGTTTCAATGTTTCCTGCGCTTTGCACACAGAATGCAGTCTTCATATTCAATCGTAAAGGTAATAATACGCACGAAATAGGTTATGTTATTGTTTTATTGTCATGGAGGCACGACGTTTAAATAATGATAAAAAATCTCTAGAAGTGATTTAAATTGTTGGACCTTGTTAAACCTTGTGGAAATATTGAACTCCACGGTCATTGAATAGTTTGTCTAGCGCAGGCGCATAATTTCGTCAAAACACAGTCATCATAATTAGCCTGTGTCTTTCCACGGTTGGATACAGGCCTCTGCCAAGGATCGTCAATCATCAGCCACTCTTCTGATGTCGCTCCATCGAGTCAACACGCCTTCCTTCCCTACCATCTGTCATCTGTTCGACAAATATGCTCAGCCCGTTATCACTTGAGCTTGTAGAATTTTGTGGCAATATATGTTCTGTTACCTTTATTCATTGGGGAATTTTCACGTTGGGTATTCTATCTCTCAGAAATATTCCGAGCATGGCTCTTTTTGGCAACTTTTAATTTATGTATGACATTGACGCGAGGATCCTCGTCAGTACCGGGAGCACGCACTAGTTGTAAACTTGTAGTCTATAAAGATTGTGGTGTTTTGGCTTCGTGGATACCTTTCCCTGCTGCCCAGTTTGGCTGGATACGTCTCAACTGGCCCTCTTTATTCTGCCTCGCTAGTTGTATTAATTGACCTAGTGTAGATTCTACCGTACTTGTAAATACGCAAAATTCCTACGAGTTAGTTAGTTCGCGTTAAATAATGTCCCGATATATTTTTAAAGCAAAATTATATGCATCGGCATTTCAATTCGGTCATTTTATTTTTTATGTATTCGATGCATTTTCGTTACAGTACGAAAATATCTGTCCGCCGTCTACTATTTGTCAAAAACTGTTGTGAATAACTCTTGGATATGATCACTTGCTCATTAAGCATAGCAGTTCTAAACAGTTTTACGCAAAATATTAATTTAAGGTTTTTTTTACCTCTTCATATTATTTAATTTCTTTATGTTGAATATATCCTTCATGTTTATGCTTATAATAATATTCTGACTATAATCGTAATCAATTTAGGAAAGCTCAATGTGTACACATGAATCGTTTTACTAAAATTTTATTTTTTGCTGGAAAATAGACAAATGTGCATTGTTAAACTTGGTAATATAATAAGGGATATTTGGATCAGAATATAGATTCTACGAAGCGAACAAAACAGTAAACAATATGTTGTAATATGCAAACGACTACTTTCTTTGTAGAGTTTTCCGGTTCTGGTTCCACCAATCTTCGTGTGACGACGTACGCCTGTGCGATGGAATGTTCGAAAAACGAATAAAGAAGCGTGGGATCAAGATTCGGAATCTGCGAAGGAGATTTTTTACTAATAAAACTCAGGTAAACAGTAGATACGAAGCTATGGTTTTATTAGAAAATATTACCTATATACTCTTAGCAATACAGTGCGGCCTTTTTATAGGCCAAAATCTAGTCCATGCGGTGTTTATGGCACAAAATAAATTTCCCAGAACACTACATGAAATATTCCGTTTTACACGCCTCTATATATTATACTTAGTGCATGCATATTTTCAATTTAATGTACAGATAAATGTTTGCGAAGCACTCACTGTACATGTATACACCTATTTCATATTTAAAAATATTCGTAACACTAAATATAGGTTGTCCAAACTCAACTGTAATTTTGAATATCAGTCTATTTTTTTATCTTTGAGGTTAGAAACGATTAATTTTACATCTGTCAAATAAAAAATATACCATTATCGATACACAACTGAAAAGCGCATTGATAATTGTAGTTCACCACAATTAATTTCGCCAGTTTGTAAAGTTCAAGTGCTTTTGGACGATGTCTGTTTACAGTAGGATGGGGCAACGTGGCACACATGCCGGGAAACAATCGAGTTATTATATCAGAAATTTCCTGGACGCGTTCAAAGACATCAATTGGCCGCCCAGATGTGCGATTTAACGCCTCTAGTTTTTTTTTTTGCGGTTATGTGAAAGATAAGGTCTACGCTAATGCTCCAGAAACTGTAATGTTATTATTACACAAGACGAGTTTGTATCATCAATTACAAAAAGAAAGTTCTTGTATTTTTGTAAAACTCACAAACATTAAACAAATATAATAAATAATAAAAGTAGTTCTTTTTTATTTTATTCAAATACGAAGAACATACAACAGTAGAACTAGTAATTAATGTATATATTTTATAAAAATAATAATAATAACTAAGAGAAAACATAAAATATAACTCCTGTTTAAACAAGAAAAAGTTAAAGAAAACATAGTAAATTAGTTTTAAAAAAATCACTAGTAAAGGCCACACGATGTAAATGAAGGTTAAAAACAAATAATATATAATTTTAAATAAACACGCTGAACCCGCCATTCTGTATGACAACGATGGCTTCTAGAACAACCATAATTGCAGTAGTTGGACAGTCTCGGCTGTGATGATCAGTGCACTGTGAACATGAATAGGGTTACACTAATTGTGCTTCAATATGTTTATTCTAAATCTGATTTTAACATGCTGTGGACACGTGGCGCGTCAAACGTTGGAGGGGTTGCGGTACTTTAATGTGGTACATCATCGTCCTGAACAACAAATATGAAAATTATTTCTTCACAGAGAAACGCGTTTGGCTTATTGGCATATTACGATTACTGGTATAAAAGCTTTGTAAAACGAAAACAATTACTCTGTAGTATGTGTAAGCGCATGTCGTTTTAAATGAGATTTTCGATTGCACGAATAATTGCACTGTGAACATGAAAACGGCTTCTCTCCAGTATGCGTGAGCACATGTCTTTTTAGACTTGAATTTTGACTGCACGAATAATTGCACTGTGAACATGAAAAAAGTTTCTCTCCAGTATGCGTAAGTACATGTCTTTTTAAGCTTGAATTTTGATTGAATGAATAATTACACAACGAACATGAAAACAGTTTCTGTCCAGTGTGTGTAAGCACATGCACTTTTAAGTTTGATTTTTGGTTGCACGAATAGTTACACTGTGAACATGAAAACTGTTTTTCTCCAGTATGTGTAAGCGTATGCCTTTTTATGTTTGATTTTTGGTTACACGAATAATTGCATTGTGAACATGAAAACAATTTTCCTCCATTATGCGTAAGTGCATGTCTAGTGAAGCTTGATTTTTTATTGCATGAATAATTGCACTGTGAACACGAAAATAGTTTCCAGTTAATATGCGTTAGCCCATGACTTTTTAAGTGTGATCGACGATTGCACGAATAATTGCACTGTGAACACGAATACGGTTTCTCTCCAGTATGTATGAGCGCATGTCTTTTCAAACTTGAGTTTTGATTGCACGAATAACTGCACTGTGCACACGAAAACAGTTTCACTCCTGTGTGTGTGAGCGCATGAGTTTTTAATTTAGATTTTTGATTGCACGAATAATTACACTGCGAACACGAAAACGCTTTCGCTCCAATGGAAGAAAGCTTGCGCCTGCTTGAGGATTTTTTGTTGGTGAAAATGGTCTTCAATTCTGGCTCCTCTCCAGGGGTAGGCGGAGGCCAAGTTGGGTTTATCGAAATATTATCTTGTATTCTTAAGAGTTCTGCAATTTAAATAAATAATTTATTTGAATAAAAAAAATTACTGTGTCCACTATCGCAGAGCTGAATGTTTTTAGTCAACTCCGGGAACGAGGATGACATTACAATATTAATGTCATCAAATATCCAGAATAATGGATAATATATTCACAGCTCTATAAAAAAGGAAACAGAAGTGTTTAATTTAATTGTTGTAACCACACAACATACTTTAAGAATATAAGGCTAGCTGCGTAATTCTCAACAACATAATTATCGAAGGGCGACCATTGGCTCTTGTAGCCCTCCTGCCGTAGTGTGGCAGTAGTGGAGAACTTGGCTCTAACATTATACAATGAGTTGCTCTTAATAAACAACATGCATTTCTATGTCTCAAATAAAGAGTATAAAATACAGTAGGATCTCAATCATCCAAGATGACAGGAGAAAATATGCCACGAATAATAAAAAAACGAAAAACAGTAAAGTTATCCTCATATCCATGTGAAAAAAAAAGAAATCAAATAAACAAACGAAAAAGTCGATGGTAAATTACATTAAACCCGTTATTTAAATTAAAATGCTTGCATCAACAGTATACAGGGTGTAACTGACCTAGTCTAGAATATTTTATGGGTGGATAGCTGACTAAATTACGAGTCGAAAATGTTCAAGGGATACGTACAAATCCAGCACTGTAACGAAAAATATTATGGTTTGAAATTTTTACAAAATCTTGTTAAGCTTGAAGCCTACGTATTATTAATCTATGACTAATTATAAAACTAGTTTAGCCGCTCAAAATTCGATGACCTTTATTTTTTTTGTATATCAATATATAATTTGGAATCAGCAAATTATTTAAATTAAGTGAAATAATTGCATAATTACGATTTTTTTTTAAATGCTTATATCTCTGACATGGTTGAGTTTAGTCACATATCTCTTGAACATTTTCGACTCGTAATTTAGTCAGGTATCCAATTATAAAAGATTGTGGACTAGCTCTGTTACACCCTGTAAACTGAATACAAATGCGTCTAAATTAATGAGTGAAAAATCATTTTCATAGTTAATATAATTGTTGAAAAGGTTTATAAAAAGAAAGGTTAATTTTTACGTCAGTTAATACGATACTTGGATAATGCATCTGTAGTTTACGTGACCTGCCGCTCCGCACTCATCTCCAAACACACGACCTTCCATATTACAATTCCTTTCTAATACATATACACAATCCTTTAATGTTCCCACGAAATACCGGATTAATAATTAAAGAAATCCAAAAGTGTCATCCGCTCACCAGTGCGCTGGTCGGCCCTCCTGGAGTACTCCGAGCACTCCTGCTTGATGTCAGGACACGATATGTCTATATCAAGGTAGGGCGCTCCACCGCCTGCTCCCTCGTCATCCTCAGTGCTGGAACCCGTTTCTGGAAAAAAAATAATCCGATATACCAGAACTGGAGACTTACCGCGGCCACCCAGAGACCCTCCCTCTCCCAGGCTCTGCTCCATGTCACATTACGTATTGTACTTCCGTGTCCTGCTACGCAAATTTATTCAATGTGCATCATAATAATCAAGTCTATATTTATTATATAACTTTATACACTTCGCCTATTTTGACGCCTCTAAGTTTGAAAGACTTGGAATCAATGGAGCAATTTCAACGATTGGATAACAGATTATCTATGGCATTACGTGATCTGTCACGCGGAATGACACTTGCGCGAAGTAAAACTATTCATTAAAAGGGCGTAAATATGCTAATAGATTTTATAAATCTTCTCACTAAACTAAGATTTAGACTTTTTTTATTCACTTTCCACACATCTCGAATGGTCACATCATTAATTACTAATTAAGAATGGACCAACTCGCCTGCATCCGCACGCTGGTCGGGTTTCCTAGAATCGTCCGAGCTCTCTTGCTTGACAACGGAGAACGATGCACCTATATCAGTGTACGGAACTTCATCGCCAGACCATGGCTCAGGCTTCACAGCAGGGGCCAATTGGTCAGTGCGGTCCATGGTTGAATAAAAAGAGAGGACGAGGCGCGACTTGCGATTAACGTCAAACGTCGCTTGTCCATAGACACGGTCGGTCCATAGACGAATTATATAAAAAAAAAACGACAGAAATTCTGCAGGACCTTGGTCTGGTCGTACGTAGCTATATGCCTACAATGAGAGAACGACGGGGATAAATGATATATTCTCTGCACACAATAATTACTGACCACAGTACCTGTGAACCAAAAATCTAACAAGAGTGTGGTGTAAGGTGAAAATCTATGTGAAAATAAAACACTAGTTTTTTTTATTACACTCGTTTAATTTACTTGATACGCATTTCACCTTTCAAGATCAATATCACCTCATGTAAATAAAATTGAATAGCCGTCACCCAATATATGTAGTTATGCATACAAATTGTCGAGTTAAATTGATAATGCCCTTGTAAGGCGAAACGCGTCCCAAGTAAATTAAGCGTGTAAAATCAAAAAATGTTTCATTTTCTCACATACGATTATGGAGTTCTAAAAACTATCCTCGGAAACAGTAAATGTGAAAAGTTATTTATTTATGCGTGACGAAATATGGGATAAATCCGCCGTGCCTCCAAAATAATCAAGGACAGGCTTGTTTGGTGTCTGGTGCATTGTATATTAATTTATATACGACGTGAAATCATGTACTCTAAAGGCAAAAGAGAGAACACTAATGAGTTGTGGTGCTGGAGACATGTTGCGCGTACTATAGACGGCGATTTGCATGCATTTGAACGTCATCATTCTGATAAGTCTTTCAACCGTTTACCTGACACGAATCAATTTATTTTTAAAGCATCTTGTGAGAAGAATAGATATTTGGGAGAACCTTGTTGCGGTGACAACGTCGAAAGATTATTTAAAACATTATTCCGGCCCGTCATACAGTACACGCGCGAACTAATGTTCTTACGTACAAACTTATCTATGCGTACAAATAATAAATAAATAATGTTTTTAGAGTAAATATTAATACACTTGTTATCATTTTTGCGTAACTTAAACACTATTCTTTTTCTCTAAAAGATTTGAATTATTATTATTATTTTTGCGACCTGAGACTGGAAAATTTCCAATTCTCCAGAGTGCATATTCTCGAAAATCAACACTACTATCCATAAAATTTTCAGTATCTAAGATAATTACAATTTCTTAAACGTATTCCAAAATTGTTATATTCAGGTGTCGACAAAAAAACTGAGAATATCTCGTAACACATGATTTATTTCAAAATATAATACAATTAATTATAATTGTTAATGTTTTTTTTTTTGCACAATATTTGGCTAATTAGAAATCATTTAAACACCCCATATTGCATCATCTACTGGGTTTTAATATGGGCTGTTCGGTGGCCACATGCCTGGCTCGATGAAATTAACATTCTCACGACGAAGTTAGTTGACGGTATTTCTAACTGTGTGAGATGGAGCTCCGTACTGCTAACAGAACTGAAGGCCATGGTGGAGCATTTAAAATATGAACACAACGAATGACAGCCTCGGGTCGACAACATCGAAATCTACGGCCATCCAGAATGAACTAATAAAAAATTAATAGACATTATTAACCCAAGATTGGTATCGTATGTAAATTTGATATGTTGTTCAAACAAAAGTATTTGCTCCGCCCACTTGCCAAATTTGACTCCTTTTTAGCAATGCTCTCCTTGACTGTTGATGCAACACCTCACAGCTAAGTCACGTTGCCACTCTTGAAGTCAAGGCTAAATATCCCTATATTGAGCAGAAAGCTTCATGGATCCATTTTGAAAGTTATTGGCGAGCAAGGTACTCCGGTCCAAGGATAAGATTTTACTAAGTATTAATTGTTTTTTAAACCTATTTTCATTCAGTTAGATAAATTTAAAATTTCGAAATAAGACAAAGTGTTAACAGCAAGCTAAATATTATAAATAACCAAATCCTCTGCTAAATTAGTTTTCACATCAAGTCTTACTTATTCACCATTTTATAGTTATGTTTTTTATCTATGCTTGTATTTTTTATTGTCATGGTAGAGCCTTGTTCACATTGTTCATTCAAATATTTGGTATTACGTCGGTCAGTGTAGTAATGGCGATCAATAATAAAGAGACGCCAGAGGGGGTGGGGGGACTAACTATTTTCCGGAACCGTTGTAGAAATTTTCAACTTATTTGTATCGGTTATATATCGCGAATTCTACAATTAATACAAATTAAAAGCTGATGTAAGAAGAAGAATTATAATTAATCAGAATTTATATTTTAGTTTAGATAATGTATAAGCAAAACTAACACGGATTGAATTCAAGGCTTCCTGCGCCCTGCCAAGTGCTGCCTTTATTTACTCTTAGATACAATACGAGGTGCATATAAATATTACAAATGACAATATAACATAAATGAAAGAATATACAAAGATCAGATATCCAAACATATAATAAAAAATGTTGTATAACTAAAGACAGAAACCAGTGGGAATAAGACAGTCATCAAAGAGCTTACTAGTGAAGACACTGTCGAACGAAACACAATGAAATTGTGAGTCACCCCATACCTGGTACAGGCCGACGGAGTTACGCACGAGTTTGTTTGTTTGATGAATTTGAATTGGTCATATGAAAATAAATCCGCGTTCTAGTTGATACGATCTTGTCATCATCTGCCTAAAATACCCCGTCTTGGAGTCCATGTTTTGATGAAATTCATGAACAGCTTAAGATTTCTCAATCCTGAGATCAATAATGAACGCGCAGAGTCGAGGCGCACACTATATATTCAGCCGTCAAATAGTAAAATGAATTAAACGAAGTGATTTTTCTGGATTGCCAACATAAAAACATACATGGTTTTACATTTTTACAAAGATAAACATGGGTTATTGCGTGGGTTTTCCTACTATATATACATAAGCGACACGAAAGTGAGTTCAGTCATTCAATCGTGAGTAAGCACGTGTCTTCTTAAATTACCTTTATGATTACATGTATAAGTGCACCGTGAACATGAAAACGGTTTATCCGTAGAGTGTGTGAGTAGATGGGTTCTTAAGCTGGCTTTCTTATAACACGAATAGGTGCAGTGTGAACATGAAAACGGTTTCTCCTCAGTATGAGTAAGCATGTGTACTCTTAAGCTGCCTCTCCGATTACACGAATAAGTGCATTGAGAACACATAAACGGTTTCTCTTCAGAGTGGATAAGCATATGGGCTCTAAAGCTGCCTTTCTGATTGCATGAATAAGGGCAATGTATACATGAAAACTGTTTCTCCCCAGTGTGCGAAAGTATGTGGTTTCTTAAGCTTACTTTATGATTACACGAATAAGTGCACAGTGAACAAGAATATAGTTTTTTGCCTGTATGTATAAGCATATGTCTTGTTAATGATGCCTTATGATTGCACATAAAAGTGCACTGTGAACATGAAAAAGGTTTTTTCCCCGAGTGAGTAAGCATGTGGCCTTTTAGGTGTCCCTTGTGGTTACACGTATAAGTGCATTGTTCACACGAAAACAGCTTAATTCCAGTGTGAGTAAGCATGTGATCGTTTAATCGACCTTTCCTCTTACACGTATAAGTGCACTGCGAACAAGAAAACTGTTTAATTCCGGTGTGTGTCAGCATATGGAAGTTTAAACCTCCTTTTCTTTTGCATGTAAACGTGCACTGCGAACATGAAAACGGTCTGGCTTCAGTGTGAACAAGTATGTGTCTCGTATAATTAGCTCTCCATGTGCTTGTATAAGTGCACTGCGAACAAGAATAGAGTTTTTCTCTATTTTGAGTAAGCGTACGGCGTTTAGATATATTTTTATCTATAGGCAAGGTCTCTCTTCCAGGGTGAACCGGAATCGCAGTTGTTTTTTGCAAAACGGAATCTTGTAGAGTCGAGGACACTGAAAAAAAAAAATTATCATTCTCGAATATGATTTCAATTCCTTCAGAGAATATCTGTAAAATATCCAATACAAAAATTCTGAATTATTTCTCCAACTACGTTTAATATATCATAAAAATTATTTATTTTATTTATTCTACAAGTCGATAATATAATGATAAGAGATTTGTTCCGAGCAACGTTTCGGATACAAGAGACGACACCCGACTGTAAGGCGATTTTTTATCTCTTTCACTGGCCCTCTTGTGCGCCTTGCACTCATTCCATAAATACTTTACAGAAAAAAAAATTTGTTTAATTTTACATCTTCTATTTGTTTTCTCGGATTCCCCTATGCGCGGTTGTAATTTACAAGATTAATTATTATATCAAGAAAACCATATTCTTACTGGTGCGTTGGTCGACACTGCTGGAGCATTCTCGTTTGATGTCGGGGAGTGATATGTCAACGTCGGCGTAGGGCTCTCCATCAACGCTCTCGGCCGGAGACCCTGGCTCAAGCTTGACGGCAGATACATCTGGATCAGGTCGGAACGTGGTCCGAGGATCTACGGATTTATATTCCACACAATACTTTACCCCGTTAACAGTATTTGTCAGAATTTTTGTATAAAAATTCAATAGCAAATTGATTTCCTTTTGTTTAACACGACAACACAACACGTTTACGTAATATAATAGACACCAGAACTCTTCTTACAGGATACCGAGGAAAGTGGAGGAGCATAGTCAAGGGGGCGGATAGATCGCGATCCTCAGTTATGAGAGACCGGTGTGGATGATGAATGAGAACTTTGCCTTATGTTCCTATGCGACAGGAATACTTTTTCTATTTCTTTGGCGACTTCAGTTTGTCGCCTATGAAATTAAATTTGTAAAAAAATATCGGTATATAATTGACTTATACAGTAAACTAATTCCTGATTTCGGACCTGTTATATAATATAACTCGTATAATTTATTTGTAAATCAAATCTACAAGTGCTACTAAAATAAAACTTTGTTTTTTTGTTATCTCATAAACTAATAAGAAATTTGAAAAGTTTGTAACACAGTTTTAAAGACAACATTATTGTCACAATAATGTAGTTAATGTGACTATGACCAAAATGTCAGATAATACCTTGTTTTTATTATTACGATGTGTTGACATAAGGAAATTATTTTTACACTCTCCACAAAAAATGGTCTCCTTACCGATGCGCCGGTCTTCCCTTCCTTTCTTCGAGCATTCTTGCTTTGCCCCGAGCAGTGGAGTACTATCCCTACCAGAAGGAGACGCTGACACAGAAAAAGATCTCGTCTCGGAAAGGTAAACTTCATTTTCCTTCTTCATATATACATCGACTGTCGAGAAGAAAACAGCGCCTTCGGCATTGGTTCTACCTTCAAACTCAATAGGCAGCTCTGTGAAATCCAGCTCAGTCTTTACAAAGGGATCCGGCGACGATCTCTCCACCTTTATATTTGCAGCACATGCAAATGATTCTTCGTTATGAGAGACTGGTTCAGGCTTGACGACAGGGACAGCATTATCCATGATTATTAATGTATTTGTTTTATAAACACTGAAACAGGAAAATTACATGTCAAACGAAGCGATCGAGATGTACATATTTATTTTGAACCTGTCTGGGCAAACCATTGAAAAAACTTGGAAGCAAAGCGCGAGACAGGGAGCTGTAAATCAAAGGTGCGATTTATAAAACAATGCTTCATTATTATTAGATTGGCCAATAAGTTTGTACGGTTTTTGATAGTTCAAAATTTTATTGAAAAATAGAGTATACTAATAAACTAATCAACTATGTATTTTCTATAATTTTCAAAAGTTCTCTGTCTGTTTTTAGATTTCTCGGCGGTAAAAAGGTTGACCAAATATTGCATCATCATTAAACCACGAAGATCATTTGGAGAATAAGATGGGTGTTGAAGCATGTACCACCAAGATAGCTTTTCAATGACCATTATTGTTAGATTTGCGATCCTCAAGCTCTGGATCGAGGTAAAGATGCAATCCTAGGACTGTCCCTTAGGCTGAAATCATCTTTAAAGCGATTAAACCGGAGCTGTTCTATTCGCAACAGCTATATCCGTAGATTGTATTGATGCTACGAGCGGTTTGTGCCGCGTTACAGCTACGATTAAATTCGTAAAAGTTTTTTTATTAACCAGATCTGTTGATATTACGGTAAAATCTAATTAATTACAAAAACAATAAAAAGTAAACAGCGATTGTTGGAATATAAATCACGATCTACAAAATGGAACATAGAACAAGACTGACAGCTAATAAAATTTGTTACAAATTAAGAATAGACAAAAACTTTAATCGAATTTAGTGAATTGTAAGTACATTATCAGATATAATAATCTTGATGACATATAAATAAAATAATGTCAAAAATGACGTGACGTCACCTACTCCGGAGTGTGAAAGAACACGGGTATTAACCAGAACGAGACTGTTGAATTTATTAATAAATAATATAAAGATGCATTAAAATACACCAGCACACGGCTATACTACTATATGAGCAGCATTGACCGATCAACTCACCAATGGAGGGAGCGAGAAGGGTATTCATTACTCAAATGTTTATCATAGGGAGCAAGGAAAGTAGTCCTGTCAAAAAATTACCAGAGATAAAGGGCGAAACGCGGCGGGCTGCCAGTGGCACCTGCACTCGGCAACTATGCAAATCTAGCAATGATAATCTGAGTAGGTACTCTACATATGCTTGATGTACTTCTACAAGTGCTAGCTATTCCACTGTTATGCCCGTGCCCAACATATGTCGTTTCTATAGCATTTTGAGGATAATCTATAAATATTGTTTTCATCAGCCATCGAACTTTCTACATGAACTGTTAATAAGGGCGCTTATTCGTATACCGACCAATTTTGGATCGTTAGCAAACTGACCGACAACCATTTAAGAATTATGCCGAGACGAATAAGTACTGCGCGTACGAGCCCCAGACTAGCTTGCTATATTAAAATTTGATAAATAATTAGAGTAAGTTGTAAATTAATTAAGAAATATTAAGTAGGTATTTACATCGAGATAGTCGATTGGACTCTATTCTAAGAATACTGCGATAAGAAACACAATATAGCTGACCGCACGTTGCCGCATGTGTGAATTTAAAGAAAAACTCTACAGTGAAAGAATAATAAGAAAGCTGCCCTTTGTTTCCTAGGTCATTCATCGGAAATATTTATCTCTTCTGCAATTGCGAGGGATGACCACACGTGTTACGCAATACGCTATGAAGTCAATCGGTTACCTTTGTCCGAGGAGAAATCGTTCCGAGAAACGTTGCGCTCGGGAGCAGCGTTATTGCGTAATCCCTAGGCAATTATTGTACCTGTCACTCGTCTGGAAGACTTTTGTCACACCGGTGTTTTGTTAAAATCAGGGCCGTTTCTATTATAAGGCAATACAAAGCAGTCGCCTTGGGTGGCAAAATGCAGCACGTTAGAAGTAATAACTGGCAGAGCCACAATTTCAGTAAAACAAAACACCAGCTTGACATTAGAGATCTTATTAAAGACTTTGCTAAAATAAAGACAAGGGAGGTACTATTGGATTAAGAGAAAAAACCCAAAACACCATTGAAGTTAGAAAAGAGAAATTATAAACAAAATTAAATATCATGAACAGTGCTTATTTGGTGTCACGTTCACTGTCCCTCTTTTGAAAATGGTTTTAATGACTGGATCCCTAAGTGTCTACCTCGAACTATTGCATCTTAATTTACTATCATTTTTCTATCTATATATAATCTTACTATGTTTTCTATGGATTTATGTTACATTTTTTATATGAATCCTTGCAGTTTCTCCTCTTTTTTATTTCATCTGGCATTTCATTCAAAATCTTCATCGCACTGTACATCATTAATTTCTGAGATTTAGCCATCTTCCTGAATGGCAGACTCAGTCTATCTTTTCCTCTTGTATGATGTACGTGCTCATGTTCATTTGCATCAATTTTTTGTAAAAATTCCTTTCTTAATCTTAAAACTTCTGCTTTGTAAGGCGCGAATACGCAGAACCTACCGAAGAATTAATTATTATAATTTCACTATGCCTCGCTTGTGTCTATGCTCAGCCGCCATTTGTTAACCGCTTTTCGTACTAGAATCATGGACCGAACTGACCCGGATGCTCCAGCCGTGAAGCCTGAGCCAGGGTCTCCTGCCCAGAGCGGCAATGAAGAGGAAATCAGTGGAGCGCCCTACACTGATGTAGATATATCGCTCCCTAACATTAAGCAGGAGTACTCCAGGAGGGCCAACCAGCGCGCCGGTGAGCAGTTTGTCCATTCTTGATTAGTATTAATGGATAAAGTTAACCGTTGAGTGGATGAAGTTATCTAATACTTCTTTACAACCTAAAAAGTTTTTTTGCATTAATATTATTAGTTTGACAGATAATAATGTGTATATCTTCTATGGTTTTAAATCATAGATATTGTACGTTAGAACTTTGAAATAGCCGATAGTTTAGTTTATTTTACTAAAAAGCAGTACACGGAAGTACAGTACACCTGGTCGCTACCCCGATGGAGCCGAGCCCGGGAGACAGGTAGCCCTCCAGCTTCTTATTATTCTACCATTATTCTTGATTTTAGAAATGTGTTCCAACACTGAGGGTGACGAAGGGGCAGAAGGCGTGGCGCCCTACACTGATGTAGACATATGGCACCCCGACATCAAGCAGGAGTGCTCGGAGTACTCCAGGAGAGCCGACCAGCGCACCGGTGAGCAGTTGATTCCCTTCTGTTAACAATCTGTAGTCCCTTAAGGAATTGTCCCTTGTTAGAATATGGAATAGATGAAAGATGAAGAGTTTGGTTTTGTTTTGATATATTTCTAATACTAGTCTCCCCCTCTCTCCTCCCACTCTACTGGGCAGCTCAGCAGTTTCATCTGAAAATCTCATGTTATGAAAAATTATAATCTATGTAAAAGCAACATTTCATTTGACCATATAATTGAACTGGCGAAATTTTAATCTTACAGAAAAAATATTATTTACTGTTGACTTGTTTCATTGTCGGGACTCGTCATTTATACCATTATTTTGTAGTTTTTCACGCATCTGTAAGCGCTGGTGGGGAATATTCCTAAAGTTTTTTAATCCACGCTATATTTGTCCCTATCTCCCCAGATTACTGATGGCCCCAAGGTCCTGTTCAGGTCAGCGGCCGCCCTTCTAGTACCTTTTAAATTATTATTTTCACTCTAATGCACGGGTCTAATAAGATAAACTATCATATTATGTTGTGTAGTGACATCCATTGAATGAAAGTTCAGCACTATTGAGTATTGTCTTTTACAACTATACTTGTGTGCACCTTATATTCCGCATTCCCCGATGCTACAAAACTATTCGGCATACAGTAAAAAATGTTATTTTCGATAATAATATATATGTATATTGCAGATTTCTTGGATTATGTTTCGCCAGCACCAGCTGGGGCCCCGTCCTGCCCTCGAGAGGAGCGAGAACTGAAGATTGCATTCTCCGCCATAAAACCCTCAAGTGGTGGGCACTCGATTACTTATATTGGAAAGAAAGTGTTTTCATGTGCGCAGTGTCCGTACACGTGCCATCGGAAAGATTTCTTAAAAGTTCACGTGTTAAATCATACTGGAGAAAAACTGTTTTCGTGTTCACAGTGTAATTACTCTTGCAACGATAAATCAAGTCTTGAAAGTCATGAACTTACGCATAATGAAAATAAAGTATTTTCATGTTTACAGTGCACGCATTCGTGCATTCATAAATTAAATCTAAAAAGTCATGAACTCACGCATACTGGTGAGAATCTATTTACGTGTTCACAGTGTAATTATTCATGTAAAAATAAATCAAGTCTTAAACTTCATGAACTTACGCATACTGGAAAGAAAATGTTTTCGTGTTTACAGTGCACTTATTCGTGCATTTATAAATCAAATCTAAAAAGTCATGAGCTTACGCATGTTGGAGAAAAACTGTTTTCGTGTTCACAGTGCGATTATTCGTGCATTCATAAATCAAATTTAAAAAGTCATGAACTAACGCATACTGGAAAGAAAATGTTTTCATGTTCACAGTGCAATTATTCGTGTATTCATAAATCAAATCTAAAAACACATAAGCTTACGCACACTGGAGAGAAGTTGTTTTCATGTTCACAGTGCAAGTATTCGTGCTATCGCAAATCAGACCTAAAAATACATGCACTTACGCATACTGGTGAGAAACAGTTTTCGTGTTCACAATGCGATTATTCGTGCTATCGCAAATCAGACTTAAAAATGCATGCGCTTACGCACACTGGTGAGAAACTGTTTTCGTGTTCACATTGTGATCATTCGTGCTATCGCAAATCAGACTTAAAAAAGCACGAGCTTACGCATACCGGAAAGAAACTCTTTTCGTGTTCACAGTGCAATTATTCGTGCAATCTTAATTCAAGTCTAAAACGTCATCAGCTTACGCATACTGGTGAGAAACTATTTTCGTGTTCACAGTGCAATTATTCGTGCAATCATAAATCAAGTCTGAAAACTCATTACCTTACGCATACTGCAGAGAAACCGTTTTCGTGTTCACATTGTAATTATTCATGCTATCGCAAATCACATTTAAATATGCATGCGCTTACGCATACTGGAGAGAAATTGTTTTCGTGTCAACAGTGCAATTATTCGTTCAAACACAAATCAAACTTAAAAAGACATACACTTACACATACCGTAAAGAATCTCTTTTCGTGTTCACATTGCGATTATTCGTGCTATCGCAAATCAGACTTAAAGAAGCATGAGCTTACGCATACCGGAGAGAACCTGTTTTCGTGTTCACAGTGCAATTATTCGTGCAATCTTAAATCAAGCCTAAAGCGTCATCAACTTACACACACCAAAATTAAACTTTTTTCGTGTTCACAGTGCAATTATTCGTGCAATCATAAATCAAGTCTAAAAACTCATTACCTTACGCACACTGCAGAGAAACCGTTTTCATGTTCACAGTGTAATTATTCATGCTATCGCAAATCACATTTAAATATGCATGCGCTTACGCATACTGGAGAGAAACCGTTTTCGTGTCAGCAGTGCAATTATTCGTTCAAATACAAATCAAACTTAAAAAGACATGCACTTACGCATACCGGAAAGAATATGATTTCGTGTACACAGTGTAATTATTCATGCTATCGCAAATCAGACTTAAAAAGACACGCGCTTACGCATATTTGCTAAAAATTGTTTAAGAGTTGAGGTGTGAGTGTTGTTATTTATACTCGATTATTTAACTCGATTATTTGACTCGAGATTGTATCTGAAGGTTATGATGCTTTGGGACAGAAGCTCCTAACATATTCTTGTCTCACGCATGTCTGTCGCATGTCGCAGTGTAGGTTGTCTGTTGAAATTAGAGCATGGTATATAAATGAATTATATACCTAATTCGTTTCGTTTATTGTGGTGAACTTTGGAGTGGCTCGCTTGAGATACGGTTGAATGGCGACGTTGGTGATAGGACGGTCTGCGGATAAGGAATATTCATTGTTTGAGCAGTATCCGTCTTTGATGCTATAGGTGATCCCTTGCACGGCCTTGTAAACGGGCGCGTGTAGGGTTACCACAACTGTATACTTTTTCATAGTGCACTTATAAGTGCAATCACACTGGGGAGTAACCATCATCGTGTTCAAGCTGATCGTTTTCGTGAACACCGCTAAAACCCGCCTCCAATCCAATTATGCCAATTTGCTTTAAAACAGGCTTGACTTAGTTGGGCAATGCATTTTAAAATCTGCGTAAAATATATGTAACATGTGAGTCTTTTTTATTTTAACTGTACAAAACTTATATGTTATATGTGTATAAATAAAAAAATATATATTTAATACAGAAAAATAATCTTATTGCATACCTAGTATTAACTTCCACCTTTGTGCTAATTGCGTATATAAATGTATTAGAAAACATATATATATTAAAACAATGTAATATCCTCTAATATTTTAGTATGGAATTGAAGAAGATAAATATTAAGATAATAATTATTCAAATTATTCTGCATATACATCAAAATTTGTTACATAAATAGATTTTAATATCATATAGAAATTATTTAGAAATGTACAAAAGTTACATTGCATCGCATAAATTAATTGTAAAATTGATAGGTATTTGAATTTGACAATTACTCTGGACTTAATATCTGTTTCACAATTAGAAAATATTTACCTGCTTAAAAATAGCATTATCTTGAAAGGTTTTCGAAAAATAATATCAAATATTATAAATTAGTATCGTCGTGGTGCAATAAGAGATTAGATATGGTATATTACCTATTATTTCAACACAAAACACTAACATTATTGAAATGATAAGAAAAATTTACATAAAAGCTTTGTTTCAAATTCAAAAGGAAATAATTTAAAGAAAAATGTATATTGCGTTTACTCACTGCCCAAATGCCTAACATCGGATTAAAATTTATAATAGTAGATTCAAAATACAAATAAAAATTATTTTATGTAGAGAAGTTAGCAATGTAATATAACAATTTATGCATAAACAAATTATATAATTGCGACTGTGTCATTGATGTGAATAGATCCCGTGAACTGTATGACGCAACCCGAATTGGAGCAAGAAAGGAATAATGGGAGATGTATCTGGCCTACCGTGATCTCAGTTCTGGGTTGGATTTACACCTCCTGATATATCACTGCACTTCAGGATGCTGTAGAATACCGCTTTTTCGTGGTTTGGATTTTTCGCAAAAAAGCGTGTTGACATGTCCGCGTCGAAATCGCAATCTCGTCCCACATCGGCCGAAATCCCTATGTATTAGTTGGCCAGAGCGGGAAAGGTTCATTGGAAAGATGGAACGCACATGGAGTACTCGACTTGTGTCATCAGTCCTGTCTTGATATTTTCATTATATTCAAGCAATTAAAAAATATCATTTACTTGATTTAGAGTAGTTGTACAATGAAATTTATTTGAAAATAAATTTTAAAATGTGATTATATGACAATACGCTTTTGGTTCGATCAGAAAATATAAATGGCTAAATATTATATTTGCCCCATCTTCGCATTGCGCAAATGACTAAAAAATATTTACAGACGAATTTAAAAATATTCAATATTAGCAGAAACTAAAAACCTTTTGTCCATTAGGGAAAATATTGACTAATTAGGGAAAAGAAAAAAAGGATCATAGATATTCATATGATAAAGATAATAAAGTATTCCATATACTTTGTTTAACTCCTGAACAAAATGCTATTGTAATGTGAATAAATACCTTACTTTTTGACATAATTTCCATAACGTCTGGTTTACTGCAGTAAAATAGTTCTGATCTCATTGAGCGTTTTGAAAATTTTGGGGATCGTATAAGAAAACCTTTTTTTTTCAGACTTGTTTTTATGCCGAGGGGCCTCTACACAAAATGGAAGCAACCCATAGCATTTATTTTTTGTCCACGTCATGTGAAATTGTGTGATTTAATTGTTGTGTTAAAAAAATAATTGAAATAAGCAATATTACCTCTAATATGTGCGGCGTGCACACGATTTAGTGTCATAGCGCACACAGTTTTGAACAAGACTTCTTTGTGATGTGTGCCGCTTTTATCAAAGATTGGCGGCCACAATGAGCCACTTTACACAGCCTTCTATCTCCTCCTACATAATAAGTTATAAAATATCACATTGTTCACTGCATAGAATGCGTCCGAAGCAGCAGCGTAACTTAAAAAATTGGGCCCCTCTGTATAATTTAGATAATGTATGTAAAATATAAGAATATTAATTACTGTGATTTTTAGCTTGTGTCTTATAATATTCATACTTTCATAAAAAAAAAACGAATGTGTGTTTTGAACTGAAAAAAATTTTTTTTTTTGCTTGTAAGTCTGTAGGTCTGGTTCCAAACTCCATATATTAAAGGGTATACTTTATATGTATTTGATATTTTCATTATACACGTGAGAAATTACTTTTAAATTCCATTAATTACTTAATTTTAAAAATTATTTGTCCATATAGTCCATATTAACGATGAGAAATGTATCAATACCAAAAGTATCGTAGGACACAAACCTTCTGTGGACTTTTCTAATATGGGCCCCAATCCACCACATTATATAGTATACAGCCTTCCGTGATAAATGTTATTGGTTCTATTAACTTATTTGTGCGTCTTGCTACGCCTTCATTAGTAATGTTGTCAACGTAGGGGATCTTTAGCGTATGTCGATGGAGCTATAATTCACTAAATCACCCTACCTTATTCCAGTAAGATAATGTTTACTTACTTTTCCCAGCGCACAAATAATAGCATTGTTTCTTAAAATTGTACAAAAGATTCTTTATGCGCATACCATGATCCTAAATTAGAGAAGACATTGGAAGTAAATGATTTAAATTAAGTTAAGTATTATGACTTGTTCCTCTACATTAATTAAACAAAAAAATAAATTTAAAAGAATTGACAATATAATTAAAAGATTACAGAGATTTATGAATCTAATGTGAACCTTGTTTACAAATGTAGGATGATACAAGGTAATATTTCAATATTTAACCTTACAAAATATCTACATTTTACACGACAGGGCACAGAGGCATCATCTCAATATAAATACAGAGTAAGTACCTTTGTGTAACAATTAGAAGCAGGTAGAGTAGTTATTAGCAAAGATTATATATGACACAGTTATTGTTGAATTAAAATCTAGTTCTTGAATTTGCATTAATATTGGATTTTATGAAAGAATAATATATAATATACAGGGGGTGGCCCAAAAAAAGTGAGAACATATCGTAACACATGAGTTATTTCAAAACATAATGTAATTAATTATAATTCTTAATGTAATTTTCTTTGCACAATATTTAGCTAATCAGAAATCATCAAAACACCCCATACTGCATCATCTGCTGAGTTTAAATCTGGGCTATTCGGTGGCCACATGCCTGGCTCGATGAAATTAACATTCTCACGATGAAGAAAGTTGATTGTATTTCTGGCTGTGTGAGATGGAGATCTATCCTGCTGTAATGTGCAGTTATGCTGTAATGTCTAGTTATACTCCAGGCTTTGTTTTGAAACTCTTTTATCATTTTCCTAGCACCCTGACATTTTTCAATTCGCAAATTTTTGATCAGATCTACTGCAGTGATTTTTGTCATTCTGGGCAACAATTTGAAAAAACCAATTATAAACAAATTATCAACTGGAAATTATCAAAATAAAACATAACATAGGTAAATAGGTAAATTAGTAAATTATTTAAGCTATTGTTGATATAGTTAAACTAATTTTGATCTAATTATATCACATTTTACGAAATGTTCTCACTCATTTTAGGACAACTTGTATACCCAGTATTATATCATCTGTGATTAGTGACATGGCCCGGTAGGCATGGATGGTTCTTTGGATTATCACTGAATTATGATAAAAAGACTTATAACTGGTGAAATTACTTGGAATAATGATTTGACATTAAAGGATTTCAGATGTTGACCTCGTCGGTTGAGAATAATGGAGGGTGTACATCATTTGTCCTTCTACATGAGCTCCGAATGGCCTTTTGATCATTTCTTTGTTCACTATTTCACAATAATGTGAGTATAAACATATAATGTGTAAATTGTATTAACTTCAAACTGATATCAAATGCTTTTAACAGAAAACACTTTGTGTATGTATTGAGAAGCGGAGGAGTTTAATTAATGTCCAAAGCATTTGCTGAATCATCAAAAAACGTGTGAAAGAGACATTGTCGTTCCGTCACATGAGATGAAGGGTAATTTAAAATTATTTGGTGGGATATGTTGACTGAAGCATTCTATTTTTAGCTCCTATGCCGGAACATGCGACACATATATATAGCATATAGCTTGTCTTTTAGTAGAATGAGGCTGATTGTAAATTAACTTTAATGATTGCAACTGCAAATACTACGACAAGGAATTAAATGTGTGTAGTGTTGATAAGGCTTGGGCACTTTACTTTATCTTTACTTCTTTATCCTGACATTTATTTCACAAGGGATGCTCATCTAAACACCGATGCACCCTCCCCGGGCGAAGTGACACGCTAAGTTTTGTGACTTTTGTAAAACACTAAAACCTCCCTGAATTGAATTTTCATATCTGTAAGTAAGTACAAAATTTCCAGATTTCTCTTTTTATATTCCAGTTTGGAAATGCATCGTTTTATCAAAATGTTGATTTGATCTTGTTACCTTGCGGGCTATCGTGATGTTGGAAAAATAATATTAGTGTAAAATGCTTATTTTGAAACAGATAATGAAGTATTGTTGTTTTATTTAACACACAATAAAATTAAGCTTTATATTATGTTTGAACTGCATGTGTCCCATTAATAAATCTTTATATTAAATATTTTTATTCGTTTTGTGTTTTATGGGTAATATTTTATTTGTCAAGATTTATTGTTGATATTTATATCATTTCTGTGAGGGAGAAGGCAAGATGGAAAACTGAGCTATTTGAATTTTAAATATTTTTTTGCTATTAGGACTGTGTGTATATTTTATAGCTTCTTTTAAATTTATTAATACTATAAATATAGTGATGAACATACAGCTAAATCAGACCTTTTATTTTTGACTTTTTGTACATCTCTGGGGGTACAGGGTGAATATTATGTTTCTGCCGTTTTTATTTGGCAAATATTGGTCAGTTCGCATTTGATAGTCGTAGAAAATAGTTGATTACAATCTATTATGGAGCATTTAATGCCTCAATAAAGTGTTGAAGTTTACAACACGTTTTTGAGGCATACAATTTACAAAAATCTGCAATCCTAGCGGGTAATAGGTTAGAGAATATGTCGTTCTCTTGTGTGCACATCTTGGCTCCTACTCCTCCATGTGCTTTTTGCCATGAAATTCTGGACTAACCGGGTGTCTTCCTTACTTGTATCCGGGACGAGGATCAAGACCACAATCAATAGGTGACTATTTTAATCAAGCGTGTTGAATGTATTAAAATTATCATTTAAAAAATACAAAAGACATTAAATAATCGTAATAATTACAAGTTCCTATTGCACGTTTTCAGGTGGAGAGTGAAAATTAACATTACCGCAAATTTAACACATGCCTATACAAATTATTAAATCAAATGTATTTATCAGAAATAAGTGTTCAATTTTGTTACAAATTAATCTTTTATACCATGGTACTTCGGTACACGTCTGCTTTGGTACAAGACCGAGAACACAGAGAAGAGCTGACCACTGAGGAGCTGCAGGAACTTGAGAAAAAGGAGCATAGATACACTCTCTTCAGGCTCGGAGGAGGAGATAGAGCCCCTACTTTTTTAATCAATTAAATCTTTAGATGGATGTCAAAAATTTTGCAAAGAAGTACCATCCCAACAAAGCCCAAACAAGTCGTAAGAGTATTGTCTTGAATGACCAAACAAGTCACATTTCCAAACAACCTGAAGAGAAGGTAGAAGCATATTTCTTTGAACAGATGTTTATTATTTAAACATTAAACCTACTGATAAAGTTTCATTTATTCAATTACTTTTGTATTTATATATTTTAGTATTAAGTAGTGTTTAATATATTTTCCAACAACTCCATCCATAATGATATTATTAATATATAATTTCCAGTAATAGGATTTTTTTTCATGGGAACGGATGAATCATTTTTACTTTATTTCTAATGGTATACATTTGTTTGGTAAACATCCTGTTTGGTATAAGTTCAAAGATCTGGAACGGAATAGTGACGTATACCGAGGTACCACTGTATTTTTAAATATAATTAATTTAACCACAATTATGATACGAAAATTAATAAAAACAGAAAAACTACCTATTACCTACCCATAATGATAGAAAGTTAGTTAGTACTCGTATACGGTATTGATCCAGAAACATGTCAGATACTTGCAGCTTGCTTATTAAGTAGTTTATTAATTTAGATATTCACAACACGAGGTAACGTTTCTGGGACACAGAGATTTAATAGAACTAATCTAATCTAATGGATTGGTGGGATCTAATGGAACTAAATTAATCTAAGAGATGTGTGAAATGCTTACATTACATGCAACAAATGTTAAGGCTCCCGAAACAAATAAATCTGATACAACAAATCACTTAAATGTGTGGCGGCTCGCACGCATTGTCCAGGTGTTCCTCGTTGTGTCATTTCTCGGTATTGTGCCATCCCGCAACAAAGCAAGACCGTTTGAGGAAAGTGGGGCTGCGCCGGCCGGCGGGCATGACACACATGCACCACAGATGCACATCCCGACTCTCACTTTCTACTAACCGTGCACCGTTTTTCCATTGTCTTTATGTATTCTGTGTTGTTTCGTACTCTCGGTGGCTTCTCCCCGATGAGAATAAACAAGTTTGGATAATAATGGTTTTCACTTGAACACAACCAACCTTCCCACATATGTATGATTTGATAAAGTACAAACAAAAGGTTATCCTCCGGAGACGAAGATGTTTGATTTATCATATCTTTCTTTGTTTACATGAGAAATGTGAGAAAGTTTTGATTAAGTTGAAGAAAGGGTCTGCAAGTAGTTCTAAGATAGACAAGGAGCTTTATTCATATTTTTAACTGAAAGTCATTGTGTTTAGGTCCTGTTTAAATATATTATGTTCAAATATTAAAATGAATTCTATTGTAAACCTTTTAAATGCGAATCGCATGTGGAAACTTAAGTTATGTGTTTATATTTTGAATATTTTCATTAATTTTATGAACAAACTCTGCATTACCTGGATATTGAGTTGATTTATTGAGGACTGTCAGTTTATTGAATATTAAGATAAACATTACAATTATAGTTTCAATTCAATACACATAAAACATATATGTTTGTGTTCGTAATCTCTCTGAATTAGAAAGAAAAAGTATTGTTTTTAAATAATATGTATTAATAAATTTGTTTGTTTTAAAAAATATATCAACCTTCTCGCTCACTGTAACACAACTTGCTGCAGTGTCATCCGTTCTTGCTCGCTTTACTTGTTTTGCAGATGGGAGATTTTCAATCAAAGACTGAATCTATTCTACAGTTTCTGAAAATTGAGAATTGACTGCTTAATTTAATATTTAAGTTAACACCAAAACGGAAATATTCAGTCTCAATATGATTATTTCAAAACACAAACAATGCTGAAAGTGTACTTATAAGAATTTTTTGAAGTTATACTTCAATGACAAAATTAATACAATGACTTTCGAATTCAAAATTTAGTTATATACATTTTTATTACGGTGGTTTCAAAAATTTTGCTTTGAGTGGTAAATAAAATAAAGACAAGAGCAAAGTGTGTCCAGCAGACTGGAACACAAGAGCGATCTTAAGAGACGAATGGTGCTCTTTAGTGAACGCGATCATGGACGGCCAGGATTTCTAAAAGTCAGAAGAATATATTGTTGGTATAGAATATATCCGTAATCTGTTAGTTGTTGAGTCTCTTTTAAAATGTGAAATATATTAAATAAATATAGCTCGGCGAGTTTGGACGATAGAAATAATACAAAAACTGTATTATTTAGTTAATTTAAAAATCCTTCAATATTCACAATGATAGAATTTTTAAATGTTAAAGGCTCTTTTCGAAATACCATCACCTCATATTTTTTTTTAAACTATTCCTTAGATAGATCTTTACACTAATGAAAAACTAATAAAATGAATATTTTTAGCCATAATCAAGACAATACAGGCATTATAAGAAATACTGCGATCATTAAGTTTTCCAGAAAAATTTCTAAGTTACCTTAATACGCAGGACCTGCCGAAGAATTAATTATGATAATTTGTCTATGGCTCGCTTGTGTCTATGCTCAGCCGCAATTTGACAGTTGCCATTTTTTCTTAGCCGCATCTTGTGCTCGCTGCGAGATACTAGAGCCATGGAACGCGCTGCCCCAGATGCTCTTGCTGTGAAGCCTGAGCCAGGGTCTGCAGCCGAGAGCGGTGATATTCCGTACACTGATATAGACATATCGTATCCTGACATTAAGCAAGAGTGCTCGGAGTACTCCAGGAGGGCCGACCAGCGTGCCGGTGAGGAGATGGTCCATTCTTAATTAGTATTAGTTTGACAGATTACAATCTTACATAGCTTTTAAGTCATGGATAAAGATAAATAAATATCTAAATTGAGTTATTTTTAATAGGCGAAGATATGGGTTATTATACACACACTGCGATTTTAAACCGCGTATTTTCAGTTCAATATCAAAATGAACTTCTAGATGATAGCTTGTGTTGTATGCTGCATCTCTTGTCATCAGAAATAGAAAAAGTAATCGCCGCCGCCATTATAAATGCTGAGTTCATCCGTTAACAGACAAGATAACTAAATTATGTTTATAAACTGTACCATAATATGCGAAGACATCCCGATATCTTTTAAAAATTATTATGGAATATCAATGAATAGTTTTGACAGCTTTTAATAAAAATGGACCCAATATTACATTCCAGAATACATTTTAGAAATCATTATCGCCAGAAGAACGTCTGTTACTTTGAGGTTATAAAACAATTTTATAACAAATTACTTTATTATTGTAATAATAATTGTTTCGTATTTAAACGTCTGATCGTAGTGATTTATCCTACAATACATTTGACAGTGACCTTGATAGATTCTCATACGATGTCGCCGTAAATGTAGGCTCGGAGTCAGTTGACGACATACAGTAACGTTGCATCTAGCCTCTCCATTGGTTCAACGCATACTTTAACAAAACCGCCCGCTTTTAACCTCAGTGCGTCACCATACATTTCCATAGATCACAAACCCTAGCGCGTCTTTAAATCGCGAAGCAAAATGTGTCCGGATGCGTTTTAAAATCAGTCTATACAGTCAAACCTATAAGATACTCTATCTTGCAGGTGAAAACCGCGCGCAAAACAGTATGCTTGGTCGCCAGCCCGAGGTGACATGGAGCCGGGTCCGGGAGACAGGCAGCTCTCCACTCTTCAACTCGGGTATATCAGATTATTCTTGATTTCAGAAATATATTCCAACCCTGAGGGCGGAGAGCGAGCAGACGGCGGAGCGCCCTACACTGATATAGATATATGGTACCCTGACATCAAGCAGGAGTGCTCGGAGTACTCCACGAGGGCTGACCAGTGTGCTGGTGAGCAGTTGATTCCCTCAGATTGCCAATCCATAGTCCCTTGAAAAATTGTTCCCTATAAGAAAATGAAATCAATCGACAATGAGGAGTTTCGTTTTGTTTTTATTTATTTCTAATCCTCTCCTGCTCTATTGATCAAAATAATAATCCATGTAAAACATCCACCAGATGTTTGAATCATCATCCGGTCAAATTGTAGAATACTATTAATATTTTATTTATTGTCGACTTGTTTCATTGTTGGTACTTGTGTTTTATACCGTTTATTTTGAAGTTTTTATGTTTTGGGTTTATATTATATTTTTCCCGGTCACCTCGGATAACTGAGGGGCACAAACGACTGTCCAGGGCCAGGGCGCCCCTCTATTACCTTAATCGGCACTGTTTAGTGCAAGGGGTCTACTATGGTAGACTCTCAAAATTTGTTGTGTCAACACTCCTGTATAAAATCTTCGGCTATGTCAATAATATTAATCATACAATAAAACATTTTATTCTCACAAATAGTATATTTGCATTGCAGATCACTTGAGAACGCAAGATTGTATTTCGGCAGCCCCAGCTGGGCCCCCGCACGCCCTTGCACAGGAGTCAGCACTAGAGACTGTTTTTTTCATAAAAAAAGTCTCCAATGGGCACCCACTCACTTCCACTGGTACGAAATCGTTTTCATGTACCCAATGCCCGTACACGTGCAAGCGGAAAGCTTCCTTAAGAGCTCATTTATTAATACATACTAAGGATAAACTATTTTCTTGTTCACAGTGTAATTATTCATGCAATCATAAATCAAATCTAAAATATCATCAGCTTACGCATACCGGAGTGAAACTGTTTTCGTGTTCACAGTGCAATCATTCGTGCTATCGCAAAGCAGACTTAAATATACATGCGCTTACGCACACTGGAGAGAAACAATTTTCATGTTCACAGTGCAATTATTCATGCTATCGCAAATCAGACTTAAAAATACATACGCTTACTCACACTGGAGAGAAACTGTTTTCGTGTTCACAGTGCAACTATTCGTGCTATCGTAAATCTGACTTAAAAATACATGCGCTTACGCATACTGTAGAGAAACTATTTTCGTGTTCACAGTGCAATTATTCGTGCAATCATAAATCAAATCTGAAACGTCATCAGCTTACGCATACCGGAGTGAAACTGTTTTCGTGTTCACAGTGTAATTATTCATGCTATCGCAAACCAGACTTAAAAATACATGCGCTTAAGCATGCTGTAGAGAAACTGTTTTCGTGTTCACAGTGCAATTATTCGTGCAATCATAAATCAAATCTAAAATATCATCAGCTTACGCATACCGGCGAGAAACTGTTTTCGTGTTCACAGTGCAATTATTCGTGCTATCGCAAGTCAGATTTAAGAAGTCATGCTCTTACGCATAGTGGAGAAAAACTGATTTCATGTTCACAGTGCACTTATAAGTGTAAACAGAAAAGCACGTTAAAAGCACACATTCTAATTCATACTCGAGAAAAATCGTTTTCGTGTGCACACTGCACTTACGAGTGTAATCAGAGAAGCGCCTTAATTACTCACATTCTCATTCATGCTGAGTAGAAACTGTTTTCATTATTATAATTCGGTTATACGTATAACCACACTGGATAGAAATCGAATCGGAATTGAAATGATAAGAAAAATTTACATAGAAGCTTTGTTTCAAATTCAAAAGGAAATAATTTAACGAATAATATATATTGCATCTTCTCACTGCCCAAATGCCTGACATCGAATTATTATTGATAATTAGTAGATTCAAAATATAAATAAAATTATTTTATGTACTGAAGTTAGCGATGTAATGTAACAAATTATATAATTGCCAATCTCAATATATTCAAGCAATTAAAAAATATCATTTAATTGGTTTTAAGTCGTTGTGCATGAAGATATTTTTGATGAATACATTTTATAGTAGTTATAAGAATTGTCTGTATGTTAATAAATGTGTCAAAGTGAAAATCGTGACCATCACTAAATATGTTGATTGCGCTAGACCAAATCGTTTATTATTTAAAGCTGTGTTTTGTATCAAAAACACAATAATTTCTTACTGAATATAATTTTTATCAGATGTGTTTTTTTCAATGTTTTTTACGTCATTAGTCAAAATCATATGTATAAAATTACTCTGATAGAAATGAGTGCAGCTTACTGGTATTAATAGCTAGGCTAGAAGAAAGCCTTTTCCACGTGTTTTAAGAGAAAATAACGACACCCTAATCCATGATATTAATTCTCTTTTTTTCTGCAATAGAGAAGAAAGTACATTACATATAGTCCTAACAAGCTATCTATATATTTAATAAGTCCTTTTTAAATTGTGATCATTGTTCAAAGTATACTGTATTTCAGTAAAAACTTGTAACTATTTAAATTATTGTTTCACTTTCATTGTGTTTATAGATAATCTGTATATTTTCGTAATAAAATAAAAATTGTTAGGCGAAGGCACCAACCAGTATTTTTGTTATTACTTTGTTCCGTGATGTGTAACTTGTTTTTATATTGTTTGAAACTTAGCGTATACATTCTGTTACAGTGCATAGCTCTTGAGGATCAAACACCAGAAAGCAATGTTACCGGCTAGGCTAGGTCTATGGGCGGCGCCGAATACTTTCTAGGACTAATGGGATAGACTTGGGAACGAAAACACGTTAGATTTTACACACAAATTGTAATTTTAAGGTAAACAAAATTGTACACGAGTCCCAACATTATGTGACGAACGTAGAGAGTTCCTGCTATCATGCTTATACCTGATTTGCTGTAGTGTTGAAGGCAGTCCTCAAATGATACATAAAATACAAATGAAGGACTTCGACTGGTCCACGCAGTTTCCAACCTAGAATCACTTCACGAATGCCTGCCAGGCGATTTCTCCCTAATGCAAGTGTATTGGGGCCCACTAATCTCTTAATTAACTGCGCCCAAAGCGCCTTTGTGAAATGATTTTACTGCTTCACCATACTAGCAATCCGCCGCTCTGAATTCCGTGTTCCCCCCTTTTACTGCTATAGAACCGCTACTCGCGCCAGGATTGGCGCAGAGGATTCTAAAGCGCCATCCGCGCTCCAATTTGAAAATATAAGGCGGCGTCCACACGCACGATTTTGTGACATGACAATGCTGTCAAGTATTTCATTACAATTTGTTCACTTTTAATCATTATCGTCTCATTTTCATATAATTATATTCTATTTCATTGTCAATGCACAATGCATACTCTCTTAAAAGGACAGCTGAAGGGGGGGACCCATCCTTTCCTGGGATCGGTTTAGAATTTAGAAGCTAGGGCTTCCTTGTCGGTACCACTCATCTCGATACACAAAAAAAAAAATGTTACAACGTTACAAATTCTTAGTATAAGAAGAAATGTAAGATTAGTGTACCTAATTAAAATAACAATCACCTGGTTAGTTTATTTCACGCGCAGTTCGAAATGCCTAGTACTGATAGCGATATTTGCCGCTAGGATCGCGTCCATCGATTCGAGTGATGGGCCGGCGCTAGCAGGTACGTACTCCTCCATTCGCGCTTCGAAATAGGAGGGTTCGCCCTGCGGGTGGCTGATGGCCGTTCCCGCCATGTTGTGAAATTAATATGTGAAGATACGCTGAAGATTTAACCCACACAACATCCAGGCTCAGAGCCAACGCCGGAGAGGCGTTTAGACATCGCGCCAAGGATAATAATTGAAGGGTAAAATCCATATAATTAATCGATCTCTCAACGCACTCATTTTTAGCTTTACGAATTCTAAATCTTGCTGGAAAAAAAGAAATTTACTTTCTTTATTTATTTCCTTATTTTATTCATTGTTTGATTTCCTTCTATCGTCTCCATCATTATTTACTTCTTTACTACTTAAAATTTCGTCTTCTGCCCATCACCAGTCCATAATTTCTTATCATGGTCCAATTGAGAGAAGAAGATTCGTGCATGAGCCGCCAGTTGACCAATTGCCAGGCACTCGGAAACGGCGGTGGATGCTGCTCCCGGAACATCAAGAGGGACGGATGCAAGAAGATGTTAATTTTTTACCGCGGGAGCAAGAGGAATCGCCCTAGATCGACGTATTATTTGTAAAATTATTATTGCCTGTTATGTGGCTCCGAAATTATACTTTATTTTTATTTACCAAAAAATAATTATTATGGTAGTTTTCAGTTCTTTTTATTTTTTGTAATAATATTTAACGTAACATTTGCTGACTCTCTTTTATTATTAAATATCACCTTTTATATTTTACCGTTTTTTTTAGTAAGGTTTATTTCCCAGAATATAGCAAGGTGGATCTCGTTATTATGGTAAGTACGTAGCTTATGATTCACGTACTCACAAATTCATGCTCTCCCCTGTTACTAGTCTGTGAAGGATAGTATACGCCTCACAGTGGCGCTTCCAAGTTGTGGCGCGTTACCCCTCACAATCAGAATTAGAAGATTAATACAAGGGGGTCAATATAAATAGCGGAGGGAGTAAATTTGAACTTACTAATAAGAGAAGTAAGTGTCTTATTTGATCTAAAATAATTATCTTTAATAAACGTATCATAATTATTTGCATCAATATAAATATTTCGACCAAATTAATATCGGAAACTCGTAAAATAATTTATTTTAAAATATTACAGACGACGTTAAAATACGATCGTTAAACTCCTGAATTGAAAGGTCCAAGTACGCAGGACCTACCGAAGAATTAATTATGATTATTTCTCTATGGCTTGCTCATGTCTTTGCTCAGTCGCCATCTATTAACCGCGTCTCGTGCTCACTGCGAGGTACTTGAGCAATGGACCGCGCCTTCGCAGATGCTCTTGCTGTGAAACCTGAACCAGGGTCTGCAGCTGATAGCGGCGATGAAGGAGAAGGCGGTGGTATTCTTTACAATGATATAGATATATCGTATCCTGACATCAAACAGGAGTGCTCAGAGTACTCCAGGAAGGCCGACCAGAGCGCCGGTGAGAAGTTATTCCATTCTTGATTAGTATTAATTATGGAAAACACGCCACAGGTGTGACCTATAATTGGATGAAACTGCACTACAGGGTGGGAATACAGTTATCTAATAATTCTTTACAATCTCGTATAGATTTTTTTGGGTTCCCGTTAAAACTGACAGTTAATAATAATCTTAACTTCTTTTTCTTTCAAGTCATAGATAAAATACCCTAATTTGTTTGCATAGATAACAATAATATCTGAATTGAGTAACTTTCCAATAGACGAAGATTTAGGTTATTTTTATAAAACAGGAAGTATAATTCCGCATAAAGAAGTACGCCTGTGACATGGAGCCGAACCCGGATAATAGGCAGCTCTCCAACTCTGGTATATCGGATTATTCTTCATTTCAGAAATATGTTCCAACACCGAGGACGGCGAAGCGCCCAACACTGATATAAAAATATGGTACGTTGACATCAAGCAGGAGTACTCGGAGTGTTCCAGGAAGACCAACCAGCGCGCCGGTAAGAAGATAAATCTTAATGTTATCATCCGTGAAGTAGCTTTCCCGCACCTGGGGGGACCGTTAAAGGGGACGGATATGTCTCATATATGGACCAGGGATATAAATATTAATTAAAAGTGATATGGAAGGCTGTGCGCGAGTTTCTGTCGAGGCTTTGAATTTTGACAGAACTGAAGTTAAAGTCACGGGGAGGCAACCCTTGATCTGGCAGTGGATCAATAATTGCTGAAGTTTTTTTTTTCAATAAATAATAATTAAAAAGTTTAATACCTAAACAAACAAGTTTTTTTTAAGATTTTCTGGTTTTAAATTGTTCTTCTTTATGTTTAAAAAAGATTATTTTTTTAAATGACAAAATAAAATCCATTATCAGACTCGGAGCAAAACTAATGAACATGTTATTTTTTAAATTTCCAAATTGGGAATAGGACAAAGATATGCATCGTTCATTGCTGTATAACTGTATAATCAACTACCAAACTCAATTAATGTAGCAACAAAAATAAATATGTACAAAAAAAACGTTCTAAAATGGTTTAAAGGTCTTCCAAATAATTACATAACTAAATATGTATGTATTTAACATCTTATACCCATGTTACAATCTGATTAATTTCTCAACATTTTTATTGTACATATTTTGTTATTAAATTTACATTGTATTATTATAGATTTTAATCTTGATTTTATGTAAATGTGGATCATTCAAGATCCAAATTAATACACTATATTTGTACACAAACAACAGTAGTTCTAAATAAATAAATAAACAACATTTTATCTCATAAATAATTTATTTACTTTGCAGATATCTTGATGGTACAAGATTCGATTTTAGCAGCCCCAGCTGGGCGTCCGCCTTCCCCTGGAGAGGGGCCATCACTGCAGACCGTTCTTTCCACCAAAATACCCTCAAGTGGGTACTCGCTTACTTCTACTGACAAAAAAGCGTCTACGGAGAAACTGTTTTCTTGTTCACAGTGCAATTATTCGTGCAACCGTAAATCAAGTTTAAAACGTCATGCGCTTAAGCATACTGGTAAGAAACTGTTTTCCTGTACGCAGTGCTCGTACATGGGCAATCAGAAAGCTTACTTAAGAGTACATATGTTAAAACATACTGGGGAGAAACTATTTTCGTGTTCACAATGCAAGTATTCGAGCAACAATAAATCAAATCTAAAATATCATGAACTTAAACATACTGGAGACAAACTGTATTCGTGTGCGCAGTGCGACTATTCGTGCTATCATAAATCAAGACTAAAAAGTCATGAGTATACCCATTCTGGAGAGAAATTATTTTCATGTTCACAGTGTAGTTATACGTGCAATCATAAATCTAATCTTAAATGTCACGAGCTTACGCATACTGGAGAGAAAAAATTTTCTTGTTCACAGTGCCATTATTCGTGCTATCATAAATCAAATCTAAAAACTCATGAGCTTACACATGCTGGAAAGAAACTATTTTCGTGTTCACAGTGTAATTATTCATATTATCGTAAATCAGATTTAAAAAGACATGCACTTACGCACACTGCAGAAAAATTGTTTCCATGTTCACAGTGTACTTATGCGTGTAATCAAAAAAACATCTTAAAAATACACAGTCTAACTCACACTAGCGAGAAACCCTTTTTATGTTCACAGTGCAATTATTCATGCAATCATAAATCAAGCATAAAATATCATGTACTTAGGCATATTGAACAGAACCGATTTTCGTGTTCACAGTGCAGTTATTCGTGCAATCATAAATCCAATCTACAAAAACACGAGCTTACGCATAATATAGAAAAACTGTTTTCGTGTTCTCAATGTCCGTACACGTGCAATCGTAAAGCTTCCTTGAGAGTTCATATGTTAATTCATACTAGAGAGAAACCTCTTTCGTGTCCACTATGTAATTATTCGTGCAATTTTAAATCTAGTTTAAAACGTCATGCACTTAAGCATACTGGAGAGAAACCGTTTTCATGTTCGCAGTGCAATTATTTGTGCAATCGTAAATCAAGTCTAAAAAGGCATGAGCATACACATTCTAAATAGAATCTGTGCAATTATTCATCTAATCATACATCTAATCTAAAATGGCATGAGGTTCGCATGCTGGAAAGAAACCGTTTTCACAACACAAGTAATCAATACCTTTATATCAAAATAAAATGATTATATAGTTTATTATACAAATTCTTGTTCGCGTTATGTTCAATTGCGTATTTAAAAGGTTTGTATCATCAATAATAAATCCTAATAAAAGTTGTTTGTTATCCTTTTTACGAAATTTTATGAATCAATACTGAGCTTATTGTGCATGTTGAAGATTATAAAACCGCGTAAACATCCCGCCCCCTAACCATGCCCTGCCTTGGTTACTAATTATCCAAAGACAACTTGCATAATTTTATACCAGGCCTACTTATCGAAGTATAAAAGCGCGTAAACAATGATATTGGTGACTCTATAAGAAAAACATATTTTGCAGACTTGAGTATTTATATCGAAGGACCTCTACACAAAATGGAAGCAACCTGTCGCATTATTTTTTGTCTAAGTAGTCAGATCGTGTGATTTAGTTATGGTGTTAAAAAAATAACTGAAGCGATTAGGATTGAGTTTTAAAAATTCGTCTAGTTTTATATGATCGGAACTATTTGTATGCAGTGTATTAGGATATACAGAAATTTTATCAAATAGTAGCACACAAACTGTATCTTGCAAATTATAACTCTGTTTTTAAAAATGTGCACATTTAAATCCCGAATGAAGGGAACCTTTCTTAACAATCCACTGAAAGCGTTGCGACTCGCCAGCGCTAATATTTTTTAATTAAAATCTGCAGTGTCTATTGTCATATTATGTTAAGGCTAAACTAGCTTTAATATTCTGGTTGAAAGTCAAGTCTACGTAGCACATACTGATGACCTTGTATTTGTATTATATCTTAGCTGAAATGTATGATATAAGTAAATGTATAATTTAAGTAATCCGTCCACACTAGATCATATTATACGTATAATTAAATCTGTAAATGCTACGAGCACTTTAATTATGAAATACATTAACCAATTTAAATAGTAAAATTATATATTCATGGTGTTTAAAATAAAATTTACAATTTATAACTAAACAATTCAAGAATTATTTGTGTATACGAATAATAATACTTTATTTAGTATTTATTTATTTTAAGTCTTTCAGGATGGAATCAAACACTTAACAAAATTCTAAATGTATTCCAATGAAAATCTTGTATTATTAACAAAATAATCGTTAAAAATTATGTATATTTGTAACAAATAGCTTGACTGTAGTATGAAACAATGCAAACATAAAACAATAATATGTATGAAATATTTAACGTGGACACTTTTATGTTTACTAAAATCTGTAACCTCAGCGGGTAATAGCTTTTTGCCGTTTGTTCTCGAAAATTCTTTTAATTATAAATATACATAATCGATTTTTTTAATAGAGGTGCATTCTTCGAATAAGTCACCAACCATGTACTCGTGCTGTGAAATATTATATTAACTTGGTGTAAGGATCAAAACCCCAATCAATAGGCGACTATTTAATCATTTGTTGAAATTATCACTTACAAAATACAAATAAAGGCTTGCCCCTCAACAGGTCTCTGTCGCAGCGCATCCATACATCATTGTAGACTTCCAGGTTTTCTTCATCCAAAAGTTGTACCCAGGATAATTTACATTTCTGGCTGCCATATTACTGCATTCGATCCGGCGTGATGAAGGCGCCGATTTTTGGGTTTTTTAGAACATCAAAGTTCTGGTGATGGTAAGTCACTATTGCGGGTGTATTAAGGCTCACAACGCAACACCGTTGAATGTACCATAAGAATAACACTGCCATTTTGAAATGAACACCGCACACACGTCAGTGAAAAAATTCAATATAAATTAAAATAATACACTTTTTAATACTAATTAAATGTATTAATTAGAAAGATATACATATGAAATCAATTTTATCGAAAAATTTTGCAGTTGCGTTATCGGGATTCGAACCTGGATTTCTTTTTCAATCCGGGAATGGTGCATTACCAACTATGCTACAGCGACAACACTTTTGACAAAAAAGTTTAAAACCTGTATGTTACTCTTTTTCAAATTAACACATCTCTTATTACATTATTTGAAAGCCATCAACATTATTTTTTTACGGAATCTCCGATACCTTACAATAAACCGATAAAAGATATCAGAATAATCAATCATTTTTATTATATTTTGGACAACTTATATATAATTAAGGAGAACACATTCTTTTTGTGAAGTTGTAATTATTCAGAACATAGCTCTGTGAAATTAGAAAGATATACACATAAAATCAATTTTATAAAAAAAGTATTATTTACAACAATATATCACAATAAAAAGGTGTTCTCCTTAATAATACACTTTTAATGAAATTAATATTTTTTATTAGAATTAATTTTATAAATCTAAAACATTTGTAAAACGAAAGACAAAAATCTTTTATACATCTTATTAGACAAGTGTCAACGTAATAACATTACAAATGTTTGAGTGCAAAATTAGGTTTAGTTCCATTTGCGAAGATAATCAAATTAGATACCGATAGATAACAGCTCCAATCCCAGATCCCTCTAGAGTCCTAGCTGAGATCTCGCGCATACTAGGGGTACACGCAATCAGTCAATAGTAGATAGTTTCCCAATATCATTGATATCCACGATCTGTGTTACAATAGATGTTCCTCACGGCAAAAGTATTTAAATGCGAAGTTGAACACATTACATAACACAACTACAATGTTAACTTTTTTAAAAATGATACTAATAAAAATTTAAAACGACTTTTAATTGAATAATTCACGAACAAACGAATAGTAACAATTAGTTACTGCGGCACAAGAAAGCTGTTTCTCTATAAGGTAAATACTTTTTATACAAAATACAATGTTTCTTTCTAGTGTATATCGTGTGAAGAGTATGTTTTGAAATAAGCTGTTGATGTAAAGATATAGTGCATTATCAACATTAAAACGGTTTCTCTTATGCACGAGAAAGATTAACATACTTAAGCAGCCTATCTGCGCCTGCAATGTAAACATAAAAATGATTATTCTCTAATGTCAGTGAGCAAACATATTTTTAAATCGAATTGCCGTACACACGAAGAAATGCATTTTAAATACGAAAACAGCTTGCCGCCAGTGTGAAAAAGAAGAGACGAAACACGAAAACAGTTCTTCTCCGGAGTGAGGAAGCATATACAGTTTTAGTTGATCATTTCGATTGTACGAACAAGAGAACATGAACACGAAAACGGTTATTCTCCCGAGTGAGTAATTATATGTCGTTTTAAGTTGCACTTATATACAAATAAGTTCAGTGTGATCAGGACAACAGTTTTTCCCCCGAATGTTTAAGAATATGTGTTCTTAATTGCTTCTTTTTATTACACGAAAAAGAGCACTGTGAACACGATAACCGTTTTTCCCCCGAGTGAATACGCATATGTTGTTTTAAAGCACTATTATAATTACACGAATATGTGCACTGTGAACAAGAAAATAGTTTATCCCCCGAGTGTTTAACAATATGTACATATAATTGGCTCCTTTGATTGCAAGAATAACCACACTGTGAACACGAATACCTTTTTTCTCCGGAGTGAGTATACATATGCAATTTAAGTTGATAATTTCGACTACACGAATAAGAGCACTGTGAACACGAAAACGGTTTTTCTCCCGAGTGAGTTTTTAAATGTCGTTTCAAGTCCCTATTTTTATTACACGAATAAGAGCACTGTGAACACGAAAATAGTTTGACCCCCGAGTGATTAAGAATATGTATTGTTAATTGCTTCTTTAGATAACACGAATAAGAGCACTGTGAACACGATAACCGTTTTTCCCCCGAGTGAATACGCATATGTTGTTTTAAAACACTATTATAATTACACGAATATGTGCACTGTGAACAAGAAAAAAGTTTATCCCCCGAGTGTTTAACAATATGTATATGTAATTGGCCCTTTTGATTGCACGAATAACTACACTGTGAACACAAATACCTTTTTTCTCCGGAGTGAGTAAACATATGCAATTTAAGTTGATAATTTCGACCACACGAATAAGAGCACTGTGAACACGAAAACGGTTTTTCTCCCGAGTGAGTTTTTAAATGTCGTTTTAAGTCCTCATTTTTATTACACGAAAAAGTGCACTGCGAACACGATAACCGTTTTTCGCCCGAGTGAATCCGCATATGTTGTTTTAAAGCACTATTATAATTACACGAATATGTGCACTGTGAACAAGAAAATAGTTTATCCCCCGAGTGTTTAACAATATGTGTATATAATTGGCGCCTTTGAATGCACGAATAACTACACTGTGAACACGAATACCTTTTTTCTCCGGAGTGAGTAAACATATGCATTTTAAGTTGATAATTTCGACCACACGAATAAGAGCACTGTGAACACGAAAACGGTTTTTCTCCCGAGTGAGTTTTTAAATGTCGTTTTAAGTCCTCATTTTTATTACACGAAAAAGTGCACTGCGAACACGAAAACAGTTTTTCCCTTGAGTGAGTACGCATATGCTTTTTTAAGAGGTAGTTTTGATTGCACGAATAACTACACTGTGAACACGAATACCTTTTTTCTCCGGAGTGAGTAAACATATGCATTTTAAGTTGATAATTTAGAACACATGAATAAGAGCACTGTGAACACGAAAACGGTTTTTCTCCCGAGTGAGTTTTTAAATGTCGTTTTAAGTCTTCATTTTGATTACACGAATAAGTGCACTGCGAACACGAAAACAGTTTTTTACTCAAATGAGTAAGAACATGTCTTTTTATGTAGGCTTTTCGATTACATGAATAATTGCACTGAGAACACAGAAATAGTTTTTCCCCAGTATGAGTTAGAATATGAGTTCTTAAAATGCTTTTCTTATTACAAGTATAAGTACACTGTGAACATGAATGCGACTCATCTTCAGTGAAAGTACGGCTTCTTGTTTTTTTTTGTTTAAATTCTGGTTTCCTTCCACGGGTACTCGGAACAGAATATCGTGAACTCGAGAGATCTGCAATGAAAATAAATTATATACATTATTAAGTAAAATCATTTAGATACATAGTTTCGAATTCAAAAAACACACTTTTGGCGTGTCTTTCAATTCAGCCGCAACCACTGTTATTAACACATTTCCGGGTTCAAATTCTCATCCATATATTTTATTAATGCTCGTCTTTTCAGTGTGAATTGTGACCATAAGGCGAGCGGACCTTCCTAGTCCCAGTTCCCAGAAAATCACTGGTTCTTCGACAAGAACCCTTATCCCATCACTGACCTCATTCTGTACCAAAGTTTCCCTACGTCTCTCCCATACCTTGCGGTAATACCGATTTACGACCTGAATCGTAGAATTCCATTGTACGGGATGCGCGACTCGGAGACAGCGCAATTCGTTTATTTAGATCATATCAATCCGGATTGTGAGTTGGGATTCATACATACTCTTCCCATTTTCCCTATTTAGTTCTTGCGCCAAATGTTACGTCATATCCATTAAACTTTAAAAAGGTCTTGAAACAAACACACGTGAAAAAGTACATTAACATGTGCAATGAGGCGTACAAATGTGCAGGAACTGTATTCTCGTCATCCATTCGGCAGGAACTACACATAAAGAGATGCTCTCAACCACTCGCCTACCTGTGGTGGACCTCGGCGAAAGAGGAAGAGGAAGGTCCTCCACAAGTTGGACCTACCGCGTGGGAAAGCAACAGACACTGGACTAGTGACAACCTTAAAATACGCGTTAACCAAAACATGGAGTATAGTGAAGTGGACAGTAGCTCATGAAGATCACGACCCCCAGTTACGAGGGATCGACATGGATGACGATGTGTTGCGACGATCATTGCGACTTGACAAAACAGTGAGGTAAACCTAAATCAATATAAGGATTTAAATAAACTAGTAGAGAAGGGATGCCGAAAATAAATAAAGAAATGCAACAATATTCTAATCCTGCAAAAGTATTCAAGAGGGGTGGGAACTTGCTTTAAAAACTTACCCCCGCCACCTGGTGATTAACCTGTCCTAATTCGTCATTGTGGAAACTGAAACCCTCCTGCCCGCAGCCCTAGTGATGGGAATAGTAAACATGAACTAATAACAAAAACACTGAAGATGCTGCCACATGGAAACGAAGACAGAGGTCAAAATTCAGTCCTAGATCAAGGAAAAACGATTGATTAAGAAATGTTTTCGCCTACAATAAATTTGTCCAAGAAATAATAGGATGAATAGGAGCAACCTTCTTACCGTCGCGCTGGTCAGCCCTTCTAGAGTGCTCCGAGCACTCCTGCTTAATGTTGAGAAGCGATATATCCACGTCAGTGTAGGGAACTCCACCGCCTTCCCCTTCATCGTCGCTCTGGACTGGAGACCCTGGCTCAGTCTTCACGGCAGGAGCATCTGGGTAACGATAATAGTAAACGTATAATAGTAATCAAGACTAAAGAATGACTGTGAGTGCAGTATGTGGGGATAGAGCATATCTGTGAATTGAGAGTGAAAGGAAGAAAAACCTCAGTAACATGCTGTTTTTATCGTATGCGTACCATGAACTACAAAACAAACGAATGTCTCTATTCTTCATGATCTTCAGAAAAATAATTCTTCTATACTTTGCGAAAGGAGAAGAGGTGGAGAAATCGGTGATCACTAGGATGCCCCACTAGGTGGACGACCTAGATATGACCGGACCTCGCTACACTGAGAACATTGGAGGCAGTTCACCCTGTAGAAGCAGACTAAATGACCACATTGCTCAGATGTGAGATAATCTACAAAAATCTTATACAAACCAGTTTTAGAAGTGTCTTGCTCCACATCATTATGCTTCAGAGGTTCCATCTTTATATCGAGGAGAGTGACATCTACATTAGGACACAGTAGTTCAAGGCCTTTTCTTTTCTCTTATCTCTCAATAGTATCCTGGTTCAGAATTAAAGACGTAATGACAAATCGACTAGATTTGTAGTTCTGCTATAGTAGTTGTGCGACGATGGCGGTTTTCTTCCTAAAAATTAAAAGTTCACGTCTAGAACTCTAAAAAGAAAACCGGATCACGCTGGAAAAAACGCATTATTATTATATCATCATTCGCATTCGTAATCTAAGGTTGACTATTTTTTAACGGATAAAGTATCATTTCAATTCAACAGCCATGCTATATTTCATTTATATTGCAACATACGTACACAATACCTTGTGTATTTCTCAATTTCATTCCAGCATTTTAATTGGCTCATATTTAAACTATGGTATTCGTGGCATCACACACAGCGAAGTTTGTGAAATAATATTACCAGCCCATTGGTTATCAATTAGCAATTATTTTGGATGAGTATACCAATACCTGTCAATCTCACGATATATATATATATATATATATATATATATATATATATATATATATATATATATATATATATATATATATATATATGCGATCTCAAGGACATCACATTTATGTTTAAAATTTGTATTAGTGAGATTGACAGATCAGGTATTGGTATACTCATCCAAAACAATTGCTAATTGATAACCAATGGGCTGGTAATATTATTTCACAAACTTCGCTGTGTGTGATGCCACGAATACCATAGTTTAAATATGAGCCAATTAAAATGCTGGAATGAAATTGAGAAATACACAAGGTATTGTGTACATATGTTGCAATATAAATGAAATATAGCATGGCTGTTGAATTGAAATGATTCTTTATCCGTTAAAAAATAGTCAACCTTAGATTACGAATGCGAATGATATATATATATATATATATATTTGGACCGAAGACCTGCAAGAATGGCAAGGCGGTGGATAGCTACGTTGCATTTGACTGGAGACTGCAGTCAGCTAAGAATGGGCCCTGGACTGGGACTTGAGGTAGCTATATGTTAATACTGACATAAAGAAAAGAAAAATTTGTCACGTATTTTGGACCTAATCATTTTATCCATTTTTAAAATCGGGGCACTCAATTCTAAAGGAAAGCAATTATTTTCTAATTTTTAGAATATACCGGCATCTACCAAAAAACGTGCTGGGAAAATAATTACGTTTCGACCAAGTAGCTGTGTTTGTGTTATACAATCCAAGTAAAAAAATAATGCTTTTGTCAAATGTCAAACAATTGAATACTTTGTACAGAATTTAGAAACTTAACGATCAACTTACCGCTGCACGATGCGTCGTCAAGATGTATAGTGAAATGCTTCACCCATAGAAAAGAGATATAAGCTTCACCGTGTCAGATGGAGAACACCACAGACAAAACTGATCATAGATAAGATGTCAGTATTATAAATCGTTCCATACACGAAGAAATATAATTTGAAATCAAAGATATTGTGAATTGCGGAAGCGCAAGCTGAAGTATCTTAAGTTTTTTATATATCATCATCAATCTTCATCGCTTAAATGTAGTATCTAGATTTCAGTGCCTCAGTTAGATGATACAAGGGTTGTACTAGTGATGGGAAGTAATGCTACTCTTAACTAACTGGTGTGATTGTGATTGGAATTTGATAATATCGGTGATTGAAACTGTGACTGTGATCACAGTTTCTGAATTCACAATACACGAAATAAATTTAAAAACATAATTTTGAGCGTATTTGTTTATATTATTGAACCTTAATTTGCTTAAGAAACTAATTCTACATAACTAATTAGAATCATTAGTGGAAAATTATTATTCATACCTACAAAATGTTTAAAAAAACGCTCTAATCAATTTACCTAAAATCTGATGATTGATGGCTCTGATTCAAGTGATAATCTATTTAAACGGCAGCGTAAAAATCAATTGAATTTTCTGTTAGGGATTATCACAGTGGACTGTATGAAAGTAAATATGGAAGGAGAAGCAAGATGACTTTGATGCAGAAAGCAGAATACTTTGAAAACTAGCACAAACCTTTTGTAGTCCCGCTTCACTCTTCACGCTCAGCAATTGAAGGATTTCTCGAAGGATGCTGGGAGTCACTTTTAAGACGCTTGAAAGTAGTTATGGAAGGTACCGTTGGCCACTTTGCAAAGTATTTCGCGATGTGGATAGATGACCGGCGCATATTCAAAAACGGTACAGGATGTACGGCGACCAAATTAATACTGATTCCCGCGTTGATAGACAAGTATGTAGGACCAAGTATATGTCGGGAGGTAGGAAGGAATCTATATAAGTATTAGGAACCCAATTTCTCTAATGTTTTCAACAAAAAAAATTGCATAACAGCATTTGTGAATAAGATATCAGTGAATGATTCACGGTTCGTGATTTTGAACTCATCACTAGCATGTAACTCCGCAAGTCTCGGTCATGGGCCACTCTCACAGCTGACACCAGCTCATGCAACGCATGCAATCATTATTGTAGGCTTGCAGGTTTTCTTCTACCTTAAGTTGTCCCTAGCATAATTTTAATTTCTGACTGTCTTGATTAACGCATCTTCTTCTCTTGTCTTATCAGGATGACTGTCATCACTTTGTTCCACAGAAGTTCCACAGAAGACTGACCAAACAATTACTTCAGAATATAAATACAAAATGAATATCATCTTCCGACCGACGTTGTTTTTAAATAACTAGAAAATGAAACACATTTTTTAATTCGTTTATATTTATCGAATAACGGGCTCTTTACAAATACCTATGGAATACGACATCGGCCAAGTGGCCGCCTCTAGAAGCGGCACAAACGCGTGCTTTTTTAAATATATTTTTCATACCATTCTCGCACATTTTGCGTATTATTTCAGCAATTTTATTTCGAATATTGTTCTGTAACATCGTTAATTGGTGTTGACTTACTGATGTAGACCTCTTCTTTCAAGTACCTACCCTCACAGAAAATAGTTGAGAGCCATCAAATCAGGTGAGAGGCTAGTCAATGTCATCGGCCCCCAATTTTTTTCGTAAAATTTTCAAACATAGCTCGGATTATGTATGAGGCACCGCCCTGTTGAAACCTTATGTGCTGCACACCCAATCGACTTAATTCAGCCACCGAGAAGTTTTTCAACATATGACGATAGCGATCACTATTATTGGTTACTGCATTGCCTCTTGCATTCGCAAATAAATAGGGCTTGGTGATTCCGTCGGCCTTCTTGGCGAACCATTCAGCTCTTTGCGTGAGAGTACAGGTTGTTGGTGTTTTGTTTATTAACAAAACCCGCCAAGTGGAAAAATGAACTTTGTCATTCATGATGATTTTATTGAAAAATATGGTTAAAAGAGCACCCATTTTTGCCACTGCCAGAAAAGACTAGTTGGCCTGTATCATATACTATACATAGTTGTAATAAACCAAATAATCGATAAATTAAAATATGTTTTTAATATTCATGTTATTCAAAAACAACATCGCCTTAAAACTTAATATTCACTTGTATTCCGCTACAAATCAAGAACTAAATAAAACCAAAAACTCACACAATGATTTATTTTTAAATGTTGTAGACGACGATAAAATATGATTTGTACAATAATACTTTCCTAAGCAAAGCCCCACTACGAAGGTCATACCAGTAAATTAATTTTGATTTGTCTATGGATCGGTCACGTCTGTGCATAGCCGCCATTTCTTAATCACGTAGCGTGCTCGCTGCAGTATATCTCTTATCTATGCTCGCTGCAAGGTAGTGGAACCATGAACTGCGCTGCCCCAGATGCTCCTGCCGTGAAGCCAGAGCCAGAATCTGCAGCCGAGAGCGGAGGTGAAGGAGAATTAGGTGGAGCGCCCTACACTGATGTAGACATATGGTACCCTGACATCAAGCAGGAGTGCTCGGAGTACTCCAGGAGGGCCGACCAGCACGCTGGTGAGGATTTGGTCCATTCTAAATTAGTATATACGATGTGAAGCGCGCGCACCTGGTGTGACCGTTGATTTGATGAAGTTATCTAACTTATTACAGATTATCTAATATTTCTCTACAACTTCAAATCTTTCTTTGCATTTTATTAGTTTGACAGGTACTACCGTATATTTTCTGCGGCTTTTAAATCATAGATAACATACGCCAACCCTTTTAGCATGGTTGCCAACATTCTCTAAATTTAGTAACTTTAAAATGGGTGAAATTTTTGTTTATTTTACGAAAATCAAGTACACGGAAATACGGTACCCTTGTCGCCACCACGAGGTGGCATGGAACCGAACCCGGGAGACAGGCAGCTCTCTAGCTCTGGTGTATCGGATTATTATTGATTTCAGAAATATGTTTCAACCCTGAGGACGGCGAGGAAGCAGGCGATGGAGCGCCCTACACTGATACAGACAAACGGTACCGTGACATCAAGCAGGAGTACTCGGAGTACTCCAGGAGAGCTGACCAGCGCAATGGTGAGCAGTTGATTCCCTTAGATTGCCAACCCGCAGTTTGAGGAATTGTTCGTTGTAAGGAAATGGAATTCATAGGCAATGAGTTTCGTTTTTTTTTAATTTATTTCTGGTACTAGTCTCCCTCTCTCCTTCTGCTCTATGAACCAGCTTAACCGTTTTATCTAAGAGTCTTATATTAAGGCAAATTCTTCGTTCGAGTAATATACAGCAGAACTGGCGAAATTTGAGTTTAACATAAAGTAAATTTGTTTACTCTTGATGCTAGCGAGAGGGCGTATTTAAGCAAGTTGTTGACTTACTATTTACTATTATCCTTTTTTTATTGTTTGTACTTGTCTTTTACATCATCAATTTTATATTTTTTTCGTGCATATAGTAAGGAAAATGAATTTTTGTGTTTGTAAATTAATTGTATTTTTCCCGGTCACCCCGAATAACTGACGGCCACAAGCGACTGTCCAGGGCCAGGGCGCCCCTCTAGTACCTTAATCCGTACTGTTTCAATGCGAGGGTCTAATGTGGATAACCTCTCAAATTATGTTGTGTGTTAAAACAATTTCATAAGGGTTCAACATTTCTGTGTTTTGTTATTTCAGAACTGTGAATTTAAATATCATCCACGTTTCCGGATGTGACAAAAATATTCAACATACAAAAAAAAACATTAATTATCACAAATAATATATTTGCATTACAGATCTCTTGAGAACGCAAGATTGTATTTCAGCAGTCCAAGATGGGCCCTCGCCGGCTCCTGCACAGGAGCCAAAATTGGAGACAGTTTCCTTTGCAAAAAAAGCCTCCAGTGGGCGCCCGCTCACTTCCACTGGTGCTAAAGTGTTTTCATGTACGCAGTGCCCGTATACGTGCAAGCGGAAAGCTTCCTTAAGGGTTCACATATTAATACACACTGGAGAGAAATTGTTTTCGTGTTCACGGTGTAATTATTCTTGCAATCGTAAATCAAGCATAAAACGTCACGAGCTTACGCATTCTGCAGAGAAACGGTTTTCATGTTCACAGTGTATTTATTCATGCAATCTAAAAACGAGTCTAAAAAGTCATGAGCTTACGCATACTGGAGAGAAACCGTTTTCGTGTCCACTGTGCAATTATTCGTGCCAACAAAAATTAAACTTAAAGAGACATGCTCTTATGCACACCAGAGATAAACTGTTTTCGTGTTCACAGTGTAATTATTCATGCTCACGTAAAACCGATTTAAAATCACATTTACTAACGCATACTGAAGAGAAACCGTTTTTGTGTTCACAGTGCAATTGTTCGTGCAAACATAAATCAAGTTTGAAACGTCATGCTCTTACGCATTCTAAAGAGAAACGGTTTTCGTGTTCACAGTGTAATTATTCATGCTATCGTAAACCGGATTTAAAATCACATTTACTTACGCATACTGGGGAGAAACTATTTTCGTGTTCACATTGCAATTATTCGTGCAATCATAAATCAAATTTAAAACTTCATGCGCTTAAGCATACAGGAGATAAACCGTTTTTGTGTTCACAGTGCAATTATTCATGCAATCGTAAATCAACTCTAAAAAGGCACGAGCGTACGCATTCTAAAGAGAAACTATTTTTGTGTTCATAGTGCAATTTTTCATGCAATCAAAATCAAATCTTAAATGGCATGAGGTTACGCACGCTGGAGAGAAACCGTTTACACATCACAAATAATCAAAAGCTTTATATCAAAATAAAATGACTATACTGTTTATTATACAAATTCTTGATCGCGTTATGTTCAAGTGCATATTTAAAAAATTTTTTATCAATAATAATAAATCCTATTAATAGGTTTGTCATCCTTTTTACTTAATTTTATGAAAATAGATTTCATTTCATTGTGCATTTTGAAAATATTGGTGACGCTATAAGAAAAACATGGAATGCGAAATACAAAATAGAATACAAAATGGAAGTAACCTGTCGCCATTATTTTTTGTCTAAATACTGCCAGATCATTTGATTTATTTATGGCGTTAAAAAAATAACTGAAGCGAATAAAATTAAGTTTTAGGAATTCCTCTAGAAGTAGTAGCAACTTCAATATTATCGAAATTATTTGTGTTCAGTGTATTAGGTTATACAGAAATTTCGTTAAATAGCACACAAACTCTGTTTACCCGCTTTATACTTCGATAGGTAGGGCTGATATAAAATTTTGAATATGTGTGTTCTTTTTGTGTAGATTTAAAAACATAAAACAAAAGCGAAGCTGCCTCTGGGAAAAGAGTTATTGTGATTCGGACGGACTTTTTACGGCGGCAATAATAAAACTTTTAGTATATATATAATTTCGGATTATCGGTTGTGTGAAGGTGTCTGACCAGCATATTTGCGGACCATCAGGCTACAAGGATAGCGACGTCTGCCTCAACCAGCACTGGTTCACAAAGGTTTGTGTAATTTGAATTTACATAGATTGAATAACTGTATTTATCATTACCAATAGAAAACCCAGAACTAGCTATCGAAGTATTTACGGAAACAAACTCTATTTTGAATATTTTTCATGTTTTTAAAAATATGTATATTCTAATTCGTAATGAAGGGAACTTTTCTTACCAATCTATTGAAAGTGTTGCGACTCGCCAGCGCTGATATTTTTATTTAAAATCTGCAGTGTCTAATGCTATATTATGTTTAGGCAAAACTAAAATTGTTATTCTAGTCTGAAATCAAATCTGCAGAGCACGCGAGACCCTGTGTTTGTATTTACTCTTTGCCGAAATATATGATATAAGTAAATATAGTATGTTTGATTGAAATAATCCGTCCACACTAGATCATGTTATTAGTAAATCTGTAAATACTACAAACCCTTTAATTATGAGATTTATTTAAATACTCATTAGTATTAAATAAAATTTACAATTTATAACTAAACAATTCAAGAATTATTTATGTATAATAATCATACCGTGTTTAGTATTTAGTTATTTGAAGACTTTCAGGATGGAATCAAATACCTAACCAAATACTAAATGTATTTTAATTAATTCTTTTCTAATCTAATCCTAATCTTGAATTAATTGACAAAATGACACATTATTTTTTTTTGTATTTGTGACAAAATGAACTCGGTACAATAATATTTTTTAAATGTTTAACTTGGACATTTTTGTGTTTACCAATTTCTCAATCATAGTAGGTTATAAGTTTTTGCTGTTCTTGAAATTTCGTTTTATCAAAAATTGCACAATCTTTTTTTTTTTATAAGAGATGCATTCTTACAATACATCTCAAGCTGTGCACTCGTACTGTGAAATGTAGAATTTGTTCGGTGTTCGAGATCCACAAGGGTCAGTTCTTGGACCTATCTTTTTCATTAACTATATATAAACGACATCGTAAAAATGCCAAAACGATGCGCTCATATACATCGCGGGAGATAATTATGCAAATATACTAAATGAATTAAATTCTGACTTAAATAATATGGCTGAAGTAAAATAAACTAAATGTAAACAAAACTAAATTTATGAACATTATAAATAAAAGAATATTAATTACACCAGTAATTATCATATATGGTGAAAGTCTGAAGAACGTGACTGAAATAAAATATTTGGGAGTCCTAATAGATCATTATAGAAAAAAATCTCGCTTCTGGAAAGGATCAGAATACTCTTTAGTACTGAGTCTTGTAAATACTCTGTTATTATTCTTCACATCAACTACTACACCAGCATTTTGTTTTTGCCTAATAAAGAAGAAATGCAACAATTGTCAGTGCTGCAAAATGAAGCTTTTTAGAATAATACTTGGTAAAAATAGATATACTCGAATCGGTGTAATACTGGAAGATCTCAATATTATGACCTGATATAAAGGTATATTCACAGAAAATATATATCAATGTAATGGTATTTATTTATTAAAACTTCACTAAGACAATATCGACAAACTTTGTACGAAAAATGTGTGCAAATTAATATGAGCATTAACATCATACGTGAGTAAAAGATAGACAGAGACTGCCATTCAGGAAGATGGCTAAATCGCAGATGTAAGTGCCATGAAGGTTTTTAAAGATATGCCAGAAAACATAAGAAATAAGGGGAAACTGCAAAGATCCAAAATGAAACTAAGCGAATATATGAAAGGTAAGTTTTAATTAAAAGGAACGATTTTGATCTTGTTTATATTAGAGAACGTATAAAAATACTTATGTGTGTACTACGTTATAAATAAATGTAATTATGATTATCAAGGAACCACTTCCTGATGACGTGGGTGGAACCTACTTGTCGTTTTGCTTTGAGATCATTGAATTAAAATGTTTTGCTTTGAACTACAGTGTGTCCAGATTCGTCCTCATTGTAAATACGATTGGAAAGACAATTGTGAGAGAACGGCGTGCGCGACTACAGTCTCTCATGCGACTGTCTATCATACCTGTGATTCAAGTTTACATTGAATAACCCGATGCTAGAACAACATATCTAAGATCGTCCAGCTTGTCATTAACTAATTTTAGAAAAAATAATAAGTTACGTAAATAAGTAAAATTCATTAGAAAATCATAATTCATTTATTCAATGGGTGTACATAGTTTGAAATTCATAATCATAAGTTGAATGCTGAACCCTAGTATTCAGTTTTATCTAATGAACTTTATAGAATGGAGACCAAATTGTCGAATTATATTCCAAGTTCTTACGAACTACATGGATCGTGGATATTTTAAGCGATTGTATATTGTTATAATAGTTCACCTCGCTTCAGGCATTTCATTGCTTTATTCATAATTTCATAGAAATGTGGAATAAACGAAATTCTTTCATCAAAATGCATGCCAAGATTTTTAATTCGTAATACTTTTTCAAGAGAGATGTTGTTAATATGAAGAACAATGTTTTTTTTTGTATTTATACGTTTTAAAGTAGCATTTCTCTTTGTTAAATAAAATAATTTTATTTTATGTAATTTATTACAATTTGACTGGAGAATAAAGCAGTCATTTGTCGACGCATTGTTTTGAGCATATTTAGGTCATCAGCGTATAACAATATGTTATCATCATCAAACGAAGCTACAATATAATTTATAAATAATTAAAGAAAAATTTGTTCTAAGGGTAAGCCTTGCGGGACGCCACTAGAAGCCTCGAATAGATTACATATAATATGAACAAAAATATGCATACATATTTTAATAGATAAGAGCTTGCGACAGCCGTTTCATAATGTTTAATAAACACAGAGCTAAATAATATCAAAAATTGACAGTTCGTTTTATTTCAACATGTTGCGGACGTCGATAAAATAAGATCTTTTATGTTCTACTCTGCAAACATCCAATGACATAGAACCTGCCGAAGAATTAATTATGAAAATTTGTCTATGGCTCGCTGTTGTCTATGCTCAGCGGCCGATTGACAATTAGTATTTATTCACGTCTCGTGCTCGCTGTAAGATATCTGAACCATGGACTGCGCTGACCCAGACGCTCCTGCCGTGAAGCATGAGTCAGGGTCTGCAGGCGGTGTATCGTCCTACACTGATGTAGATATATCGTATCCTGACATCAAGCAGGAGTGCTCGGAGTACTCCAGGAAGGCCGACCAGAGTACTGGTGAGCAGATGATTCGCTTGGATTACCACTCGGTAATCCCTTTAGGCAGTGGTCGGCAACTCGTTAGTCAAAAGAGCCAATTATCAGCCATACAAAGATTTAAATTTCTTTTGAGAGCCACAAGAATCCCATTTTTAGAAGTCAGTTAAAACTAGATGAACTGGATAATACTACATATCATACTTTATAATAATCTTATTAATTAATAAAAAATTACATTTTTATTATTATAATTGAAACATTGTCATGCTTAATGTGACGATGGCCTTGCATTTCCTTGTAAAGTTTGGATAAGTTTGGTTTGTATGTTGTTTTTAATTCCAGATTTTCATCAATAAGACGATTTCTTAATTTACTTTTGGTAAAGTTCATGCCGAATAATAAAAGCAGCAAATTCTAGTTTTTTTAACCGATACATGAGTCAGGAATACTATTCCAGGTGTAAAAATCATCATGTCTCATATAACACACTGACCGAAAATTGTATTAAAATATTATTAAATAAAAAGGTATTTTAAACATGCCATTCGTCGGAGAACCGCGTTTGCGACCACTGCCTTAAGGAATTGTTCCTTAGAAGTAAATAGAATCAATCGACGATGAGGAATTTCGTTGTTTTTTTTATTTATTTCTAGTCCTAGTCTCCCCCTCTCCTTCTGCTCTATGGAGAAGCTCAGCTATTTCATCTAAGAATCTTATGTTATGGAAAATTATAATCAACGTTATATCTTTAACACGTGCTGATGATGATGACGTATGCGGGATTGTGTCGTCAGAATAATACCATTTAGTGGTAACAGAAGTATTTATTTTGAATTCTTCGATACAATGCAGTAAAGATGTTTACAATTCAACGGTATGGAGGCAAGAGGATTCGATACATTTATCTTTTTCACACGTCCACTCGTACCAACGAACTCGCCCTCACGCATACGTTCCATAGATACATCACAATAAAAACGAAACACGCCAAGATTTAGTGTTTACTTTTGATATGAGTGGGCGGGAACATCAGTCCAAATTCTTTAATTATAATAATATGCATATTATTATTGTTAACATGTTTCATTGTTGGTACTCGTCTTTTATATTTTTTCCGTTTTCAAAGTAAATGTTCATTTTTTTAATTCAACTTATGTTTTTCCCTGTCTCTCCGGATATGTGAGGTCCACAGTCGACTGTGGGAGATTCATAGACATGAGATAGATGAGACGACGCCTTGACAATGTTGCGTGTTACCATGCTGAAATGTCGGCCTAGGAATCCTACAAAAAACTTACCTGAAAGATATATATTCAGTATCCCATATATATAGTGGATTTTTTCTGGAGGGACCCGCGTCAAATAGTCCTAATTTGATAATAATCAAAAAACTACTTAGCAAGGTGCACGAGAGCACAAAGCCGGCGTAAACGAATAACTAAATTACGAGTCACTATTCATTACCATTAAATACAGTTAATCGCGACGTCAACTAATAATATTCAGCACCTACTAAGATTTTAATCCCCTTTCATTTTGGTTCTTGTATTAAACGGTCGAGTTTAGAGCAGGATTCAGGAAAACAGGCCCTTGAGAATGAGTAATAATATTAACTCGAAACATTGGGAGTATACAAGTCCTTTTAAGGACTATTTGACGTGGATTCCCCCAGAAAATAATCTCTTATCCTTTAACGGTAAAAACCTTAAATATAATATATATATGCTCAAATATAAATTTTTTACTGTAACTTATATTATACATATTTGCTTAGTTTAAATGAATGTTATTTCCTCTCCCTTCTATTGTCTGACATTTCATCACACTGTATAACACTGATTTCAGAGATTTAACCATATTTGTAAATGACTTCTCATTCTATATCTTCTTCTTGTGATGTGATCTTCGTGCTCTTGTTGATTAGCCTCATTTTTTATTATGATTTCTGCACGTTTTTTTAATGATGGTTTTAAATGTATTACTTTGTATCTGTGTTATTTTCCAGATTGGGACATCAATCCGAGTTCTCCTAAAATAATGGATGAAAGTATTCTATCAAAAGCATTAAGACTAAATGAAAACAATCGTTCTGAATGTAAAGCAATAATTTTAAAAAAACCTCGTGACAGGCCGTTCTCTTGTACCGAATGCAAGTACTCGTCTTTCACGAAAGTGACATTAAAGAAACACATGCTTGTTCACAGTGGTGAAAAACCTTACGCCTGTACTGATTGCAGTTACGCATGCACCCAGAAACACCACCTCATGGAGCACATGCTCACCCATTCAGGAAAGAAACCATTCGCTTGTTCTGATTGCAGTTATCAGTGCACTTCGAAGGGGAATCTAAAACGACACCATCTGAGGATACACAACGCGTCGTATGACAGAGGAAAAAAAACTCTAGCATGCTCAGAGTGCAACTATAAATGTTATCAAAAACAAGAGCTTAAAGATCACATGTTTATACATACTAAAGAGAAACCCTTTTCGTGTTCTCAATGCAGTTTTATATGTTCTCGCAGAGGCGGGCTTCGAGAACACATGTTTATTCACACAAAACAGAAACCGTTTGCGTGTCCCGAGTGCAGTTATACGTGCATTCAAATATCCAACATGAAGGACCATATCATCACTCATACTGGAGAGAAACCGTTCGCTTGTTCCCAGTGCGATTATACGTGTAATCGCAAACAACGCCTTAAATACCACATGTTGAAGCACAACGCTGAGATGCCGTTTTCGTGCTCCATCTGCAGTTATAAATGTGCGACGAACGGCAACTTGACGACACACATGCGATTTCACGATGTCGATAAGCAGTTTTCTTGTCCCGACTGCTCGTACACATGCGCTACCAAACAAAGCTTAACTAGACATGTGCGCACGCATGCTGTTAAGAAATGAAAGAAAGTAATTTTATGTTTTTATGTTCTTTTTTAATGTACAGATTATCGACAGGTCGTTAGTGATACTGATGGATGTCCCTAGTATGACATTACGCCATAATGTCAAAATATTTTAAAGAGTATGCTTTTTAATTGTTGAGGACTTGTACAGAATTGCTTATATTTCAAGATCGCCAATGAGTGTCTCATGTTACGTATGGGTACGGTTTGGGAGAAAAATACCTAGATTGGTATTGTAAAACTATAACTGGTGTAAAATAGAGTTGGAGATCTCACTGGTCGAACAGGGATGTTTATGTCTATTTGGGAAAGTTATGAGGTTGTGTACAGTTAGTAATTAACAATTTTAAGATCCTTTTTCTTCCTTCATGTCAGCCTTGCCTGGCGGCCTGTCAGATGAGACACGCCCCGTCATACACCTTCACAAGTCTCGACCCTCGGTCTTCCTCACAGCTGTCTCAAGGGTCTCTCCGGCACTAAGCAAGGTACCGTTGTGGCGCGCTTGCAGCCTTCGTCTTATCTAATCGATGATCATTTCGTTTACTGCCGTAGATAGATCTCGCGGTTGAGTTTGTTGAAGCATTCGTGTGTCGTGCTATTCATGGGATACGTCATCCTTTTCGTAAGTCATTAGATCGCCAAGAGTGGATACGGGCAGTTAGCACTGCAGAAACAAATCAAAGATCGTAATTCTCTGACAGACACATCGACTGGAAGAGAATAAAGACGCGTTATTTATGTAGATATTATATTACCTACTGGTCTGCAATACCGTGTCAAAAGCAGGATGTATCCGGATGTTATGAATGCGTCTCATGGCAATACCGTACCGATCATTTCATTCGTGACTTTGTAGTTCAGTTCACCTCTCGAGTGCGTTCAGGAATTTTAATGAAATAATATATTATTTAATAAAATTGTTTATAAGTTAAAATTATTTCGGAACCCTTAGCGGTATAAAAATGTAATTTTACAATTATACATGTAATACTTTAAATGATTTTTCGCTTTCTTTATTTTATCGTTTAGCAATACAATTATTATTTACTGTAAATTTTTTTTTACTATTTATTTAATTCCTTTTAATTCAGAGAGTATACATTTTGGCTTAGTGATCACAAATAGTCGGGAGATTGAACATCGTCTCAGGAAACTAACAAATTAGTCTTATTTTTATAACGCAAGCACTTAACGTAATAATATTAATGTGACACGTATTGCATGTTCGCGTCTCATGTTTTGTGTGTTTTATAGTACGACTCCTCCATTTCTCGAACAGTCAGAAAGCAGAGAGGATAGAGCACCACACGACTCTCGCCTCATCCATATTCAAACGCTTGCTCGATGAGACCTCTGACGGATCCACCTTCCAGTACCTGCTTTACCTTTTCACGCCAAGTGACATGAAGTACATGACGCTAAGACTATAAAAATAATAATTTATATCGAAAGAACCGTTATATAAATTTATACTCGTGTTCCGGTTTCTCCCAACAAAAACAAGGAAAGTTTAACTCCCGAGAACCTATATGCAATTATTTTAGATATATTTTACAAAGCAAAAGACGGGATGTTAGTTTGTGAATTTAAAAACTACACCTTTTGACTCCCCTGGGTGCTTTTTTCATCTGTAACAACATAAGATATTTGAACTTAAAAAACAATTTTACAAATAATCAATATACACATTCAGAAATTACCCAAACACACGGCAAAAATATAAAATACGTCTACACTTGTCCAAAAAATTATTAAATTAGATTTCTTTCAAGTTTCAACAAACTGCCATTGAAAATAAATTAAGCAATATTGAGATATATATAAGTTGTGCTAATGTGTGTGTGGCAGATGAGAGATTTGTGACAGATGGGAGAGTATATAAGAATGCTGACCAGTGCCGAGTGGGCGCGCGGAATGGGGTGCCGGGAGGCGTTAAAAAACGCTGGAAGCGCAGTTGTTGCACTCTCTTTCAATACTCTTCGGTTCTCAAGATAACATATTTTATTGTGTATATATTGTATCGTTGTACGATGTACAGTAGTGATAAATTGTTAACTACCTCAACGTTGGATTCTTATTTCTACAACCGACATCTCACCGAACCTTCAGGGAGTGCGCAAGACTGTTGCCGTGGGACAGGCGTCATAAAGGTCAATATAGTGTAGCCGCCAAATACATCAAATATAATTCTTTACTCCATTATATAAATTTATTATATAATGTAGTAAAGAATTGGATAACGTGACGGTTAGTGACGTAACTACAAAAATTAGTCCTCAATGAAAAATGAAAAAAAATCCTCTCTAAAAACGACAACCTATTATTAATTTTATTTAAAGTAGCGTAGTGTTCCTTAATGATTGCATCAATTATGTTAATTTTTCAACGGATTTAAATATTTTTTAGAGTAAATGTCATTTATACACATATTTGCTTTGCGGCGATAGTATTGTTCCTAACCTAACCATACGTATTATCGAGGTACTAATGTATTGGTACATCGATAATATTTTCGAAACATACCGTGAAATGCTCCAACATTGCCCGCTTTTTTCATAAAACTTTATATTTCTCGAAAAAATATTAAGGAAGAATTGTATTTTTGTAAACAGGAAAAATACAAAAAAAAAGGTCAAAATTCGATTATTTTTATGTGGGCAAAATTACCTCCAATTTTAGCCAACTTTGCCCACATCTTATTTTCATCGAATTACGGCCTTTACGGACCTAAAAAATAATATATATTGTGATTGTCCAGGAAAAGACTAAGTTGTAAATAAATACGAAAGTTTAATTAACAATACGTAAGCCAAAAAATGATTGGGCAATGTTACCAAGCCATCTCCAAATTGTGAAACACAAAATTAGCACCACAAAACGACACCCCGTTTGCACAGGCTTTAACAGGCGACTGACTCACATTAGAAACAAAGCAGATTTGTAATATTGCCAAAATAATGTTGAATTTTCTACAACAGGCGAAATATTGTTACCATATTCAATACTTTTTTTAATATTTCAAGTTGAACTTAAATCTTCCGTTATGGGCAAAGATACCCCTAGAGGCAAAGTTGGCGCATTTGACGGTAGATGAGAAATGATGTTCTAAATGTTTTAGTTCCATCTCTTGGTGTAGTCATCCATCTTGTGAAGGGCGCAAACGTTGTGGACCCTGTCCAAAGTAAGCTGCACTGGCGTAGTTATGCTGCTGGAGATGATAATTAGGGGATTAACGAGGGGCACTACATAAAAAAACAGAAAATTAATTTTTCTTACAAATATGTGAGGATGATGATTCAAAATCTAAGATATTTCCAGCTATCCAAAGACGCGAGTGACATCTGTTCCTGACTCCATCAGAGAACCAGCCATCCACAGATCGCTCGCCGACGATAATTCTTCCGCTCTACCGCGTCAAGTAGGACTGAGACCAAACGTCGCCGACTCACTCCACTAACTCTTCATATTTTACGCTCCGTTATATCCCGTATTCATATTTCCAGTGGCGTATCTACGAAAATGTAGCGGTCTATTGGGGCCCAAAAGGTTTGCGCCCTACAAATTTTTTTACATTGATACATTTTCATATTAACTCATTCATTTTTTAAATCAACTACAGTAAGAAACGGAATTATACAATTAAGAAAATCATTTCTCCTCGCGCGTGTCAATCGTTTCAAGAGATGCACAACACCAGATCGAATAGAAGAAAGGAATCAATTTTTGCAAAAAGAAGACATCCCAAACATAAAAGAATATTAAAATAAATTTTATAAAAAGAGCTTTGCGGTGATTGTAGCCATCCGTAAAGCCTTAAATATTTTTATCTATGGTGAAACACCATTATCACATTTAACGTTTCGGCTTGCGAATCAGTGTTCTGAGTTCAGTTTTTATTAGTATTTGATCGTAAGTTAAACCATAAATTATTTAATTTTGCATAAAGATACGCAAGTCTGAGGAAAGTGTCTCAAGCAATAGACATTTGTACAAGTTCTCTCGCGGCACACACATTTATGTGAATATACTATATAAGCTTACTACGCGTGTAGCACACCATTCGTGTCATTCTTTGGATTGATTTGATTTGCTAATATAATATATCATATCCTAGCGATAACATATTTCAAAACGATCAATTATTCGATCGCGCCATACACGCGTTTTTAAATACACGCTATAAGTCTTATACGCGTGTGGCACATCATTTGTATCAATTTTTGGGTTTTTTTCATGGTCGCCAAGCGCTTACGAATACGCATAGTTGTAAAGTACAATTAATCCAATGTCATTTTATACACTCTTTACAAGTGTTACATATGTAAATAAAGATGATCCTTTACACAATATTTGCTTATATGCTTAATTTCTCTACTTGGATGTGTAATATAGTTTTCGAGCTTATTAACATTGTCATCATAATGCCATCGTAGGTTGGCTCCGGTATCATCATACTAGAGCCATACTATACCATAATTCGTTATCACATTCAATACAGAGGGCAGCCAGAATGACGCTATAGAAATCACGCACATGTGTTGCAGTCGCAGAACTCGATCACAGCCCGGCAGAAATTCACTCTGTCTAGGTCTCAAGAGGTGCGAAGGACGACCAGTAGAATACTCCGTTAGGTCTCTAGCCACTGCTCTTCCCGGCATCGTCCATTCCAGTAACCCTCAGCGAGAGACCCACACCTTAATAAATACCCAGAAATTGCTTTAATTTCTTAATAGGTCATCGTTCTAGGGAACCTGATGACCTATTCCTTCTAATACCGCAATTATGATCATCTCACATGCATTATTCATAATCACACAGTCCCAGAGGATGTGCTCCGGCGTCTCCCTCACCTGAGCGCAAACCCACCACGATGTACGGACAAGTCCTAAGTCGAAGAGTTTTCTCATGAAATGCCCATGCCCCGAGTTCATCTGCATCTCGTAGTGGTGGTCTAGCGCCGGAGGACCACCCCCACCTTTCATTTTCACCGCCACAAAGGAGAAAAACCATGTGTATGACCATCTGCCCTGCATGGCAGCGTCCCATCTCTCTTGCCACTTTCTCAATGTCGACCTTTGATAGTATTAAACTCGACCAAGGATCAAACGACCAGCCCTACGTGTTTATTTTTCACATTGACATCGTTTTTCAGATATTGCAATGCCAGCCGATAGATGAGAATACAGGCACCATGGATCTTGGCGAGCTAGATGTGTCTATTGTTAAGGCTGAGCCAGGGTCCACCACCACCATCATCGATGATGGGCCCCGCACGGATGTGGACATATCGTACTCTGATTTGAAGAAGGAATGTTTGGATTCGATGCCAATCAAGGTCGAACAAGAAACTGGTATTTAATTGATTTATTTCAATTCTGATTTTGTGGCAATCTCCATTACACTTAACCCACAGGCGCATGTGTCGGAAAATAGTTTTGTGCTATTTTAATACTAATTAAATTAATCCGGAAAGATCCAGGTTCGAATCACGGTAGCAACTAAATATTATACGCGTTTCGCCTTGCAAGGGCATTATCAATCTCAATAAACATGTGTTTTATTTTCACATATTGATTATGGAGTTCTACAAACTTACCTCGGAAGCAGTAAATAAATCAGTGCATTAAATTGCAATGCTAATAAAAATAAACATGCCATCGTGAGTTGCTCATATGTGTATTGGATCATTGTATCTGGTGGCGTGACGTATTCTTGCGAATTTTAACATATGTTACTGTATATTTTTCGTTATTCTTTGACAAATAGTGTATGTTGTCTTATAATCGGAATCTTTAAAAAAAAAAAAACTCATTTTTTCTGTATAAAATGAATGGTACTCGTCTTATATTCGGGCTAATACACACAGTGCACAATATAATTTACATATTGTATGCATGTGCCTAATGTAAACCACGTCAGAGTTATAAATGTAACATTAGTTAATAAAAAAATTTAAAGAAAAAAAATGTAATTATTGGCGATGGAAAATATATTTTAGAAATAAAAGTAACATCGAAATTGTTATATTTTTAACGCAGTTTTCATGAAAATTTATACTGGGAGAGCAAAAAAAAACACAATCTATGTTAAAACCTAAATAATAAATGCATCTGTTAAGAACTTAAACTGTAAGGTGGTGTTTTTTAGATCTATTATCTTTACACTTGCACAGAATATAAACTGCGAGCAGATTGCATTATATTCTTATACAATCTTGCACGACAGCTGATAGGATACGTAGCTAAGATAGTACAGTGTGAAAGGTGGCAGGATCGATACCCGGTTAGTCTTATTTTGAAATAAAATCTAAAAAACATATTCTATCTATCCGTTATCTTTGAAAAAATACACCCCTATGCATTTTGTTTCAGATGGAGAATCCGGTGTTTATCTGAGCATTCCTAAAACAATATTAAAAATTGAATACATAAAAACAGAGGAACGGAATGTCTGCTCGACTGTTGAAGAAGCACTATCGAAAAAGCCTCCCTGCGTAATTCGCAAAAGACCATTCTCGTGCAACGAATGCAAATACACGTCCTTTACAAAAGGAACATTAAAAACTCATTTGCTCATTCACAGCGGTGGGAAACCGTTTTCATGTTCTGAATGCAGTTACACGTGTACCCAGAAACACCACCTAAAAGATCACATGCTCACCCACACGGGAGCGAAACCCTTCTCTTGTACACGGTGCAGTTATGTGTGTACCTCGAAAGGAAACTTAAAAAGGCATCATCTTAGAGTACACATCGCTTCGTACGACAGAGGAACGAAACAGTTTTCTTGTTCTATATGCAATTATACTTGTTATCAAAAACAAGAACTTAAAGATCATTCTATGACTCACAGCGGAGATAAACCATTTTCATGTTCTGAATGCGATTTTGCATGTTCGCGAAGAGGCGGCCTTAGAGACCACAAGTACGTCCACACTCTACAGAAACCCTTCGCGTGTCCCGAGTGTAGTTATACAAGTTTTCAAAAATCAAATATGAAAGACCATATCATCATTCACAGCGGAGAGAAACCATTCGCATGTTTGGAATGCGATTACGCGTGCAATCGGAAACAACGCCTTAAGTATCACATGCTTACCCACACTAGGGAAAAGCTGTTCTCGTGTTCCAGGTGCAGTTATGTCAGTATTACGAAAAGAAACTTAACAAGGCACACGCGCGCTGCGCACTCTGGATGTAAATAGTTTCCGCGTTATTTAAAAAAAATGACTCCTGTTTTGTTTATAGTGATATTATATTTGAACTAATCCACGTTTTGATTTAATATAATAAAAGCCCGGTGTGTCTGTTCTGTGACGCCGTTTCTGGGCAAAATGTTAATAGGTGTTTCGCGATAAATGCTTGTAATATTATTTGTCACACCTGTTTTTTATAAACTATTTTCTGTTTTAAGAAATTCTGGTACTAGATCAATCTTCTTCTTCTTGTATGGCCACATTTCCAATAGCTTGCCGAACCATCATGTTTTTAGACAGGTAAAATGCTAGTAATTCTATTAAAAAATATTTCATCAGTAAAGTAAGAACGAATCAAGAACTCGAAAACTTAATTTAACAAGAAACAATCGTAAGATTCTGTGGGTCCCAAAGACTGCGATGGGCTGTTTATATTGATAAAATGCCAGATGACAGGACACCGAAGATCATGATTAAGTGAAGTGATGGAAGATAACTGGACCAGGATGGGATAGTCCGGGAACTGGAGAAAAAAGGTCAGGAGTAGGTATAATCCTGGAATGTGGTACCGTGGAGGAAGACCATCATATTTTCAATCGTTAACTCAACGAAATGTTTTGATGCGTTTTATCTCATGTCTAGATTGTATATTATTTAACAGTATTTTGTGTTCATCAATTATTTTGTCCTTATATGGCCCGCCCTTTAGTGTGAGCGCAAACTGAAAACCAAACAAACGTACAATAGTTTGGTCACTGTCAGGCTGGGTGTTCGACAGTTAAATGACATATTTAGTCGTAAAGCCCGCGTACACTGACGACAGTAATTTGGTAATAGTCTGAAAATTGACTTCCTAAAGATCGCAGCGTGTGCTCTGATCGCACAGTTTAGAAAGAATAGAAGAAGGTGGTGTAGGTTACATCCTACGGGTATACAGCGAGAGATTAATAAATGGTAAATTTTATACGATCGAATGATCAATCGGATGAATGTGCATAAATTCGATGATCTATAAGGCTGGTAATAACCTGCGAAAATTATTAATTAATGTAAATGGCCGGCCGCTTTTCCACCAAATCTATCAAAATATTGTTACGGTGCCTTTAGGCCCGAGAAGATAGGAAGCCATATGGGCCGCCACAGATCTAGCTCAGTCTGGGTCCTCGAGTGTGTGTGAGAGCGCTCTAATGTCACCTGTTACCTCGGATGGGATGATACTGGATTCAAGGGTAAACTGATTGTCACATTACACAATTTATACCGACATTGAATACACGTAAAATGTATTTTACATCTTCTTTCTTGAGGTTAACTTTCTTCTAAAGTAGGTCACTTAAGTTTGCCCTAAAGCACAACAATAGCTGCCACAATCCCGCGCCAGAACTCATCTGCTGCTCCGTGAGATTGTCCGAACGACACGTCCAGATCGGCCATCACTTGCATACCGCCCCCTTCCCCGTTGCAGCAAACGACAAACATCACAATATGTTGCAGTCACGCAACATTTTGGTGACTTAGAAATATACGACATCTTTGTGAACGTGATCCTACATTTGCTATCACGAGCGACGCGCCGTCAAGTGGATGGCCGTGTGTATTTCCAGCCGCTAGCGATTCGAACATTCTGTCGCACGATCCCCCGTGCAACTAGCACCGACATTACTATGAGTTGTCCATCGCGCCTCACTCGACAACCTTCATCGTACACACATCCTCCAAAGGATATACAAAAACAGCAGTAAATCGAGATCAAATTTATTTCGTAAATAGTATATACAATACGTGAATACTGAAGCTTACACAACGTAATCTAAACGAACGTAATTATAAATAAAACTATTATAAAAAACCTACTTAATTACATAATACTCGACAATAGTATTTGTTGACACGTTCCTAGATTTGTAAAGATTCAGGATTCGATCCGCGACCTCACTCTACTTGTATAATAGAGCTGATTTTAGTGACAGGGAGATCGAAAGTTGTACATATATTTTCGTAGCGCACGAGATTTGATTTTTAAAACAGTAAGAATATTGAATAAATATGCTAATGTACGAGGAGCGTTTTTTAAGTACCGGACATCATTTTCCCACACCTTAAACTACTGCTCAGCACAGTCGCCACCATTATTAAGGCACGTGTCATAACCGGGCACCAAATTTGTACACCTTCGTCGTAGAACGCCGCCGTCTGGGATGAAAACCGTGTCTGTACACCGTCTTTGAGTTTATCATCGCCATCAAGGAACCGCTTCAGAATCCATTCCATATGTCATTACACTTTCACCGTACACCTCACACATGAATGTCAGGTGATTTCATTTCGTGCATTCAAGAAATGAGTCACGGACCGTATCTCACAGTCGGCGGGCTGATCTATTCATTTGAACATTTCGACCACTCACTACGAGATGTTGTACGCGGTGCGTCAACAGATGAAGGAAGCCATTGCGCATGCGCAACATCTCCAACGCAGCGCTACACTAGGAATATCCGGCAACGGTACTAACTTAAAAACGCGTCTCGTGAAATAAATTTGTGAAGGAAACTAAATCTGTACGTTCATCCTGGGATGATGCATCGAAACCGGTCGACGTTAAATAATTACATTTATTCGAAGCAAAATCACTAGGTTTGCGGAAGATGTTTTCAAAGTAGCTGAAACCCCGTAAGAACTTCAACTACAGGAGATAGCGCGTGATACGTACACGAGAATGATCAATAAGATTTTGTAAAAAAAAATTGAGAAAATAATCTAATTTTTCTTCTTCGTCGGCATTGTCGCACCCATATTTGAAAACAGGCCTCCCTCAAGTTCTGCCACCGTTTCCTAACTGCGTTCTCACCCGTGCAAGGCCAGCCATACTCTTCGGACATCTACTGCTCAGCCGCGGACGACACTGAAGGATGCTCAGTGTTCCTATACACACAATACACTGATCGCGTGTCCGGAGACACAAGATATATCATTGTACCTGAATATTTGATTAAGCTAATAATCTTTGACATTTCATCGGTGTATTAAAATATTATTCAGCACGCAATAGAAAATACCGGACTACTCTTTAATGAGTCTCTCCTGATAAAACTTCTCAAATTATCACTTATTTATTGTATATACAATAGGGAGATTCAAATTTAATTATAATTTAGAGGCATACCAAGGCCATCCTGGCCCAGATACAGATATTATATTAAATTCAATTCCTTATAAATTTTTCACAATTATTCTTCAGAACCATGACGAATATAGTCATCCCACCAACTCTCGGATATCTCACCCTCTCCCTGTTTGGATTAAAATTTCCGTACATCGTTATTATTTCGTGCGCTCGCAAAACAAAGACACCCCTATATTAAATTATATAACAATGAGTGTTCTCAAGTTTTCCGTCCGGTAAAAGAAGACAAATATTGCTTTTATTTCGTGTGAATTTGCATATGCCTTTTTAAATCCGCGGCCGTAACACACTTATAAGTGCACTCGCTACACGCGAACGGTTTCTCACCGTTGTGCGAGATCATGTGACGCTTCAGGCTGTTCTTCCACGAACACGTATAACTGCATTTCGCGCACGAGATCGGCTTTTCTCCGGTGTGGATACGCATGTGATCGCGCAGATGGTGTCTTTTGATGCACACATAACTGCACTCCGAACACTTGAACGATTTCTCCGCCGTGTGCGTCAACATGTGCCTTTTCATATCTCCGGCCTTGGTGCATTTGTAACTGCAGTCTTCACAGGCGTACGGGTTCTCGGCTGCGTGGTAAACCATGTTGTGACGTCGCAGTCGCTGTTTCTGGCAGCAGGTGTAGTTGCACATGGGACACTTGAATGGTTTCTCGCCGGTGTGCGTTCGCATGTGATCGGTTAAAAGGTGTTTTTTTGCGGTGATATAACTGCATTCGGGACAAGAAAACGGTTTTTCTCCCGTATGCGTGGTCATGTGATTTTTTAGATTCCCTCTCAGTGAGCAGACATAGCTGCAGTACTCGCAGGAGAAGGGTTTCTCGGCGGTGTGGGTCAGCATGTGACGTTTCAGGCTCTGCTTCCAAGAACAGGTGTAACTGCACTCGGCGCATGAAAACGGTTTCTCTCCGGTATGAGTCAGCATATGTCGTTTAACACTGTCTTTTGTTGTGTATGTGAAGTTACATTTGGAGCATGCGAACGGTCTTACGCAGTTTTTCTTCCGGTTCGCACGAGAGGCGTTGAGGTCTGTCAAGTCTTTCTTTTTCGATTGGAAACCTAGATGGAAAAAAAAAACATTTTTCAAGTTGAAGAGAATTAACATTCTAATGTCAGATACAAAATTCAAATATATATATTTCGTTTTAAAGCCCAAGTGAAGTGTTTTTCTTTTTCTTTTAAATGCTTCATTACATAAATTGGAATACAAAATAAATAATTGTTTCCGTATTTTACAATTCTACATTCTTAACAATTTTTTTTTTTTTAAAGGAATCCAGTTTTGTAGATATTTAATAGTTTCATACTTAAATAGAAGTATAAAATTGTTGATGCTATATTGAAACTAAAATAATTATAAAATTACATTACATTAGATAAACAAGTATCTACATTTCATGTTTCAATATTAATCATTTAAATAAATAACGAAAGATGGATATTATAACAATATTATTTAAAAATATGGTTTCAAATATTCATGAAATATAGAAATTCTAACATTAATTTCCTCACCTGTTTCTTGACTTGCATTTTTGGATGATTCTGATAATGCCTTATTTGCGACGAGGGTCACCGGTTCAGGCTTGACCACACCAAGATCTTGCCTCCCAAGGTCAATCTTAGCTCCTGGCTCCACGACCTCCTCTACACGTGAACTTGGTTCAGTCTTGATCGTAATAACGTTTCTAATACCAACAGCCTCCTTGGCGTCTCGAAAACGCGTCACATTTTCTTCATCATCGGGTGTCTCCTCGTCGCCGCTCTCGGAGCGCCGCGCTGGCTCTGTTTTGACGATTGAGATACTTGGAACGCTGGTGATCAGATCCATAATTTTGCTATTTGAGACCCTAACCTTGTCACGCTACGTTCTGCCTCTTTCAAAGCGTTACGCCTGAAATAAAAAATTCACATATTTAGACGAGTCGCTAAAGATCTCCTAGGTTAAACGTCGTCTCCCGAGCGGCAGCTCCAGAAGCCGCCCCCGATCTCAGTTTGTATTCTTATAACCTGCCACGAATTCTTAACCACCTACATTCCCACATAGTATAAACAACATAATACCCTCCGCGATACAAAAGAACACGAGCGCATTGAGTGAACATTGAGGTGTTCTTACTGTCACACTAACCTTCTGGTCACGCATCGCGAGTTAACATTCGCATGCACCACACCATACCCCAAATTGGTGACACCGGAGTCATACGACGTACACAACACATATTTTTAAAGAGAACACATTCTTGTCATAAATTTGCATTTTCAGAACATAGTTCTGTAGTATTTTAATTCTGTGGAATTGGTTAATTGCATAGTGGCATTTCTTCGAACAAGAATTGAATCGAATTCCGGTAACAACTAAAGTATTTTTTCGATAAATAGATGTTTTCTTGAATATCTTTCTAGTTGATGAACTTAATTTGTATTAAGTTGTATCAAAGTTTAATGCGATGGATTGATTTAATTCTGGCATCTCCTAGCGTGTATTACTCAAAAATATTTGGGATTCATCGCAATATTTAGTTAATAAATAATAAAAATATCAATTTGAAAGAGCTACATAATATCATTTAAAAAATTTGTCGTAAACGTACTTAGTTGATATGGCGGAATAGGTTAAGGAAGAGTCCAGGTTCAACTCGCAAATAAAAATATTTAGGCTAAGCTAGACTAAACTACGTAGACTTTTGCGCCATTTTGTCTCGTTTCCCGGAAAGAAGAGCCTCTTCACTTCTCCTCTGCTCCGCGGCCTTGTTGTTGATTGTATTATTTTATATTATCTTTATGTTATTTAATCATTTACAAATAAAGTGAGTCAACCGGGGACAATGAGGGCAAATCTTGTTTTGGCAGCTCTGCGGTGTAGCCCTGTCCGCCGCCCAGTAGCATTAAAAAATACCAACTAGGCGGCGAATGAGTAGAACCGAGATAAGAGCCTTGAGCTTATTGCATCGATCCTGGGTAAGCGGTGGGTCCGCCCTCATCGTTCTGCTTAAAAAGGACCACGTAGACTCTTGCTGCATATATTTAGGATAACTATAATTATGAAGTTCTAAACCAAAGGTTCAAAGAATTTTGAGATCAATTTAGACGTCCATTGTTTTAAAACGTAAATTATCTTGAATGGAATCATATTTTTGAAGAATGTTATAATAGATGAAGAATCTTGAATGTCCGCTCGCCCACCATGTGCAACATTGCTGCCACTTTACTTAGCTGTCCTCACCACAAAGTTTTTTTTATAAATAGGTAGTCTTTTTACAGTTCATTCGTAAATTTTCAATTTCTTTTCAGCATTTTAAACACAATTTTAAAAGGGTGAAGTTAAAATCTGATCTAAATAAGGTAAATAAATGACCTTTACCTTACTAAAACGTGATTACACCGCAAGCCATCCATCATCAGCGTCAACTGTAACCCGCGAAGACACAGTAAGCCGGCCACACGCCAACGCACACTCAGCAATATAAATCAAACGAGCAGCATAATTCACTCACGCTTGTGAGTGTCGACACTTAACGACACCAATTTCCCAAACATGTATTATTATGTATGGAACACATTACTATATGAATATGTTTTGTGAAATTAACCATTCTAATATAATAATGTATATTCAATTTGAATTGAAAATGCCGTACAAGTCAAATGGATAAAATCTGGTATATATCAAGCGTTCATGTCACGTGACTGGTCTAAGGTAAGGCCAGGTAAATGTGAATAATATACTTTGTAAATTTACTCACCATTTAGTATATTATTTCGTATATAAAAATGAATCTCATTGGGCGGACAGAGGACGCAAGCACTACAAACGTCAAACGGCAGAAAACCATAGATATGAAAGAATCAGAGAACGGCTACAAACTTTATATCAGTTTCAAACCATGTACCAAGAGGGTAGTCCATCTTCCCGTGTTTCGGTACCTACTGCATTACAAGGATGCAGCACCGCCTGGATTAGTGATACGGCCGTGTCTCATGTAACGTTTGCGTATAGTGTTTATTATTATATATTATAACTAAAACAAGTAATTATGTTGAGTAATCTAAGAGGCATGGGAAGGCGGTGGTTATAGGTTGATTTCTTGTTTTCCTTTACGATTTCTACTCCCAATTGCAGCGGTATTCCGCTTCGAAGGTTTCAGTGATGCTTGAGGAGAGGGGAGCTACATCGGCTAGTTGTCAATACTTATTTTATAAAATTATCTGCACCTGTTATCAATTGAAGAAGAAGAATCTTTAAATATGGGTGTAATCTGTACGATTAATACGTTTATGCATGTAAAATGATATTATTTTATAATATGTGATTTGCATGTTAGGATTATGGATGTCGCTATATAAGAATACAACTTTTTTAACTTATTAAAACAAACGTCAGCAATACTTGAATGAATAACGTCATAGAAAAATATCTTGACAGTGATGATATAAATATAAGACAAACTCACATTTTATACATTTATTTTATTCATTGAGTATTATTCTATAAAACGCATTTTCGTGACACACTTAAACCGGAAAACCTACGGAATACGGCATATTATAATATTAATTATTCTAACAGAGACAATATAATTACTACTATCAAATAAAGTGATATTAGTTAATAGACAAAAATACCGAAATAAAATATGTATATTTTGCAAATTGCAAGGCTTATTTTACTATACAAAAAAACAGCGAACGAGCACCAATTTACGCCGATTTATTATAAATTAGTTTTGTGTAATGTACAATCAAATAAATATGAAAAGATTCAGCAGGTATAGAAAAAATATGAAATGTCTTAACAAAAATGAAGTAAAGGGAGTTAATAAATATTATAATACGTAGGTATTATAACTTAATGCAAGCTCTTCTTTCACACTAGAATGTATGTTCTTGCCTACACCATGTTCGCCATGCGTCTCTGGCCTAGACATCATCTACATTATCATTATCCACATTCGCCTTGCTCACTAATAAAGGACGCCAGAAGACGGGGACCCACCTTTTCCCGGAACTGTTGTAGAAGTTTGCAACTCCCTTCACAAACAATACTTAAGTAACGCGAAATATACAATCAATAATAAACAAAATCTAATGTAAGAAATATTTTAGTTGAAAAAATTTATAAGCAATACAAAGATTTTAAATTAGACCTTTCTGCGCCCTTTAAGTGACATCGTTATGTACTCTTATTTATAATACAAGGTAATACGTAAATATTACAATGACAATATAATATAAAAGAAAGAAGATACAAAGATCAGATATCCATACAAATAATAAAAAATGTTACGTAAGGAAGGAAAGAAGCATGAATACATCGCGTCAGCCGTACCGTGCCGGAGTCGGTACCGGCTCGCAGCGCCGACACACACTTCTCCGCCTCCAGTAACAAAACAGACAGATATAAGTACAAAAAGCAAATAGTGCAAGGCAGACATTAGGGCCAAACAAATCATACACTTTCAGAGGGGAGAATGTACACATGTACGTTTCGTGCAGGCCATCACCTAGCTCGCTGTTTTTTGGATGTATTTTTGTCTGAGCCTTCCTCCGTCTTCTTCCCTCAATTACATTTCACATGCATTGTATTGAATTTGTTGGCTTCCTTTCTCGGAACATTTTCAGTTCAGCTAATTCTCCGTCTTATTCTCAATGAGGGCAATCGTGGTGATCAAGGAACTCGTCTATTGGCGGATGACGGCACCAATGATATATCACCACATATATCGAAGTTTTAAATAGTCGTGTCGCTGACTGGTGGAGTTAGATCCTTTGGACTGTATCGATTATAATAATGATTTGGTTGACGCAATCCGATTTGGATTCATTAAGTAAAATAATGGCTTATGGATCTGGCCTACCTAAAGTCCTGGATTGGACGTCGTTTTCACCTCTAGTTGACTTGCACCTTTTTAGTGAAGAACTGAGATATCACTGCACTTCCGAAACTTCTTAGTTAAAACACCGTCTCTTTGTAGTCCTTGCGTTACGCACGGCGGGGTTTTTCGGACGTTAAAAAAAGAACACAGATCTTGAGTATTCGGTGTCGGAAGGTAATCGTCGGCGAAATTCCTAAGTAATTAGTTGGCCAGTTTGGGATAGGTATATATTAAGGTTAATATATTGGATGGTCAAAATGCACAGGGTGTAGGGACTCGACTTGCATCAATAGTGACCTTTCCTCCTCCCTCCTATCTGAGGATTCGGAGCTACATAGTTGGAAGATAGACGCTTGTTGATGTTTGATTCCTTTAAGATCGATGCATTCGCTCTGCAGGCAGTCCACGTCATGCGCCAGGCACCACATTAACAATCTATCCTTTATCTATCTATCATGTTTTTGAAACTATTCATAGCAGATCGTGTCGTAGCGTTTCTCTTAATTTCTACCTCACAATCTCCCACATGTTATTAAAAATTATAGGCATATAAAATATGTAACAGAGCTAGTCCACAATATTTTATGGGTGGGTACCTGACTAAATTACGAGTTGAAAATGTTTAAGGAAGATGTGCTAATTCTTCACCGTTACAGAAAATATTCTCTGAATTTTTTCGAAATAAATAGTGAAGACTTTTATCCATTAATAATCTATATTTTTGCTTCAGGTCATAAAAAATATAGTCTGGCCGATCGAGATTCGATGACCCTTCATTTCTTGTATTTAATATATAACATAAAATCAATAAAATATTTCAAGTAATCGAAATTAATCTGGCATTGTTGAAATTAGGCACATAATACATGAACATTTTTAAATCGTAATTTAGTCAGATATCTAAGTATTGTGTCCTATATATATTATCGAATACATGAATAGACATAAAAAGAAATGCGAAATTAATATTTTATTTAGAAGTTTAAAACACACTTCATTACACCATTACCTTTCTAATTTTCAATATGCTGCGGAGACTTGGACAGAATGTCTCCCTACAACAAATCTAATACCAGCAATCCTTATCAAGATTCTACAAATTCTTTGGCTACACTACGCGTTAAAGGGACAGCCTAGGATGAGAGTTTATCCTAGAATGAAGTGCCACAATGGTAGATATATCTGACTGGAGACATCCGTGAGTCAGCCGTAAGGACGATCCACAACCAAGACTTGTGGAGGTGCATTACGAGAAGTATCATCTTGAGGCCACTATATGTCAATACTGATATGAGTATGAAGGAAGATGTGTGAGGCGGACAGTAAACGGCATCTGTGTCTCTCCAGCCGATGCTGCATTGCTACAACTACGCGCGGTCGGCAGAGGCCGCATCACCATATCGAAGGCCGTGGAGGGGGATACGGAGCGCCAAAAGACCGACGTTCCAGCACCGAGCTATTCTCTTTCGTGAAGTCCGATCAGGCAGCAACTTTAAATTGTGTATATACCTTAAAATTTATTGTGAACTTTCCGACTTTATGCAACCAGTTCGGACACTTTAACTGCAAACCACAAAAGCTCTCAAGACGCGATAAATCCGAGAAAATTCTGTGGTCCAAAGAAGTCGGCAGAGCATCCAAATCGAGCGATTCACCCCGTGAAAACAATTTCTCCAGCGTGCTTACTACGCATGTGAATATTCATGCTGCCTTTACGGAAACACTTGTAGCCGCACTCTGGACAAGAAACTGGTTTCTTTTCGTCGTGCGTCCGAAGGTGATCGGACAGGTTCCGCTTCCTGTTGAACGTCCTACCGCATATGCTGCAAGCGAAAGCCCTTTCGCCGGTGTGCGTCATCATGTGAGACTTCAAGTATTTATTCTGAGAACACGTGTAACTGCATTCAGAACAGGAAAACGGTTTCTCGCCAGTGTGTGTTAACATGTGAATTTTTAAGGTGAAACTCAATCTAAACTTAAAGCCGCATATGCTACACGAAAACTTTTTTTCTCCGGTGTGCAGCAGCATGTGTCGGTTCAATGTAACTTTGTACGCAGTTTTAAAACTGCACTCTTCGCAAGAAAACGATTTCTCTCCAATGTGGGTGACCTTGTGAGTTCTCAGTGTCGGTAAATCGGAACAAACTAATCCACATACAGAACAAATAAACTTTTTTGGTTCAGGAATTTGTTTAATGCCTATTTTATTCGAATCGTCAACACAGCGGAGATCTGAAACAAAAAATTATAATCTTATTTTAATGAAAAATTAGTATTTTTTATTTATTATCTTAGTTTTATTAACCACAATTGAGTTTAATAAAATTGAGGTTAATAAAACTAAGATAATAAATAAAAAATATGAATTTTAACCACCAAGTTAATATTGCTAATTTTAAAAGTATGAAAAATGAGTGTTTATCTAAATAAAATAGGTGCAAATAATCAAATGTGTGAAAAAAAAGAAACTATGGTATTTAAAATTGGGATAAGATGGTTATTGGATTATACGACCCATATTGAAATATTTATTTAATTCTTAACGTAGTGCATACATAAGCACTCCTATATATGCTCTAATATAAACAATATTAAAATATTTTCTTTTACAAAAATTTATCTTTCACATATTTGGTCAGTTTCAATTTAAATTTATTCAATTACTCCTCCTTTCTTATGTTTTCTGGCATTTCATTAAAAATTTTCATCGCACTATACACTATCGATTTCTAAGATTTGGTCTTCTTCCTGATTGCAGTCTCAGTTTATTCCATGTTGATTCCATTATTCCATATTCATGTTGATTTGCATCAATTTTTCGTATAAATTCCGCTGATATTTTCTTATTGAGGATTTTGAAAATAAATACCAATACAATAAAATATATTTTCTGCTTAAAGGTCATCATATTCAGATATTTCAGCATTGCACTGATCCGAGTATATTAAACTAAAGTATAGTAAACTGGCGACTCACTCCTCTAACTCTTCAATTTCACGTCCTGCAATCTCCTGTATTTCTCTTTCTCTCCCTTTGAGTCTACAATAAACGACTATATCAAATCGCGAGTTTCATTATCACAATTAGAAACTACCCCCCATAATGATATAAGATTCGTTATGTTAGGTTAGATTAAGTTATAATCGAACTGGGATGCAGATTAAATGGAAACTGGGACTTTTCTAAGGAAAATCAAATGTCGTATACAGCAAGACTGACTTGCGCCCTCCCGCATGGGTAAAGTATGGTACAGCCATGATCAAAACGTAAATTTGAGAATGAGAATGCTATGTGTTCCCTGTACTTTTATATGGATCCGGATCCACAGCGGCTTCTGAAAATAAGCTGGATGAATAGAATTACAGATGATGTGATTATTCGAATGCGTAAAGAAAAATAAATATTTAAAACAATAAAAATCCAAATACTGCAATATTTTGGCCAAATCATGAGACTTCCAGAAGAGTACCAGATCTTACATCTCATAGTTCAAGGACAAATTGCGACCAGAAGAGGCCCTAGAAAATGATGGCTATTTGAAAAATCTAAAGTAATGGTTCAAGAAGTCCACAATCCAACTATTTGGAGCCGCGCAGATAAAATAATGATCACCAACATAACGTGAGATAACTATAATAAGGAATTAAGTTAGTTAACTGTGTGCAGTTATCTATGCGTGCACCAGTTGTATGTGCGGTTGTCATGGATTAATATTTTCAATATAAAAACTAATCAACTCACCACCACGCCGTTTCCCGGCAGGCTTTACACCGGGATGCCTACGCATGTGAATATTCATGCTCGCCTGCCGAATGCACTTATAACTGCACTCCGAACAAGACAACGGTTTCTCACCGGTGTGCGTCTGAATGTGATTGGCCAGGGTGCGCTTCCTGTTGAACGTGCCGTCGCACATGTGACAAGCGAAGGCCTTCTCGCCGGTGTGTATCATCATGTGCGACTTCAAGTTCTTGTTCTGAGAACACTTGTAACTGCACTGTGAACACGAAAACGGTTTCTCACCAGTGTGGGTCAACATGTGAATTTTCAGAGTCCCATTAAAGGCGAACTTGAAGCCGCATATGTCACAGGAAAACGGTTTCTCTCCGGTGTGTGACAACGTATGTCCCTTCAAGGTGTGCTTGTGGGCTGTTTTAAAATTGCACTCGTTACAAGAAAACATCTTCTCTCCCGTGTGTATGATTTGATGACTTTTCAGCGTTGATAAATATTTACATCGGTATCCGCACACGGGACATGTAAACTTTTTTTGTTCCGAGTTATTTTGTATAATTTCTTTTTTGTTAGTGTCGTCATCGTCGCGATCGCCCTTGTGATCTGAAATAACAAAAAAGCAAATTCAATTAAAAGTAAGAAACGATTACAATTTATCGTAATTCTATTAACTTTCTAATTACAATGAAAATATTTGAGACCCCGTTGACGTCCAAGCATATTTCGAGCCCGGCAGATATTGACAATTCCCTCTTTGAAGAAGTCTTCCACCTGTTCCTGGAACTAGTTGCTGACAATTGCGTGGAAGCCGGGCATTTTCCACCCAAAAACTCCGTTCTTCTTCTTCAGCGGCACCACGGGACTCGGAAGTCTATCAAACATTAAGTCAAGTCTTCAAATTTGTATTGTTTCAATTATATTTTTTGTTCATGAAAACCATAATTTCTCTGAAAACTCTTTATCTTCAGCTCCACATCTTAAATGTTTCAAGTCGCCTTGTAATTTCTTCAGTAAGTGTCCTCGCCTCGCCTTGTAATTCCATAAGATAATACAGAGAACACATTAAGCACCCGAACAAGGTTGAGATGATGACTTCAGAACATGTGGATAAAGGTTGCACGAGTTGCTCAATGCGGTTTTCGATTTCAACAGCAGGATCCCATCTTTCATTTATATTGCAACCCAGGTATATAACACGTTGTATCACACCATCACTACTTGGTTCAGCAAAAGTTATAGTACTGTTTCCGAGGTAAGTTTGCAGAACAGCATAATCACACATGTGAAAATAAAACACTCGTTTAATTTATTTGGGACGCGTTTCGCAATGTATAGTTGTCCCCAATAATCTACCCACCAATAAACAATAATATGTAAGATGACAACAATTCACCTCAAGCAATAAATCATGGACACAACAAAAGACAAACAACGAACATCTACACGCCAGTTCTGAGAGCAACGACGACATTATATCAAAGGGTCTACATGTTCTTAGCTCCGAAACTGTACAACATACTCAGCACCAAATCGTTCACTTCCAATAAGATTACACAACATATGATTCAATCGGGTAGGGATCAATCAGAAGCAAGTCTATCCAACATTCTAACACAATCATTATACAGTGCCTACATTAATAATTCACTAGTTCTACAACACTCCCACTATATATATATATTTTTTTATTCTTGTGGAATCTTTATCTTTCTTGAATTAAATAACACCACAACAGCACGAAAAAAACTGGCTACTTTAACACAGATGGGAGTTTAGCAAAGTAGCCAGGACAATGCTGTATTAGAGGTGGAGTCTACTCCATCCCACACAATAAACTACGAGTACCTTATTTAATTGCAATATAATAATATCTTATGTTTATCATGTTATATTATTATATATTCACCTCTGTTACAACAAAAACATGTATGTTGTCGATAAAGTCTAATAAAATAAAATAATAATAATTTTTAAAAATTCACTAAAAAATGGTCAATATTTTTATTTTATTTTTCGACGTGAAATTCGTTCGGTATGAAAAAAATATTTCAGTCGCCATTGTTTAATGCTAACCATGTTTAATGTATTTATTATCTTCGTACAATCGTACGGATTTAGGAAGAAATTGGACAACTCAATACGCGACTGTCAAAGGAAGTATTTTTCAAAATTCTAAAAGAATTCAATCATCTTGTACATAAAAAATACTGTCACATTGTCGGGTCGAGCTCACCAGTTTTGGTGGACCTCTCCGAGCGGTCCTTCTTCATGTCTCGATGGCAAACTTCGACTTCTAACTCGGGGGCGGCTTCTGGAGGCTCGGACTTGATCCAAACCTGCTCAGGGTGTGAGGTTTCCATATTTCACTCCGACGACAAGGCAGTAGACGCAGCACAGCGGGCACTATAAATATCAACAAGGAACACTATAAAAATCCCTGAATACATTAAATTTAAACGTCACTTGGACATGTTTTGTTTTATCTATGGTTTTCATCTTGCACAGCGATAATGGTCTTTACTAACAGAAAGCAATTTCAATTTTGAAAATATAATTTATCGAATAAACAATAAAAGTCAATAAATAAATTATTATTAAGAACACATTCTTTTTGTGAAGATGTAATAATTCAGAACATGGATCTGTGATATTTTAAATACAATTAATTTAATCAAATTTTACAAATTAAATGTATTAATTAGAAAGATATACATATAAAAACAATTTTATCAAAAAATATTGTTGTTGCTACCGAAATTCAAACCTGGGTCTCTTCCAATTCGGATATCTCAAAGGTATTTGAGATTCCGTAGAAATAAAGTAGATGGCTTTCAAATAATGGAACGATAGATGTATTAATTTGAAAAGTGTATCATATAGCTTCGAAAATTTGTCGTCAATGCACTCTCCGGCGGTGACACAAGTCCGCCACGTTTCATTTATAAATACTGTATTACCGTCCTGCCATGCGACAAATAACAATGAAACCTTAGTTTACGTACAAAAGTCCTGACGTAAAAAAGAAACCTGATAAACTTCAAACATCCGACGTTTCCATGGAAGGAGAGTCCCCTTCCAAACAATAACACTTTACAACATATTTTGTAAGATAAGTTGAAATAAAGTATGTTTTAAGTTTATTCCTTAATTTTATTGCTTTTAAGTTAAAACCATTATTTTTTATTGCTTTTATAGGATTTCAAGTAAGAAGTAGAAAATAAAAATGATAAAGAGCCATTTTATTTGGGTCTTAAATAGATTAATACACTTTCCATTGATTCTAATGGAAAGTTGGTGGGGGGGTGAGCTTAAATTTTTACACATCAAACAATTTATAATATTATTCTGTAACAATGTTATTATATTAATAAAATATCCTTAATGTATGTACATCTATTGTGGTGCAACATGAATTCATATTTTTGAAACTAATCACGTAATTATAATATTACAATATTTTTCCATGATGCAATCACGATAAAGTTCAGTAAAATTTTAATCGAGATCTACATTCAATTAATTGATGATCTTAAAATTCTCCTGCTATTCTTTCTCTATTCAGTTCAATCCTGCGCAGTATGTGGTCCCTCCAACGTCTAGAAAACATATCCTGCTTCTTCTGCTCGCCATTTTTCAAAGCATCACAAGTTTTTCCAAATGTTCAAAGTATCGAAGAATCATATAAGAGTGAAGGCAAGTAGTTCACGCTTTAGAAGCAGATTGTGGTGGACGTGAACACGCATAGACACCATCTAGCGACGCACACGGTGTCGCAGCTTGACGCCAGGGGTTCCGACGTCGCAGGCCAGTAGAGCTATCAACGGACAGACTACATTCTCTCACTGCACCTCCAGGAGTTCGAAGATCTGTAATTCCGGTGGTCGTTATTTTTAATACTTAATAATTGTTTCGCCACATTAATATATACTTCATTAAGGAGAACACATTTTTATTGTAAAGTTATAATTATTCAGAACATATCTCTGTGATATTTTAAATACTAATTAAATGAATTAATTAGAAAAATAATGCACCTTCATCGGTTTGGAAAGAGGTTCATGTTTGAATCCCGATAGCGCAAGAACAATATTTTTCGATAAAATTGGTTTTATATGTATATCTTTCTAATTAATACATTTAATTAATATTTAATATATATTTCATTCTTACAACAAATCAAGGTAAATAAATAGCTTGATATAAGCCGATCTGGGGGCGGCTCACCATCCAATCCTTCTCATCTCATCTCCATAATAACATATCTCCATAGATTACATTTTATATAACAGATTATTTTATACCTCAGGAAACCTGGTTGCAGACTGAAACTTGAATTCTTGACTGAGAGAGACCTACGACCAAGTTTTGTGGAGGTGCATTACTCAATGTAATCCGTCATATATTTAAAATGTGACATACATTAGATCTATGTCAATAAACGACCAGACTTTGTAAGTATCAAACATCTATGTTCGTTTCATTTTGGCTCTTTAGATGTACTGAGTAATTGCTAATCTAGATATCACAGATGTATGGCTGTAGAGGGTCGATACATATATACCTTCACAATACTAAAGGACCACGATGGCCATATCAAATGATAGAGAGTCATAAACCTAATAATGTCTTTTAGTGTGGTATTCTTTAAAACATGGATATATACACAAAGCCACATTGCAGTCAGTGCACATATATTTCGTGTCTTTTCTTTTTCTTGGCCGATTCACGGTGTGGCTACACACGTGGCACTTTCTTCGCGTCCGACTTCCTTTGGCCTCTGTCCGCGGCACGGGGTGAAGAAAATGTCTTCCCGAAAGGCGGGCGACACAAGACAACCGGTGATTTTTGAAAGCCCGTTTTTGATTAGTATTAAAACTGCACTCGTCACAGGAAAATGATTGCTCTCCGGTACGAGAAACTGTATGATTGTTCAATTCAGGGTTATAAATACATTCATCACATGTAATTGGTTTCTCTCCGGTGTGCGAGTACATGTGGACAATCAAATTTTGTTTACAGACAGTTTTAAAATTGCATTTTTCACAAGAAAATATTTTTTCTCCGGTGTAAGCAAGCTCGTGCCTTTTCAGTCTTGATAAATGCATACATACATAACCGCATTCAGAACAAGATAACTGTTTCTGTCCGAAGTCATTGTGTTTTATTCCATTTTTAGTCGACTCCTCATCGCTGCGACCATTGAAATCTGAAATTAAAAATATAGAGTATAACAAATTATGGAAGGGATAACGCGATACATATCTCACAGATTTTTCTAGTGAAACGTGCACAGTCCAAACACTAGTATACTTAAGTATTATACAGAAAATAAAATTAATAAAACATCAGTCCACATACTAACATATATACAACTTTCAAAATTTTGATTAATGTGGGGATTGAGGAGTCGTAAGCCCTGTAATGACCCCATATTTCCATATATATTTTCCATTATATATATTTTTTAACAGCTTTGTCTCTATGAGATATCTGATATTTGTTTATAACATATGACTCCAACACCACATCTCAAAACCATCAATCCGTCTTCTCTCTTTCTCTTGGCTTCATTATAGATATTTTGGTGTTCTAGATATTGAGTTAAGGACTGGGAAATAATACCTATGATATTATTTAAATAAAGATTCCACATTAAGCGCTTGATGTAAATGAATCAGACTCGTGCTCACCAGATTTGCTAGACGACTTCAAGCACTCCACCTTCACGTCCCTATGGCAGACTTGGACCTCAAACTCGGGAGCAGCTTCCTGCGGCTCGCTCTTGACGATATCGCCACGACCGGCGGTATCCATGGTTGATTTCAGACGTGTCACAGCGCACAGAGGTCCTGTACCTGACATGAGAGGAGGATTAAAAATGTCCCTTTTCTATTCGAAAACTCACTCGGGACCAATTGAAAACAGACGTCACGGTTAGCTTTTTATCTATGGTCTAGCATTCATCGTCTTTATTGCTAATGAGAGCTGTAATGTTAAAAAAAAGAAAAAATATGTAAAAGTAGAAACTTTTTAACTAGTTACTAGCCGTCACCAGACCAGAATTTGGGAAAATAATACGTTCTGAAATTTAAACATATAATACGATTTTTTTTTAATATTGTCGTGAAATACAGACAGTGAAATACCTACTGTTCGATGAAATGAAATGATAAGTCTATGTTTAAGATAATTGTTTAAGGCCTGTTATGATGGAATCGGACGAGATGGAATAGGAGAAAATGGGAGAGCGGGTAGTTGGAAAAAGTAGGGAAATGGAAATGGGGATTTATGAGGGAATCCTTCGATAATAGCAGACCAGGGTGAACCGTAGTTCAGTTCGGGATAAAGAGGATAGCTCGACTCATCCAATGGATGACGCTATCCCTGACGTCTCCGGAAGTTCACCCACACTTGAACGGCAAAACAGATGACCCTAATGAATCCACCGTACACTGTTCAACAATTATACAAATCTCGACGAGTTTTCACCATAACTAATAAAACAACCAGCCATCATCCAAAATTCTTTCATTCTATCCTTATAAAATCTCTCAAGTAATAATGTGAGAACTGTCACTTTGTAAATGTGTGTGTATGTGTTATGAAAGTGAGTAGATGAGTGGTGAGGGACGAGCCTTATAAGAGGCCATCTCTGGGGGAACAGCTCTCTTCCATCATAGCTTCTTCTGAATAACTAGTCTATCTACGAGACCCAAGTAATTAGACAGAAACCATAGTATAAAACCCCAAGGTAATCTGGGGATAATCTAAAAATTATCACAATTAATGTGATATATTGTATCAAAAACACAAGTAACCACTACCAACACTTACTGTCGTACAGTAGTGTACATTTGTATTACCGTAATATCGACGTATTTCGGAGAACCAGTTGTAATAAAATGGGCTAAGGATCATATTTTTAAGCGCGGGTTCAAATATTACAGGCTGCGAATTGTATTATCATTCTGTATATTTAGCCAAGACACGAACCGCTTTATTTAGCGAGATATCAATATTATCTGTTGCCGGGCGCCGTCTGTTAGCAGTATACATGTGGGTCGCTATAAGGCGGCTTCCGTAAATAATCACTGGTTTATCGTGAAATTTTAATCCCCTCGCCCATATGTCAAAAGTTAACCCCCTCACCCCTAAACCTGTGACATTATTTACGGAAGCCGCCTAAGTTGTATTGTGATAGCTTTCGTAATGTATTTATTTTGGTACGCTAGTGAAATCCTATACGCCATTTCTCTCGTACACGATTATTAGATTCAAAACCAATACAAGTACCTACGTTCGCAATGACACTAAAAAAGTGTGAACCGCCGTTCAATTAATAAAAAAAGTGTGCCTTTAATTGTTTGTTTGAAAATTCGCTTTGACAGCTCGCGGTCTGTCACCGAGGACATTCAGTCTGGGCGTGTTGCGCTGATTAAGTCCGATCTGCCACTGTTTCGGTCCGATTCGACGAGATAAGAACGCTCGCAGGCGTCGAATCGAATCACCGGCCGGGTTCGCGATCGAATCGATCGCCAGAAGGAGTTCAAGGACAAAGTGGGAGATCCTCTGCCCGCTGACTCGCTGCTAGACGCGTCACTGGCGATTTCAAACGTTTCGTAAGTTGTGCATTTTATTTGCTCTGGTTTGTTTGTTCAGTAGAGAGCACGCTAGGCAGTCGGAACCGGGTCAAGGACGATGGGTGAACCAATGTTGTAAATGTTCACTGAAATTGAAATTGAAGAAAGGAATTGAAAGTGATGCGGAGTACCAGGTCGTCAGCGCTGTTCCATGTAAATGTATCATCTAAAATTTGTATAGGAATGCACCCACACAAAGACTTCACAGGCTTGGGAATGATTTTGGTATTATAGATATATTCCAATACTATTATAGATATATAGACTATAAGAGTGTTATTTTTGATGCTGTTCTGAGTCAAAGGTACAACTGATTTTGATACTCGGCCATTCTGTGTCAAACCTAAATTTTTATTGTTTGTTTTGCTTACTTAAATTTGTTTTTTAAAGCTATATATGTATATATTCCTTGCTACTTGTGTAGCTGCTCTTGTTTTTGTTTTTTTTTTATACCAAACCAGCTTTTTAAAAGCCCATAATAAAGAAATTTTTAAAAATAAGTATGTCGTGAAAACGTGTTTATCAATTTGTCTCAAACGAAAGGTTTTTAATCAGTGCGTATTTTTGTCTGTAGCGAGGCTTGGACGCTCACATCGAGAGCGACACGGAAGCCCCACATCTCGGTATGGAAAAAGTTTAAAGTTTGAATGGTTATTCAAACCGTAGTTGTGATGATGATTGATAACTAAGATTTAACTGGTTGAGGTTTACTTTGTACTGTGGCTGTCATTGCTCAAATAATTGTGAATAATCAGTTACCAATCATCGTTCCAATCCAACACCAATAATGCTCCCTTTAATTTTGTGCACACGCTGTGTTGTCGGAAAAGTCATGATGCAATTTGGCAACAGATGACGCTAGTTCATTTTTGAGGTACTAGATTCATTCTCATATGTGTTATTGCTATGTTATTTGACAGTTGACAGATCTAGCTTCATTTTTTTTTCAAATTGAGCCATTTGGTTGATTTTTGATGATTTTACAAACAAGGGTAAGATGGAAGACCAAACTGCATTTTGGTCATATTTTTTTGTTTTACATCCAAAGGGAAGAACACGCGTCAAACTTGTGCAAAGTTGCGTCAAGTTTACGGTGACAATGCTCTACAAGAACGTCAGTGCCAACGTTAGTTCACAACATTTCGTGCTGGTGATTTTGATCTCAAAGACTCCTCGGTCGAGGTTGAAGATGACAAAATCAAAGCATTAATCGACTCAAACCCACGTTACACGACACGAGAGATTGCAGAAACATTGAATATCCATCATTCACGATCACCTGGAAAAGCTGGGTTACGTAAGCAAGCTCAATATTAGAATATCTCATGAATACAAAAAATTTTATTTGATGGCGCATATAAATATCTGCGATATGCTCATTAAACGTGAAGAAAACAATTATTTTTTGAAGCGACTAATAACTGGTGATGAGAAATGGATTGTTTACAACAATGTGGTGCGCAAACTGTATTGATCCCGATGTGATGGTTCGCCTCAAACGACATCAAAAGCGGAGATTAATCAAAGAAAGATTATGCTCTCAGTGTGGTGGGATATTAAGTGTCGTATTTTTCGAGCTCCTACTAAGGAACCAAACAATCAATTCGAAGGTATACTGTCGGCAATAGTGCAGTTTGAACGAATCCATCATTCAGAAACGTCCAGTGGTGTTTAATCACACGTGAGTTTGATCACCCGTCGAAAATTGTTTGAGCTTGGATAGATTGTGTTGCCACATTCACCGTACAAACATCTCAAAACCGTACGAAATCGCGGTCGATGGAAGCTTATGATGAAATAGTACCTGCATTGTTTTTTTATAAATTTACAACATATTCATGGTTTATTTGTAAAAATAAAATTCGGAAAAAGCTAGCTTATGAAATTTTGAATGATGCCGTTTCACCTAGGAATTTATTGGGCATCTAACGGGTTACTATTAGGTGTGTGCGTTATGATGCCAAATCATGTGCACCCGCACACCTCAGAGGGACATTATCCGACACAATCACATCACACTCACAATAACGATTCAACTATCACTATCAAAAATTGGTTGTCTGTAAAGTCGGTTTACGGACGATAGTTTAACGTGACAACGTCATAAGAAAACATTGATGAAATGATTGCATACTTTTATGAATAAAATGGAATCATTTTTATTGAATTATCATTATTTTGTATGGATACGAAGAAGGAGTGAAATGAAATCTACAATTTTTTATTGATATATTTTATTCGCACTCATTAATTCAAATATGTTTATTACTTTGAACGCTTGCCTTCGGCGTAACGCGACAAACAGGACAATGAGTCATGTTTTTTCGTGCGTGCAGCAGGCGTTCATCGATTTATAAGACGTTGTCACGTCAAAAGTATACTTCCAACAATTAAATGTTATATACCGATCGTCACATAATAGTTTACCATCACTCATCAAGATTACAAAAGAATTGAAATAATTGTAATCCTCGGGGAAACTTACCGTGTGGAGTACCAGGTCGTCGGCGCTGTGCCATGTAAACGCATCATATACTAATTTTTATAGGAATGCACCCGCACAAAGACTTCGCAGGCTTGGGAAAGATTTTGGTCTTGTAGATATATTCCGGTGTTCAATGTTTAAATATAAGAGTGATGTTATTGATGCTGTTCTGAGTCAAAGGTGTAATTGATTTCCGTACTCGGCTATTCTGTGTTAAACCTAAATTATTATTGTTTTTCAGAAACCATGGACAAGGGCCCGCCCTCCTACCCGCCCTCGTACGAGCAGTCGCAGGGCTCGGTGCTGCCCGGCCACCCGGCACCGTACCACAACCCGCCCACCAACCCGGATTACAAATCGCAATGTATAGACCATTGCGGGCAGCCCGCCCATATACCTGTCTACATGCAGAATCCTGACTACCCATCCCAGAATTCCAGCTACCCGGCGCATAATCCCGGATATCCTCCCCAACATCCGGAGTATCCTCCCCAACATCCGGAGTATCCTCCCCAACATCCGGAGTATCCTCCCCAACATCCGGAGTATCCGCCGCAGAATCCGGGGTATCCGCCGCAGACTACCGTATATCCGATGCAAAATCCCGGCTACGTTACTGTGAGGCCGGCGGAAACTACAGTGCAGTATGTGGTTAACACTGGTAAGTTAATTAACATTATTATTTATTGTTGAACTCCACCAGAGAGGTTCGAGCTACTGGGGGTTTACTAACTATGTATCTGTTGAAAGATGCACGAGACACGTTTTTTAAGTACCTGATTTTTTTTAAAAAAACAAGATTATTTTTACAACACTTAACTTTCTTCAAATGCTACACACCTTAAACTACTTCTCAATATAGTCACCACCATTATTAAGGCAGTCATAACGGGGCACCGATTTTTGTATACCTTTGTCATAGAACGACGTCGCCCGGGATGAGAACCATGTCTGTACCCCGTCTTTGAGTTCATTAACATTATCAAAAAAAATCTGTAAAAGGTAGAAATCGCTTGGCGCCAAATCAGGACACACTTAGCGGTGAATGTCAGCTAGCTTCATGTTTTGTGCGTTCAAGAAATCAGGCGGCGGGGTGATCTATTGTCTTGAACATTTCAACCACTCACTTCAAGATGGAATCAGAGTAGAAGCTGCACGGTTTTGGGTAAGTGGCGGGACCTCTCACCTGATTCTTGTGGTGGCTGAAATTATTTTTTTTAATGCAATACACGAAGACGCCTTGAACAAAAAAAATATTTTATTTTTAAATATCTGTATATAATAAATATTGACTTCATTCATTAATGATTTGTCAGTCAATACTGTGGACCTTCAACTCCAGTGGTCGTGACTTGATCTCATGTTCTAGTACCCATCGCCACGGGCCCACTAGGGCCGCACCGCTCGGCCATCATGTGCCCGCGCTGCAACGCCATAGTGACAACGAAGACCAAGCAGGACCCCAGCATCCTGGCCTGGCTGTCGTGCGGCCTGCTCGCCATCGTCGGGTGAGTCGTTTGTCCACCTTTTGCTTTGATGGTGGAACGAAGGGCGCTATTTGTGTAGAAACAATCCGGGGCAGTGAAGGAAGATAGCCTGGACCCTGGATGTAGGTGTCGCCAGTGTCGTCGGCGCCCCCAAACATTTAACAAAGGTGCGGAGATAATTACTGAAGGTCTGCGTATGCGTGACTTTTTTTTTAACGTAGGATAAATTTTATCGGAAACTCTCCTAAAAGCTGATTGAAACATTCAACAGTTTTTTTTTATTGAAGGGTATATATTAGATTGGTGCATATTTATCCACCGCTTTTTAAAATTTTATTATATTATTATAACCAAAAACGAAAATAAACATATTATTTACAATTTCCACACCTTGCCGATTTTTCTGAGATGACCAACAATCGTGGACTTAGCAATGTTGAGGTTCTCAGCCAATGTCCTGGTGGCGTAACTTTCATTGTCTTCCACGGACGCCAGAAGGGCCTTTTCATCAAAATCTGAAGATATATCCTTTCTCGACTTGTCTAAGAAGCTTAGAAGCCAACAAAGCTAATCGATCCTTCACTGAAAAGATCGTTGAAATGGCGGCAGCTTTCTACCCTTTCTCCAAGTGGTACAGCGTCATGTGTATGCTTTTCTAATTCCCTAACCCTAAAAATGGCGGATAATTATGCATCAGTCTAAAATACTAACAGCTGATTTGTGTATTTAGGGAGTATTTTTGATCAGAACGAAAAGGCTGAGATAAATATTGAAAGGAAACTGCGGTGAATAATGTGATTGGCGCTTTGAATATGGTAATATGGATTCCTGGAACCAACCCTGACTGGTAAAAGTAGACTGAATGCGAAGGATGTGAGGTGTAGTGTAGTGAATGAGATTAAGAAATGGTCAATAAGGAGGTTTGATCGTGGAACATGAAACAAATAAATGAGGAGAGGAAGGTAAGAAATACACATGACACGTGTGTTGATGGCACCAGAAATAGAGGACATTCGCAGAAGACTGAAGATGGTTCCTGTTACAAGTCCCAAAAAGCGACGAGCATGCGTGAGAAGATGTTTGAGTGTGAATGAAGTGAATGTCAGGGCAGAAGAGTATGGCGCTCTACCCTCTCGTAATGCTCGGCCCATGGAAGATGTATTTTTTGTTCATTAACTTTGTTCTGAACAATCTTTTTCCCTTGTGTTTTAATACTCGGTGATATTTCATATTTCAGATGCTTCTTCGGTTGCTGTTTGATCCCGTTCTGCATCGGAGGGTGTCAGAACGTGGACCACTACTGCCCGCATTGCAACAACTACCTGGGGAGGTACTCCAGATTCTAAAGAAGACTGTAATCTGGATAATATACCGACTGTATGCCATAGTATATACCAACTATATGTCACAGAATAGTAAATATATCAACTGTATACCAAAATGTATGAACTGTTACGTGATTATCTATTTTGGATAATGTAAATTTCTTGAATGGTTGATGTTATTAGATGTTAAATGTGAATAATTCCATTAATACTCCAGATATATTAATATATCGAATATATGCTATTTACTTCCTCTTCTTCAGAGTTGCACTCGACTTCGCTGAACAATGACTGAGCCGCAACGGAACCAGTTACTAGTCTTCGACTACGTGTCTTCTTTCCCCTGAATATTCCCTGTAGTATGACATACGCCTACTTCAATTCTTCAATATACATAAGAGAATATAATCCTGATGTCATAATTCCAATCGATATAACTTCCTTGGTGCCATTTTGTCAAAAAAATATACAAATCTAGTGATATAATTTGAATCAATTTATTATTATTTATTAGACTTGTATATATATATATATACTTATTTTATTATATGAAAACGTATACTTAATTTTGTACATTTTTTTATAATTTAGTTTATAATTTTTTTATTACAAATATTTTACCAAATAAATACTTAAATAAGCTACGGACCGTCTTTTATTTTATAGTGACATTCTAATGACAAAATAGGTAACAATAATTCTTACATTACATGTCTCGTGACATGCCATGTAACAATTATTTATTTATCATTCTCATAGTATGTAAAATGTGTCACGAAACTTCTTTAAAAAAAGTCTCCGCCATGTTAAAATGCCTTAGGTTGTAATATATAAGAGAGTTATTACGGGTATTTCTACAAAACGAGAGAACACCGGCTGAACTTGAAATAAAATTCAGATAATGTTTGAAGAGACCAAAATAAAATATCTGTGTACTAGGTGCGGCAGGACAGATCAGGAATACATATTCTGTCAAGGGACGGTAAATCTACATGAGACATTTTTTTAACTTGTGACTAAACATGGTACGTTCTAAAAAAATGTTTAATGTTGGGGAAATATTTTTTCCTTTAACTGGGTAGAGTCTTAGCGATCTTTCTCTATAAGATAAACCTTTATTGAGAACCAAATTTTTGTACATCCGAAGTGAACGTACAATTATATATATTATAAATACAAATTAAATGTATTAATTAGAAAGATATAGGATAAGAAAAAAGCAGCGAGGAAGTGGAGATTGAAGAAGAAAAATAACAAGACAACATAGGCGAGTGCGGAATGCCGCCGCGACCACCACAAAACAATGTTTTAAAAACGCTGGAAACTTTTTTCGTTAACTTCAACACGTCGGAGAAATGGCGGTATTGACAAGTTCGACAAAAATGTCGCAAAAAGATAGTAATTTTGTGATTTGTTTACACTGTATTTTGACAACTTGTTTGTTATTTTAAAATGTGTGTATATACATATATTATTACTTCGAGTTGTAATGAAAAAAGTAAAGTAAATTTTTTAAATTTTCATTATCATAAATTGTTATTTGAACTTTTTTCTTAATTTTTGGTCCCCTCAACTTCAAATAAATGGGATTTGAGTGTACATATAAAATCAATTTTATCAAAAAATATTGGGGATTTGAACCTGAATCATTTCCTATCTAGGGAAATTCGTGCATTGATGACAAATTTTCAAACATATTTGTTAAGATGTATACGTCTATCATTCCATTATTCGCATTTAAAAAAAATATCCCAGACCCTATGTTCTGAATAATTACAACTTCACAATAATGGTATTTTTCGAAACCGGTAGATGTATTTAAAATCAATTCAGTGGTTAATAAAACAAAGATAATAAATTAAAAATATGAATTTTAACCACAAAGTTAATATTGCTAATTTTAAAATAATTACAACTTCACAATAAGAATGCGTTATCTTTAATAAGTAATACACTTATTATTTGACTGGGATGCAGTAGGTATCCACCTCTGATATATAAGCATTGTCCTGGTTACTTTACTAACATTGCATGCGCAAGATGAACGTTATGCTGCGTGTGTGTACACTGAACTTTGTATGCGCAAGATAAAGATGTCGCATGCACATTATTCTGTATGAATGTGCACTGAACGTCGTATGCGCAAAATTAACTGTGATTATGCTGTGTGTGTGGACTACACGTTACATAAATAAAGTGAAGTTATTATGCTAGTATGTGGAATGTTGCATGCCTAAGATGAGCGTTATTCGATGAAATAGTTGAATAGTCTTAGGGAAATGAGGAGTCGATCTCTCAACAGCACATGGATGACAGGGCAAGGGGTGCAGATTCAAACTCGGTATTATTAATAAATGTATATTAAATGCTCATAATATTAATGATTAAATACACATATAATACAAAACTCATTTTCGGAGCGGTTTGGTGTTTTGGGCGAGCCACTCCAGGGCCAGGGCGTCGTCCGCCGCCTGCAGCAGCGGCGACACTTGCTCTCGCACCATCCGGTGGTACGAGTCCACGTACTCAATCTGTAAAGAAATAATGAGTCACTAGTTGCCCAATTTTTAACCAAAATGGTTAGGAAGAGGTGGGAGATTTTAAGGATTGATATAGCTATGGTTTAAATTGACTCGAATCTGGTACATCTGCTCCATCTCGAAAAGCAAGAGACCAAAATACATCTATATTATAACAGAGCTACGTATCCATTATGTCGTGTAATTTGTATTCATGGCCAATAAAATTATTTTAGTTACAAAATAATATTTTCTGCGTTGAAAAATCGTGCTTTCCCCAAAACAAATCACATGTAAATAAGATCTCAATGTAATTAACAATATTCCACCTTTGTAAGCGGCACTGTTAGCTGTCAACACGAACAAAAATTACATCTAGATGATGTGTAAGAATCGCGGATAGACAATAATAAACACAAAAATGCTATTTTATCAGTATAATGTGTATTTAAGTAAAGACGGAATCAGATAAATGGTTTTCTCACTCAACACATTACACTAAAATCACATTAAAATCTTTGGTTATGATGAATTATTCCCGTGCAGATTTTGACAAATATTAGATCGCAAACATAACCAAAAATAATATTATCAGAACCAACAATAATTATTCACAGCTTCTATGGTAGGTACGACGCGAGATGACAGCATAGATACGAAAAGTAGATGACAGATGGTCAATATATCAGTCAATAACACTACAGTCCAATAAGTCATAGATAAAAGATGGGGAAGCGCAATGTTATTATGAATGATTACGAAACTTTTTATAAATTATTACTGTTTACGCATCTAGACAGTACCTCTTTCTCTGTGAGCAGTGTGATGTTGATCATCTTCTTCTGAATGGGGCACACGGTGACAGTCTGGAAGCCGAGCGCGCCGCTGCCAGCGAAATTGCCCCGGAGCCCGCGGGGCAAGGGAAGTGAACCTGTGACACGGAAATAATTTGTAAGAACACCAGTGGGGTTTAGCTGCCCGTCTTCCAGTGTGGGGTTCTTGCCCTGTCACGTCTCTTGTAAATATTCTTCTTCACCCATACTGCTATATTCATAGTGCTAAGTCATAGTGTTTGATTTTTATGATTCAAGGATTGTCGTCTTGCACGCATGTGAACGCGTAGATATAATTCCTGTCTATTACCTATCCACTACTCCCTCCCTATACCCAGAACACGACCTTTTTCTATGGTTTTGGACCAGTTGAAAAGTGTGAACCGTCAGCTATCGTTTACCAGTTTGTAAAATCTGTGTGAATTATCTTCACACCGTGTGAGAATGATAAATTGACGGACAGTACTGTGTGTATTTTCACTGTGCGTGCCGAAATCTATACATCTGTGCATGTCTTTGATAAGTCACACTTGGCCCCACCAACGAACTGTGAATTAGATAATACTTTGTACAGAACCGAAGGGAGCATTTCTCAGGTGGGTCGTATTTTTTCCTGGCTCTGGTTGGTCTTTCAGCCCCCCTGTTCCTATTCCTGTCTCCCTGTTAAATTCCTTTCACCCTTCATACATCCCGTATTTCCCCAACCCCCTTGTTCAAACACATAGTTTAATTCATTATTTACAGTTTCACAATTGTCTGCAAATAATCTTAAAAAATTCTCATGTAACAATATTTTTTCCTTTATTGGCTCACCTTCCGCGATGTCACCCGGCGGGACGAGGGTCACCACCCGGATGATGTCCTCCAGCCTTATTCCGTACTGGCCGTCCTCGTAATACCCCGGCTCTGGAAATAAGAACAAAACATTTTTATTTAAATGTGATGTCTCGGGCACATGTATCGTACCACCACTGCAAAATATGTTCTCCGATTTGAAAAAATATTCAAAAAATCTGTTATATTTGAAGAATGACATGAATACATTTTTATCCTAAAACAAAAGCATCGGTGTCATTGCCATGTCTTTCAGCTGTTGTTTTAAAACACCAAACGAGGAGCTAGCACCTCCAATGTTAAATCTGTCTGCATTACCGTTGCTCAAGAACATGTCAGCGCTGAGGCCCGGGTCATCGGGCATCTGCCGCCAGGAGATGCCCATGGGGCCCTCGTGCACGTTGAGGAAGGCGCCCACACCGTGGCCCGTGCCGTGCGCGTAGTCCAGTCCGCAGCTCCACAGCGACTGACGCGCCAGCGTGTCCAGCACGTTGCCCTAAAAGTTAAGTGAAATATTGATATATGTATATATATATATAGCCAGGGTGTAACCGATCTAGTCCACAATATTGTGTATTACGTTAAAAAAAGGGCGGGTTGTGTCATGAGTGGTAAATTTTGACAATAAGTTGTAAACACTGTTCCTGTATGAAACGCTCCATGATAAAATGACAGACTATAACAACTGTAATGAATATAACAACAGCTGTCAAAATATTAATAAACATGGCTAATATTCTTATTTGAAATTCTATAATATTTATTGGATAACCCTATATTATCATAACTGGGAGTCACCTTGATTTTGTTGGGGAACACAGCCGTTCCGAGGGCTATCTGCCCCTTCAGCACGAGCGTGAATGCATCCACTTGCTCCGGCGTCGGAGTCCCAAAGTGCAGTGTGCGCGTGACGTCCGTGGTGCCATCCCTGGAATATCACAGAACCATTTAATATTTAACATTGATCGCTTGTCGATATTAAAAACCAGTATGGCTGCCGGAACGATATTACAGAAAAAAAAATTGCATTACAGAATTGTCTCAGAGACAATAAAAACATTAATGTGCAATACAATATGTATGAAAGCACATACAAGGTAAAGCTGAGTGAAAATATATATATGCGGTATAAGAATTATTTCATAATACACAACAGTATCTGCTCTATCTCAATTTAACAACCAATTTAAAACATTCTCTCTAAAAGCTCTGACGTCACTTGAAGTTTAATATTAATTCCAATTTGATTATATATTCTGGGAGCTTGAAAAGTGAATAGTCTTTGACCAAAGGAAGTTTTCATTCAAAATCTAAAAAATTTTAATTACAATTATTTATTTTTTTTATTAGTAACTATATAATACAATGTAAAAATCTGTTTGGACTGTGCTCGTCTCACTGGAGAAATTCTGTGTCGAGACGGGCATAGTTCACAAGCAATTGTTTAATTAATTAGAATTACAAGTAGATAGAATTACATTTATTACTATATAAAAGGTGTATATGAAGAACAATTTTAAAATGGACTTAATTTTTGGATCACTTTGTAGCAATAATTAATATAGGTATGAGTCAATATGTCTGGGTGAGTGCACCAATACTGACTCTACCCATATTACGAATCCAAGTTTTAATATATATGTGTATAGTTTCATGTTCTCGGGACAATTCAATTTATTTAAGTCTTTTAGCATTCTATTAAATAGTTTAGGTCCAAAATATTTTTAGTTCCTTTGACCAAATGTAGTATGCGCTCTCGGAGTCTGTAGGTTATTTGTATTTGTCCGTGTGGAAATTATGTTTTGAGTTGTTTTAAAATGTATCTGTTTGTATTTATATGTGTATTTAAGAGTAGTATTAGCGTATATTTGTCTAGTATCAAAGACATCGAATTTATTAAAAATTTCATCAGTGCTCGTTGTGATTGGGGATTTGAGGATAACTTTTAATATAATTTTATACCATGCCCCAAGATATTATACCATGCTCTATGATCGATTGACAGATAGCGTAGTTTTATATTAAGGAAATTAATAATATTTCTAAAAAAATATATTGTTTTTTTTTATTTTATTTGTAATGAGTTATATAGCAACTTGTTGAATTTAAAATGGCTAGATTGATGAGCGTTTTTATTTTCGTGTGTGTATTTGGGTTTCTCGCAATGTACAGTTGATTGCTTTTAAAGAGCTACAGAATTTTTCATAAACGTGCTCGGTTGCTACAGAGGAATTGAACGCATTTCCCCAGATAGGAAAAGGTCCAGGTTCGAATCCCGGTAGCGACTAAAAATATACTTTGCGTTTATCTTTCTAATTGATTAATTTAATTTGTATTAATAAATGAAAATTTAAAAAAAATACTATGATTACTTGATAAGCACAGCATAGCGAGCTACTTGGCTTAGCACCGGCTCGCGCAATCAGGCAATCAGGATGCCCACGGAACCCAAGACCGGTGGCACCGTCGCTTACCCGCATTGCAAGATGTCATGTGTCGGTTACCTGTATTGGCCTCCTGAGTCACAGAGGTACAGCTCGTCGATGGTGAGACGACGGTCGGTGTCGGGCTCGGGTTTGTAGTGTATGATGGCTCCGTTGGGCCCGGACGAGCTGATGGTGCTGAAAGACAGGCCCATGTAGTCCGGCAGCTGACTGAAGAGAGACAGAAAAACAATTGTTTTATTAATATGCAAGCGTTTTTTATTCTGATACAGCCATTGAAATCTATCTGCCTCCAATTTTGATTGGCGTACATTTCTCGCGATGTGCTCTCCATCAATGTTCCCTCTGAGGTGTGCGGGTGTGCGCGCGCACACAATTTTTAACAAAACTTCTTCTTCACGTGCCGTCATTTACCGAAGGTTGGCGTCCATGTTGATTTATCCTATATAAGATCACCGACATTTTTGACATTAAACCACTTTCTGAGGTAACTTAAATATATGTATTAAAATCTTTGGTCTGTGTGCTAATATAAATTCAACAGCGAGATCATCACCGGACAAACTCTTATCGCTAAAATAGCGGGATATTAAATGATTAATGGTCATATAGTGCAACTTCAAAATATCAATTTGACAGATGACATTTCAAACAGCTGTGAATAGTCTGTTATTTTTAACTAACGATTCACAGTTTTCAGCATCCAATATTAGAGGGTTAAATTAACTTACTTTCGATAAGTAAATATTTTATACCAATTATTTAACTATAGTAAAATTTATCACTGATCAAACATCCGGCATTCGGTCTACTTTTGTTATTTTACATACATACATACATTATTGTTCCAATACGCACCGCTAGTCTCATCTTGCGTGACAAATTCCTATTGGCAGATCTTGTGTTACATAATTAAATAATTCAAAATCACCTGCGTATTCTCTCCAGCTCGTCGGCCGCCGAAATCTCCGTGAGGTCGATCCGTCCGTTGACAGTCAGCTCCCGCTCCAGCCACGAAAAGTACCTGGCCAGCGCCGCTCCGTCTCTGACGTGACACGCCACCATGCCCTGCAAAATTAAATAACAGAACACTTATTACAAGGTGCGTGCGGCTGTGCATTACTAAAAATTCTGGAAAATAAAAATAAAATAAATTATCTATTATCTTATGAAAAGACCCTATAAAATTCTAGACGTTATTACCCGGATTAGCGTAACCTTGTCTATAGCGTAACCCATGACTTTTGTCTAGCCGTGGGTTATTTAGAAAAAATGCGAATCATTTGTTATAACTTCGTGTAAATGCTTGTCGGCAAATTGCCAGCACATAGGTATTGTATGAATCTAACTCATTTTATCAATCCATACCTACGAGGCGCGTTTTTTAAGTACCGTTGCCGGATGTTGCAACCGCAGCAGTCGCAATGTTTTCCATCATCTGTTGACTCACCACGTGCAACGTTAGAGACATTCACATAGTGTGGTCGTCTTGCAGTGAGTGGTTGAAATGTTCAAGACAATCAGCTCGCCGACTGTGAGATATGGTTCGTTATTCGTTTCTTTAATGCACGAAACATGAAACCAGCCGACATTCATCGCCAAGTATATCCTGATTTGGCGCCGATTGATTTCCATATTTTCCTTCTTCTAAAGCGGTTCCTCAAAGACGGAGTACAGACATGGTTTTCATCCCAAGCGGTGTCGTTCTACGACAAAGGTGTACAAAAATTGGTGCCCCGTTATGACAAGTGCCTTAATAATGGTGGCGACTGAGTTGAAAAATAGTTTAAGGTGTGTAATGTTCAAAGAAAGTATAGTGTTGTAAAAATGAAGTTGCGTCTCTTTAATAAAACTTAAAAAACGCATTTCTTTACGTTTGCTAATTTTCTACATTTTTTAAACAATTTGTGATAAAGCCAAGAAACATACAGAAACATATATCTATTGAAAACCACTGGGACTCGAACCCGGAACTTTCTGTTGGTGGGAGAAAGAGTAAACTACCACCATGTAGAATTTTTGACTTTATATTTCTTCTATTTTAGTGAGGCATCTAGTATTTTCTATTAAAGGTTATAATTCATATAATATATTGTATTAATCGTAGTATTATATAATATTTCCAATAACTAAATAGAGAAATATTTGATAAATAAAAGCCATTTCAAAAAAATATATTATGAAAATACCAACTCGTGTTTCGACTTCGTTCTTTACGGCCTTCATGAGCGCGATGGGGGACAGGTCCGTTACCACGTCTACGGCCCGCCCGCCCTCCGGCCGCTCCGCCGCCGCAGCCAAGTGCACGGCCTGGCTGGAGCCGTGCGTGATCCACACAACGTAGTCGGACGTGTTGGTTTGGTCCGAAAGTGCTTGTTTCACCTGTCGGTTATAATATATGAAACTGAGAAACTAATTCACATATTTTAACATGTTATATTACCATATCGTGCCATGGAGCAACTAGGTATCATCTGACATTTACATCAAACTGTTTTAACTCAATTATTACAAAATTGTGGCTTAGAGTAATAAAGGAAACTGAGAACATTTTTATTGTGTGACTAAAAAATTATAATGCAACAAAATGTTAATAATGTGACAAAAATATTAATCATGTGTTAAAAAAAGCTTTTGAGACAAAAAAAATGTGACAAAAGATGTTTGTGGCTAAAAAAGTATCATGTAACAAAAGATGACAATAAAAGACATATAATAAAAATTTTAAATAATGTGACAATAATGTTAAGACTAAAAAATCAATGATAATAAATGATTTTGGCCAAAAAAAATTATGTGACAAAAAAATATTTTATCACGCGACAAAATGCATGTATCCAAAGGTAGTTTCACTAGTTTTGAAAAGATAGTTACGGTGAATGTAAAAATCATTAATAAAGCCGAAATGACGACAATTTTTAATTAAAATAAACGCATATTACTACTTCATTTTATAATTAACTTGTAATTGAAAGGTTTTTTTTTATTCTCCGTAAGATTTTCTATTTGTTTGAGGGAAGGTGCAATATAAAAACAATCCAACCTTTAGGTTCAATCTTACCGTTCCTCCCACGTACGCGAGAATCTCCGAGTAGGGCAAGATCTTCAGCTGCGCCTCGACCCCCTCGGCGTTGAGCTGCTCCAGCGCCGGGCCCGTCAGCCGGTCGCAGTCCGTGAAGAGAAGCAGCTGATCCGGGGTGACGCAGCAGTAGGCGTAGAAGACGGGGTTGTAGGGTATGTCGGAGCCGCGGAGGTTGAGCAGGTCTGTGAATGTAAATAACAGACGTAAATTGTCGAGTATGCAACAAAGTCAGTACCGCAAATGTACGAAAAAAATATGCCTCACAAGCGACCTCGTCCAATGCAGTGACGACATACAGCTGGGCCAACTTGTCTTCCATCTTCTCCCGAATGTCCTTCAGCTTCTCTGCCACGGTCCTACCTGAAATACACAACCTTTAAGGTTAATATATGTAAATATTTGTACCGTTCTAACACTATGAAATCAGAGTACTAGACAATTGGTGAAATATTTTTGATTATCTTTTCAGCGCCATCAACGGGTTAAACAAATCAAGATAAAAATCAGAATACTAATAAGCTGAATATTATTTGTCATGATTAAGACAATGCAGGCGTTAGTAAAAAGATTGTGAAAAAATGACGTAAAAGATAACATCCTTTAATATTTTGATGACATATAAAGTACATATGTAAAAATAAAACACTTGTTTTTTTATTCTACTCCTTGTAAGGGCATTATCAATATAACAATTTAACTCGACAACTTGTATTTATAACTAAAGGGTGTCCAGCGAAAAAAATATAAGATTAAATTGTAATTGCTGCTTGAGTTTTTGGTACCGCAACTGCAGCTGTTTCCACAATTTCAGCAAGATGGGGCCACTCAACGCACAGCTAGAGTTTCAATGGAGAAGCTAGGGGGAATTTTTCCCAATAAATTAATCAGCAAGTACGGAGACATACCCTGGGCACCTCGGTCACCGGATCTTACACCGTGTGATTTTTTTTGTGGGGATACCTTGAATCGAGAGTTTAAAGCAACAATTCTGAACAATTCAGGCCCTGGAAGAAAATATCCACCGTGAAGTTAATGCCATTGAACCAACGCTTTGCTCTCGCATGTTCGCAAATTTAAGAGTCCGACTGAAAGAGTGTCTTGAGAGAAATGGACGGCATTTAGATGATATTGTTTATAAAACATAAAATCTGCATTGTTAAACTCCATTTTGTGTAAATAAAATATGAGAATAACATTATAGTTTTTTTTTAATTTAATATTAAACTTGAAAATTTTCCGCTGGACACCTTTATAATGGGGGACAGCTATATGATCTTATTTACATAAGGTTGAAAGGGACAACATTATTCCTTAAAATTCTGAGGATTTTCATACATTTTGAATGCTTCTAATTATTCTGAGTAACCATTCAGTTCCAACACTAATGGTATTTTAATGTCACGGGGTAATTTGTAGAAAAGGACGGCTATATAATTTTACAATCTAAGAAAGCAGTACGGTAAGAGAGGCATTTTTGGTATTCTATAATTTATATAATGTTTGCACGATATTAGGAAAAACACAAATGATATTGTTTTTAAATAATACAGCAACGTCAGATTGAAGATCTTGTTCCACATCCTTGGTAGATCTATAATAGAAAAAAGGTTTCAGCAGAACCATTCAGATTCTGAAACGAGCCTCAAGTAAATTAAACGAGTGATTATGGAATTCTACAAACTTACCACGGTAACGGTAAAAATACAACTTTAAATATATTAATTAGAATGTCAATTAGATGTCTTGAAAATGTGTCCAAAATTTAATAAAAATGAATTTCTGGCGTCTGCTATCAGATTACTCAAAGGTATTTGAGGTTCTGTAAAAATAAGGTAGATGGCTTTTTCAAATAATGGAACGATTAAATGTATTCATATCAAAAAGGTAACATATAATTTGTCGCTAAAAATATTGTATTGTATGCACCTTCCCCGGTTAGGAAAGAGATCCAGGTTCGAATCCCGGTGGTGCAAGAACAATATTTTTCAATAAATTTAATTTATATTTATATCTTTGTAATAAATATTTTTAATTCATATTCAAAATATCGCAGACCGTCTGTGCTGAATAATTCTAACTTCACAATAAGAATGTGTTTTCTTAAAAATACAACTTATTCAATTTACAGACTAGAATAGGGTTTATTCAACATTTGTCGTAATAATGAATAGTACAATACCCGTATAGTTGCTGGCCAACGGGAAGATAGGGTTGGCGGGCTGAGCGGGCCTGCTCCCGCCGTCCAGCTCGTTCCACACCAGGTCCACCAGGTCCGCCTCCACCGGCACCAGGGTGTGTCCGGCCTTGTGCAGCGCTTTCTAGAGAGGGATTAACACATATACAGGGTGACCCAAGAAGTGAGAACATTTCGTAAAATGTGATATAATTACATCAAAATTAGTTTAACTATATCAACAATAGCTTCAATAGTTTACTTACTTATCTATTTACCTATATTACGTTTTATTTTGACAATATCCGATCGCCATCTTTAATTACTAATTCTCCCATTGTTTATATTTGGTTTTTTCAAATTGTCACCCAGAATAACAAAAATCACTGCAGAAGACCGTATTCTGATCAAAAATTTGCGAATTGAAAAATGACAGGGTGCTAGGAAAATAATCAAAGAGTTTCAAAACAAAGCCTGGAGTACAGCTAGACATTACAGAATAACTGGACATAACAACAGGATGGAGCTCCATCTGACACAGCCAGAAATACAATTGACTTTCTTCGTCGTGAGAATGTTAATTTCATCAAGCCAGGCATGTGCCCACCGAACAGCCCAGATTTAAACCCAGTAGATGATGCAATATGGGGCGTTTTGATTTCTGATTAGCTAAATATTGTGCCTAAAAATAACATTAAGAATTATAATTAATTATATTATGTTTTTAAATAACTCGTTACGAAATGATCTCACTTTTTTTGGGCCAACCTTGTACATACTGATAAAATTATACGACTAATGTGCTGCACCTGTGTAGCATGGACTCACAACAGGCTGATTCTAAGCTAAACCTTTCTATGTGATGGAGCCAGGACCCTGGAATCTATTGGTTCCACATTTATTATTTTAATCAGTCCTGCACATTCTACCACATCACCCTACACATATACAATTTCCTTATAATTGTCTACATATACAGAGTACCCAAGACAGTATCTCAGAGACAGTAACCTGGGGACAAAAATTTAGAGATAGTATCTCAGAAACAGTTTTCCAGAGACAGTAATCCAGATTCTCTATTCTAGAGACTGTATTCAGAAGACAATATCCCTGAGACAGTATCCCAGAGACAATATTCCAGAGACAGTATCCCAAAAACAATATTCTAGAGACATTATCCCGGAGAGAGTATCCTAAAGACAGTATCCTGGAGACAGTATCCCAGAGACAGTATCCTGGAGACAGTATCCCAGAGACAGTATCCCAGACAGAGTTAGGACGGCAACCCATTGAGCATGAATAGGTTCATCCATAATTTAAAGGTTTAGAAGTTATTATATAGTGGAAATAGAAACCGTACAGCATGATAATGCATTTGTAGCGTACTCAAGTATGTATATACATGGGTCCATATACAAGGGTATCCACTGAAAATAAAAAAGCAAAATTTATATACCTTTAAGGGCTCCCACTCGGAATAGGCCATCAGCAAAGGGTTGGCTCCCACGTTAGACCTGGGCGGCAGATTCTTCACCAGCCACTTCTCTCGCGTGGGCGTCGCGGGAAGTGCTGCAATACGGGGAGAGTGAGCAACATTTATCATCAAGTAGAATGACACTGCATAATCAGGAGGCACGTTCAAAGTGGTCAGATCAGCAAATAACCAGACAAATATAATGACCGCAGCCACCAACAGCGGAGACTCTCGGAACAAGGTGGAAGATGAAGACTAAAATATCTAGAACCAGTTATATTATCAGTGTACTGACACTCCTTCATGAGCTCCCAGTTGCTATCCAGCTGGGTCTCCGCCTGCAGATAGTAGCGCCCGTCGGTCCACAGCAGCGCTTGGATATCCGTCACGATGGCCGTGCCAGCAGAACCGGTGAAGCCAGAGATGTACGCGCGCCTCGCGTCGTGCTCTGATATGTACTCGCTCTGAAAATAGACAGGGAATCAATTAATCTTCAACTTTTACAATATTCAATATATTATATATTATACCCACTTACCCGGGACCGTTTTATGACCTGCAGCTCCCATACCGGTCCTACTCATTCGCCGCCAGGTTAGCATTTTTTCCCTCTATACTAATTCAAGGCCTGATTAATAAAAACACCATTGACTATCCGAAAACAGTGCCAAATCGCTTCAAATAAAATAAAATATATATTTAAAAAGAACATATTATTATTTTTGAATGACGTGCCTTGACACGTTTCTATATGTAGAAGTTGGGGCTCCATGTCGAGAGTCTCCGTTATGTCGGTATTTCTCACTTGGTCCAATAATGCAACTCGGTTTGATCTTCACGGTAAACTTTATCACGCACACGAACGTATCAAATAGTTGATTTGTCGGTTACCTGATGTGCATCCCCCGTGGGGATGAGATAGGCCCTCAGCGCCAGGGGGCCCTGCCGCATCAGGCCGCGCAGCCTCGCGAGCTTGCTGGCCATGTCGGCTGCCGGCCTGGGTGGCTGGAGGGTGCAGCCGGTCAGCCTGTAATTAAACAAAACAAATATGACAATTAGATTAAAAATAGATATTTTTTTCACCATTGAAGATCTGGTTATTATTCCTTTAAACGCAACATGTAAAAAAAACACAAAAAGTTATTTTTACATCAAAAGAAGCGAGTACATACATGTCTTATCAACATTCTAATTATTATTATTATTATTTATTTATTTTATTATTAATATAGTGCATACATACATACATACATAATATAAACAAGATTACAATGTCCCTTCTTATTACAACTTATCATTCTGATTCTGATTTCTGAAATTTAGCCGTCTTCCTGAATGGCAGTCTCCAGTTTGGTGAGTTTTGTGGATAGGATGTTTCCGGACACTGATTATTTCAGAGACAGATTATTCCGGACAACAAATATTTTTATAAATAAATTTAACAATTCAAATTTCCAACCCGAATCGCAATAATGTGTTAACGTGTTTAAATCCCTTGAGGGCCCAACGTATGACGTACCTGTATGCTGGCGAAGCTTTGTTCATTTTTATAGACTTCATCTTGTCAAATAATCGAAATACCAACAATGCTATTTTGAAAAATTAATGAAATGGCTTTCTTTGTTTATTTTTGTTTTGTTCTTTTATAAATAGTATAATACACACATATAATTAATAATATTTATTTACAGGGTGAATATTATGTTCCAGGCCGATGTCGTTTTTGAATAACTAGAAAATAAAACACAATTTTTTTATTTGGTTTTTATTTATCGATTATTTGGTTTATTACAATTACATATGGAATACGACATCGGCCAAGTGGCCGCCCCTGACAGCGGCACAAATGCGTGCTCTTTTAACCATATTTTTCATAACATTCTAGCACACATATTAAATGGCGTAGACCTTTCCTTTCATGAACCTCCACAGAAAATAGTCCAAGAAAAATAATCGAGGAGGCCAGTCAATATCACCACTTTTTGACATTATGCGGCCGGGAAAAATTTCTCGAAATATTTCAAGCGTAGCTCGGGCTGCGTGCGAGGGGCACCGTCCTGTTGAAACCGCATGTGTTGCAGACCCAAATAAAATGTTGTCAAGGCGTTAGATGCTCCATAATAAGTTGTCATCAACTACCAAATGCGAACTGACAAATGTTTGCCAAACCAAAATGGCGTCTAAACAAAATCAATGTAGAACATAATATTCACCCGTACATAGTCACATTTAATCAATTCACAGATTCGACTTACAAAAAAATTCAAGTTACATAAGTCTACAGAATGGGTTATTTATAATATACAAAATAAATATTTATAATTAAAAAAATATTAGACCAAACTACCTTACATTATATGTCAGGCGATCACGCGACTCAAATGTGAAACACAATATGCTCAGTATAAAAGATAACTGCAATCTATAAGATAGAATAACAAAAATTATCAAAACTGATTAGTTAATATTGATTTTAGGATATAATCAGTGGCATCGAACCTTCCTGCGGACCTTGGCCTCGATGGCCGCATATCAGTGCAATATCGGATCGGACCCCAACAAAAATTGTTGATAAAATGTTTTCAAATTTTCAAAGCCAAAGTTCAAATATTTCTGTGTACAATTTGTAGTGATGGTTAGATCGCTATTTAAACCGTCACTGTTGATAACTGATTTTCGGTTGGTAACTGATTTTCAAAATTCTTCAAGCAGTGACTGGCACACTATAAAATAAACCTACAATATTAGTTACCATCATACACGTCGGTCCCTCGTGACTTACGATCGGTTCAGAACATTAGTTGCAGGATGAGGAGCATTCTACACACATTCGTGGTGGAAACATAAATCCGATAGTTCACGACACATTTATGCAACGCTAAAAGTATTTACTCTACGAAAATTAAATCTTTGTGTAAACAAAATGCATATTATATTGTCAGCTTTTAAATTTTCGTTACAATGGAGTCATATATTTTTAAAAAGTCGCAGAATTATTTGATTACGTGAGTGGTACCAAAGCGATCATGCGAGAGACACCAAAATGAAAATATTGAAACAAGGAATTTCTGTTAATTAATTTCTATATATTTGGTAGACTGCGTTTAAAATCTTAAAACATTTTTACAAAACATATATTTTTCAGTGTCAAAATTTAACTTTCCGTATTTTGTTTTAAAACATTCAGATCCAAAAAGTTACATAACAATTTAATTTGTATTTTAAAGGAAAATGACAGTATGCCCCAAAGAAGAGCATCAGTCACACAGCTGAACTTGTCGAAGGTCCCTTTTGAGGAAGAATTATAACTAGTGAGCGGCCGCTCAACACGGTGACAGGATTACTTACATATTAAATATTGTCATCAAACACATCCCCGGCAGAAGGCGACGCATGTTGTTGGCGCTGGCTTCTCACCGGATAACTTCACACCGGACGAGAGTTAAAAAAAAACTAATATAAACATATCTGTTTCATTTGTCGGGCACTTACACGCAGCGTATATAATCAACAAAAGATTACACACGTGTAAAATCACTACACTACCGTTACAAATTTAAACAATTGAATACTAAATATTCCAGAGAATTGGATGCCAAACCGTGCCGCTCTACAGCAGCGGTTCTCAACCATCCCAGCCACAACACACCGCTGTGCCACTGGTGATTGAGAAGTGTGTCGCAAGATAAAACTGAATATCTGTACAATCCATTTGACCGATCTAAACCTTATTTTTAATAGTTAATAGACACCATACCCCCTCCCCCTGGCCACCCCACTCTCTCCGATGATATGAATGTGTTTCATAGTGAATGTCATCCAAATTTTGCACAATTACACTTTAGGACTGAGCAATAGTCTCGATATTTTTGTTTTCAAAATGTTGGTGTTGTTGTGATTGATATTCAATAATATCGGTGATTGAAAACTGTGACTGTGATCACAGTTTCATCACTGGACGGGACGAAACTGAGTGTTCAAAATAAGGTCAAATACCTTGGCCATATATTCAATGAAGATTGACAAGGCGATGATGACATAGAACGGCAGAGGAGACAGTTGAGCGTTCGTGCAAATATGCTATCACGGTGTTTCTACCGATGCAGTAAGGAGATGAAGAGGATCCAGTTTAAATCGTTCTTCACCTTCTGGTCGAAATACAAGCAAGTGACATACAACCATCTCCGAATTCAGTACAACAACTCATACAGAATACTGTTCGGATTGGCGCATCTACAATGTTTCCCGAAGGTCGTCGAAGGATTCGTTCCGATTCAAAGACATCGAGTTGCGGGCGTAAAGCTGTGGCTGGTGCAAGCAGCGCTCTCATGGAAAGCTAGTTCCCTGACCAGAGAATGGCAACGCCCACAGAATAGCTACAGATGCAATAATGGCCGTGACTGTAGCGTATTTCGTTTATATATATATATATATATATGTGAACTTTTTATTTATTTATATTTTTCTTGGTGTTCTTTTCATACCAAATAATATTTCGTAACTTTAATGTATTATATATGTATAAAATTCATATAAAAAAAAATTCTAAAACCCGATCACGCTGGAAGAAATGCATTATTATTACTAATAATCAAAATACACTAAATAAATAATCCTAAAAACATAACTTTGAGCGTCTTTACTTATATTATTCAAACTTCATTTGTGTAAAATAACATATTCTAGCATATATAATTTAAAATCATCACAAAAATAATGAAAATTCTTTAAAAAATATGAGTTTATTTTTCGGTTCAAATGCGTATAAAACGTTTTGGCAGAAACTACTAGATGGCGCTTATCGTCATTCATTCGTGAATATTTTCATTTCATACGCACATGCGCCGAATCACGGTTCACAACCAGAAACTACTTTTTTGACTGAGTTTTCTCTACAATGTGAAGATAAACCTATCTCTGTTGATATTTTTGACTCTTGGGGCCGAAATCGATACTGCATTTCTGCTCAGAGTCAACTATTCGCAGACGGAGTTATCAATATTAATTAATAATTATATAAAATACTTTGTTTAAACCGCTATGTATTGATTATTCTACATGTTTCGATACCTACGGTATCATCTTCAGGAAACAATGTATACTGAAATTAAAAAATACAAGCAAAGATAAAAACAAAAATATAAAATGGTGAATAAGTAAGAACTAATATGAATTAATTATAAAAAATGTCCCAAATTCTACACAACCAGCTTTTTACACTAATAACAAAATAAAGAAATATATATTAAATAACAAGAATAAGGTCTATTAATTTGTAATGATTGCAATTATTTTTATATAGGTAAAACTCGTAGAAATGTTGATATTAGAATTAAGGAGCATTTGAAATGCCTAAATAACAATAACTATTCAGAATTTTCCAATCACCTTTTGGAAACAAACCATTCCTTTGATATTAGGGTTTAGAAATAAGAAAAAGTGTTAATAGCAAGCTTAATATTATAAATAACCAAATTCTCTTTGCAAATGGTCACCTTTTAAATTTGTTTTCATATTAGTTCTTACTTATTCACCATTTTATAGTTTTGTTTTTTATCTATGCTTGTATTTTTTTATTTCAGTATACATTGTTTCGTGAAGATGATACTGTAGATATCGAAACATGTAGAATAATGAATAAATAGTGTTACTTTTAAAATTACCAATATTAACTTTGTCGTTAAAATTCATATTTTTTATTTGTTATCTTTGTTTTATTAACCACTGACTCGAGTTTAAATACAGCTACCGGTTTCGAAAAATGCCATTTTCTTCTTCAGGATGTCATAACTAATTAGAGTTAGGTACTAAATTTATTTTTAAATAATTATTGTTTTTTTAAAAATAGATTCCGGTAAAGAAACAATAATATATGTTTTTAGTTAGTATTAACATCCTGAAGAAGAACGAAACCGGTAGATGGATTTAAACTCAATTCAGTGGTTAATAAAACAAAGATAATAAATAAATAGTGGTTCAAACAAAGTATTTTGTATAATTATTAATATAAAATGAGGCCACAAAGTAATTTTGCAAATATTGAAGAAGCAATATTCATATTTATTGCGCGTATTTACGCAAAATTCTCTAATTCTCTCACTGCAATATCATAATTAACAAGCAAAAAAAAAAAACACTTTTATAATCATAAACAAAGAAAAATTTTAATGTTATTCTGATGTTTATTTATAAATTAAGTAAAAAATATGCCTATTCCTCGAAATTTTGCGAAACAATCGAGTGCGGAACACTTTCAAAATTAGAATGCTCGCCGCGTTGCGCCAATCGACGGCGCGGACCGACACGAACTGACGCTGATCACTTGACCAATGACCGCGGGTTCTCGGGCGGATCGAGATTGCCGCGGCAATGGACTGCGATCGATAACTTACAGGTGAATATTATGTTATTATATTATGTGAAGAGAGTAGTCGGTTACGATTTATTATGGAACAGTGGCTTAGGGAGACCTAACTACGCATTCTACTGGCTCCTCTTGCGACCTGGACAGATGAATTTCTGCCGGACCGAGTCTGCGACAGCAACACATAAATGTGACGTCTACCCTTCCCTTTTGGGGGTGCATGATTCTATAGCTTCTCTCTCTGGCTGTCTTTTGAGTTGAATGTGATAACGAGTCTCACGTCACATTGTGCAGGTGTGGCTCTGGTACGATGATACCGGAGCCAACCTACGATGGTATTAAGACATTGGGATAGGGCGTAAATAAATAAATATGAAGCAAATAACGCCTCAACAACGTGTTGAAGTCATTAAAATATTTTATCTAAAGAATAATGGCACCGTTAACGGTGATCGCTATCGTCACATGTCGGAAAACTTGGTGGCCGAATCGGATCGATCGGGCCTGCAACACAGAATGAAATATTGCAAGAAATTTTTCAAATGTCAAAATGTGGCGGTATCGAGTGGCCTCCTCGATCACCTGACTTGACGGCTCCTGACTATTTTCTGCGGGGGTACTTGAAAGGAAAGGTCTACGCCAATAAGTCAACAACAATTCCGATGCCACAGGACAATATTCGAAATGAAATATTCGTTATGAAAAATATGGTTAAAGGAGCACGCATTTGTGCCGCTGCCGGAGGCGGCCACTGGCCCGACGTCATATTCTGTACATAATTGTAATAAACCAAATAATCGATATATAAAAACCAAATTGAAAAAGGGTCGAGTGTTTAAAAAGAGGACAAGGGTCATCCGCCCTTCCCCTTCTTGCTCGGGTTCAATATATACCGGTCCTGGAATCGTCCATCTCATTTTCCTTCAAATGTGCGAGGGATTTAGGAACCGCCATTTGCTGTCCCTCTATTCTTGCATGCATTTGACTTATTTCTACCTTGTTTAACTGAACAAATATATTTTACTGCACTGTACGAACAGTGAATGGTCTTCAAGTAGTGTTAAATTGCATTGGTCGCCAAGTAGTGTTAAAAAATGCCAACCTAGCGAAGAATGTGAACTGACCGATATGATAGGTTTTGCTTATAAAGCGGTGGCTCACCATTCGCTGACAGGAAGGGCTGAAGACAGAGAAAGTCGGCGATTCTCGGCGGACGCCTACAGCAGTGGAGAAGCTAATGATCGTAATGAGCAAATATCATTTTGGTTCAGGATTTGATTTACTAATGATGACGACGTTTTGATGACGTCATTTTTGGGTCACGTCTTTGCGAGTGGAGATATTAGCATTTTTAAATATGCGCGCGCCATCTGAAGCAAATGTTACGCAATGGCAGCCGCCTCTCGCACGACGATAATTGTGTGGGTGTGAATCGCGTCTTTTCTCGGCGAGCCTCGCCATGCCAAGAGGATTTTAAGAGATTCTCGACTCGAGACACTCTCTGAGGGTTCGGTGACATTTCCGAACACGATCTTTCCGGATACAGATTATTCCGGACAAAAAATATTTTTAACCTGTTAACTGTCCACAAAAATCGTAGGCGAAACAGCATCGTACCACCATATTGGCGCCGAAATTCTTAAAATTCACAAGTTAGCTTTTTAGAATTTCATTTTTACGATAAAACCATGGAAACGTTGGTACTATTTCATCATAAGCGTCCATCGAGCGCGATGTCGTACGATTTTAAGATAAAAAAAAGTTATAAAAACAGAAGTTGACAGTGTTGTCAGGCCGTAACACTTGGAACATTATAATTTATCAGATTTTATTAATATTACCGTGTTTAATGTGATGGTTAAAATGAAAACATGTTAACACTTCACATCACAACTACGTACACATTACACATCGCACTGACAACACACATAAAACTAACGGCGCACTCGCTGTATTTATAGTGAAAAAAATTTGAATTAATAACTAAAAAAAAATAATATCATATTCCCTTGAATTACACGCCAACAAAACCGATAAATATCGCGAACGTACGTCAACATCTAACTGACAATTTACACAAATTGGAACGTTCCAGATACTTTCCAACTTATTGCGTCCTTCTCATCATCGAACTCTGCGGCAGTAACGAGCATACCGACCAAAAGTCGTCAATATCTCCACTAACGAAATAAGTCACCCTCCGCCATTTTGTAAAGTAAAAATAAAATAAAAAAAGTTTTCGAAAATTCAATAGCTGTAAAAATATCAGCACTTTGACGTCGACATGAGAGTGTGTGTGTTAAATATTCCTTGAACATTTTCGACTCGCAATTTAGTCAGGTGTCCAGCCATAAAATACTGTGGACTACGTCTGTTACACCTATAAATAAATATAATAAGTGTTCCAAGGCATTTTCAATTTAAAAAATATGCTCTAGTCACACATCACGGTACTTCTACTGTATCCATATGATGGATCCATCATGACGTTTTCGTAATAAAGGTGAAAAACGATTTTTTAAATTCCATTTCTTGCAGTGTTCTTACTATTAATTCTGAAAATGATACCGATACTCGCAAAAATTTCAATGCCAGATGGATCTGAAGGCGCTAACTTTTTGGTCCCCTAACGCACTGCACTGGCATAATTACGCCACTGCCCACCTCACACCCTTTCCCACGCCATTGCCCATAAACATATCTCACTACACTCAAGAGTATGACCAGTGTAAGAATGCGACTGAAATTATCTGCGCAGAATCGCATTCATTTAAATTATTCTCGCAAGTGACTATTTTGTTGTATCAGACCGCTTTATAGTGTATTCAACTCCTGCCGCAGTACTGAGTACTATATTCATGATAATGTTTAATGTTAATTAAATGTATTAGAAAGATATACATAAATAATCAATTTTATCAAAAAATATTGTTGTTGCTACCGGGATCTCTTTCCAATCCGGGGAAGGTGCATTAACCGACTATGCTACAGCACACAAAACTTTTGATGAGAAATTTTCAAACCTATATGTTTCACTTTTCAAATTAATACATCTATCGTTCCATTATTTGAAACCCATCTTATTTTTTACGGAATCTCAAATACCTTGTTCTTATTAATATTAATAATCTTTAAAGACTTATGCTGACTTGTCAGATCGAACGTTGAATGCACTGGTTTGAATTTTTGTCAATTTCTACCGATCTCTAGCTAATCTCCGAATTTATCTTGTTTACATAAGAAAGATATAGAATAATATCACCAGGGTTATGGCCTCACTGTTATGCAGAAGATACGCATTTCTTTTTTCTGTAAACAGGATGAGACAAGAATTAAAAGGAAAAATTGAAAGGTGCGCGTCAAGAAAATAGGCAGCTCTATATAATCAACAATTCATTTGATATCAAAGGTTGTTCATTGTCCCGTATTGACCCAAAGACAATAGTTGGCACACGTTACCAGCAATAGAAAGGTTCCGGATTAGTCTCTCTGAATTTTGGTTATTATCACTAGAACGTGTAATATTAATCTGGGAGAGAAGGGGTTCGGAACCACCAGAGAAGACGTCGCTTCACGCACGTTGTACTTTAAACACCAAACGTCCTTCCATTGACTGCTGATGCTCTATTCATTTGGTGAATTTGAATCTTCCGTGCATTAATTAAAACTTTATAAATAAGAGTGATCGAATGCCTTCTTTCATATTATTTAGCTGGATGATGCAAAATAGACTTACATTGAATCCATCCACAACAGAGCTACTATGGACAGCAACATCTAGAAGGCAAATCTTCACACAAAAATCAATGTCCGCGAATATTAAATCTGCAGTTAAGTTGTTGGGCGTGCACATTGATTCAGATCTTTCAATGAATACACAAATCGACTAAACTGTCAGTGCATCCTGACATCAACTCAAGAGAGATTAAAAGTATTCAGAGACATCTTTCTTCTGCGGTAGCCCGTCTACTTATAAATGCATTTGTGGTGTCGCGTGTGGACTATTGCCAATGTTTCAGCTGGATAGACTACAATCCATTCTAAACACAGCAACACGGATAATATATTAATTTCTAAATTCTCTCATATAACATCACTTTTACACGACCTACATTGGCTCCAGTTCCCGAAAAGAGTTGAATTTAGATTGTGCTGGTTGATGTACAAGGTGACTAGTGATCGTAACGATGATTGATAATCGACTAACCTAATTCTTCAAGCAATGACTGGTGCACTAAAAAGTAAACCTCTGACAGTTAAATCTTAATTACCAATCATCGTTAAATCTCAGTTATCAATCAGTGACACAATCACAGTCATCTAACGGTTTACCATCACTAAAGGCGGCACATAATATGTGGCAGTGGTAGGGCCAAAAGCGTGGAACTCTTTGCCCTCCGTCATGAGAATCAGTGCATCAGAGACTTTATCTAAGATGTGACTAAAGACGCACCTTTTCAAAATATACATTTTTGAGATGTATCTCAACTAAGTTTATGAGATAATCTCATTGTGTCTCTTTCAATGAACATGAGCCTTGGATATGTCTGTAAAAAGGTGATTACCATTGCTAAAAAACCCAAATAGCAAGGCACTTCTCTAGTGATAGTCCCAAGACGAGCGTACTCAAGCGGGAGTCCATAAAGATCGCGATCCTCAATCACGAGGGACTGCCGATATGTTATTTTATCAAAGATGCAAAATCTTTTTGCGTTTAGTGTTTTTTGTTCCATGTAAAAGTAGATAAACGTATGAAATTCATAGCATTAAGTTGAAACCAGAAAAAGTTCTTTGTTTTAAATGATTTTTCAGATTTTGCATTGTAAAAAAGTCGCCATCCTTCTACAGAAGACAGCATATAAAGAAGCATAAGACTGAAAAATGTGCACAATATAGTTCCAGCGCCGTCACTAATGTCGGAAGTGAAGAATAAGCTAAAGAAAGAATGTAATCGAATGGAATAAACAAACAAAAGAAAATTTAGATTTGTTTGCGCTTTAGTCGATAGAACACATTTGCGCCATCATTGTCTACTTCCTAGAAATAGTCGATAATTGTGTCCCGGCGATTTCGTGATCACCAGTTACTTGATATTGCATCATAGGAAGCGACATCAGTGTCACGAGTCAAAATTAAAAATAATTTGAAATGCACGATTGAACTGGTTTAAAATGCACGTTCGGTATGCATGATTGCCACCCCCCCTCCCCATTCGCAATCATGAAGAAACTGGTTCTTTTGTTCATCTTTTATCGATTCCACTTGGGTTCACTTAACATTACCATCCCTAGTGAACATATTTGATAAAATGTATGAAAATAAAACTCAGTAAGTTCATATCGAAATATATTTACAAGTATATGTTACAGTCGTCCACACTGACAGAGCCAGGATGCTCCACCTCCAGTTTACTTCCGTACAAGGCACGAAGCGTTATATCTACACCGAACCTTAAACAGTATTACATTTTAACATGGAAAATGTTTTGCCAACCAAATATGTACAACACGGTGAAAAACTAACAAGCATACATAGTTCACAAGGCAGTACAAAATGTATCAGATATTGGATGATGACCCCAATCGCCGTGTGCACGAGGATGAAAGTCAATAAGGCAAGAATGGTGTAATATCCTGTGCATGAGAAACGGCATGACGGTAAGTTAGTCAGTTGTGTTTTTTCAAAGACTTCCCGGATTAAACGTGAGGCAAAACTGTGTCAGAAAAGTTTGTAACATTTTATAAGATGTGGGTGAATGTTAAATTTTGTATACTTTGGCATCAATTTAGTTAACACTGTACAAGTTCCCCTGTTCACTGCGATCCCGGCAAGTGTGGATTCGTTATATCGCGAATTTAAAAAAAAAAAGTTTTGTTTTGGCACTTGTCTGTCTTTGAAACATGCCAGGACTGTCATGAGTAATTGCACGTACATATACATAAAGTCACGAGCATGAGTGCCTGCTACAGTTGAGACAGCGCATCATTTGGGTCCATCCTTCAGTGTAATCTTAGCTGCAGTATCAAAACGCACGCTAATTAAATTGACTCCATATTTTTTATCTCTTCGTAATTTTTAAAATGTCAAAAACACATTGTAAAAAATTAATCGACTGCAGGAAATGGACTACCATGCTGCGTTCCAAGAAAATGACGTCTCGGAAACTGCTCCCGCGCGTAAGTAATGTGTCAAAATCATTCAAAATGCCCTTTCTCTTCACAATCAATGCATGGAGTCAAGAGAAGAAAACGACGAAGATTACGAGCGAGCGAGTGCTGTAATGCATGGTTGCAACCGTGACATAAATGTAATGAATGATTTATGCTATGTGAGACATGTTTTTAATAGTGTTTAATTTATTAATCAAATGTTTCTTTGAATTTAAAAATGATTTTTTTTAAATCTCCCTGAAATTTCACTTATTGCAAGCATTTCCAGAACGTATCCCCGCGATCAACGAGGGTTACCTGTATATCAGTATTGACATTTGAAACGCCTTCTACAACAATACTGTATATCGGTTTTTACAAATGTTGATAGATAGACAGATTCGTCCATCTTGGATGACATAGTGTTTTTGCAAGGAAGCTCACTTAGAAATTGTGTTTAACAGTATTTATTTTATACGGTTGTTAAATACACTGTTGGATGCCCAAGAAGTTAAAAAACCTAAAACCTAAAGAAGTGAAGTATAACTAATCGTAGAAAAATATACAATGTTTCTAAATGGTGGTCTAGAGGGCCAAATCATCAATTAAATTCATTTCCCATGGGAAACTATAAAAAATCGCGTTTCATATAACAAATTTTTCATACCATGAACCGGATTGTGAAACAAATTGTTTCTGTTTACCTTTCTAGGAGGCTCAATTAATTCATTTTCATTTTCTACTACAAAAAATTAAAACACTTTTCTGACGCCATTTTTTTAACACAGTTTTGTGACGCTTGCCCGAAAAGCTACCGAAAAACATGTTCCATGTTAAAATAAGAATGGCCGCATTTCTTTCAACTCAAATTGATGGAAAAATTTGACCAAACAACTCTCGCAGCGCCCGTGATCACCGCGCCGGCCTGTCTGCGGCCGGGATCGGTTAAATCGGGAAAACAATCTCCCATTCACTAGAATGTTGCTACATATATTATAACACTAAAACTATATACATATAACTTACAACACGATAGACAAAAAAAATAGGGAGGTCGCGTGATGACGACAGTCATCAATCATATATCCAGCTTGGATATATATTTAGAGGGGCAGTATTTTAAAATGAAAAGGTTTTCTATTAATCTATTTAATTAAGAGCTAAATTTATATGTTTGTATATTATCACTTTTCTCACGCAGTTACATCAGAAATCAATCAATAAAAAATCTAACGCAACATCTATTAAAAATATTATCATTCATACGAGCTTTTATAATGCTTCTCTAAACATTTATCCAAACCTTGGGTTGGGTCATCATTGGACCGAGTACGCGACTTGCATTATGAATGTAAAAAAATATATCTTATACATATAATTTTAAAATAATTACACTCGGTCAAAAAATGCGATTACTGCACCAAGTACGTAAGATCTTATTCGCGACTCCGCCTTGACCAGTGCGGTACGGTTCGGCAGTCCAGAGAGATATGCGGACGCATCACTCCGATTATATTTAGCAAACAAAATCTCATTTTAAAATATAATTAATCAATAAACACATCGCATCGAAAACTTTTTTTCATACAAAATTTGTATGAAACAAATTTTGTATGTAACAAATTTTGTGTGTAACAAATTTTGTGTGTAACAAATTTTGTATGAAACAAATTTTGTATGAAAACACTATCGAATTCAATTGTCTCGAGATTTATCAGTCAGTTCCTCAGCACTCCATGGCCGCCACAGAGTTGGAGTTGTCCCCGTAAGTCCCCACCAGGGACTGGCTCTGACTGTCTCCGGCGAAGGTATCCCCGTGCAGCGAGCTGGCCGACACGCTCACCCCGGCGCTGTACTGCGTGCCGGGCATGTCCGCCGCGTCCATCGGCGCCTGGCCGTTGGGTGTGTCGTCCCAGTTGATCTTGAACCTCGTCACCCGCGGCTGGGAGCCCAGGATGTTCCGTATCACCTTGTCGAACTGCGGCTTGGCCGGGGGATTCTCGCGCAGCTCCGGCTCGCTCTCCGAGTACTCGTTGTTGATGAAGTAGCCGACCCTCACGAACTCCTGGCCTCGGTAAGAGCACGTCAGCAGCACGACGGTGACGCCGAGGGCGTCGTTCTCCGGGATGCGCTGCACGTCCGGCGGCGGAGCCTGGAACACGAACATGTGCCTTCCCTCCGGTATGGGCCCCACGTAGATGGTGTCCAGGGTCTGATCGTGCTCCTCGGTCTCGGCGGACCCTACGTAAATCATTTTCCATTCGAGATCCTCCTTCAGCTCTTCGATACACTCGAACGTGAGCTCGAACTGAAACGGGTTCAAGAACGGACTCGGGTTGTCGAGCACGACGACGTTGGTAATGTGAACTTTGGCCATTGCGAAGCGTTTTAAATTCTAAACAACGAATCTGGACAGACTTTTAAACAAAAATATCTACGAAATATGCCGTAAATGTCGACGAATTCCTCACTTATTGTTGCAAAACTCGGGAAAATTCCTGACGTACGTTTTGGCGGTTCAAAATATTGGACTGTACGCCACGCGGTGGTAGAAATCAGGACTAGACTGCGGCACCGGCACGCCGCGAAGTACAACGTAAAAGCGAATTTCTGAGAAGTTCAGTAGAAAGTCAACAGTATTACCTCGCAGCTTTGACAACGATCATTCGTACGTCTATACTCTTTTACTCGTTCTACACTATTTTGCTCCGTTAGCTTGCTGAAAATTCCAAGTGGACAACTTTACGGCATGAACGATGATTTGACGTTTCGGGAGACAAAACACATATTTTTCAAATATACTAACGCAACATTATCAGTATTTCGTACACTATAGAAATTAAAATAAACGAATAGATTATCATTTCAAAGGCTCCATGTTAATTAAGCTGGATTTACTCACTCTTTTAAAAGAAGACGGAGAACACTGACACAGTTCACACGAATCTTTTTCGGAATATGATTAGGTTACATTTCTGAATGTCAGAGTAATAAAGGTCAATTCACACATGTTAAGATCACACTGCCGATAGAGAATTTAAAGTCTGAAAATTTTCTCAGTTCTTAAATCCCGGGCAGTTTTATTAAAGGACCAAAACGTGCATGCTTTACAATCACGTGTATCAATGTATTTCCAGCGCCAATATTGACTAATAGTTTTTTAAAGTACATATAGGAAAAACTGTAGCGTACACTACAGCAAAAAATGAATTTTACAAAATTTTAAAAATTATTTCTTGCTTATATTACGAGAACTCACGAAAACATTATTGTTATATATAGTAGTACCCCGCTAATAGTCAGGTTGCGAACCAGACCAATAGTACCTCTCGCATGTTGAGCCAGCGCTCTGCCACCTTAACTAATCTCTACCTAAACTAAGATATTACATAGTATCTCGTGGACAGCATGACGTACGAATTTCTTAATCCTGCATCAAAACAAATTACAACGAGTCTTACCATAATAATTATAAAGTTCGTAAACCATGTATTCATATAAAGTTTATAAACCAAAACATTAGTATCTAATCGGGATAATTGTCGCTTCGTATTTGGTCTTCGCAGCATCAAATTTTGAGATCAATTTGGACGCACAGTCAGAAGTTTTGAAGCTCACGTTGCTGCGTGAAAGACAAATGGGGCGTCTTTGGCCACAATAATTAAATCATCTTGAATAGAATCATGGTAGTAATAAATGTTTTAATAGATGAAGAGTTTGCGACAGCCATTACACTATCTTTAATTTCCGCTCACCCACCGTGTGCAATACAAAATTCTGAAAAACATAGATAGCCCTTTATTTTGCCGCCCTCACCACAAAACTTTTTTTATAAATGGGCTGTCTTTTTGCAGTTCATTCGTAAAATTTCAATTTCTTTTCGGCATTTGAAACCCAATTTTAAAAGAGTTAAAATCAGAACTAAATGAGATGAGCTGCGTCACCTGATTAGAACGTAATTACACTGCGAGTGATCCATGATCAGTGGCAACTGTCGCTGCGGGGAAGCTCGCGCACCGCACCCGCAACAGTATAGTATGGTAAGCCTGCTTATCTATAATGGTGAATAAAAGATACTTCCAATTCTATAGCCACATTATGCGTTAAAGTGACATCCTAGAAAACGAGATTATCCTGAGAACAACTTTAGGTTGAAGAAGACTTGGAAGAGTGCCACAGCGGTAAATAGATCCTGGATCCAGTCGCGAGGGCGACCCAGGATTGGGATTTGTGGAGGTGCAATATATCCTTTATCTATGAGATGTGCATTACGAGCCGAGTCTCATTTGATTGAGGTCACTATATATAAATACTGAAGGAAGGAAGATTTTTTCATGCGTGTGTTGTGCCACTTATTTCGTCCATATTGCGGCAATGAACCGTTGACATTAAGTAGGACCGTTTTTTTTTTCCATCACATTATCGTACATGTGGCTACCCTTTCAGTTTCACAAACATGGCGTCCCTATTGTGTTGTTGTGTCACCCGCCTGTCACAATCGTGATTATTTCTCAGGAACCGAGCGCGAGCCGCGGCCGGCCGGAGCGCACACGCATCTCGGACGCAGGGTGGGACCTTGTCACGTATTACTTCTCGCTTTCAGCCCTCCAGGGCCGTCCCGGGCCCTGCCAGATGGTGGCCGTCTGACAGGTGTCGGGAGCGATGTCAGAACATCCTTCCTAGCTCGTTAGCCTCCTCCCCCGCGATCTCTCGCCAGACTTCGATTGTTTCGCCGGTCGCGACCGTCTTTTGTTCATTTTCTAATTTGCCGCGCGAACGGAGGATTTTCGTGAGTTTTTGAGCGAGGTTTATTAAAATAACCTTCAATATTAATTTAGCCACTCCATTGCTATTAAGCACTAGTGTTCTATCTTTTAGTGTGTAATTGATTTGTTATTCAATTAGGGGGCCTGTACTAGGACGTTGGGATTAATAAAATATGGCTGTTTCATAAATTTACCTTGATACATTCACATTTTCAAACACCTCATTAAAGCCGCATTCCGTGTAATTGACATAGGTTTCCCAGAAGCTGTCCTTGTCGCATTTCTCTATTCTTTTCAACGGCGATCACTTTTATTTTCTACATTTTAAAACGTCGCCATTAATTGAAGTGTCAAAAATTAGCAATATTTTGATTTAAAAGTAACACATCAATTTAATTTTTATTTCATAAAGGAAATTGACACTTCACTTTGATGTTTTGTATCAGTTTTCTTTCAAATTTGCCTATCAAGAAAGTGTTTGACACGAAACTGAACTTTTATTTATATTTGATTTATTTAACTCCTAATTGGCTGCATAACGCGTTGCATGGCGGCGATCTAGAATATGACGTCAATACTTAAAATAATTTATACGTCAATTTTATTTATAATATTTAATATTATTATAGTCATGTCATCTTGCTGCAAGAGGCAGTTATGGAAGGTACTCTCTGGATATGTGTTTACTATTTACTTCCAGCAATAATATCCATGCAATAGCATTTCCAATTGAAGGAAGTACTGCGTATGTAGGAATTAATTGAGCTTTCACATCATGTCAACATGCCCATAGATAATTATGTGAAAGAACTGGAACTGGAATGAAGCTGAAAGTGACCGTATTTGAGAAATAAGACATTGGGTGGTAGGTGATGAATGTTTGGAACAAGCAGATGATTCAGTGAACTTGGGAAGTTGTTATTGTCAGCTGTAGTATGGAAGTAAACTGAATACAATGGGAATGTCATTAATCAAGCATATATCATAGCACTAGTTTCAACCTCAAATTTCAGAGAAACGAAAACTGCTATTGGTCGAATATTAATATAAATGGCAGGAGGTAAAAGCGACTGACTTTGCAGCTAACATCGAGTTTGAATGATCAATTTATATTTGATTGTTAATGATTTAACATAATATGTAAAAGCTACGTGAATAGATAATTGCATTAAAAGTTATAAAAGTTGAGTTTCAGAAATATATATATGTATATTGAGGTGTCCCAACAAGAGCAGAAAATTTAAATTTGGCGCCATTTTTGCTGTGCCATTTTGCTTTGACAGTCAAACCATTATGATAGTTCGATGGTAGACCACACATTAGACACCATTATTAAAAATGGACCACTATTCGACACAACAACGCTTTCTTATTAAACATTATTTAAAAAATTATGAAAGTTTGTCTGTCACGATTCGCAAATTCCGTCCAATTTTTGGTAACAAATGTTCAAAGTGCATCAACTGTGAAAAAAATAATCAAAAAATTTGAGGAGACTTGGTCGATTATTGATGTCAAACCATCAACACGTGTTCGTCCAAGTCGTTTAGCAGAAAATATCACGGCTGTTTGCAGAATGTGGCCGAGAGTCCAGGAACATCATTCGGCATCGTGCTTAAGTATTAAACATTTTAAGAAGCACTTTGCAGCGTTTACAAAAGATTTGCCTACAAAATTGGGGGACGCCTTTGGACTTCTTTCTCTAGGGTTTTTTGAAGTCAAAAGTTGATGTCAACAATCCTACGACCACCCAAGCCTTGAAGGAGAATATAAGACGCTGCATCGTTGAAATCCAGCCACAGTTATGCCAAACCATGATTGAAAATTTCGTTAAAAGAACGCAAATGTGGCAGCAAAGCCGAGAAGGGCATTTATCAGATGTGTTATTCCATACATAATTCCCACATCCCTACTTTATGATTAAATCAAAATTTCGGTATTTTCTCAAAAAAACCGTGTTTTTTCTTCAATTTAAATTTTCCGCTCTTGTTGGGACGTCTTTATATATATGTATACGAGAGAATAAAAAATGAGTTAATTTAGGAGTAATTGTAAAAATGATCTTAGCGTAGTCAACATGTTTGGCCATGTGGAACAATTGAATAAGGTGAGGATAGGAATAAAAGTATATGACGCAAGTGTTGATGGTATCACAATAGAGAACAGACGGTCCCGTCAGAAAACAGATTGACGAGCTTGCACGAGAAATGTACAAATGTGAATGTGACACCTGCTGGAAAGCAATTTAGTTACCGGTTAGTGAGTACGTCATCCGTTTGTCAATTTTGGACGCTTGTTGCAGGGATGTGCGGTCGGTAGCATGCAGCAGACCTCGGTGTCCCCGGTGGGGCCCCCGCCGACACTGTTCCGGGAGGTGCACAAGCACTCCTGGCTGCACCACATCCCGGAGCCGGGCCCGGGCGGGAAAGTGCGTAGTCCTGTCATTCTTGACAATTTTTAATGCATTGTGAAATTATAATTAATTTTTTGTTTTTAAATTGTATATCTTAACTTCTATTTCTAATTAGAGTTATTTAACTGAATCTTGATTTTATTTTGTGTAGCAGGCGCCAATGTCCCCTCTGAAGTGTGCGCGTGTCATATTCCGGCTACCTATTTACTTTATGGCTTATTTTTATTTATTATTCACGCCCTTACAAAATTTATTATAAAAAAAACATGTAGCATGGATTAATTGAACACAAAATGGCCGAGTACCAAAATCAATTGTACAGCATCAAAAACATCACTATTTTATGTATACACTGAACATCAGTTTAAAGTCGTTCCGAAGCAGCCTGTGAAGTCTTTGTGTGGGTGCATTCCTATAAAAATGTATATACGATGCATTTACACAGAACAGCGCCGACGACCTGGTACTCAGCGTGGAAACTTAGTATACAATCAGTTCAGTTAAATTAAGGGCGTCCAGCATTATTACTTATTATTTTGTGTTTGTTTCTGTTTTAGAGTAGTCAGGAGAACAAACGCGTTTACATTGAAGCACACATTACAAACGTTGATGTTTATGTTTACCAGCCGGTACAATGAACCCATAAATACTGTTGCGATTAGTAAACAAAAAAAGTTGATTTCTCTTACAAAGTGTACACAGGATAAATTTTTCTTTTAAATTTGACACGACACCGGTGTGAGAAATATAATTTGCGCGTACACCATTTGCCAGCATAACGCATAACAATAAATTGTAGCGCGTAAACAAAACTTTTTCTTCTTTTAAATAGGCAATCTACCCTTCAAGAGTGATTTGTGCCATTAATCAAGTTAAAACTTTATTTTATAGAAAAAAAGTACAAATAATATTATAGTACAGGAAATATTATATGTCAACACCATTGTCGTTCAAAAAAATTGCTAATTATATAGATTAAATGTGGCGAATTAAGGGAAAGAAGATGACACTAGTTAACCGGGAGTTGAAAATTACCAGCGACGAGATTACTGTAAAAAAGACCTGCGATCCGCAATGGACAGGCAAAAAAGATCAAGGGTTTCCTACTCGGCACCACACTCACACATTGGAAAATCTATTAAGTTCAATCTGAATAAATGCGAGGCTACCTGGCAATGCCCAATTCTCATTCTAGAGATATTTAAAATATAAATACTAATTAAATATATTAATCGGAAAGATATACATATAAAATCAATTTTATCGGAAAATATTATTGTTGCGCTACCGAGATTCGAATCTGGATCTCTTTCCAATCCGGGGAAGCTACATTATCCAGCTACGCTACAGCGACAATACTTTTGACATTAAATTTACACTTATATATTACACTTTTCAAATGAATACTATTCTATGTTCTATTATTTGAAAGCCATCTACATTGTTTATATGGAGTCTCAAATACCTTTGAGTAAACCGATGGCAGACGCCAAAATTAACAATTAAACTTTGGACACATCAATACAACTTATATATTATTAAGGAGAACACATTCTTATTGTGAAGTTGTAATTATTCAGAACAGAGCTCTGTGATATTTTAAATACTAATTAAATGTATTAATTAGAAAGATATACATATAATATTTTTCATTAAAATTGAAATCTTTCTAATTAATATCTTCACAATAAGAATGCTCTGTTGCCTTCTATCTTCTCCTGCATAATGACTTGTCAAATATCTGACTTTTCATTGCGGAGAATGTATCTCGAGTATGCAGCTTTCTTTGATATATCTTAATCTATTTACACATCTAAATTCATTAATAACGCGGTGGAGCCAGGGCCAGGCCCTCCCGGTAGCTCTATACTGGTGTGGTAATGATATTATTATTGCCTCGCTATAATTACACAAAAGATTTTATGCGCACACTGTGATCAGAAATCAATGAGAACATTGCAGGAAGAGCACCAATTGAAGCGAAGCCCTCGCCGACAATGCTCTTAAGTTCAGTAGATAAGCTGTGATATAACACAGTCTGTCAAAGAATTATGAAAACTATAACATTTATGACGACTGTAGAAGGCCGTCCTGTGGTGGGTGGTGTTCTGCGTGCACTGCGACCGCGCGCCCTACCTGGAGTTCTACCCGCAGCCCGCGCTGGCCGCCACGCACCAGCCTGCCTGGCGCCGCCCGCTGGCCGAGGCCCTCAGCGTGACGGCCGGCCTGCGCCCTCGGGCCCCCGGCCACCGCCTGGTGGTGCTGACGGCCTCCGGGAGCACCACACTCGCCGCACCCACCTGGTGAGACACTTGAGACATGCAGGGACGGTTGTGTGATGAGTGGTCAATTTAAACCGCGAATCGTTAGTTAAAAATGGCAAACTTTCGACAGTTGTTTGAAAAGTCATCTGTCACATTGACACTTTGAAAGTTGCACTATATGATAATTAACCATTTAATATCCCGCTATTTTAGTGATGAGAGTTCGTCCGATGATGATCTCGCTGTTGAATTTATATTAGCACATAGACTGAAGATTTTTTCCTGGCGAAGTGATCACAAAGAATAAAATTGTATGTATTTCCAATGTTGAATATTTAAAATAAATTGCCTTGCCGCATCAGGCGGGACTAACTTTCACAGTAGTAAACTAGACGTCCAAATGACCCGCTAATGTTTTTTACCATGTGCGATGGTAAAAAGTTACTATAGTAAAAATTGAATATCGTCAAAATTTACCACTGATTAAATAATCAACCTTTTTAAAGTAAAAAAAAATCAAAAGAAAACGGATTAAATGTTTTATTTTCATGTACATTGTTGAGCGTTAAATCATTCATTGTCTATTGTATTTTATATGCAGTGTAAATCTGGTGTTTGTACATATATGGCATTACTTGAGAAATCAGTGTTTAAAAACATGATCATTGAACTGACTGTATCTTATTCTAGGGAAGAGATGAAGGACTGGGTGGACACTCTACGCAACAAGCTGCGAGAAATGAAGATCTTGCAACCCAAGGAGAACGTCTACTCCAAACCACCCGAACAGTTGGCCAGGCCCCGTGCCTCCACCAGAGACCCAACATCGCCCCTCCCGCCTCCTCCCCCGGGACCCGCTGCGCGAGTACCCGGCACCGACACTCCGGCAGTCCGCTTCGACTCCCCGGAAGACGACCCATCTGACAACACGGCGTCAACATCATCCACGACTCCGGAACGAGACAAATCAACGGTTGAAGATATAAGCGACAGTCAGCCGGAAACCATCGCTGTCGTTTTGGTCAATTCCGAATTGCAAAGGCTGGAAGACGTGTCTAGGATACGGGTCGAAGCGTCGCAGCAGGCGTATGAAACTCTATGCATGCGAGACAATGTGACTAATGTGCAGAGCGTTCCTGACGAATCAAATCTTTCCGAAAGGCAGTTCAACATTGAGAGAATTCCGGAAATGGATTTCGTGAATGTTGCGCAGGACAATGTCGTGACAGTCGGCTGCAACAGCATGGTTTTCGTCGAAAGCTCGCGCTGCCTTACGGGGAACTCGGCTAACGGCAGGTTGGTGATGGAGAGGGCTCGGCGCGATCATTTCAATAGTGAAAATAATGCTGAGGAATCGTACTCTAGCAACGTTCTGGAGCCGAACTTACAGGACACGACGAGTGAGGAAGATCTAAAAACGCTCGAAGTTTACAACAAGAACAGGAGGAAAACCAGCCAGAGTTACCAAGAAAACAATCATAAATTAAACAAAGCCGGTGAAGACAGCGGGAGAAAAACTAGCGACGGATACGACATCGATGAGACTTTGGGGGACCCTTCGTTGATGCGGCACGGTAAGATGGAAGAGGCATGGAATTGTGTGGATGACTTGGATCGGCTGACGGTAAATGCAGCAGATTCGGAATTTACCTCTTCTAAAACGACAGCGAAAATTTCAGGAATGAACGTCTGTCTCGTAGACTCTTTGCTCAATAGGGACACGGCAATGGGGTCGGACGACGACTGCTTCGCTGACTTTGATGAGCAGGCCAAGATAGACGACGCACCGGAGGAGGGCTCCTCGCAAGGTCCCGAGGGAGAAGCGGGCAACAGGGTGAAGAGGGACTCCAAGGGCTACACGCAGGTATTATTTTCTAAAATATTATACTAAATGTGTTTGAAATATTGTAGAATTACAATGATTTAGCTAATGAGTGAGAGGAGGCGGTTAGAAGTATCTGACCCGAGGGTTGATAACTGGATGTTATCACATCTGCAGCACAAAATGTCTATGACTGTAGCTCAGTCAAAGAATTAAAAGAACATGTATAATTTTTATTAAATAGTTTTATATAAGAAACATCTTTTTTTCAGGTGGATTTGAATGCAAAAAAGTTTGAGCACTTCAAGAAGCGGCTTCTGAACCACATGGACATCGACACGAGGTCCAATATTAAGCAAGTGAACGTCGGGGGAGATGCAAAAGAAAAACCGGCAAAACCGACACCGGCTCCGAGAAATAATGACATTAAAGTGACCAGCGACACAGGTTTTTATATAATTATTGTATCAAAGGGGCAAAGATCTCTGGAAATTCGTATAATTATATATATGTAGTCTGCTTTTGACCAACTTTTTTCTCAAACTCTTATTGTTTCAGAGCCGAGTGGGGAATCAGAGGCGAGCGAACCGGCGTTTGGCGTGTACGTGAGTCTCACTCAGACGAGCGAAACAGGCGTGCGTGATGGAAGGACAGATGATGTCAAAAATACCATCAAGCCGGCGGTGGCCGCTAGGTAAAAGCCTCGAAGACAATTATAATCTGTATATTTATATTTCTTTCAGTACCCAATAGTGTATTGATGTATAGAGTGACGTCTGGAGCTGGCAGACGAGGAACAAATGTGGCAGATCCATTTATTTATTTATTCTTAATATAGTGCATACATAGGTATGTATATTCAAGATCAAAATCCTTTCTTTTTACTACAACTTATCTTTCACATATTTGCGTAGTTTCATTTAGAATCTATGTAGTTTCTCCTCCTTTCTTATGTCTTCTGGTATTTCATTAAAAATCTTCATGGCACTGTACATCATCTGAGATTTAGCCTTCTTCCTGAATGGCAGTCTCAGTTTATCTTTTCCTTTTGTATGATGTTCGTGCTCATGTTGATTTGCATACATTTTTATTATGAATTCTGCCAATATTTTCTTAGTGAGAATTTTATAAATAAATACTTTTATATTAAATATATTTTCTGCTTAAATACGTATATGACAAAGTAAAGAATGAAGAAATAAAGAAAGAATATAAAGCTGATCGTAGTATAGTGAGTAAGATTAAAAAAGGATCACTTGGGTAGTTTGGTCATATGGAACGGATGAATGAGGAGAAAATAGCAAGAATGACGTATGACGCAAGTGTTATGGTACCAGAAATGGGGATGCCCACGGAAAACTCGGCACGTCCGGGTAAACCAGGTTCTGGAAGACGGTCCTGTTAGAAGCCACAATAATTGTATGAATGTGGGTGAGGAGAGAATTGTGTGTCAGTACAGAAGAGTGTGGCGCTCTATCCTCCCTGCCTACCCTTGCGGAGAAACGGCGTGATGGCGAGTTAATTATACTTTATACATACATAGATATATAATACAAAGCCTAGCTGTGGCCGATTGTTTTCTGCTGGATATTTAATAAACGGTTAGATGTTTAAAGGCTATTTTTCGTCTTACAGAAGGAGATATCTCCTCAACCGTACTTCGTCTGTACCAGATTCCGTCGGAACGGAACAGATTCTGGACAACTACAGGGGTGAGATGGTCCGTGACGTTCCCGAGTGTTCCAACGTCACGATCATCACACTCACCGATCAAGCAGGTGCAGAATTCCAACCCGGGACGACAGCACCCGACTTTGACCGGAAAATAACAAACGTTTTGGAAAATTCAAATTCGGATATCTCCGCCGAGAGGCGTGCCGCAGATCCTGATGTTCATATTTCTAGCGCTTCCGACACAGTGAAGCTGAAGAATAACGCGACAGACGACGCAAAGTGCTTCCGAGAGATAATAGAAAGAATCGAGAATAATGTTAGAAACTGTAGCGGCACGAGTTACGTCAACGTTTCTCAAGATAATAGGCTTTTCAGAGTTCAGGATGACGATGATGACGAAATCGTTTTCAGACGTAAACAAGCGCCGGAGGAACAGGTGACGGTCGGCTCCGGTTACGGTCACATTCGGCACAGCACGACGTCCGATCAGCAAAACAAAATGGAACAATTGCAAAGTTGCGGGAATAACATGTTTAAGATTCAGGTGCCGGCAACGCTCAGGAGGCAGTCGGAGGGCGGCGCCGCTAAGAAGTTACCGGAGAAGAATGCGGAGGACGGAGTTTACGAGAGCGTCTTCACGCCGTTCACCGTATCAAAGAACAAGGGACCGGTCGACAAGGGCAAGCGGGTCGCCGTGCCCAAGTTGGTCGTCGACGTACCAGTGTCGCCCAAGAAGGGTGACAGGGTGAAGGCGATTGCGGAACGTTTAGAAAATTCAGATTTGTTCCTCAACTCTAGACAAATAGTCAACATCAATACCGGCGAGGACGGTAATAATGTCGGTGAGAAAAAAAAAATTAACGATAATTCCGCAGGCGAGGTGAATGCTAACGGAGATTACGAATTCCTCTCGTGGATAAGAAACGGAGGCGAAACGTCTTCCGCAGAGGCCAGCAAAGAGACTTCTTCAAAAACTAATGAAACCACTTCTAGAAGGGACGAGTCCGATGTCAGAAATCTAAGAATTAATTTGAATGAAGATGCGCCCAGAAATCCAACAGCCGAATGGACCGGTTCTAGTTTAGAACATAACGGTACCAGCAACAGCGAAGATGTCAATTTGAACGCCGCGGCGAGAGTGCAGAAGAAACCGACAGAAGCCAACGACGCGCGTCTGAGGCTGTTCACACGAGGACTCACTGAATTGAACATCATGTCCAAATTTAGGAACTTTAAAGAACAGAAACCGGTGAAGACCAGCCAGTTCTACGCTTTGGAAACTCCTGCGGACGATGCCCCGCAGCAGAGCACGTCAGGTGTCAGGAAGGGCGGTGCGTTCACCTCCAAGCTTAACAATATGTTTGGTAAGAACAAAAATCTGGAGAACGTGGTTCGAGTGGAATCTTCACTGCGGAGGAACTGGTCCGAGCACAATGACAGAACACAGCCCACCATTATCAGAGGCGGCGACATAAAGGTATTGTATATTTTTCATGTTTGAAATGGTGTAATTGTTCTTAGATATTTCAATTATTAAATTAGAATCAACATTGTATTTGAGCATTATATGTACTTTGGTTGGCAGTCCTGTGTTTTTTAAAAATGCGTAGTATGTACCTCCCGGTTTTGTGTGGTATTCCGCATAACTTGACATTCCAAAAGTAATTTAGATGCCATCGGTGTCGGACGTGAACGGCGTGCACGTGAGATCCAGATCTCGTTTTATCATTTGAATTGTCTGAGATCGATCAGCGAGAACAGAACCATGAAGAAACATATATTTTGAAACTGGTTGGTATTAAAAATTAAATGTCATGTTACAAGAAAGTGAGGAGAATTTGCAAGAAGTGGTGAATGTATAGAGTCAAAGGGGATCGGATGTGATAAACGCTCAACTTATGTTGTCGAGATGTTGCGTCACCTTTCAACCACACCGTTGGCCTAAATGCAAGGGTGTCGGGCGCTCTCAGCCGCGGTGACGAGCGACGGGTTGGTCCCCGATTCACAATATACAAATTAGTTTAAAAAAGATGGGTCGGTCAACCACAAATATGTCCGACAGATTCATTGTGACTGATGTGAAAATTGCAAATTCTAGGTGACATTATTTTTAATTACCGGTGTTCATCTACATACAATGTTTGTTCTAGTTTGACACATGTTAAACTTGTCCATTTATCTTGCCTTTCCAACTTTCTTTCTCGACTTTGGCAGTTTCTGTCGTACTTTAATTTGCTGTATGACTCTGTCGTGTGTCCGGCCAGGTGGCGAGGCCGCGTCCCCCTGCGCCCCCGGGCCCGGCACCCCGCCGGCCGTCGGCCAATCACGCGGACTCTAAGGCCGACAGGAGACGGAGCAACTCGCTGAGCAGCGCCACCGTCGGCTCCGGTAATTACTTTCTTCGGGTATTTTATAAAATATACTTTTTGCATTTTTTTGCTATTTATTTGTGGTAACGGGATAAATTTTAGTTTCAATATTTACAACCCTGAGTCAACAATAGCGAACAAAAGAAGACTTTCAACTCTGACGTAACATTTGTAATACAATAAAACTTAGAAAGTTTCAAATGTGATACAAAAAACTTTATTCTGCTAGTTTTAATATTGAAGAAAGATATACCGAGGTTGGGTAGACCTACGTTGACTGATAGGAGGATATTACAGCTACCATCGAAGGAGATCCGAGATTAACCGTGCGGGGGCTAGCACAGAAGCTCAATATGCCTCCGATATCAGTTTACAGACATTAAAAGTAATCGGGAAGAGTGTCAACTTATGGATTGTGGGTACCTCATAATTTGTCTGAGGGCTAAATATTTACTTCTCGAAAGTACATCCCGTAGTAAACTGATTTTACTCTCCGATATCCGATAGTAAATCGAGAATCAATTGTTAAATACGGCGGACTCTTCACGGCCGTTCCAAAACTCATCCGACACATTGATACTTTGAAAGTTGCAGTATACGACAATGAATCATTCAATATCCCGTTATTTTAGTGATGACAGTTTGTCCGATGATGATTTTGTTGTTTAATATACATTATTACACATAATATGAAAAAATGTCACCACCAAAGTGACAGATATTGAAAAAATCCATAGACAAAGCATATTTCATGATTAGAGACATCTCAATCTATGCTTTGACAGTAGTCAACTTGATGAATCAACAACTCGCAAAGGATTTTTTCTACGGGCTTTAGTAAAAAGTTACCACTGATCACACAACCGGCCCTGAGGAGTTAATGATTCGAGAACTGTGTGAAATGTTTTTGAGACGTATTGTTTCCAGAGATGGATCCGTTATGCCAACACACAACGTAAGAGGCGGTGGTTGGACACCGATTAACCCCTGATTTCCGCATCAAGAAAGCGTTTAGTGGGATATGAAGTATTGCATTTCGGGCAAACTTGTATTATATCTCTGACCATAAAAATACATGCTCTTATAAATCGTGAAAGGATAATTTTACACCAAAACTACGCACAGAGAAGAAGACGAAAGAAAAAAATTAATGGATTTTCTTGAGAACTTTGTCCTCACCCACCGTATTCTACGGATGTTGTCCTGGGCGATTTTCATATTTTTAGTTGATTAAATGGATTTAAGCGGATATAAAAAAATACATTGTATCATTTATTACTTCAAAAAGTACATTATTTTTAAAATCGGGTGTTAATTGGTCGACAGGTGGAGGATGATCGTAGAAAAAGATGGAGAATATATGTTTGATTTAAATTATTACAGGTATTATTTTTGACCCTTTTGACTTGTACCCAAAAAAAAAATGCAGACTTATAGAACAACCTGATAAATATATAGATCTTTGTTAATCCTGTACCTCCTTTTTGATTGAGTTTGATTGAGGTGATTTGATCAGGTTCAATGTGTTATTTCAAGGTTTTTCGTATTTTTCAGATGAAAATTCAAGTCCTTCCAATGCCGTCAAGCCCGTAAAGACTCAAGGTACTGATTCTCTTTTTTTAATGAAAACATTTTTGTTTGTGTTTAAAACACAATCTACTTGATCTAATTGTATATTTTACTACGGTCTCAATTTTAATCTAGGTAAATAATAGTCTACTCAATTTATTTAGACTGCTAACATTAGTTATTTTTTTGTTATGTCAACATTGCGGTGGTTGAAATGTTGTGCAGCGTTACAAGATTAGACTTGACGCGCTTGTATTCCATGTGACTTAATAGTTATTTTTATCTAATTTTTTTCCTTAAATTTAACATAAACTATTATTTTAATTATTAAGGAGAACACATTCTTATTGTGAAGTTGTAATTATTCAGAACAGACGCTCTGTGATATTTTAAATACTAATTAAATGTATTCATTAGAAAGATAAACATATAAAATCAATTTTATCGAAAAATATTGTTGTTGCTACCGGGATTCAAACAAGTTGTATCAATGTGTCCAAAATTTAATATATAATGTATTGTTAATTCTGGTGTCTCCTATCAGAATGCTTAAAGGTATTTGAGATTTCGCAAAACAAGGAAGATGGCTTTAAAATAATGAATGAATTGCGCGATCTCCGAGTCGATTGGATTATGACGATTCCGGTCGTAAATTGGAATCGTCGAAGGGGGGGGACAGTAAAAGAAGGAAGGAAGAAAGGAGACATGGATTAACGGATAAGGGTAGATGTTGGGAGGGAATCCAGTCGAAGGACCAGTGGATCTTGGGGAATCGGGAATCTGAAGGATTGCTCACCTTACCTCATATATGACGCCTCCTTTACTTCCGCAGTCGTAGCCGAGATCACACAAACAGGATAAGGGCGGGCAGATCTCCGCTTCCAAATGAAGACGGCAATATCACTCACTTCAAAATTGGGCAATTGTCACAAATTCGAAGATTTGTCATCAATGCACTGTCGTACTTAGCATAATCGGTTAGTGCACGTTTCCCGGATCCATGTTCGAATCCCGGAAACGCAACAATACTTTTTGATAAAATTGATTTTAAATGTATATCTTTTTAATTAATACATTTAATTTGTATTATTATTTTAATGTTTTAGACTATTTCTTCCATTTGTTTTGTACTGAGCTATATTTTTGTGTACATCACGCGGTCTGACTCTATTTATTAGTACCACAAATTATAATTGATAATATTTATATACTGTTGCCAACCAAACAAAAAGTGGTCGCCTCAAGAAACCCCACTAGGGTACGAGCGGATTCACCCGACCGCAGTCAAGCTTCTCCACTCGCTCCTAATCGCCGGTGGCTGCAGGTCCAAAATGCCTTCACTAGGCAGAGAGCGCAGGCTGGAAGGCGGCTGGACGGCTGCAGCGGCGAGACTCCAAGGGAAGAAGGAGGAGAAATGAGAACACTTGCTATATGTTACCGGCGCGCCTCAGACGAGACGAGTGCGCTCCGTACTGCGGCGTTCCACTATTTATTCCGTACGGGCGGGCGCGCTCCGCTAGCGCCACCCGCCACCCCCAAATTTGCCGCCGAGCCAATCAGGGTGCGTTTACAACCCTAACCGCACCCCGAGCGACGCGGCGGCCGTCGCCGCCTGCCGGCCGAAACGCGCAACTATGGCTCATTTTCCGGTCGCGGGCTGGCGGCCGGCAGAAACGGCTTCGCGGATACATTTTTATGTTTTAAAAATAAAATACTGATTTGCGGGATATCACGAGTAGGGGATATGGTAGAATATATTATCCCTCGTGATATCCCGAAACAAGAATTACGGGGCTAGTGCTCCTTCAAAAGTTATAAAGGTTTTTCAGGGCCGAAATTAGATAATGAGCTGAAGGCTCATTTCTTGCGGCCCTGAAAGAGGTCTTTCGGACCGCAGAGCAGAGGGCTCATATTTGCGACCCTGAAAGGGGTGTTTTGGGCCGCAGAGCGGAAGGCTCATATCTTGCGGCCCTGAAAGAGGCCTTTTGGGCCGCAGAGCAGAAGGCTCATATCTCGCGGCCCTGAAAGAGGCCTTTTGGGCCGCAGAGCAGAAGGCTCATATCTTGCGGCCCTGAAAGAGGACTTTTAGAAGGGGCACTGGCATCATATATGGGTGCCGTGGACTATATCATTAGTTTATTCTACTGCGTCCACGGCACCGAGTAAACAAGGGAACTTATTCCTAACAACACAGGCGGCGTACCGACGGGTGGGCAAAGTTTATTGTATTCCCAATCCCGCGGCACGCCGCGTAAATTAACAATAAAACTTACAATACAAAATACAATACAAATCCAATACAAATTAACAGCAACAATAAAATTTGCAGCAAGTGTCTATACACAAAATTCACAATATATGTCAAACTGTCTCTGTGTGCAACATATACTTATCTAGATTTTTTTTTTAAATTTTATATTCTAGTCTTCTTAGTATTGGTAACGGGTCCACCTGGTCTGATGACTTACCTTCCAAGATGGGTTGCCTTTTCGGTAATAGATTAACAAGCACTTCTCTGTCTGTAGCTGTGCTGTCACTGAGGGAGCAACAGGTGCTGCGCCTGCGCGGGGAGATGGCGCACGAGGGCGGGGTGCGCCTGCTGCTGAGGGCGCGGGACTGCCCGGAGCAGGCCGTCGCGCTGGTGGACATCTACGGCGCCGTGTGGTGAGCTAACCTCTTCTGTAGATACACCCCGATCCTGCAAGCCTCTAATCCTCGGATCGTACAAAGACACTTGGATAATTAGAAAGTTTTAAATGTTGTCGTGACACGCAATGATTATTATTGTCATATTTTTACAATGACGTGTGTCGACTGGAGGGCCCAGCTACATCGACTGAATTAGACAATCGAATTCTTGATATAGATTTGTTAAATTAATTATAATTACAAGTCAGTTAATAGATCTATCCCGGATCGCAGCTGGAAGCAGAAGCATTGTATCTCTTTCACTCGCACCAATCGTATCAACCTTTCACGCGCGCTCTCACATCAACCATAGATATTACAATTATAAACACACAACTTGTCCTCATTATAGTTTTAAATAAAAATGTGTTAAAATTTGTCATGTCGTCAGGGTGGCCGGCTGGAGGCAGCGGGCGCACCCCCTCCTGTACAACGCGCTGCACATCGGGGACCGGCTGGCGGCCGTGGGCGGCGCGGGGGTGAGCAGCGCTCGCGCGGCGCGCCGGGCGCTCTCCCAGGGTCAGGGACAGGTACGTACTGTTGGGTGACAGCAGGTGCCGGCCAGACTACGGAATGATCGGTGTCCTCGACATATGAGGAATTGTTATTAGATATCATGACGTCAATGCATCTTCTTTCGTCACAACAACCATCTGCTATTAAAAAGTTTATTATATGTATGTCTGCTACTATACAATCATTTGACCATCTAAACCATAGACCAGTAAATGAATAGACATGAAATAAAGTGTATATATAGGAGAGGGGTTAATCACAATGCGTATATGTGGCAGATCCATTCATGACAGAGTAAAGAATGAAGAAATAAGGAAAGAATGTAAAGCTGATCTTAGTATATTGAGTAAGATTAAGAAAGGATCAATTAGGTGGTTTGATCATATGAAACGGATGAATGAGGAGAGAATGGTAAGAAAGATGTATGACGCAAGTGTTGATGGCACCAGAAGTAGAGGACATTCTGTTAGAAGTCTCAGTAATCGTCGATCTTGTATGAGAAGATGTATGAATGTGGATGAGGCGAGAATTGTGTGTCAGGACAGAAAAGTGTGGCGCTCTATCCTCTCTGCCTACCCCCGTGGAGAAACAGCGTGATGGATAAATTATAATTGATTATAGTGACACCAAAAATAAAGTATTGAAATAAGAATTTGGAATTAGTTCATGTCTATATATTTGGTAGTCTGTGATCTAAATCTAGTTTAGCTGCCCTGCCCACCCCACCCCCACCCCCTGTCTCTGAGGTAAATGTGCGTCATATTAAATGTTATTCTTTTGCATTCTAGGAAAATATAATCACCCCGCCCCGCTCACCTTCTCTGCCTTGACCACATTTTAAATAAATACATTGTTATCATAACTGTCTGGACCCCAGACCGATAGTACTGTATGAAGATATTTCACCACAACAAATACTGTTTCAGGTGGAACTCATCATCAAGAGGCTCCCTCACGGTCGCGTGTTCGCCCTGAAGAAGGACTCGGACAAGCAGGACTTAGGTAAAGTACTACGGAGATTGTGTGTATATGTGTGTGTGCGTGCGATCCTCGAGTCGGCTCACCATTCATGTTGACATGTGCTGATGTCTCCCAATGGTGGTTTGCTTCTGAAGGTGTGTTCAGGATTGTGTCCCGATTGCTATAGTACGATCGATGCATTCTTGAATAGCTCCCGAGCGTGGGGCCAATCAAAACAGTGCAATAATCTCACATTTTGAATAATTACAGTATTGTTGGACTGACATATTTATTTTGCAGGCCTGCTGCTGGAGTCTGCGACCATCACCGGGATAGTTGCCGACAGCCCGGCGTACCGGGCCGGCGTGCCCGGTTCTGGCACACTAACTGAAGTCAACGGTCGACCCCTCAACCTGCTACTTAAAAAGGTTTGCAATGATTCTCCAGAAAATTCTTTGTCTATGTATAACACTTATAATAGGAGGAATTTGGCAAGGTTAAGATGATGAGCGTGTTCACGTTGTTCAGAATCTGGCATGTAAAGTTTTTTGGGGTACTGCTACTGACATCAGACCTGATGTTGGACACCACAATAATCTAAAACGTCTGTCAAAGAAGTCACATACGACCCCACTACATAGACAAATGGGTCATCAATTTTGGAGGAAATGTGGTAATGCATGAGTTAAATGTATTTACAGTTAAATCACATGGTTCATTCAGACAAGTTACAATTTGATACGCTACTAGATTAAACACGATGTTACAAAGTGATGATGCTGCCTAGTTGGGATATGGCAGTGTAGAACAGAGCGCGGCTAGTCGGCTTCCCCGAAGTTGTCATCATCATCAACCCGACTTTTAGTTTTACAATCAATTTATGTTTAATAATACTATACTCATTTTTATTTCGCTTCCAGGGCGACTCGCAGGTGAAGGACCGACTGAATGCCGTCGGGCGCGATGTGTCCATCCTCGTGCAGCCCACCGAGTTCGTCTCCCTGCTGCGCAGCGCCCTCAAGGCTGTGCGCGGACACAAGGAGTACATTGTGCAGTAGACGCAGTCACGACTCGATCGACAGATCCGGCGTGATTTCATAAAAATGTCTTATTGACAATATTTGGTCAAATGAATATATAATGTTAGTACCGGCCGAGCTGTGCGTAACGTTACCTTCATCACGCTAATCTAGACCATTGTCATAATCGAGTCAATATTTTGACTGCCCGCACATTTTGCATTTCCAAGGTCCCGAGCTCCGAGCTTCGCCGTTTTTTTGGCTTTATTAGAATAATCAGTTAGCTACTCAAGACTGTCTAATGTTTATACACATGTACGAGGTTGTGACGACGCTCGGTGACCGCCGGAACTGCCAGGAACGTCTACTCCGATTGACATTCCTAAAATAAAACTTTTTTATCTTGTGAGCTGCGCCGACAGCTGAAAAGAAAGATCTCTCCACTATTTTTTTACAGAACTTTAAATCTTTGGAACGATTCGGGAGGACTGCTGGTTGATGACTGATGATGAGGACTGGGCATTGCTTTTGGCTTGACTCATTCACGATACTAATTTTTCTATCGTAAACACGTCACTTTAAAAAACACCTTCCTCCCGATTCTTACATATGGGCAATCTCAAATTAATAATAATAATATATAATATGCTTATTACATTTATAAGTTTTTTAAATTGATTTACATATATATGATTTTAATGCTGTATTTTAAATACACTTTAGTTCTCATCAATAATGCACTTTTGTTAATTATGTTAATATTACATTTTTCTATGGATTATCACGTTTATAAATACACTTTTCTTTAGATTACCACATTAACAATACACTTTTCTTTAGATTATCACGTTAACAATACACTTTTGTGTATATAATTCATTACGTTAATAACTCACGTCTATATATTTCATATATTATCAATTATTAAATATAGATAACAATAAAATAGTATAATCTTCCACGAGCACAGCTGAAACGATGGCTCTGAGCTAACCAATCATGCGCGAGGCACGCTAATATTTTATTTAAAATGTGATTATTTTACATCTATCGTGCGTATTTTTTCACGTAATAAATTTATTCAAAAAGATTTGGAATAATGTTCAAGTTGTATGTGCAAACGGAGCATTTTCTGACCGCTTTCTACCTTCGCCTCTGCTGCCTTCTATCCTACCCTGCATCATGTACTGTTAAAGATTAGATTTCACATTGCGGAGAATGTGTCCGAAATATTGCAACTTGTTCTTGTGACTTATTCATGCATGTTACTACCCCTTCATCGGTAATGTTGTCAACCTCGATATATAATGGTACACACAACATGAACATTTTCTAAATTTACTCATTTTATTAATTAATTGACGGTATTAGAATGATTTAATCACGCAAATAATAGACTAATGTCACGTTTATAATACGAGTTCATCAAATTAATGATAATTTACCTTTTATGGCACTATAATTTGTAGTATTTAAAAATTTGGTGGTCGCGAGACCTTCGCACAACACGTAAAGTGGTCGTCTTTACACCGACTACTTTGCCACACAAATAATATCATCGGACTGTCTTATTTCATATTTTATTTTAATCGGACGGTAATATTTTGATTTCGTTATATTTTTAGCAGATACGAAGCCCGAGTGTGACATTTTAAAAGCCTTCCCAAACGATGAAGAAGAAGAAGAAAATATTTTTATTTTTCTTGTACTTCTTCGCAATACAAGTTCTGGCGCTCGTCCGCTTAACGAACGCTAGCGATCTTTATTTGCAACAGCTTGAAACAGTTGGACCGTGTTACAGTGTCTCGTGTCTTCCAGGACCTCTCTTGAGAGCAATTTTCCTTTGTACAACGAGACTCGCGATATGACAAAGGTATTGTTATTTGAGGATTTTTTTTTTTCATCGGCATCGGTCTACAAGATAGCTGTCAAGTATCAAGTTCCAAAAAACGCCACTAGAAAAATGGCGGCAATTTCAAACGGGCTGTCTCTACTTTAAACATTTGCACTTTTTACTTAATTTTTATTTCCCGCAATTGTTTGTCTTAACTATTTACAAGGATACTCTAGTTTTAGATGATAATTCTCACATTATAAAGCAATTAAATTCAACGATTGCCTCTGTTTAGGATCGTGTATTCAAAGCTATGCAGTCTCACATCTTTGACTGTGAATACACACTGTAGTGTGAATGAATGCAACGTTATACAGTAAAATCCCGCTAATTCTAAATTTTTAATCAAACCCAAATCGTTTACTTCGTATGTGATTAACGGTGTTAATTGAAAAACGCCGATAATTCGTAATTAAAAATATGTTAATTCGTAATATGAAGTAATTAATGCGTGCGTTCTTTTGCATAATTACATCTTGAGGCAGTTTTTTATTTTCATAGTTTAAATTGTGAATTAATGTTTTTGTGCGTAATTCAAATTTTTAAACCCGTAGAACTTGGAATAAATGTGATTTTACTGTAATATACAAATTGGCAGCTAATAAATAATTATCGCACACGTCGCGATTGGTGCTGAAATCGCTGCGCTAATACAAACGATTTACAAATGTTGTATTGCGACGGGCGCATTTCGCCGATTATTTGTCAAATCTTTTTACATTCCGAGATAGTGTCGGTTATTTTTTCTTTCTCTTCGTATTGCGGATGTATCGGTCACGTAGCGATTGCACCACCGTGCAAAAAATATATTTACCACCATTTAGTAGAAACGTAATAATTACGCGTTTAATTGTTTTCTGTTGTTCTCTATACAATCCTACATTTTGGATAGGATTCTGCATAAAACACAGGCACTCTCCCCTCTTCTCCCAACTTCCCTCCTCTCCATACGTTTCAAATTGTGCTCAATTGCACTCTAGGAAAATATACACACTCGGTCCCACTCTCCATTTCTGGGTGAAATTTTAACCTAATCTAAAACTTGAGCAAAACTGAGCATTATGTTTTCCATCATAAAAAGATACCCTTTACTGTGCTCTTGGAACATTTCATCTCTCCGGAAATTGCGTGCGTATAAAATGTATACAAGATATCTCTGTTATTCTATTCTGTAATATGCAATGACGCCGCAAGAACTGCAGTTATACTTTTCTTTTAATTACTCGCAAATATTTTATTACAGAAATGTATGATTTCAAATAATATTAAGACAAAATTGTAAATATCTTCAAATTATACATATCTCATAGAGATGAAGCTATTTATATTATATTATATGAGAAGTACGGGTATTACAGGGTTTACGACCTGTCTTCGGCTGGCTTAAGTGATCACTTTACACAATGTAACGTTCACCGATTCTATCCACAATCAACCTCCACAACTATCAAATTTTTGTACGTTGTATATATGTTACCGTGTAGTAACATTTTGAGTATTTAACTACAAATTCCATATTTTCCCATATAATATAATATGAATAGCTTCATCTCTATGAGATATCTATACTTTGTCTTAATAACAAAAATCCAGTAATTGTGTGTTTTTGAACATACTCAAATATTGTTAATAAGTAAATATCTTAATTCGGAACAGCTTTTAATTTTTTATTTCAGGTAGCTAATGAACGATCTTTGTATAAATTATATTTATTAAACACTAGCCGACACATCCGGTGTTGATCTGGTACGAAATGTTAACTTCAATAAATTTCACCAAGTTTCGATAAACCTCACATCTTTATTTGAATCTCGTAATTATCAGGTCCCGGTAAAGGTATTTCTGCTTCGGTAGGCGCGTTATTAAGCCTAGATTTCTCGCCGGCCAATTTTGAATTTGCGGTTGACATTGTCGGAGCGCGCACTGGCTGTAGGCTTTAGTCTTAAGAGATTATGGTGTTTTGACTTTGAGGATATGTATTGTAGACGAAGAGATAATGAAATTTGATATTTATTTAACCTCCACTGGCGACCGCAACTTTATAAAAGTACATTTCTTAAAACTGTTAGTTAAATATGGTGGACTCTTCACGGCTGTTTCAAAAGTCATCTATCACATTGATGGTTTGAAAATTGCAGTATATGACAATGAATCATTCGATATTCCGCTGTTTTAGTGATGAGAGACGATCTCGCTGTTGAATTTATATAAGCGCATAGACTGAAGATATTTGGCCAGCCGTGTGACTGACTTTGAATGCAGAGGTGAATTTAATGTTTTGCCAATAGTGAACATCTAAAATAGATCAATTTTGGTAAAATTCTCAGGTATCGGATGATTATTCGCTTTGCCACACTGTTAGGCGTAGTAAACTCGACGTTCGAACAACCCGCAATGGGCTATGGTTAAAAGTTACTAATAGTAAAATGTGACTATTGATTAAACATCCGGCCTTATATTATTTCTATTCCAGTTTCAACTTGGAACGTCTGGTAGATCATCGCAGGCTTTGATTTCATCCGGAAGTTGTCTTCCTGGTTTTTGTCAAAATATTCAAATGATCCAAGTTGTCTTGTCATATATTCTTTTTCATTGTGTGCCGTCTTTTATTGTGTGTCGGTTGGTGATCATGTTGCAATGTGCCGTTATTTAACTGTCATGTTTTGAGGTACGCAGCCGAGATAATCTCTTTCTAGCTATGCCTCGGTTGCCTTCTATGTTCCCCCGGGCTAAGAATTATGAAAATTATTATTTTTTTAATTGTTATTAGTTGACTCAACTTGTTCACGCATCCGGTACAATCTCAAATATCTCCAATCTTCTTTCAACATCCAGACTTTGACTCCACGTTGTGTCTCCGATCCTGAATTGTTGCATTCCCGAGGGATTGGACAGTGTACTGGTTTGAATGTAGTAAATGTTGCCGTTGTAATCCGCCCCGTGACGTTACGTTGACTCTCGACGTCGGCACGTGTTAGAATAATGAATGTCGCTGTGTTTACATATCCACCTAGATTTAGTATTGAAATTGAATGCAATATATATTTTTAATATTGTTTTTTTTGTACTAAATGTGTATGTTATTTAGGATAAAATGAAATTTTTTAATGTTCACTGTACGTCACCCGCGCCCGTACTCCTCGGTGGAGAACCGAACTCTGGTCACCCGCGCGACGAGCGGGGATGCTAACCACCACACTGCCGGTGAATCGACATGTGAAAATAGCAGTTTACAGATATTTTAAGCTCTTTACAAAGCTCACCGGGGGTTATGATTTTTTTTTTATAATAATATTCAATATCAGTATTAAAATTTGATCTTAAGAAAGCACATATAAGAAAATATAACAAAAAATCTGCATTATTATACAGGGCGTAATAGATCTAGTCCACAGTACTTTATGGGTGGATACCTGACTAAATTACGAGTCGAAAATGTTCAAGGAATATGTGCAAATTTTACAATGTATAACATTTTTTTAAATGTGATTTGTAATTTGCAATATGTGATTTCTATTTTTTTTTTAAAGATGTGTCCACACCGGTGTAACTCCATTAATATAAAATCAAACATTAATGACTCGATGAAGGATAATTGACTAAAATGTTCAAACTGTTTGTGGAAAATCTCAACTGTACGTTCAATAGAAACGGAAAGGCTGAGAAAGATATCCAAGACGGAATGCGGCACTTTGAATGCAGCAATTTCCGATGGAAACTTTTAGACGCACAACGGAGTCGTGGATGCGAATGCTGACTGGCAAAAGATGAATGAAATTTGACTGAACGCGGTGGGAATTAGATCACTCAGATGCAATGTTCCTTCTAAGTTTGGATCGGGCTGTGTAATTTTAAGTAGCGACGCTGTGAGAGAAAATAAGAAAAACATATTAGACTACTGGCTCGACCACATCACTAATGAATTAAGATGTATAAATAAGTCAAGATTATTAATAACTATCAGAGAAAGCTGCGTACTTCGGATACTTTCTCCGCAATGATCTTATTAAAGAGAACACATTACTATTGTGATGCTGCAGTTCTCCAGAACATAGTTCTGCGCTATTTTAATACAAATTAAGTGTTACAATTGAATGTATCCCTGTAGAAACCAAAAATTTTAATGGAGAAGTCTTGTTAAAAGCTATGTACGATATGATATCAAAAAATGGTGTGTGTGCCACTCACACACCTCCGAGGGAACGTTGCTCAGGTGTATATATGGAAAATCTGGAAAAACAACCGGATTAAGCAGATATTGAAAGATGATCCTGAAAAAGCTTCAATAATGGACAAGCTTGATGCATGATTGTGGACGGGGCGAGAGTTGTGCGTCAGAAGAGTGCAGCATTCAATGTCTCGGTTGATCTTCAACCATTGTCAGGTAAAGGCCCGTTGGTAAAAAATGCAATGTTTAACCAATTTTACCATTGAATATCGAATGGTAGAATCCGTGAAATCGTCAGTAAAATATGGCGGACTCTTCGCAGCCGTTTCAAAAGTCATCTGTTACATTGATACTTTGAAAGTTGCAGTATACGACAATTAATCATTCAATGTTGAGAGTTTATCTGATGATGATCTCATTGGCACATAATTTTGCTAGCAAAGTGACAGATTTATGACATGAATGCAGAGACCAACAAAGCCATAGATAAAGCATATTTCATGATTATTTGTCTTGCCACACTGCGAGGTGAGATTTCTTATCTATGCATTGACAGCAGTAAATTTGACATACCAACAACCCGTGAACATTTTTTACCACGGGCAATGGTAAAAACTTATGGTCGAAATTTACTACTGATCACACAACCGGCCCTAAGTCAATTTTTGCCATGTCACTCCCGCTGCTCCAAATTTGTCTACTCACTGAGCTTTTGGGTTTTCATTTTTGTCTCACAAATATGATTCGAGTTATCCATTGAAATATGGGCTCACCCATCGGCTATTTCCGTCATCCAGATTAAACATATTGAATGATTGAAATAAAATTTTCACATACGCTTTGAACATTTTTATATAGCCAGTATTTACGCACACAAAATGTCGTGCTCCGAGTCATTTTGTGCGTGTGTTGAAGATAAATTCACAATTATTCCTCGGAGCTGCAAATCTTTGACCTTAAAGAAATATATTATTCCTATGTCTAACTTTTGTATGAAAATATAATTAGTATTAGATATATTAGTATTAATTTACCATTCCCCGTCAGTGAACTAAACAATATATATTAATCGTGAAACATGAACATGTTGCTGTGATAATAAAAAAATCTCTGTATTAAATTATTTGGTTTTAATTTCATATTTTGTGCATCCTCACCGTTCTTACTTCCAGATATAGGTAAAAAAAAATTACAGGCAAATTTGAAAGGAAACTTTATAGGCAAGTTTGAAAGGAAACTTAATAGGCAAATTTGAAAGGAAACTTTGTAGGCAAATTATGAAAATGAATTAAATTTATGGTTTTGATTTCTAAACTTATAGTAAGAATGTCAATTTTTGGATACTTCAAAAATGTAAGTTTACATTTTATCTCTGCAATCAATTGTAGAGGTTCAAATATTAAAAAAACGAATTGACACTGTGTTGCCATTTTATGACACTCGAGAAATCCAGACCAGTTCGAATGTCTGGATAACAGGGAGCCCGCAACAATGGAAGCCATTTAAATTAAGAATTAACAAGTAGAGTTCCAAACCAGGTATCGATAATGTTTTTAATATATTTGTATTAATTCCAATGTTCTATAATCATATATATGAAATGGAGGTGGAGATCTCAATTGTTGGACAAAAGTGTTTAGGTCTACTTATATATATCGCGGGAGACAATTATGCAACTATACTGAATGAATTAAACTATTACTTAAACAATATAGCAATATGGCTGAAGATAAATAAACTAAAACTAAATTCATGAATATTGGAAATAAAATCACCCATATCATCATAGATGGCGAAAGTCTGAAGGAAGTGACTGAAATAAAATATTTGGGAGTCATAATAGATTCTAAATTGAATTTATCGTAAAATACAAGATACATGACAAAAAGATTTTGCTAAGAATATCTCACTTCTGGGAAGGATAAGAAGATTTATTAGTACCGAGTCTTGTCAAATAGTCTACAGCTCCGTTATTACTCGTCACATCGACTACTGCAGCAGCATTTTGTTTTTGACTAATGAAGAAGAAATGCAACAATTGTCAGTGCTGCTAAATAACGCTTTGAGAATAATACTAACATGATGACCTTTAGGCAGAAAATACATTTTAATATAATGGTATTTATTTACAAAATTCTCAATAAGAAAATATCAGCGGAATTAACACCAAAAATTGATGCAAATCAACATGAGCACTAGCATCGTACAGGGGAAGGGATAGACTGAGACTGCCGTTCAGGAAGAAGGCCGAATCACAGAAATCGATGATGTACAGTGCGATGGAGATTTTTAATGAAATGCCAGAAAACATAAGAAAGGAGGAGAAATTGAATAGATTTAAAATAAAACTGACCAAATATGTAAAACATAAGTTTTAGTAAAAGAAAATACTTTAATCTTGTTTATATTATAGCATATGTAGAGCGTATTCTTATTGTGAAGTTGTAATTATTCAGAACATAGATCTGCGATATTTTAAATACTAATTAAATGTGTTTATTAGAAAGATATACATATAAAATCAATTTTATGGAAAAATATTGTTGCGTTATCGGGATTCGAACCTCGATCTCTCTCCAACCGGGGAAGGTGCATTATCCAACTATGCTACAGCAGACAGACAGATTTTTGATGAAAAATTTTTTAAACCCATATGTTACACTTTTCAAGTTAATACTTCACTAATGTTGGACCTACAAATAAAAATATAAAACACGCTTTTACTCAGGGTCGATCTCCTCAAGCTTTCACACGTCAGTTGTGCCTTTGAGGCGGCACAATTCGCCATAACACAAATAATTATAACAGTAAATGAAAGTATTAGTATTTTTGAAATAAATTTATTCTAACACAATGTCATATAAAATAATAATTCATCTCTGGGTCTTCGCAGTAATTGCCTCTTGTTAATCTGAAACATTGAATTGAATATATAGTTCTTGCTGATAGAAACACGTAGTTATATCGACCCCTTAGAATAACAAGATTCCAACTAACATTTTGGGATAATTTGAGTTATTACGTGAAAAGGGTTCCAAATGCATTATTCTTTATATCTTCCATACACACCGACTCTATTTAACAGATGTTAAAGGAAATAGCAAGAGCTGCAGTTCCAATTGCGTCAGTTATTGATTTCAATTTATGGATCATTATTGTTAATTTACAATGTTTTTGAAGATAGCTTGTTGTGGTGTCGGACCGACTGAGTGGAAAAGGCTTCAGGCACTTCTCCGGTGACAGCCCCAACATCTCCAGGATGCGGAGAAGAGTGGAGGAGCATTGCCAAGAGGGTGGGAGTTCACGGAGATGATGAGCCAAGTCAGAAATGTGGCACGGTCAGGGGCGTGCAGTGCATACAAGCAAAAAAACTGCATTACTAAAAATTCTGGGAAACCAATATAAATTAAATAATCCATATGTTATAATTACCCTAGCTCCCACCGTATATCAGTACGTATGTTATATCCATATGTTATAATTACCCTAGCTCCCACGTAGTTCTGGATGCTACCGTGCGTCGCCACCGGAGTGCTGTAGTCCTCTACTGGGTCATTTATTGCTTCTACAATTGCCAGTCACTGTTTTAATCTATCGTTCTATTCAAGCCATACAATTGCTACCTAGCTGAGGTCCATGTTGTATGGAGTCCTAACTTACATTGTTTCCTAACAGAATGACATTTGAAAGGTTTTGAACTTTGTTTAGAGCTGACCAAAGCATCTACTTCCTCATTTACTAAATTGCAAATTTGACTACCTTACTAAACGTGTTGTTTTTATAATTGTTCTTTGCGTTCGAGGATAATGCATTTTTATTACGATGGATTCATTTTGCTTAAAGACGTCGGTTAAAGGAAAGTTCATAAACCTATGTACAATGTAGCATATAGTAGGTATATTATATAATATCATGGTAACAGCATAACCTAGGTCAATACCTACTACACGCCACTGGGCGCAGAGTACTGAAATTCCGCTCTTAAAAAAAGGTGATTTAATGGATAATATTGAAACTTCCGAGAATCAGCGCTGACTGTCTCGCACATACCTCGGCGGTTAGACAAAATCCCTGTTGACGTCCTTAGTGTACTCGGGGATTTGGGAGGTGATGTAGACAGGCGTGGCGGTCCAGCAGCCCACCATCAGGATGATCAGAAGGGCCATTTCCTGCAACACAGCTCAACTTCAACACTCGCACACTGAGATGCGCCTGTCTTCAAGCAATTTCATACTTCTTTGATCTTGTTCAATGAAGTATTCTCTAAATGAGATATCTTTCAGTTTTCTGATATTAACCTGTTCAGATCAGTTTTGAACAATAAATATGTTGTACAGGGTGATTTTGTTCGCATTTGGTAGTCATATAGAGTAGTTGATTACAATTTATTATGCCTCAACGTGTTGAAGTCATTAAAACATTTTAACTAAATAATAATGGCAACGCTGTAACCATTAACGGTGATCGCTATCGTCACATGTCGGAAAACTTCTCAGTGGCCGAATTGGACCTGCAACACATGTAGTTTCAACAGGACGGTGCCACCTCACACACAGCCCGAGCTATGCTTGAAATTTTTTCCCGCTGCATGTCAAAAAGTGGCGATATCGACTGGCCTCCTCGATTACCTGACTATTTTCTGTGGGGGTACTCGAAAGGAAAGGTCTACGCCAATAAGCCAAGAATTCCGATGGTACAGGACAATATTCAAAATGAAATTGCCGAAATAACACGCCAAGTGTGCGAGAATGTTATGAAAAATATGGTTAAAAGAGCACGCATTTGTGCCGCTGTCAGAGGCGGCCACTTGGCCAATGTTGTAGTCCATACATAATTGTAATAAACCAAACAATCGATAAATAAAATATTGTGTTTCATTTCCTAGTTATTCAAAAACAACCTTGGTCTGGAACATAATATTCACTCTGTATTAATGTTTTCAATATTTAATTAAAATGAATTTATTAATTTAATTCTGGCGTTATTCCTATCAGATAGTACTCAACAAAGGTGTTTTGAGATTTTCCATAAATATGAAGTAGATTGCTTTCAAATAACGGGATAACAGATGTATAAATTTGAAAGTGCAATATGTAAGTTTGAAAATTTGTCATTATCATGAATTGATTTTAACTGTGTATCTTTCTCATTGATACATTTAATTTGAATCGAGTTATTTTGACTTTTCAACCATCTTCATTGGTCTCTCATCAGCCGGCTTCTGTCGCATCAGAGAACATCCTCAATCTTACATTACACTGCAGACAAGGTTCTCTGTTAGCCATTATCGCTGCATTGTCTACCACCCACAGAATAAAATACTGGACCAATTGAAAGCTTCTATTTGAGATGACACTCCTTAAATATTGGTTGGGCTGATTGTGTGATCAGTGGTAACTTTTTACAGTGGCAAAAAAGTTACTTAAGTACATTTTTTAATGAAAATGGATTGTTTGATCGTTGGTAATAAACGCAATAGTCAACTAATTTTACTCTCGATTATCGGATGGTAAAAACCGTAAATCGCTATTTAAAAATGACGCAAATGTTTTTCACCACGGGTAATGGTAAAGTTACTATAGTAAAAATTTATTACTGATCAGACAACCCGCCCTTAGTGTCGTATTTATCTCAAATAACGTACCAATTCTGAGGGATGTACTCTGATTGTCAAACCAACTACTACTGCATTTGCCCGCACACACAATATTTCAAATAAACTATTATAATTGATTGACAAGACCATCGTGTGGTTTGGATATAACTTTATTAAGACATAATGTAATTACAAAATAAATTCAACTAGAAGAAGCGCACGGCGGCGAGCGTGCCGTTTAGGTGCGCTGCACGCTGCCGTTGTAGTACTTGAGATTGTACAGAATGTACATAGGCGTGGCCAGCCAGCAGCTCACCATGATGCTGCACAGGCCGAACATCTCCTGCGGACACGAGGAACATAATTCATTAACAAATTAATCAACTATAACATGTCATGTATATGGGACAAAATATTCAGACCAATGTCGGTTACAACCCTAAAATGTTCCAATTCAATAATCGGATCAGAAATACTCGATAGTTATTGTGTTTGGCAGGTCCTGTCAACTCTAGTCTAAGACAGAAAAATTACAATCTTTAGTGGCAATCATTACCGCTATTAAAATGGATGGATATAAATAAAACATTAGGTTACAAGTTATCTCATTACAATCAACCCTCCACTTTCCACCAGCAACTCCGCCCCCTTCTCCTCCATCTGTCAGGTACCAAATTACTTGTATGTCTACCACTTAAGCCTTGTCTCCTATATTTGTGTGTAGTTAGTTTAATACTTCACTTGTCGGTGAGAGCTACCGTTTCTCTCGAAACTAGAGTAGTGCTAATAAACTCAAGTAGAGTTATAACATTGTTTTATTTATATTCATCCATTACGATGAAACTACAAAGTTAACACCGATTCCATCAATAATATCGCTGATATTTTGTATAATACTTTTTAACAATTATTCAAAATAATGCCCCTTCATTAAGATGATCCTGTGATTCGAGTGTTTATTTATATTTATGAAAATAATTTATGACTTTTTACTATTTTTTATAATGCGCTTGTATTAATATCCTTTATAACATTTCTTTGTCTTTGTCACTTAGTGTCGTGAGAATTTAAATAAGTCACAATTTCAATAGTAAAACAAAATATGTATACATCTGAAAATTTGTCGGATAAACAGTGAAAATTTTGAATCGTCCGCGCATCAACATTTTGTCTCATACAACTCAATCAAGTCTGGTAAATATGGCCAAGCTGATAACTAAACATGAATAAATTCAATCCTAATTAAAATTAATCAAATTTTTGCATTTTCGTGAACATGGCGATTTTTTTTTTTTTTTTTTTTACCAAAATATACACCACTTTCAATACAAACAGCGCGGCATACAATGCAACTAATCACTCCACTTATTATTATTACGTATTTTGACAGGCGTAAAAGTGAGGTTATGTGCGAAAAATATCGATTATTCAAGGAAATGCGTGAATTTTATTTCAGTGACAATTTTAACGTTAAAATCCAATTGCAGAAGTGTCTACAGCACACACAAACACGACACGGCCTTCAAAATTAAATTAATTGAAATCATTTTCACATGTCAAAATTACGTAATAAAAAAAATATTTTTTAACACAGTTCAAAGTGAAGGTTTTGAAGGAAAAAAACATTTAGAATAGATAGAAAATATAGTTGCAAGTATTGACAACGGTAAAGGAATGAAATAAAAGAATATTGATAAATAATTAATATAAATATCTGCACTTACAATGTTGGATACCCTGCTGCGGGCGGGCACGCACTGCGCGATTAGCTTGTGGTTGTTGAGCCTCTTGATCAGCGCCGGGCTGCTGAGCAGGGGCTGGAACTTGAACAGTTTCTGCATGCCGGACATGGTGCTGGCGGTGTATCCTCAAACTCTTGGAATCGTCTCGTTCAAACTCGCAAATATCACAACGTTCGAGGGCGCAGCGTAAAACGCAATAGCACTGGCGGTGTTGCCGGGCGGCGGCGCCGAGTTTTCCCGAATTTTTACGTCATTGTGAATTTTTCCTATTTCAATCCTTTCGTGTACGCGATGACATCTTACGTGTGATATATCTCACCCAAATAGCAATGATAGCAGATAACGAATATAAAAATAATATTCTAATTACCATTTTTCTAATTGAGCTAAGCGTTTGTGTTATAAAATAATATGACTAATTTGGTGATCTCTCAAGCGAGCATCTTACCGCTAGATCGAAGCAGCAGAAAGGCAGCCTTATTTGCTGGTTTTTTCGCCACAAAACTGATGAAAATAATATAAAATCGTAAAATCCGGCAACAATGGTAAAATTCACACCTATATCATATAAATGTATGTTAAGTATAAAAATATGTCTGTTTTCGAATTCTAATTTCTGATATTACAAATACACTTTACAATCACAATGAACACATCTTGGTAATTCGAATTCATATTCTTAAAAAACTAATATATCAATCTAATGGTATAATAAATTTCCCTATGCGTTACAAACTGAATCTTTAAACTAATGGCATAAATGTGATAGTGTCGAAAGATCTTAATATGATGTCGTTTAAATAGAAAATATATTTAAATATTACTGTGTTTATATTTAAATCCTAACTAAAAAATATCGGTAGGATTTTGTAAGAAAAATTGAGACAAATCAACATGAGCACGAACATTATACAAGAGGAAGAGATATATTGAGACTGCCATTCAGGAAGAAGGCTACATATCAACAATCGGTGATGTGCAGCGCGATAAAGATTTTTTTATGAAATGTCAGAAGATAATATTGAAAAGGAGAAATTGCATTAACTCAAAATAAAACTATGTAAATATGTGCAGGATTAGTTATATATGTATGCACTAGATTAAGAATAAATGGGTAACTTGGATATTATGAACCCTACCGTAAACCATTTTTTCGATTGATCTGATCAGATCGTTGACCTCAACCCTTTCTATCCTGACGGTACTTAAAAGTACTATCAACTTAATCTAGTCATATATTTTACTGCGGTGTCAATTCTTTGATGATACTACTAACTTTTATGTAAATAATAGTCTACTTGATTTATTCAGACCACTAACATTACAAAATTTTTGTTATATCAACACTGCTGCGGGCTAAATGACAGTCGCGCATTGTTACAAGGTTAGGTTTGACGCGCTTGTATTCCTTGTGATTATTAATAGTTATTTTAACCTTTTTTATTTATCTTAAATTTTCAACTGTACAATTAATGTTTTAGAATATTTCTTTCATATCTTTTGTACTATGCTATATTTTTTTGTGTACGTCATGTAAGGTCTGACAGTAATTTAAAGTGTTACAAATTATAATTAATGAACCTAGATTTATTTTTTTAAATTTTCCATCACAGTTTGCTTATTTTATGTATAAAGAACACTACAGCAAATATACAATTGCTAAGTACTTAAATTTAATAATTTGGGGTAAAAAGGGTTTAAGTACTGTTTACTAATTAAAGTGGCAAAATTATAAGTATAAGATAACGTTCACAATTCCCCTTGGCAGTGGGAAATTGGTAATGCTGGTATCACTGAATACGTCATTGGACGGGCTCCGCCCCCAAGCACTGCTCTTTGAACGGAATGCAAAGAACACGTTCTAAGTAAAAGAATCAAACAAATTCATTCATCCCTCACAAGAGTCGCGTAATAAATCCATCCTTTTTACGAAATAGTATTATTTTTTAGTGGTGTTCATTAGGTAATACCATAGACAAATATGATGTATTTGATTTATTTTTACTAGGCCGATCAACGATATCTTATCATAAATTAATAAGATGGTACGACAACACGGCGCATGACAAATCCATCTACAGCAGCGGGCAAAAGATTCTTTCAATTCTTCGGCCATATTGTCTCTTTTTTTTTTTTTCCAATTCCTTAGAGTCTACGATACTCTGAGTACTCTACATGCGGCTAGACCGCCAAATCTACTGCTACAAGTGCATCAGCGCTAATCGCTTTGACACTTTTACTAACTACTTATTGTAATAAACATCATATGTGTTTTATATTAATACATGAATTGGAAGGGTAAAAAATTCTGATAAAAAACCCTCTAAACAATTTACTGGAAGTTAAATGCTTCAAATTAATTAGGCGCGACACTTTATGTACAGTGCCGCCTTATTCTATCATAATTCTTATAGGTAACTAAAATAAATTACAACTACACTTAAGAATATTGTTTTATTGTTTACAAAGTCATGGATTGGAGCCATATTGTCTCATCTGACTGAGGTCACTATAGGTCAATTCTAGCGGTGGGTTCACACTGTACGGAGTACTTCAATGAACTAGTTCTTTATACTCACGCTTCGCAGTTTGCACGTTTTAAATCGTGCTGACCCTTCAATAGTTCAATACTTCACACCGCATTCACACTAGCAAATAACTTAGTTGCCTGCAACGAAGCTCTCACTCGGCAACACACACAATTAACTGCGAACTCACCACATGTAGTTCATTGAAGTATACTCTGTGAAGTATCTCACTACACACTTCGCTCTTCGCACTTCATTGACAATAACGACTTAACAACACTTCACTGTACTATATTAAGTGCGAAGCGATTTCGACCTGCATCGGGAGTGGGCCAACCAGTGATACCAACATACTTAGAACGAAGCGTTCATTACGAAATGAAGTTTTGTACTTCGCTAATGTCAATGCTGACACGGAGGAGGGAAGAACAAAATAAAATATCTAGGAGTGATCACAGATCCACTTTTGAGCCGGTACTATGGTAGGGCTCTTTTTATATGCATTTGCGATTCTTCAGCTCATATTTTCATCTACAATTACATTTGATACTTGGAACAGTTTATCTAACCTTCATGCGCTCGCGTGGGCGGTCAAGTGACCGCCTTTTTGAATTTTTACGTACAATTCACTCCACAAAGCTTAGAGGGCGGCGGGAAGGGCACGTGTTCTCTAGTTGCACTCTCCTCCTCTAGATCCTACCCACAGTTCACTCAGATCACTTCTCTCTGCCACTCATTACAGCTTCAAACTAAGTGAGGTCAGGATCGACGGTCAGTTCACCGCCTTGCGAGCGCTTACCAGATTTTTTCTACTCGTCAACTTCAGAATGTAAGTTTTTTTTTTCATTCCGCTATAATTTCTCTATTTTATAGACTTTTTCAGTACTCCAGTGTTTGTGTATAACTTTATACACATTTTTTATACAAGTTTTTTCCTTTCAATATCATAATAGATAACAATCTCAAACGGAAAGAACATATTACTAATCTCACAAACTAAATAAGGAAAACTGCCTACATAATTTTAGACTCGGAAACATCTTATCATCTACATATCTGAAAATAATATATTACGCGTTTGTACAGTCACATTTGCAATACGGTATTATTGGATAGGGAGGTGCATATAAAACTTCAATATCACAATTAAAAATCACTCAAAAAATGATAATAAAAATTATTCTAAAAAGACTATCCAAGTATACAACGGTTCACACAATTTAAAGTACCAAAAATAATAGACATATACAAAAAAATTCAAATTTTCAAAATTAAAAATCAATTACATTTTAGAAGCGAATTCCGATCTACAAGATGTAGAGGTCAAATTGATATCCCAAAACTAAAATATACCGCAACTCAAAATCAATATATTTATCAAGGCATCAAATTTTTGAACAATCTCCCCATCACAATTAAAAAAATTACGGACTATCATAAATTTGTAACTGAAGTAAAAAAAATATGTACACAGACTAACTGAAACATTAATTAACTCGAATATACTCCTTCTCTATACACGAGTCTCACTCTCATAGAGAAGAAACAAATGTTAAAATATATATATCCACTGATTATTGAAATTGTATTATGTTTTTAATATTAATAAAAAAATAAAAAATTCAAAAAATATATATATATATTATTGTTTTTTTCCTGCTTTTGTACTTTTTTCTTCAAAAAATTTTTTCGTTGTGTCAAAAATAACAATAATGGTTATTCTTTTTTAAATTCTAATATTAATATATTTACAACACATAGGGTTAAAAAAAATTAAATTACTGAGAATTTAAAAGCTATTCTTATGTTCCATTTGGGTATTAGACTTTTTTGTTTGTTTATTTACCTAGGTAATAATATTTTATTGATAAATAAATAATTTTGATCAAAATTGTTTTTGCAACATTGTGTTAGATATCCTATGTCCGTATCATATTAAAATATGCAGTTTAAAAAAAGTAAATTTCGTAAGAATGATAAAAATTATCTATCTAGCGCGAGTGGTAAAAGAAGTAGCTTTTACCATCACCACAATCTTTAGCTCTGCCTATTTAAGAGAGCGCGCATTCTCTTCCACGAATCAAATAAGACATAAGATAAGAAACAAATTAACCGATAATAACTCCCGTATATTCAATTATTCTAAGTAGCCTACTTCTATAAATGCCTTCAAATAAAAATCTTAATTTTAATTCGTTTTTTCTTCATTAAAATGTACATAGCCACAGTGAAAATATTTGGCACTTCTCACTAGAAATGAACAACTCTCTGATGATAATGAAAATACCGAATCTCATACCTCTTTGGGGACCCTGTGCCTCGCCGGCGCCGGATACGTGATTGTCTTGATGGACCTGTGACGGGTAAACGTCTTCAATCCAGCACGTATCAGATTGGACGTTTTCTGAAACAATTGCATCACTGTAGACACCAAAAACTGCACAATACTTAATGATAAATTGTAATAATGAATTGCAAATCAACAAATTGTCACACAATAACGCGAGGAGAAATAAAAAGTGAAACAAAATAATAGAAATTCCAATTATTTCAAATAATTTTTACAAAATTTATTCAGTTAGATAGTTGGTACATATTTAAAAGTTCTTACTTATTTTTACATAAAAAATATCAATAATAATAAGATTAAACACTTTGTTTTAACCGGTAGTTGGGGGTCTACAAATTAATTTGTAATGATTGCAATCATTTTGTATATAGATAAAACTTGAAGAAATTTTGATATTAGAATTAAGGAGCCCAAATAGCAATAACTATTCTGCATTCGCCTTTGGAAACAAGCCATTCTTTTGACATTAATAAGGGTTTAGAAATTAAACATACGAATATTAGGGGTTTACAGTTAGATGAATTTACAATTTAAAAAATAAGAAAATGTGTAAATAGCAATGCTTAAATTTAAAAAAACCAAATTCTTTTTGCAAATAGTCACCTATTAAATTTGTTTTCACAGTAGTTCCTACTTAGTTAACCATCACTTATATTTGTATAGTTTTGTTTATATCTATGGTTTTATTTTTAATTTTAGATACCATAGATTTTGAAACATGCTGATTTATCTATAAATAGTGGTTTAAACAAAGTGTTTTATCTTATTACATAATAACTTTAAAATATTGGCCTCCATGGCAACGTTTTATCATGGCTAATAAGTTAGTTAACAAACCGAAAACAAAAAGTAAAAATAAATGGACACAATAGCACATCTGAAACCACTGACTTTGGCATACCATAAAGCACGGCGCTTGGACCATTGTTATTTATTTTATACTCTAATGATATATTTAAACACAAATAACATGCTAAAATAATATCTTATGCAGACTATACAGTATCCATAATTAATGAAAAAACTTTGACTGACGCTAATATATCTGCAAATGAGGATTTGCATTACGGTATTATTGGATGGGGAGGAGCATATAAAACTTCAATATCATAATTAAAAATTACTCAAAACTTATTCTAAAAAAAAGACTATCGAAGTATACAACTCAAAAATAATAGACATACAAAAAAATTCTACATGATCCAAATTGATATTTCAGAACTAAAATATACCGCAACCCAAAATGATTATATTTATCAAGGCAACAAACTTTTTAACAATCTGTCTATGACAATTAGAAAAATTACAGACTACTATCAATTTGAATTTGAAGTAAAAAAAATATGTACACAGACTTACTGAAACATAAATTAACTTGTGTATACTCCTTCTCTATACACGAGTCTTACTCTCACAGAGAAGTAACAAATGTTAAAAGAAATGATATATATATCCTACTGATTATTTTTAAAATGTATTATATTTTTTAATATTAAAATAAAAATATTATTTACATAATATGTAGCCATAAAGTAATTTTGCTAATATTGAAGAAGTTAAAAAATATGATGAGTTATATTATACTGAAGTCCGACGACCATGCATGCTGGGTCGAAATTGATAAAAATTTGAATGAACCATTTTAAGAAATATATATGTTCGACTGGTGGAAGTTCTGATATTCACCACAGTTCTGTAAGGAGATGAAACATGGTCACGAGAGGGAACGAGTGAAACATTATTCTGTTTGGTTGTGTGGTGTTGTATAACTGTACACCATCGACTGCGAGACGAACGAACGTTTTTTTTTGTGTAAACAGCCATCTATAAATAGTTTATTTTCATTCTGGGTTTTCTATTGACCAAGTATTCCCTCCCATTTTAGACGTGCATAAATTCTATAGCTTCTCTCTGGCTGCCTTCTGAATTTAATATGATAACGAGTCTCATGTCAAATTGTACAGATATGACTCTGGTACGATGATACTGGAGCCAATCTATATCAGTTAACCTTTCCTCTCTGATAATGTAAACTGAGTTGAAATTGCCTCTAATTATGTGAATATCTCTGTAAATATACTAAATACAAAATTCACATCGTAGCTATTCCTTCGTAATATATTTATGTATTGGATAAAATATTTACAATATATAAGTATTTACCGTGCGCAAAAATATTTTTTTTTCCGAAAGCGTTTACATTAGCTCCGACACCAATGGCGCCCGATTATTATTTGATATCAATTTAAGTTAAATAATGAGAATTTTTGTGAAAAACATACAAATATTAAACAAAAATCAACATAGATATCATACAACCCATTTTTTTCTTACGTATTCTTCTTTAGTGTCTACGAGTGTATTAAATATCTTTAACAACGTTCTAATGTATTTCATCCTCCCCTCTGAAAACCTGTGTAATTTATAACGCGATATTTAAAATGATCTGCAGTTTTTTGTCACATTTTACACAGGACTATATCGATGAAACATAATTTAATCTTAAAATCCATCTCTAATGGTAGATTAAATGACTTAACAAGTAGCTACGCATTCGCTCTAATTAATTTATCAGTATGGCAATGTGCTGTCGGCTTACTTTGTCTATGGATAAGTGAAAAGCCTTGTCTTATCTATGGCCTTGTCCGTCAACCAAGTAGTGTGTTGATTATGTGTCTATATGGAAAGTTATATCATATATATATATTTGAAAATATGAATAAGTTTTGTGAGTATAGTACCATAGTTCGTAGATCATATTTTTAATATGAATAAATATAGATGTAGATGAAGCTACACCAGAGTTTGACAGGTGAGTAGATTTTTTTGTTTTGTTTTATCTCATGTATGTAAGGATCGCATCGAGTACAGTTTTAAAGACAGATATGAACATAGGATATGTTTTTTAAACTCCAGGGTAAAAATGGTCACGAAAATGCGTTAAAATCAGCATATTGGAAAGTGTTTAACATTTTATAGGAAGTCACCTAGGTGTGAGATGCCTTATGTGTTCGTTAAGATTCCGTCCATTAGAACTATCGAATTTTTGTTACATTCGTATTTATCGATAAAAACAATGTTACGTGTACGTTAAAAAAGTTTGTCACATTTTATAGAGGCTTCACAGGTGGGATGAAATATATTATAACGTTTACTGGGATATTCTGCCGTGTGAATCTAACCTTTCTGACCAGAAAGAAGGTTTTTTCTCAGTCGTGTGTGCATATGGATGCATAAAAACCTTATATTTTCCAAGAAATTGTAAATATTATTGAGACAGTGAGAGCAAACATGGACTAACCCCGAAAAATTCTGTAAAATAAATGTAAGATTTTATCATGATACATTGCCGTAGGTTCACTATTGCAAATATATTATTTCTAATTAATTTGTCATGTGATTTAGATACGACTGTCAGCATACCTGTACTTATTTTATAGTCGATACCATTCTCTAGTCAGGGAGCCAGCCTTCCTTGAGAGCGCCGCTTGCACTTGCGCTTGGTGCTGCGTGCTGAGCTTCAGCCGCAGCTTTACACCCTCAGAAGGGGAACGAATCCGTGCGCACGGCCTCCAGCAAACAATGTAGATGCGCTACAATAATGCGCCAACCCGAACAGTATTCTGTACGAGTTGTTATATTCAATTCGTAGACGGTTGTACGCCACTTGCTTGTATTTTGACCAGAGTTTGCAGGTATGCATGCTGGTGAAAAACGACTTAAAATGATGCTCTTCACTTCCTTACTGTATAGAAACGCCGTGACAACAATTCGCACGAACGCTTAACTGTTTCGCCTGTTGTTCTATATCATCATCGTCTTGTCAATCTTCATTGAAGATATGGCCAAGGTATTTGTCCTTTTTTTGAACACTTGGTTTGTCCCATCCAGTCACACGGGGGGATATTATCTGTCTACTATTTATGTATGGAGGTATCACTTGTATATGGAAAATTTGTCGGTTAGCCCACTTTTGGTCTCACTATTTCAGTTTGCTTGCGCGTTGTTTCCAGTTTTGCCCAATAACTTCCTGATCACCGTGTCTTAGGTTAAAATATATTTAAAAAATGTTTTCTTAGAAGCAATCACTTTGTGGTTTGACATGTCATATTAAATAAAACACCATTAATTTGTACAGAACCACTCATTTTATTACACGCCAACCGGTTTCGCTTAGCTCAAGCATCGTCAGGGCGTATTTAAAACTAACTATAAATATAAAAAGAGTGCACTTATATATATAAAGAAGGGTATTATGTATATATATAAGTGTACTCTCTAAATACGCCCTGACGAAGCTTGAGTTAAGCGAAACCGGTTGGCATGTAATAAAATTCATAGTATTATACAAATCTATACTATACTTAATCTAAAAAAATAATAAAAGGCTAATTTGTGATGTTACATTATAGTTTTCAGGTAGACGTAAATTGTAAATTATATTTGAAAATATCAAGTTCGGATCCTCGACATGGATCTTGCCGATCAGGACGTTCCTGCCATCAAACCTGAGCCCGAGTCTTATGCCGAGAGCGGTGATGGAGGAGACGAATACTATAGTCCCATAGATATTTTTTATACCGATATAAAGGAGGAGTGTTTGAAGAAAAGCAGTGACCAGCTATCTGGTGAGTTACCGCGGACCGTATCGCGCCAATGTCTTGATATGTATCAGCGTCATATTCGTCTTCTTATCCTAGGAGACTCAGGGGTGTAAAATTAAGGCAAGATGTTGAAAAAAAACATTTCTCGTGATGTAAAACGTAATTGATGATTAATTATATTTTAAAATTAATAATAAATAATAACTAAGGATAATTCTTATAGCGTCATTTTTGTGTTTTTAGTATTTTTTAAAATAAAGTTGCAAAATAAAAAAGAGGGCAAAGTTTAAAACTACCCCAAACGCCCGTTTACTGAACTTAGACCTGGCTGGTTAGTTCTACAACCCTTCCTGCAGTTGAAGTAGAGGCTGATCTGAAAGTTTGACGTGTATCATTCAAGTTGAATGGGTTAGAGGGGCGCCATGTTATGTGTCGCCTTGTACATCAACCATCACAATTTAAATTCAATTCTTCCAGAGAAAACGGAGCCGATGAGTTGACGCAAATTTATTCTGAGAGAATGTAGAAACTCCATTGTTATCTGTGGTGCCGCATTTAGAATAGATTGTAATATATCCAGCGTTAACATTGGCAAGCCAGTATAAATTCTATTATAGTTAGTGATGAGATTGGTAACTGATATTTTACTGTTGGATGTTTAGTTTCCAGTATATCAGTGATTGCTCGCTGAATTACAAATAATCAGTTACTAATTATCGTTATAATCCAACACAAATGTCACAGTCGCAATTAGAATAACGGTTTAGCTCATTACTGATTAGAGTAATCCAGAAGTGACGGGCTGCCTCACCAGGAATATGTCTCTGAATACTGTTAAAATGTTTCGGTTGATGAAAGCATCCATTAATTATGTTTTTTTTTATCGCTTTCCAGCTCTAGTAGTCGAAAACATTGACGACGCTGTTCGAGACTCACGAAATAATCCAACATTAAATGAAGAAACGAAAGATCTCGCGCAACCAGCGCAGAATATCTATTACAGTGATACTTCATTTGTGAGTAATACAAACACGGCGAAACTTCCGAAGGTATACTCGTGTCCTTACTGCAACCACACGTGTTCTCTGAAGAGTAATTTAAGAAGGCACATACTGGCGCACACGTCAGAGAAACCCTTCTTCTGCTCGGAGTGCACTTTCACTTGTCGGCAGTCCAGCGATCTGAAGCAGCACTCCCGCATCCACACCGGGGAAAAGCCCTACGCCTGTCCGGACTGCAGCCACACGGCCAGGACGAAATCCGCAATCAAAATACACTCGAGCGTTCACGCCACGGTGAACACGTTCTGGTGCACGCGCTGTTCCTACACGTGCGCACTGAAACACAACCTGGTCAAGCACATGCGGACGCACACGTCCATCAAACCCATCCCTTGTTCAGAGTGTAGCTACACATGCAGACAGTCGAGCGATTTAAAAAAACACATGCTCATACACACTGGCGAGAAACCGTTCGCCTGCACCCACTGCAGTTACACGTGTAGGCAGCAGACCTCTCTAAAAACGCACTTCGTGAGAACTCATTCGGGACTTGAACCATTATCTTGTAACGAATGTGGATACTCGTGCACTCAGAAGCCTAGTCTCACGGCGCACATGCGATTCCACTTGGAAAAGAAAGCATTTCCTTGCGAAGAATGCAGCTATTCCAGCAATCGGCGATCTAATTTAAATCAACACATGCTTTTTCATACAGGCGAGAAACCATTTTCCTGTTCAGAATGTCACTTTTCGTGCCGGCAGCAAAGTGGTTTGATAACGCACATGCGCGTTCACACGGGAGAGAGGCCCTTCGCGTGTCCCAAGTGCTCGTACCGAGCCAGGCAACACTCCGCCTTAAGTGCTCACATGAAGGTTCACTGCGGAGAGAATTCTCTGTGAGCTACGATTCGTTTTGAATAACGGATTAATAGGAATTCTTAATACACCACATCTATCAAATTTTCAAAAAAAGTCCATAGATGGCTACAGCATAGTTAGTAGTACATAATTGAAATGTTCCAACATGATAACATATATACAACTTACAAAAATTTGATAGATGTGGTAGCATGGGTAAACGTTATATTGTGTAAAGTAATCGCTTAAGCCTGCCGATGACAGGTAGTAAACCCTGTAATGCCCAAGATATCTCCGTGAGACATCTATATCTTAGTAAGAATTCGCTTAGGCCACGTTCAGGAGCGTAATATTGGCACAGCGGCGTATCATAAGATGTTTTTTAAAGTATCGACAGTGAAACAATGTTGTTGAGCTAATAATTTATTAGTTACAGGATACGAACGTTCTGTTTTAGCAGCTGTGACTCGTACTTGCGAGTTAATTGATGTACGACCCGACATAACCCTCGAGGAAATTCATTATACATACATATAGGTTAAAGGAACACTAGCGAAGTGAACAGCGCTAATGATACGACAACAATTGATACTGAACTCAAGCGATTGTATAAACAATTATTCATCTGTGTTAGAACGGACACGACCGAGTCAGTTGACAGTGACAGAAGATAGCAGCAAAGCGACAGATGAGAGAGGACCGAAACTTTGCCATATGTTACGAGACACTTTATTATTATTTTACAAAATTCCGTCGAATAGATTTAAGTTAAAAAAAATATAAATAAAGACGTATCAACTACAAATTTTATTAATATTATCGCCGTTTTCATATTCAGTCGATGTTCATGCGTCTATTTGTCTCCGGAGCCAACAAGCAAAGAAATTGCAAATTTACGAAGGAGGACGACAGAGTGAAGTGCTGGCAACGTTGCACACGGTGGGCGGGCGGACATTCTAGATCGTGTAGCTCTTCATCTGTTAAAACATTTTTTTAAATGATGATTCTGTTATTAGGCCCAAAGAGGCCACATTTGTCTTTTGCACAGCTTTGCACTTTAGAACTATGAACTGTACCTACTTAATATGTTAGCATTTCTCTTAATCGGTAAGTATCGATAAAATAAAAGTTAATTAGGTCAAATTGTGTCAACGAAAAGTTTTGTAATGATTCAGGTTGGGCCTAGGTAGGTCATTCTTGTGGATCAACAGTCATCACACCTTTTTCGCGAGCGACTTTCCTGAAACCACCCTAATATTGATTGATAGTTTGGCCGTCTGTGGCGTTTCTTTTTTCGCCGTATAAATTGAATTATAAATATTTATACTCTATAAAAGGTCAGTTATTGTTTCTATGTCTTGTTTAAGGGCGTGTTTTCATTTTTCCAGTTTGAAATTTTGAGAAATTCCACCCGAATTACATATGTTTTCAGGATGAGACCTTCTTATAAGTGTTAGAGAAATAATTAATGAGGTTATTTGTTGCGTAAATCATGCGAGAGGAAAGTTTGAATAAAAAGAAACAACAATAAAATCATTGATTTTCTCACAAGTGTCAAAAATAAATCGTACCTATCTGGAGTCTTTTCCAGGTTTTTTCATATCAATACGTGGAATAAAATAAAATTGTGTTGTCATTTGAATTAAACCATCGAAAAATAAATCATTTATCGAAGTACCCGATAAATTAATAATAAGAACTTACGTTTTGTAAATAACGCAATAATTTGAATTATTTTTGAAAGTGGCGTCTTAAGCTGCGGGCTGTTAATGTTTTGATTAATAGCGACATTAAACACATCCATCGCTTATCCAATGTCCGAGTTGTATTTTATTTCAGCCGTCAGCCGTGCAACTCTAATAACCAGCCAGGGCATGAGTCTATGATGCGGGTGTTTCAGGACCCACAAAACACCCATATCTAAGAAATCCTTACTGCCCACACGGAAGTGTGTCGTGCCGCGCGCTCTCCCTAGAGGGCCAGTTGTCCGTCACCATTGGGCCACAGCAATGTAGTGCCGGCCTTTTTATGTGCACTCCAGTCTGTAAATCCAAAGCGGTGTATAGGTACACCGCAGATTTTGTCACGTGACATCGTCTTCTTCCCTCTGGCACTGTTGAGAAAATCTGTTTAGCCAGTCTTTCGTTTCCCATTCTGAGGTCATGTCCAAGCCAACTTAGCTGAGATTTGAAGCAGCAGCGAGTTCATTCCATGATTTGATCTCTCCACGTCACTCCCACTGCTTCTTTTAGGTATCTCATCTCGTTTTCGTCTTATCTTTGTTCCTTAGACGGCACACAGTAGAACACTATAGCTGAATAAATAACACTTGATGCGACTGACGCAAGTCGCCGATCACAAGTGGTGGATGATGGAATCGGAGAGGATGGGTGGATAAGAATTAGGGAATTGATGAGGGATGAGGGATCTTCGATAGCGGACCAGGATGGACTCCCTGAACCAAAGGGCAGCTCGACTCGCCAGATTGATGACGCCGTCTCGTTCACCTTCCGGAAGTTCACCTAATGTTTGAATAGATTCGAACCGGCGATTCTGCTGAATTCACCGCACGCTGTTCACTAAATTCATATACAAATACTCTGTTGCGTACGTCTGAAATGATTGCCAATAAGATGGATCACAATGATAAAAATGTCACTCTGAATCTCGGCGTATTTCCATACAACGAAACATCAAACCGATCTGTACTTTAGAAGTGATCCACACGACTGATCACAGCGAGGACGACACTTTCTCTCTAAATCTTTACGAATTACAATTCGACAAAAACAACCAATCGACCCAAAGAAACAATGTGTACTCAGTGGAAATAGGGTAAGGGGTAGGTACAAACTAAAAACTGGTGACCATATGCTACGTTTAACAATAATCATTTTGATTCAAATGCCAAACAAAACTCATTTTTCAACCGAGCCTTCGTTTATTTCAATTCACGCTTAAATGAATTTAAACATATTTAATACTTCAGTTAACACAAAGAAATAAAAATTCAATACCTTATGGCTCTTCATTTGTATTTTTATTACACAGATTTTATACCCAATCCCGTTTTCCCTTCATCTTTTTAATTTTTATCTCTGTTTTATATATTTATTCTCTTATTTTAACTGATTTTTTGTATTCCTGTTATAAGGGTTCTTCTTATGAACCTCAAAGGGTTCTTCTTATGAACCACTACAATCTGAACTTTGGCCATTCACAATACCTATAAAAACTCATGTTGCTCTCCCTTTACCACAACAATAGTTGCAAACTCTCCTCCCTTCTCCTTTTTTCATAAAAACATACTTAAATATACAAATATTTTTTATGGATTTTCATTATTAGTATCGCATGTTTAATAATTATTATGTTTATTACAATATGTTTACACTGTTAAAATCCCTTAATAAAATAAAATAAAATAAGGGAGAAAGTTTTAATTCCTTTCAAATTAAAGTCTTAATAGGCTATTTAACAGTAATAAGTTGTGATGTTTGAATTTTGGTGTCATTTTCGGGTCATTAAGTGGTGTCTGAAGCGCGATAACTGCGTTTAAGATCGAGTGTGCCGCCTACGACTTTATTAACAACCTGTATACGACCTATAATGACTAGTATACGACCTTATTAACATTTACTACACCGTGATATAAAACACCCGCACGCAGCCACGCTGACAACTCGTGTGACCGTAAGAAATTAAGAGGTTTTTTTATCATTTTAAATGAGAAAAAATGTGTTTTATTAAATGACTTTAAAGCTACAAATTTACTCTAAATATTGAACATTAAATGCAAAAAAAAGTATTAATATAATATCTAATTTAGAACATTCTTAAAGTCCTACACAAAAAGTCCTCTCCTCTATCTTTCTTCATTTTATTACTGAGAAAAATATATAAATATATTCGTATGTTTGTTATTCCGTGTGATCTTTACTACAAATTGTATTTTTGCCAACCTATTAATTTTAGAACGGATTAAATTAGAAAATCGCTGTTGTGCTGGGTTAGGGACTAGAGTAGCGCCGTAAAGTGGAAATCTACATAAAGTGTAGCAAGTATTTTTTAACCTGCAAGTGCATATATGTGTATACGAACAAGTATGTTTTTTCATGACTGTGTGAATATTAAAGGAGACAAGAGACTAATTTTGTTCTTACTTTTTATTGAATAAACCACGCAGTACAAATATTCGTATATACTTATTTAGGGAGGCCTTTTTACTATTATACACTGGCGTCCAATTTTTGTAGTTACGACACTGGCCCCAGTGTTTTATAAAATACGATTTTCCATTACATACATAAAAGTAGATGGGACATTAGAGCAACTTCTTATAGTGTGTGACCAAGTGTCTTTTTAAGGATGTGTTCCGATTACACGTGTAAGTGCACTGGGAACATGAAAAGGCTTTCTCACCAGTGTGCGTGAGCAAGTGTCTCTTTAGGGAAGCGTTTCTATTACACGCATAAGTGCATTCAGAACATGAAAACAGTTTCTCGCCAGTGTGAGTGAGAATATGTATATTTAAGTAAGTTTCCCTATTACATTTATATGCGCAACGGGTACACGAGAATAGTTTCTCACCAGTGTGCGTAAGCAAGTGTCTTTTTAAAGACGCGTTACGATTGCATGTGTAAGTGCATTGAGAACACGATAATAGTTTCTCACCAGTATGTGTGAGCATATGTATATTTAGGTGTGTTTTCTTATTACATTTGTATGTGCAGTTGGTACACGATAATAATTTTTCACCAGGGTGAGTGAGTTTAAATTCTTTCGATGAATGTTTCCAATTACATGTGTACGTGCGTTGAGAATTTGAGACTAGTTTGTCACCATTGTGAGAGAGAATATGTCTATGTAAATCTATTTTTCTATTACATTTGTAGGTGCAGTGTGTACATGAGAACAGTTTCTCACCGGTGTGTGTGAGCGTGTGTACTTTTAACGAGTCTTTCCGATGACATGTATAAGGGCAGTGATTACATGAGAATAGCTTTTTACCAGTGTGCGTGAGAATATGTCTATTTAAATGTATTTTCCGATTACATTTATATGTGCAGTATGTACAAGAGAACAGTTTCTTGCCAGTGTGAGTTCGAGTATGCCTACTTAATAGTATTTTCCTATTACATTTATAGGTGCAGTAAATACATGAAAATAGTTTCAACCTAGTATGATTATATATGTTTACTTCTGCAGCACTCGAGTCACTGAATTCTGGCGGTGGTCGAAAGCCGGAAGGGGGTGTAGTCGTTTCTGCGGTAGCTTGCTTCTGATCTGTAAAATAAAACAACAGTGTAAACATAAAAATTATTGCTCCTGAAATAGGTGCCAATACAACCCGCCGCAGCCGCTCAGGGAGCCGGCCTGGCACGTCTCTTCTCTCGCAGTCGCCTCCCCGACGAGATTACTAGCAACGCTTCTCGTTGTATTGCTGTTACTGCATGTACTTCCTACTGTAACTGTGCCTAAGTATTAATAAACTCGTGACAACTGTAAGTAGTCTTTATTGTTACAGCTGCTCTGGCCTTGTGAAGTCAAACGATGGTGAATGCCGGCAGTGGTGTCCGAGCTGCGAATAGACCTCTATATTTATCATTTTGTTTTATCTTATCCCCTTAGAGGGATAGTTTTCTTCCAAGTCTGCCCCTCTGGATTGTGCCTGCCTCGATGCCATCGCCGAGATCAGGAAGAGCAATCCTATTTGTTTATGCTGTGATGTAATCATTTTACCTTATTACTGTAATAATACTGAGACGGTTGCTCAGTTTAATTCTCCATTAAACTGAATTAAAAACTTGGACGAGAATGCGAATTTTACATTACTAATTGCAATACCGACTGCCCAGTAGTTATTTTTGAACACGGATAATGGATTTGTCTCCTGATAAATCCCTATTGTATTCTAAGTGTGGGTCGGTAATCAAATTTTGTTGTCTGGTGACTATCAACATTTTATTCGGAGCAGCAAGAGCGCGCTCTGATAGTAGCCGTCCACTTATGTCATATTCTCCACACACGTACACACCTACCGCTTCCCATGTCGCACTCCTGTGGACACACATATACCAACACTCGAACCTCACGTTGATGTTAACTGAAACTTCTTACCGGAATGCTGGTCGGTCTTCCTAGAGTACTTCAAGCATTCCTGCTTTATATCTATATCAGTACAGGGCACACCATCGCCTCCCCTTTCGTCAGCTCTTCCAGTAGCAGACCCTGGTCCAGGCTTGATGACTAGAACATGTGGGGTACCGTCCACAGTGTCCGTGGACGCCGGTGTCTTGCTCCAGTCTCCTGGAAATACTTGACTAAATATACGAACTGACAAACGTAAAACAAACAAAGAAAGAAAATGATTAGATTAGCGAACTACATCACATCCAGCATAAGCCACAATGCAGATGATATTAATGGGATCTCATATGGTTAATACTCTGCATTTTTAAGTAAATCGTTATACATCACAGACCATCAAATACATAGACATGAACTAATGCAAATTCCTTGTTTCAATATTCTCAATTTGGTGTCACCCACGTGATTACTTTGGTACTACTCACACAAAGAGCTCCACGACTTTAAAAAAAAAAATGACTTGATTGTTAATATGCATTAATGTAAAAAATACATCTTGTTTACACAAAGATTTATTTATTGATGAGTAAATATTTTTACTGTTGCATAAACGTCATAAACATTCGGATTTATGTTTCCACCATGAATGTGTAGAATGCTCCTCGTCCCGAACTAATGTTCCAAACTCCTCTCCTATACGTGCACTTTATTTCATGTCTATTCATATACTGGTCTGTGGACGAAGGCCTTTGAATACATATTTTTAAAACACGTTTTTCATTTCAATACATATTTTTAAAACACGTTTTTCCCAATTATAGTCTTTCAATGAAATATACATATATTATCACACGAGCTGCAGTATTTTTATTTATTGAATTTTTAAAAGCGCAAAGATTTATGATCCACCCAAGCCCAACAATCACAAAAGAATCGCCAAACTGTTCCCCCACGAAGCGATCCATTGTGACTAAATTTCCATGGACCAAACTCCCGCGCGATGTCGCCCGCGTGCCCCTCGATGTGATTTAAAAAGTGCATAAATTTATAATTATTTTTTACATTCTTAACACTCGATTGTTAACCAAAAGAATAAAATTAAGATAGAGATGGTGGATTAGTTCACAATGAATTATGACAAACTGAACATTTGCCGGCACGACGAACACTTATAAATCATTTCCTTACCGGAGTTGTAGTCGGACTTCCTGGAATACTCCAAGCATTCCTGCTTTATATTAGGGAGTGAAATATTTATATCGTGATATTGAACAACAGCGGGAGACTCTGGCTCAGGCTTGATTGCAGGAACACTTCGGGCGATGTTCATGGTTCCTGTAGATTCCAGTCTCCTGTAAATATACCTACTTGGAATGTCACGTAACAAGCGATATATCATTCCCTTAAATGGTTACAAAGTAAGCCGTGAATTTAATAATATTCAAAATAAATGCGACTGAACATTTAGGCCTGTTAGAGTTGTTGTTGTTGAAAATGTTTGTATCGTGATTGTGTCGGAGGGTTTAAATGTGAAACTGAAGCCCTCATCCTCTAGTGTTAGTTGTATGTCGCAGAGTAGATTTATTGTTGTTGTAACTAGAGCAAGGTATTTAAATGAAAGAGCACATAAAATGGTTGGCGGTTGGTTGTATCGGGGGAACAGGATTCACCATTTCCCGGGACCGGTTTGGAAGCAAGGGATTCCTTGTCGGTCCCACTCATCAAAGCTAATAAAAATACGCGACTTTAAATCAATAACACATTTAGTATATGCAAAACGAAAAAGGAGAATAAATTCAATTATCGCGAAGATTTTAAAATTTAGACCCTCCAGCGTCCCTTAAGTGGTCTTTATTCATATCCATAGAACGTAGTTTTACACACAGATGGAAAATTAAGGTGCAGTAGTTCAAGGAGGATCCAAAAAGGATAGTGGACGAGACACAAAGTGGATTGAGTCATCCTTACACGGACAGACTAACGGAGTTGCAAAACACGAGGTATGAAGAGTGAGAGGTAGTTACGTAGATGGAGTCCCACCCATGCAGGACGGCCTAACTATCCACATAAGGAACTCCAATGACTCACCCATACCTGAATAAATTACTTATATAAAACAAGATTCGTCCCACACAGAGGCGGTATACAGTAAAATACGCGTATATGGTTGTACTATGGAGTGTCTCGCTCGAGATGTGGAAGGAAGATGTCGATGAGCGGATGGTCTGCGGATAAGTGGTCGTTAGCTGTTTGGGCAGTATCCGTCACGACGGATGTTATCTGTTGATCGGGTTTTGGTTTTATATGGTAGTTAAGTGAGTCCATACACGGCAGTGAGGGAGCGTGCAGGGTCACCACAGGTCTTACAGTGACCTTTAAGCGGGTAAAACTACACTAATTGTACATACATTATACACCTGACCTTGAAATAAGGTATGAGTACGTAGGCGATCTGCACGTGCACCCTGTCAATCCAGACACTTGACTTTCATATCAGTCCGCCTGGTACCCAGAAATACGCAGTTAACAATACATCGCTACGGACGAGTTCTAGAAGCTAGCGAAGGCCAGCCACTTCTTTCCAGACAGTCCTTCCGAAAACACCTCAAGCGAGCAATTTTAGATCAAATTAACTTTATTCTCTTTGTACTTTTAATTGTAAACCGACGCGCAATGAACTGTTGAAGCTCATATCATGCATTGACGTGTGGAAGGCAAATGTGACCTCTTTGGCCGCAATAACTGAATCATCGTTTGTAAAGAATGTTTTAACAGATGAAGAGCTACACGATCTTGAACGTCCGCTCGGCCACCATGTGCAACATTGCTGCCACTTGACTTTGCTGTCCTCACCATAGCGCTTTTATACAAATGGGTAGTCATTACAGTTCATTCATAAATTTGTAAATTTCTTTTCAGCATTTTAAAAAGGTTAAGTTAAAGCCTGAACTAAATGAGGTAGATAAATGACCTTCACCTTACTAAAATGTAATTACACTGCGAGTGATGCATGACCAGCGCAACTGTAAACCGGGACGTATGGCAAGCCTAGATAGATGAAGACAATGGTCATGCAGTGGGACCCGAACTTCCGGCCGCAGGAAACTCTCCTCGGAAGAAAATACGGATTCTGTGGGAGTTTTAAGAACTTGCCTGTACGAGGACCATCAGGTCCCAGTCGAAGCCTCCAGGACCAAGACTAACTTTCGGTTCCAACAGCGATGCTCCCAATATACTAGTGGATTCTGGGTGAGTTGTGCGAAACCTCCGACTATACGAGTAATAGGCGACGTAATCAGCTCTCCGCTAAGTAATTAGCGCTTGTTCAGGAGGATCTCCAGCGACAGGCGCGAGACGCTTGAACATCTAGTGTCTGGTGTCCATAGATATGTGCGGACCATAGACATATTGTCGAGCTTTTGAGTGGGTAACCACCTATCCAATTTTTGAGTATTTCTGTCAAATGGACGAAATAATATTTTTAAAACCTAATTGGTTTTAGAGTATCACGTATTAAATAACGAAGTTGGATAAAGTACTACATTTCTTATTTAATTACTTTAAAATATATATATCTATATACAGCGAGTAAATCATTAAATTAATACTATTTGTTCCGAATTCGTAAAAACACATTTTTGGCGCGTCTTGCGAATCAGCTATGATCCACGTTATTAACACCTTTCCGCGTCCAAATTCACACTCATACTTTTCCTGAATGCTCGTCTTGTTAGTGTGAATTGTGACCTTGACGTTAGCAGACTTCAACGTGACTGATACTTGTTCGATCGCGACACCGCGATAGCATTCGCGGTGTGGATTTGTCAGCTCCAGTGCACCAGCACTGTAATTTGTGATCTTGTATTCAGTGATCACGTAGTGTTTGTTGTTTGTGTGACGCGGGTGAAGTTGCGATATAGCCGTCTTCAATTGGAAGCGGAGATCTGTCCTTCCGCGTACCGTTTGAGTGATCTCGGCGGTGACTGCAGGAGAGACAGAGGCGTCATTTCCGAATCCCGGTTTCCGAGATCACTAGTCCTTCAACTGGAACCCCTATCCCATAATCGACCCTTATCCCTTATATCCAAGTTCCTTTATTTCCTTCCTTTTCCAATTCATTAATTAGATCCTATCGGTGCATGATTACGTTTTCTTAACACCATTAAATACCTAAACAATCATGTGGATGTGCAATATCGGGTGTGTCTTGTAAAGGACGATTTCCGATCACACGTGTAAGAGCAGTGAGCGCACGAGAACAGCATGTTGCCAGTGTGAAAGAGCAAATGCGATTTAAGTTGAGCTTTACAGTTACAGGCGTAAGAGCAGTGAGCACACGAAAACAGTTTCTCACCGGTGTGAGTGAGCTTATGAACATTTAATAAACGTTTAAAATTACTCGTGTAAGGGCAGTGAGTACATGAGAATTGTTTTTCACCAGTGTGATTGAGAATATGTCTATCAAAGTCTATTTTCCTATTGCACTTATAAGCGCAGCGTGTACACGAGAATAGTTTCTCAACAGTGTGAGTGAGCGAGTGTCTTTTCAACGATGAATTACGATTACTAGCATAATTACACTGGGTACATGAGAACAGTTTCTCACCAGAGTGAGAAAGCATGTGTATCTTTATGTATCCACTTGTTTTACATATGAAATTACACTGGGGACAAGAAAACGTTTCCTCTGTAGTGTGTGTGAGCTCGTGTCTGCTGACGGTTTGTAACACGTTACTTGTAAACGTGCAGTGTAAACATGCGAACAGTAATTTAGTATTAGGCGCATGATCGTTTGCGTTTCCTTCTGCAGCACTCGAGTCGGCGTATTCTAGCGGCGGTCCAGGGCCGCATGGACATGCAGCGGATTCTGCATCAGCTTGATTGCTCATCAAAGACCCTGCCATGTAAAAATGATAAGATGGAAATATTAAATTTTGTTCAAGCAAGTTTTATTTTATTTACATTCAAATTAATTATAAAAAAAAGATGTGCAGCTACACAAGTAGCTATATAAAACAGAAATTATATAAATAATTTAAAAGAAAAAAACAATAATAATTTAGGTTTAATACAGAATAGCTGAGTATCAAAATCAGTTACACTTTTGACTCAGAACAACATCAAAAACATCACTATTATATTTAAACATTGAACACCAGAGTGTATCTACGAGATTTAGATCGTTCCCAAGTCTGTGAAGTCTTTGTGTGGGTGCATTACTATAAAAATGAGTTTATGATGAATTTACATAGAACAGCACCGACGAACTGGTACACAATCAGTTAAGTTAAATTAAGGGCGTCCAGCATGCCATTTACTACTTTAAATAAAAATAATAAATCACTTAAAGTTAGTTAAATGAAGAGTGCTCATTAAAAAATCATAATTCAATTGTTCAACTGGTATACACAGTTTGAAGTTAATAAATCTTAAAAATTAATGCTGAACCCTTTCTAATTTTAATTCATGAACTTTATAGAATGGAGACCAAATTGTTGAGTTGTATTCTAAATTACTACGAACCACAGCCGTGTATAAATGTTGGTGACGCTATCGAATATTTTTTAAACGTTATTAATTCATAACCAAAAGATTAAAGAAATAACTAGAGAAGAATGTAAATGGCGCAGAAACTATGAAAACAAAAATTGTCACTTTATTAATTGTTAATCCAAAAAAATCTCATTACCAGAGTGCTGATTGGTCTTCCGGGAGTACTCCAAGCATTCCTGCTTTATATCAGGGAGCAAAATATCAATATCACTGTAGGGCACACCATTGGCGGTGTTGAAGGAGAAATTGGCTTCATTTTCATCACCGTTCACAGCGGGTGACTCTGGTTCTGGCTTGATGGCTCGAAGACGAGAAGCACCGCGGATGGTATCTATGGATGTCAGTATATAAGAAATATAACATTACCAATATTTGAACATGTCCAAGAACACACAATTACTGGATTTTCACCTACAGAGGCACTGTTATTAAACAAATGATAGATATCTCATAGAGACGAAGCCATTTTATTATATTAAATATAATACAAAATTTGGTTGTCTGTAAAGTCGGTTTACGGACGATATTTTAACGTGACAACGTCATAAGAAAACATTGATGAAATGATTGCATACTTTTATGAATAAAAGTACCTGGTTGAACAGTGGTTTGTGCTGGTTCTGCTGCTAAAGTTTGACGTTGTTGGTATGTGAGTTGTCGTTGAATGCCAGTCTGGATATTGTTTGATCTTTTCCTTGAACGAGAAGAGGATGCAGTAGTCGGTTCTACTGAACCACTGGCAAGAGCCAAGTTAGCCAAGTTGGAGCCGCTGCGTAGTCTGCTGTTTTGTCGTCTTTCGGTATCCGATTTCCTCGCAGCTGCCGCCTGTGCAGGAGTTCTGGATGCTGCAATACGATGTCTGTACTCACGTTGTTTCTGCGCATTCGATTTTGGAGCAGCGATTGTTGGCTCAGCGAATGGCGTTGTAGACGTAGATGCGGCAGCATCTTGCACCTCCATGGATACATTACTCGTTGAAGGTAGTGGCAGATCCGTGAGATCCACAGGTTCATCAGGTTGGTGTGACATGGTGTGACGTTGTTGAGTACCAGTTCGGACATTGCTTGGTCTTTCCCCTGAACGAGAAGAGGATGCAGTATTCGACTCTAATGAACCACTGGCAAGAGCCAAGTTAGCAGCTGTGCGTAGTCTGCTCTTTTGTCGTCTTTCGGTATCCGATTTCCTCGCAGCTGCCGCCTGTGCAGGAGTTCTGGATGCTGCAATACGCTGTCTGTACTCACGTTGTTTCTGCGCATTCGATTTTGGAGCAGCGATTGTTGGCTCAGCGAATGGCGTTGTAGACGTAGATGCGGCAGCATCTTGCACCTCCATGGATACATTACTCGTTGAAGGTAGTGGCAGATCCGTGAGATCCACAGGTTCATCAGGTTGGTGTGACATGGTGTGACGTTGTTGAGTACCAGTTCGGACATTGCTTGGTCTTTCCCCTGAACGAGAAGAGGATGCAGTATTCGACTCTAATGAACCACTGGCAAGAGCCAAGTTAGCAGCTGTGCGTAGTCTGCTCTTTTGTCGTCTTTCGGTATTCAATTTCCTCGCAGCTGTAGCTTGTGCAGATGTTCTGGATGCTGCAATACGCTGTCTGTACTCACGTTGTCTCTGCGCGTTCGATTTTGGAGCAGCGATTGTTGGCCCAGCGAATGGCGTTGCAGACGTGGATGCGGTAGCATCTTGCACCTCCATGGGTACATTACTCCTTGACGATAGTGGCAGATCCGTGAGATTCACAGGTTCGTCAGGTTGGTCTGCCATGGTGTGACTTTAGGCGGTTCTGCGAAAGAAATCGTTGATAATTTATTGTTAAAAGTATATTTGTTATACGTTAATCAGATTTTTAATATGCAAGAATTAATTACCTTTATTGCCGCAATTGTTGTTGTAATATAAACAATGAAAACCACATTAACACATCACTTCACTTTATAAACAGATCACGTGTAGGTACTGTAGGTGTATAAGTTGTGTGCTGCCGCTGTCTCTTTTCTACTCAGACGCATCGACCAATCGAGTGGAAGAGAGATAGATGCGGCACAATCCGAACGGTAGGCCGATCGTGCCTCTCTATCGCTTATCCGCGCTCTCGCTCGCACGCTTGCCTTCGGCGTAACGCGACAAACGGGACAATGAGTCATGTTTTTTCGTGCGTGCAGCGGGCGTTCATCGATTTATAAGACGTTGTCACGTCAAAAATAGTTTTGTCTCTATGAGATAACTATTATTTTTTTTAAAACATAACATTAGTTCAAACTAATAAAGAGTACATGGATAAGGCGATTTGATTGATTGATTGATTTATTTATTTATATATATATTTTGACATCCATATTTTTGTACTAACAGAGGTGGATACGTAATAAACATACATAATACATAGTTTATTATGTGGGATGGAGTAGACTTCACCTCTGACATATACAGCGTTGTCCTGGCTACTTTGCTAGACTAAAGTCTGTGTTAAAGTAGCCAGTTTTTTTTCGTGCTGTTGTGGTGTTTATTTGGAATAAAAAGAGAATTCAAATATGAATAAAAAAGTAAATAAATAATTGGATTTAGGAATTCCCCTCATTGTAAACCGATCAGCTCACAACTGAACTATGATTAGCTCCTGGAGTGTCTCCAGCACTAGACACCACTTATCTATGGACAAAAGGAAGCGCGATGACGCTTCTACGGAGCATGTACATCTATCCATTGCATAAAACAAGTCTATCGTGCATGTTAAATGTCGAGGAGTTTTATTAAGAATCTAACAGACACAACCCATATTAAATGTCGTGTGTTGTGTATTCACAACATTCTTATTAAAATAATATCAACGAAACTGAATTCATTCCGCGTATAGGTGAATACACTAATTGTTTTTAAAACATTTACATGATGCAGTTCAAATAAATTAGTACTTTGATTGTGCACTCGGTACGATATCAGATTCATCAAATCGAGGTCGTCCGACTTGCTATTTCATATTCAAGGTTCTTTCACACGCCAGGTTAAAGCTAAAAATAGCTTTTGATTTGTACAACGGGTGTAGATAGTTTTCTTCCAGAAATGATTTGGTTGACAATGAACTTGTTCTCAGTCCTTGTATCTCCGTTGACTTCCCACCGCCTTGGTGAAGAAGGGAGATATTGTTGTACTTCAGGTTGCTGTCGAAATCTGTTTTTGTGGTCCGGGTAACTTGCAACGCACGGCGACCGAAAAAATTAATGTTGTTTTCATTTTTCACATATATAATTAATGTCCATATTTTAAAATATCAAACAAAAGTAACAATTTGTTTAATCTAACTTATTAACCCAAAAAACATCTCACCAGAGTGCCGGTTGGCGTTTCCGGAGTTTTTTAAGCATTCCAAACGCTCCTGTTTTATAGTAGGGAGCAAAGTACAAGGTATACCATCGCAGTTTCCTTTTTTACCGCTCCCCGTCAGACGTCCTGGTTCAGGCTTGACGGCAGGAAGATACGGGACACCTTCCATGGCCCCTACAGACCCCGTCTTCTGCAGACATAATAGGATCATTTCGTAATACGCGAATTGCCAAAAATAAAACAGATGTGAAAGATAATGATGAGCTTAGCAAAATAGATAAGAGAACGACTTAACAGCTTAAACCACAATACATATGGGCTGTGGGCTGAATAATTATTAAAGCAATCGAATATTACTTAATATGAAAAAAATGCACTTGTGAAGTATGAAGGATAATCGTTAAAAGCATCATTCACAAAAATGTTGCGTTGAACATCTAAGCAATACATATAAAACATCGCCGTTTTTAAGCATTGTTAGATTATAGATCAAGAGACGGCTAGGTTTATTTTATTAAGCACCCGAAATAAATGTATTTTACGAGATTTTTCAAAAGGCTACATAGTCATATGTTTCATAATACATTTAAACCGTCTACAAAAATTGCAGTTAGGTACTGACTTGATCTGAGAATATAGTTTTTTCTTAATTTAACAAGGGGCTCGCGCGAGTCCCTTCGAGCCCCCTCCAGCCAACCACTGTATGAAATTAAAAGAACCTCATATGGTTAGTGTTTCGCTTTGAGTAATGACGAAAATAATAATGTGTTAATAATAGATATCAGTAAGCGAATACAATCTGAACTATGAAAAATTACGTACATTGTCATGACCTTGGAAGAAAGAGGTATCGTCTAACATTTTGTTCAAAATGAATTTTACATTGTATTAAAATTTTGACGATAATTTTCTTTTTAAAACTATCTTCAACCATGTCAAAACAAAGAAACAGTGTTATATTTTGGTAGCACTTTGAACTAAACTCTGGCGAAGAAATCTTAAAATAGTATAATTTCATAATTTTAAAGCCATACAATATCTCAGTTTGAAGTTAATGTTATATGACACCGTGTTGTTTCGACGTGCCTAATCAGTTGATAAATTTTTCCCCCGTCACTGTATTTAGATACGGTACTGTGGAGAATTGCACAAATATCCCCACTGAATATTGCTGTTATTGTACAGGAGAATCAGAGCACCAGGCATAAGCCGCACTAAACGTTAAAAGGCGTGTGACCATAGACACGCATGGACCATAGACTGATATGTAAAATGTAGTTTTATATTTCAACAGAGCCTTCGTTGTGAAGAAAACGATATTTTTCGATTGGTAGGTAGTTATTTAATAATCAAGTCGAATTTTTGTGAGCCCCGTAACAGCACACAACCTTCATACACAAACCGACAGGAAGACCACGACTATGATGGCCAGATAGTCGAGACAGCTCTGCAAAGTACGCGGGTGCCCTGCGAACTTGACCACGGAGGTGGTGTGACTGCGGTCTTTAAATGATACACAGATATACTCGATTACTTTAAACAGAATCTGATTGTGGTGATTTTAAAAGTACCACCAGATTCCCTTGGGGTTCTATCCTCTCTTCTTACTTTCGAGTTACTTGGGTTGAGTCCTTCTAATAATAACTCAGTGTCCATTTGTAACAATTACACTTTATTTATAATAGGTAAGTATTTACAGTATTTAACAATTATATAATTCAGAAATAGACTGGTAATTATTGAAGGTGGCGATGAAAAAGAGACCCGTTCCCCCAGTGACGGTCTCTCATAACCATTATTCCCCACCACTCATCTAACACACACACGCGCATCCAAAGTGACAGTTTTCTCACTAATCAACTTCCATGTACCTGTCAGAAGTACTAGAAACATTTTACCATATTACTGTAACAATATTGGGACGGTTGCTCAGTGTATTTCTCCATTACACAGAATTCAACATTTAGGTAACGAGTATACGGATGTTGGTGATGTATGGAACATAGCATTACTGGAATGCAGAGGAATTCTAACATTATCAGAAAAAATGGCTTTACTCGGAACAATTCAATGCTAAAAGATATGAATATGATGACCTTTAAGCAGAAAATATATTTCAATATTATGGTATTTATTTTTAAAATCCTCACCAATGAAGTATTGTCAGAATTTATATAATAAAATGGATGCAATTAACATAAAAACGAACACCATACGAGAGGAAAAGACTGAGATTGCCATTTAGGAAGAAGGCTAAATCTCAGATGTACAGTGCGATAAAAACTTTTAATAAAATACAGATTCTAAATGAAACTAAGAAAATATGTGCTAGATTAGTTGTAGTGAAAATAAATATTTTTATCTTGTTTATATTAGACCATATATGTATAAATACACTTATTTATGCACTATATTAAGAATAAATAAAATGTTGAACGCCCTTTTGTCGCTAACAAATATCCACGTCTCACAAGTCAAATCAATTCTGAATGTATAGAACTGTCCTATAGTGGGAATGTGCCGAGCTAACAATGCTTTATGTACCGACGTAGATGTCCATTTTGTTTAATTACCAATATTTAAATACTAAACTATTAACATTCTTCATTCAAGTAATCGAGTTTATACAAATCTACGTATTACTAAAATATTTATTCTTAAATACTAAATTAATGTATTAGTTATAAATATATACATATAAAAACAATTTTGTCGAAATTATTGTTTTTGCGCTACCGGGATTCGAACCTGGATCTCTGTTTCCAATCCGGGGAAGTGCACTACCAATTGTGTTATAACGCCAGTACTTTTCATGACAAATTTTCGAACCTATATGTTACACTTTTTCAAATTAATACATCTGTCTTTGCATTATTTGAAAGCCATCTGCATTATTTTTACAGAATCTCAAATACCTCAGACGCCAGAATTATCAATTCATTTTTATTAAATTTTGGACACATTGATACAACTTATATTATTAAGGAGAACACATTCTTATTATGGAGTTGTAATTATTCACAGAACATAGGTCTGTGATATAATTTAGTATTTAAAATATCACAGAGCTATGTTCTAAAAAATTACAACTTCACAATAAGAATGTGTTTTCCTTAATAAGATTTATTCTTCTTTAGCGGTCTCATGGGACTCGGAAGTCCATGACTGCAGTCACAACGGAGCGCTACCTTTGACATCACTTCGAGGTCCTGTCCGCCAGGGCCCTCGCTCCGCCTGCCTCCTACAGAATTGTCATAACATAATCCGCTCATGTCTTATTAGGACCGGTTATGTAGTAAGTAACCATCGCCCGTGGTAAAAAAAAACGTATGCGAGTTGTCGGTACGTCAAATTTACTATTGTCAAAGCATAGATACGAAATATCGCCTCATAGTGTGTCAAGACAAATAATCATGAAATATACTTTATTCGCCTGTGCGTTCAAAACCTGTCACTTTGGTGTGAAATTTTTTCAATGTGTTAACCTTTCCCATACGGTGCTAAAATAAAAACGCGCGCTCCGGTGCTGTAAACTCAGTGTACATGAAGACTTTTGCGATTTTTAAGTCGGATAAATGTGAATATTTTACATTAATTATATTAATACAAATTAAATGCATTAATCAGAAAGATGTACATATAAACACAATTTTATCGAAACGTATTGTTGTTGCGCCACCGGGACTCAAATCTAGATCTCTTTCCAAACCGTGGAAGATGTATTACCTAACTATGCTATAGCGACATTATTTTGACGACAAATCTTGGAACCTTTATGTTACACTTTTTCAAATGAATACGTCTATTGTTACATTATTTGAATTGATACATTTAATTAGCATTTAAAATATTACATACCTATGTTCTGAATAATTACAACTTCATAATTCCCAATATCTTGTATCAATTATTGTGAAAAAGTGCCAAGAACGAGAAAAACATTGGTCATACGGAATGACAGCACAGAGACGAATACGACACGTCTAACTCAGCCAGTGTACGTTCTCGCTCTGCCATTAACTAAAGTGACGATCGGCATCAGGTGCCCCGCGCACTACGCCTTCCGCACCACTCCACACGAGCACATACAAATCACGTCAGATTCACCGAGAAAACTATTTTATATTGTTGCGAATGGTAAATACCTATATATTGTAATTATTGTGTTTACGCGCTTTATACTTCGATAGATAGGCCTCATATAAAATTTTGAATATGTGTGTTCTATTTGTGTAGATTTGAATTTACAAAAAACAAAAGCGATGCTGCTTCTGGGAAAAGAGTCATTGTGATTCGGACGGACTTTTTACGGCGGCAATAATAAAACTTTGAGTATATATAATTTCGGATTAGCGGTTGTGTGAAGGTGTGAACGTGGCTGACCAGCATATTTGCGGACCATCAAGCTACAAGGTTAGCGACGTCGGCCTCAACCAGCACAGGTTCGCAAAGGTTTGTGTAATTTGAATTTACATAGATTGAATAACTGTATTCATCATTACCAATAGAAAACCCAGAACTAGCTATCGAAGTATTTACGGAAACATATTGTATACAACACATCAATATATTACGGAGGAATACCTAAAATGTGAACTCTGTATTTAGTATATTTACAGAGATATTCACATCATTAGAGACAATGTCAACCCAGTTTACATCATCGGAGAAGAAAGGTTAAACGAAATCTCATCTTATCAATAAAATAGATTCTGTTCACTGATCACACAATCAGAAGTTGGTGCAAATTATCAAACTACGAACAAATCATTTGTTTCGGCTTTTTAGAGACTTTCAGTGAATATTAAATTACTATATACAATTATTAATTAATTTATTTATTAACGCCCTTATGATGGGATTTTACAAAATATGTTATGTATAAAACACAATAAAATACACATGAGCAGCTACACAAGTAGCATGGAATATATATAGAAAAAATAAGCAAAACAAACTATAAAAAAATTAAAGTTCAAGACAGAAAAAATAATAAATTTTAGGTTTGACTCAGAACAGCATCAAAAACATTACTATTATATTCAAATACTGAATATATCTACAAAACCAAAATCGTTCCCAAGCCTGTTAAGTCTTTGTGTGGGTGCATTCCATTAAAAATTAGTAAATGATGAATTTACAAGGAAAAGCACAGACGACCTGGTACTCCGCGCAGGAACGTGTACAATCAGTTCAGTTAAATTAGAGGCGTCCAGTATGCGTTTAAATAAAAATAATAAATCACTTAAAGTTCTTCTACACGATAAGTTAGATAAATTAAGAGTGCTCATTAGAAAATCATAATTCAATTGTTCAACTGTATACACAGCTTGAAGTTAATAAATCTTAAAAATTAATGCTGAACCCTTTCTATTTTTAATTCATGGACTTTATAGAATGGAGACCAAATTGTTCGAGTTGAATTCTTAATTGCTACGAACTACAGCCGTTGTCTTTCACCGTTCTTAATACAAAACCGAGGCATTTCGTAGGTTTATTGGTGATTTCAGTAATGTGTGGAACGAGTGATAGTTTTCCATCAAATAATATGTCGAGATCTTCAATTTGAGATACTTTTTTAAGATTAACGCTGTCATGAAAAACAATGGGTTTTTTGATGCTGCAATACGTTATAGAATGACATTTATCAATATTTAAATAATTATATGAAAATCACGGGCGAAGCAGTTTATTATAAAACTGAACATAAAAATACAAAACATTATATTTTGTATTTCAATGAATGAAAAAAAAATAAATAATTACCAATGTTACAAAATGTTCACTTAAGTTTCGCACGCGTGTGGGAGATCGCGTGTCGCGTTAAACACGATTTCCAGTTAGATGTGTAAGAGCAGTGAGTACACGAGAATAGTTTCTCACCAGTGTGAGTGAGCAAGTGTACTTTCATGGTTCTGCCTCGGTTACACGTGTAACTACACTGTGAACACGAGAATAGTTTGTCACCAGTGTGGGTGAGAATGTGACAATGGTAGTCTATCTTTCTATTGCATTTGTAAGGGCAGTGAGCACACGAGAATAGTTTTTCACCGGTGTGAGTGAGAACATGATTATTTAGGTCTTTTTTGTTATTACATTTATGAGTGCAGTGGGTACAAGAGAATAATTTTTCACCAGAATGAATGAGCATGTGTGTTCTTAATGAATTTTTCCAATTGCAAGCATAACTGCACTGGGTACAGGAAAACAGCTTCTCACCAGTGTGTGTGAGCAGGTGTACATTAAAGTTACCTTTTCGATTGCTCGTGTAAGTGCAGTGAGGACATGATAATAGATTCTCACCAGTGTGAGAGACCATGTGAGAATTAAGAGATTCTTTCCGATTGCACGTGTAAGGGCAGTGAGGACATGATAGTGGCTTGTGACTGGTGTGAGTGTACATGTGTCGATTTAAAGAATAGTTTTGATTGCACGTGAAAGAGCACTCAGTGCACGAGAATAGTTTCTCTCTAGTGTGCGTGAGCACGTGCCTGTTGAAGGATTGTAACCAATCACTTGTGAAAGAGCAGTTGGGACATGAGTACAATTTCGAATTGCGAGTAAGCGTGTGATTATTTGAGATTCCTTCTACACCACTCGCGTCCCTGTATTCTGGCGGACTGGATGGAAGCTCGGTCTGTTCTGCGGCAGCTTGTTTGATCAACAAAGATCCTGCAAAATGAAAACAATGTAAATACTAAGATTCTGCTGGAATCATTTATTTGTCGGGAACCAGCTGATGACTTAGAACTACTACTAGGGGTAACAGATCTAGTACACGAAATTAGGAGTCGGAAATGTTCACGGAGTGTGTACAGATTTACACTTGATGTACATTTGCTCCGTCCATTTGTCAATTATGACGCCCCCCCGCTCTAGCAGTGCCCTTCCTGACTATTGATGCAACGCCTCACAGCTCAGTCACGTTGCCACTCTGGAAATAAAGGCTAAATATCCCTAAATTGAGCAGAGAGCTTCGTGGGTCCATTTTGAGAGTTATTGGTGAGCAAGATAGTCCAGCCCCAAGATCACAAGTGCAATCACAAGGACAAGAAAATGACGACCGTTTATTGCAAGTGTGGAAAAGTCATCTGTGGAATGCATCCAACGAAAATTTGCCCAGATTAACCTTTTGCCATTAACACTTGCATCCTTTTCTTCCTTTCTTATCCTTCTTATCCTTATCCTTTCTTAATCTTACTCACTATACAAAGATCGGCTTTACATTATTTTCTTATAACTTCATTCTTTACTTTTGTCATAAATGGATCTGCCTCATATATGCCTAAGCGATCTCATTTCCACTGCATTCAGTCTACTTTCGTTCCTTTTCTGCCAGCCCCATACATCAGTGTCGATACCAGGACTCCATCGTGATCCGCTAGTTTATTTTAAACTTTATTTTTAATATTTTACTTAATACACGATTATACAAAAACAGCGATTTATTCCACCTTCAAATTTCATATATATGTATATTTTTTCACCAAAAGGAACCATTTCCTTACAATATTACATAAATTTCATATATATATATTTTTTTTTTCACCGAAAGGAACCATTTCCTTACTATTTTGTAGGTCGGCCGTCCTGGAGTGCTCTAAGCATTCTTGTTTTATATCAGGAAGCGATATATCTACATCAGTATAGGCAGCACCAGCGCCTTCTCCTTCATCATCTATCCCAGCGGGAGATCTTGGCTCAGCCTTGACGGCAGGAAGATCTGATGCACCATCCATGGTCCATGCAGACTCCAGAGGCTTGCCCCAATTGTCTGAAACATAATTAAAATATTAAATACCTTGGAAACACATTATCAACCTCTTAAAGTATTAAAATAATACGTATTACTTTCAATACAAATTATATTAATCAATTAAAAAGATATAAAGAAAAATATTTGGTTATTATCGCCATTCCAACCTGGACTTTTTCCTATCCAGGGAAACGCGTTAACCATTTTCTCCATATCAACCGATTACGTTCTTGATATGTCTCTGTAGTCTTTTGTAATTGATACATTAAATATTCTATTTTTATAAAGCATTCAACTTAACATTACGATGAATCTCAAATAGTAATACAAGCTAGGAGACGTCAGAATCACTTATCCTATCACTGTGTATTCTAGAGTTAGGACTCAGGCGGCAGAATGACCCAGAAAACTTTACACAGAAGTAGATATTTTGACAGTTTTAAACGTTTGCCTGCACAGTATGAATACCGGATCCGCGGTACACCAACTGGTGACACGGTTAGGACTCTCGGCTCTGATAGCGATATTCCTTATATACTAGTGGTGTCAGCTGCGCTGCACGTTGTGAGAAGGCTCCGGCTCCAAGGACAGGGTGATGTGAACGGTTGTCTTCACCGGACAGCACTTCACTGTGAACCGAATCAGCTCCCCACTGAATACTGCGTTTATTACGTCCTATCCAGGAACATCTCTAATATAAGGAATGTGTTGCGTTAAATGGAAAATGACGGAAGATCATAGAGACGAACGAACCATAGACGGTTATAGAGTTATTGTGATATTCCAACAGGTTTCATTTTTCATTCATTCATTTTTGTTGTCCAACTTGACATAATGGTTGAGCTAAGCTATACGCAGTGTAGCAATAGTGTTCCGTATTCGTACATATTTTTTTTATATATGTGAACACATATACTTCCTTATGTGAACCAAAATGATTATTGATAAATGTAGTATATTATCAATATATGAGCCAATCAGGTAGAGATGAATCAGAAGCATGGCTATCCAACATTCTAATATAGTTTATACAATACCTTCACTAATAATTCACTAGTCCTACAACACTCCCACTACATATATATATATTTTTTTTAAAACTTTTTTATACATATTTGTAATTCTCTTTTTATTCCTGTCGATAAATAACAGCACGAAAAAAAAATTGGCTACTATAACACAGACTTCAGTCTAGCAAAGTAGCCAGGACATTACGAGGACATTACGTATTCACCTATATTAAAACCAAAATATGTATGTCAATATACATATAAATAAATAAATCACCAGTTTTTAGTTTGTTCCTACCCCTTAACTTATTTCCAATCAGTACATATTGTTCCTTAGGCTTTACTGATTGTTTTGAATTTGTAATTCGTCGAGATTTGGAGAGGAAGTGTCGTCCACGTTGTGATTTTATGTTGGATCATTTCTAAAGTACATGTTTGTCCTCAATTCGGTTTGGTGTTTCGTTGTATGGAAATACGCCGAGATTTAGAGTGAAATTTTCGTCATTGTGATTCGTGTTATTGGAAATCATTTTGGACCTGCGCAACACCGTATTTATGTGTGCAGTTATTGAACACTGGACGGTGGATTCACCACAGTCGTCTGTAGTTGCGTTTCAAGTTTTGGAGTAAGCTTTAGGAAACTTTTAGCGTCATCATCAGGTGAGTCGAGCTGTCCTTGTTATCCCGGAAGTCATCCTGGTTCGATATTAAAGGATTTCCTTACCCCCATCCATCATTCCGATACACTATTTCCTATCATACTTTCCGATTCCATCACCCGCCACACCAACGTTTCCTTCGGCGCATTCTGCAGATCAAATGTCACAGTTTTACAAGTATCGACATATCGAGGACGTGACCGTTGAAGCGAGACTAAGGTGGACCAGACACGTGATACGCATGGCTGATGTCATGTAAGGGGAGGTCGCAGACAGGCGAAGCGCCGTGGCACAAGAAGCGGCACAAGGACTGCCTCTGGGAAAAGCTTAAGGATGGTTGTGTGTATTTTTACTAACACCCGCGGTTAAAATCGTTTGCGGGTTGTTTGAACGTCAAATTTACTATTATCAAAGCATAGACGAGTTGTCTACAGGCGAGATAATCATGAAATATGTACCTATGCTTTATTTTTTCCTTTATCTATGGATTTTTTTGTCTCAACGTTCGAAATCTGTCACTTCAGTGGACGAACTGTCATCACTAAAATAGCGGGATATTGAATGATTATCTGTCGTATACTGCAAGTGTCAATGTGCCAGATGACTTTTGGAACAGCTGTGAAAAGTCAGCCATATTTAACTATCGATTCTCGTTTTTACTATGGGATATCGGAGAGTAAAATAATTCATTTACCAACGACCAAATAATTCGCAATATTTTTTTACTAAACTAAAAAGTTACTACTGATAATATGTGCACAACCGGTCCATAATATGTGTGGAGAACCCGACGACTGGTAGCAGATGGTCCAAGATCGTGGGAGGGATTCCGACCGCTTCCGTTGACGCGTCTCGGCTCGTACACTTCCTCTCGCATTGGACTATTATCGAATAGCGACAGGATCCTCGAATACGAGGCCCGGCACCAACCAAACAAAATTTTCAGTAATGTATTCACTGCTGACGGGTACACTCGCAAGTTTGAAAACTAAAACATGTCCTTTCACTTACGTGAATTGAGATTATAAATCGTGAATTAAATACCAAAACAAAATAAAAAATAATACAAACCTTGTACAATTTTATAAAATACACAATATCTACACGCGTAATACACTAACATAACCATCTATGGTAAAAGAAATTACACTGAATACTAATAGGTTAATTAATATTCAACATGTAGAAAGTATCTACTTACCGGGTTTCTGCTGTGATTTCCAGGAGTAGTCCGAGTATTCCTGCTTTATATTAGGGAGTAAAATATTTTTAACATCAGTACAGGATACATCAGCGTCATCTCCTTCACTGCCGCTCCCAGCGGGAGAACCTAGCTCAGACTTATTGGAAGAAAGATCTGGGACACTGTCCATGGTTCCTACATATTCCAGTGTCTTGCTCTTGCTCCTGCAAATATAATAAAAACATTATACTGTCGCGAATTGTTAAGACACCGCCTAAACTGCAGCTGGCCGCAGAAAATTTCTATAGTTTTACACATAAGAAAATACGTACTTTGACAGTTTAAAGCTCTTTCCTGTACGAAGAATGAGCAGTTCAACAACTGGTGAAGGTATTGCATTCGCTCTACGCCAGCCGAGGTCATCAGCCGTAATGCCTATATAGTAGTGGTGTCGGCTGCATTATGGACATGTTGCGCAGAGGCTCCAGGTGCAAAGAAAAATACACGAAAGTCGTCACTGGATAACTCGTTACAAGAAATAGATCAGCTCACCACTGAATACCACTATTACTAGGTTCTCTTCAGGACTATCTCTAGCACCGCTTACGAGTGGTACTGAACGTCAGATTACGGTCGACCATAGACGGGAGAACCATAGACATCATCTAATCTTCTACGGACATCTTCCCTTTGAGTGAATTTTGTGGGTAGATATTCAACGAACTTGAAAATTATGAAGTCGCAAACTATCTTTTGAATAACATGTATTTATCATTATACAGGAAGATAGAAGATCGGAATCCCACTTCATGGTTGATATCTTCTAGAAGACTCGGTTGACAACTTTTCTAGAAAAGTTGTCAACCGAGTCGTTATTTTGGTAACCGCTGATACACCATATACTCATTCTCAGTATTTCATTAAGTCTCTTTCAGATGAACTAAGAAACAGCAAAATTTAATCTTCAAATTGAATTATTTTACGATTTTGTGTTGAACGTAATAAAATAAACAGCAATTGTGGATTTTATCTCGTTTCTTAACTCTTTTTCTCTTCTTCTTCCACGGCATTACATCCCAGGGTGGGAATTGTCCCCATCCATATGTGCTCTTCACCCACTTTAATTTCTGGCTATTATTTTCTAGTTGTCGGACTGTCGCTTTCGACTTTCGCAGAGTTAGCCCACCTCTTCCTTAGCCTGTCTCAAGGTCGCCTCCACTGGGTTATCTATTTGGTCATGATCTGGCATTTCTTCAACATGGTCAGCCCATCGTACTCTTTGGGACCTACAAAATCTTATGATTGTTTATCGCCCAATCAAATTTTATTCTGTAAGTTCCATTATCTAGCCTAGGTCTATAGATTTTTCGTAATATTTTAATCCGATTTCTTTATACTTATAATATATATAACATAATCCATGTCGGTCCCTCATGATTGAGGATCGTGATTTCCATGAACTCCCGGCTTCTTGCTTCTCCACTTTTCTCGGCATCCTGTCCATCCATCCACCAGAGAAGTGCCTGTTACCTTTTCCAGTTTTTTTTCCTCTTTGTCCTTCGACGTGGACCACCACAACAAGTTTCTCCAAGGTACATACTTAGGAAATTGAAGAAATCGTATCAGGTTGCAGATTGAGAGTTTGTCCTTGATCTTCAGTTCTTGCAGAATGGAGACATTTGTGCGTATCTCCGTCCATGGTACGTGTGACATGTGTCTCCAGAACCACACCTCAAAGGCATCAATCCGTTTTCTTTCACTTTAAACCTAATATATAGCAACAAACGATTGTTGGTAAATTTGACCGATTAGATTATAGTGAAGTGATGTATATGCCCAGAAGATATATTTTCTGAAATATAAATCTACTACCAGTCTTACTTACCTTACCAACTGTACTTGTAATAACAATTTGTCATTTAATTACACTAAGAAAAACTATTTAATCAATTATTTTGTTTCCACTTAACAGCCTTCCTGGTATTTTTCTCAATGTTTTGAAGCAGAGTAAGTTAGGATATGAATTCGTAAAGTGTCCTCGAATAATTGCACTGTTAACATGAGAATGGTTTGTTTTCAGTGTAAGGCAGCCCCATAAATCAACCGCTACGCTCGCAATCGTAGATGTAACAGGCGGGGAGGTATTATGGATGGAAACCACTAACTGTTATTATATGAGTTTATTGATTCTGGTGCTGTGGCGTACGTTAATGTGTGAGGTGAAGTCAATGGCTTAGCTCGCCCGGGGCGCAGCGCCTCGAGTCTCGGTCGATGGATGGTGTTAACTAGTAGTGGTGCATCGCATTACTTGCCGCGTTCAGCTTCAATCTCCCGAGTATGACTGACAATAGTGGAGGCAACAGCTCCACTGATATATTTTGAAATTTTAAGGTTTTGAAAGGTTTAAAAATAGAAAATACCAAATCTATAGAATAAAATGAAGTAGTATATTAATAAAAACGTCGTGTGTATTTAAAATAAAATGTGAAACATTGTTTCTTTTATTAAGGAGAACACATTCTTATCATGAAGTTGTAATTATTCAGAACAGACGTTCTGTGATGTTTTAAATACTAATTAATTAGAAAGATATACATTTAATTAGTATTTATAAATGCTTTTCAGTAATTCCTATTAAAAAAGTTTTCTTTAGTATCTCATAAGTACTAGAGAGCGTATCTTGTAAATAATATATTGCGATGGAGCAGTGACTACACTACTCGACACTAATTTGTCATCAGTGTCGAGTGCAAATATGTAGATTTAAGTATATTTTTTTATCACACTTATAAGTGCAGCGTGCACGCGAGAATGCTTTCTCACCAGTGTGGATGAGAATGTGTCTCTGTAAGTCTATTTTCCTATTACATTTATATATGCACTGGGGACACGAGAATAGCTTATCACCAGTGTGAGTGAGCACATGTAATTTCAATGAATCCTTCCGACTGCACGTGTAGGAGCAGCGGCTACATGAGAATAGTTTCTCACCAGTATGAGTGAGCATACGCAATTTGAATGAACTTTTCCGATTGCATGCGTAATTGCAGTGGTTACATGAAAATAACGTCACCCCAGAATGAATGAGAGTATGTCTATTTTCATATTACACTTGTAAGAGCAGTGAGCACATGAGAAAAGTTTCTCACTAGTGTGTGTGAGTTTATGTATTTTTAAAGAATCTTTCCGGTTACTCGAGTAAGAGCAGTCAGTACACGGGAATAGCTTATTAACGGCGTGAGTGAGAATGTGTATATTTAAGTGCACTCTCCGATTACATTTATAAGTGCACTGACTACATGAGAAGAGCTTCAGATTAATCGTATTAACATTTGTGTGTCTTTGTCCAGCACTTGGGTCACTGTATTCTGGCGTTGATTCTGAGCAGAATGGATGCACAGTGGACTCTTCTGCGACTCGTCCGCTCAATGAAGATTCTGCCAAAAAAAACATGAAAAGATGAAAATACCAGACTCCTAGTTTATTTTATTCGCCAGGCAGATGCTGTGACTTGAATTACATAACATTGCTTCTTTAACACAAACTATTTAAAAAAAGAAAATTAATACCTAACTCAAATTATTACTTGATGATACAGATATTTTTAGAATGGGACTTGTGGTTAAATTTAGTTGGTTGTATTTGATTAGTTAATGACATCCTGAAGAAGAAAATGATGTTTTTCGAAACCGGTTGATGTATTTAATTCATTAGGTAAGGTTAATAAAACAAAGTTAACAATCTAAAATAATGGATTATAAGCACAAAGTTCATTTTCCTAATTTTAAATAAAAAAGAACTAATATATATTGGCTGTACTTTATATAGGTAGATTTACAGTGTACGTGTTATTTACTTTCATGTGGCGGATATAAATATAATGTTATTCATATTAAATTAAACAGGCCAGGTGTTTATTTTTTGAACGAAATGGATATCAGTATGTTATGTACAGGATGGCCCAAAAAAATGAGAACATTTCGTAAAATTTGATATAATTACATCAAATAACTACATTAACAATAGCTTAAATAGTTCACTAATTCACTTACTTACCTATTTATCTATATTACGTTTAATTTCGACAATTTCCATCTTTGATTATTAATTATATTATGTTTTGAAATAACTCATGTGTTACGAGATGTTCGCACTTTTTTTTGGCCACCATGTGCATCGTTCACGTGCTCCTAATTCGGCCGTTGGCGTTGTAAACGTAATACATATTTTCACTGGAAATCGAACCCGGAACCTTTGATATTAAACCAGTATTATGACCATCGGACATCGAGGGCCGTCTATAGTTCTGTTTGTTGCCTTTGATGATCAATTGCTATCTAATTGCTGTCTCTGCTAGTCTTAAATATTATAAATTATGTCATTACGCACAAAATAGCGATGACGTGTCCCGTACGTCACGAATGGTTAATTATTTACCGAAAATAAATATCCTCACCTGTGCGCTGGTCGGTCTTCCTAGAGTATTCCGAGCATTCCTGCTTTATATCTGGGAGCGAAATATTTACATCAAAAAAGGATATATCCCCGCTTTCTTTTTCGTAACCACTCACAGCCGGAGACCCTGGTTCAGGCTTGACAGCAGGAAGATCTGGGAAGCCATCCATGGTCGCAGCAGGCTACAGTTGCTTGCCCCAGTCTCCTGAAATATAATTTAAGCATATACTATGTTTGTATATGTTGGCGTTAAATATTTTTAAACATTCTTAACATTTTGATGAATTCTGAAATTTAATAATCTCAAGGCTTTTATTTCGGTCCTACTCTTACACCGCCTGGTTGGCATTTTGTTAATGCTACAAAAGCGGGTATTTGATAGCGTCCCGAACATAGTGACAGGGCGATATCGCGCAGCCGTCTATAACAAAGTTTGCTCTAATTATACCTGACGTTTTTTCAGATATATACTGTAATATTATATTTCATTATCAATACACAATTCATACCCCCTGTGGTATCTACAGGCTGCGGTGGGTAGCCGCATTATAATAAACGCATGCGATGAGCATTTTAAAGAGGTTTAAAGATCATATTTAAATGTAGATAATTTATTTTGACTTATGTTGCATCATTATCAAATGTTAATGCTCTATAATTAATACCTATCAAACAAAAGCATTTGCTCTGCCTACTTGCCAAATCTGACGCCTCCCCCACTTTAACAGTGCTCACACTGACTGTTGATGCAACACTTCATAATTCAGTCACGTTGCCACTGAGCACATAGCTTTGTGGGTCCATTTTGCAAGTTATTGGTGAGCAAGATACTCCGGCCCCAGGATCACAAGGTCAAGCAAATTTTATCCAGCTGTAAAGAAGAAAATGGCGACCACTTACTGCAAGTGTGGAAAAGTCATCTGTGGAATGTACCAATTTGCCCAGATTATACGAACTATGTAATAATTGCTTTTTAAACGTATTTTCATTATTGTTATTGTTGTTTTGAATTGAAAAATGTTTTTTTTCAATATTAAACATGTTTCTAATTTATGAGCAAGTATCAAATATATTTATATCCAGACACGTCAATTTAACGTACCTATTGATAGCAATCACGCCGTATTTATTAACGATACTAATCTGGGGTAATAATATGAATTACTTCTCAAATAATTTTGATTTCTAGAAATAAAATTTCAGTGTTAATATTTCATCAAATAACCAACGACTTGTTCAGTTTTAAAAATATATTAAAAACATTACAAAACTGTGCAAACTGACAAACGTACCATAAATATAACAAATAGTCAAATATAGTAATGACAGCCTTGTCAAAACATACCTATATAGACACGGTATATACCTTATCTATGGTATATACGTAGTTTCATAGTTTTATCAAACTGCCTGCTGGGATGAATACCGGACTCGCAGTACACCAACCGGTAAAGGTACTGGAGTCGCCCGATACCGTACAGTAGTACCCGTGGGGTAGTACTGACTCTCGGCTCTACCAGCGATATATTAGTGGGGCGGCCAGTAGCTCGGCTGCATACTTGACAAGTTGTGCGGACTCTCCGACTACAGGGATATGAAGACAAAAGTCGTCAACCAATCAGGTCATCACTTTATACTGATTGGTAGCACCCGTGCAGATGGATCTCCGGCAAAGTCAAATGACGTTGACCATAGACAATATACATTGATGGGCCATAATTTTAAGGTGTTAAGGCCCGTCTCCACGGAAAAAGACACATCTTAAAGGATACACTTTGCAAAATAATTGATTTGTTTATTTATTTAAGAATAACTTGACTTCTCGTTAGAGCAACACCCCGCACTCTGACGAAATACCTCACAGGAGAACATAAAAACACGGAAGACACACAAATTAGATATTTATTTAGCTGTTGTAAATAGGCAGATGTACATTACTAACTTAAACTAAATTAACCTATATTCGAGCGTCGCGATCTCCTCCAGAGACTGCTCCTGTTGGTTGGACGGCTTCGCTCCAGCCGACGTGATGGCGAGCTGGATGGTTGGCTGTCGTCTGATTGCTTGGGGCCGCTTCGACAACTGGCTGGGCTTCTGTTTCTCAGCTAATTTGTTGTCTGGTTTTTCGTGGCTGATCCCAGACCTTCGAACTAGTTCAACTCTCCCACACGGCCGGTTAGTGGACTCGCTCTCAACATCTGTGGCGAACTGTTTTCAAATTCAATGACGGACCTCCTGCTCTAGGTTCTGTGACGGACTCCTCTGGTTCGCATCCCGCGACTTTTTCATCTACGACGCGGTAAATCGGTTTATCAACATTTGTGTAAACGGATTTACCGTGTTGTTGCAATAAGGTTCTGATTTCTATTTCATATTCCACAGACGTTTTACGACTTTCCCAACTGTTTACTTTTGTCTTTCTATCTTTTTATTTTTGAATCCACGGAATTTCTTCATATCTCGTTATGCAAACGGCAACCCTATCAACATATTTACAGTAACAAGATGCTGACACGTGGAAACGAATGGAATATTTTTCGACTAGATTTTAATATATCCAAGAAGTAACAGGATGGATCTAACTCCTCACCGGCGTAATGTTCTACCCTCCTATCTCGGTGTAGAGGACGCCATCATCTTTTCCTTCGTCTCTCGCGGCTGAAGAACCTGGCTTAGGTTTGATGGTAGCATGATCCATGGCGTGGTGTCTCCCGTTAATAATCTATTTTACTGGCGAAAAAGAAAATTGTGTATGTTTATAGACACGAGATCTCCATAACCAGATTATATCGTTATTTTGTTAACAAGGTCTGGACGCGTTCACTAAATTCTTTTCCAGTATTTCTAATTTTTTAACCACAAAAATGTTTATGTTTGGACGCGGAAGTATTCTAAATACGTAATTGGTCACTAGACGCATTATTGTTTCGTCATCTGCCAGCTGCGGATTGGTGCCCGCCCCTAATTCAGATCACGGGTGTTGGCTCTGCAGCTTCGCTCCCGTGCTGCGTGTGCTCCTCATTCCTATTTATTTAAAACATTAAAAATCAGAAAAATTTAATATCTAGGACATGTGATGAGACGTCCGGAGAAATGTAATATTATTTGTGATCTCATTATGCAGGGAAAGATTGCTGGAAGTCGAAGCCTTGGAAAAATAAGAATTTATCAGGTCTTCTGTAGAGCTTTTGTGACAAGAGAAGAAGATGCGTCAATCAATATGACAACTAGAAATGAAAATTATCCAAGGCTTATCTTTAGGATGAAGAAGATATGGAAGTCCTCAATAATGTAAATAGTTTTTTGTTAGGCTAGAAAGGTCAGATATGCACGGCATCGGGCCAAAGTCAATTGTGAGCATCCATGACTGATTCTTGTGGTGGTGCACTATACAAGCCCTGTATCTAATTGAGGTACATCGTAGCGGCTTAGAAGCGACGATATATACAAATTTTAGATACCATCAGTTTACGTTTCCACATTTCATAAAATCTTTGATTTAATATTATATATCTTCGTTATAACATTTATATAATTGTCTATGATAATTGTTGTCTGTGGTGTTCTCCATGTGGACGCGGAAGAGCTTCTCGCTATACATCTCAACGCATCACTCACAGTTAAGTCGATATTAAAATGTTAATGTTAATTGTACTGGGAATATTTTAAGTAGAAACATAGCAGCTCGGCCGGAACATAATTTTTATTCTCAGGATTCTAGGAATTAAAAAAAATGCATGTTGAAATAAGTGGCCTGATTTGAAAAATTGATAAAAATGGTTCCACGATTAAAGCATCGATACGATACATATCCTTTCCCCGCAGTTCAACTCGGTCATTTACGCTCGACGCTATTGTGGACTGTTCTAGTCTCGGCACCATATATGAAAACTAAACTTTTATACATTTAAATATTATAATTTTCATCCATAATATATTTTGACAGTTGACATATTTTTGTCTATTTTTGCAAAGCCATGTTTTCCGATACGCCGGCGTGCCATTATTCCAAAAAAAAAAACAAGAATTACCCTCGGGTCTCTAATTACATTTAAACTATTTTCAAATTGAACCTTGTAGTTACTTTAGTTTTTAATTTAATATCTTATTTCAGTATTGAATTATTAAATGCCATTAAACAAATAGCAGTTAATAACGGGTACAATACAGGTTTAATATACACCATTTAAAATTTTACATTACGAGTCAATTTTTATATAGCTCACAGATAAAACAATAATATTTAAAATTGGCCTAGAATTTTATTCATAAATAGATTTTTGAATCAAATATCTAAACACCTTTAAAATTAAAATTATAAAGTTTTTATAATTAGTTGTAAAGATTGTATTTCTATATTGGTAAACAGGTCGAAATTTTAATATAAGAGTCATAGAGCATTTAAGATATTTAAATACTAATGGTTTTTCAGAATTTTTCAATCATTTATTAGATTAAATTATAATAAGTCTATTATAAATTAAAGAAACAAAAACGATATTGACACGTGGTCACAAACGTCACGTGGAACCCTCAAAGATATAGATTATTTTTCAGGTATAAATCGGGCGAAAGACTGCTGCGTTGTGATGTCACTTCCGGAACAAGATTTATTGTCAATATTTGAATACGTCCAAGAACACACAATTACTGGATTTTCACCTGCAGAGGCACTGTTATTAAACAAATAATAGATATCGCATATACACGAAGCTATTTTTAATGGAAAAATATGTAAGTAGGTGCGGGTAATTGCGGGGCTTACGACCTGTCTTTGGTTGGCTTAAGTGATCACTTTATATGAATATAACGTTCACCATACTCACCCATTAATCAATCTCCATGTCTATTACATTTTTGGAAGTTATATGTATGTTAATATGTGGAAACACTTCGTTTCTATGAGATATCTATTATTCGTTTAATAATAGATTTATTTCGTGTTCGTTGATTTACTTTACCAGCTATGTCTTTCGATGTTTCCAAAAGGCAGTCATTCTGATGTAATATTATAATAATACCGCAATACTATCAAGTTCAATAAAATTGAAATTAAATAACTTTGAATATTATATTCTCTTGAAATTTATTTAGTCGTAAATTTTCAGATTTTCAGGAAAAAACCCGTCATCGTCGCACGACCACTTCAGCAGCACTACTGATCTGGTTGATATGGATATTTCTGTCATCAAGTCTGAACCAGGGTCCTCTGCTATTGAGAGCCAAGATCAAAGAAATATAATTGAAGTGCTGTGTCCTGATGTAGACGGAACATCCCGCAATACAAAGATGGAACGTCTGAAGCATGACATTTCTAAAATTGGTTTGTGTAAGATTTTTGTACTCTCTCACTCTCAGTTGGACCGGAGGATCACGATGTTCATGTCTGAGCAACGTGGTCCTCAGTCCTGCTTCTACAGGGCGAACTGCTTCACTGTTCTCTGTGTAGCGAGGTCCGCTCATTTTTAAGTCATTCATCTAATCGTGCATCCGAGCGATCATTGATTTATCCGTCTCTTCTATTATCTAATCATAATCTGAAGAATTATTTTCCTGTACGGAGATCCAGAAGAATAGAGACATTAGTTTGTTTTGCAGTCTATGGTACGCGTACGATGAGGACAGAATGTCACTGAGGTTTTTTTTTCTTTCATTCTCAATTCACAGAAACGCTCTACCTCTACACACCGCACCCACAGTCATTCTTTAGTCTTGTTCTAATTTTTTTACTTAAGTTAAGACACTTACCTGGAGTTTCAATGGTCGAGGGTTCGAGCCCCATTCCAGGAGACAAGCTAGTTAGTCCTATTTTCATGGTACAAGCATTTATCTTAATTTGAAAACAGTTTAATATATTTTTTTGTTTAGATTCTCCTGCCGTGAAGTCTGAGCCAGGGTCTCCAGCCCAGAGCGACGATGAAGGAGAAGGCGGTGGAGCGCCCTACACTGATATAGATATATCGTTTGCCGATATTAAGCAGGAGTGTTCGGAGTACTCCAGGAGGGTTGACCAGCGCGCCGGTAAGAAGGTTGCTCCTATACACTTCTTGGGCAAATTTAATGTTGGCGAGAACATCCCTTCATCAATCATTCTTCCTAGATCCAAGACTATATTTTGACTGCCTTTTTTGTTTCACATGGAAGCATCTTCAGTGCTTTTGTTAATTGTTCATGTGTACTATCTCCATCATCAGCGATACGGGAAGGGAAGGTTGTGTTTCCATAATGTGAAATGAGGTCAGTTGAATAATCAGGCGGTGGGTGCAAGTTTCTAGGGGACCTTTTTACCAGTCCTAAATAGTTTACCAGGATCAGAATATTGTTGCATTTTTTTTTTACATAAATTAGTTTCCTAAGTATTTTTTTCTTTTCGGCTGCCCTTCTATACTAGTTTATTTAATTACTTATACCGGAGCTGGTTTACTGATCATTCTAAAATTATATTGAACAGATCGACATTCACGTCCATCCCCCGTGACTGGGGGGTAGAGATCGTCGTGAGCTCCTGCCCTCTTCACTACACTTCTCCACTTTATTCGGTGTATGCAGATCCTAGAGCTGTCACAAGACAAATTCCTTTTGCTTTTCTACTCGGTAGGTCCTTCTGGACCTTCCTCTTTCAGTCTTTCGATGAGTTTCACCATAGATAGGCAAGTGGCAAGTGGCATCTCCGGACACATCAATTACACAAAACTAATGAACATGTTATTTTTAAAATGTCCAAATTATAAATAATACAGAGACATTGAGTAGCTTGTTGGTTTAGTGGTCAAGACGTTGGCCTAGTGATCTAGTGGTCGGGAGTTCGCGCCTCGTTCCAGGACACCAGCAAGTTAGTCCTATTTTCATAGCACAAGCATTTAGCTTAGTTTGAAAATAGTAAGAATATTGATGTGACATGTATTCCGTGTATGCATCTTTATTTTTATTTGAAAAAAAAATAAATTATGATACATTGCTTCTAGACTGAATCAAATTAGCAACTAATGTAAATGTGTACAAAAAAAAGGTTATAAAGTGGATGAAAGGTCTTAAAAATAATTTAATAATTATGTATTTGACATCTATCGCTAGTTCTGATCTGATCAATTTCCCAACATTTTATATATTTTCGCATTGCATTATTATAGATGTATGTGTATATTTATCTTTCTACCATTTCTTACATTTTGTAGATCTTCATCTTGTTTTATATAAATGTTGATAGCCACCCCCATTATTCAAGGGGGTGCATAACTCTACCGTTGTTTTTATATTGTCGAATGTATAAATAAAGTCATAGTTCCTATAAAATGGATGACGAGAATGTAGCTCCAACACATTCCGCATTTAATTTTTTTTTTTTAAATAGTATTTCAATATCTTAAAATGGTTTTGAAGATTTAAATGAAGTGACAAATATTATGCATATACACCATACCATATATTGTTAAAACGGACAAAATAAGACTTGTAATACAATTATGTAATGTTGTATCAATGTGCACAAAATTTTATAAAAATGAATTGATAATTCTGGCGTCTGCAGTCGGTTTACTCAAAGGTATTTGAGATTCTGTATAAATAATGTAGATGGCTTTCAAATAATGGAATGACAGGTGTATTAATTTGAAAAAGTGTAACAGATAGGTTCGAAAATTTGTCATGAAAAATACTGGCGTTATAACACAATTGGTAGTGAAATAGAGGTCCAGGTTCGAATCCCGGTGACGCAAAAACAATATTTTTCGACAAAATTGATTTTATATGTATATATTTATAATTAATACGTTAATTTAGTATTCATTTATATAATATTTTTTTATTGCAGACATCCCGAGAGTACAAAATTCTGTTCGGACTGCCCGAGGAAGGAAAACAAAATTAAAGGAAGTAAACACAAAAAGCCATATGCATACTTTCACAGGAGATGAACAGTTTTCATGTTCCCTTTGTACTTATACTTGTAGTAAGAAAATCAGTTTAAAAACGCATATTCTTACTCACACTGGGGAAAAACTGTTTTCATGTTCACAGTGCAGTTATTCGAGTAATCGAAAGGGCAACTTAGGAAACCACATGCTTACTCACTCGGTGGAAAAATTATTTTCTTGTACACAGTGCAGTTATTCGTGTTATCATAAGGCCAGTTTAAAACGACATATGCTTACTCACTCGAATGAAAAACCGTTTTCATGTTTATATTGCAGTTATTCGTTTAATCAAAAAAGCCAATTAAGAATACATTCACTTACTCACTCGGGAGAAAAGCTGTTTTCATGTTCACAGTGCGGTTATTCGTTTAAAAGAAAGGGCGACTTAAAAAGACATTTTCTTAATCACTCTGGTGAAAAACTGTTTTCGTGTTCACAGTGCAGTTATTCGAGTAATCGAAAGGGCAACTTAGGAAACCACATGCTTACTCACTCGGTGGAAAAATTATTTTCTTGTACACAGTGCAGTTATTCGTGTTATCATAAGGCCAGTTTAAAACGACATATGCTTATTCACTCGAATGAAAAATCATTTTCATGTTTATATTGCAGTTATTCGTGTAATCAAAAAAGCCAATTAAGAATACATTCACTTACTCACTCGGGAGAAAAGCTGTTTTCATGTTCACAGTGCGGTTATTCGTTTAAAAGAAAGAGCGACTTAAAAAGACATTTTCTTAATCACTCTGGTGAAAAACTGTTTTCGTGTTCACAGTGCAGTTATTCGTCTAAAAGAAAGAATGGCTTAAAAATACATTTTCTTATTCATTTGGGTGAAAAACTGTTTTCTTGTTCACAGTGCACTTATTCGTGTAATCAAAAGGTCTATTTAAATCGTCATATGCTTACTCACTTGGAGAAGAATTTGTTTTCTTGTTCACAGTGCAGTTATTCGTGTAATCATAAGTACTATTTAAAATATCACATGCTCGCCCACTCTGGCAAAAAACTGTTTTCGTGTTCACAGTGCAGTTTTTCGTGTAATCGTAAGGTTTATCTAAAACATCATATGCTTACTCACTCGGAGAAAAAACTGTTTTCCTGTTCACAGTGCACGTATTCATGTAATCGAAACGCCTACTTAAAACATCATATGCTCACTCACTCGGAGAAAAAGTTGTTTTCCTGTTCACAGTGCACGTATTCATGTAATCGAAACGCCTACTTAAAACATCATATGCTCACTCACTCGGAGAAAAAATTGTTTTCCTGTTCACAGTGCACGTATTCATGTAATCAAAACGTCTACTTAAAACATCATATGCTCACTCACTCGGAGAAAAAATTGTTTTCCTGTTCACAGTGCACGTATTCGTGTAAGCGAAAAAGTGACTTGAAAAGACATATTTTTAATCACTCGGGGGAAAAACTCTTTTCCTGTTCACAGTGCACTTATTCGTGCAATCTAAAGTTCTACCTGAAACATCATATGCTTACCCACTCTGAGAAAAAACTGTTTTCCTGTTCGCAGTGTACTTATTCGTGTAACCAGAAAGGCAGATTAGTTATTCATTTGCGTACACACACTGGGAAGAAACCGTTCTCATGTGCACAGTGCAATTATATGTGTAATGACAAAGGTAATTTACGAAAACATTTGCAGAGACATTACATGTTTATGCTGTCGGATAAGCAACATTCGTAACCATATATAATTAGAGATGTATGTACCGTTTGCCACTTGACGAAATATGTAATGTCATCGGTACGTTCAAAATAACCAAGCACAGACTTGTGCTGTGGGGTGTACTCACTACTTTTATATGTTGTGGAATCGTAGACTCTGAAGGGAATGGAGAGAAGTTAGATTGATACCTTTGAGATGTGATGCTGGATACACATGTTACCTGTACCGTGGACGGTGATACACATAATATATTTATTATGTCGTTGCTGAAGATCATGCTCGGAATAGAGGATAAAGATCCATTACTTGTTGAACCTACGAAATTTAAAAGACAGCAGGCTATCTTTTTGTGATAACTCAGATCTGCAGAATTCAGGGCAAAGTGAAGGAGCATTGTCAAGACCGCTGGAGATTTTGGTGAACGTGTTGATTAATGTATATGCTGTAATAAATTTGTTCTAGATACATATATCTCGGCAAATGTTTCTTGTATTTAACTATGTCACTGCTGACTCTAGTCCTCATTTAATCCTGTGTTATTTTAACAATTTTTTTATCCATTTGATTATTTTCTTCCCTTCACTTGAGTCATGTACCCGTGATGAATAATTAGACGAACAATGTAAACACAGTAGCGTCGTAGACAACAGCGTCTTGGTAGGTAAGTGACGCGTGTATAATTAACCGAATCTGACCTATTCTCGACGATCTGACTTATTCTTTATTATTCTGACGAATTCTCGTTGTTTTGCGTTATTGCGTCATGTGAGATTAGCATAGGTTTATAATGTATATTGGATTAATACAAATTTTCTGAAATATAATTCCAATTAATTTGGGCATGAACCTTAATAGTAAATGAAAATTGAATAATGACGAATGGGCAGGTTTTAAGACAAATATATTAGTTGACGTTCCAATTTAACCTCGGTTCTGTGGGGGTGTCGTGGCCGAAAACACGGCTCTGCTCTTGTAGTCCCGACTGGGACCGCCTGGGGTCTGTATATGCTAATACTACTCTTAAATACATATATAAATACAAACACACATTTTAAAACAAATCAAAATATAATTTCCACACGGACAAATACAAATAACCTATAAACCCCAAGAGCACATACAATATGTAGCTAAAGGAACTACAAATATTTTGGAGCTAAACTATTTAATAGAATGCTAAAAGATTTAAATCAATTGAATTGCCCGAGAACATGAAACTATATATTAAAACTTTGATTAGTAATATGGATAGAGCCAGTATTGATGCACTTACCCAAACATATTGACTCATATCTATATAATATTTTTGCTACAGAGTGAGCCAAAAATTAAGTGTTCTTTAAAATTGTTCTTCATATACACTCGTTATATAGTAATAAATGTAATTCTATCTACTATTTGTAATTCTAATTGATTATAAAATTGCTTGTAAACTATTGCCGTCTCTCATTTAGTCGAACATTCCTACTTAACCTTTCCCTTACGGTGATAAAATAAAAACGCACGTCCTAGTGCAGTAAACTCAGTGTACATGTAAACTTTTGCGATTTTTATGTCGTATAAATGTGAATATTTAACATTTTTTACTTATATATGTGAAGGTACCTATACATATCAACTGTTGAGAAAAAGTGCTAAAAATCAGTAAAAATGTTGTTCATGAAAGACAACATAAAGACACACAAGATACGTCTAACTCGACCAGTGCACGTTCTGCCACTAATGTGATGATCAGCATCCGACATTTCTCCTTACGTACAAATACACGTTTTGATAAATTCACGTCAGGTTCTTCGAAAAAACATTGTAATTATTTTATCCAATACATAAATATATAATTACCTAAAATATGAACGCTGTATTTATGGAGTTATAAACTTTTTTTGGTACAAAAGGAGTACGCATAAAAGAAAAATTTGGATTATGAAATTTTGTAGTACAGTCCATACAGTATTTTAGGAGTACAGGTTTTAAAAAGAGAACAGTTCACGAAAAAGGAGTATGATAGTCACCTTAGTACATTTACAGACATAATTAAAAGCGATGTCATCTCAATTTACATCATGATTACAGAGATGAAAGGTTAATATTGGGGAGAGATATATCTATCTTTGTGTAGTGGACCCAAACATCTCCCTTGTCGCTCGCGGCTAGAGACCCAGGCTCGGGCTTGTTTGGGGTCCTGGACCAGCGCAGTCTACGAACTCTTATCTCTCGGCGAGCACGAGACTCGTGTCAAATGCAGTTCATCCGGAGACATGAGATGATTTCTTGTTTATATATTTCAGCGTTATTAATTATTATGCTCAAGGTGTGGAGAATTTTTAAGTGAATTTTGTCTCACGACATAATTTAGGGTCCGCAAAAATGTGTGGATACTTTGCGTTGGGCTCCTTCAGGGACTTGGTAAGGTGTAAGCCTAGTATCATCTGACTGAAGCAATATGGGAGACATAATTAAAAAAAAATTAAATACCGACAGTATAAACTACCGCGTATATTTCACACAATCATTGATTAAATATTTGTTACGCGCCAAATACTCAAAGACCGCATTCCAGGATAACCACTACAAGAGATTACCAGGATTGCCGCTAGAAGGAAGGACGTGCAACTAACTTACATAGCACTCTTCTTACCGCCTTTGCCGTGTGTGTCGTGCGTAGTCTGATCGTGCCTTGAAAATAAAGTTGAAATTAAACCCATAATGTTCTTATTAATCATACCCAACCTAATATATTATATTTCTTCATGTATGGAACGTTTTATACACCTGATAAGTTATCTATGATCATTGTTGTCTGTGGTGTTTTCCATTTGCGTGAATTTGGAAGAGCTTCTCGCCATACATCTTGTCGCATTGGCAGGGGTACGTCGATAGTTTCGTTGTGTATAAAGTGTTACAATGTTTGAAGTGCAATTACACCATTTGCGACATAAGAGTAATTTTCAGTTTTTTTGAATGAGGGCAACCGATTCTATTAGTAATACGCCTTCTGAGAAAATTCGATAAGTTACCGTTATCCACATGTCGAATGTCAGAACTAATTATGGCTTAATTTTAAAGCGAAACTTTTTAAGTATTTGCAACCCATTCAATTTTTTCACGTTTGAAATCAGGACACCCTAATATACGGAGACATAAATTGCGAGTATAGCCTTTTAAATTAAATATCTGTGCTATTGTGCAGCCTTGATAAATAAATGATGTAAGAATTGGCGGTAATCCGATTTTTACATCCACTCTAGTAAAGTCTGAGTTCAAAGGTCATTGGAAATAAAATAATGTAAATATGAATTAAATATGTATATTAATTAGAAAGATATACATATAAAATCAATTTTATCGAAAAATATTATTGTTGCGCTACCGGTATTCGAACTTGGATTTCTTTCCTAACCGAAGAAGGTGCATTATACAACTATGCTACAGCGACAATATTTTTAGCGACAAATTTTCGAACCTATATGTTACCTTTTTGATATTAATACATTTAATCGTTCCATTATTTGAAAGAGCCATCTACCTTATTTTTACAGAATCTCAAATACCTTTGAGTAATCTAATAGCAGACGCCAGAACTATTAATTAATTTTTATTAAATTTTTTGACATATTGATACAACTTTATTATTAAGAGAACACATGTTCTGAATAATTACAACTTAACAATAAGAATGTGTTCTCCTAATAAAATAATGTATTTGTTGTTACTGGCAGATATATAACTGACGTCATTGTTTTTCCTTTCAGATATATAACTAAATGCAATTGTCATTGCTTCAACTCTACACCATGTTTTAGCAACGGCGACCATCTTTTGGAGTACATTTTGAATACTAATCTTATGTCATCTGTCAAGTCGATTCATTTAGCAACATGGTACAAGATAGCATGAAACGAACATTACATTAAAAAACAGCTCAACAGGGAGTCAAAACAAAACGAATGAATAAAGCCTCTTTTCGTGTGTTGTGTTAAGCGAGCTTAACAATACCTGAACATGGACTACTCCATCCTTAGGACTTCTGACGTCAAGCCTGAATCCAGGACTGCTGCCGAGGACAGCGACGCGGGAGGCGATATCCGTGCGTCACGTTTCCATGTCAAGATGGAAGTTGACCAGCACATGGGTACCGGTAAGAAAGTATCCATTTACTAATTAATTGATTCAACATGATGACAACAGATGAAAAAATATGAAGTTGAAATCTAAGATTACGACGCGGAACGGACGCTGGGTGCTGCTGGAGAAGTGTGTGCTGATCGGTCGGCTAGTGACAAGACACTGCGTGCCGGTCAGACATCCAAAGAAAAGACAACGCGACTTCTGAAGTCAAAAGATTTGTTTCATTTTCCGGATTTGTTGATTTACTTTACCTGCTGTGTCTTCTGATGTTTCACATCAAAAAGTTAGTGATTCTTATGTAATTTTTAGCGCTCGTTGTGGGTAGTCAAGTTCTTAGTAGTACACCCACACACTATAATAATCCCGAATGTAAAATGCAGTGAAATGTTCTCTTGAAATTCTTTTAATCGTACATTTTGAGTTCTTTCAGGAAAAAAACTAACATCACACGACTATTTTAGCAGAACCACATATCTAGCTGACCTAGATGTTGCCGTCAAGTCTGAACCAGAATCCCTTGCTATCGAAAGCCAATATGGAGGAAAAAGTATTTCTGATGTAGATGTCACACTCCCCGTTATTAAGATGGAACCTGTGAAGCATGATGATATCGAGCAAGACACTTCTAAAACCGGTTTGTATAAGATTTGTATAGACTCTCTCATTCTCAGTTGGACCGAGGACTGCGATGCTCATATCTGAGCAACGTTGTCAGGCAGTTGTGATCGAAGGATTTATTCTTAGATTTCATAATGTCCCATCCGGAGTTCCACAGGGCTTAGTACCGCCTAGAAACCTAGACAACAATACATTGCAACGCAACCGGTTTGTGAAGCCAGTTGAAATGAACACTTTTACACTGGCTGTATATCTCGGAACGTATATCTCGGAACCTCCTCCAGTGAGCTTCGCTAGTCACGAAATCTAACTTGAAAAATAACCTTCAAACAGTGTACGTTCATTTGTGCATCGTTCGGCAATAAACGCCAACCGTTTGATTGTATATCCTGTTTCATTTAATCAACCTGATTTAGCCGCAACACCAACACCTATTTTCACAAGCATGCTCCGTAACAATAATATATACTGCGACATTAGTATTCAGGCGTGAGAATCTGCGCTGGTTGAGCGCTTAGACTCACCGCCCGCATTAGTCGCTCCATTCGAGTACAATCAATACAAACCCCAATTCCCGCTGTGATCCACTTACAACTTTAAGCCCCGCCTCCTCTCCATAATATGTTATGTAATCCTTCGACAATACTGGAAGATGATCACTTTTAAGACAGTCGAATTGCAGAAATGTACCGTCTGTTATTTAGCGTGGATTTTCCGAGGTAGGTAAGTAAACCGGCGAGTAATCGAAAATAAATGAGTTTTAGTTGTTTTCATTGAAGCGATCAAATTAACACTGAAATGCGCCGCGCTAGTTGGCGAGCAAGTAGGTAACCAAGTATGTCTGAAATAGGTTGAGGAATCTACATAGGAATTAAGAATTTACTCTCATAAATACGATTACTTTAAACTTTTTCTGAGTTTCAAATTTTAATATCGATATTTTGATATCACTCCGAGGCATCATGGCAATGTAGACCAATCCTATAGGCTTGGCCAATTTACGAGCTTCGGTTAGTCAGTTACCAAAAACTGATTGTTTTCTTTTTTCACAAACTGCAAAGTAGATCTTATTTAATTGCTTTGGTCAGTCATATTTCGAAGGTGCTCTGGAAGGCAATACTGTGCATTGAGCCAAGAAGACGTGAAGGTTTCGGAATGGGTTGCAACCAATTCAGTGCATACACTTCTAGAACATATCGTGCCACGTGCTATTGTTCACAGAGAAGCTCTGTCCCAGCATACTGAACATAAATTAGTTCCAGGTCTTATTTATATTAACGTAATTTTGGATATTTATTTCTTTCTCACATTTACAAAGTGCAAAATAGAGACATTTGCTAGTGTAAACATTTAACATGTATTTACCATCTTTGTTATCCAGATGCTCGTGCCTTCGAGCCTGAGCCAGGGTCTTCAGACCAGAGCGACCATGAAGGAGAATGCGCTGGAGAACTCTACACTGATGTAGATATATTACTCCCTGACATTAAGCGGGAGTGCTCGGAGTATTCCAAGAAAGCCGACCAGCGCATCGGTATGAAGTTTACTCCATTCTCTATACCATCTAATACAAATATTTCTAGAATACATTTTATCTAGGTGAGAATATTGCTTCATCATTCAATTTACCCAGATCTAAGACGAGTTTTCACAAGGTCTCATCTTCAAAGTTTGTACACAAACGGTAATATTACAATATAAAGTAAATCATTTATTTTCATTGCAGGTCTCTCGGGAACACAAAATTTTCTCCATGAAAGGAAGCCAGAATCAAAGCAAGAAAAAGCAAAAAGCCTTGCTTTCTCTGAAGATGAATTGTATTCATGTTCGCAGTGTTCTTATACGAGTAATAAGAAAAATAATTTAAAAACTCATTATCTTACTCATTCAGGATGTAAATCGATGTTTTGTCCACAGTGTACATATTCGTGTAATCTAAAGAGCCACTTAAAACAACATTTGCTTACTCACTCGGGTGAAAAACCGTTTTCCTGTTCACAATGCTCATATTCATGTAATCTAAATGCTAACCTAAAAATTCATATGCTTACCCATATGACGGAAAAACTGTTTTCTTGTCCACAGTGCAGTTATTCGTGTAATCGAAAAGACCACTTAAAAGTTCATATGCTTAGTCACTCGGGGAAAAAACTGTTTTCCTGTTCGCAGTGCGCATATTCGTATAACAGAATGGACCACCTAAAAAGACATATGCTTACTCATTCTGGAGAAAAATCGATTTTATGTTCACAGTGCACTTATTCTTGTAATAAAAAAATCCACTTAAAAAGACATATGCTTACTCACTCTGGAGAAAAACCGTTTTCGTGTTCGCAGTGCGCATATTCGTGTAATCAAAAGAGCCAGTTAAAACAACATATGCTGACCCACATCACAGAAAAATTGTTTTCGTGTTCACGGTGCAGTTATTCGTGTAATCGAAAAAATAACTTAAAAATTCATATGCTTACTCACTCGGGGGAAAAATTGTTTTATTGTTCGCAATGCGCATTTTCGTGTAATCGAAAGGGTAACTTAAAAACACATATGTTTATTCACTCGGGGGAAAAACCGTTTTCGTGTTCTCAGTGCGTATATACTTGTTATTGTAAGGGCAGCTTACGAAGCCATATGCTCACTCACGCTGTAGAAAAATTGTTTTCTTGTTCGCAGTGCACTTATTCATGTAAACGAAAGGGCCAGCTGAAAATACATACGCTTAGTCACTCGGTTTGAAAAATGTTAACAGTGCAATTATTCGTGTCATCAAAATTTTATTAAAAACGATATATGCTTACTCATTAAGATGAAAACAGTTTTTGTAATCTCATTGAAAGTGTCATTTAAAATGTCATTCTTGCATAGTGTGGGGAATATTTAAATGTAAATCGTATATAAGGCACAGCGAATATTTTTTATGACCGTTCTTTTAGATAATTTTGACAAAATATAACAACCTGAGTTCTTATTCATTAACCTAGTTCATCCTGTATCTTTTGATATATAACCTACACATATCTCTCTACTGCGTGTATTATCAGATAAGTCTATAAAATCATGAAGATTGTCTAAAACCAGCACCGATAAACACGACGACGATAATGAAAAACATTCTTTGTTCTGAATGTAAAACTGTCTAGTAGGTAAGATAGATAAAAATTGACTACTAGTGTGGAATGTGGCGTATCCGCTAAAAAAGAGAAAGCTCTCTCAATGGAATAGCATTGAAACATTTTTTTTTTTAATAAAAATAAATATTTAATTTTATTCTGTATACAGTTTGCCTGTTCGAACTTTTCTATAATAGTTATTGACCACTCGTTAAATTCTCCTGAGAATATACATTGTTGTGTTTGCTTTTTAATTATTAAATTAAAGTTGCAAGACATTGCAATATTTGTTTAATATTTTAAGTTCTATTTTGTATTCGTTGTGTGAAAATGTGTCAATTGTTTACATTGATCATTATAGTCATGTCTTCAACTAGATTATTAAATTAAATTAAAATAAAATTAACTCTAAATCATAATACCAATACGATTGATAATACTTAGAATTACTAAGAGCGACGCCGGCAAACCTCATCATAATCAAATTATTATTTTGAACTTGGCGCCCCCCACACCATTCAACAATAAGCTTGGCAATAATGCCACACCATTTAACTTCATTATAGGTTTATGTTCGATAGCGTCTGTTCATCTCCGCCACAATAATACACAAGCAGTACATCAAGAATTTTAATAGGTTTATACGACAGAAGCAATCTCGCCAGTTTTTATCTCTTCATCCGCCCGAGTTATTCTTAACAGACCCAGTAAACCGGATATAATCGGGTCGATAGTTAAGAAGTTGCGCCGACCTCACGGGAGGTTCTAACTTCATTTAACAAGGTTGAAGCTCAAGGCATCTAGCATGCGTCACCGAAGCACCGAAGAGACGTTACCTACAGCTGTATCATATTTATCCCCACAGACTCGGGCAGACCGCTGGAAATTGGAAGTTTCATCGGTCTTGTCTTCGAGGCCTTTTCGGTAAGGATGTACCTACGCATAAACCGCTAATGGTAGGTAAGTAGAATAACCGTGGATTCCATCATATTTAATATGATGTCCTTGAAATCATATATATATGTGTGTGTGTTAGAGCGCCGCACCGCCGGGGAAGGATGTATATATATATATATGTGTGTTTGTGTGAGCAGAGATAAAAAGGGTGACGCGCACGAGGCGCGGTCTTTTTTGCGCCACCGTTTGGTTCCGAGACTAGTTATAAAACTTGTATCTTAATTGTATGATACATGTAATAAAGATACAATTGTCACAGAAGAGTATCTTATGGACCACTAACAACCAACAATGAGATGTACAACAGAGACTTATTACGCAAGAACGTAATAATTAACATTCTGATAGTGAGCATCAGATACTTAGTATCTGTGTTTACTGTTTATTTCTACTGCCTTCATTCCAGAGTTACATAAATATCATTTCTTATAATTGTATTAAACATAATTAAAAGCTTTATCCGTTTCAGGTAATTAAATTACTCTCGATAAATTTTCTTATATCTTCTTTCGAGTAATTGGTTTCGGAAGCTGTTTCATATGACGACGCGCTGGCTGCTCGATTCGACTCGATACTGTAATTCCAGTCCTTACTATATAATTTGGTTGCCCTATTTCTAGAAATAACTCAAAGCATACATATATATTCTCTCAATGAATACGCCAACGTTTTTTCCTACACAAACACTATAATCTAAGCAATAAGGTAATGTGTGACGATCTGCATACAGGTCAAGTATATGCTTTCGCACGGTACACGACATGTTCACGCGATGAACTTGACACACACTTCAAAGTTACTGTTTGAGTTTTCAGATAAATACACTGCCTTACATTAGATCTACGCTTATATATTTTATTTTTTGTATCCTAGACTATCAACAGGTCGTCGAAGACTCTGTTAGATAATTCTAGGTGACATTAAACTACAATATACAGGCATTAGAGATAATTCTGGTTATAAAAGTTATAAAATACACAATTTCATGATGAACAGAAAAATCATGTTAAAAGGATGAAGATAAAAGTTATATAAAATCAAAATATTACATAGTATATATAAATAGAAGTTAACGACCCTGAGAGTTGAATGATCTACAAACATAATTACTAGTCTTAGTTATAGTTAACTATTACTGAGACTTGTGTGTCATTTAAACCACATTGTGGCCTCAATACTACATTAAATCAATGAAGAAGGTATAATATACAGATTCTGTCAGTTTACGATTCCACTTTTAACAAAATACATGGTTTTAAATTATATTTCTTCATGTATGGAATGATTTATATTACAGATGTCTTGTCTATGATCATTGTTGTCTGTAGTGTTTTCCATCTGACGTAGATTTCTCGTTATAGGTACATCCCGTCGCATCGTGCAATGTAAGTTGATGTTTAAATTTATAAATTCTTTACAAAATATTAAAATGTTGCCGACGTTGACGAGAGCATTATTATTTGTGCGTCAACGCGATGAGATATCTCATAGATTCGGTTGAGATACATCTCAATACCGTTGAGATTTTGACATGGAGATCAGCGATCAGTTCGAGAAACTCAAACTGACGTTTTTGTCACGCGCACTGGAACGTTACCTAAAACCTTCGCAGATCCGCACAATTATCTAGATTATCGTGCAGGCTAGACTTCGGCCGAAATGGCAACGCTGCATTGTGATGTCATTTTCGTAACAAATTTATTTTGTTTATCAGAGTTTGTTGTGTTTTTTTACCAACTCTGTCTTCGGATGTTTCACATTAAAAAGGATGCAATCGTCTGCGTGTTATGCTAGTCAATTTATCACAATTCTATCAAGTTCAATAAAATTGAAGTTAAAATGCTGTGAATACATCTTGAAATTCCTTTAGTCGTTAACTTTCAGTTTTTGCAGAACAAAACTCGTATTCGTCGTCGTACAACCACTACTGCAGAATCATGAATTTAGCTGACCTGGGTGTTTCTGCCATCAAGTCTGAACCAGGATCCTCTGCTACCGAGAGCCAAGATGAAGGAAAATGCATTGGAGTGCTGTGTACTGATGTAGATGTAACATTTTCCGATATAAAAATGGAACGTCTGAAGCATGATGATGTCGAGCAAAATTCTTCTAAAACTGGTTTGTATTAGAATTTCTGAACTGTCTCCCCTGTTCCCTGTGTAGCGAGACTCCCGTCACATCTCGGCATGTCCAATTTATTGGGGATCCTAGTGTTTTCTGATTTCTCCATTTATTTTAGCAATCTGCCTAAAGTTTGCAATTCTGTACGGAGTGGTTTGTTTCGCATGGTACGCTGATGATGCCAATAGCATTCTTTCATTTGTTTAAATGGTTTTTCTTTTTTTCATTTGTTTAAATGCTCTATCCCCATATACTGCACTCAGTCATTCTTTGGTCAAATATCATTTACTAGACATTTGCAAGCAGCATATGTGATTGTTCCTCCTGTGATTAACACACTCACCCAGTGAGACACTGTTTGAGGGTTCGAGCCTCACTCCAGGTGGCCAGTGAGATAATACTATTTTCTTAGCACAGGCGTTTTGCTTATTTTGATAAATGTTAAAATAATATTTATATAACAAGTATTTCGCGTACGCAACTCTATTAAAAGAAAAAAAGTATCAAATATATGTTTGTGATATAATTCTTATCTAGATGCTTCTGCCGTGAAGCCTGAGCCACCGTCTCCAGCCCAGAGCGGCGATGAAGGGGAAGACGGTGGAGCACCCTACACTGATGTAGATATATCGTTCCCCGACATTAAGCAGGAATGCTCGGTGTATTCCAAAAGGACTGACCAGCGCGCCGGTAAGAATGTTGCTCCTATATATCCTGTTACATCTTCTTACTAAGACTGCCTTTTTTGTTTCCGTGTGACAATATCTTCAGTGTTTTAGTTATTTGTAGATGTCTACTATCGTCGTCACTAGGGCTTGCTTACAGAAGGGTTTCCGTTTGCATAATGTGAAATATGTATGTTTGTGATTTATCAGGTGGTGGGTGTGAGTGTTTAGGTGTCTTCTTACCCTTCTGAAATAGCTTATCACAATCAGCATATTGTTGCATTTCTTTACATAAATCGGATATAATAAACAGATGCTTCATGACTAGGGTTCGTGATCTTCGTGAGCTCCTCCCCTCTTTATTATACTCCTCTATTTTTTATAGTTTCATAGTTTATGCTAGATCTGAGACTGTATTTTGACCACCTTCTTCGTTTCCACGTGGTAGAATCTTCACAGTTTTTGTTATCTGTAGATGTGTACTATCTCCATCAGCAGGGTTTTCCTGCAGGAAGTTTTCCGTTTCTTTCTCGCAGTCTTCTGACAAGGGCCACGATAAGTAGTCGAATGGTTGAGAGCATCTCTTGGTGTGCAGTTCCTGCATTTATAGATCTCACTGAACATGTCTATGTACATTTTGTCTTTTGTTTGTTTTCATTATTAAATAGTATTAAGATGTTTAAAAAGTACAAAATAACATTAGCCTAACATTACGCGAGCAAACTTAAACGCACAAACACACAAAATATTTTGCAGTAATGTAAATAACTGATTTTCATTGCAGATCTCACAAAAGTACAACATTGTGTTCCTAATACCCATGAAAGGAAGCCCGACTTGAAGCAAAACGAAACAAGATGCCATACACATAATTACACTGCAGTTAATGAATCGTTTTCGTGTTCGCAGTGTAGTTTTACTACTAATAAAAAAAGCAGTTTAAGAATCCATATTCTTACTCATACTGGGGGGAAACTGTTTTCGTGTTCACATTGCACATATTCATGTTATCGAAAGAACAACTTAAAACGGCATACGCTTACTCATTCGGGGAAAAAACCATTTTCCTGTTCACAGTGCACTTTTTCGTGTAACCGGAAGCACCACCTACAAACTCATATGCTTGCTCATTCCGGAGAAAAATCGTTTTCGTGTTCGCAGTGCTCTTATAAGTGTAATTATAAAACTAACCTAAAAAGACATATGCTTACTCATTCTGGGGAAAAGTCGTTTTCGTGTTCGCAGTGCACTTATTCGTGTAATCTAAAGAGCGACTTAAAGAAACATATGCTTAGTCACTCGGGAGGAAAACCGTTTTCCTGTTCACAGTGCAATTATTCGTGTAAACGAAGGAGCCACTTAAAAATACATATGTTTAATCACTCGGGGGAAAAACCGTTTTCGTGTTCACAGTGCAGTTATTCATGTATTCAAAAACCCCACTTAAAAAGGCATATGCTTACTCACACTAGTGAGAAACTATTTTTGTGTTCAACATGCAATACATCATGTGTGCGGCAAAGTGATTTAAAAATACATTTGCTTACTCATACTGGACAGTAACCATTCTTAGGTTCAAAGTGTATTTACTTACACATCTCATCAAAATGACAGTTTAAGTATTTACATCTAAATCATACCCTATTCATAGCTTTCACAGATCGTAGAGATTTGAAAAAAAAGATTAATTAAATAATAACGAATTTAATAAATCAACCCTTAGATTGGGGAAAAGTCACTCGCAACTAAAATATAAATAAAGGTACAGAGTTTGTTAGTAATGTGTTGACTTCGAACTAAAATTAACTCTGGGATTTATATCTTCTGTGAAAAAGTAGCTTGTACTGTACTTTGATGACAAAGGGTTCATGATGACTGTTTCCGTAAATACTTCGATAGCTAGTTCTGGGTTTTCTATTGATAATGATGAATACAGTTATTCAATCTATGTAAATTCAAATTACACAAACCTTTGTGAACCTGTGCTGGTTGAGGCCGACGTCGCTATCCTTGTAGCTTGATGGTCCGCAAATATGCTGGTCAGCCACTTTCACACCGTCACACAACCGATAATCCGAAATTATATATATTAAAAGTTTTATTATTGCCGCCGTAAAAAGTCCGTCCGAATCACAATAACTCTTTTCCCAGAAGCAGCCTCGCTTTTGTTTTCTGTTTTTTAAATCTACACAAATAGAACACACATATTCAAAATTTTATATCAGGCCTACCTATCGAAGTATAAAGCGCGTAAACAATGACATTGTAATCATTTAATTTAAACTGACTTGGCGTGATAATGATAGAGATCAATGATAATGGAATAACTATTCTATTGAATACTTGTGTTTGTGGTGGCTATAACATGTGTCCTTAGTATGTTTGGGATCACAGCCAGGACGAGCGGGTAGGAGCATTCAACAGAGGACAGTTAATCTTTAATTAAAGTATGTTCGCAAATGGAACCAAAAACATCTGAAATTTTCATGTCGGCAGTGCTTACGAGTCTAGATTTCTGCTTCGTATATCGATATTGGTTTAATAAGATCAAATATTGTTTTTTCGTGATGTAAATATTTTCGCATAGCAGCATTAGTTATATTAAAAAATATTAAAGTATACTTTATTAATTTATTATTGAATTTTTTATGCGCAGTATATAAATTGGCAGAAAAAAAATCAATACAGTTCAACAGGAGTTCTATATCTTAATGCTTGGTGCTATGAACGTGTTTGAGTATTGTCCAAGAGTTCATTCATCCATGTACAGGATACATATTGTGTTTGCTGCTCCAACGGCTGAAGTAGGAGCACGTGTACGATGTACATTTCTATGTATTTGCTTCCTAATTCGCACGTTTAAAGAACACCTGGTTTTATTTAGTACGTACAACGTCCTTTATTGACGACCGTTTCATGAGAGTAATTAGCAAGTTCCTACGGTGTAAATTTGCCTGTATAAGTTGCTGCAAATATTTTTGAAGTCACTTCTCTTTCGTAGATCAGCTGTATATCAATATCCTGAATTTTTGTACGTTAACCAAGTAGATGCTGAATGTTCTGATACCTGAACGCTTCTCTGTACTGCGTGTATTATGAGTCAAGTCTACAAAATCGTATGAGAATTGACAAAAATCAACTTTTGATAAACATTGCAACAACACGGAATTAATCTTCTAATCTAAGTCTTGAAATATGAAGATTCAAGATTAGTGAAAGATGTATCTTAGTAAACAAGGATTAGCAGGAAGGAAGGTGTCAAAGTGAAGTCGTTGTGTGTGGTATTCGCTATGACTACGAATTAGTCGCAGAATTTGGTGAACCCGAAATATCCAAATTATTTTATTCTTCCACAGGTACATGCCTGAAGGAAGCTATTTTGTTATAGTTATTAGCTACTCGTCCTATTTCCAATTATTCTGAGAATATACACTGTTGAGTGTTTTTTTTTAAATTATTAAATTGAACTGCCGCGACACACCTCTGGCAGCAGGTCGCGAGCGAGCGCTTACAGAGGCGGGGCCGATAGCACCGTAGATCGGCCGACAGTAGACATCTCCCAAAGTGTATTTTACTATACTGTGATGCTCACATAAATGTGACGTCTACCCTCCCCTTTTGGGGGTGTGATTTCTATAGCTTCTTTCTGGCTGCCTTTTGAAATTAATGTGACAAGTCTCTCATATTGTACAGGTACGGTTCTGCTACGACGAAACTGGAGCCAACCTATGATGGTGTTATGATGATATGACTGAATGTAATAAAATAGATAAAAATATATATAATTAGGACTAATCGAAACGAGGGTAAACAATTCTCAAAACGATTCGAGATTGGGTGTAAATAAATAAATAAATATACTGTGATACTTGGTAATTTCTTTTATTTAAATTTACCAACTATCTATTTGTGCACAACCAGGAGACTTTGATAAACTTGACTACAAGACCCAAGGTGTGCACATTCCTGATGTTATCTGAACCGTAAATTAATTCTGAATAATGGAATCAAATAATTATTTCTGTGTCTGGTCCATCTGAGTCAACCGATTTCTTAATGTATATAATGATCAACCTAAACCATACATTTTATACACTGTTCGTTATGGTCGTGACTTGCGTAATTTGACTAGATTATGACTTAAGCTTAAGCTAGGTTATAGTATCAATGTGTGTGATATAATTGATATGTGAACGAAAATTCAGCGTTTTTTCGAGAAACTAATCCAACTGAAGGCAAGCATTCGGCAATAAAGTTGGTAACAAAGCCGTACTTGCCGCAAGCTTTTGTCAAGAGAAAACTTCATTATATTTTCATGAAGCCGAACTTAAAACGGACTGAATACTTAAAACAATGTACACAGGCGCGGGAGTTGCAAGGTCAACATAATTATTATAATAGTAGGATTATCTTTTTACACATACTTACTTATCCTTTGTGTGTAAGTACTCAGAAGGAGGCTAGGATAAAGTGGGGCGGCCAGTTTTTGCCAGAACTGACCATATCAGCCGGAACATAACTGAACTGTTTTCAAATAATATAACTGCAGCACATGCAATTGGTTGAGAAGGCTTTGAAGAGCTTACGATTGAATACATCGCTGAACTGACTGCTGGTGAAGTATGAGGAAAAAATACTCCAAACTCATGTAGAGGAGTACACCAGCCCTGAGAAAAGTGTGATGATGACGAAAGAAGCCCAATGACAGCGTATTCAATCCCTGAAGGCCTGCAACTGGCTAATAAATGTGGTAATCATTTTATAACAAATGATCATAACGTAAAATGAACTCTACAATTTCAACTAGCATGGCTCGTATTTTTTTTAATGGAATTAAGATACAGTAAACAATATTGAATTTTATTATTTTATTATAATTTATGAGTCCGGTGTATGGAGCGACCCATGATCGAGACTTGTGGAGGCGCATTGCAAGACTTGTATCATATAATTGAGGTTCACAGTGGCATCAATACTACATTGAAGTAGTGAAGAAGACGCGACATATCAAATTTTAGATATTACTCAATATAAGAAATATATTTTTCCGTGTATGGAGTGATTTATAATACTGAAATCTTAACTATGATCATTGTTGTCTGTGGTATTCTTCACCTGACGTGGAGCCTTGCTAAATTTCGAAACATCAAAGCGAATTAAAGTATTTGGGACCAATTCAGTTTTATTCACGTTTGAAATCAAGGCACCCAATTCTACAGAAAAATATAATTGTCAATTAAAACCCTTTTAAATTAAATATGTGTCCTGTTTTATAAGAATTCGCGATAATCCGATTATGACGACCTCTTTGGTAATGTCCGGGTTTATCGATGATTGAATAAACAATTGTAATTATTGTTCCTGGTAGATATATAACGGATGTTATTGTCGTTGCTTTTACTCTACACCATGTTTTAGCAACGGCGACCATCTTGTGAAGTACATTTTTAATGGTTAGCTTCTTTAAATGGTAACACATCGATACAGATTGCATGACAATGATATTATTTCAAGAATCCGCTGAACCGGGAGTCCAAGCAAAATGAATGTGTGAAGTGAACTTAATATCTGAACATGGACTACTCCATCCTCAACACTCCTAGCGTCAAGCCTGAACCCAGGACTACCGCCGAGGACGACGACGCAGGAAGCAATATCCGTGCATCACTTTTCCATGTCAAGATGGAAGTTGACCAGCGCATGGACACCGGTAAGAAAGTATTCCTTCGCTAGTTAATATACTTATGACGATGAGGCATATAACAAAGAATGGACAACACAAAAAATCTGGACAGTATCTATCAACAAGGAATACTAATGAATTTTACAAAATTTAATTTACTTGCACTGATAGATAGATGAGGTTCATATAATTAGATCAAGTTCTAGGCAGTTCAGCGAAGGCAAGAATTGGACAATACCAGAGGGGGTTTACTCAGTAGGTATATCACACTTTTATTCAAAGCGTTTTATGGTGTATTTAAAAAATAATGCTAAATTCACGGGGAGAACGTGAAGTTGAAGTCTAAGATTATGAGGCGGAGAGGGCGCTCGGTGCTGCTTGAGAAGAGCGTGGCAGTCGGGCGGCTAGTGAGAAGCCATCGCGTGCAAATCAGAAATCCAGCGAAAAGGCAACGCTGCATTGTGATGTTACAAGATATGTTTTCATTATGTACTTTACCTGATGTGTCTTCGGATGTTTCACAAATTGTTTCAATATTGCAGTCATCTATATTGATGTAATCTAATGCGTGTTATGGTAGTCAAATTATCCAAGTACCTTCACTCAAATTCTTGACACCGTTATACTACAATAAACCCTATAATTTAACTTTAAATGCAGTTCTATTGATTTTCCTTTAGTCTTGATCTTGTCGCCTTTTCAGGAAAAAGAATAATGTCACACGACCACTGTAGCAGAGCCACGGATCTGACTGACGTAGATGTTGTCATCAAGTCTGAACCGGGGTCCTCTGCTACTGAGAGCCAACATGAGGGAACGGACATTGCAGTGCTGTGTACTGATGTAGATGTCACTCTCCCCGGTATAAAGATGGAACGCCTAAAAAATGATGATATCGAGCAAGATACTTCCAAAACTGGTTTGTTTAAGATTTGTGTGTATACTCTCTGTGTCTCTCAGTTGCATCGGAGGACCACGATGCTCATGTCTAATCAATATGGTGTTCTGGTCTGCTTCTACAGAGCGAACTGCCTCTAATGTTCCCTGCAAGCGATGCTCCGGTCATTTTTCTTCTAGCAGCACGACAAAAGTATGCAATAATTATATTCTTGTATTCATTCACTGAGTCATTCTTTCGTCTCGCTCCACGCCATCATCACATCTCTAAGATGTTTCGTTCTTCCATTATCAGGGTCCACGTTTTGTTTATTATATTCAACGTGTGTTCGTGAATGTAATTTTTTTATATTTATTTAGTATTACAAGATATACATTTTAAAAATAATCAGTAGGTTATATTTCATTTAACATTTATTTCTTCTATAGGAGAGTAAGATTCGTGTATAGAGGAGTATGTACGAGATAATTTATGTTTCAGTTAGTCTGTGTACATATTTTTTGACTTCAGATACAAATTTATATTAGTCTCACGAGCGTGCCTTAATGTGTTACATTTCCATACGATATGCTCCGGAGTCTATTTAACTCGCCCACAAACTCACCGTGTTCACGCCCAAGACTCAAGTCAATGCAATTTGCTTAAGAACGGACCATAGCTCGATGTCATCATATTCTTACATTAATTCAGCACCAGAAGACTCCATGTAGCTTTCAGTTTTACTGCCACGAAAGGGAGGGAAGAATAGGTTCATCTTTCTTGCTATCTCTCAAGTGTGGCTTCTCTCATTCTATTAACCAGGTCTCGATTCCCTCCTTTCCCTTTTTTAGCGTACGTTTCTAAGACTTCCAAATCTGTAGTAAGACACAGTTCTGTGTGCACTTGTCAACGGAAGTTATCACCCGCAAAAAAAGTTTTCACAAACTGCAGAGTAGACGTTTCTTTTAATGCTTGGGTTAGTGACTTTACAAAAATGCTCTTGAAGGGGATACTCCACGAGTGCTTTAAACAAAAAAGACGCGAAGGTCTCAATATGATACGAAACTGAATTCCGTATTGTGCGATTGTTCACAGAGATACATTATCCTCGCATATTGCACTCGCAGTCTTTCTTTGGTCTTGTTCTAATATCGGAATATTTTTTCATTCTCACATTTACAACGTGTAAATCAAAGACATTTATGATTGTGTGTTAACAATTCCAGATTCACTTCTTTCTTATTCAAATGCTCCTGTCGTGAAGCCTGAGCCAGAGTCTCCATCCCAGAGCGGCGATGAAGAGGAAGGCGGTGGAGCACCCTACACTGATGTAGATATATCGCTTCCTGACATTAAGCAGGAGTGCTCGGAGTACTCCAGAAGGGCCGACAAGCGCGCAGGTAAGAAGTTTGCTCCTTCCTCCTATCCATCCTATTACCTCTAGAACATATTTCACGTAGGCGAGAATTTACTTTTATCAATCAATCATCTTAAATTTAAGACTTTGTTGTATTTTAATCGCCTTTTTCATTGTTTGTGTGCAGACGGTAATTTCACAATAGAATGTTTTAAAATTTATTTTCATTGCAGTTCTACGGAGAAAACAAATTTTTTTCCCGACTACATGCGGTAAGAAGCCAATATTGAAGCAGAAAAAAGCAAAAAACCTCGCTTTCACTGGAGATGAAACGTTTTCATGTACACAGTGTACTTTTACGTCTAATACGAGAAGCAGTTTAAGAACACATGTGCTAACTCACTCGAGGATTAAACCGTTTTCGTGTTCTCAGTGCACTTATTCGTGTAATCGAAAGGATCACCTAAACAGACATATGCTTACACATTCAGGTGAAAAATCAATATTGTGTACACAGTGCAATTATTCGTGTAATCAACTGAGCCACTTAAAAATACATATGTTTACTCACTCGGGGGAGAAACCTTTTTCGTGTTCACAGTGTACTTATTCATGTAATCGAAAGAGCCATTTAATGAGCCATATTCTTACACACTCGGTTGAAAAACCATTTTCGTGTTCACACTGCGCTTATTCGTGTAATCGAAAGGGCCACTTAAAAATACATATGCTTAATCATACGGGAGACAAACCACTTTCATGTTCGCATTGCGCATATAAGTGTTATTACAAAGGTAGCCTAAGAAGCCATATGCTTACTCACTCGGCAGAAAAACTATTTTCATGTTCACAGTGCACTTACTCGTGTGCACGAAAAGGCTATTTAAAAAGCCATATGCTAATACACTCAGGAGAAAAACCGTTTTCGTGTTTACACTGCTCTTATACGTGTAATTATAAAGACAGCTTAATAAGTCATATGCTCACTCACTCAGGAATAAAACCATTTTCGTGTTCACAGTGCAATTATTCATGTAATCAAAAGGTCCACTTAAAAAACCATATGTTTTCTCATTCAGCGGAAAAACCGTTTTCGTGTTCACAGTGCACCTATTCATGTTCTCGAAAGAGTAATTTAAAAAGCCATATGCTCACTCACTCGAGGGAAAAACCGTTTTCTTGTTCACAGTGCTCTTATTCGTGTAAACACAAAGGTCAGTTAAAAAGTCATATGCTTATTCACTCGGGGGAAAAATCATTTTCGTGTTCAAAATGTTCGTATACGTGTTATTATAAAAAGAGCTTAAAAAGTCATTCGCTTACACACTTGGCAGAAAAACCTTTTTCATGTTCGCAGTGTAATTATTCGTGTATTCGGAAACCTCACTTAAAAAGGCATATGCTCATTCACACCAGTGAGGAACTGTTTTCGTGATCAAAGTGTAGTACTTCATGTGTACAGCAAAGCGACTTAAAAATACATTTGCTTACTCACATTGGAGAGTAACAATTTTTAAATGCACTTTATTTTTCTTCCTCGGCACTACATCCCAGGATGCGTTTTGGTCTCCCCCACAAGCGCTCTTTAAATTGTATATCTGAACATTATTCTCCAGTTCCCGGACCTCTTTTACACAGTCATTCCACCTCTTCCTGTCGCCACTGCTGTATCCATTTAGTCAAGACCTCGCTGTCCTGTTTTCTGGCATTTTATCATCATGACCAGCCCATCACAGTCTTTAGGTCCTACAGAATCTTACTAATTGTAAGATTCTTGCTCAATGAAGTCTTTGAGATTATAATTATTTATACTTAAAGTTCCATTTCCTAGTGTAGGTCTATAAATTCTTCTTTCGGACAGTTGCCAGGGGGGATTGTGTGAAACACAATCATGTTTATATCAATGACAATGGAATGACTGTACCTATTGATTACTCATTACCGTGGAGGCTGGTGCATACCCCCTACTACGTCTGTGATCCCAGCCAGGAACTAATGTAAGTATCGTCGCAAATGGATCCAAAGATTCTATTCGGAATTTTCCACCTGAACGCCTGTTATTTTGTTAACTAGACTACCCTTAGGGTACAGATTTCCGCTACGTATACAGACGTTTTACTAAGAATGTATTTTCGTGATGTAAATGTTTTAACTTTACAAAAATAATTGTAATAAATTTTTTATTAAAGTGTATCTATTATTTTTTATAATTTTTGATTTTTTTCTCTCCTTTACATGTTTTATTGAATATTATTGACTGTGATTGTATTATAAGGATTTTTGGATGGTGAAATTGAACCTTATAACTATCTTCTAGTCTTTCGCGTGTATCTGTGATTATGTATGTTTTGTCTAGAGCAGGGCGGTAAAATGAAAGACCACTTACAAAGGTTGGCGTTTATTTGCTGAATGAATTACAGTGGCAATTTTAATGAATATACAGGTAAATGCGAGTAGCTCGCTCGGTATGTCGATGAAAGTACGGCCCGCGGAGAAGTGGTCTGTTAGCTCTGACGGCAGTGTCCGTCACAATCGGTCAGTAATGGTTTCTGTCCTATATAGCGGATAGGTGAGTCCCTACACGGCCATGTCTGTGGAGCGCGTGCAGGGTCACCACAGTGCTGTTTACAAGCATTATATATCGATAATAAATACATACCTTATATAGTTGGGCAATGTTATTCTTACAGTGCATTCAGTGTGTTGCATTGTGATTCTTCCTCCGGACGGACACGCGCAATGTTGACTTACCTACTAGACATTGGAGGCACTTCTGGGGTTTGGACGTGAGTATCTTGGTAAATGAAGTCCCAAATATGAAAACGGGATGTGGCATATTCACTACAACCGCGAATTAGATTTTGATGAACGCAAGTTGTCAAGATAGTACGGCTGATGTGCGACGGTCACATCCAACAAAGGACTCAGGACGAAAAAAGACATGGATCTTATTTCTAAGGAAAATCATTGAAACGTTTCTGTGAGAATTTTTTAACTTTATGCTTACAACTAGGCGCCTTTTCGAGGAACTGCATTGTCGGGTACACCACTCGGCGATGAGCTTAGCAACATAGCCGCACCTGTGAGCTCTTGTTAAGAAGAAGCATTATTTTAGTTTTATGCGTGACGGCACTCCCACTCCCGTTGAAAAAGTTTCCATACAAAAATATATTGCGTGCATTTAATCACGCTTTATAATACAATAATCATGTACATCAAAAACTGCCATGTCTTATAAAGGTTATTGTTTAATAACAGCGTCCTAACACAAAATATTATCGTAATACACGACGAAATGGCACACAACTTGCACGTTAAAAATTAATAATTGCCTTAATTTAAATAAAGTACATACGCAATTTTGTGTGTGAATTTGCGTCACTGGAATTTAATTTCTTAATGCGAGACTTAGATTTAGTTCCATCGTGAGTGAACTTACCCCGACTCGTTACGACATTGGAGCGACCCATGACCGAGACTAGAGAAGGTGCTAGTCTTTTTTAATTTGATTGAAGCATAAAGTTGCCTCAATGAGAAAGGCAGAATATGTCTTATTTTTAGACGCCGTCAATATACGTTTCAACTTTTCAGAAAATATTTGGTGAACAATATTATTATTTCATGTATGGAATGATTTATATAACTGATATTTAATCTATGGTCATTGTTGTCTGTGGCGTTTTACGTCTGACGTGGCTGTGGAGGAGCTTCGCGCTATACGCAGCGAATCGTATTAAAATGTTTGACGTTTGACAACAGTAATTTTTTGTGGATCGACACGATGAGATATCTCGTAGATTTAGTTGAGATTCCGTGTACACGTGTTAAGATTGTAACCTGGAAATGAGCGATCAGCTCGAGATTTGACTTGTGCACACAAACGTCACCAAAAACCACAACAGATCCGTACAGGTATCATCGTACAGGTCAGAAATCGGCCGAATCATCGATTGCTCAGATTTAGTTCATTTTTTCCTCTGTATTAAGTGCCTTGATTACACAAATGTAGACAAATAAAGGCGCTCGCAAGTATTAAAAAAGTTAATACACTCGACATTTAAGTCCATAGAAAATAGATGTTTCAGCTGGTTCATTATTACCATAGATATAAAATAAAATTGAACTTAAAATACTGAAAATATTATATTAACCGTGGTTATCACACGATCACTCTAGCAGAACCATGGATCTAGCTGACCTGCGTGTTTTTACCATCAAGTCTGACCCATGTTCCTCTGCTAGTGAGGGCCAAGATGAACAAAAATGCATTGAAGTTCTATGTGCTGATGTAGATGTCACATCCGATATAAAGTTGGAACGTCTGAAGCATGATGATCTCGATCAAGACGCTTCTAAAACTGGTTTGTATACAATTTTTGTAGTCTCTTACTCTCGGTAAGACCAGAAGACCGCCATGACGATGTCTGAGCAATGTTTCCGCAGGCCTGCTTCTACGGGGTGGACTGCTTCCCCTGTTCCTTGTGTGGGATACTCTCGTTATTTCTTCATTCCAACAATGGTTGGGGATCAATAATCACTGATTTCTCCGTATCTCCGTAGTTACATGCCCAAGTATGCAATGATAATTTTCCTGTTCGGAGATCCTGAAGAATAGAGATATTAATTTGTTTTGCAGTCCACAGTACGCGTATGATAAGGACAGCACGTCTCTGAGGTTTTTCTTTCTTTCATTCTATCTTTAGTATTGTTTTATTTATTTTACAACGTGCAAAATATATACTTTTGCAAGCAGGTAATAAGTTTGTTTGTCTTGTCGTTAAGACGCTTGTCTAGCGATTCAGTGGTCGAGGTTTCGAGTTTTCCTATTTTTACATTACAAACGTTTACATCAATTTAAAAATGGTTTGCTATTCTTGTTATCCAGATGTTCCTGCTGTGAAGCCTGAGCCAGAGTCTCCAGTCCAGAGCGGCGATGATGGGGAAGGTAGTGGAGCACCCTACACTGATGTAGATATTTCACTCCCCGACATTAAGGAAGAGTGCTTGGAGTACTCTAGGAGGACTGACCAGCCCACCGGTAAGAGCTTTGCTCCTATCAATGCTATTACTTACTGCATTTTTACTGCCTTTTTCGTTTCCACGTGGTAGATAGAATGTACACAGTTTTTGTTATCTGTAGATGTATACAATCGCCATCAGCTGTGTTTTTTTGCAGGAGAGTTTCCGTTTCCACAATGAGAAAGGAGGATGTTTGTGTACCCGTCTTACATTCTTTTCCATGATCAGCACATAGTTGCATTTCTTTACATAAATCAAATTTAACAAAATTTCTTTTCGGTGAACCTTTCATGTATTTAAATCCTTATACCGGTTCAACTTTTCTTCACTGTTTTGGCAGGTCGCTATGATTGTTCTAAAATTAGGTGGAACAGATCGTCATCCACGTCGACCCCTCGTGACTTGGAATCTAGATCTTCATGACCTCGTACACTCGTCACAATACTCTATCCTCTTTTTACGACATTCGCAGATCCTATAGCGTTATCAGAGGTGCCTGTTGCTTTCCCAGTCCAACGGGTGAGGAATCTTCCTCTTAGCCTTTCGACGAAGTCCACTACAGGTAGGCGAGTGTAGAATATAGCTTATGCATATTTGTACATCTCATTTTACGAATCATTTTATTTTGTGCTTGTTTTCATTTTTAAATGATATTTTAATTTCTTAAAGACGTTTTAAATCTCTAAATAACGGAACATTACAAGAATAAACCAAATAGCAAAAAGGGACACTATATGTCATGTAATTATTTAATTATAAAATGTGTACATTTTATTTTCATTGCAGATCTCCTGAGACCACAATATTCCGTTCCGACTATCCGTGGAAGAAAACCAGAATCAAAAATAAAAACATCAAGGAGTCGTATACATACTTTTACTAAAGATGAATCGTTTTCATGTTCGCAGTGTACTTATGCATCTAATAAGAAAAGCAATTTAAAAACCCATCTTCTTACTCATACTGCGGTAAAACTGTTTTCGTGTTCACAGTGCACTTATTCGTGTAATCAAAAGTACCAATTGAGAATGCATTTTCTTTCACACTCGGGAGAAAAACTGCTTTCGTGTTCACAGTGCAGTTATTCGTGTAACCGAAAGGGCAGTTTAAAACAACATATGCTTACTCATTCGGGGATAAAATCGTATTCATGTTTACAGTGCAGTTATTCATGTCACAAAAAGAGCAGCTTAAGACAACATATGTTTACACACACGGGGGGAAAACTCTTTACGTGTTCACAGTGCAGTTATTCGTGTTACCAAAAAGGCAGTTTAAAAGTACATATGCTTACTCATTCAGGCGAAAAACTAATTTCGTGTTCAAAGTGCTCCTATTCGTGTAATCGAAATGATCATCTCAAAGTACATATGCTCACTCATTCTGCAGAAAAACTGTTTTCTTGTGCTCAGTGCAGTTATTCGTGTAAACATAAGAACCAATTAAGAATACACATTCTTAGACACTCGGGAAATAAACCGTTTTCATGTTCTCAGTGCAGTTATGCGTGTAATCTAAAGAGCAGCTTAAAACAACATATGCTTACTCACTCTGGAGTAAAATCATTTTCATGTTCACAGTGCAGTTATTCATGTTATAACAAGAGCAGCTTAAGACAACATATGTTTACTCACTCGGGGGAAAAACTCTTTTCATGTTCACAGTGCAGTTATTCTTGTTATCAAAAAGGCCCCTTAAAACAACATATGCTTATTCATTCGGGGGAAAAACCGTTTTTGTGTTTACAATGCAGTTATTCGTGTAAACATAAGAGCCAATTTAAATTACACGTTCTTAGACACTCGTTGGATAAACCGTTTTCGTGTTCAAGGTGCTTTTATACGTGTTATCGAAATTATGAATTAAAAATACATATGCTCTCTCATTCTGGAGAAAAACTGTTTTCGTGTTCACAGTGCACTTATGCGTGTAATCAAAAGTGGAACTTAGAACAACATAAGCGTACTCATTCGGTTGAAAAACTGTTTTCGTGTACACAGTGCAGTTATTCGTGTAATCGATATAGCCAATTAAGAATGCATATGTCAATTCACTCGGGGGAAAAACTGTTTTCGTGTACACAGTGCAGTTATTCGTGTAATCGAAATTATCGTCTAAAAATACATATTCTTACTCATTCTGGTGAAAAACCATTTTCTGGTTCACAAGGTACTTAGTTATTCGTGTAATCAATAGAACACAGTAAAAATAGATATGCTTACTCATTCGGAGGAAAAACTGTTCTAAAAACTGACTTAATCGAAAAGGCATATGCTGATTCACATTAGCGAGAAACTGTTTGAGTTAAAGGTATTTCGTGTGTATGGCAAAACGTTCTTAAAATATATATGCTAATTACGAAAATAATCCTTTTTAACCTCACATTTCACTTACATGTCTCATCAAAAATTCAGTTTACACGTATATATTTATATGTATTGTGATGTGATAAATTAATCAATAAAGATTAATTTGTCACAATGGCCTTATTTGATTTATGTAAACATTAATTTCGCGTGTGTGCGGTCGAGGTCTCTTTCGCTCCTTTCACGTAAACGGGCCTAGAAGCACGCATCGTCACCCATCTGATACTTTATTACGTGTTATCATTCATCGATGTAATTAAGGGTAAATTAGGTTAAATTAGGTTATATTTGTAACACTACTGCGCTTATATTGTATTTAAATAATCCTATGTTTGTATGCTATGTTATGTTCCCTTTCTTGGAGCGGGAGTATTTTTTATACGACGTAATTATAGTGTCGCCATTACTGATGTTCTTATAAAATCGTATGCCCACATAATGAATGATAGATTTACCTTCCATTCCATCAAATAATATTCCAGTCTTCTACATGCAGCGCGTGTGTGAAATTGTAATATTGGATCATATCAAGATTATTTTTATATGAGAAATTATGGAAGTCTTGGGCATTACAGGGCTTACGACCTGTCATCGGCTGGCTTAAGTGATCGCTTTACACAATGTAACGTTCACCTATTTATCCACGCTACCACATCTATCAAATTTTTGGATGTTGTATATATTAAGTGAAGATGGAACATTTCACTTATTTATTACCAATTATGCTGTCGCCACCTATTGACATTTTTGAACATTTGATATTCTTTCTCATTTAATAGTGTAGATGTCACTGAGGCTTAGACTTAATTTGAAGTGGAGTGGATGTGTATAGGAAATTCAATCGAATTTTTAACCTACACCAGAATACATCTAAAAATGCAGTATTTTTCCATTTTTAACTTCATCTTTTAGACTAGTATATTTTTTACAATATTTTGAGTATGTCCAAATCTTTGTAGGAACTAATTACTGGATTTTATCCCCTGGTGGATTATCATCAAGATTTAGATGTCTCACAGAGACGAAGCTATTATTTTTGTATGAGAATGTATGGAAGTTTACATTTTCAAACGAATTAAAGACATTGAATTAAAATTATTGTTGTAGAGACAATTATCTCAAAGCTCTCTTGTAGTTTGATATTTAATCGTATACTCTACAATATGATTTCTTAAGGATTTTTTTCCCTTTAAATGATTATTTTACAACATATTTTTTTAATTTAATGAAAAATCTTTAATACGAAGATCGAAGAAGTTAAAGATCAATTTGATATAATATTTTTGCATCAGCGCGTTTACTGCTGAATTTACATTATTTAATGAGATCTTATTTTTATTAATTAAGGACGTTCCCAAAAAAATCACTTTTTTTACAATCCTTTTGAAACTTTGAATACACATACTTATGAGTGTCTTTGATACGTAGAAATATTTTTCAATAGTCCTTGCGGTAGTAAATAAGTAAATATTGACTATTAATATGAGCATATTTTACATACGAACCATACCCCGATCGATGTTGTAGCGCACGTTTCATTGAATAGCAAGTCATTTTCTTACCATTGATTTGGAAAACTGAAAATTTAACAAATATCTTTATAATAAAACGAGCGGTATTCGTTTTGTTATAAAAAATGTTAAAAGTGAGCAACTTTTGAATGGTTTTGACGTTTCCTTCTATATTTAGAATAGTGAGAGATTTTTGAACTTCTGCACATGTGAGCGGAAGCGAAAAAGTACACTGTACCTCAACTGTTTTTTATTCTATTCATAGTAGTTTACATACGGGAGAATCTTCTTGAAGATTGAGTGCGACTGCTCTTTGGGAACGTTTGTAATGAGTGATATCTTTTGTTCTATTTGATGTTTTATCTCTGTGTAATCGTCTGAACTGACCCATGAGAAATTGTTTACTAACATAACATACAATCTGTTATTGAAGGTAATTTATATTATTTACATTTTTGAATATTTTCTATTTAAATTGCATTCAGAATCGTGTTAATTTTGTGCTTAAATGTTTTCTTAATTTTGTATTAAACAAAGTTAGATAAAGCTCAACCTCTTTGATTGATTCTAATTTAATTCCTTTCTGAATATTTTCCAACACCATTTATTTGAACATTCTACATTTTTTCTAGAAGTGATGAACTCAAATTTTTATTGTCGAGGTAAGTATTTACCATCACGCTGTTTCCCCGCGGGGGTAGGTAGAGAGGATAGAGCGCCACACTCTTTTGTCCTGAAGCACAATTCTCGCCACGTCATACATACATTTTCTCATACAAGATCACCGTTTATTGTGGCTTCTAACAGGACCACCTTTCAGTATCTGGTTTACCTGGTCGTGCCAAGACTTTCGCGGATGTACTCTATTTTTGATGCTATCAACACTTGGGTCATACATCGTCCTTACCATTCTCTCCTCATTTATCCGATCCATTTGACCAAACTATCTATGTGATCCTTTCTTAATCTCACTCACTGTACTAAGATCATTTTTACACTTTTTCCATATTTCTTCATTCTTAATTTTGTCATAAATTAATTTTCCACATATATGTCTAATTGATCTCATTTCCACTGCATTAAGTCTACTTTCGATCCTCGTAAGCCAGGTCCGGGCCTCAGTTCCATTCATCAGTATAGCTATCAGGACTTCATTGTGAATCGCGAGTATTGCCTTTGTTAACAAGTTACCATTAGGTATAATTCCATTCAAAACGCCGTTCACTTTATTCCCTGAAGTCACCCTCCTTTCTATATCTTTCTCAGCCTTTCGGATTCTTTCAAACATACTTCTCTAATACACAAACTCATCTACTTGTTCCAAACGTTCATTACCTACAAGTATTTAGCACGGGGTCTTGCATTCCTCCTTGAATACCATCACTTTCGACTTATTGACATTCAATTACATACATTTTACTCACTAGACTGTAATTCTTGTTTATTATTCGTTATTAATATTGCATCATCGGTGTACAATAAACAGCATACAATCAAATCGCCCATTTTCCCTCCTACATTTATATATTCAAGACATTATACAACCCTACTCTTTGAACTACCAAACCATAGTGTGAATGATTCATCGATCCTTACACACGAAAAACATCTATAATTATAAATTGTTGAACATCGTGTTGATGACGGAAAAGTACATCTACCTTTGCCGAACATGTATTAACCGAATAGCATAGACAAGAATTTTTGACAAGGCGTAAGTAACTGTAGTAACTGAACATCAAAAACCGACGCCCAACCATTTGCCTGAGATGAATCCTTCAACTTTATGGACATCTTGCAAAAAAAGAAGAAAGCTCGGAGAAGCTTATTGTGGTGGGCCGCGTCAAGTAACGGAGAAGCTAGCTGGCGACTTCAAAAAGTCTTATATTTAAGTCTAACTTACCTTGTACTTTTGAATTTAATATCTACATTTTTAAAATGACGACTGTTGGGGGAGGGGGGTGGACCCCTTCCCGGGACCGGTTTAGAATTTAGGGCTTACTTGTCGGTCCCATTCATCAAAGCTAATCAAAATATGCGTGTTTAATTCTATTACATTTTTACAATTACAAAATGATAAAGGAGAAGTACTTCAGTATGGTTATTAGCAATTAAGATTTCAAGTTTAGACCTTAAGGGTTGTCGTTATTCATAAAAAAATCATATAACATAAATCCACAGAATATAGTTTTACATACAGATGGAAAATTAAGGTGCGGTGGTTTAAGGCAGACACTCAGGGATCCATTCATCAAAAACACTCCCAAAAGAGGGAGAGTGGACGAGACACAAAATGGATTGAGTCACACTTGCACGGAAAGACTATGGGACGGACAGAGAGTGAGAGGGAGGAGCGTAGGTGGAGTCTCACCCACGCAGGCAAGCCTAACTCCAACGAGTCGAGTCATTATCTACCTGTATATAATAGTATGTTCCCATACCGGACCAATAGTAAATTAACAACACAAATCCAAGGTAATCTTTCATTAGCATACTCTGGTGTCATTCTTCGTTACAACACCGCTAAACTTTCTTTCGAAAAAGATCCACTCGGTTGGGACCTTTCGAGCTGACCGCGAAAATATCAATAAAAAACCAGGAAAATAAATGAATAAAAGGATCCATATACAAGCATTCGGCTCTAGTTTCAGTTTATAAAGTTGAAGGATAACATGTTATGAACAACTGTGTATGATTCCAGGGAAATAAAGGTACAAAAAAAGAAATATATTATCCTTTGGCAATTGTGAAATACACTGAAAACTTAAGCTGTGTAATTATTACCATTCCTCTAAGTCAATAGGACGCAAATAAAAAAGGAATTGGTTGCGCCAATTTAATTTTTTTATCGGTTTTATTATTCATACATTTTGTTCATCCAAAGCCACGATATACAACTAATGATGGTAAACCGTTACGTGATTGTGATTGTGCAATTGATTACTGAGATTTAACGATGATTGGTAACTAAGATCCAACTGTTGGAAGTTTATTTTTTAGTGTATGGGTCATTGCTTGAAGAATTTGGTTAATCAATTATCAATCATTGTTACAATCGGACACAATCACGACTTAAATGTCGATTTTATCATCACTATATACAACGCAATGCACAGAACATTACTTTTATACCGATGTAGCACGTCAACTTAAAGAATTATGCTGTGATTTTGATTAATTTAAAAAAATTTGACAGTTTTCTTTGGCAATTCTTTTTCTGACTCTTATCTTAAAATTGGCGGATTATAACTTAAAACATATTTTGATTTTCAACAATACACCGTTTTAAAAATAAAACAAATTCAAGAAAGGCGGTTGTGATTAGTTTGGGCCAACGATTGGCAGATGTCATCAGTAAGTCCATAAACAATTCTGCGGTCCCCGTTTTTTTGCCCGCCTTACCATTCTAAATATGTCTTTATTCTAAGCTTCTCGCTAAACATCTCGTCGCGTCGTGCAGCGGTAAGTCGATCGTTAAGTTTCTAAATTCTGCTCAAAGTATTATAATGCTGTTTGACGTTTATGAAAACGAGCCTCGCCTCAAATTCATATATTATGAATGTTGTACAGTAATGGCTGCCGTATGATGTCAGCGGAGTCAACCTACACCGGCAAATGACCATCTGACAACTCAATCGATCATGCCTATTGCAGCTACTGTGTATTCATAAATTGTATATCCATAAAATATGTAATAAATAAGAAATAGACAAACTGTTAACTGTGAAGGGTCGTCACGAGGTATAATTTAACTAAATGACAGAACAGAACTAATCGATATTTTGATAATTAATGCATTCGGTGCTTTTCTGAGTGGGAGTCGAATGGAATGCACAACTCTCATAACGTTTCCGATATAGGGTGGAACCCTTCGTGTTTTCTTCATAAAATACTAGTAAACAGGACAGTATTGACGAGTACAAAATTCAAATAATTTTTTGGTGGTCAGTCAAGTCTATATGCACAAACAGCTATTTGAGTTTCAATAATTAGATTATATGTTCGAGAAAGTTCAGCAAAGGGAAAGTTTAACAACATAAAATAGGGCTCACACAGTATCCAATACTAGCGTATTTATCCGATATGTTTTACGGTGTGCACAAAAGAACGTGAAATTGAATTTTAAACATATAACGCTAAAAAGTGCACTCTGGTCGGGCGTGCAGGTTAGAAATCGGGCGAAAAGGCATCCCTAATTTATGATAGAACTTCTATAAAAAGATTTTTTTTCATTTGTCAATGTTCTGTGTCTTTGGATATTTCACATCAAAAAGGCAGTCATTATGATATAATATTCTGCGAGTTATGATAGTCAAGTCATTATAATACAATCAAGTTTAACTTAAAATACTCTAGATATTATGTTCTCTTAAAATACATATAAATCTTTCAGTATTTCCAGGAAAAATACCGTCGCCCCATGATTGCTGGAGCAGAACCATGGATCTACCTAACCTGGATGTTTCTGTCATCAAGTCTGAACCAGGATCCTCTTCTACTGAGACCCAAGATGAAGGAAATGGCATTGCAGTGCTGTGTACTGATGTAGATGTAACACTCCCCGATATAAAGGTGGAACGTCTGAAGCAAGATGATGTCGAGCAAGATACTACAAAACTTGGTTTGTATACTTCTTTCACTCTTGGTTGGATCATGTCTGAGCAACGTGATCTGCCTCTACAGGGTGAACTGCTCCACAGTTCTCTGTGTAGCGAGGCTCCCGTCACATCTCGGTCTGTCCACTGTGTTGGAGATTCCAGTGATCCCTGATTTCTCCATCTATTTAAGCAATATGCCTAAAGCATGGAATAATTATTTTCCTGTACGGAGATCCTAAAAAGAGACTGATCCGAAATCGTAAACACATTTTTGGCTCGTTTTTTCATATCAGCCGCGACCAATGTTATTAACACACGTCTAAATTCCTATCCTCGATCTCTTTCTGATTTACTTGCCTTAGTGTGAAATGTGTCCATGATGCCAACAGACGTCTACTTGAGCTATATTGTGTTCGATCACGACATCGCGATACCATTCGCGGTGTAGACCCTTTCAACTCCAGTGCACCAGCATTGTGTTTTATGTGATCATAGTGTTTATTGTTTGTGTGTGCCGTGAATGCACATTGACATCGCCGTCTTCAGTCGGGAGCGGTGATCGTTACTACCCTCTTGCAAACGTTGTGTGATTTCGCGGTGACCACAGGTATTCGCAGAAGCGTCATACTCAAGGTAAGGCGGGCCTTCCGAATCCCGGAAGTTTCAAGATCACTGGTCCTTCGACTAGATGTCTTCCTTTCCTTTTTCCTTACCTTCACTAACCTATCACTACCACATTTTCCTATTCCCCTCCCCTATCCTGCGGTTTTTCCGATTCACGACCGGAATTGTCGTAATCCATTCCGCGGGACGGAGATTGCGCAATCAGAGGCATTGGATTGTTTCACAGTCTATGGATACGCATACGATGCCAACAGCACGTCTCTGAGATTTTTCTTCCTTTCATTCTCAGTTCACAGAAATGCTCTATCTCCACATAATGCACACACACAGTCATTCTTTGGCATGTTTTAATTTCGAGAAACCTCACATTACTAGACATTTGCAAGCAGCAGACTTGCTTGTTAATCCTGTGGTTAAGACACTTGCCTGGTGATACAGTAGTCAAGGGTTCGAGCTTCATTCCAGGAGACCAGCAAATTAGTCCTATTTTCATAGCACAAGAGTTTATCTTAATTGGAATATGAATGGATACTGATGTGACAAGTATTTCGCGTATGCATCTCTATTTTTAAAATATATATGTACTTTTATTTACTATTCTTGTTGTCCAGATGCTCCTGCCGTGAAGCCTGAGCCAGGGTCACCAGCCCGGAGCGGTGATGAAGGCGACGGCGGTGGAGCGCTCTACACTGATGTGGATATATCGTTCCCTGACATTAAGCAGGAGTGCTCGGAGTACTCCAGGAAAGCCGACCAGCGCACCGGTAAAAAAGTTAATCTTATCCACCCTATTACTTCTTGGACAGAGTTAATGTAGGCGAGAGCATTCCTTCATCAATAGTTCTTCTTATATCTATTACTGTATTTTGACCGCCATTTACATTTCCACGTGGCAGTATCTTCAGTTTTTTTATTATTTGTCCATGTAATGAAAAATAAGGATATTTGTAATGCACTAGATGGTAGGTGTAAGGTTTTAGGGGATCTTCTTACGCGTCTGAAATACCTTTCCACAATCACCATATTGTTGCATTTTTTTTACAAAGATCGGATTATTAAGTCTTTTTGTTGTTTTATTGGCCGTTTTATACCTTCTTTTTTTATTGGTGCTTCTTCAACCCCTTTATCCTAATCGGGTCCGGGTCTAACGCGAGAGCAGCATTCTTCCACCGCTCTCTGTCCTGCGCTGTGTTGATTACTTGGGGCTTCTGATAGTTCCATCTTTCATCGCATAGTCTCTCCATTCGTCTTCTCCGTTTTCTTCTGGGTTGTCCTCTACAGGTTTTCTTCCCTCTGGCAATGATGATAAAATCTATTTGGGCTTAGAATACGTGCATTCTAGTTTAGCTTAGGTGTTTCTATTTGGAGAAGCAGCGATGAAGAAGATCCTAAGATTCTCTCAGATGATACAGTTTAGGATTTGTTCTCTTAACGTCACTCCGGCTGCTCCTTTTGCATATCTCATCTCTGTAGCCTTGCTTTTTGTCCGATTTCTCTCCGTCAGTATCCAAAGTTGATGACCTTGGTTAGGGTAGGGGCGTAAGCTGATTAGAAAATCGTTGGTTTTCTCTTATTGTTTAATTCTGCCTTCCTTATTACTGAGCTATACAGTGACCGAAGGAAACTGCTAACCGAGCTTATCATTTTATCAATACTATTGTCTTGTCGCGCGTCATTATGGCAGAACGTGTCAACCACTTTCAGTTTAGTACCACGAACCATAGCTACGCTTTTAGCTGTGCTGATTTTAATGCCTGCTTGTGTGGTCTATTCGATTAAGCGATTTAGCCATTCCTGCAGACCTTTTTATCTACTTGACAGTCTGACGACGTCGTCTGCAGATAGGAGACTTGTCAATTTCGATTTCGCCTACGAGAGGTCCACCGAAGATTGTCGACTGGTTGAGAGTATCTCTTGATGTGTTGTTCATGTAGAATAGATGACAATAATGTAGTTCCTGCACATTTGTCACACTGCACCTGTTATTGTACATTTTTTCTTGAGTTTTTTTTTAACATATCGCTAACAAACCAAACGTGAAAAGATATGATAGTTAAACAATAGTTTAACATAATAATGTACATAATTTATTTTCATTGCAGATCACTCGACAGCACTGTGTGCTCCGTTTACCCATGAAACGAAGCCAGAATTGAAGACAAATAAAATAAAAAGCGATACACATAATTTCACTGCTATAGATGGAAGATTTTCATGTTCGCAATGTACTTACACTTGTAATAAGCAAAGTAGTTTAAGAACGCACATGCTCACGCACACGGGGGGAAAACTATTTTCGTGTTCACAGTGCACTTATTCAAGTAATCGAAATGACAACTTGAAACAACATACGCTCACTCACTCGGGAGAAAAACCGTTTTCGTGTACACAGTGCAATTATCTGTGCAACCGTAAGCACCACCTTCAAACTCACATGCTTACTCATACAGGGGAAAAATCGTTCACGTGTTCGCAGTGCTCTTATAAATGTAATTATAAAAGTAGTCTAAAAAGCCATTTACTTACTCACTTGGAGGAGAAACTGTTTTCGTGTTTACAGTGCACTTACTCGTGTAATCGAATCAGCGATTTAAAAATACACACGCTTAATCACAAAGCGGAAAACTTGTTTTCTTGTTCGCAATGCACTTATTCGTGTAATCGAAAGGGCCACTTAAAACGACATATGCTTACACACTCGGTAGAAAAACTGTTATCTTGTTCACAATGTACGTATTCGTGTAATCGAAAGAGCCACTTAAAACAACATATGCTCACTCATTTGGGGGAAAAACCGTTATCGTGTGAACAGTGCAATTACACGTGTAATCTAAAGGATCAGCTAAAAAGACATATGCTTACTCATTCTGGGAAAAAATCGTTTTCGTGTTCGCAGTGCGCATATACGTGTACTTACAAAGATGGCTTAAGAAGCCATATACTCACTCACTCGGAAGAAAAATTATTTTCTTGTTCTCAGTGCACATATTCGTGTAAACGAGTGGGCCATTTAAAAATACATATGCTTACTCACTCGGGGGAAAAACCCTTTTCTTGTACGCAGTGCCCTTATTCGTCTAACCGAAAGGGTCACTTAAAAAGACACATGCTCACTCATTCGGTACAAAAAATGTATTCGTGTTCACAGTGCACCTATTCGTGTAATCAAAAGGCCGATTTAAAAGTACACATTCTTACTCATTCGGGGGGGAAACTGTTTTCATGTTCACAGTGTAGTTACACGTGTTATCGAAAGAACCACTTGAAAATTCATAAGCTTACTCACTTGAGGGAAAAACTGTTCACGTGTTCACAGTGCACATATTCGTGTAATCTAAAGGACCAACTTAAAAGACACATGCTTATTCATTCTGGGGAAAAATCGTTTTCGTGTTTGCTGTGCCCATATACGTGTAATTGCAAAGGCAGCCTGAGAAGTCATATGCTCACTCACACATCAGAAAAAATGTTTTCTTGCACGCAGTGCACTTATTCGTGTAAACGAAAGGGCCAGTTGAAAATACACATGCTTAATCACTCGGGGGAAAAACTGTTTTCGTGTTCACAGTGCAGTTATTCGTGTCATCGAAATGTTTACCTAAAAAAACATATGCTTACTCATTCGGGCGAAAAACCATTTTTGTGTTCTTTTTGCACTTACTCGTGTAATCGAAAGTGTCATTTAAAAAGCCACATTCTTACACACTCTGGGGATAAACTGTTAAAATCTTCACAGTGATGTTGCTCGTGTAATGGAGTAGACCAATTGAAATAATACTCACACGGTGGTAAAATTGTTTTCTTATTGTATTGTAATTGAAATAGTGACTTTAAAATTTTTTTGGTAATCACTCCGTGGGAATAAATATTCTTATGTTGTGTAATTATAAAGTCAGCTTAAGATATCGTGTGCTCTCTTACCGGGGAAAACTGTTCGCATTGAAATTATTTGTGTTATCGAAATGATCGCTGAAGAAGATATATCGATGCAAATTATATCAAATGCTAGCTCTATTATTGTTATCTTTAAGGAAGGATAAGAATCTCTGTAACTTAAAAAAAAAATATTGTAATGATGCAAGAGTACGTCCTAAATACAATATTGATAAAATATACTAAAATTCATGTCATTTTAGTTGTTTTTTTTCGTCTTATCGTTCTAGCTCGTTTTTCACTGTACCGTGTATTGAAAGTGATTTACCTGTCTTATCAATTGAGGAATGACATGTCACGATACCTTTTCTGTCTTTCAGTGAGGTTCTATTGTTCATGTTAACTAAGTACGTAATACCATACTATGGAGATTATAACCACTTACCAGTTTAACCCTTCCCAAACCATGCAGTAACACAGATCTACCATTAAACCTGTAATATTGTGGTAGATACATGCGACATAAAATTCATGTTTTAGATAATCCTAAAGGAAATATTAGCGCTTAGGAATGACTAGTGAAAAATCAATTATGAAAAGGGAATTATTTTTTCCATTTACTTTGTTGTCAAATTAATACGTTGGTAATTTGTGATATGAGAGACAGAGATCACACACTATTTTCAAAGTGAAAGGAACAACAAACATACAAATATAATTGTCTCTTTTTCACTAATTAAATGAAGAGAGATAAGAAGGAAGGACACGCTGTATAGGACTTAATGAATGCTCTAAATTATATTATTAATCATTTTTTTCAAAATTGAATGCTCAATATTTAGAATAAATTCGTTCCATTAAAGCCGTTTAAGCTAATAACATTTTTTTAAACTGTTATTTACGAGTTGACAGCTTGGCTGCGTTCGGGTATTTTATGTCATGGTAAGGGAAAGGTTAAACTGGCCTGCAAAAATTCTAAAATACATATATATATATATATATATATATTTAAATATAAGTAAACTAGTCTGTGAGTTGAGCGGTCATCAAACACAATTACTACATACATAGTATTATTTGGTTATATCTCTATTAGAGTGACTTCTGGGGGAGCATTTTACAAGCCTCGCGTCATCTGATTGAAGCACATTGTGGCCTTAATACTATATTGAACCAATGATGAAGGCGAGTAGATACTATCAGTTTAGGTTTCCACCTTTCATAAAGTATTCAGTTCAATATTGTATTTCTCTATGTATTTAACGATTTATATTATTGATATCTTATCTATGATCATTGTCTGTGGTGTTTTCTATCAGGCTATCGGTATTAGCAATAATTTCAACTTGAATTTCAATTTGAACAAGCTGGATGGACAGTCGAATGAAGATGTTATAATTCGGACGAATTTAAAAACTAACTATTTTAAACTTCGAAAACTTCAATATATGACGAGACATCCAGAGAAATATGAGATCTTTCACATTGCCGGAAGTCGAGGCTCCGGAAACAGAAGACTATCACGTCTAAAGAACCTAATGCAATGGTTTGGCAAGTCTAGTGAAGAGCAATTCTGAGCCCCAATGAATACAGTGATGATAGCCAACGTCCGTTTCGCGGATAAGATAACATAAGAAGAAGATATGTTAATCATGACAGTCCGAATTTTTTTATAGACGATCCCTCGGTGGGCTTCGGGACGACCCACCCTTTCCCGGAACAGAAGTAGAAGTATGAAACTACCTTTATATATTATACCATATACTAACGTGATTGTTGCCATAATTAACGCTTCGATAAATAGTCCTGGGTTTTATATCGGTATTGTTGAATATATTAATTCCATCCATGCAAAATAAAATACACCAACCTCTGTGAAACTGGGCTGGTAGACGCCGATGGTCGCTCTCCTTGCAGTCTTGAATCTTCGTATAACTAATAATCGAAAAATTAATAGACAACATGTTTTTATATCACCGCCGTAAAATATATCTGTCCGATTTTGAAACTGTCACTCACCGGTAGCAGTTTCGCTTTTGTTTGCTGTTTTAAATTTACACAAATAGAATGCACATATTCAAAATTTATACGGGGCCTACCTATCTAAGTCAAAAATGCGTAAGTAGTTATTTTAAACTACTTTAAGCTAAGAGCAAAAACCGAGACTAGTCTTCATTAAAATCAAGGTTACGGTCAAAATGTATCTAATGTTCTGAAATCCTTTAAGCGCTGTCTTTATTTATTGTAGTAACAATTACATGCAAACAATATTAACATCAAATATAACAAAGAATACAAAAACAAATATATATGAACAAATTAAAGAAAACAATTAATTTGCAAGAAGCACGAGGGCGTGGGAGCGGGCAGTACCATGTCGGCAGTGTCGTACCACGGACGTTGGAGTTTCTTAGGTGGGTAGTTAGACCGGCCTGCGTGGGTGGGACTCCACCTACGCGCCTATTTCTTACTCTCCATACCTCGTGTTTTGCAACTCCGTTAGTCTGTCCGTGTAAGTGTGACAATCCACTTTGTGTCTCGCCCACTGTCCCTCTTTTGGGAGTGTTTTTAATGAATGGATTCCTGAGTGTCTGCCTTGAATTACTACACCTTAATTTTCCATCTATATGTAAAACTGTGCTCTATGGATTTATGTTGTAAGTATGATTTTTTTTATAAATACTTTTTTGTTTTGCTTGTACTTAAATATGCAATTGAATTAAAGTCGCTTTGATGAGTGGGACCGACAAGGAAGCCCTAGCTTCTAAACCGCTATCGGGAAAGGATGGGTCCTCCCTTCTTCAGCTGTCCCGTTTTTAAAGTGACACATGACAGTCATTTATGGGCCAGGCATTTAGACCCTCTCAAAAGGAAGGGACCTCCGAAGCTGAAGGTTCGATCGTATTTAGAAATCTTAGAGAACCGACTAGAAAGTATACACATTAATGCAAATTCTACACTGTTACTTACTTTTCTGCGTTGTGGTGTTCATCATCATTGTAAATATATCCATTAAATAAATAAATTGCAGTTTTCCAGAAATGAAAACTGACTTTTATTTCATCCGTAACAGTTCGTGCATTTTCGGCACTTTTTGTCGGCTAAGTACAAAGCTTCAGCTTCGGCCAAACCTCCGGTAGATTTTAGCTGAAGCCGAATCTGCAGCCGAAGGAGTATTTTTTGGCCGAAGGTGGCCGAAGCCGAAACCGAAGCTTCGATGGGACTTTAATTGGCGGAACCGACTACAAGGACTATGCGAGGTATATAAGGTTTAACATATTTATTGATAAATTAAACATTGTCTGATGACATGCCGCACAAGAAAAGTTACCTTTTTAAAATAATTTTTGCATGGACAATATTTACGCCTTTATATCTTGATAATTTGAGTTTTTTTTAAGGAATTTTTTCAGAAATTAAACTTCCGATAAAAGTCATGAAAAGTGGGAAAGGCCCTGAATTGGATATTCTTAAGGACGCCGGGAAGTTCGCCTATGATGTAATTATATGACTCTTAACAGCCTACTTGCGCGAAGAGAACGTCTCGTATGGAAGAATGCATATATCGCACACCTAGATCAAAACTAAGATAACTAAAAAAAACAATAATTTAGAGTTATTTTACCCGTATACTCTTGACATATACGCAACTACCTTTAGCCACAGTTCTCAAATAGTATCATTTTAAAGTATATTTGTTTGGGTCGTATATTTATTTGTTAATTACTTATTTATTCTTTAACGAAAATAATGTACTGGGCCTTCCTCTTTCCTCACCCGGCACGCCGCCACCCCAATCGAACGGTGACCTTGAAGCGGTGCGGTAATTCCTGAATCGAAGAATATTATTCAATTGAGACGTCGCGTCTGTACAGTGTATTCTAAAGGACCCTAGACGAAGATAGTGATAAATTTACAGTCCATCTTGGAGGTGTCTGAAGAACTGGATCGCGGTGAGTGCAAACCTCCTTCCGTATATCCTGTTTTCTTCCGGCATCTATGCCTTTACGCAACAATATTTATGAAATGTTTTTTTTTATCTACTGAAAAATTACTTTCTTTGAGTTGTCATAGTTTTGATCTAGATGTGCGATATCATAATTTGTCATTAAAACGGAGATAAAGAAGATCTTAAAAATTATCGGCCGTACAGTCTGTTACCAAGCTTATGTAAGCTATTCACTAAAATTCTCACAAACCGTCTGAAAATTATACTAGACGAGAACCAGCCAAGAGAACAAACAGGATACAGGGGAGATTTCAGCACTATGGACCATATACAGGTTGTTTAAGAAATCATAAAGCGCTGCCAAAAGTGCAGAATGTCACTATGTATCGGATTCATAGAAATTGTACATGCCCTTAGTAAACATTACTAAACGATGTTGCGAAAAAGTACGTAAACATAATTGATAATCATTAAAGTAAGGCCACAGGATCCATTAATCATCTTTAAGATTTCCTTTTCGGCCATCGCGGAAAGAGGACGCTTTTTCGCGAAATTGTTTGCAGATGAGGGTACCTACATAGGTCACTTCGTCGATCGTGAGAGGACGGTGGTCGCTGTTTGAGAGGAATTGTTCGAAATCGCAATCAGCAGCAGACACAGGTTGAGATCCCGCGGTCGATTCTACTGAGGGGGTGGCGTCCATACTGTTTAATGTCGGCGTGTTTTGATCTATGATTATAAAAGCTGTTAAACCATCACAGGTATTCGAAATCGTTTGACAGTAGATGGGCATTACATTTTTTGGAATTAGTAAGCTGTATTTTATTATAATCGCTACTACTTATTAGCGTATATTTTTATTTAACATACGCTTTTTCAAATATCATTTTTTTCTACACGTTTTTTCTTATTACTTTTAGAAATGATACTGATTTTTTTATAACCACAATGTTATGAAAAAAATGGTTTATTAGAATTTCAATTATAAAATCATTAACTTTTCATTCTTAATTAATAAAATCATAAAACATAACAGTATGTTTTCTGGATTATTAGTGTATTGTAATAATTACTGTGAAAGTTCTTGAAATATCAACCGAGTAATAAAATAATCATTTTTTTTAAAGCATTTAATGGGCAAATAGCAAAAGAAAATAGTTTTGGCTGTGGTCTCCCACATGCCAACCAAATGCTGAGTCGGGTGGCACTACAAGTTTCAGTTACAGTCATAAAGGTTTGTACAGTTTACAACCCAAACTCTTAACAACAACAATACAATTTTTAATTGTCTGTCTGTCACCAAACAGCATGTATTGCATCTGAACCGCTTATTTGAGGAACAATATTTGTCCATACATTTGGCATAATGGAGTTATGAATGACACATTTTTCTATCAGAATAGAGCTACAAATTAAATAACTCTCGTCCCATCCCCAGTATGGATTTTCTTTGCCTTTCAAAATTATATTTGTTTGCCCTGTACAAGTGTTGTTTCTCAAGTTAAATATTGAAGGCAACCATTTTGTTTAAAGAGTTATTAGAATGTTGCTTGCATTTGTGGGAAGGTTGGTTGGTGTTCGGGTGAAAACCATTTTTATCCGAACATGTTTCTTCTCGCCAGGGAGAAGCCGCCGAGAGCAAGAAACAACACAGAATACGTAAAGGTTATGTAAAAACGATGCACGGTTAGTGAGGGGTGAGAAGCGGGATGCGCATCTGCGGTCCGACCGGTTCGGGTACCCGGCGCAGAGTATCTCGCCGACCGCCTCCTCTGCTCCGGGTGTCGGTGCACATCCGGGCGGCGCAGTGCAGCCTTCCTCGAACGTTCCCGCTTTGTACGCGTGGGATGGTGCAATACCAAGAAATGACAAAACGAGGAACATCTGGACGATGCGTGCGAGCCGCCACACATTGATAGTAGTCCAATTAAACACAAAAAAGGCATTAAGAATTCCAGTGTGAGAAAATTAAACAATGCAAAATAAAGCCGTAGGCCAGCAGGCTTAGCTTTTGACTTTACGCAGAATTTAATCTTGGTACGGATCACAGTGTAGAAATTTTTTTGCCTCCGCCGATTAACAGTGAATGTTTTCAACATTTATGACATCAAGTCTGCATCCAGCTAATTGTATGTGTACCGTGAAGGTGAAGTTAGGAAGGGCCCAGATGAAGTACATATGTTTATTCATTTTGGATTATGTCAATTATAGCATTCAAAATAATGTAAAACATCTGAATTTGTTCTCTGATGGTTTGATTTTTATTGGCTTTGGCATTAATGAGAAAGTTTAATACAATTAGACATTATTTTCCCATTCGGGATACTCATTTTTATAATGCAATACAAATTTTACAGTGGTAAAGAGAAAACTAAAAACAACAGATAAGATCTACACGATTGATGAATATGAACATGATTGTAATCTCTAGTATTTAAAGAGTTTGCAGTGAAATGAGTTGACAGTAAGACATTTTGAATTTTAAAAAATGATGGCCATCAAAGTATAAAAAAAGTAAGTCTTTCACTGGAGTCTATTGGGAAAAAAGTACCCAGAAATATGAAGCGGTCGTTTGGAGTGTCAGAGTTTACCCATTTTGATTATAGTAGCTGATCTCCAGGATATTTAACAGCTTGTCAATTTATTGATGGACTGGTATCGTCTACCTTTCAGATGGCCATCAAAAACAATATTTCACTACCAAGTGAACAGGCGTATGAAAATGATTGTAAATTTCCAATAAAAAAAATAATTATTGACATAAGCGGGTTAAACCCCATGTCTCGGATGAATAAAAGGAATTTTATCATGAATTGTTTGCTTGGACTTTTATCATAAACGTAATCTGAAGATATTGACGGGTAATTGTTGTAAAAAATAATTTTTTCAGAAGTTCATATAGAGAATCAAATGACACACTTACGTACCACATTTACCTTATCCCTTTTATACATATATGCATACCTAGGTTGGATTATTTAATTGAAACACTAATACATTTACTTTTATCATATATTTCAGCTAATCTAAACTGTAATCAAGCGATGAACAGCATGTACCCTGCAGGCTTGACTTTTGACGAGAAGAAACTGTTCATCCGATGATTGAAATTTAAAAAGATAACTGATAAAAGAAGAATATTTAAAGGAAGGTTGGAAGCAGCTAAGGTTGCTCCATTTTATTTGTATCAATTTAATAATTAAATAACTTCTTCTTTTGTGCACTATCAGATTAGGGAACAAAAAAAAGTTTGACCGTAGATACACTAAAAATGATTAAATAGTTTAGCTTTATCTAAATATGGCAATAGATGCTATCGATTTTTATCAAAAATATTTGCATTGCCGAGTCGAAAACTATGAATACTTTGTTCAAAAAGTTTTCTTGTTATCTTGTAATAGCTTTATTTTGTTAATACTACAGTATTTTTTTAAATATGAAAATTTCAAAATATCCTCTTGAATGATCCTTTTTTTGTAATGTACTAAAAGATTTTTAGTTTCTGCTAAATTTTAATATGCGCAGTTAAACTATACTTTTTTTTTTTTTTTGTGTTCTCGTGAAAACCATTTCTATCCGAACATGTTTATTCTCATCGGGGAGAAGCCACCGAGAGCAAGAAACATCACAGAAGAAGTAAAGGTTATGTAAATAACGACGCACGGTTAGTGAAAGGTGGAGTCGGGATGTGCATCTCCGGTCCGGTCGGTTCGGGTACTGGGCGCCGCCTCCTCCGCTGCGGGTATATTGATGCACGTGTGTCATACCCGCCGGGCGGCGCAGTCCGGCCTGCCTCGAACATTTCCGCTTTGTACGCGTGGAATGGTGCAATACCAAGGAATGACAAAGCGAGGGACATCTGGACGATGCGTGCGAGCCACCACAAGTTTATCATTTTTTGAATATCTACAACACTTTTTTTACCCCTGATTTGTCAACGTTTTCCCCAATGTTTCAATTGTAAATACATATTTAAATTATTCTGTAAATTAATATTGTCAGCCATTTGAGCAGTGAGGAGACGCGCTCTGATTATTTGTTTTGTGCAGTAATAATACTTTGCCATTTGCACTCTCATCGTTCCGAAAGCGTATTGATACATATATAGTTTCTTATTTTTCAAGAAATTTTCATTGTGCAACTACTCTTTACCAATTAAATACTATTTTTGATTTGAATGAATATAATGTAGAATCAAGATTTATTTTCTGTTATTATTTATGTTATATGTACAGAAATTATATTTGATATTAAATTTTTTTTTTCATTTGTACTCTTATCATTCCAAAATTATGTTCCTAAACCAATAAAATATGTAATATTTTTTAATTGCAAGAATATAATGTATAATATCAAGATAAGACTTATTGGCAATTATACAAATTGTTCACAATGAACACTTGTACATAAAATTAAATTTTTTTGTTTTAAAGATAACATATATTTATTCTTAAGTTGCATTTTTCACTATATAGTTCTGTGGTATTTCAACACAAATTAAATTAATCAATTGGAAAGATATACAGAAAAAATATTTAATCGCTACCGGCATTCGAACCTGTACCTCTTCCTATCCAGGGTAGAATTGAATTTTTCGATTGATAGATTTTTTCTGTATATCTTTGTACTTGATTAATTTAATATGTGTATAATTTTAAAATATTGTTCGTTCGATTTTAGAATCTACTAATTTACCACCAATTTACACCATAATCAAATATTACTTTGAGTTGCTGCTAATTTTGATCAGATATTATTAGGGATTTGAGCAGTGAGAAGATTCACTATATTATCCTTTAAATTCTTTCCTTTTGAATTTTAAGCAAACCTTTTATTTTATTAATTCATAAATGATCTTGTCAATTTGTTTTGAACTAATAATATGCCATATCTAATCTCTTATTATACCACGAGCATATTAATTTATAATATATTCTTATTTTTAAAGAGAACACATTAGTATTGTGAAGTGGCAATTTTTCTGAACGTAGTTCTGCGATTTTTGAATACAAATTAAAATGTATCAATAAGAAAGATATACAGATGAAAACAATTTATCGAAAATATATTTTATTGCTACTGGGATTCGAACCTGCATCCTTTCCTATCCGGGGAAATTCGTTAACCGATTACACTTCACGAACATAGTAAGTTGATGACAAATTTTCAAACTTATATACGTATTCCACTTTCAAATTGATACATCTGATGTTCCATTATTTGAAAGCAATCTATTTTATATTTACGGAATCTCAAAATACCTTTGAGTAAAATCCGATAGGAGATGCCAGAATTAATTAAAGGATAGGAAAGGATCCAGGTTCGAATCTCAGTAAAAACGAATATATTTTTTCGATAAATTGATTTTATATCTATATATCTTTCTAATTTATACATTTTAATTCGTATTATAATACAATTGTTCTTTGCAAAAACTTTTCAAGGTCAAATCCAATCAATTCATGTATTACAATGCAATGTATGTTTATTTATTTTTAATCTGTTTATATACCAAATTATTATCTTCATATATTTTTACATGCAGAATAATTATTATCCTTAAATAATGTATATATTTTTTAATTCCATAATAAAACAATACTAGATATTATAATGTCGTAAAAAATATTGATATCTATATAATTTATTTTATTACAAATTTTCCGTTTTCTTTCCGTCAAGTGTTGTAAAGTTGTTGGATTTCAATAAATAAATAATTTATATATATATATATATATTTAAATAATAATAATATATATTTAAAATTAGCGCCTATTTCATCTACCCCCTCCATCTGACTTAGTTTGGCGGACCTGCCGCGGCTGGACGACTTTCAATCTCTCAAAGCCATAGATAAAATTTTTCAAGCTGCCCGTTTGTCTTATCTAAGTTCTCGTTGTACATTTCGTCGCATCATGCAGCGGTTAGTCGGTTGTTAAGTTTCTAAATTATGTACAAAATATTAAAATCTTTGTCGTTTGACTAGAGCAATATTTTTGTAGGTCACAGCATCTACGCTGGCCTACTAATGTTTCAGCTGGATAGATTACAATCCATTCTAAATGCGGCAGCACGGATAATATATGGAGTTTCCAAATTCTCGAAAATTGATATGACAAAACGTATGTAAATACATATATGAAATCAGATCATTATAAAATTATTTAAAATATCACTAATTGCTGATCACACGTATTAAAAAAGTTATTGCTCTTTAAAGTTTCGCGTTTTCACGGTACATTTGACATTGAAGACCATAGTAAAATTCAGTCGCACTGTTGAGATGAAACTTCACTTAATTCCCCAAAGATCCGTACAATTATTTATATTATGCATTGTGATGTCACATTCGTAACAAGTTTTTATTTAAATTTGTCAGTCTTCGTTGGTTTACTATACCAGCTGTGTATTCGGATGTTTCACACCAAAAAGACAGTCATTCTGATGTAATCTTCGGCGTGTTATGGTAGCCAAGTTATCACAATATTATAAAATTGAAGTTAAAATGCTGTGCGTCGCATGTCGACTACAGCAAAACCATGGATCTAGCTGATCTGAATGTCTTCACCATCAATACTGAACCAGGGTCCTCTGCTATTGACAGTCAAGACGAAGGAAACGGCATTGCAGTGCTGTGTCCTGATGTAGATGTAACACTCCGCAATGATGATGTGGAGCGAGAGACTTCTAAAACCGGTTTGTATAAGTTTTTGTAAACTCTCTCACTCTCAGTCGGACTAATTAATTAATGTCTGACCAACGTGGTCTTCAGGGCCACTTCTACAAGGCGACCTGCTCCACGGTTCCCTGTGTAGCGAGGTCTAGTCAATTCTAGGTCGTGCACCTAGTGGGTATCCCAGTGATCACTGATCTCTTCTAACTTGCCCAAAGTATGGAAAAAATATTTTCCTGTACGGGGATTCTAAAGAATAGAGTCCATGGTACATGTACGATAAGAACAGAGTATCACTTAAGTTTTTCTTACTTTCATTCTCAATTCACAGGAATGCTCTATTCCCACATATTGCACTCACAGTCATTCTTTAGTCTTGTTCTAATTTTTTGTACTTATGACACTCGCCTAGTGATTCAGCGAGCTCGAGTCTCATTTCAGAAGACAAACAAGTTAATCCTACTTTTATAGCACAAGCGTTTACTTTTATTTGTAAATGGTTTACTATCCTTATCCAGATGCTCCTGGCGTGAAACCTGAGCCAGGGTCTCCTGCCCAGAGCGGCTATGAAGGGGAAGGCGGTGGACCGCCCTACAGTGATGTAGATATATCGCTCCCCGACATTAAGCAGGAATGCTCGGAGTACTCCAGGAGGGCCGACCAGCGCGCTGGTAAGAATGTTACTCCTATCCACCCTATTACTTCTTGGACAGAGTTAATGTAGGCGAGAATATTCCTTCAATAATCGTTGTTCCTAAATCTGGTACTGTATTTTGAGCGCCTTTTTCGTTTCTACGTGGCAGCATCTTCGGTTTTTGTGTTACATATAGATTAGTATTATAGCCATTTGCAGGGGTTAAGCCCGAGAGTTTCCGTGTCCATTGTGAGATATGAGGTCAGGTGAATCATCAGGACTTGAAGCGCCCTGTTGAGCGTAGCAGATCGACAGAGAAATCATTAAAATGGCTGCTTGTGTGTCGAGTTCCGTGCATATGTACTTCGTCCTCCCTGGTTGTGATGGCATTGTTCGGCTTGTGATTGGTCGTGTGGTCGCGCACTGTGCGGTTACTGCGAGCAGCTGCCGTTATGTATCTATGTATGTGTACAGTGATTGGCTGCGTGCGAAATAAATAACTTATTTATATAAAAAATTGTGCGAACCAAAATAATACATAATACAATAAATTAAATTTGTTTTTATAACTGAGTATATCATTTTGTTAATAAAAGATTAACAAGATGTGAGTTCAGACAGCTTTCTTCTTTCAAAAAATCACTGCTCCTCCACTTTTATCGGCGTATGAGAAGTGCCTGGTGCCTTCCCGCTCGGTCGGTCCAATGTGTGGGGGACCTACCTCTTTATCGCAGTCTGTCGACGAATGATTGGACATCCAGAGATGTGTAATTCCTGCAGAATGAATAGCGAGAATGTGGTTCCTACACATTTGTACGTCTCACTGCATGTGTCCATGTGCTTTAGTTTGAGTTTGTTTTCATTATTAAACAGTAATTCAATATCTTAAAGAAGTACGACGTTTAATCGATATGACATAATAAATCGCGCAAAATCCAAATAAACAAAAATGACAATATGTCTAGTAATAATTTATTTTCATTGCAGATCTCTCGAGACCACGATATTCTGTTCCAAGTGCTCGTGGAAGGAAATCAGAAGTTAAACAAAAAAAAATAAAAAACCGTACAAATACTTTCAATGAAGATGAACCGTTTTCATGTTCACAGTGTACTTATATTTGTAATAAGAAAAGTAGTTTAAGAACGCATATTCTTACTCATACTGAAGCAAAACTGTTTTCGTGTTCACAGTGCAGTTATTCGTGTAATCGAAAAGACAAATTAAAACAACATATGCTTACTCACTCGGATAAAAAACCGTTTTCATGTTCACAATGCACGTATTCGTGTAAGCGAAAGGACAATTTAAAATCACACATGCTTACTCACTCGGATGAAAAACCGTTTTCATGTTCACAGTGCACGTATTCGTCTAAGCGAAAGGACAATTTAAAATCACACATGCTTACTCACTCGGGGGAAAAACTGTTTTCTTGTTCAGAGTGCACTTATTCGTGTAATAATAATGCTAGACTAAAACGCCATAAGTATTCTCACTCGGGGGGAAACCCGTTTTCGTGTTCCCAGTGTACTTATTCGTGTAATCAAAAGTTCTTCTTAAAACAACATATGCTTACTCACTCGGAGGAAAAACTGTTTTCTTGTTTACAGTGCACTTATTCGTGTAAACAGAAGATCTACTTAAAAAGACATATGCTTACTCACTCAGAGGAAAAACTGTTTTCCTGTTGGCAGTGCACTTTTTCTTGTAACAGTAAGGTTAATATAAAAACACACATGCTTACTCATTCGGGGGAAAAACCATTTTCTTGTTCACAGTGCACTTATTCGTGCAATTCAAATGCTAATCTAAAATTCCATATGCTTACTCACTCGAGTGAGAAACTGTTTTCGTGTTCAAAGTGCACTTATTCGTGTTATCGAAAGAGCTACTTAAAAAATCACATACTTACTCATACGGCGGTAAAATTGTTTTCTTGTTTACAGTGCACTTTTTCATGTAAACAAAAAGGCTACTTAAAAAGTCACATGCTTACTCACTCGAGGGAAAAACCGTTTTCTTGTTGGCAGTGCACTTATTCTTGTAAACGCAAGTTTAATATGAAAATACACATGCTTACCCATTCAGGGGAAAAACTGTTTTCGTGTTCACAATGTACTTATTCATGTAATCAAAAGTGGCAATTAAAAATGCACACGATTACTCATTCAATAGACAAACTGTTTTCATGTTCACAGTGCACATATTCGTGTATTAAAAAAAGTCAATTAAAAATGCACATACTTACTCATTCAGGAAAAAAACCGTTAACGTGTTCACATTGTACTTATTCGTGTATTCAAAAGTGGCATTTAAAAGTGCATATGTTAACTCACTCGGGAGAAAAACTCTTTTCGTGTTCACAGTGCGCTTATTCGTGTATACAAAAGGGACAATTAAAAATGCACATTCTAACTCATTCAGAAACAAAACTGTTTTCGTGTTCACAGTGCAATTACTCGTGTAACCGAACGCGCTCTCTTAAAACGCATATGCTTACTCATTCGGGGTAAAACCGTTTACTCGATAGCTGTAGCCATGGTCAAGTTGAGTCATCGATTTGTTGAACCGTTGGATCTTTTGAAAGTATGACTCACGGCTTAGTTGATTGACGAATGTGTTGCTCCTCGGACGCGTGTGGAATATCTTCTTATGAGTCATATTACTATTGCTCCCTGTCAAATATTAGTATTTGAGTAACATCAACTATTTTTAATATCGTTTTCATTTATTAAAGGTGTCTTTACTACGTCCAGTGTAATGATATCGAAATTATTCGTAGAATTAAAATTGAAATATTTTTTTATAATGATGTTTTATCGAAATTCTTCAATTAAATACGCGAGTTTAATTATTTAAATTTATTTTTTCATATTTAACGTTAAAAATCGATCCTGACTATAGTATAATATACTATGTACTTCCTTTCTCTAGTAAATGCCCGACCAAAGATGTATATTGTAATTTTCAAAATGGTATGATTTAAAAGTTTTTCTTTGTCATTTTCCGAGTTTGTTTACATTCCTTGTATTGTATTAGGGTTACCAGGCGTCCCGATTAATCGGGATTGTCACCGGTTTTTAGCGTCGTTTCCCAGTGTCCCGAACGAATCTTTCGGGACACCCAAAAGTCCCGATTTTCAAAATTTTCTGATGAATACGGTAATAGTGTATTCCTTTGACATTTCGGGGCTACTGCCTTGCGTGGTGCCATCGATTCCGAGAGCAAAACCAGACTACAAGAGTCGTTTATTTAGTTTCTGCATTGTGTCGACGTGCGAGTGGGTAAATAGGCTTTAGTGTGTGCGTGAGATCTAGTGATGAGCTCAAAATTACGAACCGTGAATCAATCACTGATATCTTTCAGTCACACTCACTATCAGTGATTGAATATCCGGGAATATCGTGATTCGTGATTCATTTTTTTATTAAGTTTAATGATTTATGATTCGGCGCATGTGCAAATGAAATCAAAATATTAATGATAAAATGACGTTATAGTTTGTGATAAACGCCATCTAGTAGATTCTGTTAGAACATTATGCGCACTTGATTGAAAATGCTGAGAATTTGAACCGAAAAATAAACTCATATATTTTAAAGGTTTTCATTCTCTTTGTAACGATATAAAATAAGATAATATATTAATTATCTAATCTGACGCTAGTATCTGTTTTTTATGTAAATGAAGTTTGAAAAATATAAGTAAATACGCTTATAATTATGTTTTTTAAAAAATTATTTCGTATATCGTGATATCGTGCGGCGCACGCGTATTAGTAATGAAACTGTGATCACAGTCACAGTTTTCAATCACAATCACACTAGTGAGTCGAGAGTAGCATTTTTTCTCACCACTAGTGAGATCGACAGTTCCGGAACTGTCGGTCAACGAGAATATTCTCGTTATTGGAAATACAATGGACAGATGAAAGAAATAGATTTTATAATATATAGAGAAAACTGTCTTTTAAATTGGTGCGAAAAATTGCTTTTATTCCTATGTTTATATTTTCGTTTACTTTTTACTGTTCTTGTTAATAAATTAATAAATAATTAATGTCAAAATTTTGTGATTTTATTTTCTTATGAATATTAAATTAAAAATTAAGTAGAAGCTAGTTTTTGGGGTGAGGGAAAAATTAAATGGAGGGGGGGGGTGCCTCGATTTGACTTTTTACGCCGTAAGGTTTTCATATCTTATTTTCATCAAATACACATCAGAGTTCATCAGAGACATACAGCGGTTCAAAACTATTTTAATATATAATATATAAATCCTTTATTTCAAATATTAAGTTCTATATGAATAAAAGTATGTAAAATACTATCTAAAACTCTAGTAGAAATCAATCCGCAAGATCTTAGAAATTTTTTTTTTATGTGGTAACAACTTAGAATACAAATATGTGTACATATAAAAGAAAGGCAACGAGCACTGACGAAATTTTTAATAAATTCGATGTCTTTGATATTAGACAAATATACGCCAATACTACTCTCAAATACATATATAAATACAAACAGACACATTTTAAAACAACTCAAAACATAATTTCCACACGGACAAATACAAATAACCTATAAACCCCGAGAGCACATACAACATATGGCCAAAGGAACTACAAATATTTTGGACCTAAACTATTTAACAGAATGCTAAAAGACTTAAATCAATTGAATTGTCCCAAGAACATGAAACTATATATTAAAACTTGCCAGTATTGGTGCACTCACCCAAACATATTGACTCATACCTATATTAATTATTGCTACAAAGTGATCCAAAAATTAAGTCCATTTTAAAATTGTTCTTCATATACACCTTTTATATAGTAATAAATGTAATTCTATCTACTACCTGTAATTCTAATTAACTGAACAATTGCTTGTAAACTATGCCCGTCTTGACACAGAATTTCTGCAGTGAGACGGGCACAGTCCAAACAGATTTTTACATTGTATTATATAGTTACTAATAAATAAATAAATAAAGTCTGTATTAATCATAAATTAACATTCTTTAAAATAAAAATATTTTGGAAGATTATATTAACTAGATACAGTAATATTATTTTTAATCGTAGACGTTTCAGTCGCTTAGTGACCTCATCATTTAATTTTTTAAATACGTGGGCTGATATTTGAGAACGTAAGTGGTAAATAATTGAAACAGACGTTTTGATAATAATACTCTTTTAAAAAAGGTTTGTTTTATGAACTAAACACCTTGTTAGCAACAAGGTAACTCTGCGATGCGTTGTCCTAACAATTTTATCTCGAATCGTTTTCAAGTTTCAACCTTCGTAACTCACAGAACGGTCCGTGCCGGCTGTCGGACCACTGGTCGATTTTCGACTGATAAGCCGCTCAAATTGTTCTGGGAGCGAGTTCAGAAGATTGAACCATTGAGCGGGTGAACCGTTGAACCGTTGAGCGGGTGTACCATTGAACCGGCTCAACACAAAGATCCGGTTCGTTCGCAAACGACGCACCGCTAGTTAGCAATGTACTTATTTATTGTTCATGTAAATGCCTTCGATAGCTGATTCCCAGGTTTCCGATTAACAATAAGTACACCTAAGATATATGAACTGCACTAATATATTTAATTTTCTGTCTTTCTGGTCCGATATTATTGGTATTTTAGCTTAGGGTTGTCTTCTGTAGATTTTGACCGACCGAAGCGCGCACTGGTGGTTTATTTGGACCACTGGACTGGTCGAAGCATGGAATGTAATAAGAATGACACCTGTCGGTTACCATCTTCTTAGTTTTCCGAAAAAAGGGCGGCAATACTCACACACACGCACATGTACATTATTATAAAACAGGAAATCCAGTGGTGCCGAACAAAGTAAACACTAATAATAGAGTTTAATTTAATTTATTTAGAAAGCAAGTAGGTAAATCGTATTAAACAAAATTATTAAACAAGTTACATGTTTTGGTTCAATTAACTACTCCTAAGAATAGTGTAGTAATATTCTACATAATTTATAATAAATAATAATTATTTCTAACTATAAAAGTATGTATAGAGATCATCTTATTTATAATTAATAATAAGAAACGATGGTTACGATGAGGATAAAAGATTAGGCCTAGGCCTTAAAAGGTGTTCAAAGAATGGCCGCCGGCCCTCGGAGTGGAACTAGTCGGCGAGCGAGACGATTCTCGTCATAAAAAGCTCCGGAAATAGTTTCCCGACAACAGTCACCTGGATCAGTACCCCTGATAACAGTCGACAGAGAAAGTCGGAGTGTAGTCCTCAGGGTTGAACCCTCCTCCTTAGTTAGCCTCGAGTCGCAGGAGGAAGTCAGGAGACGTCATGCGGCGGAAGCGCAACTGAGGAAGAAATCAACTGAGAAAAGCTTATCCAAGCGAGAAGCCGCGACCATTGATCAGGGATATTCAACACCACGACGGTAGTGGAAGCCCGGAAGTGCACAAATTAAGCAGCAAAGTGGAGATGACATCGCAGAGACAGAGGAATGTCGGAGTGATGCGAAAGACGAAACCATCCTCCGTCCGTCGAAGACCAGATTCAAAGCCGACACCAGCGACGCGACACAGCTTAACGTTAAAGTTGTACCTAAGTAGATTGAAGCTAGTTATAAGAATCTGTACCTGCCCATTATAAATGTAGTTGAAGTATACCAACTGATCAGTGTCCTCTATATTTTCATCAGTCAACCCGTCCCTCCGTCACGACGTCGGGCGCCTAGGAAATCTCCCTTTCAACATCATGGCCACGGTCTTATGATGCGCAAGAGTCAATTTGTTCCTACTACACCATTTTGTTGCTAGTAATGAAACTCGGTTTGACACGTGTAACAACACTTTGTTTATTACAATAATATTTACAGGATTGAACAATAATTTAACTCAGATGTTTCTTAGTGCTAATGCGTTCCCCCAGTGACGGCCTCTTATATCCCATGACCCCCACCACTTATCTGACACACCCATACACAAACACACATATAAAAGTGACAGTTCTCACAATTATTTTGACAGGTGACTACAATTTAACGAATGTTAGGTGGGACAATGTATTCAATAATACATTTAACAGTGACAATATACACCATGGTTCTCACGAAGTGATAGAAATGTCAAGTTTCCTTATAGAACTATGTGTACAATGTGAATTCTCGCCTTCTGTACTTTGCATTCTCGAACTCTGATTGTGTTAAAGACTTCAAGCTAATTAATGTATCGTTCCCGTTGACATTCATCACCCATCTCTTGAAATTACACGTTATTTACATTTATTTAGTAAGAAATTTACAGTAATAATAGAATTTTTATTCTTTTAAAGCTGACTATGTAAAAATGAATAATTATTTATACACAGGTGATTGGAATTGTTTAAACTTAACCGATGATGAGTTTGTGTATTTGGGAAGTATGACTGATAGAAAAGTAAAGGAGGGGGACTGCAGGGAGTAAAGTGAAATGGAATTATAGCTAATGGGAACATGTCAACTGAGGCAAGACCAACGGTTCACAATGACACTGATTATGGAAGTGAGGCTTGGAGCTGGCAGAAAAGTTACGAAAGTAGACTGAATGGAGACAAAATGAGATCACTTAGGCGTATATGTGGTAGATCCATTTATGACAGAGTAAATAATGAAGAAATAAGGAAAGACTGTAAAGCTGATGTATAGTGAGTTAGATTAGAAAGGATCACTCAGGTGGTTTGGTCATATGGAACGGATGAATGAGGATTTTTTAAAATTTGTTTTTTATTTTTTATTAATATTATAAATATAATACAATTTCAATAATTAGTGGATGTATATATAAATATTTAAACATTTGTTTCTTCTCTATGAGAGTAAGACTCGTATATAGAGGAGTATATTCGAGTTAATTAATGTTTCAGTTAGTCTGTGTACATATTTTTTACTTCAGTTACAAATTTATGATAGTCCGTAATTTTTCTAATTGTGATGGGGAGATTGTTAACAAATTTGATACTTTGAAAAATATATTGATTTTGAGTTGCGGTGTACTTTAGTTTTGGGATATCAATTTGACCTCTACATCTTGTAGATCGGAATTCGCTTCTAAAATGTAATTGATTTTTAATTTTGAAAATTTGAATTATTAAATTTTTTTTGTACATGTCTATTATTTTTGGTACTTTAAAATCTGTGAACAGGTGTACACTTGGATAGTCTTTTTTTTTTAAGAATAATTTTTATTATCATTTTTTGAGTGATTTCTAATTGTGACATTGAAGTTTTATATGCACCTCCCCATCCAATAATACCGTATTGCAAATGTGACTGTACAAACACGTAATATATTATTTTCAGATATGTAAGTGATAAGATGTTTCTGAGTCTAAAAAATATGTAGTCAGTTTTCCTTATTTTGTTAGTGAGAATAGTAATATGTTCTTTCCGTTTGAGATTGTTATCTATTATGATTCCAAGGTACTTGATACAGTCTTTTTCTTCAATTGATGAACAAGGATAGAATGGTAAGGAAGATATATAAGGCAAGTGTTGATGGAACAATAAGTATATTCTCTCTTATTAATTCTACTTCTTATTACCAGAGAACTACAAATATTTTGGACCTAAACTATTTCATAGAATGCTGAAAGATTTTAACCTATTGAATTGTCCCAATTGTCGTAATATGGGTAGAGCCAGTATAGGTGCACTCACCCAAACACATTGACTCATACTTTTATTAATTATTGCTACAAATTTATCCAAAATAATTTATTTGAAAGTCCACTTTAAAATTGTTTTAAAGTAATAAATACTAATTGATTGTACAATTGCTTGTAAACTACGCCCGTCTAGACACAGAACTTCTCTAGTGAGACGGGCACAGTCCAAACATATTTGTTATACTATATTTTATAGTTACAAATAAATAAAATAAATATTTAATAATACGTTGATTTTTCTTTCGTTACAACTTTACATGACATTGTTAAATGATCGATTTTTCGCATTATCACCTGCCCGTCTTTATTCTTAGTATTCAAGTTGATCAGTAGAGAGTAGATTACCGCGTAACTACCACCACGTCGGGACATTTTGATTAGATTTAAATTCGCGATTTCTCAGAGACTCACTCAGATATCTTTTTGCCGTATGGGACGAATATTTGCTGATGGCACAGTCCGATTTACGCACCGCATAACGTGCATGAAGGTGGAAGATGTAAATCCGAGTACATCGACTTGAGGGTATGCTCTCTATCCTTTCTGCCTACCACCCCTACAGGGAAATGACGCAGCAGTCGGTTGCCGCTTCTCTGTGGTCGTCACGTGGGTTCTGGCCCGAATCCAACAAAAGAGCTACTTCCTTATCCAGGAGCTAATTACCCTCGGGTGACAATAGAGCCACAACCTAATGGCTTTTCTTGGTGCGGTCATCGTCTTATTGTCGACCCCATGATTTACCGCCCGGCGGAGGTATTATGTTAAGCCATTAATTGCTCCCGAGTGAGATATTTCTCGGAACAATTTATTCTTAGATAAAAGTCAACCGATTGACTTGATCCTGGGAGCTCTCCCGGCTATTATATCTATTAGAAAAAAATATAGCTTTCTAATAATGGTAGAAAAGATTCCTGTGAGACGCGGGTCCCTGCGAAATGCCGTCCCAAGAACATCAAGTATATCGCGGGTGTCAAATAATGATCGGTCAGTCTGAATTAAAATAGGCCCGTGACACGAATTATCGCTGGGGCAAATAATTTTCAATTTAATATTACTTGATCGAATGGTGTACTCACAAAAAAATTTCTTAAATATTGATAAATGCCAATCTATAACATTTTGCAGAATCAAAAAACCAATTGTTTGCATTGTCACTGCAGCATAAACAGCGATACTCTTAAAAAAGTAATTCAAATTAAAAATCTTGGCATATTATTCCATGAAAATCTTTCATTCGTTACAAACATTAATGACATTGCGAATGAAGCCATGAAATGTCTTCGTTTTGTAATAAAAACGGTGAAAAATAATTCACTTAAATCTCTTAACATTTTAAACACAGCGGTGGCACTTAACAATTTAAGACAATTGGGTCTTCATTCTACAAAGTACGTGAATTAAAAATAGAAATGATTCAATATAATTAACCACAATTTGTGTATACCTATTGAACAAATAAATTATAATTTTCTAATAAGCATTTCTAATGTAACTAACTTGTTTAGAAGGACCTTTTATTCGTGTTTAGAGTATACTAACAATTTTAGAAATTCCTCCCTTAAAAAACATTTTTCTGCGTTTAGATAACTCCAGTTGAAATGTTTTCTTCATGTTCCTTTATGTATGGTAGTATTTAGAAATCTTTATGAAACTTATGAACCGTGACTGCCTTGTCTACTCCCGATGTCTATGGTGCTCAGACATTTGACGAGTCCGCAAAAGGCCTGTGCAGGTGTTTCGGTAATCTGTCCCGTGCCTAGAGCAACGGTAAGAGTCTCATTTATTCACATATTTATACCTAGAATGTTTAATAATAGCAGCGAGATCACCCATTAACGCTATTCCCGATTTATTTTTCATGATACAGGGCCTGTTAGAAGTGAAATTGTATTATAATTGTATTACGGTTAACAGTCCCCATACGCATAATTCTTTTGTGGAGGACTATCGCTATTACCACCGATGGTTTCTGAACGCACCTTGCCAATACATAGGTGTGTAGGAGCTGGCGGTTGTGTGTTGAGGTTATTCAAATTATGATTGTGTCAGAAGATTATGATGCTCTGAGACAGAAGCTCCCAACATCTTTTTGTCTCACGCGTGTTGGTCGTATGCCGCAGTGTAGGGTGTCTGTTACTACTAGAGCAGGATATATAAATGAATGAGCAGTTAAAATGTTTCGTTTATTGAGGTGATGAATTAATACAATTTATATACGCGGTTGAACTCTGGAGTGGCTCTTTGGAGATGCGTTTGAATGGCGTTGTTGGTGATAGGACGGCCTGCGGAGAAGTGATCGCAGTAACCGTCTCTGGTGCGTAATGTTTATTCGTGAACCGTACTCCTTTTAAAACGTGTTCTCTCAAAATGCTGTATGAACTCTACTACCAAATTATTTAAAAAATTTCATAATGCAAATTTGTCTTTCATTCGTACTCCTCCTTCCTTTCATTCGTAATCCTTTTGTACCAAACATAGTTAGTCACCTATAGTCACCTAGGCACCGCATATCTCACACAAACACATTCCCAAACTTGTGATTCTAATGGATGAAAGCCTCCCTGAGTCTCTTATTAATTTCTGTTCATTGTCATGTTCACCATCAGGCCCCACCGCATCCACATCGGTCTCTAATGATTTTTCCACTTTCCTCGGCATCCTACAGATCTTAGGGCTATCATCAGAGAAGTATCTGTTGCCTTTTGCGCTTGGTTGTTCCCTCACATGGCGGGATTCTCCTCTTTCCCTGTCGCAAGGTGCCCAAAAAATTTAAGGATTTGTCTCTGGTTGAGATTCTGTCCTGCCTGGGTCTCGCCGTCCATGGTATGCGCAATACGTGTCTCCTGCATTACATCTGAAAGGCATCAATCTGTCTTCTCTCCCTCGCCTTTAAGGTTCGTGATTCCACACCATATAAAGATATAGAATGCACCAGAGACTACAATCTTGGAAAAACGCGGTCTTTTCATATTTCTCTTTCCATATTATTTCCACACTTCCAAAGATGGAATTAAAAATATTCAATCTTTGTAAGTTATCTGTCAAAACGAACAAAAATGACATATAAGAATCATGGTAGACAATTTCTATAGTAAGATTTCTCCCTTACCTTATATACAGAAAAAAAGATGACAGATGTCAATATACGATTTCGCTAAAATTTAGCCTAGAGATATTAAAAAGACGTTCGTTTTTTACTAAACAACCACAATGAAGCCGAAGCCAGGATCCAGAAATTCACGGATGTAGACGGGAAACATAATATGATTATGGATTTCCATCCAGAAGCAACCGCAGCCCGGATTTTCGATTGAACTATCTCTAACAAACAGTTTTTATTTTATTATTAATAGAATCGGCGTTAACTTTGTAGAGTTTCATCATAGTTGGATGGATATAAATGAAACAATGTTATTACTCTTGAGTTTATTAGCACTACTCGAGTTTCAAGAGGGACCGTAACTCTCATCGACGGGTGGAGTATTAAACTGACTACACATAAACAAGGCTTAGGTGGTAGACATACAAGTAATTAGGTACTGACATACGGAAGGGGAGGGAGCGGATTTACTGTTGGACTGTGGAGGGGTGGTTGAAACGAGAATTTTCAGAGGAGTTGTTTAATAATATTGTTAAACATAATAATACCCGAGTTCAAATTCCTTTTTATTTCTAAACTTCCTAAATAAGCTCAAGTAGAGCAATAATATTGTTTCATTTATATCCATCCATTGTTTTGATTTCAGTCATCGGCCCCCTCGCCGAAATTGTCCCGGCCTTCTTCGAAAAAATATGGACTTCTCCAGTTCCGGCGCTCCTGCTGTCAAGTCTGAGCCGCTATCTGGTGATGGCGACGAATCCAGCGATATCCAAGTGTTGCTTCCCGATGTGAAGGAGGAGTATTATGATGATGTTGACCGGGATACTTCTCCAACTAGTGAGACCGATATTTACGTTATTCCTAGGGTTACCATAATTAAGTTGCGGGTGCGGTGCCCAAGCTCCCTGTGTCTTCGTTTTGGGATAATAATTTAATAACGTTTTAGGAAGGTGACGCAGCAGCTCGTCATTTATCTATTATTTAGTTCAGGTTTTAACCTAACCATTTCAAAAATGTGTTTAAAATGCCGCAAAGAAATTGCAAATTTTCGAATGCACAGCAAATACACCCATTTATAAAAAACGCGCTGTGGCGAGGAGAACAAAGTGAAGTGGCAGCAATGTTGCACACGGTGGCCGAGGTGACATTCAAGATCGTGTAACGGTTGTCATCTGTTAAAACTTTCTTTAAAAACGATGATTCCATTCAAGATGATTGAGGTATTGCGACCAAAGAGGCCACATTTGCCTTTCACAGAGCGATGCATGATATGAACTTCTAAACTTTTGACTGTACGTCCAAATTGAACGAAAATATGATGCTGCGAGAATCAAATGCGAAGCGATAATTGTTCCGTTTTAGATAATAATGTCCCGGTTTAGAGCTCCATAATTATGGTGAGCCTAGATTTACATGAAACCTTATTTCAATTCCATTAGATAAAAGATCGTCGTCATTGGATGAAAACCCTACAGATAGCAAAACCATGGAACTTGCCTACTCGAACCTTCTCATTGTGAAGTCCGAGCCAGGAACTTGCGCTAATGACGAGGGATATCCTGCCGAAAGAGTCTGGATCAAGAATGAACTTGATCAGCACACTAGTAATGGTAAGAAATTACTCTAATTATTACCATAGTACAGTACTCGCTTCAAAATCACATTAATTAATTCATTTTGGTTTTCTTTTTTTTCTCTCACACAAAAAAATGTGAGAACATTTCGTAAAATATGATATAATTACATCAAAATTAGTTTAACTATATCAACAAAAGCTTAAATAGTTAACTAATTTACTTACTTACCTATTCACTAATATTACGTTCTATTTCGAAAATTTTCGGTCGCCATCTTTGATTATTAATTTCCCCACTATTTATATTTGGTTTTTTCAAATTGTCGCCTAGAATGATAAAAATCACTGCAGAAGACCGTATTCTGATCAAAAATTTGCGAATTGTAAAACGTCGGGATGCTAAGAAAGAGTTTCAAAGCAATGCCTGGTGTATAGCTCCATCTCACACAGCCACTAATACAATCAACTTTCTTCGTCGTGAGAATGTTAATTTCATCGAGCCAGGCATGTGGCCACCGAACAGCCCATATTTAAATCCAGAAGATTATACAATATGGGGTGTTTTGATAACTTCTGATTAACTAAATATTGTGCAAAAAAAATTACATTAAAAATTATAATTAATTATATTATCTTTTGAAATAACTCATGTGTCACTTTTTTTGGGCCACTCTGTACATAATTGTGTCTTAAGTGGTAACTTTTTACTGTGGTAAAAAAAGTAACTACAGTAACTATTTTTGCGTTAATGCAATGGTTAACTAATTTTACTCTCGAATATCGGTTGTTAAAAAACGAAAATCGTTGGTTAAATATGGCTGACTCTTCACAGCTGTTTCATTCCCCCTCCACGGCACGTACAACCCGGAAATTGTGCAGTACATTTTATTTATATGATTCAAATATAAAATATAAATATGTGAAAATGGGGGACATAAAATCGCTTGATTGTAAAAGATAAAATATTGCTTAAATTTGATTATTGTGTAATTTTTCTTTTTAGATTTATTAGTCATGTTTGTATAGAATATTTATTATTTATATCAGTACCCATAATTAAGACATTACATCGAAAGAATTTAAGAAAGCACATGACGTTGACTGAATTTGGTTTTGATTTTAGGTATAGTCAATTGTAGAACATTGTTTCTGGTGCCTTGATAATGATTTATTTCAGTAATATTAGTGATGTCCCGTAGAAAATATGATCTCTATCTAGTTGCCTGAAATCTAGAAAAGCGTTACCACGGAATAAAATGTCAAATTAAAACTTTGAAATAATAATTTGTGATTTTAGGTGCAAAACCGAGCGAAGGCTACGGAAAACTGGCTGATATGGATAGTCTAGATATTCCTGTCGTCAAGTCTGAACCGGTAACTGTTGAGATCACTGCTGATGAACCAGGCGTTAAAATTCCCTACTCCGAAGTACACGTGTCACTTTCTGACGTGAAACAGGAATCTTTGAAATACTCCGACGACGCTAAACAAAACACATCTCAAAGAATTCATAAACGACCGTCAATGCACGTCATGGAAAGGGGGTTTGGCTGTTCTGAATGCAGTTACACGTGTTCTCGGAAAAATAATCTCAAAAGACATTTGTACACACACTCGCAGGAGAAGCCGTTTCCATGTACCCAGTGCAGTTACGCTAGTGCTATGAAGGCTCACTTAACAACGCACATGCTAAGCCATGCCGGGGTGAAACCATTTTCCTGTTCCGTCTGTAATGGTAAATTTGTTACCAAACGAAATTTAACAAGGCACGCTGTAAGCCACTCTGGAGAGAAACCGTTCTCTTGTTCTGACTGCGATTACACATGCAGTTTGAAATCAAGATTGAGCAACCACATGCTGACGCATTGCGCACAAAAGAGGTTCGCCTGTTCTGAATGTAGTTATACGTGTATTTTTAAAACCCGGTTAAGAAAACATTTGTTAATTCACACCGGTGAGAAACCGTTTTCATGTCCTGACTGCAGTTTTACTTGTAACACGAAAGGCAGCTTAAAAAGTCACATGCAGTCACACACCGGAGACAGACCTTTTTCATGTAACAAGTGTAGTTCGACGTTTAAAAAAAAGGGACATTTAAAAAATCACATGCTCACACACACGAAAAAGAATCCGTATTCTTGCTCCGTGTGTGATTACGAATGTTCTGAAAAGGAACAAATAAAGGATCACATGTATTCTCACAGCAGAGCGAAGCCATTCACGTGTTCCATCTGTAATTATACGTGCGTAGATAAGATGACGCTCAGAGAACATTTGCTCAGCCATCCTGAAGATAAAATATTCGCATGTTCCGAGTGCAACTACATAGGCACTAAAAAAGATGTGTTGATGAAACATATGTTGACCCACGCTGTAGATAAACCGTTTGCCTGCTCTGCTTGTAGTTACGTTTGTTCTAAAAAGGATAACTTAAAGAGTCATATGATAACTCACAATGGTGAAAAGAAGTTTTCTTGTTCTAAGTGTATTTATACATGTAGTAGAAAAGGTAACATGCGCCGCCACGATCTTACTCATAGCGTACCGTAGGCGAGATGTTGTGCGTACTGCGTAGGAGTATAAGTTGAAGAATAGGTTCATGGGCCAGTTACCGAGTGGAGCGGTTGCGTAACCTACTGTGAAGTGAAAGATCTGACGCGGAATAGAAAATAATGTGATTGTAATTGGGGTCCGAACCTTGTCTTGGACTACCTCTGAGTTAGTCCTATTTTTTACTCTACAAGAGTTAACCTTTATTTTAAAAATAGTAATAAATTTGATGTGCTCCTTATATGTATTAATTATACACATAAAACTAAATGGCCGTGTGTCTGTTCTCTACACGATTTGTCTGATGTTAACAAAATGTTGTATTTTATAAATTGAGTTGAAACACTGTTTTGTTAAACTATATTTTATTGAATTAAACGTTGGAACGTTTTCAGAAACATCTTTTTATTATCAATAATATATTTTTGCTAGTGATTACGTTTTCAGTTTTCAGAATGTAAATAAATAATCTAACGTTTAATACAATTAAATATAGGTGAATAAAACAGTGTTACAACTCAATTTACAAAATAATCATGGAATCCAAATAGTTTTATCAAAAACCCTAGAACAGTTCAAATGTTGTATATTTACTTTTCCGCAAAGATGGGTTGGCTCCCCCCTCATCGTAGCCACTCCACCCCCTCCAACAAATATAAATTAATATTATGTAAATTGCCAGCTTTTAGAAATTTTGTATAGTTTTTCCCTAGTTCGATAGGTTAATTATTTTAGTGGGCTTAAAACCATCACAACCCTCGTAAAAAATTATTTCTTAACTACCACCATTCCATTCTATCCTCTGTCCTCCACATCCAAATTCTTTCTGCAATCTTATTTATTCTGCTCAGTTAAGTTAATTTTTAAACAAACGTATTGATTTTGGTTTACTTAATGTGCACTTGTAATATTCGTTTTATTTCTATCGTCAAAAAACCAAATAATGTTTACTGTAGACTTGGGTGGATTTTTTGTTTAAGGAATTATTTAATGTACATACTTCATTTATTCAAGTAGTTCTGTGTATAGCCACCTTTACAATTTTCATTCTCGACCATATGGAGTTTTCAAAATGCCAGAGAGGAAACACCGTTCTGACATAACTCGGCTTTGAGTACAACAGCTTCAGGGCGAGCAGGACTACCGGCGTGATGAGCTAGAGATGCAGGCGAGGCAAGTCTTCCAATTGCAAGGCCTTCGTCAAAACAAACGGAGACTATTGTTGCAGCGCCTTCTCTACATTCTCACGGCTGCTGTCCACAGAAGGCCAAAGCCAACATTGCGATGAGCAAAATGAAGGAGGGGATCAAGTTCTCCGGAGCCACGGCGAGAAATGTTATTGGAAATTAAATAATCGGCCTGGATGTCGATATTTTGGCGCATCTTCCAAAACACGCGTCTATTACAAGAAACCTATTGAGACACAAGAAAGGTGGTCATTTAACTATTTTTATTTTATTTTAAAATATATATATCATAGTAAGTCCTCTACATACGAACCAGCTCCGTTGCGAATGCTTGTTCGCAAGTTGAAAGTCGAGCAAAGTCCTAGGCATCCTGTATTTACAGTGGTATAGTAAACAATTAATATCCAACATCGAGCAACACACTTGTTAATGAACGTCACACGTGACTACTGTAAACATTACTGCGAGCGTGGATTCTGCAAGCATTTATAAGTTCCGGTACAGTTGTATTTTAAACAGTGTGACCCAAAATTTTTATTCATTTTGGTTCGTTCGCTACACCAATGCAACGAGTGAGAAAGCGGTGAAGGGTATGCCGACCGCTAGCCGCGTCCTTGTGAATTCAGTCACTATGGATGTTCCTGTTATTCGTGAAATTTTCCCTGTAAAATTGATATCTTGACTTGACTATACAGTAACAGTCCTCCCTCTCTGAACCAAATAAAAGAAAATGTCCGAAAAGAAATGGCAGCTATCACGGAGAATACGTGCCGAGCAGTTCTCAGAAATTTTGCCTGCCGTTTAGAAAAGTGTCAACGGAATAACGGATCACATTTAGAAAACATAATTTTCAAGAAATAGCTAGCGTTCAGCATACCCCCCGCCCCTCGCCAACTCTTTGCGTTGGTGCAGCGAATGAACCAAAATTAAAGTCTTGGAACACATTGCATAAAATGCAGCTGTACCCTAGGAGTGCGCAAGAAGACTTGCAGAACCCACGCTTGCGGTAATGTTTACAGTAGTCACTACGCACAGTTTTAAAAGCAAGTCTGGTCTTGACGCTTAACTCTTTCTGCCTTGTACATAAGAATATATATATATACTTTATATTCTCTGGTGTTTGTGTTTCAGTAATTTAATTATCCCAAACTACGTAAGGGTACCCGCTTTCCCATCACGGTCCACCCCGGTCCTGAGGTCTCTGCCATCAACCCTGAGCTTAACGGAAAGGCAGATATCGATGTGTCGCATTTATGTGTAAAGAAGAAAGTGTAGTCATGCTCTGCTCAAGTTAAATTTTCATCATTCAATGGTGCCACTAATTTTGGCCAGTAAAAAGAACCCACCTTATGGCGGTGATTACTCTCGTCCCAGTGCTTCTCGATAAAGCAAAACAATGCGGGTCTAATCCAACAGTAATTTGAATGCGTGTAGATATATTATTTAGCTTAAAGTTAAATATATAAAAATATTGTTTTTTTAGGCGTATTCTAATATAATGTGCTAAAATCATTTTACAGATAATTGCTTTAAATAATTTCAAAAAAATAATTAAATTCTCATTGTGACATATATACCGTTTCAGGAAAATGAATGTCAAATTTACTTCATAGGTGGCGATAGTGTAGTGGTATTCGATGTGTTTCCACATAAGTACAACTTTAAAAAAATTGACAAATATGAAGGTCGTAAGCCCTGTAATTACCCACACTTCCATATTTTGAAGACCCTAGAACATCGATGAACACGTGCTGACCTAATACTTCTCTTCAAACTACTGCAAAATCATATTGATTGTCCCAGCCAATTGGAATTAATATCTCTCCATATACCATCTAGATCAACCCGAGATATATTTTCGAGAAGTAAATATATTTTTACTAACGATCAAACAACTCGTTTTCACAAATTTGTTTACTTAGGTACCTACTCCTTTGTAAACCTGTACTACCAAATTATTTAAAAAATTTCATAATGCAAATTTTTCTTCCTTGTATCAAAAATAGTTAATCCTAACTTTATTAAAAAGTTACTACTGATTACACAACCGGCCCTTAGATGTAAATCTGCTTCAATTACCCAGTACCTGTAAAGAAACCGAATGAAACAATGGTAGATGATTTGTACATACAAAGGCTGGTCGTTTATTGATTTAAGTATGTTAAATTTCAAGTATTGAACGAAATACATGTCGGTAGATTTAAGAAAACATCCACGAAATGCATAATTTACTGAAGCTGATCTTCCAAACGCGTCTAATCTCCTGGAAATGGAAAGATAATGGGATACCCAGCTGGTGGCTGCTGACCTGCTGCGTGCTCCTCCCCACTGGACGGTGCTCATCAACCCCTGGCGTCATAAACTGCGCTGCCAGTGCGTGCCGTAGATGCTATAGTCGCTAGATGGCGACACCGGGCTCGGTACACACCACGTGTATATTTAAACATATAATGTATTTTATCAGAGGCCCGCCAAGAAAATTATGAACATTTTATAGGTGGAACGGGCGATTGATGCAGTCGTTTATTGAGAAATTAAATCTATTAATTAGCTGATTAAAAGTTCCCTAATTAAATATAAAACTACTGCATAATACTACAATTATACCATTTTTTTATTTAACTTGTAATATAATTGAATTATTCTACATTCTACCCAAAAATATTATACATACCTACTCTTATTGGAGAGTAACCACATTCACCCCCACATTGTTATCTGTAAACTGTTGCTGGGCCCTGTTTTCTGCCCTTTTAAGGACGTGTGTCGTCTCGCTCGCCGACTGGTCCCACCCAGAGGACACGCCTCTGCTTAGGCCTAATTTATGTCTTCATTAACACAATTTCTTATTATTAGTTATAATTAAACTATCTCTATACATACATACTTCTATAATAGAATTAATTATAACTATTACTAATTGTAATAATATAAAATTATACTAAGCTCTACCTACGAATAGTCTTTTGTTAAATCATCCAAAACATAATACATTTTTATTACGATTTATTTTTACATTCGATTATCTATTTGTTCTTTAAGTAAATAAAATTAATCTATATTGTTTGGCTGGCCATAGCTAGTATTAGCACTAAATCGTGACCTCTAAGACAGAGGTAATCGTTAATCTAACTCAGACTTATTCCGATTGAGTCAAATTAATAAGTAAATCGGTTTTCCCCCGAGTGAGTAAGCATATGTATTTTTAAGTGCCCCTTTTGATAACACGAATAACTGCAATGTGAACACGAAAAAGGTTTATTCTTCAAGTGAGTAAGTATATGTTTTTTTAAGTCACCCTTTCGATAACACGAATAACTGCACTGTGAACACGAAAACAGTTTTTCTCCCGAGTGGGTAAGTATATGTATTCTTAAATGGCTCTTTTGGATACACGAATAACCGCATTGCGAACACGAAAATGGTTTTTTACCCGAATGAGTAGCTATATGTCGTTTTAAGTTGCTCTTTTGATAACACGAATAACTGCAATGTGAACACGAAAACGGTTTTTTACCCGAGTGAGTAAGCATATGCTGTTTTAAGCTGGTCTTTTGATAACACGAATAATTGCACTGTAAACACGAAAACGGTTTATTACCCGAATGAGTGAGCGTATGATTTTTTAAGCTGACTTCTTGATAACACGAATAACTGCACTTTGAACACGAAAATAGTTTTTCCTTTGAGTGAGTAAGCATGTGACTTCCTAAGTTGCTCTTTCGATTACAAGAATAACTGCAATGTGAACACGAAAACGGTTTTTTACCCGAGTGAGTAAGCATATGTTGTTTTAAGCTGGCGTTTTGATAACAAGAATAACTGCACTGTGAACATGAAAACAGTTTTTCCCCTGAGTGAGTAAGCATATGTCTTTTTAAGTGGCCCTTTCGGTTGCACGAATAATAGCACTCTGAACACGAAAACCTTTTTTCTCCGGTATGAGTAAGAATATGCGTTCTTAAACTGCTTTCCTTATTTGAAGTATAAGTACACTCGGAACATGAAAACGGTTTATCTCCAGTGAAAGTACGTATATGGCTTCTTGTTTTATTTCGTTTTAATTCCGGCTTCCTTCCTCGGGCAGTCGGAATAGTGTTTTGTGTTCTTGTAATATCTGAAATGAAAATTATTAAAGACTGGTAAGTAGGTCACCTCCAAATGTGCACCCACTGCCTGATAATTCAACTAACCTCATTTCTCATCATGGGAATACAACGCTCCTACCCGCCTCTGATTATGAGGATAGTACACATGGACAAATAACAAAACCCTGAAGATGCTGCCACGTGGAAGCCCAACGTTCAAAATAGTATTAGATCTAAGAAGAACGATTGGTGAGGGAATGTTCTCGCTTACATATTAAATCTACCCAAGAAGTAATGGAATGGATAGGTATAAACTTCTTACCAGCGCGCTGGTCGGCCCTCCTGGAGTACTCCGAGCATTCCTGCTTAATGTCAGGGAGAGATATATCTACATCAGTGTAGTGCGCTCCACCGCCTTCCCCTTCATTGCCGCTCTGCGCTGGAGACTCTGGCTCAGGTTTCACGGCAGAGGCATCTGGATAACAAGAACAGTTAACCATTTTTAAATGAAGGTTAACGCTTGTGCTATGAAAATAGGACTAACTTCTAACTAACTCCTAGAATAGGGCTCGAGCCCTCGACTACTGAATCACTAGGCGAGTGTCTTAAGTGAAAAAATATAGAACAAGACTGTTTACGCGCTTTATACTTGATAGGTAGGCCTGATATAAAATTTTGAATATGTGGGTTCTTTTTGTGTAGATTTGAAAACATAAAACAAAAGCGAAGCTGCTTCTGGGAAAAGAGTTATTGTGATTCGGACGGACTTTTTACGGCGGCAATAATAAAAACATTTAGTATAATATAATTTCGGATTATCGGTTGTGTGAAGGTTTTCGGTGGCTGACCAGCATATTTGCGGACCATCAGGCTACAAGGATAGCAACGTCGGCCTCAACCAGCACAGGTTCACAAAGGTTTGTGTAATTTGAATTTACATAGATGAATTACTCTATTCATCATTAGCAATAGAAAACCCAGAACTAGCTATCGAAGTATTTACGGCAACATAACTTGGTCCTCCGGGCGGATTGGGTTTTCGATAAAAGAAATTGGTAATTGTAAATTTAATTTTCGGTAAAAATTTTCCATAGCAACACGTTGTTATTATAAATTTAATTTTGTTCGGTGAAAATTTTCCATAGCAACACGTTGTTAATATAAACTTTGTTCGGTTTTTTATATAGATATATATATATATATATATATATATATTTATATATGTATATTTTATATAGATTTCGTTTTAAAAATGGCATTGACGGTATTACGGAATAAATTTAAAATTTCTTACGACCGGTTTAAAAACACGGATTTTACAATTAAAAATTTTATATCAGGCCTACCTATCGAAGTATAAAGCGCGTAAACAAAGACTAAATAATGACTGTGAGTGCAGTATGTGGGGATAGAGCATTTCTGTGAATTGAGATTGAAAGAAGGAAAAACCTCGGTGACATCTGTACTTATTGTACGCGTACCATGGACTGTAAAACCAACGAATGTATCTATACTTCAGCATCTCCGTACAGAACAATATAAGATTTGGAGAAATCAGTGATCGCTGGGATGCTCACCCAGGTGGACGACACAGATATGACCGGATCTCGTTACACACGGAACAGGCGAGGCAGTTAGCCCTGCAGAAGCAGGCCCGAGGACCACGTTTAAGCATCGTGATCCTCTGGTCCAACTAAATGTCATAAAAATCTTATACAAACCAGTTATGGAAGTGACATCATCATGCTTCAGACGTTCCACCTTTATATTGCGGGGTGTTATATCTACATCAGGATACAGCACTGCAGTGCCTTTTCCTTCATCTCGGCTCTCAATAGCAGAGGACCCTGGTTCAGACTTGATGACGAATATATCCATATCAGCTAAATCCGTAGTTCTGCTAAAGAAGTCGTGCAACGATGGCGGGTTTTTTTTTCTGAAAATCTGAAAAGAATATATATTCATAGTATTTTAATTCCAATTTTGTTGAGGCTAATAGTATTGAGATAATTTGACTACCATAACGCGCGGACGATTAAGATCAGAATGGATGCCCTTGACTGCAAAACCAAAATGTGATCGCTTTAAGTTTTAATATATGCTGCCGAGACTTGGACAGTCGGCAGTAGCGTCAACCGTAAATGGTCTTCGAATTGTACTACTGGATAAGTATGTTACGTAGGCTTATAATAAATGTGAAGGTCTAAACCGGAACATTATTAATAGACCGGCACTATTATCGCTTCGCATTTGGTTCTCGTAGCACCATTTTAGTTCAAAGAATTTTGAGATCAATTTAGACGTACAGTTCGTGGTTTTAAAGCGCAAAGCTGTGTGCAAGGCAAATGTGATCTCTTTAGCCGCAATAACTAAATGTTGTTTATGTATGAGAAATGTAATTAAAGTGAACAAATTTTATGATGAAATATCATAAACTCGTGTTTATACTGTTAACGCGCCTTGCCACTTCGATTGGCACCACTGGATTTCCAGGTTTATAATAATGTACATGTGTGCGTGTGAGTATTGGCGCCCTTTTTTCAAAAACCTAAGAAGACGGTATCCGCATTCAATTACATACCGTGCTTCGACCAGTCCAGCGGTCCAAATAAAGCAACAGTGCACGCTTCGGTCTGTCAAATTCTGCAAAATTAAAAATGTTAGTGCAGTTCATATATCATATGTGTTCATTGTTATTCGGAAACTTGGGAACCAGTTTTCGAAAGCATTTACATAAACATATAGTGTATGAATATGTATTTATCAATATATTGTGATTTTTACAAACAAAGAAAGAAATATGACCAAATAAAGTGCTAACAAAATATATTTAAAATAATTACTAGTCAATGTCTTCAGACTATGTTGGCCACTGAAACAGTTAATTATAAAATTTCATATATTCATCCGGGATATGAGGATTATCCTACTTTATATCATTATTTTTTTGTTTATTTATTGGAAATATACAATCATTTTCACAGGTAGTGAAATATTGTTTTTTATGGCCAACTAAAAGGTCGATGATACCGGTCTAAATGTGTAAACTCTGCCACTCCAAATGACTGCTTCATATTTCTGGGTACTTTATAGAATCCAGTGAAAGATTTACTTGTTCATACTTTGATGGCCACCATTTTTAAAAATTCAAAATGTTTTTACTGTCAACTCTTTTCACTGTAAAATTTTTATGAATACTAGAGCGTACAGTTGTGTCTTTATATTCATTAACCGTGTACATTCTATTTTTCTACTGTAAAATTTCTGTCGCATTGTAACAATTAGTGTCCCCGAATAGGAAAATAATGCGTGATTGTATTGAATTTTCCCGTTGATGCCAAAGCCAATAAAAATCAAACCACGGTATGATTTTTGTTTTGACCAGGACACCCATCAAAGAACAAATGCAAATGTTTTACATTGTTTTGGATGCTATTATTGATATAATTCAAAATGAATTAACATATTATGAGAACTGTCACTTCGGACATGTATGTGTGTGTGTGTGTCAAAAGAGTGAGTAAATGAGTGGCGAGGGACAAGGACTATAAGAGGTCGTCGCTAGGGCACTTCTCCATAATTACTAGTCTATCTCAGAATTGTATAATCATAAATTACTGTAAATACTTCTTATAACAATCGTCTAATTATCACCTGGACACGGATTTATTATTACAAGGAACTGAACCCAAGTAACTCGATAGTAAGGAGAGGATAGAACACTGGCGGTACTACGAGTCACCACACATATGTACTTCATTTGGGCCCTTCGTAGCTTCACCTTCAAGCTATACGTACAATTTTCTGGATGCAGACTTGATGTCATGAATATTGGAATCATTCATTGTTAATTAAAAAATTTCTCACACTGCGATTCGTAGTAAGCTTAAATTCTGGAAAAGTCAAAAGCTAGGACTTTGTTTCTTTATTTTATTTCTAGGACTATTTATATAAACCAACGCTTTTGATTTCTACAATTTAATTCTCTTATAGTTGTATTCTACATTTTTAATGCCTTTTTTGCATTTAATTGGACTATCATCAATGCAAGCAGCATTCTGCATTTCGACAGCTCTTTAAGCAGCTTTGTCAAACAAACTTAATTTTGAAGGATATAGAAAATCCACACTGTCTACGGGACAAGAGTTATTTCACATACAATTTGTAGCTTTCTTCTGATAGAAAAATGTATCATTCATAACTCCATTATACCAAATGCACGGACAAACGTTGGTTCCCAAATAAGCGGTTCAGCTGGAAAACATATTTTTTTGTAAATATCCTAGAGTATACGGTATTTACCGAAAATGCCGGCATACTTTCATGTTCCGGCCGAGCAGCTCCGTTTGTATATCAAATAATCCAAGTACAAACATAATACTCATGTCAATCGTTAAACATTTTAATGTTTTGTACAGAATTAAGAAATTTGACAATCGACTTACCGCTGCACGATGCAAAAAAATGTATAATGAAGCTCTTACACATTCGCTTCAAATGGAGATCACCACAGACAACAGTGATCATAGATAAGACACCAATAATATAAATAGTTCCATACATGAAAAAATATAATTAAACGGTAGACGGATGGTCTGTTTGCTGGTGAAGCCCAGCGATAATTTGAAAAAATGTAAGTTGTAGGGCATTGTGAACTATTTAGTTGGTGTGATTACATTATTTTTTTTTTTATAAAAACGGACCGAAACACAATTATTACCAGGAACGTGATTTAAAAAAAATCTGACAAATGCGCGCGAACAATAATCGCTCGCTGCGAACTGACTTTAGTAATTTAGCCGCCTTAGCCAAGAAAATTAAAAGAAGATCACAGGACTTGCGTTGTATCAAGAATTATTTGTCGCTTATAGAAAATCCCTGGCACCTACAAACAGCAACTATAACACAATCAGCTGCATTGGGATATGATTATGCAAAAATATTTGATGAATGTATCGAGTTTAAGAACGACACTAATCTGAAAGCTATTTTCAAAGAAAAGAGAGAGGGAAAGGAGTACATCGATTTTTGTAAATTAGTCCCAGAAAAATACAAGACTGCACAAAAACGGGCCTTTTAGCTGTTCACCTTGTTTGTATCAACGTATATTTGTGAATCATCATATTTCAAAATGAAATATGTGAAAAACGTATACAGGAATCGACTCACCGATTCTCACCTTGATGATTGATTTTTCATTACTGTATTCTAAAGTATAGTATACAGATATGACGAAAAAAAAATTCATATAGATAAATACGCCACTGTTAATGTTTGAGCTGGTGTTGGCTGGTATGCTGATAAGCGATAAGTATTGTTTTAGTTTTAAAAAATATTTGTTCATTTATCAAGTGGCGGGGACCTAATTTTGAATCAAAAGGGTTTCAACCAATACTGTTTTCCTATACTAATTTTTTTTTGTCATATCAGTATAATGTGGCCCGAAGGAAAAAAGGTTGAATACGGCTGATCTAGAGCAAGGCATTAAAATGAAAGAGCACTTACAAAAGTTGGCGTTTATTGCTGGGCGTATTATATAAAGACGGGTTCGACGAGAATACATTTAAATGCGTATATGTCGTTGAATGTACAATTCCAAATGTAACCGTGCGTGCGTGAAGGATTAACCGTTACTTAAACTCTTCCCGAACCATGCAGTAACACAGGTCTACCATCATAATTAAACCTGTAATATTTCGGAAAATGTATGCAACATAAAATTCATATTTTAGTTAATCCAAAAGAAAATATTAGCGCTCAGGAATAACTAGTGATAACCAGTTATGAAAAGGGAATCATTCAAAAACAATTATGTTTTTCCATTCAATCCGTTGTTAAATTAATTAAAAATTAAATACGTTGGTAAAAATACAATTTGTGATATGAAAGACAGATCACACACTATTTTCACAGTGAAAAGAACAACAAATATAGAAATATAATTGTTAATTTCACACTAATTAAACAAAGATAGATAAGAAGAAAGGACACATTGTATAGGACTTAATGAATGCTCTAAATTATGTTATTAATCATTATTTCAAAATTGTATGCTCCATATTTAGAGTAAATTCGTGCCATTAAAGCCATTGAAGCTAATAAAAACATTTTTTCCAACTGTTATTTACGGTAACACGAGTTGACAGCATGGCTGCGTTCGGGTATTTTATATCATGGTATGGTAAAGGTTAAACAAGTGCACTTTTTCATTTACATTTAACCTAACAAGCACGTCATAAAACTGCCACGGTGATACAGCATACCGTATCTGGTATAAATCGTGAAGTCAACAGAGCTCGCTCCTTGGTCCTGCACCGTTCGACGATCTGCTGCTCTTTCCGTTACTGTGAGCTCGTCTGCTGGAAGGTCTCGCAGTCCGGCGTGTAACATGGGTGGACAGTTTATCAGGCATGAAACAATAGCTCGCAGATGTCAGGCGGCTTTGTCGTCGAGTTAATGCGGTTCTTCGTAAATATAACAATTTAAAAAAATACAACTATTATAAAAAATGCTCCGTACATGCAGATATCTCAAGCGTGCACAGAATATAATAAAATATGTAAATTAAAATTTCCACAGACATTTCAATGATCATCCTTTACAAATATGAATCATTCCATTTTAAAATTATAATTCAATAATAATAAATAAAAAATAATACCTTTAAAAAAATTACAATAAATTTTTTTATGCAAAAAAAACATATGAAATATTAATTAAAATGTATTTAACATATAAAATCAATTTTATCATAAAAAATTGTTACCGCGCCACCGGGATTCGAACCTGGATCTGTTTCTAAACCGAGGATGGTGTATTATCCGACAATGCTACAGAGACATTATTTTTCATGACAAATTTTCGAACCTATATGTTACTCCTATAATCACCTTCCAAGGTTTGGAAAGAGATCCAGGTTTGAATCCCGGTGGCACATCAATAATATTATTCGATAAAATTGATGTTTTTACACCTTATTAGACCAGTGTCAATAAACGAAGCGGAAATCTGGACTATAAGCAATAAATATCGACTGTATAACATTGTAGAAGTTTGAATGCAAAATTTGGTTTGGTTCCATTTGCGAAAAATATCTAATTAGATACAGTTTAGTTGTCAACCCTTGACAGCTCCTGCCTGCTCGGCAGAGTCTTGGCCGGAATCCCGGACGTACTAGAGACACATGCAATTAATCAAAAATAAGACAGATATTCCATCACTATTAGTCACTGCGTCCCATGTTACAATAGACGTCTCCCGCGATAATTATCCTAAAGTCAGTTTACATCAAATGATGACAATGTCTTCACGAAAGCTTGTTATCAAAGTTGTTAACAAAATATCAAATCGACATTAGATTGTAAATCACAAATAAATGTAAAGTAACAAAGAAAATTGGTACGGCACAATGGTAAATACATTTGTCAAGCAATTATTTTCTATCCATATATAGGTATACATAAATATATTAATGTTATGTTAAAAGCGTATGACTTCAATGCAACCATTAATTATTAAGATAAAGTGCATTGGGAACATAAAAACTGTTCATATCCAGAGAAGATTCTTAAGCTGAAATTCCGTTTAGATGTGCAAATGAAATAAGAGGCTAAAAATTGTCACTCTACAGTGCGTGTTAGCAATTGTATTTTTAAATAGTTTTTCCGTACACACAAAGTATCTTGAAGTTTCTCGCTCGTGTGAATGGTGGCGTGTCTTTTAAGTTGCCTTATCAAATAAGTCCACTGTCAACAAACACGAAAACAGAATTTTCTTCGAGTGTGTAAAAATGAAAATTATAAATAAGTCGTTTAATTAAACGATTAACTTCTTTGAATGAGTAAGCATATGTATTTTCAGGTTGTCCTTTCGATTACACAAATAAGTGCACAGCGAACACGAAAACGGTTTTTCCCCCGAGTGAGTAAACATATGGTTTTTCAAGTGGACCTTTCGATTGCACGAATACTTGCACTGCGTACACGAAAACCGTTTTATCCCCGAGTGAGAAAGTAGATGGCTTATTAAGCTGTCTTTATAATTACACGTGTAGGAGCAAAGCAAACACGAAAATAGTTTTTCCCCCGAATGAGTAAGCATATGGCTACTTAAGTCGCCCTTTCGATTACAAGAATAAGTACACTGTGAACATGAAAATAGTTTTTTCACCGAGTGAGAGAGCATATGTATTTTTAATTGACCCTTTCGATTACATGCATAAGTGCACTGTGTACACGAAAACAGTTTTTCCTCCGAATGAGTAAGGATGTGTATTTTTATGTCGCTCTTACGATTACACGAATAAGTACACTGAGAACACGAAAACAGTTTTTCGCCCGAGTGAGTAAGCATGTGTATTGTTATGTCGCCCTTTCGATTGCACGAATAAGTGCACTGTGAACAGGAAAACAGTTTCTCCTCCAAGTGAGTAAGTAAATGACTTTTTAGACTATTTTTATAATAACACGTATACGAGCACTGCGAACACGAGAACGATTTTTCGCCAGAATGAGTAAACATATGTCTTTTAAGGTGCTCCTTTCGATTACACAAATATGTGCATTGTGAACACGAAAATAGTTTTTTTCCCAAATGAGTAAGCATATGAATTTTTAAGTGGCTCTTCCTATTACACGAATAAATGCACTGTGAACACGAAAATAGTTTTTCCCCCAAGTGAGTAAGCAAATGGGTTTTTAAACTATTTTTATTATAACTCTCATACGAGCATTTCGGACACGAGAACAATTTTTCCCCAGAATGAGTAAGCATATGTCTTTTTAGGTGCTCCTTTCGATTACACAAATAAGTGCACAGTGAACACGAAAACTGTTTGTCCCCAGAATGAGTAAGCATATGTCTTTTTAGGTGGTCCTTTCGGTTACTCGAATAATTGCACTGTGAACACGACAATAATTTTTCTCCAGTATGTGTAAGAACATGCACTCTTAAACTGGATTTTATATTACATGTATAAGTACACTGCGAACATGAAAATGGTTTATCCCCAGAAAAAGTATGTGAATTGCTTCTTATTTTTCTTGGCTTTAAACCTGGCTTACGTCCAAGGGCAGTCGGTACGGAATTTCGTATTCTCGAAGGATCTGCAATGAAAATGAATTATTTACACTATATGGGTAAAATATAACAAGTCTGTCAATTTTCGAGACTTGCTTGCTTTGTACACGTAACATCACATCTTTTAAACATTGAAATCAACTTGAAAAAATTGAAATACTATTTAATAATGAAAACAAACATGAGAGTAAATGTACGTAGTAAGACGTACAAATGTGCAAGAACTACATTGTCGTCATCCAAGAACTACATCAGGAGATGATCTCGACCACTCGCCAATCTGTGGTGGACCTCGTCGAAAGATTGAGATCTGATATCTGGTGACAGCACTAGGATACGCGTACGTAATAAAAAATGGAGAAGTATAGTGAAGAGGGCAGGAGCTCACGAAGATAACACACCCTAGTCAAGAGGGATCGACGTAGGTGATGATCTGTTCATATGTTCGATTTATGTAAAAAAATGCAATAATATGCTGATTGTGGTAAGGTATTTCAGAAGAGTAAGACGACGCCTAAACACACACCCATCATCTGATGAATCACAAACATTCATATTTCACATTATGCAAACGGAAACCCTCCTGGTGATGACGATAGTAGACATATACAGATAAAATCAAAAAAGGCCGTCTTAATAAAAATACGTAACAGGCTGTATAGGAGCAACCATCTTACCGGCGCGCCGATCAGTCTTTCTGGAATACTCCGAGCACTCCTGCTTAATGTCGGGCAGCGATACATCTACAAGAGTGTAGGGCGCTCCATCGCCTTCCCCTTCACAGTCGCTCGGCGCTGGAGACCCCGGCTCAGGCTTCACGGCAGGAGCATCTGGGTAAAAGAATAGTAAACACATATATTTTTTATATGAGTTGCGTACAAAAAATATTTGTCACATCAATGTTTGTACATAATTAATTATTAAATGCGCAATGAAAATAGGACTAACTTGCAGGACTGCAGGAATAAGGCTCGAACCCTCGACCACAAAATCACAGGACCAACAAGCAAGTCTCCTACTTGAAAATGTCAACATTATACACTTTGTAAGTGTGAGATGTTACGAAATTAGAACAAGACCTAAAAATGACTGTGAATGCAGTATGTAAGGATAGAGCATATCTGTGAGCTGAGAATGAACGAAAGGAAAATATTAGATATGTGCTGTTGGTATCGTACGTGTAGTCTATCTGCAAAACTTTCGAATAGAATAGAATAGAATAGACGGAGAAATGTAGTATCACTTGGATTCGAAACAAGGTTGACAGTTCGAGATATGATAGGAGCTTCGCTACACAGGGAACAGGGAGGTAGTTCGCTTTGTGGAATCAACGTAGCCCTCTGATTCAACTGAGAGTCTACAAAAATGTTATACAAACCAGGTTTACAAGTGTCTTGCTCGACATCATCATGCTTCAGACGTTCCACCTTTATATCGGGGAGTGTTACATCTACATCAGTACACAGCACTGCAATAAATTTTCCTTCATCTTGGTGCTCAACAGCAGAGGACTCTGGTTCAGACTTGATGGCAGAAATACCGAGCTGAGCAAGATCCATGATATTGCTGTAGTTTGTGCGACTGTAGTTTTTTCTGAAAAAACAGAAAGTTCACGACTAAATGCATTTCAACTGACTACCATAACGCGCAGAAGATTACATCAGAATGACTTCATTTATGATGAGAAACATCCGAAGACAGCTGGTAAAGTAAATTAAACTGAACTGACAAATGAAAAAAAAAAATATTACGCAAGTGATATCACAAGGCAGCGTTGTCATTTCGGACGATTTCTGACCTAATCTAGATAATGGTGCCGATCTGTGGCAGTTAAATATAACATATTTCAAAAACGTCGGTTTGATTTTTTGTCTCTTTCTACCAACATTGAGTAGATCGCTGATCTTCAGGTCAAAATCTTAACACGTTTTACATTACATTTGTATTGAGATGTATCTCAAATAAATCTACGAGATATCTCATCGTGTTGAACCACAAATAAAAATGCTCATGTCAAACGTCAAACAACATTTGAATACTTTGTAAAGAATTTAAAGATTGACTTACCGCTATACGATACGGCGAAATAGCGTGAAATTTTAACATCCACGTCAGATGGTGAACACCACAGACAACAACGATCATAGACAAGATGTCAGTTTGGGAGTTAGGACGGCGGTTGAATGAAATAAATGTGATTGGCGTGTTGAGGTTTTATTATGACATTAAGATAAAGAACAATGAAGACAGATAGAATTAAAGAATGAATAAAGACGTAGAAGGTGCACGTGTATTATGAAATGTAATGAAGCGAATTGGCGGTCTTGCTCGGTGGGAGAGCCCGCTTCCAGATGTTTCGGTAATAGGTATATCAAAGACATTTCGAAATAATACTATTTATGTATTAATTGTGTTTCTGGACCTTTCAACTCACACACTGATTTTTTCTAACTCTTATCTTTATTTTTTTAACAGGATATTTCTGTTTATTTACCATGACGTTGTGTATTTTGTCACTTTAAACCCAAATTGTTTCAAGTGCTAGTACCTTGTAATTTATTGTCAACATTTATGTATCACAGTCCTCAACGACTTGTTGGTAATCGGTAGGATACGAGAAAATGAAATAATTTTTTTGAGTTTGATGTATTGTCTTTTGAAGTACCGGATCTGGTAGACTCCTCGCTCCTTTACCTTAACCCTGCATTACTAAACCTATTTCATTGTCACGTGATTACTAAACCTTCGTAAATTTGACGACGCCGGTAATTTTTTTTTTTACAACTTTACAAATTTTTAAAATTGAATAAAGAAATGCATAGTGTTACTGTTTTAAATTGTATAACTTATTAAATATGCGGTTTTACTATTAGTTATACAACAACAAAATTGTAATTTGTACTTGCAAGGTCTAGCGGGGAAAAAATAAAACTATTCATGAAAGCGTTTTAGTTTATTTACAAATACGTTTCCTAAAACTGCACTGTATAATGCATATAAAAAATATATAAGGCAATTTTATAGCCACTAGAACGACATCAGGTAGAACTCTTTACTTAAAATCAAAAGTGACGCAAACACTAAACCTTCGCACCCTCCAGTATGGCTACAAGCATATACACTACCGGTACTGAGATCTAGAGCCAACAGGATGAAGGGAACGGGCGGGAAGGCGTGGCCGGAGTCGTGGTTGTCGAGTTCTGACCATTTTGTGACTGACGCATCGTCAAAATTACGAAGGTTTAGTTATCCAGGGTTAAGGGATTCCTAGCTGACGAAGGAAGACGATTTTGGAGGGTTTAATACGCGAAGGGATCGATATATTATAATTTGATAATACGTTATTCGTTGGGTTTTGGTACTTGGGGAGGTCAACATAAAAACGTTCGGAGAGATGTTATATGAAGTCTTTTACAGGGAGAATTCCCGAATCGTTATGAATTTATGTGCACCTTATACATTTGGGGTGCACCCAACGCGAGTTGAATGACCTTATTCTGGAAGATCTGAAGTTTATTAATGTGCCTTGACTGCGTGACACCAGACGGTGGCTTAAGGCCTACATTCCTCTACACAGCCTCCGTCTTAAATAAGCCTAGATCAAGCGTAAGGCAAGCGAAATACCTGAGAACTCAATGACTCGATCAACAGTGAGAGTCAAGTGCGTCGTGTGAACGTATCGTGGGCCGTACGAAAGCAAAACTTTATTTGTACGCAGAGCGTCACACGCATTACCTTATTGCCTAGATTATGATGCATGTAGTAAAGAAATTATATTGGTATATTCGAGAACAGTTATTTCATGAAGTAGCTCAGCAAATTTAATAGAAAGGACTGGAATTGCAGTGCCGAGTCTAATCGAGCAGCCAGTGCGTCGTCATATGGGTAGCCAGGGCGAAATCAAAAGCTCTTACGAAAATAGAAGCAAATTTATCCTGTGGAGTAATTTAATTACCTGAAACGGATAACGCTATTAAATGTGTTTAGTGCGTGTGACAAGGCAAGAATATAATAGAACATAATATTTGTATATACTTTGCGGTGGTGGGTCAGATCCGACCAGGGTGTTTGTAAATATATAAATTACGCCAAAAATATTCGTTTAATACTGTTTTCCTTCTAGCTAATCTTTTATTAAACATAACAAATAATTTGAGAGACAAATGATTATTATTGCACCAGATTCAAATGAGTTATTGATAAAAATGTGAAAAAACGCATAAAAACTGATCTAAGGCGGTCGCTTTTATGGGATTACCTCTCACCGCTCACGCTAAATCATATATTGTCAACCTTTAGAGCATTTTTGAAAATGACTTTATTACTCCCCTTTCCCTCGTTCCGTGGAGAGGGCACAAAAAGGATTCCAGGTATCTGTATATTGTGATCCAGTCCAATTACTGAACACATATTTATTTTATTTTGACTTATGTTAGTCTGGCGGTATTATACATATTTCCCCAGAAAGGCTCATCATTAAAATATGAAGTTTTATTACCCTACCTGGATCTATGTCGACTTTACAATATTGTTGTTGCTGTTGAATTATAAATATAAATGTTGTTTAAAAATACATTATGGTTGAAAAATATTTAAGTGACAAAAAGCGACTTCTACAAAGTTTAGAAGCGAATAGAGGTGGGGATGTAAGCCCGACAATTTTTTAATATTTTATTTATAATATTTTTATTTCACTTCTACACATATTTTGTTAAAAATATTTTCATTCTGTTTGGGTAAAAAATAAAAAATAATATTTAAAAAATCAATTATAATTCAAAGAAGGTAAAATATTTATAACCACTGACGCCGGCAGGTAGTCGAGCCGACGAGAAGATCACGTATGCAGTGGATGTTTGTATGTGGTCCGAACAAGCTGTTTGTCAATGCGCAAGAATACGTACATTATTCGTAATATTTTTTATAAAAACTTTGATTTGTCAGTAGAAAGATTACGACACATCATACTATTTAATTAAATCATATTTAAAATAAAATACCTAAAAAAAATCTACCAAAAAACGGCTAAAATACCGAAAACTTGGGGTCGGTCTAAAAATAACCCACCACCGCCGGACGTGATTTGTTTTAACCCACCGGGCTGTAAGTGTTAATAAATTGTAACATATCGACCCCTCCTACGTAAAGTATCGTAAGTAAAAAATTACATTTAAAATCATTCTAGTATTTTGCACGTACTTGATACATTTTTAAATGGCTGTAACTTTTTTAACACTGTTAAACCACACACGTATTTGGTTCGTAAAATACTCAAAGACGTTCTCAGTTCATTTACATTTATTCAAACTCTTTACATAGAAACAGATAGTGGACAATACGATTTCGTCGTTCGAATCTGGCGTTTGTCTAACAAGATGGCGCCGACCGTTTCCTCATTTTCATTTGCTGTGCCTGGCATCCACCAAGACCGGCGACAAAATACATTGGCGATCCTTCTTGACGGCAAGCCACACCTCTGTTTAAGCCTATTTTATTATATATCATTACCAAACATTCTTAATAGGTACCTACTAATAATAATATTACAATTATCTCTATACATACATTATTTTATTACTATTTATGATTGTAATTATATAAAATATAATATTAAACTGCACCTACGAGAACCATATTATTAAATCTACCAAAACATGAAATATTATTAGGTTTTTATAACACAATTTTAGTACAATTTATTTGTTTTCTTGTTTACATTATTAGGCAGCTTTTACCAAGTATTACCATAAATTATAACCCATAAAAAGCATACTGTAGAATTGTTAATCTAAGTTTGACAAATTCCGATAAAGTTAGATTAATAAGTGCACTATGAATGCTAAATCGGCTTTCCTCAGAGTGAGTAAGCATAAGGCTCGCTAAATCGTATTTCGATAACAAGAATAACTGCACGGCACTCAACTGCACTGTAAATTAAAACGGTATTTTACCAGAGTTCTTATGCTGACTTTTCGGTAACACGAATAACTGCACTATCCACACGAAAATAGTTTATCCTTCGAGTGAGCCAGTATATGTATTCTTAATTGGCTCTTTTGAATACACGAATAACTGCACTGTGAACATGAGAATAGTTTATCTCCCGAGTGAGTAAGCATATGGCTTACTAAATAGCGCTTTCGATAACACGAATAACTGCACTGTGAACACGAAAACAGTTTTGTACCCGAATGAGTAACCATATGGTTTGCTAATGAGTATTTTCGATAACACGAATAACTGCATAGTGAACATGAAAACTGTTTGATTTTCATGTGTGTAAGCATATGCCTTCGTAAGTTGACATTTTGATTACACGAAAAACTGCACTGTGAACACGAAAACAGTTTTTCCACAGAGTGAGTAAGCATATGGCTTCGTAAGTTGCCCTTGTGATTACACGAATAACTGCACTGTGAACATGAAAACGGTTTTTCATCAGAGTGCGTAAGCATATGTCGATTTAAACTGCCCTTTTGATTACACGAATAACTGCATTGTGAACACGAAAACAGTTTTTCCACAGAGTGAGTAACCATATGGCTTGATAAGTAGTCTTTTCGATAACTCGAATAACTGCACAGTGAACAAAAAAATAGATTTTCTTTTGAGTGCGTAAGCATATGCCTTCTTAAGCGGACATTTAGATTACACGAAAAACTGCACTGTGAACACGAAAACAGTTTTTCGACAGAGTGAGTAAGCATATGGCTTCCTAAGTTGCCTTTTTGATAACATGAATAACTGCACTGCGAACATGAAAACGGTTTTTCAACTGAGTGCGTAAGCATATGTCGTTTTAAACTGCCCTTTTGATAACACGAAAAACTGCACTGTGAACACGAAAATCGTTTTTCTACAGAGTGAGTAAACATATGGTTTCCTAAGTTGCCCTTTTGATTACATGAATAACTGCACTGTGAACATGAAAACGGCTTTTCATCAGAGTGAGTAAGCATATGTCGTTTTAAACTGCCCTTTTGATAACAAGAATAACTGCACTGTAAACACGTATACGGTTTTTCCCCTGAGTGAGTAAGCATATGTTGTTTTAAGCCGACCTTTCGATTACATGCATAACTGCACTGCGAACACGAAAACAGTTTTGCCCCGGTATGAATAAGTATATGTTGTTTTAAGCCGACCTTTTGATTACAGGAATAACTGCACTGTGTACACGAAAATTGTTTTGCCCCAGTATGTGTAAGAATATGCGTTTTTAAACTGCTGCTCTTAACACAAGTATATGAACACAGTGAACATGAAAACGGTTCATCTCCATTGAATGTATGTATATTGTTTCTTGTTTCTTTTTGCTTCAATTCTGGCTTCATTTCTCGGCTATTTGAAACATAATTTTGGGTTCTCTGAATATCTGAAATAAAAACGAATTATTTACTCTACTATGTAAAAGTATTACTTGTCATATACGATCCGTATTGGCGATATGGTGTATTTTTGTAGACATTCGTCACTTCTTTGAAGTTTTGAAAACCTATTTTAGAAATATTACATGAAATTAAATCCATAAAAAAAGTGAAAATGTACACGGATAGAATGAGACATACAAATATGTAGGAACTACATTCCTGTCATTCATTCTACTGTAACTATTCGTCAAGAGATGCTCTCGACTACCTGCCAATGGTGAACCTCGTCGTTGGACCGACCGAGTAGGAAAGCAACAAGGACTTCTCTAGTGCTGGCTCTTGGATCTGTGAACACCGATGTAATGTGAAGGAATAAAGTAAGGAGGACAGGAGCGCACGAAGATGACGACCCCCAGTCACTAGGGATCGACGTGGATGACGATCTGTTCAATATAATTTTATACTGACAATTGCGCCCCCTTAAAACAGTGAGGTAATCCAGAATCGGTAAAAAAAATAATTGGTACATAAGGGTAACCGAAAAGAATTAGCAATCTAATTTATGTAAAAGGTCCCCTAAAAACTTACACCCAACGCCTAATAATTCATCTGACTTCGTTATGGAAACACAATCCCTCCTGCAGGCTAGCCCTGGTGATGGCAATAGTACACATCTACACACATCATAAGCACTGAAGATGTTGTGATGTCGGAACGAAAAAGGCGGTTACAATACAGTCTTAGATTAGTCTTAGGAAGAATGATTGATGAAGGTACGTTCTCGCCTACATTTACAGCAGAAAACGTCTTACCGGCGCGCTGGTTGGCCCTCTTGGAGTACTCCAAGCACTCCTGCTTAATGTCTGGGAGCGATATATCTACATCAGTGTAGGGCGCTCCACCGCCATCGCTTTCATCGCCACTCTGGGGTGGAGACCCTGGTTCAGACTTCACGGCAGCAGCATCTGGATAATAAAGATAGTTAACCATTTTTTAATTAAGGTAAACAATTGTGCTATGAAAATAACACTACCTTGCTTGTCTCCTGGAATGAAACTCGAATCCTCGACCACTGAACTAATAGAACAAGACTAAAGAGTGACTGTGAGTGCAGTATGAACAGCCCTAGTGACATTCTGTAAAGTGGAATGTAAAATAAACTAATGTCTATATTCTTCAGAATTTTCGAACAGGGAAATAATTATTAAATACTTTGGGTAAGTTAGAAGAGATGGAGAAATCAGTGGTCACTGGGCTGCCCAACCAGCTAGACGACGCTGATATGATCGGATATCGCTACATAGGGAAGAATAGAAGCAGTTTACCCTGTAGAAGCAAGCCTTAGGCCTCTGGTTCAACTGTGAGTTAGTCTAAAAAAATCTTATACAAACCAGTTATAAAAGTGTCTTGCTCGACTTCATCATGCTTCAGACGTTCAATCTTTACATTGCTGGGTGTTACATCTACATCAGGACATAGCACTGCAATGCCCTTTCCATCATCTTGGCTCTCAATAGCAGAGGACTCTGTCTCAGACTTGATTACAGAAATATCCATATCAGCTAGATCCTAAAAAGTTGGTGCGACTATAACGGATTTTTTTTCTGAAAATCTGAAAGTTAACAATTAGTGATTAACTCAAAATCACTGATATCTTTGTGTCAGTGTCAGTGTTTGAATATTTTAGAATATCGTGACTTTATTTATATTTGGAACCGTGAATGGACGCATGCGCATATGAAACGAAAGTATTCATGAAGGAATGACGTTATTATTCGTGATCAGCGCCATCTAGTAGATTCTGCCAAAACATTTTACGCCCGAAATTCCGAGAATTTGAACGAAAAATAAACTCAATTTTTTAAGGATATTCTTTCATATTAAACATATATTTATCGTATAAGTTAGAAAATATTTTTTACGATAATGAATTTTGAATACTATAAATAAATACGCTGAAAATTATCTTTTTTTAAATATTTTTTTTTATTATTTCGTGTATTGTGATATCGTGCAGCGCACGCGTATTAGAAATGAAACTATGATCACAGTCACAGTTTCCAATCACTGATATTATTGAATACCAACCGCAATCACACCGGTGAGTCAAAAGTAGCATTTTTTCGCATCACTATTAACAATTAAAAGAATTTAAAGATAACATAAAATTCACAGCATTTTATTGAACTTAGCATTGTGTTAACATGACTACCAGAACGCGCAAAATATTATATTAAAATGACTGCATTTTTTATGTGAAACATCAAAAGACACAGCTGGTAAAGTAAATCAATGAACACTGACAAATAAAATAAGTCTGTAAAATAAACTAGATAAAAGATCGGATTTTTGGGGCCTCATTAGCCTCGTTTTCCTTGTCCACGCAAGCCCTTCCATAACATTAGAGAAATAATTAAGATTAGGTACTAAAATATTTTATATTATCACAATATCACAGTAATAATTTAAATAATAAAGAACTCACGTTTTCGTATTCTTAATCTCATATGAAGCAATAAAGGTAAATACAAATGCGTGGCCTCTGCTCAAAATATGACAGTTAATGATAACAAACCATAGATAAGAACCAAATTGTACAAATGTTGTGATATCAGTGTTGACATCTAAATACATTTATTAACAATTTTACGCGTGAATCGTCCAGTCTAGCCATTTTATTCTTTCGCAAATTAGTCACACTTTTCTTTTGATAATTAGTTTTTTGTTTAGAAACTTTTTAATTATTAACTACCTGACATGAACGCTGACACCCTGGTCGTCACGCAATCAACATTTAGAGGTGGTCACGAAGAGGTGGCGGGAGGGTACATTAAATTAAGAGCTTTCTATACATATAACTCATTTATTTATACACAAAACCTAACCTAACCATAATTAATCTAATTTAACCCGGACGCACTGATTGTTTTAATTGTTTGTCCCACTCAGTATTTTCTAACTATCGTGTCCATTTTCACACATGTGGCCAACTGCAAAGCCACGTGTGGCCTGCTGTAGGCGCGTGCGACAAGCTGCTTTTAGAGTCCGCCCCTGGTCGTGTTTACGGGCGCGGACTCTGCAGCTTCGCTCGGGTCACGGCCTTCGCCATGAAGTCTACACGGCCGCGATCGGTTATCTTACGATCCTTTCGTGTGAGCGGCGGGAATATTCGCCGCTCGCCACGCGTCCTTCGGGTACCTTCCAGGAAACACGTCGCAGCTTCCTGGCGGCTTCGTCTCAGGGATAAATGGCAGTCGGTAAGGAGCTGCTCGGAGGCCCAGAGTACGAGCGAGAAGCAAGAGAGCGTCCTGGGCTCGCGTTGCAACCCATCTTGACCAATTGCCTCTTTAGGAACGATGAGAGGAGGGGATCATACTGTCACAATAAACATCAACACGCTAACCATCAATCACTCTTTCACCTCCTATCTAACCCCCAAAGTGTATTAAATCCATTATATCAAATATTAGGTTTAACTTGATAAATATAAAAATATGTAAAATATTATCTAAAACAATAAATATTAACGAACTATAGTAGAAATTAATCTTCACGATTTATTTATTTTGGATTAATTAATACAATTTATATACATATTTAAAAAAAGCGAATAATTTCTGCTACAATCAAATAAAAAAAAGAAAATTGAACGATTGTACAAACTAGATATTAAAATATTATTTTTTGTAGTAGACATTTCGCCCGTTTAATGAATATGATTGTAGCGTTAGTAGGACACTGTTTTTATGAAGTTGGTTGCATAATTTAATTAAATTTATTTCCATCAACGGCATTGTGGGCTTTAACATAAGAATAATTTTTTTATTTAATTTAAATTTAACATTATATTTTTAATTAACATTTCAATATAACATAAAATAAAAAATTAAACCAATTATAATTTACATATAAATATTTCTTCAGTTCAAGTATACTCCTGTAACGAAACATGACAACAAAATTCAATTTGTTGCCAAGCCAATGCATCCGCGGTATTGGCGAGTTAACAGCAAAATTATTTGTATGTGTACCTACAAAAAACACTTCATGTTGTCTCAGTTGAGTTGGTACATTATACGAAATAATTTGTATAAACTCAGGGCAATCGGATCATTTTATAGATATAGATATACTATATCGCTCGCATCTCTTTTTGAGGTTAATTTTTTCAAATGAATTAGACTTAAGTGTTAAATAAACGTAATTTATATTTTCTATAGGAATATGCAATTTAAAAATGATAAAACTTGCACTCTTTCAATTTTTATAATATATAAGCTACAGTAGGGAGACCACAGAGTGGAGTTGAATTCCAGCGCACTTCTTACAATAGATGTATATAAAGTTGTTAGAGAGCGGAGCGAGTTAAAGTTTTTGGCTGTCCTTAATACAAATCCTAAGGATTTCTTCGTCTTGTTACAATATATATATATAAAGTTTACGTTGAACTTTCCGGCAACTTGTCTTGCATTCTTCTCTATTCCATTTGGAAAATCGACGGCTTTTATTACAATTAGGTCAATTCAAAATTATGTCGGTAAATTGTAAGAGATTCTATTCATTTTAGATTTTTTTGGAAAGACACCATTCTAATTAGGGATAACCATAGAACATGCGAAAGGGAATAATTGATAGTATATAATTTAAATCATTAATTTACTAAGAATAGTCTATTTTTAAATCAGTGAATAACTCATTTTTTGTATATTTATTTATTTATTTGTAACTATATAATACATATAAAAATTTGTTTGGACTGTGCCCGTCTCACTAGAGAAATTCTGTGTCGAGACGGGCATAGTTTACAAGCAATTGTTCAATTGATTAAAATTACAAGTAGAAAGATTTATTAACATATTAAGGGTGTATATGAAGAACAATTTTAAGGTGGACTTAATTTTTGGATCACTTTGCAGCAATAATTAATATAGGTATGAGTCAATATGTTTGGGTGAGTGCACCGATACTGTCTCTACCCATATTACGAATCCAAGTTTTAATATAAAGTTTCATGTTCTTGTGACAATTCAATCATGTGTACGTACGACGAATAACTCAAGTCTGTACTGTACGGCCTGAATACCCAATAATGAAATGAATGTGCGCACTGGGAACGAGCATGTATTATAACTAATCTTTTCAATTACACGAATAACAGTACGTGAATAAGAAAGAAGCAATAATTACACATCAGTGCAATAATTACACTAACACAAAAACAGTTCACTCTAATGTATAAGCATGTCTTTTAAATGGAGCCTTTCGATCAGTGCGATTAGCTTAAGTGCACTGAGAATAGGAAAATAGTTTTTAATAGCAAATGTATTTTTAAGGATCACTTTCAATTACACAATTGTGAACACGAAAATGATTATTTGCTTGAATGATTACGCATATGTTGTTTTAAATCGGCCTTTCTATTACACGAATATGCGCACTGCGAACACGAAAGCAGTTTTTCCGTAACCGAGTGAGTGATCATATGGCGCCTTAAGCTGCCTTTGTATTTACATGAATACGCGCATTGAGAACACGCAAATGATTTTTCCCCCGAGTGAATAAGCATATGTATTTTTAAGTAGTCCTTTCGATTACACGAATATGCACACTGCAAACAGGAAAACAGTTTGTCATCCGAGTGAATGAGCATATGGCGCCTTAAGCTGCCTTTGAATTTACACGAATATGCGCACTTGGAACACGAAAATGGTTTTTCCGCCGAGTGAATCAGTAAATGTACTTTTAAGAAGTCCTTTCGATTACACGAATATGCACACTGCGAACAGGAAAACAGTTTTTCCCCAGAGTGAGTAAGCACATGTTGTTTTAAGAGGCACATTTGATTACACGAATATGCGCACTGTGAACACGAAAAAAGTTTTTCCCCCGAGTGAGTAAGCATATGCCTTTTTAAGTGGATTTTTTGATTACACGAATAGGTGCACAGTGAACATAAAATCGATTTTTCTCCTAAATGAGTAAGAATATGTCTTTTTAGGTGGTCTTTTCGGTTATAAGAATATGCACATTGCGAACAGGAAAACAATTTTTCCCCAGAGTGAGTAAGCATATGAATGTTTAAGTGATTTTTTCGATTAGATGAAAAACTGCACTGTGAACATGAAAACGGTTTTTCACCGGAGTGAGTAAGCATATGTTGTTTTAAGTTGCTCTTTCGATTACACGAATAAGTGCACTGTGAACATAAAATCGAATTTTCGCCGGAATGAGTAAGAACATGTAAATTTAGGTGGTCCTTTCGGTTACACGAATAGTTACACTGTGAACACGAAATAAGTTTTTTCACAGTATGAGTAATAATATGCGATCTTAAACTGCTTTCCTTATTACTCGTATAAGTACACTGCGAACATGAAAACGATTTATCTCCAGTGAAATAAATAGTTTTTGTTTTTTTTTGCGTTGATTCTGTCTCCATTTCCTGGGTAGTCGGAAGAAAATTTTTTGTTCCCGAGAAATCTGCAATGAAAATAAATTATTTAAAATACGTAGTAAAATTACCGTCTGTCTACAAACAATTAAGATTCTGCCACGTGAAAACGTAAAAAGCGGTCAAAATACAATACGGTCAATAAAATTTGTATTAGGATGGAGCAAACTTCTTACCGTCGTGCTGGTCAGCCCTCTTAGAGTACTCCGAGCACTCCTGTTTAATGTCGGGGAGCGATATATCTATATCGATGTAGGGCGTTCCACCACCTTCCCCTTCATCGCCGCTCTGGGCTGGAGACCCTGGCTCAGGCTTCACAGTAGGAGCATCTGAATAAAAAGGATGATAAACAAATATTTAATATTTCCGCTTGAAAATGTCTCTATTTTGCACTTTGTAAACGTGAGAAAGGACAAGTGATCCGAAATTACTAATATAATAAGACAAAGAATTACTGTATATTCAATATGTAGGGATAGAGCTTCCCTGTTAACAATGTCACGTAGCACGATACGTTCTAAAAGTGTATGTAATATATTGGTTGCACATACTACTGAATCCAACAAGTTTTCTCGGCTCAGTGTACTTGTAGAGTACGTGATATTCTGTACGGCGCGGCTCGCCATGTTTTCGTTAATCACTCGCAGAGTAAGTACGTTTAAGTTAAGTGACGTGGCAGCGCGAAATTTATCTGCTTAATTTAGTTCAGCTTTTAACATTGTAAGATTGTGTTTAAAATGCCGAACAGAAATTGTAAATTTACGAATATACTACCGAAAAGACTACCCATTTATAAAAAAAGCTTTACGATGAAGACAGTAAAATGAAGTTACAGCAATGTTTCTAGGAATTTTCTACTACCCACGGTGGGCGAGCAAATAGTAAGATTATTTAAAGTGTACAAAACACCAGGCTGATGTAACGGCTGCTGAAAGCTCTACATCTGTTAAAAACGTTGATTCTTCACATTTGATTCACACACCGATGCACGATATGAGCTTCAAAACTAATGACTGTACGTTCAAATTGATCTCAAAACTCTTTGAATCAAAATTTGATACTGCACGAACCAAATGCGAAGCGATAATTTTAAATATTCTGGAACCTCTGTCGGTGAACGCATTTGGTAAGAGTCTCTAAAGACACTTCAAATAGAAAATAACTAAAACTAGCGCCTGTTGTTAGATACTTTTTACCATTGGAAGGTGTACTCGTAAAAATGACGGATTTTTAGTCTGTTCACGACGAGAATTTCAACATTGCATCGTCATGAGGTGGATAAAAAGATAGCTGAATAGTCGACTCAAATAAGAACTTGGTCCCTATTTAGAGTTTCCTGTCCCGGTTTCATGAGTATAGTAAGCCTAATCCTGCTCCAACTGAGAGTGAGAGTCTACAATAATTTTATACAAACCAATTGTAGAAGAGTCTTGCTCGATATCATCATGCTTCAGAGGTTCCATCTTTATACCGGGGAGAGTGATATCTACATCAGTACACAGCACTGCAATGCCCTCTCCTTCTTCTTGGCTCTCAGTAGCAGAGGACCCCGGTTCAGACTTGATGGCAACATGTAGGTCAGCTAGATCCGTGGCTCTGCTACAGTGGTCGTGTGACGTCAGTCTTATTCCTGAAAGAATTCAAAATTTATGATTAAAATAATTTCAAGATAACATTTCGCCACATTATACATTCGAGCTTATTATAGTGAATGGGAGTCAAGAACTTAATATAAGGTGATCAAAGTTTTGTACTACTTTTTTGTGAACCTTACTCCCAAAATATGGACTGTACTAACAAATTATTAAACAATATCATAATGCAAATTTTTCTTTCATTCGTACTCCTTTTGTACCAAAAATAGTTGGTCACCTCATTGACAGTATTGAGCGCAGAAAATTACATAAGAATAACTGACTTTTTGATCTGAAACATCCAAAGACACAGCTGGTAAAGAAAATCAACGAAAACCGCAAATGAAACATATCTTTATTCTAGTATAATGTGTTAAAAAACATTTTACAGATAAAGATATTACTTTAAATAATTTTCAAAAAAATCAGAATCAGTTGTGTATATATATATATATATATATATATATATATATATCAAGGAAAAATTTAAAAAAAAATCTAATTTGGTCAATAGATGGCGATGGTGTAGTGGTATTCGAAGCGAGTCCACATATTAACATATTTACAACTTTCAAAAATTTGATAAATATGGTGAGAATGGTGGACGTTATATTTATATAAAGTGATCACTAAAGCCAGCCGAAGACAGATCGTAAACCCTGTAATTACCCCATTCTTCTATGTATTTTCCAATATTTATAATAAAATTAGCTACGTCTCTGAGATATCTGATATTAATTTAAATGTTGTGACTGTATCTGACCGGCACTCAATGTCTTGTCACTAGCCGTCCGATCAGCACACGCTTCTCCAGCAGCACCCGGCGCCCGTTCCGCATCGTAATCTTCATATTCTTGTTCATTCTTTATCATATGCCTCAGCATGAAGAGTCAATTAATTAGTGAAGGAATACTTTCTTACCCGTTTCCATGTGCTGGTCAACTTCCATCTTGACATGGAAACGTGATGCACGGATATCGCGTCCTGCGTCGCCGTCCTCGCCAGCAGTCCTAGGTTCAGGCTTTATACCAGGAGCGCGGATGATAGAGTAGTCCATGTTCAGGTATTGTGAAGCTCGCTTAACAACAATACCTAAAAGAGGATTTTATCATTCGTTTTTTTTTGGACTACGTTATGTTCAGCTTTTTGTTCGTTTCATGCTATTTGTACCATGATACTAAAAGAGTCTACTTGAAAGAGATGAGATGGGATTAGTATTCAATGTGTAGAAGTCATTAACACAACACTAGACAAACAACAAACATCTACACACCAGTTCCGAGAGCAACAACGACATTTTATCAAAGATCTACATGTTCCTAGCTCCGAAACTATACAACACACTCAGTACCAACTGGAAATCGTACAATTACTATAAGATTACACAAATGTGGACCCAATATATGATTCAATCAGGTAGAGATGAATCAGAAGCATGGATATCCAACAATTTACTATAATGTATACAATTCTTTTACTAATAACTCACTAGTCCTACAACACTCCCACTCCACATATTTTTATTATATTTTTATTTTATTATATTTTTATTATTTTTATTTTATTCTTACTTTATTATTCATATTTGATTTATTTTTTTATTCCAAATAACACCACAACAGCACAAAAAAAAAAAAAAAAGAACTGGCTACTTTAACACAGACTTTAGTCTAGCAAAGTAGCCAGGACAACGCTGTATATATCAGAGGTGAATTCTACTCCATCCCACACATTAAACTATGTATTATGTATGTTATGTATCCACCTCTGTAACTACAAAAATATGGATGTCAAAATATATATATAAATAAATAAATTAATTAATTAAAATATGTTAAAAAATGGCGTAGAGTGGAAGCAACGACAATGACATTTGATTATGATCTGATGAACCCGGACTTCATCCAAGTGGATGTCAAAATCAGTTTATTTCGAATTCAGGACAGATATTTCATATAAAAGGGCTCTCATTGGCAATTGTGTTTTTCATTAGAATTGGGTGTCCTGATTTCAAAAGTGAAAAAAAATTAACGGGTCCTTTCTTGATAATTGACAATAGGATAAATGGTAACTTCACGAATTATTACAAAAGCCGTGTTTACTGGTAGCAGTGGGCGCCATCATCCCAAAACAAACTTAAAATTACCCCTGGGTTGTAAATAGTTATAATGTTACTGCAATTCAATCATTTGAATACTTTATACAGAACTTAAAGATAGACTTACCGCTGCGAAATTCGACGAAATGTATAGCGAGAGACACTTTAACACTCACGTCAGATGGAACACACCACAGACAAATATGTTCATAGATAACATATCATTAATATAAATCGTTCCATAGATGTAGAAATTTTAAATTAAATCAAATAATGCAGAAGCGTTAAATGACGAAATCTATTTATTTATTTATTACTGAGGCATCGATTAGTTGATACAAGGCTTGTAAGTCTCGGTTCAATGAAGACATATTGTAATAATTCTGTTTGCGTAGTCATTATATTTACCTTGCAACTTACCTGCTCGCATAGTTTGTTTCAAATGTATTATTTTTATGTATTTTTTACATTTTCTATCCTGGATGATAATAAACTTTTAAACCAATTGAAAATATTATCAATTAAAGCTAAGGCTTTTAATTCATGGGTAAATATATTACGAGAAACTTTGTCGAATGCTTTGCTAAAATTTACGTACACAGTGATACCCCCGGAAAGAGAAAGAGTAGAGTCGAGAGAGAGATGCGTGTCAGCTCCTAATCGCTCATCAGAACGATACCCCGCGCTCTAAAGGAAGTTCGCTTCGCGACTCATCCGTCGGGCATCACGCTTTCATCAGTACCCTGGCTATAGGAAGAGTGAGGCACGTGAATATAAACACACGATGATACACAAACTGTACATTTATTGAATACACAAATACTTATAACTAACTTAATCTAAGACTAACTCTATCTCGGGTCATCTTGCGATTTTCTTCGGATCTTCTGGCCGGTGAAGTGATATCGTGATCACCCGGCGTGGGCGGCTACCTGCTGGCTCCACGGCTGCTCCGGCGACAGGCTATCAGACTGGTTGCTCTGAACGTGCGGGGCGGCTGCTCCTGGATAGCATGCGGTGAACTGCTCCTGTGTGCTTTCGACTGCGTTTCGGTAACTTCTCTCCGTGCAACTTCGTCTCCCGGACCTCGTCTCCGACTCACTCTTCTGGATCTCGTTTTGATAACTCTCGGTTACGACTTCTTCAGCCTATCACTTCCTTCTGTAACTCCGATCCTCTCAGACCTCGTATCCGATTCACTCCTCCGGGCCTCGTTTCGGCAACTCTCTCTGTTTCTCACTCTCTTTTCGACTGACTGATTTTCAACTGATTCTACGACTGACTGATCGTCCAACTGATTTACGACTGTACGACTGACTGAGCTTTTCGACTGAGCTTACGACTGTACGACTCGGTTCACGACTGACTGATCTTTTTCTACTTTACGACTGTGTTTACGACTTCCTTCTGCAACTTCGATCCTCTCAGACCTCGTGTTCGACTCACTCCTCCGGGCCTCGTTTCGGCAACTCTCCCCGTTTACCACTCTCTCTTACAATTGACTGAGCTTTTCGACTGACTGATTTTCAACTGCCATCCGGGCCGTGTGTAGGCCATTTTTATCCTTCAACAGTGGGGTGTCTCCCATCTGTCGATCCGCCCTCTTCCCATCATGGGACGGGCCACCATCCCATTGGTCCATTCGCTTCTTCTGGAGGCTACACCCGATCCGAACCCGAACTGACTCCCCCTTCGTCTTATCGCTGACTATAATTAATCTTATATTCTAATTATTTACACTTTAGTCAATTTAGTTATTTATTTATTTCTTACGCTACTTTACAGAACCTTATATCTAGTTACATATACCATTTAATTATTAGTATCCTACTTAATACTAAGCCCACCGTGATCGATTGTCATATACGTTAAGCAATTTAGATTCGTACTCATCGCTTCAAAATCATATTCATATTAATCATTATATTCTAGTGATTAAACTAAAGAGTGAATTGGCGGGAATGTTATTTTTTCAATTTTCGAGCATTGCATTACATTTCGAGCCATGTGGTTCGTCCAACGTTGTATCAAAAGAGCAGATTGCACAAAGAAACTGCGTCTTTTGTTCTCGTCACGTTTCGACCCTGAACGCTAGCTAACGGGCACGTAACGGTGCATTCCTTATTCTTGCCAGTACAACGGGTCCAGCTTTAATGGCCCTGCGACCTTCGGTTCTATTTGTCGGCAGGGTGCGTCTCCTCGAAACAATGCGCGCCCCTACAGATTTTCTATCGCTTCTCAGGAAACCTTCATAATCCCGTTATTTTCAGCCCTCGTCGTCTTTCGTTCATTGCACAACACGTGGGCTGAAGGTCACTACGGTCGCAACTCGCCTTTTGAACGAACCGCTAGATTCTTTTTTGTTGAGAGACGTCCGGTCCCGTTTATATGGGTCTGCCGTCAGCGACCTGCATGCATTTGCGAGACGCGATTTCCAGCCTTTATTTTATTTCATTTATTCGGCTAATAAATGTGATAACTTCGCGTCACTTCGGGCTTAGGCATATCAACAGTATCAGTCTGAAGACAACTTAACACTTTCTGCCCGGTGGAACAAAACAAAACACAACAATTAAGACCCACCTCAAGTTTTCGGTTTTTTAACCGTTTTGTGGGAGGTTTTTTAAAGGTATTTCATTTTAAATATGATTTAATGAAATGGCATGATGTGCCGTAATGTTTCTGCTAAAAAATTAAAATTAAACATTAAAAAATATTACGAATAAAGTACATTTTCTCACGCATCAATAGACGCCCTACACAGCCAAAATACAAACATGCACTGAGCACGTGAACTTCTCGTAGGAACCCGAGCAGGTAGTGTCATAAAACTTACAGGTAGGCGCAACGCCCCTCAAATAATTATATTACTGGCATTGTCTAGGGGTCGTCAGACGAAAATAAGACAAAACAAATACATGGACGCATATCTTGTATCCTTCATCTACCCGCTCAAAATGTTGACAATATATGTTTTGGCGTAAGCGCTGTGATTCAATCCGACTGTCTTAGGTCAGTTTTTGAGCGTTTTTTTCACACTTTTATCAATAACTTATTTGAATCTCATCCGATAACATTTATTTGTATCTCAAATTATTTGAAAATATTTAATAATATATTAGCTAGAAAGAAAACAGCAATAAACGAATATTTGTAGCGTAATTCATATTTTTACAAACACCCGGGTCAAATCTGACCAACCACCGCAGAATATTTGTTAATATGTTTCAACTATTAGATGCTGACGTGTCATAAGATTTGTGAGAATTAATCAACCCGAAATAACTTTATTACAGAGAACAATTTTTATTATGATGTCGTACTTATTCAGAACACAGGTCTGTGATGTTTTAAATACTAATTAAATGTAATAATTAGAAAGATTATTAGAATCAATTTTATTGAAAACCATTTTTGCTGCTACCGGGATTCGTTCCTGGATCTCTTCCAATCCAAGGAACGCGTATTATCTTATTATGCCAACAACAACCAACACAGTGGATTGCCAACATATTTCTGAACCTACGTGTTAAACTTTTCAAATGAATACATCTATCGTTCCATTATTTGAAAGCCATCTACTTTTTTTTCACGGAGTTTCAAATACCTTTGCGTAAACCGATAATAATATTCATGTACGTTCCCCGGTTTAGCAGAGATCCAGATTCGAATATCGATAGCAACAATATTTTTCGAAAAAAATGATTTTAAATTAATATCATTCTGCTTATTACATTTAATTAGTATTTAAAATATCAGAAAATTATTTACTGAATAATTACAACTTCACAATAAAAATGTGTTTATAATAAGTTATCAATGTGTCCAAAATTTAATAAAAATGAATTATTAATTCAGGCGTTTGCTATCGGTTTTCTTAAGAATATTTGAGATTTCGTAAAAACAATGTAGATTGCATTTATTTTAATCCGTTCGATATTTTTAAATTATTAATTTAGAAAATATTTAAAATAATTGTGTTTTGATGCGACAGCCTGGATTTCGACGAGCTTAATGGTGTCTATCCCTGTCAAATTGAATGACAATAATATTTTTAATATTATCCACAATCTTTCATTTTGTTTACAGATTTTAGAAAAGATTTCTTGGATTATTCCATCGCAAAAATAAATAAAAGGAACACCGAAAAACACAAAAATAGCTTTTAATACAGTAAAATCTTTAATTTAATCAATTTAGTTAAGACGGAAAGATATATGTGCGCACGGCGCGAATGATGCGTGACTCCAGTAAGGAGTTTGCTCCCTAACTTTTGGTGTAAACACCCTCCCGGTTCCCGAGATTCACTGGACCTTCGACTGGAACCCTTATTCCCTCATCGACCTCATAATGTATCAAGGTTTTCCTACTTTCTTTCCCTACCCTGCGGTGATTCCGATTTACGACCGGAATTGTCGTATTTCTTCACAGGACGCGCGACCAGAAGATCGCGCAATTCTAAATCGGTCATTGGGATCCTATCGATCTGAATTTACGTTTCGAATTCAACAAGTATTAGACCCAATTAACAGTTACCTCTTATTCATATACCATATATCAATTAAAAAGTAGATATTCAATATATTAATTTGAAGAAATTTATGATAACAATTATTATAGATTTTATGTGAGTGAACCAATACTAGCTCTACCCATATTACTAATCCAAGTTGGTTAAGTGAAGTGATTCCAAGAATTGCAGATAAAGCCACTAATCCGTTTTGACTGACAGCGATCTCTTAGACTGCAATGCTTATAAAGTACAGCTGGACGGGGAGAACCACCCTTTTCTGGGATCGGTTTAGAAGCTAAGGCTTCATTGTCGGTCCCACTCATCAAAGGTGATAAAAATACGCGACTTTAATTCGATAACATATTCAAGTTTATGCAAAACGAAAAAAGAGAAGAAATTCAATGTGGTTGTTTACGCGCTTTATACTTCGATAGGTAGGCCTGATATAAAATTTTGAATATGTGTGTTCTATTTGTGTAGATTTGAATTTACAGAAAACAAAAGCGATGCTGCTTCTGGGAAAAGAGTCATTGTGATTCGGACGGACTTTTTACGGCGGCAATAATAAAACTTTTAGTGTATATAATTTCGGATTAGCGGTTGTGTGAAGGTGTGAAAGTGGCTGACCAGCATATTTGCGGACCATCAAGCTACAAGGATAGCGACGTCGGCCTCAACCAGCACAGGTTCGCAAAGGTTTGTGTAATTTGAATTTACATAGATTGAATAACTGTATTCATCATTACCAATAGAAAACCCAGAACTAGCTATCGAAGTATTTACGGAAACAGTGGTTATTAGCAATTATCGCAAATATTTTAAAATTTACACCCTCCAAGTCTACCCTAAGTGCTGTCTTTATTCATAAAAGTCATATAACATAAATCCATAAAACATAGTTTTACTTCTACATGGAAAATTAAGGTGCAATACATGAGGTATGGGGAGTGAGAGGTAGGCGCGTAGGATGAGTCCCACCCACGCAGGCCGGTCTATCTACCCACCTAAGGAGCTTCAATGAGTCACCCATATCACTGCAATGCTTGGTGATAACGGTTTTAATGTAGAAACTTTGATAGGCAGGTAAAGGTGAACGGCGAGAGGCTCACATTCGGATAGTTCACTGTGATGAGATTCTCCCGATAGCAATCGTTCCGCGATATGGCATTCGGGGATCACACCAATCTTTGCACTGTGGTCGTGATGAAAGGACGGATTGACCGATGGAAACACGGATGATAGTCTATTCAATTTGTATATTTCTACTGTATATATATATAATAGGCATGCATATATTCTTATAACTACCATCAATCTACTTAGGTACTACCTTAACATTAAAACGGGTAGCGTCTTTGGTGTCGGCTTCGGATTCGGTCTTTGACCAGATGAAGGATGGCATCGTCCTACGCGTCTCTCCGCCCTTCCTCTGTCTCTGTGATGTCACCTCCACCTTGTTGCTCGATCTGAGGACTTCCAGGCTTCTGCTTCCGTCGTGGTACCGAATATCCCTTACTGCCAACCGTACGTGTCCTCACTCGATCAATGGTCGCGACTGCACACTTGAATCCGCTTTCCTCACTTGGGCTCCTGCCTAGTGAAGTCACCTGACTTTCTCCCTGCTACTGGCGACTGCGGCCCGAAACTTACTGAAAGGCTCGACCCTGAGGACTACACTTCGACTTTCTCTATCGACTGTTTCAGGCTCTTTTAGCGACGTGAATCGTCTCACTCGCTGACTGGTTCCACCCCGAGGACTGGCGAACAATCTATTGACCACCCTTCGTTGCGAGAAGCCATGTCTCTAATTTTTTTCTTCGTCGTAAACACCCTTTCTTATTATTAATTATAATGAAATTGTCTCTACACATACATTCTTATAGTAATTAGATATAACTAATACTTATTGTAATTATATTATATAATACTACACTGCACCTACGAGTAGTGTATTGTTAAATTATCAAGAACATTACAATTAATTACAACATAATATAATAAAAAGTTTTTACACTTTAATTACGATTTGTTTTTCCAATCGATTACCTGTTATTTGTCTAAATAAATAAAATTATCCTATATTCTTGAGCTGTCTATATCTAGTAGTATTAGCATAATAAATAGCCTGTAAGACAGAGCCTACTATCGAATGGTTTATCTAAGTAAGATCAATTCCGATTGAGAACACTGTGAACTAAATCGGTTTTCGCCCAAGTGAAATAGCATGTGGCATCTTAAGTCGCCATTTCGGTAACACAAATAAGTATACTGTGAACAAGAAGTTTACACTTCAAGTATTTTTAAATATGTTTTCTTAATTGGCTCTTTCAATTACACGAATATCTGCAGTGTGAACACGAAAACAGTATATTGTATGTCGTCATGATTTGCTCTTCTGATTACACGATTAACTGATCAGAACTACGCGTAAACGGTTTTTTACCCGAGTGAGCAGCAGCCGGCCGCGCTGTCGCTGCCGTCGATGCCGGCTGAGATTGGGGTGGTTATGAATTCTGATCGCTACGTATGTAAAGAAAGCTTGTTAATTTAATTAACCCTTCCGCCACCTTTTCGTGACCATCACTGATGGTTATTCGCACTCAATAATGTGTTTATGGCTCACCTGGTGTCTATGGACAAACAAATTTTGAGGTTATCTCTCTTCGATCACGTTGGCACATCTAGAACCATGGACCGTGCTACTCCTGCCGTCAAGTCGGCAAAATATGTTGTTTTAAACTGGCCTTTTGATAACACGAACAATTACAAAGTGAACACAAAAGCTACTTTTTACCTGAGTGAGTAAGCAAATGTCGTATTAAGTGGCTCTTTTGATTACCTGAATAACTGCACTGAGAACACGAAAAAGGTTTCACACCCGAGTGAGTGAGCATATGTTGTTTTAAATTGCTCTTTTGATTACACGAGTATCTGCACTGTTGACAAGAAAAAAATTTAACCACCGAGTGAGTACGAATATGTATTACTAAGGTGCTCTTTCGATAGCAAGAATAACCGCACTGTTCACACGAAAACAGTTTTTTACCCGAGTGAGTAAGCACGTGTTGTCTTAAAGTCTCCTTTTGATAATACGAATGACTGCACTGAGAACACGTAAAGAGTCTTTCTCCCGTGTGAGTAAGTGAGTGTATTTGTAATTGGTTCTTTCGATAACACGAGTAATTGCACTGCGAACACGAAAATAATTTTTCCCCCGAGTGAGCAAACATGTGTATTCTTAATTGGCACTTTCGTAAACATGAATAATTGCACTGTGAACACGAAAACGGTTTATTATTCAAATGTGTAAGCATATGCTTTCTTAAGTCGCAATTTCGATAACACGAATAACTGCATTCTGAACACGAAAACGGTTTTTCCTTCGAGTGAATAAGCATATGTCTTGCTAAGTCGCTCTTTCGATAACAGGAATAAATGCACAGTGAACACGAAATCAGTTTTTCCTTCGAGTGAGAAAGCATATGTTCTTTTAAATTGTCCTTTCGATAACTCGAATAACTGCACTGTAAACACGAAAACGGTCTATAACCCGAGTGTTTAAGCATATGCTTTTCTAAGGCACTATTTCGGTAACATGAATAACTGCATTGTGAACACGAAAACAGTTTTTCACCCGAATGAGTACGGATATGTTCTGTTAAGTTGCTCTTTCGATAAAACGAATAACTGCACTGTAAACACGAAAACGGTTTATAACCCGAGTGCCTAAGCATATGCTTTCCTAAGTCGTATTTTCGATAAGACGTATAGCTGCATTGTGAACACGAAAACTGTTTTTCACCTGAGTGAGTAAAGATATGTCGTATTAAGTTTTTCTTATGATTACACGAAAATGTGCACTGTGAACACGAAAACAGTTTAACCCCAGTATGAGTACGAATATGCGTTCTTAAACTGCGTTTCTGAATACAAGTATAAGTACACAGAGAACATGAAAACGATTCATCTTCTGTGTAAGTATATGTATGAGTTCTTGTTTTTTTTTGTTTCATCTCTAGCTTCCTTCCTCGGATAGTCCGAACAGAATTGTGTATTCTTGAGATCTCTGCAATAAAAATAAATAATTCACATTATCATGTAAAAGTACTAAAAGCTCGTAATGTTTGTCACTTCTTTCAAACCTTTAAATCCTCTTTAAGACATTGAAATATTATATAAAATTAAAACAATATCAAGCAAAAATGCATATGAACACGTACAGTGAGACGTACAAATTTGTAAAGACTGTATTCACGTCAACCATTCTCCAGAAACTACATATGAAGAGATGCTCTCAAGAACTCGCCTACCTTTGGTGGACGTCGCCGAAAGACTGAGAAGAAGAATAAAGTTCCCAACTGTTGGACCAACCGGAAAGCAACAGGTACTTGTCTAGTGACAGCTCTAGGATCTGGGTTTAGCGAATAAATTGGAGGAGTATAGTGAAGATGGCAGGAGCTCACTAAGATCACGAGGGATGGACGTGGATGAGAATCTGTTAAATATTATTACGAATGATGATCGCGAGCCCTCAAAACAGTGAGGAAAAACTAGAACCAGTATAAAAAAATACAAGAATATTCTGATCCTGGTGAATATGTGTAAACAATTGTACAAATATTATAAAAAACTTTTTTAACCGTATGCATGACATCTAGAGGCAACTACCTCAAAGAAATAGTTAAAGGTTTTATAGTAAATAGAGAAATTAGATGCGGTCATTTTGCATTTAAAGAAAATGTATCAATTTGGATATACTTTGAAAATGTAAAAACAATTGTTCATCTATCATAAGCACCATTTGTCATAAAATGTAACACATCTATACGCCCTAAAGTAACCAGAATAACTCAAGGTTTTATATATTATATTAAATATATATATATATATATATATATATATATATATATATATATATATATATATATATATATATATATATATATATATATATTAAATAGAGAAATTAGATTCGGTAATCTCGGATTAAAAGAAAATGATTTATTTGGGTTTTCTGTAAAATTGTGTAAGCAATTGTACAAATACCATAAAAAACTTTTTTAACCGTATGCGTGACATCTAGAGGCAACTAGCACATTAAAACTATTTATGAATGGTAAGAGAGCTCCCTAAATTTATACACCGCCTGATATCTCATGTAACCTTATTTCTCATTATGGAAACTGAAACCCTTCTGCCCGCAGCCCTGGTTCACCAGGAAGTTTCCTTCAGGAAATAGTACACAATAACAAAACCCTGAAGATACTGCCACGTGGAAACGACAAAGGCGGTCAAAATACAGTTTCAGATCTAGGAAGAACGATTGATGAAGGAATGTTTTTTCCTACAATAACTTCTTACCGGCGCGTTGGTCGGCCCTCCTGGAGTACTCCGCGCACTCCTGCTTAATGTCGGGGAGCGAAATATCTACATCAGTGTAGGGCGCTCCACCGTCTTGCTCTTCATCCCCGCTCTGGGGTGGAGACCCTGGCTCAGGCTTCACGGCAGGAGCATCTGGATAAGAAGTACATATTTGTCACATATTTATGTATACTTTTAGTAGAGTCGCGAAATACTTGTCACATTAATACCATTGATTTTACCATTTGCAAAAAGTATTTTGGTGAGCTCTTTGAATGAGGCTCGGAAACCTCAACTACTGACTCACTAGACAAGTGTCTTAATCATAGGACGTACAAGCATACGTGATGCTTGATATAATTCAGATAAATGTAAAGATCTCCGTACATCCGTAGGCAAATTAGAAGAGATGGAGAAATCTGTGATCACTGGTGGATGACCTAGATAAGACAGGACCCTCGCTACACAGGGAACACTGGAGGTCGTTTTACAAAAATCTAATACAGACCAATTATAGAATTGTCTTGCTCGACATCATCATTCAGACGTTCCATCTTTATATTGCGGGGTGTTACATCTACATCTGGACACAGCACTGCAATGCCTTTTCCTTCATCTTAGCCGAGGACCCTGGTTTAGATCTGTTGACAGAAATATCTACGTCAGCTGGATCCACGGTTCTGCTATATTGGTCGTGCGACGATAGCGATTTTTTCCTGAAAAAAGCTGATAGTTCGCGGCAAAAGGAATTTTAAGAGAATATAGTATTTAATATGTTAAGTTCAATTTTGTAGAACTTGACTACCATAACACGTAGAAGATTACATCAGAATCACTACCTAATTGATGTGAAACATTCGAGAAGACACAGCTGGTGAAGTAAACCAATGAACACTGACAAATAAAATAAGTCTGTAAAGTAATCTAGATAAATGTACGGATCTTTCGGGGTTTTAAGTGATGTTTGTACTGGTAATCTAATGCATTTTTTCCTTTATAAAACATCTGTCCACATCTTTTCCAATATGTTATATCTTTTGATTTTGCGTTTGTAATTGCGAACCATCTTAGAAAAGAAGAATTAATAAATAAAAAATGAAGTTACAGTGAACATATCCACACTAGCCCCTCTATGACATTAACGTTAGGTACTATATTTCAATACTATGACAATTAAAATAATTAAATACTCGCAATCGAAACACTAAAGGCAAACGCCGCATACTCAGACACTAGATAAAATCACTTTTAGGAGGCAAATGAGAGGCCAAACAAATATTTTAATACTTTGTACAGAAATCAGAACTTAACGATAGACTTACCGCTGCACGATGCGACGAAATGTACAGCGAGTAGCTCATCCACATCCACGTCAGAATGAGACAAGCATAGACAGTAATTATCATAGATAAGACATCTTTAATATAAATCATTCCATACACGAAGAAATATAATATTAAATAAAAAGTTTTATGAAATGTGGATGCATAAACTGACGGCATCTACAATTTGTGTACATTATCCAAACGCCTCTGGTATTGCGTGATTCTGATGGTTTGGAGCGAGTAGATCTCTCTTGATCTGCTCAAGCGTGGCAGGATCCGGAGTTGTTTAGGGCTATTGTTTTCGTGTGGATCTCCAGATTGGAGATTCTCTGGAAAACTGCCACTGCTAAGTAGCTTTATCATTATTATTTTATTTTACCTTCTCCCCAAATGTGATACGGTTAAATCAGCGGGCAGTGGCGCGTGAAGGAAGAGTCTCTTATATGTTTTTTTTGTGCCATCTCGTTTCCTGGAAGAGTGTACTTCTTCACTTTCCCTCTGCTCCCCAGCCTTGTTAATTGTATTATTTTATATTATGTAACGTAAATATAATTCATTACTAATAAAGTGAGTCAATCGGGGACAATGAGGGTAAATCTTGTTTTGGTAGCTGTGCTATGTATAGGTAGCAGTATCACCCTGTCAATATGCGGAGCGCTATCGAATAACTGCCTAGTAGCATTAAAAAATTCCAACTAGGCTGCGAATAAATAGGACCGAGATAGGAGCCTTGAGCTTATTACATTGTTTCCGGGTAAGTGGTGGGTCCGCCCTTCTTTTTCTGTCATCTTATCCGTGCAACAGACGTTGGCTTCTTTAGTAGACTAGTTAAACCATTGCCTTAGGTTATTCTGTCCTGATTATCTTTTTCAAAAGCCTCGACTTCCTGCAATCTTTCCCTGCGTTATAAGGTGCAATATCTCATATTTCTCTGGATGTCTAGTCATATGTCAGAGATATTGAAGTTTGGATATCTTAATGTTTTAAATAGTTATTTTTTTAATTCATCCGAAAAATAACATCTTCATTCGTAATTGTCCATCTGGCTTGTGTTATACATTAACGCATTATACGGCTGAAATTGGAAAAATACATATATATTTTTTAATTTATTTCCATCAACGCCCTTGTGGACTTTTACATAATATATTTTTTTATTTAATTTAAATATAACAGTACAGTTTTAATTGACGTTTCAATATAATAGCTAAAATATAACAAAACAATATAAAAAATATTAATTATGTCACATCAATATTCTTAGTATTTTCAAACTAAGTTAAGCGCTTGTGCTATGTAAATTGAACTAACTTGATGGCCTCTTGAAACGAGGCTCGAACCCCCGACCACTAGACCAGTAGGCGATATTGATTATATATATAGTATTGTTAAATGAAAAGTTGAGTTTTTTGTGTTTATTTTAACTTTATGTCAATATTACTCCTTCAAACATAATTTACATTTATTCATTTATCCTTAATCTTTTATTAATTAATTTTAATACACCCGAAACTAAAACACCTACTCAAGAGAATAACTTTGGGAATCGGTTGCTGTGCGCACATTTTATCAATATCAATAATAGGTGTCACAGACTCGTCAGATGAAGGTTCATCATCGCTCACATAAGAATCGGAATCAAGTGATGGAACAATGTCTGTATCTGATGAATCACTCTGTTGGATTTTGGTCGACGTACCACGTTATATTTTTATACGGATCATTTTTGGAGTTACTGAACAGTCTGATGTTCCTGGTAATATTATGTAAGTTAAATATAAACTCGATTGTAATATTCCTACTCTATCTACCGTAATAGATATAGCAGTAGGATTGTCTGACTATTGTTCTTGGATCAGGACGATCTGTCACACATGCAGACTCAAAATTATTTTCGGAGATAACTGACGTACCTACATAATGGCCAGTTACCAATTTTGTTAAATGCAGATGTAATATTTTTGAATGTAAACGTTCCAGGATTACTTAACAACCAATTGTTGAAAACAATTTTAAATGTTCTTTTAAACGGCCCAATAAACCGACATTTTCAGTGGAGTGGATATGTGACAAGTTATCATCTAAGCAGCAACACCGCATATTTGAAATTTTTGTCAAATTAAGATATTTACTAGTTTCACGATAGTGTCTGCTAGGGGCGTGCAAATAAAAACATGTAATTACCACATATCTGTCAACTGCGCACAAGTCAAGGAAATCGTACTTAAATCTAGTTAAGTTATAGTAGAGTCTCAGAATTGGAACGGATCCATGTACACGGCCTTCGGCAAACATTGTAGATGCGCTACAATAATGCCCCAACCCGAACAGTATACTGTGTGAGTTAATGTACTGAATTTGTCACTTGCCAGGTAGACATTCCGATGAAGAATGATTTAAACAGGATCCTCTTCACCACCTTACTGCATCGGTATAAACGCCATAACAACATATTCGCACGAACGCTTAACTGTCTCTGTCGTTCTATGTCATCATGGTCTTGTCCATCATCATTGAATATATGGCCAAGATATTTGACCTTATTTCGCTCAGTTTCGTCCCATGCAGTCACACGAGAGGGACATTATCTGGCTCGTTGAACGTCATTATGTGCAATTTGCTGGCATTGTATGAAATATTATGTTCACTGCCATGTTTCTCATATCTGTAAAAGCTTGCCTATCGCTTTTATAGTCGACACCAGTATAACCATTTTATTGGCATAACTAATGTGGTTAACCTTATTTTATCCTGCCCATGTGGCAGGATTCTCCCAAGTGAGCAAAAATACGGCTTTTTAAATGGGTCTTTGATACACGAAAACAATTTTCATAATTCTATATTTATTTTAAGAGGAGCCTTTCGATGACACGAATAAATTAAGTGTAAACGAAAAAGGTTTTTTGCCCGTAAGGGTATATATATAGGTTTAAGGTTCCATTTCAATTACACAATTATTAACACGAAAATAGTTATTCCTTCAAATGATTACGCGTATGTTCTTTTAAATCGCCTTTTCGATTACAGGAATATGCGCACTGCGAACAAGAAAACAATTTTACCGCCGTGTGTGTGAGCATATGACGCCTTAAGCTGCCTTTGTAATTAGACGAATATGAGCACTGCGAACACGAAAACGGTTTTACCCCCGAGTGAATAAGCATATGTATTTTTAAGTAGTCCTTTCGATTACACGAATATGTGCACTGTGTACAAGAAAACGGTTTTTCCCCCGAGTGAGTAAACATATGAATTGTTAAGTGGTTTTTTCGATTACATGAATAACTGCACCGTGAACACGTAAACAATTTTTCCGCTGTGTGAGTAAGCATATGGCTTTTTAGGTTTGCATTCAGTTTACACGAATACGTACACTGTGAACATGAAAACGGTTTCTCCCTCGAGTGAGTAAGCATATGTTGTTTTAAGAGACACTTTCGATTGCACGAATATGCGCAGTGTGAACACGAAAACGGCTTTTCCCCCGAGTGTGCCAGCATATGTCTTTTTAAGTGATTCTTTTGATTACACGAATAATTGCACTGCGTACATACAATAGATTTTTCTCCTGAATGAGTAAGAATATGTCTTTTCAGGTGGTCTTTTCGGTTATATGAATATGCGCACTGTGAACAGGAAAACAATTTTTCTTGCGAGTGAGTAAGGATATGTCTTTTAAGGTGATCTTTTCGATTATACGAATATGCGCACTGGGAACAGGAAAACAGTTTTTCTCGCGAGTGTGTAAGAATATGTCTTTTTATGTGGTCCTTTCGATTACATGAATAACTGCACCGTGAACACGAAAACAGTTTTTCCGCCGTATAAGTAAGCACATGGTTTTTATCATTATCATCATCAATTAGATTACACGAATAAGTGCACCCTGAACATGAAAACGGTTTATCTCCTGAATGAGTAAGAATGTGCGTTCCTAAACTACTTTCCTCATTACACGTGTAAGTGCATTGTAAACATGAAAACAATTCATCTTCAGTGAAAGCGAGGTTTTTTGCTTTATTTCCCATAGATTCTGGCTTCCTTTCAAGGGAATTTAGAAGAAAACTTTGTGTTCCCGAGAGACCTGGAATGAAAATAAATTATGTACATTGTATCATAAAATTACTGTATGCGTATAAACAATGAGGATCTTAGATCTGGGAAAATTGAAAGATGAAACAATATTTTCACTTATATAACATCTATTCGATAAGTATAACAATAGTTAGGAGGATGGAGAAAACTTCTTACCGGCGCAGTGGTCGGCTCTCCTGGAATACTCCGAGCACTCCTGCTTAATATCGGGGAGCGATATATCTACTTCAGTGTAGGACGCTCCACTGTCTGCTCTTTCATCGCCGCCCCGGGATGGAGACCCTGGCTTAGGCTTGAAGGCAGGAGCATCTGGATAACATAGAAAACACATTATTTAATATTTCAAATGACTCTATTTTATACTTCGTAAATGTGAGAAAGAACACATGATCCGACATTACTCATAGAATATGACACAGATCGACTGTAAGTTGTGAGGATAGAGCTTTTTTAACAGAAACAAATAATACAAGAAAAATATGATATATAAAAATAATGCTACGGAAGTTTATACGGAATTAAACAAGGAAGATTATAATACAAACTAACAAATGTTTCATAATAAACTAAAGAATAGTATACATAAAAAAAGGGATAAACAAACGAGTGTTTTTACACTGAACATAAAGTGGAAAGGGTAATGAGGGGACGGAAATGGGATGCAATATTGTATATTCGGGCAGGAAAATAATTTTGCATACTTAGGGCGTATTACTAGGAGATGGAGAAACCAGTGATCTCTGGGATCCACAAGGTGGGAAAATGGCCGAAATCTCGCTACACAGGGAACAGAGGAAGCAGTTCGCTTCGTAAAGACGGACAAAGGACCGCATTTTTCGATATCATTATTCTAATTGTTGAATTACAAACATAAGAATAATAATAACAAACATAAATACATGATGTATCAAAATAAGACCAGTGAAGTTTCTTCGGAGATGAACAAAGAGAGGTATAATTCAAACTAAAGAATAGTACATATTAACAAACCGAAAAACAAAAAGTGTTTTGACACTGTCCATGTAAAGTGAATAGGGTAAGGAGGGAAGGGGAAAAAGTACATATATATTTTTAATGTCACATTATATATATATGTTTGCATAATTTATTCCATCTTTACCGGGGAGAGTGACATCTACATCAGTACACAGCACTGCAATGCCCTCTCCTTCATCTTGGCTCTCGGTAGCAGAGGACCCCGGTTCAGACTTGATGGCAATATGTAGTTCAGCTAGAGCCGTGGCTCTGCTACTGTCGTCGTGTGACGTCAATATTCTTCCTAAAAGAACTCAAAATTTACGATTAAAGGTATTTAAGAGAACATTTCAATACATTATACAATCGGGATTATTATAATAGATGGGTTTTTAGAACTTGATCGTATTATGAAACGACAACGTGCGTAGAAAATTTCATCAGAATGACTTTTTTTTGAACTAAAATAAATGTTAAGACTTCACTATGCAGCCTTGTCTTTTCACCGGATATCTGACCGGCACACAATGTCTTGTCACTAGCTGTCCGATCAGCACACACTTCTCCAGCAGCACTCGGCGCCCGTTCCGAATCGTAATATTCATATTCTTGTTCATTCTTTATCATATGCTTCAGCATGAAGAGTCAATTAATTAGTGAAGGAATACTTTCTTACCGGTTTCCACGTGCTGGTCAACTTCCATCTTGACATGGAAACGTGTTGCACAGATATCGCGTCCTGCATCGCCGTCCTCGGCAGCAGTCCTGGGTTCAGGCTTGACGCCAGGAGCGCGGAGAACGGAGTAGTCCATGTTCAGGTATTGTCGGGATCGCTTAACACAAGGCATGAAAAGAAATTTCAAAGTTTCTTGAAATAATATCTGTATCATATTACGAATCTGTACCATGTTACGAAAAGAGTCGACTTGAAAGATGAGATGAGATTAGTATTCAATAAGTACAAGCCATTAAAAATGTACTGTACAAGATGGTCGACGTTACTAAAACATGACATTTGGTTATTTATTTGAAAGAAAAAACAACAAGTCAGTTACATATCTGCCAGGAAAAACAAATATGTTCGTTTATTTCTAATCACCGGATACTAGCGAATTCATAAATCATTTAATTTTCAAAGCTGAACAATAGCACAGATAAATAATTTAAAATGCTAATCGCATTATGTTTATTCCCTGATGTCAAACATGAAAAAATTGAATGAGTCGCAAATACTTAAAAAATTTCGCCACGATAAATTCTGACATAAGGTTAACTGGTAAATAACTTGTCGAATTTTCTCAGAAGGCATGTTTGCAAATAAAACCGATTGCCCTCATTCAAAAATTACTCCTAGGTCAGAAATAGTGTAATTACACTTCAAACAACATTGTAATACTCTATACAGAACTAAAACATTTACTTACCGCTGCCCAATGTGACTAAATGTATGGCGAGACACGGTTCCACATCCACGTCAGATAAACACCACAGACAACAATGATCATAGATAATTTATCAGATATATAAATCATTCAAAAGATGAAAAAATATAGTATTAAATCAAAGATTGAAGAAAAGTTAACCTTTCCCTTTCGGTGATAAATAAAAACCTGCGTTCCAGTACTTTAAACTCAGTGTACACGTAAACTTTAGTGATTTTTATGTCAGATAAATATGAATATTTAACATTTACTACTAGTTAACATAAGTAAATATATACATATATATAAATATATATATTATTGTATAAAAGTGTTTTAATGAGATAAAATATTGATTATCACGAACGACAGTACACAGACATATAATACTCGTTTAACTCCGCCAGCGAACGCTCGGTTACTAAAGTGACGATCGACATCCGGCATTCTGCGCACTGCGCCGTTCTCACCACTCTGCACGTACACATACACGTATTGACAAATTCATTTCAGGTTTTTGGCAGAAAACATTTTTTATTGTTGCGTATGGTAAATACTCATATATTGTAATTATTTTATCCAATACATAAATATATGACGGAGGAATACCTCGAATATGAGCTCTGTATTTAGTATACAGCTATTAACATAATTATAGGCAATGCTATCTCAGTTTACATCATCTGTGAGGAAACGTTAACTGACGGTATCTTAAAATTTTATATATTCAACTTTCTTCATTGTTTTGAGGCCACTGTTTGCCCAAATTCAATGATACAAGGCATGCAATGCGCTTCCAAGTTTCGGTCACAGCTGACTCCATCCGACGCCACGCTTCCATATATCATTGTGGACTTTCAGGTCTTCTTTGTACTAAATTTGTGCCTGGGATAATTTTCATTCCTGTTTGTCGCGTCGCTGCATTTGTTCCGTCGAGACGAAGGCGTCGATTTTAGTGTATTTTAGACAACCTATTTCTGGTAATGGTAGGTCACAATTGCGGGTGTCCGAACGGAGGTAGACTCACAATACGACACTGTTGAATGCACCGTAAGAATGTCACTGCCATACTGCAATAAACAGAGCATAAAAAGCAGTGAAAAAATTTAAATAATACACTTAAATGTAATTAATAAATTTTATTACAAGAAGTTTTGTTAATCTAAAACATTTGTAATTTGCAAACAGCATAAAAACGGTTTCTCACATGCATGAGAAAAATTAGACATATTAAACAGCCAATCTGCATTTTTAATGCGTGTATAATAATGGTTACTCTCCAATATGAATAAGCAAATGTCTTTTTAAGTCGCTTTGCCGCATACACGAATAACTGCACTGTGAACACGAAAACAGTTTTTGCCCCGAGTGTCTAAGACTATGGCTTTTTAAGTTGGTCTTTTGATAACACGAATAAGTGCATTGCGGACACGAAAATGGTTTTTTCCCCGAATGAGTAAGAATATGCCTTTTTAAAGTGCACTTTTGATAACACGCATAACTGCACTGTGAACACGAGAACAGTTTTTCTCCGGAGTGAGTAAGCATATGTATTTTAAGTTGATCATTACGATTACACGAATACGAGCACTGTGAACACGAAAACGGACTTTCCCCCGAGTGAGTGATCGTATGACATTTTAAGTCGGCCTTTCGATTGCATGCATAACTGCACTGTGAACACGAGAACAGTTTTAATCCGGAGTGAGTAAGCATGTGTATTTTTAGTCTATCATTTCGATTACACGAATAAGAGCATTGAGAACACGAAAATAGTTTTTCTCCAGAGTGAGTGATCATATGACATTTTAAGTCGGCCTTTCGATTACATGCATAACTGCATTGTGAACATGAAAATAGTTTTTTCTCCGAGTGAACAAGAATATGGCCATTTAAATGTGTCTTTTGGTAACACGAGAAAGTGCATTGCGAACACGAAAATGGTTTCTCCACCGAATGAGTAAGTATATGTCTTTTTAAGTAACCCTTTCGGTTACACGAATAATTGCACTGTGAACACGTAAACGGTTTTTCCCCCGAATGAGTAAGGATATGTCTTTTTAAGTAGCACTTTCGATTACACGAATAATTGCACTGTAAACACGAAAACAGTCTTTTTCCAGTATGTATAAGAATCGGCGTTCTTAAACTGCTTTTCTTATTACAAGTATAAGTACACTGCGAACTTAAAAACGATTTATCTCCAGTGAAATTATGAACAGGGCTTTTTGTATTCTTTTGCTTCATTTCTGATTTTCTTTCACGGTTTCGTGTTTTCGAGAGATCTGCAAAAAAAATAATTATTTATATTATAATATTAAATATTTACTAGTATTAAGGTGTTTCGAATAATGTTACGTCATATCTTTCAAACTTTTAAAATGTCTGTAAGAAATTAAAATCAGAAAATTAATCTTCGTGGACGGAAGTAACAGGAGGAGCCAAATCAGTGACAAAGTTCTCGAAGGCGATATCCAAACTGACAGTTTCCTATCTGAACATGACGTTTTCAACCTGTCAAGTACACAAGATGGCCTGCAGAAGGGGCTTAATCTCTTACTTACAGCGATAGGCAGAATTAAAGGACAACTATGCATAATCCAGAACCGTAGTATTAGACTGAAACATGTCGACACCTTCCAGTATCTGGGAGAATTGTTTTTTAAATGACACGCGGCCGGACAAGGAAATTGATAAAATAATAGATTCGGCTAGCAGCGTTCTACGGTCACAGCACGACGAAGGCACAGCTCGACAATAAGACAAAACTAGCGATTTATAAGTCAGCTTACGCTCCAACCCTGACCGATGGCCATCAACTCTGATAAAGGGGAAATTTGAGTCGAGAATTTAAGCTGTAGAGATAATATACATAAGAGAAGTAACGGGAGTGACGTTAAGATATCAAACCCACTAAGAAACGGATCCTTTGATAAACCCGCTTCTTATCCTTGAAGTACATATCTTCCGCATGGTAAGCGAAAGACTACCTAAACACAGGAAAGAAGAGCTGTAGGTCGACCCAGGAGAACATAGAAAAGGCAACTCAAACAAGACAGAGAGCGGTGGAAGAGTGCTGTCTAAGCATTACGCTGTATAGGCGTGTAGAAGAACCACCAAAATGAAAAACGAAAGGAAAATTCTCCTCCACGCAAACCGCGGTCATGGCGACAGTGCACATCTACAGTTTGAAGATGCTGCCACGTTGAAATAAAAAAGGCGGTCATATTACAGTCTCAGTCCAAGAAGTATTAGGATGGATATGAGCAAGCCTTCTTACCGGCGCGCTGTTCGGCCCTCCTGGAGTACTCCGAGCATTCTTGCTTAATGTCGGGGAGCGATATATCTACATCAGCGTATGGCACTTCACCGCCTGCTCCTTCATCGCCGCTCTCGGCTGGAGATCCCGGCTCAGTCTTCATGGCAGGAGCAACTGGATGAGATTTTTCGAAATTAGAACTAGATCAAAGAATGACTGTGAAAGCAATATGTGGAGATAGAGTATTTCTGTTAACTTTGAATTAGTGATGAGCTCAAAATCACGAACCGTGACTCAATCACTGAGATATTTGAGTCACACTCACTATTAGTGATTGAATATCTGTGAATATCGTGATTTGTGATTCATTTTTTTATTATGTTTAATGATTTACGATTCGGCGCATGTGCAAATGAAATCAAAATATTAATAAAAAAATGACGTAATAATTCGTGATAAGCGTTAGCTAGTAGATTATGTTAAAACATTATACGCACTTGATATGAAGTGCTGAGAATTTCAACCGAAACATAAAATCACATTTTTTAAAAGTTTTCATACTTTTTGAGATATTAAATAAGATATATATTAATTATACTTCCTATAATCTGTTTTTTACGTAAATGAAGTTTGAGTAATATAAATAAATACGCTCATAATTACGTTTTTTTAAAATTGTTTATTTCGTGTATTGTGATTTGGTGCGGCGTATGCGTAATTGTGATGAAACTGTGATCAGTCACAGTTCTAAATCACTGATATTATCGAATATCAATCACAATCACATCGGTGAGTCAAAAGTGGCATTTTTTCTCATCACTACTATGAATAGAAGGAAGAAAAATCGTACGCGAAACATAGACTGCAAAACAAACGAATGTTTCTATTCTGCAAAATCCCCAAACATGAAAATAATTCCTACATACTTTAGATATATGATTAGAAAAGATGAAGAAATCACCGGAGCTTCGCTACACAGCGAACATTGGAGACATTTCGCCCTGTAGAAGCAAACCAGAGAACCACGTTGCTCAGACATGAGCACCGTGGTCCTGTGGCCCAACTGAGTGAACACAAATCTTATACAAACCAGTTTTAGAAGTGTCTTCCTCGACGTCATCGTGCTTCTTTATATCGGGGAGTGTGACATCCACATCAGTACACAACACCGCAATACCATTTCCTTCATCTTGTTGGCGCTCAATAGCAGGGGACCCTGATTCAGACTTGATGCCAGAAATGTCAAGATTAGCTAGATCCATGGTTCTGATGTAGCGGTCGTGCGACGATTACAGGTTTTTGACTGAAAGTTCACGACGAAAGAAATTTCAAGATAACATAATATTCACAGTATTTTAAGTTCAAATTGGTTGAACTTGATACTAACGTCAGCTTAACGTCATTAAAGACCCATGTCACGGATAAACCGACAAAAACCGAACTAGTCGCACACAACGTTTGATCTGACAGTTAAGTTTGGTAAACGTCACCTAAACCACCATAGATCCGTGCATTTGTACATAGATAATTATTTACTCTGGCAAGATAACTTACGTCAAACATGATTATTATTAAAATAAGACGTTAATTACTCATATTTAGTCCATTTTAACTACTTTATGAACTCCCATCCTTTTAAACATGCTCCTCCACTTTTCTATGGAAGCCTAATACTTTTTCCAATTGGTCTATCTGACGGGGAATCATTCTCTTCCAACCAGTGACTCACCGCAATAAGTTTCTTCAAGTTCTCCTTTTCGTCTTATATCAGTTACATCACCACTAAGCTTACCGTAATTATAAAGATCTAACCTGGGACAATTATCGTTTCGCATTTGGTTCTCGCAGCACCAAATTTTGAAATCAATTTAGACGTACATTCAAAAGTTTTGAAGCTCATATCATGCATCGCTGTGTGAAAGGCAAATATGGCCTCTTTGGCCTCAATAACTAAATCATATTGAATGGAATTATCGTTTCTAAATAATGTTTTGACAGGTGAAGAGCTACACCATATATAATTTAATACAAAACTCTGAAAAACATTACTGGCTCTTTCGTTTACTGTCCTCACCGTGCTCCAACAATGCTCCAACATTGCCCGCTTTTTTCATAAAACTTTATATTTCTCGAAAAAATATTAAGGAAGGATATATTTTTTAAATGACAAGAGACAGTAGTATGATCGCAGAATTGTACCTTTGAAAACAAAAACAGGAAAAATACAATAAAAAAGGTCAAAATTCGATTTTTTTTTGTGGGCAAAATTACCTGCAAAATTAGCCAACGTTGCCCACTTCTTATTTTCATCGAAATACGCCCTTTACGGACCTATAGATAATATATATTGTAATTGTCCAGGAAAAGACTAAGTTGTAAATAAATACGGAAGTTTAATTAACAATATGTAAGCCATAAAATGATTGGGCAATGTTACCAAGCCATCTCCAAATTGTGAAACACAAAACGACACCCCGTTTGCACAAACTTTAACAGGCGACTGACTCACATTAGAAACAGAGCAGATTTATAGTATTGTCAAAATAATGTTGAATTTTGTACTACAGGCGAAATATTGCTACCATATTCAATACTTTTTTAATATTCCAAGTTGAACTTAAATCTTCCCTTATGGGCAAAGATACCCCGCGAGGCAAAGTTTTCGCATTTAACGGTATTCGTTTTTGACAAAATCTCCTCAAAATAAACCAACACGTATTACTGCAGTCATTACAAAAAACCACTTACAGTCACGTATGAGTTTTTGTATGCCGGGTCAAGCTTCCTTTCCTACTACAGATAAAAGAACATTCGGAGCAAGAATACTTTTTGACGCCATTATGAGTGACCATGTGACTTTTTAAGTTGTCTTTCTTCGAGCACACGTAACTGCAAGCAGAACAAGCGAACGGTTTCTCCCCAGTGTGGGTGAACATATGTTTTATTAAATTTTGTTTTCTGGTACCGTTATAACTGCACTCAGAACATGGGAATAGCTTAACTCCGGTGTGTACAAGCATATGGTGCTTAAGCGTCATTTTATTTGTACATGTGTAATTACAGATACAACATGAGAAGGCTTTAGCTCCATTGTGAGACGACATATGTAATTTAATTTGTTGTTTTTCGGAGCAATCGTATTTACACAAGGAACACGAATAGGGATCTCTTTCGGCATGAGTGAGCATATGACTTTGAAGGTTGCCTTTTTTCTTACATTTAAAATTACACTTAATACACGACAGCGGTCTATCACCAGTGTGAGATTTGATGTGGCTTTTTAAGCTTCCTTTTGTGTTACAAGTGAAACTACAGTCAGGACATGAAAACGGTTTGTTTCCGGTATGTATTAACATATGCTCTCTTAACCGAGCTTTAAAAATACACGTATAACTACATATAGAGCAGGCGAACGGTTTCTCTCCGTGGTGATTTAGCATTATATGGTTTCTCAAATTTTCTTTCAAACTGCAAGAGTAACTACACTCAGCGCATGAAAACGGTTTCTCTCCAGTGTGGCTGAATGAGTGTCGTGATAAGTTTCGTTTCGTGACAAATTTACTATTGCAGACGGAACACGAGAACGGTTTTTCTCCTGCGTGAGTGATCATATGCGATGTTAAGTGAGCTTTCATCGTACTGGTGTAACTGCATTGGAGACACGAGAACGGTTTCTCTCCAGTGTGGGTAAATGTGTGTCTTTTGAGGTCATTTTTGCGAGAGCACGAATAACTGCATACGGTACACGCAAAACGTTTCTCGATGATGTGTCTCGATGAATATTTCTGATTGTTTTTATTAAAACTGGTTTCAGTACTCGTAGGATTGTTTCGGTAAACATAAATATTGTGGTTGCTTTCTTCCTGCAATTGTTTAGAAATTCGATGCATTTCGGTGACTTCGTGCATTGAGTTCAGTGGTTTCTTGTCATCTGTAAAGAAATAAATACATTTTCAAATAAAGAATATGCTTCAAAATTTGTTTTTGCTTTGTAGGTAATGCCAGGTGTACGAATGGTTCCAGTACTATAGTTTAAGACTGTCGATCAAAAAATAATATAATGTTTCGTTACTAGACTTCACCATAAACCACTGTCATCTTAAATGTGTGTAGGTACTTGTAAAATTGGTTAATAAAAAGTTTGGACACATCTGCAGTATACGACAGTTAATCATTCAATTTCACCAACCAAAGTGACAGATTTCGAACGCTGAAGCGAAAAATCCATAGATAAAGCATGAAATAAAACATAATTCATGATTATTTGTCACACCTATATCTTATGCATTGACAAAAGTAAATTTGACGAGCAAACAACCGATTTTAACCACGGGTGCTAGTAAAAAGTTACTAAAGAAATAAAGTTACCATAGTAAAAATTTACTAACCGGCCCATAATGTCGAATATACATAGTTACTCGACAAACAATATGTTTCTTACCACTTGTCGAACTGCCTTGATCAGTGTCATCAGAATATTTCAAAGATTTCTTCTTCACATTCGAAAGCGATACATGCACTTCAGAATAGGACATTTCAGTGTCGTCTTCTTCAACGTCGCTCCCAGCAGGACTCCCTGGCTCAGACTTGACAGCAGAGTTATTTACATCATCAAGAACTGTCTCTCTTCCGTAGTCTTCATCCAACCTTAGACCTTAGAGAGATAGGGAGGGGGAGAATGGTAATCAAAAACATTGATGGCAATGACATTGAAGGCAGACTTTGAAAGTATTATTGACATAAATTGATATCATTCAACGATAACTCTACAATACCTGCGGTACTGTGCTGATCGACTTCTGTCTTTATCCACTCACGTGCTACTTCGTTTTCGTCAGAAGTTCCTGGTTCACCCTTGACTGCGAGTGCATCTGGACCAGCAACCTTCGAGGTTCTGCCACCTGAATGAAAAGAAAATTTAAAAAAAAAATCTAATTTGTTGAAAGAAATGGGACAAAAACAGAGTATTGAGAGGATACAAGTACGAGGGCTAATCAAAAAAATTTTACACTTTCGCCATAACAACCGGGTCACGTGTGTGAAATTTTATCTCGATCGCGTCATTTGCCTTTCGGCTAGGACAGTAAACAGTAGTTTACACCAAGGAGGAAGGTCGGAGGGTGAAAGGGGCTGAAATCCATTGTAGACTTTTATAACAATACAAAGACAGTGCTTTATCACTTAGATGTTTTTTTTTTGTGTATCGAGAAGTTTAAATGCGGCCGGACGAGTGTGACGCACAAAGCGAGAGCGGGACGCTCGTCAACGTCCACCACGGACGACAAGATTCATCATGCTCGAAAGATGGTTCTAGCGAAAAGGCGAGTTACCATCGGTGAGGTATCGTTTTCTTTTAACATCAGTCATTGTTCCCTATAGGAAACAAGAAATGTAGACAAGGGTGGTTCATCGATCTCCGCTTCTCTCAAGCGGCAATGATGATGATGATGATTATGAGGTCGAAAGAAATGGAACACAAAACATATTTAATATAGGTACACTATGGCGACAGAATCGGGAATGCGTTCTCGCCCGCAGAATGCCTTGTTTTATTTCAGTTACAAAAAGAAATTTAATTTATCGGGATCCGGAGTTGCGGTGTAGTTAATGGCTAATGCTTGAGGATGCGACGGGAAAAAATAACACAAAATAAAAAGTATTGGGTCGGCTGACCGAAGCGGCTGACCTGATGCACACTTGCGCACCTCCTCGAATACACGCACGTGGGCGCGGGACGGACTCGGGCCTCCTCGAGGTGAAGATGGCGTCTACTAACATATTAAAAAAAAAACCTAATTAAATGTATTAATTACAAATATATACACGTAAAATCAATATTATCGAAAAATATTGTTGTTGTAACTGGGATACGAACCTGGATATATTTTCCAATCCGGGGAAGGTGCATTTCCAACTATGCTACAGTATTTTTGACGACAAATTTTTAAACTTAATTAATACATCTATCGTTCCATTATTTGATCCATCTATATTGTTTTTACGGAATCTCAAATACCATTGAGTAAACTTAAATTTATCGTCTAAAATAATGTCGCTGTAGCATAGTTGATAATGCAAGGTGCCTTATCAACTATGCTACAGCGGTTCCAGGTTCAAATCCTGATAGTGCAACAACAATATTTTTCGATAAAATTGATTGTAAATGTATGTCTTTCTAATTAATACATATTTAAAATATCCCAGAGCGTCTGTTCTGAATAATTACAACATCACAATAAGAATGTGTTCTCCTTAATAATATATATATTTATATCTCACTATTTGTGGACGTACCTCGGTCAACAATATCAAAACACTTGACATATTCCGTCATCACGTCGAAGAATTATACTTGCACTTCAGTACAGACCGCTTCACCGCCGTCTCCTTCATTAGCTAACCCAGGTTAAGACTTGATTGATGGCAGCAGAGCTGGAGCGGTCCATGCTCTTCCTGAGTAAGGCGAGGTATCCTGTAAAACCATATGTCACTAACATAAACAAAGGAAGGCCTCAATAGTGGTATTGGTACAGGGAGCTGCGCATTTTTTTGATCGTCTCACAGCTGTGATGTGACAAAGTAACTGACAAGTGTTTATGACATGTGTCAAGTACTGTCATAGACAAGACTTGTGTATAAAGATTACCATACATGGAGATGCTTATAACTGATCATGTTCCAATCAGAAAGGATCATGACCAATGCTTTTGAATTTTCAGCAGAATTCATCTTAATCTCTCTCCTTCCTATCCACATCATACAAAAATTAAATATTTATGACGAATGTGAACAAATGTAGCCAGGACCATAGAAATTGAGTTCAGGTTCTTATACATTAAATATTTAAGATTGCGAAATTCCAGTGAATATAAATTAACAGTAAGTCAAAGTGCAATGATTACAATAGAGACCGAGCTCCAACAAATAATAGACCAGGCAACCCGATCGCATAACAATAGATCTTTGGGGGTTAGGTCGGTGGTTAAATAAAACAGCGATGATTAGCGTGTTGATGTTTATTGTGACAGTACGATAAAACAAGGAAGACAGATATTACGGATATAATGAAGAAATGAGAAGATGCAAGAGATACGCGTGAATTATGAAATGAAGCGAGTCGGCAGTCTCGCTCGGTGCGCGTGGTCCAGCAAGATTGCCATTGTGGAGCGATGAAACAGGAGAGACATCGTCAGTGAGGAATCGGGCCAGACCTGTAGCGGCAGCAGCAGCGCTATGTCGCTAGCATCGATGCCGGCTGAGATGGCGGTGAATTTGAAATCTGATCCCTGATCCCTACAAAACTATAACGTTGCATTTAAAATCAAACAGTTATATGACATGTTACTTTATTTAAGCTAGCACACTAACGGAAATTCATAGTATTAAGTAGTTATAAATTTATATTTTGACCTCGCGACACACGCATAAAGGTTTTTTTAATAGAGCTTTCCCAGTAACACACGTAATTTAAATCTCGATGTAATTGAAATTATATCACTATTGTATCACATCCATAATGACTATCAATGAAGTTGTAAAATAATGTCTTCCGTTCTGTCACATCACAGTTTCCTTGCAAGCCCATCGATTGTTGAACTTTATAACATGGTGGACTTTTAATATATTTGTGAAAGCATTTGGTGGGAAGAATAAAACGTGAGATTTTTGAATAGTCGTTTATTGCGTCAGGATAAAAAAAAATAAGTACAGAAGAAAGCGAAGCTTCAAGTATAAAAATTCTGCAAGGCAAAAGAACTGGCGACGGAAACCTGCACCTTGAATGTAGTTGTCACTCGCATCGTTGGTCGGCTAAGTGTGGCGACGATAGTGATGAAATTAAATCGCCCTTCCCATGTATAATTTCAGCTCTTTTCGGACGTATTTTGTTAATGTTATCTTCAACACTCGTAACAAATATTTTTTTTCATTCTCATTAGTCAAACGTGCACAATATTTTTTTTATATTTAATTTTTTTTTATTATCCTGCAAGGTGTGATGTATCTAAGGAACGAATGCGAGACGCGCGTATTGTTGACAAGATGACGCCCGTGAAAGAGATAAAGAATCGCGCGGCATTCTGTGCACTCTCTCATGCTTCCAACCCTTCGAGCTACAAACATATTATATTGAGTAGTACTACATATCGAGATATTAAGAATAAATATTATTACAACGTACGAGTATTATTCAGTCAATCGAAAAATTATCATCGTCAGCACAATTAACAGATATAAAACGATAAGTAACTAGATATAAAAGATTATGAAACACAATGCCTTTCTTACATTCTTCCGTTTATTGAGAAATAATAGTGACAATATCAATGCGACCCAGTTGACGCACAGCACACTGTAATAGAAAATAGACGTATGCAGACATAATGTTAAATTGTGTTACTGTGCGGATTGAGTAATTTTAATCAATTTAAATGCCAAAAAAGCTTTTACTAATAGCTCTAAAATAGCTGTTTCCATATTTTTACTATAAATATTGAATACCTATTTAAAGTGAAATATTAAAAACATGATATAAGGAAGCATTATTCGTATGGAATATAATGTCGCGGGCGTCAGTTCAAGCGGTAGACCTACTTGGCCACGGAATGAATAAATTGAATGGTGAAGTGTGATACAGCATTCGCAATAGTAGGAGACAACTCTAATCTCCGTGTATGGTCATCTTTAGAATCTCCATTTTTGTCTATGACGGTCTTTTGAGATATGTTAATGTAATAAACATTTGAAAATCTTCCCGTACCGATATCGCTATTAAGGCTTTCAACACATTTTGTGTTCTATGTACCTAAGCAGCCATCCACGTGACACAGAAAATCTCGCCATCTTAGGGAGGAGCATGGCGCAGTCCAGCTCTGCTGCCCCTGCCGTCAAGTCTGAGCCAGGATCCGCTGATGTGCGAGACAATACTGAAGTACGAGTAACATTCTTCGACGTGAAGACGGAATATGTGAAGAGTTCCGATATCGTTGACCAAGCTATTCACACAACTGGTGAGACATATTTTTGTTGATATTTATGTATATAATTTACAAGTGCACACAGAAAACTGCACCTAGCCAGCTTACATAACCTTAACTAACTGAATGTTACTTAACCTTACCTCTCCGATCATGTAAACTGAGTTGACATTGCCTCAAATCACGTGAATATCTCTGGAAATATACTAAATACAGAGTTCCCATTTTAGGTATTCCTCCATAATATTTTTATGTATTGAATAAAATAATTCCAATATATAAGTATTTATCATACGCAACAAAAAAAAAATGTTTACTCAAAGAACCTGACGTGAATTTGTCAATACGTGTACGTGTACGTGTGCGGACAGGAAACATAGTGCGCGGTCCGTGGGGTGCCGAATGCCGATCGTCACTTTGGTTAGTGCCGTTAGTAGCAGAGCGTACGCTGGTCGAGTTATACGTGTCTTATGCGTCTTTGTGCTATCTTTCCGTATGACCAATTTCTCATTCTTAGCACTTTTTCACAATAATTGATATGTATATACATCAACCATTATTTTAATGATGAATATAAATTGTTTACCTAGGTTGGTACGAGTTAGTACGAGTGTAAAATTGACATACAAATATAAAGTAGTCAGTCTATAGCAACAGTGTACATATAACGTGTGTGTGTTTCAGTCTTGTAAGTCTTATTAACACCAAAGTAAATGACGTAGTTCGCTGAATAACAATGGTAAAATGGCGACGGGAACTTGTTACAGACCAAGTCAGTAGTACTATGTCATAGCACGAGTACTTTGATCAGTCTAATGGTTACGATACTCGCCTATTGATCTAGTGGTCGGCGGTGCGAGACTCGTTCCAGGAGGCCATCATGTTAGTCCTATTTTCATAACCAAGCGTTCAGCTTAGTTTGGGACACGTAGTCTATTAATTAAAAATGACTTATATCTCTATTTCTAAACAAACAATGGTAGGAAGCAACTAAATGCTTAGAGCAGAGGATATATTGGCGGTTCAACAGTGGATGGACGAGGACTGAAGAAGAATGCATCACGTAAACTCTCAATATTTCATCAAGAGTTCGGCAAGTTTTTGTCCGACATATTTCAATTTATTAAATTGTCGTAGATTTTTTTGTTTTTCTATTCCTCTAACTAAAGTATCATCATCTTTAGGTCAACACCATGCAGGTAGCAGAACCTCGGAGCTTGCTAACCCAGATGACCTCACAATCAAGTCTGAGCCAGAAACTTCTGCCGATACCGAGGTAGCACACGATTGGATAACGCCAAAAGTCGACCAGCACACTGTCGCCGGTAATACGTTTCTAAAATATACCGTAATTATCGTTTAATGAATTTTATAACTTTTATTATCATTCTCTCTCTCTCAGGTACAGGACTGAATGAGTACTGTGGAAGAGAGATGTATATTGTTGGTACAGATATCCCTGCCTTCAAGCCTGAGCCGGAGAGTTCTGTTGAGAGCGACGGTTTAAGAAAAGACGGTGAAATGAACTGTTTTGAAGTGGATGTATCCTTCTCCGATGTGAAGATGGAATCTTTGAAGTATTCCGATGACACTGAACAAGGCGTTTCCACAACGGGTAAGTGACATCATGAACGTCATCAACATTATTTATCAATGACTCTGCCTGCTTAATTTAAGTTTATCTCTGAATTCCGTTTCTATTAACTCAATGACTGGGAGTAAACGACCTTCACCATTTTCCAGAAACTGAAACGGGCTTGTGCTCCTATATTAGTTTCACTCAGCAAAGCGTCCCGTTATTACTATATCCTTTCTTCTTCATCATGTGCTCAATGGTGATTGTCTGAAACAATCCGCCTCCAGTACCGCATCTCGAAAGCATATTGTATCTGTAGCTATTATGTAGGCGTTGCCATTCTCTGATCAGGGAACCAGCTTTCCATGAGAGCGCCACTTGCACCAGAGGGTTGGTGCTGAGCAACTCGATGTCTCAGAAGCGGAACGGATCCATGTATACGGCCTTCGGTAAACATTGTAAATGCGCCGCAATAACGCTCCAATCCGAACAATATTCTGTATGAGTTGTTGTACTTGTATTCAGTATGAGTTGAATTCGGGGACGGTTGTGCGTCATTTGCTTGTATTTCGACCAAAGCTCGCAGGTATACAAGCTGGTGAAGAAGGATTTAAACAGGATGCTCTTTACCTTCTCGCTGCATCGGTAGAAACGCCGTGACAACATATTTGCACGCAAGCTCAGCTGTTTCAATGTTATTAATCTTCTTTTTAGTTCTTTTTAATTTTAAGAACAGATCATGTGACCACACGAATTTACCGTCACTGCCACAACAAATTTTGAGGTACATTCATTATTCAAAAGCTTATTATTTATTTACAGGAGATGACTACAAAATACTGAACTCAATACACAAAGCCACCGGACTGCATCTAATTTCACAGCAGGAAGATCGCAGCCGATACAGTAATGAATCTAGTTTTACTAAAAACAATCAGAAACGCTCGTCAACACACATCGCCAGGAAACGTTCTGCGTGTTCCGTGTGTAGTTATACGTGTTATCGGAGAAATGACCTCAAAAGACATATGTATACCCACGTGGGAGAGAAACCATTTTCATGTCCCCAGTGCAGTTACACTAGTACGATGAAAGCCAACTTAACATCGCACATGCTCACCCACGCCGGAGAAAAACCATTCTCGTGTTCCGTCTGCAATAGTAAATTTGTCACGAAACGAAACTTAACGAGGCACGCGGTTAGCCACACTGGAGAAAAACCGTTTTCATGTACTGACTGCAGTTATACATGTATTTTGAGAGAAACTTTAAGAAAGCACATATTGCTAAAACACTCTGGAGGAAAACGCTACTCTTGTTCGTTGTGCAGTTATACGTGCATTTTTAAATCTCGGTTAAGGGAGCATATGTCAATTCACAGTGGTGATAAACCGTTTGCATGTTCTGAGTGCAGTTACACGTGTAGGCGGAAAGTGACACTTGTTGACCACATGCTTATACACACCGGAGACAAGCCATTCGCGTGTTCTGAGTGCAGTTATAAAGGTGCAAAAAAATCATATTTAATGAAACATGTGCTCACCCACGATGGAGAAAAACGGTTCGCTTGTTCTGCGTGTAGTTTCAAGTGCTCAACTATAGATTTTTTAAGAAGTCATATGATCACTCATACTCGAGACAAAGATTATCAGGGTTCGAATGCACTTTCATCTGTAACATGAATGAAAGCTTCACTCGGCATACCCACATTTTAGTGTAACCGTTATTTTATTGAGCAGCGGGACAGTTTAAGAAACCGAGCAAAAGTCTCTTCTGTATTCGGTAAACACTTTCAGCGCGAATTAATATCGTCCCCAAATAACATTATTGTCACATACCCGCACTCAAATTCCTGCCCGTCCCCCATCCTACTGCTAATTCTCAATTTGAATTATAACCCTGACGCCGCCAGGTGTCTATCGATCGATATAGTTTGTTTGATCTCGACATCGCGATTACATTCGCGGTGCGGACATTTACAACCAGTGCACCGGCAATGTTTTGTTTATTGTTTGCGTGTGCGTGGATGAACAGTGACACCACCGTCTTCAGTCGGGAGAGGAAATCATCACCATCCTCTTGCACGCAGTGTTTGATTTTAGCAGTGCCACCAGGGATTTTGAAGGTGTCACTTGAGGTAAGGCGAGCAGTCCTTATAAATCCTTTTCTCAAAGATCGCTAGTCCTTCGAAAATCTCTTTCTCCTCACCAACTTCTTCCTATATCCGTCTGCCGATATCCCACCTTGCGGTAATTCCGATTTACAACCGGAATTATCGTTATCCATTCCACGGAAAGTACGACTCGGAGATTGCACAGTCTCAGTCTGAAAATGATGAATAAATTAGTCGATTTATTAAAAAAACTTTAGATTTATATAACGTTTTTATATCTTCTGTATTATTTTAATTAAAATGAATGAGCTTGATGTCACTTTTGTAGGTTTATTAATGTAAATATAGACCCCTTCCCCCTGACTCTGTAAATGTTCAACCAGCCTTTTCCATTCAGGTGACTTGGGACAGCGACACACTCTGGTATTTGGTCAACACATCATGCTTTTATTTTCTGAGTGGAACCGATACTCGAGTTACATAAATCGGGAAAAGCTTCCGGGGTAGGGTGGGTCCTTATTGCTTCACTTTGCGACTGCTATTCGCTAGTCCATGAGACACGTCGCGAGGCACCAGCATGTTGTCTTCATCTTTTCTCACTAGACAAATTTTTGTAATTTTCAGAATCAGCGATGTATTTTTAAAATTTTTGGGAAGGCTGATGAAAATTTGGTAAGACGGAGATGAAGACGAAACCAAATTTCGATAAGAGTGGACTCAACCTATGGCTCCCACGAACTGTAACTCTCGATGAATACAGCTTACTATATTTTAAATCGCGTTCCATAATGTAACTTTACTGAATAAACATTTATTTATTTATTATTATTATAAACGCCTTTTGCAAGCATTAACATTGGTGTAAATATGAGGAAGAAAGGAAGGCACTTACTTTTCGTCTGTCGGATGCTGGTTCATTGACAGATTTCTCACCACCACTAGTACACGTGTTGCGGCGTGTATAGTAACACTCGCGAAAAGCATTATTATGTACAAGCAAGATTAAAGTAAGATTATTTTATAAGTGTTGGGGAATAAGGCGACGGTAGTTATCAGTACAAAAGTTCCAAGCGCACTGAACTTGCTGCAGTTCGAATACTTTAATCACTGCGACATCTTCTTTCTTTCTTGTGCATAAGGATAGGCAAGGAAAGAAAGGGAAGGGGATACACAGGTTAAAATTTGGTAAACCGCGAATTGAATGTATGCATGAGTCAACAAATGAAACAGCAAAAAACTTAATAGAATTTAATTAATTTTAAACGGCGCTTACAAACACAATTTGTAAAATATTAGAAAATTTGAAGTACAAAACACAAAGAAAAATTTTTTATAATATCAACATGTTTTTTCAAAATCAAAATTAAAAATAAATATAAAATGTGAAGTAAAGCAATTTATCCGTCACCATTGAGTTGTGACACAAAAAATTGTAATAAAGAAGTCCTATAAAAAGTTAAATTTACAGAAAAAATGTCCACTACCTCCGCATATTCATTCCCCAAAGAACGCCATCTCGAGACTGCGGAGTTAGCTAATTCATGTGTTCTGACATTACCCCTGAAATAGAACAATGAGTTGTGTCTCGATGGCCTCAATAGTGTGTGAAAGTCAAGCAGACAAACAATCTGGGGGCAGCCTATCATACCATTGATGATCCTGTATAGAAATATAAGGTCGGTCATCGTACGTCTCAATAATAATTTAGACAATTTGAATACAAATTATTAGATTAAGATTGGAAGTAATGCATTATTACTCAAGCACAACATATCCACCTGATACGTCACTAAAATGTCTGTACATGGGACATCATGTGCGTTTTCAATTGATGTTTACGAGAACAAGAGTATTTACACTCTGTGCAAGAGAATGGTTTTTCTTCAGTATGCGAGAACATATGTCGATGTAAATCATTTTTCTGTGAACACCTGTAACTACACTCACTGCAAGCGAATGGTTTCTCCCCAGTATGAATGAACAAGTGCCTCACCAAATGAGCTTTCTGAGTACCTCTGTAACTGCACTCTGAACATGAGAAACGCTTCTCTCCGGTGTGTGTCAGAATATGATTTTGTAAATTTTTCTTCAGGGAACATTTATAGCTACACTCTTGACAAGAAAATGGTTTGTCTCCAGTGTGCGTGAGCATGTGCCTCTGAAAATCGGTTCTCCGCGAACATCTGTAACTGCACTCGTTACAAGAAATGGGTCTCACTCCAGTATGGGTGAGCATATGCGACTGTAGATATGACTTTCTCGAGCATTTATATGTGCATTCGCGACAAGAAAACGGTTTCTCTCCAGTGTGAGTCAAATTATGTTTTTCTAAATCTTTTTTACGCAAACATTTATAACTGCATTCAGAACATGCGAACGGTTTTTCATGGTCATGTGTAAGCGAATGTTTTTTAAGATTCTGTTTTTGTGAACACACGTAAGTGCATTTAGAGCACGAGAAAGGTTTTTCTCCAGTGTGGGTTAACATATGCTTTTGTAAATTATGTTTCCTCGAAAACTTATAACTGCAGTCTTTACACGAGAAAGGTTTCATTCCAGTATGAGAAAATACATGAGTTTGTAATTTCCTTTTAAGTGAACATTTATAACCGCAGTCATTACAAACAAATGGTTTTTCTCCCGTATGTGTAAACATGTGCCTTAATAAATGAGCTTTTTGTGAACTCTTATAACTGCATTCTTTACACGAGAAGGGTTTCTCTCCTTTATGAATTAGCTTATGTTTATTTAAATCTTGTTTCCTGGAACACTTGTGGTTGCATTCAGTACACACAAACGGTTTCTCTCCGGAGTGCGTGACCATGTGCATGCGTAAATACGATTTTTTCGAGCACTTGTAGCTGCACTCATTACAGGAAAACGGTTTGTCTCCATAATGAGTTAATACGTGCTTTTTTAAAATAGTTTTCTTAGAACAGATGAAATTACACTTAGAACATGAAAGCGATTTTTCTCTGATTGAATATTTTTTCTTACATGTTTGACTAGAGTCGAATTGCATAATTGTTTTTTTATGGATTCTTGATGTCTGGTGACCTCGTTCTTTTGTGTCATGTTTGCCAGGATATAAATCTTTATCTTTGGAAATGTGGGGTATTCTTGTCTGCTCTGAAAACAACAAAAAGTAATCCGATTTAATGAATATTTTCTAATTGGAATTCACTAATTTTGCACACAAGTGAGGCAGACGCCGGAGCACATCCTCTAGGACTGTGGGATTATGAATGGTGTACGCGATCTATTTAGAAATGAGAGGAATCTCGGTGTGGGTTTCCCGCTGGGGGGTTGCCGAGATGCACGATGCCGAGAAGAGCAGTGGCTAGAGAGACATAACGAAGCATTCTACTAACTCTCCCTCGCACCTCTTGCGACCTGGACAGGGTGAATTTCTGCTAGATTATGACAGAGTTCTGCAACACATAATATGACGTCTAGGCTCCCCTTTTAAGGGTGTATGATTTCTATAGTTTCTATCAGACTAATTGTCTCTGAATTGAATGTGATAACGAGTGTTATGTCAAATTGTACAGGTGTGGCTCTGGTACGATGATACCGGAGCCAACCTATGATGGTATTAAGATGATAATGTTTATAATGACTGAATGTAATAAAATAAAAAACATATGTAATTATGACGAATCAAAACAAGAGTAAACAATGCTCAAAATAATTTGGGATAGGGTATAAATAAAAAATATATATTTGGAATACAATATACCTCTATATATACAAATATAGCTCTGTTATTAAACTGGTGATTTGTATGGTGTATAAATAATAAACTGTACGAATATCGATATAACAAAGGTGATGTCAAACCAGAGAAAAGGCAGAATTGAATACATCATTGAGTACATCCACATTAGTCAGTTTATCACGTACAACACAGACAAACATTTGTTGTACACCGCAAGAAGCTTCTCTTAGCATTTCCAATTTGAACATGCCAAAAAAAATTGAAGGATTTGTCTCGGGCAAATGGTTTATATATCACTATTTACAGACAGCTAATACTTTGTGTAATTCAATAATATACAATGAAATATTTACCATTTTGCTGAACTAATTTGCTAGAGTCGTCCAGATGGTCCATTTTTAAATCAAAATGGCAGCAATTTACATCGACGTGGAGACATTTACCGATTACTTTACCGTCGTAGCTTGCAGGCGGAGATACTTGTTCATATCTGACGGCAAGATTATATGAGTCAGCGACTTCCATGGTGAAAAGTGTCGCCTGATGAACGACACAAATAATCATTAAATCTTTGTAAAAAAAAATCGAATGAGTACATGGGGGTTGAATAAACATTCAATACTTGGAAAACAAAATGGATTCTGAAGCCATGACGAGAGCATTTATGAAGTCTCGCTGGTGCATTTAAAGAATATATTTCACAAAATTAGGACACAAAATAACTACCGACCTTGTATCAACGTCGAAGTGATAGATGTTTATTATTTCCGCATAAAACGTTTAACAAATTGTCATTTAACGCAGGAATGTACCCAATTCAGTCCATATGTCAAATCTGTCAGAACGAAAAGAATCATAGACAATAATGATCGCACGACAGGCTAGAAGTTTATTAGTGGTCTTGTATAGTGGCAAAAATTAATATAGGACCGGCAGATCTGATTGATAACCACGGGGGGGACACACTAGAGATGGAGGTGCGTTATGTGATATACACGGGGGACACGACGTTGTGCGCCATGTGGCTCGAGTCGGGGTTCGTCTAGGAGTCAATGATTCGTACCATGCTCCTGATCGCTCATCAGAACGATACCCCGCATCCTAAAGGAATGTTCGCTTCGCGACTCATCCATCAGGTATCATTCTTTCATCAGTACCATGGTTATAGGAAGAGTGAGGCAGGTGAATATGAACACACGAAGATGCACAAATTATACATTTATTGAATACACAGTTACGTTTACAGGCAGGTGGAAATACTTATGATTAACTTAATCTAAGACTAATTCTACCTCGGGTTATCTTGTGATTATCTTCGGATCTTCTGGCCGGCAAAATGATATCGTGATCACCCGGCGTGGGCGGCTACTGCTGGCTCCACGGCTGCTCTGGCGACAGGCTATTAGGCTGGGTGGGGTGGCTGCTCCTGGATAATATGCGGTGAACTGTGGCTCTTTATTCTATGACTCTCGATTACGTTCGATCGGGTTTCCGGTGTTAAATTTCTGCTTCTGTGTGCTTTCGACTGCGTTCCGACAACTTCTCTCGGTGTAACTTCGCCTCCCGGACCTCATTGAAACTCACTCTTCCGGACCTCGTTTCGACTACTCTCTGTTACAACTTCTTCTCTACAATTTCGATCCTCCCGGACTTCGTGTCCGACTCGCTCCTCTGGGTTTCGACAACTCTCTCTGTTTTTCGCTTTTTACAACTGAGTCTATCACTTCCCTCTGCAACTTCGATCCCTCTGTTTTCCACTTTTACGACTGAGCCCCTGGGCCGTGTGTAGACCATTTTTATACTTCAACAGTGGGGTGTCTGCCATCTGCTGATCTGCCCTCTTCCCGTCATGAGACGGGCCACCATCCCATTGGTCCATTGGCTTCTTCTGGAGGCCACGCCCGATCCAACCCGAACTGACTCCTCCGTCTTATCGCTGACTATAATTAATCTTATATTCTAATTATTTACACTTTAGTCAATTTAGTTATTTATTTATTTCTTACGCTACTTTACAGAATCTTATATCTAGTTACATATATCATATAATTATTCTTATTCTACTCAACACTAGGCCCACTGTGATCGATTATCATATTCATTAAGCGATTACTAGATTCGTACTCGTCGCTTCAAAATCATATTCACGCGTCAAAAAATATTATTTATTATATTCTAGTGATTAAACTAGACTGAATTGGCGGGAATGTTATTTCTTGCAATTTTCATTTACATTTCGAGCCATGTGGTTCGTCCAACGTTGTATTAAAAGAGCAGATTGCACAAAGAAACGGCGTCTTTTGTTCTCGTCACGTTTTGACCCTGGACGCTAGCTAACGGGCACGCAACGGTGCATTCCCTGTTCTCGCCGGTACAACGGGTCCAGCTTTAATGGCTCTTCGACCTTCGGTTCTATTTGTCGGCAGGATGCGTCTCTTCGACCAATGCGCGCCCTTGCAGATTTTCTATCGCTTCTCAGGAAACGTTCGTAATTCCGTTATTTTCCGCCCCCGTCGTTTTTCGCTGGAGGCCACTACGGTCGCTATCCACTTTTGAACGAGCCGCTAGGTTTTTTTTGTTACGAGACGTCCGGTCCCGTTTATATGGGCCTGCCGTCAGCGACCTGCCTGTATTTGTGAGACGCGATTTCCAGCCTTTATTTAATTTAATTTATTCGGTTAATAAATGTGATAACGTCGCATATCATGATCAAAAGAGAAACAATTTATCGAGCCTAATTACGAGAAGGGCCGATGACCCTCACTTTCAATCGCAGCATTTAAACGCCTAAAAATCTTCCAGCGAGACCCCCATACACCCACCAAGACTAATATTTCACATAAGGTCGTAGTTCCTAACTAAGCAATGACTGGTCAAATCTATCAAACAACAATGTACCTTTCTAATGTCAGATTTCATCTATGTTTCTCTTCATTTTTATGGTGAACATTACTGTTTTTTATATGAATCCTAGTGTACTTAAATAATCAACATTTTTCAAATACATCTCATTATTTTCTTCGCGTTGTCCTCGCGTTAGTATACTAGTTCACTAAGATAATCGTTTTACTTCTACCTGTGGTGAAATTAAAGAAAAATTAAAAAAATATGGTGTCACCGTCTTCTAAAATAATAAAACACTACATAAGTGGTCTTTTCACATTAAATTAATAATAAATTAACTATATATTATATTATATTTATTTTGGCGTTAACTCGTTCGCTGAGTATGTATTGACGTATGCCGAGTCAGGCTGGAACGCAATCTCTGCTCAACTAGATAAGTCCGGATATTTCACGAATGCGAAATGCCATTTATTTATTCTTAATATAGCGCGTATATAGGTATATACATATTTTTATTTATATTATATTTACGCCTTTTTGGGATTTACAAAATTAATTATGAAAAAAATATGTGCAGCTGTACATTTCGCATGAAATATATACTAAACAAAAATTAATAAACTCGATTTCAATGATAAAAAAGGAAATTTTAAGCAAAAAAAAAAAACATTTACGTTTAACACAGAATACCAAAAGCAATTGTTTCTTTGATTCAGAACAGCATCAAAAACATTACTCTTATATTTAAGACACATTGTTTGATTGAAGGTTTTCACGAGCACTGTTAAGACAGCTGTTTGGGAGGGGGGGGGGGGACCCACCGTTTCCCTGTATCGGTTTAGTAGCTAGGGCTTCCTTGTCGGTCCCACTCATCAAAGCTAATAAAAGTACGCGACTTTAATTAAATAATATATTCAAATTTATACAGTAAATAAAATAAAATAAATTCAATGTAGTTATTAGCAATTTTTACAAAATTTTAAAATTAGGACCCTCCGGCACTCCTTAAGTAATGTATTTATTTATAAAACACATATAACATAAATCCATAGAATACATAGTTTTACGTATAGATAAACTATATTTAATTGTGTTAAACGTCGGAACGTTTTCGGGAACATCTTCCCATTATCAATAATATAATTTAACTAAAATAAAAAACACTTTCAGACAGTAATATATGGTGTGTTTGGAGTTAACGGCGGTGGGGGAGAAGTTAAAATGGATAAGAGAGGGGATATAATAGGCGGTATTTGAAAACTTATTGTTTTTATTGTTATATATAGTATTAAATATTTGTAAATTTTCTAGAACATCAAACTTTCGTCCTTTGGCGCAACTATATATAAGTTGTAAATTACTATTATCAAATGAATGGCCCTTTATTCTTGGGTGCTCTGCCATGGAGGAATTTAGACTGAATTTTTTTATAATTTTGTGTTCATTCAATATTTTTCTTATTCTTGTTCCGCTGCGTCGAATATAAAATAGCTATCCCTTTTTTTTCTTTTCTTTTCTTTTTATTGTGGCCTTCGCCGATTATAAATACATATATTAAATAATCAGGAGAATATTATTATTAGTAATTAAAATTTAATTCACACATTTACTTTTTATTTTTTTTTTATATACACAACACAACATATAGTGAGAAGTACATTTGAATTTGAAAGGATAATTAATTAATATAAATGATAATTGTTGTCAAATGAAAGATAAACATTAAGCATTTCAATTCATATAAAGTATTAAATTAATTTAATAAGAAAAATGTGCAAACGTATAAATATAATATTAAAATTAACATTAATTAATAAGAACAATTAATGTACATAATCAAATATAGCAAATAAAAAAACAACAAATCTTTACATTAAAATTTTCAAAAATAAAAAAGGCAATTATTTTAATTATAATATAGTAATATTAATTAACATCAAGAAAATACATTTTTAAAAATAAATAAAAATCTTTTATTTAAATAGCAATTAATAAAGTACATAAAAATCGCCAAAGGAAATATTAAATTAAATTAAATTATTGGCATTAAAATTCAAATTCCTTCATAATAGAGATTATCAAGAAAATTTTGAGAGTATATCGAAATTGTACGTACACTTTTCTCTTAATGTGGAACCAAAAAAAGAGCGTTATAATTTTTTTTAAATTTACATTTAAATTGATTAAACTTTCTTAACATCAAGGTTTAAATACATAAACACAAAAATGATATGACATGATTTGTTGGTTCTTCACTTCACTTCTTCAATGTTTGATAAGATTTGTCATAAAATTTTCATTACTGACCATTATTGGGCATTCAAAAAATATGTGTTTGAGGTTTTTAACATCTATACAACACTCGCATATCAGTGAATTATTATAAATTTTGTTTAAAAAAAAGCTGTAGAACCGCGGTGGTTATATCTTAGGCGACATAAATACAATCTTATCCTTACTTAAACGGGAACCTACATACCATGGCTAAGCGAAAATATTGGGATGAATACGGCAATAAAATGTACGTTCAACTAATTTTGATTCATTCCACTGCGAACTAAGAGTATGCAGAATTATTATTATTAAAACTATACTCGTAACCGATCATGTTTACGATTTATCTCACACCACAAGCTTCCTTTATCAGAGAATCGGTGATTTAATTGCATGCCTGAGAATCCACGATAAAATAATATTTAGATTTTTAAAAAAACAAACTAAAGTAAAAATATGTGAAAATAAAAACATATGAATAATTACGTAATGCGTAAAGCTTGTCTCTAGAGGTCTGATTTTTGATTACACGTGTAAATGTACTGTGAATATAAAGACAGTTTCTCACTAGTGTGAGAGAGCAAATCAATTTTTTATTGCATGAGTAATTGCACTGGGAACATAAAAATAACTTCTCACAAGTGCGCGATATTAAATGGATTGTTAATTGTGATTTCCGATTACACGAATAATTACACTAGGATCGTGAAAACAGTTTTTCGCCAGAATGCGTAAGCACGTGTTTCTTGAAGGTTGATTTATGCTTGCACGAATATTTGCAATGTGAACATAAAAATAAATTCCCTTTTGCATGAGTGAGTACATGTCTTTTTAAGCTAGATTTGTGATTGCAAGAGTAACTACACTGTGAACATGAAAAAAGTTTCACACTAGAATGATTAAGCATATGCGCCTTTAAGTTTGATTTTATATTGGACGAATAAGTACACTGCGAACATGAAAACAGCTTATTACAATTGTGTGAGAGCAAATGGATTGTAAATTGTGATTTTCGATTGCATGAATAATCGCACTGTGAACATGAAAACAGTTTCTTACCAATGTGAGAAAGCAAATGGACTTTCAATTGTGATTTTTGATTGCAGGAATAACTACACTGTGAACATGAAAAGGGTCTCTCGTCAGTATGCATACGGGCATGTGTTTTGAGATTACATTTGTAATTACACGTATATTTGCACTGTGAACATGAAAATAAATTCCCTTCTGTATGCGTGAGTGCATGTGTCTTTAAGGTTGATTTGTGATTGCATGAGAAACTACACTGTGAACATGAAAATAGTTTCACACCAGAATGGTTGAGCATATGAGTCTTAAAATTTGGTTTTATATTGGACGAATATTTACACTGTGAACATGAAAAGAGCTTATCACCAGTGTGTGAAAGCGAATGTATTTTTAATTGTGTTTTACGATTGCACGAATAATTGCACTGTGAACATGTAAACAGTTTCTCACCAGTGTGAGAAAGCAAATGGATTTTTAATTGAAATTTTTGACTGCACGAATAATTGCACTTTGAACATGAAAAGGGTTTCTCGGCAGTATGCACAAGGGCGTGTCTTTTTAAATAAGATTTGTAATTGCTCGAGTAATTGCACCGAGAACAAGAAAACTGTTTTTCACCAGTGTGTGAAAGCAAATGGATAGTTAATTGTGATTTTCGATTGCACGAATAGTTGCACTGTGAACATAAAAAAACTTTCTCACCAGAATGTGTACGCACATGTGATATTAAGCTTGATTTATAATTGCACGAATAATTACACAGTGAACATAAAAAAGGTTTTTCGGCAGTATGTTTAAGGGCATGTCTAGAAAAATTAAATTTTTGATTGGACGAATAATTACACTGTGAACATGAAAACAGTTTCACAGCAGTGTGTGAAAGCAAATGGATTGTTAATTGTGATTTTCTATTGCACGAATAATTGCACTGGGAACATGAAAGTAGTTTTTTACTAGAATGGTTAAGTAAATGTGTCTTAAAGTTCGATTTTCTATTGCACGAATAATTACACTGGGAACATGAAAAAAGTTTCTCACCAGAATGCGTAAAAATATGTCTCTTTAAACGTGATTTAAGATTGCATGAATAATTACACTGCGAACATAAAAAGAGTTTGTCAGCAGTGGAAGAAGGCGTACGGCTACTTGAGGAATTATTAACGGTCCTCAATGCTGATTCCTCTCCGGTGATTGGCGGAGACTCTGGTGGATTTGTAAAAACAAAATCTTGTATTCTCGAGAGATCTGCAATAAAAATAAATTATTCGTATTAATATTTTATTGAGTTTACAAAGGGAGTTTATTACTCATACTAAACTTAATATGGTTGATATTAATAATAATATAGCTCCAGAACCGTACTGGAGTTAGCCCCTTGTTAAGCTTGACAACATCTTAACCTTAACTTTACTTTATTTTAAATAAATAAATAAATGTTTAATTATAGCATTCAAAGTAATGACTTGTGTATATATATTTTCTGTCCGTACACAACATATTTATACAGCAATCTTTAACGGTCACGATAAGTTCATTAATCTGCTCACTAGTAGATAGGTCAGACTTCCTGGAGTACTCCGAGCACTCTTGCTTGATGTCAGGGTGCCATATGTCTATATCAGTGTAGGGCGCTCCACCGCCTGCTCCCTCGCCGCTCTCACCTGGTGACCCCTTCCTCAGCTGGACATTCCCTAGCTCGGCAGACCTAGGTGCACTTCTGCAGCTGACTTTGCTGGTGCATATTTCTGAATAAAATAATAATAAGCCTACGTAAGTACAATAGGCAAGAATACAAAAAATAATAATATGATATCTTCATTTATATATTCAGAATACATATAATCTCCTTCTTCGTCTGTTCTCTGGCCGACATGGCATACCGCCATCGATATAAATGTGTATACATTGAAATCATATATTGCGCTCTACGATGCTGAGTGAAATATGGTCATGCCAAACAAAGAGATTTAAACTTCTCCTGCCCGGAATACCTTTTGCATTCTGGTCACTATAAATCAGACTTTTTCTATCCCCTTTCATCCATCTTGCATGGTTACTCCAGGAGCGCGCGATTAACACCATTCAATACTATTTAGAATGGAATTCTCACCGGCGCGCTGAACGGCCCTCCTGGGGTACCTAGAGAACTCCTGCTTAATGTCAGGAAGAGATATATCAACATAAGTGTAGGGCGCTCCACTACCTTCCCCTTCATCGTTGCTGTGCGCTGGAGACCCTGGCTCAGGTTTCACGGAAGGAGCATCTATGTTCGCACTGTCCATGATCTCACGGCGAACAGTGAATGACAAGAGAAGCGACGTATTTACCCTTGATCGTCAGTCTACACACATATAACCCGAGTGATTGATTGAATATACTACCAACGCCTTTAATTTTTTGAAATCCTTCACGTCCCGTTCAGATACAAAACTGAAAACAGTGTAATAGAGCGTAAATTATTTAAGAACTTGTTAAAAAACATGCTCATTATTGAATATCTGAATAGAAGTATATTTCATAGATTTCTATTAAACTGCTTTGGGCCCGGCAGTCATCTGCTTTACCGACGCTCGCGGGTGATGTGACACTCTGTCAGAAATAGGGTTCAGGAAGTCCGACACGTCGCTCGCGGTGGAAAAATACAATTTAAATTGCAAAGGAAACGACAGTGGCTACAGATTTATCAGATATGCGAAAAAGCGCGTCGTGACATGCTTCTGCAGCTGGTTTTCACAATTTAGAAGCTTCCCAACGCGACAATAGCACGCCTGCGAGCACAACGCAACTAACCATAGATAAGTGAGATAGAACATTAATTCAATTTCAACCTGCTCCTGCCGTACAGCGACATCTGGCGGACGAGCAATTTTTATTTATAACCATTACACCTTCATTCGTAATTCTATCATCCCACGTTGTTGCTTGGACACTTGTTCGCCGAGCTGGGGTCCACGGTCGACTGTATCTCCAGATGTCTCACTACATGCCCGAGATATTTATTTTTCGGATATATCGCCATCCGAAGTCCTAGGTCCGCTGCCCTCGTCCAACGAGGGCGCACCCACCGCCTACCCAGGACCGATGCAATAAACTCAAGGCTCCTATCTCAAGCTTTCTCATTGTTATACCTTGTTGTTGGTATCTCTCTCTCACTATCACGATCCCATATAGAGTGTACCCCTGTTGCATGTGCTACAAATAAAAGTGATATTAATTAAATATCAGTCTTATCATTAATAAATAACATTGGCGACGGGGATGGGATTCGAACCCATTTCGGGTGTAAAAATAAGGTAGATGGCCCTTTCAAATAATGGAACGATTAAATGTATTAATATAAAAAAGGCATATATATATATAAACCTAACATACAGGTTCGAAAATTTGTCGCTGTAGCTTAGTTGGATAATCCATCTTTCCCGGTTTGGAAAGAGATCCAGGTTCGAATTCCGGTGGCGCAACAACAGTATTTTTCGATAAATTGATTTTATATGTATATCTTTCTAATTAATACATTTAATTCATATTAAAAATATCATAGTCCTCTGTTCTGAATAATTACAACTTCACAATAAGAATGTGTTCTAATAAATAAATCAGTGAACCACGGTAGTGAAATGAAGAATAATTATTGTAATGTTACATGACAATTGCAAAGGTAATGTAACGTGTTTTGAATTCGTAAACACACGTTTGGCGTATCTTTTTAATCAACTGCCACCACTGTGATTCACACATTCCGCATACAAATTCCCATCTATACATCTTCTCATGCTCGTCCTTTCAACGTGAATCTTGACGCCAGCAGACGTCAACTTGACCGATTTTGTCTGATCTCGATATCGCAATAGTGTTCGCGGTATGGCCCTTTCAGCTCCAGTGCACTTTCACTGTATTTTGTGATCCTGTGATTAGTATGCACAGTTATATTGTTTGCGTGCCGTGGGCGAACTTGTGACATCGCCGTATTCAATTGGGATCGGAGATCGGTTCATCCGCACGTCATTTTATGGGATCTCAGCGGTGACTGCAGGGATTACGGAGGTGTCATATACAAGGCGTGTAGTCCTACCGAATCCCGGTTCCTGAGATCACTGGTCGTTTGTCTAGAACCCTTGTTCACTTACCGATCTCACCCTGTACCACACTTCCCTGCTTCCCTCCCCTACCTTGCGATGATTCAGATTTACGACCGGAATTGTCATATTCGGTGTTTGCGTAATTCATTTAGATCCTGACGATCCGGATTTTCAGTACGAATTCATATTAAAATCGTTTAAGGTGAGTAAAGCAAACCACGTTATCAGTTTAACAAGGTTAAGTAACGTTGCAGTTGGGAAGTGTAAACAATCACAAATCCATCAGTCTTGTCATTGCTGGGGGAGAGGTATTGATTTAAAAGTAAAACATACATTTTTAGTGAAACCGGAATCTTTGTCTGAAGCCTGGTGGGTTACGGATAGTTTCTTGGGTAATGGGAGAAAATTTTAGAAATTTAGGTACCACAGTATATTTAGTTACCCACCAATCAGTGTTACCCACCAACTTTGGAAGAGGCACATTATTCAAATAGAGAACAAACGAGTGTTTTGATCTGACACTAAGGACACTCGGTACCCTTAATCGGGCTGGACCTGTTAAGAATCGCTGGCGGCTAACGGAGTGTTATACTGTTTCAGCTGCTGCCTCTGGTACAACCGATGGCCGAGGAGGGACTATTTCCCTGGAGTCACTATGATTGCAGCCATAGCATCCCAGGGACTCTTGTGGATGCGACGTGTAAGGGTGACTAGGTTAAGGGTTTAAGGAAGCGGTGTGAGATCCTTTACTGTGTCAATTATGTAAGTGTGAGTTGATGAACGCGCGCCATAATTGATAAGAGTAAAATATCTTACAAATAGGTATGTTTGAATGTTCGCTTTATTTGTATACTTATAATATTTAATCGGTATGCATATAAAAAATAATAAATAAAGTGAAAATATGGGCAATCCTATAGATTATTAGGCTTCTTTTTTATTATACGTTAAAATATACTGCAAATCAAGTGTGCTTTATCATATGTCTTGTTAAGTGTGATTTAAGATTGTGCGAACAATTGCACTGTGAACATGAAAACAATTTCTAAGCTGAATGCGTAAGGGCGTGTCTTTTTAAATACACTTTATAATTACACGAATAATTGCAGTGTGAACACGAAAACAGTTTCTCACTAGTATGTGAAAGCATATGGATTATTAATTGATATTTTCGATTGCACGAATAATTGCACTGCGAACATAAAAATGGTTTTTCGACAATATGTGTAAGTACATGTTTTTTTAAATAACGTATTTGATTGCACGAATAATTGCACTGTGAACATGAAAATAGTTTCTCTGCAGAGTGTAAAAGCAAATGAATTTTTAATTGTGACTTTTGATTACACGAATAGGTGCACTGTGAACATAAAAACGGTTTCTCGGCAGTATGTGTAAGTAAATGTTTTTTTAAATAACTTTTTTGTTTGCACGAATAGTTGCACTGTGAACATGAAAACAATTTCTCAGCAGAGTGTAAAAGCAAATGGATTTTTAATTGTGATTTTTGATTGCTCGAATAGTTGCACTGTGAACATAAAAACGGTTTTTCGGCAGTATGTGTAAGGGCATGTCTGGTTAAATTAAATTTGTGATTAGACGAATAATTGCACTGTGAACATGAAAATAGTTTCACAGCGGTGTGCGAAAGCATGTGGATAGTTAATTGGGATTTTCGATTGCACGAATAATTGCACTGGGAACAAGAAAGTAGTTTTTCATCAGAATGGGTAAGCACATGTGTCTGAAAATTTGATTTTATATTGGAAGAATAATTACACTTCGAACATAAAAATAGTTTCTTGGCGGTGTGTGAAAGCAAATGTATTTTTAAATTTTTTTTTTGATTGTACGAACATTTGCACTTTGAACATGAAAACAGGTTTTTACCAGAATGGTAAAGCACATGTCTCCTTAAGTTCGATTGTCTATTACACGAATAACTGCACTGTGAACATAAAAACAGTTTCTCGCTAGAATGCGTTAGCACATGTCTCTTTAGGCTTGATTTTATATTGCACGAATAGTTGCACTGGGAACATGAAAACTGTTTGTCCCTTGTGGTAGTAAGCGTACGTCTGCTTGAGGAATTATTGGCGGTGAAAATGGTCTCTGATACTGGATCCTCCACAGCGGTAGGCGGAGGCCCAGGTAGATTTGCAGAAACTAAGTCTTGTATTTTCAAGAGATCTGCAATGAAAATGAATTATTCTATTGAGCTTATCAAGGGAGTTTGTTACTCACACTGAACTAAATTTTGAATGATATTAAAATAATATCACTTTGATTCCTAGCTCCGGAACCGTTCTAGTTAGTCCTCGTTAAGCTCTACACCATCTTAACCTTAACATTACTTTACTTTAAATGAATAAGAAAATTTTAAATTATATTATTATAAATTAATGAGTTGTATATATATATTTTCAATCCGTAAACCATATAATTATTTAGCAATCTTTAAGGGCCACAATATGTCGATCTATCTGCTCACCGGTGCGCTGGTCGGCTCTCCTGGAGTACTCCGAGCACTCCTGCTTGATGTCAGGGTACCACACGTCTATATCAGTGTAGGGCGCTCCACCGCCTGCTCCCTCGCCGCTCTCATCTGGTGACCCCTCCCCTATCTGGACCGCACTGACGGACCGAGGCGCACTTCTGCAGCTAACATTGCTGGTGCATATTTCTAAAATAGATAATAAAATACAATCGGAAAAGAAATCTCCAATTATATATACAGTATACATATAATTTCCTCCTTTGTCTGTATTCTGGCCGACACACCACATCACCATTTGATGTAAATGTGTATTACACTGAACTTATATTTTGTAAACTAGAATATCGAGTGAAATATGGTCATCCCAAACCTCTCCCCCTTTAATAGCTCGGAATACAATTGGCAATATGGCCACCTTAATTTAGGCTTTTTCTATCCCCTTTCATCCATCTTGCACGGTCATCCCAAGGGCGCGCGCTTTACACCAATCAATACTATTTATAATGGAATCCTCACCGTCGCGCTGGTCGGCTTTTCTGGAGTATCTAGAGGACTCCTGCTTAATTTCGGGAAGAGATATATATACATCAGTATAGGGCGCTCCACCGCCATCCCCTTCAGCGCCGCTCTGGGCTGGAGATCCTGGCTCAGGTTTCACATCAGGAGCATCTGTGTCAGCGCGGTCCATGATCTAACGGCGAACGAGGAATGACAAGATATGCGAAAAGAATGGTAATTATCCTCTAAGGACGGTCGACTCATATAATGCAAGTGATTACGTATACAATCAACGCCGTAAATTTTTTTGAAAACCTTCATGTCCCGTTCAGATACAAAACAAAAAGAATGTAATAAAACGTAAAGGAACTTTATCACTTTTCATAAAACAAGCTCATTATTTAATATCTGAATAGTAGGATATTACATAGATTTATATTAAAATGCTTTGGGCCCGGCAGTCATCTGCTTTACCGACGCTCGTTAGTCACGTGATACCCGCTGTCGAAACGAGGAAGTTTGATACTCTACCCTTGCAGTGGAAAAACATCATTTAAATTGTAAAAGGAATGACTGTCAAATCAAATATCCGAAGTAGCGTGACCTGACGTGATCCCACAATTTCGAAGCTTCCCAATGCGGAGAATAATACGCGCCAGCGAGCGCAACGCAACTAACCATAGATAAGGGAGATAGGTAGAACATCAACTCTTTACAATTTACTCCTGCTATATACCGACATCTGGCGGCCGAGGAATTTTTAATTTATTACCATAACACCCTCTTTCATAATTTTATCCTCCCACGTCGGATATATGTTTTGACGTTTATGCTGATGCACGGTCGACTGTATCTGTATTTCAGATGTCTCTCTACATGCCCGAGATATTTATATTATTGTTTTAAATACTTCTTTCCTTTGTTCATTCAAACCATAACATCTTCATTTATAATTCTATCCACGCAGCTTATTTCATACATTCTTCTGTAGATCCTCATCTCAGTTGCTTCATCATTTCTTCGGTAAGTGTTCACGCTTCCATTCCATAAAATAAAATCATAGAATCTGACCATTCGCATTCAATGGTTGTGATCATGACTACAGAATAAAGGTTGCTCAATGTGGCACTTGATTTCAATAGAAGGATCCCATCTCTCATTTATATTGCATCCCAGCTATATAACACTTTAAAGATCACGAACATGCTCGTGTAGTGGACAGGATTTCAAATGAACCGCCGTCTCAGCCGGCATACTCACCAACTTTTGAAGAGGCAGATAAATCAGATAAAGAACAAACTGGTGTTTCAGTCTGATGCTAAGGATGTATTTGGTCGGGTATCATTCTGGGGTTAATGACCCTTAATCGGACCAGCAAGGAGTCGCTGGCGGCTAACAGAGTGAGTCTTCTGTATCAGCTGCTGCCTCCGGTACAACCGATGGACAAGGAGGGACTACTGCTCTGGTGTCACCATCGACGCAGCCATAACGTCCGACTCTTGGTGGTGCGACATGTGAGAGGGTGACTGTGTTAAGGGTTTAAGGGAGAGGTGCGAAATCCTTTACTCTGTCAATTATGTATGTGTGAGTTGACGAACGGCCGTTATAATTAACAGAGTAAAGGATCTTACAAATAGGTTTAATAGAACGTTTACTTTGTTTGTATTTTTATAATGTATAATAAAATAAAAATAAGAACAATTCTATAGATTAATAGGCTTCATTATTATTATACGTTAAAGTATACTGCTAATGTAAAAACAGTTTACATCAAGTGTGCTTTATCATATGTCTTTTCAAATGTGATTTATGATTGTACGAACAATTGCACTGTGAACATGAAAACAATTTCTCGGCAGTATGCGAAAGGGCATGTCTTTTTAAATACACTTTAGAATTACACGAATAATTGCACTGTGAACATGAAAAGAGTTTTTTACTAGTATGTGAAAGCATATGGATTATTAATTGATATTTTCGATTGCACGAATAATTGCACTGTGAACATAAAAACGGTTTCCCGGCAGTATGTGTAAGTATATGTTTTTTTAAATAACATTTTTGATTGCACGAATAGTTGCAATATGAACATGAAAACAGTTTCTCAGCAGAATGCGTAAGCACGTGTTTCTTTAAGTCTGACATTTGATTGCACGAATAATTGCACTGTGAACAAGAAAACAATTTATCAACAGTATGCGTAAGGGCATGTCTTTTAAAATGCCCTTTATAATTGCATGAATAATTGCAATGAGTACAAGAAAACAGTTTCGCACCAGTGTGTGAAAGCAAATGGATTATTAATTGTGATTTTCGATTGCACGAATAATTACATTGTGAACATAAAATCGGTTTATCAGCAGTATGAGTAAGGGCATGTCTAGTTAAATTACTTTTTTGATTGCATGAATAATTGCATTGTAAACATGAAAATGGTTTCTCACCAGAATGCGTAAGTGCATGATTATTCAAGTCTGATTTTTGATTACACGAGGTGTGTGAATGTAAATGCATTGTTAATTGTGATTTTCGATTGCATGAATAATTGCACTGATAACATGAAAGTAATTTTTCACCAGAATGGTTAAGCACATGTCTCCTTAAGTTTGATTTTATATTAGAAGCATAATTGCACTGCGAACAAAAAAACAGTTTCTCAGCAGTGATTGAAAGCAACGGTTTTTTACCGGAATGGTTAAGCACATGTCTCTTTAAGTTTGATTTTCGATTACACGAATAACTGCACTGTGAACATAAAAACGGTTTCACAATATTATGTGTAAGTACATGTTTTTTTAAATAACATTTTTGATTACACGAATAATTGCATTGTGAACATGAAAACAGTTTATCCCCAGTGGTAGTAAGCGTACACATACTTAAGGAATTATTGGCAGTAAAAACGGTCTCCAATAATGGTTCCTCTACAGTGATAGCCGGAGGCTCTGGTGAATTAGCAGAAACAGAATTTTGTATTCTCAAGAGATCTGCAATGTAAATAAATTGTTTGTATTAATATTTTATTGAGTTTATTAACGGAGAGTCACTATTACTGAACTAAATGTGGATAATATTAAAATAACCACACTTTAAGTCGCAGCTCCAGAACTGACCGATGTTAAACGAATTAAGCTCAACACCATCTTAATATAACATTACTTTAAATAAATAAGTAAAAGTTTAAATAAAGTATTCAAAGTGATGACTTGTGTATATATTTTTCCTATCCGTACACCACATTTATACAGCGATCTTTAAGGGTCACAATAAGTTCATCAATCTGCTAACCGGTGCGCTGGTCGGCCCTCCTGGAGTACTCCGAGCACTCCTGCTTGATGTCAGGATACCATACGTCTATATCAGAGTAGAGCGATACACCGGCTGCTCCCTCGCTACTCTCGTACGGTGACCCCTCTCCTGGCTGGACATGCCCTCGCTCGGTAGACAGAGGCGCACTTTTGCAGCTGACATTGCTGTTGCATTTTTCTAAAATAAATAATAAAGTACAATGGGCTAGAAAAAAAAGATAGCGTCATATCTCCACGTACACATATAATTTCTTTCTTTGCCTTTCGTCTGGCAGACACACCACATCACCATCTGATATAAATGTGTATTACACTGAGCTTATATCTTGCACTCTCGGATACTGAGTGAAATATGTTCATCGCAAACCTCTCCTCCAGAGATTTTACCTTCTTCTGCCCGGAATACCTTTTGCAATCTGGTCACCTTAGTTTAGACTTTTTCTATCCTCTTTTATTCATCTTGCACGGTCATCCCATTGCGCGCGCGATTCACACCATTCAATACTATCTAGAAGGGACTCCTCACCGGCGCGCTGGTCGGCCCTCCTGGTGTACTCCTGCTTAATGTCGGGCAGCGATATATCCACATCAGTGTGGGGCGCTTCATCGTCGCCCTGGGCCGGAGAACCTGGCTCAGGCTTCACGGCAAGAGCATCTGCGTTAAAGCGGTCCATGATTCTAGTATCTCGCGGCGAGCAAGGAATGACGAGATACGCGACGTGATTAACTTCAAACGGCGGCCGACACTCATATAACCCGAGTAATTATATATAAAACCAATGCCGATTATTTGTTTGAAAACCTTCAAGTTTCATTCAGAGGCAAAACCGAAAACAAAGTAAGAACGCGTAAAGCAACGTCATCACTTTTTATAAAACAAGGTCATTATTCAATTTCGAAATAGAAGAATAATCCATACATTGAAGCTGCTTAAGGTGCAGCAGTTATCTGCTTAAATGACGCTTGTCACTTACGTAACACTTAGAACGGTCCTTCAGGGAGTCCAACACGATCTGTGCCGTGGAAAACTTAATACGTAAAAGCACCAACTGTGCCTACATATTCATCAAATATCTAAAGTAGCGTGACCTGACATGCACCCACAACTATTTTTCACTATTTCGAAGCTGCCCAACGCGGCAACGACGCGCTTGCAAGCACAACGCAACTAACCATAGATAAGTGAGATAGCTAGAATAGCAACTCCTTTCACCTTACTCTTGTCGTATAGCGCCGTCTGGCGGATGACCAATTATTAATTTATTTTATTTTAAGAGTCAAATACAGGTAGTCCTCGATTTACGACAATTTGCCTTTACGATCGAAAAAAAGTATAGAAAGATGACGGAATAATGATGCAATAATGACCTGTAGGTCAGTTAGTCGCGGGATATGCATAAAGAATATTGTTTATATTAGAATTGTTTCTCACTTCTTCCCTTCATTGTGATATACCTGAACGGTAATCTGTGTCGCGAGCCGATTTTGATTGGGACCGACCTATCATTATTTGCCATCTGCAGACACTTTGTTTTCTCGGAAGTGCATTTTGCGAGAACCCACGTCACACGAGGACCTTTTCTTCCGTCATTAGAAAGCTGTCCTTTGTTTCCTAGGCCATTCATCGGGAATATTTATCTCTTCCAGCCATTGCGAGGGATGACCACACGTGTGACGCAATATGTTAGGGAGTCAATCGGTTGCCTTTTGTCCGAGGAGAAATCGTTCCCAGAAATATCGCGCCCGGGAGCAGCCTAGTAACAATGTACCGCCAGTAAATTAGAGGGTCGACAATAAGACAATGACCGCACCGAAAAAAAAGGAACCATTAAGAAGCGGGTGCGTTTTTTCTGCCCGAGGATAATTGACTCCGGGGTGATAAAGCATCTTTTGTTGCATGCGGGCCAGCACCCACGTGCGGAAGGGCCACCGTGAGCGATGACTGACCATCGCGTCTTTTCTCCGTAGGGGTAGGCAGATAAAATAGGACACGTGCGAATAAGTCTGCGCACGCGGATTCAGGCCTTCCTTATTCATACACCTCATGTGGTGCGTAGATCGGACTATTCCGTCATCAATTATTCATTTAATACGGACAAACCGTGTGAGCAAGTCTCAGATCGACCGCGATTCGATCTAATCGAAATGTGCCGGTGTAGTAGCACTTCCGCAGTATTCAGTCGGCCATTCGTTCTTGAATCTACTAGCAATAATCGAGTCGACTAATACAAATAAGAATGAAGGCAGACAGAGAATTGCAATGTAAATAAATGTAACTAATAATGTAATAAATTGTAACTGGGCAGGTGAGAAAATTATGTAATAGGTATAAGTGTAGGTAATGCGAGAACCACTTACGAAACGATGTAATAAAGCTGAAATAAAGAAATCCCACATGTAACTAATTATAAATGTCTCAAGAGCCAATAAGAAAGGAATAAAATGATTAGCTCTTAATTAGGATCTTGAATGTAAAATGTTTTATACTGATTGTATTTTATACTGATTGATGTACTTAGAGGTAATTAGAGATAGTGATAATTCTGGTAAGCTTAATGTGAAAAATGTATAGAATATAAGTTAGTAATAGTTTATATATGTTAATGGACAATTTAAGTGAACAGTGCATTATTGAGTTTTATGTGATAAGTCAGGACTGTAATTAATTACGAAGAAAGTGGGCGGGGCCGAAATTAGGCCTACAAGCGAGGGTGTAGCGGAGATGTCAACGGATGGACCAATGAGGCGTCGCCAATCCTGTGAGGACGGACCGACCCCGAGCGAGAAATACGCCCTCACCACAGTTTCTTTAAAAGGGCCAGGACGCCATTTTAAAAAGCAGTCGAAATCATAGTTGAAATCGGGAGTTAAAGTCGGAGAGCTGAAGTGGAGAGTTGAGGCCGAAGAGTCGAAGAGAGGAGTTGAAGTTGTGAACCCGGGAGTGGAGAGTCGGAGGGATGGAGTTGAAGTGGACAGTTGAAGTCGGACAGTCGAAGAGAGGAGTCGAAACAGTCGAACACAGTTGAAGTCGAAGAGTCGAAGAGAGGAGGTGAAGTTGGGAACCCGGAGTAGACGGTCGACGGGATGAGTTATAAGAGAAAACAGTGGAAGTTGTAAACCCGGAGTGGTGAGACGCAGTTGTGAAACCGGAGTCGGACATGAGGTCCAGAAGGACGAGGGAACGAGGTTCGGAAGGAAGTTGTAAACCCAGAGTGGCGAGTCGGACATGAGGTCCGTGAGGACGAGAAAAACGAGGTCCGGAAGGGAGTGGTAGGAAGGAAGTCGAAGGCTAGTCGAGAAGAAGTCGGAAGCACGCAGTTATAAAACAAGGTCCGGAGGAGTGAATCGTCAAGGAGACGTCAAGGCAATCACAGTTGGGATTGAAATCGACGAAGGAAGCAGCCACGGTTCATCGCAACCCACCCAGGAGCAGCCGCCCAGACCGACTCGCAGTCAGCGGATAGCCGCCCACGCCAGGTGCCAGCGGCATCACTACGCCGGCCGGAAACAAGATTCCGGAGGAACGTCGCCGAGCAACCCGAGGTAGAATAAGCTTTAGATTAAGTTAGTTATAAGTATTTCCACCTGCCCGTAAATGTAAACGTGTGCTTAATAAATGTATAATGTGCATCTTCGCGTGTTCATATTCACCTGTTTCCTTATCTATAGCCATGGTAATAATAATGGCAGTGATATCTGATGGATGGTTCGCGAAGCGAATATTCCATAAGAGTGCGGGGTGTCGTTCTGATGAGCGATCAGGAGCATGGTATGGATCATGACTCCTAGACGAACCCCGACTCGAACCGAATGGCGCACAAAGTCGTGGCCCCGGTTGTATCAATTGTTTTTAAATTCCTATTTAGTTAAGACAGCAGTTTTGAACTTGGACATTTATTTATACAAATAAAAAGATATAATATACATATTTAATTTCTAAAGTGAATAATTAATAAATCGTGCCCATAAAATGACTGGTAAACGGAGTAGATGTGATAAAAAAGGGAAAAGTGCAATAGGCTTAGGAATAAAACTTAAAATAATTAAACAATATGAGAGTGGTAGAAAAGTGAAGGACATAGCTCGCGATCTAAAATTATCACATTTTGAAGAATAATGTAATAAGCAATGAAGCTCAACAACATCTATAAGATCTACGATAATAACAAAAAAAAATACTTGGACCCATCTAAGAAATGGAAAAACTATTGCTGATTTGAATGGAAGATTTGATGAAAACACTAATCCCCTTAGCCTCATGACTATAAAGACCAGCAATGGTTGGTTGGCCAGATTCAAAAAACAAACGAATTATCAAAATGTGAAAAAAGTGGAGAAGCAGCCAGTTCCGATTACAAGGCTGCTGAACATTTTATCCAAACATTTGACACATTGATTAGCAAAGAAAAATACGTCAAGGAACAAATTTTCAATGTTGACGAAACCGCGCTCTGTTGGAAGAAAATGCCTCAACGTACCTATATTAATAAAGAAGAAAAAAGTATTTCAGGATTCAAGGCATTTAAGGATCATATCACCTTTTTATTCGGTGGCAATATTACTGGATATAAACCAATATAAACTAAAACCATTAATGGTTTTGGAATCAATATTCATATATTACCACTGTATTACCGCTCAAACAAAAATGGGTGGATGACGCAATTTATTTTCGAAGACTGGTTTTTAAATTTGTTTATTCCAGAATTAAAACAATATTGCAATCAGAAAGGAATTCCATTTAATATACTTTTAATACTGCACCGGGACATTGATATTTAAAATCGTATATTTACCCCTGATCCCACCTGTATTTCGCAACCCATGAACCAGGGAGATGTTTCCACATTTAAAGCCTATTATTTAAAAACTTCATTTGCCCAAGCAATAATAGCGCTTGACGAGGGAAAAACGTTTAAAGAATTTGAATCTTCTTCGTGCAATTCAAAATATAGGAAAGGGGTGGAAAGATGTCACGTCACCGTGCATCCATGGAATATGGAAAAAACTTACTAAACGTTTTGAGTATATAACTCAGTCGCTATTTGAAAATGAAATTGATATTGAACACATTACAAATATCATTGTGGAGTTTGGCCAGAAACTTGAAATTAATATTGATCACGCAGATATAAACCAACTTATTGAAAATGATTTGACAGATCTTACAGATGAAGAATTGTTATACATCGAAAATCAAAGGGAAACTGAAGAAGAAACTGAAAAAAAAGAAATGGAATTGGAATCTATCAAAAAATAAATATTTAAAATAATTGATGCAGCGTTCTTCCAAATTGATTAAGGAATGTAAAAATGGATTCGGATAATAAAAGATTCTTAAGTTAAGGCCGTCGTATTCAGGAAGACTTTGCATGCTACAAAGAAATATACAGGGAAAAAAAGAACAAATAACTAAATTAAAATTGGATATTTTTTTTAAAAAGGCCACTACTGCTTCTTCTCCTACTGACGATAAACCAATGTTTTTTTTTATTTTTAAATAGAGATGCGTACACGGAATACATGTCACATCAATATTCTAACTATTTTCAAACTAAGCTAAATGCTTGTGCTATGAAAATAGGACTAAATTGCTGGTGTCCTGGAACGAGGCGCGAACCCCCGACCACTAGATCACTAGGCCAACGTCTTTACCACTACACCAACAACCTACTCAAATTGTACTTATATAAGTACGGATGACGAGGGATTTTAAAAATGAATTACGTAAATATCAATTTTTTGTTAATAAAATAACATACATGTTTTATATAAATACATATTTTGTATGAAATTCGACTTACGACCAAAGTTTTGGAACGTATCTCGGTCGTAAGTCGAGGACAGCCTGTAATATTTTTTCTATTGAAGATGACTTTCAGTTCATTTTAATGTGTTCGATGCAGAAAGACTACCCAGAATAATAATGAGAACCTGAATATTGTGTAATAAGCTTGATTTAATAGCCAATCCGCCAATTCTAGAATAATAATATTATCAACCCCTTGCCGCGTGTCCAAGGCGGGGTCTTCGGATGACTTCCAGGCACGTCGCAGCTTCGTCTCGAGGCAAAATGGCGGTCGGTGTGGAGCTGCTCGGAGGCCGGCCGCGCCCCGGAGCAGGTCCCGTGCGTTGGACAGGCATAGAGCGAGCTAGCTTGGCCAGCAACCCACCACGGCCAATTTGCGGGGAAGGGGTTAGCGACCCTTTTTTTTCCAGCTGTTGATGCTTGTTAGGAGAGGGGTGAGGGGGGGCTTACATCGCCCGACGCGCGGCCCACGCAAAACGATATTCAAATAATGTAAATATTTATTTTAAATTTCGCGCTGTAAATAATAAATGCAATACGTGAACGTCACACATGAGATGCGGCCGTAAAATTGTAAAGTTTAATTGAAGACCTCTACAGAATACAGGTCGAAAGGGAGATGCCTCTACATAGAACCATCTTACTTTCGACACAGAAATACACATGATTAAAATTGAGTTTCAGAAATAGAAATTCTAATAAATTTTTCCAACTATCTAATACAATCTTTGGAGGTCCCTCGTTACTATGATGGCGTTTGTCATGGTTATCGATTGCGAGTCCGAGTGTGGCTGTAGAGCCCTATTCTCGAACCGCTAAATCTTATATATGTTGTGCACGTGTCTTCTTTTTCTCTCGTCTTTCTCTTTTTTTAGGGTGATCGCTTCAGCTCTCTTCCATTCACAAGTGCTTCTTGCGCAGTGTCATTTTAAGCTATTATCATGGTCATAAGCACCAATTTCTGTGTTCAGGATCTGTCGCATCTTTTTAGATTCGCCTTCAGGTTGTCTTTGAATCATTTCATTTCAGCACTTGTTTGGGAAGCCGTGTATCATCCATGTGCACATAAGGACCTGCCTCGTACTTGGCGCTTCAGGATCGTCACATACGAGGCAGAGGTTTGGTCGCAGAGGGTGGGTAGGTATCTGTGTAGCTAACATTGGAAGATGGTCGGCCCACATTGCTCCCTGTTCCTGCGCAACAGGGACTGCTGTTATATATGATATGAATACAGATCAGTTTCAATGCTTCCATTGGCCGCAATGAACAAAATGGTGACAGCCCACGGCCATTGAAAGTATAAGGCACGGGAAGAAGAAAAATACAACACGTATCCATTTAGCACTGTAATTTTCAGACGTAATCAAGCATTTCTTTTTCCAACACTCCTTTTTAAATTTAATTTATTATGTTAAAATTTTTGAATTTGTTAATTTTTTATATTTTGGGAAGATTGTGTTCAGGTGCAGCGCAACATGACAGATATGGGATATTTTATATAAATTATTATCATATGGAGCTCACCAAGCGCGCCCATTGGCTACACCTGGCTTCTGATTCGAAACGGGGCGGTGTGATTTGTTTATACAAGTAGTCTTTTAAATATATAATACAACCCGATGTACTCCCAACTCACATTGATTACGTATAAACAAAATAACGCAATAAATGACAATAAAAATAATTCATAAAAGTCAACTCCTAATTCAATACAGCATGAACAATATTAATCTAAGTAGAGTCGCAGTCATGCGGGATTAGGGTGTGCTCTTCGGCGAAAAATTGACATTTATTCAACAGTACATTGAAATTTGCAAAAAGGCGATGAAATCCTTAGGATTTGTGTTAAGGACAGTCAAAAACTTTAACTTTATATACATCTGTTGTAAGAAGTGCGCTGGAATTCAACTCTACTCTGCGGTCACCCTACTGTGGCTCACATATTATAAATATCGAAAGGATGCAACATAAATTTCTAAGATTTATCAATTTTAAATTGTATATTCCGATAGAAAATATAAATTACGATTATTTAATAAGTCCACTTCATTTGAAAAAATTGGTCTGGAGAAGAGATGTGCGCGATATAGTATATCTATATAAAAAGATCAATAGCATGTTGGACTGCCCTGAGTTGATACAAATGGTTTCGTATAAAGTACCAACTCAAACGAGACAACATGAAGTGTTCTCTGTGGGTATACATAGAAATAATTATGCTGTTAACTCGCCAATATCGCGGATGCATAGACTTGGTAACAAGTTTAATTTAGTTGACATTTTTCGTTGCAGGAGCATACTTGAACTGAAGAAATATGTGTATGTAATACTTAGTTTTTATTTTTTTGTTAAATTTAACTGTTATATTTAAACGTCAATTAAAAATGTACCTTTATACTTAAATTAAATTTAAAAAATGTATTCTTATGTGAAAGCCCACAAGGGCGTTGATGGAAGTAAATAAATATAAATAAATAAATATGACCGCCTCATGACACTCCCGCTCGTATTGTAACATCTACAGATAAAACAAACAATTTTGAAAAATTATTTATTTTAACATGAACAAGCTAGTTGTGATAAGCAGCGCAATTACCATTCGTTAACTTAGGTGTTCAATCCTCTGCTACTTGTCTGATTATCTCGTATACGGATTCTTGGTTAAATAAACTCGGTCTTCCAGGTAGGTAACAATAATCAGTTTATTCAACGCGTACAGATGTTTAATATAGAATATATACACTTCCCAAACAGTAATCATAATTAGAAGAAGCTGAGGTAAGAGAGCGCTCCCCGCTAATGCGGCTCCTTACAAAGCTCGTCTCCGCTCACTCATACTCCCACTCTCATGGCGGACACACATTCACCCAACAAAGGACAGTTCTCACACTAGTGATGCAGTAAAAGTAGTAAATAACATTAAAAATAAAGTGTACATGTATAATACCCATCTGAAACAGGTACAGTGGGATAGTAAAATGTACATCCGCAGACAAATCAACACTGCACGTTAAATATTGTACTAAATGCATTCAAAACTATATGAATTCAGCATAAATTGTATTAATTGTGTTAGTAAAGTGTGAACATATAAGTAGTCATAAAAATAAAAAACAGATTACATTAAAAAATACACTGAAATAAAAAAAATTGATCGGTGTGGAAGCGAATGGCTTCCTATTCCCATTATGAGCAAACCTATTAGTTAATAAGCTTCTTTATTATAATAACTTGAAGTGTACTGTGAATGTAAAATCAGTTGCAATCCAGCACATGACTTTTTAAGTATGATTTATGTTTGCACGAATAAGTCCACTGCAACATGAAAACGGATTCTAACCACTATGCGTAAGGAGATGTTTTTTTAAATTATATTTACGATTGCACGAATAATTGCACTGAGTACAAGAAAATAGCTTCTTACCAGCGTGTGAAAGCAAATGAATTTTCAATTGGAATTTTTGATTGCACGAATAATTGCACTGTGAACATGAAAACGGTTTCTCGGCAGAATGTGTAAGTGAAAGTTTATTTAAATTATATTTTCGATTGCACGAATAATTGCACTGTGAACATGAAAACAGTTTCTCAACAGTGTGTGAAATCAAATGGATTGTAAAGTGTGCTTTTTGATTACACGAATAGTTGCACTGGGAACATGAAAATAATTTTTTACCAGAATGATTAAGCATATGTTTCTTTAAGTTTGATTTTATATTGCACGAAAAATTGCACAGCGAACATAAAAACGGTTTCTCGGCAGTATGTGTAATGGCATGTTCTTTTAAATTACATTTTTGATTACACGAATAACTGCACTGTGAACATGAAAACAGTTTCTGAGCAGAGTGGGAAAGCAAATGGATTTTCAATTGGGATTTTCGGTTGCACGAATAATTGCACTGTGAACATGAAAACAGTTTCTCACAAGTGTGTGAGAGAAAATGGATTTTTAATTGTGATTTTTTATTGCACGAATAGTTACACTGGGAACATAATAACAGTTTTTCTCCAGAATGGATGAGCACATGTCTCTTTAAATTTGCTTTTATATTGCACGAAAAATTGCACAGCGAACATAAAAACGGTTTCTCGGCAGTATGTGTAATGACATGATCTTTTAAATTACATTTTCGACTACACGAATAATTACACTGTAAACAGGAAAACAGTTTCTTACCCGTGTGGGAGAGCAAATGGATTGATAATTGTGATTTTCGATTGCATGAATAATTGCACTGTGAACATGAAAAAAGTTTCTTACCAGAATGCGTAAGTATATGTCTCTTTAGGCTTGATTTTGTATTGCACAAAAAATTACACTGTGAACATGAAAACAGCTTCTCACCAGTGTGTGAAAGGAAATGGTTTAATAATTGTGATTTTCTATTGCACGAATATTTGCACTGTGAACATAAAAAACGTTTGTCCACGGTGGAAATAAGCGTGCGCCTGCTTGAGGATTTATTAAATGTGAAACCGGTTTCCAATGCTGGTTCCTCTTCGGTGATGGGCGAAGGTCCAGGTAGATATGTTGAAACAAAATCTTGTATTCTCGAAAGATCTGCATTAAAAATAAATTATTTGTATTGAGATTATTACGGCAGTTTGTTACTATCACTGAACTTTGTAAATGTGTATATTGAATAAATGTTGATTCCTGGCTACAGAACTGTCCTGGAGTTAACCCAGCGTTTTACTTCAAATACATAAGAAAAAGTTTAAATACAGCATTCAAAGTATTTTCCGTATACCATATATTTATAGAGAAATCTTTTAAGGTTACTGTTAACTCGTTTTTATACTTCGATAGGTAGGGCTGGTGTAAGTTTTGAGTATGTGCATTCTATTTGTGTATATACATATATTTTTTTTTATTTATTTGATATTTTTACAATTTTTTTATTATAACATGAATAAAGTATTTTACATTTTTTAAATTACATGTTTTTTTTTTCGCTTGCCTCTCCAAAAAAGAGACTAGCTCTTGTGCTTGGAGAGAGAACACAGCAAATAAAAGAGAAACTGCTACTGCTGAGAGACAGTTTCGGAATCGGACGCTTATGTTAACGGTGGTTATATAAAAACATTAAGTCTATTATTTTTTGGTTTTTGGTTGTGATAAAGTTTAAGAGCCTGGCTAGCAGAGTTAAGAAGCTTCAAAACTGCAAGGAGAACGACCATCGGCGACTATCAGCCCAGTTTCACAAGGTTGGTGTATTATAGATTTGCATGGCTTGAATGAATGTATTCAACATTACCAATAGAAATCTCAGGACTAGCTATCGAAAGGTACATAAGGCGACAGTTACAATAAGTTCATCAATCTGCTCACTAGTAAGCTGGCCGGCCTTCCTGGAGTACTCCAAGCACTCCTGGTTGATGTCAGGGTGCCATGTGTCTATACCAGTGTGGGGCGTTCTATCGCCTGCTTCCTCGCCATTCTCATCTGGTAACCCCAGCCCTGGCTTGACATACCCTCGCTCGGCAGACCGAGGCGCACTTCTGCAGCTGGCATTGCTGGAGCGTATTTCTGAAATAAATAATAATAATTCGTACATATGTACAATCGGAAAGAGAGCAAAAAATAATAGTGTGATATCTCCATTTATATATACAGTATACATATAATTTCCTTTTTTGTCCGTTCTCTGCAATTCTTGACCCGTTGGTCGAGCTGAGAATAATTTTGCATAATTACTCTTTAGTATCTTGCGACTCACGTGCCCCCACCCCCTGGCCACCGTGCCTCATGGCTATTTATTTATTTATTTTATTTTATTTGCAACTATCTAACACAATGTAAAAATTTGGTTGGACTGTCCCCGTCTCACTAGAGAAATTCTGTGTCGAGACGGGCGTAGTTTACAAGCAATTGTTCAATTAATTAGAATTACAAGTAGTAGATAGAATTACATTTATATAATGGGTGTATTTGAAGAATAATTTTAAAGTGGACTTAATTTTTGGATCACTTTGTAGCAATAATCAATATAGGTAAGTGTCAATATATTTAGGTGAGTGCACCAATACTGGCTCTACGCATATTACGAATCCAAGTTTTAATATATAATTTCATGTTCTTGGGACGATTCAATTAGTTTAAATCTTTTAGTATTCTGTTAAATAGTTTAGGTCCAAAATATTTGTAGTTCCTTTGGCCATATGTAGTATGTAGGTTATTTGTATTTGTCCGTGTGGAAATTATATTTTGAGTTGTTTTAAAATGTGTCTGTTTATATTTATACAAGTATTTGAGAGTAGTATTAGCGTATATTTGGCTTATATCAAAGACATCGAATTTATTAAAAATTTTGTCAGTTCCCAAATTTGATATAAATCTGAATTACACTGAACACAATCAAATTTTATTCAATTGTTCTCTGAATAATAAGTGAAATAGGGTCAACCCAAAATCCACTCCTCCGGAGATTTGATCTTTTCCTGCCCGGAATTTATTTTCTATCTGTCCACCATAGTTTAGACTTTATTCTTTCATCCATCTTGTACGATCATCCCAGGGGTGCACGATTCACAGCATTCAAAACTATCTAGAAAGGACTTCTCACCGGCACGCTGGGCGGCGGCCCTCCTGGAGTACTCCGAGCACTCCTGTTTAATGTCGGGGAGCGATATATCTACATCAGTGTAGACCGCTCCACCGCTTTCCCCTTCATCGCCGCTCCGGGCTGGAGACCCTGGCTCAGGCTTCACGGCAGGAACACCTGGGCTAGCGCGGTCCATGATTCTAAGATCTCGCAGCGAACAAGGAATGACGAGATAAACGGCGGCCGACACACACATAACCCGGGTAATTTCATATACAACCGATACCGTTCATTTGTTTGAAAACCTTCGCGTCCCGTTTAGAAACAAAACTGAAAAACAATGTAAAAACGTGTAAAGCAACGTCGTCACTTTTTATAAATTTTAATAATTTCTGAACAGAAGCATATTCCATAGATTTCTATAAAACTGCTTTAGGCGCGGCAGTTATATGTCGTATCGACGCCAGTCCCTTACGTGACACTCGCTGTAAAAAAAAAAATACAATTTAATTCGCAATAGCACCAACTACGGCTGCAGATTTATCAAATATCCGAAGTAGCGCGATCTGACGTGATCTCGCAGATAATTTTCACAATTTAGAAGCTTCCCAACGGGTATGGCACGCCTGCGAGCACAACGAAACTAACCATAGACAAAGTAGATAGCTAGAACGTCAACTCCTTTTAACTTCCTCCTGTCGTATAGCGACGTCTGGCGGACGAGGAATTTTATATTTATTTTATTTTCCATTTGAGATTCTACTTTTCTATTGAAGATGACTTTCAGTTATCATTAGAAATAATTTTATCGTTTTCGATGCAGAAAGACTATCCAGAATAGTGATTATCCCACTTAATGTTGAAAACCAGAGCGTTGTGTAATAAAATAAGCTTGATTTAAAATTAATTCTAGAATAAGAATCAAGAATAATCAATCAATCAATAAGAATCTAATTACGACTACCTTATATCGTACGTGCTGATCGTAGAGGTCATCATCAGGGACCTCGGTCTCCAGTTGACGATGCAGTGATGCCGACAATGGCCCCTGTTGTCGGGGAGATTTCATCGTGGCTGATGAGGTGGCGAGCAGGGCGGCTGGCTGGCTGAAGGCTGGCTGCTCGGGACTGCTTCGGACGCTGGCTGAGTTCCAATTATTTTCTCATGAGGTTTTGGACTATGACTCTTTTCTTTTTCGGCTACGGAGATCAACCTTCAACTACTGTCAAATTCTGGTTACTTTTTTTTCCAACTTCCGATGTTCGACTCTCCCGACTTCTCCGATGTTCAACTATCTTCCGCCGACTCCTGTGTTTAACCGTCTTCTTCCAAATCTCGACTGAATTCATCGACTTTCCAAAAAACTCCTCCGACTCGCGTGTTCAACAGCTATCAACTGACTCCGGGGCTACGTAGGGTAGGCCCTTCTTATTTATTTCCTTGAAAACGGGGTATCTTCCATCTGCTGATCTGCCCTCTTCCCGTCATGAGACGGTGTACCATCCTCCTCCTTCGTCTAACTATAATTAATCTTATATTCTAATTATTTACACCTTAATTATATTTCTTACACTACCTGATAAAATCTTATATCTGGTCACGACTATTATTTAATTATTATTACTTTACTTTACTTTTTTTTTTAAATATAAATGGAACATTGCATTTACTTTTAAGTTTTACATTATATTTACATGTTATTAATTCCATCCGGTTTTACTCTATATATATTGTTTTTTTACTTTTCGTATACATTGATCATCGAACGGAAAAAGTGCTTTACTACACATTTTATATTTATTTGTAATTTTGATTATGTAAAAACATGCTGACATTATATAATTCTTTGTTTTGTGTATTGCACTTCTGATGAAATTTTCTGTTATTTTACAAATTATTTTAATGCCTGAATAGGGCGTGTGTAATAATAATAAAATAAATAAATAACTAAATATACATTTAAAACTTCGCGCCGAAATAATAATAAATGTAATACGGTGAACGTCACACATGAAATGCGGTCATAAAAAATTTCTTGCTTGGCAGACAAGGCAGGGAAGTGGTTCCTTCGCCCCTTTGTCTGTATCTTGATCGGCGATAGTTTTACAAGTCCATCCAAAATTGTACGCGAATGTGTTTGCTATCTCGGCGTTTGTAAGCGCTGGTCCGGCCTCATCTTGCCGCGACAACGAAGAGATTATCGTCTCGTGGTATCTTATGGTCTTGACCATTTTCTATAATAAATTATCGCCCGGCCGTAGTGCCGCAATTTTACGCTCCCGATAAGAGCTTCGAAGCTCTACTACTTATGATTTAATTTTATGAGTTGTTTAGGGCCTTTGTTCTCGTGTGGGTCTCCAGATGGGAGATCCTCCGGAGAACTACTACTCCTGAGTAGCTTTATGATTATTATTTTGTTTTTCTACTTCTGACCAAATATGATCTGCGATGTATTGTTCTTGTAGGTTAAATCTGCCGACAGTGGTGCGTGGAGGGTGAGTCTCTTATATGTTTTTATTTTGTGCCATCTCGTTTCCCGCAAGGGAGTGCCTCTTCACTTCTCCTCTACTCCCCGGCCTTGTTAATTGTATTATTATATGTTATGTATTGTAAATATTATTTATTTTCTAATAAAGTAAGTCAACCGGGGACAATGAGGGCAAATCTTGTTTTGGCAGCTGTGCGGTGTCGCCCTGCGAATCGTCATCGTGAATGAGTAGGACCGACATAGGAACCTTGAACTTATTGCATCGATCCTGAATAAGCGATGTGTCCGCCCTCATTGTGCTTTACAAATGATTTTTATTCGCGGCCGCATATTCTTTGGTCGATTTTACACCATTTATTTTTAGTATCGATAAGTTGTTTAATGTGTGGGGTTCGATTCCACGTTGTACGGACGAATTATTTTATTTGAAATAAAATTATTGTGAGCGTTTTATATTATTTCAAATATCATATTAAAATCGTATCGTGTAAGTATCGGACCATACATAAGCTAACTTCGCCTTGGTCATTATCTTTATAAATATTACTCCCAAGTTCAGTTGGATATGTATAAACAATATAACGCAATAAATAACAGTGTGACCTCCTCGTGACACTCGCTCTTATGGTAACATACACAAATAAAATACAAAGGAGACACTTCGAATATTATTTATTTAAATATGAACAAACATTTTTTTTTGTATTTATTAATATTTTCCTTGGTTTTCTTTTTCATAGCATATTTATTTCATAACCTTTAATGTATAACATAATATGTATTATCTGTATGGCGAATCAGGTTTAAAAAAAAACCTGATAACGCTGGAATAAACCCATTATTATTATTATATATAATTCCCATCCAGACGAACGGCCCGTGTGGGGGCGTCATGTCACTACAGCTCAGCTATACAAAATAGTATCATAATAATAATCATTCATTCATGAACCTATTTCAAACATTTCTGAGAAAAAATCATTTCTGTTTAAGCCAAGTGTACTTGAATCTAAATAAATACCTAATTAAATATATTAAAAAAATAATAATAATCAAATAGATTTTACAGTAAACAAGAAGTTATAACCGATATTCTAGTATGGCTGAGACAACAAAGTGCACCTGTGTAGGTGCACTTTGTTGTCTCAGCTCAGTGGTGGTATCAACACTGGATATTAAATTATTGATCAATCAAACAAATATAAATTACATCATGATGAAAATATATATCAGTAAATATGTGGCTTCCCATGTGGCCTTTTCATGAACAAGTGCAGTGCAAACATTTAAGTAATAAAAATAAAACCAATTAGGTTAAAAATACACTGAAAAAAAACCTATTGCTCGGTGCGGAAGCGAATGATTTCTTATTCCAATTCTGGGCAATCCTATTAGTTAATAAGCTTTTTAATTGTTGTAACTTTCAATGTACTGAGAATGTAAAAACAGTTTCTATCTAGCGTGCTTAAGCACATGTATTTTTAAATCTGATTTTTGATTGCACGAATAATTACACTGTGAACATGAAAACACATTCTCAGCAGTATGCGTAAGGGCATGTCTTTTTAAATGCCCTTTATAATTGCACGAATAATTGCACTGTGAACATGAAAACAGTTTTTCACCAGAATGGTTAAACACATGTCTCCTTAAGTTTGATTTTTGATTACACGAATAATTGCACTGCGAACATGAAAACAATTTTACAGCACTATGTGTAAGGACATGTCTTTTAAAATGGCCTTTATAATTGCACGAATAATTGCAGTGAGTACAAGAAAACACTTTCTCACCAGTGTGCGAAAGCAAATGGGTTTTTAATTGTGATTTTAGTTTGCACAAATAATTGCATTGAGAACATAAAAATGGTTTCTTAGCAGTATGTGTAAGTACATGTTTTTTTAAATAACATTTTTGATTACACGAATAGTTGCACTGTGAACATGAAAACAGTTTCTCACCAGTGTGTGAAAGTAAATGGATTATTACTTGTGATTTTCGATTGCATGAATATTTGCACTGTGAACATGAAAACAGCTTCTCACCAAAATGTGTAAGCACATGTGTTATTAAGCTTGATTTATGATTGCACGAATAATTACACTGTGAACATAAAAACGGTTTTTCGGCAGTATGTGTAAGAGCATGATTTTTTAAATTACATTTTTGGTTGCACGAATAATTGCACTGTGAACAAAAAAAACAGTTTCTCAGCAGTGTGCGAAAGTAAATGGATTTTTAAATGTGATTTTTGATTGCAGGAATAATTGCACTGTGGACATGAAAACAGTTTTTCAACAGAATGGTTAAGCACATGTCTTCTTAAATTTGATTGTCGATTACACGAATAACTGCACTGTGAACATAAAAATAGTTTCTCGCCAGTATGCGTTAGCACATGTCTCTTTAGGCTTGATTTTATATTACACGAGTAATTACACTGTGAACATGAAAAAGTTTTATCACCAGAATGCGTAAGCGCATGATTATTTAAGTTTAATTTTTGATTGCAAGAATAATTGCACTGTGAACATGAAAGGTGTTCCTCACCAGAAAGCGCGAGCGCTTGGTTCTTAAAGTCTGATTTTTTATTGCTCATATAATTGCACGGTGAACATGAAAACAGTTTATTATTTGTGTGTGAATGCAAATGGAGTTTTAATTGTGATTTTTGATTACACGAATAACTGCACTGTGAACATGAAAACAGATTCTCTCCAGTGTGTGAAAGCAAATGGTTTATTAATTGTGGTTTTCGTTTGCACCAATAATTGAACTGCGAATATAAAAACAGTTTGTTCTTAGTTGAGGATTTCTTGGCGGTGAAAACGGTCTCCAATGCTGGTTCCACTCCGGCGATAGGCGATGGCCCAGGTTGATTTGCAGAAACAATATCTTGTATTCTCAAGATATCTGCAATGTAAATAAATTATTTGTATTAATACAATATTTTATTGAGGTTTTTAAGGCAGTTTGTTACTCTAACTGAACTTCGTAAATGTGGATGATATCCAGTACTGTCCCAGAGTAAACCTTGCTTTAAGCTCGACACGGTATTAACTATAACTTTACTTTAAATATATAAGAAACACTTTAATTATACAATTTAAAAATACTTGTGTATAGATGTTGTCTATCCGTATATCACATATTTATACAGAAATCTTCAACAGTCATCAATTTGCTCACCAGTGCGCTGGTCGGCCCTCCTGGAGTACTCCGAGCACTCCTGCTTGATGTCAGGGTACCATATGTCTATATCAGTGTAGGGCGTTCCACCGTCTGCTCCCTCGCCGCTCTCGTCTGGTGACCCCTCCCCTGGCTGGACATGCCCTCGCTCGGCAGACTGAGGCGCACTTTTACAGCTGACATTGATGGTGTATATTTCTGAAATACGAAATAATAATTCGTATTTCGAAGTACAATTGGCAAGAAAGAAAAAATAATAGCGTGATATTTCCATTTATATATACAGTATACATATAATTTCCTCTTTTGACTGTTCTCTGGCCGACATGTCCCATCCCCGTCTGATATGAACGTGTATCACATTTTATTAAATTGCACTCTAGAATACTGAATGAAATATGGTCATCCCAAACCACTCGCCCAGAGAGTTTACCTTCTCCTGTCCGAAATACTTTTTTAATCTGTTCACCTTGATTTATACTTTTTCCTTCCCCTTTCATCCATCTTGAATGGTCACCCCAGGGGTGCGCGATTCACACCATTTATCACTATCTAGAATGGACTCCTCACCGGCGCGCTGGGCGACCCTCCTGGAGTATTCCGAGCACTCCTGCTTAATGTCAAGGAGTGATATATCTACATCAGTGTAGGCCGCTCCACCGCCTTCCCCTTCATCGCCGCTCCGGGCTGGAGACCCTGGCTCAGGCTTCACGGCAAGAGCACCTGGGCTAGCGCGGTCCATGACTCTAAGATCTCGCAGCGAACAAGGAATGACGAGATAAACGGCGGCCGACACACACATAACCCGGGTAATTTCATATACAACCGATACTGTTCATTTGTTTGAAAACCTTCGCGTCCCGTTCAGAAACAAAACTGAAAACAATGTAAGAACGCGTAAAGCAACGTCATCACTTTTTATAAAACAAGCTCATTATTCAATATCTGAATAGAAGCATATTCCATAGATTTCTATTAAACTGTTTTACGCGCGGCAGTTATCTGCTTTACCGACACTAGCCATTCACGTTAGCGGGGGGAAAACACAATTTAATTCGCAAAAGCACTGACTGTGTCCGCAGATCATAAAATATCCGATCTCGGCGTGATCTCACAGCTAGTTTTCACAATTTCTCGAAGCTTCCCAACGCGGACGACGACGTCGCGACAGTATATCTTTTATCTATGGACACGACTCAACTAACCATAGATAAGGGTGATAGCTAGAATACCAACTCCTTCTAATTTGCTCTTGTCGTATGGTGCTTTCCTAATGTTTTATCACTGTTGATGAATTAAAAGAGAAGTTTCTCCTGTCATACCTTTACTGCTTCTCTTCCCTAGTGACAGCGAGAACAAGAACGAGAAAATGTTTGAATCTCCCGCCGTGGGGACCCTCTACTTAAAATATCCTGGTACTGCCCCTTACCAAAGAAGTAGCGCCTTCAAGGTCAATGGCCAACTTCAAACCCTGCTTGTTGCGCACTTAATGACCTCACCAGACACCTTTGTTGTGATGACTCTGGCGATACCATCTTTCCCTGGACCTGGCTCGTCTGGCTCCATATTACCGATTATTATTACAAGTGTTGTCCTCTCGTATCACAACTATGATACCCGGTGATAGGTAAGTATTTGACAACTGACACTTCCATCTATGTCGCTGTTGTAGTCCTTGGAGATATTCTCGGTGCTAACGAGACCAAAAGTGTTAAATTGCCGCACTGGTATATGATTCTGGATATGCTGCGCCCATCATCGCCAGGTAGTGCGTAGAGTGATCTCCCACGAGGAAAAGACCAGGTGTAAGAGGGTTTTGTTAATTTGGATCATTGGATATTCGCGTGATGGGTAGATTGAGGCAAGCTTCTATTGTACAAAGTATATGATTCTTTGTAAGAAAACTGTCCATTTCCTAGCTTAAAATCAGCAGAATTCACAACGTTTATTAAATTAACCTTAAATTCATTCCTGCCTTCCAGCGATGGTGCACTCACTAACAAATCATCTGTAGAAATCCCCCAGAATGATATCACTTACATTGATGTGCATCCTAAACTGCAACAGTATCGAAAATACACAGTCCTGAAATATTGGTCCGAGAATTTGAATTTCATTAAACGGTATTCCGTTTTTTTTTATAGCCGATACGTCGATAATCTTTAACTTAGTGGTTGAGATTGTTTCTTTAATCGCGTTACTCACAGCTAAAGCCGTGTGACTGATAGTCTTACATTCCTTTGTGAGATTTTTACATTTAAATATTTTGTTATCCATTTCTGTTTTACGCACACTTACATTGTTATGTAGCGTGTGCGCTAATTTGTTACGGAAATTGGAATTTAGTTAGAGAATGGATCTACCGCTCTGTTCCCAGGAGCACTACACTCAGATGGAAGTCCCAAAATTATCTTGCTGGCAGCCGTGATGGCACCAAAGTATGACCACTCGAATGCTTCTCACCGCGCTCTCTACTGAATTTTAATTGAATATCTTCGAACTTATTCCATAGTTGCTCAGCCTCTGCTAGCTGACGCGCCACTTTACTACTCTCGGGAGAGTTTTTTAACCATGACGAAAAGCTAGCTAAAGTTCTCATTATTGCATTTTGAACATTAAAATTTCTGCAATTTCACGCTCATCTTTGTCGTTCAGCCTCTCGGAGAACTACACCTGGATGAACGTCCCGAAATTACATTATCGGCGGCCACGACGGCACCGTAATATAATGATTTGAATGCTACCTAATCCTCATTATCCAAATCGACATCGGATCGTTCTTCACCGCGCTCTAGACTGATTTTTAATTTAATGTCTTCGAATTTAATGTCCTAGTGAGGATTTTATAAATAAATACATTTCATTCATCGTTAGAAACATTTGTTACATTTCTTCTTCGTTAGCCAAAATCAAAATGCTGCTGCAGTAGTTGATGTGAGGAATAATAACAGAGCTGTATATTATTTTACAAGACTCGGTATTAAGGAATCTTTTGATTCTTCCCAGAAGTGAGTTTATTTAGCAATATTTTTAGTCACGTATTTTACGATAAATTCAATTTAGAATCTATTATGACTCCCAAATCAGTCACTTTCTTCAGTCTTTCACCATCTATGATAATTGCCGGTGTGATTGGTATTCTTTTATTTTCAAAGTTCATGAATTTAGTTTTAGTTTATTTTTCTTCAACCTGTCACCTGCAAATTATCTTATTTAGCATTTTTACGATCTCGTTTACATAGATAATGAAAAGGATAGGTCCAAGAACTTGCCCTTGTGGCACTCCTGATGATATAAGGAGGGGGTCAGATATTAAGTCACCTACTTTAGTGGTTTGATATCTATCACTTAGGTATTCCTTAAACTATTTCAAAGGTTATTTCCTTATTCCGAGTTTCCAAAGATTTTTTATTATTACATATATCTCTGTCGATGGTTTCAAAAGCTCTTTTAAAATCCAGGAAAACCGCATTGATACATTTCGCCTTATCAGAATCGTTTTTCTAATCTTTCAGGATAAGATTGAGAGCTATTTCACATGAATGATTATTTCTAAAACGACATTGTTCTTCATTTTTTTTTAAATTGTTATTAATTTAGGGCTGTGAATATATCATAATTGATATATTCACAGCCCTAGATTCTTCACTTGTATTAGTAGTTTGAATGACCTTGGATATCTTCCATGATTGTGGAAAGTCTCCTAAAGTGATAGATCCATTTGTTATGTGTAACAAGTATTCTCCGAGATTCTATAATTAACTCTATTGCAATTCCATCGGGACATGGTTTTGATTTAATTTTATTCAGTATTGCTTTCAATTAATTTAGTGCTACTCGTTTGAATACTGGATCATTGTGTATCTCTTGTATATTTTCACCAATAGTAAAATTGACAGTCGGAATACTTTCATTAATCTCTTCTACGCTCTTTAAAAAATATGTAATAAATTTATCGGCAATATTTGCCGTATGTTGTTGTTATGTTAAACTTTTCTTGATAGGAACCAATACATAAAACGGTTACGGGAAACGGTAGGGTCCTTTAACTATATCATCTATTTTGTCTGTTCTGTTATCCACGCATCATAAATGAAATACAAAAGGATATATTTCACATTTATATTTACATATTTAAAAATTAACAAGACATTAAAAAACTAAAACTAATCCAGTTAAACATTAAGAATACATGTGTGGGAAGGTTGGTTGTGTTCGTGTGAAAACCATTCTTATCCAAACTTGTTTATTCTCATCGGGGAGAAGCCACCGAGAGCAAGAAACAACACAGAATACGTAAAGACAATGGAAAAACGATGCACGTTTAGTGGAAGGTGAGAGTCGGGACGTGCGTCTGCGGTCTGATCGGTTTGGATACTGGGCGCAGATTTTTTCGCAGACCGCCTCCTCTGCTGCATGTGTCGGTGCACATCTGCGGTTCGTGTGTGTCATGCCCGCCGGGCGGCGCAGCCCGGCCTTCCTCGAACGCTTCCGCTTTGTTCGCGTGGGATGGCGCAACACCGAAAAAAGACAGAACGAGGAACATCTGGACGATGCGCGCGAGCCGCCACACATATATGTCCCCACCAACACGGGGAAATTATGTCAGGGCAGCGCAGGTATACACAATAGTACAGTTTCTAGAAGAAAATGTGGTTTAAATAACAAAACTCATTGTGATTTATATATAAAGTGATAGTTTATAAATATAAATACTAAAACTATTAGCGAATAGAGATACACAAGTGAAGAAACATATACAAGAAAACGATTGACAGAATTAACAAGTAACAAACTATTAATTAATTAACATTTAAATGTGAAAAAATCACCATTCGAGCCATTTCAGTGTAGGTTTTAAATTTCACTATCAATTAAATATTTAATTGAGCTTTTTAAGGCAGTTTGTTGCTCTTACTCAAGTTAATTCCTAACTTGACTTAATAAAAAAATGTTTAATTATAACATTTTATAAGCTTATTATACATATGAAGAAGGAATCAGATGGGGACTCGGTGAAAAAGGTCTCACTTGTAAAACGTTTACTATAATAGTAGCAAAGCTATGTAGAAGATGAAATTAAATTTCAGAGAGTATCTCCCTATCCAGGGTGACTAAGCCTCGGAACGGTATTGCAGCGCGTCATGTCCCCGCGTTCCATTGGCCGCTGGTGCTGTGGTCCAATGCTAGAACGGACTGCTCGCTCGTTCGGGACGGTGCACCCGGTGCGAAGGTTGCGGTAGGTGCTACCTGGACGTACTTCCAGGTATGTCAGGGTTGTCGTCGCCTGTTATCAACCACCGCAATAGACGGAGATGGCAGTAGATCCTCCAGGTAAAATTCGACTATCACAATGTGTCAGCTCTAGAAGCAAACAGAAAAGCAAATTAGAAAAGGTTAGTTAGTTGACGAGAAACTCACTAGTACTAGGTTTAGTAGTGCGGGGTGGTATCTGCTTACCCTGTCGGGGACGTCTTAGAGTGTCCACTGCCAGGTGCAGACTCGGGGACAGCTGCGGTCGGTCGGCTTCCCAGCCGCGTTGATGATGATAATAAATAGATGTTGCCGACGGATAGCACCAGTCCTGATATGGTACAAGAAAAGTTCAAGAGCGATTAGCGTTGGTGGCTTGCAAATAAAAACCAATCCGATCGTTCAAGCACCAACGTTTACAAAACAAAATGTCAATCAATTGACAGCTGTCGCTGAAGATCCAGGTCAATAATCAAAGTGTCAATACACAACAGTGGTTTCACATATGCACAGAAGCCAGTCCAGGCGCAACGAAAGATCACTGGAAATGAATGCACTGTAAATGTCAACAATTAATAATACAATTTGATTTAAATGTCTGGTGATTATGAACTTAACTTAAGACACAATAGCAAAATAAAAGTCACTGTATTGTCCACTTAAATGTCGGTAAGGCCACTCACTGAGACTTACTAATCGAGATCGGCGACGGTACATCTGAAGAACTATTATTGAATTGAATTATTATTAATTAGTGACGACACAAGATTTAAATCCACTACAAGGTTAAAGGATGTCCAACTACACTGGATGAAAATAAATTAGTATTGATTAACCGAAGTTAACTTATCTCGAGTGTGTGATTGAAGGGAAAGTATAATGACCGCAGCTGTCATCAAAAGTCAATGACCAAAATGTCTAACACCACAACTAGTCTGTTATACACAAAGTCAGATGAATCAAAATTATTATTAAATGTAACACTACTAAATTATTATTAAATGTAACATTACTAAATTATTATTAAATGTAACACTACTAAATTATTATTAAATGTAACACTACTAAATTATTATTAAATGTAACACTACTAAATTATTATTAAACAAAATACAAAGTATTATTATTGTAATCGAAGACAGCTGATAGCTTCAGGTGGAAATACCACTTGACTATTAGTAAACAAAGGTGAAAAATTATTATTATTGAAGGCAACTTTAGATACAAACACTTAAATGTTATTAATTAAAGGTAGATTGTCATTGAAGAACCATGAATACTGACGATAGTTTATCAATGTTAATTATTTATATAATGTCAAAACAGAATAATGTAAACAACAGTTGTTTATACTCAAACATCACTTGCGAGAGTAGCGATCCAAGTTGGCGGCGGTTTGTTTATGGTACGGCACACGCGACTGAGAAAGACAAGATTCGCTAGCGCGCACTGCTTGGAGAAGTCTGTTCAACTTGAGCACATTATTGTCCTACTGAAGGTAATTAAAAGGAGCAACACTGTTTGGACTATGAGCTGATCACGCGAGCGCTGAATTTAATTCGCAAAGTAATGTGAGTCACGGTACTGGCTGATTTTCGAAAATAAAAACACGAAGTTCTCGCTGGGTGGTGGCTCACGGCACTGAGAGTAGACAGCAGATCGACCATGGCGTGGAGATTTTGCTCCCATCCGTCGGGAGAAGAAACTACAATGGTCTTCTGAAACAGAAAAAGTTAGCCAAGCTGAAGAAACAGAGTCAGTAACCCCCTGATCGAAATGTACAGGGCTTCCACTGTGCAGGTCCGAACCTTGTCTCGCCTTAAAAGTCATCCGAGGCAGTGGAAGGTGACAACTGCTCAGGACGGTGGGTGGCTCCAGGTATCCTGGCAGTAATCGCACAAGGTTCTACTGCCGGCTTCCAACGGCATAGTCCAGGGGACAAACCCGAACTATGCATCGGTGCCGTTGGGGCAGGCAGTGCAGAGCGTGTCCAAGACATCAGGCTGTGTTTCACTGTTGGGAGTCTTGAAGGTGGTCCACAGATTCTGGTTTTCCGCTGGTTTATCAAAATGTAAGGCGTTTTATCCCTGCAGGTCGGAGGTCAGCTGTGGTCATAATTCACGTCATTGATGGGAGCACTCTGCTCATGCGAACGCTTGATGAGTCGAGCTCCACATGTAGGTTTTGACATTTTGTCACCTGTAAATTATTTATTGCGCCCTGATGCGGCTCCTGGCCCGTCTCGCCTCAAGCTGTCTGGGGCGACAACTTCTGCCTTAAGAAGTCCATTATCGGTGAAAGACCCCATGAAGTTACAATATCCAGTACGGTCTCACCATTGTTATTTACAGTAGTAATAGCTAATCCTTTCTCTGCTAAATATTCCACCATTGGAAGGCTTCCACTATGGGCTGCGGAAAACAGTGCGGTCTCACCCTCACCATTTAGAGTATTAATAGCTATTCCTTTTTCTATTAAATATTGCACCACTAAAAGGCTCCCACGTACTGCTGCGGAGAACAGTGCGGTCTCCCCCTTATCATTTAGAGTATTAATAGCTATTCCTTTCTCTATTAAATATTTGACCACTGAAAGGCTCCGATCACGGGCTGTGGAGAACAGTGCAGTCTCACCTTTAAGGTTTAGAGTATTAATAGCTATTCCTTTCTCTATTAAATATTGCACCACTGAAAGGCTCCCATCACGGGCTGCAGAGAACAGTGCTGTCTCACCCTCACCGTTTAGAGTATTAATAGCTATTCCTTTCTCTATTAAATATTGTACCACTGAAAGGCTTCCATTACGGGCTGCGGAGAACAGTGCGGTCTCACCCTCACCGTTTGGAGTATTAATAGCTATTCCTTTCTCTACTAAATATTGTACCAATGAAAGGCTCTCATCGCGGGCTACAGAGAACAGTGCGGTCTCACCCTTATCGTTTAGAGTATTAATAGCTATTCCTTTCTCTATTAAATATTGCGCCACTGAAAGGCTCCTACCACAGACTGCGGAGAACAGTGCGGTCTCACCCTTATCGTTTATAGTATCAATAGCTATTCCTTTCTTTGTTAAATATTGCACTATTGAAAGAGTCCCACGTACTGCTGCAGAGAACAGTGCGGTCTCACCCTTATCGTTTAGAGTATTAATGGCTATTCCTTTCTCTATTAAATATTGCACCACTGAAAGGCTCCTACTACAGGCTGCGGAGAACAGTGCGGTCTCACCCTTATCGTTTATAGTATTAATAGCTATTCCTTTATCTATTAAATATTGCACCACTGAAAGGGTCCCACGTACTGCTGCGGAGAACAGTACAGTCTCACCCTTATCGTTCAGGGTATTAATAGCTATTCCTTTCTCTATTAAATATTGCGCCACGGAAAGGCTCTTACCACAGACTGCGGAGAACAGTGCGGTTTCACCCTTGTTGTTTATAGTATCAATAGCTATTCCTTTCTCTGTTAAATATTGCACTACTGAAAGACTCCTACCACGGGCTGCGGAGAACAGGGCGGTCTCACCACCCTCACGTGTGAGACTGTCAATATGAACCCCATGATTTATTAAGTGCTCGACCATATCTAGGTGGCCAACTTCAGCAGCGCAGTGTAATGGAGTCCTACTGAACCTATTATATGACCTCCCAACTTCAGGAATATTCTGGTTACATAACATTTTTATTATTTGTGTTTGTATCTTATTTTGTTCTCCATATTCTCCACTGTGACCAGGGCGGTGCAGGACAGTCCCCCCCCACTCCCCGCTCGATGCTAGCAGCAGGTAACGTCGCTCGGTGTTGCTTTCCATGTTGCCATATAATTCTTCCACCTCTTCCACCCTGCTATCCCTCACAGCTGCGTGGAGGCGCGGGATGTGTTCTCGTATTATCTCCTGGGTCCTGGCGAATGCTCCGTTTATTGCTGCACAAATGGTCTCTCCTCTTACATACTCACCGAATATTTTTATTTCATCATCTGTTTCAGCTGTGTATCTTGCATAGGTTGCTAACAGGAGTTCTAGTATTACTTCCTGTGGACAAGTCTCAACGCTTTGGATGAACTTCTTTATTATTTCAGTGCCCGCACGTCTCACAATCTCTGAGGTACTATGATCATCTGCCATCAGAGCTGCTCGGCCGAGCGCCGTGTAACAGTCCCCATCGTGAGCCGCTATGAAGGAGATTAACCCTTTGGGGACTGGTGCACACTTTAATCCCCCCACCAGTATGGCTATAATTCCGGTATTCCCCTCCCGCACGGCTATATGCAGGGCCGTATTTATGTTTTTATTAAATAAGGAACGTTGCTTTACGTCACCACGTACGTAAAGTTCACTAATTTTTAAAGCACTGAATTTATCCGCATCCTCGTGTAATGGTTGCGACAGAACTAATTTGTTAATAAATGTTCTTATTACGTTGTGAACGTCCCGCAGTAATATTTCAGTTAATAGAAGTTCGACCATGGGCGCGAGTCCATGATACCGACCTTTCTTGCGCAGCCAGTCGACAGCTAGATCGGCACAGAAGTATTCTGCGAGTGTGCGGTGGATGAACTCAATGTTCTCCCCTACGACTCCGCCCGCCTGGACCAGCCCGATCCTGCACAGCTCGTCTCCCCATCCGGCTTCAGGGTTGTCAAAGTGTTCTTTTGCAAATTCAGGAACGAGCGTGCGGAATCCCAGCAGCCTGTGTTTCTCCGTAATCAGCTCCACATTAGACTGTTTAATTTCCCCGCTCATGCCGGCATTCAGTCCCGTCTTATCATTGAAATATATTTCGTATTTGAGACTAATAAACTGCCGATACAAGTCCAACACACTCTTAATATCAAATGTATTTCGAATATCAATTTCGGATTCAACACAATTTTTGACACGTTCCATAAATATTTCCGCCAACATCCGCATCTGCAGCGGAATTCCCATGAAATTCTGAACATCATCTCCGAGTACCTTTTTAGCATTTTTGTACAAAAACTCCGCACACTTCTCAAGTTTTTCCTTCTCCACATCTCCGTAATGGTCCAGCTCCAGTAGTAAGTGCGGGTACCAGAACTTCACGAGATACTCCCGCTGATAACTTATACTGATCTTTTCAAACCGCATTGCGAATATTGAGAATTTATTTTCAACCATTTCTCTTCTATACAAGCGCGTGGTAATCCATATTCTCGCTGTAGTTTCACTATTCACATACTGCAATAGTCTTAACACCTCATCAGCGCAGTTCTTTGTTTGGGAAGGGTTTTGTTTGATTTCATCGAAACCATCGAAAAGCAAATAAACCTCTCGAGAAGGTTTATTTCGCTTATCCAAACAGAATTGTAACAGACCGCGCAGCCAACTGTCCTCGTCTCTCAGAATAAACTCACAAACCGAATTCAGACTTAGGTCGATTGGTAGTTCCTGAATAGGGATTTGAAAGTCTTTCAGATCAATCCTGATCACCCAGGCTGATGACCGCAGCAGCCGAGACACACTCGTCAGGCTGGTCGACTTCCCCATGCCCGGCTCGTCAGCTATAATTATCACTTTCTGAGTCGTATTGCGAAGCCCTTCCTCGTCTACCGATATACCGATGTTAGTGGAGATGTACGGGCGAAGGCCTTCTAGAGACCCTCGCGATCGTTGCCACAGAATCGAATCACCGTTTGCTTCTTGCTCCAAAATGTGGACAGCCCTGTCGGAGATTTCCTTAATAATGTTATCAGCTTCTTCAGTCGTGTTGACCGTCTTAATGTATTGAGTTTTCAAAAAAATATTTTTATTTTCATCAGAAATTTTCGCTTGGTTCATCATCAGAGATTGTTTGTCTTTGATATTTTGAAAGACAAATGTTGCATTCTGGATATTAATATCTGTATTAATGTTGCATGCAAATTGTTCAATGTCAAAAATGATTTTTTGAAACCGCCTCTTAATATAGAATCCATTCTGATAAATGGATTTACAAGAAACAAGTTCAGCTGACGCAGCAAGCCAGTATACTGTTGAATCAGGTTTCTCCCGACACATTTGTTTAAAGATCGGTTCTCCGTTTCCTGCAGTGGTGTAGATCCTCTCCTCTCCCAGGGCACGCACGAGCTCCCTCCACCGGTCAGTCTCCAGTTCTTCTCGACCGATGCCGCTAATTACCAGCAGAGCATCGGGATAATGTTTTTGCAGGGCTTGCGCCACCCTCGCCACACTCACCTCCTTGTTAACTGTGGAGTGCACTTTCAAATCATCGTGACTGAGATGTGCGTCCTCCATTTCTATAACATAATTGTCAATGGTCAAAAGGTTTATTAACATCTGTGGTCCTATTAACGTATTTACATTGTTCAGTTGATCAGCGGTTAGGAGGCTATATTCTCCCACGAGCTCTCGCCAGCTGAGCAGCGCTCCCTGGAGACAGATTATCTTTGGTTCAAAAAACCTTTTCATTGATTCTTCAGTGAGATTGTTCAACTTAATTTCTTCCATACATACCGATGTCAAATTGTTGCCGATACTTTGAGAAAAGTGAGATGACTTCACGAAATCCTCAAAATCTGTGTCTTGTGAATCGATGAATATAAGTTTATTGTTTGGATTATTTTCCAAATTAGTTAATATTTGGATAAAAATGGTTTCAAAGCTTTCGTCGTAATTTTCTGTACATTGTATGATGAATAAGTAATCTTCTGTAAAACAAGATTGAAATAATTCTTTAATATTGACCACGGATTCCAATCTTTTAATTCCTTTCAGATTCATGAAACTGTAATGGTCACTAGTTTCTTTCAAATACTCCCACTTTTTCTTGATTTGATGGAATATGTTCACAAATCTGGCCATTTCCATGTCACTGTCCGAGGTCCTGATGATGAGAGTATTGCTACGGGATGTTAGAAAGGCTTCTAGCTCTATTGTGTCTCTCAAGTCCAGTCGGCTCCGCTTGAGGGAGCGAAGATAGTTCTCTCCCTCGGCGCGGAACAAGGCCTCGGCCGCCGATGGCACCTGCGCTGCCTGCTGCTTTGTGGCATCCATCACCTTCGCAGGGAGCCAGCGCATGAGAGCTTTAGTGTGCCGGATTACCTTCTGTATAGATTCTTCAGATGAACATGTGATGATTTGTTTATCTTTATCAACGACAAATTCATCAAATAAATCACTGACAGTCAAATCATCAATTTTTATTAAATTTGTTAAATTCATCTTAGACTTTTTTAATATCAACCACGAATCTAGTAAGAGCAGCTCGTCCTCGGAAAATAATCTCAAACTACAACATTTCTTGTTTATTTCTTTGAATTCATAACGATCAGTCTGCTGATGATATTCGTTTTTGCGATTGGCACTTTTAAAGAATTTGTTATATTCCTCTCCCCAGAGGACGCTGCGGAGCGGCCAGTCCATCATTTTGACTATGTTCGGGGTCTCTAACTTCGACAATGCTTGCGCCATCTTCTCTATGCTGTGAGTTTTTAAAGTGTACCCCGCCGTGTATTCATCCACGGCTGTCATGTCCGAGAGATCAGTCAGGACTCGGTATATTATTCCCAGATGTGGGTTTAAGCAGTTTATCCTATTTGGCGCGGACAGATAAGAACTGATGTCCAATCTTCTTAAAAAAATTGATCTATCATATCGCAGATCAAATTTTTCTTTCATTTTGTTTAACATGGTTCTGCATCCGGGACTGTCGAACACGACCGTGTGCGCGTGGAAGCCGTCTCCGACATTTCTCACTTTTCTGAAGGTCGACTTGTTCTTCTGCAGGTATTTGATGGTAAAGGCGGTGACCTGCGCCAGCCACCCCCCCAGGGAGTGGCCCGTGATGGATAACTGGAAACAGCCGCCGCGCTGTTTCTTCACTTTAGTTAAGGTGCTCGCGATCGAGTCAGTAAAGGTGATGGCCGACTGCATGTGTGAAGAATTTTTGTAACTGATTATACTTTTGTAATTAGCCAACATAGCCCCGGCATTGGTGACGGCGGTCCCCCTGTGCGCCACGACCACCTGCTGCAGGGTGCGGCACCAGAAGGCAGCGCCGAAGTATCCGTTAGTCAGGTCAGGATTGCTGGCGGTCGTCAACAACTCCCAGCCTTCCGGCAGCTTGTCTGGTATATCCGAGTAAGCTTTCAGGGCGAGCAGTGCCAGGGTGTGACCACTCGGGTATGGATCTAAATTTAGTTTATCGTTTATGCTGCAACTGTCTTTTGCCACTGTTTCCAACAAATTAATGTACTTCTCTGAGCTATACTCTATTTTTATGTCAACAAGTAATTCTTTTAAATCTATGTTTATATCGCAAGACAATTCACTATTCACGGGTACATTTTTTGACATGCTAGGTGCATCGGGCGACTGACAAGTATTCCCACTGATGACGACGTCTCCTGCGATGCCAGCTGCCCCGGCCGCCTGCTGCTCAGAGCCGGCCGAGCTGAGTGCGGTTGGGCCGGAACAGGCCTCGGTATCTCTTCTGATTCCGCCTTGCCTGAGGAGAAACTCCACAACTTTCTGATAGTTCTTCTGTTCAGCAATATGCAGCACTGTTCTTCCTGTATCATTCTGACCATTAACATCTGCTCCGTTCTTTAGGCAAGCCTCAATGTCATCAATTATATCCTGCTCGGATAGTTTTCTCTCGATAATGTGGAACAATCTTTGGGTATTGTAACTTCGTAAGCCATCGTCGTTACTGCCCTCGGGATGGAGAGATGTTGAAGGATCTTCATTACTGACGTCAGCACCTCGTTTCCAGAACAAGCTTGTTATCCTTTCCATGATTGCCTACTTTATTTCTGATAAACTTTAATAATTAACAGTTCACTCTTCTTCGGGAATAACCTGCAAGAAGGGCAACACCCGATTAGGACCGAGAAGCGGGAGTTTAGAGTTAAGCAACTCCGTTAGATACGGAGGTGTCATAGTTATTATCGCTTTATAATTGTATACTTACCGGGACTAAGTTAGGAATTGTGAATCTGATGACTTAGTTGCGGCTGGACACCAGTTTTGATTGTGTTTGTGTTTAGAGTCTGAAATAAAATAAATATGTTATAGAATATTTGAAAATAGACTTCTCATTCAAGAATGCTACAGATCGAAACGAGTGGCGCCGAATAGTTTAGCTGTGGTATCATGTCATAGCGACCACGAGAGTAATGAACGAAAATAAGATATTCCGTAATAGGCTTTACATTAAATATTGCCTATTTTGTTTAGTTTAGAGATTATAGAATATGACTTTGGAAACGATAATAGATTTCTTTTCCTGAAGTGAAACTTATTTAACCGCGGTGTAATAAATGCATAAAGTATTAATGTGATGTTTATTCAAAATGAAGTATTTATTGTTATTGATATTATTAATTAATCATATATAATCACAAGAAATGTAATATCGGTTCCAAGAACTGATATGAAACGCTGATAATAAAAAATTTTAAAAAAAACTTTCAATATTAAAATTTAATTGTTTATTATCAAAATGTCTGCGGTGTATATACAAAACTTTATAATTTACGGACATACAGAATCTTCATGTCGAGTTAATGAAGTCGGATTTTTCATCCATACGACCGAACTTCACTCATCAGCAGCAAGATTACCTACCGAGGCAAATCTGTAGGAAACCAAATTAGCAAAATGAATAGAATAAACCATTCAATTTGCAGTACATTTTATAAAATTTTGACGTTTTTAAAATACTTTGTTTTAGTAAAAACATACGTTTTTAAATAATAAACTATATTTATTCACATGCTTTGAGGCTTCAACTACTATTTAAAACTAAGTTTAATATCAGAAACACAATAATCATTTTTTAAATAATATATTTCCAGTCTTATGAAATACAATACTATTAATTATCTCTCACAGTGTTAGTATGCCGATCGTAGATAAGATGCCGAAGGACGCGGCAACGGCGGTCGTGAAATTTGTACTCCGATAATTTTTAATTAAATTTGCTTATAAAACACATTTTAATACAAATTTTGACTGCAATATGAATGAATATTATATTTATTCTCGATACCAATTGCTTATTTTTGTAAATTGTATGGTTTTGAGCTGTTTTTATACAAAAAGAGATTATAATTTTGACATTAAATGTAAAACATACGTCAAAATTCATGTCACTGATCGGAGCATTTTACACAAGATTCAACGTGAAATTGTTGGGTTTGGTTCTCATTAAAAGTCAATAATTGATATTGCTTTGAGATTGAGAATAGAGCCGAATATATTATTATACACATTATTGTTCTGAAATTATTGCCTACTGTGACTCAAGATGCCTAAGGTTAAAAAGTATCCATTGACACGCTCTAGGAATGTTCCAACAAAATTTTAAATGGTTATAAACTTCTTGGAAAAAAAATCGCAACGTAAGTTGATAATTTTTACCATTCCCATAACAATTATCTATTTGATTTAAAAATATAAAGTACATAGTTCAATATACATATAAATCTGCGACTGAAATACATAAATGTGACGTCTACCCTCCCCTTTTGGGGGTGTGTGATTTCTATAGCTTCTTTCTGGCTGCCTTTTGTAATTAATGTGACAAGTCTCTCATATTGTACAGGTATGGTTCCGGTACGACGATACCGGAGCCAACCTATGATGGTGATATGACTGAATGTGATAAAATAAGTTTAAAAAATATTTTAAATACTAAATTAATGTATTAATTATAAATATATACATATAAAATCAATTTTGTCGAAAAATATTGTTTTAGCGTCACCGGGATTCGAACCTGGATCTTCATTTCCAATCCGGGGAAGTGCACTACCTTTGTGCTATAACGCCAGTATTTTTCTTGACAAATTTTCGAAACTATATGTTACATTTTTCAAATTAATACACCTATCGTTCCATTATTTGAAAGCCATCTACATTATTTTTACAGAATCTCAAATACCTTTGAGTAAACCGATTTGCAGACGCCAGAATTATCAATTCATTTTTATTAAATTTTGGACACGTTGATACAACATATATTATTAAGGAAAACACATTCTTATTGTGAAGTTGTAATAATAAGTTGTAAGTTGTGAAATTAATACATTAATTTAGTATTTAAAATATCACAGACCTATGTTCTGAATAATTACAACTTCACAATAAGAATGTGTTTTCCTTAATAATTTAAAAAATATATTTAATTATGTCGAATCGAAACGAGGGTAAACAAAACGATTCGGGATTGAGTGTAAATAAATAATGATAATAAAATAAATAATAATAAAAATGATCTATCTAAACAGCCTTCTAAACCATCAAAATATATTTGGAATAACAAATTTACTTTTCAAAATTTTCCACGCAATATCATTTCAGGTTTTCGATTTTGAAAAAAATTACCTTATCATTATATTAATCATCACAAACTCTCGACCGACTAAAAAACAATAGTTTGACAAGAAATCTAAAACATAATAAAGAGAGATACATTTTTTGAAAATTGACAAACTACTAACTAAACTACTCGTATACTATTTATGCCCGTTTCGACACAGAATTTCTCTAGTGAGACAGGCACAGTCCAAACAAATTTTTATATGTATTATATAGTTACTAATAGTAAATAAAATAAACATATTATTTTTTAAAAAATCTACATATGCGTGTGCTTGAAAATTGTAAACAAACCAAATTGAAAAGTTAATGTTGCCCCACCTGTACTGTTATCAACATACATATTTACTATTTTTTCTTTTATAAAATGACCACCAATTTATTATGTGTACTTCAAAGGAGGTGCTAAGGGCACTGTTAGCGAGACGAGTCTTCTCGGCGACAACTCGGGTCGCCCCAAACTAAGTCGCGGTGTTGAGCCCTGAAGTAAATTCACTATTCATTCCCACGTGCAAAACTTATATAAAGAAATATGTTAAAAGAAATTCTAAAGACTTGCTGCATAATAATATTTCAACTTTTATCTTTATCTCTTTGCCTCACATTTATACACCTTCACATTCAATTTGAAATCATTTAAAATTAATCTTGTCTATTTTATCGGAGAGTTTGACTGGCTACTGAAAATACCACTAAATAAACAACGTTTGACAAAAGTTTATAATTTTGACTTGATGACAACACATTTTAAATATCCCATTAAAATATTTAATTAAAAATACTACTCCATTTGTTCCGGGAAAGAATCACAAAAACCACTACATATATAGAATTACAGGTGTCTTTAAAAATAATCTGTAAATGTGCATGTACTAGAACAATCGAGAGAAAATATGTAAATACTAAAACAGAAGGAAAAAATAGTAAGTTCAAAATAAAATAATGTACTTACATGTGGCGGTGGTCAGGGTTGGGTTGCAGGCGAGGGGTGCGGGGCTCGGGACTGCAAGCTGAAAATGTTTGTATCTTATTATCTGGGCGGTGCAGAGGAGTGGGGAATGTTTTACCCACCTAGAAGAAGCTGGGAGTATCGGAGGGATGTTTTGTTGATCGGGCATTTAAGCGCATACTTTTGATGAGAGATAATGTATTATTTATACTGCTTTTCATGGACCGCTCTGTTCTCTTGGCTCTACGCGAGTACGGAGTAATTAATATGTTGAAGTTGCAATGTTTTAAAACATAGCTCTGTGATATTTAATATTAATTAAATGTATAAATTACAATGATATGCAGATGAAATCAAAATATTTTTGTTGCTACCGGGATTCGAACCTGGATCTTTCAACGTATAAGTTAGAAAATTTGTCGTCAACTTACTATGTTGGTGTAGTTAACATATAATTAAGATATTATGTGAATTGCATGTATTTAAAGTAGATTAAATTATAAATGAAAAGATTACAAATAAGTACTAAAACTTAAATTATGATGGTATAATTGTGATCTTTACGGTAGAGGAAATGATGCTCAAGGATGCATGTCCATGAAAACAATTTTGGCACAACAAACAAACACAGTTCGCATTGAGTTGATTCACAAAATTTAACCACATCTGTCTACTCTCTGTCGGGAGCAGTGGTAGTGGTCTCACTCGAGTCTCCACGAGCATCGAGAGCAAACTGTCATCCAGGGACACGCCACCATAAAATAGTAATAAATAAATGTAACTCACTACTAAAGCAGCAGTAGTTCGAGTTGTCTCTCTGCGATATCGGGGCGAAGGAGGCTGGCTGGCTGGAAAATTTTACAACAAATATCTTATCGTGTGGACATTTCAGAGAGATAATAAAATGTTAAGTATTGCTGTTAGAGGCGGAATGAACTCTAGTAACGAAGACAGAAAGGGTTCCAACTATGCGGCACTGACCGACTGCAGCGTCAGACCTGAAAATCAACACAAACCAAACAACGCGTACTAAAAAAATTAAAGGGCGGCTCCTGCTTAAAAATATTCTACTATTATTTGTACCATTTTTAAAATGGTTTACAAAAAACTCCATTTTGGTTTGGTCACGAAATCTGCAGCACAACATTATACTAAAAAATGTAACAAATTTTTGGGTCCACCGGGTGTAAATAAAAATACAATTTTAATTAAATCAAATATAAAATGTGGTTAAGTAACTCCACTCCGATACTCCCGGCAAGTTCAACACCGCTGAAGCTACTCACTTCCTGTTCCACAGAACGCCTTTAAACATGAAAACAAAATAATCAACTTACAGCTGAAGATGATGGAGGTATCCGCTCTCGGGAGTCTGGGTGGGTGGTGTGCGCGCGTGTCGAGCGTCTTGTCTGGAAAGTATTTTAGTTTATTACTATTTCAGTAATCCAAGTTAAAAAGACAATCATTTTTCCAACAGTTTAAAGTAGCTTAATTAATATTAAATAATGCTTTGAAAATAAATTTTGCTGCAAGGGATCGCAAGGTGACCACCGAAATGACGATGTCCAGGGTGATGATAAGAGGAGCTACTACAGTCTCAGATCTCAATTGTTTTTATAACATTTTTGTTAATGGCTCTTCGTATTGTATGGACGTATATAAATATATAGTGTTTATAAGTTAACACACCAATTATAGTTGTGACTTCGCAGGCAAAATAATGAAGGAAGGTCGAGGAATGTGGCTTCCTCAAGGAAACCATCGACAATAAACGCAATTTAACCTAGAACAGATACGGTGTCACATTTGAAATATGTATTCTACATCGTTCAAACACTTGTGTACTATCCTTTACTTCCATATGTTTGGGTTTCTGTGAGTATGTAGACCAAAACTGCGAAGTTAACTTACTTAGGTCAGGTTGTGGCGGGACTGAGGACTCTGGTAGCTGGGCTGTCACTCCTCAGCGAAGGGAGCGGGATCGGGGCGGTGGTGGCTGGCTCTCTGAAAAATATCAGTCTGGACGTTGCTAAGGAGTTAAATATTGCCATTAGAGGGAGACAAGCGCGATGGAGGGGGAAGATTCTCAACTATCAAAAGTTATTCAATTCACAAAGCAATACTACTCAATCACAGTCAATTTCAGGGCTGAAAATCATAATGCCTTAGAAATTAAACAGCTCCAACAAAAATTAAGATGGCTTTCATTAAAATACATCTCGCTAATATTAATTCTATTTCATTTTTAATTCATTCTAAATGAATTAAAATAATCTATCTAAATAGTCTCTTATCTAAACCATTGAAAAATAATCCACTTGTGAAGGTGGGCAGATGGTCAGTGGATTGGAAGGGGGTGAGAGGGGTGTCTACTTGTCAGGTTGTCTGGAAAATTCAACAAATATCTACCCAGGGCAGAGGAAGTATATTAGATTTAGCATTTTATGATGAAGGAAGTTATTTCTGAACCGGTTGGTTTAAGACAACATAAAACTCAGTGGGCATGTATCAAGATATTTATAGAAATTATGTCTATAATGTTAATGATTAACAATTAAAAGTACATAAGATAAGTGTATCAAAAGCTATACACACATGATACAACTAAAAATATGATGGGATAGTGGTTACGTTTATGGTAGAAGAAGTGATGCTCAAGGATGCATGTCCATGAATACATTTAATGCTCTTTATATGAAAAGGATTGTGTACTATTCTATCTTCCCTCAGCATCGAGTCCGGGTCACTGTCATCCAGGGGACACGCGACCATCAAATGTTGGTACTAATTAAATGTAACTTACAGCTGAAGGAGTAGCAGTTGGGGTGTCTCTCCACGTGCGGGGAAGCAGAGGGGCGGAGGAGGCTGGCTACCTAGAAAATATAACAACTAATATCTGATCACGTGGACATTGCAAATATCCAGTAAAATGTTATTAAAATACAGCCATTAGATGGGATGACTCTAGTGATGTCTTCATGGAATGATTTTCAAATAGGATGGACGAAGTTTGAATGTGTTGAGAACTGAATATCAAAATTCGATACAGATCAATCGCATACAACAAAAAATGGCGGCTTTCTTGAAAGTGCACAAATAAGTACATATATTAATTAAACAATATTGTACCTCTCTGTAGGATATAATGTCTCGTACTTAGAGAGGGAGATTGTTCACAATATGTTGAAAAAATACAGTTAAATAAATTGTACATCTATTTGAGGTAATATATTTTAAAATAGTGGAACAATAGAGCGTTTTATAAAAATTATAGAAAATGTAAAGTAGGAAATAAATGTTGCAAAATGTGTAATGCAGATCGCGGAAATAATGAATGTTACGTAATATCCAAAGTGAAACATACCGAGTTTAGAGAATATATATAGAAACAAGAGTGTTAGTATGTACACATTGGGTAAATAACTGTCCAAAAACATTTTTATTTGTACAAATATTTTAATAATTTATACAAATAAACTTAATTTACAATAATTCATTTGAACTGATTTAGTTTGGTTAAGAAACACAAAAATATGATAAATAAGAAGATCTCTTATTAAACCAAAAAAATTAAACACAATTTTGAGTCTACTATTCACTTCTTATAGTAAAGAACGCCTTAAAACGCGTTGAATATAATAATATAATATAACTTACAGCTGAAGGTGACGGAGGTGACAATCTCTGCAATCAGGTGGGTGTGCGTGCGTCAGGTGAGCTTGGCTGGAAAATATTAATCAAATCAATGTATTAACTGAACTGAATAAAAAAATACAGGAAAAGTTCCAACAACCTTTAAAGTGATTTTAAGTAGCTCAAATAATATTATATTAGCTAATACTTTGAAAGAAATGTTGCTGCAAACTAATATATATATATATATATATATATATATTGTGGTAAGCACCGAGGTGAAGATGTCCAGGAGACTGACAAGAGAAATGGCTCCTATCGCTTATCAGCACTGCTTATCTGGAATGAGTGAGTCATCAAGTACTTGGCAGGTGCATGGCTGTGAAGAAATACGTCTTATTGGGCTTATCAATATATTATGTTAACTCTCTGAATCCTGCTGTCATTTTGAATCGACGGAATATTTGATAATATATTTTTCCTGAACCGTTTGCTTAAAAAGTCAAATAGTTTTTTTTTAAATTTATACCATCTTTCATAATAAGTCAATAAAATTAAATCCTGAATACTGTCCAGATATATCCAAATCTTAGTATTATATCAGAACTTACATATGCGACTGAGTAGGGTGGGCGCGTGTTGAACGATTTTTAATGGAATATTTTGAGGCTTATCAGATCAGTTTTAGAAAATTGATTTTAGCACAGTCAATATTGTAATTGAGGTGTATAATATGTTTAATAAGCTAAACATTTCAAAGTTTACAAAAATAGGAAGACTTTGGAGTTGGGACATGTGGAGAAAATGACCGAACAGCAAACACCAAAGTTCTATGCAGTATTCGAATAACAATAATTAAAACAACTGACGGGATCTTTTTTAAAAATCATTAATATTGTTGCTGCATTACATCATTACAAGGTTGCTTTATTACTCGAATCAAAATTATTGGTAAAAATTAATCAAATATATATTATGGCATTTGATCGAAATTCTTCGATCAAGTATACGTATTTAGATGATTAAATAGTAGAAGAATTTAAGTTGCACACAAAAGTTATTTTTCACTTTAAATTTTATAGGATATATTCCGACTGGAATTAACACATCCTCTGCGGTGGTGGGTCGGATCTGACCAGGGTGTTTATAAAAATATGAATTACGCTATAAATATTCGTTTAATTCTACTTTATTACTTCTAGCTAATCTTTTATTAAATGTTTACAAATAATGTGAGATACAAATAAATGTTATGGGACGAGATTCAAATGAGTTATTGATAAAAATGTGAAAAAACGCTCAAAAACTGACCAAAGATAGTAGCTTTTACGGGATTGAATCTCAGAGCTTACGCCGAAACTTATATTGTCAACATTTTGTGCACATTTTTTACGGCAGGTAGACAAAGGATACCAGGTATGCGTCCATGTATTTGTTTTGACTTGTTTTCATCTGGCCGCCCCTAGACAATGCCAGTAATATAACTATTTGAGGGGCGTTGCGCCTACCTGTAAGTTTTATGACACTACCTGGTCGGGTTTTCAATATTATTGTTGCTAATTATAAGTGACAAAAGGCAGTTCCGACATACTTTAGAAGCGGGTCAGCCATGGGGCAATTGCTATTTATATTTTTGACAATTATATTCTGACAATAACAAACAATTTAATTTATTTAATAATCTAACCGGAATTCACAAAACACCATCAATATTATATCTATTTTGAGTATAAGTTGTTTATTGTTATACTTATTTTTTAAAATGATGTCAATTACACTTGCTTTTGCTTATAATATTGTTGATTGCGTTTCGTGTAAAAAGGGTGTAATTTTTATAATATACATATTTATTTCACTTCTATAAATATTTTGTTTAAATTATTTTCATTCGGTTTACGTGTTAAAAATACTAATATATAAAAAAAAAACCATTTTAATTGTTTATAACCACTGTTACACACCAGCAGGTAGAAACAATCGCCAACCGACGAGAAGATCATATGCTCAGTAGATGTTTGTATTTTGGCTTTGTAAGGCGTCTGTTAATGTGTGAGAATACGTACATTATTTGTAATAATTTTAATTTTTAACTTTAATTTTTTAGCAGAAACATTACGGCACATTATGCCATTTCATTAAATCATATTTAAAATGAAATATCTATAAAAAATCCCCCGCAAAATGGTTGAAAAACCGAAAACTTGAGGTGGGTCTAAAATGACCCACCACCGCCGGAGATGTTTTGTTTTAACCCATCGGGCAGTAAGTGTTAAATAATGCCTGAATATTATATAAACATTGCACTTCTTTGTGTTGTCTCACTAATAAATATTATTTGACTTATCTTTCTATGTTTTAATTAATCATACGCTTTTTTAAGTATAAGTTTTTCCTATACGTTTTTTTCTATTATTTTTAGAAATTATATCATGTCACAGAAATGCTATGTTCCTGTAATATGGCTGGGCCTTTCCACATTTTCCCTATATGAGGAAGACGTTTTTAAAGAATGGCTGCGTCATATTGCAAGCCGCATATTCACTGGATTAAATGATGAACAAATTAAATAATCCAGTCAACTGGGCAATCGCTTACCTCTCACTTTCATTATTATTTATCACTTATCATTAAAAATTTTAAAACCATTGTATTAAAAAATGTATTTACCAAATTTGAAATATGAAGTTCATTACATTAATGTTATCTTTGAAAATTAATTTCAACATATTCCTTCAAACATGAATAATCATATATTTTTCAACACAATTGTTAGTTGTCTGTGATACTGATTTATGTAGCAATTTTTTTTTACAGGGTTTAATGGAGAAATAACAAAAGAAAATAGTTTTTGGTATTATCTCCCACCTGCCTATAAAATAATACAAGCAAATGCTACTTCTTTTAATCAAGAATTTAATTTAATCAATTTATAACACAATTGGTAGTGTACTTCCCTGGATTGGAAATAGAGATCCAAGTTCGAATCCCAGTGACGCAAAAACAATATTTTTCGACAAAATTGATTTTATATGTATATATTTATAATTAATACATTAGTATTTAAAATATCACAGACCTATGTTCTGAATAATTACAACTTCACAATAAGAATGTGTTTTCCTTAAAAATATATGTTGTATCAATGTGTCCAAAATTTAATAAAAATGAATTGATAATTCTGGCGTCTGCAGTCGGTTTACTCAAAGATATTTGAGATTCTGTAAAAATAATGTAGATGGCTTTCAAATAATGGAACGACAGGTGTATTCATTTGAAAAATGTAACATATAGGTTTGAAAATTTGTCATGAAAAATACTGGCATTATAACACAATTGGTAGTGTACTTCCCCGGATTGGAAATAGAGATCCAGGTTCGAATCCCGCTGATGTAAAAACAATATTTTTCGACAAAATTGATTTTATATGTATATATTTATAATTAATACATTAATTTAGTATTTTAAGTTATATATACAGTTAATGTCTGCCATGATACTGATCGCGTTCATTGCGGATGACTTGCTGCTGTTTCATGTTGAAATTTTAAAGGCCCAAAAAAATAATTTTTAAAGGATCCTCTAAATATGTTATGGAATATGTAATATAAGAGTTCAATTTATCGTATTGTTGAAATGGAAAAAAATTAGAAGCCGAAAAAATAATTGAAATATGGAATAGGGATCGTATCTTTTCATTTGGGTCTAATTAATAATTCAATTATTGTTAATCCCTGTCCCTTTATATTAAATTAAATAACAACCAATTCTCAATTTTCAGAAACTGTAGAATTAATTCATCTGTCTCCGATCGATATTCTTACACATGCGAAACGAGTACAGCAAGCAAGAAAAGGTTTGAATTTATTTAATTATTTGAACAAATCTTATTTTCTTCTTTTACTTAGGCAATCCACCCTTCAAGAGTGATTTGTGGCATTAATCAAGTAAAAATTACATTTTATAGAACAAGTACAGTATTATTATAGAATAGGAAATATTACAAGTCAATAAATACCATTATCGTTAAAAAATTTGGATATTATAGAGATCAAATGTGGCGAATTGAGAAAAAGATGACATATGTTAGCCGGGAGCTGAAATTTACTATTAACGATATCACTGTTAAATAAAATGTGATCCGTGATGGACAAGCAAGAAAAAACATAGTCTAGGGTCAGAACTTATTTTAACAGAATCAAAAACACGGTTACTTACTCTGACTTACTGAACCTAAAAATACTTGTCGACCCTTTGTTCAAATAAATCTATACTTTCTCGCACTTCATTTTTTGACCTATCAAATCTCTGTCCCGGAGGCTAACTTTTTATTTGACCTAATCTAAACTTTTATACAAGTCCTTTGTTCTATCAAAGTTCTTTGCGAACACATCATCCATCGGGATATTTTGTCGACTTGAGATCGATTTATAATTTATTTTTTTTGTGACATTATCAATAAAGCCTGTTTAATTTTCTGGTACAAATTATGTAGTCGAATGAAAAATTATTTTTACATTTTAAATAATACTTCAAAATGTTCAACATTTAAAAAATTTAATGTCGTCCCAGTTAATCTGCAACCCGAGAGTCTACTGTATTGATTAAGTGGTACTGACTTGACATTTTTTAATTTCCTTACGTTTTTCTATTTTTTTTTCAAAGACTGCGTCAACATAGCCACTTCTGTATTCTACCTGGTGATGAATTATTTAAGGTGGACGTCTCCTAACTTTGGTAGCAATATAAATCAACAATCAAATGGGGTTGATCTTTTTCAATGTCGATGTAGCCAGATAAATAATGAAATTGCTAAATAATAATTGTTATTAAAGAACTAAGTAATCTTCACAATTTTCCCCGATAGAATGGGCAGATAAAATATTGGTTATTAAGAGCAATTTAAATGATATAAAAAAGACGTAGGATTCACATGGCGTGTAGTTCACATTATATTTTATGGTAGGACAAACCGAAACTGATAGATACATAATTATAAATTTGTTCAACAAATATTTTATTGTATTAATTGTGTTGATCCAATTATAAATGGAAGATTTTTTTAGTAAAATAATCAAGAAACCTCTTAAACTTGAAAAGGACTTATACCCACTTCTCCGTAGGTCCTTAGGCATGCCCCCGCAGTTCAGTGGCAACAATGACTTTCATCTTCGTGATTTTATGTTCAAACATTTTTTAATCTGTTAAGGTAACAGAGAAAAGTCATGGCTTTTTTACGCGGTAATAATATGTTTCAATGAAGTGTTCCCATTCGGCAGATTTCACAATATAATACTTGTGATGCTAAATGAATATGTTCAAAAATAATGTGTTTATTGCGTCTTCATGGTATGCTCAATTCTGAGCCCCTTGACGTGGTCCCATGAAATATCTGCAACTCGGTGCACAATTTATTTATTTAGCATATTGTTTCTTATACTCGTGGATCGTCACATAAGATAATTTCCCTATCAAACAAGTCTAAATCTACAATTCTGTTTTCAACATTTAAGCGAGAATATTTTTGGGTTTCTTTATGAAGAATATTAATTGCAGACATATTAGCGGAACTTTGGTCTGTTAACTTGACTATTAACTCTAGACCGCTTGCTAAAACTTAATCTTAATCTCTTCTTTCAATTATTGTTTTTGACGCCACAACTAAATCACATAATTTGATGATGTTTAGACAAAAAATAAGCATTGTAGGTTGCTTTCGTTTTGTGTTGAAACCCCTCACATAAAAACAATAAGGTTTTCTTAAACTTAAAACAAAATATGGTTTTCTTAAACTGTCCCCGAGATCTTCAAAACCCTCAATAAGATCATAATTATTCTATACAATAAACTGGGCGCTATAGAAATTTAATCAAAAAGTAATACACAACTATATCTTGTAATAGCTTTTTTTGTTAATATTTCAACATTTAAAAAAATATGAATAATTCAGAATATCCTTTTGAATGATCCTTCTTTTCTAATGTGCCAATGGTTTTTAGTTTCAACTAATTTTGAATATTTCGATTTTTTTTTAATATGCGTAATTAAACTTAAATAGACCAAAAACTTTATCATCTTCTGAATATCTATGAACCTTTTTTTCCTCCCAATTTGTCAACGTTTTCCCTAATTTTAAAATTGTACATTTTAAAATGATTGTTTAAATATTGTTAGCCATTTGAGCAGTGAGGATTATCCTTTATTACGTGCATTATCCTTTCTTTTGATCATTTATTTTGGGGCAGTAATAATACTTTGCCGTTTGCACTCTTATCGTTCCAAAAGCGTATTCATATATAATCTCTTATTTTTTGTTATTTTTAATTGTGCAACTACTCTTAATCGATTAAATGAAATTCAATCCAATATAAATTGCAACCATAGCCTCACATATTTTTCAAGAAAAGTGCAGTTCTGGCTCTACGAAATAGAAAGAAATTACGCCCATGAACTTTTAAAAGTCCAAACTTGAGATTAAAACTGTTACAACAGTACCTATATATTATTTTTTATACATTGAACACTGTATTTGCTTATAAGTTTTATGTTAATTTATATATTATCTAATTGTATCTTGTTTTACTCTTTATGTGTATATATATATTTAAACATTGAACAATGCATTTACTTAGTTTTACAATGTATTTATCTAATCTAATTTCATCTTGTTTAACTCTTTATATACATATATATATATATATATACACATAAAGATATATATATATTTAAACATTGAACAATGCATTTACTTTGTTTTACAATGTATTTATCTAATCTAATTTCATCTTGTTTAACTCTTTATATATATATATATATATAATTTTTTTTGTACATTGAACATTGCACTTTGTTTACCACTATAACGGAAAAGCACTGTCTGCTATAATACTGTGTGGCTGGCGAGGTACCCAAATATATGTCTTACTTTGCTGAAATATTTATCTGATTATAACAATATAACACACTGTACTATGAATCAAAAATAAATAATTATTATAAATAATATTTTTAATTTGCATGAACTTAATGTAAAATAAATATCAAATCAAAATATTTTTATCAAATCAAGATATTTTCTATGTTATTATTTATAATATACTATAATAATAAAATAGTTTCCATTTGTTTTTGAATCTAGAGTTTTGTGAATGTGGTTATGTAGGTATTAAAATATTTATTTTGTGCAGTAATAATTTTTTTCCATTTATACTCTTATCGTTCCATACGCTTATTGATATATAATCTCTTATTTTTTATTAATTTCAAACTACTCTCGACCAATAAAATAATATTTACATAAACATAATGTAGAATAAATATAAAATCAAGATTTATTTTCAATGTTATTATATTTGATAATATAATTTCAGTATGTATAATAGTAAAATAGTTTCCGTTTGTCTTTTAATCTAGAGAATATTTTTGTGAATATAATTAAAATTTTGTCAGTAATAACTTTTTGCCATTTATACTCTTATTCAAAAAGCATATATATTAATATATAATCTTTTATTTTTTAATATTAAAAAAATAATAATTGTGCAAATACTCTTAACCAATGAAATGTGTAATATTTTTTAATTGCAAGAATATAATGTAAAATATCAAGATAAGACTTACTGGCATATATATATATATATATATATTTTTTAAATAGAACATATTTTTGTTCTAAAGTTGCATTTTTCAGAACATAGTTTTGTGGTATTTCAATACAAATTAAATGAATCAACTAGAAAGATATGCAGAAAAAATCTATCTATCAAAAAATGTTTAGTTGCTGCCGAGATTCGAACCTGGATCTCTTCCTATCCGGAGTTGAATTTTTCGATAGATAGATTTTTTCTGTATATCTATCTTTCTAGTCAATTAATTTAATTTGTATATAATTTTTATTTGATTATTGAATTTACTAATTAATTATCACCGTAAGCAAATATAACTTTAAGTTTGTTTTTAATTGCTGCTAATTTTGATCCAATATGATTAGGCATTTGAGCAGTGAGAAGATGCACTGTATACATATTATCATTTAAATTCTTTGTATTTCTTTTATTATATTAATTCATAAATTTTTCTTATCATTTCAATAATGTTAGCTATTTATGTAGAAATAATAATATGCCATATCTAATCTCTTATTGTACCACGAGCATATATTATGTTTTGTGTGAAAAACTTTCACGGTGCCACTATACTACTATACCACTATACCAGTTAAATGATATTTTCTAATTGCACAAAAATAGTGTTATAATATATGAACCAATTTTACAATCAATTCGTGCATAACAATGTAACTTCTGTTCATTTTTAAATAATTTCTATTTGATTTTTTTAATCTGTTTATATACCAAATAATTGTCTTGATGTATTTTACATGCAGAATAATTCTTATCTTAATATATATATTTTTTAATTTCATAATAAAACATTGGCAGATTTTATAAAATTTCTGTTACCATTTTATTTTCTGTCATGTGTTATAAAGTTGTATTTTATTAAATAAATATTTTTTTTAACAGCTAATCTTCTTTTTATTCTATAGCACATTTTCATTTTCAGGGTACAAAATATTAAAATATATATTTCAAATTGGCGCCAATTCCACGTATCCCCTCCACCTATTTTAGTTCGCCCAGATCTCACGATTGCGCGGTTTTCAATTTCTTAAAGCCATAGATAAATTTGGTTGAAGCGAGCCATCTATCTTATCTATGGTTTTACCCCTATGGAGTGTTCTTGCCATTACCGAGTAATTTTATTTAATGTGAAGTTTCTTTTGGAAACATTTCATTTTTACAGGTTTATTTCATTGGCGTTTAGGAACCTCGGTAATATTTTAAAAATGGTTTGATTGTTAGATGATAACAAAGTTGGGATGCTGATGGGGGAAAGATCTTGGATTCCATTCGGATACTGGTCATTGATAGGGCATCCTAAAAAACATGATTTAAAGACTATATTTCTTGTTCGACTTTAGCTCAAATTCATTTTCCATCATTGCCACGTTGACATAATAATAGTTTCAGTAATGCCACCCCACCACCTGTTTCTTGTCAACGCCTCAATTGATTAGTCGAATTTCAAAACATTTTTAATAATATAGCCGACCCTCAAACCACCAGTAGCAGTGAATTCTTGAAATAGCTTTCAAACGGCAATATGTTTGTATGGAGCGCGCCGTGGCGATATCTGTGGAACTAGTTATTACGATATCGAGTAACTGGATGTGCCTGGGATATAGCCGGCTAAAAACCACCGGAACATAAACATTCCGAGTAAAAATGACAAAACTTAATTTTGTAAACGCTTCACGAAATGCACGTTTACCAACTTGAAGCATTCAAAATGAACGCTTCATTCGAAGTATATTGGTATCACTGGTTGGCCCACTCCCGATGCAGGTCGCAATCGCTCCGCACTTTATATAGTACAGTGAAGTGTGGTTAAGTCGTTATTGAACTATACTTTAATGGAGTGCGAAGCGAAGTATGAAAGTAAGTCATTTGCTATTGTAATATGGTGTGAAGTAATGCACTATCGAAGTACTATGATTTACTTAAAAACTTAGATAGCAGACAAACAACCCGCGTCTAATTGCAATATTTTGAGGTATTTTTCAGACAGTCATATCACTGTCCCACGGAGAGACAGCCCAAACAACCGGATCTCGGTCTCAACCTAGTGGAGCACCCTCACGGAGACAACGCAAACTAAGACACCTTCAGTTGTAAGTTACATACATTTATTAATGACCATTTTATGGTTTTCTCTTGTACCTCTCGGAGACTGTAAGGTAGTACACACAAAGAGTTTTAATATCCTTTTCATACGAGGGCCAAGTAAAAAATAAGGTTCCCTACGCTGTACACTCGCCACGCGAGATGCTAGGCGAAATCCGGCAACACTGCCTTGATTGTTGGTCCCTTAACTACATCCCCACTACCGGGAGCAAACGCTGCGACGCTCAGTAAAGGCCTGACAGCCATCCGCTATGGAACCCGCCATCGCCGTTATCGCCAGGTGTGAAATCCGTTCGGTGATTAGATTTTTAAACGCGAAGAAGCTTAAACCTGTTGAAATTCATCAACAGTTGGAAGAAGTTTATGGCACAGCTTGCATCAGCTTCCAACACGTCCGCAAATGGTGCAGGGAGTTCTCCGAAGGACGCACAGACGTCCGCGACGAGCAAAGGAGTGGGAGGCCATCGGTGTCGGACGAAGTCGTGGCGAAGATTGAGCGCATTCTCCTCGAAGATCGGAGAGTAACGCTTCGGGAGCTTGCTGTCCAGGTTCCTGAGGTTTGTGAAAAAACCATCGACAACATTTTGACCGATAAACTTGGTTATCGCAAGATGTGCGCGCGGTGGGTCCCACACATGCTTTCAGAAACCCACAAAGACAATCGTGTCAAGTGTGCCGAGGGGTTTCTTCGAGAATGCGCCGAGAATACCGAAGAATTCTTGGACTCCATTATTACGGGAGATGAAACGTGGTGTCACTACGTCACTCCAGAAACAAAAGAACAGTCCAAACAATGGCGCCATCCTGAATCGCCTAGGCCGAAAAAGTTTAAGCAGACGTTTTCCGCAGGGAAAGTGATGGCTACGGTGTTTTGGGACCGAAAAGGCGTCTTGCTGACCGAGTTTATGCTTAAAGGGACCACCATCAATTCGGACAGGTACTGCGAGACATTGACAAAACTCAAAAGAGCCATCCAAAATCGCCGGAGAGGAAGGCTGACCAAGGGCGTTAGGCTGCACCACGACAACGCTCGCCCGCATGTCTCTCGACAGACCACCGCCCTACTGGACAAATTCGGCTGGAAATTGCTTGACCATGCCCCCTACAGCCCTGATCTTGTTCCCAGCGACTTCCACTTGTTTCCGAAATTGAAGCAACACTTGGGTGGACAACGCTTCAATACAGATGAAGAGGTGAAAGAAGCGGTCACCAAGTTCATCGGCGGCCTAGCGGCGGAATTCTTCGAAGCGGGTTTTCAGAAGTGGATAACTCGTCAGGAAAAATGCATAGAAAAATCAGGAGACTATGTAGAAAAATAGAATAAAGTACAAGCTTTCAGATGGTTTACTTATTTATTGCAATAAAAAATACCTTATACCTGAAAAAAATGTAGGAACCTTATTTTTTACTTGCCCCTCGTATAAATAGCAGACTCGGTGCAAATTGACCATTACTACTTTGTTATAAATTAGTGTCATATATTATAAAAATATATCATTTTGTCACGGTGTTCGTAGCGCAGTCAGTTAGTCGACTTATCTTTCATACATGTTTTCCTGGCTTTTCATTAAAAATCTTCATCGCACTTTACATCTTTGATTTAGCCTCCTTTCTGAATGGCAGTCTCGGTCAATCTTTTCCTCTTGTATGATGTTCCTGCTCGTGTTGATTTGCATCCATTTTTCTGATAAATTCTGCCGATATTTTCTTAGTGAGAATTTTATTAATAAATACTATTACGTAAATAATTAGACAAAATACTTTGTTTAAACCATTCTTTTGATATTAACAAGGGTTTATAAATTAATATAATATAATTTATACATACAAATACTAGGGGTTTGCAGTTAGATACATTTGAAATTTAGAGATAAGAAAAAGTGTTAATAGCAAGCTAAATATTATAAATAACCAAATCATATTTGCAAATAGTCACCTTTTAAATTTGTTTTCATATCAGTTCTTACTTGTTCACCGCTTTATAGTTTTGTCTTTATTTATGCTTGTATTTTTAATTTCGGTATACATTGTTTCCTGAAGAAGATACCATAGGTATCGAAACATGCAGATTAATCAATAAATAGTGGTTTTGTTTTGTCTAATTATTAATATAAAATGAGGCCACGAAGTAATTTTGCTAATATTGAAATATATTATATATCATCATATTATGTATAAATAGTATATCTATCTTTTTGAGTATAATTATCAAAGCTTTATTTTGCAACACTGACAATTGTTTCATTTCTTCTTCGTTAGCCAACAATAAAATGCAGTTGCAGTAGTTGATGTGAGGAATAATAACAGATGTATACTATTTTACAAGACTCACTACTAATGAATTGATCCTATGTCTTGTCTTTCTTTTCCAGGTCTGTCCAGTACGATCTACACTACTTCTACACTATGGATGTGGATCTGGGTTTGACGTTCAGCTGCGAACACATTAAAGAGAACCTAATAAAGAATACTGTAAGAATCCCTCGCAACGGGGGCATCGTGAATATGGAACCGTTCCCCAGCCCGCGTGTCCTGGCACTTCTGGCCCACGCAGTGTACACTGAAGGTGCTATAGAACTTTCCAAAGGTTGGAAATATTTAACCACTGCCTTCAACAAAAGCTGAGGAAATGGCTACTTCGGGGCTGCATATTGGAACCTCGAGCTACAGCAGGTAGTCGTCGCCCACAGGGGAACAGAATCGACGAATAGTGGAGCTATGCTGACTAACTGCGAGAGCGTCGTCAAAACAAAATATACATCCCGTATGAATTCATCCATCGCATTCGCAGATCGTATCGTGAGTGTGTTGCATGAAGTGAATCAAGAGGAACGTGTCAGTCTGCAGTTGTCGCTCACTGGACACTCGCTGGGCGGCCGGCTGGCGCAGGTCACTGCCTTCACCCTCAAATACTTACAGAGGGTCAGCGATGACTTTGTCAAGTGTCACAACCGAGCGCGTGGCCGCCACGTGTACACCGTGACTTTTGACACGCCGGGCTGCGGAGAAATGAGGATCTCCACGACCACAGGAGACGGTGGATCGATCTTTAAGCGACTGTGTCGGGAGAACCCTGGTAAAACTGCGTACTTACTCGCTGCGTCAGCTGAAGACGTTTCTTGTAAAACCATTTATGAGAAAGGATTTTACATTGATAGACGATTTCATAAAATTATTTTTAACAATGAACAATTTTCACAACAGACAAATATCCATAATGCAATATTTGTCTTTCAAAATGTTAAAGACAAACAGTTTCTGATCACCCAGTGGCCAATGTCTGAAGAAAATAAATGTAGTTTGTTGAAAAGTGAACACATTCGACACAAAAACCCCGACAGACCTGTCCACGTATTGGAGCAAGTTGCAAATCATGGACCGATTCTGTGGCAACGTTCGAGGGGATCTATAGAAAGCCTTCGCCCATATATGACCGCCGACATCGGTGAGTCGATAGACGAGGAACCCCTTTGCAATACAAGTCATAAAGTGGTTATTATAGCTGACGAGCCCGGCATGGGGAAGTCAACCAGCCTGATGAGCATGTCTTGGCTGTTCCAGTCAGCATGGTGATCAGGGTTGATCTAAAAAATTTACAAATTCCTATCCAGGACTTACCAACAGAACTGAGTCTGAATTTGGTATGCGTGTTTATTCTGAGAGACGAGGATAGTCTGCCACACGGGCTGCTTCAATTCTGTCTGGGTAAACAGAATAAACGTCCCCATGATGTCTATTTACTGTTTAATGGTTTTGATGAAATAATGCGAAGCTCTTCTCCGACAACGGACTGCGCTGAAGATGAAGTATTAAGGCTATTGAAGTACTTAAATGATGAAACTACAACTGTATAGATGAAAAATGGTGGAAAATTCACTTTCAACTTTTGCGATGCAGTTTGAAAAGATTGGTGAAAGCCAACAGCAGGACTACCTCACGAAGTTCTCGCGTCCACACTTACTCCTGGAGCTGGATCAATGCGGACAAGCGAAAACACGAGAAATGCGCGCAATATTTATACAGAAAAGTTAAGGAGGTGCTAGGTAACGACATTCAAAAATTCATGGGGATTCTGCTGCAGTTGCGAATGTCGGTGGAAATATTCGCACAACGTGTGACAGATTACGTAAAATCAGAATCTCTTCAGAAGGATATCGGAAATACATTTAGTGTTGAGAATGTGTTAGATTTATGTCAGCTGTTTATTAGTCACACACATGAAATATACTTCAGTGACGAGACGAGACTGAATGAGCGCATGAGCGACACTATACGCTACGCTCGCTGAATACTTTTGAGCTGATCTAGTCGTCCATTGGCTGAACAGAAAAGGCCGGTATCACGGACTCGCACCCGCTGTAGAATTGCTGTTAACTGAAATGTTACTGCAGAACTCCCATAATGTTATAAGAATATTCATCGATAATTTAGTTATATCGTGACCATTACCCGTGGCTGGTGATAAATTCAGTGTTTTAAAAATTAGCAAACTTTGGTTTTGATAAACAAAATTCTTTATTTAATCAAGATCAACAAACGGCTCTGCATGTGGTTTCAAGTGTGAACCAGTCCAGAAAGGTTTAATCGCCTTCGAAGCAGCTCACGGCAAGGAGTGCCGCACGGCTCTCGGCAGCCCAGAAAGGAAGCAATCGCAAAATAATTATGAAGATATTCTGAAGCTTTGAGCCTTGTCAATTCAAAGTAATACTGGAACTCCTGTTAGCAGATTATATACAGTATGGAAATATATTACTCAATGATTATTTAGAAAAGAACTAAAGGCGTTTATCAGGACCCAGAAGATAATACGAGAAGATATACCGCCGTTCCTCGCGGCTGTCAAGAGACGCAGGCCATAAAATGTTGGCAAATTATATTGAAAAATAGAAAATGTCACCGAGCAACGTTACATGTTGCCGACACGGTCATTCGATAAGTACCATAAACTCCGCTACACTGCGCTGTTAGAGATTGCCACCTAGATATAGTCTAGCGTTTAATAAATCAAGTTTAAGTTTGTATGGTGACAATGGATCAGTCGTTAACATTTTAAATGAAGATGGCGAAAATGCACTATTTGACGCAGCCCGCGGATGGAGCTTTCTAGTAGTGAAGTATTTAATAAAGAAAGGATCAGACAGTAACATATTAAACAATACTGGAAAACCTGTACAGTTTCCCGCAGTCCGTGGTCTAGTAGGAAAAGGGATGAACATTTTAAACGGGCGAGATCGTACTGTTGGACTCAGCGTGGGGTAGGACACTTCCATTTACATTTTCAGAGACATTATTTTTTCAACCAAATTTGGCGAACCATTAATTAATGAATTAATGTACTACTAAAGTTTTTAAAGAAGCTGAAGATTCAGAATGATGTTGCAAACAGTGTGAAATACTTGATCTGGCCCATCAATAAAAAGCTATCAATACTGGAGAATGCGCTCTCACAGTGCAGCCTGGTGCACCGCCCTGCTAGCTCCGCACCTACATGATATTTAAAGCATTCAATGCTGAAAAAAGTATTGATACTTGTTGTGAATATAAAATAATTTGTTAAAAATAAATATGTATATTAAATTTTAAGTTCAAACTTCTGTAAACTAGGGACACCTGTAGGTGCGCTGGCTGAACAGTGCGCAGGAGTGTGGGTTCGTATAGGAAAATAAATTGCTCTTGGATCCGTCAACTTGTCTTATTTCTTCTACCTGGCTACTACCATCTATTATACATAGTACATATATCTATTTTTTCTGAGTATTATTCTCAAAGCTTTATTTTGCAACACTGACAATTGTTGCATTTCTTCTTCATTAGCAAAAAACAAAATGCTGCTGCAGTCGATGTGAGGAATAATAACAGAGCTGTATACCATTTGACAAGACTCACTTTTGAATCGCTACTCTGTAGTATGATTCGGCGTGTACTCGAAGAGTAGGGCTGTCAATTCTATAAATAAAAACAGGAAAACCATTTTTATCTAAATCCTATTATTTGATAAAGTTTGTTACGAGTAAATTACAATTAGTTGATGCAGAAGATAGATATGATTTGAAGTAAACGAAACTCGTGAGTTGATGTTGGATTCTCTCAATGGTTTGTACTTTGAGTTGGTTTTCCTCTGAAGCGCTATATTATATCAATACGATAATTAAAATTAGATTGTTGATGTGCGAAATTCGCGAATGATTAGTGTCCCAGATAATTGACTTCCAAAACTCTGTTAAGAGTACAATAAAATATGTATAATGCAACCTGGCAAATTATTATTTTTATCAGTAAAAAATTGTTCTTCAAAAATGTTAATCTTATCTTCGGGCAGCCGAGCTCCTTATCTCCACTGACACATTGATGGTATTGATAAATATTTCAATAACAAGAACAAAAAACTGTTTTTATACAAAATAAATCAAGTAAAATTATTAGATAAGAAGTCTTCACGTAATTTTGATTATTTGAATATGTTTGAATCTTCCTCATTATATATTTCATTAACATGATACACTATTTTAATGGATGGATATAAATGAATAACGATGTTATGACTTTTCTTTCAAGAGAAGCAGTAACTCGAGTAGTGCTAATAAACTCAAGTAGAGTTATAACATTGTTTCATTTATATCCATCCATTATGATGAAACTACAAAGTTAACAATAATTAAAGTTAATAATACACTACATATTTGAATGTCTTATTTTGTTCCTTTAATGGAACTCGGTGACTATAGAATGTTCGAAACTATCTAGACCCTCTCCTTCCGATATACTCCGCATAAAGTTATCCTATTAGTCTATCCAGTTCTGAACTCATAAATCTTGCGGAGTACTTGTAACAGGGTGAGGGAGCGAGCTCACACGGCAGGCTGGACGGGCATAGTTCACCTGATGACAGCCCCTGTACTTATTGATATCAGTTACCATCGTGTCTCCTGTGACCAGGGGACTAAGCTGCTCGACCGAGCTCGTTCTCTCGCTGCCAGTGGTGATAGTGCTGGTCTCCTGCACCCCATAAAGTAGAGCAACAGATGGTTTCCTGGTAGTTTAGGATAATATGAGCTTCATGCAGAGGTACAATTAAAAAAAATGAGCCTCAATGTGTGAATTGTACCGGGTTAGGTACGAATAACCAGCCGACATCATCTCACTCGGTCTGAAACCAAACTTAATCCTAAACATTTATTATAATAATGTGTTTATTCCAGCATGATCGGGCTTTTTTATGAAGACTCGATTCGCCATAAAGATAATACATTTACTAGATTACATTTAAGTAACAAAATAATATTTGTTACGGAAAAAAAAAGCAAAAAAAAGTTCACACGTATGTACGTATATATATGAACAGAATATAACTACTACAATTCAGTCACGGCTATTATTGTATCTGTAGCTGTTCTGTAGTCGTTGCCATTCTCTGATCAGGGAGTCAGCTTTCCTTGATGATAGATACTGGAAACGACCTCCACCAGTATTCAAATACTTCTCTGTGTCAATTATGCAGTGGTGGCACTGCGGGTGCAATTCCTAATATTATACTGGAGTTCCTCAATAGTAAGGGGATTCTATTTGTACATTCCTTCTTTCAAATGTCCCAGCAAATAAAAGTCACCCGTTGACAAGTCTGGTGATCGAGTAACCTCTCAGACAGGTCATCACATCATTCTGGAAGAAACAGTAATTACGCTCCTCTTCTGTCAGTCGTAGATAAAATTTCTCTGAGAAGTCATTCGGTACGGTTTGAATATTAAAGCCTTCAACATGGGACCGCAGAAAGAATAGTGTCATGCATTGAACTGACTCCGAGTTTATCTGATCCGCGATGAACGGACTCGCATAGGATATTTACATCAATTATTAAAATGTCTAACTACAAAGATATTATTAAAATATTAAAAATATCAATCTCCATTTTTATTTGTTTATTCTAAGGCGTGTTTAACCCTTTCACACCTCAATTAACTCTTGTGGACTTAAGTATGTTTTGTGTTTAGAATATATTTTATAATACAGCAAAAACCTTTTGGATATTTTAAAACAACAGTGGGCTTCGGATTGATTTATTTAGTAAAATATTTATTTATCTTTATAAATGTAATAGTTTGTTTATATTTTTCTGTGTGGACGGTATCCCTTCATCCTCAGTAATTTTTTTTTTGAAATTCATACGATGAACAACGTAGTATGATGATAAAAATAAACTAATAAATTTGGTAATTAACAAACATTTTGGATAGATAAACAAATGTGTCTATAATATGAAAGATGGTATAAGTATTATGATAATCCAGAGTGAAAAGAGAGATATACTATAAAATGTATATCATACTATGTGGATAAGATCCTGTGGACTGTATTGATTCAAATTATGTTTTAGTTGACGCAACCCGAATCGGATTCAGAAAGGAATAATGGCAGATGGATCTGAGTACTGGGTTGGAAGACAATTTTCACCTCCACTTGATCGGAAGAACGGAGATCTCACTGCACTTCCGGATGCTGCAGAACACTGATTCTTTTTCGTGGTCCAAACATTACGCACGGTATTATTCTCGACCAATAAAATAAATACATTGCTCTAAACCAATGTTCTCAAATGGTGCACGCTACGCTACTCAGCAGATAAAATACTAATATAATATAAACTGACCTAAAGATAAGCCTCAAAATATTCCATTAAAAATCGTCCAACACGCGCCCACACTTCTCAGTCGTACATGTAAGTGCTGATAATTGATAATCAACTAAGAATTTGAAATATCTGGACAGCAGCAGTTAAATTATATTGATTTAATATGAAATATGGTATAAACTTTTAAAAAACCGATTCGACTATTTAAGCATTTAGGTTCAGGAAAAATAAATTATCAAATAATCAGTTAATTCAAAATGACAGCAGGATTCAGAGGGTTAACATAATATATTGATAAGACCAATAAGATGGATTTCTTCACAGCCATCCACACCTGCCATGTACTTGATGGCTGACTCATTCCAGATAAGCAGTGCTGATAAGCGATAGGAGCCATTTCTCTTGTCAGTCACCTGGACATCTTCACCTCGGTGCTTACCACAATATATATATATATATATATATATATTAGTTTGCAGCAACATTTCTTTCAAAGTATTAGCTAATATAATATTATTTAAGCTACTTAAAATCACTTTAAAGGTTGTTGGAACTTTTCCTGTATTTTTTCATTCAGTTCAGTTAATACATTGATTTGATTAATATTTTCCAGCCAGGCTCACCTGACGCACGCACACCCACCTGATTGCAGAAATTATCACCTCCGTCACCTTCAGCTGTAAGTTGGGCATTTTATATTCAACATATTTAAAGGCGTTCTGTAAAATAGGAAGTGAGTAGCTGCATTCTCCGGCAGTATCGGGACTAACTGCCTACTTTTCATTTTTCATTTTCTCAAAATTACATTTTTTTTACATACGGTGGACCCAAAATTGTGTTTAATTTTTTGATTTAATAAGAGCTCTTGATATTTAAAAATATTTTAATAATTCATATTTATGTTATTAGGAGAACACATTCTTGTGTGATAATTAATTACAACGTAATAATGTAATAATTACAACGTCATTGTTACGTTGTAATTATTCAGAACACAGGTCTGGGATATTTTAAATATGAATTAAATGTATTAATTATCGTCCATGCTGTAGCAGCGAAATCATCTTGACCACACAGACTTATCGCGACCTTCGCCCTGCGACTAGGTCACTGGAGGGGGAGTGCTGTAGCGACCGGAATTCAAATCCACCGCCAAATTCAAATCGCTAGCGACATGCAATGAACGTTGAAATGCATGGCTTAATGTCCCAGCCAGTATTGATTGTCCTTTTAGTCCATGTTAAATTTGCAGACACGTGTGCGGGTCTTGTCGCCCATATAAAGTTTGTTTGACACACTTTTCAATGTTAAATCACAATTAAAATCACTTCACAAATTGTTAAATATAGTCTGTCGCGTGTTTTAACCACCGTTGTTCCCCACGTGTCGATTTAAATCACGTCGGGGTCACCAATTTGGGGGTTATGTCGGTGGTTAAATGAAAGATAGATGTTTGTTTGCGCGTTGAAGTTTTATTACATTATGACAGTATGATGAAAACAGATAGAAATAAAGAATGCAATGAACGAATATGAAATGAAATGATGTGAAGCAATTTGGCTGTCTCGTCCGGCGCTCCCGGGCCGGCGAGACCGCCGCTGGAGAACGCTGAAACTAGAGAGAGTGCCTAGCGGTGAATTCTGAGCCAGGCTTGTGGCAGCAACCGGTAACGCTGTCGCTAGCGTCGATTTGAATTTGGCGGTGGATTTGAATTCCGGTCGCTACACATACAATATTAATTTTATCAAAAAATATTGTTGTTGCGCCACCGGGTCCCGGTGATTTATATTCATAGCATATCTATGTGTTTCATGACCGAAGTAAAGCAATTCAAATGGATTATTGTAAATCAAGTTTTTTTGTATAAATTATTTAAAATATTGTATGAATAAAAAAATAAAATGAAAATGTTTTTGTTTGCAGTTATTTACCCAATATGTATATATTAATACTCTTGTTTCTATATTTATTCCCTTAATTCTGTATGTTTTACTTTGGTTATTATTTAACATTCATTATTCCCATGATCCACATTACACTGGCATCCTACTTCATACTTTATGTATTTTGCAACATTTATTTCTAACTTTTTACTTTTTTCTTAGTTTGTTGCAACTCTTTCTATAATTTTTATAAAACGTTCCATTGATCTTCTAGATGTAAAATTTATTTAACTGTTTTTTTTCAACATATTGTAGCACATTGTCGCTGTAAATACACTTGGATAGCTGGTCCTGCGTTTTCTATAGGTAATGTTGAATACATTCATTCGATCTATGAAAATCTAAAATAAACCAACCTTTGTGAAACTGGGCTGGTAGACGCCGATGGTCGCTCTCCTTGCTGTCTTGTAACTTCTTAACTCTGCTGGCCAGCCTCCGAAACTTTATCACAATCGATAATCTGAAAATATACAATACAAAATGTTCTTATATCACCGCCGTAAATACGTCCGTTTGAACCGAAAACTGTCTCTCACCAGAAGCAGTTTCGCTTTTATTTGCTATTTTTAAATCCGCACAAATAGAATGCACGTATTCAAAATTTATACCGAGCCTACCTATCGAAGTATAAATGTGCGTAAACACACATATTATTAAAAAAATATTGTTTAATTAATATAAATATAATTTTGATATTCAGTTCTCAAATGTTGCAGTCGGACGGAGCCGCAATACATTCAAACTTTGTCTATTCTGTACGAATATCCTTCCATGAAGACATCACCAGAGTCATTCTGCCTAATGGCTATATTTTAATATTATTTACTGGATCTTTGCAATGATGATCAGATATTAGTTATTATATATTCTAGGCAGCCAACCTCCTCCGCCCTCTGCTTCCCCGCACCCGGAGAGACACCCCAACTGCTACTCCTTCAGCTGTAAGTTACATTTAATTAGTACCAACATTTGATGGTCGCGTGTCCCCTGGATGACAGTGACCCGGACTCGATGCTGAGGGAAGATAGAATAGTACACAATCCCTTTCATATAGAGAACATTAAATGTCACGCATCCTTGAGCATCACTTCTTCTACCATAAACGTAACCACTATCCCATCATATTTTTAGTTGTATCATATGTGTATAGCTTTTGATACACTTGTCTTATGTACTTTTAATTGTTAACCATTAACAATTGAATCTATCTTAAATATACACAATTCCCATAAATACCTTAGCACATGCCCACTAAGTTTTATGTTGTATTAAACCAACTGATTAAAAAAAAAAACCTTTACTTCAGCAGGCTAATATGTAAATAAAAGCTAAAACTAATACCATACTTCCTCTGCCCTGGCTAGATATTTGTTGAATTTTCCAGACAATCTGACAAGCGGATCCCCTCGCCCTCAACCCGCTGACCATCTGCCCACCTGCACAAGTAAGTGGATTATTTTTGTACGGTTTAGTAAGTTTAGCTGTTTAGATAGATTATTTTATTAATTCATTTGCTATAAATTATACATTAAACAGAACTAATAGTAGTGGGATATATTTTGATAAAAGCCATCTCCATTTTTGTTGGAGCTGTTTTGTTTCTAAAGCATTATGCTTTTCAGCCCTGAAATTGACTGCGATTGAGTAGCGATGCTTTACAAATTGAATAACTTTTAATCATTGAGAATCCTTCCCCCTCCATCGCGCTCACCTGCCGACCTGTCTCTAGTGGCAATACTTTAATCCATTTTACTCCTTTGCAACGTCCGGACGATAATATATATTGGTGATATTTTTCAGAGAGCCAGCCACCATCGCCCTTACCCCGCTCCCTTCACCGAGGAGTGACAACCCAGCTACCGGAGTTCTCAGTCCCGCCACTCCGGAAGAGTTCAGCACCCACACGGACACGACCCGACGTATCGCTCTTTCAGCCGTAAGTTAGCTTTGCAGTTTTGGTTTACATACTTACAGAAACTTAAACATATGGAAGTAAAGGACAGTACACAAGTGTTTTAATGATGTGGGATATATATCTCCCACAGTTGAGTATTTGATAAAATGTGACAGGTTAGATTACATTTTTTATAGAAAGGAAACTACATTTTTTGACATAATCGAGTTGGTTTTCATTATTTTGCCTATCAAGTCACATCCATAATCCATGTGTTAAATTCTAAACACTATATTTATATGATACGAAGAGCCATTCACAAAAATGTTATTACGCTCTACACAGTGGAGTGCGGACGTCCAGTGCAACGAACCGTATACTTGCGAAGTGACAATAACATTACGCGCGCACGCCGGAACGGGCGACGCATCCACCATGGATGTACACTCATTAATAGTTAACATCAAAAGTGATTTAAATAAAATAACTAGTAAAAGATTCAAAAATAAAACTTATCTTAGAACGAAACCTAAAAACGTTAGACGAACTGATCAACATCGAAAAGACACATTTTCAAAAACAAATAATAACTTTACAAGATAAAATTATAAAAAATAACGAAGATTACACAAAAAAACTAGAAGATTTTATAACAAACAAAAATAAATGCCGGAATATTAACGACCAACATAAATAAACCCATTTCTTCCCAACCCAATGATGCAAAATCGTGTCTGCTGATAAATTAAAAATTGAGGAAATAAAAAGAAATACGAAAAAACATTAAATGACAAAATTAAAAATTGGAATCACAGGGCTAAAAATTTGGAGAAAATAAAATAATAATTAAATACTAAATTAATGTATTAATTATAAATATATTCATATAAAATCAATTTTGTCGAAAAATATTGTTTTTGTGCCACCGGGATTCGGACCTATTTCCAATCCGGGGAAGTACACAACCGATTGTGCTATAACGCCAGTATTTTTCATGACAAATTTTCGAACCTATATGTTACACATTTTCAAATTAATACATCTGTCGTTCCATTATTTGAAAGCCCAAAAGCACCCTGGACGTCTTCACCACGGTGGTCACCGTGCAATCCCTCGCAGCAAAACTCATTTTCAAAGCATTATTTAATATTAATTGAGCTATTTTGAACTGTTGGAACAATTATGATTTTTTTAATTTGGATAACTGTAATTCTAATAAACTAAAATACTTTCCAGACAAGACTCTCGACGCGCGCACACACCACCGACCCAGACCCCCGAGTGCGGAGACCTCTACACCCCATCACATTCAGCTGTAAGTTGGTCACATTGTATTCATGTTTAAAGGCGTTCTGTAGAATAGGAAGTGAGTAGATTTAATGCTGTTAAACTCGCCGGGAGTATCGGAGTGGAGTTACTTAACCACTTTTTATTTTCAATCTAATTATATTTGTATTTACACCCGGTGGACCCAAAAATGTGTTCAATTTTCTAGTATAATGTTTAGTGTGTAAATAATAGTTTTAGTATAATGTTTAGCAGATTTCGTGACCAAACCAAAATGGAGTTTTTTGTAAATTATTTAAAAATGGTACAAATAATAGTAGAATATTTTTACATAGAAACCGCCTTTTCATTTTTTTTGTATGCGTTAGTTCAGCTGTTGTCGGCTAGTGCTGCCTTTCATATTTAACAGCATTCAATCTTGTCATAGTTGGAAATCCTTTCTGTCGTCGTCATTGTAGTCCATCCCGCCTCTAATTGCAATACTTTAATAACATTTTACTCTTTCTCTGAAACGGTCAGATGATTAGATATTTGTTGTAAAACTATCCAGCCAGCCACCCTCCTTCGCCCCGACATCGCTTTTCTACGCTACAGAAAGACATAATCCATTACTTCATAAATATGTTCGACTCAAATGCGCATGCGTCAAATCACGATTCACATTCAAATATGGACAAGTAATATTGTGACTGATCACTGTTTATTTACGCATGCGTGGAATCACGGTTAAGAATCACTGATATATCAAATATCAGCGCGGCCGCGGAGCGTGAGTGTGATCACGATTTACAAAACCGATTTTGATCACGGATAGAATCATTGATATGTCAAATATTAACGACAATATTAATAAATGATTTATAAAAATAAACTTATACAAATTAAAAAATAACTTGTAACAAAAAACTTCAAACATCAAACTTTAAAAAAATAACAATTTCTTTTAAAAAACCTAAATACTTCTGAAAATAATAAATAACTCATGCATTGCTTGTTTAATAATGGCTTCATAAATAAGGCTTTAACTGAATTATTTATGTAAATTAAAAACAAAAGTATTTTTTTAAATTTTGGGGGTAGAAAATTGCTGCACATATGTCTACAAAATGTAAAATGAAAATACGAACAAACTGAATATAATTAAGTTTTCAGCAAGTTAGCAAAAACATTATCAACAGCAGATTCCAATAGATGGCGCTGATTCAAGTGATGATCCACTTGGACGGCGGCGTCAGAAAATCAGTTGAATATTTAACAACAACAGAAAAAGAATCGGTTTTTTTTTGCAACAATAACTCCGAGAGTGACAGTTGTGTTTGTGCAGGCTCCCTTGGATTAATTGGATATTTACAAAAAAAAATCAGATATTTATAAACTTCTTTTACTTTAATATTCTTAGCTCACGTGTTTTTATAATTTAAACTATTTATCTTTAATATATTTCTTACAGTTTAGGCATTTGCGTTTTTTTTCAGTAGGGTCTATTTATTGTTACATTTTTATTTTTATTTTTATTTTGACATTTGTCAGAAATCTTTGTCAATTTAATTTAATTTAATTTTCGGTGACAATGGAGGAATTAAGACCTCCAGACCCTTTTCCTCCTCCATCGCATCTTTCTCGTCCCTCAATACCCGCCTCAGAAGATGCAGAATCTTCAGACGATTCCACTTTTTTAACATTCAAGAAAAGAAAAATTGAAAAGAAGTCGGAAAAAACAAAGAACAATGCTAAAATAACCTAAAAATAACAATTGATTTTGGTAAATACATTACCCGGCAGAACACTCCTGGTATCTGCCCAGGCGGTATAAAAGCAGAAGGCAGATACAAAATTTCTGTGGAGTTTAAATCTGCAGTAATGGCGAATAATTTTGTTAAATCTCTTGAAAACTCCCAAAATAACAAATTCAAAGCCTACATTCCGACCTACAATTTTACCCGCATGGGTCTTGTGCGTGGTATCTCCACTGACCTCTCTGAGAGCGACATCATCCTGTCTATCTCTACTCCCCAAAATATAGGCAAAGTTATAAAGGCTAGACGGTTGAATTATAAAGACACTTCCACGGGAACCGTTATCTGGAAACCCTCCCAAACAGTTGTGCTCACTTTCGAAGGACAAACCCTCCCATCACATGTATATCTCTTTTACAATTCGTTGCCGGTAGAGCTTTATGCTTTCCCGACAATGCAGTGTTTTAATTGTTGTCGGTTTGGACACTCCAAACCAACTTGCAGATCCCCTCCTCGCTGCTTCAAATGTGGTAACAACCACCCTGCTGACCAATGCCCAAACTCTTCCGAACCTCCCACCTGTTTGAATTGTACTGGCAAGCATACAGCAATTAGTCTCACGTGCCCAGAATTAACAAGGCAAAAAAACATTAAGCAATACATGGCAGCTAATAATACGTCATATTTTCAAGCATCTAAAATGTTTGCCCACTCTAAGAAAACTTTTGCGGAGACTACCGCACAACCAGCCAGCATCACTCCAGTTTCAGCTAACGTAGCTCCTGCAGTATCATCTTACAAAAAATTTGTGTATAAAACACCAAAATCCAAGCCCTTCACTTTACCTGGCTATGACCAGCAACTTCACAATTCTCATCAAATCTATCCTAATGGAAATAATCCATCAGGATCCCCTAATGGCCATTGCTTAAACTCCACTAATGTACCTACTCCCTCGAGTTCCGCTAACCCACCATTAAATAATCTTTCAAAATCATTACTCTCTGACAACTCTTCTTTCATCCAAACCCTTGTTATGCTCCTCATATCCATTATTTCAAATAATAACTCATTACCGTCCAACGCTGCTACTCTTATTTCATCATGGTACTCCCTTCTTCCTAATGGCTCCATCTGTGGAGAGAATTCTTCAGTGGAATTGCCGTAGTATCAAATCAAATAGCCATGATATTGTCGCTCTTCTAAAGTCAAATTCCAATCAAATATCAGTGGCGGCAATTTCGGAGACATGGCTGAGTCCGGGTTCCCATTTTAAGGTCCGGGGTTACCACTGCCTCCGAGATGACCGACAAGATGGGAAAGGCGGTTCCGCCCTTCTCATCAAAAATTCCATCCCCTTTACACCAGTGAACGTTAAACCCTCCGGTTGCCCATTCGAAGTGGTTGCCGCTAGGGTTGATGGTATCACAATCCTTTCCTTGTACATTTCTCCATCTAATCGTCCCTCAAAATCATTACTTCGAACAATGCTTTCCCGCCTCCAAAATCCGTTACTCATTTTGGGCGATTTCAACTCCCACCATAGTATTTGGGGTTCTGACTCCAACGATAGATCTGGCAGAGATATTGTTGATTTGCTTGATGAATTCAGTCTCTGCATTCTGAATGACGGATCCCCTACTCGTCTCCACATCCCAAACCGCCGTCCCAGTGCGGTAGATCTTTCACTGTGTAACGCAGCATTGGCGCCCAGCTTAGTCTGGAAGACAATAGATGACCCCCATGGTAGCGACCATTATCCCATTCACATTCGATTTTCTCCCAGACCCCAAATCACCTTACCACAAAATCAGAAATTCACAAACTACCAAAAATCGTTTACCCGTTTAAAATATCAGACATCCAATGCAAAATGGGAAAAATTCTCCGAAACTATTTATGGTAAAATTACTCGTTTACCATCCCCAACCCATGAAAATATAAATTCTTGTTACGATTTATTTATTTCCTGCATTGAAGAGTCAGCAAAATTATATATTCCTGTGAAAAAAATAAATAAAACGAAACCCCCTCCTGCCCCCTGGTGGGACAGAGAATGTGCTGACGCTGTCAAAGAAAGAAAAACCTTCGCAAAAGCGTACTCTAAAAACATGACGCTTGAAAATTATCTGAAATTCAAAAATGCTCAGGCGGTAACCAAACGCATCCTTAAAAAAAAGAAACGGGATGGTTGGAAAATTTTCTGTTCATCCCTTTCTCCAGAAGTCCCTGTAGCAAAAGTATGGGAAACAATAAGAAAATTTAGAAACTCACACATCCCCCCAAAAATTCCACCATCTTCGTCAGAATGGATTAACGAATTTATGAACAAATTGGCACCACCATATGTGCCCAACTTTAATGAAACATCCCACAAATATCTATTTAGTGAGACTAGCTGGATAGATTCACATTTCTCCATGGATGAGTTAAAATCAGTTCTAAATCAAGTAGCAGACTCAGCCCCGGGAATCGACGGCATTCCCTACTCTTTCATAAAAAACCTTTGTAATGAAACTCTCTCATACTTCCTTCAAATGATAAATATTATATATGAAACTGGCAACATCCCTCAATCTTGGAAATCTCAAATAATCGCCCCCATTTTAAAACCAAAAAAAGATCCTAATTCGGGACTCTCGTACAGACCGATTGCCTTATCATCTACTTTATTTACTTAAAATTACTGAACACATGATAAAAAGAAGACTTGACTGGTATGTAGAAAACAAAAAAATCCTCCCAAACACACAATTCGGGTTTAGGAAGAAGAAAAGCACAGTCGAGAGCATATCAATATTGACTATAGATATCCAGATCGCTCATTCCAGAGGGGAATATCTCATTGGAGCGTGCATCGATATCAGTGGAGCATATGATAACGTCAACATCAGTATCCTGGAACAAAAACTTCTAGGTATAGGAATTCCCCCTAAATTAACTTGTTTTATCGTCAATCTCTTTCTCCAAAGGTTAATAGTGATAGAAGTGAAAGGATCATCTCCTGTATTCAGAACTGTCACCAGAGGCCTACCACAAGGGTCTGTGTTATCTCCTATCCTATTTAACATATACACCCTTGACATAGCTTACCGTATTCATCCTCTTTCTCAAATCCTGCAGTACGCTGATGACTTTTTTATCTACGTTTCGGGTCCAGTTTTAAAGCAGTTAGAAAAAATTCTCAAAGATAGCGTGAACAATCTGGTTGATTGGCTTATGGGACATGGATTGGAACTGTCTGTGACAAAAAGTAGTGTAATCATCTTTACCATAAAACGAAAAGTCCCCGCTGTACATATAACTTGCCTTGATCAAACCCTCCCTGTTAAATCCCAAATCAGATTCTTGGGAGTTATTTTAAACTCCAAACTTAACTGGAACGCCCATATAAACCAAATTGTTAATAGATGCCAAGCAAGTCTCAATATTATGAGAGCAGTATCTCGCGTGTGGTGGGGCTGCCATCCATACACCCAAAAGTTATTTTATCACGCATATGTTCGTAGTCATCTAGATTATGCATCTTTCATTATGGAACCGACTTCAAAAAAAAATCTGCAAAGGCTAGATCGTATCCAGTCGCAAAGTCTTAGGTTAATAATTGGAGCAATGCAGTCTTCCCCAATCAATGCTTTACAGGTAGAAACAGTAGATCCTCCACTTCAATTGAGAAGACAGTTTATGTCTGACAAATTTATTTTCAAATGTATGCGTCAAAAAGATCATCCTCTAATACCAAAAATTAAAACTCTTACAGATCAACTTAGAATTAGTTCATATTGGAAAAATAAAAGTCCCCCACTGTTGACCAATAGTTTTAAGACTTTTCAGACGTATTCTGACAAAATTTTAAGACAAAACCTTCTTCCCCTATATGCCACTCATTTCCAAACCCATACATTCACCCCCAAAATACTACTATCATTTGGAATCCAGAATAACCCCCAAGCCAAAAGAAACTTCATCAATATTACCAGATCAAAGTGGCCGGGCTGGAAACTTTTCTTTACGGATGGCTCCAAAATAGATTTAACTAGTCACACCGGGGCAGCAACATTTTGTGATTCAGAAAACCTGGCACAGAAATATCGATTACCAAAAGAAACCTCAATATTTACTGCTGAGGCCATCGCAATCCTCGAGACATTAAAATATATTATGAAAAATCTACCCATTTGTAATAAAAGCCTGATCCTGTCAGATTCTCTTAGCGTCCTACAAAAATTAAAATCGTGTCCCTTTTCATACGCCGAAGATGAGCATTGTATCCAAATACGAGAATTAATGCTTAGTATGAAACAAAAAGACATGGATATTGCTTTAGCTTGGATTCCCAGTCACTGTGGAATTCCGGGAAACGAAAAAGCCGATGCCTTAGCAAAGGAAGCCTCTACTTCTGGCGTCCCTTTACATAATCATGTGACAATATCTGATATATTTCCTATTCTCAAAGAGAAAATGATCTGCATTTGGAGAGATCAATGGGAGACTTCTAAACTTGTAAAAGGTTTGCAGAAATTCAGCCATAGATTCCTACTAGGCCCTGGTTTTCCAAAACGAAATTAAATTAGTTTGAAACTTCCTCGATCTGCCGTATGAGGATCGGCCATTGTTGTATAAATTCTCACTTATTTAAAATCCGCATTCGAGACTCTCCTATGTGTGAATGTCAACTAGAAGAGGAAAACTTAAATCATGTTTTTTTAGGATCCCCTATCAATGACCAGTATCCAAACTTAATCCAAGATCTTTCTAACAACAAAATTCCATTCCCCATCAGCATCCCAACTTTGTTATCATCTAACAATCAAACCATTTTTAAAATATTACCGAGGTTCCTAAACGCCAATGAAATAAACCTGTAAAAATTAAATGTATCCAAAAGAAACTTCACATTAAATAAAATTACTCGGTAATGGCAAGAACACTCCATAAGGGTGAAACGCCAATTTAAAAAAAAAAAAAAAAAAAAGAATCACAAATCACGATATTCAATCACTGATAGTGAGAGTGACACAAATTCGTGATTTTGAGCTCATCACTACACTATTAAGAAATTAAAAATATTGTATTGATTCATCAACATTTTAAAATTGAATGAATAGATTTTGTATAATATAATATCATGTATGTACAAATAATACGCAGCTAATCAACAATTTTTATGCAAATTATTTTATTTCTTATTGTTATTAATTACTTTTAGTTCATGAAATTATTTTTAAAAATGTGTAAATTATGATGTTCGAAATCCGGAGTTCCGTTTTCGGAGATGCGTTTTCAGTTTTAACGTAACGTTTTTGCGAACACGTAACCTCACCGAATTCGTACCCTTATTGGATCTCATTTACAGCGCATTTTTTGGAGAAATTATTGAATTCGGCGATAGGTATCGAACATTGGCAGGCCCGAACTTTATTAAAAAATACAATTTTAATTACTAATATTATTTTTTGTTTTGATTATTTATTATATTTTGTGCCGATGTAAAAAGTATGTAAATGTTCAAGCAAACAAAAAAATCAGCTGTTTAAATTTCTGTTAATTCAGTTGTCAGTACATATTTAAACGCTCTGCTTTGTTCATTTTTATTTGTTGAGAAACGCGGCCAAACTTGAGAAAACTAACAGAGATTTTTGCAAAAGACATGTTTTTCGGTAGAGTAGTGTGCCCTGATTTCAAAGAAGAAAAAATTATTGGGTTTCAAATATTTCAAAAAGTTATTATACTTTAAAGGTTCGATGTTTTTGATAGCAAAAATCATCTTTGAGTCGTAATACATACCTAACTTCTAGAAGTTGCCTTATTTGGAATTGTACCATTCGAAAAGCAACCGTATTCGCCATTGCGAATTTGTTTGAATCCGAGAAGTTATGTATTCTCAACATACACCAGAAATACTAATCGAAGCTCCAACCCAATGAAACGGGGTATGATATCTCCGAAAACGGGACATTATCGGATATAGAACAACATTAACGATGAAACAATACATATTGAAGGTTCACTTAATCCAGAACAGTGTACAGAACAGTGTTTTGTTTTTGTGAGTGGGTAAATCCTTTATGATGGAGGTAAAACCCGAAACCCTGATTTTATTGCACCCGTTGAAAGAATATCACTTTCATTTTTGAGAATGTCAAACAAAATTTTTTGTGCTGAAAATCGTATTACAGAGGGAAAACTTATTAAAGGGGAACTTATTAAGATGGTTTCACTATATTTGTATCCAAAACAAGTACGCGTCTAGAATACACCTCTCTGCAACCTACTGTGCGGTCCCTTGCCGGTCGCTAGACTATCTCAACCTGCAGGAACTCTCGCATCTCGGTCCTAATCGAATGTTGCCCTTGTTGCAGGTTATTCCCGAAGAAGAGCAAACTGTCAATTATAAAAGCTTATCAGAAGTAAAGTAGGGAATGGCGGAAAAGATAAGCAGGATCTGGAATCGAGGTGCTGACGTCAGTAATGAAGACCCTTCAACATCTCTCCACCCCGAGAGCAGTAACGACGATGCCTTACGAAGCCACAATACCCAAAGATTGTTCCAGATTATCGAGAGAAAACTATCCGAGCAGGATATAATTGATAACATTGAAGCTTGCTTAAAAAACGGAGCAGATGTTAACGGTCAGAATGACACAGGAAGAACAGTGCTGTATATTGCTGAACAGAAAAACTATAAAAAAGTTGTGGAGTTTCTACTCGGGCAAGACGGGATCAGAAGAGATACTGAGGCCTGCTCTGGTCGAAACGCGCTCAGCTCGGCCGGCCCTGAGCAGCAGGCGGTCAGGGCAGCTGCTGGCAGCACAGAAGACATCATTATTGGAAATACTCCTCACCCGCCTGATGCAGGCATGGCACCTGTGATTAGTGAATTAATTGTTGATATTAACAAAGATTTAAAGGAATTGCTTGTCGATATTAAAATAGAGTACAGCTCAGAGAAGTACATTAATTTACTGGAAACAGTGGCACAAGACAGTAGCAGCATAAATGATAAACTATACTTAGATCCATATCCGAGCGCTCACACCCTGGCACTGCTCGCCCTGAAAGCATACTCGGATATACCAGACAAGCTGCCGGAGGGCTGGGAGTTGCTGACGACTGCCCAGAATTCTGACCTGACCAACGGGTACTTTGGCGCAGCCTTCTGGTGCCGCGCCCTGCAGCAGGTGGTCGTGGCGCACAGAGGAACCATCATCACCAATGCCGGGGCTATGTTGGCTAATTACAAAAGTGTAATCAATTACAAAAATTCTTCACACATGCAGTCGGCCATTACCTTTACTGACTCGATCGCGAGCACATTAACTAAAGTGAAAAAATATCACGGCAACTGTTTTCAATTGTCCATCACCGGCCATTCCCTGGGGGGGTGGCTGGCGCAGGTCACCGCCTTCACCGTCAAGTACCTGCAGAAGGACAAGTCGACCTTCAGAAAAGTGAGAAATGTTCGAGACGGCTTCCACGCGCACACGGTCGTTTTTGATAGTCCCGGATGCAGAACCATGTTAAACAAAATGAAAGAAAAATTTGATCTGCGATATGAGAGATCAATTTTTTTGAGAAGATTGGACATCAGTTCTTATTTGTCCGCGCCAAACAGGATAAACTGCTTAAACCCACATCTGGGAATAATATATCGAGTCGTGACGGATCTCTCAGACATGACAGCTCTGGATGAATACACGGCGGGGTACATTTTTAAAACTCACAGCATGGAGAAGATGGTGCAAGCATGGTCGAAGTTAGAGACCCCGAACATGGTCGAGATGCTGGACTGGCCGCTCCGCAGCGTCCTCCGGGGAGAGGAATATAACAAATTCTTCAAAAGTGCCAATGTCAAAAATGAATATCATCAGCAGACTGACCGTTATGAATTCAAAGAAATTGACAAGAAATGTTGTAGTTTGAGATTATTTTCCGAGGACGAGCTGCTCTTGCTAGATTCGTGGTTGATATTAAAAAAGTCTATGATGAATATAACAAATTTAATAAAAATGAAAGATTTGATTGTCAGTGATTTATTTGACAAATTTGACATCGATAAAGAAAAACAAATCATCACATGTTCATCTGAAGAATCTATACAGAAGGTAATCCGGCACACTAAAGCTCTCATGCGCTGGCTCCCTGCGGAGGTGATGGATGCCACAAGGCAGCAGGCAGCGCAGGTGCCATCGGCGGCCGAGGCCTTGTTCCGCATGGAGGGAGACAACTACTTCCGCTCCCTCAAGAAGAGTCAAGTAAACTATAGAGATACAATAGAGCTAGAAGCCTTTTTAATATCTGGTAGCAATATTATGATTCTCAGAACATCGGACAGTGACTCGGAAATGACAAGATTTGTGAACATATTTAATCAAATCAAGATGAAATTCAAAATTCCTAATGATGAAACTAATAAGAATTACAGTTTCATGGATCTGAAAAGAATTAAAAGGTTAGAATCCTTGGCCGATATTAAAAGCATATACCGATTTTGTTTTACAGGAGATTATTTATTCATCATTCAATGTAATGAAAATTACGACAAAAGCTTTGAAACCATTTTGTTTGAAATATTAACCAATTTGAAAAATTATTCAAGCAATAAACTTATATTCATTGATTCGCAAGAGTCAAATTTTGAACAGTTTGTGAAGTCATTTTACCTTTCTCAAGAGATTCGTGACAATTTGACATTGAAACATACAGAAGAAATAAAGTTAAGCGATCTCACTAACGAGTCAATGATAAGATTTTTTGAACAAAAAATAATCCTTCTCCAGGGAGAGTTACTCAGCTTACGAGAACTCGTGGGGGAATATTGCCAATTAACTGATAATCAGCAAAAACAAGTAAATAAGCTAATAGATATACAAATGTTAAAAAACCTTTTGACCATTGACAATTATGTCATTAAGATGAATGATAAATTTCTTAATCATAATGATCTAAATGTGTATTCAATACTTAACACAGAGGTCATCCTGGAGAGGATTGGTCATGTCCTACAGAAACATCCTCGCGATGCTCTGCTGGTGATCAGTGGCATCAGGCAAGAGGAACTGAGGATTGGCAAATGGAATGAGCTTGTGCGTAGTATGGGACAGGACTCAAAAGAACGGATCTTCACAACTGTAGGAGATGGAGAATCGATTTTTAAACAAATGTGTCGAGATAAACCTGACTCAACTCTATACTTGCTTAATGCTTCGGCAGAACGTGTGTCATGTAAAACCATTTATAAGAAAGAATTCTATATGAAAAGGCGCTACCACAAAATCATTTTTAATATTGAACAATTCGCTCGCCAGATAAATATTTGGAATGAATTATTTGTCTTTCAAAGTGTTGAAGACAAAGAATTTCTGATTAAAGGATTGTCAATATCTGAAGGAAATAAGATTATTTTTTTGGAAAGTGAACACATTAAGACAGCCGCCTCGATAGAAGAAGTGGATATCATTATCAGGGAAAACCCCAATATGCCTGTCCACATATTGAAGCAAGAAACTAGTGGTGGTCCGATTCTGTGGCAACGTTCGCAAGGGTCTATAAATGGTATTCGCCCATACATTTTATCGGCAGACATCGGTGAGTCGATAGACGAGGGAGATCTTTGCGATACTTGTCAAAAGGTAATAATTATAGCCGATGAGCCCGGCATGGGGAAATCGACCAGCCTGACGAGCATGTCAAGGTTGTTGCAGTCAGCCTGGGTGATCAGGATTGACCTGAAAGATTTTAAAATCCCTTCTCAGGATTTACCTTCCGAGCTAAGCCTGAATTTGGTTTGCGAGATTATTATGAGAGAATGTGGGCTCCGCGAGTTACTGCAATTCTGTTTGGATAAACAGAATAAACATTCTCGAAAAGTTTATTTACTTTTCGATGGTTTCGACGAAATCAAGCAAGGCGGTTCCTCTAAAAGCATTGAAGGTGAAGTGATAAGACTTTTGCAGTATGTGAGTAACGAAACCACAGCGAGAGTATGGGTCACCACACGGCTGTACAGAAAAAATATGCTTGAAAATGCACTCTCAGCCTTTGCAACGCGGTTTGAAAAGATCAGCGAAAGTCAACAGCGGGAGTATCTCGTGAGGTTTTGGTGCGCACACTTGCTCCTGGAGCTGGAGAATTATAGAGAAGATGAGGAAAGAAAAATTGAGATATGCGCGGCATCTTTATATGAAAATGCTAAAAAGGTGCTCGGTAACGACGTTCAAAACTTCATGGGGATTCCGTTGCAGATGCGAATGTTGGCAGAAATCTTCATGCAACGGGTCAAGGTTTATGTACAATCAGAAACTGTTATCGTAAACACCTTCGATGTTAAGAGTGTGTTGGACTTATATCGGGAGTTTATTAAACTTAAATATGAAATATATTTCAGTGATAAGATAGGACTGAGCGAGCGAATGCCCTATTATATGAAAGATATTAACAGAGACCATATTACAGAAAGACATAGAATGTTGGGCGTCCGCACGCTCTTTCCTCAATTTGCAGAAGAATACTTCAACGATGATGAGGAAAAGTGGGGAGCTGAACTGTGCAGGGTGGGGCTGGTCCAGTCGGGCGGAGATAGAAACGAGAACACTGACTTCATCCACCGCACGCTAGCTGAGTACTTTTGTGCTGACCTAGTTGTCGATTGGCTGAGCAAAATGGGCCGGTATCACGGACACGCACCCGTGATTGAATTACTATTATGTCAAATATTACTGCTTGATGAGTATAGGGTTGTCAGAATATTTATCAACAACTTAGTTCTATTGGAACCATTATCTGAGAAAGCGGATAATTTCATTGCTTTAAAAATTAGTGATATTTGGCAGAAAAATAAAAGTTCTTTATTTAATGAATCTAATTTAACGGCTAAGCATGTAGCCATACAGGAAGGAAATTCTGGAATTATAAACATTCTGGAAGGCGGTTTAAGTTGTGAAACAGTCCCGGGTGGATTATTGGCTTTCTCAGCGTGCAAGTTCAATGAATATAAATAGAAATATAGTATAACGAAAAGAGGAATGAAAACAACACTCTTCCGGAGAGTTGGGGCGGTGAGAAAAATGACAACAATGCAGCAGGACTAGGATTACCGCAATGATTTGCAGATATAAAGTAAAGAACAGTTACAGACAATAATTTTGTATCATATGTCAGTAAAAGTTTCATTATTTAATTGTAAGGTTACGATATATTGTATTAAGTGTAATTCAGCCAATTATATGTAAATGAATTGAAACTATAATACATCATTACATATCATTACAACAATGTGATTGTTTCACTCTTTCTTTGACATTAACATTTCCCCTTTTGTTGCCCTCCAATGAAGATTCGCTTCTAGCGCAAGGACGTGATACATCTCAACCAGTTTATTTTCACCTCAATTTGGAAAGTGTTTGAGTGGTGGTAGAGGTTCAGGGAAGAACTGAGAATGGGGTCAGGGACTAAAATAAATAAATAATTTATATTATATTAGGTTGATGCAAAAGTTACTGCCATATTTTATTAAAAAACTTTATAGTTTTAAAAGTAAGAATGTTTATTACATAATTTCCATTATTTGACACGACTGTCTCCCATCTAGAAATAAATTTATTTATTCTATCCCTATAAAAAATCTCATTAAAAGTCGTGTTGACTTCTTCCACACAAAGCATCTTTCCTATCCAGTGGTGTTGTCCATAAAAGCGAGTTTCTATCAGCTCTGACGATACTATCTCAGGTTGGTGTAGTTTTTTTGCAAATTAACGAAAATTGAACAATGAACTGAATGCAGTAAACACATTTTCAGTCGTGAACCTGAAATGAGCATTCCATCTCGAGACAATGCAGTTTTGTTACCTTTCATTTTGTTTAGTAATGTAAAAATGCCGACCTGCCGGTGAATGTGTGTGGGGGAGCCGTTATGGGAGCTTTTGCCCATAAAACAACGGACCTGGGCAAGCGGTGGGTCACCATTCACTAGCCTGGCCTTCTTATTCCATTATTATTGTTGTGTATAGGTACTTATGTAAATTTTATTTTTTCTTGCTATGTTGATTACTATAAAGCACAATAACGAGGGACGAAAGGCAGTAAATAGTAGCTTTGTAAAAAAATGTCTGTCAATCTACGACTACATTTACACAGCTCAATCTATTTTCTCTTTTTGATTTCATTTATACTCATGGGACGCTCTGCCGAGCGGAACTAATGGATGAGTAAATAACGAGAGCGTGAAGGGGCGCTGCCTCTCTGCACCCTTGATTAAAATAAAAACTCTATCCTGGTAAAAATAGTTCCTGGGGATCGATGGCTCGGTGCGAAATGAGAATGCGAAATCTCTAAATTTTACGTGACTTTGTCAGAGTGTCGGTATAAGAGTATTTTTCCCATTTCAACTTGATTACTTACATATATATTATAATTTTCAATATTTGCCAAACTGCGAGGGTCGATATAAATAAATAAATGTTGTTCCTCAAAATCCGTTTTTTATTACTCAATTCTCTCGAGTCTCGTATTGCATACGGTAAAACACCACGAATGAATTAATTGTAATATATGGCCCTTGAATGTGTAATCAGAGAGTGATTATGTATATGCCAAAAACTTCCATACTTACCTATCAACCACAAGACCGCCTGAGACTGACACCACATCAGCCCCGACGATAGACCCCGCAATGGGATCTGAAACATCGGCCAGAGAGGTCGGATTCACACGGCAGAATAGCCCAGAAACCTGCGTAGAAGTACACCTGGGGTTACTACAGAAAACCTTAGCAATCCTCGCGTGAGCACAAGATGTAAGTTACCTTTCTGTTGCAACCAAAGTATTTAATTAGCTTCCCAAATGTATGTAAATCATACTGAGAAGCGAGAAGAAGTCACTTCAAGTATGTAATAAAAAGGTTGTGCCTTCAGCTGTTAGCAAATTGATAAATTGGTATTTTATAAAAGTTTTGTAATGCATGGGTTTTTATAAATTTAATATCTGTGAAATCCAATTTAAGCTTTACCAAGTGACAGTCACTTTCATAATTGTAATAATTAACTTAGAAACTTAGCGAGCTGGTCGGCATTCCTGCTTTACATCAATCAGAAATATATCCACATCAGTATGTGGCCCTTCTCCGCCCGTGTGGACGCTAGTAGCAGTGAACTGGTCCCGGCCACCGGAGCCAGCCCGATGTTGGGAGCAGCAACTGCCTCCAGATGACGCTAGATGAAGACAGCGAGGGGTGCGAACTTCCACACAGCAGAGAGAGCCTCCGGCCACTAGGTGCATTTGACTTCTTCTTTTTCATTTTTCAGTGTTTCACTTCCCGTTGCGTCGATAAAAATGTTTGTAGTGGTATAATTGAAATTTTTTGGTCAACATATTGTGTTTTCGAAATTGACATTTATTTACTCTTAATATAGTGCGTACATATACGCTCTAATACCTATAAACAAGATTAAAATGTTCATTTTTACAACAACTGATCTTGCACATATTTGCTTAGTTTCATTTTGAATCTACGTAGTCTCTCTTCCTTTCTCATGTCATCTAGCATTTCATTGAAAATCTTCATCGCACTCTATCTTCCTATGTCTTCCTCTCGTGTAATGTTTGCGATCATGTTGATACGCATCCATTTTTCTTATAAATTCTGTCAATTTTTTTAGTGAGGATTTCAAAAATAAACACCACGCATTGAAATATATTTTTCTGAATATTATTAGCCTAAAATAAAATGTCACTGCAGCCGTCGATGTGAGGGGAATGATAATAGAGCTGTATACTATTTGACAAGACTCGGTACTAATGAATCTTCTGATCCTTCCCAGAAGTGACATTTCTTTAGCAAACTTTTTAGTCTTTATTGAGTTTTGTTTACTTTTCTTCAGCCATATTGTTTAATTCACTCAGAATAGTTGAAAAGTCTTGAAACCGCTATAACCGATATGTTAAACATTACATTTTTTACTTTTCTCTGTACTCGTGTTAGTGTGTTATTTATCTGAGCCTTGCCTTGCTTCACTCTTTTTATTTTTACACTTTAAACGGTACAATTCTACGTAAGTTTACTTCATATTTGTATGTTATTTAATTATGTATTTATTTTACACATTGAACATTACAATTTTACATAAGCTTACTTCATCTCTTATACTGGAAAAGCACCGTCTGCTATAATACACTAAAATACTAGTGTAGCAGGCAGGGCACCGAACTCCGTAATCTTCGCTGGAATGTCTTATCCATATTTTATAACAATATAACACACCGCAGTATGAATCTAAAAAATGAATAACTATTATTATATAATAGTAATATTTTTTGCAAATCATAAATAAACAACGCCTCACTAAAATGGTACTCAGTTGTGACAGTAGTAAACCTGTGTAGAAAAAATATGCAAACGATGATACTGTTTATGTACTAAATTGTGTCGAATTCAGGAAAGAAATGCAAGTTGATATTAAAATTATTATTATTATTGATTTCAGGTGAACAGCGGTTCGGAAGCCGACGGTGCGGCCACGATGGCAGCTCGCCTATGCAACATCATCCGACAACGGAATACTCCATGTCACTGGGCAGTGCCAGTAATAATGTGACTAGTAGGTATTTTTACTTTATCAGCTCAAACTAGCTGACGTGCCTATCTATATAACCGCAAACATTTTGTGGAATCAGTTATTTGCCCGGTACAAATATTTTTTAATTACCCTGAAGCGAATTGCATTTTAGTCAAACCTCAAACCGATGTTCATTTATTTATTCGTACATTATTACGCACAATTGTTTTCATAATTTATTTGATTTTAACAGAAATGGTAAATGGCTTTAGAAATATTAAATTAAATACATATTACCTTTTTATTACCAATTTAATTTAAACACGCGTGCAATTTCTTTTCAATGTTTCTTCTTCTATGTATTAGTAATATGTATAATATAAAGATGACACCATTTTTATGATTTAGTGACGACACATTGTTTTGTGTGTTATTTAATATATAAATCATTAATTTTTTACACCACGAGATTTGTGGTTGATATTGAATAGTTTAATATTTTTTACATAAAAATTATTTGTTGTAAATGTATCGTATACATACATACTATGATATGGAAAAACTTTGTTCCAATTTGCAAAGCGAGCTCTTATTCAAGCTCATAACCAATGTGTTTGTTTTATCACATTTATGTTCTATTTTATAATTTATATTTTGTATTCCGTTTTCAGTTTTCTTTCTCCACTATTTCTATTATTAGAAAATTAGTGGATTTGAAATAATAATATTTAAAAACGAGCTTACCATCATTTTTTTAACAATAGTGTAAGTTTAATAAAAAATTTTTATGTAAAAGTCTTTGCATTGAAAATATTAAAATAATTTCTAATGATTGAAAATCCTTATTTACATATTTAAAATAAACTTTCCGAAGGTACACGTGTATATAAAAGTATGTACGTTCTTTTTAAATATTTAATTTAATTTTATTTTCACTTAATGATAGTGCGTATGTAAGAAATGAAAATAAGAAAAGCATTCTGACGTATATTCTATAGTGCAATTTCTTTTTGAAGTTTTTTCTTTCACGTATTAGTAATATGTGTAATATAAAGGTGATACCATTTTTCTGATTTTGCGATACCACATTGTTTTGTATTTATTAAATAAATTATTCATTTTTCTCACCACGAGCTTTGTTGCCTTATTATATTAGATTTTTAAATTATTTTTTACTAACAAAACTATTTGTCTTAAATTTGTCAAATACATATTATTTTCTGATTTAGCGATGGCGCATTGTTATATAATATTATTTCTTACCATGAGCCTTGTGGCGTTATTATATTGAATTTGTTAAGTATTTTTTACTAACACAAATATCTGTCTTAAATATATCATATACATGCTATGGTATGGGAAAAATTAGTTCCAAATTCAGAAGCAATGTGTTTGTATTACCACATATTTATCCTGTTTTATATTTTGTGTTTTGTTAATAATGTTGTAATATGTTTGTATTCTTTCACAATTTTTTGTATTCTCTAATTAGCAGATTTGACATAATAAATATTTTAAAACCAGCTTCACATCTTTTATTGTTTTACCAAATTCTCATTTTCAACAATATCGTAAAATCGTAAAATAATTTCTATTGATTGAAAATCATTATTTTCGATAGAAAAACTACTTTTCTATCGAAAATAATGATTTTTGAAATATATATATAATGAAAATGAAACATTAAAAAAAAAAGCGGCAAATAGGCTGTTAGTTTCACCACGATCTATAGAGTGCACTAATGAACCGGAACTTCCAGATCTTCCGCCATTACTATTTCCTCCGGTCCGATTTTATCGTCAGAATTCCCTATCTAGTATATCTCTTATCTATGCTTAAACCGGATATCCTGTCCTGGTGGGACTTTTTAATTATATTTATACACTCAGTGCATTTTTTGCATGTGAATCTTTTTTATGCGATTTTCTGTGGAATGCATCTACTGCATAAAAAGAGGATCAAATGTAATCCAAAAATTATTAAAACCTTTTAGAAAAATTTGGGTAAAAGAACATTTAGTCGTCAAAGTCAATTGCTAAACTCAGTAGCGTAACTATACCGATACGATGCATTAGGGTCCACGTTAGATGGGGGCCAAAATGTCCGTACCGTACAATATTTCTGCACGTATCGATATTTTTCCCAGCGGTAATATGGACTAATAAATTTTGATCTTTTGTGTATTGTGATAATATTATCGATATACAGAATAGGTAGAACACTATTGATATGTCGGGTTAAGGGCCAGACCGTCGTCGTAAAACGAAGCAAGGTTTTTTATAATTCACTGCATGTAATTTCCTAAAAACATGTTTTTTCACGAAAGTGTGAATATTAAGAGGCCTATTTTGTTATTTTTATTTATTGGATAAGACTGCTTAGTACTTATTTTTTTATGCGTTTATGTATATTTAAATCAGTACCCGACTTGTTAGGAATTTTTACAACAAAAACGCCGCCGCTGTGGAATGAAACCGATGTTTCGTTTATTATTAATTATATAAACAAATATTTGTTAAAGCTATCTAGAGGGCGTGAAACTATGAAGGGATCGTATTATTGCTGTGCCAATGTTAATATTATACTAATAAACTGTAATGTTTATACTAATAGACTAAATTGTTTGTTCAACGCAACCAAAGTCTTTTGTGTGGGAATGTATCGAAGCAGTACTTACGAGATAGTTGTATAAATAAATCGCATTTCCTCGCCCCGCGCCTTGCTGGTACAGATCGATACTTGCCGCCGGACCTGTTACCAGCATTGTCCGATTGCGTATGATGAATTCTCCGTTATATTATCATGTTTGTCAATATTTGACTTTAAATACTCAATATTTCGAGAAAAAAATTATAACTATTTTACAGCCATTAAAACTAGTAAAAGCATTATTTTCACATTTAAAATGCTTACAAATTGCAAAATTTCTTACGATAACGTGAGTTGACTGAAAATTTTCTAGCATGGTATGCCGGGGTTAATAAACTGATTACAATTTGAAGTTTGTAGGGACGCTGAATCGCACTTCTGTAGTACGATTCAGCGTATACTTGAAGAGTAGGCCTGTCAATTCTATAAATAATTACTCAGTACAGGAAAAACCAAGTCTATCTGAATCTTATTATTTGATGGAGTTTGTTGTGAGTAAATTATAATTAGTTGATGCAGAAGATAGATATGATTTGAAGTAAACGAAACTCGAGAATTGATGTTGGATTCTCTCAATGGTCTGTACCTCCAGTTGGTGTTCCTCCGGAGCATTATATTATATCAATACCATAATTAAAATTAGATTGTTGTTGTGCGAATTCCTGAATGATTAGTGTCCCAGATAATTGACTTGCAAAACTTTGACAAGAGTGTAATAAAATTTGTAACACAGCAAATTATTATATCTTATTAATGTTTATCAGATAAAACAAATTCAGACCTTATCTTTGGGCAGCCGAGTTCCATATCTCTGCTGACGCAGATGGGAGTAGATATTGGTGGACAATGAGAGCTTAACAGAAATTTGTTTTTATACAATATAAATCAAACAATATCATTAGATAAGAAGTCTTTACTTATCATTTAAATAAAATGTATTTTATTAATATAATACACTATTTTAATGTCTTCTTTTGTTCCTTTAATAAAGCCCAGTGACTATAGAGTGTCCATCCGTTCATCTATATACTATAAAATATGACAGAAAAAGTTTATTTTTTCCCCAAAAAAACATTAGAAATAATAAATCAACTGCTACACATGCATTATTTAAATGCACAAATGATGTGTCCACCCACTTGCGTCAAAAGTTAACATTAAATTATACACACTAAATAATTTTTACATAATATTTCAAAACGTCATTAAATATTGCGATCCTGGATAATCGAGAGTCTTCACTATTTATTGTTCAAGTGGTAAGGAAGCTCATGGAAAATTTGATTGTTCTATAATAATTAAGATAATACATTTCGTTGATTAGAAGTTATCAACACGAACTGCTTGTGTAGCTTTTTATTTATTTTGAGTCAGTTTTTTGATCGGATCTGAATTAGAATATAAATCTAATCAACCACTTTACGCCACATAATGAACATCCGTAAAATTAAACCCAAAATGATGTATTTAATGAATGGGCATATTTAAGAAATGAGGAACAATTTCAGGGCATGTTATGTTAATAACATTATTATTCTAACATATTTAAATACTTCAAAAGAGGGATATGTTAACATATTTGGAGCGCAGCCATAGCAGAATTGAGTTTGTAGCCGAGTATGTAATTGTAATCAGTGATTTTACATGTTCCGAGTTTTTTACAAAACAGCCAATTATATACTCTGGTAATTCTAATCATCAATCTTGTGTCCCAAAATTCAAGTTTGTAAAATGTCTCTTGCTCAGTATTACAGTATGTACAGAAGATACTCATTTTACAAAGATCCGTGGGAACTGTGTTATTTCAAATTATGCCGTGTAAAAAGATAAACCTTTGTTTTAAACCACGTTATTTAGAAATCATGTAAAATGAGAATTAGGTGTGCACACATATGTATTTATAAACTGTATAAAATCCGCTGTCTCTGTAGCCTCCTTGCGGATAATGCCTGCACCTCCGTAGCCCCCCTTGCTACGCTGCCGCAATCTGACTGGACAGCTGGGCGGCAACGTCATCTTCTTCACGTTCTAATATCTAGAATATTTAAATCCAATTTTTTATACACCCTCCCTACAAATTTCTCAACTACACAAAGAATTTTCCTTCAGTTATTATAATTAAGCAGTATTTTTGCAACATTAAGGGAAATATTTTTCTTTGATTAATTAATGAAGAATGTTAATGGCACAAACGTTAGTAGAACTACAGTTACAAGTCTAGTTATCACTCGCTAAAACTTGCACAATTATTTTTTTAACGCCGCAACTAAATTGCACAATTTGACGGTGCTCAGATAAAAAAAATTGTTATCGGTTGCTTCCATTTTGTGTTGAGGCTACAAACACTGGTTTCCTTAAACGATCCCCGAGATTTCAGAGCCCTGAATAAGATCACAAATATTTTTGTTCAATAAACCATGCGATATGGAAATGTCGTCAAAATGAAATTATTTGAACATAAACATAATTTTAGTTCAATGGTTATGTCATAACGTCTAGTACGTACTGCTAACTTCAAATACATTTATATATTTTAATCACATATCAAGTTTTTCGATTAATTTATATGATTTGAATAGTGCATTATCCATCTGTAATTATAAACAAGCATCTACTTATAAAATGTTTGTCTCAGCACGGGCGCAGCCCAGTGAGGATGGCAATATGAAAACAATTGTGCGTAATAATGTACGAATAAATAAATGAACATCGGTTTGAGGTTTGACTAAAATGCAATTCGCTTCAGGGTAATTAAAAAATATTTGTACCGGGCAAATAACTGATTCCACAAAATGTTTGCGGTTATATAGGTAGGCACGTCAGCTAGTTTGAGCTGATAAAGTAAAAATACCTACTAGTCACATTATTACTGACACTGCCCAGTGACATGGAGTATTCCGTTGTTGGATGATGTTGCATAGGCGAGCTGCCATCGTGGCCGCACCGTCGGCTTCCGAACCGCTGTTCACCTGAAATCAATAATAATAATAATTTTAATATCAACTTGCATTTCTTTCCTGAATTCGACACAATTTAGTACATAAACAGTATCATCGTTTGCATATTTTTTCTACACAGGTTTACTACTGTCACAACTGAGTACCATTTTAGTGAGGCGTTGTTTATTTATGATTTGCAAAAAATATTACTATTATATAATAATAGTTATTCATTTTTTAGATTCATACTGCGGTGTGTTATATTGTTATAAAATATGGATAAGACATTCCAGCGAAGATTACGGAGTTCGGTGCCCTGCCTGCTACACTAGTATTTTAGTGTATTATAGCAGACGGTGCTTTTCCAGTATAAGAGATGAAGTAAGCTTATGTAAAATTGTAATGTTCAATGTGTAAAATAAATAAATAATTAAATAACATACAAATATGAAGTAAACTTACGTAGAATTGTACCGTTTAAAGTGTAAAAATAAAAAGAGTGAAGCAAGGCAAGGCTCAGATAAATAACACACTAACAGGAGTACAGAGAAAAGTAAAAAATGTAATGTTTAACATATCGGTTATAGCGGTTTCAAGACTTTTCAACTATTCTGAGTGAATTAAACAATATGGCTGAAGAAAAGTAAACAAAACTCAATAAAGACTAAAAAGTTTGCTAAAGAAATGTCGCTTCTGGGAAGGATCAGAAGATTCATTAGTACCGAGTCTTGTCAAATAGTATACAGCTCTATTATCATTCCCCTCACATCGACGGCTGCAGTGACATTTTATTTTAGGCTAATAATATTCAGAAAAATATATTTCAATGCGTGGTGTTTATTTTTGAAATCCTCACTAAAAAAATTGACAGAATTTATAAGAAAAATGGATGCGTATCAACATGATCGCAAACATTACACGAGAGGAAGACATAGGAAGATAGAGTGCGATGAAGATTTTCAATGAAATGCTAGATGACATGAGAAAGGAAGAGAGACTACGTAGATTCAAAATGAAACTAAGCAAATATGTGCAAGATCAGTTGTTGTAAAAATGAACATTTTAATCTTGTTTATAGGTATTAGAGCGTATATGTACGCACTATATTAAGAGTAAATAAATGTCAATTTCGAAAACACAATATGTTGACCAAAAAATTTCAATTATACCACTACAAACATTTTTATCGACGCAACGGGAAGTGAAACACTGAAAAATGAAAAAGAAGAAGTCAAATGCACCTAGTGGCCGGAGGCTCTCTCTGCTGTGTGGAAGTTCGCACCCCTCGCTGTCTTCATCTAGCGTCATCTGGAGGCAGTTGCTGCTCCCAACATCGGGCTGGCTCCGGTGGCCGGGACCAGTTCACTGCTACTAGCGTCCACACGGGCGGAGAAGGGCCACATACTGATGTGGATATATTTCTGATTGATGTAAAGCAGGAATGCCGACCAGCTCGCTAAGTTTCTAAGTTAATTATTACAATTATGAAAGTGACTGTCACTTGGTAAAGCTTAAATTGGATTTCACAGATATTAAATTTATAAAAACCCATGCATTACAAAACTTTTATAAAATACCAATTTATCAATTTGCTAACAGCTGAAGGCACAACCTTTTTATTACATACTTGAAGTGACTTCTTCTCGCTTCTCAGTATGATTTACATACATTTGGGAAGCTAATTAAATACTTTGGTTGCAACAAAAAGGTAACTTACATCTTGTGCTCACGCGAGGATTGCTAAGGTTTTCTGTAGTAACCCCAGGTGTACTTCTACGCAGGTTTCTGGGCTATTCTGCCGTGTGAATCCGACCTCTCTGGCCGATGTTTCAGATCCCATTGCGGGGTCTATCGTCGGGGCTGATGTGGTGTCAGTCTCAGGCGGTCTTGTGGTTGATAGGTAAGTATGGAAGTTTTTGGCATATACATAATCACTCTCTGATTACACATTCAAGCGCCATATATTACAATTAATTCATTCGTGCTGTTTTACCGTATGCAATACGAGACTCGAGAGAATTGAGTAATAAAAAACGGATTTTGAGGAACAACATTTATTTATTTATATCGACCCTCGCAGTTTGGCAAATATTGAAAATTATAATATATATGTAAGTAATCAAGTTGAAATGGGAAAAATACTCTTATACCGACACTCTGACAAAGTCACGTAAAATTTAGAGATTTCGCATTCTCATTTCGCACCGAGCCATCGATCCCCAGGAACTATTTTTACCAGGATAGAGTTTTTATTTTAATCAAGGGTGCAGAGAGGCAGCGCCCCTTCACGCTCTCGTTATTTACTCATCCATTAGTTCCGCTCGGCAGAGCGTCCCATGAGTATAAATGAAATCAAAAAGAGAAAATAGATTGAGCTGTGTAAATGTAGTCGTAGATTGACAGACATTTTTTTACAAAGCTACTATTTACTGCCTTTCGTCCCTCGTTATTGTGCTTTATAGTAATCAACATAGCAAGAAAAAATAAAATTTACATAAGTACCTATACACAACAATAACAATGGAATAAGAAGGCCAGGCTAGTGAATGGTGACCCACCGCTTGCCCAGGTCCGTTGTTTTATGGGCAAAAGCTCCCTAACGGCTCCCCCACAAACATTCACCGGCAGGTTGGCATTTTTACATTACTAAACAAAATGAAAGGTAACAAAACTGCATTGTCTCGAGATGGAATGCTCATTTCAGGTTCACGACTGAAAATGTGTTTACTGCATTGAGTTCGTTGTTCAATTTTCGTTAATTTGCAAAAAAACTACACCAACCTGAGATAGTATCGTCAGAGCTGATAGAAACTCGCTTTTATGGACAACACCACTGGATAGGAAAGATGCTTTGTGTGGAAGAAGTCAACACGACCCTTAATGAGATTTTTTATAGGGATAGAATAAATAAATTTATTTCTAGATGGGAGACAGTCGTGTCAAATAATGGAAATTATGTAATAAACATTCTTACTTTTAAAACTATAAAGTTTTTTAATAAAATATGGCAGTAACTTTTGCATCAACCTAATATAATATAAATTATTTATTTATTTTAGTCCCTGACCCCATTCTCAGTTCTTCCCTGAACCTCTACCACCACTCAAACACTTTCCAAATTGAGGTGAAAATAAACTGGTTGAGATGTATCACGTCCTTGCGCTAGAAGCGAATCTTCATTGGAGGGCAACAAAAGGGGAAATGTTAATGTCAAAGAAAGAGTGAAACAATCACATTGTTGTAATGATATGTAATGATGTATTATAGTTTCAATTCATTTACATATAATTGGCTGAATTACACTTAATACAATATATCGTAACCTTACAATTAAATAATGAAACTTTTACTGACATATGATACAAAATTATTGTCTGTAACTGTTCTTTACTTTATATCTGCAAATCATTGCGGTAATCCTAGTCCTGCTGCATTGTTGTCATTTTTCTCACCGCCCCAACTCTCCGGAAGAGTGTTGTTTTCATTCCTCTTTTCGTTATACTATATTTCTATTTATATTCATTGAACTTGCACGCTGAGAAAGCCAATAATCCACCCGGGACTGTTTCACAACTTAAACCGCCTTCCAGAATGTTTATAATTCCAGAATTTCCTTCCTGTATGGCTACATGCTTAGCCGTTAAATTAGATTCATTAAATAAAGAACTTTTATTTTTCTGCCAAATATCACTAATTTTTAAAGCAATGAAATTATCCGCTTTCTCAGATAATGGTTCCAATAGAACTAAGTTGTTGATAAATATTCTGACAACCCTATACTCATCAAGCAGTAATATTTGACATAATAGTAATTCAATCACGGGTGCGTGTCCGTGATACCGGCCCATTTTGCTCAGCCAATCGACAACTAGGTCAGCACAAAAGTACTCAGCTAGCGTGCGGTGGATGAAGTCAGTGTTCTCGTTTCTATCTCCGCCCGACTGGACCAGCCCCACCCTGCACAGTTCAGCTCCCCACTTTTCCTCATCATCGTTGAAGTATTCTTCTGCAAATTGAGGAAAGAGCGTGCGGACGCCCAACATTCTATGTCTTTCTGTAATATGGTCTCTGTTAATATCTTTCATATAATAGGGCATTCGCTCGCTCAGTCCTATCTTATCACTGAAATATATTTCATATTTAAGTTTAATAAACTCCCGATATAAGTCCAACACACTCTTAACATCGAAGGTGTTTACGATAACAGTTTCTGATTGTACATAAACCTTGACCCGTTGCATGAAGATTTCTGCCAACATTCGCATCTGCAACGGAATCCCCATGAAGTTTTGAACGTCGTTACCGAGCACCTTTTTAGCATTTTCATATAAAGATGCCGCGCATATCTCAATTTTTCTTTCCTCATCTTCTCTATAATTCTCCAGCTCCAGGAGCAAGTGTGCGCACCAAAACCTCACGAGATACTCCCGCTGTTGACTTTCGCTGATCTTTTCAAACCGCGTTGCAAAGGCTGAGAGTGCATTTTCAAGCATATTTTTTCTGTACAGCCGTGTGGTGACCCATACTCTCGCTGTGGTTTCGTTACTCACATACTGCAAAAGTCTTATCACTTCACCTTCAATGCTTTTAGAGGAACCGCCTTGCTTGATTTCGTCGAAACCATCGAAAAGTAAATAAACTTTTCGAGAATGTTTATTCTGTTTATCCAAACAGAATTGCAGTAACTCGCGGAGCCCACATTCTCTCATAATAATCTCGCAAACCAAATTCAGGCTTAGCTCGGAAGGTAAATCCTGAGAAGGGATTTTAAAATCTTTCAGGTCAATCCTGATCACCCAGGCTGACTGCAACAACCTTGACATGCTCGTCAGGCTGGTCGATTTCCCCATGCCGGGCTCATCGGCTATAATTATTACCTTTTGACAAGTATCGCAAAGATCTCCCTCGTCTATCGACTCACCGATGTCTGCCGATAAAATGTATGGGCGAATACCATTTATAGACCCTTGCGAACGTTGCCACAGAATCGGACCACCACTAGTTTCTTGCTTCAATATGTGGACAGGCATATTGGGGTTTTCCCTGATAATGATATCCACTTCTTCTATCGAGGCGGCTGTCTTAATGTGTTCACTTTCCAAAAAAATAATCTTATTTCCTTCAGATATTGACAATCCTTTAATCAGAAATTCTTTGTCTTCAACACTTTGAAAGACAAATAATTCATTCCAAATATTTATCTGGCGAGCGAATTGTTCAATATTAAAAATGATTTTGTGGTAGCGCCTTTTCATATAGAATTCTTTCTTATAAATGGTTTTACATGACACACGTTCTGCCGAAGCATTAAGCAAGTATAGAGTTGAGTCAGGTTTATCTCGACACATTTGTTTAAAAATCGATTCTCCATCTCCTACAGTTGTGAAGATCCGTTCTTTTGAGTCCTGTCCCATACTACGCACAAGCTCATTCCATTTGCCAATCCTCAGTTCCTCTTGCCTGATGCCACTGATCACCAGCAGAGCATCGCGAGGATGTTTCTGTAGGACATGACCAATCCTCTCCAGGATGACCTCTGTGTTAAGTATTGAATACACATTTAGATCATTATGATTAAGAAATTTATCATTCATCTTAATGACATAATTGTCAATGGTCAAAAGGTTTTTTAACATTTGTATATCTATTAGCTTATTTACTTGTTTTTGCTGATTATCAGTTAATTGGCAATATTCCCCCACGAGTTCTCGTAAGCTGAGTAACTCTCCCTGGAGAAGGATTATTTTTTGTTCAAAAAATCTTATCATTGACTCGTTAGTGAGATCGCTTAACTTTATTTCTTCTGTATGTTTCAATGTCAAATTGTCACGAATCTCTTGAGAAAGGTAAAATGACTTCACAAACTGTTCAAAATTTGACTCTTGCGAATCAATGAATATAAGTTTATTGCTTGAATAATTTTTCAAATTGGTTAATATTTCAAACAAAATGGTTTCAAAGCTTTTGTCGTAATTTTCATTACATTGAATGATGAATAAATAATCTCCTGTAAAACAAAATCGGTATATGCTTTTAATATCGGCCAAGGATTCTAACCTTTTAATTCTTTTCAGATCCATGAAACTGTAATTCTTATTAGTTTCATCATTAGGAATTTTGAATTTCATCTTGATTTGATTAAATATGTTCACAAATCTTGTCATTTCCGAGTCACTGTCCGATGTTCTGAGAATCATAATATTGCTACCAGATATTAAAAAGGCTTCTAGCTCTATTGTATCTCTATAGTTTACTTGACTCTTCTTGAGGGAGCGGAAGTAGTTGTCTCCCTCCATGCGGAACAAGGCCTCGGCCGCCGATGGCACCTGCGCTGCCTGCTGCCTTGTGGCATCCATCACCTCCGCAGGGAGCCAGCGCATGAGAGCTTTAGTGTGCCGGATTACCTTCTGTATAGATTCTTCAGATGAACATGTGATGATTTGTTTTTCTTTATCGATGTCAAATTTGTCAAATAAATCACTGACAATCAAATCTTTCATTTTTATTAAATTTGTTATATTCATCATAGACTTTTTTAATATCAACCACGAATCTAGCAAGAGCAGCTCGTCCTCGGAAAATAATCTCAAACTACAACATTTCTTGTCAATTTCTTTGAATTCATAACGGTCAGTCTGCTGATGATATTCATTTTTGACATTGGCACTTTTGAAGAATTTGTTATATTCCTCTCCCCGGAGGACGCTGCGGAGCGGCCAGTCCAGCATCTCGACCATGTTCGGGGTCTCTAACTTCGACCATGCTTGCACCATCTTCTCCATGCTGTGAGTTTTAAAAATGTACCCCGCCGTGTATTCATCCAGAGCTGTCATGTCTGAGAGATCCGTCACGACTCGATATATTATTCCCAGATGTGGGTTTAAGCAGTTTATCCTGTTTGGCGCGGACAAATAAGAACTGATGTCCAATCTTCTCAAAAAAATTGATCTCTCATATCGCAGATCAAATTTTTCTTTCATTTTGTTTAACATGGTTCTGCATCCGGGACTATCAAAAACGACCGTGTGCGCGTGGAAGCCGTCTCGAACATTTCTCACTTTTCTGAAGGTCGACTTGTCCTTCTGCAGGTACTTGACGGTGAAGGCGGTGACCTGCGCCAGCCACCCCCCCAGGGAATGGCCGGTGATGGACAATTGAAAACAGTTGCCGTGATATTTTTTCACTTTAGTTAATGTGCTCGCGATCGAGTCAGTAAAGGTAATGGCCGACTGCATGTGTGAAGAATTTTTGTAATTGATTACACTTTTGTAATTAGCCAACATAGCCCCGGCATTGGTGATGATGGTTCCTCTGTGCGCCACGACCACCTGCTGCAGGGCGCGGCACCAGAAGGCTGCGCCAAAGTACCCGTTGGTCAGGTCAGAATTCTGGGCAGTCGTCAGCAACTCCCAGCCCTCCGGCAGCTTGTCTGGTATATCCGAGTATGCTTTCAGGGCGAGCAGTGCCAGGGTGTGAGCGCTCGGATATGGATCTAAGTATAGTTTATCATTTATGCTGCTACTGTCTTGTGCCACTGTTTCCAGTAAATTAATGTACTTCTCTGAGCTGTACTCTATTTTAATATCGACAAGCAATTCCTTTAAATCTTTGTTAATATCAACAATTAATTCACTAATCACAGGTGCCATGCCTGCATCAGGCGGGTGAGGAGTATTTCCAATAATGATGTCTTCTGTGCTGCCAGCAGCTGCCCTGACCGCCTGCTGCTCAGGGCCGGCCGAGCTGAGCGCGTTTCGACCAGAGCAGGCCTCAGTATCTCTTCTGATCCCGTCTTGCCCGAGTAGAAACTCCACAACTTTTTTATAGTTTTTCTGTTCAGCAATATACAGCACTGTTCTTCCTGTGTCATTCTGACCGTTAACATCTGCTCCGTTTTTTAAGCAAGCTTCAATGTTATCAATTATATCCTGCTCGGATAGTTTTCTCTCGATAATCTGGAACAATCTTTGGGTATTGTGGCTTCGTAAGGCATCGTCGTTACTGCTCTCGGGGTGGAGAGATGTTGAAGGGTCTTCATTACTGACGTCAGCACCTCGATTCCAGATCCTGCTTATCTTTTCCGCCATTCCCTACTTTACTTCTGATAAGCTTTTATAATTGACAGTTTGCTCTTCTTCGGGAATAACCTGCAACAAGGGCAACATTCGATTAGGACCGAGATGCGAGAGTTCCTGCAGGTTGAGATAGTCTAGCGACCGGCAAGGGACCGCACAGTAGGTTGCAGAGAGGTGTATTCTAGACGCGTACTTGTTTTGGATACAAATATAGTGAAACCATCTTAATAAGTTCCCCTTTAATAAGTTTTCCCTCTGTAATACGATTTTCAGCACAAAAAATTTTGTTTGACATTCTCAAAAATGAAAGTGATATTCTTTCAACGGGTGCAATAAAATCAGGGTTTCGGGTTTTACCTCCATCATAAAGGATTTACCCACTCACAAAAACAAAACACTGTTCTGTACACTGTTCTGGATTAAGTGAACCTTCAATATGTATTGTTTCATCGTTAATGTTGTTCTATATCCGATAATGTCCCGTTTTCGGAGATATCATACCCCGTTTCATTGGGTTGGAGCTTCGATTAGTATTTCTGGTGTATGTTGAGAATACATAACTTCTCGGATTCAAACAAATTCGCAATGGCGAATACGGTTGCTTTTCGAATGGTACAATTCCAAATAAGGCAACTTCTAGAAGTTAGGTATGTATTACGACTCAAAGATGATTTTTGCTATCAAAAACATCGAACCTTTAAAGTATAATAACTTTTTGAAATATTTGAAACCCAATAATTTTTTCTTCTTTGAAATCAGGGCACACTACTCTACCGAAAAACATGTCTTTTGCAAAAATCTCTGTTAGTTTTCTCAAGTTTGGCCGCGTTTCTCAACAAATAAAAATGAACAAAGCAGAGCGTTTAAATATGTACTGACAACTGAATTAACAGAAATTTAAACAGCTGATTTTTTTGTTTGCTTGAACATTTACATACTTTTTACATCGGCACAAAATATAATAAATAATCAAAACAAAAAATAATATTAGTAATTAAAAATGTATTTTTTAATAAAGTTCGGGCCTGCCAATGTTCGATACCTATCGCCGAATTCAATAATTTCTCCAAAAAATGCGCTGTAAATGAGATCCAATAAGGGTACGAATTCGGTGAGGTTACGTGTTCGCAAAAACGTTACGTTAAAACTGAAAACGCATCTCCGAAAACGGAACTCCGGATTTCGAACATCATAATTTACACATTTTTAAAAATAATTTCATGAACTAAAAGTAATTAATAACAATAAGAAATAAAATAATTTGCATAAAAATTGTTGATTAGCTGCGTATTATTTGTACATACATGATATTATATTATACAAAATCTATTCATTCAATTTTAAAATGTTGATGAATCAATACAATATTTTTAATTTCTTAATAGTGTAGTGATGAGCTCAAAATCACGAATTTGTGTCACACTCACTATCAGTGATTGAATATCGTGATTTGTGATTCTTTTTTTTTTTTTTTTTTTTAAATTGGCGTTTCACCCTTATGGAGTGTTCTTGCCATTACCGAGTAATTTTATTTAATGTGAAGTTTCTTTTGGATACATTTAATTTTTACAGGTTTATTTCATTGGCGTTTAGGAACCTCGGTAATATTTTAAAAATGGTTTGATTGTTAGATGATAACAAAGTTGGGATGCTGATGGGGAATGGAATTTTGTTGTTAGAAAGATCTTGGATTAAGTTTGGATACTGGTCATTGATAGGGGATCCTAAAAAAACATGATTTAAGTTTTCCTCTTCTAGTTGACATTCACACATAGGAGAGTCTCGAATGCGGATTTTAAATAAGTGAGAATTTATACAACAATGGCCGATCCTCATACGGCAGATCGAGGAAGTTTCAAACTAATTTAATTTCGTTTTGGAAAACCAGGGCCTAGTAGGAATCTATGGCTGAATTTCTGCAAACCTTTTACAAGTTTAGAAGTCTCCCATTGATCTCTCCAAATGCAGATCATTTTCTCTTTGAGAATAGGAAATATATCAGATATTGTCACATGATTATGTAAAGGGACGCCAGAAGTAGAGGCTTCCTTTGCTAAGGCATCGGCTTTTTCGTTTCCCGGAATTCCACAGTGACTGGGAATCCAAGCTAAAGCAATATCCATGTCTTTTTGTTTCATACTAAGCATTAATTCTCGTATTTGGATACAATGCTCATCTTCGGCGTATGAAAAGGGACACGATTTTAATTTTTGTAGGACGCTAAGAGAATCTGACAGGATCAGGCTTTTATTACAAATGGGTAGATTTTTCATAATATATTTTAATGTCTCGAGGATTGCGATGGCCTCAGCAGTAAATATTGAGGTTTCTTTTGGTAATCGATATTTCTGTGCCAGGTTTTCTGAATCACAAAATGTTGCTGCCCCGGTGTGACTAGTTAAATCTATTTTGGAGCCATCCGTAAAGAAAAGTTTCCAGCCCGGCCACTTTGATCTGGTAATATTGATGAAGTTTCTTTTGGCTTGGGGGTTATTCTGGATTCCAAATGATAGTAGTATTTTGGGGGTGAATGTATGGGTTTGGAAATGAGTGGCATATAGGGGAAGAAGGTTTTGTCTTAAAATTTTGTCAGAATACGTCTGAAAAGTCTTAAAACTATTGGTCAACAGTGGGGGACTTTTATTTTTCCAATATGAACTAATTCTAAGTTGATCTGTAAGAGTTTTAATTTTTGGTATTAGAGGATGATCTTTTTGACGCATACATTTGAAAATAAATTTGTCAGACATAAACTGTCTTCTCAATTGAAGTGGAGGATCTACTGTTTCTACCTGTAAAGCATTGATTGGGGAAGACTGCATTGCTCCAATTATTAACCTAAGACTTTGCGACTGGATACGATCTAGCCTTTGCAGATTTTTTTTTGAAGTCGGTTCCATAATGAAAGATGCATAATCTAGATGACTACGAACACATGCGTGATAAAATAACTTTTGGGTGTATGGATGGCAGCCCCACCACACGCGAGATACTGCTCTCATAATATTGAGACTTGCTTGGCATCTACTAACAATTTGGTTTATATGGGCGTTCCAGTTAAGTTTGGAGTTTAAAATAACTCCCAAGAATCTGATTTGGGATTTAACAGGGAGGGTTTGATCAAGGCAAGTTATATGTACAGCGGGGACTTTTCGTTTTATGGTAAAGATGATTACACTACTTTTTGTCACAGACAGTTCCAATCCATGTCCCATAAGCCAATCAACCAGATTGTTCACGCTATCTTTGAGAATTTTTTCTAACTGCTTTAAAACTGGACCCGAAACGTAGATAAAAAAGTCATCAGCGTACTGCAGGATTTGAGAAAGAGGATGAATACGGTAAGCTATGTCAAGGGTGTATATGTTAAATAGGATAGGAGATAACACAGACCCTTGTGGTAGGCCTCTGGTGACAGTTCTGAATACAGGAGATGATCCTTTCACTTCTATCACTATTAACCTTTGGAGAAAGAGATTGACGATAAAACAAGTTAATTTAGGGGGAATTCCTATACCTAGAAGTTTTTGTTCCAGGATACTGATGTTGACGTTATCATATGCTCCACTGATATCGATGCACGCTCCAATGAGATATTCCCCTCTGGAATGAGCGATCTGGATATCTATAGTCAATATTGATATGCTCTCGACTGTGCTTTTCTTCTTCCTAAACCCGAATTGTGTGTTTGGGAGGATTTTTTTGTTTTCTACATACCAGTCAAGTCTTCTTTTTATCATGTGTTCAGTAATTTTAAGTAAATAAAGTAGATGATAAGGCAATCGGTCTGTACGAGAGTCCCGAATTAGGATCTTTTTTTGGTTTTAAAATGGGGGCGATTATTTGAGATTTCCAAGATTGAGGGATGTTGCCAGTTTCATATATAATATTTATCATTTGAAGGAAGTATGAGAGAGTTTCATTACAAAGGTTTTTTATGAAAGAGTAGGGAATGCCGTCGATTCCCGGGGCTGAGTCTGCTACTTGATTTAGAACTGATTTTAACTCATCCATGGAGAAATGTGAATCTATCCAGCTAGTCTCACTAAATAGATATTTGTGGGATGTTTCATTAAAGTTGGGCACATATGGTGGTGCCAATTTGTTCATAAATTCGTTAATCCATTCTGACGAAGATGGTGGAATTTTTGGGGGGATGTGTGAGTTTCTAAATTTTCTTATTGTTTCCCATACTTTTGCTACAGGGACTTCTGGAGAAAGGGATGAACAGAAAATTTTCCAACCATCCCGTTTCTTTTTTTTAAGGATGCGTTTGGTTACCGCCTGAGCATTTTTGAATTTCAGATAATTTTCAAGCGTCATGTTTTTAGAGTACGCTTTTGCGAAGGTTTTTCTTTCTTTGACAGCGTCAGCACATTCTCTGTCCCACCAGGGGGCAGGAGGGGGTTTCGTTTTATTTATTTTTTTCACAGGAATATATAATTTTGCTGACTCTTCAATGCAGGAAATAAATAAATCGTAACAAGAATTTATATTTTCATGGGTTGGGGATGGTAAACGAGTAATTTTACCATAAATAGTTTCGGAGAATTTTTCCCATTTTGCATTGGATGTCTGATATTTTAAACGGGTAAACGATTTTTGGTAGTTTGTGAATTTCTGATTTTGTGGTAAGGTGATTTGGGGTCTGGGAGAAAATCGAATGTGAATGGGATAATGGTCGCTACCATGGGGGTCATCTATTGTCTTCCAGACTAAGCTGGGCGCCAATGCTGCGTTACACAGTGAAAGATCTACCGCACTGGGACGGCGGTTTGGGATGTGGAGACGAGTAGGGGATCCGTCATTCAGAATGCAGAGACTGAATTCATCAAGCAAATCAACAATATCTCTGCCAGATCTATCGTTGGAGTCAGAACCCCAAATACTATGGTGGGAGTTGAAATCGCCCAAAATGAGTAACGGATTTTGGAGGCGGGAAAGCATTGTTCGAAGTAATGATTTTGAGGGACGATTAGATGGAGAAATGTACAAGGAAAGGATTGTGATACCATCAACCCTAGCGGCAACCACTTCGAATGGGCAACCGGAGGGTTTAACGTTCACTGGTGTAAAGGGGATGGAATTTTTGATGAGAAGGGCGGAACCGCCTTTCCCATCTTGTCGGTCATCTCGGAGGCAGTGGTAACCCCGGACCTTAAAATGGGAACCCGGACTCAGCCATGTCTCCGAATTTGACTTTAGAAGAGCGACAATATCATGGCTATTTGATTTGATACTACGGCAATTCCACTGAAGAATTCTCTCCACAGATGGAGCCATTAGGAAGAAGGGAGTACCATGATGAAATAAGAGTAGCAGCGTTGGACGGTAATGAGTTATTATTTGAAATAATGGATATGAGGAGCATAACAAGGGTTTGGATGAAAGAAGAGTTGTCAGAGAGTAATGATTTTGAAAGATTATTTAATGGTGGGTTAGCGGAACTCGAGGGAGTAGGTACATTAGTGGAGTTTAAGCAATGGCCATTAGGGGATCCTGATGGATTATTTCCATTAGGATAGATTTGATGAGAATTGTGAAGTTGCTGGTCATAGCCAGGTAAAGTGAAGGGCTTGGATTTTGGTGTTTTATACACAAATTTTTTGTAAGATGATACTGCAGGAGCTACGTTAGCTGAAACTGGAGTGATGCTGGCTGGTTGTGCGGTAGTCTCCGCAAAAGTTTTCTTAGAGTGGGCAAACATTTTAGATGCTTGAAAATATGACGTATTATTAGCTGCCATGTATTGCTTAATGTTTTTTTGCCTTGTTAATTCTGGGCACGTGAGACTAATTGCTGTATGATTGCCAGTACAATTCAAACAGGTGGGAGGTTCGGAAGAGTTTGGGCATTGGTCAGCAGGGTGGTTGTTACCACATTTGAAGCAGCGAGGAGGGGATCTGCAAGTTGGTTTGGAGTGTCCAAACCGACAACAATTAAAACACTGCATTGTCGGGAAAGCATAAAGCTCTACCGGCAACGAATTGTAAAAGAGATATACATGTGATGGGAGGGTTTGTCCTTCGAAAGTGAGCACAACTGTTTGGGAGGGTTTCCAGATAACGGTTCCCGTGGAAGTGTCTTTATAATTCAACCGTCTAGCCTTTATAACTTTGCCTATATTTTGGGGAGTAGAGATAGACAGGATGATGTCGCTCTCAGAGAGGTCAGTGGAGATACCACGCACAAGACCCATGCGGGTAAAATTGTAGGTCGGAATGTAGGCTTTGAATTTGTTATTTTGGGAGTTTTCAAGAGATTTAACAAAATTATTCGCCATTACTGCAGATTTAAACTCCACAGAAATTTTGTATCTGCCTTCTGCTTTTATACCGCCTGGGCAGATACCAGGAGTGTTCTGCCGGGTAATGTATTTACCAAAATCAATTGGATGTATAGGTCCTTGTTCTGTTTTTTGAACACAAACAAGGAAAGGAGAGACAGCCGAATTTGGGTATAATAGTTGGAGACGGGTTATATTAACAGGAGAAGCAGAGGGTAGGTCGGAGGTCACGGTTGGGATTAGAGTGGGAGAGATAGGAGGAGATGAGATGATGCTGGTTATTTTAGCATTGTTCTTTGTTTTTTCCGACTTCTTTTCAATTTTTCTTTTCTTGAATGTTAAAAAAGTGGAATCGTCTGAAGATTCTGCATCTTCTGAGGCGGGTATTGAGGGACGAGAACGATGCGATGGAGGAGGAAAAGGGTCTGGAGGTCTTAATTCCTCCATTGTCACCGAAAATTAAATTAAATTAAATTGACAAAGATTTCTGACAAATGTCAAAATAAAAATAAAAATGTAACAATAAATAGACCCTACTGAAAAAAAACGCAAATGCCTAAACTGTAAGAAATATATTAAAGATAAATAGTTTAAATTATAAAAACACGTGAGCTAAGAATATTAAAGTAAAAGAAGTTTATAAATATCTGATTTTTTTTTGTAAATATCCAATTAATCCAAGGGAGCCTGCACAAACACAACTGTCACTCTCGGAGTTATTGTTGCAAAAAAAAACCGATTCTTTTTCTGTTGTTGTTAAATATTCAACTGATTTTCTGACGCCGCCGTCCAAGTGGATCATCACTTGAATCAGCGCCATCTATTGGAATCTGCTGTTGATAATGTTTTTGCTAACTTGCTGAAAACTTAATTATATTCAGTTTGTTCGTATTTTCATTTTACATTTTGTAGACGTATGTGCAGCAATTTTCTACCCCCAAAATTTAAAAAAATACTTTTGTTTTTAATTTACATAAATAATTCAGTTAAAGCCTTATTTATGAAGCCATTATTAAACAAGCAATGCATGAGTTATTTATTATTTTCAGAAGTATTTAAGTTTTTTAAAAGAAATTGTTATTTTTTTAAAGTTTGATGTTTGAAGTTTTTTGTTACAAGTTATTTTTTAATTTGTATAAGTTTATTTTTATAAATCATTTATTAATATTGTCGTTAATATTTGACATATCAATGATTCTATCCGTGATCAAAATCGGTTTTGTAAATCGTGATCACACTCACGCTCCGCGGCCGCGCTGATATTTGATATATCAGTGATTCTTAACCGTGATTCCACGCATGCGTAAATAAACAGTGATCAGTCACAATATTACTTGTCCATATTTGAATGTGAATCGTGATTTGACGCATGCGCATTTGAGTCGAACATATTTATGAAGTAATGGATTATGTCTCTCTGTAGCGTAGAAAAGCGATGTCGGGGCGAAGGAGGGTGGCTGGCTGGATAGTTTTACAACAAATATCTAATCATCTGACCGTTTCAGAGAAAGAGTAAAATGTTATTAAAGTATTGCAATTAGAGGCGGGATGGACTACAATGACGACGACAGAAAGGATTTCCAACTATGACAAGATTGAATGCTGTTAAATATGAAAGGCAGCACTAGCCGACAACAGCTGAACTAACGCATACAAAAAAAATGAAAAGGCGGTTTCTATGTAAAAATATTCTACTATTATTTGTACCATTTTTAAATAATTTACAAAAAACTCCATTTTGGTTTGGTCACGAAATCTGCTAAACATTATACTAAAACTATTATTTACACACTAAACATTATACTAGAAAATTGAACACATTTTTGGGTCCACCGGGTGTAAATACAAATATAATTAGATTGAAAATAAAAAGTGGTTAAGTAACTCCACTCCGATACTCCCGGCGAGTTTAACAGCATTAAATCTACTCACTTCCTATTCTACAGAACGCCTTTAAACATGAATACAATGTGACCAACTTACAGCTGAATGTGATGGGGTGTAGAGGTCTCCGCACTCGGGGGTCTGGGTCGGTGGTGTGTGCGCGCGTCGAGAGTCTTGTCTGGAAAGTATTTTAGTTTATTAGAATTACAGTTATCCAAATTAAAAAAATCATAATTGTTCCAACAGTTCAAAATAGCTCAATTAATATTAAATAATGCTTTGAAAATGAGTTTTGCTGCGAGGGATTGCACGGTGACCACCGTGGTGAAGACGTCCAGGGTGCTTTTGGGCTTTCAAATAATGGAACGACAGATGTATTAATTTGAAAATGTGTAACATATAGGTTCGAAAATTTGTCATGAAAAATACTGGCGTTATAACACAATCGGTTGTGTACTTCCCCGGATTGGAAATAGGTCCGAATCCCGGTGGCACAAAAACAATATTTTTCGACAAAATTGATTTTATATGAATATATTTATAATTAATACATTAATTTAGTATTTAATTATTATTTTATTTTCTCCAAATTTTTAGCCCTGTGATTCCAATTTTTAATTTTGTCATTTAATGTTTTTTCGTATTTCTTTTTATTTCCTCAATTTTTAATTTATCAGCAGACACGATTATTGCATCATTGGGTTGGGAAGAAATGGGTTTATTTATGTTGGTCGTTAATATTCCGGCATTTATTTTTGTTTGTTATAAAATCTTCTAGTTTTTTTGTGTAATCTTCGTTATTTTTTATAATTTTATCTTGTAAAGTTATTATTTGTTTTTGAAAATGTGTCTTTTCGATGTTGATCAGTTCGTCTAACGTTTTTAGGTTTCGTTCTAAGATAAGTTTTATTTTTGAATCTTTTACTAGTTATTTTATTTAAATCACTTTTGATGTTAACTATTAATGAGTGTACATCCATGGTGGATGCGTCGCCCGTTCCGGCGTGCGCGCGTAATGTTATTGTCACTTCGCAAGTATACGGTTCGTTGCACTGGACGTCCGCACTCCACTGTGTAGAGCGTAATAACATTTTTGTGAATGGCTCTTCGTATCATATAAATATAGTGTTTAGAATTTAACACATGGATTATGGATGTGACTTGATAGGCAAAATAATGAAAACCAACTCGATTATGTCAAAAAATGTAGTTTCCTTTCTATAAAAAATGTAATCTAACCTGTCACATTTTATCAAATACTCAACTGTGGGAGATATATATCCCACATCATTAAAACACTTGTGTACTGTCCTTTACTTCCATATGTTTAAGTTTCTGTAAGTATGTAAACCAAAACTGCAAAGCTAACTTACGGCTGAAAGAGCGATACGTCGGGTCGTGTCCGTGTGGGTGCTGAACTCTTCCGGAGTGGCGGGACTGAGAACTCCGGTAGCTGGGTTGTCACTCCTCGGTGAAGGGAGCGGGGTAAGGGCGATGGTGGCTGGCTCTCTGAAAAATATCACCAATATATATTATCGTCCGGACGTTGCAAAGGAGTAAAATGGATTAAAGTATTGCCACTAGAGACAGGTCGGCAGGTGAGCGCGATGGAGGGGGAAGGATTCTCAATGATTAAAAGTTATTCAATTTGTAAAGCATCGCTACTCAATCGCAGTCAATTTCAGGGCTGAAAAGCATAATGCTTTAAAAACAAAACAACTCCAACAAAAATGAAGATGGCTTTTATCAAAATATATCCCACTACTATTAGTTCTGTTTAATGTATAATTTATAGCAAATGAATTAATAAAATAATCTATCTAAACAGCTAAACTTACTAAACCGTACAAAAATAATCCACTTACTTGTGCAGGTGGGCAGATGGTCAGCGGGTTGAGGGCGAGGGGATCCGCTTGTCAGATTGTCTGGAAAATTTAACAAATATCTACCTAGGGCAGAGGAAGTATAGTATTAGTTTTAGCTTTTATTTACATATTAGCCTAGTGAAGTAAAGGTTTTTTTTTAAATCAGTTGGTTTAATACAACATAAAACTTAGTGGGCATGTGCTAAGGTATTTATGGGAATTGTGTATATTTAAGATAGATTCAATTGTTAATGGTTAACAATTAAATGTACATAAGACAAGTGTATCAAAAGCTATACACATATGATACAACTAAAAATATGACGGGATAGTGGTTACGTTTATGGTAGAAGAAGTGATGCTCAAGGATGCGTGACATTTAATGCCCTCTATATGAAAGGGATTGTGTACTATTCTATCTTCCCTCAGCATCGAGTCCAGGTCACTGTCATCCAGGGGACATGCGACCATCAAATGTTGGTACTAATTAAATGTAACTTACAGCTGAAGGAGTAGCAGTTGGGGTGTCTCTCCGGGTGCGGGGAAGCAGAGGGGCGGAGGAGGTTGGCTGCCTAGAATATATAATAACTAATATCTGATCATCATTGCAAAGATCCAGTAAATAATATTAAAATATAGCCATTAGGCAGAATGACTCTGGTGATGTCTTCATGGAAGGATATTCGTACAGAGTACAGAATAGACAAAGTTTGAATGTATTGCGGCTCCGTCCGACTGCAACATTTGAGAACTGAATATCAAAATTATATTTATATTAATTAAACAATATTTTTTTAATAGTATGTGTGTTTACGCACATTTATACTTCGATAGGTAGGCTCGGTATAAATTTTGAATATGTGCATTCTATTTGTGCGGATTTAAAAATAGCAAATAAAAGCGAAACTGCTTCTGGTGAGAGACAGTTTTCGGTTTGAACGGACGTATTTACGGCGGTGATATAAGAACATTTTGTATTGTATATTTTCAGATTATCGATTGTGATAAAGTTTCGGAGGCTGGCCAGCAGAGTTAAGAAGTTACAAGACAGCAAGGAGAGCGACCATCGGCGTCTACCAGCCCAGTTTCACAAAGGTTGGTGTATTTTAGATTTTCATAGATCGAATGAATGTATTCAACATTACCTATAGAAAACGCAGGACCAGCTATCCAAGTGTATTTACAGCGACAATGTGCTACAATATGTTGAAAAAAAACAGTTAAATAAATTTTACATCTAGAAGATCAATGGAACATTTTATAAAAATTATAGAAAGAGTTGCAACAAACTAAGAAAAAAGTAAAAAGTTAGAAATAAATGTTGCAAAATACATAAAGTATGAAGTAGGATGCCAGTGTAATGTGGATCATGGGAATAATGAATGTTAAATAATAACCAAAGTAAAACATACAGAATTAAGGGAATAAATATAGAAACAAGAGTATTAATATATACATATTGGGTAAATAACTGCAAACAAAAACATTTTCATTTTATTTTTTTAATCATACAATATTTTAAATAATTTATACAAAAAAACTTGATTTACAATAATCCATTTGAATTGCTTTACTTCGGTCATGAAACACATAGATATGCTATGAATATAAATCACCGGGACCCGGTGGCGCAACAACAATATTTTTTGATAAAATTAATATTGTATGTGTAGCGACCGGAATTCAAATCCACCGCCAAATTCAAATCGACGCTAGCGACAGCGTTACCGGTTGCTGCCACAAGCCTGGCTCAGAATTCACCGCTAGGCACTCTCTCTAGTTTCAGCGTTCTCCAGCGGCGGTCTCGACGGCCCGGGAGCGCCGGGCGAGACAGCCAAATTGCTTCACATCATTTCATTTCACATTCGTTCATTGCATTCTTTATTTCTATCTGTTTTCATCATACTGTCATAATGTAATAAAACTTCAACGCGCAAACAAACATCTATCTTTCATTTAACCACCGACATAACCCCCAAATTGGTGACCCCGACGTGATTTAAATCGACACGTGGGGAACAACGGTGGTTAAAACACGCGACAGACTATATTTAACAATTTGTGAAGTGATTTTAATTGTGATTTAACATCGAAAAGTGTGTCAAACAAACTTTATATGGGCGACAAGACCCGCACACGTGTCTGCAAATTTAACATGGACTAAAAGGACAATCAATACTGGCTGGGACATTAAGCCATGCATTTCAACGTTCATTGCATGTCGCTAGCGTCGATTTGAATTTGGCGGTGGATTTGAATTCCGGTCGCTACAGCACTCCCCCTCCAGTGACCTAGTCGCAGGGCGAAGGTCGCGATAAGTCTGTGTGGTCAAGATGATTTCGCTGCTACAGCATGGACGATAATTAATACATTTAATTCATATTTAAAATATCCCAGACCTGTGTTCTGAATAATTACAACGTCACAATGACGTTGTAATTATTACATTATTACGTTGTAATTAATTATCACACAAGAATGTGTTCTCCTAATAACATAAATATGAATTATTAAAATATTTTTAAATATCAAGAGCTCTTATTAAATCAAAAAATTAAACACAATTTTGGGTCCACCATATGTAAAAAAAATGTAATTTTGAGAAAATGAAAAATGAAAAGTAGGCAGTTAGTCCCGATACTGCCGGAGAATGCAGCTACTCACTTCCTATTTTACAGAACGCCTTTAAATATGTTGAATATAAAATGCCCAACTTACAGCTGAAGGTGACGGAGGTGATAATCTCTGCAATCAGGTGGGTGTGCGTGCGTCAGGTGAGCCTGGCTGGAAAATATTAATCAAATCAATGTATTAACTGAACTGAATGAAAAAAAGGAAACAGGAAAAGTTCCAACAACCTTTAAAGTGATTTTAAGTAGCTTAAATAATATTATATTAGCTAATACTTTGAAAGAAATGTTGCTGCAAACTAATATATATATATATATTGTGGTAAGCACCGAGGTGAAGATGTCCAGATGACTGACAAGAGAAATGGCTCCTATCGCTTATCAGCACTGCTTATCTGGAATGAGTCAGCCATCAAGTACATGGCAGGTGTGGATGGCTGTGAAGAAATCCATCTTATTGGTCTTATCAATATATTATGTTAACCCTCTGAATCCTGCTGTCATTTTGAATTAACTGATTATTTGATAATTTAATTTTCCTGAACCTAAATGCTTAAATAGTCGAATCGGTTTTTTAAAAGTTTATACCATATTTCATATTAAATCAATATAATTTAACTGTTGCTGTCCAGATATTTCAAATTCTTAGTTGATTATCAATTATCAGCACTTACATGTGCGACTGAGAAGTGTGGGCGTGTGTTGGACGATTTTTAATGGAATATTTTGAGGCTTATCTTTAGGTCAGTTTATATTATATTAGTATTTTATCTGCTGAGTAGCGTAGCGTGCACCATCTGAGAACATTGGTTTAGAGCAATGTATTTATTTTATTGGTCGAGAATAATACCGTGCGAAATGTTTGGACCACGAAAAAGAATCAGTGTTCTGCAGCATCCGGAAGTGCAGTGAGATCTCCGTTCTTCCGATCAAGTGGAGGTGAAAATTGTCTTCCAACCCAGTACTCAGATCCATCTGCCATTATTCCTTTCTGAATCCGATTCGGGTTGCGTCAACTAAAACATAATTTGAATCAATACAGTCCACAGGATCTTATCCACATAGTATGATAAACATTTTATAGTATATCTCTCTTTTCACTCTGGATTATCATAATACTTATACCATCTTTCATATTATAGACACATTTGTTTATCTATCCAAAATGTTTGTTAATTACCAAATTTATTAGTTTATTTTTATCATCATACTACGTTGTTCATCGTATGAATTTCAAAAAAAAAATTACTGAGGATGAAGGGATACCGTCCACACAGAAAAATATAAACAAACTATTACATTTATAAAGATAAATAAATATTTTACTAAATAAATCAATCCGAAGCCCACTGTTGTTTTAAAATATCCAAAAGGTTTTTGCTGTATTATAAAATATATTCGTTCAGAAATCTAAACACAAAACATACTTAAATCCACAAGAGTTAATTGAGGTGTGAAAGGGTTAAATACGCCTTAGAATAAACAAATAAAAATGGAGATTGATATTTTTAATATTTTAATAATATCTTTGTAGTTAGACATTTTAATAATTGATGTAAATATCCTATGCGAGTCCGTTCATCGCGGATCAGATTAACTCGGAGTCAGTTCAATGCATGACACTATTCTTTCTGCGGTCCCATGTTGAAGGCTTTAATATTCAAACCGTACCGAATGACTTCTCAGAGAAATTTTATCTACAACTGACAGAAGAGGAGCGTAATTACTGTTTCTTCCAGAATGATGTGATGACCTGTCTGAGAGGTTACTCGATCACCAGACTTGTCAACGGGTGACTTTTATTTGCTGGGACATTTGAAAGAAGGAATGTACAAATAGAATCCCCTTACTATTGAGGAACTCCAATATAATATTAGGAATTGCACCCGCAGTGCCACCACTGCATAATTGACACAGAGAAGTATTTGAATACTGGTGGAGGTCGTTTCCAGTATCTATCATCAAGGAAAGCTGACTCCCTGATCAGAGAATGGCAACGACTACAGAACAGCTACAGATACAATAATAGCCGTGACTGAATTGTAGTAGTTATATTCTGTTCATATATATACGTACATACGTGTGAACTTTTTTTTTGCGTAACAAATATTATTTTGTTACTTAAATGTAATCTAGTAAATGTATTATCTTTATGGCGAATCGAGTCTTCATAAAAAAACCCGATCATGCTGGAATAAAGACATTATTATAATAAATGTTTAGGATTAAGTTTGGTTTCAGACCGAGTGAGATGATGTCGGCTGGTTATTCGTACCTAACCCGGTACAATTCACACATTGAGGCTCATTTTTTTTAATTGTACCTCTGCATGAAGCTCATATTATCCTAAACTACCAGGAAACCATCTGTTGCTCTACTTTATGGGGTGCAGGAGACCAGCACTATCACCACTGGCAGCGAGAGAACGAGCTCGGTCGAGCAGCTTAGTCCCCTGGTCACAGGAGACACGATGGTAACTGATATCAATAAGTACAGGGGCTGTCATCAGGTGAACTATGCCCGTCCAGCCTGCCGTGTGAGCTCGCTCCCTCACCCTGTTACAAGTACTCCGCAAGATTTATGAGTTCAGAACTGGATAGACTAATAGGATAACTTTATGCGGAGTATATCGGAAGGAGAGGGTCTAGATAGTTTCGAACATTCTATAGTCACCGAGTTCCATTAAAGGAACAAAATAAGACATTCAAATATGTCGTAGATATTGATAGAATCGGTGTTAACTTTGTAGTTTCATCATAATGGATGGATATAAATGAAACAATGTTATAACTCTACTTGAGTTTATTAGCACTACTCGAGTTACTGCTTCTCTTGAAAGAAAAGTCATAACATTGTTATTCATTTATATCCATCCATTAAAATAGTGTATCATGTTAATGAAATATATAATGAGGAAGATTCAAATAATCAAAATTACGTGAAGACTTCTTATCTAATAATTTTACTTGATTTATTTTGTATAAAAACAGTTTTCAGTTCTTGTTATTGAAATATTTATCAATACCATCGATGTGTCAGTGGAGATAAAGAGCTCAGCTGCCCGAAGATAAGATTAACATTTTTGAAGAACAATTTTTTACTGATAAAAATAATAATTTGCCAGGTTGCAAATTTTACATTATACATATTTTATTGTACTCTTAACAAAGTTTTGCAAGTCAATTATCTGGGACACTAATCATTCACGAATTTCGAATTTCGCACATCAACAATCTAATTTTAATTATCGTATTGATATATTATAGCGCTTCAGAGGAAAACCAACTCAAAGTACAAACCATTGAGAGAATCCAACATCAACATCAACTAATTGTAATTTACTCGTAACAAACTTTATCAAATAATAGGATTTAGATAAAAATGGTTTTCCTGTTTTTATTTATAGAATTGACAGCCCTACTCTTCGAGTACACGCCGAATCATACTACAGAGTAGCGATTCAAAAGTGAGTCTTGTCAAATGGTATACAGCTCTGTTATTATTCCTCACATCGACTGCAGCAGCATTTTGTTTTTGGCTAATGAAGAAGAAATGCAACAATTGTCAGTGTTGCAAAATAAAGCTTTGAGAATAATACTCAGAAAAAATAGATATATGAACTATGTATAATATGATGACCTTTAAGCAGAAAATATATTTCAGTGTTATGGTATTCATTTTTAAAATCCTTATTAAAAAAATATTGGGAAAAATGTAAGCGAATCAACATGAGCACGAACATCATACAAGAGGAAAAAATAGACTGAGACTGCTGTTCAGGAAGAAGGCTAACTCTCGGATGATGTACAGTGCCTGAAGATTTAAAATTATATTTAATTCTTAACATAGTGCGTACAAAGATTAAACAAGATTAAAGTCTTTTCTTTTACATATTTAGTCAGTTTCATTTTAAATCTATTTAATTTCTCCTCCTTTCTTATGTTTTCTGGCATTCCATTAAAAATCTTCATCACACTATACGTCATCTCATTCTGAGATTTGGCCTTCTTCCTGAATGGCAGTCTCAGTCTATCCCTTCCCCTTGTACGGTGCTCGGGCTCATGTTGATTTGCATCCATTTTTCGTGTAAATTTAGCTGATATTTTCTTATTCAGATGATATAAGAAAGGAGGAGAAACGACATAGATTCAGAATGAAACTAAGGAAATATATGCAAGGTAAGTTATAGTAAAAATGAACATTTTGATCTTGTTTATATTAGAGCATATATACGTACTATATTAAAAATAAATGGAGTAGATGGTAGTAGCCAGGTAGAAGAAATAAGACAAGTTGACGGATCCAAGAGCAATTTATTTTCCTATACGAACCCACACTCCTGCGCACTGTTCAGCCAGCGCACCCACAGGTGTCCCTAGTTTACAGAAGTTTGAACTTAAAATTTAATATACATATTTCTTTTTAACAAATTATTTTATATTCACAACAAGTATCAATACTTTTTTCAGCATTGAATGCTTTAAATATCATGTAGGTGCGGAGCTAGCAGGGCGGTGCACCAGGCTGCACTGTGAGAGCGCATTCTCCAGTATTGATAGCTTTTTATTGATGGGCCAGATCAAGTATTTCACACTGTTTGCAACATCATTCTGAATCTTCAGCTTCTTTAAAAACTTTAGTAGTACATTAATTCATTAATTAATGGTTCGCCAAATTTTGTTGAAAAAATAATGTCTCTGAAAATGTAAATGGAAGTCTCCTACCCCACGCTGAGTCCAACAGTACGATCTCGCCCGTTTAAAATGTTCATCCCTTTTCCTACTAGACCACGGACTGCGGGAAACTGTACAGGTTTTCCAGTATTGTTTAATATGTTACTATCTGATCCTTTCTTTATTAAATACTTCACTACTAGAAAGCTCCATCCGCGGGCTGCGTCAAATAGTGCATTTTCGCCATCTTCATTTAAAATGTTAACGACTGATCCATTTTCTACTAAATACTCCACCACCGAAAGACTCCCGACACTGGCAGCGGAGAACGGGGCGGTTGCGCCAACTTTGTTTAAAATGTTAATATCTGCCCATTTCTTTATAAATATTTCACCACCGGAAGACTGAATCGAACAGTACATTCTCGCCGTTCTCGTTGTACGAAATGTTAATGTCCGACCTCTACTAAATATTAAACCACTCGAAGGCTCCTACCACAGACCGCATCGAATAGTACGGTGTCACCATACAAACTTAAACTGTCAATATAGACTCCGTGATTTATTAAACGCTAGACTATATCTAGGTGGCAATCTCTAACAGCGCAGTGTAGCGGAGTCTATGGTACTTATCGAATGACCGTGTCGGCAACATGTAACGTTGCTCGGTGACGTTTTCTATTTTTCAATATAATTTGCCAACATTTTATGGCCTGCGTCTCTTGACAGCCGCGAGGAACGGCGGTATATCTTCTCGTATTATCTTCTGGGTCCTGATAAACGCCTTTAGTTCTTTTCTAAATAATCATTGAGTAATATATTTCCATACTGTATATAATCTGCTAACAGGAGTTCCAGTATTACTTTGAATTGACAAGGCTCAAAGCTTCAGAATATCTTCATAATTATTTTGCGATTGCTTCCTTTCTGGGCTGCCGAGAGCCGTGCGGCACTCCTTGCCGTGAGCTGCTTCGAAGGCGATTAAACCTTTCTGGACTGGTTCACACTTGAAACCACATGCAGAGCCGTTTGTTGATCTTGATTAAATAAAGAATTTTGTTTATCAAAACCAAAGTTTGCTAATTTTTAAAACACTGAATTTATCACCAGCCACGGGTAATGGTCACGATATAACTAAATTATCGATGAATATTCTTATAACATTATGGGAGTTCTGCAGTAACATTTCAGTTAACAGCAATTCTACAGCGGGTGCGAGTCCGTGATACCGGCCTTTTCTGTTCAGCCAATGGACGACTAGATCAGCTCAAAAGTATTCAGCGAGCGTAGCGTATAGTGTCGCTCATGCGCTCATTCAGTCTCGTCTCGTCACTGAAGTATATTTCATGTGTGTGACTAATAAACAGCTGACATAAATCTAACACATTCTCAACACTAAATGTATTTCCGATATCCTTCTGAAGAGATTCTGATTTTACGTAATCTGTCACACGTTGTGCGAATATTTCCACCGACATTCGCAACTGCAGCAGAATCCCCATGAATTTTTGAATGTCGTTACCTAGCACTTCCATAACTTTTCTGTATAAATATTGCGCGCATTTCTCGTGTTTTCGCTTGTCCGCATTGATCCAGCTCCAGGAGTAAGTGTGGACGCGAGAACTTCGTGAGGTAGTCCCGCTGTTGGCTTTCGCCAATCTTTTCAAACTGCATCGCAAAAGTTGAATGTGAATTTTCCACCATTTTTCATCTGTACAGTTGTGGTTTCATTATTTAAGTACTTCAATAGCCTTAATACTTCATCTTCAGCGCAGTCCGTTGTCGGAGAAGAGCTTCGCATTATTTCATCAAAACCAATAAACAGTCAATAGACATCATGGGGACGTTTATTCTGTTTCCCCAGACAGAATTGAAGCAGCCCGTGTGGCAGACTATCCTCGTCTCTCAGAATAAACACGCATACCGAATTCAGACTCAGTTCTGTTGGTAAGTCCTGGATAGGAATTTGTAAATTTTTTAGATCAACCCTGATCACCATGCTGACTGGAACAGCCAAGACATGCTCATCAGGCTGGTTGACTTCCCCATGCCGGGCTCGTCAGCTATAATAACCACTTTATGACTTGTATTGCAAAGGGGTTCCTCGTCTATCGACTCACCGATGTCGGCGGTCATATATGGGCGAAGGCTTTCTATAGATCCCCTCGAACGTTGCCACAGAATCGGTCCATGATTTGCAACTTGCTCCAATACGTGGACAGGTCTGTCGGGGTTTTTGTGTCGAATGTGTTCACTTTTCAACAAACTACATTTATTTTCTTCAGACATTGGCCACTGGGTGATCAGAAACTGTTTATCTTTAACATTTTGAAAGACAAATATTGCATTCTGGATATTTGTCTGTTGTGAAAATTGTTCATTGTTAAAAATAATTTTATGAAATCGTCTATCAATGTAAAATCCTTTCTCATAAATGGTTTTACAAGAAACGTGTTCAGCTGACGCAGCGAGTAAGTACACAGTTTTACCAGGATTATCCCGACACAGTTGCTTAAAGATCGATCCTCCATCTCCTGTGGTCGTGAAGATCCTCATTTCTCCGCAGCCCGGCGTGTCAAAAGTCACGGTGTTCACGTGGCGGCCACATGCGCGGTTGTGACACTTGACAAAGTCATCGCTGACCCTCTGTAAGTACTTGAGGGTGAAGGCAGTGACCTGCGCCAGCCAGCCGCCCAGCGAGTGTCCAGTGAGCGACAACTGCAGACTGACACGTTCCTCCCGATTCACTTCATGCAACACACTCACGATACGATCTGCGAATGCGATGGATGAATTCATATGGGATGTATATTTTGTTTTGACGACGCTCTCGCAGTTAGTCAGCACAGCTCCACTATTGGTCGATTCTGTTCCCCTGTGGGCGACGACTACCTGCTGTAGCTCGAGGTTCCAATATGCAGCCCCGAAGTAGCCATTTCCCCAGCTTTTGTTGAAGGCAGTGGTTAAATATTTCCAACCTTTGGAAAGTTCTATAGCACCTTCAGTGTACACTGCGTGGGCCAGAAGTGCCAGGACACGCGGGCTGGGGAACGGTTCCATATTCACGATGCCCCCGTTGCGACGGATTCTCACAGTATTCTTTATTAGGTTCTCTTTAATGTGTTCGCAGCTGAATGTCAAACCCAGATCCAAATCCATAGTGCAGAAGTAGTGTAGATCGTACTGGACAGACCTGGAAAAGAAAGACAAGAGTGAATTAGTCGTACCGTTATCATGTCTCCGAGACCAGCAGACCGGAAGACATAGGATCAATTCATTAGTACTGAGTCTTGTAAAATAGTATACATCTCTGTTATTATTCCTCACATCAACTACCGCAGCTGCATTTTATTGTTGGCTAACGAAGAAGAAATGGAACAATTGTCAGTGTTGCAAAATAAAGCTTTGATAATTATACTCAAAAAGATAGATATACCATTTATACATATATGATGAGCTTTAAGCAGAAGATATATTTCAATATTAGCAAAATTACTTTGTGGCCTCATTTTATATTAATAATTAGACAAAATACTTTGTTTAAACCACTATTTATTGATTATTCAACTATCTGTATCTTCTTCAGGAAACAATATATACTGAAATTAAAAATACAAGCATAGATAAAGACAAAACTATAAAGCGGTGAATAAGTAAGAACTGATATGAAAACAAATTTAAATGGTGACTATTTGCAAAGATGATTTGGTTAATTATAATATTAAGCTTGCTTATACACTTTTTCTTATCTCTAAATTTCAAATGTATCTAACTGCAAACCCCTAGTATTTGTATGTATAAATTATATTATATTAATTTATAAACCCTTGTTAATATCAAAAGAATGGTTTAAACAAAGTATTTTGTCTAATTATTTACGTAATAGTATTTATTAATAAAATTCTCACTAAGAAAATATCGGCAGAATTTATCAGAAAAATGGATGCAAATCAACATGAGCAGGAACATCATACAAGAGGAAAAGATTGACCGAGACTGCCATTCAGGAAGGAGGCTAAATCAAAGATGTAAAGTGCGATGAAGATTTTTAATGAAAAGCCAGGAAAATATATATGAAAAATAAGTCGACTAACTGACTGCGCTACGAACACCGTGACAAAATGATATATTTTTATAACATATGACATTAATTTATAACAAAGTAGTAATGGTCAGTTTGCACCGAGTCAGCTATTTATATGAAAAGGATATTAAAACCTTTTCGTGTACTACCTTACAGTCTCAGAGAGGTACAAGAGAAACCATAAAATGGTCATTAATAAATGTATGTAACTTACAACTGAAGGTGTCTTAGTTTGCGTTGTCTCCGTGAGGGTGCTCCACTAGATTAAGACTGAGATCCGGTTGTTTGGGCTGTCTCTCCGTGGGACAGTGATATGACTGTCTGAAAAATACATCAAAATATTGCAATTAGACGCGGGTTGTTCGTCTGCTATCTAAGTTTTTTAGTAAGTACATAGACATGGTCCCATTTTTGTAGGAGGCAGAATTTTATGGCATTAAATGTAAAAATATATCAATTTACTCATTCTTTAGGCATTACATTTCCAATAGTATTGTAAAAAAAACTGTGATTATTATTGATTTATAAAGGATACCTTTATTGAAGATTCACGAAACGCCACATGTGGAGAATGTGGACATGGGCAGGTTCTATTCTTTATCTAAGCTTAGCTGACAGTTTGAAGTTTCATGAAACACGATTCACGTGAGTCCACAGCGCAAGCTAATCTGATAAATCTCAGAACCGACAACCGACAACGCCTCGGAATGGTCCACACTATACGAAGTATCTCGATATGATAAGAGATATACTATATTTCAATGAACTAGTTCTTTGTACCCACGCTTCGTAGTTCACACTTTTAAGTCGTACTATCGCTTCGATAGTGCAATACTTCATACCATATTACATTAGCAAATGACTTACCAACGCACACAATAACTGCGAATTGTGTATTAGTTCATACTTCGCTTCGCACTTCATTAAAGTATAGTTCAATAACGACTTAACCACACTTCACTGTACTATATGAAGCATAGATAAGAGATTGATATGAAGTGCGAAGCGATTGCGACCTGCATCGGGAGTGGGCCAACCAGTGATACCAATATACTTCGAATGAAGCGTTCATTTTGAATGCTTCAAGTTGGTAAACGTGCATTTCGTGTAGCTTTACGAAATTAAGTTTTGTCCTTTTTACTCGGAATGTTTATGTTCCGGTGGTTTTTAGCCGGTTATATCACAGGCACATCCAGTTACTCGATATCGTAATAACTAGTTCCACAGATATCGCCACGGCGCGCTCCATACAAACATATTGCCGTTTGAAAGCTATTTCAAGAATTCACTGCTACTGGTGGTTTGAGGGTCGGCTATAATACTAAAAATATGTTGAAATTCGACTAATCAATTGAGGCGTTGACAAGAAACAGGTGGTGGGGTGGCATTACTGAAACTATTATTATGTCAACGTGGCAATGATGGAAATCAAATTTGAGCTAAAGTTGAACAAGAAAGATGCCCTATCAATGACCAGTATCCAAATTTAATCCAAGATCTTTCTAATAACAAAATTCCATTCCCCATCAACATCCCAACTTTGTTATCATCTAACAATCAAACCATTTTTAAAATATTAACGAGGTTCCTAAACACCATTGAAATAAACCTGTAAAAATTAAATGTATCCAAAAGAAATTTCACATTAAATACAATTACTCGGTAATGGCAAGAACACTCCGTAAGGGTGAAACGCCAATTTAAAAAAAAAAAGAAATATAGTCAACAATAATGAGTATTTCGTAGTAGAAACACAAATATCGATACGTCACATTTTCGTTAGTAAGTAATTAAACGTTGGTTATTGTGGCGTAAAATTAACCAATAATTGTCATTTTTGTAGTGGCCACTGCACTCCCAAGTAAAAGCAATCGGAACGGAAATACCGGCCTTGGCCGTGTGACGGCCACCAATGTGATTTGTTTGTCCTGGACACTCATATTACAGACGGCCATGCAATATCAATTTGCAATAAAAATCATCATCCACATCAGTCCTTCATAATTGAGGATCGTGGTCTGCAGTACCACATCTCAAAAGCATCAATCCGTCTTCTCTCCCTTGTCTTCATGGTCCACGATTCCGCACAATACAAAAATATAGAACGCATCAGACTGTACAAGCATGCCAGTTTTATTATAAATAGCGCGGTCTTTCTATATTTTGTCCAGTTTGGGCATAGAAATTTTTGCCATACCTATGCGTCTATGCAGCTACCGTCATCAGTAATAATGGACTCAATATATTCTTAATCAAATGAACACAATCATTGATCTAGATCATTTTATTAAACTAATTCAACTGTGTGACTGAAATAATACAAAACTCAAGCTTATAACAGAAAAATAACCTTGACCACGCGGACAAAACAAATAAATGCACTAAAGCTAGCTTAGCGAAGGAATATAGAAAAACAGTGACATTATGAAAGCAAATAAAATTATATTGTCAGAACACATTCTTATTGTGAAGTTGTAATTATTCGGAACATAGCACTGTAATATTTTAAATATTAATTAGAAAGATATACATATAAAATCAATATTATCGAAAAATATTGTTATTGCGCTTTCGGGATTCGAACCTGGATCTCTTTCCTAACAGGGGAAGGTGTAACTACGATACAGCGGCAATATTTTTAGCGACAAATTTTCGAACCTATATGTTACTTTTTTGATATGAATACATTTAATCGTTCCATTATTTGAAAAAGCCATCTACCTTATTTTTACAGAATCTCAAATACCTTTGAGTAATCTGATAGCAGACGCCAGAATTATCAATTCACTTTTATTAAATTTATTAGATGGCTCTTTCAAATAATGGTACGATTAAATGTATTAATATCAAAAAGGTAACATATAGGTTCGAAAATCTGTCGCTAAAAATATCGTCGCTGTAGCATAGTTGGTTAACGCACCTTTCCCGGTTTGGAAAGAGATCCAGGTTCGAATTCCGGTGGCGTAACAACAATATTTTTCGATAAAATTGATTTTATATGTATATCTTTTTAATTAATATATTTAATTATTAATTAAATATATAATTAATTATTTAAAATTATATTGGTTCACACTCTTTTTCAATATTCATGTATGCAGCGGAGACTTGGACAGTCAGCAATAGCGACTACCGTAAAATACATGTCTTCGATTGTATTGCTGAAGAAGGATGTTACGTATCTCGTGGTGGTCTCATCTGATTGAGACCACTATGTCAATAATAACGTGGAGGAAAGAAGAAGAATATAAGGGTCATTTTTGAATAATTTTTCGAGCAAAGTAACTGGTATTTCGCTGTAGTCTACATACGTTCCCATCTATGGTTGATGTACCGTTGATCTGCGGCTGTCACTGTGTTGTGTCCGTGTCGCCTTGCTCAGTCCCAGCAATATTAATTAGTGTTTCTTAATAATAAAAACAATAGTCAGGTTGGTATCATTTTAATTAATAAAATAATTTATTCCTTGTCTAGCTGGGCTTATAAAAGTACAAGTTACTAATTAAATATATTTACTGACGTTTACGTCCATAGATAAAATTGCATTCTGTCTTTATATAGATGCATCGTCGTACGTAGCGCTGACGGGTCTCGAGCTATAATTTAATTTGTTTTCATTTACATAATATTATAACATCTATAGTTTTGTACTATTCCGGCGGAGACGCGACACACGTGCGTTGCATTCCATGGTCCAAGCTTCCTTCGAGCGTTAAAGTTCTGCTGAGCGAACTGACTGAGAATCACTACAAAGTGTATTCGACGCCGTCTAGCGACAAATGAACAATGAATAATATACATGACGCGCAGTACAGTCGTTAATAGCGTAATATAATATAATTATTGTCAATTAGCAAAGATGTCTTTATACTTTCTTGCTATATAATAATATAGCAAGTACTAGTTGCCACACCGAAATTTAACTGTAAAAATATAATTTAATACAAAATGGTGTGGAGGTAGTTTCTGATTGTGTGAATGAAACGCGCGATTGGTGGAGTCGTTTATTCGGTCAGAAGATAGAAAAGGAAGAGTACAGAAGATAGTGGAGCGTGAAGATGGAATAGTAAAGCGAGCCGGCGGGGTTTGGTCTCAGTCTCACTCGGCGCTCGAGCGACGGGCGAGACGTGTCGTCGGCGAGCGATCGGGCCAACTGATGCAGCTTGCGTTCTCAGTCCGATTGTAGCTCGCGTCGTCCGCTGGATAGGAGCTGGCAGTAGATTTGAATCGCCTCCCCTACCTATCCCTGCGGAAGGAGAGTAGTGCACGGCCTGCGCGGGTGGGATTGCACCTACGCGCCCACCTCTCACTCTCCATGCCCCGTGTTTTACAACTCCGTTAGTCTGTCCGTGTAAGTGTGACTCAATCCATTTTGTGTCTCGTCCACTGTCCCTCTTTTGGGAGTGTTTTTGACGACTGGATCCCCTTTCCATCTATATGTTTAAAAAAAATCAATTTCACCATATTCCCCGAATAGGCTTGAAGTGAAGGCTAAATATCCCTAAATTGAGCAGAGAGCTTCGTTGGTCTATTTTGAAAGTTATTGGTGAACAAGATACTTCGCCCCCAGGATCACAAGTGCAATCGCAAGGTCAAGAAAATACCAAGGATTATGTCCATTTGCAAACATAAAAATGACGACCAATTACAGCAAGTGCGGAAAAGCCATCTATGAAATGCACCAAACGAAAATTTTCACAATTTGTACTAAGTAGTAATTGTTTTTCAAACGTATTTCTTATTTATGGCCAAGAACCAAATGTATTTATTCCCGGACAATATTGCATATCGATAGCAACTACGTGGTATTTTTTAACGATACTAATCTAGGGTTAATAATATAAACATTGTTTTTCCTGACTTATTTGCTGTCCAAATTTTCAGATATACCTGGTCTTCAGTACACATATCAAATAAGATGGAGCTCTCCGATCCAGCGACTTGTCCCATCAAGACTGAGCCAGGATCTCCAGCTGACAGTGGTGATGAGGGAGGAGACGGCGAAAGCTTCAACACTGATGTGGACGTGACGTATCCTGATATAAAAGAGGAGAGTTTGGAGTATGCTTACAGTCAGGTGCTAAAATCTGGTGAGCCAGGGTCCTAAAGAGTAACTGTGCAAAATTTTATATGGATTGATCAAAGGGTATACAGGCAGCACACATCCGAGTCAAATATCTCCTGTTTGAAAACTTCAATCTTTCCCGGTCCCGGTTTAGAAGCTAGGGCTTCCTTGTCGGTCCCACACATTAAAGCAAATATAAATAACATATTCAAGTTTATGCAGTATATAAAACGAAAAAAGAAAATAAATTCAATGTAGTTATCAGTAATTTACGCAAAATTTTTACTTTAGACCCGTAAGTGCTGTCTTTATCCATATAAAACATATAAATCCATAGAGTACGTAGTTTTACATATAGATGGATAATTGATGGTAAATTAAGGTGCAGTAGTTCAAGGCAGACGCTTAGGGATGAGAGAGAGAGAGAGAGTGAGAGGGGGGTAGGCGCGTAGGAAGAGATACCTACCTAAAGAGATTCAACGTGTCACCCATACTAGAAAAAATTCCTTATATAAAACAAGATTCGTCCCGTTATAGTTGTCGAGAGCATGCACGTGAATAATTTGTCATTTTCACTGCGGCGTAGAACATATTTTTCTGATTTAACGGTTCACGTACGAACATCATTGCATCTCAAGTTCATCATTTTCAAGTTCAGACGGTGTCCTTTTGTTTTGTGGGATTAATTATTTTACGCGCTTTTTGTAACGCAGTTTCGTGACACATTTTACCCTAAGAAGCCGCCGGAAAAACATACGAGACTATCCTCGCAACAACGCCGTATATCGGTTTTGATCAAATCTGAGTTATGATTGCCACAACGTTGTATACCTTCTTGGTCTTCAATATAATAAAAATATAATAACAATACTATTATACACAATTTCCAAGTCCCCGCAACAACACTGTATATCATCCAAGATGGTCGTAGGTTCATATGGTAAAATAATATTTAAGTTATTGATTTATTTTAGTATTTGTGTGTTTGTTTATCTGTTTATTTTTTTTTACAGATCCCGATATGGATCTTCGATATGAAGTCCCGATAAGCGAGATTTGTCTGTCAGCTGATGCAAAATTTCATATTTTAAATTTTGACCATGAAGAACAATTGAATACTCCACAAAACATAGGAAAATCGCTTTTCACAAGATACAGTGATGATAGTGAGAAAGCTCTCTCTTGTAAGGAATGCAGTTATGCCTGTACAAGCGAAAGGATTCTCCAGAAACATCTGCTCTCTCACGCGCGCGATAAACCATTTTCATGTTCGCTCTGCAACTTCAAATCTTCGCTAAAGAGTAATTTGCAAAGGCATGTTCGCACGCACACTGGAGAGAAACAATTCCCGTGCAATGCGTGCGATTTAAAATTTTCTCTAAAGAATAATGCAAGAAGACATTTTCTCACACACACCGGAGAGAAGCCTTTTGCGTGTAGCGAATGTAGCTACACATGCACTATGAGGAATAATGCGAAAAGACATATGCTTACTCATACTGGAGAGAAACCATTCACATGTGATGAGTGCGGAAACAAATTTGCACAAAAATATGCATTAAAATGTCACATGCTCACACACACTGGTGAGAAACCATTTTCTTGTGTAGTATGTGATTTTAGATGTTCACTCAATAATAATTTACAAAGACATATGCTTACGCATGCTACAGAGACACATGTCAGAGACAAACCCGTTTCGTGTAATGAATGCGATTATAAATGTTCTTTTAACTGCGTTTTAAAAAAACATATGCGAACGCACACTGGAGAGAAACCATTCCAATGTGATGTATGCAACGTTACATTTTCATCACATAATAATTTACGCCGGCACGTGCAAACGCACACTAAAGAAAAAATGTTGTCTTGCAAAGATTGCGATTATAAATGTTCATATAAACATGATCTACAAAAGCATACGCTGAAACATACGGAAGTGAAACCATTTTCGTGTACAGAATGTGGATACACTTGTTCACTAAAGAAAAAATTACAAAAACATTTGCTTATACACACCGAAGAAAAACGTTTCTCGTGTACAGAATGTAATTATTCCAGTGCATTGAAAAAAAATACAGAAAGACACATGCTCACGCACTCTGGAGAGAAACCGTTCAAGTGTAACGAGTGCAGTAAAGCATTTACACAAAAACATTCGTTGAAAGTTCACTCGCGCACGCATACCGGTGAAAAACCATTTTCGTGCGGTCTCTGCGACTTTAAATGCTCGTTGAATAGTAATTTAAAAAGGCACATGGTCACACACACAGGAATGAAACCGTACTCTTGTAACGTATGTTGTTATACATGCGCTGGTAAACAAGCTCTTCAAATGCACAAGATTACGCACACCGGAGAGAAACCGTTTTCGTGTAACCTCTGCGAGTTTAAATGTTCTCTTAAAAGTAATTTGCAACGGCATTTACGGAGGCACACGGGGGTGAAACCACTATCCTGTAATATATGCGAGTATAAATGTTCAGTTAACCAAGACTTGCGGAATCATATTTTGACACATACTGGGGAGAAACCATTCTCTTGTGACGAGTGCGGATACATTTGCTCGCTCAAGATTAATTTGCGAAGACACATGCGCACACATACTGGAGAGAAACCCTTTTCCTGTAAAGAATGCAGCAAAGCATTTTCTCAAAGACATTCATTAAAAGTTCACATGCTTACTCATACTAGGGAGAAACCATTTTCTTGTTTCATATGCAGATTTAAATGTTCGCTTAGTGGTAATTTGAAGCGGCACTTGCTGTCTCACATCAAGAAGAAAGATTTACCAACGTAGTGTTTATTAGTTAATTCTCTATAAAAATATAAAACAGCATCAGAAATATTGAATTATTAAATAAAATAGTATTAAGTACGATTAAGGTTTATAAATTATTAGCAAGTTGCTGATTTTCTAAAATAAAGTCTTACGCAAGATTTACGTTTCAATACGTGACAACGTAACCGAAGAATGTAGAAGGTTAAAAAACATGGAATTTGGAGAAGATATGACTCGAACTGTTGAGGAAGTTAAGAGCGAGATGGTTAAAATGAGCGGAACATGAAGCTATAGAAGACGACACTCGTAACTCGCAGAAGATCAGAACGTAAATAGGCAGATAATGTCATACTAGATCGCAACGGCGATGCCAAGGATGGCGCTCTCTGAGGATTTCGGTCATGGATTTTCCACTTTCATTAGGCCCGTAAATAAAAAGAAGAAAAAAATTATCACCGTCACAAAACTTAACTATAAAGAGTATAACATTTAATATAATAAAATTCAATTAATAAATGTGTATTATTTATCATTCTTTGGAATATTTATGAGGATTACAATGAATACCAGTTCAATATCATTAATATTGAATAAATAGTTATAAAAATAAGACTTTTGGAATTATTTTGTGCCCCGTTACGGATCGGGAATGTTAAATAATAAATTTTAAAACGTTTTTTCAAATAATGATATATAACATAAATGTATACTATTAAAAAATAAAATAAAACACGCTACAGACTTGCGTGACACTCACCGACCGGTGATGATTTGGTTGTCTTATTGTGTAAAATATTTTCTGTGACGTGGTCGGCTTTCTTGTTATGATCCAAACACTTCTTTTTGACGTTAGGATATGATATATCTATATCAGTGTAGAGGTCTACATCGCTCCCGGCGGGGGACCCTGGCTCGGGCTTGACGGCAGAACTATCAGGGCTGGTGAGGTCCATGCTGCTTCACTCGGTAGCTTGTTTTTACTCTTCACAAGGAATCTAAAAAATTGTCTTATTTGATTCTTAAACCGACGAATAAAAAAGTAAAGATATAAACGAATCTCTCAGATGTGCGTAATGTACTTATCAGCTTCCATATAAATGTTTATGATATTTATTTATTATTATTATTCACGTCTTATCCGGGCATTAACATAATTTGTAAAATAAAATTATTTTTATTAAAAGTGCAATACAATACAAAGAAAAAAATTGCAGTGTCAGGATGTTTTTACATAATTAAAATTAAAAGTAAATATAAAATATGAAGTAAAGCAATTTATCAGTCACCGTTGAGTTGAGATACAAAAAATTATAATTATGCAGTCCTATAATGAGATAAATGTCAAATAGTTAATTAATTAGTATGATATGCCTAAGCCTGAAGTGACGCGAAGTTATCACATTTATTAGCCGAATAAATGAAATAGAATAAAGGCGGGAAATCGCATCTCGCAAACGCATGCAGGTCGCCGACGGCAGACCCATATAAACGGGACCGGACGTCCCTCAACAAAAAAGAACCTAGCGGTTCGTTTAAAAGGCGAGTTGCAACCGTAGCGACCTTCAGCCCACGTGCTGTGCAATGAACGGAAAATGACGAGGGCTGAAAATAACGGGATTATAAAGGTTTCCTGAGAAACAATAGCAGATCTCTAAGGGCGCGCATTGTTTCGAGGAGACGCATCCTGCCGAAGGATATAACCGAAGGTCGTAGGGCCATTAAAGCTGGACCCATTGTACTGGCGAGAATAGGAAATGTACCGTTGCGTGTCTGTTAGCGAGCGTTCAGGGTCGGGACGTGACTAGAACAAAAGACGCAGTTTCTTTGTGCAATCTGCTCCTTTAATGCCACGTTGGACGAACCACATGGCTCGAAATATGATGCAATGCTCGAAAATTGAAAGAAATAACATTCCCGCCAATTCAGACTTTAGTTTAATCACTAGAGTATAGTAAATAATAATTAACGTGAACATGATTTTGAAGCGATGAGTACGAATGAATAATGCATATGATAATCGATCACGGTGGGCCTAGCGTTAAGTAGAATAAGAAATAAATAAAAACTAAATTGACTAGGAATAATTAAATGATATATGTAACAAGATGTAAGATTTTGTAAGTAGCGTAAGAAATGAATAAATAACTAGATTTAACTAAAGTGTAAATAATTAGGATATAAGATTAATTATAGTCAGCGATAAGACGAAGGAGGAGTCAGTTCGGGTTCGGATCGGGCGTGGCCTCCAGAAGAAGCAAATGGACCAATGGGATGGTGGCCCGTCCCATGACGGGAAGAGGGCGGATCGGCAGTTGGGAGACACCCCATTGTTGGGGTATATAAAAGGCCTACACACGGCCCGGAGAGAGTGCTACAGACAGTCGGGAAGAGTTGCGAGGGTGGTAAACGGGGAGAGTGGCCGAAACGAGGCCCGGAGGAAGAAGTGAAGATCAGTCAGTCGAAAGTCAGACAGAGTGGAAAACCGAGTCAGACGTAAAAGAGAGTGGTAAACGGGGAGAGTTGCCGAAACGAGGCCCGGAGCAGAAAGTCGTAAAGTCAAAGAGATCAGTCAGTCGAAGAATCGTGTACTCAGTCGTAATCAGTTGGAAGGAAAAAGAGAGTTGAAGAAAAAGATTGGAAAACACCGAGAGTTGTCAAAACGAGGTCCAGAAGAGAAGTTACCGAGACGCAGTTAAAAGCACGCAGAAGCAGTTCACCGCATATCGTCCAGGAGCAGCCACCCCGCCCGTCCCGAGCAAGCGGTCAGATAGCCTGTCGCCGGAGCACCCGTAGACCCAGCAGGTAGCCGTCCACGCCGGCTGACCACGAGATCACTTCGCCGGCCAGAAGATCCGAGAAATTCACAAGACGACCCGAGGTAGAAATAGTCTTAGATTAAGATAGTTATAAGCATTTTGTGTATTGAATAAATGTATAGTTTGTGTATCATTGCGTGTTCATATTCACCTGTATCCTTATCTATAACCATGGTAATAATAATGAAAGCGTGATATCCGACGGATGATTCGCGGAGCGAATATTCCATCAGAGTGCGGGGTATCGTTCTGACGAGCGATCAGGAGCATGGTATGAATCATGACCCCTAGACGAACCCCGACTCGAACCGAACGGCGCACAAGTCGTAGCCCCGGTTGTATCAAGTAATTAGGGTAATTTTTTAAGTCAGAGCCTTGACCTTAAGAAAGCCGCTGAAGTGAGTTGTCGTTATTCGAGGCACGCCTGCAAATGAAATTTAATAATTATAGGTTTGTTACTCCAGTTGCACATCCCATTCATCCATACCTCGATTATCTTTAGTCTCTCGTATATAGTTTTATCTATGGTTATCTGTCGCCCGACGCTTCTTGACGTTTAGATAGAGTTAAATAATAAAGAGTAAAATAATAATAATAAGAGTTTCCATTTAACTATTATTTTCTACTCAATAAACACGTGAACATTTAACTATTCTTCCCCAAAACGACAAGTTAAGGTAACATGTATTTAATATATAATATGTGACTATTGCACAGTTATTGTTTCGGTATTAAAGCCCGTATAAGAAATGGACGCTATTTCTTTTAGACCTATTCCCGTATTTTGCACAATATACGTCACTGTTGCACAATTGTTCAATCCATATTGTGTCCATTTTATGTCATAATGGTGTGCCTCGCAAACTGGGAAGGGGTGTTAGATGCTCAGCATTGATTTAAACAAGGCATTGCATGAGTAAAAGGTACTTGCAGATATTTACGTGGTTTATTCAGAGAAAGTTACAAATTATAAGTTTTGATACATAATGATGAACCTTGATGCTACTGCCTGGTTGGGATGTGGCGGAAGAGAGCCGGGTGCTCTCAAGAGCATCGCTAGTTATATGGTGAATGTTTACAGGGTTTTTCCAAAAATGTGAAACGAAAGAGTGTCCCCATTATTCATGGACTTCGCTCTGAAAAAAAGTCGCGATGCTTTGGGTATGTTAGAAGAGACGGAGAATGGGAATGTGCAAGGAGTGGCTCTGTCTGGTCAGTGAATGACTTTTTACGGTAGCCATACTGTGTTACACTGCAGCATGGTATGATTGCCTTGTAGAGTAAAAATTCCAAGACGGCGGCGAATGAGTAGGATCGATACAACAGTCTTAGATAAGTGGAGGATCGCCATTCATTAACCCCACAGAATTCTACAATTGTAACTGGTGGGCGCATATTTATCTCTGATTATTACATAGTCAATATTTTCAGAGGCTCTTTTCACGGAAGCGAAGAGTTCTTCAGAGTCTTCAGAATTATGGTTTTAAGATTGATAATAAATCTTTATTCCAGTTAATAGCAATTAGAGATAGTAAATTAATTGATTGTTTTTTCAAGTTTGCATTAAAACCTTTGCAACAGGTGTCCATCAAGGAACTTTCTGGAAATATGAATCGTACTGACTCGGCTATTGATGCCGTCAAGTGTGAATCAGGGCTTCCTGGCGAGAACGGCGGTAAAGAAGACGCTGATGAAGAAGAAGGCGGTGTAGAAGAATGTAGTGAAATTGTCTACATCGATGAAGACATGTCAGATCACGATTTTCAGAAGAGATGTTTGGACGATTCCAGCAATCTCATCAGACTCGTAGGTAAGTGTTATTTTTAAAAATTTGAGTGTTTTATTAATTTTCGCGAGTGGTGGAAAGAAAGTTGGAAAGAATGAGGACATTTACCAAGCGAAACATCAAGATAGTAAAAAAAGCGTCACATAATTTAATAATAAAAAGCGCTAGGGACTGAACTTGTTAGGTCAAAACGTATTGAACTAATTTTGATCGATAAATATGTGTTATTTTTCTTTTCATCAAATTGAACAAGTAATGCAATTCTGTACATTTTACGCAATACCCATCTAAATACGTATTCGTAACGAAAATATATTTCACTTGGAACGTGTATGTTCGTTGTACACTTCAACCCCTTTCTGTAATAATTAATTGTTTATCTTTTATCAAATAGGCCTGCCCTTTTATCGTTCCTTCACCAATCTGCCCCGATAATATAATTTTCGTTCTTCTCTCATTCACCAATACCCCCTAATGCCAAGCATTTATATTACTTTCAGAATCGAACGTCACGCGCCGCGTGAGCCGCCACACCAGCGACGAGCTGCGTCTGCGAACAAATTATTCAGAATCTCAACTAAAATACAATCAACAAATATTAATTTTCGGACAGAAACCGTACTCCTGTAAAGACTGCAGTTATAAAACATCACGAAAGCACGACCTGAGAAAGCATATACTGGTGCACACGGGAAAAAAACCATTTGCGTGCCATATTTGCGCGTACAGGTGTTCACAAAAGGTGCATTTACAGAGTCACATGCTCACGCACACTGGCGAGAAACCATTCTCCTGTACAGAATGTGATTATACTTGCTCCCTTAAAGCGCATCTTCAGAGACACATGTTTATACACACCAGAGAGAAACCGTTTTCCTGTATCGAATGTGATTATCTATGTTCGCAGAAAGCTCATCTGCAGAGCCATATGCTCACCCATACGAAGGAGAAGCCTTACTCCTGTGATCAATGCGATTATCTGTGCTCGCAGAAGCCGCATTTGAAGAGTCATATGCTCACGCACACGGGAACGAAACCGTTTTCCTGTGAAGTATGCAGTTATACATCTACACAAAGGAAATATTTGAAAAGGCACATCATACAAACACACTCGAACATTGACGAGCATGTATGATTTGCAACTTTTCGTATGAAATATAAAATTATTACGTCACGGATGAGGGTTTTGCGAAAGAATTATATTAGAAATATTTTCTCGCCCGCGTGTAAACGGTAATATAGATAAATATGTCATTAATAGAAGTTTCATGAGTATAAAACTTAGCGGTTGACGTCCGACACTACTTCTTCTTACTTCGCGCAGTATTGACATATAGTAGTTTTGATCAGACGAGACACAACTCGTAATGCAGATCCACAATTCTCATAACTACCAACTAGACAGGTTTTTGATTAAGATCTTTCAACTGTGAGTGGTTGCGAGTACGCCACTGATATGATTGATAATTTCTCACTGGCCCTCATTTTATTCTTCAAATCCTGCCCAGAAAATCGGAAATGTAATTAATTAAACTATGGGGGGATATTGAATTGATGGATTAAGTATAGCGCTGACTGGTAAAACGCAGCTCCGAATTTTGCCTAACCGTTTCTGGTCATGAAACAATGAATGAAAGGTAATGTAAGGTAAGGTAAAGGCAGAATATAATCGTTTATTGCATTGAATGTATATTAAGATGAAGATAAATTACATTGCAAGAAAGGAAAGAAGATGAATTGATACCTTTGAGATGTGATGCTGGAGACACATGTTGCGCGAGACTTGAATGGCAAGACGTACGAATGTCTTTATTCTGCGAATGTCAATAACGGACACAAAGATTTGCCCGAGACGAATTCTTCATTTTTTGAGCATTTTGCGAGAAGGGAAGTTGGCTTGGAGAAGCTTGTTGTGGTATACCACGTCGGAGGATGAAGAGGAAAAAGAAGTTCCTCACCCGTTGGACCGACCAAGCGACCAACAGGACATCAGTTGGTAAAAAAGTCGGGTTGGGCGCGAATTCGACGTTCTTCACGCAGGCCTGTGACAACGAGATCGAAATGTTACAACAGATGCATAACCTCCAATCCTTACATGTTCCATCGTAGCGTCCCATCTCCAACACCCATCATCGTAGTGGGTTCTCAGCATCCAGGCCGACGCGATAGGTTTTGTATTCAGGGTTGTATAAAATAAGGTGTAATGTAGCCCGGAGTAGTAATGAAACCAAAACCGTAGTACGTTGGATGCTCACAGTTATATCTTGGAATCGCTGGCCGCAGCAGTAAACTGCGTTATTTTGACAACTCTGAGCGATTAATTAAAAAAGAACCATATGTAGTGACCGTTTTTATAACATTCATAACAGACCGCGGTACCAACATGAGGGCATTTTTCGTGATTACGAGGAACTTGGCATTAAAACAAGTGACGGGGCAATATCGAACGTGACATCAGTTTGTAATATACATGGCAAGAATTGGACGTGGTATAACGCTGGTGTATGGAATTTAAAGAGGTCATGAACCGTACAATCCGACCTTTCAAAAACATGTTGGGAGGAAGTGAAGGTCTTGGGTCCCTTTCACCACTGGGATCACGGGTCTCTGGCTGCGTTCAGTGTGTACTGTTTCGTTCGGGTGCACGCCCCACTTAGGGGGCGCTTCCTTCGCAGATAACGACATGTGGCCTTGCTCACAATTACGAAACTATCTGAACTTAGTTTATTGTTCAACAATAGTCTAACTCGACTCGAGTTTTAACACTTTGATGTTTAAATGGTTTGGTTTATTGGAGTTAGTAATAAATATATGCGGATAGGCAATGCTCGTTCAATCGTTTATTTAATTACCATTTACATTTCCAGACTCGTCCGAGAGAATGTAAGTCTATTAGTGTGTCTGATCCTTTTACTGGCTACTTTCGAGCTACGGACATTTTGAGTATTTAATGTATCATAATGAATAACACAAGGATAATAATAAAAAATTCTAAAAAAACTGTGACTACAATTAATACTCTTGTGGTTATTTGTAAGTACTTCGTGTGTGTGTGTGCGCAGGTACAGATTTTTTGTGAATTCTAAATAATGTTGAAACGTAAGTTTAACGTCTATGAGTACTGAATAAAATAATACAGTCACTACAATAACAAATATGATATTTTTGGTTGGTGTATTTTATTGAGATTACTCTAGAACAAAAATGTTTAATTTGTGAATACTTTAACACATACTGCATCGCGCTCTCGAGCAAGCTCGTGTGTAAAATAAATTTGACATATTTTGCAGTTGACACGTCCTGTTTATTTAACTTTATTCGTGTGTATGCATTGTTTTGGGAAGAGTGCGGATGGAAACTCACAACTATTCTCGTAGTGAGTTCGAAGGTCTGATTGGATGCTGATGCAACACACGTTTTAATCAAGCTATCGGATAAGTCGAGAGTCACTCATGCCCCGACCCCTTTGACAGATTAACTGAAACAATCCTTACTCTTTCTTCTGTGGGGGATGAGAATGAAACGCACAATCGGTATAGAGTCGTTTATTGTTACTGGACGAATATTGAAGACGCAGGAGCTTCAGTAAAGGGCGAATCGGGTCGTTGCGTGCGGTAGAACAGAAGATGTGTCATCAGCGAGCGAACAAGCCAGCCTGCGTCCTCAATCCAAGTGTCGTTCATCGGTGGATTTAAATCACCGCCCGTAAACTTCTGATGCAGTCAGTAACTCAATCCAATATTTCATTATTTGCCTCTAAAATTGAGTTATCGTCCTCTAATTTGGTGTCCCCCTCATCTTCCATCTTTATCGAGGCTGTTATTTGATTATTTGTATTATTTGAACTCTCGAGAACTGCGGTTACTAGACCTTGTCGTGCTGGTTGGGAATACGTGTGACCAAAATGAGTAAACGAACTTTGCTTGCAGTCGGTGAGCATTTCAGGTTTTCGCGACCGAGCGTACGTCCGTCCGAAATGCGACTTGTCTTTCGTGTGCATGAGCGTAACGTGATACTTTAGATCATGTTCGTGGGAACACTTGTAACTGCAGTCTAAACACGCAAGCAGCTTAGTAACAGCCGAAGGATACACTTGATCTATTGAAGGTTTAAACTCCTTCTTCTTGTAAGACGAAGAAGGAGAAGAGGGAGAAAAGACTTTGTGGAAACAAATCATGTGCCTCTTCAAGCCACTATTCGTGCTACATTTATAACTACAGAGAACACAAGCAAATAGTCTCTCTCCATGATAATTGATAACGTGTTCAGTCAATGTCTCTTTTCTAATACATTTATAAGTGCATTCAGAACAGGAATACTGTTTCTCGCCAGTATCCATCATTAAATGTTTTAATAAATCTCGTTTTCGCGATGATTTGTGACTGCAGTTGTACCTAGATTTCGGTCTCTCTCCGACGTGAACGAGAGAATGCTTCATCAAGCCACTTTTCGTGGCAGATTTGTACTTACAGTCGGGGCAAGGGAACACTTTTGGTTCAGCGCGCCTTTTGATGTAAACTTCACTGTGCGATTTGTAATTGCAATTATCGGAACATGACAACAGTTCTTCGTTTAAAGGAAGCTTTTTTGAAAATAATTCGCTGCATTCAATGAACAAAGTCCCTGCGGTCGTTTCACGTTCTGCATTCTCAGAAGAAACGGCTTGAGTTTGACGAGATGAACTTTGATGTAAATTATTTGATAGCTTTCTTGCGTTGTTCTTTTCTGAAAAAAAAAATTAAACAAATTGATTGAATATGATTAGATAATGCACGCTAAGTTTCAGAGGATAGATGATGGATAGAATGAGGAGATGCCAAGTGAAGAGCTTGTGGTGAAATATACGACATGGTAGCCTGCTTCAAGTCTCCCTCGGGAAGCCGCGGAGCAGCATCAAAACTGCGACAATCGACATGTACTGATCGCATTGAATTGATCACCGCCCATGTGAATTTCCATATATATACAGGGTGGCTCAAAAAAAGTGAGAACATCTCACTTTTTAACATGTAACACGTGAGTTATTTCAAATCATATAATTATAATTCTTAAAGATTAAGATGTTAAAGATAAAAATAAAAAAATAATATTAAATAGAGGATAAAACCCAGTAATTAGTTCCTACAAAGATTTGGACATACTCAAAATATTGTTAAATTATAAATGTAATTTTTTTTGCCCAAAATTTAGCTAATCAGAAATCATGTTCAATGTATCTTTCTTGTATCTCATCGACTTTTTGTAAACGCCTACACCACTTGTTTATGCTTCTGTCAATAAAGCGCTGCCTCAAAATTTCTCCATTCCTCAATTATTGTCAACTTGAGCTGATCAACTGTGGAAAACTTTCGCCGAAGGCAGACTTTTTCTTATAAAACACCCTATATTATATAATCTACTGGGTTTAAATCTGGGCTGTTCAGTGGCCACATGCCTGTTTCGATGAAATTAATATTCTTAGGACGAAGAAAGTTGATTGTATTTTTGGCTGTGTGAGATGGAACTCTATCTGCTGTAATGTCCAGTTATTGGGACCATATGTCGCTTGAATTACAGACGTCACACCTTGCCTGAGAACATGTTCACAATAATATTCAGTGTTTACTCGGGCGCCTGGATCAACGAATACAACACTACTCTCCGCCATTCGAGACTCGCCGACTGATATCAGGATACCGCAGCTGAAATGGTCACGTTCTCGTATAAGTCGCCTTTCGTGAACTAACCTACGGAGTAGACACGATCATTTTGAGAATTGACTGGCGTGGTAGGGGTGAATGTCTTTTCGTCTATAAACCGGATGCTCCGTACACTTCTCTCACTAGGAAATCCTTCAAGTAGCTGACGACTGCGTTGCAAGTGTTCCAACTTGACATTTTAATTGAGCTTCTGCTCGATCACACGCTTGTACGTTTTAAGTTGTAAATCTTTCTTTAAAATACGTTGAACCGACGACCGCGGTATACCAGTATTTCTTTCTATTTCCCGTCGACTTTTGTGACTGTACGGATTATCATCTTGGCTGCAGATTAGCTCGATGTTCTGTTGAGATCTAACAGATCTCGGTCGACCACTTCCGGGCTTACGTTCCGTTGCACCGTCGTTGTCAATTTGTTTGATAACCCAACTGACACTAGCTGTACTCCGGACTTTGTTTTGAAGCTCTTTGATCATTTTTCTAACACCCTAACATTTTTCAATTCGCAAATTTTTGATCACGATTTTCTGCAGTGATTTTTGGCATTATGGACAACAATTTGAAAAAACCAAATATAAACAATAGGAAAATTAATAATCAAAGATGGCGACAGGAAATAATACGTAGTATAGGTAAATAAGTAAGTAAGTAAATTAGTAAACTATTAAAGCAATTGTTGATATTAAGGAAAACACATTCTTATTGTGAAGTTGTAATTATTCAGAACAGACGCTCTGGGATATTTTAAATACTAAATTAATGTATTAATTATAAATATAAACATATAAAATCAATCAGTAGTGCACTTCCCCGGATTGGAAATAGAGATCCAGGTTCGAATCCCGGTGACGCAAAAACAATATTTTTCGACAAAATTGATTTTATATGTTTATATTTATAATTAATACATTAATTTAGTATTTAAAATTGTTGATATAGTTAAACTAATTTTCATGTAATTATATCGATTTTACGAAATGTTCTCACTCTTTTTGGGCGACCTGTATTAACAACTGGTAACAAAGTTCTAGGGTAGAACGCATTCCTTCATATGGTTTTCCTGACGTACTAGTGTAGAACCCCAATTGTAATTGCAGTGAGTAAATTAGAGAAACGGTTCTTACGAGAATGCTGAGGAGAACTGCTTGAATAACTCAAACACTCCGTCTTTATGTCGGAATGTGATATGTCTATATCAGAATATAAGTCTTCTCCGCTTTCTTTTTCATCCCCACTCCAAGCGGAGGGAACCGGTTCAGATTTGACAGCACTAATATTCGGAATAGCATTTACTTCGCTGTCCTCTACAGCGTGGTCGGCCTCATCTCGGAGCCCCGGTTCAGTCTTTACTACAATAGTAGGTTGGTTTAAACAATCCATGTTTCTACCGATGAAGTGGTTTCTTGTTACCAATGTTGCACCTGGAAATCATAATAAATATATTTAAACATAAAACATAGAACCACATTACCAATGAAAAGATATTAAGAAGCGAAGAGAACTGTAGATCTGTCGCCTTCACAATCTGCACGCACCTTGCATATACCTGAGTGCAAAACCGTTTTCAAAAGAACGCCAGATACAGACCACTAACATACATTAATACAACGAGCCACTTCTCTCGCGGCAATCTTCCGCACGAGATCATTAACTAAAGCTTTACATTGTAGTACTGTACTGCTTATACTTGTATCCGTTTCCGTGTTTCGTCTCCGTAACCTCAGAGTGGTCTAATATCCAAAATTCCGGCGATCTTATACGTCACGCGCGGAATAAATCAGCCCATTGCAGCTTGTTCGCCAACCTTCGATAGAAGACGACACTCGAAGAAGACAAATAAATATATAATATGATTTTCCAGAGGTTTATGACACTGCACGTGACTACATTGAAAAAGTGCGTATCAGTTCAAAAGGGGAGGATATAATATATAAGAATGTCGAAGGATCTTAGTATTTTTGCAGTCACCAACGAATAATAAATTTTTCCACAAAACAAAAGTACACCAGACATTATCTGAACTTTGAAATAAAATTCAAATAATGTTTGAACACACTAAAACAAAATACAATGATCTGTAGATGAGGTGGGACCGTTGCGAATCAGAAAGGCGTTATTATTTCAGGGATGGTATAATGCATGTGGCAAAGTCATGTAACGCTTTTTTTGAATAGCGTACACGGAACACATGTAACATCAATATTCTTACTATTTTCAAACTAAGCTAAACACTTGTATTATGAAAGTAGGCGAAAAGAAGTAGTAGAAAACGAGGCGCGAACCACCGACCACTAGATCACTAGGCCAGCGTATTTACCACTATACCAACAAGCTATTAAAATACGATTGCCTTGGTCAAAGTCTGCCATTTAGTATTGAAATATCAGTCACAAAATGACATATCTGACCAATACGTCCAATTTATTTTCGAATTATCTATCTGTAATTATCATTATATTTAGAATAAATTGTTTTTATAGCAAATGATATCTGACGTACCATGGTGTCATTTCGACGCAGGGAGAGGCGGAAAGGATAGAGAGACACACTATTCTGTCCTGATACACAACTCGGAATAAATTTACTATACCACCAATTGAAAATAGTTTCAATGTACGTTTATCATAGACAAGAGAGAAATAAATTAATACATAAACCATAAAAAGGATCACTAATGTGGTTTGGTCTTATGGAACGTAATGAAGATATATGACGCAAGCGTTGATGGCATCAGAAATAGAGGACGCCCGCGAAACTCTTGGCACGACCACGTAAACCTGGTACTGGAGGATGATCCTGTTAGAGGCCTCATTAATCGGCGAGCTTGTATGAGAAGATGTATGAATGTGGATGAGGCGAGAACTGCGCGTCAGGACAGAAGAGTGTGGCGCTCTATTCTCTCTGCCTAACGGCGTGATGGTAAGTTAGTTAGTTAATTAGACAATTAAGTTTTTTATAAAAGTGTTTAGCAAAATAGAAATATAATTATAATTAAATAACTAAACCTAACCTAATCTAAAAATGGAATTGTAATTATAATAAAATAACCAAACCAAACCTAACCTTATCTGAAAATAGAATTGAAACTTTAATTAAATAACCAAACCTAGAACCTTAATTAAAATTAAGGTTCTAGGTTTGAAAATGTGATGACGTGCCGTATTCGGCAATTTAATCCCTTGTATTTATTATCTATGGTAAACGTAATTTGGTGTTATCTACGGATGAAACATCTATTTTCTATGGCATTCAATGTCAAATGCACCGTGAAAATGCGAAACTTTAAAGTGTAATAACTTTTTTAAAACTTGCGAGCGACTTAATTTGACTCAACTATGCTGGAAAAAAAATTAATCAAATCGGGGCAATTGGTAATATTCTAAATAATAACACACAACTCTTGCATCACCATCTCATGCGACTGTCGCTTCTAATAAGACCGTCTTCCAGTATCTACTTTACCTGGTTTTGCCAATTTGGTGTCATCAGCATTCTTGTTACATATATTTTTTACTAAACCACCTACTTTTATTATAATTTAACCCAACGCACGTTAAATTCTGATAAAACATGAACAAACTGATCACTAACTACGATACGACAAAAATTGCGACAAAGTCTATACATACTTGACAGTAGGTAGGTCATAGAAACAGGCGACTATGCGAGCCTAGCGGGATAAAAAGTCACTATAAAATCAAAAGTTTCTTTAGATGTTTGCTGTCACCGATTATAAAATGTTTTTGATTGGTAAATTGTAAACAGAAACATTAAAAAATGAGCTCATCACAGAGATATTGAAGAATCAACTTACCTTGCGTTATATTATATTTCTGGCAGAAATAGCCGCCACTATCACAAATAAGTTAAACGTCAAATGATACGCCATAGATAAATACTGTAAGTGTGTATAATTTTCGTGTTAAGTACTTTTGTATATGTGATAATTTGATATTGAAGGCGAAAGAGTGCTATTATGATAATCAGTGTGATACAACCGGGGCCACGACTTGTGCGCCATTCGGTTCGAGTCGGGGTTCGTCTAGGGGTCATGATTCATACCATGCTCCTGGTCGCTCGTCAGAACGATACCCCGCACTCTGATGGAATATTCGCTCCGCGAATCATCCGTCGGATATCACGCTTTCATTATTGTTACCATGGTTATAGATAAGGATACAGGTGAATATGAACACGCAATGATACACAAACTATACATTTATTCAATACACAAAATGCTTATAACTACCTTAATCTAAGACTATTTCTACCTCGGGTCATCTTGTGAATTTCTCGGATCTTCTGGCCGGCGAAGTGATCTCGTGGTCAGCCGGCGTGGACGGCTACCTGCTGGATCTACGGGTGCTCCGGCGACGGGCCATCTGACCGCTTGCTCGGGACGGGCGGGGTGGCTGCTCCTGGACGATATGCGGTGAACTGCTTCTGCGTGCTTTTAACTGCGTCTCGGTAACTTCTCTTCTGGACCTCGTTTTGACAACTCTCGGTGTTTTCCAATCTTTTTCTTCAACTCTCTTTTTCCTTCCAACTGATTACGACTGCGTTCACGATTCTTCGACTGACTGGTCTCTTTGACTTTACGACTTTCTGCTCCGGGCCTCGTTTCGGCAACTCTCCCCGTTTACCACTCTCTTTTACGTCTGACTGACTCGGTTTTCCACTCTGTTTGACTTTCGACTGACTGATCTTCGCTTCTTCCTCCGGGCCTCGTTTCGGCAACTCTCCCCGTTTACCACTCTCGCAACTCTTCCCGACTGTCTGTAGCACTCTTCTTCCTCCGGGCCTCGTTTCGGCAACTCTCCCCGTTTACCACCCTCGCAACTCTTCCCGACTTTCTGTAGCACTCTTCTTCCTCCGGGCCTCGTTTCGGCAACTCTCCCCGTTTACCACCCTCGCAACTCTTCCCGACTGTCTGTAGCACTCTTCTTCCTCCGGGCCTCGTTTCGGCAACTCTCCCCGTTTACCACCCTCGCAACTCTTCCCGACTGTCTGTAGCACTCTTCTTCCTCCGGGCCTCGTTTCGGCAACTCTCCCCGTTTACCACCCTCGCAACTCTTCCCGACTGTCTGTAGCACTCTCTCCCTCCGGGCCTCGTTTCGGCAACTCTCCCCGTTTACCACCCTCGCAACTCTTCCCGACTGTCTGTAGCACTCTTCTCTTCCTCCGGGCCTCGTTTCGGCAACTCTCCCCGTTTACCACCCTCGCAACCCTTCCCGACTGTCTGTAGCACTCTCTCCGGGCCGTGTGTAGGCCATCTATATACCCCAACAATGGGGTGTCTCCCAACTGCCGATCCGCCCTCTTCCCGTCATGGGACGGGCCACCATCCCATTGGTCCATTTGCTTCTTCTGGAGGCCACGCCCGATCCGAACCCGAACTGACTCCTCCTTCGTCTTATCGCTGACTATAATTAATCTTATATCCTAATTATTTACACTTTAGTTAAATCTAGTTATTTATTCATTTCTTACGCTACTTACAAAATCTTACATCTTGTTACATATATCATTTAATTATTCCTAGTCAATTTAGTTTTTATTTATTTCTTATTCTACTTAACGCTAGGCCCACCGTGATCGATTATCATATGCATTATTCATTCGTACTCATCGCTTCAAAATCATGTTCACGTTAATTATTATTTACTATACTCTAGTGATTAAACTAAAGTCTGAATTGGCGGGAATGTTATTTCTTTCAATTTTCGAGCATTGCATCATATTTCGAGCCATGTGGTTCGTCCAACGTGGCATTAAAGGAGCAGATTGCACAAAGAAACTGCGTCTTTTGTTCTAGTCACGTCCCGACCCTGAACGCTCGCTAACAGACACGCAACGGTACATTTCCTATTCTCGCCAGTACAATGGGTCCAGCTTTAATGGCCCTACGACCTTCGGTTATATCCTTCGGCAGGATGCGTCTCCTCGAAACAATGCGCGCCCTTAGAGATCTGCTATTGTTTCTCAGGAAACCTTCATAATCCCGTTATTTTCAGCCCTCGTCATTTTCCGTTCATTGCATAACACGTGGGCTGAAGGTCACCACGGTTGCAACTCGCCTTTTAAACGAACCGCTAGGTTCTTTTTTGTTGAGGGACGTCCGGTCCCGTTTATATGGGTCTGCCGTCGACGACCTGCATGCGTTTGCGAGATGCGATTTCCCGCCTTTATTCTATTTCATTTATTCGGCTAATAAATGTGATAACTTCGCGTCACTTCAGGCTTAGGCATATCAAAACGCCCACCTTCCTTTGACGCGAAGTATCATATTTAATCTTATCCTGGTAACCTAATCTGCAAGGCGCTTCGAAAGACAAACTCGACCCAAAACATCTAACACGAAATATTTTTCCGACACAAATCACTATGCTAAATCCTAACCTGCTCAGTTCGACAAAACCTCCGTAATTACTTTCTCGGCTGAAACGATCCCCGCTATTTCCGAAAATACAACATCGCGATATCTCTGGAACATTACGTCGCCGAATTACTTGCAAAACAAACTATCGTCTTCCGGTTCGGTTCATAGACCGATCAAAACTTAAATTTAACGATTAAATTTCTGGCATATTTCAAATCATCGGAATCTGGGATCACGCCCGATATCTATCAATTCACTTAACGCTCTAAACAAAACTATCCCTACATTATCGTTATCCTTTATCCTATCTATGCTAACAGCCGTCTTTAAAACCTATTTACTCGCACGTATTTTTCATATTAAAATACATAATATTATACAACATTTGAATCTTTGGTCTTCCGTTACTACAGGCAACGAGACGAAGCTAGCAACGATTATTTGGTCTTAACGGCACTCTCTACTTTATCTATATTTACGAAATCCTAGTCGCTAAAACTGTTCGCATACATATGCCTCAGGTTTTTTTTTGTTTCTATTCCCGTGATATTAATTCTGATGCAATTCCGACTTGCCTAACTCATCATAATCTATCCCATACGCAACGATACTTAACCCGTCTTCATAATTACACACTACTGTTTACTATACATTTTCTTTACAACTTACAAATTTTCTGTAGTCCGCCCCATCTGACGAATTTTTTTCCTTCTAAAAAAAAATAATCTTATGTTCTATCTTCAAAGTATGCTACATTAGCCGATACTATCAAACCCACTCTCTGGACGGGCAAAACTTCGTACCAAACAACGTGACCTCATACGGAAAGGAAAAAACGCGCCATTTTTTCCTTATAATCATTACATTCTTGGTTCACTTCAACCTACTAATTAACGTAACTATCTATATATCTTACTTTCGATGAAACACTGAACCGTACGATCTACCCGGTATCTTACCTTCGCTTTCTCTTTCACGACGGAGAAAAATTTTAGCAATCACAAATCATTTTTAAATTTTTTATTTCCTTATTCCCATCTATATTCTAACCGCTATCCCCGTGGTCAGGTCAATTTTTCAATCAGTTAGGAGTCGCGCCGATATCTCGCTGATATCGACGGATCTTTTTTTTCACCTGCGCGATCTTACACTCATATCGAATTTCGCATTCCACCGGGTTAGTAGATTCTACCGTGTTCCGGCCGCTGTGATCTATCTATACAGTGTGTACACTACTAGCTGCTGTCGCTGTCGTATACGCCCGTATACTGTTTCAATAATCGTCTCGTCTGTTTGCGCTACACACAATCTATCTCTGTTGCTGCCTTCGATTCCACACGCTCGTGTGTTTCCTCGTCTTCTTGGGTCTTCGCTACCTTCTGATGCATACCGTCGTTTCTTCGCTTGTTCCCTGCCGACTCCATTATCGACACCGGGATCCCCTCGTCATCGTACACTGTATAGATTCACTGCGCGCCTCTTCATACAAAATAAAATTTTCCACTACGTTTCGCTTAAAACCCTAACAAAATCAAACATTTTCCAAAAAACTCTGTTTACACTGCGATCATCGCATCTATGTTATCAACTAGATAATATCTCAATTTTCACGTGTTCTTCCGTCACCCTCCGGCCTCCGTCGGCTTACGCCCTCGTCAGTCCTCTTACGGCGGTCTGAGCATTTTCATTGCTAACCACAACATACGTATCACGTGTACTTCCTTGCAATACGTCCTGTCGCCGGTAGCGAATTTCTTCGTGCGTCCATCATACGGGACGAGGAAATTCTCTGTCTTTCTCGCGATGACGTCACCGATTTTCCCACGCAGGCCAGATATGGTACAGGATCCGTATTCGCTGCAAAGACTATCCGTAACGGCCACTGCCGCTCTTAGCAATAGCCTCACCTTCGTGGATAGCTCCAGCGTCAGGGGGAATCCAACCTTCTGCGCCTTCTCTCTGCATGATAGCAGGCATTCGGCCGTCCACTTCGCCACATCTCGCTTCCCGAGTTCGATACGCCCTTGCACATTCAATCTCATGCGTAATTTCGCTCCCTTGCGAACACACACCATGAATATAATCGCAAACGCGTTTTTTACTCCACTCGTCAGAATCTCTGAAATCGCGCCAGCTGTCGACTCATATCGCACCCTGGCCTTATTGCATAACATTACTCCCGTATTTATGCCCCTCACCGTCGTTACGGAAAGCGCGCCATACGATTCGTACACCAAAATAAACATCGCGCGTCCTATCAATTCGCATCGTACTTTGGCCTTGTTGCATAATATCGGTCCCGTAAGCATACTTCTCGTTATTACATCGCACGCCACTCTGCATATTTCACACATTAATTTCCAAACTACACGTATTAATTCACTCCCGCTGAATATAATCACTGCTATTCCGATTAGCATTGTCCGCATGACCAATGTGGTCAATCTCGTGGCCCACATTACAGCGCTCGTTGCCTCTGTGGCCATCTCTCTTAATTTGTCCGCCGCTGCTTCACACGCGGCCTCCAGCTCCGCCGTTTGCTTTTCAGTAGGCCCCTTCGCTTCCTTGGTGGCCGCTACGTGGCCCACCGTACTCGACAGGTTAGGCGGCGCACGCATTTGCTCGAGTCGTCCACGATTATCTATCTTCACTTCCGGTAGCCCTGGGCGAGACGACGTCCGTTGTTGTCCGCGCCCGGGCGGTGCACGTTTCCCGCCTTCCGTTCGAGGAATTCGTTCCTCTCTCGGCAGTCTCTATTGAAGTGCCATCCTGGGCAGTATTGACACTTCGGCAGCGCCTGTCTGGGCGGCTGCCTGCTCGCGTTGGCTGGCGCCGATGGTCGATCCTGACTCCAGCGGTTCCTCGTGGCCGGCTCTGGCGCTCGGTACTGTTCCAGCGGTTGGGGTACCAGCGGTTTGGTAGCCCGTTCCGGCTGCTGATCGGGTCTTCCGAACAATGGTTCCCTCGGGAAGTCCATCGCCGAAACCCTCGCCTTCAGGATCTCGTAGGTATACGTTCCGAACATCAAACCAGTCTCCAGGATGTCTCGGTACTTCGGCTTCATCAGCGCTATCAAATCGGGGCAGGCCCCATCTAATGACGCTTCGCCGTGCAGCCTCTCGTGGACGAGCCGTTTCCGCTGCAGGAAGCTCACACCACTCTCGTCACTGCGCTGAACGTCTCCATATAGACTTACCAGCAAGGAGCCTCTCGCTGACTCCGTGCCATATCTTTGGCGTAGCTGCGTGGCAAACTCCTCCCAAGTCCATCGTCCTCTAGAATGTGGCTGCCACCAGCGACGAGCTTCTTCTCTTAGCCGTAGCGCTCCTTTCTCTACTTGCGTAATTGGTGCGCACCCCGTGGCTTGGAAGTGCGCCTCACAGGCCCGAATAAACAATTCGGGGTCCTCCTCCGCCAAGCCGCTAAAATGATCCTCCAGGACCTTGGGGATGCACGAGAACCTCGGCGTTGTCTCCATCTCTGCGACACGCTCTTCCCGGCGTTTCGCTTGTCGTGTCACATCTACTCCGTCCGTTAGCGCGCCGTTGGTGGCGCGCGTCGTAACTCTTTGTTTCATAATGATTATCCTTCTAATTTATGACTTGTGGTGGTATTCCGTGCCGTGTACACACAAAGAATGAACATTAGTTGTACCTGCATATTTAACGTTATGAAAAACACATTTATCAATTTACCTATTGTTTTCGACCCATCATTCCGACCTATTAGAGGTGAAAATTATCATTACCGCAATTATAACATTACACAAACTTCAACAGTACTCGTACACTTAACGCAAGTGAAAGAAAAGACAACGGCTAAATTCTACGTCAATTTAAAACATTTCTGAAATTACGCTGAACTTATTCAGTTCCTGAATCATGTTTATCTACTTTCGTTTTCATCTGAAATATTTACTATCGCACAAATTCCCCAAATATTTACGAGTGGTGGCCGTCTGAGAAGCCTTCGACTCGACGAAGTTCAATGACCCATATTCACTAACATAGTAACCCACTTAGCTTGTCATAAACCTTCGGCGGTAATGACGTACTCATCGTTGACCGCAATTATCAGTACTTAGGGCTGAGGGTTTTTTCCATTGATACCCATCCCCTTTGTTATTCGCCCGGCTTAACGAAAAGGTTTTTATGACGGCTCCTAGATAAGAGAAAGGTCTCTTTCACGAATTGTAATAGCGAGTAGTTAAATATACGTCTCAAATTTCTGTAATATATTTACGTCATGCATTTAACATCCCGTGATGTCTATTATTTCTATTCTATACTGGGCGCCACGTTTTTTTTCTAAAAAAACGAAAAATCTAAATCCATTACGTTCCCGTGTTCTACCTGTCTCCTCATATAACCATGGTACCAATCAAATTATCTCAGGGTTCGGATTCGTTTGGATACACTCTCCAAATGTGCTAACATCGTGTGCTAGCACGGCCCCTTCACGTTTGGGCGCCATGTGATACAACCGGGGCCACGACTTGTGCGCCATTCGGTTCGAGTCGGGGTTCGTCTAGGGGTCATGATTCATACCATGCTCCTGGTCGCTCGTCAGAACGATACCCCGCACTCTGATGGAATATTCGCTCCGCGAATCATCCGTCGGATATCACGCTTTCATTATTGTTACCATGGTTATAGATAAGGATACAGGTGAATATGAACACGCAATGATACACAAACTATACATTTATTCAATACACAAAATGCTTATAACTACCTTAATCTAAGACTATTTCTACCTCGGGTCATCTTGTGAATTTCTCGGATCTTCTGGCCGGCGAAGTGATCTCGTGGTCAGCCGGCGTGGACGGCTACCTGCTGGATCTACGGGTGCTCCGGCGACGGGCCATCTGACCGCTTGCTCGGGACGGGCGGGGTGGCTGCTCCTGGACGATATGCGGTGAACTGCTTCTGCGTGCTTTTAACTGCGTCTCGGTAACTTCTCTTCTGGACCTCGTTTTGACAACTCTCGGTGTTTTCCAATCTTTTTCTTCAACTCTCTTTTTCCTTCCAACTGATTACGACTGCGTTCACGATTCTTCGACTGACTGGTCTCTTTGACTTTACGACTTTCTGCTCCGGGCCTCGTTTCGGCAACTCTCCCCGTTTACCACTCTCTTTTACGTCTGACTGACTCGGTTTTCCACTCTGTTTGACTTTCGACTGACTGATCTTCGCTTCTTCCTCCGGGCCTCGTTTCGGCAACTCTCCCCGTTTACCACTCTCGCAACTCTTCCCGACTGTCTGTAGCACTCTTCTTCCTCCGGGCCTCGTTTCGGCAACTCTCCCCGTTTACCACCCTCGCAACTCTTCCCGACTTTCTGTAGCACTCTTCTTCCTCCGGGCCTCGTTTCGGCAACTCTCCCCGTTTACCACCCTCGCAACTCTTCCCGACTGTCTGTAGCACTCTTCTTCCTCCGGGCCTCGTTTCGGCAACTCTCCCCGTTTACCACCCTCGCAACTCTTCCCGACTGTCTGTAGCACTCTTCTTCCTCCGGGCCTCGTTTCGGCAACTCTCCCCGTTTACCACCCTCGCAACTCTTCCCGACTGTCTGTAGCACTCTCTCCCTCCGGGCCTCGTTTCGGCAACTCTCCCCGTTTACCACCCTCGCAACTCTTCCCGACTGTCTGTAGCACTCTTCTCTTCCTCCGGGCCTCGTTTCGGCAACTCTCCCCGTTTACCACCCTCGCAACCCTTCCCGACTGTCTGTAGCACTCTCTCCGGGCCGTGTGTAGGCCATCTATATACCCCAACAATGGGGTGTCTCCCAACTGCCGATCCGCCCTCTTCCCGTCATGGGACGGGCCACCATCCCATTGGTCCATTTGCTTCTTCTGGAGGCCACGCCCGATCCGAACCCGAACTGACTCCTCCTTCGTCTTATCGCTGACTATAATTAATCTTATATCCTAATTATTTACACTTTAGTTAAATCTAGTTATTTATTCATTTCTTACGCTACTTACAAAATCTTACATCTTGTTACATATATCATTTAATTATTCCTAGTCAATTTAGTTTTTATTTATTTCTTATTCTACTTAACGCTAGGCCCACCGTGATCGATTATCATATGCATTATTCATTCGTACTCATCGCTTCAAAATCATGTTCACGTTAATTATTATTTACTATACTCTAGTGATTAAACTAAAGTCTGAATTGGCGGGAATGTTATTTCTTTCAATTTTCGAGCATTGCATCATATTTCGAGCCATGTGGTTCGTCCAACGTGGCATTAAAGGAGCAGATTGCACAAAGAAACTGCGTCTTTTGTTCTAGTCACGTCCCGACCCTGAACGCTCGCTAACAGACACGCAACGGTACATTTCCTATTCTCGCCAGTACAATGGGTCCAGCTTTAATGGCCCTACGACCTTCGGTTATATCCTTCGGCAGGATGCGTCTCCTCGAAACAATGCGCGCCCTTAGAGATCTGCTATTGTTTCTCAGGAAACCTTCATAATCCCGTTATTTTCAGCCCTCGTCATTTTCCGTTCATTGCATAACACGTGGGCTGAAGGTCACCACGGTTGCAACTCGCCTTTTAAACGAACCGCTAGGTTCTTTTTTGTTGAGGGACGTCCGGTCCCGTTTATATGGGTCTGCCGTCGACGACCTGCATGCGTTTGCGAGATGCGATTTCCCGCCTTTATTCTATTTCATTTATTCGGCTAATAAATGTGATAACTTCGCGTCACTTCAGGCTTAGGCATATCAAGTGTATTTGTAGAAAGGAACGCACTTTTTTCTGTACGATGACTCGTTTCGAACGATAAGCGTGCATCTTTTTGTAAAACTTTGATGGAGGTAGCGGTAATAGTGAAACATGAACGCGATCACAGGTGAGTACATACTTTAATATTTTATCTTGCACTTGCTCTATAAATCTGATAATTCTTATCTTTTGAGCAATCTTAATAAATTGATATAATTAAATTAAATTCGTGTACTTCTAGAATGATTCTATTTCTGTATATTTGAGCCCCAAGCCAAAATGTTGCGTTGATTCAAAACCAAAATTGATGAAATTTGCTGAGAAACTTTGTCTACAAGGCTCCATGTGGGCTTTTACGTGAATACGTTGATTTTTTCGATAGATCGCTCTAGAACAAATAATTTTGCGTGCTGACATGTTTACACTCACTGTTTACTGTCACTTTGAGTAATTATCAATAACAATTCCAACGAATAATGCACCTGTCATCGAATTTATAAATACGTTAACACCAACTTAATAATTTTTTCATTTAGTATATTTATTTAAGGCGTAAAGGTATACAAGAGTAGATGTTATAATAACAATTTTCATTTTAATTACCATACAAATTAATAACAACAATATAAAACTATTTAAAAAACAAAATATCCTTGTTTGCCTGTTTAGAAAAAGATACAAAAAATAGAAATTATTTAATAATATGTACGTAAGCATTTCCATTAATATTTCAGATTCCCCCCCTGTATCAACACTGTACATCGTTCTTTACAAATGTTAATACGTAGACAGAGCGTCGGTCATCTTGGACAATATACAATTTTGCAGTAAAGATCACTTATTGTGTGTAATATTATTTTTATTTATTTTATATGGTTGTTTAATAAATCATTCGATGCCCAAGTAGATAAATAACGTTGTGGCATTCATAACTCAGATCTGCCAAAACCGATATGCAGTGGTGGTCTCGTTTGTCGAGTTTATTTTCTGCCAACACCCGATAACTAATCCTTGAGATAGCATGTTATTTCTCACCGGCCATTTCTGATCTGTGAATATTTTAGCACACTATGCAAAACTTTGTACGTGATTTTTTTTGAACTCATCGCGCGCGTTTTTTCGCAAGCTCGTATATAAAATAAACTTGACATATTTTGTACTTGACACGTTCTGCTAATTTAACCTACCTGATGGATAGAAAGCTTACACCACTTCTCGTAGTGAGTTCGATGGTCTGATCGGATACTGACACGATGAACGTTAGCATCACGCTATCGGGTAAGTCGGGAGTACCTCACGTTCGTTTGACTCTGGTTAATTTTTAATTTCTTAATACGTACAACATTCCACATCAAACTTTACTATTCCCATTGATACGAGGGTATTGTATCAAGAGGGCTCAGTGAAAGACAGTGAGCTCAATATTGTCTCAACGAATCTTTTTCGTGATATCTAATCATCGGGTTTTAAATCTTGCATCAATTGGGTGTAGTTTCAAGTCCAGTTTCAAAATTCGTTTTTTTTTATCTTCATCTATCACCATAGCAGCAGAACTGCAAAAACTCGTGGCCCATCTTATATAAAAATGTATGCAATATTTGTTGTTTATTAATGAAGCAGATAAACTTATAATAAACAATCCTTGCTCTTTCTTCTGTGGAGGATGGTTAGAATGAAATGCGTAGTTGGTATAGAGTCATCTACTGTGTCAGAACAGGAATAATACAGGAGATAACAGAGCGTGAAGAGGATGAGCGGAGTGGCGAGTCGGCGGCGTTCGGTGGAACAGAAGAACACATCTTCGTCAGCCACGTCGGCGAGCGATCGAGATTGATTAAAGCGGCTGCAGCCTGCGTCCTCAATCCAAGTGACGCTCGAGTCGTTCGCCGGATAGCAGTGCATTTAAATCGCCGCCCCTACACTTCTGATGCAGTCAGTAACTCAATGGAATATTTCAGTATTTGTCTCCGAAATTGAATCATCGTCGTCTAATTTGGTGTCTCCCATAGCTTCCATCTTCGGCGACGCTGTATTGGAATTCCTGAGAACCGCGGTTACCAGACCTTGTCTGCGCAGTTGAGAATACGTGCGACCAAAGTGCGTAAACGATCTTCGTTCGCAGTCGGTGAGCATTTCAGACTTTCGCGACCGAGCGTACGTTCGTCCGAAATGTGAAAACGACTTATCTTCCGTGTGCGTGAGCATGACGTGATACTTTAGATCATGTTCGCAGGAACACTTATAATTGCAGTCTGAACACAAAAGCAGTTTACCAACAGCCGACGGATACACCCGATTTCTTGAAGGTTTTAATTCCTTCCTCTCGTAAGGAGAAGACAGAGAAAAGTCTCCATGGAAAGAAACTGTGTGCCTCTTCAAGCTACCATTCGTATTACATTTATAATTGCAGCGGAAACAAGCAAATGGTCTCTCTCCAGTGTGAATGATAACATGTTTACTCAACGTCTCTTTTCTAATACATCTATAACTACATAAAGAACAGGAATACGGTTTCTCTCCAGTGTGTATCATCAAATGTTTTATTAAATCTTGTTTTCGCGATGATTTGTAACTGCAGTTGTAACAAGAGAGCAGTTTCTCTCCGATATGAGTGAGAGAATGCTTCTTCAAGCCTCCTTTCGTGGCACATTTGTAGATACAGTTGGGGCAAGAGAATGATTTTGGTTCAGCGTTCCTTTTCATGTGAAGTTCAGTGTGTGATTTATAATTGCAATGATCGGAACATGACAACAGTTCTTCTTTAAAAGGAACCTTTTTTGAAAATATTTCACTGCATTCAGTGAACAAAGTCCCAGCGTTTGTTTCACGTTCTGCATTTTCAAAAGAAACGGCTTGAGTTTGATGTAAATTGTTTGATGGATTTCTTGCGTAGTTCCTTTCTGAAAAAAACAAATTGATTGAACATAATTATATAATGCATCCAAAGTTTCAGAGTTCAGAAGATGAGATGCAAAATGAACAGCTTGTAGTGGACTAGAAGATATGGCAGCCTGTTTCAAGCCTCCCTCGGGAAGCTACGAAGCAGCTGCGACAATCAACATGCATACATAATTGATTCAATTCATTAATTGTTCATCGCCCATGTGGACTTCTACATATATTTTAAAATAAATACATCACAACAAATACCTTACGTTATTGTAATATTACACTTATATTTAAGCAGGTAAATAAATAAGTAAAACATCTAGAAAACTAAGTTCGTTGTCTTAAACACGAGTCCGTATAGATTGGTGAGTTTAAACAGCCTCAACAATTGAGTGCTTCGAATAAGCACTCGGTACGACATCAGTTTAGTCAAATTGAGGACATCCAGCTTGATAATTTAAAAGGATCTGGCAAAACCGGAGCGTAACCAGGAGAACAAAAAGCAACGGGTCAAAATCTTAATCTTCCCAATTTTTCACTTTCATTTCTTCGAATTAACTATTTAACTATATCGTTCATTTTTATGATATTGATAGCATTTTGACGATAATGGTATTAATTTAAGATAATTGGCATGTATCATTTAACTAATACTTTGTTTTTTCTTACTGGAAGTAAAGACAAAATACACTCAATAAAGGGCCGCTAGAAGGGGTGGACCCACCCTTGTTGATGTTTGCAACTTCTTTAATTGGTTCCACACACAATGCAACGGAATCGCGAAATCTACAATTAATAAACACAAAAAAAGAAAAACAAAAGCTTATGTAAGATATTTATATTTTAAAACACACTACATGACGTATTGATAAAATAACGGATTTTCCCATTTTAATATAGATTTCTCCCAGTAATAAAAATAATTGCCGCTAGGGTGACGAGAATATAAACTGACAAAAATAATTATTTTATAATTGTGATTGGTGTAGAACCCCCTTTACTAGCAAGGAATACATTAAATAAGCTTACTAGAATGCTGAGGATAATTGCTGGAGTATCTCAAACACTCTGTCTTTATATCGGAATGCGATATGTCTATACCAGAATAGAAATCTTCACCGCTATATTTTTCATTACCACTCCAAGCGAAGGGAGCTGGTTCAGATTTTACAGCATTAACTTCGCTAAACTCTTCGGCGTAGTCTGCCTCATCTCGGAGCCCCGGTTCAGTTTTTACCACAGAAATAGGTTGGTTTAAACAATCCATGTTTCTACCGATGAAGTGGTTTCTTGTTACCAGTGTTGCACCTGGAAATCATAATAAATATATTTAAACTTAGAATACAGAACCACATTACCAATGAAAATATATTAAGAAGCGAAGAGAACTGTGGATCTGTCGTCTTTGAAAATTGTTGCATGCACCCTGCATATACCTGGGTGCAAAACGGGGGTTTCATCAACCGTTCTCAAAAGAACACTAGACACTGACCCGCAACACACACTAATACAGTGAATATTGTACGTCCAAATTGATCTCAAAATTCTTGGAACCAAAATTTGGTACTGCGAGAACCAAGTACCAAGCGATAATTGTCTCGGTATAGAATTTCGTAATTACGGTAAACCTACATAGAATTAACAACAACCAATAAACGAAGGAAAGCTGCATACTTGGGACACATTCTCCACGAGATAAGATTCCAATAAGAAATATGATCACGTAAAACTCAGGGGAAGACAAAAGGAAATAGAGGCGTTAGAAGAGTGAGGTTTTTTTGGCTGCGTAACCTTAGAGTGGCTTAACGACGGCAATCTTATACTAGTAATGAGAAAAATGCTACTCTTGACTCACTGGTGTGATTGTGATTGATATTCGATAATATCAGTGATTTAAAACTGTGATTGATCACAGTTTCTAATATCACAATACACCAAATAAATAAAGAAAACATAATTAAGAGCGTATTTATTTATATGTATAATTAAAACTTAATTTGTGTAAAAAAAACATTTTCTAGTATAAATAATTAGTAGAAAATTATTGCACCATATATACATACAAAATGTAAAAAAACGAACAAACAAGTTGACATAAATATGACCAACAAAAACAGATTCTCATAGATGGCTCTAATCAATGACGGAAAATCCAGTTGATGGCGCTGATTCAACTGATAATCGATTTAAACGGCGGCATCAGAAAATCAATAGAATTTTTAACAAAAAAAATTTGCTTCACGAATCACGATATTCCCAGATATTCAATCACTGATAGTGAGTATGACTCAAAATATCAGCGATTGACTCACGGTTTGTGATTTAGAGCTCATCACTGTCTTATATGTCTCGCGCGGAATAAATCAGCACACTGCAACTTGGGTGTTAACTTTCGATAGAAGACGCATTAAACTGCATTAAAAAGAATCACTGCATTAAAAAAGTGCGTATCAATTTAAAATTAGGTTCACGCTTGGAGAGAGTGTGGGAGGTTATAGTATATAAGAATATTTAAGATCAACTTACCTTGCGTTATATTATATTTCTAGAAGGAATATAACACATAAGCCGTAGCATGGACGCCACAATCACAGATATGTTAAACGTCAAATGATACGCCATAGACAAATGCATCAAATTTTACGAGTAGTATGTAATTTTCGTGTTAAGTACTTTTGAATCTGTTTGAATTCGATAGTAAAGGCGAAAGAGTGCTGTTGTGATAATCCGAGTATTTATTGAAAAGAACGCACTTGTCTACTGAACGATTACTTGTTTCGTACGATAAGTTTGCACTTTTTTTACAAAACTGTTGATAGCCTTAGCGGTAATAATGAAACATGAACGCGATCACAGGTGAGTACATACTTTGATATTTTATCTTGCACTTGCTCTATAAATGAAGGTATTTTTAGTAAACATCAGATAATATTTATCTTTTGAATAATCTTAATAAATTGATAACATTTAATTAAATTCGTGTACCTGCAGTTGAAACTTCTAGAATTATTTTTTTTCCGTATATTTGAGTCCCGCGCCAAAATGTTATGTTGATTTAAAACCACAATTGATGACATTTGTAGGGAGACTGTCTACAAGACTTGGGGACCGAAATTATTTATTTTATTCATCAATACCCATGCGGGCTTTTACGTGAATACGTTTATTTTTGATATACAGTGCAACCACGTTTTTACGTTTTTGAAGGAACTGATAAAAAAATGTAAATTATAGGGAAAACGTAGATTGGGGGTTAAAAAAAAAAGATTTTTTATTTAGATAGTCATTCAAATCGGTCTGGTACATATTTTTGTGGTGGTTTACAGCTCTTTCGATCTTATAAATCGATAAGAAATTCTCGTCTTGTACGTTTTCAATGATAGTAAAGTAGCTTTTAAGGCCCTCGATGTGTCTCATAGCATCTTCTTTTGTTGTAATTGGGTGGATCGTCTCAAAATCAACACTTCGAGATTCCCCGCAAACTGATACATACACCACAGACTGCCTCTTTTTGAAACGATCTTTATAGTCATTTGACTGTTGACTGGCATGTTGCTAGAACGCGAGCTGACAAACCATTAATTACCTTTAATGCCAGCAGTTTGCTCTCGCCGAGGCGAGGCGTGCGTGGCCAAGCGAGATGGCACGAGACGACCAGTGTCGACACGAGATAGGCGATGTAAGCCGAGAGCTGCAGTACATTCTCGTGCTCGGCTACTCTCGCCATGCCTCGGCGAGAGTGGACTGCTGGCATAAGGATTTCTTCCGTTTCATCGTATTTTGAAGATCGTATGTATATGCGTTTTTTCACCATGGGACCACATAGCATCGCACTTTTCTCAACCGTTATTATCGTAGCAAAAGTTGTAATGGGTATCCCCAAATCACGCGCGAGCGAAACTACTCGAAAAAGTAAATAAACCAACGTGTTTATTTACTTTTTCGAGAATGTTCCTTTTCTCTTGAATCGATAATGTTTTTCTACGCTGAGAGACATTATTTGAAGGGATTCAAAGAAAAATTAAAAAAAAAAATGTAAATTGAGACACAACAATTGAAATTGTATGTACACGATCGACACTTTTAAAACACTAAATATACAGTCTGCCTGTCTCTGATTCCCTTAACTTCCCACCAATTGCATCGTATTATACGACTCGTGTAACTTTAACACGTGTCTATAAATAGAAACTACATATTTCTACTTCCCAATATTCATTTCAAATATTTTAAATCGTCGCCCATTAATAAGAATTTTAAATATTTCAAACGTTAATTGCGGGAAATAAAAACGTAAAAGCGGGTACAAAATGTTCTAAAATAAAATGGGTTTGTGAAAATTGAACGCAAATAGCGGGAAAATGTGAATTTCGGGCACGTAAAAACGGGGTTTCACTGTATACGGATATAACAAAGTTAACAATCTAAAATAATAGATTTTTAGCCACAAAGTTGATTTTGCTAATCTTAAAAATATATTTATGTTTAGTCTTGGGCGATTATAAACTTGAATTATATAGAAGCGTGTTCGATGAGTGGGAATATAGTCAAATGGTTGAATACTGAAGTGGCTCGCTCGACGGTGTAGATGAAAGGGCGGTCTGCGGAAGAGTCGTCGCTGGCTGCTAGGGCAGCGTCCGTCACGATGTATGATGTCTGCTGATTGGTCGGTTGGGTTTCGGCCCTATATGGTGGTTAAGTGTGTCCCTACACGACCGTGTCTGTGAAGCGCATGCAAGGTCACTTTTTACCGTCGCTCGTGGTAAAAAAACATTTGCCGATTGTTGATACGTCAAATTTACTATTGTCGAAGCATAGACAATAAATCTCGCTTCACAGTGTAACAAGACAAATAATAATCATGAAATCTGCATTAAATAACGAGACCATCATCGGACGAACTGACACCACTAAAATAGCGGGATATTTAATGATTCACTATCGTATACTGCAACTTTCAATGTATCAACGTGACAGATGACTTTTGTAACAGCTGTGTAGAGTCCGCCATATTTAACCAACGATTTTCGGTTTTTACAATCGAACAACCCATTCTCGCGTTTCAATTTTGTAATTTTTTCAATGTGTCAACGTGACAGATGACTTTTGTAACAGCTGTGTAGAGTCCGCCATATTTAACGAGCAATTTTCGGTTTTTACAATCAAACAACCAATTCTCACAGTTCAATTTTGTAATTTTTTCAAAATGTGATAAAGAAATTCTCGTTTATATATTTGTTGTATTTAATAAATCAACTGCGACTAAGTGCACTTAATTTATAATAATTACATTTTATGAAACAGTGACGCATAGATGGTTGGGTCATTAGATTAGGGGGATCCGGTTGGCACGTTGATCAGGGTGGGCTCGCGCTAGAGACGCTCATCTGATCCTCGAGTACTTTCCCAGGTAGGTCTGGCACTGCGGGCAAGTGTGGTGGACGTCTTGGCACTCGTCGATGCAGAAGGGAATCAGGCAGCAGCCGAACACGCACCTGAAATGTGAAAACAAATTGATAATTTCACCATATTTTATAAAAAATAAGATTCTCATTAGTGACATCTATGCTCTTCCAGGGAAATGCGTATCAAATTTCAGACCGTAGATGGCGATAGCGAAGTTGTAGTTAAATACTCGAACACGGTAACATATATACAACATCCAAAAGTTTGATAGATATGGAGGTTGATTGTGGGTGGAATGGTGAACGTTACATTGTGTAAAGTGATAACTTAAGCCAGCCAAGTACAGGTCGTAAGCTCTGTAATTGCCCATATTTTCCCATGTAATATAATATAAATAGCTTCATCTCTATGAGATATCTATAATTTGTCTTAATAACATTATCTTTATTATCAACGTCCTTGATATAAGACAAATCTTTATGTTGAGACTCGTTCAATATTTCCATACTAACAACAACTCTCCCCAAGCAATAAATCATGGACACAACATTAGACAAACAAACATCTACACACCAGTTCCGAGAGCAACAACGACATTTTATCAAAGATTCTACATATTCCTAGCTCCGAAACTATACAATACACTCAGTACCAACTGGAAATCGTACAATTCCTATAAGATTATATACAAATATGGACCCAATATATGATTCAATCAGGTAGAGATGAATCAGAAGCATGGATATCCAACAATTTACTATAATGTATACAATTCTTTTACTAATAACTCACTAGTCTACAACACTCCCACTCCATAGATTTTTATTTTATTCTTACTTTTTTATTCATATTTGATTTATTTTTTTATTCCAAATAACACCACAACAGCACGAAAAAAAAAAAAAAAACTGGCTACTTTAACACAGACTTTAGTCTAGCAAAGTAGCCAGGACAACGCTGTATATATCAGAGGTGAAGTCTACTCCACCCCACACAGTAAACTATGTATTATGTATCCACCTCTGTTAGTACAAAAATATTGATGTCAAAATATATATAAATAAATCTTTGTAGGTGAAAATTTAGTAATTGTGTATTCTTGGACATACCTAAATATTGTTAATAATATCTTTCCTTTCAGCGGAAAACGATTACTAGCTTAGTGCTAAGATGTGCACTTTTCAGAGGTCGCCGGTCCGTCGGCTTTCTACCCGTTGACAGTTCCAAAATCTTCCGCCTTCCTCTAGTGACTGGCGGTTATTTTGTATTGGCATTTTCAGTCTTGAACGTGTAGTCGTCTCGCTTGATACCGTGATTGCTCATATAAATATTGACAGAGCCGTGTGAGAGACGGCACGTGATACCGTACCGAAACATTACCCCGAGGAAATCGTGTACAAAAAATGCGATCTAACCTAGAAGAGATGTCAGTTTCGTATCGTCGGTCGGTCCCTCGTGATTGAGGTTTACGGTCTCCATGAACTCCCGCCCTCTTGGGGTTGTTGGTCGGTCCAACGGGTGGTGGATCTTCCTCTCCGTTGTGGCCCACCGCAACGAGATTCTCAAAGCTGTCTTCCCTTCTCGCAAGGTCTCCAAAAAATTGAAGGATTCGTCTCAGACAAACGGTTGAGAGTCTGTCCTTGGTGTTAAGCTCCTGTAGAATGGATGTCATGGTATGCGCAACATGTATCTCCAGCAGCACAGTTCCTTTCGTTACCATTAGATACAGTTAATCGCGACGTTAACTAATAATATTAAGCACCTACTAAGATTTTAACTCACTTTTATTTTGGTATTCGCCTCTCAAATCTAGAACCCATGACAGATAACATATATTGCGAGATTAGAACGAATACAAAATAGGTTTGTAGCGACCGGAATTTAAATCCACCGCCATCTCAATCGGCATCGACGCTAGCGACAGCGCTGCCGGCTGCTGCTACAAGCCTGGCTCGAAATTCACCGCTAGAGATTCTCTCGAGTTTCATCGTTCTACAACGGCGGTCTTGCCAGCCCGGGAGCGCCGAGCGAGACCGCCAAACCGCTTCACGTCATTTCATAATCAACACACACCTTCTACACCTTCATTCATTCATTTCATTCTATGTCTTTCTTGTTTTCATCATAATGTCATAATAAAACCTCTACACACGCGCAAACAAACATATCATTAATTTAACCACCGTCCTAATCCCCAAAGGTTTATTAGATATCTTAATGTTAGATCTAATCTCATTAGATTCAGCATACTTCCACAATACGAAAACCTAGAATATCGAAGAACACGTACTGACCAAATACTTATCTTTAAACAACTGCAAGGCCATACTGACTGTCCCAGTCAATTAAAACTAATATCCTTCCACATACCATCTAGATCGACCCGGCAATCCGGGTACACTTTCATTCTCTTAGAAGTAGAACATCTTACACATAAAACTCACTCATTCACTGGTCTTGTAAATACCATAATACGAAATTGATTTTCAACATTAGCCTTACTATGTACGTTCAGAGAGTTATTTTATGCACCACCACAATCTCCGATCATCCTACCTACAAACGCATCTTGCTCTCACTTTATCACAACAATAGTTTTAACCTTCCCTCCCTTCCTACCACCTTTTTTCTTTTTTTTCCTTCTGCCATATGTTATATATTTATTATATTTATTTACACTGTCAAAAACCCCTAAATTAATAAGATTAGATTAACATCATCGCACCCCCTCAACACTGAAAACAATCTTCCTTTATTCATATAATAAATTTGTATCGTCACTTTATTAATGCGGCTAGGGAGGCTTAATACTCGGTTCGAAAACAACAATTGTTCTGTCGGTCTCACCCGATAATGGCCAGGAACCCGCACGACATCCAGGCCAGCATGCCAGGCTCCCTGCGCACGCAGCTGGTCACGGGGACCTTGCACCGGGGGCACATCACGGTGCTGGACTGCGGGCCCAGCAACACGGCCTGAGCCACCATGATGGGCACTGCAACATAACAATGACATCTAGGGTAATCTAGGGCAACTATTTATTTTATATTATACATAGCACAACAGTTCAGAATTTATTCGGGTACGGGTGACACATGGGTGTATGGAGCTCCTTAGGTAGGTAGCTAGGTAGAAGTATCCCCACCTATGCGCCTATCTCTCGATACCTCGTGTTTTGCTACTCCGTTAGTCGTCCGTGTAAGTTTGACTCAAACCACTTGTGTCTCGTCCACTGTCCCTCTTTTGCGAGTGTTCTTGATGACTGGATCCCTGAGTGTCTGCCTTGAACTGCTGCACCTTAATTTACCATCAATTATCCATATCGATCAATACCATCAATTTTATGAAAATGATTTGGCAGTTCATATACATATATAGCCATAGATTAACCTATTGAATGCTACCGTATCAACTGTTAATACGGCATAAATCAACTATTGATACGACCGCGTACAAAATATATATCACATAGCGCGCCTATTTCATACAATATTTTAGCATAAACTAAAAGATTCCTAATACTTTAACAGTGCTGATATCTTCAGATATTTCTGGAAAATAATATCGCGCTTCGTTAAAAACATCGATAATTTGTCACGTATTTCGAGCAGCGGCCGCACTGCTGTACCGTTATGCATGGAGTTTGTGTTTATTCAATTATAAACATGTTACGTGTTTTTGCATCCATCTTTTGTTTTCATATTGAACAAGGTAATCTTTTATCTCTATCTGAGGCGATGAATCATGCGTAAGTCGTATATTTTGATGATTTAATGCATATTTGAGTATTCAAAAATATGTGACGCGTGTGAGTATTGGTATGCCAGGGCTGGGAGGAGTGTTCAATAGGTTAATGAGTTGTACATGTGCTCATATCAAACGAAGGGAAGATACAAGACAGGCGTAGGTAGAAATAATTTTTTATACATCTTACATAGGGTAAAACCGCGGTGCGGGAAGCAGAAGAAGAAATAGTGTATTTAAAAATTTCAATATGTAAACCAAACCACTCACCCCCGCCGGCATGGTAGTGTGTGTGCGTAGGCGGCGCGGTCGACGCGTACACCGGACCTGGCCCAGACGCGTATCCCGGGTTCTGCATCGGGTAACCCAAGTTCTGCGTCTGGTTGCCAGCGTTGGGAGCATTTTCTGGCCCCCCGTAGCCGGGGTTGGGGATCCCTCGCTCGTTGCTGTACGCAGGTGGGTAAGAAGACGGACCTTTATCCATGATTTCTGAAATTAAAAGATTAAAAAATATATTTCTAATGAAAACAAATTTTTGTTGAGATATACAGGGTGGTGTAAAAAAGTGGGAACATCTCGTAACACATGAGTTATTTCAAAATATAATATAATTAATTATAATTGTTAAAGTAATATTTTTTGCGCAATATTTAGCTAATCAGAAATCATCAAAATACCCCATACTGCATCATCTAGTGGGTTTAAATCTGGGCTGTTCGGTGGCCACATGCCTGGTGAGATGAAATTAACATTCTCACGACGAAGAAAGTTGATTGTATTTCTGGCTGTGTGAGATGAAGCTCCGTCATGCTGTAATGTCTAGTTAAGCTGTAATGTCTAGCTATACCTCCTGGCTTTGTTTCGAAACTATTTGATCAGTTCCCTAGCACCCCGACGTTTTTGAATTCGCAAATTTTTGATCAGAATACGGTCTTCTGCAGTGATTTTTGTCATTCTGGGCAACAATTTGAAAAAACCAAATATAAACAATGGGAAAATTAATAATCAAAGACGGCGACCGGAAATACAACGTGGTATAGGTAAATAGGTAAGTAAGTTAATTAGTAAACTATTTGTGCTAATGTTGATATAGTTAAACTAATTTTGATGTAATTTTACGAAACGTTCTCACTTTATTGGGCCACCCTGTATGTGTCAATTTAAAAAAAAAACAGCAGATCATGTTTACATAACTGATTATTAAACAAACGTAAACATTACGAACGCGTCGCATTTGACAGTGCGACCATAGATAATAAAAGAATGGCAGATGCTCAATACGCTCGCCAGTCGTATAAATTCGTACGATTTCGCTAATGTATGTTTTTTTTTACTCGTAATAAAGGCAATGTACACTTCATTTAGTGATTTTAAGAACACTTTAATTTGGCGATTACGTCGAATTTTTTCTTACTGACAATTGATAAACGATGTGTAAGCGAAATATTATAATGGACGACATTACAGAATACGCATTCCAAAATTTGTCCAAAACTTTGACACAGTGAAATGGTAGCGCGTTTCCGCCAGATAAGAAAAATTCTGCGTCAGCAGTCGGAATATTATTTCGATCGATAGATTTTTTCTGTTTGCCTTTCTAATTGACTCGTCCGAATTATATCAATTTTTGTATGCAATCTTACAAATAAATTCAATTTTTTGGACCTGCATACAAGCGAATACCGTACAATAGATAGAGTGACAACGATCGCGAAGAGAGAAACATTCGACTCGAAGCCCCTACTGATGTATGTAGTTTGAGGACGCGTCACCAGGGGAATGTGTCTTCCGGAGAACCACAACTCAGGCGGATCGCATCTCGATTGGGGTAAATAGCGAAAGACGGGGGAAGATGACGATGATGATATTTGACGATCGGTCATTCTACTCTACCTATAAATTACGCTATCTGTCAATCAATCATAGAGCATGGTATAATTGCTTGGGGTGGAGCGACTATGTCTGCAATTAATCCAATAATAGCAGCTCAAAAAATTATAAATATTAAAAGTTATCCTCAAATCCCCAATCACAACGAGCACTGACGAAATTTTTGATAAATTCAATGTCTTTAATATTAGACAAATATACGCTAATACTACTCTCAAATACATACATAAATACAAACAGACACATTTTAAAACAACACATAATTTCCACACGGACAAATACAAATAACCTACAGACCCCGAGAGCGCATACTGCATTTGGTCAAAGGAACTACAAATATTTTGGACCTAAACTGTTTAATAGAATGCTAAAAGACTTAAATCAATTGAATTGTCACAAGAACATGAAACTTTATATTAAAACTTGGATTCGTAATATGGGTAGAGCCAGTATCGGTGCACTCACCCAAACATATTGACTCATACCTATATTAATTATTGCTACAAAGTGATCCAAGAATTAAGTCCATTTAAAAATAGTTCTTCATATACACCTTGTATATAGTAAGAAATGTAATTCTAATCAATTGAACAATTGCTTGTAAACTATGCCCGTCTCGAGACAGAATTTTTCTAGTGAGACGGGCACAGTCCAAACAAATTTTTACATGTATTATATAGTTACAAATAAATAAAAAATAAAAATACAACAGACGCCAAACGACAGTTCGCTCAGCGTTCAACTGTATATTGACGTTTTTTACGCAAAATAACGCACTTGACAGCGGATCAATAGTGCGAAATTGCTCGTCTGGTTTATGGCTGCGGCGATAAGGAGTATGGAGACTTCGAGATAAAAAATAATATCTGCAATACTCAGATTTGTGTATATATGGTGTAATAAGAATTTATTTTTTTAGATTAAATAATATATGAAACTTGAAATACTAAATTATTGTATTAATTATAAATATATACATATAAAATCAATTTTGTCGAAAAATATTGTTTTTGCGTCACCGAGATTCGAACCTGGATCTCCATTTCCAATCCGGGGAAGTGCACTACCATTGTGCTATAACGCCAGTATTTTTCTTGACAAATTTTCGAACCTATATGTTACATTTTTCAAATGAATACACCTGTCGTTACATTATTTGAAACCCATATACATTATTTTTACAGAATCTCAAATACCTCTGAGTAAATGAATACCCTTAATAATATGAAACTTGTTTTTTAGTGTCGAACATATGATTTGTATCGATGGCACGGAAATATTACACCGACAGACCACCAAATAAATAGACATGAACTAACGCGAATTACTTGTCAGAAAATTTTCATTTTGCTAAACGCTGACAATATAATATGTAAAAAAAATGCGTCTCGTTTACACAAAGATTTCATTTGTCGTCATAAACTATCGTATTTATGTTTCTACAGTGAATGTGTGTAGAATGCCTCTCGTCACGCTACTGATGTTCCAAAGCCTTCTTCTATATGTAAACTTTATTTCATGTCTGTTTACTTTTTAATGAAATGTATAAATTTTTCTTATTCCGTTACATATCTAATGATGTCCTCAGTATTTTGGATATTTATCATATTTTAGTGAAATCGGTTTGTTAAAAAATAATATTAACTTCTCGAGAGTAGCTACAGCCCGTAGTAAACTCATTTCACCGTCAAGATGGCCGCCTCTTCACAGCTGTTCCAAATGTCATCTCACACGTTGATATCTACTGATCATTCAACATTTCGCTATTTTACTGAACACATTTCGTCCGATGATGATCTAGTTGTTTGATTAAAAAATTTCACCACCAGAGTGACAGATTTCGAACGCGAACCATAGATACGCCTGTAGACGTCTCCATCTGTGCTTTGACAATAGTAAATTTGACGTTAGAACAACCCGCAAACGAATTTAACCACACAATCGAAATTAGTAAACCTATTCTCAAGGTCGTCCCTTTAGATATCCATCAGATCTTATACTTAAAGAGTACAATGTCCTAGATACAAGACAAATCTTTATGTTGAGACTCGTTCAATATTTCTATACTGACAACAACTCTCCTCAAGCAATAAATCGCGGACACAACACAAGACAAACAACAAACATCTACACACCAGTTCCGAGAGCAACAACCACATTTTATCAAAGATTCTACATGTTCCTAGCTCCGAAACTGTACAACACACTCAGTACCGTTCACTTCCAATAAGATTACACTAATATGGGCCCAATATATAATCCAATCAGGTAGAGATGAATCAGAAGCATGGCTATCCAACATTCTAATATAATGTATACAATACCTTCACTAATAATTCACTAGTCCTACAACACTCCCACTACATATTTTTTATTCTCTTTTTATTCCTGTCGATGATTTAAATGACACCACAACGGCACGAAAAAAAAAATTGGCTACTTTAACACAGACTTCAGTCAAGCAAAGAAGTAGCCAGGACAACGCTGTATATATCGGAGGTGGAGTCTACTCCATCCCACACAATAAACTATGTATTATGTATTTTTATTATGTATTCACCTCTGTTTGTAAAAAAATATGGATATCAAAATGTATATAAAAAAATAATATCTTAGCGTAATCTACCGTCTCGCGACACGCGCGCGTTTCGAACGTCACTCGCGTAACCTACAAAATAGTAAATATAATAATACTCACGTTAGAGAGACAGATGAGTCACGACTCCTGGACGTCCGGCAGTGGACGAAGAACAATTGTTGGTGTTCGCGATGACGCAATGCGCTTGTGACAATCTAATCCGTCACGAGTTGTGCACCGCTCGCTGATAGCGCGGAGCAGGGCTGTCGGCGCGCGCGAAATTCAATTGAGAATTAATATTTGCGAGGAGCCGCCTGCGGGGCCTAGCAATGAATGTATTGTATACCTTGTTTATCTATAATCTGAGAGATCGTGGATGAGGTCTCAGTTCACGTCTGGCTAATCTCACGACGTCGCGTGCTCATCACGGTTTAATAGAAGCGGAGGTGCGCTGTGCTGTCGGGTCCGAATGGACTCGACAGTTACCAGTTACTTAGTCTCTTTGTTTTGTTATGTATGTGTACGATGTATTTTTTTGAATACTAAATTAATGTATTAATTATAAATATATACATATAAAATCAATTTTGTCGAAAAATATTGTTTTTGCGTCACCGGGATACGAACTTGGATCTCTATTTCCAATCCGGGGAAGTACACTACCAATCGTGTTATAACGCCAGTATTTTTCATGACAAATTTTCGAACCTATATGTTACACTTTTTTCAAATTAATCTCGTTCCATTATTTGAAAGCCATCTACATTATTTTTACAGAATCTCAAATACCTCAGACGCCAGAATTATCAATTCATTTTTATTAAATTTTGGACACATTGATACAACTTGTATTATTAAGGAGAACACATTCTTATTTGAAGTTGTAATTATTCACAGAACATAGCTCTGTGATATAATTTAGTATTTAAAACACATCACAGACCGTCTGTTCTGAATAATTACAATTTCACAATAAGAATGTGTTCTCCTTAATAATATTTTTTTATATCTTTCGTGGGTTTTAAGTTAAAATGGCTACCTGGCTTCTTATACTTCTCACTTAATACTGCCTACTTACTTTGCGGCATATCAAAGTGGATGCAATTTATATTTTTGATTTTTTTTATTCGTACTTAGAGTGACAGGTCAAGCCGACGAACTCGGGGTCGAAGGGTCGACGTTTAAGTTAACTAGCTGGTTCAATGAACACGTAAAAACTATTGGGACTAAAATCTTCCCTTAAAACTAAAAAAATGTTTCTTTTTACCCAGAACAAAGGATTGTAGATAATAAGCCAGGTTCTGGATATCGGTCATGGGAAGTTCTTCATAAATAAATTCATAATTTTCTCTTGTACAATGTACAAAGGGTGCATTTCTCCATTTTGTATTTTTTAGTGCTTTTGAGCTAAAATGGCGGGATAACGCGAAGACCGAGATATTGCTGCTTTGTTGGAAGACGATAATTGGGTCAGATAATGGGGGATATATAAGGAACACCGAGCAGAAGATGAAACAGAACCAACGACGTCAACGGCTCTAGGAATATGCTAAATTAAATATATTAATTGGAAAGATATCAATTTTATCGAAAAATATTGTTGTTGCGCCACCGGGATTCGAACCTGGATCTTTTTCTTAACCGGCGAAGATGCATTATTCAACTATGCTACAGCGACAATGTTTTTAGAGACAAATTTTCGAACCTACATGTTATCTTTTTGATATTAATACATTTAATCTCTCTATTATTTGAAAGAGCCATCTACCTTATAAATATTGTCGCTATAGCATAGTTGGATGAAAAGAGATCCAGGTACGAATCCCGGTGGCGCAACAACGATATTTTTCGATAAAATTGATTTTATATGTATATCTTTCTAATGAATATATTTAATTAGTATTTAAAACACATCACAGAGCGTCTGTTCTGAATAATTACAAGTTCACAATAAGAACGTGTTCTCCTAAGGTAATAAATAAGTTTATATTTATATTAAGGGGAAGATACGTGAAACCCGGTCAAACAGAAATTTCTTCGTGTTTTTTTTCAAATTTACTTAAATTATTATAGGACTAAAAATTGTTATTAAAATATTGGACCAAAAGGATAAAGTAATGGTAATAATGTCAATGGTAATTTTCAACTCCCGGTTAACTTGTGTCATCTGCTCTCTCTAAACTCGCCACATTTAATCTATACAATAGCAAATTTCTTGAACGACAATGGTATCAACTTGTAGCGTAATATTCCCTATTCTATAATATTGTTGTACTGCTTTCTGTGAAATAATGTTTTAACTTGTTTAATGGCACAAATCACTCTTGAAGGGTGGATTGCCTGTTTAAAAGAAGAAGAAGAAGAAGATAAAGTTAAATTTAAAGTTATTTACTTACTTACTTACTCACTTACTTACCATCACGCCGTTTCCCCGCGGGGGTAGGCAGAGAGGATAGAGCGCCACACTCTTCTGTCCTGACACACAATTCTCGCCTCATCCACATTCATACATCTTCTCACACAAGCTCGCCGATTGTTGAGGCTTCTAACAGAACCATCCTCCATTATCTGGTTTACCTGGTCGTGCCGAGTCTTCCGCGGACGTCCTCTATTTCTGGTGCCATATATCTTTCTTACCATTCTCTCCTCATTCATCCGTTCCACATGACCGAACCACCTGAGTGATCTTTTTTAAATCTTACTCACTATACTGACATCAGCTTTGCATTCTTTCCTTATTTCTTCATTCTTTACTGTGTCATAAATAGATTTGCCACAAATACGTCTAAGTGATCGCATTTCCACTGCATTCAGTCTACTTTCGTTCCTTTTTTGGCAGTTATTTATGCATTATAATTTACTATATGAAAGAAGCTTGTTTTGTTATTAACAGTTATTAAGAAATTAGAAGGTATTTTGCTGTTTTGGACCAATATGACGATTCCCGTTAAGAGATAAGAGTCGACAAGCTCGGGTCAACCCTGGTCGTCGCGTCAGGTGCTCACTGGTAAGATAATTATTGATATTTCCGCGATAAATCAGGTGATAAGATTAAACAGAAATACCGAACGTGTCACGATTAGCTGAGTTGTCAGTGTTTCTTCTTTTTTTATCATCAATTCCGTATCCACGATTAATTTAATTAATATTAAGTAAGATTAAGAATGGATCACTTAGGTGGTTTGGTCGTATGAAACGAATGAATGAGGAGAGAATAGTAAGAAAGATATATGGCACCAGAAATAGAGGACGTCCGCGGAAGACTCGGCACGACCAGGTGTAAATCAGACGGTCCTGTTAGAAGCTTCAACAATCGGCGATCTCGTATGAGAAGATTTATGAACGTGGATGTGTGTCAGGACAGAAGAGTGTGGCGCTCTATCCTATCTGCCTACCCGCGCGGGGAAACTGCGTGATGGTAAGTAAGTAAGTAATATTTTTATATTTGAATGTAGTATATTGTCAACAGTTTTCAATTTGTTCCTACCCCTTAATCCGTTTCCAATCAGTACGCATTGTTCTAGCGGCTCGACTAATTTAAATGTAATGTGATCAGATTCTCAAGATGCGTTAAAAATGTGTTCCATGAATATGGCACATCCCCAAATATTCATCATATGTACGAGATAAGTCAAAATATCAATAAAATTTCTCGACCACCCTGTTTCTGCGTAAACAATCTACCAAATATTGTTTTGAATTTTTCGTAATCCAGTTTAATAACAAAATTAAACTATTTTTATACTTTTAAAATTAGCAATATTAACTTGGTGGTTAAAATTCATATTTTTTATTTATTATCTTAGTTTTATTAACCACAATTGAGTTTAAAAAAAACATCTACCGGTTTCGGAAAATACCTTTTCCTTCTTCAGGATGTCATAACTAACTAAAAATATAGCATTGTTTCTTCACCAGAATCTATTTTTAAATTTTTAAAAATAACAACAATTATTTAAAAAATAAATTTAGTACCTAGCTCAAATTGCTGCTCAATACAAATTTAGTCTATTTAAACTATTTTTTGTTACTCCTGAACATTGTATCGACATGTCGACTACGAGTACACTGCGCGTTAGAACTATCCGTATCGAGTATTTCCTTATATAATTATTGTAGTAATTATTAGTATAATTATAGTAGTTATTTCCAATATATACTGCGCCTTTAAAATAAAACGCACGACTCTATCGATTATAATAATATTGAATAATGGATGCGCGCGAGGCAGTACTCATTGAGCATTTATCGACACACACACACAATAGTACAGTTGGCAATAATGATATCTCAGACGCGTGTATCACACCGCACATGCGAGAAATGCGTTCTTTTTTTGAATCGGTACACAATTATTTTTATTTGTTTATTGACAACAGAGGTGAATATATTATACATGATAAACTTACTCATAGTTTATTGTGTGGGATATATACAGCGTTGTCCTGGCTACTTCTTTGCTAGACTGAAGTCTGTGTTAAAGTAGACAGTTTTTTTTTTCCTGCCGTTGTGGTGTTATTTAAATCATTGGCAGGAATAAAAAAAGAATAAAAAATATGTAGTGGGAGTGTTGTAGGACTAGTGAATTATTAGTGAAGGTATTGTATGAATTATATTAGAATGTTGGATAGCCATGCTTCTGATTCATCTCTACCTGATTGGATCATATATTGGGCCCATATTAGTGTAATCTTATTGGAAGTGAACGGTACTGAGTGTGTTGTACAGTTTCGGAGCTAAGAACATGTAGAATCTTTGATAAAATGTCGTTGTTGCTCTCGGAACTGGTGTGTAGATGTTTGTTGCTTGTCTTGTGTTGTGCCCATGATTTATTGCTTGAGGAGAGTTGTTGTCAGTATGGAAATATTGAACGAGTCTCAACGTAAAGATTTGTCTTATATCTAGGACATTGTACTCTTTAAATATAAGACCTGATGGATATCTAAAGGGACGACAAATTATTACCTTGAGAATTGTCTTTTGTGCTTTTTTAGCCGACTCTAATATTGTTTTTGCTGCTCCTCCCCAAACTAAAATGCCATAATTAATTAAGGAGTAGCACAGTGCAAAGTACACCGATCTTAAGAATCTTAATTAAGGAATCAGTACAAGGTGTGACACATTCTTATTGTGAAGTTGTAATTAAATGTATTAATTATAAAGATATACATATAAAATCAATTTTATCGACAAATATTCTTGTTGCTACCGGGATACGAACCTGGATCTCTTCCGATTGGGGGGAACGTGCATTATCCGATTACGCTATACCAGCACAGTGGATTGACGACAAATTATATGTTACACTTTTCAAATTGATACATCTATCGTTACATTATTTGAAAGCCATCTTCTTTATTTTGAGTAAACCGATAGGAGACGCCAGAATTAATAATTCGTTTTTATTATATTTTGGACACAACTTATATATTATTGAGGAGAATTGTAATTATTCAGAACGTAGGTCGGTGATATTTTAAATAGTAATTAAATATAGCATCTCTTATAGGGTGTTTCAGCACGTTGTGTTGCTTTCCTCCTTCTCGAATACCACATTTCCTTGCGTACATCGTACATTCTGCTCACTAGATTTTGTAATTGTTTTAAATACATATTTTTCTTTATCATCCGAACCATCTTCATTCGTAACTCAATCCACCCAGCTTCTTTTAAGCATTCATCTGTAGATCCACATCTCAAATGCTTCAAGTAGCCTTATCATTTCTTCAGTGAGTGTCCATGCTTACATTCCGTAATATAATATCGAGAACACAGCATCTGACCATCCACATTCGTAATCCAGGCCGCTCTAAAACCCGCTGGACTGACGTAATAAAATTCTGCGGGAATACGTGGTCAAGATATAATTTTTTTTTTGATACACTCGGGGAGGCCTTCATCCACCGGTGATTCGTAATACGCTTTCAGAATAAGTCAATTGTACTGTCTACATAATAACTGTCAAGAAATATACGCAGAAATTTCAATACGGCTAAAGGCCGACAGGCCGCCCCAAAACACGCTGGACTGACGAAATCTTTAAATTTTGATTGAGAATAGAGAAAAGTGGGAAAAACTTGGGGAGGCTTTCATCCAGCATGAGATGGAAAACAGCTGATAATGATGGCTCGGATGTAAAAAAAATTTGAAAACATTAAAAGATTTTTTTTTTTAATAAATTTGTTTAATATATCAATTGAACTTACACACACTGACATTTGTAAAATATAAATAAATTGTAATATTTAAGTAAACCTTCTTCAATGTTATTTATACGATTTTTGTAATTGGATCGACAGAGATCAGGGCCAAACCCCCGACCATTGGATCACCGGGCTGCGTCTCTCACCACTGGACCGCGAGCACGTAACGTTTCATGATTGATAATTGATTATTAATACTAAAACAAATATTATATTACTTGAAAGGATATATTTTGATGGTTCGATCTAAATATAAAAAATGTTTTTATTGATTTTAAAATTAAATTATATTTATAAAATTGTATTTTTTTAGAACTTAAAATAAATGAGATGCACACAGAAAAAATGTATCTATCTAAAATATATAGTTACCGCTTATTGCATTCATTGCATAATTGGTAAAGCAGCCTACCGGCAACATAATGTTCCGGGTTCGAGTCTCGATGCTTACAATATATTTTCGATGTATAGATTTTTTCTGTATGCCGTCCTAAATTATTTATTTTATTTGTATTATTATTTTGATTGTCTAATCTCAATATCGACAGTAATTTTATTGTCCATTATCAATATCGACAGTATTTTGATTGTCCAATCTCAATATCGACAGTGATTTGATTGTCCAATCTCAATATCGACGATATTTTGATTGTCAAATTTCAATAAACAAACAGTTCGGCTCTTGGTGGTGGTGACGATGATCCTAAAGCTTCAGCTTGGTGTACTTCCCGAGGAAGTTCTTGCAGTTGGGACACGTGTGCTCCACGTCCTTGCAGGAGTCCACGCACAGCGGGATGAGGCAGCAGCCCAGCACGCACCTGTGACGACATCAACATTATTCAAAAATTCTCCAAAATAAAAGTGATGTAAATTGATTTGCCATCGCGCGCCACACTTCACGCTTATTGTAAATCAAAAGTCAAATGTCACTACATTGACCATTGATGTTTCGTTTGTCAGTTGAGTGAATTTAATTTGTATCTCCCCATCAGCAGTTAAAACGGTTTGTATTTGATCTAACCAACTATTCTAACCCGCCGTGCCGAGAGGCCGGTATTGGGGGCGTAGGGTGCCACCAGCCTTCGATAGCCACGGAGTAGAACCCGACCAATCACCGTCAAAGGGACGTGTTGAGGACGCACCCGGAGGGGTTTAAAAGGCCGGACACGGCGATAAAGATACAGTTAGAAAAAAAAAGTTGAAAGACAAATAGTTGAAGACAGTCAGTGACAGAAAAATCTCGCAGGAGTGAAAATCGAAAGTTGAGTGGAGTGGAGTCGAAGTTCGAAGCGAGGAGCCACCGTCAGCCATCGGACTGTTGACAATCAGCGGCTGAGACTGGCCAGCATCAGGATGAAACATCCGAGTTAAGGAAGAGAGTTGAAAACGAGATCAGTTAGAAAAATCTCGCAGGGAGAGGTACATTTCCACACTGAAGGACGATCAGTTCAATTTTCGTAATGAAAATCGGAAGCACCGCGTGGAAGGGGAAATACGGCGTGGAATCGAAGAAGCAGCGGAAGTGCAATGAGCGACGTCTAGGGCCGTATCTAGAGCGGAGGCCGGGAGGAAGCGGTCAGGAGAGGGTGATGGACGGGGTCATCCACCGGAAGAACGGAAGCGGAGTGCGGACTCGAGGTCACAGTCCCGCCCAGATCGCAGCAGACGTCGATCGGCCGAGCCCGGACCGGATCATTTCCGGCTCACGCCGCTGCAGCTCTCTACCATCTCTTTTCTACAGTTCTTGTTCCCCGTACGGAGCAGCATAAGAATAACTAGAGATGAGACTGTCATTCAGAGAGCCGGCACCATCGCTGGTGATCACACTGGTGACGTCATCTTCCTGTTCAGTCGGAAACCATCGCACTCGTGCACCGCATTTTTGGCACATTTTGATAAGTCTAATTTTAGCGTAAAAGAATATTACCGAGTACATTAATTAAATTGTCTGCTTGTCTTATTTCCGCATCCTTTGTGTATAATATTTAATCGACTGGCATTGCTGCGCTCGACCACGGAACCTGACGCAACGTAGAACGTGAAATGTAGTCAAGACTTAGCCTACACGTGCGGCACAAATAAATACAAATACTATTAAGCACAATTTCTAATATTTACACTATACGTCATACAAGATGGACGATGCCTCGCGTGTAAAAACTGATATATCTAATAATACGATTGCACTTCGTCGCTATTCGATCTACATGTTAGCATAGCTAAATTTAACCACAAGTCCCATTATAAAATATTCTGAACTTTTATATTGGTCCAACAGTTTGAGATGTTTGAATGATAGTGGGTTTTCGGAATTTTCTAATCATTTACTAGAAAATGATAAAAATATGGAATAGTCCATTTTAAATGTAAACGGTGTCGGTCTTAAATTAAACAATTTGGAATCATTGGAAATAAATAAAGCGCGTAAACTAAATTTAACCGAAATTTTTTTTCCTAAAAATCATTCTCAAGTAACAATTTAAATTAGGTACTAAATAATTATTGTTTTTTAATAATAGATTTTGTTGAAGAGACAGTAAAACATGTGTTTTTGATCAGTTAATGACATGAGCGATTAATAAAACAAAATTAACAATATAAAATAATGGATTTTAAACACAAAGTTGATTTTGCTAATATTAAAAAAAAAACTTTATAAATCCGCTAGATGGCAGTGTAGATTAAAAAATAATGAATATTAATGTTCATTTACAATCTTTCCGCATTGTGCAATAGATGTCACACATGTCAGATGTTTGTTAAAACTGCTGTGAATAATTCTTAGATATAATTACTTTATATTGTAGTTTAAAATGGTTTTCTTGACATTGGCGTTAATTATTTTTGCCTGCTTATATTAGTTCATTTCTTTAAGTTCGCTATATTTTTCGTGTTTATGCTTTTATTAAAATTCTAACGATAATTATATCAATTTAAGATAGTTCTAGGTGTACATATTGCTAATATTTAGTTTTTTCGTACTGTATGTAAAAACAAGGTACACTGTCGTCGTAGTGGATAAATCAATTGCTGACAAATACTTTTATGGGGGTTCGGGGTTCACGTTTGCCATATTTCTGTTTTAAAAAAGACCGAACTCACCCGAAGAGCGCCAGTCCTCCCACCAGCAGGTAGGTGAGCAGGCCGGATCTGGGCTCGGTCACCGTGGTGATCAGCTGCTGGCAGCTGGGGCAGGTGACGGTGGCCGGCATGGGCCCGGGGACGAAGCCCGCCACCGCGATAGGTACTGCAAAAAAAAACCATTTATCATTCGAACCTTTAACACTAGACTTGATATATTAAATCAACACTTAAAGTAAGATAAAAACCAAAAACATGGCAAAAATAATACACAGTAAAAAGATAATGTATTAAATAAAAATTATATAAAACTTTAAAAATCTATTTCTTATAAATTTTTATAATATATAAATATACATGAAAAAAAAATTCGACAAATTCATCCCCGTCTGCGTAGCATTGAATTCTGTGTAACGGAGAATTAAACTGAACAGAGCAACCGTTCCAGTATTGTTACTGTAATAAGGTAAAATGGTTCTGGTATTTCTGGCAGCCACGCGGAAGTTGCTAAGCCGCAATAAATCAGGGCTATTTTATTTTTATTTAGGCATGTGTAACATTTGTTCACATGCAAAAGAAGACAGTTTGTTACATATATTTTACACACATTTAAAAATGAATTGCCCAACTAGGCAGGGCGAATTGGTAAACAAATACGTTTTACAAAATCAAGTAACTCATTGAAGGCGAAACACAATCAAATCGAATACGTACTTCAAAATTTTAATTGAACATAAGAGAAAATCATATTTTAATTCATGAAAAAACCGAGCGGTCTTACCCGGGGTTCAGATCTAGTTATTATTATTTAAAATACATATTTAGGGAGAAGCGCTAGAAGATTATGATCTGATTTAGTTCAATACGTAATTTATTTGGGCTGGCAGGAAATTTCAAGAATACTACGAACCAACTGTTGAGACTATGAAAAGACAGTGACATCAAACTAGCAACTAGGACAGTCCGCAATAGTGACTAGCGCAGAATATATCGTCTCTACATATACTGAAGGATGTCTCAATCAATAAATCCAACAGTAGCGAGCCCTGTCTACTGAAACGAACTAATGAAAAGGAGATTATCCTGGATTCACCCGCGGCCCAGACCCTGGAGTCAGCTGTGAGGGCGACCCGGGACCTGTGATTTGTGGAGGCGCATGCCGAGCCGAGTCTCATCTGATTGAGGCCGCTATATGGCAATACAAACGGAAAGGGTTGACTGCAGGGAATTAAGTGAACGGCGCTTTAAATAGAATTATAGCTAATGGGAACTTGTCAACCGAGGTAAGACTAGCGGTTCACAATAGAGTCCTCGTACCGATACTGATGCATGGAAGTGAGACAGGAGGACAGAGTAAAGAATGAAGAAATAAGAAAAGAATGTAAAGCTGATCTCAGTATAGTGAGTAAGATTAAGAAATTATCACTTCGGTGGTTTGGTCATACGGAACGGATAAATGAGATGAGAATAGTAAGACAGATGTATGCCGCAAGTGTTGATGGCACCAGGACTTCCGCGGAAGACTTGGCACGACCAGGTAAACCGGATGGTCCTGTTTGAAGTCACAATAACCGGCGAGCTTTTATGAATGTGGATGAGTCAAGAATTGTGTTTCTCTGCCTATCCCCGCGGGGAATATCAGTTCCAAATTTGAGTACATGAGGGACTAAAACGGTTGGATGGAAGTGTGTCCTGTATTTAGTGCCCGTCCCAGGACGGGCTTTAAACAGTACTATGATAAAGAATTATCCTTACCCGCCTGGACATAGCCGCCTTGAGCCATATTTTCTTCAAGTATATCTGGAAATAAAATAATTTTACTTTAATTACATATGACAAAAAAAAGTCTCCATTCGCGAACATTAAAACTAACGCCAATTTTTTTTTTAATTGATTTCCAGCGATAAATACTCACATTGCGAGCGTTACTATATATTAAAAATAAGAAAGAATAGATGTTGATATATTGCACGTAAATGTCATACCAACCGAAAAGAAAAGAGCGTTCCAACACAGAATCTATCAAATTTTTAATTAATATCACTTAATTACTTCGCAACACACGATGCCACAGCAGAGTCAGTGATCAGCGTAATAATAATAGTTGATAAGCTTCTATTTAGTGTCCGATCGATGGTCAGTTTTTGGCCGAAGCCGAAGGTTCAATCGTTCTTAGAAATCTTAAAAGTATACCCAGCAATGCAAATTCTACACTGCCGCTTTGTTCTCTGCGTTATGGTATCATCTAAATACTAAACTTGTGGCTAAACACAAAACTTCGGCTTCGGCCAAACCTTCGGCAGACTTTAGCCGAAGCCGAAGGCGTATTTTTTGGCTGAAGCTCTGAATTTTACTTGTATTTTCCTCATTTCACTGTATTTATTTATAAATAAATGTGAATTATTAAATATATTAATTAGAAAGATATAATTTTATCGATAAATGTTGTTGTTGCGCCACCGGGATTCGAACCTGGATCTCTTTCCTAACCGGGGAAGGTGCATTATCCAACTACGCTACAGCGACAATACTTTTAGCGACAAATTTACGAACCTTTTTGATAGTAATACATTTAATCGTTCCATTATTTGAAAGAGCCATCTACCTTATTTTTACGGAATCTCAAATACGTTTGAGTAATCTGATGGCGGACGCCAGAATTATCAATTCATTTTTATTAAATTTTGGACACATCGATACAACTTTATTATTAGGAGAACACATTCTTACTGTGAAGTTGTAATTATTCAGAACAGACGCTCTGGGATATTTTGAATATATTAATTAGAAAGATATACATATAAAATCAATTTTATCGATAAATATTATTGTTGCGCCACAGGGATTCGAACCTGGATCTTTTTCCTAATCGAGGAAAGAGATCCAGGTATTTATCCTGTTTGTCCTGACGAAGATACAACGGTATCGAAGTCGGCCGACACCTAAGTGATCAAAGTCACTAATGATAATAATAATTCTATCTACCGATGTTAACAAAAGCTGTGATAATCTTATCTCGGTGTAATTTCATAGAATGTTTATCTACGTACTTTCGATAATTCGGCGAATTGAACGTAGCGCGGTATTGTCATTTACATACTTAAAATATTATTTGAAATTGATTGATTTTTTGACAAAACCGCACGGTCGTAAATAAAAATATGTCAATATTGTCCAACAACTTATTTGACTACCTACACCTGTCTAATTGAACAAATAATACATATAGTTTCATTCCTTCCTTGCTTCCCCCCCGTGAATTGTACGCAAAACAGTGAGAGTACCGAGCGGGACAAACTTGCTCGTCTCTCGGAACAGAGATCGAACTCTCGGCCTTCATAGAACACTGTGCTGGTGTCTTATATTTTATATAAATACAACGTAAACCTGAAAGTACCTAATTGCAATGTTCAATGTGTCAAAAATGAAAAAAGAGTAAGTTATGTGAACTTATGTAAAATTGTAACGTTTAATATGAAAAGTTCAGTTATATAATATACTAACACAACTACAGAGAAAAGCAGAAAAAATGCAATATTCAAATATAATATCTCGGTACTGTCGTAGCCCTTTTAATTTCACTGACTGGGTCTGGAGATGGTAGTTATTGGGGCTTTCGAAAGGGATAAGAATGTGACGAGTATATAAACTAAACCACAATAAGACTACAATAAAATACAACAATCTAGTTCAAGTGTCATCATATATATATTTATCTATTTTTATTACTATTAAAAATATAATACAAATTCAATAATCAGTGGATATATATATATATATATACATTTTAACATTTGTTTCTTCTCTATGAGAGTGAGACTCGTGTATAGAGAAGGAGTATATTCGAGTTCAGTTAGTCTGTGTACATATTTTTTTTACTTCAGTTACAAATTTACAATAGTCCGTAATTTTTCTAATTGTGATGGGAAGATTGTTAACAAATTTGATGCCTTGATAAATATATTGATTTTGAGTTGCGGTATATTTTAGTTTTGGGATATCAATTTGACCTCTATATCTTGTTGATCTGAATTCGCTTCTAAAGTTTAAATGACTTTTAGTTTTGAAAATTTGAATTTTTTTTGTACATGTCTACTATTTTTGGTACTTTAAAATCTGTGAACAGGTGTACACTTGGATAGTCTTTATTTTTAGAATAATTTTGTCTAACATTGAAGTTTTATGTGCAATATTTATCAGTATAATACGAATACATTAACAAATACACGTTAATCACGCCGAATTTCATTCCTCTGCCCGTACAACTTTTTGCAAAATTCCTAGTTCCCAAAGTATCTATTGATTAAAGAAAATAACACGGTCAAATTTGAAACGAGCACATCGTTAAGGTTTAAAAATAACTTTAAAATCCCTAAATGTTACACCAAACACTATCAGCTAAATTTTATATACTCGGGGATAAAACATTTCAATAGCCTCCCTACACAAATTAAAGATACAAAAGAGTTTAGAAAGAAACTAAATGAACACTTCAAAAACACATAATTGAACAATAAACAATATCACAGAACACTTCAGAAACACACAAATGGACAATGGATAGAATATGTAAGGTATTATATATAATTATTAAGGAGAACACATTCTTATTGTGAAGTTGTAATTATTCAGAACAGACGCTCTGTGATATTTTAAATACTAATGTATTAATTATAAATATATACATATAAAATCAATTTTGTCGAAAAATATTGTTTTTGCGTCACCGGGATTCGAACCTGGATCTCTGTTTCCAATCCGGGGAAGTGCACTACCTTTGTGCTATAACGCAAGTATTTTTCTTGACAAATTTTCGAACCTATATGTTACATTTTTCAAATTAATACACCTGTCGTTCCATCATTTGAAAGCCATCTACATTATTTTTACAGAATCTCAAATACCGGATTGGAAATAGAGATCCAGGTTCGAATCCCGGTGACGCAAAAACAATATTTTTCGACAAAATTGATTTTATATGTATATATTTATAATTAATATATTAATTTAGTATTTAAAATTATTGTAGTGTAACTCTCTCTCCGAGCGCAAGAGCCGGCCTCTTTTTTGGAGAGGTAAGCATGTAAGCATGTCATTTTAAAAATGTTAAATACTTAATTCATGTTATATTAAAAATTAAAATAAAAACTAAGAGAACGCCATCTATATCTACCCTTTGACCAGAACCACCATAGCATATGCTATATAGCACATTCGTGTCTCATTCTTCTCAGGGTAATAATGAATTTTTTAATTTTGCATAGGTATGCGTATTCATGCAATTAGAAACGTTAGGACGGCCACAAAAAATATTTATCATATATTGTGGAAAATTCGTTCAATAGTCATTTTTCATATCTTAATTCAAATATTCATAACTACCTAACCTCACAGTTCCCGGGCGTAATTTCTCCCCATTTCGTGGAGCCAGAACTGCACTTCTCTTGAAAAATATGTAATACTACGGTTGGAATTTAGACTGTTGCATATTTTTGTGAAATCTTTGTGTTTGTGTTGTGTTTTGTTATATATTTATTAAAACGAAATACCCAGATAATAGAAATGTGCATGTTAAACTAATCACATCAGTCAGATTCACGTATGGCTGTAGCATTCTCGGCATCAGTCTCATCTTCATTTATCGTCTTCAGAATCCTCAATCACATTTTCCCACAAAATGTCATCTTCAGTACCATCCCCTACGTGTAAACGATGCCGCCTTTTGAACGCTATTAATAATTTAGCTAATCGCGAGTAGTGAATTTATTGTTACTCACTATGTTTGTCACTCGAATATAAGGCGACCCCCCTATTTACGTGTCGCCTTATTAAATAATATAATATGGTAAACAAAGTTCAATTGAAAATACAAATTAAATGTATTAATTAGAAAGATTTACATATAACGTGCATTATCCGATTATGCTATACCGACACAGTGGATTGACGACAAATTTTAGCCATCTATGAGACTTTGTTTTTACGGAATGTCAAATTTAACAATCCATTTTTATAAAATTTTGGACACATTGATACAACTTATACATTATTAAGGAGAGCTGTAATCATTCAGAACATAGGTCTGTAATATTTTAAATACTAATTAAATGTATTTATTAGAAAGATATACATATAAATTAATTAATTTTTAATTAAAAATCCGATTGGAAGAGATCCAGGTTCGAATCCCGGTAGCGCAACAATAATATTTTTCGAATAAATTGATTTTATATATATATCTTTCTAATTAATATATTTAAAATATCCCAGAGCGTCTGTTCTGAATAATTACAACTTCACAATAAGAATCTATTCTCATTAATAAAGTTCAATTGAATCAATAGAACCTAACCTGTCTGACCTAAACGGGCCTTTCTAAATTATAAAAGCCATTATAAATTCAATCGGTCACATTAATCAAAAATATATTTTCGGCGAACAATTTTCCAGGCCGAGAATTGTGGCCGCGAACAATATTCCGGACATTTTGAGTAAAGTTAGCGAGAACCGAGTTAAGTGTTGCGCTACTCACCGCCTGATCGATGATTGATTCCTCGCGCGCGGTGCACTGCCTGACCGGGGAGCAATTAGTGCGGAGGGTGCCGGCGGACTGGTAATGATAACATGTCCGTGCGCCAAGTGGGTGTAGCAATATTAAATATGGTGTATTTTAAGATAACGCCAGACGTTCGGGGCAGAGCGGTGTTGTTGGTAAAATGTAATATCTCTCAACCATCTCTTCCCCGCCTCTCTCTCATTCTATTTCCCATATTACTGGATATCATCCCACTCCCGTAGTTATAATTCTTCCCAGTCCTCTGCTGTATGATACGTTGCAGTCTGTTTACGGGCCTTGTTGCTTCGAATCACGCCACTGGGTTTCCTGGTTTATAATATGTGTGTGTGAGTATTGCCACTTTTACGAAACGGTAATCGACAGGCATCATTCTTATTACATCCCGTGCTTCGACCAGTTCAGCGGTCCAAATAAACCATCAATGCGCGCTTCGGTCGGTCGAAATCTAAAGAAGACAACCCAACTAAGAGAACAACAACATCGAACCATAAAGACAGTAAAATTAAAGTAGTTATTGCAGTGCATAGGTTAGTGAGTAACTCCGTTGGCCTGTACCGTGTATAGCGTGACTCATACGTCGTTGTGTTTCTTCCTAGTCTCTTCATGGGACAGTGTACTTGATAGTTAGCCCTTTAATGGCTGTCTTGTACCCACTGGTCTCTGCCCTTCCGTACATAACACTTGATTATCAATTTGTTTGTAATGTTGTTATATACCTGTATCTTAAAAAATAAATAAAGATAGCACTTGAAAGGGCGCAGGAAGGTTTAAAATAATATCCCTGTAATATTCTTTTGTGTTTTTTAATTGTAGATTTCGCGTTTCTGTAGCACTGTGTGTGGAACCGATAAAATAAGTTAAAACTTCTACAACCTCCCCTTTTAGCTCACTTTCATGGCTATCTTAACAATCTTTCTCCTTTCTTCACAGTAATTTATTTTGTTTGATTCGCCTCCCTCTCTCTCTCTTTTTATCTCTCTTTATTTACTTGTATGTAATCTCACTCCCGCGGCTGTTTTAATAATCCTATTCCTATTTTCACGGTCTTTTGGTGCGTAATGTGGCGATCCAGTCAATTATTTTGTTATATCCGCCGCCCTCTCTATCTTTCTCTCTCTCTATACCTGTATCACTCTTGCCCATTGCTCGACGTAGTGCTTCTAGATTTAATCCCAGTCCCATGACTGCCTTGACAATCTTTCTCCATTCTTCTTGACCTTCTGCTGCATTCGCGTGAAGAGCAGGTCCTGATCATAGATGATTATTCAATCAGGACTTCGACGTTCCAAGTTTTTCACGTTGCGAAAGTTAGCCGCATCCAAGCTATCAACAGACAGTGTGCATATTATTTAAAAATTTAAATTGTTATTTTATCATGGTCCCGTTCGCCCCGCGTCACCCGCCTTATCTACTCACTTATCATCGCCTGTCAATAATCGACAGTCTACCTGTCGCCTGTCAGGCATCGGGCATCAGGCGGGGGCGCTCCCCGCCTCTGTCCCTCTGGGGAGGGGCGGAGTGGATGGAACATGCTGCCTCCAATGCTCCAATGTAAAGATGCTCCATCACATTTTTGTCGTTAAGCTGAATTTTCAGACCTTTTCGGTAGCGACAATATTTTTCGATAGATAGATTTTTTTCAGTCGATTAATTTAATTTGCATCATGTACTGAAAATGTCCCCACAACAAAAAAGTGTTTTCCTCAGTACGTAAGTTATATTTAAGTTTCCAAATTCATTAAAAGAAAATATTAGACTATGACATACGTGGTTTTGTTGTAACAGAGGTAAATATATTATAATATAACATGATCAACATAAGATACTATTATATTGCAATTAAGTATATATTCGTAGTTTATCGTGTGGGATGAAGGAGACTCCGTCTCTGATATATGCGGCATTGTCCTGGCTACTTTGCTAGACTGCCGTCTGTGTTAAAGTAGACAGTTTTTTCAGGACAGGGGATGGATTGCTATATTTTTTATTATTTCGGACAATTTGATGTCTACTTAATGAGTAGTCCTTAAACCAGTTATACCGTGTGCCCCTTACTCCTATTTTTTCATGTTAAGGACTAAAGATTTCCTACTACTTACTAAAGATTTGTGTTAAGGACAGCTAAAAACTTTAACTCGCTCCGCTCTCTAACAACTTTATATACATCTGTTGTAAGAAGTGCGCTGGAATTCAACTCCACTCTGTGGTCTCCCTACTGTGGCTCACATATTATAAAAATTGAAAGAGTGCAAGATTAAAAAAATTAAAAATTAACCTGGAGAAGAGATGTGAGCGATTTAATATATCTATATAAAATGCTCACTAGCATGTTGGACTGCTCTGAGTTGATACAAATAGTTTGGTATAAATTACCAACTCAAACGAGACAATGTAAAGTGTTCTCTGTAGGTACACATAGAAATGATTATGCTGTTAACTCGCCAATATCGCGGATGCATCGGTTCGGTAACAAGTTGACATTTTTCGTTGCGGGGACATACTTGAACTGAAGAAATATGTATTTGTAAATTATACTTAGTTTTTATTTTATGCTATATTTTAACTGTTATATTGAAATGTTAATTAAAAGTGTACTGTTAAGGGCGTTGATGGAAATAGATAAATTGTTTTTAACTCCATATCTAACACATACTCGTATACACGGTGTCTTCAAATATTAAAAAATATATTTATTATTATTTATTAATATTTACATTGATTTAATGCTGTAAATCTGGGCCCTGGAAGAGGAGAACACCGTGGCTGAAGAACCTGAGACAATGGTTTGGTCAGTATACTGTAGAGCTGCACATGACCGCAGTAAACAATGTCATGGTAGCCAACGGATGAGGCATAAGAAAAAGAAGAAGATGGGCTATTAAAACGTGACAAAATATAGAAAATAGATTTTTAATACAATACATGAGAAGTACATATTGTATATAACATTTAAACACTAATAAGAGAAATTAAAAAAAAAAAAATTATCTTTATCAATTATATCTGCGTCTCAATTTAGCTTCAAAGGCATATAATATTAATAATACTTCGACAGGACCAAAATATTGCAAAAATCGTTCAAATGCTTCAACCTTGCAACAAATCCAACCGCAGCAACCCTTATCTACAGCAGTTAACATAAGGTTGTTCCAATTACTCGACCACATTGTGCATCCAAGTGACAGCTTATCTGGACACAACTTGGAAGACCTGGAAGAATGTGGATAGATGACTGGAGAGACCCCGGAGTCAGGGTGACCCAGGAGCGGGACTTGTGGAGGCGCATTACGAGTCGAGTCTCATCTGATTGAGGCCACTATATTTGAGGCATTTTTTTTTATCAGTCTGCTATTTTTTAGTTTATTATGTACTTATGTATTTAATTATGTACTATTTACTATTTTTTAGTTTATTATGTACTATGTATTTAATTTCCGAAGAAACTTCACTGGTGTTATTTTTATATATTATGTAATTATCAGTTATTATTGTTACACTGTTTGTTTCTCCAAAAAAAAAAAAAAATATATGTATATGCCAATACTGACATGAAGGAGGAAATAAGAACTCAGCGTCACGCTCTTTAAGACATCTTGGAGCCAGAGATGGATCTACTCTGAGAGAAATAAAATAATGAAAAGAATTTGTAGAAATCTGAACACGCCGCGCAATTTCTGTCCATTTGTATTATATTATAATAAATGAGTACGGGGTTCTTGCATTTTAGAGAAGTGCGTTAGTATAGTTTCACTGTTCTCCTAAAACCTCAGCTTGGTGTACTTCCCGAGGAACTTGTTGCAGATGGGGCACTTGTGATGCACGTCCTTGCAGCACTTCACGCTCAGCGGGAGCAGGCAGCAGCCCAGCCCGCATCTGCAACATTGTGGAAATCCAACGTCGGTAAAATCAGACACTAGCGGCCCGTCCGCGAATCAGATTTACAAGGAGACAACCGCGTCCCGCCGCCATGCTGCGCGGGCAACGGGGCGGCGATACACGGCTGCCAGATAATACACCCCTCACTGCTCTTCGGCAAAGGATCGCTTTATTATTGTTCCATATAAAAGTGTACACAAAACGGCAACAATTTACACAGATCAGTGTGTCGTTAAAGTCTTTTTCATTTTGGTTCATTAGCTGCATTCGCAGAGGTGGGAGGTATGCCGATTTCTAGCCGCGTTTTTGGGAATTCAGTCACTATGGAGCGTCGTCGAGCGAGTCCTTGCCAGTTCTTCGTGAAATTTTCCTTGAAAAATTAATATCCCGATGAGATGACATACACTGGCCTCCACGTAACCCCGACTTGACACCAACGGCTACCTTAAATCAAAGTACAGTAACAATCCTCCCTCTCTGGACCAATTAAGAAAATATATGGTATCGATCACGATGAATGCGTGTCGAGCAGTTCCCAGAAATTTTGCCTCCCGTTTAGAAGAGCGTCTGTACTTAAATGCATTAAAAATATATATATATTTTTTTAAATCTATTCATTAGGTTTTCAGGAGACACCTTGTACATATGACTAATATAAATGGTGTTCCTGATCTCACGCGATGGGTCCGAGACAGGCACGATCCAGCAGAGTGCCAGGCACAAAAGAAAGCACTTAAAGGAAAAACATAAAATGGAAAACCTAACCTAACCTAACCTACCCGAGCACGGCCAGTCCCCCGATCATCACGTACGTGAACAGTCCCGGCTTGGACTTGGTGACGGTGGTCACTTTCTGGTGGCACGCGGGGCACACGGTTCGGGCGGAGCAGCGGCCGGGGACAAAATCAGACGGCATCAGGCACGCTGAAAAACAGTAGTTTATTTATTTATTTAATTCTTAACACAGTGCATACATAAGCACTCCTTATATACGCTCTTATATATACAAGATTAAAGTATTTCCTCTTACTAATACATATATATTTATACAGTTTCATTTTAAATCTATTCAATTTCTCTTCCTTTCTTATGTTTTCTGGCATTTCATTAAAAAATTTCGTCGCACTGTACTGAGATTTGGCCTTCTTAGTCTACTCTTAGTACGATGCTCGTGCTCATGTTAATTTGCATCAATTCAGCTGATATTTTTTTATTAATGATTTTGTAAATAAATACCATTGTTTTGAATACTAATTGAATGTATTAATTATAAATATATACATATAAAATCAATTTTGTCGAAAAAATATTTTTTTTGCGCTACCGGGATTCGAACCTGGATCTCTATTTCCAACTTCGCAATAAGAATGTGTTCTCCTTAATAAAATACCATTATATTAAAATATATTTTTCGCTTGAAGACAAAGAAAGAAGATGAATTTTTCTTGCCTGATAATGCGGCTACTTCTGCCGTCTTCTTTGAATCGCGATCTGAAGGCAACACATCGGTAAATTGATATCAATTTAAAATCAATGCGTCCGATCTGTCTAAAAATTGCAATTTTTTTTTAAAGCGAACAAAAAATCAAAACGGCATTTTATTTTTTACGGTCCGTGATCTTAAACAAAAGGTCTGTCTGTTAGAACGATCGATATACTCGTACGTGTAATGTATAGTTAGTTGTTCATAATTTAAAGAAGGCTAGAATAAAGGTGGGAATAAATAAATAGATCTGTCATTTACGAAGATAGACGCTATCGAGCAAACGTATTTATTACAATAATATTTAATATACTTACTTACCATTACGCCGTTTCCCCGTGGGGGTAGGCATAGAGGATAGAGCGCCACACTCTTCTGTTCTGACACACAATTCTCGCCTCATCCACATCCATACGTCTTCTCATACAAGCTCGCCGATTGTTGAGGCTTCTAACAGAATCGTCCTCCATTATCTGGTTTACCTGGTCGTGCCGAGTCTTCCGCGGACGTCCTCTATTTCTGGTGCCATATATCTTTCTTACCATTCTCTCCTCATTCCATATGACCGAACCACCTGAGTGATCCTTTTTTAATCTTACTCACTATACGAACATCAGCTTTACATTCTATCCTTATTTAATTTATATTTAATATATAAGATCCAAAACGTAATAATTGCATTATTTTTTACCCAACAACACAAACTGCTAAATGTTTTATTTGCTCGAATATCCTCTATGCCTACCCTGATGGTAAGTAAGTAAGTAAGTAAGTAACTGTTGATACGGTAGCGTTCAATAGGTTAATCAGTCGTCTATTTCTGAAGGAAGTACAATAGAAATTATTTTCTATTGTACTTCCGATTTAGCCTACCCTTTGAACTATCTAATAATATATTGTGACTTTGATGATTCTTATTATCAGTAAAACGAGACTGCCCTTTTTTAACAATTTAATTTTACAATTTACCAATCAAAATTTTATGTTCAAGAATATATATTTTTTAATGTAATATATTTTTGAGTAATTATTTATGCGATTCCATAAAATTTTAATAAGCATAGTATTTTAAATACTAAATTAATGTATTAATTATAAATATATACATATAAAATCAATTTTGTCGAAAAATATTGTTTTTGCGTCACCGGTATCCCGGTGATATATGATTTATAATTAATACATTAATTTAGTATTTAAAATATCACAGACCGTCTGTTCTGAATAATTACAACTTCACAATAAGAATGTGTTTTCCTTAATAATATATGTTGTATCAAAGTGTCCAAAATTTAATAAAAATGAATTGATAATTCTGGCTTCTGCAGTCGGTTTACTCAAAGGTATTTGAGATTCAGTAAAAATAATGTAGATGGCTTTCAAATAATGGAACGACAGGTGTATTCATTTGAAAAATGTAACATATAGGTTCGAAAATTTGTCAAGAAAAATACTGGCGTTATAGCACAAAGGTAGTGCACTTCCCCGGATTGGAAATAGAGATCCAGGTTCGTATCCCGGTGACGCAAAAACAATATTTTTCGACAAAATTGATTTTATATGTGTATATTTATAATTAATACATTAATTTAGTATTTAAAATATCACAGCATAGTATTGATTATAAAAAATAATTTGTCGCCATTTATAGTAATTTTAGTTTTAGTTAGTAAACGACCGATCTAGCTATTTTTTTACATTTTAATACATTTTTTTAATAAGAATTATTATATTTCATTACTGGATTTTTAACATTTAAGAGTCATTCGTCATTTACACTTAAACCAAATTTTTTTATACTTTAAAAAAACATTTTTCAGAATTTTGTGTAATGATGCAGAGAAGTAGGTATCGTGTATAATATTTGTCAAAACTGCTGTGAATAATAACAGTTCAAAATTATTTAACACAAAATATCGCATATTATTTAATTTCTTTAAGTTGCTAAGTTAAATTACTGAGGGGGCATTTTGGCGAATATTAAAAATTAATATGTAATATATATTTGTTTGAAATCTTCTAAATAAGTCGACACAAAAAGAAGAAGTCTTCTCAAAAATTGTGCGCGTGCTATATTTTTATGCGTGCGCTGTGACGCTAAATTGTAAACGTTGCTACAAGCATGGAAGAAGAAAAATGAAGAAATATATTATATACACACATATATATATGTAGGCACAGACTAACAAATATATAGACATGAACTAACGCTAATTCCTCGTTTTAATATTATTAATTTGGTGATCAAATAGCTTCGCGACTTTTTTTAAATATATGACTCGATTGAAATGAAAATATAATGTAAAAAATACATTTTGTTTGTACGAAGATATAAATAATTTTTTTTTCTGTCGCATAAATGTGTTACAAACTGTCATATTTATGTTTCCACAATAAATGTGTACAGAATGCCCCTCGTCCCGCAACTGATGTTCAAAACCCCTCTCTAATATATTTACCGGTTTGTGTGTGTAGATTATTTATATTTGTATTTTTAAGATTAGAAAAATCAACTTTGTGCTTAAAATGAATTATTTTAGATTGTTAACTTTGTTTTATTACATCGCTTAGAAAAATATCATTTTCTTCTTCGGGATGTTAGTAATAAATCAAAAATATATGCCGGCATTTTATACAAATAATAGTATAGGAAATTTAGTCATAAATTGTAAAGACAAAGATGATAAATTTAACAATTCTGGTCTCTATAAACTTAGTTTTGCAAGGATTGTGCTGCATTTTATATTGGCAAAACGGTAAAGGAGCACTTGACATGTTTGAACGATAGTGGTTTTTCAGAATTTTCTAATCATTTACTAGAAAAATGATAAAATTATGGAATTGTCTATTTTACACGTAAACGGTGTTAGTCTTGAATGAAATAATTTGGAATCATAATGTTATGAACGATCAAAATTTTTTTAAGTTAAGTTAGGTACTAAATTTATTTTTTAATCAATTATTGTTTTATTTTTAAATATATTCTGTAAAAGAAACAGTAGAACATTATAGTTAATGACATCCCGAAGAAGAAAATGATATTTTTCGAAAACGGTTGACGTATTTATTTCATTAAGTGGTTGATAAAACAAAGTTAACAATTTAAAATAGTATTTATATTTGATTAAAATAAAGCATTAGCTAACTGGGATTTATGTTTTTGGTGTCTTTTTACCATTTGGCACTTTTGCAGCTTCGCTTGTCTCGGCGGCCGTCTTGATGGCCAGTTCCTCGATAGCTGTGGCCATGTTGTCTGCGACTGCTTCTGGAACCGAAATGAACATCATTTAACACTTCCACATCGTGGTGATGCATCGTCGCATTCCCATTCCCAAATCTAACGGGCCCTCATGACTGAGGATCGCGATGCCCATGAACTCCCACCCTTTTGACTATGCTTCTTATACGGCTGTCTCCGGCGAAGTGCCCGTTCCCTTTTCCACTTGATCGGTCCAACGGGTGGGGCGACTGCGGGAGGTTTATGTATCCTGTACGGTTGTACAGTATTTTTTTGAGGTGACGCCTTGAAAATGGCACGTGTTATCGTGTCGAAACGTCGGCCTAGGTTTAATCATCATCAAAAAACGTGTTCTACTAATGTTCGCGGAAACTTTAAATCTATCATATACATGTGAATGTTATGTTCTAGTCCGATGTTGTTTCATTCATTAAAAATTCAAGCATAGCTCGGGCTGTGTGTGAGGTGGCACTGTCTTATTGAAACCACACGTATTGCAGGCCCAATCGACCCAATTCGGCTAACAAGAGGTTTTTATAACATTACCTCTTGCATCCTGAAAGAAATAGGGTCCGACGATTCCGCTGGCCCGCATGGCATACAGTAACTCTGCGTGGCTTTATGATCATTGGTGTATCGATTGAGGATTTTCAGTGCCCCAATAACGGCTGTTTTGTTTATTAACAAAAGAGATGATATTTTTTTTCAAAAAGTCGGGTTTGTGTTTGTTTTAACGACTTCAACGCGTTGTTGAACTGTTAGATACTGCACAAATAAATTGTAATCGACTACTCTATACTATATACCAAATGCAAACTGACAAATGTCTGCCAAACCAAAATAGCGGCCAAGCAAAATCGGCCTGGAACATAATATTCACCCTTTATTTAAATATACAAACAAAACGAACGGACAATTGAACTCAAACAGCACAAATACGGTTTAGTGGGGACACCAGCAAGCCGACAGGAATCCATCCTGGTGCAGCCTGGGGAAGCTCAGTTAATACCCCCTCACCAGCAGGAATCTCTCTTCTCATACGCTTCTAGGGCGGCATTATTAAAATGTAAAGTAAGGTGAGTGTAAACATACCAAGTTAATAAGGAACATTTTATATACAACAAATAGAGCAGCTGACCGAGCTAGAAGTACGTCAATATACCAACAAAATTAGTGATTCACTCACAGATGTGTCGTCAAAAGTTCCAAATAAAATCGATATCTTGAATTTCACCGAACCCTTTGTCAACACTGCCCGTCTTTAGCTGCCGCGAGGTATCCGTCGGCTTATCGCGTAATTTCTGTACACGCAGATAACTATTAAATATTTTCAAAAAGATATTCAAATTTGACGTGTTTATTGCGGTATTGGGGACAACGTGGGCCCAATTGTAATTCGGGTGAAATGTATTAGGCTGATGCATTTCTTTTTTGAATTTGACGTTTAGTTAATATTTGTCATAATGTAATTGTTTATTAGCGTTAGGAAATTAGAAATGCATCCACGTATACGCCAGGTGATGCTGTACCACTCGGAGAAGGGGCACTTCGCGTGCATCACGTCCTGAGCCATAATTCCTTTTGTATCTGATAACAAATATCAATACAACATTTTTTTTTTCTATCTTCATGTCGGTATTAACATTCGATAGTCTATCAAATCTCATTTTCTAGGCTCTCATAAATGTCAATACATTTATTTATTTATTTGATTCTTAACGTAGTATCTCTAATATAAACAAGATTAAAGTCTTTTCTTTTAAATATTTAGTCAGTTTCATTTGAAATCTATTCAATTTCTCTTCCTTTCTTATGTTTTCTGGCATTCCATTAAAAATTTTCATCATCTATTTCTGAGATTTGGCCTTCTTCCTTCTGCAGTCTCAGTCTATCCCTTCCTCTTGTACGATGCTCGTGCTCATGTTGATTTGCATCCATTTTTGGTGTAAATTCCGCTGGTATTTTCTTATTGAGGATTTTGTAAATAAATACCATTATATTAAAATATATTTCAACATTGCACTGACCTGAGTACATATATTTTTTCAGAGTATTATTCTCGTAGATTTATTTTGCACCACTAATGATCCTTGCATTTCTTCTTCGTTAGCCAAAACCAAAATGGTGCTGCAGCAGGTGATGCGAGGAATGATAACAGAGTTGTAAACTATTTGACGAGACTCAGTACTAGTAAATCTTCTGATCCTTCCCAGAAGCGACATATTCTTAGCAATCTTTTTAGTCACATATCTTGTAGTTTGCGATAAATTCAATTCAGAATCTATTATGACTCCCAGATATTATATTTCAGTCACTTCCTTCAGACTTTCACCATCTATGATAATTGCCGGTGTGATTGGTATTCTTTTATTTACAATGTTCATGAATTTAATTTTGTTTAAATTGCAAAAGTTGGCTGAAAAATTTTGGTTAGGTAATTTTGGAGGGGCGGTGGGGGATCCACCCTTTCCCGGGACCGGTTTAGAAGCCAGGGCTTCCTTGTCGGTCTCACTAATTAAAGGTAATAAAATACGCGACTTTAAATCCATAATATATTCAAGTTTATGCAAAACGATTATTAGCAATTATCGTGAAGATTTTGAAATTTAGACCCTCCAGCGTCACCTAAGTGCTGTATTTATTCATAGAAAATAATCATAAATCCATAGATACATAGTTTTACATACAGATGGAAAATTAAGGTGCAGCAGTTCAAGGCAGACACTCAGGGATACATTCATCAAAAAACATTCTCAAAGGAGGGACAGTGAACGAGACATAAAATGTATTGAGTTACACTAACAGACTAACGGAGTTGCAAAACACGAGGTATGGAGAGTGAGAAGTAGGCGCGCAGGTGGAGTCCCACTACCTAACTACCTACCTAAGGAGCTCCAACGAGCCACCCATACCAGAATAAATCCCGTATATAAAACAAAATCTTTATACATATCCATAGAACATAGTTTTACATACAGATGGAAAATTAAGGTGCATTAGTTGAAGGCAGACACTCAGGGAACACACTTCATCGAAAAACACCCTAAATATATTTATATTTAGTGAATTTAATGAAGGGAATCTATTGTGCACTACCGCAGGTAGAGCTTGCCGTAGTCCGATTTGTGACTTCCTTCTCAGGCGTCCATTTTCCGCTTCTTGCTATTGCGGACTGTACACGAAGTTAGGAAGATCGGAAAGACAAAAGGGTGAACCTACACCATTTTGGTTTCTTATTCAATATAACTGTCTTTCCACATTCTCGTAAGATCTTTTTGATACACGCGCTGCATTTGATACAGTCGATCATCAAATCTGGCTCGAGAGACTGACGAGGAGTTGCTTTAGGGTCATCTTTTAAATTCTGGCTCCCCGCCGGTGAACATGACCTCGGCCTACTCGTAATAATCTTATCGCCAAATTACAACTACGGATATTCTGATAGCTGACCTGATCCCCGCCGTTCACTGAGATCGTACACGAATCGATAGACGATCTCAGCAAACTGATAATTGACATTTTTCAAAATATAATTTTTTAATAGTGATTGGAAATAAGAAATCCCCTCGAAAACAAAATATCGAAATTTATATTAAAATTCACACCAAAGACTGTACTCGAGACAACTCTTCTGACCAATGTTAGTACCTCGGAATCGTAATAGATAACAATCTCAAACGGAAAGAACATATTACTAATCTCACTAACTAAATAAGGAAAACTGAATACATATTTTTTAGACTCGGAAACATCTTATCACCTACATATCTGAAAATAATATATTACGCGTTTGTACAGTCACATGTTGCAATACGGTATTATCGGATGGGGAGGAGCTTATAAAACTTCAATGTCACAATTAGAAATCACTCAAAAAGTGATAATAAAAATTATTATTATTAAGGAAAACACATTCTTATTGTGAAGTTGTAATTATTCAGAACAGCCGGTCTGTGATATTTTAAATACTAATGAAATGTATTAATTATAAATATATACATATAAAATCAATTTTGTCGAAAAATATTGTTTTTGCGTCACCGGGATTCGAACCTGGATCTCTATTTCCAATCACAGACCGTCTGTTCTGAATAATTACAACTTCACAATAAGAATGTGTTTTCCTTAATAAAATATGTTGTATCAATGTGTCCAAAATTTAATAAAAATGAATTGATAATTCTGGCGTCTGCAGTCAGTTTACTCAAAGGTATTTGAGATTCTGTAAAAATAATGTAGATGGCTTTCAAATAATGGAACGACAGGTGTATTCATTTGAAAAATGTAACATATAGGTTCGAAAATTTGTCAAGAAAAATACTGGCGTTATAGCACAAAGGTAGTGCACTTCCCCGGATTGGAAATAGAGATCCAGGTTCGAATCCCGGTAACGCAAAAACAATATTTTTCGACAAAATTGATTTTATATGTGTATATTTATAATTAATACATTAATTTAGTATTTAAAATAAAAATTATTCTAAAAAAAAAAGACTATCCAAGTATACAACTGTTCACAGATTTTAAAGTACCAATAATAGTAGACATATACAAGAAAAATTAAATATTCAAATTTTCAAAATTAAAAATCAATTAAATTTTAGAAGCGAATTCCGATCTACAAGATGTAGAGGTCAAATTGATATCCCAAAACTAAAATACACCGCAACTCAAAATCAATATATTTATCAAGGTATCAAATTTGTTAACAATCTCCTCATCACAATTAGAAAAATTACGGACTATCATAAATTTGTAACTGAAGTAAAAAAAATATGTACACAGACTAACTGAAACATTAATTAACTCGAATATACTCCTTCTATATACACGAGTCTTACTCTCATAGAGAAGAAATAAATGTTTAAATATAATATATATATATATATATATATATATATATATATCCATGTAAAAAAAACCATGCACATGTACGCCACATGATCAGGGTTGCCAGATTTCTTGCAAGTCAAATTTGGACAACCTCCCCCCCTTCTCACCCCGAAAAAATGGTTTCGCTTGGGTTGGATAATTCTTAATTTAAATTTCATAAGAAAATAAAATCTAATTTCGACATTAATTATTTATTAATTGGAACAAGGACTGTATTATGAACATATTATTTGTCTACGAGTTTTGTAATCTGGTTTCGCTCTCAAAGGAGTACACTATTACCGTATTCATCCGAACATTTTGAAAATTGGGCGTCCCGAAAGATTCGTTCGGGACACTGGAACACGAGGCTTAAAACCGGATGTCTGGAAATCCTGCACATGATGCTGTACCACTCGTATCGCGATCTCGACCATATTTTCCGCGAACGAACGATTAGTGAAAGGGCACGTCGAGAGTAGTTTGTTCGCTTCAATGGTAAAGGTAGATCGTCGGATCTAAATCAACTAATTGAGCGGTCCCTTCTGGCGGCTGTGGGATCGGTGGCTGGATCGTTCGTCATCTCAGAAAACTCGGCAGTCATTAAAAAAATTGCCTCATTTATCGGCAGAATTTATGAGAAAAATAGAGACAAGTCAACATTAGCATCAGCACCATACAAGAGGAAGAGATTTAATGAGACTCCCAATCGGGAATGCCAGATGAAATAAGACAGGAGGAGAAAATATGTACCTACATTCATTCAAAATTAAACTAAGTAAGTCATACTATATTATATGAATCGTCGGTTATGTATAATTATTAATGGTGTATGCTAAATAAAATCTACAATACATTTATATTATTGTATGGAGAATTTTCTCTGATTTCCCTCGCCCTGCGCGGCGGCCATTTTGCGCGTCGGTAATGAAGATTCCTCCCGGCGGCCGCCCACTAGTAGGAGAATCAGTTTCGCGAAGGGTGTATACATTCGATAGTGCCGATGGCGTGCAGCCAAATATGTGCGGAAATATGACTTAAAAGTGTCGTTTGGAAGTGATGAAGCCATTGTGAAGTGACCGTTGGTGGCCGTGAAGCAGTTTTCGAGGTATTTAGCACTGCTTTGACTCATTTACTCGCGTAAGCTGGACGCCAAATACATCGACATGTCAAAACATAATATATACAACAGTACGATCCTTCGGGCGCTTGCCGTAATGGTAGGGTTACCAATTTTGATAATTATTATTTAATGTGGAGTATGTACAAAGCAATATTTAGCTACGGTGCGCCATAAAAATATTTCAAATATTAAAATTTAATATTTAAATGCAAATAAGATTTAACATCTTGTTGTATGAAAATAATTTTTACATATATCATACGCATGTGTCACATTATAATATTTTGTGGGTGGATACTTTACTAAATTACGGGTCGAAAAAATTCAAGGAATACGCGCAAACTCTGCACCGTTACGGTCACATACCATCAACGTACTCCGAAATAAATATTTATGATTTTTTTCCATTATTAACGTATATCTTTGCTTTAGTCCTTGAACAAAATAAAAATGTATCCAATATACAATCGAAATAATCGCAATATTACTTTTTTTTTTAAATGTTTATATCTGACATGGTTTGAGATTAGGCACGTATTCTTTGAACATTTTCGACTCGTATTTTAGTCAGCTGTCCGCCCATACAATATTGTGGACCAGGTCTGTTGTCTGTTACACTTCATATATAAATTAAATATAAATTATTGCATCTGACGATGATTTGTACAAGAAAAATAAATAAGTAACAAACTACCCTCGCGTCGTCCACGGTCATGCATCTTCTCATGCCGGCGTTATGTTGTGCGTGACTAACATGGTAGAGCGCTAATAGCGGGATCAGTACTCGGCGCTTCCAAAATCTTTTTTCATTTCAAACGCAACATATGTCTCCAGCACCACACATCAAAGGCATCTCTCCTTTCGTGGTCCATGATTCCGCATCATATAAAGATGTAGAATGCTCGAGAAATAGAATGACGAGAAAAAATGCTACTCTTGACTCACCGGTGTGATTGTGATTGGTATTCGATAATATCAGTGATTGTGATTGATATTCGATGATATCAGTGATTGTGATTGCTATTCGATAACATCAGCGATTTAAAACTGTGACAGTGATCACAGTTTCATTACTAATACGCGTGCGCTGCGCGATATCACAATAATAATAATTATTTATTTGATTCGTAGTAGTGTGTTATAGTATTATAATCAGATAAATATTTGAGCAAAGTAAGACCTATATTTGGGTACCTCGCCTGCCACACTAGTAGCATACTGTATTATAGCAGACAGCGCTTTTCCGGTATAGTAGTAAACAATGTGCGATGTTCAATGTACATAAATATGTATATGTAAAGAGTTAAACAAGATGTCATTAGATTGGATAAATAAATTGTAAAACTTAAAATAAATGCATTGTTCATTGTAAAAGATATAATATACATATACGCAAAGAGTAAAGCAAGATATGTATAAAAAAAAAACATATATACAAAGAGTAAAACACGATGCAATTAGATAGCATATAAATATATATATATAAAGAGTAAAACAAGATGCAATTAAATAATACAATATACTGTTGTAGCAGTTTTAATTTCAACCTTTAAAAGTTCTTGGGCGTAATTTCTCCCCATTTCGTGAAGCCAGAACTGCACTTTTCGTGAAAAATATGCAAGACCGTGATTGCAATTTTTCACGTTTGCATTTAGACTGTTGTATATTTTTGGTGCTAGAAACAAATGAAATCTTTGTGCAAAAGTTTTATATTATTCGAACTTCATTTGCGTAAAAAACGCATTCTAGCATATATAATTAATATATATCTAGTTTAATATCATTACAAAGATAATTAAAACCCTTAAAAAATGTGAGTTTATTTTTCGGGTCAAATTCTCAGCATTTCGGGTCGAATGAGTAAAACGTCTTGACATAATCCACTAGATGGCGCTTATCACGAATCATAACGTCATTCCTTCATGAGTATTTTTATTTTGTCAAGTCTGGATATAGAACTGGCTCGCAGCTACTGTCGCCGCTCGTAATTCTACCATTCTAGAATATTCTTTGTCCGACTTGCAACGTGGCCCGCCCTCTGGCATTCTGTATTCGTTCATTTCCATATTTTTCGGCGGCTCCCAGCACACTTTTCTGGGCTATTCCGTCTTGCATCTCCGTGTGGAACCGACAGAAAACATTTTTACGGTTGTATTCGTCATGTACACCACCGCCAACACTCAATATTTATTACGTTATGTCGTGAAGATTGATTGTGACCAGGGCTCCCAATTCTCCCGTTTCTCGAGATCCCGGGAATCGTAATCCCGGCGCTAAGCTTGTCTAAATACCGGGATTACTATGCTGGCAGATATTTTAAAAGTATTATATATAATTAAGGAGAACACGTTCTTATTGTGAAGTTGTAATTATTCAGAATTCACAGCTCTGTGATATTTTAAATATTAATTTAATGTATTCATTTGAAAGATATACATGTACAATCAATTTATCGAAAAACATTGTTGTTGGGCTACCGGGATTCGAACCTGAATCTTTTTTCAAACCGGGGAAGGTGCATTATCCAGCTATGCTACAGCGGCATTATTTTTGACGATAAATTTGCGAACCTACATGTTACACTTTTTCAAATTAATACATCTATCGTTCCATTATCAAAAATAATGTCGCTGTAGCATAGTTGGATAATACACCTTCCCCGGTTTATAATTAATACATTTAACTAGTATTATGTTTCGTTCAATATTTTCTATTATTTGGTGTGGTTCTGCCGCTTTGTTTCAATCATCAGATTTTTCTCTCTCAATATTTGAGCATATCCAAAAACACATAATTACTGAATTTTTACCTCCAAAGAAACAAATTATAGATATCTCGCACAGACGAAGCTATTTATATTATAAATAATTAGACAAAATACTTTGTTTAAATCACTATTTATTAATTATTCTACACGTTTCGATACCTATGGTATCTTCTTCAGGAAGCAATGTATACTGAAATTAAAAATACAAGCATAGATAAAGACAAAACTATAAAGCGGTGAATAAGTAAGAACTGATATGAAAACAAATTAAAATTTTGGTTTTTTGTAATATTTAGCTTGCTATTAACACCTACAGGTATCGATACATATTGAATAATAAAAAAAATTGTGAATTATTAATATAAAATGAGGCCACAAAGTAATTTTGCTAATATTGAAGAAACTATTTATATTATATTAAATTGGAAAATATGGAAGTGTGGGTAATTACAGGGCTTACGGCCCGTCTTCTGCTGGCTTAAGTGATCACTTTACACAATGTAACGTTCACCATTTCACCCATTCATTTCATCCATATGTGGTATTTAATTTTTGGATGTTGAATATATTTGCGATAGTGAATACTCGAAGGAAACATTCGATGAGCGCATAATTTCGCGTAATGGACCTGCGAATTGACCTCCAAGATTGTGCGATTCAACACCTTTGGATTATTTTCTGTGGGGATGTGTGAAGTCGCTAGTCTGCGCTGATAAACCAGAGACGACAGACGACTTGGAAGCCAACATTCGTCGCGTTATTGCCGATATACGTCCCCAGTTACATCAAAAAGTGGTCGAAAATTGGACTTTCAAATTGCGCTTTATTCGAGACGTCCCCGTATGCGCGAAATCATATTTAAATATAAATGGCATAAAATTATTATTCCAATAAAGCCAATTCTGGCGTAAGTCTATTCGTGATGAAATGACAAACAAAACTGAGCACAAATCGGCTGTCAGCTGTTAAATTGGCTGTCTCAGGAAAAACTGTTGCCAATTCGAAGAACAAACTTATAAAAAAAAACACCTTTATATATAATTTTCACATGTCTCTACGTCACACATTAACATATTTCCGTCTTGAATGGCCATATAAAATAACTGAAATTTATTGTCAATTCTATCACGTGAAAGGGTGCGATTATCACGACAAACAGTAATATATTTTTATTAACAGAGATGGGTATACGCAATACGTGTCGCTACTGCTAATACTGATACTATTTTCAAATTAAACCAAGTGCTTGAGTTTGTGCACGTCATTTAAAAAAAAAACTAACGAACATACTCGTCCTGATGAAGATGCAGTGGTTTCGAAATCGGTCGACGTTGAAGTAATCAACGCTTTTGGTATTTGATGATAATTCAATCTTATTGCTTACTATTTTAAACACCCTGTATACTGCTGTTCGATATCTATTTAACCTATTCACCGCCACGGATCGTATCTGAAATAGTCTCAATTTTGGATTAGTCACCAACCCTTCGTATGACGTAACCTTCGTTCAATTATTATATATATATATATATATATATATATATATTATATATTGCATCCCATTTCCCTCCCCTCCTTACCCTTTCCCCTTTGTATGTTCAGTTTATTAATATTATTATTTTTTTTATTAATATATACTAGTTTTTAGTTTATTATGTATTATGTATTTAATTATGTACTATTTACTATTTTTTAGTTTATTATGTATTATGTATTTAATTATGTACTATTTACTATTTTTTAGTTTATTATGTACTATGTATTTAATTATGTACTATTTACTATTTTTTAGTTTATTATGTACTATGTATTTAATTTCCGAAGAAACTTCACTGGTATTATTTTTATATATTATGTAATTATCAGTTATTATTGTTACACTGTTTGTTTCTCCAAAAAATAAAAATTAATTATCAATCGAGCGTTCAAGGCACTAATGCGCAAGACCTGGCACGATCAGTTAGGACAGATATTGGACGATGGCTCTATTATGAGTTTTAATTTAATCTATTATATTTTGACACGCGACATGCATGACATTTTTGTCTTTCTAATGACATTTCTACAATTCATTGATAACATTTATCAAATGCAACAGTCTTGTGTGCACAGTGACATTAATAATATTCATTAATAACATGTATTGAATTTATTTATTTATTTATATATATTTTGACATCCATATTTTTGTTCTAACAGAGGTGGATACATAATAAACATATGACATTACTCATAGTTTATTGTGTGGGGCGGAGTAGACTTCACCTCTGATATATACAGCGTTGTCCTGGCTACTTTGCTAGACTAAAGTCTGTGTTAAAGTAGCCAGTTTTTTTTTTCGTGCTGTTGTGGTGTTGTTTGGAATAAAAAGATAAATCAAATATGAATAAAAAAGTAAGAATAAAATAATAATATGTGGAGTGGGAGTGTTGAAGGACTAGTAAGTTATGCAACAGTCTTGTTTATACAGTGACATTTCTAAAATTTTAATGACATTTATTAAATGAAACGATCTTGTTTGTACAATGACATACATTGAATGTAACAATCTTGTTTACACAGTGACATTAATAAAGTTCATTAATAACATATATTGAATGCAACAGTCTTGTTTGTACAGTGACATTTCAAAAATTTGTTAATGACATTTATTAAATGAAACAATCTTGTTTACACGGTGACATTAATAATATTCATTAATAACATGTATTGAATGCAACAGTCTTGTTTACACAATGACAATTTAATAATTCATTAATAACATTTTTTAAATGAAACAATCTTGTTTACGATATTTATGATATTTCTCGATGTAATGTATCATATCTCCGCGTGGTGTGAAACACAAAATGCCATTTATTGGATATTATATCGGTGGTGTACATCTCCGTGTCGCGGCAGCCCGGGGGTTTGATTTCGGTAGAGCGCCAAACGTGACCGGAAACTCGGCAGCAATCCTCGCGCTATCGATCCGCCGCCTCTGTCGCCGTCCCGCTCTAGCGCGCCGTCGCGTGCCCGCCCCTTTGTGGGAGGGGGGGGGGGGTGTTATTATGCGAGGCGTCGCAGACAATAGCAATCATTTCCATCAGCGGTGTATCTATTGAAACAAAAAGCGCCCTGGGTATGATAACATTTTAAAAATATGAGTTGAAAATGTTCAAATTACGCGGGACATGTTTCAACCATGTCAGAGATATTAATTCATAGATATGCGATTATTCCGATTGATTGAAATATTTTATTTATTTATTTCAACGCTGTACATTTTTTACATTTAATTAGGTTTTAGTTGTACTATGCGTCGCTCGCTAGAAAACTCTGCGTCGAGACAGGCAACGCTTACAATAATGACTTAATTCTATACAAGCAAATACATACAATATAAATAGCGTGCTTGTGAGTATATGTGTTGGTGCGCGGCTAGAGCAGGTTGATAAAATGAAACGGAACATAGAAAAGGTTTTGAAGGTTAAATTGTTAAGTCAAGTTAAAGTTTGTGACTAGCGAAGCTCACTGGAGGTGGTTCCGAGAAGGTGGCCAGGGAAAAAGAGTGATCGCTTCGATTGGCTTCTCGGACCGGTTGCGTCGCGATGTATTGTCGTCTGTATTCTGTCGGTATTCGGCGGCCTGGAATGGCTGTAAAATATTTCTTGTTAGATGATTTAGGGCCTGATTTCGCTAATATTTATTTCTAAATACGTAGACTTAAAGCTTAAAATGATTTTGTAAAAATCTAATACAATAATATTATTAGTGAAAATGTATTTTTATTGTAATGTCGCAATTTCAGACACGGTTCTGGGATATTTTTAATCCAGTACTCGGTATATATTTTCTATATATCATTCTAATTGATTTATTTAAGTTGTATTAAGATTAAAAAGGGAACACTTTGGTGGTTTGGTCATATAGAACGAATGAATGTGAGGAGAGAATGGTAAGAGAGATATATGACGCAAGCGTTGATGGCACCAGAAATAGAGGACGTCCGCGGAAGACTCGGCACGACCAGGTAAACCAGACACTGGAGGATGGTTCTATTAGAAGCCTCAACAATCGGTGACCTTGTATGAGGCGATAATTGTGTGTCCGGTCAGAAGAGTGTGGGGCGCTCTATCCTCTCTGCCTACGAAATATGTACACACTCTTTTAAACATTTTCTTGTCGTTATTTGATCAATAAGTATTAATTCGGGATTCAAATTCAGTTGCAATTTAAATTAAATATTATGTTTATATTGTTAAATAAAAATCTAAATGCGGTTGCGCGGATAATATATGGAGTTTCCAAATTCTCTCATATAACATCCCTTTTACGTCAGCTATCAGCTACACTGGCTCCGGTTCCCTGAAAGAGTTGAATTTAAATTGTGCCGGTTGATGTACAAGGCGACACACGACACGGCGCCTCTGTATCTTCGAGAATTTTGTATCCCGGACAAATTGAACGGTAGACGTCAAACTCTCAAAAGGTCAGCCGCAGGAGGGATTGTAGAACCGACCGACCGTTGCCAGAAGTCTAAAGTGTGGAGCCCTTTGCCCCTTTTCACGCACCTTTTCAAAAAAAAACATTTCTATAAGTGAAAGTATAAAGATAATTGTAGAACTATAAACAGTTAAAATGGCGCTATACAAATTATCCACTATTATTTATTATTCTTGGTGGAAACATATATCCGATAGTTTATGCAACAGTTTAAATTTTCGTTCCAATCTAGTCATATTTTTAAAAAAAAGTCACGAGGCTATTTGATCGCGTATGCGGTACCAAAGTGATCTCGTGGGTGACGACACCAAGTTGAAAATATTTAGACAAGCCATTTTTTCGGCAGGAGAGGGGGGGGGGGCGCGTAGATAATATTTTATATTATTATTTACACATTTTATTTTATGGATCAGTTAGTGTGCGTCCATCCCGACCGAGATGCAGCGGTATAGAGATAAACAAAGTTTGTCAGTTTCTTTAAATCAATATTACAAATGTTTTGTAACCGCGTGGACCTATCAGACGTGAGCTCCGCACGCCACTGATTAGTACGAAAATTTGGAGCCGGACTGATTCAGGGTCGCGAAGGTCGAATCCAACCATTTGTTTTACAATCTCGCATCGCGTAATTTTCTGTTTTACAAGGAAGATAAAATTAATGAATATAAATAACACTTTTGAGGCTTTCGCTGGACAATAGAGAGAGAACACCTCAAACGGAAGGTCTCGGTTAGTTCATTACTTTGTTCTAAGGAGATAAACTCCAAATCATTGAGGGAACAGCACTATTTTCAAAGTATAAGGTTTGGCAATCGGTGTCCAAATGGACACAAGAAGCCCCCTAGACAAAATATTTCCGAGTGTCCAAATTGTTACAAGAAGCCTACTAGACAATATCATACAGAAGCCAAATGGATGCACTTCGTCGGTCGTTAATAAATCGCACTAAAATTATTATTGTCACAATCTTGGGACCGGTGTAATACTACCAGTGAAATGCCCATTCTAATTTGGAACCGCTCATGCGGTTCCAAATTCCCATTCCCTACTTCTAACAGAAACATATCTTTATTTATATTGACCAATTGAAGAAAAATACTGTATTAAGTACTTAGGAATCATAAAATAATATATTGCGCGTTTGTACAGTCACATGTTGCAATACGGCATTATTGGATGGGGAGGAGCATATAAAACTTCAATGTTACAATTAGAAATCACTCAAAAAATGATAATCAAAATTATTCTAAACGAAAAAAAGACTATCCAAGTATTCAACTTTTCACAGATTTCAAAGTACCAAAAATAATTGACATACACAAAAAAAAAATCAATAATCCAAATTTTCGATATTAAAAATTAATTAAATTTTAGAAGCGAATTCCGATCTACAAGATTTAAAGACCAAATTGATATTCCAAAACTAAAATGGCTATATTTGTCATTTTTTAACAATCTCCCCATCACAATTAGAACAAGTACAGACTGCAATCATTTTGTATCTGAAGTAAAAATATATATACAGACTAACTGAAACATTAATTATCTCCTATATACTCCTTCTCTATACACGAGTCCTACACTCATAGAGAAGAAATATATATATATTATATTATATTTTCTAATATAAATATATGAAAAGCTTGTAAAATGTTTGTCACCATTATCTCTCCACATAACCAAACTATATAATCGACCCTTTTTAATCCTATTATTTATGTCATATGTACGCCTGACATGTATCAATATTACTACGTTCTTTATTTTTCCAGCTCCAGGCTTCACGTTTAAAATTGATTAATTAATTAATTATAATACGTTTAATATATATATATATATTAATATTGAATTATTTTTATTTTCAGATCAAACGCTGAAGCCGAAGACTGTGGTGACAGACCGCGACGCATATAAACGGACGTCTGGTTTAGAGCCGTTCATAAAATCAGTGTTGTGCCGGAATATAATTTAAAAATACGCACAAGTCGTAATAACTGTGTTAAAAAATGACAAAGAAATCAAAAACGGCCAAATCCGACTGCAGCCGAATCAAAAGGGGACAAATAAAAATTAGTAACGGCGACTAAAAAAAAAATGTGACACTTTAAATATACACCATGTGAATTCTTCCATCGCTCCTTTGCGATTCTTTCCCCCCTCCCGCCTGTCGCACCTTTCTACACCCGTCGCACACTCTCTTCGGCTCATTTTTCCACACCCTCCCGTCGGCAACCGTCTCAGTCACCCCGACCCCCTGTCAAAATTAAACCAATTTTTTCAAAATTCATTAATTTTATATAATTCGTTCAAAAATCAATACAACGATATTAATAAAATAGAATAAAAAATGTGTACAAATGTTTTGTAAATGAAATAATAATTATAGTAATTTGTGATCTTTGGTCGTGATTTTCCATTGACGTCATGAGTGATTCGACGGTAGCTAGTGGACTTGGATGTTTGAAGATGATGGCGTTCGTGATTTTGACATTTTTTGTGATCGAAGCTATAAGTGAGTTATACTTTGTATAAATAATGGGTCTTTTAATAGGGACGCTCAAAATTTGTTAGGTTATGGCAGCCATGTTGTTAAAGTGACATCTGTCAAATTTATTGTCAATTGTTAAGTAGTATACGGCAAATCACCACGGAAGGTTGAACAACGCGTGTAAATCATCAAATTTTATTATCAAAGTCACGAGCGACTTGAGGGCGCGGTTATCTCGCGCGGCGGTGACGCGAACTGGCCACAGAGATCGTGCGATTTAACGCCTTTAGACTTATTTCTTTGAGGCTATCTTAAATCGCAAGTCTTTACGAATAAGCCGCAAACAATTGAAAAGATTTATGCGATAAAGTCATAGAAAATTGGACCTCCCAAACCTGCCACCGAACAAAGCCGCAGCGGATATTCGAACAACGTTATATTCCACACTTAATGCCATAAAATATACTTTCAAATGAAAGAAAAATTGAGTGAATATCTCACACACAACCTGTTTAACTTACATTTTAAAATCGAGCGTCCTCGTTGAAAGACCCTATATATATTTCTTATCAACTAAAAGCAATCATATTTTACTAATTATATTACTAGGTCCTGCTGTACGATTACAGTCTTTACGGCTAATACCTTTAGATGATAAAATATCACAGTGCAGAACGCAGTGTGTTGTGTCATATAACCTTTTATGTTTAATTAGTATGATGGTATCAGAATGAATTGCTTTACAATTCTGTGTTCGCGTAGGTCGCGAAATATGAGAGAAGTGTATACTGTAACGCACACTTACAGTTTACAGTGAATTTATTGAATCAAAGTTACAAAAGGTTCGTTAAAAGAGTCGGAATGGCGCGGTGGACGGGAAGAAAGTGAAGCTCGCGATGGCCGTCGCAGCCTGCACGGCGCATGCTGCCAGTGCATTGTTGCTTTATTCGCCGATGTCAGATATAGATCGACAGACTTTAATATGAATGTATTGTATATTAAATTAGGGTTTTTAAGTTAACTATCGTAAAATGAGTCACTCGCTTAATTTATTTTCAGGTGAATCGAAATATTCTCAGAGAATCGTCAAAAGGGATAATTCGTTTGTTCGCGATGCTCCAGAAAATTTCATAGAAAACTACGAACTTGTGTCGCCGAACACTCAAAAGATAATAAACGCCGACGCGCTGGAGGCGTCTTCGATATTCGACGATCGAAAAACTACAAAGTCCCTGGAGCAAAACATCGAGGACTATTACAGCAGTGTCGATATTGAATTCGATCAAGTGAGCGACGATTTCGTTAAAGGTCTCGAAAATAATGACGGAAAAGATAAAGGCCTAGATATCGGTCTAAGAGATGACGAAAAACATGTTGAAAACGACACGATCGATGAAAAAAATGAAATATCTAACGGTCCCGGTGACAATCTGCAAAAAAAACACTTAACGAACAGCGTCAAAACATTAATGAAGAGGAGTGTCCAAGCTAGCGACTTTTTCGACGACGAAGAGTACGACGAGTACGAAGATATTTCAGAGGACGAGGTATCCGAGAAGGACACTCCCGACCAGGACTACAGAAAGTATTACAGGGACACGTTTTTCGACAGGATCGCGCAGGAGTCGCGCGACAAGCGTCGCAAGAGAGATTCGCCAAACCTGACCGGGGGCCAGTCTGAAAAATCGCCGCCGGACCGGGACATCACGGGCGACACGGTACTGCACATACGGAGCGGGATGAGTGACGTCATCAAGTCGGAAACTGATCTGAAAGACAGCCTGATGGACGGTCTGTACAACTTTCACAAAGAAAAGCCCAAGTCTTATATAGACGATATCATGATACATCCCAGCGCCTTCATTCGGGACGTTGAGCCTTTCGGAAACGAACCGGACGACGCTGACGATGTCAGGAATAAGAGAGAGAGCTCAAATGCGGGAATGGACGAAAGCGGCGACTCTCAATTAGTCTCGAACGAGAAGCGACACGAAGACAGCGTCCTGGCTTTCAGCAACTCGTCCGGGAGTGGTTCTGAGTTGGACGGTTACCAAGAAGACTTTTTTCAATGGAATACAAATTATGAAGAAGGAAACGACAATGAATCGGAAACGCACGCGAACGACACTGAAGAGTTACTGGCGGCGTTGGAGACCAAGAGAGTAGTGGCGTGCAGGCTGCCGATTGACGTCACCTCGATTGTTTGGTTCAAAGATGGAGAGGTGAGTCGATTCTTTGGATTATTTTTGTTGAACATTGTAAATTATATTTTAACATAATCAAAAAGGAAAAAAAAAATCATTTAGGGGCGTAGTCACCATCGACGTCAATTACCACTTCCCATTTGCTTGGAAGACGGTCGATTCCGCGGACGAAGAAGCACCCACACCCACCATCGACTCCTCTAAATCCTCACAGGTTTTGCCAGCATGCCAATTTTTCAGTGAGCGGTTGATTTCCTAACTTGCCTAAGCTAGTAACACCAGATTCCAAGCGATCAAACCACTCTCGGCATGCCCTTTCGCTAATCGTTCCTTCGCCGAAAGCATGGTTGAGATGGCGAAATGACTCGGCGGCTTTCCACCCTTCCTCCAAGTTGTACAGCGTCGTGTGGATGGTTTTTGATGCGCATTCTAATTTCCTAACACTGTTAAACAATTATATTATGACAAATGTCAATTAAAGGTCAAATTCAAAAAACAAAACTTCGGATAATTTTGCATCAACCTAATAGTTATTCCGTACAGAAATCGATCCATAGACGATCTCAATAAACAGCGATAAGTTCAGTTTCATAGCTATTTCGTTAATGACTGATAAATTCCCGATGGCTAACTGACAGACCAAACCAACGACAAGCCAACTTTCAGATGGTCAAGTAATATCGCAATATAAGCTTTGCTACATATTTATTTTATGATATACATGTTTGCGCGATCTCCGGGTCGCGCGTCCCGCATAATGGAATACGACAATTTCAGTCGTAAGTCGGAATCATCGCAGGATAGGGGAGGGGAATAGGGAAACGTGGTACAGGGAGAGGTCGAAGAGGGGAAGGAAATCTAGTCGAAGTATCAGTGTTCTCGGGAACCGGGATTCACACAATGTTTGCACGAGGATAATGACGATCTCCGCTCCCGACTGAAGACGGCGATGCCAATGGGCATCCACGGCACACACAAAGATCACACAAAACATAGTGCTGGCGCACTGGAGTTGAAAGAGCCCACACCGCGAACGGTATCTCGATGTCGAGATTGAACACAGTATCGCTCAAGTTGACGTCTGCTGGCGTCAAGGTCACCTTTCACATTGGTGGGCAAGCATTAGGATTGGTAATTTTCGCGCCTGATATTACAAACGCGCTAAAGTACGTTTTACAAATACGGAACAGTATAGATATTCAATGACAACTCGTAAAAAATATGGTTTAAATTATAAATCAAAATAATCATTAAACCTCTTATGAACCGCGCATTGAATGAAATACAATTTATATAAAAATGAATAGTACAGAATATATCTAAACAAAATATAATTACATAAAGTAACTTAAGAATAATTCTAGTAGGCATCTAGTCTGAATGTATCATGCTTCCTTAATGATCTGGTACTTGCGTGAAGCCTTAATTGCTTTGTGGCGACATATTATATAAATAATCAAAAAAAACACTTTGTTTAAACCACTATTTATTAATAAATCAACACGTTTCAAGGGCAATGGTCTCATCTTCGGGATTCTACACTAATAATAAATTAAAGAATTATATATTAGATAGTAATAATATTTTTTAAAATTCTGGTGTCTACAACATAATTTGCAAGGATTGTAATTATTTTGATATGGGAAAAAACTTGCAAAAATATAGATATTTGAATCAAGGAGTATTTGAGATGTCTAAATAGCAATAACTATTCTGAATTTTCCAATCATCTTTTGGAAACAAACCATTATTTTGACACTAATAAGGGTTTAGAAATTTTACATAAAAATACCATGGGTTAACAATTAGATTAATCATAAATTTTAGAAATAAGAACTATATAATTATAAATAGCCAAATTATTTTTTCTAACAGTTACTGTTCAGAATTCGGCGCTTCTTTCGAATCGACCGTGACCCGTGTTATTGACACATTTCCGCATCTAAATTTCCATCCATACCTTTCCTCATGCTCGTCTTGTCTGAGTGTGAATTGTGACCTTGACGTCAGCAGACGTCAACTTAACCGATATTTGTTCGATCTCGATATCATTTGCGGTGTGGATTTGTCAACTCCAGTGCACCAGCACTGTAATTTGTTATATTGTGTTTCATCACGTATTGTTTGTGTCGTGGGTGAAATCGTGATATCACCGTCTTCAATTGGAAGCGGAGATCTGCTCATCCGCGCGCCATTGTGTGATCTCGGCGGCGACTGGAATGATAAAAGAGGCGTCACATACAAGGTAAGGCGTGCAGTCCTTCCGAATCCCAGTTCCCGAGATCACTGGCCCTTCGACTGGAACCCCTATCCCCTAAACGAAGTCATCCTGTACCAAGGTTTCCCAACTTCCCCCCCCACACTTAGGTAATTTCGATTTACAACCGGAATTGTCGTAATCTATTCCGCGAGACGCGCGAACCGGAGATCGCGCCATTCGTTCATTAGAATAATTTGTTTTCACGTTAGTTCCTAATTAGTTACCCATCGCTTATATTTATAGTTTTGTTTTTTGTCTATGCTTGTATTTTTAATTTAGTATTCATTGTATCATAAAGAGACCATTGTCTTGAAACATTAATTTATCAATAAATAGTGGTTTAAATTAAGTATATTATTATTATTATTATTTAGATTATAAACAGTCTTGTACAGAAACGCCAGATCAGCTGTATTGCATCCACGTTGAGACTTATCAATCTGTTGTTTATCAATAATTCGTTGTTTGATTCAACATTTCTGAATGATAATATTTTATTGTTTAATCTCCCACGAAGCCGGTGTCGCTGGCTGACGACAGGCACTACCAGATGCTGGACTCCCGGCACCTGGTGATCGGCAGCGTGGGGCGGGAGCACTCGGGCACCTGGCAGTGCCGGGGGGCCGGGCCGGAGGGCTCGCCCGCCAGCAGGACCGTGGTGCTGGTCGTCATGGGTGAGTCTCCTCGAGTGCGACAGGTATCCCCGAACTGAGAGCGGACCCGCCATATTCCCGAGACAATTAAATAAGATCGAGGCTTCTATTTTGGTCCTACTCTTACGCCGCCTGGTTGGGTAGCGCCCCGCACACAGTGACAGGGCGATATCGCGCCGCCTATAACAAAGTTTGCTCTCATTGTATCCGTCCTGTCACTGTCACTGTCACTGTCACTTTATTAGAGAAAATAAAATACAGAAAATACAATACCAATACTAGGTACCATACATAGTATATTAACAAGACATAACACACTCACTACAAGGCCGGGAAGCAGGAGAGACATTAGGCAGCACTCCCTGAATAATAATAAATAAAATAAGGGACCCACCCCACGCACCACTACCGGCAGATTTAATCCTCAGAAGCATCTGAAACTGAACTGCGGCGGTACAGTGAAAGCGAACCCACAACATACTCAAGTCCGTTTTACGAGCAGAACCTTCTATATCGGTCCTACACGTTTGCCGCGAGCACGTTGGTAATATTTTAACACTACAAAAGCAATCATGCTACGCAAGACGGTGGCGTGGCACAGATACCAAACCAACACTATTCACTATCCAATTCAGCGCTCGTACCCAAGACTATTACATAACATATTTATTTTACTCATATATAACATATATAAAAAAGGAACATGTGTTACAGTGCACCGAAAAAGGACAACAATGGTGAAAAAATACAAATATATGTCCCTTATTTGGGACGTATATTTGTAATAACATATATTAATAAACTTTGAACAAAATGATATATGCGTCTTCCCTCTTCTCCATTCCGTCCCCGTTGCTTGCACTCCAGTCGGCCGGTGAAACAGTACTGTGTTATCAATCTCGATACTTCTATAGGGTGTTTCGTGACCTTTGCACCAAGAACGGTGTGACCAACAAGCATACAGTCCACTTTGGAGATGCTGACAGAATCCGGAACGGGTGGTGAATCCCTTTTTTCCTTCCTGTCCTGGTTTTTTTCTAGCATCTGTGCTTGGGTAAAGATATTCATTCTCATGTAACAGTGTAGATGTCGCTGAAGCTGAGACTGTTTCTAAAAAATCCGTTGATGGTAATAAATAATTGAAATATTCCAACATGATAACATATGTACAACTTACAAAAATTTGATAGATGCGGTTGCACGGGTAAAAAGGTGAACGTTACTTTGTATAAAGTGATCACTTAAGCCAGCCGATGACAGGTCGTATGCCCTGTAATGCCCGAGACTTCCGTACTTCCCATGTAAAAATAATAGCTTCGTCTGTGAGACATCTATATCTTGATGACAATTCCCAGTAATTGGTTCCTACAAAGATTTGAACATACTCAAAAATATTTATTTCCGGCTAGGAAACCAGGACTGGCAGTTTTATTAAACAATTAATCGAGGCTAATTACGGAAAGGGCGGATGAAACTCACCCTCGATCGCAGTATTTGTGCGCCTCAAAATCTCCCAACGGGACACCCGCACACCCACAAACGCCCGATTGTATCCGAAGTACTGGCAGTACACTCAGTGCGTGTGCTTCCAGAGCCGCCATCGGCCCCGTACCTAGAGGTGTTCGGCCGCCGCCTGGACCCGGGGAACGTGTTCCTGCCGGCGCACGAGGGCAGCGAGCTGCGGCTGGCCTGCCGGGCCGAGCGGGGCCGCCCGGGCGCCAGGCTGCGCTGGGAGCCGCAGGCCATTCTGGAGGGGGAGCAGACTAAAAATGGTTAGTCCGCATCTAACTAAATTCTTCAAAAACAAGCAAAACTGTCATGTTCTTGTAATTGTACTTATTTGATTTTTGAATGAACGGTGTTCGATCTTTATAAATTATTCATGAATCGCTCTTCGCCGTGTGCACGCATGTGAACATCGCATACGTGTATATATTGTTTCTTGTCTATTACCTATGTATTACTACTACCTTCCCTATACCAGAGCACGATTTTATCTGTGGTTTTGGACCAGCTGAAAGTAGAAACTTTGAACTGACAGTTATCGTTTACCAGTGGTACGGTAGACTGTGAAAATGGTGTTAATTATCGTCCTGTTGTGTGGGGCTGATAGTGTATTGTTTATGTGTTCGGTTTCTCGCTACCGTGCATGTCGTGCATAATGCTTTTTGCATGACACTTCACTATCACCGAAGTATATGTTCAAGAGTACTTCGTACGGAACAACAGAGTATGTTTCCTGGAGCCGGAAGATTTGGGGATCGAGTTAAAGAAGAAAATTCAGATACCTAAAGGAGCATTTCACAGGTGGGTTGTATTTCCTGGTTCTGGTTCTTCAGTCCCCCTGTTACCTATTTCTGTCCCTCTTCTAAATTCCTTCCACTCATCTTACATCCCGTATTTCCTCACCCCCTTTTTCAGATGAATTTTAATGTGAATGACGAATATCATTCGTGTTCGTGTTACTTTAATATTCATCATGATTTGGCAGTTAGGAATATGTGTTTGGTCAGTGTTTAGGTGAACATAGAAACACAGAATTTATTAAATAACAGTTGCGAAGTGGAAAGAGAATATGTACGAGGATAAGTCAAATATTATCTATATTTTTCGTTCTACAATTTACGGAAACCAAGCTCGTCGTGGACGGTTTGATGGGCAGAACCATGCCTGATGTTCAAAAAAGATGCTACCTCACATTACCGCTCGTTGTTTCTCCTTGGTGCGAACTGCTAGCGGAGCGGACATGTTTACACTGTAATTGTAGGAAGTTAAATGACGCGACCAGAATCAAATTTTGAAAACGTGACCGCAGTCGTACCAACTCTAAGCACGTACGAAGACAGTATGACAACTCTGAAGGTGTCTGAGAAATCGTAGATTATTTTTGACTCGCACTCGTAGTTGTAGAGTACGACATTGACAGGCTTGAGAAGATACAGATCAATGACGTCGATCGCTGCGCGCTGGTCCGTCGTTACGATCCCCCACTCATTGGCGCGGTGCGTACGCATGCTGTTCATTGACCTAGCGACCTCCACGGAGAAAAAACTTGATTAATTGACTGATTTTATTTCTCTACCAGGCTTGGACATGTCTTCCTCCCTGGCCAGCTTCGTGGTGAGAAGGTCCCACCACAATACCACTATCGCATGCATCGCCACGCACCCGTCCCTGACTACTCCAATGGTGGCCTCCACGCTGCTGCATGTTCAGTGTGAGTACACAATATATATGATTCAATAATGAAATCGCTCTTACTGCAGGAGCAGCCGCAGCCGAGTGTGTGCGGCCAGACGAGACCAGGTAGGTTGGGACCCTAGGGGATGGGGGGAGATTCATCCTTTCCCCGGACCGGTTTAGCAGCTAGGGCTTCCTTGTCGGTCCCACTTATCAAAGCTAATCAAAATACGTGAATTTAATTTAATAACATATTCAAATTTATGCAGTATATGAAACGAAAAAAGAGAAGAAATTTAATTTGATAATTAGCCATTTTCGCAAAAAATTTAAAATTTAGACCCTCCGGCGTCCCTTGAGGGCTGTCTTTGTTCATTAAAATCGTATAAGATAAATCCATTTACATACAGATGGAAAATTAAGGTGCAGTAGTTCAAGGCAGACACACAGGAATACATTCATCAAAAAATACTCCCAATAGAGGGACAGTGGACGAGACACAAAATGGATTGAGTCACACTTACACGGACAGACTAATGGAGTTACAAAACACGAGGTATGGAGAGCACGAGGTGGGCGCGAAGGTGGAGTTCCACCTAATTACCCACCTAAGGAACTCCAACGAGCCACCCATACCCGAATAAAAACAGATTTGTCCCATTACTAATGAGGTCTGCATTCCTGGGCGGGCGGTGTCTAAGTCCAGTCAAGTCACCAATCATACGTTCACGTGCATCTCTAAGTATCTCACAAGCCCACAGAATATGGTCAGGCGTCTGTTCCACATGTACACCGCGGGGCATCCACAAGTCTAAACTCAAACAGTTTACTTGTTCATGTTTTAGGTCTGGAGGTTTCAACTTGATGGCCTTTCAATTTAACGGCGATGTTAGGAAGAAAGGAATAAGTCCATGGACTTGGGAAGATGGACCTCTCTTGTCACTTTCCAAGCGTTAACTGCCTTATTCTTAGAACCGATTAGAAATGTTTCTTTAATAATAGGTAACAAGGTATTGTGGCCAAGATAATATGGTTATATAAATATAACTAAAATAAGGTCTACAGTCGCTTTCCAATGTGTAGATTAATTAGTTCGTAGTTCATGCTAACTTCTCAAAAGATAGGTATGGACAATACTTGAAATAATGAAGTAATGAATTTATTTATTTATATTTTGACATCCATATTTTTGTACTAACAGAGGTGGATACATAATACATAGTTTATTGTGTGGGGCGGAGTAGACTTCACCTCTGATATATACAGCGTTGTCCTGGCTACTTTGCTAGACTAAAGTCTGTGTTAAAGTAGCCAGTTTTTTTTTCTTCATGTTATGGTGTTATTTGGAATAAAAAGAGAATTCAAATATGAATAAAAAAGTAAAAATAAATTAAAAATCTATGGAGTGGGAGTGTTGTAGGACTAGTGAGTTATTAGTAAAAGAATTGTATACATTATAGTAAATTGTTGGATATCCATGCTTCCGAATCATCTCTACCTGATTGGATCATATATTGGGCCCATATTTGTGTAATCTTATTGGAAGTGAACGGTACTGAGTGTGTTGTACAGTTTCGGAGCTAGGAACATGTAGAATCTTTGATAAAATGTCGTTGTTGCTCTCGGAACTGGTGTGTAGATGTTTGTTGTTTGTCTTGTGTCGTGTCCGTGATTTATTGCTTGGGGAGAGTTGTTATTAGTATGGAAGTATTGAACGAGTCTCAACATAAAGATTTGTCTTATATCAAGGACATTGTACTCTTTAAATATAAGGTCTGATGGATATCTAAAGGGACGACCAATTGTTACCTTGAGAATTGTTTTTTGTGCTTTTTTAGCCGACTCCAATATTGTTTTTGCTGCTCCTCCCCATCATACGTGTTTATTTACAAAGTTAGACGAAATTCGCTTTCAATTGAGTCTACACGTCATTTGGCACACTGTCATGTCACGTGGCAGTACAAATGATATTAAGATAATTCGCTAAAGATGTGTCATCACCTTTCAGACGCTCCCAGGTTCGGTATCAGCCGCGTCCCCGGCTTCGGGTTTCCGCTGCAGGAAGGTTCGGCGCTGTCGCTGCGCTGCGAGGTGGACAGCAACCCGCCCGCGCACCCTCGCTGGAGGAAGGACGAACGGGATCCGCCGGTGAGAAGGCCTTTTTTTATGTTGACAGTGACAGTGGCGGACTCTTCACAGCTGTTTCAAAACTTATCCGTCACATTGATACATTGAAAGTTGCAGTATACGACAATTAATCATTCAATATCCCGCTATTTTACTTCATTATACGTGACAGATTTCGAACGTAAGGGTGAATAAAGCATATTTCATGATTATTTGTCTTGCCACACTGAGGCGAGATTCCTTATCTATGCTTTGTGGTGGATGTATTAGGAATAAAAGGAAGGCATTTACTGTTTTGTCTGTTCAGTTCTTGATTTCTTCTCCACCACTAGAACGAGCGTTTGAGCAGGATGTGTAAACACTCGTGAATGAGGATTATTTTTTATATAAGAGTAATTAAAATAAAGATTTATTGTAAGCTAACGCTAAGCGTTAGGTAGTTAGTCCGTATAAAGATTGAGTTGGAGACTGTTAAATTACTGCAACATTCTATTTCTTCCTTGTGCTTAAGGATATGTTAGGAAAGAAAGGGACGGAGATACGCAGGTTAAAATTTAGGTAAATAGCGAACTGAAGGTATGCACGAGTGAGGCAACAAGTCAAACGCAAAAAAATTAAATATAATTTAATTTACTTAAACTTCGCTAACAGTTTGACAGTAGTAAATTTGATGTACCAACAACCAGCGAACGTTTTTTTTATCACGGGCAATGGTAAAACGTTACTGTTTGAGACATATATTTATTTGGTGTAAATGTATATTAATTATTGAACGAAAATAATGCACTGCGCTTTCCCCTCCCTTCCCTTCCCGGCCTCGGCCGCCGAACCAGTCGATTGGCAACTTTGAACTAGTGCGGTTATACGTACACGGAAAGGATTACAATATTATACTAATTCGAAACTTCCCGTCTGTACTGTGTCGGAACATTTGACGAAATAGTGAATATAATATACAGTCCACATCTTAGAGACGTCTGCAGAATCCGGATTATGGGGAATGCCAAACTCCTTCCTATACAGAATTTTTCCGACATCTATGCTTGTACGCAACAGTTACTATTGTTTCCGTAAATACTTCGATAGCTAGTTCTGGGTTTTCTATTGGTAATGATGAATACAGTTATTCAATCTATGTAAATTCAAATTACACAAACCTTTGCGAACCTGTGCTGGTTGAGGCCGACGTCGCTATCCTTGTAGCTTGATGGTCCGCAAATATGCTGGTCAGCCACGTTCACACCTTCACACAACCGCTAATCCGAAATTATATATACTAAAAGTTTTATTATTGCCGCCGTAAAAAGTCCGTCCGAATCACAATGACTCTTTTCCCAGAAGCAGCATCGCTTTTGTTTTCTGTAAATTCAAATCTACACAAATAGAACACACATATTCAAAATTTTATATCAGGCCTACCTATCGAAGTATAAAGCGCGTAAACAACTATAGTAAAAAGTTGGCATGGTAAAAAATTTACAATTGATTATACAACCGGGCCTTATGTGATCCAGATGCTTAGTCCGTCCATTTGATTTGGATTTGACGATTTTCATTTTGAACTGTATAGGTGGCGCAGAGCGCAGACGGCTACCTGAACTTCAGCAGCGTGAGGAGGGAACATTCGGGATGGTATAAATGCAGCGCCACGCATTCCCTCGGGAACTTCTCCTCCATCGGATACTTCCTCAACGTCAGATGTAAGTTTTAATCATCTTATTATCTCGAGGGACCTGAAAGTCCATAGCACTAAAGGACCCATCTAGCATTGCAGTGAGCAACTACAACTGGGAGAAGTCAGCGCACTCACTCTACTCTCTTTCCGTCGCCCGAATCCAGATTCCACCGCGTGTTATAAATAACTTGTGTAACCTTTCTGTAATACATTGAGTGAAACATGTAAGTACGAGTTTCTGTTAAACCACCATTACTGACTGCGCCGAGATCTACACAATCACAGGTACGAAGCTAACTTTGGGGGCACTCGCAGGGTATAATCCTTCTGATGGAGCTCAAACATCTCAAATATCAAACATTGAGGTGTTTGATAACACCTCAATGTTTGATAACACCTCAATGATCAAATATGATGTAAATTACATTGGATAATACTCGCAATAAAGTTTACAAAAACAGTTTATAAATGTTGAATGTGACCCCCTTTGGCTGCACGGCAAACATCTAATCGGTAGCTGAACTGATGCCTTGTGTTACTGAGTTCACCGCAGCTGTGATAAGGTTCCCCAAGTCGGCCAGAATTGTCGGCAGAGGTGGTACACAAATTGTTATGGCGGTCGTATGCGCAACTACGATGGGACCTCCTCTATCAGTTGCTGTGTAGTTCATTCACATACAACAGCAGCGTACAGCAGTATGAAATTTAGTCCACTATTTTGAATAAATGTGTACTGTCGATGTTCCAGACGAGGTGGAGCCCACACAGCAGACATCATACCATCAAACTGTGACTGGGCACCGCGTGGAAATGGCCCTGGGCGGAGCCGTGCAACTTCAATGTCCACCAGGTAGCTATCGATCCATAGTCATATTAGCGCATTGAATAAACTACCTATCACGCCTTATCTAACCGAACAAATTACTAAAATAATAAAAAATATAATTATAAAATGTACGCAGCATTTGTAAGATATTTAGGCAGATTTCAGTCAAGAATGTTGAGTTGTATCATATTGTGGTTATCATGATATCATTTTTAGATCCACCATTATCGTGTATACATATATAAGCTTGGAAAGGAGACGTAAATCCTGCACCGATAGGATCTAATGAACGAATTGGAATTACACGATCTCCGGGTCGCGCGTCCCGCTGAATGGATTACGACTGTAGCGACCGGAATTCAAATCCACCGCCGTCTCAGTCGGCATCGACGCTAGCGACAGCGTTGCCGGTTGCTGCCACAAGCCTGGCTCAGAATTCACCGCTAGGCACTCTCTCTAGTTTCAGCGTTTCATGACGGCGGTCTCGCCGGCTCGCGAGAGCCGAGCGAGGCCGCCAGCCCGCTTCACAACATTTCATTTCGTAATATACACGTACCTTCTACATTTCATTTTTACATTTATTCATTTCATTTTGTCTTTCTTGTTTTTACCATACTGTCATAATAAAATCTCAACACGCGCAAACAAACATATCTTTCATTTAACCACCGACATAACCCCCAAACGACGATTTCGGCCGAAAATCGGAATCACCGCAGGGTAGGGAAAGAAAGGAAAGAAGGGAACCTGGATATAAGGGATAAGTGTCCATGAGGAGTAGGGATTCCAGTCGAAGAATCTGTGATTTCAGGGAACCGGAATTCGGAAGGACTGCTCGCCTTACCTTGTATCTGACGCCTCGTCACCCCTGCAGTCGCCGCCGAGATCACACAAACGGTACGCGGATGGGCAGATCTCCGCTTCCAATTGAAGACGGCGATATCACAACTTCACCCGCGGCACACAAACAACAAACACTATGTGATCACCAAACACAAGATCATAAATACAGTACTAATGCACTGGAGTTGATAAATCCACACCGCGAATGCTATCGATGTCGCGATCGAACAACTATCGGTTCAGTTGACGTCTGCTGACGTCAAGGTCACATTTCACACTGACAAGACGAGCATGAGGAAAGGTTATGGGTGTGAATTTGGACGCGGAAAGATGTCAATAACATGGGTCGCGACCGATTCGCAACACGCACCAAAAATGTGTTTTACGAATCCGGAACAAAGCTCTTATATTATAAATTTGGACACGTATTTTTACATACGAAATAACGTGAAAATTAGTCGCATGTATGGCTTTCGGGTGTCCTTTTGTTGCCCTTAAATGCGGCACACAGGAAACGTCGTACATGGGGCTTTATGTAGGTAGATGCACGTACGTGGATTCTTGGTTATCCACGTTCGTAACTTCGAAATAATATTAACCTTTTTATATTCTAAAGTATTTTATTATTGATTAACTATTATTATCAGTTGAAAATAGTTGATTTACGTTTCACGATGTCACGTTGACGTCACTCCTCACACGTTGCAGGGAGCGCGGGCTGCTGGTCGCCCAACATGGTGACCAGCACCCCCGCAGTGCCGGCCGGGCTGCTCTACCTGTCCCGAGGGGAGTACCGCTGCCAGGGCCGAGCGGCTAGCGAGGGCCGCCACCTGCAGACTCTGCAGCAGACCTTCACCACAGGTGAGCGCATCAGAGCGAGAGGCGGTCGAACTGACCATCCGTCACTTCCTGAAGTGAGCCAATGGTTTGCTTACGTACTTCACCGTATATGATGTATGTATGGGACGAATGCGTGAGCGCGTGAAGGTTGGTACGAGATAAGTGTGTGAAAGAGATAAATGTATGCCTCTTGCCTCCGGATCCAGAATAAATACTTTTGTTACCGGGAACGAGTATTATTCTGCCGACTCAATCCCGCACACGTCATCAGCACGAGTTAAAGATATTACAGCTTATAAAATACAGTTTGCGGCAGAACCGACTGAGCGGTTAGGAGGGGTCAATGGTCGGGCGTTGTTGGGGGAGGCAGGTGCACGTGGTCTCCCTCTGTTCCGTCATTGACCCCATTTCAGTAGCCAACATGGTTTGGACCGAAGCACATCCGGGCTTTGCCGTGCTCGCGTTTTGAAAACAAACAATCTGTGATCGCGACGCAAAGAGCTTTTCGGCGACGGTTCAACATTCCGCGCAACAATGCCGTCATTAATACGAACACAATTCGGTCCTGGGTTAGGCAGTTGGAGGAAATTGGAACTGTTTTATTAACTGGTGCTGTCATATCAGTTCTACTCAGCAAAGCATATATTTATGTATCGTAAATGTATTACTTCTGATGTTTAAGGTGTTCGACTGAATAGTTCGACTAATACTGTGTCCGTTGCCTGGCTACATGAGCAACACGGCTATTAGATAAAATATACCCCTCGCTGTCATGTTCAATTGACCTACTGACTTGCGCTGTTCCAGGTGGTCCGACCGTGTATCCGCAGAACGCGACGGTGGCCGTGTTCGAGAAGGATCCCGTCATCCTGGAGAGCGAGTACTGCGCTAACCCCTCGCCCACCAGGGTGGTGTGGCTGGCGGCCGGTCTGGCGCTGCCCCTGGCCGCCAGCCACGGGAGGATCGTCACCGACAACTACACCGTTAGTATAAGTCAGTTACAAGCTGTAGAAAGTTGGCAAAGTGAATGACAAGTTAAGCGTGATAAGGGTGTTAGGGTTACATACTCTTTCAAGATGGGGCTAATAGTTAAATTTCTACGTCACCTAAATACTAAATTATGTTATTTGTTACGTTGATCATGCGAGAGAAGAAACTTTTTGTTCTGGCAGCTGCGCAGTATCGCCCTGCGAGGCGTTATAGTAGCATTCAAATAATAAAGGCGATAGTGTAGGACCGAAACAGGAACCTTAAGTTTATAACTGGGGGGGGGGGGGAGACCTAGCCTTTTCCAGGGCCGGTTTAGAAGCTAGAGCTTCCTTGCCGGTCCCACTCATCAAAGCTAATCAAAATACTCGACTTTAATTCAATAACATATTTAAGTATTAGCAAAACGAAAAATGAGAAGAAATTCAACGTGGTTATTAACAATTAAGATTTAAAATTGTGACCCTTAAGCGCTGTCTTTGTTCATAAAAAAATATATAACATAAATCCATAGGATATAGTTTTACATACAGATGGAAAATGTATGGAAAATTAAGGTGCAGTAGTTAAAGGCAGACACTCGGGGATACATTTATTAAAAAACACTCCCAAAAAAAGGGACAGTGGACGAGACACAAAATGGATTGAGTCACATTTACACTGACGGGGTTGCAAAACACCAGGTATGGAGAGTGAGAGGTAGGCGCGTTGGTGGAGTCCCACCCGCGCAAGCCGGCCCAACTACCCACCTAAGGATCTCCGACGAGTCATCCAAACCCGCCCTTTGTGCTGTACATTTAACGAAGCGTTCTGTTTTCAGAATTCCACATCTGAGGACTGCTACATAGCTCGGCTGACGATAGAGGAGTCTGTCGTGTCTGACGCGGGGGAGTACTCCCTTCTGGTGAGGTCGTCTGCGGGGGTCGCCGAGGCCGTGTTCCAGGTCACCGTGGGTCAGGAGTCGCTGCACCGCGAGGTCAGGGTCAGGGTCGAGGTCAAGCCCCCGGCGGGCGGACAGCAGCGAGCGCGAGACGACCTGGCAGTCATCTTGTTTATGTTGTTTTTGGCTTGTTTAGTGTATTAGGGTGGAGATATATGTGTGTGTTTCAATAAATCTGTAATATCAACCTGCATTGTTTCAACTATTTATGTATGTCTTGGGTACCCAAAGAATTTAGTCATTTCTATGGAAGTTCTTCCGACACGAAGGCTTTCTATGTACTGCATGCTTGAGTTGACAGGTTCGACCATTTTGAGGTTATGAAAGTTTTACTGACATATTAAACGAATTCAAATATAATGAGAATTTCAAATACAATTATGTCTGGATTCTAACGACGCACCCTGTACAGTGCCATGAAGATTTTTAATGAAATACCAGAAGACATAAGAAAGGGGGAGAAACTACATAGATTCTAAATGAAACTAAGCAAATATGTGAAAGATAAGGTTTAGTAAAACAGAACATTTTGATAGTGTTAATATTAAAACATATTTACATACACCTATATATGCAAAAATATTAAGAATAAGTAAATAATATACTTTACCAATTAACGCTGACAAATACCCAGTCAAACATATAGTGAAATAATTTAAACAAACGTAATTTATGGTTTAAGTGACGAGGGCTGTCTGGCGGCGATTATTTAAAAGCCTGCTTTTAAATAATAGGTATAATAAGTGGACACTACGAGCACACCTCAGCCAAAAAAGAGGAAGATATGTCTACATAAATTGCTAAATTAAATCTAAAAAACCCGATTTAATTCTGATTTCTGATCCTGGCATCTAAGCCCACTGCGCCCGGTTCTGGCAGACGCGTCGATATTGTACAGTAAGTATACAAGTATGCAATATAACATGTTTTTAGCCACATTTTTGAAAGTATCGAGTTTATTGTGTAGAACCAAATAGAAGGAATAAGAATAACAGTGTGTTCTACAACACTTGTATGTAGTGGTTTTTTTTTTCAAAGAAAAAAGGTGCCTCATATCTTGTTAGTATTTAAAAAAATATATATATTCAGTTTTTAATACAAATTTATTGTAAATACTAAATTAATGTATTAATTATAAATATATACATATAAAATCAATTTTGTCGAAAAATATTGTTTTTTAGCGTCACCGGGATCCGAACCTGGATCTTCATTTCCAATCCGGGGAAGTGCACTACCTTTGTGCTATAACGCCAGTATTTTTCTTGACAAATTTTCGAACCTATATGTTACATTTTTCAAATGAATACACCTGTCGTTCCATTATTTGAAAGCCATCTACATTATTTTTACAGAATCTCAAATACCTTTGAGTAAACCGACCAAAATTTAATAAAAATGAATTGATAATTCTGGCGTCTGCAAGTCGGTTTACTCAAGAAAAATACTGGCGTTATAGCACAAAGGTAGTGCACTTCCCCGGATTGGAAATGAAGATCCAGGTTCGAATCCCGGTGACGCTAAAAAACAATATTTTTCGACAAAATTGATTTTATATGTATATATTTATAATTAATACATTAATTTAGTATTTAAAATATCACAGACCGTCTGTTCTGAATAATTACAACTTCACAATAAGAATGTGTTTTCCTTAACAAATTTATTGTATTTGTTGTAAATTCCTAAGTATTGTCCAATTTTACAGGGCGATTCAAGTCCACGTGGACCAAACATGATTTTCAAAAGCTCCTTTTAAACTTGGAAAATTCGTGCCGAATGAAAAAAGGTGCCGGAACGCCGTTCCGGTGTGTTCTATGACAAAACAGTATTGTTTGTATGTAATAATGTATATAATGATAACTGAATAGCACCAAGGTAAAGAAACAATCCCTGCAGATACCATTCAGTTCTGCTTCTTACACTTTCATCATCTAATCTGGTGCATCTATCCGTCTCTTCAATGACATTGGCACTTCAATGGCATCTAAACATTGTCTGCGTCTACTGTCTACATTAAATTTAAAAACGAATTTTCGAGTGTGGATGGGTTTCGCCTCCACTTCTGTCAGCCGTACAGAGAACGTTTCTGAACGCGGCCGCCATAAAGTTTCGAGGTACAGCCCGTGTGCGGCCAAGCGCTTTTCACTTCACATACTGGCGTCCGCCGCAACAGCGACACTTCCGATATATACTAGGCGCTTTTTTACCTTTGCCGGATATTGTAGGGCTACAATTGCGATAATGAGCAATGGTTTCCTCCACCTGTTGACTCACCACATGCAGCGTTAGAGATAGTGTGGCAATTTTGCAGTGGTTGAAATGTTCAATGTAATAGATCAGCCCGCCGACTGTGAGATACGTTTCTTTAATACACAAAACATTAAAAACCGCCTAATGTGTTCTGATTTGGCGCCAAGTGATTTCAATATTTTCCTTCATCTGAAGCCGTTCCTTGGTGGCAAGCGCTCTTATGACGATGACAAGCTCAAATACGGAGTAAAAACATAGTTTTCATCCCAGGCGGCGTCGTTCTGTGACGAAGGTATACAAAAATTGGTGCTCGGTTATGACAACAGCCTTAATAATGGTGGCGAAGTTATGTTGAGAAGTACTCTAAGGTGTGTAGCGTCCAAAGAAATTAAAATGTTGAAAAAATAACGTTTCTTTAAAAAAAAAATCTGGAACTTATTTAAAAAGCGCGCCTCGTAGTTCGCGCACTTTTGATTAGTTTGCTTTGTTAAATGCAGCGCCAACAGTAAATGGTTTGAATCCCATGCGAGCGCCCTGCCTCAAATCGCAGAGAAAATGTCGCTCCGCCACCTCCATCCGACCGAGCAGTGTCAGGCGTCGCTGTCTTTCGTCTGCAGCTGTCAGACGGAACGAGAGTCGATCCTGGACAATGAATCTAGTAGTTTTCACCGAGCCTTTTCGATATCCTAATCGTATCATTACAAATTACTCCCGTACGAGTTATCATGTTCACTTATAGCTATGCTCAGAAGAACAGCAATCAGAACACAAAAACGGTTTACCATGACCAGAAGAAAACAAGATTTACTGAAGCCATTCAAGCGAGATAAATAATCGGCAACAAAACAAATCCCCTTTTATTTGACTGAATATACATTTAACAATATATAATTTGACTTTATGATATAATATAATTATTTTATATTTATTACTCGAAGAATATTAACAAAATAAATAAATTTTAATCAAATTATACTACAAACAACCCGTCAAAAATGACGGTTAAAAAATCAACAAATAAACATGAACAAAATAATTTAGATAATTTGACGCGACAACCGCACACGTTGGCGTGATAGAATATCAGATCTTGATTATTGTGTTGTTTGTAATTGCCTACGTGAAAAAATGTGACGAAAAGGTGATCAAACAAACACTTCACACTAGTTACCACGGTACGCTGCCAGCAGATTCATGTCGAGGTCAAAACTGATTAACATATTATATATATAAATAAATAAATAATGGATTAGTTCTTTTAAATTGCATATTAGTATTAATTAATAAGCATCAGTATAAGTACTTGAATGTGAATATTTGAATAGGTTATTTATTTCAAAATATCACGGTGTATATTTTTCAATATTTCAATATTTTTCTCAAATTTCAGGCTCTTTAGTTAAAACAATCACATTAGATATTATTTTATTATTCGTCTGCCATGCTCGCTTCTCACAAACGTGTCCATTTAATCTAGCACTATACAGCTATAATGACATTACCGAAGCCGCCATATATAGAAAGTCATAGATATAGACGAGGAAGCGTAATATCATTATGGATTCTGTTGCTTCTGACAGATGAATTACAAGCTAGAAATATTGCAAATTGAAATATTTTGGATGTCACACTAAATACAGGGTAGGTGGGTGCTGAGCACGTACCGTGAACAGCAATTGTCTCCATTCTGCAGGAATCAGCCTGGAAATTTTGTATCTATGAGTAAAAAAGATTGCCTAAAGCCACATCAGACGACGGAGAGGAAGATCCAGATCCACCATCCATTGGACCTATTGTGTAGAAAAAGCGACAGGCACTTCTCCGACGTCAGCTATCCAACGTAGAAGACACGGTCAAGAGGCGGGGAAGAATATAATCGTCGCTCATGACGAGAAAAATATTAAACTATTGTGACCATATGCCCTGGCGGCGTTAGAGAGAACCTCAAGGGGCGGCAAAGCGCCGAACCAGCGCGCAGCGGCCGAACCAGCCAAGCGTCATTCAGTAGGTAGTCGATCTCTCGAGACACCGACACCCTACTTGTAATTCCTAACTTCGCGGAGTTCACATATTATTTTCTTACGGCAATCAACACGAATCATATGGCAACTTGTGCATTCAATTAATTAATTTCAACTAAACTTTGGGGCCGAACAGAAGAAACTTCTAGAAAATCTTGGGGAAAAAACCCTTCAATAGTCTCCAGAAATGGCCTCCCTATACTATCACAGAGCCACACCATCTTAAATAAGGTGCATAGTTTATATACAATAATTTACATTACATTATTTGTGACCAGTAGTGTATAAGATAAGAAATTAAAGAAAACCTACACCTACCTGCTTATTTTTTATGAACTAGTAAATGCTTTTTAAAAGATTCTTTGTAACTACTCCTAAAACTACATTCTTGACATACGAAAGGTTTCTCGCCCGTGTGAACGCGCATGTGAACTTTCAAATAACTTTTTTGGTTACACTTAAAACTGCATTCGACACAAGAGAATGGTTTTTCTCCGGTGTGTTTGAGCATGTGTGATTTTAAAGAGCTCTTTTGGCTGCACTTGAAACTGCACTCGTGACACAGGTAGGGTTTCTCTCCGGAATGTGTACGCATGTGTAATTTCAAATTGTGTTTCAATGTGCTCTTATAACTGCATTGTGTACAAGAAAAGGGTTTCTCGCCGGTGTGTGTGCGCATGTGAATCTTGAGATTACCCTCTTGTTTACTGGAATAACCGCATTCAGAACAAGCGTACGGATTCTGACCGGCGTGACTCAGCATGTGCGCAAATAGCATCGATGATTTTTTGCAATAATAGTTGCACTTACCACATGAAAATGGTTTCTTTTCATGAACTGATATATGATGTTTTAAATGCGCTTTAGTCGAACACATGTAATCACACTGTGTGCAAGAAATCGGTTTCACTTGAGAATGAGTGAAACTGTGTCTTCTCAACGTTTCTTTCCGTTTAGTCGTATAACTACACTCGGGACAGCTAAATGTCTTCTCTCCAAAATGTGTGAGCATGTGTTCTTTTAAATATTGTTTTAAAGAGCATTTATATTCGCAGACTGTACAAGAAAACGGTTTCTCCTTATTGTGGGTATTCATATGCGTTCTCAGTGAAGATTTTCGTTTACACGAATAACTGCATTCGGGACAGGAATGGGGTTTCTCTTCAGTATGAGTAAGCATGTGAATTTTCATAGATTCCTTCCTATTGCACGTGTGACTGCACATGGGACACAAAAACGGTTTTTCAGTAGAATGTTTCAACATGTGAGCTTTCAAAATTGTTCGTAGTTTACAAGTATAACTACATTCAGGACACGAAAATGGTTTGACATTCGTATGTGTCAGCATGTGGCTTTTCAGATAATGTTTCAGCGAACATTTGTAATCGCACAGTGTGCACGCCAGCGGTTTCTCTCCGGTGTGAGTAAACATGTGAGATTTTAAAGACTCTCTGCGGTTGGTTGAAAAACCGCATTCGCGACACACATAAGGTTTCTTCAGAGAATGTTTAAACTTGTGAACTCTCAGCAAATAAGGTCGTTTACAAGTATAACTGCACTCTGAACAGGAAAACTGTGCACTTGTAGAATCGCTTGGAACATCTTCCGATGCGCTGTTCGTCGCGTCGCACGCGTCATCACGGGTCGCGTTGTTCTCTGTCACTTGTCCTGGCGTGTCGGACACGTCTTCACTTTTATTCGATGCGCGGTACGACTCTTCAACTATAAACACTCTTTGAATACCGGGTGCTGCAAAATAAAAATACTTCATGTATAAGTTCTAAATTAGCAAGAATGTAACAATTTCAAAGATGTGGTATTTAAGATATGGTGAAATGAGTATACGTGCTTTTTTGGTAGCATAAAGGGAAGGACCTACGTCATTCAAAAAGCAAGAGATGACGTAAAGAATGAGAAGGGAAGGAATGTTAATGAATACAAATGAGTGGACAGGTTGCTAAACCGACGTCCAAGCGGTAATGGATAAGTTACTCACTTATTTTATGATCGTCATCTATATCAGAATTTTCGGAGAATTCTTCCTTTTTAATATCTGGATATAATAAATTAACTTCAGGGAAGTCCGCGTGATCTTCGTCTCCCTCATCATCACTCTGGGGGTCCGCCCTGGGTTCACTCTTGACGGTAGTCACGACAGAGCTAGCCGTATCCATGACTAACCATACTATAATGATAAGACTTCAAACTTGAGATGCAATTTGCCCTGAAAATTGCAAAACATTTATTTATATAGATAACTAGGTGAAATACCCGGCATTGCTCTGGCTTTATGCAGAGGAAACAGGTTTCATTTAAGGGATTGCGGGTGATTTTTTTTTTCCGTAATCTAAAATTGAGACTAATTTTGGACGTCAAGTGTGAACAATTTCACTACGAAGTACCAAAATTCTGCTTTAAGAGGCGGGAAAGGTGGATGGGGGTGGTTTTTCGGAATCTCAAGTAGGCAGTGACTTTTGTTTTGAAGGTCAGTAAGGAAAATTTCATCACGAAGTACCAAAATTCTGCTTTAAGGGGTGGGAAAGGAGGATGGGGATAGTTTTTCGGAATTTCAATACTAATCTTTAATTTTATTTAAAAAAAATGATAAGTGAACTTTGTAACAAGCCAGTAAGGAACTTAATACATTAGGTTGACGATGCATAATTATGCGATGTTTTGTTGAGCGTCAGGAGTGGCGAACCCCGGACAGAAATGGCCTAAAGTAGTACAACATCAACAGCGACGTGCACCTGGCCCAGTTTGATCGCCTTTATAATGACATTCAGCTGAAAGAACAGCGCAAAAAGAACGAAATCAGCACTCAACGGCAACGCTCGCCCTCATGTCGAACGCCGTGTGATCGAATCCATTGCTAGGAAGAGATGGATTCGATGCATTTGCTCTCCCATTCGCTCTACTCTTCTCGCTCTCTGAAAAATTGACAGGTTGGCAAATTCTTTGACGATTTAGAGGGGTTAATTGAGAATATCAAATAGTGGATCGCCTCATAAAACCAGTACGTCTTCACCAGCAGAATTGACCGACTTCCAAACAAGTTGGAAGCAGACATTGACGTTGATGGTGACCATTCTCTTGAATGATAATTGTACATAATGTTACAACATTATGTACAATTATTTAAAAATGGCGGATAATTGTGCATCAACTTAATGATTTTCATCGGTATATGTGAGGGAAATTAAAAAACATTTTTATTAGGAGAACACATTCTTATTGTGAAGTTGTAATTATTCAGAGCATAGGTCTGTTGTGATGCAGATGGCTTTCAAATAATGGAACGATAAATGTAATAATTTGAAAAAGGTGTACCATATAGGATCGAAAATTTGTCGTCTAAACTGATGCCGTTGTAGCATAGTTGGATAATGCACCTTCCCCGGTTTGGAAAGAGATCCAGGATCGAAGAATATTTTTATATCTTTCTAATTAATACATGTAAATAGTATTTAAAAACATTTTTGTTCGAAGTAATCAACAAACGAATACTAAACTAGCCAAAAAAAAGAACACAGGACGGTAATTCTGAATTTTTTCGACATTAATACAATTTTTGATCCGCCGTAAGGGTCATTGTCGCGTGACCTTGCTCGCATCTGTCAAAGCGGATAAAAACTTAAAAAATGATGTTACACTACTCTGACTGTTTTAAAATGATTAGCTGTTCAATTAAATACATTTCTGTTGTAATTTAATTCCGGTTAGTTAGTTATTGTTCCAAAAGACACAAAATATCCTGGTTTGAAGGGACGTCTGTGACCATTAATTCATTTGTCTATAATTTATTACAATCAAGCTTAATAATACTAAAATCATATCAATATGGTAACAAGATAAGCTACTAACTCAGTTATATTCTCAAAACAGCGCCATTCCGTGAATTATTTGTTGGGAATCTAATAAAACACTTACAATTGAAACGTCAAACGAAACCAAATCATAGAAAAATATCATAAAGAACCATAGACAAATTTCAGATGTTTCAGCCGCCTGTCTTAGTTTGTGTACATGGTGAGAAAATAAAATGAAGACAAAAGTCTACGGTAATAATGGGGCCCATTGTATCGGAAGTGTTTAATTGAATTCAAATAATATTAATACTTACAAAGTCAATTCCATTATTGATAGGTTTACCATAATTATGAAATTCTAAACCGGGGCAACAATCGCTACTCATTTTGTTGTCGCAGCACCAAATTTTAGTTCAAAGAATTCTGAGATCAATTTAATCATTTCAATCTTAAATTTTTTATTTTCTTATAAGCTAGATGCAAATTATTTCGAAATAAATCAAAAGTTTAGTAGACTAAATAAATTATGAAACATTGTGTTGTGTAATATAGGAATATTTTATAATCTATTCAAACGCAAACCTTTAAATTTCTCGAAACGAAAAAAACATGATTTAGACCACTTTTATAATAATGGGGACATATAGATACAATGTTTTAGCCTGCACTATTCATCACCGCCCGGCGTTAATGAACGCACCTTGCAAATACCGTTGCGTGAAATCAAACTACCAGGAGTCTCCAAGCCTCCCAGTACCGACACCAGGTAACAATACTAATGCGGCCCGCAACTGTCTAGGAGGCCGTCTCTCGAACTTGACTCTTCTCGCCGCCGCTTTTCCGGTAACCCGTTATCGCTGAGACATCAAACTAATTTATAGTTTCTACATCTGTACTAACACAAAAGAAAAGAGACGAGTAAAGTATAGATTTGTATATCGTGTCACTACTGTTAATTTATCAAGCGACGGCGAAGGATAATCAAGTTGATAAACAAAAGATTCTTCCAATTTTCGAACACATTAGGTAATGAAAGTATGATGGCCAGGAAAATAAAACTTTTGGACGAAGACCTGAAAGACTGCCACAACAGCGGTGTTAGAGAAATTGTGTTCCTAATACCTTCCAACCTTCCGACACATACTTGGTTATATCTACTTGTCCATCAATGCGGGAATCAGTATTAATGTGGTTGGCGCACAGTAAACATTACATTCTGTACCTTTTTCAAATAGGCGCCGGTCATCTACCCACATTGCGAGATACTTTGCAAAGTGGCCGACGGTACCTTCTACAACAACATTATAAACATTGGCAATTAAGATTTAAATGTTTTAGACTTTCCAGCGTCCCATAAGTGCTGTCTTTATTCATAAAAAAATATATTACATAAATCCATAAAAACACAGTATTACGTACAGATGGAAAATCAATGGAAAATTAAGGTGCAGTTGTTTAAGGCATTTTGTGTCTCGTCTACTGTCCCTCTTTTATTACCTTAATTTTTCACTAAAGTTTTTAAGTATTATGTTATCTTGTTTCTTTCGTTCATATTTTCCTTCATACAGTCCATTGTGATAATCCCTAACAAGTGGATAAATGCGTTGCATTTGACTGGAGTCAGTCGCGAGTTCAATATCCAGGATCGAGAATTACGGAGGTGCGTTACGTGCCGTGTCTGATTGAAATCACTAAATGTCAAGAAGTAGAAGGGATTGATCAAGCACTGCTGCAGACGTATTACATTTATAACGAAGCACAGACTGTGATTAAAATAACTTCTTTGTACGGTCACCAAATGTAGTATTATTAACAAAACAATTTAGGTCCTACGCATTGCAACAATACGTTAGTGTATTATAAATGCAAGTGTTTACGCATGTGGGTTCTTAAATTACTTTTGTAATTGCATTTATAACCGCACTTATCACACGCGAAGGGTTTATCTCCGGCATGATTGCGCACGTGAACTTTTAAAGAACTTTTATGGCTAGTCGTAAATGTGCAGTCGTTACACTCGTACATGGTCGGGATAAGATCGTTTCTAAAGTGAGTCCGCATGTGTGTTTTTAGGGCGCTGGACTGTCGGCAAAGGTAACTGCATTCAGAACACGAAAAGGGATACTCATTGGTGTGCGTCAGCATGTGAACTTTTAGAGTACTCGACTGTGTACACGAATAACTGCACTGTGAACAAGAGAAGGGTTTCTCGCCAGTGTGGATGAGCGTATGAATTCTGACATTACTTTTAATAGCACTAGAATAACTGCAGTAGGCACAATGGTACGGTTTCTCGCCATTGTGTTTAAACATGTGACTTTTCAATTGAGTTTGTCTTATGCATCTATAATCGCACATAGTACACTCTATTGGTTTCACCGCAGCGTGTATGAACATATGCTTTTTTAATTTACTTTTATATGCACATTTGTAATCGCACAACGTGCACGATATTGATTCTCCGGACCCGTGATGGAACATGTGCTTACTCAGCTGCGATTTGAAAAAGCACTTGAAAGCGCAGAGTGAACATGATAATGGTTTTTCACCGGTGTGAGTAAACATGTGCTGGTTCAACTGACTTTTATTGATGCACTTATAGTCGCATACGGTACACGGTATTGTCCCAACGCCGTGAGACGTCATGTGCTGTTTCAAGTATGCTTTTATAATGCACTTGTAGTCGCAAAATGGGCAAGACAATGGTTTTTCTTCACTGTGAGTAAGCATATGCTGGCGTAACCGTGTTTTATTTGTACACTTATAAAGGCAGACGGTACAAGATATTGGTTTTTCTCCACTGTGCGTGAACATATGTTCCTGCAAGAGTGCATTATTAGTGCACTTATAAACACATACGGTACAAGATATCGGTTTCTCTTCACTGTGAGTCAGCATATGCTTTCTTAACCGTGCTTTACTTTTACACTTATAAATGCAGACGGTACAAGATATTGGTTTCTCTTCACTGTGAGTAAGCATATGATCCCGTAAGAGTGTTTTACTAGCGCACTTATAAACGCAGACAGTACAACATATTGGTTTATCTTCGCTATGAGTGAGCATATGCTGTCGTAAGCGTGCTTTACTTTTACACTTATAATTGCATATATTACAAGATATTTGTTTCTCTTCGTTATGCGTATGCATGTGCTGCCGTAACCGTGCTTTACTTTTACACTTATAATCACAGACGGCACAGGATATCGGTTTCACTTCACTGTGAGTGAGCATATGCTGCGCTAACTGATCTTTACGAATGCACTTATAATTGCACACGGTGCAAGATATTGGTTTCTCTCCGCTGTGAATGTACATGTGTGATTTCAAAGTGTTGCTCCTAGAGAAGCATTTACCGCACTCAATACACTTAAACTCTTTTTCATTTTTCCTTCGAACTTCTTCTGTCATACTTATTGAATGAATTGGCAACCAATCTGCAACAAAACATGCATTTTAATGTAATTTAACAATACAGAAAGTTACCTACTGTATTTCCAAGTAACGAACACCGTTAAATCGTCGGGTTTCTTTCACCTACCACATACTAACTACTTGATTGCAAAATTAAAGCCCGTGACAATAAGTGCAATCGTGGGAAAAATAACAGGCTAATAACTATCTGTCTATAACGCAACTTTTATTCCTTCGACTGGCGCCCTTGGGTTTTCGTGTCGATTGGTACGAGTCATTTATGTTGCGTGAATGTTCCCGCTTTCAGAGACTGAAGGATCGCTGTTAAACCACAGTCGGAGCACAATTGCGGTCAGTACATCGTCCGGTAAAGATCTCTCAGTAATTAGAACTTCGGGAGTGTGCATTTCGGTCGGTCGGAATAATATCTTGAGATAAGAAGAACAATACATCCTTATTATCAGTAGGAAACCAGGAAACAATAGCTGTCGAAGTAATTGACGGGAACATAATTTGGTGGGTTAACCTATCTTAGAACAGATACTTTACTTGCTAGTGTATTAATTACTTAAAAAATATACATACTGATGCAAGAACTTGTAGACTTCTTGACTGTCCGGAGTTGGAAAATATTATTATTAAGAGGCTTTCACCTATTAGGTACATAAAATGTGATTATCTAAATTATCTTCATAAGTATGTATACGTCGCGATTTTGGATGCACACATCGACTAATTAAAAAAGGCCATTTTTAGTTGCTCCAGTTTTTTGTATTTTCAAGTACCTATAGGATTCATTTTTAAATTGCAGTATTTTTTAAAAATAAAATATAATAGTGCGGAGGTCTATCGCCTCCACAATCATCAACACCGCCGACGACCCTTGACGCACCCTGCAAACACCTGGGGGTAAAACAGAACTTCCGACAGCCTCAAAAATACGCCCGGTACTGACGACATGTGTCAATAACGTGCGTCAGCGTCCGAAAGACGCGCCACTCCATTCACCGTCGTCTTTCCGACCCACGAGCTCTGTTAAATAGTTACGCGTATCTTTATTGTATCATATCATTTCTCTGTAATACTGTATATCTGTCCTCAATAAACATCTGTACCGTATGCAGTTCTCATTTTTAACCCGCTCTAGACATACATACACAACACATCTCCACGATCAGTATCAAATGAATATGTGAATGATGTGTATTTATTGGGACACTCATCATTCACACCGCAGAAAAATCCTTCTGATTCAGCTGACATACGCCCTCGCTAACTTTAAACATCAGTCCACACAAAGGAAATACCTCAAAAATCTTTTTCATATAAAATAATGGTTGTGTTTAATAAAAAAAGTGATTATTTTGCATTTAAGTAGTCTCTGAGAATTTATTTCTTTAAATTTATATGTCCTAAATGTGATTCGTTATTTCACAGGCACTCTTCTAAACGGGAGGCAACATTTCTGAGAACTGCTAACATTTCTTCTGGTCCAGAGAGGGAGGATTGTTACTGTATACTTTTGATTAATGTAGCAAATCGGGGCTACGCGGAGGCCAGTTAATGTCATCTCAGTGAGATATCCATTTTCCAGGGAAAATTTCACGAACAAATGGTAAGAACACGCTCCATAGCGACTGAATTCCCTAAGACGCGGCTAGCGATCGGCATACCTCCCGACTATCACTCGCTCGTTGCATTGGTGCAGCGAATGAACCAAAATGAAAAAGACTTTTAGGACACACTGTATTACCAGAGTTAAAATTTATTTATTTATATTTTCAATACTTTATGTACATGGAATTGACGTATCGAAGGCATTGAATACATTTTCATGTAAAGGAATACTTACTGATTTGACATTCTGGTTTGGCAACGGGATATAATTTTTCAGTATCGGAATCAATTTCAAAACCGTCATCTTTCATTGCACCGCCGGCGGGGGAGCCTGCCTCAGGAGCATCAGTGGTTACTCCTGCAATTTTAAATGTACGTATTTATCGTGCTCACAGATAGCAACAATTACATTTTATATGGGAATGTATACGAATATGAATTTGCGACAGGTAGCAGGTTATAGAATCCGAACAGAAAAACGTTATTGCAAAAATTTGTTTATTTAAGCCAACAAAGATACCAAAAAATTCTGTTATATCTCATTTAAAGGATACTCTCTGGGAACTTCCATTCTATATAGCCATCCTGCGCCAATATCGCCTCCTCGATCCTCGCCCTAAACCGCGAGCACGCTATTTTAAACTGATGCGGTTCATGGCTGCAAACTCTGCCTCGATAGCGGCCCGGAGGGAGTTGAGGTTAGGGTGCCTAAACTTGATGGTTTGTCTCTCGACTGCACCCCACACTCAGTTCGGGTCCGGACTGTTAGGAGGATAAAAGTAGTTAGACCAAAACATGTTAAAGTTGTCAGAAAACCAACTTTAGCCAGACTTTCTATAATCGCCGCTCTTCTATCGTACTCCATGCTCGTGTTGACAGGCTCAGTCAGTTTTGAGGTTGTAAAAGTCTTACTGACATAGTTAGCTAACTTTAGCGCCAACTAGTGCCTAACCCTGAATTCAAATATAGCGGGAACTTCAAAAATAATTTTGTTCGAATTCTAACGGCGCACCTGTATTAACATAAACTACTTACGGTTACAGATAATTTATTGAAGATTAATTATATATACAAAGATTGAGGATAACACTAGGGGTACGAACTTAGATCGGAGGCGGTTCCTGGAGCTGCCGCTCGGGAGACGTCGATAGGTAGAGTGACGAGTACACATTGTTTCGCGCGGCCAGTACCCTGCGTGTTTATGGCTGGTGAAATTTTGTTTTTAGGTACGATTACAATTCGTCGCAGTTTGTCCGGGATTATCCCGGTTTCACAAATTGGTCCCGGCGTCCCGGCCGGTGTAGCATTTTGTCCCGGCCGTTGCGGGTGCAGTGCGCGAGCTCCCCCGTACCGCGCGGCTCGCTACGTTTGCCATAGATAAAAGATATGCGACAGTTTATGCTGATCACTTGCAGTGTAATTACGTTTTAGTAAGATAACACAGCAGCGCGTAATTGATCTTCCCAATTTAGTTCAGGTTTAATTGTGTTTAAAATGCTGAAAAGAAATTGCAATTTTACGAATGAACTGCAAAAAGACTACCCATTTATAAAATAGCGCCGTGGTGAGGACAGCAAAGCGAAGTGGACATTCAAGTTCGTGTAACGGTTGTCGCAAGTTCTTTATCTGTTAAAACTTTTTTTAAATCAACGATTCTATTCAAGATAATTTAGTTATTGCGATCAAAACTTCAGACTGTACGTCCAAATTGATCTCAAAATGCGAGAACCAAACGCGAAGCGATAATTGTTCCGGTTTAAAACTTCGTCATTGTGGTGAGCCTATTTGAAGGTACCGGCTACATTGTTGTCAAAAAAAAAAAAGACGGCTGCCGGCGCATATTATTGTCGTCTGTTGGGGTCGGTACCAGGTGCGCTTCAGAGGTTAATGAGAGCCTAGTTTTGAACCCAGGTATATGCAGGGTGCGTGCAAATTGTCGGGGCAAAAGACCAGTCTCAAATAATAAAAAAGGCACTCACTTGTTTTGTGATCATCGTCAAAGTCGGAATTTTCAGAATATTCTTCCTTTTTAATATCTGGATATATTAAATTAACTTCAGGAAAGACAGTGGCACCTCCGTCTCCATCTCCTTCATCACCGGTGTCTGTCTCGGGTTCAAGCTTGATGGCGGTGCCAGCAGAGCTAGCCAGGTCCATGGTGTAGCGTAAGATAATAAGATATACTTCCTGTAAATTGTAATTGTCATATTTTTATACTTATTTCATTCAGTTTTGTGAGTTATGAGGTGTAGCTCCCATATCGGTCGCACACATTCACCGCCAATTTGTCATTTTTAAAATGCTAAATGACAACCGTGCCCCTCCGACACTCTACATGCAAAGGTAACAGACCGCTACTAGACTTGTGTTTTGCAACTCCGTTAGTCTGTCCGTGCAAGGGTGATTCATTCAGTTTTGTGTCTCGTTCACTGTCCCTCTTTTAGGGGTGTTTTTTGATAAATGGATCCCTGAGTGTCTGCCTTGAACTACTGCACCTTAATTTTCCATCTGTATGTAAAACTATATTCTATGGTTTATTTTATATTATTCTTTATGAATAAAGACAACACTTAAGGGACGCTGGAGGGTATAAATTTTTAAATATTTGCGATAATTGCTAATATTTGCGATAATTGAAATTCTTCTCTTTTTTTCGTTTTACATAAATTAGAATATGTTATTGAATTAACGTCGCGTATTTTTATTAGCTTTAATGAGTGGGACCAGCAAGGAAGCCCTAGTTTCTAAAATAGTCCTAACTAAAAAAAAGATCGCTACCAGACGAAATACACACTTCACTGTCCCTCGATGAAAAACTTCTTTAATATTAATATAGTATTAAGCGAGTATTGTAACCACTTGACCAACAACCAATAAATCACTGTAGGTAATAGGTGTAGCAGCTATCGCAGGCTCTTCATCTCTTAAAACATATTTTAAAACAATTTAGTTATTGCGGCTGTCCGTCTAAATTGATCTCAATTTTTTTTTAATCAAAATTTTGCGATACGAGAACCAAATGCGAAGCGATAATTGTCCCGGTTTAGAGCTTCATAATTATGATAAACCTACATATAACCCACAACTCAAAAGGGTTATTGTCGCGCGATCTACATCGGTAGCAGTCAAAGCAGCTTAAAGCTAACAAATGATGTTGTGCTACAACCCTGATCGCTCTGAAATAATTATTGAATGATTAAATACATTTCTCCCCTGTTGGTCCATTATTGTTCCAAAATTCATGGTCAGAGGCCATATAAGCGTCTACAAATATATTAAAATCAAACCTAATAACACTGAGATCATATCAATTCGATAACAAGATAAGCTACATACTCAATTGTAGTCTTATTACAGCGCCGTTCCTTGAATTATTCGTCAGGAATCTTATAAAATAACTTCCAATCGAAATGTCACATGAAACAAAATTAAAGATAAATTACGACGAAACCATAAACAAATTATGCGAATGCAGGAGACGCTAGTCCTGGTCAGTGTACAGCCTTCGATGAAATATTTGTTCTGAGGTAATTGCATCGCTTAATACATCAAAAGTTTGTTTAAGATGGAAGTACATATTAAATTCAAATTATCTTGGTACTTGACTAACTTCCCACCACGCCGTTTCTCCGCAGGGCTAATGCCAAAGGAATGTCTTGTCTCTTGCCGCGTTTACTTTTTTTTAATCTGTAAAGCCGGCGATTCAAATTCGCTGCCGTATTCGCCGTCCTTTGCTGACCGACGACACGAACGACATCTACAGCTACAATCCAGGCTTTTGTCTGTCCCGATTGTCCGCCCCGACGACATTCAATGCTCTTGATTTATTATCGTTTTTTGATATTTTGCGGCGTCATTTCCACACCTTGTTGCTGGAATGGAAGGTGGAAATTATGCACCCTGTGCGACAAATTCATGTAATTGTATTCAAAACACCATAAATGCCTATTTTGAACAGATTAATCAATCAAACAGCTACAGCCAATCGCTTTCTGCTTGTCACATCAAATTATTCAACTATACACCGGTAGTTTCTAATCTCTATTCTTCTCTTATCACTTCTAGGTATACTGTTCGTATATTACCTCTCTCCGAAATTTTTGTAGTACACACTATTCAATCTTCGCAACAGCTATGGACGCGCACAAACTAACATAGGCGTGAAATATTCATTGACACTTGTTTCCTTCGCGCTTGTCCCCAAATTCAAAACTCTTCTCGACTAGGCGTGCATGTCATTCAGGCTCATGGAGATCGCCAAGCTTGCAGTGGCTTTTCGGCCTCATTGAGATAATTTTGTGGTAGTAGGTACTCATTCAGTATACCCTCGTGAGAACTAAAACGTTTATTTATTTATTTAATACCTCAATCCATCAATATTTTATGTGTTCCCTGCCCACTTCACTAAATCAAAGTCCGTATCGAAATGAACAGTCTTTTCTGTATCACAACATTTGTTCATTTGCAATAGGTTAATTACAGTGCTCAAGTTATATGGATGTAGATATACTCATACACTATCGATTCTGGTTTGTACAAAATAGAAAAGTAGGGTGAATACAATAGTTACAATAACTAGATCATTAAGGGCCGGTTGTGTGATCAGTAGTCACTTTTAACTTTAGCAAAAAAAGTTACTATAGTCAATTTTTTTGCGAAAATGGGTTGTTTTATCTTTGGTAAAAAAATATTTACTTTGATACTTTTGAATGTTGCAGTGTACGATAATAAATCATTAAATATACCGCTATCTCGTTGTTTAATATACATTAAAACATAATACGAAAAAAACCACAACCACAGTGATAGATTTTGAACGCAGAGGCCAAAAATTAATAGGTATTGCATAAAGTATAACATATTTCGTGATTATTTGTCGCGCCAACAGACATCTCCAACTAAGCTTTGATAACAATAAATTTGACGTTCGAACAAGCCGCAAATGATTTTAACCACTGGCGTTAATAAAAAGATCCCATAGTAAAAATTGTCTAATAACTTAAAATAATGACATAAAAAAATAGACATTCATAGACTACATTGGTCACAAAACCTCAAATAATAAAAACGTAGACACGTGGTGTTAAACTTATCCACTAATCACACGCAAAAATTATTTTAAATTATTTTTTAAACATATACGTAAAAGTCCTCAATCAAAAATTCACTTACAAAAACAAATACATAAGACATGTGTCCACGCATTATATTTAGTGCATTCGTTGCAGGTAGTTGCGGATAGTGAGTAAATTCTAAGGATCATGTTCAAACACGTTCTTAATATATGCATTCTGTTTAAAATGGCTACACACTTTTATTCTATTTTATTACACTTTTATCAGATTTATATGCCAACTGTGACTATTATTCTAGAATTGGCATGGTAAATATAAATGATGGCTATAAATTACTTACGATAAAAAGATATGTTTAGAAATTCAAAATAAAATAAATTATAAACAGCGGCAGTCGTAAGTTCGAGTGCTTGCCCACCAGATGGGGCTATGCGGCAGGAACACGTTGATGGGAATTGCCGTTCTAGGTGCATTCCTTTATCTTTGGTTATTTGCGACGTTCGAGCCGTGCTCGCTGTTGTGCATCATCGTCGACGTTGGGAAGCTATGGAATGTGAAAATTATCTACGAAATCACGCCAAGACCGCCTTATCGAAAACTTGATGTGTCTCCAGCCACAGTTGTTGTTTTTGCTGATTAAATTTCGTTTTTTCGTTACAAAGGTCGTTTCGGAACCCTAAAGAGCCGTTCTGACAGCGGCGACCGGACACCATTTCGCGAGTGTCGGTAAAATAGATGACAGCCGCTCCTAAGGCATCTTAATTTTATATCTATGGAATATGCTTCTATTCAGAAATTGAGTATTGTTTTTATAAAATGTGATCACGTTGCTTTATTCGTATTTACACTGTATTCAGTTGTGTTTCTGAACGGAGCGCCAAGAATTTCTAATAAATTAAGTACATCGGTTATAATGAGTGTGTCAGCCGTCATTTTAGGTTAATTACGTTGCGTATATCGGCATTCCTTGCTCGCTGTAAGATTCTAGAACCATGAACCGTGCTGACCCAGATGCTTCTACCGTGAAGCCTGAGCCAGGGTCTGCAGCCCAGAGCGGCGATGAAGGAGCAGGCGGTGGGGCGCCCTACACTGATGTGGATATATCGCTCCCCGACTTTAAGCAGGAGTGCTCGAAGTACTCCAGGAAGGCCGACCAGCGCGCCGGTGAGGAGTTTGTATATTACTGTATACTACGAATGCCGTGATTGGCGCGCGCTGGTGTGACCGTTCCAGGTGGATGGAAAGCGAAGGAAAAAAGTAAACCAAGGAGAAGGTGAGGTCTTCAGGGCAGTGGGGTGGGACGACTATATTTTGCTCAGAATCCTAGAATGCAACAGAATAAAATTTGATGGTGTTCAATATATTATATATATATCTGTCTATTTTCTAAAGAGTATACAAAAAATAGAATTCAACATAAAGTAATACTCATTCATGCTATTACGAGGAGGAGGTGGGTTAGCTAGAGGGAGAGGAGATGTTGTATTTTGTTATTCATAGGATTCAAAAGTGTAACTATGCAACATTTGGCTCAGATCGTTCAAGTTAACAGAGAATAGACAAAGGAGGGCATTATCTCTATACTGAGTAAATTTTTAAAACATTTTTCAGAAATAGGTACCAGCAATTACGACTGGAAAAGTGCGCCTTGGACTGCCGGGGGTGGTGTGCAGCCAGGGGAGGGATCTCCAGCCAAGAGCCGCGAGGGAGCAGCCGGTGGAGCGCCATACACTGATATAGACATATGGTACCCTGACATCAAGCAGGAGTGCTCGGAGAACTCCAGGAGGACCGACCAGTGCACTGGTAAGTAGATTGGTGACCTTAGTGTGACCGTTAAAAGATGCTGTATAAATCTGATTTTCGAACTTTTGTGTTGCAGCAAATTGATGCACCTCACATTTCATTTATCCATTCCTAGTTCAAATGCTGATGACATACTCAAATATTACAGAACTATGTTCTGAAAAAATTACAACCTTACAAATAATAATGTGTTCTCTTTAAATTTGTATATTTGTTTAAAGTAATGTTATATTAAAGACATCTCAAAATCTCAGCATAATAGAGATCTAGACCTACTCTAACCCTTTTTATCACAACGATCAGGCCTCCCTCTACTCTTTTTATAGAGCTCAATCAAACAAGGTATCATAACAAAGAACTTATTTATTGCAGATATCATGGAAATACAAAACCTTGCTTCTGCGAAACCTACTGGACCTCCACATATCCCTGGAAAGGAAACCGAATTAGAGACTGTTTTCACCGCCATTAATTCCTCAAGTAGGCGCATGCTCAGCTCAACTGGAGAGAAAGTGTTTTCATGCTCACAGTGCAATTATTCGTCCAATTACAAGCCAAGTTTAAAAAGACATGCTCTCATGCATTCTGAAGAGAAACTATTTTCATGTTCACAGTGCAATTATTCGAGTAATCAAAAATCAGGCTTAACAATCCATTTGCTTTCACATACTGGAGAGAAACTGTTTTCATGCACGCAATGCAATTATTCGTGCAATCAAAAATCTCATTTAAAAAGACATGGATTCACGCATTCTAGAGAGAAAGTATTTACATGTTCACAGTGTAATTATTTGTGCAATAATAAATCAAGATTAAAAACACACGAACTCACACACACTGGAGAAAAACTATTTTCATGTTCAAAGTGCACTTATTTGTGCAATCGGAAATCATACCTAAAAAGACATGCACTCACGCATACTGTAGAGAAACAGTTTTCATGTTCGCAGTGCAATTATTCATGCAATCGGAAGTCATACTTAAAAAGACATACACTCACGCATACTGTTGAGAAACTTTTTTCATGTTCACAGTGCAATTATTCGTGCAATCGGAAATCATACTTAAAAAGACATGCACTAACGCATACTGTAGAGAAACTATTTTCATGTTCACAGTGCAATTATTCGAGTAATCAAAAATCAGGGTTAATAATCCATGTGCTTTCACATACTGGAGGGAAACTATTTTCGTGTACACAGTGCACTTATTCGTGTAATCGTAAATCTCACTTGAAAAGACACGGACTCACGCATTCTGGAGAGAAACTATTTTCATGTTCACAATGCAATTATTCGTGCAATCGGAAATCAGAGCTAGGAATCCATTTGCTTTCACATACTGGAGAGAAACTATTTTCATGTTTACAGTGCAATTATTCGTGCAATCGTAAATCATACTTAAAAAGGCATGCTCTCCAGCATACTGTAGATAAACCTATTTCATGTTCACAGTGCAGTTATTCGTGCAATCAGAAATCAGAGTTAAAAAGACATGCACTCACGCATTCTGGAGAGAAACTATTTTCATGTTCACAGTGCAGTTATTCGAGCAATCAAAAATCAGGTTTAATAATTCATTTACTTTCACATACTGGAGATAAACTATTTTCGTGTACGCAGTGCAGTTATTCCTGCAATCGTAAATCACACTTAAAAAGACATGCTCTCATGCATTCTGAAGAGAAATTATTTTCTTGTTCACAGTGCGCTTATTCGAGTAATCAAAAATCAGGTTTAATAATCCATTTGCTCTCACATACTGGAGATAAACTATTTTCATGTACACAGTGCAATTATTCGTGTAATCGGAAATTATTATTAAAAAGGCATGCATTCACACATACTATACAGTAATTATTTTCATGTTCACAGTGTAATTATTTGCGTAATCGGATATGATTCTTATAAAGACATTCTGGAGATGTTTTATTTTATATTCTTCGACGTGCTCAAGGGACGCCTATAAAGACCATTCTCGAAGGGCCACGCTGTGAATCATTGTACAACATTCTTACGCATTTAATTTTCTGATTGTCCCGAAATGTGATCTCCAAAGTTGGATTATTTATTCAATAATCCGGGTGTATCTTGGTAACAGCTATCAAATCGCGTTCGGCAAATTCTACCAATCACGTCATCCGAGGGCCCTGTTTATCTCGTATCTTCTAATGGGGGAAATAATGTACTTGTCTCTCTGCTGATGCTACCTGGAAATCCATGATACCCTACTGGCTTATCGGATAAGCACCGTCTTCCTGGCTCCTGATCTATGTGCAGGTTACCACCAGGTTTTCGTATATAAAAGTGTCAAGGTATTTATGTTTTCCATTGTAACAAGATTAACCAGAGTGAGTGAACTTTAAATGACAGAACGTTTCCAACTACCTTCATGCTTATCTTTCGAGAAATCTCCTGAAGTGCTGCCTCATTGTAAATCCTTATACCATTGTTTTGATATATTATATTCTTGTAATTTTAGTTTTAAGAATCGTTTAGCTTCTATAATAATTCTAAGAATCTCCCGTAAATATTTTGCAATGTTCATTAATAAAGATTTTGTTTAAATTAATCAATATTCGTATTAAAACGCCCGTACTAGCATTTGATCTTTTCCCACAGCCTTAAATGATGAGAAAATCTCTCACTCTCCGCTGTCTAGCCGCTATTTATAAATATGTGAGATTACCACAAATATTTTTATTTATTCAGACATATACAGGGTGTCTCGTAGCTGTTTGTCCAAACTTCAGGAATGGATAAATCAAGTAATTTAGATCGAAAAATATTCTTGATAATTTGTCGATTTTCCCCCTGCCTTTAGATTTATCAACATTCTATTTTATTATTTTTTTAAATTTGCATTCAACAGGTTAAGTATTACATAATACATTGCATATTTTAAAGTTCGATGACCTCAACACATATCGACCCACAGACCTAGAATTTGCTTTGCGGAAAATATATTAAATAAAAAATGACTGTGATTGACAACATTTTTTAAAATTGTATCATGTAATAAGAGATAATTTATTTTTTCTTTCAACAATTGCCTTGCGCACATCGATTTGAATATGTAAAAACGTGAAAAGAAACAAAATAGACGTAAATTTTTCTGCGTCAAGCTTTGATTGTGAAAAGGATCTGAAATTTGTGAAAGTATTATTACCTAATTAAAATATGCTTTGATAAAAAGAACACACTGTTGATAAAATCGTGATTATGACACGTCAGTCAATAGGAAGCTAAATATGAAGTATTCTTAATATGTAGGTATTTATCCTCACCCCGGATTTTCTGGTTTAGGTTGGTTACCGGTCACCCTTGTTAAACAAACGTACGTAATTGAAACGTGATTTAACACTAATAATTTCATTATCAACTTTATAACCTATTCACTTTTCAATTGAACATCAAAACTTATATAATTCTCACTACACACATACTATAACTAATGTTCATAATTTTGGCTCGTCTAATGCTGGATTGACGAACACCCGGTAATATTACAGCACTCTCACTGGCTACCTTATTGAACGCTTCAATTATGCTATCTTTTACGTGCTCCTAAAGTACAAGATTTGTACAAGTATTAGATTGTGCACGATATTTGATTCAATACGAGTTGAAAACTGTAATACAAAAATTGAAAAATGAATTTCGATTATCTCTGAAATGGTTGAGAATAGGACATGGTAGCTTGAACATTTTCGACTCATATTTTTATAAGGAATAACTTTCTAAAGTGTTGTGGACTAGATTTGTTACACCCTATGTGTATTATTTTACGAACTAATTTTTACAGATATAGCACGATTGAATCTCTTATGAAAATATTTATATGTAACTTAAGTTCCTTGGAAATATATATCAAAAGATTACCCAGAAAGAGAACATCGAATAACTATTGCGTAAACCCTTCCGGGTCAGATCTGATCTACCACCAGGGGGCATTAATCAGTTTAAAACTCAAACATTTGTTTGCTGTTAAGTGAGTAGGTTAAGTTTTACCAAATTTTGCCGGTTTTAATGCAAGTCGCAACAAACTGATCGCAAACTGGAAGACTTAGTTTCAAGTCTCTGCCAAAAATTGAATCTATACCCATTATGACACTCCTAACCTAACCAAACTTAAAGACATAATTGTGGAATAACTATATAATATGACCAATTACTACGATTTGGTTCCTGAAGTAACAAACACATTATAGTAATTAATTAATAATTTTACATAGTCTAGTACAGTATATCATTACATTGGACGACACACCGCCCTCCGTCCGGTCGAGAATCGAACGTAAGGCTCCGGCAACACGACGCGTCATTACAATAAGGTAGTCATAATTCGATTTAGTTAACTATAAGAATTCTACCTGCCCATTTGAAGATATATATGTCGAAAAAAATAAACAATTGTTCTGTGTGTTATCTGTGTTTTAAATATTCACCTGAGTCCTGTAACCATAGTACAAATAAAGATAAATAAATAAATAATAGTAAAAAATGATTACACTTTTTTATCAGCTTTATATATCAACTTTCTTTGTTGTTATTCTAGAATTGGAGGAATTGATATATTAAGTTTTAAACTAAGGGTTTAATATTATCCGCGCTAGGCTGTTTGTAAGTAAAACAGTTAGTATTTCTAATAATAATGTGTTTATTCCAGCGTGATCAGGTTTTTTTTTAACCCGATTCGTCATAAAGATAATACATATTATGTTAAACATTAAGGTTGTGAAATAAATATTTGGGGGTTAGGACGGTGGTTAAATGAAATATAAATGATTGGCGTTTTGTGGTTTATTATGACAGTATGATAAAAACAAAAAAGACACAGAATGAAATGAATGAATGAAAATGTAGAAGGTGCGTGTCTATTACGAAATGAAATGATGTGAAGCGGGTTGGCGGTCTCGCTCGGCTCTCGCGAGCCGGCAAGACCGCCGTCGTGAAACGCTGAAACTGGAGAGACTCTCTAGCGGTGAATTTCGAACCAGGCTTGTAGCAGCAGCCGGCAGCGCTGTCGCTAGCGTCGATGCCGACTGAGATGGCGGTGGATTTGAATTCCGGTCGCTACAAATATAATGCTATGAAAAAGAAAACCAAGGAAAATATTAATAAATTAAATAAGTTAATAAAAAGTAAAAATTTCACACATATATATACAAGAAATATAAATATTACATATATAACTAATTCAGTCACGGCCATTGTTGTATATGTACCTATTTTGTAGGTGCTGCCATTCTCTGGTCAGGGAACCAGCTTTCCATGAGAGCGCCGCTTGCACCAGAGAGTTGGTGCTGAGTGCTGAGCTCCAGCCGCAACTCGATATCTCAGAAGCAGAACGAATCCATGTATACGGCCTTCGGTAAACACTAGATGCGCTGCAATAACGCGCCAATCCGAACGGTATTCTATATGAGTTGTACTGAATTCGGTGACGGTTATATGTCACTTTCTTGTATTTCGACCAGAACTCGCAGGTATACATGCTGGTGAAGAAGGATTTAAACAGGATGCTCTTCACCTCCTTACTGCATCGGTAGAAACGCCGTGACAGATAAATATGATTTCAAATCCAAAATAAAATAATTAAGTCGTAAGTTCTAGTGCTCGGCCACCAGATGGCGCTATGCGGCCGAAACAAGTTGGAACGGATTGGTGTTCTAAGTACACTTCTTTATCTATGGCTACTTGCGTCGTGTGCCTCGTGTTTACTGCTGTGCGTCATCGTCAACGCCAGGACGCACTTCTTCGGATATTTGACGAATTACAGTCGTTGATTTTGCTAATTAAATTTGATATTTTCATTGTGAATGTCGTTTCGGCTCCCTGAAGGGCCGTTCGCCAGCTACCATTTCGCGAGTGTCAGTAAAACAGATGACTGCTGCGCCAAAAGCTTTTTATGGTTAATCTATGGAATATGCTTTTATTCAGATACCTACTGAGTCTCGTTTTTATAAAATGTGATGAGGTTGCTTTTCGTGTTTTTACATTGTTTTCAGTTGTGTTTCTGAACGGAGCGCCAAGAATTTCTAATACATTAAACGCATCGGTTGTAATAAGTGTGTCGGCTGCCATTTTAGGTTATTTACGTCACGTATATCGGCATTCCTTGCTCGCTGTAAAATCCTAGAACCATGGATCGTGCTGACACAGATTCTCCTGCCGTGAAGTCTGAGCCAGGGTCTGCGGCCCAGAGCGAGGATGAAGGAACAGGCGGTGAAGCGCTCTACACTGATGTAGATATATCGCTCCCCGACATTAAGCAGGAGTGCATGGAACACTCCAGGAGGGCCGACCAGCGCGCTGGTGAGGAGTTTATATATTACTGTATACAATGAATGATGTGGATTGCGCGCGCTTGTGTGACTGTTCGAGGTCGATGGAAAACGAAGGAAAAAAGTTTACTCCATCAGAAGGTGAGGTTTCCCGTGAGTGGGGCGGGATGATTATATTTTTCTCAAGATCCTAGAATGCAAGTGAATAAAATTTAATGATGTTCAATATAATACATATTTCTGTCGGCCAGGAGGGGGCTGCCTATTTTTTTGAAAATATATACAAAAATTGAAAGGAATGGAATTCAATATAATGTAACACTCGTTCATACCATTTTAAGGAGGTGGGTTAGCTAGAGGGAGAGGAGATTATATATCGTATTTTGTTTTTTATAGGATCCAAAAATTTAACTATCGTTCAATGGGTTCTAGATCGTTCAATTGAACAGAGTATAGCAAAGGTGGACATTATTTGTATACTGTGTAAATGTTTGAAAACCCTTTTCAGCTGAGGGATGGGGAGCGCAGCCAGGTGAGGGGTTTCCAGCCGATAGTGGCAGTGGAGCGCTCTACCCTGATATAGACATATGGTTCCCTGACAGCAAGCAGGAGTGCTCGGAGTACTCCAAGAATCCCGACCAGCGTACTGGTAAGTAGATTACGGTGTACGGATAGAAAACGTTTGCTGTGCTATTAATAAACAATTCCTTATTTATTTAAAGTAAAGTTGTATCACACCAACGAAGAATTGTAAGGGTGGACCAGCCGCTTATACTGGACGGTTTATAAGCAAAAGCTCCTATGTAGTCTTATTCATTCGCCGCCTGGTTGCCAATTTTGTAATGCAATTAGGCAGCTGTGCAACTTCGTCTCGCACAGTATTCCCGAACTCTTCTTGATTCATGATTCAACAAATAGTTACAAGGAGCGTATTCCAGTGTAAGGAAAATTAAGCATTGAAATGTAAATAATTAGTTCAGTCAAAAAAAATAAGGTGAAAATAAATCTAAAAGTTGTTATATTGTATATTAAAACATAGTATAAAATTAAAATCAAAATAAGCTTGTGTGCTACTTGACTCGGGAACAGAGGGGAAGAAGGAACACGCCCATGAAGAAAGGAAAGAAACACAACAACATATAAAACGAACTGACCGGTTATCCGAGCACCACTACCAGCAGATAATAGTCCAGTGACAAATCAAAGATTACAGAAGCAAACCAAATGTATTTGTTACTGAAAATAATAACTAATACAACAGGTGACAGAATAACGACAAATGAAAATAACAATATTACATGGTGAATTCGAACTGTAAATCCTGATCGATGGGATCTAACGAATGAATTGCATGATTTTCGAGTGGCGTCTCACGCGAAATGGAATACGACGATTCCGGTCGTAAATCGGAATCACCGCAGATTATTGAAGGAAAGTAGGGGAATCTAAATACAGAATGAGATCGGTGAGGAGATAAGGGTTCCAGTCGAAGGACCAGTGATCTCGGGAACTGGGATTCGGAAGGACCGCTCGCCTTTCCTTGTATATGACGCCTCCTTTATCCCTCCAGTCGCCGCTGAGATCACACAATGTTACGCGGATGAGCCCATCTCCAATCCCACTTGAATTCGGCGATGTCACAAGTTCACCCGCAGCACACAAACAATACGTGATCAAACTTAATATCGTATATTACAGTGCTGGTGCACTGGAGCTGACAAATCCGCAACGCGAATGCTGTCGCTATGTCAAGATCTTGAGGAAAGGTGTGGATGGAAATTTGGATCGGGAAATATATCAATAACATGCATGTGTTTTACGAATTCGGTACACATGGCAACAAAGATATTGATATTATGAGCTTCTTAAAAGTTCCTATCTAGACACCCAGACTATCACAAATATCTACTCCAGATTCCTTTTACGACTTAGTAGATCGGAATTGTGGATGAAATTCCAATCCACTCATACCATACCGTCAATCAAATCCTGACGTGTATCCATCAATATATCACAACGCCAGACCATGTGGTTCGGCGTCTGTCACGTCCGGCTGAAGGTGCACCAAGGATCATAAGTAAGACATCTGACGAAGAACTAGTTAAGTTAAGCGCGTATATTCAGGATGCACGACGAGCCGATCAAGGCAGAACTGAGCATAACAGAACCGAGAGAGAAACCGAGACCATTGCTCGACCAGGGACGGAGCGGAGACAGTCTGAGAATCAGCGAGGCTCAGCATCACAACGGAAGCCGAAGTCCTGAATAGTCACACGGGAGACCAGGGAACCGGATGCAGCAACATTCGAATAGTCTCCAGAAGGAACGACCTCATGGGTCGAGCAGCAAGATAGAGGTGACGTTACAGTGACAGAGGAGGGGCGAAGAGACTTGAAAATGACGCCATCCTTCGTCCGACTGAGGACTGAATACTAGGTCGATACCAGCGACGCGACACGGCAATGTGTTATCCTTGTTCCCGTAGTCAACTTATCTCTTCCTCATAACCATAGTGCAACACCGATAGCGAAGCTATTTCTACCGAGAGCGCGAAGGTATGCATCGTAATGGATTTCTAGGCCTATTCTAACCCTTTTTATCACAGTGACACCTAACGATCATACCTCTCGTACACTTCTTATCGAGTTCAATCAAATAGGTTTTTAATACAAAGAACTTATTTATTACAGATCCCTTGGCAACACAAGATATTGTTTCTGTGAAACCTACTGGACCTCCGGATATCCCTGGAAAGAAAACTGAGGAGATCGTTTTCACTGTCATTAATTCTTCCAGAAGGCGCATGATAACTTCCACTGGAGAGAAAATATTTTCATGTTCCCAGTGTAATTATTCGTGCAATAATAAGTCAACTCTAAAAAGACATGCACTCAGGCATACTGTAGAGAAACAATTTTCATGTTCACAGTGCAATTATTCGAGTAATCGGAAATCAGGGTTAGTAATTCATTTGCTTTCACATAATGGAGAGAAACTTTTTCCGTGTACGCAGTGCAATTATTCGTGCAATCAAAAATCTCACTTAAAACGACATGCACTCACGCATTCTGGAGAGAAACTATTTTCATGTTTACAGTGTAATTATTCGTGCAATCAAGAATCATACTTAAAAAGACATGCAATCACGCATATTGTTGATAAACTATTTTCATGTACACAGTGCAATTATTCCTGCAATCAAAATTCTAAATTAAAAACACATTACGATACGCATTCTATAAATAAACTATTTTCTTGTGCACAGTGTAGTTTTTCGTGTAATAATAAATCTAGTTTAAAAAGACATACACTCACGCATACTTTAGAGAAACTATTTTCATGTTCACAGTGTAATTATTCGTGCAATCAAGAATCATACTTAAAAAAACATACACTTACGCATATTGTTGATAAACTATTTTCATGTTCACAGTGCAACTATTCCTGCAATCAAAAATCTAAATTAAAAACACATTACGATACGCATTCTACAAATAAACTATTTTCTTGTGCACAGTGTAGTTTTTCGTGTAATAATAAATCTAGTTTAAAAAGACATACACTCACGCATTCTGTCGAGAAACTTTTTTCATGTTCACAATGCAATTATTCGTGCAATTGGAAATCAGGGTTAATAATCCATTTGCTTTCACATACTGGTGAGAAACTATTTTCATGTACACAGTGCAATTATTCGTGCAATCGGAATTCGAATTTAAAAAGACATGCACTAACGCATTCTGCTGATAAACTTATTTTATGTTCGCAGTGCAATTATTCGTGTAATAGTAAGTCATACTTAAAAATACATGCACTCACGCATTCCCGAGAGAAACTGTTTTCATGTTCACAGTGCAATTATTCGTGCAATCGGAAATCAGGGTTAATAAACCATTTGCTTTCACATACTGGTGAGAAACTATTTTCATGTACACAGTGCAATTATTCGTGCAATCGGAATTCTAATTTAAAAAAACATGCACTAACGCATTCTGCTGATAAACTTATTTCATGTTCGCAGTGCAATTATTCGTGTAATACGAAGTCATACTTAAAAAGACATGCACTCACGCATTCTCGAGAGAAACTGTTTTCATGTTCACAGTGCAATTATTCGAGTAATCAAAAATCAAGGTTAATAATTCATTTGCTTTCACATACTGGAGCTAAACTATTTTCTTGTACGCAGTGTAATTATTCCTGCAATCAAAAATCATACTTAAAAAGACATGCACTTATGCATTCTGGAGAGAAACTATATTCATGTTCATAGTGTAGTTATTCGAGTATTCAAAAATCAGGGTTAACACTCCATTTGCTTTCACATACTGGAGATAAACTTTTTCGTGTATGCAATGCAAGTATTCCTGCAATCGAAAATCACACTTAAAAAGACATATACTCATGCATTCTGCAGAGAATCTCTTTACATGTTCACAGTGCAATTATTCGAGTAATCAAAAATCAGGGATAATAATTCACTTGCTTTCCCATACTGGTGAGAAACTATTTTCGTGTACACAGTGAAATTATTCGTGCAATTGGAAATTATACTTAAAAAGACATGCACTTACGCATACTGTAGAGTAACTACTTTTATTTTCACAGTGTACTTATTGATGCTTTCGGAAAACATGCACTCGCGCATTCTGAACACATTCGCAACGTTAACGTAAAATAGGTTAAAAATGTGCTGTTATATTTAGATTAACTTAATTATTATTCTTATTAAAAAGCCCACAAAGGCGTTTATGGAATGGAATGTGTATATTTTGTTTATTTATTAGACTTTGTTGAGATACATGTTTTTGTTGTAACAGTGGTGAATATATTATAATATCACATGATAAACATAGGATATATTTATGCAATTAAGTTCATACTGGTAGTTTATTGTGTGTTATGTAGTAGACCCCACCTCTGATATATCTTTGTTAGGCTGCCATCTGTATTATTTAATTCAAGAAAGATAAAGATTCGACAGGAATAAAAATAAAGTATGTAATGGGAGTATTGTAGAACTAGTGAATTATTTGTGTCGGCACTATATAATGATTATTTTAGAATGTTGGATAGCGATGCTTCTGGTTGATCTCTACCCAATTGGATCATGTATTGGGTCCATATTTGTGCAATCTTGTTGGAAGTGAAACTTTTCCAGTTAGTGTTGAGTGTGTTGTACAGTTTTGAGGTAAGAACATGTAAAATCTTTGATAAAATGTTGTTGTCGCTCTCGGAACTGGTGTGTAGATGTTCGTTATTTGTCTTGTATTGTGCCCATGTTTTATTGCTTGAGAGTGAGTTGTTAGCATGGAAATTTTTGACGAGTTTTACATTTAGATTTGTCTTACGTCTAGGGCATTGTACTCTTTAAATATAAGATCTAAAGGGATGACCATTTATTATCCTAAGAGATGCCTTTTGTGCTCTTTTAACCGACACTTATATTGTTTTTGCTGCTCTTCCCCAAGCCAAAATCGCATAATTAAAGAGTAATCAATTATACATCGTATTCCTTTAAAAACGTAAATTAGTTTTCTTATGCGTTTAGCTAGGTACGATATGTGTCTTTTCAGTTAAGATGATCATCGATCAGTACTCCCAGATGTCGAATAATTTTAACTCGTGTGAATTTTTCACATTGGCATGAGTAAGCCATGTTTGTGTTTGTTTTGCAGTCATGTACGGTGAGTGTAGGAGTTTGATGCGGCGATGTTTTTCCGTTAATACAAAAACATACATATTTTGATTTTTTGTATTAAGTGATAAGAGATTCCTATCGTGGGGCGGTTACTACTATTTTACTATTTAATTTTGTTTACATATAACTAACAGGATTTGGGAGTATATTGCGATGTGTTGAACTGGGGAGTTCGATCATCCACCGGCTAGACAGGGATGAATATGAGCCTAGGATGCATCCTTACTTCAAACTACTGCCTTCTGCTTCTGCCCTTGAGTGACACATGAGAGAACAATTGATAGAGCCTTGCTGTTTGGTAATTCATTTTATTGAAATGTTAACAATTACAGTTACAATAATGAATGGGTAATATCTCAACATAGATTCAAACTTTATCTAGTTACACACAGTATAGTAGATAATTGGCAAATCTCCCTGCCAGGAATTTTATATTTTTACAGGCGGCGGAATTCAACCTCACAATATTTCGTTACATTTCGTAATAAGCCCCACTAGCAGTAGCCAAATATCTTTTATATTGGCAAAACATTACGAAAGACACCAATCCTTTACGAATTGTCTTGATAATAAAGTGTGTACACTTGACGTCTGTCAAACATGTATGTGGCGCGAGCTGGGTGACAGGTGGCTGTTTGTATAGGTGAGAATTCTGGCGGTGGAGGGCTGGAGTGGTGAGCCGGAAGCGGCTAATTCGGTCAGTGACCGCGTCTTTTGAAACTCCTCGGTTCTCCAGATAATTTATTCCTATTGTGTATCATTGTAAGTGGTTGTATAGTTGGATGGATACAAATAAAACAATGTCGACAGGTGAAGTGTAATACTTCACTTGCCGATTAGAGTTACTGTTTCTCTCGAAACACGAGTAGTGCTAATAAGCACAAGTAGAGTTATAATATTGTTTTATTTTTATCCATTCATTATGATGTAACTCTACAATGTTAACGACGTTTCTATCAATAATATGATTGTATAGTTGTACAGCAATAAATAAATTGTTAACTAGTACGACTCCGGAATATTATTTCTACATACCGACACCGACTCGACCCAGAAACTACGATAGATTAAATATTACACAAAAAAAACCTTAATTTTAATAATTCACAAAATGGATTCAAATCAAATCAAAAACAAGGATTTTTAATTCTGTCGTCCTGGGTGCCCTTTTAGACAGACACTAGACAAAGTTTTACATGATGACGAGTAAATAATATTTGATATATATTTATTTCATTCACTTGATTGCACGGTGACGGACGTGATCCGCTCATGCGCAAAATAAGCTCGCTTTTTTCCACCTCAAACTAGTGACAGAGTCTTCTTTACCACTGATCCGAAGGAAAACACCAAACGTAAGAGGCGTGGCCAGCATCCTTCCTTCAGGCCTGCAGTCGCGACGAAGGAAGTTTACTGCCAAAAACGGAAGCAGGAAGCGTCACACGTCAGATATTTCCCCACGCCATTGAAGGAGACCACCATTGTTGTGCGTAGTCAAGGCCGCGTCTATAACAGATTATAATTACGAGCCTATTTTAATCTAAACTTTATTTCAATTTTGATTGTTTTTTTCTACACGTATTATATGTATCTATGAAGGCGAAGTTTCCCAGAACTGTTTTCTTCAAAGTAAAGTCAGAACACATGTTTAACCCGACAAAAGATAGTATAGCCGCCATTGTATGAAAAACAATAATTCATGAAACAATTACCCTATGTCGCATGTCTTTGCCAGAGATCTCCATCGGCGTTAATCTCGTCCCTTCTTTTTGATGTATCGTCAGGGTTGGTAGGTGGCCCTAACTTTAATGTGTTTTCTAAGACAAGATATTTCTAGGAATGTATTGTAATTGTAAAACGAACCTTTCTCTTTTGGCCGTTATTCCTGCCGCTCGAATGTGAATTGAATTGAAACAATGAATCCTTTACGACAAAAGACGATGTCCAGCTTTTCTAATGGACATTGCGCAATTCTTAATCGACGGTCCCTAGGCCATACGTCACGTCCGCCATAGCTTTGTTGACAGCGGCTTACGTGAGATGGGCAAAAAAAAATTTTTTTAATTTTTTTTTTTATTCTCTGATTAATCCGATAGCTTCGCGTCATTTCACATCGAGATATAACAATATATATGCCTTGCATTATTTATGCACAGAGTTTCGACTTGTACTCTACAAGGTACTAGTTATTTTTGTTGATCAAATTTCTTAATGTTAAGGGATGGGCCGGAAGAGGAGTATACAGAGATTCAAAAAATTATCCTAGCAACCACCCTGAATGTCGAATGAGTCAGTTTCGATTACGAATCAATATTCACCTGGACCAGGTGTTCCATCAAATCGGCGGCGTCGATATAAATCATTGCTATTTGCTTACGTACCTTTAGTAATATTTATTAGGGTGAAGAGTCACATTAGAGCTAACTGAGTGAACGTTGTCGCACGACAATATATATAGAACGTACTCCAGAACATTGTCTATGACTTTTTACACAGTAACCATAGATAAAAGCTACATTGTAACTAAGTTACCAGTCGTAGCAACGCGATTGTTTCATTAGTGGGATTAAAATCTAATATATACTATTTCGAGTAGTGCTGCATACAATATAGTCCAGTAAAATCATGGATCCTGTTCATCCAGATTGTTTCACGGTAAAGTCCGAACCTGGGAGCGGTGGTCATGAACTCATCAAGGTTAAAGAAGAAAATGATAGCGACGAACCCGATACTAGTACTGATCTTGATGAGACAGGAGTATTAAGCGTTAAGTTTGAACCGGGAACATGTGTCGTCATGTCCGAGCCAGGGCGGGGAGCGGAAGATGAGAAGTTCTCTACTGACGTCAAAGATAAATGTGCTAATATAACCGATGGTGAGTCAATTGATGCATGTTTATATGACAGAAAAATCAACAGTTTACATGGAATAATTCACCATTGTGCAGTTCTCAGTATTTGTTACATCTAACAGAATGTCGTGTCAATTTGCAAAATTAACTTTACGAAATGGACTCACTCTAAAATTACTGTTCCATTTAATGTTGACTACCTACACATTAATGCGCTTTGTCTTATGTCTCACGTATTTTTTTTATATTCAATAATGACGAATTACAGTGCAATAAAGCAAATTTTTTTTTTGACGTATTAGATGAAATAAAATACAATCACTGACGAAGTCAAACAGGTTGGCGTGTAATAAAATTCGTGGCTGATGCACTCGTCGCCTAGTCGAGCATCGTCTTCCGATAAACTGGATAAAAGAGTTTGTATAAGTAGGCTTAGGTACCGACGTCCCGACCGGTGTGGTATCGTGTCCCGACCGGTGTGGTATCGTGTCCCGACCGGTGTGGTATCTTGTCCTGGCCTGTGTGGTAAGCGATAATTGTCCCGGTTGGTTTAGAGCTTCATGATTATGGTTAGCCCATGTGTAAGATTATATATTTTTTTGTTACGAACACTGCTTCACCGTAATATTACTTTAGTATTTTTCTTGCAAGACTGCCTATAATTTGGGAAATATATCCCGGGTATAAAGGACTTAATCCACAATACTTCCTGGCAGGATGCCTGGCTAAACTGCGAAAATTTTCAAGGAATATGTATCGTTACTGTAAATTTTATTGTGTGAGATTTAAAAAAACTTGTTAATCTTTAAGTCTACGTATATTTGCGAAATTGATAAATCGTTATTCTATGACCGTTAACCATCAAATTTTAGCCCCTAAATGATCGTAGATGACTTTTTAATTTTTATTCAATATATAATTTGGGGTCGATTAAATTCAATATTTCAATTAGTCGAAGACTGACATGGTTGAGACTAGCACGTACTGCCCGGAGGATCAAAACAAAACACTTCCGGCGCTGGTGGGTCTTTTTAGACCCACCTCAAATTTACGGTTTATTAACCGTTTTTTAGGAGATTTTTTTATAGATATATCATTATATATATGATGTGCCGTAAACTTTTTTTTTCAAAATTAAAGTTTTTATAAAAAATATTGCGAATAATGTAGGTACGTGTATTTGCGCATCAATAAACGTCCGACACGGACCAAAAATAAACATCCACTGAACCGTCGGTACGTCGTCGGCTACCTCCGGCTGCCGTCGGCTGCCGGTTTGTGACAGTGATTATAAACATTTTACATTCTCTGAATTAATTTATTTTATTTTATTTTTTAACATAAATATATTGGCTATAAACTATATAAAAAAATTAAATATTTTTCAACCATAATGTATTTTTAAACAACATTGATAATTATTCAAAAACAGCAACAATACTGGAAAGCCGACTCTATCGTCACCAGGTAGCGTCATAAAACTTTATTGGTGACCCTTTCTAGGGGACCCAGACAACACGCCTCAAATACGCATATTACCGCTAGATGAAAAAAAATCAAAACAAATACACGGTCAAATACCTGAAATCCTTTGTGTACCCTCTCCACGGAACGTTAGGAAGGAAAGTAATAAAGGCATTAAAAAATATGGTCTAAAGGTTGACAATATATGATTTTAGCGTGAGCGGTGAGAGGTAATCCCATAAAAGCGACCGCCTTAGATCAGTTTTTGTGGGTTTTTTCACATTTTTGTCAATAACTCATTTGGTCCAATAATATTCATTTGTGTCTCAAATTATTTGGAAGTGCTTAATAAAAGATTAGCTAGTAGGAAAACAGTATTAAACGAATACGCGTAATATGTTTACAAACACCCGGGTCAAATCTGACATACGACCTCAGAGGATGTGCTAGGGAGTGAGTTTGAACATTTTGGACTCATATTTATAATATCTACCCCTAAAATATTGTGCACTGGGTGTTTAATGTTACTCATATTTTCATAAAATACGTATTTTTTTTAACTTGTTATCTTTTCTGATCAATAGATAAACTTGAGCCTGGGTCCTCCGCCGTCAAGGCCGAACCAGGGCTGGCAGCGGGAGGATACGAGCTCTATGCTGATATAGATACAACAGACACCGATGTCAAAGAAGAATGTGCGAAGATTTCCAGTGGTAAGTCAAATTTTAATGTTTTTTTTTACAATATTTTAGTCAGTATACGAGGAGCGCCCTGCGCTGATGGGAATATATCCAGTCTAGAGTGTGATGAAAGATGTGAAACATGGTGTGACCGTTCAACATGGATGGAAAGCGAAGGAAGAGGTCTAAACTAAGGTGACCAGATTGCAAAAATTGGTCCAGGCAGGAGAAGGTGGGGTCTACTATATTTTGCTCAAGATCCTAGAATGCAACTGAATTAAATTAGATGGTATTCAATATAATACACATGTATATCGGACGGGGAAGGGATCAGGGTCAGCGGCCAGGAGGGGAGAATCTATCTGCTATACAATATATGAAAATTTGGAAGGAGTGGAATTCAATATAATGTAATACTCATTAGCTAGAGGGAGAGGAGATAGTGTATTTTGTTTTACGCTGTATATATATATATATACGTAGTAAGTATATACGTAATATATATGATATATATATATATATATCATATATACGCTAAATTTTTTTACGTTTTTTCAAATTGTAGTTACATTCGGGCAAATACATCAACTTTGTTATATAGAATTATTTATACTGTTTTCAGAAATGGGTACCAGCAATATCGACTGGAGAAGTGCACCTCGGACTGCCGAGAGAGACGATATGCAACCAGGCGAAGGGTCTCCAGCTGCGAGCGGCGGTGGAGCGTCCCACTCTGATATAGACATATGGTACCCTAACATCAAGCAGGAGTGCTCGGAATACTCCAGGAATCCCGACCAGCGCACTGGTAAATATATTGGTGACCTTAATGTGAACGTTAAAAGATGCTGTATGAATCTACGGTATGCGAATAGAAAATGTCTACACACTAATTGTGGCTTCGAATGCTATAATTAAACAATTCTTTATTTGTTTAAAGTAACGTTACAGAGCGACAGTTCGCAAGTTTGGAATTTAAATCGTAATATTTTAATATTTACATTTCCGAAATTGAGTACGACAAACAATCTGCCTTAATAATTTTGTGCCCTGAGGCAGAATATGAAGCGAACGCTTCCACATTATTTAATTAATAAGTATCAAGACACAGGCATTCAAAGCGATACGAGTCGTATTTTTTAAATACTAGAAGCATTGTTGTAATTTCGACTAAGGGGTGAAATATGATTGTACAGGGTGGATCACCGGCCGCACACGTCGTCCATATTGACCAGGCGGTCCGTTAGCTCGCATTGACCAGACTGCTTTCGGGAGTTCTTTATGCGATTATAAGAAAATTTATTTGTGACGTAAGTTAGATAATTTACTACTGTGGTCCAGGGTACCGCTATCGGTCAAAGTGAACCATATACGATGTCGATATCAACGATGCGACGTGACATAATGTTAAGTTAGTCGCTAATCTGATTAAGTTAGTTATAAGAAACTACCACTACCCATTAAATACACGTAGTAGAAATTATATAAATCGATGAATATGTCATCCGTGTTTCCGTAGTCAACCTTTCCTTCCCTCATGAACGTAGTGTAAAAAGATTGGCGTGATAGACCGGAAGATACTACCGGGAACGGGAAAGTCTCAGTGTAAGGCAATACCTTTTCTCACAGTGACGCCCAACGATCAGAACTTCCTTTACGTTTCTCATCGAACTTAATAAAAAATATTATTAATACAAATAATTTATTTTTATTGCAGATCTGGAAATACAAGATTTGGTTTTAGCGCATCCTACTGTACCTCCACCTTTTCCTGGAAAAGAAAAAGAATTGAAGACCACTTTCACTGCCTATAATTCCTTAAGTAGGCGGAAGCTCACTTCCACTGTGGAGAAAATGTTTGTATGTAAACAGTGCAATTATTCGTGCTATCAAAAATCTGAATTAAACATACATTCCTACGCGCATACTGGAAAGAAACTATTTTTATGTTCACAATGCAATTATTCGTGCAATAATATGTCAAGTTTAAAAACACACGCACTCACGCATAGTGGAGTGAAACCGTTTTCATGTGCACAGTGCAATTATTCGTGCAATCGAAAATCAAGTCTACACACACATGCATTCACGCATATGGAACATAAACTATTTTCATGTTCACAATGTAATTATTCGTGTTATCAAATATCACAATTGACAAAGCATGCACTATCACATACTGGAGTAAAACTATTTTCGTGTATCCAGTGCAAATATTCATGTAATCGAAAATCACAACTAACGATCCATGTACTTTCACATACTGGAGAAAAACTTTTTTCGTGTATACAGTGCAGTTATACATGTAATCGAAAATCGAATTTAAAAAGACATGCACTCAAGCATACTGGAGTGAAAGTATTTTCATGTTCACAGTGCAATTATTCGTGCAATCATAAATCAAGTTTAACAAATCATGTACTTACGCATACGGGAAAAAAACTATTTTCATGTTCACAATGTAATTATTCGTGTAATGTTAAATCACAATTAACGAACCATATGCTTTCACACACTGGAGAGAAACTATTTTCATGTTCGCAGTGCAAGTATTCGTGTAATCTTAAATCACAACTAAAGAGACATGCGCTTACTCATTCCGGTGAGAAACTATTTTCTTGTTCACAGTGCAATTATTCGTGTTATCAAAAAACTAACTTAAAAACACATGCACTCACGCATACTGGAGAAAAACTATTTTCATGTTCACAGTGCAATTTTTCATGTAATCGAAAATCAAACTTAAAAAGTCATATTCTTACGCACACTGAAAGGAAACTATTTTCATGTTCACAATGCAATTATTCGTGCAATCAAAAATCACACTTAACAATCCATTTGCTTTCACACACTGGTGAAAAACTGTTTTCATGTTCATTGTGCAGTTATTCTTGCAATCGAAAATCAAGTTTAAAAACACACGCACTCACGCACACTGAAAAAAAACAATTTTCATGTTCACTGTGCAATTATTCGTGCAATCATAAATCGAGTCTAAAATGTCACGTCGCTACACATTCTGTTGAGAAACGTTTTTCATGTAAACAGTGCAGTTATTCGTGTTATGTTGAATCACGTCTAAAGAAACATATGCTTACTCATACTGTAGAGAAACCTTTTTTGTGTTCAAAGTGCAATTATTCATGCAAGCAAAAGTCAAGCTTAAAATCACATGCACTCACGCATACTAGATAGAAACTATTATCAACTTCAAAGCGCAAATATTAATGTGATAAAAAATCCTATTTAACTATCCATGAGGCCACACACTGGAAAAATACAATTTCTTGTTCATAGTATAATTATACATGCATTCGAAAATCAAGCTTGAACACACATGCACACGCGCGTACTGGAGATGTTATACAACGAATACTCGTACAATTTATATCACATCTAAAGAGATGTATGTGCTTATGTATACTGGGGTGAAATTAATTTTTTGTGCACAGTGCAATTATTTGTTCATTCGAATATTAAGCTTAAAAATACATTCACTCACGCATTTTGTTACTTTGTACTATTTGGAAAGGCCACGCAAGATCACATATTTATTTGATACGTTGCTTTGTTAAATTAAACGCGTCCGGCGGTGGTGGGTCACTTTATAGCCACATAAGTTTTCGGTTTTTCAACCGTTTTTAGGAGGTTTTTATAGTTATTTTATTTCATATGTGATTTAATGAAATGGCATGATGTGCCCTTAAAAATATTACAAATAATGTACGTTTTCTCGCGTGTCGATATGTTTAGTTGTTATATAATAAAAAAGGATAACACAAGTGATTGATTATTAGATAAAATGGATTGTAATGAGGGGGCGTGGCATCTCATCATAAGAGCAACCAATTGAGCGGTCGTTGATTCTGAAGACAGGACCGAATGACAACGTTGCACACTTCTTATACAAACAGCTTAAAACGGGGCGTAAAATCATCTTTCAAGATAGTTCTGTCCCTGGATTGGAAAAAGTTAGCCTCGAAGACAGTTCGCTTGAGAACTTGGAAGAGACCGCTGCGAAACGGTCAGTGAAGAATGGTCCTCAGGGTAAGAGTTATTTGTTAATCTCGGACAGCATTCTCCAATCGTATAGAGGGAAAAAAAGTTCAAAAAATGTCAGAATTCGAGTCCAAACAGACAGAAAGTACGAAGAAAGTGAAGAAACGAGCAAAGCAGAATCGAAAGGATCAACGGATGTTGACCAACTGGAGATGCAGACGGCTGGCGAGCAGAGGCAGCCAACACCAAGACATGGGAGACGGAGATAGTTTAATTAGATTAAGTTAATTATAAGAAATTTTTCCTGCCATTGTAGATATGTATGTCGTAGGAAATAAACAATCGATATAGGTCATATTTGTGTTTTTAATATTTACCTGTCTCCTTCTATAACCATAGTACAAATAAGATAGAGATGTGAGCGATAAAGTATATCTATATAAAATGATTAATAGCATATTAAATTATTGGATTGCCCTTTTTAATGGTTTCGTATGAAGTACCAACTTTAACGAGACAACGTGAAGTGTTCTTTATAGGTATACGTATAAATAATTTTGCTATTAACTCGCTAATATCGCGGATGCATCGGCTTGGCATAAGTTGAATTTCGTTGACATTTTTCGTTACAGGGGCATACCTGAACTGAAGAAATATTACAAAGTTTTTATTTTTTGTTATATTTGAACCCTTGGTAGGTCCAAACCCTTCAATCTATTTAATGTTATAAATACAAATCGAAACCAACCATTAGGCAGTGGCGTGCAGTGGTGACTAACTTGGTGTTACAGATGATTACAGTAGGTAGGTATACTAGAAAATCTAAAAAAATCTTTATAACCCACTAAAGTCGTGTGTTACGCCATAGACAAGGTTTCGCCAAACTGGGTAATAACGGCTTAAATTTTATGTCGTCGTTCATAAGATTAGGATAATTTAAATTATTTTTATTTACCTGAAGTTTTAGTAATGCACAACTTTTCTCGTTTGTATGCATTTCCACGCCCCTGCCACTTGGATTAACGTATGCTACTCTGAATTTGGATACGATTTGCTATACCAATCTTCAGGGATAAATCAACTCAAAGTAAAAAAGACTAATCAAAAATAACACTAGTCTATTTTATTTGAGGCATAAAAATGATAATGTGCGATTTGTACTGTTAACGTTCACTACCTATTTCAGAATCGAAATATGACTAATGACCAATAAGATTAACGATTCATGACGCGCATCTCCTTCATGATCACAGCGTCAAATTGTACTTTATTACGTCAGGTTTCTCCTTTAATTACAATCATACATCCTTCCAAACTTGACAAAAATTTGTCTTATGTGGGGCTAATTGTTTCAACAAATATTACTTGAAATGAACAATAGTTAATAAATGAAATGATATATAATGAAAAAATAATGTATACCTATTTTAAAACTTTAATATTAATATCTACGTGGTTAAATATAAGTACATTATTAGATTTATGCAATTTTTCAAATTCACATAACAATAACAACGTAACAAAATAAAATATACTTCCAAATCCGACATTTATCGCTCAAACAAATCAAAGTTATACATTTAAAAATATAACAAAAAAAAAAAACATTAAGTCGTAACCATTCTAATTATATAAAGTAAGGATTAGTCTTTTTAATTGGCGCTGAACTGCCGGCGTGAATAAATGTGTTTCACGATCGTTTTAGAGCGATATGATATGACTCGCATTCTTTTTGCACAGATTTTCGACTCGAACTCTAATACTAGTAATTTTTGTTGTTCAAAATTCTTAGTGTGTCATGGCGGGGGGGCGGAGAAAGAAAAAAGTAATGATAAGAGATTCCAATACTTGTTTAAGCACCCACCCAGAATGTCAAATTGATTAGTTTCGATCGTGAACCGATATTCAGCTTGACCCGCTGTTCCGACAAATTGTGCATATGAACCATCGCTATTAGCTAACATACCTTTGATATGCCTAAGCGCGAAGTGACGCGAAGTTATCACATTTATTAGCCGAAAAAATGAAATAAAATAATGGCTGGAAATCGCGTCTCGCAAATACATGCAGGTCGCTGACGGCAGACCCATATAAATAAAAAACCTAGGGGCTCGTTCAAAAGCGAATAACGACCGTGGTGACCTCCAGCCCAAGTGTTGTGCGATGCGCGTTAAACTACGGGAGATGAAAATAACGGGATTACGAAGATATCTGAAAGGGCGCGTATTGTTTCGAGGGGACGCATCCTGCCGTCAGATAGAATCGAAAGTCGTAGGGCCATTAAAGCTGGACCCGTTGTACTGGCGAGAATAGGGAATGCACAGTTACGTGCCCATTAGCTAGCGTCCAGGGTCGAAACGTGACGAGAACAAAAGACGCCGTTTCTTTGTGCAATATGCTCTTTTAATATAACGTTGGACGAACCGCATGACTCGAAATGTAAATGAAAATTGCAAGAAATAACATTCCCGCCAATTCAGTCTTTAGTGTTGGTGACGTCATTTAGTCATGTTTTGATACGTGAATATGATTTTGAAGCGATGAGTACGAATCTAGATTGCTTAACGAATATGACAATCGATCATGGTGGGCTTAGTATTTAGTAGAATAAGAATAACTAAATAATATGTGTAATTAGATATAAGACTGTAAAGTAGCTTAAGAAATAAATAAATAACTAAATTTAACTGAAGTGTAAATAATTAGAATATAAGATTAATTATAGTCAGCGATAAGACGAAGGAGGGGTCAGTTCGGGTTTGGAGCGGGCGTGGCCTCCAGAAGAAACGAATGGACCAATGGGATGGTGGCCCGTCCTATGACGGGAAGAGGGCAGGTCGGCAGATGGGAGACACCCCACTGTTGAGGTATAAAAATGGCCTACACACGGCCCGAGGATTCAGTTGTAAAAGTGATAAACAGAGAGAGTTGTCAAAACCCGGAGGAGTGAGTTGGACACGAGGTCCGGGAGGAAAAGTTGTAGAACTCAGTTGTAAAAGCGGAAAACAGAGAGAGTTGTCGAATCCCGGAGGAGTGAGTCGGACACGAGGTCCGGGAGGATCAAAGTTGTAGAAAAGAAGTTGTAACAGAGAGTTGTCGAAACGAGGTCCGGAGGGGTGAGTCGGAGACGAGATCCGGGAGGCGAAGTTACACAGAGAGAAGTTGTCGAGACGCAGTTGAAAGCACACAGAAGCAGACATTCAACACCGGAAACCCGATCGAACGTAATCGAGAGTCGGAGGATAGACAGCCACAGTTCACCGCAGTTTATCTAGGAGCAGCTGCCCCGCCCGTTCCGGGCAACCAGTCTGATCCAGCCTTTCGCCGGAGCAGCCGCGGAGCCAGCAGGTAGCCGCCCACGCCGGGTGCTCACGGTATCACTTCGCCGGCCAGAAAATCGCAAGATGACCCGAGGTAGAATAAGTTTTAGATTAAGTTAGTTCTAAGTATTTCCACCTGCCCGCGAATGTAACTATGTATTCAATAAATGTATAATTTGTACATCTTCGTGTGTTCATATTCACCTGTATTACGCTTCCTATAACCATGGTACTGATGAAAGCGTGATACTTGATGGATGAGTCGCGAAGCGAATATCCCGTTAGAGTACGGGGTATCGTTCTGATGAGCGATCAGGAGCATGGTACGACTCATGACTTCTAGACGAACATTGACTCGAGTCACATGGCGCACAACGTCGTGTCCCCCGTGTGTATCACATAACGCACACCACGTCTCTTGTGTGATTATCATCTTTAGTGATATTTTGCACGTCGACCTTTCATATTGAGACGCACCAGGGCAAAAAGTAGCAATAGAGCTAGCCGAGTGTAACGTCATCGCACGACAACATACATAGAACGTACTCTAGAACTTTATCTATGACTTTTCTATATTGTAACTAAAATGTCAGTCATGGGACCGAAATTCTTTCTTTTATCGTGTTAAAATCTAATAGATACTTCTTTTAGGAGTGCTGCGCGCAATATAGTTTAGTAGAATCATGGATCCTGTTCATCCGGATTGTATCACGGTGAAGTCTGAACCTGGGAGCGGGAGCTATGAACTCATCAAGGTTAAAGAAGAAAATGTTAGCGACGAACCCGATACGAGTACTGATCTTGATGAGACAGGAGTATTAAGCGTTAAGTTCGAACCGGGAACATCTGTCGTCAAGTCCGAGCCAGGGCGGGGAGTGGAAGGTGACGAGCTCTCTGCTGACGCTAATGAAGAATGTGCCAAAATTTTCGGCGGTGAGTCAATTGATACATGTTTATTATGAGAGGGAAATAAACACTTTGCATCGGTAACACCTCATCCGGGTGGAAGAATTCACAATTGTCCAGTAATCGTTATTTGTTACTTGTCGTGTTAATTTCGTTATTATTTTACTTGCGATACTGTTTGTCTAGTGATAAATATATACCGGGTGTTGTATAGTAGACCTGGCACACAATATTTACTGGCCGGATGCCTTACCATACCATTAAAATGTTCAAGGAGTATGTATCGTTACTGAAAATATTATTTTACGAGATTTTTACAAAATTAGAATCAATTTTATAAAAAATTATTGTTGTTGCTACCGGGATTCGAATCTGGATCTCTTCTAATCCAGGGAACATTCATTATCCGATTATACTATACCGACATAGTGTATTGACGACAAATTTTCGAACCTGTATGCTACACTTTTCAAATGAATACATCTATCGTTCCATTATTTGAAAGCCATCTACTTTTTTTTTTGCGGAATGTGTTCTCCTTAATAATATATAAGTTGGATCAATGTGTCCAAAATTTAATAAAAACGAATTGTTACTTCTGGCGTCTCCTATCGGTTTAATCAAAGGTATTTGCGATACCGTGTAAGCAAAGTAGATGGCTTTTAAATAATGGAACGATTGATGTGTTAATTTGAAAAGTGTATCATATAGGTTCGAAAATTTGTCGTCAATCCACTGTGTTGGTATAGCATAATCGGATAATGCATGTTAAATAAAGATAAAATTGATCTTTCTAATTAATGTATTTAATTCGTATTTATATATAATTTAGTTGAAATAATCGCATAACTTCGACATTTTTAAATGCTTATATCTCTGACGTGGTTAAGTGTAGGCCCATGCAGCTTGAACATTTTCGACATAAAATATTGTGCACTGTGTATTGAAACGTATTTTTTTAACTTCTTTTCATTTCTGATCAACAGATAAATCTGAGCCTGGATCTTCTAACGTCAAGGTCGAGCCAGGGCGAGCAGCGGGAAGTGACGAGCTCTATTCTGATATAGATACAACAGATACAGATGTGAAAGATGAATGTGCGAAAATTTCCAGTGGTAAATCATTTATTTCCTACTAAATATTAAATAAATTTCTATCCGGAGGAGAGTGAGGAGGTCATCTTGTATGGTAGCCGCGTATCGCTACCTTGTTGCCCCCTGTAGCATGGCGGCGAAAAAAGTTTCAACCTCGAGCGCGATTGAGAAGTACCGATGTGGGAGCGCTTACTCATTCTTTATTACTGTATGTCATCTTTGTCAAAATAATGTTGAGACATACATTTAGTGATGGCGCGGTCGCCGAGTATTTTATTGAGGCCGGTTTTTTGTTTGTATTTTAGATAATCAATTGTTGATATTTGTTTAAAAATAGTTACTACTAATAAAACTATTTATTTTAAAGATCCGTTCTCATACTCAATTGCGTCTATGTGGCTACATTTTTATGAATTTTGCACTATCTTAGCTAATAGCATAAACAAATAAGGCGGCTTTGATTTCAATCTTCTGAGTTATCGGTTATCTTGCCTTATCCGTTGTTTGGGCGTTGGCTGTCGTTACTGTATTGAATTCGGCTCTGACGAGTTCCACGCCAGACTGGTCGGGCCTTGACTTCCAAGAATTTCCCTGCATTATGTGATCTGACACTTCTCTCGCGTTCTCCTGTCGCGGACGCCCGAGATGGTATCAGAAACAAAACTGCAACTGGGAGTAACAGTAGCAGTTTTACGATCGATTATTGTTTGTATGTTTTAAAAGCATTTATCAAAAGCATAACAATTTTAAAATCTCCGCTCTAGCTGTAAAATCAAATGAAGACGGCGATGTCACAAGTTCACCCACAGCATAAACAAATAATACCACTGTGCACACAAATCACGAACAATTCAGTGCTGGTGCACTGGAGCTGAAATGCTATTGCGATGTGCCGCGAATGCTATTGCGATATCGAGATCGAACATAATATCGCTCAAGTTGATGTTCGCTGGCGTCAAGGTTACATTTCACACTGAAAAACGAGCATGAGGAAATACGCGGATGGGAATTTGGACGCGGAATGTGTCAATAATATTGGTCGCGGCTGATTCGAAAAGATGCGCCAAAAGTGTGTTTACGAATTCGGAATAAAAGAGATTAACAAATTATAACACAATACAATTGAAAAAAAGATTATACAATATTCACACACAAGTCTCTAACACTCATTTAGTTTATTTTTTATATATGTACGCTCTTACGGGCTTTTACAAATTATTTGTATAACATGTCCAGCTCGTACAAAATAATACATAAAAAAATTAAGCTAAGTATGAAAGTTTAAATTAAATACAGAATGGCTTAAATACCTTTCTCAATACAGCATAAAAACTTATATTATATTCAATAATTGAAAATCGGAATATATCGACAAGGCCATCATTGTATATGAAGCATTTGCACTTACACTTACAACGCCAGCGATATGATACAAAATTAATTCAGTTCAATAAAGGGCGTGCAGAATGCTATTTACTATTTAAAATAAAAATAATAAATCACTATTAGTTCTTTCACACGATAAGTTATTTAAATTAAGAATACTCATTAGAAAATCAGAATTTATTTATTCAACGGATATACACAGTTTGAAGGTTAAAAAAGAAAATATGTGAACCCTTTTTATTTTTAATTCATGTAAGCATGGAAGCCAAATTGCCGAGTTATATTCTAAGTTGCTACAAACTTCAGTCGTGTATAAGATTTTAAGAGATTTAAGTGAATTTATATCTTAATACAAAACCGAGACGTTGTGTAGCTTTATTCATAATTTCAATAATGAAAGTTTTTCATCGAATAATATGAAAACATTTTTGATATGCGATAGTTGTTCATGAGTAACGCTGTCGGTGCTGCAATGAAAAATAACGGGGTTTTTGATTATGTGAAACGTTAATAGATCATTTTTAGAGTCGAAATTGTTTTGGATATATTAATATCATCGGCAAAACATAGTAGACTTCATAAATGATTAACATATCTTTAATAAATAATAAAAATAAAACTGGTCCTAAGTGTGAGCCCTGCGGTACACCTGTGAATGTTCGTGACACTAGCGGATTCTTATTAGGTCGTAGCAAAATTCAATAATTATTAAACGAATTTAAAAAAAAATATCTTTCAATCCATGTTTTTAGGCAAACAATATCGCACTTTAATATTTATTTGATATCGTTAATAAATTAACAGTATCTTCATGAAGGAGTATGAGATGATCATAATCATATATTGATTTAGAAAAGTAAAAATATGTTTTCAAACAATAAACTTTTAAATACTTAATGAATGTATATATTTATAATTAATACATTAATTAAGTATTTAAAATATCACAGACCTATGTTCTGAATAATTACAACTTCACAATAAGAATGTGTTTTCCTTAATAATAAATTTTTATATTTTTCTTCTAGACGCTAAGCCGAGCACCGGCTCCCATAGCCCGGCCCACGTGGACAGCGGTCACACCAGCCACCTTCCCAAGCTGAAGCAAAGACAAATCAGAAGTCAATCTACAAGGCAATCTCTGTCGTGTCCTAAGTGCAGTTATTCGACTAATCGAAGGAATTCCTTGAAGACTCATATACAAAATCACAGCGGAGAGAAACCAGTATCATGTACCATTTGTGATTATAAGTGCAAGTACAAGTCTATTTTAAGAGTTCACATGTTTACTCACGCAGTAGAGAAACCAATATCATGTACCATGTGTGATTATAAGTGCATTTTTAAATCTGAATTAAATAAGCACATGTCTAATCACACTGGTAAGAAACCAATATCATGTTCCGAATGTGATTATAAGTGTAATACAAAGACTGCGTTATATAGGCATACATTGTCTCATACCGGAGAAAAACCAATATCATGTACCAAGTGTGATTATAAGTGCAAGTTAAAGTCTATTTTAAGAAAACACATGTTTACTCACGAAGCAGAAAAACCAATATCGTGTACCATGTGTGATTATAAGTGCATTATTAAATCTGAATTGAATAAGCACATGTTCATTCACACCGGAAAGAAACCAATATCATGTTCCTTGTGTGATTATAAGTGCAAGTTGAAGTCTATTTTGAGAAAGCACATGTTTACTCATACAGCAGAGAAGCCAATATCATGTACCATGTGTGATTATAAGTGCATTTTCAAATTTGAATTGAGTAAGCATATGTTTATTCACACCGGAAAGAAACCAGTACCGTGCACCAAATGTGATTATATGTGTCATTCAAAATCAGCGTTGAATAGGCACATGCTTACTCATACCGGAGAGAAACCAATATCATGTACCATGTGTGATTATAAGTGCAAGTTAAAGTTTACTTTACGAAAGCACATGTATACTCATGCAGGAGAAAAGCCAATATCATGTACTATGTGCGATTATAAGTGCATTTTTAATTACGAATTGAGTGCGCACATGTTAATTCACACCGGAAAGAAACCAATATCATGTACCACATGTGATTATAAGTGTCATTCAAAATCTGCGTTCAATAGGCACATGCTTACTCATACTGGAGAGAAACCATTATCATGTACCGCATGCGAGTATAAATGTCAGACAAAAACTGAATTGAACCACCACACACTTACTCACACCGGAGAGAAACCAATATCATGTACCAAGTGTGATTATAAGTGCTTTTATAAATGCATGCTGAATAGGCACATGCTTACTCACCCCGAAGAGACGCCAATATCATGCACCATATGTGGTTTTAAGTGCCATTCAAAATATAAATTGAATCAGCACATGTTTAGTCACAACGATGACAAAACCATATCGTGTACCATGTGTGATTATAAGTTCGTTTATAAATCTGCGTTGAATAGGCACATGCTTACTCACACCGAAGAGACACCAATACTGTGCACCATATGTGGCCATAAGTGCCATTCAAAATATAATTTGAAACAGCACATGTTTACTCACACTGGAGACAAACCAATATCGTGTGCGTCTTGTGATTTTAAGTGCCATTCAAAATCTAAGTTGACTGCTCATATGTTCACTCACACGGGAGAGAAACCGTTCTCATGTACCATATGTGATTACAAGTGCCCATCAAAATCTATGTTGAATAGGCACACGTTTACTCACACCGGAGAGAAACCAGTATCATGCACTGTGTGCGATTATAAATGCATTTTCAAATCTGCTTTGAAGAGGCACATGTTTACGCACACCGGTGAGAAACCAGTATCATGTTTCATATGTGATTATAAGTGTCATTCAAAATCTAACTTAAATAGGCACATGTCTACTCACAACAGAGAATGACCAATTAAAATGCGGTTTTCGGTAGAAGGATCGTCTACAACGACTTAATATGATCGTATTGAAAAAATCAATTGAAAATTCACGTGTTTGTATTGTGTTTATTAAATGTATTGTATTTACGCACATGCTTTACAATTCGCGGAAGATTTGACACTATCAGGTAAATCAGATACTGGAGGAATGTCCAGTTAGAAGCCTCATTAATGGGCAAGTAGATGAGCTTGTGTATTTGGGAATTGTTTGATAGAAACGTGAAGGCGGAGAAAGTTATTGAAAGGAGACTAACTGCAGAGAACAGAGTGAACGGGCCTTTGAATGGAATAATATCTAATGGGAAATTGTCAACCGTGGTAAGACTAGCGGCAAATTAGGCTGAATGCAGTGGAAATTAAATGGCAAATTAGACTGAATACGTATATGTGGCAGATCCATTTATGTCGGAGTAAAGAAGGAAGAAATTAGAAGATAATGAATAGCTCATATTAACATAGTGAATAATATTAAAAAAGGATTGCTTTGGAGGTTTTGTAATATGGAACGAATAAATGAGGAGAAAATCGTAAGAAAGATATATAACCCAATGTCCGCAGAAGACTTGGCACGATGAGGTAAACTAGGTACTTGAAGATTGCCCTGTTAAAATCAATAATCAACGGGCTTGTATGAATGTGGATGAGGCGAGAATTGTGTGTACAGGACAGGACAGAAGAGCGTGGCGCTCTATCTTATCTGCCTACCTCCGCGGCGAAACGGCGTGATGGTAGTTAGTTTGTTAGTTAGTCTTTACTGTTTTAACATAGTTCAGTATGACACTGGCTTCTTTTACTGGGGACTCCGTGTTCGATTTCTTGTGAGAATACACTACATTTGTGCTTGTGAATTATTTTTTTTTTTTAAATATAACAGTATGTAAAAAGTTAATAAAAAACTATGTTTTGAAATCAAAACAAGCATGGATTACAAATTTTGAAATGTCATATTAATACTCGATTATAAATATAATAAATAACTTTAAGAAATGGAGACCGCCTCTCTGTAACGCAATATTCGTAGGCAATTAATGATTTTTACGAGTTTTCAAACTTTGCGTTTAAGTTAGCTATTGATGTTATTATTAGTTTTGCTTTTTATTAATAAATAAAATGGTATTTAACGGGCAGATGTCTTTGTTTATTTTAATAGAAATGTTTCCACTCGAGACACGCGTCTGGTAAAGTTTGCTGGTGGGAGTCAGTCAAGTCGTCGAAATGAGTTGATAGCGTTTTTTTATCTTCATGAACAAGTTTAATATTTGTAATGTATGTAATTAAAATCACTTAAAAAATTCAAGTTATTAGCTTTCTTAGCTTACATATCAGTTTTTGGTTTCAAATTCACACATATTCCGGTCCTGATTGTGTTTTATTATTGTAGATTGTTTAATTTAAAGATTTTTCGGGGTGTTATGGTGACGTTATGAAAGATAGACCGAAATCGGCGATGTCACCGATTGTGTTGTATTAAAGATTATGAGGTACGTGCTTTGTGCAGATTTATGTTTAAAGTTGATGAAGGCGTATGGCAGCCAGAGTCAGAAGGGTTTACTGTTGTGTTAATAATGATCCTCTCAATAACCACCCATCATTTACATAGTCGTTCGATAATGATCGTAGAGATGTATTGCGTATGTGGGGCCAGAGCAGGTTGAAGAAGATAAACTACTTAAAGTGGACACGGGTTTATTGAGCGGAGATACAGTTTAGAAATATTCAATAAAAAATTTACACCGAGGAGTGTTTGTTTACTGGAGTTCTTTATTTGAAGACTATTTTTTTTATCTAATACGAGAACATTCTGGCTTGGATAGAGTTCAGGGATGGTATCTTCTGATCCTTAAACTGCGAAATAATATTTACAAAGCTAGAAAACGATTTAAAGCATTTTAAGTATATGAAGTCAGCCTAAGAACTGCGAAATCATGAACTAAACATAACAGCCATTGGACAGAGTGTACTAACGTCCGCTAGGGGCGTGCAAATCAAGGAAATGTAATCACCTCATATCACCTGTAACCTCCCTGTCAACTGCGCACAAGTCAAGGGAATCGTTCCTAAGTTTAGTAAGAATATGCTTCTTTTAACAATGTTTAAAATCTAGAAAGGTAATACTTGCATTTATTACGTCGCGAAACTTTAAAATATTTGAATATTGCTAGAGCACGGGCCACGCGCCTGGGGACGCTAAACCCTCCTCAACCGCTACTAAACTAGTGTTAGTGACCGAACAAAGGGTCGCTATCCCCTCCTCCGCGCGTTGGCCGAGATGGGTTGCTGCCCGGACTGAGTACGCTCTCTCGCTTCCCGATCGTTTAACGCTCTGGATCTGCTTCCGAGATGCCACCGGTTTGCAGGCAGCTCCTTACCAACCCCCATTTTGCCCCGAGGCGAAGCCGCCAGGAAGCTGCGACGTGGCTCCTGGAAGGTATGTGAATACCCCGCCTTGGATACGAAGCAAGCGGCGGATCTCGCCGCTCACAAAAAAGGACAGGAAGTCGTTCCTTCGTGAGATGACTGGACGCGGCCTTGAAGATGACGTAGCGAAGGCGCGCCCGCACCCGTGAACAATACCAGGGGCGGGCTCCAAACGCAGCTTGTTGCACGCGCCCGCAGCAGGCCACACGTGGCTATGCAGTCGGCCACAAGTGTGAGGTTAGACAAAAATGTGCATGGAAAGAACAATAATAACAATCAGTGCATCCGAGCTTAATTAAGGTTAGATATAAGTAGCGATAAAAATTGATGTATTTTTTGTGTTGTAAACAAATGTGTAAAACGTATAGAAAGCTTGTTAATTTAATTTACTCTCCCGCCACCTCCTCTTGACCACCACTAATGTTGATTGCGCAACGACCAGAGTGGCAGCATTCATATCAATTTCATAAATCGCCCGGTGGCACATCCCATAACAAAATCACAAAAGGGTTGTCGTTTAGTATAACGTCATTGCACGATGCTGCACTGAACGTAACTGAAAACTTTACAACTTTTCTCCTTGGTAAATCATTATTTGACGTTCTTAAAATGACAGCTAAAACCTCTGTTAATTCTAAATTATTCAAAAGCAAAAATATGTGTGTTTTTACCGCAAAATAACGATGCAATTGTTCTGCTGAGGGCGTAAATACTTCGGTAATATGAAAGTGATGGCGCCGCCCGTGCCTGCTGCCATGGAACCCCGATTGTTTCATTTGTCGTATTAAACCTAAAGCATCATGGATCCTGTTGGTCCGAATTGTTTCACGGTGAAGTCTGAACCTGGCAGCGGGGTCTTTGAACTCGTCAAGGTTAAAGAAGAAAATGATATCGCGGTACCCGATACGAGTACTAATCTTGATGAGACAGGAATATTTGCCGTCAAGTCCGAGCCAGGACGGGGAGTGGAAAGTGACGCGCTCAATACTGTTACAGATATAACATTTGCTGATGTCAAAAAAGAGTGTGCGAAGATTTCCAGTGGTGAGTCAATTTATAAATCTTTATATGACAGAAAAATTTACATTATCTGTGTTATCTTTGGAAGTACCACCAGACTCTCTTGAGGTTCTATCTTCTCTTGGTACTCTCGAGTTGCTTTAGAGTGAAACTCGGTATCTACCGAGTACACGAATAAATATTTATTGATTACAATAACGTATGGACAATGATATAATTCAGATATAGACTACTATCTGTTGCCAAGTGGCAATGGAAAAGAGTCCCGTTCCCCCAGTGACGGACTCTTATAACTCTTGTCCCCCACCACTCATCTAACACTCACACACACACATGTCCAACGTGACAGTTCTCACACTATCATTGTTATTTATTCCTTCAAACACATAGTGTCAATCTTCTTAGTATTTTTCTTATAACTGGCTACCTAGTGAGAAATGTATACTGAGAGTAACACTCCTAGTACATATTATAGAGATATATACCTACAAGTTAAGTTAAAAGTATGAGTCGAAAATGTTCAAGTTGCATCTACCTAGGCTTGCCATACGTTCCGGTTTGACCAAAATTATCCCAGTTTGACACGTTGGTTCCGACATCCCGGCCAGTGTGGCATTTTATCCCGGCCGTTAAAACATTATTTAAAAACGATCCCATTCAAGATGATTTAGTTATTGCAGCCAAAATTTCCGCCAATTCAAAACTTCTGACTGTACGTTAACAAAATTCCGAGCGATAATTGTTCCGGTTTAGAGCATCATAATTATGGTAAGCCTACGACCTACCTGATCTCAACCATCAGAAATATGGGTATTTAAAAAATATTGTAGTTTTGCGATTATTTTTATAAATTAAGATATTTTAGTGATTCCAAATACAAAACAGTATGTTCATTGTTAGATAAATTTGGGACCGATGTAAAGATGTAGAATAATAATTTATACAATATTTGTTTCGACTTATCGCTTATTGTGGTAATGTAAAGATCTCGTAAAATTATATTTTCGATAACATTATAGAATTTGTACATACTAATGTGACATTTTCGACGCGTAGTTTAGTCAGGTATCCATTTATAATGATTGCGGACCAGCTAATAACCATGCTTTTTTTGTTCAAGCCTATTTATTTAACTGTTTACCGACAGGTAAACATGAGCCAGGAACATCTACCCCCAAGTCCGAGCCAGGGTGGGCAGCGGAAGTAGATATAACATATGTTGACGTCAAAGAAGAATGTGCGAATATTTCCGGTGGTGAGAGAATTTTTAAATATTTTTTTTGACAATATTCCAGACCTTGAAGTTAATTTATTTTCTTTTATTTGCCTTGTAGATAAACTTGTTCTTGATGATGATGATGATGATGAGATTAGAAGATAATAAAATAAAATGAAACGTAGAAATGTGTTCACTCTAGGCACACTGTGGCGAGAGAATTAATTCCCGATGAACGCAGTGAACCTCCTTTTATTTCGCTTTGTACAATGACACTACTATTCATTCATGTGTTTCATGTCGGGCCATATCATGATATATTAAACACGCGACATGCCAGTCTTATTATTATTATTTTTCATCGTTCTTTTTAATATTGATATTATTTCGTGTTCCAACGAGGTACTTAAACAGATATCAGGAAAGTGTCCGTTGAAGACAATGTCATCTTTGTTCGAGCGGTCGCCGGCTTCCACTGTGTTGCATTCGTGCGCTTGTTCCATCGTTTAATTTTTGATTTTAATTAATTCACTGTCGCCCCATGGCGCCGCTGGTATCTTATCACGCCGTGATCTCGCTGTCGCTATCTTAAATTTATCTTAAATTATTGTAATAATTCCGCTTCATGTTTAAATCATTTTTGATTACGTATAGTTCATACAATAGTTGCAATTCTTCACTGTTCCGAGCATATTTAAATGGTCCCGCTTTCGGGACCTAGCTCACAGCATAATGGCCATTCTGTTCTGGCTAAGCCTTGCAGCATCGCTTGGGTATTCGTTTAGACGATTAAAGCTTAACTATAAGCCCAAACAAATAAGGTAGCATTGTTTCGAGCTTTGGAGACTTATTAGGATCATTTGGTGTTCTTACAACTTCATCTTATTAATTTTAACCACAAAATGTACGAAACCTCAGGAAAACATGATTAAAACCCTGTTCTTATAGGTGGTCCAAAGTTATATTCATATTTAGGTGGGTTTGACCGGGATTATCCCGGTTTCAAACGTTGGACCGATGTGACATTTTGTCCCGGACGTTGGGGATGCGATGCTCGAGCCTCTCCGCACCGTGCGGCTCTCTGTGTTCTCAGGGGCGACAGTTGACACTGATCATGGATCATTCGCAGTGTAATCAGTAAGGTGACGCAGTTCGCCTCATTTAGTTCAGATTTTAACCTAACACTTTTAAAATTATGTTTTGAATGCCGAAAAGAAATTGCTGATTTACGAATGAACTGCATAAAGATTTCCCATTTATAAAAAAAAGCTTCATAGTGAGGACAGCAAAGTGAAGTGGTAGCAATGTTGCACGCGGTGGGCGAGCGGACATTCAAGATCGTGTAAGCTCGTCATCTGTTAAAACATTTTTAGAAACGATGATTCCATTCAAGATGATCTAATTATTGCGGCCAAAGAGGCCACATTTGCTTTTCACACAGCGATGGACGATATGAGCTTCAAAATTTCTGACTGTACATCAAAATTGTTCCGCTTTAGATAATAATGTCCCGATTTAGAGCTTCATAATTATGGTACGCCAAGGTAAGGTAATGTAACATTGGACCAAATTCCTTGATTTTTAATTACATATATGAACTTACTTAGTAACAATGAAATATAGTTTTTTTTGTTGTATAAGACTCCTCTAATAGAGAATTTTAAAAGAAGTCATGACTTGATACTCTTCTCCCGTATTAAATCGTCTAATCTAACGTTCGAACAAATAAAAAACTTGTTTAGTAATTATTTAATAATATAATCAATCATTGACGGCTAAATAAATTTATACATTTAACATCTTGATGTTTTTAGAATTTGATAGGAAGGGTATCGTTTATTCTAACACATTGACTTCTTTGGCTCATATAACTTATTGAGAAAACTATAAATATTATTACCAGTTTTTTTTAGTTAAATTGGAGTAATATAAAACGCACTTTAGCATATTTAGTTCATATTGTTAACAATTTATCTGTTAGTCTATTTTTGAAGGAGTACGAATTATGTGTATTTTTATTTAATTGTAAAAACATTTCTTACATCTAATATACAACACTTCATGAAACATAAGAAAAAATAAATTACAACGTATATCACTTAGCATTAAAGAGTTATAAATACTAAAGAAAATAAGCACACGAAATGATCTGTTTTTAATCTTAGATACCACTATGCATAGAATGCATCGAATATTGACGTGGAAAAGTAAAGAAATACCCTCAAGCAATCAACTTTTATATTTCTCTTCCAGACGCTCAGACAAGAGCTGGCCCACACACCTCGAAGCTGATGCAAGGTCTCACCAGAAGTCAAGCAACAAAGCAACCTATGTACTGTCCCGAGTGTAGTTATTCGACAAATCGTAGGGATTCTTTGAAGAGGCACATGCTGAATCACAGTGGAGAGAAACCAATATCATGTTCCATGTGTGATTATAAGTGCAAGTCAAAGTCTACTTTAAGTAAGCACATGTTTACTCACGCGTCAGAGAAACCAATATCTTGTACCATGTGTGATTATAAGTGTATATTCAAATCTGCATTGAATACGCATATGTTTGTGCACACCGGAGAGAAACCAATATCATGTGCCACGTGTGATTACAAATGCCTTTCAAAAACTAAATTAAATCAGCACATGTTTACACATAGCGGAGAAAAATCGGTATCTTGTGCCAAATGTGATTATAAGTGTCATTCAAAATCTGCGTTAAATAGGCACATGTTTACTCACACTGGCGAGAAACGAACGACATGCACCATGTGCGATTTTAAATGCAAGCTAAAATCAACTTTGCGTAAGCACATGTTTACTCATAGCCGGGAGCCACCGCCACTGTCATGTGCTATGTGTGATTATAAATGCGTTTTAAAATCTGTGTTGAATAAGCATATGTATATTCATACCGGAGAGAAACCAATATCATGCACTAAATGTGATTACAAGTGCATTACTAAATCTAAATTGAATAAACACATGCTAACACACTTTGGAGTGAAACCAATATCATGTTCTATGTGTGATTATAAATGCACGTCAAAATCTAACTTGAATGCGCACATGTTTACTCACACCGGAGAGAAACCAATATCATGTACTATGTGCGATTATAAGTGTATTTTTAAATCTGCCTTGAATAGGCACTTGTTAACTCACACCGAAGAGATACCAATATTATGTACCGTATGTGGTTATAAGTGCCATTCAAAATATAAACTGAATCAACACATGTTTACTCACACCGGAGATAAACCGATATCATGTACGACTTGTGATTTTAAGTGCCATTCAAAATCTAAGTTGAATGCCCATATGTTCACTCATACCGGAGAAAAACCATTCTCATGTACCATATGTGATTACAAGTGCCCATCAAAATCTATGTTGAATAGACACACGTTTACTCACACCGGAGAAAAACCAATATCTTGTACCATGTGTGATTATAAGTGTATTTTCAAATCTGCTTTGAAAAGGCACATGTATACTCATACCGGAGAGAAACCAATATCATGTTCCGAGTGTGATTATAAGTGCCTATCAAAATCTAAATTGAATCTACACTTGCTTACTCACACTGGAGAGAAACCAATATCATGTACCGCATGTGATTATAAGTGTCAGACTAAATCTGAGCTGAACCACCATATGTTTACTCACTCCGGAGAGAAACCAATATCATGTACCAAGTGTGATTATAAGTGCATTTTCAAGTCTGCGTTAAATAGGCACATGTTTACTCACACCGAAGAGATACCAATATCATGTACCATTTGTGGTTCTAAATACCACTCAAAATATAAATTGAATCAGCACATGTTGACTCACACCGATGACAAAACCATCTCATGCACCATTTGCGATTTAAAGTGCTATTCAAAGTCCAAATTGAAATTACACATTTTTACTCACACCGGAGAGAAACCAATATCATGTTCCATATGTGATTACAAGTGTCCCTCAAAATCTATGTTGAACAAGCACATGTATACTCACACTGGAGAGAAGCCATTATCATGTTCTATGTGTGATTATAAGTGCATTTTTAAGTTTGCTTTGAAAAGGCACATGTTTACTCACACCGGAGAGAAACCAATATCATGTTCCACATGCGATTTTAAGTGTCTTTCAAATTCTAAACTGAATCAGCACATGCTTACTCACAATAGACCAAAACAAATGGCATGTACCATAAGTGCCATTCAAAATCTTTCTTAATTAGTATCTATTGTCATGTAAAATTTGTGATTATGTGCGGTTTTAAATCAATGTTGAATAAGCACATGCTTACTCACACTAAAAACAAATCATCTTCCGCGTATTATTATAATTGCTTAATATTTATTCAATATATTGTATTTCCTTACATTCTTTTATGCAATAACTACGTTTTCATGATATATATTGGTGACATTCTTAATAATTAAAAAAAAATGATTGGTTGTATGTGTAATTAATGTATGTATTTGTGAATAATATACCGATCGTCTGCGGATGAAAGAGTGGTGGAGATTGCTCAAGGTTATAAAAGGGTGGCGCTCTTTTTTTATTTTTCTTCGGCAACCACAGACGTAGTTCCAATTCTGTACTGATAATTATATGTTGTATATAATAAATAATTATTGTTCATAATTATGAGTAATTCCTTCTACAAGTATCTAGACAATAATCATCGCATAGTTTAGTTGAATTAACCGTCGAACGTAGACTTAACATTTTTTTTTGTAATGATAATTTTTCTTCCTCATTCCCATTTATTCTAATCGAATCGGGGGCCTAACGCTCGGTCGCTATTTATCCGTTCTTTGTCTTGCCCCGTGCAGATAAATTGGGGCCACTGATAGTTCCATCTTTCAACTTAAATCTTTCCACGTTCTCCTCTGTTATCCTACAACTCTTCTCTCTAGCACTGATGAGAAAATCTGTTTATGCAGTATTTCATTTCGCATGCGGAGGATGTGTCTAAGCCAACTTAGATGAGATTTTTTTATTTGCAGCTGCACGAGGTTCATCCCAGATCCTTTCGGTTGATATAGTTCCTCACTTGATTTCTTAACAGATAATTTCTGTCCAAGCAAGAAAAACAGTAAAAGCAAAACAATCTACAGAACGCAAAATATTTATTTGTTCGTTTCACCAAATAAAACGGTGCTAAATAACATGTATTAATATATATTTTTCTCCGATTATGTTCTTTACAATCTGTTATGAACTCAATGTACGTGATACATCTACCTATAAACAAATTAATACGTCGTGCACCATGTACAATCTATCCCATGTGTCGCAATTGACGGCTAAAAAGAACACCTGCACAACAACGTGAAGATGATAGAATTCCCACGCTATACTGTACCTACCAACGCGTGTACTTACATATGGTATAACGACTTATTTATGGCACGTCCGCCCCATAAATAAATATCACGTAAGCCGTATAAGGACACGATGAATATTTTAGGAACAATTCTTTGGAGTTTATCTAACGTGTAATAGCCTACTGAGTTTTATTTTCGGGGTACATCCTGAAATTCCATTTTCGGGGTACATCCTGAAATTTAAATACATTATCTAGAAGTATCTCTCTAAAATCATTATCTGTCAACTAAAATCATTTGAAGATTTAAAAAACCACCACCTGAAATCTTTTGTATTACTGTCATCTGACAGTAATACGGAAATACCGCCATTGCTCTGCACGTAATATAATTCATCTAATTGGGATACTTTTTTTTTTTATTAAAACATTTTTGTAAACTATGATTCCATTCAAAATTATTAAGTTATCGCGGCCATGGCAGCCATATTTACCTTTCAACGTCCTAATTGATCTCAAAATTTTTTGAGACGAAACCTCGTGCTGCGAGAGCCAAATAAAAGCCTGTTTAAGCCGATACTTAGGTACCCAGGGAAAGGTTAACGTGTATTTTTATTATGGTAGGGTTGGAGGGTTAAGAAAAATTGAGATTAGCACTCTTTTCAATATTTCATTTTGTGAATCGTGCGGCAGCATTTCACGTTTAAGTCATAATAGTGCTATCGTATAATTATAACGTCATCGCACGTTGCAATGCTGAACGTACCCCAGAACTTTGTGTATATCTTTTCTCCGTGGTAATAGTCCCTCGATTTTCACATCGTATGTTTTTTACGATGCAATTGTTCTGGTAAGGGTGTAAATGCATCGGTAATATTAAAATCATAAACAACACTGCCACCCGTGCCTGATGTACTTATTATTTACGATTTACGATTATTTCATGTATCGGATTAAACCCTAAAAAAAATAATTTGCAACATCATGTATCCTATACGTCTGAATTATTTCACGGTAAAGTCTGAACCTGGCAGTGGGGGCTATGAACTTATCAAGGTTAAAGAAGAAAATGACACGAATACTGAACTTGATAAGCCAGGATCATCTACCGTCGAGTCCGAACCGGGAACATCTGCCATCAAACGTGAGGCAGGGCTGGGAGCCGAATGTGGCGACCTCTATACTGATATTGATATAAAATTGAATGATGTCAAAGAAGAATGCTCTAAGATATCCAGCGGTAAGTCAATGTACAAATGTTTTCTTGGACAATAATTCTGTGTTTCGGTTATTCGGTATTCTGACTTACTTTTCATTTGCAACGTAATGTGTTGAGTCTAGAGCTGCTTCGATTGCCAAAACGAGGAGTGATGAGTGCTGATCCCTCTTCACTTCGACTTATGAGGTAACCTCTTATTACTGTACATCCTACTGCTACTACCTTTATTATCATTAAAATTATATCAAAATTAAGAGGCACCAAAATAACAGAAAAGAGATCCTGCCGATTCCGCTTAATTGGGACACATCGGTACCAGGAAGTTTGGCCCAATTAAGCGGTTTCCCCAATTAACCGAAGCGAGCTTAAAATTAAGTTATGAATATTTTTTGGCTCTCTTCATTGCCTTCCTGCATAAAATAACGCTGTAACCCGCTTGTAGTTTCTTTTGCCCCCTGGTTACTTCCAGCCACAGTTGGATCTTGATCATCGTCGTCTTCTTCATCTAATTTTTGATGTTTCTATTAAATGCTTCAAGAATTGCATTCTGAGTCTTCATTTTTATCGTAACATAGTAAATTGTTATTATTGTCTAAAATTCTTATTAATTAACAATAGAACTTCTAACATATCCTTATTTCCCTTATTGCTCAAAATTTCGGAAATGTTTAATTGGTTTTTATAGATCGAAGTAACAACTGTATTGTTTGCAAAAAGAAATTTTTTGCAATTCTCTGGCTGTTGTGAAACTTATCAATAAATTTTAAAGATATGTATTGTAATCTTAAATGTACCGTCCCAATTACGCGGATTATCGTCCCCAAAGTAGCGATGTAAATTACTATTAATTCCTTAGTTCAGTTCCTTGAGATTTGCCCAAAATAAGCAACTACCCCAAATAACCGGCTGCACAATTAAGCGGAATCGACTGTATATCCAAAATTCACGTATAAATAACAAACTTTATTGATACAAGGAGCAGGATATTTAGTCGATGTATGTAGTAAATAAGTTAACTGTTAAGTTCTTCTTGACGGAAATTGAAATGTGCATAGAATACTTTAAATTTCAAACTGCAAAAAAAATGTTTTTTTACAGACTTTCAAACGAATGCCATTCCAAACGCTCCGGTTTATCAAGAAAGCACTGACTCTGCTCACCTTCCAAAGTTGATAAACAGTCTCATAAGAGATGATTCCACTAAGCAACATCTATCCTGTCCCGAGTGCAGCTATTCTACTAATCGAAGTACTTCTTTGAAGATGCACATGCTTAATCACAGTGGAGAAAAGCCAATATCATGTACCCTGTGTGATTATCGGTGCAAATCAAAATCTATATTAAATAAACATGTGGTAACTCACTCCATAGAAAAACCGATATCATGTTCAATATGTGATTATAAATGCCATTCAAAATCTAAATTGAAAAGGCATATGTTTATTCACACTGGAGAGAAACCTATATCTTGTGCTAAGTGTGATTATAAGTGCAATTCAAAATCTCAATTGAATAAGCACATGTTTTCTCACATTGGTGATAAACCAATATCATGTGCAATGTGTGATTATAAGTGCCTTTTTAAATCTGCATTGAAAAGTCACATGTTTATTCACACCGGAGAGAAACTAATATCATGTGCTGTTTGTGATTATAAGTGCAATTCAAAATCCAGATTAAATGTGCACATGTTTACTCATACCGGAGAGAAACCAATATCATGTTCTATATGTGATTATAAGTGCACTATGAAATCTGTGTTGAATAAGCATATGTTTATTCATACCGGAGAGAGACCTTCATACAACGTCATCAGAGGTCATTCTGCAAAGGAACCTATGTCCTGTGATGAGTGCAGTTATTTGACTAACCGTAGGGTTTCTTTAAAGTTACATATGTTTAATCACAGCGGAGAAAAACCAATATCATGTACTATGTGTGATTACAGGTGCAAATCAAAATCTATGTTGAATAAGCACATGTTTACTCACACCGGAGAGAAACCAATATCATGCACCAAGTGTGATTATAGGTGCAAATCAAATTTTTTGTTAAATCAGCACATGTATACTCACACCGGAGAAAAACCAATATCATGTGTCAAGTGTGATTATAGGTGCAATTCAAAATCTCAATTGAATCAGCACATGTTTACTCACACCAGAGAGAAACCAATATCATGTACGATATGTGACTATAAGTGTCACTTGAAATCTAAGTTGAATAGGCATATGTTTACTCACACCGGAGAGAAACCATTGTCATGTACCTTATGTGATTACAGATGCCATTCCAAATATATGTTAAATAAACACATGTTTACTCACACCGGAAAGAAACCAATATCATGCACAATGTGTGATTATAAGTGTGCTTTCAAATCTGGGTTGAATAAACACATGTTTATGCACACCGGAGAGAAACCAATATCCTGCACCATGTGCGATTTTAAATGCAATTTTAAATCTAAATTAATTCGGCACATGTTTATTCATACCGGAGAAAAATCATTATCTTGCACCATGTGTGATTATAAGTGCTATTTTAAGTGTAATTTGAGTCGTCACATGTTAACTCACACTACAGAAAAAGTTAATTGACACTTTTAAACGTGAAGGTGAGAATCCACACGCCTGTAATGAGTCCTTTAATTCTAGTGCAGCTAAAAGTGACATCAAAAACATATAATTAATCATATATATTAAATAATTGAATATGTGATTAATGCAGTTATCGACGTGGGATACATTGATGTGAACAGTTTTATAATACGTTATTTGAATAGCGACGAAGTGCTAAACATGCACATCTTTTGTTTGTTGGTTTCCCTGTATACTATATGGTATTGTAGAGAATTTTTTTCCGCTTAATTTTGCTCAGTTGATAATTTTGATTATTTTCACTCGGCGTCCCGGGCTTCCCTCGTCAGCTATACACAGGTTGTACTTGGCGGATGTATGTAACATGACAAGACGCGAAAAGACAGTTGGCGACCTGCATTTTCATGGCGTCCGTGAGCTCCAGCTACAGAGCGGAAATGAATATCTTCACCTCGCAGTACTTCAATTATCGCCTACCGAACCTGATGGACAGTCAAATACATATGTGGTATTTTTATGCTAGCTTTCTAGGTGTTACCTACACGTTATTTGATTTTTATGAATTTAATTCTTGGTTCAATATGTTTTTGAAAATTTTTATTATTTTACAAGTTAAACCGTGTTACAAACCGTATTAAAAGTATATAATCGTATATCTGTGTACACTTTTATTCAGTTCATTGGATTACTCACAAACTAGGCGACGCCTGTATCAGAGCAGTCCATTGTATTTGCTCTATTTCATTGTATTTCGATATTCACATTGATAAAAATACGTTATACATCAGAAAAGCGTATTAATAACATCATAGAAAGTCGTTTTAGACTGAGTCTATTTTGGGAGGTTAATCTGGTAATAATATTTTACACTATGTAAATAGTTGCCCACGTCCTAGTCCTCCGGCTTCTAAGTTGTATAAGAGACACATTAAATGATAATGTATATCGAAATTGAAAAACATTAGTTAAATATTTATTCATGATTATTATGCAGTGCATTATAAATTAAATAAGTAACATTTGATCGTGGAATAACAATTGATTTCAAATATATAGTTTAACAATTTTTTTAAATTACATGGCAGACTGTTATTATTGAATTTTATTTAATTTTTACATAAGTTAACGTGTAATATTATTTTTTTTATATTTTCTGAATGTTGCCCCTGACACGATTGATAAACATGTAAATAAATGTAAAAGTTATTGTATTTATTTCCTTTCCGTAATTTTTGTGTAATAAATATTCTAATTTTTTATGTCTTGTTCTGTTAAATTCGGGAGAATATTAACATTTCAACGATATAGTTATAACGTCATCGCACGTTGCTACGTTGAACGTACTTTAGAAATTCGTCTATGACTTTTCTGTATCAAATTAATTATTTGACAGAAATACCACGATCCACTGTATCTAATAAATTGAAAAGACGCTAAAATGTATTTTTACGATGCAGTTATGATTATAAATATTTAACAGTACCGGTAATAATAATAGTGAGACTACCATAGAAACGCTGTGGTAATACCCTTGCCTGCTAAGATATCTGCAGCCACAGGAGTGCGATTGTTATATATATATATCGAGTTAAAACCTAAAATATAATACCTTAAGGAATACCACATAGTCCAGTAGACACATGGCTCTTATTCGCCTCGATTGTTTCACTGTTAAGTCTGAACCTAGCAGCGGTGGCTATGAACTCATCAAGGTTAAAGAAGAAAATGATCCCGAGGAACCCTATACGAGTTTTGATCTTGACAAGCCAGGAATATCTACCATCAAGGCCGAGCCAGGGCGGGCAGCGGATGGTGACGAGCTCTATACTGATATAGATATAACATGTGTCGATGTCAAAGAAGAATGTGGAAAGATTTCCAGTGGTAAGTCTATTAATATATTAGCAATATTTGAATATGTCTAAGAACACATAATTACTGAATTTTTACCTACAAATGCACTGTTATTAAACAATTACCAGATACCTCATAGAGATAAAGCTATTTTTTATTATATTTAATGGAAAATATATGGCAGTATGAGGTAATAGGTAAGGTATGTATATATATATTAATCAATCTACACATTTATCAAAATTTTTAAAGTTGTATATCTATTACTATGTGGACACGATTCGAGTACCACTACACCATCGCCATCTATGATATTAATATTGATTTTTAAGGCGTATTCTAGGTAATATGTTAAAAGAACATTTTACAGATATAGAATATTGCTTTAAAATAATTTTAAAAAAATCAGATTCTCATAGAGATGACATACACGCTGTTTAAAAAAAAGAAAAAAATTAATTATCAAATTTGGTCTATAGATGGCGATGGTGTAGTGGTACTTGAAGCAAGTCCACATATTAACATATATACAACTATCAAAAATTTGATAAATGTGGAGATTGAGGGGTAAGAATTGGTGAACGTTATATATAAATATACATATAGCGATCATAGAAAAGTTCCGTGGCAGACAGGGTCCAGTAACCTCTCTCTGCATAATGAAGTGCAATATCTGACACTTCTTTGGTCGTAGCTATTCAATTTTTTTGTTTTATTACCGTAGCGCGATATCTTCATTCGTAACTCTATCTGTTGATTCACTTTCTTATTCCTTTGACTGGCACCCCTGGTGTTTCTTGTTGTTGGTATAGTGTGAAGTGGCGACCGAAGGATCGCTGTCAAACGACGGTTGGAGAAATAATTTTCCGCCAGATAAAGACCTATTCATCGGTCACGGTATTTAATAGTTTCGGCCGGTCGATACAATACGTGGAGATCGATTCAGCTCATCCGGATCCAAGATCGGAGCGCAAAATGTGAACAAAACAACCCACGACGAGCAGAGAAACAAGCATCCTTAATACCAGGTAATGGTTAGCTTTTCTACCTGCGTTGGCAATAAAAAACACAGGAATAACACAAGAACACTATCCATTCAGATCATTTTGAGCATTTTTCTGTAGCTCCACATCTCAAATGCTTCATGTCTCCTTATCATTTCTTCGGTTAGCGTCCATGCTTCCATTCCATAAAATTGTAGTTATAATAGTATAAAGAATTCTAGTGATTTAAAGTTATTGTTTTATAGTTAGAGATATAGTGAAATATCACACGCATATAAATATAATTAAATAACAATTCTAAAAACGAGATGCATAACACAATTTCATATTTATAAATAAAAATTCCTTAAATTATATACTTTTTTTTCCAGACTCTTGTGCGAGTACTGTCCTACACAATCAGGAAATCGATAACACTGCCAACATTCCAAAACAGAAGAAAAGTCACATCGGGCGTCATTCTACAAAGCAACCTCTGTCCTGTCCCGAGTGCAGCTATTCAACTAATGGTAGAGCTTACTTGAAGAAGCACATGCTTGTTCACAGTGGAGAGAAACCAATATCATGTACCGTGTGCGATTATAGATGCAAATTAAAATCTAGGTTAAACAAGCACATGCTTGTTCATAACAAAGATAAACCAATATCATGTGCAATGTGTGATTATAGGTGCAAATCAAAAGCTAATTTAATTTGGCACATGTTTAGTCACACCGCAGACAAGCCAATATCGTGCACCGCATGTGACTTCAAGTGCCATTTAAAATCTCAGTTAAATAGGCACATGCTCACTCACACTACAGAGAAACTTGTGTCATGTGCAATGTGTGATTATAGGTGCAAATCAAATGCATACTTGATTCGGCACATGCGTACGCATACCGGAGATAAACTAATATCATGTACAATGTGTGACTATAGGTGCAAATCAAAACCTAACATGAATCAGCACATGTTTACTCACCCAGGAGGTATACCAATATCATGTACCATGTGTGATTATAAGTGCACTATCAAATATGCGTTGGATAGGCACATGCTTATTCACGCCGGAGACAAACCAATATCATGTACCTTGTGTGACTACAAGTGCACTAGCAATGCCAAACTAAAAATCCATATGTCAACGCACCATGCAGAGGAAGCTATGTCATCAACCATGTTCGATTATAAGTGTAAACCCAAGACATATAAAAATAAGCGGGTGTTAACTCACGCAAGTGAGAATCCGGTATCATGCGAGTTAGAAGAAAACAATTAAATATGCACGTACTGTTGAGAAATTAATTTTTTTGTAACTTTTGTACTTTTTATTGCATCTATGATTGACATCAGGAAAGATGTTGTTGAACATACATAAAGAAACTCTTTCGATGTAATGTATGCAGTTATCGGTGCGCGTTTAAAACAAACTAAATCGAAATGAAGTGTTTATACTAAAATAGGCTCGTGGTACCGTGGACCTAAAAATATATATCCATACGTAATTTTGTTTGTTTACACTTATAGATTAGATGGACAAATAAAACGGCGGTTGATTTTGGGTAGACTCTCGTAAATAACGTGAATAATCGTTAAATGTTTTAATTATAAATATATATATATATAAAATCAATTTTATCGAAACATACTGTTGTTGGGCTACCGAGATTCGAGCCTGAATCTCTTTCCAAACTGGGGGAGGTGCATTATCCAACTATGCTATAGCGACATTATTTTTGACTACAAATTTTCGAAGGTACATGTTACACTTTTTTAAATTAATACACCTATCGTTCCATTATTTGAAAACCATCTACTCTCTTTTTTGTAGCGCAACGATACTATTTTTCTATGAAATTGATATTTTATGAATATCTTTCTATTTAATACATTTAATTAGTATTTATAATATTACAGACCCCCCTTGTTCTGAATAGTTATAACTTAACAATAAGAATGCGTTCTCCTAATAATTGTGATGTCCTTATATTATAAGATGAAGGCGGAGTCCGAAAATAGACCTAAGATGAGGGCGTAGCACCACTGTCAATAATAGACCTATAGAATGGTGCCAGTTCTGGGAGGGTGGAACCAGCCGACAGGTGAAGACACACCCTTACTGCAAGCAATAAAAAACGAGTGGAACACCGTTTTACAGGAAGTTCGTGTCAGAAATTTTACACAGTCTGACAAGGTCCCTCGAGGATGGTCCACTGATAACAGCCCGGTACAAGAATAACAGAGTTCGCTGGAGACAACCGCGACACACACGGCTAAAGAGGATTCATCAATTAGCCTCAGAAATCGTACTCCAAACGTACGTAGAAAACCGAAGATACGAAGAACCGAGTGAAGTTGAGTGCAATTAATTGCTCGTGTAGTCGGCAAACAGAAAAAAGTGCAGGAACGCGCAAAGCGAGCGAATCGAACGGATTAACATATGTTGACCAAACGGAGACGCAGACAGCTGGCAAGCAGGGGCAGCCAACACCACGACATGGGAGATAGGAAGTGGACCGCGACCTCAATGGTAGCGCGGATACCCAGCCAACCACATACCAGGGCGGCAGAGTGACGCGGTCGGCCAGCCCAGCAGACACCAGGATGGCGGAGAAAGATGAAGAGATGCGGACGATGACACTGCCTTCCGCCCGATCGAGAATCGAACTCATCATTAATATGAGGTAGTCATAATTAGATCAAGTTAATTATAAGGAATTCTGCCTGCCCATTGTAGATATATGTATGTGGAATGAAATAAACAAGTGATCCGTGTGTTATCTGTGTTTTAAATATTCACATGTCTCCTGCGATAACTATACTACAATTAAAAATGTTATACCTAAAAATAATCGCGGAATGAGTGCAGCGTCGCTCTAATAAAATAATTTAGAATCTCTCTATTCATTCATTAGCATCTATCTCGCCCTATCCACTTTTACTGTTAAATCCAGAATAACTTCTACGGTCTACATATAACGTCATCGCACTTTGCTACGTTGAACGTACTTTAGAAATTCGTCTATGACTTTTCTGTATCAAATTAATTATTTGACAAATACCACGATCCACTATCTAATAAATTGAAAGTAATAAAATGTATTTTTACGATGCAGTTATGACTATAAATGTTTAACTAAACCGGTAATAATAATAGTGATACTACCACAGAAGCGCTGTGGTAATACCCTTGCCTACTAAGATATCTGCAGCCACATGAGTGCGATTATTTATATATATATATAACGAGTTAAAACCTAAAATATAATACTTTCAGGAATACCACATAGTCCAGTAGACACATGGATCTTATTCGCCTCGATTGTTTCACTGTTAAGTCTGAACCTGGCAGCGGTGGCTATGAACTCATCAAGGTTAAAGAAGAAAATGATCCCGAGGAACCCTATACGAGTTTTGATCTTGACAAGCCAGATATATCTACCATCAAGGCCGAGCCAGGGCGGGAAGCGTATGGTGACGAGCTCTATACTGATATAGATATAACATGTGTCGATGTCAAAGAAGAATGTGGAAAGATTTCCAGTGGTAAGTGTATTTTTTTATTGTGACGTCTACCGCTCAATCAAATATTATTAGTTGTCTGCTAGATGAATTAGTGTTCTGTGATTCATGTAGGCTGTGTATAGATGGATAATATTTTATACAAACAAATATGGCAACATTAATTTTAAGCTTACGAGACTTGTTCACTTTATTGCGTGCGGCATCTATGCGTGCGGCCTTGAAAAGTCTTGCGGCAGACTGGTCTGACCATTGCCTCATGTTATTTACCTGTAATGCCCTCCATCATTCAGGATTCAGTAAACTTTCTATGCATAATGAAATGCAATATCTGACACTTCTCTGATCGTACTCAAGTTTTCGGATTTTTATCGTTATAATACTGAGCCACGATATTTTCATTTTTAAATCTATGTTTACCCGATTTCTTATTTCTTCAATTAGACCCCTGTATTTCTTGTTGTTGGTGTAATAATTTATGTAGTGTGAATGCGGCCGAAGGATTGCTGTCAAATCAAGATGGGAAAAACAATTGCATTTGCATTGCAAAATTTTTGTTGCTATTATATACTGCACCACGATTTCTTCATTCGTAACTCTTATCTCTTAACTCTATTTGTTTTTATACATATTTTTTTTATGGGTAGGTATAAAGAAATGTGTTGATTTTAAGTCGCATGTAAATATAATTAAACAACAATTCCAAAGTTAAGATAAACAATGCATTTTCATATTTAGAATAAAATACCTCAAATTTCAAAGTAGATATTTTATTTCCAGACTCTTATGCGAGTACTGTCCCACAAGAACAGGAAAGCGTTGACACCACCCACCTTACAAAACAGAAACAAAGTCGTATCAGGCGTCATTCTACAAAGCAACCTCTATCCTGTCCCGAGTGCAGCTTTTCGACTAATGGTAGAGCATACTTGAAGAAGCACATGCTTGTTCACAGTGGAGTGAAACCGATATCATGTACCGTGTGCGGTTATAGATGCAAAATAAAATCTAGGTTAAATGAGCACATGCTTATTCATACCGGAGATAAACCAATATCATGTGCAATGTGCGATTATAGGTGCATATCTAAAGCTAAGTTGAATCAGCACATGTTTATTCACAATAGAGACAAACGAATATCATGTACCACATGTGATTACAAGTGCCATTTAAAATCCAAGTTGAGTAGGCACATGCTTACTCACACCGTAGAGAAACCGATATCATGTTCCGTGTGCGCTTATAGGTGCAAATCAAAATATCGGTTGAAGTCACACATGCTTTCTCATACCGGAGACAAACCAATATCATGTACAATGTGTGACTATAGGTGCAAATCAAAACCTAACTTGAATCAGCACATGTTTACTCACACCGGAAATAAACCAATATCTTGTACCATGTGTGATTATAAGTGCACTTTCAAGTATGCATTGAATAGGCACATGCTAACTCACGCAGGACACAATCCAATATCATGTTCCTTGTGTGACTACAAATGCATCAGTAATGCCAAACTGACAATCCACATGTCAACGCATCTTGTGGAGGATGCAATATCATCTGTTATGTTCGATTATAAATGTAAACCCAAGACTTATAAAAATAAGCGTGTGTTAACTCACGCAAGTGAGAATCCGGTATCATGCGATTTAGAAGAAAACAATTAAAAATAAACATGCTTTAACGTGCTATTGAGAATTCATATTCCTGTAACGAGTGTAGTTTTTCTACTGCATTTAAGACTGACATCAGGAAAGATGTTGAACATACCCACGAGAAACCTTCTAAAAGTAATGTATGCAGTTATCGGTGTATTGTTAAATGTTGATTAATGATGCTTTGTGTTATTTTCACCTTATTTTAAACATTGAATGAAGCGTCGTATGTGTGACGTCGCGTATCAGGTTGCATCAGAATCGCGCTAAATGCAGTGTATGTGAGTATTTCAATCTTAATTGGTTATAAAGTAATACTACTTATGAAAATATGCTAGAATTAACTGGTAGATTTGATATCTACATAGTATTGTATTTATTATATCGATCTTGTATAACTGTAATGTAAATATTCACAACCGATGCCATAATTGGTAATATGTACACATATTACAATTATGGTATCTTATCATCAGTGGCGTGCAGTAGGCACAAACTTAAGTAATGCTGTTACTGATGATGTTAACTAAGTATACAATAGTTATTCAAAAATTCTATCAGTTTAAATTTAGTAAGTTTTTTATTGCTCGATACTGTTCTTTGCTTTCGATTTCGCTTAACATATTTTTTACAATTTCTTCTTCGGACAACAGATTTTCATTAACAGTATTCAAACATTTATTTAATAACTAGCTTTACAATAACTTATAACATAATAATTTTATTTTAGTAATAATCTATCTAACTTACCGAAAAATGCGAATTCTCTCACTTAACATATAATCATTATTAACCTATAAATTATATCTAAGCAACACTGAAATACGAAATGATATTGTAATAATGGGTTGGAATACACTGTGAATACAAAACGTATAGTATGTCAAGTAAAACAAATACGTAGAAAAGAAAATATTTAGTTCAGTAAAATTATTATAAGATTAGTTAGTTAGGTGCTAGCAACATGCGGACCAGCATACACATGAATTTGTTAGAAATGGTTCGCAATTTTTCTAAATAATCCACACCTAGACAAGATCCGTGGGTTACGTCATAGTTAAGATTACGCTAATCTGGGTAATAACGGATAGAAATTTATAGGATCTTTTCTTAATATAATAATAATTTAATTTATTTTTATTTCCCATAATTTTTATGGCCAGCTTATTTGCTCGTATGCAGTGCACACCCCTTCGTATTATCACATATTATAGATTGTTTAATTGTATACGGACCAAGCATGATGCAAACAGGAAACAACCCCTCCCGCCCCCAACTCGCACAAGAGTCGGAGTACGATTTTGGATAAGCTTTTTTATCGATCCCGATCGACAACCTTTTGACAAAAGGCCGCTCGTTGATTACTCTTTCACAAGTTCCGAGGCATCACCATACCTCGTGCAAATACATACATTTAATGTATCAAAGTTCCAGCCAACCTGATGAGAGGCTACCAGTTCTCTCACCCCACCGAGACATCACCCACCAGTCCGTGTTTCCCGGCGTAGACTCTATATGTATATATCTTCAGATGGCCATGCCCGGTCCGATCTGATAACGCATTCATCACGAGAGCTGGGGAAGCCGGCAGGAGCTGGATTTCCTTCACGGCTCAGATCCACAGAGCGGGCCCCACGTACGCGAGTTCAGAATATTCAGCTGACCACGCCTGGTTAGATGTGCTTCCTGATTTCACAAGAACTGAAACAGACGAGAGCTTTGCAGCAAAGTGCGCGCCCTCGACCTGACCTGGAGGAGGGTTGCACGACGCTCGTCACCGAATACCGAGGATGCAGCAGGAAGGGAAGGACGGCGACGAGGCTGTGACGGTGTAGTTGTAATATTATATTTTATTCCGCCCAACATTAGTTGAATGACCTTCCAATTACAAGTCTAATTCATCGCTTACGATTACCCAGTTTTGTTTGTAACGTAGTGACGAATCTTTCATCCTTCGAGTTCATAACTTCCCTTCACCGCTCTTGTGTGAAGTGTGCTGCGATCCACAAAAGACGCGTGCATCAATGTTAATGTTCGTAAATTTTTTTAATAGCTACGCCAACTTTTTAATAACTATCGACATAAATTGTTTTAACATGTGTGTTTGTATATATACGAGTATCGGAATATGTAGGAATAAATACCTATATACGGTTTCAGACATCAAGCTAATTATATATTTTTATTACATCCCTCTTTCATCTCCTCCTCATCCATTTTCCTACATCTCCCCATCCTGTCCTCTTTAAACATTTTGAATACATTTTTTTGTTTACCTTTTTATTAATATGTACTTTTTTAGTTGACTAGTTTGTTTGATTTTATTTTTCCATCTAAGAAGAAACTTCACCGATTACTTACTTTTATATTGTGTATCATGTCATAAGTTATATTTTGTTTGTCATAAATAAATAATAAATGTCCTCATTTTTGTTATCTATTATAATTTAATAATATATTAATCATAATTTATTAATATAGTTGTTATTTTAGATTATTTGGTTTATTATAATTATGTATGAAATATGACATCGGCCAAGTGGGCGCCTCTGACAGCGGCACAAATGCGTGCTCCTTTAACCAAATCTTTCATATCATGCTCGCACACTTTGCATCTCAGAAATTTCATTTCGAGCTCACTTCCATTGATGATAGACAGCGGTACTCGACCGTCTCTTCAATAATGTATCTGAGGTCATTGTATTATGGTGTGTCATGCTTGTACTTATGGTCTAGTAGTTACGATACTCGCCTAGTGATCGGGTGTTCGAGCCTCGTTCGAGGCCATAAAGTACGAACTATTTTTATTTTTTAATTTAATATTTAAAATGAATGCCCTCATTTTTCCTGTCAATTATTCCTGAATAATATATGTTCCCATTAGTTATCTTTTTAACTAATGAAATCACAAAAACGTTCATCACGTTTAATTACGAAAATGGGACAACCTAAGTATAAACACACAATTTTAATTCATATATCTATCTGAAATAGAGGCTTCATTTAGGGGGATGGGGGTATTTTATTTTTCGACATGAATCATATGTACATAGAAATTTTCCTTTTATTTTGAACGTCAAGTGTGCAAAATTTCATCAAGAATTATTAAAATTGTGCCTTAAGGGTTGGGAAAGGGGGATACGTGTAGTTTCTCGAAATATCATGTAGAAAGTGACCTTTCTCTTGTTTTGAAAGTCAGGTCTGCAAAATTTCATCAAGCGCGGAATAAAACTGTAAATTTGTATAAAAAACAAATCCACCCATCCATAGAGACTCTTCTTTAAATATATAATTAGATTAATTTGCATCATTTGTGGCTTTAACAACAAAGACTGGAGACCATCCCTGCAACAAGCTGTATATCAGTTTTGGACACTTCTGAGATGAATGCCACAACGTTGTATATCTTATCGGGCATTCAATAGTATATTAAATAACCAAATGTGTGATGTCTGCAGAATGACAGGCGCAGGCGCGGACGGAGCAAACGTGTGTGTAGCGCTATGAGACGCTTGTCCACAACAGTACGAAATAAATAAAAATACTATTATATACAATTTCTAACTGAACTTGTCTAAAACAACGCTATATATCAAAAACATAACAATTTTTAAGTACACAACCAAAATCACAATGACGCTACCTAGTAGTTACTCTGTCATCGCACGGTGCAACGTTGAACGTACCCCAAAACTTTGTCTATGTTTTTTCCTAAATGTAATTAACTTTTGACATGGACTGTTATACCACGACCGGCCGCACATACTTTTTATAACAGCTACTTAAATGTGATATCTCGATGCAGTATTCTTCTGAAGGCATATTTTTAATGTAAAAAGTAATAATCGAGCATGCCGGAGAAGTGTTGTGGTTATAACCGTGCCTGCCGAGATGTCTGTCGTCATGCTACCGCGATTTTTACATTTATAGAATTATAGCATTATAAAGAATAATTTAAAGAGTGCTACGTGGACCAGTAGAATCATGGATCCTGTTCATACCGATTGTTTCACGGTAAAGTCTGAACCTGGCAGCAGGGGCTACGAACTCATCAAGGTTAAAGAAGAAAATGATACCGATGAACCTGATGCTGCTGATCTTCATAAGCCGGGATCATCTAAAGCTGACCCACGGCGGGCAGCGGAAGATGACGCGCTGTATACAGATATAGAGATAACATATGCTGATGTCAAGGAGGAATGTGCCAAGATATCCAGTGGTAAGTCAGTATATAATTGTTTTTTAGCAGAGTATTCTTGCCATGTTAGCGGTTTTGTTTATTTGAATAATAAAATAGTTCTTCTCCTAATTCGTATTCCTACAAGGATTATTTTTATGAGATATACATAATGTAGTTATATTTATGTTGTTGTAACAATCTCGATCGGATTGTATATATATATGCTTGTTTATCCAACGACAAAGTGCTCACATTTTACTTAAATTTATATATATGTTTATATTTCCTCCCGTACCGCCTGTATACATTGCTGATAAACCTAGCGAAAGGATTTAATTGAACCTCATCCGTAGTACGCCCAGAGGCGCTTGTAATGTATTATTTAGCACTTGTTTTGTCGCAATCTGACTTACGGTTTACGTCTTCTATATTGCTCTACCCCGCTGTATATTGGATTATTTTTACTTAAGACTTCTAACAATACATTTTTCAGCCATTTTCCACTATCTTTCACTGAGTCCTCCTCGAATCAATATCTTTAACATCCATTTGCGTCATGCAATTTCAGAACTATTAACGTGTCAAGTCCAAACAAAACGCTTATAAGACTAATTTAGATTTTTATTTATTATTTATTGATTATTTAGTAAGGTCAACAATAAATAGAAGAAATGAACACGAAGTAACTAATGAATTTAATAAATAAATTGTGTTTTAAATACTAATTTTGGTATAGGTACTGCAAACATAGTCAAAACATTTATGACAGAATTGTAGAAATGACTATTTCAAAACATTAACCAAAAGTTTAAGGTTGAATGCCATGACGATCAATTATCGGGTGGTCTATGTCTTGGAAGCACTATGTGATCACTAAAAATGTTGTAAGGAAGTAAACAGACTGCAGGTCTCTTTTAACATATACTAAGTTTTGTATTAGTTATAGTCTTCCTGAAGGAGTATGAAATATCATTAATCTTAATTAAATAATACTGGAAATGCGATTGAATTCCCTAAATTAATAAACTCTTTTTTTTTCAGTTCCTCAAGCGAGTACTGGTCCCACTACTTTGTTCTGTCAGGAAAGCGATCCAAAGCCGAACGAAGGTCTCATCAAAAATCAATCTACAAAGCGACCTCTGTCCTGTCCCAAGTGCAGCTATTCGACTAATAGTAGTGCATATTTGAAGATGCACATGCTTTATCACACTGGAGAGAAACCAATATCATGTTGCGAGTGCGATTATAAGTGCAAATCAAAATCTAGGTTGAATGAGCACATGCTTACTCATACCGAAGATAAACCAATATCTTGTACCACGTGTGATTATAGGTGCAAATCAAAAGCTAAGTTGAATCGGCACATGTTTACTCACACTGAAGAAAAACCTATATCGTGTACTATATGCGATTATAAGTGCAAGTTAAAATCTACTTTGAGTAAGCATATGTTTACTCACACCGGCGAGAAACCAATATCATGTTCCATGTGCGACTATAAGTGCGAATGCAAATCTATGTTAAATCGGCACATGTTTATTCACACTGGTGAGAAACCTATATCGTGTACTATGTGCGATTATAAGTGCAAGTTAAAATCTACTCTGAGTAAGCACATGTTTACTCATACCGGAGAGAAGCCAATATCATGTACCATGTGTGATTATAAATGTATTTCAAAATCAAAGTTGAATGAACATATGTTTACTCACACCGGAGAGAAACCAATATCATGTAGCTTGTGTGATTATAAGTGCATTTTCAAATCCGTATTAAATAAGCACATGTTCACTCATACGGGAGAGAAACCAATAGATTGTTCCATATGTGACTATAAGTGCAGTTCAAAATCAAAGCTGAATGAGCACATGTTTACACACACTGGTGAGAAAACAGTTTTATGTACAAGTTGTGATTATAAGTGTAATTCTAAATCTAAATTAAATCAGCACATGTTTACTCACACCAAAGAAAAACCAATACAGTGTACTTTGTGCGATTACAGGTGTAAAACAAAATTTATGTTAAATCAACACATGTTTATTCACACCGGGGAGAAGCCAAAAGCGTGTGCCGTTTGCGATTATAGATGCAAATCAAAGTCTATGTTGAATCAGCACATGTTTACTCATACCGGAGAAAAACCAATATCATGTACATTGTGTAATTATAAGTGCCATTCCAAATCAAAGTTAAATAGGCACATGTTTTCTCACACCGGAGAGAAACTTATATCATGTTCTATATGTGATTATAAGTGCATTTCCAAATCGAAGTTGAATAGGCACATGTTTATTCACAACAGAGAGAAACCAATATCATGTTCCATGTGTGATTATAAGTGCCTTTCAAAATCTAAGTTGATTAAACACATGCTTAAACACGATGATAAAATACATATTTCGTGCACATGGTGCGATTACAAGTGCATTTCAAAATCTATTTTAAATCTGCACATGTTAACTCACACCGGAGAAAAACCAATATCATGTGCCTTGTGCGATTACAAGTGCATTAGCAATGTAATTCTGAAAATACATATGTCAACTCACACCGTGGTGAAACCGATTCCATGTACCGTATGCGATTATAGGTGCACGTCAAAAGCTTCGTTCAATGTGCACGTGCGTACTCATTTCGCAAAGAAAAATATATCGTGTACCGTGTGTGATTACGAGTGCACTAGCAACTCTATATTAAAGATCCATATGTCAACTCACAAATTGGAGAACCAAATGTCATCAACCGTGTTTGATTTCCAGCGGAAACCCAAGGCTTATATAAATAAGCGTGTATTAACGCAGGCAGTGGAGAAACCTACATAATGCACCGTGCATTGGAAGAGCACACTTGAACGTACATGGATTGTTATCATGCTGCACTATAAACAAGTAAACTAAATACAGAATTGAATTATTTGAGTCTAATATCAGTTTCCGTAATATACGATGTGGGCGTAATTTTAGATACTAAACTAAGTCGTGTATCTTTTTGATAAAATTTCTAAGAATGCTCCAAAAATATTAGTATTGCGTATTAGTGTAAATAGAATTGTGAGTGGCAGCAGATTTTCAGAACACCAACACTTTTTCACCTCTATATATATCATTAGTGAGAAGTTAGGTTTAGTATAATTCTACCTTATGGTCATCTTTTTGCAATGCACATCCTTACATCTTTAAGAGTAGATAATATATTACAGAATTTTGATAACTATATTATCTAATTAAATTATGAGTTTCTCTTATATTCAGTAAACTTATTGTGTGTATTGTGGGTATGCGTATGTGGAGAGACGGTATAAGGCGCCGCGCCCTTGGAAGCGCTCTCTTATCTACGCGTCTTCTAAACTAGTAAATTATTGCTTTCTGTGTATGTATTGTAATAATCTGTGTACCAATTATTATTGTAATAAACAGAGAATTTGTTGTACAGCAGACCGAGTTTGATTGCTATTCATCCTAAACAAATTACACGTGACACAAAACAGAGGATAAAACACCAAGATTTACCACACTTATTAAAATTGAGCGAAAGAATAATTATTTGGATATAGAATATTTATTTACAACTTTGAGTCATAAAATTGATAACCCTGATTTATTGCGACTAATCAACCTTCGTGTATCAGCCATATATACTTGAATCATTTTACCTTATTAGTGTAACAATGCTGGGACGGTTGCTCTGTTTAATTATCTTTTACACAGAATCCAAAACTTGGATACCGATTATGCTTATGTAAGGAATATAGCATGACCGAAATACGGTGGAATTCTTAAATGTTTGTTTATGACTGGTACATCGGATGGACTGCTTTGGGACCATTAAGAATGTTAAATAATATTTATATTTATAAATAAATTAATTTGTGGTGGGGTTTGATAAATATTTGTATTTTATAAATTTTAGGCAATTTTTATTTTCTCCTTTTTATAATGTGGATTATTTTTTCCATACATTTAATAATTTTATCTTTGATCGTGTACTTACTATTTAGATCCTATATTTAATTAAAAATTGAAATGATATACTGCGCGTAACTGGGCATCGGGTAACGCTAACCCCCCTTTTCTCGCACTTAGAACGGGCATTCTCAGCTGAGCAAAAAGTATATTATCCCCACACGTTATCAGATTGAAACTGGCCCGCGGGCTCACGAAGCTCTCTTGCTTATCTTTTCCTTGGCTGTTCTGCGCTCCTGACCTGAATCATGAGTTACGGGGAGGTCGCTGGTCGGTAGCAGCTGGTTTCAGGATAGTATCTGGACGCCGCCATTGTCTCCGAGGAACACGGAATCCAGCTAATGTTGGATGACCAAACGCGAAAGAGGAAACCGCGTGGCACAAGTGATGTTGCAAGAGCCTGCGCTCGTGACTTGGACCAGGGGCCGGCTCCATTCCGCAGCTGCGCGATTATTAATCTCCCCGTCGCCTCCTCAGTAACCATCGCGGTAATGATATTTATTTCGCAACGACTACAACATCTGTGTATATCAACAACTATTCAGTTTGTTAAGTTTCCGTAGGTTCAATAGGCTGGAGAATGAAGATACACCCCAGAGAACTATAAATAAATTATTGCGGAAGTTTACAAATGCTTCCGTTCGGTTATTATTCTAATACAAGCCACCCCGGTAAAGTTTTTTTTTATCGCTGAATGAACGTCATTGCGCTAAAATGTTTTTTGAACGTACCCCAGCATCTTATCTACGATTTTATCCGAGTGTTTGACAGCGTTTGGAAATTGCGGCACTTCGTCTAATTTTTATAAATTCTTGAACAGTCGCTAAAGTGTGTTTGTTACCGCGGTTAAATAATGCAGTTGTGTTGCTAAGGGCGTAAATATTTTGGGAATAGTTTCGAGAGTGCTTCGAAGACCACTAAAATCATGGATCCAGTTCGTCCGGATTATTTCACGGTAAAGTCTGAAACTGACCGTAGAGACTATAATCTCATTAAGGTTAAAGAAGAAAATAATACTGAAGAACCAGATACCAGTACTGACCTTAATGAACCAACGATATCTACCGCCAAGTTCGAGCCGGGGTGGAAAGCGGAAAACTACCAGCTGTATTCTGATATAGATATAACGTATATTGACGTCAAAGAAGAATGTACGAAGACCTCTAGTGGTAAGATAATTGATTAATGTTTGTGTGGAATTATTATTTTTTTGTCTGCTTTGTTCATGGATATTTCTTAACACTTTCATTCTTGATCGGCAGATAAACCTGAGCCAGGACCGTCTGCCGTCAAGGTCGAGCCGGGGCCGGCAGCGGAAGGCGACGAGCTCTATACCGATATAGAGATAACGTATGCCGATGTCAAAGAAGAATGTGCCAAGATTTCCAGTGGTATGTTGATTTATCAATATTATTTTACGGAATTTTTTTGCCATGTTGGCACTTTAGTTTATATGAATTGAATCAATACTAGCCTTCAAAATAAAATATTCCCATTTAACTATAGCCAAAGTTTTATCTCATTAATTTATAAAACAGGAAATAACAAAGACATTAAAAATTACCGCCCCATATCTATTATCTCCAACCAAAATAAGCCAAAATCTGCTCATGTCACATATCCTTAGCAATAACATCACAAATGAGAATCAACTTTGATTTAGGGATAAATTAGCACACAATATGCTATTGCAAAAATAAGTTCAATAATAAACTCACATATAATACGACAGTGACAAATGCATTGGTATATTTAGAGACATAATAAAAGCGTCTGATAACATAAAAAACTACATAATAAACTTGAAAATATTAGCATTGTTTTATCACGGCTAATAAGTTGGTTAACAAACCGAAAATAAAGAGTAAAAGTTAATGGACACAATAGCTCATCAGAAACCACTGACTTTGGCACACCACAAGTACTGTACTTGGACCGCTGTTGGATATTTAAACTTAAATTATATGGTAAAATAATATCTTTTGCAGACGATAGAGTACTAATAATTAACGAAAAAACTAATATGTCTGCAAATGACGATGTTAACACCATAAAAAGGTGTATGGATGATAACTTGCTATCAATTAATACTGATAAAATATACTTTCTAAGATTTGCTATTCAACAGAAAGATAACAGGGAAATTAATATTTAAATTCACACAAAATTTTCTACTCAAGAAGACTCACGTGACGTGACTAATGTTCTTCAATTGAAGAAATACACTGTATCAAGTACCTAGGAATCATAATAGTTAGCAAACTCAAATGTTAATAACATATTACTACTGTTACAAACAAAATTAGGAAAACTGCCTACATACTTTTAATACTCGGAAACATCTTGTGACACAAATCTGAAAATAATATAATTCCCGTTTGCGGTCACATTTACGTAACGGTATTATTGGACGGGGAGGAGCGTGTAAAATTTAAATATCACAAACAGAAATCACTGAAAAAATATGATAATTCATTATCCAACTATTCACTGATTTCCAAGTAATAAAAAAAATATTCAATAATCTAAATTTTTTTATTAAATAAAAAATTAAATATTATAAGCGAATTCCGTTCTATAAGATTTAGAGACCAATTTGATATTAATAAACTAAAATAAATCGTAAGGCATCAAATTTTTTAACAATTTCCCCATCACAATTAGAAAAATTACAGACTACCATAAATTTATATCTGAAGTCAAAAATTATGTACACAGATCAACTGAAACATAAATTCTCGTATATACTCCTCCATACACGAGTCTTACTCCCATAGAGAAAATGTTAAATGTTTAAAAAATATGTATATACATCCTACTTTTAAAAATATATTATATCTTACAATATTCAAATAAAAAAATATAAATTATGTCAGAATTTAAAACTGACTACTTCCAAACATTAACCAAGGGTTTGATGCCATGTGATCACTCACAGTATTGTAAGTAGGTGAAGCAGACAGCAGGTCTCATTTAACGTATTCTAGATTTTGTAAATAAATGATCTGTTATAGTCTGCCTGAAGGAGTTTGAAATATCATTATCCTTAAATAAATCAAACAGGAAATAGAATAATATGACGTAAATCAATAAACTGATATACTTTTCTTTCAGTGACAAAAAGTCTCATCAGAGATCAATCTTTGTCCTGTCCCGAGTGCAGCTATTCTACAAGTAGTGAGGATTCCTTAAAGATGCATATGCGTAATCACAACGGAGAGAAACCAATATCGTGTACCGAGTGCGATTATAAGTGCAAATCAAAATCTAGGTTAAATCGGCACATGTTTATACACACTGGAGAAAATCCTATATCATGTACCATGTGCGATTATAAGTGCAAAACAAAATCTGTTTTGAGTAAGCACATGTTTACTCACACCGGCGAGAAACCAATATCATGTTCCATGTGTGACTATAAGTGCAAATACAAATATTTATTAAATCGGCACATGTTTATTCACACCGGAGAAAAGCCCATATCGTGTAGCATGTGTGATTATAAGTGCAAATTAAAATCTACTTTAACTAAGCATATGTTTATTCATACTGGAGGGAACCCAAAATTATGCACCGTGTGTGATTATAAATGTATTTCAAAATCCAAGTTGAATGAACACATGTTTACTCACACCGGAGAGAAACCAATAGAATGTGCCATATGTGATTATAAGTGCAGTTCAAAATCTTATTTGAGTAAGCATATGCTTACTCACACCAAAGAAAAACCAATACGGTGTACGATGTGCGATTACAGGTGTAAAACAAAATTTTTGTTAAATGAGCACATGTTAAATCATACCGGAGAAAAGCCAAAGGCATGTGTCATTTGCGAATACAGGTGCAAATCAAAGTCTACTTTGAATCAGCACATGCTTACTCATACCGTAGATAAACTAATATTATGTACATTATGTAATTATAAGTGCCATTCCAATTCAAATTTAAATAGGCATATGCTTACTCATACTGAAGAGAAACCTATATCATGTACCGAGTGCGATTATAGGTGCAAATCAAGATCTAGGTTGAATGAGCACATGCCTACTCATACCGAAGATAAACCAATATCGTGTGACATGTGTGATTATAGATGCAAATCAAAAGCTAAGTTGAATCGGCACATGTTAACACACACTGAAGAGAAACCTAGATCATGTACCGAGTGTGATTATAGATGCAAATTAAAATCTAGGTTGAATGAGCACATGCTTACTCACACCGATGATAAACCGATAGCGTGTGCCATGTGTGATTATAGGTGCAAATCAAAATCTCATTTGAATAGGCACATGTTTACTCATGCTGAAAAGAAACCTATATCATGTACTATGTGTGACTATAAGTGCATTTCCAAATCCAAGTTGAATAGTCATATGTTTATTCACGACAGGGAGAAACCTATATCATGTTCCATATGTAATTATAAGTGCATTTTAAAATCTATGTTGAATAAGCACATGCTTAAACACGATGATGAAGCACATATTCCGTGCACCATCTGCGATTATAAGTGCATTTCAAAATCTATTTTAAATCTGCATATGTTAACTCACACCGGAGTTAAACCAATATCATGTGCCTTGTGCGATTACAAGTGCATTAGCAAGGTAATACTGAAAATCCATATGTCAACTCACAACGTAGTGAAACCGATCCCAAGTGCCGTATGCGATTATAGGTGCCCATCAAAAGCTTTAAACAATGTGCACGCGCGTACTCATTCGGCGGAGAAAAATATATTGTGTACCGTGTGTGAGTACAAGTGCACTAGTAACTCTATATTAAAACTCCATATGTCAACCCACAAATTGGAGGAACCAATGACATAAACCATGTTTGATATCCGGCGGAAATCCAACATTTATTCAGATATGCCTGTATTAACTCATAGAAGTGCAGTGGAGAAACCGCATAATGCATTGTGTGCGTTTATAAGTGCATTGGAAGAGCACACTTGAACGTACATGAATTGTTGTACTCTTTCAATGAACTTGTGTAAATTATTTGAATGCTGGACTGAAAAGAAGCTTCATCATTTCATCAACACATTAACACCTCTATATACATCATTAGTGATAAATTAGATTTACTATACAGACATATTTTTACAATGCACATTCTCACATCTTGTAGAGAGTAGATAATAAATCTATGAATTTTGTCAACTATAAACTGAATATACCTACTGCGATAGTAATTAAATTATGATTTTCTCTTATATTCAATAAACTAATTGTCTGCAGTAAGAGCGGCGCGATTTCTGACTGATGGGTGTGTGTGTTATACGGCGCCGCGGCCTTCGAACCATTCTCTTATCTATGCGTCTTCAACTACTAAATACTTGCTTTTGGTGTAACTATTGTATTAATCCGTCTACCAATTGTAATAAATAGAGAATCGTTGTATCGCAGACCGACTTTAATTGCTATACATCCTGTCCATATTACACAGAATAAAACCAAGATTTTCCACAATTATTAAAACTGAGCGAAAAAATAGTTATTTGGATCTATTTATTCTGATTTATTTCGGCTAATCAAACTTCATGTACCAGACAAAAATACTAAATAATTTTACTGCCTGTGCCCAGAGTAGTGCCTCTCCATGGTCGCGCTGCAAATCGTTGACATGTACTACGGCGGACCTTCGCCCTCAGTTGGCGGATGGTGTATTTAGTCACGGTCGTAGTTGATTCCCTCTGTGAGCCCCGATCGTCATCAGACTGGGGGTCGTCTCAGTCCGACAGCTCGTGGCCCTGCTCCTCGTCCCCCGTCCTCCTTTCCTACTCCTTAGCGTGTCCTGATCGTAGGCCAGATCGAGACAATGCAATATGTTGGCAGCTAATTTGAAGAGTTGAGCGTCAATCAGTTCCGTATAGGAAACAAGAACTCTAGAAAGGGTGATTCGCCGTTTCACTCTGGTGTGTCGTATAGTGATATCAGCAGCGGCGTGCAGTGATCTAGGAGGGTCCATATCGTTTTCCAATGTAGCAGCCAAAGTAAAGATGTTCCAGGTTTGGTCCAAAGTCATAACCAAGTCGAAAGTCCAGAAATCCAGTGAAATAGCCAGGACAAAGCGAGGTAGAGATGAATAAAAGGCACAATTTTATTTTGAAGAGCACAGCGGCGAGAGAAGGAACGATATTGCATTATTTATTTAAGATGCATCTGGGTTAGGCATGTGAGGCCCCCCGTTTCACGTCGGGCCAATCGGAGCGGGCAGACGGACCTCACGTCACCTCTATTCGGTCCAGCGCAGCCACCCGCTGGCGGCGAGAGGCCAAAATTCTTGCTCATTATTCTGCCGTCCCATCCGGGCCAGCAGATTTGGATTTTCTCCCTATTTTATTTTCATAAAAATTTTAATCTTTATCCTACAGGCATCGCGAGTATTGTATTTTACCGATCCTAATGTACCCGCGATGCCTGATACATTTCAAACTGGGGCGATGTCTCTAGAATTATATTGATTGACTTTTCAGTTTATTAGTTTTTCAATGTTCCAAAAGGTAAGAGAATAAAGTTGCACCCTAGAATACAACAAACAATTTATCGCGGAAATTTACAAATCCTTCCTTTCGGTTATTATTCTAATACAAGCAACCCCGGTAAAAGTTTTTCTTTATCGCTGAGCGATAACGTCATTGCGCGACAATATTCTTAGAACGTACCCCAGCACCTTATCTATGACTTTTCTCCAAGCGTTTGACAGCGATTGGAATTTGCGATGCTTTGACTAATTCTTGAAAATTTTTAAATAGTCGCTAAAATGTGTTTGTTACTAAGGAAAAATAATGCAGTCGTTTAGCTAAGGCCGAAAATATTTTTGGAATACTTTCGAGAGTTCAGTTAAATAATGGACCCAGTTCATTTGGATTGTTTCACGGTCAAGTCTGAACCCGATCGTGGTGACTATGATCTCATCAAGGTTAAAGAAGAAAATAATACCAACGAACCGGATACGAGTACTGACTGTAATGATACAACGATATCTACAGTCAAGTTCGAGCCAAGGTGGAAAGCGAAAAATGACGAGCTGTATTCTGATGTAGATATAACGTATATTGACATCAAAGAAGAATGTGCGAAGACCTCTATTGGTAAATTAATTTATAAATGTTTGTTTCGGACCTTTTTTTTTGTCTTCTTGATAAGGTAGTTCCTTTTATTTATGCTTGTAGCTGGGTACACGTAGTCGAACTCGAATATTACGAGGATAAGGGGACCGACAAAATTTCCTCGTTACAGTCAATACTATTGAAGAGGTTGACGTGATTGTATAAGGTGATGCGAATTACCCATTGGTATTAGTAATGTCTTCACGATATCTGGTCGAGCGGCGACTGTATTCTCTCGAGGGATGAAATATGATGATGCAAAGTGTGAAAACTGTCACTTTGTAAATGTATGCGCGTGTGTGTGTCATGAAAGTGAGTAGTTGAGTGGTGTGGGACGAACCTTGTAAGAAGCCGTTTCTGGGTGAACAGCTCTCTTCCATCACAGCTTCTCCTGAATAACTAGTCTATCCCTCTAGTGTGTTATTATTATTGAATGTAAATACGTTGTTGTAATAAACTTAATATTGTTACCTGGACATACTGAGTTTCACTTTCAAAAAATCGGGACCCAAGAAATTAGTCATTAATCGGAAGATAGAACACCAAGGAAATCTGGTGATATTTTGAAAGTCATCACACTAAAAATGCAGCACTTTTAAATGCTAGGATGAAACGCCGTTCAAATTGTTTTAAGGATTAAGGAGATCAGCGATGCGAAGACGGCCAATTCCACTGGGCAGGGTCCGAGGAATGTTTGTATGTTGATCATCTCCTAAAAATGTATCAGTTTTTATTGCCCACTGTCGGCGACGAGCTTTTAGGATAATTGATAGACTTCACACAGACAGGATATCTTCGGGTGTTACCCACAATGGAATCTCACTCTTAAAGATATAACTCATCGTCTTGACAAAGTTAGTTTATGACAGCTGCTAGGGTCTTGGATAGCGTACGGCAGTGATGGCGAACTTTTTGGCCTCGGCGTGTCAATACCAATATGAGGTCGATGTTAGTATAATGACATATTAAGAAAGGATCACTTAGGTGGTTTGGTCATATGGGACGAATGAATGAGGCGAGAATAGTAATAACGATATAATGGCACCAGAAATAAAGGACTTGGCGCGACCAGATAAACCAGATAATGGAAAATGATTCTGTTAGAACCTCTAAATCTAAACTATAAGTCTAATGATTTAATTGACCCTCGATCAATAAACTTAATTTTATTTCAGAATCTCAGACAAGTGCTGTCCCGTTCATTCCAGTCTCTCCGAAAAGTGGAGACAGCGCATACTGTCCAAAGCTGATGCAAAGTCGAATCAGAGGTCATTCTACAAACCAACCTCTGTCTTGTCCTAAGTGCAGTTATTCAAGTAAATATAGGGCGTCATTAAAAAGGCACATGTTTACCCACACCGGAGTGAAACCAATATCATGTACCGCGTGCGATTATAGGTGCGATCGCAAATCTGTATTGAATCGGCACATGTTTTCTCATACCGGCGAGAAACCAATATCATGTTCCATGTGTAATTATAAGTGTTATACAAAATCTGCGTTAAATCAGCACATGTATACTCATTCGGGAGAGAAACCTATATCATGTACTATGTGTGATTACAAGTGCATACTAAAATCTGCGCTAAATCAGCACATGTTTTCTCATACCGGAGAGAAACCGATATCATGTACCGTGTGTAATTATAAGTGCGTATTTAAATCTACTTTAAATCAGCACATGTTTACTCATACCGGAGAGAAACCAATATCATGTAGCACATGTGATTATAAGTGTAATTCAAAATCTCTGTTAATTCAACATTTGTTTACTCACACGGGAGGGAAACCAATATTATGCACAATGTGCGATTATAAGTGCGTTTCGAAAGGGTATTTGAAAAACCATATGCTTACTCATTCCGGAGACAAACGAGTAGCTTGCACCGTATGCAATTATAAGTGTGTTTCAAAACCTTATTTGAAAAGCCATATGCTGACTCACACCGGAGAGAAACCTATAGCGTGTACCGTGTGCGATTACAGGTGCAAATCAAAAGCCAAGTTGAATCGGCACATGTTTTATCACACTGACGAGAAACCTATATCATGCGCCATGTGCGATTATAAATGCAAATTAAAATCTATGTTGAATAAGCACATGTTTAAACATGATGGAGAAACGCCTATATCGTGCACTAAGTGCGATTATAAATGCATTTCAAAGTCTATTTTAAATGTCCATATGTTTTCTCATACCGGTGAGAAACCAATATCATGTTCTGTGTGCGATTATAAGTGCATTAGCAGCGCAATACTTAAAATTCATATGTCAATACATAATTTGAAGGAACCGATGTCATCTGCCAGTTCTAAATTTAAATCCAAGTCTTGTAGGAAGAAGCGTGTGTTGTCTTACGCAAGTGGGAAACCAGTAGCGTGCAACATGTCCGATTATGCGATTTAGAATAATCTATATTCCTGTATCGAATGCCGTTATTCTACTGCTGATACACATACATTAAGATACATATGATTGAATATTGTTACCGATGTGTCCGGTATTAGTGTAGTGTATCCATATTTTGTTAGTAGATATATCTATATGTGAATAAGTATTATAAATATGAATTAAATATATTAATTAGAAAGATATAATATAAAATCAATTTTATCGAAAAATATTGTTATTGCGCCACCGGGATTCGAACCTTAATTAATTCTTTTTAATTATAATGAATTGATATTTCTGGCGTCTGCTATCAGATTACTCAAACGTGTTAAAGATTTTGTTAAAATAAGGCAGATGGCTCTTTCAAATGATGGAATGATTAAATGTATTAATATCAAAAAGGTAACATATAGGTTCGAAAATTTGTCGCTAAAAATATTGTCGCTGTAGCATAGTTGGATAATACAACTTTCCCGGTTAGGAAAGATATCCAGGTTCGAATTCTAATTAATATATTTAATTCATATTTAAAATATCATAGTCCTCTGTTCTGAATAATTACAACTTCACAATAAGAATGTGTTCTCCTAATATAAGTATTATGTTTCAAATTAGTATTATTATGAATTATATCTAAAAACTATTTATGAATCTTTTAATTTTTTCGTTTTATTTAGTAATGTCCTTGACGAGCTTCTCAGACTTTTTATTTCCATGCACCATCGGAATACATACAACTAGGGATTCTGTGTTGAGACAACCAGGGAATCCCATGGATTTTTCTGTCTCGAGATTGATTTAATTTCTTCCAATCCCATCTTCCTTTCGTTTCCTTTCGAAAAAAAAATTGTTTCTTTTTAATTTTCTTATTTTTTTTACTCATTCAATAGAAGACCTTAACCTTTGTTAATGCTTGTACTTAACATTAACCTTTGTTACTACTCCCGCACTGTATCGTGTTATTGTATTTAATAATTCGAGAAAATATGTAATTAGATGCATTTACTACAATTTTTGTTACTATCTTAACCATTATTGATTAACTGTATATTTTAAAAATTAATTATTTATAATTGAGTTCATCCCAACAGACCACTGTTATACAGCAGATGCGGCGAGCGGTGCGTTAGTAAATATTCTTAAAATATTGTAAGTTTCCATAGTTTAAATGGTCAGCCATAAACATATTCGTGGAGAAATTAGAACTTAAATATTGATTATTAACAAAAAAACTGAAGTAAATAGTTTTGTCAGTTTGCTTGTCTTGTAAAATGTAATCTTTTATCTGTAATCATATAAAACCATATTTGGATGGGATATTTTATAAAACTATCACATTATTAATCAATAAATATTACATAAAAAAGTTTTAATATGTTTTAATAAAGTAATATGAACGTGTATTTTTTCACACAGAAAATAATATATCATTGATAGATGCTGTACATCATACATGTGTATATTTATTAAAATATATTATGGCCGATAAGAAGAATTATAATGATAGCCCTGAAGTTGCGAGCGCTCAGCAATGTTGGCAATCTGTTGTAAAGGTTTCCCTGGGGTGCCGTGTATTATTTTGGGCGTTACAACACACAATAAAAAGCAACGTTCTCAAATTATGCAAAAAATCAATTCCTGGAAGTTCTTAAGTACTGAGATTCCGAGAAATATAAACATGCATCCCCCAATCCGTGGTATTCGCAGCAACTCAAAATGCCATGCCTGATCAAATGTCAAAGTTCAGGACAATAACAAGTTCGCGATAACGTCATCGCTCGATAACATATATTGAACTTACCCAAGAATTTTATCTATGTATTTCCAACACTAGTGAATATTTTGACGTTTTTCTTTTGTCATCCTGCACCAGCGTAATTTGAAATTATTTTAAAATTCAGTTAAATATTAGCACAGTAAAACGATGTAATTATTCCGCTAGAGGCGATATTTGTATCGATAATACTAAATTTTGTAACCGCGCTTACTGCACAGTTGTCGCGGTTAACCGTGACTGTGAACTGTATATATAGTATAATAAATAATGCTTTGATGAGGGCTACGTACAATAACCTCCAGAATAATTATGAATCCTGTTCATCCCGATTGTTTCACGGTGAAGTGTGAACCTGGGAGCGGGGGCTGTGAACTCATCAAGGTTAAAGTAGAAATTGAAACTACAGAACTCGATGCGAGTGCTAATCTTGATGAGCCAAGGGTGACTACCGTCAAGTTCGAACCAAGATCGCCCGCCGTCAAATGTGAGCCAGAGCGGGGAGCGGGAGGTGACGAGCGCTATACTGATGTAGATATAACATTCGCAGATGTCAAAGAGGAATGTGCGAAAGTTTCCAGCGGTAGGTTATTTTTTTAATGCTTTTTTGGCTGAATATTCTAGGCGTTGTTGTGTAGGGGCTGTGGTTGTAGACTATTATTGACTCTTGAGGATCTAAATTGTGTGATCGTATTAGAAAGTTTTGTGCGTAGTAAGACTGAAGGACCTAGCCCCTTCTAGTCTTACACGTGTTGTATATGAATGTGCGTATAAATATTTATGCTGCGTCTAGAGCGAGGTATTTTAATAAAACTCAACTTATAAACGTTGTCGATTATATCAGAACAATTTACAATGACAGGTACTACGAGTATAAAGTTAATTGCGCGAGTAATGTTGAAGGCTGGAGTGGCTCGCTTGAGGTGTTGACGAAAGAACGGTCTGCGGAGAAGTGGTCGGCTAGCTCCTAGGACTCGTCCGTCACGATTTATTAAACTCTACTTATTGGTCAATTGGTTAGATGATCCTTACGCGACTTTGTCTGAGGGCGCGAGCAGGATTACGACAGATGTGTTTTGTTGTTTGCTGGAAAAATTAGTTTTCTATAATTTCATTGGTTGGTCTATATATGTCTATATGTTATCATTTTCATGCTCATCCATCCCTCGTGACTGAGGATCGTGGCCATCCATAACAGTGTTCTTCAAGATATCTTCTTTTCTCGCAAGGTGCCCAAAATTGAAGGATCGTCTTTGGCAAATGCTTAAGAGTCCGTGATGTTCAGCTCTTGAAGAATGGAGACAATCGTGCATCTCGCCATTTATAGTATGTGCAACACGTGTCTTCAGCACCACATTTCAAAGGCATCAATCCGTATTCTCTCCCTCGCCTTCAGTGTCCACGATTTCATAAGCCTGCAGTCTTTCAATACCTTGTCAGTAATTATAAACCCGTAGTAATTGGAGTCGCGGAGGGCTATCGCCTCCACTCTCATTATTAAGAGACCACAAAAAGCTGAACGCAACTTCTATCAGACATAAAGACGTAGGGTACCTGCGGAATGTTATAATTCAAACGCGACAGCCGCTCTCGAATGGGTCAAATCACGATCACGATTCCTATTGATTTCTCCCGAGCGACTTCTCTAAAAGACATCCCCAATCGAATTTATACCACCCGCGCACCTTTGTACAATTTATCTTTATACTAGAGAATCCTTTCGATAGCTTGTTCACGGGTTTTCTATAGATAATAATATAAAAGTCAATGCAAGCATAAATGTCACCACTAAACTGATATTAAAGATGCATGTTCCCTTGCTCGTTGTGGTCCTTGTTCTTCGATCTGGTCGGCATGCGCCGACTGCTGGCTCAACCGCTGGCTTCGACGGGTCGAAACGATTAACTCCCGTGGCGTATTTTTAAGTCTTTATCTGACCGACTATCTGATTATGCCGACTGTGTTTGATACAGCAGCAAATTTACACTCGCAAACAGCGGCAAACTTACACTCGCGCGGACAATTGTAAGTACCAACATGCAAACCTTGGGGTGCCAACCGAAGGTATAATAATGTGCGTTAACGATATTTAATCAATTCTGGCATATTCTTGTAACCGTCTGCGTCCAAATACATAATCATACATTTAGACACAAGTACGTGTCAATTTTTTACATTTTCTTCAATGCGACAGAACAGTTCAGCCATTTCTTATTCTGATGTAGCCAATAAAGATGTATCTGAGATTGGAAATCCGATGTTAAAAAGGTTTGGAGACAATACACATTCTTGTCTGACTCCTTTTAGCACTTAAATCTTTTTAGAAAATATGGAATTAAATTTAACTGTGGCAGTATAGATCCACAATAAATATTTATGCGTACAGATATTAAACTCTTGTCAATAGCGAACATGTATTTTCTTAAACATTATGTAAGATTATTTTTAAGATTAAACAGATGTAATATTAAAACTTTTTTTCTTCAGACTTTCGCACGAGCGCTGACCAACACACTTCGGTACTTTCAGAAAGCGGCGACACAGCCAACCTTTCGATGCTGATACAAAGTCACATCGGTGGTCGTTCTACAAACCCTTGTCCGAAGTGCAGTTATTCGACTAATCGTATATCTTCTTTGAAGAGGCACATGTTTACGCACACCGGAGAGAAACCAATATCATGTACCCTATGCGATTATAAGTGTAATTGCAAATCTGCGTTAAATCATCATATGTTTACACATACCGGAGACAAACCAATATCATGTGCAATGTGTGATTTTAAGTGTAGTTTAAAATCTAGATTAAAAAAGCACATGTTTACTCATACCGGAGAGAAACCCATTTCATGTACTGTGTGTGATTATAGATGCAAAAACAAATCTATCTTGACTCAGCACATGTTTATTCACACCGGAGAGAAACCAGTGTCGTGTCCTGTGTGTGAGTATAAATGCATTTCAAAATCTAAATTGAATAAGCACATGTTTACTCACACCGGCGAGAAACCAGTAGCGTGTACCATATGTGATTATCGGTGCAGATCCAAGTCTTACTTGACTACTCACATGTTTATTCACACCGGAGAGAAACCGAAATCATGTTCTGTGTGTGATTACAAGTGCAGTTCAAAATTTAGATTGAATACGCATATGTTTACCCACACGGGAGAGAAACCAATTTCGTGTACCATGTGCGATCACAAGTGCTATACGAAATCTAATTTGAACCAGCACATGCTCACTCACACCGAAGATAAACCATTATTATGTAGCTTGTGTCATTTTAGTTGCAAATCAAAATCGAGGTTGAATCTTCACATGCGTATTCATACCGGAAAGAAACCAAACGTGCCTGGCCGAAACGTTGGAGGTCGGCCCAGAAAAAAGGTTTGCTGATTTGTGTACAGCACCTAGTGCTAACAAAACAGAGCGGGTGCCGAACGCATAACTTCTACAGCTTTTCACTTTGTCGACCTATTTTTCATTTTTATTAATCGTTACACGATATAATGACATGTAAATTAAGCTAGTTAAATATTAATAATATTTTGTTAAGGGAAAATGTGTCAAATATATTCGCTCCCTAATGAGGCCGAGTTTACGCTGAACGAGATCAAGATCTAGTTCATCCAAGAGTGTTATCTGAACGTTATTAAGAGACGAATGAGAAATATTTATTTTTAACGATACAGTCAAACCTCAATTTAATGTCCGGGGGGGGGGGGGGGGTGTCCGTACAAATATTTTTCATTGATAATATTACCGCCACGACATATGCACGGATGTACAAGACCAGTGATGTTTCTATAAATGGTCTGTGATTTAAAAAAAACTGATGAGGGATGTACAAAAATCTAATTTCACAGCAAAAAGTTTTTTGCTGTCTAAATGTAAATAAATAACAGTTACGTGTAGCTATAAAGTTAAAAAATATATAAAAACACAAACAAAATCCTGTTTATTCTTCCTTGGATGATATATCCAAATACATCCGTTGTGACGTAACTTACTTACTTACCATCACGGGTAGGCAAAGAAACTCACAAACCTCGCTTCATCTACTTTCATAGATCTTCTCAAACAAGCTCGACGATTATTGAGGCTCCTAACAGGAACATCTGGTTTACTTGGTCGTGCCAAGTCTTTCGCGGACGTCCTCTATTTCTGGTGCTATCAACACTTGCGTCATATATCTTTCTTACCAATCTCTCCTCATTCATCTGTTGCATATGGCCAAACCACCTTACTGATCCTTTCTTAATCTTACTAACTATATTTAGATCAGCTTTACATTCTTTCCTTATTTCTTCATTCTTTACTCTGTCATAAATGGGTTTGCCACGTATGTGCTTAGGTGATCTTATTTCCACTGCATTCAATTTACTTTCGTTCCTCTTCTGTCTACTGCAGGCCTCACTTTCACACATCAATGTCGGTATTAGGACTCCATTGTGAACCGTTAGTCTTGTCTCAGTTGGTTAGTTCCTATTTGCTATAATTTCATTCAATGCACCGTTCAATTTATTCCCTGGAGTCTCTCTTATTTTGATATCTTTCTCTGTCTTTCCGTTTTTATCGAACATACATATCGAGGTGTTTGACTACTTTAAAAAAATATTATTTGGCATTTTGAAGACTGCTGTTTTAATTAAGATTGTTGTCGATGTCATGCTCCGAATAGCGACAATATAAACACGCTTTACTGGCACCGTTGCGATTTCTTTTCATAACTTGAGCATTTTGAACCGTGTTAACCGCTTTCTGTCTTCGATCTTCGTGTAAATTCATATGAGCATGTGAAACGGAATTTCTTGAAATATGAACGCGTTCCATCGAAGCCGTGTCAATTAATCTACATTCATTTTGCAAAAAATCCATCAGCTGATTTGTATGCAGGTAAGATAGACGCACTTACGCCATACATTTGTTCAAACCTCGTCTTTATATCTAAAGGCAGCTTTGTTGGGCTAATATGTAGTAATAAATAATCCAACTATCGACAGGTAAACTTAAATTGCTCAGTTCCCGAGTCGATTCAAGTGGAGGATTTAAAACAAAGTCCAGAAGTGGTGCTCAAGACCGGCAAATGTAAGATACGAGATATATATGAATCCGCGGACAACCTTTTATTTTCGTATTTGGCTTTCAAAATTTCCAACGCTGTGTCCAACGATCCATCAAAAGATGGGAGGTGTCGGGTGTTGAAGCAATGAGCGCGGTTCATTGATTACATTTGTAAACAGATAATGAAACTTTTCCGTTTTTGATATATCTTTCCGAGACAGTAGACAACTGGACCGAGAATATATTTCCCCATCGAAAACATTTATAGATATCGTTGGAAGCCGTGATGTTTGAGAATTCTGTGTAGGCATGTGCGTACCGTCTGAGGCCGGACATACCGCGGAAATCGCATCTAATTCATTATATATCTCTTCCGCTTCTTTAAATAACTCGTCGTGATAAATGATCACCTCTTTATCACTAGTAGCATTTAAAATTGCTTCGTATGTGTCACATAATGACGTATATTCCTTTTCCAAAATCTGTAACCGGGTTCCTATTACCGTAGATGACTGTTTTTTTAATTTTTAATTGTAAAATCCGCGAAAAACGAAATCTATATAAACAATGTGTTGCTATGGAAATTTTTTACCGACAATTAAATTTACAATTACCAATTTCTTTTATCGAAAACCCAATCCACCCGACGCACCAAAATTATGTTGTCGTAAATACTTCGATAGCTAGTTCTGGATTTTCTATTGGTAATGATGAATACAGTTATTCAATCTATGCAAATTCAAATTACACAAACCTTTGTGAACCTGTGCTGGTTGACTCTCCTTGTAGTCTGATAGTCCTTAAATCTGCTGGTCAGCCACCGAAAACCTTCTCACAACCGATAATCCGAAAATATCTAATAAAAAATGCTTTTATTATCGCCGCCGTAAAAGTCCGTCCGAATAGCAAAAACTGTCTTTCCAGAAGGAGCTTCGTTTTTGTTTTTAAATCCACACAAAAAGAACAAACATATTCAAAATTTTATATCAGCCCTACCTATCGAAGTACAAAAGTGCGTAAACAGTGACATTATTCAGATTTTAATATATCGTAATATTCTGTCAGATAAATATTTAACTTCAAAATATGTAGTTTAATACAGCTTATTTCAATGTACCGACTGCGTGCACCTGGGTATAACGTACCGTTATGTCACGTCCGCCGCGTGAGAGTAAATATTAAGTAGGCCGTGGATCTGCCTATATAAGACACAGTGAATATTTTTTGATCAGATCTCTGGAATAAATCTGCCGTATGACAACAAATAATAACCTACATTTTTATTGGCACGAATCTGCCGCAGACTATTTTGAATTATTAATGTGTTAATATTAATTTGCGCAGACACACGATGCACTGAGAAGCCTTTCTGATAAAAATAGTTAGCCTCACATCCCTAACTGTGACGTTTTAAAATGAAAAATAGTCTCACGCGCAAAATGTAGTTACGTTTGCGCAAAATGTTATGACGTCTGTGAGACGCCGCAAACAACCAACCACACACTGACAGGTCTCTACAAATGTAAAAGAAGCTGTGTGTTGCGGTTAGAGTTGGGAATAAGACAAGAGGTTTTATTTTATTCAAAAAAAAATTACATGAATCATTTTATTATCTATTTTAGTCAATTATTTTACCTACACACACCTTGCTCTCCCTTTACCTTAATCCTAATTCAAATTTCCCTACCCTTTCTCCCTTCAGTTTTTTTTTGTGACAATTCTTCATGCGCTTAAATATACAGGGTGGCCCAAAAAAGTAAAATCATCTCGTAACACACGAGTTATTTAAAAAAATAATATAATTAATTATAATTCTTAATGTAATTTTTTTGCACAATATTTAGCTAATCAGAAATCATCAAAACACACCATATTGCATCATCTGCTGGAGTTAAATCTGGGCTGTTCGGTGGCCACATGCCTGGTATGATGAAATTGACATTCTCACGACGAAGAAAGTTGATTGTTGACACCCCCACGTTTTTCAATTCGCAAATTTTTGATCAGAATACGGTCAGTGATTTTAAAAAACCAAATATAAACAATGGGAAAATTAATAATCAAAGATGGCGAACGTAAAATGTATTATGTATGTCTCCCCCCCACAGCTGATCATCATAAGCTAAGCTTATGATGATAAGCTTAAGCTGCATCAATATTAATTGTAATGGCCTTTAACAGTTTATTTGTGGAATCAACCAGCGTTTATAAATTCTATATGTAAATTTATATTATATATCGTATGGATTATTCTAAAGGAACGAGCGATAAAGTTGATACGGTAACTGTTGTTAAGAATAAAATATTTAATGAATGAAATAAGTGAGGTTATATAAGACCAGTGGCTGTCAGTTGAAGTGAAATTTGTAGAATTATAACATTTTATGTGAACAATTTGTCTATTTGTGCAATCTCCCTTCCCCCGCAGACAAAGAGAGCTAATATGTAGAGGTTCATGGCGTTGACTTGGCAAAAACACACCCAGAGTAAGAACCGATGGAGGCTAGCTGGTGACGTGAGACCCGGGTAACAACCAAATATAATGGAAACCCTTGATAAAGTCATCCGTAGTGTAATCCCATATACACTACAATATAAAATTCAACTCATCATCATTCAGATCATCAAAGAAGGTACAGTGTGTCCCGAGAGTCTTTTTAATTTTGGTTCATTCGCTGCACCGACGCATTATGCAAGTAAACTTTTCAGCAGTACTTAATTCAAGCATACCTACATCGTGTAATCGATCCATGTCCATTAGAAGAAATCAGCAATATCCTAGAGTTGAATGTTATCAAGGTTTGCAAAACTTTTCCAGGAATTTGGCCACTGAACAAGGAGGTACATCCATCTACGTTTGTTTGCGAGTCACGTCATATGTGTTGACGCAAATCGAGTACCCACTCTCTGTCCATCTAATATCTATACCTGTCGCGCTCTGGCCAACTAATACTTTCGAGTACGCCGACGGGGGGACAAATTGCGCAAATGTTCTTTTTTAACGTTCGAATAAAGCAACGCTGTGCGTAACGCTCGAACCGCGAAGAGAAAGTATTCTAAAGAGTGCCGGATGTGCGGTGAACTCTCGATTCTGCACAACAAACGTGCTAGTCAACTGGAGGTGAAGAAAACGACGACCAATCCAAAACTTTATAGCAAGGTAGACCAGATCCATCTGCCCTTATTTACCTTCATAATTTCAATTCGGGTCGCATCCACTGATCAATATTATAATCGATACACCTCAGACCCTATCCCACCAATATGAATACAATTTACCATGATTCTGTGGCGATGGCCGGGATAATTCTGTCACCCTGAATTATTCATAACTTAGCAGTAAGTGGCCAGAAATTCAGAATGAATTGATGCCAAATCAGACAGCATCCGATTTGGTAAAGTAATATAATTGGTTTAAATACTAATTAAATGTATTAATTAGAAAGATGTGCATATAAAATTAATTTTATAGAAAAATATTATTGTTGCGCCTCCAGGATTCGAACCAAGATCTCTTTCCAAACCGGGGAAGGTGCATTATCCAACTATGCTACAGCGACATTATTTTAGACGACAATGTTTTGAACCTACATGGTACACTTTTTTCAAATGAATACATTTATCGTTCCATTATTTGAAAGAGTAATCAACTTTGTTCTTTCATGGGTTTACGTAATTTAAGAGCATAAACGAAGTTTTCCTCATCTTCACGGAGTGTTTACATTCCCCACAACTTCAGACGTTGACAATGATGTGTTTGCCGAAATGCCTGACCGAAGTAATCAAGAATTTGTATATCATTTTAAAATAGACTTACTATAATTATGAAGCTCTAAACCGGAACCAAGTTCTTGTTTGAGTCAGCTGTAAACGTTATTTTGCCAGTTATTGGATATTGGTACAAACAAAATTTAAAAACCTAAAACTAATTGCCAAACAATGCGACATTCTTAATAAATAAACAGATTTTATACATAAAATATTGTAATTATAACAAAGTATATGCTAATAGAAAATATTCTATTATTTTGTCTATTCTACAAAATTAATTAGGTAAAATTCCAAGAAACTAACGAAGTTTAATAAATTGTAGTTGCACTATATGGATAAAATATGTCAATGCAAATGTCAAACGTAAGCTAAGTTCATTCTGTTCAGCGCACCATAATTTTTATTTATTTAAATGAACATATTTTTACTTATACTATACCACAATAAATAAAATTTAAACAAATACAATTAAATAGCACACTATTTATAGCTTAAACATTAAAATGTTTCATCACGCAGGAGTACGAAAATAATAAAATATAAATTTATTTCGAAAAGATATATCTGGGAGAAAAATATTTTCTGTTTAAACCAACTCGTGAACGCCGCACGGTGCAATATTGGCGAATACAAATAATAAAATTAAAATAAAACTTTACATAAAACAATTCAGGTATGGCTGAATTAGTAAATTGCATATCTCCGAGTGTAGTTAACAGATGGTGTTCCGGATCGTAAAACACACGTATGGCGCGTCCTTCGAAACGGAAGCGATCCATGTTATTGACACCTTTTCCGCATCCAAATTCCTTTCCTAATGCTCGTCTACAGTGAATTGCGACCTTGAGGTCAGCAGAAGTCAACGTGACAGATATTTGTTTGTTCGCGGCATTGTGGGGTAGATTTGTTAGCTCCAGTGCACCAGCACTGTAATTTGTGATATTGTGTTTGATCACGTAGTGTTGTTTTGTTTGTCGTGGGTGAACTTTTATCATCACCGCATTCAATTGGGATTGGAGATCGGCTCATTCCGCGTGCCATTTTTTGTGTGGCGGCGACTGTAGGATGATATACAAGGGGAGCAGCCCTTCCGAATCCCAGTTCCCGAGATCACTGGTCCTTTGACAGGAACCTCTATCCCTACACCGACCCTTATACCCAGGTTTCCCTAATTTTCTTTTAATTCCCTACCCTGTGGTGATTCCGATTTACAACCGGAACACAGTAATTCATTCCGCGAAACGCGCGACCCGGAGATCGTGAAATTCAAATTCGTTAATGGGATCATATCGGTGCAAGATTTACCTATTCCTTTAAAGATGGAATATTGAATTATTTTTCTAAATACATTCAAACTATTTATATACAGCACACACTACATTAATAAAGAAAAATATGAGTAAATATATGGTTTTCATAAGGCCTTTGAACAAAACAGGTGAAAAACAAAACAAGAGTAAATATTCAAGTGAACAAAAAATACTCAAATTATGTATTAAACTTTCACATAAGTGTGCGTGGGTTATTAAACATAATTTTAATTATTGCACGAATAAGTGCACTATGAAAATAGTTTCCCTGCAATGTGCGTGAGGGCATGTCTTTTTAATTTTGATTTATAATAACACAAAAAATTGCACTGTGAACATGAAAATCGTTTCTCTCCAGAATGAGTGAGACCATGTTTTTTTAATCCTGATTTCTGATTGCATGAATAATTGCATTGTGAACATGAAAATGGTTTCTCACCAGTATGCGTAAACACATGACTTATTAGGTTTGATTTATAATTGCATGAATAATTGCATTGAGAGCATAAAAATAATTTCTTTTCGCTGTGCGTAAGTGCATGCGATTTTAAATTGCATTTTTTATTGCATGAATAATTGCACTGTGAACATGAAAATTGTTTCTCTACGATATGCGTGAGTGCATGTCTTTTTAAGTATGATTTCCGATTGCACGAATAATTGCACTGCGAACATAAAAACGGTTTCTCTCCGGTATGTGTGAATGCATGTCTTTTTAAGACAGATTTTTCATTGCATGAATAACTACACTGTGAACATGAAAAGAGTTTCACATCAGTGTGCCTAAGGGCGTGTATCGTTAAGTTTGCATTTCGATTACACGAAAAATTGCACTGAGAACATGAAAATAGTTTCTCAGCCATGTGCGTGCGTGCATGTGTTTTTATGTTTGATTTATAATAAGACGAAAAATTGCACTGTGAACATGAGAATCTTTTCTCTCCAGTGTGTGTGAGTCCATGTGTTTTTAATCTTGATTTCTGTTTGCATGAGTAATTGCACTGTGAACATGAAAATACTTCCGTTTCGCTGTGCGTAAGTAAATGTGATTTTAAGGTGTATTTTTTATGGCATGTATAATTGCACTGTGAACATGAAAATGGCTTCTCTCCACAATGCGTGAGTGCATGACTTTTTAAGTATGATTTCCGATTGCATGAATAATTACACTGTGAACAAGAAAATAGTTTTTCTACGACATGCCTGAGTGCATGTCTTTTTAAGTATGATTTCCGATTGCACGAATAACTGCACTGTGAACATGAAAATAGTTTCTCTACAATATGCGTGAGTGCATGTCTTTTTAAGAAAGATTTCTGATCGCACGAATAATTGCACTGGAAACAAGTAAACAATTTAACTCTGTGCGTGAGCACGTGCCTTGCCAAGTTTGATTTCTGATAACATGAAAAATTGCACTGTGAACATGAAAATATTTTACCACCAGAATGCTTGAGTGCGTGCGTTTTTAATTGTGAATTTTGATTGCATGAATAATTGCACTGTGAACATAAAAATAGTTTCACTTCGTTATGCGTAAGTGCATGTTTTTTTAGGTACGATTTTAAGATGCAAGAGTAATTGCATTGTGAACATGAATACAGCTTCTCTCCTGTATGCCTGATTGCATGTGTTTGTAATCTTGATTTTCGATTACATGAATAATTGCACTGAGAACATGAAAACGGTTTCTCCCCAGTATGCGTTTTCTCGTGTTTTGTGAGGTTTGATTTTAAGGTACACGAATAATTGCACTGTGAACATGAAAACGGTTTCTCCCCAGTATGTGTCTTTTCATGTTTTTTCAGGTAAGATTTAAAAATGCACGAATAACTGCACTGTGAACATGAAAACTTTTTCTCCCTAGTTGAAGTAAGCTTTCGCCTACTGTAGGAGTTATTAGCGGTAAAAACGGTCTCCAATTCTGTTTTCTTTCCAAGGATAGGCAGAGGCACAGGAGAATTTGCAGAAACAGAATATTGTGTTTCCAAGAGATCTGCAATGGAAAAAAATTCTTTGTATTAATAACACTTATTGTCTGATTAAAAAAAAACTTTACCTTAAACTTTTAGATTAATCTATTGTTAGGGGCGAGCATATAACGTCAAGTCAGGATCTAATCCCGACCTTTTTGAATCGTTAGCCGACTGCCGAAGGATTACGCCGAGACTAATACGCCTACTCGGCCGAAGCAGCCGAGTAACAAGACGGTCTGGTTGTATCTATTGTTATTGTAAATCTATCTTAATCGATAAGTACTAAGAAGTTATCGTTGTTAAGTTAGAATTAGATAACAAGCGTAAATTATCAAATAATTAACTTGGTTTCTGCGAATATAAGTATAATGGAATGAAGAATAAAATATGTGAATTACGACGATTATATAAAATCAAACAAAAATATAATTTATTTATGCCACACTTAAGAAAACATAAAAATATATTAAATTATTTTGCATATATAAATTAACTTTAAAGTTAAAGAGATTATTAATACAAAAGAAAATAAACACATGAAAAATGATTGAATGTAAATACTACATATTCTGCACTTAGCCTAGGAAAAGTAGCAAGACTAGTTGCTTCCATGAGTTTTGCTGGTTCATTAAACAATTTGAAACGTTTATAGTATAAACTAATTTGCGTTTCTGCCAGATTTTAAAACCCCACTGACTTCTCATAGGATAAGTGTGGATCTAAAAAATATATTTTATTTCATGTATGATGGCAATAATCGATTTTGAATTTTGGTTTTTCTTCTCAGCTGTAAAATAGTAGTGTTGAACAATAAGTTATATGCAGAGTGAAAGTGAATTCGATGATTTTAGGTTAAGTTTCTTTCTTATTCTGCATAAAAAAAATATTTTTTGTCACCATTAAAATATATTTGTAAAATATTAGTTTATCGTCAATATATAAAACTAAATATTTGATTTCATTCACATCTTCAATATATTAATTATTAAGAATGCATAATATTACTACATAATCTACTTACCAGTGCACTGGTCGACCTTCCTCGAGTATTCCGAGCACTCCTGCTTGATATCAGGGTGCCATATGTCTATATCAGAGTAGGGCGCTCCATCACCTCTCGGAGCTGGACTCCCCTCCCCTGGCTGTACAGTGGCACTTCTCCAGCAGACACCGCTAGTACTTATATCTGAAATCAGTATACATAATCCGATATAACAGAGCTGAAGTCATTTGCCCAAATGTAACTACAATTGGAAACAATGTAAAAAGTAATCGCGTGATATATATGATTTACATACACAGTATATATATTATAATGTCCTAATTTGTCTGTTCTTTGATCAATTCTTCATCCAATGGTTCAATCTGACCCAAATGTTGCATAGTTACACTTTAGGATCCTGCATAAAACAAAATACACTCTCCCTTCTCCCTCTCACTAAGCGACCTCTTCATAATGGTATAAATGAGTAATATTTCAGGTATATTGAATACCATTCCTTTAAAATATGCAAATACTGCTATACACCCTACCACTGAGCGACTTAACCCATGTTGTATCTGATATAAACGTATATCAAATGGAACACCATCTTATTTTATTCAGTTGCAGTCTAGGATCCTGAGGAAAGTAGTCTCCCCACCTCTTTCAGACCTCGCCCGCCCTTTTGACCAGATCTGGTCACCTTAGTTTGGACTTTTCCTTCGGTTTCAAATAATACATTGCTATCTAGAGAACTCCTCACCGGTGAGCTGGTCGGTCCTCCCGGAGCACTCTGAGGACTCCTGCTTGATGTCGGAGAGCGATATATTCACATCAGTGTAGGTCGCTCCACCGCCTTCTCCTTCATCGCCGCTCTGAGCTGGAGATCTTGGCTCAGGCTTCACGGCCGGAGCATTTGTCTCAGCACGGTCCATGGTTTAAGGATCTCGCAGCGAGCAAGGAATGATAAGATGCGCGTATGATAACCGATACAGTTTATTTATATAAAATTCTTCGCGCTCCCTTCAGAAACACGACTAAACACAATGTTGTGTTGTGAAGAAGCTTCAATCACTTTTTATGAAAACAATTATTTACTGAATTTCTCTATAGAAGCATATTCCATAGATTTATATTAAACCGCTTTAGGTATGGAAGTCGTCTGTTTTACCGACGCTTGTGAGTCAAGTGACAATTCGTTGTACCGCTGCTGTCAAATCGGTCTTGAGTCTGATACGACCTTCGCGATGGAAAAACACAAACAAATTCTCAAAAGGCAATAACAATAATTACAGATTAATAAAATATCGGAAGAAGCGCATCCTGGCGTTATTCCGCAACTAGTTTTCACAATATCAATGCTTCAAAACGGGACGATGACGCACACCAGAAAGTATGGGATACGTGACGTCACTAACCATAGATAATTGAGTTACCTAGAACGTTAATTCATTCCGTTTTGCTCTCATCGTTTAGTGTCATCTGGCGTCGAAGTAGTAGAACTTACGACAGTCACCATTGTTTAATTGGTTTTTTTCGTTTTGTAAGAATAATTTTCCTTCTAGTTTAACGACTGTCATCTATATTTAGAAATAATTTCATTGTTGTCGATGCGTACAAAGACTGGGACATTAATAAATACTGAAGCATAATTGATTCAATTCCAGCGGCAATCCACTCGGATATGAAGTAATGCAAATCATGACCATAAGAATAATCCCGCCACCTTGGTGGTAAATAGTCGCTGCCGCTTGACTTTATAATTAATCATAAATTGTCCTGTTATCTTCAACTCTGTGCGCCTTAACTAATGCTCACATTTGATCCTACATCGGGATCATCTACCAAATAGCACGAAAAAAGAAATTGTCCTTTCTGTATAAGAAGAGAATGGATTGCAAATTAGATTTTATGATATTATACAGATAGTGCACTAGTATTCACAAAATTTAATTGTCACCCGTTAATTGATTGAGTACAAAATGGATTCTCCTTCAATGGATAAATTTGGGAAGAAGTGTACTTACGCGCGGGTCAGTGTTGATCTCATGTAACCGCGGCGAGTATGTATGCAACTAGCATTTCTTCTGGATTTGATCGCGTTCTTTGTGTGTGGTTTCCTTTCGGCACGGTAACACGTGCCATTGTCAAGGTGTTGCCTCAAAGAATTACGGTTCAACCGTACTTTCTTCGCAGGAGATATAAATCTCCCACAGAAAGGGTGACAACTGAGTCTTCCAAAATGGGTGAAGCTGTTGTGTTTTGTGGGTCGGGTGTGTATTGGATTGGAATGTGTCAACTGAAGTTGATGGCGAGGGCGAATATATAAACAAGCATTTATTGGATTAACTTGAAAATAGTAAGTTTGAGGAGATGTATAGTATTTTGTTACTGTTTATGTAAATGTCTTCGATAGCTGGTTTCTAGGTTTCCGATTAACAATAAGCATGCATGTGATATATGAACTGCACTAACATTTTTCATTTTCTTGTCTTTCTGGTCCGACGTTGTTCTTTTAGCTTAGGGTTGTCTTCTTTAGATTTCGACCGACCGAAATGCGCACTGGTGGTTTATTTGGATGTAATTGAATGACGCCTGTCGGTTACCGTCTTCTTAGCTTTCGGAAAAAAGGGCGGCCATACTCACATACACACATATGTACATTATTATAAACTAAGAAACCCAGTGGTGCCAATCGAAGTAACAAGGCGCGTATACCATTACATGGTAATGATTTTCAATTTAGGAGAACATCTTCTTAATGTGAGAGTGAAAAGTTTATCTTTTTGGCAGCTAAAGTCTAATGTTAGCTCCAATACAGTTTCACACCTGTAATTAAAAAACTAGCGAAATGCAGTTTCTTTAGAGATTTTGATCCTTAACGATTTTAATATCATCGGCTGACTAAGTTATCACCTTACACAAATTTTATCAAAAATTTGGTAGAAGTGGTTGCATGGGTAAATAGGTGGACGTTACACTGCGTAAAGTGATTACTTAAGCCAGACGACGACAGGTCGTACATCCCGTAATGCCCAAGACTTTCGTACTTCCCTTGTAAAAATAATAGCTTCGTCTCTGTGAAACATCTATATCCTAAATATACACTTTCTACTATTTTCAAATATTTGTGTATGTTTTATTAGACCGCAGCCTCTGTTAGCTTATTCATAGACCATGCTGTGAACTCAATCCAAATATGGTGCTCCCATGCACGCAGACGTTTAAGTGTTCTAAAAAATTTCCAAGGTTATTTAGTGTATTACACTTGTGAATTGACTGTCATAAGTACAACAAACTGTCATAAGTACACAAACCAAAAAAAAAAAACGCTACACAACAGTTGCAGGGTATGTTATCTGAAGTGTCTGTCACACGAAAAAATCACGAGATAAGTGAGTCATCTTCATCAGACTACTCTCTTATCTTTTGAAAAAAAAAAGATTTACCTATATCACTTGTGGAAATATAAATATAATTTTTTTGGATATTGGTACTAAAGCAATGTAACTTTCTTAATAAATAAACAGATCTTATAAAATATAATAAAAATAGTAACATTTACCCTAATAGAAAATACAATATTATTTTGTCTATTTTACAAAATAAATTAGGTAAGATTCTAAGATACTAACAAAGTTGAATAAATTGTAGTTGCACTATACGAGTGAAAAAAGTCATTCAAATTTCAAACGTAAATAAGATCATTCTTTATAAAGCATCATAAAAAAAATATTATTTAAATATCTATATTATTAAATTCCTACACCAGCATAAATAAAATTTAAGCATTCATGTACAATAAAATAAAAAAAAATAAAAAGCAAAATTATGCAAATAACTTGTATAGGAATGGCACGATTAATATCAGTTTCTGGTATTAATTGGAAACATCGATGGTTACTAAGGTGCTACTTAGAACTCATTAATAAGTACGTGTAGCCGATATAATGTAAGGAAAGATAAAATAATTCTAGATTAAGGTAAAAAAATCACTTCAAATGATTTCTGATGCAGACATCGTCTGTTCTTAATTTTTTATGCCATACTTGGTATTACATTCCTCGAGTCAGTTTCGATATTCCATTTCTGCCATTTTTGAGGGACATCCAATTTATTCCAAGTATAATATGCCCTCTATAAAAGATTGCCAAATGATAATATTTCACCCATAGAAAATACCGTATGCAATAATATGCCCTCAGTAAGAGGATGCAATGTACAAATAGGAAACTTCACGTTTGTTTTTTACAAAGCCGGATGATCAAATATTTTTCGTTTTTAACATAAAAACGCACCGAAAGGCTCGCCAAGACGGCCCGCCTGTCAAGAAACGGAACTCTCTCCGCGCAGGCGCAAACTCTAGGAATGACATACGTGGAACAAATGTCTCCACACTTTAAAATAAGTGACAGTTCTAGCGTAACGTCACAATATATATTATGTCCCAATGTATTCTCAAGTCCTGTTGGTCATATATAAACAAAATAACGTAGTAAGTAATGGCTTGACCGCTTCACGGAACCGTCCTCAAATACTACAAATAAAATGCAGGACACATTTTTATTCTTTATTTATTTAAACATAAACACGTAGTAATTAATATTAAAAATAAATTAAACATGTATAATTCCCATCTAAACGGGCGATACGTGCGCAGCTATTCAAAATAGTACAGTATTTTAGTAAAAGTACCTTTATAAACCTATTTCGAAGAGACATATCTGGGAGAAAAAATATTTTCTGTTTATACCAAGTGTCTTGCGAACGCCGCATTGTGCGATATTAGCTAATATAAATAGATAACTAAACAAATATACAAACTAATCAAATAATAAAATATAAACAAGATTTTACATTAAACAATACTTACCCGCCATTATGGTATAGCTGAATGGTGATTAACAGATAGTATACTGAATTATTTTTTAAATACATTCAAACTATTTATATACTGCACACACTGTATTAACAAAGCAAAGTATGAGTAAAAACATGGTTTTCATGAAACCTTTATACAAAACAAGTGAAGAGTGAACATTCGAGTAAAAAAAATAGTAAATATGAAAACTTGCTATATACAGAATGTAACAGACCTAGTTTGTTTGTCCCGCATGCGTTTCTATACCGTTCATCCGATTGCGATGAAACTTTGGTGAGTTGTTGTGCACACGCCCGCGAAGGTTTCTGAATTAGTACAACCATTTTACAATAGGTGGCGCGCGTGTCGTTTCTACAAATGTGAGTATTTCATATAGTTTATTGCCATGAAACTTTGGCAAGTTGCTGTGCGCAAGCCCTCGAAGGTTTCCAAATTAGTACAACCATTTTACAATGAGAAAGCGATCTGCGCGCCACGGATATATCAGTTTCATGACAAACCATACGTCGTGAAATGTGAAATTCCGACACGTTGATTGGCTATTTTTAGGATTCTCTGTGGCGAATTTTCCAAGAATTATCGCTTTTTCTAGCGACTTTTTCGTATACGCACCAGACGGAAAAACAAAAAATATAGTTTATCCAAAAGTACTTCAATAATCAGAATTAAACTACAAACATTTTCTTTCTTTGAGTGGTACTCGCTAGTATCTTAATAAAATATGAATCGAACCATTTTCAATCATTTCACAGATAATCGAAATTTAATTTACTATTTTTTTATTACAGTTTTCGACTCGCGTTGCATCGAATATCGTGTGCGATATATTACTTATATGATTCCATCAAAACGTAATTAGATCGCCAAGCAAGATTTCAAAAAAAAAACTCAAATTAATCTATATTGCAATTTAATCATTCTCCTCTTGAAGTTTAGACCCCCTTTCAGACTTCGCCTGACGCTAGCCGCAAAATAACCAAAACAAATTCATGCAGTTTTCAAATTCTTCAAGTAATATTACCAACGATACAATGTCCAGCTTCGGCTTTTTTACCCATAGCACACACTTTATATATAAATAGTTTTAGAATTCTAAATCGTGAAATGTGTTTTTATGACATCAACAAAGAAACATTGTTCAACGAAAAACTCCCAACAAATAGTATTCCGACGATTCTCAAAACAGATGACAAATTTTATTATTTATTTTTTCTTGAGATGTTAAAGTTAAGTATGTTTTAGATTTAGATATGTTTTTAAAAGTTATCATAAGGCGGTAAATTGCAATAATTTTTTGCGTTTAAACTGCCACTGGGGAGATACAAAAAAATCCAAATGACAAACATGACGACAATAACATTTCACGTTTAATATACGAGCGTGAAGTGAGGCGCGAGAGGTGAATCGTAGGGACACGGCGTGTACACAAAGTCGAGAACTGTTTCCAAAACATCTCATGGAAGAAAAATCCGTTAGATCAGATCAAAAATATCTCAAGTTTTATAAGAAAAGAGAAAAAAATCTGGCATAAAACTTTCACTTTCGTAGCGCATCGGAAAAAATGTAAGAAAAATATAATTTATTTACAAAAAAGTATAGATTTTAAAGGAAGAATGATAATCTATGCACTTTAGCATGAATCACTAATTTAAATGCTATCTCGGCATTTTATATGCAGATAATAGATATTGTTGACCTTAATAGCTACTCCCGTTGACACGGATCTTAAGCGAAGAAATTCGATATGAAACAATAGTAAGGTTCATGATTGTATGGTCGTATAATTATTTATTTCATATTCTATTCATGTCTATTTTCACCTAAATGATGTATATTTTCATAGACAAAATAATAAATTGATTATGTTAATTCAAATAATGTTAGCAAAGTTAAATTAATTATCAGCATATTTTTCAAGTAGTTATCGAAATCCAAAACCCTGTTGAAAGATTTTATATAATCATATTAAACTTTAAATCTACATATCAACTTCGAAATCAATATTTTGCGAAATTGACCCATTATTGTCCTGAAACTTTGCTTTAGTCTCTAAGTGATGAGGGCAATAAATCTTGCAAGAAAATATAATTTTGGCGTTCCAAGTTTGATGACCTTTTATTTTTTGATTTAAATGTATTGTTTGAAATCAATATAACATGTTTAATTAATCAAAAACCCCCCAGTGGCTATGACTTATTAAAATAGTTGTATCTCTGAAATGATTGAGAATAGGTCACGGTAGCTTGAACATTATCGTATCGTATTATAAAAAGGCATAACCTCTTTATTGCATAACCTCCAGTATTGTGGATTAGGTCTGTTACACCCTGTGTATATATATACGATGGCACTAGCTTATTAAGTAATACATTCGTATTAGTTAATAAGTTACAGTTTCAATCCGGTGTGCTTATTAACCATATGTCTCTTCAAGTTAGATTTTTCATTGGTTGAATAAGTACACTGTGAACATGAAAAGAGTTTCACGTCAGTGTGCCTAAGCGCATGTTCCTTTAATTTTGCATTTTGATTGCACGTATAATTACAGTGTGAACAAGTAAAAACTTTAACCTTATTATGGGTAAGAACGTGTCTTTTTAAAACATGTTTTTGTTTGGACGAATAATTGCACTGACCACACAAAAACGGTTTCTCTCCACTATGCGAAAGCATATGGATTGGTAATTGTGATTTCCGATAACACGAATAATCGCACTGCGAACATGAAAACAGTTTCTCACCAGTATGAGTTAGCACATGTCTTTTAAAAACATATTTTTGATTGCACGAATAATAACACTGAGTACATGAAAATAGTTTCTCTGCAATATGCGTGAAGGCGTGTGTTTTTAATCTTGATTTCTGATTGCACGAATAATCGCACTGTGAACATGAGAACAGTTTCTCACCAGTATGAGTTAACATATGTCTTTTTAAGACATATTTTTGATTGCACGAATAATTACACTGAGAACATGAAAATAGTTTATCTGTAATGTGCGTGAGGGCATGTGTTTTTAATCTTGATTTCTGATTGCATGAATAATTGCACTGTGCACACGAAAAAAGTTTCTCACCAGTATGCTTAAGCACGTGACTTATGAGGCTTGATTTATAATTGCATGAATAATTGCACTGTGAACATAAAAATTGTTTCTTTCCAGTATGTGAAAGCATATGGATTGTTAATTGAGATTTCCGATTACACGAATAATTGCACTGTGAACATGACAACAGTTTTTCACCAGTATGAGTAAGCACATGTCTTTTTAAGACATATTTTTGATTGCACGAATAATCACACTGAGAACATGAAAATAGTTTCACTGCAATGTGCGTGAGGGCGTGTGTTTTTAAGTGTGATTTATAATAACAGGAATAATTACAATGTGAACATACAAAGCGTTTCTCTCCAGTATGCGTGCGAGCATGTGTTTTGAATCTTGATTTCTGATTGCATGAATAATTGCACTGTGAACATAAAAACTTTTTCTCACTAGTTGAAGTGAGCGTCTCCAGTTCAGTTTCCTTTCCAAGGATAGGCGGAGACCCAGGTGGAATCACAGAAACAGAATATTGTGTTTCCAATAAATCTGCAATGGAAAAAAGTCTTCGTATTAATAACATTTGTTGACACCTTATTACGCACATGCCCCACGTAAGATAAGCTCGTAACGTGGTTTTGGCGACTAATTAAAAACAAGTTTTTGACCCACCCCGGCATAAACTATTGCAAGGGGCGCGCATATGTGTACAGATCGGGATCTAATTCCGATCTTTATGAACCGTTAGTCAACTTCCGAAGGAATACCCCAAGTTTAACATGCCTACCTGACCCAAAGCAGCTGAGTAATAGGTCGTTCCGATTTTAATTGTCAATCTACGTTAATCATTAGATGATAAGAGCTGCGCCTGATGTAAAACCTAATTATATGTTATAAGATTAAGGTTTTATCATTGTTAAGTTGGAATTAGATAACGAGTGTAAATTATTAAATAATTAAATGAAAGGAATCTCGGACATTTCTGGGTATATATAAGGGTATGGGTCTCTCGTTGGGGGTTGGTGGGATGGACGATGCCGGAAAGAGCAATGGCTAGAGAGACCTAACGGAGCATTCTACTGGCTCTCCCTCTACCTCTTGCGACCTAAACAGGGTGAATTTCTACCGGACTATGTACGAGTTCTGCGACAGCAACACAAAAATGTGTCGTCTACCATCCCATTTTGAGGGTGTATGATTTCTATAGCTTCTCTCTGGCTGCCCTCTGAATTGAATGTGATAACGTCACGAGTCTCACGTCAAACTCTACAGGTATGGCTCTGGTGCGATGATACTAGAGCCAACCTATGATGGTATTATGATGATAATGTTAATAATGACTGAATGTAATTATGACGAATCGAAGCGAGAGTAAACAACTCTCAAAACGATTCGGGATTGTGTAAATAAATAATTAAATTAATATAATTATAATGAAGAACTTATTATGTGAAATACAAAAATTACATAAAATCGTACGTACGTTTTTAATTAGTTGAAAAAATTATTTAATATTTTTATTTAGTAAAACATTAAAAAATTCAGGATTACTAAACATATGTATCAATTAGCGTTAGCTAATGTTTGGGACACATATTTATTCTTGAACGAAAATAGTGTACTGTGCCTTCCACCTCCGCTCCCTTTCCTCGCCGCGCCGCGGCATCAGTCGAATGGCGACCTTGAACCGCTACGGTGATTAATGAATCGAAGTATAGTATAAAAATGAGACGTCGTCTAATCAAGCGTAATCTAAAGGACTAGGACACCTGAACGAAGATAGTTATAAATGTAAATGTACAGTCCACCTCGGATGTGCCAGAAGAACTGGATTGTGGTGAGTGCAAACCTCCTTCCGAATATCCTGTTTCTTCCGGCATCTATGCTTTTATGCAACAGCTGAAGATATTATAAAGAAAATAAACACAAAAAAATGATCAGGTATAAAACTTAGATACTACATATTCTGCAAGACTAGTCGCTTCCTTCAGATTTGCTGGTTCATTGAACAATTTGCGTACTGATTAATTCATTCAACTCTTGGTTTATTATTATTTGTTTTACCAATAATCATGTGTACATATTTTCTATCAACATATTATTAATTAATACAACATCCTTTAATGGTCCCGATTAGTTCACCAATCTACTTACCGGTGCGCTTGTCGGCCTTCCTGGTGTACTCCGAGCATTCCTGTTTGATGTCAGGGTGCCATATGTCTATATCAGTGTAGGGCGCTCCACCGCCTGCTCCCTCGCCGCTCTCAGCTGGAGACCCATTCGCTGGCTGCACCTCCTTTACCTTGGCACTCCCAGGCGCACTTTTATAGTCGACGTCGTTGATACCTATATCTGAAATCAGCATAAATAATCCGATATAACAGAGCTGAAGTCATTTGCCCAAATGTAAATACAATTGGAAACCATATAAAAAGTAATCGCGTGATATCAACATTTATACATACAGAATACATATAGCGCCCTCCTTTGTCTGTTCTCTGTTAAATTCTACACCCGTTGAAAAATCTGAGCCAAATGTTGCATAGTTACACTTTAGGATCCTACGAAAAATAAAATACACTCTCCCTTCTCCCTCTAACTAAGCCACCTCTTCATAATGGTATAAATTATTATTATATTTGATATATTGAATGCCATTCCTTCCAAATGTGCATATACTACTATATACCCTACCCCTGAGCGACTTACCTCTTGCCACATCTGATATAAACGTGTATCAAATAGAACACCTTCAAATTTTATTCAGTTGCAGTCTAGGATCCTGAGGAACGTAGTCTCCCCACCTTCTTCTGCCCGGACCCAGTCTTGCAATCTGGTCACAGACATGGTCATTCAAATAATACATTACTATCCGGATTGAACTCCTCACCGGCGCACTCGTCGGCCCTCCTCGAGTACTCCAAGCACTCCTGCTTAATGTCGGGCGGCGACATATCCATATTAGTGTAGGTCGCCCCGCCGCCTTCCCCTTCATCGCCGCTCTGGGCTGGAGACCTTGGCTCAGGCTTCACGGCAGGAGCATCTGGATCAGCATGATCCATGGTTCTAGGATCTCGCAGTGAGCAAGGCACACTTATGACAACCGATGCAGTTTATTAAAAATTCTTCGCACTTAATTTAGCAACGCGGCTAAAAACAATGTTGTGTTATGAAGAAACTTCTTCAGTATTATAAAAACAATTATTTACTCAGTTTCTGAATAGAAGATTTACATTAAGCCGATTTAGGCGCGGACCTCGTTTGCGTAACCGACGCTCGCGAGTCAAGTGACATTTCGTTATATCACTGCTGTCAAATCGGACCTTTAAAAAGCCGATACGACCTTCGCGATAGAAAAACACAATTAAATACGCAAAAGGCAACGACCGTGGCTGCAGATTTATAAAATATTTGAAGAAATATCTAGCGTTATTCCGCAGCTAGTTTTCACAATTTGGAAGTTTCACAACGCGGACAATTACGTACGCCAGCAAGCATAGGAGATGCGACGCCACCAACCATAGATAATTTAGAACGGCAATTCGTTCCTACTTGTTCTCGTCGTTTAGTGTCATCTGGCGGCGGAGCACTAGAACTTACGACTCTCACCCGTTTTGGGCCTTGGTATTTGCAAGTACATTTAGCTTGTAGGGGCAATAGACCTGCACAGAGCTGTGATTTCCTTAATGATGACTGATTGTAAGGCCAAGAAATATATTTTGTCTACAACTTTCGAAGATTTGTATGTGTTTCATTAGACCGCATCCCCTGTCACAATCGTCCCGCGACTAGGGGCGGTTGTAACACTTTACCTTTTATCTTTTATATTGTAACGTAGTTACAATGAACAGAACAATTGCCTGTTCACAGCCAAATAAATTATATGCTTTATGGAATAGTTTTGATCTAGTTATCATATTGTTTTTAGAAGATGTCGAAGTAAAAATGTTACAACAGTATCTAATCTAACCTATACAGTGTGGAAAGTTGGCGGGTTATCGGGAGATAAAAGATAGGATGGCACTTACTTGTGGGTCTCCGATCTCTGGAAGCTGGTTCGTTTCTCCCTGGTCCACCAATTCACAAGCGACGCAGAATTGTCTCGTAATTGATGACACTCGCGTTAGAAAAGTTATTATTTTAAAAGATATTATATATTAGCGGTAGTAAGATATTATATATTAGCGGTAATTAATGTTAGCGGTTGTAAGCGGATTCACAGCGACGGCAGCGTACCGTGTTCAGTTTCGAAAGCGGAATGACTCGGGCGGTAGTATCAGCAGATTGCTTCTTTCTTCTTTCTCCTTTGTGCCTAGGGACTAGGATAGGAAAAGAAAGAGGGACAGGACATATTTCTGTAGTCCAATAAGACTCGCGTGCGTAGTACATTTAAATGGCGCCAACACAGTGTAAATATGGATCAATAGAAAATATAATAAAATATGTTTGACGTTAGAAATTAGTAATTAATATTCTTATTCGTACATATACAAGAAATCCTTCCATTTTGCATTCGGGCTCAACTTTCACAGTCACGCCACTGATCGACGTTCTCAAACTTGTCATCCAGAGCACCAATTATTCCGTAATTTAAAAAAAAAATAGACAATAAAATATAAGGTAGCTGGCGATCACCTTAAAAAGCTGTCTCTTGAAAGGTGCGTGGTTCCATTTATTTTACGATAATGTGTATGCGCGGTCAGTAAGGTTTGACTTTGAATTGGAAGTTCATATACAATTTCAAAGAAAGCGATGACTTAAACGTGTGGCGTCATACCTTTGTCGGGAGCAGACTTTTGTGCGACTCTGAATTGAATTGACTTGTTAATCAAATTTTAAAGGCATTACCGGCGAGTTCTGAATACAGGCTTTATTATTAGTCGCCTGCAGAGCAATTTTGCTCGTGTTTTTGCTCAATTTTTCTGTATATTGTTTATAGTAAACACAGTTTATCCACGGTTATCTAAATACAGTTTTATTATAAAATCACTTCACACAGCTCAAAAATGTAATATTCTTAATAAAATAATACAAATAAACATTAATTAAAAAAACATTATTATCTATTTATTTATACATACATATTCGTATTTTTGCGTTATTCGGCTGCGCCCGTGGTGTTCAAACATTTTACACTTTTATATGTAGATGCTGGTGTATAAAGAAATTACACATAAACTTAAAAATCCAGTTTCTAAACAATTTAACAAATTATTTAAATTATCAAAATTTCGATATAAAAATATATAAAGTTTACATGGAAACAAGTTTTAAATTTACAAACTTTTAATATTTATTTGTTATTTATATACCCTTCAAAACGTATAGAACACGCATAGATAAGATAAATCTTTATTGACATATATTTTTCTTTGCAACAGAATTGTACCTACAATAATATAAAACATTTATTAGTTGACTTTGTATATGCAATAGGTATCCACCTCTGATATAAAGCATTATTCTGGCTACTTTACTAGACTACCGTCTGTGTTAAAGTAGACAGTTTTTTTTTTGTGCTGTTGTGGTGTTATTTAATTTAAATGAAACATAAAGAGTACGATTCGATAAATATATAATAAAAATAGACAATAAAAAAATTGACTAATATATTCCTATATTAAGTGATCAATTTCCAGTTAGTGTTAAGTGTGTTGTACAGTTTCAGAGCTAAAAAGATACATACACGTTGAAAGAATGTCGTTGTTGCTCTCGGAACCGGCGTGTAGTGTTTATTCGTTGTCTTGTGTTGTGACCATGGTTTATTGCTAGGGGTGAATTGTTTAATGGAAATTTTGTATATATCTGACATGTAATTCTGAACATAGTGCATTATTTTTTTGGGCTTACTATTTTTTAAAGCGGACAGAATGAACCATATCCTGCTGCTTGTCTTAGATAAACATGCCGTTTTTAACTTACCATAAGCGTTACCGTATTGCTCGTTCCTTTAAAATCATCCATACGATGTATAATATAAATTTCCGTATAGGATTTATAAACATTAGTTGGCGACGCCAGCAATACTCAATATTCAAAAGAAAACTGTTGAAGGCCATCTACGACTGAATTAGGCGCGTTCATGAGGATGCAGCTAAAAAATCGGCTTAGCCGCATCAATTACATGTTCGAGATGTTAAATGACCAGTTTCTATGTCTTCACAATATTCCCCTTCTAGCCATGAAGCCTTGGTGCTCATACGATGTCTTCCTCTACATCCTTAGACGTGGTTCACTACAACGAGCTTCTCCAAGCTATCTTTCTATTGCGAGAACGCAAGATGCCCAAAAACAACAGACATTTGTCTCAGGCAAATGGTTGAGAATATGTCCTTGATGTTCAGCTCCTGCAGAATGGAGACATTCGTGCGTTTCGCCATCGCGAACATGTGTCTCCAACACAACATCACAAATGAATTATTATATCTTCACTGCCTTGCCTTCAGGGTACATGATTCCACACCATATAAAATACATGTCAAAATTTAATAAATCATCATAAGTATTAAGAATACAAAATGAGAAACCTTTTATTGCAGTTTTGACTATACAAGAGAACGCGCCCGCTCTACACAATCAGTAATGCCTTTTTCTAGGCCTACCACCTTTGCCAACGCTTCGGCCAGATAGGTTTGTTTTCTTCCCGGTGTGAGTGCGCATGTGCAGATTCAACTTAGATTTCGATTTGCACCTATACTCACACAAGGTGCATAATATTGGTTTTTCTTCGGTATGGGTGAGCATGTGCTGATTCAAATTAGATTTAGTATGGCACTTGTGATCGCATATTGTACAAGAAATCGGTTTCTCCCCGGTGTGAGTAAGCATATGCGTGGTCAAAGTAGATTTTGAAATGCATCTATAACCGCACACGGTACAAGACTTCGGTTTCTCTCCGGTGTGAGTAAACATATGATTAGTCAAGAAAGCTTTCGATTTGCACCTATACTCGCACATGGTGCACGCTACTGGTTTCTCCCCGGTGTGAGTAAACATATGCTTGGTCAGCATAGATTTTGAAATACATTTATAATCACACACGGCACAAGATACCGGTTTCTCTCCGGTGTGAATGAACATGTGTTGGGTCAAGGTAGATTTGTTTTTGCACCTGTAATCACATATTGTGCATGATATTGGTTTCTCTCCGGTGTGCGTAATCATGTGCTGATTCAACTTAGATTTTAAACTACACTTATAGTCACACATAGTACACGCTATAGGTTTATCTCCGGTGTGAGTAAACATATGTTGATTCAAAGCAGATTTGAAAAAGCACTTAAAACTGCACATGGCACATGAAATGGGTTTCTCGCCGAAATGGGTGAACATGTGCTGATTCAACGCAGATTTGCAATTGCATTTATAATCGCACACGGTACATGATATTGGTTTCTCTCCAGTATGCGTAAACATGTGCCTCTTCAAAGATGATACACGATTACTCGAATAACTGCACTCATTACACTTCATTTGTTTCTCTCCACTGTGAGTAAGCAAATGTCTTGTTAAAGTAGCCCTGTGATTGCTCGAGTAACTGCACTCAGGACAGAATAGAGAGTGCTTTGTAGAATGCCCGCTGACGTGACCTTGCATCAGCTGCGGACGTACCAGAATGTGTGGGACAGCACTCTCGAGAGAGTCTGGAAGAAAAATATATGCATAATGTATGAAAATATAATCGCAGCTGTCATTATAAATACTAACTGCCAAGGTACGTAAAGGGTTATTTTTATAGACTGTACCATAATATGCGAGAACATCAAGATAAGTTTTTAATTATTATTGATAGTTTTGACAGCTTTGAATAGAATTCGGTCAGTATTATGTTACAGAATACCACATTTCGCAAATCAATATGACCAGACAAAACTCTCTCTGTTACTTTGAGGTTAGAAAAGAGCAGCGTTGAATAATCTGTCAATAAATTCGTTTACGAGTTGACTTACCGCTGGAATTCTTCGCGCTTTCTTCTTTGACATCAGCATATGATACATCTATTTCGGTATACAGCTCGTCACCTTGCGCTCCCGAACCTGGCTCTTCCTTGACGGTGGATGTTCCTCGCTCGGGATTAACTGCTGATCGGGTATAATAAAAAATAAGAAATAATTATAAATGATATTTTATAAACCTTCAATAGTAAGGTGACGTCTAATTTTGATACAATCAAACATACTTTTGTTCATCTATTTAATTAATTAAGGCATTTTAACTGGATAAAGTTTCATAAAACACTAAAAGTCAGTTGCGTGATCAGTGGTAACATTTTAATATTGTTTATAATAAAGTATATTTTTTGTGAAAAACTATCTACTTCTCGAAAGTACATCCCGTAGTAAAATTATTTCACTCTCCGACATCCGATAGTAAAAACGAGAATCTACAGTTAAATATGGCGAACTATTCACACCTGATCCATAAGTCATCTGTCACATTGACACTTTGAAAGTTGCAGTATACGACGATTAAACAATATCCCGCTATTTTAGTGATGAGAGTTCGTCCGATGATCATCTCGATGTTTAATGTACATTAGCACATAATTCTAAAAAATTTCACCACCGAAATGACAGGTATGGAACGAAGGGGCAAACAGTCACAAATAGAGCACATTTCATGATAATTCATCTTCCACACTGAGAGGCGAGATTGTCTTTGACCATCTTTGACAGGATATTTGATGTATCAACAACCCGCAAAGGATTTTTATTACGGGCGTTAGTAAAAAGTTACCACTGATCATACAATCGGCCCTTAGATAACAAAAAGCATTTGAGACTAATTATAAAAGTCACGAAGATATTTAAGTAATGTCACAGTTTTCATTTTAAGTTAGTAGGTGAGAGAAACTATCAATCGAAAGTGCATTCATTTTTAATTTACATGTATATGGTACATAATATTTTAATCTAATATATACAAAAGAACAGCTATATAATTTTACAACCTAAGCAGGTATTCGTTACAATAAGAACGTAACGTATATGCTATTATAAGATCAGGTGTTCTTTCGTCGTAAGAATTCGGAGGCGTTTTGGATAGCAATAAACTATGTAACTCAGGCACGTGTCCCTATTGTGCCAAAGGCGTGGTACACATAATATATAGTTTGTACAATACATGGTCAATCGTTTGTAGGTAGACGCACCATGTAAATACATTAATTTTCAGATAATGGTTAAATATGTTCGTAACACCCTGTGTTTTTTATAAATAATAAAATGTATTATAAATAAGTTTTTTAATACATTAAATAAAACTATATTTCAAGACTTCATTCCGGCAGTTATGCAAACAATATATATATATATATTTCAGTAATTGACTTACCATTACTGATTAATGAGTAGAATGTACGACGTATGTAAGGAAAGCGACCTTATTATGAATATCGACAAGTCGAAAGTGATAGAGATAATGAAAGCAAGACAAGAAGCAAAATACTTGTAGGTAGTGAATGTTTGGAACAAGTAAGCGAGTGGGTATACTTGGGAAGTATGTTTGATAAAAACGGAAAGGCTGAGAAAGATATCGAGAGGAGGGTGACTGCAGGGAACAAAGTGAACGTGAATGGTATTATAGGTAATGGAAACTTATCAACAGAGGTAAAACTAGCGATACTCAATAGAGTCCTGTAACAATATATTTTATTATACTAAGCTTACAGTTATAAGTACAAGAAAACCACTGCCCAGATGCGAGAGAGCGCGCGCAAGGGCCCGGCGATCTTTCATCTCTTCCACTCTGCCAATCTTGCCAACACGCGCGCGTCACGCAATCGTACATCAAGATACATTACAGTAAAGTAAATCATAGTAAAGTGAATAAGATTAAGCAAGGATCGCTTAGGTGGTCTGGTTATATGTAACAGATGAATGAGGAGAGAATGGTTAGGAAGATATATGACGCAAGTGTCGGAGGCACGCCGATGACTTGGCAGTACCGAGTGAATCAGATACTGGAAGATGGTCCATGAAGACACGATTACCGGCGAACTTGTATGAATGTGGATGAGGCGAGAATTGTGTGTCAAGACAGAAGAGTGTTGCACGGTAATGGTAAGTAAGTACCACTGGCAGTATCAGCGCGTTGTTTGTTGACCTCAGTAAATGTTATATTAATACCTTCCGCTGCCCGCCCTGGCTCTGCCTTGACGGTCGATGTTCCTGGCTCCAACTTAACGGCACACGTTTCTGGCTTATCAAGATCAGTATCGGATCCCTCGGTATCATTTTCTTCTTTAACCTTGATAAGTTCACAGCCACCGCTGCCAGGTTCAGACTTCACCGTGATACAATTGGGATGGACAGGATCCATAATTCCACCACATAACACGTCAAGTAACAAAGTATTATTTATTGGGTCATAATTTCATAAATATAACAATCGCGGTGTCACGGCTGCTCGCATATTAGCAGTCACGGGTGGCGCCTCTACGGCAGTCTCGGCTACTACTTTTATATAACCAGTGCATTTACAGCCTTACAGTATACTTTTACTTTGATAACGAATATATTTAAGCAAATTTTAAAGTAATTAGATACAACGCTCCTCGTGGTATCACCCAACATAAACGTCAAAAAGATTACAATTGATGTAAGACATAGAGAAAGTTTTGGGGTACGTTCAACTAACATTATCGTGCGATGACGTTATAGCGTTGTTCATTTTTAATGCCTTAGTCTTAGTTATATAAAATTAAAATAAATTTTACCATTCAATAACCATTTTTACCATTTACAACTCACTTCCAGACCTCGTTACACTCGTCCTCCCGGACCTCATGTCAGACTCACTACTCCGGGTTTCGTTTCACAACTGCGTGCTTCCAACCGTCTTTTTATAACTCACAGCTTCGAGCCCCGTCCAAGTCGTCCTCCCGGACCTCGTCTCTGACTCACTTTTTCGGATCTTGTTTTACAACTGTGTGCTTTCAACTGACTTCCTTTTAAAAGGGCGTTCTAGCACTTATGGCGAGGACGTACTTTCCGCTCGGGGTAGGTCCGTCCTCACGGGATTGGCGACGCCTCATTGGTCTATCCGTTGACAGCTGCGTTACATCTTCACTTGTAGGCCTAACTTTCGGTTCCGCCCACTTTCTTTGTAATTAATTACAGCCCTGCCTTATTACATATAGGTTCAATAATGTCACTGTTTACTTTAATTGTTCATTAAAAGCCCTAAAATAATCCATTAACATATATAAACTACTAATAACTTATATTATATGCATCCTCACCATTTTTTTACATCAAGCTTACTCCTTATTAGTATTAATACTATTTCTAATTAAATCTTAAGTTTTACTCTAAGTACATCTTCAATCAGTATAAAAATATTTCACATAAAATCCTACTTAAGAGCTAATCATTTAAATATTTTTTATTACATCTGAGACTTTTATAATTAGGTACACAAGGGGTATCTTTATTTCAGCTTTAAATTACATTGTTTCATGAGTGATTTTCGCATTACCTACACTTATACCTATTACACGTTTTCCTCACCTGCCCAGTTATAATTACATTATTATTTATACTTTTAAAATTAGCAATATTAACTTGGTGGTTAAGATTCATATTTTTTATTTATTATCTTAGTTTAATAACCACAATTGAGTTTAAAAAACATCTACCGGTTTCGGAAAACGCCTTTTCCTTCTTCAGGATATGTCAAAACTAACTAAAAATATAGCATTGTTTTTCTATTTATCCAGAATCTATTTTTAAATTTTTAAAAAAAAAACAACAATTATTTAAAAAGTAAATTTAGTACCTAACTCAATGTATTGAGCAGCAATTTATGTTAGGTAAATATAAGCCTAGAGAAATATCGAAATCACTACAACCCGCATCTTAATGGTCACTTTTTTCTGTGCGGTTATTGTTTTATTGTTGACCCCCAAATTTGCTGACGGTATATTGTCATTAGGCCGCCCTCGAGCGCGACATTTCTCGGAATGACTTCTTCTCGGACAAAAGGCAACCGATTAACTTCATAACGTATTACATAACACGTGTGGTCATCCCTCGCAATTGCGGAAGAGATAAATATTTCCTATGAATGGCTTAGAAAACAAAGGACAGCATTCCAATGAAAGACCAAAGAAAAGGTTTTTGTGTGACGTGGGTCCCTGCGAAATACTCTTCCAAGAAACCCAAGTATCCGCGGATGACAAATAACGATAAGTCGGTCCTAATCAAAATTGACACAGATTATCGTTCAGGCATATCAACTGTATATTTAAATAACACGGTGATGCTAAGTGTCGCGTAGTCGGCGTACTTGGTACCGCAGAGAGAATTGTGCGAATTAACGCGGATGCGTTGGGTGCGTTTAGCATTGTTTTAGTTTAAAAAATATTTGTAAATTAATCAAGTGACGGGGTTCTAATCTTGAATCAAACGGGTTTTAAACCAATACTGTTTTTCCTATTAGAATTTTTTTTTCTTCATAACATTATAATGATTTGGCCCGCGTACCTTAACAAACGTACGTATGTGGCCCGAAGAAATAAAAGGTTGTGTATGGTTGCATTAAATTAACAATTTGTTCTACAACTTCATTATTCAAGTATTTGTCTATTGATTTTTGAGTACAATATTACAAAACATTTATTGTAATATATACCGTTAGTTTCATTATCTATGCAAAATTGGTTATTTTACACGTAGGCCTTGTAAACATATTTTTATACTGTTTTATTTTTGTAGGTACATTTGTGTACCGTTGTCATCTTAGATGATATCAATATTTTAAATCAAGCGTAACAATTTATTATACAACGTTCACGTTTTTCAATAATAAGTACATTAGTATTTTTTATTGATAGGCATTTTGCATCGACAGCAAAAATATTTCTAAATATAGCTGAAAATCAATACATTTGATACAACCGGGGCCACGACTTTGTGCGCCATTGGGTTCGAGTCGGGGTTCGTCTTTGCGAATCACCCATCAAATATCACGCTGTCATTATTACCATGGTTATAGATAAGGATACAGGTGAATATGAACACGCGAAGATGCACATTATATATTTATTAGACACATGTTTACATTTACGGGCAGGTGGAAATATTTATAACTAACTTAATCTAAAGCTTATTCTACCTCGGGTTGCTCGGCGACGTTCCTCCGGAATCCTGTTTCCGGCCGGCGTAGTGATGCCGCTGGCACCTGGCGTGGGCGACTATCCGCTGACTGCGAACCGGCCTGGGCGGCTGCTCCTGGGTGGGTTGCGATGAACCGTGGCTGCTTCCTCCTTCGATTTCAATCCCAACTGTGATTGCCTTGACGTCTCCTTGACGATTCACTTCTCCGGACCTTGTTTTATAACTACGTGCTTCCGACTTCTTTTCGACTGGCCTTTGACTTCCTTCCTACAACTCCCTTCCGGACCTCGTTTCTCTCGTTCTCCCGGACCTCATGTCCGACTCACCACTCTGGGTTTACAACTTCCTTCCGAACCTCGTTCCCTCGTCCTCCCGGACCTCATGTCCGACTCCGGGTTTACAACTGCGTCTCATCACTCCGGGTTTACGACTTCCACTGTTTTCTTTTATAACTCACCCCGTCGACCGTCTACTCCGGGGTCCCGACTTCACCTCCTCTCTTCGACTCTTCGGCTTCAACTCTCCACTTCAACTCCGACTGCTCACTTCAACTGCGTTCGACTGTTTCAACTCCTCTCTTCGACTGTCCGACTTCAACTGTGTACCTTAACTCCATCCCTCCGACTCTCCACTCCCGGGTTCACAACTTCAACTCCTCTCTTCGACTCTTCGACTTCAACTGTCCACTTCAACCCTCCGACTGTAACTCTCCACTTCGACTGCCGATTTCAAACTCTTGATTTCAACTGTCCGACTATCAAAACTGTCTTTTAAAATGGCGTCCTGGCCCTTTTAAAGAAACTGTGGTGAGGGCGTATTTCTCGCTCGGGGTCAGTCCGTCCTCACAGGATTGGCGACGCCTCATTGGTCCATCCGTTGACATCTCCGCTACACCCTCGCTTGTAGGCCTAATTTTGGCCCCACCCACTTTCTTCGTAATTAATTACAGTCCTGACCTATCACATAAAATTCAATAATACACTGTTCATTCAAATTGTCCACAAACATATATAAAACATTGCTAACTTATATTCTATACATTTTTCACATTAGGCTTATCAGAATTATTACTATCTCTAATTACCTCTAAGTACATCAATCAGTATAAAATACAATCAGTATAAAAACATTTCACATTCAAGATCCTAATTAAGAGCTAATCATTTTATTCCTTTTTTTTTGCCTCTTGAGACTTTTATAATTAGTACATATGGGATTTCTTTATTTCAGCTTTATTACATCGTTTCGTGAGTGGTTCTCGCATTACCTACACTTATACCTATTACATAATTTTCTCACCTGCCCAGTTACAATTACATTATTATAATATTTATTTACATTGCAGTCTCTCTGCCTGCCTTCATTCTTATTTGTATTAGTCAACTTGATTATTGCTACTAGATTCAAGAACGAATGCCGACCGAATACTGCGGAAGTGCTACTACACCGGCACACTTTGATTAGATCGAACCGCGGTCGATCTGAGACTTGCTCACACGGTTTGTCCGTATTAAATGAGTAATTGACGACGGAATAGTCCGATCTACGCACCACATGAGGTGCATGAATATGAAAGATGTGAATCCGCGTACACAAACTTATTCGCACGTGTCCTACTTTATCTGCCTACCCCTACGGAGAAAAGACGCGATGGTCAGTCATCGCTCACGGTGGCCCTTCCGCACGTGGGTGCTGGTCCGCATGCAACAAAAGATGCTTTATCATCCCGGAGTCAATTATCCTCGGGCAGAAAAAACGGACCCGCTTCTTTATGGTTCCCTTTTTTTCTGTGCGGTCATTGTTTTATTGTCGACCCCCTAATTTACGGACGGTACATTGTTACTAGGCTGTTCCCGAGCGCAATACTTCTCGGAACGATTTCTCCTCGGACAAAAGGCAACCGATTGACTCCCTAACATATTGCGTCACACGTGTGGTCATCCCTCGCAATTGCGGAAGAGATAAATATTCCCGATGAATGGCCTAGGAAACAAAGGACAGCTTTCCAATGACGGAAGAAAAGGTCCTCGTGTGACGTGGGTTCTCGCGAAATGCACTTCCGAGAAAACAACGTGTCTGCAGATGGCAAATAATGATAGGTCGGTCCGAATCAAAATCGGCTCGCGACACAGATTACCGTTCAGGTTATCACAATAGAAAGAAAAATATTCTTTCAAAACGAAAAAAAACAATAAAATAGGGGTGACTTACGCAAGCTTTAGTGTTCTGCCGCCAGGTGACACTAAACGGCGAGAACATGCTGGAATGAGTTACCGTTCTAGGTATACTCCATTATCTATGGTTAATTACGCGCCTCTCGTCCTTACTCGCGTGCGTCATCGTTTGTGTTTTAAAGCTTCAGAATTCTTAAAACTAACTGCGGAAGAATGCCAGAACGCTCCATCGGTTATTTTACAAATCTGGAGCCACAATAATTGCCTTTTGCGAATTTAATTGTGTTCTTTCATCACGAAGGTCGTAACGCCCAAACTAACATGAATTTGTATCTGAAAGAATCTTCCAGGTACAGAAAACTTTTATCGCGTGCTGATATCGACAATACAGTAGTTTTTTTTTTTAAGTGCATCTTTTCGTTTTTTGAAAATAAATAAGTACCTATGTAGTTCTTGAAATTAAAGTAATATTCACTTGATTTAAAAATTTTAATATCGGAAATTGAATTACACAGATGTGTGAAAACAGACTTTTTCCGAAGTTAATACATTTTCAAAGTAAAAATCAATATCCTTCGATTCAATGACATAGTATCTGAAAAATTAATAAGTCTCAAGGAGATTTTTATGTATGACGTAATAAATAAAAATTTGCTAATATTTTTACCCCCTATTACTCACTATATTAGAATTTTTTTAACCTTAATATGAAATACAATATCTCATTCTAGTAAATGGAACTATTTTAATTATGATATTTTTTATTCGTTAAAATATTTTTCGTTCCACAAATATTTAAAAATACAAATAAAAATGTTTACAATACTTACCTACATTCGTTGTAAAATATAAACATCCATCCAATATTACGTTCTGCCATATAATTTAAATATCCGAAGTAAAAAGGGATCAAGACGCTTGTTGCCGTTATGAATGGCGTTATGTTACTTACGATAAAGAACACCGCTACTAAGCGCGATGCAATTCGCTCTCACGTTCAGATATTTTGCACGTGTCTTTAACAATTATTCTAAAAGATGGAGGGACGTATGTTTCCCTGTATTTTAACATACACTTTAATACACAGCATACAATGTTTTCATATTTACAATAAATAGTATTTATGTTAAATATTATTACTTTTACGAATTGTGATAAACCATTCTTAATTTTTCGTTTTAACATTTTAGTTCAGTTTTTAATTTTAAACTTATTTGCATTTTAATATAATTAAATTAAAACATTGAATTATTAATTCCTTATAAAATTATATTTTAATTAATGGTTTTATTTAAATTAAATAAATTCTATATAAAATTAAATTTTTTATCGTTTAATTTAAATAAATTATGGTTTTATAATTATTTAAAGGTATAGATTGTGCGTAACTTTGTGTAAAAGATATTTACGTGGGATTTTTGTGTAAAAATTATTTTGAATGCACATTGATGTGCATTAGTATTATATACACAGGAACAGTCTACACAAATCTTAAACAATCCAGTTTTGAAAGGGTCTTACTCAATATCATCATTTTTTAGACGTTCCATCTTTATACGGTGGAAAAAGACATCTACGTCAATACACAGCACTACAATGCTATTTTCTACATCTTGGCTCTCAGTTTTGGAGGATCTTGGTTGGTAACATCTAGGTCGGATAGATCTGTTTCAATCTTTTTACTGAAAAAACGGTAAAATTATGACTTAATGAATTATCAAGTTTATCGTAGTGAACGGATGTCAAAAACGGGAGAGTACTGTGATGACATGAGTACCACAACGCGCAGAAGATTACGTTGCTTGCTACGGAACGACAACTCGCTACGGAATTTCCGCAGTTTCATTAGGGTGTGGATCTCGCGATGGGAAATACTGGGAAGCAGCGTATCGCTAATTGTCATTATACTTTGTGTAATAACATCACTCATTTATGTTTGCGGCAGTAAATGTATGTATAATCCACTGTATTGAAAATGTTTTTTTAGTTTGTATATGTATTTTGTTGCCAATAAAGAAAGCACACAGAGGCGACGAAAGGTGTAGTTTTTAAATTCACAAACTAACATCTTGTCTTTTTTTATAATACATCTCAAATATTTGCATATATATTATCGGGATTAAATTTATCTTGCTTTTATTAAGAGGAACCGGTACATAAGTGAAAACTTATATAACTATTCAGGGAAAGGAAATCATTTTTATACCCCAAAGTATGTAGGAAAGGACCAACTACAAATCTTACTACTGAAGAAAAAATATGCTAGTACAAAATTAACTTAGAAAATCACCTGCATCTTTAAAAAAAAAAATAGAAATTAATTGGAGTCAAGATACACGGAAAGATTTTATTAAATGTGTAGAATCAAGAATACCAACACATACTTTGAAACTTTTGGTCCTGTACAATATATGGAGTAGACACGTGGAAGATACAACCCTTTTTATTTATTGGCACAAAATATAACGTAATTGAGGGATTTCAATACGCGAAAATGTAGACGTAGCAGTTCCAATAGAAAATGAATTATTGGTCGAAACCTAATGAAACATCTCAAACCTATACATTGGCACAAAATAGGTTTCCTTTCAAAACATCCTTTCATTTTAAAAACCATTTATTCTGGTCTAATCCGCCAAAGGACAAAGAGTCTAAATAAATCACCAGTGCGCGCTTCGGTCGGTCGAAATTTAAAGAAACACAGCAAAATTAAAAAGGTTTGTGCACTTGATATATCATATGTGTACTTATCGTTAATCGGGAACCAGCTATCGAAGGCATTTACATAAACAATATTTAGTGAGAGTAAAAAAGAAAAACTTTCATCCACTTTAAAATCTGAATCTGTAAATAGTGAAGTTTGAATAAATAATGTCTCTTCAGCAGCACATCATCTATGTGCTATACTTGGTATTGACACATGGACTTGCCCAGGATCCATGATATATTTTGGTATAATTATTATAAATCAAAACATCTGTTTATTTGTTTGATCAATTAATATTTTGTGCCTGCCAGTTATTGGTTCCATGTATGTCAGGTATTGGAATTTAGCTATTCCAGCTATTGGTGTCATAAACAACATTTTTTATTAAATAAAAATAAAATATTATATCTATTATTTTTTTATTTTTTTATTACACCAAATTTTATAAATGTATTGTTTGTTCATTGGATAAAATAAATATATATTTTAGACACCGTGGAAGGATTAACAACAAATGAAGTTTTTTTTCCCCCTTAATGTGCCAGGTATTGGGTATTTTACATAACATAAAGAATATTGACTTCATTGCACTGGACGTAGTAAATCAAGCTTCAAAAAATTAAAACGATATTTAAAATAGTTCAGAATCTGAAACGGGCAATTTGAAAACATGAGTCGTAAGAAAACATTTTTTATACTTCCAGCGCCAGCGAATAAAACACCTGTCATTCATCCACAAATAAGACGTGAGTTATACTTTCATAGAAGATCCACAGTTCAACCTCTCAATCAAACCGATGGTTCAACCGCTCAAAAGATTCGCGGTTCAATTTGCTCTAGGATTCAGACGGTTCCTACTGCTCAGTTGAGCGGCTGATTTGGTTAGTTAGCTGAGCCGCATCACCCATCGCTACTGTGAACACGAAAACGCTTTGTCCCCCGAGTGAGTAAGCATATGTATCTTTAACAGGGCCTTTCGTTTACAGAAATATGTGCACTTCGGACATGAAAACGATTTCCCCCCAGAATGAGTAAGCATATGTCTTTTTAGCTGGTCCTTTAGTTTAAACGAATAAGTACACTGTGAGCACGAAAAAAGTTTTTCTTCTGAGTGAGTAACCATATGTCGTTTCAAGTAGGCCTTTCGATTACACGAATAAGTGCACTGCGAACAAGAAAAACATTTCTCCACCGTGTGAGTAAGCATATGTATTTTTAAGTTAAAGTTTCGATTACACGAATAATTGCACTGTGAACACGATAACAATTTTTTTCCCAAGTGAGTAAGCAAATGGCTTTTTAGGCTACTTTTATAATTACACTTATAAGAGCACTGTGAGCACGAAAACAATTTCTTCTCTGAATGAGTAAGCATATGAGTTTGCAGGTGGTACTTTCTGTAACATGAATAAGTACACTGTGAACATGAAAACAGTTTTTCTCCCGAGTGAATGAATTCATGCGTTCTTAAACTGCTTTTTTTATAACACGTATATATGCACTGTGAACATGAAAACGGTTTTTTCCCCGAGTGAGTGCGCATATGTATTTTTAAGGCGTTCTTTATTTTGCACGAATACTCGCACTGCGAACACGAAAATGGTTTATCTCCCGAGTGAGTGCACATATGTATTCTGAAGGCGCTCTTTATATTACACGAATATGCGCACTGCGAACACGAAAACAATTTTTTTCCCAAATGAGAGAGCAAATGGCTTTTCAGACTATTTTTGTAATTACACGAATAAGTGCACTGCGCACACGAAAACAATTTTTCTCCTAAGTGAGTAAGTAAATGACTTTTTAGATTACTTTTATAATTACACTTGTAAGAGCACTGCAAACACGAAAACGATTTCTCCTTTGAATGTGTAAGCATGTGTCGTTTTAGGTGATGCTTTTGATTACACGAATAAGTGCACTGAGAACACGAAAACAGTTTATCTTTCAAGTGAGTAAGCATATGTTGTTTTAAATGACTCTTTTGATTACACGAATAAGTGCACAGTGTACAGTAAATCGATTTTCCTGCTGAATGAGAAAGCAAATGTCTTTTTAGGTGGTCCTTTCGGTTACATGAATAATTGCACTGTGAACATAAAATGAGTTTTTCCCCAGTATGAGTAAGAATATGCGTTCTTAAATTGGTTTTCTTATTACACGTATACGTACACTGCGAACATGAAAATAATTTATCTGCAGTGATAGCAAGGTTTTTTGCTTTCTTTTGCTTCGATTGTGGCTTCCTTCCGCGAGTAGTCGGAAGAAAATTTTGCGTTCTACAGAGATCTGCAATGAAAATAAAATATTTACATAATATTGTAAAATTACAATCTGTGTACAATCAATTAAGATGCTGCTACGTGGAAATGATAAAAGCGGTCAAAATATAAGTCTTGAATCTAAGAAGATTAATTAATGGAGTAATATTCTCGCTCATATAAAATCTGTCCAAAAAGTAATATGATGGATAGGAGCAAACTTCTTACCGGTGCACTGGTCGGCCCTCCTAGAGTACTCCGAGCACTCCTGCTTAATGTCGGGGAGCGATATATCTACATCAGTGTAGGGCGCTCCGCCACCTTCCTCTTCATCGCCGCTATGGGCTGGAGATCTTGGCTCAGGCTTTACGGCAGGAGCATCTGGATACGAAGAATAGTTAGAACATGTTGGATATTTCTGTTTAGAAATGTCTTTAATTTGCATTTTGTAACGTTTAAAAAGAAAAAATATTTTGATATTAGAACCAGAACAAAGATAAACTAAGGGTGCAGTAAGTGAGGATAATATATCTCTGTGAAAAATAACAAAATACAATATTTACTAAACACGAAACAAAACCAGTACATATACTGATATGCATTGGTTTGGTTTCGTATGAAGATTGATAACTTGCGTTGACAGGCGCATTCCAAACTGTGTCTAGCATGACTCTTCAGGTAACGGCAGGTGTTCTTACTGCCGATTTGGAAGTCTTAGAAACATACGCCCATCGCTCGTTAAAAAAGAAGACGAGGCGAATCACCACAGTACTACCTTTAGACCCACGGATGGCAGATATCGGGACCTGGTTAATAGAATGAGTGAAGTCACACTTGGTGAAAAAGATGAAACACGGCCAAGCAATGGAGATGGGCCTATTCTTTCCTCCCTTTCGTGGCAGTAAAGCAGAAAGCTACATGGGATCCTCCGAAGTTGAATCACTGTAAGACTCAGATGATATCGGGCCACTGTCGGTTCTTAAGCGAATTGCATGACTTGAGTGGGCGAATCTAAACAGGCGCTGGAGCATGTCATATGGGAATGTCAAATATTAAGGAACGCTCGTAAGAGTATGACTAAAAATTAGAAAGATCAGGTCATCGTCCCTTCGAAATGTTGACCTGTTGCGTAAACTGTTGAGAGGAACCTCGGACTTGTACGTATTTTCATTAAAGAACGGGTATCCCGTGGGGAATGTTTGGGAGATTGACCCTGGGTTTAATTAACTGAATTCTAAATATATAACCGCTAAATGCTAAAACAAAATCTATGGGTGCCTGGGGGATGCTTGGCAGTATAAAATTGTGATTGCTGAATAAGCTTGTGGCTCAAGCACTTCTCAAACCTTTATTTTGTAATCGTTTACAGCTTCCCATCTGGGATATTATAAATAAACCCTGGAATGTCTTGAATTTAAAAATCCAATGAATACCTTTTATGTATATTTATACTTTGTTAAGCATTCCTTTTGCTAAAAACCACTTGGACTCATATCGATGTAATTATAGTTTAAATGTTTATATATTGTAAATGAAGGGCGTAATAAGGAACAAATTTAGAGTATCGGAAAAAATATAAAATCTGTAGCGATCGGAATTTATATCCACCGCCATCTCAGTCGGCGTCGACGCTAGCGACAGCGCTGCCGGCTGCTGCTACAAGCCTGGCTCGATAATTAACCGCTAAGCAGTCTCTCCAGTTTCATCGTTTCACAACAGCGGTCTTGCCGGCCCACGCGAGCCGAACAAAACCGCCGACTCGCTTCATTTCATTTCATAATACATACGCACCTTCTACATCTTCATTCATTTCTTTCAATCTATCTGTCTTCCTTGTTTTTATCATACGCTCAAAATGTTGAAAATATATGTTTCGAAGTAAGCCCTTCGAATCAATCCCATAAAAGCGACTGTCTAAGGTCAGTTTTTGCGCGTTTTTTAAAAATTTTATCAAAAACCCATTTTGGATCTCGTCCGACTACATTTATTTATATCTCAAATTATTTGGAAATATTTATTAAAACATTAGCTAGAAGGAAAACAGCATTAAACGAATATTTGTAGCGTAATTCATATTTTTACAAACACCCGGGTCAAATCTAATCCACCACCGCAGAGGATGTGTTAAAGTTGTGATAACAGCGTTGTACACCACGGAGCGAGACCAACGAATGATTTTGTACTTCAGAATAATACCGAAAAATGATTCTTGCATACCTTTGGCATTGCTAGAAGAGAAACGACCAGAGCCTCGCTTCACAGGAAACAGTGAAGGCGGTTCGCTCTGTAGAACTAGACAGGAAGACCATGAGCAACAAAGTCAACAAAAAAATCTTAAACAAACCAGTGTTTTGCTCGAAATCATCATTTTTCAGATATTCCATCTTTATACCGGGGAGAGTGACATCTACATCAGTACACAGCACTGCAATGGCCTTTTCTATATCTTGGTTCTCAGTAGCAGAGGAACCTGGTTCAGACTTGATGCCACATTGGTCGTTTGACGACGTCAGTCTTTGTCCTGAAAATACAACAAGATCAAGACTAAAGTAAATTCAGAGGAACTGCATTTAACATTATATTATCGGGTTTATTGTAGTATATTGATGTCAAGAATTTGAGAGTAGTTACTGTGATAACTTCACTACCACGACGCGCAGACGATTACATCATAATGATTGACTTTTTGACGCAAAACAACCGAAGACACAGCTGGTAAAATACATAACGAAAACAAATCTTGTGATTTCTGACTTGCACGCAATGATTTCTTCAAGCAGCACCGAGCGCTCGCTTAGCGTCTTACTCTTAGATTCATAGCATAGATGTCTCTAATGAGACATAAAGATTCTCATTAGAGATATCGATGTCTAGACGAATGAATTTCAAATTTTAAACCATAAGTGGCGACAGCGTAGTTGTAAGAAATACTTAAAAGGTTTCTACATGGTGAAAAAACATATATACAGCATGCCAAAATTGGATAGGTATGGCAGTCGTCCATGGGTAGAATTGGTGAACGTTACAATTGTGTTCAAACCAGCCGAGGACCTGTCGTAAGCCCTGTAACATTCACGTTCACGTTCTTCCGCATTAAATTAGCATTATTTTTTATTATAAACCGTGAAACATTTTGAATAAAAGTGTAATATATTAAGTAAACCTCCTTTTGTGTTGTCCAAACCTTGCCTTTGCTGAGCTGCTTTGTCTAGAACTTGATCTAATTATTAAAGCTCATTTAGCTATCAGTGCAATTTTGTACGATTTATTAGTATCCCTCTTTAATACTGTCCTGATTTCATGTGTGACCACTCTTTGTTATATGTCTCATCGTGATAAGCCAATTAATTAGCGAAGGAGTAGCCTCTCACCGGTGCCCGTGTGCTGGTCAACTTCCATCTTTACATGAAAATGTGATGCACGGATACCGCCTCTTGCGTCGCCGTCCTCGGCGGCAGTTCTGGGTTCAGGCTTGACGTCAGGAGCGCTGAGGATGGAGTAGTCCATGTTCAGGTATTGTTAAGATCACTTAACGCCTAAAAGAAAGGATTAAATCATTTGTGTTTATGTAAATGCCTTCGATAGCTGGTGGTTTCAGGTTAACAATAAGCACACATATGATATATGAACTGTACTGACCTTTTTATTTACCGTCTTCTTAGCTTACCGAAAAAAGGGCAGCAATACTCAGACACACACATTTGTACATTATTATAAATCAGGAAACCCAGTGATGCCAATCGAAGTAACAAAGTGCGTAAACAATTAAATTCGTTTCATGCAATCTGTGCCATGTTACAAAAAGAGTCGACTTGAAAGATGAGACGGTATTAGAATTCAAAATGTAGAAGCTATCGTAAGAAGACAAACATTCAAAATGTTCTCCGCAAGATGTTCGCCATTATATTATTAAAACACGGCGTAGGCTGGAATCAACGACAATGGCATTCGATTATTTATCTGAAAGAAAAAAAAAAAATGGCGTCAGCTATATACCTGCCAGGAACAACAATTGCAATCACCGATGAACCCGGACTAAAACCCAAGTAGATTGTCAGAATCGAATTATCGCGAATTCTTAGATTATTTACATGTCAAAGCAGGGCAGATATTTTATTTTAAACGGCTCTAATCGACTATTATGTTTTTCCAGAGAACTGGGTATCCTGATTTCAAATTTCAAATAAATAATGGGCCCAAGATACTTTAAAAAAAAATGTTTTAATGTTTAGAAATTTTCTTCATAATTACATTTGACGGGTAAACTTTACAATATCTCCGATTGCTCCGATTTGGTTCATTTTTTTCCCCGGCATAGCATAGTTGAGTGCCCTGATTACATAAATGAAGTCAAATTCGGGCGCTCGCAAGTGTTGAGAAAGTTAACACACTTTAAAGTTTCCCTTTTTCACGGTACATTTGACATTTAAGGCCATAGAAATAGATGTTTCAGCCGTTACATTCATAGATAACACCAATTTACATTTACCATATATAAAAAAATACAAGGGATTAAATTGCCAAATCATATCATCACATTTTCATTACGGCAAGGTTCTAGGATTGGTTATATTTAATTAAAATTATAATCCTATTTTTGGGTTAGGTTATTGAATTAAAATTACATTACTTTTTAGGTTTAATTATTTAATTAAAATAACCATTCTATTTTTAGGTTTGGTTATTTAATTATAATTACAATTCTATTTTTAGGTTAGGTTATGTTATTTAATTATAATTACATTTATATTTTTAGGTTAGTTAGGTTTGGTTAGTTTATTTTTAGAGTGGTTACTTAATTATAACTACATTTTCATTTTTAGGTTATTTTATTACAATTACAATTCTATTTTTAGGCTAGGTTTAGTTATTTTATTATAAATACATTTGTATTTTAAGATTAGGTTAGGTTATTTTATCATAATTACAATTCTATTTTTAGGTTAGGTTTGATTATTTTATTATAATTACATTTGTATTTTAACTTAATTGTCTATGGTTCACGTATTAATTTATTTCTCTTTTATCTATGGTAAACGCACAGTGAAACATATATTTTCTATGACCTTAAATATCAAATATATCATGAAAATTTTAAACTTTAAAGTTTAATAACTTTTTAAATAATGCGAGCGCCATAATTTGATTTCATTTATGTAATCAAGGTACTTGACTATGTCAGGAAAAAAAATTAACTAAATCTGAGCAATTGGTGATATTGTAAAGTTGTGCCCGTTTGACATTTGGATTACTGATAACGAATTATTTCAAGAGGCGTTTGTTTGTTGATAGAATTAGGTGCCCTAATCCTAAAAAAAAAAAATTATCCCTACATCGTAAATTCTTATAATGTTATCGTAATTCAAACATTTAAATATTTTATACAGAACTTAACGATAGACTTGCCACTGCACAATTAGACGAGATTTATTACGGGAGGTTCTTCCACATCCACGTCAGAAGTAGAACACCACAGACAACAATGTTCATAGATAAGATATCAGTAATATAAATCCTTCCATACATGTGAAATAATACGGCAGCATTATCTGACAGTATTTAAAAGTCTTTTTTATTGCTTCAGTGTAGTATTGAGGACGCTTTGTGCTTCAATTAAATCATACTCGTAATGTATTTCTACAAGTCTCGGTCCAATGAACACAAATTGTATTAATACTATTTGTGTAGTAATGTTGACATTTTTATTTACCCGTGTACTTCGTTTAAGGATGTCCCCAAAGAGCAGTCGTACTCAATCTTCAAGAAGATCCCCCCGTATGTAAACTACTATGAATAGAATAAAAAACAGTTGAGGTCCAGTGTACTTTTTCGCTTCCGCTCACATGCGCAAAAGTTCAAAAATCACTCACAACTCAAATTATAAAAGGAAACGTCAAAACCATTCAAAAGTAGCTCACTTTTAACATTTTCTATAGCAAAACGAATACCGCTTGTTTTAGTTATTTTTAGAGAAAGATATTTGTTAAGTTTTCAATGAATGATTCTCAGTTTTCCAAAACAATGGTAAGAAAATTACTATGAAACGTGCGCTACAGCATCGATCGGGGTACGGTTTCTATGTTAAATATGCTCATTTTAATAGTCAATATTTACAAATTTACTACCGCAAGGACTATTGAAAAATATTTCTACGTATAAAAGACACTCATAAGTATGTGTATTCAAAGTTTCAAAAAGATTGTAAGAAAAGTGATTTTTTTGGGAACGTCCTTAAAATACCTATATTGTTTTCATATATATTTTTAAATTAGCTATCATGGACGATAGGAAACATTCAAACCATTTTAAAACATTTCCAGTTGATCCCGAGGCTTATATTTTATGGGTAAGTATATTACAATAAACCTTGTCATATTCTTTGATAAAATCTGTGTATACAGTATCAGTCTGAAGACTATTATTAATAGTTTAAACTAGTCGATGCAGATATATTAAAAGATTAGTAAGAATTGATCTACAAAAATAAATCTATGCTGACTGAAAGTTTGGTATGGCCGATTGTAAACAAATTGGCCTATAGTTGGAGACATCAGAATTATAACCTTTTTGTAGATAACGGATATAAACAACGTGTCCATCGATCAGGTAAAGTTACAGTTCTCAGTGAGGATCAAATAGTTTTGTTGAAGGCTTGCCAATAACGAAAAACACTCGAACTGAAAATTTGCGGGCGCATTATCAAGTCCAGCAGATTTATTTGGATCCAGAAATTTAATCTTATTTTTAATATCGCCGTCGCTAAATATATAATTATCAAATTCATTCTGAACTTTGTTATCCACGCTATGCAGTGGATAATCGGTTGCACTATTATAGACATCAGAAAAGGATTTATCAAACAAATTTTAGCCATTCTGTATTTATAATACATTGTTGAGGGAATTCTAGTATCCTTATTATAAAGCGGATTTGAGAATGTTAAAATATGTCGAGGATTAGGAACGACTAATTGTTTAAAATTACTAATAATTTTTTATAACATATTTTAACTAAGGGTTTTGATCTAAGTTTTAAATTTTATATATCCCTAGTTAATTTATATACTTAGTGATCATATTTTTTATTTAGGAAAGTCACTAACGATAAATTTTTATACTGGAACTAATTATTCAATAAAATAAATTAATCACATAGTTTATATTGTTCATGATAATCAGTTGTCGATAAATAATTATTCATTTTTACATAGTCAGCTTTAAAATAATATCATTTTTTAGTTTCCGTAAATTTCTTACTAAATGAACATTTACAAATAGTCTCAAGAGGTGGGTGATGAATGTCAACGGGTTAGATACATTCGTCAGATTGAAGGACTTTAACTCTCAAACTCAAAATACTTGAAGGTAATGAATATTTGGAACAAGTAGATGAGTTTGTGTATTTAGGAAGTAATATATAAGTAATAAACTGAAAGATATCGAAAGGAGGGTGACTGCAGGGAATAAAGTGAACGGCGCTTTTAATGCAATTATAGCTAATGGAACTTATCAACCGAGGTAAGACTAGCGGTTCACAATGGAGTCCTAGTACCGACAACAATGTATGAAAGTGAGCCCTGGAGCTGGCCGAAGAGGAACGAACGTAGACTGAATGCAGTGAAAATGAGATCACTTAGGCGAATATGTCGCAGATCTATTTATGACAGAGTAAAGAATGAAGAAATAAGGAAAGAATGTAAAGCTGATCTTAGTATAGTGAGTAAGATTAAGAATGGATCACTTAGGCGGTTTGGTCATATGGAACAGATGAATGAGGAGAGAATTGTAAAAATGATACGTGACGCAAGTGTTGATGGCACCAGCAATAGAGAACGTCTGCAAAAGACTTGGTACAACCAGGTAAAAAAGATACTGGAAGATGGTCATGTTAGAAGCCACAATAATCGGCGAGCTTGTATGAGATGTATGAATCTGGATGAAGTGAGAATTGTGCATCAGCGCAGAAGAGTGTGGTGCTCTATACTGTCTGCCTACTCCAGCCGCGGGGAAACGGTTGTGATGATAAGTAAGTAAGATGAGTACCGTGACATGGTGAGTTTTTTTTTATTATTTAAATTTTTCACCCATATTGTTTCAGTGAATTCAATTTTGATACCTGTAGGTTAATCGCCAGTTTCGTGTCGGCTATATCCGACACTATTTGTTTCCCTCTGGTGACGTCATCACTAATGATACTGGCTTGTGAGCTGGAAGTGTTCTCAGGCTAATTATGAAGAATGCTATATTTTTGTCTCTGTAGCACCTTTCGTTATTTTCGGACACATAATCACATATGTTGTGAACATTTACATCCGACGTAACAGGAATAGTACTTAAATTTAACGATATATTTGTATACACTACAAGCACACCCTAGAGATACCATTTGAGCCGTCTGACTGTACTTAAAATTACGTTAGTCTCTGGAATGATTTTGACGATATGATCGTTATTAAATTTGTTATTTGGGTCCATATACATATAATGGAAAGTTGGCGGGTTATCGGGAGATAAAAGACAGGATGGCACTTACTTGTGGGTCTCCGATCTCTGGAAGCTGGTTCTTTTCTCCCTGGTCCACCAATTCACAAGCGACGCAGATTATGTCACGCACTTGTTGACACTCGCATTAAAAGTAATTGGTTTAAATGTATTAGCGGTAGTAAAAAAATGATATTATTAGCGATAATTAAGGTTAGCGGTTGTAAGCGGATTTTGCAGCGACGGCGACGTACCGTGTTCGGTTTCAAAAACGGAGTAGCTCGTTCAGGCGTATCAAGCAGACTGCAGGAATATTCTTTCTCCCTCGTGCCTAGGGACTAGGATAGGACAAGAGTAAAAGGGAAAAGACATATTTCTGTAATCCAATGAGATGTGCCTGCGTATACGCGCGTAGTACATTTAATGGCGCTAACATATAAGTTAATTTAAAAAATTAATTGTGTATATTAATTTTTATTAAAAATTCTATCTTGATACAACAGACTGAATTTTTTTTTATATATATAATATTTTAAACATTTGTTACTTCTCTATGAGAGTAAGACTCGTGTATAGAGAAGGAGTATATAAGAGTTGATTAATGTTTCAGTTAGTCTGTGTACATATTTTTTTTACTTCAGTTACAAATTTTTGATAGGCCGTAATTTTTCTAATTGTGATGGGGAGATTGGTAAAAAAATTGATGCCTTGATAAATATATTGATTTTGAGTTGCGGTATATTTTATTCGCTACGATAGTCGATGTATTCGAACGTAGTGGCACCTATCCCTGTTTAACTGGTTGACAATAATATTTTTAATATTGTTTGCATATTTTAGAAATGAGTTCATTGATTTTTCCACCGCACAAATAAATTTTTTAAAAATACTAAAGTAGCACTTGAATACTGTTCAAGTCGATATTTCACTAAAATTAATTAAACATAATGTGATGCGTGTGGACACGGCATTAATGGTGTGGCTCCGCTAAGGAGTTTGCTCTTTGAACTGTTCCCGCCTCACTTGAATAAAGTATCAGACAGAATTAAGTTACTTCTTATTCATATACCTAAAAAGTAATTACAGGGTAGATATTCAATATATTATTGTGAGAACCGTCACTTTTTAAATGTACGTGTGTGTGTGTGTCATGAAAGTGAGTAGATGAGTGGTGTGGGACGAACCTTATACACAGAACACAGGAACAGCTCTCTTCCATCACAGCTTCTTCTGAATGACAAGTCTATCTCTGAAGTGTACAATTATTATTGACTAATAACGTGTTTCAATAAACTTAATATTGTTACCTGGAAAAACTGAGTTTCACTTTCAAGGTATCGGGACCTAGGAAATAAGACATTAATCAGAGGATAGAACCCCAAGGAAATAGGGTGGTAATTCAGGATTTATCACAATTATCTTGAAGAAATTTGTGATAACAATTATTATATGTTTGGGTGAGTGCAATAATACTAGCTCTACCCGTATTACGAGTCCAAGTTGGTGATGTGACGTTAGTAATTCCAGGAATTATGCAGATAAAGCACTGAACTGTTTTGACTGGTCACGATCTCTTAGACTGCAATGCTTAGTGATAACAGTTTTAAGGTAGAAGCCTCGACAGGCAGGCGAAGGGTGAACGCCGAGGGGCTCACATTCGAATAGGTCACTGAGACGAGACTCCCCCGATAGCAATCGTTCCGCGATTTAACGTTCGAGGTATCACAGGTGTGGTCGTGATGGAAGGACGGGTTGCTTGATGGAAGGACGGGTTGCTTGATGGAAGGACGGGTTGCTTGATGGAAGGACGGGTTGCTTGATGGAAGGACGGGTTGCTTGATGGAAACACGGATGAAACCATTATCACTTTGTGTATTTCGAAAACGCATATAATAGGCATGCACAGATTTTTATAACTAACTTAAATCTACTTAGGTACTATCTTAACATTAGGCCCGTCGCGTCGCTGGTGTCGGCTTCGGAACGTTGGCGTTCTTCGCGTCGTGTCACCTCCACCCTGCTGTCCGATCTTTGCTCTTCCATCGCGATGCCGTCAGCCGTCTGTGTCTCCATTCTACCAATGGTCGCGACTTCTCGCTCGGATCCGCTCTGGTCAGTTGATTCGTTCCTCACTTGCGCTTCCGCCGCGTGACCTCCTCCCTGCTACTGGAGACTGCGGCCCGAGGCTAACTGAAGGGCTCAATTCTGAGGATTACATTACGACTTTTTCTAGCGACTCTTATCGGGGATCTGACGCAGGTCAATATTGTCGGAAAACTATTTCCGGCCTTTCTAACGACGTGCTTCATCTCGCTGGCAAGCCACGACTCTGTTTAGGTCTGATTTTTTACTTCGTCATTACCACGACTTCTTAATACTATTTATAATTAAATCATCTCTAAACATACATACTTATAGTAATAAAATATAACTATTAAATATTATAATTAAATAATGTAATACTAAACTGTGCCTACGAGTAGTATAATGCTTAATCGGCAAACACGTGTAAATGTCGAATTTTTTTTATTAAGAACACATTCTTAATATGAAGTTGTAATTATTCAGAACGTAGGTCTCTGATATTTTTAATACAAATTAAATATATTAATTAGAAAGATATACATATAAAATCAATTTTATCGAAAAATATTGTTGTTGCGCTACTGGGACTCGAACCTGGATCCCTTTCCTAACCGGGGAAGGTTCATTATCGAACTATGCTATAGCGACAGTACTTTTATAAGTACATAGATGGCTTTCAAATAATAGAACGATAGATGTATTCAATTGAAAAAGTGTAACATACAGGTTTGAAAATTTGTCGTTAAAAGTCCTGTCGCTGTAGCACATTTGGATAATGCGCCTTCCCCGGTTTGGAAAGAGATCCAGGTTCGAATCGCGGTAGCGCAACAATATTTTTTTTTATAAAATCGATTTCATATGTACGTGAGATTATTACTATTCGTAGAATACATTTTTGAAGCGTCTTGCGAATCGGCCGCGACCCGTGTTATCGACACCGTTCACACCCACAACCTTTCATTTATGCTCGTCAGTGTCAATAATGACCTTGACGTCAGCAGACGTCAACGTGACCGATATATCGAGCGCGACATAGCGACAGCATTAGCGGCGTGGATCTTTCAGCTTCCACACATGAATAAACTGCAGATTTTCCAGAAGAAGATCAGTCGATCAGCACTGGGCGCCCCTATATGGCTAAGCGTCACATCACGATTCCGGCATTTTCCCCGTAAAAGTGTTCATAAAACAAATCTCCAAGCGTTTCTATGCACCGAAACCCAACTATCTCCCTAAGCACCGAAACCAAACTATCTCCCTAAGCACCGAAACCCAACTATCAACGTACTTTCTATGATATAATCGTTCCCTCACGTAATAAACGTCCCAAAACTATCCTCTTTTAGATTATATAAAACACTGCGCTAACTAGCAGTTTCATGCCTCATGTTTGCAGAATAAAAATAAAAACCTAATAATAAAAAATTTCAGGCCATTCTGGCATAAAAGATTCAGCAAGGGATTCGAAGTGACCCGGTACTCCGAATGACATTAAACCAAAGTCCTTTCAGCTCCAGTGCACCAGCACTGTATTGTTTAGAATATCTTGTGAATTGCGTGCACGGTGATATTGTTCGTCGTTTTGTGTGCCGCGGGTGAAGTTTATGACAGCGCCGTCTTCGATCGAAAGCAGAGATCTGCTCATCCACGCGCCGTATTGTGTGATCCGGCGGCGACTGCGCGGGCGATGGAGGCGTCATACAGTATTTCTTGTTTACGATTAATGTTCTGTTGTTGGTACATTGTGTTTTGTGTATTGCATATATCTTTTGCATTTGATTTCTTCAACTAGATCTTCACCTTTGTGGGCAATGTAGTGATTTATGTAATTTGACATGTATTTTGATATTGTAAACTCTTTAACAGTTTAAGTTTTGGATATGTCTGTGTTTATCATTTCTTTAACAGAACTTCATATCTTTTTTGATTCGTTTCCATGGCTTTCAAGTTTTTTTTTTATAATATTATTATTTTGTTTTCCTTATCAATGATGTACATTGCTTTGTATAGTTTTTAAAGTTGTGTGTCGAGTACCTACTCCCTGTGCATTTGTCCTTCCAATATACCTGTCCCGACGGAGGGACAGATTGCCTTCCGCCACCAAACTGTCTGTGTTCTTTTTTACCATCCGAAAGCAGTGCCGTGCGTAACGCTCGGGCCACGAAGAAGCTGTGTTGTCAACAGTTCCGGAAGTGCAGTGATATATCGGTTCTTATTAAAAAAATGTGCTAGCCAACTGGAGGTGAAAAAACGACGTCCAATCCAGGATCGAGATCAAGATAGGTCAGATCCCTTTGTCAATATTTCTCTCTTGAATCCAATTCGGATTGCGTCAGCAAATCATCGTCTTCATTTGTGTTAATGAATTTAAAAATGGTATTATGTTTTGTGCTGATGGTGATCTGTATATTGCTATGATTGTGCAATTTCCTTTGATTTCAATTTCACGAGCGTTTACACATTCTATGTGAATTTCAGTTATATCGCAATTAAAGCTGATATATACAACCACACCATCATTTAGTTTTTTTTTTGTGTGTATATTATTTGATTGGCTCAATTGTGCCATATTTTTTTAGCCAGCATGCAATTAGCGCTATGGCTGAGAAGTCAATGTTGAGCTGGTCGAGGGTAACAATCGATTCATCAACATTTTTATGAATGCTTCTTATATTATAAGTAATCACAGTATTTCTTTTGCTTGTTTGTTAGCGTTTTGCATGTTTTCGCATATAGGACGGTAATACAGTTGATGTTACATTATTTGTTCATTTCATTAATGAGATGGATATCTAGAATAGGCTTTTGATTTATTAATTTATTATTAGCATTTTTATAGCTCTTACAGTCTGAATTGTCGTTTTAGAGTTGGTGTCTTGTTTAATTGTGATCTTCACATTTTTAAACAATACATATTAGAAAGTTAGATGTTTCGCTCTCTGTTGTATTTGCCTCAATCTCGAATATGACTCGTTCTCACTTTTTTTCTTTTTCCGTTTGTTTGTTATTGGTAACTAGAAATTCAGCTCTATCAGTTTGGTTATTAAATTTGGCAATCAAATTTCTCGGCAGACCTGGTATTGGGTTTACTTTTTGACAGCTTATTTTATATCTGTCGAGGCAATTATTACTCTTCGGTCAGCAGCAACTTTTACGATTATATCAGCAGGGTGTTCTTCTACTCAAACTATCTCTACCGAGTCTACAAGTGCTGCTTGCTCAGACAGAGCGAATCTAGTTTCTAGGTTTGTTATGTGAACATCTATAAATGAGATGTCTTCTTTCTTTATCTTAACTGCATCGTAAACACGAAAACAACTTTCACCTTAGTGAGTAAGCATATGATTTTTTAAATTGCCCTTTAGTTTACACGAGTAACTGCACTGTGAACACGAAAACGGTTTTTTACGAAAGTGTGTAGGCATATGGCTTGCTAAGGAGTACTTTTTATAACTCGAATAACTGCAATGTGCACAAGAAAACGGTTTTTCCACGGAGTGAGAAAGTATATGTACTCTTAATTGCTCTTTTCGATTACACGAATAACTGCACTGTGAACACTTAAACAGTGTTACCCCCAAGTGAGTATACATATGTACTTTTAATTGGTTTATTCTATTACACGAATAACTGCACTGAGAACACAAATACGGTTTTTCATCTAAGTGTGTAAGCACATGTCTTGCTAAGTATTTCCTTAAATAACACGAATAACTGCACTGTGAACACGAAAACGGTTTTGTCCCGGAATGAGAAAGCATATGTAATCTTAATGTCGTTTTGTAATTACACGAATAACTGCACTGAGAACACGAAAACAATTTTTCCCCCGAATGAATAAGCATATGTATTTGTAATTGACTCTCTTGATTACACACATAACTGCACTGTGAACATGCAAACGGTTTTATCTCCGAGTGAGTAAGCACATGTTTTCTAAGTCGGTGTTTTCGGTTACACGAATAACTGCACTGAGAACAGAAAAACAGTTTTTCATCCAAGTGTGTAAGCATATGGCTTGCTAAGTATTTCTTTAGATAACACGAATAACTGCACTGTGAACACGAAAATGGTTTTTCCTCGGAGTGAGAAAGCATATGTATTCTCAAATCTGCTTTTTGATTACACAAATAACTGCATTGAGAACACGAAAACGTTTTTTCCCCCATGTGATTAAGCATATGTTTTCTTAGATGGCATTTATGATTACACGAATAACTGCACTGTGAACACGAAAACAGTTTCTCCCCGGTGTGAGAAAGGATATGAATTCTTAATTGGATTTTTTGATTACACGAATAAGTGCACTGAGAACACAAATACAATTTTTCGCTCGAGTGAGTAAGCACATGACGTGCTAAGACGCCCTTTTGATAACACGAATAACTGCACTGTGAACACGAAAACGGTTTCTCCCCGGAGTGAGAAAGCATATGTGTACTAAATTGATTTTTTCGATTACACCAATAGCTACACTGTGAACACGAAAACAGTTTCTCCCCGGAGTGAGAAAACATATGCATTTTTAATTGGATTTTTTGATGACACGAATAACTGCACTGAGAACACGAAAACGCTTTTTCACTTGAGTGAGTGCGTATATGGCGTGCTAAGACAGACTTTTGATAGCACGAATAACTGCACTGTGAACACGAAAACGGTTTAACCCCGGAGTGAGAAACCATATGTATAGTTAATAGGCGTTTTGTTTTGTACGAATAACTGCACTGAGAACACGAAAACGGTTTTTTACCTGCGTGAGTAGGTATATGGCTTGCTACGTTGCCCTTTTTTGCCCCAGTATGATTACCAGTAATAATATGTGTTCTTATGCTGCTTTTCTTATTACAAGTATAAGTACACAGGGAACATGAAAACAGTTCTTCTTCAGTGAAAGTATGAATTCTTGTATTTTTTTCCTTCAATTCTGTCTTTCTTCCTCTGGTAGTTGGAAAAGAATTTTGTGTCCTCGGGATATCTGCAATGAAAATCAATTATTTGCATTATGAGTGTTTTTATTGAATGCGTACCATAGACTGCAAAACAAACGAATGCGTCTATTCTTCATGATCTACGTGTAGGAAAACTATTCCTCCATACTTTGGACATGTTAGAGGTGATGGAGAAACCAGTGATCAGTGAGAAGCCAATCGGGGTGGATGACCCTGATATGACCAGACCTCGCCACATAGGGAACAAGGGAGGGAGTTCGTCCTGTAAAAGCAGCCCTGATGACCATGTGCTCAGACATGAGCACCGTCATCCTCCGGTCAAACTGAGAATGAGAGTCTACAAAAATCTTATACAAACCAGTTTTAGAAGTGTCTCGCTTGACATCATCAGGCTTCAGACGTTTCATCTTTTTATTGCGGAGTGTTACGTCTACATCAGGACATAGCACCGCAATGCCTTTTCCACAATTTTGGCTCTCAATAGCAGAGGAACCTGGTTCAAACATGGTGTCAGAAATATCCATATCAGCCAGATCCATAGTTCTGCTTAAGAGGTCGTGCGGCTATGCCGGTAGTTTTCCCGAAAATCTGAAAGTTCACGACTAAAGTAACATGTTCACACTAGCCACTTTTTCGTTGTCCACACAAGCCCTTCCATGACATTAAAGAAATAATTAGGGTTAGGTAACAACATATTTTATTATATCTCAATAATATAGTAACGATTAAAAAAATTAAAAACTCGGGTATCTGTGTTTTAAAACTCACAATCGAAAAACTAAAGCCAAACGCTGTATATTCAAATGTGCTCACTTAAGACAATATCACTTTAAGGAGGCATAAACACAAATACGTGGCCTCTGCTCAAAATATGACAGATAACTGAACCAAACTATACGTGTGTGGTAATGTCAGTATTGCCATCTAAACACATTTATTAGTAATTTTTCCTGACAAATTCAAGCGTGGAATTCGAATCGTCTACTCTAGCCCCGTGTTCCCGGCAAACCCCTTTATCCCTATGGTCAATTCTTACAATTTTATTTTTATGATTTTCGATACAACTGAGAACCTTTATTTAAAATAAAAACAAATTATTTGATTCACGAGGGTAATTTATTTTCTTTTTTGGAATAAGAGCACTCAGGTGTATGGAAAACACGGTTTTTGCAAAAATAAATAAAAATATGTCAAATGTCAGAATATATTATGGATGTTAACTTCAAAACTTAAATGTTACAAGTTTATGTTTTATTATTAGGGGAACACATTCTCATTGTGAAGTAATTATTCAGAACATAGATCTGTGATATTTTAAATACTAATTAAATGTATTCATTGGAAAGACGTACATATCGGAAAATATTGTTAATAATATTCAAAGTAAATTTGAAAGGTGTAATATACGGGTTCGAAAATTTGTCGTCAAAAGAACTGCCTGCTGTAGCATAGTTGGATAATGCACCTTACCCGGATTGGAAAGAGATCCGAGTTCGAATCGAATATTTTTAGATAAAATTGATTAAGTTTTAATATAAATATGCTGCCGAGACTTGAATACTATGCAATAGCGTCAAGCATAAATGGCCTTCGGATTGTACCGCTGGGGAAGGATGCGACGTGTCCCACGGACACCACACAGCACTAGTGCCTCGATCCTGCAACCAAGTCAACCGCAGCAAGCCCCTATCTACAGCAGTGAACTAAATATTCTTAAGGAAAACACATTCTTATTGTGAACTTGTAATTATTCAGAACAGACTGTCATATTTTAAATACTATATTAATGTACTAATTATAAATATATACATATAAAATCAATTTTGTCGAAAAATATTGTTTTTGCGTCACCGGGATACGAACCTGGATCTCTATTTCCAATCCGGGGAAGTGCACTACCAATTGTATTATTACGCCAGTATTTTTCATGACAAATTTTCGAACCTATATGTTACATTTTTTTCAAATTAATACACCTGTCGTTCATTATTAAGGGAAACACATTCTTATTGTGAAGTTGTAATTATTCAGAACATAAGTCTGTGATATTTTAAATACTAAATTAATGTATTAATAATTATAAATATATATATATATATATATATATATATAAATACAAAATTGATTTTATATGTATATATTTATAATTAATACATTAATTTAGTGTTTAAAACTAAATATTCTTCCAATTTTTTCGAGCACATAATGACAACGCTGAACAGATTACCCTAGACACAACTTTGAGCCAAATAAGACCTACAAGGGTGCTGCGACAGTGTATAGAAGCGTTGCATCTGGATGAAGATACCCTGGAATCAGCTGTGAGGGCGACCCAGGAACCAGTTTCATTTGATTAAGACCACGGCTAAACTTAACAATATCACATTAACTGATTTTGATGAAGGTTTTTTTCCCCAGTTTAGTGCCCTGATTGCATAAATGAAGTCAAAGGCGGTCGCCAGTATTAAATAAGTTATCACATTTTAAAGTTTCGCATTTTCACAGTTCATTAGACATTAAAGGCCATAGATAATATATGTAACAGCCGCTTCATTCATTTATAACACCATAGAGTGCCCTAATACATTAATTATTTAAAAAATATTACACTTAAAAGTTTATCTTTTCACGGTACATTAGACATCTAAAGCCATAGAAAATAGATGTGTCAATGTACGTAAGAGAGAAATAAATTAATGTGTTAATTAATCAAAAATAATCTTATTACTATTTTTAGGTTAGGCTTGGTTATTTTATTATAATTACATTTCTATTTTTAGATTAGGTTAGGTTTGGTTATTTTATTACAATTACGTTTCTATTTTTAGGTTTGGTTATTTTATTAACATTAAAGATGTATTTTTAGGTGAAGTTCGTAAGGATCTACGCCTCTGATGAGCCAGGCAGACCACCGGAAGTCAGCTGAAGTCTTTGCTTTCGCTGTCGACGTGTCTACATTTATTATCGTTGATTATGATGATTTTTTCATTTTTTATTTGTTAATTAATGAATTACTTTTGATCAAACACTTCTGTAAAAAAACTTTATTGTCTATGGTTCACGTATTGATTTGTTTTTCTCCTAGTTATGGCTAACGTACAACGAAACATCTGTTTTCTATGGCCTTTAATGTCTAATGTTCCGTGAAAATGTGAAACTTTAATAACTAATTAATACTGGCGAGCGCCTTACTTGGACTACTTCATTTATGTAATCAGGGCACTAAACTATACCGGGATAAAAAATTTCATCAAAATCAGAGCAACTGTGACATTGTTAATTATTCCCGCCAAGAATCCGGCTGGGAAAAAATTAATGTTCAGCTGTATTTGTACATCAAACAATCCAAATATAAAAATAATGCTCTTGTCAAACGTCAAACATTTTAATACTCTGTACTGAATTTAGAAACTTAACGAACGACTTACCGCTGCACGATGCGACGAGATGTACAGCGAGATACTATTCCGCGTCCACGTCCACGTCATAGATAAGATAGATCTTTATCTATGGCTTTGAGTGATTGAAAACCGCGCTGCCGTGGCTGGCCCAACAACTAAGTCAGATGGAGGGGGTAGATGGAATTGACACCAATTTTAAATATATATTTTATTATTTTGTATCCTGAAAATAAAAATGTGGTTCGGAATAAGAAAATGGTTAGCTGTTATAAAAATAATTTATTTAATGAAATCCGACAACTTTATAACACTTGACGGAAAGAAAACTGATTACAGAAAATTTATAATAAAATATATTATATAAATATCAATATTTATTTCAACATTATAATATCTGCTATCGTTTAATTCGGGAATTAAAACATATATACATTATTTTTTAAGATAATAATTATTCTGCATGTAAATATACATCAAGATGTATAAACAAATTGTATACACAGATTAAATATCTAATACGAAATATTTAAAAATGAGCATAGGTTACACTGTAATACATATTGTGATTGTAATATTGGTACGTATAAGAATTTGACAGTAAATCTTTGACTTAATATCTATTTTACAATCCAAATTATCTTTGTGCAATTAGCAAATACTATAGTGGTACAATAATATAATAGTAGTACCATGAAAGTTTATCGAAAAAAAATATATATATACAAGAAATTAGATATGGCATATTATATGCTCTAAAATTATTTATGTAATACCTATGATACAAATGGGGCACGACGTTCTGCGCCATGTGACTTGAGTCGGGGTTCGTTTAGGAGTGTTGATTAATCGAACACGTACCATGCTCCTTATCGCTCATCAGAACGATGCCCCGCACTCTATTAGAATGTTCGCTTCGCGACCCATCCATCAGATATCACGCTTTCATTAGTCCCATGGTTATAGGAAGAATACAGGTGAATATAAACACACGAAGATTCACAAATAATACAGTTATTAAATACACATTTACATTCACGGGCAGGTGGAAATGCTTATAACTAACTTAATCTAAAAATATGTCTACCTCGGGTTATTTGGTAACGTTCCTCAGGAGACCTGGTCTCCGGTCGGCGGAATGATGCCGTTAGCACCCAGCGTAGACGGCTACCCGCTGTCTGCTCTATAGGACTGCGGACCGGTCTGGGCGGCTGCTCCTGGGTGAATTGCGTAGAACCGTGACTGCTTCCCCCGATTCTCTGGCGACGTTCGGTTGGATTTCCGGTGTCGGCTTCCACTTCGATCTCCACCTGAATTCAACTCGTACCTCGACTCCCGAATCTTGTGTTCGCCTCTGTGCGTCTTTCACTGCGTGTTTCCAAGTGCCGTCTTCGATTGCTTGTTTTCGATTTCGGTACCAAGTGTTGTTTTTTTGACGTCTCTTCCAGACTTCGTTTCCAACTAACAGAACGCGCTCTCGCCTTTAGCCCTTACTCCCTTCCCCGCCGCGTGTTTACAACTGCTCGTCTCGTTTCCGACTCACTCCTCCGAATTTTGCCCTTCAACTAACTTTTCCGGGCCTTGTCTAACTAATTCTCCCAGACCTCGTCTCCAACTCACTTCTCCGGATCTCGTTTTCCAACTGCGTGCTTTCTACTTCGTTTCGACTGGCTTTACCCGCATCTTAGTGGTCCCTTTTTTTTGTGCGGTCATTGTCTTATTGTTGACCCCCTAATTTACCGAATTTTACATATATTTATTTGTTTATATTTACATTGTTATTAGCGACATTTCTAGGAACGATTTCTTCTCGGATAAAAGGCAATTGATTGACTTCATAACGGATTGCAAAACACGTGTGGTCATCCCTCTCAATTGCGGACGAGATAAATTTTCCCGATGAATGGACTAGAAACAAATGACAGCTTTCCAATGACGGAAGAAAAGGTTCTCGTGTGACGTGGGTCCTTGCGAAATACACTTCCAAGAAACCCAAGTATCCGCGGATGACAAATAACGATAGGTCGGTCCGAATAAAAATCGACTCGCGACACAGATTTCCGTTCAGGCATATCAACTAGTTTATTATAAAATAAAATACAATATATTAATAACAACGCTATAAAAATATTATAAATTTCGGGGAACATGTGTAATTGCACTGCTTTTCGCTTAAATAGTTGATTGGTAATGACGAGAAAAGAAAGATTGTTTTCTTTGCTAATGATAACGTCATTGCACATTAATGTACGATGAACGTACCTAAGACTTTGTCTATGACTACTCAATACTGATAAACGTTTGACGTTTGTGTTTCATGATGCTACGACCGGCATCGTATCAAATTATTTAAACTTACTTTAAAAGTAGCTTAAATGTGTTTATTACCACAGTCAAAGAATGCAATTATTACGCTAATGGCATATACGCATCGGTTATTTGAAAATAGTATCCGAGACTGTCGTAGAGGTGCCACTGTCTATACTTCATGGTACCGCGATTATTATATTAATTATACTCAAAACCTGATAAATAATACTTTGAGGAGTTATTTATATAAAACGATTCAGCAGTGTCATGGATGCTATTGATCCCGATTATTTCACGGTGAAGTCTGAACCTGGTAGCGACGACTACGAACTGATCAAGGTTAAAGAAGAAAACAATACTGATGAACTCGGTAAGCCGGGAAAATCCGCTGTTAAGTCTGAGCCAGGAACATCTGCAGTCAAGTGTGAGCCGTGGTGGGAAGCGGAAGGTGACGAGCTCTGCACTGATCTAGATATAACGTATTACAATGACGTAAAAGAAAAATGTGCGAAGAGTTCCAGTGGTAAGTCTCATAAAATAAAAATTAAACAATTTTATCCGGATGGAATAGTTTACATTTGCTCATTTATCATTACTTGAATCTGTCAATCAGTCATAGAGCATGGTATAATTGCTCGAGGAGGAGCGACTATATCTGCAATTAATCCAATAATAGAAACCTCAGAAAACTGTTTTAAAAGTTAATATTAAAATCCCAATGAAACGAGCACTGATGAAATTTTTAATCAATTCGATGCCTTTCATATAAGACAAATTTATGCTATTACAGCTCTTAATTACATATATTAACACAAACAGACACATTTTAAAGCAACTCAACATATAATTACCATACGAACAAATAAACATAACGTATAAGCCACAAGAGCACATCTATCAAGGAACTACAAATATTTTTGACTGAAACTGAAAATATAAAATTGTATTTGTAATATGGGTAGAGCTTGTATTGGTGCATTCACCCAAACATATTGAAAAACCTATAATAATTGTTATCGCAAATTATACACACACACCTTATGTATGATGTAAAGGTTAATTTTTCGAATTGGCAACACTCTTTCCAGCGATAGTCAATTTAACAACTGACAGTTGATTTGCGCTCAGTTTGATTTGCCATTTCACCACGAACAGACTTACGCCAGAACAACGCTTGCAAATTGTGCAAATTTATTTCGATTATTGTGGTTTAGTTCGCGAAACTTACCGTACATTTTACGTTTGACATAATCGTCCATCCGAGCAAGTAATTCGAATAACCATGGGTCATTTTTGAACCTCGCATACTCTAATTGATAATACGCATCCGCAGAGACGTCGTACAGTGAGCACTGGAGAAGGTGCTGCTGCAGTGGAGCATAGTATTGAGGAGGACTCGGATGAGTCGATCCGGCGTCAAGCACAACAATAGATCCGTGACTTTTTCTTTACCCAATTGAATGGCATTAATGTAAAAGATCTATGGTTTCAACAAGATGGCGCAACATGCCACAGCGCGCGCCATAATCAATTTATTGAAGGAAACATTCGATGAGCGCATAATTTCGCGTAATGGACCCTTGAATTGGCCTGATTGGCTAGTCTACGCCGATAAACCAGAGACGATAGACGACTCAGAGGCCAACATTTGTCGCGTTGCTGCCGATATACGATCCCAGCTGTTCTGTTAAGTGGTTGAAAATTGGACTTCCAGATTGTGCTTTATTCGAGCCAGCCACGGCGCCCATATACGCAAAATCATATTTAAACACTATTGGCATAACATTATCCTTCTAATCAAGCATTTAACATGGCCACTTTAGCATTTTTATATGTTTTATTTCATTTTAAAGTTCTAAACTTCTAAAAAAAAAAAACAGCCTTTGTAAGATGTTTGTATTTGAGTTAAATGGTGATTTCGTGATACTTGTAAACTAATTTATTGCACAATGACTTATAAACTATGCCCGTCTCAAAACACAACTTTCTAGTGCGACGGGCACAGTCTAAAGTTAAAATACTAACTTAGCGGTTTTTTAACTCTCTGGTTTTCCTACTCGTTAGATGCTGAACCAGGAACGTCTACCGTTAAGTCTGAGCCGGCATTTTTGACCGTCAAGCTAGAGCCAGGGTGGGAAGCGGAAGGTGACAAGCTATGCACCGATATAGATGTAACACTTACCGATGTCAAAGATGAATGCGCGAAAATTTCCTGCGGTAAGTCTATTTTTTGACAGAAAATTGTGTTTTGAAAGAATTGCTATAACGTCGGCGGTTATTCAAATTGTTTGTGTTGTGTTTGTCTGCTCGGTAAATTAGTTATCTTATTTGTTTATATTCGGTCTATAAATATTGTTTCAAACGTGCTTGGACATGACACACTCACTATCTGCATCTGCCTAATATTAATGCACTGTGTACACGTATTTAATATGTCTACAGCGCCAACAGTCAAATGAGGAACACGTGGAGTGAATAAACAATGTATTGCTGTGTACTTGCGTCCGAGTTTACATTATCTTAAAAATAAGGCCTGGAATATTTAGTGTGCAGATTTCTACGCTAGTTAGTACCTGGATATTTACATAAATGTATGATTGTATGAGTCTCGTTCACTCGGCAGCCAGCCGGGAATCTCCTCGCGGATCCCACCAAGTGATCCTTCCTTGACGCGGGCGAATCGTGGGACAGATATCTCCCGCGTTTATCCTTTATGCCACCGCAGCCCGTGCTCCCCCGCCCGCCAGTCATGTTATCTCGCCTTTCCTCTTCGTCCAGTCTTCCGACCAATGTCTGCTTGTGCTCGAGGTCGGTATAATGGGCGGCTGTCGGCGTGACAATATCTTACTACACCCATCTATCTACTGCATTTATTAACAGTAAAGTCTTATTCATTTATTATCAGTGAAGTATGAAGATTGCGAAAACCAGCACTTTAAATGGACAATATAATTTTTGTTCTGTTCGTAACGAATATGTTTCGGTTCAGATGTGTAATGTTTGAAAGCCGCGCGTTGATTTATTAATAATTATTCTAGACTCTAGTGAGTAGAATGTATGATGTATGCAAGGAAAGCTTTGTGGCCCCAGTGATATACGTATTGACGATTATATACGTATTGGTGATTATATACTTATTTTACGATGCTATTTGTAGGGTTGGTCAGTCTCTTTTTTGAAACACAATTTACCTGAAATAGATTATAGGTGTAACGGTGATTTGAGTATCGACATAAGCGCCGGCAGTTCCTTCTCCAAGTAACTTCTGGTTGTTTCTCACTGATGCAGATAATGTCCACCTTCAAATCTATTCGATCTGCAGATTATTCAGTTTTTAATAAACAACTTTGTATATTTGTAAACATAATTTTGTGTGAATGGCTGAATAAAAACTAAATAATCAACCGATTTTTTTTTCTTTCAGACTCTCAGGTGAGTACTGTCTCACACACCCCGGCCCGTTCGGAAGGGGGTGACACCGCCCACCTTCCAAAGCTGATGAAAAGTCATATCAGCGGTCACTCTACAAAGCAAACTCTGTCCTGCCCTGAGTGCAGCTATTCGACTATTCGTAGAGCTTCTTTGAAGATACATATGCTTAATCACAGTGGAGAGAAACCAATATCATGTACCATATGCGATTATAAGTGTATTTTCAAATCTAGGTTGAATCAACACATGTTTACACACACCGGTGAGAAACCGATATCATGTACCATGTGTGATTATAGATGTAAGTCCAAATCTATCTTGACTCAGCACATGTTGACTCATACTGGTGAGAAACCAGTATCATGTACCGTGTGTGATTATAAATGTAGTACAAAAAATAATTTGAAAAAACACATGTTTTCTCACAGCCAAGAGAAACCAATATCATGTACTGTATGCGATTATAGGTGCAAATCAAGGTCAAAGATGAATCAACACATATTTACTCATACCGGAGAGAAACCAATATCATGTACGTTGTGCGATTATCGGTGCAAATCTAAAGCTTTCTTGACTCAACATATGTTTACTCACACAGGAGAGAAACCAAAATCATGTCCCATGTGTGATTATAAGTGTATTTCAAAATCTACATTGAATAGGCACATGTTTACTCATTCCGGAGAGAAACCAATATCGTGTACTATGTGCGAACACAAGTGTTATTCAAAGTCTAATTTAAATCAGCACATGCTTACACATACCGGAGAGAAACCTATAGTTTGTACATTGTGCGATTACAGATGTAAATCAAAGTCTCGGTTAAATGAGCACATGCTCACCCACACCGAAGACAAACCAATAGTATGTTCCATGTGTGATTATAGGTGTAAAACTAAATCTAGGTTGAATACACACATGTTTATTCACACTGGAAAGAAACCAGAGTAATGTGCAATGACTTGCTCGTTCGTATAGCGGTTAAGACACTCACCTAATGGTCGGGGGTTCGATCCTCATTCTAGGAGCATGTTAATCCTATTTTAATAGCACAAGCGTTTAGCTTATTTTGAAAATATTGTTTTAACACATATTATATGTTATTGAATTTTTAATTTTTTTTCTTTATAAATCATTTCAAATTATTATTTTCATATTTTTATGTGCCTACTGTGAATTACAATAATCATATTTATTTTATTAAATACTATTTTACAAATTTCACTAATTAAAGTACTCGGTTTAGGGAAAATATTATATTTTGAAGAACACATTATCATTGTGAAGTTGCAATTTTTACAGAACATAGTTCCTTGATATTTTAATATAAATTCAATGTATCAATGAGAAATTTTCCCGCATAGGAAAGGATCCAGGTTCGAATACCGACAGCAACTGAAATTATATTTTGATTAATTCATTTTATCTGTATATCTTTCTCATTATTTATTTGTATTAAAATATTATATGTAAAAGATTTACAATGTGTCGTCACCTGACTGATTATTAAAATATTTGAAGTTGTTCGGTTTTGTAGCTAGGTGTTGAAAAATTTTGCAAATTCTGCAGATTCTTAATAATGGATTTGTACTTCAAGAAAGGTTCATTAATTTGACAGGAATAACACATGACCTTTCAATTGCGTGACAAGTTTCAGCCAGGCAGATGGGCGATGGTAAGCCCAGGATTCGAATACGCGTAATTTGTATGAGTAAGTTTTTATATGATTATTTTTTAATTTAATAAAAAATTATTGAAATTATAATGTTACTTTTGGTAATTGTTTTTTGTAACCTTGTGTTTCAAAATTGTATATTCATAATTGATCTAGAATTATAGGTTTATGATGGCGCGTTTTCAAATCAGATTTTTCTTAAATCGAGGAAAGTATTCCAAAAAATTATATTCTATTTACTCCTTAGTAAAAGTTTTTTAAGTCAGCAGGAAAAGTCATTCCATTACGCTCAATGTGGTATTAACCCCAATGCCCATGGTAGCGAAAAAAAGGCATTTCTGTAAGGATAGTACATCATGCGAATTAATTACAAACAGTGCACTAGCGATCGCAAAGATTAATTGGATTTAATTCGATTATTGACACAGCGTCGCCTTCCCGAGGCGTTGGCCAATTATAACCTTTTTAATATCCGGAAGCACTGATTGTTTCTATTGTTTTACTCACTCACTATCGTGTCCGACACAAATTGGTCATGGGTGACCACGCAGATTCCGCTAGCTACATGCTGCCGACAGTTGATTTAAGTACACCCCTGATCCTGGGCGCAGGCTCTGCCGCTCTGCCCGTGCCGCGCTGCCTCGCCGCGTGGCTTCTGCGGTCGCGTTCGTTGACCTCCTCTGGTTGCGTGGCGAGGAATATCCGCCGCTTACCACGCGTTCAAAGCGAGGTTTCCGGACACCTTCCAGGAAGCACGTCGCAGTTTCCTGTCGGCATGATCGTGGTTCATATCTTGGAAGCAATGGCGGTCGACTAGAAGTTTCCAGTAGGCCAGCCGCCAACCGGCAGCACCTCTAGAGCAGATACCTGGATCCATCGCACAAGGCGGTCAAGACGTGAAAGAGCGTCCTGAGCTCGGACAGCGGCATATTTCAGCCAACGCGCGGGGAAAGAGGTAACCACCCTTCGTCCAACCAAGAATGCAACCAAATTTAGGAGCGTCGCCCGGCTCTAGGCCGCGCGCAGTAATATTAAAATTATTTCTTTCTAATTTCCCGCCGAAACAATAATATACGTCATACGAATGATGCGGTCGTAACAAATGAATTTGTTTTATAAGTGTATTATAAAAATAACGTCGTCGTACAACAATGCATGTTGAACGTACCCAACTTTATCTATGCCTTTTCTCCGCGATAATAATCATTTGTCGTTTATGTTAAGCGAAACCTCGGACAGACGATATTTTTAATTATTTTAAATATTAATTATTGTAAATGTCGTAATTAAAGGATGATAGGATAGTAAATACATGGTTAATACTACAAGTAATAACCGAGATGCGCCGCGGTTACACCCTGCCTGTTTAGATGTCTGTAGCCACGGTACCGTGATTGTTACATTTATCAAATTAAAACCTATTAAAAAGTGCTACAGATAAATACAGTGCATTAAAATAATGGATCCTATTCATCCAGATTGTTTCACGATGAAATCTGAACCTGAGAACGGGCACTATGAACTCATCAAGGTTAAAGAAGAAAATGACACCCAGGAATTCGATACGCCAGGAATTTCAGCAGTCAAGTCCGAGCTCGGGTGGGGAACAGAAGTTGATCAGCTCTATACTGATATAGATATAACATTTACTGATGTCAAAAAAGATCGTGCGAAGATTTCCAACGGTAAGTCCGTTTTAATTATTTTATCCAGATGGATGAGTTATTGTCTATTAATCGGTGATTTGAAATAAAACACACAGTAATAGGATCGATTTAAATATTATTTAGTAATAAATTATTGAGTTTTTGATATTAAACTTAGTTTAAAACAGTAGTTGAAGCCTCAAAGCATGTTAGTAAATGTAATATATCATTTAAAATAATTTGTATCCACTAACATAAAGTGTTTTAAAAACTTCAAAAGTTGATCATATGTACTGCAAATTTAATGGTTTATTACTCTATTAATTTTTAACATTTTACTAATATGATTCAATTCAAAATTATAAGAAAATATATTTCGTATATGCAAGATTTTTCTTTATTAAGTCAATTTTGTGGCACGCGGAAAATAAATTGAATGGTCGCGGTCTTTCTTATAATGCTTGTATTTTCTTAATTATGACAAATAACATTCAGTTTATTAGTTTTACATTAGTGTAATGATTTTATTTAAACAATAGTTTTAAAAAAAGTCAAGTCTATTATACAACTTCTGATATAAATGAATAATAAAACCCACATTATCGCAAAAAAATGCGAAAATATTAATTATTTTTAGAGCAGCTGCGAATACAATATTATGTCAAATATTTGTTTTATAAAACTATCCAATAAATAGTGTGAGTGATAGATATATTTTAATACCGTATTTTGCTTGTCTGCATCCTGACTCTGCTATTCCCGATCGGTAGATAAACCAGAGCCAGGAATACATGTCATCGAGTCTTTGCCAGGAACGTCTATCGTCAAGGCCGAGCCAGAGAGGGGAGTGGAATGTGACGAACTGTACACTGATATAGATATAACACAAACTGATGTCAAAGAAGAATGTGCCAAAATTTCCAATGGTAAGTCAATCTGTAAACGTAAGCGGCTAATAGAGTGTGGCATTCGCTGAAACATAGCTTATTTATATATATATATATATATATATATATATATAAATCCACAACAAACGATCTAGAAATCTTAGAGAGGGAGTCTCAATTTCAGTTACAACAGATTCGTTGTATCGCACAGAATTGCGAAGTCACAGCAGAGATGCCAATTCATTAATCTAATAAGACACGTGTCAATAATTTAAAACTATAATCATCGGTGTGGCACCGAAGAACCCGCGGGATAGATTTCGGGAAACATGGGCTACCATTCTTGATAAAACACGTCACGGCGGCGTCTGTCATTATGTAATTGCAAATGTCCACATCCTTTCACGTAATTATCGGTGTCATCGGCATTAATTATCAATGTCGCCATCATCATCATCCACGTCGGTCCCTCTTGACTAAAGAACGTGATCTTCGTGAACTCCTGCCCTTTTGACTACGCACCTCCACTTTCCTTTGCATTCTTCTAATCTTAGGACTTATCTTCGTATTTGTCTTTCGATATGGCCTAACACATCAAGCTTCTCGCAAAATGTTCAAAAAATGTAAGTATTCGTTTTAAGTAAATGGTTGAGAATCTGTCCTTGAGTCTGCCCTGTTCCTGCAGAATGCAGACATTCATGCGTCTCACCTACTGGTGCTGAACATGTAATTTTGATAGAGTATGAATTAAGGACGTATAATTTCATGAAACATCTCTAATAATAACCTGATGAAGGAAAATAATATTATTAAATTTGTTAGACATTTAAGAGAATTTAATTTTTTAAAATATTAAGTATAACAAGAAGATAATAATAAATATCCAAATATCGCCCAGTATATCCCCTCTCTTATCTATTTTAACTGCACCCCACCTCCAAACACACATTTAATTTCTATCTGAAATTTTTTTTTTACTTAAGTTGAATTATATTATTGATAAAATAGGAAGTTGTTCCCGAAAATGTTCTAATGTTTAATACAACTAAATATAGTCGTAAAAGACAATGTTTCAACACAATTTACAAAATAATATATTTCTCTTCCAGACTTTCAGGTAAGTGTTAACCCACACACCTGTTCAGAAATCACCCACCTTCCGGAGATGATGCGAAGTCATATTAGAAGACAGTCTTTGAATAAAGAAATACAGCCTTTATCCTGTCCTGAGTGCAGTTATTCGTGTAATTGTAAAGCTTCTTTAAAGAGGCATTTGCTTAATCACACCGGAGAGAAACCAATATCATGTACCATGTGTGATTTTAAATGCATTTTCAAATCTTCATTGAGCAGGCATATGTATACTCACACCGGAGAGAAACCAATATCATGTACCGTGTGCGATTATAAGTGTCATTTAAAATATAAGTTAAATAGGCACATGTTTACTCACACCGGAGAAAAACCAATATCATGCACCGTGTGTGATTATAAGTGCATTACAAAATCTAAGTTAAGTAGACATATGTTTACTCATACTGAAGAGAAACCAATATCATGTAACGTGTGTGATTATAAGTGTATTTCACAGTCTAAGTTGAATCATCATATGTTCGTTCACACTGGTGAGAAACCAATATCATGTTCTTCATGTGATTATAAGTGCCTTTCAAAATCAAAGTTATATCAGCACATGTTCACTCACACCGGAGAGAAACCAATATCATGCACCATGTGTGATTTTAAGTGCCTTTCAAAATCTAAGTTGAATCTGCATATGTTTACTCACACTGGAGAGAAACCAATTTCATGTAAAGCATGTAATTATAAGTGCAGTACAAAATCTGCGCTGAGCAGGCACATGTTTACGCATACTGGAGAGAAACCAGTATCATGTTCCATTTGCAACTATAGGTGCAAATTAAAATCTATGCTGAAGCAGCACATGTTTACTCACACCGGAGAGAAACCAGTATCATGTAATGTGTGCGATTATAAATGCAAATCAAGATCTATGTTGAATCAGCATATGTTTACTCACACCGGAAAGAAACCAATCTCATGTACCGAATGTGATTATAAGTGCCGTTCAAAATTTACATTAAATCGGCACATGTTTACTCACACTGGAGAAAAACCAATATCATGTACCGTGTGTGATTATAAGTGTATTTCTAAATCTAACTTAAATCGGCACATGTTTACTCACACCTGAAAGATGTCAATATATTGTAGCTCGTGTGTTTATGAGTGCCAATTAAACACTATCATGCCGCCATCTGTGACTGATTATCATTTTATTCATAGGTAACATTTAAATTACAAAAATCCAATAATTAAAAGATATAAATTATAGGTGTCTCACTGAGACGAAGCTATTATTTATTTTTATGGGAAGGTTAGTATGGAATTCTTGGGAATTACAGGCCCTTACGCCCCGTCGTCTAGCTTATGTGATCACTTAACACAATTGTAACGTTCACCAATTCTACTCATCTACCACACTTATCAAATTTTTGTAAGTTGAATATATTTTATCATGTAAAAACCTTACAATTATTTATTACAAACTGTCGCACTCTATGATCGAAAATTTGACATTCATTACTATGTAACATTATAGATGTCGCTGAAGCTGAGACTCTGGCTGTATTCTTTATGTGTATATATAAAAATTCTTCCGAATTATTTAATCATATACATATAAAATATCATTATTATAGCTTCATCTCTATAATATATATCTTGATAATCCCTCAGGGGATAAATTCCAGTAATAGGTTCCTACAAAGATTTTAACATTCTCTGAACATAATTATATTATATTATAAAGGTTTAATAAATACCTTTTCTTATTCTTCCACGCCACTACATCCCACTCTCCACCGACTATCCCTGACCATTCTTATCCAGTTCCCAGACCCTCCCATCCTGCTCCAGTCCTCTTCTACCCAGTCTACTCTCCTCTTTCTCTGCCTGCCTCTAGGCCGCTTCCACTGGGGTATTCACTTCATCATGATTCTTTGGTATGTTGAATAAATATAATAATTTCAATTCTTGTTTGCATTTACATAAATCTTTTTTTGATTTATCTTCTTCCAATACCAGTCTGCGAGGGACTTGTAGGCTTAGGTACATCCCCAAGCGTTTGTTTTAAAAATCTCCCCTATCGTAATCTATCATGGAACTAATAAACTTCATAATCTATCCTAAAATTAAATAAAAACAAGTGCTTGTATAATCTTTTTTAATACAAATATAAACAATCTCTAATTAATGAGTTCGGTATAAAAGCATTTCCGTCGGTAAGCGGTTAAAAAATGATGGTTTTGCAAAAAATATACATTTTCGCAAACTCACCATATCTCATAAACCGATGAATATTTTTCAATTAAAATTTCTTAATTATTATTGGACTTCCTCGCCAGATATCTATGTTTACTAATAAACCCATAAAACATAACATTTCATCTGAAGTTCTTCGATTGTCTAAATATAAAATAAAGGTATTTTTTGTTCCTTTCCATATTGTCATAAAAATATTGACGTGCATGTATAATAAGAGATTGGCGGTAAAATACATTTTTTACACATCCCTGCACAAAGGAACTCGTAGTCTTGGTGTTTAACATGAATTCTTTCAACCAGATTATTATTTTGACTTATTTTAACACGTCATGATATTTCTAAAAGAGACAAATATATTGAAGTCACCGGTAAAATGCTCTGTCCACTCCAATATTATGATATTATAATATATCACAAAAATAATGGCCTATAGCCATTCACATATGGTTTTTATTTGACGTGTTGTATTTTCCCCTTTTTATTTAACCGCTAATATTATTTATTATGGACCATTTATACAGAATATCGTAAATTCTGTAAATTTACGCGATGTATTCTGTTGAAATGAATAGCAATTTCGATTTAATTGCTGCAATATAGTAGTTTGATATTTTATCTACATGATCCATCGATGAAATGATCGAGATTAATTATGTTTGAGGGTTAGTTCGGTGGTTAAATGAATGAGTGATTATTGGCGTGTTGATGTTTATTGTGACAATATGATCGAACAAGGAAGACGATATTACCGATAGAATGAAGAATTGCAGAAGGTGCCCGTGTATTATGAAATGACGCGCGTCGGCGGTCTCGCTCGGCGCGCGTGGACCGGCAAGACCGCCGTTGCGGAGCGATGAAACGGGAAAGAGATTGTTGATGATGGGTTGGGCCAGATCTGTAGCGGCAGCCGGCAACGCTATGAAGTTGAAATTGGTCCATTTAGATCCTATCGATTCGGATTTACAGTTCGAATACAGGCATTAAAACTAATAAAAAGCTTTTTTTGTTATAAAATACTTTAAAGATATAAAAAGTCAGTCACTTGGGTAGTCGCATATACATATTTTGCTCGCGCTTTTAGTGGGTTAATCGGTTTTTTTTAAATCTATAGATTATTATTAAATATCTTTAATGTCAGTCCACTAGTAATAAAATAGGTATAGTTTTATTAAAAAATTATTTACACAGCTCAGAAAAATATCAAAAATATTTATTATTTTTGATTCTTCCACCGGTATGTAGTATCGCTGTCGCCGAATAACGACGTCATCGCACATATATACGTTGAACGTACACTAGAATATTGTTATGACTTCTCTATGATAATAATCATTTGACATTTATGTTATGTGATACATTGGCGTTGTTTTATAACACTGAAGAAACATGTCTCATGCGCATCCCGATTGTTTCACAGTAAAATCTGAACCATGTGACGAAGTTTACGATCGAACAAAAATTAAACAAGAATATGATAATAGTACTGATCTCTACAAGTCCGTCAAGTCCGAGCCAGGACCGTTTACAGTCAAGTCTGAGTCAGGTCGAGAAGTGGAGAGTGACGAGCTATATAGTAATATAGATATAACATTCACTGATGTTAAAGAAGAATGTGCAAAGATTTCCAAAGGTAAATCAATTTTTTTTATACAATAATGTTCTAGGCACTGCTGTTGAATCTGTGGTTATTAAATGATATATTTTTTATGTCTGCTAAATAAATTGGTTCTGTATACATTTAAATAACTTTTTTTCTTCTATAAGTTTTAATACGGACGTGTTCAAAATACACGTTCACGGCAAATTGTCGGTTCGAGGTGGATGTAAATTCTCCCGCTGTGATGAAAGGAGACTAATAGTTTCAGCCTGTCGCGGCCATCTTTAGACTGGTACATTTTTCTCTAAAGCTAGAATATTTATACAATTCAATACAATTTGAAGGTTGGTGCTAATTTCATTCTGATTTTCCCATATATGTTGTTAAGTACTACTGTTCCGTATTCATAGAACACATTTTTGACGCGTCTTGAGAATCAGCTGCGACCTAAATTATTGACGCCTTTCGCGTCCAAATTCCCACCCATCCTTTTTCCTTTCTGCTTGTCTTCGGTGTGAATAGTGACCTTGACGTCAGCAGACGTCAACTAGAACGAAATTTTTTCGATTTCGACATCGCGAGAGCATTGGCGGTGTGGGTTTATTCAGCTCCGGTGCATCAGTACTGTATTATTTGTGATCCTGTGATTTGTTTGCCCGGTGATTGGCCTTTGTTGTTTTGTGTGTCGCGGGTAAGTGAATGATATCGCCGTCTTCATTTGGAAGCGGAGAGTGCCCATCCGCTTTGCCACTTGTGTGATTTCAGCAGCGACTGCGGGGTCGGAGATAGAAGCGTCAGACACAAGGTAAGGCGAGCACTCCTTCTGATTCTCGATTTCCAGAGATCACCGGTCCTTCGACTGGAATGCCTACCCTTCATGGACCCTTATACGTTATTTCCAGGTTCCCTTATTTCCTTCCTTCCCCCCCCCCCCTCCCCCTTGCGACGATTCCGATTTATGAACGAAATCGTCGTAATCCAATCCGCGGGATGCGCGACCCGGAGATTGCGCAATTTGTTCGTTAGATCCTATCGGCGCAGGATTTGCGTCTTCTCTTCAACTACTACAGGAATTTTTTCAGATTTGGTTGTTACTGAGCTATTAGAGTTTCCATTTATTGGTTGAGTGCTGAGTGTTATATTTTTACCACATCTGTTAGGTATCATATAGTGTTCTAAATTCATAAACATCTTTTTGGCGCGTCTTTTCGAATCAGTCGCGACCAATGTTATTTACACATTTCCCCGTCCCAAATTCCCATCCAGAAATTTCCTAATGCTCGTCTAGTCAATGTTAATTGTGACCTTGGTGTCAGCAGACGTCAACGTGACCGATATTTATTCGATATCGACATCGCGATAGCATTCGCGGTGTGGACTTTCAGCTCCAGTGCACCAGCACTATTTTTTAGTGATATTGTGTTTTGACCACGTATTGTTTGTTGTTTGTGCCGTGGGTGAAATTGTGATGTCGTCGTCTTCAATAGGAAGCGGAGATCTGCTCATTCGCGTGTCATTTGTGTGATCATGGCGGCGACTGCAGTGGTGACAGAGCCATCATATACAAGGTAAGGTGAGCAATCGTTCCGAATCCCTGTTCCAGAGATTACTGGTCCTTAGACTGGAACCCTTATCCCATCATCGACTTTATCCTGTACTAAGGTTCCACTATTTCCTTCCCATACTTTGCGGTGATTCCGATTTACGACCGAAATTATCGTTTTCCATCATCATCAGCCTGTGTCTCTCCGCCAAGGATCGTCAATTTTCACTATCTTCAGCACTTCTCATTCATCCTTTTCTCGGCACTCTTGTGATGTCATCTCTCCAAGGAGCACGGCCAACACTTTTTCTACCATTGTCCGTCTTTACTCCAGAATGTTCCTTTCTCATCGTCCATCGTCTCTTTAACGAGTTCGTTCAACCCATTGAGCTCGCAGATTTTTCAATGACACGGTAACATCTATTAACTTAATGGCGAATTTGTACGTTCAGTATTCGATCTTGTTATAGCTATAGTAATGGGATAAATAAGAAATATAAAGATGTCAAATGAAACTATAATAATAAAAAAATTTCTCGTCCCTCATTTTTTATGACTGGAACGTTGGCGGATTGTTGGGGGATAAATAAAGGATGGCACTTATTTGATGATCTGCTATCTGCTATCTCTGGAAGCTGGTTCTGGTTGTCTCCCTGGTCCACCAATTCACTAGCGACGCAGAATTATGTCACAAACACTTGGTGACACTCGCGTTAAAGGAATTGTTTTTAATATATTAGCGGTAGTAAAATTGGTTATTTTTATTAATTAATATTAGCGGTAGTGAGCGGATTTACAGCGACGGCAGAGTACCGTGTTCGGTTCTAAAAGCGTAGTGAGTTTGTTCGGGCGTATTAAACGGCAGGAATATCTTCTTTCTCCCTCGTGCCTAGGGAATAGGATGGGAAAGAGAAAAGGAAAGGATATATTTCTACAATCCAATACGGTGTGCGCGTATATGTGCGTGAGTACATTAAACGGCGCTAACAATAATATCTACTAAAATTTTCTAAAAAATTTCCCAATTACAGTTGATATAATATGTTTTGTTTCTTCTAAAAAAGAGTTATATATTTATTGAACAACTTATATTTCAAACTGAAAAATATAATTAAAAAATACCCTTAATAAATACATATATATTTTTTACAGACACTCTGGTAAATGCTCACTCATACTTTCCTGCCTGCCTGGAAAGCAGTGACACCGCTCACCTTCCAAAACTAAAACAAACACACATCAATGAGGCATCTATGATTAAGCCTCTTTCCAGTTCTGAGTGCAGTTATGCGACAAATCGTTGGACTTCTTTTAACAAGCACATGCCTAATCACAATAGAAAGAAACCAATATCATGTACAATGTGCGATTATAAGTGCAATTACAAATCTATGTTAAATCGGCATATGTTTATTCACAATGAAGATAAGCCAATATCATGTACCGTATGTGAATATAAATGCAAGTTTAAATCTAATTTAAATAAGCATATGTTAACTCACGGCGGAGAGAAACCAATTTCATGTTCGTTGTGTGATTATAAGTCTCATACCAAATCTAAGATGACTAGGCACATGTTTACTCATACTGGCGAAAAACCAATATCTTGTACCGTGTGTGATTATAAGTGCAATTCACGATGTAAGTTAAATATGCACATGTTTATTCACACCGGAGAGAAACCAATATCATGTACTATATGTGATTATAAGTGTTATTCAAAATTTATGTTGAATCAGCATATGTTTTCTCACACCGGAGGGAAACCAATTTCATGTTCTTTGTGTGATTTTAAGTGCAGTGCAAAGTCTAAGTTGATTCTGCACATGTATACACACACCGGAGAGAAACCAGTATCATGTACCAAATGTAACTACAAGTGCTGTTCAAAATCTATGTTAAGTAAGCACATGTTTACTCACACTTCAGAAAGGCCAATATCTTGTGCCGTGTGTGATTATAAGTGCGTTTCAAAAATTATGTTGTATAAGCACATGTTTAGTCACACCGGTGAGAAACCAATATCATGCACAGAGTGCGATTATAAGTGCCATTCAAAATCTTTGCTAACTCAGCACATGTTTACCCACACCGGAGAAAAACCAGTATCATGTACCTTGTGTGATTATAAGTGCACAACAAAATACATCTTAAATCGGCACATGTACACTCACACCGGTGACAAACCAATATCATGTGCCATGTGTGATTATAAGTGCATTTCAAAATCTATCTTAAATCGGCACATGCATACTCACACTGGAGACAAATCAATATCATGTAGCATGTGCGATTATAAGTGCATTTTAAAGTCTGTCTTAAATCGTCACATGCTTACTCATACGAAACCGAATACCGTGTATAAAAGTGAGCTGCGAGACGTGCCTGCTGGCACAATTATGCCGTGATTTTAAATCATGTAGCTAGCCGCATGAAGGCGTTAGCTGATTAATTTATATGACATATGAATGTATAAGAACACGGAAAAATATTTAAAATAGTTTTTATTGTGTACAAACCACTTAAAAAAAGTCCAACTTTCAATACACTTATTAATGTAATAATTTAATCTCGACTTAAGATATCCCCACAAAAAAGTCGCACGGTGTAACGTTCGGTGACCGAGGTGCCCAGGGTTTGTCTCCGTACTTCCTGATTAATTTATTGGGAAAAATTCTCCTCAGTTTCTCAATTGAAACTCTAGCTGTGTGTGGAGTGGCCCCGTCTTGCTGAAATTGTGTTACTATTGTTGAACCAGGGAAACATCTGCAGTTGCGGTACCAAAAACTCGTCGATCTTTTAGCAATACACGTCAGCAGTGACTGTCTCCGTCTGGTTTAAAAAATAAGGGCCAATTATTCCTTGGGCAGAAATTGCACACCACACTTTCGTTTTTGGACGATGAAAACGTTTTATCCCTTGGAGTTTTATCCTCTGATTACTGTCTAGTTTCTTACGTTCTGATTTCTTTTAAGTGAAACTCAGTCTTTCCAGGTAACAATATTAAGTTTATTAAAACACGTTATTATTATTAATAATAATTATACACTTCAGAGGTAGACTTGCTATTCAGAAGAACTCTTCCCTCAGAGGTTGCCCCTTCCCACCACTCATCTACTCACTTTCATGACACACACACACACACACATACATTTAGAAAGTGACAGTTCTCACAATATTTTTTAGTAAGTTGTCTGAAATATCATCCGTACCAGTAACATTACTATTTTATGTTATTAGTGAATGAATTACATTTTTGATATCAGTTTTTTCTACATTTGTGAACTTATGAACAATGTCCCGGTTTAAAATATAAATTTCAGAACTATTGTTGATCGAAGAAGAGGGGATTTTTTTGAGCTAAATTAGACTCAATATTGGTGAAAAAACTGTTGGCACGATAGCAATTCAGACAGAATTATTCACCATCTATGTCAAATTGATTAGGAGCCGAATCTTTTTGATTATCTGAGTTAGTTGCCTCCCTTATAATGTTCCATATTTTTTTAGAGTCACCATTGGTGTCGATATTTTTTTGTTTATTGTGATTTTCTTTAGCTTTTTTATTGCAAAAGCTATGCAAAATAATGTCGTAAAGGTGTTAACGTTTTTTTTTATGTAGTAGTGTGTTTTTTTTTATAAATTTAATAATATTTTGTGTAATTTATGGTTTTAGGGATTTTTACTGCATGGGATGCGTTTGTAAATTATAGTTTTATGTTTTTTTTTAAATTACGTTGTGTTCTATGAAGTAATTCCATGCACTTTTGGAATTGGTAATAACGTAACCAATTCGTAATTTCCAATAACATTTTTTTATTTTTTCATAGTTAATTTTCGTTATCGGTCATTGCTGATTCGTATACAATCGATTTGTTAAAGTTCTTTGTTTTAATGATTATTTGCTCGAAGCTTACAAGCTCAACAATAGCACTGGTAAATATGTCACAAAACTGTTTCCACATTGTATATTCCGTGTTTTGAAAGTATACAAATAACAAAAAAAAAAAAATTAAAAAATGTAGTTTGATGTTTTTATAAGAAAAATTACATTCTGCTTTTTTGTACTATATACACAATTTTTATAATAAAACTATATTATTCTATAAAAAGTTTGTTATTATTGATAATTTACCCTAAAATCCTACGTGTACAATCCTACTTTTTGTAATATTATGTGTTATGTATTTGTCTTCTAAATACAATGTCAATGTGAAGGTCCAAGAAATACTCATGACAATTACACGTTTATTACAATATGATACAAGGTATATCACTCGTACAAGTCAAATGATAAAGCCGATGGATACGCGGAGAGAGCGCGCCTGGCGTGCGTCGCCCTTTATATCCCATACACATTTATACAATTCCAAGGACATCACATTATATTTGTTGAGAAAATGTCGTTCCCCCTGGCCCATCCTATCCTCATCACTAATAACGCTGATCAATAGTAATAGTAAAAATATTATAAAACATTATAAATAATGTTATTTTATTGCTGAAGTGTTGGCAAAAATGTTTTATCCAATGAAAGTTGGTTTAATAGATAAAACTGTAAATTGTTAGTCAATGATGGATTTTTGACAGATGTTTTTAAAGTCTTTTTTGATATTTTGAATACATAAGAATATGCTGAAAACTGCATAACATATGTTATGGATGATAATTAACGACAAAAAGACGTGAACACAATGTACTAAACGCGGATAGCTACTAACAGCTGCTTAGCCAAACCGAATTCTGTGCTAAAGTAAACCTACTCATCCGTTATTTAGAAAAATATTAATTTTACTCATTAAAGCACATTATCCAAATAATATTTATTGATTCAATGAAAGTTTATTTAAATAATAACGTCACAATGGACGAGTAATAACGTCACCGCATGTTAATTTATGATGAACGCATTTCTGAATTTTGTCTATGACTTTTCTCAATTGTAATGGTTTGACTCTAACGCTTCGAGACGGCAACGTTGTTTCTAATTCTTTTAAATGTTGCTTAAAGTCGCTCGTTATCATAGTAAAGAGAAGCGGTTGTAATGTTGTAATGTAGACGAAAAATAGTAGCCAAGAATGGCGTAGAGACGTCGTGGGCTACGATGTCTGCAGTCACTGTATCGCGTTGATACATTCATCAAATTAAAACCTGATAAAGAAAACTTTGAGGCGTGTTACTTATAATTTAGTCTAATAGAATTATGGAACCTGTTCATTCCGACAGTTTCACGGTGAAGTCTGAACCTGATAGCGGGGGCTATGAACTCATCAAGGTTAAAGAAGAAAATGATCGCGAAGAATCCGTCACTGAACGTGATATGCCGGGAATATCTACTTTCAAGTCCGAACCGGGAACATCTGTTAAGACCGAGCCAGGGTGGGGGTCAGAAGGTGACGCGCTCTATACTGATATTAGTATAACATTTGCTGGTGTCAAGGAAGAATGTGCAAAGACTTCCATTGGTAAGTCAATAACCCTTTTTGCGTAAAGAAATCACAACTATCCATTTATAATTATTTTTTACTTCGAACACAGTTTTATTGGTACTTTTCAATCAAAACAGGCTATACAAAATATACATTTAAAAAAATACTAATATTACTCTTTCCTGATTCTTAACTTTGCTATTTCGTGAGGCAGAAACATATACAGATGAGCCTGGGTCTGGTATATCTACAGTCAAGATCGAGCCGAGAATATCTACCGTGAAGTCCGAGCCAGGAACATTCACTGTTAATTCAGAGGAAGCAAGATTTACCGTCATGTCAGAGGCATTATCATCTGTAGTCAAGTGCGAGGCACGGCGAGAAGCGGAAGGTCACAACCAATGTACCGATATAGCTGTAACATTTCATGACGCTAGAGAAGAATGTGCAAGTATTTCCAGTGGTAAGTCAATTTATAGATTGATAGAACAGTACTTCCTGTGACGTCTGTGGTTCATAATTTTTTTTTTTCGTAGAAAGTAATCACTTTGTGATTCGACGTATTACATTAAATAAAATACACTCACTTTGTATGAAACTACGACTTCTATTACGCGCCAACCAGTTTCGCTTAGCTCAAGCATTGTCAGGACTTATTTAAAACTAACAATAAATATTTTTTAAATGCACTTACATATATACACATGAAGAGGGAGATAGAATTTTAAATTACATGTGAAAGAGATAGAGAGAATACATATACAGATAGACATAACATCAAGGGAGACAGAACATAATTTTATATTCAGATGAATAATTTTTAATTTCGGTCGAACTACTTTAACAACTTTTTTTCTGCCATCCGTGATGTTGATTTTTTTCTGTTAACCGCCCAGAAAAAACTTGATATCTGAAAAAATATTTTTTCTGAATATTCATTCAAACATATCTATAGATCAATAAAATATAAATTTTAAATACTAAATTAATGTATTAATTATAAATATATACATATAAAATCAATTTTGTCGTAAAATATTGTTTTTGCGTCACCGGGATACGAATTACGAAAGTTCGTATCCCGGTGACGCAAAAACAATATTTTTCGACAAAATTGATTTTATATGTATATATTTATAATTAATACAATAATTTAGTATTTAAAATATCACAGATCTATGTTCTGAATAATTACAACTTCACAATAAGAATGTGTTTTCCTTAATAAAAATATAAATTTGACTTCGTTTTTTTCTGGCAGATGAATTAATCATTATTTCTTTATATTTTATACAAATTAAATAAATAAATTAGAAAAATATAAAGTAAAAATCTATTCATCCAAAAAATATTTGGTTTCATCGACAACCTAATTCCCCTGGTACTTTTTCTATCAGGAGAAACGCGTTAACCATTTTCGTTGTATCAAACGATTACGTTTATGGCAAATTTGTATCATATATTCAGTAGTCTTTTATAATTGATACGTCTATTATTCTATTTTTTTTTTTAAATAGAATTGAAATTAAAAATTCTTAATAGAAATATATTTTCATAAAAATAAATTGTTGATACGTGATGCAACATATAAAAATAAATAAATAAACTATTACTTTCAGACTCTCAGGCGAGTGCTGTCCCACATATTCCGGTTTGTGCTAAAAACGGTGTCACCGCCATCCTTCCAAAGCCGAAGCCGATCCGTAACAGATGTCCATCTACAAAACAACCTCTGTCCTGTTCTGAATGTAGTTATTCGAGTAATCGTATGGCTTCTTTAAAGAGGCACATGCTTAAGCATAGTGAAGAAAAACCGATAGCGTGTACCTTGTGCGATTATAAGTGCAATTTCAAATCTACATTGAATCAGCACATGTTTACTCACACCGGAGAGAAACCAATATCATGTACCGCGTGTGATTATAAGTGCAATTCAAAATCCAAGCTGAATCAGCACATGTTTATTCATACCGGAGAGAAATCAGTGTCTTGTACTATATGCGATTATAAATGTATTTCTAAACCTAATTTAAAAAAGCATATGTTTATCCACACCCAAGAGAAACCAATATCATGTACCATGTGTGATTATAAGTGCCATTTAAAATACCTGTTGACTAATCATATGTTTATTCATACCAGAGAGAAACCAATTTCATGTATCATGTGCGATTATAGATGCAATTCAAAATCTGTGTTGAATAGACACATGCTTACTCATAGTAAAGAGAAACCAGTAGCATGTACAACGTGCGATTATAGGTGCAAATCAAAATCTAAGTTGAATCAACACACGCTAATTCATACTGGAGAGAAACGAATGTCATGTAAAATGTGTGATTATAGATGCAGTTCAAAAGCAATGTTGAATAAACATATGTTTACTCACACGTAATAGATATAATGTTCCATGAGTGGTATAAGTTCATTAAAAGAAAGCAACTGAAAATTCACATGTTTAAACATGCTGGTGTGAATTTATATTCCTGTAACGAGTGAAATTATTAAAGTGTAGCTAAAAATGAAAACCCTTGAATGTAAAGAATGTAGTTACTGAGCAATGTGGATTTAAAGATTGTTTGATAACACTTTAAAACTTAAAATACTTTTCCTGCGATGTGCCAAATGTAGCCGTTTTTTGTATGTAAACTCCCGCTCTGTAGTTCATTGCTCTGGAAGCCGTTCCACTTCCACAATTGTCCTTCGAACATATGCTGCATGTTATGGTGCATAAACTTATGATCCTATAATTAACTTTTTTCTTCTGTCCCTACAATGCCGGATTTTACCAGTTTCTACGAACTATCTTCACCCAATATTCCGTAACAGATATACTCAAGTTGTACTCTGTGAATCTTATTGATATTGGAAGACGCTGAAAGAATGGCCGGAGACCGAGGTCAATGGAGGAGGATAAAACTCGTACTATAATTACAGTATTTACCTTCTGGACATATTAGATATTCGGTATGTCTAAGATAATTTTCTAAGCGCGCGTGTTCTAAGTAAAATCGATGTTATTTTGTATGGGATGACATTTTATTAATTTACGAATATGTAAAAGATGTTCATGAGTATTAAATAAAGTCTGCTATAGGTATTAAAGGTTAAGTTCTTGTATTATTTATTTTAAACGTATTTGTGGTGATGTTCAACATTAGAACTATAATCAAATTTCATTATTGAACATTGATATATTTTAATAAATTACATTTCTCATTCTTATTATTTTGGTTTCAAGGCGAACCTGTTACCTTCTGTTCAAATAGTGTATTTTGCGTGCCGAGTATTCGCGAGCTCCATATTTAAGTAAAACTAAAGAATTGTATACTTCAACATAGACCTGCCGTACATCAAGAACCTAACACTCTTCAACATGTCTTCTTATCTTCAACTTGACCGCTATTTGATTGATCTCGACATCGCGATAGCATTCGCGGTGCCACTGTGTGATCTCGGTGGCGACTGCAAGGGTTATGGAGCCATCACATACAAGGTAAAGCGAGCAGTCCTTCCGAATCCCGGTTCCCGAGAACCCTTATCCACTCACCGACCTCATCCTGTACCAAGGTTTCCCTAATTTTCTTCCCTATGTGATTTCGATTTACGACCGAAATCGTCATAATCCATTCCACGGGACGCGACCCGGAGATTTTGCGCACTTTGTTCATTTAGATTCTATCGATTCGGCTTTACTTTTCGAATTCAGGCCCTATCACCTCCTGACTCTCCTCAATGAGTGGTAAAAATGAAACTTACATGGCTTCCCATACTACATCCCGAGGATTGATTATAAATATATTTGCCAACTCAATCCCAAAATAGTAGTGTTAAAAAATTTCAATTGAGTTATGTGTATAGTCTTTAACTTCTGATTCTTTAGTAGTTCTAAGAATAAATATTAACTTTTTAATGGACCCCTAAGTTAGTTAATCTGGTCACAGATACAAGATACAATGGTTTTATTTTCCTGTTAATTATGGGTGAAATGATTAAAATTGTGACAAGCTGTATTTTGTTACTATTATTAAGTTTTAACGAATTATTGCGGTCCATAGAGCAATCATCGAATTATAACGTCATCGCTCATGCATTAGTTGTACGTACACCAGATAACGTGTATGACTGTTCTCCATACTCTATGGTAATTATTTGACGTTTATATTTCGTATTACCTCCAACAGCGTCGTATATAATTACTTTAAAATTCGCTTAAACGTATTCATTATCACAGTAAAATGATGTAAATGTATTTGTTATATAAACACTAGTGACCGCGACTGCCGTAGAAGCGCCGTGGGTACACCCATGCGTGCTATAATGTCTGCAGCCACGGAACATCGATTGTGAAAAAATTGATCGTTTATCAAATTAAAACCTCGTAAAAAATACTTTGAAAAGTACTACGTGTAAACAGTGTAGAATCATGGATACCTTTCATCTTGATTGTTTCATGGTGAAGTCTGAATTTGGTAGCGGGGGCTATGAACTCATCAAGGTTAAACAAGAAAATGACACCGAGGAACCTTCTACGAGTACTGATCTTGATAAGCCAGGAATATCTACCATTAAGTCTGAACCCGGAACATACACTGTCAAGTCTGAATCAGTGTGGGAAGTGGGAGATGACGAGCTATATACTGATATGACATATACTGTTGACAAAGAAGAATGTGCGAAGATGTACTACGGTAAATTTTTAGTTTATTTGATTAACCTTTCCTCTCCGAATATCTCTGTAAATATAGTAAATATAGTGTTCATATTTTAGGTATATTTATGTAATAAAATTATTTACCATACGTAACAATAAAAAACGTTTTTCTCGAATACCGACATGAATTTGTCAACACGTGTATGTGAACGTGCTGATTGGTGCGCACGGCGCAGAGCGCTCGGCGCGAGGTGCCGTATACCGATCGTCACTTAGTGGCAGAGCGTGCGCCAGCTAAGTTAGAGATGTCTTATGCTGTCGTTCGTGATGATCAATGTTTTTCCTCATCTTTAGCACTTTTACACAATAATGAATGTTTATAATCACTTATATATATGTTAACTGATTAATATAAGTTATAAATGTATAATATTCATATTTATCCGACTTAAAATCGCAAAAGTCTCCATGTACACTGAGTTTACAGCGCCGGAATGCACGTTTTTATTTTAGCACTGTAATGGAAAGGTCGATCAGTATGTAACATTTAAGTAGAAAAAATAATTCACAACAAGCCATTTATCATTATTTGTACTCCCAAAGCGATATCACATTAATTTATTTATTGGATACCAAATGGGAGAGATTTTATTAAGATGTTAATATTCCTTACGCCTGTTTCTCAACTGTTAGGGCTGATTGTGTGGTGTGATCAGTGGTAACTTTTTACTATAGTAAAAGTAATTTTTTTTGAAAAAATATTTTTCTCCGTGAATGTACATCCCGTAGTAAAATTATTATACTCTCCCATATGTACACGATTGTATAAACGATTATCGATTGTTAAATATGACGAACTCTTCACAGCTGGTCCAAATGTCATCCGACGTATCGATGCTTTGAAAGTTGCATTATTCGACAATTAATCATTCAATATCCCGCTATGCACCAATGATGATTGTGATCCGATGATAATCTTGTTGTTTAATATACATCTACACTACAATATATCCACTAAAGGCGAACTTCGAACGCAGTGTCGAAAAAATCCACAATTTCGTGATTATTTGTCACACCTATAGACATCTCATATATGATTTGACAATAGTAAAATTGACATTTAAACAACCCGCAAATGATTTTAGTCACGGACGTTAGTAAAAATTTACTAAAGTAAAATGTTACCACAGTAAACGTGTTCTATTGATCACTCAACCGGCCCTTACCATTTCTCAATCGGTAGGTAAACCTGAGCCAGGATCATCTACCGTCAAGGCCGAGCCAGGGTGGCAAGCGGAAGGTGGCGAGACCTATTCTGAAATAGAGATAACGTATGCTGATGTCAAAGAAGAATATGCAAAGATTTCCAGTGGTAAGATAATTCACAAATGTGTTTTTTTTTTTAATATATTCGGCATCGATATTAATTTAATATTGAGGTTAGCGAGACTTGCGTGCGAATCTATTGATACCTTACCCCATACCTTATAAGTTGTTAGTCTTAAGGCAGGGTTGCACCTTCGCCGATACTGTTCATTCGCATATTTAGGATAAGTAGCAAAAACGCCTTAATGAAGACTGACTGGGCCTTGATTAATTATCAAGTACTAAGGATAGAAGAAATTTGAAGCGCCTTATCGAAAAATGAATAAATTAATACAACGATGTACATGAAATCAAACGGATAACTTGTTTTATATTGCAATATTATTTGTTATTGTGAATTAGTTAAGTGTTTGCCTCTTCTTAAAGGAATATAACATATTCATGGAATACGTTGAAATCCAACTAGGAAATTATTTTTTTTCCCAGACCCACAGGCGAATGCTTTGCCACACACTGAGATTTGTCCGGAAAACGATGACATTATTCATCCACCAATGCCGACGCCATGCAACATCACAGATCATTCTATAAAGCGACTTCTGTCCTGTCCGGAGTGCAGTTATTCGAGTAATAGTACGGCAACTTTGAAGAGGCACATGATTATTCATAGTGGAGAGAAACCAATATCATGTTCCATGTGCGATTATAGGTGCAGGTCAAAATCTAATTTGAGTAAGCACATATTTACTCATACCGACGTAAAACCAATATCGTGTTCCGTATGCGATTATAGATGTAAAACCAAATCTAGGTTGAATCGTCACATGCTTATTCATACCGGAGAGAAACCAATATCATGTACCATGTGTGAATATAAATGTATTTCTAATTCTATGTTGAATCGTCACATGTTTACTCATACCGGTGAAAAACCAATATCATGTTCAATTTGCGATTTTAAGTGCATCTTTAAGTCTGCTTTGACCAAGCACATGATTATTCACACCGAAGACAAACCAATATCATGCGCCTTATGTGATTATAAATGCAAGTCACCGTCTAATTTGAATATTCACATGTTTACTCACACCAGCGAGAAACCAATAAAGTGTACAGTGTGCGATTATAAATGCAGTTCAAAATCTATGTTAAGTCAACACATGTTTACTCATACAGGAGGAAAACCAATATTATGTACTATGTGTAATTATACGTGCACTTCTAAATCTAAGTTAAATCAGCACATGTATACTCACACCGGAGAGAAACCAGTTTTGTGTACCAGATGTGATTACAAGTGCCAATCTAAATCCAAGTTGAATAAGCACATGTTTACGCACACGGGAGAGAAACCAGTAGCGTGTACCATGTGTGATTATAAGTGCAGTTCAAGGTCTAACTTGAATCAGCACATGTTCATTCACACCGGAGAGAAACCAATATCGTGTACCATATGTGAATATAAATGCAGCACAAAATCCGTATTAAATAAGCACATGTTTGTACACACTGGCGAAAAGCCAGTATCATGTTCCACGTGTGATTATAAATGTAGTTCAAATTCTATGTTGAGGAAGCACATGTTTACTCATACCGGAGAGAAACCAATATTATGTACTATGTGTGATTATAAATGCACTTCTAAATCTAAGTTAAAGCAGCACATATTTACTCACACTGGAGAGAAACCAATATCATGCACCGTCTGTGATTATAAGTGCATTTCAAAATCTAAGCTAAATCAGCACATGTTTACTCACCAGAGAGAAAAACCGATATCATGTACCTTGTGTGATTATAAATGCATTTCTAAATCTAATTTAAAACGGCACATGTTTGCTCATACCGGAGAGAAACCTAATGTATAAATTTATTTCTCAACCTAATATTACCTAACAAACTTATTCTTGTAGTGTAACCAACCAATTTATTGTAATTATATTTGTATGTGTGAAAACCATTAGGTACTTTACGTGCTTAATTTCTGCCAGACTTAGACTTATACAATGATAAAAGTGATTATTTATAATGTAAAGCAAAAGGTGTAAATATGAACACTTACAACTAAAATAATAAATTTTATCGTCACGCAGTATTAAGTTTAATCAATATCATTCTAATATATACCTGTAGCATTGTACAAACGATAAATGTCTGGAATTTTATGTAGCTCGTGACGGTTCGGTGTATCCTTTACGCTCATCGGTTTTGAATATTTCAAATACATATTGACATCATTCCCTTATGGCGACATCTCGTATTCAATATGGTTACCAATTAATACGACTTCAGTCAATATGGTAGATTACTACGATGAATTTCCTACAAATTATTAACTAATTATTATTAAATCTATTAGCTCACACCAGAGAGAAATGAATTTCTTGTAGATACCACACCATAAGTAACGTTCAAATTCTAGGTTATATTAGTGTGGGAAGGTTGGTTGTGTTCAAGTGAAAACCATTCTTATCAAAACTTGTTTATTCTCATCGGGGAGAAGCCACCGAGAGCAAGATACAACACAGAATACGTAAAGGCAATGGATAAACGATGCAGTGGAAGGTAAATGCGGTACGATCGGTTCAGGTACTCTGCGCAGATTGTTTCGCAGACCGCCTCCTCTGCTGCACTTGTTGGTGCACATCTGTGGTGCACGTGTGTCATGCCCGCCGGACGGCGCAGTCCGGCCTTCCTCGAACGTTTCCGCTTTGTACGCGCGGGATGGTGCAATACTGAGAAATGACTGAACGAGGAACATCTGGATGATGCACGCGAGCCGCCGAATACATATGTATACAGGATGTAACAGACCTAGTCTACAAAATTTTACGAGTTGATACCTGACTTAATTATGAATCGAAAATGTTTAAGAGATATGTGTCATAATCTCGACTATGTCAGAGATATGAGAATTTAAAAAAATCGTAAATATGCGTTTATTTCGATTAATACAAATATTTTGTTAATTATAAAAAAATTAAAAGTCATCAAATTTTTTTGTAAGGTGATTTAGGGCCTGAAGCCGCCACATTAGCAAATGCTTACTCACACACAAAAAGAGTGAACTTCAAAATATTTAGTTAATTTAGAAAATCTATAAACATATTAAAATATCGCGTATCGACTATAATTATTAGTGTAATTCAGTTAGTGTTAAATCAGTACATGTTTTGTCAAACCGGAAAAAAGTCAGTTTCGTGTTCCGATTATAAGTGTTATACCGTAAGCGATTATAAATGTATTTCAAAACCTATTTTGGTTTACATATGCGCATGCACTGGTGGGAATAGATCCCGTGGACTGTATAGATTATAATTAATATTTAGTTGACACAACCGGAATTGGATTCATAAAGGAAAATAGCAAATGGATCTGGCCTACCTTGATCTCAGTCCTGTGTAGAACAATTTTCACCTTTACTTGACTCGCACTTTTATAATGAAGAACGGAGATATCACTGCACTTTTAGATGCTGTAGAACATCGCTTTTTTTTCGTGGTCCGGATGTTACGCACGGCGTAACTCTCGACCGTTAAAATAAATACGTGCATTGACAGGTCCGCGTCGAAATACAATCTGGTCCCACATAGGCGAAATACTTATGTAATTAGTTGGCCGAAGCAGGAAACGTATATTATGGTTTATTTGGAAATATGTAATGCACATGGAGTACTCGACTTACATCAACATGCGTATTCATACCCAAGAGAAAGATTATAAGCAGATTAGCATTGCTACCGAAATCCGGGAAAGTTATTACTTTTAGGTTAGTTATTATTTTTTCTGTCGCTCGGTGCTTGTCGCCGGAGCTGATGTGCGCCTCGTTTAATTGCGTATGATGAATGATTCATTGTGTGGCATTTTTACTTAAGGCTGCGTACGGCTATTTTCTATCTCTGTTTAGTGGGTGTTAAGAAAACAAACTTTCCAACATAACATTTCGGACCGCCCAGTGACACACAAGATTGCAAAATTCCAATAGATCAATGTCCGAATTGAAACGTCGTCGCGCATTGGTTTGTTGAACGTACAACAGAAACTTGTCTATGACTATTTTTCATACAACGCGATAATAATTCATTGACGTAGTATTTTGTGATCAAGGTTGTATCAAATTATTTTTAAATTCGCCTAAATGTGTTTGGTAAGTGTATTTAAAATATAAAAAGAAGCAATTGAGAATGGCGCAGAGGCGCCGTGGTTGCACTTGTGTCTGCTGAGATGTCTACAGCCACGGAACCGCGATTGTTACAGTTACCGAATTAAAACCTTATAAAGAATGCTTTGAAAAGTGCAGTAGAATAATGGATCCTATTCATCCAAACTGTTTCACAGTGATGTTTGAACCTGGATGCAGGGACTACAAACTCATCAAGGTTAAAGAAGAAACTGATACCGATGAACCCGATACGAGTACTAATCTTAATATTCCAGTGATATCTGCTGTCAAGTTCGAACCAGGGACGTCTACCGTCAAGTCTGAGCCAGAATGGAGAGTGGAAGGTGACGAGCTCAACACTGACACATATATAACATATAACAATGATGTCAAAGAAGAATTTACAAATATTTGCAGTGGTTAGTTAAAATTTTTTGAGAGTAGTATTAACACTTCTCTTCAGTCGATAGAAGAGTTCGTCAATTTGTTATTATTCGTTTCATCAAACACATTATCGTGACTATGTTTGGTATAATTATTATAAAGCAGGTTGCTCAGTGAGAGATAGATATATATTTATTATACCACTATTTTTTCTTTTGCCTATTTATAAACTCCTTGCCATTTCCGATCAGCAGCTAAACTCGAGCCAGGAACGTCTGTCGTCAAGCCCGAGCCGGGGTGGAGAGTGGGAGGCGACCAGCTCTATACTGATATAGATATAACATATATCGATGTCAAGGAAGAATGCGCCAAGATTTCCGGCGGTAGGTATTTTAATGACAGAACTCTCTGTCTGTAATAGTCTATTTGATAAAAACATTTTCTATAAGAAACCAATTAATTTGACGCCCAGGCAGAACGCTCACTGGTGCTAAATAAATAGGTGAATTATTAAGTATTGTTAAAGATAGGTTTACCTACCATAATTATGAAGTTCTAAACCGGGACAATTATCGGTTCACATTTGGTTCTCGCAGCACTAAATTATGCTTCAAAGATCAATTTGGACGTACAGTCAGAAGTTTAGAAGCTCACATCGTGCATCGCAGTGTGAAAGGTAAACGTTTTAATAGATAAAGAGCTCGCCCACCGTGTGCAACATTGCTGCCTCGCCACAAAGCTTTTTTATAAATGAGTAATTTATTTGCAGTTCATTTGTAAATTTTTTATTTCTATTCGGCTTTTTAGACAAAATGCCACACCGGGCGAGACGCCTGAAGCAATGTATGAAACCGGGATAATCCCGCTCAAACCTGGACGTGTGGTGACCCTAATATGAGGCTTAATACATTTATGTGTAGGGCAACTGGGTTTTCAGACATTTGCTACAATACATGGACAAAAATCTTTTAAAATATATAATATTGTTTTTATTTGTAAGGAAGATTTTGTTATATTATCAAATTCATATCGTCTATCCTGAGCATGCAATGTGTGATTCTGCAGATCACTGAACACAATTTTATTAATTCCAACATCCAACATTATCGTGGTGTTTTCAATGTTTATAACACTTCTAGGATAAAAGGATGATAACGTTACCGATAGTTATGAGAAAAAAACCTACTGAATGCATATTTTATAATGAAAATAGTAAAATAACCAATACCAATATATTTCTTTCAAACCTTTATATAATTTTCACGTTAAAACACAGTATATCAACAAAATAAATTAACTTTTAGCGCATAATCTATAAATTGATTTTTTCCAGATTCTCAGGCAAGTGCTGTCCCATACACTTCAGCCTGTCCGGAAAGCAGTGACACCACCGACCAACTAAAGTTGATACAAAATCAAATCTCAAATCATCAACTAAAGCAACCGCTGTCCTGTCCCGAATGTAATTATTCCACTAGTCGTACGGCGTCTTTGAAAATGCACATGTTTAATCATAGCGGAGTGAAACCAATATTGTGTACAGTGTGTGATTATGGCTGCAAATCAAAAACTAGATTGAATAAGCACATGCTTACTCACACTGGCGAGAAACCAGTGTCATGTACTTTGTGCGATTATAAGTGCGATTGCAAATCGACATTAACTCGGCATATGCTCACACACACAGAAGAGAAACCAATATCGTGTACCATGTGCGATTATAAGTGCAAGCTTAAATCTAATTTGAATTCGCACATGTTTACTCACACTGGAGAGAATCCGCCAAAAATATCGTGCATCGCATGTGATTATAAGTGTCATTCTAAATCCAAGTTGAATCAGCACATACTTACTCACACCGGAGAGAAACCAATATCATGCACCGTGTGTGAATATAAGTGCATTTCAAAATCTACTTTGAATAAACATATGTTCACTCACACCGGCGAAAAACCAATGTCTTGTACCATGTGTGATTATAAATGCAGGTTAAAATCTAAATTGACCACGCATATGCTTTCTCACACGGGAGAGAAACCAATATCCTGTACCATGTGTGATTATAAATGTATTTCAAAATATATGTTGAATCGACACATGTTTACTCACACCAGAGAGAAACCAATTTCATGTACTGTATGTGATTATAAGTGCATTTCAAAATCTAACTTAAATCGGCACATGATTATTCACACGGGAAAGAAATCAAATATCACGTAGGTACCATGTGTGATTATAAGTGTATTTAACCTTTTAACTGCTGACTCTTTTTAAACTAAACATAGGGTAAGACTAGGCTTAAAGAGTCTTGACTTATGTATCAAAAGCTGGACCTACAGTTTACAGATGGCAAAATAATTTTATTCCCTTCAAGTTTGCAAGGTCCAAAATTGCGTGTTAACACGCTTATAGCTTAACGCGAAATACAAAGTTTAGTGTGTTAACGCTCTCGGGACAATTAAAAGGTTCAAAATCTAAATTATTTTGACATAATAATCAAATAAGGAAACAAAATGTCATTTACGTGCCATATTTGGAATGTTTCAGTAGACGCTCTCGTGACGATTCAAAACAATTTTCCTAGCCAGCCTCGTGGAGGGACCTGACTAGTCGCTCCCTGTAACCCAAGACAGGTTCAAGTCTTTACTAACTAACTTGATGGAGTGGATGCAGCTTCCAGAACAACTTTAGATCACCGCTGGCATCAGTAGCTGTGACCCGGGGATACTCGAATACGATCTGTATCATAATATTATAATTAGTCAAGAATTTTTCGAAGCTCATGGCAACCCATGTTTATAATGCTTTGTTATACGTGCTTAAACCAGGTGAACTACCGTTTCAATGCAAACTTAGTTTATATTTATGTGTAAGTGTTTATATTACATGTATATGTTAGATGAAAATAAATCACATGAATAATCACCAAATATAGTTCGAATTGTCATTAGGTACGTTAGAATATAGAGTAAATGAACAGAATCAATAAAATCTGTTAACACTTTGGTCCTGGATGTGATATTAATTCAGGGGCTGCCTTGTAGTATGATCTTGTCGTTGTCCCTCGCACATTTTAACTAGTATTTTGATGTACATAGACGCGATGGTCATTACGCATTTATCATATTTAAGTAATGGTCACGAGGAGATGGCGCGGAGATAAATTAATTAAAGCAAGCTTACATATTTAAACATTTATTTACACTTCAAACAGATCGAAAAATAGAAATGTAATTTCTTATATCTAACCTTATATAAAACGTGGACACATTGATTTTTACATTTATCGATGGTTCTAATATTGTTCACGCACTTACTATCTTGCGCCTCACATGGAAGATGGTCATATGTGAGGATACTTGCGACCACGCGGAGAACTGGCCGCCGATCACTGAGTGGAGCTCGCCCCTAATCCATGGCACAGGCTCTGCAGCGTAGCCTCCACAGTCGGGTCTGATCATCTCGTATCCTCCGATGGCCTCCGATTGTCTAGTTGAGCGAAGGACAATATACGCCGATTGCCTCATGTTCAAGACGAGCTCTCTGGGTGCCCTTAAAGAGTCGCGTCGCAGCTTCCTGTTGGGGCTCGGTGGTGGATTGCGTCTTGGGAGCATTGGCGGTCGGCTAGGAGCTGCTATCAGCGACCTTCAAGGAACCATTGATTCGGTAAGTCCCGCAAAACAACGAGAAAGCGAGTGAGCTATCTGGGCCTGCGTAGCAGCCCACCACGGCCAATTCGCCGGGAAGGGGGGAAGCTACCCTTCGTCCAACCGAGAATGCTTGTTTAAGAGCGTGGGGAAGGGAGGAGTTAAAGTTACCCGGCACGCAGTATTTAACAAAATATCTATTTTTTTTAATTATCCCGTTAAACAATAATATATACAATATGTGAGACGTGACCATAACAAGTTATAAGTTAAAAAACATTTAAAGCAATCTGTTGATTAACATAACATTTCGTAAATCGCAGAATTATAACGTCATCGCACATGGGTACGCTGAACGTACCCGATAAACCAGAAATTTATCTATGACTTTTCTCCATAATCATTTATAATAATCTAGTCTTTTAACATTTATATCAGCGGTGTATACAATTCGTTCAAGTGTAGTTAGTTTAGTTTCTTACAACAATGAAATAATGCTAAGAACGTAAATGCATTTATTATATAAAAGAAAACGGTAACGGAGACTGCCGCAGAGACGCTGCGGTTACACCCGTGCAAGCTAAGATGTCTGATGCCACGGGACCGCAATTGTTACATTTGTCAAATTAAAACTTAATAAAATAATACTTTGAGGATAACGACGTGTGAATACAATCCAATAGTATCATGGATCCTGTTCATCCCAATTATTTCACGATGAAGTCTGAACCTGAAGACGGAGAAAATGAATTCATCAAGATTAAAAAAGAATATGATACCAAGGAACCCGATACAAGTGCTGATCTTGATAAGCCAGGAATATCTACCGTCAAGGCCGAGCCGGTGTGGGAAACGGAAGATGACGAGCTCTGTACTGATTTAGATATAACATATATTGATGTCAAAGAAGAATGTGCGAGTATTTCCAGTGATATGTTAATTATTATTTTTTACAGATGTTTCAAAACATCACTTCACCCAGATAAACTATTTGTCATTATTTGTTACTTCGGACAATATCGTGTCAATTTATTTGGTATTTTTCTTGCAAAACAGGCTACGTATTAACAGAGAGATAAATAACTTACCATCACATCGTTTTTCTGCAGGGTAGGCAGTAAAGCGGTTGTTGAGGGTTTTACCTCCAGTACTTGGTTTAAAAAGAAAATAAGAAAAGAATGTAAAGCTGATGTTAGTATAGTGAGTAAGATTAAGAAAGGATCACTTAGGTGGTTTGGTCATATGGAAAGGATGAATGAGGAGAGAATGGTAAGAAAGATATATGACGCAAGTGTTGATGGAACCAGAAATAGAGGACGTCCGCGGAAGACTTGGCACGACCGGGTAAACCAGATAATGGAGGATGGTTCTGTTAAAAGCCTCAATAATCGGCGAGCTTGTATGACAAGATGTATGAATGTGGATGAGGCGAGAATTGTGTGTCAGGACAGAAGAGTGTGGCGCTCTATCCTCTCTGCCTACCCCCACGGGGAAATGGCGTGATGGTAAGTTAGTTAGTTAGTTACTTGGTTTATCTGTAGGCCTGCATTATTATCTAAACCGGGACAATTATTGGATTTGGTTCTCGCAGCACCAAATTTTGGTACAACGAATTTTATGATCAATTTGACGGTACGGTCAGAAGTTTTGAAGCTAATATCATGCATCGCTGTGTGAAAACCAAATAGCGCAATATGTGCAATAGAAAATTCTGAGAAACTAATTATAAATGGGTTGTCTTTTTACAGCTCATTTGTAAGATGAATTTTATTTTAAACACAGTTTTTAAAAGGTCAGGTTAAATACTGAAATAATTTAGGTAGTTAAATGACGAAGTACTGTGACACCTTACTGAAACATGATTACACTGCAAGTGATCCATGACCAGCGGAGCTAACGCACCGCACCCGCAACGGCCGGGACAAAATGCAGCACCGGTCGGACGGGTCGCCCACTGTTTCCGGTGCCTCCAACACTCGCCTCGTACTCTTTTGCCCATACATCGCTATTCTTTTTGTGACAATTTTTTTTGGCGATAATTGTACTCGGAGTACCGTTTACTTTATTTTCCGCCGTCACCCTCCTATCAATGTAGTTCTCAACCTTGCCGTCCGTAGTAAACATACTTCCCAAATACACCAACATGCTATATCACACTAGGGCGGGTTGGGAGAGATCTCGGACACCACACTATGTATATGTTAAAAAAAACAAAGATTTTTTTAAAGTTTTCATTCCAACTTTATTCCATACATAACATAACAATTTTAATTTTTTGCCAAATTGGACAGCAGTTTTACGGTAATTGAATTAAAGTAATTAACACAGCATATACATATACAGGATCATCAATGGACTGCCCCCAAATTGTTGGTCTCTTTGACTTTCACGCACCGTTAAGGTTATCGAGACACAATTCATTGTTCTATTACAGGGATAATGTCAGAATTCATGCATCGGATAACTCCGCAATCCTCAGAATGCATTATTTGTGAAATGAATATGCGGAGGTAGTCGACGTGTTGCTGTAAATTTAATTATTAATAGAAGAACTAGATTATTACAATTTTTTGTATCTTAACTCAATGGTGACGAAAAAATTGCTGTCACATTTTTCATTTTGATTATGAAAAAAATGCTGACATTCTGTAATTTTCTTTTTTGTGTATTGCACTTCTGATGAGATTTTCTGTCATTTTACAAATAATAATAAATAATATATATATGTACAATTGACAAATCAAATAATTAGATAAGAATGTGTTTGACTTTATATTTTAGTGTGTTCACTGATGTCTCTTTATTTTCCTTCATGTTACTTACCAGTTTCTTAACTCTCGGCCATTCCTGATCGGTAGATAAACCTGAGCCAGGAACATCTACCATCAAGTCCGAGCCAGGGTGGGGCGTAGAAGGTGACGAGCTCTGTACTGAAATAGAGATAACGTATGCTGATGTCAAAGAAGAATGCGCGAAGGTTTCCAGTGGTAAGTCAACTTGTAATTGGTTTTTGACATAATATTCTTGACTTGCTGAGGTTGACAAAATTATATAATCGTTCGTCTGCTAGATAAAGTAATTCTCTATATATTTTATACCCCGTTGCCTGTAATTTATGGCAAATGGTTCGAGCTGAATTTGAAATTCCCCTATTGGATTTAGTACAATTATAGCGAATAGAGATTAAGAGCAGCGTGTCCGAACACTTTCGAATCATGAAATAAGAATTTAAATTAAGATTTAATTATTTAAATTAAGCTGAATCAGATGTGAAGCCATAATTGACTCGGTTAAGAGCTTCATAATTATGGTAAGCCTGCATATATATCTGTGTGACACCATATTCCTAAATAGTAAATATTTACGCAAAAAATTACACTTTTACTATAATATACATTTGTTAAAAATGACCATAATTAATAAACTGAAATTTTTTTCAGATTCTCTGGCGAGTGATGTCCCACACACCCCGGCCTGTCCGAAAAGCAATGACACGGCCGACCTTCCAAAGCTGATGAAAAGTAAAAAAAAAGGTCATTCCAAAAAGAAACCTCTGTTCTGTTCCGAGTGCAGCTATTCGACTAATCGTGCGGCTTCTTTAAGGGTGCACATGTTAACTCACACCGGAGAGAAACCAGTATCATGTACCGTGTGCGATTATGGATGCAATACAAAATATAATTTGAATAGGCACATGTTTACTCACACCGGAGAGAAACTAATATCATGTTCCATGTGCGACTATAGGTGCAATTGTAATTCTTCGTTAAAAAAGCACATGTTAATTCACACCAGAGAGAAACGTGTGTCATGTACTATGTGTGATTATGGATGCAATTCAAAATATAATTTGAATAGGCACATGCTAACTCACACCGGTGAGAAACTAATATCATGTTCTATGTGCGACTATAAATGCAAGTTAAAATCTTATTTAAATTTGCACATGTTTTCCCACACTGGAGAGAGATCACCGAAGATATCATGCACCACATGTGGCTATATGTGTCATTCACAATTTAGGCTGATGCAGCATATGTTCACTCACACCGGAGAGAAACGTTTGTCGTGCACCGTGTGTGATTATAAGTGCAATGAAAAATCTGCATTAAATAAGCACATGCTTAATCACTCCGGAGAAAAACCAGTATCGTGTACGACGTGTGATTATAGGTGTCATTCCAAATCTGCGTTGAATCGGCACATGTTTACTCACACTGGAAAGAAACCAATATCGTGTACAATATGTGATTACAAGTGCTTTGAAATCACAAAATTAAATCAGCACATGTTTACTCACACCGGAGAGAAACCAATATCGTGTACAATATGTGATTACAAGTGCTTTTCAAAATCTATCTTAAATCGGCACATGTTTACACACACCAGAAAGAAACCATTATCATGTACAATATGTGATTACAGGTGCTTTTCAACATCTATCTTAAATCGACACATGTTTACTCATACCGGAAAGAAACCAATATCATGTGCAATGTGTGATTACAAGACCAATTCAAAATCTAACTTAAAAAGGCACATGTCTACTCATACCGGTGAGAAGTCAAATGTCATGAACATTGTGTGATTGAGTATATTTAGAAATCAAATTTAAATCTCCCCTCACATTATTGAATATATAACGATTTTGATTCAGATTTACCTAGTTATAATTTAGAATAGTGATAATACGTAATGAACTAAATTCCAGGCACGGCGAGGGTGGAGTGTCCGGGTAGGTGACTAAATTTTCCTAAGGGTCCTAGAGTGCGTTATGTCACTCAATATAACGCACATTTATCTTAGTTGAAAACAGTAAATACAAATTAAATGTATTAATTAGAAAAATGTATATATAAAATCAATATTATCGAAAAATATTGTTGTTGCTACCGGGATTTGAACCTGGATCTCTTCCAATTCGGGGAACGTGCATTAACCGATTATGCCACAGCACACGGTACATTGACGACAAATTTTCGAGCCTATATGTTACATACACTTTTCAAATTGATACATCTCTCATTCCACTATTTGAATACCATCTTCTTCATTATTACGGAATCTCAAATACTTTATGAGTAATCCGATAGAAAACGCCAAAATTAATAATTATTTTTTTATTTAATTTTACACACACTGACAATTCATTGGAAGTGATCCAGGTTCGAATCCTGATAGCAACAACGGTATTTTTCAATAAAATTGTTTTAAATGTATATCTATCTATTTAATACATTTAATTAGTATTTAAAATATCACAGACCTACGTTTTGAATAATTACAACTTCACAAGAAGAATGTGTTATCCTTAATAATATATTTATATATATTTTAAAATAACCATAAAAATATACTTTATCTGTCTTTCTATTACTATTAGTAGCAATTATTTTTGTACAACTTCTTAAATCTGTTTTGCTCAATTTTTCTCACTAGAATAAAAATTGCTTACCTCGTAAACTACTAGCAGCTGAGTGAAGGCGACTGAAAGGTTGCCCCTGGTCCTCCAAAATAAGAGATACCGCGATGTTTTCGCTTAATTTTTACAAGCAATATAAACAATTAAATGAATTCTATTATCCCTGACGATTAATTATTTACTTCTATATTATTCCAATTCCACGGGATATGTCAGTTAACGCGATCACCCTTTCAACACAGCATATATACAGAATCAGATTGGTGTGCTCTACGAGAAATATGTTTGCGACAGCGGGACGGCAGGACCACAGTCCTAACATCGGGTGGTAGACTGCCCGTGTGTGTGAGTTTATACTCAAATTTGATCCAACAGGCGACACAATATCAGTCTGATTGTGTGCGCGTGCACCATCCTTAAACATTTGTTATTAATTTAATGAATTTTCCTAATATTTAAAATTTGAAAATGTCACGTGCGTAGACCATTGAGGCAAATGTTAAAATATTTGTGTAATGTCAATGGATTGATGATCGAGTGACAGGCGCATGCGCGTTCGGGTTAATCGTGTGTGTGTAGTGGTTATGAAGACGCCTGTCAGTAATGAAAGTATGTATAAAATGGACCGGCAAATTCGAACTCGGCCTCCTTTCGCTCCGCGTCACTTTTCGATAATAGACCTATGATAAATTGTAATATTGTCAGAAATGAATAAATACTATAAATTATCTCATATACTAACCGCGTATTATTCTCGCCACCACAACCAACCCCAGCAAAGGATATAACAACTTGCATGCTCATATAAGACTTTTAAGTAAATAAATAAATTCCGGTGTTTTAATAGCGACTATACATGTATCAAAATGCAAGAACACAATGCCACGGACGTTCTTTGTAACGCCTGTAAATATTTGTTCAGGGCATCTTCTGAGACATCAAAATCTTATATTCCTGCGAAAACTTTATCGCCATCTCCGACTAACATTTACAATTTTCTCTCTTCTCGCAAGGGCTTGCGGAAAAGACTAGCCATGCCTCCGTACAATCCTCGTCACAAAAATAACCCCTTTTCCATTTCGTACTTCAAAAACATCTTTCAAGCGATCAATCCACATTACATTTATTTTATTTTTCTGCCAATGGTAATTAACAATCCAAGGATAGCTCCAATGGAGATGATTTTCTTCTAAATAACAATATTTTATCTGATATAATTTAAACTTTTTTAGATCTTTTGAGGAGTGACATATTTCTTAATGGTCTAGTGGACAGTGTACTGATCTCTAAAGTAAAGCTTTACGCAAGTGCCAGATCATTAAGGAAGCATGAAACATTCAGACTAGATGCCTTCCTCAGAAATATAGTTTTTTATCCGAGTTCACGCAAATGTAGATTGTATTATGAACGAATTGAATCTGTTAAACAATATTACATTTTCTAACTCATCTTCTCTCCTCTCAATATTTCCGTTCCAACCACCCCTCCAGCGTCCTCCAGTAACTCCGCCCCGTCCCATCCATCTGTTAGTACCTAATTCCTTGTATGTCTACCAGCTAAGCCTTGTCTCCTATATTTATGTGTAGTCAGTTCAATACTTCACCTGTCGATGAGAGTTACTGTTTCACTCGAAACTCGAGTAGTGCTAATAAACTCACGAAGAGTTATAACATTGTTTCATTTATATCCATCCATTGCATAATGAAATTAACACAGTAATTGAGTCGGGACATATTCTCCAATATGTCACATAAAACTTTTACGCATCATACTATCTTCCTGAAACCATGTTTGTATGTATATATGTGACGTACGGGACCCAAGTCTCGTTCACACTCACCGGCAAGTTCAGTGTAGAATCATGAAATGTGAGTACGGAACTCACAACTCGCCATGCTGACAACTTTTCTCTTCACTTGAGATATATTTATAATAACTTGTGTAATTTGGATGGACGGGAATCTAATCTACATTATTGAAAGAAGTTACAATTAATTAGCTTAATTGGAGCTAAATATTTATTTCCTGTGTGCAATTATGTTTTTATATATTATTTTAAGCTTTCATTTTATTTTGTTCAGACATAAGCTGTAATATTAATTTTTATGTACATTGTATTTTATCGTCAACGCACGGTGTGTATAGGCACGCCCACACTAGTGTGTATAGGCTGCGCCACGATGATGTACCATAATTTAGTATGCGTTGAGTCATTGAACTGTTAATGATCTAAATAACATATTAAACATCCAGCTGTAATAGAAAACATATATTTCAGATCCTAATGTACCTACTTACGATGTATTAATAATTAAAACGTTATTAATGTAATTAAGCACTAAAATTAATAAATACATACATGTAAACAGAATCACACATTCTAAGTGTACTCGGGCAAAAACGCTAAGACAACTATCTGTCACAGGACGGCGGATATACAATAAGCTACCACAAGAAATCGCAATGGTATTGTATCCTCAATTCAAAGAATGGCTTTATTAAAATTGGAAGAAGTCAGCTGGAAGAGTTCCTTAAATGATCAAAGTAACCCATTTTATGCGATTCTTTTTGTCGCTACATCCTACCTCGTACTTATCATGTTTTATTTGCTCCCTGCTTGTTTCTTTTCTTTTACTTCTTACAAATCTTTAGTATGTTTCAAAAATTCACTTTGTTCAATTTACTTATTATCTCTACTTTTGATTTTTCTGTTTTTTTACTACTTACTTTAATTTGTTACTTTACTTCTGACTTATATTCTAACGCATGGAACCTTATGGCTACCTACCTCAGAACAGGTACTTTACATATACCTAGTATATGCCAACATGTTTGCACGTAAATAAAATGAATTATAAAATTCGTATTAAGTATTATTATACTGGTGAAAGCGCTAAAAATAATATTATAAAAAAAATTAAAAATTACTTTGTCTATATTTAGATAACATTTGAGGTGTCCGCCTATGATAGTCCATTCCCAAGTGTATATAAGTGCTTCATTGTGTATAATTATATCCATCTAGTGGTTTTTTATAAGCCAATTTTATTTTCTTCAAAATTCGGAGGATTACCAACGTGTAATGCCTGGCAATAGCAATCCCATCTATTGCATAGGTTTTTCTCCGGTGTGACTAAACATGTGACGATTTAGGTTAGATTTTGAAAAACATTTAAAATCACACAAGGCACATGAAACTAGTTTCTCTCCGGTGTGCGTAAACATGTGCCGATTCAGCTTAGATTTTGAACTACACTTATAATCACACGTGGTACATGAAATCCGTTTCTCTCCAGTGTGAGTTAACATATGCTGAGTCAACTCGGATTTGATTATGCACTTATAATCGCACACGGTACACGATATAGGCTTCTCTCTGGAGTGAGTAAACATATGCCTATTCAACTTATATTTTGAATGGCACCTATAATCGCATGCGGTACACGATAGTGGTTTCTCTCCAGTATGAGTAAACATATGGTGAGTCAAGAGAGATTTTGTGATGCACTTATAATCACACATGGTACATAATAATTTCTTTTTGGTGTGAGTTAACATGTGCCGATTTAACGAATATTGGGCAAGGCACTTATATTCACACACGGTACACGATATTGGGTTACCTCCTTCGTGAATAAACATGTGCTGATTCATCATAGATTTTAAATGGCACTTATAATCACATGTGGTACACGATATTAGTTTCTCTCCAGTATGGGTAAACATGTGCTTATTCAAGTTAGATTTTGAGGAGCACCTAAAATCACACATTGTACACGATACTGGCTTTTCTTTAGTGTGAGTTAACATGTGCTGACTCAACTTAAATTTTGAAACGCATTTATATTTACATTCTGAACATGATATTGGTCTCTCACCAGTGTGAGTAAACATATGTTGAGCCATCCTTGATTTTGAAACGCACTTATATTCACATACGGTACATGATATTGCTTTATCTACGTTATGTTTAAACATGTGCTGATTCAATGTAGATTTTTTGGTACACTTATAATCACATTCTGTACATGATATTGGTTTCTCTCCGGTGTGAGTAAACATGTGTTGACTCAACAGAGATTTTGTAAGGCATTTATATTCGCATATGGTACATGACATTTCTTTATCTCCAGTGTGTTTGAACATGTGCTGATTCAACAAAGATTTTGTAGAACACTTGTAATCACACATAGTACACGATATTGGTTTCTCTCCAGTGTGAGTGAACATGTGACAATTCAAAATAAAATTTGAAACGCACTTGTATTCACACACGGTACATGATATTGGTTTCTCACCAGTGTGAGTAAACATGTGCCTACTCAAAACAGATTTTGACCTGCACCTATAATCGCACATGGAACACGATATTGGTTTCCCTCCGTTGTGAATGAACATGTGCTTCTTCAAATCAGATTTTGATTTGCACCTGAAATCGCATATGGTACATCTCATTTCGCTGTGAATGAGCATGTGCCTATTCAATGAATTCCTACGTGCATTCGAATAACTGCACTCAGAACAGAACAATAGTTTCTTTGAAGAATGCCCTGTGATGTGACTCGGCGTCAACTTTGGAAGGTCGTTGGTGTCACTGCTTTCCGGGCAGACCGGGGTGTGTGAGACAGCCTGAGAGTCTGTAAATAAAATATCAGCCCATTAATTAAGAGTATACAATAACAATAATACGTTTGTTATACATATTTCCTACTTTTTCAAGAAGAATAAGCCAGTTTTTTGCATATTGCTGATAACGAGAAACCCTGCTTTCGACACGGTATTTTAAACAGTAACATGTATCCACAAATCGTATAAGGCACGTAAGTTTTATTTAGAGACAGATAAGATGGATACATACAAAAGAATAACCTATAAAACTCTACATATAACATTGAAACGATTAACGACAGGACAGTGATAGAACCCCAGCACAATTCATTTCTGGTATTAGATCCTCATCAACGCGCTTAATTTATTGTAGTTGTAAATGGCCTTTAACGAATTTCTATCTGTTATTTGTTTTTAATGTTGCCGGTGTCATAAATAATTTATAAATCTAGCACAGAAATAAAACCATGTCGATTATATCTCAAGGTGATAGTTTATCCAAGGCAGGTAATTCTGTTCACGTAGAAAACACAGGCGGTCTTTAGACTTTAATGTTCAGAATTGTCTGCAATGAATGTCAGGTTTGTTCAGTGTTTTGAAAGCCACACAAATAACGAATCAGAAGTCACGAAAAAAAAATATACGCGATGTTGATTATTTAGAGAACTTTATTTATATTTTTATGAGAAAAAAAGACGTTGTCAAAAAGTGACATGTTTTTGAAATAGGTATTGATTATTTACAAAAAAACTATATTTCAGTAAGTGTGCACTACCTTGGAACTACAGATAAATATAAAAATCGAGTAGGTACAGCACCGACCGTATAAAAATGTAGTACCCACGTATTACTTAAATATATAAATACAGAATTAATGTAATGTGGTGTAGACTAGTAGACAAAATAATAATAAAACTTCTTCAAGCGAAATCCATCCTGTCGTATTTAAACTATTAAAATGAAGATAATTTACATTAATTAATATAATATAGATATTATTAGAAAGAACGCGACCATTAAATACAGTGCTTTACGATCTTGACGCAAAGATTTCGGAGACAACTTAACAAAATGTTTATCTTCAAATTAAAAAAAACCGACAAATTTTGACATTTAAAAATGAATTCGTACAACGAGGCGATTTTAGTACATATATTAAATTTAAAACTATTTGTGTCAAAAACACAATAAATTGTTACTAAACATATATAATATGTAAATCGATGTTATTATGTGTATTTTATTGTTACTTGAGGTCTAATTGGCACTATTCGTTTTTTTGTAAAAATCGCCGATAAATTTTAGATAATGAACTAATTCACAACATAAGTTGCAAAATTCGTAAATTAGATGATGTTTCACTGATTTTAAGGGAAAACAGCGTTTTCTTGAACATAGTAAAAAATTGTATATACCTACGTCATTTTGTAAGTTTGTCACAGTTTAATATACCGTAAGTATTTCACACCGTTGTATTTGAAACACAGCAAAATACTACATAATCACGAAACAAACTGATATATTGATCTTAGTAAACAAAATAATAAAATGAAATTTGATATTTTTAAATTGTTATTAATAACTTATTTAATGTTCGATTGATTAATTCCAATGACAACACACGTAACAGCTTACTTTAACAATTTGCAATAACAATTTTATTATTGTCGCTTTCTATCAAAACCTTTCTATCTGGCAAGATTTACGTTAAAAATATCGTTTATTCGTATTTAGATATTATTGGAAATAAATGAACAATTAGTCTCGTCTTGAAGGAGTGTCTCAATTAGTCTCGTATTGAAAACTTCGAATTATAAACTAGAAAATGAATAGCCCTCAAAAAACACAGACGCCACAGCAAAGCCTAGAATTTTCTGACAAAAAATATTTATATATTGACTTACCACTGGAAATCTTGGCACATTCTTCTTTGACATCAGCATACGTTATCTCTATATCAGTATAGAGCTCGTCACCTTCCGCTGCCCGCCTCGGCTCGGCCTTGATGGCAGATGTCCCTGACTCAGTATCTGTGGATCAAGAATGGCAAAGAGTCAAACATGCGAAATCATTATACATATGTCACTCTCTCACTATGGTTCCCAGTTTTGTAGGAGAAATTACAAATAAGTTAAATTGATAATGTTTTCGAAGTAATAAATAGTAAATACTTGGGAAGTCTTCCATCAAGATGAAGTAATGTTTTGTCGCTTTTATAAAAAATAATAATAAATAAAATAACAATAACTTTGTATGTGTTGGCGCCATTTAAATGTACTACGCACGCGAATCTTATTGGACTACAGAAATATGTCCTGTCTCTCTTACTCTTGTCCTATCCTAGTCCCTAGGCACAAAGGAGAAAGAAGCAATCTGCTGATACTACCGACCGAGTCATTCCGCTTTCGAAACTGAACACGGTACGCTGCCGTCGCTGTGAATCCGCTTACAACCGCTAACATTAATTACCGCTAATATATAAATAATATCTTACTACCGCTAACATAATTTAAAACAATTACTTTTTTCTAACGCGAGTGTCATCAATTACGAGACAATTCTGCGTCGCTTGTGAATTGGTGGACCAGGGAGAAACGAACCAGCTTCAAGAGATCAGAGACCCGCAAGTAAGTGCCATCCTATCTTTTAACTCCCGATAACCCGCCAACTTTCCAGTATGAAACCACGAAATTTATTATACGTCGACCAGTTTCGCTTAAATCAAGCTTCATCAGGACGTATTTAAAACTAACAAAACAAAAAGAGTGCGCTTATATATACATTAGCCCCATACTAGGTATGTTCCCTTTAAAACAACTTAATATCCATCAACACTGTATTTTTCCATTCCTTAATGTTCCGTTTATCTGTATATGTATTGTCTCTCTCTTACGAGTGTAATTTTATATTATATTTCCATCTTTAAGTGCACTCTTTTTGTATTTAAGATTAGTTTTAAATACATCCTGATGAAGTTTGAGATAAGCGAAACCGATCGACATATAACAAATTTTGAGGTTTCATACAGTGTTTGTTATTTTATTTAACAAAATATGTCAAACCGCAAAGTGATTACTTTCTACGAAAATATAAAAAATAATAGTTAACTTGCCACTTGAAATCTTCGCACATTCTTCTTTGACATCAACATATGTTATATCTACATCATAATAGACCTGGTCACCTTCCGCAGCCCACTCAGGCTCAGATTTGACAGTAGATGATCCTGGCTTATCAAGGTCAATCTTCGCGTTGAGTTCCTCGGTATCATTTTCTTCTTTAACTTTAATGGGTTCATAATCGTTCCCGGGTTCTGACTTCACCGTGAAACGATCAGGATTCATAGGATCCATGTTTCTACTATTATTCTGTATTAAACTCACTAGTAGTACTCGTCAAATTTATTAGGTTTTAATTGAATTATTGGCGTGTGGCTTCCGAAGTTGTGGCAAGCACGGCGCCTCTACGACAATCTCTGCCACATCTACAACAATAAGCCCTTCATTTTCGTACTAAACAAAACAATTGCACTCTTTACTGTGATAGTAACTTATATATGAAAGATTTTTAAGAGAATTAGGTCACCGGTCTAGTTATCACAAAGCATAAACGTCAATTATTATTACCGCGGAGAAAAGTCATAGATAAATTCTTGTGTACGTTCAGCATACATTATCGTTCAATGACGTAATAACTTGGCGATAGAGATTTTGCGACTTTTCTACCTGGTACCTAAATATTCGCGATATTATCAAAACCGAATAATTTAAACAGGACATTCCATGTCCCGACAATAAAGTTAGCTATGATATAATCCAGCCTTTCCGTGATATTTGAGACGTTTGCAACGTTTATCTTACTTCTTCATAATGCATAATGCAATAAAATTCTAATTTTTTGATTTTTAATTAAAATTATTCATTCACATTAGAAGTCATACACCAAAAAGTAGTATAAATAACATAGAAAGAACCTTAACAATAATACAATAATATACGCATTATAAGTAAGATTGGAACCATTTAATTATTTTTCCGTGTTCCATAATATTTTCTTATAATCTAGAAGATAAATCTGCATTTTAAAATTAACGCAATGTTATAATTAACGGTTAAATTTGCAAGAGATTATATAATTATATGACAGTTTTAAAACACTTTGTGTTTTTATAAACAAACATTTACTAACATATTGGATTCACACACACGCTTTCCGACATTAACTACTATTTAAAACTATATATTCCATGAAAAACCTAATAATTTCTAATACAAATTAAATGTATTAATTAAAAATATATTCCTACATATAAAATCTATTTTACCGAAAAATATTGTTGTTGCTACCAAATAATAAAATCAATTTTATCGATAAATATTTTTGTTGCAACGAACCTGGATCTCTTCTAATCCGGGGAACGTGCAATACCCGATTATGCTATAGCAAGGCAGTGGATTGATGACAAATGAATACATCTATCGTTTCATTAATAGGAGACGTCACAAATATTTAATTTTTTTTCAAATTTTGGACACATTGATACAACTTAAATATTATTAAGGAGAACACATTCTTATTCTGAAGTTGTAATTACTAAGAACATAGGTCTGTGATATTTTTAATACAATTTATCGAAAAATATCGTTGCCCGAATTGGAAGAGTTCTTAGTTCGTAGCAACAAAAATATTTTTTGAAAAAATTGATTTTATTACATGTATATCTAATTAATACATTTAATTTGTAATAAAAATATCACAAACCTGTGTTTTGAATAATTACAACTTCACAAGAGGAATGTGATATCCTTAATAACAATTATTTCTCACTAAATAATAAATTCATTTATAGTTTTTGTATTTAATTATAATAATTCCGTCGGTCAGAGCGATTGAAGCGGACGCGGAGCTATCGTTTGGTAAATTTTTAATTAAATATGCCATGATTTTTCGATGATTTTAAGAGTAAACTCCGTTTTCTTGTACACAAGTCATAATTAAATATTTTTTACATATGTCACACCGTTGTCTTTTAAATATATATATGTTTAAAAGACTTAAAATACTACGTAATTATGAAACAAACGGATCATATCGTCCAGTGTGGCGCTCCCTCGACCATTCTTGGTCGGAGGCCTCAATTCCGCCTCAATGAGAGGAGTGCGCAGCCGAGTGGTTCTCAGGCAGCAGCATGACGTCACACAAACATGCTCAAGGCAACGCACGAGTTGCTGATATTCGGAAAATACACAGGTAGATATAAAAAAGATTCAGGGTTTGTTACTAATAATAAACATGTATTTTATAACTTTATGAAACCTACATAAAAGACAAACAGTAACCATAATACTTAACCCGTACATTACAACAATAATTAAATCTACGCCAGCCATCCTCGGGGTTAACGACTTCTTGGCGCACCTTGACGCGGTCCCTAGTGTTTTCATTCTACCCTTTCTGATGCTGTGTGGGTACCAGTCACCACACGCTATCCATTCAAGTGCAACACATCCACTAGACTCCCCCTCATACTTCAGCAACCTTCCTCACAATCTATGCTTTAGATATACATTTGTACCATCCAACAACATCCCAGCACGATTTCCGTTTGTGCGTAATAGATTTGCCAGCGCAGCTACTCCAGCAACCCTCCATATTACGGCTGCTTCGTGAGCTTTGGCTATGACTGTCCAAAGTGACTTATGGTGAAGCTCGAAACACACAGATTGTAACTTGCCAACGTACGTCTCGTGATCAGATCGTTAGACTGTGAATGGAGACCATCGTCTTATCCATGAAAGTTCTACGAGCAAACCAGTATTGATCCAACTCATTCACCGCCAGGTAAACATGTTTTTCATTGTAACATATATAATAACCATACTAAGCTGCAATTCAACAAGGCATGACGGCATCAAAGTAAACATATAAAAAAAACACATGGTACATGAGATTAATTTCTCTTCGGTATGAATAAACATGTGTCGTTTTAAGATATATTATCGTGCGCTCTTATAATCACACGTGGTGTACGAAATTGGTTTCTCTTCGGATTGAGAAAACGTATGAGAAATCAAGTATTATTTAAAATTTCCACTTATAAACACACTCGGTACATAAAACTGGTTTCACTCTGGATTAAGTTAATATGCGTCAATTCAACTTAGTTTTGGAAAGGCACTTATAATCGCATGCTACAGGATATAAGGTTCCTTTCTTCGTTAATAAATATGTGTTGATTCAATGTGGATTTTAAAAGGCGCTTATAATCACATGTGGTACATGATATTGGTTTCTCTCCAATATGGTAAACATGTGTTTATTCAAATAATTACACGATATTGGGTTTTCCAAACGTTTATGATATCCGATGTGAGTTGAACATGTGCTGATTCAACTTAGATATAAAATTCAATTAATATTTATATCCAGCTCACAATATTTGTTTCTCATCGGTGTGAGTTAGCATGTGCTGTTCCAAAATAGATTTTGTAATGCACTTATAATCGCATACGGTACATGATATTGGTTTCTCTCCAGTATGAGTAAACTTGTGCTTATTCAAGTAAGAATTTGAAGAGCACTTATAATCACACATGGTACATGATATTGGTTTATCTCTAGTATGAGTAAGCATGTGTTTATTCAAGTAAGATTTTGAAGAGCACTTATAATCACACAAGGTACATGAGATTGGTTTCTCTCCAGTATGAGTAAACATGTGCTTATTCAAGTAAGATTTTGAAGAGCACTTATAATCACACAAGGTACATGATATTGGTTTCTCTCCGGTATGAATAAACATGTGTTGATTCAACTTAGATTTTGAATTGCACTTATATTTACATTCGGAACATGATATTGGTTTCTCCCCCGTGTGAATAAACATGTGCTGATGCAACTTAGATTTTGTAAGGCATTTATAATTACATATGGTACATGATATTGCGTTATCTCCGGTATGTCTAAACATGTGTTGATTTAACATAGAATTTGAAGTACACTTGTAATCACACATAGTACACGATATTGGTTTCTCTCCAGTGTGAGTAAACATGTGACAATTCAAAACATAATTTGAGACGCACTTGTATTCACACACGGTACATGATATTGGTTTCACTCCGGTGTGAGTAAACATATGCTTACTTAAAACAGATTTTGATATGCACCTATAATCGCACATGGTACAAGATATTGGTTTCTCTCCGGTATGAGTAAACATGTGCTTACTCATAACAGGTTTTAATATACACCTATATTCGCACATGGTACATGATATTGGTTTTTCTCCGGTGTGAGTAAACATGTGCTTACTCATAAGAGATTTTGATTTGCACTTGTAATCACATATTGTACATGCCACTTTAGTGTGAGTAAGCATGTGCCTCTTCAATGAATCCTTACGTTTACTCGAATAACTGCACTCAGAACAGAACAATGGTTTTATGGAAGAATGCCTTGTGATGTGACTTTGCGTCATATTTGAAAGGTGGGCGGTATCATCGCTTTCCATTATCGTCTGTGAGACAGCACTTGGCAGAGAATCTGTAAAAAGTTATCAGTCTATTACTTAAACGTATACATTACTTTTACTTTTCCAATTAGATATTTAAGGTGTACTATAAATTTGTCATACTTCTATAAAAAGATAATATCTGCACGGTATTATCACGAAATACATAAACACAGACACCCTGTTTTCGACACGGTATTGCATGCCTGTTAATTGTGTTATTTGGTGGTGCGGGGATTTTAGTAGAAATAACACGATCTTAAGGTTCGTCAAGACTTAATTATAAATTACCACCAACGGTCAACCTCACTTGCTCTTTCTAGGAAGTGGACCCTTTTCGTTATTCTGCGCGTGTTACCGCGATTTGATGCAACTCGTGGCGCTCCGAGCGACACCGGCGCGCGCACCTGACGCGAGTGGGTGAGCCTGTCTTGCGTCTCACTTAGACTCTACAAAGCCATAATAAAAACACACAAATCGCACGCGGAACGTTAATCTTGATAATGGACCCCGCAATGATATCCGATGCGACGATCAGAGAAGTTGCATAAACACGAAAGAATAACTTAGAAATATAAGAAAAACTTCACAAAGAACATTGAAAAATTTAAGACTCTGACGTACATGACAGTGACAAATCCGTAGGACAATCCAATTCTAAGACAATATCGTCATCAACGCGCCTAATTTAGTGTCATCTCTAATAGCTTTCCTATACATAATGAATGATGCCGATGTCAACAACTCTGTGGAGGTTTATCGCCTCCACGTCCGTTAATTGTCGGTCTTTCTTGTTCAACCTGCCATGGCTACACACACGCATACACATACCAAATTACTCCGTGATCACATTTTAAAGAATTGAGCTTTGGTATTATTTATTGGGTCGTCAGCCGCTGACACACATATCCTTCTGATTTATAACATTCAAACCTAACAGAATTTAATATACCAAAAAATCTAACATGGTATTAAATCATGATTACTACTTTCGGATATGCATTGCTCTTACGACGCAGCGCTGACGCTGCGCCACACATCACGTGACTGCTGGAGTCACGTAAACTCCGTGCGCATCAATTCCGTGTTCAAACTCAAATTCGTCGTTCATCTTTCAAAGATACATATCCCGAATTTGTTGATTTTACAGCAGACGATATATTATCAATAATATTTGAATACATCCAAGAACACACAATTACTGGATTTTCACCTACAAAGGCAGTGTCATTAAAGAAATAATAAAAAAACTTATACTCGTCAGGCGATTATATCAAGAGGAACTGGCCGAGAATTTGACTCATTTGAAACGTGAAAATGTGTTCCCAGACCTTTTCCAAAGAGTTAGAAAATATTAACATATTGACGAACAGTATCTTCATAGTTAACCTAAAAATAAATTCTGTACGCGTAGAAAATACAGTATTTGAACTTTAAACTAATATTAATGATTATCTGCATAAATATATGTTCGACGTTTTGGAAGATATGGAAAAACTATGTGAGTTAAAACTCAAACCCTGCCTTCCTCACGTTAACCCAACTTTGGGTACCCGTTTACAACGACAGGATTGTAAAGAACACAAGAGTAAAATATACACAAAACACATTACTTTGCACAATTTTGAGACATTTACAAATAAATTCACCAAAGAGAATCGAAGAAATAAAAAAATTGCTTGCTTTACGGCAAGGCAAAGCAAATAGTTTTTATCAACATTTTTTAAAAATGAAATACAATAAAGGTAACTAAAATTAGATTGGAACGAGTTACGAAGTGTTAAGTAATCTATAATCATATATAATGGCCACCTTGCCGTTACTTTTAATATTATAGCAAATAATTTCAGATATTTGGATTAATACAACCCGAAGTATTGAGGCACGTGAAGATCCACAGACGCGACCGGACGTTAGAAGAGCCGGCAACACACCGACTACCTGAAGCTAACTTTGAAAAGAGACAGCTAGACCGAGTTTTATAAAAAACATTACGATAGGTAATAAACTGCAGTACCCAAGGTTAATAAGAAAATACTAATTAAATGTATTAATCAGAAATATATACACATAAAGTCAATTTTATTAAAATATATTGTTGTTGCGCCACCAAGATTCGAACCTGGATGTCTCTCTAAACCGGGGACGGTGCATTATCGAACTATGCTACAGCGACATTATTTTTGACGACATATTTTCGAACCAATATGTTACACTTTTACAAATTAATGCATCTATCGTTCCATTATTTGAAAACCATCTACATACATTTAAACAGTATTTAAAATATCACAAACATGTTCTGAATAATTACAACTTCACAATAAGAATGTGTTTTCCTAACAATTAATAAGAAATATTAAATTCTATTATTTTAAAGGAAAAAAATGATTTAAGTAAAAACTGTGTATACCGACTTGAAACTACAGAAAAAATGTAAAATGCCTAATGCAATATCCATCATATAAAAATGTAAAGTATGTAATGTATTAACAATAAATACATATATATCTATATATAAGTATGTAATGTATCAAGCAGATAAACAAAAAATAAAACATCTTAAACAGCAAACCCAGCAAATCTGTTATCCTTACAAAAAATATTAATATTATAAATTGACGTACCATTTTCAGCACATTCTTCAAATGGTACATCTATATCAGTAAAGAGCTCGTCATCTTCCGATCCCCGTTCTAGCTCGGCCTCGCCGGTAGATGTCCCTGCATCGATGTCTACATATCACGAAAGATAAATATGTCAGGAAACAGGCAAAATTATTACCTATATAAATAAAGTATACATTTCACTCTTTCACTATTGGTCACTAGTTTTACAACAAGAATAATAAATACATGGAGTTGTTATTGTGTTGAAGTAATAATAATGATAAATGGATAGTTGTGAACTATTTCATCTGGATAAAGGGATGTTTTAAAACAAATGTAAAAAATATAGATTTACCATTCGTTAATTAGATGGTGTTTCGCTGATTTTAAGGGAATACGACGTTTTCTTGAGCATAGTAAAAATTTTATGTACGTCATTTTGTAAGTTTGTCGCAGTTTCGTAACTATTCACACCGTTATATTTTAAACATAGCAAAATACTACATAATTACGAAACAAACTGATCATAAACCTACAATATGGCGTATATAAATTGATCTTTGTAAATAAAATTATTAATAACTTATTTAATGTTCGATAGATTACTTCAAATGACAACACACATATTATTTCATTCACATTATTAAAACATTAGAAATTTATTCCTTTTAACTATTTGTTTTGTAAGCAAGATTATTAACAATTTTATTGTCACCTTCTATCAAAACCTTTCTATCTGGCGAGATTTACGTTAAAAATATCGTTTTTTCATATTTAGATATTATTGGAAATAAATTAACAAATAGTCTCGACTTGAAGGAGTATAAAATACGAAAGGAAAACTTCGAATTATAAACTAGAAAATGAATAACCCTCAAAAAAACACAGACGCCACAGCAAAGCCTAGAATTTTCTGACAAAAAATATTTATAAATTGACTTACCGCGGGGAATCTTGGCACATTCTTTTTTGACATCAGAATATGTGATCTCTATTTCAGTATAGAGTTCGTCACCTTCCGCTCGCCATCCTGGCTCGCATTTGACAGTAGATGATCCTGGCTTATCAAGATCTGTCAACGTGTCGAGTTCCGCGGTATCATTTTCTTTTTTAACTTTAATGAGCTCATAGCTCCCATGTTCAGATTTCACCGTAAAACAATCAGAATGAATAGGATCCATGTTTCTAATAGTCTGTATTAAACTCACTGGTAGAACTCAAATTAATTACTTTTTAATTTGATAAATGTAACAATGACTGTACCATAACTGCAGAGATGTCAGAATGCTCTTGTCTTAATTATAACTCTTTATATTACCAATACGATCTTTATTAACGCCCTTAGCCAATGCTTTTACTACGGTAAGAAACTTTTTAAAAGATTTAAATCGCCGGTCGAAATATCGCCAAATAATTATTAAGAAATGAAGAAAAGTCATAGACAAAATTCTTTTGTTTTTTCTACGACGATTGTTGTTCAATGACGTTATCTCTCGGCGACGCCGTTCTTCCAACTTTATTTACTACGTACCTACCCGGTAACTATGGTCGATGTTTTCGTAACCGAACAATAACAACCAGCTGAGCTTTCACAAACTTAACAAAGATTTGATAAAACGGTGGATTTTTCCAAATCAATTGTGCTCTTTTGCTTGAGCGACCCCCGTATTCTAGTAAAATGTCAAACAATGCGTTTCATTTACTAGGATTACGCGTTCACAAATGTACCCTATAGGTATGAAAATATTGTATGGGTAGAGATCAGATAAACACGGAATAAACATTAATCAAATATTTATTATATTCATAGTTATCCATAGTTAATAAATAGTGAATGGGAAAAACAATTAAAATAATCAGTGCGTCCGTATTAAATACGGTTAGATATAAGTAGTGATAAGAATTCTCCTTTTTTGTGTAATATGTATAAAAAGCTTGTTAAATTAATTTACCCTCCCGCCATCTCCACGTGACAACCACTAAATGTTAATTGCGCGACGATCAGGGTGTCAGCGTTTATAACATATGTCAAAAAATAAAAAAATAAAAATCAAATGTAAGGCTTCTCAGTGAAATGGGACGATTTTATGTTAGCGGGTAGAACTCGTATATAAAATAAATAATAAATATGTATGAATAGTTATATTTTATTAAACGGCAAACAAGGCCGTAGTGATTTATTTATGAACTAAGTCACGAGGAGAGGATATGGGAAGAAAGGAGTTTTTTTTAATGTCGTTAGCCAAAAATTAAAAATTGCCATTACAATTTTAAAAAGGTTTAATTATTACAAAAAAATATTTTAATTATTTTCAAAATTAAAACCAGAATATTTATAAAACATTACAAAATGAGCTACTATTTTCTCTACCTAATGTGATGAAATGGACATTCATTGGTGTTTACACGCTCTTATACTTCGATAGCTAGGACTGGTATAAAATGTTGAATATGTATATTCTATTCGTGTGGATTTAAAAACAAAAGCAAAGCTGCTTCTGAAAAGAGATCATTTTTCAGTTTGGACGGACTTATTTACGGCGGCGATACAAAAACATTTTGTATTATATATTTTCGGATGATAGGTTGTGAGAAAGTTTCGGAGACTGGCCAGCAGAGTTAAAGACTAACAGACTACAAAGAGAGCTACATCGGCGTCTAACAGTCCAGGTTCACAAAGGTTGGTATATTTTGTATTTGCATGGATTGAATAACTGTATTCAACATTACCTACAGAAAACCCAGGACTAGCTATCGAAGTATTTACGGCTACAATTGTCCAATTGTGCAATTGTTGATAGTGTCCTTGTCACAGTCTCACACTTGTACATTACATAGGTACCTTTATAATGTGACTAAATATATATCAATATAAGTTAGATTTAGAATAGTACTTGAAATAACTCACGCTACCGACATGAAACTGACTTCTCTCTAGTATGAATACACAAGTGTCGTTTTAAAATATAATTTGATGTGCACTTATATTTACATACAGTACGGGAAAATGGTTTCTCTCCGGTATGAGTAAACATGTGCTGATTCAACTTAGATTTTGAATTGCACTTATAATCACAAATGGTACATGATATTGGTTTCTCTCCAGTGTGAGTTAACATGTGCTGATTCAACGCAGATTTGAAAATGCACTTATAATCGCACACGGTACATGATATAGGTTTCTCACCGGTGTGTGTAAACATATGCTTATTCAAGTTAGATTTTAAACAACACTTATAATCACATAAAGTACATGATATTTGCTTCTCCCCGGTGTGAATTAACATGTGTTTATTCAACCTAGATCTTGAATGGCACCTATAATCACAGGTGGTACATGATATTGGTCTCTCACCGGTGTGAGTAAACATATGCTGAGTTAAGTTAGATTTTGAACTACACTTATAATCACACTCGGTACATGATAATGGTTTCTCTCTAGTATGGGTTAACATGTGCTGATTCAATGAAGATTTGAATACGCACTTATAATCACATATGGAACATGATATTGGTTTTTCTCCCGTGTGAGTCAACATGTGCCGATTCAACTTAGGTTTGGAAAGGAACTTGTTATGACATATGGTACATGATATTGGTTTTTCTCCTTCGTGAGTGAACATGTGCTGATATAACATGGATTTTGAATGACATTTATAATCACATTTAGCACATGATATTGGTTTCTCGCCAGTGTGAGTAAACATGTGCTTATTCAAACTAGATTTTGAACAGGACTTATAATCACACATTGTACACGACATTGACTTTTCGTCGTTGTGAGTCAATATGTGTTTATTTAACTTTGATTTTGAATTGCATTTATATTCACATTTGGAACATGAAATTGGTTTCTCACCGGTGTGAGTAAACATGTGCTGATTTAACTTAGATTTTGAAAGGCACTTATAATCACATAAGCTACAAGATATTGGTTTATGTCCAGTATGATTGAACATGTGCTGTTTCAACATCGATTTTGTAGTACACTTATAATCACACATAGTACACGATATTGGTTTCTTTCCAGTATGCGTAAACATGTGACGATTCAAAATAAAATTTGAAACGCATTTATAATCACACACGGTACACGATATTGGTTTCTCTCCGGTATGTGTAAACATGTGCCGATTCAACTTTGTTTTTGATTTGCACCTATACTCGCACACGGTGCATGATAATGGTTTCCCTCCAGTGTGAATGAACATGTGCTTACTCAAATCAGATTTTGATTTGCACCTATAATCGCATATGGTACATGTCACTCCGTTGTGAATAAGCATGTGCCTCTTCAATGAATCCCTACGATTACTCGAATAATTACACTCAGAACAGGACAACGGTTGCTTTGAAGAAAGTTCTTTGTTGTGACTATGCATCAACTTTGAAAAGTGGGCAGTATCACCGGTTGCTGGATAGACTGAGGTGCGTGGAACAGCCTTTCCCTGAGTGTCTGTAAATGAAATATCATTCTATTAATCAAGAAAATTCATTACATTTAATATACAGATTGAAAGTCAAGGTATTCTATGCGTATTTCATCATCTTTAAAGAAGACTCTGTCTACGACACGGTATTTCCACGATACAGACGCATTGCACATGACTTAGCAACTAAATCATAACATAAAAACATACATTGCCCGAGAGATGTAAGTTGTCCTCCAGAAATATTGACTACACACGGAAGAATAACCTAAAAAATACTACACATAACATTGAAAATATTTATAGACAAATTATGAAAATAAGTCTAGTGAAGAACCCACCATTTAAAACTGTAATACCCATATATTAACAAATAAATAAACAAATAGGGAATTAATTTATCTAGCAGACAAACAAAACTACAAATCATCTTTATTATCCTCAAAGCAAATGCAAGAATATTTTATAAAATAATATTTATAAATTGACCTACCACTGAAAATCTTCGTACATTCTTTTTTAACATCAGCATATGTTAAATCAATATCAGAATAGAGCTCGTCACATTCCTCTCCCGAGCCTGAATCGGACTTGACCATATATGTCCCTTTCTCGGTAACTACGAATCAAGAATGGCAAAAGTTAAGAAACAGATAAATTATTAAATTACCAAATTGTGGTAAATATAAGTGCTAATACGGTATATTCTAAGATTTATACAAACATTATGTTGTTCATAGAAAAGAGTGCTTCTATTTCAAACTTGAAATAATGGAAAAATTGAATGGGACGCCAAACATAAAAAGTTATAACACTTATAAGATTTTATGTTTTGATTCTGACATATTTTAACAATGAATAACTTGTAACTTCTCAGATTTTTGTAAAATGTATGTTATTAACATATAAAGCAAAACTAGGTAACCGAACCTAAAGTTAAAAATACCTACATTTGTGGCAGATTTGTATCCGCCCGCTTGAGGTATTAATATAGAAAAACCTTGAATTTAATTTTTTCTTGATTAATAGAATGATGCCAAATTAAATTCAATGTCGAAACAAACATAACGAATTTTAAACATTTACAATGAAATCCATTTTGTTTTTAATAAAGGCTCTTAAATCTATCGAAAAATATTATATTTTTAATTGACTCGCCCTCGCCAATTGGAATTCATTTTAGTCCACGACTCGTTCGAATAGAATATTATGGTTTGCATAATTGTGTATAAATAAAGAATAAAACTGCTACTACAGTATATTTAATTACCTAAGTGCAATGTTTAATGTACAATATATATATATATTGTACATTGCACATTGTTTACTACTATACCGAAAAAGCGCTGTCTGCTATAATACAGTATGCTACTAGTGTAGCAGACAGGGTACCCAAACATATGTCTTACTTTCTTATTGATATGTCGTGTTCACTATGCCAAATTTTATATGCATACCCTCGGTACATTTGTCCGATATTAGAGATATGACGCAACACTCACAGTAATGAACTAGGTGAAAATGTATACTTAATGAATATTAATTTGGAAGAGTAATACGTCAGACTGTTAGACGTTATTTATCAATGTAAGTACATAATGCATGTCAAAAGTGAACCTAATATATGTATTATTATAAAAGTTAGATAGTGTATATTGTTTCCAAGGTAAGTATGTAGAACTCCAAAATCACATATGTGAAAATAGAGCATTTGTTTTATGATCCCACTCGTTTACTTGAGACGCGTTTAGTCTTGCAATGGCATTATCAATCAAACAATTGAAATCAGCAATTTGTATTTATAACTATAATGGGGGACAGCTATATAATTTTATTTGCATTTATTTATTTATGTTTGAAATGTCTAGTTGTGTGATGAGAATCCGATATTTAAAAGTGTATTAACTTTTTAAATATTGGCGATCCAATCATTCTTTACAATAAAAAATGTCAAATAAATTAACTTGTGTCGAAGTAATAAATAATGATAACTAGATATTTGTCCATAAATTAATCTGTTTATCCTCAGAAAAAATCCATAAAAACTACTACTGGTAATCTGTGCGCATTATTAGCTGATAACAGAGCAATACGGTATATCTATATCAGCAGGATTGGGCTTCTCACCTTTCGCTCCCCATCCTGGCTCAGCCTTGACAATAGGCATTCCTGGCTTATCAAGAACTTTACTCCCGATGGGTTCCTTGTTATAATCCTCTTCTTTAACCTTGAAGAGTTCATAGCCCCCATCGTTTGGTTCAGATTTCACCGTGAAATAATCGGGACGAACAAAATTCATGATTCTACCGACTTATCATATGAATCGCGGTCCCATGGCTGCAGACATCGAGGCAAACAGGGTGGAAAAACGACACCCCTGCGGCAGTTTTATTTATACAATTTTAGATTACCAATACAATATTTATTTACGACCTTAGCAGAACAAATGCTTCTACTGCAGTAACACTCATTTAAACTATTTTTAAAATAATTGAATATATTGTAATATATAAATGTCAAATAATTATTACCATGGAAAAAAGCATAAACAAAGTTTCGATCTACGTTCAATATACATTGTGCGATGACGTTACATCAGCCTTAGCGCTTTTACAAATTTGCAACCCGGCTATTCGTGTATTGTCATAACTGAGTGCTTTTATACAAACTAACTGCTATTGATTTTCTTCTAGTGCATTCTGTATTGCACTCCTTGGAATTGTAAAAAATGTTTTTTCAGTTTGTTTTATCATCATGTTTGAATTATATTCGTCATTCCATTTAAAGACATTCTCAAAAAACTGAGATCTTGTTTAAAATAAATAATTACTGAACAAGATTAAACAGATGATGGACTACGAGCATAGTACGAGAGATGACAAATTGTCAAAATACTTGCCGGTCGGTTCATACGATTTCGATCTTAATGATATTTTTACTATTAATAAAACCAATATGCACTTCATTTAAAATTGAATATATATTTGCGTTAAGAGAAATATGACATATTAGATACTTTGGCATTTTTTCTTAGTGCCAATATTTCTAAACACAAATCTAATAGCGACGACGTGCAATCACATTATTAGATTAGGAATCTATAATTGTGACATTTCACGTCATAATATTATAGTTGGCAGTGATATTATTGTCTTCCAGACTTTATTAGGGTGTGGATCTCTCACTGGGGGTTGCTGGAATGGACGATGCCGGGAAAAGCGGTATCTAAAGAGACCTAACGGAGCATTTCACTGGTACTCCTTCTTACTCTCTAGCGACATGGACAGTTCTGCGACTTCAACACATTAACGTGACGTTTACCCTTCCACATTTGTGGGTACATGACTTCTATAACTTCTCCCTGGCTGCATTCTGAATTTATGATATCGAATCTCACCTTAAATTGATACCTACATATTATATAGATATGGCCCTGGTACGATGATATTGGAGCCAACCTATATCAATTAATGACTGAATGTAATAATGACCAACAGTAACAATTGTGTCATATAATAAAGGAAAATAAAAAGTTAACTGCGAAGGGGCGCCACAAGTTTTTAGTAACTAACTGCTCTAACATTAAAATATATTCCATAAAAGTTTTGAAGATTTTGTAAAATATTGCACGCGTTGCTTTGTCGAGTGAAATCGAAGCGAAAGTAAACAATTCTCAAAACGATTCCTCGATAAGGTGGGACCATTTTGGAGTTTCCTTCGTGTATGTCTTCCTAGATGAGATGTTTAGAAAAATAAACGATCTCTAACTTACGGATTATTTCTTCTTCATCGAACCTGCCGAAGCATCGAAAACTTTCTATAAAATTAAGATATAACAGTCTTGAAAACATGAGCATTTATTTTAAGAAAATGTTATATAAAAATTCAAACACGCGAGCACAGTGGAATGTGGTGGTTTTAAAATAATAATCATAGATAAGAAAAAATATATGTAAATATAAATAGATGAGATGATTTTATATATACTTTGGAAAAAAGAAAATAGAGCAGTCGTAGCTTCTTTGTGAACTAAGCCAGATGGAGATGGGTGTGTATTTTTAAAAATCATTTAAAATAAAATTTATTTGATTTAATCCAACAATTATACAAAACATGCATTAAAGTAAAATTAACAAATTAATAAAACAATATAAAATGGACTGTTGGTGTATCCTCCGTATATGTGTTGACATGGATATTCAGTATTGCGTTGATAATGTTCTTGTAATAGTACTGTCGTCAATAACGTAGAATTCTCTCTGGTTTGAGTAAATATGTGTCGATTTAAGTTATATTTAGAAAACCATTTAAAATTACACATGGCACATAATATTGGTTTCTCTCTGGTATGAGTAAATATGCGTTGATTACACTTTGATTTTTAAAAGTTCTTATAATCGCACATTCGTGCCTTCGGCGGTTATTGTTCGTAAATGTTACTCAGCAAGTCGAAAATCAGAGGTTTGTCGGACAGCTTGTCAAGTGTTCTATTCAATCCGATTGCTCGGCTCGTGACACCTTTCGGCGTTTTGCGTACATTCAAATTTGATTAAAACTTTGTCTCGTCTTTTTGAGCATTGCTGACAAATGTAAAAAAAAGGAAATGCACAATTATTTTCAATATTATTTAATCTATTATCGAAGAACAAGGAATAAGTCGGTCTCCTGCAGCATAGACTACGTTTTTTAAAAGATATTTAACATATTATCCCATAACAACATATTGTAAATTATTACTTTTTTCTACGGAAAATTATAATTATTAAAGCAGTACATTAAAATTCAGCTTACAGCAGTTTCAATATCATTTAATTGTATTAAAAGCTGTTGGGATGTAGGATTGTACCTAGTCCAGCTAGATTAAGTAATATGTTCATATACTTTATAATAAGTAATAAAAATATATTAAAACTATAATAATCAATAAATGTAAAACCTTTTCTGAACATCAAGAAATTCCACTACTATTTCCACTTTAACCAGAAGGCTAATATTGAAATACATTCTTGTATCATATAATGTAGCGAGGTGAAGATATAGATTTACTGTTTACGCGCGCCATTAAACTTGTACTTTGACTAATATCGGCCGACAACCTTTCCACGTCCTCCCATATTCCATAAATCAACCGAGTACAAACTGTGTACGGTTCATTCGGACATCGCGAGAAGGTGGTCTGTACGAACTGAAATCCAGCAACATTGAGACAAAGAAAGCAAGAGGGCGTGCCATTATAAAATTAACGGGGAAGAACGGAATCGGATTGTTACAGTAGCCACATGAGTAGAATGATATCCAATACAAAGAAGGAATTAACATTAAAAAACTTTGCGTATAAAAATAATTTAGAAAATGTGTTTTCGTACATGAATAACCAAACATCGTTTAAGCCCACATCGATAACTGCAATCATTACATTCAAAGCACTTCTCTCGGGTGTGTGTAATCATATGTTTCTTGATGTCAACTTTAGCGCCACATGTAAAACTGCACTCATTACAGGAAAAAAGATTCTCACCAGCATGTTTAACCATGTGAATTTTCAATTGTTTTCTTGTAATGCACTTGTAATCACAAGTGTTACATGATAAAGGTTTCTCACCGGTGTGCGTGAACATGTGCCGATTTAAGTCAGATTTAGCATTGCACTTATAATCACACAAAGAACATGACATTGGTTTTTCACCTGTATGAATAAACATGTGCCGATTCAATTTAGATATTGTTTGGCACATATAATCGCACACGTTACATATTAATGATTTCTCTCCAGTGTGAGTTTTCATATGCTTATCCAAGACAGATTTTGATTTGCATCTATAATCGCACATAGTACATGATATTGCGTGCGAAAACATGTGCTTTGTCATCGCAGATTTAAAAATGCACTTAAAATCACACACGGAACATGATATTGGTTTCTCTCCGGTGTGAGTAAACATGTGACGATCTAAGGTAGATTTTGAACGGCACTTATAATCACATGCGGTGCATGATATAGGTTTCTTTCCGGTGTGCGTAAGAATGTGCTGATTCAACTTAAATTTTGATTTGCACTTAAAATCGCACAAGGTACACGATTTCTCTTTGGTGTGAGTAAACATGTGACTATGCAACACAGATTTTGTATCTGATTTATAATCGCATATATTACAAGACATTTGCTTTGTGTGAGTAAACATGTGCTCTTTCAGCTTAGATTTCGAAATACATTTATAATCGCACATGGTACACGATGTTGGTTTCTCTTGCGTGTGAATAATCATGTGCTTTGTCAAATTAGATGTTGAATTGCACTTATAATCGCATACGGTACATGACACTGGTTTCTCTCCGGTATGAATAAACATGTGTTGATTCAACTCAGATTTCGAAACGCACTTATACTCACACACGGTACACGATATTCTGATATGTATAAGCATGTGTTGAATTAGCAGATATTGTGAATTACATTTATAATCACACTTAGTGCATGATATCTCTTTAGTGTGCGCAAACATATGTTTATATAACACAGCTTTCGAATTACATTTATAATCACACGTTGTACATGACATTTGTTTTTCGCTAGTATGAGCCAACATGTGCTCTTTCAATCTAGATTTGTAAATACATTTATAATCGCACATGTTGCACGATAACGGTTTCTCTCCGGTGTGAGTGCACATGTGCTGATTCATTGTAGATTTGAATTTGCACCTATAATCACATATGGCACATGATATTGGTTTCTCTCCACTGTGATTCGGCGTGTGTTTCTTCGAAGAAGGTGTACTTTTATTCGAATAAGAATCTTCAGGATATGCTAGAGGTTTCTTTGTAGAATGATCCTTGACGTGACTTTTCATCAGCTTTGGAAGGTGGGCGGCGACACCGCTTTCTGGACAGATCGGAGTGTGTGGAACAGCACTCGCCTGTGAGTCTGTAACGAAAATGTCTTAGTTATAGTGACTATTATGTACAGAATAAATATTGTATTACATATTTTTCTTATTCTTTCTCAAATGGTGTTTTTTTTAATCTTCTTGATATTTTAACTCATTGATAATGATTGTAGAGACATAAGTGAAAGTTATATATTATATTTAAGATTTTATGATGCATTTTGTCAATAAAAACTCAAGTTGTTTCACGTTGGATTTATTCAAGAAAACTGGTTACAAAATATTTACCGGCGTTTTATATACGCAGATATCCTGCCTACGTTCAATTTACTCGTGTACTTTATATAATGGACGTGACATACATTGGCCGTTATAGTATACACAATAACATGTGTTCATGATACGATATAACGTGGAAATTAGTTGCAAGTAGGGCTTGCAGGTCTTTTAGGCGTTAAATGCGGTATACGGGATGCATTACATGGTGCATCATACGTTCGCACATAAATTGTAGGATAATATTGTTATTCACGATCGTAACAGTGATAATTATGAATACAATGATTGAACACTTGTAGCCTGTTACAAGCTGCTGAAGCTCGTGCTCAGTGGAAGCGCAATCTTTTTGGAGACGTTAGTAACAGACAATCAAGAAATCACCAGAAATAACGACAAAAATAAAAGTGCAGGATGTGCATGCCGACATAGGCTACACATGGATTAGATCTTTTCACTATAACAGATGACATAATTTTCTTGGTCAAAATGAATAACTTTGATGTGCCTTCGTTGGTCTCTGTATGAGAGAAGTTGTGCTTGATTAATAATAAATGGATTTGATATTACGAAATATGTCAAAGATGGCTTTTTATCTAATATACGAAAGAATTGGAAGTAAGTGCAAAAAAATGGGCGTTTTGATTATATTCTGACTACTATATACAGTGTTAGTGAACGAAAATCGAATTGCTGATAAATGCTAACAAATCAAAAGTGACGAAGTTGGAAAGAGGTGAAGAACTGACTGAGTAATGTGTGACGGTCAATATGAATGCTAAAAGCAAGTGAATCATTTTGTGCATTTGAAAAGAAGGTTAACTAGGGACAGCAAAGTTGAAAAAGATATCGAAATGATGCGATATTTAAACGTGGAAAATATATAAGACAATACCTGAAATTTGTAAGGATTTGAATAATACTAATTCAAATATTCAGTTAAAAATAGGTGTTACAGGTTGGTAAAACAAACACACGCACAGGCTGCTCGCTCACTGGTGTTAGGGCTGAGGTCTTGCCGTGCTCACTCTCTCATATACATTTCTTGTGGAAGACACATTGACTCTGCGTGTGGTCATATTGAAGGGGTGACCATGCTATGAACATATGCTGGATCTGAATTTTTTAACCAAGATTTTATTATGCCTTTCAACTGTCTGTGAGAGAGAATTATACAATTTATATTTATAAAACCAATATGTATTTGTCGTCCAAAGCAGTGCACAATTGAGTTCTGGTACCATACAAGCGAAGAAAGAATGGCAAATATAAGGGGCGAGTGTTGAAGGCATCAGAAACAGAGAGAATCTAAGAAAGGCCTGGTATGATCAGATGTTGTAAAACGGTCCAGTCAGAAGGTTATAAAATCGAAAGAGGCACGACTTGTAAGGCAAGATAAAAGTATGTGGCGTCCTATCATTTCTACCTATACCTGCGGGGAAAAGGCGAGCGGGTAGATAGTTATCTAACCCTTAAATAAGTATTAGACCAAATATGAAATATGAAAAAACTAATTTATCTGAACAAGGATTAGAATATTTTATGAAAACATAAGTATATATTGACTTACCACTGGACATCTCCGCACATTCTTTTTTGACATCAGTGTTATACGTTATCTCTATATCAGAATAGAGCTCGTCACCTTCCGCTCCCCGCCCCGGCTCAGACTTGACAGTAGATGTTCCTGGCTCAGACTTGACAGTAGATGTTCCTGGCTCAGACTTGACAGTAGATGTTCCAGGCTCGCACTTTACGGTAGATGGTCTTAGCTCAGGATTATCTAGAAATCAGATATGGTAGATAATTAAGAAATACGCAAAATCATTATATTTAAATATCCCTACTGCCTATTTACAAGAAAATACTAAATAAATTGTCAAAATATCATGTTCAAAGTAAGAAATAATGATAAATGCAACCACCGTTTAACCAGAACCATTTTATGAGCAAAATCTCCCATATCGGTCCGATATATTGCCGCCAGGTTGGCATTTATTTAACACTACTTGGCAACCATGCCACATCGCAATGCCGCAATAACCGCAGCACGGCCCGGCGATAAATAAACATTTTAATTAGTAAAACACAAACACATAATTAGAAGTAGTTAATTCTTCCATCTTAATGAAATGATATGTTGATATTTGTGCATTGCGTGTTTCTAGCGAATGCCAGAGAGAAAATGCTAGGAGGCTTGGAGAGAGTAGATCGTAGAACCGTTAGGAACTCCGATCTACTGTTCGAGTGTGGGTCTCCCGATGGGAAATCAAAAACTTCAGACTGATGTAATTTATTTGTCGATACAACGTTTCTCCCTTGTCACTAATCTAACCTTACATAGCCTAACTAATCTAAATGGTGATACGCGGTTTCCTTCTTCCGAGGGTTAAGTCTGCCGGCAGTGGTGCGCGAAGTGAGTCCACTTTTCTTATTGTAGCGTTTTTATTCCCGAAAGGGAGTGTCCCCTAACGTGTCTATACTATAATTTAATTATTCTTTTTCTGATCTTATTTGTATAATATTACTCATATGTTGTATATATTATTATAATAAAAATAATATAAACGTTGGGTATAATGAGAGCAAATTTGGTATAAGAGGCTTCGCGGTATCGCCCTTTCACTGTATGCGGAGCGCTATCGAACAGCCTTCTTTGTAGCATTAAAAAAAAAGAGCTAACTAGGCGGTGTAGGAGTAGGACCAAAATAGGAGTCCTGAGCTTATTAAATCGGTCCTGGGAATGGAATGTGGTGGATGCACTTTCATTGTTGACGCTTGTGTCTAAGAATATTGAAACATAACTAACCGATGGATTTTTTCGGCCATTCTTCTTTAGCATCAGCGTATGTTACATCTATATCAGTATAGAGCTCGACACTTTCAGCTGACCACCCTGGCTCACACTTGACGGCAGATGTTCCCGGTTCGAATTTAACACTTAATATTCCTGTCTCATCAAGATCAGTACTCGTACCGAGTACCTCGGTATCATTTTCTTCTTTAACCTTGATGAGTTCATAGCCCCCGTTGTCAGGTTCAGGTTTCACAGTGAAACGATTGGGATGAACAGGATCCATGACTTATCTAGACTATATTATACATACATAGCACTCCTCGCAGTATTATTTATTAGGTTTTAATTTGATAGATGTAACAATCGCAGTCCCGTCGCTACAGACGACTTAAAAGCCACCGGTGACGCCTCTACGGCAGTCTCAGTTACTCATTTTTGTATTACCAATACATTAATGCCTTTACAAGGAATACAGCACCATTTACTGAAATAATTAACCATTAAAACGACTTTTAAAATAGACAATGCTAGTGATGTAACAGAAAACGCAAACGTCAAATTTTAAAGCAATGGAGAACAACCATAGAAAATGTAACTGGGTACGTTCTGTTGACCTTGTCGTGCGATGATGTCATAACCAGCGAGAGCGGTATTACTAGGTAGATACTAATAAATAACCTATAAAATGATAGGGATTCGGGAATTTTCTACATTATGAATAACTTTTAGTATATATTTGTGTACAAAGTAGATCGTAATAAACTACATAACACAAACACATATATACTTAAATATCCTAGTCCGATCACTGAGATCTCCATTCCAAGTTTAACTCCCCTGCCTAGATTGATCAATCAATTATTAATATGTAAACAGCTCTCATAGTTGAACACTAATGTTTATATACTTTACTTCACGACACAAAATTGTATTATTATTCAAGGTTCAGTCATTTGAACGTATACCATCTTAAAATTATTTGCTTTTAACGCCAGTGTTGCATGTCACGTGATTATACTTCGTTGACCTTGAAACACACACACATGTGTGCAATAGTTTTAAAATATTTATGAGGCTGATAGTTCGTGTCAGGTACGCGCTCGAGCAGCGCCGCCGTTTTGCAGCGGGGCGTTGGGGAAATAAGCGGAAGAACGAAATAGGCCAGCGTCCGAGGTAGACGATATTTAAGAGCCATTTATGCTAGAGTAATTTTCAACAATAAAAGTCTTGTGAACCGAAGCTTTTGTGTGATTTTATAGAGATCCTAAATACGAAATTAACAATATTGTTCAGTCTCCTCAATAGCCTACATGCAACGAGACTTCTTGCCTATCTTGTACAATGTTTTTAATATTTTAAGCATAAAAAATAGTATTCTGCAATATATTATTATTTTGTCTAATAAAATAACATATGTTTCGGGAGTTAAAAGAATAAAATGTGATAGTATTTGTATTAAATAATTCTAAGGTCTAATTTTTTCAGAACTATTGTAGAATCAGCAACTAAAAACTATTTACCTAGATCTTTATCAGCCTCTTCTTAACTGTGCAATCTTGGGTTGGGGTGGAGCTGGGAAATCAAACACCGACAAATCTTACCTTGTGTACAAAGAGCCATTTAAGTTTCCCTTGTACGTACTGCTGCAAGTTATCGAATTTTCTAAATAAAAATTCCATCGTAAAATCTCATTTATTCAGTTTACTGTTCATATTATAATCGTACATCAAAACTATAGAATATGATTATTCGCTGCTGGTCTACAGGCATGTACCTAGTCCGGCAACAACTTGTAAAATTTGTACACTTACCTATACTCATCAATACACAATATTATTATAATTATTTTTGAATGTTCACCTTCTGACACATGGCATACCACGTTGGAAGTCTTCGTCTTTTGGCATTTCCGCACACTACCTGGAGCACGTTGCCAGTACAAGGTGGAACTCCAATGTCCTGTAGATCGGCGATCTGGCGACGAATGAGTAAGACCAATATGGAAGTTTTTGCTCATAAAACGATCCTAGGTAAGTGGAAAGTCGTCATTTATCGTGAATGGTTTATGACAAGGATTCCGAGATAAAATAGTCTATAGAAACTATTGCTACTCTTGGAAACATTGAGATATAGATAGGAAGAAGGAAAACATCTAAACTACGCATAAAATGTAATAAATGAGAGCAGAATTACCACTATACGCAGCCTTGCATGCAGAAGAAGATCGGGAAGAATGTAGAAGTGTTAACAGGTAAGCCACGGAATGACATCCAGGAACAATACGCCCAGCGATGGGCATTAGATTGCAAATAGGGGATCTACATACAAAAACTATACATTCTGTAAATTGAAAGAATTTAGAAATATTGTTTTCGCAAATGAAATATCGAATTATGTTTGACACTACATCAGTAGCTTACAATATCACATATTACAATCCTAAAGATCCTCTCGTGTACGATAAATAAAATGTGGCGGACTCATTGTACGGTGGTCGATGCGCCGCATACCGTTCTCTAGCGAGCTTGTAGTAGACACCACCAGAGAGACGCGGCACTAGTGAACGAGACGGCCGGGAGACCCTGGCTTGTTGACGAGAATACCAAGCCGATAATTACATTCTGGCGCCTTTAACAAGTTCTCTCTTTAAGTTTAACTTAATTCGTACTTTTAAATCTAAAAGCTACCTGTACTTAATAGTTTGCTCCGATTGCGGACCGCAAATAAACCAGTACAACAAAACTCAAAGCTTAGTTTTCTTTAATTGACACAGCTTAGCTGTCATTCTTCGCTGCAATCCTAGCCAAAGACGTACTAAAATATCTGCACTCGTTACAGAAATACGGCTTCTCACAAGTATAACTGCAATTTTCAATAAGATTTTGAGTTTACTCCAAATTGCATTTCTGTCTGCATGATATTGAATTCTCTCTCGTGATGGTAAACATGTACAGATCCAACACAAATTATAATTGACATCTATATCACACACGGCACATTACACTGGGTTAACTTCAGTGTGAGTAAGCATGTGGTGATAAAACACAGTATTTGATTTGCACCTGTGATCGCATATGCTACACACCAATGATTTCTCTCTGTTGTGAGACTTCATGTGCTGTTTCAAGTTAGATTGTGATTTGCATCTTTGATCGCACATGGTACAACTTATTATTTTGGTGTGAGTGAGCATATGCTTACACAACGCAGATATTGAAACGCACTTATAATCGCACGTGGTACACGATATTGTTTTCTCTCTGGAGTGTGTATACATGTGTTGATTCAACTTAAGTGTTGTTTTGCACCTATAACCGCACACTGTACACGATATCTCTTTGGTGTGAATTAGCATGTGCCTAACTAACGCAGATTTTGTATGACACTTATAATCACACGTGGTACACGATATTTGTTCCTCTCCGGCGTGTGTAAACATGTGCTGATTCAACATAAATCTTGATTTGCAACTATAATCACACTTGCTACATGATTGCGATTTCACTTGGGTGTGAATTAGCATGTGCTTTTTCAAATATGCTTTTGAGGAACACTTATAATCGCATATGGCACATGACATTGGTTTCTCACCGGTATGAATAAACATGTGCTGCTTCAACATAGATTTAGAATTGCATTTATAATCGCACATGGGACATGATATCCTAATATGTATCAGCATGTGCTGAATTAACATAATTTTTGAATTACACTTATAATTACACTCAGTACAAGACACTTGTTTCTCTCTGTTGGTAGTGAATATGTCTTCACTGAGGTGTTCTTTCAGCTTAGGTATTGATGTCGGTGTGTGTGGGGTAGTACTCAACGCGAAGTCTAGAATAAAAATATATTAGCTTATTAACTAATGTTTTATTTTGATTTACAAAATTTACATAGTTCTGTCGACACTGCACAACATTGATTGTATATGAACGTAGATCTTATAAACAAAAATTAATTGGACAGAATATAAAATAATACGAAATTATCTAGCAAACAAATAAAAAATAATACCATATATTTTAAATACTAATTTAATGTATTAATTATAAATATATACATTAAATTAGCATTTAAAACATCACAAACCTATGTTCTGAATAATTACAACTTCTTAATAAGAACGTGTTCTCCTTTATAATACAATATGTGAAAAAAAAAACAAATGTATTCGGATTCTACTCGTTCAATTTATTTGAGACGCTTTACAGGGCGAAACCCTGTAAAGGCATTATCAATCTAACAATTTTAACTCAGAAATTTGTATTTATAACATTAATGGGGGGCGGCTATACAATTTATTTACATGAGATGAAAAGGGACAACATTAATTATTGGAATTCTGAGGATTTACATACATTTTGAATGCTTCTACTTGTTCCAACCATTCAGTTTCAACACTAATAGTAATTTAATTTCGTGAGTAATTTGTAGAAAAAGACAGCTATATAATTTTATAATCTAAGAAGATAATACGGTAAGACAGACAATTTGATATTTCAGAATTTATATAATTTTTGTATGATTCTAGGAAATATTCGACGTGAATATTTTTTTAAATAAATGCAATAATGTCGAATTTGTGATCTTGTTCCACATCATTGATAGCGTTTCAAATAAAGGAAAAGAGTAGAATAAAAAAAACAAGAATTTATTTTCACATATGTGATTATGGAGTTCTACAAACTTACCTCGAAAACAATTCGATTTACCGTAGACGTCCGTGACAGCAACTTTTTGTCAAATACATTTATAAATTCACTTACCACTGGAAATATTCGCACATTCTTCTTTGACATCGGTGTACGCTATATCTATATCAGTATAGAGCTCGTCACCTTCCGCTGCCCGCCCTGGCAGAGCCCTGACGGTAGATGATCCCGGCTCTGGTTTATCTACCGAACAAGTAAGTTAAGAAACAGACAAATTAGTCTAATATTGTAATATATCGATCACGCTCGCACTTGTTTGCCTGTTATTCAGGAAAAATACCAAATAAATTGACATAAGATTGAGCTTGAAAAAACAAAAAATAAACCAATGACAAATCATTCTTCTGGATGAAGTGATGATATGTTCCCATGTGGAAAAAACATTTAAAATATAACTGGTAATCTTTACACATTTTTTTTGTATGTTTTATCTATATCAATAAAGAGCTAGTCACCTTCCGTTCCACACTCTGACTCGGACTTAATGGCAGGTATTTCTGGCTCGACAGCACTAGGGTCGGGAGAATTTGAATCATTTCCTTTTTTAATATTAATAAATTCATAATCACTGCTCCCAGGTTCACACTTCACCGTGACGCGACCGGGACAAACAATGTCCATGATTCCTCTGGACTGTATTACACGTAACACTTCGAAAATCATTATTTATTCTATATAATTTTATAAAGTAACAATCGCGGACCCATGACTGCGAGCATCTTGGTAGGCACTGGTGTAGCCACGGCGCTTCTACGGCACCACAATTTATATTATCTGTGCATTTAAGCCCTTAAAGGAACAATTTTTAGGTTTACTATGGTAACAAACATGTTTAAGCGACTTTTTAACGAATTAGTTACAATCCTGGTCGTGATATCACAAAGCGTTAACGTAGAACGATTATTACCATAGAAAAAAGTCATAGACATGTTTCTGGGATACGTTCAGCGTACAATCGTGCAATAATGTATCGCCGTAGTTCTTACAGAATTTTTTGGACATCAAAACCGATCGTCGTCGCTAAGATCTATTAAAATTGCAAATAAAGAACTAGTTATTTTAAATTTTTACAGGTGACATCGATATTTCTTGCGCCCTACGATACTCAATTGATTATATGGAACTTACTACTGAGATATAAAATAACTGGGTGTTCCGGAGACTTAATAGTAAGCAGTAAAAAATTATTAATATTAACAATCGCAAGCAATAATTCTCTTAATTTTAGAAAGCGTTTCATTCTCTGCAGACAACGTAGATGATTTATTTCAACATAGGGACATCAACTTTGAATGCTGATGAAGATAAATCGGTCGAGAATCCGGAATCCAGAGGTCAAAAAAACCTAAGAGGATTAGCGGGAATGACGTTAAGAAATCAAATCAGTGGCGATATCAGCCAAGAGGATCTTGGGATGTACCCGCTGCTGCTCCAAATAAATATTATCATATCCTCAGCATGGAAAACTAATGACTGCTTAAGCAGATCAGTGCTAGAAAGAAGACCAGTAGGACAAGCCAAGAAAATAAGGAAACAGCAAATAGAGAGACTGCGAAGAAAGATGGACCTATAAGTGATCTCGAATAATCGACACAGGGCACGACAGAGAGCGTCTGTACAAACGCCAGCCCCCCGACGATAGAATTCAGTTTGGTTTTATTTTAATTTTAAGACTGCGAATAAATGTGATGAAGGAATTTATTGAAGAAAACTCTACCATGACACGAAACAATGCCATTGACCATCACGCGTTCTGTGACTTGTACAATTTTGGAAGTAATTGAGTTGCTGTGTAGTTGAATGAGTTCAGATCACGAGGATTAATTATGTGAATGAGTTTGCTTATCATTCGTGCACATATATATTTGTGTTCACTTTACTAACTTGATGTTGTACTAACAGATGTTCAGAAAGGAAGTTGACCAAATTGAAACAAAGTTTATTACATTGAGATTATCCTTGTATATTTTAAAGTTTAATACTATTTCGCGGTATCTAGGTATACAGTGGAATGCTAATACAGAGTTCGAATCACTACTTTTACAACCGTACAACAATATAATATAGACAATATAGAGTATTGACTCACATCTGTCACCAGGCGACCACACACACATATATTACGTACAACTTTAACAGATTCAAATATCTCAGAGATATACCAAGGATAATCTTTAGATACATATCATTGATATCATAAAATATCTTAACAATATTTATTACACCTACATCTAATGCAAATTCAAGTGAAGACAAACAATATAATATGTTTTTTTGTATCCATAGACATCATACTACTTATGCGAGTTGAATATATTTAATAAAGGAGAATTGCAGATATTATTTAGTCCATTGATTTCTAAATGTTCTAATATATTTAGTTATATTCATACATTGCATAATTGTAAGGGAATTGGTTTATTGTTAGGAGACAAATTATTGTTATTTTGAAGTAGATGTTTTGCAAACTGAGATGATTCTGACTTTTTGTGTATAAAGAAACTCTAAAACGCATATAAAAATAACTTCCCGTTTGACCTATGTATACCGCATCACAGTTATCGCAGTTAAGTTTATAATGTTTGTTTTTAACACGGTTTCCTAAATTTTTATTAATTTTAAATGCTACGTTTATTTTCTCTTTTTTAATTTATATTCGTGTTTGATTTATTGCGTTGATTAACATTGGAGTTCTGTAAAATAAATGAATCATTGATTTAGATTTAAAATACATATAAATAAAAATTTTGAAACTAAAAGATCTACTCAAGAGAAATATTTTGGGAATTGATTGCAATGCGTACAATTCATCAAATATCATTAATAGTTTATGGTTCCGTCCGCTTCCGAACTCCTTTTATACCAAAAATAGTTGGCAACCTTATTAAGGTCTTTCAGCATTATGCTGATCCGAGTATGTATATCTATTTTATATGAATATTATTAATAATAAAAATGCTTTTTACCTACTTACAGAAGAGCTATACATTTTAGTCGGAATGTTGGGCTGTCGGGAACTGTAATTTTTTATGTCATTTTTATTCTCTCTGGTGTGAGTTAACATGTGCTGATTCCACAAAAATTTTGAATTACACAGAAAACCGCATATGTTACACGGAATTGGTTTCCCTTCGGAGTGAGTAAAAATGTGATTTATTAAATTACATTTTCGAATGCACTTATAATCACACATTGAACATGACAATGGTTTCTCCTCATAGTGAGTAAACATGTGCTTTTTTAAGTTAGGTTTTTGAATGCACTTATAATCACACACGGTACACGACATTGGTTTCTTTCCGGTGTGAGTATACATGTGCACACTTAAGATAGATTTTGAAAAGCATTTATAATCACATATGTCACACGACAGTTGTTTCTCTCTCATGTGAACTAACGTGTGCTTTTTCAAATAACGTTTATAAAAAGACTTATAATCGCATTTCGTACACGATAAAAGTTTTTCTCCATTGTTAGTGAACACACGTCGATTCAAGACAGATTTTGTAATGCACTTATAATCAGACGCTGTAGATGATATTGGTTTCTCTCCGGTATGACTAAGCATGTGCTGTTTCAAGCTAGACTTTTTAATGCACTTATAATCACACACGGAACATGATATTGGTTTCTCTCGGGTATGGGTTAACATGTGCGAATTTAAGATAGATTTTGAATAGCATTTATAATCGCATATGGTACACGCAATTAATTTGTCCCCGGTGTGAGTAAACATGTGCTGAGTCAATAAATATTTTGATATGCATCTATAATCACAAATAGTACAAGATATTGGTTTCTTAACGATGTGAGTGCGCATGTGTTCTTCCAACTTAGATTTTGAAACGCTCTTATGGTCACACACGGTACAAGATATTGGTTTCTCTTTGGTATGAATTAACAAGTGTTTTTTCAAATTATCTTTTGAAATACACTTAAATTCGCATATGTGACATGACATTGGATTCTTTCCGGTATGACTAGACATATGCTGATTCAATTTAAATTTAGAATTGCATTTGTACTCGCACATGGGACATGAGATCGTAATATGCATCAGCATGTGCTGAATTAACAGAATTTTTGAATTACACTTGTAATCACACTTAGTGCATGATATATCGTCGGTGTGAGTAAGAATGTGCCCATCCATTACAGATTTAGAATTGCACTTATAATCGCACGTGGTACAAGACACTCGTTTCTTTCTGCTGTAAGTGAACATGAGCTCTGTCAGCTTAGGTGCTGAAGTCGGTGTGTGTGGGACAGCGCTCGCCTCAGAGTCTGGAAGAAAAATATATTAACTTATTGATTAATTACCCTTTTACACAGCTGTTATGTTTGAAAAAAAAACCGAAAATTTTGTGAAATAATTAAAGCCTTAAATAAATAATCTTAAATCATTTTTGTTAGTTGGTCCTTTATGAATGACGCACAATGTACAAAGATGTCGCTCAGACGGCCATACATACGTAGGTCACAATATATATATATATATACATATATAAGCGTGAAATGCTCCAACATTCATGCTTTTTTCATAAAACTTGATATTTCTCGAAAATATATTAAGGAAGGATATAGTTTTTAAATGACAAGAGACAGTAACATGTTCGCAAAATTGGATTTTTGAAAACAAAAACAGGAAAACTACAATAAAAAAGGTTAAAATTCAATTTTTTTTATGTGGGCAAAATTACCTGCAATTTTAGCCAATTTTGCCCACTTCTTATTTTCATCGAATTACGGCCTTTACGGACCTATAAATAATATATATTGTAATTGTCCAGGAAAAGACTAAGTTGTAAATAAATACGGAAGTTTAATTAACAATACGTGAGCCAAAAAACGATTGGGCAATGTTACCGAGCCATCTCCGCCATTTTTCATACTAGCGGCTTCGACAGATTAGGGCTGCCACCAAACAAACTTCGAACTGCAGAACAATAAAATAGCATTGTATTATATTTTCCTTTAGAATAACTATTGCAGAACAGGTTGTGAATGGTAAGTAGTCAATTCGATGAAAATTGACCACTATATTTCATGCTCTATAAAACTAGTGGACGTACCGACACGGGTCGCGTAAATATATCAAATACATATGCCTATATAGGAGATGAATTTAAACAACGATTTAATTAATAGCAAAGGCTACAGCAATATATAGCATGTTCTGATAAAAAACATTTATAAATTCACTTACCACGGGAAATCTTGGCACATTCTTCCTTGACATCGGTTTGTGTTATATCTATATCAGTATACAGCTGGTCATCTTCCGCTCCCAACCCTGGCTCAGCCTTGAAGGTAGATGTTTCTGGCTCAGACTTGATGGTAGATAATTTTGCTTTAACTACAGATTAAGAATAATTAGAAGAATTGAAAGTGCCAAAAAACTAGTTACCTGGTTTTAAAAAAAGTAGAAGAGCGTAAAATTATTAATGTATCTACAAATTTTGAACAATAACAGGAGAATCTCTTAATTCATTCTAACCTCACATTTTACCAAGTTGACTGAATGTGTTAATAACTGTAGTGTGGTCTAACATAATTTTAAATCGCACCTATATTCTTTGGTTTATATTTATTAGTTCTATATTTATTAATTATATTGAATTATTACTACTTCCTCATTTATTACAACTTTTACAGAACAGGTTGAGAATGGTAAGTAGTCAATTCTATGCAGTGACCACTATACTTCATGCTGATGGACGTACCGACATAGGTCGCGTACATCAAAATATATCAAGTAAGTGCATATGCAGAATTAACTTATCTAAGAGATGAATATAAAAACGATTTAATTAATAGCAAAGGTTACAGCAATGTATAGCATGTTCTGATAAAAAACATTTTTAAATTCACTTACCACGGGAAATCTTGGCACATTCTTCCTTGATATCGGTTTGTATTATATCTATATCAGTGTACAACTCGTCATCTTCTGCTCCCCACCCTGACACCGCCTTGAAGGTAGACGTTCCTGGCTCGGACTTGACGGTAGACGATCCTTGTGTAACTGCAGATTTAGAAACAAAAAGTGTTAATTATTGTAATATATCCGTCACTATTGGTTGCTTAGTTTTCGAGAAAGCACGTATAACATGCAAAATCGGCTAATGTCAAAAAAAGAACATATAGCGGTGACATCAGACAATCAACAGTGAACGCTTGCCCCCGTAACATCCACAGCACTTAGACCAGTCGGCCGCACCGTCTGAGCACGTCATTACCGAGCTGAGTAATGTTAATAATTGTTTGGCTAGACTTTGTATTGTATAGGCTGATATCTAAGCTAACCATAACTATGAAGCTCTAAACCGGGATAATTGTCGCTTCGAATTTGGTTCTCGCAGCACCAAATTTTGGTTCAAAGAATTTTGAAATTAGATTGTACGTACAGTCACAAGTTTTGATGCTCGTATCATGCATCTCTGTGTGATAGGTAAATGTAGTTCCTTCGGTCGCAATAACTAAATCATCTTGAAAGGAAAAATTTAAAAAATGTTTTAACATATGACAAGCTTGCGACGGGCGTTACACGATCTTTAATGTATGCAACACCACTGTTTCAGAAAATTCTGAGAAACATTGCTGGCGCTTCGCTTTGCTGTCCCCACCACAATTTTTTTTTTACAATTCAAAACAATTTTAAAAGGGTTAGGATAAATGCTGAACTAAATGAGGTTGATCAATGACGCGCTGCTAGGTCGCCTCACTAAAACGTAACTACACCAATGACCGGGACAAGATACCACACCGGCCGGAACGCCGGGACATATGGTAAGCCAACCGATATCTGATAATTCAAATTACACGAATTACTCATCGACTGCGTCAACATCATCTTGTATGACCTTACGTATTTCTTTATATTTCAATCATAAACACTGTTTACGCACTTTTATACTTCGATAGGTAGGGCTGATATAAAATTTTGAATATGTGTGTTCTATTTGTGTAGATTTGAATTTACAGAAAACAAAAGCGAAGCAGCTTCTGAAAGAGAGTTTTTGCGATTCGGACGGACTTTTACATAAAAACATTTTGTATTATATATTTTCGCATTATCGGTTGTGAGAAGGTTTTTCAGTGGCTGACCAGCAGATTTAAGCACCATCAGGCTACAAGGAGAGCGATGTCGGCGTCAACCAGCACAGGTTCACAAAGGTTTGTGTAATTTGAATTTACATAGATTGAATTACTGTATTCATCATTACCAATAGAAAACTGAGAACTAGCTATCGAAGTATTTACGGCAACAAGCATTTTAAACTGAAAATGGAGAACTACAAGTTTAAATGAATAAAATATTCGCACAAAAAACATTAATAAATGGACTTACCACTGAAAATCTTGGCACTTTCTCCTCTACCATTATATATCTCGTCGGTGTAATTGTCATTATCTTCCAATGCCCACTCCGGTTCAGACTTGATTGTAGTCTTTATTAGCTCGCAATTGGAGACAAATATCCCTGGCTCGGACTTCACGTCATATATTTCTGGCTCACTAACACGAGTACCAGGTTCAGGATCCTCGGTATTTTCTTTTTTAACCTTGATGAATTCATTGCCCCCGCCCCCAGGTTCAGATTTCACCGTGAAATGATCGGGATAAACAGGATCCATGGTTCTATTGGGCTACATGACACGTAACATTCCTCAAATCACGTTTCATTATGTTTAAACTGCAAAAAATCGCGATCTCATAACAGAACACGCTGTAACAGACATGGGTGTAACTATGGCGCCTTGACGACCATCTACATTACTATTTTTTATATTACCGACGCATTTAAGGCTTTAGTAAAACAATTTTTTCATTTTACTGTTGTTAATCAACACATTAAAGCAAGTTTTAATATAATTTAGAAGATATAACGCTGATATTCAGAAATCAAAAAATATAAACGTCAAATGGAGAAAACTAATAGAGAATTTTCTAGGGTGCGTTCAACATATATTGTCGCGCGATGAAATTATCAAGTGGAGAGAAAAATGTCATTTAGAAAAAAAGCAAATCTTCATTTTGTTTTGGTTACTCTTCAGACATAAAAAACATTTTTGTTTCCAATTCCGTCTATCAAACTTATCTTGCTGCCGGCGGGCCTACCGGAGGCGCGGGGCTGTTAGGCGGAGTTCGGTTTCTCTTTCTTTCTTTGATAAGCTTTGTACTGTCCGGGCTGTTCGCGAGATTCCTGGAAATGGTGTGTAACGGAGGTTGGATACGCTGACCCGTGGCAGATGATTGGACTCATCAAGGGTGAAAGAAAGAACTCCGCCAACACCTAGCCTTGTGCCTCTGGACAAAGCTAGGTGAGAAGTACACCAGCGTAGGGTTGTCCACCATTTTTATGCTCTGAGATATTCGAGTACTACCGCCGGTGACGGTGGCAGAACTGGATAAAATAATAATTAATCTTGGTTCAACTAAGGTCTAGGACATGGATAGGATACCAGGGGATAAGAGAGTATAGAGATACGCTATAGAGATTAAGAAATTTTTCCCATGAATGGAAAAATTGCCTTCTTAGTATCATATCTAAGGGCGACATCAAACCATGATCGAATCCAGGCGCGTATCGTCTGATAATGCTCCTTCCAACTTTTGGAAAGGTATTTGAATTGCTGATAAGGTTAGAGATATCTCTTTCTCCTGTCTAAGATCGCTAATCTGATTTTCTCCGTGGAATGTCTACTGGGCGGGCCATTTTGTATGCACAGGTATGGGTGAAGGACTACGAGGCGCGCTATAGGCTTTCTTAGACAGAGCCGGGGAATATTATAGCACTTGGTGGAATATGAGATTAACCATGTTAAAGATCACGCAGTATCTGGGGTATATCTTTGAAATAATAAAGAGCTATCTCAATGCGACAAACAGTTATGGTGGGTTGTGAGTCTCCAGAGCAACTAATATGGGATGTCCACAGGGTTCTGTTATTAGACCAACCCTGTGGAATGTCCTGTTAGACGATATCCTTCTGTTACCATTACCGGCGCCTACGCCGATGATGTATTTCTGTATCTGGCGAGAGCATCGATACAATGATTAAATACTGGTGCACAATAAATAAATTGGCTCTTGTTCCTCAAAAAACTGTCGCCGTGATGATGAATGGTAACCTGAGCAAACAAAGGAACCCGACGATAAAAATAGCTGGGATGACTATAAAATTTCACAGGGTAGTCAAGTGGGTTATTCTTTGTTCTAAGGTCGTTGTAGAAAGTTCATGCAGCACCCAAATTCCTTCTCTATTTTTCCCACATCCTTTTCAAATGATCTTTTACTGTTGACCATGGACAGCCAAGGACTGGTGACAATTCGCTGATTATTTTACGCGAATCGGACTCCACCAATGATTTTAAAGTGTCATAATCAATTTGTAAGTGGTATCCCTGATTTTGGTTCGTCCTTTAAATTCCTATCACAACTTTTGAATTTTTTAATCACAGATGGTCCGGGTACCTTTTTTCGATTTAAATTCTTTATCGAATTAAAACGGCATAAAATATCGCAAATGCGTTTCTATGAACTCTAGCCTCTCCTGCATTCTTTTACCACGAGCCAAATTTTTTTTTTATCAAAACAGAAAGATTACTAACAGAGCTTCAAAATGATACCAAGTGGGACGTGTTGACCAGTTTTAAAATAATGCAACAAAATAAATACTTATTTTGGCTTTACCTTTACATAATTTATTCGTACATCTTCAGTAAAGAATTAAAAACATGAAGCAACAATGTTTTTAAATTAACTTATTTCTAATTATATAATCTTAAAGTCCACCTTAATTAATTCTTCGGATATTGCTGGAGAAGATCCGGTCCGGGAGTGGCCAACCGATGCCTGGTATCGTGGCCGGACAAGTTGCTGGCAGTACACGATTTTGATCCGGACGGGACAGTGTGTCCGCGGATCCGCTCTCCCAATGGATGATAACGACCCTTGACTTCCTCTGGGCTCTCATCGTACTTCCTCTGGGCTGCCTCGAACAGGACTCGATCTCAACTGTCATCGACTTGGACTCAACTTGAATTTCACTCATGCTGGACTGAATTCCATCTCAACTGAGCTGCGGTTTCGACTGATCTCTTCATTTAACTGAACTGCACTTTTCAACTTTGCAATTTTAACTCACCTCGATTCTTCCCGACTTGGACTCGAATTTCACTGACAACTGTACATTTCAACTGATTTCTCAACGCCGAGTCTGGGCTATTTATACACCCTGAGACGTAGGGCGTACGCTTACCACGTTTCTCGGTCCATCCCTAAAGCGATGACTGGGTCGCGACCTTGTTCCGTCGCTATAGGGCCCGGCTATTGGCTGTCAGCCTCCAAACGGATCCTCAATTGTGGTGGTCATGCTGCTGCGATGTTCGTACACGGGCCTAACTTAAACCGTTTAGTCTCCAGCCAGCGCACCTATTTTAATCTTAAAACTAACCTTATTGATACGCATTTACATATTTTCTTAACTTAACCCACCCACCCGCGATTATTCCCAGACGGGGCAGTTATTGTTTCGCAAGCTAAGTGATAAAATTTTTTGCACATCCTCACGGCCGTCTGTCAGGATGTTCACAGATATTTCAACGACTTCGCATGAGGATTTCAATTTCAAAAGAGGTCCCCATCCGTGCGAAATCTATTTAACGCGTTGGGAATTAAAATTAATACATTTTTAAGATTCAACCACCAATAAAGCATTATTCAAAACCATGAGAAGACACGTCCGCCCATTTCTTATTCATTTAGACGTTAATGTTATGTTGTTAATATTTTCAAATTTGTCGCCACTGACGCAATAATTTATCTTGCACAAATTTGCTTGTTTTGTAGTCTGTACTTTATCCTTCTTTTTTATAACATCTGGCATTTCATTGAAAATCTTCAAAACACTTCCTGCACACCTGAAATTTGACCTTCTTACTGAATAGCAGTATTATTCTATATATTCCTCTTGTCTAGTGTTCAAGCTGAATTATATCAATTTTTCTTAAATGTTTTTTTGTTTAAACGTCAACAAATTAAGGTCATTCAGCATTATACTGATCCGAGTATACATATTTTCTCTTAATATTATTATTAATTAAGCAATAAATTTTATTCGGGATGTTGGCCAGTCTGGAACTCTGATTGCGGGGATGTTAGATTGTCGGGAAGTTGGCTGTCAGAAAATTGACCATCGGGAATTACTTCGGCACCTCGTGCATTACATTTCATTACTTTCTCTCTGGTATGAGTAAACATGTGCTGATTCCACATAAATTTTGATTTACATAGAAAACCACATATGGTACATGACGTCGGTTTCCCTTCAGAGTGAGTCAACATGTGCTTTTTTAAGTTACATTTTTGAATGCACTTGTAATCACACATAGTACATGACAATGGTTTCTCTCCAGAGTGAGTAAACATGTGCACTTTTAAACTAGATTTCTGAATGCACTTATAATCACACATTGTACAAGACATCGGTTTCTCTCCGGTGTGAGTACACATGTGCCAATATAAGATAGATTTTGAAAAGCATTTATAATCACATATGTTACAATACTGCTGTTTCTCTCTGGTGTGAGTGAACATGTGTTGATTCCACATAAATTTTGATTTGCACATAAAATCACACTTGGTACATGATATTGGTTTCTCTCGGGAGTGAGTAAACATGTGCTTTTTTAGGTTAGATTTTTGAATGCACTTATAATCACACATGGTACAAGACATCGGTTTCTCTCCGGTGTGAGTACACTTGTGCACATTTAAGATAGATTTTGAAGAGCATTTATAATTACACATGTTACATGACTGTTGCTTTTCTTTCATGTGAATTAACATGTGCTTTTTCAAATAACGTTTATAAAAACACTTATAATCGCATTTGGTACATGATATAGTTTTCTCTCCGGTGTGAGTGGACACGTGTCGACTTAAATCAGATTTTGATATGCACTTATAATCGCACGCACTACAGGATAATGGTTTTTCTCCGGTGTGAGTAAACATATGCCGATTTATATCAGATTTTTGAAAACACTTATAATCGCACACGGTACACGATATCGGTTTCTCTCCGGTGTGACTAAACATGTGCTGATTCAACATAGCTTTTGATTTGCAACTGTAATCGCACAATGTACATAACATCGGTTTCTCTTGGGTGTGAGCGAATATGATGTGCTGATTTAAATTAGATTTTAAAATGCATTTGTAATCACACATTGTGCACGCTATTGGCTTTTCTCCGGTATGACTAAACATGTGCTGTTTCAAGCTGGACTTTTGAATGCATCTATAATCACACATGGAACATGATATCGGTTTCACTCCGGTATGAGTGAACATGTGCCAATTTAAGGTAGACTTTGAAGAACACTTATAATCGCATGTGGTACACGCAATCGGTTTCTCCCTTGTGTGAGTAATCATGTGCTGATTCAATAGATATTTTGATATGCATCTATAATCACAAATAGTACAAAATATTGGTTTCTTAACGATGTGAGTGCGTATGTGTTCTTTCAACATAGATTTTGAAACGCTCTTATGGTCACACATGGTACAAGATATTGGTTTCTCTTTCGTATGAATTAACAAGTGTTTTTTCAAATTATCTTTTGAAATACACTTATAATCGCATTCGGTACATGACATTGGATTCTCACCCGTATGAATAGACATATGCTGATTCAACTTTAATTTAGAATTGCATTTAAAATCGCACATGGGACATGAGATCGTAATATGCATCAGCATGTGCTGAATTAACATAATTTTTGAATTACACTTGTAATCACACTTAGTACAAGACACTTGTTTATCTGTGCTGCAAGCGAACACGAACTCTTTCAGCTTAGGTGTTAAAGTCGGCGTGAGTGGGACAGCGCTCGCCTCAGAGTCTGGAAGAAAAATATATTAACTTATTGATTAACGTTTTATTTATTGCTCTATGGCAACATTCGTTTACATATAAACAGAACCCGATTGTTAAGAATACATATGAGTACAAACCGACACACTTTGACAACAATACGTTACGGGTGGATAGTAGTCTTTGCTGGTCACAACTTACGTAGTCTGCCAATTTCTGTATCGAGTAAAAGGGATAATGTTCTAGTTCTCCAGACTTGACCTTAATGTAGCATTCCAAACCAACGAACAGCTGTTATGTTTGAAAAAAAAACTGAAAAATTTGTGAAGTTATTAAGGCCTTAAATGAATAATCATCGATGCCAAAAGATTTTTGTGTGACGGTTAATAAATGCTTGGTTCTTTTTGAATGACACATAATGTACGTTGCTCAGGTGACCATACATACATAGGTCATATATATATATATATATATATATTGTGACGTTATGTTATGGTACTTACCACATGTGATAAATGTGTATCATTCTAAATATTTTTTAGAGATTCAGGGAGTAATGTCAGTTTATTATATTTATTCGATCCAGCGAGGCGTACCAAAGACTTGGACCATCCCTATGCGGCTCACGACTTAATTTACTATGGTCTAAAATCTCCGTTATAAATTTAGCCAATACAAAATTTGAACAATAACAGGAGAATCTATTAATTTCTTCTAACTTCAAATTTTACCATGTTGACTTAATGCACCTATATTCTTTGGTTTTTATTTATTTATTCTTAATTAATTATATTAAATTATAACTACTTCCTCATTTATTATAACTTTTACAGAACAGGTTGAGAACGGTAAGTAGTCAATTCAATGCAAAATTCCACTACACTTCATGCTAGTGGACGTACCGACATAGGTCGCGTACATCAAAATATATATATATATATATAAGTGCATATGCAGAACTAACTTATCTAGGAGATGAATATAAAAACGATTTAATCAATAGCAAAGGTTAAATAAAGCAATGTATAGCATGTTCTGTTAAACATTTATAAATTCACTTACCACGGGAAATCTTGGCGCATTCTTCTTTGACATCGGTTTGTGTTATATCTATATCAATGTACAACTCGTCGTTTTCCGCTCCCCACCCTGGCACCGCCTTGAAGGTAGATGTTCCTGGCTCGGACTTGACGGTAGATGATCCTGGTTTAACTACAGATTAAGAAACAAAAAGTCTCCATTACTGAAACATATCCGTCACTATTGGTTGCTTGTTATTCAAGAAAGCACGAATAACATTTAAAATCGGTTAATGTCAAAAAATATTCTTGCCCCGAAAAAACTACGTGTTTTATATTTTAACAGGAAACAAAAAAAAAACGTCTTTAATGACATATAGCGGTGACATCAGACAATCAACAGTGAACACTTGCCCCCGTAACATCCACAGCACTTAGACCAGTCGGCCGCACCGTCTGAGCACGTCATTACCGAACTGCGTAATGTTAATGATTTTATGACTGTAATTTGTACTGAATAGGCCGACATCTGATAATTCAAATTACACGAATTACTCATCGACCACGTCAACATCAGCTTATTCGAATACACGATTTTATTTATACTGATTATGCCAACTTGCCGCACAGCACTAGAAGCATTTAGAACTGACAACGTAGAACTAAACGTTGCATTTACAATCTACGTGAATAAAGTATTCAGATAAACAACACTAACCATTGAAAATCTTGGCACTTCCTTCTCTATCAGTACACGTTTTGTCAGTATAATTCTCATTTTCCGTTCCCCACTCTGGCTCCGACTTGACGGTAGACATTACTAGCTCACAATTGTAGACAAATGTCCCTGGCTCGGACTTGACGGCGGATATTTCTGGCTCGTAAAGATGAGCACTGGGTTCAGAATCCTCCGTATAATTTTCTTCTTTAACCTTGACGAGTTCATTGGCCCCGCTCCCGGGTTCAGACTCCACCATGAATCGATCAGGATGAACAGGCTCCATGATTCTATTGGATTGTATGACACGTAGCACTTCTCAAAGCACTATTTTATTTTGTTTTAATTTCAAAAAATCTCGATCCCATGACTATACAAATCTTAGTAGCTATAGCTAGTAGCTAAAGAAAACTTTTTTTTTATTTCTGATGCGTTTAAGGCTTTAGTAAAATAATTTAATTATTCTATTGCGTTAATAGGCACATTTCAGCAACTTTTAAATGTCTTTAAAGGTACAACGCTGATATCCAGATATCAAAAATACTAACGTCAGATTATTACCATAGAGAAAAGTAATAGACAATTTTCTGGGGTGCGTTCAATTTATTACATACGTCGTACAGAAAAATGGCAAACTTTATTTTATTTGACAAAAACTTTTGGACTTTCTCAGTTGTCTAGCAGGTATCCAAAGATATTTATCATCCAGTAAAATAAATTACACCGCGTTTTCTTTGCATACGAGTTGCCAATTAAAATACATACAACTCTAGGAGTCGACCATCAATAAAGTATTTTTCGGGATGAAGAGAAAAACGTTTGTTCATCTTCAGACACTTTTTTATTTATTTAGACGTTAATTATTTACGTTAACCAGAATACTTTCATATTTGTCGACAGTTAAGCCATAATCTTGCACATTTTTTTTTAGTTTAATTTTGAGTCTTTAAGACTTTGTAGTTTCTCCTCCTGTCTTATATCATCTGGCATTTCATTGAAAATTTTCAAAGCACTGTCAGCACATCTAAGATTTAGCCTTTTTACTGAATTAAATTCACATTCTATATATTTCTCTTGTATGGTGTTCGTGCTGATTTACAACAAATTTTCTTATAAATTCTGCAAATACCTTAAATACATACATTGTTTTTTTGTTTAAAAGTAAACTTATTAAGGTCATTCAGCATTATACTGATCCGAGAATATCTTATTTTCTATCAACAAATTATTGATAATATTAAAGCTCTTTACCTACTTATAAAAGAGATATTTAATTGTTTGGATTGTTGGTCGGAAACTCTGCATGTCGGACCTTCGAAAATTTCTTCGGCGCCCCGCTTATAACATGCCATAGATTTCTATCTGGTGTGAGTAAGCATATGTTGATTCCACATAAATTTTGATTTACACAGATAACCACATATAGAACAAGACAATATTTTCCCTTCGGAATGAGTCAACATATGTTTTTTTAGGTTAGATTTTTGAATGCATTTATATTCGCACATGGTACATGACAATGGTTTCTCTCCGGTATGAGTACACATGTGCCAATTTAAGTTTGATTTTGAAAAGCATTTATAATCACAAATGTTACAAGACTGTTTCACTCTGGTGTGAGTGAACACGTGTTGATTCGGCATACATTTGCACAGATCACCACATATAGTACACAGTGTCGGTGACCCTTTGGAGTGAGTGAACATATGCCTTTTTAAATTAGATTTTTGAATGCACTTATAATTACACACTGTACATGATAATGGTTTCTCTCCGGAATGAGTAAACATGTGTTTTTTTAAGTTAGATTGTTGAATACATTTATAATCACATATGGAACATGATATTGGTTTCTCTCCGGAGTGAGAAAATAAGTGCTTTTTTAAGTTAGATTTTTGTATGCACTTATAATCGCATATGGTACATGAAATAGGTTTCTCTCCGGTGTGAGTACACATGTGCAAATTTAAGATAGATTTTGAAAAGCATTTATAACCACATATATTACATGACCGTTCTTTCTCACTGGTGTGAATCAACATGTGCTGTTTCAAATAAGGTTTAGTAAAACACTTATAATCGCACTCGGTACATGATATAGGTTTCCCTCCCATGTGAATGTACGCGTGTCGTTTTAAGTCAGATTTTGTAATGCACTTATAGTTACACGCCGAACACGACAATGGTTTTTCTCCGGCATGAATAGACATATGCCGATTTAAGTCTGATTTTGTAATGCACTTATAGTCACACACCGAACACGACAATGGTTTTTCTCCGGCATGAATAGACATATGCCGATTTAAGTCAGATTTTATAATGCACTTATAATCACACGATATACATGATAATGGTGTCTCTCCGATGTGAGTAAACATATGCTGGTTTAAGGCAGATTTTTCAAAGAACATATAATTACACACGGTACAAGACAATGGTTTCTCCTCGGCATGAGTAAACATGTGCTGATTCAACTCAAATTTTGTTTCGCACACATAATCGCACATTATACATGATATCTCATTGGTGTGACTAGACAAAACACGTTTTGTCTCTTGCTTATGATCACATACATTATTTGATATCTGTTTCTGTTCGTTATTAGAAAGAATGTGTTCTTTTAACATAGATTTTGAATCGCTCTTATTATCGCTAATGGAACAAGCTATTGGTTTCCCTTTGGTGTGAATTAACAAGTGTTTTTTCAAATTATCTTTTGAAATACACTTATAATCGCATACGGTACACGATATTGAATTCTCTCCGGTGTGTATGGACATATGCTGATTCAACTCAAATTTAGAATTGCATTTATAATCGCAGATGGAACATGATACCTTAATATGTATCAGCATGTGCTGAGTTAATAGAATTTTTGAACTACACTGATAATCACATTTAGTACATGCTATTTTGTTGGTGTGAGTGAGAATGTGCTTGTCTATTACAGATTTAGAATTGCACTTATAATCACTTGTGGTACAATACGCTTGTTTCTCTCTGCTATAAGTGAACACGAGCTCTTTCAGCTTAGGTGATGAAGTCGGTGTACGTGGACCAGCACTCGCCTCAGAGTCTGGAAGGAAAATATAATAGTTTATTGATTAACCATTTTGTTCTTAGACTAAGGAAACATATGTAAGTTTACATATAAACAGAACCTGATAGTTAAAAATACATATATGTACAAACCGACACATTTTGACCACAATACGTTATGGGTGGATTGTAGTCTTAGCTGGTCACAACCTGCGTAGCCTGTTAATTCTCGTGTCGTGTAGAAGGGATTATAATCTACTTCTTCCAGACCTAATCTTATTGTTGCGTTCCAAAACAGCACAGTGAAATAGTTAAAGCCTTTAGTATTTTTAGTATTTGAATAAATAGTACTTGTTTGGGACATACATTTACTTGTGTAAATATATATTTATTCAAGAACGAAAACATAATGTACTGTGCCTTCCCGTCCCTATCATCAGTCTATTGGCGACCTTGATCGAGAGCGGTTATACGTGAATCGAAAGAATTACTATATTATACGTCGTCATCTAAAGGAACCTAATACGAAATAGTGATTTACACATACAGTCCACATTTTGGGAGTGCCAGCAGAATCTGGATTGTGGTGAGTGCCAAACTCCTTACGTACCCTGACTTATTTCGGCATTTATGCTTATACGTAACAGTAATCAAAAGATTTTTGTATAGCTAACTAACATTTGCAAATATTTCATAGGTACGTCTTTTGTATACCTAACGTTGAAAAATACGTTTTTGATTGACACCAAATCTTCAAAGACGTCGCCCAGGTATCAATACATATATAGATTATAAATGTATAGATCAAATCATTTGTAGAACTAATTTATCTAGGAGAATAAAAAAAATTTATTCAATTAACAGCAGGAATACATAGCATGTTCAGTCACAAAAGATATATAAGTTAACTTACAACGGGAAATCTTCGCACACTCTTCTTTGACATCGGTTTGTGTTATATCTATATCAGTATAGAACTCGTCACCACCCGCTTCCCACCTCGGCTCGGACTTGACGGCAGATGTTTCTGGCTCGGTCTTGACGGTAGATGATCCTGGTTGAACTGCAGATCAAGACTAGTTAGAAGAATAGAAAGCGCCAAAAAACCAAATGTGTCTATTGAATACCAAAATACACAGGCGGCACGTTTAACATGTATAATCGGTTAATGTGAAAAAATATTAGATCAAATAAAACAATCACTTTGTATACAACCACTAATTATATTAAACGCCAAGCGATTTCGCTTGGCTCAAGCTTCGTCAGGGCGCATTAAAAACTAACAATAAATACAATAAAAAGAGTGCACATATATACATAAAGAGGGAAGGAGAATATAAAATTACATGCAAAAGAGAGAGACAGAACACGTATACATTTAGATCGAACACCAAGGGAGTGAAAATACAATATTGATGAATATTAAATTGATTTAAGAGGAAACATCCTTAATATGGGGCTAACGGATAAATTTATTTGGTTATTAAGATTTCCACTACCAATATTCACTGTTTTTTTTATCTCAAGGCCCTCTAAATTGTCCAATCGGAGGCCAAAGCTGTCTATATGGAGGATATTGATCCGCGTGCTATTATTGAATAAATGGTCTTTTTCAATAATATGATTGGTAAAATTTGAGAAACCATTACTGTTTTAACATTTAAGATACCACTTGTCACGAACATTAACATTATGAGCTGTTTTGCTTATTTTATCATCTTTTTTTTTAGTTTATTATAAATTTTCTAAAATTGTTGTTTGTGTAGAACGCTGGTCTTACATCTGAATATAGATTATTAACGAAAAGAGAAGAAAAATTATTAATATATAAAACTGTACGCCGCTGGTAATTTAAAACAATATTAATGTTTTTGCCGGGAGGACTAGTGAATAAAAAATCATTAATTAGTACCTAGCTATCTGTTTTTTAAGTTTTTTATTAAAAATTACATTTATTAAGGTTTGTATCGTAACCGTGGTTTAACGATATTTGTTCAATTATTTCTATTTCTTTCGAAAAATCAATATTTTATAAAGGGATTGTGATTAGCCGATGAACCATTGAATGGTTCGATACCTGATAATTGACATTAGGTACTTATCGACTGCGTCAACATCAACATATTTGACTTTACGATTTAATTTGCTTCTATATCGATTATACCAACTTGGCGCACACCAACCTAAGCATTTTAAATTGACAACAGAGAACTAAACGTTTCATTTACAGCCAATGTGAATGCAGTATTCAAATAAATAACATTAATAAATGGGCTTACCACTGAAAATCTTGGCACTTTCTTCTCTACCAGTATACGTTTTGTCAGTATAATTCTCATTTTCCAATGCCCACACTGGCTCCGACTTGACGGTGGATGTTACTACCTCACAATTGTAGACAAATGTCCCTAGCTCGGACTTGACGACAGATATTTCTGGCTCATAAAGATGAGCACTGGATTCAGGATCCTCGGTATATATTTCTTCTTTAACCTTGATGAGTTCATTGCCGCCGCTTCCAGGTTCAGACTTCACCGTAAGCTGATCGGGATGAACAAGATCCATGTTCTATTAGGCCGTATGAAACGTAGTACTCCTCGAGGCACTCTTTTATAAATTTTTAAAAATCACAATTTTAGGATTGCACATGTAGAACCAGGCATTGGTGTAACTACGGCGCTTTTACAATAATCAAGATTACTTTTTTTTTATATTACCGATACATTTAAGGCTTCGGTAAAATAATTTCACTATTTTATTGCGTTAGCAAACACATTTAAGAAACTTTCAATGTCTTTAAAGATATAAAGCTGACAAACACACGTCAAATGATTATTATCATAGAGAAAAGTCATAGACAATTTTCTGGGGTGCGTTCAAATTATCACTTTATGAGAAATACTGCATATAGACAAGAAAGCAGATCTTTAATTTGTTTTCGTAACTCTTGATACAACCGGGGCCACGACTTGTGCGCCATTCGGTTCGAGTCGGGATTCGTCTAGGAGTCACGATCCATACCACGCTCCTGATCGCTCGTCAGAACGATCCCCGCACTCTAATGGAATATTCGCTCCGCGAACCATCCATCGGATATCACGCTTTCATTATTATTACCATGGTTATAGATAAGGAAACAGGTGAATATGAACACGCAATGATACACAAACTATACATTTATTCAATACACAAATTGCTTATAACTACCTTAACCTAAGACTATTTCTACCTCGGGTCATCTTGTGAATTTCTCGGATCTTCTGGCCGGCGAAGTGATCTCGTGGTCAGCCGGCGTGGACGGCTACCTGCTGGGTCTACGGGTGCTCCGGCGACAGGCTATCTGACCGCTTGCTCGGGACGGGCGGGGTGGCTGCTCCTGGACGATATGCGGTGAATTGCTTCTGCGTGCTTTTAACTGCGTCTCGGTAACTTCTCTTCTGGACCTCGTTTTGACAACTCTCGGTGTTTTCCAATCTTTTTCTTCAACTCTCTTTTTCCTTCCAACTGATTACGACTGAGTACACGATTCTTCGACTGACTGGTCTCTTTGACTTTACGACTTTCTGCTCCGGGCCTCGTTTCGGCAACTCTCCCCGTTTACCACCCTCTTTTACGTCTGACTGACTCGGTTTTCCACTCTGTTTGACTTTCGACTGACTGATCTTCACTTCTTCCTCCGGGCCTCGTTTCGGCAACTCTCCCCGTTTACCACTCTCGCAACTCTTCCCGACTGTCTGTAGCACTCTTCTTCCTCCGGGCCTCGTTTCGGCAACTCTCCCCGTTTACCACCCTCGCAACTCTTCCCGACTGTCTGTAGCACTCTTCTTCCTCCGGGCCTCGTTTCGGCAACTCTCCCCGTTTACCACCCTCGCAACTCTTCCCGACTGTCTGTAGCACTCCCTCCGGGCCGTGTGTGGGCCATCTATATACCCCGACAATGGGGTGTCTCCCAACTGCCGATCCGCCCTCTTACCGTCATGGGACGGGCCACCATCCCATTGGTCCATCTGCTTCTTCTGGAGGCCACGCCCGATCCGAACCCGAACTGACTCCTCCTTCGTCTTATCGCTGACTATAATTAATCTTATATCCTAATTATTTACACTTTAGTTAAATCTAGTTATTTATTCATTTCTTACGCTACTTACAAAATCTTACATCTTGTTACATATATCATTTAATTATTCCTAGTCAATTTAGTTTTTATTTATTTCTTATTCTACTTAACGCTAGGCCCACCGTGATCGATTATCATATGCATTATTCATTCGTACTCATCGCTTCAAAATCATGTTCACGTTAATTATTATTTACTATACTCTAGTGATTAAACTAAAGCCTGAATTGGCGGGAATGTTATTTCTTTCAATTTTCGAGCATTGCATCATATTTCGAGCCATGTGGTTCGTCCAACGTGGCATTAAAGGAGCAGATTGCACAAAGAAACTGCGTCTTTTGTTCTAGTCACGTCCCGACCCTGAACGCTCGCTAACAGACACGCAACGGTACATTTCCTATTCTCGCCAGTACAATGGGTCCAGCTTTAATGGCCCTACGACCTTCGGTTATATCCTTCGGCAGGATGCGTCTCCTCGAAACAATACGCGCCCTTAGAGATCTGCTATTGTTTCTCAGGAAACCTTTATAATCCCGTTATTTTCAGCCCTCGTCATTTTCCGTTCATTGCACAGCACGTGGGCTGAAGGTCACTACGGTTGCAACTCGCATTTTGAACGAACCGCTAGGTTCTTTTTTGTTGAGGGACGTCCGGTCCCGTTTATATGGGTCTGCCGTCGGAGACCTGCATGCTTTTGCGAGATGCGATTTCCCGCCTTTATTCTATTTCATTTATTCGGCTAATAAATGTGATAACTTCGCGTCACTTCAGGCTTAGGCATATCACTCTCTTTAAAAAAACATATTACTGCATTGTAACTCGTACGCAGAAAATGTGGCACACGTTCGCTTATTAGATATGCATTACTCTTGAATAGATATGTAAGAACACATATATCGTTTATACTTCATTCTAAGCATCCTCTGAGATGGCAGTACCCGGCAGTGGCCCAATTGCATTAATTAATGTCTAAGTTTTCAGAAAACGTGTTGGATCGTCTCATTTTGTCGCTTACTTTAACTTTAACATTAACTCGCCGTGATTCTCCATTAAAATGTAAACTTAACTAATGCACATTCGCACTGCGCGCAAACCACATGAAATATGTTCTCAAAACAGAGTTTTTTTAAATAATTTTTGACATTGTGGAATCTAAATGTACAGTGTTATGTCGGATAGCAAAAACAGGAAAAGTGATCTCGGACCTCGACATATTATTTTTTGCAGAAAGAAATGTGTTTGGCGCTAGACTCCACATCGTGGGTGTTGGTATACACCTTACATTTATAAGCCATATAATTATTGACAAGATACACCCGGATGACAAAAGAGCGGAGTAGTATAAAAAATCGAAAAAATTTTCATTCGCTATTATCCATAGATAAGCTATTATCCAAGCTGTTGTCGATGCCAACATGAAAGTAAATAACCAGAAATATTTTTAACCAGAGCCTTACACAAACAAGATTTAAGACGGTGCCAGTCACTAGATTTAGTCATTGTTATTTCGTGAGAGACCACATGTGGCCAATCACATAACGCAACATTTTCGTCAGTAATAATAATGTAATTTTGTATATATAATAAAATAGTCCACCCCTCTAGTTTATTTTATACATACATTAAAAGAAAAATAACATGTAATAAAATGAATATGTACATCAAAGCTATACAAAATTGCTCTAAATAAATATATTTATTTATTGATCGCTGGTAACTTCTAATTGTAATAAAAAATATTTTTTTTGTCTCTCTGGGACTATTATTTTATTTTTACTCTTTCCAATTTTTCGTAGACTTTCGTGAGCTGTTTCCGTTTTAAATTACCTGCAAACAACGTATTTTACCAGAGCAAAGTGGGGGGCAATTACATGGAATGTTGTCTGTTTATGCCCCGGCATCTTTATTTACTAGACCAATTCCTAAAATTCGGGTTGCGGACGTTTCTTAAACGATTTTAAGGTAACGGCGGCGGCGGTGTTTCTTACCACTATGTTCCACATGTACCATTGTAATATACCATCACTTGGTGTCCTTTGTTTCATATAAAATACCAAATAAATTGACATAAGTTTGTGTTAAAAAAACATATTAAATGATATGTAAAAAAACTTTTAAAAATTGACTTCCTACTAAAAGTCTTCATTCTTTGATATCAGCATTAGTTATAACTGTCAGTATATAGCTGGTCACCTTGCGCTCCCCACCCTGGCTCGAACTTGACTGCAGATGCTCCTGGCTCGACAGCGTTAAATTTCTCCTTTAATCTTGATAAGTTCATAGTCACCTCTCCTATGATTGTTAAGATTTCACCGTTAAAACGACAGGGATGAACAGGAACCATAAATATTCTGGACTGCATTGTACGGAGAACTTCTCAATCCATTATTTATCAGAGGTAATTTGATACAGACATCTTGGCAGGCAATGGGTGCAGTCACGGCGCTTCTTCGTGCATTCCTAGATACATTCGGGCGATAGATTTCCACATAATACTTTGGTGTACCAAGAAGAAACAGTCGTTCTGAAAGAAGCAGGACCAAAGTGAAACAAAGTTTATTATACTAAGTATATTGTATTTTGTTTTAAAGATTAATATTATTTCGCATTATAGGAATGCTAATACAGAGTTCGGAGTGTAACGATGTTGACAAGTCCGAAAGCCAAGAGTGGCAGCTTGGCGCAGAGCCTGTTGTAGTTTCACTGCAAAATTAATATCCAATGTCTTCTTGAGTCAGGTAATTTTTGTCGTAGTTGACATCAAAATTATCCATTTTATGTCGGATTAGATTAAAAAATAACATATAATTTAACAATATTATTACGAATTATTGTAACAATTAACATTAAAAAATCAATCAATATACACAGTAATAAATAGCAGAACTGCACTACTTCATATATATAACAAAACGATGTGACGATCTTCTTCTTCTGTGTGATATCTCCGCTCTCTGGTTGGAGCATACCCCACCATTAGTTGCGGTCCACCGGAAATCCTTCCCTGACCTCGCATTATCCTTAGATCCGCCGAGCACAACATGCGCATGGTCGATAGCGACGTCTGGGGCTCCGGAAGTAGAGAGTTATTAAAAAAATGTTATATCGCCATCACTGAGTCAATGAGAGCGAAAGGGAGATTATATATATTTCCTTGGAAAGCTTCGTGTAGTAATATGTATATATGTACATGATTTAGTATAAACAATATGTATATTTTCCATTTAACGATGTCTAACTAATGTTGCACACATTTAATTATTTTAATTTTTAATCTGTGTACGTATATAACATCTGACATTTTATTGAAAATCTTCATCGCACTGCACATTTCATATAGAGCCTTCTTACTGAATGCCAATCTCTTTGTACACCTTTTCGTGCTGATTTACATTAATTTTTGTTATAAATTCCACCGTTATATTTATTTGTAAAGATATTAAAACTAAACGCCAAAAGCAAACTGTTTTTTTTTTGTATAAATGACATTAAATTGAAGTATTCAGCAATATGCTGAACCTAGTATATATATTTTCTTAGAATACTATTAATACATTTTACCTACTTACAGACGAGTTACTAATTTAATTCGTAATGTTGGTCTGTCGGGAACTCTGCTTGTAGAGTTGATAGGTTGCCGGATGTTTTCTGTCAGAAAGTTGACCTTCAGAAAATTTTTTTCGGCACCCCGTATATTACAAATTATTTGTTTCTTTCTGATGTGTATATATGTGTTGATTCCACACAAATTTTGATTTACAGACATAACTACACATGGAACATGATATTGGTTTCCCTTCGGAGTGCGTAAACATGTGCTTTTTTAAATTACATTTTTGAATGCACTTATAATCACACATAGTACATGAGAATGGTTTCTCTCCGCAGTGAGTCAACATGTGTATTTGTTAACTAGATTTTTGAATGCACTTATAATCACATTTCGCACATGACATTGGTTTCTCTCCGGTGTGAGTAAGCATGTGCTTTTTTATGTTAGATTTTTTAATGCACTTATAATCACATATAGTACACGATATTAGTTTCTGTCCGGTGTAAGTACCCATGTGCCAATCTAAATTAAATTTGAAAAAGCATTTAAAATCGCATAAGTCACATGATATCGGTTTCCCTTCGGTGTGAGTAAACATATGATTTTTTTTGTTAGATCTTTCAACGCACTTGTAATCGCACTTGGTACATGATATTGGTTTCTCCGGAGTGTGTAAACATGTGCTTTTTTAGGTTAGAATTTCGAATGCACTTATAACCACATATAGTACACGACAGTGGTTTCTCACCAGTATGAGTACACATGTGCTGCTTCAGCTTTAATATTGATTTGCTTTTATAACCACATATACGACGTACTTGTCATTTCTCTCTCGTGTGAATTAAGTTTTATCAAACAACCTTTAGAAGAACACTTATAATCGCATTCGGTACATGATATAGTTTTCTCTCCGGTGTGAGTGGAGACGTGCCGTTTTAAGTCAGATTTTGTAATGCATTTATAATCACACGATGTACATGATAACGGTTTTTCTCCGATGTGAGCAAACATATTATGCCGATTTAAGGCAGATTTTGTAATGCACTTATAATCGCACGATGTACACGATAATGGTTTTTCTCCGGTGTGCGTAAACATATGCCGATTTAAGGAAGATTTTTCAAAGGACTTATAATCACACACGCTGCAACACATTGGTTTCTCATCGGTGTGAATAAACATGTGCTGATTCAACTCGTATTTTGTGTTGCACCTATAATCGCACATCGTACATGATACGAGTATCTCATTGGTGTGACCACACAAAACACGTTTTGTATCGCGCTTATAATCACACGTACTATTTGATATCTGTTTATTTTTGTTATGAGTACGCATGTGTTCTTTCAACTTATATTTTAAAACGCTCCTACGATCACATACGGTACAAGATATCGGTTTGTCTTTTGTGTGTATTAACAAGTGTATTTTCAAATTATGTTTTGAAATACACTTAAAATCGCATACGGTACACGATAATGGATTCTCACCCGTATGAATAGACATATGCTGATTCAACTTTAATTTAGAATTGCATTTATAATCGCACATGGGACATGAGATCGTAATATGCATCAGCATGTGATGAATTAACATAATTTTTGAATTACACTTGTAATCACACTTAGTACATGATATTTCGTTGGTGTGGGTTAGCATGTGTTTAACCATTACAGATTTAGAATTGCACTTATAATCACATGTGGTACAAGATACATGTTTATCTCTGCTGTACGTGAACATGGGCTGTTTTAACTTTGGTGTTGTAGTCGCCTCGGAGTCTGGAAGTAAAATATATTAGCTTATTAATTAAAATTTAAATTCTTGTAGGTAAGCTTATATTTACATTTAAACAGAACCGGATAGTTAAGAACACATATGTGTAGAGACCGACACATTTTGACCGCGATACGTTAAGGGTGGACTGTAATCTTAGCTAGGTAGTCTGCTAATTCTCGTGTCGAGTAGAACGGATGCTGGTCTACTTCCTGCAGAGCTAATCTGCTAATGTTTCATTCCAAAACAACACATAATCGTTGAAAATAATAGAAAAATGTAATAATTAAACCCTTAAATATCAATAATAAAAGATTTTTGTATGACGTTTAAAAAATACACAGATGTCGCTCAGGCGACTATACGTACACAAATGTAAAAGTAACAGTGTGTGACAGAGTGTAATAGACGTAGTTCACAATATTTTGTGGGTTGATACCTAACTAAAGTTCAAGGAATATGTGAAAATTCTGCACTGCTACGGAAAATAATATTGTTTGAAATTTTTACAAAATGATGTTAAGCTAGATGTCTGCGATTGCTTCAGGCCCTAAATCACCTTACAGAAATGTGGTTTGTGATGATTGTCGGTGGTGTGACATCGTCTATGGATGACGCGGCAAAAAACAGTTTAAAAGCGCGCGCGCAGGTGTGTTGACGTCGTGTAGATTGAAGGTGATCACAAAAAGCTATTTCGGCGTGTTAACAATGGCGACAGTGAAAATAGGTGATTTGGTGAGATGTTTTGACGGTGAAGGAGACATAATTCAGTGGTTGGAGAAATTAGAATTGGTGGCGAGATTGAAGGATATCGGAGATCTCGCAACTGTCATACCGCTATTCTTGGAAGGGTCCGCGTTTGCCGTCTACAGCGAATTAAAAGACGAGGATAAGAAAGATGCTGAGTGCATTAAAAAAGACCTGCGCGATTCATTCGCTATGAACCCATTTCAGGCGTATGAGCAGCTGGCCCAGCGAAGGTGGGTTAGATGGGAGTGGAAAGAAGGACCGGTAGCTTTAACGAATGACATTGCATCATAGTGGACGAGACAGTGGTTTCAGCTGAGGAGGTAGCGGCTCACTTAAGGAGGTATGGATTGGAAGCAAAGCCACCATTAGATCTGGAGGGCGGACACGTTCTCGGGCTTCGAATTGAGCGAGAAAATGGAGTTCTGGTGTTCAGGCGTGGGAATACTATTCCTGAACTGGAATCGGCTACAAAGCTTACGAAGAGGCAATTGTTTTCTGTATGTGGGCAGTTGGTTGGCCATTACCCGGTGTGTGGGTGGCTTCGGGTCGCTTGTAGCTTTGTGAAAAGAGCATGTTCTGGGGATACATGGGACTCATATGTAGGAGAAAATGCCTAGAGAATTCTCAGTGAAGTGATCCGAAAAGTAAAATGTGACGATCCCGTAAAGGGTTTTTGGAATATTCCTGCAGATCTTACGACGGGAAGAGTGTGGTGCGACGCAAGTTCATTAGCGTTCGGAGCTATGGTGGAAATTGATGGAAAAGTTGTAGAAGATATGTCATGGTTAAGAAAGGCCACGGACGTTGGTCATATAAATGTGGCAGAACTCGACTCTGTTGTTAAGGGAATAACGTTGGCATTGAAATGGGGACTAAGAACTATGCAGTTGATGTCAGATTCCGCAACAGTGGTGGGATGGGTTACGTCTGTTTTGACGAAGGATCACCGGATCAGAGTTTCTGGTATGTCTGAAATGTTAGTCAAAAGGAGGCTTGGACTGATAAAAGAGCTGGTGGACGAATATGGTCTTGAGTTGACCATCACTCTTGTTAAGTCAATCGAAAACAAGGCAGATCCTTTGACAAGAGTTGATCGCAGATGGCTCAGAAGTGATGTGGCGGCTGTGGGAGTGGTTGAAAACTCTGAAGTGAAACGCTTGCATGAGCAACATCATTTTGGTGTAGACAGGACTCTTCATCTGATCCGACTGGTGAACCCAGACGTTCGGAGAGAGGAAGTGGTGGAATGCGTAAGGAACTGCATACAGTGCCGGACCGTAGATCCAGCACCTGATAGACACAACCCTGGAGTGTTGAACGTGGAGCGCAATTGGAGCAAGATCGCAGTTGACGCGACACACTTTGGGAGCAAGTGCTACCTCACTGTCATCGATTGTGGGCCGAGTAGATTTGCCTTGTGGCGAGAAATTAGAGCCGAGAGCAGTGAAGATGTGGTCCGTAATTTAAAGGAAGTCTTTAGAGAAAGAGGTCCCCCGGACGAAATTTTACTCGATAATAGCATTCCGTTCTCTGGCGCTACGAGAATTGTGTAGGGAGTGAGGTGTTCGCCAGAGGTTCAGAGCTGCTTATCGTCCGTCAGGGAATGGAATAGTTGAAAGGCATCACCGCACAATAAAGAGGACTGCGGCACGGAGCAAGATCGATCCCCTGCAAGCTGTATTCTGGTACAACTTAGCATCTGCTCACCCGGGTCAAGAAGAGACGTCGCCTGCCAACATTGTGCATGCTTACATGTGGCGGCACCCATTCGTACCACCTGCTGAACTAGAAGAAACCAGGGAATCCTCGTACCGCCCAGGCGATGTTGTAGTTTTGAAGCCGCCCAATGCAAGGTGTACCACAAGGTGGCAGCCTGGTATTGTCACTCGGGTTGTGAGTGAGTGACAACAACGTAGAGATAGACGGTGTGCCAAGGCATGTGCTGGACATTAGACGACTGTTTGACGACAGTGGAGAAAGTGAATCAGAAGATGCAGACGATGAGGAGCTCAGTGGGGCTGTGGAGCTGGATGAAGGTATAGCAGCAGAAGATGATGTGTCAAACGAATCCGAAGAACAAAGACGGGAAACAGGGTTCGGCGTCCCCCGCAGTGGCTCGATGATTATGAGTGGTGATTGGTGATGAGGACATCAGGAGGGCGTGTGGTTTGTGATGATTGTCGATGGTGTGACATCGTCTATGGATGACGCGGCAAAAAACAGTTGAAAAGCGCGCGCGCAGGTGTGTTGACGTCGTGTAGATTGAAGGTGATCACAACAAAAAAATAATCAAAATTCGATAACTTTTAATTTTTTGTAATTAACAAAATATTTGTATTAAACGCATATTTACGATTTTTAAAAATTCTTATATCTCTGACTTGGTCTAGATTATGACACATATCTCTTAAACATTTTCGATTTGTAATTAAGTCAGGTGTCAACTCATAAAACATTGTAGACTAGGTCTGTTACATCCGGTATACATACATCCAGATGTTCCTCGTTCTGCCATTTCTTAGTATTGCGCCATCCCGCGCGAACAAAGCGAGAACGTTCGAGGAAGGCCAAGCTACGCCGTCTGGCGGGCATGACACACATGCACCACAGATGTGCACCGACACGTGCACCAGAGGAGGCGGTCTGCGAAACAATCTGCGACCAGTATCCAAACCGATCGGACCGTGGATGCACGTCCTGACTCTTACTTTCCACTAAATGTCCATCTCTTTTCAATTCTGTCTTTCATGTATTCTATGCCGTTCTCGCTCTCGGTGGCTTTTCCCCGATGAGAATAAACAAGGCTGGATGACAATGGTTTTTACTTGAACACAACTAACCTTCCCAAATATATATATATTGTAACGTTACGTTATGGTACCTACCACATAAATAAATATTCATCAACACCAAAAGAATGACACCAAATCTTCAAAGACGTCGCTAGGGCGGCAATACATATATAAATCATAAATGCATAGATCAAGTACATATGCAAAACTAATTTATTAAAGAGATGAATATGAAAAAAAAACAATTTAATTATTCCCAGACATTACAGAAATGCTAGGCATGTTCGGTCGCAAAACATTAATAACCTCACTTACCAAGGGAAATCTTGGCACATTCTTCTTTGACATCGGTTTGTGTTATATCTATATCAGTATACAGCTCGTCATCTTCCGCTCCCAACCCTGGCTCACCCTTGACGGTAGATGTTCCTGACTCGAAATTGATGGTATATGTTCCTGGTTTGACAACAGATTAGAAAAATAGAATAAGCCAAGAAACAAAATGTGTCCATTACTGAAATACACGCGACATCTTGCCAAATTCACAGGAACAAGTTTAACATGTAAAATTGTTTAATGTGAATAAATATACTTGTCCAGACTAAATGCTACTTGTATTTTATTTTATATTTCATTGTTAATCTATGAAGAAAGTATTGAGACAAACAACATTATTAAAAGGACTTACCACTGAAAATCTTGGCACTTTCTTCTCTACCAGTATATAGCTTGTCGTCTTCCGAAGCCCACTCTGGTTCCGACTTGACAAATGTCCGTGGCTCGAACTTGATGGCAGATATGTCTGGCTCATCAAGATGAGCACTGGGTTCGGGATCCTTCGTATTATTTTTTTCTTTAACCTTATTATTAAGTTCATTATCCCCGCTCCCAGGTTCAGACTTCATCGTGAAATGATCGGGATAAACAGGATCCATGACTTTATTGGGCTGTAGCACACAATTTTTATTTTTTTTAAATTGCGAACCCTTGACTGCATTTGCCGATAATTAGGTAATATTAGTGATTCATTTAAGGCTTTAGTAAAACGATATCAATATTTTATAGCGTTAACAAACGTAATTAAGCAATTTGAATATGATTAAAAGTTATTACGGTGACACCCAGATATCTGACAAAACAAACGTCAAATGATTTTACCATGGATTAAGGTCAAAGACAATGTTTTGGGGTGCGTTCAAGTATATTATTACGCGATGTAATTATAAAGCAGAGAGAAAAATGTCATATAGAAAAAAAAAATTTATTTTATTTGGTAACATTAAAACATCTTTCTATGTTCTTAATCCGTCTATCAAACTTATTACCTCAAATTGCCGAACCATTGTCATTCGATGCTCACGGCGGTAGAAATATCATATAGGTTCCCTTATTAGGTATGCGTTATTTGCAAATGGATCCCATCTGTCGTGTATAATTTTTTTCGACACCAATTCAATTACATATTTAAGTATAAGCAAAAGGAAGAAGAAGAAATTCGATGTGGTTTTTAGCAATTAAGAATTAAAATTTAGGCTAAAGTGCTGTCTGTATTCATCATTTAACATAAATCCATAGAACGACGATTTAAATAGAGATGGAAAATTAAGGTGCAGTAGTTTAAGGCAGACACTCGGGGATCCATTCATCAAAAACACTCCCAAAAGAGGGACAGTGGACGAGACACAAAATGGATTGAGTCACACTTACACGGACAGACTAGGCCGGCCTATCTACCCACCTAAGGAGCTCGAACGAGTCACCCATACCCGAATAATTTTCTTATATAAAACAAGATTCGTCCCATTACTAAATAGATCGCAATTCCTGGGCGGGCGGTGTCTGAGTCCAGTCAAACCGCCACACAAAGTTCTGTCGTTTATACTGCCTTCTAATCAACGTTCCATCTAGATGGCAGTAGAAGCACCTGCAATAATAAATGATTACTACTAGGCTTATCATACGTTCTAGTTCCACACAGTGGTCCCGGCGTCCCGACCGGTATGACACTTTGTCCCGGCCGTTGCGGGTGCGATGTGCGAGCTCCCTCGCACGTCGCGGGCAACAGTTGACTTTGATCATGGATCACTTGCAATGTACTTAGGTTTCAACTAGATGACGCAGCAGCGCGTAATTTATCTACCTAATTCAGTTAAGGTTTTAACTTAACCCTTTTTAAAATTGTGTTTAAAATGCTGAAAATACTACCCATTTATAAAAATGCTTTGTGCTTAGGACAGCAAAATGATGTGCCAGCAATGTTTCCTAGACTTTTATATTGTGCACGGTGGGCGGACTAAAGTTTGTGTAACGGCTGTCGCAAGCTCTTCATCTATTTAAAACATTATTTAAAAACGAAGATTTCATTGTAGATTTAGTTTTTGCTGCCAAATTGGCCACATTTGCCTTTCACCCAGCTATACATGATATGAGCTTCAAAACTTCTGACTGTACGTCCAAATTGATTTCAAAATTCTTTGAACCAAATGCGAAGCGATAATTGAACTTCACAATTATTGTAAATCTAATTATAACAATTTCAATTACACAAAACATTTTTATTAATTTATCTTAAAACTTGGAGAGTTTGCGCTTACATTTATGCCTGCAATATTATCTCAACAAATTTGTCCAGTAATTTTTCAATTTTGTTACAAATTTTGAAAAGAGCTCTCTGAAAATATTTTAGGCAAGTGACATAGTTAAGATGAGTGCGGTGCTACAAAGTACACGATTTATTTAACTTTTGCCAAATTAGTTCTAGCATTAAAAATACCCTCATTCCGTTATGAGTATCATTTTAAGATGAGCACGTGCACACAGAACATTCCCTTATTTGAAACAAAATTACACATTTCATAAGTCATGATCATTAAATGGTAAATATAGTGAGTAGGTAATTTGAATTTGGTACCACCCACGAATTTCATGCACATGTCTCACTTGGGGGCTGGAACGCATACTCACAATAAATTATTTCACTTTATAACACATATATTTTTACTGTACATAAAAATGTAGCTAGTGGTTCAATAGCACGTTCAATAATTATACATTATCATTTTAATTACGTACATTATATGTGACAGAAGCTGCTGGAACACAGGCGCTTTCCTAGTCCGGTAGCTATAAACTAATTAATATGCAATTAATCAATAAAAACAATAAAATCAATATACATAACGAGAAACTATATAAGTTTAGCACAAAACGCGCGTGATTAGAAATTTCTTAGACTAAAACTAACAATCTGTCACTTTGTTCAATAAGCGAAAAATTGAAAGTAAATATGTATTTCGTACACGTCATGCGCTTATATTTTAAAAAGTACATATCGCATATTGCACGTGTGAATGCGGTGATTCAAATCCACGGCTATCATTGCCGTTCCAAGCTGTATGACGACACAGGCGACGTATACACGCGGGGACGAGTCTATTACTGAAAAGGCGAATTGCTCCTGCAAATAACTCTTTATAGTCCGCTTTCTCTGGAATTCTTATTTCTGAATACCCGATTGATTCCACCAACAGCCTCCACGAATATCGAATTGATGTCTATCTATCCTGTGTGAGTTGACATGTGCCGATTTAAGGAAGACTTTAATTTGCACCTGTAATCGCACAATGTACATGATATGGGTTTCTCTTTACTATGAATAAACATGTGCTGATTCAAGTGAGATTTTGATTTGCACCTATAATTGCACGTAGAACAAGAAATTGGTTTCTCTAGTGTGTGAACGAACATATGCTTTTTCAAATTGTGTTTTGAAATACACTTATAATCGCATCTTGTACAGGTTACTGGTTTCTCACCAGTGTGAGTAAACATGTGCTGATTCAAATTAGATTTCGAATTGCACTTATAATCGCACAAAGCACATGATATTGGTTTCTCTTTAGTATGAACAAACATGTGCTGATTCAAATGAGATTTAGAATTGCACTTAAAATCACAAATAGCACATGATATCGGTTTCTCTCCAGTGTGATTAAACATGTGCTGATTCAACAAAGATTTTGATTTGCACTTATAATCGCACAACGTACATGATACTGGTTTCTCGCCAGTGTGAGTAAACATATGCCGATTTAAGTTTGATTTTGAAATACACTTATAATCACACATGCTACATGAAATTGGTTTCTCTCCAGTGTGAGTAAACATGTGCCGATTTAAGGTAGATCTTGAACGACATTTATAATCACATGTGGTACATGATATTGGTTTTTCACCGGTGTGAATAGACATATGACGATTTAAGGTAGATTTTGAATGACACTTATATTCACATCCAATACATGACAACGGTTTCTCTCCGGTGTGAGTAAACATGTGCTGATTCAATAAAGATTTTGATTCGCACCTATAAGGACACATAGCACACGATATCGGTTTCTCTCCGGAGTGAGTAAACATATGGCGATTCAATAAAGATTTTGAATCGCACCTATAATCGCACACAGTACATAATATGTCCTTAATATGAGTTAACATGTGCCTGTACAACACAGATATTGAAGTACACTTATAATCACACACGGCACATGATTTAGGTTTCTCTTTGGCGTGAATTAAAATGTGCTTATTCAAATCGTGTTTCGAAATGCACTTATAATCGCATATGGCACAAGAAACTGGTTTCTCTCCGGTATGAAAAAACATATGCTGATTCATTTTAGATTTTGAATTGCACTCATAATCGCACACGGTACATGATATTCTAATATGTATGAGCATATGTTGGATTAACAGAAATTTCGAATTACATTTATAATGACACTTAGTACATGATATCTCATTTGTGTGAGTAAGCATGTGCTTATACAATACAAATTTTGAATTGCACTTGTAGTCACATGTTGTACATGACAATTTTTTTTTTCTAGTATGAGCAAGTATGTGCTCTTTCAGTCTGGATTTATGTACACATTTATAATCACACATTGCACATGATAATGGTTTTTCTCCGGTGTGAGTGCACATGTGCAGATTCATCGTGGACTTGAAACTGCATTTGTAATTACACACAGTACATGATATTGGTTTCTCTCCACTTTGATCAGGGAAAGAGATCTTAAAATATGCATTGCGTTTACTCGAATAAATGTCCTTAGCTGATAGTGGTTGCTTTGGATGGTGGGCTGTGTCCCCGCTATCCGGACAGACCGGGGTATGTAGGACTGCAATCGCCTGGGAGTCTGGAATAAAAAATATTGATTAACGTCTCATTTTTTGCACCGTCGTGACGAACGCCAATACGTGTACAATGTGTGTATAGGCTGTGTTACATTTTTTACAACAAATAATCAACAACATTGCAAGACTTATTACGGTTGAATTATAAACTTAGTGTTGTACAAGCTGTAACCTGCTATTGCTTGACAGTTGAAGGTGGCACTGACGATTCTCGTCTCCTAAATATAAAAATAAAAAAGACTCAGTCTCTACACTTTTAACATTGCGGACTGGTGACGCCACCTATACTTAACGCACCAAAGCTAGGTGCGAGATGACGTGGATGTTGAGGAATAAGTTTCGTCGTATTGTCGCCACAAAGTGACAGTGAAACTCGGCCCGACGATGACGCCAGGTTGATGATTTACGGCTGGGTATACCTACTACACATTCTCTCTTAAAACCTGAGTGTATGCGGTGGCAAAATGCAGCTTTGTTGATGTAAAATCACTAACCCTTCTGTACGCGGTAGAATATAAAACTTGAGTCATTTCTCACGTTGACAACAATACCTCTGCCACAGTTGGGAGCCGATCAGCACATTAATGTAAACCTCAATCACAATAAGACTATCAAGTTGACATCCAAAAAATTATGGAATTTAATTGTGAATTGTTTATCTGCTATTTGCAACCTCACAAATATTCTCTCAAAACACATTTATAAATTGACTAACCCCTGGAAATGTTCGCACATTCTTCTTTGACGTCAGTAAATGTTATCTCTACATCAGTATAGAGCTCGTCACCATCCGCTTCCCAGCCCGGCTCGGTCTTGATGGTAGATATTACTGGCTCGGGTGTATCTACCAATCAGGAATGGTAGAGTGTTAAGAAATAGACAAAATTAGTATCTTTGCTGCCTGTTTTTCGAGAAAATTATATGATAGTTAATAAATAAAATAAAACACAACATTGTTTATTTCACGCTACAATTAAATTTAAAATAAAAACGTTTACGACGCTTACTGCACCATCTTCAGTAATAAACTAAAACTTAAAACTAGAAGATATTTTATCTACTGCATGGCGGTGGTCGTTACGAGAATGGAATGTGGAGAGGGGGGTTGGTGGGCAGGGATGATATAGGCATTAATTACTGAAGATGATGCGGTAAGCGTTAAATTAATTACAATGGACTCCCACAAAGCTAATCACGTAAATATTGAAATAAATTAATTGACATTATATTGTGTTCGTAGTAACAAATATAATAAAACTGCACAGCTGTAAACTCTTCCATACGGGTATAATGATATATTATTAAGGAGAACACGTTCATGTGTTGTCACTGTCACTGTAGCGTAGTTGGTAATGCACCTGGTTCGAATCCCGGCAGCGCAATAATAATATTTTTCGATAAATTTGATTTTATATGTATATCTTTATAATTAATACATTTAATCAGTATTTAAATGATATATTTATCACGCTTCCAAAAGATTAATTAAAATTCCTCCACTCTGCGTTTCGCCTTTTAACCAAATTTATTGTTATATTATAGAAAATGTGAACTTCTCAGTAAACAGACTAAATGATATTGTCTTAAAAAAACATTTACAAATTGACTTACCGCTGAAATTCTTGGCACATTCTCGTTTCACATCGGTGTACGTGATGTCTTTATAAGCACCGAGCTGAACACCTCCCGCTCTGCATCCAGACTCAAACTTGACAGTAGATGATTCTGGCTCGGACTTACAAGCGTTGCATCTTTGCGCATCAAAAGCACACCTAGAATCTGGTTCTGTGATGTCATTTTCTTCCTTAACCCCTACGAGTTCGTGGCCCCCGCTTTCAGGCTCAGACTTCACCGTGAAATAATCGGGACGAAGAGGATCCATTATTGTTATGTGAAGCACTCCTCCAAGTATTACTTATAAGATTTTAATTCATCTAATCATTTAAGACATCTTCGACAGACTCGGTTAATACATTTTATATTACCGGTGCTTTCGAGGCCCTAACAGAATAATTATTGCTCATTTTTACAGAAATAACAAACACATTCATGTGACCTATAAAATAATTGGATTCAACGCTGGCCGATTTATCGCAAAACGTAAATGTCAAATGAATTTGTCATAGACAAAGATTCGAGCTGCGTTCAGCGTACTTTGTCGTGCGATAAAGGTATGTTTTGGTAATGGTGCCTACTTTTCCTGCCCCTGACTTTGCAAAATATTTTATAGGAACAGGACGACAACGAATGTCGGTCATCCGTTTGGAGGATGATAATTTGATTCTCATCTTCAATTTAATTCAGTGTATTATATTGTAATAATAGATCTATCAGTTTGACGCCCCTCAGAGCTGATCGAAAATGGATAAACTGTTTACTTGAAATTATGGACTATTTTGTTGACTTATACAAATTAACTTTGAAAGGGTGAGATCCGTTCATTAATATGCTAGTGCATCTATATCACCACGAAGATCGAATCATTTTGATGTATTTTAAACTATATAAGAGACATTGATCAGTGGATTATTTAGTTGTTAGTCACCATCTGCTTGAGCAAAAAGTTTTACGAATGATACAATAAATTTAGAATCATATAAGGACTAAAATATTTTCAGTAAAAGGATTAAGTACTGTACTATGTTTTAATTAAAAACTATTATTACTACTTATATAATATTTTATTACTAATTCAATTTATCACTACAAATCATATGATAAAAAAGTACAAGTTGTTTTGTTGTAGTGCTTATTTTACAATTTATTCTTCTTCTTCTTCCAGTTTTCGTCCAGTTACAGAATAGTTAGTAATCATGTTGATGTCCATTAGTGTTCGCAGCAGCGATAAATAATTGAACTGTAAAGTTTTCAAATCATAGCCTCGGATGTTCAGCCAGAATATCTTTGCGTCTTTCAGGGCTTCTTGTACTATAGCCTAAATGATATGATTTTACAATATTTCTCGACGTGAAATGTGGCGATAATAATACTTGGATTTTTTGAGGGACACAACGAAACGAGATGAAGATTGTATGGAAAAAATAATGGTGAACTGGACACAGTCCTGAACGCATCCGTCGGACGACACAACACCGCAATGCACAGCACTGAACGCAGCAAGCGAAAAGCAAGCGGACTGGGCTTGACTATTTTCCTAAATATTAGAATATAGAGTATAAATACTACACACCTAAGATTATTATGCATTAACTCGGTATCTATATATCTAACCTATAGAGGTAGATAATAATATCTACCTCTTTCTATATAACAAACTAATATGCATAACAATATACCAAAACGAATGATATGGGCCAGATTATCATTCATACACCTGATCCTTCTGGTCTCATGCACACACTTATATCATGCACTCCGAAACGAATAGAGAGTGATCTCCTACAAGATGGATGGATTACAACTCTACGCAACAGAAGACCGGAGCGATTGGATACACATAATCAATGTCACTCCACGAAAGTTTATACCAACATCAATAACTGCATTCATTACATTCAAATGATTTCTCTCAAATATATTAGTTCACATGTTTGTCGATGTCACTCTTAACGGCACTAGAATAATTGGCCTCGTTATAGAAATTATTTTCACCTACATGTTTAACCATGTGAATTTTCAATTGATCTCTCGTAATACACTTGTAATTACACATGGAACATAATACTGGTTTATCTCCGGTGTGAGTAAACATATGTCTATTTAACTTGGATTTTGAATGACATCTATATTTACACATACTACATGATATTGGTTTCTCTCCGGTATGGATAAACATATGCATTTTTAATTTGAAGTTAGACGTGCACTTGTAATCACAAATGTTGCATGATATAGGTTTTTCTCCACTGTGAGTAAACATATGTTGAATTAACAGGGAATTAGAAAGACACTTATAATCGCATGCGGAACATGCTATTGGTTTCTCACCGGCGTGAGTAAACATGTGACTTTTCAATTTAGAGTTTGATTGGCACTTGTAATCACATATGTTACATGATATTGGTTTCTCTCCAGTGTGAGTAAACATGTGCCTGTTCAATCTAGATTGTGAACGACACTTATAATCGCACACGGAACATGATATTGGTTTCTCTCCGGTATGAATAGACATGTGATTATTTAACAAAGATTTTGAGTTGCACTTATAATCACAGGTGGTACACGACATGGGCTTCTCTCCGGTGTGAGTAAACATGTGTTGAATTAATATAGATTTCGAATGGCACTTATAATCGCATGTGGAACATGAAATTGGTTTCTCTCCGGTGTGAGTAAACATGTGCCTGTTTAACTCAGATTTTGTATGGAACTTATAATGACATAAGGTACATGATATTGGTTTTTCTCCAGTATGAGTATACAAGTGCCTCTTTAATTTAGATTTTGTATTGCATTTAAAATCACACATAGTGCATGATATAGGTTTCTCTCCAGTATGAGTAAACATGTGCTTTTTTAACAATGATTTTGAAATGCACTTATATTTACATAGTGTACATGCTATTGGTTTCTCTCCGGTGTGTGTAAACATATGTTGATATAACTTAGATTTGCAATCACACTTGTATTCACAGACGGTACATGAAAATGGTTTATCTCCGGTATGAGTAAACATGTGCTTCTTCAATGTAGATTTTGAAATGCATTTATAATCGCACATAGTACATGATATTGGTTTTTCTCCGGTGTGTGTTAACATGTGCTTGTTTAAGGTAGATTTGAAAATACACTTATAATCACACACAGTGCATGATACTGATTTCTCTCCCGTGTGAGTAAGCACGTGCTGATTCAAATTAGATTTTGAAATACACTTATAATCGCATATTGTACATGCCATTTGTTTCTCTTTGGTATGAGTAAACATATGATCTTTCAGTTTAGATTTAGAAATGCACTTATAATCACACACGGTACATGATATTGGTTTCTCTCCAATGTGCGTAAACATGTGCATATTCAAAGCAGATTTGAAATTGCACTTGTAAACGCACTTGGTACATGATATTGGTTTCTCTGCACTGTGAATGACCATATGCCTCTTCAGAGACGCCCGACGATTAGTGGAGTAACTGCACTCAGAACAGGTCAGAGGTTGCACTGTAGAATGACCTTTGATGTGACTTTGCATCGGCTTTGAAAGGTGAGCGTTGTCATATTTTTCCAGATTGTCTTGGGTGTGTGGGATAGAACTAGCCTGAGAGTCTGAAAAAAATTTCATTTTATTGATTAAGAGCATTCTTTACTTTTACATTTCGTGGTACGCTATTAGTATTTTATATTTGATTAAAAAGATGCTAACAGTTAATGTATTATAAATATTTACTAAATACTTAAGCGCATTATATATTATGTGTGTGTCATTTTATAATAATCTTGTAATAAGCTATGTAGATTTTAATATTTAATGCACGCGTTGCATTGTTTAGTGGAATCGAAAAGGGATTGCATAGCTTTATTAACGGTTCCGAGATTGGGAGAGACACTTCGGGATTCCCTTCATATAGATGACTAATAAATAAGATTATTAAATAAATGAGAAATTTTAGTTTTGCTAGAACCATTTACCGTGAATTATCGGTACTAGAATATTAAATTTTGTTCGTGTCTAACGTTTAATAAATGCAGTACTAATTTATCTAGCAGACACGTGAAGAAGCATCATCACCGTCAGCAACAACACAGCATATCTCAATTTTTTATCAAGTTATTTATATCATTGGATTTAATTTTCACTAGCTTTAAAATAGCGTCCAATAGGGGCGTGCAAATAAAAGTTTAAGTAAAGTACCTATGTTTAGTTCAGTTTCAATTTAGAAAGAATCAGCTCATTTTTACAACTCTAGAAATGTAAATAGTACTTGAGTAATTGTACGAAAATCATTTAAAACCAGTACTGTCTCTCCCCTGTAGTTTAATTAACCATTAACGTGGCAAGGTGTAGAATGTTCTGTCAAAAAACATGAGGGGTGTAGAAACAAACGCAACCATTTTGGAAAAAATTGACAAAATAATGCATGACTGCAGAAATTTAGTGTATGGCAGACTTCAACTTGTAAATATGTATTTAAATCACAAACTTATCATTATATAATAAAAATATAATTTTTAATGTTCACGTTTGAAGCAGGGGTAGAAATTTTCATTTAAAGAGATTTGAAAGATGTATTGCGAACCAAATCTCATCTGATCAAGGCCGCTATATGACAACAGACATGAAGGAGGAAAGTTAAAGAAGTATCTAAATTGCCTTTTATTCTCATTCCTACAACGTGGTTATTAAAAAGGTGGTGAATTATTTTTTTCTGCCATTAATTATATATTTGACTTACCACTGGAGATCTTGGTACATTCTCCTTTGACATCAGTGTATGCTATATTTATATCAGTGTAGAGTTCAGATTTGAAGATTGATGTTCCTGCCTCGGACTTGATTGTTGACGTTGCCAGCTCGGACTTGACTGTTGATGTTTCCGGCTCGAACTCGACTGTTGATGTTCCCGGCTCGGACTTGACGGCACACGTCGCTGGCTCCAACTTGACGGTGTATATTCCTGGGTCAAGTTTATTTACCGATCAGGAGTGGAAAAAATTAATAAATATAAATAATTAATAAACATTTTTGATCGCTACCGGGATCTTTTATTACCCGGGAAAATGCGTTACCATTTACGCAATTTTAACCGAACAAATTTTGAACTTATATTCTGCAGTCGTTCTAATTGATGCATCTATTATTCAATTTTTCAAAGCAAGGTAATCTTGATGGCAACGAAATATTAATTTGTGTTAAAAATACACGAATTATGTTTTGAAATTGCAACTTTATGAAATAAATCGTACTTACCATCACGCCGTTTCGCCGCGGGGGTGGGCATAGAGGATAGAGCGCACACTCTTCTGCCCTAACATACAATTCTCGTCTCATCCACATACATACATCTTCTCATACAAGCTAGCCGATTGTTGAGGCTTCTAACAGAACCATCCTCCATTATATGATTCAGTGCCAAGTCTTCCGCGGACGTCCTCCATTTCTGTTACCATCAACACTTGCGTCATATATCTTTCTCACACTTCTCGCCTCACTCATCCGTTCCATATGATCAAACCACTTACGTGATCCTTTCTTAATCTTACTCACTATAATTACATCAGCTTTACATTCTTTCCTTATTTCTTCATTCTTTACTGTCATAAATAGATTTGCCACATATACGCCTAAGTGATCTCATTACAACTATCGTTCTATTTTCGTTCCTCTTCTGTCAGGTCCAGGCCTTCTTCCATACATTAGTCGGTAGCAGGACTCCATTGCGCATCGCTAGTCTTGCCTCGGTTGACAAATTCCCTTTAGATATAATTCCATTCAAAGCGCTGCAGTCACCCTCCTTTCAGTTTCTATCAAACATACTTCCCAAATACAGAAACTCATCTACTTGTTCCAAACATTCATCACCTATAAGTATTTTACAAGAATGTCTCTTCTCTCAATAGGTAACCTGTTTTGTAAGAAAAATATCAAATTAATCGACAGGTCATTGGTTCATCACGAGGTGTGTTGACCCACCTGACATAAAAAATTAAAAATTGACTAACCACTGGAAATGTTTGCACGACCGTCTATGACATCAGTATAATATGGTATATTTATATCATTATAGAGCTGGTCACCTTCCGCTCCCCACCCTGGCTCAGATTTGACGGTAGGCACTCCCGGCTCATCAAGATCAGTAATCGTGTGTGATACCTTGGTATCATATACACCTTCAACCTTGATGAGTTCATCGCCCCCGCTCCCTGGTTCAAACTTCACCGTGAAACAATCTGGATAAACGGGATCCATGATTCTACTAGAATATATTATACATAGTATACAGTAACACTCCTCAAACTATTCTTTCTTGGCTTTTAATTTGATAATTGTAACAATCGCGGTCCCATGGCACCTGACGTCTCAGCAAGCACGGGTGACGCCTTTACGACGGTTTTGGTTAATATGTTTATATTATAAGTGCATTTAAGTTCTGAGCAGAACAATTCCATCATAACTATGACACCGAACACATTTAAGCGACTTAAGATAGATAGTATTAAAAAATATTAACGTCAAATATCAAACGAGTAATACCATGGAGAAAGACACAGACAATTTCTGAGGTACGTTCAACGGAGCAACGTGCGTTGACGTTATTTATAACTAGGCAATTACGAAATTGTTATTTCGTAAACCGATGTGTCACTGGACGATCTAAACGTTGTATTGTAAATTAACCAAATCTCATTTTTTTACCTACCAACTAAAAGGGCATGAGGGATATAAGATTGTTTGGCAATGTGCGCACTGACTACTAAATGTTCCAACGATAGAACAGTTGAAAACAATGGCAAACTGTTGAAAAAATAGGTTTTTCCTCAGAGTGCGCTCGGTATTTGATATCAGATACATAATTAAGGATCATCGATGCCATATCAAACTATAGGAAGTAGTCAAAACGCCATGAGCACTTTGCGTATATGATTCATTGTTTTTTATAAGTATGTTTAACTCTTCAGTTGCTATGCAGTAACACAAGTATACCGCTCGGTACATATCGTTACATGCCGCCGGGGTTAACGCCCGCGTTATTAGAACATTGTATATGAAAAGGTATTTTTTTAGGGGTTTGTTTTTCGACTTTGCAACATTTTTTCCAGCGACAGCCAATTTGACAGTCGATTTGTGCTCAGTTTGGTTTGCCATTTCACCATGTATACACTAACGATAAAACAAATAAGACCAATACTTCTATTTAACATGAAACTGTAAATAAAAACTGGGATTCGTAATATAGGTAGAGCTAGTATTGGTGCATTCACCCAAACCAATTAATCAAACCTATAATAATTGTTGTCACAAATTTTCTTAAATATTATATTTAGGATATATAATTTTTAATTTTTGTAATTGCTCTCTATACACGCACCTTATGTATGATATGAAGGTGTTTTTAAAAAAAATTATTTTTCGAATTAGCAACATTTTTTTCAGCGATAGCTAACAGCTGATTTGTGCTCAATTTGGTTTGCCATTTCACCATGGATAGACTTACGCCAGAACAACGCTTCCTAGCCACCGCTCCTCTCGGCATGCATCATCTATCCCAGCCACCCCCAGTAGGAGACGCATACCCTAATAATTTATTTAATTTATAATACATTTGATGTATATGTTGTGAGTGTGCAGTTACGATTAGATGATATGAATCAAGAGATTATGCGTGCGAGCGCCAGCTGCCTTCAATAAATTACACCTATCGTTCACCTATTATTTTGAATTATAATGCAGTATGTGTGTTGCCAGAATAGAATAAACAAAAACTACTACTTAGAGTTGTCACACGTTTATTGATGATCGTTGCACAATTACAGTTAGAAGTACACATAGTAAAAAGTCCACAACGAGGAGCGTTTGCTAGTGATCTTATCTTGAAGTGACGCGCAGCGGCCGGCTTCCCGGGAAGCTACCAGCGCATATTATTGTTGCCTGTAAACCGATCCAGGGAACGTAAGCGGTGTTACTGATTGTGGACGCGATAGACCTCTGCATAAATATTATTATTAATGGAAATATAAATATTTCAATAATATACATTATCATTTTTAAAATGTATATTACATGTGTTAGCTGGTAAGATACAGACATGCGCTAGTCCGGCAGCAAATAGTGTAAATAATATGGTCCTATGTTTAAAAAGTTTTTTTTTTTTTAAATGACACCATAAAAGTCATTTTAGACAATGAGAAACAGTAGTAATTTTACTAAGAACGCGCGCTATCTGAAATTGCACTTAAGTAGACATGCCATACAGCTTGACTAGAAAACGATTAATGGATACATCTGACATAACACAACAGTGAAAGCTTATTCGCCGCCCGGTTGTCATTTTTTACTCTACATTTATCGAGACCGAGCTGCATTGCAGTAATGCAGCAGGGCCTGGCTGGTAAAAAAACACCAGTTACTGTGAAGATCTTCTTCTAATGCCATTTCCACACCGATGGCAGCCGCAAAACTTCTTCATTAATCACAGCTCGTCGCCAGCTCTTCCTCGCCATGTAATGCATTTAGATCTGCCGAGTAGAGCCTGTGAATGGTTATTATTATGTAGATAGTCCAAATAAATTGTGGCAACACAGCAAGAGTGCAGCGATCCTGTACAAGATGGACGAATCAAATAAAAGACAGCACAGAACCAGGATTAACTCTAGTGACAGGGGAGTGGGAAGAAATCCTGACCCAGTACACCCAGCAACGAGTTGTAGATACTTCGACGGTGTCTGCATGTAAAAAGTGTGAGATATTTGACATCTGTTAGTTGTATGCATGTGTGTGTGGCCGCTTGGTGACAAATGGGAGAGTATGTGAGAAGGCTGATCGCTGTGAACGGAGTGGGGAATCGGGAAGCGTTAAAGTCGCTGGCAGCGCAGTAGTGCTCTCTTTCAATACTCCTCGGTTCTTAAGGTAACATATCTTATTATGTATATATTACATTGTTGCACGAAGTAAAGTAATAATAAATTGTCAAATATTTCGACGATAGACTTTCATTTCTACCACCAACCCATAAGGAAATATGTAAGATTATTACCGTGTATATATACATTACAGAAAATGTTTTTACATATTAATTATCAAACTACGTCTAACTCCACATTGGTATTTCATACATTACATTCAAAAGATTTCTCTCCAATGTGTTTTATCATAAAATATTTCTTAATGTCTCTCTTAGCTGCACCCGACTATGAATTCTCATCTATATGTTTAGCCACGTTATTATTTATATGTATGAATTGAAACTATGTTGTATTTTCAATATAGATTTTGAACTGGACATATTTCATGATAATAATTTATCTTGGGTGTGAATAAACATGAGGCGATTTAAAGTTCACTTTGGTTTTTAGATATAATTACAGATAGTACATTATAATGGTTTCGCTCCGGTGTGAGAAAGCGCGTGCTTTTTCAATTTAGATTTTGAAATGCATTTATAATCACACATGTCACACGATATTGGTTTCTTTCCGTCATGAGTAAACATGTGCTGTTTTAACAAAAATTTTGATTTACACCTATACTCGCACATGCTACATGATATTGGCTTTTCTCCTGTGTGTGTAAACATATGATGAGTCAACTCAGATTTAAAATTGCATTTATAATCGCACACTGTACATGATATTGATTTCTCTCCTGTATGAGTAAGCATATGCTTATTCAACACAGATTTGCAAATGCACTTATAATCACACACTGTACATGATATTGGTTTCTCTCCGGTATGAGTAAACATGTGCCTTTTTAAAGCAAATTTGAAATTACACTTAAAATCACATATGGTACACGCAATTGGTTTTTCTCCTGTGTGTGTAAACATATGCTGATTTAATATAGATTTTGATTTGCACTTATAATCACAAATGCTACACGATATTGGTTTATCTTCGGCGTGAGTTAACATGTGTTGATTCAATGCAGATTTGAAAGCGCACTTAAAATCGCACTTGGTACATGATATTGGTTTCTCTCCGGTGTGCGTGACCATGTGTTTGTTCAACGCAGATTTGAAATGGCACTTATAATTACACACGACACATGATATTGATTTCTCTTTTGTATGTGTAAACATGTGCTTATTTAACGCAAATTTAAAAACACACTTAAAATCACACAAGGTACATGATATTGGTTTCTCTCCAGTATGAGTACACATGTGTTGATTCAACCTCGATTTTGATTTGCATCTATAATCGCACATAGTACATGATATTGGTTTCTTTCCAGAGTGAATATACATGTGCTGATTCAGCAAAGATTTTGAAATGCACTTATAATCACACATGATACACGATATCGGTTTCTCTCCGCTATGAGTATACATGTGCAGATATAACTTAGATTTGCAGTCGCACTTATAATCGCACATAGTACATGATACTGGTTTCTCTCCGGTGTGAGTGAACATATGCTTTTTCAATTTAGATTTTGTAATGCATTTATAATCACACATGTTACACGATATTGGTTTTTCTCCGGTGTGTATAAACATATGTTTTTTCAAAGAAGATTTAAAAATGCACTTATAATCACACACAGAACATGACACTGTTTTCTCACTGGTGTGAGTATGCATATGTTGATTCAAATTGGAAACGCACTTATAATCACATATGGTACATGATAATAGTTTCTTTTTGGTGTGAGTTAACATATGGTTTCTTAACTTAGATTTTGTAATGCATTTATAATCACACACGGTACATGATATTGGTTTCTCTCCGGTGTGAGTAAACATGTGGTCTTTCAACTTTGATTTTGTAACGCATTTATAATCACATACGGTACATGATATTGGTTTCTCTCCGGTATGAGTAAACATATGGTCTTTCAACTGTGTTTTTGTAACACATTTATAATCACACACGGTACAGGATATTGGTTTTCCTCCGATGTGAGTAAACATGTGCTTATTCATCGCAGATTTGAAATTACTCTTATAATCGCAAATGTTACATGCTATTCTTTTATTACCGCTGTGTTTAAGCATATGACTTTTTAAAGAAGACCAATTATTACTCGAATAACTGCACTCAGGGCAGGAGAGAGGTCTTGAGGAATGCTTTCTGAAGGGACGTTTCACCAGTTTTGGAAATTTGGTGGTACCACCGCTTTCCGGAGAATTCGTGGTGTGTGGGACAGCACTCGACCGAGAGTCTGGAAAAAAAATCAGCAACATAATTAAGAGCATTATTAACTCATATTTTCCTAGGGTGAATTTCGAGGTATTCTATGCATATTTCATACTCCTTCAGGAACACACTATCAATGAATATATTAATGATAGCAACTAAATATTAAAATGTGTCATGTTTTATACAAATGTTTTGAAATCGGGAGAATACAAATTAGAAAACTATTTGAACATATTTAAAAATAACAATGTAACTTGTCTAATAAGGAAACAACCCATCTGTTCCGAATTCGTAAAACACAATTTTGGCACGATTTTACGATCAGCTACGACCACTGTTATTGACACATTTCCTCGTCAATATTCCCATCCATACATTTCCTAATGCTCGTCTTTTCAGTGCGAATTGTGACCTTGACGCCAGCAGTTGTCAATTTGACCGATATTTGTTCGATCCCGGCATCGCGATAGTATTGACTAGAAAGTTTGTTGTGATACATTAGCAAGATTTACAAGAATTTTAGTCACCGTTATATTTACTTCACATCCTGTAAATAAATAATAAGATGACAAAAAATATTTCCTTAATTTTAAATGTCTCAGTAATTGTAAATCAATCAATATTTTATATATCCATATCAGAAAGTAATTATGATAATAATTCGGTTCACAAAATCATTTGTCGTGAATCAGCCACTAGAAATATATATTATGTACACGTGTGCGTAAATATTCATTGACTAAATATGACAAAAATATAGAGATCTTATTTATCTTTGAGACGAACAAAAATTGGTACCATTTGATTAGCAGCAGCAATGTATGGAATATTCCATCAAAATGCATTATTAATGTTACTTACCACTCGAAATTTTGGAACATTCTCCTTTAACATCGGCATATGTTATCTCTATATCAGTATAGAGCTCGTCACCTTCCACTTCCCCTCCTGGCTCATTCTTAATGATCGATGATCCCGACATAGGTTTATCTGCCGATCAGGAATTGCAATGAGTTAAGGAACAGGCGCGAGTGTAATTAGCATTTTATTAAAGCATATCTATCTCTGTCACTAGGTCGCCTGTATTAGGAAAAATATCGAATTAAGTAACACATGATTCTTTTCGAAGTAACGACTAATGAGAGATGAACAATTGAGAACACTCAACTGGTTGAGATGTAGGCTTACCATAATTATGACGCTGGGCCATTATTATCTAAAGCGGGACAATTCTGAGATTAATTTGGACGTACGTACAGTCAGAAGTTTGAAGCTCGTATCAAGCATCGCCGTGTGAAAAGCAAATGTGGCAGCATTAACTCAATCAACTTGAATGGAATCATCGTTCTTCAATAATGTTAACAGATGGAGAGCTCGCAACGGCCGTTACACGATCTTTCATGTCCGCTCGCCCACCGTGTGCAATACAAAATTCTGAGAAACATTTCCGGGACTTCACTTTGCTATCCGCACAACAGTGCCTTTTTATAAATGGGCATGGGTCTTTTTGCAGTTTATTCGTATTATATACACAATTATGAAAGGGTTAGGCTAAATTAGATCGGTGTTTACGCGACTTGGTACTTCGATCGGCATCACTGTGTTTCCCGGTTTATAATAATGTACATTTGTGTGTGTGTTAGTATTGCCGCCCTTTTTTGAAAGCTAAGAAGACGGTAACAGACAGGCGTCATTTTTATTGCATCCCGTGCTTCGACCAGTCTAGCGGTCCAAATAAACCACCAGTGCGATCGATCGAAATCTAAAGAAAATAATCCAGCTAAAAGAACAACAATATCGGACCAGAAAGACAGCAAAATTAAAGAGGTTAGTGCAGTTCATATATCATACGTGTGCTTATGTTTAATCGGAAACCTGGGAACCAGCTATCGAAGGTATTTACTTGAACAATCCGTGTAAACTGTAGCTAAAGAAAAATTGACTTATTGACTTACCACAGGGAATCTTGGTACATTCTTCTTTGACCTCCGGATAATACGTTATCTCTATATCAGTACAGAGCTCGTCACCTTCCGATGCCTGCCACGGCTCAGATTTGACGATGGCATGGAAATTAATAATAGGATCAGATTCCTCTGTATTTTCTTCTTTAACCTTGATATTTTCATAGCCTCCGTTCCCAGGTTCAGATTTCACCGTGAAACAATCGGGACGAATAGGATTCATGATTCTATAAAACAGTTTTTATAGTTATCACGTTTTAAAGTATTATTAATTGTATTTTAATTCGATGTATCCCGTGGCTGTTGACTTCATAGTGGACACCGATGGCTCCTCTACGGCAGCCTCGATTACTGCTTTGTATATTACCGATATGTGTAAGAACTTAGCAGAAAAACTCCATCATTTAACTAAAATAACAAACATTTTTAGTGTCTTAAAAAATTTAATTAGCAACGCTTCCGAGGTTTATCAATATATAAACGTCAAATGATTATTACCATGAAGAAAAATCATAGATATAGTTCTGGTGTATGTTCAACGCAGCATTGCGCGATGACGTATCACTCGGCGAAAGAGACACATCGAATATAGTATAAATCTAAACCTTTCTTGAGCTCGGAATATTGTGCTCTTTTCCATACTGCCTTCTAAGAATTTGTTACGGTCGCATCTCACTTGTATTACAAATATTATTTTCGGCGCAAATTTTAAATTAATATTTAGGTTTATTCAAATATTTCTGTGCGGGCCGCGCGCCGGGCAATGCATGCCCCTCCTCACCTCGCTTCTGACAAGCATCCACAGCGGAAGAATGGTCGCTAGCCTCACCCCCGCGCATTGGCCGTGATGGGTTTCTGCCAAGCCGTAGCTAGCTTTCGCTCTACGCCTGTCGAACGCACCGGACCTGCTCCGGGACGCCACCGGCTATGCGGCCGGCCTCCGGGCAGCTCCATACCGACCGCCATTTGGCCTCGAGACGAAGCCGCCAGGAAGCTGCGATGCGCCTCCAGGAAGGTATCCAAGGACCACTATCAAATGTTTTAACAAAAACCATTAAATATAAAGATCTTCGTAAAGTAAATCAAAAGTATTTTAACCCTTTTTTGGGAATACCGTTCTCTCAGATGCCATTTAATTAAATTAACCCTTCCTTAACAATGCAGTAGCAAATCTACAACTTGGTACTTGCCGCCGCAGCTGTGTAGTTTGCTCATAATAAAATAACTTAACCGTTAAATGATCAGGTTTAATGCAATAAAAATTTACTTAGCCAACTATAATGAAATCGGGAACAATTTCATATCAAAAAATTACATTTACTATAGTTTTTACATAAATTACACAGACAACATTATTTACAGACCAGCAGATCTTCCGTTCCACAACACATCTCTTCATTACATGTCGCGCCGAGATACAGAACTCAGCGCGACTCTCTCTGATCTATAATGTTTGACCTCAGGGTACGGCATTAGTATTGTGTCCCACTCTAAATTTTGTTCCTGGCCGGACCGAACCTACTGCCAGCCAGAAAATATCCAGTGTTTGCCAGGCAATGTCAATCCCTCTGTCCAATCAGACATCAAATTTGCGGGTCTCAACACCCACCCAAATATGGAAAATACCCTGGCAGACATTAATCATCTGCAAGGATTCGAGGACATATAAATCCATCGTAGCGCCATAAAATACTGCCTCAAAAAATTGTTTGACAACAATTATATGACCGACTATCAGACACCTTTCAAAGTTTTAAAATAACCCCACGCCACAGCCTGAGTGGCGGCCATAAATGCCGCCGCTCAACTGGGCTACCAGTGGACGTCTGACGCGGGAAAAGTGACCCTCTCTTCGCGTTTTCCCGCCGCCTTGCAAGCATACACTAAAATATAACATTTAGTGATCCCACATGCAGCAAAATTTATCCCACATATTGTTTCCCTAAAGTATTTATTCGTAACGTTACAATCTTTAATAAGATTGATGTTAACGCAACGTGCTGATCGTTGCGCAATCAAGATTGTGATGGTCACGAGGAGATGGCAGGGATGTAAATTAAATTAAGACGTCTTTTTTCCATATACAAATTCACACATTTATTTACAGCACAAGCAAATATGAAAAAAGGAAAATTCTTTTTGCTACTTATATTTAACCTTAATTAAATGCGGGCGCACTGATTGTTTAATTGTTCTTCCCACTCACTTTTGTCTGTCTTCACATTTATGGCCGATTGCATGGCAGCGTGTGGCCCGCCGCGGGTGCGTTCGACAAGCGACATCTGGAGAGCCCGCCCCTGGTCCAGTTCACGGACACGGGCTCCGAAGCTTCGCTCGCATGGTCGCGTCCAGTCGTCTCTTGGTGGGTGGCCTCCGGTCCTTTGTCGTGAGCAGTGGGAATGTCCACCGCTTGCCTTGAGGCAAAATGACGGTCGATATGGAGCTGCCCGGAACAGGTCCGGAGCGAGAGCTAGCTACGGGTTGGCAGAAACTCCGGCCAATAAGCGGGGGAGGAGGTAGCGAACCTTCATCCGCTTGCATGTTAGGAGCGGGCGAGGAGGGGCTTGCATTGCCCGGCGCGCAGCCTACACAGCAATATTTGAATAAATCTCAAAATTAATTTAAAATTCGCGCCGAAAATAACATTCGCAATACGTGAACTTCACACGTGAGATGCGACCGTAACAAGAGAAACTCATAAATGTGTAATGTTTACCTTGATCGTCTTTCAGTAATTTTATATTTCTCGTGAGTACAATTAATATTGTTCGAATAACTTGGAAAATACAGATAAAGCGTCTCCTTTAGCACATACTTGATTCTTAACTTTCCCTAAACAAAATATTTTACATCATTACGTTTTCTAAATTGTTATTCCATAGAAAATCATCAAATACTTATTTAATTAATAACAAAACACATTATCATTTTAATTATGTTAATTATATATATAAGCAGCAGCTGGGATAGTTCTGATAGTTCATGAATAAAATATAAACAATAATAAGGAATTTTAACGAAGAACGTACAATCCAGTAGCCTAACATTTAAGGGCATATATATATATAAATATTACAGCGCCGTCGCGTCGTGAAGATCTTCTTATTTTATAAGGCTATCCAATAAATCTGATAGTAGCAATGTTTATTAATATTTTAACAGTTTTGTTTGTGAATTTTATGTTTGATTCAATCATTTCCAGAAATGGACCGTCAATTGGCAGCCTAGACTATTTTCTGTGGGGATATATAAAGTCATTTGTTTATGTTGATAAATCAACAATTAAACTATTTAAAAACAATATAACTAGTGTTATTGATGAAATTGAACCAGATTAATATGAAAGGGTAACTGAAAATTATATCCGAAGAATGCATTGTATCAAACGTAGTCGTGCTGCACATTATATTGAAATTATATTTCATTGTTAATGGCATCGAAAGATCTTTCAAATAAAATAAAAATATTATAATCATACTTGGTTTTTTAAAAACAATACAATTTAAAAGTTCTATCACGCTTGTTAGGTAACCCGGACCGTACGGTTGTCACATAACTCCTCCATTGACTCCAATGTTCTCACATATGCCTTATATCTATCGAGTACAACCTGTGTATGGTTGTTGAAAGATATCCGGGACGAGGGGGGAGATAGTCTGTAAGAACTGGTGATAAGAGAAAGAGAGCGATAATACGATCCACTACATATAGAACATGGAGGAATTAAGGACAAAAGGCTGATTCAATCAATGTGTTTCCGCATGTGAATTATCAAACAATGTTTAACGCTGCATCGGTAACTACATTCATTACAGTAGTATAAATTCACATTTCCATGTTTAGCCATGTGAATTTTCAATTGTTTTCTTCCAACGCAGGTATAATCACACATTGTACATGATACTGGTTTCTCTCCGTTATGAGTGGACATATGCCGATTTAAAGAAGATTTCGAAATACACTTATATTCACACAAGATACACGACATTGGTTTCACTCCAGTGTGCGTAAGCATGTGTCGGTTTAAGGTGGAATTAGATTTGCACCTATAATCACATACATTACATGATATTGGTTTCTCACCAGTATGAGTAAACATGTGCCGATTTAGGTCAGATTTTGATTTGCATGTATAATTGCACATTGAACATGACATTGGTTTCTCTCCGGTGTGCGTAAAAATGTGCTGATTTAGCGTAGATTTTGTTTTACACCTATAATCACACATGGTGCATGCTATTGGTTTATTTTCGGTGTGAGTAAACATGTGCTGACTTAGCTCAGATTTAAAATTGCATTTATAATCGCACATAGTACATGATATTGATTTCTCTCCAGTGTGAGTAAGCATGTGCTTATTCAACGCAGACTTGTAAATACACTTATAATCACACACGGAACATGATATTGGTTTCTCTCCGGTGTGAGTAAGCATGTGCTTATTCAAAACAAATTTGAAAATGCACTTAAAATCACATACGGAACACGATAGAGGTTTCTCTCCGGTGTGAGTAAACATATGATAACTTAACATAGATTTTGATCTGCACTTATAATCGCATACGTGACACGATATTGGTTTCTCACCGGTGTGCGTAAGCATGTGTTGATTCAATTCGGACATGAAATTGCACTTATACTCGCACATGGTACAAGATATTGATTTCTCTCCGGTATGCGTAAACATGTGTTTGTTCAACGCTGATTTGAACGTGCACTTATAATTGCACATGGAACATGATATTGGTTTCTCTCTGGTGTGAATAAACATGTGCTTATTCAATGCAAATTTAAAAATGCACTTAAAATCACACAATGTACACGATATTCGTTTCTCCCCAGTGTGAGAGAACATGTGCTGATTCAACTTAGCTTTTGATTTGCATCTGTAATCGCATATTGTACATGATACTGGTTTCTCACCAGTGTGAGTAAACATGTGTTGATTCATCCTAGATTTTATTTTACACTTATAATCGCACATGGCACATGATAATGGTTTCACTCCGGTGTGAGTCAACACGTGCTGATTCAATTTAGATTTTGAAGTGCTCATATAATCACACATGGTACATGGTATTGGTTTCTCTCCTGTGTGAATAAACATGTGCTGGTTTAACTTAGATTTTGAAACGCACTTATAATCACACACGGAACATGACATTGGTTTCTCTCCGGTGTGAGTGAACATGTGCCTCTTCAAAGAATCTTTACGATTAGTCGAATAGCTGCACTCAGGACAGGATAGAGGTTTCTTCGAAGACTGACCAATGATGAGACTTTGCGTTAACTTTGGAAGGTGGGCGTCGTCATCGCTTTTTAGACAGATTGGAGGGTTTGAGACAATATTTGCCTTAGAGTCTGAAAGAAAAATATATCAATTCATAATTAAGAATATTCTTTACTTTTTCAGTTTGAAAATATAAATTTACAAAATACGGTAACAATAAATTGTTAATAATCAATAATTGTGTATTGTAGATATGCGCACAGAGAGGGTCAATAATAGAATATCGAGTTATGTCACATTTTAAAATGATTACTTATAATTGTATGTGCGATATTAAACAAGATATAAAATATAATACCATCACCATATAGTGCCCGACTTTACCCAAAGAATGTGCCAGCTGAAGGGTTAACAAATCATAAACTACTCCTGAGGAATAGGATGTTAGTGGGGGGGAGAAAGTAAGAACAAAAAATATCAGTCGCCCACCATTTTGCTGGTCCGACAACAAAAGACCGGCAGCTAGGTCAGATGGATGCTCAGACCAGGAGACGAAAGAGTCTGGCGAACAATAGAAGGGGCATAAATAAAAAAAAAATATATCTTCACTGAGTTGTCAACATATTTTAAAGATTTATCTGTTTTTATGACGTAGTTAAACAAGTCTTAACCGTACCCAGTACCCTGACTCTTTCTAATTATCTTTAAGTGGCAGAACGTGGCGAATGCTTTTGCTCAGTTAATCGGATCAGTATGTGAAATTTATGGTGAAGTTTTTCATTCATTTTGATATATGAATGGTAATATACTTAGGTATATTTAATTATTTTGTATATCACATATAATATATAGATACAGAGTAAATGTGAGGTGTATATTTCGTTATCCAATCACACATTTTAATTCACACGACAGCGACCTCGAGTACAAGCAGTCATTGATTGGAGGACTGCACGAATGAGGAAGGCGAAATAGCATGGAACTTCCGCACGAGTGACCGGCTCACGAGGAGTGTGGCCGAGCGGCTGTCGCCTCAATGGCGGAGAAAAAACATCGCGAACAAATAATGGTTAGACGCGGTGGACTGGGCGATACTGGTCCCTGATCCAGTGTGCAGAAAGAATGGGACTGGCGTGGAGACTGCTAGCGGACGGCGATAGTATCGAGTAGAGGTCTTCCAACCAGACAAAATTGAATTTTACTCCGGGCGCGTGGCGTCCGGATGACAACGGTCACTCATCACCCAAATGGATCAAACCGGAACCCCTAAAGTATCCTCCCGATTCTGTTGGAATAAAACATCAGTGTGAAATGAAGTGTGAAAAAGATTTGGAACTCTCATCTTGTTCGTTTATGTTGTTGAACCTCTCTTGTAGATTGTAAATATAGTGTGCATCACGTAGTAAACTAGTGTTCTTATTTCTACCATTACCATCCATCTGAGCCAGCCATTCCTACATCATACACACACACACACACACCCACAGACTGAGCCTAGCCGGTGGCGTGCCTTGACCAGATCGCAACGTAACAATGTATATAACTAGTTTACCAACACCTGGAATATTCTGTCAAAAACTTTAAAAGATTGACTTACCACTGGAGAACTTCGAGCATTCTTCTTTTACATCAGTATATGTTATTTCTATATCAGAATAGAGCTCATCACCTTCCAGTCCCTGGGCTGACTCACATTTGACTATACCCATTATTGGTTCAGTCTTGCTGGTTGATGTTCCTGGTTTATCAAAACACCAACTCGTTTCAGATTCATTGGTATCATTTTCTTTTTTAACCTTGATGAGTTCATAGCCCCCGCTAGCAGGTTCAGACTTCACATTGAAACAATCGGAACGAACAGAATCCATGATTCTATTAAATTGTTTTTATACGCAGCACGTATATCTATTATCTATGCGCAACGCTCCACTAAGTATTCTTTAATAAGTAATAATAATTCTATAGATGTAATAATTGCAGTCCCTCTTATCACTTCTTATGTTATCAATACAACCTTACCATAAAAATTGCACCATTTTACTCACATAACAAACACTTTTAAAAGAATTAGATGCAAAGGTTGTAGAGGTATCCCAAAATACAAACGTCGAATAATTATTATAGAGCAAAGTCATAGACAAACGTGTTTTACGTTCAACATAAGTATGTGCGATGACGTTATAAGAAATAGCGCCGTTGTAATCGAAAGCCAGGTGTTAAAAATAAAGAAGTGCAAATCTTAATGCCATTGAGAGTAAATAAAGCCAATGAGGGCAACTAAAATCATCGTAATGATTAATGAACAAACCAAATATATATAAGCTATTACTATTATCGTTTTCCAATACATAGGTTTCTAGCAATTATCGCGTGCAGCATTACTTTCTGACTTCCGATAAAACAGTTCTTCAACAATAAAAACTGGACCAGCTGTAGTATAAAAAATTTCTGCTTTTAGTTAAATATTAAGTTTCAGGATATAATCGTGCCTAGACTCATTATTCTGTATGCAGATTTTTATACATTTTTTTATGAATTTACGGTGGCTAGAGCAAACACAGAATATAATAAATATGGTTAAAGTACTTGATGTGCACGTCCGTACCGTGCCGTCATTGGCCACTTGGATATCTCCAATCACATGCATCTGATTATCGAAGAATAACATTGCCCATTTTAAACATTCTTTCTACTCATTTGAGATATAATGCTGGAGACACATGTTGCGCATATAATAGACAGGGAGATGAACGAATGTCTCCATTTTGTAGAAACTAAAGATCAACGACAGGCTCTCAACTATTTGCCTGAGACGAATCCTTCAATTTTTTGGCCATCTTGCTAGAAGGGAAGATACCTTGGAGGAGCTTATTGTAGTTGGCAACGTAGATGGAGGAAGAGAACGAATCCCCACACGTTGGTTCAACAGAGCAGAATTGGAAATAGGAACTTCTCGGGTGATAGCCCTAAAATCTGCAGAATGCTGAGATAACGAAATGACCATAGTCATGACTATGGACTGACATGGGTGATCCTCTCATTCTAATTCTTCCCATTATTAAAAAAAAATGTCTGGTATGTATTTTGGGCATATCTGTAAAAAAGATGGGGGAAACGAGTTATTTATTACTGATAGTGTACAAGAAGAATTTAATCTCCAACAAAGTGAACAGACAGAACAATGATGAGATTACTCTAAAGTTAAATTTAAGCAGTAGGGTTTGGGATGCTAACATCGTTACTCGTCAAACAGTGTTCAGGTGAGCGATTGTAAACTCTGTGACACTTGTTGGTAGTCTTTAAAAATACTTACATTACAGTTATATGTGGGTAGGTACACCACAAAACTTGAAACGGAATTAATAATCGGTGTCGGAGCTACTGAAAACGATCTTGGAGACAAGTACTAACAGCGGGCACGCCAGATTCAGATTTTATTTTATTGGTTTAAGTATCATATTAACCAGCAGGAACGCATAGAAAGGACCATCCGAAGAACGCACATAGACGTTACAGTGCAGATCAGATTGCCGTCCAGGAGATCGCAGCCAGACAAATAGATTAGTGGCTTTACCTGCATAATACTTGGAAGTGCATATTTTACGTTACCATAAAATGCGGAAGGATTTTAAATGTAAAAATGATGACACAGTACTCAGAACCATTCACCTTTTGATGCGTTTTCGAAAAATACACAGTTTTTTGTTATTTCCAGTACGGCGATCAAATTAATATTGATTTCGCCTCGCTTTGTAAGCGAGTGAATATGAATCTAGAAAGGTTGTAAGGTATCTATAAGGATTAGGAACTTTCTGCAACAGAATCTATAAATCGGTATATGGCCTGCGTCGATACCAATTTATATAAAATAATTTTTTTAAATGTGATATTTTTGTTTAACGTAATTTTACTTTCAATGTTGTTTTTGAAGTAACTATTTTCGTCACACAGATTTAAAATGAATATTACATCATTTTGGGTCATCAAAAATACATTTTAAAATGCTTTATGAAAAGACTGATTTCGTTTTAAAAAATCACGCTATTTACGCCGTTGTATCTGGTTAAAATATTTCTAATCTATTTCTTTAATCCTTAGGTCATGAAACCAAAATGAATTATATTTTCATGGGAGCAAACGTTTTCCTTTGAGTATCCCAAGACGTTTTTTAGGTTTTGTTTTCAAATTTCAATGAATTCACATAATCTCTTATTTGAGGTGTCCAAGAGTTGAAATTACTTTCGTGTCATCTATTCTCGAAATATTCAGCGGTTACCTTCTCTCCGGACTTGTCAATTTTAAATCCAGTCGTAATTTTTCACAAAAATTTACAACATTCTAGTAAAAGTCGATCGAGGATAATTGTAATGTGCCTCCCGGGGCGCACCGCTCAACCACGATTTAATGTTGTCTATGGATCTAATTCGGCCGACACTTGGAAATGTCAATTTTTTTCTATGATCTTCCTCTGTCGTTTTTCGAGTGTATTAAAACCATGGAACATGTCGTTCCTATGGCCAAGCCTGAATCGGAGATCAGCGGTGATGAAGCATTATTTTCCACTGCAGATGAAAAGATAGAGGCGACTTCCCTACAATTGCCTGTGAAGTTTGAGGCGAGGGTTGAGAGAGGTTCATGTATGTCTAGTGTTAAAATAGAAAAGAATCTTGTCATTATGAATCTTCTTGTCGTCAAGCCTGAACCAGGGTCTCCAGCTAAGAACGGCGACGAAGAAGAAGGCAGTGGAGTCCTCCATACTGATATAGAAATATTATTGCCCGATATCAAGCAGGAGTGCTTGGAGCACTCCAGGAAGGTCACTCAGCGAACCGGTGAGGAGTTTATTTCTTTAGAACAGTGATTTGTGAAGCTAACGTCTATACATAAAGTTATTGGTTCAGTGCTTAAGTTAAATGAGAGAACGCCTTGAGCAAAACACTATGCGATAGAAATATCACTGCGTTCCCTTGACACACTAAATCTTCTGACTGACATATTTTGCTTTAAAATTGAAATTATTAAGTATTTTATTACAAACAATTAAATGACAGACAACATTACACCGAAAAAACGTTACATTTACGTTCGTGAATGTTGCTTTGAAAAATTCCTTTCACCTATACAATAGTACCTCGGTATACGTCTGCTTTAGTATAAGGTCAACGTGGTATGCGTTCTGTTTGGACGCGAAACTCTTTGTTTGGCGACGACTCGCGTGTCGTTCGACTGAATTTAGTTTTCCCTTTATTTCTTATGGGAAAAAATCGTTTGGTATACGTTCTGTTTGGTATATGTCCAAAGATCTGGAACGGATAAAGGACGTACCTATACCTAGGTACCACTGTATTTTATTTTGCTTTCAGTCATTAACATTTCGTATTCCTTGATCTTGAATTAATTCTTAATCTTCTTCCAGAACTTTTGATCCTTTTTTCATGTCAATTCAATTGTTTGATTTTGTCTGTTTACTTACATATTTTCTTTCATGTTTCATCGACGTTCTTCACTGCCAACAGAAAAAGCCACGCTTGTACATCGCATTCACAAAATTATTTATTAACTATTTTCTCCTCTTTGGGCAGCTACACAGCATACGAAGTCTTTTATACAAATAAGGCTTTTTGTCATATGACTGGATGCTATAACCCTTCCGTTACCGTGCAGTAACACAGGTCTAACGCTCGGTAAAGATCGGTGTTTACCGTTGGAACTGACGCCCATGTCTTTAAATTGCATATAAATTAAATTGATATATTATCATATTTATCAATATTTTACTTTAAACATGCACGCTTTAGAGTAAAAGTATGATGACGACTCTTTTACAAAGCTAAACTAGTAAACGCATGTATTCCTCATTTAAAATGCTTGGATGCGTACGGGTTTTTTCTATCATTATATACTATGGGTTAAAAACGATCGACGATAAGTTTTACAATATTTTTTTTTTTTTACATATTATGTTTTATTTGTATTGCAGACTCGACATTACTTAGGACTATTCCTGCATCGCCGCAGGAGTGCAACCCGAATGAACATTCACTCACTCACGCTAAGAATAAACTATTTTCATATACTAACTACACTATTATACGTAATCAAAAATAATGTTTAAATGAACAACCTACACACCTTGGCGAGAAAGTGTTCTCATGCGTCCTCTGCAAATACGCATGTCATGAAAAAACGAAGTTGTCAAGACACATGCACACTCACACTGGTGAGAAACCATTCGCATGTACACGCTGCAAATTTACGTGTAATCGGAGAGGATCCTTAACAAGACACATGCTCGTTCACAGTGGTGAGAAACTTTTCTCATGTACCAGATGCACATTCACATGTAATGAAAAAGGATCCTTAAAAACACATACGCTCATTCACACTGGTGAGAAACCGTTCTCATGTACACAATGCAAATTTACATGTAACCAGAAGGGGTCCTTGACACGGCACATGCTCACTCACAGTGGTGAGAAACCATTCTCGTGTAAACAGTGTAAATATGCGTGTCGCGAAAAAGGAAACCTAAAAATACACATGCTCACTCACAGTGGAGAGAAACTGTTTTCATGTCCCCGCTGCACTTATACCTGTAATTGGAAAAGAAGCTTAAAAGTACATACACTCACTCATACTGATGAGAAACTGCTATCGTGTGACCACTGCACTTTTACGTGTTTCGCAAAAAGAAATCTGCATAGACATATGCTCACGCACACTGATATGAAGTTTAACTAACGAGTTTCGTACGGTAAAATGTCACGATGACTGCCTTAGAAATACAGCAATAATACATTTCACCTGATGCGGTGATCGCCTTGTATAATGTACATATAGAGGCGCACGATCGAATCCTGAAAGGGGTGTTTATTTTTATTTGTTATTTTACATGGTGCTAGAATTAAATGCATTGATTTATACCTTATTTTAATTAAGTTTTATTTATAATCAAATTGATAAGTCTAGTGAAATGCTAATAATCCAGAGTTAATAAAGAACTTGATACATTTATAAACTGATCGTATTTTTCTCTACTCGGTCCACATTAAAAAAACAAGATTTTCATCTGGAACGTAAAAGAAACTAGAATTACGAAAAAAATAGATTTGATATACACCACGTCAACAGTTTCTTTGGGTTTTATAATGTTATAATTAAAATGTAATATTTAATGAAAATAGTTTAACTAGTTATTGTTACACTTAAATTCACGAGATGTTTTGCTGAGAGGAACTGACAAGAGTAACCTCTCCTATAACAGTTCCGAGTAAGAGTGAGTCCCTTACAGCTTAATAGCACATCATTCAAGATTTTTCCATGAGCTGTCTCCAGCTGGAAGATGCCGCCAGCTGCCAGCTCCTAATAATGGCTTTAGCATTTTAAATGAGTATAATTAACTTTAATATGAAACTAAATCACAAATAGTTTTAAGTAATACATAATACACACGCCAGAGTTATGGAACCGGAAATCAATCAAATCATTTTATTAAATTTTGGGGTTAACACAGACACAACTTATATATTTTTATCGAGAACACATTTTTTTGTGAAGTTTAATCGGGGTCTCCTAGCGAGTATTAATTACTCAAATGTATTTGAGATTCATCGCAATATAAAGTTGATTGCTTTCAAAAATGAAAAAATATATCTATTAATTTGTAAGAGCTACGGAATATAAATTCCAAAATTAGCGAAATGGGTAACCCATTTCCCCGGGTAGGGAAAAAATTCCAGTGGCAACTAAAATATTTTTGCGATAATTACATTTTTTCTGTATATCATTCTAATTGATTAATTTATTTTTTAACAATGTTGCCGTCCCACATCTACATTAAGTATTGAGCATTAAAACTGTAACAATAAACAAATGTATACATTGCAAATTATTATACTGCCCGTTAAGCGCGTCTTGTTTCGTTTATACTTGTAGGTACTTTTTAAACCAAGTCTTAATTGGCGGTTGTGTACAAGCAATATACAACTTAATAACGTGATAAATAATAATATAATCGCCTTGTGACTCCCGCTCTTTTTGTAACATAAATAAAATATAAAAAGATAGGTTTTACATTTTTATTTATTTAAAAATAAGCAGGACTGTAACATAGTAAAACTATCACAATAAACTATAAGAATAAAATATACAAATATGTCCCCACCTATGATTAAGATTAAGAGAAAGCGATTCATAGATTTTGTTGCACCTGTTATTTTAGTTGAATTTCTCCCTGGTGAAGTGAAGTTTTACATAAACTGCAAAAAATACATATAAGAGCACTGTGAACATAAAAATAGTTTCTATCCCAAAGCAAAATGCACGCATTTTACGACAAGGATTTCCCTTCAATTAAAGTAATTAACATAGTAAATTAAAGTTAAGTACGAACAAAAAAACAAAAATGTAAGTAATTTAATAAGTAACATAATTGAAACAAGAAACGTCTATTAATTAATTTCAATGCCATAAAGTCATAGACAAAGATTGGAAAGTGAAAAGTGACTGTAGACTAATCGGGATCTTGTGATACGCGGGCGAGAACCTTGTGGGTGAAAAATTTCTCTCCCTTCGACTTTGTTCGTTGCCCATGATGAGAGAATTCATTTTCTGCTAGTTGTGAAGAACCTTTCTTTAATGTGGAGTTATTGAAGAATTTAGACATAATGATAGAAAAGTAAAAATGAAATACTATATTGGAGGAAAAGGTGATAAATGTTAAACGAAAATGTAAAAAAAAGCCTTATTAATTCGTTTAATTATTTTATTTGGTGTGTCGTTTAATTAATTTATTACCCCCGACATCGCTGATAACAGATTAGCTAAGGACCCATTCAACAAACATTTTTCATAATTGAATTAGTAAAACTGCAAAAATAAATAGAAAATAGTGAAATGAAAGAAATGATACTATGTTTGTACATGAAAAATATATTGGATAATACATGTGCTTTAAAATGATGTCAAGAAGAAATGCTTTTATAATTTGAGGATGAAAATTTGTGATGTATCTATGGATGTAGCATGGGCGCAAGAGAACCTGAAGTACACGCGTATAAAAATGATAAAAAACCGTCCAGCTTTTGGGCGCGCACTGTCGCATCTGAGCCGTTGCTCAAAACGCATATCTTGTATTTGACTATATAACTTTGTATAATAAAGACTATTATTACTACGTCGGGTTTTCTTTTCCTACTTTACCATAACAAGAATTAATACCGAAAGATATCGTATTGACGCAGTAGGCTGAAAAAATTGACATGCCTGAACGGAATCTGTATCGCGAGCCGATTTTGATTCAGATCGACCTATCATTATTTGTCATCTGCAGACATTTGTTTTCTTGGAAGTGCATTTCGCAAGAACCCACGTCACACGAGGACCTTTTCTTCCGTCATTGAAAAGCTGTCCTTTGTTTCCTAGGCCATTCATCGGGAATATTTATCTCTTCCGCAATTGCGAGGGATGACCACACGTGTGACGCAAGTGTTATGGAGTCAATCAGGTTGCCTTTTGTCCGAGAAGAAATCGTTCCGAAAAATGTCACGCTCGGGAGCAGCCTAGTAACAATGTGCCTTCAGTAAATTAGGGGGTCGACAATAAGACAATGACCGCACAGAAAAAAAAGGGACCATTAAGAAGCGGGTGCATTTTTTCCGCCCGAGGATAATTGACTACGGGGTAATAAAGCATCTTTTGTTGCATGCGGCCCAGTACCCATGTGCGGAAGGGCCACCGTGAGCGACGACTAACTATCGCGTCTTTTCTCCGTAGGGGTAGGCAAAGAAAATATTATATTCCGTCGTCAATTATTCATTTAATACGGACAAACCGTGTGAGCAAGTCTCAGATCAACCGCGATTTGATCTAATCAAAGTGTGCCGGTGTAGTAGCACTTCCGCAGTATTCAGTCGCCATTCGTTCTTGAATCTACTAGCAATAATCGAGTCGACTAAAACAAATAAGAATGAAGGTGGGCAGAGAGATTGCAATGTAAATAAATATAAATATTAATGTATTTATAACTGGGCAGGTGAGGAAAACATGTCATAGGTATAAGTGTAGGTAATGAGAAAACTACTCACGAAACGATGTAATAAAACTGAAATAAAGAAACCCCATGTGTACCTAATTATAAAAGTCGTAGAGGTAATAAAGGAGATGTACCTAAAGATAATTAGAGATAGTAATAATTCTGATAAGCTTAATGTGAAAAATGTATAGAATATAAGTTAGTAATAGTTTATATATGTTATTGGATTAATACAGGGCTTTTAATGGACAATTTAAGTGAACAGTGCATTATTGAGTTTTATGTGATAAGTCAGAACTGTAATTAATTACGAAGAAAGTGGGCGAAGCCGAAAATTAGGCCTACAAGTGAGGGTGTAGCGAAGATGTCAACGGATGGAGCAATGAGGTGTGCCATCCTGTGAGGACAGACTGACCCCGAGTGGGAAGTACGCCCTCGCCACGATTACTTTAAAAGAGCCAGAACGCTATTTTGAAAAGACAGTTGAAGTTGCGAACCCGGAGTAGAAAGAGTGAGTCGGACATGAGGTCCAGGAGGACGAGTGGAACGAGGTTCGAAGTTGAAGTCGAAAACCCGGAGTGGTGAGACGCAGTTGTAAACCCGGAGTCGGACATGAGGTCCGGGAAGAAAAGACAGTCGAAGGGATGAGTCGTACAAGACAATTGAAGTTGTAAACCCGGAGTAGAGAGTCGAAGGGGTGAGTTGTACAAGGAGGATGGTTGAAATTGTAAACCCGGAGTAGACAGTCGAAGGGATGAGTTGTAAAATAAAAGAGTGGAAGTTGTAAACCCTAAGTAGTGAGACGCAGTTGTAAACCCGGAGTCGGACATAAGGTTCGGGAGGACAAGTGGAACGAGGTTTGGAAGGAAGTCGTAAGCCCAGAGTAGTGGGTCGGACATGAGGTCCGAGGACGAGTGAAACAAGGTCCGGAAGGGAGTTGTAGAAAGGAAGTCGAAGGCCAGTCGAAAGGGAGTCGAAAGCACGCAGCTACAAAACAAGGTCCGGATGAGTGAATCGGAGGGTTCATCGCAATCCACACAGGAGTAGCCGCCCAGAACGGTTCGCAGTCCTACAGAGCGGACAGCGGGTAGCTGTCCACGCCGGATGCCAGCGGCATCACTCCGCCGACCGGAAACAAGATTCCGGAGTAACGTCGGCGAGCAACCCGAGGTAGAATAAGCTTTAGATTAAGTTAGTTATAAGTATTTCCACCTGCCCGTAAATCTAAACATGTGCTTAATAAATGTATAATGTGCATCTTCGCGTGTTCATATTCGCCTGTATTCTTATATATAACCATGGTAATAATGAAAGCGTGATATCTGATAGATGGTTCGCGAATCGAATATTCCATTAGAGTGCGGGGTATCGTTCTGATGAGCGATCAGGAGCACGGTATGAATCATGACTCCTAGACGAACCCTGACCCAAACCAAATGGCGCACAACGTCGTGGCCCGGTTGTATCAATATCAAAGTGATACCGCCGGAGGGACACACATAAGAGAGAGGGAGAGACGTATCAGCCCCTGATCGCTCATCAGAACGATATCCCGCACTCTAAAGGAAGTTCGCTTCGCGACTCATCCGTCAGGCTTTCATCAGTACCATGGCTAGAGGAAGAGTGAGGCAGGTGAATATGAACACACGATGATGCACAAACTATACATTTATTGAATACACAAATACTTATAACTATCCTAATCTAAGACTAATTCTACCTCGGGTCATCTTGTGATTTTTCTTCGGATCTTCTGGCCGGCGAAGTGATATCGTGATCACCCGGCGTGGGCGGCTACCTGCTGGCTCCACGGCTGCTCCGGTGACAGGCTATTCGACCGGTTGCTCTGAACGGGTGGGGCGGCTGCTCCTGGATAAAATGCGGTGAACTACTTCTGTGTGCTTTTGACTGTGTTTCGACAACTTCTCTCTGTGTAACTTCGCCTCCTGGACCTCGTCTTCGACTCACTCTTCCGGACCTCGTTTCAACAACTCTCTGTTACAACTTCTCCTCTACGACTTCGATCCTCCCGGATCTCGTGTCCGACTTACTCTTCCGGGCCTCGTTACGGCAACTCCCTCTGTTTTTCACTTTTACGACTGAGCTACTACTTCCTGTTTTCCACTTCTCCTCTACAACTTCGATCCTCCCGGACCTCGTGTCCGACTCACTCCCCCGGGTTTCGCCAACTCTCCCTGTTTACCACTTTTTTATAACTGAGCTCCCGGGCCGTGTGTAGGCCATTTTTATACCTCAACAGTGGGGCGTCTCCCGTCTCTTCCCGTCATGGGACGGGCTACCATCCCATTGGTCCATTCGCTTCTTCTGGAGGCCACGCCCGATCCGAACCCGAACTGACTCCTCCTTCGTCTTATCGCTGACTATAATTAATCTTATATTCTAATTATTTACACTTTAGTCAATTTAGTTATTTATTTATTTCTTACGCTACTTTACAGAACCTTATATCTAGTTACATATATCATTTAATTATTCTTATTCTACTTAACACTAGGCCCACCGTGATCGATTATCATAATTCATTAAGCGATTACTAGATTCATACTCGTCGCTTCAAAATCATATTCACACGTCAAAACATATTTATTATATTCTAGTGATTAAATTAAACACTGAATTGGCGGGAATGTTATTTCTTGCAATTTTCATTTACATTTCGAGCCATGTGGTTCGTCCAACGTTGTATTAAAAGAGCAGATTGCACAAAGAAACGGCGTCTTTTGTTCTCGTCACGTCTCGACCCTGGGCGCTAGCTAACGGGCACGTAACGGTGCATTTCTTATTCTCGCCAGTACAACGGGTCCAGTTTTAATGGCCCTACGACTTTCGGTTCTATTTGTCGGCAGGATGCGTCTCCTCGAAACAATGCGCGCCCTTACAGATCTGCTATCGCTTCTCAGGAAACCTTCATAATCCCGTTATTTTCAGCCCTCGTCGCTTTTCGTTCATTGCACAACACGTGGGCTGGAGGTCACTACGGTCGCAACTCGTCTTTTGAACGAAGGTTTTTTTTTTGTTGATAAACGTCCGGTCCCGTTTATATGGACCTGTCGTCAGCGACCTTCAGACGCGATTTCCAGCCTTTATTTTATTTTATTTATTCAGCTAATAAATGTGATAACTTCGCGTCACTTCGGGCTTAGGCATATCAAACACACACATACAATTAGCCAGGCTACTCTTGGTAAAAATTTTAATCTAATGCGAAGCACACAAAGTTTATACGAAACATTGAATCACCGGTAGAATTATTTCCGCTCGGAAAAGCTCGAAGTCTCCAAGCACGTGTTTACGTTTATTTATATGAATAACTATTTTAAATTTGAGCATTTCTCATTCTGTTTTATTTTAATTCGTAATCAAGACAATGATAAAATACAATATTTAACTCAAGGCTGCATATGACATAATTCGTCTATGGCTCGATCGTGTCTACGGTCGGCCGCCATTAAACAATCGCCATTTGTTACTCCTGTCAAGTGTAAACATTAGAACGATGGACCGCGCTGACCCAGATGCTCCTACCGTCAAGCCTGAGCCTGGATCTCCAGCCGGCAGCGGTGATGCGGGAGAAGGCGGTGGAGCTCCCTACTCTGATATAGACATATGGTACCCTGACATCAAGCAGGAGTGCTCGGAGCACTCCAGGAATGCTAGCCAGCGCGCCGGTGAGAAGTCGTTTCATTATTCAACTTCAACAACATTATACACCGTTTTTCACAAATGTTGACAGATAGACAGAGCGCGGGCTATCTTGGATGAAATAGTATTATTGCAGGGAAGCTCACTTAGAAATTATGTTTAATATCATAGTATAATTTGATATGCTTGTTTAATACACAATTGGATCCCCAAAAAGATATACAACGATGTGGCATTCATAATAGTAAATGGCCTACTGGACGCCCCTAATTTGACTGAACTGATCGTATACCACGTTCCTGCGCGGAGTACCGTAGATGTAAATGCATCATATACTTATTTTTATAAGAATGCACCCACACAAAGACTTCACAGGCTCGGAAACGATTTTGATTTTATAGATGTATTCCAATTTTCAATGTTTAAATATGAAAGTGATGTTTTTGGTGCTGTCCAAAGTCAAAGAAACAATTGATTTTGATAGTCAGCCTTTCTGTGTTAAACCTATTTTTTCTATATATATTCCACGCTACTTGTGTAGCTGTTCATGTTTTTTTATACCTAACCAATTTTGTAAAAGCTCATATGAGCGTAAATTAATATCAGATCTGATCATAACTGATATACAGTGTTGTTGAGAGGTTAGCTTCAATCAATGACGTGAAACGCGCGCTCTTTATGCGACTGTTAAATACTGTAAATCGACTATATTTGAAATTAGGAGAAATTTTGTTTTGCTCTGAGAGCAGTCCACGGAAGTTCTGTCTGGTCGCCTAATGTGAACACCAAGTTATAAAGACGAGTGACGTGGATGTATTGTTAATGATTCCAGAAACAGGTTCTTACTTCGGCTGGAGTGATGCGGCTCGGACTGCCGCGGAAGGTGAACCGAATAAAAAGATTACGCCTACCGATAAGGGTGGCGAAAGAGTAGGCGATCTAGCGCCCTACTCTGAAATAGACGTTCGGTATCCTGACATGAAACTGGAGTGCTCGGACGACTCCAAAAAGACCGACCAGCGCGTTGGTAAACATTATTTTTTTTTATTTATTTAATTAGCGAAATACAATGACAAAATAAATGTTATATACATACATAGTTTTTACTTCGCTTACCTCTCCACAAAAGAGACCAGCTCTTGTGCTTGGAGAGGGAGTTACACTACAATAATTTATATGATAATTTTACATATTCTATTCATTGTCCCTTTGTGTGCTTCTGAAGTATTCTGTAATATTGTTTATTGTCCAATTATGTGTTTTAGAAGTGTTCATTTAGTTTCTTTTTAAACTCTTTTGTATCCTTTATTTCCTTGATTTGTGTAGAGAGGCTATTGAAATTTTTTATCCCTAAATATATAGAATTGTGCTGATAGTATTTGGTGTTACATTTAGAGATTTTAAAGTTATTTTTAAATCTTAATGATGTGCTTGTTTCAAATTTTCTAGTGATATTTTCTTTAATTAATTGATTGATTGAGGTTTTTTTGTAAATGTTTTCAATTTTGGGGACTGGGAATTTTGCAAAAAGTGTATGTGTTGAAAAACTTGATCTTTTTTTTAATATCACTTTAATAATTGTTCTCTGTATTATTTTTACTGAGTTCATTATATTATTGAATGCTCCTCCCCACCTAATTATTCCATACTGGAGTAGTGAGTGAACAATAGCAAAATATACCTTTTTTTAATTATTTATACTTAGAATGTTCCTTAGTCTTATGAATATATAGATACATTTTCTTATTCTTTTCACTAATTCGTTAATGTGACTGTGCCATTTTAAATTTTGATCTATAATTACACCAAGATATTTGATTTCTTTTTTTGGTCTTAAATTTGTACAAGAGTCGTTACAGGTAATTTTGTTACAGTTTTCGTTATGTATAGTAATTTTTATATGGGGCGGTGTTTTAGGACTTTTTATTGAAAAGGGAATATAATAAGTTTTTTCAGAGTTTAAAGAAAGTAAATTACTATCGAACCAGGATTTGAGTGTATTCATGACGTTATTTGCATGCTCGTTTGTAGTGTCCGTCAACAATGATAGCAGTGTCGTCGGCGTATGATATAATTTTTCCGTTTAATTTTAGTTTGAAAATGTCATTGACATAAATTATAAAAAGAAGCGGGCCCAAAACTGTCCCTTGTGGTATACCAAATTCACTGATTAGGGGTTGGCTTAGGGTTTCGTTAATTTTTACGTTTTGCGGTCTTTCGTGGAGATAGCTTTGAATCTAGCTTAGTGCTTTGTCGTCTTTACCGACAGATTTTAATTTTAATATTAGTTTGCTGTGGGAGACACTGTCGAAGGCTTTTCTCAAATCCACAAAAATTCCAATACATTTTAGAGATTTGTCTAGAGATTCTTGAATGATATTAGTTAGTTTACCTATTGCGTCTTGTGTACTTTTATTTTCCATGAACCCAAACTGGTTTTCATCAATTACTTTATTTATTTTAATAAATTGAGACAATCTTTTTTTAACAATTTTTTCTAGGATTTTTCCAAAGTTTGACAGAAGAGAGATTGGTCTGTAATTGGTTATTTCCTCGGGGTTATTTGATTTATATATGGGGGAAATGATGGCTTGTTTGTAGCATGTTGGGAATACCCCTGTTTTTAAACTTAAGTTTATTACGTGCATTAGGGGTTTGAATATTTGTTTTTTTATAAATTTTAATGTATTAACAGTGTATCCATCATAACCTGGTGCTGTTCCTCCCTTCATACATGTTATGATATGTTCAATTTCGTTAACTGTTGTGGGTTGAAAAAAGTTTATTGTATTTCCTGTATGTACTGCATTAGAAGTAGTAACGTTAGTACTCCAGTTTTTTGTGATTTTATTAGCCAAGTTTTTACCGACGTTGGCAAAGAAATTGTTAAAAATGTTTGCTGTTTCCTGGGGCTTTTCTGAGCAATTTATTTTTGACTCGTCATGTATAATAAAATTTATTTTTCCTTTTTTGTCTTGTTTATTTTCCGTGATTTCATTAATGATATTCCAAACTCTCTTACTATCATTTACTGCGGAGTCTAAAATTTTTTTGTAGTATTTTTCTTTAGTATCTGATATTGAAAATTAAAGTTTTTTCTTGTATACTTTTAAATATCTATTTAGTTGCTCGTTATTTGGTAGTTTTTTTATTTTTTTTTATTAAGAATTCTTTATGTCTAATTGATACGATTAGACCATGAGTAATCCAGGGCTTTATCGGTTTGTATTTAGACGATTTGCATTTAGGTAAAGTATATTTAGCGGCATTTATATGTTTAGTAGTGTGTCTTCAAATATGTTGCAACATGTTTTTTTTAGTAACTTTTTGTCATATTATTAAGTCTAAAAAATAAAAAAAATACTATAATAGCAGATATGTATAATTTATGTGTTCCGCTGCTGTCCCGGCAGGAGGGCCACATGGGCCTGGCCACGTCCTGAGTATCAGCTAGTCAGATAATAGGCGAGACTGTGTTTAATGTATAGTTTCCTCCGCCATAGTACATTACATGTAATTATAGGTAATAAATGTTAAGAACAAATCGATGAGGTTGTGTATTTGGGAAGTATGTGTGATAGAAACAGAAAGGCTGAGAAAATAATCGAAGGGAGGGTGACTGCAAGGAATAAAGTAAACAGCGCTTTGAATGGAAATATAGCTAATGAGAACTTGTTAACCAAGGCAAGACTAGCGGTTCACAATGGAGTCCTGGAGCTGACAGAATAGGAACAAAAGAAAACTGAATTCAGTGGAAATAAGATTATGTAAGCGTATATGTGGAAAATCCATAAGAGTTATTCAGAGTAAGATATGAAAAGAGTTCGTATTATTTTACAATTGTGCTAATGTACCATATATTTCAAATATTTGATGACATTATTTTTTTATTGTCATCTTGGAGTTAACTGTACGCACTAAAACATGTGATTAATTTATTTACATTGCAGATCAGTTGAGAATACAAGTTTCTTCTTCGGGAAACCCAGCAGGACCTCTGCCTACCCTGGGAAAGGAACCAGCATCGCAGACTGTTATCGCCACTAAAGCATCCTCGAGTAGACAAACGCTTACTTTCATTGATAAGAAACCATTTTCATGTTCGCTGTGTAATTATTCTTGCAATTATAAATCAAACTTAAAGAGACACGAGCGAATGCATACTCTAGAGAAGCTGTTTTCATGCGCACAGTGCGATTATTTCTGCAATAATGAATCAAAACTAACAAAACACACTATTTCACACAATAGGAAGAAACAGTTTTCATGTTCACAATGCAATTATTCGTGCTATCGAAAATCAAACTTAAATATACACGTGCTCAAGCATACTGGGGAGAAACCTTTTTCATGTCCAGAGTGTGATTATTCGTGTATTCAGAAAGCTAACCTAATGAGACATGCCTTAAAGCATTCTACAGAGAATTTGTTTCCATGTTTACAGTGCAATTATTCTTTCAATAATGAAACCGATTTAAAAATACATTCGCTTTCACATATTACGGCGAAACTGTTTTCATGTAAACAGTGCAATTATTCCTGTCATCGGCAATCAGAATTGAAAATGCATACATTTTCACACATTAAAGAGAAATTGTTTTCGTGTTCACAGTGCAATTTTTCAAGTACTCGAAAGTATCACTTAAAAAGACATGCGCTTTTGCATAATGGAGAGAAATTGTTTTCATGTTCTCAGTGCGATTATTCCTGTCATAGGAAAACAGAATTAAAAACTCATACATTTTCACACATTAAAGAGAAATTGTTTTCATGCTCACAGTGCAATTATGCATGTGATTATAAATCAGACATAGAAAGACATAATCTTACACATTCTGGGGAGAAACCGTTTTCATGTTCACAGTGCAATTATACATGCATTCGAAAATCAAGCTTAAAAATACACGTCCTCACGCATACTGGAGAGAAACCGTTTTCATGTACAGAGTGCAATTATTCGTGCAATCAGAAATCACTATTAAAAAGACATGCGTTTACGCACACTAGGGAGAAACGGTTTTCATGTTCAAAGTGCGTTTATTCCTGCAGTGAAATTTCTGAATTAAAAACGCATAAGCTTTTTCATATTGATATGAAACTTTTTTCATGTTCACAGTGCAGTTATTCGTCAAGTACAAAAAATCTATTTAAACTACATACTCTTACACATGTTGAAGAGAAATTATTTTCATGTTCACAGTGCAATTATTCGTGCAATGTGAAATCAAACTTTAAAAGACACGAGTTTACGCATATTAGAGAAAAACCGTTTTCTTGTACACAGTGTGATTATTCGTGCAATGTAAAATATAAATTAGAAAGACATGCGCTTAAGCATACAGCTTAGTAACTCTTCCCATGATCACAGTAAACTTATGTGATTCCATAAAACAGTTTTTAAAGCCATGCGATTACTCACACTGGGAAGAAACCATTTTCATTTTCACAGTGCACTTTTAGATATACTCTAAAATGCCACTCACAAAGACATTTTCTTTTTTTATGAATACGTGGAAAGGCCAAATAAGTCATTTTATTATATTTTTATTAGAAATAAAACTGGTACAAGTTATAAGGGTATTGACACAGACGAAAAAAATTATGACAAGTTAACATTCTAACTTATTTCACATGAACAAGGAAACAATGCGTTTTAACATAATACGTAGGTATTTAAAGGATCATTTATAGTTAAATGAATGAGTAAAAGATAGATGAAACGGAAATTTTTTTTAATTCTAATAAGGGAAAATCATTTACATACTGCGTCGAAGAATATTTATCATATCAATGTCAGCGAATGAATCATTGTGAGCTCGGCACACTCTCACTATAGAAGAGCGTAATCTAAAATTGATTCGTAACAAGACTGACATTTACTTATTCACACGTTACTCTGTAATTACAGTATGTGATAAATTGAAGGATTTATCAAAGTATTTAAGAAACTACTTATTATTATTAATGTTTACTGCATGTGAATAAGTTATCTCACATGTTTAACTATTCAGCTAATTTGTTATAAAATCTTAGTTATTAATAAATTGATATACCTGAACGGTAATCTGTGTCGCGAGCCGATTTCGATTCGGACCGACCTATAATTATTCGTCATCTGCAGACACTTTGTTTTCTTGGAAGTGCATTTCGCAAGAACCCACGTCACACGAGGACCTTTTCTTCCGTCATTGGAAAGCTGTCCTCTGTTTCCTAGGCCATTCCACGGGAATATTTATCTCTTCCGCAATTGCGAGGGATGACCACACGTGTGACGCAATATGTTATGGAGTCAATCAGGTTGCCTTTTGTCCGAGAAGAAGTCGTTCCCAGAAATGTCGCGCTTGAGAGCAGCCTGGTAACAATGTACCGTCAGTAAATTAGGGGGTCGACAATAAGACAATGACCGCACAGAAAAAAAGGAACCATTAAGAAGCGGGTGCATTTTTTCCGCCCGAGGATAATTGACTCCGGGGTAATAAAGCATCTTTTGTTGCATGCGGCCCAGTACCCATGTGCGGAAGGGCCACCGTGAGCGATGACTGACTATCGCGTCTTTTCTCCGTGGGGGTAGGCAGAGAAAATAGGACGCGTACGGTTGCAATGTATATAAATATAACTATAATGTAATTATAACTGGGCAGGTGAGAAAGTCATGTAATAGGTATAAGTGTATGTAATGCGAAAACCGCTCACGAAACGATGTAATAAAGAAATCCCATATGTACTATTTGTAAAAGTCTCAAGAGCCAATAAAAAAGGAATAAAATGATTAGCTCTTAATTAGGATCTTGAATGTTAAATGTTTTATACTGATTGTATTTTATACTAATTGATGTACTTAGAGGTAATTAGAGATAGTGATAATTCTGGTGAGCTTAATGTGAAAAATGTATAGAATATAAGTTAGTAAGGGTTTATATTTATATGTTTATGGACAATTTAAGTGAACAGTGCGTTATTGAATTTTATGTGATAAGGCAGGACTATAATTAATTACGAAGAAAGTGGGCGGGCATAAAATTAGGCCTACAAGCGAGGGTGAACCCGGGAGTGGAGAGTCGGAGGGATGGAGTTGACAGTGGACAGTAAACTCGGAAGACAGTCGAAAACAGTCGACGGGATGAGTTATAAAAGAAAACAGTGGAAGTTGTAAACCGGGAGTGGTGAGGCGCAGTTGTGACCTGGAGTCGGACAAGAGGTCCGGGAGGATGAGAGAAACGAGGTCCGGAAGGGAGTTGTAGTAAGGAAGTCGAAGGCCAGTCAAAAGGAAGTCGAAAGCACGCAGCTACAAAACGAGGTCCGGAGGAGGGAATCGTCAAAGAGACGTCAAGGTAACCACAGTCGGGACCGAAATCGACGGAGGAAGCAGCCACGGTTCATCGCAACCCACCCAGGAGCAGCCGCCCAGACCGGTTCGCAGTCCTACAGAGCAGACAGCGGGTAGCTGTGCACGCCGGATGCCAGCGGCATCACTCCGCCGGCCGGAACCAAGATTCCGGAGGAACGTCGCCGAGCAACCCGAGGTAGAATAAGCTTTAGATTAAGTTAGTTATAAATATTTCCACCTGCCCGTAAATGTAAACATGTGCTTAATAAATGTGTAATGTGCGTCTTCGCGTGTTCATATTCACCTGTATCCTTATCTATAACCATGGTAATAATGACAGCGTGATATCCGACGGAAGCAAATATTCAATTAGAGTGCGGGGTATCGTTCTGACGAGCGATCAGGAGCATGGTATGAATCATGACTCCTAGACGAACCCCGACTCGAACCGAATGGCGCACACGTCGTGTCCCCGGTTGTATCACAATTATATTTATTTACTTGTCTTTTTTCACGTCGTGCATTGATCCTTGTTCCAATTTTTTTTATTGTTTAAACAACAAATAAAATTTAAATTTTTATTCATTATTACATCTTTGTACATACATAAAATAAATGTTCTCTATTTTGTATGACGATACCTTATATAGACCGCCATAGAATAATATAATACTTAACTTTTTTAAATTTATTCATATTTAAATTAAATAAAATATATATTTTTACTATCCTTGTATATTCTCCTATATATTTCCACCTGTGGATTGTATAAGAAGTGTTATTATTTATAGCAATATTTTATTTATATTGTTTAAACAACGTACTCAACAATTAGTGTAAGAATTACTGTCATACTCCACACGAACCCCTAGGCACGTACATGCGACATATCTACATATCAATCCGAATGGGAACCAAATATTAGAGGCGAAAACTCTTCTTAATACCTTCTGATACGATAGAATTCTGTAGGTAGTTTGATGCAATCTGCTGAATAAAAGTCCGCGTCTGGACCCAAATACGGAAATAATGAGTAATGATGTTACCAAGAAAATTGAGTACAAAAGATTATTAAGTAAGTACAAGGCCCGTGTGTGAGATAAACTCAGAGATCTGCTTGAAATTGATGGAAAGAGACAAAATCTTAACCCAATGTGTACGACGTTCGATCTGACAGCGAGACATGATACGTGCACACAAATATCACCTAAAACTACCATACACCCCTACTACAGTACTATAAATATGTTATGAAATGATTAAACATTAACATGGGGCGTTATATTACAAACATTTATTCAGTTTTAACTGCAGCTGGGGAGATTCAAAATCACTCAATTAACGAACGCGAAGTAAAGCGCTGGACGGCGAATCTCTGAGACATAGTTTACACACGGGGACGCTCGACCCACCTGATATAAGGCCATGAAAATGATCTTGAATAAGATTACAACTTTGGGTGCTCTGGTTGTGTACTATGTCCTGTCACGCTCTACAGTCCCTCGTACGGGCACATCTATGACTTTACAAGTGATAATTTTTTAACAGTGACCAATTTTGTTTCCTTCCTCAAGAATACTTAAAAAAGATTGAATATATTGTTCCGCCAATGAACTTATAACCAAGTAAGTACCTGACCATCTGACAGTCAATAAGTCGTAAAAATTGACTTATTGATAGTGAATTGTCAAGCGTCTTATGTACAGGTTTACCGTAAATCCAAAATTTCTACGGACTACGTATTTTGGAAGGTTGTCTGGCCTATATTTTATGGAATATTTTAAAAGTCAGTTGTTTTATTATTATCGGCTTGCTGCCACGGACGCATGGAATATGTGGACTTGTAAATGCCTCAGAAAATAAATTTGAATGCTTTTAAAGGTGAGGTATCAAAATTCCGAATCGGTAGATGTGGTATGACATAGGCAGGACACAGAGTGCATGAACATGGAACGTGCTGTAAGTTGAGAGATTCTAAAAAGACGCCCTTATCTCGGCATAAGACACTCATATCTAACCTTGCGTCGCTTTCGAAAGCTTTGTTATGTCTTGCAAGTTGTTATTTGTTCAGGTATGATTGTAAATTTTCGTCTGTTAATTTGGTTAACTGGGGAGCCAAAGAGTGTGTGAATGGTAAATGCTAGTTCTTTCATTGTCATATGTTTCAGGCAAATTATTCCAGATATCAGTATCCAATATCCAGGTATCAGATATTATTTATATTCTAGTGATCGCCATCATCCTACTTTCTAACTGCGCAATCCATCGACATTAATTTTGATAAAAATTATGGATCCTATGTTCGACAGTCCAAAGATAAAAACAGAACCAGGCAGTCCCACCGAAGTCCAATTCGAGTTCATTAGAGTGTTAGAAGAAATCGCTCCAATAGATCCAGGAATAAACACCGTCAAGACCGAACTTGAAATATCTTCCGTCAAGACTGAGCCAGGGATATCTACGGTCAAGTGTGAACCGAGGTGGGGAGCAGAAGTTGACCAGCTCTGCACTGACGTAGAAGTATCATACGCTGATATTAAAGTGGATAGTATGAAGAATTTCGACGGTAAGTCAATTTTTTAATGTGGAGAAATAAAGATCATTTATAACTTCGAAAAATAAAAATTTTGTATTGATCCTCGATTTTCCGTCTTTACCGGGTTACGGATTAACCGGAACATTAAAAAAAATCCTAAATATTATTTAAAATGTATAATAATACTTGACAACATATAATAAACTGGCGAAATGACGTGTTCGCAGATTATGCGAGTGTGCGTATAATGTTAAATTCAAACGGTTCATTAGTACTGAATCACCTAGTGTCGCCGCGGATATGCCGTCCACGAGTGGTTTGCAGTGTTATAAATGACCACACGTTGCTATCTTTAATTTTTAAACTCTATCTAAATCTATCATTTACCGCCTTCCTGAGCGCGTTCACTTTCGCCAGAATTTTTTTAAATTGTCTTTATAAGGTCAGCTCTATATTCAGTCCTAATTATTTTACTATATCACAAATAATTTTCGTTAATATTTTACCAGTTTCATGTTTCACTCCTATATATCAGTGTAAATATATATTTACTCTTGCAAATATATTTTTTATTTTGAATTTTTTTTTACTTGATAACTAATGATAAGGTATTAATTGTTTTAGAATCTGTGCGGAAACGGCGCAAGAGGAAGCGGCTGACATTTCGCGCCTGCGCGAGCAACAAATCCACAAAACCGAAAATAAAATCTTTTCAATGTCCGATGTGCGAATATACTGCCCACAAAAAACAATCCTTGACTTCGCACATGTTCAATCACGGCGGTGTGAAACCAGTGGCGTGCAGCGTATGCGATTACACCTGCATAAACAATTATCAGTTAAAGCGTCACGTGAAAATTCACAGCGGAGAGAAACATATTTCATGTGCAAAGTGTAATTATATATGTTCTACAAACGCTCTGTTGAATAATCACGTATTGTCTGCTCATACCGCGAAATCAATATCCTGCTCGTTGTGCGATTACAAATGTTCCAGCCAACTCCGGCTCAACAGTCACACGAAGCACAATCACGAAGAAAAGAAATTTTCGTGCCCCGAGTGCGACTACACGTGCGCTCACCAATACGTAATGAAAACCCACATGTCGGTGCACTCTTCAGAGAGACCGTTCACATGTCCCGATTGCAATTTCGCGACGAAACGCAAGCACCAATTGAAAATGCACCTCCTTAGCCACGCGGGCGTGAAACCGATCCGGAAAACGATCAAATCAATAGCGTGCACGCTGTGCGATTATAAATGCGCCTCGAAAAGTTCTTTGAAAGAACACATGGCGAAGCATACTGGTGAGAAACCTCACTCATGTACCAAATGCAATTATGCCACTTCAAAACTGGGCGCACTCAAGACTCATATGCTCATACATACGGGTCAGAAGCGCTTCTCCTGTCCGCAGTGTAGTTTTTCTTCGTACCAGGCAGGTTCCCTAAAAGTCCACTTGCGAATTCACACCGGAGAGAAACCGTTTTCTTGTCGTGAATGCAGTTACACGTGCAGACAGTTGGCTTCGTTTAAACGTCACGAGCTGTCTCATTCGGATTCAATATCGACAGCCAAGAGCAAAATAGTTACGGCACCTATTTTTGTTTGTCATGTTTGCGGTTCCGCTCTAAAGGGTTCTCTTTCTTTGAAGAAACATATTAGCACTCATACTGGAGAAAAGAATTACGTGTGTAATGAGTGCAGTTTTAGAACCAATCACAGCGGTACTTTAAAAATTCATATGCGCATTCACACCGGAGAAAAACCATTTATGTGCAATGAATGCAATTATAGCTGTCGTCATAAAAGTAATTTAAGGGTACACATGCGTAAACACTTGAATAAAAATGTTTCCTAGTGCAGCATATATTTTAATATTCAGCCTCTTTTTATGTACCCTGTGCTCTGAGCCACGTGTTGTGCGGAATTGCTATTATTTACAGCTGTTCCGAATTCGTAAAACACACTTTTAGCGCGCCTTTCGAATCAGCCGCAAACGGTGTTATTGACATAATACCGCTTCCAAATTTCCATCCATATATTTCCTAATGCTCGTCTTGTCAGTGTGAATTGTGACCTTGACATCAGCAGACGTCAACCTGGCTGATATTTGTTCGATTTCGACATCGTGATAGCATTCGCGGTGTTGACATTTCAGCTCCAGTGCACCAGCACTATATATTGTGTTTTGATCACGTATTTGTATGTTATTTGTGTGCCGTGGGTGAACTTGTACTTAATTGGAAGCGGAGATCTACTCATCCGCGTGCCATTGTGTGATCTCGGTGGCGACTGTGGGAGTGACGAAGCCAACTATCACTGGTCAGATCACTGGTCCTTCGACTGGAACACTTATCCCCTCATCCTGTACCAAGGTATCCCTAATTTCCCTTCCCTACCCTGCGGCGATTCCGATTTACAACCGGAATCGTCGTAACCTATCCCGCGGGACGCGACCCAGAGATTTTGCGCAATTAGTTCATTTAGATCTTATCGATCCAGGTTTACGTATTGAATTCAAAAGCTCATGACGAGAAACACGGCACTCCAGAAATGATCCTACCATTTGATCTAGCGTTGATACGCGGAGCAGAAAAAAAGACTGTGGGCTATCTGAAATTGCTATGAAAAATCTTTGGTCCGAGTTGCATTTAGCTTCGCCGTTACAGTCTGGAAGTTTCCGAGTTCTAATATGATGTCACCATTCATCTATTAAAATTCAACGTCTCCCGTTGGCACGCTCGGACTTTATCAAAAGAGACATCGCCGCGTGCGCGCCTGATATCTCATCAACTGAAGGGAGATGGAATTTCGTCAGACTACGACTCCGTTGGCAGATCGAGAGGGACTTGTGTCTAGTAATTGTACAGAAAGGAACTGAAATTCACCCGGTACCTAGTTGTGTGGATACGTTGGACATCCACCATGGTTTATGTGTTGCGTGCCCTCGTACGGATGAGGAGCCCTATTCTTAAACCACACCCTTTCTACATGTTGTGCAGGCGTTTACATTTAACAGAAGGATTCTCAATTCCTTGCATTGTCGTCATTTTTCAGTTATAGCGACAGCTTTTTTTAGTAATGTATTTGTTGACACCGTTGCCATGGGGTCCGAGTTATCAGGGTCTACGGCACAGTATTTTCTTCAGATTTTCCCTAAGAGTATCTTGGTTCACCCTATGGGAGATTAGCACAATTTGATGATGATCGCGGAGGGTATGGAAGAGCAGGTTGAACAAGAATAACTACTTACAGTTGACAGAAGTTTATTGTTGCTTAAGCACAGATAGAATGTGTGCAATAAAAAGACTACACCGAGGTGTGTTTGCTAGAGATCTTGACAGGAATGCAGCCACGAGCTGAGTGGCGCACGGAAGCTGGCCTGCCGGTACTGATTTATGGTTATTGTGGCTGTTAGGAGTGTTGGTTTACGTACTGTTTCTGATGATTATGGAGGCGATTGACCTCCTCACCCCTGTCCTCTTTTGCCGCAAGATAGTTGTAAAAATAATGATCTATCTTCGTGTAACTGCTATAATTATTTTCTCACTCTTTCACTAACCCACATTCCTCGAAACAATACGAGTACCTTAGAAGGAATTGTGTTATCAATTACTTTCCTAAGATGGCTTACATTTATGTTTATAAAACTTATATAAATAAGTATTATATATCTATAAATACTTATGAGAATGTATATACAATATTTATATACAAGAACTAAAATATAACATTTATAGAAAAAAACTAACAATTATTTCATAAAAAAAACCACTGGTTTTATATTAATTTGTCATCATTTATTTATAAAACTGTTTTACATTTTATTGATTAACAATGTTAAACTTACAAAAATCAAATATAAAATACTCCACAAGTATATTAAAAAAAAAAATTAAAAGAGGTTAAAATTTTAAGTCAGTTTGAGGTGAAGATTAAAATTAATAACTAGTTTTATTGTTTCGGAGGTAAGTTTGTTGAATTCCATAATTACACATAAGATAATAAAAATAGAATTGTTGTAGAATTTTAGATTCGTACCAAAATATACAAACCCGAAATTCGCATTTATTGCCTCAAGTACTTAAAATTATTTAACTGTCCTTTTTCAATAGATTTTATGTAAATACAAGTTGTTGTATTTAAAATGGTTATATTTATAATTCTCTTGTAGGAGTTGGGGTGAGTGTGTTGAAGTTATTCAAATTATGATTGGCTCGAGATTGTGTCTGAAGATTATGATGTGAGACAGAAGCTCCTAACCTCTTCTTGTCTCACTCGTGTTGCTTGTATGTCGCAGTGTAGGGTGTCTGTTGTAACTAGAGCATGGTATATGAATTAAAGAGTACTTATAAGGTTTCGTTTATTGATGTGATGAATTAATACAATTTCAATGCGCGGTTGAACTTTGGAGTGATTCGCTGGAGATGCGGTTGAATGGCGATGTTGGTGATCTGGCGGCCAGCAGATAAGTTATGTTCGTTGTTTGGGCAGTATCCGTCTCTAGTGCTTAGTGGTCGCTCTGGTTCAGGCCCCAATGATTGATAGGTGATCCCTTACACGGCCATATCTACGGGTGCGTGTAGAGTCACACGAAACCTGAAAATTAAACGAGTATATATTTGTCCATAAATAGTATAACTTTTCAAATGCTTCTTCAAAGCTTCTTTATAACTGCTGATACGTGGGCTCAGTGGAAAATGGCAGAAAAGTTATAAAAAATAATATAATATACAGCGAGGTAAAACGAAGCGGTGATGCAGCGATAGCTCGACGCTGTGAATGTCGGAGGCTTGCGGGCGGTAAAGAAAAGCGGGTGCGATGAAGGCAGCGGCTAACATAGCCCTAAAAATGGCCTCTTCAGTAGCGCAATGCGTCCGGCGGGAAAGGTAGCCTGGGTTAGCCGCGGCGGTTAACAGTTGCCGGCGGCGAACTCCTCGATCGACGATGGCAACAACAGGGCAGCGGTTCGGCAGGATAGAAAGCCAAATGGTCCGGTGTGAGCAGCGATCCTTGTAATCAGTCCCTGGGTAGCAGCGGCAGTCTCGTCTATCCAGATAGAGGTCAGCGGCGCGAAGATACCGGGGTGGCGACGATAACAGCTAGCGGCACACTCGGGCAGAGTCGCTGGATTCACTATCCAGAATAGACTTGTGCCGTCCTTGTATGCAGAACTGGGAGCCCTTTGTGTAGCGCCGGCGGTCTTATTTCTACCTGCCGCGCGCGGTCCGTTAGCCCGTCTATCGGCGCTGTGGTGAAGGAAGGCGCACACACCTCCGCTTGTAAGTGGCCCCCTTGTATCGGTCGTTGCTAATGGTCAGCGGGATTTTCCAGAGCGAGCTTGAGGCAATTTCATATAATTGTGTGGCCTGTGCATGGCCCCGCTAACTCCAATAGCTGGGTCATTTCCTGGAATTCGAGCAGTGGTCATTTCTGAAATGAACTTAAAGCAGTAGCGACGGTGGAGTTTCTTAGCATGATATTTCACACGTATCACTGCATTTAAAACGAGACAAGAGAAAGTCTTATTACTCTTTTTAGAACATTTTAAATATCGAGGTATGCAACAAATAGACCGCATGAATATGAAAATGTGGTTACACGTATTTACTTTTGGCAAACTCAGACTGAAATGGAGAAGTCGTGTATGGAGAGGTTTGTAGGCGCTCCATGTTACAATCGTCGACTGAACTGTTTCGGTCTAGAACAAAGATGCCTGGCATTAAATTTTACGATATTTATAAGGTATTTTATACTACGGTATGCGAACGGCTGAAACCATTCAAATTATTGAGAAAGTTACAAAGTCTTTTATTAATTATGAAATTGTTACGGCCGCATCTCATGTGTAACGCTAACTTATTGCGTTTATTATTATTCCAATTTAAGTTATACTGCGCGCGGCCAAACGCTAACCCCCCTTCTTCAGCACTTACAACGGAGAATAGCGACCGGGCGCATGAAGGGTAGGTTACCCCTACTCCCGCAGAAGGAGCTTTGTTCCCGGCTGGCCTTCGAGCAACTCCTAACCGACCGCCATTACTTTCAAGACATGAACTACCATCGAGTCAACAGGAAACTACGACGTGCATCCGGAGACCTCACCATGGATGCGAGATAAGCGGTGGATCAGAAACGGGCTCCAAACAATGATCGGCGACGCGTGGCCAGCGGGATCCACGTGGTCGCGACTAGCCGCACGTGGTCTCATCTGACCATCTCCCACGTGAGGAACAAGACAGTGATCCAGTAAACAATGTTAGACCGATGAACGAGCGTAAAATCAGTGCATCCGCATCTTAGATAAAATAAGACATAAGTGGTTATAAAAAAAATCCTTTTTTTGTATATAAATAAATGTTTAAATATGTAAGGCTTGCGTAAATTAATTTACTTTCCCGCCACCTCTTCGTGGCCATCACTAAATATGTTGATTGCTCAAGACCAAAGAGTCAGCGTTATATCAAAATCCTAATTAATTTGAAAACAGCTATCTTACTCAATTATAAGTTTATTTTTAATAATTAGCAAAAATATTTCATAAATCTACGGAATAAAGCGTCAAAATTGCTAAATATAATTTTTTTTTTATTGTAAAATATTAATGCAAGCTGTGGAGCAACCGGGATCACCGTCATGGCGGCTTTGCATAAATTATTGTCTATGTTTTGCGATTATCTGACGTTTCATGTTTTGACATTCTTAATGTCATCCAAAATTCGAGAAATATATTATAATAAATCCAACAGATGTGTTACTCTAGGAGCACAGCAAAGTAAGTAGTTGGCCTTTATCATCATTGCCTCTATTTGCAGCCCTTCTCATTATCTATTTTTCGCAACTCTCCCGATATTTTCGTGAGCGACAGCCAGCACTTGTTCTGCCGTGCAACAGTGCGAAGCCGCCATTAATTCTCTTCAGAACCTTCTCTCTTCGCGGTTCATCATCTTTTCGAAAGACATGTCCAGCTTACCGCCACTCGGTTCTCGAACGAATTTTAGACATTAGTTACTCAATCTCTCAGAGATATTCCAAGTATCGTCGTTCCCTTTGCTCATTAGGTTATTTTTAATTTATTAAGGAAAACACATTCTTATTGTGAAGTTGTAATTATTCAGAACATAGGTCTGTGATATTTTAAATACTAAATTAATGCATTAATTATAAATATATACATATAAAATCAATTTTGTTGAAAAATATTGTTTTAGCGTCACCGGGATTCGAACCTGGATCTCTATTTCCAATCCGGGGAAGTGCACTACCTTTGTGCTATAACGCCAGTATTTTTCTTGACAAATATAATAATATATGTTGTATCAATGTGTCCAAAAAATTTAATAAAAATGAATTGATAATTCTGGCGTCTGCAATCGGCTTACTCAAAGGTATTTGAGATTCTGTAAAAATAATGTAGATGGCTTTCAAATAATGGAACGACAGGTGTATTCATTTGAAAAAATGTAACATACAGGTTCGAAAATTTGTCAAGAAAAATACTGGCGTTATAGCACAAAGGTAGTGCACTTCCCCGGATTGGAAATAGAGATCCAGGTTCGAATCCCGGTGACGCTAAAACAATATTTTTCGACAAAATTGATTTTATATGTATATATTTATAATTAATACATTAATTTAGTATTTACTTTTAATTTGTATATAACATTAACGATGAGAATCAACTTTGTAATTATAATTATTTTTTAGATTATTTTATTTTGTTTTTTTAACCACTTAATTAAGTTAAGTAAGGTACTAGATTTTGGTTAGTTAATTTGACTTCCTGAAGAATGAAATTGTATTTTTTATGAAACCAGTTGGCGTATTAATTAATTATAAGTGATTAAAAAAACAAAGTTTAATAATCTAAAAATAAAATAATTGACAAATTTATACAGTTCTTTTACATCAGAGGTGAACACACAGTAATACCATAATATACCTAATACACTTGTTACAAATAAATCGCTATTGAATTTACATATTTATAAGTTTTTAAATGAGATGCAGAAAGCCTTTTGTCTATCTTAAAAAAAATACAGTTTTTTCTAGCTATTTATCATCTTAGCTACTTCCTTGTAGACTGTGGTGCCAAATTGCAAAAGTATACAATGCAATGGTAAATTGTTAAACATTATTATAGTAATATTTTTAAAACAGTTACCTGGGCGATGTTTTTTAACAACCTAGTATCTTTAAAGAACTTAATATATGTATAAATTAAATGATCCCTCAGAGATTTTTATATTTAGTCAGAATTTTTGTATTGGCACTTTTTGTGATTTTTCTTTCTTGCAGTTTTCTGGAATAGACAAACTGCTCTAGTCTTGAATAGAAGATGGAACGTGGCACCGAGATGGAGCCAAGAATGAGTAGCATCAAGAGTGAGCCAGCATCAGACTCTGAGACCGACAGTAAATCGATTGAGGATGTTGAACATGGCCTGGTCACGGTGAATTCTTTACATCCTACCGTAAAAAAGGAAGAATTGTCTGAAAATTCCGATAAAGATGATCAACTCAGTGAGTATTTTAGTGGTAGCTACCCCTGCAATAGCACCGCATATCGGTTTTGGGCAGATCTGAGTTATAAAGGCCACGATGTAGTTTATCTCTTGAGCATCCAATGGTACATTAACCATATCAAATAAATATTAATACTATTAATCACAATTTATAAATGAGCTTCCCTGCACCGATACTGTGTATCATCCGAGACGGCCGACACGCCGTCTATCTATCAACATTTGTAAAAATCGATTATTCTAGTAAATTCGTTCGATAGCTTAGTTTGTTTTATTGATAATATGACAATCTATACAGTAACAAAGATTACAATTAACCTGGATCTTAGATATGTGCCGGCCCAGCATATTTCGACCGATCGAAAGAGATCCTTTCTCGACGAGTTAATGACTGTAATTGGCGCCCGTCATAGATACTCATACAACAGCAAAAAACCCAGTGGTGTCAGTCGAAGGAATCAAACGCGCGTAAATACCTATATACAGTGTTGTTACAGAGGAGATCTCACATATAAAAATATTACTCAATACGTTCAAGCTGCATGCGCCTTATCTCAACCATGTCACAGATATAAGTATTTTAAAAAAGTGGTAATTATGATATTATTTCGAGTTATTGAAATATTTTTTATTCCAAATTATATATTGAGTCATCGAATTTCGAACTATTTTTTTGTTAGATGATTGAAGTCCTAAAGCAAAGATACTGAATGAGATATTGAAACTTTACGCTGTCAAATTTGAAATAGCGCAAAGCAATTTAGTTTTAAGGGTACGTTTCAGTATCAAAAATTGGCAATTTGCAGATAAATCTTCTGACATTGACACATGGAAATGGAAAATTATACTTATCCTCTTGGCATTACGATTGTAATTCTACTCTTACCTGCGGGTTATATGACTTTCTAATATTAGATATGTCGTGTAAAAATTAATGGTTTACCATACCATACCAGTAATGCTTGTCACATAAATATTCTTACTGTCTTCAAATTAAGCTAATCACTATTAGAACTGGATTACTAGGCGAGTGCTTTAACCACTAGACCAACGAGCACGTCTTTTATTATCTCTAATCTAGATAAACTTTGCTTATAGAAAAAATTTGATATACAGTTGTCGATGAAAATATATATCAAAAGAGCTGCATTCATGTAATGATGAATTTCATTTAACCTAAATCACCATTGTGTTCAAAACGTATACATGTTTAGCAACTGACTCAATATATAGGGATTAGGTAAACGATTAAAATAGTATTTACAATTAGCCACAGGTTTATTCAGAAAAGTTACATTATTAAATACGATTAGAAATGAAATAAAGTTATATGTAAAATTATGCAGCTAGTCATTGCGAAATGTTCTGATAGTCCTGACACCCCATTCTTTTCGATATACACTTAATATATTTTTCATTTTTATATTTTGCAGAATGCCGAATTCAGAGAGTTTTCATCCTTGAACATCCATCGCTCCCTAGTTCTGACAAATGTGTAGTCGAATCGAGCCAAGATAGGGTTGCACAATGCAGCCCCGAGGAGTCAGCAAACACGTCGAGTAAATCTGCAGAGATACAATTTTCTTGTTCACATTGTAATTACACTTGTAGACGTGAACATTTACTGAAAACACACATGGTTAAACATAAAGCGGACAATCCTTTTTCTTGTAAACATTGTAGTTACACCACGAACCGGAAAGGATCTTTGAAATCACATATGTTTATTCATACAGGTGCTAAACCATTTTCTTGCACAATATGTGAATACAAATGCTCTCTTAAATATTATCTAAGAAGCCACATGTTGACGCACACTGACGTCAAACCGTACTCGTGTGCAGAATGCAATTATTCTTGTAAACTACCATATATGTTAAAAGGACATATGCTAAAGCACACTTCGGATAAACCGTTTGAGTGTTCGGAATGCAGCTATAGAACTAATAGAAAAGAATCAATGAAAATACATATGTTGACTCATACTGATGACAAACCTTTTTCGTGTTCTGAGTGCAGTTATGCCACTAACAGAAAAGAATCGTTGAAATCGCACATGTTTACTCACACTAGAGAAAAACCACTGTCATGTACATTTTGCGACTACAAGTGTTCGCTCAAGCATTATCTAAAAGATCACATGTTGAGTCATACAGGATTTAGATCATTTTCGTGCACCGTTTGCAGCTATACGAGTAAGCGCAAAGAGACTTTGAGAAGACACATGTTTATTCACTCTACAGAGAAACCAATCGCATGCAGTAATTGCGACTACACATGCTCTAACAAAGAACGATTAAAAATTCACATGGTAATCCATGAAGACAAACAGTTCTCATGTTCAGAATGTAATTTTGTGTGTCGGAAACCAAACTTATTGAAAGCTCACATGCTTAATCACGCCGGACTGAAACCCTTTTCTTGTACTGAATGCAGTTATTCCAGTAAGCAAAAGAGTGCAGTCAAAACTCACATGCTATTCCATACTGGAGAGAAACCTTTCTCTTGTTCGCAATGCAGTTACCGATGTACATTAAAATATAATTTAAAGCTGCACATGCGCACGCACTCTGGAGAGAAACCGTTTGCGTGTCCACAGTGCAGTTACAGGTGTGCGGTAAAAGCAAATTTAGAACTTCACAAGCGAAAGCATTCTGGAGAGAAACCCTTTTTGTGTCACGAATGTAGTTTTAAGTGCAGCCAAAAAAGTTCTTTGGTGTCGCATATTCGCGTGCACACTGGAGAGAAACCGTTCTCCTGTCATGAATGCACCTTTGTGTGTAATCAGAAAAGTTCACTGAAGGTCCACATGCGTGTCCACACGGGGGAAAAGCCTTTCTCTTGTCCCGAGTGCAATTTTAAATGCAGCTATAAAGAAGCTTTGAAAAAACATTTTAAAAGTCATGCTTTATGAATACTATTTTATTATTTCAGTCTTCACTTCAAATGGCTTAAAAATGTTAAATTAACCTTTTTAAAGGAAATTCAAATTATACTCGTGTGAGTTGCATTTGATTCTTACAAGTTTGAGATTGTCAATTAATAAAATTCAAAACCGTTTAAAAAATGTTGGGTAATTTGAACCGATCAAAGAAAAGTTGATGGTTTGTTTTAAAAATTATTGTTAAAGTTTTTAAAGTTTATGACTTATTGTTAATTTTTGTTTTATTTTCTTCTGTTGTGATTTTTTGGTTTTGGTGTATTAATATTGTATATACTCATTTTTATTATATTTCTAGGTGCTTAGTTCTTATTGGTGTTAACTTTTAAAAATCTAATTATAACTATGTATGTTAAAAAATAAAAACATAACTCTAAATGTCATTTGTAAAACCATTTTCAGACTGGTTGTATTTTATAACAGCGATACCTTCTCAGAAAAAAAATGTTAAATATCTGGGACGGAAAAACGGATGGTCTCGACGGACTGGCGATTGACAAGATGGCGAGATGATTGACGCGATGGCGTCAGATTAACGTCATGGAAGAGTGGATCAATTTTCGTACGGAAGCGTGGCGGCCTGGACCGAGGGTGCGACAACGCCCCATTTGCAGCCTTGCATTTGTTGCGAATGCACTCCGTGGCAAGCTGGGTAAAAATGGATGTGTGTAACCGGAAAAAATCGTGTTACATTATCTGGCTTAATTATGTGTAATGCAAAACGCAGAGTTGACCTTTCAATCCATTATCATCACATCTGAGGTAGCAGGCGACACCAGACCACACGTAAAAACATGAAAATCCAGACTGAGCTAAATCAGTTGAAGCCCCTGCGGCTTGCTATCCTCTAGGGCACAAAGGCTCCGTAACACCCGCTAGCTACACAAAGCGTTAGATCGTTTACGGAAATCAACGGCGGAGAATCGTTTTTGGTGATACCTTGTGATTGTTATTCCATAGCACCTGATGCTTTATACGGCTCACACACGCGACATACCTATATATCAAACACTTAGAGGCGGGAACTCTTCGCACCTTCCGACACAATACATTTCATACACCTCTGCAAATTCTCAACATCGCCTGCCCCCTGTCAGAGACGAGGTAGTGAGCTACCTAAGAGAGAGCTGGTAACCAATTTATTTTTCCAATTCCTTAGAGTCAACGACACTGAGTAATCTTCAAGCGGATAATCTCTCATCTGGTACCACCAATGGATCAATAATAATTACTTTGACATTTTTATATCATCCAAAAAATGAATTGGAAGAGTAAGGTTCTATCATAAACCTCTCGAAACATATTACAGCAACTTTAAAAAAGAAATTTAAATTACACAACAAGAACTAAAATTTGTTAAGGCTTCTATACATTTTACTTACTGTTATAACGGAGATATAATTTTCCCCGACTCTTAAGGTCGGCATACTTCGCTACTCCTTCATTAATTCTGGAAGGAAAGAGCAGCGAAAATATTACACGAATCGGCTAAAAGAGCAAACAAAAATAAATTCTTATTATTAATCTAACCTGTCCTATCTTCAGCTCCCACTGAAAAAATCGCATAGTGATAGAATTTAGTAATTAACGAATCTAAAACGTAAAAGACTGAAATTAGTCTATGGACTGCTTTTGCTATGGCTGTCCGCCATTTTAACATTTGACATTAAAAGTGACTCGCGGTTCGGGCTCGCGTAGTTAAATTAATACAAATCGCCATCTTGTTGGAACAGTTGCTCATGAGCTGTTGGATCCGTTTTTAGTGTTATTTGTATTTATTTATTTCATTTTCTCGTACAGATTGTCAACAGAACGTAATGCCCTAGATAGTCCTAGAATAACAGGTATAATGTAACATTTTGTGATAATTCGTTGAAATCCTTTTTTACGGTTGAGAAATAAGAAAAAAACTAAAAAGAACAGAAATAAAAATTTTGTTACAAATTGAGGAGAATAATTGATGTATTAAAACTACCGCATGAAAAGAAGAACGCCTGGGTTCCAAGGTCAACAATGACTAATCACGTGACAAGCAACTATATCTTCGGCATTCGAAAGCTAGTTGTATGTTCGAACGACTATCGACCATATATATTTAATACAAATCGCTTTTTAAGTAAAACTCTGACTCATGACACCTTTTGACGAATATTCTAGAGGATTTTGGATAGAGCAGATCGAGGTTTCGTCAAGCGTGGTAAGAATCTGGAGTTGTTTAGGGCCATTGTTCTCTTGTGGGTCTATATATGGGAGATCCTCCGGAGAACTGCTGCTGCTGAGTAGCTTCATGACTATTATTATTTTCCTATTCTGGTTATTAATGTTAACATTGATAATCTTGCTTTTGTTTCTCTTTGAGAGGTAATCTTTAATCTCCATCTTTTATGCTATATCATTGTTACTTTTCTTTTGTTCACCTTGTTATTTTCCTTTTTTACCTTTTGTTCAACTATGATCTGCGATGTACTATTCTTGTGGGTTAAATCTGTCGGCAGTTGTGCATGGAGGGTTAGTCCCCTATATGTTTCCCGGAAGGGAGTGCCTGTTCACTTTCCCTCTGCTCCCTGGCCTTGTTACACATTGTCTATCTCGCTGACAATTTTTTACGTTTTTTAGCAATTCTATTCTGTCCGCGTTATTCTATTCTATTTTACTTGCATTATTTCATATTATCACTTTTATGTATGTTTATATACATATAAACATATTTCGTTCTTTATGCAATTTATTGTATATATTCTTATTTACAAATAAAGTAAATCAGCCGGGGACAATGAGGACAAATTTAGTTTTGACAGCTGGGCAGCATCGCCCATTAAAATACGATAACCAGTAGGATCGAGATAGGAAACTTGAACTTATTGCATCGCTCTTGGGTAAGCAGTGGGTCCGCCCTCATTGAGCCTCTCGTGAAGAATACATCCAAGTTAATCTTGAATTCACAGGTTCAGTAAAATAAGTCAATACTAATTTTATGAGTGAAAATAATATTTGATGCTATAAGAGAATTCACTAGAAACGCCGCTATTCGGATTGATTCGACGAGAGAATGGGCTCCTTCGACAGCGCATTTGGCTCGATCGTTCTCCGTCAAACTCTGCCGACCGACTCACGAATCTAACGGTACAACATCCGCCGACTGCACCTTCAAGCTCGCTCGAGACATGCTGCTACTAGTGTGCGTCGCGGCTTCGCCGTATGGACCCAAAAGTCGTTATCTGACAGCCTTTTATATATTTATATATATTTTATATATTATATAATAATACCCGTTCGTTGTAACAAAAGAATTTATTCTGAAGCTTCGATACAATGTAGTAAAGGTCAATATAAGATGTTTACAGTTCAACGGTTCGGAGGCAAGAGGCGTTTATCTCTTTCACACGCCATCATCGTACTAACCTTCGCGCGCTCACGCATTCATCCCATAGATATATCTCATTTCATATAGTATTTAGATATCTATTTTATTTGAATACGTCAAATCTTTTGCGAAAGCCCTAAAGGGCAGAGAACAGATTCCTTATGCTTTCAACATTCGCCTCATACAGATATACTCTTTCGTTCTGAAATACCACTTGCGTTTCAGTAACCATGGATAATATTGAACCGAGCGATCCTACCGTCAAGCTTGAACCGTCATCTCCTGAACGCGGTGATGATGAAGAAGTAACCTCTATAGCGGCCCTCTCTGGCGTGAAGACGGCGCTCCGCATTAAGCAAGAAGGCTCCGGTGATGCAGGCCAGCACACCGGTAACAATGCTACATTACGTAATGTTATTTACTTTGTACATTCAAATAGAAGCTAGTTGGGGCATGCCCCGGACCCGTTGTGCACCTGCAGGCGCCGGAGCATACTCTCTGGGGATGCTCGAAGGATTGGAAGGAATAAGCCGCAGCTCCGTTATAAACTGCGGCCTATTAAAGCAAGATAGAAACAATCTTTTCCGCGATTTCATTAGGGTGTTAATTATTGCTGTTTTGTGTACACTTTTAATAATGTGAGGGGTGTATTTTGTCTGGCAGTCGAATATAGCTGCCGCGTTGCCCATGTAGCATGGCGGTGGGGCACGGCTGCCTTTTAGTAGTAAAAAAATGCCAACCTGGCGGCGAATAAGAAGGTCCCATACGGGAGATATTGCTCGTTGAACGGTCCTTGGTAAGTGGTGGTCACCTCTCACTATATATTAAAACATAGTACTTAATTCAAACCGAATAGCCTAAAGTAATGGAAGTGTTCATTAGAATTCCATAGACTTGAGCTATTATATTGGTGCTCATTCTTATCCGTCTACTTCCATTTCTTCTTTTGATTTTTCAACAAGCATTGTATCATAGAATAAATACATATTTATTTCAAAAATATATTTGCCATTACCCAGATTTAGACCGACATTGAATTCCAGTAGAAATATTACTGATTTGGTGTTTTAAATGTTTCTGTTTTATAATTTAATCCTTTAATTTATACTTTTTATTTTATTTATTATAAATATAGAAATCCCTCTGAACTTTGTAATAACCTAGCAGTGTACAATATATTCCGTAGCAAATATATCTGAAGCATGTAACGTGTTTTTTTTGCAGGACTCTCGATAGAAGAATCCACATTGGCGAACTCAACAGTACCTCTGACCATCACTGGAAGGCAACCCGCCTTGGAAACCACAATTACCCAAAAAACAGTCTCAAAGAACTGTACGCTTTCTCTTGCACAAGAGAAGCGATTTACATGCTCACAGTGCGCACGCTCGTATACACGGAAAGGAGAATTAAACATTCATTTATATTCACACAGCGAGATTAAGAGGTTCTCGTGTTCACAATGTTCTTATAGATGTAATCGGAAAGGCCTCTTAAAACTGCACATGGTCAGCCACACTGGAGAGAAACTATTATCATGTCCACAGTGTACTTATAAGTGTAATCTTAAAGCGTCTTTAAATGCTCATTTGCTCAATCACATCGGAGAGAAACGATTCTCGTGTTCAGAATGTAGTTATTCGTGTAATTTTAAAGCGAACTTAAAAATTCATTTACTCTCTCACACCGGCGAGAAGCCCTTTTCCTGTTCACACTGCGCTTACACAACCGCGCAGAAAGGTCACATGAGAGTCCACATTCTTACTCATACTAAAGAGAAACTTATCTCATGTTCGCAGTGCAATTATACATGCACACAAAGAGGTCACCTGAGAATGCATAATGTTACTCACACTCAAGAAAAAATCTTTTCATGTTTATACTGCTCGTATGTGTGTTCCAGGAAACAAAACTTGATGAGGCATATGCTGACTCACGCGCAAGAGAGACAGTTCCCGTGTTCGCAATGCGCATACACTTGTAACAATAAAGGAACCTTAAGAAATCATATGCGTACTCACACAGAAAAAAATCTTTACTCATGTTCTAGTTGTACTTATATAACTTATAGAAACAGAGACTTGAGAAGACATATGCTAACCCATACTGGAGAGAAACTGTTTTCGTGTTCACACTGCACATATTCATGTAATGAGAAAGGAAGCATGAGAAAACATATGCTGTCTCATTCTTAATAAAGAACGAGGCGTCACCACACATGTAGAACAAATTATTACTATTGGCTGTACAATCCCTGGTGGGTCTTGGATTTCTATTGTCATCTATCTCTAGTATTGAATCTAAAGTAGATCTTAGCTTCATTCCTGGTGTTCAGCAGTGACTTCGATGATTGCTGTTCAGTCATCTCTCCACAACTACATAGTCTTCCTATTTTTATAAATTTAAAGAAGCCTAGCTCATTGTCGTAGCATCTACGCCTACGTTTGTTAATTTATTTATCTTTATTCATCAGTTTTCTTTTACATTTATAAATATTAATTTAATTTAACAACATTTTTCCTAATTAAATATGTTAATTAGAAAGATATACATATAAAATCAATTTTATCGAAAAATACTGTTGCGCTACAGGGATTCGAACCTGGATCTCTTTCCAAATCGGGGAAGGTGTATTATCCAACTAAACTACACCGACTGTACTTTAGACGACAAATTTTCGAACACATTAAATTAATACATCTATCATTCCATTATTCGAAAGCCATCTACTTTGTCATCTAAAGTACTGTCGCTGTAGCATAGTTGGATAATGCACCTTCCTCGTTTTGGAAAGACATTCAGGCTCAATTCCGGTAGCGCAACAACAATATTTTTCGATAAAATATATGTATATCTTTCAAATTAATACGTTTAATTAGTATTGAAAATATCACAGAGCTATGTTCTGAATATTTACAACTTCTCAATAAGAATGTGTTCTCCTTAATAATATTTTGCAATAAATAAAGTTGTTTCTTATTTAATAGGGTAATGTAATTTAGGTTTTGGATTCTTGGACTTGTTCCGACTGGAATCTTTAGATCAGCTCGATCCATTTACCGTGAATTAGGTATTTTATACATGTTCGGTCAGTAATAATTTTATATAAATCTATATTGAAACAAGTTTATAACACATTTAATCGATAAGTCGATAATAAAATATTAATATAATTATGCCTTTATAAGTTTTCAATTAAATAAATATATAAATTTTTTTTTTTTTGTATCAGCTCCATGCAAAATGTGCAATTCTTGAAAAATGTGACGCGGGATAGTAACATCACCCGTTCGGCCGGTTTCAGGAATAGAAAAGTGTATAGTTTTAATTGTATTTTAAATTATATGAATACATGCATTGTAATGTATGATATTTTCTTTGAGTATACGTAACAACTTACATTTTCTTCCTTCTTTAAGTCTCACCCGTGGCCTAGATCAATTGAAACACTGCTCGTTATGCACCTCCCCATGCTACCCTGCGTCGCTCGCACAGCTAACACCGAGTTATCAACAGTCGGGGGCAACGCTACTATCTACTGTAGAGTAATAGATTTATTAAAGTTAATGTAGCAAATAAGTGACCCTAGCGGGTTTGATTCCCGGTAAGGTCACAATATATCTATGTGATGATCTGGTAAAATTTATATAAAAAGTAGATGGGATAATTTTATGAAAACAAGGACAAAATAGACCCATTTTGTATTACAAAAAATAAAGGATTTGGAATATTCCAATTTTTCGACCACGTGCTGCGTTACGATCGTGTTTAAACATGATATGCATAATAATAAATATTTCGAGAATTCACACACTTATATAACTAAATATTTGATTTACTTGTTCGAATTCACGCGGTCTTCTTAAAAAGAACACGTGAATTACATATATTTACTACGTACACTTTATACCATGCGAGTTTCTGCGCAAGCAACGTGGACTACTTAATAAAGTTAATATATGCAGATAGCCCAAAAAAAGTGAGAACATTTCGTAAGACATGATTATTTCAAAACAATATAATTAATTATAATTCTTAATGTTTTTTTTACACAATATTTAGCTAATCAGAAATCATCAAAACACACCACACTGCATCATGTACCAGGTTTAAATTTGAGTTGTTCGGTGGCCACACGCCTGACTCGATGAAATTAACATTCGCACGACGAAGAAACTTGATTGTATTTCTGGCTGTGTGAGATGGAGCTCCGTCCTGCTGTAATGTCTAGCTATACTCTAGCCTTTGTTTTGAAACTCTTCAATCCTAGCATCCCGACGTTTTTCAATTCGCAAATTTTTAATCAGAATTGTCAGATTGTCTTCTGCAGTGATTTTGGTCATTCTGGGCAACAATTTGAAAAAACCAAATGTAAACAATCGGAAAATTAATAATCAAAGACGGCGACCGGAAATTGTCGAAATAAAACGTAATATTGGTAAGTAAATTAGTAAACTATTGAAGCTATTGTCGATATAGTTAAACTAATTTTGATATAATTATGTAGCGACCAGAATTCAAATACACCGCCATCTCAGTCGGCATCGACGCTAGCGACAGCGTTGTCGGTTGCTGCCACAAGCCTGGCTCAGAATTCACCGCTAGGCGCTCTCTCTAGTTTCAGCGTTCTACAGCGGCGGTCTCGCCGGCCCCGGAGCGCCGGCGAGACAGCCAAATTGCTTCACATTATTTCATTTCGTAATATACACGCACCTTCTACATCATTTCATTTTTACATTTATTCATTTCATTTTGTCTTTCTTGTTTTTACCATACTGTCATAATAAAATCTCAACACGCGCAAACAAACATCTATATTTCATTTAACCACCGACATAACCCCCAAAATTATATCACATTTTACAAAATGTTCTCACTTTTTTGTGTCACCTGCATATGACTTTATATTTTTACCGCGTCCGCTTGGTTTCACATTTGCTGAGTAATTAATATTTTAAATAACACAATAACATGGCTTGTAAATTTGTTTATAAAAGTTAGTTCTCTTAATTAAATCGGCAGTACAAGATATAATAACGATGAGTTATTATTTTAATTCATTGACCGCCTTCATTCTGAATCTTCTTGATATGTACCTCATCTGTTGGATATATGCCTCCTCCAGACTGTCTTCAGCCGTTCTCGTTTATTTGTTGTCCGCTATTCTCATGACGTCATCGCTCTTCTACCGGTTCGAGGTCTCCACACGATAGATTCGTCGTGCACGTAGATTGAACCTCGGCTCTCCGGCGAGTTTGCTGGATCAGAAATATTCCAAGAATAGCCTTTTCCTTTGGCCTTGAGGAAGCTTTAAATTTATATATGACATTGATGATAAGGCTCCACGCCATTACCGGTTTTATTCTTCAGATATTGTGGTATTTTGGGTTTCAAAATGTGCTAAACGATAATTGTTTGATGACACCAGAAATAATGTAAGTCTTCAACAAACCTAATACTGAAAAACTATCTTGGTATGAGCTTCAACAGGGACAGTAGAGTTTGGCGCTCCATCCTCACTGCATATCTCGTTATGGTGGGTTAGTAATCAAGTAACAATACGTTCACAAAAAATATGTAAAATATTCGTCTATGGACCGTTTGAGTCTATGGTCGTCCTCCACTTAAATTTTTTGACATTGAATGTGCGTCGTGTCTTGCGCTCGCGCTGTTTCATCAATACACATCGCCATCTTGTTGCGACATTTGCTGACGAGCTGCCGGATGCATTTTTAGGGTACGATACATACATTTAACCATCACTCCGTGGCAATCCAAGGTGAAGGTCCACTGAAGTACCTGATTCATTCAACGACAGTTCGTTACGTCTTCAACATTGATCAGGTAACGTATCCGCTCGTCGTGTTCACATCTCTTCTAGAGTAACCTCAGCAGCATCAGTAAAAACTGATTTAAAAAAAGCCAAGAGCTTGTAGAAGTAAATAAATGATTCAATATTATTTAGGGGCTGGAATGATTTGAAAATAAATTGTTGCTAGAGAATTTGTTTCACCATTTAATAAATCGCGACTACGTTTCATCATACTAGGGTATTCCATTTTTTATTTATTAATTTATAATAAAGATATAATCATAAAATTACACTTAACCACAGACCGCCAATGTTCCAATATTGTCACTTAAACAGCTCCGCGACTTTTTATAAAAATATGACTCGATTTTAATGAAAATTGAAACGCTGACAATATAATACGCATTAATGTAAAAATACAAGATTTAATTTTAACTGTTGCATAAATGTGTCGTAAACTATCGTATTTATGTTTCCACCAAGAATGTATGTAGAATAGATGTACACTTTATTTCATGTCTATTCAGTTACTAGTCTGCGCATAAATAAAAGAATAACAATTTTACAAAACGTGGCAATAAGATTATTAATGACCGGTTTTTTTTTTGTTGGTGGTTTGATTTGATTGGTCGACTAGATAAGCTTGTTTCAGGGCAAGTTGGCAAACAGTACCATATTTCAATATCCGTACACAAGTTCATTCATAAACTAATTGAACTCATTTGTCAACCGAAGCGACTTAATATAGTTACAAGAGTAATATAATCTATAATATCTGCTCTATCTAATTGTAACAACCGATTTAAAACACTATTTCTAAAAGCTCTGATGTCACATAGTGTTTAAATATTATTTACAATTTTATTACATATTCTGGAAGCTAGAAAAGCGAGGAATCAAATACTAATTAAATGTATTAATTAGAAAGATATACGTATAAAATCAATTTTATCGAAAAATATTGTTATTGCGTTATCGGGATTCGAACCTGGATCTCTTACCAAACCGGGGAAGGTGCATTTTTCAACTATGCTACAGCGACAGTACTTTTTAAGACGAATTTTCGAACCTATATGTTACACTTTTCAAATTAATGTATCCTGTATGTATGGTAGGTTCTCTGTGTTCTGAATAATTACAACTTCACAATAAGAATGTGTTCTCCTTAATAATGGAATAATCTTTCACCAAAAATACTTTCCATTGTAACGATTTTAACCTTTTCCATACCATGATATAAAATACCCGAACTTAGCCACGCTGTCAACTCGTGTTACCGTAAATAACAGTTAGAAAAAATGTTTTTATTAGCTTCAACGACTTTAATGGCAAAAATTTACTCTAAATATTGAGCATTCAATTTTGAAAAAAGTATTAATAATATAATTTAGAGCATTCATTAAGTCCTATACAATGTGTCATTCCTTCTTATCTCTCTTCATTTAATTAGTTGGAAAGAAACAACTATATTTGTATGTTTGTTGTTCTTTTCACTGTCAAAATAGTGTGTGACCTCTGTTTTTCATATCACAAATTGTATTTTTACCAACGTATTAATTTTACAACGGATTGAACGAAAAAAATAATTGTTTTTGTACGATTCCCTTTTCGACTAGTCATTCCTAAGCGCTAATATTTTCTTTAGGATTATCTAAAATATGAATTTTATGCTGCATGTATTTACCGAAATATTACAGGTTTAATTATGATGGTAGAACTGTGTCACTGCATTGTTTGGGTAGCGTTAAGATTATTTGCTCTTGTGGGATTATATCTTTCAGTCCTCCATGGCGTCGTTAGTTGTATGTTACGAGCGTCGTTAGTTGTATGCATCTGAAAACGGGTTTATTTGCTCGTCAGTCGACAAATGCGGTACTGTTTGTATTTCAGGAACCATGGATGCTGTTGAACCGGACGTATCTGCCGTCAAGCCTGAACCGGCATCTCCTCCCGAACGCGGTAGTGATGAAGTAGAAGAAAGTTATACAGCGGTCCATCCTGAAGTGATGACGTCGCTCCCGGTTGTCAAGCAAGAAGGCCCGGAGTGCTCCGGTGACGCCGGCCAGCGCGCATGTGAGAAAACTAGATATCGCAAAATTATTTACCTAGTTTTAATCAAAATTATTTAGCTACACGTGGACGAAGTAAGTAATATATTGGCTCTGTACTTGCGTTCTGGTTTACTTCATCTTAAAAATACCACCTGGACTATTTACTATTTTGGCGCTCCAACGCGCAGGTTTCTAAACAAATCCACGTGGAGAGTTTAATTTATTTATTATATTGTATATTTGTTTAACGTTATATTTTTACCACGTCCGCTCGGTATCACATGGGCTGAGTGTATAACAGGTGGACAACACGTATATATTGTCGGGGTGGGATGGTAATCTCACACCTCCACCGACAGCCTCAGCCATTTGTGGGTCAATTTTCTCAGAATCACTTACTCACCTTTTGTTAACAAATTATTACCTCGATTACTTGTGGAAAAGAAGAAAATATATATATTGGTAACTGTGAAGATAGGTTGTAATTGCAAATATTGAATGAAACTCAGTTTCAATTATTAAATTTAAAAAATTGTGGTTGCACAATATACAACAATTTTTTCTCACATCATAAACTATATTTTTAACCTAAAAATAACCATCCACATTTTTCCCGACAATACAAATATTTAGTTCCGTTGTCGTGACACGTACAATCTTGCTCGGAAGTCTCTCAACAAACATTATCGTCCAGGGTCGCACTCCTCTTTCTGCTCCAAGAGCTGAGTAAAAACGTCATATCACATCTCAGCCATCACAGCCAAGACGAATACCGATTTCTCTTCGATATTTCAGTCGGATAGGGTACATCCAGCCTACGGTAGTTTACGGCGAAGATCCATCTCAGCCGATCCGTCATGGTATTGCAAGATCTTTAATTTAGCCACTAAAACGCAACGCGGTCGCTAAAATTTTCTCCCAACCACGCGGCCGAAGACCTGACGCGGCTACCGTCGCTCGTCAACTCTCACGCCGTCCCTTCTAGGTCTAATCTTGAAAAGTATGGCTCACCATTTCTAAGGCGCAAGGTCTAGGGATTGTATTGCATAGAACAGATTGCTCGCAGTAAGAATTTAGTAACAGTACCTGCGTAATGTCACAATATATTGTAAATACGGCACACTGGATTAGTTCTCTTCGATAAATCTACAATATAACAACAAACTTTTAATCATTGACCGAATATATCCTGAATCTCCTCTCTCTGATCTATATCTACCTACATGTCTATGTTAAATTCTAGAAAAACATTTAAAGATTAACAAAAACCCGCACCAGAAAAACAAGTCATGAAATACAGTTATTTTTCTGTAGGTAAAACATGCTCTCTTCTTGAATTCTATGGAGAAGTTCAGCCATTTATTCATCGCGTTTTGCAATGAGTCTTGTGATCATGAAACGAAAATTTAATTTTTTTTTAAACTTTATTTGCAGGTCCCTGGGTGGAAGAATCCGTTTCCGCAAACTCAACAGTACTTCTGACTGACCCTGAAAGGCAGGCAGACTCGGACAACACTTTTACCACCGAAAATATCTCAAAAAATCTTTCGCTTACTGGAGATAAACGGTTTACGTGTTCACAGTGCACTTGTACATTTAAAAGGAAAGGAGAATTAAACAGACATTTACATTCTCACAGCGAGATTAAGCGGATTTCGTGTTCACAATGTTCTTATAGATGTAATCAAAAAGGCCTCTTGAAACTGCACATGGTCAGCCACACTGGAGTGAAACTATTATCATGTCCACAGTGTGCTTATAAATGTAATCTTAAAGCATCCTTGAATGCTCATTTGCTCAACCATATGGGAAAGAAACGATTCTCCTGTTCGCAATGTAGTTATTCGTGTAATTTTAAAGCGAACTTAAAAATACATTTGCTCTCTCACACCGGAGAGAAACCCTTTTCCTGTTCACACTGCTCTTACACGACCGCGCAGAAAGGTCACATGAGAGTCCACATTCTTACTCATACTAAAGAGAAACTCATCTCATGTTCACAATGCAATTATACATGCACACAAAAAGGTCACCTGAGAATGCATAATGTTACTCACACTCAGGAGAAAATCTTTTCGTGTATACACTGCTCCTATGTGTGTTCTAGGAAACAAAACTTGATGAGGCATATGCTGACTCACGCGCAAGAGAGACAGTTTCCATGTTCGCAATGCGCGTACACTTGTAACAATAAAGGAACCTTAAGGAATCATATGCGTACTCACACAGAAAAGACACTTTACTCATGTTCTAGTTGTACTTATATAACTTATCGGAACAGAGATTTAAATAGACATACGCTTACTCATTCTGAAGAGAAGCTATTTTCGTGTTCACACTGCACTTACTCGTGCAATGAGAAAAGAAGCATGAGAAAACATATGCTGTCTCACCATTAATAAGGAACGACTAGAGAGGCTAAAGCTGTAACAGAACAGAACAGTAGAGTATGACGTTCGTTAGATTGCTAAACTGCAAATATACTGCCTCTCTGTGGTGGAATGAATCGTGAGTTTGTGTATAATAAAGTATAAAAAGTAGTAGAAAGAAAGGAGAGTAACTCAGTCAGACTGGGCGCGGCTTCTCTCGACGGAAGCTCGGTTCCCTGTTGTAGATTTCGTCGGTCGGCTGGGGGTGGCGACGATAGCGGTGGATTTGAATATATTTTAAGACATTGTCGTTCCATCTTAGCTTAACTCCTGCGACATGGTGGTCTGGCATTCAGCAGAGACTTCTTTGTTTATTTTTGCCCATCTCTGTTATGTGGCCCAACCATAGAATTCTTCCATTTTGCGATGCTTAGTTCGTTAAATATACTACAGAGCTCATTGTTGTCGCGACTGCTCCAACGTATTATTTATTTTATAATTAGTTATCGCCAGGCTTCTTTTATATTTATAAATATTAATAATAATGAACATTTGCACACATTTAAATAATTAATCTAATTATAAATAGTATAACATTGTTTTACATCTGAAATTTAGTTGAGATTTCTTATTTCAGAAAGTAGCTTATTTAAGAGATTTTTTTAGATCCGCCATTTCGTAGAGAAGCTTAGAGATTATTAATTTTAAAATTTTAATAATGAAATATGAATATATTTACCCAGTTGTAAGACAATTTATATGTCATTCATAATAAAATAATATTTTTTTGTAAGACAGCTTCATTTCTGCGCCCTTAAACCCCAAAAATGTGTGTCTGTCATGTGATGCTGTACCTCGATAAGTCTTGTGATTCTTTCTGTTTTTAAAATTTCCGGTGATGGATCAAATCTTGTTCTTATATTGCCGTAGATTCTGAAATATTTATAGATTTGTAGTAACTTTTGTTAACCTTTACCGTACCGCGATATAAAATACTCGTATGCAGCCATGCTGTCAACTCGTGTTACCGTGAAAAATTAGAGTTCTATTAGTCTTTGAAATGTGAAAAAACGGTTAATGCCATAAATTTACTTTAAGTATTGAGCTTTAAATATTTTTAAAATATGTTATATTATAATTCGGAGCATTCATCAAGTTCTGTATAGAAGATTGCGTTGAATAATACAATCTTCCTTTTCATCTATCTTCATTTAATTAGTGAGAAAGAGACACCTGTATGTTTGTTACTGTTTTCACTGTGAAATTAATGTGTGATTTCTTTCCGTCTTGCCACAAATGGTATTTTTGTCAACGTATTAATTTTACAACGGAATTAATTGAAAATAATTATTTACGTAGGATTCGCCTTACATGGTTGATTTTTCATTAGTCATCCTTTTCCTTCAAATTAACTAAAATATGAAGTATGTGTTGCGTATATTTACCGAAATATTACAAATTTAATTAGAGCGGTTGACCTGTGTTACAGCATGGTTTGGGAAGGGTTAATATAATATTATAACTTCTGTTAATAAATAAAAAGTATTTAAATTTTAATTAAATGTATTAATTAGAAATACATTATTATTGCGCTACCTGGATTCGAATCTGCATCTCTTTCGAAATCTTTTATCCAACTATGCTACAGCGACATTATTTTTGACGAAAAATTTTCGAACTTGTATGTTACACTTTTTCAAATACATCAATCGTTCCTTTGTTTTTACGGAATCTCAAGTACCTTCGAGTAAACAGATAGCAGACGCCAGAATTATCAATTCAACTTCACAATAAGAATGTGATCCGCTAATAAAAAATATTTATTTTGTCAAAGTCGCAATATTGATATTTTTTTACTAATATTACTTTTAAATGTTGTTATTTTGAGGTTAGTTTTTTGTGTATTTTAAATTTTTTCAATAGTACTGTGTACCGTATGCATAAATAAATAAATATCCAACAGCGTGCCTGACGTAGCAAGTAAATAAAAATATATTTGATCGTATTTACGTATATTATTTAATCTTCATTTGCGTAAAAAACATATTCTAGCATATATAATTAATTTAACAAATCATTACAAATTTTCTTCCAAGTTTACACTGGATCCAGTGAACACTTCTTAAGTCAGAGACTTAGTAAAAGCGTGGATGCCGGAAGAAACAGGATATTCGGAAGGAGGTTTGCACTCACCACAATCCAGTTCTTCTTTCACCTCCGAGGTGGACTGTACATTTATATTTATCACTATCTTCGTTCAGGGGTCCTAGTCATTCAGATTGCACTGCATTAGACGCGACGTCTCAATTTAATATTATATTCCGATTCACGCATAACTACACCGCTTCAAGGTCGCCGTTTGACTGATGCGGCGGCGTGTCGGGGAGGTGGAAGGCACAGTACACTATTTTCGTTCAAGAATAAATATATGTCCCAAACAGTAAGGAATTCGGCGTCACGAGACAAAATAGTGTAACCGGTTATTACGACGAGTTCCGGTGAACCGCGGATAGATGCCAGTCCACTTATTCTCTTTATATTTTTATTGACAATATTTATAAATAATCTTATAAACTAGACTTGTTGATATGCATTTGTTATTGTTTTCAAAAATTTAAAGCCGTATATTTTCAATTTATAATGATTTCAAATTAATGTTTCATTAAATACAAATTGAATGCTTCAATTAGACAGATATACGTATAAAATCAATTTTATCGAAAAATATTGTTGTTGCTGCCGATGCGTTGATTTTATATGTACAGAATGATCCAAAAAAAGTGAGAACACTTCGTAAAATGTGATATAATTACATCAAAATTAGTTTAACTATATCAACAATAGTTTCAATAGTTTACTAATTTACCTGTATTACGTTTTATTTCAACAATTTCCAATCGACATCTTTGATTATTAATTTTCCCATTGTTTGTATTTCGTTTTTTCAAATTGTCGCCCAGAATGACAAAAAATCACTGCAGAAGACCGTATTCTGATCAATAATTTGCGAATTGAAAAGCGTCGGGGTGCTAGGGAAATGATCAAAGAGTTTCAAAACAAAGCCTGGAGTATAGCTAGACATTACAGCATGACTGGACATTACAGCAGGACGGAGCTCCATCCACACAGCCAGAAATATAAATATCTTTCTTCGTCGTGAGAATGTTAATTTCATCGAGCCAGGCATATGACCACCGAACAGCCCAGATTTAAATCCAGTAGACTAAGCAATATAAGATGTTTTGATGATTTCTGATTGCAAAAAATATTGCATTAAGAATTATAATTGATTATATTATGTTTTGAAATAACTCATATGTTACAAGATGTTCTCTTTTTTTGGGCCATCCTGTATATCTTTCTAAGTAACACATTTAATTAGTATTTAAAATCATAGACCGTCTGTTCTGAATAATTACAACTTCACAATAAGAATGTGTTCTCCTTAATAATGTTTCATTAATTGATTGCACTCTGAGAAAGATAAAAAACATGGCAGACACATGGACAGGACATGTAGCGTGAGTAGTAATTCTCGTAACAATTGACAGACAGACAGACTTCCTAGAGGTGAGCGAGTGTTCGGCAGAACTTGGTCTTTCCTCATTGGTCCCGGCGTACCGACCCCTGTGACATTTAGTAGTGTGGGTAGGGTGCGCGAGCTCCCCCGCTGATAATAGAATTACGTTTTGGTAAGGTGACGCAGCAGCGCGTCATTTATCTACCTCATTTAGTTTAGGTTAACCCCTAGTCAGGTGTCAACTTAACCCTTTTAAAATTGCATGTTTATGAATAAACTGCAAAATGATTACCTATTTGTGGTGAAGTGCCAACAATGTTCATTAGAATTTTCTATTGCACACGGTGGGCGAGCGGACATTCAGTATAGTGAAGGTAAAAACGTTATTTAAACCGTGATTGTGTTTGATTGTAACGATGATTGATAATTGATTAACCTAATTCTTCAAGCAATGACTGGTATACTAAAAAGTCAACTTCCAACATTTAAATCTCAATTACCAACCAGTGGCACTTATCACAGTCACGTAACGGTTTACCATCACTAATTTAAGATCGTGTAACGGCTGTAGCAAGCTTTTCATATATTAAAACATTTTTTAAAACGTTGATTCCATTCAAAATGGTTTTGTAATTGCGGCCAAAGAGGCCACATTTACGTTTCACACAGCGATGCGTGATATGAGCTGCAACACTTTTGACTGCACATCCAAATTGATCTCAAAATTCTATAAACCACAATTTGGTGCTGCTAGAACCAAATGTGAAGTGATAATTGTCCCGGTTTAGAACTTCATAATTATGGTAAGCGAATTTCAATACTATATGTTCAATAGTGTTGGGGGTTAGGACGGTGGTTAAATGAAGGAAATGTTGTTTGCGTGTTGAGGTGTTTATTGAGATGGATATAACAATGAAGACAGATGAGAATAAATATAATGGACGAGTGAAGGCGTAGAAAGTGTGCGTGGATTTCGAAGTGAAGCGAGTCGGCGGTCTCGCTCGACGCGCGTGGGCCGGCAAGACCGCCGATGTGTAACGACGAAACTGGAGAGACTGCATGGCGTTGAAAGATCGAGCCAGACTTGTAGCAGCAGCCGGCCACGCTGCGCTAGCGTCGATGCCGGTTGAGATGGCGGTGGATATGAATTCTGATCGCTACAAGTACAAAAACATGCGTTTCATGCAATTTCAATAGTTTAAATCGACGGAGCATATAAAGGTGGATATTTTCATACCATGTAACATACCCGACACACATGGCAACCCTATCCAAGTAACCACTCTTCGTCTATGGATTATTGACGTTAGACATTTCTCATTTGTGGACGTTATTCGCTGTTCAGAGCCAATCGAAATCTGTTGTAATATTATATCATAAATAGTGGTAAAGTTTGAATTATAAATTAATTTCTGCTTTTTTGTATACTAGGATTGCTTTAATAGTGTAATGTAATGTATTAGAACACATTCTTATTGTGAAGTTGATAATGTCCAAAATTTAATAAAAATGAATTGGTAATTCTGGCGTCTGCTATCAGATTACTCGAAGGTATTTGAGATTCCGTAAAAATAAGGTAGATGGCTCTTTCAAATAAATGTATTAATATCAAAAAGGTAACATGGTAGGTTCGAAAATTTGTCGCTGAAAGTATCGTCGCTGTAGCGTAGTTGGATAATGCACCTTCCCCGGTTTGGAAAGAGATCCAGGTTCGAATCCCGGTGACGCGACAACAATATTTTTCAATAAAATTGATTTTATATGTATGTCTTTCTAATTAATATATTTAGTTCGTATTTAATGTAATGTAACTGTAATAATGCCAACACTATCTCAGCCCTCGACAACCCACCCAAATGCTGGCATTTTGCGAGAAGGCGTTTTTAGCACAGGATGTGTTATCTTTGCGTCCCCTGCGTTAAAAAGATGCGTAACATTTTATTGGAGTTTCACGGGTCAGGCTGCATTATATAAGAACGTTATTTTGGCGAATAATGATGACACAGTTATTTCTTCTGGATAGTTCTACCTTGGGTTAAATTTAATCTTTTCGTACAAGTAGATCGTTTTAATTTTTTAACAAAAATCCATTAATAATATTATAAAGTCGGGATGAGTTAAAAGACGCTGGATGCGCAGTTGCGCTCTCTTTCAATACTCTTCGGTTCTCAAGATAACATACCTTATTGTGTGTATATTATATTGTACGGTTGTAAATGTAGTAACAAATTGTTAATTGTCTATACGTTAGACTAGTATTTCTACTACCGACATCACACTGACTGTCAGGGGATCTGTAAGATTATTGCCGTGGCAAAAACGACCTAAAGGAAAATACAATGTCGCGGCTAAATATGTTACATATAATCATAGTTTTTATAGTATTGATCTCTTTCTTGATGTTTCGAGCAGCCTATTGCTCGTCAGACATTTATTTTACTCAATTTTTCAGCTGGCTTCAGCGAAGAAGACGCCACCCATGGATCGCGCCGACACAGATCCTCCAGCAATCAAGCTTGAGCCAGGATCTTCCGCCGAGAACCGCCCGGAAAAAGCGGGCGATGAATCCTTCTACTCTGATATAAATATATCTTACTTAGATGTCAAGAAGGAATGTTTGGAAAGATCCAACAATATTGAGCAAAACTATGGTAAACAAATAAAATTGATGTTTAAAGCTTTATTTTTTAATTAATTTTAAAAAATATATATATTTAAGATCGACCGGTTACATTACACGTTTATTTATTTATTTCAATTGCGCAATCTCCGAATGGATTACGACGATTCCGGTTGTAAATCGGCATCACCGCAAGGTGGTAAGGAAGTAGGGTAACGTGGTACAGGGGGCGGTCAGTGAGGGGATAGGGGGGCTTAGAAGAAGGAGCAGTGATCTCGGGAAACGGGATTCGGAAAGACTGGTCGTCTTACCTTGAGTACGAGTATGACATACAAATCCCCGCGGTCGTCGCGAAATTACACAATGTTTGCACGCGGATGGAGACGATCTCCGCTCCCGACTGAAGACGGCGATGTCAAACACTACGATCACACATAACACAGTGCTGGTGCGAATGTTATCGCGATATCGAGATCGAACACAATACAAATATCGGTCAAGTTGATGTATGTTGGCGTCAAGGTCACATTTCACATTAAGCCAAGCAAAGCGGAAAGAGGTCTAGGGTAGGGATTTGGACGCGGACGAGTGATAATGAAATTATTCGGGGCCGATATTACAATCGCTGAAGTATGTTTTTTGCGAACACGGAACGCAATGCTACACATTTTTTACATTTAATTAGGTTTTAGTTTTACTGTGCGAGACAGGCACAGTAAAACTAAAACCACGGGCAATGTTAACAACATAATTTGATGCAAGTACATAGAATACAAATATATTAAATACAAAATGATGATTCGTCGACTACATTGTACCACAAATATGCATGTACTTAAAATCATTGAATACAATATGCTACCTGTAGGAATTGTGTTTTGAGTGTGTTGGTTTGTATTTATATAAGTAAGCTAGAACGGTTTTAGCGTAGATTTGTCTCATCGAAAATATCTAATTTATTTAATGTATTATCAGTTTTCGTATTTATTGGTGTTTTGAAGATTATTTTTTAAATACAACAAATTTTTTTTGGGCAACAATTGAAGGGTTAACTGTAGTGATGGTTAAACCGTTGTTGTGACTGGGATTGTGTTCAATTGTAACGCAGATTGGTAACTGATTATTCTTAATTCTTCGAGCAATGACTGGTACACTAGTAAGTAAACCTCCAGCGGTTAAATCTTAGTTAACAATCATCGTCACAATCACAGTCACGTAACGGTTGGTTAATTGCAGTCATAGTCGCTCCTCCCCATCGAATTACTGTTTTTAAAATAAATTCTTATATTTCGATAAAAGTAGATTGTTTTTTAATTTTATTGGCCGCGAGTTCGGTACGAAACGAAATTAATTGAACGATGTGGACGTGGGCGCAGTCGTGGTGTGAATAGGGAGACAGATAGCCTACTATCTACTCTATGAGCAACGTGGACCGTGATCGTAATTCCTAATTCAATTTGATTCAACACTGGAATAAGTGTGCGTTAGGGATTATGATAGTGAACTGTATGAAAATAAATATGGAGGAAGAAACAGGATGACACAGTACTTTGAAAACTACCACTGACCTTTTGTGGTTTGGACAAGTAGTTAGAACCGAGTATGTGTCGGAAGGTTGGAAGGGATCTATATTAGTATTAGGAATACAATTTCTCTAACAGTGTGGACTAGCACATAAATCAACGAGATACTCACATACACGTGTAATCACAAAGATACAAGTTATGTAGTCGCGATGTGTTACATGAGTTAGCCCCACGAGAGTGATGGTGGACATATAACGTCTGTTTCGGTTGCAAGGTCCGGCTGACGAACTAGTTATCACGATCCGCGAAACCTCCCCACCTAGCGACTGGTGTCCCGTGTCCTGTCACATCACCCTGTGCCCGTGACGCATCAGTCTTTCCATGTTATCTTTGTATTTGGGACATATATTTATTTGCATACATATTTATTTTGAACGAAAATAATACACTGTGCCTTCCTCCCCATTCCTTTCACCTCCCGCCACGCCGCCGACCAGTCGATTAGCGACCTTGAAAGAGTGTAGCATACGTGAATCGAAAGAATATAAATATTATGCATTTGAGACTTCGCGTCTATACTCGTACAGTGTCGGAACTCGTCGTCGTCTAAAGGAACCCAAGAATAAATAGTGATTAACATACAGTCCACATTTGAAGGTGCTAGCAAAATCGGATTGCGGTGAGTGCCAAACTCCTTCCGTATCTAAATTCTTTCGGCATCTATGCTTATACGCAACGCCCTGTATTTTGGGATGTGACCTTCTTCCTCTGACAGTCCAAATATATGTGATCTATCTATGTATTCTGTATTTTATGGATTTATGTTTATAAGTTTTATACGATTAAAGACAACACTTAAGGGAAACTGGAAACTCTAAATTTTATCTTTTGTGAAATTGCTAATATATGCTGCATAAACTTTTTTAAATATGTTATTGAATTAAAGTCGCGTATTTTTATTAGTTTTGATTAGTAAAACTGACAAAGGAGCGCTAACTTCTATAATGGTCCCAGGAAAGGGTGGATCCTCCCTCTCCAGCCGTTCTTTAGTCCAATTGTCAGCGTTCTTTGACCTCTGTTGAATTTGTTTCTTCTTTATAATACTTAATCCTGAATACAAGCAACAAAATGGCAAACAGGTGGATATTTTCTTACTGTATTTCCATAGCAATAATTCAATCAGTGTTTAAATACTTATATTATTATTAATTTAGTTACAGAATTTGACTTACCGTCAGAACCCGTCTCGCCTTGCCGTGCTGATGAAGCTGGAGAAAAGTGCCACCAACAGTCAGGAGTTATCACAAAAAGACGATCCAGTCGCATTTTGAACACAATCTTAAAAAACGATGTAAAAAAAAATAATTTAAAAATACATCCGCTCCCATTCAGTGAAGAGAAACCGTTCTCCTGTGGCGAGTGTAATTACAAATGTTCGCGCATGCGTGATTTACAAAAGCATATGTTTACACACACCGGAGAGAAACCATTCTCGTGTAAGGAATGCGGTTTCGTGTGCGCTCAAAATTCAACATTACGCAGGCACTCGCTCACCCACACTGCCGTGAAGCCGTTTTCGTGTGAAGAGTGCAATTATAAATGTTTGCGAAATTACGATCTAGGTATGCACAAACTGACGCATAAAAAGATAAAACCAATCGCGTGCCTAGAATGCGATTATAGATGTTCGCACAAATACACATTGATGAAGCACATGCTCACTCACACTAGGGGCAAACCGTTTTCATGTGATGAGTGCAGTTACACTGGTACACAAGAACACCGTTTACGATTGCATAAGCTTACACACACTGGAGAGAAACCGTTCCAGTGTAATGAATGCGATTATAAATGTTCGTTTAATTCAAATTTTAAAAAGCACATGCTTATTCATACTAAAGAGAAACCCTTCGCGTGTATAGAATGCAGCTATATTTGTTCGTCAAGTTCCAATTTACAAAAACATATGCAGACCCATGCCAGAGAGAAACCGTTCTCCCGTAAAGAATGCAGATATAATATTAAAAATGTATAAAAGTATAACTATGAAAGTTTGTTATGTAAAGAATGTATCGAAAAGATAGCTAGTCTACCTCTATAAATTAAACTAGTTTTTGTGTTCTGATTATTAGGTGTTGAACTTGAGGAAAGGAATCAGACAAAAAATTCTTGCAATTTGATCACAGGTATATTTATTAAGTCGCGATAAATACACGATTCTGAAAAAAAACAAACTTAATAAAGCTGTGATTGCGATCTTCCGCTTACTCGGGGCCATTATATGAGCAAGCGTTCCCATGCGGGTCGTCATTCACCACAAGGTTGGCACTTTTTCAACTCCACTTTAATCCGTATCATGTTGCATTATTATAATGCAACACGGCATGGTTCATATTAAAAATACTTATATAAGGTTTCTCCTGCTGGGAACGATGACTCAATATATTAGTGGAGCTCTGTGTTATTTGCGGCTGCCTGGATGAGAAATGGTGCAGAAGTGACGCGCTGAACGGAACACGAGTCACGGTGCCGGATTAGCGTTGTAGTCTATGTCCAGCTTATAATAAAACTGTAATGACTGCTGTTACAAAAATAGTAAATAGTGTTTGTTATCAAACGAATCTCACTACAGAACTTAGACTGTAGGTTAGCGACGCTTTAGATTTGATTAAGGGATAAAGCGAGACGAACGAATGTCTCAATTCTTCAAGAACTTCACACTGAAGAAAACCTCCACAACATCTAGGGAAAGATGTTGCTAGAAGAGATGAAGGTATTGATGATGTCGATCTCCAATAATAAGAACGGACCTAGTGCGAGGCATGTCCGTAGCCTCGCCACACAAGGCCAGAGATTGTGAAGAATGAGAATAAACAGTTCACGCTGTAGAAACAGAAGAAAACCGCGATGCTGTCATGAGCACATCGACCTAGAATGACGGCTGATGCACTTTGTATTGTGTTTCATTAATCTACATTAAATAAAGCCATCGTTTATATAAAATTCATGACATTTATTTTAGATTTATATCACTAGTTTTATTCCTAAGATAATGCCGATATAAAAATATAAACCCAATGATTGAATGAAAAAAAAAAACGGTTATTAGCACCCTTGCTTAGAATATGTTTAACGGCTGGCTCTTAGATTTTTAAAAATTTTGTAATAAAATAAAATGGTATACATTTCATCAACTTGTACGTTATTTCTTACTAGTGGTCCCTACCCGGCATTTCTCGGGATTCGAATAGTTTTAATTTAAAATAGTGGCAGGAGTGGCCATGGAGAGGCAGGATACTGCCTTTGTTCTGCGCAGAAATTTAGAGCAGATGGTATTAGTAAGCAGAGCCCTTTTCCTTTGCTCTTTGGGCGACGTTAGGGGTCTACAGTCGCGCGCACTGATTGCGAACTTTAGTCTTTAGATTGTGGGTAATCGTGTGTTATTACTAAGTAAATTAATTAAGAAATGCGCGTAATACACGTAAGAAATGCGAGGCACATTTTTTAAGTCATTAACGTTGACGGATATTCCCGGTGTAGCGTTGCCGTTGCAATGTTGCCCATGCGCAATAGTTTCCTTCATCTGTTGACTCACCACATGCAACGTTAGAGACATTCAGTTGTTGCGAGTGGTTGAAATGTTCAAGACATCACTCCCCATCAACCCGCCGACTGTGAAATACGGTCCGTGATTCGTTTCGAAGCGGTGGCAAGCGTTTTGATGATGATGATGATGAACTCAAAGACGGAGTACAGACATGGTCAGTCCAGGCGGCGTCGTTCTATGACGTAAATATATTAAAAATTAGTGGCCCGTTATAACAAGTGCCTTAATAATTATGGCGACCACGTTGAAAAGTAATTTATGGTGTGTAGCGTCCGAAGAAAGTAAATTGTAAAGTAAAAATGATGATGTTTCTTTAAAATAATATTCCCGTACTTAAAAAACGCGGAAAAAATCTCCTTGAAAAAAGCTACGTAGGTAAATATCTTTCGACAACAATTTTTCGAGGTAGTTTGTGTAATTTTAAAAATATATTAAATGCCGGACAGTAATCATGGCCCACAAATGAGATTTCTCTTGGGGATTCGTTTCGAAAGCGGGTAAAGGACAGTACAGTATTCAGCGCGAAACGTTCTACGAATCATCATCGCGTGTGTTTCACTCCAGGATTATAATGACGCATCCAGTACACGCATACCTTTACCGACTCTCAGAGGGCAATTAAATTCTTAATCCTAAAAAATGTATGGTCTAATGTATTTAACGAACTTTTTGTTATTAACGTCGCCATTTCTTTGATATTTCCTATACAATGCCGCGCGCTCAGATGTTGTAAACTCAGTATACATGGAGACGCAATTTTTAATTCGGATAAATATAAATATATTACATTTATTATTCATATTAATCATAAAAATAATATATAAGTGAATATATATATATATATATATCAATTAGAATGAGAAAAAAACATTGGTCATACGGAACGACAGCACAAAGACCCATAAGACACGTCTAACTAGGCCAGCGTACGCTCTGCCACTAACTAAAGCGACGATCGGCATCCATCGCACTACGCCTTTCGCACCTCACTGCTCGTACACATACATCCATGTATTGACAAATTCACGTCAGATTCTTCGAGAAAACATTTTTTTATTGTTGCGTATGGTAAATTATTTAATCCAATACTTAAATATACACGGAGGAATACCTAAAATATGAACTCTCTATTTAGTATATTTCCAGAGATATTCACATAATTAGAGGCAATGTCAACTCAGTTTACATCATCGGGGAGGAAAGGTTAAAATGTCAATGGTTCTCAAAAGAAGAAAATTGTTATTTTATGGACATGCCAGTTCTGCGCCCAGAGCTACTCCCCCTCTCGCCCGCCCCAAGATTCTTCCTCTAGAACATATGAGAAGGAAAGAAAATTCAACCAATATCAACATTAAAATATTCCAAAAATCATTAGGAATCATTTGACACAAATCATATCTTTTACACTTGTATTCAATTCGCTCTCTGCATTACAGACGTACTTAAATATCAAAATATGTTCATTCGAAATTTCATATCTACAATCTATTCCATATAAAAAACGTGATGCACTTCGCTTTTCTTCAAACTGATGTCTTGCAATTCGTTTTGCTTCACGTCGTCCGCTGCACCTCCGCCCGCCCAGCCGACCACCACCGGCTCGACGGCATTTTGAACAGGTTCGACTTTGTATTGCGGCATCATCGCCTCGGGGGCCTCCGAAGGCAGCGGCGCGTCCGCGAGCCTCGGGGGCTTTGCGTTCGTCGTCCTCGCGTTGTCCTTCTGATTGTCTGCGGTCGACTTCTTGCTGGATTTGACGCTGCGCTTCATCTTGAGGTGCACCAGCTTGACGTGAGTCCGCATCGCGGATTTCTGCGTGAACTTCCTGTGGCACGCGGAGCACTCGAAGGGCCTCTCCCCCGTGTGGGTCCGCATGTGGTTGGTCAGGAGCGCTTTGGACTGTAACCGAGACAAGACATTTTTTAATCGTGTATTATAAACTCACGTCATGTATAATATGAATATTATTCATTAACTATATTGTAACAAAAATGTCATCAATATTCAAACACCTTATGTCCTGCGCTTATTGGCCACGCCCCTACACCCACCCAACTCTAATCCAAAGTAGCACATAGTCCTTTAGTCTTAAGTTTAATATTAACAACATTACTAAGATGATGCGTCAGCATTGAAAACTTTATAATAATTAATAAATTAGTGAATGCAGTGTTTTTATTTTAAATATAATTTATATTTTTTTATTACATCCCTTTCCCCCTTCTTCCCAATCCTCTCCTCTTTAAACAGTATAAAAACACTATTTTGTTTATCTGTTCGGATTGGCGCGTCATTGCAGCGCATCTACAATGTTCACCGAAGGCCGTATACATGGATTCGTTCCGCCTCTGAGACATCGAGTTGCGGGCGTAATGCTGCGGCTGGAGCTCAGCACTCAGCAACGACTCTCTGGTCTGGAAAGCTGGTCCCTGACCAGAGAATGGCAACGCCTACAGAATAGCTACAGATACAATAATGGCCGTGACTGAAGTATTTATATTTATATATATGTGAACTTTTTATGTATTTATATTTTCCTTTTGTTTTCTTTTTCATAACATAAATAATACTTGGTAACTTTGATAAATCATATAATATGTCTTATCTTTATGGCGAATCGGGTCTTAAAAAAAACCTGATCACGCTGGAATAAACATTATTATTATCAGTATGAACTATTTTATAGTTTACTAATTCGTATAACATTTTCACTTTATCTGGCTAAGAAGAAACTTCACTGGTCTTATTTTTATATTATATATTATGTCATAAGTTATTAAATATCTGTACTATATGTTTCTCATAAATAAATAAAATAAAACACGTTACCAAGCTACGAAAATTTTTTACTAACTATGTCGGCGCTAAATATATTGTTTATAATAATTATTTTCGGCCCTGTTAGGAATATAATATAAGAGATTAACTTTGTCCACCGTACCGAGAACGCCTTGTCGCACGACCGGCAGGCGTATTTCCTAGGCAGCGTGTAGCCCTGGTGCGCGCACCGGCGGTGGAAGTTGAGCCCCTGGCGAGTGGCGTAGCGCGCGCCGCACACCTCGCACGCCAGCAGCGGCACGCGCTCGTGTAGCGACCGCACGTGGCGCGCCAGCAGCTCCGGTGACTCGTAGCGCCGCGGGCACTGCTCGCACGCAAACCTGGAACACGAGCCCAACGCGATTTAGATTAGATTTTTGTCTATAAAAATGGACAAAGGGTAGGTTAACGCCATCATATAAGTCATGAACAATAATAAATTGAACAATTCTAATGTTTACGTTAAAACTTAACGTGAGAACTGTCACTTTGTAAATGTATTTGTGTGTGTCATGAAAGTGAGTAGATATGTGGTGGGGGCGAACATTATAAGAGACCATCTCTGGGGGAACAGATTTCTTCCATCACAGCTTCTTCTGAATAACTAGTCTATATCTGAAGTGTATAATTTATAATTACTATAATACTTATTGTAATAAACTTAATATTGTTACGAGGACATACAGAGTTTTCTATTACAAGGAATTGGAACATTGGAATTGGAACTAGTAATTAGACAGTAGGCAAAGGATAGAACCCCAAGGGAATCTGGTGTTAATCACACTTAACAATATTTTTTGTCCGTAATCCGTTTGCGGTCGCTTGACACCGTCTACCTAGACTAGTGTGTACAGGCTCTGATAGGATCTAACAAACGCAAATTGAATTACAACAATTCCGGTCGTAAATCGGAATCGCCGACGGGTTGGGGAGGGGGGGGGGGGGTAAAGGATGGAAATAAGGGAATCTAGATATAAGGATCTATGATGGATACGGATTCCAGTCGAAGGACCAGTGATTTCGGGGAACCGGGATTTTGAAGGAAAAGCTCCCCTTATATTGTGTATGACGCCTCAGTCACTTCCGCAGTCGCCGCCGAAAATCACACAAACGACACGTGGATGTAGATTCCGCTTCCAATTAAAGACGGCGATATCACAACTTCACCCGCGACACACAAAACAATGCAATAACTGTGCACACACATCACAAACAATACAGTGCTGGCGCACCGGAGTTGAACAAATCCACACGGCAAAATACTATCGCTGTGTCGCGGTCGAACAAGTATCGATCACGTTGACGTCAAGGTCACGATTCACACTGAAGACAAGCATTAAGGAAAAAGGATGGGTGTGAATTTGGATGCGAAAGGTGTTAATAACATGGGTCGCGAACGATTCGTAAGACGCGGTAAAAATGTGTTTTATGAATACGGAACAGGTGTGTAGATGTTTATTGCTAGAGGTGAGTTATTGTTTTTATGGAAATATTGTACGAGTCTCAACATATAAATTTGTCTTAAGTCTAGAACATTGTACTCTTTAAATAGAAGATACAACGAGAGAAATAAATAAAAGAACAGCGAGAAGCTCACTTGAAGGTCGAGGTGTCGCGGTGGCGCGAGGACTTGTCCAGGTGGTTCCTCAGGATGGCGGCGGACTTGTAGTGGCGGTCGCACTCCACGCAGTAGTGCTCCAGCGAGGGCCGGTGCGTGGCGCGGTGCACCGACAGGTTGGCCACGGTGTAGAAGGTCTTCGGGCACGAGTCGCACGCGTGGGGACGCACGGCCGCGTGCCGCCTGAGGGACACCAAGCAATCGTGGACATCTCGGATTGGCATTTTGTTTTACCACACACCGGCGTCTTAACCACTACACCGACAAGCTACTCAATTAATAATGAACGATTTGGAATCCCTTGAAATACAAATTAATTTAAATTCGGAAAAAAACACCAATTAACAACATAACATTCCCTAACACTTCACCTTTACTGTACATATTCACGTTAACGACCGAAACCTCCTTTCACTCATCATCTTTAATTCAATTACATATTTAAGTATAAGCAAAACGAAAAAGTAGAAGAAATTCAATGTGGTTATTAGCAATTAAGATTTAAAATTTAGACCCTCCAGCGTCCCTTAAGTGCTATCTTTACAGATGGAAAATGAATGGAAAGTTAAGGTGCAGTAGTTTAAGGTAAACACTCAGTGATCCATTCATCAAAAACACTCCCAAAAGAAAGACAGTGGACGAGACCCTATTGCATATTGTATATTAAACAACGAGATCATCCTCGGACAAACTCTCATCACTAAAATAGCGGGATATTAAATGATACATTGTCGTATACTGCAACTTTCAAAGTATCAATGTGTCAGATGACTTTTGGAACAGCTATGAACAGTCCGCTATATTTAACTATCGATTCTCGTCTTTCCACAATGGCGAGAGCGAAGAAGTCGACCGTGATACACGACGTTGTGACCAATAAGAAGAGACAGTTACTCACAGCTGGTGCTCCTTGAGCCGCTCCTTGGCCTCGAACACCTTGTGGCAAGAGTCACACTCGTACCTCCCGTGGCCGTGCTTCAGCCGCATGTGGTTCTTGAGCGTGGTCCGGCGGCTGGCGACCGAACCGCATCAGCGCACACACACAAAAATAAAACAAATTTAATTAATGAAATGTCTCTTTGAAATGAAATAAATCTTTTAAACAAGACACAAGTGCGAGTCAAAAATTATCTACAATTTATTTACAAAGACTTTACTTTAGCCATGCTCTGTTAAGAAGACAAATAGGTGCGAAGAAAGATGGAATTACCAATGGTCTCGAGTAATCGACACAGCGCAGGACAGAGCGGTGGAAGAGTGTTAATAAAGGACAGCTGTAGGGAGAGGGAGAGGACCCACCCTTTCCCGAGACCGATTTAAAAGCTAGGGCTTCCTTGTCGGTCCCACTCATACGCGACTTTAGTTCAATAAAATATTCAAAGAAGTTTATGCAGTATAGAAAACAAAAAAGAAATAATGCAGTTATTAGCAACTTACGCAAAGTTAAAATGAAAACCTTCCAGCGTCCCTAAGTGCTGCCTTTATTAATGTGAAAAATGTCACTTTTATATGTGTATGTGTGTGTGAGATGAGTGGTGGGGGTCATGGGATATAAGGGGCAATCACTGAGGAACAGCGCTCTTATCCCATCGTTCCTTCGCAATAATAGTATTAAATATCTGAGTTCTATAAGTTGTTGTAATAAACGATAATTGTCACATATATCTACCGAGTTTCACTTACAAGGACTCAACCAAGTAATTCGAGAAGTACACTTAGAGGAAAGAACACCAAAGGTAATTTGTAATCCAAGGGCACCACACTGGTGCAGGTAAATTGGAAAGTAACTACAATTAATATAAATGCATAGAATACATTGTTAGATTGAAAACATGTTAGATGGAAAATTGATGGTAAAGGAAGGTGCAGTAGTTTAAGGCAGACACTCCAGTCATCAAAAATACTCCCAAAAGAGGGACAGTGAACAAGACACAAAATGAATTGAGTCACACTTACACGGACAGACTAACGGAGTTGCAAAACACGAGGTATGGAGAGTGAGAGAGAGAGAGATACTTCCCACCCACGCAGGCCGGCCTAACTATCTACCTATGGAGCTCCAACGTGTCACTCATACCCGAATAAATTCTTTATATAAAACAAGATACGTCCCGTGACCTGGACCTGGCCTTTCAACGTCACGGCGACGTTAGGAAGAAAGGAAAGAGTCCATCTGGTGGAAATTTGTTAGGTCCCCGGCCCGTTTAAGATAAAGGGGATTATGAAGAGGAAGATTTATATCGGATAAGCAAGATGGTAGAGTGCCAAAGTTTTAGGCAGAATCCTAAAGGGTAATTATACAAAATTAGGTTTAGATCGGTCCAAGAAATACTAGCGACATAGCGCTGCCGGTTGCCGCTACAGGTCTGGCCCGATCCCTCACCGACGAGCTCTCTCCTGTTCACCTCTCTCCGCAACGGCGGTCTTGCCAGGCCACGAGCGCCGAGCGGGACCACTGACTCGCTTAATTTCATAATTCACGCGCACCTTCTCCATTTCTTTGTTCTATCCATAATTGTGTATTCTTTATTTTATCATACTGCCACAATAAACATCAACACGCCAATTTCATTTAACCACGTACCTAACCCCCAAATGTGTATGCGTGCACAATGAACGGAGATTATTTGAGCATTCCACCGACCTGAAGAGGCCCCCGCACTCGGGGCAGGGGTGCGTGGCGCCCGCGTGCCACTCCAGGTGCTCGCGAAGGCGCGCGCGGTCCCGCAGGCGCGCGCCACACGCGTGGCACACGAGGCGCAGAGCGTGCAGGTGGCGGTGCGCGCGCAGCGGCCGCTCGGAGGGGAAGCGCTGCGAGCACAGCGGGCACACGTGCTCGCCGCGGGACTGCAACACGAGACAGACCAAACCATGAACGAGAGAAATAATATATATTACGAACGCAATAACAATATTTTTCGAAAATTCGTGTACCTGGTGCAACTACCTACAAACGAACTAATGTAATGTACAAACTATTATCTATGTATTAATGTATTATCTGATGGATTTAACAACTAAAAAAGAACACCTGCACGCCCTACTCACGACTGAATTCCAACGTTATACCGTACTTAATAACGCGTGTTCTTAGGTATGGTATGAGGGTAGACCCACCACTTACCCAGGACCGATGCAATAAGCTCAAGGCTCATATCTTGGTCCTACTCATTTGCCGCCTGGTTGGCATTTTTTAAAAAACGGCTGTGTGTGCGGTGGCACCGTCCTGTTGAAACCACATGTGTTGCAGACCCAATTCGGACACAGAGAAGTTTTAGATAAATTATTTAGATAAAATGCCAAAAATGAACACAAAATTTGGGCAACGATCTTTCTTATTTTGTGCACCGCGAATCTATAATAAACTGAACAACTAGATCTCAAAGGGTGCAATGTGATTAAAGAATTTAAACCGAAAATAACAAAGTGGTTGCTTGATGTAGGTAGAAAACTAAATGAAAGTATTTCATCATTTGTGCTAATCTAGGTACCTGTACATTTTTGTCTCCAACTCTATTATAGATAAAAGTTATTCTGTATTTTACATTAACTTCTCTATGCTTTTAGTATTTTAATATAACATTAAAAAACTGTACAGATATTTGCTTTGGAAAAAACCTGTCTAGTAAAGCAATTACCTTTATTTAAATGTGAATTGGCAAATATCTGCCAAACCAAAATGGCGGCCAAACAAAAATACACAAAAAATTAGAATCACCCAATTTGCAAAACATTTACTATAAAATAACCATAATTTGTTTTCAAACAATAAACAATTAGAATTTAAATAATAATATCATCAATAACTGCTTATATATATATATTTTTGTACATTGATTTGCTTACTGTTATTATTTTTATTCTTATATTTAACTTTGAACGAATCGCGCTAGACAGAGCCAAGACATTAACTTTTTAAACAAGAAAGTTTTAACACAACTAAATTTTAACAATTTTTAATTCGTGCTTTACATTTTTTCAGTGGAATATTTTGTTTACTTAATTATTTAGGGGTGATGTGTTATAAAATATCCTAACTTCGCTAATAAAAAGTTATTATTGCTAGTTAGTGAACAACAACAGTATCTATGTATTGAATGTTGCATTTTTCTTCTGTGTAGTTGTGCTAGTATGTATAAATGGAACATCGCATTTATTTATTTTAAGTTTTACATTATATTTATATTCTATTAATTGCATCCTGTTTTACTCTTTATATAATATTTTTTTACTTTTTATATACATTGAATTGAACATTGTATTTATATGCTATCTAATCGCATCTTGATTTACTCTTTCTGTATATTTATTAGTATATTGAACACTACACTCTGTTTATTACTATACCGAAAAGGCACTGTCTGCTACAATACAGTGAGATACTAGTGAAGCAGGCGGGGTACCGAAATACACGTTTCACCTTACTGCAATGTTATCTGATTATAACAATATAATAACACACTGTACTGTGCTATGAATCAAAAAAAAATATTATTATTATTATAATGAACATATTAATATCTGCAATTCTTCTTTATTAAATATATTTAAGTAGGTTGATGTTTATACAAAAAGAAACATATATAGTGTTAAGATATTGTTGGCTAATGATGGTTAAAGGATTAAGGGAATGCTGTGTTAGTTGATAAAGGCCTAGACAGCCGAAACAATCGTTCAATTATATGGAAAAATTAGACATAGAACTATAAAAATCGTGTTTGATTTATTGTATTGATTTAAGTGGTTTACGTGAATTTCTTTATAGTATTCTTTATATTTTATTTTTGTTACATACCATTTGTTTGTCTTCCAAATTAAATAAATAAATAACGAGAAGTACGACAGGTACAAATGGAAAAGCGGTTAACGACATCGTCGCAACAATCACCTTGCAATGTTTCTTCATGTGACTGTCCAGCGTGTGCTGGTGCTTGAAGGCCAGCACGCACATCTCGCAGCGGTACAGCGAGCCCGCGTAGCCGTCCTCCCGGGCGCGCTCCTCCCGCTCCCGCGCCTGCTCCTCCGGCGTGAGCAGCACCTCGCTGGCCTTGTAGCCCTCGATGATGATCCTCTCGTGCTTCCTCTTCTTCAATAGCCGCTCTGCTCAAATCAAATTAGTCAATACATATTCTACAGTTACATGTTTGAATCAACTCGAAAGAAAAATAAAAGTTAACTAATTTAGTTCTCTACATAATCCTACATTCTTTGACTGATCTAAACCTAATTTTTCATCATTATTCTTTAGGACCCTGAGCAAAACACAGTCGCTTGGCGCACTCGCAAGGCCGGGAACCCGCAAATAAGGTTTTAAAATGAAATTCGTGAATCAATTAGAAAGATATACCTGGAATCAAACTCCAAACATTTCCCGGCTAGGGAACTGTGTTACCAATTTCATTATGTTAGCCATTTTATGATTATGAAAAATTTGAAGGAAATCCCAAAGGGTCTCACCCTATCCCGGAATCGTTTTGAGAGTTGTTTACTCTCGCTTCGATTCCACTCAACAAAGCAATGCGTGCAATATCTTACAAAATCTTCAAAGCTATATTATACGGCACAATTATTATATTTGGTCATTATTACATTCAGTCATTAACGGATATAGGTTGGTTCCGGTATCATCGCACCAGAGCCATTCCTGTACAATATGTATCCATTTAACGTGAGACTCGTTATCGTATTGAATTCAGAGAGAAGCTATATAAGTCATGCACCCCCAAAAGGGGAGGATAGACGTCACATTTATGTGTTAAAATTGTAGAACTCTGTCGCAGTCCGGCAGAAAGCACCCCTATCCCGATCCCAAGAGGGTGCAAGGAGAGCCAAAATTAATGATGTAGATATTACTTTTTTTTGTAAGTGCGCAGACATAGACTGATTTAGCAGTACTAGTTCTGATGCCAGTACTGATGTATTGAAATAAAGCCTAAAATAGTCAAAAGAAGAACAAAAATACACTAAATGCTGTGGAAAAACACACGGAATCTTTATAGCGTGTTCCAAAAGATTTTCTCATTTTGCTTCATTCGCGGCACCAACGAAACGAGTGGGAGAGAGGCGGGAGGTATGCCGATCGCTAGCCGTGTCTTTACCAGTTGTTGGTGAAATTTTCTCTGTAAAATTGATATACCGACATGGTGACATAAACTGCCCTCCACGTAGCCCCAACTTGACACCAATGGGGCTACCTTAAATCAAAGGTATACAGTAACTGTTTCCGTAAATACTTCGATAGCTAGTTCTGGGTTTTCTATTGGTAATGATGAATACAGTTATTCAATCTATGTAAATTCAAATTACACAAACCTTTGCGAACCTGTGCTGGTTGAGGCCGATGTCGCTATCCTTGTAGCTTGATGGTCTGCAAATATGCTGGTCAGCCACGTTCACACCTTCACACAACCGCTAATCCGAAATTATATATACTAAAAGTTTTATTATTGCCGCCGTAAAAAGTCCGTCTGAATCACAATAACTCTTTTCCCAGAAGCAGCATCGCTTTTGTTTTCTGTTTTTCAAATCTACACAAATAGAACACACATATTCAAAAAATTTTATATCAGGCCTACCTATCGAAGTATAAAGCGCGTAAACAGTAACAATCCTCCCTCTCTGGACTGATGAAAAGAAGAAATGGCAGCGATCACGGAGAATACGTGCTGAGCATTTCTCAAAAATGTTGCCACCCATTTAGAAGAGTGCCAGCGAAATAACGGATCACATTTAGAAAACATAATTTTTAAGAAATATAATCCCAGGGCCTGTACTTAAATGCAAAATAAATATTTTTTTATTAAACTCATCCATTATTTTATTACAGAATTTTTATTATAAAAAAGACTTTTGGGACACTTTGTATAGTACAATAGCGATGAGTTAATAAACAAATTAGACCTGCTTGTAACGTAAGATAGAATGTACGAGTTAGAAAAGGTTGATAAAGAAAAAAATACATGGTGTCTGTCAAAGACATCAGGAAGAGCATGTGACTCGAAAGACTTGGCGCGATCAGACCTGGCAATGAACATGGAAAGTAAACAAGACATGGCATCAAGATGAAAGAGTGTAGTGTTATTTTTTACTACCCCTGTGCAAAAATGGCATTGATTGAAAGTTTTTTTAAATTACCTTTCTTACTGTCACATTCCTTGGCGCCCTGTTTCTTCTTACTTTTATCTTTCTTTCTGAGAACCTTCTTCGCTCCCCGCTTCTTCGCATCGAGCACGTACACCGCATCGCCAAAGTCGTCGTCGCAAGGATCAAACTCCTCCTTGATGGCGCCCAGCACTTCCAAAGCATTGAAATCGCTGTTGGAGTTGCTGTCCGCTCCGTGTTCAAAGTCACCAGCATCGTGGACGGGTTCCATTCCCGTGTCGGACTCCACCTTGACCTTCTCTTCGCAGGACGCGATCATGTCTTCCGCATAATTCCTGGGCGTTTGGGCGTCGCGGTTGTGCGAGACGATTTCTACGGGACTGATGTGCGTATCTACGGATTCGGGAGGCATCGTCGCGACGGCGATGCATAGGATGTTGGAAAATGAAGGTTCCTCTACGAGGCGACGCTTCACATTCTCGCTGTTGAAGTAGTCCAAATCCACCTGTTGACAAAAAGAAGAGCGAAATATATTATAATATTATCAATCAGATTTTCGGCGATGACAATACCTTACTGGTGACACTTACTAAATGACAATGGGCCGGCCATATTTCAAGATCCAAAGCCAAAGTCTCGATGGATATACAAAATTATCAGAGCAATAGATTTGGCATGGATGGATGGGATGGATGTTGAAAATGAAAATACAGCGCCTCCTGCGTTATGATAACAAGTACCTTCCGTTTCCCGGCGCGCTTGGTGTAATACTCCTTCAGCACGGTTTCCGCTCGCAGGCACATGTCCCGGAAGGCCGTCACCTTCCTCAGGGTGTGGTGGCAGCGGTAGCACAGCCACGCAGACGGCAAGTCGCTCTGAAATAACCCACGATAAGTACATATTGACTGCGTCACCAGAGAATGTGATAATAGATTTTAATTGTATTATTAGTTTTTTAATCTAAATACTCCAAAACAGAATTAACATTAAATTAACCTTTCCCTTACCGTGCTAAAATAAAAACGTATATTAAAATAATTAATTTATTAAGTGGTCAAAAAGGATGTTAAATAGTCTATTTAAAAATTAATTAATTGCTTATTTCACAAATTGAGACCCAGAAGAGATTGATACATATGTAATGTTGTGATAAATTCAAACGTTGTTGTCGGGTAGATGTAATATAAAAATTCTCAAAGTAACCAATACACCAGAAAGTACAAGTATTAATACTACATTCCATATTTACATGCAAGCCTGTTGGTCCAAATGAAGTACCTGTTCTGAGGTAGGTAGCCATTAGGTTCCATAAGCTAGGATATAAGTTGGAAGTAAGGTAACAAATTAAATTAAATGGTAAAAAATACAAAAATCAAGAAGCAAGCAGGATTGTAAGGACAAAACAGAATTACATAAAATGAGTAGCTTTGATCATTTAAGGAATATTGTGGATTGTCCAAGTCTCCGCTGCGTTGGAAAAACAAGAGTGTGAAGCAACATAATTGTAGTGGCTAGCTTCGTGTCACTGTCTCAATATTCTCTACGGTTGGTTCATATCAACTTTAGTTAATAGTAGGCAGTTTGGTCTGAGAATAAGGTGAGACGCAAAATAGAGTCTAGGACTTGACTACGATAGTGCAGATATTGTACATTTAGTGCATTTAAACCAGCTAAACATGCCGGAGGTTGGCAAATTTTACAGCCAATAGGAGTCGAGTAAAAATCTTCGCAGGAATCGATAAATTAATGAAACAACACCTACACTGATAACAAATAATGTATTCCGTGTACGCATTTCTATTTTTTTTTAAATAAAAAAATATATATATATATATTGACAACTCCTATAACTTGTAACACTGTAAGACTGTATCAAGTACCTAGAAATCATAATAGATAACAAACTCAAATGGAAAGAACATATTACTAATCTTACAAACTAAATAAGGAAAACTGCCTACATATTTTTAACTCGGAAACATCTTATCACTTACAAATCCGAAAATAATATATTACCCATTTGTACAGTCACATTTGTAATACGGTATTATTGGATGGGGAGGAGCATAAGACTCTGAGTGTACTACTCTTCACAAATTTCAAAGTACCAAAAATAATAGACATACAAAAAAAAATCAATAATCCAAATTTTCACAATTAAAAATCAATTAAATATTAGAATGAATTCCGATCTTCAAGATTTAGATACCATTTTGATATTCCAAAATTAAAATATACTTCAACCCAAAATCACTATATTTATCAAGGCATCATTTTTTTTAACAATCTCCCCATCACAATTAGAAAAATTACAGATTACTATCAATTTGTATCTGAAGTAAAAAAATATGTACACAGACTAACTGAAACAAATTCTCGTTTATACTCCTTCTATATACACGAGTCTTACTCTCATAGAGAAGAAATAAATCTTTAAAGAAATATATATATATCCTACTGATGATTTTTAAAATGTATTATATTTTTTAATATTAAAAAAACCTTTGTTTTAAAAACTAAAAAATGTTATTTGAACGTATGGAAATGATTTTTTGAAGATCTGGATTTTTGGTCTCGTCTTAAATAAAGTCTCCGGTGCACTGTTTCTTATGACGGAGGGCAAAGAGTTCCACAGTTTTGGGCCCGCCACCGCAAATGGCCGTTTGCCAAACATAGACTTCTGGCAATGTACAGAAGCGCCATGTTATGTGTCGCCTTGTACATTAACCGGCACAATTTAAATTCAACTTTTTTGGGGAACCGGAACCAGTGTAGCTCATATAAAAGAGGTATTATATGAGAGAATTTAAAAACTCCATATGGATTGTAGTCTATCCAGCTGAAACATTGGCAGATCAGCAAAGGTGCTGTTACAATTGTCCACACGTGGAACAGAGGAAGATGTCTCTGAACACTTGTAATCTGTCTCAGTTGATGTCAGCATGCACTGACAGATTTACTGATTAGTGTATCAATGTGTACGCCCAACAACTTAACTGCAGATTTAGCATTCACAGACATTGATTCCTGTATTAAGTTTTGCCTTCTAGGAGTTGCTGTCCATAGTAGTTCTGTTTTGGATTTGGATTTGGATTTGGCCTATTTTCTCAATGCATCTTGCAATTTTTCCTTTAATACATCTATTTCACCCGACTCACAAAAGAATTGTGTTATAAATTAGCTTAATAATCTAGTATGTGGTGATGCCTTAGCACGATCTATGGGTTTATAAAAACTGAAATATGATACAATGTTATTGACTGCAACTGTTCTAAACATCCTAGTCCTTGATACTACTGGATCGTATCACTTTTCGAACTGAAATTCACATCAAAAAATGCAACTGCTGACTGCGCTTGCAAAAAAGTAAAATTATCATTAAAACCGCCGATCAATGTGATTGGTCGTCGCCAACCTCCCTCCACTGACGCAGGCGCGATGGGGCGAGCGTAACAGAAAGTGTAACGCGCCGTCCCAACTGCATCCATCTCTTTCCATTCCCATTGAATGAACATGCACTGTAGCGAAGGACAAAACTTCATTTTGTAAGCTCAAATGTTCAAAATGAACGCTTCATTCGAAGTATGTTGGTACCGCTGGTTGGCCCACTCCCGATGCAGGTCGTATTCGCTTTGCACTTCATACAGTACAATGAAGTGTGGTTAAGTCGTTATCTAAACCGTTATTGAACTATACATCAATGACGTGTCTGAAGTGAGAAGCGAAGAGCGAAGTATATAATGTGATGCTTCGCGAAGTATACTTCAACAAACTACATGAAGTGAGCGGCAAACTCTTTTGTCTCTGTACGTACACGGTTCGTAGTTAATTGTGTACGTTGCTGAATTAGAGATTTAAAACGTTCAAACTACGAAGTGTGAGTATATAGAACTAGTTTGTTGAAGTACTCCATACAGTGTGGACCCATCGCTAAAACACTGAGAAGTTTCTCTTCAAAAATGGAACACGCTTCTAAACGTCGTCTCTGTTTATCGATTTCGGGAACATTCGATTACAACGCTTAAAAAACAGTATGCACGACACAAATATTCAATTACAATTACTTTACAATTCAAAAATGAATTAATACACTCAATTTAATTAACCTTATTTCCCGTGAGCTGCTCCATAATACGTTCGTGACCAGTTCCAGACGACAGGGAGTCACTTTCTGCAGACAGACAACATCTGCACACCTTCAGGTCGAGAGCCTCGGCCGATTTCATCTTTCTCCTCTTCATTGTGGCTTCTTTCCAACGTCGATTTAAAACTATTCAAATGGTCCTAGATACACGATTGCTCGGAATCATAAAACTGTTTTAATGTCGGTTTTTAAAATTCTCAGATTAATTAATTTGGTTTCCTTTCAATACCTCGTAAAAGTAACAACAAACAACATTGAGTTTGACAGGTTAGTTTTTTGACGTTTCAAAGATGCTAAAATATTTTATGGCTATTTAATTGTGTACGTTTTTTAAACATACTTAGTTTTTCTAATGTATATTACCTACATATTAACAGCAATAAGTTAATATTAACTAAATTAGCTTAGATAAATATATAAAATTGAATTATAATATTCTCGTATTTGACTATTATAACTTTTCTCACCAATAATATTATTTGTTGGTTTATGTATGTCTGTCTGTCTGTCTGTGCTTTATACAATCATACACTCTCTGATCTATTTACTCCAAATGTTATATATTTACTCCACGCAAAACATTGTTGATTCATATTCTTTATTTTCGGTTCTAACTAATAATTATTGTCCACATTAAAAGATTTTAAATAAAAACGTAATACAAATTTAATAAATAGCTCGTTTAATTAATTTGAAACCGCGATGCATACTTTTACAATAAGCTGTGTTGTATTTTTTGATAAAATTATTGGGTTTTATAACTTTTAAATGCCTTAACTTAAATAGAAAAGCGTATATATATATATTGCAAAACCGCGCGCGAAGAAGCTTAATAAAATTATTATCGTACAGGTATTTATTACATCAAATATGACCTAATTTTTTTCATTGATCAATTTGGTAGGGCTGAATAGTTTCATTTTTTCTAAAAAATATTCGATAATCCATAAAAAGGCTTATTGTATACGTTTGTAATTTCTACAAATAGAATAGTAGGCTTTTTGTTATCACGAGTAGAATTAAAAAAACAAGTGTTTTATTTTCGCATATGTGATTATAGAGCTCTACAAACTTACCGCGAAAACAGTAAATATGTATTTTAGATTTAAACATTAAAATGTATCAATTTGAATATTTTATTTCATCAGTTAAGTAATTTTAATTCAATAGTAGTTAAACGTTTGTACGTTTAAAAAATGTTTGTACTTAACGAATAGATATTAACTCTTTATATCAATATTAATGCTTAATAACTTATGCTAACTTACCAGAATACATAACTATACAGATTTGAGGTGGTTGGACAATTTATTTGTTTATTTATTAAACTTTATTGACATACATGTTTTTGTTGTAAAATATGTGAATATATAATAATATAACATGATAAATATAAGATATAATTATATTTCAAATAAGTACAATACGTATAGTTCATTGTGTGGGATGGAGTTGTCGTCTCTTCATATTTCAAACTGATCTCTCTTCAGATCAAAATGTGAACACATGTACGCGGTATTGAGATGTGTTTCTTCTAAATTTCTGAAATTTTCTCATCGTGTCTCTTTCTGTAGACACGGATCTATATGATGGAAAAACCAGCAAGTCAGGTAAAAAACAAAGTATATTTTGCAATGTTTGTGTAATCTCCAGTATAGGGTCCGTAATAAATGATTTCCTAAAATTATGGTAAGCCTATCCATAGACTCAAATTTAAATTAAATAATTATTGTACGACTAAAATGAATCATTTAAGCTATTATTTTATTAAAAAATGATTAATACATAAATGAAATAGGTACTGATTTTCCTCATCACTTAGTCAAAATTGAAAAACACGGACTGCCAACGATCAACTGTCGCTTGCTACAGCTCTGATGACGTTTAAATTCTCAAAATAATTTATCTTCTCTTTCTCCGTGTTCAATAACACCCCACAAATCGACCCGAACACTTCCGACAGCCTTCGGAAGCCGAAATGCGCACTGTTTACAAACAAATAAAAACGCAAATACACCCGATTGGCCGAAAGTGATCACGTGACAGTCCGCTCGTATCGCGCGATCGCGTGCCCTGTCAAAACACAAAACAAAGGCGCCCGCCGCGGAAGTGCCGCGCAGTATAATATATTGTTTCGCTTCTGTCTGTTCATTCGTCCTGTCCGCAGCAAAGTAGACCGATCTCGATTGTAACAGTAGTGTTTTGTGCGGTGCAGTGAATAAAATGGCTAACAAACTGAGCAACATGGAGGATCTCGGAGGTCAGTTTGTTGTTTTGATAAATGAATTTGGGTGTTCGCATTTTTTGTGCGTCGTGTCAGTGTCCGCGGCGCGCCGCCACGCAGTCGGGCCGTGGGCTGTCGCAGTCCGCGTGCGAGACGTCATATTATTTTCCACGCGTTCGATTATCTCGCGTTGTTATTATTGTTCGGCCCTATCTCTTCTGTCGCACTCGACGCGCGCGGCGGACATTTTGTATCGCCCTTGTTGTCATTTTGGCACAGCTGTTTCAGGTCACGTATACCCCGCTGGGCCGGTGACCCTCGCGTGCATTTTCATTATGCATTTTTAAATTTTCATTGTGATTTTCTTTGTCGTCCGCGGCGGGGGCGAGGACCGCGCTTTTCACCTTGGGGCGCCATCTTGTGAAAAAATATTAGGCCGTCGTTTGTTTTCCGCTGCGATGTCCCAAGGTTTAACGCGATTAGCATATTTGTATTTACGCAGACAGCTGACGCAGTGCCGCGGCGCGTGGGTGGCGATGTAAATACTAGACTCGTTGAAGAATTGCACGTTCGAATGAATCATTTTTCTCTAGAATTTTCTAAAATTATCACTTTTTATCAGCATTCATTCTCGTACGTACGTCTTGTATATATTTCAGATTATCTGTATATCTGACGCATGCACGCGATGTACGGTGCTGTAAAAAACTTACTAGGGATACAGACAAGACATACGGATATTGACAAATATATAAATTGTATCGAAGCTTATCCAAATTTAATAAAATAGATTAATTTTATTCTGGCGTGTCCTAGCATGCATTACTCAATATGAATGGTAAAAAAGATGTATCAATTATAAAACACGTTTCCCCGGATAGATAAAGGTTCAGGTTCGAATCCCGGTAGTAACCAAATATTTTTTCACTAGAACACATTCTTATTGTGAAGTTGTAATTATTCAGAACACACCTCTGTGATATTTTAAATACTAATTAAATGTATTTATTATAAAGATATATATATATATATATATATATAAAATCAATTTTATTGAAAAATGCTGTTGTTGCGCTACCGGGATTTGAACCTGGATCTCTTTCCAATCCGGGGAAGGTGCATTATCCAACTATCAATGATCATTTGGTACAATTTTCTACAGCAACAGAGTAGTGCAGTCATTTCTTTTTCTGATGTAGCGATTGATACATACTCAAAATGGCTAATCTCAACCGTCATAGCTGTGCGATTATTTTGATTAATAAAATATTTTATCGATTCCATATTATTGGTCATCCATCTTGGTCAAATACTTATTTCCAAGTACGCAGCCTTAAAGCTTAACATGATTTTTTAAGAATGTCACGCAATAATATTTTCCGTAATGGTATAGAATTTGTGCATACTCCTTGAATATTTTTGAAACATACTTTAATGATGTATTGCCATTTACACTTTTTAGCTGTGACAATGACATCCTTTGTATGGCATATTATTAGGTTGATTTATCAATTATCTGGCGCTTATTACAAATTATATTGTATTATTATTATTATACACGCGCCCTATTCAGGCATTAGCATTATTTCTAAATTGACAGAAAATTTCTTCAGAATCAGGCAATACACAAAGAAAACAATTACTTAGTGTCAGCGTGTTTTTTCATAATCAAAATTGAAAATAAATTAAAAATATGAAGAAAAACAATTTATCTGTCACCATTGAGTTGAGACACAAAAGATTGTAATAATGTAGTCCTATAAAGAATTCAATTTACAGTAAACTGCGGAGTTAGCTAATGCATGAGTTCTGACATTACCACTGTAATAGAACAAAGAATTGTCTCGACGGCCTCAATGATGCGTGAAAGTCAAGCAGACCAACAATCTGTGGGCAGTCTATCGTACTAGTGATCCTGTATTGAAATATAAAGTCGGTCATGGTGCTTAAACAAACTCAACATGTTATGTACAATTATCATTCGGGGGTGTATTCACCATTATTCACCATCATTCACCATTAATCACTGCTTCGCATTAGCTTGAAAGGTGGTTGATTACGCGAGCGAAGAAGCGCAGGTTTTTTGAGGCAATCCGTGATTTGACATTCTCCATTGACTCCAAATCATCATAGATTTTTCTGAGAGCGGCTGATGTGGTAGTCCACGGGGACCTCGGTGGGAGAGTAAGGCGGATGGGGGAGTGAATGCCATCTCTCGCTAGTCATTGATTCAATCACGCGGCGTTCTAAGTTGTGAAAACGATTGGATTTCACAATATAAAGACGATCGAGCTGAGTCAAGTATGCGTCGCTCTTGATGTTGCCTTTGGCCGTTTCTATCCGGGATTCGCCACTTCTGATGCGCATAATTGTCTTGTTGGAAAGAAATAGGGGATGTCCCCGGGGTTTGGAAAAAATTAGAATTTTAACAATAGATTGATGATAGACAAAATGCACTCTGAGGCAGGTCATCCATCCCCATCTGTGTGAAGGGAAGAGCCTGCGCCAATAATCATAAGCCAGCCGCGATTGTGTGAAAATATAACAATGATTGAGTCATACTAGATTTTGTACTCCAAGCTTAACATCAATATTCAAATTTTGAAAATGCCACTTTTTCAGTAGCGATTTAGCTTTCTAAGATTGACCGATGAGGTCTGTCTGCCGCACGTTTAACAGATCTACGGCCCACCGCAGGCTGCGATCCTTATCTGGAGCTGAATGAGTATAATTATAATAGATTATCATTTTTATAATGACACTTAATATAGTCGAGATAATGAAATACAAGACGGGCTGCCTACTGAGCCATACAACACTCGCAGCTCTGCGTCTGATAAGTGGGCGGCCTTGTGCGATGTATTAAGAAATACAATACAGTGAAACCTCCGTACGTGCGGGGAAAACATTATTTTCTCAAAATTAACAGATTATTTTAATATTCAATTACTTTGTTTTTAAGTGGTTAAAAACATAGCTATAAATAATTCAATGTAAATCGAGTTGACATTGCCTCTAATGATGTATCTATACTAAATACAGAGTTCATATTTTTAAAATAATTACAATACATAAGTATTTACCGTACGCAACAATAAAAAAGGTTTTCTCATATATCCTGATGTGAATTTGTCAATACGTGTATGTGTACGTGCGGAGAGGTACGACGGCGCAGTGCATGGGGCGTAGGATACCGGATACCGATCCTCATTTTAGTGCAGACCGTGCGCTGGCCGAGTTAGATATGATGATTAATGTTTTTCTCATTTTTAGCACTTTTATACACAATAATTGACTTATATATATGTCAACTGTCATTTTAATAATTAATATAAGTAATAAATATTTAATATTCATATCTATCCGGTTTAAAAATGGAAAAAGTCTACATTAAGTGTACATTGAGTTTACAGCATCGGAACACGCTGCAATTTTATATAACATACATTGTGTCAGTGAATGATGAACTGCCCTACCATTTCTTGAAACTGTTTTAGGAGGTACTGCTCGCATTTACAGTAAGATAAAAAAAGGTTAAAATATGGTCAGTGTATTACTATTGGCAAGACTAGCGGTATACAATGGAGTCCCGGTACCGACACTGATGTATGGAAGTGAGGCCTGGGGCTGATAGAAGAGGAACTAAAGTAGACTGAATGCAGTGGAAATGACATCACTTAGGCATATATGCAGCAGATCCATTAAATGATATAGTAAATAAGGAAAGAATGTAAGGGTGATCTTAGTAGGATCACTTAGGTGGTTTGGTCATATGGAACGGATGAATGATGAGAGAATTGTAAGAAAAATATATGACGCATGTGTTGATGGCACTAGAAATAAAGGATGTCTGCGGAAGACTCAGCATGGCCGGGTTAACTAGTAGTAGTTAACCGACTAACATGTGATAATAATACGATAATAAAACAAATTAAACCAGTCAATTAGTAAAATATCTTATTTATGGAAAAAATATTTTAGCTGCTGCTGGGACACGTTTCTCTGATTCCGGTGGTGACTTAAATATATTCTGAAATAATAATACATAATACTTGTGATATGAATATTAAAAATAATTAAGTACAGCTCATTTCCTTCTCCTGCAGGAGTGATACAATCAAAATTTAATATCATTTAAATGAAGATTGCCCCTCTACCGAGTGCAGTTGGGCTGCGGGCTCCCCTCTGCGTCGTCCGGCAGGACAATGAACACTGCCGAGACGAGTGATACGCTCGCACTGCAAGTGCCCGCCGACCCACTTAAGGCTCCCCAGTGGGGTGACTCACGGAACAACAATGTGTTGTTTAAAAAATGCATTCACTCCACATTCATAGTGGCATCTGATTTTTTTAATATCTTGGAATCATCTTTGTGACGCCGGTTAGAGATATGCGTCATTTTAGCTGCGCGTGACATTGGAAATTAATTTGAAACAATTTTGGTCCATCGGTCCAGTTTTATTTATTCTTAATATAGTGCATGCATAAGTATTTTTATATATACTTTAATATAAACAAGATCAAAATCTATTATTATACAAAATCTACCAGTAGAACGTACAGAGTGCAATATTTTTTTCATATTCAGTCAAATGACAAAAGCATTGTCATGTGATATAAACATATTATAAACATGTGACTGACATACAAACAGTAACAGTTACTTTAATGTATGTATAAGGATTTTACAGTAAACCTAGACAACACGGCAGCTCCAATCAAAGGACTGACCTTTGACCTCTCCTCTTTGTGAGATAATAGATTGATGGGTTCCTCCCGCGTGGGTCGGATCGGGTTAATGAAGTGAATCGTTGACCCGGTTGAATCGGTGCACAGCGGCTGTGGGGCCGGCGCTGGGTCATGAGTCAAAAGTCACATTTTTTTAAAATGATTTGCTCGTAATAAAGAAATGTCAATCGGTACTCTGATGGGACATTTTAAAATTAAATTAGTTTAAAATCTGTTTATGTAGATAGGTACCAGGTGTGTATTATCGAACGTGCCACATTTTAATTTTGCCAGTGACGTGTATTTTCTGACATGTGAAATTCTTAAAAGTGTCAAAAACACAAGTCTGACGTTTATGTGGGGTAATGAATAAAACTTGTATCCACCGCGGTAACAAATATTGACATATTTTGTTTTGGTCACTTTTTGTCGCATGTTCTTTTGAGATTAATATGAAATTTTTACTAGAGTCGAGATGTTTATTTATACATTAAAAAATATATCAAATTTAGATTTGATTATTTTTTTGGGATGATTTATTCAATTCCATAACTAATGGTAATAATAATTAATGAAAAAATATTTTGGATTTACTTTGGGGAAATCCAATCCTTCACCTGAATAATTACTCTCCTGGCAAATGTGTTCAGTGTCTCCTCGCTGCATGACTCGATAATACTTGTCCTACTGAGCTTGTCATACTAAGTAAAAAAAAAAAAATTCTCTGCTCCTTGACAATCATCGCGTATACTGGTTCCTCCAGCTGACGGTGCTGCGGTCTCCCGATGCTCCAGTTTAAGGAACGTCAGGAGTGCACACGGTGCAAACTCTTCAATCGGAGTCAGGTGCCTATTGATAAAAGTCAATGGATCTTGATAAACTTGATGTCAGGCTCGTCGCGGTGCTCATAAACTTCAAAATAGCGACGATGGAAAATAAATCGGATAAAACATCTTCAGAACTTTGCATTCCAACACCATGTAGTTTAAGTATCTAGGGCACCCGTAATTCAACAGACACGACACTGGCTTCTCATACCGGGGGCTCCCGAGTTTGATTTCCGGTAAAGCCACAATGCATCCGTTATTTTCTCAAATCTGCGTGTTTTGTGATCACGTCATGTTAAAAGTAAATAAATTTAATAAAATGCATTTTTAATATTAGCAAAATCAACTTTGTGGTTAAAATTGTTATTTCAGATTATTTATCTTTGTTTTTTTAACCAGTTAATTAATTAATACACCAACCGATTTCAGAAAATATCATTTTATTCTTCAGGTTGTCAAATGAACTAACCAAAAACATGTATTATATCATCTTTGTGATTTTTTTAAAAATATATCTAGTACCTAACTTAAATTGTCAGGTCAATGAGCATTTAAGATGTTAAATTTTACAATCATTAGAAAATTATCATAGTTTTGATAAAAATTTAGGATCGTCTGTTTTGCATATATCCAATGTTGATCTCAAATTGAATGATTTACAATCGTTAAAAATAAGTAAAGCTTGTAAAATTAATTAATTAATTTAATTTTTTCCTAAATCATTGTCAATTTCCACATCTGTCATCATCGTAAAAATTTAAGTTTGGTACCTACTAGATTTATTATTAAATAATTATTATTTTAATTTTAAAAAAAATTTATTGATTTTTTTTTAAAAACATTAGAATAACATATATTTTTCGTTAGTTCATTTGACTAATGACAAATAACTAATTTGAACCCTAAAGAAAGAAATGGTATTTTCAGAAACCGGTTGGTGTATTAATTATATTAAGTGGTTAAAAAAACAAAGTTTAATCTAAAAAAATGAATGTATTTTTAAAGCAATTAAAATGAAAATTATTCAGTAACGGGAAGGCTTTACACATGTCGGACTCGCAGCCCAGTCCCCGTCGTGGCGCAACACTCGCACGCGCAGGCATTGTATTGTCCACCCGCTGGAATGCATATTAAAACAAAAGCAAGTATCTCGCTCAATATGTGTAATGTTTTTGTTTGTATCAACTGGAAATATCGGGTGACATTACTATTGCGTGGGTTACATTGTTATCTGAAATACAAAAATAATTTATTCCTACGCAAATATGCACTTCACGAAGCGCAGTGCACTCATTGTGACAGAAATATTTAAATTCTGCCCTACCTACTAGATAACTATTCATAATTATTTTCAAATGCTCTCTCCTAAAGCCTATTAGCGCACGCTCCCGGTACTGCGGTGAACCCTCACCGTCGATGCCGTACACAAATTAAAGGTTTCCCAAAGAGCAATGGTAAGGACTGTGCTTGGAATATTTCCGAGGCGGAGTTCCTAAGGTACAAATTCACCAGATAGAACCGAAATAACACAGCTCTTGTAGCACCTGTCGGCAAAGACGACGGGGGAAGAAAGTCCTCGAGTGATGGATAACAAGATGAGACAGATCATTAGCAATCCTCGGGGGAGGCCGATGATAACTGTGATGTCTTCCAAGTTTGACACCGCTTCCGACGATAATTTCACACGGCCCAGTCGAGTGAAAGATGTGAATGAATAATTTTACATACTGCAGTAATGGGTCAATACTCATCAATGTTCAGAATCATGTTACATTAAAGAAGTAACATGTGACTGTTGTACATAATGTGGCCATTGTTATGAAAGTGGTCCAAGTCAAGAAATTGAAAAAAATGAGATCATCAATTATTTAGTGTCGCATTGTTTTAAATGAATATAATATATTGCAAATTGTAACAATTGTGACAAAGCGTTGTATTCAATGTAATGTTACAACATTCAACAGTATCAAGTCATTTTAACCTTAAATTTGTTATTTCCTTGTAAGCCACGTGCAACATTTATATATCAAAATGAATTATAAATCTAGTAGACTCAATAGATTTCGAAACATTGCGTTGTGTAATATAAAAATATTTTTTAATCAATTTAAACGAAAACTTTTAAATATCCCGAAACGAAAGAAACATGACTTAGACCACTTTCATAATAATGGACACATATATATGTGCGAGTGCGTTATAGGAAACTTCTGAGCTAAGTTTCGTGCAAAATATGATAAAATAATTAAAATAAAACTGGTAAAAATACATCATTAAATAAAAGTTACAAATTACGCTTATTAAAATCTTTAATTTCATTATTATTTGGGAGCCTGGGGTGGTTTTGATTGTGTTTTATTAGTGTACTTTTGAGGGTGAGTCAATGCTTAAGTATAAGAAAAAATATGAATGCCTCTGGTGGAGATTGTCTGTAATTTTTTAATGCACACAATTTTTTTCCTGCCGTCCCAGATTTTAGAAAGATTTTAATTATGTTTAGATATTGTCAATATAATAAGTGCAGCAGTTATAAGTATTAATTAAAATATGCAGCCGTTTCAGGGACCATAAATCATGAGTACTCAATATTAATGACTCATTATCGTAACCTTGATATAAACAACGCAGTGCAAAATTGGTACAAAGCATCACGTGAGGATGCAGCTTGAGAAATTGCATTTTGTTTTGCGTTAATATTTAAAATTATAAACAATATTATATGAATCTGCGTAATTAACCTTACAAATGACGCACTTTTAACTATATTATCTGGTGAGTGTTGCGCCCTAATAATCTTATCTTATTTTAATGGTAAAGTTAATAATATTTTTCTTATCGGTTTTACTCGAGCGAGAGTAGTCTCGTGATTGTGGATTCGGTAGCTGATGGATGGATGGCATTTTTGCGCAGTCTAATTGTAATACAAAGCTTATTGTCCACGTTCACGTCATATGTACTCTGTCTTAGATGCTATCAAAAATGTTCTAATGGCTTCAACTTCAACATCATTCTAGTCTACGTGGCTCTGATAGCCGGCTTCTTTAATGTTCTTTTTTCAACTTTTCCTAAATCATGCTTGGATCCGCTTCATAGTCCTATATTATCTGTGTTTTAAAAATTAAAAATTGTTATTTAAATGATTGTTAGAAATGGGGCATTTTTAGTCTCGTCTTAAGTAAAGTCTGATCCGTTCATTGTTCCTTATGACAGATGACAAAGAGTTGAATGATTTTGGGCTTGCCACTGCAAATGCTGGTCAGTTCTACGACCTTTTCTGCGGTTGAAGTAGAGGCTGACCCGAGAGTTTGACCATCTTCTATTCGAATTGTCTGGGATACAGAGGCGCCGTGTTGTGTCGCTTGTATATCGACCGGCACAATTTTAATTCAACTCTTTCAGGGAATCGTAGCCAATGCAACTTGTGCAAAAGGGATGAGACAATTTAAAAATTCCTCATATTATCATTTAGAATGGATTGCTATCTATCCAATTTTTTTGGATTATGTGCTAATGTTTATTAAACAATGAGACCATCATCGGACAAACTCTCATCACTAAAATAGCGGGATATTGAATGATTAATTGTCATATACCACAACTTTCAAAGTATCAATGTGTCAGATTGTCAGGATTTTGGAACAGCTGTGAAGAGCCTGCCATGTTCGACTATCGATTCTGATGTTACAAAAAATGTTACTTTAGTAAAAAGTTGCTACCGAACACACAACTGCCGGCCCTCAGACGAAACATTTATCACATATAGTATTAATGTATCTACGACTCATAATTTTCCTTTAAAAAATGAGAATAAATACAAAAACCAATTAATATTCTCAAACATGTGACACTCACAGAATTAAATTTTAAATTAGGCAATTAATTTTCTGCTAGTTCAGATATCTGTATACATTGTTTTGATATTATCGATGAATTGTTTCGTAGATATCTTCCTAAACAATAATATTTACAATCACATGTCTAGCCAGCAAATAATAAACACCATTTGTATATTACCACTGAATCAATCAGTTATCAAAGAAACAATTGAAATATTACAAACACATTATTTTTGCCTTTGACATTTGGATGGAGTCCGACGAGCGTGACAGACGGCGGGAGCGATGTGGTCACACGACACCGACACCACCTCGCGTGTAACTCTATCTCTGTCTACAGGGTCAGCCGGTAGATTGCCGCCGCTTCATACGTGCATCTGAAGAAATATGCCTTTAATAAAAGTGGCACTGTATATTTTATGTCGCTGGATACTAAATTAATTTATTTTTTCGATATATAAATTTTTCTGTATATCTTTCTAGTAATTGTAAATAACCAAATCCTTTTTACAAATACTCACATTTTAAATTTTTTTACATATTAATTCTTACTTATTCACCACTTTATAGTTTTTTTTATTTATGATTGTATTTTTAATTTCAGTATTCATTGTTTGCTTATGAAGATACCGTAGGTATCGAAGCACGTTGAATAATCAATAAATTGTCTAATTATTGATATAAAAAAGAGGCTGCAAAGTAATTTTGCTAATATTGAAGAAGCAAAGAATCTTTGTTTGAGAGTGAAATGGGAACACACTTATGGGTGGTGCGCTTTGAGCCTGCGCGTGTTGAAAGTATTTCTGTCTTATTTTAAATCATTGAAATTTACTTTAGTTTGTCTCATTTTTACAATATTTTCATCTCTTTTTAACACTTTGTATAGAAATTACTTTATTATAGTTGGATAGAGTGATTATATTAATATGATATTTATTCAAAAAAATGTATTGTAAATTATTATTTATTAGATCTTTGTACAATTGAATGTAAAGATAAAATTCTTTATCTGCAGCCTGTATTTTATGGAAACATTGCAATAAGCGAATCATCGGATTGGAGATGGTCCTTTGCACCTATCCAACTGCCATCGTCCTCTCTGCGACCTTGGAATTTTATAACCTTCCAAAATTGTAGCGAAATGTCTTTCTTTCACTCGCTTTCGATGCCCATGTTTTTACTCTGCGGTAAAACAACAAAATATTGTTCGGTAGTGTGTGTAGTACAAAGTTTGGACAGTTGGAAAACATTTAATAACTTGTTTTAAACTCGTAAATAAAATAGGCTTATTCTAATTTGCTAGCATTGACAATTTTTGTTTACGTAGTCGGTTGGCGTTGGACCTGCAAATTAAAATCAAAATTTTAGCAATTCCAGCATTCGCGTCGTAAATCTTTCGGTCTGGTATTAAGTCGGAACGTGGCCTGCGTCAGCTGTCTGGATAATTATCCATTTATGTATTGCATCGTCTCGTATCGCACTCTTCCCGCGCTGAGCGTGAAGGCCTCCCGAACGCAGCCGTTAAATTTTATTTATATATTCACATATAAGCATTGTACAGCTAAAAAAAAAAGACAGTTATGTATATTTTACGCAGATTATAAAACGTATTGCCTAATTAGGCGAGCCTGTTTTAGAACAAATTGGTAAACAAATATATTTTACAAAACCAAATAATTCATTGAAGGCAAAACACAACAAAAAATACCAATGTGCAATACAATATGTAAAAGAATATAAGCACGTATGAGGTAAAGGGAAATATATGTAAGATTAAAACGCACGAAATTCAGTTATCAAAATTATTTCATTATATAAAACAGTATCAGCTCTTCCTAATTTCAACTACCAATTGGAAACATTCCTTCTAAAAACCTTAATGTCACTTAAAGATATAATATAATTTCCAATTTGATTGTATATTCTGGGAGCTTGAAAGGTGAATAGTCTTTGACTAAAATTAATTTTCATTCTTGGAACTGTTTTGGGATAATATCTTTCAGTCCTCACGGAGCTAGTTATTATATTCAACACATATAACTGTCTTATATCCAAAACTTGAAATTCCCTAAAAAGTGTCTCTGAAAGATAGGAAAAGTCACGACGGTGTATTATCCGAGTATAGCCTTCTGAGCATGCCTGATGCACTTCAATACCATAGCTCGAGATAGATCGACACAAAGCATCGGTTAAATTGTGTTTTATAAATAGTTTAAAAAAATTAAAATGTTATGTTTTCATGTAAAGACTGGTCGGAAATGTATAAAATATTAAATTGCGGAAACCTGAGGAAGTAGAATTACGGTGATATTAGTGTAAGATTGATAAAGAATAAATAAGATGTGCGGCCGGCGTTCCGCTGTGTTTATTATTATGTCTGGGTATTGACCGTATTGACCCTGTAAACAGTTTATTTTTCCTTTATCCCACCCTTAACAATAAAACCAACTTAATTTTACATCTAGTCTTTATTTAAAAACATACATTTTAGCTTTTTAATCCTTTCTACCCTAAATTATTAAATTGAAGTGTCTAGCTACTGTATATTATTTGTAGTATTCTTCAAACATTAAATAAAGCTAATTGCGATGGAAAATTTAAAAAAATCTAGTTATAGTATAAATATTATTAATTATAATTTGTACTACAGTCGAGACCTTACATGACATACACAAAAATAAAGAAATATGGCGTAGTACAAAACAATAAATTAGATCAAAATAACTATTAATAATCACGAGGAATGCAAGTGCGTCAACATATGTCAGTGTTGACATAATAAAAAAATAATAAGTGTTAGTAGTATCGTCAGAGAGTTGACTAAATAGTCAAGATAGAAAGGGTTAAACTGACTTGCTTTCACGCAATTCAGCATAAATATTGGGGAATTAGACTCTGTAAATGTGGCGTACTGACGTGTTACTTGTGGTCTTGCAGAGTCATGGGTGGAGCTGGGCAACCGCAGCGTGACCCCGCTGCCCTTCGTGGGCGAGGAGTACCTGCGGCTGCTGCGCGAGGCCCAGCGCGAGAGCCGCTCCACCTCCTCCAGGCACTCTTCAGGCCGGGCCAGGTACTATCATCCGCTTGCGATCACTGTACGGCGTAATTCAATACTCATTCTATACACGTTTGCATTTTATCATTTTCTTATTAGAATTTTTAAATTGTAAAATTTATATAATCATACGATAGCCCTCGAAGGAAGTTTATTCATTTCTGAAGGTGATAGCCGCCCATCAGAAATCAAGCAACGCATGGTAACGGTCAATAGTTTTTGTCCATTCTTGATAAGATATTGAAAGGCAATGGTGTATCTAAAAACTAACGTCAGGCTCTCTGGTGTATTCTTTACTACGTTTCTATAAAGTGCACAAATTAAAATTCCAAAAGGGTTCAGCATAAATTTGTAAGGTTTATTAACTTCAAACTGTGTATATCTGTCGAACAATTGAATTATGATTTTTCTAATGAGCACTCTTCATTTAACTAACTCGTCGTGTAGAAGAACTAAATAGTAAATGGCGTACTGGTCGCCCCTAATTTAACTGAACTAATTGTATATCACGTTTCTGCGCAGAGTACCAGCTCATATCATCATATACAATTTTTTATAGGAATGCACCCACATAAATACTTCACAGGCTTGGGAACGATTTTGGTCTTGTAGATATGTTCCGATGTTAAATATTTAAATATTCCAGTGATGTTTTTGATGCTGTTCCGAGTCAAAGATACAACTGATTTTGATACTCAGTCATTCTGTGTCAAACATAAATTTTTATTGTTTATTTTTCTTACTTTTAAATATATTTTTTAAAGCTATTTGGGTATATTTTATCAATTTCTATTTTCACACATGTGTATATTCTCTACAAATTCTATTTTTATACATATATATATATATATACCCATGCTACTTGTGTAGCTGCTCATATATTTTTTTTTAATACCAAACCAACTTTGTAAAAGCCCATAAGGGCGTTAATAACTAAATAAACATATGGTCAAGACGTTCGCCTAGTGATCCAGTGATCGGGGGTTCGATCCTCAATCCGGGGGACCGTCATTGTCATATTACATATTACATAGCACAAGCGTATAGCTTAGTTTGAAAATAGTCAAAATATTGATGCGACACATGGTCGGCACTAGAGTAGGCGCAAGTAGTAGACGCAACCATTTGCATGAGATGAATCTGCATCTTGCGAGAAGGGAAGATATCTCGGAAAAGCTCGCCGCGTCGGCCACATCCGAGGACGAAGAAGAAGAGGAAGTTGAACCGAATGAGTGGAAAAACCGACAGGCACTTCTCCGATGACAGCTCTCAGATCTGCGGAATGTTGAGAAAACTTGAGATGTACGGTTGAGAGGACAATGATGCCACGACCGGGTAAAACAAATTTTGGCGGTGAAGCCATCAGAAGTTTCAACGGTCTCGGAATTAGATTGTAAGAAGACGTACGCGTGATGCGACAATTGTGCAGATAAAAAAACTCCAGTTCTGCCTAAAAATTAGCTGTAATTTGCCAACAACGCGTGCAAAAATTTTAACAGCACTCTTATTAATACTTTGTATTTGTGTATCGCGTTGGACCTTCAAATCTGGTCCTAATAGAATCTGTATCCTCGTCAAGTTTAAAGATCATCGTATAGTGGATTCAAATATAGAACTGTTGGGCAGGTGTCGCCCGGCTCGGCTCCTTGACCCAGAGTTCAAATGAGTAAACAGAAATATTGATATGGGAAGTGATATTGGATTTCTAGCGGGAAGTTTCATACATTTCAAGAGATATTTATAAATATACTAAAATATTAATATTTGTGTATTACGCTCACCGCAATGTCTCTCTGCACGTCAGATTGTACGTCCAACTGTAATTGTCAATATTACATGTCGGTGTCCATTATTCGTGGCAATTTTTTATGTTTATTTTAATTAAAACAAAGTAATAATAATATGAAATTTAAATAGATCTTTTTACCATCACACCGCCGATACGTTCTCTAGGGGTAGATGGAGGATATAACGCACACCCCTCCGTCCCGGCATGCTAATCGTGCCTTAAGAATGATTCTGGGCCGCTCTCTGGCCGACTTTTAAAATCTCGTTGCGGAGTCTGCCACCAGAGCTGATGTAGCTAATGCGACATGGTTCAATGGTTCAAGAAATGTTAAATTCAATTCATATGGCGAGGTTTATTGACGGTGTTGTAAAATGTGGCGTGTTGTACTTTCAGCCCCAAGTCCCCGCCCAACAGCCCCAACACGGAGCCCAGCACAGAGGATGAGCTGCGGGGCATGGACTTCAACTACGGAGGTAGTCGGGTACGTGGAGTGGAACCTTAAATTTTAATACGCTTTTCTCATCTAATAATTATCTCAGTACGAGTTCATTTATTCCGGACTTCTAGATTGAATAAAATCTCCAAATACACATTCAGCGGCAGTTCAGACGTCGAAGACCATGCTGCGACGAGTTTTCGAAATGTTTAAACAGCCAATAATCTGTCGGTGAGCACGGTGAATGTTTCAAGAACCTACAGCGCGGGACAAACTTAGTAATGGGGAGTTTTTCAGTTCGTTGCGGCACCCGCTTGTCTTGATTTTTTGATTGATGACCGATGCCTAACTTTTGTGCGAACGTTTCCGACTCCATTATCACCTTCTATCAGTTATTATCGACCGAAGGGCGCCCGCGACCTTCTATTGCGCCACATTTTCCTCGCATTGTTTAGCGTGTGAGCAGTTTCCGCTGCTGTACGACCAGTTTCAAACTCGTACAAAAAAAAAACCTTATCCATCTTTGATTCAATAGCTTAATTTGAAGCAAAATTAATTATAAAACTGATATGGACGTTACTAAAATATAAACCTATAAATGCACCTTATAATGATATTGAGATGAAATAATGACTTTATTGACAAAGATTACGTTAGAACTCTGAAAAAAACCCAATTATTTTCCCACCAACATTATACTTGGCAAGCTCCCACATATTGAACTGTATCTACGGAACCCCGCTGTAAAGAATTCTGTTTTTGTTTCCCAACATAATTAACGGGTTAATCTTGTTTCATAAGTAGTTGAAACATCAAAATTGCACTTTACCATCAACAAGAATCCGGCACTTGTCGAAACTACCCCAGTTGTGACACAAATATACAGAATGCTAATTAAAGTCAATATTCCCTCCGAGGTGTGCTAGTGCAGACTTATTATTCGTGTGCCACCTTCTATCTGAGGTTGGCCACCACTGCATTCTATCTTCCCCTGCGTAAAATGATGGAAAAAAATTATATTCAATGCTTGTTTTTAATTCATTATGAAAGATGATAATATGCATTTTATTAAATTGTAATCTAAGATGAAAATAATTTGAGGCTCATAGGAAACATTTTTTCAGTAGAATAATGCGACAAGTAAAGATACAAATATGAAAGAATATATACCGCTCGCTTGGTACATTTTTATAAAACAAAAAAATGTTGTAATTATTCAGAACGCAGCTCTGTGATATTTTAAATACTAATTAAATGTATTCATTAGAAAGATATATACAAAAAAACAATTTTATCAAAAAATATTATCGTCGTGCTACCGGGATTCAAACCTGGATCTTTTCTAATCTAAAAATAAAGTACGAGTGACGGCTTTCAAATAATGGAACGATGGGTGTATCAATTTGAGAAGTGTAACATGTAGGTTTGAAAATTTGTCATCAATGTGCTGTAGCATAATCGGTTAATGCACGTTTCCCGGATTGGAAGAGAATCCCGGTAGCAACAACAATATTGATTTATCTAACAATATATTAATTACTTTCAAAATGATGTTTGTCAGAGTTCAATGTGCTGTACAGCGGTGTTCTCCTCGCACCGGTTGGAGTCTTGCAGCAACGCCTACTCCTCTCTTCCAAATATCTGCTTAACCAGCATCTTTCTCTTGATATCTCCAGTTTGACATGCTATTTTTTATTTGTTTAATCTCCCAATATCACTCGATGAGAAAACCGCATATGACAAGTTTGTCACCTTAGCCCGCTTTACAGCGTTCCACCACAGACATATTTCAACATGCCATAACTACGTCAGGTTATAGAATTTCGAACTACCGACTGCATCAAAATGTGCGTAATTTAGTCTGCAACAATGTTGTATACTTGACGCAGCCCAAAATGTGCCGTACATCATTGTTCGGGTGACATGTTCACTTGTAAATTATCATATTTCTCATTGTGGAGAATTTTTTCTCAATAGTTATTAGTAAAGTAATCAACCCATAGTAGTCCTTTGTGATAAGAAAAAATGCTACTCTTGACTCACCGGTGTGATTGTGATCGGTATTTGATAATATCAGTGATTGAAAACTGACTACGATCACAGTTTCTGGTATTATAGTACACGACATAAATAAATAAAACAGAATTTCATTTGCATAAAAATGTATTCTACCATAAATAATTGGAATAATTAGTGGAAAATTACTGCGCATACATACACATACCTACAAAGTTACCAACAAGCGAGCATAAACATTACCAACAAAAACAGATTCCAATAGATGGCGCTAATCAAATTACGGAAAATCCGATAGACGGCGCTGATTCAAGTGATAACGATTTCGACGGCAGCATCAGAAAATCAATAGGATTATTAACAAAAATTAATTGAATCACGAATCACGGTAATCTCTGATATTCAATCACTGATAGTGAATGTGACTCAAAGATATCAGTGATTGACTCACGGTTTGTGATTTTGAGTTCATCACTAGTAGTCCTATACTGGTACGGCAATGTTTTTCTTATTTTCTTCTCCAGCGCGCAAATAATAGCATCGGTCGAGTGAACATTATTGAAGATGGTCTTATTATCCTAAGCTTGATAAATATGTGATGTTCGGAGGTGGTGTTGCAGGAGGGCGAGCTGAGCAGCGCGGAGTGGGTGTGGCAGTGGAGCAGTAGACCCGATCAGATGCCTCCCAAGTTAGTATCTCTATTTTTATTATATGGCTAATAACAATTTTACTATTAATATGCCTAGTTGAGCATATGTCGAGCAGTGGAAATGGCATATTACCTTTTGAAATGTCACTTTCGGCATATTACCTTGTTAAAATGTCACTCTCGTAACTAATAACAATCACTGACAGGATATTAATCAATTTTATAATAATAATTTATTTTTTTAAATCTACAAAAATACAATATCAAAATAATTTTAATATTTATTTATTATTCAGGCATTGATAAATATTTATTTAGATCATTGAAAATCACATCTGAAGCGTAACACAAAAATAAAAATTATATTAAATATTCAAAAACACATGGAGTATTGCAGAAAGTAGGAAAACGTGTCATAGTTTGCAAATAGCATCAGTTGCCAATACACCTGAGCTTAGACAATCAGTTAAGGTATTTATCCTTCATCATTGAGTTGAGACACTAAAAATTGTAATAATTTAACAGTTAAACTAACAGCAGAAATGTCCACTACCTCTGCATATTCTTTCCTCAAAGAATGCATTCTGGGGACTGCGGAGTTAGCTAGTGCATGAATTCTGACATTATCACTGTAATAAATCAATGAATTGTGTCTCGATGACCTCAATGGTGCGTGAAAGTCAAGCAGACCAACAATCTGGGGCCAGTCTATCGTACCATTGATGATCCTGTATAGAAACATAAGGTCGGTCACCGTACGTCTCACTGACAGTTTTAACATTTTCAGACGGCTAGGGAGATAATCATAATTGCTATCCTTTCTTTTTTCCTTCAGATTCTTTCAACCGCCGTTGAGTGAGCAATGTAGTGAAGCGTTCATATGACCGAATTATATTTTACCTGACTTTATAAGTGTACAGGTCTGAAAAGTTATTTGCAGTCCCCGAGACAAATCCCAACATTTTGAAACCTTTAATAATTATGGAATCAGTCTATTTCTTCCTCTTGTATGATGCCCGTGATAGACTGATTCCATATATTGTTTTTTTTAATAAAAGCGCTTTGTGAAATCGTTTAACCCAGGGACTGGAGGTTCCGGCACCCGGCGGGCCGCCGCGCGCCGCTGTCCCTGCGCCGGGCCCGGCTCGGCGGCAAGCCCCTGTTCAGCGCCGACCTGCTGGCCTCCCTGCTCCTCAGCAACGTACTGTCGCTGCTGCTGGGCGCCGGCCTGGGGTGAGTGCAAACCTCATTTCCTTCCGGCGCACCGCTCGGCTGGCTATTTCCAGTACTAGGACTCTTATTCGACTGTGGGTTGTATAGTATTGATATTGAAAAGTAGACATTTTATTTAAGACAATAATAATTTATTTTTACTACAAATTAGATATATCAATTAGAAAGATATATAGAAAATTTCCACTTATTCAAACCAGTAAATGAATAGACACGATAATAGGAGAGGGGTTTAGAACATTAGTTACGGGACAAGGGGCGTTCATTCTACGCACATTCACAGTGGAAACATAAATCCGATAAATTATGACACATTTATGCAACAGTAAAAGTATTCACTCTTCGAAAATTAAATTATTGCATATTATATTGTCAGCATTTAAATTTTTGTTCTAATCGAGTCATCATATTTTTTTTTTAAATCGCGGAGCTATTTGATCGCGTAAGTAACACCAAAGCGATCACGCGAGTTACACCAATAAGTAAATATTGAAACAAGGAATTTGCATTAGTTCATGTCTATATACGAGGATTCGAACCTGGATCCGTTTGAACTTATATGGTGTACTATTTATACATCTATTATTCAAAATTTTCATGTTCGAAATTCGGTAGCAACAAAAATATTTTTTGTTATATTTTTCTAATTGATTAATTTAATTAGTATTAAAATAGCACACAACTGGGTTTTGGAAAACTGTAACTTCACAATAATAATGTGTTCTTTTTAATAATTTATTTATTTCACATTTAACCTTCCACATTGCAACACCGATGCCAGACAGGAGTCATTTTTCTACCGAGCACCCCTTTATTTCAATTCACACCCAAACGAACTAGACAATTTCAATACTCCAGTTACCTCAATTAAATCTAAATTCAATACATTAACTTTAATGGCCTTTATTTTAATTTTTTTCACACAGATTTTATTCCCTATCCCATTTTCCTTTCCACTAACCCCACTGTGCCCCTGGAATATTTTCTTATAACTTTTATCTCTCTGTTTATATTTTTATTTTCAACTTCTTCTCTCACTTTTTTGTGCATTATAGCGCTTTTTAAATTTTAAATTGTACTCACCGTATAAAGTATGTTCTATCTTCTGTTTCGTTTTTATTACGATTTTTGTGTTTACCGATAAACAAATTTATTTTTAGTTTCTAGTACATTTTCACTAGCGTCTCGGACATATGATGTTCAAGTTGGGTAGGCAATAAATAGGATTTAACTGGAAAGCAAAGGAAAAAAATTATGACATGACAGATTAGATTGGACTAAAGCGAAGCTGATTGTGACAGAATGTAGCCGTTGGAAATATAGGTAAGACGGTCTGGGCATGTGGAATGAATGACTAAGTAAATTATTGTAAAAATGGCAATAATTTTCTCTTCAGAACTGTGTAACAAAAAAAATAAATGAAATTAAAACACTTGTTTTTTTGTTTCTACTCCATAGTGTTGTCCCTCTTCATCTTGTGCGAGTTAAATTGAATAGCTGTCCCCTATTATAGTTACAAATACAAGTTGTCGAGTTAAATTGTTACATATGCTCCTAGGACACAAAATTGTTGAATTTTGACTAAGATTCAGAATTTTTTTGAAGTAGCAATACACGGGCGAAACAATATTTTAGAAATGAAATATGTCAAAAATTTTAACCTGTTTCATTGTTGTATTTTGGTAGACTTCAGTCGTTTTTATTTATTTTTGTACTTACTATTATATTTGGAATCAAATTTTCAAATAATACTGTTTAATGTACTTTCCGGTGTGGAATTAATCTATTTTATAAATTGAAATCATCGCCATCTACAAAAAACAATTAAAATTTTTATGAATAGTGGAAAAGTGTTGACACCGGTACGAAACTTTCACATACAACTTGAACATTTTCAGGCATAGTCGTGTATCAGTGTCACATTTAACGCCAGAATTGAAAAGTGCTCTAACGTGTCTGTCTCTGTTGCAGGGTCTGGCTCAGCCGGCGGTCCAGCTTCCTCTCCAAGGTGACCCTGCAGTGATCCCGTTCTCTCCATCATCATAATAATAATATATAATATAGTCTATTAAACTCTTATAATAACGCGGCACGGAAAATTGACAGACTTTGTGTACGGAAACTAGGCTTACCGTCGAGCGGGATGGACTGTATACTTTTATAACTTTCTCCATCTGTTGACGTGTGTTATGTATGTTTTATATTATTTTTTTAAATTTTTGTTAATCTTACGCAAAACTCGGGCGCCGCGTATTATTATAAGAATAATTTGGTGACGTGATTACTCGAGTTTTGCTTCGTTGGATCAGATCTGCTCTTCTCGTACCGGAGACGAGCCGATGGCACCGAGGTGTTTAATTTTATGGACTGACCACTTTTGCAGCGTACGGCGTGTCATCGGTTCGCTCTTCGTAATATCACGAACAGTGTCTGATATTGTGAATTAAATTGAATTGTACTAAAAATATATTGCAATAAAACGCCGGACACGGTGACGCGGATCGCTCAATTTTTGCTGACTATTCAAGTTTATTCCGACCGGTTCACGGTGCCCGGTGTCCTTGTTCAGAGCGGGTCTTTACGGTGAGATGGGCTCCGTGAAAATGATGTGAAAGTCATTTTATTGTCCGCTGATATTGTCGACCGAAGCTTTGAGTCGATTCATAAATAAATGTGAAAATTTTATTTTAAAAATATTTATCAATTCACCGTTATCACTATTACTACTTAGTAAACAGCCGTTCATTAATTCCTTCCTCCTGTCCGTAGGGTATGGAGGGTGCGGTAAAACCGACCATAAATTCTCAACATCTTTTTTCAACTTTAATACTAGCATACGGCAATGTTTACAAAACTTATTCTGCGCGGAACACCCGATTACCCGCAAAGCACAGACCGCCCAATATATAGACATGTACTGACTTAAATTTCTCGTCCCAATATTTTCATTTTGGTACCACTCACACAATCAAATAGCTCTGTGACTTTTTTTAAATATATGACTCGATTGGAACAAAAATTTTAACGCTGACAATATAATATGCATTAATGTGAAAAATATGTCTTGTTTATATAAAAATTTAATTTTCAAAGAGTAAATAGTTTTACTGCTACATAAATTATCGGATTTATGTTTCCACCGAGAATGTGTGTAGAATGCCACTCGTACTCTTTATTTCATGTCTATTCATTCACTGGTCTGTGCCGCAAAGTAATTAGATGCCATATGATAAAATAATAAATTCCATATTTATAGCGTCAAGTGATGACTTGATCCAATATACGTGCTGCGAACCGATGATAATAATGAAAATGGACATCCAGACAATAATGCAAGTGACTGAAGTTTGCGTTAACATTGATGCTAAAAGTAGACTGAATGCAGTTGAAATGCAATCATTAAGGATTTTGGGGGAGATTTGAATAAATAGAATAACAATAAGTGACGGCGCGGGTAGTCGGGTGAGGGAGTAGTCTCCGCACCGTGTCCGGCGGGGCCAATAGGAATAGTTCTATATATATATATATTTGTTATTGCATTTGGTCATATCCCCGAGGGGGCGTAATTTTGTATTTTAATATTTTTATAAATGTAGTAGCGTGCGGCCGGTCTGTAGGGCGGTGCGGACATCTTCATTGTGATAGGTTTAATCTAATAAAATCATTACAATATTCATTTTGTGTGTTTTATTTTTCTCTGTTCTCCAAGTCAAATCATTCTCTTTATTGAACATCTGTTTCAAAACTAATCTGTCTTTTGGCAATTTTTGCATTAAATTGTTGTTAAAAATAAAACATGTGCGGCGGCCCTGCACGCGCCCCACAGACGTGGCCGTGTAGGGACTCAACACCCCTATAGGGTCGAAACCCAACCGACCAATTAGCAATAACAATGAGGGCGCACCCACCGCTTACCCGGGACGGATGCAATAAGCTCGAGGTTCCTATCTCGGTCCTACTCATTTGCCGCCTGGTTGGCATTTTTTAGTGCTACTAGGCAGCTGTTCGATAGCGCCCCGCATATTGACAGGGCGATACCGCACAGCTGCCAAAATAAGTCCTGATTGTCCCCAGGTGACACACTTCATTAGGAAATAAATAAATTGCCTCAGGATCTAGCGATCTCTTCTCCGCAGGCCTTCCTCTCATCCACACCGTCGAACGAGCCACTCCAGTGTTCAACCCTGTATGCGCATTTAACTGTAACCGCCTCTGTATAATTTATACATCAATAAATGCCAACCTATGTTAGTGTCCTTTAATTTTAATGGCTCGTTCTAGATAAAACATATACCATCACACGCGCACGCCACGCACACTGACACGCGTGAGACTAGAAAATGTTAGGGATTCAGTCTCACATTTACAAAACCTTTGGTTAAATCAGTCATTAATATTCTACAACCACAACCCCTATACACTAGCGATGAGTTCAAAATCACGAACCGTGAGTCAATCACTGATATATTTGAGTCACACTCACTATCAGTGATTGAATATCTGGGAATATCGTGATTCGTGATTATTTTTTTAATTTAATTATATTTTAGTGCGAACGGTGATTCGGCGCGTGCGCATTTGAAACGGAATTGTTTATGAAGGAATGACGTTACAATTCGTAGCTAGTAGATTATGCCAAGAATTAACTCACATTTTTTTAAGGTTTCACATTTGTCTTTGTGATGATATTAAATTAGATATATATTAATTACATATGCTCAAATGTGTTTTTTATGCAAATGATGTTTGAATAATATAAGTAAATACGCTCAAAATTATGTTTTTTTATTTATTTCGTGTATTGTGACATCGTATTAGTGATGAAACTGTGATCGCAGTCACAGTTTCCAATCACTGATATTATCGGACACCAATCGCAATCACACCGGCGAGTCAAGAGTAGCATTTCTTCTCATCACTACTACACATGTAATAATTTTAGCTGAACTTCAGAAGAAAAGGACGGCGTCATCGTCAGGCGAGTCGAGCCTCCTTGTCCCTGATCCGCTATTATCGAAGAATTCCCCATTTCGTCCGTCTACCTTTCAATATTCCCATTGCATCCCGTCATTCCCAATGCGATCGCCGATTACATAAATGAAATCGAATGAAGGCGCCTGCAAGTATTAAAAGACTCGTTGCACTTTAAAGTTTCGAATTTTCACGGCACATTTGACATTTGATTTCTTCTTCGTCGCCGCTCTCGACCGGAGCGTTTGGGTCAGCACAGTCCGTAGATTTAAATGTGCGTCGTTCGCGAACGCGCCGGATCTTCGCGTCGAGCCGGTTCAGTCCGCTCGAGTCGCTCCCGGAACAATTCGAGCGACCCGTGGACCGACAGCCGGCGCTGTCTGTGACTTATGAAGGTTGACACTTGACACAGATAAAATTGTTACCGGGGTGTTCGGTTTCAAAACAAACCATTTTTAAAAGTGAATTATTATCAAAATATTTGTTTCACTACTGAAACGTCTACGACAAAAAATAATATTGCCGTATCTAGTTAGTATAATCTTCCAAGGCATTTTCTTTGTTGCTTTTTTTTTAAATATTGTTCAGTCATAATGGAAATGTTATATTAAACTTAATATTAGAAATAATGGAATTATATATGAAAGAAGTTTTAGTGGGGTGCAGCTTCGAGTGGGTTAGCTCAGCGGGTAAAACATCTTGTCAAGAAAACCTTACGGTGTAAAATATCTGAAGTCAGTAACTCAATTTGAATGCGTAATAACATAATTGTAAATGCATTACACTACACAACCGGAGGAATGTAAACAAACTCGGCTAATGACAAAGAAAACTTTTGATTCATACCGATTTGAAAATTACAATGTACATGCTTCATCGGCCATTTGCTAGAGATGGGAAGTATATCTAATATTATACTACAGAGACAGGATGTATAATTGAGTCCTTAAATGAGCTCTTTTTGTGTTTTACGATTCAGCGGCCCTGAAAAGGGCCTTTTTCTTCGATCCAGTGGCACCGAGCGCCAGTAGCGGGCTCCGTAAGGGGGCAGCCACCGCGTACCGACTCGCGATGGCGGAGCTACCAACGAGCAGTACAGGTAGCGGTTTGTTGGACCTACGGGGCCCACATGGTGGGTTCGCAGGCGGTCCTCGGTAGGGCCGCCATTATATTTTATTATTTTGGATTTCATTTATTTATTGTCTGGTAAGGAGAGCGACTTTGGCACGGTATTAAAACCGTGAGTTGTTGGGCTCCAAACACTAGTTCGACGGACCGCCGTATGGCGGCGGTCACGTCGCAGCGATCTAGCGACGGAGGGAGCTGTAAGCCCCCTCCCCACTGCTGGCCGTGTCGGTATGAAACATGCAATAAATAAGGGGGTAGCGCGGTTGAGAAGTTCAGTTCTCAGTAGTACTACCACCGGCGGTGACTGGGCGACCACTTTTTGTTATCGTTGAAGCGTATGTTGTGCGTGAAACATTTAATTAATTGAATAATTTAGATAAAATAACATAACGAAATGGTTTTTATTTAAATTCTATGAATAATTTCTATTTGATTACACTAGACGTAGTAATATTCGATAGGGAGCAATCCTAATATGACTTAAGAAAATATTCCGTATACGTCCGAATAGCAACACATACCCAGCACTAAGCCGTGCTTTCAAACGGTTCAATCGAACCTATGATTCATGTTGTATTTGAACTGACTAAAAATTGAGCGATTGGTCGTGTGAACCGGCTCGGAATTACCTGAGCCATATCGCCCATGATTATATCTCTTCCGCCCACAATAAGGGGAAGAGAGTACCTCTGCTGGCCTTGACGGGGGTATATCAGACTATCCGGTGATTTTAAGGTCCACACTTATCTTAAGACAAGTCAATGAGATTTTAGACTTCAACAAACAAACCTGTCAGGAATACAAAATAATTAATACTATGACGGTTATAAATTGTTCGATGAACTGCCAAAACTTATGAAGCAATCAACCGTCTTGGTTCTTATCGCATGGAGAATATGTAGGATACAGGTTCAATAACTGATCATTTTTCATATATTTTCTTGTGTATTTCATAATTTCTTATTTCTAATGCTATTTGATATAAGATGTACTAATATATTTTTTGTTTTAAAAAATGTTGTATACTAGATCTAAGAATATTTTATAAACTACATAAAAAACTACACACGCATATACAATGTAAACATATATATTATAAAAATTCATTTTAATCTCTTTAGCGTTATATAATAGTTTGGCTAGTCAACTGCAGAGCGTTTTCGGGCCGCAGTGAATAGTATGATGAAAGCCAACGTCTGTTAAACAGATAAAAAACGAGGAAAAGAGTTAAAAACGTTTTCTCCCCAGTGTTATTACTTGGATTCTCAAATTTATTTCACAATTAAAGTGCAGTGACTGTGGAAACGTTTCCTTCCTAGACTGATTAGACACGAGGGTTTCACCCGGTGTAAGTGGGCATATGCCTTTTTAATAAGCATTTGTGATTACACGAATAAGTACACTACGAACATGAAAACCATTTCTACCCAGAGTGTGTAAGCGTATGTTTTATTAAGTAATCCTTCCGGTGTAATTCGTGTAAGAATAAGTGCACTAAGGACATAAAAAGGGTTTCTTCCCAGAGTGAGTAAGCATATGCGTTATTAAGGAGCTTTTGAAATTACAAGAATACGTACACTGTGAACATGAAAACTGTTTCTCCCCGGAGTGTGTAAGCAAATGGTATTTCAAGTAGTCCTTCCGATTACACGAATAAGAGCACTGAGAACACGAATACGGTTTATCCCCAGAGTGGGTAAGCGTATGGTTTTTTAAGGAGTCTTTCCGATTACACAAATAACTGCATTGAGAACATGAATACGGTTTCTCCCCAGAGTGTGTAAGCGTATGTTTTTTTAAAGAATCTTTTCTAAAACATGAATATGTGCACTGTGAACACGAAAACAATTTTTTCTCAGAATGAGTATGCATGTGGGTTTTTAAGGAACTTTTATAATAACATGAAAAAGTGCACTGTGAACATGAATACGGTTTCTCGCCAGAATGAGTAAGCATATGCAAGATTAAGGAACATTTGTAATTACAAGAATAAGTGCACTGTGAACATGAAAACTGTTTCTCACAAGAATGAGTAAGCATGTGGCTTTTTAAGAAGACTTTCCGATTACACGAATAGGTGCACTGGGAACATGAAAACGGTTTCTCCCTAGAGTGTGTAAGCATATGGATTTTCAAGGAGTATTTCCGATAACACGAATAAGTGCACTGAGAACATGTAAACAGTTTCTCCCCAGTGTGAGTAAGAATATGTATTTTTAAGGAACCTTTTTGATTGCATGTATAAGTACACTGTGAACATGAAAATTGTTTCTCCCCCGTGTGAGTAAGAATGTGTATTTTTAAGGAACCTTTTTGATAACACGAATAAGTGCACTGTGAACATGAGTACAGTTTCTCCCCAGAGTGTGTAAGCATATGATGTTTTAGGGAAACTTTGTAATTACAGGAATAAGTGCACTGAGAACATGAAAACGGTTTCTCTACTGTAAGTGTATGACTTCCTGAGATTTTTTTGACGGCAAATAGCTTCAATTCTGCCTCACCTCCAAGAGCAACCGGTGCCACAGTTGCGTTCGCCAGAACAGAATCTCCGAGTCTCGAGAGCTCTGTAAATTAAACAAATTATATAAAATATTACGAAATTACTGTTGGCACGAAAGTGCTTCTAGTTGGATGCATGTGACAAGATGGGAGTGACAGGCGTTTCTTACCTTTCTATGAAAACCCAGAAAAATGTACTCATGTACCAGGACCGATATAACAAGCTCAAGCTCCTATCTCAGTCCTACACTTTCGCCGCCTGGTTGCAATTATTTTAATGCTACTGTGGCAACTGTTCGATAGCGCCTCGCACACGGTGAAAGGGCGATACCGCGCAGCTGCCAAAACAAAAGGTACCCTCATTGTCCCGGCAGTCACTTTATTAATAAAATAATACAAATAAGCACAAAGGATCATGATTACAGAATTAATATATATTATGTTGTCCCTGAGATTATGACGATGTGAGCACCGCCTGTTGTGGATGTATGTATGTGTGTGTGTGTGTGTGTATGTGTGAATAGGGGGTTTAAAAGGTGACGCGCGCCAAACGCGGCTCTTTTAATCTACCATTTGTGGGTGTATATTATTGTACCATAACAGTATTATTGTAATTGGCACCTGACGTGTTGTATTACTGGACTACCAACGATCTGTGCTGACATCTCAGATACTTAACATATATAAATATGAATAATGAAAAACAAACAAAAACGCAAGGTGAAGGTCAAACAGGACAACATGAATTATAAAGATAATAATTGACGAAGAATGTTGATGGCAAAGTACAGCGTCAGGGTCGGGGAGTTAGGAGACACTCCCTGAAGTGAAGAGAGTGGCTTGGACCGTCCGGGGCGCCGACTGACTGTCGAGTATTTAATAGTAAAAGTACCCTTTCCGGCCGCGTTCAGTTTTGTTATTCTGCGCATGACTGACGAGAATAAAGGCGATACCCCTCCACAAAATTATAAATAAGAGAATTGATAGTATCGTATCGAAGGCAAATTCGTATGCAAAGAATCCATCAAATTTCAGACTGGAAAAGCAAAGGCCTGTTATCTTTGAGATAAATTTTCTGAGAATCTCACCACAAACTTAGGAAGCCAATTACGGACACTTTACACCACAAAATGTACTCATCTGTTATCGAACCAACATGTGTTCCCATCATAAGGCAGATCAAAATAATATGAAGTCTTAGAATCCAAAAATGCTCGGATCACTAACGATAATTTTTTGATTGATAAAAACATTAAAATCCCTGAAATGACAGTATTTTGGTCAAATCACGAGATATCCTGTTTACAAATTAGCTAGCAGAGGAGCCCCTTAAAGATGGAGAGCATCCTGGTGAGTCAAAGGTTCACTTACTTCGAACTGCTGCAAATAAAATAATGGTCGGCAACAGATTCGTGTTCAATAACGAATTATCACTGGAAGAAGAAACTTAGGAAACAAACAAAATCTTCTTCCTCTCTAAAGGTTTCATGGGACGCACAGGTCCACATAAACCTATACCTACATAATATTCGGATAATTTTGATTTAATATTCATCTTTAACAATAGAGTACCTATTAACCCTAATTATCCAAATGACCAACACATGCACGTAATTCCAACTCATAAGACCAAAGACCTCTATCCAATGTAATTGTCCAGCCCTGTTTCGCTATCTTGGAACACCATTATTCTACCTAGAGCGAGCGACTTGAACATATTTAACATACACACTTAGGCTAACCATAATTATGAACTCTAAATCGGGATAATTATCGCTTCGCATTTGGTTCTCGCAGCACCAAATTTTGGTTCGAAGATTATTGAGATTAATTTGGACAGTCAGAAGTTTTGAAGCCTATCATGCATTAATGTGCAAATGTGGTCTCTTTGTCGCAATAACTATATCATCTTGAATGTAATCATCGTTTTTAAATTATGGTTGAAGTTGAAATGTTATATTTAATTGGCAATATAAATAACGTGTCGCCACGAATCACGCACGAATACATTGATCTTTGTGGTTGATTTGTAACAGATCTATAAATCATCCTTTAACGGTCGCATCGTGTCAGGCTTATACGTCGACCTAATTTGTATTTGCTATTGACACTACAATCAATGTTATTTATCAGTGTTCGTAACAGAATAGGCGATGCAAGCCGAGAGCTGCAGTACATTCTCGCGCTCGGATTCTTTCGCTATGCCTCGGCGTGAGTGGACTGCTCGCATTAAAATTTCTTTGAATTCAATGGTTAAATCCGCCCATTGTTCGCCCAGTGTTCGTCTTTACAAATTAATATTGGCGATAAAGTTTTTAAATTCGTCATGAAATACGACGCGAACAACGAACAGACTTCTAAAATACATACTACTCGTAGAGATTACGAACGTTTGATAAGACTAATCCTTTACTTCACTAATTCGGGCTAACCTGCGAGCTGGTCGACCTTCCTGGAGTACTCGGCGCACTCCTGCTTGATGTCAGGAAGAGATATATCTACATCAGTGTAGGGAACTCCGCCTTGTTCTTCAACGTCGCTCTCGGCTGGAGGCTCCGGTTCAGACTTGACGGCAGGAGCATCGCGGTCCATGTTTTAGACGTCCCAGCGAGCAGAAGAACGATAACCTCAAAATTTGGTCGTTCATAGACACCGAGTGGGCCATAGACTAATTATTATAATTATTGGTCTATATCCTATGTAGTTTATATTTCTTTAGATAGATTGTTACTCACGTGTGACGTTTACGTACTACGAATATTATTTTCGGCGCGAATTTAAAATTAATATTTAGCTAAATATAAATATGTAGTAAGCCCTCTCCTCACCACGCTCCTAAGTGCATCCACAGCGGACGAAGGTTCGCTACCCCCTCCACGCTCATTGGCCAGGATGGGTTGCTGCCCAAGCTGAATCTACTTTTTTTCGCTCTACGCCTATCCAACGCATCGGACCTGTTCCGGGGCGCCCTCGGCTTTGCGGCTGGCCTCCGGGCAGCTCCTTTCTTTTAAAAGAATAAATATCGAATACAAAGGCTTTCGGGGAACGAACAAACGATTTCCGAGATTCTGGATGATTCTGCCACCAACTTCAAACATTATTATGCGTCAAGTAATAGACGTCTTTGACATATCGAGTATATTAAAAGCTGCCAGCAATTCACATAAGTTAATATAGCCACATCCAATACTAAAATTACCGGAAATTAACGTCCATTTTGTCGACACTATCGGCAGGATAAGTTGTTAAATTCAAATGACATATGTTGCATTTAATAATAAAAATTGATTACAATCCTTGTTTTGCTCTACCGTATAATCATTAAATTAGCCATTGAGCAACCCATGAAATCACCGTAAGCAGCTTGCTCTAATATGTTAAAAAAATTACATAACGTAGACAATTCGTCCACCTTCTATATTTTGTGAAGGTTTCACGACACTTGATGGTTTTACTGCAAAGAGATTTGAAATGCTACGTATTTCTATTGATGAGTATGGATTTGGGGTAGTGTTTTCCGACATAAATCATTACCAACAATTCTACTGCATTCACCGTTGTCAAAAATACCTGCTGAGCACGAGGAAATGGAAATTAAGCAACTTCATTTAGCAAATTCGTGGTTCGCCTTTCCTCGCGTTGGCGGCTATTTTAAGGATTTGTCTATTTTTATTTGTTATGTGCGTTTGAGCCTGAAAATATATTAACTAATAATATAACTTACTAATAATAAGAACTGAGAAAAACTATTCTTGAGTATAAAAATGTTAAAATTTACATTGCCACTAGGATCAAAGACTTTTCTACGTTCTGCATTACCTAGATCTCCTGATGACTCCGAGTTCTCATCTATCACATTTATAATCGTTTGCAAATCCATTATAATCTGATAAATGTTAGTAAATATTATTCGCCGCCCACTTATTTAATAAATTTCAAGTCTCAGTACAAATTTCTTCAAAACGTGTGCAATAAGATAACATAAATTGGTAATAATATAATTGAATTTATTTATTACTTTATAGTGTACTGCACTGGACAAGCAAAAATATTCATGAAACATAATGTGTCCTCACTGCTCGGCTATCTGGAGCGCTCTGAGGGATATTATATCGTTTTGAGTTTAAATAGCTGAAATCGAGAGACCAAAATAATATTTTTTTTTTAAAGAACAGTGTTCATTATTTTAATTTGTTGATGTTAAAAAGTTGTCAACCACGTAAAAAGTATTGTTGTATTGTACAAAAAATTACGTTTTTTTTTTAGACAACCTTTTTCACAATATAAATTGTAAGAAAACTGCATAACCGATTTAAAATTTTTTATAGTAATTAAAGAATAGTTTACTTCATAGTATTATTGAAAAAATAATCATGTCACATTCATACAAACTTCTTTAGTTATCAAAGAATGTTGGTTCGCTAATATATTTATTGAGTGAATCATTTATTTGATGTGATTTAAAAAATATACGCGTATTCCAAATATATGAAACTTACTAAATAAATTTTAATATGGTATCTTTTCATAGAATAATATAATATAAAATGTAAGTGAAGTTGTGAGAAAAACTATTCGTTACCGTTGAATTTCGCATGTATTTCTAACTGAGATATTGAGCTCAAAGTTTATTTATTTATTTGGTTTATCGCCCACGAGGTGAAATTTTTACAAAACTGTCGCTATTTAGAGTAAGAAAGCAAACTGGCTCATGATTTCAGGAACGTTGTATTATATAAAACAATTAATAATAATTGCATACTTAACCAAAACTGCCTACATAGTTTTAACTCGGAAACATCTTATCACTCACATATCTGAAAATAATATATTACGCGTTTGTACAGTCACATTTGCAATACGGTATTATTGGATGGGGAGGAGCATATAAAACCTCAATATCACAATTTGAAATCACTAAAAAAATGATAATAAAAATTATTCTAAAAAGGCTATCTAAGTATACAACTTTTCACAGATTTTAAAATACCAAAAATAGTAGACATATACAAAAAAAATTCAAATTTTCAAAATTAAAAATCAATTAAATTTTAGGAGCGAATTCCAATCTACAAGATACAGAGATCTAATTGATATCCAAAATCTAAAATATACCATGATATATTTATCAAGGCATCAAATATTTGAACAATCTCCCCATTACAATTAGAAAAATTTCGGACTATCATAAATTTGTAACTGAAGTAAAAAAAATATGTACACAGACTAACTGAACTCGAATATACTCCTTCTCTATACACGAGTCTTACTCTCATAGAGAAGAAACAAATGTTAAAATGTATATATATATATATCCACTGATTATTGAAATTGTATTATATTTTTAATATTAATAATAAATAAAAAATAATAAAAATTCATCCCTATACGGTTAAATAGTAATACATTAAAAGTCTCCAAAGGGAAATTCTCAATGATTGGTAAATAATTATTATAATTATTCATTAACAATAAATGATGAAGATATTTAAGAGAGCAATGAAATAAAATATTTGGAAGTAATAATTGACTACAAACTAAAATTAAACAAATATGTTTCAATGGTTATAAAGATAATGAACAAAAAAAGTAATTTTTTAAGGTGAATGAGAAAGGAACTTAATCTAAGAACATTGTAATTAGTACACGTGCTTTTTTTAGAGGTATAGAACTTTAAAACACAAAAATCGTGATAAATCATATAAGCGCCGCGGATAGCTCGAATAGAGTGTAATCTGCAAGTCCAATTTTCGGAGCAACTAGTGACTTCTATCGGCAATAACGCGACGAATATTGACCAAGTCGTCTATCATCTTTGGTTTACCGGCGTAGACTAGCGAATTCACATATCCTCACAAAAAAAATCCGAAACTGTTAAAGCACCCATCATGGAGGCCAGTAGATAGGTTCACTACGCGAAATTATGCGCTCATCGAACGTTTCCTACGATAAATTATGGCGCGCGCTGTGTGTCATGTTGCGCCGTCTTGTTGAAACCACAGCTCTTCCACATTAATTCTATTTAATTGGGGAACGAAAAAGCTCATGTCAAAGCTGTATCTGAAAAGGCAACGGACTCTTTTTTGGCTCAAAAAAAGTTGTCAACCACGTAAAAAGTATTGTTATATTGTACAAAATATTACGTTATTTTTTTTAGACAGCCTTTTTCACAATATAAATTGTAAGAAAACTGCATAACCGATTTTAAAATTTTTATAGTAATTAAAGAATAGTTCACTTCATAGTATTATTGAAAAAATAATCATGTCACATTCATACAAACTTCTTTAGTTATCAAAGAATGTTGGTTTGCTAATATATTTATTGAATGAATCATTTATTTGATGTGATTTAACAAATATACGCGTATTCCAAATATATGAAACTTACTAAATAAATTTTAATACGGTATCTTTTCATAGAATAATACAATATAAAATGCAAGTGAAGTTGTGAGAACAAGTGCTCGTTACCGTTGAATTTCGCATGTATTTCTAACTGAGATATTGAGCTCAAAGTTTTTTTATTTTGTCAAGGCTGTGTCAGAAAAGGCAACGGACTATTTTTTTGGCTCAATCGATGTCAGATGGCCGGCGATGCGCCTCACATACAATACAACGCATGCTGCGCAAGTCACGTACGCGGCAGAGGTGTGGGTGCATAGACTGTTCACTTTGGTTATCTCATCCGTCTAAAATAGGGGGCAGATAACCAAATCCGATGCCCCCTGCCGACCTCCTGGTGATGGAGCCGAATGCCGGCGTCTGTGGGCGTGTCTGGCACGGCAGGTCGTACAACTTATGACTATTTCTCGATGAAGCTGGTCTGTACTGTACTATTCTTATGGGTTAAATCTGCGTGAGCCTTCTATATGTTTTTACTTCGTGCCGTCTCGTTTCCCGAAAGAGAGAGCCTCTTTACTTCCCCTCTGCTGCCAGGCCTTGTTACACCTTGTCTATCTCACTGACAACTATTCTATCTATATACTATATTTTCTATTCTAATTGTATTATTGATATTATCACGTTTATATATAAACATGTTTAGTTCTTTATTTAAATGTATTGTTTTTGCAGCTGTACGGTATCGCGCTGTCATATATAAAAGGCGGTATCGAACAGCTGCCTATTAGCATTAAAATGCGAACCAAGCGGCGAATCACTAGGACCGTGATAGAAGCCTTGAGCTTATTGCACCGGTCCTGAGTAAACGGTAGGTCCTCCTTCATTGTGCTGGCATCATAGATATAAAATAATTAGTTACCTATATGATAAAACATATAAAATTAATGATTGTAAAAAAAAATTATATATATATATAATTTGCCCTAAAACAGGCTAGCCTAGTTGGGCAATGTATTTAAATGTGTGTAAAGATGTAAATATGATATATTTCTGTTAAAATCTGTTCTGTTAAAATCAAATAAATAAATAAAAATTAATATGCAAAATATAAAATTTAGTATTACCATCATGTATAAAGGTAGTTTTAAGTTCTACACTTATCTTACGGGAAATCGATGGGATTTTAGACTTCCACAAACAAATCTGTCGGGAATACAAAATAAATTATATTATGACGTTTGTAAATTATTCAATGAACTACCAAAACGAATATGAATATGAACGAATCATCCGTTTCAGTTCTTTTCGCAGGGCAAGTGCAGAACATGTAGTATTCAGATTCAATAACTAATCATTTTTCATGTATTTATATTTCATAATTTGTTATACATAATGTAATTTGATATAAGATGTAATTCTATATTTTATATGTTTTCAAAAATGTCGTACACTAGATGTAAAAATATTAAATAATTTTTAAAACTTAATAAAAAAAAAACGTACACACGCATATACAATATAAATATATATATTTACTGTTGTAAAATGATTTGGCCAGTCAACAGCAGAGATTTTTTGGGCCGCAGTAAATAACGCAGTTTTAAGGATAGCACACGAAGAAAAGAGTTGATAACCTTTTCTCCCAAGAATGACTAGGCACGAAGGTTTCACCCAGTGTGTGTAAGCATATGCCCTTTTAACGAGATTTTTTGATGACACGAATAAGAGCACTGTGCACATGAAAAACGTTTCTCTCCAGAGTGTGTAAGCATATGTTTTAGTAAGTAGTCCTTTCGACAACACGAATAAGTGCACTGAGAACAAGAAAATGGTTTCTCCTTAGAATGAGTAAGTAAATGCGTTTTTAAGTTCCCTATATGATAACATGAATAAGTGCACTGCGAACATGAAAACCGTTTCTTCCCAGAATGTGTAAGCATATGCTTTATTAAGTAGTCCTTTCGACAACACGAATAAGTGCACTGAGGACATGAAAAGGGTTTCTGCCCAGAATGTGTAAGCATGTGGTTTTTTAAGTAATCTTTCCGATTACATGAGTACGTGCACTGAGAACATGAAAACGGTTTCTCCTTAGTGTGAGTAAGAATATGTTTTTTTAAGGAACATTTGAAATTACACGAATAAGTGCACTGAGAACATGAAAACAGTTTGTCCCCAATATGAGTAAGAATATGTATTTTTAAGGAACCTTCTTGATAACACGAATAATTACATTGTGAACATGAAAATAGTTTCTCCTCAGCATGAGTAAGAATATGTGTTTTTAAGGAACTTTTTTGATTACACGAATAAGTGCACTGAGAACATGAATACAGTTTCTCCTCAGAGTGTGTAAGCATATGGTTATTTAAGGAAACTTTTTGATAACACGAATAAGTGCATTGTGAACATGAAAACGGTTTTTCGTCAAAATGAGTAAGTATATGCCTTTTGAAGGAGCCTTTGTAATTACATGAATAAGTGCATTGTGAACATGAAAACGGTTTCTCGCCAGAATGAGAAAGCATATGTTTTTTCAAGGATCTTTTGTGATAAGAAGAATAAGTGCACTGTGAACATGTTATCTGTTTCTCCGCAGAGTGTGTACGCATATGGCGTGTTAAAGAGTATTTCCGATAATACGAATAAGTGCACTGAGAACATGAAAACAGTTTCTCCCCAGAATGAGTAAGCATATGAGTTTTCAAAGAGTCTTTTCGATAACATGAATAAGTGCACTGTGAACATGAAAGCAGTTTCTCAGAATGAGTATACATATGCGTGTTTAAGGAACTTTTGGTATAATACGAAGAAGTGCACTGAGAGCAAGTAAACGGTTTCTCCCCGGAGTGTGTAAGTATATGTTGTTTTAGAAGACCTTTGTAATTACAGGAATAAGTGCACTGAGAACATGTAAACGGTTTCTTCCCAAAATGTGTAAGCATATGTTGTTTTAGAACACTTTTGTAATTACAGGAATAAGCGCACTGAGAACATGCAAAGGGCTTCTTCTTTGTAAGTGTTTGACTTCTTGGGATATTTTTGGCAGTTAATAGTAGCTTTAATTCTGACTCCCTTTCAGTAGCAGGCGGAGCCTCAGTTGCGTTCGCCAGAACAAAATCGTCGATTCTCGAGAGCTCTATAAAGGAAACAAATTATTAATATTATGAAATTACTGTAGATACGAAAGTATTTTTAGTTAGATGCAAGTGACGATATGATAGTGCCGGAATTCTCTTCCTTTTATATCAAAGCCCTGCAACATTTATTGAATTGATAGTGGCGTCTCGAAGACAAATGAATATGCATAGAATCCTTCAAATTTAAAACTGGAAAAGCAAAGGTCAGTTATTTTTGTGGTAAATTTTGTAAGGGTCTCATTAAAAATTTAGGAGGCCAGTTATAGAGACTTTACACCACAAAATATACTTATCTGTTATTTAATCAGCCTGTGTTCCTATCATACGGCAGATATAATAACATAAAGTTTTAGAATCCAGAATGTTTGGACCGCTAATGATAAATCGTTGATTCGGATGACAAAAGAATAGTCTAAAAACCCGGAAATGACAATATTTTAGCCAAATCATATGACATATATAATCATGAGGTAAAACATCACATTCTGCATCTCTCGTCTCAAAGCAAACTCGCTAGCAGATGAGGCGCTGGAAGATGAAGAACATCCCGCTAAGTCCAAAGTCCACCTTTATCGAGCTGCTGCAAACAAAATTATGGTCGCCAACATGTTCGTTAAACGGACGAGCACTGGAAGACGAAAATTAGAAAATAAACAAAATTTTCGTCCTCTCTAAAGGTCTCATGGGACGGACAAGTTCACGACCGCAGTCACATAAGCCTATATCTACATAATATTCGGATAATTCTGATTTCATTATCATCTCTGACATTAGAGTACCTATAAACCCTTATTAAACAAAAGACCAAACACCTGCAAGTAATTCCAATTCATAAGACCAGAGACCTCAATCCAATGTAATTGCTAAGCCCTATAGACTCGTTGGATGAATTAGGTAAGGTTTGATTATTTAATTACATTTACATTTTTAGGTTAGGTTAGGTTTAGTTATTTAATTAAAATTACATTTCTGTTTATAGATTAGGTTAAGTTTGATTCGGTTATTTATTTATAATTAACATTTCTATTTTTAGGTTAGGTTTGGTTATTTGATCAAAATTATATTTGTATTTTAAAAAGTTATGAAGAAATCAAATTACGGCTGGGAAAAAACCAAATAATATTGTCAAGTTCTAACGATTACCTGCGACCTGGTCGAGCTTCCTGGAGTACTCGGCGCACTCCTGCTTGATGTCAGGAAGCGATATATCTACATCAGTGTAGGGAAGTCCGCCTTCTTCTTCATCGTCGAACTCGGTTGGAGACTCTGGCTCAGACTTGACGGCAGAAGCATCGCGGTTCATGTTTTAGACGTCGCAGAGAGCAGAAGAACGATAATCTTCAAATTCGGTCGTTCGTAGACACCGGGTGGGCCATAGACTAATTATATTATTATTGATTCATATCTTACAAAGTTTATGTTTCGTTACTATTTATTTTGAATACGCATAAGTATGAAGGTGACTGAAGAAATGTTAACTTGCTGATAAAATTTAGTTTGTTTGCCAAACACTATGTTTTTTAACTGCCGATTAAAACACAGTATGCTGTTCAAATCATTTGATATAAGTTTTTTTCTTGCTAGTCCAATATTTAAATGGCAAATCATGCAATTACTTATTTAAAATATATAGATATGTAGCCATCAGAATTTATATTCACCGCCATCTCAGTCGGCATCGACGCTAGTGACAGTGCTGCCGGCTGCCGCTACAAAGCCTGGTTCAATCATTCACCGCCAAGCGGTCTCTCCAGTTTCATTGTTTCACAACGGCGGTCTTGCCGGCCCACGCGCGCCGAACAAGACCGCCGACTCGCTTCACTTCGAACTTCACATCTTCACTCATCCATTATATTCATTCTCATCTCTCTTCTTTGTTTTTATCATACCGTTAATAAACACCTCAACACGCAAATCACATTTATTTCATTTAACCACCGTCCTAACCCCCAAACAGCTATTTACATGAATTAAAATAACTAAAAAAAAATGGTTTTAAAATATACAAATAAATGGTATAGAAAGGAATTGGAAAAAATGAGAGACCAATAATGCAAATACTATACATAATATATAGAGGAACAGAAAACTAATCCCATAAAGATGTGGGCAATTTTAAAGGGAAAACAAGAAAGGAAAAAAAGTCCTTCGATTTTCCAAATGGATTAGAGGAGGATATAGGTAAAGTTTATACCTAGTTCAGGTAATATTAACAAAAGTATCCCAATTACTCAAGATAAACTTGAACTAACGAATTGTGAGTGCAATTTTAGTTTTCACACCATCGACTTGGATGTTCTAAAAAAGATATTAAAAAAATGTAATCACAATACGGTATAATTCAGATGGGGAGAAATGAAAGACGAAAGATGTTCAATATAAGCACACTACGGCGACAAAATGGAGAATGCCTGCTGCAGCAGAATACTCCTGTTTTTATTCAAATTCATTACAATACATAGAGTCATTTTCAAGTACATACGTAAAACGGCGACAGCCCGCCGCTTGGGACGTTCTTCTAAGACGTCACTGTTTTCCTAAAACTATCCCGCGGGTTTTTTGGCACGGCGCCGATAACTACACCTTGAAATTATTAAAACGTGTCTTATCATATTGTTTACATGTATATAATTTCGGATTAGCGGTTGTGTGAAGGTGTGAACGTGGCTGACCAGCATATTTGCGGACCATCAAGCTACAAGGATAGCGACGTCGGCCTCAACCGGCACAGGTTCGCAAAGGTTTGTGTAATTTGAATTTACATAGATTGAATAACTGTATTCATCATTACCAATAGAAAACCCAGAACTAGCTATCGAAGTATTTATGGAAACACATATTAATTAATAAGGCGCCTGCTCGGCGAAAAATTCCTGTTCGATATATTTTGTATTTAATGATCTTTACATAATGTGCAATAAACCTTTCTAAGTAAAAGTAACTTCTTTGAATGAAGTAGAGTAGATTCCTGTCCATCCCAATTACACAAACTGTTATAAATTCATCACAAGTGAAGAGAAAAATCGTCAGCAAAGTGAGTTCTGGGTGCTGTACCTGCTTTCATATTTTCTCTTCTGATTTGGCCGGTGGAGGATCGACCGCCAGGACGCTACTCGACAATATGATGTTCACATGATCATCAAATATATAATCTATTGATAATTCCACCAGACGGTATACACAAAAAAATATATTTTGACGAAAACACGTTTATATTGTGAAGTTACAAATTTTTGAACATTGTTCATGATTTGTGTAAATTGTTTCAAATATAAGTCAATGAAAAAACAAACTATTTTATTAAGCTGCAAAGGTCCTAAAGAACAGATTTTTTTTATATGATGAGGCTCCTTCATTCAAATACATTAGTGATGGTAAAATCGTTATTTAAACTGTTATTTTGACTATTATTGTGATTGTGTTCGGTTGTAACGATGATAACTGATTAACATAATAACTGGTACACTAGAAAGTAAGCCTCCGATAGTTAAATTTTAGTTACCAATCATCGTTAAATTTCAATTACCAATCGTCGACACAATCACAGTCACCATCACTAAAATATATACCCATAAATATAATAAAGAACGGCCTCTCTTTGAAACTCATCGAGAGCATGATGCCAAAACACCGCATTTTTCGGACTAAAGGATCTTACTCGAAAGGGAAGACGCCTTCAGATTGTTTGTTTAGACTCAAGAACGTATAAAATTCATCAAATTCCTCCTGTTGGAGTTCCTCCTGGAATTGATAAATCTGTAATAAACCAGCTCCGCTATGAAGATAATTGTACAAACTCCAAACATGAAGGAAATGAAAATATAAAAATTAATAAAATAGCTTAATGTGAGCGGTGTGGGTCCGAAGTTTGGATTATTGGCGGCTGCGTCAAATTCTTTGAACATCTTCTCCACTGTACCTGCCGAGTAGAGATGCTCTACATTTTCCTTTAAGTATTTGGATAACCAGTCAGAATATGCAGAGTGCACGTGTATGGGGTAGGACACAACTACCTCCGGGATGAAGTAGTACTCTGTATTTGGATGGTCCCGAAGGATCTTCGTGGCGTGCCTGTAATTCAGCAGAATCCCCCATTGATCTTGGCTTTCAAGCTTATCGCCGATAACACGAAAATATGACAAATTGCTGCTTCGCTGAAGAGTCGAATAGACTTCAAAACGACTGGGTGTGAAATTTGAGTTTTTGTGAGAGTTCAATGCGATCGTTAATAATTCTTCAGATAGCACCAGCACGGGGACATCGGATGCCAGCAGTTCCTCTTGGCTCCTGAACCTGTTGTCGAGCGGAAATGCCAGAAGGTTGTACAGCTTCAGAGAGTAGCACAGGATCACGGTTGACGAGGAGACGGTCCACGCGAAGAACAGCAACCTGAGCACTGAGTGGCGCGGCTGCCGAGGAATGGACACCGTGAGCAGTATGGACCACATCGACAGCAGCAAAGAGTGCACGGAGAACCAGCGCTTCAATTGGTGCTCGGAAAGTAACACTATCACTAATATTATGTAAGTAATAATGACCGTCTTCCATAAAATGCCAAAGTTCGTGATCTTCTCTGCAGGATTGACAATCAGCCACGCGATCTCTTCATTTCTAATATAAATTCTGGCGTCTTCCGGCTCATTTGTAACCATTTTGAATTCATCTATGTACATTAACTGATAATTAATAATGTAATTAGGATTGTTCCTCCATTTTTCAAGTTCTTCAGCCACCATCAAGGGCACAACTTGAATGTTCTTCCTTCCGCACAGATATGCAATGATTCTGTATGCCGGGTGAGATGTGAAGTATTTCTTTTGAAAAGCGTGTGGTTCATTCGAAAAGAAATGTGTTATAAAACCCATTCTGACAACGCACGGGCCTAAATGGGTTTCGGAAGGTTTTCGTACTATCGCAGATAGATTGTTCGCAACTTGGCTTTTTGTATAAACAGAAAGTTCTCTGTAAACCTCGCTGCAGTCGGTGAATGTTTGATAGTCCACGACCCAAATTTGTTGATCATCATCGACGATCACCGCACCATTTAACACGATAACTGATATGTCGCTCTGTGAAACTGTTAGGATTGTAACGAAAGATATATCGTACACTGGAACTGCAAGATGAACGTGCAGTAGATCAACCAGAAAAATTATATCTGAAGAGAATATTTCATTACCGATTAACGAATAAAATAGTTCATTGAAAACGTGGTACGTGTACCGATAGGTAGCCTTTCCGGTAGGAACGTTAACATCTCTCGTCATAAGTGATTTCTCGCGCTCCGCTGGTAAATTTAAATCCGATCTGGACACTGTTATAATCAGAATGTTCCTTTGATGAGCATTGTCGCGAAAGTACTTCCCCAGTAATAATTCGGCCTCTTCGTATGGTTTCTGAACACGGCTTTGAATGTGTGACACATCCGCCCAAACCGTCTTTAACATAAAGATTTGCAAAACAATTAACAACTTCATCCTGCTGCAGGCGTGCCGAGGGCAGAGAGTTGCTGGCAATGTGTTTTAACTGTAAGGGTTTTGTAGCGGGGCTCCTGTTTTATACCGCTATCGAGAAGCGTCCGGCACTTAGTGGCTCGAAGAGTGGTTGAAATGTCATGTGTGTAACAATAATATATATCAGTATGAGCTTGTTTTACGGTATCTGCTTCATTAAAAGACCTCGTATTTCATACCGAGATTACTTATAGTTCTGTAGGGGACGGCATTTCAGCTGCCTGCTGCCGCTACAGGTCTGACCCGATCGTTCACTGACGAAACCTCTTTTATTCCACTGTTCCGCTACGGCGGGTCTCGTCCGGATCTCACCCACCGGACGAGACCGCTGACTCGCTTCGAATATATCTGTTACCGTCAAATGCGCCAACTTTGCCTCTAAGAGTATCTTTGCCCGTAAGGGAAGATTTAAATTCAACTTGAAATATTAAAAAAAGTATTGAATATGGTAACAATATTTCGCCTGTAGTAGAAAATTCAACATTATTTTGACAATATTACAAATCTGCTCTGTTTCTAATGTGAATCAGTCGCCTGTTAAAGCTTGTGCAGACGGGGTGTCGTTTTGTGGTGCCAATTTTGTGTTTCACAATTTGAAGGTGGTAACATTGCCCAATCATTTTTTGGCTCACGTATTGTTAATTAAACTTCCGTATTTATTTACAACTTAGTCTTTTCCTGGACAATTACAATATATATTATCTATAGGTCCGTAAAGGCCGTATTTCGATGAAAATAAGAAGTGGGCAAAGTTGGCTAAAATTGCAGGTAATTTTGCTCACAAAAAAAATCTAATTTTGACCTTTTTTATTGTATTTTTCCTGTTTTTGTTTTCAAAAATCATGTTACTGTCTCTTGTCATATAAAAAATATATCCTTCCTTAATATATTTTCGAAATATCAAGTTTTATGAAAAAAGGGGGCAATGTTGGAGCATTTCACGGTATTCTGTATTCTACCATACTGTCACAATAAACATTTATTTGCCTTTCATCCCTCTCATTTAACCACCGACCAAACCCCTAATTTGGTGACTACTGACGTCATTTAAATCGACACGTGGGGAACAACAATGGTTAAAACACGCGCCAGACTATATCTGACAATTATCATAATTATTGTGATCGTGATTGAACATCTAAAAATTCACAGCAGTGTGTAATTTATCTACCTAATTTAGTTCAAATTTTAAACTAACCATTTTAAAATAATTTGCAAATTTACGAATGACCTGTAAAAAGACTTTGCGTTTATAAAAAAGTTTTGTGATGAAGACAGCAAAGTGAAATGGCAACAATGTTGCGCACGGTATCCGAGCGGACATTCAAGATCGTCCAACGGCTGTCGCGAGCTATTCATCTGTTAAAACATTTTTTAAAAACGGAAATTCTATTCAAAATGATTTAGTTATCGCGGCCAAAGAGCCCACATTTGCCTTTCACGCGGTGATGCATGATATGAGCTGCAACACTTCTGATTGTACGTCCAAATTGATCTGAAAATAATTTGGCGCTGCAAGAACCAAATGCGAAGCCATGTCTCGGTTTAGAGCTTCATAACTATGATAAGTCTAGCCATGGGTCACACATTTTGCAAGTATCATTTCTACTGATTTATCTGTACACTCTCTCATCAAACTGTGTAAGCTTTTTACAATGTAAAATAAACTAATCTGTCACAACATTTCAAGGTCTGTTTTCTATTTATGGAATGAGCGGGTATGGAGTGCACGTGGATGGATACCCCCTCGAGAACTATCAGCAGTGATTTAGGATCGTTATTATAAATCACTGCCGCTTGACTAATACCCAGCCATTTAGACAATGGTTATTGCGTCCATCATGGAGGTGGAGGGCGCCTGCAGTCGGCAATTAATGTCAGAATCTATTGTACATTTCAAGCCTGCTTGTCAAGATTATGATTGGGTTTATCATGCACTGTAATTTTTACGGGCAGAGAATATTTCAGAGTCAATAGTTTTACTATAAATATAAAGGCTGACATTCAGCGTAAGGAAATTTTAAATAAAGTTGATATATTACGTTCCATTGAAGTATAATATATATTACTTTGGGGGTTATGTCGGTGGTTAAATGAAAGATAGATGTTTGTTTGCGCGTGTTGAGATTTTATTATGACAGTATGGTAAAAACAAGAAAGACAAAATGAAATGAATAAATGTAAAAATGAAATGATGTAGAAGGTACGTGTATATTACGAAATGAAATAATGTGAAGCAATTTGGCTGTCTCGCCGGCGCTCCGGGGCCGGCGAGACCGCCGCTGTAGAACGCTGAAACTAGAGAGAGCGCCTAGCGGTGAATTCTGAACCAGGCTTGTGGCAGCAACCGGCAACGCTGTCGCTAGCGTCGATGCCGACTGAGATGGCGGTGGATTTGATTTCCGGTCGCTACATTACGTTTATTCGTTTTTTTTTTAAATAGCTGAACACATATTTATTTAAATATATACTGACGTACATATTTTTGTTCTAACAGAGGTGAATACATAACAAACATAAGATATTACTAATAGTTTTGTGGGGAGGTTGGTTTTTGTTCTCGGGAAAACCATTTTTATCCGAACATGTTTATTCTCATCGGGGAGAAGCCACCGAGAGCAAGAAACAACACAGAAGACGTAAAGGTTATGTTAAAAACGATGCACGGTTAGTGAAAGGTGAGAGTCGGGATGTGCGTCTGCGGTCCGGTCGGTTCGGGTACCGGGCGCTGAGTTCTTCGCCGACCGCCTCCTCCGCTGCGGGTATTGGTGCACATCTGTGGTGCACGTGTGTCATACCCGCCGGGCGGCGCAGTCCGGCCTTCCTCAAACGTTTCCGCTTTGTACGCGTGAAATGGTGCAATACCAAGGAATGACAAAACGAGGGACATCTGGACGATGCGTGCGAGCCGCCACAGTTTATTGTGTGAGATGGAGTAGACTTCACTTCCGATATATACAGCGTTGTCCTGGCCACTTTGCTAGACTGAAGTCTGTGTTAAAGTAGCCAGTTTTTTTTTTGCGCTGTTGTGGTGTTATTTATCGACAGGAATAAAAAGAGAATTACAAATATGTATAAAAAATAAAAATATAATAAAATATACTTCCATAACATGAAACAAATCTTATTGTAAAATGTAGTGTTATTGTCATCAGTTTTAATTTTGTCTACACCTTACTCAGCCCACTCCCAACCAGTACGCATTGTTTCTTCGGCTAGACTGGTTGTTTTTGAATTCGTAAATTTGTTGAATCATTTATACATATGTCCCTCAGATCTACTAATTCGTGTTTTTTGTACTGGTGAACCTCGTCGAGAGTCGCCAGGAAGTGTCATACTATGATTTTGGTGTTTTGTGGACGTTGAACTCGATAGAGTATTTTGCCGAGGCAGTTTCGTTCATAGATGAACTTCCGGAAGATCATAGAGATGGCGTCATCAACCAGGTGAGTTGAGCTATCCTTTCGGTTCTGTGAGTCCATCGTGGACCGCTATCGAAGGATTCTCTTATCCCTCATTTCCGATTCCCTATTTTCCATCTTCCATCCCTTCCGATTCCATCACCCACCACTGTGATCGGCGACTTGCGTCAGTCACAACTAATAATTTGGACGTTTCTAGTTTTGAAAAGTATATTTGAATATATAACAGGAATACCTCTGGTAGGATTTTATTGTTTTAATGATTTTTCGTTTCGCATCCGAATCAACGTGTATCATATCATTAATGACTATATCACCCCAGCATATTTTTAGTAGTCATCTATAGATCTATATCTTAAGCACTTCAAGTCACTGTAGCATTGTTTCGGAGCTATTATTATGTGGCGTCTCACGCGCATCATCCAGATTTTCCTCGTTCTGTCATTTCTCGGTATTGCGCCATCCCGTGCGAACTAAGCGAGAACGTTCGATGAAAGCCAAGCTACGCCGCCGACGTGCATGACACACATGCACTACACCAGACGAAACGGTCTGCGCCCAGTACCCGAGCCGATCGGACCGCGGACGCTCAATTAACCGTGCATCGTTTTTCCATTCTGTCATTCATCCATTCTGTGTAGATGACGGCTGAGATGGCGGTGAATTTGAAATCTGATCTCTAGAGCACTCCCCCTCCAGTGACATAGTCGCAGGTCGAAATTTTCGATACGTCTGTGTGGTCATGATGGGTTTTGCTGCTACAAGATGGATGGTGGGACGATTTGTACTGGCGTGGGACTTCACCAGTTTTGATAACATGGCAGCTGCTTTACTTGAAGTTGATAACCAGACGATCAGGAATCAGGCCAGACCTGTAGCGATACGTATTGCAATTTGAAAAGTGAAACTTAATGACGCAGTCTAAAAACCCAGTCTTACCCAAATTTTGCACAGTTGCACCTTATAATTCTGTGCAAAACGGAGGCACTTTCCCCCTCTCCCTACTAATTGATTAGTACATTATTAGCTCTGGAATTGGTATATTGGTTGTGCGAACTTTGAGTTTGTATTTGATATAGGTATAATAGATAATGTTAAAATATTGTGCTAATCATAAGTAATTTTGTTCATTCCCAACATTATACATTTTTTCATTAAGGGAATGTTGTATTATTAATCACCTAATATGTTGACAGCCAAAACTATCGTCCAATAATTTGGAAAAATTAAACATAGAATCCAAAAAAATCGTGTTTGATTTACTGCCGATTTGTAACTACATTCAACACATGAAAATGCTTTCTCTCCTTTGAGCTTCAACGAACGGTTTTCTTTAAAAGACCTCACTGCGTTCATAACATCAACTAGACTTGTTTTTCTACTTTATTGACTTTTCGTGTATATCTATTAATACACTTCTACGTGTTTCGCTGCAGTGATTTAGTCTCGTAACATGTAGCGTTAATAAAAGTACGCTCATTAAGAGACCGTCGCGTTCAGAAAGATAAATAAGTGGTGGCATACGAGATGATACAGTTTACATCTCTATAAATGAAAAGGTTAAATGTTTGGAGAGTTTATTCTCATTTTAGATTATTTCAACACACAACAAGACGAGATTTATTCATAAAAATGTACAACACATATAGCGCGCGACTTGGAAACATCGTGACGATTCAGTCGCATTATTTCAACAGCTAACACATGTAAATTGTTCATCAACCACACGACGTTTTGTTTAGAAAATATTTTAACAGCACGAAAAAGATGTTCTGCAGTCATGATCTCGACCTTGGGTTACGAATGAGAATGGTCAGATGCTGGAATGGAAGCCTACACACTTACCGAAGAAACGATAAGACGACTTGAAGCATTTGAGATGTGGATCTACAGAAGAATGCTTATGGATGAATAAAGAAAAATAAATAATTAAAAGAATAAAAATCTGAAAACTTCAATATTTCGGATATGTAATGAGATATCCAAAGAAGTGTGAGATCTTGCACCCCATAATGCTGGAAGTACATCATGGCTGAAGAACCCGAGGCAGTGGTTTGGTCAGTCTATTGTAGAGCAGTCAACAAAGTGATGATAGCCAACGTCCATAGAACGGATAGGGCACAATAAGAAGAATAGTTAGTAAGAACACAAATCATAATTTCAACATTAAAGTAACAGAAACACTGGCCATGGCCGTGACCATCATCGGTCACGAAGCGGCAACTGGTTAACAGAGATTTGCATCGCGTATGTCCACAATTTCTCGTATTCTTCGAGTATACCGTCAAAAAAGACTGATAGGTTTCGAGTGCAGCCCATATGCAGGGCCGTTGGGCTAGAATAGCCGGCAGGGCTTGATCTGATCGTTCCAATGAGTCGGAGATCGACCTCTACCACTCTGACTTTCCACCTTTAAAGCTATCATCAACTTATCCAGGTTAGCATCATCTCTGCGGTCAATGTATCCGAAAAATAAGATAACAACTAGCAGTAGAAATATTTAACAATGAGATAGAAATATCAAAGTAGATAAGCATTTTTTTTTTACTATCTCGCAGTGCGAATGTGTATTTATTTACACGAAGCGATTTGTTAGCCATTAAACTTAAAATATAATTGTAGATACACAGTAGTTCACTCCCTAGCACCGTTGCTCACTGTAGTCTGAGAAACAAGAAAAATGAATCTCAACGCGTGCTGGGTACTTCGACTATCACTATAATTATGTTATCACAACATAGAAATATACATTAGTGCAATAATTAATCAACCTATACAAAATAGTGTAATTCAAGCTGCCTTTCAAGCGTTGATTGGAGAAAAACAACGCAAACGCCATAACACACCTTAAAGGATATCATGCTGACCTCTGCACGTGCACGCTTAGACTTGGTACGGTAAACATGTCAGTTCCGCTAGCAGTTTGCACCATTTATCAGGCCGGACGGTGTGAAAAGGGCTGCAGAGCGCCCGTCAGCCTCCACCACGGATGACAAGATTCAGCGAGCTCAAAAGATGATTCTAGTGAATAGGCGAGTTACCATAGGTAGTCGTGGTTCTGCCTATCAAATCATCTACGACGAGATTGGCTTCCGTGAAGCCTATATAAATAAATTCTAAAACGATAAATGTACAATGTAACATTTTAGACTTGCTCTCGCATTAGAGTAATGTATTTCAGAACATCAAAATATTATGATGCTTAAATCAACGCGTGACGTCTGACAATAGATAATGTTTATTCATAATATATTTGAATTCCCATCAATTTTGCTTTATGAAAGATTTTCATTTTGGATTACAGCAAATGTTACTTTTGTCATTCGCCGTGATCTCCTTCACACGACCAGCCAACATGTGCATCGCATTACCCGAGGAAGCACGTCAAGGCTTTTGCAACGTGTTAATGTTGATGTTGTATTAAGTATTGGCATGCAATACCGTGCCGAAAGCGAGACATGCCCGTAACATATTATTTGAATATCCGTCACTAGTGCACAAAATCAAAGTTGTCAGTGTGTTGACTCCAATCGTCTTGAATCTGCGAGACGCACCTTAGAGCGCAAGCTCTGCAGCCTTTTCCAAAACAATCTGAGGTGCGGACTCCTTCATGTGAGTGAGGCGGTGTCGTTTGAGCGCGCTCGCGAAGCCGGTGGTGAAGCTGCACAGGTTGCACGCGTACGGCTTCTCCCCGGTGTGCGTGCGCTTGTGGTTCTTCAGGGTCCGCGCATACGACGTCGCGAAGCTGCACACGTCGCAAGAGAACGGTTTCTCGCCGGAGTGCATTCGCAGGTGGCCCTTCAGGTCGCTCCCGTTCGCGGTGGAGTAACTGCACTCTGGACAGGCGAACGGTTTCTCTCCCGTGTGGATTCTTTTGTGACTCTTCAGCGCGCTGGCGTATATGGTGGCGAATTCGCACTCGGTGCAGTGGAACAGCTTCTCGCTGGTGTGCGAGCGCTTGTGTATCTTCAGACTGTCCGGGTAAGACGTGGTGAAACTGCACGAGGTGCAAGAGTACGGTTTTTCTCCCGTGTGGATCCTGATGTGATTCTGCAGCCACTGCAGGCGCGAGTAGGCCTTATCGCAGACGTTGCAGGAGTAGGGCTTCTCCCCGGTGTGGGACCGCTGGTGCCGCTTCAGTTGACTGGAGCTGATCGTCATGTACCCGCAGACGTCGCAGCGGAACGATTTGTTCCGAGCGTACTTGGGTTTCGCGTCGGTCTCCATGTGATTCTGGTCGCTGATCATCTGCTCCACGTCCCAGGCGGAGTGCTGGTCGGAAACGTTTGCGGTCGCGAAGATACTGTCGGGGTTCGAGCAAAATACATCTTGGATTCTGAAGTTATCGTCCAGCTGCCGCATTGGCTCCATGGCTGTGATGATAGCTGTAAACAATGCACTTATTTGACTAATGTTATTAATAACAGGCGTAGGCAAAATAGATCTAATAAAAATAATAGAATTATTGTCCCGCATATAAACAAGTAGAAAATATATCTATTTCTCAGAATTGTGCGAAAATAATCAGACAAGTTGGGATAATAACAAAATCCCCGTCAAACTTTGCTGTAAAAATTTGCTTCATTTTTGCCCAGGAGGGTAATAGGCCCGGTCATAGAACAATACAATTTCAAAGGGCAGCATGAACTAAAACAACACACATTTAAATAAATATGTTAGGGGTAAATTAAAAATAGTAGGGTGGGAAGACGGTCCTAAAATTTGATTAAAAGCGGCACTCTATCTAGGGACGTCACTGAGTAATGATGTGACAAGCCTAATGAACGCTCTCTTACAAGTATATTTATGAGTGTTCTACATTTTCAAATTGAAATACAGTGTCCTCTCTTTTTAGTGTATGCTTAATGTTGCCATACGTCCCGTTCAAAACGGGACCATTCTGTTTTTAGATAGTCTATTCCGTTGTCCCCAAGCACGGCTTGTCTATCAACGGTAATAACAATTTTTTTTTAAATACGCCGTACACCTCGCACATATCGATACCTTCATCTGCAAAGCAGCTAACTCCACCAACTGTCACAAAAACCGTTTTTGATGCTGTCATTTTCCTCTTTTGTTGTTCCATGGCACACTAAGAGCCAAAAATTCCCATCAACCTTAAAACACGCGTGTTAAAATAATAAATAAGTACTGGGTGATGAAAAACCTTAAATGCCAGCAATAGTTGCACTACATTATTTACAATATTTTACAATTTTGGTAAAGAAATTCAGAAAAACTTCAAACATTCCATATAAATACGAGATAAATCAAAATATCAATAAAATTTCTCAGCCACCCTGCTTCTGCATAAACAATCTAACAAAGCATGTTTTGGAATTTTCGTAATACGTTCAATTACAAAATTAAACATTTTTTTGCTGCTCCTGAACATTCTAGAAAAATGGAGTTAGCTGCTTCGCAGACTAAAGCATCGATATGTAAGTCGGTCCGTACTGCGAGTACGCGTAGACAGCTGCGCACCTTTCTGTACGATTAATTATTGTTTTTTTTAGTCAATTTTAATTTCTTGTACGTGAACCCTTCATTTGAACAAGTGCACTTATAATGTCAGCTTCCAAACTAAGTACTCGTTTATAAAACAAAGTAGTACTCCATCGGACGTCGGATGTGTCAAATGTCGAACAGAATTTAGCATAGCTTCGAAGGAAAAAATTAATGGTCACGTTATATTTGCTGCTTCACATATTCAACTGAGAACAAAAGAGACCGATGACGCGATCTGATTTCATTCCTCCAATCCGATAAATGGGATGACATTATTAACACAGTATATTTTTTAAATGTCACAACATAAGAAATTAGCGCGAATTAGCGGACAAACCATAGAAGATGTTACCAATGTAGAAAAAACATACCCATTGTCTTTCATATATAATAAAAACTTATATCTTAAATTTTTCATAATAGATAATAAGCGAATACGGTATATTTTTGATTTATTTACAAAAAATATGTTTCCCACTAGAGTGGAGTGCTCTGATTTCAAAAATTAATTATAAATATTGGATCTTAAAATGTTAAATTTTAAACACTTACGATCCGATTAATTTTTATTTTAATCTGAGAATTGGAACTCATTATAGGTGGTCATGGTCGTCTTTTGTCGATAGTTTGCGTAAATCGGTGCTATCCTCCGATAGCGCTTGTAATATCAAAGTGTATGGTAAAAATTCTAAACTTTAACTTTATAAATATTTTGAGACCCGATCAATATTTGTTTATATTTTTGAAATCTGGGCACTCAACTTTGTACCGTACCGTATTTGCCAGTAGATTCCTTAAATTTAAATAAATTTTTCATTTTTGCATCTAGTAACATACTCGATCCAACGCGCTATTTCTAATTCAGTTTTCGTCACAAATTTTGCTGCCGAATAAACGTATCCTAGATTAAAAACATGACAAACTACATTCCTAGCGAACGAACAACGAATCGCCTGTCAGATATTCAAAGGTTACATCGATTTGTTTGAAATTTTGACAGTTGTGAAAATACCCATTCTCTGGCGTTAATTGACTTATTTTTCGACAACAGTGAAGAAATTTTACAATAAACAGTAGCAAACGTCAGATACTTTGAGGTTGGAAACAATTCAGTTTCATTTGTCTGAAAATTTTGAACATCCGAACGCAATAAACCCGACTATTTGACTAATTAGACCCTCTAAAGCACAGATTTGCTTACCGAAGGGATAAATGTGTCTTGGATAAATTTAAAATTATCGCAAACACTGATATTTATTGACATAAGATCAACATCGCGCATGTCATAGAAGACGACAGTAGTGTTTGGAAACAATAATTTAAAGGTTGATTAGTGTCATATTTTTTAATACAGTTATTGAAGTACCTACTCGAGTTAGTGAAATTTAGATGCAGCCAATACTTATACCAAAAACAATTTGTAAAATCATTGTAATATTTGAGCGTAATTGTAATTTATGAACAAGAACTAGAGTCTAGGGAGTAGAATGTACGATGTATGCAAGGAAAGCGACCTCATGATGAACGTTAACAAGTCTAAAGTGATGGTATTCGAGAAGGAGGAAAGCTAAATTCTTGTAGATAATGAATGTTTGGAACAAGTAGATGAGTTTGTGTATTTGGGAAGTATGTTCAATGAAGGAGGGTGAATGAAGAAAATAAAGTGAACGGCGCTTTGAATGGAATCATATCTAACGGGGATTTGTCAACCGAGGTAAGACTAGCGGTGCACAATGGAGTCCTGGTACCGACGCTGATGTATGGAAGTGAGGCCTGGAGCTGGCAGAAGAGGAACGAAAGTAGACTGAATGCAGCGGAAACGAGATCACTTAGAGATATATGTGACAAATTTATTTATGACCGAGTTCTTCATTTTGGCGCGTTGGCCAAGTTAAACGTCTTTATGCTTATTAATATAAGTAATAAATGTAATTTATCTGACTTAAAAATCGCAAAAATCTAAATGTACATTGAGTTTACAGCACCGGAACTTCGCATATTTATTTTAGCACCGTAAGAGAAAGGTGCACAATTCACAAAGGTGCACAAAGGTTCACAATACATAGAATATAATATATGGAAGTATTTTACTTATAAAACAAGAAAACCTAAATAATAAGACAATTTTTCGGTTTTGTTAAGTTTACTAGTTAGAACTGTGACCTTACATTGCTTTGCTATATCGGGCAAGTAACTACTCATTCAATTTTGGGCATGATTGTAAATTATCATCGGTTGATTTGCCTCTCAACTTATTTCTATTTGATTCATGGAAGAGAATGTTTGTTCGCGTAAACAGTACAGTAGACAATGTAGACAAGGGTGGTTCGCCGATGTCAGCTTCTCTCAACCGGCGATGATGAAGATGATTGAGGTCAAAAGAAACACAAAAGATGTTCATTACGGTGACATGACGCAATCGAGAATGGCTTCCCGCCTGCAGAATACCCTGTTTTTATCCAGATATATAACAATACATATAGTCATATTTCCAAATACTTACTCAGCAACAGGACGCCGCTGTGATGTTTTACTAAGAATATTTGTTTATATTTTTATATTGTCTTTATTTTCCTGAAATCTATCCCATGGGTTTTTTGGCGTCACACCGATGATTACACTTTTGAATTACCGACACGTATAACATAGAAATAAAGGTTTCCGCTTAAAGGTCATCATATTATATATAGTATATCTATTTTTTTTGTTTATTTTTTAAGTTTTATTTTGCGGCACTGACAATCATTGCATTTCTTCTTCATTAGCCAACAATAGAATGCTGCTGCAGCAGTAGTATACTATTTTACGAGACACGATACAAATCATTCTTCTGATCCTTCTTTTAGCAGTCTTTTTAGTCATGTGTCTTGTATTATAGTAAATTAAAATAAGTCACCTCACGATAGCTGATATTCCTTTAAGATAGGTTATATAATACAAAGTCACGCCATCAGAGTGCCTATGCTATACGTGCACATGTCGCGGTTACTCTATGCACTCTAGTGATGGTCAAACCGTAATTGTAACAATGATTCAACTGAATTATTGGGCAAGCGATGACCGCGAGCCTCCAATAATTAAATGTCAGTTACCAATCGTCGTTGCAATCACCGTTTACCGTCACAAGTGCACACCGGACCTCTATACTTTTATCGTCCAGGGCGCGATGTTGATTGAAGAATTAAAACACAAATAATTCAGTAGTATCCGTTTATTCACACCAGACAACAGTCCACACACAAGAACTACAACACTCTGCGTATAGGTTCTGACTTTAATATACAAGAATAGAAGCGTCCCATAAAATTATTCTAAATCTTTAAACTGACTATGAGGTATGAATAAAATACAGAGAAAAAAACATATCTGAAAATAAAACACTTGTTTTTTGATTCGACTCGTTTATCTAACAATTCAACTCGACAACTTGTATTTATAACTATAAAATGGGAGACAGCTATACAATTTTATTTGCACGAGATGAAAAGGGACAACATTATTCATTGGAATTCTGAAGATTTCCATACATTTCGAATGCTTCTAATTATTCTAAGTAACCATTCAGTTTCAACGCCAATGGTATTTTAATGTCTTGGGTATTTTGTAAAAAAAGGACAGCTATATAATTTTACAATCTAAGAAAACAATACGGCAAAGAGAGAGATCTATATAATGTTTGCATAATTCTAGAAAATAGTTATGTCCAACACTGATATTTTTTTAATTAACGCAGCAATGTTGAATTGGCGAAGGCGGAACACGAATATAATCAAAACACAAGTGTTTTATTATCACGTATGTGATTATGGAATTCTACAAATTTACCTCGGAAACGATAAACAGAGAAAAAAATGGCAAGTCACATATTTCACGATTTTACAGTCAAATGTTTGTACTCTACCGAGACGTGTGGCCGAGCCAATACATCGGAAACAGACAAATCTCCAAAACTATGCGACTGCCAAGAAAATAATACTAATCCCGACTAATACTGTCCTAGTCGTGGTGCTTCTACCGCGAAAAACAAATCTATTGATCGTATATATATATATATATATATATATATATGTATATATATATATATATATATATTTAATTACATCCATCCTGGAATCGTTATGAGAATCTATTAACATCTTAATACCATCAAAAGATTGACTCCGATATCATCGTACCAAAGCCGTGCCTGTACAATTTGACGTGAGACTCGTTATCACATTCAATTCAGAGGGCAACCAGAGGGAAGCTATAGAAATCATGCACCCCCAAAAAGGGAGGGTAGCCGCAGAACTTAAGTCACAGTCCGGCAGAAATTCATCCTGTCCAGGTCGTACGAGGCGCGAGGAGAACCAGTAGAATGCTCTCTTAGGTTTCTCTAGCCACTGCTCTTCCCGGCAATCCCCAGCGGGTGAACCATACCCTAATAAATCCCCAGAAATGTCCGAGATTCCTTTAATTTCTTAATAGGTCATCGTTCCAATGATTCCGATGACCCGTCTTGATTGTATTATAATAAATAATATATAATTAAAGATTTATCTGAAAATCTTATTTTCAAAATAATCACCACAAGTGAGTCATATAAATAATACTTGGCATTATATTGATTTAGCCGTATCTCTTTGTATGCAATATGCTAGTTGCGTAGAGTATTCAATTGTCCACTGCGCTATACTAAAATGTTTGACGAGAATTAAGGGACAATTTAATAATGATAAATGTTTTAAAAAATAATTTACGGTTGTTGAAAAGAATACCACGGACGGCTGTTATTCGACATACGGTGAAGCGAAACATATTGAAATACTAGCGGGACATCAGACTAAATCTACACATTTAATACTGGAACATTTATGTCTTATGTTGCAATATTAATGACCGGAGTAAATGTGTGTCATGTTGTAACATTAATGACTGGGCAAATGTGTGTTATGTTGTAACATTAATGACTGGGGTAAATGTGTTGCCATGTTGTAACATTAATGACTGGGCAAATGTGTGTCATGTTGTAACATTAATGACTGGGGTAAATGTGTACCATGTTGTAACATTAATGACTGGGGTAAATGTGTAGCCGTGTTGTAACACTAACGACTGAGGCAAACATGCATCTTGTTGTAATTTTAATCACAGGGATAGAATTGGACCACATTGTGCACTTAATTATCCACGATGAGGGAACGCCTGCGTGACGTGCCCCACCCCCTTGGCGTGCATGGCCTGACGCAGCAGCAGCCCGCTCCCCCTCCTGACGTACTCGGGATGGCAGAGGAACCTGAACAGTACGGACGCTCGCTCGCCGGCGCGCAGCACCGACCGCGATGATAGAATGCCCTGAAACACAAAACCAGGTTTGTTGAATTATTTGTTTTAATATTGAATAATGCCCAAAACGTCGGTCAGGAAACCATATAACAAAGTTTTCCCACCTTACAATCCTAATCCAATTTCCAGGAATCTAACTAGCTAAAGTTACTATGAGCCAACTGTACGGTAACATCAAACCTGCAACTACAATGGACAGTCCGTAATAGCGACAAGCGGAAAATAGATACCGTCGAAATGTATTGCTGGAGTAAGACGTTACAAATTGGACCACAGTAAGCTCTACCTGCGGTAGTGCACAAATGATTCTCCCTATTTTCAGTCACATTATGCAATGTATTGACATTTACGAGAGCCTAGAAAAGAAGATTACCTCGGGCGCCACTTTATAGTGGATAGATGCATTGCACCTGGCTGGAGAGGCTCTGGAGTCAGCTGTAGGGCGACCCACGACCGAGGCTTGCGGAGGTGCATCACAATTCATGGTTAATTATACTATTATAATGCTATTAAATACTCGTAGTTTATTGTGTGGGATGGATATATACTGCGGTATATGCAGCATTGTCCTGGCTACTTTGCTACACTGCCATCTGTGTTAAAGTAGCCAGTTTTTTTCGTGCTGTTGTGGTGTTATTTAATTCAAAAAAGATAAAGATTCATTAGGAATAAAAATAAAAATGTAGTGAGATTGTTGTAGAACTAGTGAATTATTAGTGTAGACACTGTATAATGATTATGTTAGAATGTTGGATAACGATGCTTCTTATTGATCTTTACCCAATTGGATCACATATTGGGTCCATATTTGTGTAATCTTATTGGAAGTGATCGGTACTAAGTATGTTGTATAGTTTTGGAGCTAAGAATATGTAGAATCTTTGATAAAATGTTATTGTTGCTCTCGAAACTAGTGTGTAGATGTTCGTTGATTGTCTTATGGTGTGTCCACAATTTATTGCTCGAGGTGAGTCGTTGTCAGCATGGAAATATTGGACCTCAACGTATAGATTTGTCTTATGTCCAGGGTTTTGCACTCTTTAAATATAAGACCTGACGGATATCTAAAGGGATAAAGGGATAAATAAAAGACCTGACGGACATCTATTTTTTACCCTAAAAATTGTCTTTTGTGTTCTTTTAGCCGACTCTAATATTGTAATGCTGCTCCTTCCCAAACTAAAATACCTTAATTAATTAAGGAGTAGCAGAGTGCAAAATACACCGATCTTAAGAGTTTGTAGTTCAGGTTCTCTTACCTCGATGACGGCCGTCTGGCGGATGCTCCCGATGTGCACGGTGGCCTGGAAGCCGGGATAAATGGCCGTGGAGTTGTGCAGAACGGCGACGCTGGCCTGCGAGCGACACAAATACTAATTTAAACAAATAATGAAAAATGCACAATAAATAAGTATTACTGTACAGTAGATTCACGATTATCCGAAATAGTTGCGCGCCTACTGTCCAAAAGTTGCGCAAGTGTGTTTGTTTGTACAAACGCGAATGCCGACCGGGATACTGTAGGGTTGTCAAATAACTTTCATCATATATATATATATTTTTAAACATTTATTTCTTGTCTATGAGAGAATGAAATTCTTTGTGTCTGCAAGTCTGTATACATATTTTTTAGTTTCAGATACAAATTTATAACAGTCTGTAAGGGGGAGATTATTAAATAATTTAATGTTTAGATAAATAAAGTGCTTTTGGGTTGCGGTATATTTTAGTTTTGGAATATCAATTTTTGTAGATCGGATATCACTTTTAATATTTAATTTATTTTTGGTACTTTGAATTCTGTAAAGAGTTGGACACTTGGATAGTCATTTTTTGAGTAATTTCTAATTGTGATATTGAAGTTTTATATGCTCCTCCCCATCCGACGATGCTACATTGCAAATGTGACTGAACAAACGCGTAATATATTGTTTTAAGATTAAAATATGCACGCAGTTTTCCTTGTTTTGATTAATCGTTAACGCAAGTCGGGCGCTCCATGCGTATTCTGTCTTTCTGATAAACATTAATATACCTTTCCCGCTCCGGCCAACTGATTACTTAGGGATTTCGCCGACGTGGGACCAGATTGCATTTCGACGCGGACCTGTCGACAGGCTTTTTTTGTGGATCAAAAGTGTTGCCGTGCGCAAAAATCAGTGCAGTGATATCTGAGTTCTTCACCACAAGTGCGAACCAACTGGAGGTGTAAATTGGCGTTCGACCCAGGACTGAGATCAAGGTAGGCCAGATCCATCTGGCATTATTGTAATTGTTTAAACGGTAATTTGTCGGATGCCGTGACATTATTCAAACCGTGTCAGCAAGTGGAAAGTGATGGTATTGGAGAAGGAGGAAAGCTAAATACTTGGAGGTGATGAATGTTTGTGTATTTGATAGAAATGGAAAGGAGGGCGACTACAGGGAATAAAGTGAACGACGTTTTGAATGGAATTATAGCTAACGGGAACTCGTCAACCGAGGTAAAACTAGCAGTACACAAGTGAGGCCTAAAGCTGGCAGAAGAGGAAAGAAAATAGGCTGAATGCAGTAGAAATGAGATTGTTTAGGCGTATATGTGGCAAATCCATTTACGAACAGCAGAACACGTAAATAATATAAAGTCGATCATAGTATAGCGAGTAAGATTGAGAAATGAGTCACTTAGACGGTTTGGTCGTATGGAACGGATGAATGAGGAGAGAATGGTAAGGAAGATATATGACGTAAGTGTTGACGGCACCGGAAATAGAGGACGTCCGCTAAAGACTCGGCACAACCAGGTAAGCCAAATGATCTTGTCAGAAGCCACGATAAACGATGAGCTTCTATGAGAAGATAGCACTCAATCCGCTCTGACTACCCCCGCGGAGAAACGGCGTGATGGTAAGCAAGTAATCATCCAGAAGATGAAAATTTGCTTTGGCTGCACAAATAAATTAGTATGGCACCCTTAACAGCGAGTGCCGCCGCCTGCGCTCCACGACTTTTTGAATTTTTTTACTTTACACAAGATCATTTCCAATTAAAAGATATCATCTCGTTTTTTTAAATGAACTTATATTCAGAGTGTAACAGACATGGTCCACAATATTTATGGGTGGATACCTGACCATATTACGAGTCAAAAATATTCGATGAATATGTGCAAATTCTGCAGTGTTATGGAAAATATTATTGTTTGAAATTTTTACAAAATCGTGTTAACCTTGAAGTCTACGTACGTGGAAATGAACATTTGCAAAATTGTTCCATTATTAATCTATATTATTGCTTCAGGGTCTAAAAAACCGTGTAATAAAAAATAGTCTAGCCGCTCGAAATTTGGTGACCTTTAATTTTTTAAATAATATATGTTTGAGATTAGGCAAATATATCCCTTGAACATTTTCAACTAGTGATTTGGTCAGGTAACCATCCATAAAGCAGTCTGTATACACCTGTATACATCATATGCTACAAACCACTTAAATTTTTTTCTAAATATTTGCTATATATCACAAATCACATTACACTTGAAAAACTGTAAAATAATCAAATCAATAGAGACACACTTTCGGCTCGGGTTGCATAGTCGACGGCTCACCTGGAAGAAGTAACAGCCCCGCGGGTCATTGGGGTCCTCCTCCATCAGCGCGTCATCCGAATCCTCGTCTTTTCCGCTGCTGCTCTCGTTCCGCGCCTCCTCCGAGTCCTCGAACTTGTCGTCCCCCTCGCTCTCGGCGGCGGGCCCGGCCTCCGAGTCGGGTCGGCTCCTGGCCCACTCGCGCTCGTGCGTCACACTCGGAATGCACTCATCATCGTCATCTAAAACCGGTTTGGAAAATCTGCTCGCGTATCGACTAGGCGACAGTCTCGTGATTTTGTCATTATTTGATGTGTTCAAATTTGTGCTGACGTCCATCACACTTTTGCAGTCAATGTCGTTAATTATCCTTTCGATTTCATCGCTGCAGAACGATAAACGTAAATTGCCATCAATTTCTTCATTTTTGATCGTGTTCAGCGCAACTTTGTTCAATCTCTCTCGGTAATTCTTGTTTTCTTTATCGTTCTTATCTCTTACTACTGAGGAGTCGTCGGTGGACTCTTTTACACGATTTATAGGAGAATTTTCTGGCAAATCTTCATAATCTATCAAAGCCTTATTAGCAGCATTCACCACAGCCAAACGTTTCCTCAACTTCTTGCATGCTTTCGGTGATACCTTCTCGCTGTTCCACGCACCGTCGGAGAGAATCTTCTCTCTCGACAGCTGGCACTGCTCTGTCGCGGCGCGCGCCCGATTATTACTCGCTTTGCACTCTCGTCGCAAATTAGCCGTTGCATCTGCAGAATCCGGCCGATCAGGGTGGTGCGAGTCCCGTGTTCGACCGGAAAGCGTGACCGGACGCTCCGTCCGGTTGGCAGATACATCCGTAGCGTGCGGGTATCTTTCCGGGATGGCCAGCAGCACCATGCCCTGGCGCAGGCCGCGCAGCTGTCCCGACAGACCGAGGGATGCGGCTTGGCCGGCGCGCACGACGCGACACGGCGCTTTATTGCGATGGAGAGAATCTACGCGAATCGGAACAAACTCGCCACTCTCCAACGGACCTGTTTAAAAGAACGGCAATCATTATAGTTTTAAATGAGAGAATTTTAAGTGAAAGAAATTTTAAATACTAATTAAATGTATTAGAAAGATATACATATAAATATATAAAATCAATTTTATCAAAAAATATTGTTGTTGCGCTACCGAGATCTCTTTGCAAACCGGGGAAGGTGCATTATCCAACTATACTATAGCAACAGTACTTTTGACAAATTTTCGAACCTATACGTTACACTTTTTTAAATTAATACATCTATCGTTCCATTATTTGAAAGCCATCTACTCTGTTTTCACGAAATCTCAAATACGTTTGAGTAAACAAATAGCAGACGCCAGAATGAACAATTCATTTATATTAAATTTTGGACATATTGATACAATTTACATATTATTAAGGAGAATGCATAGTTGGACAACGCACCTTCCCCAGTTTGGAAAGAGATCCAGGTTCGAATCCCGGTAACGCAACGATAACATTTTTCTTATATCTTTCTAATGAATACATTTAATTACAGACCGTCTGTTCTGAATAATTACAACTTCACAATAAGTATGTGTTCTCCATAATAATTAAAGAAATTTAGTCGGTACTGACCGATGAGTAGTTTGGTTCTCTCGGTGATGACTCCTTTGGTGAGCAGTCCAGCTACCACGGGGCCGCTGGAGTCGCCCACTTTGAAGGTCTCGTCGACTTGAAACTCCACCGGTTCCTGCAAATGGAATTACATTTTCCAATTCTGACGTTTACATCAAACTTAGATATTGAGCTCAAAATTAAGAATATTTCTATTTCTCTGATGGAGCTTGGTTCATTACCGTTATGTGAATCGTTAACCTTATCATTATAATGAAAAGGTTAACATATATGTATAACTTGGTGTCTCCTAAACTACTGAGAAATTTGACAATATATCCTCGCTTAATTGTGAATATCTTAAAGTATGTTAACACCGGCTACAAGGTTGGAACGATTGAGCAGTAGTTACGGACCTGCTCTCGCTCGCTGCTGGCGGCCGCGTTGGGCGCCAGGAACAGGAACCAGCGCAGCGCGTCCAGCCCGGCGCCCGTCACGCTGGACACGGGGAACAGCGGCACGGCCAGGCGGGAGGAGATGTTGGACGCGGCCAGGACCACGTCGTCTCTGGTGAGCACGGGCAGGGGCACCTGGGAACCGATGCCAATTATTTGATCAAACTGATGTCGACCATGAGGCGACGATGATGGATGAGCCGAAGACAGAAACGATCCGGCAACAAAGAGACAGCTTGATGCAAAAAAATATAGGTGTTTAATTAAAACGATAAATTGTAACTGTCACGGATACCTTGCGGCAGCCCATGGAGGTGAGCTCCTGCCTGAGGCGCTGCTCCACGGCCGCGTGGGAGGTGCAGTCGGTCTTGGTGATGACCACGAAGAAGGGCAGATCCAGCGCCCCCACCAGGGCCAGGTGCTCCAGGGTCATGCGGTTCACGCCGGCCGTGGCAGACACCTGCATCACACAAGAATTTAACATAAGGCAATATGTTAGGTCTATCATCAAGGCTGATGTCATTTAAGTGTTGTAAAATCGGTTCTTCTTATCGTGACCTAATCCACTTAATCTACAGTGGGTAGTCGGTTTTCATCAGTTACAATGCAATACACACTTTGTAAACATGTTGTATAAAAATATTACATTTGACCTCCAAGATGGATAATTTAAAAGTACATCTTTGTCGAGACTTCTGTGGTAAATTTTTCCATACCCTCCATATTCTCCGGACCTTGTACCAATAAACTATTAAATGTTCAGGTCATTACAAAATGCAAAGAATCCGAAATTAGGCAGAAGTACATGAAATAATTGATACTTTTTATCATCAAAATTTCCAAGATTCTGATATGATGATAACTGAGCTTCGTCATCGTTATTGGATCTGTACATGATACGTATTTGGATATATAAGTGGCATTGCCAGTAAGAAAAAATTCCACATATTCTCCAGAGTAGCAAATATGTCAAATCTGTCATCTCACGTCGCATTTGACAGATGGTAATGTTTACGTTTGTTCAATAATTATTTATGTAAACACGATCTCAGTTATTTCAAGATCGTCTTTAAGTGGAATGACATGAGAGTAATTCATTATATATATATATATATACATATATAATTCAAAGTTGATGCGTTAGAACACTGTTTGTACAATTACAGTATGGCCAATTGAAGGAATGGAGAATACATAATAAAAGTATAAATGTGCTGACCACGAGCATGGCAAGGTGCGGCGAGTAGCCGGTGAGTCCCTGGACCGTGGTCTTGAGGTACTTCCTGTGCCCGGCCAAGTCGATGAAGGACACCAGCTTGGAGCTCTTCTCCAAGATCTCCTCGGGTGTGATGAGGTCGCTGTAGGCGTAGTTAATGGGTCGCCCCTGCCAACGCAGACGAGATGGGATGTAATAAAATGGCCAGACATAATGTTACTAAACAACTGGATAAAATGTATCGATAAATTATGTTTTTAAAAAGTTGATACAATTTTATAGAAAGTTTGCGGGTGGACTGTAAATATACAGGGTGTATCAGACCTAGTCCACAACACTTTGTGTTTAGATACCTGACTAAATTACAGTTCGAAAATGTTCAAGCGATATGTGACTAATCTCGACCGTGTCAGAGATAATGGGTTTTTCAATAGGGACGCTCAAACTTTCTTTCAACAGGGACAAGAAACTACGCCATATTTCTTCAATTTTTTTTGAGGTTAACACTCGTACTTAGTTGGCAAATCATCATGGAGCAGTACACACCGGAGCAACGCTTGCAAATTATTCAAATCTACTACCAAAATTCGCGTTCGCTCACCGCGACTTTAAGAGCATTACGACCATTTTATCGTCGTCATCACTTGCCTGCCACATCAACAATTCAACGTTTGGTGCAGAAATTTGAAAGCACATTGTCGCTACACAATGTTCCAGTGCCAGTGAGACAAAGAAATGCACGAAGTGAGGAAAATATTGCCGCCGCTAGAGCATCTGTTCTTGATGACCCAAATGAGTCACTAACACGACGTTCTCAACAATTGGGCATTTCTGTGACGTCATTGTGGCGAATTTTGCGATGTGGAATTTCATTGTGGACTAGGTCTGTTACACCCTGTACAAGAATGTTGTTAAGAGTATTTGCACAGACCACATGAACTAATACAAATTTCATATTTTCATGTTGGTGTCACCCACGTGATCACTTTGGTACCACTTACGCAATCAAATAGCTCTGTGACTTTTTATAAAAATGTGATAAGATTGGAACGAAAATTGAAACGCCGACAATAAAATATGCATTAATGTAAATATGCAAAAATTAAATTTTCAAAGAGTAAATACTTTTACTGTGTGTCATAAACTATTGGATTTATGTTTCCACCAAGAATGTGTGTAGCTTTGGCACGCTGCTAATGTTCCAAACCCCTCTCCTATATGTACACCTTATTTCATGTCTATTCATTAACTGGTTGGAGTATTTGGCATTTTAGTAGACATCAATAAGAAATAAATATATTATATGCAGGGGTGGTATGACACTAGTGTCTGAGACATATGCATTTTTAACACAGTTTGTGTTTTCCCAAAACACGTTACATTTCCGTTACATTTTTTCAGTGACTTAGTAAAATGCCTCACCTGCGAGTCAAACCCTAGCGCCTCGTGGCTGACGGAGCTGGTGCGGCCCGTGCGTACCTCGTGCAGGTGGCGGAACATATTGAGCCGGGCGCTCCCTCTGCCGTTGTCCAGCTCGCCTGACAACAGATCGTCTCATTTTCATTTTTGTCCATTATTAGAATGTTACTAAACAATTTATTAGAAATGTCTTATTCCACGGTGCATCAGAGCGTCCTTAGTATGACCGAATTTCACCGAATAACTAAGCTAAAATTTCAATGGGTTGGGGATTTCAATGTCGAAATGACAATTCTTAAACTGAGTAAAAAATGGAGACTCCGTGCAGGAATATGAACCGTGGGTCACCCAATGACATAAGAAGGATTGTAGGAAGCAGCTGGATGCATAATTTCACCATAATTCTTCTTCTTAGTTGTAACAACCTCTATAAACGTCTCATACAATACATCTTCCATCGTTTTCGACATTATTCTGTATTCAATTTTTACATGATCAATCCATAAGCCCCCAATGTTTTCAGTTACTGCGAGTCTCTTCAACAATACATATGACACAATTAAAAAAATGATACCTTGCGTGAGGACTCCGACCAGGGTGGACTTCCCCGCGTCATTGGATCCCATCACCGCCACTCTCACCTCTATGTTGTGTTGGTCATCGGGCACCTGGGACAACACAAATGGTAAGCAATTTTCCTACAAGGACAGGCAGACGATAGAACACTACACTTTTCTGTACTGGCACACAACTCTTGCCTCGTCCACATTCATGCATGGTCTTTCAATATTTGGTTTGTCTGAACCTCTCCTTTGACCCTTTCTTAACTCACTCTTATTATCTGTTAATTCTTCTCCGTATCTACAAATATGCCTAAACGACTGCATTTCAACCGCATTCACTTTCATTTGTTCTTTTTTTTCCACCAGAACTCTATTGTGCTAATTATATTTTCAATATTTAAAAACAGGTTATACGGAAACACCGGCCATGGCTACGACCACTATTAATGGTGTGGTAGTGCTGATCGCGCCCTACAGACACGGCCGCGTAACAAATCACCTGACAGCCATATAGTACCGAAACTAACCGACCAATAGAAGATTTCAATACGTCGTGACGGACGAGACCTAGGAGCTAGCCAACCATTTCTCCACAGACTGTCCTTCGACAACACTTCAAGAGACTCTAGTCATCGAAATTTATTCGCGCAATTATCTTATTTACGCTCGTAATACTTGCAATCGTAAATCATCCCGCAATAAACTGTGAGTGCTTCTTGCTGCGACATGCAGCCGCACGTACGAGACAAGAAAGTTAGATCCTTCAGTCTCAACGTGCAAAAAATCTTCTGATACGAGTGACTCAACAACTCGATCACACATGATATAGCAATAACTCCTACCCTGGGACCCCAAATAACAACAAATTTCTAAAACGGTGTAAATTTATGACTATCCTCAAAGTAATCGGAATAGTCATTGATCAATAATTAGTCAGAAGAATACTTCTTCCCACATTTGACTACTCCATTAGCTTACATAGCTATGACTTCCTATCATATACGTTAGGCAAAGTTCAAGAATGAAGAAAACACTCTCACCTTCCTGACGAGCACCTCGGCGCCGTAGCGCGGCGGTGAGGCGCCCGCGATGGGCAGCACGGCCAGCAGGGCGCACTGCGCGCCCAGCCGCCCGGCCATGGCGCGCAGCGTGCGCAGGGAGGCGCGCAGGCGGCGCGCGCGGAGGCCTCGCACGCGCCCGCAGTCGCGCACGCCGATGCCGTACACCGCCTCGCCGCGCCCCTCGCGCAAGCGCCACTTCATCTGGAAACGGGACGCGGTCGTCGAATGCGAGTCAGTATTATATGTTTTAAGCGAGCGGGAAAGAGGGAAGAACGAGTGTCGCACAGGGGGACATGGATGAAGGGGAAATGATTGAAAGTAAAGGTAACGCCGGGTACACCAACAATAATAAACACACTACCATTCATTCAACATATATAAATGTATCACTTTCTCTTTAGTATGCTAAAACACGATAAAATCGCAGTTGGGAAGTTTGCGCTATACAAATTATCCATTATTATTAATGGCAATTATTGCTCCAATACACATAATACTGTCGATTTCTTAAAACAATGATGTAATGTCATTCATATTAAACCTATTATATTCGTAAAAAAAGTAAAGCCCCGCGTCGGGCGCCAATTAGCAAAAAAAAAAAGACAGTAAAATATGTATATATATATATATACCTGCGTGACGAGATGCTCGAAACGCTGCTTGGTCGGGTTGACCAGCTTCAGTTTGTATTCCACGTTGCCGATCTGCGGCTCGGGGGGCAGCAGCACGCCCGCTCCGCTCTCGCCGCCCAGCCCGCCTAGGCGACAGTCCGACCCGGAGTCCGCGTCCTCCGAGCCCGAGTCGCTGTCCGAGTCGCAGTCGCCGTCGGACGCCTCCGGGTCGCGGTCCGAGTCGAAAATCCGCCGCAGCGCCTCGTCCGTGACGGAACCGGAGAACAGGCTCCTCTTGCTCTCGGTCACGGTCTCCGTGAGGAAGCTGCACAGATTGCTGGGGATCTCCCACGTGGGGGCGCGCGCGGCCCCGTCCTCGCGCGACACCTCTCCCACCTCGCCGTCGGCCTGCTGTTCGAAATCGAACGGCTCCGTTTTTCTGCGGCTACGCTTCGTGCCATCGTACTTTTTGGACCTCTTCGGCTCCATCCCTCCGTCGAAGTTGTTCACCCTGATACCGATTTTATTGCAAATTTCCTTTTTGATTTCCTTTTCGTTGTTCCACATGGATTTATTTCCATCGGCTAATCCGATGGACTCTGAATTTTTACCGAAGGTGAACCTGTTTTTGTACGCGTCCAATTGTATGTTGTTGTTTTCTCTGGACCCTACCGTAGCCAAACTTTTGTTGACCATTCCGGGATCACCATCTTTAAGTACACTTGCCGTCTCTTGTTCAATACTATCTTCCAGAGAGAAATCTAACCAGCTCCGGTTATTGTTGTCAACTTTCGGAGCCATCCTGTTCTTATGGATAAATTTCCGCTTCTGCGCTGCGGAATCGCGAGATTCTCGCTCACCGACTAGACTAGAGCCCTCGGCTACCGTCGTGACGTCGTACACCTTTCGAGCGTCTTTTACGCCACTACGGCTCTTGAGGTTACTTTGATTCGGTTTTTGTTCTACCGTATCCCCGTTCTGACTCTTAAGATCTACATCTACAGCCCCTTTAAAAGTAGTACCACAGCCATCAATTTCGACTACACTGACACCAGGTTGCATCTTTTTCTTTTGACTATTATCTAAATTCTTTAAAACCTTTGTTTTATTTATTTCTTTATTTATTTCTCCTAAATCACCGCTGGGTTTAGCAATTTCTACTAATATATTTTGTCTACAATCTTTAACAACCCCTTTTGGTACCAAAACATCTGCTCTACCACCGTTACTTCTAATTTCTCCTGTTTTATCTACGTTAGTATCACATTTGGGTGGAGTGTTTCTATTCTCAGTCCCTCTCTTTCTATGTCTACCTCTCCTTCTCTTCCTCTTCTTGATATGTTCCGCGGTGTCCATTTCTGGAGTTGTCGACTTTCTGTTTTCTATGTGGAATTTGCTGGGAGCCGTGGCTACTTCGTCTTTGATATTTCTCTTCTCGAACTGCTGAGCACTTTTATCGCACGGCGGTCGAGCGGTCGCGGGTCCGAAGAAGTGATCCATTAACTTCTGAAAGAAAATAAAAACGTTCGGCTAAAGGATGTTGCACAAAAAAGTTACAGTTCACGTTTAGTTAATATCCATGACACGGCTATTAACTAAACGTGAACAATTTAATAACATAAACACCATGTAAACTCTATACTTCTCATACATTCGAAGTACCATCGAATATGCCTGCAATAGAATCGAAAAAATACGGAATATCTTCCAGAAATATTTTAACTTTCGTAGTTATCGAACCTTACCCAGCAAGCACTGTTGAGTCATCTATCATTTCAAAAGTTCCATCCCTACAAATACGAAGAGACACGCCCGATGTAATCTTCCTACACAAAATAGCCAACTCCAAAGTAGACTATCCTGATTTACTCAGACCCATATCCGCTAGAGTGCCGTCTAGATCAACCAGAATTAATCTCACATTTAACCTTCCACATTGCAACACCGATGGCGAACAGAACTCATTTTTCTACCGAGCCCCCCTTTATTTCAACTCATACTTAAAAGTCAAAACAATACTCCAGATACCCCAATTAAATCTAAATTAAATACATAAACATGAATGGCCTTCATTTTATTTTGAACACACAGATTGTATTCCCTATCCCATGTTCCTTTTCTGTTCCCCTCACCCTCCCCTGGAATAACTACTTCTTTATCTCTCTTCTGTTTATATTATTATTTTTAACATTTTCTCTCACATTATTCTACATTAGAGAAATATATATATATTATAAAGTGATGAGAAAAATCGCTACTCTTGACTCACTCAATTTTTAAAATACAATTTTTGGCGTATTTACTTAAATTATTCAAACATATTCTAGCTTATATATAATTAATACATACCTAATCTAATTCAATACCATTTACAAAAATAATGAAAACCCATAAAAAAAAAAATGTGAGTTTATTTTTCGGATCAAATTCTCAGCATTTCGGGTCACGTGCGTACTGGTTGGCGCTTATAACGAATTATAACGTCATTCCTTCACGAACTTGTCTACATAAATATATCATTTAGCGTATGTGCAATAAGCACATGCGCTAAATCACGGTTGAATAACGATAAATAAAATTAAAAAATGAATCACGAATCACGACATTCTCAGATATCTCTCAATCACTGACAGTGACCGTGACTCAGACTGAGTCAAAAACTCGCAGTTATGATTTTGAGCTCGCCACTAATACTGTAGTCCTAACAAGCTATCTATTTTTTAAAGTATACCGTAATTTCAGAATAAACTGTTATTTTTCCCTAATAAAATAAATATACTCGGCGACGTTCGGTCTGCTGCGGTCCCGGGCAGCCGCGAAAATAAAAATGACGCCATCGAACGTCCAAAAAAGCTTCGCCCTTGCGGGAGAGTTCACCGCTTGGATTTACCACCTGACATTGTCACTGCGCCAAGACGCCGGTCACATTGGAGACCAGCCTCGGGCCGTGTGGAAAACGAGTGACGGGCGTCACGCGGAGGCGACTCCACTCGACATTCTCGAAACTTGTCGAATCCCGAAAATGAATAATCAAAATCAAACATAAAAATGCTTTAACCCTTTCTACCAACCGTCAACTTTATAGAGGACGTCCGCGGAAGACTCGGCACGACCAGGTAAACCAGATAATGGTGGATGGTTCTGTTAGAAGCCTCAACAATCGTCGAACTTGTATGAGAAGATGTATGAATGTGGATGAGGCGAGAATTGTGTGTCAGGACAGAAGAGTGTGGCGCTCTATCCTCTCTGCCCACCCCCGCGGGGAAACGGCGTGATGGTAAGTTAGTTAAGTTAGTTAGTCAACTTTATAGTCATATATTTCTCTGACAATAATAGATCTATTAGACTTGTAAGACAGGTGGAGGGGGGGGTCACCCTTTTCCGGGACCGGTTTAGAAGCTAGGGGTTCCTTGTCGGTCCCACTCATCAAAGTTAATAAAAATACGTGACTTAACTCAATTACATTTTTACAATTACAAAACGAAAAAGGAGAAGAAATTTAATATGGTTATTAGCAATTAAGATTTAAAATTTAAACCCTCCAGCGTCCCTTGAGTGCTGTCTTCATCCGCCTTACCACCGCTAATGCTAATTAATCCCGTTAATACCAAAAAAATAATCCTTACACGCGAGTGTTAACAGTGTTTGTTTACACATTCTGCGACGCCTGTTCTTCTGGTGGAAAAGGAGTAAAACAACTGAACCGGCATCCAGAAAGGCAGACGAAAAAGTTTTCTATTTGATGGGATAAAAAAAAAACTATTAAAACGTGCAAACGAACGATCGTTAAAATTCATAAACATTTATTTTTTCTACTTTCTCACATTTCGTTGGATGAAAAAAAAAAAAATAGCGTGAATCTGCCAACATTTTGAACTTGGCGACACACACCGACACTGCTGACGCACACCGGTGTGTGTGCGAATGCACGTACACGCGGTCGAGGTCAATGACAGTGTGAACAGCTGGTTTTGACAGCATCACGAAGTGTTATCAAACAGATAGTAAGGTAATTAACATAACTAGTCCTTTGCGGGCTACTGATAATGGTATCTTACGTGAATATTGTTTATCAGCTGGTCAGTACTAGGGGGAAAATTAATAATTGGCAACAAAAGGAATTGATGTTTAAATTAAGCAATAAATCTGTAATGTTATTTATTACACAAAGTATATTAGGGCAGTAGGAGTGACGGTTTGCGGTACACTCCCTGAGCGGGAGAGGGGACCGTACGCGCACGTTTGAGTCGCGCTATCTATGCCGGTCTTCCCAGCATTTCCCATCGTGAAATCCACACCCCAATAAAACCGCAAAAGTGAGAGGCAAAAATTAACACTTTATAGTTTATTGGTCAGACAACCTCGACAGGCTGGGTATCTGATGAAATGATCGTAAAGAAAATATATGAGTCGAGTGTTGATGACAACAATACAAACAACTGGAATGATCAGATAAATCAGATATAGGAAAACAACCACGCTTAAAGCTTCAATAACGGTGGCAGGACAAAAGCGGTACCCCAGGCTTTCAATCCTCAGTGATGTAGTGTGTGTGTAAGATCACTACATTTGATCAAAATTGTCATAAAATGTTTGTATCACCTCATTTTTCACTTCATGTTTCATATGAAAAACAAAACTAACGAGGCTCGAACCCCCGACTATTTAGAAAATATGCGCATTTTTTACCAATTAACCAAATAAGCACATCTCATTAAATTAAATAATTATTCAGCACATCTCATTAAATAAAATAATTATTCACTAGCTATAAACCGAGATATAGCATGATCAACACATTAAATTATAAATATCTCCATTCCAACGTACAAATATTAAAACAGTTTTGCACGCTATTGCACAAAGCTGTGAAATATTACGAAACTGCATTGTGTGAAGTGAAATATGATAAAACATAGATAACAGTAATACTAAAACCAGTAAACAAGAATAACCTCTGCAACACTCTGGTATAAGATCCATATTGCCGTATCAAAACATCGCGGAAAATGGCGGTCAAAACAAATGCTTTTAAACAAATTGATAACTTTTTTCCATATATTGCATAATACACATCACACATTGCATGCAGGCAGAGATGACGTGACTCATAACCGAAAAATCAACAAAATAATGCATAATTGTTATAAAATAATATCGACCGAATATATTGGTGAAATATTATAAATATAGATCACGGTAACAAATCAAACCAACATCTATACACACGCCAAATAAGACTCAAATTCACACAGTGCGAAGTTAAATAAAATGGCGGCAACAAAATAATACCTGATTGCAATAAAAAAATAAAACAATTTCAAATTGCAATAATGCATAATTGATATAAAATAATATGAAGGAATCTAAATCAAATCAAATGATAAACAACGTAACAAATAAAAATAACATCTATGCAAGTACAAAATAAGAATCAAATTCACTTAACGAAAAGTCAAATAAAATGGCGGCAACTAATGAGGATTATTTAATTTAATTCGATTCAATAAAATGTGGATATATTTGAATTACATCTTAAATTTACAAGTGATTTATTTGTTTAGAATATATTATTTCATTATGGTTCAGCGCTTTATAAAATTTAAATGGAAAGTAAGTCAAGAAAACTCACCTCAAACAAACAGCTGTTACCGGAAAGTGAATGTATTCAACTGATACATTTTTCCTTTTGCACAGCTTAACACAAAGAAACATTGCGTAAGTTCAAATCATCACTGCCAGAATGCGCGCACATAGACTCGACCAATTTTTTATATCAAAAACATCACGTACAAGATAAAAAAAAGTAAACTTGTATGTACTGTACATCTACATTAGTTTGCTAATGAAATACGTGACTCATTGAAATTGCTTCAAAACTATTTTCATTTAAATTGATTTGCCATTTACGCGTATAAACTTTAATCCGAGCTTTAAAAAAGCTTAATTATTAATTTAAACATTAAAAACAATCACTTTTATACTCATGTTTATAAATACAATCACAAAATAAATATGTATAATTTATACCGCCTACCACGAATTTCAACACACTGGAATTTAAACAAGCACAACTTGACAATATTACAACTACTAAATAATATATTTAGTTGTTTATCATTTCGAGACGGCGTTTGTTGATAACTGTGCAGATTTATAAACACAAAGGAATTTACCGCGAACAGATAGATGATGCAATGTTGTGAAAGCCGGGCGGCGCGAGAACAGAAAACAATTAATCACACAAAAATTTAATTTTCGGTATCATTTTCTCGTCACGGCTGTCACTTCGTGCTTGTTTGTTTTTTCTGCAATTTTAAAAACCGATTTTGACAATTCGCAGAAAAATGACATCGTCCATCTTGACGTGACAGAGATATTTTTTTAGATAACGATCATAGACTATTTACAAACAGGTACCGATAAGTTTTTTTTAATATTATCACAATTTGTGGGAATTTGACCTAAAAATATCATTTAACCCATACCAATTGACATCTCAGCTATGTGTATGTTTTATCGGAGGCTCCTTCAGAGCGTTCAAAATAGAAATAGTGTTATTGATAAAATCGGCGTTAATTTTGAAGAATTTCATAATAATAAATGGATATAAATGAAACAATGTTAAAACTCTACTTGACAGGTGAAGTATTAACACTATTAGAAATAGTGTGTTAGAAAATTTCCGTATGTTTTTCTAAGATTGTGGATTTTAATATAAAACAATGTAAGAAAAAACATGTCAAGTGATATGATTCATGTGAAAACGGAGCCTTTCATAAAAAGAAAAGTTAAAACCTATGTACATAAACAATTTTTCTTTTTTCACATTTAAGAATTGTTTTCTTGTCAGTGCAATGCTCGCCATGTTCTTTATCCTGGACACCATTCAGAAATTGCCTGTATTATTTTTAATATTAACAAATTGAATTTTCTGGTTTATTATGTTAATTTTTTTTAATAGATTATTTAACTTTGTTTATAATAACCACTTAATGAGTAATTTTAAAACACAACCGGTTTCGAAAAACACAATTTTTTTCTTCAGGCTGTTAAATTAACTAACCAAAAACACATATTTTTTTATTTATTTGACATTTTACCATTTTTTTGTAATATGAATTAAGTATTTTACATGTTAGACTAGCTCTAGTTCTTGAAGAGGGAGTTATACTGTAATAATTGTACATAGAGAGTTATACATTTGTAGTCTATAATTATATATTGTCTATTTGTGTGCTTCTGAAGTGTTCTATAATATAATTTATTTTCTAATCATGTGCTTCTGAAGCGTTCATTTCATTTCTTTCTAAGCTCTTTTATATATTTTATTTCTTTAATTTGTGTAGAGAGACTATTGAAATTTTTTATCCCTGAGTATATAAAATTTTAGTGATAGCGTTTGATGTTACATTTAAGGATTTTAAAGTTATTTTTAAACCTTAATACGATTGTTTCAAATTTCACATTGTTATATGTGACGTTATTCTAATGTTTTAAAAAAGTGTATTTAAAAAAAATTTAAATAAAATAATTTGTTCTCGTAAATGCCTACGACAGCTGTGGTTCTCGGGTTTCCTGTTGTTAATGTGGTCAGATATGAAATATGAATACTACCACTAACCATTGATTGAGTGCGCTGATGCTCTGTCGTCGCTGCTGGTCCGATACTGTTGTTTTTACTTCTTGGTAGATTTCCGACCGACCGAAATGCGCACACACATTGAGATCTCTTAACCGTGCAGTGTACTTATATGCAATTGCGTCTCGTCGTTCTGCGCACTCTCCGATCACTGAAAAAGGCGTCAATATTCATACACATATGTGATCAATACAACAAGAAATCCCAGGTGTGCCAGTCGAAGGAACGAAGGCGCGTAAACATAATTATCATTTGACAGCCTGAATAATAATTTTTCAAAACCGGTTAAACTGTCTTACACATTTTCATGTGAAGTTGAAATGCACAATTCAAATTATTCAACAAATTAATGGATATAAAAAAATATATATTAATTTCTTTGGATACACCACAACTTTGGAAAGTAGATAGCATTATATTCTATTGCACTTTAAAATTGAAGACACATTTATTAGATTGGATCAAAGGTATAAATATATTAAAATGGCGACGCACTGGCCTCATGCGCCATGCGGCAACCGACGGCCGCCGCGAGTTCCACAAGTTCTTTACTCCCTCTCCGGCTCCACCCGCGTTAGCAGCGTTTGTTGCCCTCTCAGTTTCGAGAATACAATACAGGAAAAAAAAAATCAGAATTATGGTAAAATGTTTATGTTCACAACCGTTATTTAATGTACTGAACAAATTTAATGAGTGAAGCAAGAGAAAAGAGGCAGAGTCAAGCCAGTTCAAGGTCAAATAATAATTAAAAGTGATGATACATTTCTATGTCGCATTTTCATCGCCAATCTGTTTTATTTGAATCCAAAAAATGTAGTAGGTACCGTCAGCGATATTTTCAAATCCAAAAAACATTATTTCGTTCACGGAAAACTGTGCAGTAATTTCTAATGGAAACTTATCAGTCGTGGCAAGATTAGTAGAGTACGGCCAATGTAAGTTTGCGCATGAGATTTTGGCCATGCGCAACTATACAAAGACATTCGTAAAATTTTGGAAAAAGGGCGCACATGTCAAATACTCACAGTAGATAAACTAAAAAGCGATCTTCTGAATTTAATTGACTTTCAAATTTGGGTATTATTGAAAGATACACAGAGTAAAAAGTTAGTTTCATTTGATAATCAATTTATTTAATAAATATAACAGTTCACAAATATTTTTAACTCTTTATTAATACTGGCTTCTTACAAAATTTAACAGAGATCACAATTAAAAAAATATATTAATATAAAAATTTGACGCGAAGAATTTATAAATAATGAAGTAGAATGTAAATAACAATGAAAATTCAATTTGTTACATTTAACCGCAACGATAGTCATTTAGAACAATAATATTATACAAATAATATTAGAAATTAAGTTATTAACATTTTAACACAATGGCACAATAAATAAAATATAGTCATTTACATTTAATTGCGAAAATATTACTCGCCTTTGAACTTTTTCAAATCACTAACCCGTCCCAAAGAAAATGATGAAGACGTTATGTAAATACTCAACCTAATCGAGAAGTACAGAAAAAATTCTGTACTTCTCGATTAGGTTGAGTGTACCTGCAGTAAAAAGCGATCGGAAACGTCCAGAGCACACAAACTCTTTGGAGGACAAGGGGTGACTAATTAAAATGAGAGCTGATTGCTGACACACTAGATTAGGCCACACCCCTTCCCCAAATGCATTTCTGTACAGATTTTTTAAAGCGCTAACTTAGACTGGTCGTACTCTAGTACACAATGAGGTCCTGTTACCAACAATTAAATGTGGAAGTGAAACCTGGAGCTAGCAAATGAGGTGAGATTACAAGCATATAAGTGGCAAATCCATTAATGGTAGACTAAAGAATGAACAGATTAGGAGGATTTTAAGGCTGATCTTAACATAGTGAACTAGTTTGGTCATGGGGAACGAATGAATAAGGAGAGAATGGTACGATAAATAGATCATGAAATAAAGAACGTCCGAGAAAGACAACGCAAACCAAATACTGGAAGAAGGTTCTGTTAGTTAGATGTATGAATGTGGATGAGGAGTCATGTGTCAGGACAAAATAGTGTGGTTCTCCATCTTCTGTCTCTCTCTGCCTATCCCCGCGGAAAACGGTGTGGTGAAAAGTAGTTAGATTACTAAAGCCGGGTTTCCACCAAAGGAACAAAACACGAAACATAAACAATTTTTATCAAAAGTTTGTCCCAGTAATTTGTATTTATTTTACCAGATCAATTAAAAATCAAAATCGGTACTTGATATTCTAGTAAAATTGTAGAAGGAAGATTTCAATTTTCCATTTAACTAACGTCGTATTATAAAATATTTTTTATTCCACCATTAATTAAAAACTAACCACAGCTAATTATAAACAAATTGTTGTCGGTGAAAGACACCATTACGAGACTAAACAAAATGAGAAAAAGAGACAAACACTGACAGCAAAGTTTTTGGAAATCCAGAACTGTTTTGAAGAAAACAAAACAAGTTTGTTTTGTTTATTGAAAACAAAACTGTTTTAAAAAGTTTTGTGGAAACCCGGTTTAACATTGTTAAATCCGAATTAGTTGATTAGATCGCACCTTGTTGACGAGAGCAAACGAAATATGAACGCGACTAATTTTGATTTGACATATTCTCGCGTGGGTCATTGTTTTCAAGCGTTATTTTCACGGTTGTCGAGAAATGTCACGTTGAATCGCCGACAGAATGAGCTGCTCAGACGAGGAGGGCGGCAGGACGCTCCGGGAGATGGCGGACGAGCGCAGGATATGCAGAGGCTGCCTGCGGCCCTCGAGCGCCGCGAGAGACTTGGATGACAGGGCCACCAGGAGCTTCTACGAACTTTGTAAAATCAAGGTGAATGCGCAAACTGCGAGGCAGGTGGTTCACAAAGGGCGCCCGGCGTCTGGGGCGCCTCGGGGAGCAACAAATTAGCCACTCTTTCCAAATATGTGCCCTATTTACCGCGCTTTTCCAACAATTTTACGATTAGATTATAATATAAATTATTTTTATTATTCAAAATACAATTATCCATATTATACAATCCAAAATAAATTTTACACCTAGGCAGCTGTCATAAATGGTGTCACAGGTTTAAGAAGAAATGCAGGAACAGCGGATTTGTGACAGTCTGGGACAGGGGGGTTGATACTCCTGATGAGTTAAAAATCACGACCCGTGAGTTAATCACTGATATTTTAAGTCACACTCACTATCAGTGATTGAATATTTGGAAATATTGTGATTAATTTTTTATTGTATTTATATTTGTTGTGAGTTGTGATTCGGCGCAAGTGCATGAAGTAATGACATTATAATTTGTGGTAAGTCCCGTCTAATAGATTCTGCCAAAACGTTTTACAAATTTGACCCGAAATGCAAAGAACTCAAAAAATAAACTCACATTTTTTAAAGGGTTTTCATTCTCTTTGTGATGATATTAAATTAGATATATATTAATTATATATGCTAGAATGTTTTTTACGCAAATGAAGTTTGAATAATATTATACGCATTTATTTATGCATTATGATATTGTGCGGCACACGCGTATTAGTAGTGAAACTGTGATCACAGTCACAGTTTCCAATCACTGATATTATCAAATATCAATCACAATCACACCAGTGGGTCGAGAGGAGCATTTTTTCTCATCTCTAGTTGATACTATATGACAACTTGTGATATAAGGCGGGTAGGGGTTCAAATTATTAAGGAGAACACATAATTATTGTAAAGTTGCAGTTTTTTCAGAACATACGAGGATGGTTTGATAAGTAATTTGGTTTGGTATTAAAGAAAACAATTGGAGTTTTGTAACATACTTTATTTTTCGACATTTTGCCCAAACATTTCTCCAGGTTTCATCAAGGTTGTTAAAATACTCATTTACTTTCTGTACGACCCCTTCATTCGGCTCAAATGTTCGTCCTGCCAGGAAAGTTTTGAGTTTGATGTAATTATATCACATTTTACAAAATGTTCTCACTTTTTTTAGGCCACCCAGAAATCACCCAGTATTTGGTCAGGACCGTTATCATAACAAATATTGCAGGCGAGCGCACACGAGCGTGCGCCACTTCACCTGCTCCGACTGCCCCGAGTCCTTCGTCATCTGGACGGCGCTGCTGGCGCACGCCGCGCGCCACTCCTCAGCGCGGGAGCACTACTGCGTGGAGTGCGACGCGCGCTTCAAGACTGCCTTTTTTTGGGCCGTCCTATATACCAATTCTTACTTCTCAATCTACATATTTATCAAATTTTTTAAAGTTGTATATATGTTAGTATGTGGACACGCTTCGAGTACCACTACACCATCGCCATCTATGGACCAAATTTTATAATTATTTCCCTTTTTAAACAGCATATATGTCAATCACTATGAGAATCTGATTTTTTTGAAATTATGTATAAAATATAAATATAATACAATATAAAAAAATAGCTTTGTCTCTATGAGATATCTGATATTTGTTTAATAACAGTGCCTTTGTAGGTAAAAATCCACTAATTGTGTGTTCTTGGACATTTGGAAAACGATTTGTTTCTCATTCCCAGATAGTAAAAGATGGCGAATTACCCAACAAACTGTGCGTCCCGTGCTACTCCGGGCTTCGCAGGGCGGCCCGGTTCAGGCGGGCGTGCCGCCGAGCCGACGGTGCGCTGCTGCGGTGGACCCAGACACAAATGGAAGGAGGCAAACGGGTACTTTACAATGTCATTTGGTGTCGTTTTAATTGATGCGATTTACTTATATATGCATTATTTGTTTATATCGTGCTCATTGGTTATCAATATTTCATTATTATACAATTGAGACCATCTCTGCAACAACATTATATATCGGTTTTGGGTAGATCTGCAACGTCGTATATCTTCTTGGGCATCCGATGGTATGTCAAATAAATATTATTAAAAACCGTTTCTAAGAGGGCTTCCTTGTAACAACACTGTATGTTATCCGTGATGGCTATCTTTCAAAATGCATGGAAATCCTCAAAATTCCAATTAATAATGTTGTCCCTATTCATCTCATGTTAATAAAATTGTATAGCTGTCCCCTATTATAGTTATAAATACAAGTTGTTGAGTTGAATTGTTAGATTGACAATGCCCTTGAAAGGTTGCAGAAGTCTCAAATAAATAGTGTTTTGTTTTCACATATGTGTGTATATTATAATCTTTTGTTTGATTTCTTTCAGATAGATTTGAATTCATTCCTACGCAGTCGGAAGGCATTGTCCGGTGACGATTCACTAGCAAGATCTCGACTCCTAATCGTCCACTGTGCGGAGACTGCGCAAAATACGACTGATATAAAAATATATACACATACCCGCTTGAACAAATCCACCACAGATCCTCTACTGAGGTCGAAATGTGACGAAAATGAAATGCCATCTAGCATAAATGAGTTCATTTTAAAACCCATCGATGAACAGATACTAAATAACGAAAAAAAAAATTGCTCTGTTAAAAATGAAGATGGCGATTTTCGTTTGTTCGGTGGTGATCCGAATCTGGAGCTGCACGAATTTATCGACGTCAAGGATGTCAAGGTGGAGGATGAAGCTTCATCGGAGAACGACGGAAATTTTGATGAGATCATCGACAATCCGGAGAGTGTTGACGACAATGACGAGTTTTTAGCGAATTACGTGAACTCCAGGAGGAAATCTAGGAGAAAGTTGGGTAAAATTTGTTATAAAGAAGACGGAGCCAACGCTGCGGGAGATCAGGACGAGGGTGGAGCGATAGATTCGGAGAAGAATAAAATTGATTTGAGTGAAGCTGAAATATTGCCGAGTGTTAAGAGAAGAAAGAAGAAAAAGAAGGAAGCGGTTGAACAGGAAATCGGTAAACTATTCAAATTTTTTTATGTGTTAGAACATGTATACTATTGGAGTTGTGATTAGCGATAGTAAAATCATTATTTTAACTATTATTGTGACTGTGATTTTGTTCGATTGTGACGATGATTGATAACTGATTAACGTAATTCTTCGAGCAATGACTGGTACACTAGAAAGTAAGTCTCCGACAGTTAAATGTTAGTTACAAATCATCGTTAAATCTCAGTTATCAATCATCAGACACAATCACAGTCACGTAACAATTTATCATCACTAGTTTGGTTCAATCTAAGGTCCACTGTAGTTTATAATATCACAGATTTAAGTATTAGGGACATAAAGGTGACAAATAAGTTATATTATTAAGGAGAACAACAGAATTTTTTCAGAACATAGTTCTGTCATATTTTAATACTAATTAAATGTATCAATATAAAACATATGGGGATAAAATCAATTTATCGAAAAAATATTTAGTTGCCTTCTGGACTTGAACCAGGAACCCTTTCTATCCTATTGCTTTCAAATAATGGAATAACAGATCTATCAATTTGAAAGTGCTACATAAAGTTGTTAATTTTGAGGTATAGAACTTTAAAATGAAACATAAAAATGGTAGTAATGTCCATGGTATTTTATTGGCTTTGTTGGAAAGATAATTTTATACCATTAGTATAGTACCATATAGTGTTTAAATATGATTTCGCGCATATCGGCACCGCGGCTGGCTCAAATATAACACAATTAGCTTAAATTAAATTCCATTTTATGAGGAATGTATTATAAAATACACCTTCTTGACTACTGCGATACGATTTCAGATGGCGAGAAGAAACGCGTGATCTACTATCCGTACGATCCGAGCAAGGCGCGCCTGGTGAAACTGACCGTGGAGCAGCAGCGCGCCGAGCTAGAGGGGCTGCGCTTGTCGGAGAAGTTCCTGGGCGCACCCTACCGGTGCGTGCCCTGCGCCAAGTACTACATGACGGAGACCAGCCTCAGCACGCACGAGGAGCGCCACAAGGAGGTGGGTGCGTTATGTTTGGCGGCGGGACCTTGTTTCTAATCAAGATATCTTCTATATTAAAAATACTTTTACTGAAGAGCGCAACCGAGTAGGGATTATGATCAGCATTGCAAAAACGGAGGTAACGGTGGTAGGGTGTCACCGGGATCAGTGCCCGATCAGAATCCAAGGGGCATAGCTAAAGTTAAAGCTAAAGAGAACACATTATTATTGTAAAGTTGCGGTTTAATGTAACAATTTGATAGTGCTGCAGCATATAAGTTGGAAAAATTTGTCATCAACTTAATCGGTCGGTGTGGTGAAATTGATTTAACACATTTTCCCGGAAAGGAAGGGGTCCAGGTTTGAATCCCGGTAGCGACTAAAATATTTTTTCGATAAATTGATTTTTTTTCTGTATATCTTTCTAGTTAATTAATTTATTTTGTATAATTTATATAATTGAATGATGGGATTCTTCCGTTGCAACCTTTATCTTCTGCAGCCATTATCTCAACCTTAAATTACGAATTGTCTTCTTCTTTATATTATCATATATTAATATTTTTTATAATTGTTTTCATTTTTAGAAGCCGTCTGTTGATCTGCTTTAGTATTTAGTATTTAGTATTTTCATTCCACATTAAATACTTCGGAGTGGAATTCTCCAATGGCAGGAGACAGGGTAGACAAAAAAATATTCAATTGTGATGTTTTACAGTCAAGTGCCGGTTAAGTTTATCTATGGCGGCTTTGTTGCCATAAATCTTTGGTCTATCTGCTAATATAAATTCAACAGCGAGATCATCGCACAAACTCTCATTATTAAAACAGCGAAATATTGAATGATTAATTGTCGCATACCGCAACTATCAAAGTATCAATGTGACAGATGACTTGTATCGACTGAAGAGTCCACCATGTTATACGGTTTTTACCATCCATCATTTATATAGATTAAAAAATATATGTTCTCTATGTCATTTTCCAGTCGGCGGGCGAGTATTTCTGCTCGGTGTGCACCCAGCGCTACAGCACGCCTCGGGCGCTTCGCATGCACGCGCTCACGCACGCGGACCGCTACGCATGCGCGCGCTGCCCAGCCGTGTTCTGCTCGCGGTCTGCGGTGGTCAAGCACGCGGCGGGGCACGACGGTGCGCTCCACACCTTCGTGTGCAGCACGTGCGGGAAAATCAGCACGTGAGCTATTCACATTCCATAGTAATTTTGTATTAAAGGTAAAATCATTATTCGTAACAATTTTCCTTGAAACTTTCTGTTGCTGGTGGATGGTAACTTCTAGTGGAAATATATAGATGTCGCATTAAAAAGTTACATATGTAGATCAAAATTTGATAATAATTTATATGGGCACTATGACGTAGTTGGTAGAATATTCTACCGACAATAGTATGTTCCGGATTCAAGTCCCGGTGGTGATTATATTTTTTCGATAGATTAATTATTTTTATAACATTAAACGAAAGCCTGTAATTGGTACAGAGAGGGAGGATTTATTTAAGGTAACTTCATTAGTGTCAAGTTGGGGCTACGTCGAAACACGCTTCATAGTGACTGAATTCCCAAGGACGTGGCTAGCGATCAGCATACTCCCCGCCCCTCTCCCGCTCGTTGCATTCCAAAATGAAAAAGGAAATTTACCCAATAAACTGGCCAGCCTGGGATTTGAACCTTGATTTCTGCCGGTTACAGATGTGTCGATATTATCGCATCAAGGGTGACATGATTAAGGATTTTTGTCATGTTTTTGCAGGTGCATCGGCACGCACAAGAAGCATGAGCGCGCGCACTTCAAGCTGCGGCCCTACAAGTGCGAACAGTGCCCCAAGGATTTCACCAACTCCACGTCCAGGAACATCCACGTCATGTGAGTGGCCTCCGTACATTTAGTACAGTCAAATTTCACATAATCTTCTATAAAAACGACTCCAGGAGACTCCGTGCTTGGTTAACCCTTTCAACCCCGAATTATTAAATTGAAGTGTCTAGCTACTTTATATTATTTGTAGTATTCTTCAAACATTACATTAGTAAATTGTGATAATAATAATTATAATTTGTGATACTTCTAAGTATCTTATACGACGTACACAAAAATATAGCATAGTACAAAAAATAGGAATTCTAAACTATTAAAATAATAGTTGAAATTTAAGATGACAAAAGTTTGATCAAAATAATTAATCACAAGGAATACAAGCGCGTCAAACCTAACCTTGTATCAATGCGCAACTGACAATTTCACCTGCCGCAGTGTTGATATAACAAAAAAATAACTATTGTTAGTAGTCTAAATGAATTTAGTAGACTATTATTTACGTAGACTTAGTAGTATCATCAGAGTACAGAGACTTAGTAGTATTGACACCGCAGTAAGATACATGACTAAATGAAGTAGAAAGGGTTAACATTTAATACGAAAAATATTCTGATCCTTATTAAATATGCTTGAACAGTAGACAAAATTATTGGAACAGTGGGAGCGACCTGGCTGCTGGATGAAGGGCTCCTCGTGTGTTTCCCCCTTTTATCTGTAGGGGACGTTTCTGGTGGTGTGAATGAAATGCGTTGTCGGTGTTAAGTGTGTTGGAGGATCGAACGGTAAGAATATGGGAGAATGAAGATGATGCGGCTGCTCTTTGACGCAGCCGTCGTTTCGTCAGATAGCCAGCGGCGATGGATTTAAATTGCCGCTCCCTATATCGCTACCATGAATTTTAGCAGAGTTTGATGATCTGTCAGTCTGTGGGTTTAAAGACGCTTGAAATCGCATATTGATAATATATGTAGGAAACTGAAATCGATGTTAAGTGCTTTTTATATGTTAAGGTTATGGCACCACTCGGACCACACTTTATTTTGCGATGGTCGACTCGGTTGTCAGTTATGGAGTGAGTGGCTATGGACTGACATATAAAACATATACTGATAAAATTAAACTGTTACAATTAAGATTTTTATAACTTTAGTAGATAACTGGCACCCCGACCTTTTTCAATTCGCAAATTTTTGATCAGAATTCGGTTTTTTGCGGTGATTTTTGTCATTCTGGGCGACAATTTGAAAAAAAAACAAATATAAACAATGGGAATATTAATAATCAAAGATGGCGACCGGAAATTGTCGAAATAAAACGTGATATAGGTAAGTAAGTAAGTTTAAGCTATTGTTGATATAGTTAAACTAATTTGGATATAATTATGTCACATTTTACGAAATGTTCTCATTTTTTTGGGCCACCTCGTATGTATGAAATCACCCAGTATTTGTTCAGGATCGTTATCGTACTAAACGTTGCAGGCGGGCGCACACGAGCGTGCGCCACTTCACCTGCTCCGACTGCCCCAAGTCCTTCGTCAACCGGACGGCGCTGCTGGCCCACGCCGCGCGCCACTCCTCGGCGCGGGAGCACTACTGCGTGGAGTGCGACGCGCGCTTCAAGACCGCTTCCTCGCTCAAGAGCCACCTCACGTGCACGGCGCGCCACGCGCTGCCCAGCGCGCTCAAGTCAGCCGCTATTTCTTTACTTTACTCATTTATATTTATCTTGTATATGTATATTTCGTTGCTTTTGTGGATTAAATCTGCCGGCAGCGGTGTGTGGAGTGTGACTCGCCTATTTGTTTTCATTTTGTGCCGTCCTTTTTCCCGAAAGGGAGAGTCTGCTCACTTCTCATCTACTCCACGGTCATGCTCTGCACTCTGCCAACAGCGTGGACATTATCATTACAGTCGAAACCGCTTAATTGGGACACATCGGGACCAGGAAGCTTGGCCCAATGAAGCGGATTCCCCAATTAACCGAAACGAGTTTAAAATGATAATTTTTGATGTTTCGAGTTAATGTTTCAATATCTGCATCCCCATTCTTTATTATATAAATTGTTATCTATCGTTGCAAGACTCGTGATATATTGGTTTTTATAGCTCGCCAACTGTCAGGGACAAACTGTATTGCCAGCAAAAACGAAATTTTTACACTGACGACTCTCTGGCTTTTGTGAAACTTATTAATACATTTTAAACTTTTGTATTGTAATCTTAAATTTGCTGTCCCAATTAAGCGGAATGTCCCAATTAAGCGACGTAAATCACTATTAGTTCCTTAGTTTGGTTTCTGTCCCTTGAGATTTGGCCCAAATAAGCAGAATCGACTTAATAATTCGTGTTTTTTCTGTATATGTATATTTATTAATTCTGTTCTCTGTAATCGTGATTGTTAATGTTTTAATTGTTAATTTTTATTTCCTTTATTAATAAAATGGCTCTCGGCAACAATGAGGGCGACATTTTGTGTCGGCAGCTGCGCGGCATCGCCCTGCGAGGCGCTATCGCTAAGTCGCGTAAACGAAACCCCACAATTGACGCGTTATCAAAATACGATATTACCGTTCTGTCGCGTATGAAACGCCCTAAAACCGTCCTCCTTTAGAGGTTACAAATCACTGCGTCAGCTACCAGCCCCCTGTCCCCTTTAGCAGAAATCTAATAATAAAATTGAACAGGCCCATAAGGCGTACGACATGATGAAGGAGCAAGGGGTCCAAGATAGCCGTTACTCCGTAGAATTTGGACGTCTTTTCATGTTTACGCCAATTCGACTACAAACTCTTGAGAAAGCGCCAGGAGTAAACACTCTCTTTACATTATTAATTAACATTGTAGAAATTGAAGGATGGTTTATGAACTGTGGCATTTTGTCTTCAATTCTCAATTTCGTCTCCAAATTCTCGAGAAAGCACTCTACAATGGTCCGCGAGAAAACACTGGTGCGTGTTGATATACAAAGGCTTTTTGCTCTATTAATTAACATCGGAGAGATGGAAGGGAGTGGGAAAAATGGGTTGTGAGTGATCAGGTATTCGGCTCATCTCAACTTTAAAGAGTTGTCCACTCCACACAGAAAATACTGGTGTGTTCGTTTATTGCTATACAGTCCAGAGCGGTGTGACGAAATAATAATTGTCATTTGATGCAGGTTCGCGTGCGAAGAGTGCGGCGCTCGTTACGCGACGGGGCACCGCCTGCGCGAGCACGCCCTGTCGGCGCACGTGCGCGACGCCCGCCACGTGTGCCCGGCGTGCGAGCGCACGTACCACACGGCGGGCGCGCTGCGTCGCCACCGCTTCCTGAAGCACCTCGGCGGGGAGACCGAGCGCCGGTTCAAGTGCACGACGTGCGACAAGGCCTTCACGGTATGCGTCATCAGTACTCTCACGGTTAACTGTAAAAAGGGAAGGTATGAGATTCTGTTATAACATTCTTTAATGTCACGACGACACGATGAACCCCTCACTGTGCTCCGGCAGTGACCCCTCACCAGACGCTCCTAGTGGAATTTTCAACAATTGTCGGTAAGTAAGTACTCATCATGCCCGCCCAGGAATGCAGACCTAATTAGTAATGGAACGAATTTTGTTTTATATAAGGGATTTATTCGGGTATGGGTGACTCGTTGGAGCTCTTTAGGCGGGTAGTCAGGCCGGCCTGCGCGGATGGGACTCCGCCTACCTCTCACTCTCCATACCTCGTGTTTTGCAACTCCGTTAGTCTGTCCGTGTAAGTGTGACCCAATTCATTTTGTGTCTCCAAATCAACTCAATCCAGTCACTAGGATGGACGACATACACGTGAAGAACACGTGACATGAAGAGCGGAAAGACCTAGCGGAGCATTCCGTTGGCTCTCCCTCGCACCCTCTTGGGACCTGGGCAGGGTGAATTTCTGTCGGACTCGACTTCAACACATAAATGTGACGGTTTACCCTCTCCTTTTGGGGGTGCATGACTTCCATAGTCTATCTCTGGCTGCCTTCTGGAAGCGAATATGAAAACGAGCCCCACGTTAAAATGATAGCCGGATCGGAGCATACAGTCACAAGAAAACAAGAATGCTCCGCTTCTCTCAACTGGCGATGATGTTGATGAAACATAGGAGTAGGTTCTTTCTAGGGACGATGAATTCGCGCCCGCAAATACCTCCTTTTATTTCGCTATAAACAATAATCCAATTGATTTATATTTCTCCTACCATTTCAGCGAGCAGACAGCAGCAACGGGCGCCAACGAGATGTATTTCATTAAAATATGACAGTCATTTGCCGAAATCTATCTCACTTAATAACTGCCTCGTGTAATTTTATTGGCGTCACTTCGGGGACCTATCGATCCTGTGCGACATACGGGTGAATATTGTACAGGTTGACATCGGCACCAGAGCCAACGTATATCAATAAATGATCAATTGTAATAAATTTATGTATAACAGAAGTAATTGAGTTTTAAAAGCGTTGTTTAATTAATAATTGCTGATTGGAATCGAAACGGGAGTGCACAACTGTCATAACGATTCTGGGATAGGGTGGGGGTTTTCTTTAATAACTCATCGCGTGCGTTGTATTGCAGACGCGCGTCATCCTCAAGCACCACACCATGATCCACACGGGGGAGCGGCCCTACGCGTGCAAGGCGTGCGGCAAGACCTTCCGCCACACGGCGGCGCTGTGGACCCACAACAAGCTGGTGCACAAGCGGCCCAAGATCGGCGTCAAGGTCTGACAGGCCACCGCAGGCTAAAGGGACTCTGGCAGTGAATATTGGGGTCCTGGGTCGTCTCTCTCGCCCTGGTAGTGAAATATACTCGGTACATTGGTTTGTGGCAGTATTGTATTGCGACCGCCCGGGACTTAAACAAGACTACAGTGTACTGGTCAAATCCATTATAATTTCTTAACTAAAATTTAAGTCAATTTGATGGTATAAATACAAAATATACTCAACAGCTGACCGACAATCGTCGCATTCAGTACTTGCCCGAGTGGCGACTAGAAATATTTACTAGGTATACTAGAAAAGATTCGGGAATGAAAAAATGTGATGTTTCTGAGGAATTTAACATTGCATCATCTGTGTTATCGACCATTTTGAAGGACCGAAAAAATTGAAGACGCTTGACAGACTGCTTGAAGACCTAATTAGTAATGGGATATACGGAATTTATTCGGGTATGGGTGACTCGTTGGAGCTCCTTAGGTGGGTAGTCAAGCCGGTACGCGCCTACCTCTCATTCTCTATGCCTCATGTTATCCGTGTAAGTGTGACTCAATCCATTTTGTGTCTCGTCCACTGTCCCTCTTTTGGGAGTGTTTTTGATGAATGTATCCTTGAGTGTCTGCCTTGAACTACTGCACCTTAATTTTCCATCTGTATGTAAAACTATGTTCTATGGATTTATATTATATGATTTTTTTATGAATAAAGACAACACTTAAGGGTCACAATTTTAAATCTTAATTGCTAATAACCACATTGAATTTCTTCTCCTTTTTCGTTTTGTAATTTTAAAAATGTAATTGAATTGAAGTTGCGTATTTATGAGTGGGACCGACAAGGAAGCTTTAGCTTCTAAACCGGTCCCGGGAAAGGGTGGGTTCCTTCCCCCCCCCCAGCTGTCTCTTATTAAAAAAAGACTGCTTGAAGACCACAAATCTTGATAAATGTTTTAATGCTAACTAGCGCATGCGTAGAAACCTTTGTTAATTATTTACAGTATTTTGAAAATGTTTTTCATGTATAGTCCAGTAGATATACGTTCGGTCCCCTGAATTTAGCTGTATGGGATTTGACCTGTAATAATTACAGAGGTTGATCGTTTATTATATTGGATTTAAGTATATTAATAGTAAGTAATAAAAAAATTAAAGGGATTGACGATGTGACCCCTGACATTGCTAGCTGCCCCATCGTACTCGGTATGCATGTACGGCGCGCGTCGCTAGATGGCGACATGTGTTCGAACCATTGGACTAGTGTCAGAAAATATGGATGACTTGGAATGACGAATAGTCTCCATAGTTGGCCCGTCATTCGTGTACACCTTACTCGAGATTCCGAACGTATCCAGCATAGCAGGTAGCAACCACCACCGGGAGACATCAGCGAATTCGCCCGGACCTGACAGCAGCGTCCGCTTTAAACCCCGAGCTACCGATTCTTTTGTAACCTTGCACTAATAAGTTCAATGTAAACATGTATGTACTCGTTTCTGTTCACGAGTGTGAAGCCGGCAGACTTAAACAAAATACTAATAATCCCCTATATATTAAATAAAACATTGTTTCCAAATTGCAATAACATTTTAATCAAAAAATATTCAAATATATTTATATATAATCGTCACATCTTTTATTTATTTCTCCTCAGTGTATTAGGTTGATGCACAATCATCCCCCGTTTTGTTTTTTGAATTTGACGTTTAATTGACATTTGAAAGGGTGGCAAGCCGCCGAGTCATTTCGCGATCTTCTCAGCGAAGGAACGATTAGTGAAAGGGCATGCCAAGAGTGGTTTGTTCGCTTAGACGACAAGTCAGAAAAGGGTCGATCATCGGACTTGATGAGTGGACAACATGAGCGAATTGACCGGATGAGTCCTGCAGACAACATGAGCGAATTGACCGGATGGGTCCCGCAGACAACATGAGCGAATTGACCGGATGAGTCCCGCAGACAACATGAGCGAATTGACCGGATGAGTCCCGCAGACAACATGAGCGAATTGACCGGATGGGTCCCGCAGACAACATGAGCGAATTGACCGAATGAGTCCCGCAGACAACATGAGCGAATTGACCGGATGGGTCCCGAAGACAACATAGCGAATTTTTACCGATTCACAGAAGATCGAATCTTGGCTCTACAAAAATGGCGGATAATTACGCGTCAACTTAATAAATACGTAATCGCTCACATTGTATCTTATATCTATTTAACTCTGCATCAGAGATACAAACAATAAAACCCAAAATGCTTATGGTTTGAAATAAAACATTCGTTTGACAAAATACACCGTAAACATTGTAAAATAAAAGCAAATTAACAGTCAATGATGAGTGACGTGGTCCACTGAAGTTTCTGGAACATGGTGCACAATATGAAACACTCCATTCCTCCCGGTCTTGAGCCGTGTTGAGTGGAAGTGAGACAAGACAGGTTCACCCACTCGTGTTAGGTGCGCGCGCCGATGTCGTTCGGAGCGCCACGGGTTGCGTCGGCAGAGGGGAGCATTACAACGCGGGCAGAACGAAAAGAGTCGGCTTCCCATAGAGATCTAGTTAGGTAGCCCGTTTGCGGCGTCATTTACAATTAAATCTTGTCGAATATTACGATAGTGTTATTTATATGAATATCCCTGCAACACAATTTCACACAGAGGACCCTGTTAAATCCTTTACTTAATCTATCCTTCTTGCAGGAAACAGATATCTTGCTCGCATTTCTTCAACTGTCCCTGTGATCACGAACTTATCATCCACGCCGTCGTGACGTCACGACGCTTCATAACCTTAATAGGATTAAGCCACTAAAATATAAAAGGATTTAAAAATAGATGTCCATCGAATCCTCATATGTTTTGACCACATCACTAGACACGAGAGCCGGGTTAGAACTTTGCTGGACTCCGCAAGAAATGCTCGGATAGGTGACGACAAATCGGCGACTCCGTCATGACGTGACTACTTTGATGGTAATAAGAGCGCTCTCTTGACACTTCATAACTTAAAATAGGATTAAGTCACCGACATATAAAAGGCTTCTCGGATCGATGACAACTACAGAATGATGTCCAACATGAAAAAAATGTAATATTCAAAATATAGTATCAAATGATCAAAAACAAACATAGCTTTGCTATTATTAGTGACTAGATCTGACGATTCAGATAATACTTTCTCCCACACAGCATTTTAACAGATGAAATAGATCGCGTTTTAATATAATAGAGCACTTCCCGGATTGGTTAACACTAAAACAATATACAATTTGAGGTTCTTAAGATTCGAGAGGCTGGCGGTAATAACATGGTATGGTGTTCAATAAAATGTATATAATTTGGTATCCCATCAATAGACTAAACAAATACCTCGGAATGGACTTCTATTCAAGGACCGACCAGACACCAGGAGGAAACTCGAAGCTTCAGAGTTGCTCCTTTAGTTATCTAGATTTCTTCTTCTACTGGAGTTACAGCTCTTTTGGCTCCATAACACGTACACTGTTGTTCTGAATGAAGTATTCGTATTCATACTTCGTTGATAGCGCGAAGCGTGACACACAAGAACAATAGCAGGACGATAATTCACAACCCAACTTTCGTTCCTACACAGCAGCAAGATAACTTGTCAGCAGTCTAACGTACTCCAATGGTAAACGTAAAAAGAAAAAGGTCGTATTCTGCGGTATGATGTTGTAGGGGGGTGGGGGACAGGTAGGTAATGGGATAAGAACTATTATACCTATATATCGGCGATTCATGAATATGTCATAAAGATGGAACAGATAAAATCACGGAAGTAGCAATATTTTAGTCATTTCTTACAGCAATCAGTAAAATATCAAATCCTGCATCTCGTCATTCAAGGCACGATTACTAGCAGAGGAGGACCGTAGTCCGGGAAGTTCACAGTCCGAAATTTTCTGCTGCAAATAAAAAATTCGTTAAGATGTTTATTATGATTATCAACACAATTTGTCATTTTGAAGGATAGCATGTTCTTACCGCCAGCTCTTCATCTGTGTAAATGCAAATACAAGGTGTTCAGCGGAAAAATTTCAAGATTAAATTGTAATTGCTCGTAAACCATCACGGTGAGGTAAGTAGAAGGGGTATTGTTTAACGCGCGTAATTTGCGGATTTGCCAGTCGCAATGAGTCACTGGTCGGGAGCGCACCGCGCGTTAGCGGTTGAGAAATATTTTAAGTGCGGTGATTCATCGGTTTGTGCGCGTCGCGCTTTTTATATTCACTTTAATTTTCGACGAGTAAGTGATGAACCGAGCACGCAACCTATCCGGTGACAGGTGCAAATGTTCAGACAAGTAGGGACAATGGTTAACCAAATTCCTCTGGGACCGTCAACGTCAGCAGCGATGCCAGAATATGCGGTTCAAGTTTGACGTGAAAGATTGCAGCCTGTACTGGAATAAAAAAATCAACAGTGCACGTTATTTTGAAAAAGAAACTACAGTTTCACCCACACAAACTGCAAATCGTGCAGTTTCTCAACGAAAATAAATATTCTTCACTGGACCTTACACCGTGCGACTTTTTTTTTGTGGGGATACCTTAAGTCGAGAGTTTACAGCGGCAATCCTCTAACAATTCGGGCCCTACAAGAAAATATCCGCCGTAAAGTTGCTACCATTGAACCAACGCTTAGCTCTCGCGTGTTCGTAAATTTAAAAGTCCGATTGCAAGATTATCTTGAGAGAAATGGACGTCATTTAGACGATATTGTTTATAAAACGTTAAATTAGCGTCGTTAAACTCCATTTTGTATAATAAAATATGAGAATAACATTGTAGTTTATTATTTTTATTTAATATTAAATTTGAATATTTTCCGCTGAACACCCTTTACAACACAAATGTCTTTACGACAAATCTATCCCTATGGTCGTCTGACACTCGCTCCAACACGTCTCCTTATCCGCTGTCAGGGAGATCGGCGGGTCGAGCGGCCTCATGATCCTGGCGTGCAGCGCGTGCGTCTGCTTGTGCTTCTTCAGGCTGTAGGGCCGCCCGCACGCGTAGGAGCACTCGTCGCACTTGTGCGGCTTGTGCCGCGAGTGCGTCAGGCGGTGCTTGCTGAGCGAGCTGGAGTCCCGGCTGGCGTACGTGCACTGGTCGCACTTGAACGGCTTCTCCCCAGTGTGGATACGCTTGTGGATCTCCAAGACCCCGGCCTGCGTGAAGCGCCTCGCGCACACGGGACACCCGAACGGCTTGACTGTCATGTGTGTCTTTTTGTGCGTGGCCAAATACGCGGTGTTGGAACAAGTGTATTTGCACTCGTCACAAGAAAACGGTTTCTCTCTGGAATGCGTCAGTTTGTGCCTTTGCAGGTGTCCGTTTCTCGCGAAAGCTTGTCCACATTCAGCACACTGGTAGGGTTTCTCTCCGGAATGCGAGCGCATGTGTATGCCGAGGTTGCCCGAGCTGGAGCAGGTGTAGACGCACAGTAGGCACGCGAAGGGCCTCTCTCCGGTGTGGACGCGCTGATGCCGCAGCAGATCGTTGGACTGCGTGAAGCAGTGACCGCACTGGTCGCACGCGAACGGTTTGATGCCGTCGTGGGTCCACTTGTGCCTCTTTAGCGCGAATGCTGAAGAGAAAGGCTTGAGGCACTCTTGGCATTCAAAATTGTTGTTCGATTCTTCGCCGCCCTCGTCTTTCACAGCGGCTGGTTTCTTTCTTCTTCCTGATGCCTTTGGTTCCTTCGATGCTTTCTCTAAGAGATTCTCAAATGGTTCGGTCATCGTGTCACTGAGGTTAAATTCTGTGAAATAACAAAAAAATCATTCAAACTTTGCGCAGAGTTACAAAATAAAATTATTATAGGTACTTACTTCAAACGGACGTAGAATGTGTTTAAACACTTTTAACAAAACCACCAATTTTATTTATTTATTCAAGCTACGTCAGAACGTATTTAAAACTAACAATAAATACAAAAATAATGCACTTATACATACATAAAGTGGGAGACAGAATATAATATTACAGAATACATTTAGACAAACATCAAGGGAGGGGGAAAGTACAATGTTGATGGATATTAAGTTGATTTAAAAGGAAGCAAGGCATTCAATAAAATTCGTAGTTTTATGCAGAGATTCGGTTTTATTTAATATGTCAAACCACAAAGTGATTACTTTCTACGAAAATATAAATATATACTCAGAAAGGTTATTAAAAATTAATTTCGACTTCACAATAGAAATTTTAAAAGTTAAAATAAAATGTACAATTTTACGTTCGTTACGCTGCCTGCGCACATCTTAGTATGTTTGTAATGTCACGTGATATCTATATTATAATTTTTAATATATTACGTTTAAAATTGATACATTTATTACATTTCGCGTTAGCTCCGGTGGCCGAGTATTTAAGCTGGGGGCGTAGGTTCGAATCCTACCGGTTGCGATATTTTTTTGAGTTTATTATTTTTTTTAGATTTTAATTTAATTTCACGCAATCGTTTTTACGTCATCAATCACAGTATAAACTGCGTATGGTGTACACTCTGTATATTTCAATCTGCGTTATGGTGGTCCAATAACACGCTGTTTAGATGTTAAATTATGTTTCAAACTTTGAAAAATATGCTTTGTGGAAACACCGGCCGTCTTAGCGGAAAGCGGTCGGTTATAATTTTAAATAACTCGCTATTTTATTTGATTTATTTGAGGGCAACATCTATTCTGAACGTCAATACTCAATTTAAAAACTTTATTAAATGATATTAAGTTATATAAATGACAATTAATTTGGTAAGCTTTACATAACACGAAAGAAAATTCCGAAATATTATCTTACGTCACGTATCCGAAATAGCCTGTCGGCGTAAACCGTACAAACATTATTAAAATGCAATTATAAAAGTATGTATATTAAGGATATGTTTATAATAAAATAAATACAATAATAATGAATAATTGAGCTTGTTAATGGCGGCAATGAGTTATAAAATAATACTTATACATTTCTGTCGACTCGCAGTTGACACAAAACGATATGTTTAGACACGTAAACAAATGAATGACAAACGTCCGACAGATGACAGATGCAGACAGTTGAAAGCCATTTGCAAATTTAAAAGTTTGACAGTAAAAATTCATAGAAAACTCGCACTTGTACAAATTGCGTACAAGGTGTGTTTTTCCGCATATCTATTTTGCATTCGGTACAATAACAAGCAATAATGGATCGTCAACCCAGCGTGTAAGAATTGTAATCGCGTATCAGAGCTATTTTATAGATTATTATGTGAATGCTACCAGGGTAAAATAATTGTCGCAAGATTAAACATTTATTATACATTATTTGAGAATACCAAGATTAAGTAATTTTATGAGGCTTTAAACCTTAAGTAGAGCTAACAGCGCTATAATATGAAACCAGGAATCGGCAAACATGAAAGAAAGTTGATTAGAATATATTGGAATAGCTTTGTTAGAAGCTTCTAGAATATATTGGAATAGCTTTGTTAGAAGCTTCTACTTCTGATTAGAATATATTGGAATAGCTTTGTTAGAAGCTTCTACAACAGCTTTTTGTTTGAAAGTGAATTAGGCAAGAGTGGTATGTTAAAATGAGTGTGGCGTTTTATCCTCTACCTACGCCTGCGAAGTTCCGTATGATGGTGTTAGTTAATTCATTCGTTTAAAATTAGAGAAAATAAATGTGAAGCTGGGAAATAGATTTAAGTTCGGATTTTATAAACTGTGATACATCTATGGGATGAATGTGTGAGCGCTTGAATGTTGGTACGATGATGAGTGTATGTGTGTGAAAGAGATGAATGTATCGCACCGTGGTCGGCGCGGCCTCTCGCCTCCGAATCGTTGAACTGTAAACATAAGACCTGCACTACATTATATCGAGGCATTCAGAATACACATGTAACAAAAACATTTTTGTTACCACGAACAAATATTATTCTGACGACACAATCCCTCACACAAAGAGTCAACGCGATCACCCGCACAAGTTAAAGATATAACATAAACAAAAACGTGTTACATGCCTCAGATACATATATTATATCATAACACCTCTGCATATAATATATTTTTCTGCGCATCTGGTGTAAACATTTTGTTTTAGACTGTTTTTTCAAGTTCTGTTGGCTTTGTTTTGTGGATGTTTGATATTTTTTCCTAGTTGGTATCTACAAAGGTACTGAATATTTTTACAAACGTTCTGTGTACTAAGTTCCCCCACCCGCGAAACTTTACGTTTCACACTTTCAAACGCAGTTTCTCGACATATTTCCCCGGGAAGCCGTAAAATGAATATATTCATAATCTTTATTTTTGTCTTCTTATCCCAGGAGAGTCGGGGGTCTCGAAAGGCGCTTCTAACATCCCGTCTTGCGCATTGATACTTGTTAACTAATGAAAACTGTTTATATAAGCTTAGTCTGGGGCAACCCAACGGCCGCCTTCCCTTCAGTGAAGCCAAAAAGTTATTTTTGGTAATCGTTCTTCAATTTATCAATTCTTAATCCTACTCTCTTCGCAGATACCAGTTACCATCAGCTATAATTCCATTCAAAGCGCCGTTCACTTTATTCCCTGCAGTAATCTTTCTTTCGATATCTTTCTCAGTCTGCGTGGGTGGGACTCCGCCTACTCACCTACCTCTCACTCACCATACCTCGTATTTTGCAACTCCGTTAGTCTGTCCGTGTAAGTGTGATTCAATCCATTTTGTGTCCACTGTCCCTCTTTTGAAAATGTTTTTGTTTGCTTTGAACTACTGCACTTTAATTTTCCATCTATATGTAAAACTATGTTCTATGAATTTATGTTATATGATTTTAAGGGACGCTGGAGAGTCTAAATTTTAAAATCTTTGCGATAATTGCTAATGACCACAATGAATTTCTTCTCTTTTTTCGTTTTGCATATACTTAAATATGTAATTGAAGTAAAGTCGCGTATTTTGATTAGTTTTGATGAGTGGGAGTGACAAGGAAGCCCTAGCTTCTAAAACGGTTCCGGAAAAGGATGGGTTCACCCCTTCCCCTTCAGCTGTCTTTATTAAAGTCTTTACCAGAACCCAATAATATTAAAAAATCGTTTACTAACAAATTAAATTACAAACGACAAAAATTGACATAGATAGCTAATAAAATGTATAATCATCCTTCCCACAGATGATAACAAATAAAATGTAAACCACCACTAGTGGCTTTCTGATTCTTCTATCAATTTCACTTCTATGTTATCAATTCTATGTTAATGTCTTAACCGCACTTGGACGATTTTTCTACACTTCTTGATTAAAGCGTCCATTATTCTCTCATGTCACTGGCAACACCAAGTAGCTGTGGGCTTGTCACTTTTACCAGTGTTGTTTATGTTTACTGTTTCACGAAACTCTCCCGAAAGCCTCCCGGGAGAGTATTTCCTCGTCATATATCAATTGTAAGTAGCTTCTAAACATTCTATTCCGACACGTTTCACTCTCCGTACATTTGTAAATTCTATAAATCGAATAACATCCATTATTGAATACAAGATGTCAAAATATTTCGCCTTGTCTATTAGGCACATGTTTTCCATTGATTATGTTCTATTTTTGAAAAATGTTGCTCTCAGATTGTTTATTGAGCCAGTGTGAATTGTGTTTAAACAAGTGTCCAGCTTTAACCTACTTGTTTCAGCTGTCAAAGTGAGGTTAGGTTTACGACAAATAATTTTTTTTTCTAAATTTGGCGCGAGTTTCTTATTTCATTTCCCCCCGTGATGCTATTTACATCGTTGATTTACTAAAAGGGTTGATAATCGTGAGCAAGGGATTATTTTTGATTTTCGTATAATTTTGACAGTAGGCTCCGGTGTGATCATTGTAAAAAATCTCGTCAAAAGTGGCGAAATGTTAAATAATCGACCACGCGATAAATATATTTTTTGTAATGTGGGCTTTTTAAACTAATCGTATTAAAATAATTCTCTCTATTTGTACGTCAGTATCACATTTAATAACGTATTTTAATAAATTTTCTTGCCGGGATACGACTGTGCTCCGATTCTGAGCGGAAAATAAACGATTTCGCAATGCCCTTGCGGGGGGGTGGCTATTGCTAGTGCTTCGAGGCAGATAGTAGCCGCTACGCGGCCAGTTTTTCCATAGAATTTACATTTCAATGCGGAAATATCTTATTATATTGCTTTAATAATCACCATGTCGTGTATATTGTTTTTATTTCCAGTAAGAAAAAACAAAATATTTGTAAAATTATTAATTCCACATATACATGTACACCTAGAGCTATCTTAAATTGACATCATTCCAAGAATTGTTCACACCAGTTTTTGGACAAATATTAGACACATGTGACATCTATGGCACATTGCGGGAAGATTGCTAATCTGTATTGCCATCTAGCGGATTTATAAAGAAAATTAATGACACTATAATCGAATGCGATAGATCCAATTGATGCAATGGATACCGAGTGTAATACATTTGTGTGAAGTGTTAAAAATCAGTTTTTGATTTCGTTTTATTTTTTAATTTCTAGCGCTGCGTCCTCCTGGCTGAGAAGACGCCTCGATGAGAAACATGGCGGCGATGGCGTCACGTCACAGTTGACATTACAAATTTAGAGTAATCTGATACCAAATATGAAATGGATGACATAGATAACTATGTACAATTCAAAATGGAAAACGTTAACAGTTATAAGCCCATCGAAATGGAGAGTATTAACAGTTATAAGCCCGTCGAAATGGAAAATGTCAACTGTTATAAGCCTGTCAAAATGGAAAATATCAACTGTTATAAGCCTGTCGAAATGGAATACGTAAAAAGCTATAAACAAATCGAAATGGAAAACTTGAAAAATTATAAACTCGCACAAATAAACAGCTATATTCCAACTCAATTAGATGAAAGAGAGTGTTATAAATCGATGGAAATGACGAACACAGAGAGATCAGGCGAGACAGATAATACAAAACGCTCCAAGCCAGTCGAAATGGAGAACTTAAGCAATTGTAAATCAGTCAAAATAAAACTGGAGAACCACGCTCAGCAAGATGACGATAACGATGAAGATGACGACGATGAAGAAGAAGAAGAAAAAGAGGAAACAAACAGTTCCTACTTCTGCAGCGAGTGTCTCAAGTCTTTTTCATCTGCGTTTTCTCTACGACGGCACAAATGGATCCACGAAGGAATCAAACCGTACGCCTGTGACCTGTGCGGCTACTGCTTCACGCAGTCCAACGACCTGGACCGCCACAAGCGAGTCCACACCGGTGAGAAGCCGTTCGCCTGTAACCTGTGCGATTACACCTGCTCCAGCCTGGGCAATCTCGGCATCCACAAGCGCTGCCACTCGGGCGAGAAGCCGTATCTCTGCACCGAGTGCGGCCAGGCCTTCGCCAGGAACGGACATCTGCAGCGTCACCGCCGCACTCACACCGGGGAGAGGCCCTACTCTTGTGACGAGTGCAGTTATACATGCTCCAATACGAGCTACCTCTCGGCGCACAAGAAGACGCACCTCGGCCTTAAGCCGTACGCCTGTCTGGTTTGCGGGAACCGCTTCACTAAAGCCGGGTGTCTCGGAGTCCACATGAGGATCCACACCGGAGAAAAGCCTTATTCGTGCGACCAGTGTCCGTATAAATGCAAAGACTCCAGCTCCCTCAGCAAGCACAGAAGAATACACGGTAAGGAGAAGCCCTTCAAGTGTGTGGACTGCTCCTACTCCACCAGGGACCTCGGCTTCCTGAACAAGCACGCGCTGAAGCACTCGCCGGACAAGCTGTTCAAGTGCGAGGAGTGCACCTACGCCGGCGCTCGGGAGGGCGACCTGAAGAAGCACAAGAAGATGACCCACGACAGGGTGCTGGGGCCGTACGAGCCGGTCGACAAGTCTGTGGTTTTCTAAGCGCGCCCCGAAACATCACGTGATTAATTTAATGCGCGCCTATTCGAAACGACGCTAGCTTTGCGACCGGAGTTAGTGTTATCTAGTGTGTTTGAGTCGAGGACTTTACTTAAGATTCGCGGAGGAGTCGTTCTCCTACCATTTCTGAGATAATTTTATTTAAACACGTCACTGGACAAAAAGTTAAACATCTGAATTATGATGACAAACACCGTTTCGGCAGCCGTTCTTCGGGACATTGTTTGGTGGCACGGCCGTGCCAGAGGTGGCGCCTCGCCACAAGTTATTCGATAATCTGTTGTTAAATCTCGAGTGTGGAAATATTTTTCCACGAGGTAATTTGATTTAAATACATTACAGAAAAAAAAAGAACGTTGAATTATGATGGGCGATAAAACAAAACATCGCTTCGGACAGTTTGGTGTTGCCAGAGGTGGCGCCCCGCCGCACAGTAATTAGATAAAATATTTGAGTGTTGAAATATTGCTGTAGTATTATTTGGTCTAATATGAGATTATTTTAACTGACGGATGGTGTAGTGCATCACTTGACCGAGCGCCGGAACATGTTGCGATAGACTGACATAAATAAATACATCTATACGTAAATATAATTAAAAACAATTCACTTTTTTTAAACACCACTTTATTTTTGCTAACACCGACTGGTTTAAGAACCATCGTTCCTTCTTCAGGGTGAGCGGTTTTTGACAGACACCCTGAATATGGAACGTCAGTTTTTAAACCAGTTGGTGTTAGCAAAAATTAAGTGATGTTTAAACAAGGTTAATTATAGCGGAACACAACAGTACATGTAAATCTTTGTCGAATTGACATTGGACGCGTGCGGCGTACATGCTTGGTATAAAGTACTAAGTTTAATATCCTTTTAAACGCAATGAGGTCCCACTGAATTAAGATTCACTAATAATAAGTAATTGAACTACTACGTGCGTAAGTTTGAAAACTTTCTGGTCAAAAAAGTGATGTGTGAGACGGGCATTCATCAGTTCCGGGCCTGCTGTCACGCGTGCATTTTTTAAAGGTGCATTCTGAGAATTAAATTGTCACACCGTCCTATATACAGGGGGTAACAGATCTAGTCCAGAATATTTGATGGGCGGATGGATACCTGGCTAAATTTCGAATCGAAAATGTATGAAATTTTTAAGTCTACGTATTCGAAATAAATATTAGCGAAATTGGGCCGTCATTAGGCTTAAACTCTAAACTGGGACATTATTATCTAAACCGGGACAATTGTCGCTTCGCATTTGGTTCAAATAAGTTTGAGATCAATTTAGACGTACAAACAAACAGATAAGCGAGTGTTATGTACGGAAGTAAAGAAACCAGTAGGTACAAGACAGACATTAAAGAGCTAACTATCAAGTACACTCTCCCATAAAGGGACTGAGTCACGTCATATACGGTCATATACCCCATCTCATAGTCCACGTGTTGATGAAATCCCCATACAACTTGAGATTCCTCGCATTACTGATCAGGCCGACCATTGAAGCCAGTCAAGCCTCCAATGACGCGATCACGAGCTTCACGCAATGCCACAAGATGTGTTCCGGAGTTTGATTCACTCGCTCGCATACACACCGTGGGGCATCCACGAGTCTAAAATCAAACAGTTTATTTTGGAATTGGCCGTGTCACGTAATCTGCCACTCAGATTGATTCAGATCCGGAGGTCCCCGTACACCCTTCGATTTAACAGCGACGCGGGGGAAAAAAGAGTGAGTTCGTCTACCTCATATTTCTTATGTTAATACCCTCATTCTATTAGTCTGCTCGTTAAACGGAGTGTCCGAAGGTCTGAAAAGAGTGCCTAAATAATTCACTTCCACTCCCGATTTCAGGCTACGACTCCATAATTTGGAGATCTGCAGAAAGAACTCCAGCTATAACAGGTAACGTTACCCTAAACAATGTTCTATAAGCGCCAGTGAGGGTGATGAGAGAAATTCGTCGTCCTTTATTCGCAGCCGCAGCGATCACATCTATTCTTATTCGGTGCGCCCACAATTTGGACGTACAGTCAGAAGTATTGAAGCTAATATCATGCATCGCCGTGTGAAAGGTAAATGTGGCTTCTTTGAGGTCGCGACAGCCGTTACACGTTCTTGAATGTCCGCTCGGCCACCGCGTGCAACATTACTGCCATTTCACTCTGCCGTCCTTAATATAAAGCTGTTTTATAAATGGGTCTTTTCGCAGTTCATTCGTAAATTTTCAATTTCTTTTTGACATTTTAAACACAATTTCGAAAGGGTTAGGTTAAGGCCTGAATTAAAAGAGGTTGATAAATGACGCGCTGCCGCGTCACCATACTAAAACGTAATTACACTGATCCATGATCAGCGGGAACTGTCGCTGCGGGGAGCTCGCGCACAGCACCCACAACGGCCGGGGCCAATTTGGTGTCAACAAAATATTTCAATTAATCGAAATTATCGCATATTTTTAAAAATGCTTGTATCTCTGCCACGGTTGAGATTAGGCAAATGCTTCTTCTTTCAATTCGTCGTCCTCCACGAGTGCTCTCCCCCGACTCCTATTCCTGGCAATCAGCGCCGGCGCCAAACATTTTTGCCGATTATTTTTTTCCGCCCTAGCAACTTTAATGATGGGCGATATTTTGTTAGGCCGGCATTTTGAAACTTGCCCAAAGGCGGCTTTTTACCAAAAGACGGTCTTTATACTAGTGTTGACTACAGATTACTGCTTTATTAGGAAATAACTATAATATTATTTATACCTGCATTATTTTTATTACACACTATCTATTATCGTTTTTCAATTTCGCCAGCCCTGCCTGCGCGTAACGTCGGCACTGTTGGCAATTATTCTCCAGTTCTCGGACTCTCCCATCCTGCTCCAGTCCTCTACCTCTAGGTAGCTTCCACAGGGGTATCATGATTTTTGGTGTCCTACCATCTGGCATTCTTTTAACGTGGTCGTCTTTGGGATGTACATAATCTTACAATTGTTTGTTGTTTAACATTAAAATTTTTGTGCACCGGGCGTGCTACGCCCAGTATAAGATTTTATCACTCTCTAAACATTCCACTCTGCAGTCCTACTCTTGTACAGCCAACTCGAACCTCATACTCAATATTTTGATTATTTACGATAATACAATGTGTTCCCGTACAGTTTGTTGCGACGGGTGACGTGTATGGCAGCTCGGTTCAACGAGTGCTCACATTTTACACGAAAACGAGGCAGGAGACGTCTCGACACGTCGATGAACCTAGTGATTGTAACTATTTATGTATGTAACTTAAAATATATAATTTTAAAGTAACAAGTTCTGTATTTGCGACCATAACCCCCGATCCTCTCTTCCAGTCAACCTCAGTTTTACATTCTAGAATCAAGACTCTTCCAAAATGGACCAAGAGAGCGCCCAGGCTCGATGGATTGATAAAATTGTCTCGTGGAGACTTTCATCTAGCAGTGAATTATAGATGATCAAACAATTCTATATATTTCTGTTAATATAAAATTTTGAGGTGATCTGAATATTTTTGGGGTGGTTTTCAGCATTTTCCAATAATATAAACAATATATATTATTAGGTACCAAATCACATTTAAAAAAAAAACAAATCCCTAACACATTGATGCCATATATACTCATAGTTAAAATGTTTTTTCAGAGAAATTTAAATATTTATGATGTTCGGAGAATCGTGTGTTGCGCCTAGTAACGTTTCTTGATAGTGCTTAGGTTACATGATCTTTAAGCACATCCGAAGATGCATGTTGTAATTTAATAACCCTGCCAAAGGCCTGGAATGCCTGGGTAAAAGTAATAAATAAGTTAAAAAAAGTAATAATAAAAGTTGAAAATGACATCTTTGCGTAAACAAGAAACAATTTTCGTTTCAATCGAGTCATATTTTAAAAAAAAATCGCAGATCTATTTGATTTTTCAAGTGGTACACACATAAAATGTTCCTCGTCAATGTTCAAAACCCGTCTTCTATATGTACATTTTATTTCATGTCTAGTCATTTATTGATCTGTAGCGACATCATATACAGGAACACAGAGAGTCCTGGGGAAATTTGGGCTATCAGCCTCACCTTTGAACAGATTCATCTGATACATCTCATTAATGTATAAAACTCAACCTCCAAACGGGTGACACATTTAACTAACAAACCGTTTACCCCGTAAATGTTATTTATTTATTTTTATTTTATATTTTTTATTTATTATCGTAGTTTTATTAACCACAATTGAGTTTAAAAAACATCTACCGGTTTCGGAAAACACTTTTCCTTCTTCAGGATGTCATAACTAAGAAGGAAAAGTGTTTTCCGAAACCGGTAGATGTTTTTTAAACTCAATTGTGGTTAATAAAACTAAGATAATAAATAAAAAATATGAATCTTAACCACCAAGTTAATATTGCTAATTTTAAAAGTATTATTAATTATTTATATAAATACATTAATTAATGTTCACTGGGCTATGCTGTGGCTGTGACAAACATTTAACATATTTTTATATACTAGTCTATAAAGTAATAATTACACAATATTAATGTTTCAGGGTTAAAAGCGAGGAAACTAAAACATACACTCGAAGTTATAAAGCGACAAGTCTTCAATTATTGCGCTGTTCCTATCCTGATCTATGGACGCTTACAGCTGGCCTTGTATACAAGTTCATAGCAGTCCAGCGAGCCACGGATTGGACTGCGCTCGGAGTGTCCACGCAGACTAAGAAATGAAGACACTCGCGGTAGAAAATGTAGTTTGCCAAATAAAAGTTGAATAGAAAAAAAGAGGCGAGCATCTCGACAAAAGGAACAACAAACCCTCGGAGTAAAAAACTGACCGCAAGTTACGATGCAATGTATTTTGAGTGTTGATAAAAATGGATCAAATTATTAAATAACTGAAGCGAATGCGTAAAACCGTTAGTAACAATGAATTTTAAGTGATTTTCTCAATGACCTTTGGCTATTTGAAATGACCAATGCAACAATTGTTAGTGTACTCACAAATAATAGATACACTCGAATCAGTGCAATGCTGAAATATCTGAATATGATGACCTTTCAGCAGAAAATATATTTTAATATAATGGTATTTATTACAAAATTCTCAATAAGAAAATATCAGCAGAATTCACACGAAAAATGGATGTAAATCAAGATGAGAACGAGCATCGTACACGAGGATGAGACAGACTGCCATTAAGGAAGAAGGCCAAATCTCAGAAATCGATGATGTACAGTGCGATGAAGATTTTTAATGAAATGCCAGAAAACAGAAAGGAGGAGAAATTGAATAGATTTAAAATGAAACTGACCAAATATGTAAAAGATAAGACTTTAATCTTGTATATATTAGAGCATATATAGGAGTGCTTATGTATGCACTATGTTGAGAATTAACAAATACAGAATGCAACGAAGACTGTCCAAGCCTGAATAGACAAAATTGACCGAATCGTCAATCTAATTTTTCCATGGCATCTCTTAAGACAGGGTTAAAGAAACGAGCTCGTGTGGAAAGTTGACAATATGATGAAGCAATCTGGTAAAGACTACGTCATGCTCTGCAATATTCAGCTGTAGATCCCACAATCACTACCACTCTCGTTTGACCCTTTGCTGGTTCTATTAAAAACATGCGTTTCCCCAGGATCAAAATTATTAAAATTAACAATTTAAGATTTTTTTATATTCATAATACATATACCTTAGATGTTAGATGTCTCTGCTCCGTTGTCTTGATGGTAAGATGTGGAAGGTTCATTAATTATTTAAAAAAAAAACACATTTCTATTGTAAAAATACTGTTTTTGCTATCAGGATTCGTACCTGGATCTCTTTCCAATCCGAGGAAGGTGCATTATCCAACTTGCTACAGCAGACAGTACTTTTGATGACAAATTTTCAAACCCATATGTTACACTTTCCATATGTTATTAATTTGAATAGTGTAACATATGGGTTCGAAAATTTGTCATCAAAAGTACTGTATGCTGTAGCATAGTCGGATAATGCACCTTTCCCGGATTGGAAAGAGATCCAGGTTCAAATCCCGGTTGCGCAACGACAATCTTTTTTGATAAAATTGATCTTATATGCATATCTTTCTAATTAATACATTTAATTTCTAGTTACTTTTAAAAAATATATATACATATTAATGTACTATAATAAAACCATTATTGTTAACAAGGGATGAAACTCATGCTAAAATAGCCATTCTCATTTGAAAATAAACCGATTGATACACTACATTGGAGTGAAATGTCAATTTCTTTTAAAATATAATATTATATATACATATAAATTCTTTTCGGTGTGAATATTGAATTTTTGGACAAATATAATGTTATTTTTTAAATGTAAAACTGTGACATATATAGAAACCTCATACTGTGACATATATAGAAGAATGTATTTAAATTATGAGATATGTAGACCTTTAAAACAATATTTTTTTTAAACAAATAATAGATATCTCATAGAGACAAAGCTATTTTTTATTAATGGAGAAATATGGGTAATTACAAGGCTTACGACCTGTCTTCGACTGGCTTACAATATATAAATTGAAAAATATTGGTTTTTTAGGCGTATTCTAGTATAATGTGTAAATAATATTGCTTTAAATAATTCAAAAAAATCATTATATTCTCATTGTGATATATATGCTGTTTCAGGAATGAATATCAAATATAGTCCATAGATGGCGATAGTGACATATTAACATGTATAAAAATTGGACAGATATGGAGATTGATTAATGGGTGAGAACGGTGAACGTTCTATTTGTATAAAGTGATCACTTAAGCCAGCCGGAGACAGGTCGTAAGTCCTGTATTTACTTATATATCCATTAATATAATAAAAAATAGCTTCGTCGATAGGAGAAGGCGGAAGGAAATAGGAGAGGGCGGAAGGATATAGGAGAGGGCGGTGTGGATGAAAAATGTTTAATCTTGTGGTAATTTTATTTTACATACTCTTGTCAAGTTTCGAGAGAAATGGACTTCAAGTCAAATCTGTCTAAATTCCTGAACACTTCGAGTCAACTCTTAACGCTACCAACTCACACATCATAAATAAATCATATTTATTCCTTTTTACTTCTCCAATGGATCATTCGGTGTTTCTTCATCGATCCCGACTGGGTGAATTTCTTCCCGCACTCTTCGCACGAGTACGGCTTCTCGCCCGTGTGCGTGCGCTCGTGCGATCTCAAAATCCCGGACTGCTTGCATCGAAAGCTGCATTTACTACAAGAAAACGGTCTCTCTCCGGAGTGTATGAGCATATGTGACTTAAGATTGTAGTTGTACGACGCGGTGAAATCACACTCCGCACATGCAAACGGTTTCTCGCGGTTTCCACCCGAGTGTATTTTCTGGTGGTTTTTGAGATGTTCTTTTCTCGTGAACGTAGACCCGCACAAGTCGCAAGCGAAAGGTTTTTCACCCGTGTGCGTGCGTCTGTGCAGTATCAGGGAGCCGGACTGCGCGCAGCTGTACCCGCACTGCTCGCAGGAGTACGGCTTCTCGCCCGAATGCGTGCGCTTGTGCAGTTTCAAGCTGCTCAAGCCGGAGCACACGAAGCTGCATACGTCGCAGGCGTAGGGTTTCTCGCCGGTGTGCGTGCGCCGGTGCTTGAGCAACGCGCCGGACTGTGAAAAGGCAAACCCGCAATCGCCGCACACGTACGGCTTTTCGCCCGTGTGGATGGCCGTGTGCGCCTTTAGCGAGTCGGATCGCGAGAATGTTTTATCGCAGTAATTGCACGGAAAGGTTCTGCTCTGTTTGACATTGTTCGTGGTGGCGCTATCGTCGTAAATTATATCCGATTCCATTATTGTTGCAAATTAAATTAATTGATTTTATTTGTTATCGAGTTCCCTGCAACAAGATAGAAGATTATTACTGTCATCGGTTATAACATGATTTTAGTTTACCAACAAAATTCACGTTTACTCTGAAATAATAATATACTAGATACAGTGTGAGACAATAATTTTATAAACACTTATCAAATTGATAAATAGCTTATTGAGACATAGGAAATGAATTTAACACTACATAGAAAACGATAAAGAAATCGGAACATTCTCTTCTATTGCAGGAATACAACAAATCAGTAAAACAGTAGAAAATAAAAATATAAAGAGAGAGACAAAAATAAAATAATTATTTTTCCAGGGGAACGGGAGGGTGAGAGGAGAGGAAAACGGGATAGGGAATAAAATCTGTGTAATAAAAATAAAATGAAGGGCATTAAGGTTTATATATTGAATTTAGATTTGTTTAAGTGTGAGTTAAAATAAAAGGAGGCTCGGTAGAAAAATTAATTTAATTAATTCTTAACTTAGTACACACACAAGCACTCCTACATATGCTCTAATATAAACAACATTAAAGTCTTTTCTTTGACTAAAACTTATCTTCTACATATTTGGTCAGTTTCATTTTAAATCTATTCAAATTCTCCTCCTTTCTTATGTTTTCTGGCATTTCATTAAAAAATTTCATCGCACTGTACATCATCTATTTCTGAGATTGGTCCTCAGTCTCAGTCTATCCCTTCCCCTTGTACGGTGCTCGTGCTCATGTTGATTTGCATCCATTTTTCGTGTAAATTCTGCTGATATTTTCTACTTAAAGGTTAACATGATGAGTTTTGTTTGGCCACTGGTCGGCCCACTTCCGATGGAGGTCGAAATCGCTTCGCACTTCATACAGTTTAATGAAGTGTGGTTATGTTGTTATTTAAACCGTTATTGAATTATACTTCAATTAAGTGTCTGAAGTGCGAAGCGTGCACGAGAAGTGCGCGTGAAACTTCACGAAGTACACACTTCAGTGAACTACACAAAGTAAGCGGCAAACACTTACACAGTTCTCTATACATACATAGTTCGCAGTTAATTGTGCGCATTGTTGAGTGAGAGCTTCGTTGCAGGCAACTAAGATATTTGCTAGTGTGTGTGAAGTGAAGTGTCGCCATAATTTAAAACGTGTGAACTGCGAAGCGTGAGCATTAAGAACTAGTTCATGAAGTACTTCGTACAGTGCGGAGTCATCGCTAGTAACTCCGCCTCTGAGATTAAAATTTTTTCAGAAGGTCTTTTCCAATGCCCGACAGCCATGTGCAGGTGATTAATTGAATTCTTGGTCATCTACGAAGACGCTAAGCGCTTCCTCCAAAGATATACCTCTTAAACGCAAACTAACCGATAAAATAATGCGTCAATTTTTAAATTGAGAATGCTCTAAAATATTTCAGTACTTATAGGCAATGTTTCCGTGCTGTTTTGCGCTTTTCAAGTCAGATTTTTTAATATGAATGATAAAAAAAAAACAAATTTTATACTACGTATACATACACGATCTAACTGAAGAAATAGCCAGAAAGTAATTCAATGTTATTGTACCGTTTGCTGACAAAACTTCCAAATAATTGTACGTCAAACACTTCTGTCAAACAACAAGCGGGGCTGTGCACCGACTAGGATCGTATTTGTACGGCTGGACACAGACCGGGACCTATTACTGCCGCGACAAAATGATCTGCAAATATCACGCTATGTAAATCATCGCTTTCACTTTTAACGCGTTAGCGACGGCATTGTGTTTAAATTTATTTAATAACACCCATTATTAATGTTAAATGTATAATAATAAACACAGAACACTACAATGCCCTACAAAATTATATATGTAATATGTGCGAGCTCCCCCGAAGCGCAGTTGTCACTGATCATGGATCACTCGCAGTGTAATTACGTTCTAGTGAGATGACAGTCATTTATCTACCTCATTTAGTTCAGGTTTTAAGCTAATCCTTTTAAAATTGTGTTCAAAACGCCGAAATGATATTGGAAATTTACGAATTAACTGCAAAAAGACTACCCATTTATAAAAAAAAGCTTTGTGGTGACTACAGCAATGTTGTACACGGTGGGCGAGCGGACATTAAACATCGAGTTCTCTTCATCTGTTAAAACATTCTTTAAAAACTATGATTCCATTCAAGATGATTTAGTTACTGCGGCCAAAGAGGCCACATTTACCTTTCACACAACGATGCATGATATGAACTTCAAAACTTCTGACTGCACATCTAAATTGATCTTAACATGTCGGTCTAGATGCCATTCTCGTAATTATTAAAAATTAACTGTGTTTATTCTTGTGGATTTTTAAAAATTTGCGATACTTTTAATTAAATAATATCTTGGCGTTCGCGTCACATCCAGCGGCGGGGCGTTGACAATCTTATGGGTACCGCACTGGAATTGATTTAGATTCAGATGAATTTAACAAAATTGTTAATGGTGGGATAAGAACCCGTGGACTGAATCGTTTACAATAATGATTAGTTGACGCAACCCGAAATGGATTCAGGAAGGAAAATAATGGCCTATCTTGCTCTAAAGTTCTGGGTTGGATGTCGTTTTTTCACCTCTAGTTGACTCGGACCTTTTTCATGAAGAACCGAGATATCACTGCACTTCTGGAGGTGCTTAGAACATTGCCCCCTTGTGGTCCTAGCGTTACGCACGGCGCTGCTTTCGGACGGTAAAAAAATGACACAGATCTTGACAGTTCGGTGTCGGAAGGCAGTCTGTCCCCCCGTCGGCAAAATCCCTTAGTAATTAGTTGACCAGAGCGGGACAAGTATGTATTGGAAGGACAAAATGCACAGGGAGTAGGTACTCGACTACAGCGTTGAATGTATAATATATTATTCAAAGAAAAATAAGAAAGGCGCCAAGGCGACGCTTTTTAATGGCTTTTTTGGAGAAATAAGGAATGTAGAGAGAAGAGTAGTCAATATTTAGGCTAACGTGAAGTGTCATTTGTTTTCTGATAGAGATTGGGAAATGATTTTCAGTAAACTTTATTTATTTAATATCACATGTTGTAAGTACATTTCATATTTTAATATGTGGCTCACTAGGCTCCGCCCGTACTGAGGCAAACGTTTAATATTTTTAATCACCAATCATATTATAAATAATTAGTTTATCAACTATAAATTTAGAATAAGAAAGATAAAAAATAAAAAGTAACAGAACATGATGCAATATTTAATCTTGACAAATTTATAATCTACCTGAAGGATAATACACATTTTAACGAGGTTAAATAATAAAGATCAATTTAATTTAACACAGATACACACACACACACGTGCGTCATCGGTGTTGGGTCTGAAGTCTTGACTCTCTACTACGATATGAACACACATTCGGTCTGAGTTTTTAGCCAGAATTTTATTATGTCTTTGTACGGTTTGTGTTAGTCAATGTATTTAGGGAGAGAATTATACAATCTGGGAGCTACAAAAACATAGTATTTCAGCCAGTATGTGGTGCATATCCTAGAAGTTGCTAAACTGTTCTTCTCTGAGATTCTGGTATTTTTGGCTTTCCTATGGAAATCTCAGATGTCCTTATTAATAAAGGACAGCTGGAGGGGGGGTGGGGGACCGGCTTAGAATCTAGGGCTTCCTTGTCGGTCCCATTCATCAAAGCTAATCAAAATACGCGACTTTAATTCAATAACATATTTAAGTACAAGCAAAACGAAAAAGGAGAAGAAATTCAATGTGGTTATTAGCAATTAAGATTTAAAATTTAGACCCTTAAGTGTTGTCTTTATTCATAAAAAATCATAACGTAAATCCATAGAACATAGTTTTACATACAGATGGAAAATTAAGGTGCAGTAGTTCAAGGCAGACACTCGGGGGTACATTCATCATAAAGACTCCCAAAAGAGGGATCAGATGTCCTTATTGATGAAGTAAATAATGTTTTTAGCATAGATCTGAATAATGTCCAGTATCCTCAGTCTGTCGAAAAGTATATTCGAGCTTGTTCTCATTGGTAATTTGAATTGAATCTTAAGTAATATTTTTTGTACGTTGCAACATGAGCTGGAGTGAAAAGAAAGTCAATGTGCGTGGATTGTTGAAAATTATGCCTGTGAAAAGAACACGACACGGCAAAAATCAAGATAAATCAAAAGAAATCTTATTCTACTCCAAAAGTTCTTTAAAATGCATTAATGTTAATATTTCATCAGTACTGTATTTAGGAGGCTCTCTTGCAATACACAAATCAATAAATATCACTTCTATGGATCAAAAACAAACTACACTTTCTTTTCTTTCATTAAATTTGACAATTATACTGTTTAAACTTTAATCCATCGATATGTCTTTTCGGCGATCCTTTTGATTGATAAGAATAGTTGCACTGTGCGAACGAAAACAGTTATTTCGCTGTGTGAGTAAACATTTTGTAATTACACATATATGCGCACTGCGAACATGAAAACAGTTTTTCCTCCGAGTGAGTGAGCATATCGTCACCGTCAGCAGCAATACCACATATCATCAAAGAATTGTGTACTTTACAGAAGAGGGATAGAACTAGTTTTCAATGATTTTTGTATAATTACTTACCTTTCTAGAGATGTAAAGAGGAGCAGATTATTTCTAAACTGTATCTGAACTAAACTTAGGTACGATTCCCTTGACTTGTGCGCAATTGACATGGATGTTACAGATGATATGTGGTGATTACATTTATTTGATTTGAACGCTTCTAGCGGACGCTATCGTGAAACTAGTGATATAAAATGATACCCTGAGAAAATACGAATCCAATGTTATTAATATCTCCCCAAGCAATAAATCATGGACACAACAAACATCTACACACCAGTTCCGAGAGCAACAACGACATTTTATCAAAGATTCTACATGTTCTTAGCTCCGAAACTGTACAATACACTCAGTACCAACTGGAAATCGTACAATTCCTATAAGATTATACAAATATGGACCCAATATATGATTAAATCAGGTAGAGATGAATCAGAAGCATGGATATCCAACAATTTACTATAATGTATACAATACTTTTACTAATAACTCACTAGTCCTACAACACTCCCAGTCCACATATTTTTATTTTATTCTTACTTTTTTATTCATATTTGATTTATTTTTTTATTCCAAATAACACAACAGCACGAAAAAAAAAAAAACTGGCTACCTTAACACAGACTTTAGTCTAGCAAAGTAGCCAGGACAACGCTGTATATATCAGAGGTGAAGTCTACTCCATCCCACACATTAAACTATGTATTATGTATGTTTATTATGTATCCACCTCTGTAACTACAAAAATATGGATGTCAAAATATATATAAATAAATAAATATTGTAATTTGACAAAAAATTGAGATGTGCGGCGTTGGTGCTGACGGTGACAATATGCATTATTAAGTGGCTCTTTGATTACATGAATAAGTGCTCTGCCAACATGAAAACGTTTTTTCCGTAGCAATTATTCACATTTTTTTAAGTCGCTTTTTCTTGCCGTGTGCGTAAGCATATGACGTTTTAGGTGATCCTTTCGCAGACACGAATAATTGCACTGTGAACACGAAAATGGTTTAACCGCCGAATGAGTATGCATATGTCGTTTTAAATAGCCCTCTCGATCACACGAATAACTACACTCCGAACACGCAAATAATTTTTCCCCCGAGTGTGTAAGAATATGTCTATTTAAATAGCACTTGCGTTTACACGAATAACTGCACAGTGAACATGAAAACAGTTTGTCCCCCGAGTGTGTAAGAATATGCCTATTTAAATTACACTTTCGTTTACACGAATAACTGCACTGTGAACACGAAAACCTTTTTACTCCCGAGTGAGTAAGCATATGGACATTTAAATTGCTCTTTCGAACACATGAATAATTGCACTGTGAACAAGAAAACGGTTTTTCCCCCGAGTGTTTAAGAATATGACTTTTTAAATTCGCTTTCAGATAACACGAATAACTGCACTGTGAACACGAAAACAATTTCACTCCCGAGTGAGTAAGCTTATGTATTTTTAAATGGCACTTTCGATTACACGAATAACTGCATTGTGAACACGAAAACATTTTTTTCCCCGAGTGAGTTAGCATATGGACATTTAAATTGCTCTTTCGAATACACGAATAACCGCACTGTGAACACGAAAACAGTTTTACCCCCGAGTGTCTAAGAATATGACTTTTTAAATTGGACTTTTGATAACACGAATAATTGCATTGTGAACACGAAAACAGTTTTTCTCCCGAGTGGGTAAGTAAATGACTTTTTAGGCTATATTTATAATAACACGTATATGAGCATTGCCAGCACGAAAATCGTTTTTCCCCTATGTGAGTAAGCATATGGCTTTTTAAATAACTCTTTCGATAACACGAATAAGTACACTGTGAACACGAAAACAGTTTTTTCCCCGAGTGGGTAAGCATATGATGTTTTAAGTCAACCTTTCGATTACACGAATAACTGCACTGTGAACAAGAAAACAGTTTTTTACCCAAGTGAGAAAGCATATGGCTATTTAAATTGCTCTTTCGATAACACAAATAACTGCACTGGGAACAGGAAAACAGTTTTGTCCCTGTATGAGTAAGAATATGCGTTTTTAAACTGCCTTTCTTAGTACAAGTATAAGTACACAGGGAACATGAAAACGGTTCATCTCCAGTGAAAGTATCAATATTGCTTCTAGTTTTTTTTTTGCTTCAATTCTAGCTTTCTTCTACGGGTAGCCGGAACAGAATTTTGTGTTCTCGAGAGATCTGCAATGAAAACAAATTATTTACATTATTATGCAAAAGTATTAGATAAATTCTGTCCGTTTTCGCAATATATGGTGTGAATGTGTCATTTTTTAAGACATTGAAATACTATTTATTAAATTATTAAGGAAAATATATATGAACATAACAGTGAGACGTACAAATATATTCTCGTCTATATTCTGCAGGAACTACACATTAAAATGTGCTCTGAACCACTTAGCTACCTTCAGTGGATCTCGTCGTAAGACTGAGAGAACTAAGAAGGTCCCCCACTTGACGAGTGGGAAAGCAACAGGCATCTGGTGATTGCCGCAAGACCGAGAAAAGGAGCTCACGAAAATCGCGATCCTCAATCACGACGGATCGACGTGGGTGACGAGCTGTTTAATATAATTTTGGAGCAATCAAAGCGACAAACAGCAAGAGGTAAACAAATCGCTTATCTAATTGAGCTGGTTACATTTTAAGCGCCGTAGTTCAGCTTGACAGCTTTGCTTGCGTAAGACCAGTTTGCTGTCAATGTCGGACTAGGATAAGAGCATCCGTCATCCACAATCCTTTTCGTCATCTTCATGGACGCAATAAACAGGAGGAGCCAAACCAAAATTCTCGTAGGCGATATACAATTTTTTTTAAATACAGATTAAACGTGTTAATTAGAAAGATATACATATAAAATCAATTTTATCGAAAGTATTGTTGTCGCTATCGGGATTCTAATCTGAATCTCTTCCTATCCGGGGAACGTCATTAACCGATTATGATGTACAAACACAGTGCATTGACGATAAATTTTCAAACTTATATGTTACACTTTTCAAATTGATAGATCTATCGTTCCATTATGTTCTGAATAATGATTACAACTTCACAATAAGTTTTTGTTCTCCTTAATAATGATATACAGATTGATAGTGTCCCATATGCACACATCTTGACAGTTTTAAAACTGTTAAGTTTACAAGATGGGCTGCAGTAGGGGCTAAATCGCTAAGTAACTGTGATAGGCAGAAATGAAGGACAACTATGCATGATCCAGACCCGCAGTACTAGACTGAAACAGGTTGACACCTTATAGTATATGGGAGTACTTTTTTTTTTACACTTATATCCCGGTGGGTTAAAATAAAACATGTCCGGCGGTGGTGAAGGCGATAGTATAGTTACATCTGCAGATAACAAAAGCACTGAAGATACTGCAGGCAGTCAAAATACTGTCTCAGATCTAGGAACAACGATTGACGAAGGAATATTCTCTCCTTCATTAAATCTGTCCAAGAAGTAATATGGATTGGAGAAAACTTCTTACCGGCGCGCTGGTCGGCCCTCCTGGAATACTCCGAGCACTCCTGTTTGATGTCGGGGGGCGATATATCTACATCAGTGTAGGGTGCTCCGTCGCCTTCCCCATCATCGCCGCTCTGGGCTGGAGACCCTGGCTCAGGCTTCACGGCAGGAGCATCTGTACAATAAGAATAGTAAACTATATTCAAATTAAGGTAAAAATAGAACTTATTTGCCTTAGTGTCTTAACCACAGTACTAACAAGCACGTGTGCTGCTTGTAAAACTGTATATTTAGCGCTTTGTTAATGTGATGTATCTATGGGACGAATACGCGAAGGTTGGTACGACGATGAGTGTGTGAAAGAGATAAATGTATCGCGCCTCTTGCCTCCGAACCGTTGAACTGTAAACATCTTATATTGACCTGTACTACATTCCTCACCTAATAAATACCTTTATTAACGCGAACGGGTATTATTCTGACGACTCAATCCCGCACATAAATAGTTAGGGCCGGTTGTGTGATCAGTAGTAACTTTTTACTATGGTAACTTTTACTTTAAATCCTTTTCGAATTGTTCGAACGTCAAATTTACTTTTGTCAAAACATAGATGGAGACGTCTATAGGCGCAACAAATAATCATAATATGATTTATTTAATGTATTATCTATTGATTTTTTCGCCTGGGCGTTCGAAATCTGTCACTTTGGTGGTGAATTTTTAGCTTTATGTTCTAATGTATATTTAACAACGAGATCATTATCGGACGAACTGTCATCACTAAAATAGCGGGATATTGAATGATTTATTGTCGTATACCGCAACTTTCAAAGAATCAATATGTATGTAGCGACCGGAATTCAAATCCACCGCCATCTCAGTTGGCATCGACGCTAGCGACAGCGTTACCGCTAGGCGCTCTCTCCAGTTTCAGCGTTCTACAACGGCGGTCTCGCCGGCCCGGGGGCGCCGAGCGAGACAGCCAGCCCGCTTCACATCATTTCATTTCACATTCATTCATTGTATTCTTTATTTCTATCTGTTTTCATCATACTGTCACAATAAACTTCAACACGCCAAATCACATTTTATCTTTCATTTAACCACCGTCATAACCCCCAAATGTATATTGAGAATGAAAGAGAGAAAAACCTCAATGACGTCCTGTTCTTATGGTGCGCGTACCATGGACTGCAACACAAACGAATGTCTGTATTCTTCAGGATCTCCATACAGGAAAATAATTTTTATATATTTTGGGCATGTTGCTATTATAGAACATAATATAGAGACATGATCACTGGAATCCCCAACAAGGTGGAGAACTCAAAATCACGAACCGTGAGTCAATCACTGATATCTTTGAGTCAAATTCACTACCAGTGATTGTATGTCTGGGAATATCGTGATTCAATTTTTTTGTTAAAGATCTATTGATTAATCGATTATTATTTGAATTAGCGCCGTCTGTTAGAATTTTTTTTTAGTAATGTTTTTGCTAGTTTGCTTTTGTTAACTAAATTTGTTCGTATTTTTTGTTTTGTTTACTTTTTGTAGGTATGTGTATGTAAGTGCAATAATATTCTACTAATTATTTATACTAGAATATATATTTCTTAGACAAATCCTTTTTTTAAATGTATTAGTGTATTGTGACATCAGAAACTGTGACCAGTCACAGTTTTCAATCACTGATATTATCGAATACCAATCATAATCACACCAGCGAGTCTAGAGTAGCATTTTTTCTCATCACTAGATCGCACACCTGAAGACCACGTTGCTCAGTCGTGAGCATCGTGGTCTTCTGGTCCAACCGAGAGTGAGAGAGTCTACAGATATATTATACAAACCAGTTTTAAAAGAATCTTGCTCGATATCATCACGCTTCAGACGTTCCATCTTCATATCGGTGAGTGTTACATCTACATCAGTACACAGCATTGCAATGCCCTCTCCTTCATTTTGGCTCTCAACAGGAGAGGGCTCCGGTTCAGACTTGATGGTAACATCTAGATCAGCTAGATTCATGTTTCTGCTGTAGTGGTCGTGCGACGACCGCGGCTTTATTTCTGAAAAAAACTATAAGTTCACGACTACAGGAATTTCAAGAAATCATAATATACACAGCATTTTAACCGTTGATTAGTATCGTACGTAAGCTTTACGTGTTGTTCAAACAAAAAGCATTTGCTCCGCCCACTTGCCAATTCTGACGCCTCCTCCACTCTGGCAATGCTCTCCCTGACTTTTGATACAACACCTCACAGCTCAGTCACGTTGCCACTCTTGAAGTCAAGGCAGATTAAGCAGAGATTTTTTTTTCCTTAGTCTACGATACTCTGAGTACTCTACATGCGGCTAGACCGCCAAATCTACCTCTGCAAGTGCATCAGCGCTAGTCGCTTTGACACTTTTACTAACTACCTTATTGTAATAAGCATCTTAAGTGCTTTATATTAATACATGAATTGGAAGGGTATAAAATTCTGACAAAAAACCCTCGATTAAGCAGAGAGCTTCGTGGGTTCATTTATATAGTCCAAGTTATTGGTGAGTAAGATACTCCAACCCCAAGATCACAAGGTCAAGAAAATATCAAGGATTTAGTCAATCAGCAAAGATATAAATGACGACCACTCACTGCAAGCGTGGAATGCACCAATCGAAAATTTGTCCAGATTGTAGTCATAATTTTTTAAAACATTACTATATATATTTTTTAAATACAAATTGAATGTATTAATTAGAAAGATATCCATCTATCGTTCCATTATTTGAAAGCCATCTTCTTTATTATTACGAAATCTCAAATACCTTTGAGTAATACGATAGGATTAATAATTAATGCACGTTCTCCGGATTGGAAGAGATCCAGGTTCGAATCCCGGTAGAAACAACAATATATTTTAGATAAAATTGATTTTATATGCATATCTTTGTAATTAATACATTTAATTAGTATTTAAAATATCACAGAGCTGTGTTCTGAATGATTACAACTTCACACTAAGAATGTGTTCTCCTTTATTATATATATTTTTAATTGAACTATATTTTTAAAAAAAAAAATGTAACATGTTCCTAAACTAATTCTAATGTGTTCCTTATTTATACGCAAGTACCAAATGTATTTATACTGAGACACGTCCATTTTACGTACCTACTATATGATACTTATCTAGGGTTAAGTTCAATATTGTTGAATTTTTTCGTATTGTGGTAACTTTGCTACCATAACGTGCAAAAAATTACGTCAGATCGTTGATGTGACACATTCGAAGACACAGCTGGTCGAGAAAATCACCGACCACTGACAAATGAAAATAAATCTTGTTACCGAAATGACATCACAATACAGTATTGCCTTTTTGGCTGCACGGATCTGTGGGGGTTTAGGTGAAGTTTGTGCGCACGTGTCAAATCTCGCAGTCAGATCGCACGTCGGTTTGAGTTTTTGTCTCTTTCCACCAATCTTCAGCTGATTGCTGATGTCCAGGTCAAAATCTCAGCACAATTCTTAATAAAATAACTTTAACAGATACCTAATAACTTTTTATTCGCTAGTTTTATATGTTAACAATTTTTCTTCCCTTTGCGTTAATAATCTTCCTTTTGATGCGTTCTACACAAACCAGCGTTCTGCACAAACAACAATTTAGGAATTTTTTTAATAAACTTGTAGCGACCGGAATTCAAATCCACCGCCATCTCAGTCGGCATCGACGCTAGCGACAGCGCTGCCGACTGCTGCTGCGAACCTGGCTCGAAATTCACCGCCAGGCAGTCTCTCCAGTTTCATCGTTCTACAACGGCGGTCTCGCCGGCCCGGGAGTGCCGAGCGAGACCGCCAAATCGCTTCACATCATTTCGTAATACACACGCACCTTCTACATCATTCATTCATTCATTTCATTATATGTCTTTCTTGTTTTTATCATAATGTAATAAACCTCAAAACGCGCAAACAAACATATCTTTCATTTAACCACCGTCCTAACCCCCAAAAACTCAAATGATAAATATGACAAATTAAGCCACTCCAGTATATATAAATTAACTTGTAATAATTGTCCCTCGTTCTACATGGGCAACACTGCTCGTAATGTTAATAGTCGTGATAAGAAGCGTCTAAAATAAATTAAATAAGTTTGAAACTTCCTCGACCTGCCGTATGAGGATCGGCCATTGTTGTATCAATTCTCACTTATTTAAAATCCGCATTCGAGACTCTATGTGTGAATGTCAACTAGAAGAGGAAAATTTAAATCATGTTTTTATAGGATGCCCTATCAATGACCAATATCCAAATTTAATCCAAGATCTTTCTAACAACGAAATTCCATTCCCCATCAACATCCCAACTTTGTTATCATCTAACAATCAAACCATTTTTTAAATATTACCGAGGTTCCTAAACGCCAATGAAATAAACCCGTAAAAATTAAAGGTATCCAAAAGAAACTTCACATTGAATAAAATTACTCGGTAATGGCAAGAACACTCCATAAGGGTGAAACGCCAATTAAAAAAAAAAATCTTTAAACAATAATGGTTTTTCTGAATTTTTCAACCATATTATTAAAAAATACCATTCATTTAATAATAGCACAAGGGTAAATATCCTCCATAAAAATGGGTTTACTCTCTGGTTAGATAATTTAGGGGCCTTTGAGATAAAATACAGTGAACAGTGGTAGTGCAATTCTTAATAACAAAATAAATCTATTAATTAGCCCCAAATTAGGTACCTATGTTTACGCGTTTTTATACTTCGATAGGTAGGCCTGGTATAAATTTTGAATATGCGCATTCTATTTGTGTGAATTTAAAGACAAACAAAAGCGAAACTGTTTCTGATTTTCGATTCGGACGGACATATTTTTCAGCGGTGATATAAAAACATTTTGTGTATTATTTTTCGGTTTTTGGTTGAGATAAAGTTTCAGTGGGTGGCCAGCAGTATTTAGAAGCTACAGTACTGCAAGGAGAGCGACCATCGGCGTCTGCCAGCCCAGTTTCATTAAGGTCGGTGTATTTTTATTTGCGTGGATTGAATGAGGGTATTCAACATTGCCGATAGAAAGTCCAGGACTAGCTATCGAAGTGTAATTACTGCAACAGGAATGTCTCCTTTTAAATCAATTAAATATCCATCAATATTGTATTTTCCCTTCCCTTGATGTTTTGTGTATGGTCTTAATCTGTCACGCTCTTTTCCATACAGGTAAACGTATTCTGTCACTCTCTTTCGTATGTAATTTTATATTCTGCCACCCTTTTTATGTATATAGGTATAAGTACACTTTTTGCAATTATTGTTAGTTTTAAATATGCTCTGACGAAGCTCGAGTTAAGCGAAACCAGTTGGCGTTTAATAAAATTCGTGATTTTTAAATATTTTGGATCTAATAATTTTTTTCTATTAATCAACTATAAAACACATTTTGTAAAATTCCTGGAACATAGGTACAGAATTTGTCAAAAATGCCACTTAACTTTTATTTTCCGGTCGAGCTATTCTTGTTAAATATCAAACATTTTAATACTTTGTACAGAATTTAGAAACTTAACGGACGACTTACCGCTGTACGATGTTACGAGATGTACAGCGAGCTCTTCCACACCCACGTCAGATGGTGAACACCACAGACAACAATGGTCATAGATAAGATGTCAATAATATAACACGTTCCATACACAAAGAAATATAATATTCAGAGTTTTTATGTAATGTGTGTAAGTAAATTGACCGTGTTTAAAATTTTTATATATCATCATCGCTTCAATGTTACTATCTCTCTAAGATGCGACTCAATTAGATCCAAGGTTTGTATGGCGCACGTCCACAAGTTTCGGTCATGAGCGCCCACAGCTGACTCTGGCCCGATGCAACGCATTCAAAGATCACTGTGGACTTCCAGGTCTTCTTTGTCTAAAGTTGTACCTACGATAATTTTTATTTTTGGCTGTCATGATTGATCATTATTATTTAGTTATTTTCTGCGATCTACTGTCTTTGTGGGTTAAATCCTGCCGGCAGTGGTGGGTGGAGAGCGAGTCTCTTATGTTTTTTTTTTGCCGTATCGTTTCCCCGAATGGAGTGCCTCTTCATTTCCCCTCTGCTCCCCGGCCTAGTTAATTGTATTATTTTATATTGTCGTTATGTTATGTATTGTAAATATTATTTATTTAGTAATAAAGTGAGTTAACCGGGAACAATGAGGGCAAATTTTATTTTGGCAGCTGTGCGGTATCGCCCTATCATATATGCGGGGCACTATAGAATATCTACATATATATTATTAAAAAATGCTATACTGTCGGCAAATGAGTAGAATCAAAATAGGAGCCCTGAGCTTATTGCATCGGACCTCGGTAAGCGGTGTAATTTCGGTAGTTAAAATGAATAGAGGCACTTACAAAATATTTCCACTTATCATTTACAGAAATGGTAAAATTGGTAATTAAGCTTAACATAATCATTTGCAATAAAACCATTAGCAAACACAGATATTATACACATTAATCCTTCCCAAACCATGCTGTAACACAGGTCTAGCATCATAATTAAACCTGTAATATTTCGGTAAATGCATTCAACATAATATTAATATTTTAGATAATCCTAAAGAAAATATTTGGCCTTAGGAATGACTAATGACAATTATGAAAAGGGAATCATAAAAAAAGAATTATTTTTTTCATTCATTCGTTGTAAAATTAATACGTTGGTAAAAACACCAATTCTGATATGAAAGACAGAGATCACACACTATTTTCACAGTGAAAAGAACAACAAACATACAAATATAATTGTCTCTTGCTCACTAATTAAATGAAGAGAGATAAGAAGGAAGGACACATTATGTATAGGACTTAATGAATGCTCTAAATTATGCTAATAATCATTTTTTCTAAATTGAATGCTCAATATTTAGAGTAAATTCTAGCTATTTAAGCAAATAAAAACAATTTTTTCAACTGTTATTTATGGTAACACGAGTTGACAGTATGGCTGCGTTCGGATATTTTATATTATGGTATGGTAAAGGTTAAAGGGGAATTTTTAATGATAAGGTTGGTGCCTCTGAGAATAAGAATATTAATACCCATCAGTTCCACCGAAACCACTTAATTACTCATAGAGGAAAGAGTAACTAAAATAATTTAAATAAGTACGTAGTTTATCCAGTTTGAAACTGGCCCGAACCGTCGAACCAGCTTTAACATCTAAATATTGCTTACGAAACCTGGCAGAACTCAATTTAGTATATTTTATTTTTAAAATTTATATAAAAAAAAACCTCCATGACTAAATTACAAATACCCATATATACCAATTGGGGTGCAGCTGTCTTGTGTTCAGTTATCTGATCACCTAAAATATTATATTTCCGAATAACAATAAAAGTAACAAGTAAAGTTAAAATTAATATGACTTTAATTTATATATAATGTAACTTCAATAATGTACAAATATAATACGTATTGGAATCGTAATTTGATACATCCTTTAAATTTTTAATCAATGTTAATAATATCGTATTCATTATCTGTATAATTCTATTTGGCGGTCTGTGGTAGAAATATATTCAATTCACATTCCGCGTAATGTTAATAAATTAAATTAAATTAAGAAAAAACCGAAATTTAAAAAAATATAAAAACTACATGTAGCGAAAATAAAACATATAACTTCTTTTACTAAATATTATAAATATGTTATACACTTCATTTGTTTATCGTTTTACTCCTCCAATGAATCAGCTGGTGCTTCTTTAATGACCCCGACTGCGTGAACTTACTCCCACACTCTCCGCAAGTGTACGGCTTCTCACCGGTGTGCGTGCGCTCATGCTTTCGCAAGATACCGGACTGCTTGCACCTGAAACTGCACTCTTTACACGAAAACGGTTTCTCGCTAGAGTGAACGAGCCGGTGCGAATTGAGATTATAATGATACGAAGTGGTGTAATTACATTCTGTACAGGCGAACGGTTTCTCGCGGGTCTCTCCCGAGTGGACTTTCTGGTGGTTTTTGAGGTGCTCTTTTCTGGTGAACTTGGACGGGCAGAGGTCGCAGGCGAAAGGTTTTTCACCCGTGTGCGTGCGTCTGTGTATTACCAGAGAGCCGGACTGCGCGCAGCTGTAGTCGCACTGCTCGCACGCGTACGGCTTCTCGCCCGAGTGCGTGCGCTTGTGCAGCTTCATGCTGCCCAGGCCGGCGCAGACGAAGCTGCATCTGTCGCAGGCGTAAGGTTTCTCACCGGTGTGCGTGCGCCGATGCTTGAGCAACGCGCCGGACTGAGCGAAAGCGAAGCCGCAGTCGCCGCAGACGTGCGGCTTCTCTCCGGTGTGGACGGCCGTGTGCGCCTTCAACGAGGCGGATCGCGAGAATATCTTGTCGCAGTAGCTGCACGGAAAGGTCTTGCTCGGTTTGTTGTTTTGAGTAGTGCCTTTGTCGAAAATTGCATTCGATTCCATTGTTGTTGCAAATTAAATTATATATTTTATATTGCGCATTGATTTCATTACAGTTCTCTGGAACAAGATAGAAGATTATTATTGTCATTAGAGCCGAGACTTTAAAATAAGCTAAAATAAGCTGAATTGGTATATACCTACGCGCGATTAATGATATTAATTATTGATATTAGAAGGATTATATGGGAATGGTAATCCGCCAACGAGTCGGTTTAGCGTTATTTGCTGTACATGTAGGTTGCGCAGTCTATCATCGTTAAAAATATGAGAATAAGATGCCATATATAAGAACATAAAGAAGGAAGAAACTCCCTCTCACCCTAAACGGAAGTTTGCACTTCCATATCCGTTCCCCTCATCAATGCTAATTAATCGTGACTTTAAGATTTACTATGAATTAGGTTAATGAAGTTCAATTCAATATTTATGATAAATTAAGGAATTTCAAAATTACGACTTTAATACTTTCTGCATCGTTTCGGCGTATTTCTTTATTGTAATATAAACATACATATTCACGTATACAAACAGTTACATTATATTTTAAAGGACACGAATTCGGCTCTCTCACACTAATTCAAAGTACATATAAGTAGACTGTAGGCAAGGATACGACATATACAAAGTATAAGGTTCGGTGGTGTGAAAGAGATGGACATTAGAACGGATCTCAGTGCGCATCAAGCAGGTTAGATCAAACCAAATATTTATATACGACATATTGTATCACAAGTTTCGGCATGGTGGTATTTACCAGCATTGAGGTAAGAAGGCAGGGTGGTTCCTTCAGAGAGCTATCTCGAACAATATAGCGACGCGAATGAATGATAATACTATATTATATTAAATATACGTACATAGAATTAAGTGTTGCCTCGTGCGCACTGATCTAATGACATAAAACTACCCTAAAATGATTTGATATATTTGAATGTCGTTCAATTTAGTGATCGCATCATTTGCTGACATAACCTATAAATTTTTACACGTCAAACTCATCTGACGTATACTCTCTTATCTATGATATGAAATATGGGGGTGAGGGCTGCATACTGACCAGAATCACGTTACGTGTTGGTGGCTAGATACCAGTAACGACCGAGTTTTTGCAGTGTTTAATCTTCTTGGGCTAATTAATGAAAATAAAGGATTGCTTTTGATATGATTCCATTGTATTTAATAGTGGACATTAATTCCAAAGAACGTTTATAAAAAATCTCATTACTTCCAAGAGCCGTCTTCTATTTTGAGAAGTTAATTGGAATTCTGTACACATGTATAGAAAAAAAAAGCACATTATGGACGGCGAGACGCACGAACATCTCCATTTTGCAAGAACAGAAAGATCAAAGACTCAATCATTTGTCTGAGATGAATTCTTACATTGGTTGAGCTAATATTTTGGAGAAGCTTGTTATGGTGGGTTACGTCGATGGACGAAGATGATCAGAAAGATCCTTCGCTTATTGGAAAACGCAACAGGAACTTCTCTAAAGATAGTCCTAAGATCACAGTCACAAGTGAATGACATGGATATAAAAAAAATGGATTGAGTATAATAAATGTTCACACAGTTACCCAATACCGTTTTATGAGCAAAGTATACATATCGGTCCTCCTTATCGCCGTTAGGTTGGCATTTTTTTAATACTGTAAAGGTGACCGTGCTACGTCTCAAAGTTGCACAGCAAGATGGAGGCGTGGCACGGAAACCAAAACCAAAACCATTAATTGTCCTTACAACCAAGAGAATTTATTAAAATTTTATATATGTATTTATTTTACACAAGTACAGGTGGCCCAAAAAAAGTCAGAACATTTCGTAAAATGTGATATAATTACATAAAAATTAGTTTAACATTAGCTGAAACAGTTTACTAATTTACTTACTTACCTATTTACCTATATTACGTTTTATATCGACAATTACAATTTCCGGTCGCCATCCATGATTATTAATTTTCCGTTTTGTTTTTATTTAGTTTTTTTTAACGTTGTTGCCCAGAATGACGAAAATCACTGCAGAAGATCGTATTCTGATTAAAAATTAGCGAATCGAAAAATATCGGGGTGCTAGGAAAATGATCAAAAAGATTCAAAACAATGCCTGGACGGAGCTCCATCTCACACAGCCAGAAATACAATCAAATTTCTTTGTCGTGAGATATTGATTTCATCGAGCCAGGCATGTGACCACCGAACAGCCCAAATTTAAACCTAGTAAATTATGCAATATGGGGTGTTTTACAAGAAAAAGTCTACCTTCGGCGAACACAGTTGATCAGCTCAAGTTGACAATAATTGAGGAATGGTGATATCTGGAGCAGCGCTTTATTGACAGAAGCATAAACGAGTGACGTAGGCGGTTACAAAAAATCGCTGAGAAACAAAAAGGATACATTGAATATGATTTATGATTAGCTAAATATTGGGCAAAAAAAATTATTAATAATTATAATTAATTATATTATGTTTCTAAATAATTCATGTGTTACGAGATGTTCTCAGTTTTTTTGGCCATCCTGTATATAGAGGTTGGAGTTACTGATATATGAGTTTTAACAGTTTATGCGAATTTAACCAAATGTGGGATGAATTAGTGTGGTTATGATCAGAATGATCGATGCGTGGTGCCAGGGACCTATATCTCCCAGCTCTCCATTTCGTTCAGGTGAGGAAGATATCATGGAGTGTGTATGTGTGTGCGTGGCTAGAGCAGGAGGAGCAAATAATAAGCAACTTACAGTTGATGGCGTTTATTGAAGATAGTTGTACAATAAAAGGTAAATAAGAACAGTGAGGACGTGAAGCGTCTGCTGGTCGATGATATGTTTGGGAAGTCGGCCGATAGTAAAGTGAGTGAGTTGTGTGATTCGTTTCGGCAGCCTAGATATATATCATCATTCAAGCAGAAAATTGGCAAGTGTAAAGATGCCAACATAGGTTCAGTAAGAAAATATTTATTTCTCTATGAAACTTATACGAATTGAACAAATAAATTAGTTGCATTCTAATGCGAACGTACAAGCAGTTTGTTTGCCAGTATTGCCATGAAATTGTACACAAATTATTCGCAATTTTTCTAAATAACTCACTGGAAGACAAAAGTCGTAGGTTACTCCATAGATAAGGTTGCCTTTAGCCAAGTGATAACTGTTAGAATTTGATAGGGTCTTTTCATTATTCAGATATGGATTATTAAATTTATTTCCCATAATTTTTAGTAATGCACAGCTTTTTTGCTAGTATGCGGTGAAACTACTTCTTTCAAGCACGTAATAAAATACATTCACGCGTTATGTGTGAGAAAGCGTATGAATTTCAATGTCGCATTTTCTTTTACACACATATGTGCACAATGAACATGAAAAAGGTTTCTCTCTAGTATGAGTCAGCATATGGGCTCCTAAATTGTCTTTACGATTACACGAATAAGTGCACAGTGAACATGAAAACAATTTAGTTTCAGTGTGGATAAGCACATGTCTCATTAAGCTGTTTTTCACGTTACATGTATAACTGCATTGTGAACATGAAAACAACTTTTCCCCAGTGTGAGAAAATGTGTGAATAGTCAAGGATGCTTTAGAATTACATGCATAAGTGCACTGTGAACATGAAAAGAGTTTCTTTTCAGTGTGAACGAGCATATGGAGTCTCATGTTGCCTCTGCGATTACACGTATAAGGGCATTGTGGACATCCAAATGATTTCTCTCCATTATGAGTTAGCATATGGATTTTTAAACTATTTTTGTGATTACCTCTATAAGTGCACTGTGAACATGAAAATGGTTTCTCGCCAGTGTGAGTGAGCATATGGACTCTTAACCTACCTTTCTGATGACATGAATAAGTGCACTGTAGACATGAAAATCGTTTCTGTTCGGTGTGAGTTTGCGCATGGTTTTTTAAGCCGTCTTTGCGATTACATGTATACGCGCACTGTGAACATGAAAATGGTTTATTCCCAGTATGATTGAGCATATGAATTCTTAAGCAGGCTTGGCGCTTACACGTGTAAGTGCATTGCGAACATTGGAACGGTTTGTCTACTGAATGAGTGAGTGTATGGCTTCTTAACTGACTTCTATTATTACAGGAATATGTGCACTGTATACATAAAAATGGTTTCACAGGAGAGTGAGTCAGCGTATGCCTTCTTAAGTTGCCTTTCTGATTACACGTATAACTGCACTGTGAACAAGAAAACGATTTCTCTGCAGTGTGTGTAAGAATGTGTTTTCTTAAATTGTCTTTCCCACCACTTGTATAGGCGCACTGTGAACACGAAAACTCTTTCTTATCACTGGAAGTAATGCTATGGCTTTTTAACATTTTATTGGTGTTATACATAGAATCCAATTCTGGCTCCCTTTCAGGGGTGGTCAGAGGTACAGTTGAATTTGCCAAATCAGAAAATTCAATTTTCAAGAGACCTGCAAAGAAAATTAATTGAAAATGTTACAAGTTGGGCGCAAGTGAAAAAATGTGGGATTAGAAGTACAAATAATAAAATGTCACAATAGTCTTCCATCAAAGGTTGGCGACCACGTTGCAGTATGCTGATTTATCTTATGCAAGATGTGTAAAATCACCGGGGCACTTTCTGAGGTCAGGCGATATTTTTATTGATAAAATTTTTAAAATGGGGGACCAAATTGTCGCATCATATCCAAAATTATTACTAACCAAAGAAGTTTTACTCATTTATGTTTAATGTAGTCTTTTATCGAAAGTTGATACCAAGTTGCAGTTTGCCAATTTGTCACGTGGAAGATGTATAGGATACAATTTATCACGTGGAAGATGTATATCATCAAACACAACTAATTAGAAATAAAATAAAGAAAACAATATATTTTTTTAGAAATATTAGAAATTTCCTTAATATAAGACTTCTTAAAATGGCATACTACGCAATCTGTCAATCAATCATAGAGCATGGTATAATTGCTTGGGGTGGAGCGACTATGTCTGCAATTAATCCAATAATAGCAGCTAAAAAAATTATATTAAAAGTTATCCTCAAATCCCCAATCACAATGAGCACTGATGAAATTTTTAATAAATTCAATGTCTTTGATATTAGACAAATATACGCTAATACTACTCTCAAATACATATGTAAATACAAACAGACACATTTTAAAACAACCCAAAACATAATTTCCACACGGACAAATACAAATAACCTACAAATCTAAAGAGCACATACTGCATTTGGTCAAAGGAACTACAAATATTTTGGACCTAAACTGTTTAATAGAATACTAAAAGACTTAAATTAATTGAATTGTCACAAGAACATGAAACTGTATATTAAAACTTGGATTCGTAATATGGGTAGAGCCATTATTGGTGCACTCACCCAAACATATTGACTCATACCTATATTAATTATTGCTACAAAGTGATCCAAAAATTAAGTCCATTTTAAAATTGTTCTCATATACACCTTTTATATGGTAATAAATGTAATTCTATCTACTTGTAATTTTAATTAATTGAACAATTGCTTGTAAACTATGCCCGTCTCGACACAGAATTTCTCTAGTGAGACGGGCATAGTCCAAACAAATTTTTATATAGTATTATATAGTTACTAATAAATAAATAAATAAATAATAGGCTCACAGCCATTTGCCGTTTTCTGAGATCAATTGTTAATCGATGAACTTTATAAAATATGGAACGAAATTATTGAATTATATCCTAAATTGATTTTAAATAAAGCAATGAATGCTATTTTTGACACAAAATAGAGGAAGCTAGATAGATATAGTGACTAGAGATTCCAACTATTCGTCAATGGTTTCTAAAGTATGACAAGAGTATGAAATTAATTTTGAATATTTCAAATAGATCGAATTATACGTATGATTAGGGTCGTTTAAAATTAAATTAATTAAGTTTTTTGGCATTTGACTTGTTGCCTTATGCATACTTTCAATTCACGGTTTATTCTCTTTTTTTTCTTACCTATCCTTAAGCACAAGGAAGAAAGAAGATGTCGCAGCGATACAAGTCTTCCGACTGCAGCATGTTCAGTGTACTTGGAACTTTTGTACGAATAAATACTGTCGCTTCTTATTAATTAATCTTACCTTAATCCCGTTTATACGTCACAATCCTTTTCGCTAGTGTTAACATTGTAGACACCCCGCGACGCTTGTATTTGTGATGGAGATGAATAAACAAATGAACTAGCATCCAGTAGACGAAAACTAGTCTTACTCACTATACTAAGATCAGATTTACATTCATTATTTATCTCTTCATTCTTTACTCTGTCATAAATGGATCTGCCGCATATATGCCTAAGTGATCTCATTTCCACTGCATTCTCATTAACTATCACTATTCACAGCAGTCACCCCCTTTTAGATATTTTTCTGTCTTTCCGTTTCTATCTAGTTAATTCTGTTAAAAAGAATTACACACGTTTACAGGGAATTTGACTGCATATGTTTTTAACACAGTTGAAGTTTTAATATTACGTTCGGTTTTATTTTGTTTCATTATTTATTTCATGTATTGTGATATCGTGCGGCACATGTCCATTAGTAAAGAAAATGTGATCCCAGTCACAGTTTCCAATCACTGATATTATCGAATACCAATCGCAGTCACATCTGTGAGACAAGAGTAGCATTTTTTCTCATCACTAGTACGAGTATATTCGAATATTCGGGTTGGAATATCTAATACTGAGAGTAGGTAATAAAATTATAAAAATTACTAATACAATGATACTAACTCCTTACCTGAGTCCTTGTTGGTATTCCTGTAGTAGTCCAAGCACTCCTGCTTGATTTCGGGCAGCGATATATCTGTATCAAAATTGGAAAACATCTTCAAGTGTGGCGTATTGGAGCGTCATAAATTGGGTGAGGTTAATTTCGCACGGCGTGCCTCAAGATGACATTTATTGCTGATTTTTGAAGCGGTCTGAATATTTTTGATTCGTGTTTTCACCAGAGACGAGGTTCTTTTATGACAACTTAGCGATATCATAAAGAATTCATACGTATGTATGTAAATGTAACAATGTTATAACTCTACTTGAGTTTATTAGCACTACACGAGTTTGGAGAGAAACAGTAACTCTCATCGACAGGTGAAGTATTAAACTCGAGTAGTGCTAATAAACCCAAGTAGAGTAATAACACTGTTTTATTTATATCCATCCATTATTATGAAACTCTACAAAGTTGACGCCGATTCTATTAATAAAATAAATTTTTAAGATTTGTGTACTTCAAACTGTGTATACCCGTTGAATAAATGAATTATGATCTAATGAGCTCTCAGAATCTAACTAATTTGTCGTGTAGAAGAACTTTAAGTGATTTATAATTTTGATTTAAAATAGTAAATGGTAATCTGGACGTCCTTAATTTAACTGAACTGATTGTACACCACGTTCCTGCACAGATTACCAGGTCGTCGGCGCTGTTCCATGTAAATTAAATGCACCATATACTCGTTTTTATAGGAATGCACACAAAGACTTTGGTCTTGTAGATATATTCCGATGTTCAATGTTTAAATATAGAAGTGATGTTTTTGATGCTGTTTTGAGTCAAATATGTAATTCATTCACCTTTTCCCGGGAACGGTTTAGGATCTAGGGCTTTCTTGTTGGTCAAACTCATGAAAGCTAATCAAAATACGCGTAATGTTATTAGCAATTACAATTTAAAATTTAGACCCTCCAGCGTCCCTTAAAAACCATATAATACAAATCCATAGAATACAGTTTCACATACAGATGGAAAATTAACGTGCAGTAGTTCAAGGCAGACACTCAGGGATCCATTTATCAAAAAACACTCCCAAAAGAGGGACAGTGGATAAGACACCAAATGGATTGAGACACATTTACACGGACAGACTAACAGAGTTGCAAAACACAAGGTATAGAGTGAGAGGTAGGCGCGTAGATGAAGTCCCAGCCACGCATGCCGGCCTAACTACCCACCTAAGGAGGTCTAACGAGTCACCCATACCCGAATAATTTCTTATATAAAACAAGATCCGTCCCATTAGTAATTAGGTCTGCATTCCTGGGCGGGCAATGTCTAAGTCCAGTCAAACCACCAATCATACGTTCACGTGCATCTCTCAGTATCTCACAAGTCCACAAAATATGCTCAGGCATATGTTCCAGAATCGCACACGTACACCACGGTGCGCTGATTACATAAATGAAATCAAATTAAGGCGCTGGCAAGTATTACAAAAGTTATTACACTTTAAAGTTTTGAATTTTCACGGTACATTTGACATTGAAAGCCATTAAAAATAAATATTTTGTATTCATTCTCCAAACATCGTACCGAGCGAGCGGCTGAATAATCCAAGGAAATAAACTGCATACCGTTGCACTGGTTGGCCTTCCTGGAGTACTCCGAGCATTCCTGCTTGATGTCGGGGAGAGATATATCTATTTCAGTGTAGGGGACTACACCGTCGTCTTCTCCTGGAAACCCTGGATCAGGCTTGACTGCAGGAGCATCTGGGCCATTACCGTCCATGGCTGTAGTGTCTGGCAGCGAGCACGAGACCCCAGTCGCGGTTAATTATGGTTAATGTCAAATCATTCAGGTCAGAGATTGCCAAATGGTGCCCAACCATAGACAGTTGAAACATGAATCGGTAATCATGACAGGTCCTACGTGTAGGTCGCACGAATACCCGAAGGCAAATAAATATTTTTATATTTGTGTTATATAGTGCATTTCAAGTTTTCTATTTCAAGTGTTATCCGTTCTATGGGTGGAAATAATTTCATTGATACTTGGTACAGGTTTACCTAATTGCAACCTTGTGAACAAGAATAACGCGAGAACAGTGCTAGTACTAAATTTGATATTTAACCTATTTTGTATTAAAATTCTGATACTTCTTCATCCCAATTGGTTCGGGGTATAATTGCAAAATTCATTGACTTGGAAAATGTTTGGAATACCTGTGATCAGAACGGAGAGCGGTGGAAGAGTCCTTTTCTAGCGTTTCGGTGACCAAATATAATATTTGTCGATATTCGATAATATTATGTCGACATTTTCCTCAAAAATTTCGGTCTTCGGTAACTGACTGCGCTACTGGTTTGGGCTGCTGCTTGACGATCGGCTTGGCGGATACCTTCAAGCTGGCTCAGCGAGCGCTTGAAGGCCAGGCTGACTTTGACTTATAGTAATCGGTCTAACTAAAATTAAAAAAAATATTATGGCAAGAAACCGACAAGTACTTTTACGCATATAGAAAAAGGTTGGCGTACACTGTACTGCGCAATCGGTAGTTATAGATATTTTGGGGTTAGGTCGGTTGTTAAATGAAAGGGTGATGGTTGGCGTATTGATGTTTATTGTGTTGGTTAGAAGAAGGAAGACAGATTATACGGATACAATGAAAAGATGCCCTTGTACTATGAAATGAAGCTAGTCAGCGGTCTCGCTCGGCGAGCGTGGACCGGCAAGACCGCCGTTGCGGAGCGATGAAACAGAAGAGAGCTCTACGGTGAAGGATCGAGCTAGACCTGTAGCGGTAACCTGAAGCTATGTCGCTAGCATTGATGCCGACTGAGATGGCGGTGAATTTGAAATCTGAACTCTACAGACACACTAAATATATTTCATTTTATTAAAAATCTGTATTACATCAAAGATATCAGCACCGCCATTTGGGTGTGAGATACTGAAACATGCCAAATTCGCTGTGTATTGATACCCCTTAAAAAACTGTTCTTATAAACGGTGTGATATTTATACGGAACCGGGGCAGTAGTTTATACAAAGTTGTACTAGGTACCGATTTGTGTCACCAAGATTAGGAGAATCCGATCTGTCAATCATCAAATCCTAAAGATTGTGTATTCGACCTGTAAATCTGAATCGATATATTCAACATGAATTGCACAATCTTCGGGTCGGGCCTCCCGCAGAATGGAGTAAGATAATTCCGGTCGTAAATCAGAATCACCGAAATTACCGGAAGTAGGGAAATCTTGGCACAGGATGAGGTCGGTGAGGGGATAGGGGTTCCAGTCGAAGAACCAGTGATCTCGGGAACCGGGATTGTATATGACGACGCCTCCGTTATATTGCAGTCGACGCCGAGATTTAGACAAAATGTGATCTCCGAAATCAATTAAATACGGTGATGACAAAAGTTCACCCACGGCATACATAAAACAAACACTATGTGATCACCAAACACGAGATCACAAAATATAGTGCTGGTGCACTGGAGCTAATTGGGTCCACACCGCGAATGGTTTCGCAGTGTCGAGATAACCAAACAATTTGATCCAGTTGACGTCTGTCGGCGCCAAGGTCACAATTTACACTGAAAAGACGAGCATGAGGAAATATATGGGAATTTGGACGGGGAAATGTGTCAATAACATGGTTCGCGACCGATTCGAAAATACGCCTCCAAAGGATGTTTACGAATTCGGAATAGATAGTATATGCAGTACTTCATTTATATAAAGAGTTCTAGGACATTCAAGTTTTAATTGAGCTTGCGTTGGAGGTCATAAAAATCAATCTCTAGAATACTCCAAACTTATTCTGTTAAAGAGATGAATCCTTCTCGAGCAAATGGATTTAAAAGAAAATTAATGAATATACTATTTAAGTTTGTTTGTAATAAACCATAAAATTCATTGCGAGTGTGTTCGGGATTCTGCACACTGGTAGCAGGTGGCCTACCCGCAAGCGGGTATCGAACCGGAGATGGGATCACAATTAAACAGAATATCAAACACAGGCTAAATAGATGATTTATTATCCTCCGAATTCCTGATACAAAAATATTTTAGTACATAAGAATTAAATTAAAGGAACATAAAATAATGTACTATGAGCGATTAACATAATAAAATAAATGATTCTAAAAAAAATAATTTGTAACTTTCTTTGACAGACGTGGCTTGGATCCGGACGTGTCTGAAGTAGCATATGCAACAGTCAACGTGCTGAGTCGTAGTAGGTCATCATATAAAATTATTTTCAGAGTAAATCGGCAATGAATTTGATAATTCGAAAAAATACACAGCAAAGTAGTATATATGTAGTAGTATATTTAAAAAAAAATATTTCCTTTAACGGTCTTGTGGGCTTTTACATAAGAATACATTTTTATTTAATTAAAATATAACAGTACATTTTTAATTGACATTTCAATATAATAGTTTAAATATAACATTAAAAAAAAAAACTAAGTATAATTTATACACCTATCTTTCTTCAGCTCAAGGATGCTCCTGCAACGAAATTCTACTGGTTACCAAGCCGATGCATCCGCGATATTGGCGAGTTAACAGCATAAATATTTCTATGTGTACCTACAAAAAACACTACATCATGTTGTTTCGTTTGAGTTGGTATTTTATACTAAACCATTTGGATCAATTTGCGGCAGTCCAACATACTATTGATCATTTTATATAGATATACTATATCGCTCACATCCTTCCTTCAGGCTAATTTTTTCAAATGAAGAAGAATCGTTAACGCACGTGATAGGTTTTTCAGTAGAATGATTAGGAATATGTAATTTTAAATCGCCTTTCCGAAAATACGAATAACTGCACTGTCAACATGAAAAAGGTTTCACTTTAGAGTGATTAAGGATACGGATTTTAAAATTGCTTCTATGATTAGACGAATAACTGCACTGTGAACATGAAAATTGTTTCATTTTAGAGTGTACAAGGATATGGATTTTAAAATTGTACAAACGCGTAATATATTATTTTCAGATATGTAAGTGATAAGATGTTTCTGAGTCAAAAAAAATTTGTAGGCAGTTTTCCTTATTTAGTTAGTGAGATTAGTAATATGTTATTTCCATTTGAGATTGTTATCTATTATGATTCCAAGGTACTCTATACAGACATTTTCTTCAATTGATGAACATTGGTCACAAGTGTTTTCTCGAGTACAGGCCTTGGTGTGACTTTTAATATGAATTGTAAAGTTACATTTTTTTTATATCTATAAATGCACTGTGTACAAGTGAAAGGTTTCTCTCCAGAATGAATTAACATATGCTTTTTTAAGAAATTTTTATATCACCCGTATAAGGGGACTGAGTACGAGAATACGGTCTCTCCCCAGTATGATTAAGCATATGATTTCTAAAACTGCCTTTATGATTACAAGTATAAGTGCATTCTGAACATGAAAATAATTTCTTCTCGCTGTGAGTGAGCATATGAACGGTCAAATTACCTTTTTGATTACATCTATAAGTGCACTGTGTACAAACGAAAGGTTTCTCTCCAGAATGAATTAACATATGATTTTTTAAGTTTTTTTTAAAATTACTTGTATAAGTGCACTGTGAACATGAAAAAAGATATTCTCCGGTGTGCGTTAGTATGTGTGTTCTTAAACTGCCTTTATAATTACACGAATACGTGCACTGCGAACATGAAAACAATTTTTCTCCAATATGAATTAGCATATGGTTTTTTAAGCTATCTTTGCGATTAGATGTATAAGTACAATGAGAACATGAAAAAGGTTTGTCTCCAGTGTGATTCCGCATGTGAGTTATTAAACTTTTTTTATAATTATAGGTGTTAGTGCACTGATCGCATGAAAATGGTTTTGTCCTAATGTGCTTTAACATATGATTTATTAAATTGTCTTTTTGAATACATGTAAATGTGCACTGATCACATGAAAATGGTTTCTCCTTCTGAGAAAATAAAAACTGTTTATCACAAGTATGGGTTCTAAACATGTATTTGCTATTACAAGTGAATGTGCACTGTGAGCATGAAAACGTTTGCTTTCCTAAGTGAGTAAGCATATGTTTCGTTAAATGTTCTTTCTGATTACAAGTATAGGAGCACTGAGAACATGAAAATAGTTTCTCACCAGTGTGAGTTAGAGTATGTCTTCTTACGTTGTTTTTGTGACTACTTGAGTATGTGCAGTGTGAACATGAAAACAGCTTCTTTCCTAGGTGAGTTAGCATATGCTTGCTTAAATTTGGTTTCTGATTGCAGGTGTACGCGCAATATGAACATGAAAACAGTATCTCTCCAGTGTGCACAGACATATGGCATATTAATCTGGTCTTTTCATTACACGTATACGTGCACTGGGAACATGAAAATAATTTCACCCCAGTGTGAGTAACATTGTGAATCCGTAAGGACTTTTTAGTATTACACATGTAAGTGCACTGCGGACATGAAAACAGTTTTTCATCAGTGTGAGACAACATGTGCATTTTTAAGTTGTTTTTCCGATTAGATGAATATGTGCAATGAGAGCATTGGAGCTGTTTCTTAACTGAATGAGTAAGCGTATGGCTTCTTAACTGACCTTTATTTTTACAGGAATAAGTACACTGCGAACAGGAAAACGATGAATGCGAAGCCATGTGTATAGTTAAGAATGATTCCTTAATAGACGTATAAGTGCACTTAGAACATGAAAATAGTTGATCACCATGGTGAGTAAACATATGACTTCTAAAACGATATTTGCGAATACATGCATAAGAGCACTTTGAACATGAAAACGGTTTCTCAGCAGAATGAGTAAGCGCGTGATTTTTTAAGTAGATTTTCTTACTGCATGTATAAGTACACTGTGAACATGAAAATTCTTTCATATCAGTGGAAGTAATGTTGGGGCTTTTTAATATTTTGTTGGCGGTGTGTCTAGAATCCAATTCTGGCTTCTTCTCAGGGCTAATAGGATGCGCATTCGGGTTTGTCGTATTGAATTCTTGTTGTCTGAAGAGACCTGCAAATTATATAAAATATATTGAATGTAGCGTGTAAGTGACAAGGCGCTGAACAGAAAAGTATATTAAATAAGGGAGAAATTATAAATATTCTCCATAAATAATACGTAGGTAAATATATTTCACACAAATGATTAAATAGAAATATTCAAACTTTCGAACTGTGAGTAAATAGAGAACTAATAGCACTCTTCAGGTGTGCAGACGATGTTGTGATTATTGCAAGCATTAGGAAAGATCTACAAGAAATGCTTTAAGAAGAATGTTGGATGCCATTCATATGTGGTGAAGGAGGCGGATGACGCGCATTCGTGGACCGCGATACGCTGTCTGAATCCTTCATCATTGTTCAACATGTAGCAAAAGAATTCTTACGGACTATGTGCATGTTGCCAGAAGAGACGATCAGTCGGGGAGCTAGTGATCGGTTGAGGGCAAGCGCGCAAGAGGACGGTCTCCTGCGAGATGGACAGACACTCATAAAGGGGTTAAGAAGGTGTTCCTACAGAGGCTCACGACGATCAGCAGTGAGCTGACGAGGAAGGAACAAGTGAGATTTGTGTTCAATGGCAACGATAATTGGTAACGATGACATATCAGAATGTATGAATGGACGCAGTCTGAATTATTTTGGAACGTGTTACGTCTTGTGTCAACATCTAACTTAAAACCATCATAAAGTATTACTTACGAAACCCACATTCTTTTATCTCCTGCGTCTGGGTCAATAAAGAGATAAATATAAATAAATGAGGCACAATACTCATTACAAAACACAGATTAAAATAACTTTAGTTTATAAAAAGAAATGTATCTAGAGCATATTTTAAAAATAATAAAAGACAATCTGATGTATAAAGTACTAGAAGCAAAACCTTTCGTTATATATTTTATTATACGTTCTCCAAACATCACACTTAGTGGTTGGATTGATAACCCAAGGAAATAGACTGCTTACCCTTTTTGGAGTACTCCGAGCATTCCTGTTTGATGTCTGGGAGACATATATCAATCTCAGTGTAGAGTAATCTACCGTCGTCCTCGCTCGGAGACCCTGGCTCAGGCTTGACGGCAGGAGCATCTGGGTCAGCGCAGTCCATGATTGTAGTGTCCGCCAGCGAGCACGAGGTGCGCGACGCGATTAACCTCGAACAATGGACGACCATAGACACGATCGGCTCACTATCGAGGTGAGGCAATTATGAACTGTTGAATTTGAATCGTTCACAGTTCTTATTTAATGAACTGTGCACTGTGATTATAGTTTAGAAAATAGTTTAACTAATCAACATTGAATATTTAACAACGTAATTATTTTGATATTCCCCAACGGTAATTTGTGTCATGAGCCTATTTTTGATTCAGACCGACCGATAATTGTTTGACATTCGCGATATACTTGGGAGTGCATTTCGAGGGACCTGCATCTCACGGGAACCTTTTCTTCCATCATTAGAAAGACATATTTTTTTCTCGGCCATTCATCTGGGAGATTTATCTCTTCCGTAATTACGTCGCGACGACTATATGCGTTACGTAATAGATTATGTTCGGATGACAGCTATAATAGCCGGGAGAGCTCCCAAGATCGAGTCAATCGGTTGCCTTTTGCATAGGAATAAATTGTTCCGAGAAATATCTCACTTGGGAACGGTTAATGACGCAACAATCAACGTAAATTAAGTGGTTCCAAAATAAGACATTGATCGCACCAAAAAGCCCATTGGGGTGCGGGTCCCTTGTCACCCTAGAATAATTACTCCTAGGTAGCTTTTGTTGAACTCGGGCCGGAGCCCATATGCGATGGTCCGTCGTGGGCAGCAACTGACTGCCGCGTCTTTTTCTATAGGGGTAAGCAGAGAGAATAGAGCGCATACCCACAAGTCGATGTATCCGGATTTATATCTTCCACATTCATGCACCTTATGTGGTGCGTAAATCGTACTAGGCCATCTGCAAATATTCGTTCCATACGGCAAAACAATCTGAGTGAGTCTCTGATCAATCGCGAATTTTAATTTAATCAAAGGGTGCCGTCACTTCCACGATAATACAGGTACTCTCTATTAATCAAGTTAAATAATAATAATGAAGACGCGCAAGGAGATTACTATATAAATAAATAATAATGAAATTATAATCGGGCAGGTAGAAAAAATGATGTATCAAGTTTAAGTGCAGACAATCCAAAAAATCGCTCATGTTAACATGTCATGTAAAGTTGTAACATAAGAAATCAACGTATTATTAAATGTAATAGCCCTAAGTAAGGAGTAGGCTTAGTGTAGAAAATACTGAAGATGTATAGGATATAGGTCGACGGATTATTGTGGGGGGTGTTTAATAAACAATTTAAATAAACAGTGATATCGTTAAGTTATCATATGATAAAGCGAACTGTAATTTATTGTGAAGAAAGTGGTTGGAAAATTAGGCCTACAAGCGGAGGCTTCCGATCCTCTAGTTGTGTAGCGGGGAATATTCGCCGATTGCTTCATGTCCAAGGCGAGCTCTCCGGATTCCCTCTAGGAGGCACGATGCAGTTTGTAGGGGTTTGATGGTTTGATTGTGTCTCGGGAGTAATGATGGCCAGCCAAGCAACCCAAGGTCAATTAAAAGGGCGCTAGAAAGGGGCGACTCACCCTTTCCCTTTGTAGAAGTTTCAACTTCTTTTATTGGTTCAACACACTGTCTACAGCAACGCGAAATGTATAATTAATAAACTCAAAAGAAAGGAGATAAAATCATTATTGGAGGCTTAAATGGGTTCAATGGTCGGCCGCCTGAAAACTCGGACCTGATCAGTAATGCAAGGAATCTCTAGCTGTATAGGGATTTTATCAAAATGTGGATTAGGAGATGGGGTATATTAGGCAGATAATAACAAGATCGTGTCAGCACGAACGCGGACACTTCACTTTTTATAAGTATCAAATTCTATCTCCTTTGGCCTGACCGCGTATGACGTGACTCACACATCATCGTGTTTCGTCCAAGTCCCTACATGGGAGAGAGTAATTAATAGTTAGCCCTTTAATGGCTTTCTTGTACCCACTGGTTTCCTTACTTCCGTACATAACACTTGCTTATCTGTTTGTTTGTAATGTTGTTATTTACCTGTATTTTAAAATAAATAAAGATAGCACTTAAAAGGGTTCAGGAAGGTTTAATCTCTATTCGTTTTCGCAATCTCTTACATTAGTTTTTTATCTTAACCCGAAGTTAGCTGCCGGCCAGCAGCCTCCCAGGAGCGGATGCTCGGGTTTGGGGCGCAGAGCGGTCAAAAAGCGTAAGAGCACAAATAAAATAATGGGCGGGTATCGGCTTGTGTCCCCTAATCCACGGGAGAGGGGGTAACTAACCTTCGCGCACTCGGCTGAGAATCTCCTTTGAGTGCGCGGGGTGGTTTACATGGGTACATCTCAATGAGCAAGAGAAGGCCTCGTCTGCCTCTCGAACAAACAGAGTTCACTACCCTTAAACTCTTACAGTATAAATACCTCATCCGTTCTGTTCTAATGTTCGCCAGTTTCATCCGGGCCACGCAAAACACTAAAAAAGTTAGTTATTTTTCAAAACACAATGTTCAGGTATATCCTCCAAGCCACGTGGTTTGTGCCAAACTCTATCATTCACCGGTACACCAACATATCTCAGTTAGATAAACACATCCTAGAGTTGGTCACAGCTATTTAATAAACTGCCCATCATCGTAAACCCCTCCCTAGGCTTGAAAAATCTCGATAAAATTCCCCATGTTTCTCTACTTTATAGTCCCCTGCAGAACGGCTGAAAAGAGGCACTAGCTCATATCACTTCATTAAGCGTAGCAATCACCCAATTCTTCGGGGACTATACCCTCTAACCTGCCATCATCCAGACTACAAAGACAAGTCACTTTAAAATACACTAATAGTACACCCGGCCGGTTGAGCCTCGCTACCGCCGGGAGGCCCCAGCGCTATCAGTGCTCGTGTTTTCAGGGACTAGATGCCTGCACCGGTACAGTAATTTCAGAGACCATAGTGCCTTACTGTTGTTTTTTCTTAGTGTCTTCCTCTTGTTATTCTGGATACTCCCTGTACCATTTCTTATGTTTATTTTGAATACATTTTTTAAATAAATTCAACAACCGTTCCAGATTTATTTCACTGAGCCCTCCCGACACCCTTCTATCGGTATGAACATTTTTAAAAATAAAAAACACGATTCTTAGTTTATTATTATAATCATTTTTATTACATTACAAGCTCTAAAATTAAACATTTTTATAATATTTGATAGGGTTCAAAACTGCCTTCGTATGACAGCTTCTAAAGCATGTTTTGGATTTGGTTGAGCTGAACACCGAGCAGCGCACGCAGCAACCACCGCACTCAATGTATATTAAATAATAATAATGATGTCATACAAGCTTTGTATCCAAAGTTGCCAATAAAATACAAATATCAAGATATAATTGTATTAATCAAAAGACAATTAAATTAATGGTTAATAATTAATTACGGAATATAATTACAATATTTTTTTAAATAACCTAAATTCATTCCTTTTTGAAGTATAATAAAATTATATTCGCGAGGAATGCGTGAGAAAGGATATGAAGTTCTAAGATATGATAATATTTGATTTTATACGTATGTACTATGAATATGAGAATTTCTACACTACGAGTAAGATGTCTTCAAGATTAAATGTATTCATACACTGAAAACATTAAATCGCTTTCTTCTTAAACTCAAATCTTAGATCTTAAACTAATTTTATATTGTTTTAAGTGAGGATGCGTACAATGAATAGGTGTCACATAAATATTCTTACTATTTTCAAACTAAGCTATATGCTTGTGCTATGAAAATAGGACTGACTTGAAGGCCTCCTGGAACGAGGCTCGAACCCACAACCAAAGATGAAACTGAACTTGTTTTACAACAGAACAGGATGCGAGGATTCCATGTGAGTTCAAATGGAAGATGACCCAGCCTACTTGACGTTTTGATAAGTAAGGAGGTACAAGTATTTACGGGTGCCTCGGAACATCAACTCTGAACGAAGACAACTCGCGTCAAAATGGTTCTAAAACGAATTTCGATGAAAATTAATAATATTTGAAGTCTTTATTCTCACCTTTTTCATTTCAAATAATGACTTGCAATTCTTGTTAATCACATTTATTTTATACGATTTTTGCTATATTTGACCTGACAAACTCATCAGGGGTATTAAATTGTTGTAATATATTTAAAAAAAGTGAAAACTTTTTTGGGACATTCTGTATAAAAAATTGCTCAAAATAAGTTGGATGTTACATTCGAAAATTATTTTTTTTAACCAAATTGTGTGTAAGAAATAAGTTATATTTAATGAAGTTCTACCTATTATACCGAGATAAAATCTCATGCTTAGAGGGACATCAATTACAATATTGAAACGTTCCGTCTCCAGATTTATAGGGCAAAAGGGTTTTATCTAGTGTGTAAAAGCTTATGCCTTTTAAAGGATCCTTTGTGATTAGACGAATAAGTGCACTTAGAACATGAATATAGTTTCTCCCCAGTGTGTTTAAGAATATGAATTTTTAAAGAGCCTTTGTGATTACATGAATAAGTGCACTCAGAACATGAAAACCGTTTCTTCGTAGAGTGTGTAAGCATATGACTTTTTAAGAAGCATTCCTGAGAACCCGAATAAGCGCACTTAGAACATGAAAAAAGTTTCTCCTCAGTGTGAGTAATCATGTGTTTTTTTAAGTTGCCTTTCTCATAACATGTATAAGTGCATTTCGAACATGAATGCAGTTTCTTCCCAGAGTGTTTAAGCAGGTGCCTTCTTATGTCGTATTTTCGTTTACACGAATAAGCGCACTGGAAACATGAAAACGGTTTCTGTTCAGTATGTGTAAGCATATGGGTATTTAAAGAGAATTTGTGATTACACGAATACGTGCACTTCAAACACGAAAAGAGTTTTTCCCCAGTGTGCTTCAACATGTGGCTTTTTAAAGAGCCTTTCTGATAACATGAATAAGAGCATTGATAACAAGAAAGCAGATTCTCCCTATTATGAGTAAGCATGTGCATTTTTAGTTTGCTATTCGTAGTACACCTATACGTGCATTGTGAACATGTGAACGGTTTCTCGCCAGAGTGTTGCAGCATGTGCCTTGTTAAGCCGCATTTCTGATTGGACGAATATGTGCACAGAGAACATGAAAATGGTTTCTTTACAGCGAGTGTATGTTTTATTTTTTCTGCGGTAAATATTAATTTCAAATCTGTCTCCCTTCCATCAGTAGCCGGAGCCTCAGATGGATTCGCCAAAACAGAATCTTCTAGTTTCGAGAGATCTGTAAAGTAAACAAATTATTTTAAATACTAATTTAATGTAAAAATAATATTTTTCAACAAAATTGATTTTGTATGTATAGATTTAAAATTAATACATTAAATTAGTATTTAAAACATCACAGACCGTCTGTTCTAAGTAATTACAATTTCACAATAAGAATGTGTTCTCTTTAATAAACAAGTTATTAATACTCGTATTATATAATTACTGTTTCCACAAAAATGCTACTAGTTGGTCCCTTTTTATCAAAACCTAGCTAAATTTAGGCAAGAATATAGCTTTTTACTATGTAATTGGTTTTATGGGGAATGGGGTATGTGCAATATGTTAGGCTTAGATGGAGAGGTTATAATAGTTAAGGTACGAGGGCGTGCACATATTGCAAATAGTATGGAATATTTGTAATGTGGAGATGTTTAGGTGGGCAAGTATTATCGGTGGAAGCAGTTTATTCTAGGCATTGAAGTTATTGAAGCAACGTATTACAAAAGTTTTTAATCTAATTGCACGTAGTGTGCATCAAAGATCTGAGGCAGCTAAGAAGCCGCTGTTGTGGTAAATGTCAGTACGTGAAGTGAAGACAGTGGCTTGGCCCGCACGGCGCTGACTGTCGGTGACGTACACAGCCAGTACGCTGTGACTGGTAGTAGGGTATTGCCCGCGTTATTTTGTGCATGGAGAGTTGAGGCGATAGCTATCTACAGGATTATAAATAATTTAATTTTTAAATTCAGTCAAACTACTAAAGTAATGATCGCCAACAAGTTTATTAAACGAACGAGAACATTTATCTACCTCATTTAGTTCAGGTTTTAAGCTAACTCTTTGAAATGCCTAAAACATGTTGCAAATTTACGAATGAACTGCAAAAGGACTACCCATTTATAAAAAAAGCGCTGCGGTGAGGACAGTAAAGTGTAGCGACCCGAATAAACCAGGTACATGAACACATCCACATAATTCGAATTCATATGAAATTGTCACTTCAATCAAACGTAATCAAATTCACAAATTAAAGTATTGACCAGAAGAAATGAATTAAATTCTTCCGACGTTTAAGTATTTGTAATCTAAGGCAATCAAGTGCTCACCCGCGAGCTGGTCGATCTTCCTGGAGTACTCGGCGCACTCCTGCTTGATGTCAGGAAGCGATATGTCCACATCGGTGTAGGGAACTCTGCCATCTTCCCTGTCTTCGCTCCCGGCTGGAGACTCTGGTTCAGACTTGACGGCGGGAGCGGTTGGGTCAGGACAGTCCATAGCTTTAAATGCTTTAGCGACCAGATGAATGATAACCTCAAAACGTGTTCATAGACACCAGTTAAGCCATAGACGAATTATTTTGTTAATCTTTATGATCCTTGCATAGTACCTATAACAAAAAATGAGACCGTGATACAACCATGAATACGTTTGATAAAACGGTGTGTTGTTTATTAATGAACCACATTAATTAATTATGTTATTGGTCCTTTTTTGCTAGAGCAAAATGTCACTGTATGCATTTCGTTCGCCAGGATCACACCTTTACATATGTATACTATGATTATAAGTATATTGGATGGGTGGAGAATCGATAAACACGGAACACACATTGGTCAAATATTTATATATGTGGTGATAAATACTTAAACTATTTATGATCTACCTTAGATTAAGTGCTGATCGTCAAGTTCTTTTCCACAGACCTCGGTCTTCGATCGCCGATGCTGTTGTTGTCTGGGCGGCTTCGCAGTGGCTGACGAGATTGCAAGCAAGGCGGCCGGCTGCTCGGAGCTTCTTCGGTCGTTGGCTGGGCGGCCGCTTCCGACAACTGACTTGGCTTCTGGATGGGTGGCTGCTTCCGAACTGTCTTAGCGTTCTGGTTCTTTTTATTATGACCAGTGAACAAATTTCTGTGTATGACCATCAAAATGCTAATTAATTCTCCTGTTTCTTCACACATCGTACACGAGAGGTGTATGATTAATACCCGTGTTTAACGACTGATGCCATCACTGATGAAAAATCTGTTATCCATTGTTTAACGCCATTCTTCGAACGAGGCCTGCCAAAATTTTATCGAAGAGAGACAGATTTATCGAAGAGTTACTTATTAAAGAGCTTCGAACAATTCAGTACTTATTATATCTTGATTACGATATTCACCGCTCTTTACATTTGTTTTAAGGCATGTTTTCATTAAATATACAAAATAAATAATGATGTAATCTAATACACTTTGTTAACCCAGTCGCGCCTTGCATGCCCACTGCGCGGGTGACTCGATTATGAGTCGAGCGGTGAAAATTGTACCACAATTATTTGAAATTTGTATCCTACCGACATCTGTCGATATTTGTCAAGGAATATTAGCCATCTTATAAACAAACACGAAATAATAAAAGTCCTCGTATCATCCAGTATCGCTCAGTTATTTATGCGCGTAGAATGTAATGCGTTTAAAAACTATAGAGTTAAATTTAATGTCAGTATTCTAAAACTTGTAAATAGTGTGCATTCGTTTCAGAATTCAGCGCCCCCACAGATCTCCATTTTATTCTAGTGCGTGGCACTGTTGTGTTCTCTCGAGGATAATTTTGTAATTAAGGTTTGATTTCCGTTTACGTTCGTAAAGATACTTGAGAACCATTGCTATCGATTTCTTAAAAACAAATCATCAATTTGTTGCAATATCGTAGTGTAAAGTCGTAAATTATAATGCCGCCAAAGAGTGCCGCGTGTGAAAGATGTCTTGCGTATTTGTGAACGCGATTAATGGGTTAATAATACGTAGGTACTCCAAACATTTTCATCCTATGAGGGACTTTTAGGTACAACTTTATAAACGTAAATAAATCATATAAGAGCTACCACACATATTGCAACTCGGAGATGGAACCTGTGATCATCGCTTAGAAGTGGAAGAGATCCATCACCTGCCTGCCGGGTGCTGGACTGGACGCGTGCTCACATCAACATCAATTATTAAAACTTTTCCGTAACTGTATCGTAAGCTCAGTGTACATGTAAATTTTTGCCATTTTATTATTGTGTACAAGTGCTTAAAATGAAAAAAAACATAGATCATCACAAACGACAACATAAAGACGCATAAGACAAGTCTAACTCGACCACTAAAGTGATGATAGGCATCCGGCACCCCGCGCCGTCCGCACTTACGCATACACGTACTGACAAATTCACGTCAGGTTCTTCGAGAAAATATTTTTTATTGTTGCGTGTGGTGTATACTTAAAATAAATTGAAATTAATATATACAATACATAAATATATTATGGGAGAATATCTAAAAGATGAACTCTATATTTAGTATATTTACAGAGATATTCACATCATTAGAGGCAATCTAAACTCAGTTTACATAATCGAATGGGAAACGTCTTGTATAAATATCAAACTCAGTCCTACTGGAATATTTATTATTCACCAAGTTCCAGATATTCAAATATTCAACAAGTACAAATGAAATCATAATAATAATTTTATTATTGTAATACACGCATTACATAATATTTAGGTGATTGGGTTTGTAACTGCCCTCCATTGACGGCTCCGCATAGCCTGGTTCTGGTTGTGCTGAACAGGCGCACATACACCACACTATCCGACATTGATGATTCGCTCTCGCTGTAAACTTTTGAAATATTTTCTATAAATGTAAAATTACATTCCTAAATGTAATTGCGAAATTGTATAATTCAAATGCTAACACTAGATGCGCGCTGTTCTTAACAAGGTCATTCTGCCTCCGTTATTACGAAACTTAATAAAAAAAAGCAGAAATATTACAATTTTCTATTCAATTAATTAATTAATCTAATTAAAAAAATTGTAAACTTAAACCAAAAATCAAATAAATCTAAAGTACTTTACTTTAAATAAACATTACATTTACATTGAATACTTTTCAGAATACAAGATACTCTACAGTTGGTAGTTTCCTTCAACTGTTGAAAGTAGGTAAAAGTGAGAAATTTCGTAAAATGTAACATAATTACATCAAAATTAGTTTAACAATAGCTTAAATAGTTTACTAATATACTTATTTACCTATATTACGTTTTATTTGGACAATTTCCGGTCGCCGTCTTTAATTATTAATTTTCCCATTGTTTATATTTGGTTTTTTTAAATTGTCACCCAGAATGACAATAATCACCGCAGAAGACCGTATTCTGATCGAAAATTTGCGAACTGAAAAACGTTAAGAAAATTATCAAAGAGTTTCAAAACAAAGCCTGGGGTATAGCTAGACATTATAGCATAACTGAACATTAGAGCAGGACGGAGCTCCATTTCACTCAGCCAGAAATACAATCAACTTTCTTCGTCGTGAGAATCTAAATTTCATCGAGCCAGGCAATGCGGCCACCGAACAGGTCAGATTTAAGCCCAGTAGATGATGCAGTATGGGGTGTTTTGATGATTTCTGATTAGATAAATATTGCGCAAAAAATATTATATTAAGAATTATAATTTATTATATATATATTAGGTATGTTTTGAAATAACTCATGTGTTACGAGATGTTCTCACTTTTTTTGGGCCATTCTGTATGTGAGGTCCAGAATCAAAATCGAACCTATTTTCGAGTAAAAAATGCAAACCATTACACTACAACTGTCATTTTTAAAATCATATTGAAAATGACCAGTAACTGTCGTCTTACTGGTTGTAAACATAATTGTACGGGTTTGAATTAATTATCTATATGTGATATTTATTTAATTTCGATGAGCTAGTCTTTTAGACATTAACACTTGCAGTCCGGTGGGTCAAAATAAAATATGTAATAAATTGGTTAATTAGACCCACCACAAGATTCCGGTTTTATAACCGTTTTTTGGGAGTTTTCGTATAGATATTTTATTTTAAATATGATTTAATGTAATGGCACGAGTAACGAAAACTTTACACTAGGAAATTGAAGTGTTTATAAAAAATATTACGTAAAATGTACGTACGTAGATTTGCGCATCAATGAACGTCCTTCACGAGCCAACTACAAATATCCAATGAACCGTCGATACGTCGTCGGCTACTCGCCGGTGAACATAAATAATTTACATTATTGAATTAAATTTTTATTAATTGATATATTTAAAAAAAATAAGTGAAATAATAGACAACCTATATTCAAGATAGGTATAATATTTACTGTCTTCTGTGAAGACAATCTGAAAAACAAAAAAACATATATTTTTAAATGGTACGCATGTAAAAATAAAAAACATCTATACACATCTTTTTTAATACGAAAATAAATCAAAATATGAAATATAAATTAACAAAATAGATACAACATAAGTATCGAAATTGATTGTCTTCACAATCCGGTCAGTAAAATGTTTCATAGTTGTGAGTCTTACAGACTGCCTTGCATTGCGTAGAAAAAATATTAAGGACATAACAAGACGACCATGTGGTCGCCGGATAGGCGCGGTGAACCGTATAACTATCTTTCTCTTTTATTGGAGTTCTTTTTTGGAAGCGTCAGAAAAAAATAATCTAACAATATAAATATGTGTAAAATAACTTGATTGGAATACTAGCACTGGTTGGAGTGAGTTGCATCCCCTGTCTAGAAAGTTGACAATATATGATTCAGCGCAAGCGGTTAGGTGATCTCATAAAAATGACCGTTATAAATAATTTTTTGGACATTTTTATCAATAGCTAGACAATATACATATATGTAACGAATCATTAGGAAAAAAAAAGATTAGCTAGAAGGAAAATGGCATTTTACGAATATTTTTTACGTGATTCATATTTTTACAAACACCCGGATCAGATACGACCACCACTGCAGAAGATGGGATAACTTACTTTATATTTGTACATACTTAACACAAAAACCATAAAAATGGAACATATTTGATTTTGATTCCGTTCCTTACACATGATTGGATTTAATTCCGAACAAATTTAGAAGGCGAGCCATTCATTCAGAATGGTACGTGAGCTAGCTCGTGTAAAATATGTACTGCTGTCATGTTCTTAACCATAGATTTGAAATGAGAATGGTCATATGTAATGTATTTTCGTTATTAGTTTACGTATTGGATGCATGGATGCTTAGCGAAGAAATTTCAAAGCGATTTCTGTAATTGGATGTTAGCTACACATTTTTCAATTATTTTTATTAAATTAATTTTTTTTTATGAAAGGTATTTATCATTAAAAAGGTATTTTTATAATGATGTGCTACCTCTTATACAGAGATAATATTTCGTGCTTAGACAGAGATATCGATTATAATTTTGAAATATCTCTTCCCTAGATTTGTTAGGCAAAAAGATTTAATCCAGTGTGTGTAAGCTTATGCCTTTTTAAGGATCCTTTGTTGTTGGACGAAAAAGTGCACTGAGAACATGAATACTGTTTCTCCTCATTATGAGTAATCATGTGAAATTTTAAGTTGCACTTCTCATTACACGTATAAGAGCACTGTGAACATGAATACTGTTTCTCTACAGAGTGTGTGAGCATGTGCCTTTTTAAGGAGCCTTTGTGATTACACGAATAAATGCACTGAGAACATGAATGTATTTTCTCCCCAGTGTGTTTAAGCATATGCATTTTCAAAGAGCCTTTGTTATTACACGAATAAGTGCACATAGAACATGAAAAAGGTTTCTGCCCAGTGTGTGTAAGCATATGGGTTTTTAATGTGCCTTTGTGATTACACGAATAAGTGCACTTCAAACACGAATATAGTTTTTCCCCAGTATGCTTCAACATATGGATTTTTAAGGAGCCTTTGTGATTACATGAATATGTGCATTGATAACAAGAAAGCAGTTTCTCTCTATTATGAGTAATCATGTGTATTTTTAAATTGCATTTCACACTACATGTATAAGTGCACTGTGAACAGGTGTACGGTTTCTCGCCAGAGTGTTTCAGCATGTGCCTTTTTAAGTCGCATTTCCGATTACACGTATAAGTGCACAAAGAACATGTAAACAGTTTCTCTCCCGAGTGTTTGAGCGTATGGAGTTTTAAGGAGCTTTTTCGTTTACAAGAATAATTGCACTGAGAACACAAAAAAAGTTTCTTTACAGTAAGTGTATGTTTTATTTTTTCTTCGGTAAATATTAGCTTCAAATCTGCCTCCCTTCCAGGAGTAGTCGGAGCCTTTGATGGATTCGCCAAAACAGAATCTTCTAGTCTCGAAAGATCTGTAAAGTAAACAAATTATTAATATTATATAATTACAGTTGCCACGAAATTGCTTCTAGTTGAATGTAGGTCTCTATTGGATTGGCATTATGGGAGACTGCATGCTGCGTGTTAGGCTCAGATGGAGAGGTTAGAAGGATAAATGTATGAAAGCGTGCCCGTATTGCAATACGTATGGAATATTTGCAATATGTAGATATACAGGTGAGCAGGTATTATGGGTGAAAGCAGTTTACTGCTGACACCGAAATTAATGAAGCATCATGTTGCTAAACTTTTTAATCTTTAATCGCACGAACTGTGATCGGAGACAGTTCAGGAGCTGCTCATGTGGTGAATATCAGTACGTGAAGTGAAATCAGTGGCTTTAGGAGGAGAGTAGAAACGATAGCTATCTACAAGATTACAAATAATTTATTTTTAAATTGACAGTCAAACTACTGAAATGATGATTGTCAACATGTTAGTTAAACGAACAAGGACAAGAAGAAGACAATTCAAATGAAACATAAAAACTTTTTCTTTAACGAAATTATAAAACTCTGAAATCCACGACTGCAGACACATAAAACCTATACACATAGGTATAGCCTACCTACATAAGCTTACCGTATTTTCACATATTGGTCCCAGCGTCCCAGCCGGTGTTATATTTTGTCCCGCGTCTCTCTTTGTTTTCTTGGGCCACAGTTGCCGCTGATCATGGATCACTCGCGACGTAATTACGTTTTAGTAAGGTGACGGTCATTTATCTACCTCATTTAGTTTAGGTTAGTATTTAGTTAACCTATTCCTTTTAAAATGAAGAAAAGAAATTGGAAATTTACGAATGAAATGCAGAAAGACTATAAATTTATAAAAAAGCTTTGTGGTGAGGACAGCAAAGTGAAGTGGCAGCATCGTTTCTCAGAATTTTCTATTGCACACGGTGGGCGAGCGGACATTAAAGGTCTTGTAACAGCTCTCGCGAGCTCTCCATCTGTTAGAACATTCTTTAAAAACAATGTTTCCATTCAAGATGATTTAGCTTACTATGATATGATATTGTTATGATATGAGCTTCAAAACTTCTGAACCAAAGCGAAGCGATAATTGTCCCGGTTTTGATAATAATGTCCGATTTAGAGCTTCATAATTATGCTTTACATTATTGATTTCAAACTCAAATTTCTGACATTACAATACTTTCCGAAACCCGAATAAACCGGGTACAGGAATTCATCCACGCGTTAGAATTTACATGAAATTGACACTTCAATTAACTGTAATATAATTTCTTCGGCGTTTTAACGTAAAATACAGTATTTTAAAATTTATCACGAATTGGTACCTAATCTGAGGCAATCAAGTGCTCACCTGCGAGCTGGTCAGCCTTGCTGGAGTACTCGGCGCACTCCTGCTTGATGTCTGGAAGCGATACATCTATATCAGTGTAGGGAATTTCGCCTTGTTCTTCATCCCTGCCCTCGGTTGGAAACTCTGGTTCAGACTTGACGAAAGGAGTATTTGGGTCAGCACTGTCCATAACTTTAAAATGTTCTAGCGACCCGATGAACAATAACCTCAAAATGTGTTCATAGACACTAAGTAAGCCATAGACGAATTATTTTGTTAATCCTCAGGATCCTTGTATGTGATACAAATGGGACACGACGTTGTGCGCCGTGTGATTTGAGTCGCGGTTCGTTTAGGAGTTATGATTTGATTTATCGAACATGCTCCTGATCGCTTGTCAGAACGATACCCCGCACTTTAATGAAATGTTGTCTTCGCGACCCATGTATCAGATATCACGCTTTCATTAGTGTCATGGTTATAGGAAGATCACAGGTGAATACGAACACACGAAGTGCACAAATTATACATTTATTATATACACATTTAAATCCACGGGCAGGTGGAAATACTTATAACTTAATCTAAAACTATGTCTACCTCGGGTTACTTGGCGACGTTCCTCCGGAGATCTGGTCTTCGGCCCACCGGCCGAAGACCAGATCCACATCAGACTCCACCGAGTGATGCCGTTAGCACCCGGCGTGGGCGGCTACTCGCTGCCTTCTCTGCAGGACTGCGGACCGGTCTGAGCGGCTGCATTTAGGTGGATTGTAGTGAACCGTGGCTGCTTCTTCCGATTCTCTGGCGATGTTCGGTTGGATTTCCAGTGTCGGCTTCCACTTTCGAATCCCTTCGACATCGATTTCGGTCCCAACTGTGGTTTTTTGACGTCTCTTTCGGACCTCGTTTCCAGCTAATAGAACGCGCTCTCGCCTATAGCCCTTACTCCCGTTCCCGTCGCGTATTTACCACTCGTTCCGGTTGCGAGTCTACAACTGCTCCTCCGGGCCTCGTCCAACTCGATCTCTCGGTCCTCCGTCTTCGACTCACTTCTCCGGATCTCGTTTTACAACTTCCTTCCGGACCTTGTTCCACTAGTCCTCCCAGATCTTATGTCCGACTCACTACTCCGGGTTTCGTTTCACAACTGCGCGCTTCCGACTGCCTTTTTACAACTAACTTTTAAAATGGCGTACTGGCCCTTTTAAAGTAACAGTGACGGGAGGTCTCTCGGGGGACCTATATTAAGTTCGACAATCTTTGATTATTAATTTTCCCATTGTATATATTTGGTTTTTTTTTAAATTGTTGCTCAGAATGACAAAAATCACTGCAGAAGACCGTATTCTGATCAAAAATTTGCGAATAAAAAAACGACGGGATGCTAAGAAAAAGATCAAAGAGTTTCAAAACAAGCCTGGTTTATAGCTAGACATTACAGCAAGACGGAACTCCATCTCACACGTTCAACTTTCTTTGTCGTGAGAATCTTAATTTCGTCGAGCCAGGCATGTGGCCACCGAACATCCCAAATTTAAACCCACTAGATTATACAATATGGGGTATTTTGATTATTTCTGCTTCACTAAATATTGTGCAAAATTACATTAAGAATTATAATTAATTATATTATGTTTGGAAATAATTAATGTGTTACGAGATGTTCTCACTTTTTTTGGGCCATTCTGTATGTGAGGTCCAGAATCAATAGCAGACATATCCACTTTTTCTATTTCCGAGTAAAATGCAAAAAACCATTGCACTACAACTGTCACCTTTGAAATCATATTGAAGAGGACCAGTAACTGTCTTCTTACTGGTTGAAAACATAATTGTACGGGTTTGAATTAATTATTTCTAGGACGGTGATATTTATTTAATTTCGATAAGCTAGTCTTTTAGACATTAACACTTGCAGTCCGGTGGGTCAAAATAAAAATAAGTCCGGCGGTGGTTGGTCAATTAGACCCACCACAAGATTCCGGTTTTATAACCGTTTTTTGGGAGTTTTCGTATAGATATTTTATTTTAAATATGATTTAATGAAATGGCACGAGTGCCGAAAACTTTATACTAGGAAATTGAAGTGTTTATAAAAAATATTACGAATAATGTAGGTACGTAGATTTGCGCATCAATGAACGTCCTTCACGAGCCAACTACAAACATCCAATGAACCGTCGGTATGTCGTCGGCTACTCGCCGGTTTATGATAGTGAATATAAACATTTTACATTCTTGAAATAAATTTTTATTTTAGCACATAAACTAATAAAAACGTAATACGCACAGAAATAAGTAAAATAAATATTCATTTTTATACGAATAGCAATTAACAATATGCATAAGAAAAGCAAAAATGTTATTGACATATTTAAAAAAATAAGTGAAATAATAGAATATTTATTATTTTCTATGAAGTAATCTGGGTAATAGATTGTTTTTATTGTCATAATGAAAAAAAAATATTTTTTTTAAATAAGTATGAAAAATAAAAAAAATATATACACATCCTTTTTAATACGAAATTAAACCAAAACATGAAAAATAAATAAACAAAATAGATAAAACATATCAAAATTGATTGTCTTTACAATCCGGTCGGTAAATTATTTTAGTCTTATAAACTGCCTTGCATTGTACAGAAAAAAAATTAAGGACACAACAAGACGACCATGTTGTCGCCAGATTGGGACGGTGAACAGTGTAACTAACTTTCTCTTTTATTGGAGTTCCTTTTTGGAGGCGACAAAAAAAAGCCTAAATAAATAACAATATAAATGTGTAAAATAACTTGACTGTATTACTAGCACTGGTTGGAGTGGAGCTGCATCCCCTGTCTAGAAGGTTGACAATACACGATTCAGCGCAAGCGGTGAAGCGATCTCATAAAAATGACCGTCTTAAAACACTTTTTGGGCATTTTTTTACATTTTTATCAATAGGTCGATAATATTGATATATGTACCAAATCATTTTGAAAAAAATAATAAAATATTAGCTAGAAGGAAAATTGCTTTATATGAATATTTATCGCGTGATTCGTATTTTTTAAGCACCAGGGTCAGATCTGAACCACCACTGCAGAAGATGGGATAACTTGCTTTACAAAAAGCATAAAAATTGAACATTGAAATTTGATTTTAATTCCATAAATTACACATGATTGGATTTAATTACGAACAAAGTTAGAAGGCGAGCCATTCATTCAGTATGGCACGTGAGTTAGCTCGTGTGATCTTTATCCGCGTGAAATATATGAACTGCAGTCATGATTTCAACCTTAGATTTGGAATGCGAATATCATATGCGATGTATTTTCGTTATTAGTTTACGTAATGGATGCATAGAAGCTTACCGAAGAAATTTCAAAGCGATTTGTGTAGTTGGATGTTAGCTACACATTTTTCAGTCATTTTTTAAAATTATTTTTTTTTTATGAAAAGTATTTCAAAGCGATTTATGTAGTTGGATGTTAACTACAGTTTTAAATTATTTTTATTATATTTTGAAATTTTTATGAGAAGTATTTATCATTAAAGAGGAATTTTTATAATGATGTACCACCGTGTTGACATGATACGCAGATAAAATTTCGTGCTTAGAGAGGGATATCGATTACGATTTTGAAATGTCTCTTCCCTAGATTTGTGAAGGAAAAAGATTTTATCCAGTGTGTGTAAGCTTATGCCTTTTAAACGACCCTTTGTATTTGGACGAAAAAGTGCACTGAGAACATGAATACCGTTTCTCCTCATTATGAGTAATCTTGTGAAATTTTAAGTTGCACTTCTCATTACACGTATAAGAGCACTGTGAACATGAATACAGTTTCTCTACAGAGTGTGTGAGCATGTGCCTTTTCAAGGAACCTTTAATATTACACGAATAAATGCACATAGAACATGAAAACGGTTTCTGCCCAGTGTGTGTAAGCATATGAATGTTTAAGGTACCTTTGTGATTACACGAATAAGTGCACTTCAAACACGAAAACAGTTTTTCCCCAGTGTGTTTCAACATATGGATTTTTAAGGATCCTTTGTGATTACATGAATATGTGCACTGATAACAAGAAAAAAGTTTGTCTCTATTATGAGTAATCATGTGTTTTTTTAAATTGCATTTCATACTACTTGTATAAGTGCACTGTGAACATGTGTACGGTTTCTCCCCAGAGTGTTTCAGCATATGCCTTTTTAAGTCGCAATTCCGATTAGATGTATAAGAGCACTGTGAACATGTGTACGGTCTCTTCCCAGAGTGTTTCAGCATGTGCCTTTTTAAGTCGCAATTCCGATAACACGTATAAGTGCACTGTGAACATGTATACGGTTTCTCTCCATAGTGTTTCACCATGTGCCTTTTTAAGTCGAATTTCCGATTACACGTATAAGTGCACAAAGAACATGAAAACAGTTTCTCTCCCGAGTGTTTGAGTGTATGAAGTGTTAAGGAGCTTTTTCGTTTACACGAATAAGTACACCGAGAACACAAAAAAGGTTTCTTTACAGTAAGTGTATGTTTTATTTTTTCTGCGGTAAATATTAGCTTCAAATCTGCCTCCCTTTCAGGAGTAGCCGGAGCCTCAGATGGATTCGCCAAAACAGAATCTTCTAGTCTCGAGAGATCTGTAAAGTAAACAAATTATTTATATTACATAATTACAGTTGCCACGAAATTGCTCCTAGACGGATGCAGGTCTCTATCGCATTGGTATTATGGGGGACTGGAGGTTGACACTGAATTTATTAAAGCATTAAAGATCTTTAATCGCACGAACTGCGTAGAACTCAGAAGCTGCTCTTGTGGTGAATGTCAGTACGTGAAGTGAAAACAGTGCTAATGCAAAACTAATGCACGCAGCCAGTACCAGTCCTATTGGGTGGTAGTAGGGTATCAGCCACGTTATTTTGTGCGTGGCTGACGAGAGCATAAACGATACCTAGCTATCTATAAGATTATAAATAATTGAATTTTTAAATTGACAGTCAAACTACTCAAATAATGATTGCCAACGTGTTAGTTAAACGAACACGCACAAGAAGAAGACAATTCAAATGAAACATTTTTTTTTTCTTTTTCTTTAACGAAATTATAAAACTCTGAAATCACATAAAATCTATACCCACATAGGCTTACCGTATTTTCGTATATTGGTCCCAGCGTCCCAGCCGGTGTTACATTTTGTCCCGCGTCTCTCTGTGTTTTCTTGGGCGACAGTTGCCGCTGATCATGGATCACTCGCGGTGTAATTACGTTCTAGTAAGGTGACGGTCATTTATCTACCTCATTTAGTTTTTAATTTAATCCTTTTAAAATGTAGAAAAGAAATTGGAAAATTACGAATGAAATGCAGAAAGACTATAAATTTATAAAAAAGCTTTGTGGTGAGGACAGCAAAGTGAAGTGGCAGCAATGTTTCTCAGAATTTTTAATTGCACACGGTGGGCGAGCAGACATTAAAGGTCTTGTAACAGCTGTCGCGAGCTCTTCATCTGTTAGAACATTCTTTAAAAATGATGTTACCATTCAAGATGATTTAGCTTACTATGATATGATATTGTTATATGAGCTTCAAAATTTCTGAACCAAAAGCGAAGCGATAATTGTCCGATTTAGAGCTTCATCATTATGCTCTACATTATTGATTTCAAACTCAAATTTCTGACATTACAATACTTTCAGAAACCCGAATAAACCAGGTACAGGAACTCATCCACGCAGTTGGAATTTACATGAAATTGACACTTCAATTAACTGTAATATAATTCCTTCGGCGTTTTAACGTAAAATACAGTATTTTAAAATTTATCACGAATTGGTACCTAATCTGAGGCAATCAAGTGCTCACCTGCGAGCTGGTCAGCCTTGCTGGAGTACTCGGCGCACTCCTGCTTGATGTCTGGAAGCGATATATCTATATCAGTGTAGGGAATTTCGCCTTGTTCTCCATCGCTGCTCTCGGCTGGAGAATCTGGTTCAGACTTGACGGAAGGAGTATTTGGGTCAGCACTGTCCATAACTTTAAAATGTCCTAGCGGCCCGATGAACGATAACCTCAAAATGTGTTCATAGACACTATGTAAGCCATAGACGATTTATTTTATTGTATAGTATTGTATAAACAATGGTACCACGATAAAACCATGAATAGGGTATAGAAAAATCTATATATTTATGCGAAATTGAATGTGGGACTGTTCTGACTGATCGAATATCAACTAATCTTGTGTCGTTTTTGTTTATGATGCACGATCCTAAATAGAAACGTGACGTTCGCGTCCAGTCTCGTTCATATTTACGGGTTAGATCAGTGGAGAAATATAAAATGAGAGTACGGAACTCAGAGCTCACCTTGCTGACGACTTTTCTCTTCACTTGTGCTATATTTATAATAACTCGTGTAATTTGGATGGACAGGAATCTAATCTACATTATTGAAAAATGTTCAATGCTACGGGTTGGATATTACATACATTTGTGGAATTAATATTAGCGAGCATAATGTCAGAAGTCTGGCGTCTAATTGTAATATTGTAGAATGTAATGAAATCACGAACACTGAAACAATACTAGCGCGACTTGAAACATTTGAGACGTGGGTATTAAAGTAAGCTGGCCTGACAGGAATACGAATGATAATCTGATCTGGATGCGAAAAGAAAAATAAATCCTTATTTATTTATTCTTTATATAGTGCATACATATTTTTATATCAACAAGATCAAAATCGTTGCTCTTTACTAAAATTTATTATTTTTATTTTTCACATATTTGTTTAGTTTCATTTAGAATCTATGTAGTTTCTCCTCTTTTCTTATGTTTTCTGGCATTTCATTAAGAATCTTCATCGCACGTCACATCACACTGAGATTTAGTCTTCTTCCTGATGGTAGTCTCAGCCTATATGTTCTTTTTGTATGATGTTCATGTCCTAGTGATGACGCAAATCGAGTACCTACTCTCTGTGCATTTTGTCTTTCTTATAAACCTTAATATACCTTTACCGCTTCTTAAGGATTTCGTCGACTGGGAAACATATTGAATTTCGATGAGAACCGATCAACATCTGTGTTTCTTTTAACGTTCGAGAGTAGCGCCGTGCGTAAAAATCCGGACCGCAAAAAGGAATCAGTATTAGGAGTGCAGTGATATCTCCGTTCTTAAATACAAAAGTGCGAGGCAACTGGAGGTGAAACTTGACGCCCAAACCAGGACCGAAATCAAAGTAGGCCAGATCCATCTGCCGATATTACTTTCTTGTTCCAATTCGGATTGTGTTAACTAACTATTCATTTATTCGATACAGTCCACAGGATCTTATCCCACCAAATACCATTACATTGAAATATATCTTCTGTTTAAGGGTCATCATATTCAGATCTTCCAACATTGTACTGAATATCTATTTTTTCTGATTATTATTCTCAAAGCTTTATTTTGCAACACTGACAATTGTTACATTTCTACTTCACTAGCTACAAAGAAAACTCTGCTAAAGCCAAAAACCCGGAAACTGCAATATTTAAGAAAGCATCAACTTATTCATCTCATAATTTAAAGCAACAGAAGAGGCCATGGAAGATAAAGCATATCCTAGCTGAAAAATCTAAGCCAATGAATGGTTCGGGAAGTCCGCAGTCCAACTATTTCGAGCTGATGTAAACAAAATAATGATCGCCAACATGATCGCTTACTTTTAATATCCGGACAAGCACTAGAAGAATAAGAGATTAGTTATACTATAGGTAATCTCGTTTTTAGAGTGGGCGATCGTCTACAATTATAAAATAATTAAATATAGGGATCATATTTGTGGGAACTGTCACTTTGGACATGTATGTGTGTGTCAGGAGAGCGAGTAGATGAGTGGTGGGGGACAAACATTATAAGAGGCCATCTCTGGAGGAACAGACCTCTTCCATCACACATTCTCCTGAATAACTAGTCTATCATTGAAGTGTGCAATTTATAATTACACATTATAACATTAAATCATTCATGTATTGTGTCGTTTCTTGTTCTCGGGGGCTTCTTCCCTATGAAATTAAACAAACGTATATGATAATGGTTTTTACTTGAACACCAACCAACCTTCCCACACTTCTAAAGTTTCCACAATATTCTTCATTGTGTGCTCAATGCTAAATACGTCGTGGTGAATCTGAAACTTGATGTTCAATTTACGTCTCCCTTCATTCCAGTCTTGATCGCTGTGTTGAAGGAAGATCCTGTTAATTAATTTATCTGGTCTAACCAACTTGCAGGAGATTAGCCATTGTAAATCATTATTGGATACCCAATTATGCAGTCAGAACAACTCGTCTTTAGAATTATGATGAAAATAAATAGATACAGTGACAAACAGACGCGCATTTATAAAAAAAAATGCTTTAGATCTCATCACAATCTGATATAATGTAACAATTAATTAGTCCAACGTTGACCGTCGATTTCATTAATAAAGCTCATCACGCCACAAGCAGAGTAAGGCAAGAACTACTAACAATGGGAAGACATAGGCTCTGTCCAAGCAAGAAAGACAGTCTGCCGCACGTACATAATTTCTATTTGTTCACTTCATCGAATAACAGTATGTCAAAAGAGATCTAGCCCCTCAAGTAAGGCTGGACATAGTCCACCGGCTTGGTAATAAGGGTACGCGAAATAAATGTAGGCTCGTCTCAAGATCTATTTCACCTATTTACATCATACTCCATCAGGTGGTCATCATGGTGTGCATGTGTTTATATGAAGAAGGGTTATTCCATAATAAAAGCGGACTCTAAATTGACTTAACAAATTCATTTATTTAAAAAAAAAAATACAATTTATGCAATCTGTTCTTGATTCAAACCCCTCTCCTATATGTCTATTTCATGCTATGTTACGCCTATTTATTTATTGGTCTGTCATCTTAAATGATCATCTGGTGAAATAATACAATTCGATACAATAAACTAAAGGATCAAGTAATTGTGATATAAATGAGGAGGTAGTAATTTCAGCAAAAAAAGAGGTTTGGCTTAAACAATTACAACACATTAGTGAATAAACCTTACGTTCTATGGAAGAGAGATCTCAACCGAAAATAAAGCAATAGGGAGAATAATAAAATCGTGGATTACAATTTTACGCATGAAATAAGAATGATCGTAGGACATCTGTATGAAGCTGGGTGTTCCGTATTTATTTTATTAGGTTAACGTACGATTATTTTTATTAGGTGAACACATACGCATTCATACTTGAAAAAGTAATTATTATTAAGCGCGGTATATTGTCACCGGGTTTTAGTTTGTTCCTACCCCTTAGCCTATTTCCTATCAGTACACATTGCTCCTTTAGCTCGACTGGTTGTTTATGAATTCGAGGAGAAGAGGTGTTCTCGTGTAATTATTCGTGATGGATCATTACTGCGATTTTGATGTGTTGTGAATGTTGAATCTCATTATAGTTTTTCGTGCTGTGGCAGTTTCGTACATATGGTGAACATCCGGAAGTTCATCAGCGTCATCAATCAGGTGAGTCAAGCTGTCCTTTGGTTCCGTGAGTCCATCTTGGTCCGCTATCGAAGGTCCCTCATAATGTCATCATTCCGATTGTCTATCTACCCATTCTGTCCGATTCCATCACCCCCCACTACTTGTGACCGGTGACATGCGGCGGTCACATTAGGTTTGATGGAAATATAACTTACAATTTGTGTCCGTGACCTACATATATGTGATGCAGACGACTGTAAATCACCGTCACACTCTGAATGAAAATGCTATACAATTTCCGGATCACGGTACCCATGGGGTAGGTGCGATATCCCCAGCAGAGCGTCTGTCGATTAGTATCTGAATAGCTTGCATACGGTATGACCCGTATCAGATAATTCACAAGGCATTACGGTGCAGATCCAACACGAAAACTTGCCCATCTCGTACGAGATTGCAGCCCCCTTGACATCAGCATCATAACAATGCGACCCAGAATATTTAGCCGTATAGCAGTAAATAATCAGGTCGTCCAAATTTTAACTCTCGACCAAGAACACCTCATAGAAAATATAATTCACTTCTCTAGAACCGCGACCGCCCACGGCCGCCTCCGATTTCACTGACAGCTCGCCGGAATCGGACCCCCACCATCTTCTCTGCAACCAGAGTGCCTATTGGTCCATTTTACCCACTATTATTGGTCGAACTTAAGAAGGGGTACTTGCGTATCGTAACAATATTTATATTTTGTTCAACTATTCAACGTATGAGACATGTCGCATGCCAGCTTCAAATTTCTCTCACGGTCCACAGGTCCATGTCTCTACACTGCATACGGGCGGCAATTCTAATCCACCGCCAGCATCACCGTCCCCAGCTAACAGACGACGCAAGCGACATCTATATTTAGGGTTAGGCTTCAGTGGACAGGTGCCGTGATTGTTTTGGCCCGGTCGACAAGTTCCGCTTCGTCAGTCGCACCCGGCGCCCTCTCACTTTTCATAATTCACTCTCTGTTATCTTCTGTACTCTAACATTTCTATCCCTGAGACGATAAACGACACTACACAAACCACGCGTTTTATTCTCACCGCCAAACCCCCACAAACTTATTGTTTTATTAACTTTCGGTGTATTCATTTATGTATTTTTAAATAGCTTTTCCGAGCACAAGAATAACTGCATTCGTCACACGAGAATGTTCTCTCTCCCGTATGAGTCAGTGAATGTCTCGCTAAATTCCTTTTCGTAGAGCATGTAAAACTACATTCACCACATGAAAAGGGCTTCGCTCCACTGTGGATAAACATGTGGTCTATTAAACTTTGTTTGTGTGAACACGTGTAGCTGCATTTAGGACATGACAAAGGTTTTTCACGAGTGTGAGTGCGCATATGAGTTTTTAAATCACATTTTCGAGTACTTTTATAATTGCATTCACAACATGAAAAACGTTTATCGCCATGAGTGAGTCGATGACTTCTTAAATTCCTTTTAGTTGAACACGAATAATTGCATTTATCACATGAAAACGGTTTTTTCCACTATGTGTAAACATATGGTTATTTAAATTGTGTTTACTAGAAGTAGAATAGCTGCATTCAATACAAGAGTAAGGTTTTTCTGGGCTGTGCGAAGTAATATGTCGTTTTAAATTAGTTTTCGAATGGCACGCGTACTTACATTGTTCACATGAGAACGGTTTGACGCCTGTATTTGTCACCATGTGCCGTTTTAAATAAATGCCTGTAGCACATATGTAACTGCATTCCATACACGAGAATGGTTTGACATTAGTATGAACAAGCGCGTGTACTTTTAAGCTTCTTTTTCTAGTAAAACTATTATTGCATTTTGTACAAGAGTAAGGTTTCTCTCCAGTATGTGTGAGCATATGTTGTTTTAAATTTGTTTTCATAGAACATATATAACTGCAGCATTTGCAGGAAAACGGTTTTTCCCGTGTGTGAGTGAGCATGTGACTGTTTAAAAGAGTTTGGGTGGTCGCTGCATAACTGCATTGGAGACAAGTGAATGGTTTAACGCCAGTGTGGGTAGACGAGTGCCTTTTTAATACGTAATTCGATGAAAAAGTATAAAGACATACATTACACGAGAACCGTTTCTTTCTAGCGTCCACAGAGAGACGATTTATCAGATTATTTTTTCTCTCGACCTTGTCTCCAGCGTGTCGGGAAATTGAGTGCACATCGGTTGGGTCGCTTTTCTTAGTATTTTCTGAAAATAAAATAAAATGATTATAAATTATCCTAAACGTGTCATCAACTATCGGATTTATGTTTTCACAAAGATTGTTTGTAGAATTAAATTATGTTCCAAACCCTTCTCCAATATGTATACTTTATTTCATGTCTATTCATTTACTGTTCTGTGGTTATTAAAGATTGCTGCTTGAGATGCGTAAAGCCAAAAATTGTGTTTGAGAAATATATTAATTTGTGTAAAAACATATTTATTTTGAACGAAAATAATGCATTGCGCCTTCCCCCCATTCCTTTCCCCTTTTGGCACGCCGCCAATCGACCTTGAACAAGTGCGGTATATGTTTACCTAAACGATTATAATATTATACTCATTAGAAACTTCGCGTCTATACAGTGTCGGTACTCTTCGTTGTGTAAAGGAACCTATGACGGAATAGTGAATTAAAATACAGTCCACATTTTGGAGGTGCCAGCAGAATCCGGATTGTGGTGAGTGCCAAACTTCTTCGGTGCGCTGAATTCTTCCGGCATCTATGCGTATATGCAATAATTGACTTCATGCAAAAAATATATTATTTTTCAAGGAAAGTAATTCAAACTAAATGCCCAACTCAATAAACACATTTCTAAATGTTAATCAAAACGATATAAAAATCGACCATTATTATCTTACCGCTATGTTGAATTAAGTTATCCACACTCCTTTTTTATATCGTGATATGACACATCGATGGTTTCTTCTGGATCATAGCCCTCGGCAAGAGGTCCTGATTCAGACATAGTGGTGAGAATATCTGATGCAAGGTCCATAACGTTATTAAGCCAAAAAAGCCTTCAGTTGTATAAGAACAGTATATTTACAATGCTAATACTAGATATCTGAAAAAATATTAAAAAAAAAAAAAAAATATATATATATATACTAGTGTATCTTGTAACACAGTACGCAGTGTAAGGTACCTTGTCTTTATTTCCGTAAGAAAAACAAAATATTACACCTTACGTAATTTAAAATTAATATTGTTATCGTTAGAATGTCACTAAATGCATAAACACGAATTATGTGAATTTAAAGAAATCAAATAATATAAACAGTCAAAAATCAATGAATAATTATTTTTTATATAGAGATGCGTACACAAAATACGTGTCATCAATATTCTTACTATTTTTAAATTATGCTAAACGCGTGTACTATGACAATAGAACTAACTTGCTGGTGTCCTGGAACGAGGCGCAAACTCCCGACACTAGGCCAGCATCTCAAGAATAATATCTAAGAATTATTTACACGAGTTATAACAAATATCAGACATGGGTGACATCTATCGCACAATGCAAAAAGATTGTGAATGAATATTAATATTAATTATTTCCTAATCTGTACTGCCATTTAGCGGATTTTTAAAAAACAACTTTGATATTTTTAAAGCCTACTTTAAAGGATACCAACGTATACATATACAGATGCAATAGCGACGAAGTGCAATATGTATATATATATGTGAAACTGGCGATTCGTCCAGGTTAGATCGCGATTTTATGGAAATATTTCCTTGGAGAAACCTTGACTGACGTTTCGGCACGATAACACGTGCCATTGTCAAGGCGATCGATCTAAAAATTACGTTACAACCGTACTTTTTCGTGTGAATTTTAGTTTCAAGTCAACTCGTCATCAATCAACTCAGTACCTTCCTTAATTTGTTAGTTGCGAGTGTCGTTAGAGCCTAGAAAAATATCTAGTAACTCGTTTCATATCCCTCTGACCAAAAATTGTTAAATTTGGAAGATAAACGTATAACGAACGCAATGTCAAAATAATAATTGACGATCTTAAAGGATGGATTATCTAAGTAATATAATAAAATAACCATAGACAATATACAAGTTGTGAAATATATTCTTTCTCATAACGTAGGTACCTTATCTAAGGGCAGTTTCTCTCTCTCGGTCCTCTATTTTGCATCTACAGCGCGAACTGCTTGCTTATATTCTTTTCTATCTTGGACCTTGTTTAGTGTTAAGTGCAGCGAGGTCTTGGCCGGGATCAGTCCTTATTATTTTCACAACCTGAGGAACTTGTTAGCCCCGTTTAAATTAATTAAATATTATTAAGTTTTTAAGCGTTTGACTAGTAGCCTCACTCATGCATACATTTAATTCGTGATTTAACAGATTTTAACTTGCGTATATCCATTTCTTTATTTTCTATCCTATCCTTAAGTTTAAGGAAGAATGAAGATGTCGCACTAATTAAAAGTCTCAAGTTCAGTACGCTTGGAACTTTTGTAAGGATTACCACCGTCGCTTCACTTCGCTGTACTCCGTTAACGCTTATAATTAATTTTACTTTAATCCCGCTTATATAGGATGCCCAGCGGAAAATATTCAAGTTTAATATTAAATAATAAAAAAAATTACAATGCTTTTTACTCATATTTTATTAATACAAAATTAAGTTTAACGATACGGATTTAACGGTTTATAAATAATATCGTTTAAATGCCGTCCATTTTTCTCAAGACACTCTTAAATTTGCGAACACGCGAGAGCAAAGCGTCGGTTCAATGGCAGTAACTTCACGGCGGATATTTTCTTGTAGGGCCTAAATTGTTCGAGGATTTTTACTGTAAACTATCTACTTACGATCCCCACAAAAAATGTCGCACGGTCCAGTGACCGAGGCACCCAGGGTATGTCTCCGTACTTGCTGATTAATTTATTGGGAAATACTCCCTGCAATTGCGGTACCAAAAACTCGTCGATCATTCGGCAATACACGTCAGCAGTAACTGTTTCTCGCTGGTTTAAAAAAATAAGGGCCAAAAGGGGAAATTGCACACCACACTGTCGTTTTTGGACAATGCAAACGTTTTTGATTGCGTTCCCTCGGGTTGTCGGGGTACCAGTGTCTCATGTTTTGTTTATTAACATAGGTATCGACATACAAATGTGCTTCGTCTGTAAACAATATGTTTTCAAGCCTTCGTTCTGTTCCAAAACGTTCCTGCATCGTGCTCGCTAACGTTTCACGTAAAGAATTGTCATTTTCGTTGAGAAACTGCATGATTTGCAGTTTGTATGGGTGCAACTGTAATTTATTTTTCTAAATAACGTGCACTGTTGATTTTTTTATTTCAGTAAAGGGTGCAATCTTCCTCGTCGATTTATGCGGATTACGCATAATTTCATGTCGAACTTGAGCCACATGTTCTGGCATCGCTGCTGACGTTGATGGTCCCGGTGGAGTTTGGTTATCTATTGTCACTTCTTGTATGAACTTTTGTACACAACATCAGATAAGTTACCTGCTCAGCCCAACAATAACCTACTCGTCGAATATTAAAACGAGTATAAAAAGCGCGACGCGCACGAACCAACGAATCATCGCTCTTTAAATATTGCTCATCCACGAATGCGCGGTGCGCTCCCGATGAGTGACTCATTGCGACTGGCAAATCAGCAAATCACGCGCGTCGAACAATATCCCTCCCACTTACCTCACCATGATGGTTTACGAACATTTACAATTTAATCTCAAAATTTTTCTGCTGGACACCCTATACATCATTATCCTTTTCGCGAGTGGAAACATTGTAGACACCCCGCGACGCTTGTACTAGTGGTGGAGAGGTATCTATCAATAAAGCAACATCCAGCAGATGAGAAGTGTCTTCCTTTCGTCCTCGTATTTCCATCACTTGGGAACCGTCATTTGCTGTCTCTATTTAATCTATCGTGTTGTGTGCATTTATATTGTTTTATTGATTAAACGTTTTTTTACTGCACTGTAGACAGTGAATGCTCTTTCGTTGGCAGCCATGCCGCGTTGCATTGCCGCCATGCGTCATAGCATAGTTGCCAAGTAGCGATACAAAAATGTCAACCTAACGGTAAATATGTATAAATTTGTCCTGGGTAAGCGGTGGGTTACCATTCACTGTCCATCTTATTGTATGCATTTAAATTCAGTGTTGTTTATCTTGTCTTCCTTTGAGTAAAATTGTGCTGCTTTTGTGGGTTAAATCTGCCGGCAGTGGTGTGTGGAATGTGAGTCCCCTATTTGTTTTCATTTTGTACCGTCCTTTTCCCCGAAAGGGAGATTCTTCTTACTTCCTCTCAACTCGGCTCTCTGTCCCGGCCCTGACATAAACGACGCAATACTAATATGCATATTCATGTAAATAATACTTATTTAGGAAGTCCTTTTTTCTATGCTGCATTTTTGTAGTTATGCCACTAGTGAGGGGGGTATGTAAGTTTTACATTTGATTAGATAGGTTAAATCTATGTAAAGATTTTATTTTTACAGTAAATTATAATAAAAGTCATCTTAATATGTATTTTTCACTGAAATAAATTATTATCTACCACTTACAAGAAACGCAATATACCTGGAATGGCAAAATATACAAAAATGTATATATTTATAATATTAAATTGTGTATTTATCCTTTGTTAAAATTAAAGAAGTTCAGGAATGGTATACCGCCCCAAAAATTCCGAGGAAGATTGAATTGGGCATGACGGTAGTGAGTTTCGCAGCACACATAGTGTAGTAATGGGTTATTTCTTAATCAGTTCAGCTATATGTTCAATTGAAACGCTTTAAAAATCAAAGATTCAACTTTCAACACCATGCAGAAGGACTGAGCAAACATAATATCATTCCAAGTACCAGATCAAAGTGGTGACTACAAAGAGTGGATTTTAATGAATATTCTATACAATGTTCTCTCCTACTATCTGTGCACTCGCCACACTCTTTCTATGCAAACAATCAAAACAGCATTAAGATAATGGCCGTTCTGCGTGAATCAGAGAATGATTGTGTAATTCTCGTTTTCGCAAAAATTTAACGCCACACTTATTACATGCGAATGGTTTGTCGCGAGTGTGAGTGAGCATGTGATTATTGAGATACACCTTTCTGGTACTTTTGTAACTGCATTCTGTACAAGAAAATGGTTTGTCTCTTGTGTGGATTAGCATATGTACTTTTAAGTTATGTTTGTGCGACGTTGTAAAACTACATTTATCACAAGAGAAGGGTTTCTCCCTTGTATGAGACAGCATGTGGCTTTGTAAACTGTGTTTATATGAACATGTATAATTGCATACGTTGCATGATAATGGTTTGATAATTGTATGGGTTAACATATGGGTTTTTAAACTACGTTCGTATGAACAGGTGTAATCGCATTGGTGACACGACAGTGTTTTCTCTGCAGAGTGCAAGAGCAAATGTCTTTTCAGAATATCTTTTGTAGGACAAGAAAACTCACATTGATCGCATGAGAGTTGTTGATTGTCACTTGAATGAGTGATCATATGTCGTTTTAAATATGTCTTAGTTGTACAAGCGTAATCGCATTCTGGACAAGAGAATGGTTTTTCTCCGGTATGCGTAAGCATATGCCCTTTAAGGCTAAGGTTGTACGAAGTCGTAAAACTGCACTTGCTACAAGCGAAAGGTTTTTCGCCAGTATGTCTGAGCATATGACTCGTTAAGCTATGTTTTTGTGAACATTTGTACGAGCACACGCTACACGAGAACGGTTTTTCTCCAGTGTGCGTGAACATGTGACTTTGTATACTGCGTTCGTGTGAACTAGTAAAGCTGCATTCATTACAGGAAAACGGTTTCTCAGCGCTGTGACAGATCATGTGTCGTTTTAAATTTGTTTTTGAAGAACAAGCATACACGCATTGTTCGCATGCAAACGGTTTGACTCCGGTGTGGGTCAACATATGTCGTTTCAGGTACGCGCTTGTGGCACACACGTAATCGCATTTCGAGCATGCGAATGGTTTCTCTCTCGTATGAATGAGCATGTGGTTTTGCAAACCTCTCTTTCTGGTAAAAGTATGACTGCATTCAGGACAAGAGAAGGGTTTGACTCCAAAATTGGATTTCGATGAACTTTTTGATGTATTTGGTAGTGAGTCGATCTGTTGACGGGACTTATACTTATTTTTATGAGACGATGGGTGCAGAAACGTGTCTTCAGGGTGGTCCACAGCTACAAGAACTCCAACAGCTGAAAGAAAATATATAATATTGTGACGCTAACAATAGTTCCTAATATTTAATACAATAAAATACCAGATCTGTCACTGAACTGAAATCGATTTCTCAATCTTAGATTACGAATGGGCATGGTCAGATGCTGTGCTCTCAGTATTATTTTATACATGTAGTTACGAATGAAGATGTTATGGTTCGGACGAATAAAGAAAAATGAGTATTTAAAACAATAAAAACCGAAAACTTGAATATATCGGATATTTCATGAGACATCCAGAGAAGTAACACCTTAAAATGTAAGGAAAGATTGCTGGAAGTCGGAAGGAGTCCTACTCATTCACCACTATGTTTTCATTTTTGTGTAAAGTGATCACATAAGCCAGCCGATAACAGGTCGTACGTCCTGTAATGCCCAAGACTTCCATTATTACCTTTCCATGTAAATAAAAAATAGCTTCTTCTCTTTAAGACATCTATAATATATAATAATGACGACATTTCAATAAATGATATATTCTTCATTATTGTTCAGGACTTCATTCCATCTTTCAACCAATTTGACGATGCCTTTTCTATAAAAATGGCTTGGTCTGGTATCGAAATAGTTATGGTGCCAGTTTCTGAGGTCTTCGTTGTTGTTGCATATAATGCCACGCATTTTATTATACAAAAATGTGATAAACTGACGAAGCGAGGTCGGGACTGTAAGACGGATGCGACAGAATTCCTTTTGAAGGATTGGAACCTCGACTTAAGTCGAAAATGATCGTTTTTTTTCAACTCGACACTTTATTATTTAAGCCCAAAACACGACAATGTTAAGAATAGAAAAAATGCTACGGAATATAATGTAATTTTTGTTACAATAAAACGATATATATACCTATTTTATAATAATTCTCAAAGCAGCATTATCGCCAGAATTATGTTTACAAACTGAAGCAAGACTCTTTAGTAGTTAGATCGTATCTGAAGTTGAAACGAGAAAGAACTGAAAGCCTGCTTGTTTCAATGCATCTCCGTGAACACGTTATCTCGTACATTTTGAACTTGTCTTCAATAAAACACACTCTTTACAAGCATCGAGTAGTCGTTATTTAATCCGCACGCACCGTTTTATGATAATAAACATTATTCAAGAAAGCTATGAAATCTTGCATGGCACGACTTCAAGTCTGATCAACATGATATGTATTACTCTAATTCCTCACCGCTGTGCTGGTCGGCCCTCCTGGAGTAGTCCGAGCACTCCTGCTTTATATCGGGACAGGATATTTCTATATCAGAGTACGGCGCTTCGCCACCTGGTTCCTCGCCATCTTTAGCTGAATGCCACTTGTCTCTCTGCACATCCCCAGCCATGTGTCCGCCGGCAGCCCGAGGTGCATCATTCCAGCTGACATCGGTGGAATCTATTTCTAGAATCAAAAATAATATGACTTTATAATAGAGCTGAAGAATTCGGGCACTCCTGAGCTCGGCTACATATCTTCTCATATGTTATCGATAGGTAGTTAGGGATCCCGGAGTCGTACAACGATATTAAAAGTATCATGTGGTGATGGTATACCGTCACGTGACCGTGATTGTGACGATGATTGATAACTAAGATTTAATAATGATTTCCTTTCTGAATGCGAACTGTAAATCCGGATCTAAATGAACGAATTGCGCAAACTCCGCGGGATGGAATACGACAATTCCGGTCGTAAATCGGAATCCCCGCAGGGTAGTGGAGGTAAGTGAGGGGATAAAGGTTCTAGTCGAAGAACCAGTGATCTCTGGAACCGGGATTCGAAAAAACTACTCGGCTTACCTTATAATCTCTGCAGTCGCCGCCGAGATCACACAATAGCACAAGAATGGGCCAATCTCCGATCGATATCACAAGTTCAACCACGGCAGACAAACGACCAATACGTGATCAAAACACAATATTACCAAATACAGTGCTGGTAATAATGTCCCGGCTTAGAGATTCATAATTATGGTAAGCCAACTTTTGAAGCAATATAAATGGCGGATAATATATTAGAGTAGGTACTTACCTCGAGATTGTGCCTTGCTGCACGACTCATTCTTCATATCAGAGGCTAATCTAGCTGTATCAGTATACGATGTTATAGTTTTGACGGGGTTAGATGGTTCAATTTTGACATTAGGGTAATGCGGTACAATATTGGAAGCTTCAAGCCTCTTTTCATCGCCGCTGTCAACTCTAGGTGAACCCGGTTCATACTTAACAATAGAAGTCTCTAGATGTGAAGTTTCCATCTTTATATCTGTATAATACGAAGTATCTACAGTATACACAGATTCCCCTTCATCGCCGCTTTCAGAGTTTGGCCGCGGTTCAGACTTGATTTTAGAAACATTTTTCTCCATGTTTTAACTATTGAATATTTCGTTTTTCAGATATAATCTTAGCGCAAAATGGTAATTATTCCGTGGTACTTTATTTTTAGTAAAATATTATAGTATTTTAGATTTAATATAAATGAGATTTAATACTAATATGATAAAAATTCTTCTGGTTGAACAGGAAACATTTTAAATAGACGCTTTCACGAAACGTCAAATGACAGGCATACCTATCCATAGACAAATTATGGATCTGTTTAATATTAATTTTGTGTAAAATGTTAGTACTAATACTTTTAACAGACTAATGTTATGAATAAGAACTTACGAAATACATAATAAATAAAATACGGGTTTTGGTACCTACGTTTGTTTTTAATTTTTTTAAAACGCCTTACATATCTCATTCATATCCTAGATATATAATCTCTTTCTGGTTCGATAAATAGTCAAACACTCAAGAACCAAACCCCGGTCCTCCGTGTGACTGATTTGGATACCAAACACTATACTGCCGATGAATGTAAGCTACACATACTAATAGCTCCATTTCTCGTGGGAAATCTTACTGAGGAAGACTCAAATAAACAATATCTATGTTAAAATAATAATATTTTGTATTTGGATTAAATTTCTGTCAAAAACTTGTAAAGAAAGAAATGAGCGCGCCATGACGCAGTTGATACATTATGATCTATAGGTACCGACCAATTTCTGAATAATGTCTCACCCGTAGACACACCCATTAGTTTCATTTATTAGGCGTGTGGCGAGGTGTGCCTGTCGGCAACATCGTGCCACGATCAATTTGCGTTTCCTTGTTTATCCGAACTATAACATCCGCATTGATATCTCTATCCATCCGGCTGATTGAGAGGTCTCTATTGTAGATTTACATCTCAAATGTTTCACGTCACAAAAGCACACCTAATTACTAAATTTAATATTTATTGTAAAGACAACTAAAGAATTCTTTCGTTATTTATTAGCCTTAAAAATTAGCCTTAAAAAGATTAGCCTTAAAAAAACAACAAATACTTCCAGTTTTTATTATTATTAATATATAATTTAAAAATATTTTATGAACACAGTCTTGCAGATATAATATACATATTAATTTAAAACATACGTATTTTAAATTTTATAAGATTGCTAAATGATTATTTAATTTCGTTATGAATAAGCAGAATGAATATATATTAGATATCGTATCGGACGTCATCCAATACGGAGGGGACACCGCGAGTTTGCTAATTATAGTGTATTAACTACAGCGGCATTACAGTATCTACCACGGACGAAATATTTAACATCTTACATCTCCGTAGACCGACATAGAAAAAAATCACAAGCGTATCTAAAACAGAAACCAAAGGTCAGAAAGACGCACAACGCACGCAATGCAATTGAAAAATGTGTCTCGAATTTGGAAGAAGTTCCAAATAAAACACAAATACCTCAACAACAACTAATAATAGAACTACAGAAAAAAATAGTATTAACCGTTTGAATGCTACGCGTCGCAAAAGCGCTGCGATCGTTTGTATCGAAAATTACTTAGCATTAAAACGGTTAAAAGAATAAGAAAAATCATACCTTCAAGACGAAATAATAAATCTGCAAACAACCCTTTATTAACAAAAATATTGAGTATATAAATAAAATTTAAAATTGGTTGTCTGTAAAGTCGGTTTACGGACGATAGTTTAACGTGACAACGTCATAAGAAAACATTGATGAAATGATTGCATACTTTTATGAATAAAATGGAATCATTTTTATTGAATTATCATTATTTTGTATGGATACGAAGGAGTGAAATGAAATCTACAATTTTTTATTGATATATTTTATTCGCACTCATTAATTCAAATATGTTTATTACTTTGAACGCTTGCTTTCGGCGTAACGCGACAAACGGGACAACGCTTGCCTTCGGCGTAACTCGACAAACGGGACAATGAGTCATGTTTTTTCGTGCGTGCAGCGGGCGTTCATCGATTTATAAGACGTTGTCATGTCAAAAGAGTGTGAAAGTGAAAACAAAAACGTAACATATGCGAATATAACAAAAGAAAGAACTACAATATTAAAAATTCCCGAACTGAAATTTACAATAATGATAATATCCAACAAAAAGGATAACACAAGGGAAAACTTACAAAAAATCGTACAGGAGAACATTCAAATAAAGAAACTGGGATTTGGCGCCGGTGGGATTTGGACAAAATAAAAAACAAAACAACAAAATACAATTATAATAACTTGCCACAAAAATAAAGCACGCAGAAATACTCGCGGAAGATATAAATTAAATAAAAATTGACTTTAAAATATCCGCAGAATTACAAAAAAAAAACTTGTTTTATTTTTAAAGGTTTACACACTAACTACCAAAAAGAAGTCTTCATAAATTATATTTTACTTCAAAACGATGACATTAACTAATTATTCACAACAAATAAAGATAAATACATACTAGAAATAAATAAAAATAACAAAAAATCGAAGAAATACGCAATTATGTAACTACATAGTAGAATTAACTGGCAAAATGAGAAAATTATTATTACTGAAAGGATTAATAAATATCGGTTTTCTTAGAATTCACGTCGAAGACTGCAACCCACACTTGCAATGTTATAAAAAAAAATGGATGCACCTGCAAATGTCTACACTGTTCAAAAGAACATATCCACACAAAATGCCCAAAAATTAATTTAAAATCAAACTGTTCTAACTGTATAAAACACAACGTGAAAAATAACATAACAATACGCACAGCCCGTACAGCTAATGACCAAAACTGACCAATTCTAAAAAGAATGAGAACCATAGCACAGCGAGAAATTGATTACTCATAAAACTACAATGGAAGACACAACGTTTGAAGAAATACAAAACTATTACTCCATAAAAGAAATAATATGTGATAATGTTGAGCCACGCAACAATATATTCACACCTAAAAATGCTTTACAAATGGATAAATTCTAATGGATAATTTTATATCAAACCAATTAGAAAACAACTAGATAATTCAAGAATACGTGTGCGAAGATGCTGACAAAATGTAATGAAATAATTTCTAAAAATGTTGATAGTATTTTTATAATGCATTTAAACATACGTAGTATTAAAAAAAATTAATGAATTCATAAATAACTTAATTATAAAGCCGGACTGCATAGTGTTAACAGAAAAATTCACAAATAACGAATCGCCACAATACCAATTACCGGAATATAATTATATTACAACAAAAATAGATATAAATAAAAATAGTGGAATGGTAATCTTTATTCGTAATGAATTTAGTATTGTTAACATTATCGAGCATCAAATTTAAACACGAGAGGAGTATGTATTACTTACTAGCAATTTATAGAACCCACGGCGCATATATTTATTCATTTATTAATGAATTCCGATCAATTCTGTCAAAATTAAAAAAAAACAAATTGTGTATAATTGCGGGAGACTTTAATATGAACATTAATGAAAACATAGAAAATTATATTTAAATTATATAGCGGAACTAAATTTCACATCTTGCATGAACAAAAGTACTCAAGAAATAAACGGTCAAACCCCTTCTTGTTTAAATCATATTTGGACAAATATAACTATTGATAATCTACTCAAAGTAAAATCAATAATTTGGAAAACAAATATAATCGATCACACATGTATATTTCTGTATGATAACAAAATTAAGGAAAATATGACGAATTAGTAACCAAAAAAACAACTGGCACAATGTACTAGAAAGCGATGATGTTGATATATGTTCGAATAATTGCGAAAATATCTTGACAGGACACATAAAAAATTCATCCAAACAAAATATCTTCAACTCGAATTCAAAATTCCGTTGTTTAAAACCATGGCTCAAGGCACAAGGGCTCATTAAATCTATTAGACACAGAGAAGAACATTAAAAAACTACGTTAAAACATCCTGAAGATGAAAAAGTAAAGATTTTTTACAAAAAAATATAAAAACAAATTAACTACGTCCATTAAAAAAAGTGAAGAATATTTATTCCAAAAATAAAATGCAATCTGCTGAAAACAATCTTAAACAAATATGGAAAACGGTCAATTGTGATACAGATAATGCGAAAAAAAGATAACATAAAGTACATCGAACATGAAAATAATATTATAGATGCAAAATTACAACCAAAACAGTGTGGGAATATTTTTAATTAATTTTTCGCTAATGTCGGAAATAATCTAGCGAAAAATATTTCTAAACCACATAACCCTGACAATCATATAATTGAAAATATACAACATCAAAAAATATTATTCAATTTTGATAAAACCACAGAAATTGAAATTCTGAAAATAATAGAAAGCATGAAAGGAGGTTCGTCTCCGCTTTCATTATATTATAATTCCAATGTTTAAATCTATGAAACTTCACCTGATAAAACCTCTAACATATCTGATCAATCTTAAGTTTGCGAAAGGGACTGTCCCAAACGAATTATAAGAAAACAATAATCTCACCTATTTTTAAACTGGAAACCTGTTTAAAGTCTCTAGTTACAAGGGCCTAACTTCTTTATTTCTAACATTAGTAAATTTTTTGAAAAAATTGTAAAAAAGTAAATAGTAAAATTTCTAGAAAACAATAAAATATTACATTAAAATCAGTTCGGATTCAGAAAATCACTTAGCACACAAGATGCAATAGCCAGTGTAACTTCAACCATATACGAGACACTAGACAAACGGAAAAAATGTACGGGAATATTCATTGACCTCAAGAAGGCGCTCGAGAATATCTCACATCAGAAACGATTGAAAAAATTAAATAATAATGGTTAAAAGACATCAAATTAAAAATTATTAATAAAAATCGTCCCTCTAGTAATCAACAAACGTCTTCACAATAAGATTGTGTTCTCGTCAATAATGATACGAAATATAATTTTCTACGTGATATGGGTTTGCAAATGACGATTTAAGTTACTTCTGTCAGAACATGTAAATGTGCACATAGAACATTGGTACGGCTTTTCACCCGTGTGGGTTAACAAATGTCGTTTCAAATAATTCTTGTTCGCGTACAAATAATTACACTCGGGACAAGAAAATGATTTCACTTCGCTGTGATCGAGAATGTGGCGGTTCAAGTCCCGCTTCTGAAAACAAACATAAGTGCAATCGGAACATGAAAAAGGTTTCACTTGGGAATGTGTAAGCAAATGGCGTTTCAATTCATTTTTCTGAGTGGACATAAAACTGCATTTGCAACAGGATAGTAGTGTAACTCCAGTGTGAGAAAGCTTATGCCTTTTTAAGTTTATTTTCGTATCACACGAATAATTGCAATCGGAACATGACAACGGTTTGTGATCAGAGTGGACGACAAACATGTGGCGTTTTAATCTATTTTTGACATAGCATGTGTAAGTGCACTCGGAACAACAGAAGGGCTTCTTTCGTATGTGGGTGAGCATATGAAGTTTTAAACTATATTTCACAGAACAGCAGTAACCGCATTTAGAACAAGAGAAAGGCTTTTCACGGGTGTGTGTGAGCATATGCATTTTTAAATTTCCTTTAAGCCTACAGGAGTAACTGCATTCAGTACATGAAAACGATTTATTTACAGTGTGGATCAGCATATGACGTTTTAAACTACTTTTTACGATACACGAATAACTGCAGTCTAAACAGGAGTACGGTTTCTCGCCAGTGTGGGTGAGGATGTGGTTTTGTAAGTTTCTTTGCGAAATAAAAGTATTGTTGCAATCGGAACAAGCAAAAGCCTTTCCAGTGGTGTGAGTAAGCGCGTGCATTTTTAAGGTTCTTCGTGAAGCACACGTATAACTGCATTCAGAACATGAGAATGGTTTGACTTCTGTATGCGTAAGCATATGACGCTTTAAACTACTTTTTAAAGAACTAGAGTAACTACATTCACTACATGAAAAAGGTTTTTCTCCAGTGTGCGTGAGCAAATGCGCTTTTAAGTTTCCTTTTAAATTACAGGAAAAACTGCATTCAGTACATGAGAACGCTTTCTCTCCCGTATGTATTAACACATGACGTTTTAAGTCATTTTTTCTACAGCACGAGTAACTACACATGGAACATGAAAATGGTTTTTCTTTTGTGTGGGTCAGCAAATGATATTTCAAGCTATTTTTTACAGAACATGAATAATTGCATTCGGAACATGAAAATGGTTTCTCGTTGCAGTGGGAGAACATGTGGTATTTTAAATTTCGTTTTGAGATAAATAAACGACTGCAGATGTTGCACGCGAATGATTTAACTAAATTGTGCATTTGTATGTGACTTTTAAGATCATTCTTTTTAATACACGTATAACTACACTCAGAACAAGAAAGAGTATTGGTGGCAGTATGAGTAAGAGAATGATTTTCCAAATTAATTTTCAAAGCGCATGTGAAACTGCACATGGAACAATTGAATGGGAACAGATTAGAAGAATTTGTTGCATTATTACTAGCAGAAAAAGTTAATTCTTCTTGGGTGTTGCGATACAAGTCGCTGTCATCAACACTGCAGCCGTCTGAAACAATTAATGATTCATTGTAATATTTTTGTTTTTGATATTTATAAATATTTCATAACTCATATGTATTAATATCGTCACCGTCAGCAGCAACACCACATATCATATAAGAATTGTGTACTTTACAGGAGAAAGACAGAATTACTTTTAAGTGATTTTTGTACAAATACTGACATTTTTTGAGTTGTAAAAAGGAGCAGATTCCTTCTAAACTGAAATTGAACTAAACTTAGGTACGATTCCCTTGACTTGTGTGCAGTTGACAGGGAGGTTACATATGATATGTGGTGATTACATTTCTTTGATTTGTCATAGAACCGATTCCCTGTGAAAATTTTAATCAAACGATATAAATATTTTAATTCAACTAAAAAAAAAACTAGAATGATGTCAGAAGGATACAAAGGGGAATGGTAATCCGCCCCCAAGTCAGTATAATATTCTGCATTAGTGTAGGTGTGTAGCTGTATCTGTCTGAAGTTACAGAGTGAGAATATTGCAAAAAAGGTAAAATAGATGAAGTTCTCGGTGGTGAATTTATAATTTTTAATAGATTTGTCTAATTTGTTTTACAATTATTAGTTTTATTACCATAATACTTAATAATTTCGAAAGGTACGCTCCCATAGTAATTTAGGAAGAAAACACCGAATTATATTACTTCATCCCTACCAGTAATATTCTCAATAAAGACCACAAATCTCTTCCACTTTTCAGGCCTCTGGATAGTTCGTATTTAATTTTAATGTTATTTACTCACGTTGACGAGTCATGACATATATAATTGGTACTCTGTTGTGTGTTGTAGTGTTTGCTTCGAAAAAAAATAAAATTAAAATATTGAGAAGTTGGTCAATTATCTTACCACTGTGTTGGCGGACGTCGAGGGAGAAATCCAAACATTCCTTTTTGAAGTCTCTATCGGAATAGAGAATGTCATTATTTTCATAATTTTCTCTGATGGAAATACTTCCTGGTTCAGTTTTGATAGCGTCAACCTCTGAGTGAATATTAAAATTGTTCTTTAAATCAGTCCTTGATATCTGTGTATCCATTATTTCAAAATTTTCGTTATCAATGCGAGTCCCTGATTCAGACTTAATGCGTATCTCTGAGAGATCATTTAAATCCACATAAGTATAGAGATTTGATACATCTCTCTCAAATTGTAAAATTTCGCCGCTCTCTTCTTCGTTTCCACTCTCTGGCTCAGATTTAGCAGCAGAACTCGCAAAGAGAGCGTTTAATTTATTTTCTATACCCGGATGTGATGTTTTTCTACGAGTTAAGAGTAGTTCAATGATATCTTCACGGACTTCGCACTCGAGAAGGCCAGGCTCAGACTTGACGGTATAATTATCTAGTTGAGCGGGATTCCGCGGTTCAGTTTTGATTACTGGAATGTTCGGGTCGGCGTGTTCCATTTTTCAACAAATTCTGCGATTAGTGATGGGACGGCCCATTCTCAGTTCTGGACGTCACGTCTAAAAATAATAGAAAATATCATTAGAGTATAGCGCCTTAGAGTTTGGGACAATTAATGACGACACTCCGATTACCCAGAATCGTTTTATGAGCAAAAGCTCCCATAGCAGTAGGGCCCAGTTAGTAAAAAGGCCATTCACTGTCAAATAGCTTAATTGAATAATTTAAATATAATATAAATTAAATTAAAAAGAAAAGCACTTACTTGTACATACGACAACAAGTAAGACAAAAAAGCAAACGAACAGAATATATATAAATACGCACATAGAGAGGAAACAAAATAAAATAACAATGTACATGTGGTAAGAGTGCACTGTAGGAAAGCGATAGAATGAAAAAAAAACAGCTTTCCCCCATGGAAATTTAAACAGTACAAATACGGTTTACTTTAGACACCATCCAGCCACGGCCGACAAGAAACCACCCTGGTGCAGCTTAAAAAGAACGGGTATCCTCGACAAAAAACCCTAATTAGGAAGAATCTCCTCCCTCAGTAGCTCCCGGCGCGACATCCATGTCCCAATGAACTTCCCGAAGAGTTTAAGATTACGTTCGTTACGATTTAGATTATCATTCCGCGAGGAAACGTGACTCAATCCTTCCAAACAAAATTCCACTTTTGATTTCAAAATAACATTTTTTTAACAAAATTGATATCAACGAACAAACGGACGATGTTCGAAGACGCCGAAGATGAAGACGAAGACCGAAGCCTTGATGAATCTTAACGGACGCGACAGTCTCTTATCACCGAAATTACCAAGAAGAGGATTAACACGGTTGGGACACTTTTAGTTTTGGTGAGATGGACACAGCAGGACGCATTTGGGGAAGCAACCCCTTTACCGTATGACGAGCGGCGCGCCAACTAGGGTCGCCTGGCGAACGGCCAGATGCAAGAAAACTTGACGTTCATCATCGGAGAACTACTAAATTGTACTCTTTGATTCACTTCAGAGGATCGCAGCCATGTGACGATGCATACAGCTTTGGGATGATCTTAATATGACATGCATATGAAGACCTTTAGGCTGACTATGGGCGCAATACCGATGATTTGCACCGTGTTAGGCAAGACTCCAGTCATGGTTGTGTCTTGTTGGCTTCCCATCTGGGAGAGGGTGTAAATAATCTTGTCCGCCGGTGGCTGTCTTGAGACTCTGACTGCGGAAGATAATCGCACTAAATCTGTACCTCTCTTAAACTGTAATTAATCTCTTTTGTAACTCGTTCTGAAAATATCTTCAAATGACATTTTTTTTAATATGTATTTTTTTTTTTTCAAATAATATATTCATATTATTTTTTACGGAGACACCCAGACGACGACACATCAGACGTCCGTTCGCTCCGGAGACCAGAGACCGACTGATCTCCTGTGCGAAATTTCGCCTTATATAACTTCCGGCCCACGATAACGCAACTCTTGGGTCGTTGGTTATGTACGTCGGCTCTGTTTCTTCCGACTTAGCAAAAATTACATTAAGAATTATAATTAATTATATTATGTTTTGAAATAACTCATGTGTTAAGAGTTGTTCTCTTTTTTTGGGCCATCGTGTAGTCAGTTATAAAAAACATTTACAGAAAACGAACATTGAACACATCAAAACTTTGAAAAAAATTGATTTGAAACATTTGGCCTAATGTTTTCAACGACGTTTTTTGGCGTCACTAATATGCATCAGTCGGAACCCAGCGTGCGGACAGCAACGCCAGCGCACAAGTTGTACATAGAACCGTGGGATTAATATAGAAGGATGGAATCTAGAAGAATCATTTTGGTTCAGTGCTGCATTAGTCAGATTATCCATAATTATTAGTCGTCTTCTTCGTGCGCCGACTCTTTTTACTAGATTACCGGCATTTTGTACCTTGAGATACTTTCTGAGAATGCGCACCCAAGATAACTTCTTTCCGTCTATGCTTCTGCATCATGCGAAAAATACAAATAGTTTTTGAAATGTTGACGCTGCGGCGCACGTCAGTCAGTAGGAGTCACTTATGTGATTGTTAACCCTGCACAATCAAACATAAAAGCTTTCCTATGTATGATAGTTGATGTCAGTTCTATTGACCTATCCATGCGTCTTAGTATCTCTCAATGCAGTCTACTTAGGAGATCGCAAAAATGTAATAAATTCTCTAACGCGCTATTTCTATCATAATTTTACTGATTAAGGCTTAAAAAATCCTTAACCACTGGAACATGTTAACGCTTTGAAATGTATTAAAACTCTATAAAACAATGAACGTGACAGACGTCAAGCTGTCAGTTCGACTTGGTCAATTTGCCGCGAAGCGGCGCAGCACCTCTTTAAATCATAAATAACAACGTTAACTTACTGTTCAAGTCTGCAGTTTGAAGGAACAACCCTGGTTTGTACAAAAGTTTTCACTGAATGAACGATGCACCGCGCTAGGTAAACGAACGTCAACCATAGATAACCGACGTAGACTGCCAATTCTACAACGTAAAAGCGGACCACTCAGAGTTATCATGCGAGTGACAAGTGAACTAACATATTCACGTAATAATTATAAGGGTGATGAGCACACTGCCTTCGTGGACTTGACGTTCTTCTACTCTTCTCCGACCCTCCCATGTTCAAACTCGTCGAGTCTCTTCTTCAAAACTAAGCTCGTCGTATTCGAAACTGCTCCTCCGAATCCCGTGTTTTCAACTCTCCTCCTCCTCCGTATTTCGTCTTTCAACTGATTTCCGGGCCGTGCGTCGGCCCTTCTTATTCCCTTGAAAACGGGGTGTCTCCCATCTGTTGAGCTGCAACCTTCCCGTCATGGGACGTGCTACCATTCCATTGGTCCATCCGCTTCTTCTGGAGGCCACGTCCAATCTAGATTCAAATTAACTCCTTCGTTTTATATTCTTATTCTGTTTTTTTTTTTAAAATAAATGGAACATTGAATTTTCTTTGAGTTTTATATTATATTAATATGCTATCAATTGCATCACATTTTTCTTTATAGAATATTTCTTTACTTTTTATATACATAGATCGTTATATTTATATGCTCTCCACCCGCACCTTGATTTACCCTTTATATATATTTATTTATATATTGAACACTACAGTTTGTTTATTACTATGCCGGAAAGGCACTATCTACTAAACATATAGTTTAAACTGTACTATGAATCAAAATAAAAAGATATTATCATTATCAAAATATTATTATCATAATTATAAAATTCTTATGCATATTCATTACATATTTATATTTTAAAAATAATCTGCACATCTTCACTACCATATTACGACATTCTTAGATTTATAGGTTTGTTTCACATTTAAACCGATGGAAACCAATTCCTAACAAAGGGCTCTCGCACGTTCCTTATTATAATCAGGAAGTTAATTATAATCCCAATCCCCAGTTATCAGGTCTATCGTGATTTTTTGTTATATTCGTTAAGCATTTACAAAATTCGTACTGATTGCTTCAAAGTGCGCTCTGTCAGAGCCATCTACGCATGACAAAACATATTATTTACATATAACATTCTAGGTGATTAAAATTAAGACCATTTCGATGGACAAGTTATTTTTTATTATATTCTAAGATAGCAGGACGGAGCTCTATCTCACAGCCCGAAATATAATCAACTTTCTTCGTCGTGTGAATGTTAATTTCATCGAGCCAGGCATATGAACACTGATCAGCCCAAATTCAAACCAAGTAGATGATTCAATATGGGGTGGTTTGATGATTTCTGATTAGCAAAATATTGTGACATCAAGAATTATAATTTATTATATTATGTTTTGAAATAACTCATGTGTTACGAAATGTTCTTACTTTTTTTGGGCCATTCTGTAAAATCAGTTATAAAAATTATTACAGATAATGAACATTCGACAATCAAAACTTTGAGCAGATTGATTAGAAACATTTGTTCTAATGCTTTCAACGGCATTTAATCGGCTCTTTCTTTTAAAGTTGAAAGGTGGTAAACCATTTACCCTAAAATCTGAATTGTCAATGAATTTCGGTTTATCATAATTTCAAATAATTTTTTTTTTTTGAACATTTAATGAAGCTCCAGTTTTGCGCTTTAATTTAGGGTTCATCCAAAGGTCTCTCGTTGTTCCGTCTTTGAAGAGAGCATTAATGTATAATAAACTTATATAATATTTCATTCAACGCCCGCCCACAGTCACGAATGCCACTAAGTTCTGAGGATCCCCTTATCTAGCATTATTATTACCCAAATTTTTTAACATGGCAAAGTATCTAATTCCACCCGGAAAATAATCGAGCTCATTCTCAACATGTTGAGCCAATATAAAATATTAAACATATGAACTGGTGCATTGTTTTGTTGCATTTGTCTATGTTTTCTTTAACATGGCGTCGTTGATCGGCGTCCATTTTGATGCAATATTTCAGATCACGGACGCCCGTTTTACGAGCGCTGGAGAAGTTCAACAACAATGGATAATGAAAGAATGAAAGTAATTGAACCACCCGTAAGAGTTGTAATGATATATTTGACCATGTGTATGAAATTCAATGATAAAATTAAGGTTAATTTTCAAATATGTTATCTTTATAGGGTAGTTTTCAGCAACTGTTCATGGATACAGCTGATGTTAAGGTAAAGACTGAACGTGGAACATTTATCCCTGATGCCGATGTATCCGTGGTCAAGTCTGAACGAGGAACATCTGTCAAGTCCGAGCCAAAGTCTCCCGAGGAGGAAGATGGTGAAGCGATCTACTCTGATATAGATATACGGCACCCCGATATTAAACAGGAATGCTTGAACTACTCTGGTATCGGTGAGTTATATGTGTATGGTTAAATCATAGATAACTGTCAAATTATTGAGACCATATCCTTAGTAAACAACGAAATGAATGATCGTGGGTTGTGTGGAAGACGAAAGAGTTGAAATAATAGTCTACCTGAGACCGCAGACCACCAAATATATAGACATGAACTAATGCAAATTTATTGTCCTAATATTTTCATTTGCCCCACCCGCGTGATCATTTGGTATCACTTATGTAATCAAATAGCCCCGCGTCTTAAAAAATGCATTAATGTAAAAAATGCGTCATGTTTACACAAATATTAAAATCTTGTGTCATGAACATGTCATTTTAAAAATGTCCAAATTAAGAATAGGCAAAAATATGCATTGCTCCTAATCTGAAAACCAACTGCCAATATCAATTAAATTAGCGGGAAATATAAATGTTTACATGAAAGAAGTTATAAAATAAAAGAAGTTATAAAATGGATTAAAGTTCTTCAAAATTATTGCACTATGTATTTATAATCTGATTTCCATTTCCCTATATTTTTAATTTTTATATTGTTTTGTTATAGATGTACATATGTATATTTTTAAAATCTTTTTTCATTTGTTGTAAACAAATTGTTATGTCTAGTTTATATTGATCTTGTATTATATAAATGTTGAAAACCACCCCCATAATTAAAGATATTTCTCATATTAGGGGGTGCATAACTCTACTATTGTTTTTTATTGTCAAAAATATAAATAAAAAATATGTATATTTCATTGATTTAACTATTTTATACAGCGAATTTAAATCTTGAAATACGGACACAAGATCTTTTTGAATTGTAGCCAACTTGATTTTGCTCCTCCACTCTTCTCGGTATCTTAGGGCAGTTATCAGATTTGCATGCCTGATGCATTTTCCACTTTCCATTTGCTTGATCCAATACGGGGGGACCCTCCTCTCCATCATTTGGCATAACTCACTACAACACGCCTCTCCAAGCTATCTTTTCTTCTAGCAAGATGATTGTCCTCCTGCTTTTTGAACTAGATTGTGCTCCTTCAGAATGGAGCCATTTTTGAGTTTCGTCGTCAATATAAAAACCCATTTAAATCCTTTCAAGCCTTTCAAACTCATATTGGGAGAATCAGACAAGGTTTGTCATTATATTAAGGGATAAATAAATAGTTCCTTTGTCATTTGTTTTATTGGCCCCCTCCACTTTGTAGGGAACCTCCTCTTGTTCTTAATATTGCCGATTGTATATAGTGCTGCGTACAGAAGTTCGACCAAACATAACAAGATAAGGGTGGTTCACTAATATGCTCACTGTACGCAAACTGCAGCGAGAGAATGAGAATGAGTTCTCGGCTGCAGTGTACCTCTTTTTATTTAGTCATGGACAATAAAACACATATATTGATCATAACAATTCATTTTAATGTTAGGTTTAATCATTCTATTATTCCTACCATTTCAACAAGGCTCTTAATCAGACTTCAGGAGGACGATTTTTATAAAAAATGTTACTTGTTCAAGGCACGTTGCCCAAATCCTGCGCGACTCAATTAGTTTTTTTCAGATTATCTTGCCATCGCCGCGCTATGTCCGATTTTTATCAGTATGACTCAAAAGGTCACCCTGCTAGAGTTTTAGAGTTTTGCAATTTTCGTTAACATCACAGAGTTTTGCGTGACGTCAGTTTACGGATTGTACAATTAATATTCTTTTATTTTTCAGAGCTTATCGTCACGAGAGCGACCAGCTTACCTGAGAGCGCTGAGTCGCATACCGTTAAATGTGAGACCGGCGATAAATTCATTCGACCAATTGACGTACAACAGAAATCAAAGGAACACAAAAAAATAAATAATTCAATTAAAACTTCAGAATCGAAAAACACATTTTTGAAACGTACACAAATAAATCCGTTTTCTTGTGCTCATTGTCCGTACACAAGTGTTAAAAAAATTAATTTAAAAAGACATATGTTGGTTCACGCAGAATATAAACCATTCTCCTGTACACAGTGTAGTTACAAGTCCGCTGTTAAAGGTAGCTTGCAACGTCACGTCTTGACACACACTGGAGAAAAACCATTCTCTTGTACACAATGTGCTCATACATGTACGAGAAAATCTGATTTAAAACAGCACATGTTTATACATACCGGGGAGAAAATATATTCGTGCGCTCGTTGCGCCTATACATGTAGAACAAAAGCCCATTTACAACAGCACACGTTTGTTCACACCGGAGAGAAACCATTCACGTGTTCTCAATGTGCTTATACATGTCGGACAACGACCAACTTAAAACAGCACATGTTTACTCACACTGTAGAGAAGCCATTCTCTTGTACCCAATGTGCATACACATGTAAGAAAAAAGCATATTTAAAAAAACATTTGCTAATTCATTCCGGGGAACAAACATTCTCGTGTACTGTTTGTACATATAAATGCACAATAAAAAGTTATTTTAAAGAGCACATGCTCGCTCACAATGATGAGAAACCATTTTCATGTTCTCAATGTGTTTATACATGTACAAAAAAAAGTAATTTAAAACAGCACATGTTGACTCACACCGGAATGAAACCATTTTCATGTAATCAATGCGCTTATACATGTACGACAAAAATTTGTTTAAAACATCACATGTTTGCTCATACTGGAGAAAAACCATTCTCGTGTATTCAATGTAGTTATACATGTACTACAAAATCTATTTTAAAACAGCACTTGCTTTTTCACAGTGGCTTGAAACCTTTCTCATGTAATCAATGCGCTTATACTTGTAAAACAAAAACGCATTTAAAACAACACACGCTTACTCACTCTGGAGCGAAACCTTTCTCGTGTTCTCAATGTGCATATACATGTAGAACAAACACAAATTTAAAACAGCATTTGTTTACCCACACCGGAGAGAAACCGTTCTCTTGTACTAGATGTTCTTATATATGTTCGACAAAAGCTTGTTTAAAACAACACATGTATACTCATACTGGAGAAAAACCATTCTCATGTACACAATGTTCATATACATGTACGAAAAAAACTTATTTAATACAGCATATGTTAACTCACAATGTTAAAAAAATACTATCATGCACTTTATGTATTTTTACGTGTAACAAAAAAACTCGTTTGAAACAACACATGTTAACTCACACTGAAGAGAAACTGTTCTCGTGTGATGAGTGCACTTTTTCTTGCTCTTCAAGACGTAGTTTTAAAATACACTTTCTTTCCGCGCATGCTTGAAACTACTTTCATGTTCTCTGTGATTCAATACGGGAGCACCGAATATATATCATTTTAAGGGAGTGGTGTTATAAACCCGCGCAACTTATTTATTTTACTTATATAAAAAAAAAAGTTTAACTATGTAAAAGGCAGTCCTTGCCTTTTACATAGTTAAAACTGCCATACAGTTTGGCCAAAAATAAAATTATAATGAATATATATAACAAAAACTAAATAAAAAAACTACAATGTACTCAGGTCTAGGAATCTGGAATCTCTGAACTGAGCATTGTAAAACACCCCGATTAACTAGCTCTTATTCTCACGCGTGCTAGTTTATGTCGCTGTGTATAAGGTGTGCATGTGTAATTATTATGTTTTGTCTAGAGCAAGGCATTAAAATGGAAGAGCACTTACAAATGTTAGCGTTTATTGATTGATGAATTCTACAGAGGCGGTGTACAATTAAATGCGCATGTGTGGTTTAACGCTAAAATGTCTCGCTCAAGATGCCGATGAAAGGAAGGCCTGCAGAAAAATGGTCGCTAGATCCTAGGGCAGTGTCCGTCACAATATATGGTGTCGGCTGATTCGTTGGTTGGGTTTCGGCCCTATATGGTTGTTAAGTGAGTCTCCACACGGTCATGTCTGTGGGGTGTTTGCGTGGGGTCATCACACAAGAAGTAAAAATTGACTTTATGTACATTGGTTGGTTTATATGGTTTATGGCATATTTGCAAAAAATCGTTCAGTTCCCAGGATTACCGTGGTAGGAAAGCGAAGCGGTCTCCGGCGGCTGTATCTCGGACCGCATTTCTCCCCGACTTTGATTAGGTGCGCGGCTTGACTATGCGTGTTCTCCTTAGCCAGCTAAAATAAATTGGTAGCGGAGAGACGCAGATATTCTTCAGTGCATTTTCTACAATATGATCTCATTCGAACATTTAACTTTGGTCCAAAAGGCGAGTTTTGAATAGGTCTAAGACATATTAGCGGTAGATAATGTACTCATGATGCCATCAATTGGAATAGAGTGATGCACATATCTTATACTGGACGCAAAAATGCCGAAGGTGATGTAAATAACGGCCTAACCAACTTGAGGTCACTGTTTCACCGCAAGGATTGGCAGAACGGATAAATACAACACATTTCCGTTATGAAATATGTAGCGCATAATTCCAAAACCCCCTAAAACGACTATTTTTATGTTATGGATGAAAAGGTATATTTTGAAAGCAAATGTACAAAATGTTTGTTTTCACATCAGAATTTTTAAAAAGTACACTTGTAATGTGATTTTTTTTCTGCATATATCGTTCTGGCAGCCATTATCGATTTTAGATCACTCGATGTGATTAGCTAATTTTTTTATTGGGGGAATAGCAACTTATACTGTGTCAATTTTGGGGTATTTTGGAAATTACCTTGATTTTGAACATGCAATATCAGAGAATTTATATGACTGAATTAGATAAAACTACACGTTTAATACAATTTAACCGAAATTCATTTTAGGCGATTTTGATATTAGGCGCTACATATCCATTAATTGCATATCATATTTATTTTTCAAAACAGTTGAATCAGGACCAGACGCACTTGTTGAGTTTAGTACTGATCTTGAATACTGTACTGGTGAATATTGTACTACTTTTAAGAAAAACTTTTGTACACCTATGAATAATTACTATTTTCCTGTATCCGTAACATATCTTAACCGCTCACCTGCCACCGATGACAAGGTTGCAGTTAGGCTTTTGCGATGTTCGGTAACCTATTTATTTTGTTGCGTTTTGATGTAACCGAAGAAGCAAAGTAGTTGCTAATCTATGGTGTTTTGATGTTTGGAATAATAATGTCTAGCAATATGTGTAACTATATATTTTAAGTTCACATTAATATCTTATATCTAGTGGCAATAAAAGAAGAAATTTCGAAAATGCCTATTTTGTTTTCGTATGTACGACATTCATCAATTTTCAGATTTTTGATTGTCTAGTTCGATTTGGACAAAATGTAATTTGATAGGCTTAACATAGGTCCCTTGGTCCCGGCGTCCCAACCGGTGTGGTAGGTATTTTGTCCCGGCCGTTGCGGGTGCGGTGCGCGAACTGTGTGGCCAACACCGGCAAGTTAAGATCGCAGATGGGTCATTTAATAAACAAAATGTATAACAATCGATATCCGAAAATGATAATAAATTATAATAATAAAAGTATTAAAATTGAGGATATGTATAAACAATATCACCTCAGACGATAAGCTAAAATAGCTCAGCATATGAGAGGTACCAAGATTATCAAACCGAAAAGCTTTGGAAACCCCTGGCATCGATCGAGGTAACAATGAAAACATATTTTTTTTAATAACGATTTTTTCAACGCGTTAAGTCTGAAGTAGTTTCGTGACAAATGTCTATGCACTTGTTAGGTAGGTGGTCAAATAAAACGATGGTTGATGTTGACATATATTTGATGTAACAGATAGGGAAGGAAGAATATACAGATAAAACAGAGAATACAAATTAAAGACTATAAGCGTGACGTCAGCGGTCTCGCCTGGCGCGCGAGGGCCGAGCGAGACGCACCGTGGCGGAGCGGTGGAACAGAAGAGGTCGTCGGTGAGCGATCGGATCAACATGTGACGGCAGCCGGCAGCGCTATATATAAGAATTTGAAATGCTGTCCTCTACATGCTCATGGCTGAGTATCGTGGACGTCTATTCCAATTCCACAGCTCGAACTGCTTCCCGATCATGGAACTTGTTTAGCGCGACGTGTAGATAGGCTCAAGTCATGTCTCGCACTTGGTTTCTTCATCATAATGTATATCAACCTCCTGCCCTTCGTCCTTCTACGTTCCCCATGCGACAATTGCTCCAGCCTATCTCCACCTCTTCTAGCGATATGTCTGAAATATGAAACTGCATGTTGTAGAGAGCCTTCCTTTAGTGCGGAGTTCCTGAAGAATGAAACGTTTGCCAAAACATTGAGCTCGTAGGCATCGATCATGGTCCTAAATTTCCTTCCAAGCGAAAATAGTGAAGTGTACCAAACACACATTGCGTACATATGTTGTGATCGTGAGATTTGTCACTTGTTGATGTATAAGTGTGTGTCCGCGTTGGAAGCGGCTTAATATCGGACAGATGTTTGTGTGTGTAAGAGCCGCGTAGAGTCGCGCCTATAGGAAGCACTCTCTTAACTCCGCGAATCCCAATTGTAAATATGTATTCTGAATGTAAATCTTGTGGTATCCATGTACTTCAAAGTATTGTTATAAACTATAATTGTTCTAAGACAGAGTTTAGTTCTCAAAAATACTAACCAAGACACTGTATAAAGGATAGAACACCAAATTATCACAGTTACATTTGAATTTGCACTGTAGTCAGTCCCGACGTCCGCCTGTTTTACCGACATCGAGCACGAGCGGTCATTGGTTAGAGGACTGGACAAATGGCGGAGATGGCTTCCAAGCGGGATGGGGGCGTGGATGGGGCGAGCGCAGGACAGTGTTTCGACGGAGAAATGGAAAAACATTAATGGACCAAGGCATATCAGGTCCCCGTTTCACCCGCATCAAGGAAGGATTATCTGGTGGGATCCATGAGGAGATTCTCAGCCTTCCAACTTAGTTTCATACAAGATGGCGTGTCTTTGATGATAATCACAGGCAAGGTCTGAGCGCGTGTCGGCTTGAGGACGGCCGCGATCGCACTCCTTTTGGATGCGTAAAGAATTTGTGGAGTCGTAAAGCATGAAAGTGTGTTCAGAAGTACTTTTGGTTAGAAGGTATAGAAATTATACGTGTTAGTATTGTGAGAAACCATTTCGATCCATTCGAGCCAGCCTTTCCGACACAATACAAACACATACCCGCAGAATGAGTCCAGTCGCTGTCGTTACCCTAGTGTTCGATCCGCCGGGGTCAGATCACAAAGTCACGATGTGGAGGGTTCGTTTTATATATGTAACGTTTTTTTAAATTGTTAACGGGATAAGTTAGATTATGAACTCTTAGCTATTATTCTGATTTGACGAATATGTGTGAATATGGAAATGTTTCCTCGCCACTGTGAGAAAGCGTATGGATTCTAAAGCTTTCTTTCTGATTGCACGAATAGATGCACTGTGAACATGAAAACAGTTTCTCTTCAGCATGAGTGAGCATATGCCTGCTTAAGTTGGCTTTACGATTACACGTGTAAGTGCACTGTGAACATGAATATTTCTCCCCAGTGTGAGTAACCATATGGTCTCTTAGACTACTTTTATGATTACAAGAATAAGTGCATTCTAAACATAAAAACGGCTTCTCCTCAGTATGTGTAAGCATGTGACTTTTTAACGCCTTTTTCTGATTGAACGAATAGGTGCACTGTGAACATGGAAACGGTTTCTCACCAGTGTGGTTAAAAATATGAACTCTCAAGCTGTCTTTCCTATTACATGAATAAGTGCACTGTGGACACGAAAACGTTTTCTCGCCGGTGTGAGAAAGCATGTGGATTTTAAAACTGTCTTTCTGATTACACGAATAAATGCATTGTGAACATGAAAATAGCCGTTCTTCAGTGTGCGTAAGCATATGCCTTTTTAAGTTGCCTTTCCGATTACACGTATAGGTGCACTGTGTGCATGGAAACGTTTCGCCAGTGTGGGTAATCATATGGTTCATTAAACTGCTTTTATGATTACAAGTATAAGCGCACTGTGGACATGAAAATGGTTTCTCAACAGCGTGTGTAAGAATATGAACTCTCAAGCCATCTCTGCGATTACACGAATAAGAACATTGTGGACATGAAAACGATTTCGTCCCATTACCAGTGTGAGTGTCCATATGATTTCTTAAGTCTCTTTTCTGGTTACACGAATAATTGCACTGTTTACATGAAAATTGTTTCAGTCCTGTGTATGTTAGCACACGGCTCTTTGGAATTTTTTTCATAGCTTCTAATTTTGGTTTCTTTACAGGGCTAGTCGATGGCACCGCAAGGTTTTTCACAACAGAATTCCGTAGTCTAAGGGGACCTGCAATGAAAATAAAATATTTGTATGATGTACATTTTCCATCAAATATTCATTTTATATAATATTTTATCGAACTGTTGTTTAATAAGACCCATTAAATTAATAAATAAACATCAGGCCGAATCAGAGAGATGAAATCTATTTAGATCTATCTTTCCTCGGAGTTTCTTTGGTCGATTAATCTATATTCTTTTAAGCAATGTACAAATTTGTCCCAAAAATAACGTGTTTAAACGGGCACACTACCAATTCTTATAGAGGGAAGCGAGATCTGGTCGCTTACGTCAATAGCGACGCAGTATGTCCAAATAGTCAGACTCTAGGGTCTCCTCGTAACTGATGCTTTGTCAAGTCACCCACACTGCTAAGATACTTTCGTCAACGTAACGAGCGTCCTTTGTGAATATATTTAAATGAGCATGTGCGTAAAGCAGTGCTCCTAACAGCCGTAAAAAATGCCCGGCACAGACGATGCGAAATGCCACAACAGCCATTAACTAGAGCCGTCCGTCATCTCCCATCTCCCGAGCGTCTTCCTCTCGCCGCTGCCTTCTCGCGAAGAGATCTTTAGCAAACGCTCCTCGATGTGGACTTTTTATTGCATATTTTCATAATTGTAACACTGCTCAAGCAACTGTAAATAATTTCTCTTGTTTAGTCTGGTCTGGATACACACACGCACTCTATCTAATCACACATATTTCTTCTTTTTTTTTTACTCATAACTGACCACCACATCCGAGTGTGAGACAAAAAGAAGCGATTCGACGCCACGTTATGCACCTTAGGCACTAAAATGAATAATCTTATAATACTTATTGTGTGATCCGTCACTTGGATTGTAAATATGTGCGTGTGTCCGCAAAGAGAGGGGCGCGATATCGGACGAATGAAGGTATGTGAGTGTGTGTGTGTGTGTGGGAGAACCATTATAAACCAAAACTCTGCGCCCTTGGGAAGAGCTCTCGTATCCATTTGTAAATCTCATCTATCATGTTACTATTGTATTAATCGATGTATCAAGTTAATATTGTAATAAATAGAGAATTTTTGTTCAGACCACATACCACAGGACCAAGTTAAATGAGATACAAAGCAGAGGACGTAACTCCAAGATTTATTACACTCATGAACTATTCACCTGCGTAATGGTCGTCGCTCTCGGAGTACTCCGAGCACTCCTGCTTTATATCAGGATATGATATTTCTACTTCAGAGCAGAGTGCTACACCGCCAGGTATGTCGCCTCTCTCGGCTGGAGGCCACCCATCCATTACGCCCACAGCCTCGTCTCCTCCGGCATTCCAAGTCGCAACATTCCAGCCGATATTGTCGGAACCTATTTCAGAAATCAAAAATAATATTGGGGTACCCAACGTATAACACGATAGCTACAGCTGCCTGTAGCCGCGACCTGCCTCCTGGGCTCGGCTCCACGTCATCTCGTGTTGCGCTGGAACTGAAATAAGTCATGACATGAGATTTGTTGCGTACAGAACAAATAATGTATTATGTCTTCAAGGCTGATTTTGTCAATCTTCACATGATTAATACGGTGTGATGGTTTGTAGAGTTAAAATAGAAGAATAATAAAAAAAATTATAATATAGAAATATAAAACGTAGGCTGCTGTTAGATGTGACACTGTCGGCTTATTGGGTGATACGAACTTTTAGAAAGTAGACCTTTCATACATATGTGGAGCCTAATTTCAAAACTCCTTTAAACGACTTAACGTGTATTTGAGTTATGGATAAAAACGTATATTTTAAAAGCAAGTTTACAAAATGTATGTTTTTACATCGGAATTTTTTTAAAAGAAATTATGAAATATATATTTTTTTTCTGAATATATCGTTCAGGCAGCCATACTGGATTTAGATCACGTGATCATCAATACGCGTTGTGATTTTAGGAGGAACAGCAAGAGTCTGTTTTCGGGTATTTTGGAACAAACTCTGATTTTGAACATACAATATCGATGGATGTTCTGTATGTTGTTGAAAAAAAAATCTAAAAAACTGCATATTTACCTCAAATTATCCGAAATCTGTTTAAGGTTTTGGATTTAGGCGCTACATATAATCAAATTTTTCGCTAATCGTGCAAACATTAAATAAATTCCAGAATACCAAAAATTCGTCATTTGCGGTGTTGTCTTCTTTTGTAAAATTATATAGCTATCCTTTTTTTACATATTACCTATGACATTAACATATTATTAGTATTAAAACTGAGAATAATTTAAAGGATTCTAAAATTGATGAAAATAAAATAAAACAGTTCCTCCAATATGGATAAATATACAAGTTGTCGATTTTAATTGTTAGATTGATAATGCCCTTACAAGGCGAAACGCGTCTCGAGTAAAAAAAAAACAATTGTTTTGTTTTCACATATGTTTCCAGTAAGAGACCGATTTAGCTGATATGTTGTTGATTGCCGATACGATGTAGGTTGATACTATTAAATTAACTGACGGAACAGAACTAATCGACAACTCATTTTATAATAAGCTTTATAGATATTGATAATTAATGCATGCGTCGCTTTAAGTGGAATCGGAACGGAGTGCAAAAACTCTCATAACGATCCCGGGATAAAGTAGGACCCATAGAGGATGCCTTCGTAAGTTGTCGACCTGGTATTTAATTTCTATTAGCCATGTTTAAGATAATCTCTCAATGCAAATTTGATCTCTGTAAGTCGATAAACGTACGTATGTATTGAATTCATTATTCTTATCATTCTGGAATTACAGTTTTGAAATCGGGAAACATAGTTCTACTGAATAACATATTTTTTGTAAAAATTCTAGAATATATCGTATTCGCCAATAACAAGTCAAGTATTTACCTGCGCGTTGGTCGATCTTATTTTCGCGCTTAATGTCAGGCGGGGAAATGTCTGTAATAGTGTCTATATAGGCTATTCTGCCGCCTTCTCTATCATCACGGCTCCCAGCCGGAGACCCTGGCTCAGGCTTGATGGCAAGAACAGTACGGTCCATGGTCAACATTTCCTAGCGAGCGACAAAAACTAGCTAGGCGCGAGCAGTGAGATACCTCAAATGGCAATCGTCCACGACACGAGTGGATCATAGACGAATAATTGAATTCGTAACAGGTCCTACGCACAGGTTTGCAAATTAAAATGAAAAATATTACTGTGGGTCTAGTGTGTGACGTTTGCGTATCGCGTGAATTGCGTAAATTATTGTTTCGGCGGGAGATTAAAAAATAAACATAATATTAAGTCAGATAGTGCGTGCCCCGCGCCGGGTAACGCTGATCCCGCTGAAAGTACTTGAAGCAAGGAGGTGTTTCAAGTGTGAAAACAGTTTTACAGAATGAATATTAATTTCCAGGACAATTTTGCTTGGTCGCCATTTTTGTTTGGCAGATATTTGTCAGTTCGTAATTAGTCGTAGATAGTAATTAATTACAACTTATTATGAAGCATCTATGCCTTAACGAAATGTTTGAATTGTTGAAATCGTTAAAAAATTTTATCTAAAAAATAATGGTAATGATGTAACTAAGAATGGTGATCGCTATCGCCACATGTGTTAGAAAACTATTTGGTTGAGAAATTGAGTCGATTGGGTCTGCTGCAAAATATGTGGTTTCAACAGGACTGTGCCACTCACACACAGCTCGAGTTTCGCTTGAAATTTTGTGATAAATTGTTCCCGGCCTCATAATGTAAAAAGTGATGATATCGACTGGCCTCCTCGATCACCTGATTTGACGGCTTCCGACTATTTTCTGTAAGAGTTCCTGAAAGCAAAGGTTAACGCCAATATGACAAGAACAATTCCGATGCTACAAGACAATATTCGAAATTAAATTGCTGAAATGTGCGAGAATGTTATAAAATATGATTAAATGAGAACGCATTTGTGTCGCTGCTAGAGGCAGCCACTTGGCCGATATCATAGTTCATACATAATTGTAATAAACCATATAATCGATAAATAAAATCCAAATCAAAAAATTGTGCTTCATTTCTTAGTTAAATCAAATACAACATCGGCCACAAACATAATATTCAACCTGTACAGTGTCAGAAATTTTATGTACAGGTATTTATGAGTATTTTACAAAGGTTACGCGAAATGTGTCGATTACTATGATTGCCCTTAAACTTAATGGTTTTAATGTTTTTGTAAAATAAATTCACCCTGAAAACTAATTAGCTCATTCTCAACATGTTGAGTCAAATAAAATATGGTTGACATATGAACTAGAAAAGTCATGTCTATGACTTTCAAGATGGCGGCATGGTTTAGGCGTGCGTTTTGATCGAACGTTTTATACCTCACGCACCCATAATACGCGCGTTTCTTGTTTTGTAAGCGAAACGGGGTAAGCAGCTTAATAAGTTTATATACAAAGGACTGCAGAGAAAATGTGATTGAAGAAGATGCCAACTGATCCGCGTGTGGATGTTGTACATCTGAGAAATGTGATGACAGGAGGTTAATTTTGTAATCTTATATATTTACAGGGTAATCTTCTGCTGATCATCATGGATACGTCTGACGTAGATGTATCGATAGTCAAATCTGAGCGAGGAATATTTCCCGTTAAGTCTGAGTCAGGGTCTCCCGCGGAAAGCGACGGCGGCGAGACGTCCTATACTGATGTAGATAGAATACACCCCGATGTTAAACAGGAATGTTTGGATTACTCTAGTAACGGTGAGTTTCACACATATATCTATGTACATAATTATGAAGCTCTAAACTGGAACAATTATCGCATCGCATTTAGTTCTTGCAGAACATTTTGAGCCCACTGTCACCAGTGTTCGTGATCAGCGCGTCCAAATATATTTCCTTTTGAACTATCTCAAATCCTGCTATTTGAGAAGTTTGTTGCGGTGCATTGGCAACACTTATGATTGTGTTTTATTTTATTTATTTATTAGTGCATACATAAGTACCGTCAAATGCGCCAACTTTGCCTACAGGGGTATCTTTGCCCTTAAGGGAAGATTCAAGTTCAACGTGAAATATTAAAAAAAGTATTGAATATGGTAACAATATTTCGCCTGTAGTAGAAAATTCAACATTATTTTGGCAATATTACAAATCTGCTTTGTTTCTAATGTGAGTCAGTCGCCTGTTAAAGCTTGCGCAGACGGGGTGTCGTTTTGTGGTGACAATTTTGTGTTTCACAATTTGGAGATGGCTTGGTAACATTGCCCAATCATTTTTTGGCTTACGTATTGTTAATTAAACTTCCGTATTTATTTACAACTTAGTCTTTTCCTGGACAATTACAATATATATTATTTATAGGTCCGTAAAGGCCGTATTTCGATGAAAATAAGAAGTGGGCAAAGTTGGCTGAAATTGTAGGTAATTTTGCCCACATAAAAAAAATCGAATTTTGACCTTTTTTATTGTATTTTTCCTGTTTTTGATTTCAAAAATCCAATTGTGCGATCATGTTACTGTCTCTTGTCATTTAAAAACTATATCCTTCCTTAATATATTTTCGAGAAATATCAAGTTTTATGAAAAAAGCGGGCAATGGAGCATTTCACGATATATTTATATATGGTCTAATACAAACAAGATCAAAATGTTCCTTTTTACTACAACTTATCTTTCACATATTTGATTAGTTTTATTTTGAATCTACGTAGATTCTCCTCTTTTCTTATATCTTCTAGCATTTCATTAAAACTCTGAGGTTCTTCATGAATGACAGTCTCAGTCTGTCTTTTCCCCTTGTATGACTGATGTTCGTGCTCATATTGTTTTGCATCCATATTTCGTTTAAATTCTGCAGACATTTTCTTAGTGAGGATTTTATAAATAAATATCATTATATTGAAATATATATTTTGCTTAAAGGTGATCATATTATATATAGTATATCTATTTATCTGAATATTATTCTCAAAGCTTTGCATTTCTTCTTCGGTAGTTGATGTGAGGAATAATAACAGAGCTGTAGACTATTTGACAAGACTCGGTACTAATCAATCTTCTGGTCCTTCCCAGAAGTGAGACTTTCTTAGCAATCTTTTAGTCACGTGTCTTGTATTTCGCGAAAAGTTCAATATTGAATTTCAGTCACTTCCTTCAGACTTTCACCATCTATGATAATTGTTGGTGTGATTGGTATTTTATTTGTAATGTTCGTGAATTTAGTTAATAAATACTAAATTAATGTATTAATTATAAATATATACATATAAAATCAATTTTGTCGAAAAATATTGTTTTTGCGTCACCGGGATTCGAAACTGGATCTCTATTTCCAATCCGGGGAAGTACACTACCAGTTGTGTTATAACGCCAGTATTTTTCTTGACAAATTTTCGAACCTATATGCTACATTTTTCAAATGAATACACAATATTTGAAATAATGGAACGACAGGTGTATTCATTTGAATCTGAATAATTACAACTTCACAATAAGAATGTGTTGTCTGTTCTGTTCTGAATAATTACAACTTCACAATAAGAATGTGTTCTGTCTGTTCTGTTCTGAATAATTACAACTTCACAATAAGAATGTGTTTTCCTTAATATTAGTTTATTTTTCTTCAGCCATATTGCTACATTATTTAAGCTATAATTTAATTCATTCAGTATAGTTGTATATACGAGTGCGTCGTCTGCGAATAATCTTAATTTGTATTGCTTTAGAATTTTTTTGATGTCGTTTATATAGATAATGAAAAGATAGGTCCAAGAACTTACCTTTGTGGTACTCCTAATGATATAACACGTATAATATTTGTGTATTTTGTATTTGTCAATACTTTTGTCTACATCGACGTCGTCTCAAAGGCAATATAGGTTTTATTATTCTTTTATATTTAATTTACACTAGATTACATTTTTTTAAAAATAATGACTTAAGACTATTTACAACAATAAACTAAATATTATTTCCCATAATTAAAATCTTTACCATTAAATTGATATCTGTAAGCTGAACAGTGCCTTTATATGTATGGAGACCTCCGGATCTGAATCAATCTTAGTGGCAGATTACGTGACACGGCCAATTCCGAAATAAAGTGTTTGATTTTAGACTCGCGGTTTGTATGCGAGCGAGTGAATCTATCTCCGGAACACATCTTGTGACATTGCGTGATGCTCGTGATCGCATCATTGGAGGCTTGACGGCTTCAATGGTCGGCCTGATCAGTAATGCGAGGAATCTCAAGTTGTATAGGGATTCATCTAGACGTGGAGGTATTTCACGCAGATGATGATGACAAGATCGTGTCAGCGAGGACGCGGACACTTCACTTTTCATAAGTCAAATTCTAACTCCGTTGGCCTGTACCGTGTGTGGCGTGACTCATACATCATTGTGTTTCGTCCGAGTCCCTTCATGGGAGAGCGTACTTGATAGTTAGCTCTTTAATGGCTGCCTTGTACCTACTAGTCTCTGCCCTTCCGTACATGACACTGTTTGTTTGTAATATTATTATATACCTGTATTTCAAAATTGATTAAGATATCACTTCAAATTTTAATTTCTTTTCCTTTTCGCAATCTCTTATATTAGCTTTTATTTTTTATCTGTTTTTTTGGTGTTTATTAATTGTATATTTCGCGTTTCTCTATTACTGCGAGTGGAACCGATAAAAGTAGTTGAAACTTCTACAACGGTTCCGGGACAGGGTTCCCCCTTCTAGCGCCCCTTTATTAGTGCTTTTACATGGAAAATCTTGCACATATGGAATATAATTTCTATTTATGCTTTAAAGCTTAAGCTAATATTTAAAATTAAAATATTTGCGTCAAAACACAATAATATCTAATATTTATTTTGCACTACGATTTTTGGAAAAAAATGCCTTTAAAATATATCTACAATATTAATTATTATTTTACTTATTCACCATATATGTTACAAACTTCGTAAATTAGACGATTTTACAATGATTTGAAGGGAAAACACATTTTTCTTGATTATATGAAATATCTTAAATGTGTCATTTGAAGTTTTTCGTAGTTTAATACTCCGTATATATTTTCTAATATTACCTCTAAATAATAGCAAAATACTTTGTACTGATTTGCTATGGAATGGATATTAATACTTAGTCTCGTTCGTGAAAGGAATTTGGTACAAAGATAGGAAAGGAAGGGTTCAAGGACCAACCAGAAAGGAGAATACAGCCTACCTGCCAGAGTTGATACTCCTCGTCTAGATTTCTTAGTGACTATATGTTTTGTTATTTCGTTGTTGCGCACGATATCCCAGAATCGCATACTTCGCTGATACATACGAAGTTAACATCATGCACCTCGTACAATAGTGGAATATCAAGTTCTTATGTTCGTAACGAAACACACACACAAAAAAGTTGTGATCAGTACAGTCACATTTACAATACGGTATATTTGGATGGGGAGGAGCATATAAAACTTCAATATCACAATTAGAAATCACTCAAATAATGATGATAAAAATATTCTCTTAAAGAAATGACTGTCAAAGTATCCAACTTTTCACAGATTTCAAAACACTTAAAATAATAGACACATACAAAAAAAAATCAATTATGCAAATTTTTAAAATCAAAAATAATTTAAATATTAGAAGCTAATCTCGATCTATTAGATTTAGAGACCAAATTGATATTTTAAAACTAAAATCAAAATCATTATATTATCAAGGTATCAATTTTTTTAATAATCTCCCCATCATAATTAGAAAAATTATAGACTACTATAAATTTGTATTTGAAGTCATAAAATATGTACACGGACTAACTGAACCATAAATTAACTCGTATATAGTCCTCTATATATATATATATATATATATATCCTACTGATTTTTTTATAAATGTATTATATCTTCTAATATTAAAATAAATAAAAATAAAAAATGTTATAAAAGGTCGGGGGAGGGGGGGGTGACAGGTAGATAATAGGACACAGAAATAGAATATAGCACATTATAGAAACTCTCCACAGAGTTCTGCCTAAGACCCGAATCACTATGTAATCCACAATCACCAATGAACAGTATTCTTTAATTTTCAGAACAAAACATCACGAGAGCGTCCCGTCCACCTGAGAGCACCGACGAGCCAACTAAACTGGTGTTGAATTCAAAAGAACATAACAATATAAGCAATTCAACTACGACAGCATATTTAACACATGTCGAAGTAATTCCTTTCAAGTGCACTCATTGCCCATACACAAGTACTAAGAAAAGAAATTTGAAAAATCATTCGTTGGTTCACGCAGTGCATAAACCATTCTCATGTACACAATGTAGTTATAAATCAGCTGCAAAAGGTAATTTACAAGATCACGTCTTGACCCATACTGGAGAAAAACCATTTTCTTGTAATCAATGTTCTTATGTATGTACAAGAAAATCTCGCTTGAAACAGCATACGTTTACACACACTGGAGAGAAACCATATTCATGTACCCAGTGTTCTTATACATGTTCGAAGAAAAGTCATTTAAATGATCATGTGTTTACTCACACCGGAGTGAAACCGTTCTCTTGTACTCAATGTAGTTATACAAGTACGAAAAAAAGTAATTTAAATCAGCACATGTTGACTCACACGGGCGAGAAGCCATTCTCATGTACTCAGTGTAATTATTCATGTAAAACAAATCCAAAATTAAAACAGCACATGTTTACACATACTGGAGAGAAGCCTTTCTCGTGTACTCAGTGTAGTTATACATGTACGACAAAAACTTATTTAAAACAGCACATGATTAATCATACTGAAGAAAAACCATTTTCGTGTACACAATGTGATTACACGTGTACGAATAAAACTCATTTAAAACAGCACATGCTTACCCATACTGGCGAGAAGCCATTCTCGTGTATTCTATGTGGTTATTTGTGTGCGAGAAAAAATAATTTAAACCGGCACATGTTCACACATACTGGAGAGAAACCATTTTCATGTACTCAATGTTCTTATACGTGTGCAAAGAAAACACTTTTAAAACAACATATGTTCACTCATACTGGAGACAAACCATTCTCTTGTTCTCAGTGTGCTTATACATGTACACAAAAAAGTTATTTAAAGCACCATATGCTCGGTCATACTGGTGAGAAACCGTTCTCTTGTGATCAGTGCACTTTTTCTTGCCGCTTGAAACATAGTTTTAAGAGGCACATGCTTTCCATGCATGAGTGAATCCATTTCAATAGTTTTGATGGACACCGGCAGTAGCGCCGTACATTAAGATATATCCTGTATTGAAGGTATTGCGTTTAACATCGAGTAAGCAGAGCTGATAAAATGCCACACTCTTTCCACTTAAATCTTTCGCGATGGTCGTTTGGTGAGGGTCATCTCCCAATATCTGGTTTAAAAACTTAAAATGTACGTGTGAATACAATGCGACTTACAAACGGAGGGGTGTGCACCTTCCCCCATTATACCGCCGCGAGACAGGCTAACGGACCTCGTTCGGCAGGTAAAATAAAGGCCTCCCAGTTCTGCTGTTAACAAGGATGGATAGTGAATCCAGCGACACTGCCCAAGCGTGCCGTTAGTTGCCATCGCCGCCATCCCAAGATCTTCGTGCCGCTGACCTCTGTCTATATAGACGAGGCTGGCGCTGCCACCCGAGGACTGATTCCAAGGATCGTTGCCCAAACCGGACTATTTGGTCTTCCATCCAGGTGTACCGCTGCCCCGTTGTTGTCATCGCCGATCGAGGAGTTTGTCGCCGGCAATTGTTGACCTCCGCGGCCCACCAAGGCTACCTTTCTCGCCGGACGCACTGCCCTATTGAAGAGGCCATTTTTAAGGCTACGTCAGCCGCTGATCTTTGCCGCCCGCAAGCCTCCGCCATTCGAGCGCGGCTATAGCCACATCACTGCTTCATTTTATATTGCTCCACCCCGCTGTATATAAAATTATTTTTTCTGAAGATTTTTTGTAAATAAATTTTTTCGATTGTCTTTCGCTGAGCATCTCGATACCCACATATCAATAAATATTGAATTCGAGATGCGAACACGGAAAACGCCTCATCAATTTTCTTACAATTTTCAAACTAACTGCAACAAAAAAGGACTATATTTAAATTCTCTAAGAATTAGGCACGATTCCTGATTATTAGATCACTAGGCAAGATCTTTACCACGAGCATGTCATAATAAGACTAAAAGTAAGTGGTCTGTTTCTCATTCGATGTGCTCATCTTTAATCATCGTAGTCCTTTAATCTGCTTCCACAGCGCGAACTGGTTGCTTTTACTCTTCGCGATCTTGAGACTTGTTTAACACTTACAGTCCGGTGGGTCAAATCAAAACACGTCCGGCTGTGGTGGGTCATTTTAAACCCACCTCAAATTTTAAGTTTTCAACTGTTTTGTGGGAGATTTTTTGTGGATATTTCATTTAAATGTGATTCAATGAAATGACGTGACGTGCCGTAATGTTTCTGCTAAAAATAAAAAAAAAATTACTAGTAAAGTACATATTCTCACGCATCAACTGACACCCTACATAGCCAAAATACAAACACCCACTGAATATGTGATATTCTCGTCGGAACTCGAGCAGGTAGTGTCATAAAACTTATAGGTAGGCGCAACGCCTCTCAAATAATTGTATTACTGGCATTGTCTAGGGGCTGCCCGACGAAAATAAGTCAAGACAAATACATGGATGCGTAACTGGTGTCCTTTGTGTACTCGCTCAAAATGTTGACAATATATGTTTTGGCGTAAGCGTTGAAATTAAATCCGACTGTCTTAGGTCAGTTTTTGAGCGTTTTTCACATTTTTATCAATAGCTCATTTGAATCTCGTTCAATAACATTTGTTTGTATCTAAAATTATTTGAAAATATTTAATAAAAGATTAGCTAGTAGAAAAATAGCATTAAACGAATATTTGCTGCGTAATTCATATTTTTACAATCATCCGGGTCAAATCTGACCCACCACCGCCGAGTACGTGTTAATGCAATATGTAGCGACGTAGTATGTCTTGAACTTGATTGTCTTTTTGCAGATCAACTCCTCGCCCTCTGTTCTTTTGAGATCCCCCTAATCACCAATGTTTGTATCTCTTTTAGTAATAAGTCTAAAGTATGAAATACTTATTTTCATGGAACACTCAGCATGCGACGCCATTTTAAAATAAACACCCTTAATTATATATTCATAACTATATATATATTTTTTTTAAATTGGTTTTTATTTCAATTTTATTACATACATATAATGGGTGTCGGGAGCGTGGGACATCCGAAGCTCGCTGAACCAACGAAATAAAGAATCGCGAGAAGCAACTGAATAAAACCAAAATCCCTAACAAAACTATCATCAAAAGCGATTTTATCGTTTTTCTTTAGTAAATCCATCCTGTACATTACTGTGCTCATTCTCAACATGTTGAGTTAAAATAAAATGACGATATGAACGTCATGACTTTCATTAAAGATGGCGGTTTTGTATCGGCGTTCATTTTGATCGAACGTTCCAGATCACACACACCTACATCACGATCTTGCCTTCACAAGTGGAACAGGGTGAGCAATTAAAGAAGTTTGTAGCCATATGAAGGACCGCGGAAACAATGGAGAATTAAAGAAGGATGGCGTTGTGATGACAGAAGGTTATTTTTTGATATTTTATCGTTGCAGGATAATCTTCAGCCGCTGATCATGGATAAAGTTGACATATTTGTACCCACGATCAAATCTGAGCCGGGGTCTCCCGAGAAAGGGGATGGTGAAACGCTCTATACTGATATAGATATAGTGCACCCTGATATTAAACAGGAATGTTTAGATTATTCTATTAACGGTGAGTTTTGTTATAAATCATTTAATACATTTTTTTCTTCTATATTAATACTTTGTGAAACTTTCCGTACTTTGCTAAAAATACTTAACTTTTAAGACCTTTTCGTCATAATATGTACCGCAGAATGACATACTATGACACTTTGATTTCTGTTTATTTTCGTTGTATGCTGTACTATATAAATAAACCATAGTAATTAATATGGTGTCAATATAATTATAGTATAAATGGTATAAAAAAATAATATTAATCCCATCTATTTTACTTATTTTATTTTCATTGGATTAAATTAAAGCCGCGGGTTTGCATTGCGAGTAGAACCGACACGGGAGTTGCACAACTCTCAAAATGGTTCCGGGAAAGGGTAGGACTCTGATTACAATTTGTAAAAACGTTCATAACACAAACGTTATATTAACTGTGTTATATTGTTGACTATTAATTATAAATTATATAACATGTATTTAAAACTATAGTAATGATGAATTACTTTGTTGATTCGATTGTCATTTATGTTTGGGTAGAAGGGGGGAATCGTCTAGTTGGTCACAGATAGAGAAGGAAGAGTATAGAAGATAGCGGAGCGTGAAGATGATGAAGAGTAGGCGAGAGTTAAATATGCGGTTTTGTATTTATTTTTGTCAGTAACCTACAGAACACATTGTTTCTCGCTAAAGCCACTTAAATCCATTAATATTGCACGTTTAAAATCAGGGTTAGTTCCAAAATACCCCAAAACAGATGAAGTATAAGGTGTTATTTCTCCTAAAATGAAATGACGGTCGTTGGACAAATGCAGTCATTTAGTTGTACTCGACGGAAATCAAGAAACTAGACTGACTGTTTAGTGCGAGTTGTAGCTGATTGCAGTCATATCTCGGACTTGGTGTGTGTATCTTGGTGTGTAGATCTACCGCTCGCCCTCCATCCTTGTTCGTTCCTAGTGATCACCAATAGCTCCATCTCTTCTAATTCGCACTAGGTATGGAAAATTTATTTTCCTGCTTGTTATGCAGTCTTTCCTTAGTGTGGAGTTCCTGAAGAATGGAGACATCGTTTCTTTCCTTATTTTTCAGATTTCGTGTTTCGACTCTGTTCGATCTTTATATATAAACAATTACAATTATTGTATATTACCCCCTCCTCCTATACCAGAACACGACCTTTCTGTGGTGTGTTGTATATGGATTTTGTGTCATATTTACTGTTTCCGAGCTGTGAAACGAATTGTAGGCATGAATTATCGTCCTGCTGTGTGGGGCTGATAGTTTATTGTGCTTGTTTTGGTTCCGCGCTTACCGTGCGTGCCGAAGCCTGTACATTGTGTTGTTTGTCACTTTCGCGTTGTCACCGAAAGTGTACATCGTACACATCGTTGTAAGTGTCCTAGAACCGGAAGACCTTTGTTGATCCAGCGGAAGATCCAGGTACGGGAAGGAGTGTTTCATAGGTTGGTCGTGTTTTCTGATTCTAGATGGTACTTCAGCCAGCCCCTGTTCTCTCTTCCTGTATATTTCTCGAATTCTTTCATTCGAATTAATTATTACGAACTCACTGTTATCGTTATACACGTCGCCAAGTTTGGTCAGTTTACGAGTTGTACAATTAATATTTTCTTTCTTACAGAACTAAAATTCACAAGAGCGGCAACCGAGAAACCTGAGAGCGCAGACTTGCGCACCGTTAAATGCGAGAACGATGACAACCTCATCCAGCCAACTGGCCCACTACTAAATTCAAAGGAACATAAAAAAAATACTAAATTAAATAAGTCATCTTCAACGCATACAGAAGTAAAGTCATTCTCATGCGCTCATTGCTCGTATACTAGTACCAAGGAAATTAATCTGAAAAGTCATGTTCTGGTTCATGCGGTACTTAAACCATTCGCATGTTCTCAATGTGCTTATACGTGTGCAAAAAAAAGTCATTTAAAAGATCATATGTCCACTCATACTGGAGAGAAACCATTCTCTTGTACTGAGTGTGCGTTTTCGTGTAACACAATATCTTTGTTAAAAACACATAGATTTACACATACTGGTGAGAAACCTATATCTTGTTCTCAATGTACTTATACATGTAGATCAAAAACTTCTTTAAAACGGCATATGCTTAATCACGGTGGAAAGAAACCGTTCTCGTGTACTGAATGTTCGTACACATGCGCGCTAAGCAGTAATTTAAAACATCACATGTTTACACATACTGGTGAGAAACCTTACTCTTGCACTCAATGTTCTTATTTGTGTAACACAAAAGCTCATTTAAAAGTGCACATGTATACACATACTGGGGAGAAACCATTCTCGTGTACTCAATGCGATTATACATGCAGGTCGAAGACTATTCTAAAGCGCCACACGTATAGTCACACCGGAGAGAAACCATTTTCTTGTACTGAATGTAGTTATGCCACTATCACAAAATTTTATTTAAGAAATCACATGTTAGGGCGACATCCGACGGTTGTCGCGTCAGCGTTGGGTGACTCATAGAGGTCTAGATATCGTGATCTGCATGTACTCACACGTTTTTGATTATGCGCTTCCTTTTTGCTGCTTTTTCCGATGAGCGGGGGTCTTCCTTTCGGGGGTCACCTTAGCAGTGACGTAACTTAAGAGGGGTACCCAACCCCCGCACCGCGCGGCTCACTATCTCTATATACTATAAACTGCAAAAAGACTACCCATTTATAAAAAAAGATTTATGGTTAAGACAGTAAAGTGAAGTGGCAGTAATATTGCACACAATGGGCGAGCGGACATTAAAAATCGAGTAGCGGCTGTCGCAAGCTCTTCATCTATTAAAACATTATTAGATGATTACCCTAGTGATCTAGTGGTCGGGGGTTCATGCCTCGTTCCAGTACACCAGCAAGTTAGTCCTATTTTCATAGCACAAGCGTTTAGCTTAGTTTGAAAAGAGTTAGAATATTGATGTGACATGTATTTCGTGTACGCATCTCTATTTTTTATTTTTAAATATAAATAAAAATTAAGTTATTGCCGCCAAAGATTCCACATTCACACACAGTAATGCATGATATGAGCTTCAAAACTTCTGACTGTACGTCCAAATTTATCTCTAAATTATTGCACCAACATGTGATGCTGCGAGAACCAAATGCGAAGCGATAATTGTCCCGGTTTAGTGCTTCATAATTATGGTATGCCTAAATCTTTGGATCTTGAAATTTCTTGAATACTGTTACTGTGGCAGGCAGTGGGGCCTTAATTATCGTATCAATGGTGATTGGATGATTGACGAAGACCCACAAGCTGATGATTGTGATGATTCAGATATCGTAACTGTATATATCAGAATGTTTGCAGGTAAATCAAAAAGTTAGATTTGTGATCGCCTAGTGTTCCCTATATCGCATCAGTGCTCATCTGCTATTTTATCTTATATCGCGGAGCATGTGTGTGGATGTGGGTCAAGCATGTTGAACAATAAAGGTTACTTATAGTTGATAGATGTTTATTGCTGATGCACAATCACAGGTTAAATATATGTAGCGTTTCGACGAGAATTGATCGGAAAGCAGTCGGAAAGAAAAGTGATTAAAGTAGACCGGCTGCCCGCACATATTGCTGTCAGTATCTGGTCGGTACCGGCGAAATTATGTGGCTGAAAAGAGCTTACGGTTTGCAACCAATTACGGTATAATGCCTCGCATGACGTAATTAATTCGTTCCGGGAGCAAGTTCGTTATGTGAAACGCGTTTTCCCATAACAATGTATGTTAAAAAAATTAATTCGTTCTGTAACATAAAAAAGATACTCACTTTTTTATTTTTTAGTCAGATTCAGATTTAGGAGAGTCTACCGAGGCTTGCAGGGTCAAATCCTCTTGTTCCATCCTTTGCTTCTTGGCTACTGGCTTCTTTCCAAGGTTGGCTACACCTTCCTGCTTTTTTAAGAAGCCGCAATATAGACGCGCAAAATACATTTATTAAAACAAGCACGTGCGTGAGACATGCGCAGAGAAGAACGATTGCCACGCGTTGATGCATGTCCGTGCATCGGCTGCGTCTGACCTTGGAAGCTCGGGCGACTTTGTGATGCACAGGTGCGTTCGAGCGGCAGGTGAAATATGACGCAGGGCCGTTGTGCGAAGCGAGGTTCGTTGTGTGAGTCGCGTGATGGATCAACAGAAAGTTCGTTGTGCGCAGCGTTCGTTATGCGATGCAACACTGTATTTTGCCGTATGCGTCCAGGAGCCGTATACGGTATTGTCGGTTGTGGTGGTGATGAGAATACCGGAAGAGAAGTGCAAGATGATTTGTAATTAAAGGAACGGGATAGATGGATAGTAACTTTGTTTCGATTTTTAAAGAGGGGAGGGGTAAGGGCTGAGCCCTCTTGCCTCCGACACATGAGGTAACGACAAAGGCGTAAGATTTTTTGGGGGGATCCTCTTCGGGATATTAATGTAACTATATTTGTTGAATAAATATTGTGTTAGTTCCCGTCTGTATGCTGTGTAATATGTATTAGATATAAATAATGATAAAATTGAGTTTTTTTTTTATAAATAATTGATATGTCATTAGTTTTATATAAGCTTGCATACGTATTAATAATAGTACTACATATTTTAAGTTAATATTTTTAATACATAAGTGTAGTCTAAAAAGAAATTAATAAATGTATATGTTACATCATGTTTTATTTATTGTTAAGGAGAACACATTTTTATTGTGAAGTTGTAATTATTCAGAACGGACGGTCTGTCATATTTTATATAGTAATTAAATGTATTCATTAGAAAGATATACATATAAAATCAATTTATTCGAAAAATATTGGATAATGCTCTGTCCACGGATTGGAAAGAGATCCAGGTTCAAACTCCGGTGGCGCAATAACAATATTTTTCGATAAAATTTATTTTATATGTACATTTTTCTAATTATTACATTTAATTAGTATTTAAAATATCACAGACCGTCTGTTCTGAATAATTACAACTTCACAATAAGAATGTGTTTTCCTTGATAATATATAAGTTGTATCAATGTGTTCAAAATTTAATAAAAATGAATTGTTAATTCTGGCGTCTGCTATCGGTTTACTCAAAGGTCGTAATAAATAAATAAGAGTAGATGGATTTCAAATAATGGAACGGTAGATGTATTAATTTGTAAAGTGGGTTCGAAAATTTGTCGTCAAAAGTATTGTCTGCTGTAGCATAGTTGGTTAATGCACCTTCCGCGGATTGGAAAGGATTACATCTGTTATTGGACTTTTATAAAGCACAGAACTATGTTCTGGAAGAGAAGTGCAACTTGACAATAATAACGTGTTTTCCTTAAAATTGTTTTATTAATTTCTTTCTGTATACCGACATTTTTTAAATATGACTATACTTAATGACGTCACTCCAGCTGTGAATTACAATTCCGTTGAATCTATATTTCAATGCGGAAATACCTTATATTTTTATAAATGCAGACGTGGACCAGTCACTCGCATGGAGTATTACGCAAACAGCTGCAACTGCTCCAGGCTGGTCGGTCTTGTGCGGGCCGTGTTAATATGTAGTAGTAATCGTAAAATAATAATTATCGCCACTGCGTCTATGAATTATAATCTCTCGTCAGGTGGCCGAGTAAAATTTTAACCTACATAAATATCTGATTGGATATTTGTGTGCGTTAATTGGCTTTTTGGTAATTAATTATATTTTAAACATTAAAAAATGCCCACTAACAGAAGTATAATTATTGGACCGAGTCAGCAGTACCGATATACAAGGGAAACTTTCTGAATGGAGCTCCTTATATCAATTAAGGTGGCTTGGACACGTCTTGCAACTACCTAAATATATCTTTTTGGTAACAGCGACGTAACAGCGACGCGACCCAGGGGGTTGGGGTGATTGATCCAGACCAAAACGAGATAAATAACAGAAGAATATGTATGAATACATTTGTCTTATTTGGTCAACAAGTACAGAAGCAGCGTAAGACAAGGGAATATGGTGAAGCCTTTGGCTCCCTGACTCTCTTATAATACAACAGGGGACGGAAATGATGTTAAAAACATATTTTTTACGGAAAAACAAACGGAGAATATTGGTTGGGAAACGGCCACTACCTACTATTTATAATTACTTCCCACTCATGTCATGTGTTTTTCGGATTCGTATGATTAGTAAATGTCTTGTGTCCATTATAAACATAATTAAAGTAGGTTTGGAGAATATAAGGCAACCAATTAAGCGGTTGCTAATGCAATTTTAACGAGGCCATCGCTGTAAGAAAAATATCAGGCAAACCTCGATTAGGTGAGGTTGTAATCCGATGCATATTCATGTTTATTTATTATTATAACTCTACGATGGTTATTGAGAGTAAAGGTACTAAGGGCAAAGTAAAGCTTTAAATAGATGTAGCTTTTCATGGTTAAGAAGAGTTTAAAAGTTAACTCTAAGATTCAGTGCTCAGAAAATCAAGCCCTAATATTTAAAAATAAAAGAAAACAGTTTAAAAAATTTTTTATTCGAATCAATAAATAAGGAATAATAACAATAATAGCTACATATTGTTTGTGAATGATTAATTACATTTAAATTTAAACTTAATTATTAACATTAAACATTATAAAAATGCTGTCTATGTTTCAGCAAAGCCATGCTCAGAGATACATTTTATTAAATTGTGAATTATATTTAATGTTAGATTAAGAAAAACGCATTCTTATTGTGAAGTGGTAATTATTCAGAACGTAGCTCTGTGATATTTTAAATACTAAATATAATATAATAAAATATAAAATTTTTGCGTCACCGGTGACGCAAAAACAATATTTTTCGACAAAATTGATTTTATATGTATATATTTATAATTAATTCATTAATTTAGTATTAAATGTTAGATAACCAGACAGGTATATTACGATTTTAAACATGGGATCTGCGTTAGAATTATTTTTTGTAATTTTGTGTATTATTTTCACCGTTATCGATACCAGGTGCCACCGAAACTAAAAAAAATAATATATTTTACAGAACAGTTGTAGCGTCTAATTCTAAAACCCCCCTAAAACGACTTTAAGTGTTTTTGATCTATAGATGAAAACGTTTATATTGAAAGCAAGTATATTAAATTTTTACAAAAGTATTTTTAAAGTAGACAATTAAGTAATGTAGATTTTTTTTCTGTATATATTGTTCTGGCAGGCGTACTGGATTTTAGATCACGAGATCACAAACAAATGTTGTGATTGGCTTTTTTCATTTTAGGGGTTGTGTCCTCTCAACAATGTGTCCTGCATGTAGCTGACAAAAAAATCTTCAAAACGGCATATTTAACATAACTTATCCGAATTCTCTTTTAGGTGGTTTTGCAATTAAGCGCTACAGTTATCCCCGGTGAACTTTTTTACAAGCCTTTATTAGTAAAAACTAGCGGTTAGTTTTTTCGCATGTTGCAACGGATGCCGGAGTTCTGTTATCTGAGAGGGAGTTAATTTTTTATTAAATTTATTTGACTGAATTTATGATTTCTTTTCGAACCAGTAAATAGAATCTATGCATGGATGATACGATATATGTTTCTGGGTCATGTATTTCTTTTACATTTCTTGATAAAATTCCTAGGATTTTCCCCCGACCCGATCCCACTAGCACTGTCTGCTCACAGGAATAATGTATTAAACGACAATGAGTGATCTACTACTTTAATCAATCTGATCATCTTAACGAAGACCGTTATCCTATATTCAGTCGCCGTCCATTTTTGCGTGTAAAATATTGTTTAGTTATCGGAGGATAAAGGCATTTAGGCGTCTTCCATGCTACTGTTGTGAGGTCTTTCACCACCACAGTTAACACCGCCGGCGAGCCCTGAGCGCACCCTGCAAAACTGGGCTCTCATCAACCTCAAAAGCACGTTTGGTACAGACTCCAAAGGGTGCCAATACAACTCGCACGCAGCTATTAGCGAAGTGGCTCATGTGCGCCACGTCTCTCACGGCCGTCTCCCATATAAGTTCACTAGCAAACGCTCCATGTTGTATATTTTTGCTATTACACAATGTACTCAAGTATTAATTAGTGCTAATCCTGCTCTGTCCATTTATACGCGCAAGCCCACACAGGCGCGCGGGCACTCCTTTACTCACGCCAAAGCAGATCCTTCTGATCATTTATACGCGCCATCCATCATATTTTATCTTTCATTAAAAGCAACACGACACTTCGTTCTCCAAAGTGGTGATCTGTTATCTTTTCTATAACACCTCAAAAGTTTATTTTACAACATAACATGATTCCCCGTACTGTATTTTTGTTTAGAGTCCATGCCTACATCTCAGGTAGCTCTATAGAAAATACCAGAGATTTATTCAAGAGAAGAACGTTTACTCCAGAGCATGTGTACGCATATGACTTTTTAAACTGCCTCTCTGAGAGCATGTAAACGTACAAACAGAACATGAGAATGGTTTTTCTCCAGAATGTACACGCATGTGAATTTGCAAACGACTTTTCTGAATGCACGTATATGAACAGTCAGAACATGAAAACGGTTTCTCTCCAGTATGAGTAAGCATATGGTTTTTCAAATGTACTTTTTGGGTAAATGAATTTGTACATACGGAACAAGAGAAACGTTTCTCTCCTGAGTGAATCCGCATATGGATTTGCAAACGACCTTTTTGAGTGCATTTATACAAACATTCAGAACATGAGAACGGTTTCTCTCCAGTATGCGTAAGCATATGACTTTTCAAATGTACTTTCTGGGTAAATGTGTGCGTGCATACGGAGCATGAGAATCGTTTCTCTCCAGTGTGCGTAATCATGTGATTTTTTAAGCGAGAGCTTAGACTGCAAACGTAACTACATTTGGAACATGCGAACGGTTTCTCTCCAGTATGCGTAAGCATATGATTTTTTAAACCGTATTTTTGAGCAAACTTAGAAGTACATTCAGTACATGCAAATGGTTTTTCAATAGTGTGTGTACACATATGCCTTTTTAAATGAACTTTCTGGGTACACTTGTAAGCACACACGGAACAAGAAAATGGTTTATCTCCAACGTGCGAAAACATGTGAATTTTTAAACCTTGCTTAGAAGTGCAAGCGAATGAACACATGGAACACGCAAACGGTTTCTCGCCTGAATGTGTAAGCATATGAACTTTAAGACCGTGTTTTTTAGTAAACGCAGATCCACATTCCGAACATGAAAATGGTTTCACGGCGGAACATGATAAATGCTCTTCCCTTATATGGGTAAGCTGATGTATTTGTAACTTCTCTTTTTCAGTACATGTATACGAACATTCAGAGCAAGAATATGATTTTTCTACAGTGTGTGTAAGCAAATGATTAATCAATACCTTTTTTTGACTAAACGAAGACAAACATTCAGAACATGTGAACAGTTTCTCGACTGAGTGTTTAAGGATGTGACACTTTAAGCGATGTTTTAAAGAACACGTATAACTACACTCTGAACAAAACAAGGATTTTTTACTATCATTCGTGGTCATGTGACTAGTTTTTTTGGTGAATATAGCATTGCTTCGCGAACATGAAAACTGTTTTTGTTGAGTATGTATATGCATGTGACTCTTTAAATGCACCTTTCTCGTACACTTGTACGTACACATGGAACATAAGAACGGTTTCTCTCCGGTATGCGTACGCATATGTCTCTGTAAATTACATTTTAATGCACTTGTATATTTACATTCGGAACATGATAAAATCTTCACTCCAGAGTGAGAGAGCATATGTCTTTTTAAACCCTTTTTTTGAGTAAATGTAGACTTACATTTAGAACATGACAACCGTTTCACTCCCGTATGTGAAAGCTTGTGGATTTTTAAATGGTATTTACCAGTGCTTGTGTAGCTACATTCAGAACACGAGAACGGTCTCTCACCGTTGTGTGTAAGCAGATGATTTTTTAACCTGTACGTGTGGTAACTCGTGTATGTACATTTTGGACACGACAATGGTGTTTTCCTTCCATTATTAAGTTTACATGTTCTTTTAAATGTTTTATTGGGACATGGTTCACTGCATTCCGAATTTTTACTCGAGTCTTGAGCTGGAAGAAAGAATAATATAATTATATAACAAGCTAAACAGTTGTTATATTTTCTATTGATCAGGCAAGGGTTCGATCCCCGCTTTGTGCAGTCACAAGAATTGGGATGTAGGATGTATGGAAAAAAATTGTTACAAGACAGGAGTAACACAAGGACCAACCATTTACTAGGAAGAACACGACCTACCTGAGTTGCTACCAGTTGTGCTCCTTTATCTGAAATTATTCATTTCGCTGTGGCCAAAGGTCTCGCTGATTGCATGATAATCTTACCCGCACCACACTCAAGTAGTAATATGCACTTATATCGGTACTCACAAGCCAAAAAACCGATCGTACAATACAATGCGTAATGTATTTCATAAGAGTCATACATAACACACACAGAGAAACAATCGTGCTCTAAGGTATAGGCAAGGGGGGGAAATTATTGGATAGGGACTATGTTGTTATTATAGTGGTGCATCCAGACACATGCACGACATCAAACCCATAAGATTTTTCTTACTATTTTTATTATACTTAAATAAATAAAATTAAATATGCACAAGAAGAAAAACTTATACGAATTGTTGAATTAACTAAATACTTTAATGTTAATGTGATGTCCTTGGATTGTACCGAAGTCTGTGTGTGTATGTGAGCCTCTCCACCTACGCGGGACGTGTGTGAATGCGTGTGTACGTATGTATCTTTCGTGACTGGTTTTGTTTTAGCTTATAGTCATTGTAAACAGTGCAAAAAATTAATAATAATACATGTAAAACATGATAGCGTACAAGACTAGACTTACGTGTGTACTGGTCGGCATTATTTGAACACTCCAGTCTCTCCACCTTGATATCTGGATGAGATATATCTACAGTAGTATGGAGCACTTGAACGTCTGTGCCTTCATCAATGCTTGCTGTAGAACGTTCCTGTTTAGACTTGACAGTAAATGTTTTTGTCTCTACCTTAACGGTAGAAAACCCTGCTTCAGACATGACAGCAAGTACTCCAGCTTCAGGGTTGACGGCAGATGTTCCTGACTCAAGCTCAATTAAAGACGTCTCTGGTACCAGCGTGACAGAAGACATCTCTGCTTCAGATGCGATCACAATAGTTTCTACTTCATGTTCGTGGATAGATATTCCCGGTTCAGATTTGATGGTAAATGTTTCTGACACTAGTGTGGTGGAAGACATCCCTGCATCAGATGCGATGACGGAAGTTCCAGTGTCGAGTTCGGCGGATGACGTTCCCGGTTCAGACTTGATGGTAAAAGTCTCTGGTGCCAGCGTGATGGAAGACATCTCTATATCAGATGCGATGCCAGATGATCCCGGTTCAGACTTGATGGTAAATGTCTCTGGTGCCAGCGTGATGGAAGATAATGCTGTTTCTAATTTGACGGTAACCGGTTCAGACTTGATGGTAAATGTCTCTGGTCCGAGCGTGGCAGCAGATGTCGCTGGTTCAGGCATAATGGTAGTCTTCTCGAGATCATCCTTGATGGCATACATATCTTTAGTAGATTTAGTATTGCTACCATCGATGGGATGTTTGAAAAGATCCTGAAGAATAAAATTGACTAACATTACATTTCATAATATAATGTTTTTTAATTGTATAGCATTTTCATAAAAAAAATCGTCCCTTTTTGCGTTTTACTTATATTATTTTTTGTAAACATAAAAAAATATCTGAGTACCGTCAAATGCGCCAACTTTGCCTCTAAAGGGTATCTTTGCCCATAAGGGAAGATTCAAGTTCAACTTGAAATATTAAAAAAAGTATTGAATATGGTAACAATATTTCGCCTGTAGTAGAAAATTCAACATTATTTTGGCAATATTACAAATCTGCTTTGTTTCTAATGTGAGTCAGTCGCCTGTTAAAGCTTGTGTAGACGGGGTGTCGTTTTGTGGTGACAATTTTGTGTTTCACAATTTGGAGACGGCTTGGTAACATTGCCCAATCATTTTTTTGCTCACGTATTGTTAATTAAACTTCCGTATTTATTTACAACTTAGTCTTTTCCTGGACAATTACAATATATATTATCTATAGGTCCGTATTTCGATGAAAATAAGAAGTGGGCAAAGTTGGCTAAAATTGCAGGTAATTTTGCCCACAAAAAAAAAAATTGAATTTTAACCTTTTTTATTGTATTTTTCCTGTTTTTGTTTCAAAAATCCAATTCTGCGATCATGTTACTGTCTCTTGTCATTAAAAAAATATATTTTTGAGAAAAATCAAGTTTTATGAAAAAAGCGGGCAATGCGGGCATTTCACGGTATGTGTACACAATAATAAATCTTTACTAGAGTAAAGATTTATTATTGTGTATAGACAAAACTAGTATAAAAATGAATTCACTAAACATTAGAGTACCTCAGTCTTGCGGCGCTAAGATAACGCTGCTCCGTCTGAAGTGAGACTCTGCTCAAGGTTATCGGGCTGTTACGAGTTTCCAGATAATCCGAACGATGCAAGTCTAAGACAGCACATCAACGCCAATAAAATATTCCATAGATATTATAAGGTACTAACGGCTACATCACTTTAAGATACCGCTCTATATTCGATTCTGTGATGTGTCTTTATATGTTGGTACCTATTCGAAATATTTTGCTAGAGAAAAATGTTACTTATCCCGTTACATCTGGTTGGAGGACGATCTAGATACGGAATTTGTCGAAGTGCATTACGAGCCGAGTCTCATTGATTGTATTTTGTGTTTGAGATGTTAAGCTAGAGTGGGAAAATTGTGAGTAAAACAGTACCTACTGTAATTGGTTTCTATATACTTGTTAGTTATATTATACAAAGTATAAGATAAATGAAGAACATTACAGGCGGTGCCGAGGTGTGAATAAATGTATTCGAGGAGCTAGCCAAGAGAAAATTGATCGGTTCTACTCTTCCTCGGACTGGTTGCGGCGCGACGTATTGTTTGGCTTAGTGGGTATCAGTCTGACTGTATGGCGGTTGAGTAATTTTATTATGAGACCATTTCTGTGAAGCGCGAACATATATAAGACATAATTCGTTTATATTTGATAAATTTATTAATGTCTCTTGTAGTTTGAATGCTTATCTAGTTTGGCGACATTTTTACATGAACTTCAGTGCTTCGATGTTAATTCCAGTCATAGTAAACAATGTAAAAAAATACTTCAAAATGACATGAGTACAAGGTGGTGAAGGAAAATTCTGTTTTGATTATTAGCTTGAACTATTAAGAACGATGTCGGACTTATTAAGGTCAACATTTGTCGGTCTTTCCAATTAGGCATGGTTTCCTGGAAATCCATTGTGGGCACCTCAGTTGGCAATCAAAAAAAATATCAATACATTCCCACCACAACGTATACATTTCTAAAGTGTATCCCAGGGCAATCTAATAGGCTTATCAGTCCGTGAGGCAGTTTCAATCTCCATAGGATATTTATCTTTTGGATAGGTATTGTCGGCAGACCTAGTAAACTAGTGGCGAAGAGTCGCGCATCCGTAGTTTACCGATACAAAGACGAGACGCCGCGTGCAGTTGTGATATCTATGCCTTAGCATGACCATTATGAAGAACGCCAGAAGCTGGCTAATTTCAACACAATGCTGTCGAGCTTTCTTCAGCAAGGATCTAAGTAGGAGCCGCGATTATTGACTAGGACTACCGCGGATCCAATAAGTAATATAGTCTCGTTGATTAATAGTGACTCGATGCCTGTGTGGAGATATATCGTATCCACAATTTGCATGCAGTCTATATAAATATATATATATATCTGAGTGCAAAACATGGCTCTTATCAACTTTAAAAACGTGCTTGGTATCGATCTCTTTAACAATCCAACGTGAAGCTGCCTTCCAGGAAGTTGTCAGTTGACCAACGCCTCTGATTGCTGAATTTTTACTGCTTAAACTTGTATCCGTTTCTAGCATCAGTAAACATCGTCTACTGTATAGTATTTCATTGTTCATCCTGCTCTGGACAGACATACACACACTCGCACACTCTGCGTTATAATTCAAACGAAAATGTGGGTGTATGGGTGAAATATATCCATCAACAATTTAACAAATATACACATCAAACATTTGCTTATTGTATAATATTTTTTCAGTTTGTCAATCTCAATGTAAACGTCTTCTTTGGATAAATTTCCTAAATAAACTTTCTCATGTCTCTATTATTTCCACGTCTTGTCATTTGCACTGCACAAATTGAAACATACCGTTTTAAATGCATTATAATTATACTTACCATAAATATGACGCGCTAAACTGGGAAAATTGTATCACTTCGCATTTGGTTCTTGCAGCACAAAATTTTGAGTTCAATCTTGACGTACAGTCACAGTGTTGAAGCTCATATCATGCATCGCCGTGTGAAAGGCAAATATGGCCTCTTTGGCCGCAATAACTAAATCATTTTGAATGGTATCATCGTTTTAATAGATGAAGAACTCGCGACAGCCGTCACGCGATCTTTAATGTCCGCTCAGCCACCGTGTGCCATTGCTGCCACTTCACTTTAGTTCACTTATGTTCTTCAATTTATTCGTAAATTTGTAATTTCTTTACGGAATATTAAACACAATTTTGTGTTTAATATTAAAATGTGTGAAACTGGAATAATCCTGGTCAAACCGAGACGTAACATAATAAAATATCAGCATATAATACTTCAATGACAGTTTGACACAACAGTCATTTGAGGGAATATCAATATGCGACAGGTACCGCTATCGGGTTATTTTATATATTTCTTTATTTTTCACATTGTCCGTATTGTATATATATTACAGTTCAATTATAGTAAAAATATTACAGACAATTAATGATGGACATATTATACAATGCATACCCTTTTAAAAATTAATAGTTTCTTTTTTTTAAAGATTGGCATTGTCATTACAATGTTAGGATGCTAAAGTGCTAGATAGAAATGTAATTTATAATGTTAGTGTTATTAAGAAAATTATTTAATGTTACGAAATGACAAGGAAAGCGAGACATCGGTGGATCTCAAAAAGAACCAAATCTTTCTGGTGCAAACTCAGCTATTTTTCATGGAATGAAAGGACTGACAATAACTGCACAAACGACTTAACGGAAGTACAGTTGAGGGAAATCGAGCAAGAGGACGGTCTACTGTAAGATTGGATAGATCAAATAAAAGATTTAATAGAACAATACGATTTAAGACCGGAAGGAATTAGACGTAATGTGCACCAAGTTCTAGATATTCAGGGAACCACGATACTCACGACAACATTGAGCATACGATGAGTAAAGATTATAATTTTCCTCCATCTTCTCTTTAAGAAAAGTTAAAAAAAAAACTCATTGTTCATACTGCTAAATATATTGTAAAAAGAAATATCAAATAGTTTCGTTGTCAATTAATTAATTAAACAACCGATGTCTTAATATACTTCTAAATATACCGAAAACTGTTCACATTTACTACATATTGCATAAATAACAAAGTACGCGCAGTACATACATAAAAATAATTGATCTTCTCAGTGAGTCATCATATGGATTTTTAGGCTGCGTTTCTGATTACAGGAATAACTACACTGTAAACATGAAAAAAGTTTCTCCCCAGAATGTGTAAGCAAATGGATAGTCAAGTTAGCTTTCCGATTAGACGAATAACTGCACTGTGTACATACAAATGGTTTCTCCCCTGTGTGGGTAAGCATGTGGTTTCTTAAGTTGCTTTTATGATTACAAGAATAATTGCACAGTGAACATGAAAACGGTTTCTCTCCAGTGTGACTGAGCATGTGGACTTTTAAATTGTCTCTTCTATTACACGAGTAAGTACACTGTGAACACGAAAACAATTTCTCCCCGGTATGAGTCAGCATATGAACTCTTAAGCTGCTTTTCTGACTATACGAAAAACTACACTGCGGACATGTAAATGGTTTCTCCCCTGTGTGAGTGAGCATATGCTTATTTAAGTTGCTTCTCTGATTAGACGAATAAGTGCACTGTGAACATGAAAACAGTTTGTCCGCATTGTGACCGAGCATATGGATTCTTAAGAGACCTTTCCGATTACACGAGTATGTGCACTGTGAACATGAAAAAGGTGTCTCCACCGTGTGAGTGATCATATGGTATCGTAAGTTGCGTTTATGATAACATGAATATGTGCACTGTGAACATGATAGTGGTTTAACACCAGTGTGAATAAGCATATGTTCTTTTAAAACACCTTTCTGATTACATGAATAAGAACACTGTGAACACGAAAACAGTTTCTCTCCAGAATGAGTAAGCATGTGCATTTTTAAGGGACCTTTCCGATTGCACGAATACGAGCATTGTGAACATGAAAATGGTTTTTCTCCAGTATGAGTAAACATATGAATTCTTAAACTGTTTTTCCGAATACATGAATACGTGCACTGTGAACATGAAAACGGTTTCACTCCACTGTGAGTAAGCTCATGCGTATTTAGGTGACCCTTCTGTGTACAAGAATAACTGCAGTGTGAACATGAGTACGGTTTCACTCCAGAATGAGTAAGCAAATGGACTCTTAAGTTGCTTTTTTGGTTACACAAATAAGTACACTGTGAACATGAAAACAATTTGACTCGTTTGAAAGATGGACCAGATCTCCTTGACTTTTTTTTGGTAGTAAATATGGGTTTCAATTCTGACTGCTTTCCAGAGGTAGTCGATGGCAAACTCAGATGAGGAACAGAATCGTGTAGTCTCAAAACATCTGAAAATAAAATCATTTATTGTAAAATGACTTTCGATCCCAAAATGTGTCAAGTTAGACCATGTTTTGAATTGATTGAACCTAGAAATCATTTTCAAATAGTGTTTTTTCAAATTGTGTTAGCGCCGTTTAATGAACTCGCGTAGACATATACGCGCACATCGTGTTGGATTGTAAAAATATATCCTTTCCTTTTCTATTTCCTAGGCACGAGGGAGAAGGCAGATATCTCCGAAGTTTGATACGCCCGAACGAATTCACTACGCTTTTTGAAACCGAACACGGTACTTGCCGTCGCTGTAAATCCGCTATACTACCGCTAATATATCATTTTAAATCCCGCTAATACAAATAAAACAATTCCTCTAACGCGAGTGTTAACAAGTGCTCGTTACATAATTCTGCGTCGCGAGTGAATGAGTGGATCCAGAGGGACAACCAAGAACCAGCTTTCAGAGATAGGAAGGTCTTCAAGTAAGTGCCATCCCTTTATTTATCTCTCATAACTCCACTATTTTCCAAATTGCATTATGCATCGAGCAGTACTGGTGTTAGAATAATGTGAGCTTAAACACTCATAGAATACTGATGTATGGTGAACAAAAAGAGGAAAATGGCTGTAATAGCGGCTTTGATTTGGTACTAGCTATACACACGCATTTGCGAGCAACAGGAAGTTGAAACGCTATGAATAGAGGGGTACCTAGCTTACTAATATGCACAGACACTTTGTTCTGTTCGTGTTGCGTTTTGTGTAGACATACAATAGGAAATCTGATATTTCAACACATGATATCACAACAGCAGAGTTGTAAGTACATAGTAGAATCACTAAAAAACACGGTAAAGCCACTTGGAGCATTCGAGTTGTGGATCAACGGACGGCTTCTATAAATAAGCTAGATTGATAGGTAAAGGACAAATAAATTAAATTAGATAATAACAATAACTTTGGCATATTTCATTAATATGGAAAAATAATCGGTTCAGTAAAAGTGACGCTTAGAAAGAGAAAGACAGCAAAAATAGCAAGTTCGATGAAGTGACGAGATTACACAGATTGCATGCATAGTTGGTAATGTTTCATACATATGGAAGACATCCCAGGTCAGAAAATACGACGCTTAATTAGAAAGAAATAGCAAAAATGTCGAACTCGATAATGTAACGACATTAAACAGACTGCAAGTTTAGTTTCATTAATATGCAAGACGGTTCAGTTTAGATAAAGAAATACAGCAAAAATGGCGAGCTGAAAAAGTAACGACATTAGATTGCATGTTTTAGTTTGTGATGTTTTAATAATATGGATGGAAGAAAATCCAATTAAGAATATGCGACGCTTAGATTAAGAGATACAGCAAAAATGGCGATCTCTATATAGTAATGACATTAAATAGACTGCGTAGGGATGGTAAATCGTCGCGTGCAAAGACAAGCGCAAGTCAGACGTGCGGCTGATGTTTTCGACTGCGCCAAGAATCCGACTGCGCATTTAACGGGGTTCAAACGCTGCTAAAATTATATATTTTTAAATGTGGTAGTAGAAAAATTAAAAGGTAAACTTTTAAAATGAGTACAATAACAAATATGAACTTTATTTAACAATATAGATATATATTTGTTTTTAAACCACTTTAATGAGTAAATTATTACACAACAAACGGTTTCGGAAAACACCTTTCCCTTCATCAGAATGTCAAATTACAAAGCAAAGAAATAAATAATTAAATATTAAAATGAATAACTACAATGTAAAGTTTACGTTAAATATTAAAAATAATAGGAACTATCCCCTTACCGCTGCGCTGATCTTCTGAGCGTCCCTGTTTCGCGTTAGCTCCACCAGCAGCATCTGATTCTCGCGCAGGAAGGTGTCCCATCTTGGAGCTGAACGGTTCATCTTCTTTTTTTATATGCACATCGCTGACAAAGAATTGAGGAGCATCGAACTCGATAGGTATCTCTGTGGGATCCAGCTCAGTCTTTACAGCGGGATCCGGCGACGTTCTCTCCATCTTTATATTTGCAATGCAGACAAACGTTTCATCATCGTGGGTGACCGGTTCAGGCTTGATGACAGGAATAGCATTATCCATGACTGTTTATTTATTTGTTTTATAAACACTGAAACAGGAAAAAAAATACATGTTGTGACATACAGCTAAAATAAAATACAGTGAAACCACGATTTTACATGCCCGTAATTCACGTTTTCCCTCTATTTGCGTGTTATTTCCGCAGTCCTGTGTCATTTTAGTACTTTAAAACCCCTATTTTACGTTTGTCTGTCCCGCGATTTACGTCTAAAATTTATTGAAATTCGTTCGGCCAGTACGCAATTCGTCATAGAACAAGAGTGTGTTGGTCGTTTGCTTGACGTATATACGCATTTTTCATTCTCATAACTATGTAATTTGTACGTTTCGTTGTTTTTCACAAGATGGAATCACCAAGAAAATTGCATAGAAGATAGTATAGACAACATTGATAGCTGGGAAAGAATTTATGAATAACCCTTGCAGATTTAATTGGACTATTAGACGAATTGGAGATTTAATTGGAATTGTAGATTGGATTGGATTAAGACAGAACCTTCCAGTAAAGAAGTGTCTACTCATCCCATACACCAAGTTCCTATGCCATGAGGTATATTAAAGACCTCAAAACATATTTTACTAGTATAAGCAATGTAACAAACTCTTTTTTTTAATACTCGCAATTTACATTTTTCCCCAGTTTATTTATTTTTTTGGTTGGTTCCTTCATAAACTTAAACTAAACTACGAAACGGCTGAGCACGGAAGAATGGAGGGCTAATAAAAATAACAATAAAAACATAATAAATCTTCAAATACCGCCCATTACATCCCCTCTCCTAACCCCACCCACTTTTATCTCCACCCCCACCCCCACAACCGTTAAATCCAAACACACCATATATTACTGTATGAAAGTGCTTTTATTTTAGTTGATCTATAATATTGATAATGGGAAGATGTTCTCGAAAACATTATATATCATTTAAAACAATGAAAAGTGAAGTGGAATAAAACAGAGTATACACTAATTTACAAAATAATCATGGAATTCTAACCTTTGAACAGTTAAAATCGGAGTTCTACTGTATATGCTAATTAGCAAACAGAAAGCAGCTGACAATGAAAGTATTTATATTACTAGAACGAAGTTGGAGAAGGTGAAACGTACTGTATACATGGGTTGTAATATAAATGAAATATGGGATCTTCTGTTGAAATAAAATATCTCATTGGGTAAGCTCGTACAACCGTTATCCGCATGTTTTGCAGTCATGATATAAACCTTAGATTACGAATGCGAATAGTTAGATGCTACGTGTTCTCAGTATTGCGACAAGCGTAAGATAGATAATTCTTCCAATCTTCGGCTACATTATGCGTCCAAGTGAATAGAAAATGAGATTATCTTGGATGCAACTTTGGGCCGAAAAAGGCCTGGAAGAGTGCCACAAGGATGGATAGATGCGTCGCATATAGCTGGGACCCAGGAGTACTATACGTCAATATTAACATGAAAAAGTAGAGAAGAATATGAGGGAAACCACAAAGGGTCTCACCCTATCCCGGAATTTACTCTTGTTTCGATTCCACTCGCAATATTTTAAAAAATCTTCAGAGCTTTAATCACAGTTAGTTACTAAAATCGTGTGGCGCCCCTTCATAGTTCACTATTTTATATGGCACAATTAATACATTTGGCCAATATTACATTTAGCGATATAGGTTGGCTCCGGTATCATCGCACCAGAGCTATACCTGTTCAATATGTATCAATTTGACGTGAAACTCGCCATCATATTCAATTCAGAAGGCAGCCAGAGAGAAGCTATAGAAGTCAAGCACCCCCCAAAAAGGGAGGGAAGACGTCACATTTATGTGCTGAAGTCGCAAAACTCGGCCAGTCTGGCAGAAATACGCAATAGCAGGTCGCTCCGTTCCGTTGCGGCGAATGCTCCGTTAGAACTCCCTAGCAAGCGCACTTCTCGGCATGGACCATCCCAGTAATCCCCAGCGGGAGACCCACACTGTAGTAAATTTCCGGAAAAGTCCGAGATTCCTTTAATCTCTTAACCCTATTTGAAATGGAAGACACCATATTGGGTAAGAGAATGCTTCAAGGGTCATAACTTTTGATATATTATATATCAAACGCTGGGAACACAGATGGCAAAATGATTTAATAAATATGATTTTAATCCTTGCGAGGGACTACAATGTCTGCAGCGTCAAAAAATACTTGTTAGCACGCTTATGATTTGGCGTGACATGCAAAGTTTGGCGTGTTAACGCGATAATGACATTTAAAAGGTTAATAAGTAAAAGAAGAAGACAAATATCGTAATAATAATTCGGAACACCTTTTGAAATCGAAATCCAAATATTTAAAACCGGTACTGACTTCGGTCACCAAGTCGTGACTTCAGCGACTGTGGAATATGACGGCACACGCGAACTAAGATGGGAGTCTTCAATTTATTAGTACAGGATTTAAAGATGTATTAAAATACATTAGCAGAATGGTGGACTATCATCTGGGCAGCCTCGACCGATCTACTCACCGCTGGAGGGACTCAGGAGCGTGACAGCGAGCGCCTGTCAAACAATGACCATAGATAAATAATACAACGCTACCTTGACGGTGGTGCCTTCAAGCGGCGAGGGATCTTTTTTTTTTCAGTCCATGGTATTCTGAGTAGGTACTGTACATGTGTACACAGTCTACCCCTAAATCTATGCTAAAGAAGATGTATATCGTATGTAACCTTCGATACCTAGTCCTGGATTTTCTATTGGTAATGTTGAATCCATACAAATAAAAATACACCAACCTTTGTGAAACTGTGCTATTAGACGCCGATGGTCGCTCCCCTTGCAGTATTGAAACTTCTAAACTCTGTCAGCCACCCTCCGAAACTTTATTTTATTATTATTTTTTAATTCCTAAGATAGTGCTTACGTAAGCATTCCTATATATGCTCTAATATAAATAAAATTAAAGTATTTTCTTTTACTGATATTTATATTTTACATATTTGGTCAGTTTCTTTTAAATCTATTAAATTTCTCCTCTTTTCTTATGTTTTCTGGCATTTCATTAAAAATCTTTATTGCACTATAAATCATCGATTTCTGAGATTTTTTCTTCTTCCTGAATGGCAGTCCCAGTCTATCTCTTTCTCTTGTACAATGCTCGTGCTTATGTCGATTTGCAATTTGTCGTGTAAATTCCGTTGATATTTTCTAATTGAGGGTTCTGTAAATAAATACCATTATATCAAAATATATTTTGTGCTTAAAAGTCATCGTATTCAGATCTTTCAGCATTGATTGCACTGATCCGAGTACGAAAATTTTTTTTTTTAGTATTATTCTCAAAGCTTTATTTTGCAACACTGACAATTGTTACATTTCTTCTTAGTTAGACAAATGCTGCTGTAGTAGTTGATGTGAGGAATACCTAATAATCACAACCGATTATCCGAAAAAAATACAATATATAATGTTTTTATATCACCTCCGTAAATATATCCGATCGAACCAAAAATCGTATCACCAGAAGCAGTTTCGTTTTTGTTTGCTATTTTAAAATTAACACACATAGAATGCACACATTCAAAATTGACCAGGCCTACCTATTGATGTATAAAAACGCGTAAACAGTTATATTAAAACAAATTTCATAATCTATCATAATTTTTTATTAGCTACCCATGTTTTCGATGAATCAGACCGGCGAATATTTTTGACAGATCTGGACTATCGGACGGTGGTTTGTTGTTATCAACTAATAGGCAGATCGTACCGTCAGATTTCCTTCATAAATCAACAAATTAATCTTTCAGGTTTAGGAATGCATTATTTTAATTTAATTTCTTCTTAGGATACAATGGTTCCGGGATAAAGCGGTAAATATTTATATTAATTGGCCAGTTCAATAAATGCATAAAATTAATTAGGTTAATATGCCTAAATATCTTATTTTAAAACAAATAGATTTTGTATGATCTCGTACAATGGATTTAAGATATTAAAAAAAAAACTCGGAAACAGTAAATAGAGATATTTAAGTCTATTTGTGAGTTAATTCCGTTTGTTTATAATTAATTATTTTGTGGAAAGACATTAGGTTCATAATTTTCGTCTTATGTGATTCTACGGGGAGTAGGTGGACAACTTTCGAGTTAAATAAGCCTTGTCGGTATGTTAGCGACTACTGAATTAGGCGCGTTAATAAAGAAGCAAATCCAGAATTGAGCTGGACTAGCTAAAAATACTGTGATCATTGTCACAATTCTGACAAAAAAGATATCCGAACACTATATCTGCATATGAGTAGAGTCCACCGCGTATAGAGTAAATGGAAAGAGACAAAGAACACGATAAAGTAGTATACTAGGTTTTTACGACTATGTAGCCGTTTTAAAACTTCCATCATCTATGGCTTTACTCGTGTTTGCCTTTGACGTTTGTCTGCCGCGTGTTCGTGACGCGTTCAGTGCGATGCTCCCTCGGTGGTGAGGTCCGGCTGAGCAGAGCCAGGAGCAGTCGCATCCGGTTTGAAGCGTATTACCCCAGGTGAGTCACAGGACGCGGTAGGTACACGAATAATGCGAGTTTTTCTTGTTATATAATGCGCCGGCGTGTTTGCGGAACGTTATTTAAAATTGAAAGTTGTTGACTAAGAAAAATAAAGTGAATAATGATTCGGTGTTCGGTCTCAGTCTTCATTTTCTCCTTCATTTGGTGCCAGGCGTAGATTTCTATCCAGTTACAAGATCATTGACACATTCCTCTGACTCTTCCATCTGTTCATTTCCGCTTATTTTGCAACCAAGACTATTTTTATACATTTATTCTTTTTTTTTTTAAATAAAATATCTGCCAAATAATATAAAATACACAACTGGTATATATATTGTTTGTTTACTGTTATATCAAAATAAATTCTAATTTCCAGTTCTCGACAATCTTCAACATTCTACCAATCGAAGCAGTTAAATATGAATTCGGACAGTTCTGCCGTCAAGTCTGAGCCAGTCTTTACAGCCGGTGAAGTTATCTGCAATAATATCGACACATCACACTATCCCGGTGTGAAGACGGAGCCAGCTAACCCGGAGAATAGTGCTGTCAAATCTGAACCGAGATCTCCTCACGAGAACGACGATGAAAATGAAGGCAGTGAAGAATCCCACACTGATGGAGACACATCTCATCCTGATGCAGAGCCAGCGCACTCGTCGTATTCCAAGAGTGTCGACCGAGACTCTGGTAAACACATTATACAAATTAATTTAATCAACTTGGAAGATATACAGAAAAATTCGTATTCCACTTAAAGACATTCTTAAAAATCAACAGATCATGCATACAATAAATAGTTACTGAACAAACGTAAACATTATGAACATATATTTGTCAGATGACAACTACGTGAGATGACAGATGGTCAATATGCTTGACAGTCGGAAAAATTCTTGAATGTACAAAAGAGAAAACATGTAGGTAATCTTAAACTCGAGATATTAATACCACGTTTGACATATTCGCCACTTTGGTGTATTTTCATACTGGCATATTGTGTCGGAGCAGTGTAATGTAGCTGGTTAGTTGATCAATGATCGTTAACTTTGTTTTTTGTGCTTTCTTTTATTATGCTAATGCAGCGGTTAAAATTATATTGTCAACGTTCTTGAGATTGCAAATCTTTCTGCTTCGACCGCTCCGATGCACTTCTCCTGATGTAATTCTTCATATACTTTAAAAGATCTCGAGATAATACACTCCAGGTATTCTCTGCGGGTTTAATTCAATGTGTATTTATTTATAAATAATTATATATTTTTAAAACACGTAATACTTGTTGTATACTCTATTACTAACTTAACAAAAAATATGACAATTGGTTACGAATAAGTATAATAAAATACAGATTACAGCTTACAATATTAATTTAATGCATTAAGTTATTTGAAAGTAATGTTATTGGCTCTTATTTAAACCATGCTATAAGTTGACATTACACTTGAAGTTTGTAATAATAATTCAGTTATCTATTCGTTTGGATTGGTGCGCCGATGGTCTATCTATCGCACGAATCCACATTTTAACATAAAATTTATATTTACTAAACAAATATCGGATATCTCATAGCGACAAAGCTATTTTTTATTATATTTAAAAGAAAATATATAGAAGTATGAGGTAATTACAGGGCTTGCGACATTCGGTTGGCATAAGTGATATATAACGTTTACTAATTCTCACCCCTTAATCACCACGTTTATCAAATTTGTTGAAAGTTGTATATATGTTAGTATGTGGACTCGTTCGAGTACTACACCATCGCCATCTATGGACCAAATTTAATAATTAATTTTTCTCTTTTTTTGAACAGCATATATGTCATCTCAATGAGAATCTGATTTTTTTTTAAATAAAAATATTTTAAAACAATTTTATTTATCTTATAAATGTTTTTTAACATATTGTAATAGAATACGTCTGAAAATCAATATTTTTCAGTTTTTTATATATTTTCTTATTTTGACCAGTATATTATATTAGCAATATTTGAATACGTCCAAGAACACAATTGCTTCCATATATTTTTCATTAAATATAATTAAAAATAGCTTTGTCTCAATGAGATATCTGATTTTTGTTTAATAACAGTACCTTTGTAGGTAAAAATGTTTAAAGTGTCTGAAATTTATTTAACCATACTTAGTATGTTGTGTTCACATTTCAATTATGAACGTATTTGTTTCAGAAGATCATCATCATAGCAGAAGTTCGCATCTAAGTCTAAGCATAGAGAAATCTTCTTCAAAAACTAACATATTTCAAAACCATCGTTTTTCATGCACCGAGTGTCCATACAGATGTTCTTTTATACGAAATTTAAACAGTCACATGCGCACTCACACCGGCGAGAAACCCTACGCGTGTTCCGAGTGCGGTTACGTGTGCAGCCACACGCAGAGTTTGAAACGTCACATGCGCAACCACACCGGAGAGAAACCGTTCTCCTGTTCCAAGTGTGCGCACAAATTTGCTCACAAACAAACATTGAGAACTCACATGCGTATACACACTGGAGAGAAACCGTTTTCGTGCACTTTGTGCACCTACACGTGCGCGCAGCAACAGAATTTGAAATCTCACATGTTTAAGCACACCGGGGAGAGGCCGTTTGCGTGTCCGAAGTGTCCGTACGCGGGCACCCGCAAAGAAAATTTGAAGATTCATATGTTTTCTCATTCTCGCGACAAACCCTTCACATGTTCTGAATGCTTTTATGAATGCACTCAGAAAAGACATTTTATCGTCCATATGCGTACTCACACCGGATCATAAATAAATGATAGCTTTCACAAAGTATATTTATATGTCATTACAAATAAGAATATATCTATTGCTAAGGAATGGGTTTAGAAACAAAACCGCTAATATACAATTTTGAAATTGTGATATACTTTTGACTGGTTTTAAATTGGTTGAAAGTTAAATGAAAAATTCGCCTGATTTAGGTTGGACCGGTTACAAAAATAATGTTTTAACTGCATTAATATGAATACGTTTGCGGAGTAAAATGACATCACGGGTGTTCCGTACAAGAAACGAGATGTAGATAAGGGTGTTTCACCGATTTCCGTTTCTTTGCGACGAGGTCGAAATAAATGAAACACAAAACATATTCACTTTAAGTACAGTACGGCGATAACATCGAGAATGTCGTTCTCGCCCGCAGAATACAGTGGAACTCCGATTTTAAGTTTTCGAAGGGACCAACAAAAAAAAATGTATCCAGAGGGAAAATGTAAATAGGGGGTTTAAGAAAATTTTGATTATTTATTTTTTATTGAAAAAATCAAACAATGTTTAAACAATAAAAAAATAATAATTTTATGGTGGTACATTGCTAATACTAGTAAAATATGCTTTGTGGCCTTCAATATGCCTCAGGGCATCGTGCTTTGTGGGATCTTGGTTTATGGGATGAGCAGACACTTCTTCTTCTGTCAAGTTTTCGTTTATGCGACTGTCCACTATTTCATCAATTTTCATGTTATTACGTTGGAGTAAACGTATCAATAAATCTGCAAGGGTTATTCATAAGTTCTTTTTCAGTCTTCGATGTTGTCTATACTATCTTCTGCGAAATTTTCTTGCAAGAAACAACGAAACAATCACGTAGGCATGAGAATAAAAAATGGTTATATTCATATACGACAAGCAAATGACCAGTTGGCTCTATGGCGAATAACGAACTGCCCGAATGAATTTCAATTTTAGATGTAAATAGCGGGACAGACAAAAGTAGGGTTTGTAATGTACTAAAATGATGCGGGACTGCAGAAATAACTCGCAAATGGAGGGAAAACGTGAATTCGAGGCATGTAAAATCGGGGTTTCACTATATCTTGTTTTATTTAAGTTTTAAACGATAAATTTACTCATTAATATTTTCCCACCATATTTGCGAGCAGATAGCGACAGGCGCCGCCGTGACATGTTTTTATCAATAATGATAGTTCTTGTTTCCCTAAATATATCCCGCGGGTTCTTCGGGGCTACGCTGACAATTATACCTTTAAATTCGTGACACGGGTCTTATAATATCAATTAATTTCGCGCCATCTCGACGAGTAATTCTGTGCGATACAATGGATGTGATTAAATAAATACTCATACCTTGGGTCTTGTTATGTTTATTCTGCCGTCTTCGGATAAAACATGTTATAAGTTACAGGGACTTATTCAGTTTACAAGTTACAGAAAATTTTGCAGGATATTAAGAGTGCATTTTAAGAGAAATTGTTACCAACACGAGCCACGAGAGGTGAATGAATTCCAGGCCGCTTCATCGCGTACTAGCGCCGCGTCCCTCTGTCAGCGGCTACAGCAAGCGTAGATAACCGATACGTGGCCAGCTAACGTGCTTCCGTAGATCTTCATCAGATAGCACTCAAAGGCCGCCTCATACTATTTATAACTGTTATAGTTACAGCAGAGGTTATAAATCAATTTTTTTCTATAACATACATGTTTTCAAGAACAGTTATTAATTGTAAACCTGCCCCCATTGTTAGATAATCATTTTAAAACACGACACCTTCTATTCTTTCGTCAGTTGAATAGTCACAGTTTTGTTTTTGAACCCCTCAAGTATTAGTTAAGAAATGTGAGAGTTATGGACATGTTCAAGAAGTGGTGCCACAGAAAAATGAGTGGAACTCATAGTTAATTAATTAATTACCATCAACCGTGAAATCTATGCCTCATACAAAGAAAAGGAAAATTAAAATGCTAACGACGGTTGGAAACTGATAGCAAAACTCGAAGAAGAACTATTTGCAAGAGCAGGCATCATTTTTGGATAATTAATGTGGTGGGTCAAAACAAAACACGTCCGGCGGTGGTGGGTCATTTTATACCAAAGTCAAGTTTTGGGTTTTTAAACCGTTTTGTAGGAGATTTTTTTATAGATATTTCATTTTAAATATGATTTAATTGAATGACATGATGTTCCGTAATGTTTCTGCTAGAAAACTAAAGTTAAATATTACGAATAATGTACGTATTCTCACGCATCAACAGACGCCCTACACTGCCAAAATACAAACATCCACCGAGCATGTGATCTTCTCGTCGCTTGGGGATTTTTTCTACCTGCTCGAGTGTAACTGTGGTTGTAAACAATTAAAATGTATTATTTCTTTTTTAATATGTTGAATGTTGAAGTGAATTAAATATATTATAAATAAAATATTTAAAAAATTAAATCCTTTTTATACGAAACGCAATCAACAATATTATAGGCAGAAACAAATGCAATTGACACAATAAAAAATATAACAATAGACAACTTATACTCAAAATATATATAATACTGATTGTGTTCTATGACTTCCTGTCAGTAAATTGTTTGTTTTTGTCAGAATATAATTGTCAAAAATATAAGTAACAATTGCAATGGCCGACCCGCTTCTAACTGTGTCGGAACTGCCTGGGTCATAAAAGTTATATTACTGGGATTGTGTAGGTGCCGCTAATCGAAAATAAGTCAAAACAATATAAACCTGTACAATAATTGAACTGGCTCTCAATATGTGGACTCATATCTGGTTTCCTTTATCTACCAGCCCTAAAAGATTTGCTCAAAATGTTGACAATATATATTTCGGTGTAAGCGCTGAGATTTAATCTCGTAAAAGCGACTGTCTTATTATTTATTTTATTAATTATTTAGAAATATTTAAAAAAAGATTAGCTAGGAGTAAAACAGCGTTAAACGAATATTTGTAGCGTAATTCATATTTTATAAACACCCGGGTTAAATCTGACCAACCACCGCAGAGGATGTGTTAAACTCATTATTTTGTACCTCTCTCATGTTTGGTATGAAATCGTTATTTATTTATTTGAATAAAATATGTTATTTATAATACGAATATGAATGGCATTGTGTATATTTATTGCCATGTTGTTCGTCTTTTTTCGTCTGCGTGAGATGGTGAAGTTGCAGGCGAGTCAATCTTTTCCCGGTACCTAAATAACCGCCCCGACCTCTGTCTCTAGTGTACAGAAGGTTTTATTTGAAAAACTAATTTATCAGAAGGTTTAGATAATATGATTGGTTTTTTGAGTCGTTAGACTGGAGCCCTTAACTACGCAAGTTAATATATGTCGCAGTGTGTATGTGATTATTTATGTTGTGTCCACAGTAGGGCATTAAAATAAAATAACATTTACAAAAGTTGACGTTTAATGCAGGATGGATTATAAAGGCGGGTTCAACGGTGGTCGGCTAGCTTCGTGGACTCGACCGTCACGATGTATTGCATCTGATGATTGGTCAGTTTGATTTCGGCCCTGTATGGCTGTTAGATGAGTCTTCACAGGGCCGTGCCGTACCACCACACTTAGAAATAACACTTGTATAACAAATCAAATATATCTATTTCGAAGACACAATATTACAAATACAGAAAGTATCTATTTATTGAAGAAATATTTAGTTGTTACTGACATATTTTCGTATATTCTATAATCGACCAAATATTTTTTCGGAGAATATATATATTTCTAATAATTAATTTAAAGTATATTAATAACGTAAATTTTTTTTTTCAAATTACGTCACAGCAAAAATGTATTAATTATTAACATATTAGTGAACTTTAAAAACATATTATTTACAAAGTAGTAAATGACTAAAAACAAAAAAGAAGAAAAAGTCAACTGATATTGGCTCCGCAGCGAGCTCTGTCGGCTGAGCGAGTGAACTAAAGCGAGATCGACCATTGCTGCTATGTGACATTGCACATCTTGAGGTGAGGTTAAACTATCGCGTCTCGTGCAAGCTGACCTACGTTAGAAGCATGAACCGTGCTGACACGGTGGCTCCTGCCGTCAAGCCTGAGCCAGGATCTTCAGAAGAAAATGACGGCGTGGTCTTTAATACTGATATAGATATAAAGCTGCCCGATATCAAGCAGGAATGCGTGGAGAACTTCGAGGTGGCAGACCAGGGCATCGGTAAGGAGTTTCATCGTTTTTGATTTAAAATAACCATTTACAAAGTCAGTTCATTATTCAGTTTGTAATTAATGAAAAAAGTTTAAATTTCTTGTTTTTAAGTGTCAATGTTAATAAATTTCTATGGAATCGGAGAATTTGACCATAGACTAGAGATAAATTTGTAAGCCAATCATTAAAGTATAAATTTCTTGTTAACTCGAATAACGTTGATGTGTTTTGGTCTTAAAAAAATATGTTTCTGAATGTATAAATTATATAATTGTTTCTGGATTTTAAACCTTCATATTATGTTGACTCAAATTTCGAGAGAAAATACGGCGTCAGGGTTAATGTGAAATAATAAAATTTTCTGTATTTTAATTTAGAAAAAGGGGTCGATTAATAAGATGGAACGGCTATTCAAATCCTCCGCCAGTAACGCGGCTCCATTCCGACAGACGACGCGAGGGACACTTGGATTAAGGACGCAGTTTCATTTGCGAATCATTGTGGGACTATTTTTTAGGGTCATTAACCTCTTGATAATTAATAAATATTTATTTACATGTCGTGGTGCAACACGAGATATCACGGAGCCCAGGACACCAGGTCTGTTGCATAGTAACATTTTTGTTGATTTCTTTCAGAAATAAATTCCACCATTGTCGGTTTGAGTGATGCCAGGAGGACTTCCGCCGGAGCAACGACTGCGGTTGTGCAGACATACGGTTGGCCTCCAGCTGAGGGTCCAGGCGAAGAAGCGCCCTACTCTGATATAGAAATATCGTATCCTGATATTAAGCAGGAGTGCTCGGAGTACTCCGGGAGGGAAGGCCAGCACACCGGTGAGGATTTCATTAATAATATAGATCGTGTGTATTAGAACGGCTTTTGTTTCAACCTTGCGGTACATTCCTTTCAATTTAGAGTTCATAACGACTGTGACCGACGTAAGTCGCCGGTAACCAAAGTGGTGCATGATGATGGAATCGGAAGGATAAGTTAGATCGGAAGTAGGGAGTCGTAATGTGTGATGAGGGATTGGGTAGATGGACGGGGATAAGGGAGACCTTCGATAGCGGACCAGGATGGACTCACGGGACCAAAGGACAGCTCGACTCACATAGTTGATTACGCCGTCACGTTGCTTTTCCGGAAGTTCACCCAATGTAGAGATTGATACAGCACAAAACTCTGATGAGTTCCACGCTCACAAACAACAAAATCACAACGGTATTTGCGAAGCAGTGATCCAACACACATAATCATATAATACACTTCATCTCCTCTGATGCAAAACAACAACCAGTCGAGCCAAAGGAACAATGTGTACTGGTTTAGGAATAGGCTAAGAGGGTAGGAATAATCTAAAATCTGGTAACAACACATTACATTTTTCTTTCCTCTCGCCCTCCTGTTCCCCTGCAAATTTTTGTTCTTTTTAATGTTCTTTTTAAAATATGTATATTCTCTACTTTTTTCTTCGTTTCTCTTGTTTTTACTATTTTTTTTGTATTCCTATAATAGAGCGTAAAGTTCATTTCATATAAAGTCTTATTAAGCTATTATCAATTAAGCAAGTATTTTTTAAACAATTGTTCTTCACTGTATCTAGTATATCTTTAGTTCTATGAGAAGAAAAATTTTTCTTAGTAGATTTAATCTTTGTGAATCGACCTGATGTCTGATTTGATAGATTTTATAGCTCCTAATAATCATCAGGGCGACATATATGAAAACTTTAGAACATGTTGTATAGAAAATGTATTTTATAAGAATTATCCATTTTCTTTACAGGTCCCTTTAGACTACAGAATTCTATTTTAACAAATCTGACTGCCCCAGTGCCGCCGATTACCTCTGAAAGGAAGCCAGATATGAAGACGATACACAAAATATCACGAAGCAGAAAATTAACTTACACAGGATTGAAACAGTTTTCATGTTCACAATGCGCTTATAGTTCAAATCAGAAAGGACGCTTAAAAAATCACGAGCTTACTCATACTGGAACGAAACTGTTATCATGTTCACAGTGTTCTTATTTGTGTAATCGGAAAGACAGCTTAAGGAACCATGTGCTATCTCACACTGGCGAGAAACCGTTTTCATGTGCACAATGTACGTATACTTGTACTTATAAAAGCAGTTTAACAAATCACATGGTTACTCACACTGGTGAAAAACCGTTTTCATGTTCTCAGTGCAATTATACTTGCAATCGGAAAGCATACTTAAGAATTCACGAGCTTACTCATTCTGGGGAGAAACCATTTTCATGTGCGCAGTGCACTTATTCGTCTATACACAAAGACAACTTAAGAGTTCATGTACTTTCCCACACTGGTGAGAAACCGTTTTCATGTTTACTGTGCAGTTATTCGTGTAATCTGAAAGGAAACTTAAAAAAACATTTGCTTATTCACAGAAAAGATAAATTATTTTTATGTTCGCAATGCTCGTACACTTGCAATCATAAAAGCAGTTTAAGAAACCATATGATAACTCACACTGGGGATAAACTGTTTTCTTGTTCTCAATGCACTTATTCCTGTAATCGCAAATACAGCTTACAAGTCCATTTTCTTACCCATACTGGTGAGAAACCGTATTCATGTTCACAATGCGCTTATTCTTGTATTCAGAAAAAGAGCTTAAGACTTCATATGCTTACTCACACTAATAAGAAACTGTCTTCATGTTCACAATGCACGCATACTTGTATTCATGAAAGCATTTTATGAAACGTATTTATTTATTTGAGTAATCGACAAGACATCTTAAGAATTCATACGCTTTCTCATACATTCTCACATGTTTATTTACTTCTGTACTCGGAAATACAGCTTAATAGTTCATGTTTTTACTCAGATTTGTGAAAATTCATTTTCATTGACAAATTTCAATTTTTTAAACCTCGTTCGCTTTCTAGTTTGCAACGTTAAGATTCCGATCTTATAATTGGCTACCGAAGCAACCTGTAAAGTGGACTGAGTCCAATAATGCTTTTGGTATCCATACTATCTTGAGTGTATTAGGTGCCCAAGTCATCATTTCAGTTTTGTTGATATACAGTGGACTTTGTCGTATACTTTGGTCCTATTCTCTTATTATTTTATCCCTCTACGACATTCGCAACACTGTCCATTTCATTTATCGTCGGGTCACCTTCAACAAATTTAAAATATATATTTGTCTTGGAAATTATAGATTAATTTTATTTTATAAATGTACATGCAATATTTTTGTGGTTGTTTAATTGTTGTTTTATTTATTTAAATATATGTGTGCAAAAAGAGCGTGCGTAAAAGTAAAAGGGTTTTTTATTTTCTACAGTTCCTTCTCGTAGAAGATAACATGTATCCATCGGCAAAGAACTAAAATAGGCGACCTTATGAATAAAGCAATACAAGAATAATTAAGGGACGACTCCGGACGCAATATTTTGGCTAATGTTGGGGGTCAGTACCGGTGTATTTTTGCGGCTGATGACAGTTTAGTTTTACACCCAGGTATCTGTATAAAGGGCAGTCTATGATGTTGCTGATTGTAAAACCGTAAACATCTCCCAAGTCTTTCTATAGTTTGTAAACATACATTTGAATCGCAATTTTATCATTTTAAAATACAAAAATCATTTTAAATATTTACATAAGAAGCAAAAATAGCATTATTTATTTAAAAAGGGTTTTCATTTAAAAAAAATTCACGCGACAAGATGGGGGCTCATTACATTTGACCAATAATTGAGTAATTTTCGATCCTGTTATAAATCGTGATTAATGTTTTAATATTGTAAGCTTGAAAGCAAGAGTTGAGAAGATGTCATCCTGCAGTAGTCTCGTCATATGATGAGACTTCTCCTGGAATGAGGATTGAGGGACGAGAAAGATACCCCGAAAAAAACGAGCGCAATTAACAATCTAGTATTTTGAGAGCAAATTTAGGAATATTGGATAATAAATCGCGCAAGTGCGTGGAATAGGCGAAAGTAGGGGGGCTTGATGTACGTCTGTTTCCTTGGCAGCATTGGTTGTACATCAGCTGTTAGTAATCAAACCCGATGTGATGGCATTGTGACTGTTCTCTTTCATTCTGTGGAAATTTTTGTATTTATTCATGTGAAGCATTTAATAATGTTAATAATATTTTATTAGTTGTTCACTCTCTGTCAAAAGGGTCAACGTTTTTGTTTCATAGCGGTTTTATGTTGTATTTAGGAGCATTTGAGTAAAACTTGGATCGCGTTCTCAATATTATGTTGTTTATATTGATGGGAGAGTTGATAACACCTCCTTGAGGTGGACATATTTTATGGGAAAAGTGACCGAAGTTAACCCATGGCCTCCGAAATATGAGACGAGGTGTTCGTACCAACGGACATTGTGAAAAAAGTTCTGCCCATACCTTATATCAGACATGGGCACTATAATTTCCGATTGTTTTCATCGGTTAAACTTTTATAATTGTATTATTTCAAAGAAGTTCATTCATTCATTAAACAATAAAAATAAACGTAGGAAATCAAAATTATATAAAGTTTACATATTATAAACATTTTGTCAAGTACTATCTTTATATATATATTTCTTCTATACGTATATAATTAAATATGCTTAAAAAAAAAAAAACTTTGTAGCTTGTGTTGGTCTCCAATCGGTCCGTCCGATCTGTTAGTCATAAATAAACATGTTAAAATTCCTCTGTATATCGTTATTGCTGTGTGCCATACATTGGCAACATTCTTATATTCGTTACTAAGGATTAAATACATCCTAAATTTTCTTTTCCGCTAATAAATACAAAACAATTTTTTAATTACATATCGTTAATATTATGTTTAGAGTATGGTGGGGTGTGGTGTGAATGAAACGCGTATTTGGTGTAGAGTCCTTTATTTGGTCAGAGGATAGAACAGGGAGAAAACAGGAGATAGCGTAGCGCGAAGATGAAGGATAGAGGAGCGGGACCCGTCGTGGCGTTGCTGGCAAGCGAAAGATGTGAGGATGGCAAGCGATCAGACCAGACTTAAGCGACTGCTCTTTGCTGCAGCCTGTGTTCTCAATCCAAGTGTCGCTCGCGTCGTCCATCGGATATTTATTTATTTATATTTATATATATTGACATACATATTTTTGTTCTAACAGAGGTGGATACATAATAAACATAAGACATTCTCATAGTTTATTGTGTGAGATGGAGTAGACTTCACCTCTGTCATATACAATGTTGTCCTGGCTACTTTGCTAGACTGAAGTCTGTGTTAAAGTAGCCAGTTTTTTTTTCGTGCTGTTGTGGTGTTATTTATCGACAGGAATAAAAAGAGAATTTTGTTGAAAAAAGTAAAAATATTTGTAATGGGAGTGTTGTAGGACTAGTGAATTATTAGGACTAGTGGATAAGAATAGCGATATTGTCAGTTGTCTCGAATCCCTGCCCCTACAAAAGAAATTCAATATACAGTTTGGCTTTGCATGTACCAAACACGTAGGAACTGTTAATAATCTATTAATACGATTTATCTATGGTCGGCCGCCATTTGAGGACTTTGACGTTAATCGTGTTTCGTGTCTCTTATTTATTGAGTGATTCTAAATCCATGGATCGCTCTGACCCAGCTGTTCCTTCCACCAAGCCCGAGTCAAGGTCTCCAGTCTACTGTGTCTATAGTGTCGATCAAGAAGACGGTGGAACACCCTACACTAATATAGATATCTCGCTTCCTGATATAAAGCAGGAGTGTTCAGAGCGCGCCAGGAAGGCCGAGCAGAGCGGTGAGGAGTTGGTTGTTAGCTAGGTTTACCATACGTTCCGGTTTCACACACCACTTTGTAAGGTGACGCAGCAACGGGTAATTTATCTACCTAATTTAGTTGAGGTTTTAACCTAACCCTTTTAAAATTGTGTTTAAAATGCCGAAATAAATTGCAAATATACGAATGAACTGCAAAAAGACTAACCATTTATAAAAAAGCGCTGTGGAAAGGACAGCAAAGTGAAGTGCCAACAATGTTGATCACGTTGGGCGAGCGAACATTATTTGTGGTAATTCTTGGGGTTATATCCTCTGGTTCGTGTCTTGTATTTTTACAAGATTATTGTAGAAATAAACTCGGTTTTTCTTACAACAATTATCGGTTTATTGTAACACGTTAGTACATAGATTAATACAAGAGATACACTTAACAAATAGTAATCACAAGTGGAAGTCGCATTGATGAGAGAGAGCTCTTCCCACTAGGGCGGCGACCAATATAGGTTCGTCTACCCCTCCGCTCTAATCATGGTGGTCGCACACAAACAATTGACAGTTCTCACACCTTTCAAGATTAGTTATTGCGGCTAAAGAGGCCACATTTGCCTTTCGTACTGTGATGCATGATATGAGCTTCAATACCTCTGACTGTACGTCCAAATTGATCTTAAAATTCCTTGAACCAAAATTTTGATAATTGTCCAGGTTTAGATAATGATGTTCAGGTTTAGAACTGCATAGTTATAATAAATCTATTAATAGTGAAGCAAGTTGTTTGTATGGATGATTTGTATATCTTTGGGTAATGGGTTCATATATAGTCCTTGATTATTACAGATTCAATATATATATCGAGATAGGCAGCTTTTTCATCGTCTGTACCCAAAACTAAATAGAATTAAAATTGCCAAATTGTCCTTGAAGATTGTCCTTTTTTTATTAATATTAAAAATATAATATAATTTTAATAATCAGTGGATATATATATTTTAACATTTGTTTCTTCTCTATGAGCGTAAGAATCGTGTATAGAGGAGTATATTCGAGTTCAGTTAGTCTGTATACATATTTTTTTACTTCAGTTACAAATTTATGATAGTCCGAAATTTTTCTAATTGTGATGGGGAGATTGTTAAAACATTTGATACCTTGATAAATATATTGATTTTGAGTTTCGGTATATTTTAGTTTTGGGATATCAATTTGATCTCTATATCTATTTGTATCAGTTCAGTAAACGTGAATTTTCTTTATTAAACCATTCCGAAGATAAAATTAATTTTCATTTTTTAAAATTACTTAAGTCAACTTTTGTTAAAGAATTGGAATTGTAAAAGTGATATTTGTTTTTTTTTAGCTCTAAGCCCATTAAATTCTTATTCAACAAAAATTATTGTACAGTTTTATTTTTAAACATAATTTAAAGTATTTCAAATCGTTTTTCCTCTTCTGTAAAATTATTTAAATGTGATATACAGATATTCAATTTTAAGATATGTTAACCTGTTATTGGAACATACGTTCTTAAACCGGTTGGCATTAATAATGAAAATATAGTGGTTAACGTTTATTCAAATAATTCCACTAGTGTTGCATCAAACTGCGATTGTATTATAAATGTAACGATGATTGATAATTATTCCATTTTTATTGCAGATATTTTGAGAGATTCAGATTTCGTTTTGGTAAACCAAACTACCTCTAAAATGGAACTATTGGAGCCTATTATTACTGCTGAAACCGACTCAAAAAGTCAATCAATTACTCACATTGAGAAGAAACCATTTTCATGTTCGGATTGTACGTATAAAAGTAAACGGAAAGGAGAACTAAAAAGGCACGAGCTTATTCACACTAAAGATAAACCGTTTTCATGTTCACAGTGTACTTATACGTGCAATAATGGTGCCAGCTTAAAAAGCCATATGTTTATTCACACTGGGGAGAAACCGTTTTCATGTACACAGTGCATTTATAACTGTAAACGAGAAGGAGAATTAAAGAAACATGTTTTGCTCACACACACTGGATTGACACCGTTCCCATGTGTGCAGTGCACCTATACAAGTAATCTGAAAAGCAACTTAAGAAGACATATGCTCACTCACACTGCAAATAAACCGTTTTCATGTTCACAGTGCACTTATAGGTGTAATACTAAAGCCAACTTGAGAAGTCATATGTTGATTCATACTAGAGAGAAACCGTTTTCATGTATGCAGTGTACATATTCGTGTAAACGAGAAGGAGAATTAAAGAATCATATTTTGCTTACTCACACTGGGTTGACGCCGTTCCCATGTACACATTGTACTTATACAAGTAACCTGAAAAGCAACTTAAAAAGACATATGCTTACTCATACACCAGTGAAAGCATTTTCATGTTCGGAGTGCGCCTATACATGTAAAAGGAAAGCAGATTTAAGCAGTCACGAGCTTACTCACACTGGTAACAAACGGTTTTCATGTCCGCAGTGTTCGTACACATGCAACCACAAAGGTAGCTTAACAGCGCATATACTAACTCACACTGGTGAAGAACTCTTTTCATGTTCCCAGTGTACTTTCGCATCTAATCATAAAGGCAGCTTAAGAACCCACATCCTTACTCACACTGCAGAGAAACCGTTCTCTTGTTCACAGTGTGCTTATACGTGCAATCATAAAATCAGCTTAAAAAGCCATATACTCACTCACACTGGGAAGAAAACGTTTTCATGTCTTAAGTGCACATTTAAATGTAAAAAGGAAGCAGTGTTACGAAGGCACGAGCTTACACACACTCGGGCGAAAAAATTTCCATGTTCGCATTGCACTTACGCGTCTAATTATAAAACTTCCTTAAATAATCATCTACTTTCTCATACTAATGAAAAACCGCTTTCGTGCCTACAATGCTCTTTTATATGTAGTCGTCAAGACAATTTAAGGAGACACATGCTTACTCACAATAGGGTTAAACTATTTTCATGTTCACACTGCAATTATTCGTGTAATCGGAAGGCCAACTTGAAAATTCACGAGCTCTCTCACACTGAACAAAAAGTGTTTTAATGCTTATATATAAGGAAAGGGAATTAAGAAGTCACTGTTTATACTTTTGACACGTATGTAATTGGATATTATAATAATTATTATTATTATACACGCCCTATTCAAGCATTAACATAATTTTTAAAATAACAGTAAATTATATCAAAATTGCAATACACAAAGTAAAAATTACATACTATCAACATGCTTTTACATAATAAAAAATAAATATAATATATGAAGTAAAGCAGTTTATCCGTCACCGTTGAGTTAAGACACAAAAAATTGTATTAATGTAGCTCTATAAAGAGTTAAATTAACAGAAAAAATGTCAACTTCCTCCGCATATTAATTCCTAAAGAAAGCACTCTTGGGACTGCGGAGTTAGCTAGTACATGAGTTCTGACATTACCACTGTAATAAAACAATGAATTGTATCTCGATGACCTCAATGGTGCTTGAAAGTTAAGCAGACCAATAATCTGGGGGCAGTTTATCATACCATTGATGATCCTGTATAGAAATATAAGTTCGGTCATCGTACATCTCACTAATAAGTTAAACAATTTCAGACTGCTAAGGAGATAATTATAATATGAATGAATATAAATGAAGTGTGACGACCATATGACCGAATTATATTCTACCTGAGGTCTGACTAGAGAAGTGTAGAGGACTTTATAAGTGTGCTTGTCTGAAAAGTTTTTTGCAGTCCGTGAAACAAACCCAACATTTTGAGACCTTTATTAGTTATCGGATCAATTTGGAAAATGAATGATATTTTACTGTCAAATGTTATGTTACCCTTGATCTCCCTAACTGATACCATACCAAGTCAATATCGCTGATAAATTACGAAAATTTAACAGGATAATTTTTTTTTGTAATACTAATGTAGGTGATTTTTTAAAAAGCATGTAAAATGGAATTAAAATTATGTTCAATCAGACATCACAAATAATCACTCATCACAAAGAAACTATATCACCTGGACAGTCTGGAATGAAAATATACAAAAATAATAGTAAGCTACGTGCTGTAGAAGCAAGGATACGCACGAAGAGCGAGATAAACGATTTTATAAGAGTATATAGAACTGACCACGGCAATGACCATCTAGAGACGTTTACACGGAAACAAGATTGGAAATATAAGTTCCACAATTACGTCAGATGGATCAAAACGTTTCAAACGGCATCTAAATTCCTTATTAAATGTCACGAACGCTTGTCCCGCCAGGTCGGGGACCAAGACCTCATCTCTCTCCAAACCTAAACCTGGGATAGTTGATTAAAAATGGCAAATTAGTAGAATACGACAGTCAGAGTTAACCTTTTCGTCACTAAGCGGCCAGAACTTCCGTATGGTCCGAAGCGGGGTATAGAAATACCCCAGATCATATTCATACAAACGATAATAAAAAGTTTATGACGGGCGATTGGGACCATGTCTCTTGTCCGAATGTCGCGAGTTCGTTCGCATCTTCGGTATGGGGCTACCCAGTGCATTAGTTAGAGTGAAACAAATAATAAGCACAATAATTTAAATATAAGACACGGGGGTATGGTATCGATATGCACAGGTGTATGTACCGCCCGAAGATCACTGGACCGAAAAAAATATTTTTAAATATTATACGCTCAAAACTTTGAAAAATAAAAAATGACAAAATTTTCGTCACTATTTCCTTGAAGATTACAAAAAATAATAATGAAATCTTTTTCATAATTATTGAGTTATCGAGTTTGAAGCGATTTATGAAGAATGTGAATACCCCGCTTCGGGTAGGCAAGGTTAACCTTGCCTTGACGTTGCAAATAGATGCGATATTAAAATAATATACGGTCATGAGATGCCAAGTGAACGTATGCGATCCCTACTTCAGATCTGTTCAATTTCAACTCCAAGCTACTATTTGTGATCACAAACCTGAGAGCTTTACATGGTTGTTTATTTTTGTACTGAAGAAAAACTCTTAGAACCCGTATCCTAAAAACAATGATGCATCTACCGCTGCTTTGGGTTTTTATATCCTAAATCCTTTATGTGGGAGTTAACGAAACCACTCATTCTTTTTAGAGTTAACCCAAACAATTTTATACTTTCATTCACATGGCTGGTAAATGTGAAAATTTCTTTGTCGTGAGGTCTTTTATTCGAATATACGAATAATTAGAACGTGTTGGTTATAAGAATTTCTGCCTGCCCATTGTTGATATACACGACGTAAATGTGTCATATACATACTATATATATGGGAAAACTCTGTTCCAAGTTTCAAAGTGAGCTCTTATCCACGTTTACAATCAATATTATTCCTACATTTATGTTGTTTTATATTTTGTATAGTGTTAACTTTCACAATTTTTTATTATTCTAGAATTAGCGCGTTTGACATAATAAATATTTCAATAATTGTGACAGTTTCATCATTATTTTGATATAAAAGTCTTTTTGTATTGACAATCATTATTTACATATTTAAAAGAAATGTCCAAAGGTACTCATTATATAAAAGTATGTATGTTATTTGTTTGTAAGTAATGAAAATAACAAAGGCATTCTAATGTGTATAGTTATTTTTTTTAATAATTACCCTAAGTGATGAATCATTATTTTTGTTTAACAATGCGGGCAGCTTTGTTTAAGTGTATAGTGGGAGTGCCCTGTATTGACAAATGTCTGAGAAAACTTTTTTTTTAATTCCCGTGAGTTTAAAATTACAATTTTATCAGATCGCCACATGCCTAATATATTATTAGGTTGGGTATGATTAATTATGAATATGATTATGGGTTTATTTTCAAGTCACGCTCAAACTACGCACGACACACACGGCAAAGGCGGTAAGAAGAGTGCTACGTCTCCGAAGTTAGTTGCGCGTCCTTCCTTCTAACGGCAATCCTGGTAATCTCTTGTAGTGCTTATCCTGGAATGCGGTCTTTGAGTATTTGGCGCGTAACAATATGTTATAAATTCAATATTATCGCTCATCTTAAATCGTTAGTTTTAATTGAAATTTATTCCTCATTTATGTAATGTGCCGAACGTACAGATTCAGTGAATATTTTGATTTTAGATTTAACATTAAAAATGTACATTTATACATGATGCAAAGACATTAATCATATTTTAAATGGTCAGTTAGACTTAAATCTTTTTTCAGATCCAGTCAAAGAATGCCACGTAAATTAGTTCTTAAAAATAATAAGAATAAAAATCGACCAATGTATTAATTTAGTTAATTTATTGCAAATTCCACAATTTTGTATAATTTTTTTATATTTTGTATGTTTACTGTTTGTTGTCAATTTTCTTTGCTATTCTTTCTGACTTAGATTGACATAGAATTAGCGGATTTTTAAACAAGTGTACTATTTTATTGTAAAACCAAATTCTCATTTTCAACAATTGAAATTGCTTGTCGCATCGAAAATAATATTAATATTTCTATTAATTTAATGAAAATCACTTTTCTTTGCCATTGTTTCTGACTTAGAATTAGCGGATTTAACATATTTTTTAACTGTCGCACTCCACCGAATGTATCATACGCCCCCACTCCATCAAGATGAACTGTCAGGATGACGAGAGAAATATATTAATTAGCTCTTTAAGAACATTGTTATTGAAGGAGATTAACAATATGTATTTGTTGCTCTTCTTCAAGTTTCCAATGTTCGGAAACATTCACCTTAAATAATGCACCACCCGACATGTTGATTGAAGAAATTGAAAAAAAAGGAACAAACCCCGCTTTATTGAATAAAAATTCTTAATTAATTCACTACAATCATTTTTTCATACAAAAATGAATCAATATAATTAAGTTTCCTTAATATGTATAACAAATTATGTAAATGTATTAATAGGCAATCTGGCGGTCCCACCACTAAGCAGCCGAGTACCGATACCATGTGTCGGACACCCGCTAGGGGAACATTCCGCGAGGCGGCCGGGCGCGGAAAACGAGAGAGTATTCTGTCCACGCGGCTGGTGTCTTCTACGTGTCTGATCAAGTGTAAATTACCGTGTACTTAAATACTTCATGGCTTCTTCAATATAATATCGTGTTACTGTGTACCGGACAGTGACCTCATTACCGCTGTTCATTATTCTTGCATTAAATAATGACTAGACTTATCTCTACAGTAACTTCACATAGTAACACACACATCATTACCAGTTTAAATACAGTTAAAAGTGATCAACGTCCATCCATCTACTTTAAAATAGCATCCCTAATTTCCTATATTTACTTTGATTTATTACATATATTTTATCCAAACCTTGGTGCACACGTGTATACGCAATCGTATGCGTATTATATTTGAATCTAAACCTTATTTCAGTTTTTAATTATTTTATTTCTGCACGTACTGCTTATATCTACGGAGGCGAGGTTATTGAATCAAAGTCAGAACATGTGTTCAGCCCAACAAAGGCAATGCAGTCGTCATTGTATGCCTGAACCAAAAAGATTGCCCGATATTGCATATTCCTCAATTCCCCTTATTTGATTTATCGTCAATCCTAGAAATCTATTGTAATTGTATATCGAACTTCTCTCTTTTGGTCGTTATAACTGCCGCTTGAACGTGCAATACTACACCCACTGAACTCTCTAAAACAATGAATCCTATACGACAAAAGACGATGGTCATCTTTTTTTATGGTTACAGTGCAATCCTAAGTCGACGGTCCCTATGCCATTACCGTTTCCTCGCCATATGGCTACGTTGACGGCGCCTCTCGTGAGATGAGCCTAATTAAATTTCCTTCATTATATATTTTTTAAATAGGTACTTCATTAATGTGATAGCTTCGTATCATTACGTGCCGAGGCATATCACACTTTATGTAAAATGTTCGCACAACGGCGATGGATAATCCATTCTAAATTAAAACAGAAAATATTACAAAAATCTCATTAAAAATGAAGTATACCTTTTTTGAGTGCACTCGATGCACACAATTTTTCCATGTGTTGAATTATAAGTTGACAATTCACACCATATCTGCAACAACACTGTATATCAGTATGGGGCATATCTAAGTTACGAATGCCACAACGTTGTATATCTCCTTGGGCATTCATTGGTATATTAAACAACCATATCAAATACATAAAAATACTATTAAACTCAATTTCTTAATGAGGTTCCCTGCAAGGAGATGGCCGACGCTCCGTCTATCTATCAACATTTGTTTGGGGGTTAGGGCGGTGGTTAAATTAAATAAATGTGATTTGCGTGTTGAAGTTTATTGTGGCATTATGATGAAAACAATGAAGACAGATAGAATTAAAGAGTGAATGAAGATGTAGAAGGTGCACGTATATTATGAAATGAAATGAAACGAGTTGGCGGCCTTGCTGAGATGGCGGTGATGCTATGTTCCGGACTTGATTATTTACCTCTGCTTGGACTCTGTACGTAGGACCTGTCAAATAAATATTAATACAATCAGTCTACGTACCGCTCGTGTCTATGGACGAGCGCCGTTTGACGTTAAAAGTACCTCGCGTTTCTTGCTCGATGCGGACAGTGGAAACATGTACCGTGGTGACCCAGCTGCCCCTGCCGTCAAGCCGGAGCCCGGGTCTGCAGCCGAGAGCGGTGACGAAGGAGAATACGGTGGAGTACCTTACGGTGAAATAGATATATCGCTACCTGACATAAAGCAGGAATGCTCGGAGAGCTCCAGGATGGCCGACCAGAGCGCTGGTAAGTAGATTGGTGACTTTAGTGCGACCGTTAAAGGATGCTGTATTAGGTAAGTCTGGGATAGAAAAGGAGAGTACAGAAGATAGCGGGGTATGGAGAGACTGAAAGACGGCGCTAGACGCCTCTCGGCGGGGGCCTCGTCCTCGACAACGAGATGCTTATGACGGATTTGAATCGCCGCTCCCATACATACATACAGACACAATGTTTCAAGCCTATAGCTAATTTAAACATTTTGTCTAGGTTGATTATTACTTGTATGCTTCCACAGAGCAGCAATAATGCAAGTCTTGTAAGTTAACCGACTTAGGTTTCAACTAATCTTCGGGGGCCGAACCGTAGAGAGAATTCCGTTTAACGTGGACTAGGCGTCCTTCGGGATGACTAAATAATGACGGGTCCACACTGTACTAACTACTGGAATACGTTATATACACACTTCGCATGTTTTAAATCGTGCTACCAGTTCAATATGGAGTTGGAAGTGATTTACACATAATAGTAAACTACTCAGTTGCCTGTAATGAGGCTTTCACTCAGCAACGTACACAATGAACTGTGCAGTTGTAGAAAACAAAGACTTTGCGAACTGCTCGTGTAAACACGAGCACTTCTGGAGCTGTTGAGAAAACCGCTTCTTCGTGGTTCTTGACAGTTCGGTATGGAAATGCAATCTGTCCCTCCGTCAGCGAAATCCCTTTGCCCTAAAAGCGAAATCCATAATCCATTTGTTGGCCAGAGCGGGAGAGTTTTATTGTTGTATATATTAAGGTTTATGTTGAAAGGACAAATGCACAGGGTACTCGACTTGCATCAGATTTTTTTTTTCATTGGTATTAATTACTAATTTTCATTGCAGGTCTTTTCGGACAACAAGATTCTGTGTTGGCTAACCCAAATCTACTAGTATCTACCCCTGGAAGCGAACCGGAAACGATGTCCGTATTTATAGCCAAAACAGATTCAAATAGCCATGCTCCCACTCTCACTGTAGTAAAAACCTTTTCATGTTTGCGATGCCCATTCAGAAGTAATCTGAAAGAAGATCTAAGCAAACACGAACTAATTCATAAAAGAGTCAAACTGTTTTCATGTTCATACTGCATTTATTCGTGTCCTCGGAAATCATCCTTAAGAATCCACGAACTTACACACACCAGAGAGAATGTATTTTCATGTTCCCAATGCGATTATTCGTGTACTCGGAAGACATCTTTAAGAAATCACGAGCTTACTCATACTGGAGACAAACTGTTTTCATGTTCTCAGTGCTCCTACACCTGTAAACAGAAACGGTATTTAAGAAGCCATGCACTTACGCACACTGGTGAGAAACCGTTTTCATGTTTACAATGTAGTTTCTCATGTAATCAGAGAGGATCCTTAACAAGACATGAGCTTACACACACCGGAGAGAAACTGTTTTCATGTTCTCAGTGCGCTTATGCGAGTAACCTGAAAGTCAACTTAAGAAGTCATATGCTTACTCACAGTGAAGATAAACTTTTTTCATGTTCGCACTGTACTTATTCGTGTAATTTAAAAGCATCTTTAAAAATTCACGAGCTTACTCACACGGGAGAAAAACTATTTTCGTGTTCACTGTGTAGTTTTACTTGTAATCATAGAGGTAATTTAAGAAGCCATGTGCTTACACATACTGGAGAGAAACCATTTTCATGTTCACAATGCACTTTTACGTGTAATCAGAAAGGATCTTTAAGGAGACATTTGCTTACTCACACTGGTGATAAACTATTTTCGTGTACTCAATGCTCCTACGCCTGTAATCAGAAGCAGCACTTGGCTAGCCATATGCTCTCTCACCCTGGGGAGGAACCATTTCCATTTTCACATTGATAGTCAAATTTTATATTTTTGAACCAATTCTGAGAATATGGGAAGACAGTGACATAAAACAAGCAACTTAAATTTTGTTGGTTCACATTCTCGTCTTTCCATTGTTCGTGTACGCAGCGGCGATTTGAACATTCCGCAATAGCGACAAGCGGAACATAGACTGACTGACAGTACCACTTTACGACGGTTAACCGAGGCGCGGTAACACAACTCACCTGTGGTCACAGTGACCTCGCAGTAACCACCATCAGAGAGTCGCGAAGGTTCGCATGACGGTTGGCAGAGTGTGGGTCCCGGCAGCGACGAGGAGCGGGATCTTAGATATTCTTCTCTCGCGACTGCTTCAGCTAACAGCTCTCACATTATAAAATAACTATATGCCGTATATCATAACTTAATCTACCATCTTATTGTTTTGTGTGCCTATTTAATCGCTTAAAATAAAACATATCGAAAAAACCACAGGTACGTCTCTTATTGTCATACCCTTAATAACTTACTCCCAATAATTTATACCTTTTGTTTAAGAGTCAATTAACGAATTAGGATTAATCCTGCTGAAACCGACCAGTGCGTATAAGCCACACACCTTCAAAATGCATTGCTGGAGTAGAAAGTTGCGTATCCTGTGGACAGCTCGACGGACAAATACCTTAACCCATTGATCGCGTTCATAAATACGCATGCCATATTTCGCACGCACGCGGCATTATTTGGTGGCATTATAATTTACGATTGTACAGTACGATAATGCAACAAATTAATGATTTGTTTTTAAGAAATCGATAGCGATGTTTCTCAAGTATCTTCACAAACATAAACAAATACAGTAATCAGAACCATAATTACAAAATAACGTACACAAAATTATCCATGAGAGAACACAACAGTGTATTATACTTGCGCCATTTGTGGTGATATTCATACGCACTAGAGTGAAGTAAAGTAGTGCGGGCGATTTCTGAGACTAATGCACTCTATTAACAAGTTTTTTAATAGTAACAATAAATTTAACTATATAGTTTGAAACGCATAAACTGAGTTTGAGAATTTGAATAACTGAGCGATACTGGATGATACGAGCATTTTTAATATTTCACGTTTCTTTCTGAGATGGCTAATAATTCTTGACAAATATCGTCAGATGTCGATTGGATAAAGATTGTTCTCGTCACGTTTCGACCCTGAACGCTAGCTAACGGGCACGTAACGGTGCATTCCTTATTCTCGCCAGTACAACGGGTCCAGCTTTAATGGCCCTGCGACCTTCGGTTCTATTTGTCGGCAGGGTGCGTCTCCTCGAAACAATGCGCGCCCCTACAGATTTTCTATCGCTTCTCAGGAAGCCTTCATAATCCCGTTATTTTCAGCCCTCGTCGTCTTTCGTTCATTGCACAACACGTGGGCTGAAGGTCACTACGGTCGCAACTCGCCTTTTGAACGAACCGCCAGGTTCTTTTTTGTTGAGAGACGTCCGGTCCCGTTTATATGGGTCTGCCTTCAGCGATCTGCATGCATTTGCGAGACGCGATTTCCAGCCTTTATTTTATTTCATTTATTCGGCTAATAAATGGATAACTTCGCGTCACTTCGGGCTTAGGCATATCAAGAGCAAATAAGTCTCAATGCTAGCTTCGTTTTTTGCATTTTTTCAGTAACATCAGTACGATCTCTGGTGATTCTTATTTTTAAAAGTACTTACTCACACACGCCTTCATTGCATTTAATATATTTTTTGTCTCTGCGGTGAAATAGTAACCATTTGCAGGCTAGCTTTATCTATGGTTAGCTGCCTTTTGACGTGTTAATGCTGTTTGTTATTTGGCTGTCCTTCCATTATTCGCTGGTGGCAGAGACAGGTATGGGTTTTAATAAATAGAATTTTTGAGCGATTCTATTATATTGCCTAATCAGTTATCATTGCATAGAACACACTATGCATCAAGTGATTAAATTATTTTTAAATTGTCTCGTGTTCTAACGATACGTTTAAAAACGAAGTCTCTCGTCAGAAATTAAAAAAATAATAATACTGCTAAGCTACTGTATTGTGGGTGATTAAAACTAATATTTTATTTAGTTAGGTTATAGTCAATTTTCAAAATTATAACGTCAGACTATTTTTTTTGGCGTTTTATTCCTTTCAAACCCATCGATATTTAAAAAAATATTTGTGGTTTTTCATGAATGCTCAGTTTAGAAAAAGCGACGCACAGATATAGAAAGACATAAAAAAGATAAGCTCAACAAAGTAATGACTTTAAATATCAGAAAAATCAGTAAATAGTCGCGCGCTACAAAGGTACACACGCAAATTTATTATCACAATTTTCGTTTTTTGATTTGTGTTTATTGTTTTATTAATATGGAGGACGACCCAGTTTAGAAAAGTGTCTCTCGGAAAAACAGAGGTGCAAGTTCGACAAAGTAATGGGGTAATTATTGAATTAGGAAAAGTGTTGATAGAATGGTAAATCTTCCCGCGCATTAAATATGTAAATAATTGCAAATCTTCGAAACAAGATATTGTGTTTGGTATAATTAAATGTTTCCTGTAGTGGTACCTCTTCACAGAACTATAATGTTGGGTAGCTTAGAATCAGGCAGAGACAAGTTATTTGAAATTATTGTAAGTGAGTCTACTGTTATTTGCAGGAATCAGCAGCCAGAGGTGAAGAAGGGACATCATCATCCAAATAGAACCATGGATTTTCTTGGCCGAGATGTCCCAGCCATCAAGGCTGAACTGGAATCCCCCCCCGGGAGCGGCAATGAAGAAGACGATGAAGTGCCGTATGTATACATATCAATCCCCGACATAAAGCAAGAGTTCTCCAAGAGTGCTGTCAAGCCTGAGCTGCAATGTTCCTCTGGAAACGATGACGGAGTGAACTGTATGGATATATCGATCCCTGATATTAAGCAGGAATGCTTGGAGAAATCCAGGAATGCCGACCATACTGCTGATGGTAAGGATACGGTTTTCTTAAGGAATTATTTAATAAGTAGGTAAAAGATCTTCCTACGATGATTAGTTAGTGTTGCCATGAGTCGATTACCCACTACTTGTGCATTTGTCCTTCCAAGATCATCTGTGTTAGATTATATTCTAAAATTACTACGGGTCAGGATACAGGTCAGGATACAGGATCTTTTATGCGTGCCGAGGACGCATAAAAGATCCTGTATCCTGACCTGCGTGCTTAAAGGCAATTCATTGCCGTGTGCGCACATCATGGTAGCGGCAGCGTGGTCTTCTTCCAGGGTACTGCCAAATTGGCACAATTGTATCTACCAAAGAAGTTCAAAATTGTAGCACTTTACAGTGAGGACAAGGTCTAGTCCTAACCTAGGGACTAGACAAGCTATGCAATGTTGAAATGTTTTCAGATACTCTTCAGATAATTTGATGAATAAGAAATTTAAATCATATTCATTTAAGCGTACGGTACATAGTACGGTTGAAAAAATTATAATATACGAAACAATTATCCTTACAAGTTAATTAAATTGAATACCTATCGATGATGGAGCCTGCAATGAATGCTTTGACATACACGGCAGATTAGTCCAGAAAACTATACGCAAAAGATTCTGTACGGTCGTGTGAAACCTACGAACATTTTTCTTAACAAAGTTGCTCTAGAAACAAGGCTATCGAATGCCATTCTTAACTAAAAAAAAAATAATTGTCATATTCAACGGTCTTGCAGTGGATCCTCGTGTATTTTTGTAATACTATATTAATGAAAAGTTATTAAAGTACACCCATGTCATTTACTTGCTGAACTTCAATGAGAATTTCATTATTTATAAAGTAATTATATACAATGTAAGATTTTATTTTATAATATTAAAATTAATACAATAGTATATGGCTGTCATTTAAACCTCTTATATTTGAGGATGAAATTTTATATTTTAATTGCAGAACACTTCAGACTGCAAGATTCTGTTTTGGCTAATCCAGTTGTGCCTGAGTCTTCTTGCCTTGCCGAAGAAACGTCAAGAACGCCGCCTTTCACAGGCGGAAAAACGTTTTCATGTTCACGGTGCCCGTATAGATGTAACCAGAAAGAGGATTTGTGCAAACACGAACTAATTCACTCATCAGTGAAACTATTTTCATGTTCGCAGTGCGCCTATTCGTGTACTCGAAGATCATCCTTGCGAGTTCACGAAGTCATTCACACTCGAGAGAAACCATTTTCATGTTTACAATGCACTTATTCGTGTAGTCAGAAAGGATCTTTAAGAAGACACGAACTTATACATACAGAAGTGAAACTGTTTTCGTGTTCGAAGTGCACTTATTCGTGTAATTTGAAAGCGTCCTTAAGAACCCATGAGCTCACTCACACTGGTGTAAAACTGTTTTCGTGTTCACTGTGCACATTCACTTGTAATCATAAAAGCAATTTAAGGAGTCATGTGCTTACGCACACCGGAGAGAAACCATTTTCATGTTTACAATGCACTTTTACGTGTAATCAGAGAGGATCCTTAAGAAGGCATTTGCTTACGCACACTGGAGAGAAACCATTTTCTTGTTCACAGTGCTCTTACGCCTCTATTTATAAACAGCATTTAACTAGGCACATGCTCTCTCACACTGGAGAGAAACCATTTTCCTGTTCACAGTGTTCTTATGCCTCTAATCATAAACATCATTTGACGAGGCATATGCTTTCGCACGTTGGAGAAAATCCATTTTCTGAGAGGTAATATTAAAAGATATTGTGCTTCTTGAAAGAAGCCATTCTCATTTTCTACACGCGTAGTTGAATCTGCTGCGTACGAATAGTTATATGACTATATAAACAGAAAATGTTTAATAAACAAATTTCTGGTTTTTGTGTGCGAAATTGTAGCGAAAAGTTATCATTTTTGATAATAACACATACTTATATTAATTTGAGACATCTAAAGATGACAGCACCGACTATTGACCATACAGTATTTCCTCACCGTCAGCAGCAACACTACATATCATATAAGAATTGTGTACTTTACGGGAAAAACACATAACAAGTATTACTTATCTTTCTAGAGTTGTAAAGAGGAGCAAATTATTTCTAACCTGAAACTGAACTAAACTAAGGTACGTTTCCCTTGACTAGTGCGCAGTTAACAGAGAGGTTACAGATGGTTATATTTCTTTGATTTTTACGCCCCTAGCGGACGCTATCGCGAAACAAATCCAATGATATAAATATTTTAATTTTACAATGCTGAGTTGCTGCTGACGGTGACGATTAATATGTTTGGATGGACAATGTATAACCGAAGAGTATATGGTGATGCCTTCGATCACGCGCTGAATGCGTTCGGTAGATAATGATATTTAGCGGAGAATTGCATGTAACAGATACGGCAGGGTGTGCAGAGCCCGGGGCGAATACGGAAGTTTCCGACTGTTGAACACAGAGCGGTAGTTTAGATTAATCGGGATAGCCTTATATTCACAACCCAAATTTGTATTGTACCTTTACTGCTCCTACATGACTATTTATCATATCGAAATTCTGCAGAACTGAGATAAAATTATAACAGTAGATGAGCTGTGTGTTTTAATCTGACTTTTTATACCCTCCAAAAGTGTACACTTTGTGGAAGAAAATATCCTCTACCATTAGGAATCGCCGATGAACCATGAACGCACCTTGCAGCTACCCGGGTGTAAAACTAGGTTCTCATCAGCCGCAAAAACACGCCTGTATAGATCCCACAAATGGTTTTCATTCACATCTACAAGAAGCCGAACATTGCAGATACTCTGAAAACAAGAAGACTGCAGAACACTCAAAGCTTTTTGATGGAAGTACACCCACCGGACATCCAATAATGAGCTGGGAGGTTAATACATAATCGCAAAATTTAAAACAGCAGATCAAGATGCCTGGAGGGAGGTTGTGAAGAGGAAGAAGTTGTGGGGAATATGCGGAAATGCAGTTAGGATCAAATGTTGTGAATCATAGGCTAGTGCCTCCATAATTAATACCCAGCGATCGCAAGTTTTATTGAATATGATCGCAGAATGTGTGTAGTCAGATCAGGTTGAATAATAGAGAATTTTCGGATGACCGCAGGCGCATTACATTGGCATGTAAACCGGGATATTTTTACTATACCGGGACAGTTATTGCTTCGCATTTGGTTCACACAGCACTATATATTAATTCAGAGAATTTTGAGATCAATTTGCATGTACAGTCAAAAATTTTGTAGGTCATAATACACTCTTTGGCCATAACAACTGAATCATAATAATATATAGATGAAACGCTTTAAACTTCTTTACCACTGCTTTAATGAGGGTCCAAATTTTCACATAATATCGTACTGTACTAATTAATAGCACTCGAAAACTACATAAACGTCGTGACTATAAATAACATTTAAATGAAACCAGCCCTGGCAATCTTTTGCCAACAAATATAATTATATCCAGTCAGAATCATTTATTAAAACCTGTGTGGAATATATATTTATTTGTACTTGAATGGAAATAATGCTTTGTGGCCCTCCTTCCCTTCCTCACCAGGCAACGCTAAAAAGTCGATTAATGACCTTGAACCTGTACGGTTAAAACGTGTTCGGAACTGTTAACATCTCGAGACATCGCGTCTATACTTTGTGTCGGAACAATGACGAAATAGTGTGAGAAAATAAATAATATATAGTCCACATTTTTGGAGATGCCATTAGACTCCGCATCGGTGGTGACTGCCAAAATGCCATCCTATCCTGAGATTATTGCGACCTCTTTATCGAGAATAAAATTATTTTGTAATATGGCCACACAGGGCGTGGCTGATCTCGTAAATTCGCAACCGTGTCTTCAATACATTCGTCTCTGTGGTTTGTCTACCATCTACGTTTCTTGATACAAATATTTTCATTTGAGGTTTATGTAACGTGGGACACGCCCAGTGAAGCCTGAACCGAGACATTCTTTGTTACAAATGTAAATATGGATCCACCACAATTGCCTGCGGCAGGTTCTCAATTCATAGACTTTGAAAAAGTCTTTATTAAAATGGATAATGATCTTGTTATAGAACATACTCCTGTCGTCAAGCCTGAACCAAAGTCTCCAGATAGCGAGATCGATAAAGGAAAAGGTGATGTCGGAATCTTCACTGACATAGATATATCGCTTCCGAATATAAAGCAGGAATGTTCGGAGTACTCCAGGAATGCCAATCAGCGCACTGGTAGGGGATAGTCTTTGAATTATTTACTCGCAAATAAAATACAAAGTACCTACGCTCGCTTATCAGGGGTCGTTGATTTATTTACTGGACCCGGAAAGGCTCTACAGTAGGCCAAACCAATTGCACAGGATCTTCAGCCATGAACATTATTTAAAATGCAAAAATAATTTCTGACGTTCTTGTTGATCTAGTGGTTCACACACTTGCCTAGCGAACCAGCGGTTGGGGGTTGGGGGTCACCAAGTTACTCATATTTTCATCTTAATTACTTTGGGTCCAGTTCTCAGTATGCCCTTGTAACAATGTTACGTTTATTACAGTTATTACATTACTTACTTACTTACCATCACGCCGTTTCCCCGTGGGGGTAGGCAGAGAGGATAGAGCGCCACACTCTTCTGTTCTGACACACAATTCTCGCCTCATCCACATTCATACATCTCGTCATACAAGCTCGCCGATTGTTGGGGCTTCTAACAGAACCATCCTCCATTATCTGAATTATCTGGTCGTGCCGAGTCTTCCGCGGACGTCCTCTATTTCTGGTTCCATCATATATCTTTCTTACCATTCTCTCCTCATTCATCCTTTCCATATGACCAAACCACCTAAGTGATCCTTTCTTAATCTTACTCACTATACTAACATCAGCTTTACATTCTTTCCTTATTTCTTCATTCTTTACTCTGTCATAAATAGATTTGCCACAAATACGTCTAAGTGATCTCATTTCCACTGCATTCAGTTTACTTTCGTTCTTTTTCTGCCAGCTCCAGGCCTCACTTCCATACATCAGTGTCATCAGTATTATCAGTATTACATTACATATTATTATAAATTACACACTTCAGTGATAGACTAGTTATTCAGGACAATCTGTAATGGAAGAGGCCCGTCTTCCCAGAGACGGCCTCTTATAATGCTCGTCTCCCACCACTCATCTACTCACTCTCCTGACGCACACACACATGTACAAAGTGACTGATCTTAATACATCATCGACCGAATATTCCGGCTGATGACGTGTTTATTAATTATTATTTGGATACCCTTAGATTCTCGCATAGGTTTGGTCATGAATATTGAACGAATTAGGAGAGAACGGTACCAAAAATGTAATGATCACCAATCTTTGACATGGTTAGCGTCGTTAGAGAATCTTAGCTAGACGGAGTGCGAAGCTTCTGCAGTATTCTTTTGATGTTTGCCACCGTAAAGGCCGGAATTATGTACTGCCCGATTGTATCCTATCTTATCATTGGGATTTTACGGCCAGCAGTGGTGCTCTGATGACTGGTCAGTTTGGAATTAATTTTGTTTTGCCCTTTTCCCTTTTTGTGTGTTTTATTCCTCTCTTTGGCTCCACGACCAGTGCTACATTTTCATTTATTTGATTTTGTATATTTTTATGACTTGACCTATCACTGTTGTACCATGCCTTTTACTAACAGCGTATACCCAATAATATCTTTGTAAATGTTTGTTAACATTCAATAAATAAAGAATCGGGGCCAATGAGGGTTATTGTGATGTGGCTGTCTGGCCCCATCTTGTTACAATATGCTAGATGTAAATTTTTTTCGCCATTTTAAACACAATTTTTAAAGGGTTAGGTTAAAACCTGAACTAAATTAGGTTGACGAATTACGCGGAGCTGCGTCACCTTACTAGAACACAATTCACTGCAAGTGATACATTATGTGTCAACTGTCACTGCGGGGGAGATCGAACGGCTTGAACCAATGCCAGCCAGTAATCCCAGTCAAACCGGGTAAGCCTAGTTAGGAGAAACGTGTACACACTATTTTCAAACTAAGCTGCATGCGTTGCTCGAACCCCTAATCACTTGTTAAATAGTAAATATTTTGATAAACGACTGAAGGACGTCGCTGGAGGATATGTTTCGTGCCATGCAACATCAGATGCGTATTTAGCAACAATGCCATTATGAGGCCGGCAAATCAGGGTTTGGATTCATTCAGTGCCAATCTTCTTGGTTATGATAATGTGTCGTAAAATCCTGAATTAAGGACAAGCTGTTGTATTTAAATGCACCTAAAACTTAACTCACTACCTTTTACAACGCTTAATAATGAAATTTATTATTTCCTTGCAGACCTCTCGAGACTAAAAAATTCGCCGGAATTGGGGACCACTCGCGACTTCAAAAACATGACGAAAAATCATACTATCACCGGAGTAAAATCGTTTTCATGTTTGCAGAGGACGTATGACTGTACTCCAGAAGAAGTATTAAGCAAACATATTAAGCTAACGCACAGTGTATTGAAGCGTTATCCATGTCCTCATTGCATGTATACATGTGATGGGAAAAGCATATTAAGAAAACATATGCTCAATCACATTGGTGCGAAACCGTTTTCATGTTCACACTGCACTTACATATGTAAACGTAAAGGCAGCATAAGAAGCCATATGCTCACACACTCTAGGGAAAAACCATTTTCATGTTCACAGTGCACTTACACGTGCAATCATAAAGGTAATCTAAGAACCCATATGCTTAGTCACACTGAGGCGAAACCATTTTCATGTTCTCAGTGCATATATACGTGTAAACATAAAGGCAGTATGAGAAGCCATATGCTTACTCACACTGGAGAAAAACCTTTTTCCTGTTCACAGTGCACTTACAAATGTAATCGGAAATCAACCTTGACTATCCACTTGTTTTCTCACACCAGAAAAAAACTATTTTCATGTACACAGTGTACTTATTCCTATAATCATAAAAGTCACTTGAGAAGCCACATGCTGACTCATTCTGTGGAGAAACGGTTTTCATGTTCACAGTGCACATACATGTGTAATCAGAAAGGTAGAATAAGAAACCACATGCTTACTCACACTGGAGAGAAACCTTTTTCATGTTCACAGTGCACTTATACGTGTAATCGTAAAAGCAATTTACGAACTCATATTCTTACTCACACTGCTGATAAACCATTTTCATGTCCACAGTGCACTTACAAGTGTGACCGTAAAGGTATATTAAGGGCCCATGTTCTTACTCACGCTGGGGAAAAACAGTTTTTGTGTTCTCAGTGCACATTTACATGTAATCGGAAAAGCACATTAAAAACCCATGTTCTTACTCACACTGGAGATAAACCATTTTCATGTTCTCAATGCAGTTATAAGTGTAATCGAAAAAGTAATTTAAGGGCTCATATGCTCACGCACTCTGGGGACAAACCGTTTTCGTGTACCGAATGCGAACATAAATGTATTTCAAAACGAAACTTGAGAATTCATATGAATAAACACGCCCAAACAATTTAAATTAGATGGTGCCTTCTACGTCACTATAGATCATTGCGGTCCAAGGCCGACTTTACGACTATTCTCCTGACATTCTAGTCTTATACTACTGAATCCAATTTGTATAGTATTTCTAATTATTAATTTAAGTCTAGTATTACCATGACCTTTTTCATTGGTCGCGCTAGTACCGCAGGTTTGTTATTTATTTAATTTGGCTGTATGAAAAGTCAAAATGTTATACTGAACTGATGTTAATTGTGAAAATTGTGGTAATTGTGAAAATTGTTTAAGCATGAATTGTTTATCTTGTTATGGCTTTTAAAGACATTCAGACTCTTTTTGCGTAGTTCCCAGTTTTCGAGTATTAAAATTGTTATGAATAATAATGAAATCAAGATCGATCATGTCAGCACATTACTAGCGATTACTATAGCAGAATTTAATGCTTAATTTAATGTAAGTACTACAATTGAATTAAGTATTCAATCCTGATCTGTCTTCGATATTTACGAATTTGTTAATATTTGAGAGATTAATAGAAATGAATCCACATCCAGAAACTTATAGAAACAGATGGCGAAACATGTCACATCAATGTGTACGAATGCGTACTCTTACAGTCTTATGAAAATAGGACTAACATGGTGGTCTTATACAACGAGGCTTAAACCCCCGACTATTAGATCACTAAGTTCCTGCCTTAACTACTCGAGCTACTCAGAATATTAATTCAGAAACTTTCACGATTTCGTGGAGTAATTTGAAGGATACCAAAATTACATCAAGACTAATTCGGACATAAATTGTTGCAATAAAAATGTTATTTTTCAATCCCATAATTATTATTAGAATCTGGAATCGCCTTGGCTAAACCAGTGATATGATGTGGCAAAAATTAGTGAAATATTCGAATATTTTTATTATTTATTAAAAATGGTATTTAATTTTTTTTTTATAAAATTTTTTATAAAAATTTATTTAATATTTTATTAAAATTTATTTATTAAAAATGGTATTAGTATCAATTTGAAATACACGCATGCGATGAAAAATATTGCTCTTTTGATGTTTTTAAAGAAATTATAAGGTAATGAGTACTTTTTAATCCAGCGATCCCGAAATCATCAAAATCGAATTTCGAAAATCCAGGTTTGCTATTTTGGCACCACATTGATTTCTTAATTAGGTTGGAAAGAATGGCGACAGAACGAATGAAGATTGTCGGAGATGCGTGCGCATTGAACATGATGTAGATATACCCCATATGTGGTCTCCGTTATCGCGTGATATGCTGCGTCAAAAATGGTTCCAAATTTAGTTATACAGGTAGATATTTTTGGTTCAATTTGTTCGGAAATCAATGTAATTCTCTAATTAACTCTTGCTATTCCGTTTTTGTTTATCTCCCTCCCCCATTCCTTCTTCGTAACCAACTCCCAATGTATCCTGAGAAACATTCTTCTAGAAGCGGATATTTCATATCTAATAAAGTGGTGAAAAAAAAGTTATTTGACTTTAATACATTAATTATGTTATCACAAAGTAAAAACCTACGAAAAGAACTATTCTTTGAAAAATCATTTTGTTATTTATTTATTAATTTAGTAACGCTCTTACGGCTTTCACAAAATATGTTTGGTATAAAATAATTTAAAAAAAACACATGAGCAGCTACACAAGTAGATTGGAATATGTATGGAAAAATAAAATTGGAATAATAAGCAAAATAAACTATAAAGAATAAAGGCTCAAGACAGAAAAAATAAAATTTTTTAGGTTTGACACAGAATGGCCGAGCATCAAAATCAGTTGTACATTTGAATCAGAACAGCATCAAAAACTTTACTCTTGTATTAAAACTTATAATATCGGAATATATCTACAAGACCATAATCGTTCCCAAGCCTGTGAAATATTTGTGTGGGTGCATTCCTATAAAAATTAGTAAATGATGAATTTATATGGAACCTGGTACTCCGCGCAGGAACGTGGTACACAATCAGTTCAGTTAAATTAGGGGCGTCCAGTATGCCATTTACTATTTAAATAAAAATAATAAATCACTAAGTTCTCCTACACGACAAGTTGGTTAAATTAAGAGAGCTCATTAGAAAATCATAATTTAATAGGATGATGCTGTCTTCACCGGTATCCCCATCCTATATCCAACCTAGCGAAAACATCTTTCCCTACCTCGCAGGTTTATAAATTCTGAAGCGCACTTTGAAAAGCTTTTTTTTTCTCTTCCGTTTGATCGAGATTGCCCTGTCTTCTGAAGCAGTCACAAAAATTTGACGAGAGTCTACACGCCACACCTTGTGTCAAACATGAGACCCGCCGCAGAATACCCACATTAGAGACATGGAGACGGATTTTCTTCACGATGTGGATTCACATGCGTAAGCCGAGATATTTATTACGATAGTTGAGGACGCCGAAGCAAATGTTAGGATTTCCTCATGGTCTATATCTGTGATGCAGCCCCCATATGCGCTAGTCAGAAAACTGAAAGTTACAAGGACTGAAACGAAAGATCGAGGATATTAGCACATAACACCGTTGCCAGGACACGTGGTTGCAAGCCATGCAGCATGACGCACATCGTGATCTGAGGTGAAGCATGCTTATCATCAGTGGCCAGTGACATGACCAGTGACCGAAGAAGCCAAAAGAACGAAATCAAAGATATTGAGGCTATGATACTCGCGAATTATAGATGAGTACTTAAAATTAATCTAATTATTTATTTATTTATTTATTAGTAACTATATAATACATATAAAAACTTGTTTGGACTGTGCCCGTCTCACTAGAGAAATTCTGCGTCGAGACGGGCAAGTCTTTGTTCGTGTTTTGATTAAATTTAATGAAATAGCTCTCACTGTACCTTAACTTCCTGCGGTGAAGCGACAAAAAGCGACAAGCGAACAAAAAAATTTAAAGCATTTAGGTCTCTAATTTAAAGCTCTTCTTAACGTACTGAACACGTAGGAACTGTCAATAAGTAAATAATATGGTTTATCTATGGTCCAGTCTATGGTCGGCCGCCATTTGACAACTTTGACGTTTCTCGTGTTTCTTGGACGCTAGGTGATTCTAGATCCATGGACAGTACTAATTCAGATATTGCTGCCGTCAAGTCTGAGCCAGGGTCTCTAGATCGGAGCGACGAAGAGGGAGACAGCGATGGAGTCATCTACACGGATATAGACGTATCAATTCCCGATGTAAAAGTGGAATGCTTGGAGTACTCCACGAAGGCCGGCCAGCGCACCGGTAAAGCGATGGATTTTCTTGTTTGTCAATTGGCGAAGTAAAATACTATAAAATCTATGCCGTAATATCGCATACTCTGCGATCGTGAGTCAGATTTGACTCGAGTGTTTGTAAAAATATGAATTACGCTATAAATATTCGTTTAATGCTGTTTTCCTTCTACCTAATCTTTTATTAAATATTTTCAATTAATTTGAGATACAAATAAATGTTATCGGACGAGATTCAATAGAGTTATTGATAAAAATGTGAAAAAACGCTCAAAAATTGACCTAAGACAGTCGGATTGAATCTCAGCGCTTACGTCGAAACATACATTGTCAACATTTTGAGCGGGTAGACAATGGATACCAGGTATGTGTCCATGTATGTGTTTTGACTTATTATCTTCTGGCGGCCCCTAGACAATGCCAGTAGTATGGGTAATTATTTGAGGGGCGTTGCGCCTACCTATAAGTTTTATGACACTACCTGCTCGGGTTCCGACAAGAAGATCACATGCTCAGTGGATATTTGTATTTGGGCTATGTAGGGCGTCTGTTGATGCGTGAGAATATGTACATTATTCGTAATATTTTTAAATTTTTTATCCGAAACATTATGGCACATCACGCCATTTCATTAAATCATATTTAAAATGAAATATCCATGAAAAAACTGCCACAAAACGGTTGAAAAACCGATAACTTGAGGTGGGTCAAAAATGACCCATCGTCGCCGGACGTTGATTGTTTTGACCCACCGGGCTGTAAGTGATATACAGTGTGCGGGCAAACATTACTCTTTACAATAGCAGGCCACACGAGTAGTGTTAGTAATTCCTATTTTACGTATTTGCAATATTGGAAAGGATAAAATATGTGCGCTTGAATTGTGAAAAGATAAATAGATGTATAGCGTAGTATGAAATGTTTAAGTGCACTATAGTCCACATTGACCATTTAATATGAACAAAATCAGTCATAATTATTCCGCGACTGTATTGGGCTTAGCACGCACTGCGGTTAAAAGCGCGCTGTTATTACTAGTGATAGGACGATTCCAAAATTCTTACTGATTCCGATTCTTATTTATTGTCTTGTGTATAATTAAAACTTAAGTATATTATTAATTTTAATTTGTTTTTTTTAGCAACCGAAATAAAAATAATAAATTTTTTAGCTTATTTTTACTTTGTATCGGTAAAAATTTTGCAATCGTCCAATCACCAGAAAAAAGTAAGAGAAAATTATCGATGCTAATTCACATTTTTTGACTCCCTTCTGTACCCCCTTCTCCTAAATGTGTAAGAGGGAGACAAAAAGTGCATCTACGCAGCGTGTCCCGGTAATGGTATTGGGACAGTCAGTAAAGTGTTTTATTGATAACAATATATATTTTTTGCAGGTTTCTTGGCACTGCAAGATTCCGTTTCGGCAAGCCCAACCATGGTTCAGAATAGTCCTGGAAGAAATTTAGAATTGGATACCAAGTACACTCCCAAAAACATGACAAAAAACCATACTACCGCCGAAGAGAAAACTTTTTTATGTTCACAATGTACTTATAACTGTGCGCGAGAAGAAGAGTTAAGCACACATATAATACTGAATCACAGAGTATTGAAAGTGCATCAGTGTCCTCACTGCATCTATACATGCAGTTTGAAAAGCGCCTTAAAAAAACATATGCTTACTCATACTGGCGAGAAACCATTTTCATGTTTACAATGCACGTATATGTCTAGTCAGAAAGGCAGTCTAACAACTCATATGCTTATTCATACTGCGAAGAAACCGTTATCATGTTCACAGTGCACGTATACATGTAATCATAAATCATCCTTAACTATTCACATGGTTTCTCACAATAAAGAGAAACTATTCTCGTGTTCACAGTGCACTTACACGAGTAATCGGAAATCTTCATTGACTGCTCACATGGTTTCTCACGCTGGAGAGAAACTGCTAACATGTTCACTGTGCACTTATACGTGCAATCATAAAGGAAATTTAAGCACTCATATGCTTACGCATACTGGTGAGAAACCATTTTCATGTTCACAGTGTTCTTATTCATGTAATCATAGAGCGTCCTTAACTCTTCATATGGTTTCGCACACTGGAGAAAAACTCTTTTCTTGTTCACAGTGCACTTACACATGCAATCAAAAAGGGAATTTAAAAACTCATATGCTCACACACACTGGAGAGAAACCGTATTCATGTTTACATTGCTCATACACATGCAATCATAAAGCTTCCTTAACTATTCACATGGCTTCTCATAATGAAGCGAAGCTGTTAACATGTTCACAGTGCACTTACGCATGCAGTTATAGAGGTGATTTAAGAACTCATATGCTAAATCACGTTGGGGAGAAATCGTTTTCATGTTCAGAATGTTCATATAAATGTAAAAGAAACCGAGAGTTAAAAAGACATCAGCTCACACATACCGGCGAGAAATTATTTTCATGTTCACAGTGCGCGTATACGTGTAATCGTAAAAGCAACTTAGGAAGGCATATGATATCTCACACCGATGAAAAACCGTTCGGATGTACACAGTGCACGTATACATGTAATCTTAAATCATCCCTAACTATTCACATGGTTTCCCACACTGGAGCAAAATTATTCTCGTGTACACATTGTAATTATACTTGTAATTACAAAATCAACTTAAGAAACCATATACTCACTCACACCGGTATTAAACCATTTTCTTGTGATGAATGTAATTATAAATGTATAACGAAAGGAAACTTAAAAGTCCATATAAATAAGCATGCACGATCGAGTTGAACCAGATAATTAACCAGATCTCTTGACTCTCAATGCGTCCCGGTGGTGAGCTTTTTGGTTCCGTCGGGCAATGTGCAATCTTGTTGCGGGCGGCCAAGTGGTATCTTGCCTAATGAAACTATCTCATACGTTTGAGTTTACTGAAAAATATTTTATTGTAAATTACGTACAATCAATATTTTCTTGATATGTTTCGCAACATAATTTATTGAGTACTTCTGAATAAAGAACTTCCGTTAGTTTTTACTAGGCAAATCTACGCTTATCTTGTATGTATACCGGAATTCTGTAAGATATCTTGCGTCAAGTTACTTCTTCTCATTACGAGGATGATGTTAGCCATGGTTTTTTGGATTGGCCTCTGCAGAGGCCTGTGCGTGGGCTTGGTTAATGTTAACGCGCACTATTTGAATAATAGAGGTCTTGTTCCAAAGGCAAACGTGGTCCGAGACAACTGGAGCTCTACGTTATTTTGCAGCCTTGCACAGCGCTTTGTATAGACTACAGTACACTAGCGTCCCAAATGCCACCTCAGAGCGGCACCGGCGCCGATAGCGTTCGCGATATAATGCGTTATTGAATAAAGCTAAGTACTCATTATATTCCATTCATGAATTACGTCATTCAATTAATTGTGTTCTAAGGCCTGTTACTTGTCGCACTGGTCACATCAATTTGTCAGTTTATGTATGTACATTGGTAATCGGTTGAACAAGACGGTTTTTCCAACATTATTGGGGCTCCCAATTGGTCCAAGCGAAAATTTCTACTGATTCTTATTTGCTGCGCGTGCTTGATGTGACATATTTATTCGGCTGTCAACTGAATTGGTGTTTGTCGAATGACAATTAAAATCTGGCATATTTAATTGGTTTAAATGCACTCGCGATAAACACTAAATGCAAAATACAAGTCACAGAACTTCGTTATTTCGCGCCTCACCTCATGATAAACCCTTTAGTGCCATTTCAACAACCTTAATAAAAATAAAAATTTTCTACCTCAGAAAACTTGTTAAGAACGAATCAAACTAGAATTGGCATTATTTTGTCTACAATTTCAGTTTACATTAATTAAAACGTAAGTTGGTGTTGCTGTGAATACATAGAGTTTACTGGCACAGCGCAGATAGCAGGTTCACTACGTGGGGGCCCACCAAGTTGGACGAGTGCGCAGCGGTCGATGCGATATCGTGAATTACTTATGAATTTAAGAGTATTTTGTATCTTTAGTGAATAAATGTATTTATAACTGTCTAAGAATCGTAGGTATTTGATTTTTGTGTTGTTCTTGCCTTCCTGTGTCGAAACTGAAATGTGCAAGCACGAGATACGAGCACCATGATAAGTGAGCACTTATAGCGAAGATTTTAATAAACCCTAAAATATTATCAAAATATTTAATTCTTGGAAATCATTTTAATTTGAAAATGATTTATTTATAAATCAACCATTCCGTAGCACTGCGGTATCGCAGGTTTATCGCTCTATACAGATCGGTCCTTGCTGACGCTCGCGTCGTTAGATTGCGAATGCTCCTTTATACAATCATATTTTATTTAAATACCCAAAACATTTATGCTAAAAGTACAACTCTTTTAAAGCCATCAAAACTAGTAAAGGCAGAAAAAAGTACAAATTTCTCGCGCTAACACAAGTTGATATTATGGCTACGCACAAGTATTTTATATTTATTTATTTAAAATTATAGAGATGTAAGTATAACGGTACTGGACATATATAAAAATAAAAATCTGTTATGGGGACCATATTTATCCTGGCATTAATAATCTCCTCCATAGAATCAGAAAAATAACAGATTACTATAAATGTTCATCTAAAACCAAAAAACCTGAGTAATCTTGCAAATACATACAAATTTTCATTTATATATATATAGTCTCCGATTCTCGAAAAAAATGTAAAAAAAAAATAATTATATCTGACGATGTACAAAATATAAAAAAATAGATCCTGTGGTGGACTGTCTGTATTATTATTAGTTTGACGCAACGGAACCGACGTTTGATTTGGATGAAGGAAGGAAATAGTTTGGTATTACCTTGATTTCTATCTCATGAGCTGTACGCCATTCTGCACCTTTCTCGACTAGAATTGAAGGAATAAGGTTTCACTGCACGTCAGATGCTGTCGAATTCGGTTTCCCAGTCCAGATAACGTTGAAGCACGGCGATAATTTATCCCGGCGGAACCATGCGCGCGTGTTAACCTTTGATACTCGAATTTGCACTCCCCGTTGTCCGCCGCCGAAGGCGCCTGGGTGAAAGGGTCGAGGTATACATCGTGACCCGTCATTTTGACGCTCAATGTGGCCAAAAAATTGAAATTACAGGATCGATATTTGCAGCATAACCTAAATCCTTGCCAAGTCAACTCAGCGGTATGTAGGCAAAATATGAACGATACCGGGTAAACATGCATATTTTGTAGATTTTATCTGTTTTTAGAGTGAAAGATTTATTCGATTGACAAATGTTTTTAAATATTCTGTACAAACGGTCTTTGACGATTTTTATTTAAAAAATATCACTTACGTTCGCATTCATCCCATAGAATAAATTCCTAAATTCCTAACCTCTGTTATTTAATAGTACAATACATCCATCTACGACTCGTCTTTATCTATGGCCAACCGCCATTTGACGTACGCGTGGTCGGTGCTCTCTGAGAATCTTCTCCAAGTGCTGTGCGGTGTCCGGCGGCGCTCCCACGGGTTGCTTGTATCAGAGAGAGGTATGGTTGAATTTAGTTTCTTGAGTTGTATGGTGTAATCATTACAATAGTCAAAAATAGTATAAGACCACTCCGTTTCCAACGAGTTATATTTCTATGGACATTTTTTTTTTCAGCAAGTCGCTAAGTAAACTTTGTTTCAATTTAGAATTAGTCCGTTGGATAATTTCGTAATATATATATTTGGGGGTTAGGGCGTTGGTTAAATGAAATAAATGTTGTTTGCGTATTGAGGTCTTTATTGTGATGGATATAACAATGAAGATAGATGAGAATGAGTATAATGGATGAGTGAAGATGTAGAAGGTGTGTGTGGATTTCGAAGTGAAACCAGTCGGCGGTCTCGCTCGGCGCGCGTGGGTCGGCAAGACCGCCGTTGTGAAACGATGAAACGTGAGAGACTGCCTGGCGGTGAATGCTCGAGTCAGACTTGTAGCAGCAGCCAGCAGCGCTGTCGCTAGCGTCGATCCCGACGGAGATGGCGGTAGATATGAATTCTGATCGCTACATATATATATATATATATAGAAATTTTGTGATACGTTATATACAATATTTCACATTTTCCTATTGTTTATTTTTACTCTGGCAGGCATGATTACTCGAGGCTCTCAAAACATATTTGAAATCGCTGAGTACTTGCAGTAGTTTACCAAGTCACTAATAAACAGTGGTATACAAATTGTCGTATATTCACTAACGTTCTGTCGTAAGAGTATAACGGAGATAATAGATAAGAGAGATATGGTTTGTTAATTATTTAACCAATTAAACACAATTAACAACATTTGGAGATGCACTTTCGAGTGATCGAAAAAGGTGTCCCGCAAGGATCGATATTGGGTCCTGTATTATTTATCATTTGTATGAATGAAACAACAAATAGTCATATTATTTGCAATTATTTGCAAACGATACATTAATCCACATAATTAGAAATAATCTTAATGAATGTGTGTATAGAATTCAGAATGGATTAGAACTCAGCTATATAGTTAAAGAGTAATTAATTTAAATTAAACATCTAATTATTGGTAAAGAAAATAATAAATATTGCAGATGTGAATGAAACCAAATATTTTGGAGTAATAACTTACAACAAACTAAAATTCGACAAATATTCTTAATAATCACATAGAAAATGGTCAAAATTGTTTTTTTTAAACCTAAAATCACTGCAATTAGTAAATAATTCCATTGTCACTCCGAATATAATAGATACTATTTTTAGAAGAAAAAAATTCTAATATTTCAAAATAGAGCATTATTATAACTATTTAACATGCGATACGAATAATGAAAATCCACTAAAAATTTTTGGATACATAAGTATACTTAGATGAAAGAAGAAGAAGGGTGGGAGGTTGCAACTAACGTTGCGGTAAAGGGAGAGCAACACGAGTTTTCACGAGTATAGTGAATGGCCAAAGTTTAGATTGCGGTTGTTCATAAGAAGAATATATGTAAGAATATTTTAATTTTTACAACTAAATTAAAATATACATAGGTTGTGGTTATTTGTTTTAATAAGTAATTAATTAATATTGTTTTTAACCACCTTGAATTTAATATATACATCAACAACTAGTTAAAAATATATATTTTTCTTCATCACGTTGATAAATAGAACCAAAACACCATAATTTAATTCAATTAGTTAGAAAGATATCTTTACAAAATACATTTATCGAAATTTATTTTTCTGTTTGATTTAATTTATTTTGTATACATATACAACCGAACTGTGTTCTGCTATTGCAACTTCTCATTAAAAAAAACATATATTTAATTTCATTGACAAAACAGTCACCATTGGTGAACTTTTTGACAAGCCGATATCAGCAAAGAGTTTAAAATATTTGTAAACTTTCTCGTCTGTTACGGGAGACACCAGGACATAATGCAATTTATGGAATCAATTCAAAGTATGTCTGAAAGATAAAACATTTTTTATTTTGTACTATTGTTTCCAGGTGTTTTTCAACTCGTGCTGAGGACGGGACGCCATCGTCCGCAATAGCACCATGGATCTTCTCAATCGAGATGTTTCTGTCGGCAAGTCCGAACCCGAGTCTCCCGTTGAGAGTGGCAATGTTAGAGCAAGCGATTTAGCACCGTTTATACAAATATCTATCCCCGAAATAAAGCAGGAACGTGCGGATCAACATATTCTTGATGTCAAGCGTGATCCAAGGTCTACCGACGGAAGGGGCCATGATGTAGAAGACTATGGACCACCCTTCGCGAGTGTATCGATCCCCGATGTAAAGCAGGAGTGCTCGGAGTACTCCAGGAGTGCTGTTAAGCCTGAACCACAATCTCCCACTGGAAGCGACCATAACGGCGACGTCGACGGAGTGGATTATATAGATATATCTATCCCTAATATAAAGCAAGAATGCTTAGAGTTCTCCAAGAATGCCGATCGGAACACTGGTAATGATGTGTTTTTCTTAAGTAATCAAATAACCAGCCTGTAGAGGGCTCTAGGTAAGGTGACGCAACTATTGTTGGTACAAAAGGAGTACGGAAGTACATGAAACTGGAAGCTGTATTAATGGTATTTGATAAAATGTGTGCATTGCAATCAGTTATTAATTAATAAAAGCTTAAAGTTGAATGAATAAATATCAATTTAAAATTCAAAGAAACACAAAAAACTCAACATTTCATGTAAGAATAATAATTTATATTCTTTCGAAAGTACTTACCCGTACAACTCGTACCGAAACATTCTTGACTACTCTAAGGGGAATCCTCTAATTCTTGTTCGGTGAACAACAAACGTGCACTATGTATCAACGTTACAGATGACCGTCTCGATAATCATATACTGGGCATGCGCAGACCCAACAAGGAATACGGTAGTGACCTCTTGTACCAACCGTTTGGCTTCAAAGTATGCACACGTCACACACGCACTGATACGTATCATACACAAACTTGTGCACATAAGCGTATTATTGCATGGTTGCATGTAATAATCGTTATAGTTTTTACGAGTACAAAGGAATGCAAAGGAGTATTTTGGGGGTACAGGTTTTAAAAGGACTACGGTTTACACAACTAAAGGAGTACGTTTGGTTATTCCACAACGCTTATTTATGCTTTATAAAAGAGTATCGTCTTCCTTTAGTGTGTTTCAAAGGACAGTGAATAGCTTTTTTCTTGCAGGTATACCGTGTTGCATTGCCGCTGCAGCACGGCATGGTTGCCTTGTAGATCAAAAATATAAACGTGGCGACGAATGAGTATAACCTGCTCGTCAAACGGTCCCGGGTAAAAGGAGCGTTGCCATTTATGGCTATAGTTTGTTATCTCTGTTTTACTCAGTAGGGATCCAATTTGGTGACTTTTAAATGTGGTTTTTAAATTATATTGATCTATTTTATTTGGTACATTTCTTTTATTGTGAAATCACTTATTTTCAGCTTATTAATTTATCATCGACAATATTTAATATCAGTTTATGTTTCAACCGAAGCTCAGTTTGTGCTATGAAAAAAAAACGCAGACTGATTTGGAGGTTTAATTGCACCCTTACACATGATCGATAGGCGAACGGCCTTCCACTAGACAAAGCAATTACACGAATTAGTTAAATATTTTGTTTTCAGTAGAAATCCCGAGAACTCAAGGATCCAACTTCGCCGGTTCAACAGTTCCCCTGACTATCCCTGGAAAATTGCAAGTCAACCCTGAATTGACTGCAACAGGACATTCCAGACGTATCACGGAAGACACAGGAAAGAAGGTGTTTTCTTGTACACACTGCTGTTATACCAGTGATCGTAAAGGAAATTTTACAATTCACATGAGATCTCACACTAGGGACAAAGTGTTATCGTGTCCGTACTGCTCGTATACGTGCGCGGTGAAAGGAACTTTAACGAGCCACATACGCACTCACAACACTAAATTGTTACCTTGTCCACACTGTGCCTTTACAACTAAGTGGAAAGGTAACTTTCTAAGCCATGTGCGTACTCACCGTGCGAAAAAAAATCGCAGTGGAAAAAAAGTGCAGTTCTCGTGTTCGAGCTGCGCGTTTACGTGCACTCAGTCGACCAGGTTCAAAGCGCACATGCGCACACATCCTCGGTCGTTTCGTTGTTCAGACTGTTGTTATTCGTCCCCTCGCAATTACGACTTGAAACGGCACATGCTAACTCATTCTGTAAAGAAACCGTTTTCTTGTTCACTGTGTAGTTATGTTGGCAAGCAAGAGGATAGTTTAAGAAAACACATGATTATCCACGATGAAGAAAGTCTTCTGTTATGTTCGCATTGTACATTTACGTGTTATCAAAAAAGTATGTTGATAAAACACATGTTTCTTCATTCTGGAGAGAAACTGTTCTGATGTGCACGTTGATTGTTATTTAAACTATCTGTATTATGCTTATCACTAATCAGCGATTATTTCGACTTCATATCTGGGTTTTTTTTTACAATCTATCCATGGTACGCTATCTAAGTCAGTTATAAAAGTACGTTTTATATAATATTCGCAAAATTTATTAAGGGTTCCGCTAAAAAAATATAATGTACTGTTCCCATTCGTCATACTACGCAACTACATACATGAGGATAGTTAAATGTTTAGGTCTTCATCAGCCTGTGGAGGTCTATCGCCTTCACTGTCATCACCACCGCCGACGACCTTGCACGTGAATCAAAACTCTTAACAGTCATAAATACACCCGGTACCGACGCTAAGCAACAATAACTGTGCGACCAACAGCCGTCTGAAAGACGGTCTTGAGTTCCCCACTTTTTTCAGTGGTATCTACTCTGTAATTCTTCACGTGCACAGTTTAACTATTTTTTTCTAAATCTGTACATTGTGCTCAACAATAAATCAACAAGTGAAAAATGTGAGTAGTTTTCGTTTCGTATACACAATACACTCCGCGATCACCAACCTTGGTTACACGAGTGTTGGGTGACTGTTGGAGCACCCATTAGCAGGTTCGTTTGATTCAGAAGATAGCCTTCAACACGCACACAAACATCATCGATAATTCTAAACATCTTTTTCATAACCTCTTAATCTCAGTTCCCATGACTTATTTTTGTTATTCTGAATGTACTTGGTTTTGCCGTGAGGTTAGCTAGCTGGTATTCAGAGAGGTGTCGACGAGCTAGACAATGCGCAGAACAATAAGGGATTACCCAGGACCGATGCAGTAAGCTCAAGGGTCCATATTCCTAAGACGCACACACAGTACCCTGTAGTCGACATCCGAGGTCCCAAGGGTTTGTCCTAACTGACACGCCTCCAGACCCTTCCTCAAAAGGCGGTGGGCAATCGCCTCTATCATCAGTAGGTTGGCAGGGAGAATCCCTGTCAGCAACGGCAGGGCCGCACCGGACATTGTCCGATACGCTCCCGTCAAGGCCAGCAGAGGTACACTCTGCCCCTTATTTCGAGCGGATGAGATAACTAAAGTCGTCATTCTATGCGGCCGTATATCTGCCGCGTACGTAACTTTCTCCACATATGTTGCGCTGTAGATGAGGCGCATCGCCGGCGACTTGATACCCCATAATAGTAAATATTCCGCTGCCTTTTCTGATACAGCCTTGACATGGGCCAGAAAGGAACCCGAGATATCAATAATAACTCACAAATATTTCACCTGTTGTTCAAACCCGATTCTCACACCATTCATACGTACTATTGGGTTCCTTTCTTTGCTTAGTCTCCCTTTTAGCACCGAGGCTATGATCTTGTGAGGAACAAGAGTCATCTTGTTCCTGGCATACCAATCCGCTATCAAATCTATCGACCTTTCAACCTCTCAGACACCAATACCAGGTCATCGTCCGCATAAATGCGTAATGCGCAGAACAAAAAAAAGCGTCGACCATATTCTGCATTTTGACCCAGATAGACAGCATTCCTGTAAGTCAGCCGTAGGCATGGACCCTTCTTCACCGGACTAAATTTCCTCCGTTGTTTCAGCTTCTCGTTGTTGGCTACTTGATCGCGTGGCTACCCGGTGCCGGGCGGTGGAAGTAACGAATTTAGAAACATTTGTTTGACATCAAAATGTGACGAATATCAAATCAGAGCAATACAGGGCTGACGAATATTGCGGTTCCACTGTATAATCGCTGAACATAGAGTTAGTCGCTTTTTAATTATTTTCTTTTTCATTCGTGCGACTTGATCCTTTTTCTTAGAATTTTTGTAAAACTTATCTTACTTAATTATACCGTCAGTGATTACGATAAAAAAAATAATATACTTTGTACATAATATAATTAGATATTTAGCGGTATTGGGAAGGGTGTGTTAATGAAAAATTACTACACTTTGGGTCTGTGTTGCTGATTTATTCTTGTTTAAATATTAAATTGAAAAGTTCAAGGTAACTTACACATAAATATTAGACTTGTTAATGTCGCCGGCTACGGAAATAGAATGGCCTTGTCAGATCAAATCTCCCGGTCGCGGTCACCAGCGCATCGGTAATTGAGCTTGGTGATCGTGTCATCAGACGACCTACACGCGGTGATTCGCCACAGATATAAATATGTATACACATCTAGAAATAGGCTTACTATAATTATAAAGCTCTAAACCGGGATATTAGTATCTGTTTACGCGCTTTTATACTTCGATAGGTAGGCCTGGTGTAAAATTTTGAATATGTTCTTTTTGTGTGGAGAGCTGCTACTGGGAAGAGACAGTTTTAGCGGTTCGGACGGACTTTTACGGCGCCGATATAAAAACATTTTGTATTATATATTATTGGATTATCGGTTGTGAGAAAGTTTTCGGTGGCTGACCGTCAGTCTACAAGGAGAGCGACGACGGCGTCTACCAGCACAGGTTTACAAAGGTTTATGTATTTTGGATTTGCATAGATTGAATTACTGTATTCAACATTACCTATAGAAAAGTAATTTGGACGTACAGTCGGCAAGTTAGGAGCTCACATCATGCATCGCCGTGTGAACATTAACGCCGTTTTAACACATGAAGAGCTCGCGACAGCCGTTATACTATCTTGAATGTCCGCTCGCCCACCGTGTGCAACATTGCTGCCACTTCACTTTGCTGTCCTCACCACAGAGCTTTTTTATGAATGGTTACCGTGAAATGCTCCAACATTGCCCGCTTTTTTCATAAAACTTGATATTTCTCGAAAATATATTAAGGAAGGAAATAGTTTTTAATGACAAGAGACAGTAACATGATCGCACAATTGGATTTTTGAAAACAAAAACAGGAAAAATACAATAAAAAAGGTCAAAATTCGATTTTTTTTATGTGGGCAAAATTACCTGCAATTTTAGCCAACTTTCCCCACTTCTTATTTTCATCGAATTACGGCCTTTACGGTCCTAAAAAATAATATATATTGTAATTGTCCAGGAAAAGACTAAGTTGTAAATAAATACGGAAGTTTAGTGAACAATACGTAAGTCAAAAAATGATTGGGCAATGTTACCGAGCCGTCTCCAAATTGTGAAACACAAAATTGGCACCACAAAACGACACCCCGTCTGCACAAGCTTTAACAGGCGACTGACTCACATTAGAAACAAAGCAGATTTGTAATATTGCCAAAATAATGTTGAATTTTCTACTACAGGCGAAATATTGTTACCATATTCAATACTTTTTTTAATATTTCAAGTTGAACTTAAATCTTCCCTTATGGGCAAAGATACCCCGCTAGGCAAAGTTGGCGCATTTGACGGCAGTCTTTTCGCAATTCATTCGTAAATTTGCAATTTATTTTCGGCATTTCAAACACAGCATTAAAAGGGTTAGGTTAAAACCTCAACTAAATTAGGTCACCTAATTAAAACGTAATTACACTGCGAGTGATCTACGGTCACGGAGCTCGCACACAGCACCCGCAACGGCCGGGACAAGATGCCTCACCTTCCGGGACCGGGACCAATGGTAAGCCTACTTATACTTTTTTACCACTAGACAAAAAAATTGCAGTGGTCTCAAACAGTCAAACTTCACTTGTTTGTGTTTTTAAGAAATTTGTTTTATTCTCAAGGAATCACATATTCTGCATTTGGAAGTCACTCATTTTCCAAATACTTATATATTCCTGACCCACATTTCAGATTCCATCGTGTCGTTAATGTACAGCATTTTTATTGAAGTCGATTAGTTTACTGAACAGTTTTTAACTATTGTAAGAAATAAGGTTACACATTAAATATTAAAAAATAGTGGATCTGGAACAATATGTAAATATAATATAAAACCTGTGTATAATTTATGATTCTTGTTATAACAATAAGTTTCCTATGCGCACATTATAGTAAAAATATAATGAACAACAAAAACTAAAAACTCAATAACCAGATTGCATCATTCGGGCCTCACAATATAATTGAGAAAATAATCGAAGATGGTTTCACACCGGCTCCAAAAAAAGAGACAAAAGCTACCACAGCACTGTCAGACTACTGTGGACAAAATATTGATTCAAATTTGTCGTAATGACTGTGGAACAATAAATATCTTGAAGAGCTTGTTGAATCTTACTATAAAATTATGATATCGGTATTGGGAAAATAGGCATTCTGCTAACGCATATTATTTATATGTTTCAAACCATACTCAAGTGTTTTTTTTTTTACAATTTGCTTAATTTTTCAGCTTAACTATTTGCAATTTGTACGGTGAGATGGGGGGCAATTGTGTACGGCGAGAGAAGGAGATAATTTGTTGTGCCAAGAACAATTAACAAAATCGAACAATACCTATTAAACATTTAAAAAATGATGCGACCCCTGTCACCATTTTAAAATTCAAAGTAAAGGAATATATTCTTGTGTAATTTTGTATTTCCTTGTTGTAATATATTATATTCAGGTATCCACCCATAAAATACTGTGGACTAGGAGGTTACACCCTGTTAAAATTATTTGTCTTTTAGAAAGATCGATTTTTTATCTTTATATATTTTTAAGTATTTCATCTAATATTCCATTATCAAATTTTTTCCCCTTTTATAAAAAAATATTAAATGTTTAACTAGGTAAAATGCAATCTTTGCTATAAAACTGCCATGCCGTTTAATTGAATTTAATTCAATTGAATATTTATGTAATAAAGAAGAAATAAATAAAAAAATATTTCAAAATTAAAACAGTAAGTGTGAGTAAAAGAGCTTTCAGGCAGCGAGTACTGGGCGAGTCACCTAGTCAGAATATCTGAAACCTGATCATTAAATGATAGTATGTATTCTAGCTATCTTCAAAAGACCAATATTAAGAGCGGTACCTGAGGACCAACCGAAAGGTGACCGGCAATGGTGTACAGTGGCGGCCGATACTTCGAAATGAAATGCCAGCGGCAAGCTGTAATCAGAGGGCAGAAGTCAGCACACAGCCGAAGCCTTCTCATGCCCGAGATGTTTCAGAACTTGAAGATCCAGGATTGAACACTTTGGCAACTTGACAGCCGGTGTGAACGTGAGAATTGTTTAACTTTATAATGATAGGGATTACGGCTTTCAATAGAAAAATCTACATATCTTAAAACAATGTGTATAACGTAAACAATTTGCTTAAGACGAGTCCTTAAATTTTTTGGACACATAGCCTTGGAGAACCTTTGATCACGTTGAAGAAAAGGAAGATCCCCGCATGTCGGACCGACCAACTGTCAGACACTTCTCTCATGACAGCACCATGATCTGCAGGCTGCCGAGAGGTGGAGCAGCATAGTCAGGAGGGAGAGAGTTCACGTCACGATCGTGTGTAATTAGGAACCAATATGGATGTATGGAATAAAAAGCGTACAGTTGTAAAAACTATATATCTCATAACTAGCAAAACAACAGAATCTTTTCAATCTTTAATGTGAATGAGCACGTGCCTATTCAAACTGCTCCTTTGCTTGCAAGTAAACGAGCAGCTTGTACACGAGAAAAGTTTCGCATCAGAGTGAATAAACATGTGGCTTCGTAAACTGCCTTTCTGCTTACACGTATACGTGCATTGTGGACAAGAGAAAAGCTTCACATTAGAATGAGTTAGCATATGACTTTTCAAATTTCCCTTTTGTATACATGTATAAGTGCAATGCGAACATGCGAACGGTTTCCGAGCAGAATGTGTGAACATATGGTTTATAATCATACTCTTCTGATAACATCTAAAAGCGCAGTGTGAACACACGAACGGATTTTCTCCAGTATGCACAAACATGTGTTTTAGTAAACAGCGTTTCCGCTTGCTAGCATAAGCGCACTGCGAACATTTAAACGGTTTCTCTTCAGAATGCGTAAGCATGTGACTTTTTAAGTCATAATTTCGATTACACGTAAAACTACACAGTGAACAAGAAACAACTTTCAATCCATTGTGAGTAATCATATGCGCATTTAACCCGCGTTTTTGTGCACACGTGTATGTGCATATCGAACATGAGAAATGCTTTTTTTCACTGTGAGTTAGTACGTGTTTTTTTAAATTTCCTTCCCAGTTACTGGTGTAGGTGCATTGTGGACATGAAAACAGTTTCATTTCTGCATGTGTACGCATATGACTTTTTAAATTTCCATTCCGTTGGCATGTATAAGAACAGTGTGCACAATGGAATGGTTTCCCAACAGTACGCTTTCGAATTCGCTTTGGTGTAAGATTGTCTCGCGATTTTGCACAGTTAGGCGAGGAAACTGCTGTATTGGCAAAATTGGATTCTTGAGTTTTAAGGACATCTCCTGAAAAGTAATTAATAAATTTACTTAAAATAACTTGTTTCGTTTAGAGGTAGCAATGCTCGTCTTATGGTCAGTGTTTGAGGGTTTTGTCCCAGGTCCGAGAGAGACCACTGGGGCAACATATTTTTAAATATTTGGTTAAAAAATAATATGAATAATGATGACTCGGTGACAAATAAATATGTAATAATTCACTAGAAGGTTAAACTATACAATATTTATGAATTTATTTAAAAAATAACTAATAAAATAACAAAACGAAGGCTTAACATGACCAGCAAAACTTCAATATCCAGAAATTCTATTTGACTTATCGTAAAAATACATATAGTTTAACATAATCGTATCATCAAGCTCCTGCTTTCAGCCAGGCCAGACCCAGTGGAATGGGATCAATTACATTTCCACGTATTCTAGTATTATGTGTTAAAAACATTTTACAGATAAATGATAATTAGATTCTCATTGTGACATATATGCTGTTTCAGGAAATGAATATCAAATTTAGTCCATAGATGGCGATAGTGTAGTATTATACGAAGTGTTTTCACATATCAACATATATACAACTTCCGAAAAATGGATTAATGGGTGAAAATGGCGAATGTTATAGTTGTTTAAGTGATCACTTAAGCCAGCCGAAATAGGTCGTAAGCCCTGTGTTTACCCATATATTCATATATTTCCATTAAATATATTAAAAAAATGGCTACGTCTTTATTTATTATTTGTTTAATAATAATGCCTTCGTAGGTGAAAATCCAGTAATTGTGTGTTCTAAGAGATATTCAAATATTGCTTATATATTTCCAGTATATAAAATGTATTATTGTGATTAATTGAGAAAACCGTCTCCTTACCAGTATGTTGGTCGACATTCCTAGAGAACTCCAAGCATTCCTGCTTTATATTAGGGATCGATATATCTATATAGTCCACTCCGTTGCTGTTTCCCTTGTTGTCGCTCCCAGCGGGAGATTGTGGTTCAGGCTTAACAGCACACCTGGACTGCAAGCATTCTTGCTTTATATCAGGGATCGACAAACGTGTACAGAGCGGGTCACAGCCTTCTGTATTATCGCCTCTTTCGGGGGAAAAGCCTGGTTCAGACTTGAACGCAAAAGTGTGTTTGTCGACACCCCTGGAGACATCCAAGCATTCCAGTTTGATTTCAGGGACTGGTATTTGTACAAATGGCATTTCAGAGTCTTCTCCATCGATGCCGCTTCCTGCAAAATATGCTTGTACATGTTTGACAGCAAAATTGTGTTGGTCGCCACTTCTGGAATAATCCAAACGTTCCTGCTTTATATCCGGGATTGATATATGTATAAAGGGTACCGCACCGCCTTCTCCATCATTTCCATTCTTAGTGGGAGAACTAGGTTCAGGTTTGATGGCCGGAACATCAAGAATATCCATGGTTCTATTATAAACGATGAAGTCTCTTTTTCAATGCGGGCTGCAATTTTACTGGAAACACGATAGCTTCACTTATTCAAGTAAAAATGTAAAAATATATATACATATATAATTTATAAAGACTTCATAATATAATAACAAATTTGTTCATAATATAATGCGTTGACATATATAAAGACGTAGCGATCAGTTTTGTAGTTTGTGTGAGGGTATTTGTGACCGACGCAAATCGCCGGACGGGATAGAATGGGAAGAGGAAACACGCGGAAGGGTAGTCGGCGAATGGAATATCAAATTAGAGATGAGGGTGGGGGAATCCTTCGATAGCGAACCAGGATAGTGAGAACAGCTCAACTCACCTGATGGTGACGCTCCCTAGCTTATTCTGAAGTTCACCCCAAAACTTGAACAGACTCGAAACAGCGATTCTGATGAAACCATCGCACGCTATATTTCACATACAGTCAAATGCGCTAACTTTGCCTCGCGGGGTATCTTTGCCCATAAGGGAAGATTTAAGTTCAACTTGAAATATTAAAAAAAGTATTGAATATGGTAACAATATTTCGCCTGTAGTAGAAAATTCAACATTATTTTGGCAATACTACAAATCTGCTTTGTTTCTAATGTGAGTCAGTCGCCTGTTAAAGCTTGTGCAGACGGGGTGTCGTTTTGTGGTGCCAATTTTGTGTTTCACAATTTGGAGACGGCTTGGTAACATTGCCCAATCATTTTTTGGCTTACGTATTGTTAATTAAACTTCCGTATTTATTTACAACTTTGTCTTTTCCTGGACAATTACAATATGTATTATCTATAGGTCCGTAAAGGGCGTATTTCGATGAAAATAAGAAGTGGGCAAAGTTGGCTAAAATTGCAGGTAATTTTGCCCACATAAAAAAAATCTAATTTTGACCTTTTTTGTCGTATTTTTCCTGTTTTAGTTTTCAAAAATCCAATTGTGCGATCATGTTACTGTCTCTTGTCATTAAAAAAATATATACTTCCTTAATATATTTTCGAGAAATATCAAGTTTTAAGAAAAAAGCGGTCAATGTTGGAGCATTCATTTCACGGTGCACAAATCTTCTGTGTTATTGCACTGGATCCAACGAATGATCAAAAACGAACTAGCCGAGCTGAGGAACAGGTTCACACTGATTTGGAAATATGCTAAGGGGTAGGAACAAACCTAAAACTAACGACAATATACAACATTTAACAATTATCATTTTGCTTCAAGTACGGAAGTATATGTGTTCACCTAATAACGAAAATAATCATTACGAATAGCAAAATGTTTAAACACTTACTCTGCGGTGGTGGGTCAGATTTGACCCGGGTGTTTGTAAAAATATGGATTACGCTATAAATATTCGTTTAATGCTGTTTTCCTTCTAGCTAATCTTTTAAATGTTATTGGACGAGATTCAAATGGGTTATTGATAAAAATGTGAAAAAACGCCCAAAAACTGACCTAGGCTGTATCTCAGCGCTTACCCCGAGGTATGCGTCATGTATTTGTTTTGAATTATTTTCATCTGGCGGCCCCTAGACAATGCCAGTAATATAATTAATTAATTAATTAAAATAAAATATCTATAAAAAATCTTCCACAAAACAGTTGAACAACCGAAAACTTGAGGTAGGTCAAAAATGACCCAACACCGCCGGACGTGTTTTGTTTTGACCCACCGTGCTGTAAATGTTATGTTAATAGGTACAATTAAGGCTGCATTTATTTTCATCGCTTCAATAGCTGAAATGAACGGAATTGCAACGAACACTTGAACAAGTGTACCTCGCTGGCGTCACTTTTTACTGTGCATTTGTACATATTGACAAATCTTATATTCAAATATAAACATTACACACTGAAGAACTGTCATCAATCTCTTGGAGAATAATCACAATTAGAAGAATGAAATTTATGCAGAAAAGTCGAAAATCTTTTCTGGCGATTTAGTAAAAATACACAAATTCACTATTCATTTAAAAAAAACCTTAATAACAATCGTTTGATTATTGGAAAGATTTTTTTTTTGATAAACTGATACATATTCATACCTCCGTCAGCCACCAACGACTCGGGCGAGGGCCGCCAGACATCCAATAGCATTTAGAAAGGATATTCAGTGAAAAAAGTGACAAGACGTCAAAAAAAGTTTGAGCATAGATAAAGATACCCGTAGATGGATGTGTACTGTATCATTAAACCATAGAGGCCATACTTATATTCAATGCAATGAATAAGAATGCATGTCGATAAAAACATAAACACTGGTCGTAGCGCAATCAATATTAGTGTTGATCACGAAAAGGTAGCGCGAGGGTAAATTAAATTAACACGAAAGGGGGAAAAAAGAAAAATTCTTATTACTACTTATATCTAACCTTAATTAAGCCCGGTCGCACTGATTGTTTTTCTCACTCACTACTTTGTCCATCGCAATTCGTCATGGATGACCACGCGTGGCGAACCACTACCACCTGGATCCCGTTGACCACGTGCCGCCGACTATTGATTGAACCCCGCCCCTGGTCCAGGATGCAGGCTATGCCACTCCACTGGATGTCATGCTGCCTCACCGCATCGGTTGGGTTCCGATTCTCTGGTCATGTAGCGAGGAATATCCCTCGCTTACCTCGCGCCCAAGACGAGGTCTCCAAATGCCATCCACGTGGCACATCGCAGCTTCTTGCCGGTTTGATGGATTGCGTCTTCGGAACAATGGCGGTCGGCGAGGAGCTACCGGAGGCCAATCGCAAACCGCCAGCACTCCGGAAGCATGTCGGAGCGTCGGAATGGCGTAGAACGAGAGACTGCCTTGAGCTTGTGTCGCGGTCTATCTTAACCCTTGCATGGGGCAGGGAGGTGGCCACCCTTATTCCGGCCGCAAACGTCTGTAGGAGCGAAGAAAGGAGGGTTCAGCGTCGCTCGGCGCGCGGCCCACGCACAGCGTGTTATAATATAACTAAACATAAATTTAAAACTTCGCTCCAAAAATAAAAGGTACAATGCGTGAACGTCACACATTAACAATGTCTTATTTTTTTTGCCATTTCCGCTCGCTTGTTGGAGCATATCTAACCTCAAAAGTGAAAAAAGTGACAAGACTGTTTTGCAGTACGACAATCTTAAATTGTATAAAAGTGATTTACATGTTTGAGACATATCTATCATATCGAGATATATTACTGTGGGAACGGTGATTTTATTCCACCGCCATTGTCGCCGTCCCCATCTGCCTAACTTCTATATTCAGGGAACCAAGAAAAGCAGCAGTCAGTTCTGCTCCATTTGGCCTGTTTGGACCGGCGCTCGATCTTTTAGCGAGACTGAGACGATCAACTCGCTTCGTTATCATTTGTCCTCTTCATTTCCTAACTCTGACACATACGAATCAACACTAACCAACGTTTGTTTCCACTGCCAATCCTCTACATCACTATTCCTGAAAGTAATACGTTTTTCTTATTATCATGTATTTTATTTTAACGTTATTCGAAAGGCCAAACGTGTGATCATTGGTAACTTTTTATTATTGTAAAAACCTTACTAAATTAATTTGTTTGCACAAACGGATTGTGCGTGCAATGGTATAAAATGAAATGGTTAACTAATTTCGAAATCGAATATCGGATCGTAAAATACGAAAATAAAACTGTCAAACAGTTGTTTAAAAGTTTTATTAGTTTTAATTTATTCTCGAATAATATAAAATTAACTCACTTATCCCAGGTGCCAATGAACCCATTAATCTTAAAAAGTAATATTCCTCTTTTAATGATTATGGAAGGAATAATAAATACACGGCGCTACTGGACGTATACTATTTACAGACCATTCTAACTCGGTCTCCGTAGTCTCATATACGTAGGAACTGTCAATGAATTATTAGAAAATTCATTTTTGAAACCCCCGTGTCTATGGTCGTCCGCCATTTGACGATTGTCATTTGTTGATCGTGTCACGTCATCGCGTGTCGCTGGAACCATGGATCTTGCTGATCCAGGCCCTGCCATCAAGCCGGAGCCAGGGTCTCCGACTAGGAGCGGCGAAGAAGGGGAAGACGATGGAGTTCTCTATTCTGATATAGAAATATCGCTGCCTGAAATGAAGCAGGAATGCTCTGAATACTCCAGGAAGACCGACGGTATGGTGAATGTTTCTTTGTAATGTACTATTGAATCGTAAGATAAAGGTAAAAGGTATAAAAAGCGTATTGTTATGGATTTAAGTTCATCAATAAAATTCTTCAAATGTACAAAATTTTTTTTTTTACATTAGCATTTTTAGGATACTATTCTGTAATGTTTTTTTGTTTCTGTATATATCGTTCTGGCAGCCATGCTGGCTTTTAGATCACGTGATCATCAACAAGTGTTGCCATTAGCTGGTTTCATTTTGGGGGAATAACAACAATACTCAGTCTGCTTTGGGGTATTTGGAACCAAACCTGATTTTGAACATGTAATATTAATAAATTTAAGTGGTGTTTGCGAGAAATAGTGTATTCTGCATGTAGCTGACAAAAAAGTCTACAAAACTGCTTATCCGAAATCCGATTTATCGGGTTTTGAAATAAGGCGCTACATATCCGTTTTTAACAGGTTGCAAGTGAAAGAAAATGAGGTATGAAGATTCTTTAAGTTATTAAAACTTTTTATTTATGTTTTTGTAAGAATTTATATTAATAAATTGGTAATATACAATGGAATCTGTACTATATTTATTGAGTAATGTTTGTTATAATTATCGAGGGCATTCACCAAAACATTAAAATCTACAAGCAAACTAAAATCAAATCCTAATACCTTACATTATAAAGTAACAGTCTTTGACCGTGCCACTTGCTATGGTCTCACATTAATTGTACTAATCTACAGTTGTAAACAAATTTGTTAGTATTTGTTATACAAATGTTGATTTAAATTCACATGTTTCCTTAAAAATATCATTCATTAAGATTTTTGGCAACTTTCCGAAATTTACACATCTTCGACTAGTAATTTAGTCAAATACTTACCCATAAATATTAAATTGAACATTCTAAATTAAAAATAGTTTACTTGTTTTGCAGATCTTCGCAGAACGCCAGATTACTTTATGGAAAACCCGACTTCGACTATTCAAGTCATGAAGCAAGAAGTTGAGATCACGTACACCGCCAACGAAATGTCTAAAGGTCATCCGAATACTTACTCTGGAGAAAAAACATTTACATGTTCACAGTGCGCTTATACAAGTATTCTTAAAAGCAGATTAAGAAGGCATCTGCTCACACACTTTGGAAAGAAACCGTTTTCATGTACACAGTGCAGTTTTACGTGTTGTGACAAAAGCAACTTAAAAAGGCACGCCTTTACTCACACTGCAGAGAAACAGTTTGTATGTTCACAGTGTACGTACAAGTGTAATCGTAAAAGTAACATGAGAAACCACACATTGATCCACAGTGGGGAGAAACCACTTTCATGTCCTCACTGCTCCTACACATGCATTGAGAAAGGTAACTTAAGTAGACACGTGCTCACGCACACTGGCGATAAACCGTTTTTAGATTTGCAGTGCACAAATATGTGTAAAAAGAATGTTTCATGTTCATTATGCGCCTACACATGCAATGATAAAAGCAACTTAAGACGACATATGGTCACCCACACGGACGAGAAACCATTTTCATGTTCGAAGTGTTCGTATGTATGTAAACTGAAACGAGAATTGATAAGTCATCAGCTTACTCACTCTGAGGAGAAACCATTTTCATGTTCCCTGTGCCCTTATACATGTAATTATAACAAAAGCTTGATAGCTCACATGCTGAATCACTCTGGGGACAAACCTTTTTCATGTTCGCAGTGCAATTATACAAGCACTGATAAAAGCAACTTAAAAAGACATTTTCTTGTTCACAGTGGGGTGAAACGGTTTTCATGTTCACAGTGCTCTCATACGAGTAGTAATAAAAGCAATTTAAGAAGTCACATGCTCACGCACACTGAAGAGAAACCGTTTTCATGTTCGGTGTGTACATTTAAATGTAAAAGGAAACGAGAATTAATAGTTCATCAGCTAACACACTCTGGGCAGAAACCGTTTTCATGTTTGCAATGTACTTATACAAGTATTAACAAAAGCAACTTTAGAAGACATAATATTCTTGCTCACACTGGAGTGAAACCATTTCCATGTTCACAGTGCGCGTACACTAGTAGTAGTAGAAGCAACTTGAGAAGTCACATGCTCACACACACTGCTGACAAGCCGTTTTCGTGTTCGGAGTGCACTTTTAAGTGCAAAAGGAAACGAGAATTACTAATACATAAACTTACTCACTCTGGTGAGAAACCATTTTCATGTTCGGAGTGCTCTTATACCAGTAAGAGAAAGCAAGACTTAATGATTCATCAGTTTACTCATTCGGAAGAGAAACCGTTTGTTTGTGCAGAATGCGATTATAAATGTATTACAAAGAGAAGCTGGAATATCCATATGAATAAACATGCACGATTAAATTGAACCAGCTTTCTTGCAGCGCTACGGTTCATTAGGGTGCATCGCTGATTTAGAGCTACTCGATCCTGTCAAGAAAAATGTGTCATTTCTTATCAATTTTAATTCTGGAAATTAAGTAACATAAGATTTTGAGAATCTGTTTCACATGATATGATTGTCATATAAAAAGCTGATGGTGGGGTGGATCCCATCGACAAATCAGTACCCAGTGGGTTCATCTCCCAGGGAAGTACATACGTATCCTCAGACAACGGAGCAAGCTCAGTCTCCGTTTTCCTGGTGGACTTCGAGTGCCACACTTTCCGACCCTTACTGTCATCCATTGCATCTAGTAGATTCATAGTTCATCTCCTTTTATTACTCTGTCCACTCTACTCCTTTACAGCTCCTGCTCGTCCTATTTTCCTTGCTCTTTTCATTACATTATTCCTCATTGCTACATCTATGTTTATTTTCCTTACATATCATTTTATTTTGTCAACTATTATTTCTTTTAATAATAACCTTATTGTTCATTGCGTAAATGTTACGTGGCAATAAAATAATTGTTGAAAAATAAATTATTTTTATAATGAGAGTACCTTCCTACTAATACCGAGCTTCCTACTAATAGATTATCTAATAAATATGAATACTTATTTATAAAAACCTGAGACGATCGATTTAACGATTCAATCATTTATAGAAATTGACCTACCAATTTTTTGCCTAGATCATGTCATATCTCTCCGTTGGAATATTTGTAATGTCACTTGTTTATGCTGATAAAACAACAATAATTAAAAATAACACAAATCGTGTTCTTGCACCAGATTTATGTGAAAGAGTGGCTGAAATTTCGATCCGAAGAGTGCATTGTATCAGACGTAGTCAGGTGTACATTTTAATGAAATTATATTCCATCGGTAATGGCGTCGAATGATCTTTGAAAGAATTATTTTTTATTGATATCATACATTTAATTCAATTTTAAAGTTGTATCGCGCTTGCTGGATAACCCTATATGTAGTTGCAAAATCGGAATTATATTTTATATATATTTTAATTAGTTAAACATTTTTTAATGCACTTGTAAAGATTTTACTGGAAAAATGTACAGAAAAAATGTATCGAAAACTTATTTTAGTTGCTACCTAGATTGCATCCTGAATTTTTTTCTCTCCTGGAAAATGCGTTATTCAATTTCGCTTCATCAACGGGAAATGTTTAAACTTTTATTCTGTAGCTTTTTAAAATCGATATATCTGTTATTAAATTTTTAAAAGAAATCAACTTTACATTACGACTGTTGCCGTAAATACTTCGATAGCTAGTTCTGTGTTTTCTATTGGTAATGATGAATACGGTAATTCAATCTATGTAAATTCAAATTACACAAACCTTTGTGAACCTGTGCTGGTTGACCCTCCTTGTAGTCTGATGGTCCTCAAATATGCTGGTCAGCCACCGAAAACCTTCACACAACCGATAATCCGAAATTATATATACTAAATGTTTTTATTATCGCCGCCATACAAAGTCCGTCCGAATCACAATAACTTTTTTCCCAGAAGCCGCTTCGCTTTTGTTTTCTGTTTTTAAATCCACACAAAAAGAACACACATATTCAAAATTTTATATCAGCCCTACCTATCGAAGTATAAAAGCGAGCGAAGAAGTAAACAACGACGTACATTTAAATTACAACGAATCTCAAATACCTTTGTGTAATACACACTAGGGGATGCCAGAATTAGATCTTTGGGGGTTAGGATGGTGGTTAAATGAAATAGATGTTTGTTTGCGCGTGTTAAGTTTTATTATGACAGTATGATAAAAACAAGAAAGACATAGAATGAAATGAATGAATGTGAAATGAAATGAAGTGAAGCGGGTTGGCGGTCTCGTTCGGCTCTCGAGAGCCGGCAAGACCGCCGTTGTGAAACGCTGAAACTGGAGAGACTGCCTAGCGGTGAATTCTGAGCCAGGCTTGTAGCAGCAGCCGGCAGCGCTGTCGCTAGAGTCAATGCCGACTGAGATGGCGGTGGATTTGAATTCCGGTCGCTACAGATCTATACATTTTTATTAAATTTGAATAAACTTTGATAAAACTGATAATACATATTAATATAATTTTTTCGATAAACAGGTTTTATTTAGACATATATATTTTTAGTTAGGAAACTCATTTAATTTGTATTAAAAATACCACTGTTCATAAACAATCTTTTGAAAAACTATAACATTAAAATAATAATTTGTTCTCTTTAAAAATGCATTTATTATGAATAATAATCCCTATAATCTGGTTTAATCCTTCCGTAGCCATACAGTAACACACACGAGTGTACTGCTAGACACATATCAGTGCTCGCGCACCGTTATATCGTGCATATAATAAACGGTTGGTTATATTATCGTATTATTAACAGTTTACTAAAAATACTTATTATTTTTACATTCCTTGCGGTAACACAAGTTTACATTGTGTATGTGTACGAATATTTTCTATCACGGTGTCCATCACAAAATCCAACTAAACATAAAGAAATCATGTAGCATGTGTAAGAAAAGAAGTTTAATGAAAGTAACACATTTATACTCTGTCCAACGCCACCACCAGCCAGACAGACATTTCAGATCCCTTTGCAAGGCCCTATCAATGCCGTATATTATTGTTGTAAGAATCACCGATTAACACATCTTGTTTTCTATTAATCAATTGTGACTTCAGTGCAATAAATACCAAGCTATTGTAAGTACTATCTGTGTTTGCTCTTTCTAGCCCCGATTTCATTTATTAATATGTTAATGTTTTAAATATGATGGGATGACGGTCAACGTGTGATAAATAAAAAGTATAATACCTTGGGTTTGATGGTCATTTATTACAGTAACTCGATATTATATTGAAGAACGTATGAAGTATTTGACTACACGGTAATTTACACTTGATCAGACACGTAGAAGACACCAGCCGCGAGGACAGAATATTATCTCGTTTTCCGCGCCCGGCCGCCTCGCGGAATTTTCCCCTAGCGGGTGTCCGACACATCGTATCGGTACTCGGCTACTTAGTGGTAGGACCGCCAGATGGCCTATGGTGCATATCGCTACAATATCATCTATAAGTTTATACATTTCTCCAAATACAGTCATAAATAAGAAAACCTTAAAACCAAGAACATAATCATAAGTACGTAATGCGAGAAAACAATGGTGGTCGCGTGGCGAGAAAAATGACCTTTATTTTGAATACGCTGTGTTGTTAACGGAACATAACAATACACAAATCAAGTGTAGTTAAGTAGACAATAATAAATACACAGAAAAAATTCGATGGGTAATCAATACATTTTATAAGATAAATCTTAGTCACATAAATGAGAAAGTGTTTAAGTTAAGCATAAAGAAGTTTTGTTATCCAGCATAACGTGGGAGTTATCTTGAAGACTTCTGAGATGTCCACCGGATTAGGCTGATTGCCACGAAGTGTAGGACTCCCGGCGGAGTTCCAATGCGATTCACGCTTCACGACAGACGGAAACAACACTCTCCAGCTTCAACATCAATACTTTACAATTAATATTTTGAAATTTTAATTAAGAGTATTCAAGATAAATGGATTGTCACATGTTTATGGGTGCTCTTGTCCACTCCAGGGTTGATAAACTTTCAAAACGAAACATGCACATATTACATATATAAATATATATATATATAGTTACATTAGCCGACCATGTAGCTCAGGACGAGAATATCTGGAGAACATTTTTCAGCACGACTATGACCTAAACGGCCTACAATGGCAATAGTAGTAGAAGAGTGCAGTTGTTTCATGTTTTAATTTAATCGTACGTGCTTATTCATATGCGTTTTTAAGCTATTCTTTGCAATACATTTTTATTCGCACTCGGCACATGCAAACAGTTTATCTGCAGTGTGAGTAAGCAAGTGAACTCTTAAGTTGTTCTTGTCATTGCATGTATAATTGCACTGTGTACATGAAAACATTTTCTATCTAGAATGTTTAAGCTGATGAATTGTTAAGGCACATTTCCATTTAGACTTAAACGAGCACACAGAACATGAAAACGGTTTCTCTGTAGTGTGAGTAATCTTATGGCGTTGTAATTCTGTTTTAGTTTTGCATGTATATTCGCACTTCGAACAATGAAACGGTTTCACTCCACTATGAGTAAGCATATGACTTTTTAAGTGACCTTTACGATTACAGGAATACGTACACTGTGAACATGAAAACAGTTTCTGCCCAATGTGATTGAGCATATGAGACTTTAGGTAATTTTTTTTGATACATGTATAAGTACACTGTGAACACGAAAATGTTTTCTCTCTAGTGTGAGAAAACACGTGACTTATTAAGTTACTTTTAGCACTAGATGTATTACCACTGTATGTACCAGATTCAAGTTTATCTCCGCCGTGAGTAAGTAAATGGGTGTTTAAGTTATTTTTACGATTACACGTATAAGGACACTGTGAACATGAAAATGGAATCCGTATAGTGTGAATAAGCTCATGGCGGTGTAAATTTCCTTTACTTTTACAAGTATATTCGCATTTCAAACATGAAAACGGTTTCTCTTTAGAATGAACACGAATATGACTTCTTAAATAGCTTATGTCGAAACAGGAATAAGTGCACTGTGAACATGAAAATGGTTTCTCTCCAGTGTGATTGAGCATATGGATTTTTAAGCTGCTTTTACGATTACATGTATATGCGCACTCCGAACATGAAAACGGTTTCTGTGTTGTATGAATAAGCTCATGGCGATGTAATTCTGTTTCATTTTTACAAGTATATTCGCACTTCAAACATGAAAACGGTTTCTCTTTAGAATGAGTACGAATGTGACTTCTTAAGTGACTTATGTGATTACAGGAATAGGTGCATTGCGAACATGAAAATGGTTTAACGCCAGTGTGAGTGAGTATGTGGGTTCTTAAGTTGTGTTTCCAATTACACATATAGGTGCATTGTGAACATGAAAATAGTTTATGCCCGGTGTGATTGAGCATGTGAGTTCTCAAGTTACTTTTTTGATTACATGTATAAGTGCAGTGTGTACAAGAAAAGGGTTTATATCCAACGTGAGATAGTAAATGGATTTTTAAGTTATTTTTACGATTACTCGTATAGGTGCATTGTGAACATGAATATGGTGACGCCCCAGTATGATTAAGAATGTGGGTTCTTAAGCTACTTTTATGATTACACGTATATGAACACTGTGAACATGAAAATAGTTTCAGTGCATTGTGTGTCAGCATGTGGCTTATTAACTTGCTTTTGCTGCTACAAACATAAGCGCAACGCAAACAAGAAATAAACTTCATTGGAGTGATGGGGCGGATTTTTGATATTTTTTTGTCGATGTTGGTGATCTCCAATGTTGCCTGTTTTTCAAGGATAGTTGACGACACAGTCGAGTTGGCCAAAAATGAATCCCGTTGATTCAGGAGACCTGGAAAGGAAATAAATTATTTGTATCAAAAAATAATGATATATACGGTTACAAAACTCTTTGACATCTACGTTGGGGAGAAACTTGTCCCAAACGTCTCAAACCAATAATTACAACTCAAAAAATAATAATACAAATAATTTTAAAAAGGTTATAGATTACAGGTTTTAAATTTATCTTCCTTACATAAAAAAAAAACTGTTTTATTTCATTTTTTGAATAGGACAAAATAAAAATTCATCACAACTATCAGACTCAGACTATAAAACTAATGAACATGTTAAAATGTCTAAATTAGGAATAAGACAGAGACATGCATCACACATCGCTTCTAGACTGTATAATCAAATACCAAAATCAATTAAATTATCAGGAAATATAAATGTGTACATAAAAGAGGTTCTAAAATGGCTTAAATGTCTTGAAAATTATTAAATAATTATGTATTCCAAATCTTTTTGAATCCAAAGTTGTAATCTAATCAATTTCTTAACATTTTATATATAATGTTATTAATTTTCATATTGTATTATTATAGAACTTGATCTTGTTTTATATAAATATTGATAGCCACCCTCATATTTCTAGATCTTTCTTGTTGAAATAAATTAAATAAACTTCAGCTCTTGTATTATAGCAGTCATGTATATTATAAAATATGTATAATGGCGTCTATACTGTGGAAATCTAAACGCATGCGATATATTTGAAGTTAAATATGTTGCAGCATTAAGTGTCATGGTGAAGTAGTTTCAGTGAAAAGTACCCACCACTTATCCAGTACTGTTTTATGAGCTCATGCTCTATTATAGTTCTCCGGTCTATGCCGGTTTCATACGATCAGAGATGACGTAGGGTATCATTGTGAGGAATATAAAGACCAAAGAAACACTCTCAAAAAAGGAAATAACACGATACACAGAAGAAAAATGATTCGCGTTAATACAAGGCAAGTGGTTACAGGACGGCATCTAGCGATCGCTTGCGAATATCGGCGGAACACACGGCCGCTAGAGGTCATCTGTTGTGCGGGTAGACCGACGCTACCTAACCACATCCCTGCTGTTAACATCGTCAACTATCGGAACTATGGAAGTAGTCCGTCATTCTCAAGAAAATCCTGAAAGCTTAACACGTCTCCGCCGATTCCGATCCCTGACCATTATTCTCCAATTCCGGGATTTTACCATTATACTCCAGTTCTCTTCCACACACTCAGCCCACCTTTTCCTCGGTCGCACCCCCTAGATCAAGATCGTTGGAGTACTGTCAACTGACATTCTTTCACCACGGCCAGCCCATAGCATTCTTCGTTCGTGGTTTATATTAAATCTGTAAGTTCCATTTTCTCGTGTAGATCGATAACTAGGCATCACGTTTCGCAAACGTAAGTTACTGCTCTTATTATATTCACAACGAGTATTTTACGTGCCAGAAACCAACTTACCGTCGCGCTGCTCGGCCATCCTGGAGTACTCCGAGCACTCTTGCTTAATGTCGGGGAGAGATATATCTATTTCAGTGAAGAGGACCTCTCCATCGTCTTCTCCTGCAGACCCTGGCTCAGGCTTGACGGCAGGAGCATCCTTTATAACAAGATCATTTTCCATTTTAACATCGCACACTCGTGAATCTCCCTCGACCCTCGCTTCAAACTCCACGGGCAATTGCGGGAAATAAATCTCCATCTTTAGATCTGCCTCGGATAAGAATGCTTCATTGTGATCTTCTCCTCCGCTGATCTCTGGTTCAGGCTTGACTGGAGGAACAACGTCATCCATAGTTTCAATCCGTTCTTATAATTATAATTATTACAAGAGAATTCAGGACGATAACCATAGAGAAAATTTTCTGTGCATTGTGTGGCGAGATAAAAAATATATATTTATTTTTCTCCAATGATTCCTACTTACTAACGTAATTATTAAAATTAATTAATAAAAAAATTTATTTTCAACTCGACACCTGATTACTGTAGCGAACAACAATTTATGAAATTTTCCAGGCTAGAGTAAATTATGTTATATTTGAAATTGCACGGCAGCGCCGACGGCCGCCTGTTTTACCAACATCCAGCTCAGGCAGACATTAGCTAGGGGACTGAATGAATGCAGAAATTACTTGTTGGCAGGGAGAGGGCTTTCGACAGACGACAAGGAGAGGTGGAGAAAGATTACCGTATCAAAACAGCGTTAGACGATGTGAAATCGGGAAATATCTGAGCCCCAATTGACTCGCGTCAAGGATGGCTCACCTGCTGAGATCCATGAGAAGATTCCTGGCTAGCAGCCGTGTGAACGAGTCGAGGCCTGTCAATCGGAGGCGAGATTAAATTTTAGCCCGAGCGCGCGTCGTCTTGAAGAAGATCGCTCCCACAACCCATTTGGATGAGTAAAGTATATGTGAAATCTAAAACCCTGTAAAGTGTCTGCCTTTCCCTGTTGTTCGGAAGTGCTGTTCGGTATTTGCAAAAACAAGTTTTGGCGCTTCTTTCGAATTGGCCGCGACCCATGTTATTAATACATTTCCGCATCCATATCTTTTCTCATGCTTGTCTTATAAGTGTGATTTGTGACCGTGACGTCAGCAGACGTCAACTTGACCGATTTTTGTTCGATCTAGACATCGCAATAGCATTCGTGGTGTAAACATTTCAGCTCCAGTGCACCAGCACTGTATTTGGTGACGTTGTTTTTGATCACGCATTGTTTGTTGTTTGTTTGTGTGTTCCGTGGTTAAAATCAGAGAACGAAATTGCGCGTCCGAGCGTCGAGCCCAACGGCGCCTTCCGCAGCGGTACGTACGGCAAGAGAGCGGTACTAATATCACATCAAACGGCCGAGTTACTCTCGAATTTAGCGAAAAGGGAGGGGGTAAAACCTCCATTACTCCTTGCAAAAAACGGCGCTACATAAAGGTTGAGAAAACCAACTCTACGTCAGCTTTATCGGTCCCATCCCCGGCCGAGTTGACTCGGTCCGTTTCGTAGCGTCATTGTATCCGTTACATAAAGCTAACGCCCTTTGTCGACTTAAAGTAGTCGATGTGAAGCTCTCCTCCAACATATCGTTTTAGACGATTGTACGTTCAGTGAACTTTTTCGCACAGCCGCGTCATCGTGTACGCTACACAGAGCTCGCGCCCTCTATTGACTTTACCTAGTTGATCAGTGGTTTTCGTCCAAAAAGCCGTGACCGACGATTGTAGGTATACGCCACATAGAGCTCGTGACCTCTGTCGACTTTACCGTGTCGAAGAGAGCCTATCGTCTATCGCGTCGTGTCCGACGATTGTGTGTTCAGTGAGCGACACATCAAAAGATATTCTTTCTCTTATGAACCTATTTCTTTCTACTTTATTTTAATCACGCAACGTCTTTCATTTAGTTGCGGACGAAAACAGCTGATGATATTAATGTCATTAAATATATTACATTATTATTGACATTTATACAATAATTATTATATATTGCTAATGTAATTTAATAGTTAATATATTTCTCTATATATAGGCATACGTTAAATTCAACTATAGACTGTCACGTGCGAAAAAACAATAGCAGTATTTCATAATTGTGGCGCGTTGGCAATAAAACAAAAGTATACACTTATCAAGTGTAGTTTAATAAACAACCACGCACAGAAATAAAACACGTAGAGTACTTGCTTAGAAGATATAATATTACCAAAGACACACAACTGCACAGCGGCGGAAAAAAGGTTAGTCAATGTCTCGACTTCCGACATGCCAGTCGGGAATACGTCAGGCTGGTATTGTGTCCTCGGGGTATCCCGAGAAGGTCAACCCATCTTGCCATATCATCGGGGTCTATCGCCAGTTATCTATTTTACAATTTTTACTTAATCTCGTAAGACAGATTCACAAAAGTATGCGCAATTCTCGGGGAATACATTCTTTCAAAAATAAGCAAAATTATTTCAGAGAATAAGGGACTTTATTGTTGTCAAAACAAGTAAGAAATGTGATAACAAGATTGCACATTGGCCTAGTGGACCGAGCAGCTTAGGACTGGAAGGTTTAGAAACTAGCGTTTATACGACCTTGGATCTTAATAAAGCACAATGCTGGGAGCAGAGTCTAGTTGTTTCAACTTAATCATATGTGTTTATTCATATGGATTATAAAGCTTTTCTTCGCAATACATTTATATTCGCATTCGGTACACGCAAACGGTTTTACTACAGTGTGAGTAAGCATATGACTTCTTAAGTTGCTTTTATCACTACATATATAACTGCACTGTATACATGAAAAACGTTTATCTCCAGAATGAGTCATCTGATGAATTTTTAAGTCACGCTTCCTTTTATATTTATAAGAGCAATCTGAACAAGAAAACGGTTTCTCTGTAGTGTGCGTAATCTCATGGCGTTGCAATTCTCTTTTACTTTTACATGTATATTCGCACTTCAAACATGAAAACGGTTTAACTTTAGCATGCGTAAGAACATGAGTTTTTAAGTGACTTTTGTGATTACAGGAATAAGCACATTGTGAACACGAAAACGGTTTAACCCCAGTATGAGTCAGTATGTGGGTTCTTAAGTTATTTTTCCAATTGCACATATAAGTACACTGTGAACATGAAAACAGTTTTTGCCCAGTGTGATTAAGCATATGAGTTCTCAAATTTCTTTTTCGATTACATGTATAAGCGCATTGTGAACATGAAAATAGTTTCTCTGTGGTGTGAGTTAGCATGTGATTTTTTAAATTGCTTTTGTCACTACATGTATAAGAGCAGTGTGTACAAGATAACGGTTTATCTCCAAGGTGAGTAAGTAAATGGCTTTTTAAGTTATTTTTACGATTACACGAGTAGGTGCAATGTGAACATGAATATGGTTTCTCCCCAGTGTGATTAAGTATGTGAATTTTTAAACTACTTTTATGATTGCATGTATATGAACACTTCGAACATGAAAACAGTTTTACTGTACTGTGAACAGCCATATGACTTCTTAAGTAACCTTCGTTGTGACAAGAGTATTTGCACTGTGAGCATGAAAACGTTCTATCCACAGTGTGAGTTAGTATGTGGTTCCTTAAGTTGTTTTTCCAATTACTCGAATAATCGCACTGTGAACATGAAAGTGGTTTCACTGCATTATGAGTAAGCAAGTGTCTTCTTAAGTTGCCATTATTACTACACGTATAAGTGCACTGTAAACAAGAAATCGGTTTCTCGTTAGTATGCGTAAGTATGTGAACCCTCAAGTGACCTCTATGATTGCAGGAGTATGAGCACATTGAACATGAAAACGGTTTATCTCCAGTGTGAGTAAGTGTATGATTTTTTAAGTTGGTTTTACGATTACACGTATAAGCGCACTGTGAACATGAAAATGGTCTCTCCCCGGTGTGATTAAGCATATGGGTTTGCAGGCTGATTTTATGATTACATGTATATGCGCATTGCGAACATGAAAACCGTTTCTCTGCACTGTGAGTAAGAATGTGGCTTTTTAATTTGCCTTTAGTACTACATTTATAGTCGCAACCTGTACATAAATACGACTTCGTTGGAGAGATAGTAATCATACGACTTTTCAATATTTTTTTAGCGCTGTATGTGATCTCCAAATTTGGCTTCCTTTCAGGGATAGTTAGAGTCTCAGATGAGTTGTCCAAATAAGTGTCACGTAGATCCAAAAGACCTGCAAAGAAAATAAACCATTTGCATCACAAAATGTGTGTCTTTTAAAACATGCAACTAGAGATTAAATCAAATATATAATTCAATTCATTGAATTCTAATGAAAAAATGTTAAAAATCCTACAAATATATATTTATATCCTCAATCTAAATTATGTTCTTTGTAACTTTGGAATAATTATTAAAAAAATGACAAAATAAAAGCGTTTAGAAAACTATTTGGAAAATTGTTACATTATCGCAGGCTTCTACCCTAACCGTCATTAAAATCATTTTTCCCAAATACTCGGCCCATTAGTTAGTGATTTGTGGGTTCATATTCATACGTAGGTAATAATTAAAAGAATTTTTAAGGAGAATACATTATACCACAGAACATAGTTATATAGTATTTTAACTCAGATAAATACATCAATTAGAAAGATATACGACTAAAATCAGTATACCGTGAAAAATATATTTGTCGCTATCGAGATTCGAACAAGGATCTTTTCCTATTCGGGGAAATGCGTTACGTTGACGACATATTTCGAACCTGTATACTGCAGCAATCAATCGAATAAATCCGTAAGTAGTTTCTCTTTTCATAACCTGATCTATTCTAGAACTACACGTGTTGCTCACATTCCGTTATCGTCCTCAAATAAACACTGGGAGAAATGGGGCCACAGTCTCGACTCATCAAACCTTCTGATCAACACTTTTTTATAAACTTCATCATCACACAATAATCCTCAAATGTCATTTCCCGTCTTACTTCGGGCTTTTTAACAACTGGTAAAATTACTAAAGCTACCAAATTGCGAAATTAAATAACAATCATAAAACATCAATCATTGTAGATTTCCGGGTCGCACGTCCCGCGGAATGGATTACCATAATTCCCAAGTCAAGGTCCCAATTCACACTAAAGACGAACAGTAAGATGGGTAAAGGGTAGGAGTTTGGAAGCGGAATATGTGTCAATAACATAAGTTGCGGCTGATATTCACGGATATGGAATAATCATCATTTCTGTTTCACATAAAATATATGTTTAATTCGCAAACTGTCATCCTGACGTGGTTTTCTCGAGACGACCTCATCTATAAAGTACACTAAAATATATTATTTTATCAAAAACTTGTTGCAATACATCGCAGTATTCATTCATTAGTGACGACATTATTATTAATTGGATATATAGCATATATAGGCAGCCATAGATATTATTTGAACAGAATACGCTCCCTGGTCACCTCAAGTGACATCTTGACAAGTGATATATTACGTCGCGAATTACTAATGTAAAGAAACCAACTCCTTACCGAGACTCTGTTCTGCCTTCCTGGAGTGCTCCGAGCATTCCAGCTTGATGTCGGGTAGAGATATATCTACATCAGTGTACAAGACTCCACCGCCGCTCCCAGCTGCAGACTCCGGATCAGGCTTGACGACAAAAACATTCACAATGCCAAGATCCTTTTCCATTTTAACACTGCACACTTTTGAACATCCCTCGGGCAATTGTGGGGAAATAATCTCCATCTTTACATCTACAACGGAGAATAATGCTTCACTGCCGCTGGTCCCCGGTTCAGGCTTGACTAGGGGTACAGTGTGTTCCATGATTATGCATCTACGTTATAATAACCTCAAAGTCAGTTACGATTAAGCGGTGTCAGAATATAACCATAGAGAAAACCGTCCGAAGCCGTAATGCCATGTGTGGCCAAATGAGAAAATTACTATTATTATTGTCCATCGACTCCTTCTCACTTACAGGTTGATTGAAATTGGTACCTATGGCGGTGTCTCACATGTGTCGTTATCGTATCTCGTTTATTATATTGTTTGCTGGACATTTGAAAGAAAAACGTAATATTAATAATAATGTCAAATACCTCGCGCCGGGTAACGCTAAACCCCTTTACCGCCGCTCCTAAACTGACATTCACGGCTGGACAAAGGGTAGCTAACACCCTCCCCTATGAGGTCCCATAGTTAAATGTGGTTAGTCTCAATTATCGCAAAGATTTAAAAATTTAGACCCTCCAGCGTTCCTTAAGTGTTGTCTTTATTTATAAAGTCATATAATATAAATTCATAGAACACAGTTTTACATACAGATGGAAAATTAAGGTGCATCAGTTTGAGGAAGACACTCAGGGATCCATTTATCAAAAATCACTTCCAAAAGAGGTTCAGTGGACGAGACACAAGATTGATTGAGTCACTTACAAGGACAGACTAACGGAGTTGCAAAACACGAGACATGGAGAATGAGATGTAGGCGCGTAGGTTGAGTCCCATCCACGCAGGTCGGCCTAACTACCAACCTAAGGAACTCCAACGAGTCACCCATTCCCGAATAAATACCTTTTGATGTATCAATTTGTAAAAATGTAACAAATAGTTTCAAAATACTAATTTAATGTATTCATTATAAATATATACATATAAAATCAATTTTATCGAAAAATATTGTTCTTGTGCTACCGGGATCTCTATTTCCAATCCGGGAAGTACACTTCCAATTGTGTTATGGCGCCAGTATTTTTCATGACAAATTATCGAACCTACATGTTACAATTTTTCAAATGAATACATCTGTCGTTCCATTATTTGAAAGCTATAGCGCAACAACAATATATTTCGATAAAATTGATTTTATATGTATATCTTTCTAATTAATACGTTTAATTGTTATTTAAAATATCACAGAGCGTCTGTTCTGAATAATTACAACTTCACAATAATAATGTGATCCCCATAATAAATAAATAACTACCTAGATTTTGAAATATTAATAAAATACTTTTCTAATGCAAGATTCTAGTATAAGATTATTCATATACCTCTCTGTATCGGTAAATCCCAAAACAAATTTGCATCTAAGGGTGTGTGCATGTGTGAGAAACTTTTCTTTAGAAGTGATGACATTTGACAGTTGATTAAACTCACAAAATGTCGATCAATGTAAAATATGACAGATCCTGCAGGTGCAAGAGTTGAGCTTCTCACTTTCTTATTTTTTTCTGGCAACGCCTCTCAAAGTCTACTCAAGGGACAATCACAAAACAATCACAACGGACGCAAAACAGCAAAAAAATTTAAAAAGTAAAAATTTTTTTTTTAGGGTTCCATTATATTTTATTATATTTATTTATTTATATATATATTGACATACATATTTTTTTCTAATAGAGGTGAATACATAATAAACTTATTTATACTCATACTTTATTGTATGGGATGGAGTAGACTTCACCTCTGATGTATACAGCGTTGTCCTACTTTGCTAGACTAAGGTCTGTGTTAAAGTAGCCAGTTGTGGTGTTATTTAAGTCATCGACAGGAATAAAAAGAAAATTACAAATATGTATAAAAAGGTAAAAATATAATAAAAATATATGTATGTATACTCAATTAATTGCTGAATTCGTAACACAAACAGTTTTAGCTTCATTTACATTAATTATAAATGATTTTATATTAATGTTGTCAGAGCGTGTGTCTGTACGCGGTAGGCCGATACGTAAAGCAAGAGGTATGTGTGTGTGCGCGCGGATGGTAATATAAACAATCGAGCCTTCTTTCTGCTCCGACGCGAAATAGACAACTTGTATTTTATTGTATTGTTCCATCTAGTATTGTATTAGAGTATTAAAAAACTGCTGTAAATTATCACCTGAAAAAATATTAAATTGATAAACTGCCATTGCGGATACATTAAGAATTTATCAGGAGTCAAATCTGATCGTTAACTCAACAATTTCTGGGCAGCCAGTCCTTTTACAAACCCTGTAGTTAAATATTTTTATTTATTTATTAATCTGTTATAATTACAATGATACAATTATTGTTTACAATAATTAGCTTATAATAAAATAAAATGTAATATATTTATGACAACGATATAAAAATATTATAAATTTCGTGATACATGTTCATCTTTAAAGTATCTTTTGATAGCATTGATTATTTATTTGTTATCATTAATATAATTTATTAGTATTGTAGCTGAATTTTTCGTTCAAATTGTTTCGTATTTACATATTTATACACATTTAAATACATTGCTCAACTAGGCAAGCCTGTTTATATATTTGATGGATTTCCTTAGATTTCAGACACATAATCAGAGACACTCGGCATTCTGTGAATGTACGGAAAGAGAATGGAACAGCTAGAAGAAGATAAATATTTTGAAGACATTGAAACTGGTTATGATTGTAGTGTTCATGACAACAAAGGTGTAATATACGTTCTGAACTAAGCAGCGCGTTCCGATTCTGGAGCGACATCTCCACCAACGCGCCAAATTCAACTGTAAAAATTGTATAAATATAGTGTATTAAATGTCCATAATGTCCTATTAGCCCTAGATTTCTATTGACTGTATTCACTGAGCACATTTCTCCAATTTATGCTGAGTAAAGCCACTTACCTGGTCTGTAATCTCTTAATCAAGTATCCGAATATATACAATAAACACCGACAAATATCCGTTATCTGTCATCTATACCGCCACACATTGTTTAACAGAGGCCAGTTCAAACGATGCTGGGAGTCGGCAAGTGTGCAGTTTAACCACATAAAATAGAGTGCACATACTAAAGTATTTTTTAAATCAGAGATAACCATACAACCATGTATGACACAACGCTAAACAGCTATTTAAAAACTAATACGGAAATTGTTTTTTCGCAGTCTCTCTATTTAATTTTTTCAGTATTCTCTTAAATCGTCCAAGAGGTATTATACTTTCTGGCACTGGTGAGAAAAATTGAACAATTAGTGGGCCCAGCTTATGGACACAGCGCAAGATAGATATTTCCCTAATTTAAATTGAATATTAAACAACTATCTATCTATTGTTTATCTAAGTGTACATAATAACAGTTGGTGTAGTCGCATTAAGCTATCACAAACAGAGGTTATCCGGTGTTTAATACCGCACCTGGTTATATATGCGCGTTATATATGTAGCAAGTACATAGAGAAATCAGAAGTATTTTACACAGATTTTTTTTAAAATGATTTATTTCATTGTAGATAGGTTCCACAGATAATATAAGTAACTGAATGGTATATGATAATGCTTCTTTAACGATATTAACATGTGCGGTGTGTAAATACATGCTTTCATCGTCTACAAATGGTGATACACATGCTTTCTAAAAGCACTTTTATTGTTACACTTATAAGTGCACTGTGAACATGAAAAACGATTCTCCCCAGCGTGTGTACGCATATGTATTATTATTGTGCCTTTTTGGTTACACGAATAATTGCACTGTGAACAAGTAAAAAGTTTATCTCCACTGTGCGTAAGACCATGACTTTTTAAGTCTGATTTTTGTTTGCACGAATAATTGCACTGTGAACATGAAAAGGGTTTTTTTCCACTATGCGTAAGAATGTGAGTTTTTAAGTTAGACTTTTGTTTGTATGAATAATTGCACTGTGAACATGAAAATGGCTTTTTTCTACTGTGTGTAAGAACGTGAGTTTTTAAGTTGGATTTTTGTTTGCATGAATAATTGCACTGTGAACATGAAAATGGTCTTTCGTCACTGTGCGTAAGAACATGTTGTTGTAGGTGTGCATTATGTTTACACGAATAACTACATTGCGAACATGAAAAGGGTTTCTCAGCACTATGAGTAAGCATGTGAATTCTTAACTTGCTTTTAGTATTACATTTAAAGTTGCAGTCTGAACATATATACGATATTTTTATAGCGTTGTATGTGATTTCCAAATCTGGATTACTTTCAGGGATAGTTGGAGGCTCGGTTGAATTGTCCAAAAGAGTATCACGTCGTTTCGAAAGACCTGCAAAGGAAATAAACTACTTGTATCACAAAATGTGTGTGTTTTAAATCTTTCAACTGGAGATTAAATCAAAAATATATATCAATTCATTAAATTGTAATAAAAAAAATGTTATTTTATATACTTAGTCTAATTTATGCTCTACGTAACTTTGGAATAATGGTAAAAACAAATCACAAAATAAAAAAGTTTGGAAACCTATTTGGAAATTTGTTACATTAACGCATAAAATCATTTCTCCTAAGTACTTGACCCATTTTTGGTGATTCATGGCTTTATATTCGTACATAGGTAATAATTATAAGTATTTTGAAGAAAACACATTATACCATAGTATATAGTTCTATGGTATTTTAATACAAATTAAATGTATCAATTAAAAAAATACCCAGATAAAATCGATTTATCGTAAAAACATTTTTGTCGCTACTGAGATTCGAACCAGGATTTTTTCTATCCGGGATAATGCGTTACCTTTACGCCACGCCAACCGATTAAGTTTACGACAAATTTTCGAACATTCATTTTCTAAACATGCCTGTAAAAATAACTATTTGAGGGGCGTTGCGCCAACCTGTAAGTTTTATGACATTACCTGTTCGGGTTCCGACACAGTTTAGAAGCGTGTCGGCCACGAAGTAATTGTTATATATATTTTTGACAATTATATTCTGACAATAGCAACCAATTTGCTGACCGGAATTCACAGGTAGGAGTTTGAACGCGGACTGTGTCAATAACATTAGTCGCGGCAGATATCCAGGGGCGCTGAAAGTGTATTGCACGAATAAGGAACAAATCACAATTTCTATTTCGCATAAAATATTTGTTTAATCCGCGAATTGTCACCCTGTCATGGTTTTCTCGACACGACCTCATGTATAAAGTACACTAAAATATATTATTTTATCACAAACTAGTACTAATACATCGCAGTATTCATTATTTATACATTGACACGTCATACTTTAATAGCGACGACGTGCAATCATATTATTTGACTAGATAAGACAGATTACATAGGCAGCCATATATATTGTTTGAACAGCATACGCTCCTTGGCCACCTCAAGTGACATCTTGACAAGTGATATCTTACCTCGCGAATTACTAATGTAAAGAAACCAACTCCTTACCGAGACTCTGTTCTGCCTTCCTGGAGTACTCCGAGCAGTCCAGCTTGATGTCGGGTAGAGATATATCTATATCAGTGTACAGGACTCCACCGCCGCTCCCAGCTGGAGAATCCAGATCAGGCTTGACGATAAAAACATTCACAATGCCAAGATCCTTTTCCATTTTACCACTGCACACTCTTGAACCTCCCTCAGTCCTCGCCTCAAACTGCACGGGCAATTGTGGGGAAATAATCTCCATCTTTACGTCTGTAACGGAGAATAATGCTTCACCGCCGCTTGTCCGTGGTTCAGGGTCGATTAGGGGTACCGTGTGTTCCATGGTTATGTGTCCACGTTATAATAACCTCAAAAAGTAAGTTACAATTAAGGGACGTCAGATGAATATAACCATAGAGAAAATTGGCCGATGTAGCCGTGGCCTGTGTCGCCTAATGAAAAAATAACAATTAATATTGTCTATTGATTCCTACTTACACGTTGATGGAAATTATGAGAAATTGAAATGGCCGTGTCTTATGTGGAACGTTCGCGTATTGCTTTTATTATATTATGTGTTTGGACATTAAAAAAAAATGTTTTTTTTGTCATACTCTGCGCGCCGAGTAACTTTAACCCCCCTTACCACCGCTCCATAACTAATGTTCAATGCTGTACGAAGGATAGTTAACCCTCTCCCCTAAGAGTTTTCCGACGTAGGCCGCCGCGCGAGCCAAAGAAGAAACTGACCCTAGGAGCCCACGCGGATATTCTCCGTGTAGCCCCGAGCCGATTATCATTGTTCCCGAGAACGATCCATCGCCACCATCAAGTCTCCGACATGAAGCTATCAAATGCCCACTAGAGGACATCCAATGATTGCGCCTCGTACACGAGCTGACCAGCAGATATTCCCCGCCGCACATTCAAAATAATGGAATCCGACCAGCGCCTGACGATTCGGACGCGGCCATGGAAGCCACGAGGCGCGTGTGATGCCGCAGGGCCGGCGCTCGTGAACCAGAGCAAGACAGATTCCAATCTGCGGTTGACGCTTGCCAGCAGGCTGCGCGGGTCACCCATGACCAATTTTCATGTGACAGTCAAGATAGTGAGTAAGCAGAACAAAGCATCGTGTGAGGATTTTATTAAACGTGTGGTTTGTATTCAAATTTGTTTTTTTTCTTTCCTTTTATACAGCAAACAATATCATTGCGCCCACGACTTCGTAGATAAAATTAGATATTTATTTAAAAAACTAATTAAATGTATTAATTAGAAAGATTTTAATATAAAATCAATTTTATCGAAAAATATTGTTGTTGTGCTACCGGGATCTATTATATTGGAACAAAATAATGTGTATGCAGCTTCTAAGGATGGAGGTAAAAATTCTTGTTTTGGCTATATTTTGAAAATTTTAATTTAAATGAAGAGGTACAGTTTTAATATTTCTGCAGTCTATGTAATACATTAGTAGCAAATAAAATTAACAAAAATTAAATGTGTAATTGTAAACATAGCAGTTAAATGCGGTCATCTCGGAATCGAGGAAAAAAAACTTCTTTAGGCTGTAGGGGCAAGTACTTTAGATAAAACTTCATTTTTCAACTATATAATTTTTTAATGTGATAAATAAAAAATAATATGGCCTATCTTTTCTCTTACCTATTTGTGTATGTATTTTATATTTACACCGTTTAAAAGTTATAAGGACTTTACTGAAAAACTGTATTTTTGCCCATATGTACGACAGTTGCGCGTAACTTTGGACATGGTGTGAACCTATCTTTGAACACTTATTCATTTGTAATGAATATTATGTAAAAGTAAGATTTAAGCAACAAATATACGTTGATTGTTTTCAAAAAAGTTATATATTATTTTATATAATCTTCTGAATGATATAGAATAACAGTAATTAAACATACCTATCAGAATAACGTTATAAAATGTTATCAAAAAATATAACGAGAGAGCTTTATAAAAAATATGATGCAACTTTACTTCTTAGATACGTTTGTTTTTTAAATAAATATTGTACAGCTCTTCCGAATCCACAGAATTAATTGTATCGGATTCTTGTGATAGAATAAAACAATTCCTGCCTAGGAAATTATATAGCACAGAAGATACACTGACGATTTCCTCTTCGTTAGTTAAAATCAAAATGCTGCTACAGAAGTTGATACGAGGAATAATAACAGAGCTGTAGACTATATGACAAGACTAATTTACTAATCACTAATCAATCTTCTGATCCTTCCCAGAAGTGAGACTTTCTTAGCAATTTTGGGATGTCATAAATGTACATGATAAGAGTTTATCTCCACTAAAAAAAGACCCACTCTTTCTCGGGAACGATTTATAAGCTAGAGCTTCCTTGTGGGTGTCACTTATCATAGTCTTACAAGCACAAAACGAAAAATGAGAAGAAATTCAATGTGGTCATTAGCGATTAAGAATAAATATTTAGACCCTCCAGCGTTCCTCGTGAGCTGTATTTATTAATAAAAAATTATACAATATAAATCCACAGAACATAGTTTTACATACAGATGGAAAATGAATTTGCAGTAGTTCAAGGCAGACACTTGGGATTCAGTCATCAAAAAACCTCCCAAAAGAAAGGACAGTGGACGAGACACAAATGAAGTGAGTCACACTTACACGGAGAGACTAACGGAGCTGTATAACACGAGGCATGGAAAGTTTATCTCTACTGTGATGTAATACATCCTTTTATAATCTGCTTTTTGTTTACACGAATAATTGCAGTGCGAACATTAAAGTGATATTTTTTCTTTGTGATTAAAAACATGACATTCTATGTCCGATTTTAGTTTGCATGAAAAATTGCACCGCGAACATGAAAAGATTTTCTCCACACTGTGTGTAAAATTATGTCTTCTTAAGTTTGATTTTCGTTTGGTCGAGTAATTGCACTGTAAACAAGAAAAGGGTTTGTCTCTACTGTGCGTTAGAATATGACATTTTAAATATGATTTTCGTTTGAAAGAATTATTACACTGCGAACAAGAAAAAGGTTTTTCTTCGCTATGCGTGAGAGAATGGCTTCTTAAGTACGATATTCGATTGGACGAATAATTGCACTGCGAACACAAATAGAGTTTCTCCTCAGTGTATTTTATAGTTGATAAGGTCTCTGTTTCTGGCTCCTTTCCGCAAGTTAGAGAAGACACATTTGACCTTACTGCAACAGAATGTTGTGTTCTCGATAAATCTGTAAAGTTAAAAATAAAATTATATCAAAATAATGTTCGTATATTTTGTAAACCACTAATTAATGCTTTATGTAATTTCTTTGAATGTGGATAACATTTAAATATAAAAAACCTCCTGCGGAATTTGTATATAAATAAAAATATATAAAACTAGCATTTAATGAGCTAAACAAATAAATAAAGCCTTGCATATATTATAGTAGATGTAAAATTTGGATAGATATCGTGTTCATACCATTCTTAGAAATATATAATTAATGAATTCAATAGTATCCATTATATAATTCATCCAGCAACAAACGCCAACTTTTGTAAGTGCTCTTTCATAATAAAGCCTTGTATGTAACATAAATAATCGCACACCATATACACTGCAACACGCGTGAAATTAGATGGTTTTGTGGATAGTGAGACTGTGAAGCCTCTCCATCCACAAAGCCTGTCACAATAACAATCAATAATATTCTACAACCACAACCTCTGTTCACGCAAAAATAATAATTAAAATGGATGCTTAAATTTTGGACCCCTTTTTGATGTGAGCCTGCATAGTTATAGTTACGACACTGGATTCACAGTCTGCACAGCGAACTGATTCAGTATGTCCTCATATTTTATTTTAATCAAAATATATACTGTAATTGACTAGCTTGTTGGTCCTAACTCGCCTAATGATCCGAGGGTTCGAGTCTCATTCCGGGAAACTAGCAAGTTTATCCAATCTTCATAGCTCAAACGTCTAACTTAGTAGAAAATTGATTTGACTCGTAGTTTTACAACACATAAGGAAATCCACAGATCCGTCATTTTTTGACGGTCAAGCTTTGTTAGGGATAATCACAATGGACTGGACTGTATAAAATAATGTTGGGGAAGAAACCGTTCACCTTTTAAAGCCTTGCCTCTCTCTTCACAATATGTTATGTCAGTAGTCAACTCTCGCCGAGGCTCCTCGGGCGAGGTTTATGCCGAGGAGCCGAGACCCGAGGGGTAAAAAGTACACTCTCGGACAAAGCTCATCACCTCACTTCGCTTCGCCTATGCTCGTCGATGCAAGCCCAGCGCTGTGATACATTCTCGTGCTCGGTTTCTCTCACCATACCATGGCGAGAGTGGACTGCTAGCATTTTTTAATCCCTCGACGATGCTGGAAGATGATCAATTGTAAGACAAACGGAAATTAAGGTACCATTGGCCACTTTGCGTAGATTTCTCCATGTAAGTAGGTGGCGCCAAAACATTCAAATTAACACTGATTTGTGCCTCGCTGATGGGCGAGCAAGTAGGTAAGTAAATATGTGTCCGGAAAGAATGAAAGGAATTTATATCGGGATTAAGAACGTTCTCTAACACGCTTTACTTTACGGAATAATAATACGAAGAAACCATCTCCTTACCGCATTGCTGCTCGGCCCTCCTGGAGTACTCCGAGCACTCCTGTTTTATATCTGGGAGCCATGTATCCATCTCTGAATAGGGCTCTTCACCTCCGCTTCCGGCCAGCGACTCTAGCTCAGGCTTGACGGCAGAAGCAGCCAGGTCACGATCCATGGTTGTGGTATCTGTCAGCGACCATTAAACACGATTAAGTTAGGCATGATTAATGATGTCGATCCATAGATGGATAATATTTCTGTACCGATGGTCCCTACGGAAGTTTCTGGCAAGGTCGCAACTTGAGCAGTAACAGCAGAGAGCAATGGGACATTATTGTGCATTATCCAACTATGCTACAGCGACAGTACTTTCGACGACAAATTTTCGAACCCATATAATATATATGTAAACCCACAAAATGTGGATCAATGTGAAATATGACATAGATCGTGCAGGTGCAAGAGTTGAGATTGTCACTTTCTCATTTTTTCCGGCCACGCTTCTAAAAGTCTATTCGAGGGACAATCCCAAAACTAGAGTGTAAATGGAGTCATCACGGCAAAAAACACACGCAACAGTTTTAGCATCATTTACCTTAATTATAAATGTTTTTATATTAATTTTGTCAGAGTGTGTGTCTGTCCGCGGTAGCCCGACACATGAAGTAAGAGGTATGTGTGTGTGTGTGTGTGCGCGCGCGGACGGTAATATAAGCAAGCGGGCCTTCTTTCTGCTCCGACGCGAAATATACAACTTGTATTTTATTGTATTGTTCCTAGTATTGTATTAGAGTATTAATAAGCTGCTATAAATTGTCTCCTGAAAAAAAGTTAAATTGATTAACTGCCACTGCTGATACATCAAGAATTTATCAGGAGATAAATCCGATAGTTAAAAAATTCTGGACAGAGTAATTTTACCCAACCTCTAGTTAAATATGTTTAATGGTTTTCCTTAGATTTTAGACACCCTCGGCAGGGACTTAATCAGGGACCCTCGGCATTCTGTGAATATATAGAAAGATAATGGTACAGCTAGAAGAAGACAAACATTCTGAAGACATTGAAACTGATTATGATTGTAGCGCGCTCCGATTCTGGAGCGACATCTACATTAACGCGCCAAATTCAGCTGTAAAAATGGTATAAACATGGTGTATAAACATAGTCCATAATGTCCTGTGATGGCTAGCCCTAGATTTCTATTGATTGTATTTACTGAGCACGTTACTCCAAATTATGCTGATTAAGGCCACTTGCTTACCTGGTCGGTAATCTCTTAATAAGGTACTCCGCTGTTGACTCCTTATCTTACCGGAGATTAATCCGAACCGAATATATACAATAAACACCGACAAACAATCCGCTATCTGCCATCTACACCGCCGTACACTGCTTAACCGAGGTCGGTTCAAATGATTATGGCGGTCGGCAAGTTTGCGGTTTACCCACATAAAATAGAGTGCAGTATTTTTTAAATCAGAGCTAGTCACTCACAATGCTAAATAACTAATACCGAAATTATTTTATTGCAGTCTCTCTATTTGATTTTTCAATGATATCCTGGGTTGTATAACAGGTATTTTTCTCTCTGGCACTGATGAGAAAAATTGACCTATTAATGGCCCGAATTAATAAACACAGCGCAACATAGAGAGGTATTTTCCGTTCTGTAAATAAGTCAAATAACCCTAATTTACATTGAATATTAAACAACTATCTGTCTATTGTTTATCTAAATGTACATAATGACGGTCGGTGTAGTCGCATTAAGCTATCACAAACAGAGGTAGTTCGGTGTTTATTACCGCACGGGATATGGGTGCGCATTATATATGCAGCAGTTACATAGAGAAATCAAGTATATTTTACAAAGATATTTTTAAAACTGATTTATTTTTAGCATGTAGATACATTACACAGATAATATAAGTAACAGTATGGTATCCGACGTTGCTTCTCCAACGACATTAACATGTGCGGTGAATAAATGACATGCCTACAAATGGTGATATAAATGTTTTCTAAAAGCACTTTTAATGTTACACTTATAAGTGCACTGTGAACACGAAAAACGATTCTCCCCAGCGTGTGTACGCATATGTATTATTAATCTGCCTTTCTGGTTACACGAATAATTACACTGCGAACACGAAAAGAGTTTATCTCCACTGTGCGTAAAACCATGACTTTTTAAGTTTGATTTTAGTTTGCACGAATAATTGCACTGTGAACATGAAAATGGTTTTTTTCCACTATGCGTAAGAATGTGAGTTTTTAAGTTAGATTTTTGTTTGCACGAATAATTGCACTGTGAACATGAAAATGGTCTTTCTGCACTGTGCGTAAGGACGTGTTGTTGCAGGTGTGCATTTCGTTTGCATGAATAATTACATTGCGAACATGAAAATGGTTTTTCTCCACTATGCGTAAGAACGTGTACTTTTAAGCTTGATTTTATTTTGCACGAAAAATTGCACTGCGCACATGAAAATGGTTTCTCTCCACTATGCGTAAGAACATGTCGATTTAAATTTGATTTTTGTTTGCACGAATAATTGCACTGCGAACATGAAAAGAGTTTCTGATCAGAATGTCTTCTAGTTGATAACCGACTGATACGATTTCGAGTATTACTAAGAACGGTCTTCGATTTAAGGTCCATTTCACTGATAGGCGGTGGCGCAGATGGCATTGCTGCATTAATTTGTTGTATTTTAAAGACACCTGCAAAGTTAAAAATAAAACTGTATCAAAACAATGATAATTTATGTTTTATAAGGCACGGGGCTTTACGTTTTAAGTTAATTCCGTGAATAATATAAAAATATTGATAATAATAATTATTATGTATTCATTCCAGCGTGATCGGGTTATTTATGCAAGACGTGAGTCATCATAAAAATAATTCATACAATATAATATATTCAAGTAACAAATCAAGAAATATGTAGTTCACACATATTTTTATAAATAAAATATAAAAATTTTAATTCAGTCATGGCTATTATTGTATCTATAAATACTCTGCAGTCGAAAAAATTCTCTAGTCAGGGAGCCAACATTCCGTAAGAGAGTCGCTTGCACTAGAGATACGGTGATGAGCTCCAGTCGCAGCTTGATGTCTCAGAAGCGGAACGAATTCATGCACACAGCCTTCCACAAACATTGTAGATGCGCTATAATAACGCGCAAGCCCGCACAGTACTCTGTGTGAGTTGTACTGAGTTCGGAGACGGTTGTAATGATTTAAACAGTCTTTAAACCCTTCACCTCCATATTGCATTGGCAGAAACGCCGTGATAGTACATTCGCACGAACACTTAACTGTCTCCTCTGTCGCTTCATGTCAACATTGTCTCGTCCATTTTTATTAAAGTATGGCCAAGGTATTTGAGCTTTTTTTTAATGATTAATTTCGTCGCGTCCAGCCACACGGGAGGGATATTATCTGACCCTTTTCCATATTTGAACGCCATTATGGGCGATTTGCTGCCATCGTATAAAATATAGTGTTTGTTTCGCAAATCAGTAAAAAGCTTTCGTATCGCTCTTATAGATGGCGCCAGCTCAATCATATCATCGTTCCATGTTCCAATTCGTCCACGTACCGTGAAATGCTTCAACATTGCCCGGTTTTTTCATGAAACTTGATATTTCTCGAAAATATATTAAGGAAGGATATATTTTTTTAATGACAAGAGACAGTAACATGATCACACAATTGGATTTTTGAAAACAAAAAGAGGAAAAATACAATAAAAAAGGTCAAAATTAGATTTTTTTATGTGGGCAAAATTGCCTGCAATTGCAGCCAACTTTGCCCACTTCTTATTTTAATCGAAATACGCCCTTAACGGATCTATAGATAATATATATTGTAATTGTTCAGGAAAAGACTAAGTTGTAAATAAATACGGAAGTTTAATTAACAATACGTAAGCCAAAAAACGATTGGGCAATGTTACCAAGCCATCTCCGCCAATTTTCATACTAGCGGCTTCAACAGATTAGGGCTGCCACCAAACAATTCTACGAACTGCAGAACAATAAAATAGCAACAATATTGTCGATTCTACGAAAATATTGAATGAACGAATACAATATTAAATTATAAATGAGTAGGTGGTAACTATAATAAATAATTTCGTATAACTAAGCTAAGCTAAGCAGGTAGGTAATAGAAAACATATTGTAACATATTGTACATATTAAAGAGACACCTGGAAGGGTGGGACCCTCCCTTCCAGGGACCGGTTTAGAAACTAGGGCTCCCTTGTCACCCGCATTCATCCATGTTAATAAAACTACGCGACTTTAATGCAATATATTGTTCATTATAAGGAAAAAATAAAGAAAATACGAAATGAATTTATTGGGATTATTAGCAATTTCGCAAAAGTTAAATAATTTAGAACATCCAGCGACCCTTAAGTAGTGGCATTATATATATAAAACTTATAAACATAAATCCATACGAAAACAGTTAATTTTGATTGATGAAATTGGTAATAAAATAATAAATATCATATTACATAACACCAAGATCATATTGAAAAGGATTAGCGTCATTAACCCGCCCTGCCTCACCCCAGTGCGCAGGTAAAATGCCTCGGAGTCGGCGACTTCCCACCGCACTGAGTTCTCTTGCACCAGGCAAGTACGTCTACAAATGGTTGGGAAACGTTTCGCTCGCGCAGTTACGTTCATAATTGGTCCGTATCTGTCCCGTTCAAAGGGTTGGCTCAAATCGAGAAAGCACGTGATACATCGAGGTTATTTGATTATTAAAATAATCTGCAATTTGCTTTATGACAAAGATCGCATTTTCAGTAGACAGCGGCTGATACATCTATTTTCTATGGCTTTCAATGTCAAATGTACCATGAAAATGAGAAACTTTAAAGTGTAATAATAACAGTTTTAATACTTACGAGCGCCTTAGTTTGACTACATTTATGTATCGTACGTGTTACGTAATAATAATACGAGTAAACCATCTCCTTACCGCTGAGCTGGTCGGCCCTCCTGGAGTACTCCGAGCATTCCTCCTTTATGTTAGGATAAGATATGTCCATCTCAGTGTAGGGCGCTCCACCGCCTTCTTCCTCATCGCCGCTCCCGGCTGAGGACCCTGGCTCAGGCTTGACGGCAGTGGCATCCGGGTCACGCTCCATGGTTGTAGTATCTGTCAGCGAGAACAAGTCACTATACATTTTCGTCAAATGGGGTCCGTCCATAGACACGAGCAGTCTATGGATAGATAGTATTACTGTGCCAACGAGGTCTACGCAGGTTCCTGTCTAGGTGTGAGCCGGAGATCTATAAAAGGAGTAGCGGTAGAAAGTGAGCGATTATTTTCGACGTACTTTTTGCATCAAAAACAATAAAACTGTTTCTAATGATAGCTAAAAATTAAAAAAATTGACTTACCCCTGCGTGAAGTGACGCGAAGCTATCACATTAATTAGCCTTAGACGCAATAATAAAATATATAAAATGAAAACAGGAAATTGCGTCTCTCAAGTACATGCAAGTCGCTGACAACGGGTCGATGGTGACGGGAAGAGTTCACATCAGCAGATGGGAAACACCCCGTTGTCAAGGAAAAAGATGGCCCACACACGGCCCGGACTTCAGTTGAAATTAAGATTTGGAGTGGAGAGGAAGAGTTGAAAACAATTGAGTGACCACTTGTTGACAGTTGAAAACAGGATTTGGTGGAGAGTGGTTCAAAGTCGAAAGCACGGTTCCGAACACAGTCGAAGCACGGTTCCGAAGACAGTTGAACAACAGTTGAACGACAGTTGGAAGAAAAGTTAGAAACAAAATACGGAGGCAGTCGCTTATCTAAAGCGCCAAGTCAGATAGAAGCAGCCGCCCATCCAGAACGCCAAACCAGTCCGGAAGCAGCCGTTCATCCAGGAACCCAATCAGTGACCTAAGCAGTCCCGAGCAGTCAGCTATCAGCCGCCGGCCTGTTCGTCGTCTCGTCAACTACGACGAGGCCACCTGGACAACAGGAGCCGTTGTCGGCATCACAATCAAAGACCGAAGTCCCTGGAGAAGACTTTGCCGATCAACCCGTATATATATATATATAATATTATATACGGGTAGAATAATTTTAGTCCAAGTTACAACATAGAATAATGTGCATCAGCCCACCAGAATAGATGAATGAATGTTGAATAATGTGTGTTCCATATGCATTTGTTCGTTCTCCAACTGGCGGATATTTCATGTGACCATAGTATACAGGTGTGATCTTAGTGAATGAAACGCGTAGTGTGTCATTTTACTAGTGTATGGGGGTTGCTCTAGCAAAACTTCCGAGAGTATATAATTAATTAATATTGAATGATTAACAAAACAAAGCCCCACCGTTCTATCAATAACTAAGAATCAAACAAATTAATTAGAAAAAGCAGCCGTGAGCTTAATGCTTGGCCCCCATCGAACGTCCTACGCCCAAAACAAGTTTTAAAGAGTTACCAATCTACGAACACTCCCATATCTGTGGTTTGTTGCCTCGCGTCCGTTGTTCTTGTTAGCGTGAGTCATCGTACACGTTTGAAAGCTTCGAAATTGTAAAACACTAGCTGCGGAATTACGCCAGGACGCTTTTTCAGATATTTGATTAAATCTGCAACTACATTTGTTGCGTTTGCGAATTAAATTGTGTTTTTCCGTGTCGGACTCCCAGATGGGCCGTTTTGACAAGTAGATACCACGTGATTCCAGAGTCCTAAAAAGAGACGACTGCCGCGCCTAAAGCGGTTTAATATAAATCTATGGAATGTGCGTCTATTTAGAAGTTGAGTAAATGTCTTATTTTATAATAACTATTGATTGAAGATAATTTACGCGTTTGGCAACATAGTTTTCAGTTTTGCTTGTGAACAAATGAGAACATTTTCAAAGAAATATAGACTATTAATTGTATATAGTCATTTATCAGGTTAGTAGTGTGCCGGCCGCCATTTGAGGTTAACTCTTGCTCGTTCCGAAATCCTAGAATCATGGACCGTGCTGATCCAGATGCTCCTGCCGTGAAGTCTGAGCCAGGGTCTGCGGCCGATCTAGACATATGGTACCCTGACATCAAGCAGGAGTGCTCGGAGTACTTCAGAAGGGACGACCAGCGCACAGGTGAGGAGTTCATTGTAGATAGATGTGAATCGCGCGCACCTGGTGTGATCGTTAAAAATGTGAAAGCGAAGGAAAAAATCTGATCCATGGTGACCTAGAATGCAATGGAATCCGGACAGGAGATTGTGAGGTCTGTGATAATAAAAATTATAGGTCCTAGAACTGACCCTTGTGGTACTCCTAATGATATAGGGAGGGAATCAGGAATTTAGTGATTTGGTGTCTATTACTTAGGTTCCCCTTATTCCGAGTTTCCAAAGTTTTTTTATTATTATATCTCTGTCGATGGTTTCAAAAGCTCTTTTAAAATCGAAGAAAACTGCAATAATATATTTCCCTTTATCAGAATCGTCTTTCCAATCTTCCAGTATAAGATTGAGAGCCATTTCACACGAGTTCATTATTTCTCAAACCACATTATTCTTCACAAAGTATTTTTCTAAAAAGGTTACAAATTGTTCTTTCATGATATATTCAAGAATTTTTTCATATTTATGTTGTGTATTGACTGGCATAAATTCTTCACATTTATTAGTACTTTTAATTTTTAATAATAATGGATTGACCCTGGATATCTTCCATGATTGCGGAAACTCTCCTAAAGTATTCTCCAATGACCGGTAAAGATTCTTTAATTAACTTGATTGTAAGTCCATTGGAACTTGGTTTTGATTTCATTTTATTTAGTATTGCTTTTATTGATTTAGTTTGTGTACTAGTTTGAATACTAGTTCATTATGTATCTCAATGGTAAAGTGGACAGTAGTAATACTTGCATTAATCTCTTCCACGCTTCTTACAAAATATGTATAAATTTATCGGGAATATTATCCATATCTATTCCAGGAGGAAATTTTATATCTTCATGACTCATTTTGCTTGTATCATTTTGTATTAAAGATTTAATATTAACCCGCATTTTTTTCGGATCTCCCTTCTCTCCTTCAATGTTTATTTTAAAATAAGTACTTTTTATATTTTTCAATTCGTTTGAGTAGTTATTTCTATAACATTTATATTTTTCCCTTTTTTCTGAATTTTTAGTAATTTTTGCAATTTTATACAGTCTGTCCCTTTCATATTGCTTAATTTTTAAAATATTATTGAACCACTTTTTATTTAGTCTATTTATACTTTATTTTTCTAGTACAGTGTTATCAATAGCATTTTTTATATTACCTATGAGAGTATCTACTTTTAAGTTAATGCCATTATATCATTCCAATTGCATCCTTTTAATTGCATTTTTAATTCGTCTACATCATACTTTCCATAATTTCTATAAAGTTTTGTTATTTTTAAAGGGTGATTAGATTTTTTGTTTCACAATAAGACATGGATTATTGTATGATCTGTTATTTTAGCGGAATTTAGCAGATTAACACAGTTACATTACAGTAACGTAGACTTGCATTTATTAATATTTAAAAAATGAATATTGTATGTACAGCATTCATGTAACTTTTTAAGTTAGATTGAAAAATAAGTCAACAATAATCAAACAATAATATGTTGCTTTATCAAATGTTGCATAAATAATTAAAATAAAACTGGTCCTTTACCTCATTTATGTCGGATTAATTTTATTGACTTCAGAAAAGGGTACCAGCAATTTCGAATGGAAAAATGAGCTTGAGACTCTCAAGGAAGGGGATGTGCAGCCAGAGGAGGGGTTTCCAGCTGATTTCAGAGAGGCAGGAGGCGGTAGAGCACTTTACACCGATATAGACATATTGTACCCTGACATCAAGCAGGAGTGCTCAGAGTACGCAAGCAAGGCCGACCATCACGCCGGTGAGTAGATTGGTGAACTTAGTATGACCATTGAAGGATTACAGTAACAAACTGACTTAATGAGCTAAATAATATAATTTATATACATTGCAGATTTGTTGGTTTCAGAAGATTCTCTGCTTATTCATGAAAAGCATACAGAATTGAAGACCCTTTCCATCACCTATAAATCCGTTGGAAGGCCATCGCTTACAACCACTGGAAGGAAGCTGTTTTCATGTTCACAGTGCGATTATTCGTGCCGTATAAACTCAAAGTTGAAGATACACATGCTTACTCATTCTTCTGAGAAACCATTTTCATGTACACAGTGTAGTTATTCGTGCAATCAAAAATTGAAATTAATGAAACATTATTTAACGCACACTGCTGTTAACCTTTTTTCATGTTCACAGTGCTCTTATTCGTGCAATCGAAAACCACAATTAAAATTACATCTGCTTACACATACTGGTGAGCGTCTGTTTTCATGTCCACTGTGCAATTATTTGTGCAGAATAAAATCGCACTTAAAGAATCATATGCTTACGCATTCTGATGAGAAACCATATTCATGTTCAGAGTGTAATTATACGTGCAAACGTAAACCACAATTAAACAGCCATTTGCTATCACATACTAGTAATAACCTGTTTGCATGTTCACAGTGCAATTATTCGTGCAAAATAAAATCAAACTATAAGAGGCATGTGCGTACGCATTCTGCTGAGAAAACCTTTTCATGTTCAGAGTGCAATTATTCGTGCAAAAGTAAATCACAATTAAACAGCCATTTGCTTTCACATACTGGTAATAAACTGTTTGCATGTTCACAGTGTAATTATTCGACCAAAATAAAATCTAACTTAAAGAAACATGTGCTTACGCACACTCGTGAGAAACTTTTTTCATGTTCAGAGTGCTCTTATTCGTGTACTCGAAAAACACTGCTAAAAACACATTTGCTTTCACACGGTGACAAAAATCTGTTTTCTTGTTCACAGTGTCATTATTCATGCAAAACAAAATCAAGATTAACGAGTCATATGCTTACGCATTCTGGCTTGAAACCATTTTCATGTTCACAGTGCAAATATTCGTGCAATCAAAAATATAAATTAACGAAACATTATTTAACGCACGATGATAAGAATCTGTTTTCATGTTCGCAGTGTAGTTATTCGTGCAAAAGAAAAACTAACCTAAAGAGACATGTGCTGACGCATTCTGCTGAAAAACCATTTTCATGTTCACAGTGCAATTATTCGTGCAAACTAAAATCACAATTAAACAATCATTTGCTCTCACATCTTCATATGAAGCGGTTCTCATGTTCACAATGCAATTATTCAAGCAATAGAAGAATTGAATTATCCATACATTATTTTACTCACACTGGTGAGAAACTTTTTTCTTGTTCACAGTGCTTCTATTCTTGTAATCGGAAAGCACAATTAAAAATCCATCTGCATTCGCATACAGGTAAAGGTTTGTTTTCATGTTCACAGTGTAATTTTTCGTGCAATCGAAAGACAAGCTTAAAGTTGCATGCATTCATGCATTCTGGAAAAAAGCCTTTCGCATGTTCACAGTGCAATTATTCGTGCATTTTAAAATCAAACTTAAAGAAACATCTACTTACGCATTTTGGTAAGAAACCGTTTTCATGTTTACAGTGCAGTTATTCGTGCTATGATAAATCACAATTCAAAATCCATTCGTTTTCTCACATTGATGAGAAACTGTTTGCATGTTCACAGTGCAATTATTCGTACAATATAAAGTCAAGCTTAAAAAAACACGTTCTTACACATTCTGCTGAAAAACTGTTTTCCTGTTCACAGTGCAATTATTCGTGCAATGATAAAACCAACTTAAATAGACATATTCTTTCGCATTCTAGTGAGAAACTGTTTTCTTGTTCACAGTGCAATTACTCATGCAAATATAACTTTGCCTTGAAAAGGCATGCACTCACACATACTGTTAAAAACCCAATTTTATGTTCCATGTGCAATTATTCGTGCTATCATATATCAGATCTAAAGATACATGAGCATACGCATATTAGCGCTTAACTGTTTTAACGTTAGAATATTCGTTCACATGCAATCGGAATGCTACCTCCAAAATTCAGGAGTGTTCGTTTGTAATTTATATTATTCACAGTGCAATTATTCGTGAAATCGTAAAAGTATGTATAAATGTGCGCATTGAAGAAAATTATTTTAATGTTCATAGTTTTCTTATTTGTGTTTTTAATAACCAAAATTGGGATACGTATGTTTGACCTTGTTTCAGCTAAATAACTATTTTTATGTTTAATACGCGTATGTATATATTTATTACAACTTAAGAAACAATCCTCTTTACTGGCGAGAAACCCTTCTCGTGTTTACAGTGTACTTCTAGCCCTTCTCTTAAATGCCACATATATGTCGACACTATTTTTTCATAATTGTTAAACGATACGTCCCACCTCTGTGATGTTATTGTATTATTTTTACTTCATATCTCGAATAAATAAATAATTCAAAATGGTATGATTTAAAAGTTCATCGAAATTGCATGACAATACATATATTTCACATTTATATTATCGCTCCATATTTCTTTAAGCCCCGGTGATATTTTTTTGCGTAATTGGTACCAAAATCCAAATGTTGAAACAAGAAATTTGCATTAGTTCATGTCCATGATTATACTATGATTATATCTCATGATGTATTCACTTTTCACCGAAACCCTCCTTTTCCTAACATCGCTCTTATAAGGCTCCTCTACCATGTAGTCGATAATCTGTCTTCTGGTTTAAGCTTTAGTTTATTACTAACGATGACGTAGGTAGCGTCGAAAACTATAAAAATTATATTTCATTGAAAGTGTTGTGTGAAGTAAACAAAGTGTATTTTTTATTTTTAAAAAGTTCGAATAAAATATTTATTCGTCCAATTATTACCGCATTAGTTATAAATTATTATTATTTTATTAAAATACCGTTCAATGTGTAATGCGATCTTGTTTTATTTACGTTAGTATAAATTTGGAAAAATATTGAATTGCACACAGATATTTTTGTATATATTGTTTCCCAAATGACAGTAGAGAGAGGTTAGCACATGTTAAATATGTGTTCTTTCTATCGAGACAAATATTTTTTCCTATTATGATGACACATAACGACTAGATATATGGATTGCAGAGTACCTTGCTTCATTTATATATATCATATCATCAGGGGCGTGCACTGCCTACAAGCTAAAAAGCTGTGAATTAGGTACTAAAATTTCTGGGAAACAAATATATATTAAATAATTTATAATATGTCATAATTACGCTAGGGCTCGCCTAGTTTCGGTAGAATCATTTGCATAGTTCTGGATGCCATCACGCGACGACCTTCCTCATTTATATCTATTATATTTGCTAGATAGTGTATTAATTTATTGTTTTTTTCAAGGCATACAGTCAGAAATGGCTCAGCTGATCCATGTTGCACGTAGTCCTTGTTTGGAGCATCTACTTCCTCATTTACTCATTCGCTAATTGTACTACTATAATAAATGTGTTATTTTTATGATTTTTTCAAAAGATTTATTAGTACGGGTCTTGGAAAATAATATATAGCTCTCATCGACGTCAACTACTGTAGCAGTATTTTGATTTTGGCTAACGAAGAGGAAAAACAACAATTATCAATGTTGGAATATAAAGCTCTGAGAGACTCAACAAAACAACCCCGACAAAATAGAAATATTCGGATAAGTAAAATGCTGAAAGAATTGAATTTGGTGACCTTAAAAAGAAGATATATTTTAATATAAAGGTATTTATTTATAAAATCCTCAATAAGGAAATATCAGCGGAATTTAAACGAAAATTAACGCAAATCAACATGTGCACGAGCATCGTCCAAAAGGAAGAGACACTGGGGCCAAATCTCTGAAATCGATGATGTACAGTGCAACGAAGATTTTTAATAAAATGCTAGAAAAAAAAGAAGGGAGGAGAAATTAAATAGATTTAAAATGAAACTGACTAAATATGTGAAAGATATATTAGAAAAAAAAAACTTTAATCTCGTTTATTTTTGACTATATGTAGGAGTGTTTATGTATGAACTATGTTAAGAATTAAATAAAAAAATTATAAGACGTTCTGCCTGTCCATTGGTGTATTAGGTATTATGGAAAATAAATAATTTATCCGTATTTTGAATATTCATCTGTCTCCTATAACCATTGTACAATTGACGATGTGATACTTGGAAATAATCGCGAAGCGAAATATTGGAAATGTGCCGGGCCGCTCTAATAAAATCATTAAGAACGTCGCTCATCAAAGATTATCATCATTTCAAACCCCCTCTATCAACTTTTTGTATCAAAAACAATAAAACTTTTTCTGATGACAGCTAAAAATAAATCAAATTTAGAACAAATGACAGACGGGAGCTTTAGTGTTCGGCCGCCAGGATGGGCTCTACGGCCGGAACAAGTTTTAATGAGTTGCCGATCTAGGAACACTTCTTTATCTGTGGTTTGTTGCGTCGCGTATACTGTTCTTGTCAGCGTGCGTCATTGTCCACGTTGGGAAGCTTCGAAATTGTAAAAACTTGCTGCGGGATCACGCCAGGGCGCGCTTCGTCGGATATTTGACTGAATCCGTTGCCACGTTCGTTGCTTTTGCGAATTAAATTGCGTTTTTCCATGGCGAAGGTCGTGTCGAACTCCCCGAAGGGCCGTTCTGACAGCGAGGAGCCACGTGATTCGCGAGAATTATAAAATCAGACTACTGCTGCGCCTAGAGCGGTTTAATATAAATCTATGGAATTTGCGTCTATTCAGAAGTTGAGTAAACGTCTTATTTTATAAGTATTGATTTAAGATACTTTATGCGTTTTGCAACATAGTTTTCAGTTTTGTTTGTGATCAGAACATGAACATTTTCAAACAAATAGACAGTATTAATTGTATGTGATCATTTATCAGGTTATTAGTGTGTCGGCCGCCATTTGAGGTTAATCCCTTGCTCGTTGCGAGATCCTAGAATCATGGACCGTGCTGATCCGGATGCTCCTGCCGTGAAGCCTGAGCCAGGGTCTGCGACTGATCTAGACATATCGTATCCTGACATCGAGCAGGAGTGCTCGGAGTACTCTAGGAGGGCCGACCAGCGCGCTGGTGAGGAGTTCATTATAGATAGATATGAAAGATGTGAATCGCGCGCACCTGGTGTGATCGTTAAAAATGTGAAAGCGATGGAAAAAATCTGATCCAAGGTGACCACGATGCAATGGGGTCCGGACAGAAAATGGTGATGTCTGAGAGAGTCGGTAGGGATGACCATTTTTTCTTTAAGTTTAATTGGGGAAGGGGCGATTCGATCAGAGGGACGGTGCGAGGTGGGAAGAGTAATTTTGCTAAGTTTGCTTAGATTATTTGACATATGTAGGTGTTATTATTTGTTTATTTATGTATGACCTTATGGGCTTTTACAAAACTGGTTAGGTATAAAAAAAAACATGAGCAGCTTCACAAGTAACATGGAATAAATATATGAAAATAGAAGTTGATAGAGTAAACATATATAGCGTAAAAAAAATCAAAAATAGGCAAAATAAAATTAAAATCAATTATTTCTTTGATTCAGAACACCATCAAAACATTACTCTTATATTTAAACATGTAATATCGGAATATATCTACAAGACCAAAATCTTTCCCAGGCCTGTGAAGTCTTTGTGTTTGTATTCCTATAAAAAAGAGTAAATTATGCATTTACATAGAATGACCTGGTACTCCGCACAGGAGCGTGGTAAACAATCAGATAAGTTAAATTAGAGGCGTCCAGTATGCCATTTACTATTTTAAACAAAAATAATACATTACTTTAATTTCTTCTACACGACAATTAAGAGTACTCGTTAGAAAATCGTAATTCAATTGATCAACGGGTATACACAGTTTGAAGTTAATAAACCTAATAAAAATGTATGTTAAATCCTTTCTTATTTTAATTCATGCACATTATAGAATTAAGACCAAATAGTTGAATAAAATTCTAAATTGCTACGGACCACAGCCGTGTATATAACTTTTAGCGATTTAATTGAATCGATATCTTTCACCGTTCTTAATACAAAATCAAGACATTTCATAGCTTTATTCGTGATATCATTAATGTGCGGAATGAATGATCGTTTTTCATCAAATTATATGCTAAGATTCTTAATTTGACATACGTCTTTAAGAGTAACGCTGTTTATGTAAAATAATGAGTTTTTTTAATCTGCAAAACGTTATAGATTGGCATTTATAAATATATTAAAAAGTTTATTGTGTGCACTTTGTTAAGGTTACGTTGAAAATTAAGACAGTCATTTATCGACTTAATTGTTCTGGAAATATTAAGGTCATCTGCAAACAACAAAATGTTGACTTTATTAAATGTAGCAACAACTTATTTAATAAATAATTAAAATTAAACTAGTCCTAAGTGTAATCCCTAAGAATCACCGATAGAAGATTTTCACTCATAGTATAGGTAACTTTAAAACCCTTTTTTTTTAATATTCTCCGTGAATAGAATGATACAGAGAATAGACAAAGGGCGACATTGTATGTCAACTGTAATATATAAACAATATTATTTTTTCATTGTTATAAATTACTTTACATCATTTATATCGGATTAATTTTATTGATTTCAGAAATAGATACCAGCAATGTCGGCTGGAGAAATGCAATTGGGACTCTCGAGAGAGGAGACGCGCAGCCAGGGGAGTGGTCTCCAGCCGAGAATAGTGAGGGAGCCGGCGGTGGAGCGCTCTACACCGAAATAGACATATTGTACCCTGACATCAAGCAGGAGTGCTCAGAGTACGCCAGCAAGGCCGACCAGCCCGTCGGTGAGTTAATTGGTGAACTTAGTATGACCGTTTAAGGATTACAGTAACAAACTGACTTAATAAGATCAATAAAATAATTTAATTTCATTGCAGATTTGTTGGGTTCAGAAGATTATATTTCTGCAAATTTAACTGAGCCCATGCCTATTCATGGAGGGGATTCAGAATTGAAGACCATCCATAAAGCCTTTAAAAAGCCACCGCTTCCAACCACTGGGAGGAAGGTATTTTCATGTTCACAATGCGATTATACGTGCAGTATAAAATCAAACTTAAAGAGACATGCGCTTACGCATTCGGGTGATAAACCATTTTTATGTGCACAGTGTAATTATTCGTGCAAACGAAAACCTCTATTAAAAAACCATTTGCTTTCACATTCTGATAAGAAACTGTTCTCATGTTCTCAATGCAATTATTCCTGCAAAATAAAAGCAAACTTAAAGAGACATGAGCTTACGCATTCTGGTGAGAAATCATTTTCATGTTCACTGTGCAGTTATTCGTGCCAACGAAAAACTCAATTAAACAAACATTTGCTTTCGCACACTGATAAAAAACTGTTCTCATGTGCACAGTGCTCTTATTCATGCAATCGAAAATCACAATTAAAAATACATAATCTTTCACATACTAGTAAGAGACAGCTTTCGTGTTCACAGTGCAATTATTCGTGCATTAATAAATCAAACTTAAAGAGACATATATTTACGCATTCTGGTAAGAAACTGTTTCCATGTTTACAGTGCAATTATTCGTTCTATAAAAAATCACAATTAAAAATCCATCTGCTTTCTCACACTGGTGAAAAACTGTTCTCATGTTCTCAGTGCACTTATTCGTGCAATTTAAAATCAAGCTTAAAAAAACATGTTCTTACGCATTCTATTGAAAAACTGTTTTCATGTTCACAATGCAATTATTCGTGCAATATAAAAAACAACTTAAATAGACATCTGCTTACGCATTCTCGTGAGAAACAGTTTTCTTGTGTACGCTGCAATTATTTGTGCTCTGAAAAATCACAATTTAGAATCCATTTGCTTTCTCACAGTGGTGAGAAACTGTTTTCATGTTCAAAGTGCAATTATTGGTGCAATTCTAATTCAAGCTTAAAAATACACGTTCTTACGCACTCTGTCAATAAACTTTTTTCATGTTCACTGTGTAATTATTCGTGCAATATAAAAACAAATTTAAAAAGACATATGCTTACGCATTCTAGTGACAAACTGTTTCCATGTTCACAGTGCAATTATTCGTGCAACATAAAAACAAACTTAAATAATCATCTGCTTATTCATTCTCGTGTGAAACTTTTTTCTTGTTTACAGTGCAATAATTCGTTCTATAAAAAATCACAATTAAAAATCCATCTGCTTTCTCACACTGGTGAAAAACTGTTCTCATGTTCTCAGTGCACTTATTCGTGCAATTTAAAATCAAGCTTAAAAAAACATGCTCTTACGCATTCTATAGAAAAACTGTTTTCATGTTCACAATGCAATTATTCGTGCAATATAAAAAACAACTTAAATAGACATCTGCTTACGCATTCTCGTGAGAAACAGTTTTCTTGTGTACGCTGCAATTATTTGTGCTCTGAAAAATCACAATTTAGAATCCATTTGCTTTCTCACAGTGGTGAGAAACTGTTTTCATGTTCACAGTGCAAATATTGGTGCAATTCTAAGTCAAGCATAAAAATACACGTTCTTACGCACTCTGTCAATAAACTTTTTTCATGTTCACTGTGTAATTATTCGTGCAATATAAAAACAAACTTAAAAAGACATATGCTTACGCATTCTAGTGACAAACTGTTTTCATGTTCACAGTGCAATTATTCGTGCAACATTAAAACAAATTTAATTAGTCATCTGCTTATTCATTCTCGAGTGAAACTTTTTTCTTGTTTACAGTGCAATTATTCATGCTATGAAAAATCACAATTCAGAATCCATTTGCTTTCCCACACTGGCGAGAAACGGTTTTCATGTTCACAATGTAATTATTTGTGCAATACAAATTCAAGCTTAAAAATACATGTACTTACTCATTCTGTTGAAAAACTGTTTTCATGTTCACAGTGCAATTATTCGTGCAATATAAAAGCAAACTTAATTAGACATATGCGTACGCATTCCAGTGAGAAACTGTTTTCTTGTTCACAATGCAATTATTCATGCAATTATAAGTATGTCTTGAAGAGGCATGCACTTATGCATATTGGAGAAAATTGATTTTTATGTTCCGTGTGCAATTATTTGTGCATTCGTAAGTCAGATCTATCGAAACATGCGCTTTCGCATATTAGCGCTGAACCGGTTTAACGTTACGGTATTCGTTTAAATGCAATCGAAATGGTACCTTTACAATTTAGGAGTCTACGTTATTACGTTTTATTGTTCACAGTGTAATTGTTCGTGAAATCTACAATCGTACTTAAAAGTATGTACGAATGCATACACTAGAGAAAACTGTTTTCATGTTCATAGTGTAATTATTCCTGTATTTGGATGTATTTTTATTTAAATTACGAAACCATCTCTTATTTTTACCTAAGCAATTTACTGTCGGCTGTTGCAAGTAGACCAGATTAGCGAGTGCGAACAGTTTACTATAAAATGTGTATTAATAAAAATTGTTATTTTACATATTTGTTTTTTTTATATTGCACTTCGCAGCCTATATTTTTAATTCTAAACATTTTAATAATTTATATATATATAGCTGCGTTGTGCTGTAGGTGGGTTTTTATATATATATATAAATTATTCTTAATGTTTATCTATATTAGTTTAACAATGTTACTGTATTGTTTTTCTTTTAAATAATGTAATAAAAATGTATCCTTTAATATTTTATTTGTAGTGTTGACGATGTTAACGAGCAGGAATCACGCGGCTATCATATTGTTATTTGTCAAATCATTCTGTTGTATATTGCTCATGCATAATTCTATAGAGCCGTCTGGATTTGAAAGCGAGGCTAACGGATCATTTGTGGATGAATGAAGATATCTTATTCGTTGGCGCTTGATGAGGAATATTTTCTTATGACTTATCAATATAAATATATACTAAACAACACATTAAACATTTTACGCCCTATTTTTAAGATATAACCAATTTTAATTTATTTAAAGTTGGTTTACTATGTCCAGTGTGATGAAATCGAAATTCTTCATAGAAATGAAATGAATAATATTATCAATTATCAAAATTCATCAATTAAATAGATGAGCTATTTTTTGAACATAAAAAAGGAATTTCCTGTAATCGGTATTTATTCATAATTGTTAAACGATACATCCTATCCCTGTAATATAGTTTAAGAATATAGTTTTGATAATAATATAAGGAAGACGAAATACAAGTCATCTCTTTTGCCATTCTAAACAATCCTTAAACTATGTGGTTGTAATAAAATTTCTTATGACTGGTTTGTTCAAACCGAGTAATGGCCTATGAAAATTTTTTCAAATTTTGCAAATTTCAAAATGAATTAAAAATTTTCCTTTTTTCTTTTTCATTAGCAAATTTTAAGTAATTGTATTTAGTTCCGTTTTCGTAATTAACTAAATTAATTACTATTTTGTTGGTGAACACATACTTTCATACTTATTCATTCATTCATATTATTATTAATTGTAGTATATTGTCACCAGTTTTTAGTTTAATCATACCCCCTTAGCCTATTCTCCCCAGTACATTTTAGTCCTTTGGCTCGACTTGTTGTCCTTTTGGAAGTCGACAAGAGGAAGTGTTCTTGTATTAATTTGTGTTAAATCACTACTTTACACACACCGCTATGATTTTGTTGTTTGTGAGCGTGACACTCATCAGAGTTTTTTGTGCTGCGTCATTTACTACATTGGGTGAACTTCCGGAAGTGCAACGCGACGGCGTCACCAACTAGGTGAGTCAACCTATCCTTTGGTTCCGTTAGTCCATTCTTGTTCGCTATAGATGGTCTCCCTTAGAACCTCACCTCCTCCATCCCTATTAATTCGCTCATTCCTCGTCCCTCAATCCCTATTCCTATCTAATCCATTCTTCCGATTCCATCACACCATCCATTCACCAGTTTTGGTGACATGCGTCGTTGCGTCGTTTACATATTTACAGTCTCTCGCACCCTTTACACATTTTTGGATATCCGCTTCAACCAAATTCCCAACGGTCACTCCCCAGCGAGCCCGGACTACTACTATGGTTTACTTCCTATATCAAAAATCGAAGTCAGGCAGTTGTGATCCAAGGTTTAGTTCCATATTCCAAAATGTCCCATCTGGAGTTCCACAAGGCTCACACCTTGGACCTATTTTATTCTTAATTTATATTAATGACATTAAAGAATGTTACTTAAATTTTGAATTTTCACTATTTGCTGACGATGCCAAAATTTTCAAGGAAATTATATCACCCACCGATTGCCTCCTGTTATAGGATGACATTAATAGACTTTCAATCTACTGCCAAAAAAATCAACTTTTTTTAAATATTGCTAAATGTCACATCATTTCATTTTCAAAGAAAAAATCTAATTTGTCGTATAATTATCAACTTAATAGTAACAAACTTAGTGTCTGCACCCAAATGAAGAATCTTGGTATCATCTTGGATTCTAAATTAACTTTTATCCTGCATATAGAGTCGGTAATCGCTAAGGCCTATAGACTCCTTGGTTTCATTGCTAGAACGTCTTCACGTTTAAATTTAAGCTACGCCAACTTTTCAATAACTATTAACATAAATTTTATATATTGCATCCCATTTCCCTCCCCTCCTTACCCTTTCCTCTTTGTATGTTCAGTTTAAAATCACTCTTTCGTTTTTTTTTGTTTCAGTTTATTAATATATATTTTTTTTTTAAATATATACTAGTTTTTAGTTTATTATGTTTACTTTTATGTAAAAGTATTTTTGTTTATCAGTCTGTTTGAGTATACTATTTTTAATTTATTATGTACTACGTATTTAATTCCGAAGAAACTTCACTGGTGTTATTTTGATATATTATGTAATTATTAGTTATTATTGTTACACTGTTTGTTTCTCCAAAAAATAAAAAAAATAAAAAAATAACCTGTTTGAATAAAATACTAAATTAATGTATTAATGTATATATTTATAATTAATACATTACATTATTAGTATTGAAAATATCACAGACCTATGTTCTGAATAATTACAACTTCACAATAAGAATGTGTTTTCCTTAATAAAAATGTATTAAACTAAGCATCTTTTATTGTAATGTTCCCGATTGAATGACATCGACCCACAGCCCAAGTTGGATAAGATATCTCTATTTTACTAAGCTAGCCGAAAGGAGATAGGTACTCGTTAAATTGTACATAACCTCACATTTTTTCAATTTACCACGTACAAAAATATAAGCCTTACAATAGCTACTTCAATTGCTAGTCACTGTTTTGTTCTATCGTTCTATTCAAGTCATACAATTGCTACCTTCTGAATTGAAAATTTAACTCGGAAGTCAGAAATTGATCATCTAATTCATGTTGTACAAAATTCTTATGCTGTTTCCTAACAAAATTACATTTGAAAGGTTGGCTTAGAGCTAATCAAAGCATTTATTTCCTCATATACTAATTCGTTAATTGTATTACTTTATTTGCGTTCGAGATTGGATATGGATTCATTTTGCCTAAAGTCGTCGGTTAAAGGAAAGTTCATAATCCTATGTACAATGTAGGATATTGTATACTATATAATAGCATGTAAACAGCATAACCTGAATACTGCACGTTACTACATATCATCTTACACTTATATTGTGATAAAAACTCGGGAATAAAAACGTATAAAACATTTACTACCACGCGGCACTAGAAAAAAAAAGTTTAAATACCAGTTTTCCGGACTTTCAACTATAATACTCCACTACTGTTTTATCTGTGCTCCAGCTGAGTAGGGCCTGGAGTGGGACTCGTCAGTATAGAAATTAAATAATATGTCTATGGGCTTGGTGTCTATGGACGAGCACAATTTGACGCAACTTAATCGTATCATGTATTTCGTGCTCGCCGACAGATATTATAATTATGGATCCTGCTGAGTTTGGTGCTCATGCAGTTAAGCTCGAGCCAGGTGCTTCCGCTATCAATCCTGAGCTAGGGTCGCCCTACACTGAGATAGATCGTGCTAAGCCAGATACTCTTGCCGTGAAGCTTGAACCAGGGTCTCTAGTCGGGATCGGTGATGAAGGAGAAGGCGGTGGGCCGCCTTATTCTGAGATGGATATATGGCTCCCCGACATAAAGCAGGAGTGCATGGAGTACTCCAGGAGAGCCGACCAGCATAGCGGTAAGGAGATAGTTTCCTTTGAAGGATAACGCATCTGTCAAAAAAACAATATAAAGTGACTGTCAACCGAGACAAGACTAGCTGTTCACAATTCACAACACTGATGTATGGAAGCGAGACCTGGAGCTGGCAGAAGAGGAACGAAAGTATACCGAATGTATTGGAAATGAGAACGCTTAGACGCACGTGTGGCAGATCCATTTATGAAAAAGTAAAGACGTGATTTATGACACCCGCTTTTTAGCAAAACTAAACCATTTGAACTTTCCTGCCAATGTACTTGTGTAACTAAAACACGGCCACACGTGTTTTTGCTCGTCGCCTTGAATTAAAGGAGTGAAACTATGAACTATGTACGTAAAATATGAAAACAGCGCGTTGTTATGTATGTAATTAAAGTTAAATAAATTTTTTAACTTGCATTAATAAAAATCGTACAAAGCAGATCGCGCAAAAGGAGGTTTGAATGTATTTATTTGAATGTACGCCGAGGGTATAATAATGTTAAAGTCACAGATTTTTTTGTGGTTAGTGTAGACAACAGTTGAATGTGTAGAACAGTTTTATTAACCACAAGTTCGTGTTACATGGATTACCATACGTCACGGTTTGACCGAGATTATCCCGGTTTTACTGAGAGGGCCCGGCGTCCCTGCAGTCAGATGATGGTCATTTATTCACCATCATCTGACCTAATTTAGTTCAAGTTTAAACCCAACCCTTTTAAAATTGTGTTTAAAATGCTGAAAAAAAATGCAAATTTACGAATGAACTGCTTAAGCTTTATGGTGAAGACAGTTAAGTGAAGAGGCAGTAATGTTACACACGGTGGGCGAGTGGACATTAAAGATCGTGTAACGGCTGTCGCGAGCTCTCCATCTGTTAAAACATTTTTTAAAACGATAATTCCATTCAAGATGATTTAGTTATTGCGGCCAAAAAGTCACATTTGCCTTTCATGATATGAACTTCTTTTAAACTTCTGACTGTACGTCCAATTTGATATTAAAATTCTTTGAACCAACATTTGGTGCTGCGAGAACCAAATGCAAAGCGATAATTGTCCCGGTTTAGAGCTTGATAATTATGGTAGCGTGAGTGTTATATAATTTCGATTTCTTTTTAATATATTTAATATATATAACTTTTGTCATTACAACTTGAAATAGTTATGTACGCATATTTTAAAATAATGACAAACATGCCGAAACACACGTAAACAAGTCAATAAAACTACAGTAACATTAATTAAATAATAACACTTAGTTATTTTCACTTAGGCGGAATGTTTTCACTTATCCATGCTAAAAAAATACATTTAATAGTCCCTTCAGAGTCATGATGATAAAAACTCAATTACAATACATTTTCGAACTTATCAAGATACGCTATTCTCCGTGGTATCCGCGAAGCACGCATCAAAAGTTTCCAGCGTCGAGTTTATATTTATACATATAAATAAATGTCATCAAAATCCCGGAATCTGAGTTAATTTACGTATATAAAACGAATCTTGCAATAAAACAGTAATGTTCTTAATTTATTTATTTCATATTAATTGTGTGTACATTTATTTAGTATTTTAATAATCATATTATGTATAATTGGCTTACCAAATATATATTTAAAATAATTAAAGACAGAAGAAAAGAAGGGAAATGAAAATTGTAGTTTACAAAATAAAGAAAAAAAGAAATGATGCAATATTTTGACATGAAAATATTATATTGTTTACAATGGTTGAAAGCAATGAACCACATAACCTATAATATGTTTTAGGCGTTATTAAGATCATTAACAAATTCTTATTTATAAAAAGCAATCACTTAGATAGAATATAAAACATGTTACATTTAAATACGTTTTAAACACGTCCTGAAGAAGTTTGAGATAAACGAAAGCGGTTGATATATTATTGAATATTAAATTTCGTGATTTCATACAAAGTGATTGCTTTTTTATTTAATTTATCTATTTTTTATTTATTTTTTGCCTTTGTTGAACATGTATATGCAACAAACTACCTGACCATAAAAATACTACTCCTGCCGGACGTCAATAATATTTTTATATTATTCGCATTCACGGAGTTAACTTAAAACACAAAGCCTTATAAAACCCCTCAAAAAATGCCCTATTATAGAACACTATTGATACAATTTTATTTTTAATTTTGCAGATCTCTTGAGAATACAACATTATGTTGCAGCAAGGCCAACAGAACCTCCGCCTATCTGTGGAAAGGAACCAAAATTGGAGACCGTTTATAGTAGAAGTCGAGATTGTGTCAATCGATCATCAACTATAAGACACACTGAGCATAAACTCTTTTCGTGTTTGCTGTGTAATTATTCGTGCAAACTTAAAACAAACTTAAAACGTCATGTTCTTAGACACAGTGGAGAGAAACCCTTTTCATGTTCGCAGTGCAATTTTAAGTGCAAAGTAAAATCAGTCTTGAAACGACATGTTCTTACGCATAGTGAAGAAAAACCCTTTTCATGTTCGCAATGCAATTATTCATGCAAACTAAAATCAAACTTAATTAGACATAATCTTACTCACAGTGGAGAGAAACTGTTTTCGTGTTCGCAGTGCAATTATTGTTCCCAGCGAAAATCAAACTTAAAAAGTCATGCTCTTACACACACTGGAGAGAAACTGTTTTCATGTTCGCAGTGCAATTATTCGTGCAAACGAAAATCAAACTTAAAAAGTCATGGTCTCACGCACAGTGGAGAGAAACTATTTTCATGTTCGCAGTGCAATTATTCGTGCAAACATAAATCATACTTAAAAATTCACGCTCTTATGCACAACAAAGATAAACTATTTTCGCGTTCGCAGTGAACTTATTCGTTCAAACATAAATCTTGCTTAAAATATCATGTTCTTTCGCAACCTGAACAGTAAATGCGTTCTTGTATATAGTGCACGTATAAACCTTGGACTTTTTCGTAATTTTATTAAGGTGTGGGTATCCAGCTTAAGGATGCCGGGTCGAATAACTTTAGTAAAATCCAACTGAGTGGTCTGCATCTGAGGAATTTGTTAATTCTCTAGGTTTTTTATCTCTTATGTCTCCTTTTATGACTTTTGACTAGTTTATCGAAGCATCTCTCAAGCTTTTTTGTGTAATCGTTTTCTCTTTCCCATCTTGTAGTGATACCTTGGTTGTTATAATTTAAAAAATCTTATGAACACTGGTGGGTATTCAATTAATATTTTTAAACATTTTGTTCAGCTTTCCATATTTTGCTTGTACACTTGAACTTAAAACCTTTTCACCGTTACGTGTTGAGACGCGAAAAAAGAAAGTTCTTGTACCTGTTGTTTACATGGTAAACTTAATGCTGATATTATGCATTTAGTGTTTATCGTGAGTGCATTTAAAACAGTTAAATATGCCAGTTTTTAATTGTTATTCGACAGATACCGAGTCAATTGACAACCGATCAGACGATAAGCGAGCACGTGTGAGTTTGGTGAATTCTGCAGCCAAGTAGAAATCTTCTCTTAAACCAATTAGGAGCCCCAATAGTGTTGTCATAACAGTATTTTATTCAACCGATTACCTACTTACAGAAATTGATTTGACAAGTGCGACAAGTGTCAGGTGTTAGAACACAATTGACCAAATGACTAAATCGTGAATGAAATATAATGCACTTCATTAAATTCTGTATCATCTCACGTATGCTATCGGCGCCGGTACTGCCCTGGTACCCTACTGTACTGCAGTCTGTACAATCCCCTTCAAACTAACGGAGAGCTCCAGTCGTCTCGGAATTCCCTCGCCAGTGGACCGAGTTCTATACTATTCCGAGAGCGTATTTGGATGGTACTATTAAATACCACCTACCTTAAACAATCCCACCCACAGGCCACTGTCGTGGTCAACCCAAGAAACCATGGCAGACGTCAAAGTCAAGCTGCAAAACTAATATATTTAGAGTGTTGAAACAAAAATTAATATATTTTAATTATTGTTATCTTTGTTTTTAACCACTTTTATGACATACATTTAATACACCAACCGGTTTTGGAATGTACATTTTTGTTTATCAGGATTTCAAATAAAGAAACTAAAACCATGTGTCAAATTGTTACGATGATAAAAGATGTGGAAATTGACTTAATGTTCCAAAATTTTTGGAATTATATTAGTTATTTATAATATTTTAGTTAATTTCATATGTTTAACTCATTTATAATGATTATAAATAATTCAATTTAAGACCAACATTGTTTATATGTTAAACAAGCAATTCCAATTTTCTCTAATAAATGATTGGAGAATTCTGAAAAACCATTATCGTTTAATCATCTTTAGAGCTCTTGAGTTTCGACCTATTTTACAAATATAGAAAGCAGTTCAATCTTTACAAGTAAGTTTAATAACACCGAAATTATTATATGTATAATTATCTTTTGAATTATATAGAAGTTTTCCAATATTATATTCTGTGTAAAATGCGGGTCAGATATTTGAAATGCAAATTAATTTATTTTATAAAATCATGTCCAATTATAATTCTGTATTTTACTCGTCATTAAAAGCAATTTGTTTTATTGTAATAATTCAATATTGTGACGTAGGAATGTTTAACAAGACAGTGTATATTTTTTATCACGGTATGCCGAGGATAAAAATTATTGATTTGTTTACCTTATTTTTATGTCGGTGCAGCGTGACTCGATGTTATGAAAGGATCTTCGATGTACTGTATATGTATTCCCGGAGTGGGAGATTTATATTTCTCGCGTCTGCATAGTGGCCAATTAAAAGGACCTTTGTACACTTCGCAATAGAAAATAATGAATGTCAACTCAGTTTACATCATCGGAGAAGAAAGGTTAAAAATGTTTTTACCCAGAAGGTAAATTGCAAGAGACTGATAGATTTTATGTGGGTAAATAAAAATGTAATACTTTTTCAAGATATATTTAAACAAAACTGATTTGTTACACGTTGTACATACATTACGCAAATAATAATAAGGAAGCAAGTAGACATGAATATGCCCGGTACACTCAGATGAAATGTACAAATCGAGCCGTATCACAAAAAAATCCGAATTTAAAAGACCCGTCCTTTCGAACTATACAGTCCACACGACTCAACGTCTCATTTAGGTTTTCAGTTTATCGTTCGTACATTTCTTTTAAATCCGTAAGTCGAATACCGGGTACATTTAACACGCGTCATGTGACACGAGTGCCGGGCTAGTTGTTCAGTAGATTTTTATTAAACATATATATCCCAACAGGAATAGCTTCCAACTCTTCGGAACTCGGTTCGAAAACCTGATAAAACTACATCTAACAAACGACTTAATAATACAATCATATTCATCCTAAAACTAATAATATATCTAACCTAACTCCATAGACAACGTGAATTTGAAATTATTTTATTATGTTATTTGCAAATTGTTGTCTAAAAAAATAACAGTAAATGTTGATGCAAAATTGTATTAATTAATTCGTATATTTTTGAAACACCAGCCAATTTCAAATTCCCCGCCGTCTCATCCGGCATCGATGCCAGCGACACAGCGCTGCCGGTTGCCGGTACAGGTCTGGTCCGATCCCGCACTGATGATCTCTCTTCTGTTTTCACCGCTCCGCAACGGAGGTCTTGCCGGTCCACGCACGCCGAGCGAGACCGCCGATTCGCTTCACTTTCATAGTTCACGCGCGTCTTCATTTCTTTCAATCTGTCTGTCTTCCTTGTTCTATCCAACTCAATAAACATCAACACGCCAATCATCACACTCACATTTAACCACCGACCTAACCCCTAAAAGTGTAAAACTGGTTTATTACAGTATTTGCAGCACTCTTGACAATAATTCCCCACTTTTCCCGGCATCCTGTAGATCTGAGTTGTCACAAAAGGATTGCATATTGTATTTTTCATTTGTTCCGTCCAAAGGGCAGTAGATCTATCACCCATCCTTGATTTTCAGCTGGTATAGAGTGAAGACATTCGTGTATATCGCCGTCCACGGTACACGCGACATGTGTCTCCACCACCACATCTCAAAGGCATCAATCCGACTTCTCTCCATTCTCTTCATAGTCCATGATTCCACACCGTATAGAAGTAGTGAGTGCATCAAACAGCACAAGTCTGGCCTTGATTGTTTTGGACGTACCGCAGTCATTCCATATTTCGTCCAACTACTGGCAGACTTATAAGTACCAAAATTTTTACAACACTTTACTCGATAGCCACATAACTTAAACTACTTCTCAACATAGTCGCTACCATTATTAAGGCACTTGTCATAAACGGGGCACCAATCTTTGTGTACCTTTGTCTTAGAACGGCGGAGCCAGGGATTAAAATAATTGTCATAAAAACGATTACCACCAAGGAACCTCTTCAGATGAAGAAAAATATGGAAAACACTTGGCGATGAATGTCAGCTGGTTTCATGTTTCGTGCATTCAATAAACGAATCACGGACCGCATCTCATAGTCGGCAGGCTGATCTATTGTCGTGAACATTTCAACCACCCACAAAAAGTTGGATCAACAAATGAAGGAAACCGCATGCGTAACATCGCAACCGCAGCGCTAGACCAAGAATATCCAGCAACGGTGCTTACTTAAGAAACGCGCCTCTCACATCATAAATACTCGTACAGATAAATGTAAGTAATATATTGTTACTTTTATCGCTTTTCCAACATCATGTGAGAGAACATTAGCAATACAAAAATGAGATTGACTTCATGAAGTGGATACTGTACAAATATCTTTGTAAATTACTTTACACCGACTGTAAACATTAAAATGGTTTAACGCCAGTATGTGTGTTTAAGGAAATTAGTAATTAATGTGGATTTACAGAATACGTGCACTTTATAAATAAAACGATTTTGACGAGACGCGATTTTTTTAAGTGCGATTTTTGTTTGTACGAATATTTGTACTACAAGCACGAAAAGTCTTTCCACTGTGTGTAAGAGCATGACTTTTTAAATATGATTTACGTTTGCAAGAATAATTGCACTGCGAACATGAAAAGAGTTTATCTACGCTGTGCGTAAGGGAATGAATTTTTAAGGATGATTTTAGTTTGCACGAATAATTGCACTGCAAACACGAAAAAAGTTTCTCTTTACTATGCGTAAGAACGTGAATTTTTAAGTATGATTTTTGTTTGCACGAATAATTGCACTGCGAACAAGAAAATTGTTTCTCTCCGCTGTGCGAAAGATAATGATTTTTTAAGTACGATTTTCGAATGCACGAATAATCACACTGCGAGCATGAAAAGATTTTATCTGCACCGTGCGTAAGAGCGTGCGTTTTTAAGGACGATTTTAGTTTGCACGAATAATTGCACTGTGAACACGTAAAAAGTTTATCTCCACTGTGCGTTAGAACATGAGTTTTTAAGTAAGATCTATGTTTACACGAATAATTGCACAGCGAGCACGAAAAGAGTTTCTCTACACTGTGCGTAAGTACATGACTTTTTAAGCTTGATTTCCGTTTGCACGAATAATTGCACTGCGAACATGAAAATAGTTTCTCTCCACTGTGTGTAAGAGCGTGACTTTTTAAATTTGATTTTCGATGACAACAATAATTGCACTGTGAACACGAAAAGAGTTTCTCTCCACTGTGCGTAAGATTATGTCTTTTTAAGTTTGATAAAAGTTTGCACGAATAATTGCACTGTGAACAAGAAAAGGGTTTTTCTCCACTGTGCGTAAGAATATGACTTTTTAAGTGTGAGTTAAGTTTACACGAATAATTGCACTGCGAACACGAAAACAGTTTCTGCTGGTTATGAATTGAACTTAATGATTGATCGAAGCGATGTCGACTATTAAAAACGGTGTCCAATTCTGGCCCCCTTCCACTGGTAGGCAGAGGCGCAATTGGCCTTGCTGCAACAGAATGTTGTAATCTTAAGTGACCTGCAAAGTTAAAAATAAAATTGTATCATAACAATATTACATCCAGCGGGTATTTTTATATAAATAGTATTATATAAATATATATATTTTTATATAAATAGTATTATATAAATATATATATTTTTATATAAATAGTATATTAAATTTTATGACAATACTATATAAATAGTATTGTCATAAATATAAAACTAGAAGTTAATGAACCAAATAAATAAATACTGCCTCAAAGATGATGTGGAAAGTAGACAGAAAGCGGGTTCATGTCTTTCAACCATTCATAGCAATATATCTGGATGTAGCAAATGCGTGTCGCGCGCATGTTGGCAAGACTGACCCGAGTGAAAGGGATAAAAGATCGCCGCGCTCTTTCGCATCTGAGCCGTGGCTCGAAACGCATCTCTGTATTACATTCATAAGCTTAGTATAATAAATAAGTATTGTCACCACATCGGATAATTCTTGTTCTACCCAATCACGTACACAATAAGGACAGCAAATAATTAACAGATATCATAAATCAGCCGGTGCATTGAGAATTGTAAATTCTGACACAAAACCTTGACGATTGCACGTGATACCGTGCCGAACAGCCGGGGCGGAGCCCCTTTCTCCAACCAGTAGTCACACCTACCCCAAGGTGTGAGCTCGTCCCCCATGGCCGAGCTGGAAGGGTCAGGCGTGAGCAGGAAAGACACAGATCACTACTACTTTTATTCTTTTTTTATGTATATAGGTTTTGCAAAATAAAGAAGCCTATTTACTTTAACTGGTCAATAAATATCGTTAAACCAAATTAGACGATGAAGGCGTAACTATTGACAACTTGCTTAGTTTACACATCATTTTGATAAAATTTCTAAGGCTTTACTAATATAAGTATGTCTACTGAGAGCGGAAAAGTATTTTAAGAACCTCAACACATTAAAATATATATATACATCATGAGACATCAGGTTGAGTATTTCTAAACTGTGTGTCATCTTCTTATAACGAACATTGTCGCACAATTAAAGGAGTATCAAATTACGGAAATATATCATTAAAAAACTGAATATACCTCAAGAGCATGTAAATAATTATTTCCTCTTATAATGAAAAATTATTTTTGATCTAATATGTCTATGTCCTGATTCCATGTATCTGGCAGAAATACTAGAAATATTTCACAATATTACTGTAACAATACTGGGACGGTTGCTAAGATTAATTCTTCATAATTCATAACTTGTGTAACGAGAATACACATGTCGCTGATGTATGGAATGCAATTATTGATTGGCAGACCAGAAGAAATTATCTGAGACAACCACAACACAACACTCGTTATCCGTTAAATATTTTAATAAAACATACACCCCTATTTCCTACTGGGTTGATAATATTGTGCGTTTGTGTATGTGGGTATTGCCGCTTTTTTTTAAGAATGCAAGAAGACGGTAAAAGACAAGCGGATAAATTATATCCCGTGCTTCGACCAGTCCAGAGGTGCAAATAAACCGATCATCGGCACTGCGCACTTCGGTCGGTCGAAATCTACCCGGCTAAAAGAACAACAACATCGGACCAGAAAATCAACACGTACAATAAAAAGGTTAGTGCAGTGTTCATGTATCATATGTGTCCTTATTATCGGAAACCTAAGAACTAGCTATCGAAGGTATTCACGTAAGCAGTTGTCACGCTTTAATTCACGCAATAATACGAGTAAACCTCCTTACCGCTGAACTGGTCGGTTTTTCTGGAGTACTCCGAGCACTCCTCCTTTATATCAGGATAGGATATATCCATCTCAGTGTAGGGCGCTCCACCGCCTTCTCCCGCATCGCCGCTCCCGGCTGGAGACCCTGGCTCAGGCTTAACGGCAAGAGCAGCCGGGTCACGGTCCATTATTGTAGTATCTGTCAGCAAGCACGAGACACGATTAAGTTACGTGGACACACAATAATATAACACACACCTCTGATATAAAGCATTGTCCTGGCTACTTTGCTAGACTAACGTCTGTGTTAAAGAAGCCATTTTTTTCCGTGACGTTGCGGTGTTACTTAATAAAAATAAAAAATCAGATTCCACATAGATATACAAAAATCAATAGATATTGAGTGTAAAGTATTGTGATTAAGTTTGAATATTGAACAGCAATTCTTCCGACTGATACATTTTATGTATTGAGTCCATATTTCCGTTAGTACTACTTTCCAGTTAGTATTAAGTGTGTTGTACAGTTTCTGACCTAAAAACGTATAGAAACGTTGAAAGAATGTCGTTGTTGCTCTCGTAAATTGTATGTAGATGTTTATTCGTTGTCACCATGATTGATTGTATAGTTATTGTTTGAATGCAAATAATGTACAATAAATATCAATATATTGAATCAACTTTTATAACTTATGCTGCTTTGATTTATTATTTGTACATTTTTATTTCATCTGTAGTAAATTTTACGCTTAAAATATTATTTAAATAAGAATTTGCGAAACATGCGATTTTATTCTTAGGTTCGTTCTGTGTAGCATGACTCAAACCATCTCTGTGCTTGTCTTTCTCCCACTTAGGAGTGTATGGTGTAACTCCGTCCTTTACAGGCGGCCTAATAAGTAATATATCGACGTATTCAATTATATGTTTTTGTGAGAGACGGGTCGAGGTTATCCCAGTCGGACCGGCTCAAGAAGGCGAAGCATTGAACTTCTGGGAAGACGAGAGGAAATTCAGAACGGCCGTCGTGACGTCTAGTACAAGTGAGGTCACACACTACTCCTGGTAATCTAGTCCTCATATATGTGAATGTTAAGGATATCATAATTAGAAATGAAATTGCTGAAATAACACGCGAAGTCTGCGAGAATATTATGAAAAATATGGTTAAAAGAGCAGAGCTAGCCGATGTCATATTCCAAACATAATCGTAATAAACCAAATAATCGATAAATAAAACATATATTTTAAAAATATTTTTCATTTCTTAGTAAATTCTCAAGGTAATAATTGGTCGTCCCTTTAGATATCCATCAGATCTTATATTTAAAGAGTACAATGCCCTAAATATAAGACAAATCTATATGTTGAGACTTGTCCAATTTTTTCCATGCTGACAACAACTCACCCCGAGCAATAAATCATGGACACAATACAAGACAAACAACGAACATCTACACGCCAGTTCCGAGAGCAACAACGAAATTTTATCAAAGATTCTACAAGTTCCTAGCTTCGAAACTATACAACACACTCAGTACCAACTGGAAATCGTTTAATTCCAATAAGATTACACAAATATGGACCACATATATGATCCAATCAGGTAGAGATGAATCAGAAGCATGGCTATCCAACATTCTAATATAATGTATACAATACCTTCACTAATAATTCACTAGTCCTACACCACTCCCACTACATACATATTTTTTTTATTTTTACTTTTTTATACATATTTTAAATTTTTTTTTATTCCTGTCGATGATTTGAATAACACCACAACAGCAAGAAAAAAAAACTGGCTACTTTAACACAGACTTCAGTGTAGCAAAGTAGCCAGGACAACGCTGTATATATCAGAGGTGGAGTCTACTCCATCCCACACAATAAACTATGAGTATTAATTATGTCTTATGTTTATTATGTATAATATATTCACCTCTGTTAGAACAAAAATATGTATGTCATCTAATAAATAAATAAATTCAAAAACATCGGCCTGGAACATAATATTCACCCGTTACTTTCTAAACTTCCAACTGCCACTATGTGTTTAACTCAACACAGTCTGTTGTACAACTTTAACAAAAGGGATGTAATATAATTTAAGAATAAAGTAATAGCTTTGTTTTAAACATTTTGTTTCACCAAGTCAACTCCTTACCAGTGTGATGGCCGGCGTTCCTCGAGTACTCCGTACTCTGTACTTCCCGCTTAATATCGGGCAGCGCTAAATCTGTATGCAGAACTTCATCGCCGCACCCGACCGGAGATCCTGGCTCAGGCTTGACGACAATGTCGCGGTCGTTTTCCACTTTAACACAGACATTTTCAGTGCTGCACACACTCGTCGTCTCAAACTCCACGTGCAGTTGTGGTAGAGTTATTTCCACCTTTACATTAGCAGCGGAGAATAATGCTTCACCGCTGCTGAGCCCCGGTTCAAGCTTGATCAGAGGAACGGCGTGCTCCATGGTTTTAATGCGTTCACGTTACGATAACCTCAAAAGTAATTACGATTAAAAGATGTCAGGTGAAAGTTAACCATAGAGAAAATTAACCGTAACGGTGTGCTCTATGTGGTCAGATGAGAAAATTACATTTAATATTCGCCCCTGTCTCCTACTTTCTAATAGTTCGATGGATTTTTTTTGAGCGATCTTTAAAATCAGTTAGCACAAGTGATAACACTCGAAAAAGGAATGTGAAGGAACAAAAAACTCAAACACTAAAAATGTACAAGTTTTGTTCTTGTAAAAATGATAAAAATACTCAATTTTTCTGTACATGTCACAAAACAATTTGAAAGACCCATAAATATGATATAATTTACTTCTCGAATCGTAGAGACAATCAATTTTAATATATTGTACCTATTTTGTGTATAAGTTATGCATTGTTACTTGTTTTATTTATTTTTCCCCTTCATGTGAAAATACAAATACCATATGATATTCTTTTTCGAATCATTGAGAGGTGACAAAACCATAAAACGATAGAACCGTCAGTATGGAGAGTGTATATACAGCACTATTGGCAAGACTGGACGAAGATGGAAACCAGTCACAAGAGCATCTGGAGAAAGAGGTACGACATATTTCGGGTTCCAACAATGTAACCGACGAAAAGGATGAACATTAATCCGGTCGCAAGGTTAGATTTAAAGTTAGATGAAACGCTGATGTCACCAGTTTGATGTTTTAAGTATGAGAAGATGACGGTCAAACCGTGATAAATAAAAAATTCAATATCTTGGGTTTGTTGGCGATTTATTCATCCGGTACAGTAACACGATATTACATTGAGGTAGGTATGAAGTACAGGATAATTTACACTTGATCAGACACGTGAAAGACTCTAGCCTCGAGAGCAGAACGGTTTTAGCGTTCCACGCGCCCGGCAACCTCGCGAGTTGTTCCCCTAGCGGAAGTCCGATACATCACATCAGTACTCGGCCGCTTGGCGGCATGAACGCCAGATAGCCTATGGTGCCTTTCCCCAAATTATTTTATAATTTAATTAGATTTCGTATAAAAAGGGTATTTTTATTTTCTAATAGGTATGTATATTTATTAAAATTATAACTTTTATACAATTAACTGCCTGCATTGCCTTTACGGAAGACAATCAATATTACATATATCTTGAATTCGGGTTATCTACTATTTGACTTATTTTTTAAAATATATCTATTACTTTTTTTGCTTTTCTTATTACATTTTTGATTGCATTTCGTATAAACGAATGTAATTATTTTATTTACAATATTTTTAATTTACTGCTGCGTATATTTTGTTCTCATATTTTTATTCACTTTAAAGCAAATATATTTTGTGTATGCACAAACCGACTCCAAAAGACAATATACGTCGGCAGCTGTCTTCTCTCACGGCTGTCTACGATGAGTTCTTGTTGTAGAACTTTTAATGCTTATATTGCTTATATTATGCTCAATTTTAAACAACGTGTTAAAGCTTCACTGGAAGGCTTAGAAGTGTGTTACAGACTTCAGAGGTGTCCACAGGAATAACATACACGGTACTGGTATCCACGACATGCTCCATTTTTTTAATAAAACCATTTATGCACTCGACTTCAATGCAATCCACTCTACAGAATCTTGGCGAGTGTCAATCCACGCTGCCTTGACAATGAAGGCTATCACCAGTGCAATAGTTTACAACTTAACGATATCATTAACTCAAAATAAAGCAAAATAGTTTCAGTAGGTAAGTGACTCAGTTGCTGTCCGAACGATTACTCAGAACCGGAATGTATGAAGAGCGGTAAACAGTCACCCTCGGACCCTGATGATCTGTAGCGTCAAGTGTAAAAAAATAAGACTACCCGAATTAATTTTATGACACGTGCTTATTCATATGAATTTTCCAGCTCCTTTTCGTGTTACACGTGTATTTACATTCAGCGCATGTAAATGGTTTCTCTCTAGAGTGAGTTACCTGGTGAATTGTTAATTCACGTTTTCTTTTACATTTATATTCGCATTCCGTACACGTGAATGGTTTCTCTACAGTATGACTTAGCATGTGACTTCTCAAGTTGTTTGTGTTGCTACACGTATAAGTGCACTGCGAACAAGAAACCGGTTTCACATCAGAGTGTGTCAACTGATGAATTATCAAGTCCCGTCTTCTTTTACATTTGTATGAACATCCAGAACATGAAAACGGTTTATCTGCGGTGTGAGTAAACTCGTGACTGCTTAAATCTCCTTTACTTATACATGTATAAGAGCAGCGTGAACATGAAAACGGTTTTTCATCAGTATGAGTCAGCTCGTGTCTTCTTAAGTTGCTTCTGTCACCGCTTGTATAAGTGCATTGTGTACATGCGAACGGTTTCACCTCAATGTGGGTGAGCATATGTTTGCTTAAACTACTTTTACGATTACATGAATGAGAACACTGTGAACACGAAAATAGTTTCTCGCCAGTATGAGTTAGTCCATGCCTGCTTAAATCTAGTTTCCTTTTACACGTATACGCGCACTCCCAACAAGAAAACAGTTTCTCGGTATCGTGATTGCTCAAATCTCCAGACGGTTCGTCTGCGGTGTGAGTTAACCCATGACTAATGAAATCTTCCTTATTATTACATGTAAAAGCGCACTCCGCACACGAAAATGGTTTATCATCATTATGAATAAGCACGTGTCTATTTAGCTCGCTTTTGTTACAACATGTATAAGTGCAGCGTTCACATGAAAGCGACTTCATTCCAGTAAACATAATTCTACGATTTTTCGACATCTCTAATTCTGGCTTGCTTCTAGGTGAATTCAGATGTGTGCTGACTGTGATTGAGTTTGCCAAAACAGAACCTTGCAGTCGCAAGCAACCTGTAAAGTTAATAAACATAATGAAAATATTGTTCAGTAATTACCTAACCTAAACTGACCCAGAGGTAGCGATAACGCAGAGTACATCCTGATCTTGACATGCCAATTTGTCGGTGCCATCACTCACTGATATTGGTAAAACAAACGTGTGGCAGCGTACTTTGTATTGTAGCAATTCTACTGTATTTTAATTTAGTAATTTTCTGCTCTACTAAAATGATTTTGAATTGGTTGATTGAAAAGCCCTATTTTTAATTACTAAATAATTTTGTTTAACATATTCATTTAAAATTATCCCTACATCATCAGATTTTTTAGATATTGATGTATATTTATAGATTCTATTCTTAGTTTTTTTTCATTAATAACATCCTCTAACACTCTTAATCTTAAATTGAAGAAAAACTCCTAATCTCCACTAAAAAACTTTTAAAAGTATCTAAAATAAATTTGAGTCTGCATTTAAATTATATTTTTTATTCGTAATACCGTTGATTTTTATTAATATATTAATGTCATAACTGCACGCGCCCCACAGACATGGCCCTGTAAGGACTCACTTATCAACAAACCAGGGCAGAAATCAAGCGGACAACACGTATCGTGACGGACACTCACCTAGGATCTATCGATCACTTCTCCGCAGGCCTTCCTTTCATCCACACCATCGAGCGAGCCACTGCAGCGTTCAATCACATATGCGCATTAAACTGTATACCGCATTTGTATAATTCATCGCCAAACTTCGTAAGAGCTCTTTCATTTAAATGCCTTGTTTTAGTTACAACAACAGTCATCCTACAATGTGACATACACTAACACACGTGAGGAGATAGTTAGGGGCTTCAGTATCAAATCAAATATTTTTTATCTAACTGCTTTTTTTAAAAATAAAAATAGTATTCGTATTATATTTCAGAAAGAAAGTGAATTATTAAAATACGAACTGTGGAAATATGAACATGGGAATTTTTTGATATAAGCAAAAGTTACCACTGCGCTGGTCAGCCTTCCTAGAATACTCCGAGCATTCCTGCTTGATGTCAGGGAGCGCTATATCCACATCAGTGTACAGGATTCGACCACCTTTTCCTTCCCCGCTCTCAGCTGAAGACCCTGGTTCAGGCTTAACGACAGGGAGATACACAATTGGAAGATCATTTTCCACTTTAACATAGACATTTTCAAAGCTTGTGCATTGAGAGTCTCCTTCAGTCCTCGCCACAAATTCCACAGGCAATTGTGAGAAAGTCAGCTCCATCTTTACATTAGCAGCAGAGAATAATGCATTAACGCCGTTTTCTTCATCGCCGCTGATCCCTGGTTCAGACTTGATTAGAGAAATAGCGTCTTCCATGGTTTTAATACGTCTCACAGTATAACCTCAAAAGTAATTACTGCAAGAAACGTCAGATGTAGGATAACCATAGAGAAAATTAATCGAAGCCGGTGTCCTCTGTGTGGCCAGACGAGAAAATTTAAATTATTTTAGAATAATTCTCATTGTCTACAATTAGAAATCGTGTTCACCTGCAGACAACGGAGAGAAGACAGTTGAATGCCCTTGAGATGTGATGCTGGAGATATCTGTAGCGCCTATCATAGACGGCGAGACCCACGAATGTGTCTTTTTTCCAGGAACTCAACATCACGGATAAACTCGCTACTTTTGGCATTTTGCGAAATGGAAACAGGGAAATGGGACAGATAGAAAATAGATTCTGGGTCTGTGAGGATTTTTGAGATGGCAACTGTTCGGCTCCGCCTTGCTACTATGTAGCTGCCTCGAAGCATTAAAAAATGTCAACCATTTAGGACCATATACAAACTTTTGCTTACCAACGGTCCTGGGTATTCTGCGGGTTCCCTCACAGCTTTGAGAAACTTGCTGAGGTGAACTACGTCGAAGGACGAAAAGTATCCCAAATCCAGTGGACCGACCAAGTGGTGCTGGCAGCAGGCACTTCTCTGGTGACAACTCTAAGAGGAGCATCGTCAAGAGGGCGGGAGTTCACAGGGATCACAATAGTTATTCATTCTCATTCTCAGCCAGGAGCGGAGATCGTCACCATCTTTGTGTAATTTCGGCCTCGAACACGGGGATTAGCGGAAGCGTCATTCTCAAGGTAAGGCGAGCAGTCCTTCCGAATCCTGGTTCCCGAAATCACTAGTTCTTCTTCTATCCACTCACCGACCTCTTCCTATACCATGTTTCCCTACTGCGGTGATTCAGATTTACGACGGGAATTGTAGTATTCGGGGATGCGCGATCCAGAAATTGCGCAATTCACTTGTTCACAATCGCAATTCAAAACTACTACCAATGTTACCCTTCAAGCGGGCGCGCGGTCATCTGACAGGTAGCGGATAATTTGCTTTAGATAAATATTAGATTAATTTAAACCTTCAGAGCCGACAGTTACCGTATGGTAACGGTAAGCATCATTGTAAAACTAACCATCCCACCACAGGTAATTTTTTGGGATTTCGGACAATTACATCTGATGGGCAGTTACACTAATAACTATTAATCTGGCAAAATGGCTTAATATATTTCCCCGCAAAGAAATATGTTCAGATTTCGGTAGCAAATAAAATACATTTGCAATAATTAGTTATTTCTGCATGTCCTTCAAATTGATCATTCACTTTATATTAACCATTTAACTGCCAACTCTATTTGAAATGGAAGACACGACATTAGGTATGATATGAACGCAGATACTCTAGTCGTTGCGCAATCAATATTAGTGGTGGTCACGAGGAGATGGCGATAGGGTAAATTAAATTAACACGTCTTTCTATATATGCATTCACACATTTATTTACAACACAAGGAAAATTATTATTGCTATTTATATCTAACCTTAATCAATTTGACCGCACTGATTGATTGTTTTTCACACTCACTACTACCAATTATTGTGTCCATTTGACACATGTGGCCTGCTGCGGGCGCATGCGACAAGCTGCGTTGGAGCCCGCCTCTGGTCCAGTTCACGGGCGCGGGCTCTGCAGCTTCGCTCGGGTCAGGCACCTTCGGCACGTAGTCTCCACGGTCGCGTCCGGTCATCTCGTGGTGGGTGGCCTACAATCCACTAATGTGAGCGGCGGGAATATCCGCCGTTTGCCTGGTATCCAAGACGGAGTCTTCAGATGCTTATCAGGGGGCACGTCGCAGCTTTCCAAGGCAAAATGGCGGTGAGTAATGAGCTGCCCAGAGGTCAGCCGCACCGGCGATACCATGGAAGCAGAGTCGGAACGTAGTACAGGCGAAGAGCAAGAGGCCTCGTCAGACTGTGCGGGGCCCATGTCGGTCAATGTGCGGTGGAGGGGGTAGTGACCGTTAGTCCGGCCGCTGTCGCCTGATTTGGAGCGGAGCAAGGAGGGGCTTACATCGCCCGGCGTGCGGCCTATGCACAGCAAGATTCAAGAATATGTAAATATTTCAAAATTCGCGCCGAAAATAATATTTGTAATACGAGAATGTCACACGTGATATGCGACCGTAACAGGTAAAACTGAGCTTTAAGGGTCTTGAATTATCTATCAAAAGATGGAACCTGTCGTTCACAGATGACAACATGATTTAAAAAATATGATTTTAATCCCTGTAAGTATGCAAGGTCCAAAAGTGCGTGTTTACACGCTTATAGTTTGGCGTGACATACAAAGTTTGGCGTGTTAACGCGCTCACGACATTTAAAAAGTTAATAACCACAATTATTGTCGTCGCATATCTATTTTTAGTATTGAGCAGTAAAACATAACTATTAACAAATAAATACAATACTATATTATACGGCCCATTAAGTTCGTCTTGGTTCGTTTATACTGGCAAGTACTCTGTAAGTAAGGTACTCGGTACTGGCCTTGATATATTCCCAAGTCATAATGAATAAGCAATATACGACTTGATAATGTGAAAAGTAATAATATGACATCCTCGTGACTCCACCCCATAAATAAAACACTAAAGAATCGATTACACATTTTATTTATTTAAAAATAAGCTAGTGTTCAAAATACAAAAGTGTTACATGTAAACGAAATATTTATTTGTGACATACACGAAAATAACGTACATAAAATGTTTACTTTGTTTGTGTAAATGTTGTTTTCCCTAAAAATCAGTAAAAAAATATCTAATTTATGATATTTGCTACTAATGCTGTGAATAAGTATAATACTAAATTATACTGTAGGTAAAAGACACGTTTAAACATATAATTTCGACATTTTTTAACAAAAATTACGAGAACGCGAAATATATTATTATATATAAAACAAAGTATTTTAAAAACGTTAAAAATTGATTATATGTCTTGCAAATTGAATGGTTATAAATCTATTAGTTTATAACATTTTATTAATTTCTCGATTGATATCTCGTATACGCAATAATTATAAATATTAAAGTAATTCTGTGCCACGCGGAAAATGTATTTAATGATCACCATCTTTCTTACAGTGGTTGTATTTTCAAAATTATGGCAAATAACATTCAGTTTATTAGATTCATATAAGTGTAAAGGTCTATTCTAAGTAATACTAATAAAAAAGTAAAAACTAGTGTATTACTTTTGATACAAGGAAATAATAAAAACCCAAATTTTCGAAAAAAAACACGCGATGGCATTATGTCAGCACAACACAACTGTACACTATTACACAGTTTTAACTCTAGTAACTATTTCTGAGAAATAATGATATTAACTGGGTTATAAAATATTAATACTAAAATAATAAAACAATAAAAACAGTGCAATAGTAGAGAATACACATATATTAATAAACATATATATAAAAGAAAGCGAATAACAGATCTTGTAGAAAACTAGTTGAACCGTTATGCTGGTCGGAATAAATCAGTTAAATGCTTGGAAGTGATGCTTAGGTAAGATTATCGTAATAATTATTGTTTAATTATATCGAAAGCCCTATTTTATTATATTTAGCATATACGCTATTGCAACAAAATAATGTGTGTGTAAGTTGTGGCTCCTTAAGTAGTCTGTCCATGAGCAAGACGATCTATAAAATGTGAATAAGTAATTTAATGTGGCATTTAAGATTAGGTTTAAAAGTTCACTCTATACATGAAAAGGGTTTCTAACCAACATGCGTAAGAAGATGTCTCTTTAAGGATGATTTTATATTGCATGAAAAATTACACTGCGCACAAAAAAACAGTTTCTCACCAGTATGTGAAAGCGAATGGTTTTTTAACTGTGATTTTTTATTGCACGAGTAATTACATTGTGAACATGAAAACAGTTTCTTACCAGTGTGCGTAAGGACATGCATTTTCAATTGAAATTTTCGATTGGCCGAATAATTGCACTGTGAACATGAAAACAGTTTTTTACCAGTGTGCGAAAGAGCATGTACTTTTAAGTCAAAATTTCGATTGGATGAATAATTGCATTGTGAACATAAAAACGGTTTTTCACCAGTATGCGAAAGACCGTGTATTTTTAAATCAAATTTTCTATTGCATGAATAATTGCACTGTGAACATGAAAATAATTTATCAACATTATGTGTAAGCGCATGTCTTTTGAACAGTAATTTTTGATTGCATGAATAATTACACTGTGTACATGAAAACAGTTTCTCACCAGTGTGTGAAAGCAAATGGATTTTTATTTGTGAACTTTTATTACACGAATATTTGCATTGTGTACATGAAAACAATTTATCAACATTATGGGTAAGCGCGTGACTTTTTAATTGTGATTTTCGATTGCACGAATAATCACAATGTGTACATGAAAATAATTTCTCACCAGTGTGTGAAAGCAAATGGCTATTTAATTGTGATTTTTGATTGCACATATACTGGCACTGTGAACAAGAAAACCGTTTCTCACCAGAATGCTTAAGCATATGTCTCTTCAAATTTGGTTTTACATTACTGGAATAATTGCACTGCAAACATGAAAACAATTTATCGCCACTGGAAGTAGGTTTTGGCCTACTTAAGGATTTATCGGTGGTAAAAACGGTATTCAATTTTGTCTCCTCTCCAGGGATAGGTAGGACCTTAGTTGGATTTGCAGAAACAGAACCTTTTATCCTCAAAAGATCTGCAATATAAATAAATAATTTATATTAATAAAATATTTTCTTAAGCTCATTAAGTCAGTTTGTGACGAAATCCTTTAACGATCCCATTAAGTTCACCAGTTTGAATGTAATACTTACGATTATTCTGGTCGACCTTCCTGGAGTACTCCGAGCACTCCTGCTTGATGTCAGGGTACCGTATGTCTATATCGGTGTGGGGCGCTCCACCGCATGCTCCCTCGCCACCCACAGCTGAAGATTCCTCCCCTGGCTGAACACACCCTCCCTCAGCAGTTCGGGGCGCACTCTTCAAGCTGGCACCTATTACCATAGTAAAAAATAATAATCCGATATAACAGAGACGAGGTAATTTATTCAAATGATATCAATGCAAAAATAATGTCGTGATGACCACATTTTATCTTAAACGAAGCTTCTTATGGCTTAAAAAATGAACTATTAAAATGGTCACATGATATTGGACTCATATGCTAAAAAAACTAAATGTTTAAACTTAAGATCACCTCAAGCTGTATATATAATTAAACAAAATATAATTGCTCATACCTTTGACTGTACATCATTAGAATATGAGCAATTGCCAATATACTTCGGTTGAGTTTGTTAGGTCGCTTAAATACCTTGGTTTTGTTATAGAATTTGCATAGAATTTGCAAATAAATATGATTTGCTGCAATCGCAGGACATTGTTTGGAAGATTCTACAAAAATCATTAAGTAATCCCAAAGCCGGTATTACGAATATTTTATTTTCTTTGATCGAGCCATTATTAAGATATGGGATCCGATCGTGAGGTCACTCTTGTAACTCAAATATAAAACTTATACAAAAACTTCGAATAGCCATAGTGAAAAAATTTTTAAGCCCAAAAGGATTTAAATTGAGGCATAAAATATCTACGTATTATATTTCAGAAAGAAAGTGAATTATTAATGTGCGAATTGTGAAAACATGAACTTAGAAATTATTTGATTTTGGCAAATATTACCACTGCGCTGGACGGCCTTCCTAGAGTACTGCGAGTATTCCTGCTTGACGTCAGGGAGCGCTGTATCTACATCAGGGTAGAGGATTCGACCACCGTTTTCTTCACTGCTCTCAGCTGAAGACCCTGGTTCAGACTTGACGACAGGGTGATACACGACTGGAAGATCATTTTCCACTTTAACATAGACATTTTCAAAGCGTGTACATTGAGACTCTCCCTCAGTCCTCGCCACAAATTCCACGGGCAATTGTGAGAAAGTCAGCTCCATCTTTACATTAGCAGCAGAGAATAATGCATTAACGTCGTTTTCTTCATCGCCGCTGATCCCTGGTTCAGACTTGATTAGAGAAATAGCGTCTTCCATTGTTTTAATACGTCTCGCGGTACAATAACCTCAAAAGTAATTACAACAAGAAACGTCATATGTTGGAAAACCATAGAGAATATTTATGGAAGCCTCCATAGATAAGAAGCCGCTGTGCTCTGTGATGCCAGAAGAGAAAATTAAAATTATTACAGAAATATACATGACAATATAACTGTTTAGTTTATATTTTGTTAACTATAGTAAAAGATAATACTGCGACTCATTTAAACAAAATGTAACGATAATTATACATTTCGTGAAATCGAACTTGGAGCAATAAAAACATTATATAGCTGTGATTTACTTTATTGACAAATATGAACAATAAACAAATAATAAATAATATAACTAAACTGCCACTACTTATATAATAATTGAGGATACTAGTTGCAATCTCTACAATAAATAAGAATAAGAGAGAGCGGCGGAAAAATGCATCTAGCTGGAGAGTCCCTAGAATCAGTCGCGAGTGCGACCCAAGGCCGGAACTTGTAGAGATGTATTATAAGGTGAGTTTCTTTAAATGAAAATATATACTACTTCCTATATTAACCTTCAAGCGGGCCGCGCGGCCACAGTCGTTTCGACCGTTTTCATTTTTATATAAAATAAAATACGAAATAATATAATAATCATTGAATCTGTATCATATAAGATAATGTCTTTGGATAAGGAAGGATTTCGGCTAAAAAAATCTTACATAACTTTAAAATAAAACATTTTTCAACAATTAGATATTAAGTCAAGGTACTAAATATCAGGCAATTATTAATAACACGTTTTAAGGGTACTAAGGAGAAAACTCAAAGCAGACTAGCTGTCCCGTTAATGAAAACCTCATTTACTCAAAGACATGCATGTTTTATAAGACCACAAGAGATGGCAACTGCATCGTATCCGTAATGTCATGGCTTGTTTATGACTATAAATTAACTATAAATTGTTGAAAACCAGAAGTTTGTTTTATAATAATAAGATGGTATAGACGTAATAGACTTATATCGCTGATTAATATTACCTCAAAAATCGCATAAAAATAATTTAGAAGAGACTTGTGCAAGTTTCTAGGGGAAAATTCTTTATTATTTAATAATCAATACAGGATTATCATTTGTATAATAGACTGCCCTCAGATTGTTGGTTTGCTTGACATTCACACACCATTAAGGTCATCGAGACACAATTCATTGCTTTATTACAGTGGTAATATCAAAACTCATACACTAGCTAACTCCGGAGTCCTTAGAATGTATTCTTTGGGGAATGAATATACGGAGGTATTCGACATTTTTGCTGTTAATTTAACTCTTTATGGTACCACATTATTACAATTTTTTGTGTCTCAACGCAATGGTGACGGATAAATTGCTTTATTTCATATTTTATATTTATTTTTAATTATGTAAAAATATGCTGACACTATAAAATTACTTCTGATGAAAGTTTCTGTTATTTAACAAATTATGTTCATGCCTGTACAATAAATAAATAAATACAGATTCAGAGAAGGTCGCGAGACAATTTACACCTGCTTAAAATTAACTGCTTTCATTACAAAGCACATTGATGTTGGGGAAAATGACTGGCAGTGTTTATTTTCGCTAAAGCTTGTGACAAATGGTCTCCTCTTAAAATAATTATACGATATCGGTATTCATGGGAAACATCTGAACCTCCTTCGAAGCCATATGTTACAAGAGAATCATTCTGTTTGTTCTGAGTTTGGGGACCATCCGGGAAGTGTTCTTGGACCTGTACTGTTTTGATCTACATTAATGAAATGTGTAAAATGGATGTATAGCGAAAGGTCATTAAATATTTAAAAGCCTCCGAAATAATCAAATAAATTTATCGATTATCTCCATATTTGGTATGTTTCCTTTAAAATCATTTTTTTTATCCATTAACATTGTATTTTTCACTCCCTCAATGTTATGTCTATCTGAATAAGTATTCTATGTCTATCTTTCGCATATAATTTTATATTCGGTCTCCCTTGATGCTCCATCTAACTGTATATGCATTCTGTCTCTCTCTTCCCTACGCTCCTACGCTCCTTTATATATACAATTATAAGACCTCCATGGTCGCGGCCCTTGGGTCTCTTTGTTTTTTAATTTTGTCTATATTTTACATTTTTCTTTAGGTACCTAATTAAAACTTATAAGATTAAAACAAAGATCTTCTAAAGAAGCACGTTTCCTATGATTCTCTAATACCTTTACATTTTGCTTATACTTAACCATAAACATCAAATAAAGAAAACATTTTACAGTTATAACCTGTTATACAAGACAATAACTGAAATTACATTAATAATATATGTACATTTCATATCAACCATATGTTTTCCTTAGAGAATAGGGCATCATCTATTGATTCCGACTGGCCCTTTTTTTACATTTTTTACTTCAATTATTTATTAATAATTAGTTTAAAACATTTTTACGCGATACGGAGCAACTCTTCAAAACACTTGAATTTAAAAAAAAATCATCTAGGTTAGCAACAATTTTCTATCACAATGACATCTCATTACTTAAAATGCCTATACGCCATAACACGAATAGAAAAGCAATACAGAACGCATTACAACTACCACATAGGTATGTAGACTACATTTGGGCAAATACATTTCCTGTACCTAGCACCCAAACTTTATAACATATTAGACTCCAACTCGATGGAAATTCTGCCAACTGCGCTTTTCAAAAAGAAAGTTATTGAATGTCTGAGAAATCATGATGAAGAGTAGCTCAAAAGTAATAAAATAAACTTTTGTTTGTGCAGCCTGTTAGTATTATTATTATTGTTGTTTTTTACTGTCTGCCAATTATATTATTTTTAAGTTTCTATTTAAATTTAAAAGTTTTTTTTAAATCATCATTAATATGTACTTTCTATGCTTTTTTAAAACAACAGAAAATATTTTAATTTTTAATACGTAATTTTTTAAGTTTATATTTATTATATGTTATCTGTATATATTTTAAATTGATTAATGTTTTTTTTTATTAATAACGACAATTATTTTCTTTACACATCAATTATAAATATTGAGCAGTAAAACTGTAACAATAAACATATAAAAATTATTATATTCTACGGCCCATAAAGCGTATCTTGGTTCATTTATACTGGTAAAAGTATCTCTTACAGACTTGCGCGATATATTACCGAGTGAACAGTATAAAATAAATGTGGAGGAAGAAACGGGATGACACGGTGTTCAGAAACTACAACTCACCTTTTGTAGTCCCGCCGCTCTCTCCACGTGCAGTAATGAAGAATCCCTCGAAGGATGTTGGGAGTCACCTTTTAAGATACTCGAAATTATGTAGAAGGTACTTTGCAGATATTTTTCGGAGTGTATGTATTCGAAAAGGCATAAAGTTTTATTGTTTACAGTGCGGCGATCAAATTAGAACTGTAAGCGAGCGAGAAAGTAGTTACCAAGTAAGTGTCTGAAGGATGAAATGAATCTATAGAGGAATTAGGAACTTTCTATAATACCAAGTCCTAATTAGCGTTTCTGTATAACTTATATTCAACTTAACAAAAATAAATAATAATATGACCACCTGGTGACTTCACACCACAAATAAACTACACAATAATAGATTATACATGTATATTTATTAAAAAATAATCTAGATTTAACATAGTTAAACTAACACAATTAAAAGTAAAACTAAAATTAGTTAAACATGTTATTCTGGTATGACTAAATCAGTTAAATGCATGGAAGTGTTGCTTGGGTTAAATTACCTCGTGGTATAGTAATTATTTTATCTTAATAATTCCCAAAGCTGCAACATTTCAACAAATATTAAATGCATTAGTTTACGTCTTCTATGTGGCCTGTTCATAAGCAATGTGAACGTAAAAATATGAAAATGAGGCATTTCAGAGAAGGTCTGAAAGGTCATTGTAGACATAAAAACGGTTACATACCAACATGCGGAAGCCGATGTCTCTTAAATGTTGAATTATTATACCACAAATAATTGAACTGTAAACATTAAAACAGTTTTTTTCCAGTGTGCGTGAGTACATGCCTTTTCAAGATAAATTTATGTTTGCAAGAGTAATTGCACTGAGAACAAAAAAACAATTTATCTCCATTATGAGTAAGCGCGTGCCTTTTTAATTGTGATTTTTGAATGCACGAATAATTGCACTGCGAACATGAAAATGGTTTTTTATCAGTGTGTGAAAGCAAATGAACTTTTAAATGTGATTTTTGATTGCATGAATAACTACACTGTGAACATGTAAATGGTTTCTCGCCAGTATGCGTAAGAAGATGTCTCTTTAAAGAAGATTTTTTGTTGCAAGAATAATTACACTCAGCACATACTAACAATTTCTCATCAGAATGCGTAAGATGTCTATGTAAGATTGATTTTTTATGTTTGCAAGAATAATTGCACTGTGAACAAGAAGACAATGAATCTCCATTATGGGTAAGCGCATGTCTTTTTAATTGTGATTTGTGATTGCAAGAATAATTGCACAGTGAACATGATAAAAGTTTCGCGTCAAAATGCGTAAGAAGATGTATATTTAAGGATGACTTTTGATTGCACGAATAATTACACTTCGAACATGAAAACAATTTTTTCCCAGAGTGTGAAAGCAAATGGAGTATTAAATGTGTTTTTTGATTGCACGAATACTTGCACTGTGAACAAGAAAACGGTTTCTCGCCAGAATGGGTAAGCAGATGTCTCTTTAAGGATGAATTTGTATTGCAAGAATAATTGCACTCTGAACATACAAACGGTTTCTCATCAGAATGCGTAAGAATATGTCTACGTAAGATTGATTTTATATTACAAGAATAACTGCACTGCGCACAAATAAACTTTTTCTTACCAGTATGCGAAAGCAAATGGTTTTTTAATTGTGATTTTTTATTGCAAGAATAATTACACTGTGTACATACAAACGGTTTCTCATCAGAATGCCTAAGAAGATGTCTATTTAAGGATGATTTTATATTGCAAGAAAAATTGCACTGCGAACAAAAAAAATTTTTCTCACCAGTATGTGAAAGCAAATGGTTTTTTAATTGTGATTTTTTATTACACGAGTAATTACATTGTGAACATGACAAAAGTTTTTTACCAGAATGCGTAAGAACATGCATTTTTAATTGAAATTTTCGATTGGCCGAATAGTTGCACTGTGAACATGAAAACAGTTTTTCACCAGTGTGCGAAAGAACATGTACTTTTAAATCATATTTTCTATTGCATGAATAATTGCACTGTGAACATGAAAATAATATATCAGCATTATGTGTAAGCGCATGTCTTTTAAATAGTAATTTTTGATTACATGCATAATTACACTGTGTACATGAAAACAGTTTCTCACCAGTGTGTGAAAGCAAATGGATTTTTATTTGTGATTTTTTATTGCACGAATATTTGCACTGTGTACATGAAAACAATTTATCAACATTATGGGTAAGCGCGTGACTTTTTAATTGTGATTTTCGATTGCACGAATAATCACAATGTGTACATGAAAACAATTTCTCACCAGTGTGTGAAAGCAAATGGCTATTTAATTGTGATTTTTGATTGCACATATACTGGCACTGTGAACAAGAAAACCGTTTCTCACCAGAATGCTTAAGCATATGTCTCTTCAAATTTGGTTTTACATTACTGGAATAATTGCACTGCAAACATGAAAACAGTTTATCGCCACTGGAAGTAGGTTTTGGCCTACTTAAGGATTTATCGGTGGTAAAAACGGTATTCAATTTTGGCTCCTCTCCAGGGATAGGCAGGAGCTCAGTTGGATTTGCAAAAATAGAATTTTTTATCTTCAAGAGATCTGGAATATAAATAAATAATATATATTAATAAAATTTCTTCTTGAGCTAAATCAGTCAGTTTGTAACATCATGCTACTAAGTTTACGAATATTGAATCTAACGCTCACGAGTATACTGGTCGGCCTTTCTGGAGAACTCCGAGAACTCCTGCTTGATGTGAGGGTACCATATGTCTTTATCGGTGTGGGGCGCTCCACCGGCTGCTCTCTCTTTGCCCACAGCTGGAGACCCACCCCCTGGCTGAACAACCACTTCCTCGGCAATCCGAGGCGCCCTCATCCAGCCGTCATTGCTGGGCCCTACTACTATAATCAAATATATTAATCCGATATAACAGATCTGAAGTAATTTATTTAAACGATAATGCAGAAATTTGCCTTTGCATATCATAAAAATATAAGCAATTGTAGATGTATTTCGGTTGAATTTGTTAGGTTGCACAAATACCTTGGTTTTGTTATTGATAAACACTTTAAATGGAATTTGCAAATAAATAATATTTGCTGCAAACGCAGGACATCGTTAGGAAGATACTAAAAAAATTATTAAGTAATCCTAAAGCCGGTTTTATGATTTTTTTTTGGTCGAGTCGTTATTAAGATACGGGTTCCGATTAGGGATTACAATTGGTCGAGTCGTTATTAAGATACGGGTTCCGATTAGGGATTACAATTGGTCGAGTCGTTATTAAGATATGGGTTCCGATTAGGGATTACGATTAGTCGTTACTAAGATACATTAAGGATTACAAACCCTACGATTAGGGTTTCGGTATTACCGGTTTTTGGCGAAAACTACATCTTCGATATTACCGGTATTACAAAATAAAAAACCGGTTAATACCGAAATATATTAATTTCGTTAAAAATGATATATTTTAATTATATTTTCAGTCGTATTTCCTTCGTGACTGGCATTTCATGGTCTACGTAAACACAAAACAAATGGGTACACATTTCTAAGAGCCTTCCATATTTTATGACCCCCAATACATCTAATTTATCTGGACGGATTGGAATCGGTGAGTGGCCGTCGGAAGTAATTCCGTTACATTTGGCGGCTCGTTTGAATAGCAGGTCAAAAAAAGCATTTTTTTCTGTTTATTGGTATATAATATTTTGATTTAATAAATGTAATGTAATAATTTAAATGTACTGTAATTATTTGTAATGTAATAATGTAATATTTAAATTTAATAAATTGTTTGATCTCCTCATTGCTATTCAATTTTATCGATTAATAAAACATTTTCAAAAACCATTTTATTGTGTATTTTTTATAACATTTAATAAGTTTAATGATTATGAAAGTAATAAATAATTAATTAAAGTAAGTTATCAAATTAATTAATTATTAATAACCAACAGTTAACAAATTAATGATAAATTAAATAATTGGGAGAATTAATAAAAGAAGATGAATAAAAGAAGACGGTATTTCCGGTAAAAACCGGTAATACCGTAGATAGAAATATTTTTGTCAGTAATACCGGTAATTGCAAAAGTCGATATTTTCTTGGAATCCCTAGTTCCGATCGATCACTCCTGTAACTTACATATAAAACAAGTACAAAACCTTCAAATGGCCATAGTGAAAAAAATTCTAAGTCTGGAAGTATTTAAATTGGGGCATAAAAATCTTCGTATTATATTGCAGACTAAAAATGATAATGAAAATGGTAATTGTGAAAACATGAATTTGGAAATGTTTGATATTGGCAAAAGTTACCAATGCGCTGGTCTGCCTTCCTAGAGTACTCCGAGCATTCATGCTTGATGTCAGGGAGCGCTATATCCACATCAGTGTAGAGGATTCGGTCTCCTTTTTCTTCGCCGCTCTCAGCTGAAGTCCCTGGTTCAGGCTTGACGACGGGAAGATACACAACCGAAAGATCATTTTCCACATTAACACAGATATTTTTAAAGTCCGTGCATTGAGAGTCCCCCTCAAACTCTACAGGCAATTGTGAGAAAGACAGCTCCATCTTTATATTAGCAGCAGAGAATAATGCTTCAACGCCGTTTTCTTCATCGCCGCTGATCCCTGGTTCAGACTTGATAAGAGAAATAGCGTCTTCCATTGTTTTAATACGTCTCACGTTTTAATAACCTCAAAAGTAGTTACAAAAATCAACGTCAGACGCACGATAACCATAGAGAATATTGATGGAAGGCGGTGTGCTCTGTGATGCCAGATGAGAAAATTAAAATTATCACAGCAATATACCTGATTGAATATAACTGATTGACTACAATTTCTTTATATTTTGTTACCTATGGTAAGTTTGATATTGCGCTTCATTCAAACAACATACAGTATGTAACCGTAATTATATATTTCGTGATATCGAACTAAGAGCATTACAAACATTACGTAACTGTGATTTACTTACATAATTATTGAGGATACTAGTTTCCATCTCAACAACAAATATATATGGAAGAGTGACAGAGAACGACGAATAAATGCATCGATCTGGAGAGCTCCTGGAGTCAGCCGCGAGGGCGACCCAGAGCCGGGACTTGTGTAGATGTACTATGAGGTGTGATACATCAAACAAGAATCAAAACTACTATCAATCTTAACCCTGCATTACTAAACCTATTTCATCGTCACGTGATTACTAAACCTTCGTAAATTTGACGACGCCGGTATATTTTTTTTTTTACAATTTGTAATTGTAAATTTTTAAAATTGAATAAAGAAATGCACAGTGTTACTGTTTTAAATTGTATAACTTATTAGATATGCGGTTTTACTATTAGTTATACAACAACAAAATTGTAATTTGTACTTGCAAGGTCTAGCGGGGAAAAAATAAAACAATTCACGAAAGCGTTTTAGTTTATTTAGAAATACGTTTCCTAAAACTACAGTGTGTAATGCATATAAAAAATATATAAGGCAATTTTATAGCCACTAGAACGACATCAGGTAGAACTTTATACTTAAAATGAATAGTGACGCAAACACTAAACCTTCGCACCCTCCAGTATGGCTACAAGCACCTACACTGCACGGCTGCCAAACCGGTACTGAGATAACTAGATAACTCACTAATTGTGTAAACGATTTCATTCTTATTTTTTGTAATCTACACGGAAATGTGACGAAAATTATGTCATTTTATTTTTTTTTAATTTCTGAGCGTATAATATTTAAAAATATTGTTTTCGGTCCAGTCATCTTCGCGCCGTACATAAACCTGCGCATGTCGATACCAAACCCTTGGATCTTCTTTTTTAGTTATTGTGTTTATTATTTGTTTCACTCTAATTAATGTACTGGGTAGCCTCATGCCACAGATGCGAACGAGGGACACAACTATATCGCTTATCGCGACTCGCGGCATTCGGACGAGAGACGTCTGGGGAGGCGGTTGGGTCCGCGTCACCCATCACGAACTTTTTATTATCGTTTTTATGAATATGATTTGGGGTGTTTCTATACCCCGCTTCGGACCAAATTGAAGTTCTGGCCGCTTAGTGACGAAAAGGTTAACGACGTTATTTGTTACGTAAATCATGCGAGAGAGGAAGGTTTGAAAAGAAAGAGACAACAATATAAATGTTGATTTTCACGCATTCGATACAAGTGTCTAAAACAAATCGTATTTTCAATATTGATACATGGAATGAAGTAAAAACGTGTTGTCAATTGAATCATTCCATCAAAATTTTTAAATATGATAAGGGAATAATAAAAACTCTAATTTTTGATAATAAGCACGATAATTGAATTATTTTTGAGAGCGCGCCCTTAAGAATAAAGTAAACATATATATAAGTCCACACCTACACGGGGGCACAATGTCAGCACAACGCAACTGTACACAATAATACAGTTTTAGCTCTATTAACTATTACTGAGAAATATTTATATTAACTGGGTTATAAAATATTAATGCTTAAATAATAAAACAATGAAAACAGTGCAATAGTAAAGAATACAAATATATTAATAAACATATATATATATATATAAAAGAAAAAGAATAACACATCTCATAGTTTAACGTTTTTCCTTTGCGTATTGCACTTTTGGTGAAATTTTCTGTTATATTACAAATAATGTTAATGCTTTAATAGGACGTGTAAAATAATAATAAATAAATAAATAATTAAATACAGATTTAGGGAAAGTCGCGGGACAAATCACGCCTGTTTAAAATGAACAACATTAATCACAAAACACATTGATTTGGGTGTTTTTAGATTTGGCTAAAACTAATGAAACAAATATTCCTCTTAAAATAATTATATGATATCGATATTCATAGGAAACATCTGTACCTTTTTCCAAACCATATGTTTCAAATAAACCATTCTCAATCAAAAATGACCAAAAGCGACGAGCTAACGCAGGAGTTGGGGGTCCTTCAGGGAAATATTCTTAGAGCTGTACTGTTTTTCATCCACATTGACCCCTGCCAAACCATGCAGTGACACAGGTCTACCATCATAATTAAACCTGTAATATTTCGGTAAATACATGCAGCATAAAATTCATATTTTAGATAATCCTAAAGAAAATATTAGCGCTCAGGAATGACTAGTGACAAACCAATTATTAAAAGTGAATCGTACAAAAACAATTATTATTCCATTATTAAGGAAAACACATTCTTATTGTGAAGTTGTAATTATTCAGAACATAGGTCTGTGATATTTTTAAAATACTAAATTAATGTATTAATTAATTAATGTATTATTTTTAGTATTTAAAAATATCACAGACCTATGTTCTGAATAATTACAACTTCACAATAAGAATGTGTTTTCCTTAATAATATATGTTGTATCAATGTGTCCAAAATTTAATAAAAATGAATTGATAATTCTGGCGTCTGCAGTCGGTTTACTCAAAGGTATTTGAGATTCTGTAAAAATAATGTAGATGGCTTTCAAATAATGGAACGACAGGTGTATTAATTTGAAAAAATGTAACATATACGTTCGAAAATTTGTCAAGAAAAATACTGGCGTTATGGCACAATGGTAGTGCACTTCCCCGGATTGGAAATAGAGATCCAGGTTCGAATCCCGATGACGCAAAAACAATATTTTTCGACAAAATTGATTTTATATGTATATATTTATAATTAATACATTAATTTAGTATTTAAAAAATTATTTTTCCATTCAATTCGTTGTAAAATTAATACGTTGGTAAAAATACAATTTGTGATATGAAAGGCAGAGATCACACACTATTTTCACAGTGGAAAGAACAACAAACATACAAATATAATTGTCTATTCCTCAGTAATTAAATGAAGAGAGACAAGAAGGAAGGGCACATTGTATAGGACTTAATGAATGCTCTAAATTACGTCATTAATCATTTTTTTCTAAATTGAATGCTCAATATTTAGAGTAAATTTGTGACATCAAAGCCATTTAAGCCAATAAAAACATTATTTCTCACTGTTATTTACGGTAACATGAGTTGACAGCATGGCTGCATTCGTGTATTTTAAATCATGGTATGGTAAAGGTTAATAAAATATGTAACATGGATGTTCAGGGAAAGGTTATAAATATTAAGAAGCCCTCGAAATAAAAAAAGCAGTAAATAGTGGTACGCTTACGGTAACTTTCTGTAACACCAAATCCTAATTAGCGGTACTGTATAAGTTACATACAACTTAACCGTTTGAATGCTACGCGTCGCAAAAGCGCTGCGATCGTTTGTATCGAAAATTGCTTAGCACTAAAACGGTTAATAATGTGATAAATAATAATATGACCGCCTCGCGATTCCACACAACAAATAAAATACAAAAGGATAGATTATAAATTTATATTTATTTAAAAGTAAGCTAGATCTAACATAGTAAAACTAACACAGCTAAACATTAATAATAAAGTAAACATTCATGTCAGCATAACGCAGCTGTACACAATAGTATAGTTTTAACTCGTGTAACTACTTCTAAAAAATAATGTTAAAATCTGGGTTGAGCAGTGGAATATCAGAGAATATAATATACAAAAGAAAACTAATAACAAATTTTAGAGAAGTTGAACCCGTTATTCTTACTTACTTACTTAATTACTTACCATCACGCCGTTTCTCCGTGGGGGTAGGCAGAGAGGATAGAGCGCCACACTCTTCTGTCCTGACACACAATTCTCGCCTCATCCACATTCATACATCTTGTCATACAAGCTCGCCGATTGTTGAGGCTTCTAACAGAACCGTCCTCCATTATCTGGTTTATCTGGTCGTGCCGACTCTTCCGCGGACGTCCTCTATTTCTGGTTCCATCAACACTTGCGTCATATATCTTTCTTACCATTCTCTCCTCATTCATCCTTTCCATATGACCAAACCACCTAAGTGATCCTTTCTTAATCTTACTCACTATACTAACATCAGCTTTACATTCTTTTCTTATTTCTTCATTCTTTACTCTGTCATAAATAGATTTGCCACAAATACGTCTAAGTGATCTCATTTCCACTGCATTCAGTCTACTTTCGTTCCTTTTCTGCCAGCTCCGGGCCTCACTTCCATACATCAGTGTCGGTACCAGGATTCCATTGTGCACCGCTAGTCTTGCCTCGGTTGACATATTCCTGTTAGATATAATTCCATTCAAAGCACCGTTTACTTTATTTCCTGCAGTCACCCTCCTTTCGATATCATTCTCAGCCTTTCCGTTTCTATCAAATATACTTCCCAAATATACAAACTCATCTACTTGTTCCAAACATTCATTACCAACAAGTTTTTTGCATGGTGTCTTGCTTTCCTCCTTCTCAAATACCATCACTTTCGACTTGTTAACATTCATCATGAGGTCGCTTTCCTTGCATACATCGTACATTCTACTCACCAGATTCTGTAGTTCTTGTTCATTATTCGCCATTAGTACTGCATCATCGGCGTACAATAAACAGCATACAATCAAATCGCCCATTTTTGCTCCTACATTCATACATTTTAGTTCTTTCACACATTTATCCATATACCCGTTATTCTAGTCTGACTAAATCAGTTAAATGCACGGAAGTGTTGCTTGGGTTAAATTACTTATATATGTATGCTTCTTCTTAAGCGGCCTGTCCACGAGCAATGTGAACTTAGAATTGCGAAAAGTAGACATTTCAGAAGTCTTAAAGGTCACTGTAGACAAGAAGAGGGTTACTCACCAACATGCGGAGGCAGATGTCTCTTAAAAGTTGAATTTATTTAGCACAAATAATTAACCTGTAAACATTAATACAGTTTTTCTCCAGTATGCGTAAGTGCATGCCTTTTCAATATTAATTTATGTCTGCAAGAGTAATTTCACTGTGAACAAAAAAATAATTCATCTCCATTATGGGTGAGCGCGTGTCTTTTCAATTGTGATTTTTGATTGCACGAATAATTGCACTGCGAACATGAAAACGGATTTTTATCAGTGTGAGAATGCAAATGAACTTTTAAATTAGATTTTTGATTGCATGAATAATTGCATTGTGAACATGAAAACGGTTTCACGCCCGAATGAGTAAGAATATGTCGCTTTAAAGATGATTTAATATAGTAAGAACAATTACACTGTTCACATACAAACGGTTTTTCGTCAGAATGCGTAAGAAGATGTCTCTGTAAAGTTGATTTAAAATTGCAAGAATAATTGCACTGAGAACATGAAAACAGTTTTTCACCAGTGTGCGAAAAAGCATGTATAATTAAATAAAATTTTCTATTGCATGAATAATTGCATTGTGAACATGTAAATAATTTATCAACATTATGTGTAAGCGCATGTCTTTTGAACAGTAATTTTTGATTGCATGAATAATTACACTGTGTATATGAAAACAGTTTGTCACCAGTGTGTGAAAGCAAATGGATTTTTAATTGTGATTTTTTATTGCACGAATATTTGCACTGTGTACATGAAAACAATTTATCAACATTATGGGTAAGTCCATGACTTATTAATTGTGATTTTCGATTGCACGAATAATCACACTGTGTACATGAAAACAGTTTTACACCAGTGTGTGAAAGTAAATGTACTTTTAATTGTGATTTTTGATTACACGAATACTGGCACTGTGTACATGCAAACATTTTCTCACCATGCGTAAGCATATGTCTCTTCAAATATGGTTTTACATTACACGAATAATTGCACTGCAAACATGAAAACAGTTTGTCCCCAGGGGAAGTAAGCTTTGGCCCACTTAAGTATTTATCGGTGGTAAAAATGGTCTTTAATCTTGGCTCCTCTCCAGGGATAGGCAGGAGCTCGGATGGATTTGCCGAAACAGAATATTTTATTCTCAAGAGATCTGGAATATAAATAAATAATTTATATTAATAAAATAACTCAGTTTGTAACGTAATCTTTTAACAATCATACTATGTTTACCAATATGAATGTTATGCTGGTCGACCTTTCTGGAGTACTCCGAGCACTCCTGCTTGACGTGAGGGTACCTTATGTCTATATCGGTGTGGGGCGCTACACCGCCTGCTTCCTCACCGCCCACAGCTGGAGACCCCTCCCATGGCTGAACATGCTCTGCCTCGGCAGTCCGAGATGCACCCTTCCAGCCGACATTGCTGTTACCTGTTACTAAAATCAAAAATAATATTTCTATTTAATAGAGCTGAAGTAATTTATCTAAATGTACCTATAATTGATAACAATGCATAAATAATATCGAGATAACTATATATATATATATATATATATATATATATATACAGTACACATACAATGAACTCGTTTATCTGTTCTCTGTACAATTTTAAACTGTTGAACAATTACTCTAAAGAACCCCGCGTAAAACAGGTCCCTTCACCCTGGCCGACCCGCGCCTACCCCACCGGTCAAGATGATAATATGGTCATGCCATCTCACTCCTCCGATGATCTCAGCTTTTCCTGCCACCATTCAATTTTGTTAAGACTTTTTAATTCGCTTTTCCATTTTAAACGATCACATCAAATGGACGCGATTCACATCATTCATTAATACAAAGAATAAATTCCTCACCAGCGCATCGGTTGGCATTCCTGTAGTTCTCTGAGCACTCCTGCTTGATATCAGGATATAATATATCCATATCAGTATAGGACGCCTCACCGCCTTCTTCATCGCTGTTCTCAGCTGTGGACTCTGGCTCAGACTTGACGGCAGAAACATCTGGGTCCGCACGATTCATGGTTCTAGGATCTCGTACCGAGCAAGGAATGACAAGACACGCGACGGAATTAACCTAAAATGGCGGCCGACGTCACAATAATCTAACTAGTACCTGTACACAACAAATGCCGTTTGTTTGTCGAAAATCTTTACGTTCCATTCACAAACAAGACTTAAAATTGATGTTGGTAAACGCGTAAAGTAACTTTACCACTTCATATAAAACAAGCCCATTACTCAATTTCTGAATAGACGCATATTCTATAAAATTATATTAAACCGTACTAGGCGCGGTAGTCGTTTGCTTTACCGACGCCCAGTAGTCCGCGCTGTGCTTCAGGGTGTCTGACACGACCATCGCTATGGAAATACACCAACTAATTCGCATTATTAATTATTCAAAGAAGCGCGTCCTGGCGTGTTCCCACAACGTATATTTCAAATCTTCAATTACGCACGCCACCACGGCGACGAAACGCCACTAACCATAGATAAAAGAACGGCAACTCTTTCCAATTTGTTCTTCTCGTATGGCGCTACCTGGCGGCCGAATACTAGAACTTACGACTTTCACCATTTTTTAATTTATTTTTTCTATCATTGGTGATGTGAAAAAAATGCTACTCTTTACTTACTGATGTGGTTGTGATTGGTAATCGATATCAGTGATTGAAAACTGTTTCATTGCTAATACTTACTTATATTATTCAAATTTTATTAGCGTAATAAACATATTCCTTCTAGTATATATAATAATAATAATCTAGTTTAATATCATCACAAAGAGAATGAAAAATCCTTTAAAAATATGTGAGTTTATTTTTCGGGTCAAATGCATAAAACATTTTTCAGAATCTACTCGATGGAGCTTATCACGAATTATAACGTCAATCCTTCATATAATATATTTATTTACATAAATATTTTCGTTTCATGTGCACATGCGCCGAATCACGCAATATAAATAAAAATTAAAAATTAATTACGAAACACGATATTTCCAGATATTCAATCACTGATAGTGAGCGTGATTGAAAGTATCAGTGATTGACTCACGGTTCGTGATTTTGAGCTCATCTCTAATCATTATGATGTACACAGATGCTATGGTTCTTGCACAATCAACATAATAACGCGAATGTCACGAGGAAGTGGCTGGAAGGTAAATTAATTACGTAAGCTATACATTATTATATTTAGTAACTTAATTCTACAATTTATATCTCACTTACTTCTATGCCTGCCTTTACATTATTTAAAACTAGAATGACCGTACGCCCAAATTAAAATACAAGAATTGTTTTTTGTATTGAGTTGGATAATGATGTGTATGCAAAATAATGTATAATTATTTTATTATACATTATTTTGCATACGCATTATGTTTATACAATATATAATAAAACAATTTTTTTTAAAAAAGTATCCGTATATAGAAACACATTTATTTACACAAGAAAAAAGAAAATTCTCATAACTATTTGTTCCGTATTAGTAATTAATTAAATATTTTTATTTAGGTGAAAACATATGCTTTTATACTTGACCCTTCATTATTATTGTTAAATGTAGTATATTCTCCCCAGTTTTTCGTTTATTCCTACCCTTTAGCCTATTCCCAAACTAGTACACATTGTTCCTTTGGCTCGACTATTTCCTACACTGCTGTGGTTTTATTGTGTGTGTACATGAAATCCATCAAAGTTTTTTGTGTTGAGGCAATTTCTAACATTGTGTGAACTTCTGGAAGATCAACGAGACGGCATCATCAATCAGGTGAGGTGATCTGCTCAAGCGTGGCAAGAATCTGGAGTTGTTTAGGGTCTTTGTTCGAGTGTGGGTCTCCAGATGGCTAAGGATTGACAGTGTAGAGTTTATGTGAGTTTAATATAATTGACTCCTGATTGTGTCAGAAGGTTTTGTTGATATGAAACTGAAGCCACTAATTATTCTCCTAGTCTCACGCATGTTAGTGTATGTCACAGTATATTACCAATTCTGACGTTTCACCTACTCTAGCAGCAACATGCAGATGCAACACCTCACAGCTCAGTCACGTTGCCACTCTTGAAGTCAAGGCTAAATGTCCCTAGATTGAGCAGAGAGCTTCGTGGGACAGACAATTTTGAAATTTATTAGTGAGCAAGGTACTCCGGCCCCAGGATCACAAGTGCAAACACAAGGTCAAGAAAATAACAAGGGTGGTGTTGTCCATCTGCAAAGATAAAAATGACGACCACTTACTGCAAGTGTGAAAAATCCATCTGTGGAATGCACCAAGCGAAAATTTGCCCAGATGGTACTACGTCATAATTGTTTTTTAAACATTAATGTATACCTATATATTTTTAATTGAACTATTATTCAAAAATATATAAACATGTTCCAAAACAAATTCTAATATATTTCATATATATGGATGAATACCGAATGAACTTATACCCAGACACGTCAATCTTACGTTAGCAACCACATTGTATTTGTTAACGATACTAGTCTAAGGTTTAAAGAGCTAATATCATTCATGTTCAATCTAAACAGAAGCTCGTTTTTATCTCTTTTAAAAACTTGATAATGTGTGGATAGGTTTCATTAAGCTATGAATGTATAATATATGTATGAACTAATCTTAAAACAAAAACTGAAAAGACAATTAATTGCGACGAATTTTTTTCTCACAACTTTAAACATCGGTTGAGCAAGGATACCATGTACAGGATAGGATATCATTAAAAGCAAACAGTCGCATGATAATGATATATAGCATTTTATTATTAATCCAATTCTGTATATATAACTAACCACGCACCTAAATGTTAAGGGCGCTGATGGTGACACTTCACAATATTCACGTTCCTATATATAAAAACATGTACAATGTGATTGTGACATCATTCAATAGTGAATAAGCTCATGTCGTCTTAAATTACTTTTATTATTACATGTATAAGCGCACCGTGAACACGAAAATGGTTTCTCTCCAGTGTGTGTTAGCAAATGACCTTTTAATCTACCTTTCTCGTAACACGAATAAGTGCACTCTGAACATGAAAACTGTTTGTCTCCACTATGTGCGAGCGCGTGAATTCTCAAGGAAGCTTTCTGATTGCACGTATAAGAGCACTGCGAACAAGAATATAGTTTCTCTCCAGTATGTGAAAGCGCGTGTATTTTCAAGGATGATTTTCTGTTGCACGAATAGTTGCACTCTAAACAAGAAAATAGTTTGTGTCCAGTGTGCGTCAGAACATGTTGTTTTAAATTTGACTTTTGATGGCACGTATAACTGCACTGCAAACATGCGAATGATTTCTCTCCAGTATGCGTAAGTCCATGTTTTTTTAAATCTGATTTTAGATAGCAAGAATAAAGGCACTGTGAACATGAAAACAATTTCTCACCAGTATGTGAAAGTACATGAATGTTTAAGTGCGATTTATGATTGCTTGAATAATTGCACTGTAAACATGAAAAAAGTTTCTTCCCAGAATGCGAAAATACGTGAAGTCTAAGAGATGATTTCCGATTGCAAGCATAATTGCACTGTAAACATGAAAACAGTTTCACTCCACTATGCGAAAGTATGTGAATTCTTAAAGATTCTTTCTGATTACATGAATAATTGCATTGTGAACATAAAAACAATTTCACTCCAGTATGTGAAAGAACGTGAAATCTCAAGGAAGTTTTTTGAATACATGAATAATTACACAGTGAACATGAATACCGTTTCTCTCCACAGTGAGTAAGCATGTGTCTATTTAAGTTCGATTTTCGTTCGCACGAATAATTACACTGTGAACATGAAAACTGTTTATCTACAGTAAGTGAATGTTGGGTGGAACAAACAGTTTCTATTTCTGACTCCTTTTTAGACGAGGGCAGAGGCAGGAGCAGGCTGGCTGAAACAGAATCATTGATTCTCATGACACCTGCAAAATAAAAAATTATTTAAAAATGTTTTTCTGTGTTTATTGACGCACTATGTCATAATTTAAGCAAATCCGTGCTAAAATATTGAAGAATTATGTCAACTAAAATTTGAAGTACGTCTTAGTTCTAAACGGTGCCTGAATAAATCAGGACTTTTATACTCATAATCAATGATTGTTTTATAACAGGGGGAGTCGCCCACCAATTATCCGGGACCGTTCTATGATATCGTTCCATATCGGTCTTTCTTATTCTAAAATTAACGATAAAAAATTATACGAGAATATGTGTACAAATAAGTCATTACGCAATTGCATTGTGCATTAACGTTGCCTCGTGACAACATGTTTATGCTTCATTAAAAATGCTATAACGGATAATTCACGAATTGATACACTTACCAAAATCATGAAGTTCTAAACCGGGACAATTATCAATTATTAAGAATTTTGAGATCAATAAGTTTTGAAGTTTATATCATGATTGCTATGTGAAAGGTTAATGTGGCCTCTTTAGCCGAAATAACTAAATCTTGAATGGATACAGTTTTTAAATAATGTTTTAACAGATGAAGATCTTGCGACAACGGTTACACAATCTCGATGAAATGCAATAGAAAATTCTGAGATACATTGCTGCCACTTCCACGGCGCTTCTTTATAAATGGGTAGTCTTTTTGCAGTTCATTCGTAAGTTTGCAATTTCTTTTCGGCATTTTAAACACAATTTGAAAATGTTTAGGTTAAAACTTGAACTAAGTGAGGTAGATAAATGACGCGCTGCTGCGTCACCTTATTAGAACGTAATAAATAACGCACCCGCAACGGCCGGGACTAAATGCCACACCGGGTACGAATTCATTAACGATACTTTAATTGAGATAAAAAAAAAGTAATTCTTTAATTACGAATTTCTCAGTGTGAATATTATATATTTTGAACACACTATTTCACAATATTAATTCATCTCCTTACCGCTGTGCTGCTCGGCTCTCCTGGAGTACTCCGAGCACTCCTGCTTTATGTCGGGGAGCCATATATCCATCTCAGTGTAGGGCGCTCTAACGCCTTCTCCCTCATCGCCGCTCCCGGCTGGAGACCCTGGCTCAGGTTTGACGGCAGGAGCATCTGGATTAGCACGGTCCATGGATTCAGTATGTTCGTATGTATCGAGCACATAAGTTACGTCAAACAGCGCTCGACCATAGACGTGAGCGATCCGTAGACAGGTATGTTATAACTGTACTGACGTGGCCTACGCAGAGTTCTGCCTAGGTGGAATTCTGTAGAAAGAGAGATTAAGACAAAATACTTACAATATACGTAAATTCTCAGAAATTAATTATTTAAGATTGAAAAATACCAGCGAAGTGAATCAGTTAATAAAAGATAATTTTAATTTAATTTATTCTTAACATAGTGCATACATAAGCACCTGTTTATGTGCTTTAATATAAACATTGTGATAAAAAACTGTTTTTTTATTAATTATTGAAAGTCAAATAAATATGGTTCATTCGCTAGAGCAACCCCCGTACACTAGTAAAATGTCACGTTACGCGTTTCATTCTCTAGGGTCAAATATGTATACTATGATTATAAGAATATTGGATAGGACAGGTGTAGAACAGATGCACACAGAACACAATCTTAATCAAACATTTATTTATTTATATGGATGGGCAGATGTACATTATTCTTATGTGTAACTTAGACTAAAATTATTCTACCTTATATTGTACGTGCTGATCGTCGAGGTCTTCTCCAGAGACCTCGGTCTTCAGTTGAAGATTCCTCCTGTCCGGGTGGCTTCGTCGTGCCTGGCGATGAAGATAGCGAGCTGCTGGCCGCTCGGGGCTACTTCGGTCACTGTCTGAGTTCCTGAATGGATAGGCGGCTGCTTCCGAACTGGCTTGGTGCTCTGATTCTTTTCTCCTGAGGTTTTTTTATTTTTGACTTCGACTCTTTCCTCTTTCGGATCTATCTTCAACTGCTTTCTTCCTTCGACTTTGAAAATCAAATTGACAGGTTGAGGGTTTGTCTTTGAAGTTGAGTTCTTGCAGAATAGAGACAATCGTGCCATCTCACTGTACATGGTGTGCCCAACATATTTGTCTAGCACCACATTTCGAAGTTTAGTCTAGCATCACATCCGTCTTAAATATACGTAGCACTACTATACTAATTACAAAATTCCCTAAAATAATTCACATAATTTCTGTGAAATATGTAGTTTTGTGGTTCACATTTTTTCCGCAAATTCGTCCATATACATATTGAAGAGGATTGGCTGCATGAATGATATTTTTGTTTATATACAATTATTACTTATTTTAATACACAGTGCCTTACGAATTTAATGCATCTGACAATAATGTTAGGAGAATGCTGTGGTATCGCTTGTTGTGTGCCTCCCAAGCTCGATCGCCCCCATACCCATCCATGTGTCTCGAGTTAAATGTGATATATTTCTACAATAGATTCCGGCGTGTCAGCACACAGTGTCATATTTGAAGAGTAAGTTTTGTATTTGGCACAATCGAATAAATGGTTGTCATTCCAACCAATCTGTTATTGACATACCAACCAATTGTTATCTATTGTAATTTTTTACTTCACATGAAAGCGGCATAGCAGTATTGTACTCTATTTTAAAATAAAATAATTATTTGGCACGTACATTACTCGTATGTCGTCCCAACGGCTCTCAACTGAAGAGTACTACTGATGTAAGTCTAAAAATATTAATTATTAGAATTTGACATAATTAGTAACATATGTTATTACTTATTATATCTATTTCATATATTATTCATTTTAATTAGGTATTTAATTACCATCACCATCACGCCGTTTCCCCACTGGATAGGAAGAGAGCATAGAGCGCCACACTCCTCTGTCCTGACACAAAATTCTCGCCTCATCCACATTCACACATATCTTCATACAAGCTCACCGATTGTTGAGGTTTCTAACATAATGGTTTACGTGGTGGTGCCAAGTCTTCTGCGGACGTCCTATATTTCTGGTGCCATCAACACTTGCGTCATACATCTTTCTTGCCATTCTCTCCTCATTCATCAGTTACATACGACCAAATCACCTAAGTGATCCTTTCTTAATCTTTCTCACTACACTAACATCACCTTTACATTCTTTCCTTATTACTTCATTCTTCACCCTGTCATAAATAGATTTGCCACGTATACACCTAGGATTTCTCATTTCTATTGTATTTAGTCTACTTTCGTTCCTCTTCTGCCAGCTCCAGACCTCACTTACATACATCAGTTTAATCATTTTAGTTTAGTTTAATCTGATTTCTAGAAAATATGTATAAATATCGTTTAAATAAATGACTCGATATTAATTCGGTGCTATGCTCCAAGCGAAAATGTCATCCGCCCTGATATCTAAGTGTAATGTTATCAGTTAGAGCACGCTGGTTCTCTCTTTATCTGTAAAATGAATTTTGCACAATATTATATATTATTCGTATTTTTTGTTATGTTATAATAATGAAGGTAATAAAATGCATCAGTAAAACATTAAAGCGTCATATATTTGTAAAATATTTTTTTTTCCTATTTGACGCAAATATGCTGTCAGATCGAAAACGTCAAAAAATTTCAAGTTTAAAAATAAATCGGGCATAAAACTTTTACTTTATGAAAAAAAGGGAATAAAAACATGATACGAAATTACAAAAATTATTATAGATACAAATTTAAAAAAAAACGATTTTAACCCTGGATAACTGAACCTTCGAAATTTAGACGATGCGTCAGTCACAAAATGGTCAGAACTCGACAAGCACGACTCCGGCCACGCCTTCCCGCCCGTTCCCTTCATCCTGTTGGCTCTAGATCTCAGTACCGGTTTGGCAGTCGCGCAGTGTATATGCTTGCAGCCATACTGGAGTGTGCCAAGGTTTAGTGTTTGCGTCACTTTTGATTTTAAGTATAGAGTTCTACCTGATGTCGTTCTAGTGGCTATAAAATTGCCTTATATATTTTTTATATGCATTACACACTGCAGTTTTAGGAAACGTATTTGTAAATAAACTAAAACGCTTTCGTGAATTGTTTTATTTTTTCCCCGCTAGACCTTGCAAGTACAAATTACAATTTTGTTGTTGTATAACTAATAGTGAAACCGCATATTTAATAAGTTATACAATTTAAAACAGTAACACTATGCATTTCTTTATTCAATTTTAAAAATGTACAATTACAAATTGTAAGAAAAAATATACCGGCGTCGTCAAATTTACGAAGGTTTAGTAATCACGTGACAATGAAATAGGTTTAGTAATGCAGGATTAAGGTACGGTACTAACACTAGAGAAACGTCCTAATGTCGGTAATCCATGAGCACTTAGCACAAATTATTAATTTAAATGCTATCTCGGCATTTTAAACGCAGAGAATAGAAATTCGATATTTAACGAGAGTCTGGATTCATAGGTTAATAATAATAATATTTAATTATTATTTTGTTCACTTTCTCATATTGTGTCCTATTTTTACAAAATTCACCTATATGATATTCGCATAGACTAAATTATACATTACTTCTGTTAATTCGAGTAATGTTAGCAGAGTTAATTAATTATCACTATAATTTTTAAGGATATCGAAATCCATTGAAAAATAATATTGTTTGAGGATTATACAAAATCATATTAAACATTAAATCTACATATCGTATTTGTATAATTAATCCATTATTTACATAAATGTTTGCTTAAGACCAAATCGAGGGGCATTTATCTTCTAAGAAAATATTGTTAGAGCATTACAAGTTCAAATACCTTTTATTTTTTTAGTTAAATTTATTGTTTGAAATCAATTTAATATGTTCAATTAATCAAACTTTGCTGTGATAGTCTCATTAAAATTCATGTATCTCTAAAATGGTTGGACATAGAATCTTAAAATAGAACATTATTAATTCTGTTTCGCGTCAGAATGCACATGATGTTAAATAACTCAAATAAATGCACTACGAAACTACAAATAGCTTATTAATTTTCTAATACACTGCCAACATTAAAACGATTACACACCAACTTAATGAAAAAAACTATTTATGAACACTATGGGTAAGAACATGTTTTTTTAAAAAAGATTTTCGATTGCACGAATAATTGCACTGTGAACATGAAAACAGTTTCTCGCCGGAATGAGTAAGTGTATGACACATCATGCTAAATTTTATATTGCAAGAATAATTGCACTGGGAACAAGAAAACAATTTGTGAGCGTTATGGGTAAGGGCATGACTTTTTAATTGTGATTTTAAAATGCACGAATAATTACACTGCGAACATGAAAACGGTTTCTCGCCAGAATGCGCAAAAACGTGGTTCTTCAAGCTTGATCTTGCATTACACGTGTAATTGCACTGTGAACAAGAAAATAATTTATCAACATTATGAGTAAGCGCGTGACTTTTTAAATGTGATTTATAATTGCACAAATAATTGCACTGCGAACATGAAAACATTTTCTTATCAGAATGCGTAAGTACATGTCTCGCCAAACTTGATTTTATATTGCACGAATAATTACACTGAGAACATGAAAAAAGTTTTTCAGAAGTATGTGAAAGCAAATGGATATTTAATTGCGATTTACTATTGCACGAATACTTGCACTGTGAACAAGAAAACAATTTATTAATATTATGGATAAGCGTATGTCTTTTTAATTGTGATTTTAAAATGCACGAATAATTACACTGCGAACATGAAAACAGTTTCTCGCCAGAATGTGTAAGCACATGATTTTTTAAGCTTGATCTTGAATTGCACGAATAATCACACTGTTCACATGAAAATAGTTTCTGTGCAGTATGTGATAGCAAATGAATTTTTAACTGTGATTTTTGATAGCACGAATAATTACACTGTAAACATGAAACCAATTTCTCACAAGAATGAGTTAACATATGTGCCTTAAAGCTCGCTTTTATATTGCAAGAATAATTGCACTGCGAACATGAAAACAATTTCTCATTAGTATGTGAAAGCGAATGAAGTTTTAATTGCGTTTTACTATTGCACGAATAATTGCACTGTGAACAAGAAAATAATTTACGAGTATTATGGGTCAGTGCATGACTTTTCAATTGTGATTTTCTAATGCACGAATAATTACACTGCGAACATGAAAACAGTTTCAGCCCAGAATGCCTAACCATATGTTTTTTTAAGTATGATTTTTGATAGCAAGAATAATTACACTGTGAACATGAAAAAGGTTTCGCACCAGAATGCGTAAGTGCATGTCTCTTCAAGATAGATTTTTCATTGGACGAATAATTGCACTGTGAACACGAAAAGAGTTTCTCGCCTAAATGCGTTAGTACGTGTTTATTTAAGTATGATTTTTGATAGCACGAATAGTTACACTGTGAACATGACAACGGTTTCTCATCACAATGCGTAAGCGCATGTCTCTTCAAGCTTGCTTTTATATTGCTGGAATAATTGCACTGTGAACATGAAAACGGTTTCTCGCGCGAATGCGTAAGCACATGTTTATTTAAGTTTGATTTTGTAATGCACGAATAATTGCACTGTGAACAAGAAAAAGGTTTCCCGCGAGAATGTGTAAGTACATGTATATTTAAGTTTGATTTTGTATTGCACGAATGATCGCACTGCGAACATGAGAATATTTTATCCTCAGTGGATATAGTTAAGGATTTATCGGTGGTGAAAATTGTCTCCAACTTTGGCTCCTCTCCAGGGATAGGCAGGAGCGCAGTTAGTTTTGCAGAAACAGAATCTTCTGTTTTCACGACATCTGGAATGGAAACAAATTGTTTGTATTAAAAAAATATTTTCTTAAGCTTATTAAGTCATTAGTTGACAGCCATTCTAAAACCACCGATTTGAATGTAATGCTTACAAGTATGCTGCTGAGACTTCCTGGAGTATTCCAAACACTCCTGCTTGATGTCAGGATACGATATGTCTACATCAGGACAATACACTCCTCCGTCTGTTCCTCCGGCGCCATCTTCTACTTTGACAGTCCGAAGTGCACTTTTCCAGCCATCATTGCTGGAACCTATTTCCAGAAACAAAATAAATAATCCGATATAATAAATCTGAAGTAATTTATTGAAATGTAACTATAATTAGTAACACTAAAAAAATTAAGGCATATATACATGTGGATATAACCAAATGCAAATACATACAATATCCTACATTGTCTGTTGTCTGTACGATTTTCATCCGTTGAACGATCTGAGCCAAATATTGCACAAATACTCTTTAGGACCCCCCGATACTGAGGAAAAAGTTAGGACATCCCACCGCGAAGATCTCTCTTCGGCCCCAATTTGCAATCAAGTCACCTAGGTTTAGTCTCTTTTTTTTGCTTTTCCATCGTGAACGGTCACACCAGGTGTGTGCAATTCACATCATTCATTAATAATCTAGAATGAACTGCTCACCGGCGCGCTGGTCGGCTTTCCTGGAGTACTCCGAGCGCTCCTGCTTGATGTCAGGATACCATATGTCTTTATCAGTGTAGGGCGCTCCACCACTTTCTCGTTCATCGCTGCTCTCAGCTCCAGACTCTGGCTCAGGCTTCACGGCAGTAGTATCTAGATCAGCACGGTCCATGGTTCTAAGAGATTGCAGCGAGCAAGGAAGAATACGATACACAACGAAATTAACCACAAATGGCGACCGACACACTAATCACCTAATTAATAACCATACACAACAAATGCCGGTAATTTGTTTGAAATCCGTCACGCTCCGTTCACAAATAAACTGACGACAATGTTGTAAAACAACTTCACCACCGCCGTAAATAAGCCCTTTACTTAATTTCTGAACAGACAAATATTCCATAGATTTATAGTAAACCGCTCTAGGCAAGACAGTCGTCTGCTTTACCAACGCTCGAACGTCACATGGAACCTCACTATCCGCGCTGTCAGAACAACCCTTCAACTAACCCGCCATGACTTTCGCGAGGAAAAAACATAATTTAATTCACAAAAGCAATCACTGTGTCTGCAGATTCTGAAAATATTAGAAGAAGCGCATCTTGGCGTGATCCCACAGCTAATTTTCTTAATTTCAAAGCATCCCAACACGGAGGATGTCGCACATCAATACACAGGACGCGACCATAGATAAATGATACACTTCGATAAAATAGTACCAGAGCAAATATTATTACGGAAGTTTCAGTTCCATATCGCTGTCTACTGACTATCACCGAAACTTCGGTCAATTTCCTGCTATTTTTAATGTTTCATTTTACGAAAAATGCAAAAATATTAACTTTTCAATCAATAAAAATAATTTTATAATTTTCGATAAAAACTGATGAAAAATACTAATGAAATTTGGTAAACAATAAAAGATGTAAAGCATGTTTTAAAGTATTTTATATAACAAATCTGCTAATTCTAGAATAATACAAAAATAGAGAAAGATAACTAACATTTAAAATTTAGAATAATTATGCGGTAATACTAACTCATTGCTTCTGAACTTGGAAAGGAGCGCTGCTTCGGAATTTTTAGCTTTCCCAAACTATATTGATATGTACGCTCACACTACCGCCATTGCGCAATCAATATTAGCGGTGGTCACGCGAAGGTAGCGGGAGGGTAAATTAAATTAAAAAGCTTTGTATATATATTTACACATTTATTTACAACACGAAAAAAAGAAAATTCTTATCACTAATTTATTTATATCTAACTTTAATTAAGCTCGGACCCGCTGATTATTATTATTATTGTTCTTCCCACTAATCTACATGTCTATCTTCACACTTATGGCCAACTGCATAGACATGTGCGGCCTACTGCGGGCGTGTTTGCAAGCTGTGTTTGAAGCCCGCTTCTGGTCCAGTTCACGGGCACGGGCTTTGCAGCTTCGTTTGGGTCACACACCTTCGCCACGTGATCTCCACGGCCGCGTCCGGTTATCTCACGATGGAAAGGCTTCAAAATATTTCAATTTCGCACTATAAATAAAAAATGCATTACGCAAATGTCACACATGCGATGCGGCCGTAACAAATTCGATATAACATTACAAATTTGTAAGTCATGTTCAAAATCACCCAGTCTCGATTATGAGCCACGTTTCTCTCAACGACATTTTAGATCCGCAAAAACTTGACTCTAGAGGTGATTATGATTCTTCTCACGGATTCGGATCTTCGAGATACTCGATTGAAAAAAACCGATTCGTTTGATTCGTTACTTTGAACGATGACTCAAATACACGAGTTATCGGATAATTGTGAATCGGGTTATACAAATGATTCAGTACATGTTCGATTTAGTGAGTCAGCAGCTCTCCTGCGCGTTTTGTGTGTTATGATGCAGATACTATTCTTGAAAAACAAAAAAGGAGTTTTAATGACTAACACACACTTTTATTTTGTTAATGTACTTTCATTTATCTAAGGTTAAAAAAATTCCGATGAAGCCGATAAATTATGCACACCTCTATGGGTGTGCAAACCTTTATAGTATTTATTTTGTGCGTCTCATGAACTGTTGAATAAAATCTATCACATAGTATATGTACCTTTATGCACATATGTACATATGCTCGTGGCGACACGAACGCATCCTTATCATTGCCAAAAGAATCACATACACAGATGTAACAGGCGTCCATATCCGATGGTACCGGCACGCTAATGAAGAACGAATTAAACAATATCCTCTTCACCTCCTTACTGCGTCGGTAGTAATGCCGTGACAGCATATTTGCACGAACGATCATAAGTTGATTGCTATCAAAAGTTGATTAATGCGTTAATCAATTTTAAAGAGCTATGGAATATAAATTCAAAAATTGTAAACGTACTTGGTTGATTTAATGAAATTGTTCAACTCATTTTCTCAGATAGGAGAATGTATTAGGAACATGGAACCTGTCAAACGCATCGTGGTTTCGTTTTATACATGTTATTTTATATATTCCCAAGTCCTAACTGAGGGTTATATAACCAAAAGCCTCGTGACTCAGGCTCTTTTTATACCATCAACAAATATCACAAATAAAATACACAAATAAAAAATTATATATATTTATTTATTTAAAAATAAGTAAGACTGCAACATAGCACAACTAACACAGTTAACAATTAAGAATAAGGCATACATATACGACCATACTTACACGGAGACATTATGTCAGCAAACGCAGCTATACACAATAGTACAGTTTTAACTCGGTTCCAGGACACATAATACCTGGACACAAACTCCCCTGGACAAAATATCATGTCACCATCAGATCTTATATTTAAAGAGTACAATGCCCTAGCAATAGGACAAATCTATATGTTGAGACTCGTCCAATATTTCCAAGCTAACAATAATTCATGTCAAGCAATAAATCATGGACACAACACAAGACAAACAACAAACACGCCAGTTCCGAGAGTAACAACGACATTTTATCAAAAATTCTACATGTTCTTAGCTCCGAAACTGTACAACACACTTAGCGCCAACAGGAAATCGTTCACTTCCAATAAGATTACACAAATATGGACCACATATATGATCTTATTGGGTAGAGATCAATCAGAAGCATCGCTATCCAATATTCGAACATAAGCATTATACAGTGTCTATACTTGTCTACACTCTCACTAGTTCTGCAACACGCAATACATTTTTTTTCTCTATTTTTATTTTTATTCCTGTCGAATCATTATCTTTCTTCAATTAAATAACACCACAACAGCACGAAAAAAACAGGCTACTTTAACATAGACGGCAGTCTAGCAAAGTAGCCAGGATAATGCTGCATATATCTGAGTTGGAGTACACACCATCCAACACAATAAACTACGAGTATATATTTAATTGCAACATAATTGTATCTTATGTTTATCATGTTATATTATAATATATTCGCGTTTGTTACAACAAAAACATGTATGTCAACAATGTTTAATACAAATAACCATCGTAAAAAAAACCCTCTGGTAATTATACCCTTCACTAATAATTATTCGTGCAATCGTACACTGAACATCATGAAATGATCCAGGTTCGAATCCCGGTAGCAACTACGATATTTTTTGATAAAATCGATTTTATATGTATATCTATCAAATTGTTACATTAAACTTGTATTAAAAATAGTTTTTCTATCTATTTTAAATAGCACGAAAAATTACACTACGAACATAAAAACAGTTTGTCATCAGAATGCACACAATTATTTAAGCATGATTTTAAATAGCACTAATAATAGCACAATAAACAAGAAAACAGTATTATCTTAATTTTTTTATATATGAATAAATACACTGTGTACAAGAAAACTATTTTTCACCAGTGTGTGAAAGTAAATGGGTGAACGCAAGTGATTTTGGATTGCACTTATGATTGAACTGTGAACATAAAAGCAGTTTCTCAACAGAATGCGTATGTATTAGTGGTTTTAAGTAAGATTTTATATTGCACAAAAAAGTGCACTATGAACATTAATACAGATTCTCACCAGTATTTGCAAATAAATTATTAAATAAGTTTTACAATCGCATGAATAAAAGAAATATGAACAAAAAAAACTATTTATGTAAATTATGGGTAACAACATGTTTTATTAAATATGCTCGTCGATTACAAGAATAAGTACACTGCGAGCATGAAAAAAGTTTTTCAGAAGTATGTGAAAGCGAATGGATATTTAATTGCGATTTACTATTGCACGAATAATTGCATTGTGTACAAGAAAATAATTTATGAACATTATGGGAAAGCGCGTGTCTTTTTAATCGTGATCTTATATTACACGAATAATTACACTGCGAACAAGAAAACAGCTTCACGCCAGAATGCGCTAACACATGATTATTCAAGCATGATCTTGTATTGCACGAATAATTGCACTGCGAACATGAAAACAGTTTTTCACCAGTATGTGAAAGCAAATGGATTTTTAATCGTGATTTTTGATAGCACGAATAATTACACTGTGAACATGAAAATGGTTTCTCACCAGAATGCGTAAGTTCATGTCTTTTTAAGTTGGAATTTTTATTACAAGAATAATTGCACTTTGAACATGAAAACAGTTTCTCACCAGTATGTAAAAACATATGGATTTTTAATTGTGTTTTCCTATTGCACGAATAATTACACTGTGAACATGAAAATGGTTTCTCACCAGTGTGTGAAATTAAATGAATTTTTAATTGTGTTTTACTATTTGAGGAATAATTGCACTGTGAACAAGAAAACAAATTATAAATATTATGAGTAAGCACATGACTCTTTAAACTTGATCTTATATTACACGAATAATTGCACAGTGAACATGAAAACGGTTTTTCACCAGAATGCGTAAAAACATGTGCATTAAAATTTGATTTTATATTAGACGAATAATTACACCGCGAACATGAAAACAATTTTTCATTAGTATGTGAAAGCAAATGGTATTTTAAATGTGACATTCGATTGCACGAATAATTACACTGTGAACATGAGAATAGTTTCTTATTAGAATGCGTAAGTACATGTCTATTCAAGCTTGATTTTATATTACAAGAATAATTGCATTGTGAACATGAAAACAGTTTCTCACGAGAATGAGTAAACATGTGTGACTTAAAGTGTGATTTTGAATTGCACGAATAATTGCACTGTGCACATGAAAACAGTTTCTCACCAGTGTGTGAAATCAAATGGATTCTTAATTCTGTTTTCCTATTACACGAATAATTGCACTGTGAACATGAAAACAGTTTCTCGCCAGTGTGTGAAACCAAATGGATTTTTAATTGTGTTTTACTATTGCATGAATAATTGCACTGTGAACAAGAAAACAATTTGATAATATTGTGAGTAAGTTCATGACTCTTTAAACCTGATTTCATATTGCACGAATAATTGCATTGTGAACATGAAAACGGTTTCTCGCCAGAATGCATAAAAACATGTGCCTTAAAGTTAGATTTTATATTGCACGAATAGTTGCACTGCGAACATGAAAACAATTTCTCATTAGTATGTGAAAGCAAATGTATTTTTAAATAAGATATCCGATTGCATGAATACTTGCACTGTGAACATGACAATGGTTTCTGATCAGAATGCGTAAGTACATGTCTATTCAAGCTTGATTTTATATTGCACGAATAATTACACTGTGAACATGAGAACAGTTTCTCACCAGAATGTGTAAGTACATGTCTATCCAAGTATGATTTTAAATTGCAAGAATAATTGCACTGTGAACATGAAAACAGTTTATCCTCAGTCGAAATAAGCGTTTGCCTGCTTAAGGATTTATCGGTAGTGAAAACTGTCTCCATTTCTGACTCTTCTTCAGGGATAGGTAGAAGCGCAGTTGGATTTTCAGAAACAGAACCTTCTATTTTCAAGTGATCTGGAATGGAAAAAAATATTTTCTCTAATTTATTCATATATTTATTATCTTTATGGTGAATCCGGACGTCAAAAAAAACCTGATCACGCTGGAATAGACGCATTATTATTATTATTTATATTATTATTACTATTAAGTCAGTTTGTAACGGAAACATTTAACGGCCATACTAAGTTCACCAATATTGAATGTAATGCTTACGAGTACGTTGGTCGGCCTTCCTGGAGTACTCCGAGCACTCCTGCTTGACGTCAGGATACGATATGTCTATGTCAGTATAAGGCGTTCCACCACCTTCTCCTTCGTCGCTGCTCTCAGGTGCAGACTCTGGCTCAGGCTTCACGGCAGACGCATCTGGATCGGCACGGTCCATGATTCTAGTAACTCGCAGTGAACAAGGAATAATGCAATAAACGACGAAATTAACCACAAACGGCAGCCGACGCACTAATAGTCTGATCAGTAAGCAAACACAACTAATGCTTGTAATTTGTTTGAAAACCTTCACGGTTCGTTCACAAACAAAACTGATAACAATGTTGTAAATCTCATAAAACAACTTCTCACTTTTTATAAAACAAGCGTTTTTTTTAATTCAGAATAAACACATATTCCATAGATTTATATTAAGCCGCTCTAGGCACGGCAGTCGTCTGATTAACCGACACTCGGACGTCACATGACTCCTAACTCTCCGGGATGTCAGAAGGGCCGCTCTGATAATGACTATCACGATGGAAAAACACAATTTAATTCACAAAAGCAGCCACTGTGTCTACAGATTCTGCAAATATCCAAGGAAGGGCGTCCTGGCGTGATGCCACAGCTAATTTTCTCAATTTTGAAGCTTCCGAACGTAGATGATGACGCACGCCAGAACGAGGGACGCGACCATAGATAAAAAATATCGCGACGCAACTAACCACAGATAAGGGAGCATATTTAGAACGGCAATTCCTTCTATCTTCATCGTTTTTATTTGGCGGCCGAGTATTAGAACCCTAAATTAGGCAGTTTTCTTTTATTAACAGAAATAACCAATTTTCCGGCATACAGCCTAACTCTAACACTAAATTAAATTAGATTTATAACAATTTGTAAGTTTTCTCAAAAATTCTGAAAGTCGATAAAAATGGAGACTAACCGAGATATCTACAAATATAAGTTATTCAACATAAATTTGGAAAAGTGTTCTTAAAATTTGAACTAAACTAATAAAAATCAATAACGTTCTATGTTACATTCAATTAAAATTCGCTTAGGGAGTAATAGGATGAAACAAACAAACAATCTGCATTAAACATGGAGTAAAATGTGATAGTAGGAAATTTGACAATATTTTTCGCTCCCGATATTATAAACACGCTAAAGTGTGCTTTGCGAATGCGGAACATCACACTATCTGTTAACATGGCATTTACTATTCAATATTTACACATCAAAACAATATTTTCAAATTTATCTAAACTGTCATAAATATAGGTATGTTTTTTATAAAAATGTAATAATTCACTATTTCTATAAAATCTGTTCTGCTGTAAACAGCTAAAAATATAGGTCACCAGTTACAGACAATGGTTCGTGGAGCCATCGGAAGGTTTTAAGATTGTGTGAGCTTATGGTTGCCCAGTTATGTGTCTGAAATATATGAGAATGTATGGGAACATGGCAGGCTATAAGAATAGAAACTACTTACGGTTATACTGAATTTATTGAAACTAAATTGTACAAAGAGGTAATTGCTATGTGCATTAACAAAGATCGTAGATGGCTCCTGAAGCTGCCGCGCGGAAGACGTCGATAGGTAGAGTGACGAGCGGTGGCTCGGTCTGCCCGCGTGCAGGAAGGGACCCATCCTTTCTCGTTCCACTCAACAATGCTAAGTTTAACGGGAATTTTACAGCAAATGGATATTAAACTTAATTTGAGAATTTCTAAATGTTAAATAACACTAATTTGTCTATGCAGAGTGCATAGAAAGTACAAAAAATAGTTGTGAGAAAGAAAGGGATATATACACAATGAGCACAGCAGTTAGAGAGATCTATGATAGAAACAAAGAAGAAGACACAGGCACGTTACACGCAGTGGGACAGATAGGTACCGATCATACATCCGACACCGCCAACAGGCAATACTGTGCCAGAGTCGATTATATCACTATCCAACTCATAATTCTCTCTTATACGCAAGTAACAAGTCGTAAAAGGTGTACGCTAACGCGTGTGTAGTATTACACGCGGCCAGTACCCTACGTCTGTATAGCTAGTGAAGGTTGGGTTGTAGGTATCATCCTATTGGTTGTAGATACTGCCTTTCAGTCTCTAAAAGATGAGAGTGCAGTGATCGTGAGACGATTACGGAATAATCGGTTGCTAAACTATTGCACATGGCGCTGTGTATAATGCTGGTCTGTGTAGTCACGTCTATCTACTGGAAAAATGATAATTATAATCGTGGACTCGGTTTAATACCGCACACGTTCGGGGCGCAAATCGTATACAACAGTACAACTTTTAATGCATTGGGGAGGCGCATTTTCTGGGGGAAAAATCTTATATATTTTTCCATGATTTATTACAAAAATTCATTACAATGACAAATATAATCAAGCGTATAAATGTACAATACGATAGCTTCATTTAATGTGAATCAACATATGATTTCTCAAATTACTTTTATAAAAACATTTATAATTTCACTGCGAACAAGAAAAAAGTTTCACTGACGTATCTAATCTCGCGTATAACTAGGTGTGATTTATGTAGGCATAAATAACTGAATTGTAACAAGAAAACGGTTATTCTCCAATGTGAATAAGCACATGCTATGTCTTTACACACAGCCCATGCTATGTCTATGTGAATAAGCACATTATGTCTTTTTTTTTATAGCATGTATACTTGCACTGTGATCGTAAAACAGTCTCTCCCCCGTATGTGAAAGGACGTGATTTTCTATGGATGCTTTACGATTGCTCGAAAAAGTGCATTGAGAACATGAAAACAATTTTTTTTTACTGTGCGTAAGAACGTGTCTTCTCAAGTCCGAGTTTCTCTTGCATGTATAATTGCAATGTGCACATGAAAATGGTTTCTCTCCGGTATGTGAAAGCATATGAATTTTCAATGATGCTTTCCGAGTGCAGGAAAAATCGCACTGTGCACATGAAAAAGGTTTCTTCACAGCATGCGTTAGCATGTGCATTTTTAAGTTAGATTTTTGAATGCATAAATAACTACACATTGAACAAGAAAACGGTTTCTCACCAGTGTGCGTATACACGTGCATTTGTAAGTATGATTTTTGATTACATGAATAATCGCACTGTGAACATGAAAACCGCTTCTCGCCAGTATGAGTAAGCGCATGCATTTTTAAGGATTCTATCCGATTGCCCGAATAACTGCACTGTGAACATGAAAACCGTTTCTCTCCAGTATGCGAGAGCAGGTGAATTCTCAGAGCTGCCGTCCGATTGCACGAATAATTGCACTGTGTACATGAAAATCGTTTCTTTTCAGTGTGTGTAAGCATATGAACTTTTAAGTACGATTTTATATTACACGAATAATTGCATTGTAAACATGAAAATAGTTTCTGTCCAGTATGAGTGAGCTCGTGGATTGTTAGGGATGCTTTCTGATTGCATGAATAATTGCACTGCGAACATGAAAATAGTTTTTCTTCATTATGTGAAAACTCGTGATTTCTTAAGGACACTCGTTGATTGCATGAATAATCGCACTGCGAACATGAAAACAGCTTCTCTTCAGTGTGCCTTAGTTCATGTATTTTTAAGTATGCCTTTCTGTTGCATGAATAATTGCACTGTGAACATGAAAACCGTTTCTCTCCACTGTGAGTAAGCATGTGCCTTTTTAAGTTTGATTTTCGTTCGCACGAATAATTACACTGTGAACATGGAAACGGTTTCTCTCCAGAACGTGAATGTTCGGAAGTAAAGATTATCTCCATTTCTGACTCCTGTCCAGACGTAGGCTGACGCATTGTTGTGCTTGTTGAAACAGCATCTTGTAAGCTCGAGAGATCTGAAAAGAAAGAAAGTAATTTTCACCAAGTGATTTACTGTATATTTAATAACGTAATGCATTGTGTTTTAGGTTAAAACCTTCAATTAACAATAATAAAAATAAAATATATAATCCTTTACATAAAATGCAATTAAGGCTAAACAAGCAAAACAATGATACATTAGATGTACACGGCTAATCGAAATTGATTGCCTTTACAATCGGCTTATGTCAAGAACATGGTATTTTGTAGGATTTATACAAAAAATATATATTACTGTTGTTCCGAATTCGTGAAAACACTTTTGGCGCATCTTTTCGAATCAGCCGCGACCAATATTATTGACACATTTCGCGTCTAAATTCCCATCGATACATTTCTTCACGCTCGTCTTTAGTGTGAAATGTGACCTTGATGCCAGCAGACTTCAATTGACCGATATTATGTTCGATCTCGACATTGCTCATAGCATTCGCGGTGAGGACTTTTTCCAGTGCGCCAGCACTGTATTGTTTGTGATCCTGTGATTTGTGTGCAGTTGTATTGTTTGTTTTTGCCATGGGTGAACATGTGACATCGCCGTATTCAATTGGGAGCTCGGTGATCGGCTCATCCGCGTGTCATTTATTGTGAAATCTCGACGGCGACTGCAGGAATTATGGAGGTATAATATAGAAGGTAAGACGAGCAGTCCTTCCAAATCCTGGTTCCCGAGATTACCAGTCCTTCGACTAGAGCCCCTATTATCCCCTCACCGACATCATCCTGTTCCACGTTTCCCTACATCCCTCCCCTACCCTGCGGTGATACTGATTTACGACCCGAATTGTTGTAAACCATTCGGCGGAACGTGTGACCCGGGATTACACAATTCAACTGTAGAATTAGATGTCCTGATTTAAAAAAAAATCATTTCGTAAATATTATATACAAAAAGTTATTACAGTATATTTTAAAGTTTTAAAATTTTGACATTTTAAACTTTTTTTTTGTGGATATGACAACTCAACACATGAGACATGATTAACACATACATACCAAATTCGGAGATTTTCTAGATTTCTAATAGAATTAAATTTGTACATTATTTGGGATAAATTGGTAGTTCAGTTTGGTTAGGCCAGGTTATTTAGTCACATCTAACTAGTAAATAGTTTGAAAACAATAGTAAATTCTAAATAGTTTGAAAACAAACTAAGCTAAACGCTTGTACTATGAAAATAGGACTAACTTGCCGGTCTAACTACTAACCCCCGACCGCTAGATTAGGCGAGTATCGTAACCACTATACCGCAAGCACTTGACGTTTGAAAATGTACGATATCATTATTATATTACGGTTTTTCATGAAATAATTTTTTTAACATTTTTGACATAAGTGATCGGAGTGAGCGGTGACAGATGGCCGCGCAGCAGCACCTGCCCTAATTTCACATTTTTGTTAAGAACACGATTGAATCTCGACTTACAATATTCATTTGTGTCTTAAATTGTTTGGAAATATTTGATAAAAGAATAGCCGGAAGGAAATAGCGTTAACAGAATAATTATCGCGTAATTCATATATTTTTATTACACGGTTCATATCTGACATCTGACCCGCCACCGGAGAGCATGGGTTAGTTATGACAGAAAGAAATCCCTCGTGTTTAGATAGTTTGAATAGATTAATTTTTATTTAATGGTCAAACTATCTCCTTACCGCTGTGCTGCTGCTCCTTCCTAGAGTCCTCCGAGCACTCCTGCTTGATGTCAGGATACGATATGTCTATATCAGCGTGGGGCGATCCACCGCCAGCTCCTTCGCCGCTCTCGCCTGAAGACCCCTCCCCTGGCTCGAGCTTCACGGCAGGAGCATCTGGGTCAGCACGGTTCATGATTCTAGTATGCAACAACGAGCGTGAGACACGAGGAACGATTATGTCGCGTCATGGCTCTCGACCATAGACACGAGCGGTCCATAAACGGATTTTATTATTATTGTATCGATGGGACCTACGCAGGGTCCTGCCCAGCTTGCAACTGGAGTCCTGTAAGAAATTGTTATGCCCCAAAATCGATTTATGACGCAAACATTTCAGATTCAGACATTTTTTTACTAATGTATTCTAATATATTTTACATCATGTGATGACGACACGATCTTAATAATAAATTAAATAATTGGGAAATTAATAATTATAAAAGTGCAAAATTTAAGGACACAATTAAGAACATTTTCAATATTAATTTGCTATGACTAAATAGTAAAAAAACCTTCGATATTCTTCTTTGAATAAAATCGAATGAATTCCAAAAAAATTCGACATCATAATTCATGAACACTTCACACAAAATATAACTCACAATCGAAATTATCGTCTCTATAAGTGTTCAATTTTAAAGACAACAAATAAAATCTCGGAGTAATCATCGATAAAAATCTTAAATGGAAGTATTAAATTTGTCAAGTTGTTGAAAAGATTAGAAAATTAATATATATATATTTTTAAGAAACAGAACTTTTTTATCGATAAAAAATGTATACTTAGTATAGTCCCTTTAGATATCCATCAGATCTTATATTTAAAGAGTACAGTGTCCTAGATATAAGACAAATCTTTATGTCGAGACTCGTTCAATATTTCCATACCAACAACAATTCTCCTCAAGTAATAAATCATGGACACAACACAAGACAAACAACAAACATCCACACACCAGTTTCCAGAGCAACAGCGACATTTTATCAAAGATTCTACATGTTCCTAGCTCCGAAACTATACAATACACTCAGTACCAATAGGAAATCGTACAATTCTAATAAGATTACACAAATATGGACCCAATAAATGATTCAATCAAGTAGAGATGAATCAGAAGCACGGGTATCCAACAATTTAATATAATTTATACAATTCTTCCACTAATAATTCACTAGTCCTACAACACTCCCACTCCAAATATTTTTATTTTATTTTTACTTTTATATACATATTTGTAATTCTCTTTTTATTCCAAATAACACCACAACAGCACGAAAAAAAACTGGCTACTTTAACACAAACATCAGTCTAACAAAGTAGCCAAGACAACGCTGTATATATCAGAGGTGAAGTCTACTCCATCCCACACAATAAACTATGTATTATGTATGTTTATTATGTATCCACCTCTGTTGGTACAAAAATATGGATGTCAAAATATATATAAATAAATAAATAAATAAAATTTATTCAATTCATATTACAAGATACCATAATGAGTTGGGGATTAGCTTTTAATATTAGCTTGATTTCGGTAAAAAATGTAGAAAAACTCATCGTAAAAATAATACTAAAAAAACAAAAAATTATCCGACAAAATTACTTTTTAAAGAATTCAATGTTCCAACATGATCTATTTAAAATAAATTCTATTATCTAAATATAAAAAGAAAAATATGATTTTATTACTGAAAATCGTACAAGGTTTAAATTTGTATTTTTATGTTTAAAAATCAACACATCATTTGCTCAACACCACTATACGTATACAGGAAAAAAAATATTTCACAGCTTACCCGAAAACATCAGGAAGATTAAAAATAACAAATGTACTCCGAAATATATAATATTTTTGTATCGTTGCTATTCATTTATTATAAGCTAGTACCCATATTTAATCTTTTTCTCTGCACAAGTACATTCTTTTTAGTGAAGTGTAGAACAAATAATATATATATATATTGTATCGTATCATTTATTAATCAACAGATTAATAAATAAAATGTATAAAAATAATAATTAAATCCGCATTAAAAAAAAACTGTCAATTTTGACATACAACAAACCAACTCAAGTTAAAAATTGGATTATCAATCTGGCCATTCAGAGAAGCGAAGAAGTAACATCCTCACGATTTCCACCGTTAGTGGTACGTAATTCTATCATGCTTCTTTTTCATTGGACATCATTTTGTTACAATTGCTTATTCTACAAATATTTTTTTAACGTATGATAAATTAAAGACTCCTTTGTCACAAATCTTAATATTTACCACCAAACTTGGAAGAAAATTATATAAAAATAAATATTTTTTTACTACTCGTTGAATTATTCAACTTTCAACTTTCGAAACATGTCGAGCACAATACTTGACATATTCGATGGACAATGGTTTTTCACACAAATGACACCTTTTATTGGTATACCTGTTTTTTATTTTGCGAGCGGGACGGACATATTTCATGAAGATTGTATGGATTATCTAGGAACTGACTGATACCAACAATTTTCTCCTAAATAAATGTGAAATATGTACAGAAAGCTTGTTAAATTAATTAACTCTCCCACCACCTCCTCGTAACCACCACTGATCTTAATTGCGCAACGGCCAGAGTGTCAGCGTTCATATCAATAGGATTTTTTACAATAAACTATTCTGCCATTTCCACTGTCTTTCACCGAGCCCTCTTGATACCCTTGTATCCGAATAAAATGAATAAGCTATCAAATAATAAATAAACTATCAATAAAGTAGTGAAATAATCTTACATATTCAAGTAAGTAGAGTAACTCATTGATGCTTGCCACCGCTTACTTATCATAGATGAATCCACATACACACTGGTCTTTCTATGCATCGCTCATTTCTATGGTCGGGCACAATTGACGTTTTATCTTCCTTGTGGCTTCGCGCTCGCCGGAAACACCTCCTGCTGAATACTACCATCCAGCATCACAGTGCTGGGTTTCAGAAGCTACCTGGTGGTTTCGTGTTTGGAGGACTTCAACCATGGATGCTCCTACCATCAAGCTTGAGCCAGGCTCTGCAGCCGGGAGCGGCGATGACGCAGTCGGCTGTGAAACATCTCCCTTCAAGAAAAATGCAATCCCGCATTGTTTGCCTGTAGATTTTGAAGTGAAACCTGACGTTAAGAATGGTTTTCAAGGCGTGGAGTTTGAAAAAGTTTTTGTTAAAGATGAATATATCAAAATGGAATATCTTTCGGATCCACATACTCCTGCGGTAAAGCTTGAGCCAGGGTCTCCCGCCGGCAGCGTCGATGACGGAGTGGGTGGCGGGGAGCCGTACACTGATATAGATATATCTCTGCCTGATGTAAAGCAAGAATGCTTGAACTCCAGGAATGCCGACCAGATCACCGGTAAGACGATGGTTTCTTAAGTTACTTAAGCTTACAATAATCATGAAGCTCTAAACCGGGACAATTAACGCTTCGCATTTGATTCAAATTATTTTGAGGTCAATTAGGACGTACAGTCAGAAGTTTAGAAGGTCATATCGTGCATCGCCGTGGGAAAGGCAATTGTGGCCTCTTTGGCCGCAATAACTAAATCTTTTTGAATGGAATTATCGTTATCGAAGAATGTTTTAACCCATGAAAAGCTCGCGACAGCCGTTACATGATCTTTAATATCCACTCGCCCACCGTGTGCAATAGAAAATTCTGAAAAACATTGCTGCCACTTCACTTTGCTGTCCTCACCACAAAGCTTTTTTATAAATGGGTAGTTTTTAGTGATGAGAAAAAATGCTACTCTTGACACACCGGTGTGATTGTGATTGGTCTTCGATTATATCAGCGATTGGATAATAACTGACTGTAATCACAGTTTCATTTGTAATGCAACGCGCCGCACGATATCACAATACAGGAAATAAATTTAAAAATAAACAAATATATTATGTATACTATTAAAACTAAATAATTAATATATGTCGGATTTAATATCACCACAAAGAGAATGAAAACCCATAAAAAATGTGAGTATATTTTTCAGGTCAAATTCTCAGCGTTTCAGGTCAAATACGTAAAGTGTTTTGGCATCATCTACCAAATGGCACTGATCACGAATTATAACGTCATTCCTTCATGAACATTTTGAATCACGGTTCAAAACCAAATATAAATAAAATATATAAATTAATCACGATATTCTTAGATATTCAATTACGGTTAGTGAGTGTGACTCAAAAATATCAGTGATTTTGAGCTCATCGCTAGTAGTTTTAAACACAATTTTAAAAGGGTTAGGTTTAAACATGACGCGCTGCTGCGTTATCATACTAAAACGTAATTACACTGCGAGTGATCCATGATCAGCGTCAACTATGCCGCACACGTTCGGTAAGCCTGACGTTACTTGCCATAACTGTCTATAGCCCAAGTGCGTAACTCATCGCGAAACGAGCGCTTGGCCGTGATTATATGTAGTTGGTTGAATAGACTTGATCGGATTGCCTCGACTTCAGTTTCATTCCGTCGACTAGTTTCACTACTGTGTCACTTCAAGAATCTATCTCGTTCAATACATTCCCATAAACATTTATACGTCAGTGATTCTCGCTCTCGGTCACATCAGTACACTTTTCACATTGAGAACGATTTCTCATATTTTTTTATAATCCTGCCAATGATAATGCGATGCACATGAATGATGTGTTATCGCCCCTTTTCCATCTGATATTTTTACATAAAGAAATGTAATTATTTAAAAGGGGAGTATGGAAATTGTTATTTTAATTATAAATCCATAATGTACATAATTTACAATCATTCCTTATCCATCATTAAAGTATTACATTGCTAGAGAGGGATTATAATAAAATGGTTTCTCGAAATATATATTTTTTATAATAATGTGTGGAACACAATATTGATACAATCGAAAATAAAACAAATTATTGATTTTGTCAGTAAAATTTCTTCGGTTCTGAAAAGAATCATAGGAAATAAGGAATTGTACATAAAAATAAACTGATAAACAAAACGTGATGTACAACTAACTAGTCCTTATTCTGGTCCATGAGAAGATGTTCCGAAAGGAAAACTAAACAATGTCTTCAGTAAGTTGGTATTTTAGTGAACCTTCTTTCCTAATGAGATGTACGAGTAGATGTCACAATGTTTCTATTTTCTTTTGTGATGGATTCATCTTTACATTCTGTTTAAATTGTTTGATCATATGTTCTCTTTAATTTATTTTCATTACAGATGTCACGATACTACAGGATCCTGTTTTGAAGAACCCGTCTGTGTCTCCGAAGACCCTTGGGAGGGAGCCAATATTGAAGAAGAAAAATAAGAGAAGCAATTTATTCACTTCCACTGAAGAGAAACAGTTTTCATGTTCACAATGCACATATACGTGCAAACAGAAAGCATACTTGAAAAGTCATATGTTTACTCACAGTGAAGAGAAACGGTTTTCATGTTCGCATTGCACTTATTCTTGTAATCGAAAAGGCGACTTAAAGAGCCATGTGCTTACTCACAACGAAACGAAAGAGTTTTCGTGCTCGCAGTGCACGTATTTGTGTAATCGGAAAACATACTTAAATAAACATATGCTTACTCATAATGCGAAAAAACGGTTTTTTTGTTCGCTTTGCACTTATTCTAGTAATCAAAAATGCGACTTAAAAAGTCATATTCTTACTCACAGTGGGGAGAAACCGTATTCGTGTTATTTTTGTAATTTTACGTGTAGTCGTAAACAGAACTTAAATAGCCACATGCTCACTCACACGCCCGAAAAACGTATTTCGTGTTCACAATGCAATTATTTGTGTAATTATGAAAGCATATTAAGAAATCATATGCTTTCGCACCGTGGTGAGAAACCGTTTTCTTGTCCACAGTGCACTTTCTCGTGCAATCGTAAAGCCTCCTTAAAAATTCATTTGTTCACTCACACGGGGGAAAAGCCTTTTTCTTGTCCGCATTGCACTTATTCGTGCAACAGAAAAATAAACTTAAAATTACATATGCTTACACATAGCGACGAAAAACCGTTTTTATGTTCTCAGTGTTCTTATTCGTGTAAGACTAAAGAATGCTTAAGAAATCATATGCTTACACACAGTGTAGTGAAACCATTGCCATGTTCTCTGTGTGCTTATTCATGTAAGACGAAAAGGTGCTTAAGAAACCATATGCTTACACACAGTGGGGAGAAACCATTTTCATGTTCATTGTGCACGTATTCTTGTCACCTGAAAGAGTTGTTAAAAAGCCATATGTTCACTCACACGGGGGAAAAACCTTTTCCTTGTCCACATTGCACTTATTCGTGCAACAGGAAAATAAATTTAAAATTTCATATGCTTACACATAGAGACGAGAAACCGTTTTCATGTTCTCAGTGTGATTATTCATCTAAGACGAAAGGAAGCTTACGAAAACATATGCTTACACACAGTGTTGAGAAACTATTTTCGTGCTCTCTGTGTTTCTACACGTGTATGACGAAAGGATGTTTAAGAAAACATATGTTAACACACAGTGGGGAGAAACCATTTTCATGTTCTCTGTGTTCTTATTCGTGTAAGATGAAAGGATACCTAAAAAACCATATGCTTACACATAGTGGGGAAAAACCATTTTTATGTTCACAGTGCAATTATTCTTGTCATCGGAAAGAGTTATTAAAAATCCATATGTTTACTCACACGGGGGAAAAACCGTTTACATGTTCTCAGTGCACCTATTCGTGTAATTATAAAAGAGATCTAAAAAGACATACTCTCACTCACACGGGAGAGAAACCGTTTTCATGTTCGCATTGCACTTATTCTTGTAATCGAAAATGCCACTTAAAAAGACATTTGCTCACTCATTCCCAGGAGAAACGGTTCTCGTGTACACATTGCACTTATTCGTGTAATCAGAAAAGTCAATTAAAAAGACATTTGCTTTCGCACATATAACAAGTTAATATAATGTGTTGTACGCTGGAGACAGCTAGGAAAGCTGTCAAGTGACGGCAATCAAAGACCCAATACAAATATAACTACCAGAAAAAAATTGGTGATTGCTGATTGGTATAATGATCAATTCTGAACAGACTGGTCAACATCCCTGATCTCATCATCCAACATACAAATCTCTATTCCTTTGACGGAGAACGACAACTCCTGCATTGTTTTATATCAGAGTGAACGAGTATAAGAGAAGAATCGAAAAACTGATTGTGATATATAATTCTCTTTCTAAATATATAAAAAATGTTAAATATTACAGAACGCAATAAAATTCTTGTTAAAAAACTCAGATCGAGCGTATGCCCATAGAATAGTCACCCCGTTCAATATAAACACAAGCAGAATGTGTTTCTTTACTTTTTTCTTCTTTCTTTCGTTATACTCAATGTATATTTGCTGAACCGACCACGTAGAATATAATTATTGATTTTGCTAAATATTTGTCTCAACATTGGCAGATTTTAAAATATTAATGTACAAACAATATTTTTAATAAATAATAAATAAACAAACACTTTTTTTTATAAGGTAAACATATTGTGAAGTTGCAGTTTTACAAAACATAGTTCTGTGCTATTTTAATACAAATTAAATTTATCAATTAGAAAGATGTATAGATAAAATTAGTTTTTTGAAAAAATATTATTCGAACCAAGAAAACGCACTGACCAATTACACCACGTCATTTTCGAATTTGTATGTTGCACTTTCAAATTGATAGATCTGTAATTCCATTATTTGAAAGCAGTCTACTAAACTAAAAGTTCTCGTATCTTCCAGTATCGTTCAGTTATTCAAATTTTCAAACTCAGTTTAAGCGTTTAGAATGTAATGCGTTTCAAACTATATAGTTAAATTTAATTTAAAAGCTTGTAAATAGTGTGCATTAATCTCAGAAATCATATTACTACTTCGCTCTAGTACGTACGAATATCACCACAAACGGCGCGTTGTGGGGAAACTGTTGTGTTCTCTCATGGACAATTTTGTTTAATTTATTTTGTAATTATGGTTCTGATTTCTGTATTTGTGTATTTTCGTTAGGATACTTGAGAACCTTTGCTATCGATTTCTTAAAAACAAACCGTAAATTTGTAGCATTATCATAGTGTAAAGTTGATGTTAAGTAAAGATGTCATGCGTATTTATGAACGCGATCAACTTGTTCACGTTTTTCTGTAATATACGTGAAAAATGATTTTATAATTTTATTTATTACCGAGGATTATTATTAAAATTGGGAAAGCTATCAATCGCAAACATGTCAATGTAAATGGATATAAACATCTAAGGCCCTATCTAACTCGTGTTGATATTCATCAACATCGACAAAGTCTTTCGTCAAGCCATTGTAAAACCGTTTACAAGCGATATATTCGTATTTATAAAATTTTGAAAAAAAATATTCAAATTATATATTTCCACTAGGTCTTGATATTCTTTAGCCGTTTATCTGAAATATAGTCTATGGTTTTTGTTACTTTGACAGTTGTTTCTTGTTTAAGACGCGCCTCGAGAAGATTCCTTTCGTCAATAAGGTGTCTATACAGATATGATACAGATGGCCTCCTAGTCTACCGCAGGACTTGGTTAGCTTTATTTCCCTTTCTTATTTATTCAATCCTAGATGCATACCGCACATTTCTTCATAATTAATTATATCAATTGCCAATTCATTTTCATCATCGACCCTTGCTTCTAAAGTATTCGACCTCGAAGTTTGTGGCGGATTAACGATCACTCGACCAGTGGCGTAACTTAAAGAATAGGCTCCTAATGCGAAATGGTAAAAGCATATTTAATATGCTTAGTAATAGCGCACTAATAAAATGCCGGCACGAATGGACGATCAGATTCTTGAACGAAAAGTCATATTCTTTATTTATTTACAAAACAAAGTATTGCAAAATATTTTAATACCACAATAATAATTTAATACAACAATCGTTCAAATGAACTTAAAATTATGTCAACTAATGAGTTTAAGAAACTCTGATGATATACCCTGCAACGGAAGGCCGGATACGTACGGCAAAATAGCTTAGAAATGAAATAATTAACTTGTCGTTTCCCCGCAGTGGTATGCTCAGAGGATGAAACGCCAAACTCTTCTATCCTGGAATACCACGTCCAATTCGTTGTTGGTGTAATACGCGGGTCTGATATGAGGAGGGAGAAATGTTATTTTAGTGGATATGAAGCCAGTATTTAGTATTTTCGTCCGTGAAATGTTATCAATATTATGTCTGGAATATAAAAAATTTCTACTTGGAGCAGAAGCGGGATCTATTTCCAGAGCCAAGATCTATTTATTTGTATCTTTCTTTTAATTCTTGTCACATTAAAATAATTATAGTTCGTTTTTCTATTCTCGAGACGAAACAATAGCCATCTATTATTAATAGATTGTATTAATGCTAATTTTAGATTACTTACAAGAATCATTATCATCGGTGGACTACACACCATCCGTCTGATCATGGATCCCGTGAACACAGAGAGTTCGATCGTCAAATCTGAACCAGGACCTTCCGCAGAGAGCGGAGATGACGCGCTGTACAATAACGCGGACATATCAAACCAAGAAGTCAAGAAGGAATGCTCTCAAGAGATCTCCAAGAAGTGCAATCAAACTTCCGGTAAAAGCGTCGATTGATTATCGTCGATTTCACGCGTCACACTCTTCTGTCCTGAAGTACAACTTTTCATGGTGACATGGAAAACCAAACTGAGCACAAATCAGCTATCAGCTGTTAAATTGGCTGTCGCTGGAAAAAATATTATCAGTGTGAAATACAAACCTCTTAAAAAACATCTTTATTAGGCTTTCAAATGAAATTTTATATTGTACGTATTTATGGTCATATTACAGAAGGCTAGAAAATAGTTAAAAGTTGTTAAAATCAGTTGGACTAGGTATGTCATTATTTTAGATAGGTATAAAATAATACGTATTTTTTACAGAAATACAGCGCGGATGCAGAGCTTTACCACCGACAGCTCCAAAATCAACTACTTCCCTTCAGAGCGGCATCAGCGAGAAATCATTCGTAAAGAAACCATCTCCGACTCAAAACGCTGAAAAAAGGTGGTCCTGTTCTGAATGCGACTATACCTGCATTCGCAAAGGAACCTTGAATCGTCATTTCCGTATTCACACCGGCGAGAAACCCTACTCTTGTTCCAAGTGCAGCTACGTGTGCAGTCAGAATCAAAATTTGAAGATCCACATGCGTTTCCACACCGGAGAGAAACCGTTCGAGTGTCCTGAATGTACACACACGTGCGCCACGAAAAGCGCCCTACAAAGCCACATGCTCTACCACAGAGGAGAGAAACCGTACTCTTGTTCCGAATGTGCGTACACTTGCAGCACAAGCAGCAGTCTGAAGAGTCACATGCGCACTCACACGGGAGAGAAACTGTTTTCGTGTCCCGACTGTGCTTATAAATGCAATCGAAAACAGAGTTTACAAGGTCACTTGCTCACCCACACCAGAGTGAAACCATTTTCGTGTTCTTTGTGTCCGTACAAGTGCACTATCAAATACCGCTTGAGGAAACATTTGCGAACGCACCATGTTTGATGGGTACGAATACTCCTACCGACTTGACCTCAGATTTACGACGAAAGCTGAGAAAGACGGCGCTTATTTTGGTGACTGAAGAGTTGAATGCGTCATCCACGGATATGCTAGACATTCCTTAAGAATCTGCACTATACGGGCGATGACACTGGATACGGATTTGGCACTGTTACTAACCAGGCCTGGCTGCTGTACAGGGACGCGATTGGTCCATTCACGCAGGACCATCACTGTTTGAGACATATATTTATGTGTGTATGAATATATTCATTTGTGCCTCCCCCCGCCTTCCACTCCCAGCAACATCGCCGACCAGTCGATTAGCGACCTTGAGCCAGTACGGTTATACGTGTACGGTGCAGTTCACAATAATATACAATCTCGAGACTTCGCGTCTATACTGTGTCGGAATGACGAAATAGTGAATAAAATATACAGTCCACATTTTTGGAGATGTCAGCAGAATCAGAATTGTGGCTAGTGCCAAACTTCTTCATGTTCTGAAATTCTTCCCGCATCTATGTTTGTACGCAATAACCGCCTCATTCCTTATATTTCGATCCAGCTAGCGATCGCCTGGTTGGCATTTTTTTGATGCTACAACGGCAGCTGTTCGATAGCGCACCGCACACAGCGACCGCCATGTCACAGGGGCAACAGGATCTGACTAAGAATGCGCACAACTTGAAACTGTTCAAGGACTTTATGAGCACTTGGAGAGAGAGGTGGAGCGATTTAGGACGTTGAGTGTGTTTCGCGTATTTTACTATAACTGTAATACGCAATTATACTGTGCCAATATTTACTATCCATCCATCCATTCATAAAAGTTAAATATACGTATATGAAAATTTTTAATCTCGGGGGCAACTTTGTTGACCCGTGCCGTGACTCAGATATATCTGTGTTTCGTCAATTCCCTCTGGGAGAGGTGGCATAAAATTCCTTCTGTGGCTGTAATTGGATTATATCAGTTCATGAAACTTATTGTTTTGATCTCTACCTATGTTTCTTGATTATTTCTCTCTTTTGTATTTAATTTTAATTATTATTTTTTACAGCTTTTGTGTACAGCTGTAAAAAAAAAAAGGACAATTTGTTACAAAAAAAATAAAATTTTACACACATTTGTAAATGCATTGTCCAACTAGGCAAGCTTGTTTTAGGGCAAATTGGTAAACAAATACATTTTACAAAACCAAAACTCATTGAAGGCAAAACACAATAAAATCGAATACGTAACATACAAGGCAAGTAAACGTGAAAATATAAATATATACATATAAGTAGAGAGAAAAAAAAAACCTTATATGTACTTACAATATAATATGTAATGTAAGCACATATAATGGAAATCTGCATGATCAAAACACACTAATAAGAATTATTTAATGACATAAAAAAGTTTATTCTCAACATCTCTTCCTAATTTCAACAAACAATTTGAAACATCTCTTCTAAAAGACTCAGTTAAAGTTCTAATATTATTTCCAATTTGATTATATATACTTTGAGCTTGGAAGGTGAATAATCTTTGATCAAGTGTAGTGTGCTGATTCCTGCTTGTAAAAAACAAGACGTACAAATTACGTAGGTATGAGAATGAAAAATGCGTATATACGGACAAGCATACTCTTGGCTTTATGACGAACTGGCCGAACGAATTTCAATAAATTTTCGACGTAAATTGCGGGATAGACAAACGTAAAATAGAGTTTTTAATGTACTAAAATTACACGCGAATGAAGGGGAAACGTGAATTCCGAGCATGTAAAATCTATAATGTAATATATCTCTTTATATGTAGGGGGAGGGAAAAATAATAGTACAAGGAGCGATGCACTCATATAGTAATTAATGAGTTTGACTTAAACATATTTATCTTGTTAATTATAACGCAAGGATACATATTTTGAAGAATCGCAATATTATCTAACTTCCCAGCCAAGAAGACCAAAATTTCTCTAAATTGTTGCTTCATTTTCTTCGAGGTCTTTCGTGAGATCGCGTCCCTTCAGCTTGCTGATGCAGCGCCATATGTGGGCATTTTTTGTACTAGTAATGATTAAATCATTATTGTGACAGTGATCGTATTCGATTGGCAACTAATAACTCGCAATTTCTGGTATACGAGAAACTAAACGTCCAACAATTAAATCTCAATTACTGATCACAGCTACGTAACGATTTACCATTGTTATTAACCAACTTTGTACTAATGGATGACTTCGAACTAAAATTAACTTGACTAAAGAGACGCCAGTTCTATATACTAGTGCTCGCGAAAACCTTAAATCAAACATATATATTTTTTCAATACTTCTAAACATCTTTTACAAAAAAGAGGTAAGTACTTGAGTAAAACATTATTGTAAACAGTCAAGAATTTAACCATATTGTCTATGGTTTTTATTTGACGTTTGACAGCTCTTCTGGCGCGATGAATGATTGTTTATTTTGTATATTGAGGACTACAGGCACGCGTCTGTTTTAACTTGATCGATTTATTTATCAATTTAAAATCTATTAAATACATTGTGGCGCTGTTTAATATATTATTTATAATGCTCTGTTGGCGAATTTTGATTTGAAATTCTTTTATCAAAATCAAATCAATTAAAATGGCGTCATTCAAACCGTACGAAATTGAGATTCAACACGATGGAAACGTCACGCAATCGATCGATTCCGATAAGAAATTCAATCCGGACCCTCGGCTGGCCAGCTCCGATTGCGGCGATAAGACGAGAGACCTCGAAGACGCCAAGGGCGAGATGGACTTCTCCGAGAAGGGTTTGCTGTCAGAAATTCGAACATCGAACGATTTTTTCCTACCGCCACAGTTCGACAAGCAGGACGCCCCGGGGCCGGACGCGGCCTCCAGGAAGCCAGGGATAGTCATTCAAATAGTGAAAGAGGAAGGAAATTTGAAAATGAAACAAGTGACGGCGTGTTCCAAATCGAAAAGCATTCCTGGAGAAGAACAGCAGCAACTTGGCTGTAAGTTTACCATTTAACTACATTGTTCAACTGTTGGCTTACCGTAATTATGTAGCTCTAAACTGGGACAATATCGCTTCGCATTTGGTTCTCGCAGCACCAAATATTGGATCAAACAATTTTGAGATCAATTTGGACGTTGAGTCAGAAGTTTAGTAGTTCATATCATGCATCGCTGTGTGAAAGGTAAACGTGGCCTCTTTGACCGCAATAAGTAAATCATCTTGAATGGAAACATCGTTTTTAAAGAATGTTTTAACAGATGAAGAGCTCGCGACAACTGTTACACCATCTTTAATATCCGCTCGGCCACCGTGTGCAATATTGCTGCCACTTCACTTTGAAGTCCTCAGTCAGTGAACCTGAACTAAATTAGGTAAATGAATTTTAGTCTAAATTGGTCAGATTATCGTCATTACTACTTGATACACATCTATTTTAGGTCTGTCTTGTTTATGGATCGAAATACGGCAGCAATATTAATTTTTTTTAACATTTTAAATATTGTGACCGTTTAATGCGCGTCTCCCTTTTTCATTTCAGTCTTTAAGTGCCCAAAATGTGAAATAAACTTCGATAGTTCAAAGGACTTGCGGAACCACGAGGATTGCTACAGCGAATGGGTGCAGAACATGGATGCCATGTTTCTCTGCGGCGTCTGCAAGGAGTGGAGCAAGACCCTGAACGATCTTCTGACTCACATCAAAGTTACTCACCCGGATATTGAGGTAACTAATTGAATAATTTGAATTATTGCGCAATCGGTTTGCATCTTCATTTAGTCATCAACCCGGAATGGGTCCCGGTCTCAGCGGGTAAGTTTCGCCACTCTGACTGTGCTATTTCTCCGTAACTTGAAATTTTTCTGAATCTATATTATAAGTGTGCTAGCGTATACATCCGTTGTAAGGGCTGGTTGCGCGATCAGTAGTAACCTTATTACCTTGTTATAATTAATACAATATTTTACAAAATATCACAGACCGTCTGTTCTGAATAATTACAACTTCAAAATAATAATGTGTTCTCCTTAATAATAAATATTTAAAGTTTATCATTATTTTTCTAACTGTGTTTCATATATATTCCTTCAATTGTGTAGTGCCTATATTTTTAATTTAGTTTGACTGTATTTTTGGGACATGTAACCTTTTACATATAAATGAAACGCGTAGATGTTTTCGCGTAAACTACAGAATTGTAGACATCTTTCCAAATTCTTCACACATGAGATTTTGATGCGTTTAAGATGACGCCGTTGTTCAAGTTTCCAAAATCATCTCGCATCAGCCGCAAAGTGAAGAAAACCGTTGTATGAATCTGACAAAAATAGCACTTGTCATGTCAGATTGCCCCGAGAATGAAGCATATCACTTGACATGGACGGTTTTTGTTTGAAACTCGAACACTGACGTTGATCAGTATGATGACAGCAGTACGATGAGACATAATGTGTGGTTTAATAGGTATTTAAGTGAGTCACAATATAATTGATACAGAAATGTATTAATTTTTTTTATATACTATGAGTAAATAAGTATGTAAACATTTAAGAATGTTAAATACTAAATTAATGTATTAATTATAAATATATACATATAAAATCAATTTTGTCAGTCGGTTTTGCGTCACCGGGATCCCGGTGACGCAAAAATGATATTTTTCGACAAAATTGATTTTATATATATATATTTATAATCAATACATTAATTTAGTATTTAAAATATCACAGACTATGTTCTGAATAATTACAACTTCACAATAAGAATGTGTTTTCCTTAATATTTAAGAATGTGTTAGAGAATATGTTTTAATATGACATACAGTATAATTGGATGGGGAGAAGCGTATAAAACTTCAATGTCACAATTAGAAATCTATCAAAAAATGATGATAAAAAAATTACTATCCGAGTATCCGACTCTTCACAGATTTCAAAGTACCTAAAATAATAGACGTACAAAAAAAAAATGTATATCCAAATTTTTTAAATTAAAAATAATTTTAATATTAGAAGCGAATTCCGATCTAGCAACCAAATTGATATCCCAAAATTAAAATATTCCGTGGTATATTTATCAAGGCATCAAATTTTTTAACAACCTCCCCATCACAATTAGAACAATTACAGACTATCGTAAATTTGTAACTGAAGTAAACAAAATATGTACACAGACTAACTGAACTCGAATATACTCCTTCTCTATACACGAGTCTTACTCTCATAGAGTCTTCAATTGTTTTCTATTTTTATACCATTTATTAGATAGTAAAATAATTGTGGACGTTTGTTTGTAGGTACCACACGAATACGAGAGCCTACTATACACGCAGAGGAAGGCCATCTTGAATATCGAAACAGCCGCTAAAGAATTAATCTCCATGAAGAAATACAAAGCCGTCACTCGTCTTCTAAACACCTCCAAAGTCAGCCTCGACAGTCTGAAACTGGACCTCTTCGGCATGGGTGAGATCAGCGTATTCAGTAAATTCGTTTCCGTCCTGTATTCTCGCATCAAGAACAGCCTCGCACGTCACAGACGAAAAATGGCCGCCAAAAAGTTGCCGAGAAAGCTAAAAAAAAAACCAAAACTGCCAAACGGATCCGAAAACAAACGAAAGAAAAATCCTCCAAAACGAACCTTGCCAATCTTAAAAGTGGAAAATGACGATTTATGCAGCTCCGGGTTTTCGTCAGGCGACGACGTCTGCTTGAAGAATATTTTAAAAGACAGTGAAACGAAAATTGCCGAGGATGGAGAAATCGTCGGAAAGGTCGAACGGAATAGAAACGACGACGAAGTATGTCTGCAGTTTTACGCCGTACCGCTGGCGGACGACGGTAGGGTTTTGAGCGTGATGGAGGTTGACACGATAAGATGTGCCGTAAAGCAAATTTGGGCCGGGTTAAAGATCAATCTGGCTTCACTGTCGCATATAAAAATCCAACGGTTTGAAATGGAGGTCGACGAAGTGCTTCCGGAAAACACTGTGTTCTGCGGGTACTTTGCAAAAGACAATGTGGCCGTTTTAAATGAAACCAAACCGCTCACGGAAATGTTTAATGATGGGTGTTTTTTAAATGACGAAGTTCGCACGCATAAATCTACGAAATTGAAAAGTGTCGATGATATTAAGGAAAACGACTCTAGTGGCGATGAATTTGTTAGGAGTTACGATTCGTTTGATGAAGACGACGTTAAAATTTCTCCTAGCGACGGATTTGTTTCATCCGACGATTACGACGACGGATTCGAGAAAGCCACAGCCTATTTGTCCGAAGATCCCGACGTTTTGTTCAGAAACCGGAGACCCGAGTTTAAAGCCATTTGCAAAATTTGCGGATCCCGCTTTACTGCGAGAAATGAATTCAACGAACATATAGAGATGCACAAAACCAGATTCACGGAACTTTCAGGCGGAGTATTCGCCTGCAACATGTGCGGGCTGCACTTAAGGAAGTCGGGCCGGCTGCTGGTGCACCTGCAGAAGGCGCACCGCTACACCAAGTGGTGCGAGGTGTGCTGCGAGAAATTCGCCACTTTCGACGGACGACTCGAGCACTTCAAACGACATTTGGACGGCGTCATGTCGTGCGGAATTTGCAAGGAGACGTTCGACGAGGTGTTCGACCTGCGCGAGCACTTTCAGGTTGCGCACTCGGGACGGCAGGGTTCGGCGACGGACTTCTTCGGGGGCGGCAGGATTCCCAGAATAACGCTCAACCGAAAAGGTGTGAAGTTCGCCAAGGAGAGCACAGAGGCGCCCGCCTGCAACCTCTGCGAGCGGAAGTTCACCAGCATCGGCAGACTGCAACAGCACAACTCCGTCGTGCACGGAGGGGTGCCTTTCAGAAGAAACAAAAAAAAATTAACGCAGGTGTCTCGAGAAATTGTGAAAGAAGAAATAGCTGATTAAAAACATTTCAAACGAGTGTTATCAGTCGGTACAGGTGATGAAAGAAATCTCCAAAGTAGTGGATAGTACAAAACTTGTTTCATTAAAAAATTTCATCATCTTTCATGTTCTCTCTCAACGCTGTCGGATGCCGTGAAAAAGTCCGTGGGCTCCTGGGCCTGATCAGTCCGCGTGTGAGACGTCGTTAATTTCCTTTTCAATTCTGTTAGCCACTTCTGTGCAGTGATTTGATCAAAGACTGCCGCTTCCAGATGGAGGGGGTACATTTCAATTGATGGGTTCAATTATAAATAGATTTGATTTGATAATTTGGATCCACTCGAGCGTACATGCGGAAAATAGATTAACTTCTTATTGACGTAGCCGCCAGTGTTCAGAATCATTTCTAATGTGTTAAACCACATTTAACCGTTATTAACTGATAACAGTGGCAGCGTAACGGATCCCTCGGGTGCTTTGATGAGAACGTCTGCAACATTCTAATGTACATAAGATTAATAATAAAAATATTATATTTTTATCATATTTTAGTGTTTTACTACAGCATTCTTCATGAACTCGCCCTCTTAATTAGGCTTCTGTCATTCTGGGCGACAATTTGAAAAATTCAAATATAAACAATGGAAAAATTAATAATCAAAGATGGCGACCGGAAATTGTCAAAATAAAATGTAATGTAGGTAAATATTAAGGTAAGTAATCAGTAAAGTATTTAAGCTATTGTTGATATGTAATTATATCACATTTTACGAAATGTTTTCACTTTTTTTGGGCCACCCTGTATATATATATATATATATATATATATATACAGGGTGGCCCAAACCTGACCTTGTTTATATCAGAGCATATATATATGCTCTGATATAAACAAGGTCAAAATCATTCATTTTTACTAAAACTTATCTTTCACATGTTTGTTCAGTTTAATTTTGAATCTATGTAGTTTCTCCTCCTGTCTTATATCTTCTGGCATTTCATTGAAAATCTTCATGGCGCTGTACATCATCAGAGATTTAGCCTTCTTCCTGAATGGCAGTCTCACTCTATCTCTTCCTCCTGTACGATGTTCATGCTCATATTGATTTGCATACATTTTTCTCATAAATTCTGCTGATATTTTCTTAGTGTTTCATTTTAAAGCGGACTGTATGGAAGAAACGCGGAGGAAGAAACAGTACTTGAGAAACTACGACTCACCTTTTGTAGTCTCGCCTCTCTCTCCACGCTCAACGATGAAGAATCCCTCGATGAATACTGGGAGTCCCCTTTTAAGACACTTTATAGGTATTTCTCGGTGTAGGTAAATGACTGGCACTTATTCGAAAGCGTATAAAGGTTTTATTGCTTACAGTACGGTGACCAAATTAGCACTGACTGCGCCGCGCTAACGAGCGAGTAAGTAGTTACCGAGTATGTGTCCGGAGGTTGAAAGGAATCTACACCGGGATTAGGAACTTTCCCTAACATGATAATTTTAAAAATAAATACATACCGTTATATATAGTATATCTATTATTCTCGAAGCTTTATTTGGCAGCACTGACGATTGATGCATTTCTTCTACGTTAGCCAAAAACAAAATACGACTGCAGTAGTTGATGTGAGGAATAATAGCAGAGTTGTATACTATTTTACAAAACTCGGTACTAATAAATCATCTGATCCTTCTCAGAAGTGAGATTATTTTAGCAATCTTTTCGGTCACGTGTCTTGTATTTTGCGATAAATTTGATTTAGAACCTATTATGACTTTCAAATAATATTTAATTTCAGTCACTTCCTTCATACTATCACCATCTATGATAATTCCTGGTGTGACATTGGTTCATAAAATTGGACAAAAAAGAATGTATGCCCTCACCGTGGTCCATAATTAAAATGAATAATGGTCGGCACTCGTTCGAAATGCGTTGGTGGAATGCAAACTATGCGTACCAGTAAAACTTGTTTTGTGTAAAATTTGTTCAACATTAAAAGAAAGATTACTCGTCCCTATTTGTATATTTGTAAAATAATTTATATTTGTGTCCATTACCTAAGTTGCCGTAAACCTGTTATGGTGTTTAGTAAATAAAAATTATAATATATGTACAGTGTAACAGACCTAGTCCACAATAGTCCAAAAATGTTCAAGGGATATGGTGACTGCAGGGAATAAAGTGAACGGCACTTTGAATGGAATTTGTCAACCGAGGCAAGACTAGCGGTGCACAATGGAGTCCTGGTACCGGTACTGATGTATGGAAGTGAGGCCTGGAGCTGGCAGAAGAGAAACGAAAGTAGACTGAATGCATTAGAAATGAGATCGCTCAGGCGTAAGTGTGGCAGATCCATTTATGACAGAGTAAAGAATGAAGAAATAAGGAAAGAATGTAAAGCTGATGTTAGTATAGTGAGTAAGATTAAGAAAGGATCACTTAGGTGGTGTTGATCATATAGAACGGATGAATGAGGAGAGAATTATACGGAAGATATATGACCTAAGTGTTGATGGCACCAGAAATAGAGGATGTCCCGATGGTCCCGTCAGAAGCCTCAATAATCGGCGAGCTTGTATGAATGTGGATGAGATGAGAATTGTGTGTCAGGACAGAAGAGTGTGGCGCCCTATCCTCTATGCCTACCCCCGCGGAGAAACGGCGTTATGGTAACTAAGTAAGTTCAACCATGCCAGAAATATAAGCATTAAAAAAAAAAACCTTATTATGCAATTATTAATCAAAATAATGGGCCTCGAATTTCGAGCATCCAGACTATATTTTTTTTGATGATTTAGGGCTTAAAGAAAAAATTACAAATATAATGGATAAATTTCGTAAATATTTATTTTGAAGTATGTACCTTAATATGATTTTGTAAAAAATACAAACAATAGTATTTTCTTTAACGATGCAGAATTTACACATTTTTTTATTTGTAACTATATAATAGTACAGTGTAAAAATATGTTTGGACTGTGCCCGTCTCACTTTCGACTCGTAATTCAGTCGGGTATCCGCCTACAAAATATTGTGCACTAGGCATGTTCTATTACACCCTGTATATGTCATAAAGTTGAAATATATATATTTTTTTTAAACTCACATGACGGCTCCGACATACTCAACTCAGGTACAAATAAAACACGCAACATAAAAATATCATAGTTTATTTTTTAAAAAAAGTTCAAACAGCATTTTTGAGACAAAAAGTGAGGTTATATAGTACACGGGAGATGGTCGGTATATATGTTTCATACAAAAATACTATAAATGTTACACTGTGACGTCAGTTGCGTGTACCTCAACGGCTAGGAGACGACTATCGCTAGAGACTACACGGCGGCGGGCAACAAAATCAGGCTACACTGTATACTTGCAAGCGACGGATAATGTGACATACGCACGTCGTACAGATATACAAAGCAGCAAAAACGACCTGTTTCTGAAAACATATCTTTGAGGAACTGATTGTGTATTACAAGAGAGGCTAACGTTGGCTTCGTTTATCGGGATCGATTAAAAAATAGCGGGTTTAAACAAAGTGTTTTGTATAAATGAGGCCACAAAGTAATAAGAAGATATTACAAACTTTTAAATGGTTATATTTTGTTTTAAAAAGCTACAATTTATATTTTTACAATCGGTTGGAAATGTCAAAATATTAATTTGTGTTACTGCGATTTTAATATGGAAGCTACTAACTAACTCGGAGAGGACAGAACTCCACATTTGCTTCATACACAAGCATACATCTTCTCATTGATTATTGAGGCTTCTAACGGGGCCATCTGATTTACATTATCGTGTCGTGTCTTCCGTGGACGTCCTTCATTTCTGGTGCCGTCGACACTTGCGTCCAAACCACTCAAGCGATCCTTTTTTAATTGTATGGTTAATAAAGACAAATTATAGATATCTCACAGAGACGAAGCTATTTATATTATATTATATAGGAAGTATGGAGAATTGTCTTTTCAGGCGTATTCTAGTATAATATGTTAATCATTCATTATATACATACAGATAAAGAATATAGCTTTCATATTTCTAAAAAATAAGAATCTCATTAGTGACATCTATGCTGTTTCTGGGGAATGAATATCAAATTTCAAACTACAGACAGCGAAGTTGTAGTTAAATTCTTGAAAGGTTTCTGCGTGGTAACATATATATAACTTCCAAAAATTTGATAGATGTGGAGGTTGATTGTGGGTAGAATTGGTGGACGTTACATTGTGTCGTAAGCCCTGTAATATCCATATTTCCATACTTTCCGTATAACATTATATAAAAAGCTTTGTCTCTATGAGATATCTATAATTTGTCTTAATAACAATGCCTTTGGGGGTAAAAATACTCAAATATTGTCGCGATGGGCCACGCAAAAGTGGAAGATCCCCTGCCCGTTGGACCGACAGACTTACGCCTGAATCGACACATTTCTTATTGATAGAATTTCTACAGCATTCTGTCTGCTTTCACACCTCCAAATAAACGCAAATCATTTGAATTTATTAATATTTCATTCCATTCGCGGACTTGGCGTGTTTTTGATAAAATTGTCACACGATCTGCTTGTAATAATTTTTGCAAATAGTTGATTATTGTTAGATCATTTGAGCTATTCCGCCTTGTGTTTCAGCTGTATATCGGAAATGATTTTTTACTATCAAAAGTTACAAAGAATATATGTGCTATATTTTGATGAAAAATATACATACTGCCTTATTGAATCTTCTGTTTCTATAATAGATGTTAATATTGCACAAATTTAATGATATAGGTAGTGACATTAATACGCGACAGAAGAACTTATGATTTGATTTGTATTTTGGCACTACCGATACAATAAAAATAATCATTAAAGAAAAAATACGACTACGTTAAATAATTATATCATCTAGTTATGAAATACGTACAAATATTTGAGCTTCTCGGGTGTTGATACGATTTCAGGTTATGTTACAGTCAATCCTCGCTCAGTGGCCAACATACACTGTACTAGAACTGACAAATTTCTACAACACCTAACGTAGACAATAAGATGTGTCATGTCATCTACCTCTAGCGCCAAGTGAGCGGCCATCAAACTGTGTTGTCTGTATTCAGTCAATTGATTGATTGCACGCTGTGCACAAAAAGACAGTGACATTTTAATGGGCAACAGAGGAAGGCTATAGATCTGATAATGAAGGTTATCACCGACTATGATGCTTGAAAGGAGGTGAAGGCGATGGCACATGTTTCAGGTCTTCTACTATACTAAGTGTGAGAATTGTCACTGTCAGAAGAGTGAGTAGATGAGTGGCGGGGGACAAACATTATACGAGAGAAAAACGGCTCTCTTCCATCACAGCTTCACCCGAATAACTAGTCTATCGCTGAAGCGTATAATTTATAATTACTGTAATACTTGTAATAAACTTAATTGTTACAAGGAAGTGGAACCCAAGTAATTAATCAGTAAGCAGAGGATAGAACTCCAAGGGAATCTGGTAATACTTTGAAAGTCATCACACTAAGGAACAAGGATAGTGTTCCATATTCGTAATGAATAAAGTTAATTATTATTTGTATATGAACTCATATATTTCCATACATCCATCATTCAGTTATAATATTGTCACTAGTAGTATATTGTCACCAGTTTTCAGTATATTCATACCCCCTTAGCCTATTCTCCCTAGTACATATTGTTCCTTTGGTTCGACCGGTTGTCCTTTTGGAGATCGAGGAGAGAAAGCGATTCTCTGTGTTAAATCTCTAACCGTGAATTTGTTATGGCGAACGTGACACTCATCAGAGTTTTTGGTGCTGTGTCATTGACTACATCGGCGTGAACTTCCGGAAGTGCAATGTGACGGCGTCACCAGCCAGGCGAGTCGAGCTGTCCTTTGGTTCCGTGAGTCCATCCTGGTCCGCTATCGAAGGTGCCCATCCGATTTCCTACTCCCTGTATAACTCATCCTTCCGATTCCATCCATCCACCCGCCACATCCTTTTTTGACGACCGGCGACTTCCGACGGTCACAGATAGTATCAGTGTAGTGGGACGGAACCTGGCCATTGAGTGAGGACTTACTGTGTTAACAAAAGAATGCAGATTGTTAAAGAATTTTTTTTTGGCGTGTTGATGTGATTACATTTCAAAAATATTGTACAAGACTGCCGACTTCCACGCACTCTTTCATCATAGCCTAGAAGCAAAAAAAAATTTGTAACCTTTAACAAAAAAACTGTGAACATTCTTGTAAGTATCGCTTACACCCGAATAGCTCACGTCTTATACCTAAATATTTACATTGTTTTATGACATTTTGACGACACCGCCGCACGGCGTATGAAAGAGGTATCGCACGCTGGCAAAGAATTAGAAGTCGAAAGTTACCGGCTCGATGGCCGGCATCTTCCTACCGAGGATGCGCGTGACCGACAGTCTCAGCACCGGGACGGCTGTGAATTACTTATAGTATTATAAAATTTAAAAGAAATTAAAACATATTTTGACCCGTCGTTGCTTACCGACACGTAGTTTAACTGTCGACGTGTTGGTGTCACCAGAAATAGAGGACGTCCGCGGAAGACTCGGCAAGACCAGGTGTTTGGGACATATATTTATTCTTGAACGAAAGTAGTGTACTGTGCCTTCCACCTCCCCTCCCTCTCCACACCCGGCACGCCGCCGCATCAGTCGAACGGCGACCTTGAACCGGTACGGTAATTAATGAATTGAAGTATGGTATTAAATTGAGACGTCGCATGTATAAAGTGCATTCTAAAGGACTGGGACCCCTGAACGAAGATAGTGATATAGTTTACAGTCCACCTTGGAGGTGTCTGAAGAACTGGATTGTGGTGAGTGCAAACCTACTTCCGAATATCCTGTTTCTTCCGGCATCAATGCTTTTACTCAACACCAGGTAAACGAAAGTAGACCGAATGCAGGGGAAATGAGATCACTTAGGCGTATCTGTGGCAAATCTATTTATGACAGAGTAAAGAATGAAGAAATAAGGAAAGAATGTAAAACTGATGTTAGTATAGTGAGTAAGATTAAGAAAGGATCATTAGGTGGTTTGGTCATATGAAACGGATGAATGAGGAGAGAAAGATATATGACGCAAGTGTTGATATGATGAAGTGTTGATTCGGCACGAAAAGGTAAACCGGATAATGGAGCACGGTTCTGTTAGAAGCCTCGACAATCGGCGAGCTTGTATGAGAAGATGTATGAATGTGGATGAGGCGAGAATTGTGTGTCAGGACCAAAGAGAGTGGCGCTCTATCCTCCACTGCCTACGGCTTGATGGTCAGTTAATTAGTGATATATTGAATGCAGTATAGATAATAAATTACTATCACAAAAAAATTATCAAATGCAAGTTTGTTATAATTCAATTCAATGAGGGGTCAATATTCTTGAAATGATTTAAATAATAATGTAATCGCCACACGCCATTATTCGCCTACCTTTAAATCATCTTGAACGACTGCGCGGTTTGTGTCTTGGCTAAACGACAACATCGATCGCTAGCATGTTACTTGCGTCAGCGCAGTGTAATAAAGGACGGCAGTAGAAAGCAGATTGTGCGCCTTCGTAAGCCGGCAATGACGCGATACAGTTAAGGATTATGACAGTGTCGTACGTGCAGTAAGCAACGAGCAATACTTGGTTACACAAAACACATTTCAAATACGAAATTTGCCAAAAATGTCCGTCGACGGTCGGAAAATGGTTAACTATTAACTCTAACAACATCCCTCCGATAGGAATAATCATTGTACCTATTTTCTTCAATCACACGTTTCACGTCAAGGTGATACAGTTTAATATAATATTATATATATAAAATGTCAAGGTGGTACAGTTTAGTATAAATATAAAATGTCAAGGTGATACAGTTTAGTATAAATATAAAATGTCAAGGTGAGACAGTTTAGTATAAATATAAAGACAAAAGAAAGGCATTCATTCAATGTTATTTTCTCGAAGAAAACTAACGCGCTCAATGCAATAATCATCACTTGATAAATGCCCCTCCCGAGATACAGTGGATACAGTTAACTAGTGCAAATCTTCACTATTCTATATATATATATATGTTATTATCTTATGATAACGAGTACATTTCATATAGTTTTATCTAAATAGTGCGTCAAAACGTAGGCTGTCACATTTCTTTATCCAATCTCAATGTAACGCCCGTATAACTCACGAATGCTGCGACGTTTGAGATTAACTGAATTGTTACCATTAAATAAATACAAATTGTTAGATTGATAATGCCTTCACAAGGCGAAATGCATCTCAAGTAAAATAAACGAGAAGATAGATAGAACAAACACTGTCGGAGTTATATTTGCAAATATGAGGGTGGGTTTCATAGTCCAACATTTCTATTATAAGGCAATATTTCTTTACTTGCATTACGTATTGAGAATAAATTTGCCTTTAGCTCGATACACATTTGTTCTTTGTTGGTATATATTTATTTACACGGAATCGTTAATATTAGATTCAGTTATTAACATCTTAATACCATCATAGGTTGGCTCCGGTATCGTCACACCAGAGCCACACCTGTACAATTTGACGTGAGACTACCATCACATTCAATTCAGAAGGCATCCAGAGAGAAGCTATAGAAATTATGCACCTCCAAAAACATCAGAACTCGGTCACATCCAGCGGAAATTCACCCTGTCCAGGTCGCAAAAGACCCAGCAGAATGCTCCGTTAGATCTCTCTAACCACCGCTCTTCCCAGCGACCCCCAACGGGAGACCCACACCCTAATAAAATTCACGTTTTCTCTTTATGGATGAGATGATGCCGGAAAGTTGAACATTTTATCATCTACAGCAATATTTTCGCATTACTAGTACTTTTCTGCTCAAATAAAATTAAAGGATGTTACATCGTGTACCATCATAGGTTGGCACCGGTATCATCGCACCAGAGCCACACCTGTAATCTTTGATGTGAGACTCGTTATCACATTCAATTGAGAAGGCAGCCAGAGAGAAGCTATAGAAATCACGCACCTCCAAAAGAGGAGGGTAGACATCAGAACTCGGTCACATCTGGTGGAAATTCACCCTGTCCAGGTCGCGAGAGACCCACTAGAATGCTCTTCCCAGCAACCCCCGACGGGAGACCCACACCCTAATAAAATTCACTTTTTCTCTTTACGTATAAGATGATACCGGAAAGTTGTACAGCAATATTTTCGCGTTACTAGTACTTTTCTGCTAAAATAAAATTAAAGGATGTCGCATCGCGGAGTCAATCGGGACGCTCACGTATGAGATATCGCGCATACCGTGCCGTAGCCACCTACGCTAGAACTTCTCGCAAGGAACACATCAAGAACTTAACCTAGATACAAAAAAAATATTTTTAATATATCCCCGACTAAAATACAACCGTAATACTAATATAATAAATATTACATTTGATTTGGACATTTTAAATACTTACATAATTCAGATATGTAATTTTTTTTTTAAATTCACCGACACGCCTGGCTTCCAACGTTCATTTCGTCTTTGGCTGAAGGTTTGACATTATTTCATTACATTATATTGGACTAGATAAGTTGGCTCGGAAGCCAAGGTGTTAATTTTTTTCATTGTTAACATTAAATTAATCAGAAACCACAATCCATTTTAAAAATCTCTTCCTAGAATCAGGTAAATTTCGTGCGCGCGTGTAATCCCGTGTTTTTTTTATTTTCAGCACCGATATTGACGGAATTGTGAATTTTATCAAAAATTCATGCGTTTGACGTTTATTGGTTCTAAAATAAGTATGTCGTCACCGTGGTGTGAAACTTTTACTAGAGCGAAGGGGGACACGAACTAAGTTCACGTTTAAACGTCGAAAATATGTTGTGTATGTGATTAATTTTCAAAATAGTTTATGGTTTCTGTGTGACTTGTAAACACCCTGTGATGTGTTAAACATGGCGGACTTTTCACAGCTGTTCCAGCAGTCATCTGACACTTAGAAAGTTGCAATTTACGACAGTGAATCATTCAATATCCCGCTATTTTAGCGATGAGAGTTCGTCTAATGATGATCTAGCTGTTTAATATACATTAGCACATAACACAAACAAATTTCACCGCCAAAGTGACAGATTTCGAATGCACAGGCGAAAAAAATCCATAGATAATGCTTTACATATAGCATATTTCATGATTATATATCGCGCCTTTAGACATCTCCATCTACGTTTTGACAAACTAGTAAATTTGACATTCGAACAGCACGCTAACGATTTTAACCACGAGCGGTAGTAAAAATTTACCAAAATAAGAAGTTACTAATGATCACACGACACTATTTGGCGACTCAAAGTGTTTGAGATGTGGATCCACAGAAGACTGTTCAAAACAAGCTGGACGGACAGAGTTACCAATGAAGATGTCATGTAAAATTGTATTTATATTTAACTTGTAGTTTCGGTACTGACGTATCTTCGTCAGGACTGGCGTACAACTGAGCCATTCCATAAAATTAAAACGACATCCGTTACGGGGCGTAGGCGGAGTCTCGGCAAGAGTGGGGAGGTAATTGACGGGACGACGACAGTCCCGACGGAGATGCGTCAGTATCGAAACCGGTTGACGTCACAGACATCAACACGATGTTACGGTTCAATGAATAAATAAAAATAAGTATTTAACATAATAAAATATGAAAACTTCAATATCTCATACATGAGAAGTATCAGATGTCGCGCCTCATAATGCAGGGGAAGATTGCGGGAAGTCGGCGCCCTGGGTGAAGAAGACGCGATGGTTTGGCCAGTCTGCTGTGGAGCCAACATCAAGATAAAAAGAAGAAGGCAATAGCTCTGAATGGAGTTTAAATATATAGATTGGGAAGGAAAGAAAGAAACACACTCTGTACCTTGGATGTGGTGAGATACCATGGACTGTTGTCTCCGTACCTACTCAAGAAAGGCTCTCCACCAGTGTTGAGCTCAAAATCACGAACCGTGAGTCAATCACTGATATCTTTGAGTCACACTCCCTGTCAGTGATTGAATATCTGGGAATATCGTGATTCGCGATTCGTTTTTTATATTTTATTTATATTTGGTTGTGAACCGTTATTCGGCAAATGTGCATTCATAAAAGAATGACTTTATAATTCGTGATAAGCGCCATCTAGTATATTCTGCCTAAACGTTTTACGCATTTGACCTGAAATGCTGAGAATTTTACCCGAAAAATAATCTTATTTCGTTGTATTGTGATATTGTGTCAGTAATGAAAGTCACAGTTTTAAATCACTGATATTATCAAATAGTGAGTCAAGAGTAGCATCTTTTCTCATTACTACTCTCCACAATATCCGAGAACAAAGTTGCCGCATACTTTGACATGTTGGTAGAAGGGGGAGAAATGTGTGAGTCCGAGGAATAGACGGAGTCGCATGCTAAGCCGGGTTCATCAGCTGGCGTTCAATAATCATCGGTTTCTTTTTCACAAGAAACACAGGCACCGTCGTGTCTAATACATCACCGGTGTACCTAGTCACAACACACGTTATCTTATAATAAATATACAATTCTATTAATACAATAATAACATCTATCCCAACTAGCTGGGTCTCTTTTATTTCATCATACAGTCACTGAATCATTGAATATATCTAATTTTCTCATTGAAATCTAATTTTGAAAGATCTCTGGCGGTGGACGGCAGCCACCGAGATAATACCATCATATTCAGAATCGGAAAGCAATCGTTTTTGAAATTCACTCTTCTCGGCATCCCGCAGGCCTGTCTGGTTTGCCGTGATTTGCCTCCCTTCCCTCTGTCGTGGCAAATTGAGATCCAGAATACAAGCTGCCCAAGTGTAAGGAGTGATATTAATGAACCACGATATTCGAACCCTTACCGATTGACTGACACATTTACCTTATAAAGAAAATAAATATATGTAAATATGTAACTGGAATTTGCCCATTTTCTTGTTATGACATCTGACAAAGATTTGCAGCTCGTAACAATACAAAATATAAATTAAATATATTAATTAGAAAGACATACGTATAAAATCAATTTTATCGAAAAATATTGCCGTCGCGCCATCGGGATTCGAACTATGCTACAGCGACAATATTTTTAGCGACAAATTCTCGAACCTTTTTTGACATGAATACATTTAATCGTTCCATTATTTGAAAGAGCCGTCTACCTTACTTTTTGCGGATTTAATCTGACAGCAGACGCCAGAATTATCAATTAATTTTGGACACATTGATACAACTTGATTTTATATGTATATCTTTCTAATTAGTATTTAAAATATAACAAATTACAACTTCACAATAAGAACGTGTTCTCCTAATATAACGATACAAGTTCCATGCGACAGGATAGCTTTTAATAGCGACGAACATGTCGAATTTTGTTCCTGGAAACAATTATTTTCTGTTACCATTTGAAGAGTTACATCGAAAGCTCGCAGAAGCTCACGGCGAGTATGCTCTTGGTAAATCACACTGCTTTGAGTGGTTTCAAAAATTGAAAAATTACGCATTTGACGTTAGAAACGAAGAACGCGGACGAAGAAGACAGGAAAAGTTTGAAGACAGCTGATTGCAAGCGCTGTCGGATGACGTTCAGAGGCAACGACTCGCGGGTCATCTCCACACGTTTGAAAGCTATGGGGAAATGGGTTCCTTCCACATGTACTGAATGAAAGGCGGCAGAAAAACCGAAAAACTACTAGCGAAATTTTGCTCGCCAGGTATAAAAGAAAGTCATTTATCCATTGAATTATGACTGGCGATGATTTCGAGAATCCTAAGAGCAAAAGATCATGATTAACTCCAGGCGAACCAAGGCCAAATCGTTATGGACGGAAGACAATGCTCTGTGTTTGGTGGGATCAAAAGGGTGTGATCTATTACGAGCTGCTAAAACCTGGCGAAACCGTTGATGCTGAACTGATCGAGCTTCGCGTGAAAAACGACCAGAATATCAAAAAAGGCAACACGGTGTGATTTTGCTTCGTGATAATGCACCATATCACACACATCAAAACCGGTCAAGGAAACAGTTGAGGCGCTTAGTTGGGAAATACTTTCGCACGCGGCTTACTCACCAGACTTGGCTCAGATGGGACTCGCACGAGCCGAGCAGCGCTTCACTTCTTACGAAAATGGCTCGATGATTGGTTTACCTCAAAAGAGCAACAGTTTTTTTGGCGTGGCGTACACAAATTGTCAGAGAGATGGATTAAATGTACAGCTAGCGATGGGCAATACTTCCGAGCAAATATTTTGTTTCATTTTCATACAATAAACGTGTATATTCTGTACAAAAATTCCAGTGCGATCGTGACTGACTATTTAATCAATAGGAAGAAAATTCATTTTTAAAATCTGTGTAATAAAAATGATCCAACAAACCGGTTTGAACTTGCACGCGCGCGCGACGCCGAACGCAAACAGGCACGCCCTCGCCACCGCTCTGATCGGCCGCCACTCGGAACGCTCGCATTCGTAAACGCGGGATCGCTGCGCACGCTGCACGATGCAGTGTCCGCGGTCCACCGACATGGAAGATTCGAAAGTTTGTGGTATTTTCTCGAAGGCTCCTCGGCGCCACCGAAAAGGTTACATTTCAATACATTTTTGATTACAAGTTGGTCCAAACGTTTAACATGTTATATCTACGCAGCTAAGTTTATATAAAATAGAAAGTTTCTTTATAAAGTCGAGAGTTTTTGGAATTTTTTTTTTTTTTGAATACACCCGGTTGCGTGAATTTTATACACGATTAAAAATAAGTGGAATTGATCAATGTTTGTCATTTTATTCCACTGAACATGTTGCGTTATGACAATTCGGAATTGTATCGTTGATGTTTCGCCGGTACAATTCCCATTTGTCGGCACATGTGTGTGGCACGTGATATTTGTTACATTCGCACATGTATTATATATGTATATAATATATCTATCTGATGTTTTAACATAGAATGTAAAACAGTCAGGTAAAACACACTCTATGTTAAAATGTTAAAAAAATGTAGAAATTTATATGGTTTTGTTTTGGGACAACGAGACTAACAAATGAACAGCAGAAAGAAACCATCTTCATCATATTTTTAAATTCTGCAAACGCGCGTTGTTATTTCATCCGTTCAAGAAATCCGCAGTTCAGAAAATGGTCGAAGGAAGTGGATCTGTCCGGATCTACGGCGCCTGATCGCCGCCGCTGTCCCCCTCGTACTGCGCCAGGTACTTGAGGATGTCCCCCTCGCTCCGCCCGACCCACGCGACGTTGAGGGCGATCGTCTCCAAGGAGCGATTCAGCGCCGGGCCGATGTCCAAGTCTGCGTAGAACTCTGAAACCTGCAAAGGATAAAAATGAATTTAAATTCTAATAACAATGAATATTATGTTCCGAGCCGATTTTATTTGGCCGCCATTTTTGTTTGGCAAACATTTGTCAGTTCGCAGTTGGTTATCGTAGAGAGTAATTGATTACAATTTATTTTAGTGCATCTAACGCTGAAAATCATCACGAGCGACGAAGCTCATTTAGACTTGGCGGGTTTTGTAAATAAATAAATCAGCCATTATTGGGGTACTGAAAATCGTCAATTGATACACCGACGACCTTTACACCCACGCAGAGTTGCTGTGGTATTATTGGGCCCTATTTCTTCAGGATGCAAGAGGCAAGGCTATAATCATTAATGGTGATCGCTATCATTACATCTTCTTGGTAGCCGAATAGGGTCGATTGAGTCTGCAACACATGTGGTTTCAACAGACGGTGCCACCTCACACACAGAATTTTTTCCGGCCGCATAATGTCAAAATGTGATGATATCAACTGGCCTCCTCGATCAGATGATTTGACGGCTCCCGTCTATTTTCTGTGGAGGTACTTGGAAGGAAAGGTCTATGCCAATACTCCAACGATAGTTCCGATGCCACAGGGCAATATACGAAATGAAATTGCTGAAATAACACGCGAGAATGTTATTAAAAATATGGTTAAAGGAGCAGGCATTTGTGCCGTTGCCAGAGGCGGCCACTTGGCCAATGTCATAAACCAAATAATCGATAAATAAAAACCAAATTAAAAATCTAATTTCCTAGATGTTCAAAATCAACATCGGCCTGGAACATAATATTCACTCTGTACTATGTACACAAAATAAACCATAGGGTATTGAATATTGGGAGACAGACACACATCCCACTGACCTCCTTGAAGTCGTCCCCGCTGGCCATGTGCTCGGTGACTGCCCCCAGCAGCTCGGCGTCGGGCGCCCGGCCGCGCAGGTGGCGCCACGCCAGCAGGCGGCCTGGCTGGCGGCGGGACGCGGCCGCCAGCACCACGCGCGCGTCCGCCGCGGCCACCAGCCGAGGATCCAGCGTGGCCTGCAGGTATCTGCACACGGGCACACACTATAATCTAGGATCAATGTACCATGGCCAGTTTCCTTCATGTGTTGACTCACCACATGCAACGTTAGAGATATTCACATAGTGTGATCATCTTGATGCGAGTGGTTGAAATGTTCAAGACAATGAATGAAATATGGAACCAGCTCAAGTGTCCTGATTTGGCGTGTTTTTATGACGATAATTAACTCAAAGACGGAGTACAGACATGGCTTTCATCCCAGACTGCGTCATTCTACGACGAAGGTATACACAAAAATTGGTGCCACGTTATGACAAGCGGCGACCATGTTGAGAAGTAGTTTAAGGTGTGTAGCGTCCGAAGAAAGTGCCAGATACAGTGTAATACTTATTAAATTGATACAATATAGCAATATAATATATGAAGGGGGTGTAACTGAAGTATTGAAAATATCTAATTCATTTAAGTGTGAGTCGAAATAATCGGCTCCGATTCCGTGAAAGAGTCGAATTTAAATTGTGCCGGTTGATGTACAGGGTGACACACAACAGGGCGTCTCTGTATCTTCGAGAACTTTGTATGAGGGAGGGGTTGCAGAACCCACCGACCGCTGTCGAACTGTGCGTGGAACTCTTTGCCCTCCGCCACAAGAAACAAAGAATGCACCAGATACTTTATTTAAGAAGAAACTAAAAAGTCATTGCCATAAGTTAAAATAACATAATTTTTAAAACGGTTGATGTGTAAAGCGCCCTTGAGGTGAAAGTCTTAACGAAAATGGCGCTATACAAATTATATGCGGAAGATTGCATGTGAGATTAGTTCTAGTTGACCTAGATGGCACCGGAATGGATAAGTAAATCAGGACAGTCTACTTCGAAGTTGACATCGGCCGTGTGATGGAGTCTTGAAAATAACAGATGGCTCTCTTCTCACCTGTTGAGCAGCCAATGGTCGGGTGTCGTCGCGAGCGCCTTCAGCAGCTCGGCTCTCTCCGCGGGGTCCGTGCATCTCCGGTACGCCTTCCAGCACTTGGTCCACGCCGTCTCCGCTCCGTACCTCACTCCGGCGCTGTACACCGCCTGGTAAACAAATTCACTCGAGTCAACGTCCGTTTTCGAGAGCGCCCTCGCCCGTACGTCCCGACGATGGATGGACGTTCCGTCTCACCTGTCTCAGTTCTTGCGGAATACTGACGTTCTTGAAGGCCCAGTCGTCGAACATCTTCTTTGTGATCTCCACGGCGTCGGGCAGCTCGAACTCCACGGCCGCCTCCACGATCTCCCGGTCGGCAGCTCTGGAAGAACGATTCGGGTCACTTCGTTCATTTATTAATCATTTTGATACAATTTCGAAATATACACCTTTGGGGGTTAGGTATTGAGTTAGATAGATTGAACAAGGAAGACAGATAGAATGAAAGACATTAATGAAATGAATCGAGTCGACGGTCTCGCTCGGCGCGCGCGGGTCGGCAGACCGCCCCTGTGAAACGATGAAACTGGAGAGACCGCTTAGCGGTGAATTATCGAGCCAGGCTCATAGCGGCAGCCGGCAGCGCTGTCGCTAGCGTCGATGCCGACTGAGATGGCGGTAGTAATAAATTCAGATCGCTACACATCTATGGCATTCGCACAGAGGTCTTTTCGGATGTGGTGAAGGCGAATTTTGACCAAAGTGTACGATGAAGTGACTTCAGATAAGACTATATAGAAAGACGCCCTTTCAAAAACTATTAATAAATTCGCGTTTTTTACGATAATGGGGATTTTTATTATTCATTTAGATCAATAGTTATACACTACATTAGACATTTTTTTAAAAACTATTACTTAAATAAGACCTTTACACTAATATAATACTAATAAACTGGATATTATTTGCCATAATTAAGAAACTACAAGCATTATAGAAAATATATAAAGTTTTATAGATATAGAAACACGTTGTATTAGTGAGAACAAATTATTTTAAATAGTATATTAATATTTAATAGCACGCTTTAAGGATTCGGCTTAACAAAATAATTTCTGTGAATCCTATTAATATGTTTTTTTATTTCATATCGCCGATTTAAAAACGATACTGTCTTCGTCAGGACTGGCGCACGACTGAACTGTTCCATGGCGTGCTCAGCTCCAAAAACACACTGAAGTCGTTCGGGCGTGTCAATTGCAGCGATATTTTCTTTCTCCCTCGTGCCTGGGGAATAGGTTGGGAAAGAGAAAAGGAATGGATATATTTTTGATAATCTAACACGGTGTGGGTGTGTATCTACGTGAGTACATTAAACGGCGCTAATGCCTTATAGTATCGTTATTTAAAATATACAGCAATATAAATATTTTAAAATAGTAAAAAATAGTATAGCTCCTGCGGGCGTCGGCCATAAAGGGAATCTTTTAAGTCTGTTCCTGAGTCTGCAGCTAAAATTAGTGTGATGAGGCCATCTATCGTCGTTGAGATGTGGCTTTTCGCAACCTAAAATAAATATTGCTTTCGAAACGTGGATGTGTCGGGTGCGAGTGAGAGAAAGAATATCGACGCTATCGAGATATGGCGCTCGCCTCACCCGTTGCCGCCCTTGAGCGCCAGCCTGGCGGCGGGGGCGATGAGCGTCCTGGCCACGTGGCGCCGCAGCGGAGCCCCGGCCGCGGCCCCCGCCAGCAGCGCGGACCAGCGGCCCAGGTGGCCGAGGGCGGCGCGCCAGGGGGCCACGGCCACCTCGCCGGCGGGTCCCCCGGCGCCCAGGTACTCGCACAGCTTGAGCGCCACGGACGCGTTCACCAGTCCGGCCCTGAAAAGGGAAAACGGAGCGTGAAACGCGAAACGTTCGGGTATTCTCTACAGCGCTGTGTGTACATACTCCATAGGACTATTCATTCATTATTAATAACACTTAACATATTATAAGAACGGACGCACACTAACTGATCCATAAAATAAAATATGCAAATAGATCCACTGTCGGAAGTCGTGGTAGAAGAATAAACATTATATATATATATATATATATTTATTAATTGCACATACTATGTGGAATACAATATACAACAAAAAAATGTCAATATTCTAAAAAACAAAGCCAAAAATAAAAATTATGACAGATTTTAAAAATGTACTGCCCAACTAGGTAAGCCTGCTTTAGGGCAAGTCGGCATACAAATCATATTTCATAAACTAATAATTAATATTGCATTATCGACGTAAACAATTCAACTCAACAACTTGTATTTATATCTATAGTGAGAGACGGCTATACAATTTTATTTGCTTGTGATGAAAAGGGACAACCGTATTCATTAGAATTCTGAAGATTTCCATACATTCATGAATGCTTCTAATAATAATAATGTCACGAGTAATATGTAGAAAAGGACTAAAAGGATAATTTTTTGTAAATTTAAATATATTTATTCCCGTCATTATTGACGGGTTTTACGTAATATTATAATAATTAATACAGTTTTAACCTCTCCCTTGCGGTGCTAAAATAAAAACGCGCGTTCCGGTACTGTAAACAAGTAAAAAAAAGTGTTAAAAATCAGTCATAACCAACGACAGCATAAAGACGCATAAGACACGTCTGACTCGGCCGGCGCACACTCTGCCACTGAAGAATCTAAAATGTGACGATCGACATCCGGCTCCCCGCGTTCAAATACACGTATGTATTGACAAATTCACGTCGGGTATTTCGGAGGAACACTTAAAGAAATGTTGCGTATACGCATAGATGCCGGAAGAATTCAGGATATGGAAGGAATAGGCACTCGCCATAATCCAGATTCTGTAGACATCTCCAAAATGTGGACTGTACATTTTACTCACAATTTCGCCAATGATTCCGACACGGTATAGACGCAAAGTATTGGAAACTTGTACCGTACACGTATTCGACTGGTGAATAGAGATATTCGCATAATTAGAGGCAATCTCAACTCGGTGAGTATATCAACAAATCGAACGTGATCTGTCGTGACACTGCAACAGGACGCCGACCTGCTGAGGGTGAAGGCGTCGTCCAGCAGCGAGGCGCGGTCCCCGGCGGACCTGAGCCCGCCCAGCTTGAGCGCCTCGCCCAGCGCGGTCCACATGGCCGGCGGGTAGTTGGCCCGGTACAGCCCGCGCCCGCCCGTGTTCAGCTTCAGCCAGGACACGCCCGCGGGGACGCGGAACTTCACTGGAACAACAAAACGTTATGGCGAATTAGTTCAAAAGGAGTGGCGCTTTGTCACAACTTTAATCTTTTCCGGGAATTTATGAGGGTGTGGGTGTCCAGGTGGGAAATCTTGACGAGGTTGGTTTCCTCGGATAATGTCTGCCGGCAGTGGTATTCGAGCTGCGAATCGAACTCTGTGTTTTCCAGTTTGTTTTTTCTTGTTCCACCTAGAGGGAGTGTCTTCTGCTCCCCGGCTCGGGGGGTTGTGGCTGCCTCGGTGAGACCAGGGACACCATTTGTTCCGCACAAGAAACAAGAATGTAGACGAGGGTGATTCGCCGATCTCAGCTTTTCTCAACCGGCGATGATAATAAAGATTACGAGGTGGAAATAAATTAAACACAAAAGATGTTCAATATCGATACATTACGGCGAGAATGGCTTCCGCCTGCAGAATACCCTGTTTTTACTTAGATACATAACAATACATACAGTCATACAATATTTTCCCATCATATTCGCAAGTACCTACACAGCGACAGGCCGCCGCTGTGACGTTTTACTAAGAATGATAATCTTTGTTTTCCAGAAATCTATCCCAAGGAGTTTTTGGCGCCACGCCGATACGATTACACCTTTAAATTAATTAATTGGCGCCTCTGCTGCGACCTCGCAATTCTGTGCGATACACCATTTATATTAGTCATGTGAATTTGTTCACTGAACTGTGTAAACCATTGTTGTTTTGTGTACACTTTATATTGAATGAATAATAAAGAGATCTTTTGCCGAAGAGCAGTGAGGGGTGTCGTCTGGCAGGCGCGTATTGCCGCCCCCGTTACCCATGCAACAAGGCGGTGGGGCACGATTGTTTTTTAACGTTAAAAAAATGCCAAACCTGACGGCGAATGAGAAGAACCGATACAGTAATGGGTAGAATGACCTTCACCCTCAATCGCAGCATCCCAACGGGACACCCACACGCCCACAAAAGTATCCGAAGTTCCTTTCATACCACACATGAGATCGTCGCTCTCAACCGAACGATGACCGGCCACATCTAAGCGTCCCGTCTCTCACACATATGCGATTGTGTACCTTCTGTCATGTTCATCCATATGAGTTGCGATCCATTTCCGTATGACTGTCCAGAGCCGTTGGACGAGCCGCGCCCGCCTTTCCTCTCTTTCCTGGCCGGCTCCGGCGTGCTGGTGCTGCCCGGCCGCGTGGTGAGCTCCTCCGCGGCCGCGGTGGTCACCGTCGCCCCGGTCACGTTGTAGCCGGCGGCGGTGGTCGTGGCGACGCTCGTGTTGCCGGGGCCGACTATGTACGTCAGCGGGACGTACCACCGGTAGCGGTACTTGTCCTTGGACTTGTCCTTCTTCGGCGGCGCCGCCGTCTCCTTGGGCGTGGCCTGCGTCGTAGTCGTGGTTGTCTTCTCCGCATCGGGCCTATCCGACGCGCCTGGAAAATGAACAATATTGCGATGTAGATGTAGAATTACGGCTCCATCTAGCGTCATTAATGTATCTTATCAATTAGACTTATTACAAATAATTCCCAAACTCCAAAGAATGTATCAGTAGAAAGACAAGACAATAAAATTGTTGATTTTCTCGCATTAGAGACAAGTAAATAACTCGTATCTAGAGCATTTCCTAGGTTTTTTTCATATTAATATTATGTAATGAAATAAAATGTGTGTTGTTATTTGAATTAATCCATCGAAAATTAAATAATATATCAAAGTAGGTACATATATATATAAAAAAAAAAAAATCTTTCAAAGTACCTACATATATTTAGATGTTCTAAATTTAAAATTATCATGTCAGATGCATTTTGTGATTTTGTTTAATATTATCCATTTAAAACACCGCGTTGCCGTTTTGTGAACTATTTATTAACAACACCAGCTGTTTGTTTCATAATTATGTATTAACTTTGAAACAAACAGCTACTGTTTAAACTTGCATACAAAATAACGTTGAATTTTCAACTTATTTTCTGTATAAATGCAATATGACTAAATATATTTTATCGACGTATTAAGGACGATCAAAAATTAAGGAAGCGACAGATTTCTCATCCGCCATAGCCGGATCGAGCGGCGGAATGACGCTAATTTAAGACAATAAAAATACACATTATGAGGTTGGATACAAATATAATTTAGCGAGAAATTATTGTGTTTATGATATAAAACTTAGTTTTGAATAGTAGCTGAAGCCTCAGAGCATGCGAGTAAATACAATATGTTATTTAAAAACGGAAGTTTTCACTAAAAGTATTTTGTCCTGTAAAATTTAACGATTTGTAACTTGTCTTAGCTCAATAACAAAGTGATGATAGCCAATGTGACGTCCGTATAACGGATAGGGCGCAAGAAGAAGAATAATAATCAGTCACAACATGTTTATGTTAAATTTTAGATATGGTTAGTTCATATTCATGTATGTACTCTTCTTCACTCGTCTTCATTTAGACTGTACAGATTGCGAATTCATAATTCATAAAAAAATTGTAATATTTTAAGAAATGGTGTGATTTTAGATGACAGTCACCGTTGGGCGGGGGAGACGTCGCCGAGGAGTTGTCTCCCTGCAGCAGCAGCAGCGACTCGCGGTCCCCGGGCTCGCCCAGCCCGCCGAGCGAGATCTCCACGTCCAGCAGCGACGGCAGCAGGCTCATGTTCGTCTGGGGAACGTCTGCCGACAGCAAGAACCTGCACACACATGCACATTATGACACGCTCGTTGCGGTGGGTCACGTCGGAGAGGATGTTCCACCCGTCGGACCGAGCGAGTGGAAAAATCAACGAGCACTTGACAGCCTTCAAATCTGCAGAATGCCGAGAAAAGTGGACGAGTATAATAATTACAATAATAAGTATGAATATCTCATGAATCATCATAATCAAGTAGCTTATTGGTCTAGTGGTTAAAACCTAGTGATCTAGTGATCGGGGGTTCGCGCCTCGTTCCAGGAGACCAGCAAGTTAGTCCTATTTTCATAGTACAAGTGTTTAACTTAGTTTAAAAAAAGTAAGAATATTGATGTGACATGCATTCGTACACGCATCTCTATTAATCGTTTATTATATCGTGAATATCCTCAGTCATGAGGGACCGATGTGGATGATGGTGAAGTTTTAGTGTTACACTTTCTAAATAATTAAAATGACGATAGCTAACGCAATAACCAAGAATGAAAAAGAAGATGATACTTTTTTCTCCAACAATTCTTTTTCTCTATCTTTCTCAATCGCTCTATTTCATTCACTCTCTCTTATTCGCTCTCTCATTCGCTCTCTCACATTCGCTCTCTCACATTCGCTCTCTCACATTCGCTCTCTCACATTCGCTCTCTCACATTCGCTCTCTCACATTCGCTCTCTCACATTCGCTCTCTCACATTCGCTCTCTCACATTCGCTCTCTCACATTCGCTCTCTCACATTCGCGCTCTCACATTCGCTCTCTCACATTCGCGCTCTCACATTCGCTCTCTCACATTCGCTCTCTCACATTCGCTCTCTCACATTCGCTCTCTCACATTCGCTCTCTCACATTCGCTCTCTCACATTCGCTCTCTCACATTCGCTCTCTCACATTCGCTCTCTCACATTCGCTCTCTCACATTCACTCTCTTTCATTCACCATCACACATCTCTCTCATTCACTCTCTCGCATTCACCTTAATGGCACGACCAATATTTAAAATGCAACAATGCCATGTGATCGGTGTGTAGTGTTACCTCTCCTGCTTGACGGTGATGAGCTCGCCGTCCCTCGAGAGGGTCAGCAGCGGGTAGCCGGCCTGCTCCGTCCAGCTCTCCATCACCACCTGGAAACATACATAGACATAAATTTAGGGAAGCTTTCATTGGGCAGACTAAATCCATCCCTCGGGGCTGGCACACGCGTGTGTGTCCAGCACATGACATGACATTAATGTTTATTCTCACCGTGCGAGGATCAAGACTGAAAGAAACATGACCAACCTGCAGATCCGCCCTGGCCCTCCTGCCCAGGAGCCTCCACAGGTCGCGGGGATCCGCCGCGGACCTGGCGTGCTGCGACAGGAAGTCCCTGAGGGCCGCCCTGGCTCCGGAACCGGCGGCCGCCCAGGCCATGCCCACCAGAGCGGCGCCCTGAAACAACAATTAAGTTTGTACTTACAAATTATGTTTCTTTCTTTATACTCTGTTTATAAATTCATACACTTTATTTTCTCCTTTATCGTCTCCATTTTGTTTCTCTCGTGTCATTGAGATGTTACGGTCGGCAGTGGTGCTTTGATAACTAGTCAGTTCGTTGTTAATTTTATATTGTCCTTTTCCCTTTTTCAGGGGCGTGTTCTTTTCTTCCCTCTTCTCCCCGACCAAAGCTACATTATAATTTATTTGTTTCCTCATCTGCTACGTCTATTTGTTAAAATGCTTGTAAACTACCAATAAATAAATTAAGGGTAGTGTTTATGCCGTGGGTGAAATTGTGATATCGCCGTCTTCAATTGGAAGCGGAGATCTGTTCATCCGCGTACCATTTGCGCGGTAACTGCAGGGGTGACGGAGCCATCATATACAAGGTAAAGCGAGCAGTCCTTTAGTCTTTTTAAATCCCGGTTTCTGAGATCACTGGTCCTTCAACTGAAATCCCTATCCCCTCACCGACTTCATCCTGTACCCAGGTTTCCCCATTTTCTTCCTCTCCCTACCTTGCGGTGATTCTGATTTACAACCGGAATTGTAGTATTCCATTCCTTGGGACTCGGAGATCGTGCAATTCGTTGATTTGGATCCTATCGATTCAGATTTACGTTTCAAATTCATATTAGAATTATCATTTTAAGTGACGTTATTTTAATGTGTGTTCATCTATATACCAAAGATCAAATACTACTTTCAATCGAAGAGAAATATGATCACCTTGTGGTAGGAGAGTTCATCCTGCACGGCTTCGATGTCCTCAGGGTCCTGCACGCTCATGGACACCGGGTGCGCCGTGGGCAGCGCGTCCAGCCTGAAATGAATATTCCTGGTAAACAAAGACATCTTAAAACATATTTGGGGGTTAGGACGGTGGTTAAATGAAAGATATGTGATTGGCGAGTTGACGTTTATTATTACAGTATGATAAAAACAAGAAAGACATATAATGAAATGAATGAATGAATGATGTAGAAGGTGCGTGTATATTACGAAATGAAATGATGTGAAGCGGGTTGGCGGTCTCGCTCGGCTCTCGCGAGCTGGCAAGACTGCCGTTGTGAAACGCTGAAACTGGAGACTGCCTGGCGGTGAATTTCGAGCCAGGCTTGTGGCAGCAGCCGGCAACGCTGTCGCTAGCGTCGATGCCGACTGAGATAGCGGTGGATTTGAATTCCGGTCGCTACACATATGAACAAAGATAAACAAGTTATGTCCTCTGTCTAGAAAGAGAGTTATGAGAGCGGACCCAACACGTTCCCGGGACCGTTAAATAAGCTCAAGACATCTATTTCGGTCGTACTCTTACGCCACCTGGTTGGCATTTATTCAATGCTACAAATACGGCTGTTCGATAGCGCTCCGAACACGGTGACGGTACGATACCGCGCAGCCGCTTATAACAATGTTTGCTCTCATTGTATCCGACCTTTTTATTGCTATTGATGCTATTGAGAAGGATTCTTGGATACAGTTATGACATGTGACATTTCGTCAAAAAATATCGGTCGAGATGGTGATGTCAGCGCCAGAGTCACGCGCAGGCGCCTGCCAGAGGTGGCCAAATCAAGAAGGCGGCCAAAGGTTTATAAGTCATTTCCAAATAAAGTAGTAATTTGTAGTCTAGTGTCCAGAACGTCTTTTGGTAAAAAGCTGCCTTCGGGCAAGTTTCAAAATGCCGACCTAACAAAATACCGCCCCTAACGTGTGTGACACGCGGCCGGCCAAAAAGTCTAGCTCCGGCGCTGGCTGACGTGAATAATACACATAACTATTTGGTATTTATTCACGATCACAATATTACAGATTACAATAAGTTCTTAGTTCTATCTGCGTTGGAAGGTGTGGAGCGAAAGAGACAGTTCTCCTGCGGTCCGTCATACTTAAACATTCTCCCTGACGTACCGCTCCATACGCACAGACCTCATTCCATAGACAGCAGAGATACTAGGGAGAAATGACGATTTGCAAAGAAAATGAATGTTAATATTCATTATAATTTTTAGCTAATCTGCACTGCCGCCTAGCGGATTTTTTAAATACTATTTTGGTATTTTTATTTTAGATTAAAACTAATCATGTCAATGAAGATTAAAAATGATTTATGCGCGTTTCGCGCTGCCACTCACGCCAGCGCGGGCACGGTGTGCTCCAGGAGGAGAGAGTCGTCCAGCGGGGACGACGGGGCGTGCTGCAGCAGGGCCACCAGGCCCTCGGTCAGCCAGCGGGAACCCCACCACTTGGGGGTCACCAAACCTCCCAGCCACTGAAACAATAATACTCTCATCTAGTGCATTCTAAAATCTCATCGATTCCTAATAATAATTTCTAATAAAATCCCACCGATTTCTAGAATAAAGGTAGACCTCAAAACTGTCATTGATTTGAGCTGCTTTAGCATATAATTTATTCTTGTATATTTATTACATCTTAAAATAGTCCTCATTAGTCTGTTTACACACATTTTTGATGGAAACATAAATCCAACAGCTTACGACACATTTATGCAACAGTAAAAGTATTTAAAAGTATTCAAAAATTAAGCCTTTGTGTAAAACAAAACGTATTTTTTACATTAATGCATATTTTTCGTTCAAATAGAGTCATATTTTTAAAAAAGTCGCGAAGCTATTTATGCCTATATATTTGGTGGTCAATGGTTTTGAATTATATTGAGCAGAGACACCTTCTTAACTACATAAATGGTGACTCTTCGGCCGAACACTACAGTAATATCAAGTTACCCCGGGAAGTAAGAGTTACCTGATGCGCCAGCAGCTTCTCCAGCGTTTCTCTGTCTGGGAGTAGTGCAGTGCCGATGCCGAGGAGTCCCCAACCTTCGGCGGTATCTTCGAGACCGTCCATGATCACCATATCTGGTGAGGATAAGACTGTTAGATAAATTTCTTGAATGCGTAGCAATGCTCCAATACTGCACTCAGGTCCAAACTATCGGACGACTCTATTATTATGTTTTTATTAATAAATACCTATATTACTCATCCCTAGCAATAAATCATGGTCACAACACAAGACAACGTACGTACATCTACACACCAGTTCCGAGAGCAACAGCGACAACGTTCCAACGTTCCTACATGTTTTTAGGTCCGAAACTGTACAACACACTTAACACTAACTGGAAAGTCAGAAGCATTGCTGTCCAATATTTCAACATAATCACAATACAATTCACATTATTTATATTAACAAACACCACAACAGTGCGAGAAAAAACTGGCTACATTGACTAGAAAAGTAGCCAAGACAAAGCTTTATATTGGATCCCACACAGTAATAAGTGTTAATACTATATTATGTTCACTCATGACTTATAAAAAAACTTTTCTGCCAGCACCAGGCCTCACTTCCATGTGTCGGCACCGAGACTCCAATGTGTAAAGCTAGTTTTACGTCGGTTGACAGGTTCCCATTAGCTATAATTCCATTCAAAGCGCTATTCGCTTTGTTTCCTGCAGTCACCATCCTTTCGATATCTTTCTGTATCTATCAAACATACTTCCCAAATATACAAACTCGTCTACTTATTCCAAACATTCATTACCTACAAGTATTTTGCACGGTGTCTTGCTTTCCTCCTTCTCGAATACCATTACTTTGCACTTGTTGACATTCATAAAAAGGTCGCTTTCCTTGCATACATCGTATACTCTAATCAGTAGACTTTGTGATTCTTGTTCATAATTCACCATTAATACTGCAAAACATGTCGATAATAACATAAAAATCATTTGTTTACGAGCCTTCTTACTTCGATTGGCACCACTGGGTTTCCTGGTTTATAATAATGTACATGTGTGTGTGTGTGTGAGTATTGCCGCCCTTTTTCGGAAAGCTAAGAAGACGGTAAATGGTAAATGATTACATCCGATGCTTCGACCGATCCAGCGGTCCAAATAAACCACCAGTGCGCACTTCGGTCGGTCGATATCATATTATAATCAGTTCATATATCATACGTGTGCTTATTGTTAATCGTAAACCTGAGAAACAACTATCGAAGGTATTTACATAAACATAATTTGGTCCTTCGAGCCGAATCATCTTTACTTATTCGGTTCAACTCCTCCACGGAATACTTCCCGGTGAATCCGCTAGCCCTAAATATTACCACGTCCATCCCTTACGCTAGTGAGGAGTGAGAGCTCCATCGGGCGTCTCTTTGTCATGTTTTATGGCACAAGTCGCCTAATAGTTTGGGCCCGAGTATATTTGTAATCTCAGCTATTTCTATATTCAGTTTGAAGAGTTAATTCAATGTACATTTCCTACTTATTTGGTACCAAATACACAAGGGCCAGGATTGTGAAGAGTGAAGCAACATCACGACGGTCCCTTCAAAAGGTCTAAATTTAAATAGTCTTTTTTTCATATTACAGTTAGAGAGTACTCACCCAACTTCGGCAAAGGAAACGATATATTCAAGAATGTCTCATATCTGTCGATAATGCTGACTGCATTGTCCAAAATCGTTCTGAAACATAACAAAAAAATATACAAATTTAAAATTCATCAAACCTATATGATTTTATACACGCAACTAATTCTTAACAAACAAAATTAGATTTCTGACTCGAGATAATCTATGAGATTATACTATTTTCTGTTACATTACAACTTCACATCAAAAATTGTGAAGTTGTAATTTTTTCAAAACTTAGATCTGTGATATTTTAAATAATAATTAAATATATTAATTAGAAAAATATACATATAAAATCAATTCTATCGAAAAATATTGTTCTCGCGCCACCGGAATTCGAACCTGTATCTCTTTCCAAACCGGGAAAGGTGCATTATCCAACTATGCTACAGCGACGATATTTTTAGCGACAAATTATGGAACCTTTTTGATATTAATAAATTTAATCGTTCCATTATTTGAAAGAACCATCTACCATATTTTTACGGAATCTCAAATACCTTTGAGTAATCTGACAGCAGATGCCAGAATTATAAACGGCTCTTTCAAATAATGAAACGATTAAATGTATTCATATAAAAAAAAGAGATAATTTGTCGCTAAAAATATCGTCGCTGTTGTATAATTGGATAATGCACCTTCCCCGGTTTGATCCAGGTTCGAACCCCGGTGACGCAACATCAATATTTTTCGATAAAATTGATTTTACATGTATATCTTTCTAATTAATATATTTAATTCATATTTTAAGTATCCATATCGTAACGAAAACATATTATGTACAATTACCATTCAGGGGCGCAGTCAACAGAGGGGGGACCACCCTTTATCGGAGACCGTTTAAGAATTAAGAACTTCTTTATCAGTTCCACTCAACGTGTTAAAATTTAATATGACTTTAATTACGAAAAAGTCCCTTCAGATACTGTATTTTAACAATATATACAAACAGTTACAAAAGAGAAATAGATTACAACAAATAAAATATATTGATAAATCATAAATACTTAAATAGATAACACGGCATAGTCACCGTAATCGTGGACCAGTGTTCTACTGGTGCCACTTTCGTCCTCTTCCATCAGCCGCCAGAAGGGCCTGGCTCATTAAAATCCGAAGATCGACCCTTTCCTGACTTAAGCTGGTATCACCAGCTGTGAAGCGAACAAACCACTCTCGGTATGCCCTTTCGCTAATCGTTCTTTCGCCGAAAAGGTTGTTGAGATAGCTAAATGACTCAGCAACTCTTCATCCTTTCTCCAAGTGGAGTATTATGCATCATCCCAATATTTAGATAAGTAAAACTAACTGTGCCTTGTCCAGATGGTACTTGTCCGCGTACACGCTGATGCTGGCCCCTCGCGGCGCATGCGCGGCGGCGCGGCTGAACTCGCACACCACCAGCCCCACCAGGTAGGTGCTCATCTCTGGGGTCTCTTGGAAGTCGTCTTGCAGCTGTGAGAAACAATATTACCATATAATAATTGTACAATAAAAGTTATAAATTCTAGTAATGGTTGTATGAAATATTTATGTGGGGCCAAGTCGATAACCCTGAAGTACATCGTTAGTAACTTGTAATATTATAGAGTCGCCTACTTCGAACGTTCATTCAAATATACGTGTCCAATTATTTACGACACTGCATCCCAGGGTGGGATTACGCCTTTTTTGCAAGTGCTCTCCACCGACTCCCTGATCATTATTCTTCAGTTCTTATCCTTTCTTCTTCCAATCCTTTTCCAGTCAGTCCACCTTTTCTTTGATCTAATATCTACTTGGGCATGACCTTAGGTGTACTTTTTTTAAAAAAAGAACACTCGAAGGGGTAGTGCACCCTTTCCCGGGACCGATTTAGAATCTAGGGCTTCCTTGTCGGTCCCACTCATCAAACCTAATCAAAATACGCCATTTTAATTCAATAACATATTCAAGTTAATGCAGTATATAAAAGGAAAAAAGAGAAGAAATTCAATGTAGTTATTAGCAATTTTCGCGATTTTTTTAAAATTTAGACCCTCCAGCGTCCCTTAAGTACAGTCATAAATCCATAGTTTTACATATGGATGTAAAACTAGGTGAAACATTCCCAAAAGAGGGACAGTGGACGAGATACAAAATGGTTTGAGTCACACTTACACGGACAGACTAACGGAGTTGCAAAACACGAAGTACAGTGAGTCGAAAAAGGTACTGTTCCAAATTCATAAAACATACTTTTGACGCGTCCTTCAATTCAGACGCAACTCTTGTTATTGACACAATTCCGCATTCAAACTTTCCATCCGTACCTCTCCTAATGCTCGTCTTTTCAGTGTGAATTGTGACCTTGACGTCAGCAGACGTCAACATGGCCGATATTTATTCGATCGCGACATCGCGATAACATTCGCGGTGTGGATTTGTCAGCTCCAGTGCACCAGCACTGTAATTTGTGATATTATGTTTAATCACGTAGTGTTTTTTTTGTCGTGTGTGAACTTTTGTCATCGCCGTTAACAATTGGGATCGGAGATCGGCTCATCCGCGTGCCATTTGAGTGACCTCGGCGGTGACTGTCCACCACATGCAAGTAAGGCGAGCAGTCCTTCCGAATCCCGGTTCCCGAGATCACCGGTCCTTCGACTGGAACCCCTATCCCCTCACCGACCTCATCGTGTACCCAGATTTCCCTAATTTGCGCTTCCCTACCCTGCGGCGATTCCGATTTGCGACCATTACGCGGGACGCGCGACCTGGAGATCGCGCAGTTCAAATTCGTTCATTTGGATCCTATCGGTGCAGGATTTATAGTTACCTTACAAATACCGTCGGCCACTTTGCAGGTATTTATTTCTCAGTGCGTATTTAAAAAAGTAGACGGGTTTTATTGTTTACAGTGCGGCGACTAAATTAGCACTGACTGGGCCGCGCTAATAAGGAAGTAAGTAGTTACCAGGTATGTGTCCGGTCCAGGATTTCTCCAACCAAATGCAACGTATCTGCGACACTCTTGCAGCTCTTCTTCGGCACTAAGTTGTGCCCAGTATAACCTCATTTACTAGGCTGTACAATGTAGCCGAAGAATTTAAATAATATTTGATTCACGGCTGCAGACAGGGCTCGCTGTTATTGAAATAGTCGCTGGATTGAGGCCTTCGTGTGTCGCAGGTTAGGTACATTGTTTCAACACGTTTAAATACGTGTACAATTTAAAATTGTACTGCAGATTCAGCGAGCGAGATTAGTTCGTGTTTCTACCACTTCGCGGCGTGCAGGATGTATTCTGTGTGCGCCCGTTAGCGTGTAAGTTTCAGTAATGTTTACAGTAGTCAAGTGTAAGATATTTGTTTATTAATTAGTAAATTGCGAATTAGCGAGGACTTTATTTTGACAGTGTAAACATATTATAAAAAACATAATTATTTAACATGCGATACTAATAATGAAAATCCACCAAAAATATTTGGATACAAAGTATGTTTAGATGAAAGAAGGAGAAAGGTGGAGAGGTTGCAACTAACGTTGCGGTAAAGAGAGAGCAACACGAGTTTTTATAGGTATAGTGAATGACCAAAGTTTAGATTGTGATGGTTCATGAGAAGAACCCTTTGAGCGTAGTAAGGCTAATGTTGAACAAGTCAATTTCTGTAAATTTCTCATTAAGGTATTTGCATGATCGGTGAATGAATGAATTTTGTATGTAAGATGTTCTACTTCTGGGAATGTGGAAGAGTGCGGATTGCCGGGTTGATCTAGATGGCACATGTAGAGATATAGAAACATTTAGGTTAACTATCTTATACAGAACACCCGCGTAGTATTCGTCAGGGATTCAAGTCTCGTCCTGAGAGACGTCTTACTCGACAATAAAGCTGCCTAACATGTAGACATATTGTTCACCCGGTGCCAGATACTCCAGGGAACCACTACGCTCGGTAGTAAACAGACAAATAAGACGATAAGTTTTTACGTGTATGGACTTCTTTAGTATCCGTTATTTGTGAAACCAGTTGGTTAAAAATTGTTATACTTACAAGTCGATGCCCCAAGTAGAAGCCCGCCTCTTCGGTCGCCGCTATCGGCATATTCGTCAGCGACACGTGGAACCTGAAACCATTCGCATAATTAACAAGATCATCTACTGCGTCTTCCATAAATACAAAATCCTATAATAATCCTAGCTTTGTACGCCAGTCTTGACGAAGATATGGTTAAATATAACTACAAAGTAACTTGAACACGAATGATTTGCCGACTGCGGAGGCGGTTCTTCATTCACAGTCAAATCTTTCTGATTCACCACGTGTTCCATACCTGTCTCTGACTATGGTGATCTTGAACCTGGCTTTCAGCTGCGGCTCGTCGAAGCAGGGGAACGCTGACCTGGCGTGGGTCATGCCGAAGTTGGTGGCCGCCAGCTGCCTGAAAACACGAAGTTATAATTCAATTCCGAATTATTGACATATTCACTCGTTAGTACAATAAGGTTGGGTATCCCATTGCAGGATCAAAACTATTCGTTAAGTAATAGCTTGCAATACCGTGTCGAAGGCAGTGTGCATCTTCGTTTCTTGTGATACCGTGTCGGTGACAGTTGGTTGCATCACGCCATCTATTGCCAACCATAACCATAATCATAACCAGACAGCCAGAGAACTTAGTGCGGTGGGAAGGCGCCGCCTCCGTGACATTTTACCAGCGCACTAGGGTGAAGCAGGGCGGGTGCATGTCGCCAATTCTCTTCAATGTGTATACGGACAATCCGATGCAAAAATTGTCTGCCACGCGGGCGGGACAAATGTACACCACATTACTTATTCAGATTTGCGAAATATATGGCAGTGAATACAATATTTTATACAATGCCAGCAAATCGGTCATAATGGCGTTCAGACACGGAAAAGAGACATATAATATCCCTCCCGTGTGGCTGGATGGGACGAAATTGAGGGTCCAAAAAAAGATCAAATAGCTAAGCCATAGCTTCACCGTGCAATAAGTTCAAGGTTCCTATCTCGGTCTCACTCATTCGCCGCCTTGTTGGCATTTTTTAATGCTACTAGGCAGCTGTTCGATAGCGCCCCGCATATTGACAGGGCAATACCGCACTGCTGCCAAAACAAGATTTGCCCTCATTATCCACGGTTGACTTACTTAATTAGTAAATAAATAAATAAATAATAATTACAGTACATAACGTAGAGATAATACAATTAATAAGGTCGGGGAGCAGAGGGAAAGTGAAGAGGCACTCCCTTCCGGGAAACGAGACGCCACAAAAGAAAAACATATAAGAGACTCTTCCTCCACGCAACACTGTCGGCAGATTTAACCCACAAAAAATGAAGGTAGACGAAACGATGATGACTTACTTTTTCTCACCGTCGGCGTTTAGATAGTCCGAAATGAAGAAGCCCTTGGCCCGGTGCGCCAGGCGCGCAGTGTACCGCAGACTCAGGGTGTAGTTGCCCCGGCGCCGGAACTTGTCCTGCAATCGGCGGCGTGCAGTAGGCACAGATTTAGCTTACGCTGTTACCGACTATATTACACAATCATATATAATATATGTTGGACATAATCCCATGTCCAACATATATTATATTATTATTAGTTAAAAAATTATTAACATAAATCCACGGAACGTAGTTTTACATACAGATGGAAAATTAAGGTGCAGCAGTTCAAGGCAGACACTCGGGGATCCATTCATCTAAAATCACAAAATGGATTGAGTCACGCTTACGCGGACAGACTAACGGAGTTGCAAAACACGCGGTGTGGAGAATTAGAGGTACCCACGCAGGCCGGCCTGACTACCCATCTGAGGAGCTCCAACGAGTCACCCATACCCGAATAAATTCCTTATATAAAACAAGATTCGTCTCATTACTAATTAGGTCTACGTTTCTTGGCGAACGGTAGCATTAGTTCTAGAGACTGGAGAATTCTACTGGATCTCCCTCGCACCTCTTGCGACCTGGACAGGGTAATTTCTGTTGGACTGTGGTCGAGTTCTGGGTGCATGATTTCTGTAGCTTCTTTCTGGCTGCCTTCTGAATCAAATGTGATGACGAGTCTTACGTCAAATTGTGCAGATATGGCTCTGGTGTGTTGATACCGGAGCCAACCTACGATGGTATTAAGATGTTAATCGAAACTAGAGTAAACAACCCTCAAAACGATTCTGGGAGAGGGTGCAATTTAGGGGATAAGTAAAATTGTAATTAATTTCCTGACCGAATAATAATAATAATCTTGAAGACACCTTAATCTCTATGTAGATCTGGTCGGCGGGCTTGTACTCCAAGAAGCGGCTGATCTTGATAGCGTGGCCCTTGGGCCCGGTCACCATCTTGTCCGTGATGTTCAGATCCCGTGCGTTAAGCACGATGAAGTTCGTCTCCTTCTCCATGTGGAACTCGATCACCACCTCCCCTGAGAAGCCACATAATCGGTTAATAAAAAACATCCCCTTCGCAAGAATCATTGGTTAATCTTGAATACTATGTTCCGAGCCGATTTTTTTTGACAGTCATTTTGGTTTGGCAGACATTTGTCAGTTCGCATTTAATAGTCGTGAAGAGTAGTTGATTACAATTTATTTTAAAGCATCCAACGCTGAAAAAATTGGAACGCACACGTTTCAAAGCTCAATATTGAAGACCCCGACTTTTGTAAAAAAATCATCATGTGCGACGAAGCTCATTTCGACATTATTGGGGTACTGAAAATCGTCAATTGATACACCGACAACCTTTACACACACGCAGAGTTACTGCGGTATCATTGGATCCTATTTCTTTCAGGATGCGAGAGGCGAGGCTATAATCATTAATGGTGATCGTCATATGTTGGAAAACTTCTTGGTGGCCGAATAGGGTCGATTAAGCCTGTAACAGGTGTGGTTTCAGCAGACGGTGCCACCTCGCACACAGAAATTTTTCCCGACCGCATAATGGTGACATCAACTGGCCTCCTCGATCACCTGATTTGGCGGCTCCCGTCTATTTTCTGTAGAACTACTTGAAAGGAAATGTCTACGTCAAATAATCCAACGACAGTTCCGATGCCACAGGACAATATTCGAAATGAAATTGCTGAAATAACACGCGAAAAATATGGTTAAAGGAGCACGCATTTGTGCCGCTGCCAGAGACGGCCACTTGGCCAATGTCACATTCCAAACATAATTGTAATAAACCAAATAATCGTTCAATAAAAACAAAATTTTTAAAATTTGTTTTATTTTCTAGTTACATAAAAAACATATCGGTCTGGAACATAATATTCAACGACGACTTGTTACTGACTTTTCCGCAGTTTTAAGGTGTGGGTTTCGCGATGGAAAATGCTGGGAAGACCAGCAGACTAAAATGAGATAGAGGACGTGTATTGTCCTTTCCCCCTCTATGTAATACCATCATTTACGCTTGTATAATAAACATTATACCTAACCTCAGTATTATACATTTTTCTTGCATTTGTTGAGAGGAACCGATAAACGAGTGAAAATTTATTAAACGGTTCCGGGAAATCTTTTAGGCGTCAGAGTGTCGCGTACAAAAAATGTACATTTCCGATCATCGTTTGAGTTTAACCGATGAGTTGAGAAGTTGTCACCTTTCACGTCCCCCGTGGTGAGGTTCGGATGCAGCCACAGCGCGTACCGCCACGGCTCGGCCGACGGCGGCAGGCGCGCGCCCGGCCAGGGGTAGGCCGTGCCGCCGGAGGCCATGCGCGGGGCGGCGGGCGCGGGGGTGCCGCGCACGACCGCGCGCCGGGCGCCCGGGGGCGGGGAGCCCGCGCAGCCGCACTCTGGAAACAGTCATTCATTTATATATGTAATGTATATAATTGTATTCGATGAGACATGGCCGATGTCATCTTCAAAGTGGACTGTCCTGATCCAGGTCAACCAGAACTAATCTCACAGTTAACCTTCCACATTGCAACACCAATGCCGCTTTTTCTACAGAGCCCCCATTTATATTCAACTCACACTTGAATGAACTAAACATTTTCAGTTCTTCAGTTATCTAACTGACTTACCATCACGTCGTTTCTCCGCGGGGGTAAGCGGAGAGGATAGAGCGCTACACTCCTCTGTCCTGACACACAATTCTCGCCTAATGCACATTCATACATCCTCTCATACAAGCTCTCCTGAATATTGAGGCTTCCGCGAACGTTCTCTATTTCTGATACCATCAACACTTGTGTCATATACGTCTTTCTTACCATTTTCTCCTCATTCATCAGTTCCATATGACCAAACCACCTAAGTGATCCTTTCTTAATCTCACTCATTATACGGAAATCAGTTTTACATTCTTTCCTTATTTCTTCATTCTTTACTCTGTCATAAATAGATTTGCCACAGATTCGCCTAAGTGATCTCATTTCCACTGCATTCAGTCTACTTCCGTTCCTCTTCTGCCAGCTCCAGAATTCACTTCCATACATCAGTGTCGGTACCGGGACTCCATTGTGCACCGCTAGTCTTGCCTCAAGTTGACAAGTTCCCGTTAAACAGTTACCCCAATTAAATCAAAATTCAATATATATTCTTAATGGCATTCATTTTATTTTTATTACACAGATTTTATTCCCTATCGGATTTTCTCCTTTATAATTTTTATCTCTATTTATATTTTCTTCTCTTTCTCTCATATCTCTTATTTTTCCTGTTATTTTTTGTATTTGAATTTATTGGTATTTATATTTTTTGCAGCGTATATATCTTTTCCTATTGTAAAATCTTAATAAGCTATTTATCTATTTAACAAGACCTTTTCAAATTTCTAATTAGTTAAATTTTTGGTATTATACCTGTTAGCCAGTTGTTAGTTCTCTATCGAGAAGGCTCACTGAGGAAGGCCTTCTTGCCAAACAAGCTCTCTGAAGACTAATATCCAACAATATACATATTTAATTTTTTTGCATTGCGGGCATCAAATTGGCACACACCGTACAGTGTAATGAAGCGGAAGCGGACTTACCGGCCTGGGGGCCCGCGTAGGCCAGCACGAGCGCGGCGGCCAGCAGCGCGGCCAGCACGGCGCACGCCAGCAGCAGGGCCCGTCGCTGCGAGCACACGGCCACGGCGCGCCCCCCGCTGGCCGCGGCGCCCGACGAGCCCCCGTAGGCGGCGCGCTCGCGGGCCAGCCGCGACGACTGCGAGTCGGGACCTGCGGGACACCACACACACACGCGTTAACCAAAGATACAATTCACTATTCACTACTACAAGCCGTAAGTCAAAATGCGATTATTAAGTTTTTAACCACTTAATTTGTTATTTTAATGCACCAACCGGTTTCGGAAAATACAATTTTGTATTTTTCAGCATGTCAAATTAGCTAAACAAAATCATACGCGAATATTTCGCGCTATTATAATGATTTTAAAAATATATATATTTTAAAAAAATATTCAAAATAATATAACTTAGTACCTAACTTAAAATGTTACGATAATGAAATACATAGAAATTGACTCAACGATTCTAAATTATTAAATTTAAAACCGAAATTGTTCATATATCAAATTTTTATCAAAAGTGTAATCATTTTCTAATAAATGATTGGAAAATTCTGAAAAACTATTCATTTAAACATCTTTAATTCTCATTGACTATAAAACAGAGTGAACTGAATTATATCTAACGGGAACTCGTCAACCGAGGCAAGACTAGAGGTACACAATGGAGTCCTGGTACCGGCACCGATGTACGGAAGTGAGGCCTGGAGCCGGCAGAAGAGGAACGAATGCAGTGGAAATGAGATCGCTTAGGCGTATATGTGGCAAATGTATTAATGACAGTAAAGAATGAAGAAATAAGAAAATAATGTAAAAGATAGTTAAGTGGTTTGGTCACATGGAACGGATGAATCAGGAGAGAATGGTAAGGAACATACGTGACGCGAGTGTTAATGACTCGGCACGACCAAGTAAACCAGATGGTCCTGATAGAAGCCTCAATAATGAGAAGATGTTATGAATGTGGATGAGGCGAGAACTGCGTGCCAGGACAGAAGAGTGCGGCGCTCTATCCTCTGGTTATAACCATTCATTTCTGTTATGTCGTGCCTTGCACGTTATTATCAATTGCGGAGACTCCGTTAGTCTTCGGTTACCTTCGGCGGAACACTGTCTGATAATTTTATATACAGTCCACTACTGCGTCGGGAGAGGCGAATTCGGTGAGTACTTTTTTTCATTTCTCTCCTGTGTTATTGTGACACCTGAAGGTGCGGTTGCAACACTATGTATATACATTATTTTTACTATATTATTATTATTTATATATATATATATATATATTATTTTTACATAGACATTGCACGGCATTAAGTGCCGACTACATAATGATTCATTTTATTTGGGCTGCGCGTTACTCACCGGTGAGGAAAGCCACGTCGTCGACGTCCTGCTCCGACATGTTCCCCTGGTGCGACCGGCGCCAGGAGGAGTCCCTCACCACGCCGCCTGCAACATACACATCACAATAAACACCCAAATAATTAAAAGATAATTAAAATAATTATCGCGACTACTAATTGTGATATCCTTGGAAATTGTATAGACGTGTGTGAGCGCCTTACCGCCGGGACGGGAGGTGTGTATGTGTGCGTGTATGCGGGGATAAATAGGGGGATTTTCGGCGTTACCATTCGTCTTGTTATCATCGTAAACATCGTCATGTCATGTCATAAACATTTGATTATCACATCATTATTCATGGGAACTGATCAGATGATCGGGTGGCAGGTGTTCTTTTTAGCCGTTAAATACGCCAACATATAAAATGTCACATATGGGGCCTTATTGACTTTTAACATTTGTTTCTTCTCTATGAGAGTGAGACTCGTGTATAGAGAAGGAGTATATTCGAGTTAATTAATGTTTCAGTTAGTCTGTGTACATATTTTTTTTACTTCAGATACAAATTGATAGTAATCTGTAATTTTTCTAATTGTAATGGGAAGATTTTTAAAAAAAATTTGATGCCTTGATAAATATATCGCGGTGTATTCTAGTTTTGGGATATCAATTAGATCTCTATATCTTGTAGATCGGAATTCCCTTCCAAAATTTAAATGATTTTTAATTATTAATTGATAATTATTTGTGTCAGAAGGATGTGTGGGGTGAGAATCGAGGGCCCTATACCTCCTCGCTTATCGCGCATGTACATAAAAAGTTACCACATATACAGGATGATATTTGTGTCAGTGTCTGTAACTAGGGTGGACGTTATACAATGTTAGCGTGATTCTAGGCAACAGTCGTGTTCAACACTAACGATATATTTAAAATTAATAATCTTGTTCCACACCCTACAGGGTGGCCCAAAAAAAAAGTGAGAACATCTCGTCACGCACGAGTTATTTCAAAACATAATTAATAATAAATTATGATTATCGGATTAATATACTAGGTTTGAATTTTTATAAAATTCATTGTATTTCTGGCCGTGTGAGATGGAGCTCCGTCCCGCTGTGATGTCTAGCTATACTCCAGGCATTGTTTTGAAACTCTTCGATCGTTTTCCTAGCGCCGCGACGATTTTCAAATCTCAAATGTTTGATCAGAATACGGTATTTTGTCATTCAGGGCGACAATTTGAAAAAAACCAAATATAAACAATAGAAAAATTAATAATTAAAAATGCCGACGAATATATACTCGAAATAAAACGTAATATACATAAATAAGTAAATTATTTTGATGTAATTATATCACATTTTACAAAATGTTTTCATTTTTTTTCGGACACCCTGTACAACAGAAATGAATAATGTTGTCCCTTTTCATCTTATGCATATAAATTTGTATAAGTTGTCGAGTTAAATTGTTAGATTAATAATGCCCCCCCACAAGGCGAAACGCGTCTCAAGTAAATTCAACGAATAGACTCAAAAAACAATTTTATTTTCACATGTGTGATTACGGAATTCTACAAACTTACATCGGAAACAGTAAATATTTAACAAAGCTCTTTCAGAATGCTAAAAATACAGCGATAGAAATAGCGCGTTTTAAATAGAGTCAGTATAATACACGTACGTTGGACATGTAACACTTTTTTTTTAAATCATGTGAACTGAACTAAACACAGTTCATTCGTTCAAAACGGTGAACGATTCTAATAAATATAATGCAACATTAACGATATAAAAATAGCACGTAGAAAATTTATACATGTTTATTTATTTGTATCTTTGTAGACGAAGAAAAAATATCATCTATGTAAGGAAAGAGTTTTCTATCAAATTTTCTAAGAATTTATGAAAACACATTATTAATCTTATTAAGTAGAACACATTCTTATTGTGAAGTTGTAATTATTCAGAACAGACGCTCTGTGATATTTTAAATACTAATTAAATATATTCATTAGAAAGATATACATATAAAATAAAATAAGGTAGATGGCTCTTTCAAATAATGGAACGAATAAATTTATTAATATCAAAAAGGTTAGAAAATTTGTCGCTAAAATTATCGTCGCTGTAGCACAGTCGGATAAAGCACCATCCCCGGTTTGGAAAGAGATCCAGATTCGAATCCCGGTGGCGCAACAACAATATTTTTCTAATCAATTACAAATATTTCTAAAAATATATTTGATTGATTCTTTTCCTATTTGTGAAAACGCGTTACCATTTCGCCACGTCAACCGTTTAAATTTGGAGCTAGATGCAACATTTATGAAGATTACATAATATAACATAAGAAATGTTCCGGGCTCGTATCCCGGTGGCAAGTAAATAATATTTTCTAATTTATTAGTTTAATTTGTATTAAAATATCACAGAACCTAAGTTCTGAAATTGCAATATAAAAATATTCAAAACGCCTGGACTCAGGCAATATTCATAGCAATATAGATATCTCTTATTAATTGCGAATATGCTCACGTATTTAAAAGTGTACTCGTTTCAGTGGCGTAGCTACCGTCTGGGCTACCGCCCGGGGGTACCAAAATCGCTGTACAATACCGCAAAGCAATACTACAACATCTGTCCAACTTTCACAATTTTTAACCTAATTATTCGCGATAAAGTATCAAAAAATGACATTTTTCGCATGGCGTGTTATAATAATATACGGCGTGTTATTTAATTACCTGTACCATCTAGAATACCTAAAATTCCAATCTTCAATATAGATAGGAACGTGCGTGTAGTAATGTATATTAAACAACGAGATTAATCTGTCATCTCTACAATAGCGGGATATCGAACGATTCACTGTCGCACACTGCAACTGTCAAGTGTCAGAGATGACATTTGAAACAGCTGTGAAAAGTCCGCCATGTTTAACTATCGATTAACATTTTAACTGTCAGATGTCGCAGAGTAAAATGTGTTTACTGCCGGGATGTAAATATGTAAATATGTAATGTAATATAAAAATATTTTTTAAGCATCTAGTAATGAAAGAAACGCGACTTAGTAACGGATACCTTCTTGGGCATAGAATTGTATATTGTTAAATATATTAAATAAGTCTATCATCAGTTTCTAAAAATATCATTTTCTCCTTCGGTATGTCATATTAGAAATATTCTAATATGTCATTAAGCAAATATCAGATGTATCTCATAGATGCAAAGTAATTTTTAATTATATTTAATATAAAATATATGACGAAGTATTGATAAATGTGAAAAGTTATATAACGCCATGTTATTACCCCACACTTTCATGTAAGTTCCATTAATAAATTTACTTACTTACTTACCATCGCGCCGTTTCCCCGCGGGGGTAGGCAGAGAGGATAGAGCGCCACACTCTTCTGTCCTGACACACAATTCTCGCCTCGTCCACATTCATACATCTTGTCATACGAACTCGCCGATTGTTGAGACTTCTAACAGAACCGTCCTCCATTATCTGGTTTACCTGGTCGTGCCAAGTCTTCCGCGGACGTCCTCTATTTCTGGTGGCATCAACACTTGCGTCATATATCTTTCTTACCATTCTCTCCTCATTCATCCTTTCATATGACCAAACCACCTAAATGATCCTTTCTTAATCTTACTCACTATACTAACATCAGCTTTACATTCTTTCCTTATTTCTTCATTCTTTACTCTGTCATAAATAGATTTGCCACAAATACGTCTAAGTGATCTCATTTCCACTGCATTCAGTCTACTTTCGTTCCTTTTCTGCCAGCTCCAGGCCTCACTTCCATACATCAGTGTCGGTACCAACACTCCATTGTACACCGCCAGTCTTGCCTCGCTTGACAAATTCCCGTTAGATATAATTCCATTCAAAGCGCCGTTTACTTTATTTCCTGCAGTCACCCTCCTTTCGATATCATTCTCAGCCTTTCCGTTTCTATCAAACATACTTCCCAAATATAAATTTAATATAAATTATCACACAACATTCTGAATAAGAAAATTATATATTTTTTTTGATACCGTATTTAATTCACCGTTGGCAGTCTAAAATAATGATTTTTTAACCTTAAAAATTTACACACAATGTCTACGCGAGCTGACCTGCAACAACAGTGCACGTCATCCAAAATGGCCGACGCTCTGTCTATCTGTCGGCGTGTGTTAAAACGTTATGCAGTGTTGTTGCAGGTGGGCGTCTCATTTGCAATGCTATACATCAATGTACGTACGTGATTCGTTATTTCCAAAGTGCACCACATAACACTTCACTTGACAACGCTATATACATATATATATATACATATATACAATTGACTTAATAAACTGACGCGTCCACTGATATTTTAAATTGTTCAATACGACACTTGAAATATACAAATAGAACGCCGTGTACTTAAGTCTTTCTTGCGCACGCTCGTCAGTATTCAACCTTTGCCATACCGTGATATAACATACCCAAATGGAGCCACGCTGTCAACTCGTGTTACTCGTGTGAGAAATTTCAAATGTGAAGAAAGCTTTTATTTGTTTAAATGGCAATAAAAATATTAATCTCAATATAATTCGGAGCATTCTTCAAGTCCCATACAATACAACCTTTTCTTCTTGTCTCTCTTCATTCAATTAGTGAGAATGAGAGATCAAATATTCATGAATGAAAAATAATTACTTTTGTAGGGTTCACTTTACACAACTGATTTTTCACATTTTCCTTATAATGTAGGAGCAAAAATGGGTGATTTGATTGTATGCTGCTAATTGTACGCCAATGATGCAGTAGTAATGGCGAGTAATGAACAAGAACTACACAGTCTAGGGAGTGCAATGTACGAAGTATGCAAAGAAAGTGACCTTATTATGATGTCAACAAGTGGAAAGAGATGGTATTCGAGAAGGAGGAAAGCTAAATACTTGGAGATGATGAATGGTTGGAACAAGTAGATGAGTTTGTGTATTTGGGAAGTATGTTCGATAGAAACGGAAAGGAGGGTGACTGCAGGGAATAAAGTGAACGGCGCTTTGAATGGAATTATATCTAACGGGAATTTGTCAACCGAGGCAAGACTAGCGGTGCACAATGAAGTCCCGGTACCGACACTGATGAATGGAAGTGGGGCCTGGAGCTGGCAGAAGAGGAATGAAAGTAGACTGAATGCAGTGACATGTGGCAAATCTATTTATGACAGAGTAAAGAATGAAGAAATAAGGAAAGAATGTAAAGCTGATGTTAGTAAGATTAAGAAAGGATCACTTAAGTGGTTTGGTCATATGGAACGGATGAACGAGGAGAGAATGGTAAGAAAAATATATGACGCAATTGTTGATGGCACCGGAAATAGAGGACGTCCGCGAAAGACTCGGCACTACCAGGTAACCCATATAATGCAGGATGGTTCCGTTAGAGCTTGTATGAGACGATGTATGAATGTGAATGAGGCGAGAATTGTATGTCAGGAGAGAAGAATGTGGCGTTCTATCCTATGTTGCATATATTAACAGAAATATTACAGTTTGGAAGGGTTCAGCGAGCGACACTGCCGTGCCGAGACAGTCGCAATCCTGCAGCTCAACGTGGAGCAGTTCATCGTCAGGGTGTGCCGCACATTGAATGCGGTTGGAAGACGATATAACGCAAGCGGTATCATTTAAAATACGTGTCAACAAAAACATGTTTAAAACATGTCTAAAACATGTATTAACATAATTTAAAACACGGTATCACTCGTGTAACTCAAATACAAAATCATCAAATAGCCATAGTGAAAAAAAATTTAAACCTGGAAGCATTTAAATTGAGGTACAATAGAAAATTGTTATATTTTTCCACAAACGTTCTTCCTGTACACAATGCTGTTATAGTTCCTTTTAATAGAATACATCTAAAACAATTATAATCTAAATAGTAGGAAAAAATACTAGAGGTGTGGCTTATTTGAATTTAATCACATTTACAAAATAGTACGCTTCGTCCTAATTTGAAAGAAATGATAAAAAATTATTAAATTGTATTATTTATTATCGATTAAAGCGCGGATTAACGTCTAATATCAGATATCTCATAGAGACAAAGATATATATTTTATTATATTTAATGGAAAATATATGGAAGTATGGGGTAATTACAGGGCTTACGACCTGTCTTCGGTTGGCTTAAGTGATCACTTCATATATATATAAAATTTGGTTCATAGATGGCGATGGTGTAGTAGTGCTCGAAGCGAGTCCACATACTAACATATATACAACTTTCAATTTTTTTATAAATGTGGAGATTGAGGGGTGAGAATTGGTGAACGTTATATACATATATATATATATATATGTTAGTATGTGGACTCGCTTCGAGTACTACTACACCATCGGCATCTATGAACCAAATTTTATAATTCATTTTTCCCTTTTTTTAAACAGCGCATACGTCATCACTATCAAAATCAGATTATTTTTTTAAATTATTTTAAAGCAATATTCTTTATCTGTAAAGTGTATTTTAACATATTATACTAGAATATGACTGAAAAAATTTAATATAATACAAAAAAAAAAACTTTCTCTCTCTCTATGATATATCTTATATTTGATTAATAATATCCAGTTATTGTATTAACATCGTTTAACCTTTCTACAGCTAGCGACCGACATATATCGGACGACAGACAACTTTCCACCGGGGCCAGCGACTCGTATATGAGACGTGGTGCCGGACTTACATTTCTCGAATATTATCGTATTTATAATTTAAATACAAATTATAATTAACATGAAAAAAGTAATTTTTTCATTTAAAATCTTAACATATAATAATTATAATTATTAGTGAAATGAATTAATATCTATTATACTATAAAGGGTGTCCACGGTGAAAAGGGTTGGTTTATATTGTTTGAAATGTGACAGGTTATTTACAAATTTAAATGGATGAAATCGCATTGAAATACATATATATAATTATTATTATAAACGTTGTGACATCTGACGAATAAAAATATATTTAATTGTTCACGCAGTCACGTGACCCAGATGTAAACGATTGATATAATGCGGAGCTCTATCCTCTCTGTTTTTAATTATGAAAAAAATCATTAGTAAATGGGTTTGAAACATAATTTAAAATTAATTTTTATTACTGTGACATTTTTGTCAAATTCACTTTAAACGGTTCAGTTCCTTTATGCGAGGGATGTCTGAAAATTTAACGTAACCTAACCTAACAAAAACTAGATCTGGAGAGTAAGGAGGGTGGTCGAGCAGTTCAAATCGCAATTAGCAGACGTTCGTCTGGGCAAGACGACGTGCTGTCTTTCTGTAAATGTGGTCGTTTTTCCGCAATTTCTGCCTTCAGCCTGTCAAGCGATGGTGCACAGTATGCTCCTGCAACTGTTTGGTTTGGTAAGACAACTCCACGGCTATGCCGGAAGACGGTCACCACTTTTTTGGAGCCAATTCTCCCTTCGCAGTCTACTGTTTCGACTGTTTTTTCGTTTCTGGAGTATAATAGTGTATCCAAGTTTAATCTACGCCAAAATTCTGATTTATCGCGCCTAAACTGCGCCAACACAGCGTGGGAAATGTTCATTCGAAATGTTTTTAGTCCGGAGTGAGCAAACGCGGCACTCGACAGATTCAATACGTGACAAACACGTTCTTTGAACATGTTCGTAGCCTCTGCTATCTCTCTAACCTTAATTCGACGGTCGTCCAGCACCATTTGGTGAACTTGAGTGATGTTATCGTCTGTGAACGTTCATCTTCACCCGAGCTGGTACGGCCACGTTCAAATTCAGCTGCCCAAACTTTCACCGTGGTGAACGGTCACCGTACACAGCGTCCGACTCGTCTTTAATTTGTGGGCGTACTGCATTTCAAAAACTAATACTCGATGACAGCTAGATACTCGATTTTTTCCATTTTCACAAAAACTCTCACATCGACTCACTCAAACGATTGTCAGACAACAACTGCACGTCCAAAATGGCTGAAATGACACGTTCTCCAACATTGAGGTCGGAAATTATTCAGAGAGAGCTCGTATAAGAGAGAGTAGGTGTGCATATTCGAAAATGCAATGCTATGTAGCTTGTTGGTGTAGTGGTCAAGACGTTGGCCTAGTGATCTAGTGGTCGGGGGTTCCAGTACACCAGCAAGTTAGTCCTATTTTCATAGCACAAGCGTTTAGCTTAGTTTGAAAATAGTAAAAATATTGATATGACATGTATTCCGTGTATAAATGTTGCCGTTGCTACGAACCGACTGTTGACAATACAGAAAGACAGTGGCGTCGAGCAATATTGCTATCGCTTGAGAATGTCACGTATATCGTAAACGAACCCTTTAATTCAGAAATAAATCCAACCGTGGCAACATTCTTCCTATCTTTCTGCTAAATCGTCAATAATCACGAAGACTCGAAAGACTGCCACAGCTGTGGATAGATGCGTCGCATCTGACTCGAGAGATCCTGCAGTCGTGGAGGTGCATCAGGATTGAGGCCACTGTACAACATCACCGACGTGAAGGAACGAAGACGTAAAAAAATAACACATTTATCATCATACTTTGTGGTTAAAAAATTCATATTTTTTTATTTATCAACCACTGAACTGAGTTTAAATACATCAACCGGTTTCGAAAAATACCATTCTCTTCTTCAGGATGATTCTTGAGTTAGTTGTGACATACTGAAGAAGAAAATGGCATTTTTCGAAACCGGTTGATGTATTTAAACTCAATTCTGTGGTTAATAAATTAAAAATACATTTATAATCACATCTGTAGAGATTTTAAAACTGTCGAAAAGCACGTTTTAAACATGTTTTCAATATAAGTCAACAATTGTAAAACTGCAACTGTTGACTTATAACCATTTTCTAAATACGTCACGGTTAATTTTCTACAAATTACAAGTGATAATTTTATTTTTTTGACAGATGGTTCAGCACCTGACGAGCGTGCGTAAAAATGTGAACGTGAACACCAAAATGCGGCGTGCCGCGTGCAATTATTAACAGAATTGGCGTTGCACCCAGGCGATACGTCAGTACTTTAGTGTTTTATTACCGTCAGTGCATAGTGCGTAGTTGTGCTATATTGATGCGGATTTCACAGTTCAAAAACACTTACAATTGAATCCCACCGGGCATAGATTGCCCATTGGATATATTTTTTTTAATTTTTCCTTTCGTCTACATAATAATACTATATATTATACTATAGGTTTAACACTTAACACATCCCTAGGTCAATGATCACACAGCACAACAAATATATTATTCAACAAGACGTATACTCTCGCCTGTGAGTACCGTCAACGCGACAAAATATAACAATTAATTATCATCTGTTACATAAAGCGACACGAGGTCGCATCGCGCCCGGACGAAGAGTCCCACCGTTCAGAGCGGCGGGCGACAGTCGGCCTTCCGAACTGGACTCTCGGAGGCGAGGACAGATCGGCGGTCCGAGCTCGTCGTGGAATTTATCATCAGCGAGATGTGTCAAACGGGCTCCCGTGCGCGCGGAGGGGCGGACATCTTGAAAGGTGCGCGCGCAGGTCCGGCGGGCCGGGACGGGCGACCGGGTGGCCGGAAAAATGTGCACGGATCTGTTTTACTTAATTTAATAGTTAATAGTTAGTTTAATAGGCGCAGCACCACTGCAAACAACGCCATACGAACAAATACAAATAATCTACGAATCCCGAGAGCGCATACTGCATTCGGTCAAAGGAACTGCAAATATTTTGGACCTTAACAATTTAATAGAATGCTAAAAGACTTAAATCAATTGAATTGTCCCGAGAACATGAAACTATATATTAAAACTTGGATTCGTAATATGGGTAGAGCCAGTATCGGTGCACTCACCCAAACATATTGACTCATACCTATATTAATTACTGCTACAAAAATTAAGTCCATTTTAAAATAGTTCTTCATATACACCTTTTATCTAGTAATAAATGTAATTCTAATTAATTGAACAATTGCTTGTAAACTATGCCCGTCTCGACACAGAGTTTCTCTAGCGAGACGGGCACAGTCCAAACAGATTTTTACATTGTATTATATAGTTACTGATAAATTAATAATAAATAACCTGTATAATCGGAGAAATGGCAAACCGCGATTGTTAATTAGTTCATAATTTGGTAACAATCGAAGCATTATTGTTTCTAGGTGAAACCTCAATTTGAAGTCGCGCCCGTTATACAGTTCGACAGGGTTCTCAAAGTCGCGTAAATATTGTCGAATTGCCGTGGGCCTGTCCATTTCATTCATACAATCGATTATCATCCGGAACATTAATGTTCAATCGATCGATATCGATAACCTCACCAGAGATCACCTTTCTTTAACTGTCAGATAAAAGGTGTTGGCTTTCCTTTTATTTTGCGTAGATGTGACTCGGTAATGAAATTCCATATAAATTTTCAAGATGAGCGTCGACTTTAACGTGTGACATCACACATTTGTCGGGCGCGGACTTTTGTGTGACTCTGAATAGAAATTAAGTGTTTATTGAATTTTAAAGGAAAGCGCGGGCTTTACCGATGCATTCTGAATACAGGCCTAAAGGTTCGTGTATAAGAATTAGTTATTCTAATCAGCAAGTGTAACAGATCACACATACAACGTTTCGAACTGAACTCAGTACGCGAATGAAATTCGTAAGAGATTTTCAACTTGAGATAATCTCTGAGATACGAATTTTGGTACCGTAAGATTATTTGTCAGTTTTATCAGTCTCCGTGTACGTCAAATCGATAGTCAGAATGGCGTCTATCTCTGTAGCGAAAATATTTCAATGATCTTAGAATATTCAATAAAGTATTTAAAGTTAGTTAGTAGCGGGATATTTTTAACTTTTACAGGTATATAGTAAGGTGACTAATAATTTTTTGTACAAAGGGAGTAAGTACTAAGAAAAAGTGGGGCTATCTTTATCAGTTAAGTAGTCTCAAAAGGTTTGCGCTTTAAGTTGACGAGTGGCTGACGTTTGAATGTTATGTCATTCGGATCAAAAGCGTTTGTTCGTAGTGAAACTGAATGCCCTATCTCTCTTCAGTTCTCACCCGTGTTGATGTACATCGCAGTGTATATGAATGTGGAATGTGCGAGTGAGTATATATGCTGTGATTAGAGTAAGGTGTACAAAAGTTGTCTCTAAATGGCTGCAGAGCGCTTGAATAAACGGCCAGGAATTGTGCGGCGCTCACGGGTACTCAAATAAATGTAATATTTCTTGCCACCCTGTACTCGCCCCAGTTAAGCGTAGACCTACTTCCCCAGTAATCCCCAGAAGTGCCTCCCGGGTCGACATGTGATCGCCCATGAACAGAAACGGTCGGAACAATTATACCCGCGTCGGATAGTGGCCGACTTGTTCGAAAAGGGCGATTCCTCTTCCTGGTGGACCGTAGGGTTGGCATCGGAAGGGACGTGTATCAACACTAGGGATGGGGACAAATAAGCCTTCAAAAAAATATTGAGAAAATCGAGAATTTAACATCAAATGAATTTCTCTAGTAGATTCGACACGATTCTGCATAAAGGACCTGTAAGGTAAGCTGGTGAAGGCGAGCACGACAAAACTCAAAAAAAAAAAAAATACAGGTGAATATTATGTTCCAGGCCGATTTTGTTTGGCCGCCATTTTGGATCGGCAGACATATGTCGATTCGCATTTAGTATCCGTAGAGATAATTTGTTTACAATTTATTATTGAGTATTTAACGCTTCAAAAACGTATTGAAGCTATTAAAATATTAACCATTAATAGTAATCGCTATCATCTATCAGAAAACTTTTTGAAATGGATCGATCGGGCCTACAACACGTGGACGGTGCAACTTTTGTCCCAGCTGCATAATGTTAAAAAATTGTGATATCAACTGGCCTCCTCGATCAGCTGATTTGACGGCTTCCGACTATTTTCTGTGAGGGTACTTGAAAGGAAAGATCCACAACAATAATTCCGATGCTACGTTATGAAAAATATGGTTAAAGGAGCACGCATTTGTGCCGCTGCCATTAGCAGCCACTTGGCCGATGTCATATTTCATACATAATTGTAATAAATCAAATAATCGATACATATAAACCAAATTTAAAAAAAAAAAATTATTTCCTAGTTATTTAAATACAACATCGGCCTGGAACATAATATTCACTCAATATAACGCGCACACTTCTTCTTGTAAGGTTGGCGACCATGTTGATATACCTTGCAACCACTTCTTGGGGTTGCTCTCTTCCTACCTAAGCTACTAGCTCTGTTGCCTTCTAGCTTATTCTGGGAAATTGTTTTAATTCATATATATATATGATTATAGTTTAAATAATAAGGTAAGGTATTTTGCTTAACCCCCATTTATTAATAAATCAACCTACGGTGTCTGTATCGCACAGAATTACTCGCCGAGAAGGCTCCAATTCAAATGATACGACACGTGTCAATAATTTAATGATCTATTCATCGTCGTGGCGCCAAAAACCCAAAGGATTCATACCATGAAAACAATGACGTCACAAGCGGCGGCCTGTCACCGTGTATACACTTGCAAATATGACTATATGCATTGTTATAAATTTGAATAAAAACAGAGTATTCTGCTGGCGGAAGCCATTTTCGATTTTGCCGCCTAAATTGAACATCTTTTGTATTTCATTTCATATCATCCACCATCGGCCAACCGCCCTTGTCTACATTCTTGTTTCTCCCGTAGTAAAAATCCTTTGCTGGTTGTTGATACATCAAATTTACCGCTACTGGAACATAGGTCTGTGATATTTTAAATACTAATTCATTTTTTGTCGTCGAAAATAATGTCGTTGTAGCATAGTTGGACAATGCACCTTTCCCGGTTTGGAAAGAGATCCAGGTACGAATCCCGGTAGCGCAACAACAAATTGATTTTATATGTATATCTTTGGGGGTTAGGTCGGTGATTAAATGAAATAGATGTTGTTTGATGTTGAGGTATTTATTGTTAACAAGGAAGACAGATAGAATGAAAGAAATGATGAAGATGTAAAAAGTGCGCGTGTATTATGAACTGAAATGAAGCGAGTCGGCGGTCTCGCTCGGCGCGCGTGAGCCACGAAACTGTCGCTAGCGTCGATGCCGACTGAGATGGGGATGAATATAAATTCTGATCGCTACAGCACTCCCCTTCCAGTGACCTAGTCGCAGGTCGAAGATCGCGATACGTCCGTGTGGTCAAGATGGGTTTCGCTGCTACAGCATGGACGGTGGGACGATTTGGACTTCACCAGTTTTGATAACATGACAGCTGCATTGCTTGAAGTTGATGACCAGGGCCAGGCGGAGCGGAATGGGTTGGAACCCCCTGGCAAGGCTGTCGCTAGCGTCGACGCCAACCGAGATGGCGGTGAATATAAATTCCGATCGCTACATATCTTTATAATTAACACATTTAATTAGTATTTAAATTTACTACTGTCAAAGCATAGATGGAGATGTCTATTATGCTTTATTTCATGCATTATCTATGGATTTTTTCGTCTTACAGATTAGGCATTAGAGATCTGTCACTTTAATGATGAAAATTTTCCCTATTACGTATTAAACAACGAGATTATCATTGGACGAACTGTCATAGCGGGATATTGAACGATTCAGTGTCGTACATTGCAACTTTCCAAGTGTCAGATGACTTTTGGAACAGCTGTGAGAAGTCCGCCATGTTTAACTTTGTTTTAATTTTTACTTTGGTAACTTTTTGTCCCCTGCATTGTCAATAAGAAAACCTGGTACCGAATTACTGATCCTCAGATCGATTGTATCCAGAGGAATTTGCCAATATAAACCAAAAAGATTCAGAACGACCTTTGGACAAAACGAATCTAATAATCTAAAAATAGTAAACAAATTGCGGGCGTACCTTTGGCGTTCCCATTGTGGTTGTTTTTGTACTTCCCCATCGGCTCCATCTGAATGATTTCCAGCAGTTCTATCGAGTTCTTGGCGCTGATCTGCGGCATCATCCGGTAGTTCACTGATCCTGCACCATTTCCAACACTCGCACCACTAAACACTACACCGACGTCATAACCTCGGCTTCAATATTGTACGCTTCTTCTCATTTGCACTGATTTTCTGTTTGTGTAAAAATATGTTTCTAAAATTAGTTCTTCAACGTTAGAAACGGATGACTTCATTATACATATCTATTAAATATATAAAATAGTGATTGTAGATCGTGCTCATGTGTCACAACAAACTCCCCGAATATAATGAGGCAGTACAAGAGGTGTGTGTAGAAACCACTATTGTGAAACACAGTGCTTCGTGTTGAATATCGAAGAAGTTTCCTTAAGTTTATGAGCTGTTAATACAGGAAAAAAATACAGGTGGGTCGTGCTTTCCGGTTGATCTTCGAGCTTTATCCTGTCTCTATACCGTAAAAACACTTTGAATAAACCACTATTTATTTCAAGACCAATGCTCCCTTCATCGGTATACAATGTATATAATAAATGGATGGATATAAATGAAACAATGTTATAACTCTACTTGAGTTTATTAGCACTACTCGAGTAGTGCTAATAAACTCAAGTAGAGTTATAACATTGTTTCATTTATATACATCCATTCTGACGAAACTCAGTAATATATGTATACTAAAGTTTAAAACAATGATATATATTTGAATATGTCCAAGAACACACAATTACCGAATTTTTACCTACAAAGGTATATCAGATATCTCAGAGCATACGAAAAATATATTGCAGTATGGGGTGATTACAGGGCTCGCGACCTGTTAAGAGAGTTAATTAAAAATATATGCATATAAAATCAATTCTATCGAAAAATATTATTGTTGCGCCACCGTGATTCGAACCTGGGAAGGTGCATTATTCAACTATGTTACAGCGACGATATTTATAGCGACAAATTTTCAAACCTATATGTTACATTATTGATTTTTTTGAGAGAGCCGTCCACCTTAGTTTTACGGAATCTCAAATACCTTCGAGTAGTCTGACAGCAGACGCCAGAATTATCAATTAACTTTTGGTCAAGTTGATACAATTTTATCAAAGGTATTTGAGATTCCGTAAAAATAAGGCAGATGGCTCTCTCTCATATAATGGATCAAAAATCAAAAAGATAACATATAGGTTCGAAAATTTGTCCCTAAAAATAACGTTGCTGTAGCATAGTTGAATAATGCACCTTTCCCGGTTTGGAAACAGATCCATGTTCGAATTCCGGTGGCGCAACAATAATATTTTTCGATAGAATTGATTTTATATGTATATCTTTCTAATGAATATATTTAATTAGTATTTAAAATATCACAGATCTATGTTCTGAATAATTACAACTTCACAGTAAGAATGTGTTCTCCTAATAATCATATTATATTATTTATTCATTTATATATATTTTGACATACATTACTCATAGTTTATTGTGTGAGATGGAGTAGACTTCACCTCTGCTGTATACAGCGTTGTCCTGGCTACTTTGCTACACTGAAGTCTGTGTTAAAGTAGACAGTTTTTTTTTATGATGGAGTTCAATTGCATCGTAGTATCGGCGCAGCAGCGTCGCTTCATTACATGTGTATGCCTGAATGTTATTTTATCGATCTTCTCCACTTTTTGGGGTTTGTTTAGAAATATTTACGCCCTCTGAAGATGAAGGGGGGGATTAAATATTCAGAGGGGAGCTTCGCGGTGCGCTCACGCAGCCGTCAGGGCCGCCCCGGAGTGACGACACGGCGTTCGTTACGTCGTTTATTGTTCTTCAGTGCACACCTCGTAATGTGAAGGTCCAAGAAATACTATTACATCTCTATTACATTTTAGTTACAAGGTCAAACGATACGCAGAGAGAGGCGCCCTTTATATCCCCGCACGCACGCCCCGACGGTGCGGCATTCACACACACACTCACACACACATTATACAATCTGATGGACATCACATTTATTTTGAGAATGAATATAATGGCCAGTGTCTCGGAAATAAATGTCGTTGTCGTTCGTCAGTTGAGTGATTTTGAATATCCCTAGCAGCAGAACGGAATAAGTATTTGTAATTAAAGGTCAATGTGTCCAATTTTTCAGAAAATACAGAATGAATATTATATAATTTTTGAATATTTTAGTTTTTATTTATGCTCGTGTAGGGGTTGACGGTACCGAGATTGTGGTAGTTATAGATTAATATTGATTCGCGATTGTGTCAGAAGATTTTGTCGATGTGAAACTGGAAGCCCCTAACATCTTCTAGTCTCGCGCGTGTTAGTTGTACGTCGCTATGTGGAGTGTCTGTTGTTGTAACTAGAGCAAGGTGTTCAATTGAAATAGCATTGGTATTAATTAATTTAAAATATTGTAAAATGGATGAGAGGAAGATCTGCGGAGAAGTGATCGCTAGCTTCGCGGACGGTGTCCGTTACCATGCATGTTGTCTGCGTATTGGTCGCTTGAGTTTCGGCCCCGTGTGGTTGAACAGTGAACCCTTACACGGTCGTGTCTGCTACATTGTTTCCTGAAGAAGATATAACGTTGATTTATCAGTAAATAGTGGTTAACACAAAGTGGTATTTTCTTATTATTTCTAAATAATTGTATAAGATCGAGCTATTTCAAAACATAATATAATTAATTATAATTCCTAATATAATTATTTTTGCACAATATGTAGCTAATCAGAAATCACTAAAACACCCCAAACTGCATCATCTACTGTCCTGTTCGGTTGCCACACGCCTGGCGAGACGAAATTAACATTCTCACGACGGAGAAAATTGATTGTATTTCTGGCTGTGCGAGATGGAGCTCCGATCTGCTGCAACGTCCTGGCTTTGTTTTGAAACTCTTTGATCGTTTTCCTAGCTCCCCGACGTTTTACAATTCGAAAATTTTTGATCAGAATACGGTATTTTGTCATTCTGGGCGACAATTTGAAAAAAAAAACGAATATAAACAGTGGGAAAATTAATAATCAAAGATGGCGACCGGAAATTGTCAAAATAAAACGTAATATAGGTAAATAAGTTAATTTACTAAACAATTTGTGCAATTTTTGATATAGTTAAACTAATTTTGATATAATTATATGACATTTTACGAAATATTCTCACTTTTTTTGGGCCACCCTGTAGATGGCTTTCAAATAATAGAACGATAGATGTAATAATACGAAAAGTGTAACACAATTTGTCGTCAATCCGTTATGTTGGCATAGCACAATCACGGATAATGCGCGTTCCCCGGATTGAAAGTGATCCAGGTTCGAATCGCGGTAACGCAATAATAATATTTCTCGATAAAATTTGATTTCATATGCATATCTTTCTAATGAATACATTTAATTAGTATTTAAAATATCACAGAGCTGCGTTCTGAATGATTACAACTTCGCAATGAGAATGTGTTCTCCTTAATAATCAATATAATACGCTCGGAAGACAGACACTCGTCGAACAAGCGCGGTGTGCTACACTTACACTTCAAAATAAATGATGTCGGAAGCGCTTCGTGAACGACCCCCCGTCGCATAGCGCTCCCCTATTGGCGTCCCCCTCGCCGCAACGTCAAGCCGACTCTGAACTGAGCTTTTAAATTGCCGAACAAAAAGGTCTATGAACAGTGAAACAAAATGAATTTATATATATATATATATATATATATATATATATATATATATATATATATATATATATAATAGATAACAATCTCAAACGGAAAGAACATATTACTAATTTCACAAACTAAATAAGGAAAACTGCCTACATATTATTTAGAATCGGAAACATCTCATCGCTTACATATCTGAAAATAATATATTACGCGTTTGTACAGTCACATTTGCGATGCGGTATTATTGGATGGGGAGGAGCATATAAAACTTATTATAAAACACAATTAGAAATCACTCAAAAAATTATTTAAAAAAAAGACTATCTAAGTATACAACTGTTGACAGATTTTAAAGTACCAAAAATAGTAGAACTATACAAAAAAAATTCAATAATTCAAATTTTCTAAATTATAAATCAATTAAATTTTAGAAGCGAATTCCGATCTGCAAGATATAGAGATCCAATTGATATCCCAAAACTAAAATATACCGCGATATATTTATCAAGGCATCAAATTTTTTAACAACCTCCCCATCACAATTAGAACAATTACGGACTATCATAAATTTGTAACTGAAGTAAACAAAATATGTACACAGACTAACTGAACTCGAATATACTCCTTCTCTATACACGAGTCTTACTCTCATAGAGAAGAAATAGATGTTTAAATATTTATATATATATCCACTGATTATTGAAATTGTATTATATTTATAATATTAATGAAAAAATATATTATATATATACGTCAGAACATAGTTATGTTATATTAAAACACATAGAATGAAGCATTCTGTTGCCGCCAGGATTAAAAACCCGGATAATTTCACATCCAAGGAAATGCCGCTCAACCTTGCGACAAAATATTCTGTAGTTTTTCGAGCGAATGAAATGTTACAGGTTCGTATCCCGGTGTTATAATGTATACATTTTAAACTAATATCAGATGTCTCGTGAAAGCACAGCTATTTTTTATTACATTTTTAATGGAAAATATATGGAAGTACGGGGTAATTGCGAGGCTTACGACCTATCGCCGATCGCCATTGTGTGCTGACAGTCTTGCCTCGGTTGGCAAGTTCCCGTTAGATATGATTCCATTCGAAGCGCCGTTCTCTTTATTTCCTGCAGTCACCCTCCTTTCCGTTTCTATCGAACGTGCTCTCCTTCGCACTCTCGCGACCTGGACAAGGTGAATTTTTGCCGGACTGGGACCGAGTTCTGCGACTGAAACACGTAAATGTGACGTCTACCCTCCCCTTTTGGGGGTGCGTGATTTATATAGCTTCTTTCTGGCTGCCTTTTGAAATTAATGTGACACCAAGTCTCTCATATTGTACGGGTACGGTTCTAGTACGACGATACCGGACCCAACCTACGATGGTGTTATGATGGTATGACTGAATGTAATAAAATAAATAAAAATATATGTAATTATGACGAATCGAAACGAGGGTAAACAACTCTCAAAACGATTCGGAATTGGGTGTAAATAAATAAAAAAAATATCGAACGTACTTCCCAAATACACAAACTCATCTACTTGTTCCAAACATTCATCAGCTCCAAGTATTTTTCCTCCTTCTCGAATACCATCACTTTCCACTTGTTAACATTCATCATGAAGTCGCTCTCCTTGCATACATCGTACATTGCACTCCCTACACTGTGTAGTTCTTATTCATTATATATATATAGGTATTTTTAAACGAAAATGAACCATTTCAAAATCTCACAACGCTTCTAGAAAGAACTTCTATAACAAATATAACATGTACATTTTAGATCACTACATCATACGTTAGACAAATGTCATCGATCACGAAAAGATACCTTCCAGTAAGACCTTTACTGTGCCCTTAGATCCTATCATCTCGCAACTAGTAAAATGGGCGTTCTTACATATACAGTACAAGTGATAATTTTACATACTTAAATATTGTCCTTCTTTACCCGGAACCGGTTTAGAAGGTTTTTCAGAGTGAATATTATGTTTCAGGCTGATTTTGTTTGGCCGCCATTTTGGTTTTGTCAAATATTTATCAATTCGCATTCTGTATTCGTATAGAGTAGTTGATTACAATTTATTATAGAGTATTTAAAGTTTGAACAACGTGTTGAAATTATTTAAAAAAATATATCTAAATAACAATGGCAGAGCTGTAACCTTTAATGGTTGGAAAACGAGGTCGATTGTACTTGCAACACGTGTGGTTTAAACAGGACGGTGCCACCTCATACACAGAAAATTTTCAAAATGTGATATCAACCGTCTCCTCGATCGCCTGATTTGACGGTTTCCGACTATTTTCTGTGGGGGCACTTGAAAGGAAAGGTCTACACCAACAAGCCAATAACAGTTCCGATGTCGCAGGACAATATTCGAAATGAAATAACACGCCAAGTGTGCGAGAATATTATGAAAAATAATGGTTAAAGGAGCACGCGTTTGTGTCGCTGCCAGAGGCGGCCGCTCGGCCGATGTCACATGAAAAATTGATGCAAATCAACATGAGCACGAGCATCGTGCAAGGGAAAGAGATAGACTGAGACTGCCGTTCAGGAAGAAGGCCAAATCTCAGTACAGTGCGATGAATTTTTTTAATGAAATGACAGAAAACGTAAGAAAGAAATATAAACTGAATAGATTTAAAATGAAACCGACTAAATATACAAAAAGATAAGTATTAAGAAGAACACATTCTTATTGTGAAGTTGTAATTATTCAGAACAGACGGTCTGTGATATTTTAAATACTAAATTAATGTATTAATTATAAATATATACATATCAAATCAATTTTGTCGAAATATATTGTTTTGCGTCACCGGGATTCTGAATAATTACAACTTCACGATAAGAATGTGTTTTCCTTAATAATATATGTTGTATCAATGTGTCCAAAATTTAATAAAAATGAATTGATAATTCTGGCGTCTGCAGTCGGTTTACTCAAAGGTATTTGAGATTCTGTAAAAATAATGTAGATGGCTTTCAAATAATGGAACGACAGGTGTATTCATTTGAAAAATGTAACATATAGGTTCGAAAATTTGTCAAGAAAAATATTGGCGTTATAGCACAATGGTAGTGCACTTCCCCGGATTGGAAATAGAGATCCAGGTTCGTATCCCGGTGACGCAAAAACAATATTTTTCGACAAAATTGATTTTATATTATATATTTATAATTAATACATTAATTTAGTATTTAAAAGATAAGTTTTAGTAAAAGAAAATATTTTAATCTTGTTTATATTACAACATATATAAGGAGTGCTTATGTATGCACTATGTTAAGAATTACTATTCATAATTGTAATAAACAAAATAATTGATAAATAAAAACTGAATTAAAAAAACATGTTTCATTTTCTAGTTATTTAAAAACAACATCGACTCGGAACATAATATTCACCCTGTATAACATACAATTTTGTACGAATTATTCACTAAAATATGACAGAGCGTCTGTTCTGAATAATTCCAACTTCACAATAAGTATATAAGTTGTATCAATGTGTCCAAAATTTAATTCTGGCGTCTGCTATCGGTCCACTCAAAGGTATCTGAGATTCCGCAAAAGCAAAGCAGACGGCTTTCAAATAATGGAACGATAGGTTTGAAAATTTGTCGTCAGAAGTACTGTCGCTGTAGCATAGTTGAAAGAGATCAAAGAGTAGGGCAACAGCAATATATGTATATCTTTCTAATTAATATATTAATTCGTATTCAAAAATTATTTTTTTTGTATATTTAATAAAAGATTTGAGATATCACGGAGCTAAGCTCGCGAGACTATCGAAACTTAACATATTAAAAAGAGACATTCATTTCGTATACACCCATTATTTATCTAAGAGTCATGATAATATACAGGGTGTAATATACCTAGTACACAATACTTTACGGGTGGATACCTGACTGAATTACGAGTCGAAAATGTTCAAGGAACGCGTGCCTAATCGCAACCGTGTCGGAGATATCAATATTTCAAAAAAAAAAAAAATTGCAATTATGAAATTAATTCGATTAATTGCAATATTTTATTGATTCTAAATTATATATTAAATATAAAAAATTTAAAATCATCAAATTTCTAGCGCCTTGACTTTTACGTAGACTTCAAAGGTCAACTCAATTTTATAAAAATTTCAAAACAATAATCTTTTCCGTAACTGTGCATAATTTGCACATATCCCTTGAACATTTTCGACTCGTGATTTAGTCAGGTGTCCGCCCGTAAAGTATCGTGTACTAGGTCTGTTCTGTAACACCCTGTACGGGTACACTGAAATTGAGTTGACTACAACTTTTTTGTATTCAATAAAATATTATAATTAATCAAAATAATTACGATTTTTTTTTTTTAATGTTTGTATCTCTGACACGGTTGATATTAGACATACATACCTTGAACATTTTCGACTCGTAATTTAGTATTGTGCCACCAATAAAGTATTGTGTATAAGTCTGTTCTGTAACACCCTGTATAGGTACATTAAAATTACTAACCTCATTACTATCGATTTGACCACATTATCAATGAAAAACTACTATGACTTGTGAATAAATCTAGAGAACCGACAACAACAACGACGCTTCACAATATTTTACAACTGGTCGCGCAGGGGAAGACGTAAAAGGCAGCAGTTGGAGGTGTAGATTGAATAATATTATTTTGACTGCGTAATCTCAAAAAGAATCTGTAATCAAATCACCATACTGCTTAAATATTATCCACTTCGAGTTCGCTGGGCTATTCTAGAGAAATTGTCAATATATTGTATGGTAATACAATATGTAAGCTGAATTAAATGAATATATATGAATATTTGATAACTTGTCAAGGAGTACAACGAGTCCATCCCCGCCGAGAACGTAAACAAACTGACATATGTAACTGCCGAACGGCGCTGGCCCGCGGCCGGGCGAACTTCCCGACGCCGCACCTGACCTCAAACGCGGCCGATCCTCGCCGTTCCGGCGCTGGGACGACGACTGAACACCGGCGCGTCACTTCACCAACTTTCGCAGTGTTTTCTGTACATGTCCGCGTCTGTTTTCCGGACAACGCGCGACACGACCCGCCGGCCAACGCGCACGGAATGTTTTGACGCCCGACTCGCTGTTGCTTCGCGTATTGCCTGCGTGTAGGCGCTGTGCATTCGGAGCAGACGGCCGGCCCGTTTTGGGGCGCGATTCTCCCTCGGCGAGCGCGGATTTGCACATCGCGATTTCTGTTTTAAACGTGCGCACGTATCAACGTGGAATGTGCACAGGAGCGACTGAAATTGGATCCGAAGAATGTATTGTATCAGATTATATTCCATTAATGGTACATACCGACAAATTAATAGACATGAAACAAAGTGTACATATCGGAGAGAGATTTGGAACATCGGTTGCGTAACAAGGAGCATTCTACACACATTATTTGTGGAAACATAACACATTTACGCAACAGTAAATATATTTACTTTTATCTTTGTGTAAAAACATGACGTATTTTTTAAGTAATAAAATAAAAACGCGCGTTTCGGTATGTATAATCATTAAATTAGTAGTCGACACGTGTATCAATCGTCGCGTGAAAGACACATCTAACTCGGCCAGCGCACGCTCTGCCGCTAAAGTGACAACATTTCGTAAAATGTGACATAATTACGTCAGTCGGTGTGGTCTCGAATGGAGAAGACTAGTGTTGTGTTCGCTGGACCAGGCGCTAAAGTAAACACTGAATATGATTGTGAACATGTTCTCACACAAGGTTTGATGCCTGTCATTCAAGTGACGCGTCGCCACCACGACTGGACAATAAACATCTCTTAAAATCATTTAAATACAAGTTATAATTAACACACAAAAAGTAATGTTCTCATTTATAATCTTAACTATTAAATTGATGGAAAATCTCTAAAAACGAAAATTTTGTTTTCACGCAGACGTCAGCCACTAGTCATTATAATTATAATTATTAGTGAAATTAATTAATTATTAAGGAAAACACATTCTTATTGTGAAGTTGTAATTGTTCAGAACAGACGGTCTGTGATATTTTTAAATATTAATATGCTGGCGTCTGCAGTCGGTTTACTCGGAGGTATTTGAGATTCTGTAAAAATAATGTAGATGGCTTTCAAATAATGGAACGACAGGTGTATTCATTTGAAAAATGTAACATATAGGTTCGAAAATTTGTCAAGAAAAATACTGGCGTTACAGCACAATGGTAGTGCACTTTCCCGGATTAGAAATAGAGATCCAGGTTCGAATCCCTGTGACGCAAAAACAATATTTTTCGACAAAATTGATTTTATATGTATATATTTATAATTAATACATTTATTTAGTATTTAAAAATTAATTAATATCTATTATACTATAAAGGGTGTCCACGGTGAAAAGGGTTGGTTTACATTGTTTGAAATGTGACAGGTTATTTTTATAAATTTAAATGGAAAAAGTCGCATCGAAATACATATATACAGGGTGGCCCAAAAATAGTGAGAACATCTCGTCACACACGAGCTATTTCAAAACGTAATATAATTGATTATAATTCTTAATGTCATTATTTTTGCGCAATATTTAGCAGAAATCATCAATACACCAAATTAACATTCTCAGTTAATTGTATTTCTTGTTGTGCGAGATGGAGCTCCGTTCTGCTGTGATGTTTAGCTATGCTCCCGGCTATGTTTTGAAACTCTTTGATAATTTTCCTAGCACCCCGACGTTTTTCAATTCGCAAATTTTTGATTACAATTCGGTTTTCTGCACTGATTTTTATCATTAAAAAAAACAAATATAAACAATAGATAAATTAACAATTAAAGATTTATTTATCTATTTTTTATTTATATAAATATTGACCCACATATTTTTGTTCTAACAGAGGTGGATACATAATAAACATAAGACATTACTCATAGTTTAATGTGTGGGATGGAGTAGACTTCACCTCTGCTATATACAGCGTTGTCCTGGCTACTTTGCTACACTGAAGTCTGTGTTAAAGTAGACAGTTTTTTTTCGTGCTGTTGTGGTGTTATTTATCCACAGGAATAAAAAGAGAATTATAAATATGTATAAAAAAGTAAAAATATATGTAGTCGGAGTGTTGTAGGACTAGTGAATTATTAGTGAAGGTATTGTATAAATTATATTAGAATGTTGGATAGCCATGCTTCTGATTCATCTCTACCTGATTGGATCATATATTGGGTGCATATTTGTGTAATCTTATTAGAATTAAACGATTTCCAGTTAGTATTAAGTGTGTTGTACAGTTTCGGAGCTAAGAACGTGTAGAATCTTTGATAAAATGTCGTCGTTGCTCTCGGAACTGGTGTGTAGATGTTCGTTGTTTGTCTTGTGTCGTGTCCATGGTTTATGCTTGAGGAGAGTTGTTGTTAGCATGGAAATATTGAACGAGTCTCAACATAAAGATTTGTCTTATATCTAGGACATTAATGAAACGTAAGTAAGTAAATTAATAAACTATTTAAGCTATTCTTGTTACAGTTAAACAAATTTCGATGTAGTTATATCACATTTTACGAAATGCTCTCACTTTTTTCAAAATTTTCAAACCATTTTCTAGTTAATTAACTAGTCTCGATTGTCCGTCAACAGTTTTGCACGGTTTACCGAGAACTTCAAAATTTGCGACGAACTGACAGCTCGTCCAGCGCGACAAACAATCTGGAGAATCGCTTTTTTTTAGTCAGCTTTTGAATGCGATTCTGTTGCCGGAGTCGGTCATTATTTGAATATTAAAATTCGGATGCAGCAGATCTGATTTGAAACTACTCCCTCCCCCGAGTGGGGGAGCATATCGATTGGCGGCGCGCGGGGGGGCGGGCGCCGCGGGGCCAGGCCCGGCCAACCCCGGGACCGCGACAACAAACCGCTGATGTTAAGTTCATATCTAGTAAAAGGCTAAATTCAAGTCGAGAGAACTCAAAACAACTGTCGAGGAAAGCTTCAGACACATTCTCCACAATGAAAAATGTAATCTTAAATACTAATTAAATGTATTAATTACAAAGATATACATATAAAATTAATTTTATCGAAAAATATCGCTGTTGTTCCAATCCGGAGAACGTGCATCATCCGATTATGCTATACCAACGCATTAATACATCTATGTTACCATTATTCGAACAAATTCTCATTTTCGTACATTGACAAATGCTGTGTTTGGAAAGATGTCTTCAATTTACTTATGTATAAAAAAATTATAAATATCTCAATAGAGACGAAGCTATTTTTTATAATATTTAATGGAAATATGTGGAAGTATGAGATAATTACAGATTACAGGGCTATCTTATATATATATATATATAACATTCACCATTATGTATAAAAAAAATTAATAGCCTCCCTACACAAATTAAAGAAATAGAGGATATAAAAGAGCTTAAAAAGAAACTAAATGAACACTTCAAAAATTGGACAATAAACAATATTACAGAATACTTCAGAAGCACACAAAGGGACAATGAATAGAGTATGTAAGGTATTATATACAATTATTGTAGTGTAACTCCCTCTCCGAGCACAAGAGCTGGTCTCTTTTTTGGAGAGGTAAGCGAAAGAAACACCCTGTATGTATATAACATTTATTTTGCTATTGTATTTCGCTAATTAAATAAGTAAAATAAAATATCATGTATCAATTTTTTTATGTTAATATGCGGGAACACTTGGAGTACCACTATACTGTCGCCATCTATGGACTAAATTTGATAATTAATTGCCCTGAAACAGCATATATGTCACGATGAATTTTAATTATTTAAAGCAATATTCTTAACCTGTAAAATGTTTTTAACACAATTGTACTAGAATACGCATGAAAAATCAATATTTTTAAATTTTATACATTTTTAAATTTATTTAATTACCCATTCTTCCGAATTTGTAAAACACATTTTTGACGCGTCTTTCGAATCGGTCGCGACTCGTGTTATTGACACATTTCCGCATCCAAATTTCCAACCATACCTTTCCTAATGCTCGTCTTGTCTCGTCTTGACGCCAGCAGACGTCAACGTGACCGATATTTGTTCGATCGCGACATCGCGATGACATTCGCGGTGTGGATTTGTCAGCTCCAGTGTACAAGCACTATAATTGTGTTTGATCACGTAATGTTTGTTTTGTGTGTACCGTGGGTGAAATTTTGACATCGCCGTCTTCAATTGGATGCGGAGATCTGCTCATCCGCGCTGTGTACCGCATGCCGATTGTATTATCTCGGCGACGACTGCAGTAAGGCGAGCAGTCCTTCCGAACTCCGGATCCCGAGATCACTGGTCCTCTATCTTCACCGACCTCATCCTGTATCCAGGTTTCCTTATTTCCTTCTTTCCCTACCCTGCGATGATTCCGATTTACAACTGGAATCGTCATAATCCATTCCGCATATTTTAAATTCGCTCATTTGAATCCTATTGGTGCAGGATTTACAGTTTCTTAACACCCGTACTTCCATATATTTGTATTAAATATAATAAAAATTAGCTTTGTCTCTGTGAGATATCAATTATTTATAGGGACGCTCAAAATTTGTTAGGTTATAGCAGCCATGTTGTTAAAATGACATCTGTCAAATTTATTGTCAATTGTTAAGTAGTATACGGCAAATCACCACGGAAGGTTGAACAACGTGTGCAAATCATCAAATTTTGAGGGCAATTTGACAATCGATTTGAGGGCACGGTTGTCTGGCGCGACGGTGACGCGAACTGGCCACAGAGATCGTGCGATTTAACGCCTTTAGACTTCTTTTTTTGAGGCTATCTTAAATCGCAAGTCTTTACGAATAAGCCGCAAACAATTGACCCCCTCAAAGTCAACATAACAAACGCCATCCAGCAAATTTAGCCAGATTTATGCGATAAAGTTATAGAAAATTGGACCTCCCAAACCTGCCACCGAACAAAACCGCAGCGGATATTCGAACAACGTTATATTCCACACTTAATGCCATAAAATATACTTTCAAATGAAAGAAAAATTGAGTGAATATCTCACACACAACCTGTTTAACTTATATTTTAAAATCGAGCGTCCTCGTTGAAAGACCCTTTATTTATTAAAAGTGCCTTTGTAGGTGAAAATCTAGTAATTGTGTGTTCTTGGATGCATTCTAATATTGTTTATTTTTTTATAATACAATAAAAAACTTGAAATAATAAAACTACCCTTTTCCGTTTTTACAGTTTCGCCTGACTGGTTCATCCCCAGCCGCACGTATCGTATACATTTTTAATCTGCGATCTGGAGCCCGCGGGTTTCCAACCCTGCCAGACCTCCCCCGGGGGTGGGCACTATAAATACGTCCCGTCGCCATGGCAACCCCGAGCGGGAGACAGAGACGGCGGCCGACAGAGGGGTGCGGCGACCAGGGGTGGCGCGTTACAATCTGTGCCGCCTGACCAGCCTCTAGTCTGTTGTAAAGTGGACGTTTACGTTATTATACATCTTGTACAGTAATCTCGTCAGCAGAAAGTGATGGTATTCGAGAAGGAGGAAAGACAAATACTTGGAGGTGATGAATGTTTGGAACAAGTAGATGAGTTTGTGTATTTGGTAAGTATGTTTGATAGAAACGGAAAGGAGGGTGACAGCAGGGAATAAAATGAAGAGCGAAAGTAGACTGAATGAAAAGGAAATAAGATTGCTTAGATCTATTATCTATCTTAGTTTTGTGAATAAGATTAAGAAAGGATTACTAAGATAGTTTGGTCATATGGAACGGATGAATGATGAAAGAATGGTAAGGAAGATATATGACGCGAATATTGATGGCACCAGAATCAGAAGAAGACTTGGCACGACCGGCTTGTATGATAAGATGTATGAATGTGGACGAGGCGAGAACTGTGTGTCAGGACAGAAAAGTGTGGCGCTCTATCCACTCAGCCAAACTCCCGCGGGGAAACGGCGTGATGATAAGTTACTCTCTGCCAAACTCCCGCGGGGAAACGGCATGATGATAAATTACTCTCTGCCAAACTCCCGCGGGGAAACGGCATGATGATAAGTTACTCTCTGCCAAACTCCCGCGGGGAAACGGCATGATGATAAGTTACTCTCTGCCAAACTCCCGCGGGGAAACGGCGTGATGATAAGTTACTCTCTGCCAAACTCCCGCAGGGAAACGGCGTGATGGTAAGTTAGTTAGTTACATCTCTGTCAGCATCATCAGCGCTGATCGCTTGCTTCAACTCTCGCGATCGTGGACTTTGTGTAGCGACGCTCAGGTCATGTTTCGGACACGGTGTGTCCATCTGCTTGTAGATCAATATCTCACCCTTTATCCCTGTACCCCGTTCCCTATGATCGTCAACTTCTCCTGGCTGTCTCCATCTCACTCCAAAGTATGAACGATTATATTCCAGCACGTTACGGAGAGCCTTTCGTTCGTCTTGGAATCCACTGTTTATGACATTTAGATATCCATCAGATCTTGTATTAAAGAGTACAATGCCCTAGACAAAAGACAAATTTATATGTCAGACTCGTCCAATATTTCCATCCTAAGAACAGCTCACCCCGAGCAATAAATCATGGACACAACACAACACAAGACAAACAACGAACATCTACACGCCAGTTCCGAGAGCAACACCGACATTTTATCAAAGTTTCTATATATTCACTAACTCTAACTGAAAATCGTTCACTTCCAATACGATTACACAAATATATGGTCCAACTGGGTAGAGATCGATCAGATCCATCGCTATCTAATATTCTAACATAATCATTATACAGTGTCTAATCTCACAACAGTTTTATTTTTATTCCTTTTGAGTCTTTATCTTTAAATAACACCACAACGGCACGAAAAAAACTGTCTACTTTCACACAGACGGCAGTCTAGCAAGGTAGCCAGGACAATGCTGTATATATCAGAGGTGGAGTCTACTCAATTGTAATATAATTATGTCTTATGTTTATCATGTTATATTATTATATATTCAACTGTTACAACGAAAACATATATGTCAATAAAGCCTAATAAATAAATAAATCTCAATCACCGTGTCATTATTGTACGAGTATACATTTTAATGAAAATACGTGAATACTGAACATGCCTTACACATTGTCATGTTGAATTTAATCTCTCAAGTTGTAATTTTTACAACTCGCCACGTTTATAAGAGGTAAACACTGAATCAGTGATAAGTACGAGGCTCACAGTGCCACTGGAGTTCGGGGAGACGCGCGTGACGGCACGACACGATCGAGGGAATAACAGGGTAAGATTTAGATCTTGTTGATAATAGTGCATCATCTGTAGAACATTTCATTGTACTCTACAATTTCCTTTTTCGAGCCCCGGACTAGGGGCACCCGGTTCTAATCTGGAGTTGGCGTCGCGGATAGGTGGGATATGCGGTGAAAGGCAGTCTCCATTTGGGATGGAGGAATCTTCGCCACATCCAGCGTGACGGTTACGATCCCATACGATGGAGGATGAGGTGACTGATTTTCCTTGCGTCTTATCTGAGAGGCTTCTCTTTCATTAATTAGCTTTGATTCCTAGTCCGAACTACACATCACTGAAATAGATGAAAGAAAGGTTGTCAGCTGAAGGTAAGTGTGCAGAACTCGATTCCAGCCGAACCCACATTTTCATGTCAACCACAGTCTAGTCGGTGACGTTGCCCTGGCGTTCTATCCGCAGGAGCCAGAACCCATCGTAACAATATTTAATACCTAATAACAAATTTAAACTAAAAAATATATAAATAAATATCAGATATCTCATATAGACGAAGCTGTTTTCTACGCTAAGCTTACGATCTGTCTTCGGCTGGCTTAAGTGATCAAAAAAATCGGATTCTCATTGAGTTCAAATTCATTATCAAATTTGATCCATAGATGGCGATGGTGTAGTGGCACTCGAAGCGAGTTCACATATTAACATATATATAACTTTCTAAAATTTGGTATATGTGCAGACTGAACGTTATATTTATATAAAGTGATCACTTAAGACAGGTCGTAAGCCCTGTAATTACCCCACACTTCTATATATTTCCAATTAAATATAATAAAAATAGCTTCGCCTCTAAAAGATATCAGATATTTATTTAATAACAGTGCATTTGTGTGTAAAAATGCATTAATTGTGTTCTTGCACATATTCAAGTTTATATTTAACAATTTTTTACTAATTTTTCGTTATTTCTACAACGAATTACAATATTACCTTACATATAGTTTTACTACCATTCTTCGTAGAGTATTGTCAGTGTGATATTTATCTAGCCCGCGCCAGCCCTGAGCGCGGAAGTAACCCCAGCAGGCTACTGTCGGGGAGAAAGGTCACATTATTGAGGATGGTAATATGGACCTACGTATGTTAGTCGGCGCTGGGAGCGAGGGGCGGAATCATCGTGCACACATGTACACGACGGCCATATCGCTGCGGGTTCGGGCCGCGTCCACAAGCGAGATTTCTGACTCGAAACAATCTCTGAAACGGGAATAGGGAAACGGAGGCTATTGCCGTACACTAAGGGCCGGTTGTGTGCTCAGTAGTAACATTTTACTAACGCCTGTAGTAAAATTCCTTCGCGCGTTGTTGACACATCAAATTTACTACTGTCAAAGCGCAGATGGAGATGTCTATAGGTGTGACAAATATTATTTATCTTATGCATTATCTATGGATAATGAATGCTTCACTAAATGAACGCTTCGTTCGTGATATGTTGGTACCACTGGTTGGCTCACTGGGTCTCAATAGCTTCGCACTTCATACAGTACAACGAAGTGAGGTTAAGTCGTTATTGAATTATACTTCAATGAAATACATGAAGTGAGCGGCAAACTCTTTCGTCTCTATACACACACAGTTCGCAGCTAATTGTATTATTTGCTAATGTAATATGGTGTGAAGTATTGAACTAATGAAGCGTCAGCACGATTTAAAATGTGCGAATTATGAAGCGTGAGCATAAAGAACTAATTTATTGAAGTACTTCGTACAATACGTACCCGTCACTAGTAATAATGTATATGTAGCGACCGGAATTCAAATCCACCGCCATCTCAGTCGGCATCGACGCTAGCGACAGCGCTGCCGGCTGCTGCTACAAGCCTGGCTCGAAATTCACCGCTAGGCAGTCTCTCCAGTTTCAGCGTTTCACGGCGGCGGTCTTGCCGGCCCACGCGCCGAGCAAGACCGCCAACTCGCTTCATTTCATTTCATAATACACGTGCACCTTCTACATCTTCATTCATTCTTCATTGTTTCTATCATAATGCCACAATAAGCCGCCACACGCCAAATCACATATCTTTCATTTAACCACCGTCCTAACTCCCAAATATATTAAACAACGATATCATCATATCGGACTAAATAGAGGGATATTGAATGATTCATTGTCGTATACTGCAACTTTCTAAGTATCGATCTGTCAGATGACTTTTGGAACAGCTCCGCCATGTTCAACTATCGATTCTCGTTTTTACTATCGTATATAGCAGAGTAAAATGAGTTTACTACGAGATGTACTTTCGAGAAGTAAATATTTTTTTACTAACGTTTAAACAACCCGTAAAATAAAATGTTACTACTGATTACACAGCCGGCCCTAGGAGAGCGCTCTGACAGGCGCGGCTCCCTTTCAAGTCAATCTCCGCGCACGCACACACACCTATCTCTTCCCACGTCGCGTTACCACGTACAAATATTCGGACATTACACCAATATAAGGTGTTAAATTACGAATATTTGACATTTGACGTTCGACATACTGAGACACGGTGTGTATGCGGGGACTACAAAAGCTGAGAGTTGCCTCTAAAGAATTTCATGAGAGCAAATTCCGTATTTCAGAGATTGTCGAGAGTCGAGAATTTTTTTAAATGTTATTCTGCGATAAGTGTCAATATTCTGGCAATAATCGGTTAGCTGGGTACTTAATTTATTTTCTGATTTCTACACAGTGCTCGTCGTTAGCTTCTGTTTGTATCTTCTCATTGTCTAATTCTTTTATCCATGGTACAATTAGTTTATTATATTTACTATTGCTCCAATTGTTGTAATTTTTTTCCATTGGAAGTTTGTTGAATAATTTAGTGGAGCAATATTTGAAGGTTCTCATTTATTTTGAGCTATTTCAAATTGGCATTTTGTGTATTACTTCAATTGTAGACTAGTGCTCCCTTCTCCTCCCCATCCAATAATGCTATATTCTATTATTGTTTGATAGAGCGCGTCAGCGTAAGTCGATTGCTCTGTACAGATCGATACTTATCACTTGAGCTGACGCAAATACTCCGCGATTTTATTATATTTATAAATATTTCACACTAAATACTCAATATTTAGAGGAAAGGTATTGAAATAACTATTTAATACTAAATTAATGTATTAATTATAAATATATACATGTAAAATCTATTTTGTCGAAAAATATTGTTTTTGCGTTACCGGGATTCTGAATAATTACAACTTCACGATAAGAATGTGTTTTCCTTAATAATATATGTTGTATCAATGTGTCCAAAATTTAATAAAAATGAATTGATAATTCTGGCGTCCGCAGTCGGTTTACTCAAAGGTATTTGAGATTCTGTAAAAATAATGTAGATGGCTTTCAAATAATGGAACGGCAGATGTATTAATTTGAAAAAGTGTAACATACGGGTTCGAAAATTTGTCACGAAAAATACTGGCATTATAACACAATTGGTAGTGCACTTCCCCGGATTGGAAATAGAGATCCAGGTTCGAATCCTGGTAACGCAAATACAATATTTTTCGACAAAATTGATTTTATATGTATATATTTATAATTAATACATTAATTTAGTATTTAAAATATCATAGAGCTATGATCTGAATAATTACAACTTTACAATTAGAATGTGTTCTCCTTAATGAAATAACTATTCACTGCCATCTCATTTAAAATGCTTTAAAATTACACATTCCTCGCGGTAACAAAAGTTGACCTTATGGCTAATGGCTGCGCACGAGGTTTTTTCTATCACGGTATGCTGAGGGTTAATATTTCAAATTAAATTAACATCTCGGTGTTGGTTTATAAAACCAGCCTTAGGCGTATACAGAATATAAAATAATGTGCGGAATATGTTTAGCAGAGATATACGCTCGTATGCACGGGTATGCATATATCTAAGCTGTATTAAAGGGCAATATTAACACGGAGCCATTTCTCAGACTGTAAAAATAATCTCGACCTTTAACGGCTACGAAACGCGGACATGTAAAAGTCAAGGAAATATTGATAATATGTTAGCTCTTGTTTTCTAAAAAATAGATATGCGTCACGTCAATGTTCGTACTATGCGTGTAATTGAAGACTTAAGACGACACAAGTTTATACACTTGGTGCAGAGACCTTTCTTTTGTTCGCACTGCACTTATATAGCATACATTAAAACCAGTCTGATAAATAGGCTTATTATAGGTTCCGGTTTGCCCGGGTGGTGTGACATTTTGTTGCGGGTGCCGTCTGTGTATTCAAATTCCCCTCCTGGCGCTGACTGGGGCGTATCGGACCGCGTCTAGCGTCGCCCTACCAGTACCCGCTGGGGGGTTGCCTTCCGACCTCCTGGTTTGCTGAACGCGCTCCGAGGAGGGGAACAGGAAATGTGTCATCTAGGACACACTTTCAGAATGTCTGCGGTTGATAACAGAGTTTTATGCGAGAGATTAAACTCAATTACACTAGTAAGATGGCAAGATAGATGGACTTTTTCCTTCTTCCACTCAGTTGCAGTCCGAGAGAAAGACCAGGGGGGTTCTCCGATGTTTGATCATTACTGGGTGCAGCTGGTTTCGGGACACGGCGAATTTAGAAGTAATTATATGACTTTGGTCTCGTATCTGATCCGCGGTGAGACAAGCGCACTATATTGACGGCTGCAAGAGAGGATATGATTGACAGTTTGGTGGGGGTGGATATGGATTCCGTCAGGAACTCCGATCTTCTCAGTTGCAAAAGGAATCTGGAATTGTACAGAACCTTTGTGAGAGATTGGGTGTCTAAATGGGAACTTCTAAGGGGCTCTAAGAGCCCTGGGACTCCCAATATCTAATTGAGACTAAATTTCATTAAATTTATTTCTTTATACTCTGTTTTTAAATTCTTTAGTCATACACTTTATTTTGTCATTTGTCGTTTTCATTTTGTTGTATTGTAGTCCCTATTTTGTTTTTCTCATGTTATTAGGATGTTACGGCCGGCAGTGGTGCTCTGATGACTGATCAATTTGTTGTTAATTTTGTTTTGTCTTTTTCTCTTTTTCAGGGGCGTGTTCTTTTTTCCTTCATCTCCCCGACCGAAGCTACATTATAATTTATTTGTTTTTTCATCTACTACGTCTATTTGTTAAAATGTTTGTGAACTATCAATAAATAAATAAAGGATCGGGGCCAATGAGGGTTTTTGTGATGCCGGCTGTGCCGCTCCGTCTTGTCACTATGTGCGAGAAGAAAATCGCACAGCTGCCTATTGGCATTTAAAAAAATGCCAACCTGGCGGCGAATGAGTAGGACCATATAAGTCCTGGATAAGCGACGGGTTCACCCACCCTCAGTGGCTCAAAAATAATACTTAACAATTTTTTTAAATTTTTTATTATTTGACAGAAGTGTATATTTAATAATATAACATGATAAACATAAGATACATTTATATTGCAATAAAGTATATACTCGTGTGGGATGAAGTAGACTCCACCTTTAATATATACAGCGTTATCCTGGTTACTTTTTTGGGGGTTAGGACGGTGGTTAAATGAAAGATATGTTATTGGCGAGTTGCGGTTTATAGTATGATAAAAACAAGAAAGACATAGAATGAAATGAATGAATGAAGGTTGTAGAAGGTGCGTGTGTATTACGAAAGGAAATGATGTGAAGCGAATTGGCGGTCTCGCTCGGCGCTCCCGGGCAAGCAAGACCGCCGTTGTAGAACGATGAAACTGGAGAGACTGCCTGGCGGTGAATTTCGAGCCAGACTTGTAACAGCAGCCGGCAACGCTGTCGTTAGCGTCGATGCCGACCGAGATGGCGGTGGATTTGAATTCCGGTCGCTACACTTTGTTAGACTGGAGTCTGTGTTAAAGTAGTCAGTATACTTTGTTTATTATTTAACATGTTTCAATACCTACGATATCTTCTTCAGGAAACAATATATGCTGAAATTAAATATACAAGCTTAGATAAAAACAAAATTATAAATAAGTAGGAACTAATATGAAAACAGATTTAAAATTCAATAATAAAAAATATCTCAAATTCTACACAACTAGCTTTTTACACTAATAACAAATTAAAGAATTATATATTAAATAACAAGGAAAAGAAAGATTTTAAAAAATTGGGGGTCTACAAATTAATTTTCAATGATTGCAATAATTTTTATATAGGTAAAATTTGCAGAAATTTTGATATTAGAATTAAGAATCACTTGAGATATCTAAATGGCAACAACTATTCTGAATCCTCTAACCATCTTTTGGAAACAAACCATTCTTTTGACACCAACGAGGGTTTAGAAACTATTCGTACAAATACTAATATTTTACAATTAGATCAATTTAAAATTTTTGAATTAATAAAAAGTGCTAATAGCAAGCTAAATATTATAAATAACCAAATCAGTTTACCTTTTAAGTTTGTTTTCATATTAGTTCATACTCATTTATAGTTTTCTTTTTATCTACGCTTGTATTTTTACTTTCAGTATACATTGTTTCCTGAAGAAGATACCGTATATATCAAAACAAGTTGAATAATAAAAAAATAGTGGTTTTAATAGTAAATACTTTGTTTTATTATTTATGTAGCGATCAGAATTCATATCCACCGCCATCTCAGTCGGCATCGACGCTAGCGACAGCGCTGCCGGCTGCCGCTACAAGCCTGGCTCAATCGTGCACCGCAAAACAGTCTCTCCAGTTTCATTGTTACAAAACGGCGGTCTTGCCCGCCCATGCGCGCCGTGCGAGACCGCCGACTCTCTTCACTTCGAAATCCACGCATATCTTCACTCATCCATTATATTCATTCTCATCTACCTTCATTGTTATATCCATCACAATAAACACCTCAACATGCAAACAACATTTCTTTCATTTAATCACCGTCCTAATCCCCAAATTTATATAAAAATGAGTCAACAAAGTAATTTTGCTAATATTGAAGAAGGAAATATAGTTTTGGTTGCTCGTCAGTTTATTTATAGCAACTTCAGCTAATTGGAAGCGTCTTGGAATTTTATGCCCGCAGTTAGCGATGTTGATGATCAACGTGCCCAAATAAATTTACTCTTGAACTACCTCGCATCGTGAGAAGTTGTTTCTGCTAGAATTACCTAATTTTAAAGCCGCATTTCTTTTCATGAGTGAGTACGGAAATAAAGTGAAATCAGTGGGTCATACTGATGGAATTTTTACCAACTCTTCCGGTATCCCGGACCCAGCAATTTTTTCGAACTCGTGCGGTCCAGATATACTCATCGTTTTATTGTGATTAGTTTTATATGAAAATAAAATAAAAACTGCAACTACATTCCCCGACAATTGATATACCCAGCTACTGTCAAACAGCCTCACGTGTGGCTTAAACTTAATCAGAGAATAGACGTCAAGTTGCTCGGTGAAGTTATATAAACATATATTGCTAATTTAATGAGAGAAAGTACGCAGCCAGTGTCGCAAATATCAAATTAAAACAGTTTAAATGTTATTATCTCGGTGACGCTCGCGGTACGCGCGCAGATATCAAACATAACCTAAAATGACGCATCTCCAAGATTTAATTTCGATCGTTAAGGGCGTGCAGAAGATCCTCGAGGCGGGCGCCAAAATACAATCGAGCAACGCCAGAAACGTCTGGAACAATTCCACAATCAAATCCTTGCCTAGCGAAATGTGCAACGCCGGAGAAAAGATGTTTCCTTCGCGGGACAAGAGCGGAGGCGCGCCGCCGCTCGCCGAGACTCTGCAGCGCCTCTCGGCCGTCCTGACGGGCGTCAAGCGGTACGCCTCGCCCGGCCCGCCGGAGAGGGAGGCCGCGGTGCCCGCGGCCGAGGCGGACGAGCTGAACAAGAGGTTCGAGAGCATCTTCGACGTCTCCAACTTCGAGAAGTACGTCACGGACGGCGACAGGGCGCGCGCGCGCGAGCCGGCGGCGAAGCGCAGCTTCTATTATAACCTCAAACAGAATGAGAAAATATCCGAGCCGACCGCGGCGGGAAATAAAACTGACGCAATAGACAAATCATTTAAATTGGATAATTCGCATTTGGATCTAGGTAAACTTACTGAAGTCGATAATATTATTTTAAATTTGCAAACCAAAGCAGCAAATGTTAACCATTCTTCGGGCAACTTCAAATCAACAGTGGCTCACGAAAAAGATACTGAACAAACTGTAGTCAATATTTTAGAATCTAGTGACGCCACTGCGGCCGCAACATCAGAGAAAATCGCGCCAAAAGCGCCCACATCCAAAGCCAAACCCAAAGCCAAGCAAAAGTTGAGCGAGACCTCGAAGCAGCGCGCCGTGCCGGCCTCCAGGATAGGACGCATCTTCGCTTTCGGCTCTCTAGCGGCCGGCCTGGGCATCGGCACCGCAAACGAGTACGTCAAGACCGCGTTCAAGGGCCCGCAGAAGGATGAGGATGCTTCGCTGGGCGGCATGTTCCTGTCGCCGGCCAACGCGGAGAGAATCGTCGATACGCTGTGCAAGGTGCGCGGAGCCGCCCTGAAGCTCGGGCAGCTGCTGAGTCTTCAGGACGAAGCCGTCATCTCGCCGGAGCTGCAGAAGATCTTCGAGCGCGTGCGGCAGTCTGCGGACTTCATGCCCAAGTTTCAGGTGGAGAAGGTGATGACCAACGAACTCGGAAAAGACTGGAAATCAAAATTTGCAACTTTTGAAGATAGACCGTTTGCTGCGGCTTCGATCGGACAGGTCCATCTGGCCACGCTGCACGACGGAACGGAAGTGGCGGTTAAGATTCAGTATCCGGGGGTCGCAAAAGGTATCGACAGCGATATTGACAATCTTGTATCTGTTTTAAAAATTTGGAATATTTTCCCCAAAGGTTTATTCATAGATAATATCGTGGAGGTCGCCAAGAGAGAATTAGCGTGGGAGGTGGATTACGAACGTGAAGCGGCGTGCACCGAAAAGTTCCGGACTCTCCTGGAGCCCTACGAGGAATATTACGTTCCGCGAACGTACCGAGAACTTTGCACGAAACAAGTTATAACGACAGAGTTAATCGAAGGACTTCCGCTCGACAAATGCTTCAATATGGATGTCGCCGTGCGACAAGACATCGCCAACAAAATCATGAATCTCGTCCTGCACGAGATGTTCGTCTTCAGATGTATGCAGACGGATCCCAATTGGTCCAATTTCTTCTACAATCCCGCCACGTCCACGCTAGTTTTGCTCGACTTTGGAGCGACGCGCGAGTATTCGAAAGAGTTCATGGACAATTACATTGAAATTATCAAAGCCGCGTCCGAATCCAACTCGAAAAAGGTCTTAATGATGTCGCGACAGATGAAATTCTTAACGGGTTACGAGACCAAAGTCATGGAGCAGGCTCACGTGGAGACCACGCTCATCATGGGCGAGATCTTCACCCCGAAAGACGGAAAAGAGTTTGACTTCGGTGCGCAGAACACGACCAAGCGTCTGCAGAAGCTCATGCCGACGATTCTGACGCACAGGCTGTGCCCTCCTCCGGAAGAGATATACTCTCTCCACAGAAAGCTGACCGGCGTGTTCCTGCTGTGCGCCAAGCTGAAGGTGAAGGTGAACTGCAGAGACATGTTCGAAAACGTCTACAAGATGTATAAACAGGACTAATAATTTGTGAATTTATTTATTTGTAAATACAAAATCTTGCACAAATAACTTTCATTTAGGTTAAGGACAATCGTATGTTTACTGTAGAGAAATTTATTTTGATATTTCTATAAATTGTTATTCAAAAACATACAATTTGACGTCTCTCGCGTGTTTGCCACGTGCGAACGAAGGACAGCAATCTATCAAGATATAAGACAATTACTAACTAGCTTTCATAGGAAAATAAGCGATCCGTCTATGAGGACTGAAATATATATTCTTCAAATAGTTGCAAGAAGGTCAAAGATTATTCACCTTCCAAGCTCCCGGAACATACAATCAAATTGGAAATAAATTTAGAACTTTTTGTGACATAAAGGTTTTTAAAAGGGATGTTTCAAATTGGTAGTTGAAATTAGGAAGAGCAGATACTGACAGTAAACTGATGAAATAGTTCTTATAACTGCATTTTGCGTATTTTGATCTTGCGCAGTTCCCTTTACCTTCTACGTGCGTATATTCTTTTACATATTGTATTGCATATTGGTATTTTTTTCGCTCTTTTTTTATATTTTCACATTTACTCGCCTTGTTATGTTACATATTCTATTTGATTGTGTTTTGCCTTCAATTTTCTCTAAAACGGGCAATGCATTTTAAAATCTGTTATATGTTATATATGTCTAAATAAATAAATAAATAATCAATCTACATTAAAATGTACCCTCAGGAGATTGGGATATGCTGCCCTTCACGTACAGGGAGGATATTGAAGACTTGTGTTGTTGCGTTCCTGCATCTCTGAATGGAAGAACATATGTTAGTTAATTCATATTTTTACTGCAAACTACGAGGAAATAACACAAAATATTGTGCAATATTTTTTTTTGTATTTTAATACAACTTTTAAGTCTATAGAAATTAATTAAAATATTTATATGAAATAATGACCAAAACTATGACAGCTCATTTAATAATTATTACTTTTACCAAATATGTATGCACTTTTGAAATTATATTGGTAAAACAGGTAGAAATTTTAATATAAGAGTAAAGGAGCATTTGAGATGTTTGAACCATAGTGGGTTTTCAGAATTTTCTAATCATTTGATGGAAAATTGGGACTGTCAATTTTGCATATAAACGGTGTTGGTCACAAATGAAATAATTTGGAATCATAGATAAATAAAGCGTGGAAAACTAATCAAAATATTATAAACAACTGACTGAATTTAACTACGAGTCCCATTCTAAAATTATTCCTGTAAATTTGTATTATGTAACAATTTGAGTTAGGTACTAAATTTATTTTAGTTTTTTTTTTAAATAGATTCTGGTAAAGAAACAATAACATATGTTTTTAGTCAGTATTGACATTCTGAAATTTTTGGAAAACGGTAGATGTATTTAAACTCAATAAGTGGTTAATAAAACAAAGTTAACAAATAAAAATATATATGTATTAAATACAGTATTTTATCAAATTAAGGTGTATGAGAAGATCTTATATTTAAATAAATATCAGATATCTCATAGAGGCGAAGCTATTTTTATTATATTTCAATGGAAAATGAATATGGTGGTAATTACAGGGCTTACGACCTGTCTTCTTCGTCTTCGGCTGTACTTAACCCTCAATCTCCATATTTATAAAAAAAAAATTAATGTTGTATGTATATATCTTATGACATTACCCTCATACTTATCTTCCATTAAAATATAATAAAAATAGCTTTGCTTCTATGAGATATCTGATATTAATTTAATAACAATGTATAGGTAAATCTAGTAATTGTGTATTCTTAATATATTAAATATATATATATATATTGATCTTGTATTTGATTGGTTTAGTTTGATGAGATTGGGTAGTTTCAAGTGTCGAGCGCCATCCCGCTCCCGGTAGTAATCGCTTTGCGACTTAACTTCCAGGACATCACACTGATATTTTCACTTATTTATTTTATTACCATCAACAGTAGCATTTTTTATTTTATTTATATATAACAGTGCATAATTTTAAAACTGAGTATGTTCCGAGTACAAATATTAATTCAGGTATGCTCCTGCAACGAAAAAGAAGGAAGAAAAAAATAATAAAGTCTTACAGTGTCAAATCACACAATTTCGGTGTTTTTAGCAAAATTTACATTCACATGCTGACGTTCAATCGACCAATTAACAAATGGTCTGCGGATCTTGTAGGCATGCAGCTTCAGGTCTTTCGCGGGAATTCGCTGTAAGGTGCTTCTTGAAATGTCTAACCCTTGAGAATGATAACGAATCGATGTCCTTGGGTTTTCAGTGATACTTTTGCTCACTGCGGCTACGTTTTCGAAAGAACGCCCACCTATTATTGCGCACGGGTGACTTATTCCTACAGTTCCTCAAATTTTTTAATTAATCTTCTAATTGATGACTTTTTTGAAATATAATTTTGATGGAAAATTTTGTGAAGTTTACAAAACGTTGTTTCATCCAGCTTTAACAATAATAATGTAAAATTTAAAAAACTCTCATCGAGACACCGTTATATTATACGTAATGTTAAGCTTGAATCATTAAGACAACTATTTTGTATTATTTAAAAATGGTAAGATTGTATAATGTGCTATTTATATACCTTTGTAATGTACAAATAATATTTTTTTGTTTAAATAAAACAAAGTATTTCATTGGGAGGCAACTTTTCATTTGCTATATCACCAGAGATAATATATATGTATATATAATATTTGAGATATATAATATGTGTTCATTAATCTTTATTTTCATTTAATTAATAAAGTTGATGGAATTTTTGAAAGGAACAGGCCGGGGTGTCTTACTACTGAGCTAGAAGGGAGAGCACATAGTTAGCTTTTGGAGTACCTGGCTATGTAAATTTCACTGAGAAAAACTGACAGTAGCTTGCAGAAAAATATATTTATTAATGTATTTCTATTTGTTATTAATATAGGGTGGCCCAAAAAAGTGAGAATATTTTGTAAAATGTGATATAATTACGTCTCAAGTGGGGAAGACTAAGGTTTTGTTCATTGAACCAAACGCCCAAATATTATTGTGATGCCTGTAAATCAAGCGACATGTGGTCGCCATAACTGGTCATTACAGCAGGACAGAACTCCATCTCACGCAGCCAGAAATACAATCGACTTTCTTCATCAGGAGAATGTTAATTTCATCGAGCCAGGCATGTGACCACCGACCAGATTATGCAATACGGGCTGTTTTGATGATTTCTGATTAGCTTATTGTGCAAAAAAATTACATTAAGAATTATAATTAATTATATTATACGCGGCTCAAACACGTATAAAATCAAAATAAGTTCATCCGGTCAGCACTGGATTCACCTAGATGGGCAAGGCTCACACAACTTCATCACGAGTCGGACATTCTCCCCGAAAAAGAGTTCATAACATAGATCTCCAAACATTTTTATGATGGACTCCCAAAGCATCAAAATTCTCACAACGAAGAAAGTCGATTGAATTTCTGGCTGTGTGAGATGGAGCTCCGTCTTACTGTAATGTCTAGCCATACACCAGGCTTTGTTTTGAAACTCTTTGATCATTTTCCTAGCACCCCGACGTTCTTCAATTCGCAAATGTTTGATTAGAATATGGTCTTCCGCAGTGATTTTTGTCATTCTGGGCAATAATTTGGAAAAATCAAATATAAACACTGGGAAAATTAATAATCAAAGATGGAGACTGGAAATTTTCGAAATAAAACGTAATATAGGTAAATAGGTAAGTAAGTAAATTAGTAAACTATTTAAACTATCGTTGATATAGTTATACTAATTTTAATGTAATTATATCACATTTTTTTAGGCCACCCTGTATACTTAATTTACTTTTAACACGAAACATGCGATGTTGATAATTGAGACGCAATTTCTTCACAGCTATCCCTATCTGCTAGGTACTTGGAGATTGTCTTATCTCGCTGCTCGAGTTCAGATAAGAAAGGCGTAGCACCGGTACTGTTGCTGTGGCTGTCACTCTCATCATTCTCTTGGATATCATCACCGCGGTTCCATTTTAAAAGTATTATTTAATATTTTTTTAGCTACTTAAACACACTTTAAAGATTGTTGAAACGTTTTAAATTGTTTTTATTCAAATCACCGAAATGTTAATAAATTGATTTGATGAATATTTTCCAGGGAAGTTCACCGACCCCGGGTCCTGACTGCGAATAGCGTCACGTCACCTCCGTCACTGTAACTACATTATTTTGTGTTTAAAGGCATTCTGTAGAACAGAAGGTGAGCAATTTCAGTAGTATTAAATTCGTCAGGAGTGTTTATTTTCCAATTTTTTAAAAATATTTTTTTTCTAAAAACTGTACAACTAATAGCACTTTTTTGTAGATACGTGATTTATATCAAATTTTGAATTGCTATTAAGAAATTTACTATAGTTGAATGGTACTGCTTTTCTAATTTAACATATACAACATATTTGTTATTTATATTATGCGGTTGCGTGCCCCTGGATGACATTTTGCTCTGAAGTAAAGCGAATATCATCTAATCTTTTCGCACGATGAGCAGACTCGGTGTAATCGTTGTTGCATTTCTTTGCTTTGAGGTTAAAATTGTATTCGTGAAGCATTGAGCATCGTTTCCATCAGAATATATATATATATATATATATATACATATGAAGGACTGTTTTAAAAACAAATAAATTGCTATATTGTTATTTTTTTAAATTTATCTACCCGTGTAATTATGAACGGCGATGAAAATTTAAATTCAGTTGATATGGCCTAATTTCTTTCGGGTGATTTTTAAATATATATTCATATACATTCGCCCGAGAACTTTTAAAAGTCTAAACCTAAGAATAAAACTTCTACAACACTATATTGAATTACCTAATTGCATCTCTTGATTAACAGTTTATATATATATTTTTTGTACATTGATAAATGCACTTTGCTTACTGCTTTACCGGAGGAACACTGTCTGCTATAATACAGTGAATTACTAGTGTAGCAGGCAGGGTACTCAAACTTACTTTCTTACTGATATGTCGTATTTACTTCGCCAAATTTTATATGCATACCCTCGGTACATTTGTCCGATATTTTAAATATTATCGTTGTAATGAACAAGGTGAAAATGTATACTTAATTAATATTAATTTGCAAGAGTAATACGTCATCACAAAATACATAATGCATGACAAAAGTGAACCTAATAAATAGTATTTTCAATATTTTTTTTGTAAATAAAATATTTTCATTTCTTTTGTTGTATAGTAAAATACCATTTATTCGAAACTCGCCGCAAGTCGAAGTTTTGGAGCGGAATGCGGTCCCTCTGGAAAGTTTTCGTACTAAATTGTACTTATAAATCGAAAATCGTTATTCGAAGCTACTTTTGGAGCCTATCAGATGAATTTATCGATCTATTTTTCGCCTGATTCGATTTTTTTGTCAATTGTTCGTAGTCTAAAAAATACGTCAGTCCATCAAAAATGGGTTGTATCCGCCCAATACTGATTCACGACCCATAAAGTTATTTTGCATTGTTTGTCTTCTCGTTTATTTTCAGTATACTAAAAAAAGATGACAAATATGTTTTGAGCGTCTACGATTTTTAAATCTTTATCTTCCTTAGCTCGCATGCTTTTTTCTCTCGCTCATTTTCTTCACATTAGAAAAAGATAGCAAATATTATGTTTGCGCCCTTCTGGGTAACGTGATTCTCCCAGTTGTTGGCCGAGAATGTCAGTGCTTGCCAATCTGTTCCGTATTATTGCAATCATTATTTTTGTTTACGTACTGTTTGTTTATTTTGTTATACAAACGCTAGTACGCGATTGAGTTCCTCAGACTATTCCGCGTTTTATAAATTATTTAATTTGTATTCATTTTGATAGTTATTTCTTTCTATTTAAGTTTAGTATCTTGTTAATTGTTTTATATGCAAAGACAATTATTAATATTTACATGTTAAACATTTTGATATTGAAATATTTTTATGATAATTTTATATTCTCGAAAATGGCGTCAATGTGAAACTCGTATTGGACGCCAAAATTTGCTAAAAAATCGAATTTATACGAGAGATTGATAAAAAACATTATCCAATGCAAAATTAACAGAAGAATATACGCGACCCCATCAATATTTACACGATTACAGATAGAACTTTAGTGTTAAAAGCCTATAAATGTCACGGAGGGAAAAGCAAAGAAAAACAAAACGTCACAGGAGAGTGTAAAATACCGCTGTGACCACCACAAAAAAAAGTTTTAAAAGCGCTGGAGACATTTGTTGCTAACTTCAACACAGAAATGACGTGTCAACAATTTCGATGATTATGTCGTTATTAATAATGGCGGTCCATTATAATCGGGTTTTTTTAAATAATGTAATTCGTTTACGTTGTATTTTGACAATTTGTTTGTTATTTTAAAATGTGCGGATAATAGATATATACAACTGCGCCGAGTTGTAATTTTAAAGGTTAGTATGTTAAAAAAAATCGAATTTTTGACCTTTTTATTTTCATTATCGTAAGTCCGTTATTGGAACTTTTTTCGTGATATTCGGTCCCCTCACCTTCGAATAAACGGGAACTGTACAAGTGTAATGCTAATATAGTTAAAATACAATATTAAATGTTGTGTTCAAATAAATGAATCATGGCAAGATTGAAATCACTGGTGATAAGTTTTACTGGTTAAGAATTTTTTGTTTGACAGTCCCTTGGAAAACGTATTAAGAGGGTCTCACTGTATATGTATAAGAACCACAATACAATTCTACTTCTTACTACTTATTTTAAATAGTTTTTCTTCAAATATATATATATATATATATGATATACATTATATAATAATATTCTCATATCTAGTATGTAACACTTTAGAAAACATTGAAGTACATTGTGTATCAATTAGCATTATGTAAAGATATTATAAATATAAGAGAACGTAAACACACGAAAAATGATCAGTTATTAAACTTAGATACTACATGTTCTGCAATTAACCTAGGAAAAATAGCAAAACTGGTTGCTTCCTCCAGATTTGCCGGTTTACTTCATTCTCTGTGAAATCAAAATATTTTTTTTAATTTTCCGGACAACCGCAGAGCTCCGCCGAGTCGAGCACCAGCCCCCGGTCTCCACTCGCCCGTGCGGAGAGCGACCCGAACTGCCCACCTGCAGCCGTTCAGCTGTGAGTTGGTTTTTTATACTGTTGGAATTTTTATTTTATTAATTTTTTACGTTAATTTATGAACAGATTGGGACATATATTTACTTTCCCGGTCTCGCCGCCGACCAGTCGATTGGCGACCTTAAACCAGTACGGTTACAATGTGTATGAAACAGTTAATACTGTTATACAATCTCGAGACTTCGCGTCTATACTTTGTGTCAGAACCGTGACTAAATAGTGAGTGAAAAATATACAATTCACATTTTGGAGGTGTCAGCAGAATCTGGATTGAAGAGTGCCTATTCCTTCCTGTCCTGAAGATTCTTTGGACATCTATGCTTGTATGCAACAACAGATATTCATTGTTTTTAAGGAATGTCATTTTTGTTTCTCTCTATTCTGTATGCGTTTATTGTTTCAGCTTTATCTTAATTTAAGTATTGATATTTCTGTTTAATGATTATAATACATGTTAAAATATCCCATAAAAGTGACCTTCTTTAGAAATCTTCTCCCCTTGGATTCGGGGTGCAGTGCAATATATAGTTATTAGGAGAACACATTCTTATTGTGAAGTTGTAATTATTCAGAACAGACGGTCTGTGATATTTTAAATATGAATTAAATATATTAATTAGAAAGATATACATATACATATTATGTTCTGAATAATTACAACTTCATAATAAGAATGTGTTCTCCTAATAGTATAGTTGTATCAATGTGTCCAAAATTTAATAAAAATAAATTGATAATTCTGGCATCTACTATCAGATCACACAAAGGTATTTGAGATTCTGTAAAAATAAGGTAGATGGCTCTCTCAAATAATGATTAAATGTATCAATATCAAAAAGGTAACATAGGTTTGAAAATTTGTCACTAAAAATATTGTCGCTGTAGCATAGCAATTGATTTTATATGTATATCTTTCTAATTAATATATTTAATTCATATTTATGATATGTAGTTGTATTGCCGTGGTGTTATATTAGGTCATTCTATAATTATTTTCAAACTTTGAAAACTGGTTATTGAAGATCGTGCCGGAAATTCAAGCAGGCACAGGAGATAAAAGAATCAAATTAATATTTTAAATTAATATAAAAACAGGCTAGTTACGGCAAATTCTTACATTTACAGAAAATGTTTTCTCGCAAGTCCAAAGACAAGATTATTAAGATAAATAGAAAATAGCAAAAAGTTAATAGAATTAGTTTCATACTTTCTAATTCACCTGAATAAATGTCACCGTTTCATGTTCGACACGTCGACACTTCAATCATCTGTCTCGGTTAGCAGATCTACTCGCTCAATAAAATTGCAAATAACCATTTTACCATTGTTTGACGAGTAGTTGCTAAATTTTTGCATGTCCCGCAATCAACAAAGCTGCCCCTTACTCGTCCAGCTCTCTTCCTGCAGGGAGCCTCGCTTCTCAGGCCTAATCCGGTATTGTCTTTCTTGTAGGTGTTCCTGGATAAGACCGAGTACCGACAACATATGAAGTCAAGTGGAGAAACATGAAAAAGGTCATCAGCTCGCTCTGGGGGCGCAGTGCTAAAGTCAGTAATGGAGAACCTTCAACGGCACGCCATACCGAGAACTTACAAGTCTTTAATACCCAAAGATTATTCCGTATTATGGGGAAAAACCAATCCGAGGAGGATATAATTGATGAAATCGACGCTTGTCTGAAAAACGGAGCAGATGTCAACGCTCAAAATGATGCTGGATATACAGTGCTACACATTGCTGAACAGAAAAGCTATCAGAGCGTAGTGGAGTTCCTACTGGGGCAAAACGGTGCTAAAAGAGATATCGAGGCTTGCTCTAGCCTCGCAGCGCTCAGCCCGGCAGGTCCCGATCACCAGGCGGCCGGGGCAGCTGACAATGCAGTCGCCATCAGTGGGTACATTCCTCACACGCATGACACAACCGCCATGTCAAACGATACATATGAGAACAGCGATACACGCAATCCCATTGATTTAAATTATGACGTCGACGAATGTTTCACAGAATTGATTATTGATGAAGATTTGAAGTTTGGTTGTGAAAATTATATTAATTCACTAAAAAGTATAGCTAAAGATAGTAATGACATAAACCATAAACTAAACGTAGATCCATATCCGAGCGATCACACCTTGGCGCTGCTCGCCTTGAAAGCTTATTCGGATAATCCAGACGACGAGACTCACCAGAAGTTACCGGAAGGCTGGGAGTTGCTGACGACCGGTAGCAACGCCGGCTGGTCCAGCGGATACTTCGGCGCCGCCTTCTGGTGTCGCGCCCTGCAGCAGGTGGTCGTGGCGCACAGGGGAACAACAGTCACGAACCCCGGAGCAATGTGGACTAATATGAAGAGTATAATCTGGAATAAAGAAACGTTGCGCGTATGCTCCGCTGTCACTTTTATTGAAGCCATCGCCACCGCCTTGAATGAAGCGAAGGAAGAAGGGGTGAGCTTTCAGCTGTCCATCACGGGCCACTCCTTGGGGGGGTGGCTGGCGCAGGTCACCGCCTTCACCGTAAAATACTTGCAGAGGGACGAGTCAACCTTTAGGAAGATAACAAACATTAAAGATGGCTACCACGCGCACACGGTCGTGTTTGAGAGTCCCGGCTGCAGAACCGCGGTATCCAAAATGAAAGATAAGTTTGATCTGCGATACGAAAGATCAATTTTTTTGAGAAGATTGGACATCAGTTCTTATTTATCAGCGCCGAACAGGATAAATAGCTTGAACATGCATCTGGGAGTAATATACCGGGTCATGACCAATCTCTCAGACGTGACCGCTTTGGATGAATACACAACGGGGTACACTTTAAAAACCCACAGCATGGAGAAGATGGCGGAAGCTTTAGAGACCCCGAACGTGGTCCAGATATTGGACTGGCCGCTCCGCAGCGTCCTTTGGGGTGAGGAATATAACAAATTCTTCAAAAGTGCCGATAGTGAAAACAAGTTTCATCAACAGACCGACCGCTACGAATTTAAAGACATCGATAGGAAATGTTGTAGTTTGAGAATATTTTCTGAGGACGAGCTGCTCTTGCTAGATTCGTGGATGATATTAAAAAAATCTAAGATGAATTTAACAAATTTAATAGAAATTAAAGGTTTGGTCGTCAGTCATTTATTTGACGACTTTATTATTGATAAACAAAAACAAATCATGACGTGTCTATCTGAAGATTCTATAAAAAGGGTAATCCGGCACACTAAAGCCCTCATGCGGTGGGTCCCTAGCGAGGTGATGTCCGCCGTGAGGGATCAAGCGGCGCTGGTGCCCTCGGCGGCCGAGGCCGTGTTCCGCGTGGCGGGCGACAGCTACCTCCGCTCCCTCGAGCGAAGCCGAGTGGACTTCAGAGACGCAGTAGAGCTAGAAGCTTTTCTGACATCCGGTAGCAACATTCTTAACATAAGGACTCCGGACGGTGACATGGAAATGGTGAAACTAGCGAACATATTCCGTCAAATCAAGAAAAAGTGGGAAAAAAATAGAATGTATACAAAAGACTATCATTACAGTTTCATGAATCTAAAAGAAATTAAAAGATTAGAATCTGTCGTCAATATTGAAGAATTATTTAAATATTGTTTTAAAGAAAATTATTTATTCTTCATACAATATATTGAAAAATACAACTTTGAAACCATTTTGATAAAAATATTAGCCAATTTAGAAGATAATCCAAACAGCAAGCTCGTACTCGTCACCTCGCACGACACAGGTTTCCAGGATCTCGCGATGTCAATCCGCTTTCCTCCAGCGATCGGTAATAATTTGGTATCGAAATATTCAGGAAAAATTACGTTAAATGATCTCACAGAAGAGTCAGTGGAAACACTCTTTGAAGAAAAGATTTTCCTCCTCCGGGGAGAACGGCTCAGCTTACAAACGTTTGTGGGAAAGTATCGCGATCTAACGGCTGACCAACTGATTAATGTAAATACGTTAATAGGATCGCAGATGTTAAAAAAAATTCTGACCATCGACAATTATATCATAAAAATAGAGGACGCACCTCTCAATCCTGACGATTTAAAAGTGCACTCCACGCTTAACATGGAAGTGAGCCCGGCGAGGGTCGCCCGAACCCTGCGGATACATTCTCGCGATGCTCTGGTGGTGATCAGCGGCATCGGCCGAGAGGAACTGGGGACTGACAGATGGATGGAATTCGCTAGTTGTATGGGAGATGACTCGGAGGAGAGGATCTTTACAACCATAGGAGACGGAGAATGCGTTTTTAAACAAATGTGTCGAACGACACCCAACTCGACAGTATACTGGCTGGCTGCATCAGCTGAATATATTTCTTGTAAAACCATTTATGAGAAAGAGTTCTATATGAAAAGACGGTATCATAAAATTATTTTTGATTTTCAACAATTTATATGTGATGTAAGTGCCCAGAATGCAATATTAGTCTTGCTAAACTTTGAAAACAAGCAATCTCTGATAGATCAATTTTTGAACGCTGAACACATTAAGACGGCCGCCACGGACAAAGAGGTGGATGACATTATCAAGGAAAACTCCGATAAGCCTGTTCACGTGTTGAAGCAAGATGCTGGTCAAATTCTGTGGCATCGTTCGCGAGGGTCATTGGACAGCCTTCGCCCGTACGTGATAGCCGACATCAGTGAGCCGATAGACGAGGAAGAACTTTGCAGTACGAGTCAAAAAGTGGTCATTATAGCTGACGAGCCCGGCATGGGTAAGTCGACCAGCCTGACGAGCGTGTCCCGGCTGTTGCGGTCAGCCTGGGTGATCAGGGTCGACCTAAAAGACTTTCAAAACCCTATTCAAAATCTACCTCCCGAGCTGACTCTGAATTCAATTTGCGAGTTTATCCTGGGAGGCAAGGACAGGTGCTTGCGTGGGTTGTTACGATTTTGTCTGGATAAGCAAAATGAAAATTCCCGACTTATTTATTTATTGTTTGACGGCTTCGATGAAATAAAGCAAAATTCTTCCGCGACAAAGATCTGCGCTGAAGATGAGGTGTTAAGATTATTGAAGTATTTGAATGAAAACACCGCAGCGAGGATATGGGTCACCACGCGGTTGCACCGAAAAGAAATGCTTGAAGATGCACTCTCAGCCTTCGCAGTGCGGTTTGAAAGGGTCAGCGAAAGTCAACAGCGGGAGTACCTCGTGAAGTTTTGGCGCGCGCACTTAATCCTGCAGCTGCACAAGTATAGAGAAGCGGAGGAGAGAAAACTCAACAAGTGTGCGGAATATTTAAATACAAATACTAAAAAGGTACTCGGTGATGACGTTCAAAATTTCATGGGGATTCCGCTGCAGATGCGGATGTTAGCGGAAGTGTTTATGGAACGGGTCAAAGAATATATAGAATCAGAAGCTGATATCGGAAATATCTTTAATGTTAAAAGTGTATTTGACTTGTATCAGCAGTTTATTACTCTCAAATATGAAATATATTTCAATGATAAAACCGGACTGAGCGCAGGCTTGAGCAGGGAAATGAAACATTCTAATATTGAGCTAATTACAGAGAAACACAGGCTGCTGGGCCTCGGCACGCTCTTTCCTGAATTTGCCAAAACATACTTCGACAATCCCGAGGACGGGTGGAGAGTTGAACTGTGCCGAATCGGGCTGGTCCAGTCGGGCGGAAACGGACGTGATAACATTGAGTTTATTCACCGCACGCTCGCTGAATACTTCTGTGCCGATTTAGCTGTCGATTGGCTGCGCAGAAAAGGTCAGTATCACGGACACGCAACCATGGAAGAACTATTATTAACTGAAATATTATTACAGGACTCGCATAAAGTAATACGATTATTCATTAACAACTTAATTTTCTCGCAACCATTATCCGAAGATGTAGATAAAAGTGTCGCTTTAAAAATTAGCGAACTTTGGTGCGACAAACAAAGTTCTTTGTTTAACCAAGATCTAAATACGGCTCTGCACGTAGCTGTACAGGAAAAGAACATTGAAATTTTAGACTCCCTGGTAGGTGGCCTAAAGTCTAAGGTATATCCGTTAATTGCCTTTATAGCGGCTCGCAACCGGGACGGTGACACGGCGCTTTGCCTTGCAGCCCGCGAAGCGGACGATAGCAAAATAATGCAGAAGATTATCCAAAGTATCGATACTTGTCCGTATGAAATAATACTAGAACTTTTACTGGCAACTTATATAAGATACAGATATCTATTAGAAGATGAAATAAAATTACTTAGTGATTATTTAGAAGGGGAGGCCCCTTGTTCAGCAATGAAAAAAGCATTCATCAGGACCAAGACGATAATACAAGAAGACATCCCGCCCTTCCTCGCAGCTGTGGAGGCAGATAAGGCAGAAGATGTTGCCGAAGTATATCGCAAAATGAAAAACGACACCGAACGACGTTATATGTTGCTGGCACATGATGACAGGGGGGAGACCGCCCTGCACTATGCTGCTCGAGATAGCTACTACAAGATACCTACACAATTAATTAAAATGTTGTGCAACCACGATATTCCCGAAGTTGGGAGATCATACAACAACCACGGTCAGACTCCGTTACATTGTGCTGCTGAAGCTGGCCACCTAGATACACTCGAGCATTTAATAAGTCACGGGGTCTACATTAACAGTCTGAGTATGTCAGGCGAGACCGTATTATTCTTCGCGGCCCGCGTAGGAAGAATCCAAGTGCTGGAGTATCTATTAGAGAATGAGGCGGACATTAACATTGTAAACAAAAATGGCACCACCGTAGTGTTCCACGAAGCTTCCAAAGGGAACCTTGAAGTGGTGAAGATGTTAATAGAGAAAATTGGGAATATTAACATTTTAGATAAAAATGGTGAGAATGTTCTTTTCTCCGCCGCTCGTAGCGAGAGCCTTCCGATGGTGGAGTATTTGGTAAAGAAAAAAGTGGACATTAACATTTTAAACAACAATGGTGAGACTGTACTATTCTCTGCAGTTTGTAGCGAGAACCTTCCGGTGATAAAATATTTAGTAAATAAAGGGGTGGATATTAACATTTCAGACAGAAATGGCGAGAACGTGCTGTTCAACGCAGTCCGTACTGCTCTAAGTAGTAAGAAACTTCTAGTGATGGAGTATTTAGTGAAGGAAGGGATCAACATTAACATTTTAAACAAAGATGGGGAGAATGTACTCTTCGTCACAGCCCGTACTGATCGATATACCGGAAGATTTCAAGTGTTGAAGTTTTTACTAGAAAAAGGAGTGAACTTTCGAGTTTTAAACAAATATGGCCATTCTGTACTGGACTATGCAACTAGGAAGCAAAACCGACCATTCGTAGAGTTATTAGAGAAGTTGTCTGCCCAAACGGGCTGTGCGGAAGCCAATCAGTAAAAGAGTAATCGGTGGGTCTCACTATGTAGCCCGGTGCTCAGCCCTGCGTCTATTCTATATTCCTCAGCATTGTGGATTGTATTAACAGCTACATAAATCATGTTAGCCCATTATTTTATTTAATTTTAAATGTATTTGAGTTTGCAAGGAGATTCAATTGTAAATAAATTTTACAAATATTTTATCTCTTATTTTTTATCAATTCCTTTGATAGATTATTGTAAATGTGAAAAATAATATAGTATAAAGGTAGGAGCTAATGTAATAAGCGAGTGTAGTTCCATAAAATAATACCTAAAAACATCCAGCATCTGACCATTCGTACTCGTAATCTAAGGTCAAGATGATGACTGCAGATCGTAATCCATTCTGCGGGACGTGTGACCCGGAGATTGCACAATTCAAGATGTATAGCGTCTATTGTTAATGCGCTCATGGACATCCGAGTCCCTTGAGGCAGAAAGGGCGGCCACCCCTCGGGATAATTTCTTTTGTATCGAAGTGGATCTCTGCCGATCGTGATGAACATATTATTATGTTGTTGTATTAGAGTGAAGTGAAGATACATTACATATCATAAATTTTGTTTTATTTTATTAAGAGATTTTGACAGTGTAAACATATTGTAATAAACATAATAACTATTTAACATGCAAAACTAATATGAAAATCCACAAATAATATTTGGATACAAAGTATGTTTAGATGAAAGAAGGAGAAGGGTGGGCAGGTTGCAACTAATGTTGTGGTAAAGGGAGAGCAACACGAGTTTTTACAGGTATAGTGAATGGCTAAAGTTTAGATTGTGGTGGTTCATAAGAAGAACCCTTTGAGCTTAGTAAGGCTAATGTTGAACAAGCCAATTTCTGTAAATTTCTCATTATGGTATTTGCATGACCGGTGAATGAATGAATTTTGTATGTAAGATGTTCTACTTCTGGGAATGTGGAAGAGTGCGGATTGCCGGGTTGATCTAGATGGCACATGGAGAGATATTATCTCCGATTGGCTGGGACGATCAATGTGGCCTTGCAGTAGTTTGAAGAGAAGTATTAGGTCTTGGGTCTTCATATTGTGGAAGTTTGCTGCATCTAAATAGGAGCCGAATGATAGATTAGATCTAACATTCAGATGTTGAATAAACCTATTTTGTATTCGTTCTAATCTCGCAATATATGTAATCTGCCATGGGTTCCAGATTTGAGAAGCGTACTCTGAGTGACTACGTCTTGTGTTATTTATTTTTATTCCGTACTCTGTTACATATTGTTCGTTGAATGATGTTCCGTATCCGTGAATCACACTTATAGCGCGCGCGAATACCCTTTACACATCCTTCTGTTCGTCTGTAATAACTATTCTTGATGGACTTTTCGCATCGAAAACAATAAAATTACTTCTAATTACAGCTGAAAATCTTCGAAAGAAAAACATTGTTTCTAAAATACGGGCGCCAGAGTGCGCTATACGACCGCAACAAGTTGGAAAGAGTTGTCGTTCTTGGTACACTCTTTTATCTATGGTTATTTATGTCCCGTGCGTCGCCGTGCATGTTAAGAAGCTTCGATTTTGTAAAAGCTGTGGAATCACGTCAGGACGCGCTTTTTCGGATATTTGATGAATCTGTCGCCACAGACGGTGCTTTTGCGAATTAAATTACGCATTTTTTTTCATCGCAAAGGTCTTGCCGGACTGACGTTTTGACAGCGGCGATACAGTGAAATGCCACGTGACTGCCTCATCTAAAGGCGTTTAATGTATATCTATGGAATATGCTTCTACTCCGAAATTCAAATCAAGAGCTTTTTGCTTTATCCGTTTTTACATACTTTTACAATTTTGTTTCTGAACGAAGCGTGATAATTTTTAAACAAACGTTTGCTGTGTGTGTAATTCGAGGTTTCTTACGTCGCGTTATCTCGTTATCTCTTGCTCTGTGGGAGATCCTAGAACCATGGAACGATCTGACCCAGATGATCCTGCCGTGAAGCCCGAGCCAGGGTCCGCAGCCGAGAGCGGCGGTGAAGGTGGAGCGCCGTACACTGATATAGACATATGGTACCCTGACATCAAGCAGGAGTGCTCTGAATACTCCAGGATGGCCGACCAGCGGGCCGGTGAGTCGTTCATTCTAGATTGTATTTTTTTTTTTATTTTTAGTTACATTCGGATTTCAGCATCTTTATATCGGATTATTATTTTTGATTTCAGAAATAGGTGCCAGAAATTTCGGCTGGAGAAGAGCGGCTCGTCCTGCCGAGCGAGAACATATACAGTCAGGGGAGGGGTCTCCAGCTGAGAGCGGCGATGGAGCGGGCGGTGGAGCGCCCTACACCGATATGGACATATGGTACCCTGACATCAAGCTGGAATGCGCTGAGTACTCCAGGAAGACCGACCAGCGCACTGGTAGGCTTAGTATAATCGTTAAATAATTCAACATTTATTGCAATATTTTAAGTATATCTTGGGCATTACAGATCTTACGACTTGTCAACCGCTGGCTTACCCTACTGCCATACTTCTATATCTGTATCTTCATTTATTTATTTAAAGTTAAGTTATTTATTTATTTATTTAATTTAGCGAAAAAAATACACGGGCAAAATAAATTCAATTTTTAAAATACATTGTTACAAACATACATAAGGTTATACACATACATGGTGTTTCTTTCGCTTACCTCTCCAAAAAAGAGACCAGCTCTTGTGCTCGAAGACCTTGTCGAACTGAACGCATGGCGATAGTTTGCTAGTTAGGAATTAGAGTGATAATATTTTAATGCCATCTACAGTTGAGTAAGAGTAACAGACTGCCTTAATAAGCTCAATAAAATATTATATTAATTCAAACAATTTATTCACATTGCAGGTCTTTTGAGAATTCAAGATTCTATTTTTGCAAATCCACCTTGGCCTCGGTCTCTCCCTGGAAAGGAACCAGAATTGAGGACAATCAAATCCAAAAAGAGGCGCACGATTACCTCCGGTATGGTGAAACGGTTTTCGTGTGAACAGTGCAATTATTCGTCCTGTAATAAATCAACTTTAAAAAAACATGCTGTCACGCATACTAAAGAGAAACTGTTTTCATGTACACAGTGCAATTATTCGTGCAATCGTAAATCATATTTAAAAATACACGCACTCACCCATTCTGGGGAGAAACGGTTTTCGTGTACACAGTGCAATTATTCGTGCAATCATAAATCAAGTTTACATGCACACGCACTCACGCATTCTGGGGAGAAACTGTTTTCGTGTACACAGTGCAATTATTCGTGCAATTTTAAAACAACTTTCAAAAGACACTCCCTTAAGCATACTGGAGTAAAACCTTTTTCATGTACACAGTGCGCTTATTCGTGCGCTCAGATATCAAATTTAAAAAGACATGCACTTCGGCATACTGAAGAGAAACTTTTTTCGTGTACACAGTGCAATTATTCTTGTAATCGAAAATCACACTTGCTAATACACATCCTTAAGCATACCGAAGAAAAAATGTTTTCATGTGCACAGTGCAATTTTTCGTCCAATAGTAAATCATATTTGAAAATACATGTGCGAAAGCATACTGAAAATAAACTTTTTTCGTGTACACAATGCGATTATTCGTGCAATTTTAAATCAATATTAAAAAGACACGCCGTTAGGCATATTGAAGTTAAATCTATTTCATGTTCACAGTGCGCTTATTCGTGCACTCAGAAATCGTATTTAAAAAGTCACGCGCTTAGGCACACTAAAGAGAAACTTTTTTCGTGTGAACAGTGCAGTTATTCGTGCAATCAAAAAACAAGTTTTAAAATACACAAACTTACCCACACTGGAGAAAAACTGGTTTCATAAAAATGTTCTTAGATTATCACGACCGTTTAGCATTTTCTGTATACAGATTTCTGGGCTAATCTGCCGTTTGTATTTGACCTTCCGATGTTTCGGAACACATTGCAGGGTCCTTGTAATTATTCATACGGCAAACCTGATGATGAACCCTGCGATGGGTTGCGAAACGTCAGCCAGAAAGGTCAAATTTGCACGACAGAAAGTTTATCAAAACTATTGACTTTCTGTAGTAAAAGTAATATCCCATACCGCTGTCAAATAGCCATACGTGTGTGTGAGAGACCGCGCGCTAGTTTTGACAGACGTAAGGATGTGTGTGTGTGCGGAGACTGGCTGGGCCGCCGCGGGGAACCGAAACGGTTAAAAGCTGTGCAGAACAGAGACGAGTTCTCTCTTCTCTCAGGTTTTCAAAGTTACTAAACACCTTATTATTGTCATATTAATAGTAGTGGTGTTTCTATAATAAATTGTGAATTGTTGTAAGCATCCGACTTAATATACAGGAAGACGCTACATTAGTAATCATAACGAAACGCTACAGTAATTTAAAAACTTATCGGGATGTTCTCGGATATTATGGTACGCAAGCCTTCAGATATTATCAATAATCTTGTGGGATAATAGACCGAAAACACCGTTCTGATAAACCGCCCGCGCCATCTATAAGCGGCGCTACAGGTATACAGGCTTAACGGAATGCTCCTCAGAAAAGGCCCGCTCGATAGAACGCGACTACAAAATGACGAGGGTGTAGAAGGTGGAGCTTACTCGCGGACTGTTAGAGCCGGGACTCCACTCCGCGGCGGAGATACTCGAGTAGTGCACGCCTTCCCCGACTCTATCGCTGCGCGATCTACTGACGTGCCGCGGGTATAAATATCACCGCTGAGCGCACTGAGAGCCATTCCGGATTCCACCCACGAAGAGGACGCATTTCTACTGCCTGAGTCGATTTTGGACGATGATTTCAGCTGCTCCTCAGGCCTACTCTGCAGGAAGACGGACCGCTACCCGACCTGGCTCACCAGCTGCCACTGCTTCTACGAAGATTTCCCAGACGATCTTCGTGCCGACAACGAGATAGACAAGACCGCCGACCCCCCAGGACCGATTGAAAGGATCGCTGCCCGCGCTGGATCATTTGGACTTCTATCCAGCCGAGTCGCAGTCTTCATAGCCCCTGCCGTTCTTCGTCGCATCACCGCTTAGTTCTATATTGATTATATGTTTCCTGAAGACTTTTTTTAAAATAATTTTTTCTACTATTTTTCACTGTCTTTCACTGAGCCCTCTAGATACCCTCATTCAGTATCTTTAGATAGTTAACGGATGAACCCATTTTGTTTCTGATAACCATGGATAGAACACAAACTGTCGTTCAGAAGTCTATTTTTATATTTAACTGAAAACACGCGGTTTCGTTAGTTGTGTTAAAAAATTGCAATGCGTACTAGGACTTAAAATAATAAAGATTATTTTTAATATACATATTCAGATGGAAAGACTTGAATGGATAATGGAATGGACATTGAATTATGTTGGTACTCAAATGGGTCAATCATTTAACTGGTCAATAATTAGATACTAGAAAACAAAACAAATTAAATATGTAGTAAAATACACTAACTAGTGAAGAATAGTACTACATCATGACTGTTTTGGATAAAATAACCCTTTCGCGTATCATTTTATATTAGTTTATTAACCCTTTTACTGCCGACCGAAATTTGGCGTTGAGCTGTATCAATCAAAAGCTGGGAACTGTCGTCCACAGTTGGCAAAATGGTTTAAAATATATTACTTTAACCTTGCACGAGTTGACACGCTCGTGGCATTTAAAAGGTTAAATTTTGTAACATATATCTGGCATGTGACGTTTAGATAACATTATTATTCTAGTACCTAACATAGTTGAATTTTAATCATAGTTAAATGAAAACGTTTGCTGAAAACCTCATATTGATAATATATGTAAAAAACTGAGATCCATGTAAAGTGCATTTTATATGTTGAGGTTATGCACCTCTCGGGCTACACTGTATTTTGCGATGGTCGATTTGGTTGTCAGTTATGGAGTGAGTAGCTATGAACCTACACTAATAAAATTAAACAGTTACATTTGAGATTTTTATAACTTGTAGTAGATAACAAAACGATGTGTTTGTATAAAGATGATTATAGTAAATTATTTATTACATATATGCAAAATCTTACCAGTTGACAAAAAAGTGACATCAAAAGTTGATGGAAATATGAATACTGATCCTCACCATAGCTATTCAACCAGATCGTCGGGTCGACCCATGAGAGTACCGATCGTGAACAACCAATAAAGACTTATCAAACATTTATAAAAATTAGAAAGTATAAGAAGACATTCTTATTTCATTTTTTTGTTACATTTCATTTACAAAATTTAAAAAATGTTTATAAAACTTCAATAATAAGTATGTAAAAGGCAACCCTTGTAGTAAAACTGTTATGCAGTTTGGCAATAAATAAAATTAAAATGTATGTACTTACGTGTAATAAAAATAAAATAAACTTGCATCAAAGGTAGGAGAAGTCATCGTATTTGGACCATCTGCCCTTGCACAAATAAATTCGTGACCATGTAAAGGTATTAAAGATTTTACATTCTTCACATTTCTTAACTTTGCTACAACATTATAGCTACTTTACACTCTATCCGGTGGTGCAATATTCAAGTCGGATGTCACAAAACTTTGGGAGTCATGATGGCGAACAAACAAATGTTGATCATTACCCGATAAAAAATTATCTTAATGAACTTAGCAATATATACCGGGGACTCATAGCTAGTAGCAAAAACTTCGGGGGAGTCTTCTTCATTAAATTTTGAACAGAAAATATTATTTACACTTAGGTAAAAGGTCCACAGTTAATGAGTTACGCGACATCAAAGTTTGCATTTTTTTTTTCAATATTTCTTATATTTTGTAAACCGTTGGACGACCATATCAAATCTTATAAATTGATTCGCTGTGATTAAAGTAAAATAAAACGATTAAAACATTCTGGATAACATTATATTCTTACCACCGCTTTGAAATGTCAGAACAGCTGACTGTAGCTATATAAATGCGCACATGAATATTGTATATAATATGTATGTATGTACCGACCGATACTCGCTAAGAGTCCTACCAAACTTAAAACTGTGGTGCGTTGTTTCATTCGGCACAAAACACAAATACTGAATAAACTTTATTTAAATATTGCGTGTATTAAAATATTCAACTTAAAGCAAAACAAACAAACGTAAATAGCTTACCTGCTAAGTAAAAATATAAATAGGTATGTATATGTACTTCTAATCGGAAGAACAGAAATGTCGCACGGAATATAATACTAATGTTATAAGCACATCAAAATGAAAAAAAATGAGGTTTACACAAAAATCCCACGTATATATCTTTTACACAAGATTACGCACAATCTGTGCGTGTAAATAATTACAAAACCATCATTTATTTAAATATAATTTTATATGTAGTTAATAATTCCATAATTTTATTTTATTATATTAAAATTCAAATAAGATCAAAATTTAAAACTGAACTAAAATGTTACAACAGTAAATTAAAAATGGTTTATTACAATTCGTAAATGTAATAAGTATTTCGTATGCCCGTCTCGACACAGAATTTCTCTAGTGAGACGGGCACAGTCCAAACAGATTTTTACATACTATTATATAGTTACCAATAAAATATAAGATAAATTAATCATTTTTAACATAAATACGATTTATTGTAAATGTGAATACACTGTATGCTGTTTATCATAATGTATTTTAAAATACGGGAAAACATACGCGCCTCCATCTTTTAGAATCATTGTTTAAGCCGTTGGGTAATGTGGTTAGATCGAAAACGCACCGCAATTATTAACGCACATACTTCAACGTAAGTGACATATTATTAATGTACAACAATAACCAATTCTCGTGTCCCTTTTTACTTCGCGCCTCAAAATTATATAGGAAAACGTAATATTAGATGGATGACGTCCCTAAACGTAAACATGTGTTTATATTTCATTTTCGCGTGTAGATGGTATCGTTAACATTTTTATTTTTAAATTTCCGTGGAGGAGAAAATATTTTAAATGAATATAAAAAATATTATTAAAATAGGTCCATTTACTAGAATGAGATATTGTATTTTACATTAAGGTTAACTCATTTATCTAGTAATGGTAGATTAAAAATATTAGCAAATTCTTATTTATTACGTCATACATAAAAATCTCCTCGAGGCTTAGCTAATTCATTTTTCACATGCTGTGTCATTGAATCGAAGGATAAAGACTTTTATTTTGAAAATGTATTTGCGTCGGAAAAAAAACCCTGTTTTGGGATATCTGTATAATTCAATTTCCGTTATTTAAATTTTCAAATCAAGTGAATATATTTTAATTTCAACAACTAATTTCAAAAAACGAATAGATGCACTTTTAAATACATAAAAACTATTATGTTGTCGATATCAGCACATAGTAAATGTTTCCTATACTTTTTATGGCAGGGTTAAGAGGTTTACAACTTCTTGTACCTGGAAGACTTTTTCATGTACAGGTACTGATTCATCTTAGTTTGCGCTGTTCTTATTACCGGTACTGATTTAACTCTCGATTGTTTACAATTAAAGAGTGATTATTTGATCTAAGATCTTGTGTTTTAAGATATATTTGTGGTTTTGTAATATTGCATAATATGCCGTACGTAGATATGATTATGATTTTGGGGGAAAATACTAGCGCAGAATTTTTTCACAATAATATTGCGGCAATTTTTCACTTAAGCTAGTATTAATATAGGAAAACCGCCACGTATTTTAAAACACACAGTAAGAACAATTCAAATGATTTAAAAAAATAAATACACAGATAGAAGCAGAACTAACAAAAGTACACTTGGGTTTTATGTACTTGCTATGTAAGCACCGGAGCGACTCTTCATCGTGGTTTATCAGCCATTCAACAACTTTTGTTTTTTTTTGTGAAAGAATTTGCTCTGTCTAAAGTCTAAAACATAATCGAGTGCTGATTTCGCTAATCTTCATACGATATTGTAGAGTTTAATAAACGTAGACATATTTCAAATAGAGAAGATTCGGGACGTACTCGGCCATAATGAATAAAAACTTAGGTAATTGTTATTCGGAAGATTTATAGAAAAGAATCAACTTTAAAAATATCTAGAATTACTTAGCCTACGTGGTACCGAGCGGACGTGGTAAAAACAGAACGTTATGCATATATAAAAAAGCATTTATTTAACTGTCCACATATGAACCTGCGCATTCGAACGGGTTTACGCACTTAATTATTCCTTTGACTGGCACCACTAATTTTTTCGTTGTTGGTATGAAAAATTCATGTAGTGTGAATATCACCGTTTTCGGCGATCGTAGAATCGTTGTCAAACCATGGTCGGTACCTCGACAGATAAACATTTCCGGAAGTATGTATTTTGGTCGGTCGGATTAACACCCGAAGAACGAAGCACAAGAAGAACAATACATCAGACCAACCCACGATGGCAGAGAAACAGCTACAACAAATCCAGATTAGTGGTGATTTTTCATTCTGCATACATGATCATATTATCAATAAGAGACTCGGGAACAATAAACTGTCGAAGGCATTCACGGAAATAGAACATTTACATATAAAATAGTCCAGGTGTTATTTTCAGAATGATGTGAGCTCGTACGCAAGCACACAGTAATATATTATTTACTCTGCTCGCGTGTTTCTCATTTGATTGTGCGGTAAACAAAATACACCATTTGTAAATATTGCATAAATTTTAGGTGGGTACAGATGGTGAGCCAATTCTTGGAATAATGTTTAATCATGTTCCGAGTGTTGACGGAAACAGTAACAAAGGGTATTTGCGAAAGACCTAACTTGATAAGATAAACTAGATGCTGGAGGATAGCCCTGTAGGAAGCTTCAAATCGACAAGCGTGCATGCATGAAGGTGAACTAGGCAAGAGTGGAACAGAGAATGTTGGCATTCTATCTTCTCTGCCTACATCTTGAAGATACAGCGTAATGGTAAGAATCAGTATGAAAACGTGTACATAAATACATCAGTATTTCAGGTAGCATTATCATAAATTCTACGGATAGTCCGTGTTTTAGAACACTATCTGTTGTTGGCATGTAATTCATAAATTTCCTAAATTACATATTACAGTATGTACGCATCACCGTCAGTATTGAGTTTGATAATATCATTCCCTTGCTCCATCATCTATTGTACCAACCGATGCGATATGAGTGAGGTGTGTTGCGACAAACGGGGGAAGTTACTGCTGGCACGTGGCAGGGATCTGGTTTATATGGGGCAGTCTAGTAGGACCACCTTTGGTCGTCTGAAATAAATATTAACCACGAGCTATCTAGAGAAAGTTTACAAAACAGTTTTACTACAATTTTTTCAGCTATTCTACAATATTTGCGTATAATACTATTGTAATAGTTGTATTGCGTTTTTAACTGTCGCCCCCAGGTAGCACCTTCCTGCCGGACCTAACCATCTCTAGCGTGCAACACATTAAATTCATTTGTTATGAGAGAAAGCAAACGAATTGAACACGAGTTAGTTCACTGCGAACATGAAAATGATTTAGTTCTAACTTACGTAAGCAAACTGATATTTAAGCTATTTATAGGAAAATATGCACTTATAACATTTTTTTCTGAGTATTCGCGTAGGTTTTTAAAATATAAATCCGATTTCACGAAAAGGGTTTCCAAATAGTGTTAAGTTTTATTTTCTCTAAATCTGCCTTTCTAAATTCTATACTTATCACGGGTGAGCAAGGAAATGTCTTTTTAAGTCGACTTTACGATTACACGAATACGTGCACTGTGAGCACGAATAAGGCTTCTTCCCAGTGTGACTAAGCACATGAACGTTTAAGCTAGCTTTACGATTACACGAATAAGTGCACTGAGAACATGAAAACGGTTTCTTTACACTGTGAGTAAGCTTATGACTTTTTAGGTCACCTTTACGATTACACGAATAACTGCAGTGCGAACATGAAAAAGATTTCGTCCCCGTGTGAGTAAGCAAATGAACGTTTAAGTTACTTTTATGATTACACGAGTAAGTGCACTGTGTACATGAAAACAGTTTCTTCCCGCTGTGAATAAGCATATGGCTTTTTAATACACCTTTCCGATTACAGGAATAACTACAATGCAAACATGAAAAAGGTTTCGCCCCCGTGTGAGTCAGTAAATGGACTTTTAGGTTATCTTTTCGATTACACGAATAACTACAAAGCGTACATGAAAACGGTTTCACCCCCGTGTGAGTCAGCATATGGACTTTTAGATTATCTTTACGATTACACGAAAAAGTGCACTGTGAACATGAAAACGTGACAATAGTCTTCCCGGCGTGAGTTAGCAAATGGTTATTTATGTCACTTTTTCGATTACACGAATAACTACACTGTGAACATGAAAAAAGTTTTTCCCCAAGGTGAGTTAGTACATGACTTATTAATTGACTTTTCTGAATACACGAATAATTGCACTGTAAACATGCAAACGGTTTATCCCCACTATGAGTAAGCATGTGTCTTTTTAAGTGGTATTTGCGATTACACGAATAAGCGCATTGTGAACACGATAAAGGTTTTACTCCAGTATGAGAAAGCACGTGGACTTCTAAGCTACCTTTATGATTACATGTATAATTACACTGTGAACAAGAGAACGGCCTCTCCTCACTGTGAGTGAGCAAATGACTTTTAAAGTCACCTTTTCGATTACATGAATAAGTGCACTGTAAACACGAAAATTGTTTTTCTCCAGAGTGATTAAGCATATGTATTCTTAATTGTTCTTTCCGATTACACGAATAGATGCACTTTGAACACGAAAACTCTTTCATTTTACTGTGAGTGCGCGTATGGCTCTTTAAGTCAGCTTTCCGATTACACGAATAACTGCAATGCGAACATGAAAAAAGTTTCGCCCCCGCGTGAGTGAGCATATGGACTTTTAAGTTATTTTTATGATTACAAGAGTAGGTGCACAGTGAACACAAAAGCAGTTTGCCTTGTTTGTGTGTAAGAATATGTCTTTGTAAATGGGCTTTCTGATTACACGAATATATACACTGGGTACAATAAAATGGTTTCTCTTCATTAAAAGTAAATTCATCGCTTCTTGATATGTTTGGCTTCATTTCTGGCTCGGTACCAGAGGTGGTCGGAGGCACAGTTGGGTTTGTGAAAACAGAATGTTGTAGTCTCAAAAGATCTGCAATGAAAAAATTAATCTATATTATAAAATTACCACGGATACGATTGACATGTGCAGAATATTCTGGTCGAGCATTTATGTGCGAGGTATATATTGAATTGTGCAAAATTTTAACGGTTAAATGTGTGGCAGACTCATGATACCACCTTGTGGTGGTACGCGTAAGCTCCACCATGGTACCACCAGAGAGACGCGGCGCTAGTGAAGCGGCCCAGAGACCCTATCGACAGGAGTACTACCATTCTGCTTAAGCGGCTGACGCCTTTGCGGGTCTATATATAAGAGTAAATTACCTTGAACACTTGAATTTATTATCTGACTGTACGTAAGTGTGTTCCGACTGCGGAGAGATAATAAATCAGCACAACAAAACCCAAGGTATGGTTATTGTGATGTCCTTGGGATTGAATAGTTGTATGTGTGAATGCCGCACCGCCGGGGCGTATGCGCGGGGTTATAAAGGGCGACGCGCGTCAGGGCGCGGCTCTCTCTCGACGGATCCATCGAGTTTATCGTTTGACTTGTACTAGTAATATACCTTGTAACTAAATTGTATCTAACTGTAATAAACGTGTAATTGTCACAACGAGTATTTCTTGGACTTTCACATTACGAGGTGTACACTGAAGACATACTTAAGAACAAGTACGTAACAGTTATAATCTTTAATTAACACACCCTTTTTTGTTTGTTCGACGAGTGTCTGTCTTCGAGCGTATTATAATGGTTATTAAGGAGAACACATTCTTAGTGTAAAGTTGTAGTTATTCAGAACATAGCTCTGTGATATTTTAAATACCAATTAAATGATTTAATTATACATATATAAAATCAATAATTACAACTTCACAATAAGAATGTGTAAGAATGGCGTCCGCTATCGGTTTACTCAAAGGTATTTTAGATTCCATAAAAACAAAGTAGATGGCTTTCAAATAATGAAACGATAGATGTATTAATTTGAAAAAATGTAATATATAGGTTCGAAAATTTGTCGTCAAATATAATGTCGCTGTTGCATAGTTGGATAATGCACCTTCCCCGGTTTGGAAAGATATTCAGGTTCGAATCCCGGTGGCGCAACGACAATATTTTACGATAAATTGATTTTATATGTATATCTATCTAATACTATTTCATTCATTCGCGATTTTTCGCGAAGATGTGAGTTTTTATAAGTCATTTGTAACATAAATTATACTAGATATTAAACTACTCCTTTTATACTGAATATATAATAAAACACTGCAGGCGTTATTAGAAAGACGCGACCATTTTCAGTGCGCAAGAAATGTTCCTTAACATGAAAATTTTTTTGTATATATAAAAATATGTTCTTTGACAAAATTGTAAATTGTTTACTGTGTCGCCTTAAGGAGCTGTCACTTCAATATAATATTTAATTTTCGAGTACATTTCATCGATTTATTATTAATATTATTATTATTATTCGAAAATTAGTATTTTCTTTCGGCTTTACAGAAGACACAAAATGTTTCTCAACTACATTAAATTTATCGGAGAAATAATAGGTCGGATGGATAGGTAGCTCGCCTCACCGGCTTTCCTGGAGGACTCCGAACACTCCTGCTTGATGTCAGGATACGATATGTCTATATCAGGGTAGGGCGCTTCACCGCCACTCTCGGCTGGGGACCCTGGCTCAGGCTTGACGGCAGGACTATCGGAGTCAGCACGATTCATGTTTCCTCTACCTCCAACGAGAGAGACCCTATAATTACGAGTAATGTCAAATGACGCTTGTCCATAGACATGATTGATTCTTAGACCATAGACGAATTACGTGCATATTTGGGACTTGTTTTTTTCAGGTTCCTACTTTAAAGTCGTCACCTTCAGTTGTGGTGCTTGTTACGTGTAATATTTGCGTATTACGTGTATTATTATTTTGGCAAGAGATTCGAAATTAGAAATAAATATTCTAATATTAATGCGTGCGGCCAAGCGCCGGGTAACGCTAACCCCTCTTCACTTCGCTACGAAAAGAGCATTCAAGGTTGGACGAACGGTGAATACCCCTCCTACCGTCCGTTGGCCTTGGTGGGCCGCTGTCCAAGTTCAGGACGCTCTCTTACATCTAAACTGCTCTGCGCACCGGATCCATATATCTTCTCCCGAAGTACTGCCGGTTTCCGTCTGGCCCCCGGGCAGATCCTAAACGACTGTCATTACTTCCGAGACATGAACCACCATCGAGTCGACATGAAGCTGCTCCGTACCTCCTGGAAAGATTCCGAAGACTGCGCCTTGTATACGAGGTAAGCAGCGGATATTTCCCACCATGCAACCAGAGGATTAGAAGCCAACCAACGCTGCCACGGAAGGAACGCGGCAAGGCAGTATGGAATCTAGTCTAGCCTACGCCCTGAACCAGGAGTGGGCTCCATTCAGCAGTCAACGACGTATCCAGCGAGATTTGCATGATCACGGCTTGCTGCACGTGATCACCAATAACCAGTTGCATTAAACAAGATAGAGAGTGGCTAAAATAATATAAACAATCAGTTCGCGTTTTAAATAAAGTTAGATATAAGAATTTTCTTTTTTTGTGTGTTTGTATTTAAATAAATTTGTTTGTTTGTGTAAATAGGTAAAGCTTTACTTTACTTTACTTTCCTGTCTCCTCATGACTACCACTAATAAATATGTTGACTACGCAACGACCATAGTATATCTGCGCCAGTGCTATGCTTCGGGGCTCACTAATTCATCTGCAAGTGCTCAGCAGACTTCCAACCAGAATAAACTTGATAGCAAATGCATTCAATACGAGAGGATAACTTTTAAAAAACGACTTTAAAAGAAGAAAAGAAAGAAGCAGTTTCCATTTTCATGCATTGTCAGATTAGAGTATATGAAAATATAACTGTAGAATATGATTTTCTTTAATAAATTAACAAAAAAAAAAGATCGAGTACAATGAAAACAAATTTTGTTACAGATGACTGCGCGGTATCATCTTGTCACTGTAATATGAAGAAAAACACTTATTAAAATTCATATATCATTGATAAATAACTGTTTACTTAATCTGAGAACAAACCCATCCCAGGACGGTTAAATGAGTTCAAGGCTTCTATTTCGGCAGTAGTCTTAGGCTGCCTAGTTGTCATTTATTTAATACAACAAGTCGACTCTACAATAGTGTACCGAACACAGTGACAGTGCAATACCGCGCAGGCGCCTATAATCTTTTTTTATCTTAATCTGAAAAATATAATGATTTCTTTTTATTAATAAAACACATTAATCTATTTCATTGTTGTATTTAGTATGCAGATATTCAGCACCATAATTAAATAATATATACAAAACAACAATGATCTTGATATACCTGAACGGTAATCTGTGTCGCGAGCCGATTTTGATTCGGACCGACCTATCATTATTTGCCATCTGCAGACACTTTGTTTTCTTGGAAGTGCATTTCGCGAGAACTCACGTCACACGAGGACCTTTTCTTCCGTAATTGGAATGCCGTCCTTTGTTTCCTAGGCCATTCATCGGGAATATTTATGTCTTCCGCAATTGCGAGGGATGACCACACGTGTGACGCAATATGTTATGGAGTCAATCGGTTGCCTTTTGTTCGAGGAGAAATCGTTCCGAGAAAGGTCGCGCTCGGGAGCAGCCTAGTAACAAAGTACCGTCCATAAATTAGGGGGTCGACAATAAGACAATGACCGCACAGAAAAAAAAAAGAACCATTAAGAAACGGGTGCGTTTTTTCTGCCCGAGGATAATTGACTCCGGGGTGATAAAGCATCTTTTGTTGCATGCGGACCAGCACCCACGTGCGAAAGGGCCATCGTGAGCAACGACCGGCTATGGCGTCTTTTCTCCGTAGGGATAGGCAGAGAAAATAGAACACGTGCGAATAAGTCACGCGGATTCAGATCTTCCATATTCATGCACCTCATGTGGTGCGTAGATCGGGCTATTCCGTCGTCAATTATCTATTTAATACGGACAAACCGTGTGAGCAAGTCTCAGATCGACCGCGATTCGATCTAACCAAAGTGTGCCGGTGTAGTAGCACTTCCGCAATATTCAGTCGCCGTTCGTTCTTGAACCTACTAGCTATAATCAAGTCGACTAATACAAATAAGAAATTTAAATAAATATAATAATAATTTAATTATAACTGGGCAGGTGAGAAAATTATGTAATAGGTATAAGTGTAGGTAATGCGGGAACCACTCACGAAACTATGTAATAAAGCTGAAATAAAGAAATCCCATATGTACTAATTATAAAAGTCTCAAGAGCCAATAAAAAAGGAATAAAATGATTAGCTCTTAATTAGGATCTTGAATGTAAAATGTTTTATACTGATTGTATTTTATACTGATTGATGTACTTAGAGGTAATTAGAGATAGTGATAATTCTGGTAAGCTTAATGTGAAAAATGTATAGAATATAAGTTAGTAATCGTTTATATATGCTTGTGGACAATTTAAATGAACAGTGTATTATTGGATTTTTTATGTGATATAATTAATTACGAAGAAAGTGGGCGGAGCCGAAAATTAGGCCTACAAGCGAGGGTGTAGCGGAAATGTCAACGGATGGACCAATGAGGCGTCGCCAATCCGGTGAGGACGGACCGACCCCGAGCAAGAAATACGTCCTCACCACAGTTTCTTTAAAAGGGCCAGGACGCCATTTTAAAAGACAGTTGACAGCAGACAGTTGAAAGTACACAGTTGAAAGTACGCAGTTGAAATCGAGAGTTACAGATGGAGAGTTACAGTCGGAGAGTTGAAGTGGACAGTGGAAGTCGAAGAGAGGAGTTGAAATTGTGAACCCGGGAGTGGAGAGTCGGAGGGATGGAGTTGAAGTGGACAGTTAACGGTCGAAAACAGTCGGAGGGATGGAGTTGTAACAGTGAGTCGCAGTGGTAAACTCGGACAAACAGTCGAACACAGTTGAAGTCGAAGAGTCGAAGAGAGGAGGTGAAGTTGGGAACCCGGAGTAAACGGTCGACGGGATGAGTTATGAGAGAAAACAGTGGAAGTTGTAGACCCGGAGTGATGAGACGCAGTTGTAAAACCGGAGTCGGACATGAGGTCCAGGAGGACGAGAAAAACGATGTCCGGAAGGGAGTTGTAGGAAGGAAGTCGAAGGCCAGTCGAAAAGAAGTCGGAAGCACGCAGAAGTAAAACAAGATCCGGAGGAGTGAATCGTCAAAGAGACGTCAAGGCAACCACAGTTGGGATCGAAATCGATGGAGGAAGCAGCCACGGTTCATCGCAACCCACCCAGGAGCAGCCGCCCAGACCGGTTCGCAGTCAGCGGATAGCCGCCCACGCCAAGTGCCAGCGGCATCACTACGCCGGCCGGAAACAAGATTCCGGAGGAACGTCGCCGAGCAACCCGAGGTAGAATAAGCTTTAGATTAAGTTAGTTATAAGTATTTCCACCTGTCCGTAAATGTAAACATGTGTCTAATAAATGTATAATATGCATCTTCGCGTGTTCATATTCACCTGTATCCTTTATAACCATGGTAATAATAATAAGAGTGATATCTGATGGATGGTTCGCGAGGCGAATATTCCATCAGAGTGCGGGGTATCGTTCTGACGAGCGATCAGGAGCATGGTATGAATCATGACTCCTAGACAAACCCCGACTCGAACCGAATGGCGCACAAAGTCGTGGCCCCGGTTGTATCAATCTAATATTAACTACGGCCGACATGGAATATGCCAAGCCGACGAATTATATATCCAACCCTACTTGGCCGCTTTCTTCGTCAAGTCTTGCGGCCGGAACAAATTGGAAAGAGTTGGCGTTCTAAGTGTACTTTATCTATGGGTTGATGCGTCGCGAGCGACACGGTCCACGTTGGTAAGCTTCGAAATTGTGTAAACTGGCTGTGGGATCACGCCAGGACGCGCTTCTTCGGATATTTAATGAATCCGCAGCCTCAGTCAGTGCTGTTGAGAATTAAATTGTGTCGGATTGAATTCCTAAAGGGCCATTCTGGCAGCGGCGATACAGCGTGTACAGCGAGCTGTCACATGAATAGCGAGCGTCGGTAAAACAGACGACTGCCGCGCCTGAAACGATTTAATATAAATCTCAGGAATACACTTCAATTCAGAAATTGAGCGTTATTTTGAAAAAACGTTGCTTTACACATTTTTCAATGATTTTTTTTTTTCTGAACGGAGCTTTAAAATTTTTAAAGAAATAGGTTGGCATTGGTTGTATATGTAATACTCGGGTTATATATGTATTTCGGCCGCCATTCGAGGTTATATGCGTCGCGTATTTCGTCATCTCTTGCTCGGTGGAAGATCCTAGAACAATGGACCAAACTGAGCCAGATGCTCCTCCTGTGAAACCTGAGCCAGTGTCTCCAGCCGAGAGCGACTATGAAGGAGCAGGCGGTGGAGCGTTCTACACTGATATAGACATATCGTATCCTGACATCAAGCAGGAGTGCTCCGAGTACTCCAGGAGGACCGACCAGCGCGCCGGTGAGGAGTTCATTCTAAATTGTAACGGATCATGTGAATCGCACGCACCTGTCGTGACCGTTCAATAGTTCAAAATAATTGACCATGATGACCAGAATTCAAAACTTGGTCCGCGCTGAAGAATGTGGGGATTGGCGTGGTGTGACAATTTCCTCAGGATCCTGTATAAAGGTTCCCACCCTATCCCGGAATCGTTTTGATAGTTGTTCACTCTCGCTTCGATTCCACTCAACAAAACAACGCGTGCGAATTTTGCAACATTTTAAAAGTTTTTTTGTTAACTATATTTTCAAGTTAGAGCAGTTGGTTAACTTCCATATTTAGATACTGAAACACTATGGCATTACTTTATATTAACTTTTTTCTTTATTATATGGTCATTAACATCATAATTCCAACAAATGGCTCCAGTATCATTGTACCAGACCCATACCTGTACAATTTGACGTGAGACTCGTATTAATATTCTGAAGAAGAAGCCAGAGAGAAGCAATAGAAGTAGTGCACATTTATATGTTGAAGTCGCAAAACTTGGTCACAGTCCGGCAGAAATTCAGCCTGTCCAGGTCGCACGGTGCGAGGGATAGCTAGTAAAATGCTCCGTTAGCTCTCCCTAGCCACAGCTCTTCACGACATCGTCCATCCCAACAACCTGTAGTGTAACTAGATCACTGTCAAGATCCTGTAGTGTCCTGAATTGTGCAATCTCCGGGTCACATGAGGTCGGTGAGGGATTTGGTGTTCCAGTTGAAGGACCAGTGATCTCGGCAACTGGGATTCAGAAGGACTGCTCGTCTTGTATATGATGCCTTTATAATCCCTGCAGTCGCCGCTTTGATCACGTAAAAATACGCGGATGAGCCGATCTCCAATCCCAATTAAATACGACGATGTCACAAGTTCACACACAGCACAAACAAACAATATCACTGTACACACCATCACAGGATCACAAACAATATAGAACTGGTGCACTGGAGCTGAAAGGTCCACACCGCGAATGCTATCGCGATGCCGAGATCAAACAAATATCGACCAAGCATACGTCTGCTGACGTCAAGGTCATATTTCACACTGAAAAGACAAGTGTGAGGAAGTGTATGAATGACGCGGAATGTGTCAATAACATTGGTCGCGGTTGATTCGAAAAGAAGCACCAAAAATATGTTTACAAATTCCGAACAGTCCATGATAAATGTTATGGTGTTCATAATAATACACATTTCTATGGTTAGCGTAAAGAGTGTGGAGTAAAGTTTTTTCTCAAGGTCCTATAGAGTATAGAGAGGGTCCTATTCCACCTAGAATTCTCTCGTGTAATATATATGCAATGTGGCAGTGTACACTAATTTTACCAAGTGTGCATGTGAGTATGGGTGTTGCAACTATAGCAGGTGGATACAAATGAAACAGTACTTTCAAAAGACTGCTTTTATTTTCAAAATGAAGCACAGTGAAATTAATCCTGTCGGATTTAAACTTCAAGATTGACGAAGTTCACTGAAGGTGGTGCCGAGAAGAATGCCTGTAAAAGAGTGATCAATTTTTATACCTTTGACTGGTTGCGCCGCGATGTATTGACATCTACACTCTGTCGGTAGTCGGCGTCGGGATGATTGTAAGATGTTTATTTTAAGCGGCAAGGCCTATAAAGCGTGTTAATATGATATTTTATTATGATCTACATTTCCGAAGTAATAAAGAGCACCAAACTGTCTAAATAGTCAGTAAAATATTTTATCAACACGATTTTTTTCTTTACATTACAGATCGCTTGAGAATACCTGGTTATATTTCTGCAAATCCAACTGAGTCTCCGCATGTACCTGGAAAGGATACAAAATTGGAAACCGTTTTCACCATCAACAAATCGTTAAATAGACGCACGCTTGGTTCCACTGTTGAGAAACTGTTTTCATGTGCACAGTGCAATTATTCGAGCAGTCATCAATCAAACCTAAACAGACATGTGCTTACTCACAGTGGTAAAAAACTATTCTCATGTTCACAATGCAAATACTCGTGCAATCGAAAATCTAACTTAAAAACCCATACACTCACACATACCGGTGAGAAACCATTTATATGTTCCCAGTGCAATTACTCGTGCAGTCTAAAATCAAGTTTGAAAACACATTCGCTTACGCATAGTGGAGAGAAACATTTTTCATGTTCAATGTGCAATTATTCGTGCAATCAAAAATCAAACCTAACAAAGCACACACTCACGCATACTGGAGAGAAACTATTTTCATGTTTACAGTGCAATTATTCCTGTAATCAAAAATCAAGATTAAAAATGCACGCACTCACGCATAGTGAAGAGAATCTGTTTTCGTGTTCACAGTGCAATTACTCGTGCAATCTAAAATCAAGTTTTAAAATGCACACACTCACGCATAGTAGAGAAAAACTGTTTTCATGTTCACAGTGCAATTACTCGTGCAGTCAAAGATCAAGTTTAAAAACACATACACTTACGCATAGTGAAGAGAAACTGTTTTCATGTTCACAGTGCAATTATTCGTGCAATCAAAAATCAAATCTGAAAAAACATACACTAACGCATAATAGAGAGAAACTATTTTCATGTTTACAGTGTAATTATTCATGTAATCTAAAATCAAGATTAAAAATGCACACACTCACGCATACTGGAGAGAAACTGTTTTCATGTCCACAGTGCAATTACACGTGCAATCTAAAATCAAGCCTAAAAGCACACACACACAAGCATAGTGGGTACAAACTATTTTCGTGTAACGTATGCAATTATTCGTGCAATTTTAAAACAAATTTAAAAACACATATTCTCTCGCATACTGATGAAAAACTGTTTACATGTTCACAGTGTAATTACTCGTGCAATCTAAAATCAAGCTTAAAAACACACACATTCACGCATAGTGGAGATAAACCGTTTTCGTGTTTGCAGTGCAATTATTCGTGCAATTTTAAATCAAATTTGAAAACACATGTACTCACGCACTCTGTTGAAAAACCGTTTTCATGTTCACATTGCAATTATTCGTGCAATCGAAAATCACAATTAAATAGACATTTTCTTCAACACATTGGATAAAAACTGTTAGAGCCATACCGGAATGGCGGTGATATGTGTTTTCTATAAAATCTTGTTTATTTATTATTCGCTAATATTGCCCCGTGCGGCCTTCACAAGTGTACTGGGTTTGAGCAGAAAACGTTTTTTTATTATCTTTGTTTTGTTAACCACTGAATTGAGTAAATACATTTATTTACTCAATTTATTTACAAATGAGAAAAATAAATTAAGTACTCAACTCAAATTGCTGCTCAATACAAATTTAGTCGAATTTATTTTTTAAATAATTGTTTTTTTTTTAAAAAAAATTTAAAAATAGATTCTGGTGAAGAAACAATGCTATATATTTTTAGTTAGTTATGACATCCTGAAGAAGAAAATGGTATTTTTCGAAACCGGTAGATGTATTTAAACTCAATTCAAGTGGTTAATAAATAAAAAATATGAATTTTAACCACAAAGTTAATATTGCTAATTTTAAAAGTATAAGAAAATGTTTGCACTCTTAATATGATTTTTTAAATAGAATCATGATCATTATTAATGATAATTAAATTTTTGACTTATATTACAGTGTGTTATAATTCAATAATAGAATTTAAACATAGCATCAAAATAAGTGGTGTACTTCAGTGCCCTACCTAGTACACTAGTATTTTATTGCATTATACCTATAAATTAATATGAAGAGTAAAACAAGATGCAATTAGATAGTATATAAATACAATGTAAAACTCTAATTAAATGTAATAAAAATGAAAAAGAGTTAAGAGTAAATAAGTTAATAATATACAAATATGAAATAAGGTTATTTAAAATTGTAATGTTCAATGTAAAATAATGAAAGAATGTTCAATGAGATAACATGTTAATACAACTACAGAGAAATGTAAAAAATGTAGTGTTCAATATATAGGCGCTGTTGTAGCAGTTTTTATCTTATGTTTGGACTTTTAAAAGTTCTTGGGCATAATTTATCATCATATTTGAATCAATCTTCAGTAGTTTTTCATTTTCTGTGCCGTTTATTTTTAAAACGACATTTCTTTAGAGCTTGCATCTATATAAAAATCCTTAAATTAACCAATACACTTGAAAGTACAAGAATTAATACAACATTCCATTAACATGCAAGCCTTTTAGTCGTGATTAAATATGTTGTGTTAAGTCTTTGCCAAGAGAAACAAAGAGTGGATTTATATTAGCTGTGCTTCAGTAACTACCTCGTGCCCAGCAATACTATATTTAATGTTGACATCATGTCTATAATATTTTTGTAATATACAGGGTGGCCCAAAAAAGTTGGAATATCTCGTAACACATGAATTATTTCAAAAAATAATATAATTAATTATAATTATTAATGTTATTATTTATTTGTTCAGTATTTAGCTAATCACCCCATATGCATCATCTACTGGATTTAAATCTGGGCTGTTCGGTGGCCACGCGTCTGGCTCGATGAAATTAACATTCTCACGACGAAGAAAGTTGATTGTATTTCTGGCTATGTGAGATGGAGCTCCGTGCTGCTGTAATGTCTAGTTATGCTGTAATGTCTAGCCATACTCCAGGCTTTGTTTTGAAAATCTGATCATTTTCCTAGCACCCCGATGTTTTTCAATTCGCAAATTTTTGATCATAATACGGTCTTCTGCAGTAATTTTTGTTATTCAAGGCAACAATTTGAAAAAATCAAATATAAACAGTAGGAAAATTGTCGAAATAAAAGTTAATATAGGTAAATATGTAAGTAAGTAAGTAAACTATTTAAGCTATTGTGATATAGTTAAACTAATTTTGATGCAATCATATCACATTTTACGAAATGTTCTAACTCTTGCATACTTGACAGCTCTGTCACAAATATTTATATATATTTTTTTGTAATAGGCTTGCAAGTCAACATTAAGACGATTCTCTGTATCTCTTTGACACAATTAAAAAAACATTTTGTTATCTATGATTTAATAACTTTCGTCCTCAACTGGTTAGAAATATTTAAGAAATTATATGCGAGGTATTAACACCATTCGCTTCAGATTCCGGCAGCAGGGTTTCTTGCCCTAAGTCTCGTTTTAATTTTTCAAAATTTAATATATTTCAAATATTCGACGCAGTATTATTATATTTTTATTTTGAGACAATTTCTAGCATCGCTAGAATGTAATCTGTCGTACCGTCAAATGCGCCAACTTTGCCTCTAGGGGTATCTTTGCCCATAAGGGAAGATTTAAGTTCAAATTGAAATATTAAAAAAAGTATTGAATATGGTAACAATATTTCGCCTGTAGTAGAAAATTCAACATTATTTTGGCAATATTACAAATCTGCTTTGTTTCTAATGTGAGTCAGTCGCCTGTTAAAGCTTGTGCAGACGGGGTGTCGTTTTGTGGTGCCAATTTTGTGTTTCACGATTTGGAGACGGCTTGGTAACATTGCCCAATCATTTTTTGGCTTACGTATTGTTAATTAAACTTCCGTATTTATTTACAACTTAATCTTTTCCTGGACAATTACAATATATACTATTAATAGGTCCGTAAAGGCCGTTTTTCGATGAAAATAAGAAGCGGGCAAAGTTGGCTAAAATTGCAGGTAATTTTGCCCACACAAAAAAAATCTAATTTTGACCTTTTTTATTGTATTTTTCCTGTTTTAGTTTTCAAAAATCCAATTCTACGATCATGTTACTGTCTCTTGTCATTTAAAAAATATATCCTTCCTTAATATATTTTCGAGAAATATCAAGTTTTATGAAAAAAGCGGGCACTGTTGGAGCATTTCACGGTACTGATTTCACATATGAAACATTTTGTTAGTAATTTTACTTTTAACCGTAATACGGTCTAGGCTTGCATTACCCACTCTTACAATGACTCCTACACGCCTATACCCCGTAATGGATATCGTTTAAATTTTATGTGATAGTTCAGTTGTACGCCAATCCTGAAGAAGATACGTCAGTATCGAAAACGTTTGACCTAAAACCAACACAGCGGTATAAACAAAGTTAAATATAAATACAATTTTTAATACAATGTCATTGTAGTGATATGTGAGTAGTATTAACTATTTCACTATTTAGTTTAAATATAACGCAAATGTTAATGGCACCCAGAAGTAGAGGACGTCCTCGGAAGACTTGGCACGACCAGGTACACCAGATGCTTCAAGATGTTCCTGTTAGAAGCCTCGATAATCGTCGAGCTCGTAAGAGAAGATGTATGAATTTTGTGTCAGGACAGAAGAGTGTGCCGCTCTATCCTCTCTGCCTAACCCTGCGGGGAAACGGCGTGATGGTAAATAAGATTATGTTCATTGGGTAAATGAAAATATATAAAATAGATCGTAACATTTTGCTGCTATTTTGACAACCGGAACCGGAAAAGTGAATGCAGTCATGATCTACAGCTGTGTTGCATTGACAATTTTTTTTTAATATTAATTACCACCTTTTACTATGTCACTATAAATAAAAAATTTAAATGTAACCTTTTGAATTTTATTTGTAGTGTTTGTGGATGGCACAACAAGAGCGGGAGTGTCACATTTTAATTTAGTTTATGTATTGTGAAAAACAGGTTCAACCCTCGAGTGAGGCTGGACGTTCTCCACCGGCTAGTCGGGAGAGAACATGAAATAATATGCGTTCGTTGCAAGAATCAGATCACCTACTTACGTTGTACGCCATCTGATAACCATCATTGAAGGAATGTATTTTTGTGAGCAAATAAATTGTAACTAAATAGAAAATAGATTATTTATTCATAAATAGTATTAACTGGTTGAATCGAGATGCGATTCATTTGAAAAATTGTTTAACGATTAATCAATACAGCCTTAAGTTACTCCCATGTCTATGCAACTATAAACTGTCCAATGTCATGTGATGAATCACTTAGCTTGCATTTTCCTCCATCCTTCTCCAACCAAGTCCATGACGGCAACTAGGATCCGAGGTACAGAACTCAGTATAACAATTCTTCCATATTTTCTAGACACGAGACATAAATACACTACTGTAAACGGACAAGTCCTAAGTCGAAGAGCTTACTCAGAAAACGTCCATGTCACGAGATCATCTGCATCTCGATAGTGCCGGAGAAGCACCCCCGCGCCGCGTGCAACGTATGTGATCTGTGCCACGTACGTAGCCGAGACTATTAGTGGCACCGCGTATAAAAGGTATTTACAACATGTGAGTAAGCATATGTATTCTAATGTCGATTTTCCTATGGCAAGAATAAGTACAATGCGAACATAAAAACTCATTATGAGTAAGCGTATGTATTTTTAAGATATCCTTTCGATTACACGAATATGAGCACTGTAAACATGAAAACGTTTTCTTTCCAATATGAGTTAACATATGCCTTTTTAAGTGACCTTTCCGATAACACTTATAAGCGCACAGTGAACATGAAAAAAGTTTTTCCCCAGTGTGTGAAAGTATGTGAACAATTATGGAAGCTTTGCGACTGCATGTGTAAGTGCATTGTGAACATGAAAATGGTTTCTTTCCATTGTGAGTAATCAAATGTCTTAGTAAATCGGCCTTCCGATTAGACGAATAAGTACACTGTGGGCACGAATATGGTTTCTCCCCAGTGTGATTACGCATATGGATTTTTAAATCGGTTTTCCGATTACATAAATGAGTACACTGTGAACATGAAAAAAGTTTTTCCCCAGTGTGTGAAAGCATGTGAATACTTAATGAAGATTTGCGAATGCATGTGTAAGTGCATTGTGAACATGAAAATGGTTTCTTTCCATTATGAGTAATCAAATGTCTTTGTAAATCGGCCTTCCGATTACACGAATAAGTACAATGTGAGCACGAATATGGCTTCTCCCCAATATGATTAAGCATATGGACTTTTAAATGGTCTTTCCGATTACATAAATAAGTACACTGAGAACATGAAAACGATTTCTTACCACTGTGAGTAAGCATATGACTTTTTAAGTTATCTTTACGATTGCACGAGTAACTACATTCCGAACATGTAAATAGTTTCTCCACAATATGAGTACGCAAATGGCTTTTTAAGTTGCTTTTCTGGTTACACGAATAAGTGCAGTGCGAACACGAAAACGGTTTCTCCCCAGTGTGATTAAGCATGTGGATTTTTAAATGAGATTTTCGATAACACAAGTAAGTGCACTGTGAACATGAAAACGGTTTCTTTCCACTGTGAATAAGCATATGAGATATTAAGTTGCCTTTCCGATAACATGAATAAGTGCACTGCGAACATGAAAACGGCTTCTCCCCAGTGTGAGTAAGCGCATGGCTTTTTAACTGGCCTTTCTTATTAAATGAAGAATTGCACTGTAAACATGAAAACGGTTTCTCCCCAATGTGAAAAAGCGCATGACTTTGTATGTTGTCTTTCCGATTACTTGAATAACTGCATTGTGAACATGAAAATGATTTTCCTCCAGAAGATGTGATTTTATGACGTCTTGATTTTTTTTGGTTCACTTTTCGCTTCCTTCCAATGGTAGTCGGAAGCGCAGACGGGTTGGACATAACAGTATCTTGTAGTCTTAAGAGATCTGCAATGAACATAAATAAACATCGTATATAAATAATTGTTTGAATATTGGAAAATCGTCGGTGTACATTTCACTATATAAGTAGTTTTAGCCACAGTTATTAAATTATTTTCTATACAAACAAAAAAATGAATTTCGAAAAAGAGCTCGATATCAATATTACAAATATACGGTGTAGTGCTAAATAAAAAAGTACTTGGGCGGCAACTTTTTCTTCAATGTATTCCCACGGAAATTTCAAATTGAGTATTGTTTGGGACATATATTTATTTGTGTAAACATATATTTATTTTGAATGAAAATAATGCACTGTACAATCCCCTCCCCGACCGGCACGAAGCTGATCAGTCGATTGGCTACCTTGAATCAGTGCGATTATACCTTTACTTAAACGATTACACAATCTTATACTATTTTGAGACTTCGCGTCTATACCGTGACGGAACTCGTCGTTGTCTAAAGGAACCTAAGACGAAATAGTGAATAAAAATTTTGGAGGTGCCAGCAGAATCCCGATTGAGGTAAGTGCCAAACTCTTTTTGTGTTCTGAATTCTTCCGCCATGTATACTTATTACTTACTTACTATTAAGAAAAACACATTCCTATTGTGAAGTTGTAATTATTCAGAACATAGGTCTGTGATATTTTAAATACTAAATTAATGTATTAATTATAAATATATACATATAAAATCAATTTTGTCGAAAAATATTGTTTTAGCGTCACCAGGATACTTACTTACTTACCATCACGCCGTTTCCCCGTGTGGGTAGGCAGACAGGATAGAGCGCCACACTCTTCTGTCCTGACATATAATTCTCGCCTCATCCACATTCATACATCTTGTCATACAAGCTCGCTGATTGTTGAGGCTTCTAACAGAACTATCCTCCATTATCTGGTTTACCTGGTCGTGCCAAGTCTTCCGTGGACGTCCTCTATTTCTGGTTCCATCAACACTTGCTATGTATACTTATACGCAACAAATATTTTTAAGGTTAAAAAGAAATGATTTTAGACAGTTCTAAAATAACTTATGTAAAAGCTAAAACCAAACATATGTCAAAAAGACTATCGAATTACTTCCTGTAAATTTAGAGAATACTGTTTATTTAAGGTGAGTTTACATACTGCATCCTGTCCCCAAGTGCATGATAATACAATTCTTAGCTATAACAAATCTCCTTGTAATGACTTTCACGTCACGAAAATGTTCCGGTCCTATATGTATATTTTTGCATTCTCGTAATATCCGTCTGCCGCACGATATTTGATACAAAATTATTTTTACCCTACCTATTTACAACGTAAGTCTCATGTCAAACAAAAAATGGCAGGACAGCGCCCTGCCTTGAAAAGAAGCGCAGCTAAGAACACTGGTGATGCTTACGGTAGTGTACTGAATGGTTGACAGACTCAGAGGCAGTTTAAATATTGTTCTAGAGGTAAAATGGTGGTGAACCGCAATATATTTTCTTTAGTAAGTACTTGGACGCAAATCGAGGCACTCTCTAGTCAAGGACTCATACCCAAACAGTCGCTTCACGAACAGTGACATACATTACCTTAGTCGAGTAACGTTACAGAGTAATTAGTTTAATTGTAATAATTAACACGATTTAAGAAACAATAGTCTTACCGAGGACCTGGTCGACATTTCCGGAGTTCTTCGAGCATTCCTGCTTGACATCAGGCAGAGATATATCTATGTCAGTGTATAGCTCTCCGCCGCCCACTCCACCATCACCGCTGCCGGCGGAAGACCCCGGCTCAGGCTTGACAGCAAGAGTATATGAATCGGGAATATGTTCAATTATGGCGTATTCCTCTTTTACAAGAACATTTTTAGTTTTTCCGCATTGAGAACCACTTTTAACTTCAGGTTTCGTTTCAAACTCTACAGAACATGATGTTTCGCCGCTCCCGGCTGGGGATCCTGGCTCAAGCTTGACGGCAGTAGCATCCAGGTCCATTGTTCAAATTCACAATGCTGAACAGATAATGATTGCAAATCACAACTTGTCACCGCTTGTAGGTGCGCTTGTGCGTCCCGTTCATGAGTAAAACTGTCACCCGCCTGCTGCGGACAGCATCACCTCAGCACTGTGTGACGCTAGATGGCAGTATTCATCGGGAGGTTCTCCCACGAGCCACAAGAAAGTTAAAACGTCAATTGGACCCCACCATAGAAACGAGCATTCCGTAGACAGATGATCAACCCGTCTCCAGTACTATTACAGTCTGCCGATTTATTTTTGGGGGTTAGAACGGTGGTTAAATGAAATAAATGTTGTTTGTGTGTTGAGGTTTATTATGACAGTATGATAAAAACAATGAAGACAGATAAAATTAAATAATGAATGAAGATGTAGAAGGTGCACGTGTATTGTGAAATGATATGAAGCGAGTTGGCGGTCTCGCTCGGCGCGCATGGACAGGCAAGACCGCCGTTGTGAAACTGGAGAGACTGCTTAGCGGTGAATTATAGAGCCAGGCTTGTAGCAGCAGCCGGTAGATGCCGAATGAGATGGTAGTGGATTTGAATTCCGATCGCTAGATATTTATTCGCTTCTCTTTTTTTGCCTAAAGCCCGTGTTCCGTATCGCTTCCATTTTTATTTTGACGGCAGCTAAAAAAAATTGTAATTTAAGCTGTCCACTAATTTAAAATCTGGACTTTCGAATTCCCCATTGATCATTTTATCGGTCCAGTTTGTTACGGCCGCATCTGACATATGTCGTTCACGTATTAAGAATATTATTTTTGGCGCGAATTTTAAAATACTTAAACATTGTTGTGCGCGGGCCGCGCGCCGGACAATGTGAGCCCCTCCTCACCCCGCTACTAAACAGGTATCAGCGGCCGGACCAACGGTCGCTACCCCCTCTCCCGCACATTGACCGAGATGGGTCCTTGCACAGGCTGACGAGAACTTCTCGCCCCCCGACCGATCGATGTACCGAATCTGTTTCCGGGGTGAGGCAACATGGCATCGAGCGGAGCCACAGTCTGCACCCGAGACCAAGGGGCTTCAACCCACACACTCATGACGAGTCGCGATGGACAAAATAGTGATTGTAAAAAACAACCAGTGCGCCCTGGCTTAAATAAAATTAAATATAAGTAGCAATAGAATTTAACTTGTGCTGTAAATAAAAGTATGAATTTAATTTACCCTCCCGCCGTGTCCTCGTGACACCACAAATATTAATTGCGCAACAAATAAATTTTAGCGGACCGCTAAAAATTCAGTTTGAAATCAGCTACAAGTTGTTCATCATCTCAACCTTTAATCGTGTTAACGTTCTTTCGACAAATGCTGTATTGTTGATTTTTAGGGATTATTATATTTTAGCACTAGGTATTATGTAATTAAAAAAAGTTTTTATTTATAATATTTCAATATATGCACCTTGTCACCGTACACTTATTACCTAACTTATACACATAATCCTGTATCCTAAAATTATATGCAAACGTTAATTAAAATGTGAAACAGAAGCATTCCTTCTTAGTTGGTCTCTCACGAGCAATATTGTAATTTGTATTATCCTATGATATCTCATCATCTCAGTTTTGTTCGGATTCCTCAAGTTTGTATCCCAAATAAACAACAATATATTTGTCCTCGCTTCCTCCTGGAGAACGATCCCGTTAGAAGCGATAATAGGCAAGCGTGCCATACACATACAGATATACAGGGAGGCCCCAAAAAAAGTGAGAACATCTCTTAACACATAAGTAATAATTAATTATAATTCTTAATGTAATTTTTTTTGCACAATATTTAGCTAATCAAAAATCATCAAAACACCCCATATTGCATCGTCTACTGTCCTGTTCGGTGACCACATGCCTGGCGAGATGAAATTAATATTATCACGATTGTATTTCTGACTGTGTGAGATAAAGCTCCGTCTTGTTGTAATGTCTAGCTACACTCCAGGCTTTGTTTTGAAACTCTTTGATAATTTTCCTAGTACCGCGACGTTTTTCAATTCTCAAATGTTTGATCAGAATACGGTCTTCTGCAGTGATTTATGTAATTCTAGGCTACAATTTGAAAAAAAAAAAAAACAAATATAAACAATGAGAAAATTAATAATCAAAGATGGCTACCGTAAATTGTCGAAATAACACGTAATATAGTTAAACAGGTAAGCAAGTAAATTAGTAAACTATTTAAGCTATTGTTGATATAGTTCAACTAACTTTGATGAAATCATATCACATTTTACGTAACGTTCTAACTTTTCGTGAGCCATGCTGTATATAAAAGTGTGGTACAGAAGTATGTGATGTCTTATCTTCGTTACTCACCACTATAGAGCAGTGGTGTGATCGTAAGCTGTACAATACATTTTTTAAATTTGTAACTTAATATTAAATATTTAGTTTTTAACTACCGATGAACAAGTAAAATGTAAAAATAACGAATCACATATACAAAACATAATTCTTAAGGACTGTTTTCGAATGCAAAATATATTTGTTTTTATTGAAGACATACATTATTTTATTACAGAATTTTTATTGTGTAAAAGACTTTTGGGATACTTCGTATAAACATTATCAGCTTTAAGAAATGATTTTTAAGGCAAGTGTAAACAGTTTTTATGAGTTCATTGAACTACCTGGTTAACATAAATACTACAAGCATAAATATAAACGCGTTCGTTGACCTAACTACTCTAAATCAAAATATCATAATAATAACGGAAGACTCACGAGCCTAATACGAACACGTAATCCCTGCGTCGGCTGATGCGACTTCTGTCGGCCGCAAGGCAGATGTTTAAATATATTTTTTTTTCTTCTAAAATATGTTTACAGAAATAAGTTATTTAAACATGAATAAAAATATAACTTAAATATTTAAAAATTACATTGTTTTTAAGTATCTGATTATTGGGTATTACAAAGGAAATAGAATTGACATTAATTTATTTAAGATTGTATATATAAAACATAGAACTTGTCGATCCCGTAGTTGATACATTTGGATACTGATGCAGTGATGAGGGGTTCAAGTCTCATTAGTCATATTTTCATAGCACAAGCGTTTTACCTCAGTTTGAAGATAGTGAAACAAATTACAATAAATAATACACAAATACGGTAAATCGAAAATAATTCTTATTAAGGAGAACACATTCTTATCGTGAAGTTGTATTAATCAGAAAGATTTTTATAAAAATAAAATAGATGGCTTTCAAATAATAGAACGATAGGTAGTCATTCAAAACAGTTCGAAAATTTGTCGTCAAAAGTACTGTCTGCTGTAGCATACTCGATTAATGCACCTTCCCCGGATTGGGAACAGATCCAGGTTCGAATCCCGGTAGCACCAACAATATTTCTCGATAAAATTGATTTAACAAGTATATATTTCTAATACATTAATCAGTGTTTAAAAATAAATGTCTTCACTGTTTGGGCAATAAATCGCCTTAAATTGCCTTTTGACACGCCGCACAGGAAAATGTAGTTTTTTAAATCCATTTAACAAAGACAAAAATCGCGTGGCTTTCATGTCGACGAAGTACAAAATACAAAAATTATACGTTAAAGGAAAAATACACCAGTGGAAAAAACTCGCGGTAAAATCGACAGTAACTTATAAATAATTCTTCTAAGTTAGAACATGTAAATAGGTTTGTATTGGATATAAAATTAAACATTCCTCGATACCTGTGTACGCTAATGTGGTTACTCCGCAGTGTGCGAAAGTAAGTGAATTTTTAAACTGCCTTTCTTATTACACGCATATGTGCATTGTGAACATGAGAACAGTTTCTCCTGGGTGTGAGTAAGAAAATGAACTTTCAAATAGGCTTTTCGATTACACGAATAATTGCACTGTGAACATGAAAATGGTTTGTTCCCCGTGTGAGTGAACATGTGTCGTTTTAATTCGCTTTTCCGACTGAATGAATGCGAGCAATGCAAACATGTAAACGGTTTTTCTCCGGTGTGAGTGCGCATATGTTTTTTCAAGTAATATTTTCGATTACTAGAATATGCGCACTGTGTACAAGAGAACGGTTTATCCGCATTGTGTGTGAGAGCGTGACTGTTTAAGTCAAATTTTCGATTACACGTATAGGTGCAATGCGAACATGAAAACGTTTTTTCCCCACTGTGAGCGAGCATATGAACTTTTAAAAGATCTTTGCGGTTACACGAGTAGGTGCACCGTGAACATGTAAACGGTTTTTCTGCTCTGTGTGTGAGCAAATGGCTTTTTAAGTACACTTTTCGATTACACGAATAAGGACAGAAGGAACATGAGAACGGTTTAACGTCACTGTGAGAAAGCATGTGCCTGTTTAACTCGCTTTTCTGCTTACACGAATAAGCGCATTCCGAACACGACACCAGTTTTTTCTCAGTGTGAGTAAGCATATGCCTTGTAAGAAGGTATTTGCGGTAACATGAATAGGCGCACAGCGAACAGGAAAATAAGTTCTCCCCATTGTGAGTAAGCATATGACTTTTCAAATTGCCTTTCTGATTACACGAATATGTGCACTGTGAACAAGGAAAGAGTTTTTCTTCTGAATGATTAAGCATATGGCTTTTTAAGAGAGCTTTACGATAACACGAATATGTACAAAGCGAACAAAAAAATGGTTTTTCCCCACTGTGGGTAAGCATATGACTTTTGATGTACTCTTTCCGATTACACGAGTAGGTGCATTTTGAACATGAAAATGGTTTCTTCTCATTGTGAATAAGCAAATGGCTTTTTAACTTGCCTCTCTGATTACACGAATAAGTGCAATGTGAACATGAAAATGGTTTTTCCTCAGTATGATTAAGCATATGCCTTTTTAATAGATCTTTCCGATAACACGAGTAAGCGCAGTGTGAACATGAAAGCGGGTTTTCTGCTTTGTGAGAAAGCATGTGACTTTTTAAATATTCTTTCCGATTGCACGAGTAAGTACACTGTGAACATGAAAATAGTTTATCGACAGTATGATTAACCATATGTCGTATTAAAAGATCTTTCCGATAACATGAATATGTGCAGTCAGAACATGAAAATAGTTTAGACTTGCCGTGAATAACAATATGGCTTTTTAAATTTCCTTTTTGATTACACGAATATGTGCACTGTGGACACGAAAAAGGTTTCTGCCCAGTATGATTTAGCTTATGTCTTTTTAGATCACTGTTCCGTGTACACGAATAAGCACATTGTGAACAAGTAAATGGTTTCTCTCCAGTATGATTTAACATATGAATTTTTAAATTACCTTTCCGATTACACGAGTAAGTGCAATATAAACATGAAAAAGATTTTTCCCCACTATGAGTAAGCATATGATTTTTTAAGTTGTTTTTCCGATTAGAAGAGTAAGAGCACAGTGAACATGAAAACGTTTTTTCCCCACTGTGAGTAAGCAAATGATTTTTTAAGTTGTCTTTACGAGTGCACGAATAATTGCACTGTGAACATGAAAACCATTTCTCTCCAGTTGGTGTACAAATATGGCTTCTTTCTTTTATCGGTTTCAACTCTGAACCGTATCCAAAGTTAGTCGGTGGCGCTGTTAGGTTCGGCAAAATAGAATGTTGCCTCGTGAGATCTGCAATGAAAATAAATAACATTTTTTAAATTAAATAATTAATTTAAGCAAAACCTGAAGACGAATAAATCACTAAAGAAAACTCTATCACACTTTTTAATTGATATAAAAAAAAAAACTAAATGCTCGCAAATGTGACAAGAAACCTCAATAGGTACTTTGTATGAAGAAAGGATGCATATATGACGAACAGCGTGTCATGGTGGGAACCGATTTAAGTGCCTCAGTAATAATAAATCTTCTGATGTTAGGGACGTCCCGTGGGAGAAGGCAAGCAAGGTGCTACCTAAAGGTGGCAAAATGACGAAGGAAGTGAAACTATTATATTTAATATACATATTTTCATTACTGTCTCGTAAAAAAAAACTCGAAAAGAAATTTAAATTACACTTTGAGAGCCCATTTCTCAGAATTGTGCGAAGACAATCCGATAATATTCAACATAAGTTATACATGTATGTTTAGAATGCAAAAGGCACGCAACTTGCTTATAAAAATGTATGAAAGTATTTATTTTAAATTAAATAAAATACAATGACTTCGTATAAAACCAGGAATTTGATAAAACGCCAACACATATCGCTTAGCTCAAGCTTCGTCAGTGGATATTTAAAACTAACAATAAATACAAAAAGAGTGCACCTATATATACAACAAAATTACATGCGAAAGAGTGAGACAGAACACCTATGCATTTAAACAGAACATCAAGGGAGGGGACAGTACAATATTGATGGATATTAATTATTAATTTTATATTCTGTCTTCCTCTTTATGTATATATAAGTGCACTCTTTTGTATTTGCTGTCGCATCTTTAATTTATTTTGCCTCCCAGGCTGGACGACAGTTAGTGATCTAAATTAACAAATAAAATTAAAAGATCTCGTACCGAAACCACAAAATAATTTAATTGACAAATAGTATTTTTGCCTATGTCTAGAACGTACTAACAGAAGTCAAGAATATAACAATGAAATTCGAAGACTAATATTCAAATTTACTGATTCCGAGGGAAATTTGTAAAATACCATGATCACATATATGAAAATAAAATGTAGAAAACGGTAGCTATATAATTTTACAATCTAAGAGGATAATAGAACAAGAGAGATATTTATGGTACAAACTACCCATAATATTAAAACTGAAAGGTTAATTAGAAGCATTCAAAATGTATGGAAATCATCAGAAATCCAATGAATAATGTTGTCCCTTTTTATCTCATGTAAATAAAATTGTATAGCCGTCCCTCATCATAGTTATAAATACAAGTCGTTAAGTTAAATGTTAGATTAATAATGCCCTTGTAAGGCGAAACGCGTTTCAAGTAAATTAAACGAGTAGAATCAAATAACAAGTGATTTATTTTCACGTGATAATGTTTATACAAGCATTCCCACAACTCTCTATCTATAATATAATGACACTACTAATATAAAAATGATAATAATCAACTGTAGTTTGTGTTACGGCTGTGAATATTGAAGACATTTTATTTTTTATTATTTCAAAGGAATAATCAAGATTTATTTACAAGTAAATAGTTGTAAATATGATGCTTAGCGTAGGCATACGATTATAACAAGACTTTTGTTTTTTTTATCGAGCAGTTATCGCATCGATAATAGGCGCACTCACATATGACACAATAACTTTTTGACATACAATTAAATAGTCGAGCGATGCCCTTGGCCTAAGGTTATCCCGGACTAATTTTAGACGTTAAATTGGGAAGAGTATAGTATATTAGCTGTGAATTTATGTACTTGGTGTATCTATATACAACATGGACGCAGCATATACAGAATATAATATATAGTGTTACGAATTCGTAAACACATTTTTCAGCCGCAACAGTCGTTATTGAGACAATTCTGCATCCAAATTCCTATCCATACATTTCCTCATGTTCGGCTCGTCAATCTAAAATGTGACCTTGACGCCAACAGACGTCAACTTGACCGATATTTTTTTGATCTCGACATCGCGATAGCATTCGCGGTGTGAAACTTTCAGCTCCAGTGCACCAGTACTGTATTTTGTGATACTGTATTTTGATCACGTATTGTTTGTAGTTTGTGTGCCGTGGGTGACCTTGTCACGTTGCCCTATTCAATTGGAAGCGGAGATCGGCTCATCCGCGTGCCATTTTGTGTGATCTCGGCGGCGACTGCAAGGATTACGGAGGCGTCATACACAAGGTAAGGCGAGCAGTCCTTCGACTAGAAACCTTATCCCCTCACCGACCTCATCCTGTACCATGTTTCCCCACTTCCCTCCTTTACCTCGCGGTAATTTTGACTAACGACCGGAATTGTCGTATTCCATTCCGCGGGCCGCGCGACCCTGAGTTTCCACAATTCATATAGCATTAACAATAGTACATAACACATTATCCGAATTCTCACGATGAACGAGTAAATGACTTATTTGCGGTATAGATTCCTATTTAGGTCACGTACGCCTCACGAATAAATAGCACGTAGGAAGGAAATCTGGTCGACGACATATAACTGAAGATAAATAAAACCTGAACTATTCTATTTAACAGACTATAGATTGTCTATTTCGGATACTCACAGCGACATATATTAGTTTTACACAGATATGGCTAGTAACGTGCAGAGAAATTACTTTAATTATAATAATTATCATGATTTAAGAAACAATCGTCTTACCGTGAATCTGGTCGGCATTTCCGGAGTTCTTCGAGCATTCCTGTTTTACATCAGGCAGATATATATCTACGTCAGCGTATGTCTCCCCGCCGCCCGCTCCATCATCACCACTGCCGGCGGGAGACCCTGGCTCGGGCTTGACCGCGAGAGTGTACGAATCGGGATCATATTCAATTTTGGTACATTCCTCTTTTACAAAAATATTTTCAAATTTTCCACATTGAATATCACTTTTAACTTCAGGTTTCGCTTCAAATTCTACAAGCAATGATGTATCGCCGCTCCCGGATGGGGACCCTGGCTCAGGTTTGACAGAAGGAGCATCCGCGTCCATAGTTCAGTCCCCAAAGCAGTGAAATAATTATGAATATAAAGTTGTCACCCGTTGTAGATTGTAGATGAACTTGGACTGTCCAACGTCTGTGCTACTGACGCCCGCCAGCTGCCATGAGCGAGCGCGAAGCCACGCGAAACTCGAAGAGTCCATTGAACCCGACCATAGAAACGAACGATAGATAGACATAATTAATCTTCAGTACCTACTCTCACCGTCCGACTCCATACGTCATTTAAATAAAACGATTTATTATCAATATTTATGAGTTTACATTAAAATCTACATTAGCTCAAATCATTGCAACCTATCACCCGTATTTCAAATTCAGATCAGTAATTTATTGTTAGTCTAATGTGTGTGGCTTAGAAATATTTACCTACATGAAAATGCATTACCGAGGATGGTGTAGATGTCGCCAGTATCATCGGTCAGCAGTGGATGGCGGTGGTTTTGAGTAGCTGCCATAGATCTTTTGAACAATATTTGAATTTAGCGTACTCAAAAAAGAAGTGGAATTTTTCTTTTTGAATTTGCAAATGTGTTAAATTGGCGCAAAAAATTCGTTATAATTACTTGTTTTGTATATTTTCGTAGAAGTGAACCATAAGAGATTTGCCAAGCCCTTACAATTATCTGACAAGGTTTGAGTAAGAGTTTGCAAAAAAAATCAAATAGCAAACATACAAACAGGTCTAAGTAAATTCTGACCTATTTAAAGGAATTTTTTTCAATAATGCGATTCTTCTCTTTTCTTATATCATCTGGCATCTCATTAAAAATCTTCATCGCTCTGTACATCACCGATTTCTACGAAGCCTTCATCCTGAATGACAGTCTCGGTCTATCTTTTCCTTTCGTATGGTGCTATAGGTCGAATCCTTACTTGAACTTATTTCTTTAATATACTCACAAATCTGTTGCTAGTTTATTTATTGTTATTACAACAATATGTATATAACAGTACGTTGATTTCTTTATTTATGTTATTGATAGGGAATGAAATAATATTATTCATATCTTAATAATAATTATTATTCTTGAAGTGCCATGACCAAAAAATTGACCTGTAGTGCTCACGCCGATTTGCTTCAATTTTTCTTAAGAATTCTGCCGATTTTTGCTTAGAAAAGATTTTTAAAATAAACACAATACCATTGAAATATATTAATAGGGTGGGTAAAATTAATATGAACTTTATAGGTTTATTTTCAACATTATTTCTAAGGCACCAAACAATGCACGACACACGCGGCAAATGCGGTAAGAAGAGTGTTATATCCCTTAAAATAGTTGCGCGTCCTTCCTTCAATCTCTTGTAGTGGTTACCCTGGGATGCGGTCTTTGAGTATATGACCCTTTACAATGAATTAGATAAGATATACAAATGTCCATTAACCAACTATGCAACAGCAGACTACTTCTGACGACAAATTTTCGAACCCATATGAGTTGTTTAATGCACCTTCGCCGAATCGGAAAGAGATCCAGGTCCGAATCACGGTAGCAACAACAATATTTTTCAAATATGAATTAAATATATTAATTAGAAAGATATACATATAAAATCGATTTTATCGAAAAATATTGTTGTTTCGCCACCGGGATTCGAACCTGGATCTCTTTCCAAACCGAGGAAGGTGCATTATCCAACTATGCTACAGCGACGATATTTTTAGCGACAAATTTTCGAACCTATATGTTACATTTTTGATATGAATACATTTAATCGTTCCATTATTTGAAAGAGCCATCTACCTTATTTTTACAGAATCTCAAATATCTTTGAGTAATCTGATAGCAGACGCCAGAATTATCAATTCATCTTTATTATATTTTGGACACATTGATTCAACTTTATTATAAGAATAACACATTCTTATTGTGAAGTTATAATTACAACTTCACAATAGAAAGTGTTTTTCTAATATTTTTCGATAAAATTGATTTTATATGTATATCTTCCTAATATTTAAAATATCACAGACCTATGTTCTGAATAATTATAATTTCTCAATAATAATGTGTTCTCCTTTATTTGAAATATATTTTTTGTATATGTATACTGTACTGATTTTTTGTATATGTATACTGTACTGATTGATGTATATTTTTTCTATGATTATTAGTACATATTATTCTCAAAGCTTTATTTTGCAGTATCGATATGTAATTATTGCATTTCTTCCTCATAAGCCAACAATAACATGCCGCTGCAGAAGTTGACGTGAGGAATAATAACAGAGATGTACACCATTTTGCAAGACTCAGTACTAATGACTCTTCTGATCCTCGTCATGTAGTCGTTGATAATCATTGCATTTGTGCGTCATTAGCCAAAAATAAAAATATGGCTTCATGCTTAGGGTCAAGGAGCGTATCATCTGCACCTTGCGACTTTTCAATTGTCACGGATTAGATCCACAGGGCAGACGATATCGCCGGTGCCAAGTCACCAACTGCCCAGTCCTGCAGGAATTCAGGTTTCAGTCGCAATGGAGCGTGTACTTACTAGTTGTACGGGAAATTTTCCCTTGGAAAATTTGCATCCCTACGAGATGACATAAACTGACCTCCACGTAGTGTCGACTCGACACCAATGGACTTTTTTCTATGAAGCTATCTTAAATCAACGGTATACAGTAACAATCCACCCAATGAATAGAAGAAATGGCAACGATCACAGAGAACACGTGCCGAACAGTTTTCAGAAATTTTGCCTCCCGTTTAGAAGAGTGCCAGCGAAATAACGGATCACATTTAGAAAACATAATTATAAAGGAATAAATTCCTAGAGATTGTACTTAAATGCGAAATAAACTTTTTTTTTAACACATCTATTATTTTTATTATGAATAAGGCTTACACCGGCTCGGGACACCTTATACAACAATAATATGTTACAGATACGTTCACACCAGTGGAAAGAACTGAAGGTAAGATCGCAGGGATGCGGATAATTACCAAACACTCAGAAAACAGAAAAAAGAAAGGAAGAATGGGCAGTTTTACTTAGGTAAGTTAAAGTACTTAGGTAAGTTTTTTTTATTCTGTCGTCAGAATGAAAAATTTTACACAATAAATAAAAACAATTAATTTTAATAATATCAATCAATTTTATTACAAATAATACCGCTTATAAAATACGTCTTCACCCAGCGTTCCTCGATATATCCTCCTCCTCCCTGAGATAACATTAAGCTTTATTAACATACATTTTTTTACACCCGAGGTGAACACAATATATGACAATAAAATAATACAATTATTACAAATTTACTGCGTGAATGCAGTACCTTCTGCTGTATCTATCAGTGGTGAATCTGTATCCACCTTGATAGATACGGTAGTAAGTACTGCCTTGTTCTGAAAAATTAGCTAGACTTATGTCTGTGTTGAAGTAGCTAGTTTTTTTTTATTCTTGCTGTTGAGATGTTATTTTATTAAAATAAATATTTTTTTTAGATATACTAATGTGTTACAAATCTAAAAGTTGATTATTTATGTTGAGTTCGACCGATCTCTATCAAATCGGACAATATATTTGAGTTATTTTTCTATAAGTGAAAGATTTTCAGTTAGTGTGTATAATTTCAGAGCTAAAAACATGAAGAAACGTTGATAGAATGTTATCACTGTGGTGACCCCACAGACATAACCGTGTAAGACTCACTTGTAAACCAATCAGCAGGCAACATGTATCGTGACTGACACTGTCCTAGGATCTAGCGACCACTTCTCCGCAGGCATTCCTATCAGCGACATCTCGAGCGAGCCACTCCAGCGTTCAACCACATTTAACTGTATACTGCCTCTGCATAATTCATCCATCAATAAGTGCTCTTTCATTTCTAAACCTTGCTCTAGTTACACCAACAGTTATCCTACACTGCGACATACAATAACACGCGTGAGTCTAGAAGATATTAGTCTCACATAAAGACAACCTTCTGACATAAATCACGAGTCAATCATATTAAACAACTTCTACACAACTATGATATATTAGAGGGTAAGTATTGTTACGTGAATAAGCAAATCTCAGCATAATATTTGTCTTAGATCTATAGTATTGTACTCAATAAAAAGAAAATCCGATGAATACCAAAAAGTACATTCGTTTATAACCATAAGAATTGCCTTAAATGCGATTTTAGCCGACTCCAATAATGTTATTGCTGCTCCTTCCCAGACTAAAATCATAAAGTTAATTAATTATAAAGCAGTGAGCGAAAAGTACACCAACCTTAAGAGTAGAGAGTCAATAATATTTCGTATTTAAAAGACTAAATCAGTTTTCTTATGCGTGTTACCATGTTCAAAAAGGTTAAGATGATCATTGATCGATACTAAGTCAATTTCACAATTCACACCGATAAGGCAAGCACGAGGAAATCTATGGATGGGAATTGTGTCAATAACAATGGTTGCGGCTGAATCTAAAAGACGCGCCAAAAGGTGTTTACGAATTCGGAAAACATACATTACTATACTTGACCTAAAATGATTACTGTCAAAAGTAGCATATTGTCACCAGTTTTTAGTTTATTCCTACACCTTAGCATATTTCCAATCAGTACACATTATTCCATGGGCTCGACTGGTTGTTTTAAAACTGTAATTTGTCGCTATTTGGAGAGGAAGTGTCATCCTCGCTGCGATCAAATCAATCGTGTGGATCGCTTCTAAAGTACATGTTTGTTCTCAACTCGGTTTGGTATTTCGAGTCAAGCTGTCCTCCTTATCTTGTAACCCATCATCCCTCAACATTTCCTCATTCTGATTCCCTATTTCTTATTTACCTATCCTTTACAATTCCATCACCCCCCGTCTGTGATCGGCGACTTGTATCGGTCACAAATACGATAATTTAGTACGTATTGAGTCTTAAACTAACATTCTTTGAAAGTTCCTCGCTGTCCTACTGGTAACACGAATAACCGCACTGCGTCATGGTTTCTCAGCAATGTGAGATAATGTATGAAGATTAAAGCTGCCTTTTTTATTACACGAGTAATTACACTTTGAACACGAAAACAATTTTTTCTGTGTGTGAGTAAGAAAATGAATTTTTAAATAGGCTTTCCGATTACACGAATAAGCGCACTCTGAACACGAAAAGGCTTTTTGTCCCGTGTGAGATAAGGTATGTATTGTTAAGCTACTCTTGCGATTACACGAATAAGTGCAATGCGAACAGGAAAACATTTTTTCCCCGGTGTGTGTAACCATGTGTCTATTTAAGTCATCTTTCCGATTAGATGAATATATACATTGTGAACACGAAAACGGTTTTATTCCCGAGTGAGTAAGAACGTGTCTTTTTAAGTCGTTCTTACTATAAAACGTGTAAGTACAATGCGAGCATAAAAACAATTTTTCTCCCATATGTATAAGGATATGACGTTTTAAATCGCCTTTTCGATTACACGAATAAGTGCAATGCGAACAGGAAAACAGTTTTTTCCCCGTATGAATAAACATATGACTTTTTAAGTCGACTTTCCGATAACACGAGTAGGTGCATTGCAAACATGAAATGGGTTTTTCCGCCATGTGAATGAACATATGACTTTTTAAGACGCCTTTACGATTACACGAGTAAGTGCACTGTGAACATGAAAACGGTTTCTCCCCACCGTGTGTAAACATGTGATTTTTCAAGTATTCTTTTTTGTTGCACGAATATGTGCATTTCGAACATGAATATGGTTTTTCCTTCACATGAGTAAGCATATGTCTTTTTAAGGTTTCTTTCTGGTTGCACGAATAAATGCAATGCGAACATGAAAACGGTTTCTCTCCAGTGTGAGTGAGAGCATGACTTTTTAACTTACTTTTCTGATGAAATGAAGAAGTGCACTGTAAACAAGAATACGGTTTTACCTTCGAATGAGTAAGCGTATGACTTTTTAAGTTATCTTTCCGATTACATGAATAAGTGCATTGCGAACATGAAAACGATTTCTCTCCAGTAGATGTAAATTTACGACTTATCGTTTTTTCTTGCTTCACTTTTCGCTTCCTTTCAGTGGTGGACAGAAGCGCAGACGGGTTGGACATAAAAGAATCTTGTAGTCTCAAGAGATCTGCAACGAGCATAAAATAACATTGTATAAGAATGATATTAGAAGCATGAATTAATGGTGTACATTTCACTATATAAGTACCGCTTTAGGTTATTTAATTATTTTCTATACAAATGGATGGATATCGGAAAATATATCGGTAACACTTGTCACATATTTCATCTTTCTCCAAGTGCATGTAGGCATAATGACAAAATTCTTGGCAAAAAAAAACGTATAATTTCTATGACTTTCACGTTTTGAATATGCAAATTATTTGCATTCTCGTAATATTCGTCGGTCGCACGATATTTGATTTACAACATTTTATGCGCAATATTTTGTATGAAATTCTTTTTAACCAATCTATATCCAATGAAAAAAAAAAAGTGGCAGGGTGACGCCCTGACTTTAAAACAACTGCAGAGAAAAACACTTGTGATGCTTACAATAGAGTACGGAATGGTTGACCACGTTATTCTAGAAGAAAAATATCGGTGGCACTGCTCGTAAGTATATGCATCAGTAAGTTGAAATATTTAAAGGCAAATCCGACCAGTGTGATACATTACTTTTAATAGACAATCATTTCAATTATCTATCCCGGGTACTTATGGACGAGCAGCCGCTTCGTAAATTAACTTTAGACGGCTATGTCGAGTAATATGCAGAGAGCAATAACTTTAATGGTGATTATAATAATAATAATAAAATGTAAGACCACTATGTGGTCTAAATAATATATTTGGATTCGATTGCGTTCGAATATAGTTCCTTAATGTGTGAAAACTAACTTTTGTTTGGCACTAGTGATACAATGTGGAAGACTGAAGGTGAGATCAGTTCTAGTTGACTTAGATGGTACTCGAATCAATCAAAAATAAAATCAATCAAGACTATAGAACACACCAGACACTCCGTGTAGAGTGACGCGCAGTAGCTTTAGATAAAGTAATAAATTTAATCGGTAAAAGTTAACTCGACTTAAGAAACCATCGTCTTACCGGTGATCTGGTCGGCATTCCTGGAGTTCTTCAAGCATTCTTGTTTTACATCGGTCAGATGAATATCTATATCAGTGTATGACCCTCCACCGCCCACTTCTTCATCTCCGCTTCCAGCAGGAGACTCCGGTTCAGGCTTGACCGCAGGAGTATATGAATCGGGAACATCTTCAATTTTACTGTATTCCTTTTTTACAATAACATTTTCGATTTTTACGCATTGAGGACCACAGTTAACTTCAAATTTCTCGCTCCCGGCTGGGGACCCTGGCTCAAGCTTGACGGCAGAAGCATTCAAGTTCATAGCTCAAGTCCGCAAAGCACGAAACCAGCTATAAATCTAAAGTTAACGGATGCATCCATGAGTAAAACTGCTAACATTAATGTAACCAGGTAGCTACTGAAGGCCGCCTGCTGTAGGCAGCATCACGGCACCACTATGTGACTCTAGATGGCAATATTTATCAGGAGGTTCTCCCAACGAGCGAAAACGTCAATTGGACCTCACCATAGAAACGAACATTTCGTAGACAGATGATCAACCCGTCTCCAGTACTATTAAAGTCTGCCGATCTATTTTTGAGAGTTAGAACGATGGTTAAATTTAAAAAATGTTGTTTGCGTGTTGAGGTTTATTATGACAGTATGATAAAAACAATAAAGACACATAGAATTAAAGAATGAACGAAGATATAGAAGATGCACGTGTATTATGAAATGAAATGAATCGAGTTAGCGGTCTTGCTCGGCGCGCATGAGCCGGCTAGACCGCCATCACAGTCTGCCGATTTATTTTTTCGCTATTTTCTTTACCTTATACGTTTATTTTTATTTTATTTTCATTATTATTGCAAACTGCCACCCGTATTTCATAATCGTCGTCTATAACTTAACGAGTAATTTAAATGCCGGTCTAATGTTTGCGACTCGGCTGTACATACATGAAAATGCAATACTGAACACTATAAGTAAACTGCCCGTAAGGCAGAATAATTAATTTAAACACAATTAATAAAAACAATTCATTTAATAATATCAATCAATTTTATTAAAAGTAATTCTGCCAAGCTTAAACATATCTACGTCTATATTGGATCTTTAACTAGCGTTCCTTGACACTTTATTAAAAATGGTATACTATTCACGTTGGCAGAGTCTCATCAGTTATGCAATATGTGCATGGGGCGGTGCAGCTCTTACTTAAATGGATTCTCTAATTAAGGCTCAGAATGGGTAACCAGAGTAATAAACAAAAAGTTATTTAGACATAATTCTAAAGAACTATTTTAATCCTTCCACATTTTTGATATAAAACAATTGTTTACCACAGCAGTGTTAATTTTTTTTTTTAAATTAACTTTACTTCCGCGATACGATCCAAAAAAAACTACGAGCAAAGCCTTAGGATACTTTTCAGTGTCAAAATTGAATACAAAATTCGCTCAATAAACTTTTTTATTTTGTGCACCGCGAATATTTAACAAATTGCCATTAGACCTTGAAGCATGGGTGGCCAACCTTTTCAGCAGCCGGGCCAGATTTTAGAAATGGCGTGTGCGATTTTTGAAGTCAGCTTAACGTTGTGATTGTTTGTTAATACGTATATACCAAAGAATAAATTGCCACGACAGTTGAATCAATGTACTGAGATATTTCCATATATGAGAATGATACGAACTGCGCACGTTGGAATGTTCTTTTGGTGGTTGTATGTACACTAAAAGAAAAATATGCTCCGCAGGCCACAAGTAGACACTCGGCGGGCCGTGGGTTGGCCACCCATGCCTTAAAGGGTCTAAAGTGATTAACGACTTCAAACAAATTGGTTGCTTGATGTGCGTAGAAAGCAAACTGAATCTAATTTGTCATTTGTACTCACCTAATTACCTACACATTTTTGTCACAAATCATAGTATCTTATAACTTTTGTTCAATAATATTTTATAACTTCAGATTGTACTTTTTTCACATAACTTTTTATGACTTACTTACCTCTAAACAATTACAACTTTTAAAAACTGTACAAGTAATTGCTTTAGAACAGACCACGTCTAGTAAAGTAATTACCTTAATTTTTATTTCCACCTGAGTTGAATATTTAATAATAATACAATGCACATATTACAAATTTATTGCGTGAGATGAAGTACCCACTGCTGTATATATCAGTGGTGGATATGAATCCACCTTGATAGATACAGCAATAAGTAGTGTCTTATCCTTTAGCTACTTAGCTAGACTTTTGCCTGTATTGAGGTAGATATATTTTTTATTCGTGCTGTTGAGATATCATTTTATTAAAATAAATAATTTTGTAGATACACAATAAAATAAATAACGAACGTGTTGCGGAACAGCGTTGCTTTCGACTGATCTTTACCCAATTGGGTCGAATTATTGAGTTATTTTTCTATAAGTGAATGATTTTTAGTTAATATGTGTTGTATAGTTTCGGAGCTTAAAAGATATAGAAAAGTTGATAGAATGTCGATGTATTGTGTAGTGACCATGATATATTAGTGGGAGAGTATTGTTATGTGAATGAAAATATGAACACATACTGCCCGGTGGGTCATAAAAAAACACGTCCGGCGGTGTGGGTCATTTTAGACCCACCTCAAGTTTTCGGTTTTTCAATCGTTTTGTGAGAGATTTTTTATAGGTATTTTATATTAAATATGATTTAATGAAATGGCATGATGTGCCATATTGTTTCTGCTAAAAAATTGAAGTTAACAATTAAAAAATATTACGAATAATGTACATAATCTCACGCATCAACAGACAGGGCACAGCCAAAATACATGTGATTTTCTCGTCGGAACCCGAGCAGGTAGTGTCATAAAACTTACAGATAGGCGCAACGCCCTTCAAATAATTATATTACTGGCATTGTCTAGGGGCCACCAGACGAAAATAAGTCAAAACAAATACACGGACGCATACCTGGTATCCTTTGTCTTCCCGCTCAAAATGTTGACAATATATGTTTCGGCGTAAGAGCTGAAATTCAATCAGACTGTTTAAGGTTAGTTTTTAAGAATTTTTCACATTTTTATCAATAACTCATTTGAATCTCGTATTATAACATTTATTTGCCTCTCAAATTATTTGGAAATATTTAATAAAGCTAGAAGGATAAACAGCATTAAACGAATACTTGCATCATAATTCACATTTTTGCAAACACCCGGGTCAAATCTGACCCACTACCCTAAAGTAAAATGTGTTAAATAAGTCTCAAGTATGTAGATTTGTCTTTCATCTACTGTAAAATATTGTACTATATAAAAAAGATATCAGATGAATACCCAAATAATGAACTATTGTGCTATTTTAGCCGACTCTAATAGTATTTTTGCTGCTCCACCCCAGATTAATATCACAAAGTTAATTAAAAAATAGTGAGTGAAAAGTACACTGACCTCAATTGTCAAGAGAACATATACTTCGTATTTCTTTAAAAGAGTAAAAATAGTTTTCATATGAGTCTTGCAAGGTTCTAAATATATTAATTCTAGTTGATATAATCACCGATCGGTACTCTTAAACATCAAATAGTGTGACACGAGTTAAGTCGTTTTCTCATTTATTGTGCAGTACAGTGAGTGGGAGACTTCGATGTGACAATATTCTTTCGATAATAAAAAAATATACATATTTATTCTAAGTGATAGAAATTTCGCATCTAATACGCGTTACATATTAAACTCTCCGCAAGCGATTATTTTTCTCTTATTCAAAGTCGCATTACTAAAGTCATTAATATATTATATAAATAAGATAAAGCCTAATATGCTTCCTTGTGGAACACTGTGGGTTGCTGTATTTTTCATCTTTTCAGACAATAAAACGTCATATTTTAAGAAATTTCGAAAAAATTCGAGACGATGTATTCGATGAATAAACAATAATTATTATTATAAACAATAATAATACGACTCGCTTTCATTACGACTAACTGTACTGGGTCTTTGACTAGAGTTCCTTGATAGCTCCTCCCTGCCCGGCAAGGATCTGCTTGTGTCTAGTAAACTACTAGATAGGTAATAGTTAAAAGGAAATTAATTATAATGCGCCCTTTCTGATCAAACCAATAACCATACTATGACTGCTAATATGGTTTCGCTCCAATGTGAGACAGTGTGTGAGCTTTAAAGCTGCCTTTCTTATTACACGAGTACGCACACTGCGAACATGAAAATATTTTTTTCTGAGTGTGAGTAAGAAAATGAACTTTTAAATAGGCTTTTCGATTACACGAATAAGTGCACTCAGAACACGAAAACGGTTTTTTCCCTGTGTGAGTTAACATATGTCTTTTTAAGCCGCCCTTACGATTACACGAATAAGCGCAAAGCGAACACGAAAACATTTTTTCCCCTGAATGTGTAAACATGTGTCTACTTAAGTCATCTTTCCGATTAGATGAATACATGCACTGCGTACATGAAAACGGTTTTTTCCCCGTGTGTGTGAGAATATGCCTTTTTAAGTCGTTCTTACGATAAAACGTATAAGTGCAATGCGAACATGAAAACAGTTTTTCCCCCATATGCATAAACATATGACTTTTTAAGTCGCCTTTCCGATTGCACGAATAAGTGCAATGCGAACAGGAAAACAGTTTTTTGCCCGTATGAATAAACATGTGACTTTTTAAGTCAACTTTACGATTACACGAGTAGGTGCACTGTAAACATGTAAAGGGTTTTTCGCCTGTATGGATAAACATATGACTTTTTAAGACACCTTTCCGATTACACGAGTAGGTGCACTGTGAACATGAAAACGGTTTCTCACCGCTATGCGTAAACATGTGATTTTTTAAGTATTCCTTTTTGTTGCAAGAATAAGTGCATTTCGAACACGAATATGGTTTTTTCTTTATATGAGTCAACATGTGCCGTTTTAAGGTCTCTTTCTGGTTGCAGGAATATACGCAATGCGAACATGAAAACGGTTTTTCCCCCGTGTGAGTAAACATATGTCTTTTTAAGTCGCCTTTCTGACTAAACGAATAAATGCAAAGCGAACACGAAAACGGTTTTTGTCCACTGTGAGTAAGCATATGTATTTTTAAGTAATGTTTTCGATTACACGAGTAGGTGCACTGTGAACATGAAAAGGGTTTATTTCTACTGTGCGTGAGCGTGTGTCTTTTTAAGATGCTTTTCCGATAACACGAATAAGCGCACTGTGAACAAGAAAACGTGTTTTCCGCCCTGTGAGAATACATGTGGCTTTTTAAATATTCTTTACGATTACATGAATAAGTGCACTCAGAGCAAGAATACGGTTTCTCTCCGATTAATGTAAATATATCGCCTCTTGATTTGTTTGGCTCCAATTCTGGCTCCTTTCCACGGATTGTCGGAAGCTCAGGTGGGTTCTTTAAGTCAGTACGTTGCTGTCCAAAGAGATCTGGAATGAAAATAAATTAACATTTTGTAAAACGATCAATGTCAATAGGTAAATATATACTTTGCACACATTTTGATTAATATAAAAACATGTTCATAGATATAAAAAAGTATTTTAAACGTGGACACTAATATGCTTTAAATATGATTCAAAATAACAACGCACCCGCCTAATTAATTATCCGCGAGTGTGGGCAAAACGGATAGAGCGCCATACTTACCTATTCTGTCATACAATTCTCGCCTCGTTTTCATACACATTTTCTCATCAGGACCATTTTTCATTATTTGGTTTACCTGGTCGTGCCACGGCTTTCGCAGACTATTTCTATTTATGGCGCCATCTATGCTTGCCTCATATATCTTTCAACAACGTAACTCGATTAATATAACGACCGAACTGAAGAAATTACGTAAATTTTTTTTTTTTTTTTTTAAATATAGAGATGCGTACACGGAATACATGTCACATCAATATACTTACTATTTTCAAACTAAGCTAAATGCTTGTGCTATGAAAATAGGACTAACTTGCTGGTGTCCTGGAACGAGGCGCGAACCCCCGACCACTAGATCACTAGGCCAACGTCTTGACCACTACACCAACAAGCTACTCAAATATTTTTGTTAAATAGATTTCTTTTTGGAACATTTTTGTACAAGTATAAGATTCCATCAAATAATATTTAAACCTATGTACTGTCGGATAGCATAGATGGATAATGCACCTTCCCCGGTTTGGAAAGAGATTCAGGATCGAGTCCCGGTATCGTAAACAATATTTTTCGATAAAACTGTTTTTTTATGTATATATTTCTAATTAATACATTTAATTAGTATTTAATATATCACAGAGCTATGTTGTTGTTGTTCTATGCTGAGCTATGGTAATGTGTTCTCCTTAATAAGAAAGTAATTAGTTTAATTGTAATAATCAACTTAATTTAAGAAACCTTCGTCTTACCGGTGATCTGGTCGGCGTTCCTGGAGTTCTCCAAGCATTCCTGCTTCACATCAGGCAGATGTATGTCTATATCAATGCATGGCTCTCCACCAGCGGGAGACCCTCGTTCAGGCTTAACCGTAGGAGTATATGAAACTGGTTCAACTTCAATTTTTATAATTTCCTCTTTTACAAGAACATTTTCAAACTCTCTGCATTGAGACCTACACCTAACTTCAGGTTTCACTTCAAACTCTACAGGCAAAACGTTTATTTCGTCGTCGACTACCTCATCGCAACTCCCGGCAGAGGACCCCGGTTCAGGCTTGATGGCAGGAGCATTAGGGTCCATGTTGCTAGTCTTCAAAGCGCAGGCTGATTAAAAATTGGAGGTGAGTCTGTAAGTAAAACTGCCGGCAAGTATTTTCTGAAGGCCAGCACTATGTGACGCTAGATGGCAGTGTTTATCAGGTAGACCTTCCAACGAGAGCGAAGCGACAGAAAAGATAAAACGTCAATTGGGCCCGACCATAGAAACGAACTGTCCGTAGACAGACCAAAGCTACAAGGCCTCTACTGTGAAAAAATAACTCTCATTTTAATAGCTTCATACATTTTTAATGTATTATATTGCGGCTAGTGTAGTAGCTCCACGCCTTTGTGAGAATGTTTACCAAGATGTCTTGTAAATAATAAAAAATATAGAGTTTTCCCAAAAAAGTGAGAACATTTCGTAAAATGTGATATGATTACAACAGTCGGAGTATTTCGAATGGGGAAGACAAGTGCTGTGTTCATTGAACCAAGCGCTCAAAGTAAACACTGAATATTATTGAGAACATGTTCTCAGACAAGGTTTGATGCCTGTCCTTCAAGCGACACGTGGTCGCCATAACTGGACAGCAGGACGGAGCTCCATCTCGCACAACAAGAAATACAATCAACTGAGAATATTAATTTCATCGAGCCAGGCATGTGGCCACCGAACAGGCCAGATTTAAACCCGCTAGATTATGCAATATGGGGTGTTTTATAAGAAAAAGTCTACCTTCGGCGAAAATTCACAGTTGATCAGCTCAACTTGGCAGTAATTGAGGAATTGAGATACAGATACGCTTTATTGACATTTGACGGTTAGGACGGTAGTTAAATGAAATATAAATGATTGTTTGCACGTGTGTAGAGGAAAACAAGAAAGACATATAATGAAATGAATGATGTAGAAAGTGCGTGTGTATTACGAAATGAAATGATATGAAGCGGGCTGGCGGTCTCGCTCGGCTCTCGCGAGCCGGCAAGACCGCCGTCGTGAAACGCTGAAACTGGAGAAACTATCTAGCGGTGAATTTCGAGCCAGGTTTGTCGCTAGTGTCGATGCCGACTGAGATGGCGGTGGATTTGAATTACCGTCGCTACAGACAGAAGCATAAACGAGGGGCGTAGGCGCTTACAAAATCTCGCTGAGAAACAATGAAAATACATTGAACATGATTTCTGATTAGCTAAATATTTGTGCAAAAATTATCACATTAACAATTTATTTTTTTTGACCTTGGTATCTTGTCAAATAGGGTACCGGGTCCGCTGGACCCCTTGCCCCTTCATCGTGATGTTTGCCATAACTGCCTGAGAAATGTTATTATTAGGTATATATTATTATTCTGCAATTAAAACATGGCGCATGAAAACTGCTCAATAGCGCAGTGAATTTAAATCCTCTAAGGTCTTGGGACGTTTTATGAGTGATGGGACAGTTATGTCGTACGACGATAGAACGTTTATCATTGAGTTTCGGTGCTTTGGGAGTTCCGCGTAGTTATATGAACAATTACAATTAATTATATTATGTTTTGAAATAATTCATCAATGCCCTTATTTTAACTCAAAATATCTGTTTTATGTAATTACACAACAATTTAACATCAATCAAATTTAATGGAGTAATAGAGTAAAGTAGGAGATGGATAGTCGGCCTCACAAATATATTTTTTAATTCAACAACATAAAAATGAGACTATAAAAACGTTTCAAAATTTTCTAACACGCTACTTGCGATATACTTTTTGTGATAATAATTTACACGGGGACTCGCTGAATAAATACAACCTACAATACTGTTGTGGTAAATTAAATAGATATTAAATAAATAGTGCTAATACAACCCAACGTATTTCCAAAATAAGCAAGATGTAAAGATGATTAAAAAATCAATTTATTTAGACACGCTGATCGCGGACAGTGGCGTGTTTTGAGATAAATTTGTTAAATATGGGACGACTAATGTTTGTAGGTTATGAATATCAGAAAGGTTTGTTAAATGTCAATATTAAATGGGAATGTTGCAGAGTGTGCGTGTGAATATTTATAACAGGACTTACTATCGGTAACTTAACATAGAGAAATATTAATCTTCGGGTACAGGAAGATCGAAAATAGGATCGCGGGCCGGAGGGGAGTACAAAGTGACTCCATTCGAATTTGCGTTTTAATGAAGTACAATGGTTTCAGCATGTTCTATCATATTTTTAAATAAGTGTCTCGTACAATGCGAATAAAATACGACTAAATTTGTCGTCATTTTATAAGAAACCGTAGTATTTTGAAGTGTCATCACTTATAAGCGACCGGCCGTTGAGAGCTGAGCGAGCAAAATGATGCACGTTGCGTTCGCGAACACACCGTACTCGTGCATGTCCTAAGTCAGGGAAGAGATCTAAGACGCGACTCATCCAAATACGTACGTCATACCTGCCGTACATAATAACGGGAATTAACTTATAAAATGGTCTCGATTTTCGTTGGAAAAACAAAATTTTCTCTACATTTTGTTATATATTGTTGTTTTATTTTTTTGCGCGTTGCATTCTTTAGAATATTTATGAGGATATCAATGAATACCAGCTCAATATCATTAACATTTAATAAATAATTTAAAAATAAGATTTTTGTGGTTATGTTGTGCCACGTTCCGGAACGGGAGTACGATAGGGTTGAAACTTATAGAGGCTATCACTCTAGCGATAGTTCTGGATGTCTGTCTTGTCTATGGTAAAAGAGTTAGCTTGATACGTCTATGGACGGCGGTTTTCTATGGTCGGAAACAATTGACGTTTTACTTTCATGTGCTAACATCAACCGTCAGTGACGAGGTGCAGCTGGCGGGCTTCAGTAACTATCTGGTTCCATCGGGGGGCGGTAAAAGATCATATGCTAAGGACTGAACTATGGACGCGGATGCTCCTGCCGTCAAGGCTGAGCCAGGGTCCACAGCCGGGAGCGGCGATGAGGCATTATGGCCTGTAGAATTTGAAGCGAATCCTGAAATCAAGTGTGGTTCTCAATGCGGAAAATTTGAGAATGTTTTTGTGAAGGAGGAAAACACCAAAAACGAAGATTTTTCGGTTTTATATACACCTGCGGTCAAGCCTGAACCTGAGTCTCCTGTTGACAGCGGCCACGAAGGAGTGGGCGGTGGGGTGACATACACAGATATAGATATATCTCTATCCGATGTGAAGCAGGAATGCTTGAAGAACTCCAGAAATGCCGACCGGATCACCGGTAAGACGATGGTTTCTTAAATCATGTTAATTATTGCAATTAAACTAATTAATTACTCTGCGCACATTACTTGACATGCCTATCTAAAGCACGCGTCACTCTGCACGAAGTGGCTGCTCAGCCACGAGTGTCGAGTCTGTTGAATATCCTTGGTCGATTTTATTTCAGTAAGTACAATATATCATACATCAATTCAAGTGCCATGTAGGTTAACTAGAACTGATCTTACCTTTAGTCTTCCACATTGTAACATTCTATAAAGTGCACGAATTAAAATTAGAAAGGGTTCAGTATAAATTTTTAAAATTTATTAACTTCAAACTGAGCACTCTTAATTGAACTAACTTGTCGAGTAGAAGAACTTTAACTGATTTATTATTTTTATTTAAAATAGTAAATGGCATGCTGGACGCCCCTAATTTAACTGAACTGATTGTGCACCACGTTCGCGAGCAGCAGGTCGTCGGTGCTTTTCCATGTAAATTCATCATTTACTAATTTTTATAGGAATACACCCACACACAGACTTTACAGGCTTGGGAGTGATTTAGGTCTTGTAGATACATTTCGATACTCAATGTTTAAATATAAAAGTGATGTTTTTGATGCTGTTCTGAGTCAAAGATACAACTGATTTTGATACTCAGCCATTCTTTTTCAAACCTAAAATTTATTATGTTTTCCGACTTGAACCTTTATTTTTTATAGTTTATTTTGCTTATTTTTTAATTTATATTTTCCTATATATATTCCATGCTACTTGTGTAGCTGCTGGTATGTTTTTGACGTTAATAAATAAATAAATTAATAAACACTAGTGCCAAACAAAAGTCATTTTTTCACACATTAAAAAACTATATTGGAAACTATATAAGAAACTATATAACTATGGAATCCTTGTACCGACGCTGATGTATGGAAGTGAGGCCTGGAGCTGGCAGAAAAGGAACGAAAGTAGACTGAATGCAGTGGAAATGAGATCACTTAGACGTATTTGTGGCAAATCTATTTATGACAGAGTAAAGAATGAAGAAATAAGAAAAGAATGTAAAGCTGATGTTAGTATAGTGAGTAAGATTAAGAAAGGATCACTTAGGTGGTTTGGTCATATGGAAAGGATGAATGAGGAGAGAATGGTAAGAAAGATATATGACGCAAGTGTTGATGGAACCAGAAATAGAGGACGTCCGCGGAAGACTTGGCACGACCAGGTAAACCAGATAATGGAGGATGGTTCTGTTAGAAGCCTCAACAATCGGCGAGCTTGTATGACAAGATGTATGAATGTGGACGAGGCGAGAATTGTATGTCAGGACAGAAGAGTGTGGCGCTCTATCCTCTATGCCTACCCCCACGGGGAAACGGCGTGATGGTATGTAAGTAAGTAAGTAAGAAACTATATTCGAACGCATTCCAATCCAAATATATTATACAGACCACATAATGATCTTACATTTTATTATCCTCATGTCATGTTAATTATTACAATTAAAGTATACTCTCTGCATATTACCATACCCTGGATAGATCGTATATGAGAATCTGCAGTCTGTTGAATAGGAATCTTTCTCAATCAGTAATATGTCGTCCAGTTACACTTCTAAAATTAATTTTTAAAACAAAAATTCCACTTCTAAATGTTTAAACCGCCTCTGACGTCATCGCATTGGTGGTTTACTTATGTTTCTTCGTAATTCTACCAACGACAGTACTTAGCGCAAGCCGTGGCCTTAAAAAAAGTAAAAACATTTCTTACAATGTGATATGAGTACATCAAAATTAGCTTAACTATATCAACAATAGCTTATATAGTTTACATTACGTTTTATTTCAACAATTACCGGGCGCCATCTTTGATTAATAATTTTCCCATTCTTTATATATATATTTTTTATTTTTTTTTTAATTGTCGCCCCCAGAATGACAAAAATCACTGCAAAAAACCGTATTCTGATCAAAAAGTCGGGGTGTTAGAAAAATAATCAATAGACTTTACAGCGTAACTGGACATTACAGCAGGACGGAACTCCATCTCACACAGCCAGAAATACAATCAATTTTCTTCGTCGTGAGAATGTTAATTTCGTCGAGCCAGGCGTGTGGCAACCGAACAGGACAGTAAATTATATTGTGATTAGCTAAATATTGTGCAAAAAATATTACTTTAACAATTATAATTAATTAATTGTCATATGTTTTGAGATAACTCATGTGCTACGAGATATTCTCACTTTTTTTGAGCTACCTGTATATTTGTAATATCGTTGATATGATGTCGTCATCATCATCTGAGGTACAGAAAATAAATGAATTTTTTAAAGTGGTGCACGATTATTTTCATTTTGATTATACATTAACATTAGCAATCGTTCCTTATCAAACGTGGTATTTTTTTTGTCTTTATGAATTCGCACATTGTCTTATTACATTTCATTTGATATTTTATTTGTCTTTTTAATAAAATTGTATCGTGATCAGTGTGCCCTAGCGTGTGCTTTGAAATTTTACCTTCAGCATACCGCGATAGGAAATACCATTAGGTATCTGCGCAACCATAATGTCAACTTGTGTCACTGTGATGAATGTGTAATTTTTAATAATTTTAAATGAGAAAATATGGCGATTGTTGTGAATTTTAAATAGGCCAAAAATATTAACGTTAATAGTTTTTTAATAACGTTACTAAACGGTTCTTAAACCTATGAACACCAGAAATAGAAAACATCCGCGATAGACGTGACACGTTCAGGTAAACCAGATACTGTAAAATGGCACTGTTAAATGCTTCAATAATCGTCTAGCATAGATGAGAATATACGTACATGGATGAGGCTGTAGAGTGTGTCGTTCTTTATTTTATGCTGACCACTTTGGGGAAATAGCTTGATAGAAAGCTAGTTATTTAGTTGTTTTATAACTTTAATTATAAAATTGTAATCATATAAGTTTCTCTATTTAAAATTAATTTCAAGATCTACAAAACTGTTAACATATTTATTAAATGGTATGTAAGTACATATTTACCTAGAGCAATCAACGTTGATCCTGTTTTCTTTAGTTTTTATGTTTTTTATTATGTTTCATTAATTTACACAATTTTAGTTCATTTTCATTGCAGATCTCTCGACTCAAGATTCGACCAGCCTTGGAAAAGAGCCAGAATCGAAGAGAAAAAATGAAAGAAGCCACATATTTCCTTCTACAAGAGAGAAACCGTTTACATGTTCGCAGTGCACTTATTCGTCCAATCGTAAAGACATCTTAAAAAGTCATATGCTCACTCACAGTGGGGAGAAACCGTTCTCATGTTTACAATGCTCTTATTCGTGTAATCGGAAAGCGCTCTTAAAGATCCATGTGCTTAGTCATTCTGGAAAAAAACCGTTTTCGTGTTCACAGTGCACTTACACGTGTAATCAAAATAGCCATATGAAAAAGCATATGTTTGCTCACAGTGGAAAAAATTTGTTTACCTGTTCGCGTTGCACCTATTCGTGTTACTGGAAATATCGTCTTAAAAGACATATGCTTACTCACACAAGGGAAAAACTGTTATCCTGTTCACAGTGCACTTATTCGTGTACACAGAAAGACAAGTTAAAAATTCACATGCTTACTCACAGTGACGTTAAACCGTTCACATGCTCCTTTTGTACTTACTCGTGTAATCGTAAAGTATACTTAAAAAGCCATTTGCTCACACACAGGGCGGACAAACTGTTCACATGCTCACAGTGCACCTACTCGTGTAATCGAAAAGACCTATTAAAATGCCATATGCTCGGTCACAGTGGGACAAAACTGTTTTCATGTGACCATTGCACTTATTCGTGTAATTGGAAAGGCGACTTAAAAAGTCATATTCTTACTCACAGTCAGGATAAACCATTGTCTTGTACACGATGCACCTATTCGTGTATTCGGAAATATTACTTTAAAAAACATATGCTTACTCACAGTAGCGATTAGCCTTTTTCATGTTCACAGTTACGTGTTCATATCATCGGAAATAGTACTTAATTACTCACTTTCTAAATCACGGGAGTTTTAATTTTCATCTTGAGCTTATTTATGTAATAATAATAATTAAATGTATTATTTAGAAAGATTTTGCTGTTGCTACCGGAATTCGAACCTGGAACTCTTCCAATCCGGGGGACATGAATTAACCGATTATACTATACCAACACAGTGCATTGACGACAAATTTTCGAACTTATATGTTACACTTTTCAAATTGATACCATTATTCGAAGGGCATCTTTTTTATTTTTACGGCTATAGAAGACGCCAAGAAAGGCAATTTTTCCACAAAATTTATTTTTATATGTATATCTTTCTAATGAATACGTTTAATTTGTATTTAAAATATCGCAGACCTATGTTCTGAATAATTACAACTTCACAATTTTTTCTTAATAAACGTATATATTATTACTCACACGGCAAAACAACCGTATTTATATCCACAATGCCCCTATTCGCATAATCGGAAACTTTATCTTCCATAACAAAAGCTAAATCTGCAGTTAAGTTGTTGGGCGTGCACATGATTCAGATCTTTCAATGAATACACAAATCAGTAAAACTGTTAGTGCATGCTTTTATCAACTGAGACAGATTAAAAGTATTCGGAGACACCTTCCTCTTGAGGCAGCCCGTCTACTTATAAATGCATTTGTGGTGTCACGTGTGGACTATTGTAACAGCATCTATGCTGGCCTGCCAATGTTTCAGCTGGATAGATTGCAATCTATTCTAAATGCGGCTGCACGGATAATATATGGAGTTTCCAAATTCTCTCATATAACATCCCTTTTACATCAGCTACATTGGCTCCGATTCCCTGAAAGAGTTGAATTTAAATTGTGCTGGTTGATGTACAAGGCGACACACAACATGGCGCCTCTGTATCTTCAAGAACTTTTTATCCCAGACAATTTGAATGGTAGACGTCAAACTCTCAAGTCAGCCTCTACTTTAGCTGCATGAAGGGTTGTAGAACCGACCGACCGTTGCCAGAAGTCTAAATTTAGTGAGCGGGCATTTGCGGTTGCAGGCCCAAAAGCGTGGAACTCTTTGCCTTCCGTTATAAGGAACAGTGCATCAGAGACTTTATTTAAGAAAAAACTAAAAACGCACCTTTTCAAAAAATCATTTCCACAAGTAAAAATAACGATTATTAATTAAAAAAAAAATTGTAAAACTATAAACAGTTTATGTGTAAAGCGCCCTTGAGGTGAAAGTTTTTACGAAAATGGTGCTATACAAATTATGTATTTTTGATTATAACAAGTTATTAAATTAATGTATTGTATTCCGGGAAATAGCTTGGTATGTTGGAACTTTCAATGAACACTAGTTAGAGATTCAATTCAAACCTAATTGTATTATCAATTATCTGTTCTTACTTACCACAATTAATAAAAATAAAATTGCTAAAAAACGCCAGTTAAATACCCAATATAAATGTATTTATATGTTTTAGCCTAGCAGAAATTTGTATAAAAATTTATTCATATTAATAAAGTTTCTTATTTTTATTTGTTGTGTTATAATTTAGTTAAATTAGATACTTTATAATTTCCGTATTGTTTGACATTCCACGTCCGTGCGAACTTTCATTGATTTTCTTCCACCGGTGTGAACATATATATTTGTTGACTCGAGTAAGTCGAGTGCTCCATGTGTATTCCGTCGTTCCAATAAACCTTTATTCCCGTCCTTTTCTGGCCAACTAATACAGATTGCATTTCAACGCGGACCTGTCAATACGCATGTTCTTTCAGTGTCGCCGTAGGTACGTAAAATCCGGACCACAAAAAAAGCGATTTTCTACAGCATCCTGAAGTGCAGTGATATCTCCGTTCTTCATCACAAAAGTGCAAGTCAACTGGATGTGTAAAATGCCGTCCAACCCAGGACTGAGATTAAAGTAGGCCAGATCCATCTGCCATTATTTCTTTTTTTCAGTAATTTAAATCGATACAGCCCACGGGATCTGTTCCCAACAATACCTTAAACGTATTATTATTGTTTTTGTACTCTTTTCTCTCCCACTCTCCGTCCTAGCGGGGCTCAGCAGCAGTATCGTCCGCCCAGTCGAACCGATATTGTCAATTGATAGATCACTGAACGTAGCAGCGTCTTGAATATACCTTGCGATGATACGCACCTTGACCTCCAAGATGAAGAACAATATTCAACAACCACATTTGATATATAACTAATGATACAGAAATACAACAATTATCATAACTGCAAAATAAAGCTTGGAGAATATGAAAAATGATTCAAATCAGAAAGAGTATCATACAAAAGCTAGAAATAATAATAGCTTTCGGGAAGAAAGCCAGATGTCAGAATTTCCTTCGTTGTGTTTAATTTGTTGGCTCTAAGATTTTTTTTACAAACTATTGCTACACTTCAGTCAGATAATCATAAGAGCTTGGCAGACCCCTTACAAATCGCTCTTAATGAAACACTTCTCCGGACTAACAAAATAAGTAGTTTAATAAATTAATTTTTGGGTCAATTTATCACACTTGTAAATTTAAAAACAAAATTCTACCACATTTTTTGAGTTCTCCGATATTGTTCGAAAGATTTATGGCATGTATGGAAGCGGCGATTCAAAACCGCGGTCGCTGTCCCCAGCTAACCGACGACACTGGCGACATCTACACAATCCTCGCTATTGCGTTTTCGTGTAGAACGCAAGTCGTTTAATAATGTATCTTGATACAGATCTAATTTTTAAATACGGGTGACAGGTTACAATAATTTGGACTAATGTAGCATATAATGCAAACCCATAAATATTAATTAAAAACAACGTTTTAGTCAAATGGCGAAGATGTAAATCGGCGGATTGTGAGAGTAGGTACTGTAGATTTCTGTCTATGGAGCGTTCGTTTCTATGGTCGAGACCAATTGGTGATTTACTTTTCGCGTAGCTTGGCACTCGCTTGAGGATCCTACCATCGAGCGTCAGTGATGAGGTGGCAGCCGGCGGTTTCATCCTTGTCGGCAGTTTTAGATACGTACGGTAGATGTTACAAGCTCACCTTCAATCTACAACTTTATATTCACAATCATCATCAGTCCGCTACTCTCGTACTTTGAGAACTGAATTATGGACGCGGATGCTCCTGCCGTCAAGGCTGAGCCAGGGTCTCCAGCCGGGAGCGGCGGTGATGCGGTCGGCGGTGAAACATCATGGTTTGTAGAGTTTGAAATGAAACCTGAAGTTAATAGCGGTTCACAATGTGGAAGATTTGAAAATGTTTTTGTGAAAGAGGAATATACCAAAATTGAAGATGTTCCCGATTCGTATACTCCTGCGCTCAAGCCTGAGCCAGGGTCTCCCGCCGGCATCTGTGACGAAGTGTTCAGTGGAGGGCCATACACTGATGTAGATATATATCTGCCTGATGTGAAGCAGGAATGCTTGGAGAACTCCAGGAATGCCGACCGGATCACCGGTAAGACGATGGTTTCTTATATCATGTTAATTATTACAATTAAACTAATTAATTACTCTGTACACGTTACTTGAGTTGACTATCTAAAGTTAATGCGCGCCACTACACGAAGTGGCTGCCCAGCCATGAGTGTCTAGTCTGTTAATAGACTTAGTCAATTTTATCATCAATTCGAATGCTATCTAAGTCAACTAGAACTGATCTTACCTTCAGTCTTCTACATTACTCTGCGCAAATTATTGACATATCTGTGTAAAGCTGATGCATGGCACTGTGAAGCGGCCGCTTGGCCATAAGTGTTCTAGATAGAAAATATATAGTCTGTTAAATAGAATTATTCATATTTGCCTCGACTTCTGTAAGTAAAATAAAGTCGATCAGTTTCTTGTATAGGCAGATTTACGGTCTGCGTGCTATTCACTTATATGGCGGACGTGACATAAATAGGAGACGTATTCTTTCATAGTGAGAGTGCGGGAAATATGCTACGTACAGCGTGCACGTATTATTTTAGCTGTTAATGCTACATGGTACATATATTTTGTATACACAGGTGGCCCAAAAAAAATGTGAAAATTTCGTAAAATGTGGTATAATTACCTACATCAAAATTAGTTTAACTATATCAACAATATCTTATAAATAAATTACTAATTTACTTACGTATATTACGTTTTATTTCGACAATTTCCGGTCGCCATCTTTGATTATTAATTTTTACATTGTTTATATTTGGTTTTTTTAAACTGTCGCCCTGAATGACAAAAATCACTGTAGAAAACCGTATTAAAAATTTGTGAATTGAAAAATGCCGGGGTGTTAGAAAAACGATCAACGAGTTTCAAAACAAAGCCTGGAGTACAGCTAAACATTACAGCAGAACGGAGCTCCATCTCACACAGTCAGAAATACAATCAACTTTCTTCGTCGTGAGAATGTTAATTTCATCGAGCCAGGCATGTAGCCATTGAGATTTAAACCCAGCAGGTTATTCAATACGAAGGTTTTGATGATTTGTGATTAGCTAAATATACTGCAAAAAAAAAAATTAAGATTATAATTAATTATTTATGTTTTGAAATAACTCCTGTATATATATAAATATAACTTTTTTTGGACCACGTATATGTATTGTCGAATATGAATACATAAATAAAAATATTCACAAATTTCTGTTGATTATTATTAAATTTACTAACAATAATCGTGTCTGGTGCGCTCTAGCCATAGAAAAAAAGACGCCTTGTTGTTTAAATCATTTTATTACAAATTAAATTAATCAACTAGAACCAAATATTTATTTTGCAAATTGAGTCAAAACTCTGTTTTATTCCACTACGTTTTTCATTGTATTAAACGATATAACGTTTTCGGGAACGTATTCCCATTATCAATATTATAGTTCAACTAAAATTAAAAGCACTTTCAGTCAGTCATATATGGTGTATTTGGAGTTAACGGAGGTAGGGGTCATTATGCATAGCGAATAGACAATTATTCCAGGTCTCACACGATAACACCGTGGCAAGCACAATTTAGAATGTTAGGTGTTTTTTCATCCATCTTCAGAACGCTTATAATTGCTGTGACCTTGAATGGGATACCTTGTATGATTGCCATCGGTCGTCACATATGCAAATAAATATTTACATAGTAAGATCAACGATGATTCTTTAGTTAAAGATTAGTCCCCAGGTTTTGCTTAAATCAATTAATTAATTTACAAAATTATTTATTTTCTTTGCAGGTCTCGTCAGGCAAGATTCTGTTTTGCCCAACCAAACAGCGCCTCTGTTTAATCCTATACAGGAGCCGGAATTGGTGCTAAAAAATGAAACAAGTCACATATTTACCTATACTGAAGATAAACCGTTTTCATGTTCGCAGTGCACTTATTCGTGCAGTCGTAAAGACAACTTAAAAAGTCATGGGCTTATTCACAGTGGGGAGAAAACGATTTCATGTTCACAATGCACGTACTCGTGTAATCGTAAAGAATATTTAAAAAGTCATATGCTTTCTCACAAAGCGGAAAACCCGCTTTCATGTTCACAATGCCCGTACCTTTGTTATCGGAAGGACCTCTTAAAAAAACATATGCTTAATCATTCTGCGGAAAAACCGTTTTCCTGTTCACAGTGCACTTATTCGTGTAATCAGAGAGGCAAGTTAAAAAGCCATTTGCTCATTCACAGTGAGAAGAAACCGTTTTCTTGTTCACAGTGCACCTACTCGTGTAATCGGAAAGAGTACATAAAAAGTCATGTCCTTACTCACAGTGGGGTAAAACCATTTTCATGTTCGCTTTGCACTTATTCGTGTTACCGGAAAGCCTTGTTAAAAATTCATATGCTTAATCATTACGGGGAAAAACGATTTTCGTGTTCACAGTGCACGTATTCGTGTAATCAAAACGGCACTATGAAAAGCCATATGCTTACTCACAGTGGGAAGAACTTGTTTTCCTGTTCGCGTTGCACTTATTCATGTTACCGCAAATACCATCTTACAAGACATATGCTTACTCACACTGGGGAAAAGCTGTTGTCGTGTCCGCAATGCGCTTACTCGTGCAAACAGAAAAGTGAGTTAAAAAGGCATATGCTTTCTCACAGTGACGTAAAACCATTTACATGTTCGTCTTGTTCTTATTCGTGTAATCGTAAAGTGTACTTAAAAAGCCATTTGCTTACGCACAGAACGGTAAAACCGTTTTCATGTTCACGGTGCACCTACTCGTGTAATCGTAAAGATCTCTTAAAGGGCCATATGCTTACTCACAGTGGGGAAAAATTGTTTTCATGTTCGCAGTGCACTTATTCGTGTAATAAGAAAGGCAACTTGAAAGTCCACTCACTTACTCACACTAGGAAGAAAAAATGCTAGCGTCACATTCATGTTATCGTAAGTAACTTTCTTAACAAGCAAATAATATTTGGCAGGGAGGAGCTATCAAGGAACACTAGTTATGATCCAATACAAAACTTGACGAGCGCGCGTACATTTTGGACGTGCATACGTGTCACACGTACGCGGTCTCCTCACTACAGGAAGTTAAGGAACTTCACTACATTAATAAAAACACACTTGAGTGATCATAAACAGCGGCTTCTAATTAGAATTGATAAAATTTCTCTATTACATTACATTACGCAACGTGGAAATGTCTATTTTTTAGGCAAGTTAGAGAAATACGCAATAGAACCTTGAGAAGAATTGTATGCTTTGCGTTGTGCCACTCGCTACTGAACTACGCGACTGTCAATCGGGGTGGTGCAGCTAGTAGTATTTTAGATTCGGTAAGTAAAGGCCCAACAATAGTTTTGAGAGTTATTCATAAGAAATTAATGTCATGTCCTAGACATCCGTCAAATGTATATACTCGGTACACTAAAGAGCTTTTACGGACACAAACAATATCGTCAGCGAATAACCCACCCTCATTTAACAAAGACACACATTCACTATCCATGCCAAAATTCCATTTGTTTCTGGCACTAATAATATACAACACTCTAAATGCAAAAGTGAAAAATAGCAACCCTATTTTTCCATATTTTTCAAAAAAAGTGCAGTTTTGGCTCAACAAAATGGGGTGAAATTACGCCCAATAACTTTTAAACGTCCTAATTTGAGATTAAAACTGTTACAACAGTTCCTATATTCATAAAATATTGCATTTTTTACTTTTTTCTGGTAGTTATGATAATATATTTTTAACTGAATTTTTTTACATTGAATATTACAATTTTACATAAGCTTACATGGTATTTGTATATTATTTGCTTATTTACTCTTATTTTACATAGTCTTTTTTATTTTATAAAAATAGAACATTGCATTTACTTTAAGTTTTACATTGTATTTATATGTTATCTTGTTTAAACTTTATATATATTTTTTTGTAGATAGAACATTATACTTTGTTCACTACTGTATCGGAAAAGCACTATCTGCTATAATATAGTAAAATACTAGTGTAGCAGACAGCGCACCGAAAGACATATCTTTTCTGTAATTATAACAATAATATAACACACTGTACTATAACTTAAATAAATAGTATTCAAACTTAGTTACATAAAAATTATAAACTACAATCGTCACAGCCCCATTGTTTTTCTTTTTATCCTACTCCCTGGTCACCGGTGAATAGCGTCGCGGAGCCCTCCTTCAGCGCGTCTCGCGGTAACGTGTCCTCGAGCGACCCTCTCAACCCTTGTGACCATCATGATCACCTTACAAAATCGCGCACGTGTGGCCTGCTTCATAGCTCTGGACTGTGAGGAAAGTCTGGCACGTGCTTCGACAAACTCAGCTATCGTAGTGAATATCTCAGCTCACACACTTGGGGCGCGCTCCATGGACCATGAAGAAAATCCGGCGTTTGGTAGCCTCTCGTCAGGTCGGCTGGAATCTCCGTATCTCAAATGTGGTTACTCTGCGACACGAGGTGTTGTGATCCCACGTGATTGGTTTTGCAGTAGACAAATTGGAAACTCTCATCGGAAAACTGGGTGATTTTGGTTGACGCAACCCCAATTGAATTCAGAAAGGAATTATGAAAGATGGATCTGACCTACCTTGATCTATGTCCTGGGATAGACGACAATTGACTCGTCCGCTTGACTCGCACTTTTATGGTGAAGAACGGAGATACCACTGCACTACATGAATGCTGGAAAAAACAATTTATTCATGGTCCGGATTTTTACGCACGGCGTTTCTCGACCGTTAAAATAATCACATGTGTTGACAGCTCCGCGGAGCCGCTGATCCCTGAATGAAGCCTGCTCCTGATCCGAGGCGCAGGCTCTGTCGCTCCGCTCGCACCACGCTGCCTCGCCGCGTGTCTTCCGCCACGGTCAGTCACTGTTTTCCTGGATATAAATATCCGCCAATCGCCGATCCGAGGCGCGGTTTATGAGATATCGCTCGAAGACACGTCGCATCTTCCTGTCGGATTTCGTATCGGAAGCAACGGCAGCATCTCTTTTATCTGCGGTTCGCTGGCTTAATAGTTTGACCTACACTAGTGATATAGCTTTTACTAAATTGTAGCTTATTATAATAAAAGATTAGGTAATCGTTACAAAGTCTATTTCTTGGACCTTCACACTACGAGGTGTACACTAAAGACCTACTAAGAAGTAAGTAACAATTGGTAACTAAGATTTATTTGTCGGAGGGTTACTTTCTAGTGTACCAGTCATTTCTCGAAGAAATACGTTAATCCGTTATCAATCTTCGTTACAATCGAACCCAATAACGATTTTATCATCACTAGTCGAAACAACATATTTAAATATTTACTAAGTGTAATTATATTTTTTATGGGCGGATCCAATGACGTTTTACCTTACCTTTCTTTCTTACAATCGAGCACAATCACAATCCAAATAACGATTTACATCACTAGTCGAAACAATGTATTTAATAATTTACTGAGATTTGATTTTTTTTAAATGTTGAACTGTCTATGGACCGCTTTTTTCTATGGTCTATGACATTTTACCTTTCTTGTGGCTTCGTTCTCGTTGGGAGTACTTCCTGATAAATACTGCCGTCTAACGTCACACTAGTGTTGAGGTGTGGCTAATTGCAACATACGGATTTCAGTAGCTACCTAGTTTCACCCCTAAGGGTAAATTTACTCACTCACAGGACGGTACAAGCTCTGTGCAATCTAATCATTGTCAATCCATCTCCTCTCCTGTTTTGGGGACTAAACCATGGACCCGAATGCTCCTGCAATCAAGCCTGAGCCGTGTGAAACATCATCGCCTGTAGAGTTTGAAGGTAAACCTGAAGTTAAGAAAGGTTCTCAATGCGGAGGATTTGAAAATCTTCTTGTGAAAGAAAAAAATACCAAAATTTAAGATTTTTCAGTTTTATGTAGTCCTGCGATCAAGCCTGAACCGGAGTGTCTTGCTGACAGTGGCGACGAAGGAGGCGGCGGTTTAGGGCCATACACTGATGTGGATATATATCTGCCTGATATAAAGCAGGAATGCTTGAAGAACTCTAGGAATGCCGGCCAGATTACAGGTAAGACGATGGCTTCTCATGTGATATTAATTTATGAGGTCAGATAGGAGGGTCGATATTTATCCTTATTCATACTTTTCATTGTGTTTTATATATTTTTTTAATGTTTAATGAAAACACATGCTGTGAAGTTGCAATTTTAGAACATTTTTTTTTTAATTCAAATTAAATTAATGATTTAGAAAGATATTCTAAAAATCTATGGAAGAAAAATATTGGTTGCTACCGTAATACGACCGGGCACTTTGCCTATCGAAAACGCGTTAGATTTTTTGGTTTACTTATTAAACATACACTTTTCCATTATTCAGAGATTATATTTAATTCGTTGAATTTATTATTATAACTGCTAGTGGAAATATGAAGAAGAAAGGAAGGCACTTACTTTTCGTCTGCCGGGTACTGGTTGATTGATAGATTCTTCTCCACCATAAATACAAGCGTTTGAGCAGGTTTCACTAACACTCTCGAAAAAGATTATTATATATATATATATATATATATATATATATATATATATATATATGCGGGATTAAAGTGAGATTAATTATAAGCGTTAGCGGAGTGAAGCGACGGTAGTTATCCGTACAAAAGTTCCAAGCGCAAATTATATTAATCAATTGGAAAAGTATACAGAAAAAATATTTAGTTGCTACCGGGATTCGAACCTGTACCTCTTTCTATCCAGGGTAGAATTGAATATTTCAATTGATTGATTTTTTCTGTATGTCTTTGTACTTGATTAATTTAATTTGTATATAACAGTTGGAGACCTTTAATTACTGCGATATCTTCTTTATTCCTTGTGCTTAAGGATAGGATAGGAAAGAAAGGGAAGAATATACACCGGTTAAAATATGGTAAATCACGAATTGAATGTATGCATGAGTGAGGCAACAAGTCAAACGCCAAAAAAACTTAATAAAATTTAATTAATTTAAACAGCGGTAACAACTGCTTTGATGAATAACTATATGTTTTCCAAGTAAAATAAAAATGCCATCGTTCAGTTTCACTACTCTTTGATTTCTTGAAATATTTTTTAAATGAATAATTTTACTTTAAAATGATTTAAGTCAAAAATACAGTAAAGGTTTATTTATGCCGTCGTTATGTCAGTTTTTTTTACGATTACTATATTACACATCAACTGCGAACTTTTTGTTAATTGTCATGCACTTTAATAACGGTTTTTTTAACACATGCAAGTTAAAACGCAGAGACAACTTTATATACACGGAATGTTGAACTACGGCTCTATCTTGAAAACTGACACTAAACAATTCTGCCTCTGTCTGCAATGTCCGTCTTCCTACTGCTCGCAAATTCGTCTGCATTACTCGTCACAATTTAGCGTTGTTTCTAACAATGCTTATCGTTTTGTTTGCGTATATCTTCAAGGAGTTCAGAGTGGCCCTTTTTGAAAAAGCAAGCACCGGTTGTTACGAGTCATTAAAAACACACCACCCACTTGATATTTAGAATTAATCATTCTGAATAAGATTAAGAAGTTGTTACGCCGTGCCCTCATCCGCAGATGGAATCCGGTGCACAACGCCACCAGCTAAGCTCAGTCCGTGGGTACTTTAGGGTTGGTGTCAAAATGCTTATACTCAGATGTGTGGGGGAGGTCTCAGACAATAATAACACACTATTTACACATAATTGCACTTTATTTACACTTTAGGTTAGATTTGTCTTTCTGTACACGCCGAGGGTGAGTCCTAACATTTCCTGGCCGGACCACAGCTTTGTCTCGTCATCGGGAGGTTTACTGGAAGGTGCTCGTCCCGCTTCCGTGTTCACTCGCAGCCTCTAGATCGTCCTTCTGTTGATATTCACGGTAGAACAAGGCCCAAATTCCTCTTGTACCTGCCGTGAATGAATCCCTAGGCGAAAAGTCCTTCCTCCTGTATCCCCACGGACAGAACAAGGCCCAAAAATCTCTTGTTCTTCCGTAGTGAAGAATATTCCGAGTTCAATCCCGCCATTTCTCGATCTTACAACAATCTCCGAACTCGGCCGGGCGCCGCAGCGCGTACGCCACCGACACGACCTCTCTCTCCCGGCGCTCGTAACCAAGTCCCCTTCTCCTTCATGCGACCCCGCTCCTACCGGCCGCAACTGCTCGCGTCGGTAGTTGTCGCATTAGATCTGCGCGCGTAATTTCACTTGTTACAAAGTCTTCCCGTATTTGCTTTTACTTTCCTATTTTGGTTTTCATTGTACGCACGCCTCCTCACTAGCACACTGCTTTTCGTGCAATTTTTAGAATATAAATAATATATTTTTTGCAGATGTCTTGAGACTACAAAATGCTGTTTTGACAAACTCAACTGTGGCTCAAACTACCTCTGGACCGGAGCCTAAATTGAAGCTAAATAGATCAAGAAGCCATATATCTACTTTAACTGTGGAGAAAACGTTTTTGTGTTCGCAGTGCACTTATTCATGTAGTTGGAAAGGCAACTTAAAAAGCCATCTGCTTACTCACGCGACAATAAAACCATTTTCGTGTTCACAGTGCACGTATACGTGCAATCGGAAATGTAACCTAAAAAGTCATATGTTTACTCATATAGATATAAAACCGTTCTCGTGTTTACAATGCGATTATTCATGTATTAGAAAATCGTATTTAAAAATTCATATGCTAACTCACACTGGTGATAAACCGTTTACCTGTTCACTGTGCACCTATTCGTGTTATCAGAAAGGCGACTTAAAAAGACATATGTTTACTCACATGGGGAAGAAACCGTTTTCATGTACGCACTGCAATTATTCATTTAATCGGAATGGTGACTTAAAAAGACATATGCTAACACACACAGGAGAAAAACCATTTTCGTGTTTGCATTGCCCTTATACGTGTAATCGAAAATGTGACTTAAAGAATCATGCCCTTACTCACAGTAGTAAGAAATCATTTTCCTGTTCTCAGTGCAATTATTCTTGTATCCAGAAAGGAAACTTAAGAAACCATATGCTTATACACAGTGGTGAGAAACCGTTTTCATGTTCACGGTGCGCTTATTCGTGTAATCGAAAAGGTTATTTAAAATTTCATATGCTTACTCACAGTGGGGGTAAAGTGTTTTCATGTTCACAATGCACTTTTAGGTGTAGTCATAAAGGCAGATTAAAAGTCCACGTGCTTTCGCACACCGGAGAGAAACAGAAATACCCGTGCTAGCGATGCACTTGGTTGTGTTATTAGCAAGGCCAATCATGAATAATGCTTTTAAAAACAGCAAGTGAATTAAGCCAGATCTACGGCCTGTGAGCGGCTGTCAAGGGACGACAGTTATAGACCCAATACAATATTATAATAATATTAATTTAATGATTTAACTTAGCAGAATTAATTGTAATGAACATGACATATATTATTAAAGTTAATTATTTATTTTTATATTATTTATTTTTCTTAAATAAACGGTATATTTATTTTTAAAATATTTGTATCGAGTGTTCCGTTTTCACGCACGTCCGTCAAAACTCGCCTTAAGTTCCTTCCACTGGTGTATTTTTCCGTTGTGATTTGACAGCAGCGATATTGTTTGCCGTAATGTCATGTAGTTGAATATATTTTTTTGCATTTTATTATTGATTATTAATTGGTAGATCACTGGGTGTGGATGCGTGTTGACAGACAAGTTTATGTTGTCGATTGACGGCGAACTGGACCTTGACCTACCATTTTCTGTTTTTATTGATTTATAGAGGCTTCAATCAGATATATCTCGACTCGCCCTTACTTAAGGGCTTACCTATCAACCATTAGGGCCGAACCAGAACAATCAATCAGCAAACGCAATTTAACAATATGAATTTGAGATGGTTACCGCTGTAGCAACGACTTCTTCTTCGACCACTTCTTTGCAGGCCGTCCCACCACCAGTATCACTACTCGACAGAATCTCCAGCAAGCCACTCCAGAGTTCAAACCGCGTTGTAAGTGCTCTTTCATTTATATGCACTGCCTCTACATACAATAGATACCCTACATTATTGCAACACACACAACGCCTACACTTCCAAATGTTTTTCAGCTCAAAATTGTGGATACTCTCATATTATAAGCTGCATAATGTGGCGGAAGAATCGTTGGTTCACTTTTATAGACAGAACTTGCTGTGGTTGGATTTGTTGCAGAATTAAGGTATTTATCCTATCAGAGAGATATACAACATCCTTCTCCAGCAATACATTTCAAAGGCGACTATGTTTCACTTATCGCTATTGCGGACTGTTCAAGTCTCCGCTTCATAGAAACATGAAGATTGGAAAGGCAAGAGTGTAAACCCACATAGTTTTTGTTTGCTCCCTTGATGTTATTGCCCTTCCATATTCTCTACAGTTGACCCATAGCTAGGCTTAATGTGATAAACTGGGCTTTTAACACTTGTTTACTCTGTTGTTCAATTCTCTGCTACTTGTCTGGTTATCTCGTTTACAGATTCTTGGTAAGATAAACTCGATCTTTTAGGTGACAGTTATCAGTTTATTTAACACATAAGTACAGAGGTATTTATAATGGGAAGAACTGAGGTGAGAGGGCTCTCCGCTAATGCGTTGACTTATAATGCTCGCCTCCCACCCGCGCATACTCACTTTCCTGGAGGTCACACACACACACATACATTCACAAAGCAACTGACAGTTCTCACACTTACCATAATTATAATGTTCTAAATCGGAACAATTATCGCTTAGTATTTGGTTCAATGAATTTTGAGAGCAATTTGAACGTACAGTCTGAAGTTTTGAAGGTCACATCGTGCATCACTGTGTGAAATAGAAATTTGGGCGCAATAACTAAAACATCTTGAATGCGACAGCCATTGCACTAGAATGTGTGTGTGATAGAAAATTCTGAAAAACATTGCTGCCTCTTCACTTTGCTGTCCTCACCACAAAGCCTATTTTTATAAAAAGGTAAACTTTTTGCAGTTCATTCGTGAATATGCAATTTCTTTTCAGCATTTTATGCACAATTTTAAAAGAGTAGATAAATTACGCGCTTTTGCGACATCTTACCAAAACGTAATTACACTCCAAGTGATCAGAGTAAACTGTCGCGTGTCTTTTATGTATGGAAAATACAGAGAGCCGCGCGGTACCGATGAACTCACGCACCGCACCCGCAAAGACCGGGACAAAATGCCACACCGGCCGGGACACCGGGACGAATGTCTCAAACCGGGATGTATGGTAAAATGCTTCGTAAGTTCGAGTTTAGATCGACTTACAGGCGGGGCGAAAAGGGAAATTTAAAGTTACCTAACGCACGGACTAGCATTATTATATGCAAAATCTATTTTAATTTTAAATATCCCACCAAGCAGCAGCACGTGAATGTCACATGGGCAAAACACGTTAAAAAATATGATTTTGTCATACATTGATCATAGACAAGAAAGAAAGTGTTGATGGTGGGATCCTAGACCTGTCTATGAAATGTTCGTTTCTATGGTCGGGACCAATTGACGTTTTACATTTCATGTGGCTTCGCGCTCGTGGTATGGTCCTCCTATTAAATATTAACATCTAGCGACATACAATACTATGGTGTTCCATAGTGGCTACATAATTTTATCCTTTCCGACAGTTTTACTCACGGATGCGACGGTACCAACTACAAACAGTGAAAACTTTATTTCACAATCACTATTTTCTATAGCCTTACATGTCAAATGTACCGTGAAAAGGTGTTATAACTTGCGAGCGCCTTAACTTAACATCTTTTCTGTAATCTCAGCTATGCCGGGGGAAAATAAATTAATCAAATCGGAGCATTTGACAATTTTGTAAACTAATTCGCACAATCAATATCAGTCCCAACTCCTTTCGTACTTTGGTGACGGAACCATGGATCCCAATGCTCCTGCCGTCAAACCTGAGCCAATGTCCCCAGCCGGGAGCGGCGATAACAAAGTAGGTGGTGAAATACCATCGCCTGTAGAGCTTGAAGCGGAACTTGACGGTAGAACAGATGCTCAATGCGGAGGACGTGAAAATATTTTTGTGAAAGAGGAATATATCAAAACTGAAGATGTTTCCGATTCATATACTCCTGCGGTCAAGCCCGAACCATGGTCTCCCGCCGACAGCGGCGCCGAAGGAAGGGGCGGTGGGGAGCCATACACTGATATAGATATATCTCTGCCCGATGTAAAGCAGGAATGCTTGAACTCCAAGAAAGTCCATCACGTCACCGGTAAAATGATGGTTTCTTAAATCATGTTAATTATTACAATTAAACTAATTAATTACTCTGTGCACGTTACTTGACATGCCTATCTAAAGCTAATGTGCGTCACTCTACACGAAGTGGCTGATCAAGTCTATAGAATAGTCTTGGTCGATTTTATCTCAGTAAGTACAATGTAAACACATCAATTCGAGTGACATCTAGGTCAACTAGAACTGATCTTACCTTCAGTCTTCCACATTTATTTTTTTTTGTAATAAAATAGAGATGCGTACACGTAATAAATTTCACATCACATGTACATCAATATTCTTACTATTTTCAAACTAAGCTAAACACTTGTACTGTGAAAATAGGACTAGTCACTTATGCCAAATAAAAGTCAGTTTTCACACTTTAAGGAATTATATTTTATTAATACTTCAATTATCGCAATGCAATCCAAATATATTAAGTAGACCGACCACATAATGGTCCTACATTTTATTATTATTATAAAGATTTTAATTTCCATCCCACCCTGCTTCCCCCTCTCTCCTCTTTTCATTGTCTTTTTACATTATTTTTAATTTTTAATGAAAATACATTTTTATTATGAATCTCCAATTTCAGTACATATTTATGTTGTACTTTAATACAAATTAAATTAATCAATAAATCTGTCTTATCAAGTAAAATAATTTGGTTGCCACCGGGATGCGAACCGAACACTTCCTATCCGGGAAAATGCTTTTCTATTTCGTTATATTTTTTCATTATTAAACTTGCATTAATCCATTAATTTATAAAAATAATTCTGATATGACATTACATATTGTTATACTTTTATTACGATTTAGGTTTAGTTTTCAATTTCTATATTATGCCCCACCCGCGAACATTCCACAAAATATAACGCAGTTTAATAACGTGCTTTTTTAACAGTTTTGTGACACATTTTCCATGGAAACACTCCACAATCATATTCCATGTTAAAACGCACAAACTCGGGATATAACTTAGAATGTACAGAATATTGAACTACGACCGATTGTGAGAACAGACTGTACGCAGCAGCTGGGCGAAGATAAAGCGACAATTCTGCCTTTCTGTCTGCAGCATCCCGTCTTCGTGCTGCTCGCAAACTCGTCTGCTTTGCCAGTCACAATTTAACGTCGATTCTGAGTACATCTTCAAGATGTGTTCAGATTCGCCACGTTCTAGAACCTGCAGTCATTAAAAACTCACTGCAGAGTTGATATCTAGACTCAGTCACTCAAAATAAGTTTTTTTTAAATTTCCCGGATTTACTTTTACTTCCTTATTTCTACTTCCATTGTATCCACACCTCGTCACTTGCACACAACTACTCGTCCGATGTTTTTAAATATTCACTTTATTTTTAATTGCAGATGTCTTGAGACTACAAGATTCTATTTTGAAGAACACAACTCTGCCCCCAACTACCTCTGGATCGGAGCCAAGACGATCAAGAAGCCAAATAATTTCTGTAACTGGAGAGAAACCGTTTTCATGTTCGCAATGCACTTATTCGTGTATTTGGAAAAGCAACTTAAAAAACCACATGCTTACTCACACGAGGGAAACACCGTTTTCGTGTTCACAGTGTACATATTCGTGCAAACGGAAATGCAACTTACAAACTCATATGTTTATTCACAGTGGAATAAAACCGTTTTCGTGTTCACAATGCGATTATTCGTGTAATAGAAAAACCAATTTAAAATATCACATGCTTACTCACACGAGGGAAAAACCGTTTACCTGTTCACTGTGCACTTATTCGTGTTTTAAAAAAGGCGACTTGAACAGACACATGTTTACTCACAGTGGTAAAAAGCCGTTTTCGTGTTCACAGTGCACGTATTCATGTAATCGGAAAGAATACTTAAAAATCCATATACGTGTTCACAGCCGAAATAAAACGTTTTCGTGTTCACATTGCACTTACACGTGTAATCGGAAAAGCGACCTTAAAAACCATATGCTTACTCACAGTGAAGAGAAGTCTTTTTCTTGTACATATTGCACTTATTCGTGTAATCGGAAATGGAACTTAAAATTTCATATGCTCATTCACACGGGCGAAAAACCGTTTACCTGTTCACTGTGCACTTATTCATGTTATCAGAAAGGCTACTTAAAAAGACACATACTTACTCATACGAGGAAAAAACCTATATAATGTACGCACTGCATTTATTCGTTTAATTGGAATTACGACTTAAAAAAACTGTTGCTTACACAGGAGAAAAATCGTTTTCTTGTTTGTATTATACTTATACATTAAATCGAAATATGTAACTTAAAAAATCATCTTATACACAGTGGGGAGAAATTGTTTCCTACTCTCTTGCAATTATTCAATTTACAAGATATAAAACTTAAGAAACTATTTGCTTATACACTAGTGATCGTAAACTGTTACGTGATTGTGTCGATGACTGGTAACTGAGATTTAACGATGATTGATAACTAAGATTTAATTGTCAGAGTCTTACTTTTTAGTGTACCAGTCATTTCTTAAAGAATTACGTTAATCAGTTATTGGTCATCATTACAATCCAACACAATAACAGTAAAAATAACGGTTTAAATAACGATTTTACCATTATTGTTATACACAGTGGGGAGAATCCATTTTCGTGTTCTGAGTGCACTTATTCGTGTTGATAGAAATATTTTATTTCCAAATAAATAGATAAAATGTATTGTATTGTACTCCAGGCATATCTAGGTCCCGACCCATCAGGGAGGATCTATTAAGGATTGCTAATTAAAGATCCAATACAAACTAAATTAGCAGAATCAGTAGTAATAAAATTTAACAGTATTATTAAAATTTATTGTTTATATTGTGTTTGATTTACACTATAATGGTTGTCATTGTACAAATAGCATATTTGATGGCGATCACTGAGGGGGGTAGCGTCAGATTAATTAATTTTACAAAACTTGTATATCTATATTGAAACAAATTTCCCCACACGGCAAACGCAGGGATAAAATAAGTTCTTATAACTGAATATCTAAGTTTATCCGAGACGCGGTCGCGCTAAGTTTTTCTTTAGTTATCACACACTATCGTGGCCAGCTACGGTACCGCACTGCCAGGTGCGGGCTGGAGCTCGCCCCTCGTGCAGATCAAAGGTGCAGGTGCTGCAGCTTCGCTCATGCCCCGTGATTCCGCCATGTGGTTTCCTCGGTTACATCAGCTCATCTGGCGTTGTTTGGAATCCGTTCTTCTCGATGTGTGGTGGAGAATATACCACCGGTCGCCTCATGGAGGCTTGATGGTGATCCATACATCTCGAAAACAACTGTGACCAGCCAGGTGCTGCCACCCGGCGACCTCCCGGGAACAGATTCGTGAAAAGCCAGAGAGTAATAAGCTTTGTAAGTCCGGGTTTATATCAACTTACGATTGAGAAAATGTGGTCATATAATAAGATTGTTTGCAGACGATGCATCGCGAGAAACAATTACGCAACTATATTGAATGAATTAAGATATGACTAAAATAATATAGCAAAATGGCTGAAGAAAAATAAACTAAAACTAAATTCATGTATATTGGAAATAAAATAATACCAATCACAGCAATAATTATCATAGATGGTGAAAGTTTGAAGGAAGTTACTGAAATAAAATATTTGTGAGAATTTATCGCAAGATACGTGACTGAAAATATTGCTAAGAATCAGGCCGATTCTCAAAAATGCAATATTGTAATGAAGGTGATTATTACACCTACCCTCAAAAATAGACAATACGTCAATTAACGTTCGTGTAATGTTTGAATGAGAGAGAGTGAGGGAGATAAAAAGATAAATAACCATAGAAAATATTAGAATTCCTATTTTTCATTTAGGGATGTGAAGAATGAATGCAAATGATTTCGCAAAAATAATACCGACTTTTATTGTGGTAAATTTTTTTCGTGTTCGGTGAGAATTATTATTTTCATATTTCATACATTAAAGTCCTTAAAAAGTACGTATTTCGGGAGATTCAATTATTTCAATGGAGATGTTCTGAATGGGCGTGCGTAAATTTTTCACAGTATTCAATATTCAAATAAAATTCGTACTATAGACAGATGGTTAATTATAATGAAAGAATAAATATAATGGGAACTATTAAATAACGATTACCTATTAGCAAGTACAAAGGTGAAAACTATTCCTTTATTTAATCGCGTATTATCCAAAGGCAGTGCATTCGAATCACGTTTATCTAAGCTTATCATAAGCTAAGAAAGTTATTAACTTGAATTTTTGAAGGGAAATTTCTTTGCCAACACCTACTTAAAAATTTTGTAAGATTAAAACTCATCAGTTCCAGACCCAATTGTTTGCGTTAGTGTCACAGATGTCCGTATGGACACAAAATTATTGTTGCCGATGTTGGTCTTGTATCGTCGTGGGCCGTCATCCGAGGACAGAATCCAGCGCACAACGCCACCAGCTAGACTCAATCTGTGGGTACATAAGGGTTGGTGTCGGAATGCCTATCTCAGGTGTGTGGGGGAGGTCTCAGACAATAATAACACTTTAATCACATAATTTACACTTTATTCACTAAACAGAAGAAAATCGTCATTGTAACACGTAGAGGGTTCCCGATCTTTCCGTGGCCGGACCGAAGCATCATCTCGTCTTCTGGAGGTTTCCAGTGGACCAATCTTGACGTCAAAGCGTGGACCGTGCTCGCCTCGCTTCCATTCTCGCTCGCAGCCTCCCGCTCGTACCCGCGGAGAGTCCTTCTTACATTGACATTCACCGGCAGAACAAGGCCCAAATATCTCTTGTTCTTGTCGTGAATGTATTACTACGCGAATAGTCCTTCCTTCCTTGATACACACAGACAGAATAAGGCCCAAATATCTCTTGTCCTGCCGTGATTATAATATTCAGTCTTATTTGTCGCCATTTCTCGATCTTTTACACCAACACGCTGACACGCACCACATAGCACGAGCGCTGGCTACCAAGTCCCCCTCCTTCCTCCGACCTCGCTCTACCGGCCGCGGCTGCCCGCGTTGGAAGATGTCGCCTTCGGTCTTCGCGCGTATTTTCGAATGCTACAACGTTCATGTCCTTTGCATGAGTCATTCGAGTGTAGCATGCAGCTCGATCCAGACGTTCTTTCAGGGCTCTGGACAAATTAGTGAAAACAATATCAATTATCAAAGTGGACGCTCATATTACGAACGAAAAAACTGTGATCCGATTTCTGAGTTAAATTGATTTGATTGATTCGAAAATCTTATTTATTTTATAGAATGAATCATAAGCATGTAGAGTTTACATTTGAATAATAATAACTGATGTTTGTGTATTTTAATGAAGCAATAAATTGCCGTGAACCCGAGCGTGTCCATATGGACAAGCTTGACAGTAAGCATAACAAATTAAATAATACGATTTTCAAGAAATTTTTGTTTTATTTATATTTGCAATTTATGAAATTGCTTACTTTTAAGGACATGTCTAACATGAACGAAAAGATTACTGTCAGTTAACGATATATTGGACGTAATTGAAGAAGAGGATAGTGATGAAGTGATGTGGTGGTGATATATAGATATAGATATATGTAGCGACCGGAATTCAAATCCACCGCCATCTCAGTCGGCATCGACGCTAGCGACAGCGCTGCCGGCTGCTGCTACAAGCCTGGCTCGAAATTCACCGCTAAGCAGTCTCTCTAGTTTCAGCGTTTCACGGCGGCGGTCTTGTCGGCTCGCGAGAGCCGAGCGAGACCGCCAGCCCGCTTCACATCATTTCATTTCGTAATACACACGCACCTTCTACATCATTCATTCATTCTTTAATTTTATCTGTCTCCAATGTTTTCATCATAATGTCATAATAAAACCTACCCACGCCAATCACATTTATTTCATTTAACTACCGTCCTAACCCCCAAATATACATCACCACCAGATCCTGCCATTTTAACGATGAAGATTTGGATGATCAAGACAAAGGTGGCGAAATAGAAAATTTAAACTATAGACAATTATTAGCCGATGCTGTAATGAAAATGCATGTGTATGCATAAAAATGTACCAAATGATATTGTTGATACCATAGAAGATGTCGGATTTAATTGGTTCAAAAAAAAATCTATGTTGAGGAGTCTAATAAATACTTACAATTAAAAAATAAACCAATCTAAACCTTCACTTCAGATGAAATTAGTTGTTTTGTTGGAACTTCAATTTTGACTGGCTATAATGTGGTTCTAAGTAAAATGTTATTTTGGAGTTAAGTTGGATACGAGAATGAACTCGTCTGTCGAGAATGCGTCAGTCAATTCTTCCAGTTACTAGTTCTCTGGAATATAGATTTGCACGAGAGACGTAAAAAAATAGTTTAAAAAGAAAAAAAAATCATAGATATGTGTGTCCATGTGGATATTTGTACCGCTAATGGATTAAGACTTTTTCATGGAGACAAAAGTGCGGCATATACGTTATTACGTCGTCTCTTCTGCTATTGGCTCTATTCCTAACCTTAAATCAGTGCGTGTCAGATGTTTGTCCCACATCAGCTCGGAATCTAAAAAAGTATGTTGAATAAATTAAGGCGCTGGATCGTTAAATACCCTTATATTGTATTTTTGTAAAGTTCCCTTCGTAAAAACAAATTAGCGAATCAACAAATTAAATCAGTTGCTAACACAAAAAGTTTGAAACGTGGTATAAATCAATGAAAATACTTATTAATCGTTCGTTTCAGAGAGACAGTTTACTTATTTTAGTAAGTCATTAGTCACAGTCATCAGTAAGGTATTTGACCTTATTTTGAACGCTCGATTTCGTCCCGTCCAACCACACGAGAGGGATATTATCTGGCCCTTTTCCATGTTTGAATGCCGTTACGACAGATTTTCTGGCATTTTATGAAATATTATTCTCACTGTCATACGTTTCACATATCTGTAAAAGCTTTTATTATCCCTTTTATAAGCATATTATCGGCATAACTGAAATGCCGAAAAAAATTGGAATCCCGAGCACTGCGACGTTACACTTCTTTGCAGTAAACTTACTCGTATTAACAAATTCACGACAGCTTATTCGAAAAAACATTTTTTTATTGTTGCGTATGGTAAATACTTATATATTGTAATTATTTGATCCAATATATAAATATATTACGGAGGAATACCTAAAATATGAACTCTGTATTTAGTACATTTACAGAGACACATAATTAGAGGCAATGTTAACTCAGTCTACATCATCGTAGAGAAAAGATTATGACTATATAGCGATCAGTATTTATATTCACCACCATCTCAGTCGGCATCGACGCTAGCGACAGCCCAGCCGGCTGCTTCTACAAGCCTGGCTCGATAATTCACCGCTAAGCAGTCTCTCCAGTTTCGTTGTTTCACAACGGCGGTCCTGCCAGCCCATGGGCGCCGAGTGAGACCGCCGACTCGCTTCATTTCATTTCATGATACATGCGCCTACATCTTCATTAATTTCTTTCATTCCATCTATCTTCATTGTTATATTCATCACAATAAACACCTCAACACGCAACCCACATTACTTTCATTTAACCACCGTCCTAACCCCCAAAACTATAACTGTGATCTAATGGCACGTAGAGTACCGGAGCCGAAGGCTCCCTTGCTCTTCCATCTGGAGTACATGTGATTTTAATAAAAAATTATGATTTTTGGTAATAGCCTGCGAACATGGAGTAGGGTAGAGGGGGGATGCGCTATGCGTCTATTTATTGGTTAACGTTTAACGTTAACAATTCCGGATTCTATTGATCATGATAGCTGCCTCCTGCGTGAACTTTTGGAGGTCATTGGCAAATACGCCGAGATTCTCGTTCGTAAGTGATCTATCGTTTTTTATTGGAGTATGATGATGATGCTGTACGTGATCGTACGCTACAAAAATAAATACATAAATAAAAAAAATCATTTCGGATATTAGAGTCAAAAACAAGTACCTATTTATTCAATCAACAACAATAAACTTTTAAAAATAAATAATTACACCTGTCAAATTGGCATTTCTGGAATTGGCATTTCTGGAATATATACCGAGAGAAAACAAATTTTGAAATTTAGCACTGCTGATGGTTTCCTCTTATGTTTTTCTTATATTGAAACAATAAACGCGAATTATTGTATTGTGTGTTCTCTCTGTAAGTAAGAATGCTAATTTTTGTATATTTAATTGCATTTATCTCAATTTTGTGATTGTTGGTGTTGACGCGCGTCATCCATTGAAATTGCAAGTGAAATGTTATACGTTTGTCAGGTATTAATGCATCTGCCGCATCGTTGCTCCCGTCGAAATGAACCTCTGTGACTCTTAACCTCTGAAATTTTATTAATTACGTTTTTTGACGATGCTAAACAACGTATCAATTGTGATAATATCTCAAACTCTTATATCATTACAATCCTTTGCGTAGAATATGTTCCTCCGGTTCGCCCAGCCCCGCCTCATTCGTCTACAGATCGATGTATTTTGTTTTGATTTCTTTAAACATCTTCAATTTTATTTCAAATTCAGACGGAGTTCTTATGTTAGTTACTTACTTATCATCACGCCGTTTCTCCGCGGGGGTAGGCAGAGAGGATAGAGTGCCACACTCTTATGTTCTGACACACAATTCTCGCCTCATCCACATTCATACATCTTCTCATACAAGCTCGACGATTATTGAGGCTTCTAACAGGACCATCTGGTTTTCTTAGTCGTGCCAAGTCTTTGGTGGACGGACGTGCTCTACTTCCGGTGCCATCAACACTAGCGTCATATATCTATCTTACCATTCATCCGTTCCATATGACCAAACCACCTGAGTGATTCTTTCTTAATCTTACTCACCATACTAAGGTCAGCTTTACATTCTTTCTTTATTTCTTCATTCTTTACTCTGTCATAAATTAATCTGCCGCATGTATGCCTAAGTGATCTCATTTCCACTGCATTCGATCTGCTTTCATTCCTCTTCTGCCAGCTGCAGGCCTCACTTCCATACATCAGGGTCAGTACCAGGACTCCATTGTGAACTGCTAGTTTTCCCTCAGTTGACAAGTTTTCCTTAGCTGTAATTCCATTCAAAAGCCCCCTTTCCTTTTGTTTTGTAGAAATATTCATTCCTTGTTGATGTCTTCAAAGTACTAAATACCTGCAACAGCGTTCTTATATATTACGCCCCCACCCATGAACGTCTCATAAAATATTACGCAGATTCCGAAAAAAACATTTTATATTAAAACTATCAGTTTTGTCTTTTTGAACTGAGGTTTCCCCGAGTGTCTCGCATTCTCATATATTCATTGTTGTTTGCTGGCACGATTTCTGCAAAATTTGACAATTTCATCAGTCCAGCTGGTTTTGGGTGGCCTGTCTTCCTCGTGATGATCCTCGCATGCCACTTGATGAATGATTGTCCGTACTCTGAGCATTGCGACCTGTCCACTTACAAAGTGAATAGTGCAGATAACCCCCGTGCATCGCGACCCCGGCGAGTGCGAATTCGTTATATCGCGATTTTTTTTTTGTCTCGACATTTGTCTGACTTTGATATACGTCAAGAATCATCGTAATGAGTGGTTGCACGTGCGTGCTATCTTTCTTTCTCGCTTACTCGCATCATATACATGTGCATATGCGTAAAATTACAAGCGTGAGTGAAACAAAAGAACGTCGGTACGCCGGTACAGTTGAGGCAGTGCATCATTTGGGTCTATCTTTCAGTCTAATCTTAGCTGAAGTGTCAAACGCACACTAATTATATAACATATTTATTATCCCTTTGTAATTTTTAAAATGTGAAAAATTCAGTCAGCTGCAGGAAATGAACTGCCATAGTGTGTCCCATGAAAATGACGTCTCGGAACCTGTACCCGTGTGAAAGTTAAGTGTCTAAATCATTGAAGATGCCCTTTCTCTTCACGTTTATCGCCTGGAGTCATTAGAAGAAAACGGCGAATATTAAGAGTGAGCGAGTGCTGTACATCTTGGTTGTAACAAATTATTTGACAGTCGTCGGTAAATTTTGGAATAGTAAACGCAGAGAGGCCAAACAAGGGAATCTAGATTATTATTTGCAAAGCGGAGCAAAATGAAAGAATTATGTTATGTATGACATTTTTTATTATTATTAGTAATGTTCAATTTATTAATAAAGTGTTTTTTAGAATTTTAAAATAATTTTTTAAATCCCCCGTTGATAGCGAAATTTCGCTTATCGCGACCATGTCCAAGACGTATCCCCCGCGATCAACGGGAAATAAGCTGAGTAAAATTTTAAATGTATAAATTAATCCTTTCACATATTTTCATCAATTGTTGAATCCGAGATAAATTATCACAGTTTTTTAAAATTATTTATCTAACTTTTAACTATAGGAATGGATGTGAAGTAATTGTCCATTGTAATGTTTCTATCAGGTGTTGAGGATGCGGTTAGCCAAACGCGTCACCAGCGTCATTATTCAATAAATTAATTATTTAAATACTAAATTAATGTATTAATTATAAATATATACATATAAAATCAATTTTGTCAAAAAATATTGTTTTTGCGTCACCGGGATTCGATCCTGGATCTCTATTTCCAATCCGGGGAAGTACACTACCAATTGTGTTATAGCCTCAGTACTTTTCATAACAAATTTTCGAACCTATATGTTACACTATTTCAAATTAATACACCTGTCGTTCCATTATTTGAAAGCCAATCTACATTGTTTTTACAGAATCTCAAATACCTTTGAATAAACCGACTGCAGACGCCAGATTTATCAATTCATTTTTATTAATTTTGGACACATTGATACAACATATATTATTAAGGAAAACACATTCTTATTGTAAAGTTGTAATTATTCAGAACATAGCTCTGTGATATTTTAAATACTAAATTAATGTATTCATTATAAATATAAACTTCACAATAAGAATATGTTTTCATTAATAATTAAATAATTTTGATGGCCTGATTTTGATCCTTATCCATGTAAAAAACGTGTACAAATCGTAAAATATATAACATATCGGGAAATAAATTATGTTAAAAATACTGCATATAAAAATTGATAATTTTTGCGATAAATCAAAACTTATAAAAATAATCTTAAAAAGATACTTACGTCGTTAGTGGCTCAATGAGGGAATCCTTGGGGGCACTCGGCTGCAAGGTGTTTGCAGATGACTCTCTGTTGCACGGTCGCTTGGGCACTAAACGTGTTGCTTCCAGTCATATTAACATCTCAGAGGAGTACAGAGGGGGGAGCCCTCATTATGCTACTGCTCCCGGGTCAAGGATGTTATCTGTGTAAAAAAATATTTATTAAATACTAAATTAATGTATTAATTATAAATATATACATATAAAATCAATTTTGTCGAAAAATATTGTTTTTGCGTCAGTGGGATTCAAACCTGGATCTCTAGAGTACTTCCCCGGATTGGAAATAGAGATCCAGGTTCGAATCCCGGTGACGCAAAAACAATATTTTTCGACAAAATTGATTTTATATGTATATATTTATAATTAATACATTAATTTAGTATTTAAAATATCACACAGACCTATGTTCTGAATAATTACAACTTCACAATAAGAATGTGTTTTCCTTAAAAATATTTATTATTTCATACGTATGTATTTGACCAAAGTCTCCTAATAAAGTTTTTCAAATAATTCCATCGCATACACATTTTACAAGGAAACATAATTCCCTATTAATAAACCGACAAAACCATTCCCTTCAGAAATTTTTTTTTTTGTAATCTTTGGACTAATTTCTCCTTAACGCAAATGACTGACCATTTAAACTATGGAAACTTACCTTTTTTATAAATATACTTTCGTATGCACCACTCGTTGCTGGGTCACTGCATACCTGCAGTATGACAATGGACAGTAGAATTAACACAATTTGCTTAAAATTAATAATTAAGTCCCGGGATGTCTCGACATAGAATTCCTAATGCATACTAACTCCTTGACTATCATTGATGTCTTCAATTGAAGTTATTGTTATTATTAAAGGTAGTTATCAAATTGATGTCCCTCATAAATAAATAAAGATTTAATTATACTACACACTTCAATTATGATGTCATTCTGTTTCAGTTGATTATCAGCTTTGATGGAACATCGTCCAATCCTTCATAATGGATCCCGCTGCCGAAGAAGAAGACACGTTACTGGCTTTTGAGGATGCGGAGAGCGGCGATGACGATCTGTATGACGAAGCTTCATCACAAATATTCTTGAATCTCCCCGATGAAGCCAGCGAGGCAGCGACACACGCGAGCCCCGAAAGAAGTGGCGAAGTTTCTCAACAGCAATTTGCGATTGTGCATGACATTGAAGGAAACGCCAGACCCGTTCGTATCATTCCAAATACCTCTGGTACCAGACCGGAGTTAACCGGAATTAGAGTAATTAATATGCTAGTGGAGATTGATAGAATGTTGGAATCGGACCCTGAATTACAAAGAATAGATGGAAACGAAGCGTCAAATTATTTTCTAGGAGAAGATAACGCAAATTCCAACGAAGCGTCTCACATGGTGTCGGCGCTGGCCGTGAACTACGAACCCATTATAATCGAAAGCGATGACTCGAACAGCTCGACAGTTCCCGAAGTATTCGCGGCGAGACCTATGCCGCGCGATGAAAATGAACCACCGCCCAAATGTGCCAAGATTGAACAGCTGCCCGATGATTTTGAAGATGATACCGACGGTCAGACGTGCTCCATTTGCTTGGAAGTTTGGACCGTCTCCGGGGAGCACAGGTTGGCGTCGCTCAAGTGCGGTCACCTGTTCGGGCACTCTTGCATCGACCGGTGGCTGAAGCAGTTGATGAAGTCCAACAGGTGCTGCCCCACGTGCAAGACGCGCGCCTGTCTCAAGGACTTGAGATTCATCTACGCCAAGAAGATAGCCATGGTTGATAATTCGGAAATGGAAGCATTGAAGTCCCAACTGGAGATTACCAAAATGGAAAAAAACAAGATGGAAATGGACCTCCAGAAGGCCGTGCTGAGCCAACAATTGTTTTTCAATAAAATTACAAAATTGGAAAGTGAAATAATCAAATTGAAGCAGGCGTGCGTAGAGCCGGCAGAGGTTCCCAAGTTCTGGAAGTACGCCTTACGTGCCAACATCGAGGTCGCTAAGGACGCGTCATGCCGCGTGCTCGCTTACAACAATCGAAACAAAGAGTTGTACGTGTCACAGACCAGCATGAACAGCCTGTTTCCCGGTTACGCAATGCGAAAAATAAGCTGTTACGACTGGAAACTAGGAAAACTGATGCACCTGCATCCTAAACTCATACGGGACGCTGCGTACTCCGAAGAAAATGACCTGTTGATCACGGTAGCCTTAGACAAGACAATTAAGTTAGTTCAGGGTACAAACGAGACGATTACTTCAACGGTATTGTCGGAAATGCAACTCTGGTCCTGCTGCTGGGATGAGAGCAATTCAAACAGATTCTTCGTCGGCGGAGTCGGAGGTGTCGTGCTTGAGTACGATATTCGTCAACCGAGAGGGTGTATAGAGAGAATAAAACCCATCACTGACATGACCCCCGTGGCGTCGCTGGTGTCAGCTCCCAACGGCATCCTCGCGTGCCACTTGAACTCGTTCCGAGCCCACTGCAAGAAGGGAACGACGTACGAATCGAAACAATTATCGATCGACGGATCGTTACTGTGCGTGCGGCGCAATCTCGCCACCGATGACTTTCTGGTATCGTGTAGGCCGAGCGGAAACTACCAGCGCAGCCGACACATGGTCTGCAAAGTGGACTTGGCGAACAACTTTGATTTAGAGATCACGAGAACATTTGAAGCGTCCAACGTGCAATCGGTGATGACGCGATCTGCTATTTATTCCATTGGCGACGAGGTGTTTGTCGCAGCTCACAGCGAGACTGATAAATCGGTGTTTATCTGGTCGGCCACCACGGGGAACCGCGTGCAGCCGCTAGGAACCAGCGATAATGTTGTAGATATTCTCCCCATCGTCAAAGAGTGCGGCGATTTGAGCCATCTGGTAACGCTTTCTGCGTCGAGAGCCCGGATTTACGAAGCCGTGGTCCGCGATGAATAAATTTAACCGATACGCGGTCTGATGATATCTTTTTTAAATTTGTACATCATTTAGTTTGTAAGTTGATTTTGAATATCATATTTGTATATATATTTTTAAATACTCTGTTTTGGTGCGATTTCTGAGTCTTTAATGTAGAATTGTTCAAGTCATGTCCGCCTCAATATTCCTCTCTGTTGTGCGCCTTGAAACCTCGAAAGCATGTAGGTCCGCATTCCATCGAGCCAACGGAGTCGGTTCATTCGCTCCATCTCACTTTTCCTTTGTTCGGATGGCACAATTTCCAATGTGCGTCGCTGCGTGACTCTTTGAACCGTGACAAGCACTGTCACAATGATATCTTTGAGTTTGTTTGTAATGAAGACATTCCTGTATCAATCTTTGTAGGCTCTCATACAGTCTTGTATCATTGATGAATATAATTAGATAAGTAAATTATTTATACATACAATGTTCACATTTTCATTAATACTAGTCTTTTTCATGGTAAACTCCGTATGGACTGATTTTGTATCTACGTTCACTGAACCGTGGAAACGAAATTAAGAGATTAATTTTTTTGCTCAATTTAACGCCAACGCGACACATTCAAAATTAATTCTTCATTGTAATCATTCAACAGTTGAGATTGTTAATGATGATTCCGGAACAGTTGAATTTGTGAACACGTGACGTCCACGTGTTGGATTTTAAATATTACTGTAAAAATATTGAAGGTTACTATCCAGACAAAGACATTTTATACAAAATCACTATCGCAGACCACCAAATATGTAGACATGAACTAACGCAAATTCCTTGTTACAATATTTTCACTTTGGTGTCAATCAAATAGTTCCTCGACTTTTTTTAAATATACGACTCGATTGGAACGAAAATTTAAACGCTGACAATATAATGTGCATTAATGTAAAAAATACGTCTTGTTTACATAAAGATTTAATTTTTGAATAGTAAATACTTTACTGTTGCATAAATTCGATTTATGTTTTCACAAATAATGTATGTAGAATTCCCCTCGTCCCACACCTAACACATTATAATATACTTTATTTCATGTCTATTCATTTACAGGTCTATGTGTGTATTAGTAGGAATATTTATACTTTTCATGTCGTCTTTTAAGATTTGCATGAACACAATTTGAATGTTAGAGATATGCGAGAACGTAACTGCTCCTTTTGCTGGCTGTAATGTCCGATACGAGACCGGTGCCGGAGGCGCCTGCAGGATGCCGCACCGTTTCGCTCGCTTTGGTTCATATTACATATAACTTAACGTAACTAATGTCACAATTTTATCAAAAACAAATAGAGCCAGCGCGGTGAAGTTGTTCATTCTTGTATGTCCTGTTGGATTTTGACTTCAGGTTTGTCACACACTGACTATCTCTCTCTGATAGGACAGTCGCGACTGCACTCGGTAACTTGGTAAATCTGATCACTCAATCATGTTGGTGGTCGCTCTCTCCCCCTTGGATCTTATAGAAGATAAAACATAGATTATGATCCTCTCTGCGTGATGAATATTATGGACTATTTTGAGTCAATTGAGACATTTGTGTGTTGCGCATTGCTGTCTAAGTGAATTATGGTAAGTTTCAACTATCGTCAGTGGTAAAAATCGTTTGCGATTTGTTTGAACGTCAAATTTACAGAGATGTCTTTAGGCGCGACAAATAAACATGAAATGTGTTCTATGGATTTTTTTTACCTCTGCGTTTGAAATCTGTCACTTTGTTGGTGAAATTTTTTTCTGATTACGTGCTAATGTATATTAAACAACAAGATCATCATCGGACGAACTCTCATCACTAAAATAGCGGAATATTGAATGATTCGTTGTCCTATACTGCAACTTTCATTGTATCAATATGTCGGGTGACTTTTGAAACAGTTGTGAAGTGTCCGCCATATTTAACCGACGATTCTCGTTTTTTACTATCGGATATCTGAGAGTAAAATGAGTTTATGTATTTTCGATAAGTCAATATTTGTGTGCCAACGACCTAACAAAGTTACTACCGATCATACAACCGGCCCCAAAGGATTATATGGTTATAAGCATTTACCCCCGACACCCCGTTTCATTGATGCTTAAATGCAATGTGCATTGTGTATACTCTCCAAGCTGTCAGGTACCAACATAACTAGAGATAAATCATGATACCGTGTAGTACCTATTTAATATATTGCCATTGGTAATCGCTTATACGTGATAATACCAGTTTTCAAATCTTTTAATTACATAATTCACGTCTCCAACGGCCGGTTAAATGACGCCTATCCTACAGCATGTCGCACGAGTAGCTCTGAATCGTCTGGTTTTAATTTTTTAATGTACAGTGTTAATGTTAAATTGTTTGCCAAATGTATCAAATAATGTTATAACTGTGTACATATGAATGTTTTTCAGAATGAAATAAATATTTTTACTATGAAATATGTTTCTATTTAATATTGCTGTTTCACCTTCGTGTCTCTGTTTGCTAGAGGCGCTCGAGACCAAGAAGACAAGTCGTGAGCCCTGTAATTACCCATGCGTTCATATCTTTCCATTAAATATAATAAAAATAGCTTTGTCTCTGTGAGATGTCTATTATTTGTTCAATAACAGTGCCTTTGTAGGTGAAAATCCTGTAATTGTGCCTTTTTGGACGTATTCAAATACAGTGATACCCCGAAGTTACGCGATAGATGGGACCGACGAGAATCACTTATCTCGAATTTGCGTAAGTCGGGGTACAACTTTGCATATAAATACATATAATTTTTCTTAATTGGGACCAAGGACTGACAAAAACACTAGTTTAGTAGAAAAATATTTATAATAAAATTGCAGTTCTTTGCACATAACAGTTGCTATATCGCTAAAGAACACCCGGACGTCGCCGAACGCACCGAGAAGTGCGAGCTAGTTCGAGTACTCCAAATATCCGTAATAATCCGGTGGTAGTACTCCGATTTGCTGTATTCATAAAGAAGCAAGGCGTGCAGGAGAGAAATAAAAGTCAGAGAGATGTTAACTTGGTGAGGCCGCAGCAAGAACCGACGTTCTCAATAGCAGTACCCCCTATTTATTGCAAGACATGGGCAGCAGTTGGGGTGGGGGGGGACTTACAACCCCTTCTGATGTGACTGCCGCCATGCAAATCTTTAATTTGAGATACTCCTTTAAGAGTAACGCTATTTATGCTGTAATGAAAAACAGTGGGTTTTTTGATTCTGCAAAATGTTATAGATTGGCATAATTAATAAATAAATGAATTTGTATGTGCGAATATGTAAAACTTGTGTATATTAATTTACCTCCTCGTGACCGCGGCGTCAGTGTTACATTAATATTATTATTGCTTTTTTCCATTGGTCTGTGTACCGTCATACATAAATAGATAAATGAATAAAAACAACTGACCCCGAAAAAAAAAATAGATTCCGTCTCGCATCTAACTGGCGACGTTCAAACGAATTCAACAGCCTCGCCCGGATATCAACAAAATGTCTGGGCGTGTGTAATTTGACGTTTATTTCGTGTGTACTATTTATTATATTTTTTACTGTAAGTACTCGTTTAAATGGACATTCTGCGTCTAGTAATTAAAGTCTCGAATGCTTTTCACGAAGTGCGATTTAATTTTTCACCAGAAACGCCATAATTACGAGATCTTTCATTGATTACTCATATCCGTTCGACGAATGACAATCTACGAAGTGGCCTTTTAAACAATTTATAATATTACATTTTATCAACATTTGTTTGGCGATATCAGGAATGTGCGCAATTATATTTGAATATATTAGTTATTCTGTTGCATGATTATTAGTTGACATCTTGTTTTATTTATGATACGATTGAACTGCGTTAAAGATACGGTGTCAAGTTCAATTTATGCCATAATAGACGCGATAGTGCCATTATAACACGAATTCCGTCGGACATGCGGAGAGACTAGACATCCATGTTTCGCAACATTACACACAAATTTTGACATTTTTCCGGAGACTTCCTTGATAAAATTTATCATTAAACTGTGTTAAAAAAGTGGATATCATTTTACGCGAACGTTTTTACATGTGTTTAGTATCTCTATAGTAAGTGGTAAGAAATATTTCTACTAAACAAAAGAACACTGCCTGAACTTGACATTAAATTCAGGCAATCTTTGAAGAGACCAAAACAGAATGCGATGATTTGCGGCGGGGCGAACCGGAAACGTGCGCTGAGATTTTTTAAGGACGTATGGTGTGACATTCGGTATGTAGAAATGTGATAGCTCCAAACTGGGACAATTATCATTTCGCATTTGTTAATCGCAGGACGGGAGAATTTTGAGATCAATTTGGACAGACAGTCGCAAGTTTTGAAGCTCATATCATGCATCGCCGTGTGTCAGATAACTAAATTATCTTAAATGTAATCATCGTTTTAATAGATAAAGAGCTCGCGACAGCCGTTACGCGATCTTCAATATCCGCTCGGCCGCCTGCGCTGGCACTTCACTTTGCTGTCCCCACCGCAGTGCATTTTTATAAATGGGTAGTCTTATTGCAGTTCATTCAATTTATTTTCGAAATTTAAAACACAATTTTATAAGGATTCGGTTAAAATCTGAACTAAATTAGGTAGATAGATTACGCGCTGCTGCGTCACCTTACTAAAATGTTAATTACACTGCGAGTGATGCGTGATCAGCGCCAATTATGTCGCACACTGCACTCGCAACAGTAGTTAACAATTATTATCCAGAGCGACCGCCTGTAAAGCTTAAATAACGGTGATAATTCTCAATCCGTACGAGTTTTAAAAAGATTTCAAAGTTTTTAAAATAATTTTGACACCGGTCTCTGCCTAGACTCGTCGTCTCACTAGAATGGAGTCACTTAGCTCAGTCGTCGGCCTGGTAGCGTGTATGTCATATATTTTTAACGTGTTTATTTGCACATTTGTATTAATTGGATACGTCAGGTTGTACTGTGCTAAATATTTTACGCACTCGGGGTTGTGAAGAAGCTGAGACAATCTCGCTCCGTCTGCGAGGACTGAAAGATATTATATGATAGATATACATCCCACGAGAGCAAACTACCCTAAAATAGTTCCAAGAATGAAAACTAGTTTCGGGCAAAGATTGTTTACCTTTCAAGCTCCCAGAATATATAATCAAATTGAAAATTAAATTAGAAATTTAACTGACATTAAGACTTTTAAAAAGAATATTGCAAATTGGTTTTTGCAATTAGGAAGAGCAGATTCAGAGAGTCTACTCTTTTATATAATCAAATAATTTGTATAACTACTTTTGTGCGTTTTGGTCTTGTGTATTTACATCAACCTTCGATCTGCTTACATTATTGGTATTATTATTATTATTATTTTTTTTTTTTCTCCTTAAATATTTTCGCATTATATGCTATGTATGTATTCGATCTTACTGTGTTTCGCCTTCGATGAGTTTTGGTTTTATAAAATATATTAGTTTATCAATTTGTCCTAAAACAGGCTCGCCTAGTTGGGCAATGCATTTAAATGTATGTAAATATGATAAATTTTGAAAGAAAAATTCAGCTACAATACTATTTTATTATATTAATGATAACAAATAAATAATGAATGCTATCAAAAGATACTTTAAAGATGAACATGCATCACGAAATTCATAATATTTTTATATAATTGTTATAAATATATAGCATTTTATTTTATTATAAGCTAGCTATTGTAAACAATAATTATTAATATGTAATCCTCTTCTCTGCATCATTGTAATTATAACAGATTAACGGTTTGGCCAGACTGCACCGGGCCGCTGTGAACAGAGCGATGATAGCTAACGTCCGTTAAACGGATAAGATAATTCCTTTTTTTTAAAATCATGACTTATTAATTTATCTATGTTTATTTTCAGATTATCCGATTATTCTGAGGCGAGATGTCTGTGAGCGAAAAAGTTTCGTTATCGGACGCGTTGAGCAACGTCGATGTCTTGGATGAACTGACGCTCCCAGGTATGCCGATGCGGTATTCAAATTTTTCTTTTACTTCAAGTCTATTTCTGAAAAGAGCGGTGTAAAACCGAATCCCGGCGTCACTACAGACGGCTTTTCGCTGTGACGCATTATCTGTCGGAGATCTCTGTTACGCGGGATCTGAAATCACGCAATAATGCTAATAAAAATGTATTTAACAATATATTGTCATTTAGAAATATCAAATTACAATGTTTAACCTTTATGTTGAGTTTTTGATTTCATTGTGTATAAATCACCGATGCAACGTATGTTAGAGGCACCGAAAAGTAATAAACTTTCTATCACTTTTTGCCAACGTAAAGGTAATCATTCAATGCCCTTTTTGAAAAGTGCATTTTCACTTATCCAATATTATTAAATTTTTTACATCTCACAGTATGCTCTGACGATCCAAAAAGGTGGTAATCCGATGGCGCGAGATCTGGTGAATGACTTAAAAGTTCTAATTTTTCCCGTGTTATTTTTGCAGCATGAAGCCTTGCGTTATCGTGCTGCAGTTTATTTGAAAAAATGTAACATGTAGGTTTGAAAATTTGTCATCAAAAATAATGTCACTGTAGCATAGTTGGATAATGCACCTTCTCCGATTTGGAAAGAGATCCAGGTTCGAATCCCGGTAGCGCAACAACAATATTTTTCAATAAAATTGATTTTATATTTACATCTTACTAATTAATACATTCAATTAGTATTTGATAAATATTGCGACATAAACGAACCTTAAATAACGAACAGACATTATGTTTCAGTATGAAAAATGCGATGTCAACAATGGCGGCGCACGCGAATTGATGCATTTTTTAAGATTTCTTTCTAATATTGTCTTTAAAAAATTTGTTAAATATTAGTGTACGTTTGTACTTCTAGATGAGCAGCCGTGCATCGAAGCCCAGCCAATTTCCATCCTGTACCAGGCCAACTTCGATACCAACTTCGAAGACAGGAATGGCTTCGTCACCGGCATCGCCAAGTACATCGAGGAGGCAACGGTCCATGCCAATTTGGTACGAGATGAAAAACATTTTTGTATTAATTACGAAGATTATCTTTATATAAGAAGAGAATCAAAGGATATTTGGTTTGTCGTATAGAATAGATTCATTTTTAATATTGTTACTTTTATTGATTCTTCTTATGAAATCAAATGCCGCTCTGTGCAAGCTCGTGCGACCTTTAACCGCATCTTCTGCGGTCATGAACTCAACCTTAGGCCCGGTTATGTGATCAGTAGTAAATTTTTACTAATGCCTGCGGTTGAAATTGTTTGCGGAATGTCTATAATAGGCGTGACAAATAATCATGAAATTTGCTTTTTCTATGGATTTTTATGCTTCTGCATTCCAATTCTGTAATTTTTGTGGTGAATTTTTTTCAGATCATGTGCTAATGTATATTAAACAACGAGATCATCGTCGGACGAACTCTTTTCTTTTGGAACAGCTATGAAAAGTCCGCCATATTTAACTATCGGATATCAGAGAGTAAAATGAGTTTACTACAAGATGTAGTTTTGAGAAGTAAATAGGTTTTTACCGACGATTAGAGATTCCTTTTTCGCCAAATTTTAGTAACTAGTTATTACTGATCACATAACCGGCCCGAAGACTATAAGGTTATCTGCAGGATATAAAGTGAATGGCGCTTTGAATCCAATCACATAGCCAATAGATCTCTCTCCTTTTCTGGATACTGGGTTCTCAAGGATAACCGATTCTCCATCTTTAGTCTTTCTCGTCCATCTATTACTCTTGTGACACGGTAGCTCCTTCAGGTTTGAGGACGGCAACACTCCTGCTGCGGCGAGGTCTCCACTCCGAGACTGGTATTTATTTACAAAATATCAGCGAAATTCACAAGAAAAATTGATGCAAATCAACATGAGCACGAGCATCGTACAAGGGGAAGGGGTAGACTGAGACTGCCATTCAGGAAGAAGGACAAAACTCAGAAATCGGTGATGTACAGTGCGGTAAAGATTTTTAATGAAATGCCAGAAAACAGAAAGGAGGAGAAATTGAATAGATTTAAAATGAAACTGACTAAATATGTAAAAGATAAGTTTTAGTAAAAAGAAATACTTAAATCTTGTATATATTAGAGCATATATAGGTGTGATTATGTATTCACGTTAAGAATTAAATAAAGGTCATGATCTGTTTGTTATCTAAACCGTTATTGTGACTATGTTGGATTGTAACGTTGGTAAAAAAAAATATGACGCGAGTGAAAGAGGTACCACCTTGTCAATGATGAGTACGACAGTAATGGTCGCGCCGGCTTTACAGAACCAGCTGCTGGACGAGGGCAACAGCATGGCGGTAATGCTGTACACGTGGCGCTGCTGCTCCCGGGCCATCCCGCAGCCGCGCAGCAACGAGCAGCCCAACCGCGTGGAGATATACGAGCGCACGGTGGAGGTGCTCGCGCCCGAGGTCCGCAAGCTGCTCGCCTTCATGTACTTTCAGGTGTGTCATCGGTTAATATAGCTTATTGAGAAACAGTTGAGGTATTGCACACGCAGATTGGACATTTTTGACCCAGTTTCTGTAAAATATATATGCGTCGTGTCTTGTCACACCTGCGCCTGCGCGATGCGTACATTGGAAAAATAAATCTAAATATGTTTGGTTCAATTCTCCGTCCGCAGAGAAAGGCCATCGAGCGCTTCTCCGCCGAGGTTCGCCGCCTGTGCCACGCCGAGAAGAGACGCGACTTTGTCTCCGAGGCTTACCTGCTGACGCTGGGCCGTTTCGTCAACATGTTTGCCGTCCTCGACGAGCTCAAGAACATGAAATCATCAGTGAAGAATGACTACTCCACGTACAGAAGGTATTCCTTTACGAGCTTTACGAGTCACAATTCTTAAATAAATATACAATTATAAATAATTATAATAGTTATTTTGAAAAACCAATTTGACTAATTTACTTTCTTACCATCGCTTCCATTTCTCCGCGGGGGTAGGCAGAGAGGATAGAACGCCATTCTCTTCTCTCTCTTCTCTTCCGTCCTGTCACACAATTCTCGCATCATCCACATTCATGCATCTAATACAAGCTCACTGATTATTGAGGCTTCTAACAGGACCATCCTCCAGTATCCGGTTTACCTGGTTCTACCAAGTCTTCCGTGGACGTCCTCTACTTCTGGTGGCGTCAACAATTGTGTCATATATATTTCTTACCATTCGTCCGTTCCATATGACCAAACCACCTAAGTGATCCTTTCTTAATTTTACTCACTATACTAACATCAGCTTTACATTCTTTCCTTATTTCTTTATTCTTTACTCTGTCATAAATAGATTTACCCCATATACCCCTAAGTGATCTCATTTCCACTGAATTCAATCTACTTTCGTTCCTCTTGAGCCAGCTTCAGGTCTCACTTCCATACATCAGTGTCAGTACCAGAACTCCATTGTGCACCGCTAGTCTTGCCTCAGTTGACAAATTCCCGTTAGATATAATTCCATTCAAAGCGCCGTTCACTTTGTTCCCTGCAGTCACCCTCCTTTTCGTTTCTATCGAACATACTTCCCAAATACACAAACTCATCTACTTGTTCCAAACATTCATCACCTCCAAGTATTTAGTTTTCCTCCTTCTCGAATACGATCACTTTCCACTTGTTAACATTCATCATGAGGTCGCTTTCCTTGCATACATCATGTATTCTACTCACTAGCCTCTGTAGTTCTTGTTCATTATTCGCCATTAGTACGGCATCATCTTATACACGAAGCGCGTTGCCAAGTATTCCCGGTGTAGCGCTGCGGTTGCGATGTTGCGCGTGCGCAATGGTTTTCTTCATCTGTCGACTCACCACATGCAACGTTAGATACGTTCACATAGTGTGGCCATCTTGCGGTGAGTGGTTGAAATGTTCAAGACAGTAGATAAGCCTGCCGACTGTGAAATACGGTTCGTGATTCGTTTCTTGAATGGACTAAACATGAAACCAGCTGACATCTCCTGATTTGGCGCCAATATATTTTCCTCCATTTGGAGAGGCCCTCGGTGGCAATGATGAACTCAAAGACGGTGTACAGACATGGTTTTCACCCCAAGTGGCGTTGTTCTATGACGAAGGTATATAAAAATTAGTGCCTCGTTATGACGAGTGCTTTAATAATGTTGAGAAGTAGTTTAACCGTTAGAATGCTACGCGGCGCAAAAGCGCTGCGATCGTTTGTATCGAAAATTGCGGCGCAGCGCAAAAGCGCTGCGAGTTTCAGTGTGTTTTCGGTGCTCCGCGGGAGTGCACGTACGCTAACCTCGCGCGTAATTTGTAATGAGAGTGCATTCTTATACATTTAAAAATAACTTTTATCGTTTTTTTATATATTTTTAAAAAAATATAGTGATTCTACGGGGAGTGAAACGACAGATACAAATAGTGATGATAGCAGTATTATAACGCATCGAAGAAAAAGATTGAGGATTGAAAGTGAGTCTTCTACCTCCTCTTCATCTACAGAAACAGAAGAAACACAATGTTGTACGTGTATTTGCAAAACATAATTGTTGAGCTATTTTTTTTTTGATTTTTTATTTTCTAAAAGAAATAAAATACAATAATATTGATATCACTTTATGTTTAATAAACATTAATAAACAATAAACATTTTATCTTTATAATGCAAAAATAATTAATAAAATTGATTGATATTTGTCTAAGTTAGAGTGTTTTATTTGACACCATTATTTTTTCCTCTAAATTAATCAATATGTGTATAGCAATTTTCATTTATTTTTGCCAAAATTGCTTAGCACTAAAACGGTTAAGGTGTGTAGCCTTAAATTACAATGGTAAAGTTTTAATCTTATCTGTATATTTTAGACCATTTTCTGTCCATATTTTCAACCGTTTAGTATGATTTGTCTGATGATTTGTTGCGCTGAAGGGCCGCCCAGTTCCTGAAGGTGATGTCCGACAGCCAGACGCTGCAGGAGTCGCAGAACCTGTCCATGTTCCTGGCTACGCAGAACAAGATCAGAGACACCGTTAAAGACGTCCTGGAAAAAATTCCCGGTAAGTGACCAACTCGAAAGTATTTCAATCATTAACGTCATGTTATTGTTTGCCTTCAGTCGATGTGCTCTTCACTGAGCACCGTGTTATTTTGTTCTGCTTCTACAGCGCAAACTGCTTGCTTCTTTCTGATCCTAGGCCTTCTTTAGTGCGATGTGTAGCGAAGCTGTGGCTATTTCTTCAGGCTGTCTCCGTAGACTAGCAAAATACACAAAATAATCATTTTTCCGCATGTTGTACGAAGTTCATAAAGAATACAAATATATTCGGTTGGCGAGACAGCCTGTTTGACCGCCATTTTGGTTTGGCAGACATTTGGTGGTCGTAGAGTAGTCGATTACAATTTATTATGGAGCCTCTACAGGGTGTAGAAGTCATTAAAACATATTATCTAAACAACTGTCGAATTTTGGAAAAAAATCATCATTGGAAACGAAACTCATTTCGACTTGGCGAGTCTTATTAATAAACAAAACAGCCATTATCGGGGCTCTGAAAATTCTCAATTGATACACCGACAACCTTTACACGCACGCAGAGTTATTGTGGTACCATTGGATGGATGCAAGCGTAACCATTAATGGTGATCGCTATCGTCACATGTTGGAAAACTTCTCGGTGGCCGAATTGGGTCATGCGGTTTCAATAGAACGGTACCACCTCACACACAGTCCGAGCTACGCCTGAAATCTCGCGTTAGTTCTCTGCATTTAATTAAAGTGATAATTGTTGATTTTAATTTTTCAGGTTACGAGGAGTTGATGTGCGACGTGGTCAACATCTGCGTGCAGATGTACGAGACCAAGATGTACCTCACCCCGTCGGAGAAGCACATGCTCGTCAAGGTCATGGGCTTCGGGCTGTTCCTCATGGACTCGGAGGTGTGCAATATTAACCGGCTGGATCAGAAAAAGAGACTCCGCTTGGACAAGATAGACCGCATCTTCAAGGTACCATTTAAATTGCCATCACATATTCGAATCATTCATACGGAATGAGTGATCCGTCACCGAGAGCCGGTCGTGTGATCTGTGGTAACTATTTACATCTCGAAAGTCGCAATATCGGATAGTTAAAATGAGAATCGATAGTTAAATATGGCCGACTTTTCACAGCTGTTCCAAAAGTCATCTGACACATTGATAGATGCAATATACGACAATGGATCATTCAATATCCCGCTATTTTAGTGATGAGAGTTCATCCGATAATTATAAATCATATTTTTTATTTATTATCTTAGTTTTATTAACCAGAATTGAGTTTAAAAAACATCTACCGGTTTCGGAAAACACTTTTCCTTCTTCAGGATGTCATAACTATGATGAGTTAGTTATGACATCCTGAAGAAGGAAAAGTGTTTTCCGAAACCGGTAGATGTTTTTTAAACTCAATTCTGGTTAATAAAACTAAGATAATAAATAAAAAATATGAATCTTAACCACCAAGTTAATATTGCTAATTTTAAAAGAATTATAAATCAGATGCGAATAAAGTATTGGGAGTATGCATTAATTCATGCGGTTTTCTAAGAGAGGGCGTTACTAGTATTATTTCGCGCCGTGTTCATCCGTGACTATATTCATTTGAAAGCTACTGTCATTGCGCGTCTTTTTCAGTATATGTCATTTGATTGAAGTGTTAACAACATTTTTTTCTATTCATTTGAACATGTCGAACTTTGTGCCAGAAAAAGTGTTTTTGCGGGGAGTTCTTCTTCATTACTTTAACATGAAGAAAAGTGCTACCGAAAGTCATCGTATTTTAGTAGAGGTTTATGGTAACCATGCTCTAGCTGAAAGAACGTGCCAGAAGTGGTTTGCACGGTTTAGAAGTGGCGATTTCAACTTAGAAGACAATGAACGACCCGGACAGCCAAAAAGGTGTGTTGTATTATGAGCTGTTGAAATCGGGTCAGACGATCAAAGTGGACCTCTACCGAACACAATTAATTCGTTTGAAGAGAGCGATTATATGCAATATGCAACCAGACACGAATCCATAATTTTCCATCATGACAACGCTCGGCCACATGTTTCAAGACCGGTTCAAAACTATTTGGAGAACATTGGGTGGGAAGTTCTACCTCACCCGCCTTATAGCCCAGACATAGCCCCTTCTGATTACTACTTGTTCAGATCAATGCAGAATGCCCTCACCGGAATACGCTTCACTTGGTATCAAAAATTGGCTTGATTCGTTCTTCACCACCAAGCCGGAGAAGTTCTTTTGGGATGGAATCCACAAACTGCCAGAAAGATGGGCAAATGTTGTAGCTTCTGATGGACAATACTTTGATCATTGAGTGTATAACCATTTTTTCACAATAAAGCCTTAATTTTCGAAAAAAAAACGCATGAATTAATGCATACGCCTATTATTTTTCATGATTATTTGTCTTGTCAAGCTGTGAGGCGAAATTTCTTATCTAGGCTTTGACAATAATAAATTTGATGTATCCGCGTACGTCTTTTTACTATCGATCACGCAACCGGCCCTAAGTCAGTTTATTATTCTTGTTCAAATATGTCTGTATTCATCTCGGTTTACATGGTAGGAACACCCAGTTATTCAGAAGTGTCAATTTCCTATGGCGTACGAATTTGATTAATGTGTCGCCCTTTTGTATTGTGAAGCAAAAATTTTTAAATATCAAAATGAACAACTCCCATTTCTGTTGCCAGAAATTTCAAGTTTCGAATTTGTTTCTGTATTTTACAGTTTCATTATATATGTATACTGGAAGATAAGCAATTGGCTATCGCTTATTACTTGCCGCTAGGTCCTGCGGGCTCAATAGAATCTACGTTTCAATGATAAATGCTGTAAATAAAATTATTCCACCTTTGTAAGCAGCATTGGTAGCTGTCAAAACGAACAAAAATGACTTCTAGATGATGCGTAAGAATCACGGATAGACAATAAACACAAAAATGCTACGACGCAATCGAATGAATAGTTTTCTCGGCAGATTTTGACAAATATCAAGTTGCAAAAATTAACATCTATCTTCGCTTTGACATTGCGACTAAGAATGTGCTTTTATTCTATGGTAAGAGATCTCTCATACCACAGACAGCATAGATAAGAAATGATGCCAGATGTCGTGTATGTTTTTTCTTACTCGTACACTTCATTTCAAATTGAATATATATTTACATTCTGTTATTGAATATATAAAAGAGAAAACGTTTAAGTAATCTTAACCTACCTTGTCCCATTGGCCGTTTAATCGAGCACTTTACAGCCACAATGACAGTCACTATTGGTGATGGTAACGTGCTATGTTAATCCTGACGTTAAAAATTATTACGCTTGTGAAATCTTCTAAAACACCTTTTGATCTTCTTATTTTGCCTGTCCGCATCCAGTGTGGTAAATGATTGTCCTTGTTGCAGAACCTGGAGGTGGTGCCGCTGTTTGGCGACATGCAGATCGCTCCCTTCAACTACATCAAGCGCTCCAAGCACTACGACGCCAGCAAGTCCGTTCGATACTCTCTAATCGCACCTTTTTAATAAAACTAATTTTAGCAAACTAAAGATATCTCATAGAGACAAAGCTATTATATTATACGAGAAGTAGGGCTTACGACCTGTCTTCGGCTGGCTCAAATAATCACTTGTAACGTACGCCATTCCACACATTAATCAATCGTGTATATATTACAATACAGTACAACTAGGCTGTCGCCATCTATGGACTAAATTTTATATTCATTTCCCCGAAACAGCGTAGATGTCACTAATGAGAATCTAATTATTTTTGAAATTATTTAAAGCAATATTTAACTGTTAATTTTTTTTAACACGTTCTAGAGCACGCCTGAAAAATGGTATGCCGTTTCGGGGAAATTAATATCAAATTTAGGTCATATATACAAGTTTCAAAAATTTGATAGATATGGAGATGGATGAGAGAATTGGTGAACGTTACATTTGTATAAAGTGATCACTTAAACTGGCCAAAGACAATTAAGCCCTGTAATTACCCATACTTCCATATTTTCTCATATATTCTAATATAAATATCTTTGTTTCTATGAGATATCTGATATTCGTTTAAAAACAGTGCCTTTGTAGGTAAAAATCCTCTAATTGTGTGTTCTTGGACATATTCTAATATTAATAAGGAGAACGCGTTCTTATTGTGAAGTTGTAATTATTCAGAACAGACGCTCTGTGATATTGCATATATATGCACTGGACCCGTGCACTACTCTCGGAGACAGGAACTCGGAATGCTTTCAAATCTCTCATTCATATGCTGCCTATTCTGTTAAATTGTCATATCGTTTGCGATTAATAATACCTCCTCTCGTTTTCTAGGTGGCCGCTCTCATCATCAGTCATCCCGGCCAGTCCACAAGCTGATCTGATGGTGCACCTGCCCAGGATTAGAGAGGACCACCAGAAATACATTGCGGAGCTGGCGCGCTACAGCAACGAGGTGAGACAGCGCGATTCGTGCCTTGAACGTTGATAACTGACGGGAATGTTATTTTTTAATATTAAAGCGTAGAAGAACGAAAGTAGGCTGAATGCAGTGGAAAATGTACATCTAAAGCGTGTTTTTTTTTTAAAGGTTTGTTTTTCGAATTCGCAACATTTTTTCTAGTGACAGTCAATTTGACAGATGATAGCTGATTTATGCTCAGTTTGGTTTGCCATGTCACCATGAATAGACTTACGCCAGAACAACGCTTGCAAATTTATTTCGATAATCGTAGTTCAAGTCCATTTTACGGTCGACATAATCGTCCATCCGATCAAGTAATTCGAATAACCAAAATTGAATCACGTTGTTGTGGTTTGGTCATGTGGAACGGATGAATGAGGAAAGAATGGTAAGAAAGATATATGACACAAGTGCTGATAGCACCAGAAATAGAGAATGTCCGCAGAAGACTCGGCACGACCAGGAAAACCAGATAATGGAGTGCGGCTCTGTTAGAAGCCTCGACTATCGGCGAACTTGTATGAGAAGATGTATGAATGTGGATGAGGCGAGAATTGTGTGCCAGTACAGAAGTGTGTGGCGCTCTATCCTCTCTGCCTACCCCCGCGGAGGAAATGGCGTGATGGTATGTAAGTAAGAATTATTTTTCTAAATTGTTGGATTTCTGATAACCCCGTTTCACGCTCAGCCCTCGAGAAGACTTTCTATATTAAAATGATGTTTCAGAATTGGCGTGGCGACGTTCTATCCTCTCCCCGCCTACCTCTGTGTAGAGTGTGACTCTCCCACACTATGTGCTCATAACACAATATAAACTATCTTTCGGAATCTGTTAAACTAAGTTTCATTAACCTATTCGAGGCCACCAATTCTCAATTGCGTGAAACTTTTTTTTGTTTTTGATCTTAAATGCGCGTGTTGAGTCGCGACTTTCCACGCGTCACCTATTAGAAATTGTACCGTCATCTGTGGGCGACGATCCTAAGCTTTCACAAGATCTCATGAAATCTGTCATTTGCATCTGAATCAGTAATTTACAAACAATTTGTGCTTAATTATATTGTCTTCGAAAGGAAATAATCTTTACTGAAATCTGCACTAACACTAACACTTCTACATATTTGTTTCGCTTGACAGATTAGACTTTTTGTTTTCGTAGTGTATTCCAAACTGTCATTCAGTATTCAAGTGTTTGCTTAGATATAATTTATTATCTGTCAAGTGAGGCAATTTGAATTTTTCTGGATATTATTACGTAAGTTAGATTATTAAATATTCTGTTCTGAGTGATTACCGAGCAATAAGGAGAGGCTGTAAGTAAAGATTGCAGAATAAACTCGAATGTGAGCCGCCGTTTTTAGGTGACGACCACGTACAAGGAGTCGGGCTCGGAGGAGGAGAACGCGGCGACGGCCGAGCTGGCCCTGCGCGGCCTGCAGCTGCTGTCGGGCTGGGCCTCGGTGCTCACGGAGCACTGCTCCTGGAAGCTGCTGCACCCCACCGACCACCACAGGAACCCCGCCTGCCCGCTGGAGGCCGAGGAGTACGAGAGGGTGAGCGCTTCTCCCGCGGCGGTTTGCCGGCTTTAAACAATACTCAATTATAAACTTTTCTCCTTATCTCATATCGGTTTCAAATGTGTCGGCAGGCCACGCGCTACAACTACACGTCGGAGGAGAAGCTGGCCCTCGTGGAGGTGATCGCCACGGTGAAGGGGCTGCAGGCGCTGCTGGCGCGCATGGAGGGCGTATTCGCGGACGCCGCCAGGCGGAGCGTGCACGCGGCCCTGCAGAAGTTTGTGCAAGTCACGCTGCGCGAGCCGCTGCGCAAAGCCATCAAGAACAAACGCGACTTGATCAGAAGGTAACAAATCATTATTTTATATAATTAAAAATAATATTAATCTTACTCCTCTATATCTGTGACTTATATTATAATTGGATAAACATCTGAGCAGAGTAAGACATATATTCGGGTGTCCTGCTTGCTACACTAGTATTTGACTGTATTATAGCAGACGGTGTTCTTCCAGTATAGTAGTAAACAAAGTGCAATGATCGATGTACAAAACTATGTATATAAAGAGTTAAACAAGATGTCACTAGATTAGATAAATACATTATATAACTTAAAGTATATACATTGTTCATTCGTATATGTAAAGAGTAAAACAAGATGCAATTAGATGTAAAACTTAAAGTAGGTGCAACATTCTAGGTATAAAAAAAATACATATGTATATATAGCTGGCGAGGTCGCTTCGTACATCCTTCAGATGCTCCGCATCTCTTGTGTCTAGAGGCAAAAAGCTCTGGGACATTTAATAAATTCATCCTTTAGAGACCGGTCATAACACACACTACAACACGGCGCGCGCACATACATAAATTGTCAATTTTCGAACATCTACGAATCGCGTAAACAAACAGATACCAGCAACAGTGGATTCTATCACTCGTTCCGTATCCACAAAGTTTGAAAGTATTCGACATTCGGTTCCGCCTGTCGAAGTTTTCGAATAGTGTATACGCGTACTTATAATGTAATTATTAAAAATATCACGATTATTATTTTAAATACTAAATTAATGTATTAATTATAAATATATACATATAAAATCAATTTTGTCGAAAAATATTGTTTTAGCGTCACCGGGATTCGAACCTGGAATCCGTCTGTTCTGAATAATTACAACTTCACAATAAGAATGTGTTCTCCTTAATGATTATTATTTTGTTTCTAGTATTATGGTGTCCGTGCGCGAGACGTGCGGCGACTGGGCGCGCGGACTCGACCCGGAGGCGGACCCCGCCCTGCGGGGGAAGAAGGACGCCCCGGACAAGGAGTACAACGTCAGGATACCGAGCCGGAACGTGGGTGAGCACTCTTTTTATACCGATCCAATTTAAAAACAATGATTTATTTATTCTCCTGACTTTGACCGCATCATCGGCGTCAGCATCGGGAGAAGCGAAGATCGGCGAACCGCCCGTGCTTTGGCTTGTTCGGTCGGAGTATTGGTGTATGCGTCTCGGAAGATTAATTAAACCGGAGAGGGGGTTTAGAAGCTGGGGCTCCCTTGTCGGTTCCGCTCATCAAAGCTAATAAAAATACGCGACTTGAATTCAATTACATATTTGAGAATATGCAGAACGAAAAAGAAGAAGAAATTCAATGTGGTTATTAACAATTAAAATTTAAAATTTAGACCCTCCAGCGTCCCTTAAGTGCTACTGTCTTTGTTCATAAAAAATCATATTACATAAATCCATAAAGAACATAGTATTACATGCAGATGGAAAATTAAGGTGCAGCTGTTCAAGGCAGACATTCGGGGATCAATTCATCAAAAGCACTCCTAAAAGAGGGACAATAGACGAGACACAAAACGGTTTGAGTTACACTGTTAAAATTAACGGAGTTGTAAAACACGTGCTATGGGGAGAGAAAGAGGGGTAGGCTCATGGGTGGAGACACTTCCCACCCACGCAGGCCGGCCTAACTACCTACCTAATGAGCTCCATCATGTCAGAAGATTGTGTATAATCTATCTTAAGCACCACATTTCGAAGGTGTCAAGTTTCTTTCTCGCTTTGCTCACGCTCTCTCTCTCTCTTAAAGGATGTTTTTTCTCGCAGGGCCGTCGTCCACGCAGCTGTACATGGTGCGCACGCAGCTGGAGGCGCTGATCGCCGACAAGTCGGGCGGCAAGCGCACGCTGCGCCGCGACCTGGACGCCACTACGCTGCAGCAGATCGACGCCTTCCACCGGGCCAGCTTCTTCTGGAACTATCTGCTCTCGTTCTCAGGTATTCGCCGCCACTTAGTTTTGCAGAGTTTGACAATCGCGTCGGTCCGGTCGATCCCGCCGCTCACTCAGCACCGTTTTATGAGTAAAAGCCCCCATTGCAGTCTTTCACATTCTCTGTTAGGTTGACATATTCAATATAACACAAAATACACACAACACAATAGATTATGTACAGACACAAGAATAGAGGCTCCGAGAGGGATGGCAAATGGCGGTTCCCGAGTTCCTGGCGCACACCCCATAAAGGGAAAAACAAAAAAAATCCTTCCGGCAAAGGAAAGCCAGGACCGGCAGATGTTTATTTTATTATTAGGTGAACACTTTCATATTTGAACCAAAATGATTATTATTGAATGTAGTATATTATCACCAGTTTTCAGTTTGTTCCTACCCCTTAGCCTATTACCAGTCAGTACACATTGTTGCTTTGGCTCCACTGGTTGTTTTGAAATTGTAATTCGTCAAGATTTGGAGACTCGAGCTAGCATAGACCGACTACCGTCACTACCGTCGATGTCGCTACCGTATGTCAAAGTCACACTACCCTCTCATACTTCTAGCTTGTGCCTCTTACTGTTGGAGGCAGGGCACGTATTTATTTCTGTTGCCGGGCTTCTCGTTTTCGTGTCATCGTGGCGTCTTCTAGATCACTTCTAAAGCACATGTTTGTCCTCAACTCAGATTGGTGTTTCGTTATATGGAAATATGTGATATTTTCGTCATTGTGATACGTATTATTGGCGATAATTTTAGACATACGCACCAGCGCATGTCTAAAATTGTGTGTGCGGTTATTGAACATCATCAGCTGTCCTCATCTCTGGTCCACTATCGAAGGATTCCCTCATCCCTCATCATTCCCTCGTTCCGATTTTCTATCTACCCATCATTTCCGATTCCATCGTCACCCGCCGCTCGCGTCGGTCACAGGTGTTGATTCTGTTTTCTCTCGCGGTATCTAAGTAAATATGTTACCGATGTGAGTTGTGACGATGGACTGCTCGTTTTCAATCCATCAAATGTTCAGCAATGAGTAAATTGTACTTACAGTTAAATTACACGGTTTACTTAGAAAATTTACTGTTCTGTATTTGCAAAACGAACTTTAGCGCATTTGTAATATCGGGCGCGAAAATTATTGTTGTCACATGCCCGCGTCCAAATTTCTTACCCGTGACTTATCCTAATGCTTGCCCGCCAGTGTGAAATGTGACCTTGACGCCAACAGACGTCAACTTGAGCAATGTTGTGTTCGATCTCGACATCGCGATACTATTAATAGTGTGGACCCTTTCAATATATTGTTTGTGTGCGCCGTGGATGCACGTTGACATCGCCGTCTTCAGTCGGGAGCGGAGATCATTACCAACGTTGTGTGATCTCGGCGGCCACCACAGAGATTTACGGAGTCGTCAGTCTTTCCGAATCCCGGTTCCTCGACATCACTGGTCCTTCGACTAGATTCCCTTCCCCTCACCGACCTCTCCCTGTACCGCGTTTCCCTATTCCCCTCACCTACCCTGTGGTGATTCCGATTTACGACCGGAATTGTGGTAATCCATTTCGCGGGACTCGCGTCCCGGAGATTGCGCAATCAGTTACAATTGGATACACAATTAGATATTACGAAACGCAGCTCTGCTTTGATGACGCTCGCTGGACGGGATGAGGCTGTCGGTACGCGCGGCGGTACTCTCAACAAAAATCAGATGGCTTCCTCAAAGATGTGGACCTATACCCATCTCCAGAATTTAAATTGTGTTGGTAATTGATTTCAGAGTCCCTGCAGAAGTGCTGCGACCTGTCCCAGCTGTGGTACCGGGAGTTCTACTTGGAGATGACTATGGGTCGAAGAATCAACGTAAATATATCAAATTATATTAAATTTTTCCCTATTTTTATAATATTTAACTGCCTAGTATTTGTCCAAGGTATCTCATCGTAATCAAGATTCAATTCGTATTATTATTTTCACATATTCTTTGCAGAAATGCACGGTGAGACATCAGCACAACGAGGAGTGCAGCGACCTGATCACCATGGAGAAGCGCATCCAGTTCCCCATCGAGATGTCCATGCCCTGGATCCTCACCGACCACATCCTCAAGACCAAGGAGCCCAGCATGATGGAGTGAGTGTCTTTATCCCAATCTGACACCGAGGACGTGCAATACAATTAAGAATATTACGCGGTGAATGCTAGTACAGAGTTCGAAGTGTAACAATGTTGATAAGTCCAGAAGCGACCGAGGAGTAGTAGCTAGCTGCCTTTAGTATTGTATGGTAGATTGATACTGCCGCAGCAGGTGCGTTCAGGACTGTGTCCAGCTCACCGTAGATATGTTTGTGCCTGGTAGCTTTTAACGTTTATTTTGCCGTTCGCCAGGTACGTCCTGTACCCGCTGGACCTGTACAACGACTCGGCGCAGTACGCGCTGGCCGTGTTCAAGAAGCAGTTCCTCTACGACGAGGTCGAAGCAGAGGTCAACCTGTGCTTCGACCAGTTCGTGTACAAGCTGTCGGAGCAGATCTTCGCGCACTACAAGCAACTCGCCGCCAGGTACACGCTGTTATATATTTCCAAATCATTTTTTTTTATGTTAAACAGGCGACCGTGCGACGCAGCTGAGCGCACGAGCGTCCAAAACAACGACGCACGGCCGCCAACCAAAACATCCATCATTACACCTGTGATCCCATATATAAATCTTTATTGTGTGAAATATACAATGCACGAAATATTATTAATACAATATGAGGCAACTACACAAAAAATACGTGATGTTGATTCTCTCTCTACCCGAGCACCACTGCCAGCAGATATTATCCAGGAAACAGCACACCCGCCGCAGTAGGTCGACCCATAATTCTCCACCTAGAGACCCACACTGGCGCTGAACAGGTCCAGGTTCCGTCCAGGCCTGAGTAGGCTTCCTCCACATCCTCTCTTGCGTCAGTCAACAGAACACAGTGCCATACGATATTATCGGCTAGCCCTTCACGGATATACCGAACAATATTTGGTCCCAGTGGAAGACTGGTAGCTATTACTGTGGTAGTCCTCGATTATTGGAGTAATTGACACTTGGCGACCGCTTAGTTGATTGCCTTATATTGGCCAAACCTAAAATGTATTATGGGAGTTTCCATCATTCTTGAACTATATAACTTTAGTCAGTTATTTTAAGGCAGTTAAAAACAAACTTACGTCGTAAGCATGTCTGCTAACAAAGAAAGTGCCTTTCAAGTCACAAAGAAGTTAAACGTTTTATTTGATCTCTTCGACAGTATTAACACTATGGAAGAATAAAGAAGTCTACATCAAGAATCACGGTTGTTTAATGTGAGCCTGTACAAACTCTTAACTTTACCGCCGCACTGAAAAGGACCCACCCTATCCCTGTCTCGCATCAGTTCCCCGCATCAACGCATGTTTTTTTTTCTGTGATAGCATTCTGTTGGACAAGCGGTACCGCGGCGAGTGCGTGTCGCGCGGCGCCTGGAGCCTGGCGCAGCCGGCCGCGTCGCGCTACTCGGCCCTGCTGCGCCAGCGGCACGTGGCGCTGCTCGGTCGCTGCGTGGACCTGGCGCGCCTGCTCGCCCAGCGGCTCAACGCGGACATGCACCGTTCGCTGTCGTGCGCCGTGGCCAAGTTCGAGGCCGGGGACATCACCGGTGTTGTGGTGAGCTCACCTTTCTTTATCATATGCTGTTTTATGTGAATGTGCGTATGCGTGAAGGATCACTCAACGTAGATTGGAGGGCTCATGAACCAACCAGAAACGAGAACACGACCTACCTGCGTTGACCACAGGTCTATTGACTTCGTTGATAAGCGCGAAGTGAGGACAACACGCGCCACGCACAAATGTTAATTTTTCAGTCTTGACGCGCTCAATAGCGAAACATCAACTTTATAAATTCAACACTATAGCAGGACGTCAACTTGTAAACTGATTGGAGTTATAGACAACACACATAAAATAGGTTGTGCTCTGAGGTATGCGGAGGGGGGGATAGGTAGGTACTAGAATAGGGACTGTGGTGTCAACATAATGGTACAGACTGTTATAAAGATCGAACAGTCTGTAATGCATTAATGGTACAAAGATATAGGAATATCGTTAATTATCGATGTTAGGAGTTATACCATGGCTGGCCTACGAAGTCGGTCTGCTCTGTGCCGGAAGGTAATTGCTCGCTTCCTCGTCCGCAGGAGCTGGAAGGCCTCCTGGCCGTGAACCGCCTGTGCCACCGCCTGCTGTCGCGCTGGCTCACGCTGGACCCGTGGGACGCCATGTTGCGCGAGGCGGACCACAGCGTGCTGGCGCCGTACGGCCGCATCGCGCTGCACGTCTTCTGGGAGCTCAACTACGACTTCCTGCCCAACTACTGCTACAACGCCGCCACCAACAGGTCGCATTTCTCACTTATCGTATTGCACAGTGGACATAATGAATGGGACATTTGAAGTAATGGATGGGACATTTGAAGTAATGGATGGGACATTTGAAGTAATGGATGGGACATTTGAAGTAATAAATGAGACATTTGAAGTAATGAATGGGACACTGATAATAATCATTTATCTTGCTTTTTCGTCTATAGATTTGTCAAGAGCCGTGGAATACAGTTTGCTGCTGCCGTGCAACGGGACAAGCCGCCCCAGGTGGCTCACGCGCACCTGTGGGGCTCCAAGCAGCTCAGTCTCGCGTACACCACACAGTACGCGCAGTATTCGGGTGAGTACATTAACCTTAAATACTCTACTGATTGAAGATCACCTCAAACTTTGTAGAATGTGTGTGTGTGATCGGTATGGTACCAGTCTCCGCAAATATATTGGTAGAAATCTGCTTCTAAATTACAACATCCCAATACCTGTTAAGTTTCAAGTTAAACTTTGCCTGGTTATTACTTCGTAGAACTCGGTTGACTGGCTCGGTGAAGCTTACATCAGAGATGTGATGATATATACAAGAATACCCTCGGGTCTTGTCTTGAAGTCTATTAGGTAGTTTGTAAATTTGAATATAAGAATTTACAGAGTATAACAAGAGACGCTTCAGGAGATGCTTCCGTTCATACTGTTGCGTACAGAGCATAAATAATGAGTACTCACCACAATCCGGATTCTGCTGGCATCTCCAAATATGTGGACTGTATACTGTTTAACTCACTATTTCGTCAAGATTCCGACACAAGGTGTAAACGCGAAGTCTCGAGATTAATATAATATGCTAAACTGTACCGTACACGTATAACCGTATTGGTTCAAGGTCGCCAATCGACTGGTCGGCGGCGAGGCCAGGAAGGAATGGGAAGAGGGGGAGAAGACACAGTGCATTATTTTCGTTCAATAATTAATATTTATACACCAGATAAATATATGTCCCACATATATACCAAGCCCATCTCTATCGATCGAACTATATAGTTGTGCGTGTGAGCGCTGGGGACATATTACACCCGGCGTTGATTGTGTACGTGTGTGGCCAGGCTAGAGTAGATTGGAGATGAAAAAGGTTACTTACAGTTGGCAGGAGTTTATTAAGCACAGCTTACAAAAGTGTGGACTCGTTAGATCGAACAATAAAGTTACGCGAGGGAAGACGGCAGGGCTCAGTAGCCGGCCTCCAGGACGGCTGCCGGCGCATGTTATTGGCACATGTTGTCGTGGGTACCGCTTTCTAATTGCTTCTGGACCATTACCTGCCGGCAGTGGTACTCGGATGACTGGTCAGTTCGTTTTAATTTTGTTTGCCTTTTTTTCCCCCCTTCGTGTTGCTTTTTCCCTTTGGCTTCCTGACTCAAGTAACACACCTACTTTACTTTTGATTCTATACAATGCAACATCTTTTGGATTTATCAATTGCCTTATTTTGTTTGATTGGACGTATTATTTACATTTACACGCTTAATAAAGAAGAGTTCGGGGACTATGAGAATTTTGAGATGGCACCTGGTCGGCTCAGTCTTGACACTATGTGCGTGATGAAGTTGCACAGCTGCCTATTAGCATTTAAAAAAATGCCATCTAGGCGGTGAATGAGTAGGAGCTTTTTGTTTATAAACGGTTCTAGGTAAGCGGCGGGTCCACCCCTCACACGCATGTCGCATGTGACATTAGACAGCGACAGATCCAAGCCACATCACAGTATTAATTCAAGCGTCCCGATGGTCGTGTCTCCCCAGGGTTCGTGGGTCCGCAGCACCTGCACGCGCTGGTGCGCTTGCTGGGCTACCAGGGCGTGGCCGTGGTGCTGGAGGAGCTGCTGGGAGTGGCGCGGGGTCTGCTGCAGGGCAGCCTGGCGCAGTTCTCGCGGGCGCTGGCCGCCGCCATGCCGCCCGTGTGCAAGCTGCCGCGATACGACTACGGTTCACCCGGTGAGTAGATTAATATTTGTTCCGAATTCGTAAACACATTTTCGGCGCGTTTTTTAAAATCAGCCGCAACCGTTGTTATTGACACAATTCCGCATATAAATGCTCATCCGTACATTTCCTTGACGTGAGCAGACGTCAACTTGACCGATATTTATTTGATCTCGACATCGCGATAGCATTCGCACTGTGTTTTGTGATATTGTGTCACATCGCCGTATTCAATTGGAAGCGGAGATCGGCTCATCCGCGTGTTATTGCGTGATCTCGGCGGCGACTGCGGGGATTACCGAGGTGATATATAGAAGGTAAGGCGAGCAGTCCTTCCGAATCCCGGTTCCCGAGATCACTGGTCCTTCGACTAGAACCCTTATCCCCCCACCGACCTCATCCTATACCACGTTTCCCTACTTCCCTCCCCCACCTTGCGGTGATTCCGATTTACGACCGGAATTGTCGTATTCCATTCCGCGGGATGCGCGACCCGGAGGTTGTGCAATTCATTTTGATCTTGAATTCAATATATATTGAGCAGTTGGTGGCAAACGTCGCCAGTCTCCTAAGTCTCATACGCAATTGGGCGAGTTTAAACACGAACAGCAGGATGGTGAAGATGACCCTTGCAGCGGAAGTCCGTCAAGCGCAATATTACCAAAGCGCAAATCCGATGAATCCATGAACATTCAGCTTCAAGGAGATCATTACAAAATAGATTAATATAATAGATAGTCTCTAACCATACGCTACTGTTTATTCTAATTCAAAAGATCTCTTCCTAAAACGTGTAACTATTGATGGGCAGGCGTGCTGGGCTACTACCACGCGCAGCTGCAGGACATCGTGCAGTACGGCGAGGCGCGCACGGAGCTGTTCCACGCGCTGCGCGAGCTCGGCAACACCATCCTGTTCTGCCTGCTGTGCGAGCAGGCGCTCGGCCAGGAGGAGATCGCCGATCTGCTGCACGCCGCGCCCTTCCAGAACATCCTGCCTAAGCTGCACTGCAACGGTGAGTCTCCGCTCTCGGGTCGGACGTTCATCACTTTATGCGATGGGACGTCATTCTTACTTGTCTCTCTCTTGCTCCCGCAGACGGGGAGAAGCCCGAGGTGAAGCAGAAGAGGATGGAAGTCAAGTACGCCACGCTGCAGATCGTGCCCAACATCGAGAAGCTGGGGACCGCCAAGGTACTTGGAACGCTATTTTAAATTAAAAACTGGATTTATGTTATATATTTTACAGCACTCAAGGGACGCTGGAAGGTCTAAATTTTAAATTTTGCGAAAATTGCTAATAACTATGTTAAATTTCTTTTCTTTTTTGTTTTATATTATACTACATAAACTTGAATATGTTATTGAATTAAAGTCGGGTATTTTGTTGAGTGGGACCGACAAGGGAGCCCCTAGCTTCTTTCTTCTCTAGCTGTAGTCAAACATTACAAAAGCTGAAGTTATTCCGCAAATTGTTATCGGAGCTGTTGACTGCAAGTTGGCGATTCGAATAATAGTGAAGCTCGCGATTCCCTGTCTCTGCTGGCTGATGGGAGCCTCGTTTTGCACACCGGTACACACCTGTCAGGTGTAATATTTGTGATCAAATGGCCGCAGCAAGCGCAGATCGCGCGCGAGGGGGACCTGCTGACCCGCGAGCGACTGTGCTGCGGGCTCACGCTGTTCGGGGTGGTGCTCCAGCGGCTGCGCGCGCTGCTCACGGGCCCCGCCTGGCAGCCGCCGCCGCCGCAACACTACCCGCCCAACACGGACGAGTGCACCCAGTTCCACAGGTGAGTGTCAATCACATTACAGATACAATTCCTCACCGACTCATCGTGACGTATTGCGCCAGTATGTTTGATATAATACTCGATATTGCAAGTAACGATTTGATATTTATACACGATTACGATAGTTCTTAGATAGCGAAACAGATCGTTCTCCCGCTGTCAGTCATACTTAAAACATTCTGCCTGACGCACCCACGTCCACACGCACACATACACATCGACCCTTTCGTCCCGCACGCGCGTCTGCCTATCACACGACCTCATTCCATAAACACAACATTTCGCGAATTACAAGAAAAAATTACCCTTGTTTTTTTTTTGTATTTCTGTATTAGAATTATGTATATTTCGTATTTTCGAATTATGTGACGTAAAAATATTATAAATGTAAATCTATTTACAGGAAAATCTCGATAATTCGAAATTTGACAGTTTAAAATTTTTTTTAAATGACAATTTTATTAACCCCGTTATTTCGCATTGCGAAGTGATATTGGCCATTAATCAATATGTTTTTATGTCGCATAATTCGTTTTTTTTTTTTAAACTTAAAACGCTTTTTTACCCCGTGCCCGCCTGTGTGGAGTCTCTCGCGTGCCGCGGTACTCGCCGACACGCCGCGCGTCCGAGTCCGTTTTACGTTTTGGCCCCCGCCACTCGTCAAATAGGTCGATACACGATCAGTTTGACAGTTGTCAAATTGGTCAATTTTTTTTAGCAGCCGCACGCAGCTAATTTTCAAATACATGAATCGATTCGAATTGAAGCGCGAACCCCCGACCGCTGAAACACTAGACCAGCGTCTTAACCACCAGATCTCTGCTACTGGCCAGTTTACTCGGATTATGCGAAAAAATATATAATTTTAACGAAATTGTCGATTTTGTTTACGATTTTTTCCATAATCAATCGGTTCCACGTAATACATTTTTTTTTAGTCTTGTATTTCTAATTAACAAAGTTTTACTGTATAGCGTGAAGGTCTGAATATTATTACAAATTACAGGTACTAGAAAATAAGTAATCGGCTTCGGCCTACTGTCAGCTGTTTAGCGATGACAATAGCCGTGTCACTTTTGACAAACCTGCCCGTTTAAGCGAGCAAATGACACTAACGAAGTCGTCACATTCAGAAAGTCATAGATATAGACGGAGATGGGTAATGTTATTATGGATATTTACAATTTGTGTCTAGTGGATTGTGATGAGACTGTACCGATGTGTGCTTCCAGGTTATGGTCGGCGCTTCAGTTCCTGTACTGCATCCCTGTTGGCGAAAATCAATTCACCGTTGAGTGAGTTCTCTCATTTTATTTAATATTTTTGTGATATCACTTCTCCGCCGGGTACTCTCCGGTATGTAACAAGATTATTATTTTGATCTCTATCAATCGAAGAGAGATAGAAATATCATTGTGTTTGTCTTGAATGTAAATAGTCAAGTGTATGCGAGGCCGTACCGTGGGCTCTCCAACTCCAACAATATGAATAGTAGTTATAAAGGGTGGGCCAACTTGGGCTAACTGTTATTAAAAAATTATAACTTTGGTGAGGTTTATTTTGCAGATAATCAAGAATTTATGAAAGTTTATAATGGCTACACATACCCAATGCAAGAGCGTGTTAAAATGATTGAATTTTATTATGTTTTATTAGTTTGCTCGCCCTCCCTGTTTCCCCAGATTTGACAACGCCTGATTTCTTTTTTGTGGGGCTACTCAAAAGGCCGAGTTTGCATGAACAAACCGGCAACAATGCAGGAGCTTTAAACAAAATATTTGTGCAGAAATGACAAATTTGGAGACAGAAACGTTGCGTAATGTAATGCAAAATACTTTAAAAAGAGCAATTATTTGCTTCCACGCATAGATTTAAAAAATGTTAACAAAGTACACTTTCATGTAATAATGAATTTTTTTAATAAATATTAAAAATATATAAGTTATATGCATTTTATATCAGTCAGTGTCAAGTTGGCCCACTCTGTATATATCACAAAATTGACAGGCCAAGGCATGGAGTAGTAAATATCACAGAGCGTCCTGAATAATTACAACTTCACAATAAGAATGTGTTCTTCTTGATAAAGTTGTATCAATGTGTCCAAAATTTAATAAAAATTAATTGATAATTCTGGCGTATGCTATCTGATTACTCAAAGGTATTTGAGATTCCGTAAAAGTAAAGTAGATGTCTCTTTCAAATAATGGAACGATTTAATATATTAATATCAAAAAAGGTAACATATAGGTTCAAAATTCTGTCACTAAAAATATTGACGATGTAACATAGTTGGATAATGCACCTTCTCCGGTTTGGAAAGAGATCCAGGTACGAATCCCGATGGCGCAACAATATTTTTTGATAGAATTGATTTTATATGTATACCTTTCTAATTAATATATTTAATAATTACAACTTCACACTAAAAATATATTCTAATAATTATATTTTTTACTTTAAATATATATTAATCAAGTCCGGTTTTAAACAACATTATATTTATTCTCTAAGCATCTAACATTAAAAAATGTTGCAGTATGCGGCGATCCTGTTTGTACGCTAATCACATTGCATGTAATGTTTTGCAGAGAGCTGTTTGGGGAAGGTCTCCACTGGGCCGGCTGCACCATCATCGCTCTCCTCGGCCAGCAGAGGCGCTTCGAGGCCCTGGACTTCTGCTACCACATCCTGCGCGTGCAGAGGGTGGACGGCAAGGACGACACCGTCAAGGGAATTGTGAGTACCCGCCGTTTTATCACAACATAATTGTCTAGAGATTCATTCGCTATTTGATGCACTCGAGGTGCACTGAATAAATAAAGATTTGATAACCGCTCGAATGTCTGTTCCAGCATCTGAAGAGGATGGTGGACCGGATCAGGCGCTTCCAGGTGCTCAATTCGCAGATCTTCTCAGCTCTCAACCGCCACCTGGAGGGGGCCGGCGGGGGCGCGGGCAGCGGCGCGGCCGTGGAGCACGTGCGCTGCTTCCCGCCGCCGCACCACCCGCAGGCGCACTAGACTAGACGGACGGCCGCACGCGTAAAAGTGCGGGAACAGTTTTTACGTGGAAGCGCGCCTGTCAATCGGTGCGACACCACCCGTGTGTTTCAAGAAAAAGTTTATTATCTTAAAAAATATGCACTAGGTGTTGCGTGATGCGTCGGACAATATAGGAATAGGAAGGCGACATGTTTGGTTTTTAGGGAGAGAGGAATTTGATTAATATATCTGGAAATAAGCCTTTCCCTTTTATTTTATGCCGTGATGCGAGACACCAAACTAACATGACATTAAACTACGGAGAAAGCATTAAGTCCAGTTCATTTATTATTATGGGTGTCCTGCGTACATAATGCATTTCATCATCATCATAGCCTATGACCGTCCGCATGGTACAGGTCTCCCCCATCGCTCTCGAGAGGTTGGCATTTCTTGTCTAGTCTCCCGGTATATTTTCGGATGTTGTCTTCCCTGGGCGTATCATTTGAAAACACATTCGATCCACCTATCCCAATGTGTCCAACCTAATTCCACTTCAATCCTGTTCACAATGTCCATGGCAATATCGTTCACAAAATCCATGGCAATCTTGTTCACAAAATCCACAGCAATCTTGTCCACAAAATCCATGGTAAACTTGTTCACAAAATACACAGCAATCCTGTTTGCAAATTCCGTGACAATCTTGTCCACAAAATCCATGGTAAACTTGTTCACGAAATCCACAACAATCTTGTTCGCAAAATCCATGCCAATCTTGTTCGCAAAATCTACAGCAAAATCTGTGGCAATTTTGTCCACAAAATCTGTGGCAATCTTGTCCACAAAATCTGTGGTAATCTTGTCCACAAAATCTGTGGCAATCTTGTCCACAAAATCCATGGTAAACTTGTTCACAAAATCCGTGGTAAACTTGTTCACAAAATCAACAGCAATCCTGTTCCCAATATCATTGACCCTAGTTTGTCACCTAATCTACTAATTGCGTTGCTTATTCCTTGATTGCGTTCCAACTCTTTATTTATTTATGTAATGCTCGACTAGCGTCATTGTCACACCGGCGGGCAACATTCCTTTTAAGAAAAATGGTGACAATAGAAGTATATTTGTATAATTAGTATGTATATTTTTTATCATTACGTAATAAAATTATATCAATATTCTAAATATGGTGAACTGATATGTCATCCTTAATATTTATATATAATAATACTGTTTTCTGCGACGTTTGGCAGTTGTACAATTTAAAGCGTACACCGGTAATATTTATCGTGCAAAAAATCTAACAACTTTATCACTAGTGTATTCCCAGATTGTTTTTTCAAAAGGCGCCCATACGACAAGACAATCACCAAAATAATTGTTTATTGGATAATACGGAACTAAATAATGAATTGACGAGAACGTAACAAGACGTGTAGCGCTTACGCATTATTGAAGTGAATAAAAAATGTTTTATTATGACCCCGATAGAGCACAAAACTGTTTCCTCACCCCTAGCGTGTTTGTGGAGTGTGGACGGCCGAGTAAGTCTAAATATAATTAAAAACAATCACCTTGTCAGTTGGTGTTAGTAAAAATAAAGTGGTGTTTAAACAAAGTGAATTGTTTTTAATTATATTTATAATATATTGCCGCATGGTTTATAGCGGAATATTTTTTATATTTTTAAGTGAATACATTTAGTACGTGTTGCGGGAACTATCAGGAGCGGACCTTACAGCGCTGTTACAATTAAACGGATTGTATTTATTCTGTAAGAATGATGTTAGAAGAATGTATAAACCGTGGGATAGATATTTATATATTTTTATTCTTTTAAATCTCACTTCTAATGCTTGAACACCTTGGACGCTTGGACTTGCTACCGATAGTTCCATCTTTCTACAGATATCCTTCCCTTTAGCGCTGTTGAGAAAATCTGTTTAGGCAGTCTTTCGGCTCACATGCGGATGACATGTCCGAGCCGATTTAGCTGAAATTTTTCTATTTGGAACAGCAGTCGTTTATCGTTCCCGATTTGATCTCTTAACGTCACCTCCGCTACTCATCTGAGGTACCTCATTTCCACAGCTCGGATTCTCAACAAAGTCGATGGCCACCGGCCAGAGTGAGGGCATTGAGCTCTGCTTTTCTTAGTACTGAGCTATCCTATCAATTAATCAGGCGTATTGTTGACGAGAACATATTTTCATTATATTTGAAATTTAATAGGAAAATGTGCTGTCATCCCATTAACGCTACTCCAAACTAAACAGCGGGACAAAAATTAACTATCTTTAAATTCGAGAATGGGTTATGGACCTCGGTTAAAAAAGTGTCACTTCAATAATTGCGTAAAACCTCGCGTGCGAAAAATATATCGTCGAATAATTGCGCCGCGTTTGATGCCGCGGTGGTTATCGATTTTTAATAATTTATATTGATAAAAAATACTACATTTAAGGCCTATTGTACGCAATATATTTATAAGATTCTACGAAGTGAATTTTTTGGTATGTTTATAAAACTATCGGTAAAGTATTTGAAAAGTATTCCGGTTGAGAAGTTTTCCGGCGCTTTTTTATAGTTTGATGATTTGTGACGGCTAATTAGTTTTGAATTCCAGAGGCACTGTATGGAGTAGACACCAATTACTAGTATTTTAGTGTAATCTGACTGTACTGCGTATATAGAACATAATTGTAATAAAATGTACTATAAGCAACATTTGTATTCCAAATTATTTAATAAATATTTCTATTACTTTAAACGGTTTTTTTTATTTTTGGAAAATTTACGACCGGCAGTCTGTTTGGTTAGTGATGTCGGAGACGGCCTCATATTCTCCATACTGTTTCGACAGAAGATTTGTTAGGTTAGATTATGTGCGCTGTCCGCGTGTATATATTGATAATGTTGTAAGGGATGCAGGAAGGGTGGAGGGAATTCGGGAGATGGAAAGGAATAGGAAACAGTGGCTGGCTGAAGGACAACCAACACCAGAAAACACGACCCACCTGTGAAATGCTGCTTTCGGTATCTTCTTATATTATCTTCCGGTTCCAGGGCGTGTACAACAATGTTCAGCACGAAGTACACTTAGACTTTCGGTGCTCGTGCGAAAGTATCTAACACTTTAGAAGATGTATGGCACTAAATCCGTTCGCACAGTAGTGAGGAACCGGTTACACATAAACAAATAACAAGACGAACTCGCCGGCAATAAACACACCCAATGTTAAACGCTTATTTGGCAGTTCAAAAGTACAACTTTAACCGATGAATAATAGAGAACACACCATAGAAATAATTTGTTTTCTGGTATAGAAGAAGGGGGTACTAAATAGGAATTATAACTATGCGCGATATATACCAAATAGATAATGAGATCCTTATATTCACGCTGCAACCCCATGTACTGCAAAACAATGCCATCAAGCTCACACTTCATGCTAAAATGGATGGGGATCGCACGACTGCACCCCGATTCGGAGGACCCTACCGTAAAGGAATTCATAAAATATCTGATCGAATGATAAAATTAAGCAAATGAAAATAGTTAAATAATAATAACATTGGATATTTTTAGTGCCATTTTTTTAACTTATGGATATGATTTTGTAAAAAGGTGCGTCGGTTCCCCGTAGCGACTAATTCTTTTATTAAGGAGAACACATCCTTATTGTAAAGTTGTAATTATAATTAAAAATATTATTGTTGCGCTACCGGGATTTGAACCTGGATCTCTTTTCCAATCCGGGGAAGGAGCATTAGCAACAAATTTTCGTTACACTTTTCAAATTAATACATCTATCGTTCCATTATTTGAAAGCCATCTACGTTGTTTTTACGGAATCTCAAATACCTTTGAGTAAACCGATAGGAGACACTTAACAATTCGTTTTTATTAAATTTTAGACACATTGATACAACTTATACATTATTAAGGATATAGAAGTCGAACGGAAACGAAGCTATTATTTTTACAAGAGAAGTGTGGAAGTCTTGAACATATAGACTCGCGGAGCCTTCGAGGTTGAAAGCGGCGTTCCGATTGAAGGTCATATATAAGTCATTCGCTTATTCCAAGATAATTTGGGATTAATCAATTATGAAATGGAAATTTGGGTGTGGAAGTATTTGAAAATTTTCAAATCAACGGCGTTGCACTGTAGCAAACAATGCTATTGAAAAATGTGTTTAACCCCATCTCCGCAAGATTGAAAATTTTATACAAATTATCGCGCCTGACGCCACATCCGCACATCTCAGTGTGATGTATCTATGGGACGAATGCGTGACCGCGTGATGGTCGGTACGATTATGAGTGCAAAGAGATAAATGTATTGTGGTATCTTGCCTCCGTTGAACTGTAAACATCTTGTATTGGTCGTTGTATCGAAGCATTCAGATAAATACTTTTGTTACCAGGAAAGGGTATCGTTCTGACAACACAGAGTCAATATCATTACATATAACAAGAACATATATTGTGTGAGGTATATATTGCTTTTTTACATTTACAGTATTTTGACGGGAATGGGCAGACCAGACTACATAAAAACAAAAAACGTAGATCTAATTCTGATTGTGAACGTCGAGGGAAATAAAAACACGGAATCAATTCAAATTACGCTTTATTCTTGGCATCGATAACCAAATTATCTCGTCCGTCGCCAATCCCAAACAGCTTCTTAACGGCCAAAGCATATTTGTACATCTGATAATCATTTTCCCCTTCGTTAAACAGCTCCGAGACCGCCTCCTTGTACTCGGCCCCGCCGACGACCTGCGTCGCATCGAAATTATCCACCACTTCTTTAGTGATTTCGGTGCCGCTTCCGAAATTGGCATACCGCACCAGCGCCGCTTTGGACGGATTCCTCTCCCAGATGTACACCTCCATGTCCTCTTCCGTCTTGTGCTTTTCCCAGTCCTCCATCGTCCAGGACTCGTGGTAGATGGCCGTCAGGAGATACGTCGCGTACTCGAGGTTCTGCTTCCTCGTCGGGCAGCGATCGGCCACGATGGTCAGCATGTCCGTGTCGGGGTCGTAGTGGTCACCGACGATGCGTCGCAGCTTGTCGCGGGCGTGGCTGTCGAGGCAGAATTTGGCCAGTTTGATTCGGATGGAGACGATTCGACTCAGGGGGTCTCTTATGGAAGGGCCGCTGTGGCAGTAATCTGATGTTATTGTCTACAAAAGTGCATATTAATTAAGTATTATATATTGCAATATAAATTAAAGGTGGGAAAAGGATATTCTGCAGTCATGATCGCAATCTTAGATTAGCAATGAGAATAGTCAGGTGCTGGAATGGAAGCACGGACACTTACCGAAGAAACGATAAGGCGACTGTTATTAAACAAATAATTGATATCTCATAGAGATGAAGCTATTTTTTATTATATTTAATAGCTGCGTACAGGGCCTAGCAGTAAGCAAGTAAGTAAATATACCTCCAAGGGGAATAGATCCTCGCACTTCTCATCCGTCAATCCCTCCGGCCAGGGCGTACAGAACTTCTTGATGGCCGCGCACTGGGCGGCCACCACGGGCGGCGTCAGGTGCAGGAAGTTGGGCACCTTCATCAGCTCCGCGTTGGCCAGGGCGGAGGGGGGCGCTTGGCCCTCGGGCACGTATCCCTGCCACAAGGGCAGCGGCACGCACGCCGGATGGAACGAGCGAGCGCCCGGCCACACGTTGCCCCATTTCTGGAATCATTCAGAGATCGTCTAAGCTCTGGTTTAAAATCCTTACATAAAACCAGTGCAGTTGTCTTTGAATTTTTTGGTATATACACTAAATGCATTCTTCTTTATAAAATATTATTAAAGTTTCTTTTATGTACTTTGCATCATGAGTCGTGGTGGTAGTGCTTTATTATTTATAGACCCAGTTGCGTGATCAGCAGTAATTTTTGGCCACAGTAAATTTTTACTACAGTAATTTTTTACCACTGACCGTGTTAAAAAACGTTTTTCGGGTTGTTTGTATGTCAAATTTACTATAAACAAAGTCAATCCTATCTAATAGTGTCTCAAAGCGAATAATCAACAATTTTTTGCTATATTCAAATATCGATACATTAATCTGCAAAGCATTACTTTATTATTATCATTGATGGCATTATTTTATTATTTTATTGTACAATGGTACACTAAAAGCCAAAAATTCCCATCAATTTTAAAACCCGTTAATTAATGTGTTTTAAAATAATAAATAAGTACTACGTGCTGAAAAACCTTATAATGTTTACCAGACACAAGTGTTGACAGCACCAGAAATAGTTGCACTACATTATCGTGGAAAATCAGCCAGTTCCCAATAATATTTTACAATTTCGGTTAAGAAATTCAACTGACTTCAAATATTCCCTATAAGTACGAGATTAATAATATTCGTAATTCGTTTAATTACAAAATTAAACAATTTTCTATTGCTTCTAAACATTCCATTCCTTTCTGTTTGAATGCTCTGTCCGCGAGCTTTTGTTTTAGTCGAGAATAATCTCGGGGCTCGCGTCAACTGATATAAAATCTGGCGCATTATATAAACAGTGAGTAATACCTGATCCACGCGCATCTGCTCTGTCCTGGGCGGCGCCACGGGGGCCCTCTTCACGACCTTCCGCTGGTAGCGCTCCGCCTTGGACGTGAAGTTCAGCACTCTGAACTCGTCGTCGTCCGGCAGCCGCGGCTTCTCCGACGTCATCGAGTATCCCCTCCAGCCGGCGAGGGACGCATTCTTGGGAACGCCGTTCGGGCCGCGCACGATCGAACTCAAACGAGACATTTCGACAATATTTTCTTGCGGCCTACGAGCGCCGATGACAGAAGACCATTTTTGGGGTTATGTCAGATTTTCAAATCAAATTTTTATGGCTGTTGAGTGCTTTTTATTTTTTTGGACTAGTAAATAAAATAGCGAGGAATTGAATATTATGTATACATGCGACAAACGTCTTTATAGTAATAACATTTAGAGCTGTAATAGTATGAAACAACTATTTTCAATACATGTAAATAGTTTTTACCTACTTTTGAATTAATTTAGGTCAAAAATTGATTATTATTTAAGATATAGCCATATAGTCACTCTGCGTTGCGTTCAAAATACAATGAACAACGAATAACAAGTCGCTCCCCATGTCACAGGTTTAGGGGGAATAGTGATAATCTTTGACAGGAGTGTGTGGAGTCTTGTGACAGGGGGAGGGGGGTTAAAATTTCACGAAAAACCTGACAGCATTTATGGGAGCCGCCTTATTTAATTTTTGAGACGAGTCCCATTCGGGTACACACTGTTAGAGTTACTGAGCCATTCAAATAATGTTATGTGATTCAAAAAGGATTTCATTTAACCTATCAACCTATACTTTGAATTTAACAATTTCGAAAATCACCAATTAGTATGGATCGTGGAAATTAATATTTGTTGTTCCTACACTAAAAAATAAACTACCTGGGTTTTTATAAAATAGTACGCATTCTCCCAATTTGGAAGATATGATAAAATAAAATGGCTCGTCAATAATAACCTGTAAGCATAAAATGAATTGTTTAAACTGTGACATTGATTAGTTGTTTTGTTTTGATTATACAAAATGTAATAAACTTGATACAAATGTGCCTACAGACAAATGTCTTAGCAAAACGTTTTGTGGCTCTAGTTTTAATTAAAAATAAATCAACCAATAATAATAGCCAGATACTAAATAACCAAATAAATGTATCCAATAGTCCCATATTAAAGTTGTTTCCTACCCTTCTCTCCCAAACCATACCTGGTCTTCTTAACCTCCCATTTAAATATCCGTTCTTAGGTTAGCCTATACTATATTGCCCTGAAGAATGTTGGGTCCAACTGAAACTAGTTGACTTTAGCGTATGTACATAATAAAATGGTTTAAAAGTAAACATTATATTATTTGATTACGTAAGTTATTCATCAAATTTTTTTCCGTGTTCAATGCCCTTATACTTACAACGCTTACTCATAGTGTCTTCCCCTGTCGATTGGCGACCTTGAACCAGTACGGTTACAACGTGTACGGAACAGTCGACACTGTCGTACAATCTCGACAAAACAGCGAGTTAAAAAAATATACTTTCCACATTTTGGAGATGTCAGCAGAATCCGGATTGGTTGTGAAAGCCTATTCCTTCCTGTACTAAGATTCTTCCAGCATCTAACGTTTCATATGTCGAAGCCCCCTTTGCACAAAATACAATTTAATTCACAGCCTTACATTGAATAAGAGGGAAAATTCAAAAGTCAAAAGGATTTTTCAAACGTTTATTTCCAATTAACAAAGCATTTCATGTAATAACTCTATTTGTTATATATATATATATATGTAATATATAAATATCAATTTCTTTTAGAATAACAGTCGTATATACATTCTCAACAACACCGACTACAACTACAATATACCGTGTATCGTAAATAATAAAAAAAGCTGTGAAATATCAACAAATCACCACCCAGTGTTTTCTCCGTACAACAAATTATTTAAAAAAAATCACTATTGTATTGTATCCTGCATAAAACATGTTGTTCCGCTTCGCCCTGTCCCACCTTGTAAACAGATCATTGTATATTTTGTTTACTTCACATTGTTCTTATATAATATAATCAACCCGCGCACATCTTATAAAATGATATGCATTTCATTAACGCAGTATTGTGACACATTGCGTACATGTAAAAGATAATTAGCGACCGTCAGAACTGGTGCCGTAGGCGCATTCAGTAAAAGGGGAGAAATATCTTTCCATTAAAACTCACTATTTGTTACGCAAAGGCGACTACGCACTTTCAAGAAATAGCTCGTTATACAGAGAAGTTAATTAATTATTAATATAATATATTTTTAAGCATATCTTACAACCAATGATAATATCTTCAATTGTGCTATTATTATTATTGTCAATATTATAAATATATGATGACCTTGGACCGACAAGGTATCATCCGTCATTTTTGTATCAAAATTCTGACAATAATTGAGACAACTACACTATGTCAGTTTTGGGCGAGTCATCAATGCCACGATGTTGTATGTCTTCAAGGGCACTGAATTGTATTTTAAACAACCACATCAAATAAATAAAAAATACTATTTAACACTATTTCTAAGTGACAACATAGTATACCATTCAAGATGACCGACAGCCGTTATAAACTTGTCAAATTTCCCAAAAGTTTAGGCGATAACTTAACAGCACTCGGAATATATTCTAGAACTTACTTTATTTTTATTACTCTCAATTATATAACGACATTGACACTGATTTTGATGAACTCCTCCCAAAATTTTGAATAAATAAATGTCAGATGATACCTTTGTGCGTGACGTGTCTTACAAATAGGTAATCTTTAGTTGTTTTAGTATTTTGCACGTTTTTGATACAATTTTTATTTAAGTTTATTGTATTTTTGATAGAATCGGCGTCAACTACAGTACGTAGAGTTTCAACACAATGGATGGATATAAACAAAACAATATTATTAATCTACTTGAGTTTATCAGCACAACTCGAGTTTCGAGAGAAACAGTACCACCTCCCGTCGACAGTTTAATACTTCACCTGTCGCCGAGTGTTACTACTCGAGTAGTGCTAATAAACTCAAGTAAAGTTATAACATTGTTTCATTTATATCCATCCAATCTATTGCATTCTGTTGAATTACTACAACAACTAAAAATTATCTAACTGTTAGTTACGATAAGGCTACGCCGTTGGAATTGATAAAACATTGCAGTATTATACACAACTGTTTTCATAAGGCCAGCCTCACTAGGTTGTGCCAGTACTGAGGCAAACATTTTACATATTATGTATGTAGATCAGACTACCAAATATATAGACATGAACTAAAGCAAATTCCTCAATTCAATATTTTCATTTTGGTATCACCCAAGTGATTACTTACGCAATCAAATAGCTCTGCGATTTTTTAAAAATATATGACTTGATTGGAACAAATATGCATTAATGTAAAAAATATGTCTTGTTTACGCAAAGATTTAATTTTCGAAGAGTAAATACTTAACTGTTGCATAAACGTGTCATAAACTATCGGATTTATGTTTCCACAAATAATGTATGTAATGCCCCTCGTTCCGCAACTAATGTTCCAAACTCCTCTCCTATATGTACATTTTATTTCATGTCTATTCATTTACTGATCTATGATATATATTTAATAAGCATTGGCTATCAGTATACATTGTAATGTAATGTAATTGAATTAAAAGTATTCAATTTTATAATGATGTCTGTAGAATTAAAATAAAAGTGTAAACATATAATTGAGGAGTGGACGGTGAAGAAAATAAATGAGGTTGCGCGAGTAGCGCGGTCATTTAACCGTAAATCTAACCGGATCGTACCCGACTTAAAATACCCTTTGTTATAAATTCATACATGTATATATATTTATTATAAAGTCACTCTGTAGTACCAAGGGCCGGTGGTGTGATCAGTAGTAACTTTTTACGAACGCCGGTGATTAAAATCGTTTGCGGGTTGTTCGAACGTCAAATATACAATTGTCAAAGCATAGACGGAGATGTCTATAGGCATGACAAATAATCTATGGATTTTTTCACCTACGCGCTCGATATCTGTCACTTTGGCGATGAAATCTTTTTGTATTATGTGTAATAATGTATATTAAACAACTAGATCATCATCATCATCATCATAGATTAATTGTCCTATACTGCAACTTGTGTCAGATGACTTTTGGAACAGCTGTGAAAAGACCGCTATATTTAACTATCGATTCTCATTTTTACTATCGTATATCAGAGAGTAAAATGAGTTTACTACGGGTGTACTTTCGAGAAGTAAATATTTAGTATTAGTATTTAGTATAAAGTTATTACCATAAACCAGTATTACAACTCTAAGTGAGATCTTTGATTTAATCTATCTTGCCTGGATTCCTCGCGCCGGAGCAGGACATCGATCGGTGCGTCGCATAAAGCAGATGGCTTTCAAATAAAGGAACGATAGATTTATCAATTTGAAACGTGCAACATATAGATTCGAAAATTTGTCGTCAATTTACTGTGATGTAGCATAATCGGTTAATGCACGTTCCCCGGATTGGAAGATATCCAGGTTGGAATCCCCGTAGCAACAACAATATTTGTAAATCTTTCTAATTAATACATTTCATTTGTATAAAATAAAGCAAATTTCTAGATTATTCTGCCTTGCCACACCGTGAGGCGAGATTTCTTATCCACGCTCGACAATAGTCCATTTGACGTACGTACGCAAAAATGAATTTTTACCACGGGCGATGGTAAAAATTTACTACTGATCACGCAGAACGAAATTAATCTTTTCTGTGTCATATTATTGTTTCGGCCAGGTTCAACGGACACCTTCGGATTTAAAATACAATCGTACAAATGACTAGTGTTCAAAATATTATTAATGTTAAGCAATTATATTTTGTTTATAATACTAGAAAACGAATACATTGCGATTTTTATCACGTACGACACAATTTAAAAAATAAAACTTAAAGATTACGCACTGTAACATTCGAAAATTCGACCGAAGGCGCCATCTTCCGGTGCGAGCAGGCGCGGCCGGTAGAGCGAGGTCGGAGGAAGGTAGAGGGGGACTTCGTAGCGAGCGCCCGAGCTGTGCGGTGCGTGTGGGCGGAAGCCAAGCGGCGCTCCGCTGAGATCTGAGTATTGGTGTAAAAGATCGAGAAATAGCGACAAATAAGACTGAATATTATAATCACGGCAGGACAAGAGATATTTGGGCCTTGTTCTGTCCGTGTGTGTCAAGGAAGGAGGGACTCAGGAGGAAAGCGAGGCAAGAACGGTCCATGCCTTGACGTCAAGATAAGTCCATTTGGACGCCTCCAGAAGACGAGATGATGCTTCGGTCTGGCCACGGAAAGATCTGAAACCCTCTACGTGTTACAATGACGATTTTCTCCTGTTTAATGAATAAAGTGTAAATTATGTGTCTCAAGTGTTATTATTGTCTGAGACCTCCCCCACACATCTGAGATAGGCATTCCGACACCAACCCTTAAGTGCCCACAGACTGAGTCTAGCTGGTGGCGTTGTGCGCTGGATTCTCCTCCTCGATCCTCGGATGACGGCGTACGACGTAACGGCATGCGCAGCCGATTGTCGCCGGTTGCGACAAATAGGACTTGCCGAGTTTGTATTTTTGAAATGTATTAATGAAACTTATTTTTGACAAGTACGAGACACAAGATGATAGTCCAGCAGAATCAGCTCAAAATAATATCATTTTTATTACAAAATTTGACATAATCACGCTCGAGCACGACGACACACTAACTAAAAAAAATATAATGATATATTAACTATTTACATCTAGCGTGTCAATAATAAAAAAATAGAAATTAAACATTATATATTTATTTACGAAATGCAGTCAGATTCCGCTTAATTGGACCGCCAGTTTTATCGGGACAGCCGGTTATTTGGGCCAAATCCCGAGGAACAGAAACCAAATAAAGTAACTAATAATAATTTACTTCGGTTATCAATTAATACCGATAAAGCATATTTTCTACAATTTGCTATTCAACAGAAACAAAACACCGAAATTCATATTAAAATTCACTCCAAGGCCTGTACTCGAAAAAACACTTCAATGTTCATCAACTGAAGAAAAAGACTGTATAAAGTACCTTGGAATCATAATAGATAACAATCTCAAACGGAAAGAACATATTACTAATCTCACTAACTAAATAAGGAAAACTGCCTACATATTTTTTAGACTCGGAAACATCTTATCGCTTACATATCTGAAAATAATATATTACGCATTTGTACAGTCACATTTGCAATACGGTATAATTGGATGGGGAGGTGCATACAAAACTTCAACGTCACAATTAGAAATCACTCAAAATTATTCTAAAAAAAAAATAGACTATCCAAGTATACACCTGTTCGCAGATTTTAAAGTACCAAAAATAGTAGACATATACAAAAAAAAAACTCGATAATTCAAATTTTCAAAATTAAAAATCAATTAAATTTTAAAAGCGAATTCCGATCTACAAGATATAGAGATCTAATTGATATCCCAAAACTAAAATATACCGTGATATATTTATCAAGGTATCAAATTTGTTAACAATCTCCCCATCACAATTAGAAAAATTACGGACTATCATAAATTTGTAACTGAAGTAAACAAAATATGTACACAGACTAACTGAACTCGAATATACTCCTTCTCTATACACGAGCCTTACTCTCATAGAGAAGAAACAAATGTTAATATATATATATATATACAGTAAAACCGCGATATAACGAAACCCGATATAGCGAAAAATGACGTATATCGAAAAAAAAAATCGAAATTTAGTCCCTAAAACCAATTTTTCATACAAAAATGCATTTATATAACGAAATCCCGTTAATATTTATAACAAAATCATTTTTGTCCCGTACGAAAAAATACCAATACATTTATGTAAATTTATAACAAAATAAAAAAATGTTAAAAGATGAAAATATTATTTCGCACTTACAAAGCCGCGCCAATGCATCTGCCGTATGCGAACGGTTTTATAGCCTTTTCGGCGGTGCGCGGCGGTCGGCCGACAAGGTAGTAAAACAATTCGAACATTTTCTTCGGTTCATAGTAGGCCCATAAAACCATTTGACATAATTCTTGCGGCGTTCACTTAGACACGTTTTACGTACTCTAATATGTATTGCAATCCCAGACAGTTGTAAAATACAAAAATTAACAGGAACCCCCCGAAAGTTGCAGTATGTACTTATTGGAAATGTCAGTCTCAGTGTAACGTCTGTAGAGTTAAGTTTGTTCAGCTTTTAACGCGATTATTGCATGACCGAACTGAATATTTACATAAATTCATTTTCGTTTGACAATTGTTTTCGTGTGAACTCGTCAATAATATAAATAATTCGTTAAAATATTTTATGGACTATTTTTGTACGGCATTTTGTATTTCTATTAACTATTATTTTCGTGTATTTTAAGTGAAGAATGTTGACGATAATTTTTAAGTGAACAATTTTAATGATTATAAATATATTTTGAAGTGGTTGCCGCCGTTACCGGTAAGTACCTTCGTAATTTATATACGACTCATTTTATAAAAATGCCGCGATTCAACTGTAAAATTGTTATTTTTGAATTATTTTGTATGTTTCATGCCCAAAACTATCTTTGAAGCGGCTCTGCATTTAAACACACTTAAAATATTGTTTTGTGTTTGCAATATTCTGGAATTTACAAAAAATATCTTCCAATTGGTGTTGAATAGGTTCTGTTCTTAATTTAATTCCTTTGATTATCCATTTGCTTATCTGTTTTAATAACAAAACTACTAAAAATATGTAGGTATTCTGTTCCCTATGGCCTTCTTTCTCCTTTGTTTGCAGAATTTGCGATCTTTTTTGAAGCCGCGCAACATTTTTTTGCGACGATGCGTAGCATATAGTAGGTTTTTTTTCGTTATATGTGGGAATTCGTTATTACGAATTTTTATTTTTTGGTCCCTTGGATTTCGTTATATGGCGGTTTTACTGTATTACTGATTATTGAAATTGTATTACATCTTTAATATTAATAAAAAAAGAAATTTAAAAAAAATCTGGGACAGTGAATTAAAAATTAAAACATATATGTTAATAAATGCCCAATGTCCGCAATACAATTGTACAGGGATTCGAAGCTGGATCTCTATTTCCAATTCGGGGAAGTACACTACCAATTGTGTTATAGCGCCAGTACTTTTCATGACAAATTTTCGAACCTGTATGTTACTTTTTTTCAAACTAATAACATTTATCGAATTGATAATTCTGGCGTCTGCAGTCGGTTTACTCAAAGGTATTTGAGATTCCGTAAAAACAATGTAGATGGCTTTCAAATAATGGAACGACAGATGTATTAGTTTGAAAAAGTGTAACATATAGGTTCGAAAATTTGTCATGAAAAATACTGGCGCTATAACACAATTGGCAGTGTACTTCCCCGGATTTGAAATAGAGATTGATTTTATATGTATATATTTATAATTAATACATTCGATTATAATTGTTAAGATTGTTTTTTTTAGCAATATTGATTATTTTCCTGTAATTAAATATTTTTTATATATAAATATGTACGTAGCATTTTTTAATTTTACCTTAATCTTTGTTTATCGGAGCCAGCCGCTTATTTGGGACTAAATTTTTAGGCCTAATTGAGCGGAATCGATTGTATTTAAAAAAAATTAACATAGAAAGAGTTAGTTATATTCGGTATTTCCTCTGACAGATAATTTTTTAAATTGATTCAAAATTCAATAATCAAAAAAAAATTCATAAAAATTGTAAAAAAAATATACGCATATTTCAACATTATATAACTATTTTATAATGTTTGAATTTTTCAAATTGTCGGCACGACCGTGTAAACCAGATACCGGAAGACTGTCCTGTCAGAGGCCACAATAATCGACGAGCTTGCGCGAGAAATCGTACGAATGTGAATGAAGCGAGAATTGTGCGTCAGGACAAAGAGTGTGGGGCTCTATCTTCTCTGAATGGTAAGTTAGTTAGTTAGCGACATGAAAATGAATTGATTTACGACACTAGAGTATGAGAACGTATCGCGCAGGATTGGTCGCCGAGGTGATGCCGATTAGTTTATGTTGTAAAGGCACGAGGCAGTGATTTGGAAGTGTAATCATCGGCGTGGCGCCGGAGAGACGTGGGATAGATTTCGGTAAACAGTGACTGAAAATAGTGAGAAATTATAAATCGATTGGATTATTGTATGTAGCGAAATAAAAGGAGGTATTCTGCGGACGGGATCGCATTCACATTTCTGTGTCTTCGTAGTTTACCTAGATTGAACATCTTTCGTGTTTCATTTCTTCCAACCTCACAATCATCATTGAGAGAAGCGGAGATCGGCGAACCATCCTTGTCTACATTTCTTGTTTTAATTCCGTACGGAACAGAATTATTGAATTTTTAGAATTAACAGGGGTTAACAATGAAACAATTGCACTGACAACATTTAAAAATAATACATTTAAGAAACATTAAAAATTCATTCATTAAAACGTTTGGTGTGATACAAAACACTGTCCTATAGGGATCTTAAGTGATGTGCCGTTGACCAACCGCGTGGAGGGGGAATTTGAATCGAATCGCACCCACGGCGATCTGGTATCAGATATTTTCTCGCAGCCGAACCTACAGTGGAGACGACACACTAATTCATCCATTCTTATTTTGTAGTTTTAGTAAATAGACGTACAAACATATGAGGTACCTATTTGCCTGCATTAATACCGACTAGTATTATTGTCACCGGCCCACGGTGGCCTAAAGGTGTAAGGGCAGAGGTGATACACGACTACAATACCATCACAGCTATAAATTCCCCGTTTTTTTATATTATTCTACTGATTAACTTTAACAAGCATAGATTCGATAGTGCACCACGCTCTTCTGTCCTCACACGCAACTCTCTTCTCATCCTACATTTGCTGCTCACACACGCCCGTCTTCCACTATCTGGATTACCTGGACATTATCTTTTTCCGGTGTCACTGAGCGACACTCTCTTAATCCTGTTCAAGATCAGCTTAACATGCATTACATACTATAAAACTTACTTCCGCTGCATTTAGTCTACTTTCATTCCTCTTTGGTAGTTCCAGGCTTCGTTTCAATATGTTCCGTCGGTACCAGGACTCCATTATGTACCGCTAGTATTTATTCATTAACAATTACTGTATTCAACGTACCATTCACCTTATCCTCGCAGTCTTTCTCAGCCTTTTTTTGTTTTAATAAAAAAATCTTTTATTGGCCATATTGTTTGACAACCGTCATCGCCTATCGACTTTATTGATGAAAACCATCAGATCTCTGATCTCTACGTCCCGTGGTCATCTTAACTTAATGTTGTAAGATGTGTCTCGTCTTCTACCTCTAGCGCCAATGTTGATGGTGTCAGCCCCTTCCTAAATTTGCAGTGTGCGTTGCCTATATTCAGCCAAATATTCAGTGGCAATCGATCGCACGCCATGCACAAATTATAAAATGTTAAAATAAATACAATATCAATAATAAACTGAACCCAACGATACCTGTATCGCGAGCTTGCGACGTAATCGTGCACCGAGATACGACTTACATTATAATGAATGAGTATATACACCATACATAAATAAAAGCTAAGCGCACAGATAAAACTGACATTTATTTATCAGTTCCGCCATCATGAACAAGATGTCTCCACAAGATGGCGGTCACACAACTGCAGCCTTCAAAAACAATCGATAGATTTAAAATAAGCGTCTTCGTAGAGTCCTAATATCATCCACCGAGTGGAAGTCATTGAAATAATTCATTATAATTTCATAGAAAGCAATCACATTTTTTCAAACACCAACCGGTTTCGCTTAAATCAAGCTAAAGCAAGTTTTAAATACGCCCTGATAGAGATCGAACTAAGCGAAACCGGTTGGCGTTTAATAAAATTTGTGGTTTTATAAAAAAATTATTGTTTTATTTAATATAATTAATTCTATCAACAAAGGTCAAATTATATCAGCTGGTCATTCTACTCTGCATATACAATATAATGTATTGTGTATGCAGAGGGTATCGCCGTTCTGGAAGATACGGTGCAAAAACGCTTTTGAAAGGGTGTCGCGTAATCCAATACGACGTCATATTAGATCGCTTTTTAATATATTCAAACCAATCAGCCCGAAGCGAAATCAACACGGATCAGAAATCCCAGCCGCATTCTTACATAGGCCATACTCTACTGACTTTTTGTAACATTCGATACGAATCTCATCCATGTAAAAAAAATATGTCGCATTATTTCATTTAGTTCAAATCTGGCCAAAAGAAATTTACACTCTTGACAGCGGCACTATTGTCGTGTTCACACATATAACATTACGTCGGTACATTGTAAGTTTTCCACTGATTATTAACATTTTTTTAAATACAGTCAAAAACAACGCAACTTTTTTAATTTGACGAAAAAGATTATTTTCAGGTTTTTTTCCATCCAACGCTGGCACTGTCTCGACCGAAGAGATATCCTCGACATAATATTCATCTTTATAGCTTGAGCAAAGCGTCGGAGCATTGCAAATATGGAGAAGTGTCAGATGTGCAAACCGACTCTAGCTAACAGAAAATGTTACTTAGAACATCAAATTATACATTATTATATGATATTTGTTAAGAACTAGAGCAGAACTATCCCACAGTACACAACCGCCGAAGATATCAATGAAGGGAGACGCGCAGGCGTACACAGTTCAGCGAAGTCACAGTTTTCAAAATGGTCGGGTCAGATGAAACAAATGTAACGATCACAATTCACGTGGATCATTTAAACGTCGGCGCCGCAGGCAGCCGTGCTACCTGAGGTTGAAAGTTTGGCACAGCTCGCGCAGGGTGGCGCGGATGCTGTCGTAGGACGCGAAGCTGATGCCGACGGCGACCGGCCCCTTGATCCAGTTCATGCTGAGGCCCTTGAAGAATCCTCCCTTGACGCCCTCCTCTCTGGAAGAACGAGGAATTATTAAAATGATATTCACTTTCCGCGACGTGACTGAATTGCAACGAAACGGTACGGCTCCATACCTGTAGATGGTGCTGAGCGTGCCCAGGATGGTCTGGTACGGGTACTTGCCGTCCGGGTTCATCCGGGCCGTCTGCATTCTCCGCCTTCAAAGTGTTAATATTGTGATTATTGATGTTGCAATTTTATAACACAGTTCAGATCGCACATAAAAAATCTACAGTTTTTTACTTTCTATCATGAACCATTACATTTTTAAGAAATATTAAAGACATCTCATAGAGACAAAACTAACTATACTAACTATAATGACTAAAACTAAATATATTTTTGTTCTAACAGAGGTGAATACATAATAAACATAAGATATTACTCATAGTTTATTGTGTGGGATGGAGTAGACTTCACCTCTGCTATATACAGCGTTGTTCTGGCTACTTTGCTACACTGAAATCTGTGTTAAAGTAGCCAGTTTATTTTTTTCGTGCTGTTGTGGCGTTATTTATCGACAGGAATAAAAAGAGAATTACAAATATGTATAAAAAAGTAAAAATATATGTAGTGGGAGTGTTGTAGGACTAGTGAATTATTAGTGAAGGTATTGTATAAATTATATTAGAATGGACCATATATTGGGTCCATATTTGTGTAATCTACATGGAATATACTATATTAATCATTTGTCATATACACAGATAACCGAATACAGCTTTAATATTTCTAAAAAAAATAAGATTCTCATCAGTGACATCTACACTGTTTCAAGGGAATGAATATCAAATTTCAAACCATAGATGGCGACAGCAAAGTTGTAGAAAATACTTGAATGGTTTCTACGTGGTAACATATTTATAACTTCAAAAATAAAAATTCTGGTACCCCTTACAGCAAACCCCGCCGCTATCATAATTTACTACGCTACGATCTAGTGAGAGATCATTCTTCCGACACGATAGACAGGTGTTTAGTAGCCATTATAAACATAAACAATGTGGAACATTTAAAAAAATAATAATTTGAAAATAAGTCTTCGTCAATCCACATCCTGGTTGATCCGATCCCGGATAATCGGGAGTCTCGGCTCACGCAATAATGTGACGCGGAGCTCACCTCACGATGTCCAGGGGGTAGCTGGAGGACTGGCCCAGCATGCCAGCGATGCCGCCAAATATCAGGTTCACAAAGGCCGGATGCTTCTCGCCGTAGTATTCTGAAAGTAATCATTATTCAAATATAAGCAAATCATTTATCACCATGCACCACCTTTTAACATGACCATCCGGTACGCCTGGTCACGCAGAGTCTTTCGCGGACGTCCTCTATGTCTGGTGCCATCAACGCTTGTGGAAAATATCCTTTATACCATTCTTTCTGCATATTTGAACTGGTCGAAGCACGAGATGTAATAAGAATGATGCCTGTCGGTTACCGTCTTCTTAGCTTTCTGAAAAAAGGGCGGCAATACTCACACACACACACACACACATGTACATTATTATAAACCAGGAAACCCAGTTGTGCCAATCGAAGTAACAAGGCGCGAACACACATACCTTTCTAATTTGTTCGTTCTTTACACAATTGTTGCACCGCTAATAAGTCGTGCGTTACTAAAGATTCTGAGAAATAAATATAAATCAAACAATGTATTTTCTGAAAAAAAATCCTATAAAATTCTAGTCGCTTAATAGACCAAAACCAACGGCTAGATTTAAATGACCAGTTCTTAGCAGCAACTTTACACCGATACTGCAAGGAAATTTGCTAGTATGCACGCGTCCAATTTGTTTGTTCGATCCGTATTACAATTTATTGAACTAATATTTTTATGTCTGCCAATTTTTTGTAGACTTCAAGTAAATTTTACTCACTATACTAGGATAGTTTTAATCCTACCCGTAGTAGTCCACTCTCAATTCAGTACACATTGTCCGTTCAGATCGACTGGTGAGTCGTCAAATTTTTCAAGATTTGGAGAGGAAGTGTCCTTGTGTGAACATTTTGTTTGGATCGCCAATTCAGTATACATCTGTCCTTCAGATCGACTCGTTCGTTTATTGCACTTGTGAACCTCGTCGAGAATCAGAATGAATAATGTCATGTTTTGTGGATGGTGAATTTCATCAGAGTTTTGCCGTGGCAGTCTTGTTCGTCGAAGTGAACTTCAGGATAAACCGGCGACGGTGTCATCATCAGGTGAGTAGAGCTGTCATCCTTATCTCGTAAGCCATCCCGGTCCGCTATCAAAGGATTCCCTCATACCTGATCATTCCTTACTCCCACGCATTTCCTCCTCACCACTACTGTGATCGGCGTCTTGCGTCGATCACAGCGCCTTTTACTAAGAACCGGTTGTGCGATCAGTAGTAACTTTTTACTAACGCCTGTAGTAAAAATCCTTTGCGGGTTGTTGATACATCCGATTTACAACTGTCAAAGCAAAGATGGAGATGTCTACAGATGCGACAAATAATCATGAAATATACTTTATTTTATGCATTATCTATGGATCTGTGTCATTTTTAAATATTATGTATAATAATGTATATTAAACAACTTTCATCACTAAAATAGCGGGATATTGAATGATTAATAATCATATACTGCAACTATCAAAGTGTCAGATGACTTTTGGAACAGCTGTGAAAAGTCCGCCATATTTAACCATCGATTCTCGTTTTTACTATCGTATATCGGAGAGTAAAATGAGTTTACCACGGAATGTACTTTCGAGAAGTAAATATTTTTTTATTTACAATCAAATAACTCATTTTTGTAAAAAATTTTACTTTCACAATTGTTTCACTAATTGTTTTGTTTTCACGGTGTATTCCAACATCATTTCGTTGTTTGTATTTCATTTTGTACAAATAAGACATATATGTATTTACTATACGGGGGTTGTTTAACTATCTGTCAAGCCGGCGAGTTTGCATTTTTTGGGTAGATTACTAGCAATATTAAATATTGTCTTACATTTTACATACTGAATATAAATAACACCGTAAGTCTGACAACTGAGGGTGGGTTCCATCTGACCAACGTAGTCTACCAACTTTGGACAGCGCCGACGTCATCAGTTAATGTGAGTGCGCTGTAAATATACACTTTTCTAGGAATCCATATATCTATTTTGCAGAGAACATACTTATCTTATCTAGAGGTGACTTGAACAAATAAGTACACAATCTTATTTAACCTTCTCTCTGTCGGTCGCGCAAAACATGGACAGAACCCGGCGATTTAATTTATATTTTATTATTTCCCCCTTGGGAAGGGACGAATGACTCGTATGAACGTTGGACGATGTCGCAATACGCATGACTTGGGCCGAAATTCATCGCAAGCAACCCGGTGGTGAAGAGTTCAATACGTAGTTACGTCCCAAGGGAGAAATATAGAATTTAATACAATGCAAATTAGGATTTATTACAAGATTGATAAAAAAATCGACGCACCAGTAATTATGACATTTTTCTTAGCCATTTGTGAAATAACAAAATATAAATCGGACATCATGCGTTGGCTGCCATCTTTAACGTCTAATGGAGTCGGCAGATTCGCACTTCTCAACGATTACTGAACGCGCACGCGCGAGTGTTGCTATTATTACAAAAATTATTCCCTATGTTTTATGTTTATGTTTTATTTGAACTTTATTTTGATTTTAACAGAAATATATCATATTTACATCTTTACACACATTTAAATAAGTTGCCCAACTAGGCTAGCCTGTTTTCGGGCAAATTATATATATATAATATTTTATAAAACCAAAACTCATCGAAGGCAAAACACAGTAAGATCAAATACATACATAGTATATAATGTGAAAATATTTAAAGAGAGAGAAAAAATAATAATGACATTGCCTTTGTTATTGCATTGTAAATATACTAAATACAGAATTAATATTTTAGCTATTCTCCCGTGGTATATTTATGCATTGGATAAAATAATTTCAATTTTTAAGTATTCACCATACGCGACAATAAAAAAAATGTTTTCTCAAAGAACCTGACATGAATTTGTCAATACGTGCGGAGAGGTGAGAAAGGCGCAGTGCGCGGGGTGCCGATCGTCACTTTAGTAGCACAGCGTGCAGCGGTCTAGTTAGACGTGTCTTATAAAAAAAATAAAAACATTTTAGGTCACAAATGTGTCCTAAAATGACACTATTTGAAAACAGGGGGTAAGTTAGTTGCGTATATGGCAGAGTATCCGAATACAATAATAACTAAAAATCTTGTTTTGGCAAAAGTCTACGTGTACACCGAGTTTACAGGACAGTTAACTGAACCGACGGCAGAATGCACGGGTGACGGTTATCAACTATAGGCATAGTCACACGAACTTCTTCAACAGCGTAAATCAGGGGGACAATTGAAGAATTGAGAGCTCATCAAAGCAATCCAGCCCGGAACACAACTACTGCGAATGAGACGGGCGGAAACAATACTACAAACTTAAGCTAGAGCGTAAGGCGTAATGACTCACCTAAATAAGCGTGTTTTAACGAGTCGAACGTGAAAAACGACACGCCCGCGTAAGGAATGACTCCGATCACGGTAGGCACGAAGCCGCGGTACAGAGCCATGGGTCCCTCCTTCTCGACGATCTTGCTGAACACGTGCCATATAGTTCTGAAAATAATCACCGGGGGATAATATTAGCATTGATGTATATTAGTATTAAACTAAATTTAACTTTAATTGAGGCTAACAGGGCACCGACTTGTATTCATGGTGCGTGGTAGCTGCCATGCGAGCTCTAGCCAGGTCCAGGGGGTACGTCATGCTCTGCGAGGTCACCCCGGCCAGCGATCCGGCCAGGAACAGCAGGTGCGGAGCGGGCCTGAGGGTCAAGAGACATTCTGTTACATATCAAAACATTCGCATTGTCCAATCTCAAAAATGGTGGACATCGGAGAGGGGAAAGATCGAAGAGAAAGAGGCAATCGCCATCTCGATGGACTATACCTATTGACGAAAGAAAAGTGGGGTCAACGCCCAACGCTTGGACAGCTCTCTTCCACCGCTTCCTATCCTATGCTGTGTGGCAATGTTCCCTCTGAGGTGTGCGGGCGTGCGCGTGCACATGATTTAACTAAAGTTCTTCTTCCTGCGCCGCCTTATATTTTTAGTCCAATTTTCATAGTACAAGCATTTAGCTTAGTTAGAATATTGATGTGATATGTACTCCATGTACGTATCTAAAAAAATAGCATACTGTGATCCAAAATTAGAAGGAACGTTGCTCGGTGTCACTGATAGTTTTTTCAAAGAAATAATAATCTTTTGTCTGCAATGATACCGCTACTGACTTACACATCATCTAGCTATACCGTCTTATTCTAGTATTTCCGTCAAGTCCAGGGCATTCGGCACTTAACACTGGGGTGGACACCGTCAATATCTGGCGACGTGCTGTCCAAGTGGGGCGCGCTTAGCCAAGGCAATAACAAAGGTCCCATAATGGGCGGCGCACAGCGCACTTAGTAGTTACTTGCCATGTACGTATGTAAAGTAAATTCAGTATATCGCGACTCCAATAAAGTGATGTGATAAGGACATGAGGCAGTTATTTACTGTGATTTAAATATATAAAAACATTAAAAAAAAAATTGTCATTTTTTAATAAAATACGTCTTACGGAAGCCTGTTTCACCACCTCGCCGAAATGGTGGGAAATTATATACATAATGCTTTATTGAAAAATATGAATGAATTGAATGTATTGTTTGTAACGAAATAAAAGGAGGTATTCTGCGAGTATCTCTGTATTTCATTTCTTCTGACCTCATCATCATCATCATCGCCAGGTGAGAGAAGCGGAGATCGGCGAACAATATCTCTCTATCGTTTCTGGTTTATCGGCGTAGACTAGCGACTTCACGTAACCCCACAGAAAATAATCCAAAAGTGTGAAATCACACGATCTTGGAGGCCAATTCACAGGTCCATTACGCGAAATTATGCGCTCATAAAATGTTTCCTTTAATAAATAGATTGTAGCGCGCGCCATGTGGCATATTGCGCTGTCTTGTTGAAACCGCAGCTCTTCCACATTAATGCCATTCAATTGGGAATCAAACCATTCGGGTCCTCCTCGATATTGCGCTCCACTGCAGCAACAGCTTCTTCGGCGCGTATTATCAATTAGAATATTCGTGGTGCGAAAACGATCCACGGTTAATCGAATTACTCGTTCAGATGGATGATTATGGAGACCGTGAAATGGCAAACCAAACTGAGCACAAATCAGCTGTCGATGGAAAAAGCGTTGCCAATTTGATAAATGACTAAAATGAAACATCACTGGTAGCGCTCACTTTCCAGGCAGAGAGTCGCACACCCCCAACACCCTCTTCCACTGCTCGTGCGCGGTGAACTGGATGGCGGCGTAGGGCAGGATGCGCGCCATGGTGGCCGAGTTGCCCCTCCACAGCGCGGTGACCCCGGACGTGCGCAGCGTGCTCGACAGGAAGGCCCATGCCGCCCTGAACGTGTACGGCCGATTGCTGAGAACAAATTAATCACATTACATCACCGATTAACTGATGTGTTTTTGAGACATTGAAAGAAAGTTATTAATAAATACGGCAATATTCACGCACATCACGTCACCAACCATTGCGGCATCGCTTTAAGAAAGGCGTCTGACCAGAAAGCAGGGCGCACAGATTCGCATCCTATCAGCTGTGACTTTTCTTATAACTTTAATAATTATTTTCTTAATTATACACATAATTATTTTTTTATTTAATTGACATAATCTACTGTTACTATAGAACACTCCACGTCGGTAACTGTGATACCTATTTAGCCAAGACACACACCGCGTTAGTTATTTTTCCAAATATCTATCAAGTGCTATCTTCATATATATATTCCAATAAAAAAAAACCTTTAATGTATACATAATCGTACAGAATTTTCATTCATTGCTAATTAAAATTTTTCCAGACTGGAACATAAATTTATTTTGTGTATAAATGTATTAATTACCTGAACGAAAATAATGCTCTGTGCCCCCCCCCCCCCCCTCCCAATCCCCGTCCACTACTCGGCCACGCCACAGACTAGCCGATAAGCGACTTTGTATTGAAACGGATCGAACTCCGTTATAAAATCTTTGACTACATAGTGTGTGTGAAATCAACAATATACAGTGCATTTTTTAGAGGTGCCAGCGGAATTCGTATCGGTGGCGAGTACCTTTTCCTTCCTGTCCTGATTTTCTTGCACGCAATACACATATTAAACGTCATTCATCATCATTACCCATTTTGCACTGATCGATGCCAACGGATGGCGTCTAGAGCAAATCTCTTCCATGCAAGGATGTCAATTCTCATGTCAATATTTGTAACTCAACCTGTTACCTGATTTGGAAATTGATCTTGGTGTAGTCTAGCGGGGCGATAGCCGACTTGGCCAGGGCTCCGGCGCAGGCGCCGGCCACCAGGCTCGTCACTATCACCTGCGCGGCGCTCAGCCCGGCCGTCAAGTCGGACCCTGGATGAAGCAAGCAAACGGGACAAATATATTTCCGTAGAAAGCAATCACTTTATATGATGAAATCACAAAATTCATTATACGTAAAGAGGAAGATAAAATATAATATGAAAGAGAGAGACAGAATACATATACAGATAGACGGAAAATTAAGGGAGGGGAAAATGGATATTAAATTGATTTTAAAGGAAACATACCTAATATGGGGGTAACGGATAAATTAATTTGATTAAGTGTGATGTCCTTAGGATTGTTGGTTGTGTGTGTGAGGCTATAAAGGGCAGCGCGCGGCAGGGCGCGGTCTCTTTCCCTGCGCGTTCATCGGCTCAATCGTTTGATGACCCATACTAGTGATATACCTTGTACTAAAAGTATAATTGTTACAAAGTCTATTTCTTGGACTTTCACATTACGAGGAAGATGCACTTAGAAGACAAGTAATTTTATATTCTATCTCCCTCTTTATGTATTTATCATCAGTTTTAAATACGTCCTGATGAAGCATGAGATAAGCGAAACCGGTCAACGTATAATAAATTTCGTATGGTTTCATACAAAGCGATCGTTATTTTATTTAATAATATATAATAAAAGCATGTCTTCATGTACAATACAATATTTTGCGTTGCGTGGGTGCTGATGTTGGGAAAGAAAACAAGAACACGTCGGAAAAGTTAACAATCGTGTTGTGAAATTTAATAAATGAGTTAATCATGTTGAGATGTCTAGAGCGATATCACCTACACAATTTAGAACAAATTTGTTATATTTCAGTGTTAAAAAAAACACATTTATAGCATAGACTAGTAAATTAATACGCACGATATGAAGGAGAGGGGTATGGAACATTATCCACTGCTCAATTATATATTTAGATTATTTTTTAATTCTATAGATTCCATTATAAAAATTAATATTTTCATTTCAATTGATTATATTACAATGTACACTGATAGCCAAATATTTATTAAACAGATATCATAGATCAGTAAATGAATAGACACGAAATAAAATGTACATATAGGAGAGGAGTTCGGAACATTAGTTGCGGGACGAGGGACGTTCAACACACATTCTTGGTGGAAACATAAATCCGATAGTTTATGACACATTTATACAACAGTAAAGTATTCACATTACGAAAATTAAATCTGTATGTAAACAAGACGTATTTTTTACATTAATACATATTATATAGTAAGCGTTTAAATTTTCGTTCCAAACGAGTCATATTTTTGAAAAAAATCGAGGAGCTATTCGATTGCGCAATCTCGTGGATGACAACAGAATGAAAATATTGAATTATGTAGTTCATGTCTATATATTTGTCACAACCCAGTGAGGCTGGCCTTATGAAAACAGTTGTGTATAATATTGCAATATTTTATACGGGGACTTTGCGTTAGTTAAAAATATTTTAAAAATTTATAAATCCGTGGTATCACAATCCCTTATTATTATTATTATTTTTCTTTTGTCACATCAATATTATTACTATTTTCAAACTAAGCTAAAAGCTTGTGCTATGAAAATAGGACTAACATGTTGGTGTCTCGGAACGAGCCGCGAACCCCCGACCACTAGGCCAACGCCTTGACCGCTACACCAACAGGCTAGTCATATCACATTATATTATCATAAAGTCAAGAGCGGAGGTTCGGATCCTACCGGATGCGATTTTTTTAAATTTTAGTGTACTAAAAAAGTAAATAAATAATATTAATTTACATCGTTAATCGTATTATCCTATAAAACGAACATTTTGTATATTTAGCCAAGACACAAACCACAATGTGTATTTTTCCGATAAAATTCTTGCGGCGAGACTCCGAACACGCAATAAATAATACGTGAATAATCTATTTGGATGTACAGTTAATAGTTATTTAGCCGCGCGGCGGCCACAACCTAGCGACGAGTAGTCGGATAGCCGACACACACAGTGAACATTTAATATCAGTCTTTAAAAAATCTAGCACCGCCACGTTTGACAGTTGGAAAAACAAAATGAAAAAACCCAAGCAATGTTCGCTAACACGAAAGAATGGGAGCGGTGTACGAAGCAGACACGCGATTGGTCGATGGCGAACCTTTGCCGCTGGTCGAGCCGCTGCCTCCAGTCACCACGACGGCCGCCATCGCGCAGGCGCGGGGCTGGGCCAATCAGGGCGCGGCGCGGGCTGTCATAGCGCGGACCCTAACCTACCGCCTATCTGGAAGGAAAAATGATTTGGTTTTTAATAATCTGTCGAACAGAGAATGAGACAGTGTTGTCAGACATTTAATATAATTATTTGACAACATGGCAACTGTAAAGAATACATATCAATCGTGCAATAAACCACAGTTATACCATACCTAGAGTAACGAATAAAAGATTAGTAAACAATTATTTTATTAAGATATAACGAATACGAAGGGACCAACTAAATTTGCTCATTACAAAACCGTCACAAAAAATATTTAATATCCAATAAAATTAAAAGCAAGTATTATTTCAAAACAAAATTCAAAATACTGCTCTGTTTTTAAATTTAAAACTTACTACTGCTTACTGGGCACGCAAAATAAAAACCCATTGTTTTTTTTTCTTCCTAGGAATTCACAAACCTGAAAGGAATCATAAACAATAAATAAGGAAACTCGTCGACATTTCGATTTTATGACTTCACAAGAATTGGGATTTTTAGACAGTGTATTGTATTTTGTTCCATTGTTAACAATATTTTTGTATCTTGTATCAGTGAAGCGAGCTCACTGTAACAGTGAACAGGCCTGAATCAAAATAGTAATATGTATTTCCCCATTATAATCGAGTACGACTGTATATGGAAGTATGGGGTAATTACAGGGCTTACGACCTGTCTCCGGCTGGCTTAAGTGATCACTTTATATAAATAATTCACAATTCTCACCCATTAATCAATCTCCATATCATTGATGTATGGAAATGAGGCAGCTGGCAGAAGAAGAACGAAATTAGACTGAATGCAGTGGAAATAAGATCACTGAGATGTATATATGGTAAATCTATTTATGACAGAGTAAAGAATGAAGAAATAAGGAAAGAATGTTAGTATAGTGAGTAAGATTAAGAAAGGATCACTTAGGTGGTTAGGTCATATGGAATGGATGAATGAGGAGAGAATGGTAAGAGAGATATATGACGCTAGTGTTGATGGCACCAGAATTAGAGAATCCGCGGAAGACTTGGCAAGACCAGGTAAAACAGATAATGGAGGCCTCAACAATCGGCGAGCTTGTATGAGAGGATGTATGAATGTAGACGAGGCGAGAATTGTGTATCAGGATAGAGGAGTGTGGCGCTATATCCTCTCTGCCTACCCCCGCGGGGAAACGGCGGGATGGTAAGTAAGTAAGTAAGTATAAAATTAATAATTTAGATAATCCTAAAGAAAATATTAGCGCTCAGGAATGACTAGTGACAAACCAATTATTAAAAGTGAATAGTACAAAAACAATTATTTTTCCCATTCAATTCAAAAAGTTGTAAAATTAATACGTTAGTAAAAAATACAATTTGTGACATGAAAGACAAGAGATCACACACTATTTTCACAGTGGAAAGGACAACAAGCATACAAATACAATTGTCTCTTTCTCAGTAATTAAACGAAGAGAGATAAGAAGAAAGGACACATTGTATAGGACTTAATGAATGCTCTAAATTATGGTATTAATCATTAATCACTTTATTCGTACCATCGAGGCCATTTAAACTAATAAAAAACATTATTTCGCACTGTTATTTACGGTGACACGAGTTGACAGCGTGGCTTCGTTCGGATATTTTATGTCATGGTATGGCAAAGGTTAATCAGCGGTGACAGTTGCGCGGCCAGGGTCTCGATAAAGACAGTACTCAAGGCACGCTGTAGGGTCTAAATTTGAAATCTTTATTTCTAACAACCACATTGGATTTCTTTGCTTATACGTAACTGAAGTAAAGTCGCGTATTTTGATTAGCTCTGACGAGTGGGACCGACAAGGGAGCTCTAGATTCTAAACCGGTTGTAATTTCAAATTCAAACTCTTATTAATATGTAACTCCATTCATATCGTGTGCGACTATTGTAGACAGATGTGAGCTAATTGTCGCGCGTACTACGAGAGGCGCGCGTCCGTACATCGTATATCATCGCACAGCTTAGAATGTCCGCGTCTGTATAAATATACGAGGTCATACAGAAAGCGCTCTATCACGCGCGAGGGCCGTCTGAAAAGTTTCCGAACTAACAGAGACACGAGAAAAATATATTAATTAGAAAGATATACATATAAAATCAATTTTATCGAAAAATATTGTTGGGATTCGAACCTGGATCTCTTTCCTAACCGGGAAGGTGTAATATCCAACTTGCTACAGCGACATATTTTCGAACCTTTTTTGATATTAATACATTTAATCGTTCCATTATTAAAAACAATTCTCAAGGTAATAATTGGTCGTCCCTTTAGATATCCATTAAATCTTTATGTTGAAACTCGTTCAATATTTCCTTGCCAACAACAACTCTCCTCAAGCAATAAACCATGGACACAACACAGCAACAGCGACATTTTATCAAAGATTCTACACGTTCTTAGCTCCGAAACTGTACAACACACTTAATACTAACTGGAAATCGTTTAATTCCAATAAGATTACACAAATATGGACCCAATATATGATCCAATCAGGTAGGGATGAATCAGAAGCATGGCTATCCAACATTCTAATATAATTTATACAATACCTTCACTAATCCTACAACACTCCGACTACATATATTTTTACTTTTTTTATACATATTTATAATTCTCTTTTTATTCCTGTCGATAAATAACACCACAACAGCACGAAAAAAAAAACTGTCTACTTTAACACAGACTTCAGTGTAGCAAAGTAGCCAGAACAACGCTGTATATAGCAGAGGTGAAGTCTACTCCATCCCACACAATAAACTATGAGTAATATCTTATGTTTATTATGTATCCACCTCTGTTAGAACAAAAATATGTGTGTCAATATATATATATATATATATATATATATATATATATATATATATATATATATATATATACTCGTATAAATAAATAAATTATTCGAAAGAGCCATCTACCTTATTTTTACGGAATCTCAAATACCTTTGAGTAATCTGACAGCAGACGCCAGAATTATCAATTTATTTTTATTAAATTTTGAACATTAAACATTGATACAACTTTATTATTAGAACGCATTCTTATTGTGAAATTGGAATTATTATTGGATATTTTAAATATATTAATTAGAATGATAAAAATAAGGTAGATGACTCTTTCAAATAATGAAATGATTAAATGTATTAATATCAAAAAAGGTAACATGCAGGTTCGAAAATTTGTCGCTAAAAATTTTGTCGCTGTAGCACAGTTGGACAATGCACCTTCCCCGGTCAGGAAAGTGATCCAGGTTCGAATCCCGGTGGCGCAACAACAATATTTATCTATAAAATCGATTTTACATGTATATCTTTCTAATTAATATATTAAATAATTTAATAATGACATGTTTGAATATGCCAATCGATTGATATTGCAAGGACAGGCAGTGATTTCGGTCAGAAAAGAGATCCAAGTTCGAATCCCAACAATATTTTTCTATAAAATTGATTTTATATGTATATCTTTGTAATTAATATATTTAATTAATATTTAAAATATCATAGAGCTGTTCTGAATAATTACAACTTCGCAATGAGAATGTGTTATACTTATATTTTATTAAGTCTTATTTACCTCCTGTACTCCGAGCACAACTTTTAACTAGATCTGGCGAATATGGAGGGTGGCGTCAGAGCGGTTCAAACCGTAATTCGAAAATTTTCGCCGGGGTAGCACCGCTGAGGTGTGAGTTTTTTTCGTGACATCCGTCACTTTGGCGGTGACATTTTATCGTATTGTGTAATAATGTATATTAAACAACGAAATCAATATTGAATGATTCACTGTCGCACACTGCAACTATCAAAGTGTCAGAGGTGACACTTTGAAACAGCTGTTAAAAGTCCGCCATGTTTGACTGTCGATTTTCGTCTTTACTATCGGATATCGCAGAGTAAAATGAGTTTACTCACCGGGATGTACGTACTTTCGAGAAGTAAATATTTTTTACTATAGTTATCGGCCCCAACAAAAAAAGTACACATTTTAACGAAATGGTACGAAACGACCCGCAAGTATATTGACATCTGTCACGTTTTCTTATCTGTGCTGTCTATGATAAGAGAGATCTCTTACTTACCGTCACGCCGTTTCCGCGCCACACTCTTCCGTCCTGACACACAATTCTCGCCTCGTACACATTAATAACATCTTCTCACACGAGCTCGCCGATTATCGAGACTTTTAAGAGGACCATCTGGTTTACCTGGTCGCGCCAAGTCTTCCGCGGACGTGGTCTACTTCCGGTGCCATCAACACTTGCGTCATATATCTATCTTACCATTCATTCGTTCCACATGACCAAATCATCAAAGTGATCCTTTCTTAAACTAACATCGTATTTATATTCTTTCCTTATATCCTTCATTAAGCGCGTAAGTGATCTCATTTCAACTGCATTCAGTCTACTGTCGTTCTTCTCCTGTCAGCTCCAGTTTCTATCAAACATACTTCCCAAATACGAAAACACATCTATTTGTTCCAAACATTCATCACCTACAAGTATTTAGCTCTCCTCCATATAATGAACTACTTTATTAGTCGCAATATCAAAGGCAATTTTTAGTTATGTATATCTATTTACTAATATTTGTCAAAATCTGCCGAGAAAACTATCGTATTTTCTTAAATGCACATTACACTAATTAAATATTATTTTTATAATTATTATTGTCTTTCCGCCATTCTTATATCATCATCTAGATGTCATTTTTATTCGTTTTGACAGCCAGCTTACAAAGGTGGAATAATTTTAACTACATCGAGATCTTATTCGCGTGTGGTTCGTTTTGTAGAACGCACGAACTGACGACAGCCGCGCCGAGAAGAAAAATATAAAATAGGTTCATTAATATGAAATCTTTTACGAAAGGGATATATTCCCTTGTAGTGAATTCTTCCAATTATCCCCCGTCTCGGCCTGGCGCCAGGTAAGGCACATACAGACGTAGACACCAGACCGGCACTCTTCGTAACGAGGATATAAATATATGTAATAACATACGATATTTCGGTACGCGTTCGACCGTGAAGATACAAAGTTTCGGCGACATCTTTGAGTGGCACTGCAGGTGTTCGACAATTTAATTTATAACATATAAATAAATAAATAAATAAATCAGTCGTTTTTTTTCACTGTTTACCCCCATCGTCATTATAAAATCGCTGCTGGCACGAAAATGATTCAAAGAGTGCAACGCCCTAGACACAAGACAAATCTACATGTCCAATATTTCCGTGCCAAAGACGACTCACCCCGAACAATAAATCACGATCACCACACAGTACAAACAACTGAAATCTACACGCCAGTTTCAACGACATTTTATCAACGATTCTTAACTCCGAAACTGTACAACACACATAACACCAACTGGAAATCGTTCACTTCCAATAAGATTACACAAATATAGACCCAATGATCTAATTGGTCAATCAATCAGAAGCATCGCAGTCCAACATTCCAATATAATCGTAATACGATACCCACACTAATAATTTACCGCTTCTAGAACATATTTAATTTTTATTAAAACTGACTACTTTAATACAGACAACAGTCTAGCAAAGTAGCCAGGACAACGCTGCATATATTATACGTGGAGTCTACTCCATCCCGCACAGTAAACTACGAGTATATAAAATACAAATTAAATTAAAGATATACACATAAAATCAATTTTATCGAAAAATATTGTTGTCGCCCTACCGGGATTCGAACCTTGACCTCTTTTCAAATCGGAGTAGGTGCATTATCCAACTATGCAACAGCGACAGTACTTTTGACGACAAATTCTGCGTCTAGCGTCTGCTATCGGTTTTCTCAAAGGCATTTGAGATTCCGTAAAGCAGACGGCTTTCAAATAATGGAACGATAGATGTATTCATTAGGTTCGAAAATTTGTCGTCAGATGTACTGTCGCTGTAGCATAGTTGAAAGAGATCCAGGTTCGAATCCCGGCAGCGCAACTAATTTGATATGTATGTATTTTTTTATTTATTATCTTTGTTTTATTAACCACTTGAATTGAGTTTGAATACATCAACCGGTTTCGAAAAATACCATTCTCTTCTTCAGGATGTCGTGACTAACCCAAATATATTTATATAGCACTGTTTCTTCGTCAGAATTCACTCAAATTGCCGCCCAATACAACAATACTACAGCAATTTGGGTTAGGTACTAAATTTATTTTTTAAATAATTTTATTTTTAATTTTTAATAAGAAAATTTAAAAATAGATTCTGATGAAGAAAATGGTATTTTTCGAAACTGGTTGATGTTTTTAAACTCAATTCAAGTGGTTAATAAATAAAAAAATATGAATGAACCACAAAGTTAATATTGCTAATTTTAAAAGTATTATATTATATATCTTTATAATTAATACATTTAATTAGTATTTAAAACATCACAGAGCGTCTGTTCTGAATAATTACAACTTCACAATAAGAATGTGTTCTTCTAATAATACGCAACATAATAGTACTTTACGTTTATCATATTATTAATAAAGTATTAATAAATAAATTCTATATTAGTCTCTGTAGGATTACACAACGGTGTTCTTACGTATTAAATTTGAAAAATATATATATCAGCTTAAAGACATTTTTGTAAAATACGAACAAAACATTTGTGTTATATTTGACACTTCCACCGCAGATAAGGAAAAAGAACTGCGATCATGACGGGACGCTTTTCTTATCTACGACAGGATGACATATGCTCAATATATTTGCCAGCCGCAATACGATTTCGCGTATATATATTTTTGTACTGTTATTGAATATAATCTTAATCTGGAGATATTTAAAGTGCGTTCGTTTTTACCCAACACGCGCGTCACAGATGACACATTCAGAAAGTCACAGCTATATACAGAAGAGCAATATTATTATGGATACTGACATTCGGACTGACGGTGCACGGTAATGATTGAAGGAATGACGACCGCGAATGACGAATATCTAGATATTTTGATATCCGAGCATCAATCGCTCTGGGTGGAGGGGAGGCTGTCAGTCGGAATGATCGTGTTGCGGGGCGTCAGTCCACTCGTCAGTCTTGTGTCAACTCGCAATGATAGAGGACAGGGTGAAAACGTTCTCTAATCTCTCTGTATTGATTTAACTGAATCAATTTAAACGTAACTATATAAATTAAAACTGTTTGGGCTTGCAGTCGTGTAGTATTGGAGAACGAAGACAATTGCAATGAGCGCGTTAACACGCCAAACTTAGCGTGTTAACACGCACTTTTGAACCTTGTAAGCTTGAAGAGAGTTAAGTCATATTATAAATCATTTTGCCATCTGTGCACGACAGGTTCCAGCTTTTGATAATAATAATGGGTAATTGGTGAGGCAACTGAGGCAAGACTAGCGGTTCACAATGGAATTCTGGTACCGACACTGGAAGTTAGACCTGGAGCGAGCAGAAGAGGAACGAAAGTAGACTGAATGCGAAATAAGGAAAGAATGTAAAGCTGATGTTAGTATAGTGAGTAAGATTAAGAAAGGATCACTTGGGTGGTTTGGTCATATGGAACGGATGAATGAGAGAATGTTAAAAAATATAGTACCGGAAGTAGAGTATGTCTGCAGAAGACTGAAAACCAGATGCTCGAGCTTGTATGAAAAGATGTATGAATGTGGATGAGACGAGAATTGTGTGCAAGCACAGAAGAGTGTGGCGCTCTATCCTCTCACTCTCAGTACCTCGTGTTTTGCAACTCCGTTATTTGAACTGCTGCACCTTGATTTTCCATTAATTTTCAATCTGTATGGAAAACTACGGATTTATATGAATAAAAGGAGCACTCGAGGGACGCCGGAGGGTCAAAATTTTAAAATCTGCAATAATTGCTAATAACCACATTGATATTCTTATCTTTTTTCGTTTTGCACATGTTACGGTGGATGCGTATTAACCGGTGAGAATATATATTCACTGAAATCATAACCGATTACGTTTCCACCGGTGGAAATGTAACTTCACTGGCAGGTTTTAGCGAATGTATATTCTACCGTGACCTATAATTGAACCTAACCTGACATATGTATTAAAAGGGAAATAAAAATGGCTGAGATTATAAAAACGGTAGTTTATATTTTATAGTTAATTATATTTAATATAAATGAAAATACTATAAGCGAATAAAGGTGACAGTTGTAAAGGTCACCCGCGTCACCAAACTATCTGTCGCCGCGCTGCAGGGCGACACCGTCGACACTTGAAGCCAAATATTCCCGTGCGGGCTATTCTCGCCTCTTAACGAATACAAACTCACTAAATGCAACCGGTGAATTTGTATCTTCATCGTTAGATACACATCCACCGACCGGCCTAGCGAAAATATACATTCACCAGTGAAAATATATTTTCACTGTAACACACGTACATATAGCTTTGACGGGTGGGACCGACGAGGGAGCCCGGTCCCGGGAAAGGGTGGGCCCCTCCGCTCCGGCTGTCCTTTTATTATTTTATTATCGTACTTTATTATCATACTGCCGCGGGGAAACGGCGTGATGATAAGTCGGTAAGATAATTAGTATAGAATAACTTTCAAGACATAAATTGTTTATCTGTTATTGTTATCTTCACTTGTGTATTTAGTTTCTTCTTAAATCAAGTTTCCGATGCATTATTTGTTCCTTATGACGGAGGGCAGAGAGTTTAACGCTTTTGGGCCTGCCACCGGGTTTTGACTTCTACTGGCGGTCGGCCTGTTCTGCGACCCTTCATGCGGCCGACCCGACAGTTTGACGTCTGGGATACACAGCTCCTGAAGATGTCGTGTATCGTCTTGCACATCAACCGGCACAATTTAAATTCATCTCTTTCAGTAAATGTAAACGGGACGTTAAACGCTGTACAATAGTCCACGCGCGACACCACAAAGAGTAGACGAAGACGTCTCCGAATACTTTTAATCTGTCAGCACTGACACAGATATGTCAAGACTAGTGTTGAGAAAAAAAAAAAAAACGCTACTCTCGACTCACTGATTGTGATTTGATATTCGATAATAACAGTGATTGAAAACTGTGACTGTGATCACAGTTTCATTACTGATACGATATCTAATTTGAAGCGTTAAAAACATATTCTACATGAAAATTAGTTTAACTATATCGACAATAGCTTACTAATTTACCTATATTACGTTTTATTTCGACAATTTCCGGTCGCCATCTTAGATTATTAATTTTCCCACTGTTTATATTTGATTTGTTTTTTTCAAATTGTCGCCCAGAATGAGAAAAATCACTGCAGAAGACCGGATTCTGATCAAAAATTTGCCAATTGAAAAACGTAGGGGTGCTAGGAAAATTATCAAAGAGTTTCAAACCAAAGCCTGGAGTATAGCTAGACATCACAGTAGGACGGAGCTCCATCTCGCACAACAAGAAATACAATTAACTGAGAATGTTAATTTGATCTCGCCAGGCGTGTGGCCACCGAACAGGACAGTAGATGATGCAGTATGGGGTGTTTTGATCATTTCTGATTAGCTAAATATTGCGCAAAAAAAAAAATTGTTTTGAAATAACTCGTGTGTTACGACGAGATGTTCTCACTTTTTTCGGAGCCACCCTGTACAATCTAATATCATCACAAAAATAATGAAAACCCTTCAAACAATGCGAGTGTTTATTTTTCGTGTCAAATGAGTAAAACGTTTTTGGAAAAATCTGCTAGATGGCGCTTATCACGAATTATGAGGTCAAAATATAAATAAAAAAGGTTATTTTCGGATCAAATGCGTAAAACGTTTATGCAAAATCTGCTAGATGGCGCTTATCACGAATTATGAGGTCAAAATATAAATAAAAAAGGTCATTTTCGGATCAAACGCGTAAAACGTTTATGCAAAATCTGCTAGATGGCGCTTATCACGAATTATGAGGTCAAAATATAAATAAAAAAGGTCATTTTCGGATCAAATGCGTAAAACGTTTTTGGCAAAATCTGCTAGATGGCGCTTATCACGAATTATGAGGTCAAAATATAAATAAAAAAGGTCATTTTCGGATCAAATGCGTAAAACGTTTATGCAAAATCTGCTAGATGGCGCTTATCACGAATTATGAGGTCAAAATATAAATAAAAAAGGTTATTTTCGGATCAAATGCGTAAAACGTTTTTGGCAAAATCTGCTAGATGGCGCTTATCACGAATTATGAGGTCAAAATATAAATAAAAAAGGTCATTTTCGGATCAAATGCGTAAAACGTTTATGCAAAATCTGCTAGATGGCGCTTATCACGAATTATGAGGTCAAAATATAAATAAAAAAGGTCATTTTCGGATCAAATGCGTAAAACGTTTTTGGCAAAATCTGCCAAATGGCGCGTATCACGAACTATGACGTTAAAATAAAAATACAAAATCACGATTCACGATATTCTCAGACTTTCAATCAGTGATGGTGAGCGCGAATCGAAGATATCGGTGATTGACTCGAGACCCTGGTCTATTCACTTGAAACAGAATTGCCAGTTAGTTACAAGGTGACGTTGTAACTGAAAACGTGAGATGTCCGCAAGAACGTACAACCGGTACATTAAATGTGACGTCACCGTTTTGAGAAATTTTTCAAAAAATCGTCTCGCTCATACGGCACCAGTTCACTTGGTCGCCTTCGGCCGCTCCAAATCTCACGCAGCTAGTTCAAATATGTGAAATTTTTTCATTTTTTAACCCATACTTATTTACTTTTATTAACTATTTATCGTACGAGTTCGTTGATTATTTAGAATTACTCATTATTAATCTATCCCGAGTCCCTTCGGTGGCACACCTCCGAAATCACTGCCTGTCCTTGCAATATCAAATCAATTGGCATATTCAAACATCTCATTATTAAATTATTAAATATATTAATTAGAAAGATATACATATAAAAACAATTTTATCGAAAAATATTGTCGTTGCGCCACCGGGATTCGAACCTGGAGCCCTTTCCTAACCGAAATCACTGCCAGTCCTTGCAATATCAAATCGATTGGCATATTCAAACATTTCATTATTAAATATATTAATTAGAAAGATATACATATAAAATCAATTTTATCGAAAAATATTGTTGTTGCGGCACCGGGATTCGAACCTGGAGCCCTTTCCTAACCGAAATCACTGTCTGTCCTTGCAAAATCAATCGATTGGCATATTCAAACATTTCATTATTAAATATATTAATTAGAAAGATATACATATAAAATCAATTTTATCGAAAAATATTGTTGTTGCGCCACCGGGATTCGAACCTGGAGCCCTTTCCTAACCGAAATCACTGTCTGTCCTTGCAAAATCAATCGATTGGCATATTCAAACATTTCATTATTAAATATATTAATTAGAAAGATATACATATAAAATCAATTTTATCGAAAAATATTGTTGTTGCGCCGTAGGGATTCGAACCTGGAGCTCTTTCCCAACAGGGGGAAGGTGCATTATGCAACTATGCTACAGCGACAACATTTTAGCGACAAATTTTCGAACTTACATGTTACCTTTTTGATATTAATACATTTTAATCGTTGCAAGATTATTAATCTATCCCGCCGGTCCGCTCGCCAGTGGCGTTACCGGTGGCCCGAGCACGCGACTGTACCGTCTCCGCGACTATTATATAATATTATATAATCACCTTGGCAAAAAAACACTTGCCAAAAATGTTATAACCCGTTTTCAAGAATAAAAATAAACCCAATCTAAAAAAAACTCATTCTTTCGTTTTTTTTCTTTTTGACGGCCTTGCGGGACTCGGATGTGCAGTGGCGTAGCTAAGGGGGACGCCGGAGCGGGATATTTGATTGGTCAATCGCGTAGTGATAAATATTCTTCTCGTATCTTTAATGGGGATGGGGGGCGGGCGCCATTTGGATACACATGACTGCAGCCACTAACGCTCTCGCTCATCTCTTGCAGGTTCGTTTATGTTAAAGATTTGCTTACCGCTAGGCCCTGCGGGCGGCTAGTGTGGCCGTATATATGTATATTGGTATGTGGACTATTCAAAAATTTGATAAATTTGGAGACTGAGGGGTGAGAATTGGTGAATTGACTTAAGCCAGCCGAAGACAGGTTGTAAGCCCTGTAATTACCGCATATTTTTCCATTAAATATAATAAAAAAATAGCTTTGTCTCTATGAGATATCTGTTAAATAATATGGAACAAATTCGAAAATATTAACACGATTTTGTAAAAATTACAAACAATCATATTTTCCGCAACAGTGTAGAATCTGCACATATACCTTGAACATTTTAGTCAGGTATTATGTTTACTATAATCATTTGGCAGTTTTCATCGGTTTTATTTATTGTATTGAGGTATTTTGACAGTCTATAAACTAATTATAATTAACATAATAAATATTTAACATGTCATACTATTTAAGAAGATCAACAAAAATCCCTTTTAAAAAGAACCCTTTAAGAGCAGTAAGGCTAATGTTGAACAAGTCAATTTCTCATTGTGGTATTTGCATGACCGGCGAATGTATGAATTTTGTATGTAAGATGTTCTACTTCTGGGAATGCGGAAGAGTGCGGATTGCCGGGTTGATCTAGATGGCACATGGAGAGATATTAATTCCAATCGGTCGGGACAATCAATACGGCCTTGCGGCAGTTCGAAGAGAAGTATTAGGTCAGCACGTGTTCTAGAGTCTTCATACTGTGGAAGTTTGCTGCATGTAAATAGAAGCCAAATGATAGAGTAGATTTAAACCTGTCTTGTATTCGTTCTAACCTCGCAATGTACGTAATCTGCCATGGATTCTAGATTTGAGAAGCGCACTCTAGAATGACTATGAACGAATGCGCAATACAGTATTTTAAAGCAGCGTGGAAGTGTTAGCAGGTTCGAAGTGTGAATCCTCGTACCGTATTAACGTAATGAATTAAATAAAAAATTAACGGGTACCTTTTGCCGAGTAAACAAAAAATAGCGCAGTCGGAGCCGTCTCAGAAAAAATGCTATTAAAAGAATACAACAACACCGTGTCGAACGGCATAATGCACGACACGGAGCGTGTGTGTCTCAATGATTGATCACCACTGAATCACTCGACGGAAACTTGCCGGCGTATTTTTTAAAAAACTAATCATCTCGATTGCAAAACAGGCGTCGTGAGAAAAACACAAGATTTGACGTCACGTTTACTCGTTTAGCAGTCGTGGACATGTCGCGATTATAAACAACACAATTTCAAAAGACAACGTGAATTTAAACATTAAATATGAATAGATCGGGTCAGCAATAATATCAGGGACGGCATTCTAAACATCGCTCATGGGCGGCGGCACATTACCGAGGTGCGACACTGCATCTAAATATAAAAATAATAATACAGTGAATAAGATGATAAATTTAACAATTCTGGTGTCTATAAACATAAATTTGCGAGGGTAAAACAGATAGAAATTTTAATACAAGAGTAAAGGGGCATTTTACATGTTTGAATTTTCAGAATTTGCTAATCATTTGATAGAAAACTGTCGTGGTTTTGATTAAAACGTTAAGATTGTCAATTTTGCATGTGCACGGTGTCGGTCATAAGTTAATTAATTATAATACGAATTAGGTAACATACAGGTACGTAAATTTGTCGCTAAAAATATCGCCGCTGTAGCCCAGTTGGATAATGCACCTTCCACGGTTTGGAAATAGATCCGGGTTCTAATCCCGGTGGCGCAACAGCAATATTTTTCGATAAAATTGATTTTATATGTATATATCTTTCTAATTAAATTTAACTACGAAACACATTCTAATATTATTCGAGTAAATTTGTATTATGTAACAATTTGACTTAGATGCTAGATTTATTTTTTAAATAATTATTGTATTTTTTTTAAATAGATTCTGGTAAAGAAACAATAATATACGTTTTTAGTTAGTTATGACATCCTGAAGAAGAACGAAACCGGTAGATGTATTTAAACTCAATAAGTGGTTAATAAAACAAAGATAACAAATAAAAATTATTCCACCTTTGTAAGCGGTTTTTATTCTAATGTATACCATAGACAGTATAAGTAAGAAAATATATTTTTTCTTACTCGAAATAAAAACAATGTACACTCGGGTCGTTTAATCAAGCACTATACAGCTATAGACTTTCTAGATCCAATACATTCAAGATGTCATAGAAATATGTAAATAACGAAACGCAATACATAATACTATAATATGAAAATTATTTCCATATAACCAAACCATATCTTTATATATCTTCATTCTTTACTCTGTCGTGAATGGATACGCCGATGAGTGATCTCATTTCCACAGCATTCAGTCTATTTTTGTTCCTCTTCTGCCAGCTCCAGGCCTCACTTCCATACTACAGTGTCGGTATCGGGACTACCTTCCCGTTAGATTCAATTCCATTCAAAGCACCGTTCACCTTATTCCCAGCAGTCACCCTCCTTTCGATATCTTTCGAGTTCATTGAGATTAATCAAAATAACATTTTTACACGGTAGACGCGTTCTACAAATAACCTTAAAAAAAATAATTAATAGTATTCATAGAAAAATTCTAGTTTAAGTTCCCTGAATTTAAAGTAACGTGCTATTTGAAAAAATAACAACACTGTGTATAGAAAATCGTGTAAAAGAAGGAGACTCGATAAGTAAAATATTATTCATAATATCGCAGGGGCGTGCAGTGCATACAATCAAAAAATCTGTGCACTACTAAAAATTCTGGGAAACAAATATAAATGAAATAATTCGATTAACATAAAAGGAAACATCATTTTACAATTAGACTCACCGCTGTACCTGTATTCGCCGCATCGAGGTATTCACATTACTCTGTTCTATCTTTAAGCTGATGAATAACTCAAGTCATACAATTGGCTATTCACTGAATTTAAAATTCCTTTCGGTCGATCCGTTTTGTATGGAGTCGTAACCAAACTGCGTGCAAATCATTGAAGTGTCTACTTCCTCTTTTATTAATTCGCAAATTTTACTATCTCACTGTTTTTAACGTGTTGATTTCATGGCCGTTGGTGCATGAATTTGTTTTTGATTTGGTAAAAACAAAAAGCGATCGGCATAACTATTTCCCACGTTAACCTTTAATAAAAAAATGATAATTTCCTTTAGTTATTACGTGAAGGATTTTCAAACAATAAAAGAATCATGTTCGGTCATAAAAAGAGTTCTTAAAAACGTAGATACATTTTTTAATATGGGTAAGAAGGTATATTATTTTATGTTAAAACTTAAACTTTAAAAACTCTATTAATAGTACACTAAAATTATAAATAAATACACGGTAGAGTCGTATAAATGGCGGATTCATTTTATCTAAAAACGTTGGATAAACGAAAGTACATATATTATATATAATTATGTTAAAGAAACAACATAGCACATATTTTTGATTATTTAACGACATCCTGAAGAAGAAAATGATATTTTTCCAAAATTTTAAACATTATTTTGTAGATTCGCATCTCAAATGATTCAAATCGCCTTGTCGTTTCTTCGGTAGGTGTCCACGCTTCCGTTCCAGCATCTGACCATGCTCAGTCGTGATCTAAGGTTGCGGATCACGACTGCAGAACGCGCGGATAAAGAGTTCGCTCGATGCCGCAACACAATATTAATTATACTATAATAGGAAATAGTGTACACACTAAAATATAAGGCATAGATATTCAATGTGAAAGTAAATAGGAAATTCGTATCATTAATATATTTATTATTAATTGTTCTCCTAAAAATTCTGACGTCTGCTGTCAGATCACTCAAAGGTATTTGAGATTCCATAAAAATAAGGTAGATGGCTCTTTCAAATAATGGAACGATCAAATGTATTAATATCAAAAAAGGTAACATGCAGGTTCGAAAATTTGTCGCTGAAAATATTGTCGCTGTAGCATAGTCGGATATTACACCTTCCCCGGTTAGGAAAGAGATCCAGGTTCGAATCCCATATTTTTCGATAAAATTGATTTTATATGTATATCTTTCTAATTAATACATTCAATTCGTATTTATAAATAAAATTATTTGTCATATTCATTTTCTAACGACATATTTCTGTAGTGTTTAATACAAATTAAATTAATCGACTAGAAAGGTATACAGAAAAAATATTTCATCGCTACAGGGATTCGAACCTGGATATCTTCCAATCCGGGCAACGTGCATTAACCGATTACGCCACAGCAGACAGTATTTTATTGACAAATTTTCAAACCTATATTTTTTTACGAAATCTCAAATACCTTTGAGTAAACCGATAGGAGACGTCAAAATTAACAATTCGTTTCTATTAAATTTTGGACACACTGATACAACTTAAATATTATTAAGGAAAACACATTGTTATTGTGAAGTTGGAATTATTTAGAATTACATACGTCTATAAAATATAAAATATCACAGAGCTATGTTTGGAATAATTACAAATTCACAAACATTAAAAGAACTAAAGTAGACTGAATGCACTCTAGATCAAATGAGATCACTTAGGCGTATTCGTGACAAATCTATGCATTGCAGAGTAAAGAATGAAGAAATAAGGAAAGAATGTAAAGCTGATGTTAGTACAGTGAGTAAGATTAAGAAATGATCACTTAGGTGGTTCGGTCATATGGAACGGATGAATGGTAAGAAATATATATACGACGCAAGTGTTGATGGCACCAGAAATAGAGGACGTCCGCGGAAGACTCGGCACGACCAGGTAAACTGTTCTGTTAGAAGCCTCAACAATCGGCGAGCTCGTGTGAGAAGATGTATGAATGTGAAAGAGTGTGGCGCTCAATCCTCTCTGCCTACCCCCGCGGGGAAACGGCGTGATGGTAAGTAAGCAAGTTACATTTTCAGAAAATATAGTTCTAATGTATACGGTTGGTATAGCGAAATCGGAGAACGCACTTCTCCGAATAGGAAGAGGTGCAGGTTCGAATCTTGGTAACAACTACATATTTTTTCGATAGATAAGATTTGTTCCTGTAAATCTTTCTAATCGATTAATTTAATTTATATTGAAATATCACAAAACTATGTTCTGAAAATGCAACTTCACGGTAAAAATGTATTCTTAATAAAATATACAACCAAAAATGAAGAATTATACGTTTTAACCTAAATTTTATTAATGGTATTTTTATTTTGTTACCCAGTTGAACTTTGTAACGAGCCAGTCTTAATAGAACGTTATTCGTTTGATTCTTCGGCAGCCTGTTATTATTTAAGAAAAAATTTTCTAACGAGAAAAACAAATCCAACGTACGCGTTGTATATTACACACGCCTGAGACGCATAATGCGTTATATGCAAATATTATACCATTAAATAGACGACTGCAATATCCTAATAGGAGATCGATTTAAAAATAATTTATCGAATGCCGGACATGCATATTACGAAATGCGAAATATGACATCCAACGTCGAAACAGCGTACATATAACAATTAATTTAAATAATAATTCATATAAGGCACAATCGGCTATCGCCGTTATTCGGTTCCAAAAGTCTTCAGCGAAAAAAAAAATATGCAAAGGTTCAGAGTTCAATCAAAGTTTCGCGTAGATAACAGAACTGCCGTGGTAAAAATAGATTAATTATACAATGACAGATTTGTATCTCGGTATGTGGGGCGCATTACATATTCGCCGCCCTCGCGACAATATATTATAACAACATATTTACTCAAGCAACTGTGTAAACTCACCCATATAACGCAGAACAGCGCGAAATCAAAACAACCTTGACAGCGAAATATAACCTAAATTGTGCATCTTTTGTGAATCAAAAACATGATTACGACCACAGATGCAAGCAATTTGACTCACTTGTGTCGATAATTTGTGACTCGATCACCATTTTCTCTGCGTTTTAACGTTCTTCATTGAATAACATACACATATAAATAAACAATGGGCGTCCCGCACTGCTCGCACGACTGAAAAACACTCGCGATGATGCGAAACACTAAAACAGTTCATAACACAATAATATTGAGCAAATTCCAGCTGTAATCCATAGATAAGCTGTAATCTTAACACACGAGCTACAAGCTAACCAGGAATACATGTAAATACATACGATAATAACTCTTACGTAAATATCCCTCAGTATCAAAATTGCTTGCATTGCTCGGCTTAATATTTTAGAGACGCTTTTAATTGGCCGACACCTTGACACCCGCGAACGAAAAATATATTATATTTACATTCACGCGATAAATAATCGGCGATTACTCTATTTTTATCAAAGTTTTTTTGGCACCAAATATCAAAACATGTTAAATATTTAGTTATTTATAATAAGTCGCAAATGCGATTTTGAAGGTGAATTCAGAAATCGATGAAAATAAATTTGAATGATGTCTTGGTACGGTAAAGAATGAATGAATAAAAATAACGCATAAGTACAAAATCGCGTGGATTTCAAGGTCAATGATGTCTAATCACGTGACATGCGATAGTCCTCGACGTTCCAAAACAAACGCTTGTATTATATTACACATTTGAATGTCTAAAATAAATTCTTCCGGTCAGCACTGGATGCACAACTTCATCACGAGTCGGGCATTCTCCCCGTAAAAGAGTTCATAACACAGATCTCCAAACGTTTTTATAATGGACTTTTAAAGCACTCCAATCCAACCATCAACTCATTGGCTAAACATGATCCGACCATACCGTCGTGATTTAAACGTCCAAAATTCGTTCTCCTTTAGAAGCTTAATTCAATGCGCCCGCTAGCAATTACATAAGCAGATTGTTACTTTTGTTGTTTTAAAGAAACAAAAACTTTTAAAGGTCTAAACCTGAGATAAAACTGCTACAACGGTATATTGAAATACCTAATTGCATCTCTAGATTAACTGTTTATATATATATATATTTTTTGTACATTGATAATTGCACTTTGCTTACTGTTATACCGGAGGAACACTGCTATAATACAGTAAATTTCTAGTGTGGCAGGCAGGGTACCCAAACATTTGTCTTACTTTCTTACTGATATGTTGTATTTACTTTGCTAAATTTTATATGCATACCCTCGGTACATTTGTCCGATATTAGAAATATAACGCAACACTCATAGTAATTAACTAGGTAAAAATGTATTATTAATGAATATTAATTTGGAAGAGTAATACGTCAGACCGTTAGACATTATTTATCAATGTATTAGTATTATTAATTCTAATAATCAAACTTTTCAGGCCATTAAGGCATACTCCCTATGAAGGGGCAAGGGGTCCTTCGGACCCAGTATCTCGTTAAGTCGTGAAATCAAAGTCAAAAAAAACCTAACCATGTTTAGTGATGGTAAATCGTTATTTAAGCCGTTATTGTGACTGTGATTGTGTTCGATTGTAACGATGACTGATAATTGATTATGGTAATTCTTTAAGCGACTACTGGTAGACTAGATAGTAAACCTCAAAGAGTTAAATTAATTATAGTCCCTATTTGCCATCACTATCACGTATAATTCATTATTAAACTGAGCCGATATCGTGAAATATAGATCCAGGTTAATATTAATTTGATTATAGCTTGATATTTTTCACATTTTCTAAAGAACTTCACGTTAATTGGATATTAGTTTGAAATTACAAAAGTATGAGAGCTAAATATGAGAAAAAACTTTTGCAAAGATAATGCTTTCAACTTTATGAGTCTGACGTAGTCAAATATTTAAAAATCTAATCTAACGAGCATTTGGCTCGGGTGGAACTATCTTTATAAACTAGAGGGGAGATTATCAAAAATAGTACCAATGTTGTATTTGCATTCGGTATAGAACATATACTCTATCAATTCTTGATTACCAAGCTTCCCTGTCTTCTAATGTCAAGTCGGTTTAGCTGCGTACCGACTCATTAATCCTTAGCAGATACTCAAATCGTCTAAGCAGATCTATCGACGATTGTTCAAGCCAAAATCACCCGAGGAGCACACCTGGCTGCAGGTGAAAATGTAATTTTCAATATTTTATAGTCTTGACATGTGCGGATGGATAAATAACACATTTCAGTGAAAATCGGACGAAAATCCGGCCGACGTAATTTTATCAAATATTACATATAATTTTTATTTGTTAATCGCGTAGATATGCTAAAATAATTGATATGTATATTGCACAGCTTACAAATTAGAGCAGTTTAAGATACAATTACTATTTTTTATCAGTTTTCGAACATAATAATCTTTTCACAGGACGCTTTCATGTGTCGAACCCGCGCACGCGCGCCCCGCTCCAGTGACTGGACCGATAAGACGTCACGTCTAACAGCATATAATATAAATTAGTATTAAATAAAATGACCAGTCGAAATATCTAGAAAATGTCTTACTGGTATACAATAAAATAAGTTATGTATGAAGTCATGACTATTTAAGTACTAATTTAAGATATTTTGCCAAAAAAAAACATGTTTAGAGTATATAATAAATTTATAAGGATCCTTAATATGCTTAATGTTAAGCGTACAATATATGTAAAGCTGCCAGAAAATCACGGAAAAGCAACATTTGCAGGAGATCATTTCAGTTACCACAAATATTACAAATAAGGGTAATAAAATAAATGTAAGAATGGGTAAGTTATCTTGGCGTATATATAAGGGCGCGTTTGGCTCAGAGATTCAGATTTAAAAAAATATCAAGATTCTTCGAAATTCGTCTCTATTACAACCTTCGTCATTTTATTCTTCTACCAAGATAAACAAGTGCCGAGTTCCTGGGCTTCTGGTACCTACAGATGTTTCTGTAAAGATAATGAAACTTGACCAGTTCAGGTCGACTTCTTCTTCCTTTTAAAATAACTGCTGTTCTGCCGAGTTCCCGTACCACAGGAAAAAATATTAAACAATGATTCTTTGGACGATGTTGAATAGCGTAATTCTTCAGAGTGTATGTTATATATATATATATATATATATATATATATATATATATATCATTTTGATCACATCCATACATATATATATATATATATATATATATGTCTTTGTATGGGTGTGATCAAAATGATCAAATATGTGACTGATAATCAGTTCCCAAGTCGGCTTATCTCTTGACCTAGTAGGGAAATACTGAAAGTGTAAGCAGATTAAAACAATCAGTACTTATATGATAAATACTTAGTTTATTGTATAACGTTTTACAATTATGAATAACAAGATTCAAATTGCGATTTAAAAATGCAGAATATTATTAAAATATTTAGATTCTGTCGCGTGCCCGTGTAACATTCAAGAGTACAACATTCGAATAACCTGGTTACGCCCACTTTTGCACCTTTTAAAGCATTGTAATCGATAATATGGATTTGGTAATAATTCTCCAACAACATTTTATTTACGAATATAGTCTTTAGTGTCCGGTATACAAAACCTACAATCGCAATAATGAAAAATTAATTTCCATTTCTCAATGATTGTTGTCAAATACATGCTTTGTCTATGGTTTTTAATTAATTTGTCTATGATTTGCGTTGACATCTGACAGCTTGGCAGGTCCCATTTGTTTATATTCTCGAATATGTCAATTTGTCATTTGATTTGAGGGGCGCGTTCACAAAAAATGGAATCTTGTGTCAACGCGCAAAGTGGACCCGAAGTGTGCAGGACCTGTCTGTCGAGCTGTGAGAACATGGAGTCGATTTTTGATTCCAAACAAATTGACATTCCCTTGTCCATAAGCGACATGCTTATGAGTTTTTGTTCTATTGAGGTAAACAAATTGACAATCTTGTTTTCAGTGCATGATTTGATCGGGTTCCGTGGCTTGCTGTGCGAAATATATGTTTCTTAATTTAAAAAATTATTTCGATGCATTTTGTCTGATGGAAGATATTACTATTCATAATTACTTCACGGCCCTTTACAACTTTCGTCTTACGCACAATATGCTGTCATTGAGACGTTGTTATTTCCGTGTCTTGCATTAATAGTTGACGGTCTGACGTTTAACCGACTCGTGGATTGTGATTGCAGTTGGTGGCGGGCGACGGCCACGCGGAGCAGATCTGCGCCGAGTGCTCCCTGGAGACCCTCAGGGCCTACAGTTTCAAGCTCAAGTGCGAGAAGTCCGACGAAGTGCTGCGCAGCCACGCTCGGGTGAGTTCCCATTACGATCCTCGGCAATCGAGTGCTCGACTTGTGTCACAGACTTAGCACTATTTTGGATACCTGACTAATTTACGAGGAGTTATTAAAATTCGTTACGGGAAACAATGTTACCGTATTACATCGATTATATAATGCCACCGATTATAAGAAGCACCCTTATTTTTGTAAGCTATAAAGAAAAAAAATTAAATTAAAACTTTATTATAAAAAGGGAAATATTAATATTTACTTTAAAACAAATACTTTGTTATATATATATATATATATATATAATATATTTTTTGCATTATATAGGTTAAGTAAGTTAGGGTATTATTGTGATGCACATATCTCTTAAATCGTACCCTTATAGGGCCGGTTGTGTGAGCTTGGTAACTTTTTACTAACGTCCGTAATAAAGATTCAGCTTGAGATTCCTCGCATTACTGATCAGGGCGACCAGTGTAAGAAAGATACATGACGCAAATGTTGATGGTCATCTGCGGAAGACTTGGCATGACCAGGTAAACCACATGTTCCTGTTAGAAGCCTCAATAATCGGCGAGCTTGTATGCGACGATGTATAAATGTGGATGAGGCGAGAATTGTGTGTCAGGATAGAAGAGTGTGGCGGTCTATCCTCTCTGCCTATCCCGTTGAGAAACGGCGTGATGGTACGTTGGTTAGTTAGTTTTTGCAAGTCAAGAGATTTAATAACTATCAAGAAGAGGTGCACATTTGGGACACAATCTCCGCAATGAGAAATCTGATATTTGACAAGTCATCATGCAGGGGAAGTTAGAAGGTAGCAGAGCAGCAGAGCCGGTAGTGTAGGTACGAAGAGATCATCTTGGCTGTGTAACCTCAGAAAGTGATAGTCAATGTCCAAAATGTTGGTTGTCTTATACAGGATATAGCAAGATGGTCGCCAACTTTACGTAGAAGGTGGCATATGTAGAATAAATCTTGTTAAAAATTGTGTACGCGCTATATATTTGTCAAATCAAGTGTGTGCGCACTGCCTTAGAAGGAACATTGCTTGCGGGTGACGAACCAAACCATATTTATATTAAAAACCGTAAAGAAGCTCAATATCTCAGTTTGTTGTAAACATCAGAAAATGTCACTAAAATATTTCACATTTCACAGCATTTGGACTCAGCTTACAAGAAGGAAATCAAGAGTCCGGTCGGTTTTCTCGAATTGAAACAGGAGAATGTCGACGTGAAATCCGAAGAAGAACTATTCCCTGTCGACATTTACAACGCCTGCGTCAAAGACGAAGACGGCATCTCCGATAATGATGAAGATTACGTTCCGTCGACGGACGAGTTCAGGGAGAGCAGGAGGGTGGCGCGGGTTAAAAAGGAAAGAAAAAAAGTAAAGAAGAAGAAGAAAAAGGGGAATGATTTTGATTCAATGACCACAATCACAACGGGAATGTACAAAGCGATGTGAGTATTGGATGCTGATGGCGGGCGATGTCTGTATTAACTGTTTTAGTGCCAAGTATTTTCTTAAAATGTATGATATAGTGCCAAATAAAATTCTGCTTTTTTTATATCACTTATTACTGTTAGAAAAAAAAATTTCTCTAAAAATTATCCGATTTTTAAAATTATTTCCCCAATTTAACAATTGTTTATTGAAAATGAAAATCTAATGTACTTACTTACTTACCATCACGCCGAGAGGACAGAGCGCCACACTCTTCTGTCCTGACACACAATTCTTGTCTCATCCACATTCATACATCTTCTCATAAAAACTCACCGATTGTTGAGGCTTCTAACAGAACCATCATCCATTATCTGATTTACCTGGTCGTGCCAAGTCTTCCACGGACGTCCTCTATTTCTGGTTCCATCAACATTTGCGTCATATATCTTTCTTACCATTCTCTCCTCATTCATCCGTTCCATATGGCCAAACCACCTAAGTAATCCTTTTTCAATCTTACTCACTATACTAACATCAGTTTTACATTTTTTTCTTATTTCTTCATTCTTTACTCTGTCATAAATAGATTTGCCACAAATACATCTAAGTGATCTCATTTCCACTGCATTCAGTCTACTTTCGTTCCTTTTCTGCCAGCTCCAGGACTCACTTTCATACATCAGTGTCGGTATCAGGATTCCATTGTGCACGGCTAGCCTTGCCTGGGTTGACAAATTCCCGTTAGATATAATTCCATTCAAAGCGCTGTTCACTTTATTTCCTGTAGTCATCCTCCTTTCGATATCATTCTCAGTTTCTATTGAGCATACTTCCCAAATACACAAACTCATCTACTTGTTCCAAACATTCATCACCTCCAAGTATTTAGCTTTCCTCCTTCTCGAATACCATCACTTTCCACTTGTTAACATTCATCATGAGGTCGCTCTCCTTGCATACATCGTACATTCTACTCACCAGATTCTGTAGTTCTTGTTTATTATTCGCTATTAGTACTGCATCTTTAGTACTTACACATACATGAAATTATAATTCTTTCCAATAATTTTGGCAAATGCAGGAAGGGATTTAAAAAAATTATTCAAAAAATTTTGGAGTATTTTACTTCTGATTGATCCTAATCGGTCTTTCTACAATATATATGTTTATATAGACATGGAGATGGTAGATATCTATGCTATGTTCATTAACCATTGTAAAAACCTTATCCTTTCCAGTATAATTCTTGCGATGAGAGATTTTTATTTGAACATTATTATATCTATTTGATTATTATATCTATTTGAACAGTTTTACGTTTCAGTTTAGAATGCCCGAAATGCCACGGCCTCTTCAAGACCTTTCACATGATCTGCAAACACCTCATCAAGGTGCATCAGACCATCGTGAGGAACGAAGAGCAACTCGGCAAACTCGCCGACGGACTTAAAAAGACCACTTTGAAAACGGAACAGATTAAAGCGGACGAGGAAGATTCTAACGTCACCGACGCTGTGAAAAACGAACACGCAATGAAACCCGATTGCCTGGAAGGCGGAAAACCGTCGAGATACAAGTGTTCGAGTTGCGACTTCACGTGCAGGAGTTTCGACGTGATCAAGTCGCACATCGTCGGTCACAGAGGCGAGAAATATATCCAGTGTGACGAATGCGAGTATAAGTAAGTACTTTTTAAAAATATATTGACCACTGGAGACAGGTAACATATTACCATATTGATTTATTAATTCATTAACCCTTCCCCAGCCATGCTGTAACACAAGTCTACCGCTCCAATTAAACCTATATATTTCCGTAAATACACGCAGCACAAAATTAATATTTTAACTAAATTTAAAAAAAAACATTCAAGCTTAGAAATGACTAACGATTTGTAGAATTCGCTTTATAATAAATTATGTAAAAGTAATTATTTTTCAATTCAATTCCTTTTAAAATTGCTACGTAGGAAAAAAATAGTATTTGCAGTAAGATAGAAAAATATCAAACATTAGTTTCACGGCGATAAGAATAACAAACCTAGGAATATAATTATTTATCTTTCTCAATAATTAAATGAAGAATAATAAGAAGTCATTTTGTATAGAACATGAATCAATGAATGCTACGAATAATATATATTTTTTCATTTTTAATGCTTGATATTTAGAGTATACGTACGTGATCATGCAATTAATGCAATTTAACCTCGTAAAAGCATTTTTTCATAAAAATGCAAAAAAAAACTTTAAAAATACTTAACGGTAACATAAGTTGGCAGCATGGTCGCTTACGGATATTTTCTATCACGGTATGGTAAAGGTTAACTAGTACATAAGTATACATATATATATTTGGTCTAACAAAAACAAATATTTTTTTTAATATTTGCAAAATTTGTGGCAACATATTATATAAATAATAAGAAAAAAACACTGTGTTTTAAACCACTATTTATTTACAAATCAATACGTTTCAAGACGGTCTTCTGCGGTGATTTTTGTCATTCTGGGTGACAATTTGAAAAAAACCAAATATAAACAGTGGGAACATTAATAATCAAAGATGGCGACCGGAAATTGTCGAAATGAAACGTAATATAGGTAAATAGGTAAACTATTGAAGCTATTGTTGATATAGTTCAACTAATTTTGATGTAATTATATCACATTTTACGATATCTTCTCATTTTTTTTGGGCCATTCTGTATATTATTTGTAATCAATGTGTTCTGTGATAATAAATAATATCACTAAGATATAACTCTCTCATTTGGCACAACCGGGCCCGGAAGATTGAGGGGTTGCGGCTTAAAATAATGATATTAACCCTTCTCAAACCGTGCAGTGACACAGGTCCACCGTCATAATTAAACCTGTAATATTTCGGTAAATACATGCAATATAAAATTCATACTTTAGATAATCTTCTTCTTCTTCTTTTAAACAGGCAATCCATCCTTCAATAGTGATTTGTGCCATTAATCAAGTTAAAACATTATTTTATAGATAGGAGTACAACAATATTATAGAATATGAAATATTATATTACAAGTTCATACCATTGTCGTTCAAGAAATTTGCTATCATATAGATTAAATGTGGCGAGTTCAGGGAAAGAAGATGACACTAGTTAAACGGGAGTTGAAAATTACCATTGACAAGATTACTGTTAAAAAAATCTGTGATCCGCAATGGACAGGCAAAAAAGATATGGTCGAGGGTCTCCTTCTCGGCACCACACTCACACATTTGGGAATCTATTAAGTTCAAACTGAATAAATGTGAGGCTACCTGGCAATGCCCAATTCTCATTCTAGAGATATTTGATATTGTTCTTTTGAGACTTTCCTGTTGGAGAACCGAGGGGTGCGGGGAATAGATTTTTTGATCATTTTAAGCCGATTACCCTTGTGATTATTTGGATCCATCCATTGTGTAGTCTAGATAGAATTCAAACGTTTTTTTACCATATTAAGTCTATATTTTAGATAATTCTGAGGAAAATATTAGTGCTTAGGAATGACTAGTGAAAAACCAATTATGAAAATATTAGCGCTTAGGAATGACTAGTGAAAAACCAATTATGAAAATATTAGCGCTTAGGAATGACTAGTGAAAAACCAATTATGAAAATATTAGCGCTTAGGAATGACTAGTGAAAAACCAATTATGAAAATATTAGCGCTTAGGAATGACTAGTGAAAAACCAATTATGAAAATATTAGCGCTTAGGAATGACTAGTGAAAAACCAATTATGAAAATATTAGCGCTTAGGAATGACTAGTGAAAAACCAATTATGAAAATATTAGCGCTTAGGAATGACTAGTGAAAAACCAATTATGAAAATATTAGCGCTTAGGAATGACTAGTGAAAAACCAATTATGAAAATATTAGCGCTTAGGAATGACTAGTGAAAAACCAATTATGAAAATATTAGCGCTTAGGAATGACTAGTGAAAAACCAATTATGAAAATATTAGCGCTTAGGAATGACTAGTGAAAAACCAATTATGAAAATATTAGCGCTTAGGAATGACTAGTGAAAAACCAATTATGAAAATATTAGCTCGTAGGAATGACTAGTGAAAAACAAAATTATGAATCGTACAAAAACAATTATTTTTTCCATTCAATCTGTTATAAAATTAATATGTTGGTAAAAATACAATTTGTGATATGAAAGACAGAGATCACACACTGTTTTCACAGTGAAAAGAACAACAAACATACAAATATAATTGTCTCTTTCTCACTAATTAAATGAAGAGAGATAAGAAAGAAGGACACATTGTATAGGACTTAATAAATGCTCTAAATTATTTGAGGCTTCTAACAGGACAACCTGGTTTATATGGTAGTGTCAAGTCTTCCGCGGACGTCCTCTACTTCTGATGCCATCAACACATGCATCATATGTCTTTCTTATCATTCATCCGTTCCATATGACCAAAACACATAAGGAACCCTTTCAGCTTTACATTCTTTCCTTATTTCTTCATTCTTTATTCTGTCATAGATGGAGGTGCCACATATACGCCTAAGTGTTCTCATTTCCACTGCATTCAGTTTACTTTCATTCCTCTTCTGCCTGCTCCAGGTCTTGCTTCCATACATCAGTGTCAGTACCAGGACTCCATTGTCGACTGCTAGTCTTTCCTCAGTTGACATGTTCTCATTAGCTATATTTCCATCGAAAGCGCCGTTCACTTTATTTCCCGCAGTCACCCTCCTTTCGATATCTTTCTCTGTCTTTCCGTTTCTATCTAACATACTATCCAAATACACAAATTCGTCTTATTCATAATTTTTCAAAATTGAATGCTTAATATTTAAAATAAATTCGTGCCATTAAACCCATTTAAGTTAATAAAAACATTTTTTCTATCTGTTATTTACGGTAACACAAGTTGACAGCGTGGCTGCGTTCGGGTATTTTATGTCATGGTACGGTAAAGGTTAAAACTATTAATTGAGAGCCAGTTGCTGAACCTTTTAACTGATAACCATATTTGAAATAAAATACATCACATAGGGTAAGAGCAGGCTTTAAGGGTATCTATCAAAAGCTTGGAACTGTTATTCACAAATAGTAAAAAGATTTTTGAAATGTGACTTATGGCCCTGCAAAGTCAAGTGCATGTAATCACGCTTATAGCTTAGTGTGACGTGCAAAGTTTGGCGTGCTAACACGCTCATCATATTTAAGAAGTTAAGTACCGGAAAAGGAGAGTTTATTGTGCTTATTAAAACAATTATGATATAATAGAAGACGCGTGTTTATCCAGGTGCAACGGCATGACCCTGTTGGTGCGCCACAAGCGCGTGCACACGGGTGAGCGCCGCTTCCCGTGCCCCGACTGTCCCTACCGCACCACCTCGAGCTTCCAGCTGCGCAACCACACGGCCGCCGTGCACAGCGCGGAGACGCCCTTCGCCTGCCACTTCTGCCCGTACACAGCTAAACTCAAGCTCACGTAAGTCAGTGCGCAAGGGAATGCCGTATATCCAATGCGAGCTGTGTAATGTGATCGTTAGAATGAAATGATTTAACCAGGTTTGAAAATTTGTGTTCAATGTGCTGTGTTGGTGTAGCACAATCGGTTAATGCATATTTCCCAGATAGGGAGAGTTCCAGGCTCGAATCCCGGTAGCAACAATAATATTTATCAATAAAATTGATTTTATATGTATATCTTTCTAATTAACTAACTTTCCATTACGCTGTTCCACTGCGGAGGTAGGCAGAGAGGATGGAGCGCCGCACTCTTCTGTCCTGATACATAGTTCTCGCCTCATCCACGTTCATACATCTTCTCATACAAGCTCGCCGATTGTTGAGGTTTTTAACAGGACCATCCTCCAGTATCTGGTGTACCCTGTCGTGCCAAGTCAAAAATATATCATTCCGAATAATTACAACTTCACAATGAGAATGTGTTCTCCTTAATAATATGTTGTTTAATGTTTCTGTATAGTGTAGTGCTGTTAATATATGTATTTATTACAAAAAAGTAGATATTTCAAATGTTGCAAAAGAAAGCCTGCGATCGGTTCGAAGTTGAACATATTGAAGTTGACCTATTGGACTCTTATTGGATAATGCACCAAAATCAGGTAAGAATACGATTGTGCAATTTATATAAAAATAATTCTTAGTTAAGTAGTTTATACCCCGATAATAAAATTACAGTAAAGTACAAAATTACTTTTTTACATCTGCGTTGATCTAATGTCAAATAGTAATTGGCGACACCGACTTGTTTATCTGTCATATTACGTCTCTTTTGTCGTACAAACAAGACATGCAGGTCGAACGGTGCATTTTGTATGGAAGCATAAAACAAAATAACAATAGGGTTGTGCATCCCCAAATAAGAAAGATCTAGAATTATGGTAGTGTTTTATTTCGCGGTGGGAGTAATAATTTAATCAGTTCATTTATCATATTTGCGCGCATAATTTTTTTGTACAAAATTGACTGCACGGCTGACTTCACGGTCCGCACACGCGACATAGTAATTAGAGGGGACGTTGCCGATGAGAATTACAAGGAAAGGTGCACACTTGGGATTCGGGACACATTTGCGGCGATTAAAAATATGAGAAAGCAATATTTGAATATGTCCGCACACAATTACTGAATTTTCTCCTATAAAGGTACTGTAATTAAACAAATTGAAATTGAAATTGGGCAGAACGGTGAACGTTACATTGTGTAAAGCCGATGACAGGTCGTAAGGCCTATATGCAATACTTCCATATTTGTCCATTAATAAAAAAGATATAGCTTCATCTCCATGAGATATTTGTTTAAAAATACGAAAAGTGTTCAAAGGTTTTTGGTGAAACTTTGTGGAATTCCATGATTATTTTGTAAATTGACTTGAAACATTATTTTATTCCGCTATATTTTTTTTATTGTGTTAAACGATAGAACGTTTTCGGGAACATCTTCCCATTATCAATATTATAATTCAACTAAAATGAGAAATACTCTCAGATAATGATGTAATATATGGTGCGTTTGGAATTAACGGAGGTTAGACTATAAGAAAAGATCTAGGAAATTTAGAAAAATTTAATTTAATAATAAAAAATTTAACAATAAAACATAATAAATATTCAAATACCGCCCATTACATCCCCTCTCTTATCCATTTTAACTCAACCCCCGCCCCCCACATCCGTTAACTCCAAACACACCGTATATTACTGTACGAAAGTGGCTTTAATTTTATTTGAATTATTACTTTAATTTAAAATCTTAGTATAAGACTACACAGTTTGTTATCCCGTCACCGTCTGTATGTTCCATCATTGAACGGTAGAGAGTCTCATTGGAATGGAATAGTGTTTGAAGGATTAATGTCAATGAAACCGTCAACGTTCCGCAGCCTCCAGCACCACATCCAGCGCAAGCACGAGAACAAGCGGCCGCACGAGTGTCAGCACTGCCTGAAGCGCTTCTACGCCGGCAAGGATCTGAAGATGCACCTGCGAACGCACACCGGGGAGAAGCCGCACGTGTGCGAGCACTGCGCCATGGCCTTCAGTCAGGTGACTTCTCTATTCTCACCGTGTTAACCGAGTTGACAAATCGCGATGCAAACTTTTGAATATGTCACTATATAGTTGCACAAAATCTTGCATTAGTTTAAGTCGATTGAGCCTTGTGGCGTTGACCCAAATCAACAAAATATTACTGTTACTTACTTTTTTTATCAGTACTTCCCAAGTTGTATATCTCACTGAAGATTGTTGATAGTTCATTAAGTAATTAGTTAGGTTAGGTTACAATGATCTATAACTATTCATGGAGACAAATGGCCGAGTACACACACACACACACACATATACATCTACAACCGGCGGTGCTGGTGCGCTGACACACATACACACATATTCACAAAATCTCAAGGACACGATGATTACTTTAAAAACAGCTTTCCTACTGTCACTGGTTGTGATACCGACTCCTCCTTGCAGAAGTCCAACCTGATGAAGCACGTGCTGGTGATGCACAGCGGGGCGGCGGAGCGCGCGCACGCGTGCCCCCAGTGCGCGTACCGCGGGCGCACCCTGGCGGACCTGCGCTCCCACCAGCGCCGGCACTCGGGGGCCCGTCCGCACACGTGCCCCGTGTGCCAGGCCAGCGTCACCACCAAGAGCACGCTCAAGCTGCACATGTGAGTCGGCCCACTTGTCATTATTCGGGGGAGGGGGTGAGTTATATGCGCTGTTCTTGCACAAGAAAGAAAGGCAGAATTCCTTGTGGATGGGTACCCTCCGCTAACCCAGAAACGCTTTATGTTTTACAAGCAATAGTTCTCATACCGGTCCTACTTTTCCCTCCACACTAATCCAGGCCATGCTGTATCGTAATGCAGCACACGAAACAACAATCAATATCATTGTGCACATAAATCACAGGATCGCAAACAATACAGTGCTGATGCACTGGAGCTGAATAAATCCACACCGCGAATGCTATCGCGATGTCGCGCTCGAACAAATATCGGTCACGTTGACGTCTGCTGACGTCAAGGTCACTATTCACACTGAAGACGAGCATAAAAGAAAGGTTATGGGTATGAATTTGAACTTGGAAAGGTGTCAATAACACGCGCCAAAAATGTGTTTTACGAATCCGACATGGTGAGAATGCTCCGTAGAACAGTGATTGCGTTTTTTCAGTTAAGGGAATTCAGACAGCACATATACGATTTAATCTAGACACTAGAGAGCCATAACCGATAGAAACCACTCTGGTACAGCCTAGGAGGGGTGGCAGACGGGTTACCCCATTATTAATACCCCACACTAGCAGTATCTCCCAGCATGACACCCATGTCCTAATGAACTCCCGGAAGAATTCTAGAATAACTACGCAGGAAGATACAGGAGATAGCGGGGCGTGAAGATGAAAAGTAGAGGAGCGGCATAGCGGAAGACGTGTCGACGGCGAGCGATCGGGCCAGACTGAGCTCCGCGGCCTCACGGTGACTGTGTTATTGGCAACAAACCTCAGAAGTTATGTTTACAGCAGTGTCAGTTGTAGTATCTAAACCGTGCCTTGACTCTTCGGTTAAACTCAAACAAAAAAATGTGATGTATACCGGTTTTGGTTCTAGTTATGAATGCTACAACGTTGTATGTGTACAAGACTTTCCATTTATAAAAAAAGCGCTGTGGTGAGGGCGGCAATATTTCTCAGAATTTTCTGTTGCACACGGTGAAGATCGCGAGCTCTTCGTCTGTTAAAACTATGATTCCATTCAAGATGATTTAGTTATTGCGGCCAAAGAGGCCACGTTTACCTTTCACCCAGCGACGCACGATATAAACTTCAAAATATCTGACTGTACGTCCAAAATGATCTCAAAATTTGATGCTGCGAGGACCAGACGCGAAGCCATAATTGTCCCGGTTTAGAGCTTCATAATTGTGGTAAGCTTATATTTATGTCCTGTTTCACATTGCTGTCAGTAACGATCGGTGTCTCTGTCGCAGGCGCCGCCACGCGGGGGACGCGCGCTACACGTGCTCGCAGTGCCCCTACCGCTGTTACGAAATGGAGTCCCTCAAGGCCCACAGGAGGGTGCACACGGGCGAGAGGCCGTACGCGTGCGACGTGTGCAACTATCGGTAACTGGCACCCAATAATCCTACACAAATCTTGCGTCCAGTAATGGGACGAATCTTGTTTTATATAAGGAATTTATTCGGGTATGGGTGACACGTTGGAGCTCTTTGGGTAGGTAGTAGGTGGGATCTCCACCTACGCGCCTACCCCGTGTTTTGCAACTCCGTTAGTCTGCTCGTGTAAGTGTGACTCAAAACATTTTGTGTCTTGTCCACTGTTCCTCTTTTGGGAGTGTTTTTTGATGAATGGATCCGATGAGTGCCTGCCTTGAACTACTGCACCTTAATTCTCCATCTGTTCTATGCAGGACGTTGGAGGGTCTAAATTTTTAAAAATTTACGAAAATTGCTAATAACCACAGTGAATTTTTTCTCTTTTTTCGTTTTGCATAAACTTGAATATGTTAATGAAATAAAATCGTGTATTTTTATTAGCTTTGATGAGTGGGACCGACAAAGAAGCCCTAGATTCTAAATCGGTCCCAGGAAAGGGTGGGTCCCCACCCCTCCAGCTGTCCTTTAAAAAAAAAGTCTTAACGTTTATATTGCAATTCGGAAATTTATAATTATATTGTTTTAAAAATGCACCATGCAGTGTACTTTGTCTTCATTTCCAGTAAGAAACAAAATCTATAATAATATTACGCTTACCCATCTATATCTATGGCTTTCAGAATGCGGCGGCTTATCTACGCTATTAACTTCATAAATATGAAATATATTTTGTGTCGCAGCGCAAGGACGAACATGCGGTTGAAGAACCACAAGCTGTCCCACTCCAACCCGCTTAAGTACGCCTGCCAACACTGCCCCTACCGGGCCAACTACCGCTCCAACCTCATCAAACACCTGGAGAAGAACTGCGGCGCTGGGAAACGGAAATATACGTAAGGCATTGCACGTTAGGAGAGGGGCGGATTTGGTAGCCACTAGATATTGGGATATTGGGCATACGGATGAATGCTAGGAGCCGTTTTGATCTCAGCTTAGTTAACACAGAGTTGCTTTCTATAACATAATTGCAATCAAATATAATATATAGTAGACAGGGCCTGCACAAATGGGGGGGGGGAGTTCGGGTCCCGCCCGAGGGTGCCGAGCAAGCCGGGGCAACTGTGTTCCCTTGGAGAATAGCAGATAATTCTCCTGTTTTGCAATAATTATAGCTTGTGGGGTGCCGTTAAAAAAGACTTAATGAAGAACACACTTGGGCTGTAATCTTAATAGTAAATGGGAAATGAGCCAAGACATTAATGAAGATCCGGAAACTGGAATATTTTGAACGCGCAATACCGCACACTCCACTTTATCAGTGTAAGATTGAATCACGAAGAAGAGGGTCTGGCCGCAGGAGGACGTCGTGGCTGCGGAATCTGACAGTCTGAATGAATCATTAAAATCAGGGATGGGGGCGCCCTGAAAAATTTTGCCCGAGGGCGCCGCGGAGGCCAGAGCCGGCACTGTACGCGGCTGTGACTAGAACAGGTTGGACAAATAATTCAAATAACTTACAGTACGTTTAGGACTTATCTTTATTATTATAATACTTTGAACGAACTAATGTCTGTGTCTTCCATCCCTCCCTCCTACCCCCGCCGTTAGCGACCAGTCAGTCGACCGGTGACCCTGTAACAGTACTGTTACACCTACTTACCAATCTTGGAGTCTTCGTAAGTCCATTGTGTTTTGGTGAATTAGTGTGTGATAATCCTATACTTGTGTTTTTCGAATAGGCAACACCTTTTATCAGCGAGAGCTGACAGCTGATTTGTGCTCAGTTTGGTTTGCCATTTCACCATGAATAGACTTACGCCAGAACAACGGTTGCAAATTGTTCAAATTTATTTCGAAACTCGTGGTTCAGTTCGCTAGACTTTCCGTACGCTACGTCCATCTTACGGTCGACATAATCGTCTATCCGAGCAAGTAATTCGAATAACCGTGGATCGTTTTGGCACCACGCGTACTCTAATTGATAATACGCATCCGCAGAGACGTCGTGCAGTGCACAACTAAGAAGCTGTTGGTGCAGTGGAGCGCAGTATTGAGGAGGACCCGAGTGAGTCGATTCGCCATCGTGCATAGCAATTGGGGCTGTGTCCATCCATTTTATGGAAGATTTTGTGGAAAGATCTTGGTTTCCGAGCTTACAGGATCCAAATCGTGCACACAGCGCGCGCCACAATCAATTTGTTGAAGGAAACATTCGATGGGCGCATAATTTCGCGTAATGGACCTGTGATATGGCCTCCCAAGATCGTGTGATTTAACACCTTTGGATTATTTTCTGTGGGAATATGTGAAGTCCACCAGAGACGACAGACGACTTGGAAGCGAATATTCGTCGCATCATTGCCGATGTACGGCCCCGGCTGCGAAAATTGTACTTCCAGATCTTTTTTTATTCGAGCCAGACTGTTTTTTGTTTCATTTTAAAGTTCTATACCTCTAGAAAAAAAAAACATTTACCTTTCATTTAAAATTATTTGTCAGTTCATTTTACGTCATCTCAAATGTTTCCAAGTTATTTTAGCTTCATTGACCATGCACAGACGGGTTTAAATACGATTTTTAATGACATATCATCTGACATTTCTGGACGACAGTTCATAGGCATTTTATGTCATTTACTACCACTTATTAATTATAATTACAGGTGTCATGTATATTCTGATGGCCTTCAATGGTGGCTTTTCTCTTTCAGCCGGAATCCGGGCACCAGATACGCGGCGGCTGAGAAGTTGCACTCTAGCATTTCACGCGACGAAGATCTCCTGAAGGTGGAGTCACAAATGATGGATAATGAAGAATACAATTCAAATAACTGAAGTTTCTCATTTTTCTGGCATTTTAAATAATCTAACTCTGTTATGGTAGAATTAAAAATACTACAAACACCTACATTGTTTCATTTCTCGTTTTGTTAAAATACAGGAATGAGCACTTTCTCATCTATTGCAGAAATACAAAAAATAAAAGATAAAAGTGTAAAGAAGAACATTTTCTAGTTAAACGGGAGGATGGAGGAAAGGAAAAACAGGATAGGGAATAAAATCTGTGTGATAAATATAAAATGAAGGCCATTAAGGTATTGAAAATGTGTAATTCATTTAAGTACGAATTAAAATAAAGGGGGGCTCGGTAGAAAAATAAATTTTGTTCGGCATTCGTTTTACAATGTGGAAGATTGAATGTGAGCATGTATATGGCCGACCTAGATGCGTCTACTTCGGAGTTGGCTATTAAGCTGGTTGTGCCGGTTAAGGTTCGTCAACTACGTAAGCGGTAGTCGATGATGTGTTAATGATACACAACAGTCTGGACTTTGATCCTGACTCAGGCGTGGCAGTCGTCGCGGGATCACTGAGGAGATGACATATTTTTGTCGTAACATACTTATTTACACTTACGAACACATCAGATAAAGGGAAATTGAAGTTTTTAAGACTACCTATATCTAATCTAATCTTATAAATATATGTAGCGATCAGAATTTATATTCACCGCTATCTCAGTCGGCATCGACGCTAGCGACAGTGCTGCCGGCTGCCGCTACAAGTCTGGCTCAATCATGCACCGCCAAAACAGTCTCTCCAGTTTCATCGTTTCACAACTTGCCGGCCCACGTGCGCCGAGCAAGATCGCCGACTCGTTTAATTTCATTTCATAATACACGCGCACCTTCTATGTCTTCATTAATTTCTTTCATTCTTTCTGTCTTCATTGTTACATCCATCACAACCTAACCTAACCACCAAATATATATCTGGATTTATGTCTATTTGACCACGTGTGGTTAGCCGCGACCACAAGGGGCCCGCTGAACGAATCTACCCTTTCTCGGAACCGCTTAAGAATTTTAATTAAATTTGTTAACTTCTCTACAAATAAGTCCAACTGCTTGTCATCAATTAGCAAGTCACGATCAAAATCTAATCCTTTCTAACCCTTCACCTTCACGACTTTAGACTTGCGGATGCCCCGTGGTGTGAACGTGGGAGAGTTAACTAGACTCCGGAGCATATTTTGTGGAATTGTGATATTATGAGAGTTGCACGTGTTAGAACGATAGGAGCACTAATTGATGTTCAAGGCCGGCCGCCCGTAAACGCGGATCTGACAAAGAATGTGCACAATCTGAAACTGTTCGAGGACTTCGTCATCACCTGGAGAGAGATGAGGCGATTTAGATCGTTAAATGTGCATCGAATATTCTATTATAACTGAATTACTTAACCCATTGATCGCGTTCATAAATACGCATGACACATCTCATACGCGGCACTCTTTAGTGGCATTATAATTTACGACCTTACACTATTTATGATTTATTTTTAAGAAATCGATACCAAAGGTTTTCAAGTATACTCACGAACATAAACACATACAAAAATCAGAACTATAATTACAAAATAACGTAAACAAAATTATTCATGAGAGAACACAACAGATACACTAGGGCCATAAGTACTAGAGTGAAATAGTGATCTGCGCAGGTACTGATTTCTGAGACTAATGCACACTATTTATAAGTTTTTAAATACTGACATTAAATTTAAATCTCTAGTTTGAAACGCATTACATTCTGCATTATTCAATAACTGTGCGATACTTGATGATACGAGAACTTTATTATTTCGTGCTTGTTAATAAGATGGAGATACCATCTTTGACAAATATCGGTAGGATAAAGATTCCAAATAATTGTGGTACCATTTTCACCGCTTTTCAGCGCGTATGTACGCACTAGCGGCGGGCGAAACACGACGATTCATATCTAAGTCATCCGCACTGTGAGCACGTAAGGCGCGACTCATATGAACCACTCGCGGGGAATGGGTTAATAAAGAGATACATATATGTGTATTAAAATTGTTAATTTCGGGAACAACTCTGTTAACCTGTACAGAGCGACGCGTGATTCAGGCATATTTGTGTTTCGTTAATTTCCTCCGGGAGAGGTGAGTACGCGGGGCTGGCCGGCCCCGTGTCACGCGCTTTCGCCACGTGCCTTCCGCGTGCGGTCATCTTAAGTCGATTGGCCTTCGATCCTCTAGGTGTGCGGCGGGAAATATCCACCGGTTGCCTCGTGTCCAAAGCGAGGTCTTCGGATGCCCTCTAGGAGGCACTTCGCAGCTTGATGGTGGATCGTGTCTCTCAGGAGGATTGGCAAGAGCTATCCCGGCAACAGATGCTCGGGTCCGGAGCGCAGAAACAGTCGACGAGGAAGAGTTTCGTGGGCCGCGCACCGGCCTATAATTGCTCATGCACGGGGAAGGGGTAACCTACCTTTCGCACTCTGTTCAGATGAGAATGTCCGTTGTAGGTGCAAAGGAAGCGCAGCATTCGACTTGATATTCCTTTAATTTAAAATTTCCCGCCGAAACAAAAATACGTAATAACGTCACACGTGAGAAGCGGTCGTAACAATGTGTTTAATAAACGCGCTCCGAATAATTGTACGTAGGTCTTATTCATAGATAAGAGAGTGAAATGTCTTGTTACTAAATTAATAATATAATTCCTCTATGGAGTCCATGAACCACTCGTGTCTATGAACGAGCACCATTTGACGTTATTCACCTCTAAATGCGTGTTCGAGGGAGATAGTAGAACCATGGACACTGCTGACCCAGACGCTCCTGCCGTCAAGCTTGAGCCAGGGTCTCCAGCTGACAGCGGCGACGAAGGAGAGGCCGGTGGACTCTTTTATACCAAAATAGATAGAGACGCTCCTGCCGTCAAGCTCGAGCCGGGGTCTCCACCCGAAGGCGGCGTTGTACGAAAAGATGGCAGATTTCTCTACACTGAGATAGATATAGCTCTCCCCGACATCAAGCAGGAGTGCTCGGAGTTCTCCGGGAAGGTCGACCGGCGCACTGGTAAAGAGCTAGCTTCTTTACCATCCATCCTATTATTTCTCCTACATATTTATAATATATAAGAGGCAGGCTTACCATATGTCGCGGCGTGGTGGTAAGGACAGCAATGATGTACACGGTGGGCAAGCGGATATTAAAGATCGCGCAACGGCTGTCACAAGCTCTTCATCTATTAAAACATTATTAAAAGCAATGACTCCGTTCAAGATGATTTAGCTGTTGCGGCCAAAGAGGCCAAATTTAATTTAATATGAGCTTCAAAACTTCTGACTGTTTGTCCAAATTAATCTCTAAATTCTTTGAACCAAATGCGAAGCGATAATTGTCCCGGTTTAGCGCTTCATAATTATGGTAAACCTAGTACGAGGTATATACTGAAAGGAGGGAACCAACCTTTCCCGGAACCGTATTGAGAGTTATGCAACTCCCGTATCGGTTCCACTCATCAAGTATACCCGAGACTATAAAATCTAACGCGATATTTACAAATTAATAGAAGCGAAGCACATGTTTTGATTATCAAGGTTCTATAGTTAAATCTTTCAACATCCTATATATAGTTTATTATTATTCGAAACTATTTATCAGCCTAAGATAAGTTGGCAGGACAATATAAATAAAGATTTAATGGATTGATCTAAACGAAACAATGTTATAACTCTACTTGATTGTATTAGCACTACACGGGATTCGAGAGAAACAGTAACTCTCATCGACGGGTTAAATTTACTTCAATATACTTTATCTTTCGATGAGAGTTACTGTTTCTCTCGAAACTCGAGTAGTGCTAATAAACTCAAGTAGAGTTATAACATTGTTTCATTTATATCCATCTATCATGATGAAACTTTGCAAAGTTAACGCCAATTCTATCAATAATGTAAATAGAGATCTATTCATTCATGCGGGAAGTAGTACATAGACCGTTATAGGTGTATTTAAATTTAGAAAATACATCAAAATTGTTTTCTTGTCTTGTCTGCATAAATTTGAATATTTTATTGAATTAAAGTTGCATATTAGCTTTGATGAACGGAACCGACAAGGGAGCACTGCTTTTAAACCGGTCCCGGGAAAGAGTGGGTCTTTCCCCGTTTTGATAAACAGGGTCCCCTCTGCCTGCTCCTCTCAAACACGTTGCCAGAGACATCAGAGTCCGATTCTCCGAGTGTTTAAAATCGCCTTTTTCTGGCACCAGCATCGCTGGATGAGAGACTGTCACTAAAAACACTTAAGTTGAAACATTTTCGTGCCAGCGGTGATTTTATAACGTAAATTATTTATTTCTATTGCAGATATCGTGCGTCAAGGTATGAACCCGACTACCCCCAGAATGGAGAAAGAATTGATGCAGAAAAAACAAAGAAGCCATATATTTACTTACACACAGTTTTCATGTTCACTGTGCACTTATTCGTGTTATAGATTAGACTACATAAAAAAACACGTGCTTAATCATAGTGGAAAGAAACCGTTCTCATGTTCACTATGCAGTTATTCGTGTAATCAAAAAAACGATTTAAAAATACACATGTTTACTCACACGGGGGAAAAACCGTATACATGTTCACAGTGCAATTATTCTTGTATTCGGAAAGGTCTCTTAAAAGTTCACATACTCACCCACACGCGAGAGAAACCGTTTTCGTGTTCACAGTGCACTTTTACTTGTTATCAAAAAGGACAATTAAAAATCCATTCGCATACTCACAGTATAGAGAAACCTTTTTCATGTTCGCAGTGCACTTATTCGTGTAATCAAAAAAGCTACCTAAAAAGACACACGCTTTCTCATAGTGGGAAGAAACTATTTTTATGTTCACAGTGTGCTTATTCGTGTAATATAAAAGGCCAATTAAAAATTCATATTCTTACTCACAGTTCGGAGAAACCGTTTTTATGTTCGAAGTGTACCTATTCGTGTAATCAAAAAAGCCAATTAAAACTCCATACGCTTACTCATAGTGCAGAGAAACCATTTTCATGCTCGCAGTGCGCTTATTCGTGTAATCGTAAAAGCTACTTAAATAGTCATAAGCGTATACACAGCGAGAACAAACTGTTTTCATGTTCACAGTGTGCTTATTCGTGTAATCGGAAACGTTCCTTGAAAAGTCATACGATTTCTCATATGCAGGAAAAATCGTTGTCATGTTCGCTGTGTACTTATTCGTGTGATCGGAAACATCTCTTAAAAAGCCATATGCTAGTTCATAGTGGGTAGAAATTGTGGTCATGCTGTCTTAGCCGGCTACACACACGTTGAATTGTACTATATTTACTATTGTTTCGAGAGATGTAGTCCTTATCACTAAACTAAATACAGTTTGGTAACTCTCCAGTAGTTGGGTGCGGCTTGCGGCTTTGAGATGACGGGAGGGGGGGCTTCTGGTTGTTAATAGGAATATGGACAGTAAAGGTGAATGTGACGTTAATTAGTGTTTTTTACAATTTAAAATTCTTTTGTGTTTCGACGTTTTCTATATGGTTTATTATTAACAATTTATAAGGTACCGAATGGAAAATTTTTAGTTTGTTAATATCGAATGAACGGTTTGTTTTAATTAAGTGATTAGAAAATTCTGAGAAGTTGTTATTTTTAAGCAGCGGCGACGTTCCCTTATTCTCGAATGTAGATTTCTCGATGCGATGTTTAGACAATCTGTAGGCTACATATTACATATAACTCTCGTACTTCAATCAAATAAAGATCCCATTAGAGACATCTATGCTATTTCAGGCGAATAAATATCAAATTTCAAACCATAGATAGTGACAACGTAGTTGTTAGAAATACTTGAAAGGTTTCTACATGGTAAAAACATATGTACAACTTAAAAAAAAAGTTAGGCGTGGCAGTCGCCCATGGGTATAATTGGTGAACGTTACAATTGTGTAAAGTGATCACTGAAGCCAGCCGAGGACCGGTCGTAAGCCCTGTAATGCTCAAGACTTCCATAGTTCCCATATAAAAATAATAGCTTCGTCTCCACGACACACCTATAATACGTATTATTTTTATTGTCTATTCGTTCTTGTTGTAAAATAAGAATACTATGATTTAATTTACTTTTATCCCTAGTGATCTTAGTAACATGCCAGTATTAATAAAGATCTTTAGATATTTTGCAGGTTAGATGTGAAAGGGATTTATTAAAAAAATGTATATTTTCGTTGTTGTATTTTTATTGATCTTATTACTGTATTATTATTTGTTAACAATATTAAATTTGACACGCTTTAAAGGGAGATTTTTATTTTTCCATTACGCATTTATTAACATGTAAGTTGGTAGTTCTTTACGTTTTATTTTTACATACGATTATAAAATATGATTTTTTAACTACTGCTATGCAAGACCGCGATACGTCTGAGCTATCGGAGAAATAATAAAATACATAATTCGTCTATGGCTCGCTCGTGTCTATGGCCGGCCGCCATTTGACAATCACCATTTACCAATCGCGTTTCGTGCTTGATGGAAAATACTAGAAATATGGACCGTGCTGTTCTAGAAGTTCCTGTCATCAAGCCCGAGCCAGGGTCTCCAGCCAACAGCGGCGATGAAGGAACAGGCGGTGGAGCACCCTATACTGATATAGACATATCGCTCCCTGACGTCAAACAAGAATGCTCGGACTACTCCAGGAATACCGACCAGCTCGAGGGTAAGGAGTTGATCCCCTCGGATTATTAATCCATGAATAGTGACCATTTTTGTCAAACTATGTCCTTAATTTTTTATTCACCTTTTTTTTTTTTACAACTTTCTCCTTAAAGTTCTTAACCCCAGCATACCGTGCTAGAAAAATCCCTTACGCAGCCGTGATGTCAACTCGTGTTACCAAAATGTATTTTGCAATTTTTATGCATTGTAAATGAGAAATGAGTGCTTTTAATAGTTTTAATGGCTGTAAGATAGTTGTTATCATATTTTTACTCCAAATATTGAGTATTTTAAGTGAAATATTGATCAATATCATCATAAAACGAAGGATTTATCATACCCAATCAAACTGTTTGTCGCGGGGCGAGTGTATCCATTTTGTGTATACAGCCATCTCGTAAATAATGTCTCGATACAATAGTTTATTAATAGAATACAAACATTGGTTCAGTAATAATATGATCCTCTCGTGTCTCCAAGCGCTCTCGGACAAACGTTTGTTTATATTAAGTGATGAACAAAACAGCGGCTTCATTAAGACGCGTCATTTTTGATATTAAAATAAACAACGAAATACGAAAATAAAATTGACTTACCGAGTGTGTCATCGACGTGTATTTAGTGAGCACAATTCACCGCCTATCCAGGGTCATAACACGATAACACAAACATTAAACTAACAAAAAAAAAATAGAAATGTTAATAAATCACATGGTACTATTTTTTTGACACATTTTTTTCACTTCTGTGTAATAGGCAGACGGGCGTTTTGTGTCATGTCACAAAAGATACGAGTTCTTCTATTTGTAGTACATAATCGGCAACATCCCGTTTTATGAATGTGATTAGAAGTAGTTTCTACATTTCCCAGCGATATTGTCGTTTCAGTTGGCGTGTTGAGCGGCATTGTGCTGCCGAGAGGTGAGGACAAGTAAAGCATCTAATTCCGCTATTTTTCTTATTTTCCACGTTAGACCTTGCCAACTTAAGATTCTGATAAAATCTTTTCTTAGACTTTTATTGTTCATTTTCCAATCTGGATATTTCTCGAGCCATAAAAAATACGAGTTCATGGCTACAATTCCATAAATATACGAAAGGGCCGACTCCCGGTTGATCTCACACAAGAATACTCTGCTGTCATTTTGTCGCCCGTATCGATCGCTTTTTTCTTCTTCAGAATTGTGTATATCAGCGTCATTAAATTGAGTAGACAATGAAATAACTGCGTTATTTATTTTGGGGACATATGATACTGAAGTTATTCTATTAGTAAAGCCAAAATTTCTACTGTACCTATCTTTCAATGTATTTGTTAGGAATTCAGTTGGGATTTCTTTATTGTTTTTGCGTAGTGCACCCGTGAGAGTTAATTTTTTTGGAAACAAACGTTCACGTCAACGTCACTCCTCGGTTCGTTCCATAATACTATTGAACCGAGTATATCCCTAGTTTTTCTCCCTCTAGTTATTGGTCATTCCTGTATATATTTGCATATTTAATATGTGCGCGTTGGCAGAATCTTAATCCCATATTTTCCTAGCTCACTTTTCATGTAAACCCGGAATGGACACGTTCATCCACTGTTATATATAATAACATATTACTAATCTCACAAACAAAATAAGGAAAACTGCCTACATATTTTTTAGACTCGGAAACATCTTATCACTTACATATCTGAAAATAATATATTATATACGCGTTTGTACAGTCACATTTGCGATACGGTATTATTGGATGGGGAGGAGCATATAAAACTTATTATAAAACACAATTAGAAATCACTCAAAAAATGATAATTAAAGACTATCCGAGTATAAAATTTTTCACAAATTTTATAATACCAAAAATAGTAGACATATACAAAAAAAATTCAATAATTAAAATTTTCAAAATTAAAAATCAATTAAATGTTAGAAGCTAATTCCGATCTACAAGATATAGAGATCTAATTGATATCCCAAAACTAAAATATACCGCGGTATATTTATCAAGGCATCAAATTTTTTAACAATCTCCCCATCACAATTAGAAAAATTACGGACTATCATAAATTTGTATCTGAAGTAAAAAAAATATGTACAGACTAACTGAAACATAAATTAACTCGTATATACTCCTTCTATATACACGAGTTTACTCTCATAGAGAAGAAACAAAGGTTATATATATATATATATATATATATATATTATCTTCCTGAAATTCTATAAAGTCTTCGGTATCAGTAATATTATCACAAATGAAGTTTAAATGATATAAATAAATATCCAGAAAATTATGTTTTTAAAAATTTATTTCGTATTGTGATCACAGTCACAGTTTTCAATCGCTGCTATTATCGAATATAAATCACAATCAGTGAGTCAAGAGTAGCATTTTTCTCATCGCTTGTCAGTACAATGCTAAAAGATCTTAATATGAGTGTCTGCCTTGAACTACTGCACCTTAATTTTCCGTCAATTTTCCATCTATGTATATGTAAAACTATTTATTTATTTATATATATTTTGACATCCATATTTTTGAACTAACAGAGGTGGATACATAATAAACATACATAATACATAGTTTATTGTGTGGGATGGAGTAGACTTTACCTCTGATATATACAGCGTTGTCCTGGCTACTTTGCTAGACTAAAGTCTGTGTTAAAGTAGCCAGTTTTTTTTTTCGTGCTGTTGTGGTGTTGTTTGGAATAAAAAGATAAATCAAATAAGAATAAAAAAGTAAGAATAAAATAAAAATATAATAAAAATATGTGGAGTGGGAGTGTTGAAGGACTAGTGAGTTATTAGTAAAAGAATTGTATACATTATATTAAATTGTTGGATATCCATGCTTCTGATTCATCTCTACCTGATTGAATCATATATTGGGTCCATATTTGTGTAATCTTATAGAAATTGTACGATTTCCAGTTGGTACTGAGTGTATTGTATAGTTTCGGAGCTAGAAACATTTAGAATCTTTGATAAAATGTCGTTGTTGCTCTCGGAACTGGTGTGTAGCTGTTTGTTGTTTGTCTAGTGTTGTGTCCATGATTTATTGCTTGGGGAGAGTTGTTGTTAGTATGGAAATATTGAACGAGTCTCAACATAAAGATTTGTCTTATATCAAGGACATTGTACTCTTTAAATATAAGGTCTGATGGATATCTAAAGGGACGACCCGATCTATGGATTTATGTTGACCTTAAAACTTAAAATATGTTTTAATGTGTTTATTTTTAAAATTATCAAAAAAATATCAGCAGAGTTTTGTCAAATCACATTTTAAATAGGAAGAAAGGAGGAAAAACCATATATTATTATGCGAGTATGAGTTGCGCGTTCTTCTAGCGGGAATCCTGGCAATCTCTTGTAGCTCTTACCCTGGGATGCGGCCTTTGTGTATTTGTGCGCGTAACAATATATTGAAAATGAAACTAAGCAAATATGTGCAACATCAGAGATATAAGCATTAATGTTTATGATTCCAAATTATACATTGAATACGAAAAAATAAAGGCCATCAAATTTCGAGTGGCCAAACTGTGTTTTGTGATGAGTTAGGGTCTGGCGCAAGGAGATAGATGAATAAATTTCACAAATATTTATTTCGACGTATATAACATAATTTGCATAGTGTACAATTTATATCTATTCTTTGATTTACTCAATATATAATTAAAAACTTTGTAGAAGAATTAATTTATTTGAAAAATTTACGCACTAAGGTCACCATTTCGAGCCGTCCATCCTGGGCGTCGGGCAATTTTTTAAAAGAAATCGTACAAAAAAGATGTCGCCGCACTCGAGTGAGTCTCGAAACTCGACATTAAATATTTAAAAAATAATGTAGGCGTATTTGAACATTTTTCTGAAGCTCTAATATCTTCTAGTCTCACGCGTGTTGTTTGTATGCCGCAGTGTAGGGTGTCTGTTGTAACTAGAGCAGGATGTAGAAATGAAAGAGCGCTCACAATTTTTTGTTTTTTATTGTGATGAGTACAGTTACAGTTAAAATCACGTTGAACTCTGGAGTGGCTCGCTCTCGATATCTATGAGAGGACGGTCTGCGGAAGAGTGATCGCTAGCTGTTTGGGCAGTGTCCTTCTCTGGTGCATATTGTTTTATTGCGTCCGCTGATTGGCCGCTGTGTTTTGGGCCCTATATGATTGATAGGTGAGTCTTTACACAGCCATGTCTATGGGCGCGTGCAGAATCACCGCATCACCAGTTCAACCAAGCAATAATCAAGTTACTAATTTTAAATTGTAGCGTAGTAATTTATTTATTTATTTATTTATATATATATTGACATACATATTTTTGTTCTAACAGAGGTGAATACATAATAAACATAAGATATTCTCATAGTTTATTGTGTGGGATGGAGTAGACTTCACCTCTGATATATACAGCGTTGTCCTGGCTACTTTGCTATACTGAAGTCTGTGTTAAAGTAGACAGTTTTTTTTTCGTGCTGTTGTGGTGTTATTTATCGACAGGAATAAAAAGAGAATTACAAATATGTATAAAAAAGTAAAAATAAAATAAAAATATATGTAGTGGGAGTGTTATAGGACTAGTGAATTATTAGTGAAGGTATTGTATAAATTATGTTAGAATGTTGGATAGCCATGCTTCTGATTCATCTCTACCTGATTGGATCATATATTGGGTCCATATTTGTGTAATCTTATTGGAATTAAACTATTTTCAGTTAGTATTAAATGTGTTGTACAGTTTCGGAGCTAAGAACATGTAGAATCTTTGATAAAATGTCGTTGTTGCTCTCGGAACTGGTGTGTGGATGTTTGTTGTTTGTCTTCTATTGTGTCCATGATTTATTGCTTGAGGAGAGTTGTTAGTATTGTTTTATAAATTACTATTGACTTTTGTATTGTTTGTACTCGTATTTTATATCATATTTTTTTGTCATGGCCATGAGGGCAAGTACGGACGTCGTGCTTGGTCCCGATCGCACCGCAAGTGCTTTTTATAATTGCTATTTTTAGTATTGTACAGCGGGTCTTGCTTGGCATACTCAAATTATGTTGTGCGGCGACGTCAATTGAACAGAAGTACAATTATTATATTTGATTATGTAACAATATTCATAGTATTAGTAATATTCATGAATTTATCCGCATTCTCGTGGATGATTGAAAGAGACAAACTGTGTCAATATACAGAATAAATTAAAATATTTAATTCATACAATGTATTTACATTGCAGACCCCTTGAGGATACAAGATTATATTTTGGTAAATCCGACATGGCCTCCGTCTACACCTGGAATGGAACAAGAATTGAAATACGCATTCTCTACAAAAAATTCGTCAAGTAGACGCACGCTTACTTCCACTGGTAAGAAAAAGTTTTCGTGTTCACAGTGCAGTTATTCAAGCAATGAAAAATCTAACTTAAAAGTACATGCGCTTATGCACAGTGGAGAGAGACCGTTTTCATGTTTACAATGTACTTATTCGAGCAATCGACAATCTCTCTTGAAAAGACATATGCTTATTCACAGTGGTGAGAAACGTCTTTTATGTTCGCAGTGCAATTATTCGTGTATTCAAAAATCAAGTTTAAGACGACACGCGTTTACGCATACTGGAGAGAAACTGTATACATGTCCACAGTGCCCGTATGCCTGCAATGATAACGCTTCGTTAAGAAATCACGTACTGGTACATACTAGAGAGAAACGATTTTCTTGTTCACAGTGCTCTTATTCGTGTAATCGGAAAAGAGACTTGCAAATTCATATTCTCAATCACACTGGGGTGAAACTACTTTCATGTTCACAATGCACTTATTTGTGTAATCGGAAAGCCCACTTAAAAATACATATGCTCACTCACTCTGAGGAAAAACCTTTGATTTGTTCACAGTGCTCTTATAAATGTAATTTGAAGAGTAAATTAAGAAGTCATATGATTACTCACTCTGAGGAAAAACCATACGCATGCACAGAGTGTAATTATTCAAGTAAACTGAAGGGAAATTTAAGAAGTCATATGCTTATGCATAGTGGGGCGAAACCGTTTTCATGTTTACAGTGCGCTTATTCATGTGTTCGGAAAGTCCAGTTAAAACGCCACATACGTACACACAGTAGTAAACTGTTCTCGTGTTCGCTGTGCAGTTATTCATCCAATAAAAAATCACATTTCGAAGCGCATATGGTTTCGCACAGTGGCGTGAAAGTGTTCTCTTGTTCACATTGCGATTATAAGTGCAATCGGAAATCAACTTTAGCAAGACACGCGTTTACACACAATAGTGAGAAACTGTTTTCATGTTCACAGTGCAGTTATCAGTGTAATCGTAATTCAAGTTTTAGAAGACATGTGCTTTCGCATACTGGGTAGAAATCGTTTTTGTGTTCACAGTGCTCGCATCGATTTAGCTTTCTTAAGATTTTACTTGCTGGCATGAACTGCGTGTAAATTATTTTCATGCCTAGAGTCCATTTATACAGTGCATATGATGTGAAATATCAATTATTTTCGTGTTCACAATGCACATTTGTATGTAAACGCAAAGGCAATATAAAAAATCGTATTATGCGTTCTGACACAAAAAATATTTAAATCTGTTGTATACTTGAGAGATACACGTTTCATATAATATATTCACCTTCAGTAAAACCGTTTGGCTGTTCCGTAAAAACCTATGTTAATAATTCTGAAAATATTTACTGACAGAGGAACTTTGTTTTTGTACTCTTTAATATGTAAGTGTATTAAATATATTTATTGTTTTCCATTTTAATTTAGGTAAATTTTTTTGTAAATTGATTTAAAACACTTTTATTTATTATGCTATATTTTTTATTGTGTTACACGATATAACTTTTTCGGGAACATCGTTCCATTATCAATATTACAATTCAACTAAAATAAAAACACTTTCAGACAGTAATATATGGTGTGTTTGGAGTTAACGGGTTAAAAAGTTAACGAGTTAAAAAATAAAAAATACTCCAAGACGAAAAAAGCGGAGTCTACAAGTTGAGTTGCAAGGATTGTGACGTATTTTATATTGGACAGCGGAAGAAGAATAGGAGAAAGGTTTGAAGAACACTAGAACTAGGCTGAGCACGCAAGAATGGAGGACAATTCTTTTGATAATAGTAATTTACAACTTATACATAGTTGCGCTAAATGACGAAAGTTAGACATTTATTATTTAGAATTTAGAAATATTTAATTATAAAAAAAAACAATGAAAACACAATAAATGTTCAAATAAATACCACCCATTACATTCCTTCTCTTATACATTTTAAATCAACCCCCACCCCCATATCCGTTAATTCCAAACACACCATATATTACTGTTCGAAAATATTAAAAATTTTAGTTGAATTATATTATTGATAATGGGAAGATGTTATATCGTTTAACATAATAAAAAATATAGTGGAATAAAAGAGCGTTTTAACTCAATTTACAAAATAATCATGGAATCACACAAAGGTTCACCAAAAACCTTTGAATAGCTATATAAATTGTTTGCATTTTTTCTCTTATGTATTTTATACTCAATTTTTATGAATTTATTGTAAGTTAATTGTAAAAATGAACCTGCAGACGTACGTCTTGCGTGACTCTTTATCGGTCTGTTTTTTTTAAGTTTAATAGTTATTGTATAATATTCTTGTCTTGACTATTTTAAATACAACATGTTGATATTCGACTTTTATTAACAACTCTGAAATCATTCCCAACGCGACAACATTGTTGCCATTTAATAGAATTAGTCCAACTATTGGCTACTTCTTAGCGTGGTACCTGCTGCGTGGGTCACAGGTTGTAAGTGCGCCTGGTTCCATTCAAGCAGGAGCAGCTGTCAGCGGCTGAAAGTTTTAATTTTTTTATTTCTTCACTTCACTGTTCACAATTACATTGCATATATATAATATCAACGCGATGTGCAACTTCTGTATACGAGAAAAATTTCGTGTTTGAATGGGGAAATTGTTAACATTACGAACATGAGCAAATCAAAATTCAAACAATAATAATAGAGAAATAAGTACAAATAAGATATAAACACTTTGATTTTAACAAAGAAATAACATATTGTGGCAAAATTATTGAGTTTAAGTATACTTTTTTATAGTGTCAGGTGCCCGAAAGGACCAATCCTTTCCCGAAGCTGTAAATAAAAGTTATTTGAGGTACAAAACGAGGGTACGATTTAACAAAATTACTTTAAGAAATATATGCACTAAAATAAATACTTTATTTCATAAAATTTTGGGGATTAGGACGGTGGTTAAGTGAAAGAAATGTCGTTTAGTGTGTTGAAGGTGTTTATTGTGATGGATATGACAATGAAGACAGATAGAATTAAAGAAATTAATAAAGATGTAGAAGGTTCGCGTGTATTATGAACTGAAATGAAGTGCGTTGGTGGTCTCGATCGGCGCGCGCGGGCCGGCAAGACCGCCGTTGTGAAACGATGAAACTGGAGAGACTGCTTGGCAGTGAATGACTGAACCAGACTTGTAGCAGCAGCCGGCAGCGCTGTCGCTGGCGTCGATGCTGACTGAGATGGCGGTGAATATGAATTCTGATCGCTACAAAACGAATTGTTTGTGTATCATAATAAAAAATTACCATTTATCATTGACTATTTTTTTTTAATATACGTATTAATACTTTTTTTTAAATATGTGAGATGTTACTATGAAAATTTTTACAACTACACATATTGACGGCCCTTTGTGCAATCTATATTATCAAAAGAGAAAAAATATTAACAAATTACATACACAAATAGAAGATAAGAGACAGTGTTCGATCTCCGGGTCACACTTCGCGTGGAATAGATTTCAATGATTCTGGTTGCAGGTCGAAATTACTGCAGGGTGGAGAAGGAATATCGGGAGATGGATATGAGGTGAAAAGGATTTTTTCAAAGGATCACTGATCTCGGGGAATCTGAATTTAGATAGAATACTCGCCTTACCTCAAATATGACGCCTCTGAAGTCCCATCACACACTGCATGCACGAGGATAGTCGACGATCTCCACTCCCGACTGAAGACGGTGATGTCGCAATTCACACACAGACAACAAACAATATGATCACATAAAACAGTGCTCCATTGCACTGGAGGTAATTTCACATGGCGAATGGTATCACGTTGTCGAGATCAAACAATACCAATTCACACTGAAGGCGAGCAGTAGAATTTGGTAGAATTGAGGGTAGGAATTTTGACATGTGATAACAATATTTTTTGCGGATGATATTATAAACGCGTAATAAGTGTGTTTTACGAATACGGAACAGACGGTATATCAAGATAACAGAAAATTATTGTTAAAATATCACATACCTATGTTCTGAATAATTACAACTTCACAATAAGAATGTGTTCTCCTAATAACAAAGTTGTATCAATGTGTCCAAAATTTAATAAAAATGAATTGATAATTCTGGCGTCTGCTATCAGATTACTCGAAGGTATTTGAGATTCCATAAAAATAAGGTAGATGGCTCTTTCAAATAATGAAACGATTAAAAATGGAGCAATCGTTGTGTATGTAATAATATCAAATAAAAATTTATTCCAAGCCTTCTCGGCCGAGTCACCGAGTGGCGCACGTTGCCCGTTCCGTGCTGTCTTTCGCTTCTTGTATTTTCCGCAAGGGGACCGCTCCACACTTTTCGATTAGCGCAGGGATTTTTCAATTCATTTTTTTTTTCATTTAACCACCGTCCTAATCCCCAAAATTTCTTCTTCATCATTATCAGCTTTCCAGTTCTCTGAAGGGAAGTCAGCTGCTCCTTTTTATAAGATGAACAATAACAACTTAATAAGATGAACAAAAAGGTTTTTGTTCAACTTATTAAGTAACACATTATTATATTAACGTTCATTGTTGGCATTTATGCACAAAATCAAAAGTAGTTTTTACTCGTGCCGTCGTATTTCGCTAACTAATTAATAATATATTAGTACGTTTTGAATTATGAATTTTTTCAGTGACTACAAATTATTAAATATTACACAATTCTATATGTATCAATACTACATTTTGCAATATAATATTAAGTATATGTTATATTCAAAATAGCCTGCTAGAGTTCGCGTTTCGGCCGCTTTGGAAGGCGTCAAAATTCTAACTAGTAATAATATATTTATAACCGTATTGCAGTGTCTCTAGGCTACGGTGGGTAGACACATTATAGAAAGATTTTTGAGAGGTTAAATGAATATTTTGAATGTAGCTAATACTTACCTACAATATTGTTTTATTAAATTGATTCTGATATAACGTAAGTTAATGTAATATAAAACAAATATAACGAATCAGTTCGGAAAGACTTGAAGACTCCGTTCACGTCTTTACGTTTATAATACCCTTGTATTTTCGAAGTTTATAAATTTAAGTGGATATATATATATATATCCACTGATTCACATTTATATTATATTATATTAACATTTGTTTCTTTTCTACGAGATTAAAACTCGTGTGTAGAAAAGGAGTATAATCGAGATAATTAATGTTTCAGTTAGTCTGTGTACACATATTTTTTACTTCAGTTACAAATTTATGTTAGTCCGTAATTTTTCTAATTGTGATGGGGAGATTGTTAAAACATTTGATGCCTTGATAAATACATCCCGGTATATTTTAGTTTTGGGATATCAATTTGATTGATTTTTTGAAAATTTAATTGATTTTTAATTTTGAAAATTTGAATTATTGCATTTTTTTTTTGTATATGTACTATTTTTGGTATTTTCAAAGCTGTGAACAGGTGTATACTTGGATTGTTTTTTTTTTTTTAAATAAATTTTATTATCATTTTTTGAGTGATTTCTAATTGTGACATTGTGTTTCTAGTTTTTATGCACCTCCCCATCCAATAATACCGTATTGCAAATGTGACTGTATAAACGCGTGATATATTATTTTCAGATATGTAAGTGATAAGATGTTTCCGAGTCTAAATAATATGTAGGCAGTTTTCCTTATTTAGTTTGTGAGATTAGTAATACGTTCTTTCTATTTGAGATTGTTATCTATTATGATTCCAAGGTATTTTATACAGTCTTTTTCTTCAATTGATGAACTTTGGTGACATTCATTCATTAATATAATCTTTAAATGCCTATTTCGCGAGGTCCGATAATTTCTGTCATAAAATCTGTGGTTCGCTCTTGTCTATGACCGGCCGCCATTTGACATTTGCGACTCGTCCATGCTGGAAGATAGTGGAACCATGTATAGTGCTGACACGGATGCTCCTGCCGTCAAGCCTGAGCCAGGGTGTTCTGCCGAGAGCGGGGATGAAGGTGCAGGCGGCGGTGCGTCCTACTCTGATATAGACATATCGTATCCTGACATCAAGCAGGAGTGCTCGGAGTACTCCAGGAAGGCCGACCAGTTCCCTAGTAAGTTGAAACCCTTGAAGACGAATACCCGGGTGAGGATATTTGGAATACGAATTGAAAAAGTGTCTAAATGGACTTTGAATGTTATATTTTTAGGTTTATTTCAAATAAAGTATTATTCAAAATAGTTCGCGGGCTTAGGTATTACGGCAGTCTTGATTATCTGGTCAGACAGTGTCGCAATATTCGGGTTAAAAATTAACCAAGGCCGAAATATATTCTTAATTTCTTTAATAACACTTGGGCGCGCTTCTACTCAGTGTTTTAATTGCTAAATTTCAGTTTAGTTCTAAAATTTTTAAAATATTCCAGAGGTCACCGTGTCCTTACTTAGGCAGATCCACGGCTTACGGTTCTATTTACTTATACGGCGGACGTTACGTAAATACGTGGTTATACCATACCTAAGAACACGCGTTTTTAGGTACAGTATAACGAATACATAGCGACACAACGTGCACTCGTACTTTAGGCCATTTTAAATGCGTCACATGATAACAATTTAAATAATAAAATCATAAAAACTAAGATCAATTAATGCGTTTGCCCAAAGTCAACGACAAACTGAAGTTCCCTAATAACGTCTTTCAAATAATTTCAACGAACTTAATTTTTTTCTTTAAAGGATATAATGATGGCGTGGAATTCACAATTTTTTATAGCAAATGTCTGAGGACTAATTTTTTCTTGATGCAAATCTTTATAGCTAGCCATATATGTTGATTTATTATTACTTATAAACTACAAGAATTGAAAATTTTCATTATTTTTTTTTTATATATGTTGCGTAAAAGCATAGATGCTAGAAGAAAACAGGATATACGGAAGGAGGTTTGCACTCACCACAATCCAGTTCTTCAGACACCTCCAAGGTGGACTAAACTTATCACTATCTTCGTCAAGGGTTCTTTAGAATACACTGTATAGAAGCGACGTCTCAATTAAATAATATTCTTCGATTCACGAATTACCGCACCGCTTCAAGGTCGTTGTTTGACTGGACGGCTGCGTGCCGCGTGAGGAGAAGGGAAGCCACAGCACATTATTTTCGTTCAAGAATGAATAAGTAATTAATATTATAATATATATATGTTTCAAAAAATATACTTACACAATACACCGTTCGCCGTTGGGTCACTATCTGTTATCTGCTAGATGACAATAGGCAGATGGGAAAAACGAAACTTGTTTAAAATGAATTATTAATTTAATTAATTAATTTTTTATGAAAAATAAAAGTCGGGTTATTGTGATGACATCAATTGAATAAGTGTATAAATATTTTTGTTTGTTTTAGAACTGTGAATATATAACATTCTCGTCACTGCCTGAAAACTACAAACTTTGTTAAAAAATACAATAAAATATTTTATTCATACAAATAATGTATTTACATTGCAGATCCTTTGAGGATACAAGATTATATTTTGGCAAACCAAACTACACCCCCGCCTACCCCTGCAAAGAAAATAGAATTGAAATCCATTTATACTAGAAAAAAATTGTCAAGTAGATGCACGTTTACTTCCACTGATAAAAAAACATTTTCGTGTTCGCAGTGCAGTTATTGGTGCAATCAAAAATCAAGTTTACAAAGACATCTCTTTACGCATAATGCGGAAAAATGATTTTCGTGTTCACAGTGCAATTATTCGTGCAATCAAAAATTATATTTAAAAGTACATGCGCTTACACACACTGGAGAGAAACCGTTTTCATGTTCACAATGCGTTTATTCGTGCATTCGAAAATCAGACTTAAAGAGACATGCGCTTACGCACAGTAGAGAAAAACCATTTTCATGTTTACAATGTGTTTATTCGTGTATTCGAAAATCAGACTTACAAAGACATACGCTCACGCACAGTGATGAGAAACCTTTTTCATGTTCACAGTGCAACTATAAGTGCTATCAGAAATCCCACTTGAAAACACATGAATTTACGCACAGTGGAGAGAAACCGTTTTCTTGTTCACAGTGCCAGTACCGGTGTAATGAGAAAGTTTCTTTGCGAATTCACGTCCTTTCGCACACTGGAGAGAAACTGTTTTCATGTTTACTGTGCAATTATTCTTGTAATCAAAAATCACACTTAAAAGCACACATGCTAACACACAGTGGAGAAAAACCATTTTCTTGTTCACAGTGCAATTATAAGAGCAATCGAAAATCCCACCTGAAAACACATGAACTTACGCACAGTGGAGAGAAGCCGTTTTCATGTTCACAGTGCAATTATAAAAGTAATCGAAAAACAAGTTTAAGAAGACACGTGGTTTCGCATACTGGCAAGAAACCGTTTTCATGTTTACTTTAGGGAAACCGATTAGTTGTTCTTTAAAAATTATATTATCGTTATTAACACAAGTTGTCCTTATTAAATAATATGGCTCACCTATCTTCACGATATCTTTAAACAGAATGTAATATTTAAATACGGATTAAGTTTTTCTGTTTATTTTGTAAAAAATCTTTCAAAATATTGTGTAAATTTTTTGTTTTCAAAATTTATTTATTTATTGCTTTACATTTTGAAAATATGTTTTTACTTTTTTCAAATGTATTTTTAATATATTCTGTATTCATTTTTAACCTCCATAAAAATTGTTTGCATTTGTAGTCATATAATATAATGTTTTAACTTTTATTAATTGAAATGTACAAATAAACCAGCAGACATACGTTTTACTAGACACTTTCACGATCTAGTTTTTTTCAGTGTAATAAAAATTATGTATTATTTGTGTCTTGAATTATTTTAAAACAATGCCAACGTACATAACTATATTGTTATTATTTAATGTAATCTGTCCAACTGTTAGTTACTTGTTAGCGTGGTGGCTGCTGCGTGGGTGCTGCGCCAGGAGCAGCTGTCAAGGAAGGACAGCATTTATTATTTTATATCTTCATTTTGTTATAACCATTTCTTACAACACTGATATTTACAACTGTATATTTGATTGTTTTTTAAATCATGTCTGTACTTCGTCTGTACTGTACTAATTATCGTCATCAAAACGCTTGCCACCAAAGAACTGCTTCAGTGAAGGAAAATATTGAAATTACTTGGGGCCTTTTTCACAGTCGGCGGGCTGATCCTTAAACATTTCAACCACTCACTACAAAATGGCCACACTATGTGAATGTCTCTAACATTGCGCAACCCGCTTGTACAATGCTCTATATGCAAAGGTGGGTTAAATTCTACCACTGTCCGTCGGAGGAGTAATTTATTATTATTTTATTTTAGAAATACTGTTTTTTCTTTTCGACTAAAGAAGGCTGACCATAAATGTAATTGAACAGGAGCTGGGTGGCTGGGAGCCATCAGAAGACGAATTCAACATCGTAGATTGTCCGTAAGAAGATTTTATAGTTGATATAATTAGCCAGTTTTTTAGTTTTAGTTAAGGTTAGTTTCTGGGTTTGATTATTTAATTATAGTTACAAATCTATTTTAATGTTAAGTTACATTAGAGCAATTGGTGATATAATTTCTTTCCCATTGGTAAACTATACTAACTAACTAATATTATTTGGCTAACCTACCACATGTCAATTTAACTGTCATATCAGAGTGTGAAACCACTTTTAAAAATGATAATATTGTAATGAAAAATGATATATGAACTTTTTTCCGAGCATTATTTTTGTACTTGGATTGCTTGATGTGCAAAGACAACGGGGATTTTGGGTGAATGGGGTGTATTCTAGAAATTCAAAAAAATTGCTTTCCTGTAGAATTGAGTGCGTAATTTGAAAAATGTATAATCGGTGATTAGGTCAAAAATATTTAAAACGTTATTCTTTCCTCCTTTATTCCCGTAATACCATATAGTGGCTTCAATCACTCGGCTCGTCTTGCACCTCCATATGGTCCGTTCCTGGGTTGTCCTCGCAGCTGACTCCAACGTCAGGGTCTCTCCAGCCATCGATCCACCAACGCTGGAGAGGCCACTCACCCTTTCCCAGGATCGGACAAAAAGCTAGGGCTGCCTTGTCGGTCTCGCTCATCAAATCTAATAAAAATATGCGACTTTAATTCAATTACATATTTAAGCATAACCAAAACGAAAAAGTAGAAAAAATTCAATGTAGTTATAGCAATTAGGATTTAAAATTGAGACCCTCCAGCGTCTCTTAAGTGCTATTTTTATTCATAAAAAAATCATATAATATAGTTTTACATACAGATGGAAAATAAAGGTGCAGTAGTTAAAGATAGACACTTAAAGAAACAGTCTCAAAAAAGGGACACAAAATTGATTGAGTCACACTTACACGGACAGATTGATGGAGTTGCAAAACACAAGGTATGGAGAGTAAGAGGTAGGCGCGTAGGTGGAGTCTCACCCACAAAGACCCACCTACAAAGCTCCAACGAGTCACTCATACTCTAATACATTCCTTATGTAAAATAAGATTCGTTCCATAACTAATGGCACTCTTGCAGATTTTTCTGTTTGCCCCCATTTCTAATCCGTCCTTTTGACGCATTACGTGGTTGAAAAATTTAAAGTACGTTTCGTTCATGGCTGTAGACGGGGCTGGCTGCGGTTGGAATGGTTGTAGGATTGAAGCATTCGTATATTCTGCCCACGAGACATCTAACATCCTCCCCCATCAATTCTTAGGCCATTTACGCTCGACGTCTTCGCGGATTGTCCATGTCTCCGCAGCATTGTTGTTTTAAATAAGGACTCTCAATTCTATCGAAAATCATTCTAATAAAAATGTGTTAGGAAAAATTACCAATAAATATATTTAGATGGCCACATTAGACCATAAGTAATGTTTACTTATCTATGGTTTGGTTGGTCTTGTTCAGTTAACTGATATCTATGGTTAACTGTCATATTTTGATCACGGGCCGCGCATTTGTGTTTACGCCTCCTAAAAGTGTTTCTGTCCAAAGTGAACAAATTTGAGTATACAGCGTTTGTCTTTAGTGTTCCGTTTGTGAGTTTCAGAACACAAGAACGTGAGTTCTTTATTATTTTAATTATTACTATAATATTGAGATAATATAAAATATTTTAGTACCTAACCTTAATGTCATTGTTTGGGACATATATTTATTTGTGTAAATATATATTTATTCTTGAACGAAAATAATGCATTGTGTCTTCCCCACCTCCTTCCGTCCGTTCTCTGCTTCGTCGCTGTCCTGTCGATTGGCGACCTTGAACGAGTGCGGTGTACGTTTATCTAATCGTATACAATATTATACTTATTTTGAGACTTCGCGTGTATACAGTGTCGGAACTAGTCGTCGTCTAAAGGAACCTAAGACGAAATAGTGAATTTAAACATACAGTCCACATTTTGGAGGTGCCAGCAGAATCTGGATTGTAGTGAGTGGCAAACTCCTTCCGTTACCAGAATTTTCCCGGCATCTATACTTTTACAAGGAAAATGGGGCTGTTAATGAGGCCCCAAAGGTCCGTATCGTAGCCCATAGATCTGGCTAAAGGTGATGCCGCATTGTGATGTCACTTCCGTCACAAGGTTTAGTTTCATGTGTCAGTGCGCGTTGGTTTCACATCAAAAGGGCAATCATTCTGTTGTTATGTAACATTTTGCGCGTTATGGTAGTCAAGCTACCAAAATGCTGTTAAGTTCAATTAAATCGAACTTTAAATACTGTGAATATTATGTTCTCTTGAAATTCTTTTAGTCGTTAACTTTCAGATTTTTAGGAAAAAACCTGGATATTGGATACCATGGATATTTCTGCCATCAAGTCTGAACCAGAATCCTCTTCTATTGAGAGGCAAGATGAAAGAAAAGACATTGATGTGCTATGTACCGATGTAGATGTAACATTCTTCAATATAAAGAAGGAACGTATGAAGCATGATGATGTCGAGCAAGACACTTCTAAACCTGGTTTGTATAAGATTTTTGTAGACTATCTCAGTTGGTCCGGAAACGATATATGTCTAAAGCAAGGTGTTCCTCCGACTTACTTCTACAGGGCGAATTGCTTTATTGTTCCCTGTGTAGTGATGGTCCGTTTTCTAGATCGTCCATCTAGTTGGGGTCCCACTGTTCACTGATTTCTTTATCTCACTTGCCCAAAGTATTGAAAAAATATCCGTTTGTTTTGCGGTCCATGGTACGCGTACGATGAGAACAGCTTTTCACTAAGGTTTTTATTTTTTTCTTGGCCTTCATGCGCTCGCGTGGGCGGTCAAGTGACCGCCTTTTAAAATTTTTACGTAAATCTTACACCACAAAGTTAAGTAAGCGGTGGAAAGGGCACGTATTCTCCTGTTGCACTCCCCTTCGCTAGATCCTACTCACAGTTCACTCAACTCTCTTCTCTCTGCCACTCATTACAGCTTCAAACTAGGTGAGGTCAGGCTCGACCGTCAGTTCCCCGCCTTGCGAGCGCTTACCAGATATTTTTCTACTCGTCAACTTCAGAATGTAAGTTTTTCTCTTTCACTATTATTGTTTTTTCTTCCTGCTTTTGTACTTTTTCCTTGTAAAAAGTAACAATAATGGTTATTTTTTAAAAAATTATAATATTAATTCACAACATACAGGATTAAAAGAATTAAATTACTGAAAATTTAATAGCTATTCTTATGTTCCATTTGGGTATTTGACTTTTTTTTGTTTGTTTATTTACCTAGGTATTATTTTATTGATAAATAAGTAATTTTGATCAAAGTTGTATTATATATCCTATGTCCGTATTATATTGAAATATACACTTTAAAAAAAGAAAACCTTATAAAAATGATCTTAATCATCAATAAATGATCAAAATCTTGGCCCGTCAATTGACCGCCCACGCGAGCGGGCGTGTCAATCTATCTAGCGCGAGCGCATGAAGGTTAATTCATATAGATGCTCTATCCCTACATACAGCACACACGGTTATTCTTTTGACTTGCTTTAGTATTTACACGTTAAGTCACTCTGCTAGTGATTACGTGGTCGAGGGTTTGAGCCTCATTTCAGGAGACAAGCAAGTTAGTCTTATTTTTAATAAGCGTTAACCATTGAAAATGGTTATTATTTATGTTACCCAGATGCTCCTGCCGTGAAGCCTGAGCCGGGGTCTCCAGCCCAGAGCGGCGATGAAGGAGAAGGCGGTGGAGCGGCCTACACTGATGTAGACATATCGCTCCCCGACATTAAGCAAGAATGCTCGGAGTACTCCAGGAGGGCCGAACGGCGTGCCGGTAAGAAGGTTGCTCCTATCCATCTTATTACTTTTTGGACAGATTTAATGTAGGCGAGAACATTACTTTATCCATCATTCTTCTTATATCCAAGACTGTATTTTGACCGCATGTTTCGATTTCACATGGCAGCATCTTCAGTATTTTTGTTATTTATCTATGTGTACTATCGTCATCATCAGGGCTGGCCTGCAGGGGGGTTTGTGTTTCCTTAATGAGTAATGAGGTCCGGTAAATTATCTGGGGGTTGGTGAAATTTTTTAATCTTCCTTATCGTTTTTAATTAGTTTACCAGGATCAGATCATTATTACTAATTCTTTTTTACTTTTCGGTGACCCTTCTATACCAGTTTATTAAATTTGTTATACCGGTTCTGGTCATCCATGTCCATTAATCGTGACTGAGGGTCAATATCTTCGCGTCTTCGATCCTTGAGCTGTCACTAGACAAGTTCCTGTTGCCTTCCCACTCGGTCGGTTCAACGACGAGGTTCACCATAGGTAGGCAAGTTGAGAGCATCTCTTGATGAGTAGTTTCTACAGAATGGATGACGAGAATATAGTTCCTACATATTTGTACGTCTCGCTCTATTTGTCCGTGTACATTTTCGCTTCTTTTTATTTTGATTTTTTAAATTATATTTCAATAACTTAAAAAGGTTTTTTAAATCCAAAAGAAGAGACAAATATTACGCAAATACACCGTATAGTAAAGCAAATAATTAATTTTCATTGCAGATATCCCGAGAACACAAAATAATGTTTCAAACACCCGAGAAAGGAAGCCAGAATTGAAGCAAGAGAAAACAAGAAGCCATTTACATTCATCCACTGAAGATGAACCGTTTTCATGTTCCCTGTGTACTTATACTTGTATTAAGAGAAGCAGTTTAAGAACGCATATTCTTACTCATACTGGGGAAAAACTGTTTTCGTGTTCACAGTGTAGTTATTCGTGTTATCGAAAGCGCTATTTAGTAAGTCATATGCTTACTCACTTGAGGGATAAACTGTTTTCGTGTTCACAGTGCAGTTATTCGTGTAATCAAAAGGGCAGTTTAAAACGACACATGCTTACTCACTCTGATGAAAAACCGTTTTCATGTTCTCAGTGCAGTTATTCATGTAATCAAAATGCCAGCTTAAGGAGGCATATGCTTACTCATACTGGGGAAAAACTGTTTTCGTGTTCACAGTGCAGTTATTCGTTTAATCAAAAAGGCAGTTTAAAACGACATATGCTTACTCATTCTGATGAAAAACCTTTTTCATGTTCGCAGTGCAGTTATTCGTGTAATCAAAAGGGCCGCTTAGGAAGTCATATACTTACTCACTCTGTGGAAAAACTGTTTTCGTGTTCACAATGCAGATATTCCAGTAATCGAAAAAGTACCTTAATACGACATATTCTCAGTCACTCGGGTGTAAAACCGTTTTTGTGTTCACAGTGCAGTTATTCATGTTATCAAAAGGCCAGTTTAAAACATCATGTGCTTACTCACTCGGGGAAAAAACCGTTTTCGTGTCCACAGTGCAGTTATTCGTGTAATCGTAAAGGCAGTTTAAAACGTCATATGCTTACTCACTCCAATGAAAAACCGTTTTCATGTTCACAGTGCAGTTATTCGTGTAATCAAAAAGGCCACTTAGGAAGCCATATGCTTACTCACTCTGTGGAGAAACTGTTTTCGTGTTCACAGTGCAGATATTTGAGTAATCGAAAGAGTACCTTACTACGACACATTCTTAGTCACTCGGGTGTAAAACCGTTTTTGTGTTCACAGTGCAGTTATTCGTGCTATCAAAAGGCTAGTTTAAAACATCATGTGTTTACTCACTCGGGGAAAAAACCGTTTTCGTGTTCACGGTGCAATTATTCGTGTAATCAAAAGGGCAGTTTAAAACGACATATGCTTACCCACTCTGGTGAAAAACCGTTTTCATGTTAACATTGCAGTTATTCGTGTTACTGAAAGGCCAACTCAGGAAAGCATATTCTTACTCACTCTGGTAAAAACCGTTTTAGTGTTCACGGTGCAGTTATTCGTGTTATCGAAAAACAATATAAATACTATTTTTTTAGTTTACTTATTGTACTTTCGAAGGTCACAAAATACTTTTATATATATTAATATATCTTGATTCAATATATACAACTTCCAAAAATTTGATAGATATGATAGCATGGGTTAATAGGTGAACGTTACATTGTGTAAAGTGATCACTTAAGACAGCCGATGACAGATCGTAAGCCCTGCAATGCCCAAGACTTCCATACGTCTCATATAAAAAATATATCTTCGTCTCTGTGAGACATCTTAAACTGGAACCAACTGGAAATCGATCACTTCCAGTAAGATTACACAAATATGGATCCAATCGGGTAAAGGTCAATCAGAAGCATGGCTATCCAACATTCTAACAATCATCATACAGTGCCTAGACTAATAATACACTAATTCTACAATATTACCATTACATATTTAGCTACTTTAACACAGACTTCAGTTTAGCAAAGTAGCTAGGACAACGCTGTATATATCAGAGATGGAGTCTACTCCATCCCACACAATAAACTACGAATATATACTTAATTATATCTTATGTTTATCATGTTATATTATAATATATTCACCTCTGTTACAACTGAAACCAATAAAGTCTAAAAAAAAATTTCCAACTCTAGTTTAACGTAGAGATAATTATTATTCTTCTATTTCACCTTCGTGTAATTACTATGCAATATCATAGAATAAATTAATGTATTTTTTTTAATTGCGAAGAAGGTCAAAAGGTCATTCGTTAATTGCGAAGAAGGTCAAAATCTTAATGAATACGAAATTTTATGTTGCACCAAAATCCATTTTACTCATCACGATCCAGACCAATCTCTGAAACTAAACATTTGTTTAGAAATGGTTGCACTCCGGACATACATAATAAAAAGATTAACCAAAAATATGAAATTTGACACAAATTTGAAATGAAGTGAATTTTTCCAAAACCCACAGCTGTGACAATAATACGTAATGACAAAAGATAGACATATGTGATAATAAAACACTTGTTTTTTGATTTTACTCGTTTAATTTACGTGAGACGCGTTTCGCCTTGCAAGGGCATTATCAATCTTACAATTTAACTCAACAACTTGTATTTATTTACAATTACATACAATTTTATTTGCTTGAGATGAAAAGGGACAACATTATTCATTGTAATTCTGAGGATTTCCATACATTTTGAATGCTTCTTATTATTCTAAGTAACCACTCAGTTCCAATGCTAATGGTATTTTAATGTCATAGGCAATTTGTAGAAAATGACAGCTATATGTAGGACAAAATATGTGATTATGGAGTTCTACAAGGTAACCTCAGAAACAGTAAAAGTTAGCGCCGTTTTTGGTGTTTAACCTGTTACCTCACGCGTACATTCAATTCGCTAAATAGGTAAATATCTAATTTTAATCTGCGTATATCCTTCTCTTTCTTTCCTCACCTATCCCCAAGCATAAGGAATAAAGAAAATGTCGCAGTGATAATACTTCGAACTTTCTACGGAGACACTACCATCGCTTCACTCCGCTACCGCTTATTATTAATAATCTCACATTAATTATATTATATTTTAATAATCCTCTTTTTCGCGAGTGTTACTTACTATACACGCCGCGACGCTTGTACTCGTGGTGAAGAGGAATCAAAGAATCAGCATCTAGCCGACTGAAAATGTAAATGGCTTCCTTTTCTTTAAACAGTAAATAAGATAAAGACAAAATATTCCAATAGAAATCATTTTGCAGGTAAATGGCAAATAGAGTATTAACAAAGTTTGCATAGTTTACAATAGTCGTAGCATTTTAAATCCGTTAGATAACAAATATGAATGTACATTTGATTCAATAATGACGGTTGCATACAGGATTCCACATCGCGAAACAGCTTCTCGTGAGGAGTCGTCACGCGCGGAGCGCCGGCGGCCAGACTAGTAAAGGCCCGCTTGGAGACTATATTAGCGATTTCACTGGACGAATTTCCCGATCGGAAGCCCTGACATTAGCTTCTTTTGTTTTACGTTTAGCTACCCTGAAGAGGGCCATTTTCTTCGGTCCAGTGGTACTAAGAGGGCCGATGGGCGGTGAGCGCCAGTGGCAGGCTTCGTAAGGAGCCAGCTACCGCGTATCAGCTCGCGATGGCGGACCTACTAGCGAGCGGTACAGGAAGCGGTTTGTCGCTCACCATGGACCCGCGGGGGGCACGTAAGTTCTCAGAAATGTCGCCTCCCGTTTAGAAGAGTGCCTGTAAAATAACGGATCACATTTGAAAATCATAATTTATAAGAAGTAAATTGCAAGGGACTGGTACTCATATTTTTATTAAACCCATCCATTATTTATTTTGAGTCGAGCTTTAGTATGTATAATCCTGTTTTCTGTGAAATAGCAATCAAATGAAATCTGAGCTGCGAGTGGGCGGATTCTTTTAAAAGTAAATAGCAAAAAGGATGTATAGAAAAACCAGCGTGAATTAAATTGTAAAATATAAATAGATCAACGAAATAAAGCTATCTCAAACATTTAATATATGCACCTAAACTTTTTTTGTTAAGTGTTTTTTAAAACAAAAGAAAAATATGTCATGCAAGTATAATTGGTTATAAATGTACCTTAACAAAAATATAAATAAGTAAATAAATAAATTGACCCACCCGCATGCGATAAAAACTCGTGTGACTTCATCGCACCCGTTGCTCTTTGCCGCCCGCAAGCCTTCGCCATTCGCGGCGTCGACCGCGGCTATCACCGATTCGTTTTATATTGCTCTACCCCGCTGCACATTGGATTATATTTATCTGAAGACTTTTTGTAAGATAAATATAATCTCTGCATTTTCCAATCTTTCACTGAACCTTCTTGATACCTTCGTATTAATACGTGTAACCTTGATCAAACTGAATGTGCTGATAAACTGGTCAAGGAGGCCACTCGTTCCGGAGTTTTCCCTCATCAATACTATACCTCGATGTATGACAGACTTAATTTAGTGAAAAAACGTACGAATTCTATCTGATGGATCTAAATAAACACAAGAGTAATCGGCTTAAAATCATTTAAAGATCTATTTCCCGCACTCCCTGGTTTTCCAAAAAAACAAGATCAAATATTTCTAGAATGAGGCATTGCCAGGTAGCCTAATATTTCTTCAGATTGAACTTAATAATTAATTCTCCAATGTGTGAGTGTGGAGGCGTAGAGATCCTCGACCATATCTTTTTTGCTTGTCCTTTGTGGACCGCAGGTTTTATATACAGCGGTGTAGCTAATGGTAATTTTCAACTCCCGGTTAGCTTGTGTCATCTTCATCCTATTAACTCGCCACATTTAATCAATCTTTCATGTTCAAGGCGATAAAACGGTGGGTTGTTTATTAATTAATTATGCTCTTGGTTCTTTTTTGCTAGAGCAACCTCAAATGCCATGATCACACGTTAAATATGTTTACTATGATTATAAATCTGTTCAGGTGGAAAAACAGAAAACACACATTAATCGGATATTTGTTTATCTATATGGGAGGGTGGAAGCCCAACATTATTAACTCCAACAATTATATTTTATCTTATATTAATTCGAGGCCTCCTTCTGCGATGGCGGTGTTGCGGTACCGATGGCTGATGCTGCGGCGGCCAGGGTGGTTGACTGCCGACTATCCTCCAGTCCTCTGGATCCTGTGCCAGTTGTTGCCTTCGCCTGTCGTTCCGCTTCGTGACTTCTGAGTTTGATCCCTACCGGCCGTTACACTTGTCGATTTCAAGAATTTGATTTATCGTTTTATCTGTCTTAAGACCAATCTGTCTAGCATCACCAAGATATAATCCTTATCATCCTGCATCATCAAGAAATAATGTATCCTTCTGCGAAAACTTAAATGGATTTTTCACCAGGTTAGCTGCCGTTAATCCTCTTTCAACAAAGGAATCGAAAACTGTCCAGTTCACGCCAGAGCGTCCGTTTTACAATTGTTTCACGAGAAATACCCCATCATATTTCCGTCGACATTGTTTCTCTATTCTACATGTATTCCCTTGGATTGGAGGTCATTGCAGCCGTTGTCCATTTTGAACGGCATGCCTCGGTCCTTTGTTGGGATTAATACGATAGCATTGCGTCAGTCCGCGTTGATGCATAACAATAACGGTAACAAGATCACAGTACGTAGGACCCATCGATTGTTAATAACATGATTTCTGTCATAATATTGTGCGTGGGCACCGAATGAAGTTACTACATATTGTGCACCCAACCCACGAAAAGAAGCGAGACTAATCGCTACCTTCACATATGCTGGCAGTTTATTGGACAATTTAACCTTTACCATACCGTGATACAAAATACTTGTATGCAGCCATGCTGTCAACTCGTGTTACCGTAAGAAATTTTTATTTTAAATGCGAATAATGCTTTTATTAGTTTAAATGGCTTTAAATTGTTGATCATATAAACTCATTCTAGATATTGTGCGCGAATCACGAAAATGGGACGAATATCCTAATATAATTCGGAGCATTCATTAAGTCCTATACTATGGTAACTTTTTTCTTATCTGTCTTCATTAAATTAGTGAGATATCATATATTCGTAAGTTTGTTCTTATTTTTATTGTGAAATAAATGTACCATCTCTATTTGTCTCACCACAAATGGTATTATTGCCAGCATATTAATTATACAACTGACTGAATTGAAAGATAATTTTTTTTTTAAGATTTGCTTCACACAACTGGTTTTTCACTAGTCATTTCTGAGCATAAACATATTTTTTATAATTAACTAAAATATGAATATTACGTATATTAGGCGAAATATTACAGTTTTAATTGGGGCGGTAGACCTGTGCTACTGCATTGTTTGGGAAGGGTTAACACCTTTATAGTGTAAATTAACATTACTGTATTAGCATATAAATTATTAACATGCAGAATGTAGATATAATTCACTCTTATAAATATAAACTAATTGCGAAGTTTTAAAGTTTAGTTTCTTTTTTACATTTTGCCATTTCTTTGTAATCATTACAATATAATTTATTTTTTACAAATATTTGATTTCATAAACCTCTTCAAATGTTTATTATTCATTTTTAATTCAAAATTATTATTACGAATTTGCTTTTGAAGAAGTTTAAATTAAATTTATTACTACTGAACCATAATGCCAATAGTTGTAGTTAATTTTAAAATTTGTATACTTATTTGTCAATATTATTTATAATCATGTACATTAATGTATTGTCTGCAAATAATTTGATCTAGAAACTAGCAAGACAATTTATATATAAATGATAAGTCGCCTTTTCGTTTACACGAATAGGTGCACTGTGCACACAAAAACTGTTTTTTCCCTTTGTGAGTGAACATATATTGTTTTAAGTTTTGCTTTTGATTACACGAATATGTGCACTGTGAACAAGAAACCAATTTCTCTCCCGAGTGGGTGAGAAAATGTTGTTTTAAGTCACCTTTTTGTTTACACTCATAATTGCATTGTGTACACGAAAACAGTTATTCCCACGAGTGCGTGAGCATATGTAGAATTAAACCTATTTTTCGATTGCAAGCATAGCTGCACCGTGAACAGGAAAACAGTTTTTCCCCTGAGTGAGAGAGCAAATGTAGTTTAAAGTCAAATTTTCGATTACACGCATAGCTGCACTGTGAACACGCAAACAGTTTTTCCCTTGAATGAGTGAGCGTATGTCGTGTAAAGGAGTGTTTTCGATTACACGCAAAATTGCACTGTGAGCACGAAAACAATTTTTCCTCCGAGTGGGTGAGTATATGTAGTCTTAAGTCAAATTTTCGATTGCACGCATAACTGCACTGTGAACATGCAAACAGTTTTCCCCCTGAGTGAGTAAACATATGTTCATTTAAGGATTTTTTTAGGTTAAACGAATAAGGGCACAGTGAACACGAAAACAGTTTCCCCCCCGAGTGAGTGAGAAAATGTTGTTTCAAGTCGGGCTTACGGTTACACGCATAATCGCACTGTGAACACGAAAACAGTTTTTTCCCCGAGTGAGTAAGCATATGTTCTTTTAAGTTGCCCTTTCGAAAACACGTATAAGCGCACTGTGAACACGAAAACAGTTTCTCCCCCGAGTGAGTGACAGAATGTTGTTTTAAGCCGTCTTTTCGTTTACACGAATAATTGCACTTCGAACACGAAAACAGTTTTTCTCCCGAGTGAGTGAGAACATGTAGTTTTAAGTCGCTCTTTCGTTTACACACATAATTACACTGTGAACACGAAAACGGTTTTTCCCCCGAGTGAGTAAGCATATGCCGTTTTAAGTTGGGCTTTTGAACACATGCATAAGTGCACTGTGAACACGAAAACAGTTTTTTCCCTGAGTGAACAAGCATATGTTGTTTTAAGTGTATTTTTCGATTACACGCATAGCTGCACTGTGAACATGAAATCAGTTTCTCTCCCGTGTGAGTAAGCACATGTAGTTTAAAGTCTATTTTTCGATTACACGCATAGCTGCACTGTGAACACGAAAACAGATTTGGCCCTGAGTGAGTGAGCAAATGAAGTTTTAAGTCAAATTTTCGATTACACGCATAGGTGCACTGTGAACACGCAAACAATTTTTCTCCCGAGTGAGTAAGTGTATGTTGTATAAAGGTGTCTTTTCGATTACACGCATAATTGCACTGTGAACACGAAAACAGTTTCTCTTCCGAGTGAATAAGCATATGTTGTTTTAAGATGCGCTTTTGAAAACATGAATAAGTGCACTGTGAACACGAAAACAGTTTTTCCCCTGAGTGAGTATGCATGTGTAGTTTTAATTGTATTTTTCGATAACACGCATAGCTGCACTGTGAACACGAAAACAGTTTTTCCCCTGAGTGAATGACAAAATGTTGTTTTAAGTCACTCTTTTGTTTACACACATAATTACACTGTGAACACGAAAACGGTTTGTCCCCCGAGTGAGTAAGCATGTGTCGTTTTAAGTAGGGCTTTCGAAAACACGCGTAAGTGCACTGTGAACACGAAAACAGTTTTTCCCCCGAGTGAGTATGCATATGTAGTTTTAATTGTATTTTTAGATTACACGCATAGCTGCACTGTGGACACGCAAACAGTTTTACACCCGAGTGAGTAAGCATATGTTGTTTTAAGTAGCGCTTTTGATTACACACGTAAGTGCACTGCGAACAAGAAAAAGGTTCATCTTCAGTCAACGTATGTATACGGCTTCTTCTTGTTTTTGGTTTCATTTGCGATTTTCTCCTACGGATAGTCGGTACAGTACATCGTGATCGCGAGAGATCTGCAATGAAAATAATGTTTAAATATTATTATATAAAATGGTATATTTTTTCCTTTATTCCTATTTGGTTTTCGAGCGTAATGTAACATAGCATATTTTAAGCATTTAAAGCTTTCTCAGGTGGCGCTCCAGGATCTGTGTGCGCTGAGTGAAGTGGGGGAGAATGGTGAAGAGGGTGGCAGCTCACGAAGATCACGACCCCTAGTCTGAAGAGATCGATGGGTTAACTATTAGATTTATACAATTTCAGAGAGTTTAAAGCGACCCGATTAAACAGTGAAGAAAATCTAAACCATAATAAGGATTTAAATAAATTTGTATAGACGGACTATCGAAAAAGAAAAATTATTCAGATTATTTTAAAGAAATGCATGAATAAGATGAGTAAAAATAATCCCCCTACCCCAGGAGTATCACGGCCCTCCTGTGCGCGCCCTGCGCATGGCGATAGTGCACATCTACAGGTAACATGACACTGAACATACTGCCACGTGGAAATGAAAAAAGGGATCAAAATATAGTCATAGTCCAACAAGAAATAGCATGAATAGGAACAGATTCTCACCGGCGCGCTGGTCGGAACTCCTGGAGTGATCCAAGCATTCCTGCTTAATGTCGGGGAGCGATATATCTACATCAGTGTAGGGCGCTCCACCGCCGTCCCCTTCATCAGCGGGCTCGGGCATCACAGCAGGAGTATCTGGATAACGAGATTAGTAAACCATTTTCAAATTAAGGTTAACGCCTGTGTTATGGAAATAGGATTAACTTGTTGTCTCCAGGAATGAATCTCGAACCCTCGACCACTGTATCACAGGGCGATTGTCTTAACCGCAGGACCAACAAGCATGTTTCCTGATTGCATAAGTGTTGATTTGGCTGTTTGGAAAAATTATAATAGGACTAAGAAAATGAGTCCAGTGTGTGGGGATACAGCTGTGAATTGAGATGAAAAACCTGAGTGACGTGCTGTCCTAACTGTTCGCATACCATGGTGGAAAGTTGGCGGGTTATCGGGAGATAAAAGACAGGATGGCACTTACTTGTGGGTCTCCGATCTCTGAAAGCTGGTTCTTTTCTCCCTGGTCCACCAATTCACAAGCGACGCAGAATTATGTCACGCACTTGATGACACTCGCGTTAAAAAAGTAATTGTATTAAATATATTAGCGGTAGTAAAAAATTATAAATTAGCGGTAATTAAGGTTAGCGGTTGTAAGCGTATTTACAGCGACGGCAACGTACCGTGTTCGGTTTCAAAAGCGGAGTAGCTCGTTCAGGCGTATCAAGCAGACTGCAGGAATCTTCTTTCTCCTTCGTGCCTAGGGGCTAGGATAGGACAAGAATAAGAGGGAAAAGACATATTTCTGTAATCCAATGAGATGTGCGTGCGTAGTACATTTAATGGCCCTAACACATGGACTGTAACACAAATGATTGAGTCTATTCTTCAGGATCTCTGTAAAGGTAAATACTTCTTCCATACTTTGGGTATATTGCTGAAGATATGGAGAAATCTGTAATCCCCGGGCCCCCGGCAAGGTGGACAAACTGAGATATAGAATATAGATATAGAAGGCAGGTCACCCTGTAGAAGCAGACAGATGATCACGTTACTCAGACACGAGCATCGTGGTCCTCCGGTCCAACTGAGAGTGAGAGTCTACAAAACTCTTATACAAACCAGTTTTAGAAGTGTCTTGCTTGACATCAGTAAGCCTCAGACGGGGGAGTGTGACATCTACATCAGTACAAAGCACTGCATTGGCTTTTCGTTCATCTTGGCTCTCGATAGCAGAGGACTCTGGTTCAGACTTGACAGCAGAAACATCTAGATCAGCTGGATCCATGGTTCTGCTGCAGCGGTCAACCAGCGACCGCGGTTATTTTCTGTAAAAAACTGAAAGTTCACCATTAATGGAATTACAAGAAGAGAACATAACATATTCACAGTTTTTTTAACTTGATAATATTGTCATGAAGCTCATCAGAATGACTGCCTTCTTTTTTTTTTTTTTTTTTAAAAAAAATAGAGATGCGTACACGGAATACATGTCACATCAATATTCTTACTATTTTCAAACTAAGCTAAATGCTTGTGCTATGAAAATAGGACTAACTTGCTGGTGTCCTGGAACGAGGCGCGAACCCCCGACCACTAGATCACTAGGCCAACGTCTTGACCACTACACCAACAAGCTACGCAAAGCTTTGATGTGAAATATCCGAAGGCACAGCTGATAAATGAAATCAACGAATTCTGACAAATGAAGTAAATCTTGTTGCGAAAGTGACATCACAATGTACAGTTGCCTTTCGACCGACGTCTGACCATGTTCAGACCACATGTTATTGAGATGTATCTCATCTAAATGTCACCGTGTCTCCTTGAAGATAACTAATTAACGCGTCTATAAGCGAAAGAGGACCATGGCCTATAATGAATTCTTCGATTTTTCCAAAATGGATGTTCTTCGACAGTATTGACAGCCCTCATTTAACCCTTCCCAAACCATGCAGTAACACAGGTCTACCATCTCAGTCGATCTAATATGAATCATATTTTATTAAGGAAAACACATTCTTATTGTGAAGTTGTAATTATTCAGAACATAGGTCTGTGATATTTTAAATACTAAATTAATGTATTAATTATAAATATATACATATCAAATCAATTTTGTCGAAAAATATTGTTTTAGCGTCACCGGGATTCGAAACTGGATCTTCATTTCCAATCCGGGGAAGTGCACTACCTTTGTGCTATAACGCCAGTATTTTTCTTGACAAATTTTCGAAACTATATGTTACATTTTTTCAAATGAATACACCTGTCGTTCCATTATTTGAAAGCCATCTACATTATTTTTACAGAATCTCAAATACCTTTGAGTAAACCGACTTGTTAATAAGAATGTGTTTTCCTTAATAATATATGTTGTATCAACGTGTCCAAAAAATTTAATAAAAATGAATTGATAATTCTGGCGTTTGCAAGTCGGTTTACTCAAAGGTATTTGAGATTCTGTAAAAATAATGTAGATGGCTTTCAAATAATGGAACGACAGGTGTATTCATTTGAAAAAATGTAACATATAGTTTCGAAAATTTGTCAAGAAAAATACTGGCGTTATAGCACAAAGGTAGTGCACTTCCCCGGATTGGAAATGAAGATCCAGGTTCGAATCCCGGTGACGCTAAAACAATATTTTTCGACAAAATTGATTTTATATGTATATATTTATAATTAATACATTAATTTAGTATTTAAAATCATATTTTAGTTAATCCTAAGGAAAACATTCGTGCGTAGAAATGACTAGTGAAAAACTAATCATAACGAAGGGGATGCTGGAAAAATAATTATTTTTAATTCAATCGGTTGTAAAATTATTATGTTGGATACCATTTGTAGTATGACAGAAAGAGATCGCAACATTAATTTCACAGTGAAATAAATAGCAAACGTACGAATATAAATTGTCTCTTTCTCACTAATTAAATGAAAAGAGACAAGAAGGAAGGTCGCATTGTATAGAACTTGACGAATGTTCAAAATTATATTATTATATTAATACCTTTTTCACATTTAATGGTCAATATTTCGAATAAATTTTGTAGTATTAAAGCCTTTTAAGCTAAAAAAAATATTTTACTAACTTAAAATGATAAAAAAACTCTCATGAATGTTAGAATGCAAAATTACCCAAAACAATATTTTGTTTAAGGATACAAAAACACGTACTCGAAGTAAGGGACGGAGGGCAATAAACGTCTGTATTGTTAGATGGACGATGCGGCGTGGGAACGACAATAAGAAATCCGGCGTACATGACCGTAGTCACGTCGGCAAATGCACCATAAGGGATGCATCACCCTCATGGGTCAGTCTTTCTCCCAATCCCAGCCGGGAGAGATCGCTCCATAAACACGATCTAGTTTTCAATTAGAAAACAAAATCAATATCGTCTCTAATATAATAAGCAAGTGTTTTGTAATTTGTGATTCCGAGGAGAATTTAAACTGTGCGCCTCGTGTATGAAGCTTAGACTGTGTTGTTCTCTGTGTTTAATCGTTGATGTTAAAGTATAAAAAGGGTCCCGGTGGATTTACATAACATAATTTGATGTAGTGAGAGTAAATTGTCGCTATATAAAAGATACGATATCATGTACGGCACAGCGCAAATTATATAAGAACATCGCGTCCAGAGTCCCGGTTTGCCTGGATAATTGGACATTGTCTGGTGGTCAATCCCGAACTCCGTCACCCTACCCTGGCTCCACAACTATTGGCCACACTTCACGTCCCGGTTCCGGGACCATCATCCGCACGTGGAAGGCGTCTCCTAAAATGTAATCCCTTACGCGAGGGACCTGCATAATCAACATCAGACAAGCGTCACCATAGACAGTTTGGTAGCTAACTTTATGCTGACATGATGGGCACGTATATAATGTTAAATTAATTGTAATTATTTTTGAATTGTCTTATTGATAAGTAATAGGGTGAAATGCTCATTTTCAACTTTTAATGCATGCAAGTCACAAAATAGATAATAAACTTTATTGTAAACAATGGCATTTTGTAATTTCAATTTATAACTTGATAATATTTAAAAAAATAACCAGTCAGGCTAGATGCCTCCCCCCTGAACACGAAGCCGAGGCAGAAAGAAGAAATGACGTAACATGGTTACTCAAGTTAACATCATGGAGGCACACAGGTATGATATATCATGCTATGTTAAAGGTTAAAAAGCACTTTGATGTGGTCTATAATATGATTCGCCTTTTTGAACTACCGTCAAATGCGCCAACTTTTTCTCGCGGGGTATCTTTGCCTACAAGGGAAGATTTAACATGCAATAGATATATTAATAAATCTATTCTCAGTTTTTTTCATTAGTTCACCTTTATTATTTACTATTTGTCAGAACGTAAAATGCCAGTAAAAATAAACCTCGCATCCGGGCAAGGAAGAGTAGAAGAAAGATATTCTAGAAATCGTCACAAATGGCATTTGTACATCAAACAATGCAGTTACAAAAATAATTTTATTATTAAGGAGAACACATTCTTATTGTGAAGTTGTAATTATTCAGAACAGACGGTCTGTGATGTTTTAAATACTAATTTAATGTATTAATTATAAATATATACATATAATTAATACAAAAATAGTGCTTTTGTGCAACGTCAAATATTTTAATACTTTGAAAGGAATTTAAAAACTTAACGATCGACTTACCTGCCGGTTTTTTTTTCCAATTACTTCGAGTCTACGATACTTCGAGTACTCTACATGCGGCTAGACCGCCAAGTCTACTACTATAAGCGCGTTAGTTCTAATCGTTTTGACCCTTTTACTAATACTAACTACCGTATTGTAATAAACATCGTATGTGTTTTATATTAATATATGAATTGGAAGGGTAAAAAATTCTGAAAAACCCTCGAGAGACGTACCTACCGCTGCACGATGCGACGAGATGTGCAGCGAGATCTTCCTGGCTCTTCCGCATGACGTCAGACGGAGAACACCACAGACAACAATGATCATAGATAAGGGATAAGGGAGGTGCATATAAAACTTCAATGTCACGAATGAATAAGTGAAATAATAATAAAAATTATTCTAAAAAAGACTATCCAAGTATACACCTGTTCACAGATTTTAAAGTACCAAAAATAGTAGACATATACAAAAAAATTCAAATTTTCAAAAATAAAAATCAATTAAATTTTAGAAGCGAATTCCGATCTGCAAGATATGGAGATCGAATTGATATCCCAAAATTAAAATATACCGTGATGTATTTATCAAGGCATCACATTTTTTAACAATCTCCCCATCACAATTAGAAAAATTACGGACTATCGTAAATTTGTAACTAAAGTAAAAAAATATGTACACAAACTAACTGAACTCGAATATACTCCTTCTCTATACGCGAGTCTTACTCTCATAGAGAAGAAACTAATGTTAATATAATATATATATATCCACTGATTATTGAAATTGTATCATATTTTTAATATAAATTATGCCATACACGATAAAATATAATCTTAAATCAAATATTTTGGGAAATGCGAAAGTGTAAAGCAACGATAGTAAAAAACCTTGGTCATGGGTCGTTCTCACAGCTGTCTCCAGCCCGATGCAACGCATCCATGCATCATTGTGGACTTGCAGGTCTTCTTCGTCATAAAGTTGTGCCAACCTAATGTAATTCTTTTAAAATGCCTAAATGAAATTGTAAATTTACTAATGAGTCTTCATTACGAAAAGCTTGATGGCGAGCTTGAGCTATGTTTCTCAAAATTGCCTATTGCGCAAGCTGGGCGAGTGGACATTAAAGATCGTGTAACGGCTGTCGCAAGCTCTTCACCTATAAAAACGATGTTTCATTCAATATGATTTAGTTATTGGAACCGATGAAGCCACATTTACCAATCACGCGGTAGGCCCATCAGACTGTGTGACCAGATAATGAGCGGCGAGACAGAACCACGGTTTTTAATTGACACCTCAAAGATGCTCACGCCCGTCTTTCACCTTTCTCAACTGCAGTCACTTCTTTTAAGTAAATTTAGCAGACACTACCTTGCCATCGCTAATCTTCGATTGCCGGCCCACATAAAGCATTCGCATTCGGCTAAAAGTAATAACCTTCCGACATTCTGTCATGGTCATGGTAGCGTATGAATATATGGCGGCACCATTTTAAGCATTAAAAGTTTAACAATGCATTATATGTAAGAATAATTAAAAACATATAGAGAATAATCAATTGTGAGAGGCTTGTTCTCCTGGTCTCCGTACACGTGTTCACGAGTAGAATACTGGCGTTTGTTTGTTTGCTATTTTACTATATTACTTCAATAATACGTGTAACTCTTATACAAATAAACGTGCTGGTCAACTGACTCTCCATAGTCTTCTCCCATCAATTCCATATCCTGGTGTATGACCGACTTAATTTGGTGTAAAAACGTACAAATTCTATCTGGACTGCACAATGGATGGTAGTCGGCTTAAAATCATTCAATGATCTATCCCTGCACTCTCAGGACCTCTAAAAAGAAAACCTCAAAGGGAACAATATCAAATATCTTTAGAATGAGTTTGGGTAGCCTCACAATTATTTAGATTGAACTTAATAGATTCACCCATGAGAGAGTGGTGCCGAAGAGATCTTTGACCATATCGTTTTTGCTTATCCATGGTAATTTTCAACTCCCGGTTAGCTTGTGTCGTCTTCTTTCCCTTAAATTGTCACGATTAATCTATATAATATAATTTTTTTGAACGTAGTGGCATTAACTTGTGATATAATATTTCCTATTCCATAATAACATTGCACTTTTTTCTATAAAATAATGTTTTAACTAGATTAATGATACAAATTACTCTCGAAGGGGTGGATTGCCTGTGTAAAAGAAGACGTAACTATTATAAATTGGAGTATTTTTCATGTTCAAGATGATAAAACAGTGGGTTGTTTATTAATTAATCATGATTTTGGTTCTTTTTAGCTAGAGCAACCCCCGTACTCTGATCAAATATCATGATCACATATCTATACTAAGATTATAAATCTGGACAGATGGAAAAACACACATTTTTCGGATATTTGTTTATCTATATGAGAGGGCAGAAGCCCAACATTACTAACTCTAACAATTATATTCTATCTTATATTAATTCGAGGCCTCCTTCTGTGACGGCGGTGATGCGGTACCGATGGCCGCTATCGCTGACCTCGGACTGCCTTGTACAGGCTGATGCTGCAGCGGCCAGGGTGGTTGACTGCTGACTGGTGCTCGGGGCCACTCTGACAGCTTGCTTGGCGTCTGAGCTTTTTCGTTAAGGCCGGTCCTCCAGACCTCTAGATCCTGTGACTGGTTAATTGTGCCAGTGGCTGCCTCTCGACTTCCGGTCTTCGTTTGATGTTCCCCTTCTCGACTTCTGAGGTTGAGTTTCAATTTTCTTCTCCGACTGCGTAGATCGATCTTCAACTTCCTCCTCTGACGTCGGGTTTTGGGCCGCATGTAGACTATTTTTATCCCTTGAAAATGGGGTGTAACACCCGGATCCAACCTGACACCACATCTGTCTAATAGCTAATTATAATTAATCTTACCTGTAATTATTTACAATTATATTTCTTATACTAATTAACAGAATCTTATATCTAGTCACTAGTTTTTCTTTTATGCGGTTTTGTTAAGGTACATTTATAATCAATCATTCTTACACGATATAATTTCAGTGAGCCTCTCTTTTTTGATTTTATTACAAAAAAATTGAATGTGTTCACGTCAATTATTATAATTAATATGCTTTTGGAGACGTTTAATTTAAATTTATTACTATTGAACCACAACAATATTACTTCCAGTTATGTATTTTCTGCATATAATTGGAACTATGTAATATATTATGTTGTATATATTATAACTGCACTGCAATACAGTTTTTCCCCCAAGTAAGTAAGCATTTGTGTTTTAAGCCACCTTTCGATTACACGCATAACTACATTGCGAACACAAAAATAGTTTCCCCCGAATGAGCAAGCGTATGTTGTTTTAAGGTTTCCTTTCGAATACACAGATAAATGCACTGTGAACACGAACAGTTTCTCTGCCGAGTGAGAAAATACGTCTTTTCTTAATTGGGTCTTTCAATTACAACGTAAGTATATTCATAAGTGTATGTTTTTTTAAAGTGCTCTTTTAATAACATGATACAAAAACAGTTTTTTTTAGGAATATGTTGTTTTAATTTATATTAAGTGAGTAAGCATATGTTGTTTTAAGGTTTCCTTTCCACTACCGCCATAACTGCACTGGGAACATAAAAAAGGTTTATCTTCCGAGTGAGTAAGCATATGTTGTTTTAAGGTTACCTTTCGATTACCGGCATAACTGCACTGGGAACATGAAAAAGGTTTATCCTCCGAGTGAGTAAGCATATGTCGTTTTAAGGTTTTTTTTAAACAACACGCATAACTGCACTGTGAACACGAAAATAATTTATCCTGTGAATGGGTGAGCATATGTTGTTTTAAGTTATCCTTTCGATTACACGCATAACTGCACTGAACACAAGAAAAAGGTTTTTCCGCCGAGTGATTAAGCATATGTATTCTTAAATTGTTCTTTTGATTACACGCATAACTGCACTGTGAACATGAAAATGCTTTTTTATCTGAATGTGTAAGCATATGTTTTTTTAATTGGTTATTTTGATTACACGAATAAGTGCACTGTAAACACGAAAACAGTTTTTCCCCTGAATGATTAAACATATGCTGTTTTAAGACGTCCTTTCGATTACACGCATAATTGCACTGTAAACACGAAAACAGTTTTTCCCCCGAGTGAGTAAGCATATGAATTCTTAAATTATTCTTTCGATTAGACGCATAACTGCACTGTGAACACGAAAACGGTTTAACCCCCGAATGAGTAAGCATATGTTGTTTTAATTGGTTATTTTGATTACACTCATAACTGCACTGTGAACAAGACAATAATTTTTCCCCTGAATGACTAAGCATATGTTGTTTTAAGATGTCCTGTCGATTACACGCGTAGTGGCACTGTGAACACGAAAACAGTTTTTCTCCCGAGTGAGATAGAATATGCGTTCTTAATCGGCTCTCTTGATTACACGCATAACTGCATTGTGAACACGAAAACAGTTTTTCCCCCGAATGAGTGAGCATATGTTGTATTAAATTACCTTTACGAAAACACGAATAAGAGCACTGTGAACACGAAAACAGTTTCTCAGCCGAGTGAGTATAAATATGTATTTTTAATTGGTTCTTTCGATTACACGCATAATTGCAATGTAAACAAGAAAAGAGTTTTTCCCCCGAGTGAGTAAGCAAGTGTACTTTTAAATTGTTCTTTCGATTACACGCATAACTGCACTGTGAACACGAAAACAATTTTTCACCCAAGTGAGTAAGCATATGTTTTTTTAATTGGTTATTTTGATTACACTCATAACTGCACTGTGAACACGAAAATAGTTTTTCCCCCGAATGAGTAAGCATATGTTGTTTAAAGGTGTCCTTTCGATTACACGCATAACTGCACTGTGAACACGAAAACAGTTTTTCCCCCAAGTGAGTAAGCATATGTTGTTTTAGGTAGCGCTTTTGATTACACACGTAAGTGCACTGTGAACAAGAAATCGGTTCATCTTCAGTGAAAGTTTGTATGCGCCTTCTTGTTTTTTTTTGTTTCAATTCTGGTTTTCTTCGACGGACAGTCGTAACAGAATATCGTGATCTTGAGAGACCTGTAATGAAATTAAATTATTAATATTATTATGTAAAATTATTAAACATATTTTGTTCTTTATCCCTATTTGGTTTGTGCGTTATTACTTTTAAACAAGGATTCTATGGTGATGTTCTACGATTGGCTTGCACCACGAAAAGAGGACGAGTATAGTGAAAAGGGCGGGGCTCACAAAGATCACCTTCCCCAATCACGATGGATCGATGTTGAAGATGACCTACACAGTGAAGATATCTTAAGCCTGTACAACGAATTAAATAAATTTGTAAAAGGCGATTTAAATATAGTAATAGTCAAACAAGCAATATCGTGTATAGTAGGAAAGTTCTTACTAGCGCGCTTGTCGGTCCTCTTGGAGTATTCCAAGCACTCTTGCTTAATATCGGGGAGCGAAATATCTACATCAGTGTAGGGCGCTCCACCGTCTGCTCCTTCATCGGAGCTCTGGGCTGGAGACCCTGGCTCAGGCTTCACGGCAGGAGCATCTGGATAACAAGAGTAATAAACCATTTTTAAATTAAGGTTGACGCCTGTGCTATGAAAATATGATTAACTTGTTGCCTGCAGGAATGAATCTCGAACCCTCGTTCACTGTATAACTAGGTAACCACAGGACCAACAAGGATATTTTCTGCCTGCAAAAGTGTAGATTTGGCATTTTGCTAAAATTAGAACAAAATGCCTGTGTGAGTGCAGTGTATGTGGATAAAACTGTGAATTGAGATGAAGAACCTCAGAAACGAGCTGTCCTAACTGTTCGCGTTTCATGGCTGTATAACAAACTAACAAGTCTATTCTTCAGGATATCCATAGAGGAAAATAAATATTGCATTGTTTAGGCATATTGCTAGAAGATAGGGAAAAATCTGTGATCACCGGGCACAGGTCACCCGTAGAAGCAGATACAGAAATTACGGGAGTCTCGCTATACAGAGAATAGTGGAGACAGTTTATCCCGTAGAAGCAGACAGAGGAGCACGTTGGTCAGACATGAGCATCGTGGTCCTCCGGTCCAACTGAGAGTGAGTCTACAAAAATCTTATACAAACCAGTTTTAGAAGTGTTCATATAAGGGAGGGTGGCGTCTTCATCATTACTCAGCACTGCATTGCCCTTTCGGTCATCTTGGCTCTCAATTGCGGAGGACTCTGGTTCAGACTTGATAGTAGAAATATCTAGATCAGCTGGATCCATGGTTCTGCTGCAGTGGTCGACCACGGTTATTTTCTGAAAAAACTGAAAGATAACAAATAACACATCCTCTGCAGCGGTGTGTCAGATCTGACCAGGGTGTTCGTAAATATATAAAATACGCGATAAATATTCGTTTTATACCATTTTCTTTCTAGGTAATCTTTCATTAATTTTTTTCCAAATAATTTATAAAATAAATGTGTTATTTATAAAAATTTAAAAAAAATGCCCAAAACTGATCTAGGACTGACATTTTTACGGAAAGGCCTCTCACCGCTGGCGTCAAATCGTATATTGTCAAACTTTTGGACGAGGGATACAAAGGGTACAGCTCCATTTCGCGTGCTAGAAATCCGATTACGTTATTTTACACATATTTTTATTGTTATTTGACCAGAGATCTTTTTGCTAGCGCCCCCAGAAAAGAACCCCAATAAAATAGAAAATTAGTTATGTGGCGCGTCGCGCATATCTAGCTTTGTTCTTGTGAAAATAACGAAGATACTAAATTTTTCTGTGCAATGTATAGCAACACAGTTTGAAGGACTTACACAAGTACGAAACAATTTACTGCTCGGATTGTAAAGACAATCAATTTTGATCGGTTGCGTGTATTTTGTGTATGACTTTAATTAATTTATTTTTCAATTTATGTCAGTTCCAATTCTATGATAATTTGATTGGATTTCGTATTATAAAGTATGTGTATATATATTTTTTATTTTTACATATGTATATTTCTATAAATTATTTTCGTTATGACAATAATAAACAATTTATTGCCCGGATTATCCTCATAAAAGCCAATAAATATTATATGTCTTGAATAAACTTTGTCTATTGTTGCACTTTTTTAAAAAAATATATAGATTACATTTTTGCGTTTCTTATATTGATAATTGCATTTCGCAAAAAAAGGATTTAACTATTTTATATTTTAAAATTTTTATTTTACATACTTCTGTGTATATTTTTATAGCCAATATATTTTTGTGCAAAAATAAAATAAAATAAATTGATTCAGAGAATGTAAAATGTTTATAATCACTATCATAAACAGCCGACGACGTACCGACGGTTCAGTGGATGTTTGTACTTGCTCCGCGTCGGGCGTTCATTGACGCATAAATATACGTACCTACATTATTCGTAATATTTTTTATAACTTTTAAGAGAAAGATTACGGCATATTATGCTATTACACTAAATCATATTTGAAATGATATATCTGTAAAAGTGATCGCAAAAAACGGTTAAAAAACCAAAACCTTGGGGTGTGTCTTGGGTTTGGTTTTTTATATTATAATTACAATTCTATTTTTAGGTTAGGTTAGGTTTGGTTATTTAATTATAATTGCATTTCTAATAATGGGTTAGGTTAGGTTAGGCTTGATTATTTAATTATAATTACATTTCTATTAAAAGGTTAGATTAGGTTTGGTTATTTTATTATAATAACACGTATTTTGACCAAACAGTTTTAAAAAATACGTAATTGTCTATGGTTCATGTATTAATTTATTTACCTCATATCTATGGTAAACGTATTATAACATCTATTTTCTATGGCTTTAAATGACAAATGTACAGTGAAAATTTGAAACTTCATAGTGGAATTACTTTTTTAATATTTGCGAGCGCCACAATTATAAGATATTAAATATGCTAGGAAAAAAATAAACAATATTGTAATAATTGGTGAAATGGTAAATGGCTCAATCGTGCCACAAACCCAACTATCTACAGCCGTGAACAAAAGTTTGTTCCAATTCTTCGGCCACTTTCTGCGTCTAAGTGATAGCGTCGAAAAAGAGATCACCCCGGGCACATTTGTGTGCCGAAGAAGACCTGGAAGAGTTCCACTGATGCGTTGCATCTGGCTGCAGAGGGGGTCAGCTGGGAGGGCCTTGTGGAGGTACAATACGAGCCGAGTCTCATAAAACCAAGGCCACTATACCCCAATTCTGACATGGATGTAGGAAGAGGAACTATTTTAAGTATTTGGGACGTAATAATTTTTTTCAAAAGATATTGTAGATATCCTAAAATATACGGAACATATTTGCCAAAAATGCCGTTTGAACATCAAACACTCCAGTTACAAAAATAATGCTACTTATACGGAATTTAAAAACTTAACGATCGACTTACCTCTGCACGATGCGACGAGATGTACAGCGAGAAGCTCTTCGACGTTCACGTCAGACGGAGTACACCACAAACAACAACACATGATCATAGACAAGACGTTAATAATATAAATCATTCCATAAACGAAAAAATATATTTAAAATCCAAAATTTTGAGTAATGCGGAAGTGTGAAGTAACGATAAGAAGGTACCTACCTATATCGTCATCCTTCTTCATCACTTTAAAGTCATATCGAAGCCTATGTGATATACCTAATTTAAATACAAGGTTTCTACGGTGAACCTTTACAAGTATAATTTATAGGTTGTTCTCACAGTTGACTCCAGCCTGATGCAACCCGTACATATTTCATTGTAGACTTCTATGTCTTCTTCGTCCTAATGTTGTGTTCAGTGACGAGCATGCGTTCTTCGTGGACTTAGAGAAAGTGAGTGGCGTAGCCATCCTCCGCACCGTGCGTCTGCGTTTTCCCTGGCGACGGTTTACGCTAATCATGGTTCACTTGCGGTGTAATTACTAGTTCAGGTTTTAACCTTATCATTTTAACTAAGATGCCGAAAAGAAATTATACATTATGAATGAAGACTACCAATTTATCATAAATCATGGACACAACACAAGACAAACAACAAACATCTACACGCCAGTTCCGAGAGCAACAACGACATTTTATCAAAGATTCTACATGTTCTTTGCTCCGAAACTGTGCAACACACTTAATACTAACTGAAAATCGTTCAATTCCATTAAGATTACACAAATATGGACCCAACGTACGATTCAATTGGGTAGAGATCAATCAGCTGCATCGCTATCCAACATTCTTACATAACCATCATACAGTGCCTAGACTAATAATACACTAATTGTACAACACTCCAACTTCATTTTCTTTTAAACTATATATATATATTTATATTTTTATTTATTTCTATTTTTATTCCTGTCGAATCTTAAGTAACAGCACGAAAAAATCTAGCTACTTTAATACACACTTCAGTCGAGCAAAGTAGCCAGGACAGCACTGTATATATCAGAGGTAGAGTCTAATCCATCCCACATAATAAACATTTTACAATGTTATATTATAATATATTAATTTCTGTTATAACAAAAATATGTACGTCAATAAACAAATAAATTAATTTCATATCCCGATGTATCACAGACCTTATATGGTAAGAAATCATCCAATTTCTATCTGGAAAGTACAGCGGATGAGTTCAAATAATCAAAAGAGTAATTGGTGTAAAATCATTCAAAGATCTATTTAACGCACTCCTTGGATTTCTAAAAGGAAAGCTATTCAAGAGAACAATATCAAATATCTCTAGAATGGGAATTGGTCATTGCGACGTAGCTTCAAATTTTTTCAGATTGCACTTAATAGTTTCCTTTATGTGTGAGTTTGGGATCAAAGAGGAAACTCTTGACGATATCTGTTTTGGTTGTCTATTGTGGATTACGTTTTTTTTTACAGTTTTCTCGTTCATGGAAATTTTCAACTTTCGATTAATTTGTATCATCTCCTTTGTCTTAACTCGCCACATTTTATCTATATAATAGGAATTTCTTTAAATAATAATGGTATTTACTTGCAATATAATGTTTCCTATTCTATATTATTGTTGTACTTTTTTTTATAAAATGAAGTTTTAACTTGATTAATGATACTCTTGATGGTTGAATTGCAAATATAAAAGAAGAAGAATAAATAACTATTAGAAATTAGAACATTTTTTCATGTTTAGGTTAGTAAGGTAAGACCCATCGATAGTTAAAAACATGATATCTGTCATAATATTGTCTATGGTCCGCACGTGTCTGTGGCCGGGGCACCATTTGACAAACACTATTCGTTAATCGCCCTCGTGCTAGCTGGAAGGTAGTGGAAACATGAACGGCGCTGTCCCAGATGCACTCACTGTCAAGCCCGAGCCAGAGTTTCCAGCCGAAAGTGGCGATGAGGGAGAATACGCTGGAGCGCCCTATTCTGAGATGGATATATCGCTCCCCGATATAAAGCAGGAGTGTTCGGAATACTCCAGGAAGTCCGAACAGCTCGCCGGTAAGGAGTCCACCGATCAGTTTAGTTCAAAAACGTGATCGGGGTTTTTTTATGTAGACCCGCTTTGACATGAAGATAATTCATATTATATAATACATTTAAGTAAAGTAATAATTTTTATGTTATGAAAAGAAAACCAAGGAAAATATAAATAATAAAAAAGTTCACACATATATAGAAATATAAACAAAATATAAATACTTCAATCACGGGCATTATCGTATCTGTAGCTAGTCTGTAGTCGTTGTCATTCTCTGGTTACGGAGCCAGCTTTCTATGAGAGCGCCACTTTCACCAAAGAGTTGATGATGAAACTGCAGCCGCAGCTTTAAGCACGCAACTCGATATCTCAGAAGCGGGACGAATCCATGTATATAACCTTCGGCTAACATTGTAGATGCGCTACAATAACGTGCCGATCCAAACAGTATTCTGTGTGAGATGTAATGAATTCGAAGACGCTTGTACGTCACTTGCTTGTATTTCGATCAGAGCTCGCAGGTACACATGTTGGTGATGAATGATTTAGACAGGATCCTGTTTACCTCTTTACTGCATCGGTAGAAACGTCGTGACAGCATATTTACACGAACGTTCAACTGTCTCCTCTACCGTTCAATGTCATCATTGCCTGTACCTAAGCGTCTTCGTTTATTGCCTAAGCGATTTATTTTAGCTACGAAAGCGTGGAGAAAACGAATGGCGAATAATTAAATTGTAGGATCAGTCCAGTCCTGGAGTAAAAGTATCTGAAAATATGGTCCTGTAGTTTGACAAGCAAAAACCACTACGCAATACGCAACGGCTATTACGGCAATTTTTATAAACATATTTTAAATATTTAAAAAAAATATATTTTAATCGTTCTCACGTAGTTGAATAATACAATGTGTAATAAAAAAGTGTATCCTAAATCTTCTAATATTGAAAACATGACGTTTGATTGAATTTTTACAAAAAAATATATTTTCCCGTGTAATTATTTCAAAACTGTATTTGTCATATGCTCAGAATATACGATATTCTCAGTACAAGTACGCCTCAATAACTCCCGAACCAGTAATTCACATTTTTCTTGTAAAAAACTACTCGTCATGTCGCGACCCACTCAGTTAGAGTGCTCTTACTTATTTGGGCACTCAATTCTACCAGAAAACATATTTTCTTTTAGCAAAAATTTATGTGGCGTTATTTGTCAATTACGTTTAAAAAAAAAATCATTATTTTCCTCACTTTTGTGTAAAAGTTTGAAACTTAAAGCACGGCAAAATCAAAGGATTAGCAAAATATGTGCTAGTGCGAAAATATGTCGTATTTGTTTGTCACTGTTGAATGCATTTGATGTTGGCTTAGTTTAATATATTAATGATATTGACGCAAGTCGAGTACCCACTCCCTGTACATTTTGTCCTTCCAATATTAACCTTAATCTATACCTGTCCCGCTCTGGCACAGGCACACACTGCCTTCTGACACCGAACTGTCAAGATCTGTGTTTTTTTCCTACCGTTTTTGCCGTGCGTGAGCGGTGTTCTCAACAGCTCCGGAAGTGCAATGATCTCTCGGTTTTTCATATCAAACGTGCTAGTCAACTGGAGGTAAAAGCGACGTCCAACACAAGACTTTAGAGCAAGGTAGGCCAGATGCATCTGCCATCATTTTCCTTCATGAATCCAATTCGATCCTTGCGACAACTAATCATTATTGAAATCAATACAGTTCACGGGATCTTAACCCATCAAATGATTTCTTTATAAACATTATGTGTAGTCAAATGTAAAAGACATCTTCCATATAGTGTTGATGCCGTTCGAAACCACCGTCGGCCTTGGGACAGAATTGTGATTGTAAGCCTCATCCCCTCGGCCCTTGAGTTAACAAGTTGATCGGCAGCAAGGTTGGGCCTTCCTTGTCGCATTGTATTTCTTCTACAAGCTTGTTGCTACTTGAATTTTCGAACTTGATTTCGTCTGACATTGTTGTAACCCCAAAACACGATTTGGTACTGCTCTTTGGATTGTTGCGATATTAGGAGACGCCTTTTATCAGCATCAAGAGAAGCGGGGGGTTGACATACCACCTCTTGGTACAGTTACTCTTCGGATTATTATGTAGTTCTCTAATTATGTTGTGTGATTGCATTATAAGTATTTTATTAAAATCGTGAATATGTATAATATACCTGATTTTTAATGACATTACAAAAATACAATCTGTCTTATAATATTTTTATTTATACAAATAATATATTTTCATTGCAGATCCCTCGACCATAAAAGATTATATTTTGATAAACTCGACTTGGCCTACGTCCACCCTTGAAAAGCAACCGGAATCGGAGTCTGCTTCCACTACAAAAAAATGCTTCAGTAGGCGCACGCGTACTACCCCTGGTAAAAAAACGTTTTCGTGTTCAAAGTGCAATTATTGTTGCAAACGAAAATCAGACTTCAAAGTACACGCGATTCTGCACAATGGAGAGAAACCGTTTTCATGTTCGCTGTGTAATTATAAGTGTAATCGAAATGCAAAATTAAAAATACATGGGCGTATGCACACTGGTGAGAAACCGTTTTCATGTTCGTTGTGTAATTATAAGTGCACTCAAAAATCTAATTTGAATAGACATTCGTTTAGGCACACCGGCGAGAAACCATTTTCATGTTCACAGTGCGCTTATTCGTGCAATCGCAAATCAGACTTAAAAAGACATGCGTACACGCACAGTGAAGACAAACCATTTTCATGTTCACTTTGCGCGTACACGTGCAGTGAGAATTTTGCTTTACGAATTCATGTGCTTTCACATATTGGAGAGAAACTTTTCTCTTGTTCACAGTGCAATTATAAATGCAATCGAAAATCAGTCTTGAATGTACACGAGCGTACACACAGTGGAGAGAAACCGTTTTTATGTTCACAGTGCCCGTACATGTGCAATGAGAAAGGTTCCTTACGAATTCACACTCTTTCACATACTGGAGAGAAACTATTTTCATGTTTGTTGTGCAATCATACCTTCAATCATAAGTCAAGTCTACGAAACCACGTGATTACGCATACTGGGGAGAAACCGTTTTCGTGTTCACAGTGCAATTTTACGTGTAATCAAAAATCAAGTTTAAGAAGACACCTGCTTACGCATACTGGGTAAAAATGTCCTTACACCTGCAATAAAAAGTTTTTTAAGGTAAGACATGTGCGGGCACATACCATTTTCATGTTCACAGTGCACTTGCGTAATATGAAAGAAAACTTAATAAACTATATGTAACCGACGTAAGTCGCCTGTCACAATGTGTTGAATGAAGATGAAATCGGTATAATGGGTTACATAGGAAGTATGGAATTGGAATAAGTGATAAGCGGATGGATAAGGAAGGAGGGGGATCTTCGATAGCGGACCAGGATGGACTCACCTGTATGATGACGCCGTCACGTTGCTCTTCCAGAAGTTTACCCAATGCAGAATATAAAACAGCACAACACTCTGACGAATTTCACGTTCACAATAAGACAAAATCACAGCAGTGTGTGCGATGTTGAACCGACAGAGCAATCGCGAGAACACTTCCTCTTCTCGACTTCAAAAAGACATTCTGTCGAGTAAAAGAATCAAGATGTATTGGTTTGGGAATAGGCTAAGGGGGTAGGAATGAACTAGAAACTGGTGACAATATACTACAGTTAACTATAATTATTTAGGGCCAAGTATAAAAAAAAATAATAAATTTAAATAATTACGAATACGGGACGGGTAATATTTTTATGTTCACGGTGCACGTTTGTATATAAGAGAAGAGGTATAACATATAAATAGGTTTTTTTTATTGAGGAGAACACATTCTTATTGTGAAGTTGTAATTATTCAGTCCATAAGTCTGTGATATTTTAAATAATAATAAAATTTATAACATAGAAAGATATACATATAAAATCAATTTTATCGAAAAATATTTGTTGGGATTCGAACCTGGATCTCTTTTCCAATCCGGGGAGAGTGCATTAACAACTATGCTACAGCGACAGTACTTTTGACGACAAATTTTCGAACCCATTTGTTACACTTTCTCAGTTGAATACAGCGTCTGCTATCCGTTTACTCGAAGGTGTTCAAATAATGGAATGATAGATGTATTAATTTGAAAAAGTGTAACATATGGGTTCGAAAATTTGTCGTCAAAAGTACTGTCGCTGTAGCATAGTTGGTAATGGTCCTTTCCCGAATTGGAAAATAAATTCAAATTCGAATCCCGCTGGCGCGACAACAATATTTTTCTATAAAATTGATTTTATGTGTATAGATTTTTAATTAATACATTTAATTAGTGAAAAAATGATTATTAAATATATTTTCCTTTAGAGAAACTCCTTGATTGTTTCATATATATATATATATAAAGTATAGATGTTGCTCTTCTTAAATCATTTAATAATAACTGATATATTTTTCTGTGTATTCTTTTAAAATTTAGTATATTTTTAGTAATATGTCAATTTCTTATTTTATAATATTTTGAATATATGTAACCGTAGATGAGCTCTGTTTTTGTGCATTCTGTTATTGTAATATTCTTTTATATTTTAATTTTTTTCCAGTTTTAACCAACATTTAAATTGTTTGCTTTTGTTCTCATCTTGTTTTTATTTAAAAAAATTCCATATAAGTTGATTGTTATGACGAGCCTGCAGACGTTCGCCTTGCAAGACGTTATGTGTGTCTAGGTTTTTTTAAATTAAAGTATTACTTTTTTGATTTTGAATAATTTAATTGTATTTCGATATTCGGATTTATTAGCAACACTAAACAATGCCAACCTGCCGACGTTGTTATCATTAAATGTAATGTAGTCTGTACTGCTAATGGATATTCTTTAGCGTGATCGCTGGTGCGCGAGTCACTGTGTAGAGCCGTGCCTGATTCCACCTGAGTAGGAGCAGCTGTCAACGGAGGATTGAATTCATATGAGCGATGTTCTATCTCTGTATTACATTCCAATAGGATTACACAAATATGGACCCAATATATGATTCAGTCAGGTAGAGATGAATCAGAAGCATGGATATCCAACATTCTAATATAATTTATACAATACCTTCACTAATAATTCACTAGTCCTACAACACTCCCACTGCATATATTTGTATTTTATTTTTACTTTTTATACATATTTGTAATTCTCTTTTTATTCCTGTCGATAAATAACACCACAACAGCACGAAAGAAAAACTGGCTACTTTAACACAGATTTCAGTCTAGTAAAGTAGCCAGGACAACGCCGTTTATATCAGAGGTGAAGTCTACTCCATCCCTCACATTAAACTATGAGTAATGTCTTATGTTTATTATGTATCCACCTCTGTTAGAACAAAAATATGTATGTCAGTATATATATAAATAAATTAATTAACTTAAAACACATGCGTTTACGAACAGTGGAGAGAAACCTTTCTTATGTTAACAGTGCAATTGTAAATGTAATCGCTAATCCAGTTTAAGAACTCATTTGTGTTAGGACTACATCTGACAAATGTTTTGCTAACTGTTAAATTATTTATACAAAGCGACATCTGTCACCCTGTTGATGGTTTGTATTGAAGGAGAAGCAATATAAGAAGAGGCATATCTTTTCATTCGTATTCACGTGACAATTGTAATCAATGGAGTTGTAACCTCCATTTGCATCATGCTGCTGCACCGGATTCAGACCAGATCCAATCAGTGATCAAATATACTTATACACACTGAGTAGAAACAGTGCGTGTACACTTGCAATGAGAACGCTTTCTTAAGAATTCACTTACTGGAACATACAAGTGAGAAACATTTTATGAGTTCACAGTGTACTTATTCGTGTAATAGTAATATTCATTTAAAAATCAATATGTTTACTCACTCGGGATAAACTGTTTTCATGTAAATAATGCAATTATATGTGTAATATGCTTATACGAAGAGAAGGGGTGTTTCCCAGGATTCCACCGCGCGACTGGCTCAGAAGGTGGTCTCTCGCGAGGAACCGCCGGGTGCGGGTGGCCTGGAGAGAGCTAATTTTGGACACCTGGTTGGCCGCGGAACGGCCTTGTGCGAGGGTGTGAGCTCGCCAGGTGCGGAGCGCCAGCGAGTGGCCCCAGTAGGGTAGTGTTGCTCGTCATTGATTGATTGGTGGTCTTCGAGAGGTCCGCCAAAGCAGTTTATGCAGTAAAGTATTTACGGCTGCGGTGCGTTGTATTGGCACCTTTTTTGTGGTTGATGATAGCCTAATTTTACACTGTTTTCAGGGGCTGTCAGCGATTTTGTTGATTGCGGAAGCGATAGACCTCCACAGACTCGTCAATGGTCTGGGGCTTCTTCATGGCGGAATGTAAGCATCGATATGGGTCTGCTCGGGTTTCCGTTCTGGGCACCCACGCTACGTGCGTGCGAATTATGTTTCTGATACTAGCGTTTTGTAGAATTTAATGGAGAATTTATGTAAGCATTTTGAGAGGGAAATAATTAGTTTATTTTAGAAGACCTTCTTAAAACTAATATCCAAAACACAGTGATGATCTACTGGCGCTTCGGACCTTCTATATACTGTTGTATATCCGTTGTCTACGAGCAAATGTTTGCTCGTAGTTGGTAGAACACTACTTGGTTTAATGGAAGATTTTTATATCTTTGCTTTGGAATATTTTTATTTCGAGATAAAATTTAAACAATATGTTCCATGACCTGGCTGTTTTAATTTAAACAAACGAACACAATACAGTAATGAGAAAAAAAACAAAGTTGAAATATAATTGAAACATGGGATCCTTCTGTCTATGGAATGGTGAAAAGTTATGAAAGTGTGTTTGTGCCGGTAAATGTTGAAGGCGTATTATAAATATTTTAAAGGTTATGTTGGAAAATATGCTATATGATTAGTGTAAGTTGTGAATGTCCCAATATTTCATCCACCACTCTTGTGTCTGTTTGATGTCGCGGAGTGTATATGTGTGTGGCAGGTAGGCAGGGTTATGCGAAAGAAACGGCTCACTGTTTTCACTGAGTTTATTATAGTCTAATTTTACAAAAGCAGAAGTTAACTCGTCGTACATGGTAGTTATTGCGCGAATTGTTATCGGAGGGGATTCCTGGAGCTGTCGATGGGAAGGTGAGACTATAAAGCGGTCTCCCGTAGCGCTTCTGGCCGCTAGTATTGCTGCATGACGTCGGTGCTGGGAGTTTCGTTTTACGTACGGGAACTTGCCGGGCAGTGAAGATGAGAGTGGAGGCGATAGACCTCCACGTGTTGAAATCAAATGGCACACTGAACAAGTTCGTGCAACCCTTATCCGCGTGTTTTGCAGTCATGATCTCAACCTTAGGTTACGATCGCGTGTAGTCAGATGCTATAATTTCGATAATATTTTATGGAATGTGATGTGGACACTTACTGAAAAAATAATAGCGATCTGATATAGCATGATCATATAAACATTTTCGTTGTATAATGCTGAATTCCACCAGCTGTTAACTCATGGTAAAGACTTTGTGGTGAAGGCTGTACCAAATTTATTGTTCGAAACTATTATACGAAGCTTATCAAGTACAGTCCTTGGCTGTAACTAAGTGTTAACTTGGAGAGGGTTATAACTTGTTATCGTTTCCTCTCCGATGATGATGTAGGTATTGCCTCTAATGATGTGAATATATCTGTAAATATACTAAATAAAGAGTTCATATTGTAGGTATTCCTCCGAAATATGTCTTAGATATAATAATTATAAAATATAAATATTGTCTATATGCAACAATTAAAAATAAAGAACCTGACGTGAATCTGTCAATACGTGTGGAGACATGCGGAAGGCGCTATATCGTCACTTTAGTGGCGGAGCGTGCGAATATAGAATAAAGTGGTGATGCGGCAATGATGTGGTGCTCGACGCCGTGATGGCGGTGGATTGCGGGCGGCAATGAGCAGTGGGAGCAATGAAGGCAGCGGGTAACGTAGCGGCTGGGTGGCCCTGGAAATGGTCCGGCGTTGGCAGCGATCTTTGCAATTAGTCCGGCAGTCTCGTCTGTCTGGACATAGATCAGCGGCACGAAGATCCTGTGGTGGCGGCGGTGGCAGCTAGCAGCACGCTCGGCCACAGTCGCTGGAATCACTGTCCAGAATCACAGAACTGGGAGCATCTTGTGTAACGCCAGCTATCTTATTTATACCTGCCTCGCGCGGTCCTTTAACCTGTTTCGCGGCTGTGTACTGGGTGAACCTCGAATCAGTCGTTGCTACGGAGTATAACGGCTGGCTGAATTTAACAGAGCGGGTTCGGGGTAATTTCGCCTGTAACTCCAATCCCGGTAACTCCAATCGCTTGGTCATTTTATAGAATTCGGGGAGCGGTAATCTCTAAAACGAACTTAAAGCAGCGGTAACGGTGGTGTTTCTTGGCATGATGTTCTATATGTATCAATATTTTTAAAAATTAACAAGATACACTTAGTAAATACATTAATTAATATTAAAAATAATGTATACATATATTATCCCAAGATAGACAGGCAGCCGATACGAGGCAACGCGTCAGTACAGCGAAGCTATACAAACAAATATATCCGTGATGAGGATTCTGACCACCAGCCCGAATCCCGAACATACTCGATTTTATGATTCTAGACAAATTTCGTGTTTAAACAAACAGTTTACCTTCAGTATGTGAATACTCATGAATTTTTAAGTGTGACTTTCTATTGCACGAATAACTGCACTGTGAACATGAAAACAGTTTCTGTCCAGTGTGTGAACACTCGTGAATTTTTAAGTATGACTTTCGATTGCACGAATAACTGCACTGTGTACATGAAAATAATTTCTCTCCAGTATGCGTAAGCGCATGTATTTTTAAATTAGATTTTTGATTACATAAATAACTGCATCGTGCACAAGAAAACAGTTTTTCTCCTGTATGCGTAAGCGTGTGTCTTTTTAATTTTGATTTTTGATTGCTTGAATAGTTGCATTGTGAACAGGTAAAGAATTTCTCTCCAATGTGTGAAAGCTCATGGACTTTTAAGTCTGATTTTCGATTGCACGAATAATTGCACATTGAACATGAAAACAATTTCTCTGCAGTGTGCGTAAGTGCATGTGTCTTTAAGTTTGATTTCCAATTGCACGAATAACTGCACTGTGAACATGAAAACAACTTCTCTCCAGTGTGCGTAAGCATGTGTAATTTTAAGTTTAATTTCCAATTGCACGAATAATCGCACTGCGAACATGAAAACAATTTCACTCCGGTGTGTGAAAGAATGTGAATTCTTAAGGAATATTTCTCATTGCACGTGTATTGGCATTGTGAACATGAAAACAGTTTCACTCCAGTGTGTGTAAGCGCATGTTTTTTCAATTTGGAATTTTGATTGCAAGTATAACTGCACTGTGAACATGAAAACTGTTTCACTCCAGTATGCGTCATCTCATGTCTTTTCAAGTGTGATTTTCGATTGCACGAATATTTGCACTGTGAACATGCGAACAGTTTCTCCCCAGAATGTGAGAGCACGTGAATTCTAAAGGAATCTTTTCGATTGCACGTGTACACGCATTGCGCGCATGAAAACGCATTCTTAGCAGCGGAATTAACTGAGTAGCTACTTGAGGACTGTTTAGCAGTGGGATCGGTCTCCCATTCTAGTTCCTTTCCAGGGGTAGGTGGTTTAGCCGAAGTGGAATTCTCTTTTCTCGAGATATCTGGAATGTAAATAAATTATATGTATTAATAAAATAATCCGTAGTGTTTGTTTTGGGAAAGTTGCATTTTTGTATTAAAGCATTTATACCCGGAGGACCAATGCTAAATTCGATAGAAGCCGCGCTCAGTCTGGCCCGATCGTTTGCACTCGGCGGCGGGACAGAGGCCGAGATATATATTTACTCTTACTTCTCAATAAACGACTCTATACTGACCCGTATTGTATTCCACCTCCAAATCTTCATACAGGCATAATATGTTCACTTCAGTGAAAGGTGACTCACCACTTAAAAGCTTCTATATTTAACCCAAATCCATGCATTATTTTAATTCAGAATATTATGAAAAAGACTTTTGAGACACTTTGAATATTCTTCCGACATATGTAACACGAAATTAAACTAGCATTGTTCTATGTGAGAACTGTTACTTTTGTATGCGTGTGTGTGTGTTTTAGATGAGTGGTGGGGGACATGGGTTTCAAGAGGCCGTCAGTTGGGAAACGGGTCTCTTTTCCATCGCCACTTCCCAATAGTATTAATTATATCTGAGTTATATAATTGTAAATGACTAATTACATTGTTGTAATTGCGAATATTGTAACATATATCTACTGAGTTTCATTCCAAAGCAACTTGAGAGTACAAAGAGAGGATAGAACCCTAAGGGAATCTGGTGATACTTCCAAACTCACCACATTCTATATGTGAACTTTTTTTTTCACGTATTTTTAACAGTCAATAATGGACCAATTCCTCACCGGCACGTTTGTCGGATTTCCTGAAATACTCCGGCTTGATGCCGGGGAGCAATATGTCTACATCGGTGTGGGGCGCCTCATCGCCTGCCGCTTCATCGCTGCTCCCGGCTGGAGACCCAGGCTCAAGCTTCACGGCAGGCGCATCTGAGACAGCACGATCCATGGCACTAGTATCTACCAGCGAGCATGAGACAATTTAATGAGAAACAGAATATGATTAACTAAGATCATATGTCAAATAGCGGATGGCCATAGACACGAGCTAGGCATAGACGAATTAACCATAATAATATTACTTTATTAATTTTCTCGTAGGTCCTACGTATCGAGGCCTTGCAAAGAAGAAGTTGAATAGATATTTTTTCATTTTGTGTTGAACATGAATTAAAATAAAACGATCTTAGAAATTATCTAATTAAGAATTAGTAGCTTTGTTGCAAGGCGCATTGCCAAATGTTGTTTTGTATTTTTATTCTCATTCTCTTTCACCGGAGTGATGTGAACGCAACGTTCTTGTCGTTGCGCAATCAACATTTGTAGTGGTCACTAGGAGATGGCGGGAGGGTTAATTAAATTAACACGTCTTTTTACATACATATTCACACATTTATTTGCAACACAAAGAAATAATAAAAAAGGAAAATTCTTATTGCTACTTATATCTAACCTTAATAAAACGCGGGCGCAATAATTGATTAATTGTTTTTCCCACTCACTTTTGTCTATTTTTACATTTGTGGTCGATTGCATGGCCACATGGACAAGCGGCATCTGACGAGGGCTCCGCAGCTTCGCTCGTCATGTGGTCTCCGTGGCCGCGTTCGGTCGTCTCATGATAGGTACAGCAATATTTGAATAAAGCAAACATTAATTTAAAATTTGCACCGAAAATAATATTCGTAATACGTGAACATCACACGCGAGATGCGACCGTAATGAGTGTATTCATATTTCATATGCAGTTTATAAACTAACTATTTAACATATCATCACGCAGTTTTTCGTAGGGGTAGGCAGAGAGGATAGAGTGCCACACTCTTCTGTCCCGACACACAATTCTCACCTCATTCACATTTATACATCTTCTCATAGAAGCTTGTCGATATTGAGGATTCTAACAGGACCATCTGGTTTACCTGGTCGTGCCAAGTCTTCAACGTACGTTCTCTACTTCATCTTGCCATCAACACTTGCGTCATTATCTGTTTTACCATTCTCTTCTCATTCATCCGTTATATATGACCAAATTGCCTATGTGATCCTTTTTTAATCTTACTCACTACACTAAGATTAACTATTAGATTAGTGTCTATAAACTTCATTTTTCTTTATTAGTATTTTCTGATATATATCTTTTATTGTTATATAAATATTACAATTATTCATTCCTATATATCTAAAAACTGAAATGAGAATTTGAAGATAAGAAATAAATTTTCTTTTAATTAATCACACTTATTGTAATGAGAAGAATTATTAATAATAATAAAAATTGTCTTTTCAAACACTTTTTGAAAATCGGTTTAATTTTAAGAAAAATTTGGCTACACATGTCAATTTTTAAATCGCTTCTGCTTGAATGAGGGGCTCGCGGCCGACAGCGCGCAGAAGTATGGTCCTTGGAAATTTAATCGCAATGGATCGCTTCAAGTAATTTTTTTACAAAAACAACGATTGTTGTGATTGTTCGACTCCCGTTTCGCGCTCACTACCGATTACACGGTGTGAATCAAAGTTCGAGTGTTAATTTAATTAAATCGTGGCTCAGTAGTTCGAGAAGACCGGCTCAACGCTAAATAAGAAGAAAAGCGGGCCGTCACGGAGCAGGAGAAGCGAAGAGAATGTCTTTACGAGAATATCCGGGTTTGTCGACTCGCAAGCGTTCTGCTGCTTTGGATACACCTAGATCATGAATTCGTGTTGAATTTTGAAACTGGACTTTAAATATAAGGTTTCAATTAGTGCAAGATTTAAAACTCGATGACTGAATTTCACAATAGAGATTCACCGAGACAATGTGCCAGCTGTTCACCAATTTCAACATTTTGTTCTCTGACAAAGCCTATTTTCATTTAAACGGGCATATTAATAAGCGGAATTACAGGTTCTGGAGCAAAATTGATATTTGGGTGCCTATGTCATCAAAGGGTATTATCGGTCCTTATTTATAGGTTGGTTCCTTCATCTAGGTGCGAAGAATGCCAGCGGCGTGATGGTGGACATTTTGACATTATTTTCCCAAATGTGCTCTTTTTGAAATAAACATTCATTATCATTCGACCTGTAGTTTTTTTTATTGTATTTTCAAATGTGTTAAACCTTGGGGTGCTCCCTGTATTTGGTTGGTTTATTTTACAGTCACCTTTGATATGGTATATATATTATCCATAATAATATTACACTTCCCCGTCTATATATATGACTGTCTGGATGTGGCGACTTCGTTAGGTTAGGTACTTTGGTAGGTTGTTAAGTACTTGTTTAAATGGAAAGGTATGTGAGACTTCTGTCATCGCATCTATGTCTCATGGTCATATCGCGTAGCACTCTACGGTTTTTTTCCTTATCTATGTTGCTGTCAAATGTGACATGAATGTTTTGTTTGCATTTTTCACGTTTGTACAATTCCTGGGAGAGCAATACAGAATGCACTAGCAGAAAAGCAATCGGCGACCTGCGGCGAAATATATTTATAATATCTGCGACTTAAGGCTCATTTATGGTTTTTTGGAAACCGCGCATTTTTCAGAAATCTCAGAGTTAACCATAGAAGAAGTGTCAAATGTCAGAAATTATTATAGTTAAATTTTGAAAATTTACTTACTAACTTACCATTACGACGTTTCTCCGCGGGGGTTGGCCGAGAGTATAGAGCGCTACATTCTTCTGTCCTGACACACAATTCTCGCCTCATCCATATTCATACATCCTCTCACACAAGCTTGACGATTATTGAGGCTTCTAACAGAATCATCTGGTTTACCTGGTCGTGCCAAGTCGTCCAGACTGTCGATTGGCCAAGTAAAGTGCCATTTTTAAGGCTATCCAGCCACTAGTGAAATTCATTGGGACCTGATGCAACACCAAATCGACGATATTAATCATTGCTGGATCAGGCGCACCTACACAGGACTAATTACATTAAAATAAAATAAAGATATATATATATATATATATATATATATATATATATATATATATATATATATATATATATATATATATATATTGCAAGTTTATTTTTACAAATAACATACATTAAATTATTACAAAATAAAATAATATTATAAAGTAAAAATTTCTAACTAATTTACAATCACGCCGTTTCCCAGCGGGGGTAGGCGGATAGGATAGAGCGCCACACTCCTGTGTCCTGATCCACATTTCTCGCCGCATCCACATTCATACATTTTCTCATACGAGCTCGCCGATCGTTGAGGCTTCTAACAGAACCGTCTGGTTTACATGGTCGTGTCAAGTCTTCCTATTTCTGGCGCCATCAACACTTGTGTCATATATCTTTCTTAACATTCTCTCATTATTCATCTATTCCATATATATAGTGATCCTTTCTTAATCTTACTCGTGATACTAACATTCTTTCCTTACGCAGGTTAAAAATGGACAACAATAAATATTTAAAAAAAAAAACAAAATTACAATATTTAAATATACAAAAACAGAGCTTCTTTGATAATACATAATTTGAGAATGTCAATTAATAAGTAAATAATAATAATAATGGATAATTTGTATAGCGCCATTTTTGTAAAAACTTTCACCTCAAAAGCGCTTAACACATCAATTTAATCAATATTTATAGTTATTATTGTATTTAAAATTAAAAAGAGTTATTTTCACAATATTAAAAAGTATAAATAATACTTAAATCAATGTCATTTAAAGATAACGCGATCACAGGTGAGTCATATTATTTAATACGAACCATTTCTATAATAAATAATATTAATATAGTTCTTAACGGAACAAGCGACATGTCTCTCTCTCAAGGTAAATATATTTTGTATACAATCTATCTCTTTAGTACTGCGTGTGAGAGAGTCTGAAATGATTTTTACACTTGTTTTACAAACAAACGTGCATTGTAAACAGGACAACAGTTTCCGATGCGAGTGTACTATCAATACGAATACATACACACGTATTTTTTACCTACCCTGTATGAAGTGCAACAAAATTACTAGAACTCGCAAACAGGGGGACGAAAATACCCCAAGAACATTTTCTTTCATAAATACTTTTTTTAAACAAAAATGTGTCAAGTGCATGTCAATAATTATTGACGTATTGTTCGATTTTAAGAAACAGGGTGAGTATTGTTTTCTCGCTCACACGCATTGATGCGAGGGTCTTCAATGTATTTGCAAGAGTGAAACAAAACATAACACCCGATGCGTATACGCCCTGCACGTCCCGATACAGTAATTAATTGTAATATGTACATTTTTGTCGTACTTACTTAGTTTGCATTAAAAAAATATATATTCTATATCCATCTATTTAAGATTACACCGAGTGTGAGTTAAGTTGTTCCATTAATTACTGAGTTATCTGGATTTGCGTTTGTGGCTTTTCGATTAGGTGAATAACTGCACTGTGTACATAAAAACAGTTTCCCACTGAGAGTACGAATATGGAGTTTACTTATGGAGTACTTTCTGAATACTGTGAATATGAGAAAGGTTTCGTCCCACTGTGAATGAGAACAACGTGGCCTCTTAAATTTTGTAATTATATATATATATATATATATATAAATGTAATTAAATATTCGAAACAATTCTATCGCAAGAGGAACATGAAATAAATTTTTTCTCTATCCTATGCCATAAACACACCGGTTTATAACATACGTGACAAATTAATCTGGTTCTTTTTTTCGTTTGATACGGGCAGGATCTGCAATTTCTAGATGGCACTCGAGACGCCGCAGGCGCGCTCCCCGATCCGCATTCTAGCGGAATGCATGCATTATCTTCTGCAGAAGCTTCGGGCGACAGTCGATAATGGGAAATGACCGTATCTATCGCGTCTTGTTGTTGTTTATGGAATTTAAGAGTGCTATTTTTTCTTTTTACAATGTTAGGCTTAGCCAACTCCAAGCTAAGCTCTCTAATGAAACATTTTCGGCGACTTTTATTATTTATTTTCCATTTCGGATGCTTCTTTATCCACAAAAAATACGCATTTAGCGCTGCTATATCCAGCATCTCCATAAATATTCTAAAAGGCCATCGCCTTGTCGATCTTACACAAGAATACTCTCTTGTCATTTTGTCGCCGGTCGTCACACCTCTAGTATTGTCACATTGCGGTCGGACTACATCCATCACCGTCCGGTCCTCTCGATTCAACTCTCTTCGATTATTCGTCTGACCCGTATACACCTCAATATTCAGCACATACGCGGTTGAAGAATCGGCAGCTACCCACATTTTTATGCCGTATCTACCGGGTTTCGATTTCATGTACACGCGGAACGGGCAATTACCTCTGAAAATAGCCAAACGTTCATCGACAACAATGTTGCTACAAGGAGAATAATTTTGTTTGCACCCTTGCACAAATTGATTAAAAACATTTTTTATCGGTTCTAACTTATCCGACGACATATTAAATCGTTCTAGTCTAGTTTCTTTGTCGTCGAAACGAATTTGGCTAAATATTGTGACGAACCGGTCCCGCGACAGAGCTGCTGTGAAAAATGGCTGGCAAAAAGGGCTTTCGTTTGTCCATAATTCGTTTAAGCTTAATTTTCGCGTTCGATTTCTGCCGGACGCGAGCATTATTCCGATGAATGCAAATAGTTCTTCTATTGATATGGGCTCGATTTCATTCATGTATATACGACCTAACTGACGATTTGTTTCGTAGCAAATTTCTCTCACCATGTCGTCATTTATAAATAAAGAGAACATCTCCTTAATGGTATTAACAGTATTACTATTATTTATAAGTCCAGAATGTTCAATGATGCATTGGTTATTACACTCGCCACGTGCTGAGGATGGTGGCGGTACTCCATTCCATTCAAATCCATTATTCGATGTAAACATTTCTTCCTTGTCTTCATTCTTACTGCCTTTCAACTCCGAATCCGTATCTTCCAATTCTTCAATAAAATCTTCCGTATCTGTTATATGATCGTTTATCTCGAAATCGAGATCACTATCGTATTCAGGCTGATTCGCTATCTCTTCATGTGCCATATTTGTTGCAGACATTTTTTCTAAAATTAATAGGAACTTTGAGAATACAATCGTAATATTAAAATATTAATAAATATAATAGAATGTAACTAAGCTATATAAAAATATTTTAATGAATTATTACCGTAAATAATAATGACTGAACCAACGTAAGCTGTAAACAATCGATGTACCCGCGCGGAGAAATTGACTCAGCTGAGAAGAAACATATAACGTAATACATTTATATCCAGTTGGCTCCGCACGTACGCATACGCGTATTGACAAAATCACTTCAGGTTCTTCGAGAAAACTTTTTTTATTGTTGTGTGGTCAATATTAGTATATTGAAATTATTTTATCCAATAGGTACATAAATATATTACGCGGGAATAGCTAAAATATGAACTCTGTATTTAGTATATTTACAGAGATATTCACATCATCAGAGGAAATGTCAACTCAGTTTATATTATCGGAGAGGAATGTTTAAAATCGATTTATATTACACGAATAAATGCATTGCAAACATAAAAACGGTTTCTCTTAACTGCGTCATTCTAATATCGATTGCACGGTGAACATAAATACTCTGTACTCGAGTGCATGAAGTGTTAAGACTGATTTTTGATTGCTAAAATAATTGCACTGTGAATACAATAACAGTTTATCCACACTGCGAGTGAGATGTCTTTTTAGATGTATTAAAACATTTTCTCACCAGTGGAAGTAGTCGTAAAATTCGAGGATGTTTTGGTAGTGAAAACGGACTCCAATTTTGGCTCTTTTCCAGGGGTTGGTGGATGCCCAGACGAGTTTGCCAAAATATAACCTTGTATCCTCAAAGGATCTGCAATATTATATGTTTGAATAAAATAATTTATTGCGTTTATCAACACAAATTGTAATTAAACTGTGAATACAACAGTTTATCTAGACTACGTGTAAGATGTCTTACTATAATTGATTTTTTATTGCAACAGTGCACTGTGAACATGAAAACGATTTCTTTCCAATGTGCGCAAGCGTATGTCGTTTTAAGTTCGATTTTTTATTGCACTGATAATTACACAGTGAACATGAATAGAGTTTCTCTCCACCGTGCTTGGGTGCAAGGTGTTTAAAATCTGATTTACGATTGCGCGAATAATTGCACTGTGAACATGAAAACGTCCCTTACCAGTTGGAGTAATTGTAAAATTTGAGGATTTTTTTGCAGTGAAAACGGACTCCAATTTTGCATCTTTTACAGGGGTAGGTGGATGCCCAGTTGAGTTTGCCAAAATATAATCTTGCATCTTCAAGGGATCTGCAATATAAACATATTATACGTATGAATAAAATAATTTATGTGTTAATAACACAATTATGGGAATGGCATTAAGAATGCGATATATAATAATATATTCACAGCTCTACAACAAAACAGAGGCCACGAAAATAATAAAATTGAAGATAACAAATACGGGTATGAAATGAAAAAAGTCGACAGTAAGTAGTAAACCAACCGTTATACACGCGTAATTTAAAATGATCTACTCGACATGATGGACGCTGGAATGCAGTTTAGTTCAAAACGTCAATTTTGTTAAAAATTTGATTTTAAGCTGTAGAATATCGCCTTCATAATCCGCAACACTTTGAACGGCACCTAGGTGGAAAACTATCTTATAGCCGCAAAAACACGCCGGTACCGACCGAACAACAAGTGCCAATAAAACGCGCCCGCGGCCGTCCGGGAAGCCGGAAATTTCCGCCATTTTTTTTTAGACGGATAGATCCCTTCGAGATGTGTAGACGACGACCATGGACGGCGAGACGCACGCATATCTCCATTTTAGAGCAGCTGAATATCAAGGATAGTGTGTCAACCTGCAGCCTGAGTCGTGTTGTTGGGAGTCACATAAGATCACGATCGTCAGTTGTAGAGAGTGATGTTAAAATTAGGCCATGGAATTTACTTTAGGAATTTTGTCAAAAAATACATTTTTATCGTGTTTTTAGTTATTATTTGATGTGGAAGTTGTAAAAAAAAAGTTGGAAATTAAAAAAAAAAATATTGATGTAATTGACGAAAGTGGTAAATTCTCAGATTTTAGTATTTTTTTAGGATAAAGTAAAATATCATAGTTTCTCAATTTAGTAATGTAGATAATGTTTATTTGATCATAGATAGTGATACATGTGGAATATTATGCTTAGAAACAACGCTGTCGCCGCTGCTTTAAGTTCATTTCAGAAACGACCACTGCCCGAATTCCAGGAAATGACCTAGTAATTGGAGTTACCGGGGCCATGTACGGGCGACACAATTCCATGAAATTGCCTCGAGCTCGCTCTGGTAAATTCCGCTGGCCATTAGCAACGAGCGATACGAGTGCGCGCCTTCCCCAATACACCGTAGCGAGACGGGCTAATGGACCGCTCGCGGTAAGTATAAATAAGACCGCCAGCGCTACACAAGATGCTCCCAGTTCTGCTGGCGACGAGGACGGGACGAGTTGATTCTGAACAGTGAATCCAGCGACTCTGTGAATGCCGCTACATGCCACCGCCACCATCCCAGGAGCTTTGTGCCGCTGAACTTTCTCTGGATAGAGTAGACTGCCGCCGCCACCCCAGGACTGATTACAAGGAACGCTGCCCATGCCGGATCATCCCTTTATCCAGCCGAACCGCTGCTCCGTTGCTGCTATCACCGATCGAGGAGTTTGCTGCCGGCAACTGTTGACCGTCGCGGCCTTTCCCGGCGGACGCACTGCGCCACTGAAGAGGCCCTTTTCAGAGTCGCTACGTTAGCCACTGCCTTCATCGCCCCCGCTGCTCTTTGTCGCCCGAAAGTCTCCACCATTCACGGCGTCGAGCGCGGTTATCTCCAAATCACCGCTTCGTTCTACATTGCTCTACCGCCCGTTGTACATAAGATTTTTTTTAAATAAATTTTTCCACTGTCTTTCACTGAGCCCTCATGATACCTTCGTATCAATAGTGACTTCAATTGTTGAGTTTAAAGCGTCATTCTTATTACATTCCGTGCTTCGACCAAATCACCAGTGCGCGTTTCGGTCGGTCGAAATCTAAAGAAGACAACCCAGTTAAAAGAACAACATCAAAAATTAAAAAGGTTAGCGCTGTTCATATATCACATGTGTGAAACCTGGGAACCAGCTATCGAAGGCATTTACATAAATAATATTACATATACAATTTTGATCGACGCTGTACAAAGATTATTGTTCAATGAAATTCTCAGTTTTAAAGGGTCTGAAGTAGAATTGAGTGTACTAATTAATTGGTACACTCAAACAGTTCTGATAAGCAAAAAGCGCCTTTGTTTTAACTAACTAATCTAACCTAAAAATATAATCGTCAAAGTTCGTAAAATTTGCGCGCGTCCGAAAAGTGCCATCCATTCTAACTACGCAATCGGTGGGTAGGGTTTTAAGGGTGTATTTTAAAAAAAAAAATACTTTAACTTCTAATATAACGAAATATTGTAATTCACAACACCACCTTCAATACCACATTACTCGAAATAAATATTATATTTAATTGCAACATTCTTAGTGTTTAGACATTTTTCTACCCTTTAACTGTCACATCGATCTTACCGGCGAGCTGGTCGCCCTCCCCGGAGTACTCGGAGCACTCCTGCTTGATGTCAGGATACGATACATCTATATCAATGTCTTGAAATCTTGGCTCAGGCTTGATGGTGGCAGCATTTGGGTTGGCACGGTTCATCGTTCTAGTATCTTCAGCAAACACGAGACGCGATTGACAAATGGCGGCCAATTGTCAAACGGCATCAGGCTATAGACAATAGACACGGGCGAGCCATAAACGAATTATCTTATTAATTCTCTAATTTATTGGCCCTACGTATCGACGCCGTGGAAAATGGGAGTATAAAAATATGTTTTTATTATCGTCTTGATTTTGATTGGTCAGATTTAAAATTGTTATAATAATTATTTATATATGTAGGGTAAATGTAAAACTACAAACAAAATTCTAGTGCCGTTAATATACATGCGGATAAAGTTTTTAACCTTTGCCATACCACAATATAAAATTCCCGAATGCAGCCGTGCTGTTAACTCGTGTTATCGTAAAGAACAGTAAGAAAAAATGTTTTTATTAGGTTAAATAGCTTTAAAGGCATGAATTTACTCTAAATATTGAGCATTCAATTTTGAAAATATGATTAATAACATAATTTAAAGCACTCATTAAGTCTGTCCTTATCTCTCTTCATTTAATTAGTGAGAAAGAGACAATTATATTTGCATGTTGTTCTTTTCATTGTGAAAATAGTGTGACGTCTATCTTTCATATCATAAATGGTATTTTTACTTACGTATTAATTTTACAATAGTTCGAATGGAAAAAATAATTGTTTTTGTACGATTCCCTTTTTACAATTGGCTTTTCACTAGTCATTCCTAAGCGCTAACATTTTCTTTAAGATTATCTAAAATATGAATTTTATTTCGCATATATTTACCGAAATATTACAGGTTTAATTATGATGGTAGACCTGTGTTACTGCAAAGTTTGGGAAGGGTTAAGCAGGTTTCTGTAGAATTTTATGGTTTTCGCGATACATTTTCTTTTTTACTCCCTTATCGTATCCTTGGAACGATAAGGTATCACGTGACATCTACATCAAACAGGTATTTTAATATTAAATATTCAACTTAATAGTTCCAGATAATGCATATCATTCCACTTCTCAATTTTAGTCTCAAAGTTTGCAATCTGGTGGCATACTTCAGTATCGACCTCACCAAAGATAATTAAATTAATACCAATCAAATTAATCAACTAGACTAGAAAGATATACAAAAAAAAAACTATTCAATCCTGGACCTCTTCCTATCCAAGGAAGTGCGTTCTACGATTTTGCTATTGCATTTTTGACCTTATATTCTGTAATGTTTCCACTATTTCATTTTTAAAAGCAATCCGGAAAATATTTTTTCGATAGATAGACTTTTTCTGTATATCTTTCTAGCTAAGTAATTTAATTTGTATTAAAATACCATAAACCAGTTTTTTGAAAATGCAACTTCGCAGCAGCAAAAACGTATTCTCCTTACTAAATAAATTACTTCTAATACAGTCTTTGATATGACATATTGAATGTGTAGCACCTAATTCCAAACCCTCCTAAATCAGATTTCGGATAATTTTAGTGAAATATGCAGTTTTCTAGATTTTTTGCCAGCTACATGCAGAACACATAGTTTCTCACAAAAGCCACTTAAATCATTGATATTAAATGTTCTAAATCAGGGTCAGTTCCAAAATACCCTAAAGCGGGCAGAGAATAAGTTGTTATTTCCCCTAAAATGAAATCAGACAACACAACGTAAAATTCAGTATGATTGCCAGAATAATATATATTAAAGAAAAATTACATTACAGAATTCTTTAAAACTAAATTTTGCACCAAAATATATGTTTCTATCCATAACTCAAAAACACGTAAAGTTGTTTTAGGGGGTTTTGGAATTAGGCGCTACTAATTGTTAATGAAAAATAAATTAAGAATAACCCAGTTGGTTCAAAACGGTAGTAGGTTTTAAAGGGTTAAGATAAAAATAGATAAGACACAATTTCTTTGTAGGCACCTTGCCAGGTGCTTAGAGCTTGACTCATTCTACTGGCCAAGTCAAGATAAGATAGTCGTTCAAGTGGTGGTGTCGCTCTTATCACTATCGTTGGTTATCTTCACCACGGTGGTTATTATAAAATCCCTCACAGCGAGACATATTTTCAAAGTATTATCCAATATTTTTTGAACTACTTAAGCGCACTTTAAAGATTGTTGAAACGATTTTTATTCAGATTATAAATTCAGTTAATAGATTGATTTAATAAATATTTTCCAGTTCACTCAAACGCACTCCACTGACCTGTCCTCCCTGTCCCCCGCCACGCTGACTTGGTCATTTTGTGTTGAACGTGTTTAAAGGTATTCTGTAGAACAGTTGAGCATTTTCAATGGTATTAAATACCCCGGGAGCAGAGGCGTAGCTGAGAGGGTTTAGGTGGAGGCATATGTCCCCGGGCGCCAGACTAGGGGTGGTTGTATTAAAATTTATATTATCATTTGAATATTGTAAAATATATATAAAATGGGGAGGGGGGAGCGATATTTGGGTAGTTCATCCCCGGGTGCCAAACACCCCAGCTACGCCTTTGGCCGGGAGTGTCTGCTAATTTTTTATTTTATTTATCTGGTGGAACCGAAATCGAGTATATATTTTTCGATTAATATGTAATTTTATAATTCAAAATGTATTACATGACCTAACTATATTATCCAGAAGGCGGTTTAAATTGTAAAATAAGCATATTATTATTTAAAAATCAATGCAAATAATAGTTGGATATTCTTGATTTGCATTGTTCAATTTATATTGAATTTTGGTTTAAAGCAGATTTACTGTAGTTCATCACTAGCTCATTGTTTCCCCGTTCCCTGCGCTGTCCAAATGATAATATTATTTGTTATATTTCCAGCCAGCCCCCTCTGACCCGCCATCGCTCCTCTGCGCCACTGGGAGACAACCTGAACTAACACTTCCTCAGGTGTAAATTACATTTATTGATTATTACATATTTGTTTGTACGAGTACATACATATTCCATAGTTACTTAACCCTGGACGACATTTGGTTCTTGAGAAAACAAACAGATTTAAACAGACATAGTTAAATGACAATATATGACAAGTGTTGTCTATCCTTTTCGTATGAACTGTATTATTTTTACAGATATTACTTTATATATACATTAAGGACAACATTGTATTTATGAATACATTAATTTCACTGATCACACAGTATTATTAGATGTGTAGCGACCGGAATTCAAATCCACCGCCATCTCAGTCGGCATCGACGCTAGCGACAGCGCTGCCGGCTGTTGCTACAAGCCTGGCTTGAAATTCACCGCTAGGCAGTCTCTCCAGTTTCAGCGTTTCACAACGGCGGTCTTGCCGGCTCACGAGAGCCGAGCGAGACCGCCAATTCGCTTCACATCATTTCATTTCGTAATACACACGCACCTTCTACATTTTCATTCATTCATTTCATTCTATATCTTTCTTGTTTTCATCATAATGTAATAAACCTCAAAATGGGCAAACAAACATCTATTTCATTTAACCACCGTCCTAACCCCCAAAGTTATATTGTATATATATATATATATATATATATGCATACTCTTTTTAAATATTTTATAACAGAATATACTTTTTGATTACAAATTTAAACAATAAAGTAAATGTGACATTACGCGTCACATTATCAACTACTAACATTTTTAAAAATTTGTATTTAACTCAAAATTGTTTGCATAGTTTTGATATTGTCAGATTTTTAATAATTTAAAAAAACCACGATTTTACTTCAGCCATCTAAACATCGTTAGTTGTTTTTCGACAGCGTGGAGCGTGCCTTGATTTTTTCCTGTCATAATTTCTCCACTTGTTACACCTCAGGTTTTTACGGCCGTTCAGAATCTTGTATGTACAGTTTTTTGGGCTATGCTGCTGTTTGGCAACCTCTCTAGTCGATGTTTTGGATCCCATTGTAGGGCAGATATTGCGGATCGTTTAAATTTAAATTATTGTATTCACACGCACAATATAATAATGTAGCATTTATATAACGTCATTCCACAATGACATATTTAAAACAGAGCATAATCACGCTGGTGACGAGTCATTCTAACATAACTATCAGATGGAGTAGACTTACATAGTTGTACAAACAGCTGTGATGCCAGCAATTCTTGTGTGGATAACGTTATCAAGATACTAGATTTGATTAGAGATTATATATTGTATGAAACCAAATTCATTCTCTTTTACTTAGTGTGTACATAATATACTACTGATGAACATTTTTTCTCGTTATATCCTAGCGTTGATATCTATTTTTACAACCAATTGCAATATTGACTAACGCACACTGTCTTTCTATTGCAGATCAGTTCATTAAAGGTCTACACTACTTATTCTGCTACACGATGAATGCGGATAAGCATTTGAAGTTCAGCTGCGAGCAAATTAAAAAAAACTTGGTACAGGATATTACGCAGATCACTCGCAATGCCGGGATCCTGGATATGAAGCCGTTCCCCGGCCCACTCGACCTGGCAAAGCTAGCCAAAGCGGTGTACTCTGATGGTATTGTAAATTTACCCGAAGGATGGAAGTATTTAACTACCGCCTTCAACAAAAGCTGGGGCAACGGCTACTATGGAGCAGCTTATTGGAACCCATCACTTCAGCAGGTAGTCGTTGCTCACGGGGGAACTTTCCATAATACGACTCTGCACGTAGCCGTACAAAACAGGAATACTGGAATTATAGATATTCTGGTAGGCGGTTTGAAATATTAACCGATCCAGTTAATCGCTTTCGTAGCGGCTGAAAACAATCACCACACAGCGCTCAGTCTGGCAGCTCAAAAATCTTGCGAAGGGAAAATAATGAAGAAGATAGTCCAGAGTGTTGAGACTTATCCGCATGAAGTAATACTAAAACTCCTGCTATCATCTTATGTAAGATACCCGTCTGTATTACAAAATGGAATAATATTACTCAGTAATTATTTAGAAGGAGAGGCCGTTTGTTCAGCAATAAAAAGAGCATTCATCAGAACCAAGAAGATAATACATGAAGACGCCGCCTTTCCTCGCAGCTGTGGGGGAAAACAGGAAGATGTTGATGAATTATATCACAAAATGGAAAACAACGTTGAGCGATATTACATGTTGTTCGCAAGGAACGACGCGTGGGATAACGGCTTGGGGATTGTTTCTAAAAATATGCACAATGATGAACTAAACAAAATGGAAACAGAAATATTTAGAGCATTTTGTTACCACAATATTCCTGGAATTGGGGGAGGTCATACTACATGCGAGGTCAGCTGACGTTGATTTTGGCTGCTTTTGCGGGCCACCTGGATATAGTTGAAAATTTAATAAATGACGGGGTCTATATTGACAATTTAAGTTGGGCTGGTGAGACTGCACTGTTCTACGCAGCCTACGACTGCCACTTTCCAATGTTGGAGTGTTTAATAAAAAAGGGGGCGGACATTAACATTGTGAACAAAAATGGAGAAACTTTACTATTAAAATCAGCCCGTAATGAGAACTTTCTAGTGCTGAAGTATTTAGTAGAGAACGGGGCGGATATTAACGTTTTAAACAAAAGTGGAGTTATTAGTAGAGAAAGAAGCGGACATTCACATTGTAAACAAAGAAGGCGAGACATTTCTGTTTGAAGCAGCCCGTAGTAAGAACTCCAGTGGTGGAGTATTTAGTAGAGAAAGGGGCGGACATTAACATTTTAAACAAAAATGGCAAGAACGTACTGATCGACGCAACCCGTAGTGGAGGCATTCAAATAGTGAAGTATTTAATAGAGAGAGGGGCGGACATTCACATTATAAACAAAGAAGGCGAGACATTGCTGTTTGAAGCAGCCCGTAGCGGGAACCTTCCATTGATTAAATATTTGGTAGAGAAAGGGGTGGACATTTATATTGTAAATAAAAAAGGCGAGACATTACTGTTTGAAGCAATCCGTAGTAAAAACTTCACAGTGGTAGAGTATTTAGTAGAGAAAGATGCAGATATTAACATTTTAAACAAAAATGACGAGAACATACTGTTCTCTGTAGCCTGTAGTGGGAGCCCGCTAGTAATGATGTATTTAATAGAGAAAGGGGTGAACATTAACATTTTAAACAAAGAAGGCGAAACATTACTGTTCGAAGTAGTCCACAGTGAAAACTTTCCAGTTATAGAGTATTTAGTAGAGAAAGGGGCAGACATTAACATTTTAAACAAAAATGGCGAGAACATACTGTTCTCCGTAGCCCGTAGTAGGACACCGCTAGTAATGGAGTATTTAATAGAAAAAGGGGTGGATATAAACATTTTAAACAAAAAGGGCAAAACATTACTGTTCGAAGCAGCACATAGTAATAATATTCCAATGGTTGAGTATTTAGTAAAGAAAGGGGCAGAAATTAACATTTTAAATAAAGATGACGAGACATTACTGTTCGAAGCATAGTGAGAACATTCCAGAGAGTATAGTTTTTAGTAGAGAAAGGACGGACATTAACATTTGAAACAAAACTGAATGTGATATTTTCCACAGCCCTTAGTGGAAGTATACAGTAGAGGAAGGGGTGAACATTAATATTTTAAACAAGAATGATGAGAATGTACTTTTAAGTACCCGTAAGTACTGAAATAATAATAATGAAATAAACCAATACGGCGAGACCGTGGTGGATTACATATTTCAACATGAGGAATAACCGCTAATCAAGTCCTTAAACGAGAAGTCGAAGATACAGAACACAATGAGAAGCGGGGGAAATGCTGTCTCACGCATCGACGGCCTGATTTAGGCAGAAAGGGATAATATCTAGTCCATTGCAAGTGAATGTAACTTCACCGTAATTGTGCACAGTATTAAGCAATGCGTATTAATCCGACTATTTGACTGTAGTATAAAATGAACTAGAGGTGGTGGGGCACCTCAGCTGGGACTGAGGGTGCCCACGTCATACATTAATAAATAGAAGTTTATGAATATTTTGGCTATTCGAGTAGTGTCATTTGATAAACTGATTAAAAATGTATCTAGATATAAGATTATATATTTTTAATACGCTATATGTGACGCTGTTTTGTTTGTAAAATTGTAAAAAGAAAAACATATTATAATAAGGATTAAGTAAATAAATTCTGTCTTTTATTTTCAGTCAATTCATTTGATCGATGGACGTAAATAGGTATATTAATGTAGTGGAAGAAATAAGTGAAGTTAACCCTTTGGAGGTTGTGGAAGAATACTTACCACAGAGTAATTGGGATGGGAACATAGGATAAGATAGATCCACAGTCAGGCAGCGGAACTATATTTATCAGAAAATGTAAAAATCACTTGTCATTAAACATATCTACCATAGAACATTGTGAAATTGTCGATTTATAACCCTGCTGTATCCAAATCCATTAAACAAATGACGCGCTTTGCTATTCCTACATATATTGTTATTAATTGTGTATTATAAAAAAATGGCCAGATTGTCTAAAAAAAAATATGTGAGATATATTTAGTTTTGTTATTATGATAGTTTATAAGTTTTTTTATTGATATATGTCAAAAATATTGTATATTATTTTATATTTGTTTGATTTATGACTCTGTAAAAATGTTGTGAGGTAAAAATAATACCATAACCCGCTTCTATTGATGCTCTATGAACGTATGTACGATAAATTCTACCATCAGGGGAGTGGGTTGTTCAATTTTATTTTTCTATTTAAAAATTCAGTTTCTCTTTTCTGACTGAAGGAGCCTGATCATGGATGAAATTGAAAAGGTGCTGGCTGGCTGGGAGTGATCAGAAGACAAATATAACATTGTAGAATGTACGGAAAAAGATTTTGATTCTGATATAAATTGGCAGTTGACCGTATTGAAGGTGTTACGACTATTGTACTGAAAGATTCCATGTCTAAGTGAACTGGACTGTTCGCATACAAGCATTCAGTTCCAGTTTCAGTGATAAAATGGAGGGATACCAATGATGTCCATATTATACATTAGACCGCGACTGAGCTCGTTCTCTCGCCATCAGAGATAGTGGTGGAAATATAAGAAAGAAAGGATTTCGTATGCTGAATGCTGGTTCATTTATAAATTCCTCTCCGCCACAAGTAACAAGCGTCGCGGCGTGTAATTAACGTAAGATTATTAATCTGTATAAAGTTCCAAGCGCACTGAACTGTTACAGTTGGAACCTTCAATCACTGCGACATCTCTCTTCCTTGTGCTTAGGGATAGGGATAGGTAAGAAAAGGATGGATATACGCAGATTAAAAATTATGTAAAAAAGCTTAATAGAATTCAATTAATTGTAAACGGCGCTAACAGATGGTGCTGTTACGTTCTGTTCAAATATGTAAATAAATTCTATTGTAAAGCTTTTAAATGTGAACCACGTGTGGAAACTAAATTGACTGATTTATATTTTGAATATATTGGTTGAGGACTCTCATTTTATTGAATATTAAGATAAACATTGAAATATATAAAACAGTTTCAATCGGCAGTGGGTTTCCAATGCTTAAACAAGGGGCGGATCTTTTTACAACACTTTGCAATTCATTTCAATGAGATTGATTACTCTCAAAAATGGAATAATACAGGATGTATTAACCCAATTACCCGGATAGGATAAGGTCCGTCTTGGTTCGTTTATACTGGTAGTCCCGATTGGATGTTGTGTATAAGCAATATACAAACAATATGATAAATAATAATATGACCGCCTCGAGACTGCCGCTCTTTAGATCATCAACCGATGAAATACAAAAGTATAAATTTAACATGTTCAATCAAGATATAGTAAAATTAACACAGTTAAATATTTAGAATACATACAGTGGTACCTCGGTTTTCGTCGATAATCTGTCCGAAAATAATAGTTGAAATCTGAAACCGACGAAAACCGAGACAATTATTTTCATATGAATCGATGTAAATCCATTTAATTCGTTCTAGATACTCTAAAATACATATCAAAAACACATTTTTTAGATAATAAATATAGTGTTTAATACTGAAAACACCAAGAAATGAATATATAATGCTAATGATATTATTGTTAATTAAAACTTAAAGTATCAAGGCACTATCTGGGGTCACTTCCCTTCTTGGTATTTTGGCACTAGGACTAGCTTCAGAGTCAGCGGAGTCATGTCGCACGAGAAAGGTGTCCAACGAGGTCTGTTTCTGCCGCCTCTTTAACATTTTCCTAAAATGGGGCAAGACATTATCATTAAACAAGTTGCAGACACGGTCTGCAACAGATTTGTCTGGGTGATTTTTCTTCAAGAAACCCCTGTACCTTACTCCACATGAAGAAGATGAACTTAATCTCTGAAGAAGGCACACTCTTCTCTCTTTCGTCTCTTTCTCCTCATCTGAAGAAACTTCTTCGTTTGTTGCAGTCTGGGTGAAAGACTTGCAGCTCTTCAGTGGTGAGTTCTTCAATGTGTTCCTCCACCAACACTTCCACATCCTCACATTAGCCTCCTTTTGGAATGGAACAATGGAACTTATCGTGGATGACGACTTCCCGTACGTACGGCCGATTTCATCAATCTTAATGCCGTTCTCGTATTTTTCAATGATTATCTTCTTCAACTCGATCGTGTCCTTGGCCTGGCTCTGGAAACATTCCTTGGACCCATGATGGAGCTAAAAGGAAAGTGTTAACTTATCAGCAAGAGAAACACTTATCAGGGACAATGAGATTTGATAACATGCGATTTTATCTTATGTGCATTTTGAAACAAAATGTACGTTAATACATTATACATAATCAATGGTATTCCGAAAACTAACGTTAGCTTACGTCGACGTGACATTTGAAAAGATCAAATCACTTTGCAGACATTTTGAAACACACGTTTTTAATCGATTCTTTTCACAAGTCGCGCCGGCGTGACTTGTGAGTTAGTTTATGGAATCTCATTGAATACATAATGTACGAAAACGCAAAACAAACACATTACACCGAATACTGTATACGCAGTAATCACCTGCATGCAATTGTAGTATGTATTAACACTGGCAATCAATAAAAAAAAAGCACAGAAACACTAACACTCGAAAGTAATGGAATTGTTTGGCTAGAAGGGGGGGCTAGATGCTTACACAACGAGAAAAAACGCAATACTGCGCAGCGCGTGGGTCGAGGTATTCCGACGAAATCCGAGACAACTTTTCGCGGAAAATGTCAACAGAAACCGACGAAGAAGTCAACGAAAAGCGAGGTACCACTGTGCCTCCACCTACACGGAGGCATTATGTCAACACAATGCAGCTGTAAACATTAGTAGGTATAGTTTTAGTTCATGTTAAAAGTTTAATTTCTTAGAAATATTTAATTAAAATTTGCAAGTTTCTCAGATATAATTATATTATCCGGGATAAAAAATATTTGTTGTTACTTAAGCAATAATATTGCACGGTTTATTATAAAAATTTGGGGGTTAGGTCGGTGGTTAAATGAAAGAAATGTTGTTTGCGTGACGAGGTTTATTATGACAGTATGATAAAAACAAGAAAGACAGATAGAATTAAAGAAATGAATGAAGATGTAGAAGGTGCGCGTGTATTATGAAATGAAATGAAGCGAGTCGGCGGTCTCGCTCGGCGTGCGCGGGCCGGCAAGACAGCCGTTGTGAAACGATGAAACTGGAGAGACTGCTTAGCGGTGAATTATCGAGCCAGGCTTGTACCCGGCAGCGCTGTCGCTAGCGACGATGCCGACTGAGATGGCGGTGAATTTGAATTCCGGTCGCTACACATATATAGGACAGCTAGGCGAATTAAATTCACATTTAGTATTTGAAAGGTTAGAACTATTATAGAGTTTTGATGAGAATTCTAGTACACATCTGATGAGAGATCTAGCAATGGAAGTTGGTACGGATGTAGTGTGTAATTCTTTCGTTGTTTTGAATCCTCGTCTGACCTCAAATTTTACCATCATTTAAATTTGAAGACAAAGTCTTTATTGAGGTAATAACTACGTGTACATTTGAGTTGAATTTGCAAATGTTGAAGTAAACATCGATTACTGTACACGATTGTTGGGAGAGAATTAAAATCAGTTTGCAGAAGGTAGCAGTTTAGTAGGATGCAGATGTAAAAAAAAAAAAATTAATACATTAGAATGATGTACAGACAAAGTCTAACGAAAATTTATATAGTTACAGTACTGCGATACCAATTTTGTTATGTTAACCTCAATTATAAATGCAGTCTTATGTAAATGATACGTCTATTATTATTATATATCAATTATCGATTTCTTTATGATATAAGCGATAATATAATAATAATAATAGGACACCCCCGCACTTCTTCTGCCACCCACAAACACTACAAATAAAATAAAAAAGGATACATTTAAAAATTGTATTTATTCAAATGTTAACAAGCTATTGACGTTGTAATTAATATTAAAAATAAACTATACATATATAATTCCCATTTAGAAGGGCGGCCCGCGTGGGGGCGTCATGTCAGTCAGTACGGTACAATATTTTAATATGAATAGTACATACAAGGAGCAATTTCGCAGAAATATATCTGGCAGAAAAAATACATTTCTATTTAAACCAAATGTACTCGTTAGCGCCATTTAAAATTAATTAAATTCTATTGGGTGTTTTGGAAAATGACTTGTTTATAAAATTTTAACTCGATGCCTTTTTTCCCTCACCTATCCTTAAGCACAAGGAAGAAGCAGAGTGATTAAAGTCTTCCAACTGCAGCAAGTTTCTTGGAACTTTTGTACGGATAACTACCGTCGCCTCACTCCGCTAACGCTTATAATTAATCTTACTTTAATCCCGCTTATATGTAATAATTTTTTTCGCGAGTGTTAACATTGCAGACACGCCGCAACGCTCATATTTATGGTGGAGAGGAATCTATCAATGAACCGGCAAACGAAAAGTAAGTGCCATCCTTTCTTCTTCATATTTCCACAACTCGTGAAGCCCGTACGAGGTAATATTAGCAAATATAAATATATAACTAAATGTATAAAAGAAAGCGAATAAGAAAATAAACTAGACTTTATAGTAAATAAGAGGCAGCCGACATTCCGGTCTGGGTGAACCAGCAAATTGCATCTCCGCGGGTGTACTAACACATGGTGTATTAAATATTTTAGTAAATACATTTTAACTATATATGAGGCGCTTAAATCTTAAACCTAATTCCAAAACAGATTTCGGTTAATTAGAGTTAAATATGCAGTGATGTAGTTTTTTATTGTCAACCACGTGCAGAAGCCATTTTTTCTCGCAAAAACCACTTGAATACATTGGAATTGCATGTTTAAAATCAGTTTAGTTCCAAAATACCTAAAATTAGAGAGAGTATAAGTTTCTCATCTCCTAAACATGAAATCAGATAATCAAAACGCTGTTGATGATCCAATATGGCTGCCAGAACGATATATACCGAAAAAAATGTATAATACAGAAATGTCTCTTTAAGTCAGATATAAAGTTCTGCTGGTGTAAAAATAAACATTAAATACACTTGCTTTCAAAATATACGTTTTATCCATAACTCAAAAACACTTTTGAGTTGTATTTGTAACAATTTCCCTCCAGTATGCTTAATTTCATGTGTATTTAAACATGATTTATGATTGTACTGTGTGTACGTAAATAGATTCTCTACAGTGTGTGAAAGCATATGGAATGACAATTGAAATTTTCAATTTCTCGAATAAGTGCATTGTGTACACGTAAATAGTTTCTCTCCAGTATGCGTGAGTGCATGTGTTTTTAAGCATGATTAATAATTGCACATTGAACAAAAAGATAAATTCTCCCGTGTGTGAAAGCAAACGGATTTTAAAGTATGATTTCTGATCGCACGAATAATAGCAGTGTATACATAAAAACTGTATTTATCCAGGATGAGAAAGTGTGTGTTTTATTAAGTATGTTTTTCGATTGCAAGAATAATTGCACTGTGTACACGAATAACGTTTCTCTCCAGTATGCGCGAGTGCATGTGTGTTTAAAGTTGATTTATAATTGCACGAATAATTGCACGTTGAACACGTAAACAGTTTCTCACCAGTGTGTGAAAGCTTATGGATTAATAATTGTGATTTCCGATTGCACGAATAAATGCACTGTGTACATGAAAACTGTTTTTCTCCAGTATGTGTTAGTGCATGTGTTTTTAAACTTGATTTAAGATTGCACGAATAACTGCACGTTGAACAAGAAAACAATTTCTCACCAGTGTGTGAAAGCAAATGTATTTTTAATTGTGATTTCTGATTGCACGAATAATTACACTGTGTACATGAAAACTGTTTTACTCCAGTATGCGTAAGTGTGTGTGTTTTTAAGTTTGAAATCTGATTGCACGAATAGCTGCACCGTGTACATGAAAGAAGTTTCTCTCCAGTATGCGTAAGCGCATGTATTTTTAAATATGATTTTTTATTACAAGAGTAACTGCACTGTGTACAGGAAAAGAGTTTATCTCCAGCATGAGTAAGCGCATGTATTTTTAAATATGATTTCTTATTGCACGAGTAATTGCATTGTGCACACGAAAACAGTTTCTCACCAGTATGCGTGAATGAATGTGTTTTTAAACTTGATTTATAATTGCACGAATAATTGCACTGTGAACATGAAAACAGTTTCTGTCCAGTATGTGTGAGTAAATGCGTCTTTATGCTTGATTTATAATGGCAGGAGTATTTGCACTCTGAACAAGAAAACAGTTTTAACCCAGTATGCATAAACAAATGTCTTTTTAAGTTTGATTTATCATTGCACGAGTAATTGCACGTTGAACAGGAAAAAAGTTTCTCTTTAGCATGAGTAAGCTCATGTCTCTTTAGATGTGATTTTTCATTGCACGAATAACTGCATTGCGAACATGAAAACAGTTTAACTTTACTGGCAATAGGCGTGCGCCTGCTTGAGGATTTATTGGCCGTAAAAACAGTGTCCAACTCTGTTTCCTTTCCAGGGAAAGGTGGAGGCGCAGATGGATTTTCAGAAATAGAATCTTGTGCTATCAAGATATCTGCAATGTAAAAAAAGTATTTGTAATAATAAAATATTTTATTGAGTTTATTAAGGCAGTTTGTCACTCTCACTCATCATCAAACATTCATGTCGCAAATTATCGCCCTGCTATCAGTTCGACAAGATCTTCGATATAACTAATTTTAAATAAATAAAATAATATTAAATTACACTATTCCAATCTATAACTCGTGTGTAGATATTTGTTATCCATATACCATTAAAATATTGGGACACATTGATACAACTTATGTATTAGTAGTAGATTACATTCTTATTGTAAAATTGTATTTATTCAGACCATAAGATGGCTTTCAAATAATGGAGCGATAGATGTAACAATTTGAAAAAGTGAAGCATAGAGGTTCTAAAATTTGTCGCCAAAAGTACTATCGCTGTAGCATAATTTAATAATTCACCTTCCCCGGTTCGGAAAGAGATCCAGGTTCGAATCTCGGTGGCACAACAACAATATCTTTCGATAAAATTGATTTTACATGTATAACTTTACAATTAATACATTTAATTAGTACCGTGAAATGCTCCAACATTGCCAGCTTTTTCCTAAAACTTGATATTTCTCGAAAAAACATTAAGGAAGGATATATTTTTTAAATGACAAGAGACAGTAACATGATCGCACAATTGGATTTTTGAAAACAAAAACAGGAAAAATACAATAAAAAAGGTCAAAATTAGATTTTTTTTATGTGGGCAAAATTACCTGCAATTTTAACCAACTTTGCCCACTTCTTATTTTCATCGAAATACGCCCTTTACGGACCTAAAGATAATATATATTGTAATTGTCCAGGAAAAGACTAAGTTGTAAATAAATACGGAAGTTTAATTAACAATACGTAAGCCAAAAAATGATTGGGCAATGTTACCAAGCCGTCTCCGAATTGTGAAACACAAAATTGTCACCACAAAACGACACCCCGTCTGCACAAGCTTTAACAGGCGACTGACTCACATTAGAAACAAAGCAGATTTGTAATATTGCCAAAATAATGTTGAATTTTCTACTACAGCCGAAATATTGTTATCATATTCAATACTTTTTTTTAATATTTGAAACTGAACTTAAATCTTCCCTTATGGGAAAAGATACCCCTAGAGGCAAAGTTGGCACATTTAACAGTATTTAAAATAAAATAATGTTTAATTACGCCTTTCAAAGCAATAATTTGTGTGTAGACATTTTCTATCCACATGTACAGCTTCTTTTAACAGTCACACTAAGTTCTTCAATCTGCTCACCAGTGCACTGGTCGGCCTTCCTCGAGTACTCCGAGCACTCTTGCTTGATGTCAGGATACGATATGTCTATATCAGTGTAGGGAGTTCCATCGCCTGCTCCTTCGTCGCTCTCAGCTGGAGACCTCTCCTCTGGCCGTACACCCTCTCCATCAGCTGGACGAACCGCATTTTTCCGGCCGACTTTACTGGAAACTATTTCTGAAATCGTTAATAATAATCCGATATAGCAGAGTTAAGATGCAAATGTAACCATAAACAGAAAAAATGCAAAACTAAAATCGTGGTTGCTAAATATTAGTGATGAGAAAAAATGCTACTCTTGACTCACTGGTGTGATAGTGATTGAAAACTGTGACCGATCACAGTTTCCTTATTAATGCGAATGCGCCGCACGATATACATGAAATAAATAAACATAATTTTTCAAAATAAATTTGTTAAAAATATATTCTAGCATAAATAAAACATAATTACAAATAAAATGAAAACGTTTGAAAATATAAATATATTTTTTGTTGAAATTCTCAGCAAATACGCGTAAAAGATTTTGGCAGAATCTACAAGATGGCGCTGATCATTAAAATCTGTGTTTTACGATCTGGACCAAATTTAACATAGTTATCCTTTTGGCTACCCGCTCTCTCACAGGGTATAAATGAGTATTACATTATAGGGAATGCCATTACTTCCAAATTTTACATATACTCTTTAGAACTCCGCTCAAAACATATGTACCCTCATTTGCCTTCATATGCCGACTTGCTCCTTCCCCGACCGATAGAAATGTGTATTGTATTGAACACGACGAAAATGTGGTCACTCCACCCCGCTCCCCTGGAGATGTAACCTTCTCCTGCCTGGACCATCTTTTGGAATGTGTTCAACCTAGTTTAAACTTTTTCCTTCGCTTTCCTTCCATCTTGAACTGTCACCCCAGAGGCGTGCGATTCATGTCATTCTTTACTATCTAAAATGGACTCCTCACCGGCGCGCTGGTTGATCATCTTAGAGTAATCTGAGCACTCCTGCTTGATGTCAGGATACGAAATGTCTACATCAGTGCAAGCCGCTCCACCGTCTGCTCCTTCATCGCCGCTCTCGGCTGCAGACCCTGGCTCGGGCTTCACGGCAGGAGCATTTGGGTCAGCTCGGTCCATGTTTCTAGGATCTCCCCAGGGTAAAAGATGACGAGAATACGCGATGTAATGAACCTCGAATGGCGGCCGACATATAACCCGAGTAAATCGTCACGCTTCGTTCAGAAACAAATTTAAAAACAATGTAAAAACGCCAAAATCACTTTTTATAAAACAAGCTATTTACTCAATTTCTGAACAAAAACATATTCCATAGATTTACATAAACCCTTGCTGTCAGAACAGCCTTTAAGAGTGACACGACCTTTGCGATTAAAAACTCAATTTTATTCTCAATAGTACCGACTGTGTCCGCAGATTCATCAAATATTCAAAGAAGCGCGCCGTGACACGATCCCACAGCTAGTTTTCATAATTTCGAAGGTTCTTAACGTGGACGATGACCCTCGCAACGCGACTAACCATAGATAAAGTGTACCTAAAACGGTAACTCTTTCCAATTTATTCCGGCCATATTGCGCCATCTGGCGATCGAGCATTTTTTTTTCGAATTGAAACAATATTTTTCTGTTGAAGATAATGATTTTTAGTGGCTATCTAGAATACATATTAAAATAATTATTGTTGAAAACCAGAATGTTGTTGTACACTTTTGAAAATCCTTTCTCTATCTCCATAATGTCCATTGACGCCGATTATGCCCTTAACCTTTACCATACCATGATATAAAATATAGAACGCAGCCATGCTGTCAACTCGTGTTACCGTGAATAACAGTCAGAAAAAATGTTTTTATTAGCTTCAATGGCTTTAATGGCACGAATTTACTCCAAATATTGAGTAATCAATTAATATCAATCAATTTTGATAAAAGTGATTAATAACATAATTTAGATCATTCATACAATGTGTCATTCTTTCTTATCTCTCTTCATTTAATTACTGAGAAAGAGTTAATTATGTTTGTATGTTTGTTGTTATTTTCACTGTGAAAATAGTGTGTGATCTCTGTCTTTCATATCACAAATGGTATTTTTAACAACGTATTAATTTTACAACAGATTGAATGGAAAAAATAATTGTTTTTGTACGATTTCTTTTTCATAAATAGTTTTTCAGTAGTCATTCCTAAGCGCTAATATTTTCTTTAGGATTATCTAAAATATGAATTTTATTTTGCATGTATTTACAGCAATATTACAGGTTTAATTATGATAGTAGACCTGTGTTACTGCATGGTTTGGGAAGGGTTAATAAGGAACCAGGAAAATCTGTAATCTATCTTGATCCTCCAGAGACAAAGATCCCGTATCATTGTAAAACTAACTATGGTTTTTTTTTATTCATCCCAATGGTGTGGGCCAATTTTCAGTCGGTATGTAGATGTTAAATGCTAGACCATCTTCCAGTAAATCCGTAACAAATATAAATAGATATTTACTTTACCTGATAAATTTTTTTATTGCATTGGTCTAGTTCTTTAGTAAATAGGGTTATTTCAAAGCTGCATGACCTGTTTTTAATTTTATTTATTATTCATCTTTATTACATAAATAAATATTTTATATTTTTTGTCAAACTGCATGCCAGTTTATGGCAAGATTACATTTTACCTAGTTAAACATTTTTGTGTATACATAAAAATTAGATAAGGAGATGCTAGATGAAATACACAAAAAAATATTAATAATATACATAAATAAATATATGTATATATAATGGAAAAAAATATTAATCTTTCGGAAAGATAATTTTTTTTTACAGGGTGTAAAATACCTAGTCCACTGTATTTTATGGGTGGATACCTGAATATAATATACTACAACAATGAAATAAAAATAAGACAAGAATATGTTCAATAAATATTATTTTCCATTAAAAATATAATAAAAATAGCTTCGTCTCTGAGATATCCAATATTTATTTAATAGCAATGCCTTTATAGCTAAAAATCCAGTAATTATGTGTTCTTTAACACATTAAAATATTGCTATAATTTTTATTGAGTTGACATATAACATTTACTATTTTTAAGGAAAAATAAATTATCAAATTTGGTCCATAGATGGCTACGGCGTACTGGTACTCGAAGCGAGGCAATACAATAAGATGTATACAACTTATAATATGGAGATTGAGGGGTGATAACATGATCGCCTCACGACTCTCTCGCTCATCTTGTACCATCCACAAACACTACAAATAAAATACAATATAATATATTTCGAATCATTATTTATTTAAATGTTAACAACCTAGTGACGTACCTAGTAATTAACATTAAAAAAAAACTATAAATACATCATTCCCATCTAGGAGGGCGACCCGCGTGGAGGCGTCATGATAGTATAAAATAGTATAGTATATTAATAATAATAATTGTACATACATATCTGGCAGAAAGACTATTTCGTTTAAAACAAGTGTTCTCCTGAAGCCCACACATACCAACGAAAATAAATATATAACTAAATAAATATATAAAAGAAAACGAATCATAAAAAAAAAAGTTTATAATAAATATGAAGCAGCCAACATTCAAGTCTGGCTGAACCAGGAAATTGCATCTCTGCGGGTGGTATATGAAATTATTTTTGTAAATATATATACGGAACACATTAAGTACGTATGAGTTACTATAAGGCCTTTTCACGAACCAGAGCAGTTATGTTATGTTACAGATAATGCTCAGTTTAAAAGCGGATGGCTTCCTAAGTCATGGTTAAGGCGTGTACAGTCCACTATGAAATATAAACACATGTCTCTCTAAATGTAATTTTTGATTGCATGAATAATAACACTGTGAACATAAAAACGGTTTCAGTTACAGAATGCTTAAGCACATATTTCTTAATGTCTATGTTACAGTAAGCACAAGTTCAAGTGTTTTTAAAGATGATTTATTTTTGCACTGTGTATACAAAAAATATTATAATAATTATTAGATACACAATGCAATTATTAGTGAAATCGTAAACGATTGCATTAATAATTGCATTGTGTACACGAAAACTATTTATCTCCAGAATGCTTGAGTGCATCTGTTTTTGAACATGATTTATAATTGCACGTTAAACGAGAAAATAAATTCTCACCAGTGTGTGAAAGCAAATAGACTTTTAAGAATAAACATATTAAGTATACATAAAAACTATTTTCATCCAGGATGCGAAAATGTGTGTTTTATTAAGTATAATTTTTGATTGCACGAATAATTGCACTGTGAACACGAGAAAAGTTTCTCTCCAGTGTGCGCGAGTACATGTTTTTTTAAACTCGATTTATAATTGCACGAATAATTGCACGTTGAACAAGAAAACAATTTCTTACCAGTGTGTGACGGCAAATGGATTATTAATTGTGATTTGCGATTGCACGAATAATTGCACTGTGTACATGAAATCAGTTTTTCACCAGTGTGCGTGAGCGCGTGTATTTTTAAATTTGATTTATGATTGCACGAATAATTGCACGTTGAACACGAAAACAATTTCTCGCCAGTGTGTGAGAGCAAATGGATTTTTAATTTTGATTTCTGATAGCACGTGTAATTGCACTGTGTACACGAAAACAATTTTACTCCAGTATGCATAAGCAAATGTCTTTTTATGTTTGATTTATCATTGCACGAATAATTGCACGTTGAGCAAGAAAATAGTTTATTTTTAGTATGAGTTAGCACATGTCTCTTTAGATGTGATTTTTGATTGGACGAATAATTACACTGTGAACATGAAAACGGTTTTTCACCAATGAAAGTACGCGTGCACCTACTAGAGGATTTATTGGCAGTAAAAAAGGTTTCCAATTCTGGTTCTTTTCCATGGATAGGCGGCCCAGATGCATTTGCAGAAATAGAATCTTGTATTCTCAAGAGATCTGCAATATAAATAAATTATTTGTACAGCTTTTTCAGGCAGTTTTTAACATAATCTTCTAAGTGTCTCACTAAGTTCAACTTCGGAAATAAATCTCATTAAAATATTACTATTTAAATTCATTACTAGCAAACTAACGCCGTGCGTTGAGGTCTTCGATATGATTTAACATTAAATAAATTAAATAATTATTAGAACATATTCTTATTGTGAAGTTGTAGTTATATTTTAAATACTAATTAAATATATTAATTACAAAGATATACATAAAAAAAACAATTTTATCGAAAATATTGCTGTTGCGCCACAGGGATTCGAACGTGGCTTTCAAATAATGGAATGATAGATGTATTAATTTGAAAAAGTGAAGTATATAGATTCGAAAATTTGTCGTCAAAAATAATGTGGCTGTAGCATAGTTGGATAATGCAGCTTGCAAGGTTTGAATCCCGGTAGCGTAACAAAAACATTTTTCGATAGAATTGATTTTATATGGATATTTTTCTAATTAATATATTTAATTAGTATGTAAAATAAAATGTTCAATTATGCCATTCGAAGTAATAACTTGTGTGTAGACATTATCTATCCATATGTACAGCTTCTTCCAACGATAACACTAAGTTCTTCAATTTGCTCACCAGTGCACTGGTCGGCCTTCCTCGAGTACTCCGAGCACTCTTGCTTGATGTCAGGATACGATATGTCTATATCAGTGTAGGGCGCTCCATCACCTGCACCCTCGCCGCTCTCACCTGGAGATCCCTCCCCTTGCTGCACATTCCTTCCTTCGGCAGGACGAGCCGCACTTAGCCAGCCGTTATTGCTGGTACCTAATTCTGAAAACAAAAATAATAATACGATATAACAGAGTTGAAGTCCAAATGTAACTATAAATGAAAAAATAATAGCGTGATGGCTACAATAAAATAAACAGATACATATAATGTCGTTTGTCTCTTCTCTTTGTTTCTTTCTATTCAATTCTACGCCCTTTGAATGATCTGAGTCTAATTTTGCATTGTTGTTCTCCGGCACATAAGGGTATAAATGAGTATTATATAATATTGAATGCCATTTTTTCTAAATTTTACAGATACTCTTTTAGACTCATTTTAAAACATATGTAACCCCTCCCCACTTGGCCAATTCCCGCCCCATCACCAACCGATAGAGACATGATGAAAATATGGTCACTCCACCCCGTTTTGCATTTTATAATATGGTAACTTCAATTTACACTTCTTCCTTCGCTTTCCTTCCATCTTGAACTGTCACCCTGCGAGAGCGCGATTCATATTATTCTTTACTATCTAGAATGGACTCCTCACCGGCGCGCTGGTCGATCATCTTAGAGTACTCCGAGCACTCCTGCTTGATGTCAGGATACGATATGTCTACATCAGTGTAGGGCGCTCCACCGTCTGCTCCTTCATCGCCGCTCTCGGCTGCAGACCCTGGCTCGGGCTTCACGGCAGGAGCATCTGGGTCAGCTCGGTCCATGGTTCTAGGATCTCCCTAGAGCAAAAGATGACGAGAATACTCGACGTAATGAACCTCGAATGGCGGCCGACATATAACCTGAGTAATTACATATACAGCAAATACTGTTTATTTGATTGAAAATATTCACACTTCGTTCAGAAACAAAACTGAAAACAGTGTCAATAAGCGAAAATAACTTTTTATAAAACAAGCTCTACTCAATATCTCAATAAATCATATTCCATAGATTTATATAAATCCCTTGCTGTCAGAACACCCTTTTAGAGTGCGATACGACCATTGTTATTAAAAAACACAATTTTGTTTGCAATAGCACCGGCTGTGTCTGCAGATTCATCAAATATTCAAAGAAGCGCGTCGTGACATGATCCCATAGCTAGTTTTCATAATTTCTAAGATTCTTAACGTGGACGATAACCCACGCGACGCAACCGACCATAGATAAAGTGTACCTAAAACGGTAACTCCTTCCAACTTGTCCCGGTCGTGTAGCGCCATCTGACGGCGAAGCATTTTTTTTATTTTCGTTTTGAACGAATATTTTTCTAAAGAAGATAATGATTTTCAGTCATCATTAGACATGAATATATTATTTTCGATGCAAAAAGCCTGTCTAGAATATATTTAAAAATACTTATTGTTTAAAACTCGAACGTTGTTGTATATTAATAATCTTAAAAATTTAAATTGTGTTATAAGGAACCAGGAAAAGCAATCGAAGCAAGGAATCGACAATTGTTTTAACCAATGTTCCGTATTCATCGAACACATTTTTGCCGCTTCTGAAGAATCGGTCGCGACCTATACTATTGACACCTTTCCACGTTCAAATTCCCACCCATCCTTTTTCCCTACTGCTTGACCAATGTAAAAAGTGACCTTGACGTCAGCAGACGTTAACGTGACGCGATACTTGTTCGGTTGCGACACCTCGATTGCATTAGCGGTGTGGATTTTGTTCAACTCCGGTGCATCAGTACTGCATTATGATTTGTGCACAGTGATTATTGTGTGAGCCGCGGGTGAAGTAATTGATATCTCCGCCTTTATTTGGAAGCATTTGTGTGATCTCGGCTGCGACTGCGGGAGTAATGGAGGCGTCATACTCGAGGTAAGGCGAGCAGTCCTTCAGATTCCTGATTCCCCGAGATCCACTGGTCCTTTGACTGGATTCCCTCCCATCATCGATCCTTATCCCCGTTAATCCAATTCCCTTCCTTCTTTTATCGCCCCACTCTTCGGCGATTCCGATTTACGACCGGAATCGTCCTAATCCAATCCGCGGGACCTATGATTTCTTTTCAGCCAATATTATTGACTTTTTAAATGACTTAAAAATCGTTTCATTGAACGGTACAAACGTAAGTATTTCTTTGAATACTTTCAATTTATTTCTACAAATAAATTTCCTATAACAATTTTTAATCCGAAAAAGTTGCAACATTTTTTTTTTTTGCTGTTTCAGTTCTGTCAAAATTTTAACTCTAGGAGAAATTATAAACTTATTGAAGGGCTTTATCCCAAAGATCTGAACACGGACATTTTTATTTGTCCACCCCAACAGACGGCCTTATTGATAATAGGAATGGCCGTCAACTCGCTGAAAGAGCAGATGTAAGATAGACGATTTTGAGTTACAAAGCTATCATTGACCATCTTAAGAACATTTCAAAAAAGACCTCCGGTGAAGAAAACTTCAGAAATATCTCAAATTCGTACATGCTGCCCGAGCTGACATGGCGTCCTTCAGTGTCATGGATGGAACATTAGATCCCTGATAGATAGCTTCCATCGGTACTTACATTATGTGGGTTCTCACCAAGTCAGGGCCATGGTCCACTGCGGGGGAAGGGAGATTTCACAAATACACAAATTGTTTACTTAAAACATTATAATTTCACAAATTGTTACTCCAACTGACAGCTACTTGTACTGCCTAACTTCAACAAATTTCTATTAGCTCTCATGTCACGTTTACTTTCTGTTCTCTTTTCTTATTCTTTGTCGACACCTAAATTGTCAGAGGCCCCGCAGATTCAGTTGCGCCCAGAGTGGACTCGCTTCACGAAGTCCTCGAGTATTGTTTCTCAAATCGCACGCTGTCCTGCGGAAGTTTTGTCTCTGTTATAGAAGCAAACTCGCCGCCAAATCACAAATCCTTAGGGCTGAGGAATCCCCGCAACTCACCTCGTCCCCTGTGAGCTACGCCATCCTTTTGTCAATTCAATTCAAATTGAACGTCTTACGAAAAAACATTGATTACAACGCTAGACAGTCTGCCAGTAGAAGATCCACAATCTGTATTTAGGTAGAATGACGCCTATATACAGAGTGTAGCTACCTAATGGATTCTGAGATTTATCAAGGCAAAAATCCAAGGAGAATAACGTCTTACAAAACAGCATTAATGTCAATGGTAGACCGTCTGCAAGTGAAGCTGTATCAAATATATATCGATAATTTGTTCACCAGATTGAATTGATTAAATTATCTTAAAAAAATGCCGTGAAAATAGATTGCTAAACGACTGCTGTAGCCGTCATTACAAAAATATCATATTTAGATCACAAAATCGAAAAACAAGATGGAATTTTAGTTTGTACGTATGGATAATTCAAGAGTTATAATCGCTTCCGCTACACATGGCGTCACTCCTGTTAATTATGTGAGAAGGTATTAGACAACGAAAAAAGATTCCCGACTATTGGGAAACATACGGGAGGGACCGACAGAACGGAAGAAATGGTAGTGGCCTTTTTTTATTTAAAAAAATTGGTGTTCTGTGTACTTTTTTTAAAAAAAATTCTCTATTTGTTGCAGTTAATAAAAATGCGCGTTGAAAATTCTACTCATATCGTCTTCCACCACGATAATGCCCGTCCTCATGTTGAACGTCGTGTCATTGAAACGATCGCCAATAAGGGATGGGAGCCGCTCCCACGTCCGCCATATTCAACCATCGAAGCTCCCACAGACTATCACGTCAATCGCTCCTTGAAAAACTGGCAAACTTTGAATGACTCAGTAACCGATGTCAAAGCGTGGATTGCATCTAGAACCGTGACTTCTTTACCCATGTGATCGACCGTCTGCCGAGCAAATGGGAAGCAGTTCTTAAAGTAGACGGTGACTATGCTCCGTTATAATTATTAAACCATCTATTTGTTAAATATTTTTAGAGTTTTTGTTGAAAAAAAGCCGCAATATTTATGCATCAACCCGATAGCTGTAAACAATGCATGAACATTATGTCAAAAATTGGCGAAAAATATAAATATAGAAAAAGTTAGATTTTAGGACACAAATCACAAACACTTGTCTGACAAGATATAAAACTGTCAGCTCAGGGTTTTCTAGTTATTTAAAAATTAATAATGGGTAATTTCAAAGCTGTATTGACCTGTATGATCGTCCAGATCACTTAATTGGGCCTACTATAGGCAATACAAGACGAAGGTGCGCTGCACATAATTGTACCCCAGTCGTAAGCACCAGGTGTGGAAAATATGATGTGTGTAACATGTTTTTCAAAATTTCATGTAAATTAAATCAGTTTTGCATTTAATTAATTGTTTTTTTTTCTAAATTACCCTTCTTTCTATCGTCACAGTTGGTTTATTGTGCTCTGCTTGAAGTATAACGGAGAGTACTGGTGCTCTAGGAAAAATCTGAATGTTATCGGGGATAAGCTACACAGCACAATGAATAACAAATCCTCTGATTATTTATTATTATGACCGACAACCTCGTTTTATTTATGAATGATGTTGCTATGAACTGAAAATATTTAATTTTCATATTTCGTCACACAGCGTCACTAGCGTGGCCCGCAAGGACTGGCGTGATCATATAGTCACACGATATGAATTTTGAAATTGTTGAAATAATATTTTCGTCTCTGAAGGGTTAATCTTATAAATCTGATAAAATAAAACATTGCTACTGGAAGTATAATTTTGTTTACACCCATATGCACAAATTTATTAAACTTGATTTATGATTGCACGAATAATTTCACATTGAACAAATTAAGCAATTTCTCACCAGTGTGAGAAAGCAGATGGATTTTTAATTGTGACTTCTGAATGCACGTATAATTGCACTGTGCACATGAAAACAGTTTCTCCCCAGTATGCGTGAATACATGTTTTTTTAAATTAGATTTATAATTGCTCGAATAATTGCACTGTGTACACGAAAACAGTTTCTCTCCAGTGTGAGAAAGCAAATGGATTCTTAATTGTGGTTTCTGATAGCACGAATAATTACACTGTGTACATGTAAACAGTTTCTCCCCGGTGTGCGTGAGTGCATGCGTGTTTAAACTTGATTTATAATTGCACGAATAATTGCACTGTGTACACGAAAAAAGTTTCTCTCCAGTATGCGCGAGCGCATGTGTTTTTAGACGTGATTTATAATTGCACGAAAAATTGCACTTTGAACAAGAAAACAATTTCTCACCAGTGTGTGAATGCAAATGGATTTTTAAGTTTGATTTTTGATTGCACGAATAATTGCACTGTGTACACGAAAACAATTTCTTTTCAGTATGCGTGAGTGCATGTTTTTTTATACTCGATTTATAATTGCAGGAATAATCACACGTTGAACAAGTAAACAATTTCTCACCAGTGTGTGAAAGCAAATGGATTTTCAATTGTGATTTCTGATAACACGAATAATTGCACTGTGTACATGAAAAGAGTTTCTTTCCAATATGTGTGAGTATATGTGATTTTAAACTTGATTTGTAATTACACGAATAATTGCACTGTGAACATGAAAATAGTTTCTTTCCGGTATGCGTGAGTATATGTGCTTTTAAACTTGATTTATAATTGCACGAATAATTGCACTGTGAACATGAAAACAGTTTCACCGTATTGGCAGTGAGCGTGAGCCTAGTTGAGGATTTATTGGTGGTAAAAACGGTCTCCAATTCTGTTTCCTTTCCATGGAGAGGCGGAGGCCCAGGTGGATTTGCAGAAATACAATCTTGTACTGTCAAGAGATCTGCAATGTAAATAAGTTATTTGTATTAACAAAATATTTTATAAAGCTTATTAAGGCTGTTTGTTACTCTTACTCAACTTAAATCATGAAATGTAGATCACATTTGTGCGATTTCCGGGTTGCACGTCCCGTCGAGAGGAATATGATAATTCCGGTTGTATGTTGGAAATACCGCAAGGTGGGAAAGGAATATCGGGAGATGAATATAGGAGGGTTGGTAGGGGGATAAGATTTTTATCGAACGACCAGTAATCTCGGGGAGCCGGGATTTGGAAGGAATTCTCGCCTCCGAAACCATACACTGCATGCTCAAGGATTGTCGACGATCTCTGCTTCCAATGAAGACGGTGATCTCACCCACGGCACACACAAACAAAAATCCATATGATCACAAATCACAACGAGTACGACACTTCCACTCCGAATCTCAACGTATTTCACAATCCAAAGAAATACCAAGCCGGGCTGACAGACAAATGTGAACTCAAAAAACAGTGCTCCACCGCATTGGAAATGATTGGTCCACAACGAGAATGGTATCGCCGTTGTCGAAATTAAAACAATAATCCAATATTAATTAAGTAACGCCTCAACAGCGCCAGCCTCCAACTCAGACTGAGGCCAAGCATTAGGTTATGGGTCGAGAATGGGAATTTGGACAATAACAATAAAATTATTTATCAAAAAAAATTTATCAAAATTGAAAAATATTGATTTTCCAGTCGTATTATATTATAATGTGTTAAAAACATCTTACAAATAAAGAATATTGCTTTTAATAAGTTTAAAAAAAATCAGATTCTCATTGAGGTGACATATATGCTATTTCAATAAAAATGAATTATCAAATTTGGCCCATAGATGGCGATGGTGTAGTAGTACTCGAAGCGAGTCCACATATTAACATATATAAAACTTTCTAAAATTTGATAGATGTGGAGATTGATGGGGTGAGAATGATGAACGTTATATTAATCTCTTAATATAACGATCTGATCTAAAGTGATCTCTTAAACCAGCCGAAGACAGATCGTAAGCCCTGTAATTACCCCATATTTCTATACATTTACCATTAAAATATAATAATAATAGTTTCGTCTCAATGATATATCGGATATTTATTTAATTAAAATAGTGTTTTATTATGCCATTCAAAGCGATAACTTGCGTGCAGACCTGTTCTATCCACATTTATACAGCATCCCTTAACGGTCACACTAAATTCTGAAATCTGCTCACCGGCGCACTGGTCGGCCTTCCTGGAGTACTCCGAGCACTCCTGCTTGATGTCAGGGTACCATATGTCTATATCCGTGTGGGGCACCCCACCGCCTGCTCCCTCGCCGCTCTCAGCTGGAGACCCCTCCCCTGGCTGCGCACCCTCTCCCTCGGTAGTCCCAGGCGCACTTCTCCAGCCGACATTGCTGACACATATCCCTGTATTAAAAATTAATAATCCGATATAACAGAGCTAAAGTGCAAATGTAACTTCAAATAGAAAAAAATAATAGCGTGATGGGCACATTTATATATAGAGGATTTAAAAAATATATTTATTTACACCCTATCCTGGAATAGTTTTGAGAGTTGTTTACGCTCGTTTCGATTCGTCAATATTACATTTTTTTTTTATTAGAATCAGTTATTAACATCTTAATATCATCACAGGTTGGCTCCGGTATCATCGTACAAGAGCCACACCTGTACAGTTTGACGTGAGATTCGTTATCACGTTATCAATTCAGAGGACAGCCAGAAGCTGTAGAAATCATGCACCCCCAAAAAGGGAGGGTAGACGTCACATTTATGTGTTGCAGTCGCAGAACCCGGTCACCGACAGGCATAAATTCACCGGGAGACCCAGTAGAATGCTTCGTTAGGTTTCTCTAGCCGCTTCTCTTCCCGACTTCGTCCATCCTAGCAACCCCCAGCGGGAGACCCACACACTGATAAATTCCAAAAATTTCCGAGATCAATATATATATATATACACATAATGTACTTTGCCTATTCTCTATTCAATTATATTCCCATTGAACGATGAAAGGTATAAATTAATATATTGAATGCTATTTCTTCCAAATTGTATATAAAATCTTTAGGACTCCGCTCAATACATAGGTACCCCCCTGGCCGACCTATCCCTTCTCCAACTGATAGAAATGTGTGCATATTATATTGAACACCATAAAATTTTCCAGAGGAAATATGGTGACCCCAGTCCAATCTAAAATGAACTCCTCACCGGGCTTCCTGGAGTCCTCGGAGCACTCCTGCTTGACGTCAGGATACGACATGTCTACATTAGTGTAGGGCGCCCCAACGTCTACAGATCCTGGCTCGGGCTTCACGGCAGTAGCATCTGGGTCAGCTCGGTCCATGGTTCTAGGATCTCCCACCGAGCAAAAGATGACCTCGAATCACATATATAGGAAATGTTGTCTGTTTGTTTTTAAATATTCACGCTCCGTTTGGTGACGCGGGTGACCTTTACAACTGTCACTTTTATTCGCTTATAGTATTTTCATTTATATTACTGTATAAACTACCGTGTTTATAATCTCAGCCATTTTTGTTTCCTTTTCAACACATAAGTTAGGTTAGGTTTAATTATAGGTTAGGGTAGAATATACATTTGCTAAAACCCGCTAGTGAAATTATATTTCCAAACGTATTCGGATATGATTTCACTGAATCATCAGTGAAAATATATTTTCACTGGTAATACACATCCAACGTAACATACATTAAACCGCTTTAGGTAAAGCAGTCAACTGCTTTACCGTCACGTGACACTTCGTTGTATAGCCGCTGTCAAAACGGCCCTTTGTGATGGAAAAAAACAACTTAATTCGCAAAAGCATCGACCGTGGTCGCGTCAAATATCCGAAGACGCGTGTCCTGGAAGTGATCCCGCAGCCAGTTTTCACAATATCGAAGATTCTTAACGTGGACGACGACGCACACCAGCGATCGTGGGGCACTAATCATAGATAAGGGAGTCTACGCAGAAAGGCAACTCTTTCCAACTAGTTGCGGTCGTATAGCCGTGTGTCAGAATTTACGACTGTCCTGACATATCTTTCGAAGATAATGATTTTCAGTCACTATTAATTAATTAAGTAATTTTATTAATTATTAAACTACTTTGAAATTCTTGATCTGAATCTTGCATGCGAAACTAAAATATCATATTTTATTAACAAATCTGGAACCCACGGCAGATTACATATATTGCGAGATTAGAACGAATACAAAATAGGTTTATTCGACATCCGAATGTCAGATCTAATCTATCATTCGGCTCCTATTTAGATGCAGCAAACTTCCACAATATGAAAACCCTAGAACACGTGCTGACCTAATACTTCTCTTCAAACTACTGCAAGGCCATATTGATTGTCCTAACCAATTGGAATTAATATCTCTTCATGTGCCATCTAGGTCAACCCGGCAATCCGTACTCTTCCACATTCCCAGAAGTAGAACATCTTACATACAAAGTTCATTCATTCACCGGTATGAGAAATTGACTTGTTCAACATTAGCTTACTGCGCTTAAAGGGTTCTTTTTATGAACCACCACAATCTCAATTTTGACTAATCATTCTACCTACAAACAAGTCTTGTTCTCCCTTTACCGCAACAATAGTTGCAACCTCAACACCCTTTCTCCCTCTTTTTATTTATCTTTTGCGCCTAAACCTACTTATGTAGGTACATAGACATTTCTGTGGATTTTCATAAATAGTATCACATGTTAAATATTTATTATGTTAATTATTATAAGTTTATACACTGTCAAAATCCCTCAATACAATAAAATAAATAAAAGAAAGTGCGTGAAGTAATTTTGTAATAAATAGTTTGTACTCAAAAATGAATACATAAATACAAGAATAAAGAAGTGGCAGTACAAATTTTTAATTGGATGGATGAATCTTAAGCTGAAACATTATTAGTATTGTTATATTTGTCATCATCCGCTAAACGCGCCCAACGCGCCCAGCGCGAAGAGACAAGGCCACGTCGACAGCTACCAAGTTGCAATATGCATCATTGAATTATTTGAATATAGAGTCGGACTTTTGTAATACTTCCTTGAATAAATTCAGTGTACATTAATCGTGACTATTATCATTTCATTATACATTACTTGATCGTTTACTGTTTGTCATGCTCCACACGAACATCTAGGTACACACACGAGTCTTTACATAACGAACACCGAATGGGAACCCGAGATTAGAGGCGGTGCCCTTCTGATAACTGGTGACTTATGCGCTTCCTCCGAGCCGCCCCCTTCACATTCAGTACGGAAATGATCAGAATGGTCAATGTGAAATTCATTGCAGGTATGTCAGCACAATTGGCAAGTGTCCTTTAGGTGGTAAGGAAGTCGTCGGAATATTTAATTGTATAATAAATGATAATACATTACGATGTGTAGTGATCCAGGCTTGTGGCTGCTGCTACAAGCCTGGCTCGATAATTTACCGCTAAGCAGGCTCTCCAGTTTCATCGTTTCACAACGGTGGTCTTGCCAGCCCACGCGCGCCGAGTAAGACCGCCAACTCGCTTCATTTCATTTCATAATACACGCGCACCTTCTACATCTACATTCATTCTTTAATTCTATCTGTCTTCATTGTTTTTATCATACTGTCATAATAAACCTCAACACCCAAACGACATTTATTTCATTTAACCACCGTCTTAACCCTCAAAGATGTCACCGTCAGCAGCACCGCATATTTAAATTTTTTTGGTCAAATAAAGATATTTATATCATTGGAATTGAATTTTCGCGGGGAATCATTCTATGTCACCAGTTTCACGATAGCGTCCGCTAGGGGCGTGCAAATCAAAAAAAATGCAATCACCACATCTAACCACAATCTGTAACCTCCATGTCAACTGCGCACAAGTCAAAAGAATCGTGTCTACGTTTAGTTTAGTTTCCGTTTAAAAATAATCTATTCCTCTTTACAATTCTAGAAAGCTAAGTAATACTTCTGTAATTTTACAAAAATTATTTAAAACTAGTTCTGTCTCTCTCCTGTAAAATACACAATTATTAGATATGTCGTGTTGCTGCTGACGGGGACGATAATAGATTTAATTTATCGTTTATTAAAAATTATCGACACAAGGCCATCCCTTAATTTTCTCCAATAATTAATTTATTTTTCATATCAAGTACATGTTTTAATTATTGTTTACGTTAATGTTGCTGGTTTTGTAAGACAGGGATGAAAATAAAATAGTTGACAAGTTTTCTAAAATAAGCAAATTTTTAGAGTATTGTGAAAAATAATACAATGTGTGTTGCTATTAAAATGAATCAATCGATAATTAAATATAATAACAAAGAGATAACTACAGCGGTATCTCGGTATACGTCCTTAATCCAAACTAATTTTCCCCATTAGAAATAAAGGGAAAATGAATAATCCGTTCCCATGAAAGTTATTCGGAAACTTGGGAACCAGCTATCGAAGGCAGCTACATAAAGAACGCTTTTAATAAATATAATAAAGTTCTAACAGAGATATTCAGATATGCCCCCCGAGGTCTCCTACCACAGCTCTGTGATAAATTAGAGTCAGATACAGAATAACTGATATGCAAAGAAAAATAGAGAAAGTATTCAGTATGGGCTTGGAGTGAACATCAACAAGGCCAAACAGTTAAGGTCCATGTTCACGAAAAGAGATACAATGAGATAATCTCAGAGATTTAGTTGAGATACATATTTGTAGGGATCAGAATTCAAATCCACCGCATACTGCTACAAGGCGCAGATTGTTTCGCAGACCGCCTCTTCTGGTGCAGATTTGACGTGCATGTATGTCATGCCCGCCGGGCGGTGCAGTCCGGCCTTCCTCGAACGCTCTCGCTTTGTTCGCGCGGGATGGCGCAATACCGAGAAATGACAGAACGAGGAACATCTGGACGATGCGCGTGAGCCGCCACATATTAATACCATGTACTAGTGTATATTGATATGGAGATAAACTCTGATATATGCTTTAAGAGGCTAAAACCCTAATCAGTTACAGATGATTTTTAAAAGTTAAAAATTCTTTTTTCTTTCTCTGTATTACACTTAATGTAGAACACAGACGTTTCGATTCCTATCGCCTCGTATATTTACAAAATTAAAGATCACAATTGACGTGAAGAAAGTGGCGGCACTTTCGGAGGGCTTTATTTCTATGAGTGATCCGTGATACCGTGGAATATATATGTAGCGACCGGAATTCAAATCCACCGCCATCTCAGTCGGCATCGAAGCTAGCGACAGCGCTGCCGGCTGCTGCTACAAGCCTGGCTCGAGAATTCACCGCTAAGTAGTCTCTCCAGTTTCATCGTTTCACAACGGCGGTCAACGCCGAGCAAGACCGCCAACTCGCTTCATTTCATTTCCTAATAGATGTGCACCTTCTACATCTTCATTCATCTTTAATTCTATCTGTCTCCATAGTTTCTATCTTAATGCCACAATAAACCGCCACACGCCAAATCACATATCTTTCATTTAACCACCGTCCTAACCCCCAAATATATATTTTAATACAGCGCTACTTGCCAAACTTGTTTTCTAACACCCTGTACATGACTCCTTCCCTCCGCACCTTATCTCACCATCACTGATATAGATAAAAATAGATTAGCTAATTTGCCGGAACAAACAACTTTATCTCTGACGTCGATGGGCTTATCTATTATTCACATTTTTTATACATATATTATATAAGATAAATATATTATAAAAAAAATTCCTACATCATTCACGTGTTAGAATGATAAATACACAAAAATATGAACAATCCGCATTTCTTATTTGGAAACGGTTGAGCCAAAGACTGAAAACACTAATTTGTTGCATTATACGATACTCAAACGATTCTGTGAAACTGGATAATATGATAACCTGTTAATCACCAGAACACTAAAGTAATGAAACATATTTAGAAAATATGATGATATTGATTATATCACATTAAAAATCATTTTCTTTAAATTGTCTACAAAAATTTTAGCAACTGACGGACTCGTGATGTATTTAAAATATTCCGCATGATCAAACTATTCATATTTGTAATGCAAAACACGGATGAACCTGTAGCGACCAGAATTCAAATCCACCGCCATCTCAGTCGGCATCGACGCTAGCGACAGCGTTGCCGGTTGCTGCCACAAGCCTGGCTCAGAATTCGCCGCTAGGCAGTCTCTCTAGTTTCAGCGTTCTACAACGGCGGTCTCGCCGGCCCGGGAGCGCCGAGCGAGACAGCCAAATTGCTTCACATCATTTCATTTCACATTCATTCATTGCATTCTTTATTTCTATCTGTTTTTATCATAGTGTCACAATAAACCGCAACACACCAAATCATTTATATTTAATTTAACCTGTCTTCTTCAGTACAGACTTCGGTCTAGTTAAGGAGACAGTGAACAGCACTTACATTATGAAGATTGTTCACCTTTTTTATATACTTTGTTCCACACGGGAAACAAGACTGTAGATGTTGAAGGTGTTGCTCGCCGGTTCGCTCTGGTTTCTCAGACGTCGATATCTGCAGCGGCGTGCAGTGGTCCAGGGGGGTCCAAAATCGTCGTCCAGTGTAGCAGCCAAAGTCGAGAAAATTCCAGTCCAAAGATCGAGAATCCAAGAAGTCCAGTCGAATAGCAGGGGTCAAAGCGGAGGTGAATAAAAACACGGTTTTCTTCTGAGAAGTCCAGCGGTGCAGGATGCGAACGAGGGAAAGCTTTTGCAGCCGCTGGACCATTATTTATTTAATACACAAATTCTGTGGGCGCGTGAGGCCCCCTGTTGGACCAAGATCCAATCAGATGGCGCGGCCAGACCCCGCGCCACCTCGCTTTGGTCCAGCGCCGCCACCACCTGGCGGCCAGACTCCCGTACGGGACGGTAGATTTCGATTTGCTCCGCACATTTCGCTCTCTTATTTTTATCTTTAATTATCCTCGCGATGCCTGATAGATTTTACTTTGGGCGATGGCCCGGGGAATTAATTAATGCACCTTAAACTTTAAAAATCCATTGTAACAATTTAAAAGATTTTTAAGGTGAATAATATTATCTCCGAGCGATCGTCTTCTCAAAACTCTCTTTATTTTATGTGTATAATAATTTTTTGACAAATAAACATAATATTTTTCCGTTGGCGCGCGGGGGCGGAGTCTCGCCGCGGCCCGTCATCCCCCCATCCTTCGCCGGTCGCCGCGTGCAGGGGCCTAGGGTTTCCAGCGGCGCGGAGTGCCGGGCGAAATATTCCCGTGAAGCGGAAAAGACTTCTCGCCCGACGCCTTTCTCGAGCCGCGATCGTCGCGCTCCGCGGTCCCGTAGCTGTGTGGAACATACTTTAAGAATTGTTTATAATGTATATAATATGTAAGAATATAAAATTAAATTAAATTTGTCTATATTTATTATCAATTTTGAAGTGTGTTTAACTCTTTCAGATGCTGATAGATTCTTGTGAAATTTAAATTTGTACGAATATTTTGAATATTTTTACGGAGTTACCTTTATTAACCTTTCCCAAACGGTGCTAAAATAAAAACGCGCGTTATATCACAGACCCTATGTTCTGAATAATTACAACTTCACGATAATAATGTGTTCTACTTAATAATATATGTTGTATCAATGTGTCCAAAATTTAATAAAAATGAATTGTTCATTCCGGCGTCTCCTATCGGACTACTCAAAGGTATTTGAGATTCCGTAAAAACAAAGTAGATGGGTTTCAAAGAAATAATGGAATGCTAGATGTATTAATTTGAAAAGTGTAATGTATAGGTTCGAAAATTTGTCGTCAAAGTACTGTGTGCTGTAGCATAACCGGTTAATGCACGTTCCCCGGATTGGATGAGATTCAGGTTTGAATCTCGGTAACAACAACAATATTTTTTGATAAAATTGATTTTATATGTCCATCTTTCTAATTAATACATTTAATTAGTATTTAAATTTTAATGTTTAAATTAATGTTAATTTGATATCTTGAAGAAGAAAATAATATTTTCTGAACCGGTTGGTGTCTTAAAATTACTCATTCAGTGTTCATTATAAATAAAGTTAAATATAGTTAGGTTAGGTTGGGTGGTTAAACGAAAGAAATGCGATTGGCGTGATGAGGTTTATTATGACAGTATGATAAAAACAAGGAAGACAGATAGAATGAAAGAAATGAAATGAAGATGTAGAAGGTGCGCGCGTATTATGAAATGAAATGAAGCGAGTCGGCGGTCTCGCTCGGCGCGCGCGTCCTGGCAAGTCCGCTGTTGTGAAACAATGAAACTGGAGAGACTACTTAGTGGTAGCAGCAGCCGGAAGCGCTGTCGCTGGCGTCGATGCCGACTGAGATGGTGGCGGATTTGAATTCCGATCGCTACATATAAATATTTAAAAAATGAACATAAGAAACCGCAGAGTTCAGTTTGCAAATATTAGAAAAAAAAATCTTCATAAGCCTTGTTGTTTCAAAACGGCAGTAGGTTTGAAAGGGTTAAAATAAAATATCACATTGATATAAGACACAATGCGATAATCACAATCACCACACCTGCCTTTTCTTCACTTGAGACTGACTCATTCCACTGCCCGAGTCTAGATAAGATAGGCAAAGTACTGTCATTCACATAATCAACCCGGATATCTTCACCACGGCTCCGCCACTTATTATAAAAGTATAATTTAATATTGTTTGAGCTACGTAAACGCACTTTAAACATTGTTGAAATGTTTCCGTATTGTTTTTATTCAGATCACTGAAATGTTAATAAATTGATTCGATTAATATTTTCCAGAGAAGGTCACTCGACGCACTCCGGCGAACTCACGCCCTGACTGCGAGACCGTTTTCTCCGTCACCTTCAGATGTAAGTTATAGACGTTAAATTAGTTTTTTTTTTACAACTGAAATCTATTATATTAGTCTAAAGGCAGGTATAAAAGGTGTCAGAACTCTAATAAACCACGAGAGTGCCAATTTCGAATTCATCCATATTAATCTGGTTCATAAAACATCATATTTTATCATTTGTGAACATTGTCTTATCCAATTGCTTTTAAAATATTAAAAATACAATAAAATAGTGCCGGAACGCTGTTCCACCGCTTTATATGAAAAAAAACCCCACTGTTTAAAGGTATGTCTATATAAAAATGGATAAATATCATTACACTTCAGATTGATTATTCTAAATTATTTTTTTTGTTTTTTTGTAAATTATTATTTAAACAACAGCGCGAATAATAATAGGATATTTTTGTTTTCATCTCTGGAATTTATTGGATGGTGCGGCTTTTCTAATTTAATAACATTCAAAATTTGCCTCGTTCCCTGCACTGCTCAGATGATCATGTGTTACTTATTATATTTCCGGCTAGTCAGCTCCCTCTAACCCGCCATCGCTCCTCCATCACCACTGGAAGACATCCTGAACTAACGCTTCTTCAGATAGAAGCTATATATATTTTAGCTATATGTAACTAGATTCCATCTTGTCTCTAATGGCTGTATTTTTATCAGATTTTCTTTATTCTTGCACTGTCAAAATGATAAGTTGTTATTTGTCATATTTCAAGCCAGCCTCCCTCTGACTTGCCATCGCTCGCCGCACTACTGGAAGACATCCTGAACTAACGCTCCTTCGGGTAAGTCACATTAATTTCTTTATAATTACAACTAATTTCCATCCTGCTTCTAATAGCTGTATTAAAATATCATTTCCCTCATTCCCTGCACTGTCCAGATGATAAGGTATTATTTGTTATATTTACAGCCAGCCGGCTCCCTCTGACTTGCCATCGCTCCCCGCGCTACCGGGAGACAACCCAAACTTCCACACTGTAAGCTACATTTATTTATTGTTATCAATTGAATCCATTCTGCCTCTAACGGTTGTATTTAAACGTAATTTTTGGTCAATCCCCGTGTTGTCAAGATTATAAATATTTTATCATCAAAATTGATCACACCGAGTATTTCTCTACTTTGATCCATTTGTTAGAATTTCCATATTAAATTGTGAAGGTTGTAGTCTTCTGATACCACGATAATGGAAATGGATAAATCCGACGCCCTCGCAGTGCACACGTTGGGGGAGTATGACCTTTTATTCTAGGTGGGAGTATTTGCTATTCTTCTAATTCTTCTTGTGTCTTTCCCCAAAAATATTATTACGGATTTTAAGGTTTTACACTTAAGCTACAGGACGCCGGAGGTACTATCATTACGTTACTCATTCATTTAATTAATATAATACGTCCAACAGGGATCAAATTGCCGCTATTAAACTATAAACAAATATTTGTTATTTATTATCTTAGTTTTATTAACCACAATTGAGTTTAAAAAACATCTACCGGTTTCGGAAAACACATTTTCTTCTTCAGGATGTCATAACTAACTAAAAATATAGCATTGTTTCTTCACCAGAATCTATTTTTAAATTTTTTAAAAAACACCAATTATTTAAAAAATAAATTTAGTACCTAACTCAAATTACTGCTCAATACAAATTTAGTCGAATACTTTTTAGGAAAAAATTTTAGAATAGGACTCGTAGTTAAATTCAGTTGGCTGTTTAGAATTTCCTGATTACTTTTACATGCTTTATTTATCTCCAACGATTCCAAATTATTTAATTTGTGAAAATAAACAAATATCTGCAAAAGTGAAAACTCGCGTCGTGTAAAAAAATTAAGAATATTTGTCCATGCTTTTAATATTTGCGAAGCAATGGCCGAAATGACAATCACAATACACCATAGAGTGAAGCCAAAACACTTCTTGTGCCTTATCCGTTCAGACCATTCCATCAGGTTTTTCAGCCGTGATGTTTTTCTTCCAGGGCCTCAACTTTGTGCATTCTGAAGTGCAAGATCTCACACTTCTCCGGATATCTCATCACATGACAGAGATATTCAAGTTTTTGGAATTTCATTATTTTAAATATTTATTTTTCTTTATACATCCAAACTGTAATATCTTAATTCGTAACTGTGCCCATCCAGCTTATTTTAGCATTTATTAGCAGTCACCTTATTGTCGCTTCTGTAAGTGTTCATGTTTCCATTTCATAAAATAATATGGAGAACATAATATGTAGACTAATATGAAGCGGTTCTGTTGAAAGTCACACTGATAATCTATTATTTTCATGATAGGTTTTATGCTCGTCGAGGAGGTCATTGAAATACTATAAATATTCTTATTTTCTAGTAATTTTAGTATCCACTTTGTGGCTTTGACACTGTTCTGCAGCTAGTCCATTTGAATACTTTGCTTCATATTGTGTGTGTATCGTTCAGTTAGGTTACATAAAGCTATTCCTCTGATATCTGGTTGTTATCACTTCGTATCCATGATGATTTATCAATAAATATATGCGATGATGATTCATAGATTATTAAGGAGGACACATTCTTATTGTGAAGTTGTAATTATTCAAAACACAGGTATGTGATATTTTAAATACTAATTTAATATATTAATTAGAAATATTTTTTGACAAAATTGATTTATAATTAATACATTAAATTAGTATTTAATTCATAGATTGTTTACCGCTATACCGCTTTTAAAACACACTCAAATCGAATCTTCGAAAGAAATCTCATCCACGAACACGAGCTACTAAAGCGAGGAGTGGTCACTGTCACCATATCGAGTGTATATTAATGATGGTGAACCGTTATGTGACCGTGATTGTGACGATAATTAGTACCTGAGATTTAACGATGATTGGTAACTAAGATTTAACTCTTGGATGTTTACTTTCTAGTGTACCAGTCGTTGCTTGAAGAATTATGAATAATCAGTTACCAATTGGTCTTCACGGGCCAAGACTGGCCTGCGAGTGTCATAAATCCGGCCTAGCGCACTGACTTTACCTTTTTAATAACACAAAATACACAATGATTGGCGTACAATCATTGTGTATATCCAAATTATAGCTGTGGATGAGTTAACTCGTGTTCATTATCAAAAGAAACTTAAGATACTCTTCATTTAACTTGGATTTGTAGAGATTTTTAGTATATTTCATTTTGGAGAAAGTTTTAAAGTAGTTCCGAATGTGGGAAAAAAACACAAAAAAATTTATGCAACTGATCAAACTGTGTCAGTGGAAGACTCGCAAAGCAATATATTTAAATTGAGATGCGTAACAGGAATAAATTTAGCTAAATGCCTGTGCTGTGAAAATAGAACTAACTTGGTGTTCTCATGGAACGAGGCTCGAATCCCCGGCCGATAGATCACTAAGATATTCTGTGTGATGGTGTGATACAGAAATGTGGTTTTTGGTGCGGTCTGATCTATCAGGTGATGTCCAGGCGGGTTTAAAATCTCTATGGCGAAACATTGTCGTTTTCATTAATAGATTGTGAGAGACACTGGGAGGCTCTTGCACCGCAAACACTGGATATTGTGTGCGCACTGTGTTGGATAATGACTGATATATATAATAAGAAAAATGTGTAGCTATAGTACATCACTATTATACTCGTAAATGACTTAATATCATCATTCTGTTTAACAAATGCTACGTTTAAATATGACGTGTCAGACACACCGCCTTATAAAATATTTGTTATTATTTTCAGCTCAAAAACATCCACAACCGGTGTCGAGGAAGCTACCATATCTGGGAAAGTCTCGGTAAGCAGACATAGACATTCAATAAAATTGTAAATCAATGAATAACTATTATATGATAAGCATCCATAATTTGTCTACATACAGGGTGAATACTATGTTCCAGGCCAATGTTGTTTTTGAATAACGAGGAAATGAAACACACTTTTCAATTTGGTTTTTATTTATCGATTATTTGGTTTATTACAATTATGCATGGAATGTGACATCGACCAAGTGGGCACCTTTGGCAGCGGCACAAATGCGTGCTCTTTTAACCATATTTTTCATAAAATTTTCACACACTTGGCGTGTTATTTGAGTATTGCCCTGTAGCATTGGAATCGTTGTTCTTGTATATTTTTAACAAAGTTCCTTAAGACATTCCCAATTCTTGCGCACAGAGTCGAGAAGAAGTGTCAGCACTTTCACAAACACTCCCTCTCAATGCATCAATATTTTCTGGCTACTTACGCTACATTGTCTATGATTTATCTGCCAGTGTGTATAGAGTTACAAAATTATTCACTACACGTTGAATGGATGACTTGTCTGGCGCGTGATAAACACCAAAAAATCGTGCAATTTTCTTCGTGTATTCACAATTGAACGATTCTTTAGATAAAATATTTTAATAACTTTAATACATTGTTGAAGCGTTAAAAGCTTCATAACAAATTGTAATTAATTACTCTTTACAATTACCAAATACAAACTGACAAATGTCTGCCAAACTAAAATGGCAACTAAACAAAATAGGCCTGGAACATAATATTCACCTTGCATGTCTAGTTCTTGGTTGTTAATCGGATGTTACTACTCTTGCAGGTGGTTCTGAAGAAGAGCTAACTGCCGTCGCAAAAGAGCTTAGGAAGTAAAGTACAAAAACATGGAAAATACACCAAGCTTGTCCCAGAGGAGCTGTGTTGATATCAGTAATCAAGAACCTTCAACATCTTTCCAGCCCGAATGTTCCTGCTCGCGTTACTGCCGAGACTTACGAGTCTTTAATACTAAAAGATTGTTCGAGGTTATCGAGAAAAAGCAATCCGAGCAGGACATAATTAATGACATCGACGCTTGTCTGAAGAACGGAGCGAATATCAACGCTAAAGATGATTCTGGAAATACAGTGCTAAATTTCGCTGTTCAGAAAAATTATTTGAACGTAGTGGAGTTTCTTGTCGGGCAAGGTGGGACCATAGATGACACTGCGCCGGCGGCCGGCAGCGCAGCAGACATCACCGTCGGGAGCAGTACTCCTCGCCTGCTCGATGCACCCCACGTGTCAAACGAGTGCAGCGATATTAATCCTATTGAATTGAATTTTGAGATTGACAAACGTTTTACAGACTTGACTATTGACGAAAATTTAAAGTTTGGTTGTGAGAACTATATTGAATTACTGGAAACAGTGACAAAAGACAGCTACAACATAAACGACAAACTAAACTGGGAACCGTATCCGAGCGACCGTATCTTGGCACTGCTCGCCCTGAAAGCTTACTCGGATAATCCGGACGATGAGACTCGGCAGAAGTTACCGAAAGGCTGGGAGCTACTGACGACTGCCCGCAACCTCGGCCGGACCAACGGATACTTCGGCGCTGCCTTCTGGTGCCGCGCCCTGCAACAGGTAGTGGTAGCGCATAGGGGGACACAACTCACAAACGCCGGGGCCGTGTGGACTGATTTGAAGAGTGTAGTCTGGAATAAATTAACATCGCACGTCTGTTCCGCAGTCACTTTTACCGAAGCTATTGCCGCAGCTTTAAATAAAGTGAAGAAAGAGGGGGTGAAATTTCAATTATCCTTCACGGGCCACTCCCTCGGAGGGTGGCTGGCGCAAGTCACCGCCTTTACTGTTAAATACCTGCAGAAGGATAGGTCAACCTTCAGAAAGATAGATAATATTCGAGACGGCATTCACGCACACACCGTCACGTTTGACAGTCCTGGTTGCAAAAAAATGCTATCCAAAATAAAAGAAAAATTTGATCTGAAATATGAGAGATTAATGATGTTAAAAAGATTAGACATTACTTCGTACTTGTCCGCCCCGAACATGATAAACACTATCAACTTACATCTGGGAACCGTGTATCGAATTATAACTGAACTCTCTGATGTGACATATATGCGGCACACTTCTGTCACCCACAGCATGGAGAACATGCTCAGGGCCTTGGAAGAGCCGAGCATATTCAGAATGCTGGACTGGCCTCTCACCAAAGAGGAATATAATGAGTTCTTTGAAAGCGCTACTCCCGATAACAAATTCCACCTGCAAACCTTCGGATACGTCTTTAAAGAAATCAACAGGAACGGTTGTAACTTGAGAATATTTTCCGAGGACGAGCTGCTCTTGCTAGATTTCTGGATGATATTAATTAAATCTAAAATGAATTTAACAAATTTAATAAAAATAAGAAACCTGCCCGTCAGTGATTTATTTGACAAGTTTCTGATCGACAAAGAAAAACAAACCATCGAGTGTTCATCGGAAGAATCTATAAAAAAGGTGATCCGGCACACGAAAGCCCTTATGCGGTGGATCCCCGGAGAAGCTATGACTGCTGCGAGGGAGCAGGCCGCACTGGTGCCCTCGGCCGCGGAGGCCATGTTCCGCGCGGAGGGAGACAGCTACATTCGCTATCTGAAGCGGAGCAGAGTAGATTTTAGAGACACGATAGAGCTAGAAACTTTTCTGACATCCGGTAACAATATTCTGATCGTCAGGACCTCGGACAGTGACCTGGAAATGGCGAGGATTGTGAAAATATTCCACCAAATCAAGAGAAAGTGGGAATATTTGAAAGAAACTAATAACCATTACACTTTCATGGATCTGAAAGGAATTAAAAGATTAGAATCCGCCGTCAATATTAAAGAATTATTTCAGTCTTGTTTCGCAGAAGACTATTTGTTCATCATACAATGTACCGAAAATTACGACAATAATTTTGAAAGTATTTTAAATGAAATACTAACCAATCTGACAAATAATACAAACAACAAACTTGTATTCGTGGAGACGCACGACACAGACTTTGAGAATTTCGTGAATTCATTTCATCTTTCTCTAGAAATTGATAATAATTATATATTGAAACATACAGAAGAAATAAAGTTAAACGATCTCACTGAAGAGTCCATGGAAACTATCTTTGAACAAAAGATGATCCTTCTCCAGGGAGAACTGTTCACTCTGCGAGAGCTTGTGGGAAAATATCGCCATCTCACCGTCGATCAGCTAAACAATGTAAATACATTAATTGGACCGCAGATGTTAAAAAACCTTTTGACCATCGACGATTATGTCGTAGAAATGGAGGAAACGAGTCTAAATCACGATGATTTACACGTTCATTCCACGCTCAACATGACGGTGTGCCTGGCAAGGGTCGCCCGAGTCCTACCGAAACATTCTCGCGATGCCCTGCTGGTGATCAGCGGCATCGGCCGAGAGGAACTGGAGACTGACGGGTGGAGGGAGCTAACGCGCAGCCTGGGAGAGGAGAAGATCTTCACAACTGCAAGTGACGGAGAATCAGTATTTAAGAAACAATGTCGGGAGAAACCTTGCGCAACTATATACTGGTTTTCTGCATCAGCTCAGAGTGGAGAGGTTTGTTGTAAAACCGTATATAAGAACGAATTTTATATAAAAAGGAAATTTCATAAAATATTATTTAATGTTGAAAAGTTTGTGCAACAGGCTGACATCCACAGTGCAATATTCGTCTTTCAAAATATTAAACAATCCTTGATGAGCCAGTTGACAATATCTGAAGGAAATAAGTTTGTCACTTCGATCGAAGAAGCGATTGACATTATTGAGAAAAACCCCGATAGTGCTATTCACATATTAGAACAAGAAGCGAATGATGGTCCGATTCTGTGGCAGCATTCGCGAGGCTCTCTAGAAGACCTCCGCCCGTACGTGACTGCCGACATCGGTGAGCCGATAGACGAAGAAGAACTTCGCAATACGAGTCGAAAAGTGGTCATTATAGCTGACGAGCCCGGCATGGGGAAGTCGACTAGCCTGACGAGCATGTCTCGGCTGTTACGTTCGGCTTGGGTGATCAGGGTTGATCTAAAAGAATTTCAAATCCCTATTCAAAACCTGCCAACCGAGCTGAGTCTGAATTCAGTTTGTGAGTTCATCCTGAAAGGCAAGGGTAGTTTGCTGCATAGGTTATTACGCTTGTGTCTGGATAAAACGCATGAAAATTCCCGAGTTATTTATATATTTTTTGACGGTTTTGATGAAATAAAGCAAGACTCGTCCTCGATAACGAATTGCGCTGAAGAGGGAGTGTTGAGATTACTCAAGTATTTGAATAATGAAACCGCAGCGAGGATATGGGTCACCACACGGTTGCACCGAAAAGAAATGCTCGAAAATGCACTCTCAGCCTTCGCTCTGCAGTTTGAAAGGATAAGCGAAAGTCAACAGCGGGAGTACCTCGTGAAGTTCTGGCGTCCGCACTTACTCCTGGAGTTGGACAATTACGGCTACGCGGAAGAGAGAAAACTCGAAAGGTGCGCGGATTATTTATTCAAAAACGCAAAAAAGGTGCTCGGTGATGACATACAGACTTTCATGGGGATTCCGCTGCAGATGCGGATGTTGGCAGAGACATTCAAACAACGGGTCAAAGTTTATATAGAATCGGAAGCTGAATCAGAAACTGATATCGGAAACACCTTTGATGTTAAGAGTGTATTGGATTTGTATCAGCAATTTATCAGACTCAAATATGATATATATCTCGGTGTTAAGACAGAACTGAATGCCAACATGAGCAGGGAAATTAAACAGTCCAATGTGGAGTTAATTACGGAGAAACATAGGCTGCTGGGCCTTCGCACACTCTTTCCCGATTTTGCTAAAGATAACTTCAGCGACCCCGAAGACGAGTGGGGGATTGAACTGTGCAGGATCGGGTTGGTCCAGTCGGGCGGAGATGGACGCGAGAATATTGAATTCATCCATCGCACGCTCGCCGAATACTTTTGTGCCGATCTGGTTGTCGATTGGCTTCGCAGAAAAGGTCGGTATCACGGATACGCACCCTTGGCAGAATTGTTGCTAACTGAGATATTACTGCGGGACTCTCATAACGTAATTAGAATATTTATTAACAACTTGGTTCTCTCGCAGCCGTTGTGCGAGAATGCGGACAAATTCAGCGCTTTAAAAATTAGTGAACTTTGGTGTGACAGACAACATTTCTTATTCAATCGGGTACAACAAACGGCTCTGCATGTTGCCGTAGAGGAAGGGAATACCGGAATTATAGACATTCTAGTAGGCGGTTTGAAGTGTAAACCGACGCAGAACGGGTTAATCGCCTTTGTGGCGGCTCTGAACCAGAACGGTTACACGGCGCTCGGCATGGCAGCCCGCAATGTACGCAATAGAAACATAATGAAGAGGATGGTCCAAAGCGTTGAGACTTGTCCGTATGAAGTTGTACTAGAACTTCTACTAGCAACTTACATAAGATACAGATTTCTATTAGCGGATGAAATAAAATTACTTACTAGTTATTTAGAACGAGAGACTGCTTGTTCAGACATGAAGAAAGCATACATCAGGACCAAGACGATAATACAACAAGAAATCCCGCCCTTCCTCGGAGCTGTGAATGGAAGCAAAACAAAAGATGTGGATGTCTTATATCGCAAAATGGACAACAACACCGAGCGGCATTATATGTTGTTGGCGTCGGCTGGAGAAGTGGGTACCGCCCTGCACATCGCCGCTCGAAGTAAAAACAATGAAGAGCGTAACAAGATACAAATAGAAATAATTAGAATTTTATGCAACCATTATATTCCCGGAGTTGGGAGATCGTACGATAGCCAAGGTCAGACTCCATTACACAGAGCTGCTGAAGCTGGCCACCTTGATATAGTAGAGCATTTAATACATTACGGGGTCTATATCGACAGTCTCTCGAGTGACAAAGGTGAAACCGCACTGTTCCCCGCAGTCCGCAGGAGAGGCTTTCCATTGGTGAAGTATTTGGTAGAGATGGGGTCGGATATTAACATTTTAAATAAAGATGGCGAGACCGCACTGTTCTCTGCAGTCACTGGAGGGAGTCTCCGATTAGTGGAGTATTTAATAGAAGAAGGGACGCGCATTAACATTATAAACAATCGTGGCGAGTCCGTTCTTTTCTGCGCAGTCGGTAATGGACATCTCCCAATGGTGAAGTATTTGATAGGAAAGGGATCGGACATTAACATTTTAAAAAATGATGGCACTACCGTACTGTTCTCCGCAGTCCATACTAAGAACCTTCCAATGGTAGAGTATTTAATAGAGGAAGGAGCTCACATTAACGTTTTAGACAAAAATGACGAGAACGTGCTGTTTTTTGCAATCCGTAGTGGGAGCGACCTAGTGGTAGAGCATTTAGTAGAGAAAGGTGTGGACATTAACATTTTAAATAAAGATAGCAAGAACGTACTGTTTGACGCAGCTAAAAGTGGGAACTATCTAATGGTGAATTATTTAGTAGAAAAAGGAGTGGACATTAATATTTTAGACAGACATGGTGAGAACGTACTGTTCTCCGCAGCCCATAGTGGGAACCATGCTGTGATGGATTACTTGATAGATAACGGGGTGGATATTAGCATCATAAACCAACATGGCATGACCGCCCTGGAATACGCATGCAGGACTAATGATTCAAGTTTTTAAAGATGTTGAAAACAGGCAATAAAATGTAGAAAACTAATTTTGTCTCTCTCCATGGCTGGTTTCAGGCTCGATGCCCAATGCAGATGTGATCTCGCCATGTCGCCTGGTGCTCGGTTCTACTTGGCCCGCGCCTACGTATTTTCGTCAGTATTGTGTACTGTATTTACATTTACATAAAACAAATTGAAAAATTTCAATATAATACGCGATATTACTGATTTTGTGTTTCTTTCCGTACAACAACACACTGATCTCACACAAGTACCAGATCTTCACGGGAGCATGACACGTTTAGACTCGATACCTATTATGTTTGCGTATGTTGGTGTTATACATTTGTTATAATTATTTCTAAGTACGTTAGGTGTATGCATTTAACTGGTTATATTTTTTATAACTCATTAGCTAAAAATTTTATTACCCTGTACAATATAAAGATAAAATAAAATAATTAAAATTAACCTGACTGTTTTACTTTAATATAAACTGAATTTTATATACTCTATTGCATACTCTTCTGTCTTGACACACAAATCTCGCCTCATCCGCATCCATGCAACTTCTCGTGCAAGCTTGTCGATTATTGTGGCTTTTAACAGGACCATTTTACAGAATTTGGTTTATCTGGTAGTGCCGAGTCTTCAGCGGACGACCTCTATTTCTGGCACTATCGACACATATGTCATGTATCTTTCTTAGATTCATCCGTTCCATGTGAACAAACCTCCCGAGTGATCCTTTCTTAATCTTACTCACTACTCTAAGATCAACTTAACATTCTTTCGTTATTTCTTCATTCATAAATGAGTCTACTGTATTCAGTCTACTTTCGTTCCTCTTCGGCCAGCTCCGGGCCTCACTTTTATACATCTGTGTCGGGACCAGGACTCCATTGTATACCGCGTCTTGCCTCGGTTGACAAGTTTCCTTTAGATAATTCCATTCGAAGTGTCGTTCACCTCGTTTCCTGTAGTTTACACTTTAACCTTTACCGTACCGTGATATAAAATACTCGTACACAGCCACGCTGTCAACTCATATTACGGTAAGAAATTAGACTTTAAAATGTGAAAAAATTGTTTTAAAAAAATATTTAATGGCATACTTTAAGTATTGAGCACTAAATATATAAAAAATATGGAATATTATAATTCGGAGCATTCATCAAGTTCTGTATAGGAGGATGCATTGTACAATACAACCTTCCTTTATATTTATATTCATTTTTGGGGGTTAGGACGGTGGTTAAATGAAATAAATGTTGTTGGCGCATGTTACAGTTTTATTATGACAGTATGGTAAAAACAAAAAAGACATAGAATGAAATGAATGATGTAGAAGGTGCGTGTATATCACAAAATGAAATGATGTGAAGCGATTTGGCGGTCTCGCTCGGCGCTCCGGGGCCGGCAAGACCGCCGCTGTAGAACGATGAAACTGGAGAGACTCTCTAGCGGTGAATTTCGAGCCAGGCTTGTCGCTAGCGTCGATACCGACTGAGATGGCGGTGGATTTGAATTCCGGTCGCTACACATTTAATTAGCGAGAAAGAGACACCATTATATTTGTATATTAGTTATCGTTTTCAACGTGAAATTTCTTTCTATATTGCCACAAATGATATTTTTGTTAATATAATAAATATTACAGATTTAATTAGAGCTGTAGACCTGTGTTACTGCATGGTTTGGGATGGGAAAGACCACATCAATCAATTTGATCTACCGAATCAGTGTGTTTAAAAAATAGGAAAATCAGGTAAACTTTATATTAAACAATACAATGAATAGATGGTATCATTTATTATATTATATTATTATTATGTATTGAGACATTGTTAATGAAAATTTTAACCAAACTTTTACATCTTCAAAAAAGATCAACGCGATTACAGTCACATATTTAACCCTTCCCAAGCCATGCAGTGACACAGGTCTACCATCACAATTAAACCTGTAATATTTCGGTAAATACATGCAACATAAAATTCATATTTTAGATATTCCTAAAGAAAATATTAGCGCTCAGAAATGACTCAATTATGAAAAGGGAATCGTATAAAAATTATTATTTTTTCCATTCAATCCGTTGTAAAATTAATACGTTAGTAAAAATACAATTTGTGATATGAAAGACAGAGATCACACACTAGTTTCACAGTGAAAAGAATAACAAACATATAAATATAATTGTCTCTTTCTCAGTAATTAAATGAAGTGAGATAAGAAGGAAGGACACATTGTATAGGACTTAATGAATGCTCAATATTTAGAGTAAATTGGTGCTATTAAAGCCATTGAAGCTAATAAAAACATTTCTTCTAACTGTTATTTACGGTAACACGAGTTGAGAGTACAGCTGCGTTCGGTTATTTTATGTCACGGTATGGTAAAGGTTAAAGAATTGAAACAGACAATGAACAATGAACAAAAGTAACTTAAATAATAAGGCTCTAGCTTATCATTTCGACCCCTCGGAATACCAAGGTTCCATCTGACACTGACACTGTGTTGAGATAATGAGCGTGAAAGTTTTGATTAAATTTTAATATACATTCATGTTTATTTTGTTTTAAGTATGCAAATAAGATCAGTTTTAACTTATTTTCAGAATTATCAATGGCCACTGTGAGATGAGGCGTTCGAAAATTAGTTGTCAAAAATAATGTCGCTGTAGCACGGTTGTATAATGCACCTTCTCCGGTTTGGAAAGAGATCCAGGTTCGAATTCCGGTGGTGCAAGAACAATATTTTTCGGTAAAATTGATTTTATATGTATATCTTTCTAATGAATACATTTAATTAGTATTTAAAATATCACAGACCGTCTGTTCTGAATAATTACAACTTCACAATAAGAATATGTTCTCCTAATAAAATTAGATATGTTAAAACAGCTGGTCTTTTTTGTTTATTAACATTAATCAGTTTCGCTATGCAGACTGGTAAAACATCTTTGGGGGTTAGGTTAGGAAGCCAGAGAGACTGCTTGGCAGTGAATGATGGAGCCAGGCTTGTAGCAGCAGCCGGCAGCGCTGTCGCTAGCGTTAATGCCGACCGAGATGGCGGTGGATTTGAATTCTGATTCCTACACATCTTATGTCATGAAAACCTTACGGCGTAAAACATCTTATGTCAATAACTCAATTTGAATGCATTATAACATAATTAAAATGTATTATACTATACAACCGAAGGAATGAACCAGAAGTGTTGCTTGTTGGTGTAGTGGTCAAGACGTTGGCCTAGTGATCTAGTGGTCGGGGGTTCGCGCCTCGTTCCAGGACACCAGCAAGTTAGTCCACAAGCGTTTAGTTTAGTTTGAAAATAGTAAGAATATTGATGTGACATGTATTTCGTGTGCGCATCTCTATTTAAAAAAATTAAAAAAAAAAAGTGAACAAACTCAGCTAACGACAAAGAAAAACTTTTAAATCCTATCATTTTGAAAATTACAATATTTACTAGAGACAGGAAGTACATATTATATCATACCACAAAGACACAACGTATAATTTAATATTTATAATGAAAAAATAGTCATTTCATGTATCTTAATTTATTTTTTTTGTTTAAACATAGCACATCTATTTAATTGAATAATTTTGATAAAATACCGTTATAAGGAAATATTTTTTATTTCAATTCTAGGAATAATTAGGATTTCATTACACTGGACGTAGTAAAGCAACTAAGGAGCAATAGTAATATAACTCATAAGTAAATACACCCGAATAGCCACATACACATTCCCAGCCCGATTGAGCCGTGAGCTATGCTTTCAAAAGATCCAATGATTCATGTTCAATTTTAGCAGTTGAACCGGCTCAGTTATCTGAGCCATATCGATCGTGGCTGCTAACTACCTTATACCTTAAAAACATCATATGTGTTTTATATTAATACATGAATTGAAAGGGTAAAAAATTCTGATAAAAAAAAACTCCTCTAATCAATGTATTGTAAGTTAAATGCTTCAAATTAATTAGACGCGACACTTTCTACACAGTGCCACCTTATTCGATTGAGCGCGTAGTTTTGCTTCGGTCTATGTTTGTATCTGAAAGGCATGAGACTGAGAAATTATTTTGGATAGGTTGGGTGCAAAATTTGTGGAAGGAAAAGGTGGTCGGTGAGCGATCGGGCCAGACCGTAGCGGTAGCGCTGTGTCGTTAGTATCGACGGAGGTGATTTTGAAATGCCGTCTCCTACAGATCTTATGATGTTGATTTGTTTGTTTTCGCCGAGAGAGAAGCCATCGGGAGCAAGAAAGCAATGCAAATACTATATAAAGGACAGGGTAAAAACATGAAACATAAAAACGGGGCACGCGTCGACTGTTCGGTTTATCTGAGCGCTGGGTGCTGACTCCCGTGCACGTGTGTAGGGCATGTTGGGCAGCGTGGCTCGGTGCGAACGTGTTTTAGATATAAGTACTTCCATTTCTCTTTTCTGATGTGTAAAAATATTGTTACGCCTGCATCTCGTGTGTGACATTCACGTATAGCATTTATTTTTTTGCACGGAATTTTAAATATTTAAGTATTCTTATGCACGGGCCGCGCCAGCGATGTAAGACCCGCCTCACCCCGCTCCATACACGCATTCACAGCGGACGATGGATCGCTACCCCCCTCCCCCGTGCATTTCTGTCGCTCTACGTCTGTCCAACGCATCAGACCAGCTCCGGGGCGCCGCCGGTTTTGCGGCCGACCTCCGTTTAGTTCTATACTGATCGCCATTTTTTGCCTCGAGATGAAGCTGTGAAGTGCCTCCTGGAAGTTATTCAAAGACTACGCCATGGACACGAGGCAAGCGGCGAATATTCCCGCCGATCACGCTAGAAAACCGGAGGCCACTCATCATAAGATGACCGGACGCAGCCACGGAGACCACATGGCGAGCGAAGCTGCAAAGCCTGCGTCCGTTAACTGGACCAGGTGCGGGCTCCAGACGCAGCTCGTCCGCGCTCCCACGGCGGGTCATGCGTGGCCATGCAATTGGGCACAAATGTGAAGACAGACAAAAGTGAGTTGGAAAAACAGACACTGCAACCGCGCTTGATTAAGGTTAGATATAAGTAGCAAATTTTTCATTTTTTCTTCCTTTTGTTGTTAATAAATGTGTGAATTTGTATATATAAATACGCGTCAATTTAATTTACCCTCCCGCCATCTCCTCGTGATCATCACAAAAATTGATTGCGCGACGACCGGAGTGTCTGCGTTGATATCTATATATAACTTACTTTCATTAAATTACCTCTCCATCTCTTTGTGACCATCGCCATAATTATGTTAACTGCACAAAGTCTACAGAGTCTATGTACATGTCAAGTAGTTGGCATAAATACAACGCCTACGTCGGCCTTGTTAGTAAAAAAAATAGTAATATAAAATATCTATGGACCGCTTGCATCCATTGTCTATGGAAGAGCGTCATTTGAAATTTACGAACGCCTCGTGTTTCGATCGTGCATAGGATAGAGATATACATATACGTCTCGCGCTCTCGCAGGAGGTACTAGAATCACGAACCGCGCTGTTCCAGATGCTACTGCCATCATGCCGGGATCTTCAGAAGGCGGTGGATGCAACATCGAGCAGGAATGTTCGGAATTCTTCAAGGCCGGTAAAGAACTAGCGTCCTGTCCTAACATGTTATTGATGTAGAAATATTCCTTCATTAAAAAAGTACATTAAATAAATGTGAAACCTAAATAGACAATGGTTCAGGAGATAAAATAATTCCTGTCTATCTTGAAAATGCGATAAAATAATATTATTTTGACAACTTTGACTTTCTTAACTAAATTGAACTCATGACAATTCTAATAATTCCCTAATTTACTTTAAAACGTAGAACGTGTTTGAAGTGTCAGTAGTGGTTTCTTGTAGTGAATGCTGGCCCACTGACATATTACCGTCATACCATAGACAAGTAATATTCCCAGAACGGCAACTCGAGCGGCAAGGGGGCATAGAGAAACCTTTCCAGTTGTTATGAACGCAGACTGATCGTTGCGCAATTATTATTAGTGGTGGTCACGAGGAGGTGGCGGGGATGTAAATTAAATTAATAGGTTTATACACAAAGAGAAAAAGGAAAATTCTTCTAATTCTAATATATCTAATCTTAATTAAGCTCGGACGCACTGATTGTTTTTCCCACTTACTTTATGGTTTGCCTTCACAGTTGTGCGCGAACGCTAAAGTGACCGAAGCCGAAGCCTTGGTCGGACTTTAAACTTTGGAGGACAAAGAAGTGTCGCTTCTTCCAGCAATGATGTTCCTTAATAAGTCTTCTTCGAGCACCATAGCACTGCTTGATGACGTTGTATTATAAAACGCACTGAACATACAATAATATTTCTCTCTTTAAGTATGTCAACATTGCTTTTGATTCATGCTCGTTTGTATTTCTGTTTCCAGCACCTCGTCATTAACATGTCTACATTATTTTTAAAATATAAATAATTTATTTTCATTCCAGATGTCCCGAGACAAGATTCCGCTTTGACGAACCCAACTCTGCCTTTGACTATCCATGGAAAGAAGCTAAATAAATCAAGAAACCGTACACTTAATTCCACTGGAAAGAAACAGTTTTTATGTTCGGAATGCGCTTATTCGAATTTTCGGATAGGCGATTTTAAAAGACACATGCTCATTCACAGTGGGGACAAACCATTTACATGTTCACTGTGCACTTATTCGTGTAATCGGGAAGTCTATTTAAAGAGTCATATGTTTACCCACGCGGCGGAAAAACTATTTTCATGTTCAGAGTGCACTTATACGTGTAATCATAAGTTAAGTTTAATAGGCCATATGCTTACTCATACGGGGAAAAAACCGTTTTCGTGTTCTCAGTGCACTTTTACGACTTATTTGAAAAGAAGCATTAAATGTCATATGCTTACTCATACACAGGAAAAGCCATTTTCATGTTCACAGTGCTCTTATTCGTGCAGACAGAAAAGCAATTTAAATGCCCATATTCTTACTCATACTGGGAAAAAACTGTTTTCATGTTCACGGTGCACTTACTCTTCTAATGTGAAAGGCCAATTAAGAATGCATTCGCTTACTCACGACGGTGAGAAACTTTTTTCTTGTTCACAGTGCACTTTTTCGTGTATTCGTAAATACCGTTTAAACGACCATATACTTACTCACAGTGAAGAGAAACGATATACATGCGAACATTGCGCTTATTCGTGTTACTCTAAAGACATGTTTAAAATCCATATTCTTACACATTATAAGGAGAAGCCGTTTTCATGTTCTCAATGCAGTTATTCGTGTTATCGAAAAGGTGACTTAAATAGACACATTCTTGCTCACACGGGAAAAAAACCGTTTTCGTGTTCACTATGCTCGTATTCTTTTTCTAGAAAATTTTCCCTTAAAACACATATGTTTATTCATACTGGGGAGAAACCTTATTCATGTTCGCAGTGCGCTTATTCGTGTATTCAGAAAGGTGACTTGACGTTTCATATGTTCACTCATAGTGGGGAAAAACCGTTTTCATGTTCGCAGTGCACCTACTCGTGTTCCCGGAAAAGCGTCTTAAAATGTCATATACGTACTCACGATGTTGGGAAACCGTTATCTTGTGCACAGTGTAGTTATTCGTGTAATAATAAATCGTATTTAAATAGTCACATGCGTACTCATAACAACAAGAATCAGATAAAAACAACCTGTCAATTAAAAAAAAAACAATAATTTAATGAATATAACGTATAGATTTTGCTGTATCATTGCACTCTGACTGAGGATGACTGCTATGTCGATGTAACAAATAAGCAAAATATTAAATATTAAAAATCGCATCCACACGGTTCTGAAAACAACGTTATTGTGTTCGCATTGCACTCACACAAGTAATCGTAAAGGGAATCATGTGTCATATACAATTTTTTATAGGACTGCACTAGTGATGAGAAAAAATGCTACTATTAACTCACTAGTGTGATTGTGATTGATAATATCGAATATCAATGATCGAAAACTGTTAGCACAGTTTCATTACTAATACGGGTGCGCCACACAATATAACAATACACGAAATAAATAAGTTGATAAATAATATAATTCTGAGCGTATTTATATTCTTATTCACACAGGGACAAAACCGTTTTCATGTTCACAGTGCACCTATTCGTGTAATCGGAAAGCTTACTTAAAAATACATATGCTAACGCATTCCCAGATAAAACTGCTCTCATGTTCTCATTGCAATTATTCGTGTAATCGAAAATGCCACTTAAAAATGCATTTGCTTTCGCACACATAATAACTAATTATAATAGGCATTAAGGGACCACAATCGGCTTTTGCTGATTACAATGTTAGCCAAACTCTCGCGCGGCCATGGTCAGTGTTTTATTTAAAATGATTTTTAAATGTTTATAATTTATCACCAATAAACAATAAATATTTACTGTCAGACCTAGAATTGTATTATTCCTTTTAACGAGCATAGAGCTTTTACTTTGCTTTGTTTTATATGTGCATATCAAACTAGTAAATCATGACTCAGTTATCTCTGAATATATTATTAAAAGTGAACCACGATTATTTTGACCTATCCTATCCATTCTCTCAGAACACCATCACAACGTATGTCTAATATTTCTATGAAGTATTAGCAATGTGTAATAACACCTGTTGACGCAAATCGAGTACCCACTCCCTGTTCCTTTTGTTCATCCAATATCTAAACCTGAATCTATATCCGTCCCGCTCTGGCCAACTAATTACTTCAGACAGATTGCGCTCAGACATCGAACTGTCAAGATCTGTTATTTTTTAACGTCCGAAACAAGCAACGCCGTGCGTAATGCTGGGACTGAGTGAGGGCAGTGATCTCTCAGTTCGGCGTAACAAACGTGCTAGTTAACCGGAGGTGAAGACGACGCCCAACCCAGGACTTTAGAGAAAAGTAGGCCAGATCCATTTATCTTTATTTCCTTCATAATTCCAATTCGGGTTGCGACAACTGATCAATATTATACTGGATAAAGTCCACGGAATCTTATCCCACCAACACCAGTCAAGGGGAAATTTGATTCCATGATTAATGCACCCGCTTATTCGCAGGGAGGAAACCATTTTTAGAGGCTGAAAAATTTACCGATTTCTTACTCCGTCTCCATATTTTATTACATTTTAACTCCGACTTCGACTCGGACCCTAACTCAAATTCTAACTTGATAACAATTTAATAATTTCCTTTGCGTATTCTCGTTTCACATATATACAGTCGTAATAAAAAAATAATAACTGGTGATCAAATTATTTTAGAAAAAACGTAAAAATTATTTAAAATAATTCATTAAATATTAAAATCTGACACATCTATCTAATATATAAATGAATTTTTATTAATTTTTGGATGGTATATTGTATTCGGTAGGTGTGTATAAATAAAAAACTTTTATATTCGTACTCAAGTAATAAATTTAATAAAAAAAATTGAATATTATGTTCCAGGTCGATTTTGTTAGGCCGCCATTTTGGTTTGGCGGATATTTAGCAGTTCGCATTTCGTAGTCGTGGAGAGTAGTTGATTACAATTTATTTTGGAGCATCTCACGTCTCAACAACGTGTTGAAGTCATTAAAACATTTTTTCTAAATAATTGTTCATTTGTGAATGCACGGAGAAAATTGCTTGATTTTTTTGGTGTTTATCACGCGCCAGGCAAGTCAGTAGTAATTTTGAAACTATATACACACTGGTAAACCAAAGACAACGTAATTAATTACAATTTATTATAGAGCATCTGACGCCTCAACAACGTGTTCAAGTTAACCATATATTTTATCTATATAATAATGGTGATCGCTATCGTCACATGTTGGAAAACTTCTTGGTGTCCAAATTAGGTCGATTGGGCCCGCAACATATTTGGTTTCTACAGAACGGTGCCACCTCACACACGGTCCATGCTACGTTTGAAATTTTTCGAGAATTTTTCCTGTCCGCATAATGTCAACAAGTGGTTATATATTGCTGGCTTAAGTGATCACTTTATACAAATAAAACGTTCATTATTCTCACCCATTAATCAATCTCCATATCTATATTTAAAAAAAATTATAATTGTATCTTCTTGGACACATTAAAATATTGCTTATAACTAGTTTCATTTTCATACCATCACGCCATTTACCGCAAGGGTAGGCAGATATAATAGAACGAGACACACAATATCTCCTGCCTCGTCCACACTGATAAATCGACTCAATGGAAAGGCATTCTTCAAATTACAATAATAATAATAAATATTTTTCGATAAATAGAGCTACATATAGGTTCTAAAATTTATAGTTAACTTACACGGTTTACATGGTGTAATGGTTGGCGTCTTCGATCACCTGATTTGATGGCTTCCGACTATTTTCTGTGGAGGCACTTGAAGTCAACAACATTTCCGATACTACAGGACAAAATTCGAAATGAGATTGCTGAAATGACACGCGAAGTGTGCGAAAATGTTACGAAATTTTTCGTTAAAAGAACACGAATTTGCGCCGCTGCCAGAGGAGAACCATATAATGCGATGTAATGTAATGTTAGGTGAACATAATTTTAATATAGTTATATCAAGAGAGAACGGCCGTTCACCACCGTGAAGATGGAATTAATCTTACAGTAATGATTTATCTAGCGTCCTATCCGACAGGCTTGCCACAGGAATCGATCCAACGATGCTTCGTGACGACTTTAGTTCAACTTGTCAAGTTGTTTTTGTGAACAGATGCCAGAATGGAGAGATCGATTACTTGATATTTATTTTTTATTAAACAATCTTGTTGTTAACTGACCACTTTCATTCATTAGATTTTATTCTACGTCCGAATTACGCAACACTGAAATAAATTTACTACAGATAAAAGAAAGGTCGTCAGCTGAAGGTTTAGGATGCCCTATCGATGGCCAGTATCCATATTTAATCAAAGATCTTTCTAACAACAAAATTCCATTCCCCATTAACATCCCAACTTTGTTATCATCTAACAATCAAACCATTTTTAAAATATTATCGAGGTTTCTAAACGCCAGGGAAATAAGCCTATAAGAATTAAATGTATCCAAAAGAAACTTCATATTAAGTACAATTACTCTGTAATGGCAAGAACACTCCATAGGGGTGAAACGCTAATTTAAAAAAAAAAGAGTGCAGGACTCAATTCCAGCCGATTCCACATTTCCATGTCAAACACTGTCTAGCCGGTGGCTTATCCACAGGAGCCAGAACGCATCGTAATATTGTATATGATAGTATGTACGTATTTACATAAAACTTAATGAAGAAAATATGCTCATTGCACGTGTTAATGCGAGAAACCTGACCACATAAATATATTCGGTATTGATGAATCACCCACTTTCCGAATTTCTAACAATCCACTACTCAGTCCTTATAGTAAACATGATATAGGTTCATTATATATTGATTAAAATAAAAATTAAAATTAAATAATCGGATATTTTCTACAGGTCTGGGTAAAAACGATTTCATGTTCACAATGCACTTATTTATGTTATCGAAAATGCGAATTAAAAGTCATAAGCTTACTTGTTGTGGGGGAAAACAGTTTATATGTTCACAGTGTATTAACTCGTGTTACAGGAAATGTTGTTTAATTAATAATCATTTGATTTCGCATGATAACGACTGAATATATTGTGTTGTGTCCTGGAGATAACCACGTCCCGATCCGGTAGGAAGCAGGTATCAAGGGACGACAGTTAAAAACCTAATACAAATATAATAATATTTTTTTAATGTCTTGGCTTTGCAGATTGAACTGAAATATAAATGACTCACGAGATGGGGTATATTAGGCAGATGATGACAAGATCGTGTCAGTAAACAAGCAAAATCGTGCATAACTTTGTTGGCTTGTACGTAGGGTTGTCAACTTCTTCTGGGACAAATAGCTCAATTTTTTAAATATATTTTTTTTATTTATCCTAACTATTATAGAAACTTAATTACACATACATATAAGGCGGGGAAATGTACGTTGGAAGGACGTTAAACGGATTTACACAATGTCAATTTCATTCAAAATAAATAGAATAGTTTCCGTTCCATTCCATTGGAATAGATTCTAATTCCGGGACAATCCGGGACGGTTAGCAACCCTATCTGTACCGTGCATGACGTTTCATCCAAGTCCCTTAATGGGAGAGTATACTTGATAGTTAGTCCTTTAATAGTTGGCTTGTACCCACTGGTTTCTGTCCTTATATGACATCTTTCATTATTATTGTTTGGGTATCTGATCTCTCTATATTCTTTCATTTGTATTATTTTGCAATATTTATATGTACCTTGTGCTGCATCATCTAGAGTAAATAAAGCCAGCAATTGGCAGTGCGCAGGAAGGTCTAAATTCTAATCTTTGTTCGTTTTGATTATACATTGTCTCAAACTAAAATATTAATTCTTCCGTCTTTTATTAATAGTAGAATTCGCGATACTTAAGTGTTGTGTGTGGAACGGATAAAAGAAGTTGAAAACTTCTACAATGGTTCCGGGGAATGGTGGGTCCCCCCCCTTTAGCGCCCCTTTAATAATTTTGTAGAACTAATAACCGATTAATGTTATAACGTGTATTGTTTATTTACAGAGGTTAAAATATTTTTTTAATTGTCTATTATTACCAAACATATGTATCTTTGTATACTAAACATACATAACTATGGGGCACTTTTTTTACTTTTCCTTTTGGTTCAATTTTTATAGTAACTACACTGTGATATATAACGTATTCAAAGGGTGTGGCATTCTATGTTCTATGCCCATCCCCGCGGGGAAACGGCGTGATGGTAAGTAAGTAAGTAGTACATATATCCCGGTGACGCTGTCGTCCGCTTACTTTTCATAGATGAAGCCATGTACGACTGACCTTTCTACGGACCGTTATTTTCTATGGTCGGGCCCAATTGACGTTTTACCTTTCTTGTGGCTTAGCGCTCGTTCGGGGATCCTGATAAATACTGCCATCTAACGTCACACAGTGCAGCTGCCTGCAGCAGGCGGGCTTCAGTAGCTACCCGGTTATATCATTGTCGGACGGATTAAGCTCCGGGTCACCTGCAATCCACAACGGTGACAACTACTGGCCCAACTGTTATCGTGCTTTGGGGGCTTGAACAATGGAACCGGGTGCTCCTTCCGTCAAGCCTGAGCCAGGGTCTCCAGCCGGGAGCGGCGATGAAACATCCCATCTCGAGATAAAAGTTATCGCGGATTGCTTACCTGTAGAGTTTGAAATGAAACCTGATGTTAAGAGTGGTTCTCAGTACGGAGAGTTTGAAACTGTTTTTGTTAAGGAGGAATATACCAAAAATGAATATCTTTCGGATACATATACTCCTTCCTTCAAACCTGAGCCAAAGTCTCCCGCCTGGAGTGGTGTCGAAGAAGGGGGCGGTGGGGAGCCATACACTGATATAGATATATCTCTGGCTGATGTCAAGCAGGAATGCTTGAAGAACTCCAGGAATACCGGTAAGATGATGGTTTCTTACAATTAATTACAATTAAACTAATTACCAAACAAATATTAGATATCACATAGAGACAAAGCTATTTTTTTATTGTATTTAATGGAAAGTATATGGAAGTGTGGGGTAATTACAAGACTTACTTTCACGATCTCTTTATATAAATATAACTTTCACTAATTCTCACCCCTCCATGTTCCACATTCATCAAATTTTGTAAGTTGTATATATGTTAATATGTGGACTCGCTTAAAGTACCACTACATCGTCGCCATCTATGGACCAAATTTCATATTTAATTTTTTACCCTTTTTAAACAGTATATATGTCATCACTATGAGAGTCTGATTTAAAAAGAAAATTATTTTAAGGGTATATTCTTTATCTGTGAAATGTTTTTTAACATATTATACTAAAATACGCCTGAAAAATCAATATATCAATATATAAGAAAATATATTTAAAAAATCGAGAAATATTGATCACTTAAGCCAGCCGAAAACAGGTCGCACGCCTTGTAATTACCCTAATACTTTCATATATTTTCCATTTAATATAGTAAAAAATAGTTTTATCTATGAGATATCTAATATTTGTTTAATAACAGTGCCTTTGTAGATAAAAATCCAGTAATTGTGTGTTCTTGGGCATATTCAAATATTGCTAAAACTAATTACTCTCTGCACGTTACTAGACATAGCTGTTTAAATCTAATGCGCGTCACTCTTCGCGAAGCGGCCGCTCGGCCATGAGTAGATATGTCTATTCTGACGGTCGGATTGCCTCGACTTCAGTTTGTAAAATATCATCGATCTTTTTCACTTCTAGAATTATTTTTTAGAATAAAAATTCAATTTCCAAATATTTAAACCGCCTCTGACGCTGTCAACCGTCCAAAGCACTCCCGTAAACATTTATTCCTTATTGTTTTTCGCTTCCATCGCACATGTATTAAAAAATATACTGATACTAAATGCTCCACCCCTGGCTCTTTCAGCCATTATTTTATTCCTCTTCGTTAAAATTATCTATAACTTCCTCAAAATATTGACTATCGCGAAATACTATCTCGAAAGGAGATCCTGTAGTCTTGGGTTTTGCTTTTGACCACGTTCTTATTTACTGATAATCTATTGTGCCTTATTACATTGCTTATTTACGATTACATTATACATTACCATTTTCGCGTTTCTAATATTTTTCATTGTAATTCTACCAGTGACAATATGAAGCGCAATGATATCGCCCCCATCCTCTGAGGTCTGATATATGTACAGAAAGAAATATAATTATCTATGAATAAGTACGGATTTTGTTATTTTGATTATAAATGAATGATGTATTTTACAAATATAGATTTGTGCATTCAAACATTATTGTATTTGATATTTTGTTGTATTCGTTGGTAAACTAAATATTAAAATACCTTTTTTTATTATGTTTATTTAGATAGGCCGTCGAAAAATACCCGTGCATTTTTTAAAGCACGGTTTTTGTTATTTTTGAAAAAAAATAAATATATATATAAATGTGATCAGTAAACTAATTTCGTAGCTAAAGAATGAAGGGTATTATACAAACTAAAAAATAGTACCATATTTATTAACATAAACTAAAAAATAGTGCATATTAATAAACTGATAAACAAAATGTGTTTTAACAGTTTTAAAGTGAAGCACAGCTTATCCTTTTTCTGGTACAAGAAAAAATATTCCGAATAGAAAACTATTTAGTCAATTTTTTTCAGCCAGGTCATTATTCTAATTAAATGTTGGGTAATTATTTTTAAATCATTTCCGTTTCTTCTTATAAATGATTCTTTTCCGTATATGAAAATGTTTAAGATCATGAGATTCATGAGATATGCACTCACCTAATGTTGCTTTCTATCAACAATGTTCCCGTTTTATTTTGCGAGAGATTCATCTACAGATTCTGCTTAAATTAATTAATCATATATTTATATACTATTAATTTATTACCATTGCAGATCTCTCGAAGCTACAAGATTCTGTTTGGAAGAACCCGCCCGTGTCACCGGCGACCCCTGGGAGTGAGTTAAAATTGAAGAAGAAGATCAAAAAGAGTAATTTAATTACATTAAATGGAGAGAAACCATTTTTATGTACGCAGTGCACTTATTCGTGCAAACAAAAAGCCCACTTAAAAAGTCATATGCTAACGCACAGTGGGGACAAACCGTTTTCATGCTCACAGTGCAATTATACGTGCAACCATAAAGCTTCTTTAAAAAGTCATATGTTTACTCACAGTGGGGAGAAGCCGTTTTCGTGTTCACATTGCAATTATTCTTGTTATCGGAATGGCGACTTAAAAAGCCATATGCTCATTCACACTGGGAATGAAGTGTTTTCATGTTCACAATGCACGTATTCGTGTAATCGGAAAACCTACTTAAACAGACATATGCTCGCTCACAGTGAGGAAAAACGTTTTTCATGTTCACATTGCACTTATTCTAGTAATCGGAAATGTGACCTAAAAAGTCACATTCTTACTCACAATGTAGAGAAACCGTTTTCATGTTCGTTTTGCTCCTTTATGTGTAGTAGGAAAGAGTACTTGAAAAGCCACATGCTCACTCATATGACGGAAAAATCAATTTCATGTTCACAGTGCAGTTATTTGTGTAATAAGAAAAGCTTGTTAAGAAATCACATGCTTGGTCACAGTGGGGACAAACCGTTTTCATGTTCACAGTGCACTTACTCGTGTAATCATAAAGCGTCCTTAAAAATTCATATGTTTACTCACAGTGGGAAAAAACAGTTTTCATGCCCGCAGTGCGCTTATTCTTGTAATCGGAAAGGCGACTTGAAAAGCCATATATTTACTCACACGGGGGAAAAACCTTTTTCTTGTTCACATTGCGCTTATTCGTGTAACACGAAAAGGAACTTAAGAATTCATATGCTTACACATAGTGACAAGAAACCATTTTTATGTTCTCAGTGTTCTTATTCGTGTAAGACGAAAGCATGCTTAAGAAATCATATGCTTTCGCACAGTGGGGAAAAACCATTTTTATGTTCTCAGTGTTCTTATTCGTGTAAGACGAAAGGATGCTTAAAAAACCATATGTATACACACGGTGGAGAGAAACCATTTTCATGTTCTTTGTGTGTTTATACGTGCAATAAGGAAGGATACTTAAGAAATCATATGCTTACACACAGTGGGGAAAAACCGTTTTCTTGTTCACAGTGCACGTATTCGTGTCATTTAAAAGAGTTATTAAAAATCCATATGTTTATTCACACTGGAGAAAAACCATTTTCATGTTCGCAGTGCACTTATTCATGTAATTATAAAAGAGACTTAGAGATGCATAGTCTTACTCACACGGGGAAAAAACCATTTTCATGTTCAATGTGCACTTATTTGTGTAATCGGAAAGCTTATTTAAAAATACATATGCTTACTCATTCCCAGAAAAAACTGTTCTCGTGTTCGCATTGCAATTATTCATGTAAGCGAAAATGCCACTTAAAAATACATTTGCTTACTCATATCCAGAAAAAATTATTCTCATGTTCGTATTGCGCTTATTCGTGTAATTATAAAAGAGATTTGAAAATACATATTCTTACTCATACAGGGGTAAAACCGTTTTCATGTTCTCTATGCACTTATTCGTGTATTCGGAACTCCTCTTTAAAAAGACATATGCTTACTCACACGGGGAATAAACCGTTTTCGTGTTCGCTTTGCAATTACTCGTGTAAGCAGAAATGCCACTTAAAAATACACTTGCTTACACATTCCCAAGAAAAACTATTTTCATGTTCGCATTGCGCTTATTCGTGTAATCGGAAATTTCAATTATAAAGACATTTGCTTTCGCACACATAACAATTTAATGTAATGCGCTGTACGGTGAAGACAGGCAGCAGGGGCTGTCAAAGGACGGCAATCGAAGACTCAATACAAATATAACTAGTAGAATGTAATAGGCTATTGATGATTGGTACGATGGCCGTTTTGTTGCAAATAGTAGCCTCTGAGCCACCACGGTTAGTGTTTTATTAAAACTTATTTTTTCAACGTGGATAGCATAATTTATCACCCAGAAAATAAAAGTGGTTTCTGGTAGTCCTAGAGATTAACTATCACTTCAACCATCCCTGAAGCAAGGGATGGTTCGTCTATAGATCTCTTGTGTAGAAAAATCACCGCGAATTTATTGTAATATAAAAATAAATAGAATTAGTTCAACAAGATAAAGCTATATCAGACTGAAAATAATGTTTACACTTTGAAATGTATTGTTTATTGTTAAATTTTTTTTTAAATGTATAAGTCATGTAAAAATAATTTATTATAAATGTCCCAAAAAAAATTATATCTACCACCAGTATAAACCAGTATGAAAAATAATGTTTGTGACTGGATATAAGTTTGTGTTAAGTAATATAATAGGGGTAAATAATATCAATTGTAATTACCTATAAGGCAGAAGGGGTGTTATGTTGGATCCGGGTAACGTGTGGCCTCCCGACGGCGCAAAGGGACCAGTGAGATGGTAGCCTGGTCCATGACGCGGAAGGGCAGATCGATAGGTAGGAGACACTCCATCCACCCAAAATCGATCTCCGGAGTCTGAGGGGAAAGAAATTTGAAATTCGACCTCGGAAGTAAAAAAGCGGAAACGACAGGCGAAGACCGTAAGTTGGAGAAGAGCGAACTGACGAACGGAAGTCGAGAGGCGAGGCTTGCACAGCTAGCCAGTTATAGAATCTAGACGTTTGGAAAACTAGTCATAAAATTAAGCACAGATGTCAAGCCAGCTCGTCGGAGTGGCTCGGAGTACCGATCGGCGGCCGACCGCCTTGGCCGCTGCAGCATCAGCTTCGTAAAAGCAGTCCGACGTCAGCGAGAGCAGTTATCGGTACCGCACCGCCGCCTTCACAGAAGGAGACTTCGAATACTGCCGAGAATTAATATAAGATAGAATCATTTTTAGTCTAAGTTAGAGTTACTAATAATGTACATCAGCCCACATGCATAGATAAATAAATTTCTAATGTGTATTCCGTGTTTTCTCTGTTCTCGACCTGTCCAAAATACGATTATCATAGCACATCATGTGAATGTGTGATCCTGAATATATACATCTGATACATTTTACCAAATTACAGGGGTTTCTCTGACAATTCAGAACCAAGAGCTAATTAATTGATAAACAACCCACAGTTTCATCACAATTGATAATTTTATATAGAAACACTATATCGCTCGCATTTCTTCTCCAGGCAATTTTTTTTTTAATGAAGTACGCTTGTTAAAATTGTAATTTATATTATCTATTAAAACATGTGTGGGAAGGTTGGTTGGTGTTCAAGAAAAAACAATTCTTATACAGATTTGTTTGTTCTCATCGAGGAGAAGCCACCGAGAGCAAGAAACGACGCAGAATATAAAGACGATTATGAAAAATGATGCGCGATTAATTGAAGTACAGAGTTGGGAAGGGCGGGATGAGCGTTCGCTGTCCGATCTGTTCGGGTACTGCCTCCTCTGGTGCACGTGTGTCATGTCTGTCGGGCGGCGTGGCTTGGCCTTTCACGAACGTTCTCGCTTTGTTCGCGCGGGACGGCGCAGTACTAAGAAATGACGTAACGAGAAACATCTGGACGATGCTCGCGAGCTGCCACATATGCACTTTAAAATTGATAAATCTAAGAAGTTTATATTGCACTGTTTGGATTACAATAATATGTGAGTCATAGTAGGGAGACCACGGGGTGGAGTTGAGTAAATAAATACGTAAAGTTGTTAGAGAGCGGAGCGAGCTAAATTTTTTGGCTGATCTTGACACAAATCCTAACGATTTTTTAAAACTTGTAACTTAATAAGTAGAAGAATAATATGTGATCTATCTACGTAACGTACTCTTCTATGGTCGGCACCAAGTGACGTTTAACCTTGTATATTGAATAGCTGCTGAATACTGCCATCTATCGTCACACAATGCAGAGGTCCTGCAACCTGTAGTAGTCGGGTTTCAGTCGCTACATAGTTACATCCTTGTCGGATGGTACAAGCTCAATCTACAACAGTGACAACTATATCGTGCTGAGGGGGCTTGAACTATGGAACCGGGTGCTTCTTCCGTCAAGCCTGAGCCAGGGTCCCCAGACGGAAGCGGCGATGAGACATCCCTCCTCGAGGCAAAAGTTATCGCGAATATCTTGCCTGTAGAGTTTGAAGTGAAACCTGACGTTAGGAGTGGTTCACGATGCGGAGAGTTTGAAAACGTTTTTGTAAAAGAGGAATATGCCAAAATTGAATATCTTCCTGATCCATATACTCCTGCGGTCAAGCCTGAACCAGGGTCTCCAGTCGGTAGCGGTGGGGAGTCAAACATTGATGTAGACATACATCTGCCTGATGTAAAGCAGGACCGCTTGGAGAACTCCAGGAATGCCGACCAGATTACCGGTAAGACGACGCTTTTATAAGTCATGTTAATTATTACAATTATACTAAATTACTCTCTGCACGCTACTTGACGTAGCCGTTTATAGCTAATGTTCGTCTCTCTTTGCGAAGTGGCCCCTTGACCGTAAGTCGGATTACCTCGTCTCTAGTTTGTGAAATGTCATCGACCATTTTACTTCTAGAATTTTATTTAAGAATATTTTTTTATCAAAATATTTAAGCCGTCTCTAATACTGTCAATAATTTAATACTAAATTCTCTCTACCATCGTCATATTGGTTGATAAAATTCACTTTATCAGTACAATATTCGCGTTGAGAACGGTTTGTAATGTTTTTCTTTGTAATCTTACTAATGATAATACGAAGTGCAAGTAAGTATTTTCCGAAAGCAAAATTATTCCAACATTTTTTTTAGTTAGGTCGTTAGGTAACCAAATGTTGTGTTGTTATTTTAATTATTTTACCTTATGAATGACTTTATCTTTCTATAAAAAGGATCAGTTAAAATGTATCCATTTACCTTCTTACATACAAATATAGTTTAACATTGTTTCCGTTATATTTGATTATAAATTCGTTTTTCTGCTTAAATTAATTGATCTTTTATACTTTTATTTTATTATTATTGCAGATCTCTCGATGCCACAGGATTCTTTTCGGATGAATCCGTTTGTGTCTCCGAAGACCCCTGAAAAAGAGCCAAAATTGAGGAAGAAAAATAAAATAAACAATTTAATTATTTCTGCTGGAGAGAAACCGTTTTCATGTTCACAATGCAATTATTCGTGCAACCAGAGAGCCTACTTAAAAAGCCATATATTTACTCATACCGGTGAAAAACCATTTTCCTGTTCGCATTGCACTTTTTCGTGCAACACGAAAGGAAACTTAACAATACATATGCTTACACATAGCGACGAGAAACCGTTTTCATGTTCTGAATGTTCTTATTCGTGTAAGAAGAAAGGATATTTGAGAAACCATATGCTTATACACAGTCAAGAAAAACTATTTTCATGTTCTCTGTGCACTTATTCGTGTAATAAGAAAGAATACTTAAGAAACCATTTGCTTACACATACTGGAGAGAAGCCGTTTTCTTGTTCACAGTGTAGGTATTCGTGTCATTTGAAAAAGTTATTAAAAATTCACATGTTTACTCACACTGGGGAAAAACTGTTTGCATGTTTGCATTGCACTTTTTCATGCAGTTACAAAAGAGACTTGAAACGACATATTCTTACACACACGGGGATAAAACCATTTTCATGTTCACAGTGCACTTATACGTGTAATCGGAACGCCTCATTGAAAAGACATATGTTTACTCACACAAAGGAAAAACCGTTTTCATCTAATAACAATTCAATATAATGTAGTGTATACTGTAGATACCCAGGAGGAACTCTGGAGGGATGGCAATCATAAACTCAATACAAATATTTATAACTAGTAAAAAGGAATCGGCTATCGCTAGTTTTTCATCTATTAAAACATTTTTACAAACGACAATTTAGTTATTGCGGTCAATGAGGTCACATTTACGTTCACACAGTAATGCGTGATATGAACTTCCAAACTTGTGAATACGTTTAAATTGATCTCAAAATTTGGCGCGGCGAGAACCGATCGCAAAGCAATAATCGTCCCGGTTTAGAGTTTCTTAGTTATGGTAAGCCTACTTATGGACAATGCTTTAAGTGATGATGGTACTATTGATATCATTTTTAAATAGAAGCCGTGGATAATCGAATCCTCCTCACTTCAAATATAATTCTAGGTGGTCTTCACAACTTTTCTGTAAATTGAAGTTATTTTCTTCTGAACAAGCCTTTGAATTTAAACGTGTGCTTAAAAATTTTACCTTTTGACATCACAAAGTTTAATTGTTTAATCACATTGTAAAAGGAACAAAATCAACGCAGAATCACAACGAAGTTGATGCTAATTCCTCTTTAAGCACAGTCAATCTAAAATATACTATCTCTTCTAGTGTTGAAAGCGATTCCAAAGCAAATAGAATGCTATAAAACGATGATAATTCTGAATAAAAAATGTTAAAATTAAATTAATAAAGAGATTTGAATTTTTTGTCTTATTTTTCATAAATCTTTTCTATGCTATTCTGAGTATATTTTAACACTCTGCTTTAGTATTATGCGTTTAAAAATATATGTAACGCATTCATTATGTTATAACGTAAACCAAGACTTTTTTATGTTATATCTTGTGGAACGTATCTACCGCATAAAGAAAATGTCGAGTTTTTAGTATTTTCCATTTGGAAAGTTCTAGTATTTTAGAATTGCTTAATTAGCACTTACAGTATCGATATGAGTGGCGTGTGTGTTTAAATATTAAACTAAAAATCCAGTCATTTAAATAAAAAACAAAACTAGAAGCACAAAATGAACGGTATCTACGCGCGCTGTCACGTGATGTTAGGTTTCTTGTCTATGGTGTAGCGCTAAATATTTTGACGTTTATCACGCTATCCCTCTCTCGCACGGCGATAGTCGTCTTGGGGTTAAATATGTTGATCAGCGACCATATCAATCTGCAAAGAAAAATATGATGATCATTCTATCTGTAGATTGCACAAATTTCTTGGTTTTTCTATGGAACGCACTTTTCTATGGTCAGCTCCGATTGACGTCTACCCTTGGAGCTTCGCGCTCACTGGGAGAAATTGCTTCTGAAAACTGCCATCTAGCGTCACACAGTGCTTCTGCCTTCAGCGGGCGGGCTCCAGCAGGTACTTGTTTACGTCTTTATCGAACGGCACAATCTCTGGCTCACCAGTAATCTACAACGGTGACAATTATTGGCCTAACTGGGGGCTCGAACCATGGAACCGGGTGCTCCTTCCGTCAAGCCTGAGCCAGGATCTTCAGCCGGGAGCGGCGATGAGGCGTCCCTCCTCGAGACAAAAGTTATCGCGGATATCTTGCCTGTAGAATTTGAAGCGAAACCTGACATTAGGAGTGGTTCTCGTTGCGGAGAGTTTGAGAACGTTTTTGTAAAAGAGGAATATATCAACATTGAATATCTTCCCGATCCATATACTCCTGCGGTCAAGCCTGAACCAGGGTCTCCCGCCGGCAGTATTGTTGGAGGTGGCGGCGATGGGGGCGAATACACTGATATAGATATATCTCTGCCTGATGTAAAGGAGGAATGCTTGAAGAACTCCAGGAGTGCCGACCAGATCACCGGTATGACGATACTTTCATAAGTTATGTTAATTATTACATTCAAACTAATAACTCTCCACACTTTTTTGATGTATATCTCTAAAGCCAATGTCTGTAGCTATTTGCTGATCTGTCGCTTTTCTGTGAGTATATATCTATAATATTTTAATAGACTTGTCGGATTAGCTCGTCTTCAGTTAGTAAAATGTCGTCGACCAGTTTCACTGCTCTTTTACTTCTAGAATTATATTCTCGAATTAAAATTTAATTTCATAATATTTAAACATCCTCTAATGCTGTCAACAATTAAATACACTCTCGTTAGCCATTACCATAGCGTGATGTAAAATACTCGTAAGCAGCCATGCTGTCAACTCGTGTTACCGTAAGATATCAAGAGTTCTATTAGCTTTTAATATGTGAAAAAATGGTTAATGCCATAAAGTTACTCTAAGTATTAACATTATTGTTGACGAAAGTCGAATACTCATTCCCTGTCCTCTTTTGTCCATCCAATCATTTTATACCTGTCCCGCTTTGGCCGATTACCTTACATTTCGCCGCCCGGGACTACTCTCCGATTGTGTTTCGACAGCGAAGCATTAATTTTTTTTCGTGTTTCTTCTTGCCGCCCTACACTCACGCCGTGCGTATCGCTTGGACCGCGCAGAGGAAGTGAATGCTGCAGTGTTGACATGTGAAATGTCAGTTGCCTATTGTTATAAAGTTAGAATTGACGCGCTTGTATTCCTTAAATAATTATTAATGAATTTTTTGATCTAATTTGAATCGGCTTTAACTTTGAAGAGTTTCATCATAATGGATGGATATAAATGGAACAATGTTATTACTCTACTTTACTTTATTATCACTACTCGAGTCAGTAACTCGAAATATAATTTAACAATTTACCGTTGTATTTTATGATTCGTCTTCAGATTCTGCTTAAATTAATTGATTATATATACTGTTAATTTGTTTTCATTGCAGATCTCTTGAGACTAAACAATTCCGTTTGGACGCTGCCGTCAGTATCTCCGAAGACCTCTGAAGGAAAGTCAAAATTGAAGAAGATACATAAAATAAACAATTTATTTACTTCCACCGAAGAGAAACCATTTTCATGTTCGGAGTGCACGTATTCTTGCAACAAGAGAGCTTACTTAAAAAGTCATATGCGTACTCATAACCAGGAGAAACCGTTTTCATGTTCACAGTGCAATTATTTGTGCAATCAGAAATCTTCCTTAAAAATTCATATGTTTACTCACAGTGGGGTGAAGCGATTTTCATGTTCGCATTGTACTTACTCTTGTAATCGGAAAGGCGACTTAAAAAGTCATGTTTTTACTCACACTGGAGAAAAACCATTTTCCTGTTCGCATTGCTCTCATTCGTGCAACACGAAAGGAAACTTAATAATCCATATGCTAACACATAGTGGCGAAAAACCGTTTTCATGTTATAAATGTTCTTATTCGTGTAAGAAGAAAGGATATTTGAGAAACCATATGCTTACACATAGTCGAAAGAAATTATTTTCATGTTCGCTGTGTGCATATTCGTGTAATAAAAAAGGATACTTAAGAAACCATTTGCTTACACATACTGGAGAAAAGCCATTTTCTTGTTCGCAGTGCACGTATTCGTGTCATCTGAAAGAGTTATTAAAAACCCATATGTTTACTCACACGGGGGAAAAACCTTTTTCATGTTTGCATTGCACTTATTCGTGTAATTATAAAAGAGACTTGAAACGACATATTCTTACTCACACGGGGGAAAAACCTTTTACATGTGCACAGTGCTCTTATTCGTGTAATCGAAAAGCCTGTTTAAAAATGCACATGCTTACTCATTCCCAGAAAAAACTGTTCTCTTGTTCGCATTGTACTTATACATGTAAGCGGAAATGCTACTTACAAATTCATATGCTTACTCATTCCCAGAATAAACTGTTCTCGTGTTCGCTCTGCACTTACTCGTGTAAGCGGAAATGCCATTTAAAAATTCATATGCTTACTCATTCCCAGAATAAACTCTTCTCATGTTCGCATTGCACTTATTCGTGTAATCGGAAATGCAATTTAAAAAGACATTTGCTTTCGCATTCATAAAAATTGTAAATAATATGTTGTACTCTTAGTCTCACGCACGTTTGACCTTACAAACTTGCAGGAATATAATTTTTAAACGATTTTACCATTTGTGCATGACAGGTCTCAGCTTTTGATAGATAAGTCAAGACTTTTAATGCCTAGTCTTACCTTATGTGGTGTGTTTAATTTAAAATAAAGTTTGCGTGATGGCTGAATCGGGGTTTTGACTGAATAACGTTATATGTAGCTTCCGTAACGCGTTATTTATGTAAGTTCTTACAGAAACCAACAAACGTCTTTGCTGTGCCAGTTTACACAGATGGAAACGTGAGTCCTATAATTGGAACATCGGTTTATATCGCAGTTGAGTTCATTGTTGGAATCGAATATCGGCTTTTTACGGTGCTTTGTTTGATACTTAGTTCCCTATTATTTGAATAAATATAATTGAAAGAAGTGATGATGATTTAGCCATAATGAAGAATAAGATTCTCTGAAAACAATAATATAAGTGGGGCTCAGGATACAGCTTCTCGTGAGGAGTAGCCGTGCGCGGAGCGCCGGCGGCTAGACTAGAAAAGGCCCTAGGTTTACTCGGACTGTTTGCTGCGCGACGTATCGTTGACTGGTTTTCTGCGGGCACCAGTTCGATAATGTTAATCCTAATCCTAAGTGATATTGGTAACTTGGATTTTTGAACAGTAAATGTCACTGACGTAAAAGTTTCACGGTTTATCTGTCTATGTTACTTTCGGGCAAAAAAGGTGTTTCCTTAATTTAGCGATGACTTTTATTTAATTTAATTTTATTGAGGGATTTTGAGTGTAAACTTATTATAATTAACATAATAAATAAGATGAGTTCATAGGTAGAATGATTGGTGGTTCATAAAAATAACCCTTTGAGACAATTGTTACGGTCACATCTCATGCGTGACGTTCACATATTACGAATATTATCTTCGGCGCGAATTTTAAATTAATATTTAGCTATATTCGATTATTGTTGTGTGGACCGCGCGATGGGCAATGCAAGCCCCTCCTCACCTAGCTCGTAACATGAATCCACAGCGGAAGAAGGGTCGCTACCCACCTACCCGCGCATTGACCAGGGTGGGTTTCTGCCAAGCCGAAGCTAGGCTCCCGCTCTACGCTTGTTAAATACACCGGTCTTGCTCCGCCGGCTTTGCGGCAGGCCTCCGGGCCGCTCCATACCGACCGCCATTTTGCCTCGAGACGAAGCTGCGATGTGCCTCCTGGAAGGCATCCGAGGACCCCGCCTTGGACACGAGGCAAGTGACGAATATTCCCGCCGCTCACACTAGAGGACCGGAGTCCACCCACTACGAAATGACTGGGCACGGCCATGGAGACCACGTGGCGAGCGAAGCTTCCGTGAACTGGACCAGGGGCAGGGTCCAGCCGCAGCTCGTCGCAGCGCCCACAGCAGGCCACACGTGGCTATGCAGTTGGCCACAAGTATGAAGGAGACAATAAAGTGAGTTAAACGATAAAACAATAAAGGTATAAGAATTTCCAATAAGATAGATATATCAATTTTCCTTTTACATATTATTCTTTTGTTGTAAATAAATGTGTATATAAAAACTCGTATTAATTTAATTTACCCACCCGCCATCTCCTCGTGACCACCACACATATTGATTGCGAAACAACCAGAGGGTTGCGTTTATATCACTACCTACATTGAATTTATATATATTGTCTCCAATAGAGTTTAAATAAACCACAGGCCATAGTTCGGCCTACCCCTATTACTAACTTATCGATTTTAGGCGTTTATTGACCTGGCCGGTTAGTATAAACATTTATTTCTTTATTCTGGAAACTTTTTATCCCAAGTTAGGACTAAAACACAACAATGTGTACGAGATTTCGACCGCTTCTTTACATAGAAGAAACAATATATTCTAGTTCTTTCTATGGAACGCGCCGTTCTATGGTCGGGCGCAATTGACGTTTTACTTTGCGGCTTCTCACTGGCTGGAAGGTCCTCTTGATAAATACTGCCACCTAGCGTCACACATCGCTGAGGTAACGCTGCCTGCAATAGGCGGGCTTCAGTAACTGCCTAGTTAGATTCTTGTCGGACAGTGCAAGCTCCGACTCCCCTGCAATCTACAATGGTGGCATCTTTATATTTGCGATCATTATCGTCTTAACTGTTGTCGTGCTCTGGGGACTTGGACCATGGAGCCGGATGCTCCTACCGTCAAGCCTGAGCCAGGATCTCCAACTGGGAGTGCCGATGAGACAGTGAAAGATGAAATATCCCTTATGGAGATAAAAGCAATCGCGGATTGCTTACCTGTTGAGTTTGAAACGAAATCTGAAGTTAATAATAGTTCTCTATGCGGAGACTTTGAAACTGTTTTTGTAAAAGAGGAATACACCAGAATTGAATATCAATCGGATCCATATACTCCTGCGGTCAAGCCTGAACCAGGGTCTCTCGACGAAGGAGTGGGCGTTGGAGTGCCGTGCTCTGATATAGATATATCTTTGCTTGATGTAAAGCAGGAATGCTTGAAGCACTCCAGACACGCCGACCAGATCACCGGTAAGACGATGGTTTCTTAAGTCATGTTAATGATTACAATTAAACTATTTACTCTCTGCATGTTACTTGACGTAGCTGATCATGGATCACTTTCAGTGTAATTATATTTTAGTAAGGCGACGTAGCAGCGCGTCATTTATCTACATAATTTAGTTTTGTCCTGACCCATTTACAATTGTGTTTACAATGCTGAAAAGAAATTGCAAATTTACGAATGAACGGCAAAAATACTACGCATTTATACAAAAGCGCTGTGGTAAGGACAGTAAAGTGAAGTGTTAGCAATGTTTCTCAGACTTTTGTATTGCTCATGGTGGATGAGCGGACATTAGAGCTCTCGCAAGCTCTTCATACATTAAACTATGATTCCATTCAAGATGATTTAGTTATTGCGGCCAAAACGGCCACGTTTACCATTCACACAGCAATGCACGATATGAGCTTCAAAACTTTTGACCGTACATCCGATTTGATCTCAAAATTTTGTGTTGCGACAACCAAATGCGAAGCAGTAGCAGTCCCAGTTTAGATAATAATGTCCCCTTTTAGAGCTTCATAATTATGGTAATCCTAGCTATGATTGTCTATAGTTTGTGGAATAGACTTATTTTCATGTCATCTAATTGTTTAACTACTCTTTCAAGAATTATCTAATATTTAAACCGCCTATAAGGCTATCAACCATTCTTGGTAAACATTTATAGCTCAGTACATTTTATGCTTTGAGAATTTTCAGATATTTTCGATGCTCAAGTATGTTTGTAATACCATTGACACGATATCGTCCCCATCCACTGAGGTCCATCTTATATTTGTAATAAAGAAATTTAAATTTATATCACGCGTTTGTACAGTCACATTTGCACTACGGTATTATTGGATGGGGAGGAGCATATAAAACTTCAATATCAAAAAATGATAGTAAAAATTTTTCTAAAAAATAGCCTATCCAAGTATACAACTTTTCACACATTTTAAAGGTTATTTACAAAACAAATTCAATGATCCAAATTTTCAAAATTAAATATCAATTATACTTTAGAAGCGACTTCCGATCTACGAGATTTATAGACCAAATTGATATTCCAAAACTAAAATATACCGCAACCCAAAATCACTATATTTATCAAGACATCAAATTTTTTAACAATCTCCCCATCACAATTAAAACAATTACACTATTACTATCAATTTGTATCTGAAGTAAAAAAATATATACACAGTCTAACTGAAACATAAATTATCTCGAATATACTCCTTCTGTATACACGAGTTCTACTCTCATAGAGAAGAAATAAATGAAATATATAAATATGTATATTACGTTAATAAACTAAATATTAAAGTATTTTTTATTATGTGAATGTTTCTAGATTATACTTAGACATTTTTTTATAATAATGGTTCAATAGATAATAAAATAATTTAAAGAATTATTTATGTTTGAGATTCAAACGGTACAATAATAATAACTCACATTGTTTCCGTAAATACTTCGATAGCTAGTTCTGGGTTTTCTATTGGTAATGATGAATACAGTTATTCAATCTATGTAAATTCAAATTACACAAACCTTTGCGAACCTGTGCTGGTTGAGGCCGACGTCGCTATCCTTGTAGCTTGATGGTCCGCAAATATGCTGGTCAGCCACGTTCACACCTTCACACAACCGCTAATCCGAAATAATATACACTAAAAGTTTTATTATTGCCGCCGTAAAAAGTCCGTCCGAATCACAATGACTCTTTCCCAGAAGCAGCATCGCTTTTGTTTTCTGTAAATTCAAATCTACACAAATAGAACACACATATTCAAAATTTTATATCAGGCCTACCTATCGAAGTATAAAGCGCGTAAACACACATGATATATGAATATACGACCTGTAAAATTAATTATGTTATGAACAATGAAAAAAAAATCTTCCGAACTAAGGAATAGTTCATAAAAATAAAATAAAAATATTCTGAAAGGAAAACTATTAATGCAATTTATACAGTCAGTTCGTAATGATAACCAAATGTTGTATTAGTATTATAGTTGAATATATTTTTAAAATTTCTTCTTATGAATGAGTTTTAAGATCAGTCAAAAACTATGCACGTACCTTGCTTACCTATAAGATGTTTTTAAAAATGATTGATCATATATGCTTGTAATATATTTCATTTGCAGATAAGTCGATACATCAAGATTCTGATTGGACGACCACATCTGCGTCGCCGAAAACCTCTGAGAGGGAATCCAAAGTGAAGAGAAAAAATAACAGAAGTAAATTATTCACTTTCACTGGAGAGAAACCACTTTCGTGTTCACAGTGTACTTATTCATGTCATCAGAAGGCCCACTTAAAAAGTCATATGTTAACCCACAGTGGAGAGAAACCGTTTTCGTGTTCGCATTGCACTTATTCTTGTATTCGGAAAGACGCATTAAAAAGCCATATGCTTTCCCATACTGGGAAGAAAGTGTTTTCATGTTCACAGTGCGCGTATTTGTGTAATCGGAAAACATATTTAAATAGACATATGCTCACTCATAATGCGGAAAAACGGTTTTCATGTTCGCATTGCAGTTTTACATGTAGTCAGAAAGAGTACTTAAAAAACCACATGCTCAATCACATGTCGGAAAAATCAATTTCATGTTCGCAGTGCAATTATTTGTGTAATAAGAAAAGCTTGTTAAGAAACCATATGATTATACACCGTGGTGAAAAACCATTTTCTTGTTCACTGTGCACCTACTCGTGCAATCGGAAAGCCTCCTTAAAAACTCATTTGATTACTCACACGGGAGAAAAACCTTTTTCTTGTTCGCATTGCTCTTTTTCGTGCAACAGAAAAATTAACTTAAGAATTCATATGCTTACACATAGTGACCAGAAACCTTTTCTGTGTTCTCAGTGTTCTTATTCGTGTAAGACGAAAGGATGCTTACGAAACCATATGATAATACACAGTGTTGAGAAACCATTTTCATGTTCTATCTGCTTCTATTCATGTAAGAGGAAAGGATGCTTAAGAAAACATATGCTTTCACACAGTGAGCAGAAACCATTTTCATGTTCGCTGTGTTCTTATTCGTGTAAGACGAAAGGATGCCTAAGAAACCATATGCTTACACACAGTGGGGAGAAGCCATTTTCGTGTTCACAGTGTACATATTCTTGTCATCTGAAAGAGTTATTAAAAATCCATATGTTTACTCACACGGGGAAAAAACCGTTTTCATGTTCGCATTGCACTTATTCGTGTTATTATAAAAGAGACCTTAAAAGACATATTCTAACTCATACGGGAACAAAACCATATTCTTGTTCGCATTGCACGTATTCATGTAATCGTAAATCCCACTTAAAAAGACATTTGCTCACTCATTCCCAGAAAAAGCCGTTCTCGTGTTCGCATTGCAGTTATTCTTGTAAGCAGAAATGCCACTTAAAAATGCATTTGCTGACTCATTCCCAGATAAAACTGTATTCGTGTCCGCAGTGCTCTTATTCGTGTAATTGGAATACCTCTTTAAAAAGACATATTCTCACGCACACGGGGAAAAAACCGTTTTCATGTTCGCTTTGCACTTATTCGTGTAAGCAGAAATGCCATTTAAAATTACATTTGCTTACTCATTCCCAGGAAAAACTGTTCTCATGTTCGCATTGCATTTATTCGTGTAATCGGAAATACCAATTAAGAAAGCATTTGCTTTCACACACATAACAATTTAATACAATGTACGTTGGAGACAGCCTGGAACTACTCTCAAGGGAATGCAATTATTTATTATATCTAGCAGAAAGCAATTGCTCATAGCTGATGGTCTTTTCGTAGCCAATAGTGACACGTGAGCGACCACCCTAGTGGCTTTGTAAAACGGATTTGTACAGAATCATTACCCATTTGAATTAAAGTTCACTAATCGACGGGAAAATCGAATTCGTGGTTAATGGCTTTCTTAACGAAATTTCAAATTCTTTTAAATGTAATTGCAATGCTACACTATCAAATCTGAGTATGCGAGACGAATCGAAACCCTTATTGTAATATATATTTTTGTCTCTAAATATCTTATGAATATTGAAATATATATCACGGACAGTTCAAATACGCTATGAGGTCCATGGTATGGTCACTGTTCAATATAAACACACGCAGAGCACTGTAGTGTGTTGCACGAGACATGTACGTGTCTATTTTCTTTTTTGTCTTGAGGTAAATTATTGTTTCGCTTTTTTTGTGATTTTTGTATTTACAGATAAACTGTATGTTTTCTTAATAAAATTAAATATTATGCAATACAGTTTTCCCATCCTTCCTTTCGTGTTCGATTTTATCTTAAACTCGGGTCAATCGGATTATTGTATGTTGAGATCTGGCCGACAATACCAGGTCGCTGAAGCTGTTCCACGTAAAAGCTACAAATACAAATTATAATATTAACGCACCCACACTAATACTACAACGGCATGGAAACCATTTTGGTTTTGTTGATATATATTGAGATATATTATACATGAATTATAAGAATGACATTTTGTTCATCTCTGGAGGTTCTTATTTACAGACCTAGTTACGAGGTTACGAGTTAATAATACCTTTGGGGGTGAGGTCAGTGGTTAAATGAAATAAATTTTGTTTGCATGTTGAGGTTTATTATGACAGTATGATAAAAACAAGGAAGACAGATAGAATTAAAGAAATGAATGAAGATGTAAAAGGTGCGCGTGTATTATGTAATGAAATAAAGCGAGTCGGCGGTCTCGCTCGGCGCGCGCGGGCCGGCAAGACCGCCGTTGTGAAACGATGAAACTGGAGAGACTCCTTAGCGGTGAATTATCGAGCCAGGCTTGTAGCAGAAGCCGGCAGCGCTGTCGCTAGCGTCGATGCTAACTGAGATGGCGGTGGATATGAATTCCGATCGCTACATACCATAATATCTCATACTTTGACAAATGATTATCTCAAGGTTTGCACAGTGGAACGTCTCATGACGAGCATAATTCGTTCCAGTATCTTACTCGTAGTGAGAAACACCGTTAACCAAATACAGGGTGCATATTAAATTCCAGGCCGATGTTGTTTGCAAATAAGTCGGATATGAAACACAATTTTTAGTCTAGTTTCGTCTTTAGATTATTTGGTATTATATTTCATTTCAAATATTGTCCTGTAGCATTGGATTAGTAGCGTAGAAACATAAAGCATCCCCACATAAAATATTCGGGAGCCGTCAAATCAGGTGATCGAGAAAGCCAGCCAGATATCACCACCTTCGACATTATTCGGTCGGGAAAAATTACTCGCAAAATTTCAAACGTATCTCGTGCTGTTTGTGAGGTGGCACAGTTTCATTGAAACCGCACGTATTGCAGGGCTAATAGATCAAATTCGGTTACTAAGAAGGTTTCCAACATGTGACGATAGCGATTACCATTTAATGGTTATATAGCATTGTCATTATTATTTCGATAAAATGTTTTAATGACTTTAACACGTTGTTGAGGCGTTAGGCGCTTCAGAATTAATTGTAATCAACGTCTCTTTACGATTACCAAATGCAAACAGACAAAATGTCTGCAAAACCAAAACGGGGACCAAGAAAAATTGGACCAAGAAATTCACTCAGAATATGGTGTTAACATGGAATGTTTTCGATTAGTGATGACACTTAAAATCACAAATCGTGAGTCAATCACTGATATCTTTGAGTCACACTCACAATCAGCGATTGAATATCTGGAAATATCGTGATTCGTGATTCATTTTTAAATTTAATTTATATTTAGTTGTGAACCGTGAGTCGGCGCATATGCACATGAAACGAAAATTCGCAATAAGCGCCATCTAGTAGATTCTGCCAAAAAGTTTTACCCCAAAATGCTGAGAATTTGAACCGCAAAATGAGCACATTTTTTAAAAGGTTTTCATTATCTTTGTGATGATATTATTGTAAATTACATATATATGCTAAAATATGTTTTTTACGCAAATGAAGTTTGAATAATATAAGTAAATACGTTAAAAATTGTTTTTTTAAATATATTTTATGTGTTTTATCATCACGTGGCGCATGTGTATTAGTAATGAAACTGTAATCACAGTCACAGTTTTCAATCACTGACATTATTGAATATCAATCACAATCACACCGGTCAGTCAAGAGTAGCATTATTTCCCATCACTACTGTCGATCGCCAGTGAAACCAATTCTATGGACTGCACCTTTCTATGGTCGGGCCCAATTGACATTTACTTTTCTTGTTACTTCTAGTTCGTTGGACGAACCTCATGCAGAATACTTCCGTCTAGTATCCGACAGTGCTGAGGTGCAGCATGCAGGCTTCAGTAACTACCTGGTTACATCCTCACCTGCAATCTGCAGCGCTGACGACTTATATTGCCTCGTTTATTTTGAATTTATATTGATTTGAACAATGGAGCTAGATGCTCCTGTCGTCAATCATGAGGTAGGGTCCCCAGCCGGGAGCGGCGATAACGCAGTCGGCTGTGAAGCATCTATCTTAGAGATAAATACGATCGCCGATAGTTTGTCTGTAGAGATTGAAGTGAAACCTGACATTAAGAGTGGTTCTGAATACAGAGAATTTGAAAATGTTTCTGTAAAAGAGGAATATACAAAAATTGAATATCTGTCGGATCCATGCACTTCTGCAGTCAAGCCTGAGCCAGGGTGCGATGAAGGAAGGGGCGTTGGGTGGCCATGCACTGATGTAGATGTGCACCTGTCTGATGTAAAGCAGGAATGCTTGAAGCACTCCAGGAATGCCGGCCAGATCACCGGTAAGACGATGCTTTCTAAAGTCATGTAAATTATTACAATTAAACCGATTACTCTCAGCGCGTCACGTGACATAGCTAATGTGCGTCTATATTCTCAGAGCGGCCGCTCAACCGCGAGTATCTCTAGTTTATTGAAGAGACTCGATCGGACTGCCTCGACTTCAGTTTTCTAAAATTCATATTAAAAATATTTAAACCAAACGCGCTGTGAGTCAATCACGAACTGTGAGTCAATCACTGATATATTTGAGTCACACTCACCATCAGCGATTGAGTATTTGAAAATATCGTGATTCGTGAATTGATTTTTTATTAATATATACATTTTTTACCTTTATGTCAGATCGCACTACTCACTATGCGTAAAATTTATGAAAGTTATGTTTGAATTTGATCTGAAAAATACATTTTTATTTTATCAAAAAATTTCACCCTCTTCATGATATTTAAATTAGATTTTTATTTATGCTAGAATATGTTCTGAACGCATTGGAAGTTATATATATATTTTTTTGTTTCCTTATTTATATCGTGTATTGTGATATCGTGCAGCGCATGGACATATGCAATGAAATACACTGATATTATCAATTCAAGAATAGGGTTGCCAACCGTCCCGGAATTGGAATCCCTGTCCCGTATCCCGGATGAATGCTAAACCGTCCCGGAAATTTTTAGAAAACTATTCCATTTACGTTTTTAAAAATCATGAAAAATCTGTTGATTCGTTGTGTCCATCCCCGCGAGTAATGCTTACTCAGAAAGAGTATTTAGTCACATGAACAGTGTGTGGACGAAGGCCAGGAACAACATGAATATCCACTTAGTAAAGGGGGAATTGCAAATACGACTTAATAGCGAATCGTGTGCAGAATTTGACAACTTTTTAATTACTGACTCGCTTTGCTAAGGAATTGTGATTGCAGGAAAAAGAGAGAAAAAATATTATTTGGAAAAACTCGTAAAAATTTGACGTTAAATCTTATATATATATGTGTGTAATTAAGTTTCTATGTTAGTTAGGGTAAATAAGAAAAAATTGAGTTTTGAGCTATTTGTCCCGGAAAAAGTTGACAACCCTAGTCAAGAGTAGCATTTTTTCTCATCACTACCGTCCCGTGAACATTGGTGCCTCAGTATTTCTCACTGCCATCGTCACATTTGATGTTTAAATTGAATTGTATGAGCACAATGTTCGCGCTGAGAACGGTTTCTAATATTTTCTTTGCAACCCTGCCACAGTCATAATACGAGACGCAAGTATGTCTGCGATACCATTGACATGATATCTCCCCCATCTGAGGTCTATCTGATATTTGTACACAAAGAAATGTATCTAAAGGGGGCATACTTTGATTATATATTCGTGATGTATTTTACAAATACGGATTGCTCTGCATTCATTCCTTATCAATAGGGTTACCATAATTATAAAGGGGGCACAACATAACCCCAAAAATCTTATTTTTAGAACTATTTATCAATTATTAATGATATTGAGCTGGTGTTCATTGTATTCCTCATAAATATCCCAAACAACGCAACGCGTTAAAAAAATAAAACAACAATGTAAAAGTTTATAAGTTAATTTCTCTTTATTAGGTAACGGCAGACATGACGTACGTATTTGGATGAGTCGCGTTTTACATCTCTTCGCTGACTTAGGACATGCACGTGCGCGGTATGTTCGCGAACGCGACACGTTCGGCTGCGTCATTCACACTTCAAAATACTACGGTTTCTTATAAAATGATATCAAATTTAGTAGTATCTTGTTGGCATTGTATAAGAAATTTAATAAAAAACATGATAGAACATGCTCAAACCATTAAATTTTATTAAAACGCAAATTTGAATGGGGTCACATTGTAAACCGTTCCGGTCCTCGATCCTATTTTCGATCTTCCAGTACCTGAAGGTTACTCTCTGCTCGCCCACATTGTGCAATAGAAAATATTCACATTCAAACGGGTAGTCTTTTTGTAGTTCATTCGTAAATTTGCAATTTCTTTTCGGCATTTTGTACACAATTTTAAAAGGGTTAGATTAAAATCTGAACTAAATTAGATGAGCTGTGTCACCGTACTAAATCGTAATTGTAAGTAATCCATGATCAGCGTCAACTGTCGCCCGCAAAAATCGAACCCGTGATGGTCAGGATAAAATGCCACACCGGACGGGACCCATTTCCAATTCCCAATAATGAATTCCTTTTTTGCGTGCGTGAAAAGTTTTAAGATCAGTCAATAAGTGTACCTAGTGCGATGTAGATCAACAATGGTTTTGCAAAAGCTACAGACGAATGATTCAGATTCTGTTTAAATTGATTAATCATATCTGATTCAGATTCTGAACCGGGACTTCCAGGCATGTCTGCGGAGTTTGAAGCAAAACCTGACGTTAAGAGTGGTTCTCAAGGTGGAGAGTTTGAAACGGTTTTTGTAAAAGAGGAGTATACAAAAATAGAATATTATTCGGATCCATGTACTCCTGCGGTCAAGCCTGAGCCGGGGTCTTCCGTCGGCAACACTGTACCATACACTGATATAGATATATCTCTGTTGGATGTAAAGCAGGAATGCTTGAAGAACTCCAGGAATGCCGACCAGATTACCGGTAAGACGATGGTTTCTATAGTCATATTAATTATTACATTACATTACATTACAACCGCTTGGCCATGAGTAGCTGTAGTTTGTTGAATAGACTTAATCGGACTGCCTCGACTTCAGTTTCATATGATCGACAAGACAGAAAAGTATTTAAGCGATTTCTTCAGTTAAGTCGTTATTCTATATAATATTCAAATAATATTTAGTTATTTTAATTATTTTAAATCATTTTTATTTCATCTTGTGAATGAAACTTAAGATCAGTTAAAAAGTGTACAAGTTCCTACTTACATAATAGAATCTAGATCAACAATATTACCGTATATTTTTGCAATAAAAATACGACATGGTTGCTATCGACATGTAAAATTTATAAATACATTTGGTACTTGGGCGTTAATAATTTATTAATATTTATTTATTATACTTTATTAACATACATGTTAAAGTTTTAACAGAGGTGAATATATAATAATATAACACGATAAACATAAGATACAAATATATTGCTATTAAATACTCGTAGTTTATTGTGTGGGATGTAGTAGACTCCACCTCTGATATATACAACGTTGTCCTAGGTACTTTGCTAGACTGAAGTCTGTGTTAAAGTAGCCAGTTTTTTTCGTGCTGTTATTTAAGATTCGACAGAAATAGAAATAGAGATAATTTTTTTTTAAATATAAATCTAGTGGGAGTGTTGTAGAAGAATTATTAGTGTAGGCACTATATAATGATTATGTTAGAATGTTGGATAGCCATGATTCTGATTGCTTTCTACCCGATTGGATCATATATTGAGTCTTTATTTGTGTAGTCTTATTGGAGTTGAACGATTTCCAATTGGTATTGAGTATGTTGTGCGAATCTTTGATAAAATTCTGATAAAAATCTGGCGTTGTTTGTTTTGTGTTGTGTCCATAATTTGTTGCTTGGGGTGAGTTGTTGTTAGTATGGAAAAAGGACGAGTCTCAAGATAAAGATTTATCTTATATCTAGGATATTATACTCTTTAAATATATGATCTGATGGATATCTAAGGGACGACCATTTATTACCTAAAGAATTGTCTTTTGTGCTCTTTTAGCCAACTCTAATGTTATTTTTGCTGCTCCTCCCTAAACTAAAATAGCATAATTATTTAAGGAATTGATCATATATAGCCTTTATTTATTTACATTGCAGATGTCTTGATACTACAGGATTCTGTTTCTCTGAAGACCTTTGGGAGGGAGCTAAAATTGAAGAAGAAAAATAAAAGAAGCAATTTATTCACTTCCACTGGATTGAAACGATTTCCATGTTCACAGTGCACTTTTTCTTGTAATCGAAAATGCGACTTAAAAATCCATATGCTTACTCACACTGAGGAGAAAGTGTTTTCATGTTCACAATGCAAATATTTGTGTAATCGGAAAATATACCTAAATAGACATATGCTCACCCATAATGCGGAAAAACGGTTTTCATGTTCGCATTGCGCTTATTCTAGTAATCAGAAAAACCACATAAAAAGTCATATTCTTACTCACAGTGGGGAGAAACCGTTTTCATGTTCTTCTTGCACTTATACGTGTAGTCAGAAAGAGTATCTAAAAAATCACATGGTAATTCACATGCGTACACAACGTGGGGAGAAACTATTTTCTTGTTCACAGTGCACTTACTCGTGCAACCGTAAAGCCTCCTTAAAAATTCACATGTTTTCTCACTCGGGAGAAAAACCTTTTTCTTGTTCACATTGCGCATATTCGTGCAACAGGAAAATAAACTTGAGATTACACATGCTTTCACATAGTGACGAAAAACCGTTCTTATGTTCGCAGTGTTCTTATTCATGTAAGACGAAATCATGTTTAAGAAAGCACATGCCTAGACACAGTATTGAGAAACCATTTTCCTGTTCTCTGTGTTTTTATTCCTGTAAGACGAAAGGGTGTTTAAGAAAACACATGTTTTTACACAGTGGGGAGAATTCATTTTCTTGTTCCGTGTGTTCTTACTCGTGTAAGACGAAAGGGTACTTAAGAAACCATATGCTTACACATAGTGGGCAGAAATCATTTTCATGTTCACAGTGCTCGTATTCTTCTAATGTGAAACAATTATTAAAAACCCATATGTTTTCTCACACGGGTAAAAAACCGTTTACATGTTCGCATTGCATTTATTCTAGTTATTATAAAAGAGATATTAAAAGACATCTTCTTACTCACACGGGAGAAAAACCGTTTTCATGTTCCCATTGCACTTACTCGTGTAATCGTAAATGTCACTTAAAAAGACATTTGCTTTCTCATTCCCAGAAAAAACTGTTCTCGTGTTCGCAATGTTCTTATTCGTGTAATTGTAAAGGAGACTTGAAAATACATATTCTCACTCATACGGGAGAAAAACCGTTTTCATGTTCGCATTGCGCGTATTCGTGTAATCGTAAATGCCACTTGAAAAGACATTTGCTTATTCATTCTAAAAAAAAACCTTTTTTATGTTCTCATTGCACATATTCATGTAAACAGAAAGCCCACTTAAAAAGACACTTGCTCACTCATTCCCACAAAAAACTTTTCAAATGTTCGCATTGCACTTATTCGTGCAATCGGAAATGCCAATTAAAAATACATTTGGTTTCGCATGCATAACGAGTGAATATCATGTATTGTACGCTGGAGGCAGCCTGGTGGTGCTGCTAAGGGACGGAAATCAAAGACCCAATTCAAATATAGCTAGCAGAAAGCATTTGTCTAATGTTGATTTCTAAGATGGCCCATTCGCTGCCAATAGCAGCCGCTGAGTGACTACAGCCAGTGTTTTTGTAAAACTGTATCTTATCACCGAGAAAAGAGAAACAGCAACAATTAGATATGAATTAATGCTTGAATCGAGCATGATGCGGCATAACTAGTAAATTATTAATCCATTCTAATTATATAACTATAAGTGATCCACGATTGTATTAACTACCTATAATAGGTCTAACTTTTCTATGAATCAATACTTATTCGGTAATAATACCAATGGACGGGAAAAATCGATTTTTCGGTTAATATAAACGTCTCCGATTGAAGTATAAAATTATTTTATCGTGGCCTGATCCTTGATCTCTTCTTCCGACATACATCTTTATTCTTTGACGTACAGCGGCAAGCCCTGTATTGTTTTCTTATCAGAATGAACGAGTATGAGACAAGAATCGAATCCAATATATCTCCCTAAATATATGAATTATATTGAACATCACAAACATTTAAAAAAAGTAATTAGTTTCATGTCCATAGTATGGCCAATCCGTCAATATGTACACGCGCAGTCATGTCGTGTGTTCCACGACAAATGTATGTCGGAGAGTGAGCACGGCAAGACGTCAGCCCAAACATCAGTGACACAAGAGCGTTTAACCATCCTAGAACAATTTTCAATAATATGAAAATGTTTTAGATTGTCTCGTCCAAGTATACCTATATCTGGAATCGAGGAAGAAAATAAAATATAAAATCACAACACGTTCAAATACCGTTTAACCTTTACCATATCGTGATATTAAATATCCATATGCAGCCACGCTGTCAACTCGTGTTACCGAATAAAATACATTTTTAACATTTCATCCTGTAAATCCAATAAATTTACTCTAAACATAGAGTATTAATTACGAAAATTGGATCAATAATATTCTAATATAATTCGAAGTATTCATCAAATCCTATACAATATTAATTTTTATCTTACATCTCTTCATTAAATTAGTGAGAAAGAATGTGTTTGTGAAATAGATGTATCATCTCTATTTGTTATACTACAAATGGTATTTTAACCAGCTTATTAATTTTACAATCGACTGAATTGAAAGATTATTATTCTTGTAAGATTCTCTTTACACAGCTGGTTTTTCACTAGTCAGTTCTGAACATGAACATTTTCCTTATAATTAACTAAAATATGAATTTTATGACGCGTATATCAATGGAATTATTACAGTTTTAATTGGGGCGGTAGACCTGTGTTACTGCATGGTTCTGGAAGGGTTAAGGTCGCCCTCTCCTAGCACCAGAACGACCTGATAGAATATCTTCTTTACTCGTCAATGTTATACCTGTTATTCAATAATTTTCACACGTGTGTCTGTATCGCATTTGTTTCACGCCTCGTCACTGTCGTGGCAGTAGTAATTTTAAACTTGTAAATTATCTTTCAATTTCCCCTTTTATTAAGGGAACTCCGTATTTTTCGAATCGCCATTTGCACTTTGAATTTCGCTATTTCTAATCTGTTTTATTTCAGTATTTTAAAGAGTACAAAATCTGTCAAAGTATAGCACAAAGACACGCATCGTACATTGCTTTTAAACTTTACAACTCCCAAAATCAATTAAATTAGTAAATATAATAGCGTTAAAAAAATTTTTGAATGGCTTAAAGGTCTTCAAAATAAATAAATAATTATCTATTGGAAATCTTTCATATTCCCAAGTTCTAATTTGTTCGAATTTTCAACATTTTTAAAATAAAATATTATTTTGTTATCAAATTTCACACAGTATTATTATAGATCTCGATAATAAATGTCGATAGCCACTCCTATAACACGACGTTTTTCGTTTTTGGGTGTGCATGGCCTATTGTTGCATTTTGTTATTAAATATATATATATATATATATATATATATATACACATATTATTCATATATTTGAAATGTATTTAAATGAACAGATGTAGTTCTAAAAAAATATAAATAAATTTGTTCGACTAGTGCTTATGGGGATATTTATTCCGCAATTCCCCGTGAGGGGGTAGATATTAACAAATAAATTAATACTCTGGTAGTGCTGCTAAATTTTTACAATGTATTGTGCGTAAGTTCTTGCCATTATTTAAACAATAAAATACTTTTTTCGTTATAGAAACATCGTTTATTCAAACCAATATATAATTTCCAATGTTAGATGTGATTGTCTCCCACCCATCCTTATAAATAATTTCGGATTTTAGGGCATCAAACTCAAGGGACGTTTTGACTTGTTCTGTTGAACTTGATTATTTACAATTGAGAACAATTTGCAGAGAATGAAGTAAATGGTAATCGCATGAGGCCAAGTCCGCGGAGTATGGGGGATGCTGCAAAATTTCCCATTTTAGGTCAGTTAGTTTTCTTTGGGTGGTTGATGCAACGTCTTGATGAAAAATGACATATTTTCTGTTTATTAAATGTGATCGTTTTTTTAAACTAATTCCGGGTTTAAATTATCCTGTTGTTGACAATACTTGTCTGAATTTATTGTTTCATGCATCTCCCATACAGAAGAATACCTAATACACACGCTTCTACTTCATGCAGACCCTTTGCCGCAATTTATAGCCGCGCGTCTATATAGCTGACAGCGACTTAGTTCGAGCACGCCGAATTAACCCTACAGTCAATCCAGGCCATTTAATTTTTCTACTCCTCCGTGTTTATCTTTAGTTCTATCTCCCTTTCTTACCCTTAAACCTATTAAAACGTTTACCGCCTTGACTATGCCACTGAAGGGGTCACTTTCTTGGCCAACGAGCCGCTACTCTAGCCGCTTTCGTCGCCCCGCTGTCCCTGGCAAACCACAAACTTACCTACCATTATTCATTACTCTACCACCCGGTGTTAAAAGAATACACATAGAGGATTTTTTTTTGTAATTCTATTTTTTGTCTAACCATTGTTATTCACTGAGAACCCTTGATACACTCGTATTAGTATAAAATTAACTGAAATTGATAATATTATTTATTAAATAATAGAATTATCATTAAAGTGGGTTAAAAATATTTTATTCTATATATATATAATCATTCGGTGACGCTTTCGATCGCTTTCTTTTCATAGATAAATCAATATAAATATGGGCGTTCTATGCACCGCACATTTCTATGGTTGAGGACGGTTGACGTTTTATCATAGTTGTGCAAAATACTGCCATCTAGCGTCTCACTGCAAAGCTTCAAAAACTACCTAGTCTTTGCCTGCAGTTTTACTCACGGACGAGACTTTATATTTGCAATCAATATCACTCCAGCTCGTTTCGTATTTTGGGGACTCGAACCATGGAGTCGGATGCTACTAGCATCAAGCCTGAGCCAGGCGGGAGCGGCGATGACGCCGTTGGCTGTGAAACATCTCTCTTCGAGATAAATGCGATCGCGGCTTGTTTGCCGGTAGATTTTGAAGTGAAACCTGATATTAAGAATGGTTCTAAATGCGGCGAGTTTGAAAATATTTTTGTAAAAGAGGAACATACTAAAACTGACGATATTTCGGATCGGAAAATTTATGCTGTCAAGTCTGAGGCAGGGTCTCACGACAGCAGCGGTAACGAAGGAGCAAACGCTGGGGAGCTATACACTGATATAGATATATCTCTGCCCGATGTAAAGCAGGAATGCTTGGAGAACTCCAGGAATGCCAACCAGATTACCGGTAAGACGATAGTTTCTCAAGTCATGTTAATTATTACAATTATAATTATTACTCTCTGCATGTTACTTGACAAAGCGATCGCTTGGCCGTGAGTATCACTAGTTTATTGAATAGACTTGGTCGGACTGCCTCGACTTTAGTTTCATGTCGTCGACCAGTTTCACAACTCTGTCACTTCAAGAATTTTCATATATTATATAAATCAGTTTCAAAATATTTAACGCTAATGCTCTCAACCATTTAATACACTCCCGTAAACATCATATTTTTCTTTACAATCTTGCCAGTTATAGTATATTTTGAAATCCCCCCTATTCTCTGAGATCCATCTGAAATTTATACAGAAAGAAATCTAATGCTAATCTAATTGTTATTTTCATTATACATTTATGATATATTTTACATCGCACTTATTAATTATCAATCATTAATGTATTATTTAAACTGTCTATGATATTTTGATGTTTACGTTGGTAAACTAAATGTTAATGTTTTTCCGTAAGAAAATTCTCGAACATTTTTTATAATAATAGGTACGTGAAACACATTACTGATTCAATCGAATATTAAATAATTTATTGATTAATTAATTTAATTTATTTTAGAGATACAAACAGTCCAATAATAACTGATAATATAATCATACGAACTATGGAATAGTACATAAAAATAACAATTATAAACTAAAGAATAGTACATATTAACATATTAATATACAAAAAGTGTGTTTACAGTTTTAAAGTAGTGTATAGCTAGAGTAACGTATTTTAATGTTACGAAACGAAAATTATTTAAGCAATTTCTTCAGTCCAGTCTTTATGATAATCAAATGTTGTGTTGTTATTTAAGTCATTTTAAATCATTTTAATTTAACCTTTCGTATGACTTTTCCGTATACGAAAAGGATTATGACAGATCTGTCAAAATGTGAGCATGTACCTATTTATCTAATGAGATGTAGATGAACATATTTTCGTCATCTTTATAGACGATTAATCTTAAGATTATCCTTAAATTAATTGATCATATATGCTCTTAATTTATTTCCATTGTAGATGTCTTGAGACCACTGGATGCTGGTTGGACTACCCTATCTGTGTCACCGAATACGCCTGGTAGTGAGCCCAAATTGAAAAAGAAAAATAAAATAAGAAAATTATTTACTTTCAATGGAGAGAAACCGTTTTCATGTTCACAGTGCACATATTCATGTTTTCGGATACATGCATTAAAAAACCATATGCTTTCTCATACTGAGGAGAAAGAATTTTCTTGTTCGCAATGCACGTATTTGTGTAATCGGAAAGTATACTTAAATAGACATATGCTCACTCATAATACGGAAAAACGGTTTACATGTTCGCATTGCACTTATTCTAGTAATGAGAAAAGCCACTTTAGAAGTCATATTCTTACTCATAGTGGGGAGAAACCGTTTTCGTGTGTCTCCTGCTCTTATACGTGTAGTCAGAAAGAGTACTTAAAAAACCACATGGTTACTCACATGTCAGAAAAACGTTTTTCATGTGCGCAATGTAATTATTTATGTAATAAAAAAAGTTTGTTAAAATTCCACATGCTTACACACCGCGGGGAGAAACTATTTTCTTGTTCGCAGTGCGCTTACTCGTGCAATCGTAAAGGTTACTTAAAAATTCATATGTTAACTCATACTGGGGAAAAACCGTTTTTATGTTCTCAGTGTTCTTATTCGTGTAAGACGAAAGCGTGCTTAAGAAAACATATGCCTGTACACAGCATTGAGAGACCGTTTTCATGTTCTCTGTGTTCCTATTCTTGTAAAACGAAAGTATGCCTAACACACCATATGGTTACACACAGTGAAGAAAAGCCATTTTCATGTTCTCTGTGCTCTTATTCATGTAAGGAGAAAAGATGCTTAAGAAACCATATGCGTACACATAGTGGGGAGAAACCGTTTTCATGTTCACAGTGCTCGTATTCATGTCACGTGAAAGAGTTGTTAAAAATCCACATGTTTACTCACACTGGACAAAAACCGTTTTCATGTTCGTACTGCACATATTCGTGTAATTATAAAAAAGACCTTAAAAGACATATTTTTATTCACACGGGGGAAAAACCGTTCTTATGTTCGCATTGCACTTATTCGTGTAATCGGAAATGCTACTTAAAAAGACATTTGCTCTCTCATTCCCAGAAAAAACTGTTCACATGTTCGCAATGCTCTTATTCATGTAATTTTAAAGGAGACTTGAAAATGCATTCTCTTACTCACACGGGGGAAAAACCGTTTTCATGTTCGCATTGCACTTATTCCTGTAAGCGGAAATGCCATTTGCAAATACACATGCTTACTCATTCCCAGAAAAAAATGTTCTCATGTTCGCTGTGCACTTACTCGTGTAAGCGGAAATGCCACTTAAAGAGACATTTGCTTTCGCATAAATAACTGTTGAATATAATGAGACAGTCGTCAATTCAAGCAGAAAGCAATGCAAACTTGTAATTATTATTACAATTTTCCACAATTAATTCGAATTCGTATTTCTTCCGAAAATGCGAACAAGTTTTGGCGAACGATTAAATGTATTCCTGACTCCTGCATTGCAACCAAAACTGTATGGCAATAAGAATCTCTGACTGCTTGGAAAGAATCAGAATCCAGATGACTAATAGAGTTGGGTCGAAAGCGTCCGGAGCTACTCTTGACCCATATTATGAAGTGACTAGTGGATATGTGTTTATACATTGTAAGTTTAGATTTTTTAATAAATGTATCCACGAATTAACCCGTTTGTTAATTGCATTTTTACATATATCAAGTTCATAATGTCCTTAATGATCTAGTAATTGTTGTATTAACTCTTATTTTTTATTTATATTAATATTATTTACCATGTTTAATAGTGTTTTTTAACCTTACCTACCCGAAGCGGGGTATTCACATTCCCCATAGATCGCTTTAAACTCGACAACTCACTAATTATGTAAACGATTTCATTCTTAGTTTTTGTAATCTTCACGGAAATAGCGACGAAAATTTCGTCATTTTTTGTTTTTCAAATTTTTAAGCGTATAATATTTAAAAATATTGTTTTCTGTCCAGTGATCTTTGCGCGGTACATACACCCGCGTATGTCGATACCACACCCCTGTGTCTCATTTTTAAGTTATTGCGCTTATTATTTGTTACACTCTGACTAATGCACCAGGTACCCCCATACGAGGGAGACAGCTATATCGCTTATAGCGAATGGCGGTTGAGACCACGTCGCCCGTCATGAATGTTTTGTTATTGTTTGTATGCATACGATCCGGGGTGTTTCTATACCCCGCTACGGACCACTCTGAAGTTCTGGCCGCTCAGTGACGAAAAGGTTAAGTACCGGAATTTTTTTTTAAAGAAACACATCATGTTTACCACACTTTCTTCGGATGCTACACACCTTAAATTACTTTTCATCAAAGTCGCCACCATTATTAAGGCGCTTGTCATAACGGGGCACCAATATTTGTATACTTTGGTCATAGGAAGACGTCGCCCGGTATGAAAACCATGTGTGTACTCTGTCTTTGAGTTCACCATCGCTTCGCACCGAAGAACTGCTTTAGATGAAATTAAATATGGGAATTACTCAGCGCCAAATCAGGATACACTTGGCGATGGATGACAGTTAGTTTAATGTCACGTGCACTCAATAAACAAATCACGGACCGTAGCTAACAGACGGCACATGTACTGTCTATCTTACTATGATGTCCTTGGGATTGTGTAGTTGTGTGTGTATGCCGCTCCGCCGGGGCGTGTGTGCGGGGTTATGAAGGACGACGCGCGTCTCTCGACTTAATCGTTTGACTTGTAGTAGTGATATAACTTGTAACTAAATTGTATCTTACTATATGAGACAGCTGAGCGTTCGTGCAAACATGCTGTCACGGCGTTTCTACCGATGTAGTAAGGATGTGAAGAGCATCCTGTTTAAATCCTTCTTCACCACCATGTATATCTGAGAGCTCTGCTCGAAATACAAGACTTGACAGACAAATGTGAACTACATTAGTTATGCCGATGATATGGTTATACTAGCGCCATCTACAAAAGATATAAAAAAGCTTTTACAGATATGTGAAACATGCCAGTGAACACAATATTTCATACAATGCCAGCAAACCGGTCATAGTGGCGTTCAAATATGGAAAAGGGCCAGATGATAAAATAAGGTCAAATACCTTGGCCATATATTCAATGAAAATGGACAATACGATGATGATATAGAACGGCAGAGGAGACAGTTGAGCGTTCGTGCAAATATGCTGTCACGCCGTTTCTACCGATGCAGTCAGGAGGTGAAGAGCATCCTGTTTAAATCGTTCTTCTCCACCATGTATACCTGCGAGCTCCGGTCGAAATACAAGCGAGTGACGTATAACCGTCTCTGAATTCAGTACAACAACTCATACAGAATACTCTTCGGATTGGCGCGTTATTGCAGCGCATCTACAATGTTTACCGAAAGCCGTATACATGTATTCGTTCCGCTTCTGAGACATCGAGTTACTGGCGTAAAGCTGCGGCTGGAGCTCAGCACTCAGTACCGACTCTCTGGTGCAAGCGGCGCTCTCATGGAAAGCTGGTTCCCTGACCAGAGAATGGCAGCGCCTACAGATTAGCTACATATACGTACAATAATGGCCGTGACTGAAATAGTTATATATGTAATATTTATATTTTGTGTATGAACTTTTTACATTTTATTAACTTTAAAAAAAAATTTATTAATATTTTCCTTGGTTTTCTTTTTCACGGCATTATATTTATTTCATAACCTTAATGCATATCATAATATTTATTTATTTTTGTATTTGTATTATTTATTTATTTATATATATTTTGACATCCATATTTTTGTAGTTACAGAGGTGGATACATAACATACATAATACATAGTTTAATGTGTGGGATGGAGTAGACTTCACCTCTGATATATACAGCGTTGTCCTGGCTACTTTGCTAGACTAAAGTCTGTGTTAAAGTATCCAGTTTTTTTTTTTTTTTTTTTTCGTGCTGTTGTGGTGTTATTTGGAATAAAAAAATAAATCAAATATGAATAAAAAAGTAAGAATAAAATTTAAAAAATAAAAATATGTGGAGTGGGAGTGTTGTAGGACTAGTGAGTTATTAGTAAAAGAATTGTATACATTATAGTAAATTGTTGGATATCCATGCTTCTGATTCATCTCTACCTGATTGGATCATATATTGGGTCCATATTTGTGTAATCTTATAGTAATTGTACGATTTCCAGTTGGTACTGAGTGTATTGTATAGTTTCGGAGCTAGGAACATGTAGAATCTTTGATAAAATGTCGTTGTTGCTCTCGGAACTGGTGTGTAGATGTTTGTTGTTTGTCTAGTGTTGTGTCCATGATTTATTGCTTGGGGAGAGTTGTTATTAGTATGGAAGTATTGAACGAGTCTCAACATAAAGATTTGTCTTATATCAAGGACATTGTACTCTTTAAATATAAGGTCTGATGGATATCTAAAGGGACGACCAATTATTACCTTGAGAATTGTTTTTTGTGCTTTTTTAGCCGACTCCAATATTGTTTTTGCTGCTCCTCCCCAAACTAAAATAGCATAATTGATTAAAGAGTAGCACAGTGCAAAGTACACCGATTTCAAGAGTTTGCAATCAACTATACATCGAATTCCTTTAAAAAAGTAAATTAGTTTTCTTATGCGTTTTGCTAGATTCGATATATGTTCTTTCCAGTTAAGATGATCATCGATCAGTACTCCCAGATGTCGAATAATTTTGACTCTTGTCAGTTTTTCACATTGGCATGCGGACGCCGTGGTCTTGTTTGCTTTGCAGTCATGAACGACGAGTGTAGGACTTTGACGTGGTGTTGTTCTTTCGTTAATACAGAAACATATATATTTTAATTTTTTTGTATTAAGTGATAGGAGGTTCGTATCAAACCATTTTTTCGCCTTGTTCAGACCATCCTGTGCACGAGTATTGACCTCTTCCCAAGACTTACCCTCAAAGCAAAGCACGGTGTCATCCGCGAAAGTGATTATTTTTCCATTGTTTAGGGTCATATTACAAAAGTCGTTAATGTATACTAGAAATAATATAGGACCTAAAATGCTTCCTTGTGGAACACCGTGTGTTATCAATGATGGATTGCTGTATTTTTCATTATTTTGGACAATTTGACGTCTATTTGTTAAGTAATCCTTAAACCACTTACATGCTATGCCCCTTACTCCTATGTTTTCAAGTTTTTTTAGCAATAGTTGGTGCGGTACGGTGTCGAATGCTTTTGCAAGGTCAAGAAAAATCCCCATGCATTTGTTTCCCTTGTCCAGGTTCGATACGATATATTCCACGAGAGACATGAGTGCATCTTCTGTGTTGCGTTTCGATCGGAAACCAAATTGTTGATTCGATAGAATGTTGTTTACATCCAGAAATTTAAGGAGCCTCCGTTTAACAATTTTTTCTAGAATTTTTGAAAAAACACTTAGAAGAGAAATCGGTCTATAGTTGGATACATCACTAGGGTTTCCGCTTTTATAGATTGGGCATAGCAACGAATCTTTTAGCACGGTTGGAAAGACCCCAGTTTGTAAACTCAGGTTAGTAATAAATGCAAGTGGTTCGGTTACGTATGACTTAATTTCTTTTACAAGCTTGATAGAAATACCATCTTTACCTGGAGCACTATTAGTTTTTAATCCCTGTATAACTGTGTTAATTTCATGTGGTGTAGTCGGAGTTAAAAATAATGAGTTTGATGTTTGCGAATTTAGGCGGACATTATTACATAACTGTAATTCCTTTGTGTTCATTCTAAGTAAGTGATCATCTGAAATTTTTTTACCTATTGAGGAGAAGTATTTATTTATATAGTTTAAAATATCAGTCTGATTTTCATCAGTATTTGGAATGTTTTCATCATTAACCATCTGAAATACTTTATTACTTTTTTCTATATTAGAATTGGTAAATTCTCTAATAATTTGCCAACATTTTTTTGTATTGGTTTTATTTTGATCTACTAAATTTCTATAATATAATATTTTCGCCGTTTTTGTTGCCTTATTACAGATATTTCTGTATCGCTTGTATTGAATTCGTACGTCTAAGTTGAGAGGATACTGCTGAACTTTTTTGTGAAGTTTGTCGCGCTTTCTTATACTTGAAATTAGACCCTCAGTGATCCACGGTTTTATGTTTTTTTTTGTAGAGTGAGATTTATAATACTGGTTTTTAGTGATGTGTTGTTGCAATATAGTATTAAATTCTTTAAAAGCTGAGTTTACATCCTCGCAGTCATATACTGAATTCCATGCTTCCTGTTCTAGGTCTTTAATCAGTTCGTTGTAATTGATACATTTTCTTCGCAGATTGTTAGTTTTGTGTGATTTTTTGGTGTACTGTTCGATGCCCATCATAACCGGAAAGTGGTCGGTTATAGGTGATTGACAAATTACTGCAAATAGAAATATATATTATCCTTATGGCTAATCGGGTTAAAAAAAAACCTGATCACGCAAGAATAAACATTATGCTTCGACGATTATTGCCAGCAGACGAAAATAATGAACAAACAGTTATCAGCTTCCATAATAAAATAAATTTAAAACATTGTAGCTACGTGGCAGCAGAGAGTTGGAATTCTATAAAATTTTATAGATTTTGAAAAGACCGTTAGTAAATTCCAATAACACAGTAGAAAGTGATAAACGAGATATTGCTGAAGCAATAGCACAAATTTCAATATGTGCTGAACGTGAGGAAGAACATGTAACCAAGTGGCTACATTGCAATACGAACGGTCCTGGATTCATAATTTTGAATGATAAGGAAATAATTAAAGAAATATCTGCCTCAGATGAACGAGATCGAGAAGACGAAGAAGAGTTTGCGAAGTAAGAAATAGTTGACAGCTGGACAAAAATATAGCCATGGGTTACGCTAATCCGGGTAATAACGGCTAGAATTTTATAGAGACTTTTCATAAGATAATAATTTCTTTTTACTGTCCAGAATCTTTAATAATGCACAGCTTTTTTACTTGTATCAGTGCACGCCCCTGGTATTCATTAACCTAAAACTTACGTTTAGATTCTTTGGAAATTCATACTTTCTGAAGCTTTTCATTGTTTAGATGTCGCAGTTTGAGAGCCAAGAAGAGTGTAATTCAAGACAACACATACGTCTCAAAAGTATTCGTGATTTAGCAGCTTCAAAAAGAACAGCTAGCTTTAAGCAAAAATTGATAATTGAATTTCTTAATAAAAAATAATTTAATATATACGTAAATCTAGACAAATACAAAATATTTAACTATACGTACATGTCTTTCATTGTCAATTTTTTTCGATTATCCGGATTTTTACTTATCCGGACTACCTTCATCCCCAATTAGTTCGGATAATCGAGGTTCTACTGTATTACTATTTTAGTACGTGTAAAATCCTATGCTACGTATATATCTACGGATAAATAAACTGATTCTGCCTTATAAACATGTTAGATTACAAAATTATTAACATATATAACACGTGTTCTCTATCGTCTATATGAATTTTAAGTGTACAATATTGTCTCGAGACAATTGGAAAATACAATTTATAGCTGATATTTTAAACTATATAAATAAATACTTCTCCTCAATAGGTAAAAAAATTTCAGATGATCACTTACTTAGAATGAACACAAATGAATTACAGTTATGTAATAATGTCCGCCTAAATTCGCAAACATCAAACTCATTATTTTTAACTCCGACTACACCACATGAAATTAACACAGTTATACAGGAATTAAAAACTAATAGTGCTCCAGGTAAAGATGGTATTTCTATCAAGCTTGTAAAAGAAATTAAGTCATACGTAACCGAACCACTTGCATTTATTACTAACCTGAGTTTACAAACTGGAGTCTTTCCAACCGTGCTAAAAGATTCGTTGCTATGCCCAATCTATAAAAGCGGAAACCCTAGTGATGTATCCAACTATAGACCGATTTCTCTTCTAAGTGTGTTTTCAAAAATTCTAGAAAAAATTGTTAAACGGAGGCTCCTTAAATTTCTGGATGTAAACAACATTCTATCGAATCAACAATTTGGTTTCCGATCGAAACGCAACACAGAAGATGCACTCATGTCTCTCGTGGAATATATCGTATCGAACCTGGACAAGGGAAACAAATGCATGGGGATTTTTCTTGACCTTGCAAAAGCATTCGACACCGTACCGCACCTACTATTGCTAAAAAAACATGAAAACATAGGAGTAAGGGGCATAGCATGTAAGTGGTTTAAGGATTACTTAACAAATAGACGTCAAATTGTCAAAAATAATGAAAAATACAGCAATCCATCATTGATAACACACGGTGTTCCACAAGGAAGCATTTTAGGTCCTATATTATTTCTAGTATACATTAACGACTTTTGTAATATGACCCTAAACAATGGAAAAATAATCACTTTCGCGGATGACACCGTGCTTTGCTTTGAGGGTAAGTCTTGGGAAGAGGTCAATACTCGTGCACAGGATGGTCTGAACAAGGCGAAAAAATGGTTTGATACGAACCTCCTATCACTTAATACAAAAAAATTAAAATATATATGTTTCTGTATTAACGAAAGAACAACACCACGTCAAAGTCCTACACTCGTCGTTCATGACTGCAAAGCAAACAAGACCACGGCGTCCGCATGCCAATGTGAAAAGCTGACAAGAGTCAAAATTATTCGACATCTGGGAGTACTGATCGATGATCATCTTAACTGGAAAGAACATATATCGAATCTAGCAAAACGCATAAGAAAACTAATTTACTTTTTTAAAGGAATTCGATGTATAGTTGATTGCAAACTCTTGAGATCGGTGTACTTTGCACTGTGCTACTCTTTAATCAATTATGCTATTTTAGTTTGGGGAGGAGCAGCAAAAACAATATTGGAGTCGGCTAAAAAAGCACAAAAAACAATTCTCAAGGTAATAATTGGTCGTCCCTTTAGATATCCATCAGACCTTATATTTAAAGAGTACAATGTCCTTGATATAAGACAAATCTTTATGTTGAGACTCGTTCAATGCTTCCATACTAATAACAACTCTCCCCAAGCAATAAATCATGGACACAACACTAGACAAACAACAAACATCTACACACCAGTTCCGAGAGCAACAACGACATTTTATCAAAGATTCTACATGTTCCTAGCTCCGAAACTATACAATACACTCAGTACCAACTGGAAATCGTACAATTACTATAAGATTACACAAATATGGACCCAATATATGATTCAATCAGGTAGAGATGAATCAGAAGCATGGATATCCAACAATTTACTATAATGTATACAATTCTTTTACTAATAACTCACTACTCCTACAACACTTCCACTCCACATATTTTTATTTTTTTAATTTTATTCTTACTTTTTTATTCATATTTGATTTATTTTTTTATTCCAAATAACACCACAACAGCACGAAAAAAAAAAAAAAAAAACTGGCTACTTTAACACAGACTTTAGTCTAGCAAAGTAGCCAGGACAACGCTGTATATATCAGAGGTGAAGTCTACTCCATCCCACACATTAAACTATGTATTATGTATGTTATATATCCACCTCTGTAACTACAAAAATATGGATGTCAAAATATATATAAATAAATAAAATAGCTGTTATACACAGTAAACTTTCAAAACAAATTCAATTTGCTGTCTTGCATGTAAAGAAATGCCAGAGACTTCGTTTTTCCTCGAAAATTTGAATTCCCGCAACCATTTCTTGTAAAAATTATGTTGCCATAAATACTTCGATAGCTAGTTCTGAGTTTTCTAATGGTAATGATGAGTACAGTAATTCAATCTATGTAAATTCAAATTACACAAACCTTTGTGAACCTGTGCTGGCTGACGCCGACGTCGCTCTCCTTGTAGCCTGATGGTCCTTAAATCTGCTGGTCAGCCACCGAAAACCTTCTCACAACCGATAATCCGAAAATATATAGTGCAAAATGTTTTTATTATCACCGCCGCGAATCGCAAAAACTCTTTTCCCAGAAGCAGCTTCGCTATTGTTTTGTTTTTAAATCTACACAAAAAGAACACACATATTCAAAATTTTATATCAGACCTACCTATCGAAGTATAAAAGCGAGTAAACAAATGTATTATTTAAATTGGCTGTCACATTTTGATGTTTCGGTTGATAAACTAAATCGAACGTCATTTTTGTATTATGTATATATTTCTAGACAGCGATTATAATTAAATTATTTCTCGAGATAAGCCGTCAGAAAATTCTCCAGCATTTTTTACAATAATATGTGGAACACGATAATGGTTCAATCGATAATAAAATAATTATATATTTTAACAAAAAGAAGACAAATACTCAAAATTTTATGTCAGACCTACCTATCGAATTATAAAAGCGCGTAAACAATGTTGGCATGTTGGTTGTGTTGTCTATGGTAGTCATTCAGTCCATAGTTAAAACTGTGATCACTATTTTCTTGTTAAGTTACCATTCTAAATATTTATTTATTCTATGGCGACCCTTGCCACCGCTTACTTGACGTTTTATCTTTCTTGTGGCTTCGCACTCCCTGAGAGAACCTCCCGCTGATTAGAATATCATCTAGCGTCCCACAGCGCTGGCCTGCTGAAGCTACCTGGTCCTCTCAAGCTCAACTTACAACCGGTGATAACTTTATATTTGCAAATAAAAATCAGTCCAGTTAGTTTCGCGTTTTGTGGAGCCGAAACCACCATGGAGCCGAAAGCTCTTACCGTCAAGCCTGAGCCAGGGTCCCCAGCCGGGAGCGGCGATGACGCCGTCGGCTGCGGAACATCTCTCTTCGAGATTAATCCAATCGCGGCTAGTTTGCCGGTAGATTTTGAAGAGAAACCTGGCCTTACGAGTGATTCTCAATGCGGAGAGTTTGAAACTGTTTTTGTAAAAGAGGAATATACCAAAATTGAAGATCTTTCCGGTCCAAAAACTTCTGCTATAAAGCCTGAGCCAGGGTCTCCCGCCAGAGAGGGCGGTGGGGGGCCTTGCACTGATATAGATATATATCTGCCCGATGTGAAGCAGGAATGTTTGAAGAATTCCAGTAATGCCGACCAGATCAACGGTAAGACGATGGTTTCTTAAGTCGTGTTAATTATTAAAATTGATCTATTTACTCTCTGCACGTTACTCGACACAGCTGTCTAAAGCTAATGCACGTCACTCATCGCGAAGAGGCCGCTTGGTCACGAGTAGCTGTTGTTTGTTGAAGAGACTTGGTCGGACTGCTTCGACTTCAGTTTCATTCCATCGACCAGTTTCACTTCCGGAATTATCATATATTTTGTACCTAACTGTAAACCAATATCAAAATATATAAACCATCTCTTAACTGTCAACCATTTAATACACTTCCGTAAATATTTATCGCTGCCGTCGTCACCTTGGTTATGTAAGTGTATTTGTAATATTTTTCATAACAATCCTGCCAGTCTTATTACAAAGTGCACGTGTGTTTTGATATCGCACCCAAAGAGGAGTATGGATATTGTTATTTTTATTACAGTTTTACTTACTTACTTACCATCACACCGTTTCCCCGTGGGGGTAGGCAGAGAGGATAGAGCGCCACACTCTTCTATCATGACACACAATTTTCGCCTCATCCTTATTCATACATCTTCTTATACAAGCTCGCCGATTGTTGAGGCTTCTAACAGAACCATCCTCTATTACCTGGTTTACCTGGTCGTCTATTTCTGGTCCATCAACACTTGCATCGTATATCTTTCTTACCATTCTCTCCTCATCATCCGCTCCATATGACCGAACCACCTGAGTGATCCTTTTTTAATCTTACTCACTATACTAACATCAGCTTTACATTCTTTTCTTATTTCTTCATTCTTTATTCTATTATAAATAGACTTGCCACAAATACGTTTAAGTGATCTCATTTCCACTGCATTCAGTCTACTGTCGTTCCTTTTCTGCCAGCTCCATGCCTCACTTCCATACATCAGTGTCGGTACCAGGATTCCATTGTGCACCACTAGTCTTGCCTCGGTTGACAAATTCCCGTCGGATATAATTCCATTCAAAGCGCCGTTCACTTTATTCCCTGCAGTCACCCTCCTTTCCGTTTCTATCGAACACTCTTCCCAAATACACAAACTCATCTTCTTGTTCCAAACATTCATCAGCTCCAAGTATTAAGCTTTCGTCCTCCTCGAATACCATCACTTTCCACTTGTTAACATTCATAATGAGGTCGCTTTCCTTGCATACATCGTACATTGTACTTACCAGATTCTGTAGTTCTTGTTCATTATTCGCCATTAGTACTGCATCATCGGCGTACAATAAACAGCATACAATAAAATCGCCCATTTTTGCTCCTACATTCATACATTCCAGTTCTTTCACGCGTTTATCCATAGACAAGTTGAACAACCATGGAGACATTACATAACCCTGCTTGACACCCTTTGTAATGTCAAACCATGGTGTGAGTGCTCCATTGACTCTTTACAACTTTAACTTATTATTTAAATTGCCTATGATATTTTCGTTGGTAAACTAAATCTAAAATGTATTATTTAATGTTTTTTTCGAAATAAGCTCTTTGAAAATACTCGACATTTTTTTATAATAATATGTGGAACACGATACTGGTTTAATCGAATATAAAATAAATGATTGATAATTCCAATAACGGTAACTGATATTATATAAACGAGTCCATCAGACCTAGTTCACAATATTTTATAGGTGGATATCTGACTAAATTACCAGTTTCAAATTTATACATAATCGTGTTAAGCTTGAAGTCTACGTACTTCGAAATAACTATTTGCAAAATTTTACCATTATTAATTATATTTTTGCTTCAGGTACTAAGTCATTTAACAAAAAATAGTCTAACCGCTAAAAATTCGATGACTTTTAGTTTTTTGTATTCAATATATGGTTTAAAATAAATAAAATATTTAAATTTATCTAAATAATTGCATAATTATATATTTTTTAAATGATATGGTTGAGATTAGGCATTAATTCCTTAAATATTTTCAATTCGTCAGTTAGTCAGCAGTTCACTCTCGCCGAGGCTCCTGGCCTCGCCTCGCCTCTTCTACGCTTCGACCGTAATGCGGCCAAGTGAGATGGCAGTGTCGCCACGATTAGGCGATGCAAGCCGAGAGCTGCAGTAAATTCTCGTGCTCGGCTCCTCTCGCCATGCCTCGACGAGAGTGGACTGCTGGCATTACACGAACCGCGGAATAGTACAAATTATCAAAATAATAATCAATAAGTGTGCTTAATGTTTTAAAGTAATGTACACCTAGAGTAAGGTATTTTAATATTTAAGAATAGATCTTTATTCTGGTAGAAGAGAAGATCTTCCGAAAGAAAAATTATTTAAGTAATCCATTCGTTATGAAAATAAAAGTTATGTTGTTATTTTAAATAATTTTAATTTCACCTTACAAATGACTTTTCAGTATATGAAAACGCTTATGTGCCCACTTATCTAATGAGATGTCGATCAGTCTTCTTAAATTAATTGATCATAAATGCTCTTTAATTTATTTCCATTGTAGATATCTTGAGAACACAGGATTCTGTTTGGACAACACCGTCAGTGTCACCGAAGACCCCCGGTAGTGAGCCCAAATTGAAGAAGAAAAATAATATAAACAAATTATATAAACTGACTGGAGTGAAACCTCATTCATGTTCACAGTGTGCTTATTCATGTTTTCGGTTAGACGCATTGAAAAGCCATATGATTACTCACAATGTCGAGAAAGAGTTTTCATGTTCACAGTGCACGTATTTGTGTAATCGTAAAATGTACTTAAATAGACACATGCTGTCTCATAATGAGAAAAAACTGTTTTCATGTTCGCATTGCACTTATTCTAGTAATCAGAAAAGACACTTAAAAAATCATATTCTTACTCATAGTGGAGAGAAACCTTTTTCATGTTCCTATTGTACTTTTTCGTGTCGTCAGAAAGATTATTTAAAAAACCACATGGTGAAGCATATGAAGGAAAAACCAATTTCGTGTTCGCAGTGCAATTATTTATGTAACAAGAAAAGCTTGTTAAAATATCATATGCTTACACACCGTAGGGAGAAACTATTCTCTTGTTCACAGTGTACTTACTCGTGCAATCGTAAAGCCTACTTAAAAATTCATTTATTTTCTCACACGGGTGAAAAACCGTTTTTATGTTCTCAGTGCTCTTATTCGTGTAAGACGAAAGCGTGCTTAAAAAAACACATGTCTAGACACAGCATTGAGAAACCATTTTCATGTTCTTTGTGTTCTTATTCGTGTAAGACGTCAGCGTGCCTAAGACACCATATGGTTACGCACAGTGAGGAGAAACCATTTTCATGTTCTCTGTGCTCTTATTCGTGTAAGACGAAAGGATCTTTAAGACACCATATGCTTAAACATAGTAGTGAGAAACCATTTTCATGTTCACAATGCTCTTATTCTTGTCATGTTAAAGAGTTATTAAAAATCCATATGTTTACTCACACGGGGAAGAAACCGTTTTCATGTTCGTATTGCACATATTCGTGTAATTATAAAAGAGACCTTAAAAGACATCTTTTTACTCACACGGGGGAAAAACCGTTTGCATGCACGCTATGCGCTTACTCGTGTAATCGGAAATGCCATTTAAAAAGACATCTGCTTTCGCATTCCCAGAAAAAACTGTTATCATGTTCGCAATGCTCTTATTCGTCTAATTTTAAAGGAGACTTGAAAATACACATTCTTACTCATACGGGTGAAAAACCGTTTTCATGTTCGCATTGCACTTATTCGTGTTATCGGAAATGCAACCTAAAAATACATTTGCTCACGCATTCCCAGAAAAAACTGTATTCATGTTCGCATTGCACTTATTCATGTAAACAGAAAGCCCACTTAAAAAGACATTTACTCACTCATTCCCATAAAAAACTGTTCTCATGTTCGCATTGCACTTATTCGTGTAATCGAAAATGTCAATTAAAAAAACACCTGCTTTCGCACACATAACAAGTGAATATCATGTAATTGCTGCAAAGGTACGACAATTAACGACCCAATACAAACATAACTAGCAGTGAGCGATCGGCTAATGTCGATTGCTATGATGGTTCGTTCGCTGCTAATAGTAGTCGCTGATCGACTACTGCCAGTGTTTTAGTAAAACTGATTTGTTGAATGTTGAAAATATTAATAATCACCTAGAGAAACTGTTGCTGTTAGTACATTATGATTCACATATAATCATATTATTATATTGAACTATCGTATCCAGTCTCTAATATCTGAACGAAATTTAAAATCTTGTTGCAAAAATTAACGTTCAGTGGATGGATATAAATGAAATAATGTTGTAACTCTACTTGAGTTTATTAGCACTACTCGAGTTTCGAGCAAGTGTAACTCTCATCGACATTTGAAGTATTAAACTGACTTCACATAAATATAGGTAATAATTATATTTGTTTATTCTTATTAAATGTGTTTGTTATTTTAGTGTTTATACATTTTATCCTGAACACTCATAATTTTAATTAATCCGACAGAAATAATTTTTTTAAATAGTATTATTTATTAAGGAAAACACATTTTTATTGTGAAGTTGTAATTATTCAGAACAGACGCTCTGTGATATTTTAAATACTAAATTAATGTATTAATTCTAAATATGTACATATAAAATCAAAATAATGTAGATGGCTTTCAAATAATGGAACGACAGGTGTATTAGTTTGAAAAAATGTAACACATGGGTTCGAAAATTTGTCATGAAAAATACTGGCGTTATAACACAATTGGTAGTGTACTTCCCCGGATTGGAAATAGTGATCCAGGTTCGAATCACGGTGACGCAAAAACAATATTTTTCGACAAAATTGATTTTATATGTGTATATTTATAATTAATACATTAATTTAGTATTTAAAGTATTATTTAGATTGTTTATAATATTAGTTAATTGTGCTGAGTGTATTTTAGCCAATATTTTATTTATTTATAATTGTTTTAATTGTAGTTTTAACGTATATTAATAAACCTACCGGTAAATTATCCGTATATTTTGTATTCGGTATAGTTATTCGATTAACGGTAATAGAGACCAAATAATGAAATCACCGATGAGTTCAACCATTATTTCAACTCGGTAAATGTGAAAATTTGACTAAAAATTTAACTTCGCATTCTAAATATAAATTGAAAACCGATTTAAAAAATATCAAGATAAAATTATCAAAATTTAAAACTAAATACATCTCCTGGAATAGATTTAACCTCATCGTGTATATTAAAAAAAAATACAAAAACTATTTAATTAAACATTTGATAGAATTAAGAAAGTTATAATGTTTTTTTTTAAGTTGGATATTCCGAAATTCTGACAGACCGATTTCTATGCAATCTAATTACACTAAGATATTCGAAAAATATCGAATATATATAGAATATAGCTCTGTGATATTTTAAATATGAATTAAATATATTAATTAGAAAGATATACATATAAAATCAATTTTATCAAAAAATATTGTTGTCGCACCTTGCCTTGAATCTATTTTCAAACCGGGGAAGTGCATTATCCAACTACGCTGCAATGACGATGTTTTTAGCGACTTTTTTAGTTGGATAATGCACCGAACCAAACAAGTTTTTAAACATTTTTCTTATATATAAATTTATATTACTTATTTATATAAATTTGTATCTATCACAACTATCACACCAGGAGCAAAACTAATGAGCATGTCTCTCTTATCTTATCTTCTAAAAATGTCTATATTTAGAATAGCACAGAGATATGCATCGTTCATTGCTCCTAAACTGTATAAGCATCTGTCAAAATCTAGTTAATTAACAAATATAATTGTACAATATTTTGAGTATTTCCAAATCTTTGTAAGAACTAATTACTGTGTTTTATCCCCTGGGGGAATGTCATCAAGATTAAGATGTCTCACAGAGACGAAGCTATTATTTTATATGTGAAGTATGGAAGTCTTGGGCATTACAGGACTTACGAACTGTCATCGGCTGGCTTAAGTGATCGCTTTACACAATGTAACGTTCACCTATTTACCCACGCTGCCACATCTATCAAATTTTCGGAAGTTGTATATATTAAATCAAGGTGGAACATTTCACTTATTTATTATGCTGTCGCCATCTATTGACATTTTATAAAAATTTGATATTCTTTCTCATGTAATAGTCCAGATGTCGCTGAAGCTGAAACGTAATTTGAAGTGGAGGCAATATCCTTTATATATATATATATAGAAAATTCAATCGAATTATTAACCTGTACTAGAATACGTCAGATATTTTTAAATTTTTAATTTCATATTTAAGACCAGTATATTTTTTACAATATTTTGAGTGTGTCCAAATCTTTGTAGCAACTAATTACTGGGTCTTATCCCCTGGGGGATTGTGCATCAAGATTAACGTGGTAGCGCGGGTAAATAGGTGAACGTTACTTTGTGTAAAGTGATTGTTTAAGCCAGCCGATGACAGGTCGTAAGCCCCGTAACGCCCAAGACATCCGTACAATCTCATATACAAATAATAGCTTCGTCTCTGCGAGACATCTTAAAATATAATTGTGTTAAAAAAATACGTCCTCAAATAGCTAATATATAATTATGTATTAGACATCTTTCCCGTGTTCTAATTTTATTTATTGTTATTAAGTTTCATATTGTATTTTTATAGATCTTGATATATGTTATTATATAAATGACGATAGCCACCACCGTAGTAAAATATCTTTCTTTTCTGTGGGTGCGTGGCTCCATTGTTGCAATTTTGTTGTTATTAAATATATATATATATATATATGTAGATAATTTTTTTATTGTATTCAAATTGAACAGATGTTGTTTTAAATAAATTTAAAAGCTCTAATGTAACCTAAATGTTATATTTATTATGTACTTTTCGAATATTTTATTAACGAATAATGATAATAATAATTTAATCGTCCGGTAGGTACAAGGCGAAATTTTTACAATGTATATACAGGATGGCCCAAAAAAAGTGAGAACATTTCGTAAAATATGATATAATTACGTGGAAACGTCGGACACTGATGTATGGAAGTGAGGCCTAGAGCTGGCAGAAAAGGAACGAAAGTAGACTGAGTGCAGTGGAAATGAGATCGCTTAGGCGTATTTGTGGCAAATCTATTTATAACAGAGTAAAGAATGAAGAAAAAAGGAAAGAATGTAAAGCTGTTGTTAGTAAAGTGAGTAAGGTTAAGAATGGATCACTTCGGTGGTTTGGTCATATGGAACGGATGAATGAGGAGAGAATGTTAAGAAAGATATATGACGCAACAGTTGGCACGACCAGGTAAACCAGATAATGGAGGATGGTTCTGTTAGAAGCCTCAACAATCGGCGAGCTTGTATGAGAAGATGCGTGAATGTGGATGAGGCGAGAATTGTGTGTCAGGACAGAAGAGTGTGGCGCTCTATCCTCTCTGCCTACCCCCGCGGGGACACGGCGGGATGGTAAGTAAGTAAGTAACAATAGCTTAAATTGTTTACTAATTTACTTGCTTACCTGTTTACCTGTATTACGTTTTATTTCGACAATTTTCGATCGCCATCTTTGATTATTAATTTTCCCATTGTTTATATTTGGTTTTTTTAAATTTTCGCCTGCAATGACAAAAATCACCAAAGAAGACCGCGTTCTGATCAAAAATTTGCGAATTTAAAAACGTCGGGGTGCTAGGAAAATGATCAAAGTTCAAGATCAAACAATGCCTGGAGTATAGCTATACATTACAGCAGGACAGAGTTCCATCTCACACAGCCAAAAATACAATCAACTTTCTTCGTTGTGAGAATGTTAATTTCATCGAGCCGGGCATGTGGCCACCGAACAGGACAGATTTGAACCCACTAGATGATGCGATATGGGGTGTTTTGATGATTTCTGATTAGCTAAATATTGTGTAAAAAAAATTACACTTAGAATTATAATTAATTACTAGCCTACCCGTACGTTCCCTGCAGAGACGCAGTACTCTATTGTCAAACTATTCCAGATTAAAAAAAATCCCTATTACACTTTGATAAAATCATAAAAAGTATTTTGATGGAAAAATAAGAAGAAGAGGAACAGTGAAAGATGTAAATATATATGCGTTACACATTTATTTATCACCAGAAATTTTAAATTTAAATATTGACCTGTTAATGGTTGAGAAAAGCTACAAAAACAAATGTGATGGTAGACAAACCATTTTCATGTAAAGAATAAAGTTCATTGCATTTAAAAATAAACATATTGTGTCATTCTGGACACATTTGTAATTTCCGTGATGATGTTGAATACTATTTAAACAAACCCACTGCCCGCCCGCTACACCATTTAGTAGAACCTAACCTAACCTTACTTTATGTAATCTAATCCAACTTGACCTAAAAGATAAAAAAAAACCAAATATTTTGTTAATACTATGTCAAAATCATAAAAATGAATGTGACAGGAAAAGAAAAAGAATAAGAATAGTGAAAGATAAATATATATATATATATATAACTTTTAAAATCTCAAAACGCACCAAAACTATTGATGAGAAACGCCATTTTATATAGTTGCACACCGACTAATTCAACAAAACGCCGTATCTACCTAGTTACCGTTTAAAAGTCGATAAAAATCCACGAAGTCGGCGATCTCTCGTAATTTAGTAATAAACAATCGGTCATTTTAAGTTTTCACACTAAAAAAGTCTCGTAACTGCCTTTTTATCAAATATGTCATAGCTTTTCGACATCGTACTGCCATCTATGGTTTTTATCTCGTAATTCAGAAATAAACAATAAAAATAGAGGTGGCCATTTTTGTTTTAATTCGATGTACATCTACCATATAAGGGGACATTAAAAATGTTTTAACATAGATATGCATTTCGTCATCTTACTGCCATCTTTTGTCGTAATTTAAAACTAAACAACAATGGCTGTCTGGTATGTTTGTTGTTTCCTCCATGTTGTTTCTGATCATGTGAACTAACTTCAAGCGAACAAATTTTTTTTTTCTTTAGGTTCAAATTACGAAATATAAAATGTTGTAACATTTTTCAATGGTTACGTCCCTGTTCATTGTTTAACATAACCACGAATACCCTTAGCTTCGTCTCTACGTATTTGTAAATAATCAATTCATATTATTTACTAAACAAACTTTATTACAAAGTTGAGAGTTTCTTTCAAATCCGCCAAGATCTTTAATCTTCGGCGGTTCTTCGTTACGTACGTCTTCCATGGTTTCTTGGGGTGGTCATGACAGAGGCCTGTGTAGGTGGTTGCACACTACCACCCCCATGTGCTCGTACCTTTTTCGTCTATGTACAGGGCTTTGTACAAGAGTTCGCAATAGCATTCGCGAGATAATGCATCATTTAGCGAAACTAATTTTTCATGGGGTTGGGGGGGGAGGAGTCCTTTATAATTCTCATGAATATATAATTAAGCATGTTTTCGAATATTTCAAATCAAAATTATGCAATTTTGAGGAATGTCTAAATAACGCAATTTAGAGGTATATCAAAATTACGTTTACGCAATTTATTGTAAATTGTGCAATTTTAATGACTTTCAATATTTTCAAAATTACTCATTTTTTAGGAATTTAAAAATTACGCAATTTTGAAGAATATCAAAATTACGCAATTTTGCAGAATTTCAAAATTTTTAGGATTTTTAAAATAACGAACTTTTTAGGAATTTCAAAATTACACAATTTTGAGGAATTTCAAAATTACGCAATTTTAATGACTTTCAATATTTTCAAAATTACAAATTTTTTTGTAATTTCAAAATTTTTAAGAATTTAAAAATTACGTAATTTTGAGAAATGTCAAAATAATCCAATTTTGAGGATATCAAAATTACGCATTTTTTAGGAATTCAAAATTACGTAATTTTGAGGCATTTCCAAATAACGCAATATGCTATATGTATACTAAATATCTCACAACTCTCCAGTTACATACTACGTATCTCCATCGGCATATCACTTTTCTAGACAAAGGTTGTTCCCAAAACAATCTTCTTTGTTATAGAAACAATGTTTATTCTAACCAATATATAATTTCCATTGTTAAATATGATTATCTCCCACCAAATAGTCAATTTATATATTCCATAATTTAATCAAATTTTCGGATTATAGGACAAATACACTCAAGAGACAAATGTTTTGACTTGCACTGTTGAACTATATTTTTTAACCATTGAGAACTATTTGCAGAAATCAGAATCACCGGTGATGGTCCGGGGAGTAAGGGGGATGCTGTCAAACTTCTCATTTCGGATCAATTAGTTTTCTTGAGTTGGTTGATGCAACATGTGCTTTGGAATTATCTTGATAACAAACTACGTCTTTTCTGTTTATCAAATGTGGTCGGTTTGCACTAATCTCTGATTTATATTATCCAAGTGTTGACAATACTTATTAGCATTTATCGTTTCATGCATCTCCCATACAGAAGTATTCCCAATACATATGCTTTTAGTTCCTCGTCGGCAACTTTATTCAAGTACACGTTCATTTGAAACCTATAACTGGTGACAACTGTATATTTACAATAAATGTTTCTACGATCAAGCCTGCCAGGATCTTCAGCTGGGAGCGGCGATGACGCAGTCGGCTGTGAAACATATTCGTCACTGAAGAGGCTACTTTCACTGCCAACTGCCTCTGTGTATGTCGCCAAACCGTCCCTATCAAAATCCCGAAATTGTAAACCGAAGCTATTCGCGGTGTCAAGCGGTTCACCGCTACTTTCAGTTAATGGACTACCGCGTGCTCTATATAGATTTATTTTGCCATTTCCACTGTCTCTCATTTATCTCTATTGATACCCTCGTATCAGTATCTAATTGAATTTAACTCGATAAGCTATCAAATAATAAATAAAGTAGCTAAACAATCTCATTTACTATGTAGTCACTCGGTGAAGTTTTCGATCGTTTTTTTTTTTCATAGATAAATCAATATATTCTTGGACTTTCTTTGCTCTGTTCATTTCTATGGTCGAGAACATTTGACGTTTTGTATTGTGGCTTCGCTCTCGCTAGGACGACTTTCTGCTGAATACTATCATCTAGCGTCACACTGCTGGGCTACTGAAGCTACCTGGTTTTACTCACGGACGAGACGGTGCAAGTTCAACTTTATATTTGCGATCAATATCCCTCCAGCTGGTTTCGTGTTAAACCATGGAGCCGGATGCTCCTACCATCAAGCCTGAGCCAGGCTCTCCAGCTAAGAGCGGCGACGACGCCGTCGATTGTGAAATATCCATCGTCGAGATAAATACAATCGCGGCTTGTTTGTCTGCAGATTTTGACGTGAAACCTGACGTCACGAGTGGTTCTAAATGTGGAGAATTTGAAAATATTTATGTGAAAGAGGAATATACCAAAATTGAATATCTTTCGGAACTAAAAAAACAAAAAACTGAGCCAGGGTCTCCCGCCGAAAGCGGCGACGAAGGAACGGGCGGTGGAGAGCCATCCACTGATATAGATATACATCTGCTTGATGTCAAGCAGGAATGCTTGAAGAACTCCAGGAACGCCGTCCAGATCACCGGTAAGACGATGGTTTCTTAAGTAGTGGTAACTGCACATTTTTTCTTGGTTTCTTAAGTAGTGGACACTGCTGTCAAAAACTAATCGAGTCCACGAGTATCTGTAGTTTGTTGAATTTTTTGGTCAGATTACCTCGACTTCGCATTCATGTCTTAGACTAGTTTTTACTACTCGTGTATTTAAAAACAAAAAATCAATTTCAAAATTCACTAAACGCTGTCAACCATCAAAACACTCAACTTTATACAGTTTCTCATATATTTTATCTACAATCCTGCCGCAAATGTTTGTTAACCATTAATATGATATCGCTCCCGTCCTTCGAGGTCCATCTGAAATGTTTACCGAAAAAAATGTAATTATCTGAAAAGGTGGTTCGGATATTGTTATTTCAATGTTATCATTGGTAAATTTAATGTTAAAATGATTTTTTCGTTATTTGTTATTTGAATATTGTTAGAGAGCTATTATAATAAAATATTATTTATAATAATATGTGAAACGATAATACTTCAATCTAATATAAAGTAATTTATTCATTTATTTTTGAGTAATAGACAGACAATAATGTGATCTGACGTAATACATGATATACAACAGTATGACTAGTGAAGTTTCGTTGGTGCTGAAGAAGAAGTGTATCGTACAAGACAAGGAATAGTACCTAAAATAATGAAAACAGTTTTAAAGTGATTCTCTGATAAAGTGTACAGCTAGAGCAAGGCATTTTAATTTAATAAATGTACAAGAGGACTTGTTCCGAGAAGAAAACTATTTAATCAGTATCTTCAGTCATGTTGCTATGATAATCAAATGTTGTGTTAGTATTTGTGTTATTTTAAATCATATTCATTATTCACTTATAAATTATTTTTCCCTATTAACAATATTTCTGTTTTATTTTGTAATAGAATTAGAATAATGATTTAGATTGTATTTAATTTATTTACATTACAGATGTCTTGACACCACAGGATTCTGTTTGGACCCCGGTAGTGAACACCTCTGACACAGAGCTTATATTGAAGAAGAAAAATAAATGCAGCATTTTATCTACTTATAGTGGAGAGAAACCATTTATATGTTCACAATGCAGTTATTCATGCAATCTGAAAGCCCATTTAAAAAGTCATATGCTTACACACAGTGCGAAAAAACCATTTTCATGTTCACAGTGCTCTTATTTATGTAATCGTAACTCCACATTAAAAAGACATATGCTTACACACATGGAAAAAAAACCATTTTCATGTTCGATTTGCACTTATTCGTGCTATCAGAAATCCTACTTAAAGAGCCATATGTTTATTCATAGCGGAGAGAAACCGTTTTCGTGTTCACATTGCACTTATTCTTGTATTAGGAAAAACGATTTAAAAATCCATACGCTTACTCACACTGGGAAGAAGGTGTTTTCATGTACACAGTGCACGTATTTGTGTAATCAGAAAACATACTTAAATAGACATATGCTAATTCATAATACAGAAAAACTGTTTTCATGTTCACATTGCAATTATTCTAGTAATAAGAAATGTGACTTAAAAAGTCATATTCTTTCTCACAGTGGGGAGAAACCGTTTTTATGTTCCTTTTGCTCTTTCACTTGTATTCGGAAGCAGTACTTAAAAAACCACATGGTCACTCATATGTCGCAAAAAACAATTTCGTGTACACAGTGCAATTATTTGTGTAATAAGAAAAGTTTGTTAAAAAACCATATGCTTACGCACATTCAAGAGAAACCATTTTTTTGTTCACAGTGTACTTATTCGTGCAACCGTAAATCCTCCTTAAAAATACATATGTTTACTCACACGAAAGAAAAACCTTTTTCATGTTCACATTGCGTTTTTTCGTGCAACAGAAAAATAAATTTAAGATTCCATATGCTTACACATAGCGCCGAAAAACCGTTTTTATGTTCTCAGTGTTCGTATTCGTGTAAAACGAAAGTATGCTTAAGAAATCATATGCTTTCACACAGTGGAGAAAAACCATTTTTATGTTCTCAGTGTTCTTATTCGTGTAAGACGAAAGGATGCTTAAAAAACCATATACTTACACATAGTGAGAAAAAACCGTTTTCATGTTCTCTGTGTACTTATTCGTGTAATAAGGAAAGATACTTACAAAACCATTTGCTTACACATAGTGTTGAGAAACCATTTTCATGTTCACAATGCACTTTTTCTTGTCATCTGAAAGCTTCCTTACAAATCCATATGTTTACTCACACGGGAAAAAAACCGTTTACATGTTCGCTTTGCACTTATTCGTATAGTTATAAGAGAGACCTTAAAATACACATGCTAACTCACACGGGGGAAAAACTGTATTCTTGTTCGCATTGCACTTATTCGTGTAATTATAAAAAAGACCTAAAGCGACATATTCTTACTCACACGGGTACAAAACCATTTTCATGTTCACAGTGCAGTTATTCATGCAATCAGAAAGCCTACTTACATAGTCATATGCTTACACACAATGGGAAAAAGCCATTTTCATGTTCACAATGCATTTATACGTGTAATCGTAACGACACTTTAAAAAGACATATGCTTACTCACACGGGGAAAAAACCGTTTTCTTGTTCGCTTTGCACTTACTCGTGCAATCAGAGAGCCCATTTAAAAAGTCATATGTTTATTCACAGTGGGGAGAAACCGTTTACTTGTTCTCATTGCACTTATTCTTGTGTTCGGAATGATGACTTAAAAAGCCATATGCTTACTCACTCTGAGAAAAAAGTGTTTTTCTGCTCACAGTGCACGTATTCGTGTAATCAGAAAATTTACCTAAATAGACATATGCTCACTCATAATGCGGAAAAACGGTTTCCATGTAATCTGTGCACTTATTCTAGCAATAAGAAATGCGACTTAAAAAGTCATATTCTTTCTCACAGTGGGGAGAAACCGTTTTCATGTTCCTTTTGCACTTTTACGTGTTGTCGAAAACAGTACTTAAAAAACCACATGCTCACTCATGTGTCGGAAAAACAATTTTTGTGTTCGCAGTGTAATTATTTGAGTAATAAGAAAAGTTTGTTAAAAAACCATATGCTTACACACCAAGAGGAGCGACTGTTTTCTTGTACACAGTGTACTTACTCGTGCAATCGGAAATCCTCCTTAAAAGTTCACATGTTTACTCATACGAGAGAATCATTATTTTCCTGTTCACATTGCACTTTTTCGTGCAACAGTAAAATAGACTTAAAATTCCATATGCTTACACATAGTGAAGAAAAACCATTTTAATGTTTTTAGTGCTTTCTTTTTGTGTACGACTTAAGCATGCTTAAGAAACTATATGTTTATACTTAGTGGTGTAAAACACTTTTCATGTTCACAGTTTACGTATTTTTGTCATCTGAAAACATCTTCAAAATGTCATACGTTCACTCACACGGGGTGAACCGTTATTATGTTCATATTGTACTTATTCGTGTAATTATAAAAGATTCCTAAATATACATTTTTATACTCACAGGAAAAATAAACCGTCTTCATGTTCACTATGCACTTATACTTGTAAACAGAAATGCCACCTATCAACACGCTCCCTCAATTTTTCCCAGTTTTGTCATGTTCGCATTGTACTTATTCGTATAATCGGAAATATCATTTAAAAATACATTTTCTTTTGCACACATAACTATTGAATATAATGTGTTGTACGCTGGAGACAGCCAGGAATTACTGTTATGGGACGGCAAAGACCCGATATAAAGTTAACTAGCAGAACGTAATTAGTTATAGATGTTATTGTCTTAGCCAATAGAGTCCTCTATACGATTAAGCTATTGGTTTAGTATAATTTGTATTTTTTTCCAATTGAAGGTAATTTCTTTGAAGTTCATTATTCATACACTCGATGTTTTAAAGTTAGTAACTTATAAACTACACGGGTTGGTTAGATCCGTTAATATCTTAATTTAAATTAAAGAATTTAATGTATTTCGTCAATGAAAGTTAGTTACTTTATTCATTCATTATTATTATTTTAAGTTATTCAAAATTGTTTCTATATTTCAACTTTGTAATAGTTACATATTTTATTTATAATAGTAATGTCCCCGACGTTATAGATAAAAGTTTAAGCAAAAAATAGGAAAAAACATAAAATGTGATAAAAATTACAAATATAGCAATGGATGAAGCGTATAATTTTATATATAAACGGAGTACATTGATGGTTTAGTGGTTAAGATGATGGCCTAGTGATCTAGTGATCGGGGGTTCGCGCTTCGTTCAAGGAAATAATAAAACTAGTCCTATTTTCAAAGCGCAAGCATTTAGCTTAGTTTATAAATGGTAATAATATTGATATGACTCGTATTCCGTGTACGTATTTCTACTAAAAATAAACTTTCGGACAAAATAAATAAAAATTTACCAAATTATTTAAGACTCGAGTCTTACGCCATCAATAACTTCATTATAAATTTCAAAGACAAAATCAACCCATTATATCAATCCGGTATACATATATACTAAATTGTAATGACTACAGCATTTTACATGGGCAAAGCGACACGGAGTTTTAATATTAGAATAAAAAAACTATAATAATAAACTGTCCGAATTTGGTCGATTATTATATATCTTTATATACAATCATTTTATTATAATTGTTACATTAATGAAATTTGCACATACTTACATCTTTTATATTATTTTTTATTTTTTGGAGAAACAAACAGTGTAACAATAATAATTGATAATTACATAATATATAAAAATAACACCAGTGAAGTTTCTTCGGAAATTAAATACGTAGTACTTAATAAACTAATAAATAGTATATTCAAACAGACTGATAAACAAAAATACTTTTACATAAAAGTAAACATAATAAACTAAAAACTAGTGCATATTAAAAAATATATATTTATTAAACTGAAACAAAAAAAACAAAAAACAAAGGAGTTATTTGTAACTGAACATACAAAGAGGAAAGGGTAAGGAGGGGAGGGAAATGGGATGCAATATATACAATTTATCTTATAGTTATTGAAAAGTTGGCGTAGTTTAAATTTAAAAGGGTGCAATTTATCGTTGAAAATGTCAATGTTATTAGAAAAATTTACGACATTATATTTTGATGTAGAGCGGATGATAAAACAATTTTTTATGTAATTAGTTCTATCCAAATTTGGGTAAAAAAGATTATTTGATCGTGTTTGTCGTATTGGACCGTTAAAAGTTATTTGTTCTAATAAATAGGCTGAGTCAACTAAGTTATTTAAAATTTTATAGAGGTAGAATAAATTTTGAGTGTTTCTTCTATTTAAGAGAGGGGGTATTTTATGGTGACACTCATTTTCTGAATGAGATTTAATGTCTAAGCGAGCACGTGAATTTAATATATAAAAAAATTATGTTGGACATTTTCAAGTCGGTCGCTGTAGGTGGAATAATGTGCGTTCCAAACTACTGATCCGAATTCAAGTTGACTGCGTACAAATGAGAAATATAGAATGATAAGAGTAAAGTAAGTGTTTTTTCTTAACCTGCTCATTCATTATTATATATTATGAATGTAAGCTAAGGCAGAGCCTGCATTAATGTTAAACATTAATTTTATCTTAATTTATTCTACACGCGTTTATCTATAAAGACACCATTTCTTAGAATCGTCTTCTTCACCGTGGTCGAGAAACGTGTTTCATGGCAACGCAACAGATAATTGTATTTCACTCCAATCATTGTATTTCGCATCTCTCTAATTTCTCTATTGAAACAAAGGCCTCGGAAGGTATTTATCTAATGGCCTGGTCAATAATGCACGTCGATCGGTGTGATATATCGACGTACTTTGGGTGGTCAGCGAGTAATTTTTTACCCTAAGTTAAGAGATATCATGCTTCTGGTTTACCGGAAATAAAGCGAACGTTCTTGTTTTTCGTCAAGTTGACAGCGCCCTCGCTTTCTCGTACTCGTCGGTAAAGAGACACATGGCTCTTACGTGTTCACAATCAATTATCCGAATTATTATCGAATATGACGCCCCTGCGTTTTTAATCGAGGTCAACAATCTCATAAAAAAGTCCCAATCTCTTTTATATCGTACAATAGTAATGAGCTAAAAATCACGAACCGTGAGTCAATCACTGATATCTTTGAGTCACACTCACTATCAGTAATTGAATATCTGGGAATACCGCGATACGTGATTCATTTATATATTTTATTTATAACATGCAAGCATGTCAAACGAAAAGATTCATGCAGAAATAACGTTATAATTCGTGTTAAGCGCCATCTACTAGATTCTGCCAAAACGTTTTACGCATTTGACGCGAAATGATGAGAATTTCACCCGAAAAATGATTTATAGGTTTTCATTATCTTTGTGATGGTTTAAAATTAGACATTTATTAATTATATACACTAAAATATGATTTTTAAGCAAATAATGTTTGAATAATATAAATAAATTCGCTAAATTTATGTTTTTTTTTATTTCATCATTTATTTCGCGATACTTTGCGGCACACGCGTATTAGTAATGAAACTAAGATCACAGATTTCAATCACTGATATTATCGAATATCAATCGCAATCGCACAGAGTAGCATTTTTTCTCATTACTACCGTACAAGGATTGCACGCGTAGGACCACACCTTACATTATCAAACCATTTTGTCTATGGCCTACCTGATGTCTATGGACGAAAACATGAGATTTCTTCGAGCTCGCCGGGATATCTAGAGCCATGGACCGTGCTGTTCCTGCCGTCAAGCCTGAACCAGATTCTCCAACCGAGAGCGGCGATGATGAAGAAAGCGGAATTCCCTACACTGATATAGATATATCGCTTCCTGACATCAAGCAGGAGTGCGCCGAGTACTCCAGGAAGGCTGACCAGCTCGCAGGTGAGCACTTGATTGAAGTAAAATTCCCGCACTCACATTAGAAGGCGAATTTTAGAATGCTGTTCCTCCGTATTTAGCTATTTTTACAATATGACCAATTGTTTCGATTTGGTTCATTTTTTTCCTTTTGACATAATTGAGCGTTCCGATTACATTAATTAAATGAAATCAAAACGCTCCCAAGTATTAAAAAAGTTATTTCACTTTAAAGTTTCAAATTTTCACGCTAATTTGACATTTAAGGACATAGATAAAGTGTGTTTCACCTGCTTCATCCATAATACGTTTACCATAGATAAAAAATACAAGACACAAATTATCGAAAGCACGAACCTTGTTGGTTGTATTTAATTAAAATTACTTTTCTATTGTTGATTAGGTTAGGTTATTTAAATATAATTTATTTATTTATTTCATTAAATAAGATTAAAGTATTATCTTTTACGTATTTGGTCAGTTTCATTTTTAATTTATTCAAATTCTCCTCATGTGTTCTGGCATTTCATTAAAAATCTTCTTCGCACTGAACATCATCGATTTCTGAGATTTGTCCTTCTTCCTGAATGGCAGTCTCAGTCTACCCCTTCCGCTTGTACAATGCTCGTGCTCATGTTGATTTGCATCAATTTTTGGTGTAAATTCCGCTGATATTTTCTTATTGAGGATTTAGTAAATAAATACCATTATATTAAAATATATTTTCTGCTTAAAGGTCATCATATTCAGCATTGCAAGGATCCGAATATTATTCTCAAAGCTTTATTTTGCAATAATTGATGTGAGGAATAATCACATTTCTATTTTAGTTTAGGCTTGAATATTTTATTATAATTACATTTATATTTTTAGGTTAGTTTTGGTTATTTAATTACATATCTTATTATTGGTTACATTAGGTTTTAATAAATGAACGAAACTGAACGCGTCCGTCAAAGCGGTACGCTACTTCCAGCCATAAATACTCAAGGTACTGGATGCGTGTACCGCCGTCAGTCAGCACCCCGAGCGGGCCGAGCTACTCTCTTCACTTCACGTACTGACATCCGCCACAACACCTGCTTCCGAATTGTTTCTAGACCTTAGTACTTATATGTAACAATTTGTTTCGATAAATTCAATGCCAACAGTGTGCAGTTTCCATCCGTAATACCTTCCCGTCTGTACATCTATATATCAATACACAGTACAAATATTCTAGACGCTTTGCGATACAAGCAAGAGGATAACGGTCGACCTATGAGGAAGCCGTACCCTCACACATAAAACATTTCGATCATTCCATTTGAGCCTAACACAAAATACCATCCCCTTTAATATATATTTTATATTTAAGTAATTTTGTTAACATAAATTTTGCTAGGTCTTGATAGAAAGGGAAGAGAAGTCTATCACTTGCATCCAATTAGAATAGGTCTGCCATAAATGAATCGACCGGGATAAATGACTTTCGGACAGGGACACTGAAACACAGCCCTTAAAATCGGGACATATCCCGGTGTACCGGGACGTATGGCAGCCCTAAACTAGAAGCACTTTCGACCCAACAGTAATATCACAATATTAATAATTTGATTTCTTTACAGATCTATCGAGACTCGAAGATTCTATTTTGGTGACCGCATCTGTAGTTCCGGCTGCTCGTGATAAGGAGGCAGAATTGAAGCAACTATGTACCACCGAAAAAAAAAAAAAGAATATATCTAAAATAGATAAACCTTTATCATGTTCACAGTGCACGTATTCGTGTAATCGGAAACACTCCTTACAAATCCACATGTTTAAACACACTGGTGAGAAACTGTTTTCATGTTCTCAGTGCAATTATTTATGTAATCATAAAAGCTACTTAAAAAGACACATTCTTACACATTCTGAAGAGAAACCTTTTTCATGTCCACAGTGTATTTATACATGTAGCGAAAAAACCAGTTTAAAAATTCATATGTTTAAGCACACTGGAGAGAAACTATTTTCATGTTCTCAATGCTCTTATTCGTGTAATCACAAAGGCTCATTTAAAATCCATATGGACAAGCACTCTGGAGATAAACCATTTTCATGTTATCAGTGCAATTATACGTGTAATGTGAAAGGCAACTTAAAACGACACATGATTACTCACAATGGGGGGAAACTGTTTTGTTGTCCTCAGTGTATTTATTCGTGTAATTACAAAAGCTCCATAAAAAGGCACATGCTCAAACACTCTGGAGAGAAACCGTTTTCATGTTAGCAGTGCACTTATTCACGTAATTATAAAGGCGCCTTTAACCCTTCCCTAACCATGCTGTAACACAGCCATACCGTATATTAAACCTGTATATTTCCATAAATATGCACAAAATTAATATTTTAACTTGCCTTAAAAAATCATTTACGCTTAGAATATACTAGTGATTTGTAGGATTCGCTTTAAAACCAATTATGTAAAAGTAATTATTTTTCAATTCAATCGCATGTGACATTGCTACTTTGGAAAAAAAATTGATTTTGCAGCATGTATAACAGAAAAAGATCAAACATTAGTTTCACAGTGAAAAGAATAAGAAACATACGAATATAATTATGTATCTGAAGAATAATAATAAGGAATGTCGGAATAAGGAATATAGAACTTGAATACATAATATTTATATGATACGAATTTTCGTTTTTAATGTACGACATTTATTATTTTAAAGTCACTTAAGCATGTAAAAGTATTTTTTATTAAAAATGCTAAAAAAAAAACTAAATATGGTTAAAATGTTTATTACGCTTTCTCACACCGGATAATATCTTTATGGCCAATCCACCGGAGGAGAAAACGTGTTCATGTTCCCTGTGTAGTTAATCTTAAAATTAACTTGAGAATTCAAATACTAATATCTTATTTTCCTCGTGCTTTATCCGTTCAAGTGACTGGCTATTTTCACTGTGTTCACTGCAGCTCGGAAAAGCTCTACAGTAGACTAGCCTCAGGTTCATCAGTCATGATGCTTGACCTACTTCTCCGGGTGTCTCGTCAATTTTCCGGTACATTAAATTTTCAGAGTATTCTTGTTAATTACTTAATTAATTAGTTTATTAATACAAAATGTATTACTTTAAATGGATGTCAGATTATTTAAATGTATTTCAAAATTGTGAGCGCGTGATTTTAATAAGTGAATACGCGTATTTGTACTCAAATATGTTAACAATGTTATCTATTATAATAATACATTAGCAGTAATATATAATAATACTTATGAAATAAAAAATAACATCTTCATCATGATCTCTATCCATCCACCATTTTTATCATCCTTCATACAAACACATCGTTAATACCATACGAGGGTATCAAGAGGGCTCAGTGAAAGACAGTGGAATATTTTATGAGAGAAAATATCATCTAAGAAAATGTTAGTTCGACACCGTGGGTGGCGGAGGCTTGCGGTGGAGAGAGGCAGCGGAGGCGACGATGAGAGCGGCTAGGAAAACGGTTTAGTGGCCGTGAAATAGACCTATTTTTTTATTTCAACTTTATTACATAAGGGCTTGCCCTAAAATGTGAGAACATTTGTCATATAATTACATCAAAATTAGTTTAACTATATCAACAATAGTTTATATAAAATACTTACTGATTTACCAATATTAAGTTTTATCTCGACATTTTTATATTGCCATCTTATCTGATTATAAAGTTTGCGAATTGAAAAACGTCGGGGTGCTAGGAAAATGATAGAACAGTTTCATAACAAGGCCTGGAGTATAGCTAGACATTACAGCAGGACGGAGCTCCATCTCACAAAGGCACTAATATAATCAATTTTCTACGTCGTGAGAATATTAATTTTATCTCACCAGGCATGTGGCCACCGAACAGCCCAGTAGATGATGCAATATGGGGAGTTTTGATGATTTCTGATTAGCTGTATATTGTGCAAAGAAAAATGGCATTAAGAATTATAATTAATTATATTATGTTTTGAAATAACTCGTGTGTTACGAGATGTTCTCAATTTTTAAAGTCATTCTGTGTATTATTGGTCTTTCTATGCATCGCTCATATCTATGGTCGGGCACAACTGACATTTTGTCTTGTGGCTTCGCCCTCGGTGAGGCCTCCCGCTGAATACTAACATCTTTCATCCCGTCAACATCACTCCAGCTGGTTTCGTGTTTTGGGGACTCGAGCCATGGAGCCGGATGCTCCTACCGTCAAGCCTGAGCCAAGATCTTCAGCCGGGAGCGACGATGATACAGTGAAAGGTGAAATATCCTCCATGGAGATAAAAGCAATCGCAGATTGCTTGCTTGTGGAGTTTGAAACGAAACCTGACGTTAGGAGTATTTTTAAATGCAGAGATTTTGAAACTGTTTTTGTAAAAGAAGAATATACAAAAATAGAATATCATTCTGATCCATATACTCCTGCGGTCAAGCCTGAGCCAGGGTCTCCCGCCGGCAACGGCCACGAAGGAGCGAGCGGTGGAGTGCCATACACTGATATAGATATATATCTGCCCGATGTGAAGCGGGAATGCTTGGAGAGCTCCAGGAATACCGACCAGATCACCGGTAAGACTACGGTTTCATAAGTCACGTTTATTATCAATTATTACAATTAAACTAATGGGTTGTGTAATGTCTCCATGGCTGTTCAACTTGTATATGGATAAATGTGTGAAAGAACTAGAATGTATGAATGTAGGAGCAAAAATGAGCGATTTGATTGTATGCTGTTTATTGTACGTCGATGATGCAGTACCGATGGCGAATAACGAACAAGAACTACAGAATCTGGTGAGTAGAATGTACGATGTATGCAAGGAAAGTTAACAAGTGGAAAGTGATGGTATTGGAGAAGGAGGAAAGCTGAATACTTGGAGGTGATGAATGTTTGGAACAAGTAGATGAGTTTGTGTATTTGGGAAGTATGTTCGATAGAAACGGAAAGGCTGAGAATGATATCGAAAGGAGGGTGACTGCAGGAAAGAAAGTGAATGGCGCTTTGAATGGAATTATATCAAATGGGAATTTGTCAACCGAGGCAAGACTAGCGGTGCACAATGGAATCCTGGTACTGACACTGATGTATGGAAGTGAGGCCTGGAGCTGGCAGAAAAGGAACGAAAGTACACTGAATGCAGTGGAAATGAGATCACTTTATGTCTATTTATGACAGAGTAATGAATGAAGAAATAAGAAAAGAATGTAAAGCTGATGTTACTATAGTGAGTAAGATTAAAAAAGGATCACTCAGGTGGTTCGGTCATATGGAACGGATGAATGAGGAGAGAATGGTAAGAAAGATATATGATGCTAGTGTTGATGGCACCAGAAATAGATGACGTCCGCGGAAGACTTGGCCCGACCAGGTAAACCAGACAATGGAGAATGGTTCTGTTAGAAGCCTCAACAATCGGCGAGCTTGTATGAGAAGTTGTATGAATGTGGATGAGGCGAGAATTGTGTGTCAGGACAGAAGAGTGTGCCGCTCTATCCTCTCTGCCTACCCCCTCGGGGAAACGGCGTGATGGTAAGTAAGTAAGTAACTAATTACTCTCTGCACGTTATTTGACACAGCTGTCCAAAGCAAATGTACCTCACTCATCGGGAAGCTGCCGCTTGGCCATGAGTACCTGTAGTTTGTCGAATTACCGCGATTTCAGTTTTATCTCATCTAGAATTGTCATATATTTTAAAACAAATTTTCTAAAAGATTACGCACTGTATAGTCGTTTCGTTTAGTAGAGTGGAGTAGTTTATTTATCGAAATAAGATATAGGCAGTTGGAAAGTTGGCGGATTGTTGGGAGATAAAGAAATGATGGCACTTACCTGATGATCTGCCTATCTCTGGAAGCTGGTTCTGTTGTCTCCCTGGTCCACCAATTCACTAGCGACGCAGAATTATGTCACGAACATTTGTTGACACTCGCGTTAAAGGAATTGTTTTAAATATATTAGCGGTAGTAAAGCGACGGCAGAGTACCGTGCTCGGTTCCAAAAGCGTAGTGAGTTCGTTCGGGCGTATTAAACTGCAGGGATATCTTCCTTCTCCCTCGTGCCTAGGGAATAGGATGGGAAAGAGAAAAGGAAAGGATATATTTCTACAATCCAACACGGTGTGCGCGTATATGTGTACACGAGTACATTAAACTTCGCTAACAGCAGAAATTTTCATTTTATTTTGAACGTCAAGTGTGCAAAATTTCATCAATTAGTACCAAAATTCTGGTTTAGCTGCGGAAAAAGCGGACGGGGGTAAAGTTTTGAAATCTTTAGAAGACAGTCAACTTCTTCTTAGTTTCAAGTGTGCAAAATTTAAACAACTAGATTTGTATAAAAAAACAAACTCTCCCAACTACAGACACTCTTCTATATACAGCATGGCCCAAAAAAGTGAGATCATTTGGTAAAATGTGATATAATTACATTACAAAATTAGTTGAACTATATCAACAATAGCTTCAATAGTTTACTTATTTACTTACTTACCTATTTTACGTTTTATTTGTTTACGTGTTGATACGTGGTTATCAAGAGGGCTCAGTGAAACACAGTGGAATATTTTATGAGAGAAATATCATCTAAGAAAATGTTAGTTCGACACCGTGGGTGGCGGAGGCTTGCGGTGGAGAGAGGCAGCGGAGGCGACGATGAGAGCGGCTAGTAAAACGGTTTAGTGGCCGTGAAATAGACCTATTTTTTTATTTCAACTTTATTACATAAGGGCTTGCCCTAAAATGTGAGAACATTTCGTAAAATGTGATATAATTATATCAAAATTAGTTTAACTGTATCAACGATAGCTTTTATAATTTACTTACCTATTTTCCTATGTTTTGTTTTATTTCGACAATCTCCGGTCGCCATCTTTGATTATTAATTTTCCCATTGTTTATATTTGGTTTTTGCAAATTGTCGCCCAGAATTACAAAAATCACTGCAGAAGACCGTATTCTGACCAAACATTTGCGAATTCAAAACATCGGGGGGCTAGTAAAATGATCAAAGAGTTTCAAAACAAGGTCTGGGGTACAGCAAGACATTGCAGCAGGACGGAGCTCCATCTCACACGTCCAGAAATACAATCAACTTTCTTCGTCGTGACAATGTTAATTTGATCTCGCCAGGCGTGTGGCCACCGAACAGGCCAGATGATGCAGTATGGGGTGTTTTGATGATTTCTGATTAGCTAAATATTGTGCAAAAAATATTATATTAAGAATTGTAAATATGTTTTGAAATAACTCATGTGTTATACGAGATGTTCTCACTTTTTTTTAAGATTGACAAACTGATAAACTAAAAGTATTTATAGAGTTTTAATGTGATGTCCATTTAGTTCGTTTTCTGGTACAAGAGAAGATGTTACGAAAGGAAAACTGTTTTACTGATGAAAATAACTAATATTAGGTAGTAATCTAAATAATCCTAGTAGACTATTATTAAAGTTAACTTGGTAGAAAAATATTAGATAGAATTGATGGTAATTTGAAATATCATCAGGGTTAAAAGGGTTAAGCAATTTTCTTTATCTTATAAATTACTTTTTCCGTCAGTTAAAAATTCAAAAAGGGTGCATTTTTCGTATTTACTTAATGAGATGTAGATCAACAATGTTTCCATTTTATTTTGTATTAGATTCATATTCAGATTCTGTTTAAATTTACTCATTTAATTTACTCTTTATTTATTTTTATTGCAGACATGTGTAGACCGCAGAATTCCCTTTGGACGATCCCGTCTGTGCCACCGAAGACATCCGGGATGGAGGTCAAAGTTAATAAGATAAATAAAATAAGTAAATTGTTTACCTTCCCTGGAGAGAAATCACTTTCATGTTCGCAGTGCACGTATTTGTGTAATCGGAAAACATACTTAAATAGGCACATGCTCACCCATAATGCGGAAAAACGGTTTTCATGTTCGCATTGCACTTATTCTAGTAATCAGAAAAAGTACTTAAAAGACCACATGATCACTCACATGTCGGAAAAATCATTTTCGTGTACACGCTGCAGTTATTTATGTAATAAGAAAAGCTTGTTAAGAAACCATATGCTTACACACTGTGAAGAGAAACCGTTTTCATGTACACAATGTACTTACTCGTGCAATCATAAAGTCTCCTTAAAAACTCATATGCTCACTCACACAGGGGAAAAACCTTTTTCGTGTTCACATTGCACTTATTCGACCATTAGGAAAATAAATTTAAGATTTCATATGCTTACACACAGTGACCAGAAACCATTTTTATGTTCTCAGTGTTCTTATTCGTGTAAGACAAAAGCATGCTTACGAAACCATATGCTTACGCACAGTGTCGAGAAACCATTTTCATGTTCTCTGTGTTTCTATTCGTGCAAGACGAAAGGATGCTTAAGAAAACATATGCTTTCACACAGTGAAGCGAAACCATTCTCATGTTCTCTGTGTTCGTATTCGTGTAAAACGAAAAGATGCTTAAGAAATCATATGCTTACACACAGTGGCGAGAAACCATTTTCATGTACACAGTGCACATATTCTTGTCATCTGAAAGCTTCCTTAAAAATCCATATGTTTACTCATACGGGGAATAAACCGTTTTCATGTTCGCATTGCACGTACTCGTGTAATTATAAAAGAGACCTGAAAAGACATATTCTTACTCACACGGGGACCAAACCGTTTTCATGTTCGCAATGCACTTATTCGTGTAATCGGACATACCACTTAAAAAGACATTTGCTCACTCATTCCCAAAAGAAGCTGTTCTCGTGTTCGCATTGCAGTTATTCTTGTAAACAGAAATGCCACTTAAAAATGCATTTGCTTACTCATTCCCAGAAAAAACTATTTACGTGTCGGGAGTGCTCTTATTCGTCTAATTATAAAAGAGACTTAAATGTACATATTCTTACTCACGCAGGAAAAAATCCGTTTTCCTGTTTACAATGCACTTATTCGTGCAATCAGAACGCCTCTTTAAAAAGACATATGCTCACTCACACGGGGAGTAAACCGTTTTCATGTTCCCTTTGCCCTTACTCCTGTAAACAGAAATGCCACTTAAAAAAACACCTTCTTACTCATTCGCAGAAAAAAATGTTTTCATGTTCGCTTTGCACTTATTCGTGTAATCGGAAATGCCAGTTGGAAAGACATTCACTTTCGCACACATAACAATTAAATATAATGTATTGTTCCCTGGAGACATCTAGGAGGTTCTGTCAAGAGACGGCAATCAAAGATCCAATTTAAATATAACTAGCTGAACTCAGTTGGTTATTGATGGCCGATAAGCTGGGAATATTAGACCGTGCATGCAAAGCGGTGGTAAAAGTAATGTACACACATCATGTAGGTACTGTACGGAACATATTTTTATAGCAAGTCGGTTATTGGATGATATGCAAACGTAATCATTATTAGAATGTTTCACAAATAACACGACACTGTTTTAAGTATGTCCAAATCTTTATCGGAACTAATTACTGCGTTTTTTCCCCCTGGGGGATATTCATCAAGATATCCCAAAAAATCCAAAGACAATCAATTTTCTGAACAAATAAAAACCTTGAATAGACGCAAAAGAAAAAATAATCGAATAAATAGTCAATTTTTGATATTAATTTATTTCTATATTCCTTTTTGTTCAGTGTAATCCATTGCTGTCTTTTTAACGTAAAGGTTTTTAATTCCTAGTAAATAATTTCTATTTGTTTTATTCGTATCAATTCATGAGATGTATATTATTATATTATATTAGTTAAATGTATATTTTTTAAATAAATAGGTACTAATTTCCCTTTTAATTTGTTTTTTTTTTATTATAAATTAATAATAGTAATACTTTATTTATTTGATTCTTGGTACGGTGTGTTATATTATAATCGGATAAACATTTGAGCAAAGTAAGACATATTTTTGGGTACCCTGCCTGCTACACTAGTATTTGACTGTATTATAGCAGACAGTGCTCTTCCGGTATAGTAGTAAACAAAGTGCGATGATCAATCTATAAGAGTAAAGCAAGATGCAATTAAATAACATATAATTAAAAAGTAAAACTTAAAGTAAGTCCGATATTCAATGTATAAAAAAAATAAAAATAAAAAATATATATATATATATATATGCAATTAAATAACATATAATTAAAAAGTAAAACTTAAAGTAAGTCCGATATTCAATGTATAAAAAAAATAAAAAAATATATATTTATGTACTATAAAGAGTAGAACAAGATACAATTAGATAGCATATAAAAAAATCACCTTTAAAAGTTCTTGGGCGTAATTTCTCCCCATTTCGTGGAGCCAGAACTGCACTTTTCGTGAAAAATGTGCACGACTATGGTTGCAATTTCTCACGTTTGCATTTAGACTGTTATATATTTTTGGTGCTAGAAACAAATGGAGTCATATTCCTCTATTGACCTCTGCATTTCTGATTCTCTTATTAATATATAATATAAATACTATTACATTTTTTGGAAAGATTCAATTGCCCCCGTTTTATGAATATTATATAAGCATTAGTGACTCGGGGTTTGATTATGTAGACTCTTCTGTACCACCAATAGGGATTATTTGTATCAAAAGGATGTGTTCGGTAAGTATCTTCGCTTTTCCCGTCTGTATATGAAAAGTTACCAATACACAGGCTGGTATTTGTGTGAGTGTATGGCTAGAGCGGGCATGTTAAAAATGAAACAGTACTTAATATAGTTCCGTTTATTTACATATTGAATTTACACTTGTCTGTTACATTGTAGAAGGTATAAGATAAACGTAGTGCCAAGGTGAATATGAAATGTGTCAGAGGAGCTGGCCGGAAGAGTGATCGGTTCGACGTTTCCTCGGACTGGTTGCGGCGCGACGAATTGTCTGGTTTTATGCGGGTACCAGTTGGACTGTGCGACTGTCAGATGAATGCTTACATTGCCCACAACATTAAAAAATTATGAATTTCGTATATTTTCGAATGACTATCTGATGCGAAAATTGGCTGCCACATGGGCGAGACAAATGTGAACCACATTAATTATGCCGATGATATGGTTATACTAGCGCCATCTATAAAAGGGATAAGAAAGCTTTTACAGATATGTGAAACATATGCCAGTGCACACAATATTTCATACAATGCCAGCAGACCGATCATAGTGGCGTTCAAACATGGAAAAGGGCCAGATGATATCCCTCCCGTGTGGCTGGACGGGACGAAATTAACGTTCAAAATAAGGTCAAATAATTTGGCCATATATTCAATGGAGATGGACAAGACGATGATGATATAGAACGGCAGAGGAGACAGTTGAGCGTTCGTGTAAATATGCCGTCACGGCGTTTCTACCGATGCAGTAAGGAGGCGAAGAACATCCTGTTTAAATCCTTCTTCACCAGCATGTATACTTGCGAGCTCTGCTCGAAATACAAGCGAGTGACGTACAACCGTCTCCGAATTCAGTACAACAACTCAGTTGTTGTACAGTTATTGTAGCGCATCTACAATGTTTACCGAAGGCCGAATACATGGATTCGTTCCGCTTCTGAGACATCGAGTTGCAGGCGTAAAGCTGCGGCTGGAGCTCAGCACTCAGCACCGATTCTCTGGTGCGAGCGGCGCTCTCACGGAAAGCTGGTTCCCTGACCAGAGAATGGCAGCGCCTACAGAATAGCTACATACACAACAATGGTCGTGACTGAAGTAGTTATATATGTAATTTTTATATTTTGTGTGTATATATGTGTGAACTTTATACATTTTATAAACATTTAAAAAAAATTATTAATATTTTCCTTGGTTTTCTTTTTCATAGCATTATATTTATTTCATAACCTTAATGTATAACATAATACGTATTATCTGCATGGCAAATCGAGTTAAAAAAAAAACCTGATCACGCTGGGATACACACATTAATATTATTATATTTATATTGCCACTGTTCATAATTCGAACTATCTTTCTTACAAGGGTAGTGTAAATTAAAGGTTAGATTTTATTAAAATATTGTGCAAGAGAACTGATTAATTTATTTTGGAAGTAATTCTTACAAACGATGTCCAAAACATTGATATGTATTTTATTTATATATAGGTGAATACATAATAAACATAAGACAAAATTGTACTCATAGTTAATTGTGTGGGATATATACAGCGCTGTCTTGGCTACTTTGCTACACTTAAGTCTGTGTTAAAGTAGCCAGTTTTATATTCGTGCTATTGTGGTGTTATTTATCGACAGGAATAAAAAGAGAATTACAAATATGTATAAAAAAAGTAAAAATAAAATAAAAATATATGTAGTGGGAGTGTTATAGGACTAGTGAATTATTAGTGAAGGTATTGTATAAATTATTTTAGAATGTTGGAAAGCCATGCTTCGGATTCATCTCTACCTGATTGGATCATATATTGGATCCGTATTTGTGTAATCTTATTGGAATCAAACGATTTCCAGAATTAAACAACAGATATGTACTTGGTCTTTCTATGCACCGCTCATATCTATGGTCGGTCACAATTGACGTTTACCTTTCTTGTGGCTTCGCGCTCGCCGAGAGGACGTCCTGCTGAATATTGCCATCTGGCGTCACAGTTTTGGTTTTCAGATCCAACCTGATCCTTGATTCACGAACGAGACGGTACAGGTTCACCCGCAACCTACAGCAATATCACTCCAGCTGGTTTCGTGTTAAACCATGGAGCCGGATACTCTTAGCATCAAGCCTGAGCCAGATTCTCCAGCCGAGAGCAGCGAAGAAACATCTCTCTTTGAGATAAATACAATCGCGGCTTGTTTGCCGGTAGATTTTGAAGTAAAACCTGACGTTAACAATGGTTCTCAATGCGGAGAGTTTGAAAATGTTTTTGTAAGAGAGAAATATACCAAAATTGAATATTTTTCGGATCCATATACTCCTGCGGTCAAGCCTGAGCCAGGGTCTCCCGCCGGCAGCGGCCACGAAGGAGCGAGCGGTGGAGTGCCATTCACTGATATAGATATATATCTGCCTGATGTGAAGCAGGAATGCTTGAAGAACTCCGGAAATACCGACCAGATCACCGGTGAGACGATTGTTTAATAAGTCATGTTAATTATTACAATTAAACTAATTACTCTCAGCACCATACTTGACATAGCTGTCTAAATGTGCGACAGTCATCGCGAGGCATTTTGTATCTCGTCCACTGTCCCTCTTTTGGGAGTGTTTTTTGATGAATGTATCCCTGAGTGTCTGCCTAGAACTACTGCACCTTAATTTTACATCTGTATGTAAAATTATCTCCTACAGATTTATGTTATATGATATTTTATGAATAAATACAGCACGCAGGTCGCTGGAGGGTCTAAATTTTAAATCTTAATTAGATTTTGATGAGTGCGACCGACAAGGAAGCCCTGGCTTCTAAAAGGGAAAGGGTGAGTCGCTCCGCTCCTCCATTCAGCTATCCTTTTTAAAAAGTCATCGCGAGGCCACCGCTTGGCCATGATTATCTGTAGTTTGTTGAATAGACTTGGTCGGACTGCCTCGACTTCAGTTTAATTTTATCGATCAGTTTCGCCACTCTGTCACTTAAAAATTATCGTTTATTTTAAAGTATAAATTCTATTTCATAATACATAATATATAATCCACTTTTAACGTAGTCAAGCATTCAATACACTCCCTTAAACATATATCAGATAAATATTCACATTGAGAACGGTTTCTCATATTTTTCTTTACAATCCTGCCAACGCACATTTCGAAGCGCACATATGTTATGACATCGCCTCCATTCTTTGTAGTCCATCTAACATTAGTACAGATAAAAATGTATTATTTAAAAACTAATTATTATGTTTTTGATATAAAACTTAGTTTTAAATAGTAGCTGAAGCCCCAAATCATGTGAATAAATATAATGTATTATTTAAAAACCTATGTTTTCACCAAAACAGAGTACTTTAAAAACTTCAAAAATTGATAATATGTCCTGGAAATTGTCTATTAATTTTTAACAATTTTAAATTTTTCTCCATTATCTTGACTTCAAGATTATAAGAAAATACATTTAATATATGCAATTAATTTTTGATATTAATGCAATTTTTTGGCACGCGGAAAATGTATTTAATGGTCGCGGTTTTTCTTAGAATGCTTGTATTGTCTTAATTATGTCAAATATCATTCAATTTATTAAATTTAAATTAGTGTACAGGTCTTATTTAAGTGATAGGTTTAAAAAAAGTCAAATCTAGTGTATAACTTTTGAAACAAATGAATAATAAAAACCCACATTTTCGTAAAAAACGCGAAAATTAAAATTGGCCTACAAGGCGAAGGGCTGGCCGCTAGTTGAGTTTATTTCTGTAATTGTTTATATGCCGTATGAGAAGTTTCAAGCCTGTCAATCTAAATCTAGTTGCGTCACAACTCAAACGTGTCTCTTGGTGTATAATTTCTCAATAAATACGTCAAAAAAATTACAAGTGTTCCCTTGTGGAATCCAGCATCGAGTAAAATATGCAAATCGCCTAACTACTGTCTAGTAAACAATTTTCTTCTCTCTCGGGTGTAAACAGTCACATCGGCCCTGATGATTGACCCTGCAATGGGATCCAATACCTCGGCCAGAAAGGTCAGATGTATACGGCAGATTGGCCTAGAAAGATTCTGAAAGGCCGTGAAAAGCTAAAAACATTTTTAAAGAATTAAACAATCAGATTACTTTCTATCAATAATGTATGTCTGTATCTAAAGCGGAGTATGGATAAAGTATGTTAAATTATATTGCTGTGTTATTTGAATTGGCTTAGATATTTTAATATTTTCGTCGGTAAGCAAAATATTAAAATGCTTTTATTATTGATACACGATATATGAAAATGAGACAGTGAAATTTATACGGCGCTAAACAAAAAAGAGATCATACAAACTAATCGGTGGTTAAATGAAAGACAAAATGTGATTTGGCGTGTTGAAGTTTATTGTGATAGTATGATGAAAACAGATAGAAATAAAGAATGCAATGAACGAATGTGAAATGAAATGATGTGAAGCGGGCTGGCTGTCTCACTCGGCGCCCCCGGGCCGGCGAGAACGCCGTTGTAGAACGCTGAAACTGGAGAGAGTGCCTAGCGGTGAATTCTGAGCCAGGCTTGTGGCAGCAGCCGGCAGCGCTGTCGCTAGCGTCGATGCCGACTGAGATGGCGGTGGATTTGAATTCCGGACGCTACAAACACATTAACTTATTAATAGTAAGATTAAGACGTCTCACAGAGACGAAGCTATTATTTTTATGTGTATACGTATGGAAGTCTTGGGCGATACAGAGCTTATGACCTGTCATCGGCTGGCTTAAGTGATCACTTTACACAATATAACGTTCACCTATTTACCCACGATACCACGTTAATCTTGATGACAATCTACCAGGGGACAAAATCCAGTAATAAGTTCCTACAAAGATTTGGACATACTTAATATATTATTAATAATACATATTAAAATATTGATTAAAAAAATGTATTTTTACGGTTTTAATATAATGTACAACTGGTACTTATTCTGGTTCCGAACTATTTGAGCGATATCATATTTTGAATTGTTTAAAATCATTTTAATTTTATCTTATGAATGACTTTTTTCATCTATGATAAGATTTAAGACCTGTCAAAAGGGTGCACGTGCCTACTTACATACTTACGTAGATCAACAATGTGTCTGTTTTCTTTTATTGTAGATAAATCATCAGATTCTGATTAAATTGATTGATCATATATGGTCTAAATTTATTTACATTACAGATCTCTTGAGACCACAGGATTCTGTTTGGACTACCCCGTCTGTGCCATTGAAGACCTCTGGGAGTGAGCTCAAATTGAAGACGATAAATAAAATAAGTAATTTTTTTACTTCCACTGGAGAGAAACAGTTTTCATGTTCTCAATGCACCTATTCATCCAACCAGAAGGCCTACTTAAAAAGACATATGCTGACTCACAGGCGAGAGAAACCGTTTTCATGTCCACTGTGCACATATTTGTCGAACCAGAAACCCTACCTAAAAAGGCATATGCTTACTCACAGGCAAGCGAAACTGTTTTCATGTTCACAGTGCACTTACTCGTGTAATCAAAAAGCCGCCTTAAAAATTCATACATTTATTCACAGTGGGGAGAAACGATTTTCATGTTCACAGTGCAACTATTCGTGCAATCAGAAAGCTTCCTTAAAAATTCACATGTTTACTCACAGTGGGGAGAAACGAATATCGTGTTCTCAATGCACTTACTCGTGCAATCAGAAAGTCTCCTTAAAAATTCATATGTATACTCACAATGAGAAGAAACAATTTTCATGTTCACAGGGCAATTACTCGTGCAATCATAAAGCATCTTTAAATATTCATATGTCAACTCACAGTGGAGAGAAAAGACTTTCATGTTCACTGTGCACTTACTCGTGCAATCGGAAAGCCTCCTTAAAAATGCATATGTTTACTCATTGTAAGGAGAAACGATTTTCATGTTCACAGTGTACTTATTCGTGTAATTTGAAGGCCTCATTAAAAATTCATATGTTCAATCACAGTGGGGAGAAACGGTTTTCGTGTTCGCATTGCACATACTCTTGTAATCGAAAAGGCAACTTAAAAAGCCATATGCTTACTCACAATGGAAGTAAAGTGTTTGCATGTTCACAGTGCACTTACTCGTGCAACTGTAAAGCCTCTTTGAAAAATCATGTGTACACTCATACAGGCGAAAAACCTTTTTCTTGTTCACATTGCACTTTTTCGTGCAACAGGAAAATCAATTTAAGATTACATATGCTTACACATAGTGACGAGAAACCGTTTTTATGTTCTCATTGTTCTTATTCTTGTAAGACGAAAGGATGCTTAAGAAATCATATGCTTACACATAGTGGGGCGAAGCCATTTTTATGTTCTCTGTGCTCTTATTCGTGTAAGTCGAAAAGATACTTAAGAAATCATATGCTTACGCATAATGGGGAGAAACAATTTACATGTTCACAGTGCACGTATTCTTGCCATTTTAAAGAGTTATTAAGAAGCCATATGTATACTCACACGTGGGAAAAACCATTTTCGTGTCCGCATTGCACTTATTCAAGCAACAGGAAAATAAACTTAACATTCCATTTGCTTACACATAGTGACGAGAAACCATTTTTATGTTCTCAGTGTGCTTATTCTTGTAAGTCGAAAAGATGCTTAAGAACACATATGCTTACACACAGTTTAAAGAAACCATTTTCATGTTCTCTTTGTTTCTATTCGTGTATGACGAAAGGATATTTAAAAAAACATATGCTTACACACAGTGGGGAGAAACCATTTTCATGTTCTCGGTGTGCTTATGCGTGTAAGACCAAAGGCTGCTTAAGAAACCATATGCTTACACATGGTGGGGAGAAACCATTTTCATGTTCACAGTGCACTTATTCTTGTCATAGGAAAGAGTTATTAAAAATCCATATGTTTACTCACACGGGGAAAAAACCGTATTCATGTTCGTATTGCACATATTCCTGTAATTATAAAAGAGACCTAAAAAGACATATTTTTACTCACACTGGGGAAAAACCGTTTTCATGTTCGCATTGCTCTTATTCGTGTAATCGGAAATGCCTCTTAAAAAGACATTTGCTTTCTCATTCCCAGAAGAAAGATTTCTCTTGTTTGCATTGCACATATTCTTGTATTCGGAAATGCCAATTAAAAAGACATTTGCGCACACATTCCAAGTGAATTTAATGTGTTGTACGCTGGAGACAGACAGGAGGTACTGTAAAGGGACGGCAATCGAAGATTTAGTACAAATATAACTAGCAGAAAGCAATTGTTTATTGTGAAATGCTATGATGGTCTTTTCGTAGCCAATAGTGTCCGCTGAGCGACCACCGCTTGTTATTACAACAACACGTTATTAGTCAATATAATTATACACTTCAGAGATAGTTTTGTTATTGAGAAGAAGCTGTGATGGAAGAGAGCTCTTCCCCCAGAGTCGGGCCCTTATAAGGCTCGCCTCCGAACACTCTTCTACTCACTTTTATGATACACACACACACACACGCATACATTTACAAAGTGACAGATAAGAATACCTATTGACGAGAAATACGATTTTTTTTTAAATGGCCTTCTGTACCATTTATTTTATAAATGTGTTTGCAATATATAACGATCAAATATTTGCAGCCTGGTCAACATCTCTGATCCTTTGTCGCATCTTCCGACACGCAGATCATTATTCTTTTGACGAATAGTGACGACTCCTGCACATATTATTTTCATATCAAACTGGAGAAGTATGAGAAAAAATTGAAACCCTAATTTGTTCTCAAAATAATGTTGTTCATCACAGACAGTTCAAATACACAATGAAATCCTGTTTAAATTACTTAGATCGAGCGTTTGTCTATAACGTGGACACCAGTTTAATATGAACACACGCGAGTCAATGTAGTGTGTAAATGTACGTGTTTATATTCTTTTTTCTTTCATATTACTTTATTTATTAATGCTTATTTGATGAATCCACTGTATAAAATATAATTATTGTTTATCCATGTAAAATATTTGCTTCAGCGCAGGCATAGCCAAGTGAGGCGGATAATGTACAAAAAATATTTTTAGTAAATAAAAAATAAACAAATACTAGCATATTATTTAATATTAAGGATACTTTAACGATTTTCACATTTGTTACTCTTGAAACTATTAAAACAGACAAATGTGAATATTAGAATTCTAAAAATCTAGACCCTGAATGGACTATATATATATTTTTCTCTCTCTAAATATGTATCTACAAAGTATTGAGCATCAGAGACAGCGTGTGTCCGTACCATAATCACCCCTACAATATGTCTATATAGTGTGTTCCACTAGAAATGTATGTGCGATAGCAGACACGGCAACACCTCAGCCCAAACACAAGTGACCCAAGAGCCGCCTGAGTGTGTGTGTGTTTTACCAAAAAAGAACATTTTTATTGTTTAAATATTTATGAAAATGTACAAGGTATATCTGGAATCGAAGAAGAAAATAAAATATTTTAAAAACTGTTTATGGTCGCCCTATTTCGCGATTTTTCTCGTGCAGCTTGATCATTTATTATATATTTATTATTTTATAACAATTGATACACAACCAAATTTGCTTATACTAACAACATCACCTTAAAGTCATCTTACCTGCCCATTCATTATTATATATAATTTATTTTCCTGTAAGACAGAGCCCATTTTAATCTTAAGTAATAATTATCTTTTTATTTAATTTGTATTAGTGCGACATTAGACGCGGCTTCCTCTCCGCTCTGTTATCCTTTCTCAGAAGGGATTTATTAATATTTTTTTACCGCATTCCATCCTCGAATGAGATATGTCGATGCGTAATTATTTATCTTATGAACAATTCACTCGGAAGTCATTATTCTAAAGTCACTATTGTTCCTGTCTAATGGTTATTGCTCTACTAAGTTAATGGGGCCTCCGGTTGCAAGCATCTCTTCAGGACATGATTTATCGTCGTAATGAGTAGTTCGGTCTAACCCGTTAAATGAATAGACGAAATAAAGTGATTCATGTGGGACGCGGGTCCATTCAAAATGTACTTCTAAGAAAATGCTGTTCGTGATTAAATGTTATTTGACTGTTGTATTCTTTAATCAGATGATATGTAATTTCAACCGCCGGGTCTTCGAGAATCACGTCGCCTTGGTCGTTCGTTTTATGTCAAAATAGACCGATTTCTCTTATCACGGACCACACGGCCCTAACGTGTCCGCGATTATTATTCATATATTTTAATTCACTGCTATTGAATTTGGCGCGTTCGCATCACGGCCGGACATCAATTTGTATCAAAATAATATAATTTGATAAACTGACTATCAAGAAAGCGCCTGACATATAAATTATATAGGTACTCAATCAAGGGAACATGAGTGGCATTTTCGACCGCCTATTTTTCATAGATAAAATCGTATATTCTCGATTTTTCTATGGTCGGGCACAATTGACGTTTACCTTTCTTGTGGCTTCGCCTCCTGTTGAATATTGCCATCTGGCGTCACGCTGCTGGGATTCAGAAGGTATCTGGTCCTTGCCGGTTATTTGGATCACGAACGAAACGGTACAACCTCACCTGAATCCTACAACCGGTGAAATCTGCATATTTGAACCATGGAGCTCGAAGCTCTTACCGTCAAGCCTGAGCCAGGGTCCCCGGCCGGGAGCGGCGACGACACCGTCGGCTGTAAAACACCTCTCACTGAGATGAATGCAATTGTAGATTGTTTACCCGTAGATTTTGAAGTGAAATCTGACGTTAAAAGTGGTTCTCAATGCGGAGTTTTTGAAAATGTTTTTGTAAAAGAGGAATACACCAAAATCGAAGACGTCTCCGCTTCATATACTGTTGTCAAGCCTGAGCCAGGGTCTCTCGCTGGAAGCGGCGACAAAGGAGCTGGCTGTGGAGGACCATACACTGATATAGATATATATCTGCCCGATGTGAAGCAGGAATGCTTGGAGAACTCCAGGAATACCGACCAGATCACCGGTAAGATGATGGTTTCATAAGTCATGTTAATTATTACAATTAAACTAATTACTCTGAGCACCTTACTTGACACAGCTGTCTAAATGTGCGACAGTCATCGCGAGGCATTTTGTATCTCGTCCACTGTCCCTCTTTTGGGAGTGTTTTTTGATGAATGGATCCCTGAGTGTCTGCCTTGAACTACTGCACCTTAATTTTCCATCTGTATGAAAAATTATCTCCTACAGATTTATGTTATATGATATTTTATTCTGCGTCACTCATCGCGAAGAGGCAGCTTGGTAATGAGTAGCTGTAGTTTGTTGAGTAGACTTGATCGGACTGCTCCGATATCAGTTTCATTCCATCGACAAGTTTCAATAGAATTATAATATTTTATAAATACTACTCTAGCGCTATCAACTATTCAATACACCCCAGTAAATATTTAAACCTCAGTATTATTCATTGCCGTAGTCATATTGGTTATTGATATTGATAATACAATGAGCAAGTATGTTTGTAACACCATTGATAAGATATCTCCTCCATCTTCCGAGGTCCATTTGATATTTGTACATATAGAAATGTAACTATCTAAAGAGGGCTACGGATATTGCTATTTTGATTATAAATTCATGATTTATTTGACAAATACTGACGGCTGTGTGCTTTGGTTAGCTTACTTGATAATAAAGCACTCAAGATGGTAAACTAAATATTAAAGTGCTTTATTATATGAATGTCACTTGAGAGGAATTACAATTAAAATGGTTTAAGGTGATAAGCTGTCAGATAATTCTCATTATTTTTTTTATATAAATACGTGGAACATAATAGTAGAGCAATATAATACTTTTTTGATTTGCTTCCTTTTTAGAAACAAACAGTACAATAATAATAATATATGCTATGATATATTTCTTCGGTGCTGAACAAAGAAGAGATCATACGACCTAAGTAACAGTTCACAAAAATGATCATAATTAACTAACAAATGGTATTTATCAACAAAATGTGTATTTAAAGATTTAAAATGAGGCATAACTCGTCCTTATTCAATTATTACAAGATAATATGTTTTGTAAGAAAAACTGTTTAACCTTGCCTTCCCGAAGCGGGGTATTCACATTCCCCATTGATCGCTTTAAATTCGATAACTTTATAATTATGAAAACGGTTTCATTCTTATTTTTTGTAATCTTCACCGAAATAGTGACGAAAATTTTGTCACTTTTTGTTTTTCAAATTTCTAAGAGTATATTAATTTAAAATATTGTTTTCGGTCTAGTGATCTTCACGCGATACATACACCTACGAGTGTCGATACCATACCCCTTTAAGTTATTGTGCTTATTATTTGTTTCACTCTAACTAATGCACTGAGTACCATACCACAGACGCGAACAAGGGAGATAGCTATATCGCTTATCGTGACTCGCGGCATTCGGACAAGAGACGTCCGGCGAGGCAGTAGGGGCCAAATCGCCCGTCAGGAGTTTTTTTATTATCGTTTGTATGAATATTATCTGGGGTGTTTCTATACCCCGCTTCGGACCACACGGAAGTTCTGTCCGCTTAGTGATGAAAAGGTTAAGCAATTTCTTCAGTCATGTCGTTATGATAATCACATATTGTGTTGTTATTTTATTTATTATTAATTACTTTTGCCGTCTATGCAAAGGTTTAAGATAAATCAAAAAAATGCACCCTTACTTACCTAATGATATGTAATAGATTATTCTGCTGAAATTGATTAATAATATATGCTCTTAATATATTTCCATTGTAGATGATTTCAGACAACAAGACTCTGTTTGGACAACCCCGTCTGCATCACCGAAGACCTCTGCGAGGGAACCCAAAGCGAAGAGGAAAAATAACGGAAGTAAATTATTTTCGCCCACTGGAGAGAAAGAATTTTCATGTACACAATGCACTTATTCGTCCAACCAGAAAGCCTACTTAAAAAAGCATATGTTTACTCACAGTGTGAAGAAACAGTTTTCTTGTTCACAGTGCACTTACACGTGCAATCAGAAAGCCAATTTAAACAGTCATATGTTTACTCACAGTGGGGAGAAACCGTTTTTGTGTTCACATTGCACTTATTCCTGTATTCGGAAAGACACATTAAAAAGACATATGCTAACTCACACTGGAAAAAAAGTGTTTTCATGTTCACAGTGCACGTATTTGTGTGATCGGATAACTTACCTAAATAGACATATGCTCACCCATAATGCGGAAAAACGGTTTTCATGTTCGCATTGCACTTTTACGTGTAGTCAGAAAGTGTACTTAAAGAACCACATGCTCAATCACATGTCGGTAAAACAAATTTCGTGTTCACTTTGCAATTATTTGTGTAATAAGAAAAGTTTGTTAAGAAATCATATGGTTATACACCGTGGCGAGAAACCGTTTTCTTGTTCACAGTGCACTTACTCGTGCAATCATAAAGCCTCTCTAAAATTTCATATGTTTACTCACACGGGGGAAAAACCGTATTCTTGTTCACTTTGCACTTTTACGTGCAACAGGAAAATAACCTTAAGATTCCATATGCTCACACATAGTGACCAGAAACCTTTTTTATGCTCTCAGTGTTCTTATTCGTGTAAGACGAAAGGATGGTTACGAAACCATATGCTTATACACAGTGTTGAGAAACCTTTTTCATGTTCTCTGTGTTTTTATTCGTGTAAGAGGAAAGGATGCTTAAGAAAACACATGCTTTCACACAGTGAGGAGAAACCATTTTCATGTTCTTTGTGTTCTTATTCGTGTAAAACGAAAGGATGCTTAAGAAATCATATGCTTACACATAGTGTCAAGAAACCATTTTCATGTTCACAGTGCACGTATTCTTGTCATTTAAAAGCTTCCTTAAAAAGTCATATGTTTTCTCACACTGGGAAAAAACCGTTTTCATGTTCGCATTGCACGTATTCGTGTAATTATAAAAGAGACCTAAAAAGGCATATTCTTACTCACACGGGTGAAAAACCGTTTTCATGTTCGCATTGCACTTATACGTGTAATCGGAAATGTCACTTGATAATACATTTGCTTACTCATTCCCAGAAAAAAAAATTCTCGTGTTCCTATTGCGTTTATTCGTGTAATCGGAAATGTCAATTACAAAAACATTTACTTTCGCACACATAAAAATGGATTATTATGTGTTGTACGCTGGAGACAGTCAGGAACAGGACAGAAGGAAAAATCCGATACAAATATAACCACCAAAAAACAAATGGTTATTGCTGTTTGCTAGGAAGGTCTTTTCGTAGCCAATTAGCAGAGTGACCAAGTTATGTTTTAGTAAATGTAATTTTTTCAACATAAACGATAAACTTAATTTATCACCAAGAAAATAGATGTACTTTCTGATTTACATATATGTTACATTTTAACAATTACAAAACGAAAAAAGTGAAAAAATTCAAGATGGTTAGCAATTAATTTTTTTTAACCATCCAGCATAAAATTATATTACATTAATCCATATTACATGCAGATGGAAAATTAATGAAAAATTAAGGTGCAGTGTTCAAGGCAGACACTCGGGGATCAGTCAACCTATCCTATCTAATCTCTGATAATTAAAACATTTCCAAGAATTATTATAAATTTAAAGAAAAGAATACCAATCGATAGACCCTTAGTTAACATCCCTTATCTTCAAGCTCGTCTTCCGACATACTGATCTCTATTACTTTCACAGAAAGTGGCGATTCCTTTATTATTATTACACGAGAGCGAACGAATATAAGAGAAGAATTGATATATTATTCCGTTCCTAAATATATAAAAAATACTGAAGAATACAGAGATTCAAATACGCAATGAAATCTTGATTAAACACTCAGATCTGACGCTTAGTTAATGCATTGTGTTCCACGAGAAATGTACGAGTTTATTTAATTATACTAATTATATATACTAAATTAATGTATTAATTATAAATATATACATATAAAATCAATTTTGTCGAAAAATATTGTTTTTGCGTCACAGGGATTCAAACCTGGGCCTCTATTTCCAATCCGGGGAAGTGCACTACCGAATACACCGTTATTTTTTCAAATTAATACACCTGTCGTTCCATTATTTATTAATTTAATAAAAATGAATTGATAATTCTGGCGTCTGCAGTCGGTTTACTCAAAGGTATTTGAGATTCTGTAAAAATAATGTAGATGGCTTACGAATAATAGAACGACAGATGTATTACTTTGAAAAAGTGTAACATATAGGTTCGAAAATTTGTCACGAAAAATACTGGCGTTATAACACAATTGGTAGTGTACTTCCCCGGATTGGAAATAGAGATCCAGGTTCGAATCCCGTTAACGCAAAAACAATATTTTTCGACAAAATTTGATTTTATATGTATATATTTATAATTAATACTTTAATTTAGTATTTAAAATATCACAGAGCTATGTTCTGAATAATTACAACTTCACAATAAGAATGTGTTTTCCTTAATAAATTATATATTTGGTAAAACGACTATGTTAATATAATGTTTGATTATCCATGTAAAATGTTTGCCTCAGCATGGGCAAAGCCCAGTGAGGCAGATATTAAAATGTGAATGTACGAACATTTTAAATAAATAAATAAATACTAGCACAATACTGAATTCTATCTAGCGCTTTTTAACTGAATGTATCCGTTATGCAGACTCCTTTTCGAGGAGTACTTTCTTTTATTAAATGTCGACTTAGCCAATTGAATTGTAATAAAAATTATTCGTATCATTGAAGTATATTCATTTGATTTGTTGTTTTGAAATTATATTTTTCTTATATTGATGTGACGCTGGCGCTTCACAATCTTCACAAGGAGGTCGCCCGAAGATTTAATTATTTTATGTACTCTTTACATATTTACACATTTATTTGCCTGCAAACACAAAAAAATAGACATTATTTTAACTACTTATACGTCTAACCGTATTTTTTAATTTTAATTTTATTTACACCCTATCCCTAATCGTTTTGATTGTTGTTTACTCTCGTTTCTATTCTATTTTATTACATTATTAACATTATCATGATAATACTGTCATAGGTTGGCTCTGGTGTCTTCGCACAATTTGACGTGAGACTCGTCATCATATTAAATACAGAACTCAGCTGGAAAGAGGCTATAGAAATCATGCACCCCCAAAAGGGAAGGGTAGACGTCATATTTATGCGTTGCAGTTGTAGAACTCGGTCACAGTCCGGCAGAAATTCACCCTGTTCATGTCGCGAGAGGTGCGAGAGAAAGCCAGTAGAATGCTCCGTCAAGTCTCTCTAGCCGCTGCTCTTCCCGGCATCGTCCATCCCAGCAACCCCCAGTGAGAGATCCACACCCTAATAAATTCTCGCTTAAGTCCGAGATCCTTTCATTTCTTAATAACTCCTTGTTTTGGGGTTCTGATGTTTAACCGTATCTAAGATGCGGACGTATGTTCACCGGTCTTGTATATTTTTTCCGGTCATTAGTAGGGTTCCATTCTTCTGGATGTGTGCCTCATGTCCTAGGCGAGGTCCCCGGAAGCCTTACAGGAGGCACATCGCAGCTTCCTGTAAGGGCTTATCGGTAGGTTTCGTCTTGGGGTCAATGGCTAGGAAGTGTCCGGAGGTCAGCCGGCTCGAATAATGCATATAAAAAATATATAAGGCAATTTTATAGCCACTAGAACAGCATCAGGTAGAACTCTATACTTAAAATCAAAAGTGACGCAAACACTAAACCTTGGCACCCTCCAGTATGGCTACAAGCATCTACACTACCGGTACTGAGATCTAGAGCCAACAGGATGAAGGGAACGGGCGGGAAGGCGCGGCCGGGGTCGTGGTTGTCGAGTTCTGACAATTTTAGGACTGACGCTTTGTCTAAATTACGAAGGTTTAGTTATCTAGGGTTAAATCTAACTTCTCTCTCTAATTCTCTTCTAGACGCAATTCGTGTGTGATACAGTGATACCAATACGAAATTTAGTGTCGAATACGACAGCTTACTTTACATAGATGAAACAATGTACTAATGCTCTTTCTACGAACTGAACCTTTCTATGGTCGATCACAATTGACGTTTTACCTTGTAATTTCGACTGGTTAAAAGGATCTTATAATAAATACTGCCATCTAGCGCCACACAGTGTTCAGGTGCTGCCTTTATATTTGTAATCATTATCAGCTTAGCTGTTGTCGTGCCTCGGGAACATGAACCATGGAGCCGGATGCTCCTACCGTCGAATCTAAGCCGAGTTCTTCAGCCGGGAGCGGCGGTGAAAAGTCCCTCTTCGCTATAAAAGCAATCGCGGATAGCTTGCCTGTGAAGCTTGAAGCGAAACCTGACGTTAAGATTGATTCTCAATGCGGAAAGTTTGAAACTGTATTTGTAAAAGATGAATATACTAAAATGGAATGTCTTCTGGATCCGTACACTCCTGCGGTCAAGCCTGAACCGGGGTCTCCCGCCAGAAATGTTGATGAAGATGGGGGACCATACACTGATATAGATATATATCTGCCTGATGTGAAGCAGGAATGCTTGGAGAACTCCAAGAATACCGAACAGATCACCGGTAAGACGATAGATTCATAAATCATGTTAATTATTACAATTGTTATAATTACTCTCTACATGTATTACATTGGACTTGTTGGAACACAATAAATCAAAATACAATATTTTCTTTTTAATTTAATATCGATAAACAAACAGAACAGTCATAAGAAATGACGCGATTTATAAAAATATTACTAGTGAAATTTCAGCTAAACAATGCAAATAATCACACGAACTATGTAATATAATAAAAAAAGGTCCAAATGTACTACTTTTTACTTTATTTTGCTAAGAAATTGATAAATAATAAGTGATTTACAGATTCAGTGATATAGAACTTTGTCCTTATTCTGGAACAAGAGACGATGTTCCGAAAATAAAACTCTTTAAGCAATTTCTTCAGTCAGGATGTTATGATTACCAAATTATGTAAATATTAATAAAATATATTAATATGGTTGTTGCGCCACCGGGATTCGAACCTGAATCTCTTTTCTAACAATATTTTTCGATAAAATTGATTTAATATGTATATCCTTCTAATTAATATATTTAAAATATCACAGAGCTGTGTTCTGAATAATTACAACTTCACAAAAAGAATATGTTCTCCTAATAACCAAATATTGTGTTATTATTTTAACTTCATCGTATGGATGAATTTTTTCGTCTTTGAAAATGTTTAAAATACGTGTACCCAATGAGATAGACATTAATAATATTTCCGACATCTTTTGTGATAGCTCATTTTCAGATTCTGCTCAAATTAATTGCTCATATATATTCCTAATTTATTTCCATTGCAGATGTCTTGAGACAACAGGATTTTGTATGGACGATCCCGTCAGTGACACCGAATACCTCTGGGAGGGAGCCCAAAGTGAAAAATATAAATAAAATAAGTAAATTAGAGAAAACACTTTCATGTTCACAGTGCACCTATTCATGCAATCAGAGAACTCACTTGAAAAGTCATATACTGACTCATAAAGCGGAGAAACCGTTTTCCTGTTCACACTGCACTTATTCGTGTATTCGGAAAGATTACTTAAAAAGTCATATGCTTACTCACACTGGAAAGAAAGTGTTTTCATGTACACAGTGCACGTATTTGTGTAATCGACAAACATACTTAAATAGACATATGCTCACACATAATGCGGAAAAACGTTTTTCTTGTTCGCATTGCACTTATTCTAGTAATCATAAATGTGACTTAAAAAGTCATATACTTGTTCACAGCGGGGTTAAACCATTTGCATGTTCCTTTTGCACTTTTACGTGTAGTCGGAAAGAATACTTAAAAAACCACATGCTCACTCACACGTCGGATAAACCAATTTCGTGTTCGCAGTGTAATTATTTGTGTAATAAGAAAAGTTCGTTAAGAAACCATATGCTTTCACATCTTGTGGAGAAACCGCTTTTTTGTTCACTATGTACTTACTCGTGTAATCGTAAAGCTTCCTTAAAAATTCATATGTTTACTCACTCGGGAGAGAAACCTTTCTCTTGTCCACATTGCTCTTTTTCATGCAACAGGAAAATAAACTTACGTGTCCATTTACTTACACATAGTGACCAGAAACCTTTTTTGTGTTCTCAGTGTTCTTATTCGTGTAAGACGAAAGGATGTTTAAGAAAACATATGTTTACGCATAGTGTTGAGAAACCATTTTCATGTTCTTTGTGTTTTTATTCGTGTAAGTCAAAAGGATGTTTAAGAAAACATGTGCTTTCACATAATGAGGAAAAACCATTGTCATGTTCTCTGTGTTCTTATTCGTGTAAAACGAAAGGATGCTTAAGAAACCATATGCTTATACATAGTGGGGAGAAACCATTTATATGTTCACAGTGCTCTTATTCTTGTCATCTGAAAGCTTCCTTGAAAAGTCATATGTTTACTCACACGGAAGAAAAACAGTTTTCATGTTCGCATTGCACTTATTCGTGTAATTATAAAAGAGACTTAAAAAGACATATTCTCACTCACACTGGGAATAAACCATTTTCATGTTCACATTGCACTTATTCGTGTAATCGGAAATGCCATTTAAAAAGACATTTGCTGTCTCATTCCCAGAAAAACTTGTTCTCATGTTCGCAATGCACCTATTCATGTAAGTATAAAGCAGACTTAAAAAGACACGTTCTAACTCACACGGGTAAAAATTTGTTTTCATGTTCGCAATGCACTTATTCGTGTAAGCAAAAATGTCACTTAAAAAGACATTTGCTCACTCATTCTCTGAAGAAACTATTCTCATGTTCGCATTGCACTTATTCGTGTAATCGGAAATGCCAATTAAAGAGACACATGCTTTCGCACACATAACAATTGAATGTACTTTATTGTAAGCTGTCAAGGGACGACAAATAAAGACCGAATACAAATATAACTAATTGAGAGCTATTGCTTTGTTGGTTTTTTTGTAGCCAATAGTAGCCGCCGAGCAACCATGGCCTGTGTTTTAGTAAAAAAATCCCAAACCTTCCTTTGAAGCTTGAATTGTGTAATTACTTTGCTTTGAATTAAATCTAAATATATTATTATTAGTGTCCTATCTGATGTAAAGAAAATACCACAAATCGATTTTTTGGTTATTGGCCCTCTTAACTATATTAAAAAAATTTTACTTTGGTTGCAAAGTTCGACGATCAAATTTTGAACCTCTGATTTTTGATCTCATCTTTCGACACAAAGATCTCTATTTCTTTGACTGTATGTGTCGACTTGTGAACGAGTATGAGAGAAGAATCTAAGACCTGATTGTAATATCAAACACTTTAAATACGCAATAAGATCCTAGTTATAAAACGCAGATCTAGCGAGAAACGATGCACGTAATGAACGAGAAATTAATGTGTTTATAAAGTTTTCCATTTCACTCGATTTACTGATTTATATTACTATTCACTATCGCTGATGTAAAATATATTTATTGATTATCCGTGTAAAATGTTTGCCTTTGTGCGGGTAAATCCTATTGAGGCAGATATACAAATATTATTGTACGAACATTTAAAATAAAGAATAAATTAAGAAATACTACCATAATATTGAATACTAAGGATGTATTAACGATTCCCTTACTTCTTACTCCGTACATCGTTATAAACAGTCTAATATAGAGTGTACAAAGCTGAGCATCAAACTACTACAGGGTGATGTTTGGTCCTTCACTTATCTGTATATAATTTATCCATCTCCCATAATCAACACTCCCGTTTTCCTAATTTAATTTTGATACTTATTTAAACTTGGATCAGTTAGGTTGTCGTTCATCGAGATCCGGTGAAATGTTAGTGTTCCAGTTGGTGTGCATTATTTCTGCAATGCTGTTAACAACATTGCAGAAATAATGCACACCAAATGCAGGGTGATGATTAACAACATTGTGTTGCTTGCTACTTCCCGTCGAATATTCCCAATTTTTTCACGTAATCTTGACAGTGCGTGATTTCTGGTTAGCTTTTATCGAATTGTTGCAGAAAATTACACTTCTACGGCCATCTTTTGGTTATCTATCTGCATGAAATGATAGAACACATTTAGTACTGGGGTATGGAGCTGGGAAACGTTCAAAGTCCTGTGCCGGTGAAAATGTTCCAGGATATGCTGTTGAGGACAGAGTTGGCTGATATTAAATAATAAAATCGTCATATTCTTTACTGTTTGATATCTTGATACATCAAATCTTATTCGGTGGCCGAATTATTGTTCCGCTCCAAAATAGCGACTATCAAATATAAACTGAATAGAAACCGTTCTCATGTTAGCAGTGCACTTATTCGAGTGTGTTGATTAGAATGCTTTATTCTCTTGTACAGGCAATTTACTCCTTCAAAAATAATTTAATTAATAGTTTCAGCCCTTCACGGCCATCTGCAGACTGGTACATTTTTCTCTTAAGCTAGGATATCTATACATTTCGATACGGGTGTGTTTTACACTGAGTGTTTAATATAATGTAATGTTAAGGTTTTCCTTCATGTGTTGTGCTACTGCAGGTACAGTACTATAATACCTGATGATGAGAACAAAGCTAAAAAACAATGGACTTTTTTAGTCTGATGTTTTGATAGTTTATTTAAAATCAGAATAATTTTACTAAAACAAATCAAATTGTGCGCGCGATTGGATAAAATTAACCCATTTCTTCCCACTCCGATATTTGTAGCATACCCCTTGCGTACATTACCCGATATAAGCTGGGCGCACGAAACTCTTTTGCTTTTTTCTTCCTGCGCTCTTGACCCGAGCATCGGTTTCCGGCAGCTCTTAGCCGGCTGCCATTGTTGCGTGGAAGCCACGTTGCGAAAGCGCGTGACACGAGAAAAGTGGCAGAACCTGCACCCGTAACCTAGACTGGCGTGCTCCAACCTGCAGTTGTCCCCACATGGCAATTTTCCATCAAAAACAAGAGAGTAGACAGTAATTAGAACCATAAATAGACAGAACTAGAACGTCTGCGACCTCATAAATAAGATTAGATATAGAAAATCATAATGATTTCTGTTTTTCTTTGCTTCTGTTGATTTAGCTCCCCACCATCTCTTCAGTAACCATCGCTATTAAATATGTCGATTGCGCAACGGACTACGGCATCTATGTAGTGTATACACCTAGGGAACAAAATGAAAATAATGCGTTCTAGTCGAAATACAAGCAAGTGACGTACAACCGTCTCCGAATTCAGTACAACAACTCAGTTGTTGTACAGTTATTTGTAGCGCATCTACAATGTTTACCGAAGGCCGAATACATGGATTCGTTCCGCTTCTGAGACATCGAGTTGCAGGCGTAAAGCTGCGGCCTGGAGCTCAGCACTCAGCACCGACTCTCTGGTGCGAGCGGCGCTCTCACGGAAAGCTGGTTCCCTGACCAGAGAATGGTAGCGCCTACAGAATAGCTACATATACAACAATGGGCGTGACTGAAGTAGTTGTATATGTAATATTTATATTTTATGTTTTTGTGTGAATTTTTAACTATTTATTAAATTTTTTTATTTATTAATATTTTTCTTCGTTTTCTTTTTCATAGCATTATATTTATTTCATAACTTTTAACATAATATGTATTATCTGTATGGCGAATCGGGTTAAAAAAAAAACCTGTTCACTCTGGAATAAATACATTATTATTATTATTATTGTTATAGACTATTTTTCTAAATAAATGAACACAAAAAGTGATATGCCTAAGCCTGAAGTGACGCGAAGTTATCACATTTATTAGCCGAATAAATGAAATAGAATAAAGGCGGGAAATCGCATCTCGCAAAAGCATACAGGTCTCCGACGGCAGACCCATATAAACGGGACTGGACGTCCCTCAACAAAAAAAGAACCTAGCGGTTCGTGCAAAATGCGAGTTGCACCCATAGTGACCTTCAGCCCACGTGTTGTGCAATGAATGGAAAATGACGAAGGCTAAAAATAACGGGATTATGAAGGTCTCCTGAGAAACAAAATAGCAGATCTCTAAGGGCGCGCATTGTTTCGAGGAGACGCATCCTGCCGAAGGATATAACCGAAGGTCGTAGGGCCATTAAAGCTGGACCCATTGTACTGGCGAGAATAGGAAATGTACCGTTGCGTGTCTGTTAGCGAGCGTTCAGGGTCGGGACGTGACTAGAACAAAAGACGCAGTTTCTTTGTGCAATCTGCTCCTTTAATGCCACGTTGGACGAACCACATGGCTCGAAATATGATGCAATGCTCGAAAATTGAAAGAAATAACATTCCCGCCAATTCAGACTTTAGTTTAATCACTAGAGTATAGTAAATAATAATTAACGTGAACATGATTTTGAAGCGATGAGTACGAATGAATAATGCATATGATAATCGATCACGGTGGGCCTAGCGTTAAGTAGAATAAGAAATAAATAAAAACTAAATTGACTAGGAATAATTAAATGATATATGTAACAAGATATAAGATTTTGTAAGTAGCGTAAGAAATGAATAAATAACTAGATTTAACTAAAGTGTAAATAATTAGGATATAAGATTAATTATAGTCAGCGATAAGACGAAGGAGGAGTCAGTTCTGGTTCGGATCGGGCGTGGCCTCCAGAAGAAGCAAATGGACCAATGGGATGGTGGCCCGTCCCATGACGGGAAGAGGGCGGATCGGCAGTTGGGAGACACCCCATTGTTGGGGTATATAGATGGCCTACACACGGCCCGGAGAGAGTGCTACAGACAGTCGGGAAGAGTTGCGAGGGTGGTAAACGGGGAGAGTTGCCGAAACGAGGCCCGGAGGAAGAAGAGTGCTACAGACAGTCGGGAAGAGTTGCGAGGGTGGTAACGGGGAGAGTTGCCGAAACGAGGCCCGGAGGAAGAAGAGTGCTACAGACAGTCGGGAAGAGTTGCGAGGGTGGTAAACGGGGAGAGTTGCCGAAACGAGGCCCGGAGGAAGAAGAGTGCTACAGACAGTCGGAAAGAGTTAAAGAGAGTGGTAAACGGGGAGAGTTGCCGAAACGAGGCCCGGAGCAGAAAGTCGTAAAGTCAAAGAGACCAGTCAGTCGAAGAATCGTGAACTCAGTCGTAATCAGTTGGAAGGAAAAAGAGAGTTGAAGAAAAAGATTGGAAAACACCGAGAGTTGTCAAAACGAGGTCCAGAAGAGAAGTTACCGAGACGCAGTTAAAAGCACGCAGAAGCAGTTCACCGCATATCGTCCAGAAGCAGCCACGGTTCATCGCAACCCACCCAGGAGCAGCCGCCCAGACCGGTTTGCAGTCCTACGGAGCAGACAGCGGACAGCCGCCCATGCCGGATGCCAGCGGCATCACTACGCCGGCCGGAAACAGGATTCCGGAGGAACGTCGCCGAGCAACCCGAGGTAGAATAAGTTTAGATTAAGTTAGTTATAAGTATTTCCACCTGCCCGCTAATGTAAACATGTGTCTAATAAATGTATAATGTACATCTTCGCGTGTTCATATTCACCTGTATCCTTATCTATAACCATGGTAATAATAATGAAAGCGTGATATCCGATGGATGGTTCGCGGAGCGAATATTCCATTAGAGTGCGGGGATCGTTCTGACGAGCGATCAGGAGCATGGTATGAATCATGACTCCTAGACGAACCCCGACTCGAACCGAATGGCGCACAAGTCGTGGCCCCGGTTGTATCAAAAGGATTTGAATTAAAATAATCTAATTTGATTATCAAGAAAGTAGCTGATATATATGATATATATTCTCAAATATGTGATGTCACCGTAGGACGCTTCCGACCGCTTACTTTTCATAGATGATACCATTTATTCTAGATCTTTCTATGGACAGCTTCTTTCTATGGTCGGGCCCAATTGACGTATTACCTTTCTCGTGGTTTCGCGCTCGCTAGGAGATCTTGCTGAATATCCCCATTTGGCATCCAACAGTTCTGAGGTGTAGCAGGCGGGCTTCAGTAGCTACCTGGTAACATCCTTGTCGGACGATAAAGGCTCCGGCTCACCTGCAATCCACAGCGGTGACATCTTTATATTGCCATGTTTATTTTGATTTGAGGAATGGAGCCGGATGCTCCTACCGTCAAGCCTGAGCCAGGGTCTCCAGCTGGGTTTGGCGATGACGCAGTCGGTGGTGAAACACCTCTCTTCGAGATCGCGAATTGTTTACCTGTAGAGTTTGAAGCAAAACGTGACGTTAAGAGTGATTTTCAATACGGAGAGTTTGAAAATGTTTTTGTAAGAGAGAAATATACCAAAATTGAATATCTTTCGGATCCATATATTCCTGCGGTCAAGCCTGAGCCAGGGTCTCCCGTCAGCAGCTGCGTTGGGGCAGTTGCTAATGAAGCATCTACGATCGAGATAAAGGCAATCGCGGATTGCTTACCTGTAGAGTTTGAAGTGAAACCTGATGTTAACAATGGTTCTCAATGCGGAGAATTTGAAAATGTTTTTATAAAAGAGGAATATACCAACATTGAATATCACTCGGATCCATATACTCCCGCGGTCAAGCCTGAGCCAGGGTCTCCCGTCAGCAGCGGCCACGATGCAGCTAGCGGTGCGGTGCCATACACTGATATAGATATATCTCTATCTAATGTAAAGCAGGAATGCTTAGACAATTCCAGGAATGCCGACCAGATCACCGGTAAGACGATGGTTACTTAAGACATGTAATTATTAATATATACATATATATATATATATATATATATATATATATATTTGTAGCATAAATAGTATACGTGAAAAAATAATTGCTATTACTATACTATACGTGGTCTGTTCTAAAGCAATTACTTGTACAATTTTTAAAAGTTGTAATTGCTTAGAGGTAAGTAAGTTATAAAATATTATTGAAAAAAAGTTATAAAAATATTATTGTCTGTAATATACAATAGTTGGAGACAAAAGTGTGTAGGTAGTTAGATTAGTATAAATGACAAATTAGATTCATTTTGCTCTCTACCCACATCAAGCTCACTTTGTTATTTTTGTTTAAAGTCGTTAAATCACATTCGACCCTTTTAGTGGCAATTTTTAAAATATTATATATTATATATAAAAAAGTTCATTGAGCGTATTTGGTATTAAATTTTGGCACTGACATATTTTTTGTGTCAATCCGGGTACACCTAGGGAACAAAATTAAAATAATGCGTTCTGGTCGAAATACAAACAAGTGACGTACAACCGTCTCCGAATTCAGTCATAACAACAACTCATAAAGAATACTGTTCGGATTGGCGCGTTGATGCAGCTCACCTACAATGTTTACCGAAGGCCGAATACATGGATTCGTTCCGCTTCTGAGACATCAAGTTGCTGGCGTAAAGCTGCGGCTGGAGCTCGCCACTCAGCACCGACTCTCTGGTGCAAGCGGCGCTCTCACGGAAAGCTGTTTCCCTCACCAGAGAATGGCAGCGCCTACAGAATAGCTACATATACAACAATGACCGTGACTGAAGTAGTTATATATATAATATTTATATTTTGTGTGTATATAACTTTTTTTATTTATTAATATTTTTTTTCGTTTTCTTTTAAATAGCATTATATTTATTTTACAACTTTAATGTATAACGTAATATGTATTATATCTATGGCGAATCGGGTTAAAAAAACCTGATCACGCTGGAATTATTATTATTATTAGTATGATAAACAAATATTGTGATACTGCGATCATTTTAAATCAAATCCGTTGCTAACTTACGAATGACTTTTTTCTGTATAAGAAAAGGTTTAAGATCAGTTAAAAAATAAGCATGTACTTACTTACCTACCTAATGTGATGTAGATCAATAATATTTCCGCTTTCTTTTGTGTTATATTCGTTTTCATTTTGTTATATTATTTTCGTTGCAGATCGTTTGAGACCAAAGGATTACGTTTGGACAAACGCGTCTGTGTCTCCGAAGAGCCCTGGGAGAGAGACAAAACTGAATAAAAATAATAAAACAAGTCACTTATTTACTTTCACTGGCGTGAAACCATTTTCATGTTCACAGTGTACTTATTCGTGTAATCAGAAATCTCACTTAAAAAGTCATACGCTAACTCACAAAGCGCAGAAACCGTTTTCATGCACGCAGTGCACTTATTCGTGCAACCATAAAGCTTCCTTAAATAGGCATATTTTTACTCACACGGGGAAAAAACCGTTTGTATGTTCACAGTGTGCTTATTCTTGTAACCGGAAATCCTCTTTACAAAGACATATTCTTACACACACTGGTAAAAAACCGTTCTCATGTTCCCTTTGCACTTATTCATGTAATCGAAAATGCAACTTAAAAATACACTTGCTTACTCATTCCCATAAAAAAATGTTTTCATGTTCGCACTGTAGTTATTCTTGTAAACAGAAATACCACTTAAAAATGCATTTGCTTACTCATTCCCAGAAGAAACTGTTCTCATGTTCGCAGTGTTCTTATTCGTGTAATCGGAAAACCTCTTTAAAAAGACATATTCTTACTCACACGTGGAAAAAAAAACTGTTCTCATGTTCGCAATGCGCATATTCATGTTATCGGAAATGCCAATTAAAAAGTCATTTGCTTTCGCACACATAACAATTGGATTTAATGTGTTGTGCGCTGGAAGTAGCCAGGAGGAGATATCAAGGGAGGGCAAAGACCAAATTAGCAATGCTGATTGCCCTGATGGCCGTTTCGCAGTCCATAGTAACCGCTGGGCGACCACGGCCAGTATTTTTGTGAAGCTAAAAAATGTTAAGAAATTAATCAGAATAGGAAAGATAACGAATACATAGGTAATTATTTTGGAGACCTTTATGCCATTTTTGAACCTATTTTGTACACATTTATATTAGCTGCTAATTTAATAGATTTTGACAGTTGGGTATCCAGTCTAGGAGCAATATGGGATGTATGTCTCTGTCCTGTACTTAATTTGGAGATATCTAAAATAACATGTACATTAGTTGAATAATTTTTATTTAGTCCTCTTTAAAGATAAAGATATATTTAAAACAGGAAAATCTTTTAAAAGTTTGGTTGTGTAATCTCTTCCCTTTTTAAAACTATTTTTATTATTATCTTTTGAGATTTATTATCAGTTTGAGATGTATAGGACAAGTTCCTCCCCAAACTGGTATTCCGTATTGTAATATCGATTTAACCAATGCGCGGCATTTTAAAAGTTTCCAAATCACAATATTGTCTAAGGACATAGAAGTGTTGTAAACATTTAGGCAAGTACGTAATTTACTATTTAAGGGAATTATGTGTTCTTGAAGTTTGAATTATCAACTAGAATTTATCCAAAATATTTATACTTAGTTGTTCTTTGTATATTGGTTTTACAGTTAACATTTAATTAATTTCTTAACATTATTTCATAAAATATAAAATTTAATTAATTAGTATTACTGTAGATCATGATAGATTTTTTTTATATAAATGTCATTTGTCACCTATATATTACGTGATATTTCATTTTTGGGGAGCATGACTCTATTATTACATATTGTTATTGATTTCACGTATACGCATGTAACTCATATATTTTATTTGTATTCAAATCAACAGATGTTTTTATAAATAAATATTTAAATCGTTTTGTGTTTAACTTAAATTCTTATTTTTTTGCTACATTTTTTATTATTTTCTCCTCAGTGACTAAATATTACATACAATATTGTACTGAAATTTAATAGGTATCTATTTGCATCAGTTTAAGTAAATAAATATTCGGTAAAACAGTCCGGTAGTACTGCGAAATTTTTAAAATATATTTCGAATATCTGTCACTGGAGGGTCTATATATTTTATTTTCTATAACAACGTAACGCTCCTTCGATGTTTAATACAATTAGAACTATAGAAATTTACGATCTATCTGTGTCGGAATCCGACCAGGTAGTGTCATAATACTTACAGGTAGGCGAAACGCTCCTCAGATAGGAGCTCCTCAATATACTCAAAATGTTGACAATGTATGCTTCGGCGTAAACGCTGAGATTCAATTCCATAAAAGCGACTGTCTTGGGTCAGTTTTTGAACGTTTTTTCACATTTTTATCAATAACTCATTTGGATCTCATCCTATAATATTTATTTGTATCTCAAATTATTTAATAAAAGATTAGCTAGAAGGAAAACAGCATTAAATGAATATTTGTAGCGCAATTCATATTTTTACAAACACCCGGGTCAGATCTCACCCATCACCTGAGATGATGTGCTAAATAACCTAAATATATATATATATATATATTTTTAAGGCCTTGACTGGTACATTTCTTTGTAGTGGGAACTTAATGAAAATATTGTGTTTACGTAACATAATGAAGACTTGTATCAAAAGAATATAATTTGATTACCTAGGTATCAAGAAGGTATCTAACATTTTATATACATAGGTACTCAAGTGTAAATCGGTGAGGCTTTCAACCGCCTACTTTTCATAGTTGAAATCACATATTGTTGATCTATCTACGGATCGCCCCGAGCCCCCAATCGACGTTTTACATTTCTCGTGGCTTTGCGCGCGCTGAGTGGACCCATTGCTGAATACTGCCATTTGGTAGGCTTCAGAAGCTGCCTTACTCTTGTCGGCATCTTTACTCACAAACGAGAGGGTATCAGTCCAGCTGGTTTCGTGTTTTTAGAACGTTAACCTCAAGCCTGAATCAAGGTCCCCATCCGGGAGCGGCGATGAGGCATTCGACGGTGAAACATCCCTCTTCGAGTTTAAAATCATTCGCAGATTGCTTACCTGCAAAGTTTGAAGCGAAACCTGACATAAAGAGTCGTTCTCAATGCAGTGAACTTAAAACAGGAATATATAAATATTGAACATCATTTGGATTTGTAATATAAAGTTAAGATCATGACTGCATAATGCGGATAAACGTGCATGTGCTTGGCAATGCAGTATTTAATTTTAACCATCTTTGATTAATATTGTTACCTTATTATATATGTAGGGATCAGAATTCAAATCCACCGCTATTTCAGCTGGCATAGACGCTAGCGACAGCGCGGCCGACTGCTGCTATAAGACAAGCTGTCTCCCCAGTTTCATCGATTCACAACGGCGGTCTTGACGGCCCACGCGCGCCGAGCGAGACCACCGACTCGCTTCACTTCGGAATTCACGGTCACCTTCTACATCTTCACTCATTAATCGTATTCAATCTCATATATCTTCATTGTTCTATCCGACTCAACACGCAGATCTACAACATCCTTTCATTTAACCACCGACCTAACCCCCAAATATAATACGCAGTATCTTCTCCAGTTTCGTTCTGGCAATATATGGACTTTCATAGTCAACCGCGTTATGTTTGTTAATTTTCATAGATTTTGTATGTTGTACATGTTGTCCCAAAATACTTTTTTATAATAAATATTCATTTAATTTGTGTCAATTTAATCTAATTTGATAAGCAAGAATCAAGTAGCAGAAATATAATTGTCTATCTACTGCCGGCTCGTTTCTATGGTCGGGCCAAATTGACGTTTTACCTCTCCTGTGAGTTCGCGCTCGCAAGGAGGACCTCTCGGTACGGTAGCGAATGCAGTGGGCAGGGTTCAATAGCTACCTCGTCACTTCATTGTGGGCAGTTTCACTCACGCTCGGGACGGTGCAAGCTCATGAATCATGGAGCCGGATGTTACTGCCATCAAACCCGAGCCAGGGTCTCCAGCCGGGAGCAAAACTGACACAGTCGGCGTTGAAACACCTCACGAGAAAAATGCAATCGAGGATTGTTTTCCTGTAGATTTTGAAGTGAAACCTGCCATTAAGTGTGGTTATGAATGCGGAGAGTTTGAAAATGTTTTTGTAAAAGAGGAATATGCCAAAATTGAATATCTTTCGGACCAGGATACTCCTGCGGTCAAGCCTGTGCCAGGGTCTTCCTCCGGCAGCTGCGACGAAGAAGGGGGCGGTGGGCGGACATACACTGATATAGATATATCTCTGCCTGATGTGAAGCAGGAATGCTTGGAGAACTCCAGGAATGCCGAGCAGATCACCGGTAAGGCGATGGCTTCATAATTTATGTTAATTATTAGAAATAAAGTGAACTGATGTGCGTCACTCTTCGCGAAGCGGCCGCTCGGTCATGAGTAGATATGTCTATTGTGACGGTCGGATTGTCTCGACTTCAGTTATATTTAGTTATATTTATATTATATTTAGTATTATTTACACTGATGTATGGAAGTGAGGCCTGGAGCTGGTAGAAAAGGAACGAAAGTAGACTGAATGCAGTGGAAATGAGATCACTTAGACGTATTTGTGGCAAATCTATGACAGAGTAAAGAATGAAGAAATAAGGAAAGAATGTAAAGCTGATGTTAGTATAGTGAGTAAGATTAAGAAAGGATCCCTTAGGTGGTTTGATCATATGGAAAGGATGAATGAGGAAAGAATAGTAAGAAAGATATATGACGCAAGTGTTGATGGAACCAGAAATAGAGGACGTCCGCGAAAGACTTGTCACGACCAAATAAACCAGATAATGAAAGACGGTTCTGTTAGAAGCCTCAACAATCGGCGAGCTTGTATGACAAGATGTATGAATGTGGATGAGGCGAGAATTGTGTGTCAGGACAGAAGAGTGTGGCGCTCTATCCTCTCTGCCTACCCCCACGGGGAAACGGCGTGATGGTAAGTAAGTATATTTAGAACAAAAATTTTAATTCTTATAAACATTTATTGCTAAGTATTTTTTGCTGACAAACAAAACAATAATATTAATTGGTATATTACACGGTGCATCAAAATATGACCGGTAAAAATTCTTTGGTGCTGAAAAAAAGACTATCATACAAACTAAGTAATAATACATAATAGACAGACGGTGTTTTTACCGTTTTAATATGATAATGTGTACAGTTAGAGCAATGTATTTTAATTTTAATCGATGAATCGTTACAAGAGAAGATGTCCCGAAAATAAAAAGTATTTTTGCTATTTCTGCAGTCAGGTCATTATGATAATCATGTATTGTGTAGTTATTTTAATGATTTTAAATCAAATCCAATTCTCACAAATAAATCAATTTTTCTGTCTATGTTTTAGGATCAGTCAAATAGCGTTCAAGTACCTACTTACCTAATGTGATGTAGATCAACAATATTTGTATTGAATTAAATTGATTGATCATGTATGTTCTTATATTAATTCCATTGCAGATCGCTTGAGACCACATGATTCTGTTTGGACGAATTCGCCTGCACGTTCGAAGAGCCCCGGGAGGGAGACAAAATTAATGAAGAAATATAAAATAAATCAATTGTTTACTTTCAATGGCGAGAAACCGTTTTCATGTTCACAGTGCGCATATTCGTGCAAACAGAAAGTCCACTTAAAAAGTCATATGCTTACTCACAGTACGGAGAAACTGTTTTCATGCCCACAGTGCATTTATTCGTGCAACCATAAAGCATCCTTAAAAAGTCATATGTTTACTCACAGTGGTGTAAAACCGTTTTCATGTTTACATTGCACTTATTCGTGCAATCGGAAAGCCGACCTAAAAAGCCATATATTTACTCACATGGGTGAAAAAATGTTTTCGTGTTCACGTTGCTCTTATTCGTGTAATTATAAAAGAGACTTGAAAAGACATATATTTACTCACACGGGAAAAAAACCATTTTTATGTTCACAGTGCACTTATTCGTGTAATCGTAACGCCTCTTTACAAAGACATATTCTTACTCACACGGGAAAAAAACCTTTTTTATGTTCGCTTTGCACATTTTCGTGTAATCGAAAATATAACCTAAATGTTCATTTGCTAACTCATTCCCAGAAAAAACTGTTCTCATGTTCGCATTGTTCTTATTCGTGCAATCAGAAATGCCACTTGAAAATACATTTGCTTACACATTCCCAGAAAAAGTTGTTCTCGTGTTCGCATTGCTCTTATTCTTGTAATCAGAAAACCTCTTTAAAGAGACACGTAATTACTCATACGTAGAAATACCTGTTATCGTGATATCATACATATATTTGCCTTCGCACCCATAACACACAATAGTGTGTTGTACTGTGGAGACAGGTAGGAGGGGTTGTCAAGGGACAGTAATCAAATACTTAATACAAATATAGCTAGCAGAAAGCAACCGACTATTGCTAATTACTATATTGGTCGTTTTTCAGCTAATAGTAGCTGCCGAACGTCTTGTATATCTTGTAACACAGATTTTTTCAATATGGAGATTATAAATCTCTAACCTTAAATTATTACTTTAATTTAATATTTATCTTCGATAAGACTAGGAGCAAAACTAATTAATATGTTAATTTTAATATATTATTAAGGAGAACACATTCTTATTGTGAAGTTGTAATTATTCAGAACATAGGTCTGTGATATTTTAAATACTAAATTAATGTATTAATTATAAATATATACATTTAAAATCAATTTTGTCGAAAAATATTGTTTTTGCGTTACCGTGTCCAAAATTTAATAAAAATGAATTGATAATTCTGGCGTCTGCAGTCGGTTTACTCAAAGGTATTTAAGATTCCGTAAAAACAATGTAGATGACTTTCAAATAATGTAACAACAGGTGTAATAATTTGAAAAAATGTAATATATATATATATACGTTTGAAAATTTATGAAATCATGAAAAATACTGACGTTATAACACAATTGGTAGTGTACTTCCCCGGATTGGAAATAGAGATCCAGGTTCGAATCCCGTTGACGCAAAAACAATATTTTTCGACAAAATTTGATTTTATATGTATATATTTATAATTAATACATTAATTTAGTATTTAATTTTAAAATGTTCAAATTACATAGACATGCATCGTACACTGCTCCTAGATTATATAACCTATTATATTGGCAGCAAATATTAATGTGTACCAGAAATTAATGTGTATTGGACATTACTCTTACTTCCAAGTTCTGATCAATTTCTCAACATTTTGTATGAAATATTATTTTATTATTTATTGTCACATTGTATTATTATAGCCCATGATCTTGTTTTATATAAAAGCTGATAGCCAACCCCGTATATTAAGATCTTTCTAATTTTTAGACGCATAACACTATTGTTGTATTATGTTGTTGGAGGTACAGGGTGGCCCAAAAAAAGTGAGTACATTTCGTAAAATGTGATCTAATTACATCAAAATTACTTGAACTATATCAACAATAGTTTAAATTGTTTATTAATTTATTTACTTACGTATATTACTTTGAATATTAATTTTTTCATTGATTATATTTGTTTTTTTTTAATTGTCGTCCACAATCACAAAAATCACCGCAGAAAACCGTATTCTGATCAAAAATTTTTGCGAATTGCAAAACGTCGAAGTGCTAGAAAAATTATTAGAGTTTCAAAATAATGCCTGGATTGTCTAGCTACAGTGACATTACAGCAGGACGGAGCTCCATCTCACACAGCCAGAAATACAATCAATTTTCTTCGTCGTGAGAATGTTAATTTCATCTCGCCAGGGGTGTGGCCACCGAACAGGACACTAGATGATGCAGTTTGGGGTGTTTAGATGATTTCTGATTAGCTACATATTGTGCAAAAAACTGACATTAAAAATTATATTATGTTTTGAAATAACTCGTGTGTTACGCGATGTTCTCATTTTTTTGGCCAACCTGTATATGCCTCAATCTTTAACATGTTTCTAATATTTTTCTTTGTAATCTTATCAGTGAGAATACCATTGAAAAACGTAGGTGTGCTGGGAAAATTATCAGAGTTACAAAACAACGCACGTGGTATAGCTAGATATTACAGCAGGGCGGGGCTTCATCTCACACAGTCAGAAATACAATAGACTCTCTTCATCGTGAGAATGTTAATTTTATCGAGCCAGGCATGTGGTCACCGAACAGGACAGTAGATGATGCAGTATGGGGTGTTTTGATCATTTCTGATTAGCTAAATATTGCTCATAAAAAATTATATTATGTTTCGAAATAATTGATGTGTTACTGGGTATTCTAACTTTTTTTGGGATACTCTTTGTATACATGTATACTGGCAGTCTTATAGCTCGTATAAAAAAATTCTGGTGAATCTTCTTTATTTTATTTTATTATAAACTCTGAGATGAAATGTTTACATTTAAGGAAATAAGCTACATCAAAGTTTGCATTTTATTAAAAATATTTCTGTACAATTCTGTCCAACGTCTTAGAGCCGGCTGCGTGATCAGTAGTGACTGTTGCGATGGACAAAATACTTAATGGGAAAATCAATGTGTCCGCGTTTTAATTAAGGTTAGACATAAGTACCGATGAGAATTTTACTTTTTTTTTTTTAAATAAATTTGTTTTTATATTTAGATATAAATGTTAAATTAATTTATCTTCCCACCACATCCTCGTGAGCATCACTAAAAATGTTGATTGCGCTAGACCAGACTGACGGCGGTCATATCTCTCGCGTCAAAAAATTATATTTTGAAATACCAAGTACAAAGTAAGTACCCGGAATATAACTGCCTGTCTATAGCCGGCTCGTTTCTATGGTCGGGCCCAATTGACGTATTACCATTCCCGTGACTTCGCGCTCTTGCTCTTCCCGATAAATGGTGTCATTTATTTATCAGGCTTCGGTAGCTACTTGGCCACATCCTTGTGGGCAGCTTTACTCTCTGCCTGGACGGTACAACCTGTCACAACTTTAAGTTTAAAATCATCAATCTGACTACTTTCGGTCGTTGTGTAGTTAAACCATGGAGCCTGGTGCTAATGCCGTCAAGCCCGAGCCAGGTTCTCCAGCCGGGAACGACGATAAGACACACTTCGAGATAAATGCAATCGAGGATTGTTTGCCTGTAGATTTTGAAATGAAACCTGACATAAAATGTGGTTCAGAAGGCGGACAGTTTGAAAATGTTTTTATAAAAGAGGAATATACCAAAATTGAATATCTTTCTGATCATGACACTCCCGCGGTTAAGCCTGAGCCAGGGTTTCTCGCCGGTAGCGGCGACAAAGGAAGTGGCAGTAGAGGGCCATACACTGATATAGATATACATATGCCCGATGTAAAGCAGGAATGCTTGGAGAACTCCAGGAATGCCGACCAGATCACCGGTAAGACGATAGTTTCTTACGTCATGTTAATTATGAAGCGGCCGCTCGGACATGAGTAGATATGTCTATTGTGACGGTCGGATTGCCTCGACTTTAGTTATTAAAATGTTATTGACCAGTTTCACTACTCCTTCACTTCTAGTATTATATTTCAGAACAAAAATTCAGTAATTAATTCAGTACTTAAACCGACCAGATCATTGGTAAGGTGAAGGCTTCATAAACCATGTTAATTATTATAATTAAATTATATTTCCTCTGCACATTACTTGATTCTGCCTTCTAAAGTTAGTGAGCCAGTTAGTAAAATGTAATTGACCAGTTTCTCTGTTCTTTGATATCTAAAATTATATATAATAATAAAAAATCATTTTTAAATTGTTTAAACCACCTCTAATAATGTTAACAATTGAATACACCGACATCAATATGATACCTCCGTATTTTTCGCTAGTGTCGCGACTTTGATTGTTTAAGTTAATACAATTTCTAATATTTTTTATTTGTTATCCTACCAGTGATAATACGAAGCGCAAATATGTGTGTAATACCATTACTATTATATCGTCTACATCTTTTGCAGTCCGTTTGATATAAGTACACAAATTAGTATGATTTAAATGTAATTTAGATTATAAATTCATGATTTATTTGACAAATAGTTACTGCTACATACATTCTTTGATAGCTAGTTCTTGATTTTCTTTAGGTAATGTTGAATACAGTAATTCAATCTATGCAAATCAAAAATACACAAACCTTTGTGAACCTGTGCTGGTAGACGCCGACGTCGCTCTCCTTGTAGTCTGATGGTCTTTAACTCTGTTGGTCAGCCATCGAAAACTTTCTCACAACAGATAATCCGAAAATGTATAATACAACATTTTTTATATCGCCGCTGTAAAAGTCTATCCGAACCGCAAAAACTGTCTCTTCCCAGTAGCAGCTTCGCTTTTGTTTTCTGTTTTTAAATCCACACAAAAAGAACACACATATTCAAAATTTCATATCAGGCCTACCAATCAAAGTATAAAAGCGCGTAAACAAATGTATTATTCAAATTGGCTGTGATATTTTGATGTTTTGGTTGATAAACTAAATCGAATTTTTGTATTGTGTGTAGAGAGCGATTATAATTAAATGATTTCTCGAGATAAGGCATCAGAAAATAGTCCAGCATTTTTTATAATAATATGCGGAACACAATAATGGTTCAGTCGATAATAAAATAATTGATTAATTTTATTCTTTTTTGTAAAACTAACAATACAATAAATAATTTATATGATATATAAAAATATTAATAGCGAAATTTCTTCAGAACTGTACATAGAGAAGAATCTTACAAATTAAAGAACAGTAAATGTAAGCAAACTGATATAACGATGAGTATTTTTATAGTTTTAAAGTGATTTATAGCTAGTTCAAGAGATTATGTTCTAAAAAGTAAACTTTTTAAGCAATTTCTTCAATCAGGACGTTGTGTTGTTATTTTAATTATTTTAAAATCATAATAATTTTTATCCATCTATGAAAAAAGTCAAAAAGTGACATTTACTTACTAACCTAATGAGATGTAGATCAACAATGTATCCGTTATCTTTTGGATAGATTCGTCTTTAGATTCTGCTTAAATTAATTGATCATATATACTATTATATTATTTCCATTTCAGATCTCTTGAGACCACAGAATTCTGTTTCGACGAACCCGTCTATACCTCCGAAGACTCCAAGGATGCACACAAAATTGAATAAAAACAATAAAAATAGTAATTTATTTACTATTGCTAGAGAGAAACCATTTTTATGTTCACAATGTACTTATTCGTGCAAACAGAAAGCCCACTTACAAAGCCATATGCTTACTCACAGTGTGAAGAAACTATTTTCATGTCAACAGTGCGCTTATTCGTGTAACCATAAAGTTTCCTTAACAAGTCATATGTTTACGCACAGTGGGGAGAAACCGTTTGCGTGTTCACATTGCTCTTATACTTGTTATCAGAAAGGCAACTTGAAAACTCATATGCTTACTCACACTGGCGAGAAGGGGTTTTCATGTTCACAGTGCAGTTATTCGTGTTATCGGATAACATGCTTAAAATCACATATGCTTGTTCACAGTACGGAAAAACGGTTTTCATGTCCGCATTGCAATTATACTAGTATTCGGAAATGCGACTTAAAAAGTCATATTCTTACTCACAGTGTGGACAAACCATTTTCGTGTTCTATGTGCTCTTATTCGTGCAAGACGAAAGAACGCTTAAGAATCCATATGTTTATACATAACGGTGAGAAACCGTTTTCGTGTTCGCATTGCTCTTATTCTTGTAATAAGAAAAGCTTATTAAGAAATCATATGCTTACTCACGTCGGAGGAAAACCGTTTTCATGCTCTCATTGTACATTTTCTAGTAATCGAAAAAACGGTTTAAAAATTCATATGTTTACTCACACGGGAGAAAAACCATTTTCATGTTCACAGTGCACTTTTTCTTGTAATCGGAAACCCTCTTTAAAATTACATATGCTCACTCACACGGGGATAAATCCATTTTCATGTTCTCATTGCACTTATTCGTGTAAGCAGAAAAGTCACTTAAAAAATCATTTGCTTAGTCATTTTCAGAAAAAGTTGTTTTCATGTTCGCATTGCACATATTCGTGTAATCGGAAAGTCCATTTTAAAATTCATTTGCTTTTGCACTCATAACAATTGAATATGCAATACGGTATTATTGGATGAGGAGGTGCATATAAAACTCCAATATCACAATTAGAAATTACTCAAGAAATGATAATAAAAATTATTCTAAAAAAGTTATTTTCACAGATTTTAAAGTACCAAAAATAGTAGACATATACAAAAAAAAATTCAATAATTCAAATTTTCAAAATTCAAAATCAATTAAATTTCAGAAACGAATTCCGATCTACGATATATAGAGATATATACCGTGATATATTTATCAAGGCATCAAATATTTGAACAATCTCCCCATCACAATTAGAAAAATTACGGACTATCGTAAATTTGTAACTGAAGTAAAAAAAATATGTACACAGACTAACTGAACTCGAATATACTCCTTCTCTATACACGAGTCTTACTCTCATAGAGAAGAAATAAATGTTAATATATATATTTATTTATTATGATTTAAATTGTATAATATTTTTAATATCAATTAAAATAAAAAAAAGATTAAAAATATATATATGTGTTGTTCGCTACATGTCTGTAGCTAAGAGTAGCTGTCAAGGGACAATTGTCGATTGTTCGCTACATGTCTGTAGCTAAGAGTAGCTGTCAAGGGACAATTGTCGATTGTTCGCTACATGTCTGTAGCTAAGAGTAGCTGTCAAGGGACAATTGCCGATTGCTATGATGGCCGCTTTGCAGCCAATACTAGCAGCTTGGCGACCACAGTGTTGCTGTCAGACCTAGAGATGAAGTATCCTTAGAAGCAAACATGAAACGAATACATTTATTTGTTTGTATGTATATATATATTTGGGGGTTATGTCGGTGGTTAAATGAAAGATATGTTTGTTTGCGCGTGTTGAGATTTTATTATGACAGTATGGTAAAAACAAGAAAGACAGAATGAAATGAATAAATGTAAAAATGAAATGATGTAGAAGGTGCGTGTATATTACGAAATGAAATGTTGTGAAGCGGGCTGGCGGCCTCGCTCGGCTCTCGCGAGCCGGCGAGACCGCTGTCGTGAAACGCTGAAGCCGGAGAGAGTCCCTAGCGGTGAATTCTAAGCCAGGCTTGTGGCAGCAACCGGCAACGCTGTCGCTAGCGTCGATGCCGACTGAGATGGCGGTGGATTTGAATTCAGGTCGTTACATATATGTATAAAATTACATGTTTGCAAAATTTATCATTCAAATTTTATATCAGATAGCTCAACATCAGTAAATATTTTGATATCTTCTTCCGAATCCACTCTTCATTTCGTTCAACGCAAAATGGCGACTTTCGTGTGAATCTCACATCAGAGTAGTGAGATAAGTTACAAAATAAAACTAAGTACAATTATTTAGGATTAGCTTTAGATAATAATATAAACTTCAAAGAAAACATAGCCCTTTTATCCGTACACAATATTTTTATATAAAATAATATACCATGCTATGATTGAATCAATATTATAATATGGAATACTGGGTTGGGTAGAAACTTGTCCCATACATCTGTGGGAAGGTTGTTTTGTGTTCTTGTGAAATCCATTTCTATCCGAACATGTTTATTCTCATCGGGGAGAAGCCACCGAGAGCAAGAAACAACACAGAAGACGTAAAGGTTATGTGAAAAACGATGCACGGTTAGTGAAAGGTGAGAGTCGGGATGTGCATCTCCGGTCCGGTCGGTTCAGGTACTGGGCGCCGCGTCCGTCGCCGACCGCCTCCTCCGCTGCGGGTATATTGGTGCACGTGTGTCATACCCGCTGGGCGGCGCAGTCCGGCCTACCTCGAACGTTTTCGCTTTGTACGCGTGGAATGGTGCAGTACCAAGGAATGACAAAACGAGGGACATCTGGACGATGCGTGCGAGCCACCACACATCTCATATCAAAAATTACAACTCAAAAGATCTAACGGGAATTTGTCAACCGAGGCAAGACTAGCGGTGCACAATGGAATCCTGGTACCGACACTGATGTATGGAAGTGAGGCCTGGAGCTGGCAGAAAAGGAACCAAAGTAGACTGAATGCAGTGGAAATGAGATCACTTAGACGTATTTGTGGCAAATCTATTTATGACGGAGTAAAGAATGAAGAAATAAGGAAAGAATGTAAAGCTGATGTTAGTATAGTGAGTAATATTAAGAAAGGATCACTTAGGTGGTTTGGTCATATGGAAAGAATGAATGAGGAGAGAATGTTAAGAAAGATATATGACGCAAGTGTTGATGTAACCAGAAATAGAGAACGTCCGCGAAAGACTTGGCACGACCAGATAAACCAGATAATGGAGGATGGTTCTGTTAGAAGCCTCAACAATCGGCGAGCTTGTATGACAAGATGTATGAATGTGGATGAGGCAAGAATTGTTGTCAGGACAGAAGAGTGTGGCGCTCTATCCTCTCTGCCTACCCCCACGGGGATAACAAAAATATCAAACAAGTTTTTAATGATTTTCCTATTATTAATTTATCTCCGACGTATCAAACAACTCTTTTATTTTATTATTTTAAAGAGGACAATATTAAAATCCTTCACAACTATCAAGAGTCGGTAATGAACAAATATTTTTATAATATCCAAATTTCGAATAGGACAGAGACATGCATCAGACATTGCTCCTAGACTCTACAACCAACTGCTAAATAAACTCTATTAAAAACAAATAAAAATGTGTACAAAAAGATGTTCTAAAATAGCTTAAAGGTCTTCAAAATAATTACACCGCAAAAAGGCACTTTTGAGTAGGCAAAAAATAATAACAATTAAATATATTAATTAGAAAGATATATATATATATATATATATAAAATCAATTTATCGTAAAATATTGCTGTCGCACCTTGCCCTGAATCTCTTTCCTGACCGGGGAAGGTGCCATTAGCCAACTATGCTACAGCGACAATATTTTTAGCGACAAATTTTCGAACCTATTTGTTACCTTTTTGATATGAATACATTTAATCGTTCCATTATTTGAAAGAGTCGTTATTTTGATATTAAATGTATTCATATCAAAAAGGTAATATATAGGTTTGATAATTTGTCGGTAAAACTATTGTCGCTGTAGCATAGTTGGATAATGCATCAATAAGAGATCCCGGTGGTGCAACAACAATATTTTTTGATATTTGAAAATTGATTCTATATATATATATATATCTTTATATTTAATATTTAAAATATCACAGAGCGTCTGTTCTGAATAATACAGCTTCACAATAAGAATGTGTTCTCCTAATATAACACTTATCACCATTTTTTGTTACTAAAGTTATAAAATTAATGACATTTTAGGCCATAAATGAATCTTAAAATGACACTATTCAAGAACTGGGGCTAAGTTAGTTGCGTATCGGAATACAATAATGGCACAAAATTCTTGTTTTTTTTTTAGTTGTCTTAGTTTTGATCTAGTTGTGTGATACATTCTACATCTTTCTGATTCCCTAATTTAAATTTTATCATTTTGTTATATACCCGTACTTATCTTGTTTTATATAAATGTGGATAGCCACCCCAATAATTGGGGGTGCACAACTCTATTGTTGTATTAAAACAATGTGGAATACTCAAAAGCCTGATTGTAAATATTTACACAATACCGAATTAGTCAGGACATATTAATATTCTCGCACTTGTGTAGCAACACACCAATGGACAAATCTCTAGGCTTTTTTGACAATGTCGGGTCAATCGGAATATCGTACATCAAGATCTGGTGAAAAATAAGTACTCCAATTGAATTGAATAATTTTGTACTATGAATTAAACCACAGAACGAAATTATTTCATATATCTATGACGATGTGTGGCATCTCTTTATCCTGAAACTCAATATCGAGGGTCGATGAAAGGGTGAATGAATACACATGCTCTGAATTATTTTATTAGAGCGGCCCCACACTGGTAATATTTCACACATCTTTATTTGTATTATTGTATAGGTGAGTATTTACACACAGATAACACACGAATCAATTGTTTATTTTCTGCGACATACAGGTTGGCCAAAAAAATGTGAGAACATTTCGTAAAATGTGTTATAATTACAACAAAATTAGTTCCATCCGTTCGATTCTACTTTGTTCGTTCCTGTATTTTCTTCGTCTTTTTTGTCTGTTCAGTGACTGCAGGTGCGATTAATTCTATAGATTTTCGACTTGGCCGATTCGCACGATTGGGTAAAGCGGTCCGAGGCTAACCGACAGGACTTCCTCTGAGGACTATCCTTCACTGACCGTTTCGCGGCGGTTTTTTCAATGTCCTCTGGTAAACTATTACCTCTGGTAAAACACACTCTTCAACAATGGTTTTCAACCCCGTTTTTATCTTAAATTTATGTGGGAGTGGTGCGACAATCGGCATATGGTCCTACCTTCACAATCAACTTTCCATTGGTTGCCTTTGTGAAGAGAGCCCATGCCCTCTTTTATAATTAATTACAGTCCGTTCTGTCTAATAAGTGATCACTTCTGTTGTCCATTTTATCATATAATCACTTAACTTTATCACTGTCCATCTTATCTATGTAAAAACTTAACTTTATCTTGTTATCTAAAACTCTGACTCCTTTGATATAACTATCGCTAAAAAATTTTTCTGTACTAAATTATGATTAAATTTATCTCTACAGCAATTACATGGTTAATTAAGATCCCTTATTTTTATTTGAATACATTTTTTCTCTCTTTTTATACGCGGTCTCGTAGTTCATAATTTAACCGTGCATATACTTATAATTGGTACATGCTAATTCATCTTCTATAAAAGTGCCCCGTGGGTTTCCTCTGCATATATTTATTTATTGTACACGCTATATTGAAGCATTATTATATATTTTGATAAGCAAGTACTCGGAATATAGCTGTCTGTCTACAGCCGGCTCGTTTCTATGGTCAGGTCCAATTGAGGTGTTACCTTTCTTGTAGCATTGCGCTCGCTGAGAGTTCCTCCTGCTGAATACTAACATCTAGTGTGCCGCACTGCTGAGTATTACCGGCTACCTGCTACAAGTTCACTTCTAACCCACAACCGGTGACACATTTATATTTGCAATCAATATTACTCCAGCTGGTTTCGTGATTTGGTAACTAGTACCATGGAGTCGGATTCTCCTACCGTCAAGCCTGAGCCAAGATCCCCAACCGGGAGCAGCGATGAGGCATCTCTTTGCGAGATGAAAATAGTCGCAGATTGTTTACCTGTAGAATTTGAAGCGAAACCTGTCGTTAAGAGTGGTTCTCAATGTGGAGAGTTTGAAATGATATTTGTAAAACAGGACTATACCAAAATTGAATATCTTTCGGATCCGTATACTCCTGCGGTCAAACCTGAACCAGGGTCCCCCACCGGCAGCAGCGATGAAGGAGTGGGCTCCGGGGGGCCATACACTGATATAGATATATCGCTGCCCGATGTAAAGCAGGAATGCTTGGAGAACTCCAGGAATGCCGACCAGATCACCGATGGTAAGGCGATGGTTTTATAAGTCATGTTAATTTTTACAATTGAATTAATCAGTCTATGCACGTTATTTGACATAGCTGCCTAGTGAAAGTAGTGCTGCTTGGCCACGAGTTTTTGTAAACTGCTGAACGGACTTTGTCGGATTTACCTCGACTTAGTTAGGGTTGCCAACTGCCAATTGTCCCGGAATTGGAATGCTAAATTGTCCCGGAAATTTTGAGAAAACTATTCCATTTATTTTTATTGAAATTGACATCGTGTAAATCCGCTTGACGTCCTCCCAACGTACCTTCCCCACTGCTATTTAGACACGTCCGACGTGACGCTTACCCAGAAAGAGTATTTAGTCACATGAACAGTGTGTGGACGAAGGCCAGGAATAACATGAATATCGACTTAGTAAAGGCTTAATTGCAAATACAACTTAATAACGAATCGCGTGCAGAATTTGACAACTTTTTAATTACGGACTTACTTTGCTAAAGAATTGTGATTGCAGTGAGAAAAAATATTATTTGATTAAATTAGTTATTATAAGATTTGAAATATATATGTATATATATATATATATATATATATATATATATATGTGTGTGTAATTAAGTTTCTATAATAGTTAGGATAAATAAATAAAAAAATATATAAAAAATTGAGTTTTGAGCTATTTGTCCCGGATTTGTCTTAAAAAAAGTTGACAACCCTAACTTCAGTTAGTAAAATATCATTGACCAGTTTCAATATTCTACATCTCGAATTATATTTAAGAAAAGAAAAATCCATTTATAATTGTTGAAATCGCCTCTAATACTCTTAACAATTCAATATTCCACAGAAAACTTTTACACCTCGGTATTTTTCGCCACCGTCGTGAATTCTTTGTTTAAGTTTATTTGTATTTATATCAGTACAATGTTGTAGACGACTTCTAATTATGTTATCCTATCAGTGTTAAGTGATCAGCGAAAGCATGTTTGTAATACCATTGCTAATATATCGTGTTCATATTATACAGTCTGTCTGATATATGTACACAAAGAAGATTAAAAATTAATGATTTATTTGACATATACTAACTGCTGCATTAATTCCATATCTAACATAAATATATTATATAAATTGGCTGTGATATATTGATGTTTTCGAATGTAAACTAAATTAGAAAGTCTTTTTTTTAATACTATTGCAATTATATCGTCTACATCTTTTGCAGTCCCTCTGATATATTTACACAAAGAAGTGTAATATAAATATTATTTTGATTATAAATTCAATATATATATATATATATTTGTGATATATTGATGTTTTCGAATGTAAACTAAATTTGAAAGTCTTTTTTTTAATGTGAATTTTTGCTAGATAAGCAGTCATAAAACAATCCAGATTTTTTCACAATACTGTGTAGAACACAATAATGGTTCAATCTATAATAAAGTAATTTTGTTTATTTTTTTGAAAGAAACAGAACAGTAATAAATGACATGGTATATACAGTTTTAAATGAAGTACAGCTAGTCCTTATTCTGGTATTAGATGACATATTCCGAAATGAAAACTGTTTAAGCAATTTCTTTAGTCAGGTCGTTATGATAATCAAATGTTGTGTTCTTGTTTTATTTATTTTAAGTCATATTAATTTTTATTTCATTCAATGTTTCAATTTTCTTTTGGGATACATTCGTCTTCAGATTCTGCTTAAATTGATTTATCATACATTCTCTAATATTACATCCATTGCAGATCTCTTGAGACAGCAGGATTCTGTTTGGACGAACCCGTCTATACCTCCGAAGACTCCTGAGAAGGAGACAAAATTGAAGAAGATAAACAAATTGCCTTCTCACAACGCGGAGAAACCGTTTTCATGCTCACAATGCAATTATTCGTGCAAACAGAAAGCCCACTTAAAAAGTCATATGCTTACTCACAGTGTGGAGAAACCGTTTTCTTGTTTACATTGCTCTTATTCATGCAATCATATTGCTTCCTTAAAAAGTCATATGTTTACTCACAGTGGTGAAAAACCTTTTACATGTTTGCATTGCACTTATTCGTGTAATCGGAAAGGCGACTTAAAAAGCCATATGCTTACTCACACTGGGAAGAAAGTTTTCACATGTTCACAATGCACGTATTCTTGTAATCGGATAACATACTTAAAAAGACATATGATCGCTCACAGTACGGAAAAACGGTTTTCATGTTCACATTGCACTTATTCCAGTAATCGAAAATGCGATTTAAAAAGTCATATTCTAACTCACAGTGTGGAGAAACCGTTTTCATGTTCCTTTTGCTCTTTTACGTGTGGTCGTAAAGAGTACTTAAAAAGTCACATGCTCACTCACAGTTCAGAAAAAACAATTTCATGTTCACAATGCAATTATTTGTGTAATAAGAAAAGCTTGTTAAGAAATCATATGCTTACACATAGTGGGGATAAACCGTTTACATGCTCGCATTGCACATATTCTTGTAATCGGAAGAATGACTTAAAAATTCATATGTTTACTCACACGGGAGAAAAACCTTTTTCTTGTTCGCACTGCACTCATTCGTGCAACACGAAAAGAAACTTACGATTTCATATGCTTACACATAATAATGTGAAACCGTTTTTATGTTCTCAGTGTTCTTACACGTGTAAGTCGAAAGGATGCTTAAGAAACCATATGCTTACACATAGTGGGGAGAAACCATTTTCATGTTCTCATTGTTCTTATTCGTGTAAGACAAAAGGGTGCTTAAGAATCCATATGCTTACACATAGTGAGGAGAAACCGTTTTCGTGTTCCCTGTGTTCTTATTCGTGTAAGACGAAAGGAAGCTTAAAAAACCACATGTTTACACATAATGGTGAAAAACCGTTTTCATGTTCACACTGCATTTATTCTTGTAATAGGAAAACCGACTTAAAAATCCATATGTTTACTCACACGGGAAAAAAACCGTTTTCATGTTCGCATTGCACATATTCGTGTAACTTTAAAAGAGACTTAAAAAGACATATTCTTACTCACACTGGGAAAAAACCATTTTCATGTTCAGAGTGCTCTTATTCTTGTAATCGAAAAGCCTCTTTAAAAATACATATACTTTCTCACACGGGCATAAAACCCTTTTCATGTTTGCATTGCACTTACTCGTGTAAGCAGAAGTGCCACTTAAAAATTCATTTACTTACTCATTCTCAAAAAAAACTGTTCTCATGCCCGCAGTGTACTTACTCGTGTAATTATAAAAGAAACTTGAAATTGCATATTCTCACACACACGGGGAATAAACCCTTTTCGTGTTCACAGTGCAGTTATTCGTGTAATCGAAAAGCCTCCCTAAAAAGACATATGCTCAATCACACGGGGATAAAACCGTTTTCATGTTCGCTTTGCACTTACTCGTGTAAGCAGAAATGTCACTTGAAAATTCATTTGCTTACTCATTCCCAGGAAAAACTGCTTTCATGTTCACATTGCACTTATTCGTGTAATCGGAAATTCCAGTTAAAAAGACATTTGCTTGTGCACTCATAGCAGTTTAATATAATGTGTGGTACACTGGAGGCAGCCGGGAAGACCTGTCAAGGAACAAAAATCAAAGACCTAATACCGTGAAATTCTCCAACATTGCTCGCTTTTTTCATAAAACTTGATATTTCTCGAAAATATATTAAGGAAGGATATAGATTTTTTTAATGACAAGAGACAGTAACATGATCGCACAATTGGATTTTTGAAATATAAAACAGGAAAAATACAATAAAAAAGGTCAAAATTAGATTTTTTTTTTGTGGGCAAAATTACCTGCAATTTTATCCAACTTTGTCCACTTCTTATTTTCATCGAATTACGGCCTTTACGGTCCTAAAAAATAATACATATTGTAATTGTCCAGGAAAAGACTAAGTTTACAATAAATACGGAAGTTTCATTAACAATACGTAATGATTGGGCAATGTTGTCAAGCCATCTCCAAATTGTGAAACACAAAATTGGCACCACAAAACGACACCCCGTCTGCGCAAGCTTTAACAGGCGACTGACTCACATTAGAAACAAAGCAGATTTGTAATATTGCCAAAATAATGTTGAATTTTCTACTACAGGCGAAATATTGTTACCATATTCAATACTTTTTTTAAATATTTCAAGTTGAACTTAAATCTTCCCTTATGGGCAAAGATACCCCTAGAGGCAAAGTTGGCGCATTTTACGGTACATATCTAACTTGTAGAAAGTAATTATCTATTGCTGATTGCTATGGTGGTCGTTTCGCAGCCAATAGTAGCCGCTTAGCGACCATGGCCATTTATTAATCTTTTTTTTTTTTACATTTCAAATTATGTTGAGTACATTATTTATCTCTGTATAAATGTGAGTTCTTGCTGTCAAACGTAGTGAAGCGCCCACAAATATATTATTAGAAGTGACCCACGATTGTATATAACTCATATCCATTTTCTAATATCCTGAATATAATATAATTCGTGTATAGTAACACTGTTTGACGGGGAATTAGATGATGTGGTCTATGCGCTGCTGAACTAAATTTAAACATTTTTAAATGTCATTCTCGTTTGACTCAAAACATTCTAGAACTTGTTACTCCTTACACCGTTTGAAACAGTTTAATTCAGATTGGACTATTCCGACCATTAGGCTAATCTAGGCTGTTGTCTGTTCCTCGTTTTTATAACTTATATATATACTTTATCGTATTTTCGTAATACCAAAACCGGTTCATAAGATATTCTATTATCAATTCGATCCTAATATAAGCGCGGGTTATACCTTCGGTCGGATACTCGCAGCACGCAATTCTTTCATGTGACCACGACGATGTGTGGCTTCTGTTTAGGTTCCATCGTATTGTGGCAGTGTTTTCAACTGTACCATATCATTCAGTACATGAATTCGGTGCCAGGGAACGCTGTTCGGAACCCTGCGCTAGAGAGGGGTTCATTGTAAAGGGTCTTTCAACGAGGACGCTCGATTTTAAAATTGTAAGTTAAACAGGTTGTATGTGAGATATTCACTCAATTTTTCTTTCATTTGAAAGTATATTTTATGGCATTAAGTGTGGAATATAACGTTGTTCGAATATCCGCTGCGGCTTTGCTCGGTGGCATATTTGGGAGGTCCAATTTTCTATGACTTTATCGCATAAATCTGGCTAAATTTGCTGGATGGCGTTTGTTATGTTGATTTTGAGGGGGTCAATTGTTTGCGGCTTATTCGTAAAGACTTGAGATTTAAGATAGCCTAAAAAGGAAGAAGTCTAAAGGCGTTAAATCGCACGATCTCTGTGGCCAGTTCACGTCACCGTCGCGCCAGATAACCGTGCCCTCAAATCGATTTTCAAATTGCCCTCAAAATTTGATGATTTGCACACGTTGTTCAACCTTCCGTGGTGATTTGCCGTATACTACTTAATAATTGACAATAAATTTGACAGATGTCACTTTAACAACATGGCTGCTATAACCTAACAAATTTTGAGCGTCCCCATTAAAAGACCCTATATATGGCAGAGAAAACACAAAAGTTCAATATCTTTTGATTTATCTTTATTGTACATGTATAAATAATCATAATTAGTTTGTAAATATTATCTGTAATTGTGTATTTTTTATCTCAAACATATTAATTTTTTAAACCTTAGTATAATTTTGTTATAATAAAATTTTATAATAATTTTTTGAATGTTTCTTATGTTGTGTTAAAAATAATTAGTAAAATTGGATGACAACCGTAAGAATTGCGTTTTTTATTTCAAGTACCCGAAAATAGTAAAATTTGCGTTCTCGGTTTTTTGGAACCTGTAAAGAAATTTAGGCTGACACTAAAATAGTTAACGTGTAAAATTGCTAAATCAACTTTTGGTCAAAAATTAGCCTTCAGTGTCATTTTACTCTCACCATTCTTCTCGTGGTGTTTCTGAAATTTGTTTTGTTATGAATAACAGTTTTAATTTTTAAATTATATATGTAAATGCAGGCTTAACCTGTAACAGAAGTTATATTAAATAATATTTGGAGAAAATTTCTCGACCCCGCTCTGGTAAATTCCGCCGGAAATTATTCGTGCAACTGTAAAGCATCCTCGAGATAAAGTATCTATAGAAGCTACTATGAAGCGGATACATTTATTTGTTTTATATATATATATATCTATCTAACTTGTAAATCGTATATTCGTTATCGCTAAATATAGTAATATAAGCGACCCATTGTGTAACCTGTCTTATTTGTTTTTTAATATTCCGAATATATCCAAACGAAATTTGAAATAGTATATTTGCAACATATCGATTAAATCTTGTATCATCCAAGTTAACATCACTAAATACTTCAATCTCTTCTTCCGACACCACTCTATACTCATTTTAACGCAAATTGCGACTTTCGTGTGGATCTTTCATCAGAGATAAGTTACAAGTAACAACTAAGTACAGATATTTAGGATTAGCTCTAGACAATAATTTAAACTTCAAAGTACACATAGTCCTTTCAAATAATATATTTTAATTCTACTTCTATATTGTAGTGACCCACAAGCTTGGATACTAGGATATCCAACTAACGTCCAAGACTTGGGCAATGAACACACTATTATCACAAAATACATCTGCAACGATTTATTTACGATATAATTATAGCACGTATAAACAGAATAATAGTTATTACGACTTGTAGATTAAAAATAGTAGTGGTGCTAGCGAGTTCTGATTCGTTCTATATATATGGAAAGATACTATAGTAATAATTAAGTAAATAACCAACATTTAATTAATGATATGGTCGGGCTCCATGGTTGGTATAAGATCACTACAAGGAAGTTAATATTTACTTTATTAATATTGGTAAGTGAGGTTAAATAATGATATATAACAACTAACTTGTACTCTGGTATGTAGATAAGAATGAGTTGACGATATGATGTAGTAAGACCTTTACAATATCCTTAGGCAAAAAATTTTATTTGCAAGCTCTTAAAATATTATACCATGAATTATGGAATACTAGGTTGGGGAGAAACTTGTCCAAACAATAATTCCATCTCAAAATATAATAATAATAATGATTTTTAAAAAAACTAGAGATTATCAAACCAAAACATTTGTTATTGATTTTCCTATATTTAATTAATCTTATAATACAATATTAAAATTCGTCACAACTATCAGAGTCAAAGCAATATTAATGAACACCATTTAGATAGAGAATTTAATTTGTTTGTAGTATAATACAATTAGATACTCTATACAGCGATCTGAATATCTTCAAGTCATCGATAAAAATTACAGAACGTATATCATCAAGAAAATTGGCAATAATAAACAATATTGGCCCACGATAGGAACTGTAATTTTCATACAATAATAAGTTAGTTGCAGTTGACATTCGACCAAGATCACCTTGAGAGCAGAAGGGTTTAATCTGAAAATTAAGATTAATTTATTATCTATCTTAACCTTTGTCATACCGTGATAGAAAATATTCCTACGCAGCCACGCTGTCAACTCGTGTTACCGTAAGAAATTAGAGTTATATTTGCCTTTAAAATGTGAAATAATGAGTTGTCGAGCATTAAATATAAAAAAAATATGTAATATTATAATTCTGAGTATTCATCATGTTCTATATAGAAGATTGCATTGTATAATATAACTTTCCTTTCTATCTTTCTTCATTTAATTGGTGAGAAAGAGACACCATTATTTTTTTAGATTAATGTGTGATTTATTTCTGTCTCGCCACAAATGGTATTTTTGTCAACGTATTAATTTTACAATGGAGTGAATTAAAAATAATTATTTTTGTAGGATTCGCCTTACGTAATTAATTTTTCATTAATCATTTCTAAGCGTAAATATTTTCCTTAAAATTGACTAAAATATGAAGTGTGTGTTGCGTATATTTACCGAATTGTTACATATTTAATTAGAGCGGTAGACTTGTGTTACTACATGGTTTGGGAAAGGTTAACCTGCCCTTAACTCTTTGTATCTATATGCGTACGTATTTGGAGGCGTTAGTTCGCGATACCACGGCCCATTTTAACCCTGGATAACTAAACCTTCGTAATTTAGACGACGCGTCAGTCACAAAATTGTCAGAACTCGACAACCACGACCTCGTCCACGCCTTCCCGCCCGTTACCTTCATCCTGTTGGCTCTAGATCTCAGTACCGGTAGTGTATATGCTTGTAGCCATACTGGAGTGTGCGAAGGTTTAGTGTTTGCGTCACTTTTGATTTTAAGTATAAAGTTCTACCTGATGTCGTTCTAGTGGCTATAAAATTGCCTTATATATTTTTTATATGCATTATACAGTGCAGTTTTAGGAAACGTATTTGTAAATAAACTAAAACGCTTTCGTGAATTGTTTTATTTTTTCCCCGCTAGACCTTGCGAGTACAAATTACAATTTTGTTGTTGTATAACTAATAGTAAAACCGCATATCTAATAAGTTATACAATTTAAAACAGTAACACTATGCATTTCTTTATTCAATTTAATAAATTTACAATTTAAAATTGTAAAAAAAAAATATACCGCCGTCGTCAAATTTACGAAGGTTTAGTAATGCACGTGACAATGAAATAGGTTAAGTAATGCAGAGTTAATTATAAACATTTTATTTCGATTCGGTATGTTTTAATTTAATATGTATCTAAGAAAGCACGATCTCTCAAAACCGCTTTCTCTACATGAAGATCGGGAATTATCTTCACGCCCTTTGTCTATACAAAACAATAGTCCGATATCATATGTTACTGCTAGTGATTTCTGCTGGCCGTTACCTTGTCGCTTTTCAGAAATGGTAAACATACAAAAAAAAATTCAATAATTAAAATTTTCAAAATTAAAAAACAATTAAATTTTAGAAGCGTGTTCCGATCTACAAGATATAGAGATCGAATTGATATCCCAAAACTAAAATATACCGTGATATATTTATCGAGGCATCAAATTTTTTAACAATCTCTCCATCACAATTAGAAAAATTACGGACTATCGTAAATTTGTAACTGAAAAAAAAAAATATATGTACACAGACTAACTGAAACATTAATTAACTCATATATACTCCTTCTCTATACACGAGTCTTACTCTCATAGAGAAGAAACAAATGTAAATATACATATCTAGTGATAGTTCAAAATTGTATTATATTTTTAATATTCATTTAAAAAAATAAAAAATAATAATAATAAAAGAGAATCCTACGAATTTGACGTCCATTATGATAAAAGAAAAACTAACGAGTCCGGTTCAACAAAAAAAATATGACTATCTCATTTAAAGCTATTTTCACAAATCCTCGTCACGAGATCTTTTGTCGCACCGGTGTTTTGATAAAATTATAACAATCCTTGCCACGTGGCCTAATTGATGGTGAAAAATGAAATTTCCTTAATTTTTGATAGCTTTGCGTCACTCCACGTCGAGGTACAACAAATTAGATATCAAGAAAGTACCTGACGTACTAAAGAATATATCGGTGACGCCTTCGACCGCTTACTTTTCATAGATTAATTATATTTTTTTGTCTTTCTACGGATCACACTTTTCTATGGTGGGGCCCGATTGACGTTTATCGAGCGCTCCTGCTGAATACTGCCATCTAGTGTCGGCATCTTTACTCACAAACCACACGGTGCAAGTTCACTTGCAACCTACGACCGGTGACAAATCTATTATTGCAATCAATATTACTCCAGCTGGTTTCGTGATTTGGTAACTAGTACCATGCAGTCGGATTCTTCTACCGTCAAGCTTGAGCCAAGGTTCCCATCAGGGAGCAGCGATGAGGCATCTCTCTGCGAGATGAAGACAATCGCGGATCGCTTTTCTGTGAAGGTAGAAGCGAAACCTGTCATTAAAAATGATTTTCAATGCGGTGAGTTTGAAACGGTTTTTGTAAAACAGGACTATACCGCAGTTGAATATCTGTCGGATCCGTATACTCCTACAGTCAAGCCTGAACCTGGGTCTTCCGCCGACAGCTGCGGTGACGGTCGTGCCGGAGGGATGCCATACACTGATATAGATATATCTGTGACTGATGTGAAGCAGGAATGTTTGAAGAACTCAAAGAATGCCGACCAGATCACCGGTAAGACGATCGTTTCATGAGTCATGTTTTATTACAAATGAACTAAAGGGTGGACCAACCTGGGCTGACTGTTTTTAAAATTGTATAACTTTGGTGGGGTTTTTTTATAGTTCTTTTTTTTTACAGATAAAGAATTTATAAAAGTTTGTAATGGCTACATACCCAGCGCAAGAGCACGTTAAAATGATTTAATTTTATTATGTTTCTTAAATACTTACCATCACGGCGATTTCCCTCGGAGATAGGCAGAGAGGATAGAGCGCCACACTCTTCTGTCCTGACACACAATTCTATAACACAATCCACATTCTTACATCTTCTCATACAAGCTCGCCGAATGTTGGGTCTTCTAACACAGCCATCCTCCATTATCTGGTTTACCTGGTCGTGCCAAGTCTTCCGCGGACGTCTCTATTTCTGGTTCCACCAACAATTGCGTCTTATATCTCCTCTTATATCTCTTCATTCATATCTTATATCTTCTCTTATATCTCCTCATTCATCCGTTCCATATGACCAAAGAACCTAAGTGATCCTTTCTTAATCTTACTCACTATACTAACATCAGCTTTACATTCTTTCCTTATTTCTTCATTCTTTACTCTGTCATAAATAGATTTGCCACAAATAAGTCTAAGTGATCTCATTTCTACTGCATTCAGACTACTTGCGTTCCTTTTCTGCCAGCTCCAGGCCTCACTTCCATACATCAGTGTCGGTTGCCTCGGTTGACAAATTCCCGTTAGATATAATTATTATGTTTCACAACGACCTACTTTCGGTGACCTGTTAATTAAAAAAAAAATGCCGAGTTTGCTTGTCCTCCCCGTTCCCCAGATTTGACGGCGCCTGATTTCTTTTTGTAGGGCTACTTAAAATCATATTAATTTTCGTTAAATTTTTTTTTTTCATTAATGAAAAAATTTTAGATTAGTCAAAAATTATGCATGTACCCGAATACCTGATGAGATGTAGATCGATAATGTTTTCGTTATCTTTTGGGATAGATTCTGCTATTATATATATATTCTCTAATATTATTTACATTGCAGATCTCTTGAGACCGCGGGAGTCAGTTTGGACGAACCCATCTATATCTCCGATGACTCCTGAGAGGGAGACAAAATTGAAAAAGATAAACAAATTGCCTTCAAACTGCAAACAGAAAAACCTCTTAAAAAGTCATACGCTTTCTCACAGTGGGAAGAAACCGTTTTCATGCTTATATTGCACTTATTCGTGTAATTATGAAAGACACTTGAAATTACACATTCTTACTCACACGGGAACAAAACCGTTTTCGTGTTCACAGTGCACATATTCGTGTGATCGTAAAGCCTCTTTAAAAAGACATATGTTAACTCACACGGGGATAAAACCGTTTTCATGTTCGCTTTGCGCATATACGTCTACACAAAAATGCCACTTAAAAATTCATTTGCTCACTCATTCCCAGGAAAAACTGTTTTCATGTTCGCGTTGCACTTATTCATGTAACCGGAAAGCCTCTTTAAAAATACATATGCTTACTCACACGGGCATAAAACCGTTTTCATGTTTACATTGCACTAACTCGTTTAAGCAGAAATGCCACTTAAAAATTCATTTACTTACTCATTCTCAGAAAAAACTCTTCTCATGTTCGCAGTGTACTTATTCGTGTAATTATAAAAGAAACTTGATATTGCATATTCTCACACACACGGGGAAAAAGCCTTGTTCGTGTTCACAGTGTAGTTATTCGTGTAATCGTAAAGCCTCTTTAAAAAGACATATGCTTACTCACACGGGGATAAAACCGTTTTCATGTTCGCTTTGCGCTTATTCGTGTAAGCAAAAATGCCACTTAAAAATTCATTTGCTCACTCATTCCAAGGAAAAACCGTTTACATGTTCACATTGCACTTATTCGTGTAATCAAAAATTCCAGTTAAAAAGACATTTGCTTGTGCATTCATAGTAATTTAATATAATGTGTGGTACACTGGAGACAGCCGAGCGGAGCTGTCGAGGAACAACAATCAAAGATCCACTACATATTTAACTTGTAGAAAGTAATTATCTATTGCTGATTGCTTCGATGGCCGTTTCGCAGCCAACAGTAGCCGCTTAGCGACCACGGCCGATGCTGTATTTATAATATTTTTTCACATTTTAAATTATGTGGAATACATTATTTATCTTTATGAAAATATGAGTTGTTGCTGTCAGACGTAGAGAAGCGACCACGAATCTGTGATCCCTAAATATGTTATTATAAGTGCCCCACAATTGTATAACTTCTATCCATTTTCTAATATTCCGAATATAATATAATTCGAGTATAAGAAGACTGTTTGACTGGGAAATAGATTACGTGGTCAATGCGCTGCTGAACTAACTTTAAACATTTTTAAATGTCATTATCTCGTTTGACTCCACACATTCTAGAACTTACTTCTCCTAGCACTGTTTGAAACAGTTCAATTCGGATTGGACTAGTTCGACCATTAGGCTAACCTAGGCTGTTGTCTGGTCCTCATTTTTAATTTTTTTTTTTGTTTATCGTATTTTCGTAATTCCTAAATCAGTACGTAATATATTCTATTATCAATTTGATCCTAATTTAAGTACGGGTTATACCTTCGGTCGGATACCCGCAGCACGCAATTCTTGTAACCACGACGATGTGTGGCTTCTGTTTAGCTTCTATCGTATTGTTGCAGTGTTTTTCGACTGTACCATGTCATTTACTATACGAATTCGTTGCCAGGGAACGCTGTTCGGAACCCTGCGCTGGAGAGGGGCTGAAAAAACACTAAAATTCAATATCTTTTGATTTATCTTTTTTGTACATAAATAAATAATCATAACTAGTATCTAGATATTATCTGTAATTGTGTATTTTTTATGTCAAACATATTAATATTTAAACCTTAGTATAATTTTGTAATAATACAATTTTATAATAATATTTTAAATGTTTCTTATGTTGTGTTAAAAATAATTAGTAAAATCGGATGACAACCGTAAAAATTGTGTTTTTTATTCCAAGTATCCAAAAATAGTTAAATTTGCGTTCTCGTTTTTTAGAACCTGTAAAAAAAATTAGGCTGACACTAAAATAGTTAACGTGTAAAATTGCTAAATCAACTTGCCGGCCCACGCGCGCCGAGCAAGACCGCCAATTCGCTTCATTTCATTTCATAATACACGTGCACCTTCCGCATCGTCATTCATTCTTTAATCCTATCTGTCTTCATTGTTTTTATCATACTGTCATAATAAACCTCAACACGCTAATCATATTTATTTTATTTAACCACCGTCCTAACCCCCAAATATTTATATGCGTTTGTATTTGTATGCGTTATTTCGTGATACCACCCGCCCATTTTATTTCGATTTCGTTTGTTTTAATTTAATATGTACCTAAGAAAGGAAAACCGCTTTCTCTACTTGAAAGCCGGGAATTATCTTCGCGTCCGCTGTCTACAAAACAATAGTCTGATGTCATATGTAACTGCTAGTGATTTCTACTGGCCGTTATCTTGTCGCTTTTCAGATTTTTATTCGTGATAAATGGTGATTGTTAAATAGTAGACACACAAAAAAAATTCAATAATTAAAATTTTCAAAATTAAAAAACAATTAAATTTTAAAAGCGAGTTCCGATCTACAAATATAGAGATCGAATTGATATCCCATATGTTAGCGCCATTTAAATGTACTACGCACGCGAATCTTATTGGACTACAGAAATATGTTTTGTCCCTCTCTTTCTTTTTCCTATCCTAATCCATTGGCACGAAGAAGAAGGAAGATTCCTGCAAATCTGCTGTTACAACCGACCGACCCGCTTATAACCGCTACCGCTAATTACCGCTAATTTTATTATCCTACTACCGCTAATATATATAATTTCTAAAACAAATACTTTTCTAAACGCGACTGTCATCATTTACGAGACAGTTTCTGCGTCGCTTGTGAATTGGTGGACAAGGGAGAAACGAACCAGCTGCAAGAGATCGGAGACCCACAAGTAAGTGCCATCCCATCTTTTATCTCCCGAGAACCCGCCAACTTTCCACCATAACTAAAATATACCGTGATATATTTATCAAAGCGACAAATTTTTTAACAATCTCCCCATCACAATTAAAAAATTACGGACTATCGTGAATTTGTAACTGAAGTAAAAAAAAAAAACACAGACTAACTGAACTCGGATATACTCCTTCTCTATATACGAGTCTTATTCTTATAGAGAAGAAACAAATGTTAAAATATTAATATATATATCCAGTGATTGTTCAAAATTGTATTATATTATTAATATTAATTTAAAAAAAAAAAAAAAATAATAATAAAAGAGAATCTTACGAATTTGGTGTCTATTACGATAAAAGAAAAACTAACGAGTCCAGTCCGACAAAAAAATACGAACTATCTCTTTTAATAGTATTTTCGCAATTCCTCGTCACGAGATCTTTTGTCGCACCGGTGTTTTAATAAAATTATAACAATCCTTGCCACGTGGCCTAATTGACGGTGAAAAATGAAATTTCCTTAATATTTAATAGCTTGGCGTCACTCCACGTCGAGGTACAACAAACCAGATATCAAAAAAGTACCTGACGTACTCAAGTATATATCGGTAACGCCTTCGACCGCTAACTTTTCATAGATAATATTATTTTTTTATCTTTCTACGGACTACTCTTTTCTATGGTCGGACCCGATTGACGATTTACCTTTGTCGTGCGCTCCTGCTGAATACTGCCATCTAGTGTCGGCATCTTTACTCACAAACCACACGGTGCAAGTTCACCCACAACCTACAACCGGTGACAAATCTATTATTGCAATCAATATTACTCCAGCTGGTTTCGTGATTTGGTAACTAGTACCATGCAGTCGGATTCTTCTACCGTCAAGCCTGAGCCAAGGTTCCCATCAGGGAGCAGCGATGAGGCATCTCTCTGCGAGATAAAGACAATCGCGGATCGCTCGTCTGCGAAGTTAGAAGCGAAATCTGTCATTAAAAATGATTTTCAATGCGGCGAGTTTGAAACGGTTTTTGTAAAACAGGACTACACCGCAGTTGAATATCTGTCGGATCCATATACTTCTGCAGTCAAGCCTGAACCGCGGTCTCCCGCCGACAGCTGCGACGACGGCCCAGGCGGAGGAGCGCCATACACTGATATAGATATATCCGTGACTGATGTGAAGCAGGAATGTTTGAAGAACTCAATGAATGCCGACCAGATCACCGGTAAGACGATCATTTCACAAGTCATCTTACTTATAACAATTAAACTAAAGGGTGGACCAACCTGGGCAGACTGTTTTTAAAATTTTATACCTTTGGTGGGGTTTATTTTAATTTTTTTTTATTACAAATAAAGAATTTATAAAAGTTTATAATGGCTACATAACCAGCGCAAGAGCGCGTTAAAATGATTGAATTTTATTATGTTTCTTACTTGCCATCACGCCGTTTCCCCGCGGGGGTAGGCAGAGACGATAGAGCGCCACACTCTTCTGTCCTGACACATAATTCGCGCCTCATCCACATTCATACATCTTCTCACACAAGCTCTCCGATTGTTGTGGCTTCTAACACAACCATCCTCCATTATCTGGTCGTGCTAAGTCTTCCGCGGACGTCCTCTATGTCTGGTTCTATCAACACTTGCGTCATATATCTTTCTAACATTCTTTCCTCATTCATCCGTTCCATATGACCAAATCACCTAAGTGATCCTTTCTTAATCTTACGCACTATACTAACATCAGCTTTACATTCTTTCCTTATTTCTTTATTCTTTACTGTCATAAATAGATTTGCCACAAATAAGTCTAAGTGATCTCATTTCTACTGCATTCAGACTACTTGCGTTCTTTTTCTGCCAGCTCGGAGCTGCCATACATCAGTGTCGGAACCAGGATTCCATTGTGCACCGCTAGTCTTGCCTCGGTTGACAAATTTCCGTTAGATATGATTATTATGTTTCACAACGATTTAATTTAATTAATTTTGTTAATTTAAAAAAAAATGTCGAGTTTGCTTGTCCTCCCCGTTCCCCAGATTTGACGGCGCCTGATTTCTTTTTGTAGGACTACTTAAGAGGTCGAGTTTACATGAACAAACAGCCAATAATTAAGAAGCTTAAACATAATATTCATACAGAAATAACAAATTTGGATACAGAAACGTTGTCATCGACCAGTTTTACTATTCTTTCACATCAATTATTGAAATCGCCTCCATTACTCATAACAATTCAACACTCTTTCATAAACATTAATACCTCAGTATTTTTCACTACCGTCGTGCTATTGGTTGTTTAAGCTAACTTCTACTTATATTTTATCAGTACAATCTTTAGAACGGTTTCTAATATTTTTATATGTTATCCTATCGGCGTTAAGTGATCAGCTCAAATATGTTCGTAATACTATTGCAATTATATCATCTACATCTTTTGCAGTCTCTCTGATATATGTACACAAAGATGTGTAATATAAATAAGATTTTGATTATAAATTCAAGATATATTTGACGTATATGTATATATTTGTGATATATTGATGTTTTCGAATGTAAACTAAATTTGAAAGTCTTTTTTTTTAATGTGAACTTTTTCTAGATAAGCAGTCAAAAAACAATCCAATTTTTTTTTACAATAATATGCGGAACACAATAATGGTTCAATCTTTAATAATAATGTAATTTTAGTTATTTTTCCAAAAACACAGAACAGTAATAATTAACATGATATATAAAGTTTTAAAGTGATTTACAGCTAGTCCTTATTCCGGTATAAAAGAACGTATTCCGAAAGGTAAACTGTTAAAGCTATCTCTTTAGTCAGGTCGTTATGGTAATAAAATGTTGGTTTATTATTTAAAATCATATTTTCGTTAAAAATTATTTTTTTTATTTATGAAAAGATTTTAGATCGGTCAAAAATTATGCATGTACCCGAATACCTGATGAGATGTAGATCGATAATGTTTCCGTTATCTTTTGGGATAGATTCTGCTATTATATATATTCTCTAATATTATTTCTATTGCAGATCTCTTGAGACCGCGGGATTCAGTTTGGACGAACCCATCTATATCTCCGATGACTCCTGAGAGGGAGACAAAATTGAAAAAGATAAACAAATTGCCTTCAAACTGCAAACAGAAAAATCTCTTAAAAAGTCATATGATTTCTCACAGTGGGGAGAAACCGTTTTCATGTTTATATTGTACTTATTCGTGTAATTATGAAAGACACTTGAAATTACACATTCTTACTCACACGGGAACAAAATCGTTTTCGTGTTCACAGTGCACTTATTCGTGTGATCGTAAAGCCACTTTAAAAAGACATATGCTTACTCACACGGGGATAAAACCGTTTTCATGTTCGCTTTGCACATATACGTCTACACAAAAATACCATTTAATAACTCATTTGCTCACTCATTCCCAGGAAAAACTGTTTTCATGTTCGCATTGCACTTATTCATGTAACCGGAAAGCCTCTTTAAAAAGACATATGCTATCTCACACGGGGATAAAACCGTTTTTATGTTCGCTTTGCACTTATTCGTGTAAGCAAAAATGCCACCTAAAAATTCACTTGCTTACTCATTCCAAGGAAAAACCGTTTACATGTTCACATTGCACTTATTCATGTAATCAGAAATTCCAGATAAAAAGACATTTGTTGACGCACTCATAACAATTTAATATAATGTGTGGTACTCTGGAGGAGCTGTCGAGGAACAACAATCAAAGGTCCAATACATATTTAACTTGCTGAAAGTAATTATCTATTGCTGATTGCTATGATGGCCGTTTCGCGACCACGGTCAATGTTTTATTAATGCTTATTGTTTTTTTCACATTTTAAATTATGTGGAATACATTATTTATCTGTATGGAAAGGTGAGTTGTTGCTGTCAGACGCAGAGAACCCACCATGAATCTATAACCCCTAAATATATTATTATTATAAGTGACCCAGGATTGTATAACCCTTATCCGTCTCCCCTCGTGGTAATTATAACATTAGTACTTTATTATACTTAATTTAAGCTCTGTTTATCGAGCGTCGCCGGGATTCGAACCTGGATTTCTATTTCCTATCCGGGGAAGTACACTACCAACTGTGTTATAGCCTCAGTACTTTTCATGACAAATTTTCAAACCTATATGTTACATATTTCAAATGAATACACCTGTCGTTCCATTATTTGAAAGCCATCTACATTATTTTTACAGAATCTCAAATACCTTTGAGTAAACCGTCTGCAGACGCAAAAATCCCGGTGATGCAAAAACAATATTTTTCGACAAAATTGATTTTATATGTATATATTTATAATTAATACATTAATTTAGTATTTAAATACAATGTACATATATTCAAATATTTGATTTATTTTAAACCTATTTTTTTATAATGGACTTTCGGTTCTAACGGACACCCCATCCCCCAACTAGTCCGTTATATCGAGGTTTTATTCTAATGCAGCTGACATATAACATACAAATTTAAGTGACGCTGGTGACGCTTTCGACCGCTTACTTTTCATAGATGAAACCATAAATACGCTCTTGAATTTTCTATGGTGGTGCGCAATTGACGTTTAACTCTGTTGCTTGGCGCTCGCTCCTCCTGATAAATACTGCCGTCTAGCGTTACAGTGCTGCGGAGATATTGCCTGCAGCAGGCGTGCTACTTAGTTACATCCTTGTCTGGCGATACATGCTTCGGCTCACCCGCCCGATGACAACTTAATGTTTGCTATCATTATCGTACCTCGAGAACTTCAACTATGGAGCCGGTCGCTCCTACCGTCAAGTCTGAGCCAGGGTCCCCAGCCGGGAGCGACGGTAAGGCAGTCAGCGGCGAAACGTCTCTCTTTTCGATAAAACCAATCTCAAACTGCTCGCCAGAAGAGTTAGAAGAGACACCTGACGTTAGGAGTGGTTCTCAATGCGGAGAGTTTGAACAAGTTTTTTTAAAAGAGGACTACACCAAAATCGAAGATTTTTCCGTTACATGTAGTACTGCGGTCAAGCCTGAGCCAGGGTCTCCCGCCGGCAGCTGCGACGAAGGAGAAGGCGGTGGAGTGCCATACACTGAGATAGATATATATCTGCCCGATGTGAAGCAGGAATGCTTGACGTACTCCAGGAATGCCGACCAGATCGCCGGTAAGACGATGGTTTCTTAAGTCATGTTAATAATTACAATTAAACTAATTTACTCTTTGCACGTCACTTGACATGGCTGTTCGAAGTAGAGATGTTATCTTTAAGATTGAATGAATATCTGGGAATATCGAGATTCGTGATTAATTCATTTATTTTATTTATTGATTTTTAATTCGGCGCATGTGCAAATGAAATGGAAAACATTAATGAAGGAATGACGTTCTAATTCGTGTTAAGCGACATCTAATAGAGTCGGGTCAAACATCCGAAATGCTGAGAATTTGACCCGAAAAATAGTTTTAGTTTTCTTTGTGACGATATTAAATAAGATGTATATTAATTATACAGGTTAAAATTAGTTTTTTTACGTAAATGGGATTAGAATTTTGTTTTTTTCATATTTATTTCGTGCATTATGATATCAGTAATGTATCGTAGTCACAGTCACAGTTTCCAATCACTGATATTATAGAATATCAATCACAGTCACATCAGTGGGTATTTGTAGTCTATTGACTTTGTCAGATTTGCCTCGACTTCAGTTAGTAAATGTAATGTAAATGTAAGTGTAATGTAAGTGTAAATGTAAATGTAAATGTAAAATGTACTCTTTCACTTCTAAAATTATATTTTAGAATAAATATTCCATTTTAAATGTTTATACCGCTCTGTTAACGCTGTCGACCGTCCAATACACACCCGTAAACATTTCTACCTTCGTGCCCATTAGTTATATACATTTTCTTATAAGACAAATTGTAATCCTGCCAGTGTTTATACCAAGAGCAAATATGTATGATATGTCACTGATCTGAAGTCTATCTGATATTTATTGTTATTGTATTTAGTTAGTAATTATGAAATTTAAAAAATGCTAACATTATTTAGCATACATTTTTATTTTTTAAAATTAATATTAAAATAATCACTGGATATATGTATGTTTATATTAACATTTGTTTCTTCTCTATGAGAGTAAGACTCGTGTATAGAGAAGGAGTATATTCGAGTTCAGTTAGTCTGTGTACATATTTTTTTTACTTCAGTTACAAATTTACGATTGTCCGTAATTTTTCTAATTGTGATGGGGAGACTGTTCAAATATTTGATGCCTTGATAAATATATCGCGGTATATTTTAGTTTTGGGATATCAATTCGATCTCTTTAGCTTGTAGATCGGAATTCGCTTCTAAAATTGAATTTATTTTTAATTTTGAAAATTTAAATTATTGAATTTTTTTTGTATATGTCTACTATTTTTGGTACTTTAAAATCTGTGAAAAGTTGTATACTTGGATAGTCTTTCTTGAATAATTTTTATTATAATTTTTTTGAGTGATTTCTAATTGTGTTTTATAATAAGTTTTATATGCACCCCCCCATCCGATAATACCGTATTGCATATGTGACTATACAAACGCGTATTTTCAGATATGTAAGTGATGAGATGTTTCCGAGTCTAAAACATATGTAGGCAGTTTTCCTTATTTAGTTTGTGAGATTAGTAATATTTACATTATTTAATTGTTACTACTGTTTCGGTGGTCTTCAAACTGTGGATAAACCACGTGCAATCGTCTTATTAAGTGATTTTTAGTTACCCTTTTCTCGGTTTCGGTGATGCCGAGGCATCTTTAAATTATTTTCTCTCATAGGCAAATTACCCCCGTTTATGAGCATAATTGTTATAAAATTATATTATAAAATGCATTGTCAATTTTCAACAACAATAAACAAAATATGAATTAAATATATTAATTAGAAAGATATACATATAAAATCAATTTTATCGTAAAATATTGCTGTCGCACCTTGCCCTGAATCTCTTTCCAAACCGGAGAAAGTGCCATTATTCAACTATGCTACAGCGACAATATTTTTAGCGACAAATTTTCTAACCTATATGTGAGCTTTTTAATATTAAATACATGTCACATCAATATTCTTACTATTTTCAAAATAAGTTAAACGCTTGTGGTATAAAAATAGGACTAACTTGCTAGTGTCCTGGAACGAGGCGCGAACCTCTGACCACTAGATCACTAGGCCAACGTCTTGATCACTACACCAACAAGCTACTCGTTGATCACATTCTTACTTACTTACCATCACGCCGTTTCCTATCTTCTCATACAAGCTCGACGTTTATTGAGGCTTCCAACAGGACCATCCTCTAGTACTGGTTTACTTGGTCGTGCTAAGTCTTCTACTTCTGGTGCCACCGACGTTTGCATAATATATCTTCCTCATTAATTCGTTTTGTATGACCAAAACACCCGAGTGATCCTTTCTTAATTTAACTCGCTATACTAAGATCATCATTCTTTATTTATTTATATTGCAGATGTATTGAGACCACAGGATTCTGTTTGGACGAACCCGTCCGCGTCTCCGAAGACTCCTGGGAAGGAGACAAAACTAAAGAAGAAAAATAAAATAAGTAATTTATTTACATTTGCTGAAAAGAAATCATTTTCTTGTTCACAGTGTACTTATTCATGTAATCGGAAAGGCGACTTAAAAAATCATTTATTAACCCACATGGTAGAAAAAATGTTTACATGTTCGCGTTGCTCTTATTCGTGTAATTATAAAAGAGACTTGAACAGACATGTTTTTACACACACGGGAAAAAAACCGTTTTTATGTTCACAGTGCACTTATTCGTGCAATCGAAAAGCTTCTCTACAAAGGCATAATCTCACTCACACGGGTAAAAAACCGTTTTCATGCACGCTCTGCACTTACACGTGTAATCGGAAAAGCAACTTAAAACTGCATATGTTAACTCATTCACAGAATAAACTGTTTTCTTGTTCTCATTGTAATTATTCTTGTAGACAGAAATGCCACTTGAAAATACATTTGCTTAATCATTCCCAGCAGAAACTGTTCTCATGTTCGCAATGCTCTTATTCGTGCAATCAGAAAACTAACATGAACTTGCATACTCTCATTCACACGGGGAAAAAACCGTTCTCCTGTTCACAGTGTTCTTATTCGTGTAATCGAAAAGCCTCTTTAAAAAGACATATGCTTACTCACACCAAGACAAAACCGTTTTCTTGTACGCATTGTGCATATTCGTGTAAGCAGAAATTCCAGTTAAAAAGACATTTACTTTCGCACTCGTAATGCGTTGTACGCTCCAGGCAGCCAGGAGGAGATATTAAAAACAATATTCAAATACCCAATACAAATATAACTGTCTGAAAGTAATCATTGATCCCTTGCAAACCAAGGGTTAGATCTTAATAGCAAAAATGACAAACACTTGTCAAAATTATCAGATAATTCCAACTATAAGAGCTCGATATTTAACCTGAACAATTGATAAATGACGTTTTGTCTGCCAGACCAATTAGGTTATGTTGTAAACTAAAATTGTAGCAGGCGATCATCAAAGTTCAGCCGCCTATTTCACTTTTTAATATATTCGTAACCGGGGAAGGTGAATTATCCAACTATGCTACAGCGACAATATTTTCAGTGACTAATTTTCGAACCTATATGTTACCTTTTTGATATTAATACATTTGATCGTTCCATTATTTGAAAGAGCCATCTACCTTACTTTTACGGAATCTCAAATACCTTTGAGTAATCTGGCAGCAGACGCCAGAATTATCAATTAATTTTTATTAAATTTTGGATACATTGATACAACTTTATTATTAGGAGAACACATTCTTATTGTGAAGTTGTAATAATTCAGAACACAGCTCTGTGATATTTTATATATTAATTAGAAAGTTATACATATAAAATCAATTGTATCGAAAGATATTGTTATTATTTTATATAAAAATGTAATCCCGGTGGCGCAACAATAATATTTTATGATAAATTTAATTTTATATGTATATCTTTCTAATTAATATTAAAAATATCACAGAGCGTCTGTTCTGAATAATTACAACTTCACAATAAGAATGTGTTCTCATTAATATTTCACTTTTATTATTTTGACAGTAATATTTGTAAGATTGGTCGTACTTGTATACTCACAAATGGCGAAACGTCACACGGAGATACACGGTTTATTGTAAAACAATTTGTATTTAAATTAAATTATGTAGGTTATTTAAAAATTAAAATTTCAGTCAAATGATAAGGTATCGCTGTGATGGCCGCTTCGCAGCCGATAGTAGTCGCTTAGCGACCACGGCCAGTGTTTTATTTCATAATTCATCTGTATAAAAATACGAGTTGTTGCTGACAGACCTAGAGATGGACTATTTTTAGAAGCGGCCACGAAGCGGACACATTTATTTGTTATATATATATATGTGTGTATATCTATCTTGTATATCATGAACCAGTAATTCCTAAATATATTATTAAAAGTTATCCACGTTTGTATAATTTATCCTATTCATTCATTAACCCTTCTAAAACCATCCAGTAACACAGGTCTACCGCCCCAATTAAAACTGTAATATTTCGGTTAATATACGCAACATAAAATTCATATTTTAGTTAATTATAATGAAAATATTTACGCTCAGAACTGACTAGTGAAAAACTAGTTGTGTAAAGCGAATCGTACAAAAATAATTATTTTACAATTCAGTCAGTTTTAAAATTAATATGCTGGTAAAGAGATGGTGCATCGATTTAGCAATAAAAATTAAACGTACGAATATATGATCTCTTTTTCTCGCAAATTTAATGAAGAGAGATAAGAAAGGTAGTATTATTATGGTGAATTATATTAGGATATTTATACTCTTACTTACTTACTTACCATCACGCCGTTTCCCCGTGGGGGTAGGCAGAGAGGATAGAGCGCCACACTCTTCTGTCCTGACATACAATTCTCGCCCCATCCACATTCATACATCTTGTCATACAAGCTCGCCGATTGTTGAGGCTTCTAACAGAACCATCTTCCATTATCTGGTTTACCTGGTCGTGCCAAGTCTTCCGCGGACGTCCTCTATTTCTGGTTCCATCAACACTTGCGTCATATATATTTCTTACCATTCTCTCCTTATTCATCCTTTCCATATGACCAAACCACCTAAGTGATCCTTTCTTAATCTCACTCACTATACTAACATCAGCTTTACATTCTTTTCTTATTTCATCATTCTTTACTCTGTCATAAATAGATTTGCCACAAATACGCCTAAGTGATCTCATTTCCACTGCATTCAGTCTACTTTCGTTCCTTTTCTGCCAGCTCCAGGCCTCACTTCCATACATCAGTGTCGGTACCAGGATTCCATTGTGCACCGCTAGTCTTGCCTCGGTTGACATATTTATACTCAATATAGGATAAATAATATTCTTGGTATACTAAAACACTTTTACCGGCACAAGCAATATTACCAGCAAGTTACGCACCCGCACTTAACAAGGACACAAGCTAAGTATCACTATCTTGTGCCAAAACTTTTGCACAAAAATATACAACGGTCTGAATGCGAAAGTGAAAGATTGCAACCGTAGTCTTTCATATTTTTCACGAAAAGTGCAGTTCTGGCTCCACGAAATGGGGAGAAACTACGCCCAAGAACTTTTAAAGGTCTAAACCTGAGAATAAAACTGCTACAACGGTATATTGAAATACCTAATTGCATCTCTTGATTAACTGTTTATATATATGTATTTTTTGTACATTGACAAATCCACTTTGCTTACTGCTGTACCGGAGGAGCACTGTCTGCTATAATACTGTTAATTACTAGTGTAGAAGGCAGGGTACCCAAATATATGTCTTACTTTTTTTTTGATGTGTTGTATTTACCTTGTCAAATTTTATATGCATACCCTCGATACATTTGACGCAACACTCATAGTAATGAACTAGGTGGAAATGTACTATTGATGAATATTAATTTGGAAGAGTAATACGTAAGACCACTAGACATTATCTATCAAAGTAAGTACATAATACATGTAAAAAAGTGAACCTAATAAATGTATTATTATTTAAAAGAACATGTGATACTAATAATGAAAATTCACAAAAATATTTACATACGTAAGTATGTCTAGATGCAGAAAATTAATGAAAAGAAGAAAAAAAAAAGAAGGAAAAGGGTGGGGAGGTTGCAATTATTGTTGCGGTAAAGGGAGAGTAACATGTGTTTTTATAGGTAGAGTGAATAGCTGAAATTGAGATTGTGAGAGTTCATAAGAAGAACCCTTTGAGGGTAGTAAGGCTAATTTCTCATTATGATATTTGCATGACCGGTGAATGAATGAATTTTGTATGTAAGATGTTCTACTTCTGGGAATGTGGAAGAGTACGAATTGCCGGGTTGATCTAGATGGTACATGGAGATATATATATATATATATTTTTTTTTTTTTTTAATTCGATGGATGAAAGCCTTTTTCGACATGCTAGAGTCGACAGACGGCGCGAGGGCTGTGTAGCGTTCATTAAGACGTATCTACGAGTTAGTGTCGCTGAATGAAAGACATCGTCGGACAAGAATTGACGGATGAATCTCTCTCTTCGACATGGTATTGTCGACAGAGGGAGCGAGGTCTATGTATCGTACACGATGACTCATCAAGGTGGAAGTGTTGCCGACTTAAAGTGCAGTAGTCGGATACGATTCGATGGATGAATGCCTTTTTCTACATGTTAGAGTCGACAGAGGGCGCGAGGTCTACATATTGTACACGATGACTCGTTATGGCGGAAGTATTGCCGCCTTAAAGTCCAGTAGTCGAATACGATTCGATGGATGATTGTCTTTCTTCGACATGCTAGAATCGTCAGAAGGCGCTAGCTTTATGTAGCGTTCATAAACGTGTCGAAGATCACATGCTCAGTGTATGTTTTTATTTTGGCTGAGTAGGACGTTTGTTAATGCGTGAGAATATGTACATTATTTGTAATATTTTTAATTTTTTAAATTTTAATTTCAGACGACGGTGTTAAGCTGCCACGCGTCGACATCCTCGACCAAGCGTGATTAGCTTCTGAACTCGCGCATTTGGGTATTGCTTCATGGATCTGGGTCATGAAGGAAGTCTGGCTTATGCTCAGCTTCTCCTGAATCTGTTTCGACGACCTCAAGTATCTTGTGGTGAATCCCTCAGCTCACACACGTGGGATGCGCTTCTTGGATCCGGACCGTAAAGGAAATCTGGTACTCGGTAGCCTCTCATCAGGCATTATCTGATATTTCCATGTTTCTTAAAGGGTTGTTCTGCAGCTTTATGTAGCATACGAGGTGTGGCCTGATTGGGGGTGCAGTACCCGACGTGCAGACTCTTCAAGCTCTTGTGACTGCTTCGGAAGTCTGGGCGAACTCGATTGAAATGAAAACGAAAAGATATGTTTTTAAAGTGCGCTCCAGAATTAATGCACTCCTGGGGTGAGGGGTGTTTCCGTTAGGTTGGCTTTGGGGTGAGGATGTCGGTATTGACAACATCACCCTATAACAAATTAAGCCTAAAATATCAACATGCAAAATGAAATATAAAACGACACACATAAGTACAGTTATATCACATTGAATCTAAATAGATGTCAAGTACCCGGAATATAACTGTCTGTCTATTACCGGCTCGTTTCTATGGTCGGGGCCAACTGACGTTTTACATTTTCGGTGGCTTCGCGCTCGCTGCTCCCGATAGATACTGCCATTTAGCGTCAAACGATAGTGCTTGCAGCAGGTAGGCCTCAGTAGCTACCAGTTCACATCCTCGTTGGCAGTTTGACTCACATTCGGGACGGTACAAGCTCGTCTACAACCTGTAACAACTTTATATTCTCAATCATCATGGAGCCGGGTGCTGCTGTCGTCAAGCCCGAGCCAGGGTCTCCAGCTAGGAGCGACGATGCGGTAGTCGGCGGTGAGACACGCATCGAGATAAATGCAATCGAGGATTCTTTGCGTATAGATTTTGATATGAAACCTGACGTTAAGTTTGGTTCTCAATGCGGAGAGTTTGAAAATGTTTTTATAAAAGAAGAATATACCAAAATTGAAGATCATTCGGCTCCATATACTCCTGCGGTCAAGCCTGAGCCAGGGTCTCCCGCCGGCAGCGGCCACGATGTAGCGAGCGGTGGAGTGCCATACACTGATATAGATATTCATCTGCCTGATGTCAAGCAGGAATGCCTGAAGAACTCCAAGAATGCCGACCAGATCGCCGGTAAGACGATAGTTTCTGAAGTCATGTAAATTATTACAATTAAACTGTTAACTCGAAAGCTGATGTGCGTCACTCTTTGCGAAGCGGCCGCTCGGCCATGAGTAGACATGTCTATTGTGACGGTCGGATTGCCTCGACTTCAGTTAGTTAAATGTTATTGGCCAGTTTCACTTCTAAAAATTTTAATTCGCTGATATCTATCGCTGTCAACCATTCATTACACGCCCTCAATGTGATATAATTACCTTAAAATTAGTTTAACTATCAACAATAGCTTAAATAGTTTACTAATTTACTTACTTACCTATATTACGTTTTATTTGACAATTTTCCGTCGCCATCTTTAATTATTAATTTTCCCATTGTTTATATTAGATTTTTTCAAATTGTCGCCCAGAATGAGAAAAATCACTGCAGAACACCGTATTCTGATCAAAGTGTAGCTAGAGATTACAGCAGGACGGAGCTCCATCTCACACAGCTAGAAATACAATCAACTTTTTTCGTCGTGAGAATGTTAATTTGATCTCGCCAGGCTTGTGGCCACCGAACAGGACAGTAGATGATGCAGTATAGGGTGTTTTGATGATTTCTGATTAGCATTAACATTATTGTGCAAAAAAAAAAGAAATTAAAAATTATATTACGTTTTGAAATAACTCGTGTGTTACGAGATGTTCTCACTTTTTTGGCCATACTGTATATGCCTCAGTCTTTTACATGTTTCTAATATTTTTCTTTGTAATCCTACCAGTGATAATACGCAGCGCAAATATGTTTGTAATACCATTGATAACTTGCCCCCATTCTGACTGATATTTGTACAGAAAGAAACGTCTCTATCTATCTATATAGGGATACAAATATTGTTATAGAAAAATACAAATAGCGAAAGTTTCGCCACTTGTCTGTCATTTATTTATGTTTCAAATAGATTACATTCATTGTTTTAAAATTAGCAATATTAACTTTGTGGTTAAAATTCATATTTTGTATTTATTATCTTTGTTTTATTAACCACTAGCAAAAAAATAGCAGTTAATAATGGGTATAATACAGATTTGATAGACACTATTTTAAAAAATAAATTAAAAGAATATAATAGTGAGTTTTTATATAAATCACAGATAAAACATAATGATAATTGGCGTAGGATTTTATACATAAATAACTTTTCGAAACAAATATCTAAACACCTACCGCAAAACATTAGACCGGCATTTTATACAAATAATAGTATAGGAAATTTACTCATCAATTCTAAAGACAGAGATGATAAATTTAACAATTCTGGTGTCTATAAACTCAGTTGCAAGGATTGTGCTGCATTTTATATTGGTAAAATGGGTAGAAATTTTAATATAAGAGTAAAGGAGCATTTGAGATGTTTGAACAATAGTGTGTTTTCAAAATTTGCTAATCATTTGATAGAAAATAGTCATGGTTTTGATAAAAAAATTGGGATTGTCAATTTTGCATATAAACCGTGTAGGTCACAAATTAAATAATTTGGAATCGTTGGAGATAAATAAAGCACGTAAAACTAATCAGGAAATTGTAAACAGCCAACTAAATTTAACTACGAGTCCTATTCTAAAATTTTTTCGACTAAATTTGTATTGAGCAGCAATTTGAGTTAGGTACTAAATTTATTTTTTAAATAATTGTTGGTTTTTTTTAAAAAAAAAAATTTAAAATAGATTCTGGTGAAGAAGCAATGCTATATTTTAAGTTAGTTATGACATCCTGAAGAAGAAAATGGTATTTTTCGAATCCGGTAGATGTATTTAAACTCAATTCAGTGGTTAATAAAACTAAGATAATAAATAAAAAATATAGATTATATTCAGTTTTATTTGCTGACATGAGATGTGATGATGCGATTTTCTGTAGTACGTATTTCTTCGTGGTATTAATTTGTGTTTCAACTTATGTTCCTAATCCCGATGAAGATCTCATACAACTTTTCGACACTTGATGAACTACTTACTCCCGTATTCAGTATTCATTTGGTCGCCGTCCTGTAAGCATTTTTTTTTTTTTTAACTGCTCAGTGATACTGTAAATTTATTTATTTATTTACATTTACATTCTTACATATTACCGTCAAATGCGCCAACTTTGCCCCTAGGGGTATCTTTCCCCACAAGGGAAGATGTAAGTTCAACTTGAAATATTAAAAAAAGTATTGAATATGGTAACAATATTTCGCCTGTAGTAGAGAATTCAACATTATTTTGGCAATATTACAAATCTGTTTTGTTTCTAATGTGAGTCAGTCGCCTGTTAAAGCTTGTGCAGACGGGGTGTCGTTTTGTGGTGCCGATTTTGTGTTTCACAATTCGGAGACGGCTGGGTAACATTGCCCAATCATTTCTTGGCTTACGTATTGTTAATTAAACTTCCGTATTTATTTACAACTTAGTCTTTTCCTGGACAATTGGCGTATTTCGATGAAAATAAGAAGTGGGCTAAGTTGGCTAAAATTGCAGGTAATTTTGCCCACATAAAAAGAATCTAATTTTGCCCTTTTTTATTGTATTTTTCCTGTTTTTGTTTTCAAAAATCCAATTGTGCGATCATGTTACTGTCTCTTGTCATTAAAAAAATATATCCTTCCTTAATATATTTTCGAGAAATATCAAGTTTTATGAAAAAAGTGGGCGCTGTTGGAGCATTTCACGGTATACATTATAAACAATTCTAAGTATATAAAAAAGGTGAACAATCTTCATAATGTAAGTGATGTTCACTGTCTCCTTAACTAGACCGAAGTCTGCACTGAAGGAGACAGGTTCATCCGCTGTCAGTCATATAAATATTAAATTATTTTTTTTTATCTAACAAAAATTTCCATGATTGAAACACTATGCAAAAGGAAATAATGAATATAAAGAAATTACTTTATGTTCTTGTGATCATTTCCATGAATCTTCGCTCAGTTTCCTTTCTGCCAACACCCAATAACCAGCTCCTCAGATGGTGTTTGAGATTGTCCACCGAGAATTGTTTCATACTGCTCGGCAAAATGTTATAGGCTTTGGGGGCCAGAAACATATGGAAGGATTGACCAAAGCTCGTTTTCATTTTAGGCTTCACGGTGATCCTATTCTTTTTTGCTCTCGTAACATAACTATGCGATGGATATTGATGAAGCTCTTTGTCGGAATGAAAATAAAGTATCAGCCTTCTAACATAGAGTTGTCGAATTACATCGACTTACATTACATTATGTACCTTTTTCGAATACGCGCCGGTTATCTAACTGCATCGCGAGATACTTCGCAAAGTGGTCGACGGTACCTTCTACAATAATTATGTCTTTAAGTGACTCCCGGGATCCATCGAGGGATCATTCAATTGCTGAGCGTGGAAAGAGAGGCGGAACTACAAAAGGCGAGTGGTAGTTTTTAAAGTATAGTGTCATCCTGTTTCTCCATCAATATTTTCTTTTATACAGTCCACGAGATAATTCCTAACATCCTATTTTCTAACTGTATTCATCCCTTATCAAATGTTTCTGATAAGTCACCCCCTCGTATCGGTCGAAGAATAACGGCCGAAAAGGTCAGTCAAAAAGTGTGCATTTTTACTTACCTTATGACATGTATAGATAAAAATTGTTTTCGTTTTGTTTTGGGCATAGATTCGTTTTCAGATTCTGCTTAAATAGATTCATCATATATACTCTTATATTATTTCCATTGCAGATCTCTTGAGACCACAGGATTCTATTGTCACGAACCCGTCTGTACCTCCGAAGACCGCTGGGAAGGAGCCTAATTTAGAGAAAGAAAATAAAATAAGTAATTTATTTACTCTCTCTGGAGAGAAACCGTTTTCATGTTCACAGTGTACTTATTCGTGCAATCAGAAAGCCCATTTAAAGTTTCATATGTTTACTCACAGCGGAGAGAAACAGTTTTCATGCTCCCATTGCACTTACTCTTGTAATAGGAAAGGTGACTTAAAAACCCATACATTTATTCACACGGGGCAAAAACCTTTTTCTTGTACGAACTGCACTTATTCATGCGGCACGAAAGCCCACTTAAAAAGTCATATGCTTACTCACAGTGAGAAACTGTTTTCTTGCCCACAGTGCAATTATTCGTGCAATCATAAGGTTTCTTTAAGAAGTCATATGTTTACTCACAGTGGGCAGAAGCCGTTTTCGTGTTTACTTTGCACTTTTTCTAGTAATCGGAAAGGCGACTTAAAAAGCCACATTTTTACTCACACTGGAGAAAAAACCTTGTCATGCCCACAGTGCAATTATTCGTGCAACCATAGAGCTTCCTTGAAAAGTCATATGTTCACTCACAGTGGTGAGAAACCGTTTTCGTGTTCACAGTGTACTTATTCGTGTAATCGTAAAACGTCTCTAAAACTACATATGCTGACTCATTCCCAAAAAAAACTTTTTTCATGTTCACAGTGCGCATATTCGTGCAATCAGAAAGCCCACTTGAAAAGTCATATGCTTACTCACTGTGGAGAGAAACTGTATTCATGCTCCCACTGCTCTTATTCTTGTAATCGGACAAGCGACTTAAAAAGCCATATATTTACTCACACTGGGGAAAAACCTTTTTCTTGTTCAAATTGCACTTACTCGTGCTGCACGAAAGCGAATTTAAAAAGACATATCCTTACTCACACTGATAAACCATTTTTTTGCTCTCAGTGCAATTATTCGTGCTACCACAAATTTTCCTTAAAGAATCATATGCTTACTCACAGTGGAGAGAAACCGTTTTCATGTTCACATTGCACTTATTCATGTAATCAAAAAGCCTCTTTAAAAATACATATGCGTTCTCATTCCTAGACACACCTGTTTTCGTATTCGTATTGCTCGTGCAATCAAAAGGTTGCCTTAAAAATGCATATCAACACTCACATGAGAGAAAATCCGTTTTTATGTTAGCATTGCACTTATTCGTGTAAGCGCAGCTAGGTGGGTTTATGGGGGCACATGTCCCCGGGCGTCAATACGAAATATTAAATATTCTTCTTATATCTTTAACAATAATGATGAGTGGTCGCCCGTGCGTGCTATCTTTCCTGGTTCATGTACGTACATATGCGTAAAGTTCCGAGCGAGACAATAAAATCATTTGGGTCTGTCCTTCAGTATAATCTTAGCTGCAGTGTCAAACGCACGCTAGATTCAGCCATTATTAAAATCACACAGAGAACCCTTAACTAATGAATGTAAGAAATGGACTGCTATACTATAGTCTCAAGAAACGCCGGTATATTTTTTTTTTTACAATTTGTAATTGTAAATTTTTAAAATTTAACAAAGAAATGCATAGTGTTACTGTTTTAAATTGTATAACTTATTAGATTTGCGGTTTTACTATTAGTTATACAACAACAAAATTGTAATTTGTACTTGCAAGGTCTAGCGGGGAAAAAATAAAACAATTCACGAAAGCGTTTTTGTTTATTTACAAATAAGTTTCCTAAAACTACAGTGTATAATGCATATAAAAAATATATAAGGCAATTTTATAGCCACTAGAACGACATCAGGTAGAGCTCTATACTTAAAATCAAAAGTGAAGCAAACACTAAACCTTGGCACCCTTCAGTATTGCTACAAGCATATACACTACCGGTACTGAGATCTAGAGCCAACAGGATGAAGGGTACGGGCGGGAAGGCGTGGCCGGGGTCGTGGTTGTCGAGTTCTGACCATTTTGTGACTGACGCGTCGTCTAAATTACGAAGGTTTAGTTATCCAGAGTTAAATGATGTGTCAAAATCATTGAAAATTACATTTCTTTTCACAATCAATGCATGGAGTAGACGACAACGATTACGCGAGTGCTGTTGTGGCGGCTTATTTGACAGTTATTAGTTATTTTTGCATAATAAACCTAGAGAGGCCAAATAAGGGAATCTGGATTCTTTACAATATTTTGAGTATATTCAAATCATTGTAGGAACCGATTTCTGTATTTTATCCATTGAGGAATTGTCATCATCCACAAATTAAGTCTCAGCTTCAGCGACATCTGTACCATTACATGAAAAAGAAAATCAAATTAAAAAAAATAATTTAAAAGTCAACAGATGGCGACAGCATAATTGGTAATAAATAAGTGAAATATTCCATCTTGATTTAATATATACAACTTCCAAAAGTCTGATAGATGCGGTAGCATGGGTAAATCGGTGAACGTTATATTGTGTAAAGTGATCACTCGAGCCAGCCGGTGACGGGTGCCCGAGACTTCCATCTTAATCTTCTAGATTCTTTATTACGGGGAACAAAATAAATGAATTATGTTATGTGTGTCATTTTTTGCTGTTGTTATTAATAATGTTTGATTCGTTAATAAAGTGTTTTTTTGGTCTTAAAAATTTTTTTTTTTTTTAAATCACCCGTTGTTCGCGAAATTTCTCTTATCGCGATCTTGTACAGAATGTATCCCCCGCGATCAGCGACGGTTGCCTGTAGTTCGTTCCTTACTTACTCACCATCACGCCGTTTCTCCGCGCGTGTAGGCGGAGAGGATTGAGCGCCACACTCTTCACTGTCGTCCTGACGCACAATTCTCGTCTCATCCACATTCATACATCTTCTCGTATAAGCTCGCCGATTATTGAGGCTTCTAACAGAAACGTCTTCTATTATCTGGTTTACCTGGTCGTGCCAAGTCTTCTATTTCTGGTGCCATCAAGACTTGCTTCATGTCTTACCATTCTCTCCTCATTCATCTGATCCATATGATCAAACCACCTAAGTGATCCTTTCTTAATCTTACTCACTATACTAACATCAGGTTTACATTCTTTCCTTATTTCTTCATTCTTTACTCTGTCATAAATAGATTTGCCACATAAACGCCTAAGTAATTTCATTTCTACTGCATTCAGTCTATTTTCGTTCCTTTTCTGCCAGCTCCAGGCCTCACTTCCATACATCAGTGTCGGTACCAGGATTCCATTGTGCACCGCTAGTCTTGCCTCGGTTGACAAATTCCCGTTAGATACGAGTATAATTCCATTAAAAGCGCCATTCACTTTATTTCCTGCAGTCACCCTCCTTTCGATATCATCCTCAGCTTTTCCGTTTTTATCAAACATACTTCCCAAATACACAAACTCATCTACTTGTTTCAAACATTCATCACCTCCAAGTATTTAGCTTTTCTCCTTCTCCAATACCATCACTTTCCACTTGTTAACATTCATCATGAGGTGGCTTTCCTTGCATACATCGTACACTGCACTCCTTACACTGTGTAGTTCTTGTTCATTATTCGCCATTAGTACTGCATCATCGGCGTACAATAAACAGCATACAATCAAATCGCCCATTTTTGCTCCTACATTCATACATTCCAGTTCTTTCACACATTCATACGGGGAAAAACTGTTATTATTTTACCAGTGTACTTATTCGCGTAATGGGAAATGCAAATTAAAAAGATATTCACTTTTGCACACATAAAATATGTTTTGTGCTGGAGACAGCCAAGAGGAGCTGTAAAAGGACTGCAATTAAAGAATTAATACAAATTTAACTTGCAGAAAGCAACCGGTTATTGCTTATTACTATGATGATGGTTGTTTTGCAACCAATAGTTGTCTCTGAGCGACCACGGTCAGTGTTTTAGTAAAACTGATTTTTATACTTTATCCTTTATTATTATTGCATATCTAACTAGTAAATCATGAAACTAATCCTTACATATATTATTATTATAAACGATCCACGATTGTATAACATTTCTTGTCCATTATCTATTATTCTGAATATATCCATAAAATTAAACCAATTTGAATAAAATAACACCTAGCGATCATATAATAATAATAATAATAATTTGTAGCGATCGGAATTTAAATCCACCGCCATCTCAGTCGGCATCGACGCTAGCGACAGCGCTGCCGGCTGCTGCTACAAGCCTGGCTTGAATTTCCCCCCAGGATGTCTCTACAGTTTCATCGTTCCACAACGGCGGTCTTGCCGGTCCATGCGCGCCGAGCAAGACCGCCAATTGGCTTCATTTCATTTCATAATACACGTTCACCTTCTACATCTTCATTTATTCTTTAATTCTATCTGTCTTCGTTGTTTTTATCACACTGTCACAATAAACCTCAACACACCAATCACATTTATTTCATTTAACCACCGTCCTAACCCCCAAAAATTAATATTTTATTCATAGTGCAGTACAGTGTGTTATTATATTGTTATAATCAGATAACATTCCAGTAAAGTGAAACATGTATTTGGGTACCCTGCCTGCCACACTAGCATCTCACTGTATTATAGCAGACAGTGCTTCAATATATATAGTGTTCAATATACTAATAAATACACATAAAGAGTAAATCAAGATGCGATTAGATAGCATATAAATATAATGTAAAACTTAAAATATATGCAATGTTCCATTTATAAAAAATTTTAAAACTAAGTAAAGTAAGAGTAAATAAGTAAATAACGATTGAAAAAAGTTCAGTTGAATGGCATACTAGCACAACTACGCAGAAGAAAAATGCAACATTCAATACAATAGATACTGTTGTCGTTCAATAACTAGCAATAATTACTTTTTTACTAATATATATATAAGCAGTTAATCAAGAGATGCAATTAGGTATTTCAATATAGTGTTTTAGCAGTTTTATTCTCAGGTTTAGACCTTTAAAAGTTCTTGGGCGTAATTTCTCCCCATTTCGTGGTTAATTAATTAATTAATTGAATTCTTAACATAGTGCATACATAAGCACTCCTATATATGCTCTAATATAAATACAATTAAAGTCTTTTCTTTTACATATCTGATCAGTTTCACTTTAAATCTATTAAATTTCTCTTCCCTTCTTATGTTTTCTGGCATTTCATTAAAGATCTTCACCGAACTATACATTATCGATTTCTGAGATTTGTCCTTCTTCCTGAATGGCAGTCTCAGTCTATCCCTTCCTCTTGTACGGTGCTCGTGCTCATGTTGATTTGCATCGATATTTTCTTATTGAGGATTTTATAAATAAATACCATTATATTAAAAACTATCCTCTATTAGGAGATCACATATTATTGTGAAGTTGTAATTATTCAGAACGTAGCTCTGTGATATTTTAAATATTAATTAAATATATTCATTAGAAAGATATACATATAAAATCAATTTTATCGAAAAATATTGTTGTTGTGCCACCGGGATTCGAACCTGGATCTATTTCCAAACCGGAAAAGGTGCGTTATCCAACTATGCTAAAGCGACGATATTTTTCAGAGTTAAAATGTTTTATTTCTTTAAGTAATATTGTGACGTCATCGAGCGCCTACTTATATCATGTGCGTTTGATCTTGTCTATGATCCATTCATTTCTATGGTCGGAGCGCATTGACGTTTTAGCTTTATTCTGACATCGCGCTTGCTGGGAGGACTTCCTACTCGATGTAGACACCTGTATTTTACAAACTCGTCTACAACTTTATATTCGCAGTCTCAGTTCAAACACTTTTGTGCTTTGCGGACCAAAACCATGGAGCCGGATGCTACCGCAGTCAAACCAGAGCCGGGGTCTCCAGCCGGGAGCAACGATGAGACGTTCAGCGGTGAAACTCCCTTCGTGATAAATGCGATCGAGGATTGTTTACCTGTTGATTTTGAAGTGAAACCTGACGTTATAAGTGGTTCTCAATGCGAAGAGTTTAAAAATGTTTTTATTAAAGAGGAATATATCAAATTTGAAGAAATTTCCGTTTCATGTACTCCTGATATTAAATCCGACCCTAAGAAGGCTGACGAAGGAGGGACCAGTGGAGGGCCGTACACTGATATAGATATATCTATGCCTGATGTCAAGCAGGAATGCTTGAGGAACTCCAGGAATGCCGACCAGATCACCGGTAAGTCATATTAATTATTATGACATATCTGTCTAAAAGATAATGTGCGACACTCTTCGCAAGTATCCGTTGTCTGTTAAATATACTACAGTTAGTTAAACGTCATCGGTTAGTTTCACTACTATTTTGCTTCTAGAATTCCACTTCAAAATGTTTCAACCGCCGCTGATACTGTTAACTATTCAATACTCCCCAGTAATCAACAAACTGTTTTTTGCTACCGCTATCTTATTGGTTCTCTACGATGACGTGAGTCAGTAGAATGTTCTCGTTTTTTAGACATGGATTATAATAGTTTTCTTAGTAATCCTACAATGACGAGTGGTTTATTTTTATCTCTACTTTTATTTCGTTGGTTAACTAAATATTAGTCCTTAATTTTTAATATAGAATGTATATACATGTATTCGTTTGTGATAACAAAGCCTTGACAATGGCACGCTTGGTCATCCTAGGTTTCCCCAAGAAAACCATTATAAAAAACGCGATATTATCTAGAAGCGTTGCCATATACCATATTAATTTATTTTCTTTTGCAGATCTCTTGAGACTACATGATTCTGTTTTGACGAACCTGACTACTCCTCCGATTATACCTGAAAGGGAATCAGAATCAAAGCCAATAAAGACAAGACGCCAAAGGCATAATTTTACTGGAGAGAAATCATTTACATGTTCGCAGTGCAGTTATTCGTGTAAACGGAAAGACAACCTAAAAAGTCATATGTTTATACACAGTGGGAAGAAACCTTTTTCATGTTCACAGTGCAGTTACTCGTGTAATCAGAAAAGTCAATTAAAAAGCCATATGCTTACTCATCAATGGGAGAAACAGTTTTCGTGTTCACAGTGTACTTATACATGTAATCACAAGTCTTCATTAAGTATTCACATGCTTTCACACACTGGAGAAAAACCTTTTTCATGTTCACAGTGCACATACAAGTGCAATAGAAAAGGCCACCTAAAAAGCCATATGCTCACTCACAGTGAAGAAAAACCGTTTACATGTTCGCACTGCACCTATTCGTGTAATCGAAAAGGCGACTTGAAAAATCATATGCTCACTCATAATGGAGACAAACCGTTTTCATGTTCACATTGCCCTTATTCGTGTAATCGGAAAAGTGATTTAAAAAGCCATTTGCTCATTCACAGTGAAAATAAACCGTTTTTATGCTCACAGTGCAGCTATTCGTGTAATCGGAAAGAGTATTTGAAAAGCCATATGCTTACACACATGGTTAAAAAATCGTTTTCATGTTCGCATTGCACTTATTCGTGTAATCGGAAAGGCTTCTTGAAAATACATATGCTTAATCACAGTGAAGAAAAACAGGTCACTTGTTCGTATTGCTCTTTTTCGTGCAGTTGGAAAGGGGACATAAAAAGCCATATGCTTACACACACAGGCGAAAAACCGTTTGCATGCTCGATTTGCAATTATTCATGTATTCGGAAAGGCGACTTAAAAAGTCATATGCTCAGTCACAGTGGCGACAAACCGTTTTCATGTACACAGTGCAGTTATTCGTGTAATCGGATAGCGTACTTGAAAAGCCATATGCTTACTCACGGAGGAGAAAAACTTATTACATGTTCTTTGTGCAGTTATTCGTGTTATCGGAAAGATCTCCTAAAAAGCCATTTGCTTACACACAGTAAAGACAAACCGTTTTCGTGTTCACAGTGTGATTATTCATGTAATCGAAAAGGCAACATAAAAAGTCATATGCTTATTCACAGGGGTGAGAAACCGCTTTCATGTTCTCAGTGCACGTATTCGTGCAATCGTAAAGAGTACTTGAAAAGGCATATGTTCACTCACACGGGTGAAAAACCGTTTTCATGTTCTTATTGCACATATTCGTTTAATCGGAAAGGCGATTTAAAAAGACATATGCTCACTCACACGGGGGAAAAACCATTTTCTTGTTCGCATTGCACATATTCGTGTAATCGTAAAGGGGACTTGAAAAGCCACATGCTTACTCATCGTGTAGAAAAATTGTTTTCATGTTTGCATTGCAACTATTCGTGTAATCGGAAAGGCAACTTAAAAGTTCACATACTTTCTCACACTTAAGAGAAACCATATTTATGTTCACAGTGCACTTACCAGTGTTACAGAAAAATTCTGTTCTCACACATAATAAACAAATATTCAAGAGTATAATAATAATTGCATTTTTAACTTAGTAGAATAAATATGTAAATTACATTAAAAGCAAAAGATTACACTGTAAAAGTTAAAGACAAAATTTTAATCATTTTTATTTGTGTCTTTTCCAACTCCCTTCCATACATACATTTTATTCGAGTTGACATTCATTATTAGACTTATCATTATTACGAAGCTCTAAACGGGACAATTATCGTTTCGCATTTAGTTCTCTCAGTATCAAATCTAAATTCAATGAATTTTGAAATCAATTTGGACGTACAGTTAGAAGTTTTGAAGTTCATATCATGTATCGATGAGTGAAATGTAAATGTGGCCTCTTTGGCCGCAATAACTAAATCATCGTTTTTAACCTTTGCCGTACCGTGATATAAAATACTCGTATGCAGCCATGCTGTCAATTCGTGTTACCTTAAGAAATTAGAGTTAGTAAAATGTGAAAAAATTGTTATCGCCATAAATTTACATTAAGTTTAAGAGAATTAAATGTTTTTAAAAAATGTAATATTATATTTCGGAGCATTCCTCAAATTCTGTATAGAAGATTGCATTGTATAGTACAACCTTCTCTTTTATCTATCTTCATTTAATTAGTGAGAAAGAGACACCGTTATATTCGTATTTTTGTTATTGTTTTCACTATGAAATTAGTGTGCGATTTCTTTCTGTCTTGCCACAAACGGTATTTTTCTCAACGTAATAATTTTACAACGGAATGAATTAAGAATAATTATTTTGTAGGATTCGCCTTACATAATTGATTTTTCACTAGTCATTTCTAAGTGTAAATATTTTCCTTCAAATGAACTATAATATTAAGTATATGTTGCGTATATTTACCGAAATATTACAGATTTAATTAGACCGGTAGACCTGTGTTACTGTACGGTTTGGTAAGGGTTAAAGAATGTTTTAAGAGTTGAAGAGCTCCCGACAGCTTTAATGTCCGCTCGCCCACCGTGTGCAACATTGCTGCAACTTCACTTTGCTATCCTCACCAAAAAGCTTTTTTATAAATGGATAGTCTTATTGCAGTTCATTCGTAAATTCATTCATTTTAAAAGCAGCGAATTTATCCGCATCCTCGAATAATAACTATTGTAAATATTTCGATTGCTAGTTCTTGGTTTTCTATAAGTAATGATGAATACAGTAATTCAATCTATGCAAATTCAAATTACACAAACCTTTGTGAATCTGTGCTGGTAGACGCCGACGTCGCTCTCCTTGTAGCCTGATGGTCCTTAAATCTGCTGGCCAGCCACCGAAAACCTTCTCACAACCGATAATACGAAATGTTTTTATTATCACCGCCGTGAATCGCAAAAACTTTCTTCCCAGAAGCAGTTTCGCTTTTCTTTTCTGTTTTTAAATCCACACATATTCAAAATTTTATATCAGCCCCACCTATCGAAGTATAAAAGGGCGTAAACAATAACTAAGTTATATTTTTTATATATTATCTTTGTTTTATTAACCACTGAATTGAGTTTAAATACATCTACCGGTTTCGAAAAATACCATTCTCTTCTTCAGTCATATGTCATAACTAACTAAAAATATAGCATTGTTTCTTCACCAGAATCTATTTTTAAAAAAACAACAATTATTTAAAAAATAAATTTAGTACCTAATTCGAATTGATGTTTAATACAAATTTAGTCGAATAATTTTTAAGAAAAAATTTTAGAATGGGACTCGTAGTTAAATTTAGTTAGTTGTTTATAACTTCTTGATTAGTTTTACATGATTTATTTATCTCCAACGATTCCAAACTATTTCATTTGTTACCAGCAATTTTGTGTTAAAGTAGACAGTTTTTTTCGTGCTGTGTGGTGTTATTTAATAAAGATTCGACATTAATAATAAAAAAATAATAATTTTTAAATAAAAATGTAATGAGAGTATTGTAGAACTAGTAAATTATTAGTCTAGGCACTGTATAATGATTATGTTAGAATGTTGGATAGCCATGATTCTGTTTGATCTCTACACGATTAGATCATATTGGGTCCATATTTGTGTAATCTTATTGGAGTTGATCGATTTCCAGTTAGTATTGAGTGCGTTGCACAGTTTCAGAATCCAGATGATAAAAACTATTTAAAATATTATTATATATTTAATATACATCTTGTATACCCAAATACTAATAGTATATACAGAAGGGCTACTTACTAACCATCATGCCGTTTCTCGCGGGTTTGGCAGAGAAGAATTCTCGCCTCATACATCTTCTCATACAAGCTCGATGATTATTGAGGCTTCTAAGAGGACTATCCTCCAGTATTTGGTTTCCCTAGTCGTGTCAAGTCTTCCGCGGACGTCCTCTACTTATGGTGCCATCAACACTTGCGTCATATATATTTTTTATCATTCTGTCCTCACTCATCCGTTACATATGACCAAACTACCTAAGTAATCTTTTCTTAATCTTACACATTATACTAACATCAGCTTTAAATTATTTCCTTATTTCTTCATTCTTTACTCTGTCATAAATGGGTTTGCCACATTTACGCCTAAGTGATCTCATTTCCACTGCATTCAGTCTACTTCCGTTCCTCTTCTTAATTTTTTTTTTAAATAGAGATGCGTACACCAAATACATGTCACATCAATATTCTTATAAATTTGAAACTAAGCTAAACGCTTGTGCTATGAAAATAGGGCTAACTTGCTGGAGTCCTGGAACGAGGCGCGAACCACCGACCACTAGATCATTAGGCCAGCGTCTTAACCACTACACCAACAAGTTGCTAGCTCCATGCCTCATTTCCATATATCGGTATCGGTACTAGGACTTCACTGAGAACCGCTAGTCTCGCCTCAGTTGACAAGTTCCCATTAGTTATAATTCTAATCAAAGCGCCGTTCCGCACTTTATTCCGTGCAGTCACCCCCCTTTCCGTTTCTATCAAACATACTTCCCAAATACACAAACTCATCTACTTGTTCCAAATATTCATTACCTACAAGTATTTAGCTTTCCTCCTTCTCGAATACCATTACCTTCGACTTGTTGAAATTCATCATGAGGTCGCTTTCCTTGCATACATCATACATTCCACTCACTAGACTCTGCAGTTCTCATTCATTATTCGCCATTAATAGTGCATCATCAGAAGGGCTATAATATTAATAAATAGAGAGGTAAGCTAAAACAAGTGTTGATGGAACTAGAAATAGAGGACGTCCGCGGAAAACTTGGCACGATCAGGTAAACCAGATAATGGAGGATGGTTCTGTTAGAAGCCTCAACAATCGGCGAGCTTGTATGACAAGATGTATGAATGTGGATGAGGCGAGAATTGTGTGTCAGGACAGAAGAGTGTGGTGCTCTATCCTCTCTGCCTACTCCCACGGGGAAACGGCGTGATGGTAAGTAAGTAAACTAAAATTGTTCGTTGTCAATATTACCTACCCAGGAACTGACTAATGCGTTTCATAAACGCGCCCGCGTGCGTATATCTTTTATCTATGGTGCGTAAGTCTTGTTACTAAATAATTAATTTAATCTATGGACCGCTCGTGTCTATGGACGAGAGCAATTTAACATTAATCTTATCTTCATCTCACTGGAGGTAGTAAAATCATGAACTGTGCCGACCAAGATGCTCCTGTCATCAGGCCCAAGCCAGGGTCTCCAGCTGAGAGAGGCCATGAAGAAAAAGGTGGTGTAGGCGACTACACAGATATAGACATATCCTTCACCGACATCAAACAGGAATGCACGGAGTACTCCAGGAAGGCCGGTAAGAAGCTAGTTTCTTATTCATTATTCGTTGAGAAGCATTCCTTTATAAATTTTTCTTCCTAGATTAAAATTTTTATATTGAAGCAGAAAAATTATTTAATTAAATTAAAACATAACTACATTTTTAATCGACATTTCAACATAACATAACATAATGTAACAAATAAGTTTAATTTACATACAAATATTTCTTCAATTCAGGTATGCTCCACAATGAAAAATGTCAACGAAATTCACCTTGTTACCAAGCCGATGCATCCGCGATATTGGAGAGTTAATAGCATAATTATTACTATGTGTACCTACAGAGAACACTGCATGTTGTCTCGTTTGAGTTGGTACTTTATACGAAACCATTTGTATCAACTCAGGGCAGTCAAACATGTTATTGATCGCTCACAACCCTTCTCTAGGCTAATTTTTTCAAATGAAGTAGACTCATTAAATAATCGTAATTTATATTTTCTATCGGAATATGCAATTTAAAATTGATAAATCTTAGAAATTTTTATTGCACTCTTTCGATTTTTATAATATGTAAGCCATAATAAGGAGACCACAAGGTGGAGTTGAATTCTAGGTACTTCTTGCAATAGATGTAAAGGATGGCCCAAAAAAAGTAAGAACACTTCGTAAAATGTGATATGATCACATCAAAATTAAATACTAAATTAATGTATTAATTATAAATATATACATATAAAATCTATTTTGTCGAAAAATATTGTTTTTGTGTCACCGGGATTTGAACCTGGATCTCTATTTCCAATCCGGGGAAGTGCACTACCATTGCGCTATAACGCCAGTATTTTTCTTGACAAATTTTCGAACCTATATGTTACATTCTTCAAATGAATACACCTGTCGTTCCATTATTTGAAAGCCATCTACATAATGTAGATGGCTTTCAAATAATGATGGCTTAATAATACATCAAAATTAGTTGAACTATATTAACAATAGCTTAAATAGTTTACTAATTTACTTGCTTACCTGTTTTATTTCGATAATTTCCGGTCGCCATCTTTAATTATTAATTTTCCCATTGTTTATATTTGGTTTCTTCAAATAGTCGCACAGAATGACAAAAATCACTGCGGAAGACCGTATTCTGTTCAACAATTTGCTAATTGCGTTGGTGCAGCAAATGGGCTAAAATGAAAAAGACTTTTGGGACACAGTATACAAGGACGTCCGCGGAAGACTTGGCACGACCGGGTAAACCAGATGGTCCTGTAAGAAGCCTCAATAATCTACGTATTATATCTTGTATTAGATCCTCTCCATACCCTTGCAGATAAACAGCGTGATGGTCGATTTTCTCGCATTCGAAACGTCTTCTAGGACCAGCTCTGCTCGATGACAGACTATCGCTAAAACACTCTACAATATAAATTCTTTACAGAATTGGGCCACATCGAAATATAATTAACTTACTCGTTTTCTAATGTAAACAATTTATATTCATTGCAGATCTCTTGGCACAAAATTCTGCTTTGACGAACCCAACTATTCCCGGAATGGAGCCAAAATTGAAGCCTAAAAAACAAAGAACCAATTTATTTACTTTCACTGAAGAAAAACCGTTTTCATGTTCGCAGTGCAGTTATACCTGTGATCGGAAAGGCCACCTAAAAAGCCATACGCTTAGTCACAGTGAAGAGAAACCATTTTCATGTTCGCATTGCACTTATACGTGTAATCGCAAAGGCGACATAAAAAGTCATTTGCTTATTCATAGTGCGGAGAAACAGTTTTCATGTTCTCAGTGCGCGTATTCGTGTAATCGGAAAGAGTACTTGAAAAGCCATTTACTTACTCACGGGAGAGAGAAACAATTTTCATGTACGCATTGCACGTATTCGAGTTATCGGAATAGCGTTATAAAAAGACATATGCTTACTCACATGATGAAAAAACTGTTTTCATGTTCGCAGTGTAATTATTCGTGTAATCGAAAATCCCAATTAAATGTGCATATTCGTACTCACACGGGGGGGAAACCATTTACGTGTTCGCAGTGCACATATTCGTGTAATCGAAATAGCCGATTAAAAACGCATACCCTTACCCACACGGGCGTAAAACCATTTACGTGTTCACAATGCACGTATTCGTGTTACCAGAAAAGTAGTTTAAATAAACATATCCTTACTCACAATATGAAGAAACCGTTTTCGTGTGCACAGTGCGCATATTCAAGTTTTCGAAAAGATCTCTTAAAAAGCCATATGCTTACTCACAGTGAAGAAAAACTGTTTTCTTGTTCGTGCTGCAATTATTCGTGTAATAGGAAAGGCGACATTCATAGCCACATGCTTAAACATAGGGGGGAAAAACCTTACTCATGTTCACTGTGCACGTATTCGTGTAATCGTAAAGTCTACTTAAAAAGCCATATGCTTACTCACAGTGGAGGAAAACCATTTTCATGTATTCATTGCACGTTTTCGTGTAATCGGAAAAGCGACTTAAAAATACATACGTTTACTCACACGGGGGAAAAGCCAGTTTCGTGTCCGCGTTGCTCTTATTTGTGTTATCGGATAGCCGACTTGAAGAGGCATATGTTTATTCACACTGACACAAAACCGTTTTCGTGCTCACAGTGTACTTATTCGTGCAATCGGAAAGGCTACTTAAAAAGTCATATGCGCACGCATATGCTATAAATACAGTTTACACAAAAGCAGCTTAAAAGTTTGCATACACTCTCACACTGAGATTGTCCGAAGTTGTTTATTAATTGCAAATTTATGTGGTAGATGGCGTTTACGTTATAATGATTTTATATTATTTTATTTACATTTTCAATGATAGATAGTGGGGTGTGAAGTATTCCTCAAATTCTGCAGTGGTGGGGACGTCGCTAACAAGGAATGTGGCACTTCGTGGGGGTATTTTCCATTTCCACAGATACGAAAGAAGATGAAATAGATTAATGGTAGTTCTTGTGAATTAAATTCTACATCACGCACGTGCTGCCTGCTATATGGAGTCGAGTTCTGGAAGCCACAATTAAAAGGATGAAACGGACTTCAACGAGAGCATCGACCAGCGTTTCACACTCGGCTACTTTTTGAACTCTTCTTTCTAATAACTTACTTAATATATGATTACACAAACACCCGCGTTTCAATCCGTCACCAACCTATTCATAATTGCATTCTAGTACAAAGAAATAAATGCCTAAAAATGTTGTATATTTCGTACAAATATGTATTTAAGAGTATATAAATAAATACTAAATTAATGTATTAACTATAAATATATACATATAAAATCAATTTTGTCGAAAAATATTGTTTTTGCGTCACCGGGATTCGAACCTGGATCTCTATTTCCAGTCCGGGGAAGTGCACTACCATTGTGCTATAACGCCAGTATTTTTCTTGACAAATTTTCGAACCTATATGTTACATTTTTCAAATCAATACACCTGTCGTTCCATTATTTGAAAGCCGTCTACATTATTTTTACAGAATCTCAAATACCTTTGAGTAAAGTTGCAGACGCCAGAATTATCAATTCATTTTTATTAAATTTTGGACACATTGAATATAAATACCTACGAAAAACTAGGTAGACTCACAAACAAGTTATGGTGAACTTCGATTAATCAGGGAAAAGCTTTGCTACTATAATAATTATGAAATTTACTAATACTTCATAAAGACGTGATTTCTATCTAGAACAGTTTTATTGCTTTTCGGCTTTGTACGTTGTAGCGAAATAACAATACGCACACCTCGATTAGAAACTATATCAAATTACATTTTTCAATTATCAGTAATATTTCAATCAAGAATTTTATAGAAAATTCAAACTTGAGTCATTCTTATTGTTAATTGATAAATCCTAAAGGAAAATAGTAAAAAATATGAGTAGAGTGGAACGTACATCAATCTGCACGTACATTCATATTGATACGAGGATATCAAGAAGGCTCAGTGAAAGACAGTGGAAAAATTGTAGAGAAATTTGTTAAAAAAAAATCTAATATGCAGCGCGGTAGAGCAATATAAAATGAATAATAAGCGATAGCTGCGTTTGACGCCGCGAATGGCGGAGGTTCGCTAGTGACGGGTGGTGCAGCGCGTCCGGCGGGAAGAGTAGCCTGGGTGGGGCGCGCCATAGTAAGGATTGTGTAGTGCTCAAAGAAATATATATAGATTCTCATGCAACATGCTACGCGATAGAAAATATAGCAAAACATGAAATCATAATGAAACATTTTAAATAATCTTTACGGAATAGGTAAATGATATAGAAAACGTAAAAAAAATCTACAAAAAAATGCTATTATACAGCATCACAGGACATATACATTTCTGGGCTTTGATCATGTTACGGTCGCATCTTACGTGTGACGTTCACGTTTACAAATATTATATTCGGCGCTAATTTTAAATTAATCATTAGCCTTATTAAAATATTGCTGTGCGGGCCGCGCGCCGGGCGACGCAAGTCTCTTCTCACCCCGCTCCCAACATGCATCCAACCTCTATCCAATATGAATGGTCGCTACCCCCTCCTCTCTCGGTCTACGCTTGTCGCCAGGCAGCTGCATACCGACCACTATCTTGCCTCGAGACGAAGCCGCCAGGAAGCTGCGATGTACCTCCTGGAAGGCATCCGTGGACCCCGCCTTGGACACGAGGCAAGCGGCGGGTATTTCTGCTGTTCACAATGGAGAACCGGAGGCCGCCCACCTCGAGATGACCGGACGCGGACACGGAAACCACATAACAAGCGAAGCTACGGAGAAAATTGCACAAAGAAACGGCCTCTTTTGTTCTCGTCACGTCCCGACCCTGGACGCTAGCTAACGGGCACGTACCGGTGCATTCCCTATTCTCGCCGGTACAACGGGTCCAGCTTTAATGGCCCTGCGACCTTCGGTTCTATTTGTCGGCAGGGTGCGTCTCCCCGAAACAATGCGCGCCCTTGCAGATCTGCTATCGCTTCTCAGGAAACCTTCATAATCCCGTTATTTTCAGCCCCTGTCGTTTTTCGTTCATTGCACAACACGTGGGCTGGAGGTCACTACGGTCGCAACTCGCCTTTTGAACGAACCGCTAGATTCTTTTTTTTGTTGAGAGACGTCCGGTCCTGTTTATATAGACCTACCGTCAGCGACCTGCATGTATTTGCGAGACTCGATTTCCAGCCTTTATTTTATTTCATATATTCGGCTAATAAATGTGATAACTTCGCGTCACTTCGGGCTTAGGCATATCAAACCCTGCGTTCACATCGATGTTACTAATTAGATTACGAAATGTAAAACAAATAGCCCCGCTGGGCGCTTTACGCACACACTAATACATGCTCGAGTTTAAGAGCCATATAAGTAGTATTTATATTTACGGTAGAGATCTCGATCTATAATGGGACTGCTCGTTTCTATGGTCGAGCCCAGCTGACGTTATATCTCGTGGCCTCGATACAGCCTATTCATCATATAGCTTCACACAGTGCCGAGTGCGGGCTTTGCAGCTACCTGGTTACATTATTGTCGGAGACTGTACAACCTGTTATAACTTTATATTTGCAATCACCCTGTGCTTTTAGGACTTTAACCATGGAGCCTGATACTCCTGCCGTCAAGCCTGAGCCAGGCTCTCCGGCCGGGAGCGGCGATGACGCACTCAGTGGTGAAATATCTCTCTTCGTGATCGCGGATTGCTTACTTGCAGAGTTTGAAGCGAAACCTGACGTTAAGAGTGATTCTCAAGGGGGAGAGTTTGAAGAGGAATATACCAAAATTGAAGATTTTTCAGTTTCACATACTCCTACGGTCAAGCCCGAGGCAGGGAAAGCTGTCGAAGGAGTGGGCAGTGGGGGTCCATACACTGATATAGATATATCTCTGTTGGATGTGAAGCAGGAATGCTTGAAGAACTCCAGAAATGCCGACCAGATCACCGGTAAGACGATGTTTTTTATTTATTTGACATTTGTTTGGCATTGATTTTTTACTTACTTACCATCGCGCCGCTTCTCCGCAGGAGTAGGCAGATAGGATAGAGCGCCACACTCTTCTGTTCTGACACACAATTCTCGCCTCATCCACATTCATGCTTCTAACAGGACCATCATCCAGTGTCTGGTTTACCTTGTCGTGTCAAGTCTTTCGCGAACGTCCTCTACTTCTGGTGCCTTCAACACTTGCGTCATATATCTTTCTTACCATTGTCTTTGTGTTCATTCGTTCCATATGACCGAACCACCTAAGTAATCATTTCTTAAACTTACTCACTATACTTAGATCAACTTTAAATTCTTTCCTTATTTCTTCATTCTTTACATTGTCATAAATAGATTTGCCATCTCATTAACACTGCAATTAGTCTACTTTCGTTCCACTTCCGCTAGCTCCAAGACTCACTTCCATATTCACATCAGTATCGGTACCAGGACTCCGTTGTGAACCGCTAGTCTTAACTTATTAATTGACTGTGGGATGCAGTAGGTATCCACCTCTGATATATAAAGCGTTGTCCTGACTACTTTGCTAGACTACCGTCTGTGTTAAAGTAGACAGTTTTTCCGCGTTGTTGTGGTGATATTAAAAGAGTAAGATTCGACAGAGATATTCAAAATTAAAATAAAAGTTTATCGAATGTGTTGTACATAGATGTGGAGTAAATCACTCGTTTATTGTATTGTGATTAAGCTGTAGTGTTGAACAGCGGTGCTCTACCCAATTGGATCATGTATTTAGTCCATATTTGAGTAATTTGTTTGTAATTGAACGATTAGTGTTAAGTGTGTTGTGCAGTTTAGGAACTAATAGCGTGTTGAAGAAACTGAAAGAATGTCGTTGTTGCTCTCCGAACTGGTTTGTAGATATTTATTCGTTGTCTTATGTCGTGACCATGATGCATTGCTGTAGTACTTTACTACTTGCACCAATGTGTTGCCTTTGGAAATATTATAACAGATTCTTTTTGGTGTTTTATCCTCTATGTGTACTCTCTGGTGGCTTGTTCGTGTTCTTGTAAGTGAAAGACGGGAGAATGTGACAACTATCGTTTATTACAATTCATTTAGAAGATGTGCAATGATTAATTAAAAATATTTTTTTTTATGTAAATAATAAATGAAAATTAAATGGTTAATTTTGTTTCAACATTCCACACATGATTCAGATGATGCTATTTTTTTATATATATAAATAGAATGTAAAACTAGAGAAAGGCATTTAAAATTTAATAAATCACCAATCTACTACAAGATGAAATATTCTAAAAGGAAAACTATTTATCCAATTTCTTCAGACAAGTCGGTATAACAACGAACGTTGTTATTTTAATTATATTAAAATCATTTCTGTTTTCATAAAATTATTTTGATAAGTCAAAAAGTATGAAAGAACCCACTTACCAAGTGAGATGTAGATCAACCACCCCTTTGCTCTTTTTTGTTTCAAGATTTTGTTAAATTTATTGATTCATGTTTATATATTAATATATTTTATTTGCAGACCCCTTGAGGCAACACGATTCTATTTTGACTAACCCATCGGAGCCTCCAACTGCATCTAGAACTGGAAGAGATCTGAAGTCAAATACCGGAAAGAAAACGTTTTCATGTTCGCAGTGCACTTATTCGTGTAATCGCAAAATCTACATAAAAAGACATATGCTGTCTCACAGTGTGGAGAAACCATTTTCATGTTTGTATTGCAGTTATGTATCTAAAAGTAAAGCATACTTAAAAATCCACACACTCCGTCACACTGGAGAAAGGCCGCTTTCATGTTCACAGTGCAAATTCATGTGTAATTATAAAAGTCAATTAAAACGCCATTTGTTAACCCATATTATAGATAAACCATTTTCATGTTCGGATTGCACTTATTCTTGTAGTCGGAAAAGCGACTTAAAAAACCATATGCTTACTCACAGTAGGGATAAACAGTTATCGTGTTCGCAATGTGCATATTTTTGTAATCGGATATTCGATTTAAAAAGACATATCCTTAAACACAGTGAGAATAAACCGTTTTCATGTACGCAGTGCAAATATTCATGTAAACAGAAAGAATACTTAAAAAGACATATGCTCATTCACAGCGAAAAAACACTGTTCTCATGTTCGTATTGCACTTTTTCGTGTAAAAAGAAGAGCAATCTAAAAACCCACTTGTTTTCTCATTGGGAAGAAAAACCGTTCTCATGTTCGCATTGCACGTTCTCGTGTAGTCGGAAAGGCGATTTAATAAGCCACACTCTTACACATAGTGAAATACAATCGTTTTCATGTACACAGCGCACGTATTCATGTGTTCGGAAAGAATACCCAAAAAGCCAAATGCTTACTCACAGTGGGGAAAAGCCGTTTTCATGTTTGCATTGTACTTATTCGTGTTATCGGAAAGACCACTTAAAAAGTCATATACTTATTCACAGTGAAAAGAAACCGTTTTCATGTTCGCATTGCACTTATTCGTGTAAACACAAAGGTAACTTAAAAAGCCATATGTTTATTCACATGGGAGGGAAACGATTTTCATGTTCAGAGTGTACGTATTCATGTAATCGGAAAGACTATTTAAAAAACCATATGCTCACTCACAAGGGGGTAAAAATATTCTCGTGCTCGTATTGCGCGTACTCGTTTATTCGGGAGGGTGACTTAAAAAGACATGTGTTTACTCACACAGGGGAAAAACCAATTTTGTGTTAATTAATAATTTGTGTTAATGCGACTTAAAAAACCATATGCTTACACATAATGTGTAGAAACCTTATTTATGTTCACAATGTTCTTATGCGTGTAATCAGAAAGGTAATTTAAAAGTCCTATTTACTTACTCGTATATAAATAAATTTAATGTATGCTGGATTGGAACAGATTTGGATGATTGTGAAGCATATTGTGTCTACCTAGTATGTATGTAAAGCTTACATTATTATTGGCGGTAGGTCATATGTCCAATTACGTAAAATAAGTACAGCCGCAAATCTGCAAGGCCACTTGTGTAGCACAGGTGAATGGCACTTCGTCTGCGTGTCTGATTCCTGAGCTGACTTTATTACATATCGACCTGTTTCGAGTGCAGCCTTTTCTTTTTGAGGAGAGGTCTCGCGGTAGACCGTCTGGGCGCTACTATTGGAACTGCGTATGACCATTTCCAGCAGATTAGATGGGATACGGCCTTCCTTACTTGCTGTTAAAATGGAAGGCGTCCGAGATCTCCGGCGCTGAATCGCTACGAGGCGCGAATTATCCTGGGACACGGACAATTCCTTAACCAATAGACTTCGGTCTCGTCCGTGAATCGTCGTGCGTCTGCGGAGTACATATTATTCGATCATGAATGATACGTGCAAAACTTTGATTGCTGGACTGGCGATATCGGGTCATCACCCACCTAGGAACGTAGATCTGTTACTTAATGAAAGGAACCTCGGACGATTCCGACCGTTTTTTGAGACACGTGTAACTCGCTGGGGATTATTAGGAAGACGGGTGGGAGAAGTGAGACAGCAAAACATACTACTGACTCTCTCCCCCCGTATTTGCTGTCTGGACATGTTTTGATCTTGTAGACCGAATCTTTAAAATTTTGACGTCCATATTATTTTTTTTTCTCTATTTGGTAACAGCGCGAATTGGCATTTTGGCGTAAGAGACGAAATTGTTCTACTCCCTATGCCTAATCAAAACTATGATGTACCTTGAATCTCTTTATTATCTTTCTCTATCCCCCCCCTCTCTCTCTCTTTCTATGCTCTCAATATTTGTCCATGCTTATTGTTTTACCAATTATTCCAATGTATGTTTTATTTAATAAATGTTTGAATATTTCAAAAGTCACCGAAAAACGACAGAAATTTGATTTTGTTGCTCTGTGGGTCCTTTCTATCGTATTGTATTTAACATTAAATAACTCTATTCATTCTGCAATCTCCGGGTCGCACTTTCCATGGAGAGGATTGCGATAATTCCGGTTGTAAGTCGGAATTACCGCGAGTGGGGAAGGAAATCGTTAGACGGATATAGGAAGAGGTTGATGAGAGATAATGTACTTTTTCGATGGACCAGCGATCTTGGGGAAACGGGATTTAAAAGGAAAACCGCCGAAATGACACTGCGTGCACGAGGGTGATCGAAGATCTCCGCTCCCGACTGAAGACGGCGATGCCACAGTTCACCCACGGCACACGCACACAACAAACAATATAATAACGTAAACAGTGATATTTAGTTTTAACTATACGATGTCTCTTTGCTGAGGAAAAACTGCACAGATTGGTGTACAATTAAGTACTCAATTTCAAAGTATATAAAAAACAAATTATTTTCCTTGTCTCCGAGATGACCACAGCTGGCTCCTTTGTTTACCATAAATCATGATTTTGTAAAAATTATTTAGTGTTTACTATACGATGTCTCTTTGCTGAAGAAAGATATCGCAGCTTTGTGTACAATTTAGTTCACAATTTAAAAGTATAACCAAAATAAATAATTTCCTATAATTCTGAGATGACTGCATCTAATTCCTCTATTTACTATGAAACCTTCAATTATTTAGTTAGCTAGTTGCTTCTAGATGTCGTGCATTCGCTGACTAAAGAATCTGAAGATTTTTGTACGATTTTTACACAATTTCAAAATGTAACCTGATTAAATCATTTTCTTTAATTGTGTGACTGACTGAAGGCAAAATCATCGGACACGAATCGATGGATGAATGCCTCTCTTCGACATGGTAAAGTCGACAGAAAGCGCTAACTCTATGTAGCGTACACGATGACGCGTCTAGGGGGAAGCGAAAGAAAGCACAATTGTCGGACACGAATAGATGGATGAATGTCTCTCTTCGACGTGGTAGTGTCGACAGAGGGCGCGAGCTAAATTAATATGTTTAATTAATATTTAAAATATCACAGAACTATGTTCTGAATAATTACAACTTCACAATGAGAATGTGTACTCCTTATCAAATAATATAACTCTATGTAAATCGGAGCACCGTTGTTGACGTACAATCAAGTCTTGAACAGACTTGTATGTATTGTAAACTCGTCGCGTGAGCATTCTACTTACCAATTAGAATATTCTTTTTTTGTTAACAATATCCCCAACACAGTACAATAACGAGGGCCCCTCGCGTGTGATATATTCACAACGTTCTCTGTCTCCCAGGTGTCTAGTTTTGTCACGTGAAGCAAGGACGCCCCTGTTCTCAGTCCATCTTTTAAAGCATAATAGGTTTAATAACAGGAAACATTAAAGTTCACTTCTTAGGGAATTTCAGGTTTTGGATATATGACAATTATATGTGCTATATATATTAACTAGCTTTCATAGGAAAATAAGGGTTTCATCTGTGAGGACTGAAAGATATTATCCCACAAGAGCAAACAACCCTAAAATGAAATCTAATTTTGGGCAAAGATTATTTACCTTTCAGGCTATCAGAATATATAATCAAATTAGAAATTTAACTGACTTTTAAAAAGTATATTTCAGATTGGTTGTCGCAATTAGGAAGAGCAGATACAGAAAGATTAATATATACTAGTTTTTAGTTTATTATGTTTACTTTTATGTAAAAGTATTTTTGTTTATCAGTCTGCTATTTTTTAGTTTATTATGTACTATGTATTTAATTTCCGAAGAAACTTCACTGGTGTTATTTTTATATATTATGTAATTATCAGTTATTATTGTTACACTGTTTGTTTCTCCAAAATATAAAAAATAATTCTTTTATATAATTAAATAATTTGTATAACTACTTTTGTGTGTTTTGGTCTTGTATATTTACATCTACCTTATATCTGCTTACATTATTGGTATTATTATTATTAATTATTTTTCTCTTCTCTCTTTTTTATTCACTATTTTATATTTGGGGGTTAGGACGGTGGTTAAATGAAGTAAATGTGATTGGCGTGTATTGAGGTTTATTATCACATTATGATGAAAACAATGAATGAAGATGTAGAAGGTGCGCGTGTATTATGAAATGAAATGATGCTAGTTGGCGGTCTTGCTCGGCGCGTGAGCCGGCAAGACCGCCGTTGTGAAACTGGAGAGAATGCTTAGCGGTGAATTATCGAGCCAGACTTGTAGCAGCAGCCGGCAGCGCTGTCGCTAGGGTTGATGCCGACTGAGATGGCGGTGGATTTAAATTCCGATCGCTACATATATATTTTTTTTTTCTCTCTCTTTAAATATTTTCACATTATATGCTATGTATGTATTCGATCTTACTGTGTTTTGCCTTCGATGAGTTTTGGTTTTATAAAATATTATATATATATATATATATATATATATATATATATGGAAATAATAATATAATATATATATATATATGTTGGAAAAGATAAATAGAGGAAAAAGAGGTGGACACTTATTTTGATAAAAGTAGAGAATGGGTGGCTGCTGAATATCTGAGGAATATCTTTACCATGAGGAAAAGAGACATTCATCCATCGGTTCGTGTCAGACGATTGTGCTTTCAGTCACAGACGCTTCCACCTAGCTGCGTCATCGTGTACGCCACATAGAGCTCGCGCCTTCTGTCGACTTTACCATGACGAAGAGAAGCATTCGTGCTTCGATTCTTGTCCAACCACTGTGCTTCTGTCAGCAACGCTTTCCACTAGAGGCATCATCGTGTACGCTATATAGAGCTCGCGCCTCTTGCCGACTTTACCATGTCAAAGAGATGCATTCATCCATCAGCCAGCCACGCTTCATCGTGTCGCTATATAGAGATTCCGCCCTCTGTCGACTTTACCTTGTCGAAGATTGGCATTCATCCTTCAATTCATGTCCGACGATTGTGCTCTCAGACACCGACGCTTCCATCATGCTGCGTCATCGTGTATTGTACATAGGGCTCGCGCCTCCTGTCGAATTTACCATGTCGATGAGTGGCTTTCGTGCAACGCATCTTGTCCTACGATTGTATGTTCAGTGAGCGACGCATCCGCCTACCCGCGTCATCATATCCAGTATATAGAGCTCGCGCCCTATGTCGACTTAACTATGTCAAAGAGGCTGACTAGATGCTTTTTATTTTAAGAGGAAAGGCTGTGAAGGTTGGTTTACAATTATTTTTACAATTTCAAAATATAGCCAAAACAAATGATTTTCCTTTACTCCAAGATGACCGCAACTGGCTCTTTTGTGTGCCATAAATCATGTAATTTTTTTGGTTATTTAGTTTTGACTGTATGTTACTCTGTTTCCAGAGAAAAAGTTGTACAGATTTATGTAAAATTTATTTAACAATTTCAAAGTATAGCCAAAACAAATTATTTAGTTTAAATAATCCTCCTTCGTGACCGTTTCGCCTTTCTGGAAGAAGTACGGCGGCATGACATCACCCTTACTTGAGACGACGCTTAGGACGTGGATATTGGCCCGAAACTTAGTCTTGCCCACAACAGGGACGTCCTTGGTGTTGCGGGCGTACCGTACACCGAACTGTCAAGATCTGTGTTATTTTTTAACTTCCGAAAAAGCAGCGCCGTGATCACGAAGAGACGGCGTTTTAATTAAGAAGCTCCGGAAGTGCAGTAATATCTCGGTACTTCACTAAAAAGGTGCGAGTCAACTGGAGGTGAAAACTACGTCCAACCCAGGACATTAGAGCAAGGTAGGTAAGATTCACTAATCATTATTGAAATCGATGCAGTCCACGGGATGTTATCCCACCATATATCTATTATTTTAATGATTAATATAAGTAATAAATGTAAATTATTAATATTTGTCAGACATAAAAATAGCAGAAATCTTCTTGTACACTGAGTTTACAGCACCACCGGAGCGCGCGTTATTATTTAACACCGTATGGGAAAGGTTAAATATTCCACAGTGTGAAGACCCTAGAACATTGACGAACACGTGCTGACCTAATACTTCTCTTCAAACTACTGCAAGGCCATATTGATTGTTCCAACCAACTGGAATTAATATCTCTCCATGTGCCATCTAGATCAACCCGGCAATCCGCACACTTACACATTCCCAGAAGTAGAACATCTTACATACAAATTTCATTAATTAACCGGTCATGCAAATACCATAATTAGAAATTGACTTGTTCAACATTAGCCTTACTGCGCTTAAAGGGTTCTTCTTATGAACCACCTCAATCTCAATTTTAACTAATCATTCTACCTGCAAACAAGTCTTGTTCTCCCTTTACCGCAACAATAGTTGCACCCTCAACACCCTTTCTCCCTCTTTTTTATCTTTTTATTTATCTTCTGCACCTAAACATACTTATGTACATAAACATTTCTGTGGATTTTCATAAATAGTATCACATGTTCAATATTTATTATGTTAATTATTATAATAAGTTTATACACTGTATAAATCCCTCAATACAATATAATATATAAAAAAAATATTCACCTGTCTCCTTCTATAACCATAGTACAATAAAAGATGTGATACCTGGAAATAATCGTGTCCTCCAGCCAATGACCGTTCGAGCTCATATTGGTCGAACAGGTAACTGCGAATTTAAACATCACAATATACTAAATCAATTCTCCTCCACTCCATATAGACTAAAAAACGCATTATTTTTTTAATAAAAGTTTATATTATAATTAATACAATTAAAATATCTGATACGTTTCACTATACGTTGTCTGCAAATAAAGTGGTAGCATTGTCAAGCTGGTGGCGACAGGTAAGGTATTTGAGGTCACAATCCTTAGTAATGAAATAACCTACTGAAATAGACATCCCCATTTTGTTCATATCTAAATTGAGGCATATTCTATTTTTGTACGGTGTGAAATCGTGGACCCTTAAAGACAGAAGAGAATACGGATTGATGTATTTGCTGTCTTGCTGGAGACACATGGATGGCGAGACTTACGAGTGTTTCAATTATAGAGGAGCTAAACATTAAGGACAGACCTTCAAAAGATTGCAAAAAAAAAAAAAATTTCTTGTGATCCTTGCAAAAAGAGGAGGTAGGTTGGAGAAGGGGCCATGTCGAAGGACGAAGAGGATGCCGAGAAAAATGGAGGAACATAGTCAAGAGGACAGTATTTCAAGGAGATCATGATTCACAGTCATGAGGGTCAATTAAAACGTCATTCCTTATATATGTGACCCGAGAGATGGTTAAGCCGTACGAAATTTTAATTTCACAGAGATAAAAGCGACTTGTAAACTTTTCTAATTTTCCCTTTACAACCCAACAGCTCGACAATCGATCCCGTGCTTCGTACGTAAGTGTCTCTTCAAAAGATAATTAAAATAACATTTATATTTGCATAGATAGCACGAAACTGTTTTTTCAGCGTGTATACAAACATGCCTCCTCATAGTCGACTTCATATTAGTCATAAAACTGCATTCGTTACAGGAGAACGGTTTCTCGCCGGTGTGGATGAGCGAGTGGCTATTCAATGTGCCCTTTTGCGCGCACACAAAACTGCACCTGTCACACGAAAACGGTTTCTCTTTAGTGTGTGTGAGAGAGTGTCGCTTTAAGTTTCCTTTAGTGTTAAATGAATAACTGCATTCAGGACACGCGAACGGTTTCCCTCCCGTGTGAGTGCGCATGTGCGTTTTTAAATATCTTATTGAAATAAATGAGTGTGAACACTCGGTGCATGAGAATGGTTTTTCGCCGGTGTGCTGCACCTCGTGCGCTATTAAAATTGCTTTTTCAGTACACGTATAATGACATTGGCTACACGCGAACGGTTTGACTCCATGTATGAGCATATGCTTGTTTAAATTTCCCTTTCTGTCACTTGTGTAACTGCACGCGTCACAAGCGAACGGCTTCTGTCCCGAGTGTTTTAGAATGTGTATATTTAATTTTGGCCTTGTGGAACATTTGTATTCGCATTGGGGACACGAGAACGGCGTCTCCCCAGTGTGGACTAGTCTGTGATTGCGTAAGTTAGTTTTTTTGGAACTCGCATAATTGCAGTAGTCACACGCGAACGGTTTCTCTCCGGTGTGTGTGAATCTGTGCGCTTGCAAGTGCGCTTTTCTGGCGAATGCAAAATTGCACACTTCACAAGGGAATGGTTTGTATTTAACTGTACACTTTTCCTTTTTTTTACTTATATGTCCGTAATTTTGTATTTTTACTTTGTTCATCTCCGTCGTAGGATCCTTGTCTTCGGCATCAACAGTACCAGTGTACCGGTCAGTTTCTCCAGCTTGCAAAATCTCAGTTTTTATAATGTTATCTGAAAATCAAAAAACATTTCACATCATATATCTCTCTTGATATTCTCTCTTCATTTATCCGTTCCATGTGAACAAACCACCCAAGCAATCCTTTCTTAATCAACTAACTAACTGCCTGAACAGAACTAAACGAACTTAACTTTATAATAATATAAAAAGCTTTGAAGATTTTATTTATTTTACGCGCGCGTTATTGTTTTGCTGAGTGGAATCGAAGCTAGAGTGCATAACTCTTATAACGATTCCGGCATAGGATGGGGCCCTTTGGGGTTTCCTACTATGCTAAGATCGGCCTTACATTATGCCACATATACCCCAAAGTGATCTCATTGCATTGCGTTAAGTCTGCTTTCATTTATGCCAGGGTTATCCAATTAGATATTTAATTCATTTTTATTTCGTTATCATTCTCAGCCTTTCGGATTCCATCAAACGTACTTCATAAATACACAAACTCATCTATCTGTTTCAAAAATTCATTACCTACAAGTATCCTGCACGCTGTTTTACTCTTCTCTATAATGCTATACGAAGACATTAGGACTTGTTTTACCATCAAGTGAATTGACAAACACTGAATGACAAATTAACTCACTAGTTTGTAGAATAACACTGCTAGAAGACTCAAGTTTGATTGCAGTGTGAGATATATCTGTATGCACATAACCGTCATCACATCCAGTGGAAATGCCTGGCTCATCCTTGATTGTGACAGTTTCTGAATCGGCAGTTTCCTTCTTGATGATTTCGAGGTGTGATATACCAATATTCCCGCACAAGGTTCCTGCTTCATTGTCGCTCTCAGCGGGAGACCTCGGCTCAGACTTGACCACGACACTTGCAACATTCATAGTCCACTGTTGGCTCGGCTTAATGCGCTAGTTAGATATTTAAATATGGCGATTGTTGGATGTTTAAAATCATCTGAAGAATTGTTTCGATGGAATGTCAAATATTCTCATGTCAAACACTAGTAAACCATAGATGAAATGATGCGAGAGCAGTTATGTGATAATCTGTGATTGGTGAAAATGCACAAACGATAATAGTCTTAAAGTATATCAAGGTTATAGGTTATTTTGTTTTGTATACATTGATGAGTCTGTGGGGTACAACAAAAACCGATTGTCAAAATCGACGTTTTTTTATATCAAAATTAAGACAATATCTAACTTTATCTTTAACCTTTCCTCTACGATGACACAAACTGAGTTACCATTTCTTCTAATTATATAAATATCTCTATAAATATACTAAATACACCAGTTCATATTTTAAGTACGTATTCCTTCGTAATATATTTAAGTATTGTATAAAATAATTACAATACATAAGTATTTACCATACGCAACAATGAAATATGTTTTATCGAAGAAACTGACGTGAATTTGTCAATACGTGTACATACACGTGTTTGCGTACGTGCGTAGTGGTGCCACTAAATGCATAAAGTACGCTGGCCGAGTTAGACGCGTCTCATGGTGTCGTTCGTGATGACACATGTTTTTTCTCATTTTTAACACTTTTACACAATAATTGATAAAAATATTTACTTATTTAACTATTATTTTATTAATTAACATAAGTAATAAATGTAAAATATTCATATTTATCCGATTTAAAAATTACGAATGTTCACATGTACGCTGAATTTACAGTATCGAAACGCGCCGTTTATTTCAGCACCGTAAGGAAAAAGTTAAAACTGTGATATGTTATAAAAATGACTGTTTTTTAGTAGTTTAGGAGATAATTACAAAACAATATAATTTTTTAGTATTTTAGAACATAAACTGTTGATTTGAATTCACATAAAATATACGGGTTATATTATATAAAGGGGAAGAAATCAGGGGTCACTTGCATTATTACTCTTATTTATTAATAATTTATATATTACATTTTGTTGTGGTTGAAAAGTTAGAATATCAGTTTAAAAAAATGTATCACAAATTAACGACCGAGGTGGCAATAGAATCCGGATTGTGGTGAGTGCCAAACTTCTTCCGGCATCTATGCTTGTACACAATAGCAGTCAAGAGGGGAAAATTTAGAAAATGGTATATCTTAAATATATCTACCACTTTTTCTCCTCAGTATATATATATATTACATTTTCGATTTTTATGTCCTGAGTTAATATCAGAAAGAAAATTTCTTGGTTGTTGGACAGAGTCTCTTGGTCGTAAGAAGGACCGTTGTTGTCCCAACGTTCCGGATAAATTTCATTACCCATCCAACTTTAAAGAGTGCTTCATTAAAGTGATAAAATGATCTAGAAAGCGGCTTTTCAAGCCGGCAGTTCAGCGCTAAGTGAATTCAACAAATTTTTATTATTAACCATTTGTAGTCCAATGTTTAGCTTCTTATTATTCTGGAATTTGAAATATCATCGTTATTGTTTGTTTGAGATAAAAATGTCGGTTTCGGAGTAATTGATGTTCATTGGTTCGGGGTAATTTGTTTATTCCAGGTTTTAGGAAGCTTTATTTGATATTGTCTTTCTCGGGACCAATAGACGTGGGATAACCAAGAAACTTTCTATCTACATATATATATACAATTTTAAATGTGGGAACGTATAATCTGTCTTCTTGTATGATGTAAAGTCGGCCTCATTTATTAATTAATTAAGTAACATTTATGATTAAACTTACATGTGTAGTGTGAGCGCGTCCATTACTTGTGTGTAAGCATGTGGTTAGTTAATGATATTTCGAGATTACACATGAAAGCGCATTGTAAACAAGAAAACAGTTAATTTCCAACGTGAGTAAGCTCGTGACGTCTCAACGAAGCTTTGTAATTACACGTATAGGAGCAATGAAAACAAGAAAACATTTTTTCATCTCTGTGACCACGCGCATAGCTCCTTACATTGTCTTTTAGTTTACACGGGTACTCAGAATCCGAAGCCGGCGACTCCCTAGAATGAGTACGCATGTGGGTTTTTAACAAGACTTTTTGATTACACGAATAATTGCAATGTGAACACGCAAATGGTTTCTCCCCAGTGTGAGTAAGCATATGCACTCTTAAACTGCCTTTCTGATTACATGAATAAGTGCAGTGTGTACAAGAAAACGGTTTCTCACCAGTGTGTGTAAGCATATGAACTCTCAAGCCACCTTTCCGATTAGACGAGTAAGTACAATGTGAACACGAAAATGGTCTCTCACCACTGTGAGAAAGCGTGTGAATAGTAAGGTTTGATTTTTGGTTACACATGTAAGGGCAATGCGAACATGAGAAAAGTTTTAGTCCGGTGTGAATATGCATATGCGATTTTAAGGTACCTTTCAGTTTACATTTATACGTGCATTGTGAACATGAAAAAGGTCTATCATTAGAGTGAGTAAGCATATGGATTTTTAAGACGCTTTTAAGATTACATGAAAAAGTACACTCTGAACATGAAAATAGTTTCTCTCCAGTATGAGATAGCATGTGAATAGTTAATGATGGTTTCTGGTTACACATGTAAGAGCACTGCGAACATGAAAATAGTTTTTCTCCGGTGTGCGTAAGCATATGACGTCTAAGGTTGCCGTTCACTTTGCATGTAAACGGGCACTGTGAACACGAAAATGGTTTATCTTCTGTATGCGTCAGCAAATGCCTTCTTAAGTTCCCTTTTTGATTACATGAATAAGAGCATTGTGAACATGAAAACGGTTTCTCATCAGTGTGGGTGAATGTATGGAGGGTCATGGTGCCTTTTTGATTACACTTATAATCGCACTGAGAACATGAATACGTTTTCACTTCAGTGGTATTAAAAGATACGCTTTTAGATAATTTTTTGGCGATCAGTGTGGACTCTGTCAGTTCTGGCTCCTTTTCAGGAGTAATTGGAGATGCTGTTGTATCATGCAGTCTCAAGTTACCTGGAATAAAAATGAATTACTTATATAATAACTGAATAAATTGTGCAATCTCCGGGTCACACGTCCTGTAGAATGGATTGCGACAATTCCGGTCGTAAATCAGAATCACCGCAAGGCGTGGGGTGATGTACGGAAATGTGATACAGGAGAGATCGATGAGGGATTAGGGGTTCAAATCGAAGTACCAGCGATCTCTCTGGAATGCTCGACTTATCTTGCATATGACACGCGGATGAGCCGATCTCCACTTCCGAAGTGAAGACGGCGATGTCACAAGTTCATCCACGGCACACACAAAACAAACACTATGTGAACACCAAACACAAGATCAAAAAATACAGTGCGGGTGCACTGGAGGTAATTGGGTCGACAATATTGATCCAGTTGACGTCTGTCGGCGTCAAGGTCACAATTTACACTAGAAAGACGAGAATGAGAAAATGTATGGATGGGAATTTGGATCCGGAATGTGTCAATTACATGGCTCGCGGCTGATTCAAAAAGACGCACCAAAAGTGTGTAAACGAATTCGAAACAATAAGATTACTGTAAGCAACAAAATGCTTTATTTTCCACTGTATGATAAATCTTGTATCAATCGACTATAGAGTATTTGATATAAATCCAATGCTCGTACTACAGAACCAGATTTTAGTTCACGAAGACATGCTGTTTCTCACTCAGATCAACCTCACAAGGGACTAGAGAGGATTTGTATATCAAAGTTAATCTCACAAACACACAACACAATGAAAGAAACAGTCCTATGCTTGCATAGTCTGAAAGTCAACTATGTACAGCACTCCAGCAAGTTATGTGGAGGGCTGTCGTCTCCACTCTCATCATTTAAAGACCGCATAGCGATGCTGAACGAATCTGCATGCGTTACTTAAAACGCAACACTTTACTTTGTTTATTAAATTCTATATCATCTGGCTTACCCCATAGTGTGGCATTTTATATTTACCATAATATCATGTCTTTGTGCCGTGTGTAATGAAATACTCACCAGTGCTATGGTCGGACCTCCTGGCGCATTCTTGCTTCATGTCAAGGAACGATGTATCTATATCAGTGTAGAAAACTCCACTGCCTTTTCGATCTTCGCTACTCTCGGCTGGGGACCCTGGATCAGGTTTGACGGCAGGAACTCGCACATTGCCAGAATTCTTTTCCATTTTAACATCAAGGCCTGTATACAGTAAACCTCCCTCAGTTCTCATCTCGAGCATATCTGGCGATCTTGAGAAACTAATCTCCATTTTTATATTTGAAGCGGATAATAATATTTCATCACGAGTGGGTACCGCTTCAGACTTTACTAAAGGGAGAATATATTCCATGGTACGTTCGGGGAACGAATTATCTATACCAGTATATGATGTTCCATCGTTTTCTGCTTCATTGCCGCTCTCGACTGGAGACCCTGGCTCAGGTTTGATGGCAGGAGTATCTGAGTCAGCGCGGTCCATGGTTTTAGTGTCTTCCAGCAAGAACGAGACGAGTAAATAACCTAATAAATATTAACCTAAAATAATGTCGACCATAGACAAAAGTAGTCCACAGACCGGTTAAGTTATTTATGTTTTCAGGTAATACGTACGTAGGTCCTTGCACGGAAAAATATGTCAGTGCCACGTTTTTTAATAAAACACGAACTGTGACTATTTGTAGGTAATCAATGGTTAGATCGAATAGATTTTGGAAGTATTTTCTTTGACAGAAACTGAAAAGTTGAGAAAAATATCGAAATGCGTGTCTGCTGGGAATAAAGTGAACGGCGCACTGAATGCAATAATTTCTAATGAAAACTTAGCAGCAGATGTCTTGGTACTAACAATGTATGGAAGTAAAGCGTTGAACTGATAGAATAAGGAACAAAGTACATTAATTTTAGTGGAAATGAGATTACTTCTTTGTTATCGCAAATTCATTTATGATAGAGTAAAAAATTATTATATTCGGAAAGAATGTAAAGTATAATAAATTTTATTAAAAAAATCGCTTCTATGGTTTTGTCATGTTGAAAGAATAAATAAAGATAGAATGGTAAGAAAGATATATGACGCGAGTGTTGATGGCACGAAAAACACAAGAAATCAGTAGAATCCCTACTTTGGCTCACATATTATAAAAATCAAAAGTATGCATCATAAATTTCTAAGATTTATCAATTTTAAATTGTTGTTCCGATAGAAAATATAAATAACGATTACATAGTGAGTCTACTTCATTTGAAAAAAATTGCCTGGAGAAGAGATATGAACTATGTAGTATAGTAGAGATGATACAAATGGTTTCGTATAAAGTACCAACTAAAACGAGATAACATGAAGTGTTCTTTGTAGGCACATATATAAATAATGATGCTGTTAACCTTTTCGTCTCTTAAGTGGCCAGAGCTTCCGTGTGGTCCGAAGCGGGGTATATAAACACCCCAGATCATATTTATACAAACGATAATTAAAGATTCATGATGGGCGATGTGGTCCCAACCACCTCGCCACGAGTCGCGATATAGCTGTCTCCCTCGTTTGCATCTATTGTATGCGGCTACCCAGTGGATTTTGCTTTTGTAAAATTCATTGTTAGGTTTCGAACTACTTTCGTTAATTTATATTCAGCTCGTGTCCTGGTTACAGACATCTCCTAATGTTCGTCAGTCTCCATCTTCCCTTCTGAAGATCAAGTTATTGGATCTGCCCCGGCTGCCCTCCATGCCTCATCGATTTATCAAGCCGTTGAGTATTAACCGTTCTATTCCAGCGGTAAAATAACGACTATTTCAGCTTTTATATTATTAGAGTAGTGTCGACTACAGCACATTAAAACTAAACTTCTGAATATTGCTGAAGAAATTAAATTAAGACATTTATATTTATTATTTAAATACAATGAATATTATAATATAAAACAAAAACCCATTTAAACATACTCTAAAGAACTTTTCGAATCCTTCCAAGTTTTGGATATAATACAACTGTTAACCAAAGCAATCTTAAAACTATTTTTAATTAAAAATTAACTTTACTTCCACGATTCGATCCAACAATGCAAAGTCTTAGCATATTTTTCAGCGCCAAAAATTTAATACCAAATTCGGTCAACTTTCTTATTTTGTGCTCCGCGAATATTTTACAAATTGCCACTAGACCTTAAAGGGTCTCAAGTGATTAACGACTTCAAACCAAAAGTAACGAAATTGTTGCTCGATGTGGGAAGAAAGCAAAATGAATCAAATTTGTCATTTATGCTAACCCACATATTTTTGTCTCCAACTATTGTATATTACCGACAATAATATTTTTATAACTTACTTAACATTATACTTCCTCTAAACAATTACAACTTTTAAAAACTTTACAGGTAATAGCTTTAGACGTCTAGTAAAGTAATTACCTTTATTTTTTTATATGTACTATTGTAACATAAATAGTTAAATAACTTATTGTTTTTAACATTGTAAAAGGTGACCCATCACTTACCCAGGACCGTTCTATGAGCAAAACTTACCATATCGGTCCTTCTCATTCGCCGTCATGTTGGCATTTGTTTAAGGTTAAAGGCAACTGTTCTCGACGCTATGCTACATAGGCAACAGGCCGGCTATACACGGCTACATAACTAAACACCTCTCACTGTCCCCAGACAAGAAAAATCATTATTTTTATATAATCGAGAGAATATGAATGTCACCAGATGGCACTTGTCTGTGTGAACGTTGCTGGAACGGTCAACTGATAAAGATCAAAAAATGTATTTAAAAATTTGATTTTATTAAATTAATATGCATACCTAGGCCTGGTATTAAAGTTTGAATATATGCATTCCATTTGTGTAAATTTAAAGCAGGACAGAAAAGCGAAACTGCTTCTGTTCAGAGACGTTTTCGGAGTAGGTCTTAGGCGGTAATAAAAAAACATTTTGTATTGTATTTTTTCGGATTATCGCTTATGCTTCAGTTTCGCAGACTGGTCAACCGAGTTTTCAGAAGATTCAAAACAGCAGGGAGAGCTACCGTCGGTAGAAGAATCGGCGAGAAACAGCCCAGTTTCGCAAAGGTTAATGTACTTTTATTTACATAGGTTGAATGAATATATTCAACAAACCAATTAGAACATCCAGAACTAGTATCGAAGGTAATTACGGCAACATCTAAAACCATCTGTCTCTTCTCTATATTTTCCCTTACCCTTTGATTAGTTCAAACCTAATTTAATATGGATACTGTTTAGGACACTGCGCAAACCATACACCCCCTTCCCATCACATATCCTCCCAACGATACAAAAGTTATCAGTTATAAATTTTACATAGATATTCTTTAGAATTCTGCGCAAAACAGACATTCCTCTCCGACCCCTCAATCATCTTCATCTACGTTATGAGCTGTTTTCTATCTACTGCTGAAAGAAAGCTTTCTAAGTGTCTCATTCTCTTCAATGTCCATGCCGCGTACTTGCGTAAAATTTGTTGACTCCATCAGTCCAGCCGGGTTCAGAGAGGCCTGTTGATCTATTTGTTGCCTTCTGATGACCGCAATCATCCACCGATATTCCGTCCTCTAAGTGATGTAGCCTGCCAATTGCCATTCATTTTCTTGGCAAATCAATTCTTTGTTCTCGATATAATTGAATGCCATCCGACACAAATATTGATCAGTAGTACTTGATAAAAGACGTTTTCGTATTGTTCGAACGTCAAATTAACTACTGTCAAAGAAAATCTTATCTAATATTGTGGCAAAGGCGAAAAATCATCAAATAACTGAGAATTTGATTTACTTCAAGTATTCACTATTGGCAATACATACAATTGTATGCTTTATTCATCCCTGTGTTCGAAATCTGTCACTATGCTATCAAAAAAATTTCAGTTTACGTGCTTATATAAATTCAACAGCGAGATATTAAATGATTCATTATGGGATACTGTATCTATCAATGTATCAATATGACAAACTTTTTTAACTAAAGATCCACGGTTTTTACCATTTGATGTTAGAGGGTAAATTATTTTAGTATTGAATGTATTTTTAAAGTATTTTTTACCAACGATCGAATAACCCGTTCTCGCAAAAACATGTTTTCTTATAGTAAAAAATTACCACTGTCCATACCATCGGGCTAAAAATCTTTAAGAAAAAAGGCACAACCCTGAATTTTTTTTATTGCATCACATTATATTATTTCAATAAAAAAAAAAACAATTTTCGTATATCTAGCCTAAATCGTTATATTCACATACTCTTCAAATTACATAAAGTAATTCACGTTGAAAATGGTTTTATTCCTAATGCTTTCGCATATGAATTCTAAGATTACCTTTTTGGGCGCACGCAAAACTACACACATTACAAGAAAACGGTTTCTCGCCAGTGTGAATAAGAATGTGTGATTTTAAAGTATATTTACGGGAACACGTGTAACTGCAGAGGTGACAAGAGAACGGTTTTTCTCCGCTGTGTATGAGCATATGACTGGACATGTTAGCTTTCAATGAGAATGTCAAACTACACTCTGGACAGGAAAAGGGTTTCTCTCCGGTGTGCGTCAACATGTGACCTTTTAAATGGCATTTTTGAAAACACGTATAACTGCATACATCGCAGGAGAGCGGTTTCACTCCAGCGTGGGTGAACTTGTGATATCTTAAGCCTGCTTTTTGGGTGAACGTTAAACTGCACTCTTCACAGGAGAATGGTCGCGCTCCGGTGTGAGTGCGAGCATGACTCTTTAAGCTACTCTTATGTGAACTTACAAAACTGCACTGATTACAAGAGAATGGTTTCTCCCCAGTGTGACAAAACATGTGACTTCTCAGGTTAGATTTTTGGGAACTGGTAAAAGTGCATTTGTTACAGCGGAATGGTCGTTCTCCAGTATGTGTAAGCAGGTGGTTTTTAAAATTAGTTTTGTGCGAACTTTGATAACTACACTCCTGACAATAAAATCCATTATCACCGCGGCGAATGACTTGATTTAATTTGGAACCGTATTCCTTTTGTCGTGTTCTCTTACGAGGTTTTGATTGTTTGCAGTCAGTGACATCAGGTTGGCGAATCCGCTCAAGGTCTTCAGAAAGGCGAGCCACAATCTTAACACTTTGTTCTGTAAAATATTAAAACATTTATTTAAACAAAGTCGGGTCCACGAAATTCATCGTATAGCTCTAGTTTAAATATCAAAGTGATAAATTCTACTTGAAAATTTAGGATATAAGATATAGTACATCCAAATTATATTGAAAATTATAGTAAAAATTCCTTTTTAATAATAAAAGTGAAAAATAAATACTATATTAGGGGATACGAAAATGCTATATTGGAGGAAAAAGTGAAATATGAAAAAAAAATCGTTTTTAATAATGAAAGTGAAGTGAATATGAAATACTAAAAACCATATTGGAAGATAAATAAATGCTACTTTGGGGGAAAAGTGAAAAATTAAATATCCTATCCTTCAGAGCCACGTTTAGGGAATTTCAAGTTTTGGATATAAGATAATAATATGAACATGTACTGAATAAACTAGCATTGTGAGGATTGAAAGGTATCATCCCACGAGAGCGAAGAAGCTTAAAATAGTTCCAAGACTGAACACTATTTTGGTCAAAGATTATTCACCTTCCAGAATATACAATCAATTTGAAAATAATTTTATAACTTTACCTGATATTAAGGGTTTTAAAATGAATGTTTCAAATTGGTTATTGTAATTAGGAAGACCAGATAAAGAGAGTAAACTTTTTATATAATTTTTATCTTGCATATTTCCCTTTACCTTATATGTGCCCACATTTGTATTGCACACTAATATTTTTTTTCTCTCTCTTTTACATATATATATATATATATATATATATATATATATATATATATATATATATATATATATATATATGTATTTGTATTTAATATTTACACGTTCACTTACCTTGTGTGTTACGTATTCGATTTTATTTTGCTGTGCCTTCAATGAGTTTTGGTTATGTAAAATGTATTTGTTTACCAATTTGTCCTAAAACAGGCTTGCCTAGTTAGGCATTTGCATTTTAAAATGTGTGTAAAATATATTTAAAAAACTGTCTTGTTTTTTACAGCTATACCAATATTATATATCTCTAAATATTTTTATTTTTTTTGTCGTTTTATCATTTTCATCTATATTTGCATCTTTAAACTACTCTTGTAATTCATATAAATAGATGATTACCTACACTACATATGTGGAGGTTCAGAACGCTCCTTCGGGAAAACGACCAACCAATCACAGCGAGCCTTATCAACAGCAGGGAACAAAAAATTCTTCAAATTTGGCCACATTTTTGGCAAAAGTACAATCTTAGAAAAAAAGATAAATATTTAACTAACTGTTGTTGATAAGGATTGCGATTGTGGTTGCATCTATATTCCTGGGAATATAGATATATTCCTGGGAATATATGCCAATATCAGAATCGTCTTGTAAACATATCATGAAATGTAATTGTACTCACCGATTTGAACAGTGCTATTAGAAGTCTTCAAACATTCCTTCTTTACATCGGGATGTGATATATCTATATCAGAAAAGAGCACTTCGCCGTTATCTACGTCGTCGCTCCCAGCAGGAGACCCTGGCTCAAACTTGACGGAAAAAACCACCGGGTTAGAGGTATCCATGTCACATCAATCTAGATTCAAAGTCTACACAATCTAAAGCAGCCGTCAAGAGACTTATTGCGAACTAAATGTAGGATATTATTACGACGGAAAGAAAACCAGAGAAACGCGTGTCTAATAGATGTCACGTCGATAGTATCATAGACAATTTTTTTTCGATTTATTAGGTTCTCTTAAAACATATAATACTGAAATGTTCGGGCGGTCCCGCGTGACTATTTTTACAATTTCGGTGCCAAACACCACGGATGTGTCTTACAAAGGTGGAATAATTTGATTTACACCGAGTTTTTATTTACGTGTAGATGTGTTTTGGGGGAGGCTATAAAGAAAAATATTTTTTTGTATGCATCGCAAGGTTAAAATACAATTTTATGATTGAAATTTTAGCACACTGATATGAACGCCGACACTCAAGTCGTTGCGCAATAATTATTTGTGGTGGTCACGAGGAGTTGGCGGAAGGGTAAATTAATTTAACACGAGCGTTCTATACATACTTACACATTTATTTACAACATGAGAAAAAAAGGAAAATTCTTATTGTTACTTATATCTAATCTTAATTAAGCTCGGTCGCAATGATTCTTTAATTGTTTTTCCCACTCACTTTTTTGTTTATCTACACACTTGTGCTCAATTGAATAGCTACGTGTGGCCTGCTGCGGGTGCATGCGTTTGGAGCCCGTCCCTGATCCCGTTCACGGACGCGGGCTCTGTAGCTATACTCGGGTCACGCGCCTTCTCCACGTCATCTCCTGCCATGTTCGATCATCTCCAAATGGACGGCTTCCGCACGAAGGGTTTAACGTCGCCTAGCGCGCGGCCTATGAACAGCAATATTCAAGAAAATTTATATTTCACACCATAAATAATAAATGCAATATGTGAACGACACATATGAGATGCGGCCGTAATGACACTGAAGTAAACTCATAATTTTATATTTACTTCAGTGTACAGAGATTAAATAATAATAATTATTATATAAAAATAAGTAATAGGCCCTAGCCCTTTCTTACGGGGTGATTGATCACGAATACCACTTTAACTTAATAGCCAAATAATTCCACATTATAATATTTTTGCAAAGTTTATTTATATCGCATGCACAGACTTGTAAGATATCGTTTAACATTTTTTCGTTTTGATGTGACTTACGGTTCACAAGGCACGACGTCCCAAATTTGACTGAGAGCGTCAATTTTTATATTATGTAATCCAAATAAAACTTAAATCTGTACTCGATTCGTTGCCACCATTAATTGTCCACCTGCGTCGTATAGTTATCTAACAAACATCATGTCGTTTCTCCGCGTGGATAGGCAGAATCGTCGTCCAGATCCACATTAATACATCTTCTTATACAAGCTCGTCGATTATTGAGACTTCTAACAGTACCATCTTCAGTGTTTGACATTTCCAAGTCTTCCTTGGACGTGCTATATTTCAGGTCCCATCAACACTTGTGTCATATATCTATCTTACCACTCTCTCCTCATTCATCCGTTCCATATGACCAAACCACCCAAGTGATGCTTTTTTAATCATGTAACGTTAATGTATAAACATGTTATTTATTTATTTATATATATTGACATACATATTTTTGTTCTAACAGAGGTGAATACATAATAAACGTAAGACATGATTAACACTCATAGTTTATTGTGTGGGATGTAGTAGACTTCACCTCTGATATATATAGAGTTGTCTTGGCTTCTGCTAGACTGAAGTCTGTGTTAAAGTAGCCAGTTTTTTTTTTCGTGCTGTTGTGGTGTTATCAATAGTCATCAACAGGAATAAAAAGAGAATAACAAATATGTATAAAAAAGTAAAAATAAATTAAAAATATAATAAAAAAGTTGGCACATTAATAAAAATATAAATTAAATTGATTCAAGACTTCATATATTTTTTGATCGGTCTCATTTCTTGTTTAGTCAACTTTTCTATGAGTTCGTTTTCAATGTTCGTATTAGCAAGAGTTTTCTTCTACGACATAATCTAGATTTTTTTGAGTTTAATGAAAGTATTCGGCTATTTTGTAGGTTTAATACTAACTGGGAAAGGGATTAAAAAATAGACAAGGATAAGCCAACTTACCCATAGATCGCCATGACATAAAAATACAAAATTAAGCAAGAATAAATATAATTTATTGCACAAACAAAACAATTATTTATTTTATTAATATTGTATTCACGCCCTTGTGGAGTTTTACAAAATTAATTATAAAAAAAATAAGATGTGCAGCTATACAAGTAGCACGGAATATACATAAAATACAAATTGATAGAATTGATTTGAAAGTAAATAAAAAAAAAAGAAAATTTAAGTTAACATAGAACTGAGTACCATAATCAATTACACCTTTGGCTCATAATAGCATCAAAAATATTACATTTATATTTAAACATTGAACATCTGAATATATCTACAAAACCAAAATCGTTCTCAAGGCTGTAAAGTTTTTGTGTGGGTGCATTCCTATACAAATTAGAATATGATGCAGCGCCGACGATCTGGTACTCCGCGCTGGAACGTAGTATACAATCAATTCAGTTAAATTAAGGGCGTCCAGCATACAATTTACTATTTTAAATAAAAATAATAAATCACTAACAGTTCTTCTACACGTCAAGTTATTTAGATTATATTTAAAATATAATAAAATTAAAAATTAAAGAGCCCATTCGAAAATCATAATTAATTTGTTCACAGGGGATACACAGTTTGAAGATAATAAAAATTAAAAATTTATGTTGAATACTTTCTAATCTTAAAACATGCACTTTATAGAATGGAGACCAAATTCCTGAGTTGTATTTTGAAAATAAATACCAATAAATACATTTTAAATAATAAAACAATATATAAGCCTTCAAACAATATAAAACTTAAAGTATGTTAGGTTATTTGAAGAATACTCATACATGGGGTGCTGCAGACCAGAAAAATACATGTAGCGGTATCAGGACATGACAATAAGTAGCGCGTTTTCCCTTCTAATTGTAAGTCGAGAAGTTTACTAAATGCTAGATATTAAAAATCGTCCTTAATTGTGAGACAGCATATGGCTTTTCAAATTAACTTTACGCGAGGATTTATAAGTGCATAGGTTACACGAAAATGGTTTCTTATCCATGTGAATAAGCATATGACTGCTTAAATACGATTTTCGTGCACACGTGTAACTGCAATCATTACAAGAAAACGGTTTGTCTCCGTTGTGCGTGAGCATGTGCCATTTCAGGTTGGCTTTGAGTGAAAACGTTGAACTACATTTATTACAACAAAACGGTTTCTCTCCCCGGTGAGTCAAGAGATGATTGGTTAAATAACCTTTACGCGAACACACGTAACTGCAGAGATTACAAGAGAACGGTTTCTCAACAGTGTGAGATACCATATGCCTTCTCAGGTTAGCTTTCAATGAAAAAGTATAACTACACTTACTACAAGAAAGCGGTTTCTCATCCTGATGAGTCAGTACATGATCTTTTAAATGACCTTTACGTGAACATACATAATTACACAGATTACAAGATAAAGGTTTCTCTCCGGTATGCGACAACATGTGCCTTGTCAGGTTTGATTTTTGTGTACATTTAAAACTACATTCTGTGCAGGAGAATGGTTTTTCCCCCGTGTGAGTTAACACATGACTTTTCAAGTTAGATATCTGCGAACATGTAAAACTGCATTCATTACAAGCGAATGGTTTTTCTCCGGTGTGGGTTAACATGTGACTTTTTAGGTTAGATTTTTGTGAACACTTAAAACTACATTCTTTACAGGAGAATGGTTTTTCGCCAGTATGAGTGAGAATATGAATTCTTAAATGAGCTTCGCGAGAACATCTGTAATTGCATTCTTCACAGGAGTAGTGCTTCTGATTGACATCTAATTGTGTATTCAATTTAGAGCCATATGTGATATGTTTCGTTACTATGAGAACATCTGGTTTGGCGTCTCCAAGTCGGGGGTCTTTGGTTTTCTCTGTAAATAGTAAATACTAGTAATTAAAATTACATTATATATCACATCAAATAAATATTTAAACAGCATAAATACATGAGAAAGATAAAAAATATCGCATCTATTAAAGATAAGCTTTTATTTATTATCTCCGTCATAGATTACCAGCGGGGATGTGAAGTCTGAAGTCTTAACCACAATCTGTAACTGGTATTCATAATTCGCTCTCGCCCCAGACTTTTAAAGATAGAACATGATTTTAAAAAAGAGTCGGTGTCGGCCGATATCTGGTGAACTTTGATATCTAATCCATAGTCCTAGATGGTAGGTTCTCTTGTAAATTCAAAGTAATTAAATAAATACAATATTAGAACTTCACTGTCGTTTATTGCGAATGGTGAACTTGATTACTATGCGACGTATTTACAACCTACCACTCCGTCCCAGAATCCATCATCAGTATAAGTATCTATGGTGGCTGTAGTGGTGCGCGAAAATTTGGCAATTGTTCGCGTTTGAATAAGAATATCAAAATTCATTCTCCAAACATATTGAAATAAGTACAGAGCACCAGTATCTGAATTCATCAGTCGAAAAAATATATAATTACCACCGGAACTCGTACCCTTCAGTGTATCGCACAGAATTATTCACCGAGGAGGAGCCATATTAACTGACGCATTAGGACACATGTTGATAGTTTCATGATGTCGTCATCGGCGCGGCGCCAAACCCGTGGGATAGATTTGGGAAAACAAAGATGTCTTAGAGGAACGTCCCAGGCGGCGGGCTGTCGCCGTATTACGTATGTTCTAGCAAATGACTATGTAATGTTACGAATTTAAATAAAAACAGGAGTATTTTGCTGTGGCAGACATTCTCCATTTTGTCGCCGTAGTGTGCTTATATTGAACATCTTTTGTGTTTCATTTCTTTAAACCTCATTATCATAATCATCATCATCGCCAGTTGAGAGAAGCTGAGATCAGCGAACCACCATTGTTTTCTTGTTTCCTGTACGGAACACTTTACTAAGTTAACCATTTACATTAATGGAAATAATAGATATCTCAAAAAAATAGAAGAAACACGTAAAGTGGAAAATTTGATAAATGTTTGCCGGAAGTTTAAGCAATATTGCTGGAGTCTTACAGTGAATAAACGAGGTATAGGTCAGATCAACGTAAATTGGCAAACGGCGGAGGGCGACACTGTACTCTTACTGAATAGGGGAACAGCCGCGCGCGGACGGAGAGAATGTTACATCGAAAAGTAACCGCTCGCTAATTTACGTTGGTAGGACTACAGTAATCTCTTTTTTTAATTCTTCGAAAAATCTCATTTGCATAACTGAAAGAACTTTTTCGATATTTTCTAGTTTGGCCAGAGTTACGCATGTTCAAAGTTGCGCGTTATAAAAACGATCGGTTTATACTGTTATATCGTGTGACGTCACATCTTCCGAGTCGACCCGTGATTAAATGACTAAAAGTTTGAGGAAGGCGTACGTACAAGAAGGATCTTGCGAAAAAAATGAGTTTGTCCTCTTACAGATACTTTCTCCATTATCACTGAACGAATGAATAATTCTCACCAGGTTGTTGGACTGCACCGCTGGTTTCCGAGCACTCCTTCTTAATATCCTGGTGAGCTATATCAACATCAGTGAAGAATACTTCGTCGCCATCGTCGGCTTCAAATTTGACAGTAGAAATATCCGACTCAAACTCGACGATAGTCCCAGGGTCACGTTTAACGGACACAAATTCTGGACTTGCACGAATCATGTTTCTCTATTGCTGAAATCAAAGACAACAAAGTAAGATGCATTTTATATTGACAAATATTACTCAATAATGTTTAAACAACTTTGTTTATATTACTTTGTAAATGTGAGAGAAAATCGTCGAAAATTCACGAACGCGGAATGTCAAACAAACCATAGAAAAATAACAACTGTATACGTTTTTGATGAAGCTAGTGAATTTATGGTTATCTGCGCATGTAAACGGAATTTCTAAATCACGTATATGCCATATGCCCCAGCGATAATTGTGTAGCGAGAGTATTTTAATTCGGACCGACCGTTATTAATCCTTCCCAAAGCATGCAGTAACACAGGTCTACCATTATAATTAAACCAGTTGATACAACCGGGGCTACGACTTGTGCGCCATTCGGTTCGAGTCGGGGTTCGTCTAGGGGTCATGATTCATACCATGCTCCTGGTCGCTCGTCAGAACGATACCCCGCACTCTGATGGAATATTCGCTCCGCGAATCATCCGTCGGATATCACGCTTTCATTATTATTACCATGGTTATAGATAAGGATACAGGTGAATATGAACACGCAATGATACACAAACTATACATTTATTCAATACACAAAATGCTTATAACTACCTTAATCTAAGACTATTTCTACCTCGGGTCATCTTGTGAATTTCTCGGATCTTCTGGCCGGCGAAGTGATCTCGTGGTCGGCCGGCGTGGACGGCTACCTGCTGGGTCTACGGGTGCTCCGGCGACAGGCTATCTGACCGCTTGCTCGGGACGGGCGGGGTGGCTGCTCCTGGACGATATGCGGTGAACTGCTTCTGCGTGCTTTTAACTGCGTCTCGGTAACTTCTCTTCTGGACCTCGTTTTGACAACTCTCGGTGTTTTCCAATCTTTTCCTTCAACTCTCTTTTTCCCTTCCAACTGATTACGACTGCGTTCACGATTCTTCGACTGACTGGTCTCTTTGACTTTACGACTTTCTGCTCCGGGCCTCGTTTCGGCAACTCTCCCCGTTTACCACTCTCTTTTACGTCTGACTGACTCGGTTTTCCACTCTGTTTGACTTTCGACTGACTGATCTTCACTTCTTCCTCCGGGCCTCGTTTCGGCAACTCTCCCCGTTTACCACTCTCGCAACTCTTTCCGACTGTCTGTAGCACTCTTCTTCCTCCGGGCCTCGTTTCGGCAACTCTCCCCGTTTACCACCCTCGCAACTCTTCCCGACTGTCTGTAGCACTCTTCTTCCTCCGGGCCTCGTTTCGGCAACTCTCCCCGTTTACCACCCTCGCAACTCTTCCCGACTGTCTGTAGCACTCTTCTTCCTCCGGGCCTCGTTTCGGCAACTCTCCCCGTTTACCACCCTCGCAACTCTTCCCGACTGTCTGTAGCACTCTCCTTCCTCCGGGCCTCGTTTCGGCAACTCTCCCCGTTTACCACCCTCGCAACTCTTCCCGACTGTCTGTAGCACTCTTCTTCCTCCGGGCCTCGTTTCGGCAACTCTCCCCGTTTACCACCCTCGCAACTCTTCCCGACTGTCTGTAGCACTCTTTTTTCCTCCGGGCCTCGTTTCGGCAACTCTCCCCGTTTACCACTCTCTTAACTCTTCCCGACTGTCTGTAGCACTCTTCTTCCTCCGGGCCTCGTTTCGGCAACTCTCCCCGTTTACCACCCTCGCAACTCTTCCCGACTGTCTGTAGCACCTTCTTCCTCCGGGCCTCGTTTCGGCAACTCTCCCCGTTTACCACCCTCGCAACTCTTCCCGACTGTCTGTAGCCCTCTCTTCCTCCGGGCCTCGTTTCGGCAACTCCCCCCGTTTACCACTCTCGCAACTCTTCCCGACTGTCTGTAGCACTCTTCTTCCTCCGGGCCTCGTTTCGGCAACTCTCCCCGTTTACCACCCTCGCAACTCTTCCCGACCGTCTGTAGCACTCTCTCCGGACCGTGTGTAGGCCATCTATATACCCCAACAATGGGGTGTCTCCCAACTGCCGATCCGCCCTCTTCCCGTCATGGGACGGGCCACCATCCCATTGGTCCATTTGCTTCTTCTGGAGGCCACGCCCGATCCGAACCCGAACTGACTCCTCCTTCGTCTTATCGCTGACTATAATTAATCTTATATCCTAATTATTTACACTTTAGTTAAATCTAGTTATTTATTCATTTCTTACGCTACTTACAAAATCTTACATCTTGTTACATATATCATTTACTTATTCCTAGTCAATTTAGTTTTTATTTATTTCTTATTCTACTTAACGCTAGGCCCACCGTGATCGATTATCATATGCATTATTCATTCGTACTCATCGCTTCAAAATCATGTTCACGTTAATTATTATTTACTATACTCTAGTGATTAAACTAAAGTCTGAATTGGCGGGAATGTTATTTCTTTCAATTTTCGAGCATTGCATCATATTTCGAGCCATGTGGTTCGTCCAACGTGGCATTAAAGGAGCAGATTGCACAAAGAAACTGCGTCTTTTGTTCTAGTCACGTCCCGACCCTGAACGCTCGCTAACAGACACGCAACGGTACATTTCCTATTCTCGCCAGTACAATGGGTCCAGCTTTAATGGCCCTACGACCTTCGGTTATATCCTTCGGCAGGATGCGTCTCCTCGAAACAATGCGCGCCCTTAGAGATCTGCTATTGTTTCTCAGGAAACCTTCATAATCCCGTTATTTTCAGCCCTCGTCATTTTCCGTTCATTGCACAACACGTGGGCTGAAGGTCACTACGGTTGCAACTCGCATTTTGCACGAACCGCTAGGTTCTTTTTTTGTTGAGGGACGTCCAGTCCCGTTTATATGGGTCTGCCGTCGGAGACCTGCATGCTTTTGCGAGACGCGATTTCCCGCCTTTATTCTATTTCATTTATTCGGCTAATAAATGTGATAACTTCGCGTCACTTCAGGCTTAGGCATATCACAGTCATATTTCGGTAAATACATGCAACATAAAATTAATATTTTAGATAATCCTAAAGAAAATATTAGCGCTCAGGAATGACTAGTGACAAACCAATTATTAAAAGTGAATCGTACAAAAACAATTATTTTTTCTATTCAATCTGTTGAAAAATTAATACGTTGGTAAAAATACCATTTGTGATATGAAAGACAGAGATCACACACTATTTCCACGGTGAAAGGTACAACAAACATACAAATATAATTGTCTCTTTCTCAGTAATTAAATGAAGAGAGATAAGAAGGAAGGACACATTGTATAGGACTTAATGAATGCTCTAAATTATGGTATTAATCATTTTTTTAAATTGAATGCTCAATTTTTAGAGTGCATTTGTGCCAATAAGTTTTTTTTTCTAACTGTTATTTACGGTAACACGAGTTGACAGCATGGCTGCGTTCGGGTATTTTATATCATGGTATGGTAAAGGTTGATTAACGGCCATGGATACTGGAGACCATCTGCTGCGCGCTCGGAGAAATCTGTCAATTTTGACATTAAGCTGACGGCCAGAGCGGACGGGAAAGCTCCAAGACCCGACATATATGACATGGTTGCTATCGATAAGTAAAATGGACGTGTCTGGATATAAATACATTTGGTACAAAAAAAATTATTATTAGAAACGAAATTATTTCGTTATTTTTGATTTTCTATTTGATATTTCACTTTTTTGTCGAATATTGCATTTATTTGTCCTCCGATATAGTATACTGTTTTGCACTTTTATTATTTAAAACGAAATTTTCTCGTTTATTTTTCTATTGTATTTTTTCCTCGAATATTGCATTAAACGATTTTTACTCTTTTTTCATATTTCACGTTTTCCTCCAAAATTGCATTTATTTATCCTCTAATGTAGTATTTCGTTTTACATTTTTATTATTAAATACATACATTTTTCTCGTTTTTTTATCTTATACATGTTTCACTTTTTACTCCAATTTAGCATTTATCTCCAATATATAATTTGATAAATATTTCGCTGACAGCAGGTTCTGATGATACATTCATAATACATAGGAATACACACACACACACTCATACACAAGGAAAATAATTTGTTTTGGGTATACATTGTAATTGTGAAAACATTTGTTCACGTATGGTCAGAATCCTTCTTCAGTGCATGTAAGAAATAAAGCAGCAACTATATACCTAAAGAAGTTCAATGATTTATGATTGCTGTCATCTCGGAGTCCAGGAAAATAATTTGTTTTGGCAACACTTTGAAATTGTGAAAACAATTTTACACAATCTATGTTTTACACTTTATATATGTTTTACACCAATCTGCACAGTCCATAGATAAGAGATATAGCACAGTCTTTCCCATAGATAAGGTCTATCCTTAGAAAATAGACGTCATCTTGTCAGCACTAAATAGCTTTAAAAAAATGTATTATTTATATTAAACATAAAGCCAGTTGCGGTCATCTCGGTAATGAGTCGGCCAGAGCGGGACAGGTACAGATTATTGGATGGACGAAAGGGACAGGGAATGAGTATTCGACTCGCGTCAACATTCCGCTCACCTAATTTTGGTCAAAAATTAAGTAATTAATATTGTATTGCTACAGTCCTGTGTTAAAATAGTATAATATCGAAAATGACAAAACGTCAAATTTCGGGTTTGAGATTCAAATTCAGGCTCAAGTAACTGTGGACAGTTCCTAGACAATTTACTCAATTCGAGAACAGAAAATAGACGTCAGCTAGTCAGCAATAATAAACCAAAAAAAAATTGCATACTTAATGCATTATTTGCCGCTAACTAGATGACGTATATTTGCTGATGAAAGACTGCGCTGATTGGTATACAATTGTTTTCACAATATCAAAGTATTGCCAAATCAAATTATTATTCATGAATCCGAGATGACCGCGACTGGTTTTTTAGTTTACCATAAATCATGTATTTTTTTGGTTATTTACTGCTAACTAGATAAGGTATATTTGCTAAGGAAAGTGATATGCCTCAGCGCGAAGTGACGCGAAGTTATCACATATATTAGCCGTAAAGATGAAATAAAATAAAGACTGGAAATCGCGTCTCGTAAGTACGTGCAGGTCGCTCACGGCAGGCCCATATAAACGGGACCGGACGTCTCGTAACAAAAAAAAACAGTTCGTTCAAAAGCGAATAACGACCGTAGTGACTTCTAGCCCAAGTGTTGTGCGATGCACGTTAAACGGGGGGCTGAAAATAACGGGAATATGAAGGTTTCTTGAGAAACGATATCAAATATGTAAGGGTGCGCTTTGTTTCGAGGGGACGCATCCTGCCGACAGACCGAAGGTCGTAGGGCCGTTAAAGCTGGACTCTTTGTACCGGCGAGAATAGGGAATGCACCGGTACGTGCCCGTTAGCTAGCGTTCAGGGTCGAAGCGTGACGAGAACAAAAGACCCAGTTTCTTTGTGCAATCTGCTCTTTTAGTACAACGTTGGACGAACCACATGGCTCGATTCGAAATGAATGTATCCCTAGATCCTAGAATATTGCAAGAAATAACATGCCCGCCAATTCAGTCTTTATTTTAATCACCTAGAATATAATAAACAGTATGTTTTGACGCGCGAATATGATCCTGACAGAACGTGTTTTGAAGCGATGAGTACGAATCTAGATTGCTTAACGAATATGACAATCGATCACGGTGGGCCTAGTGTTAAGTAGAATAAGAATAATTAAATAATAAATACTAAATTAATGTATTAATTATAAATATTTACATATAAAATCAATTTTGTCGAAAAATATTGTTTTTGCGTCACCGGGATTCGAACCTGGATCTCTATTTCCAATCCGGGGAAGTGCACTACCGATTGTGCTAAAACGCCAGTATTTTTCTTGACAAATTTTCGAACCTATATGTTACATTTTTCAAATTAATACACCTGTCGTTCCATTATTTGAAAGCCATCTACATTATTTTTACAGAATCTCAAATACCTTTGAGTAAACCGACTGCAGTCGCCAGAATTATCAATTCATTTTTATTAAATTTTGGACACATTGATACAACTTTATTATTAGAAGAACACATTCTTATTGTGGAGTTGGAATTGTTCAGAACATAGGTCTGTGATATTTTAAATACTAAATTAATGTATTAATTATAAATATATACATATAAAATCAATTTTGTCGAAAAATATTGTTTTTGCGTCACCGGGATTCGAACCTGGATCTCTATTTCCAATCCAAAATTGATTTTATATGAATATATTTATAATTAATACATTAATTTAGTATTTAAAATATCACATTTCTATGTTCTGAATAATTACAACTTCACAGTAAGAATGTGTTCTCCTAATAATTAAATAATATGTGTGTCTAGATATAAGATTCTGTAAAGTAAAGTAAGAAATAAATAAATAACTAAATGTAACTAAAGTGTAAATAATTAGAATATAAGATCAGCGATAAGACGAAGGAGGAGTCAGTTTGGGTTTGGATCGGGCGTGGCCTCCAGAAGAAGCGGATGGACCGATGGGATAGTGGCCCGTCCCATGACGGGAAGAGGGCAGATCGGCAGATGGGAAACACCCCACTGTTGAAGTATAAGAATGGCCTACGCACGGCCCGGGAGCGAAGTTATAGAGAGAGTTGCGAAACGCAGTCGAAAGCACGCAGTTGGAAAACGAGGTCCGGAGGAGTGAGTCGGAGACGAGGTCCGGGAGGACGAATGAAACGAAGCCGGAAGCGCGGAGTTTTGTAACGAAACCCGGAGGAGTGAGTTGGACATGAGGTCTGGGAGGACGGGTGGAGCGAAGCTGCAAACGTGCAGTTATAAACAGGAAGTTATGAACAAGATTCAGAAGTCAGAATTGAAGACAGGATTTGGAAGGGGACTGTTGAAAACAGAAGTGGAAAGATGAAAGTCAGAAGACGTCGCGAGGTTGACCAGCAGAAGCAGACAGTCAACACCGGAAGCCCGATCGAACGTAATAGGAAGTCGGAGGATAGACAGCCACAGTTCACCGCATTTTATCCAGGAGCAGCCGCCCCGCCCGTTCCGAGCAACCGGTCTGATAGCCTGTCGCCGGAGCAGCCGCGGAGCCAGCAGATAGGCGCCGAAGTCGGGTGCTCACGGCATCACTTCACCGGCCAGAAGATCCAGAAGAAAATCACAAGATAGCTTGAGGTAGAATGAGTTTTAGGTTAAGTTAGTTATTTATTAAGTTAAGTATTTCCACCTGCCCGTGAATTTAAATGTGTGTTCAATAAATGTATAATTTGTGCAACTTTCGTGTGTTCATATTCACCTGTATTATTCTTCCTATAACCATGGTACCATTGAAGCGTGATATCTGATGGATGGAACATTCCATTAGAGTGCGGGGTATCGTTCTGATGAGCGATCAGGAGTTGATATGTGTTCGACTAATCGAATCTTGACTCCTAGACGAACCCCGACTCGAGTCACATGGCGCACAACGTCGTGTCCCCCGTGTGTATCAAAATACTGCAAATTGGTGTACTATTATTATCGCAATTTCAAAGTATAGATAAAATAAATTATTATTAATTATTATAGAGATGACCGCAATTGGTTTATTTGTTTACCATAAATCATGTAATTCTCTTGGTTATTTACTGCTGACAAGATGGCGTCGATTTTCTGAGGAATGACTGTGCAGATTGGTGTATAATTGTTTTCAGAATTTCAAAGTATAGCTAAAACAAATTATCATCCACGACTTTTGCTTCTTATCTTCCATCTCCCTGTTCATTATTGTTGCCAACCAAACAAAAAGTGGTCGCCTCAAATCGCTCCCGCTAGGGTGCGAGCGGATTTCACTCAACCGAAGTCAAGCTAGTCACACTCGCTCCAAATCGCCGGTGGTCGCACATCCAAGAAAAATCTCCACTGGACCGAGAGAGCAGGCTTAAAGGCGGCTGGACGGCGAGGCTCCGAAGGAAGAGACGAGGACGAGAGGAGAGAGAGCTCCGAATTGCAGCGGCTCAGTATTTATTCTTATCCCGATCCCGCGGCACGTCGCACAAAACAAACAACAATATTTTACATGTCATGGTCAATAATAGTTATCTCTGTGTGCAACAATTATTAAAAACATTATTTCCTTGAAATCTTGAAGACTTGCGGGTATTCTTTGATATTTTTCGTTCGTTAGTTCGTTTTACATTTTTATTCCTCATCTTCCATCTCTCTGTTCATTATTAAAGACTTGTGCTTATTCTGTGACACTTTGTAGTTAGTTTTTGATTTTCGCTTCTTATCTTCCATCGTTCTGTTCATTATTGAAAAGTTAAAGCAATGTCCTGTTATTTTTACATGAAATGAAGACACTGAATTAAATTAAATATTACTTTTATTATTAAAAACGATTTTTTCTCTTTTGTTGTCATTTTATTTTTTTAATTTACACTTTTTCCTCAAATACCGCATTTATTTAACTTCCAGTATATCGTTTTTCGTTATTAAAAACGTAATTTTCTCGTTCTTTTCATTTTACACTTTTCCCTCCAATATAGCATTTATTTATCCTGCAATATAGTATTTCGTTTTTCAAATTTATTATTGAAAACGAATTTTTACTTTTTCAATTTATTTTTTCTCCAATATAACGTATTCAATATTTCGTAAAATTTGTTTTTAATAATTAATGTTATAAATGAAATTCTATATTGGAGAATAAATAAATGCTATATAGGAGTAAAAAGGGAAATTGAAAAAAAACTAGCTGTTCCGGAATCCTGAAACACATATTTGGCAGCGGCAGAGATGAAGAGAGACTCCACGAAAAGCGTCCTGCACTCGTCAATCGCAAATACATAATTATATTACTCCATAATGTGAGAGTACCTACAGTAATGTGACTCAAAAAAAAAAAAATTGTGTTTGTATGGTCTGTTTTACAACACACCTTGCTCCCTGGACAAACACCAAAACAGTCGTGAATGCTCTTATTTGCAATATAAATCAATTTTTGGCTATACCTGTATGTTGGTATTACACAAACAGAAAACTTTTATAATAAAAATAAGTTCTATAATACGTGATATAGAATAATTATTTTGAACTTGAATATTACAAGGTATTCACAGACTTTAAAGGCAATAAGACAAACGGAAGAAGAAGTAGAGAAGGAACAAGGCGGCATATGAGATGAGGTAATGGTGGCATATGTTCCGTACGCCGCAAACACAACGAAAAAGTCTCCAAAATGCTTGCGAAATGGGAAGATTGCACACACACCACATCTAAACACTGCGAGAAAAATAAGAATCTAAATCAAACGATTCATAGACACGGTACTCAGTTTTCGACAGCTCTACAGGATGCCGAGAAAAGTGTTGGAGAAGGGACCGACAAAAAGGGAAAAATAAATATTAAAATTATTTTATTGCAAGCATTTTATTGTTATAAAACTTGAAATAATGTTATGCAAAAATACAACAATTAATTTCTTTAATAGATTTTCACTAACTCGTTCGTGACTTATTTAATTATATTTTAGAAAAATATTATTCATATTTAATCGCAATATAAATAATAGTGTAATAATTAAATTTTAAAAGGACATTTAGACTAACATTATACAAACACGACTAAACTGATGTTTCCGAATTATATACGAGCAGCTTGTTGGTGTGGTGGCTAAGACGCTGGGGGTCCGGGCGTCGTTCCAGGACACCATCGAGTGAGTCCTATTTTCAAAGTACAAGCGTCAGCATAGTTAGATAATAATGTTAGCATAGCTTCAAAAAAGCGTGGAAACGATTAAATATTCAGGGTCCACGAAGGCAAGGCAGAAAAGTCGGAGTGACCGAGATGAATTCTTCAAACGAAGCAAACGAAAAATAGCTCGAAAAAGCTAAATCACCAAAAAGATGACCGACAAAGTGAAAAGGGCAACCATAGTCAAGAGTGCGCAAGTTCATGGAGACCGCGATTTTCAGTCGCGAAGGACCAACGTGGGTACTAACCAAAGCTTACATTCCTTTAAGGATACGTTAAGTTAGGTTAGGCTATTAATAATAACATCTCGTGTGCACTTAACCATGCGTGCAATTGTCCTAAAGTCACCGCGGAGTCGTTGTTCACTTGTGCGTTAGCATATGTCTTTTCAAATGACTCAATTGCGAAAATGCAGTATTGCACGTCTTACAAGAGTGCGGTTTCTCACCGGTATGGGTAAGAGTATGGGTTTTTAAGCTCGCTTTAGTGGCGCAAATATAACTGCAACGGTTACACGAAAATGGTTTCTCACTGGTGTGCATTAATCTGTGACTCTTTAAATTCCTGTTTGAAGAACATACATAACCGCAATCTTCACAAGAGAACCGTTTCTCGCCAGTGTGCGTCAACAGGTGTCGTTTCAAACTGTTTGTCTGCGAAAATGTGCTGGAGCAATGTTTGCACGAGTACGGTTTTTCGCCAGTATGCGTCAACATATGAATTCGCAAATGTGATGTAGTTGCGCAGGTATAACTGCAGTCTTTACACGCCAACGGTTTCACTCCAGTATGAGTCAGTCTGTGCCTCTCCAAATTTCTTTTGGTCGTGCACGTATAGCTGCAACTGTTGCAAGAGTACGGCTTTTCGCCAGTATGTGTAAGCATATGACTTTTCATGTAATTGGGTTGCGCGGACGCATACTGGCACAGGCTACATGAAAACTGCTTGATGCCAGTGTGCGTGTACATGTGAGTTTTTAAATGAGACTTCATTGTACATGTGTAAATGCATTCCCTGCATGCGAACGGTTTGACTCCGGTGTGCGTCAGCATGTGGCTGGCCATGTTGTTTTTGAAGGAGCACGTATAATTGCATTCGTTACACGCAAACGGTTTCACTGCCGCATGAGTGATCATGTGCCTTCGTAAATTGGCGTCTATGCTACACGTGTAACTGCATAGGTGACAAGAAAACGATTTCTCTTCATTGTGCGTGAGCAAATGTCTCTTCAGATAATTTTTGGTGATGCACGTGTAGCTGCATTCATTGCAAGAGAACGGCTTCTCGTCTGTATGTATAAGTGTGTGTCTAACTAAATACGTTTTTAAAGCACACGTATACGGACATTGACTGCACGCGAACGGTTTCTCACGCGTGTGAATAAGCGAATGTCTTTTTAAGAGTGCTTTTTCAGCGCTGCTGTAATTACATTCTTTACAAGAGAATCGCTTGTCTCCGGAGGACCCTTCGTGAAATTCTTGACTGCTTTCCGGATGCGGTGAGTAGTCGTCTTCGATGACAACATCATATTCACGTACATCACTTGTGACGTCTTCTAAAAAGAAAGAAATCATTTGTCATCACATTTTTAAAGACCACATTTTTAGAAAACCATAAATCAAAAGTTTTCACACATTTTCAACGACAGTGAAATAAGCATTTAACTGTTTAGCACAAAATTAGGTGATACCTAACAGGAGAAAGGAGAGGTGTGGTGCCGCTTTAGATATCTTGAGGAAGAGGCTGCCGCGGGCGAGATGTGTAGCGTAGATTCAAGACGATATCGTCAAGATGGACCTGCTGGATGCAGCCGAGTACAATGGGAATGTCACGAAATAAATCAATTTAATTGCAACAACATATATATTTTTTAAATGCTCAATTCTATTAAACTATTTTGCATAATAAAATATGATATCGGCTAATTGACTTTTATGTACCTGCCAGAAATACTAGAATCATTATACCTTAATACTGTAACAATACTGGGACGGTTGCTCAATCTATTTCTCCATTACACAGAATACAATATGTATGAATACAGTATGGCACGTAGCATTACCGAAATACAGAGGAATTATAAAATGTCTGTTTGTGACTTACAGATCACACAGACTGACAATGTTAATTAATATTAACATTTATAAACAAAAAAAATTCTATTTAAAGGTGGTGCTTGACAATATTTACATAATTTTTAGTTCCTAAATAATCTTTGTCAAGAATTTAATTATTTTTAACTTTCATCGTGTACTTGTAGATTTTATTCTATATTTTTCGTTTTTATCTTACTTAAAATATTACTGTAATATATTATGTCTAGTGTAAAAGGCTCAATTTGGAGTAGTTAACCTTTACCATACCATATTTTGGGGAGGAGCAGCGAAAACAATATTAGAGTCGACTAAAATAGTACAAAAAACAATTTTGAAGGTAATAATTGGTCGTCCCTTTAGATATCTATCATATCTTATATTTAAAGAGTACAATGTCATAGATATAAGACAAATCTTTATGTTGAGACTCGATCAATATTTCCACGCTAACAACAACTTTCCTCAAGCAATAAACCATGGACACAACACAAGACAAACAACGAACATCTACACACCAATTCCAAGAGCAACAACGACATTTTATCAAAGATTCTACATGTTCCTAGCTCTGAAACTATACAACACACTGGAAATTGTTTAATTCCAATAATATTACACAAATATGCACCCAATATATGATCCAATCAGGTAGAGATGAATCCGAAGCATGGCTATCCAACATTCTAATATAATTTATACAATACCTTCACTAATAATTCACTAGTCCTACAACACTCCCACTACATATATTTTTATTTAATTTAACTTTTTTATACACATTTGTAACTCTTTTTTTATTCCTGTCGATAAATAACACAACAGCACGAAAAAAAAAACTGTCTACTTTAACACAGACTTCAGTCTAGCAAAGTAGCCAAGACAACGCTGTATATATCAGTGGTGAAGTCTACTCCATCCCACACAATAAACTATGAGAATGTCTTATGTTTATTATGTATCAACTTTTGTTAAAACAAAAATATGTATGTTAATATGTATATATATAAATAAATACCGTGATATGAAATACTCGTACGCAGCCATGCTGTCAATTCGTGTCACCGTAAGAAATTAGAGTTCTATTAGTCTTTGAATTATGAGAAAAAGCTTCAGTAAAAATGGTAAATGTCATAAATTTACTATAAATATTATGATTCGGAGCATTCAAGTCCTGTATAAAAGATTGCATCATATAATAAATATGTTGTCGTGGACTCGGACAATATTACAAATTGATATAAGATAGTATTCACTAACTAGCACTTTGTTGTTCAGCGTCAGAGGAAACCTTGATGTCCGATTGGGTCGCATCTTTGTCAGCGTTTTCAGCGGAAGGACGAACAGAATCCATACTGTCCTATTCTGTAAAAGAAGTAGGTTTTTCTGTAAATTTCTAGATAATGTTTACCACTATTGTCTGTAATATTACATTAAAATAAACAGGAAATGAAAAAATATGAAATAAACAAGTTGTACATTGCATAGTGGTATATCATACCTAGAATAATATAATACTAACTTAATCCTTTCTAGCTTGACGGTACTTTAAAGTACCATCAACGAAATATAATCATGTAAATTACTTTGGTGTCTACATAAATAATAGTCTACTTGATGTATTTAGACTACTAATATTAGTCTATTTTTTTGTTATCTCAACACTGCGGCAGGTGAAATTGGTCAGTTGCGCATTTTTACAAGGTTAGGTTTGACGCGCTTGTATTCCTTGTGATTATTAATCGTTATTTTTATCTAATTCTTATTTATGTAATTTTCCATCACAATTTACTTATTTTATGTTTTAAAAAAATACTAGGGGCTTAAGTTTAATAATTCGGGGTAAAAAGTGATCTAAAGTCGATACAAAATTCATCCCGAATCCCCATTATCCGCCTCCATGACACTAGATCTTGTGCTCCTTATTTCAATGTATTATTTATCAGTCCAGCAGGATGATTAAAAGCAAGAACTGGTGCTCATTCTGAATGTCTGAATATGGTCAAAATATTGCAATTTCCAGGTTCCGGACGAAATTATTACATTTCACCAAATGGCATGGCAGCGGATAATACTAGATAATGAGATAAGGGAGACCTTCGTCCAGCAGTGTATAGAAAACGGTTTATGATGCTGATTATAAAAAAGCAATCCAGACAATTTATAAATAATGTCAGAAAATATCATTATTTAGTCTGAAAATCCTGGGCACAACATTTTAATTTGGAACTACAATACATTTCATATTTTGACATATTCTTTTAATATTTTGACATATTAATGCTTTTTTTTTAGCAATAATCAATGAAATGTGTAGCTACGTACCTTATTATAATTGCGAGGTAATAAATAGCTTATTTTTAAACACATTCACTTCTTTAAATCAACGTTCCGATTCCGCAGTAAGACGTGACCCATGCGCCAAAAGGCACAGAACGCTCCATAGATTAGGGAGGCTAACAGAAAATTTAAAAAATAATTTAAACGGCGATTGATAAATTATTTTTCAGACACACAAAAATCTGTTATTTCAGGTCAAGACGCGAGTACAATTCTATAGGGCGCGCTTCGTAATAATGACTTTCGATAATGTTTACAATCTGTCTTGATACACGGGTGTGCAATGTAAGTGAAGATCTATGGATCTTTCAATATTCTGAGAATTTATTTTCCGGAATAATAACAGCATACCGAGTGGTACTGGCCCTAAGAGTTGCATAATCAAGAGGGAGGAAGTTCAGGAGATCGCGGACGATTTGATTATGCTAATACTCCATAGTATACCTACAATAGTCTATTATTATCCACCTGGGCTTTGGGTGCCTCAAAAAAATCCCTGCAATCATCTCCGTTAAATGAGACTAGAGTAATCTTAACAATTTACTTTACTTCCACACAATCCTATCTAAAGAAAACCAGAAACAAAGCCTTAGGATACTATTCAGCGCCAAAATTTAATACCAAATGTGCTCAAGGAACTTTTTTATTTTGTGCTCTGAGAATATTTAACAAATTGCCACTAGAACTTAACGGGTCTAAAGTGATTAACTACTTCAAACCAAAAATAACAAAGTGGTAGCTTGATGTGGGTAGAAAGCAAAATGAAACTAATTTATCATTCGTGCTAATCTAACCATCCACACATTTTTGTCTCCCATTATTGTATATTACTGACAATAATATTTTTATAACTTTTTTTCAATATCTTTTTATAACTTCTGATTATACTTTTTTTACACAACTTAACATTATACTTACTAACCTCTTAACATTTAAAAACTGTATAGGTAATTTATTCAAAACAGACTACGTCTTGTAAAGCAATTACCTTTATTTTTTCATATGTACCATTTATGCTACAAAAAAATATATATATATGCGCCTGGTTTTGCCAGTTATCGACTTTATAAGCGTGTAAGTTCCTCCACCCACATGAGTCTTATCTAGGCCCTCTCCTATATAGTTAATAAAATATGAGGTACACAATACCATACATATACTTCCATCCGAGCCAAATGGCCGGCTCATCATAGGATTTTAATAAATTTCTACTATTGCAATTTACTATAGTAACGGAATACAGGAATCATAATAGATAACAAACTCAAATGGAAAGGACATATTACTAATCTTACACACAAAATACGGAAAACTGCCTACATATTTTTAAGACTCAGAAACATCTTATCATTTTCAAATCCAAAAATAATATATCACGCGTTTGTACAGTCACAATACGGTACTATTGGATGGGGAGGAACATATAAAACTTCAATATCACAATTAGAAATTACACAAAAAATGATGATGAAAATAATTCTAAACAAAAAAATTTCTATCCAAGTGTCTAAACTCTGTACAGAATTTTAAGTACCAAAAGTAAGACATTCGCAAAAAAAATTTGGTAAATCTAAATTTCAAATTAAACATTAGATGCAATTTTCGGTCTATAACATTTAAAGACCAAATTTATATTCCAAAACTTAAATATACTGTAATACAAAATTACTATATTTATCAAGGCGTCAAATTTTTCAACAATCTCCTCCTTGCAATTAGAAAAGTTTTTATCTGTATTCATCGAGAAATATGTATACTGGACTAGCAGACACATAAATAATATTCTATATACTCCTTCTCTATACTCTCGAATCGCATCGACAAGAAAAAATTGTTAAAAGATATTATGTTTAAAATAATAAATATCTTCTGATATCCGATCGTCATTCATGTTAAAGGAACCTAACTTGAACTAATCGATCATTATGTCTACCTAAGACAGAATATTAGCGCTGTATAAGTTAATTAAATTATTTTAAGTTTTTTGATGTTTGACATGATGCGTATTACATCATGCATATCTACAGTTCGCTATTTACCCAAATTTTATCTCTGCGTATCTCTGTTCCTTTTTTCCTAACCTATCCTTAAGCGTAAGGAAGAAATACGATGTCGCAGTAATTAACAGTCTCTCCAACTGCAGCAAGTTCAGTGTGCGCTCGGAACTTTATACAGACTAACTAATGTCGCTTATTAATTAACGGCTAATGCTTATCTTTACTTTAATTCTGCTTGTATAAAAATAATCGTTATTCGCGAGTATTTGTATACGCTCCACTAAAACACTTGTTCTTGTGGTGGAGAAGGAATAAACAAATGAACCAGCATCCGGCAGATGAAAAAGTGAGTGCCTTCCATTCTTTCCTCATATTTCCACAACAGGGGTTGGCAGAATTTCTAGTGAGAAGAGCCAAGTATTAAGAAAATAGAATCCTAATTTTTTCATAGAGCCGCAATATAAATTTTCGTGTATTTCAATAGTACGATTTTTATTTAAAAATCTAATTCACAATACAGTTGTAGACTACTTAGAAGAACATAATATGCGGGCGTTATAAGATTTAATACCTCAGTTCTAACACTACTAAACATTTATTGGCCTAAAGTTAACAAGTTAAACCTTGCATCGCTTTTGAAAGCTTTTATTTGTCTTGCTAGTACTTATTTGTTTACAATTTTAGGTACAATTGTAAATTTTCATTGTTTAACTTGCAAATTTGCTTCATAACTTTAATTTAATTTGATTCAAGTATGGGGATGCTTGTTCGCTTAAAAAGTAGAGCCAAAGATTGCGAGAATGGAAAATACTAGTTCTTTTATTGTGTAATGTTCCAGGCAAACTGTTCCATGTATCTATGGTTTGATACAAACCTCCCAAAACTTAACACATAAAAATCAAAATGTGTATGTTTTCGTATTAATAAAAGAACATCACCACATCAAAGCCCTACACTCATCATACATGACTATAAAACAAACAAGAACACGGTTTCCTCACGCCAATGTAAAAAATTGACACGAGTTAAAATTATTCGACATCTGGGAGTACAGATCGATGATCATCTTAACTGGAAATAACATATATCGAACCTAGCTAAACGCACAAGAAAACTAATTGACTTTTTTAAAGGAATACAATGTATAATTGGCTACAAACTCTTTAGATCGGTGTACTTTGCACTCTGCTACTCCTTCATTAATTAGGCTATTTTGGTTTGGGGAAGAGCAGCAAAAACAATATTAAAGACGGATAACAGAGCACAAAAGACAATTTTTAGGGTACCAAATATCCGTCAGATCTTATATTTAATGAGTACAATGCCCTAGACATAAGACAAATCTATATGTTGAAACTCGTCCAATATTTCCGTGCTAACAATTCGCTCGAAGCAATAGATCATGGATACAATTGTACATGTTCTTAGTTCCGAAACTGTACAACACACTCAGTACCAACTGGAAATCTTTCAACTCCGATAAGATTACACAAATATGGACCCAATATAAGATCCAATCAGGTAGAGATGAATCAGAAGCACGGCTATCCAACATTCTAACATAATCATTATACAGTGCGTACACGAATAATTCGATACTTCTACAATACTCCCACAACATATTTCTGTCTATTTTAATTTATTTTCATTTTTAACCAATGCTTCAACAATTGCATCTTCAGTCTTCATTTTCATCGTAAGATGATAAATTGTTATTACTAAAACAATAGAACTTCTGACATGTCCTCAATTCCCTCATTGCTTAAAATTCCAGAAATGTCTAAAGGTTTAAAGATTTTATATGGTGTTGGTTTTCACAGCTCTCCAACTGTCAGCGACAATCTGTATTGCTCGCAAAAGGGAAATTTTAGCACTGACTGACTTTTGTGGATCTTATTGATACATTTTAAACTTACATATTGTAATCTTAAATTTACTGTCCCAATTAAGCGATGTAAATTACTCTTAGTTCCATGGTTCGGTTTGCGTTCCTTTATATTTAGTACATAAAGATTAAAACATATTTTAAAAATTTGTTAATAGGTTTAGGGCAAATCACATTTCACAAACCAAATTAACTCATTGAATACTACGCAAAACACAATTTAAATACAAAATTAAAGTATTAAGGAGAACACATTCTTATTGTGAAGTTGTAATTATTCAGAACAGACGGTCTGTAATATTTTAAATACTAAATTAATGTATTAATTATAAATATATAGTATTTAAAATAGAGCTATGTTCTGAATAATTACAACTTCACAATAAGAATGTGTTCTCCTTAATAATTTAAGTTGTATCGATGTGTCCAAAATGTAATAAAAACGAATTAATAATTCTGGTGTCTGCAGTCGGTTTACTCAAAGGTATTTGAGATTCTGTAAAAGTAATGTAGATGGCTTTCAAATAATGGAATGACAGATGTATTAATTTGAAAATTGATTTTGTATGTATATATTTATAATTAATACATTAATTTAGTATTTAAAATTAAAGTACATACAGGGCAATGGAAAGGTTAAAATATATAAAATCAGAGAATAAAAATCGTAATGTGCAATACAATATGTATAAATAGAATGTAAACACATACAAGGTAAAGGAAAATATATAAGATTAAGAGTTATAATAAAGTATAAGAGAACACATGATGCAGTTATAAGAATCATTTCATAATATAAAACGGCTTACTGTCAGTATCTGCTCTACCCCTCATTAATAACCATTTTGAATCATTATTTTTAAAAGCTTTAATTAACCACATTATACTAACGCCATCTATAAAAGGGATAAGAAAGCTTTTACAGATATGTGAAACACATGTCAGTGAACATAATATTTTATACAATACCATCAAATTGGTCATAATGACGTTCAAATATGGAAAAGGGCCAGATGATATCCCTCCCGTGTGGCTGGAAGGGACGAAATTGAGTGTTCAAAATAAGGTCAAATGCCTTGGCCATATATACAATGAAGATCGACAAGACGATGATGATATAGAGGTAGAGGAGACAGTTGAGCGTATACGCTGTCACGGCGACTCTAACAATGCGGTAAGGAGGTGAAGAGGTAGTAACATTATACAAACACGACTAAATTTATTTATGCCAAAGTACAATGACAAATAATTTTTTAATAGATTTTCATTAACTAGTTCATAACTGTGTCTCATTTAATTATATTTTAGAAAAATATTATTTATATTTAATCGCAATATAAATAATAGTGTAATAATTAAATTTTAAAAGGACATCTAGACTAACATGACTAAACTGGTGTTTCCAAATTATATACGTGTATCTTGTTGGTGTGGTGGCTAAGACACTGGGGGTCCGGGCGTCGTTCCAGGTCACCATTAAGTTAGTCCTATTTTCAAAGTACAAGCTAGTTAGATAATAGTAAGAATATTGATGACTTGTATTCCGTGTACGCATCTCTATAACTCCAGATAATTGAACACAGGACATCTGCACCAAGTGACAAGTGCACACAAAGTAACAGAATATAACGCATATTAATATATGTTATTATAGCTTTTAAATAGCGTGGAAATGGTTAACCCTTACAACACTATGCGCATACTATTATGCGCGTGCGAGTAATGCCTCCAGCGCTACGCGCATATATTTATGTGTTCAACTTGTACTGCTGAATACTTCGTAACTGCGCGGCAGGTTTGGTAGAAACATATATGAAAAATTTGTTTAAATCAGTACCATTCCTGACATCTCGCGGTCACAAGTGATATCCTATTGTTTATTTATACAAAACAGTTTATAAACCAAGACGTCTCAAACCTCAGTTCAGTCGTTTGAATTTCGCGCCCTACAACTCTCGTGTATTAGTTCGTATTTGTCAGGGTCGCCTAAATATTATCGGACTTGCGTCGATCGCCAATTTTTGTTCCGTGGTCCATTCGGAATACAAACAGTTGATATTTTTGCGAATATTTGTTTGTAAAGTGTTATAATAATTATTACAATGTAATTTTATTTAAATATTATGAATTAATCTTTAAACTTTGTTATTTTTTGTGTGAAGTTATCTTTTGTGAAAAACAATTTGATTTGACTAAGTCCTTTGCGGTAAGAATCGAAAAACTTGTAATGTGCTGTATATTTTTGTCGTAATCATCTATATAAAAATTGTGTAACCTTCAAAATGGCGGGCCGCAGTCTAGGGGAAGACGAAATTATAGAAACATTTTTAAAAAAGGTGAAATGGTCGCCCAACATCGCGGACCTCTTTTAGCACTCAAGTGGTCCGATAAAAGAGAAGTTCACATTTTAACAACCTCACATGATGACTCTTTGGAAATGACCGGAAAGATACATTGGAAAACGCGACAGCCAATTGTAAAACCTAAGTGCGTCATTGACTACAATAAGTGTATGGGTTCTGTAGATAAAGTGGACATGATGTTGAGCAGTTTAAGTTGCTTGCGAAAAACAATTAAGTGATATAAAAAAGTGGCCTTACATATAATTGACTTATATTTATTAAATGCACATATTGCTTATAAAATCATAACTAATAAAAATGTTAGTTTAGCAGATTATCAATTAGCAGTAATAAGACAATTATTAAAAATGTTTCACATAACACCCCGATCTGCGCCTTATTCTCACTCTTCACACGATACACCATTACGACTTACTGCTAGGCTATTAGCAAAACACATGCCCGAACCAATTATGAACAATGAATCAAAAAAACTACAGAGAGCCTGTCGAGTTTGTGCTGCTTCCAAAAAAAGAAAAATGTCCCACTATAAATGCCCAGTGTGTAATGTAACATTGTGTGTGTGGCCGTGCTTTAGAACATACCACGAAAAACAAAACTTTTGAGTATATTGCATTTCAATATCTTTTATTAAATAACAAGGAACAAAGAGTACTAATGTGTAAGTGCGTGTTTAAGATATCGACGCAGTGGCCTGAAAATCAACACGCCGGGTAAGTGTCTATATCATATAAACAATACGCATGTGTGAGTCACTACAATATGGGAGCAGGAAAAAATGCGACGTAATATCGATACCACTTTTTGTTTAGTATTTATTTACGTTATATTAATGATTTGAGGATCTCAAGTGACTGTTTATATTAAACACATTAACTGAAAAGTATTTTCAAGTGATAAATTAGATACAAGGCGCATTTATCTATCAGTAAATGTCATTTTAAAAATGTCCTACAACAGAATTTACGATTTACGAAAACAGTCCCGCGCAGGGATGTCACTTGATGCGTATTTATAAAGCGGCCTAAGGGTTAAATGTTCTTGGTCCAAGAGAGGACAAGGGTTAAATGTTCTTGGTCCAAGAGAAGACAAGGGATAAATGTCGGATATGAGAGGTGGTGCTGGAGACACGTATTGCGCATACCATAAACGACGATACGCTCGATTGTCTCCATTCTGCAGGAACCGAAGATCAAGGACAGACTCTCAATTATGACTGAGACGAATTCTTCAAAGGAAGGGAAAATAGCTCGAAAAAGCTTGTTGTGGTGGACCACCAAAAGGACGACCGACCAAGTGAAAAAGGCAACCATAGTAAAGAGTGCGAAAGTTCATGGAGATCACGATCTTCGGTCGTGAAGGACCGACGTGGGTATTAACCATAGTTTGCATTCCTCTAAGGTTACGTTGAATTAGGTAAGGCTATTTAATAATAATAAGCTCAATAATAACATCTCGTGTGCACTTGTCCATGGGTACAATTGTCCTAAAGTCGCCGCGGAGTCGTTGTTCACTTGTGTGTTAGCATATGTCTTTTCAAACTATTCATTTGCGAATATGCATTATTGCACGTCTTACAAGAGAAAGGTTTCTCACCGGTATGGGTAAGGGCGTGAGTTTTTAAGTGCGTTTGAGTGGCGCAAATATAACTGCAACGGTTACACGAAAATGGTTTCTCACCGGTGTGCATTAATCTGTGTCTCTTTAAATTCCTGTTTGAAGAACATGTATAACTGCAATCTTCACAAGAGAAAGGTTTCTCGCCAGTGTGCGTCAACAGGTGTCGTTTCAAACTGTTTATCTGCGAAAATGTGTTGGAGCAATGGTTGCACGAGAACGGTTTTTCGCCAGTGTGCGTAAACATATGACTTCGCAGATGTGTTTTAGTTGTGCAAGTATAACTGCAGTCTTTACACGCGAACGGTTTCTCTCCAGTATGAGTCAGTCTGTGCCTGTACAAGTTTCTTTTGGACGCGCACGTATAGCTGCAACTGTTGCAAGAGAACGGCTTTTCGCCAGTATGTGTCAGCATATGATTTTTCAAGCTGTTGGCTTGGGTGCACGCATACTGGCACAGACTACACGAATACGGCTTGGCGCCAGTGTGCGTGTACATGTGAGTTTTCAAATGAGATTTCGTCGTACAGGTGTAGCTGCATTCCCTGCATGCGAACGGTCTGTCTCCCGTGTGCGTCAGCATGTGGCTGGTCAAACTGTTTTTGTACGAGCACGTATAATTGCATATGTTACACGCAAACGGTTTCACTGCCGAATGAGTGAGCATGTGTCTTCGTAAATTGGCGTCTCTGCTACACGTGTAACTGCATAGGTGACAGGAAAACGGTTTCTCTCCAGTGTGCGTGAGCAAATGTCTCTTCAGGTACATATTAGCGATGCACGTGTAGCTGCATTCATTGCAAGAGAACGGTTTCTCGTCTGTATGTATAAGTGTGTGTCTATCTAAATGCGTTTTTAAAGCACACGTATACGGACATTGACTGCACGCGAAAGGTTTCTCACGAGTGTGAATAAGCGAATGTCTTTTTAAGAGTGATTTTTCAGCGGTGCTATAATTACATTCTTTACAAGAGAATCGCTTGTCTCCAGAGGACCCTTCGTGAAATTCTTGACTGCTTTCCGGATGCGGTAAGTAGTAGTCTTCGATGACATCATCATATTCGCGAACATCACTTGTGACGTCTTCTAAAAAGAAAGAAATCAATTGTCATCACATTTTTAAAGACTACATTTTTAGAAAACCACATACAAAAGTTTTCACATGTTTTCAGCGACTAAATATTTAGAGTTTAAAACCATGAACTCTCGAGTCAATCTATTGTCGTTGACTCGGACATTATTACAAATTGATATAAGGTAGTATTCACTAACCAGCACTTTGTTGTTCAGCGTCAGAGGAAACCTTGATGTCCGATTGGGTCGCATCTTCTTTGTCAGCGTTTTCAGCGGAAGGACGAACAGAATCCATACTGTCCTATTCTGTTAAAGAAGTAGGTTTTTCTGTAAATTTCTAGACAATGTTTACCACTATTATATGTAATGTTATATTTAAATAATCAGCAAATGAATAAATATTAAATAAACAAGTTGTAATTTGCATAGTGGTATATCATACATAGAATAATAACATTGAATTAAAAAAACAAATACAGTAAGTTCGCGAGAATTTACTAACTTAACACTTTCTAGCTTGACGGTACTTTAAAGTACCATCAACGAAATATAATCATGTATATTACTTTGGTGTCTGCATAAATAATAGTCTACTTGATGTATTTAGAATGTACATAATCTACATAACATAATCTACATAAATAATAGTCTACTTGATGTATTTGTAATGTATGGTAACCTCTCTGATTATCAAACGTTCAACCTCTTGAGAAAGCGACAGAAAAAAAATGCGAAAGAATGCTTTGAACAGTTTATAAAAAAATCTGAATCAGAAATCAAAACAGACCCAAAAAGATTCTGGTCATACGTAAAAAACAAACGTAGAGGAAACGCAGATTTTCCTGATAGTGTTTATTACAAAAACCAACAAGCTGATAATGGTGCTGATATATGTAGAGTATTTAATGAATACTTTCACTCTGTCTACGTCTCCACAAACGTCCATGATATTGATACAGAAGATGATTATCACGTATATAGTCACCTCGATACTCAATCTATCGATTTTCATGAAGCGATCGTTTTAAAATATTTAAAAAACCTAGACACCAAGAAGGGTGCTGGCCCTGATGAATTGCCTTCTATCTTTCTGAATCAATGCGCCGTGGAATTAGCAAAACCAATTTCTCTTATATTTTCTAAATCTTTACGGGATGGTCACTTTCCAGGATTTTGGAAAAAGGCGCATATAACCCCAATATTTAAAAGTGGTGACAAAGAAAATGTTGAAAACTACAGACCGATTTCAAAATTGTCAATTCTCAGTAAATTAATGGAAAAAATGATATACGATCAATTATTCCCAAGTGTGCGTCCTATAATTACCCCCAATCAGCACGGTTTTTTTCCACAGAGGTCTATAGAATCAAATCTCTTACAATTTACCGACATTATTTTGAAGGCGATGGACAAAGGATTACAAGTAGACACACTGTACACTGACTTCTCAAAAGCTTTTGATAAAATCAATCATCGAATACTTCTGAGAAAGTTGCGATGTCTCGGTATACACGGAGACCTATACAGATGGTTTACTTCCTATATCAAAAATCGAAGTCAGGCAGTTGTGATCCAAGGGTTTAGTTCCATATTCCAAAATGTCCCATCTGGAGTTCCACAAGGCTCACACCTTGGACCTATTTTATTCTTAATTTATATTAATGACATTAAAGAATGTTTCTTAAATTCTGAATTTTCACTATTTGCTGACGATGCCAAAATTTTCAAAGAAATTAAATCACCCACTGATTGCCTCCTGCTACAGGTGATATTAATAGACTTTCAATCTACTGCCAAAAAAATCAACTTTTTCTAAATATTGCTAAATATCACATCATTTCATTTTCAAAGAAAAAATCTAATTTGTCGTATAATTATCAACTTAATAGTAACATACTCAGTGTCTGCACACAAGTGAAGGATCTTGGTATCATCTTGGATTCTAAATTAACTTTTATCCCGCATATAGAGTCGGTAATCGCTAAGGCCTATAGACTCCTCGGTTTCATTGCTAGAACGTCTAACCCATTCCAATCCCCTTTTACTCTTATCATCCTATATTTCTCATTTGTACGCAGTCAACTTGAATTCGGATCGGTAGTTTGGAACACACATTATTCCACCTACAGCGACCGACTTGAAAATGTTCAACATAAATTTTTTAATATATTAAATTCACGTGCTCGCTTAGACATTAAATCTCATTCAGAAAGTGAGTGTTACCATAAAATACCCCCCCTCTTAAATAGAAGAAACACTCAAGATTTAACCTACCTCTATAAAATTTTAAATAACTTAGTTGACTCGCCCTATTTATTAGAACAAATAACTTTCAACTGTCCAACGCGACAAACACGATCAAATAATCTTTTTTACCCAAATTTGAGTAGAACTAATTACATAAAAAATTGTTTTATTATCCGCTCTACCTCAAAATCTAATGCCGTAAATTTTTCTAATAACATTGACATTTTCAACGATAAATTGCTTCCTTTTAAATTTAAACTACGCCAACTTTTCAATAACTATTAACATAAACTGTATATATTGCATCCCATTTCCCTCCCCTCCTTACCCTTTCCTCTTCGTATATTCAGTTTAAAATCACTCTTTTATTTTTCTTCTTTTAGTTTATTAGTATTATTATTTTTTTATTAATATATACTAGTTTTTAGTTTATTATGTTTACTTTTATGTAAAAGCATTTTTGTTTATCAGTCTGCTATTTTTTAGTTTATTATGTACTATGTATTTAATTATGTACTATTTACTATTTTTTAATTTATTATGTACTATGTATTTAATTTCCGAAGAAACTTCACTGGTGTTATTTTTATATATTATGTAATTATCAGTTATTATTGTTACACTGTTTGTTTCTCCAAAAAAATAAAATAAAATAAAAAATAAAATAAAAAAAATAGACTACTAATATTAGTCTATTTTTTTGTAATATCAACACTGCGGCAGGTGAAATTGTCAGTTGCGCATTGTTACAAGGTTAGGTTTGACGCGCTTGTATTCCTTGTGATTATTAATCGTTATTTTGACCTAATTCTTATTAATGTAATTTTTCATCACAATTTACTTATTTTATGTTTTAAAAAATACTAGGGGCTAAAATTTAATAATTCGGGGTGAAAAGGGTTCTAAAGTTGATACAAAATTCATCCCGAATCCCCATTATCCGCCTCCATGACACTAGATCTTGTGCTCCCTATTTCCATGTATTATTTATCAGTCCAGCAGGATGATTAAAAGCAAGAACTGGTGCTCATTCTGAATGTCTGAATATGGTCAAAATATTGCAATTTCCGGGTTCCGGATGAAATGATTACATTTTACCAAAATACATGACAGCGGATAATACTAGACAATGAGAGAAGGGAGACCTTCGTCCAGCACTGTATAGAAAACGGTTTATGATGCTGATAATAAAAAAGCAATCCAGACAATTTATAAATAAAAAGTCAGCAAATATCATTTTTTTGTCTGGCAACCCTGGGCACAACATTTTTTTTGGAATTACAACACATCTCATATTTTGACATATTCTTTTAATATTTTGACATATTAATGCAATTTTTAGCAATAATCAAATAAATGTGTAGCTACGTACCTTATTATAATTGCGACGTAATAAATAGCTTATTTTTTAACACATTCATTTGTTCAAATCAATGTTACTCCGAATCCGCAATAAGACGTGACCCATACGTCAAAAGGCGTAGGACGCTCACAGTAAGTTTTTTTTTTAATTTTAAACGGCGATTGATAAATCATTTTTCAGACATAAAATATCTGTCATTTTGGGTCAAGACGCGAGTACAATTCAATTGGGCGTGCTTCGTTAATTAAATCTTTAAATATTTCACGACACATAAGAATAACGACTTTCAGTAATGCAAATAATCTGTCTTGATACACGGGTGTGAAATGTAAGTGAAGATTATGGATCTTTCAATATTCTGAGAATTTATTTCCATAATAATAACAACATATCGAGTGGTACTGGCCCTAAGAGTTGCATAATCAAGAGGGAGGAAGTTCAGGAGATCGCGGATGATTTGATTATGCTAATACTCTATAGTATACCTACACTAGTCTATTATTATCCACCTTGGCTTTGGGTGCTTAAAAAAAATTCCTGCATTCTTCTCCGATAGATGAGACCAGAGCAATCTTAAAACTATTAAAAAAAAAAATTACTTTATTTCCACCATCCGATCCAAAGGAAACCAGGAGCAAAGTCTAAGGATACTATTCAGCGCCAAAATTTAATAACAAATTCGCTCAACGAACTTTTTATAACTTCTGGTTATAATTTTTTCACGTCACTTTTCATAACGTACTTAACATTATTCTTACTAACCTCTTAACATTTACAACTTTTACAGGTACAGGTAATTGCCTTAGAACAGACCACATCTAGTAAAGCAATTACAGCTATTTTTTCATATGTAGTATTTATGTTACAAAAAAATTATATATGCACCTAGGTTTGCCAGTTATCTACTTTATAAGCATGTGAGTTCCTCCATCTATGTGAGTCTCTTTTATAGTTAATAAAATATGAGGTACATGATACCATACATATACTTCCATCCAAGCCAAATGGCCGGCTCATCATAGGATTTTAATAAATGTATGATACTATTGCAATTTACTAAAGTAACAGAATACAGGAATCATAATAGATAACAAATTCAAATGAAAAGGACATAATATTAATCTTACACACAAAATATGGAAAATTGCCTACATATTTTTAAGATTCAGAAACACCTTATCATTTACAAATCTAAAAATAATATAGTAGGCATTTGTAGAGTCACAATTGCAATACGGTATTATTGGATGGGGAGGAGCATATAAAACTTCAATATCACAATTAGAAATTACTCAAAAAATGTTGATAAAAATAATTCTAAAGAAAATAATTAATATCTTAATGCGTAACTCTAAATATATACAAAAAAAATTTGGTAAATCCAAATTTTTTAAATTAAAATCTAATTAAACATTAGATGCAATTTTCGATCTATAAGATTTAGAGACCAAATTGATATTCCAAAACTTAAATATACTGCAATACAAAACTATTATATTTATCAAGGCGTCAAATTTTTTAACAATCTCCTGCTTGTAATTAGAAAAGTTTATACTGGACTAGCAGACCCATAAATTATATTCTATATACTACTTTTCTATACTCTCGACTCATATCGAGAATAAAAAAATGTTAAAAGATATTATGTTTAAAATAATATATATTTTCTGACATCCAATCATCATTCATCTTAAAGGAACCTAACTTGAGCTAGTCGATAATTATTTCTACCTAAGACAGGATATTAGCGCTGTATAAGTTAATTGAATTATATTACATTTTTTGGTGTTTGACTTGTTGCATATTACATCATGAATACCTTCAGTTCGCTATATACCCAAATTTTATCCTGCATATCTCCGTCGTATTTTTCCTAACCTATCCTTAAGCGTAAGGAAGAAAAAAGATGTCTCAGTAATTAACAGCCTCTCCAACTGCAGCAAGTTCAGTGTGCGCTCGGAACTTTATACAGACTAACTACTGTCGCTTATTAATTAACCCCTAATGATAACGATCAATCTTTACTTTAAATACTAAATTAATGTATTAATTATAAATATATACATTTAAAATCAATCTGCAGATGGTTTACTCAAAGGTATTTGAGATTCTGAAAAATAATGTAGATGGCTTTCAAATAATGGAACGACAGATGTATTAATTTGAAAATGTTACGTATAGGTTCGAAAATTTGTCAAGAAAAATACTGGCGTTATAACACAATTGGTAGTGTACTTTCCCGGATTGGAAATAGAGATCCAGGTTCGAATCCCAGTGACGCAAAAACAATATTTTTCGACAAAATTGATTTTAAATGTATATATTTATAATTAATACATTAATTTAGTATTTAAAATATCGCAGACCGTCTGTTCTGAATAATTACAACTTCACAATAAGAATGTATTTTCCTTAAAAATCTTTACTTTAATTCCGCTTGTATAAAAATAAACCTTATTCGCGAGTGCTTGTACACGCCCCGCTCAAACACTTGTTCTTGTGGTGGAGACGGAATAAACAAATGAACCAGCATCCGGCAGAAGAAAAAGTGGGTGGAAGGAAACAGAATCTTAAATTTTTCATAGAGTCGCAATATAAATTTTCACTGTATTTTAATGATACGATTTTTATTTAAAACTTTAATTCACAATACAGTTGTAGACTACTTAGAAGAATATAATATTTAATTGCTCAGTGCATACACTACTAAAACATTTTTGGCTAAAGTTAAGTAGTTAAACCTTGCATCGCTTTCGAAAGCTTTTATTTCTTTTGCAAGTTCTTATCTGTTTTTAATTTTAAACACAATTGTAAATTTTTGTTGTTTAACTTGCAAATTTGCTTCATAACTTTAATTTAATTTGATTCAAGGATGGGGATGCTTGTTCGCATAAATAAGTAGAGCCTAAGATTGTGGGAATGGAAAATGGTAGTTCTTTAATTGTGTCATGTTCCAGGCAAACTATTCCATGTATCTATGGTTTGATACAAACCTCCTATAACTTAACACAAACATATCAAAATATGTATGTTTTTGTATTAACGAAAGAACATCGCCACATCAGAGCCCTACACTCATCGTACATGACTGCAAAACAAACAAGAACAAAGCTTCCTCATGCCAATGTGAAAAATTGACACGAGTTTAAATTATTCAACATCTGGGAATACTGATCGATGATCATTTTAACTGGAAAACATATATCGAACCTAGCTAAATGCATAAGAAAACTAATTTTTTTTTTTAAAGGCATAAAATATATAATTGACTACAAACTCTTAAGTTCAGTGTACACTGCACTGTGGTACTCCTTCATTAATTATGCTATTTTAGTTTGAGGAGGAGCAGTAAAAACAATATTAGAGTCGATTAAAAGAGCACAAAAGACAATTCTTAAGGTAGTAAATGGTCGTCCCTTTAGATATCCACAGATCTTATATTTAAAGACTCTCAGAATCTCAACATATAGATTATAGACATAAGACAAATCTATATGTTGAGACTCGTCCAATATTTTCATGCTAACAACTCACTCCAAGCAATATATCACGAACACAACACAAGACAAACAACGAGCATCTACACACCAGTTTCTAGAGCAACAACGGCATTTTATCAAAGATTCTACATGTTCTTAGCTCCGAAACTGTACAACAACATCGTTCACTTCCAATAAGATTACACAAATATGGACCCAATAAATGATCCAATTGGGTAGAGATCGATCAGAAGCATCGCTATCCAGTATTCTAACAATCATTATACAGTGTCTACACTAATAATTCTCTAGTTTTACAACACTCCCACTACATATTTTCTTTTCTTTTTGTTTTTATTCCTATTGAATCTTTATCTTTTGAATTAAATAACACCACAACAGTATGATAAAAGCAGTCTATCAAAGTAGCCATGACAACGCTGTATGTATCAGAGGTGGAATCTACTCCATCCCACAAAATAAACCACGAGTATTTAATTGCAATTGTAATCAAATATGTTTGTAGAGCCTCAAATGCGTATGAAAATAGCCGCATGAGGCTCGTGAGCGGCAGTCTGCCGACCGCTGACCTAAGATGACTAATTTCCATAGCCGAAGGCATATTCAACTGAATTGTTCACAGAACAAAGCTGACATTCAAATACCTGAACTTAATTTTTAAGAGTGCTTTTCCTTTGTGAACATTTTCTGTGTAAAATAGAAAGCGCTCAACCGATGCGTACTTCTATTTGTCACCTATGACTACGAAACATGAACAAAAGACAGGTCTGAAAACTTAATCTTTTTTTCAAAATTTTCAGTTTGCTTACGATGGTCTGGTCCGTAATTCGACATATTAGCAGGATACTATTTTCATGTGTTTTCCTAATACCTTTCTTCTTCCACGGCACTACACCGACTCCTATCCCTGGCTATGGCTTTTTCCAGTTCCCGGACTCACCCATCATGCTTCAATCCGCTTCCACACAGTCGGCCCACCTTGGTCTGTCTCTAGGTCGTTTCCACTGGGAGCATGATCTTCAGTATCCTGTTATCTGGCATTTATTCAACATGGACCTACAGAATTTTACGATTGTTTCTTGTTCAATTATATTTTTGATCTCACAATTCATTTATATTCTGTAAGTTCTATTTGCTAGTGTAGGTCCATAAATTTTTCTTAGTGTTGCGCATTCAAAAACTGCTAATTTATTTCCTTTGATTTGAATTTGGTGCCACTTTTAACAACCATAAGTAAACACTGTCAACCGTTCCTAATACCCGCGAGAAATCATTTAAAACATATATTATTTCCATTTCTAGCTGTGAAAAAGTATCGATACCGAAAGTATTGTCGGGAACGGACCTTCTGGGACGCCAGTGGAGTCTGATCTACTAACAAATTATAGTAAATTAATGTTTAATGTATTTGCTTAATTGGGACACATCGGCACCAGGAAGTTCGGCACAATTAACCAATGAATATTTTTCTTTAAATACGTAGGGCTCCCTTCATTGCCACCCTGCTTAAAATAATGCTGTAACTTGGATATCATTTTTTTTTTGCCTCCTAGTTATTTACAGGCACTGTTGGATCTTAATCATTGTCAACTTCTTCATCTAATTTTGATGTTTCTATTAAATACTCAGTCTTCATTTTCATGGTAACATGATAAATTGTTATTACTAAAACAATAGAACTTCTGACATGTCCTCAATTCCCCCATTGCTTAAAATTCCGGAAATGTTTAAAGGTTTAAAGATTTTATATGGTGTTGGTTTTCACAGCTCTCCAACTGTCAGCGACAAACTGTATTGCTCGCAAAAGGGAAATTTTAGCACTGACTGACTTTTGTGGATCTTATTAATACATTTTAAACTTACGTATTGTAATCTTAAATATACTGTCCCAATTAAGCGATGTAAATTACTCTTAGTTCCATGGTTCGGTTTGCGTTCCTTTATATTTGGTACATAAAGATTAAAACATATTTTAAAAATTAGTATTTAGTTTTAGGACAAATCATATTTCACAAACCAAATTAACTCATTGAATACTACGCAAAACACAATTTAAATACAAAATTAAAGTATTAAGGAGAACACATTCTTATTGTGAAGTTGTAATTATTCAGAACAGACGGTCTGTAATATTTTATATACTAATTAAATATACTAATTAGAAAGATATACATATAAATTTGAAAAATATTGTTGTTGCGCCACCGGGATTCGAATTGATGATTCTGGTGTCTTCTATCAGAATACACAAAGGTATTTGAGATTCTGTAAAAATAAGATAGATGGCTCTTTCAAATAATGGAACGATTAATAGTTAACTTGAATTGATTATTACCTAACCATGAAAGCATTCCATCCAGTAGCACCGGTTACTTGGATTATTGGATACGGTACAGTAATTATTTCAAATATTTCTCCGATATGCTCCCGAAACGTAAAATATCAATGAAATTCAAATGCACCAAGCCTGTTTTATTAAACATCTGTATTATTGGCACGTTTACAGCATAGTTAATTCTATCTATACTTAAAAAGAACACTTCGTGTTGTCCCGTTTGAGTTGGTACTTTATACAAAATCATTTGTGTTAATTTGGGCAGATTTGAGTCATGAATGCTACAACATAGTATATCTTCTCGGGCATCCAATATCATATAACGCAACAATATTAATACTAACTGAGATTTAACGATGTTAGATAATTATGATTTAACTGTTGGAGTACTACTATCGTATGTGAATAATAACATGAATAATCAGTTACCGATGTAGTTACAATCGAACACAATCACAGTCACAACAAAGATTTAAATCATAGTTTAAATAATAATTTATCAATCACAACTAGCACTGATGAAACTTTTAATAAATGTGATGTTTTTAATATAAGACAAATATACGCTGATACTTCATATATAAATACAAACAGACAAATTTTAAAGCAACTCAAAATATAATTACCACACGTACAAATAAATATTTTGTATCTAAACTATTTATTATTAGAATGCTGAGAGATTTAACTCCCATCTCAATAATAAGAAACTGAAAATAAAAACGTGGATTCGTAATATGGGTAGAGATAGTATTGATGCTATATTAATTGGTATAATTGGTCTAAATAAAGGTTTACACAACGGTTAAAATAATGGTATAAATAACTCTCTAAATAAAGGTTCACATATCGCGTGGCCCGCGCACAACAATATTAAAAAAAAGAAAATTTACCCCGAAAATAATATTCGTAATACGTGAACGTTGCACGTGAGATCCGGCCGTAACATATAGTTATAATTATACCTTAAAAAAATTCGATCGACCTGTAAGTACCTACCTAATAAATAAGTATGAAGAAAATGTTTAACTTTCCCGTCTCCCTACACAGCTGATGGCCATTTTCTCTATGGTTTTCTGCATCTGACATCTCTCACTGAAAATATTTTTGAGGTTATTTAGCGTGGGCGTGTATCATGGAGCGCGTTATTCCTCTTATCAAGACTGAATCAGAACTCGGCGGTGACGAAAAAGTAGACCTTGGACCATCATTCTCCGCTGCCGATGCAAAGAGAGAGAGTCCACAATTGCTCGACGAGTTTGAGATGAAAGCTGAGGGAGCTTCTCAATACTTAGGCTTTGAAAATGTCTACGTTAAAATTGGAGATGATGACGATGTGCTTCTCCCAGCCGTCAAGCCTGAACCAAAATCTCCAGCTGCGAGCGGCGACGAAGAAGGTGGCGGACTTCACTTTACTGATATTGATACATTGCTCCCGGATATCAAGCAGGAGTGCTCGGAGTACTCCAGGAAGGCAGACCAACGCGCCGGTAAGGAGTCGCGTTTCTTTGTATTATTAATTTGTAAAATAAATTTCATGCTCCTGCCTTGGCCCTTGGAACAAGACCCATTGTCGTGCTCGTTCGGTTCAGTGGTAAGTCACTCATCTAATTGACTGTTTCCGTGGTAAGTTTGTAGAATTCAATAATCACATATGTGAAAATAAAACACTTGTTTTTCTATTCTACTCGTTTAATTTACTTGAGACGCGTTTCGCCTTGTAAGGGCATTATCAATAAAACAATTTAACTTGTGATTATAACTGTAATGGGGGACAGCCATAGACCAGTAAATTAATAAAGTGTACATATAGTAGAGGGGTAGTAGAGGGCATCCAACGTACATTCTTGATGGAAACATAAATCCGATAGTTTATGAGACGCATTTATGCAACAGTTAAGTATTTACTATTCAAAAATAAAATCTTTTTGTAAATATTCCGTATTTTTTACATTAATTGTATTGTAATCGAGTCACATTTTTTAAAAAAGTCGCGGATCTTGCGTAAGTGGAACCAAAGTGATAACGTGGGCGACACTAAAATGAAAATATTGGGACAAACAATTTGCGTTAGTTCATCTCTATATATTTGGTAGTCTGTGGGGACAGCTATACAATTTTTATATTTATAAATACAAGTTGTTGGGTTAAATTGTTAGATTGATAATACCCTTACAAGGCGAAACGCGTCTCAAGTAAACAAGTGTTTAATTTTCACATATGCACTATCTAATGATGAAATGGTCGGGGGTTCGAACCGCGTCCGAGTCAGTCTTATTTTTATATCAAAACGTATATCTTTGTTCAAGTTACACATATTCCGTACGCGCATCTCTATTTTTATTAAAATATCTATGGAAAGCTAATAAAATAATGGAAGCATTACGTCAAAACATCTCTGGTTCGTCATAAAGTATTAAGATCATTTATTTTGTTTTGATGTCTTCAAACACAGTATTAACTCTAATTTTAATTCAGATTGAGCTATTTTGTTTTGCGGAAAGTAAAAAGGATGTACAGTTTATACATTTATTTGAGAAATTTCACGCGAAAAGCTCCCGGAAGAACATAATATGTTATAATTACAAGGCGAAGTTATTTCTTCAAACGTTATTTTTATCGAAGAATATACCAAGAAACTTAAAAATCCCCAAATTAAAAACTAGTGCTTCTCAACACCATTATGCCTGTCGAGATATAATTTTTTTTAATGCCCTCCCATATAAAATCAAAACAGAAAAAATTATAAAGCCTTCAAATCGCAAATCAAACATATATTAGAAAACTCCAACAGCAATTCCATGTTTATGTATTTAATCATTTAATTCTATATTTATATCTTACTTCTATATCTACCTTTACATTATTATTAAACATAAATTCTTCCCAATTCAAACATGAGAATAGATTTCTCTATTGAGTTGGATAATTTTGTTTAAAAAAAAAACTAATTAATAATGCAATATGTGTATAAGTGTAAAATAAATTCAAATAAAAAAATATTCAGCGGGTAAATGAGATCTTAGTAAAAATTGCGGTATAAATTTTCGGGCGAGCGTTCTACCACCTTAACTATTGTTGTGTATGTATTTATGCTATTTTTTGTGTTAGATTAATATTTAATATTTTAATACCATATAAAATTTTTTTAAAAATGTAGTTCGCATAACTTATTAAGAATGGCTAAAGACACTTGTAATCTATTATTTTCACTTCTCATTGATTTCTCAGCAGCGTTATGGTTAGTGGCGCCGCCTGTTCCGCTGGAATCGGGGTCCTTATTAATTCATAAAATTAAACAACATTGCTTACTTTACACTACATTTTTAACTTTTAAAACGTTTTCGCTGCTTACTGCGTCATCTTCAGTAATAAACTAAAACTTAATACTGTAATATATTTTATCGGATAAAAGGAAAGTGGTTGTGGACGGGGCTAATATGGACATGAGAGGAGATGTAAAAGGTGATATTTTGTAAGTATTATTATAAGTTATTGTTAATATTAATTTCTATATTTTCTTGAATGTCTTATATTCTCCCCTTGTCCCCTCTTGCTCTTGCTTCCTTCTTAGACTGACTGTATGAACCTCAGCACTGGAACGCTTTCATTACAAGTAGTCCAAATGCTCAGATGCAAAAACATAGAACAATGTTACTTATTTAGTTCACGTTTTCCTCTTTTAGCCGTTGGCGCGGCTAACATATAATATTTGTGCGTGGTGCTTTTTCAGTTCATTTTAGATAGAAGCCGATAGTGAGCTGTTTGCAGTGTGACTTGGCTCAGGGAAATCTGAGCCCAAGCCCAAGCTGTAGTCCAAGTGTTGGATTGTTATCAGATATTCTCCAACTAATTAGATTAAATTTTTTAATTTTATTATTTTAAATAGAGATACATACACAGAATACATGTCACATTAATATTCTTACTATTTTCAAACTAAGCTAAATGCTTGTACTATGAAAATAGGACTAACTTACTGGTGTCCTGGAACGAGGCGCATACCCCCGACCACTAGATCACTAGGCCAACGTCTAGACCACTACGCCAACAAGCTACTCATTACACCAACAAGCTACTCAACAATTATATTTACAATTAAACTATTTCCCATTACAATGATATCATGATACAAATAATCAATTATTTTTACAGATCTTTTGAAAGTGGAAGATTCTCTCCTGGCAAACGCAACGGTACCCCTGACGACCACTGGAATAAATCCAGAAACCACGAACAACGACAAAAATTTAAAATGTTCGAAAAGCTATTCGATCACTAAAGTGAAGACGTTTTCATGTTCGCAGTGCACTTATACTACTAATCGTAAATACGACTTAAAATACCATATACATACTCACACTGGAGATAAACCGTTTTCATGTTCAAAGTGTACATATACAACTAGTCATAAAGGTTATCTGAGAAGTCACACGCTTACTCATAATATAGAGAAACCGTTTATGTGTTCACAGTGCGCTTATTCTTGTAATCATAAAAAGTACTTAAGAAGTCACATGCTTACTCATACTACAGAAAAACCGTTTTCGTGTTCAGAGTGCACCTATTCCTCTAATCAGAAAAGCAACTTAAGAAGTCATATGCTCACTCATACTACTGACAAATTATTTTCATGTTCACATTGCAATTATTCCTGTAATTACAAAAGCTATTTAAGAAGTCACATGCTTAATCATTCTTTAGAGAAACCGTTCTCATGTTCACTGTGTGCTTATAAGTTTAAATATAAAAAAAGTTTAAAAGCCCATATGTTCAATCACACTGGGGAGAAACTGTTTTCATGTTCACAATGCACTTACACGTGTAATTGGAAAAACAACTTAAGAAAACACGTTCTTGTTCACACTGGAGTCAAACCGTTTTCATGTTCAGAGTGCACTTATTCGTTTTCTCACAATAGCCACTTAAAAACTCACATGCTTGTTCACACACCAGAGAAAATGTTTTCATGTTCGCAGTGCGCTTACAAATGTAAAAGTAAAGTGGAACTACGCAGCCATGAAATTTCTCACACTGCAGAGAAACCGTTTTCATGTTCACAGTGTTTACACAAATATAAAAGGAAACGAGACTTAGTGAGTCATCAGCTTACCCACACTGGAAAGAAACCGTTTGCTTGTTCACAGTGCTCTTATATAAGCCGAGATAAAAGTAACTTGAGAAGTCACATGTTTACTCACACTACAGAGAAACCGTTTTCATGTTCGGACTGTCCATATACATGTAAAAGCAAAGGAGAATTACGCAACCATAAATTCATTCACAGTACAGAAAAACCGTTTGCATGTCCACAGTGCTCTTATGCATGCAAGCGTCAAAGAAGCTTAAGAATTCATATGCTTAATCACAATGGTGATAAACTGTTTTCATGTTCACAGTGCAGTTATACATGCAATCGAAGAGGTAATTTGAACACACATTTGCTTATTCATTCAAGGGAGAAACCGTTTTCGTGTACAGAGTGCGATTATAAATGTATCAGTAAGAGGAACTTAACAATCCATATGAATAAGCACTTACGTTTAAATTGAATCAGTTATATTCTACTACTATCACACTGTTGTTGAATTCTTGACCATACGAACATGATCAAGAATTAGAATTTACTCGATGTGGATTCTCACATGCTTAACTTATGCGGGCGGCCGAATGACACATCGAAAGGACTTCAACCCTAGAAATTGTGATGTGGATTCTAGTTAAGAGCCTAAACATCTTTAAACAATTGAGCACATCTTGGCCACCAGTCCAGTTTATTCCCGATGGACATTTTGAAAGTCTGCAAAACCACTTCAAGTCAAACTAGATGTAAACCTCCTGGTGCCACTTTAACAACCTAACATAAAACGAGGAATGGGTTATTGCGTTTGTCATGCGATATATACTATACGTGAAACAAAAAATTACATTATCTATTTTTATTTTCTTACTGTAGAACTTTTTCTTTGATTTCTTATGATAATCAATTGCCTGTTGACAAATGTATTTTAAATTCTTATATTCTGTACACGAGGATTATACTACCCATATGTCTAACTCTAAAGATACTCGGATATTTTTAATGGGAGATAGCTTCACTTTCTAAATGAAGATCGTTGGTGTTTTATGTCCTTGAGTTGTTGTTTTAATTTTTGTTAAATAAATGTGTGGATGTAAAACATTTGTTTTATTTAATGGTCATCGTCAAGCACGTGACGTCCAGCAGCCCTGTCAACATTACTCGGTTGTCCCTGACTGCACTCTGCTCTACCAAGAATGTCTCCTGAATGTCAGCTTTATCCAGACGGCGTCAGTCTTTGCCACACGATATTTCTCTGTCGACCTGGTTGTGACTGCGACGCAGTCCTTTATTCTGCTTCCACAGCGTGAATTGCTTGCCTACAGTTTTCTCTGGTCCTGTTTAGTGCGGTGTACAGCAAGGCTTAGAACATTTCTTGGACTTGGTTTGATCCCTTAATGGAGACATCTTGGCCTCTGTCCTTGTGTATTCCCTGTGATCGCTAATTTCTAAGATCCCTTCTAGCAATGTGCCCAAAGTTTGGAAGAATTCTTTCCCTGCATGTGGTCGAGAGCCTTTTATTAGTGCGGAGTTTCAAAAAACTGGAGACATTCGTTATTTTCGCAATTCATAGTATACACAGAATCTGGCGCTAACACTACATCTCGAAGGCGTTAAGGATGATTTTTATTTTTTGCGTCCATATTTCGACTCCATACAGAGCAGTGGAGACACCAGGGTAATCAAATTTCAAATCATTTTAATATTATAATTGAGTTAAATATATAGATTTTTTGTCAGCTACATACAGATTACATTGCTTTTCGCAAAAGTCACTTAAATCCATTGAATGTTTAAAATCAGGGTTTCATCCAAAATACCCTAAATCAGATAGAGCTATGTTGCTATTTTCCATAAAATGAAATCAACCAAACACAACACTTGTTGATGTTAAAATCTAATTTGGTTGCCAGAACGATATATACAGAGAAAAAAAATTATATAACAGAATTGTCTCTTTAAAAACAGTTCGTACATTTGCTTTCAAAATATACATTTTCCGCCTGATCTACTACTACTATTTAGAATTTAGGTAACCGGAGAATTTAAACGTTTAATTAAGTTAATTAAAATAAAGGGCGGCTCTGTTGAAAAACGAGTTCTGTTTGGCATTGGTATTACAATATGGATGGTTAATTGTAAGATTTGTTCTAGTTGTCCTGGCTGGCACTCAAATATATATGCGTCTGCTTACTTTGGAGTTGGTTATTTTCTGTAGGAAGATGATTATTACTATTTTTAAATTCCCATTAGTGAATAGGCGTCGATGAAGAAAAAATATTATTTTTTCGCGGCTGGCGCTGTTAAATTTATCTATGGTTATTGTCCATTTGACGTCTCTTATCATAAATACTTTTGTGGTTATTAAACGTTGGACTTACATACATGGAGTACGTTATTCCTCTAGTCAAGCCTGAAACAGGGTTCGGCGGCGATGAAGAACGATTATTTTCCACTGCTAATGTAAAATTGGAGATTTCTTTACCTGATGAGATTGTGGGAGGATCGCAACACCCAGGTTTTGGTAATTACTATGCTCCAATAACGAAAGATGTCGCTGATGATCTTACTGCCGTCAAGCCTGAGCCGGTTTCCTCGGGCGAGGGCTCGGGTTCCTCGGGCGAAGGCTCCGATGACGGAGAAGGCGGTGGAGCGCCCTACACTGATATAGACATATCGTATCCTGACATCAAGCAGGAATGCTCGGAGTATTCCAAGAAGACCGACCAGCTCAACAGTAAGTAACGCATTAATGTATTTAGTAAAATATACTACTGTTTTTCATACATTTATGAAAAAAAAAAATATCATCAGTGGTGCAACAGCCCGGTGTAGGCCGTTGCCTCCTCAAGTAAGCTTAGACACTCCGATCTCTCCTCCGATGACATTTTCCAGTTTGCGAAACTGACCATTTATATACGGGTCACCATTAAACCACTGTAGCTCGGATCTTCCATCACTTCTGAGGTCAATAGAATCCAGTGGAGGTAGATGATGAAATAAAACGAGGGTTGCTGAGGGTCTTATTTTGTATATGTTGTATAATAGTGCAGCGTTGAAATGTTGAGACGAACGCGATGGATTTAAATAATAAAAAAACGTAAACCTTCACCTGCCATTTGCATTGTGTCGCATTTTACAGTGCGACCATAGATAAGACAAATGTTCAATAACTTGGGTAAACATTCGTACGATTTCGATAATGTGTGTTTTTTCTCACTTGTAATAAAGATAATGTACACTTACTGGAAATGACCCTTACATGTATGGATCCAATAACATATCCAGATCAAAAATAAAACATGAGAAAGTGCATTATTATTATGGATAATGATTAATATAATAAAGCAAATTACTTTTCTTTTAGGTTTCTCGGGACTGCAAGATTACGTTTTGGAATACTCAACTGCTTGTCCGAGTACTTCTGGAAGGGAGCCAGAATTGGAGTCCATATTGATTGAGAGAAAATTCCCTAGAAGCCGTACGTTTAAATCCTCTGGTGTGAAAACGTTTTCATGTTCACAGTGCACATATACATGTAAACTGAAAAACGAATTAGATGACCATATGATTACACATACTAGGAAGAAACCATTTTCATGTTCCCAGTGCACTTATACATGTAAACTGAAAGGCAGATTGAAAAACCATGAGCTTACCCACATTGGAGAGAAAAAATTTTCATGTTCGAAGTGCGCTTACACGTGTAATCGGAAATCATATTTAACAACTCACATACTTACTCATTCTGAAGAGAAACTATATTCATGTACACAGTGTACTTATTCGTGTAAACGGTTGTGCTATTTAAAGGTCCACGTGCTTGTTCACAATGGTGAAAAACCACTTTTATGTTCGCAGTGCAATTTTGCGACTAATCGGATCGGCAGCCTTAAAACTCACATGCTTATTCACGCCGATGAGAAACAATTTTCATGTTCACAGTGCAATTATGCGAGTTATCGGAAAGCCAGCCTTAAAATTCACATGGTCAATCACACCGGTGAGAAACCATTTTCATGTTCACAGTGTACTTATTCATGTAATATGAGAAATAGTTTAAAAGCCCATATGCTTACTCACACTAGAAAGAAACGATTTTCATGTGCACATTGCAATTATTCATGTGCTCGGAAAGTCAACTTAAAAATTCATATGGCTGTTCATTCTAGGGAGACAGATATTTCAGAGCCTGAGTGCACATTTACGAGTTATGTTAAAGACAACATAAGAAGCTATACGCGTGTTAACAGAGATGAGAAAATGTTATCCTGTTTTCATTGCTCCTTTAGATGTAATTATAGAGCTTCGTTGAGACGTCATGAGCTTACTCACACCGAGAAACGTCCTTAACTACTCACACACTTTGTCACGCGTGATGAACGCGCTCACTTACAAGCATAATCGTGTATGTTATTTAACCTTTATGTGCTCTTGCTAGATAGATTGACACGCCCGCTCACGTGGGCGGTCAGTTGACTGCCCAAGATTTTTTATCATTTTTATGAGGTTTTCTTTTTTTAAAGTACATATTTCAATATAATACGAACATAGCATCTCTAAACAACGTTGCGAACACAATTTTGTTCAAAATTATTTATTTATCAATAAAATATGATTACCTAGGTAAATAAACAAACAAAAAAAAAGTTAAATACTAATTTAATTTTTTAATCCTATATGTTGTGAATATATTAATATTAAGATTTAAAAAAGAATAACCATTATTGTTACTTTTGACAAAACAAAAAAATGTGTTGAATGAAAAAATACAAAAGCAGGAAGAACAAAACAATTGTAGCGAATGGAAAAAACTTATATAAAGTTATACACACTGGAGTACTGAAAAAGTCTATAAAATTGAGAAATTATAGGGGAATGAAATAAAAAACCTATATTCTGAAGTTGATGAGTAGAAAAATATCTGGTGAGCGCTCGCAAGGCGGTGAATTAACCGTAAATCCTGACCTCACCTAGTTAGAAGCTGTAATGAAAGGCAGAGAGAAGTGAGTTGAGTGAACTGAGAGTAGGATCTAGCGGAGGTGATTGCAACTAGAGAATACATGCCCCTCTTAACGTCCTCTAAGCTTTGTGGAGTGAGCTTTACGTAAAAATTCAAAAGGGCGGTCACTTGATCGCCCACGCGAGCGCATGCAGGTTAAGAAAACATATGCAGATTGGTTCAGGCCGTTCTCACATTCACATATAGTTTCAAAACGATGTAAGAAGCTAAATTATACTTAATAATGTGTAGACTCCGGTGTATACTTTATTTTTGAAATATGATGCTGGAGAAGCATGTCTTCACTCTGCAAGAGCGGAACGTACAAAATCTCAACCATTTGATTGAGACGAATCCTTTTATTTATTCAGTACCTTTCAAGAAAGGAAGGTAGCTAGAAAAGTTTCTCGAAGAACGAATAGGAAAAATTCCACGTTATAAATAAATGGCTGTAAAATGCTCGGTAAAGCTATTTCTTGGCTTGACAAGAGCGTATTAAATAGAAATTATACTATAATATTTAACTTGAAATACTTTATTTTATCATAAGGTAATAATTTTATATTATATTAACCTGTGTTAATGGAAATATCTTCAAATGTGTTGTAATTTTTATAAAATACATGAAATTTAATTCAAATTTTTATATCTAGCGTACGTACTACACCTTCATTTTCTATCTCCTGCATGTATATTTCTTGTCTTGAGTTTATCTCGCTAGACATTTTTGTAGTCCCTATAAACAATTTTCTCTTTTCCCAAGATACATTTTATCTAGGTGACTGATTTATTTTATTGCAAACCGCGACACTCCCCCATCCCCCTCCGAAAAAATCAACAATTTTAGACCGCTTAATTTTATAATTTATATTGATTAAATTAAATTTATAGATAATAATATTAATTATTTATTAATAGGAACAAAATCAGTCAAAAACATTAAAATTTTAAAACAAACGTCAATGTAATGTACACATAGGAATAAAAGCAATTATAAAGATCTTAATTTAAAAAAATATTAATTAGAAAGATATACATATAAAATCAATTTTATCGAGAAATACACCAGGATTCGAATCTGTATCTTTTCCCTAACCAGGGTCTGTGCATTATCTAATTATGCTACAGCGATAATATTTTTAGCGACAAATATATATGTTACCTTTTTGATATTAATATACTATTTGAAAGAGACACCTACCTTATTTTTCGGAATCTCAAATACCTTTGAGTAATCTGATGGCAGACGCCATAATTATCAATTTATTTTTATTAAATTTTGGACACATTGATACAACTTTATTATTAGGAGAACATATGCTTATTGTGAATTTGTAATTATTTAGAACATAGCTCTGTGATATTTTAAATATTAATTAGAAAGATATATATATATAATCAATTTTTTTGAGAAATATTGTTGCGCCAAAAGCGCGACAAAAAGCGTATCGTTGAATATCGCTGCAGTATAGTGTGTATTAGATATTGCCATTTTATTAACAAATTACAACTAGTTTATGTATACACATTTTTAAATTCTGTGTCAAACTTTAGTTGGAATCTAAACATTTATACATCGGGTCTTTTGGGCGTCCCGAAAGGCTTGTTCGAGACACCGGAACACGACATCGGGACGTCTGACAACCCTATTCCTTTTTTTATTTTCATTTTCGCTAATGTTTCTACCTTTACTTTTATTTTTTCTGTGATTTGAGGGCATATTAACAAGTTGGACTCCTCGCAAGAGCGAGAACGCGACTATGAGTCCGCTATTCGGCTTCTGCGGTAACCTGACAACAAGCACAATGCATCGACCGTTTGGTTTGACAAATACATTTAGTGAATCCTACACACACTGCTCGAGTACATAAATGGTGAGTAAATAAATATGTAGTGGTGAGCGCGAGAGAAGTAACTACCTTCGTCACAGACAGAAGACACATCACACAAGTAACGTATCCGCGTATGAGCTATTTAAAAGCAAGTCTAAACGAGGGATACTCTTATCTAGCAGAGAAAACTTCTTGTATAGAATACACGAAATGCACGTTCACCAATTTTAAATGTTCAAAATGAACGCTTTATTCGAAGTATGTCGGTACCGCTGGTTGGCCCTCTCCCGATGTAGGTCGCAATCGCTTCGCACTTCATATAAAATAACAAAGTGGGGTTAAGTCTTTTTAAATCGTTATTGAACAATACGTCTCACAAAAGGTACGTAAATGTGGAATTTAACAGTATGCACTTTACACTCTCCACTGACTCCTACAGAAAATGATCTTTTAGGTGCGATTATTGTCAACCAACTTGATGTATCGACTAACGAAGACATACAATTATGCCTTTATACCGATCTCGAGCAAAATATTTCTAGACACAATTTATTCCTAGACAAAAGGGAACCGATTGATATTGGTTTCTTTTCCGGCTATTATTTTTGTCATCTCTTATACCACGTATCGAGTATTGTGAGTGGTCATCGCTTTGTCATTACTCCAACCGTAGAAGAGATAAATCTTTTTCGCCTTCGTATTCACAAAAGAAAAGGATTCCTGTGCGACGCGAGTCCTTACGAAATGTACTTTCAGAAATATCCCGTTCGTGAACAATTATTCTCCCGCAATTTTGTTTACTTAATGGATGTTGCGCCAGGTCTTGGAGCGTTCACTTCCATCCTGACCGCTTGCTTCAAGTCAAAATTGACAGCTTTCTCAGAACGCGGACCACTATTAATTAATCGGTCTGAATATAAAGACGCTCGCGGCACAATCGACCCCGAGTTTATTAGTTAGTAGGAGTCGATACAGAAAATACTTATCGCAGCAACTTATGCAGCTGGTGCTGTTAAATATATCTATGGTTATTGTCCACTGAAATTTCTTGTCACATATATTTTTGAGGTTATCAACCGTTGGACGTATATACATGGAGTACTTTGTTCCCGTAGTCAAGCCTGAACCAGGATTCAGCAGCGATGAAGAAGAAGGCGGCGAAACCTTATTCTCCACTGCTGATGTAAAATTGGAGATTTCTTTACCTGATGAGACTGTGGGAGGATCGCAATACGAAGGCTTTGGAAATGGCTGTGTTACAATGACGAAAGATGTCGCTGATGATCTTCCTGCCGTCAAGCCTGAGCCGGGGTCTTCGGGCGAGGGCGGCGATGACGGCGAAGGCGGTGGAGCACCCTACGCTGATGTAGACATATCGGATCCTGACATAAAGCAGGAGTGCTCCAGGTACTCCGAAAAGACCGACCAGCTCAGCAGTAAGTAGCGCATTAATACATTTAGTCAAATAAGACTCGTGAATAATTTTTGATGTATTTTGTGTACAGGATATTGGTATTATTATTATTTATATTTTAAATTTTGTCAGTTCCAACTGCTTTATAATTTGATTTGATTTCGATATTTCATATGTGTATAGAGATCAAATTGATATCCCAAAACTAAAATATACCGCAACTCAAAATCAATATATTTATCAAGGCATCAAATTTTTTAACAATCTCCCCATCACAATTAGGAAAATTACGGACTATCATAAATTTGTAACTGAAGTATAAATATATGTACACAGACTAACTGAAACATTAATTAACTCGTATATAGTCTCTATACAGGAATCTTACTCTCATAGAGAAGAAACAAATGTTAAAAAATATATATATATATGTATATATATATCCTCTGATTATTGAAATTGTATTATATTTTAATATTAATAATAAAAGAAAGATAAAAATGTATATTTTGTATATAGGTCGTCTATTTTTTATCTTAATTTTCAAAATATGTTACCCGTGTCAATATTTCATTTTTGATTTTGATTATTATATTGTTTGTATTTCGTAGGATGTATATTTATAATATTATGTTTATTTAACTTCTGTATTTATTTTTATCTTCTTTTTATACCTTCAAAATTTATGTGTAAAAATTTAAAAATAACTTTTAATTCAGAGTATGTAAAATGTTTATAATCGCTGTCACAAACTGGCAGGCAGTCGCGTCCCCAAATCTGACAAGAAGATCGCGTGCTCAGTGGATGATTGTATTCGGTCCGTGTAGGACGTTAATTGTTACTTAAACATTGTTCTTAATATTTTTTATAAAAAATCTAATTTTCTAGTAGTTTACAGCACATCGTTCCATTACTTTAAATAATATTAAAATAAATGATCTACATCTCTGATAAAAAATCGGTTAATACCAAAAAAACTGTTAAAAAACCGAAATCTTTTTCTGGGCCTTCGGCCATCTTAAATGCACCTTCGGTTCTGCACGTGCAGTGCCGAAATCGCACGATACGAATGAGATTTATTAAAACTGCATTTTATTTATACAAAGGATATATTACAATCATTATCAATACCGTAACGCAGAAAACTAAGTAACAATGTAGAATTTCCATTGTTATGTATACTTTCTAGTCGGCGTTCTAAGATTTCTAATTATATATTCGTAATTTTACGATTTTACCTTCGGCTTCGGTCAAGGCAATGTCAAGCGCCGGACAATCGGCTTCGGCTTAAAATGCCGAGTGTTGATTGATACAAGATTTAAATTATACTACCATAAATGATTGCTTTTCTGCTAGCGCGTTCTATATTGCCCTCCCTGGAATTGTACAAATGGTTATCTTACGTATCCGCTAAATACTTTCTTGAGAAAACTGATATCATGTTTACATAAATGATTAGTAAAAAATGTTAACATTTACCTATCATTTGCATCGCGTCGCATTTGACAGTCCGACCATACATAAGTCAGATGCTCAATATACTTGCTAATCGTAAATATTCATATGATTTCGCTAATGTATGTTTTTCCTTACGCGTAATAAAGACAATGTACATTTCATTTCATTTATCTTACTGGCAATGACACTTACATGTACAGATCCATTAAAATATCCAGATCGTAGATAAAAATTGAGGATTCCAATATTGTTATGGATAGTGAACACTATAGAATTTTATTGCTATCAATAATTTTGTTATAAAGCATGTGTATTTTCTTTTTAGGTCTCTTGGGACAGCAAGAATACATTTTGGAAAAGACAACTGCTTGTTCGAATACTTCTAGGATAGAGCCAGAATTTGAGTCCATATTGATTGAGAGAAAATTCGCTTATACGAGTAAAGACAAACGCATATTGACACGCCATACGCCCACTCACACCGGGAAAACGTTTTCATGTTCAAAGTGTTCTTTTTCAAGTAAACATCAAGGAGACTTAAAAGCACATGTGCTTACTCACTCCAGTGAGAAACTATTTTCATGTTCACAATGTATGTACACTTGTAATTGGAAAAGTAATCTTAGAGTCCACATGCTAACACACACTAGTGAGAAAACATTTGTATGTTCACAGTGTACTTATTCGACTAATTATAAAAACTACTTAAGAGCCCATATGCGTTCTCACGCTACTTCGAAAGCATTTTCATGTTCACAATGTATGTATTCGTGTAACTGGAAAAGTAATCTTAAAGTACATATGCTCACACACACTAGAGAAAAACCATTTGCGTGTTCACAGTGCTCATATACATGTAAACTGAAAGCCAGCTTAGTAGTCCATATGATAACACATACTAGGGAGAAACCATTTGCATGTTCACTGTGCAATTATTCGTGTAATCGGAAAAACAGCCTTAAATCTCACATGCGCATTCACACTGATAAGAAATCATTTTCATGTTCAGAGTGCGATTATGCGAGTTATTGGAAAGCCGGCCTCAAAACTCACATGCTAATCCACACTGGTGAGAAAATACGTAAACGGAGAAGAAACTTAAAAGTCCATAAGCTTACGCACACGAAAAAAAAGCGATTTTTATGTGCACATTGCAATTTTTCATTTGCTCTAAGAGACAACTTAAAAATTCACATGCTTATTCATTCTAGGGAAACGGCGATTTCAGAGCCTCAGTGCTCATTTACGAGTTATGTTGACAACTTAAAAAGCTATGCGCGTGCTCACAGAGATGAGAAAATGTTATCATGTCTTCACTGCTCCTTTACATGTAATTATAAAGCTTCGTTGAGACGTCACGAGCTTACTCACACCGAGGGAAAACAGTTTTCATGTTCACAGTGCGCTTATACATGTAATCTCGAAACATCCTTGACTACTCACATGTTTACTCACACGTGATGGACGCGCTCACTTCCAAGTATAATCGTGTTTATTATATAAGAAAATATAAGTTTATTGAATGAAGCCGATCTCACTTTTACATATAGTTGGAAAAACCATGTGAGAACATACTCTGACCGATTTTCATTTTGGAGGAAAGGTAGCTTGTAAAAGCTTCTCGTGAAGTAGAAAAATTCCACATTTATATAAATGGCTGTTAAATGCTCGGTAAACCTATTTCTTGGCCTCACACGTGCGCATTAAATGCAAATTTTACAATCATATTTCACTTTAAATACTTTATTTTATCACAGGTTAAGTGATTTTATATTATGTTCACTTTGTTGATTAATATATCTTGTAACATTCATTAAATGTATTCAATTTAACCAGATTTTTTTTTATATTGGTGTTTAAAGACTGCAATATTACTTTTAAGTACCATTTTCTACATTACGTACGTACTACAACTTACTTTTGTTTCTTCTGTATATATATTTCTTGGCTTGAGTTTTCTTAACAAAGTTTTGAAAACGAATATACAATAGCAGGACCTATCTCACTGGACATTTTCGGGGTCCCTACAAATAAGTTTCTTCTTTTTTAAGATACAGTATATCTAAGGTAATCAGATTTCTTTCAAGTCAAACCTCGACACCCTCCTCCCCCACCCAAAAAAAAAACCCAACAATATTAGACCGCTCAATTTTTAATTTATATTAATTAAATTGAATTAAATTTATGGATTATAATATTAATTATTTATTAATTGAAACAAATTCAGTCAAAAACGTTAAAATTTTATAACAAATACACATTTTTTTAATGTGAAATTTTTATTATTTTTTATAATTAGTTACTAATTTATTTACATTATTAAAATTACATGTTTTTTATTCGCTTACTTCTTGTGCTTGGAGAGGGAGTTACACTGTAATAATTTTATATAAAGAGTTATACACTTGTTGTCTATAATATTTATTATCTATTTGTGTGCTTCTGAAGTGTTCTATAATATTATTTATTTTCTAATTGTGCGCTTCTGAAGTGTTCATTTAATTTCATTTTGAGCTCTTTTATCTCTTTAATTTGTGTAGGGAGGCTATTGAAGTTTTTTATCTCTAAGTGTATCATTTTGCTGATAGTGTTTGGTGTTACATTTAGGAATTTTAAAGTTATTTTTAGTGTGATTGTTTCAAATTTTACAATGTTCCCTTCCTATAACAATATTCCTACCTAATCCTGAATATTACGGGAATAAATGAAGTTATACAGATCTAAATTTAAAAATATACGTTTTTTCCGGGACTGGTGGAGCTTTAAGAGGGAGAGATTTTTTCTCCCTCACAATCGATCGAGGCCTGAGGCACACTTTTTGTCTGCCTTCTACACGCAGTTCTACAAAATGTGTAAGGGAGAATCAAAAATTGTATCGTTAAATATAGACATAGCAATCGTTTTAATAAATTACAGGTGGTTTAAGTTTACACATTCTAAAATTCTGTCTTAAACGTTAGTTGTTATCTAAACATTTATATACCTGGTCTTTTGGACGTCCCGAAAGATTTGTTCAAACACGAGATTGGGACGTCTGACAACCCTATTCCTTTTTTTGTTATATTTTTTATTTATTTTCGTTTTTGCCGTAAGGTGCATGCATTCGGAAGAGATGAAATCGAGTACCTGGACTTACACGTATGCACTTTAACCTCTCTGCTTACTCCTGCACCGAAATGGTGCGATGGTGTATCACTGTTTCACGGCGGTCATCGCATGTGCTTCGTTCAGAATTTAATAAAAGAGCTCATTTTCTTTGTTCTTTTGTACCCAGAAGTTAATTATTTTCGGGTAACAATAGACCCGCAACCTGGTGATCTTTTTGGTGCGATTATTGTCAACCAACTTGATGTATCGACTAGTGTAGATATATTATTATGCATTTATATCGCTCTCTAATATTTCTAGGAAAAATTAATTCCTAAATATGAGGCCAAAAATTTACTTGATCTTGGGAGAATATTGGTTTCTCGTCCGGCTATTATATTTGTCACCCTGAACATAATGTGTGTGGTCATCGCTTCATTATTACTCCAACCGTATAACAGATAAATCTTTTATGTGAATTGCCGAGATAAATCAACGCCTTCCTAATGACGTAAGAAAAGGATTCCTATGCGACGCGGGTCCCTACGAAATGTACTTTCAAGAATATTCCGTTCGTGAACAATTATTCTCCCACAATTGTGTTTACTTAATGAATGTTTGACAAGTCCAACCGCCGGGTTTTGGAGCATTCATGTCCATCCTAACCTTCTGCTTCATGTCAAAATTGACAGTTTTCTCCAAGCGCGGACCACATGGTTCTCAGTATTGGCGACCGTCAATTATTAAATAATCGGTCTGAATCCAAAAACACTTGCGGCGCAATCGGCGCCGAGGCATCACTATTAGTAAGTAGGAGTCGACGCAGAAAATATTTTATAATTTTTTTGCGGCAACTTATGCAGCTGGCGCTGTTAAAATTATCTATGGTTCTTGTCCATCTGACGTTTCATCTCTCAAATACTTTTGAGGTTATTAACCGTTGGACGTGTATCCATGGATTACGTTGTTCCTCTAGTCAAGCCTGAACCAGGATTCAGCAGCGATGAAGAAGAAGGCGGCGAAAAGTTATTCTCCACTGCTGATGTAAAAGTGGAGATTACTTTACCTGATGAGACTGAGAGAGGTTCGCAACACGCAGGCTTTGGAAATGATTATGTCACAGTGGCGAAAGATGTCGCTGACGATCTTCCTGCCGTCAAGCTTGAGTCGGGGTCCTCGGCTGAGGGCGGAGATGAAGGAGAAAGTGGCGGAGCGCCCTACACTGATGTAGACATATCGTATCCTGATATAAAGCGGGAGTGCTCCGAGTACTCTAAGAATACCGACCAGTTCAACAGTAAGTAGCGCAATAATGCATTTTGGCAAATAAACTACTTTTGTTCATGTATTTATGTGAAAAATACATCAGTGCTGCAACAACACGAAGTGGGCCGTTGACTTCTCAACTAAGTTTAGCCACTCCGATCTGTCCTCCGATGGTATTTTCAGTTGATGATGCTCACTGCGCGAACGTCCTGGATATCACTATCCAATTAATGCAGCTTGGATCTTCCATCACTCCTGAGTTCAATGAGTCCATTATTATAGGTTCTGACTTATTTTGGTCTGGCGCTCCCAGAAAGCAACCCCAATAAAAGAGAAATTTTAAATTCAGAAGAAGTATTATTCTTAATAATATTTTTTATTAAAACTCTTATTTAGTAATAGAAATTTAATTGACTTTAAAATTAATGATTAACATCTCTGATAAAAAATCGGTTCAAAAACCGAAATCTTCTGCTAAGTCGAAATTGACTTAAGTCCGACCGAGGCTTCTATATAATTATGGATAGTGAGCAATAAAGAATTTCATCGCTTCCAATAATTTATAATAAATCAAATTACTTTAATTTTTAGGTTTCTCGGGACCGGTTTTGGAATATTCAACTGCTTGTCCGAGTACATCTGGAAGGGAGCCAGAATCGGAGTCCATATTGATGGCGAGAAAATTCCCTAGAAGCCGTACGCTTAATTTCTCTGATGTAAAAGCGCTTTCATGTTCACAGTGTTCTTATTCAAGTAAACATAAAGGATACTTAAAAGCCCATGTGCAAACTCACGCTAGTGCGAAATTATTTTCATGTTCACAATGCACTTATTCGACTAATTGGAAATGCGACTTGAGAGCCCATATGCTTTCCCACGCTACATCGAAACCATTTTCATGTTCGCAATGTACGTATTCGTGTAACTGGAAAGGTAGTCTTAGAGTCCACATGCTCACACACACTAGAGAGAGACCATTTTCATGTACAAAGTGCACATATACATGTAAACTGAAAGGCAGCTTAGTAGTCCATATGACTACACACAATAGGGAGAGACCATTTTCATGTTCACAGTGTACTTATACATGTAAACTAAAAGGCCGATTAAAAAAACACGAGCTTACGCACATTGGAGAGAAACAATTTTCATGCCCGGAGTGCCCTTACACATGTAATCTGAAATCATATTTAACTAATCACGTTCTGTCTCATTCAGCAGAGAAACTATTTTCATGTTTACTATGCAATTATTCGTGTAATCGGAAAGACAGCCTTAAAACTCATATGGTTATTCACACTGATGAAAAACAATTTTCATGTTCACAGTGCAATTATACGACTTATTGGAAAGCCGGCCTTAAAATACACATGCTTATTCACACTGGTGAGAAACCGTTTTCATGTTCACTGTGTACTTATTCATGTAATCAAATAAAGAGCTTAAAAGTCCATATGCTTACGCACACTGCGAAGAAACAATTTTCATGTGCACATTGCAATTATTCATGCGCTCGGAAAGTCAACTTAAAAATTCATATGGTTGTTCATTCTAGGGAGACAGCGATTTCAGAGCCTGAGTGCACATTTATGAGTTATGTTAAAGATAACTTGAAAAGCTACGCGCGTGCTCACAGAGATGAGAATATATTATCGTGTCTTCATTGCTCCTTTACATGTAATTATAAAGCTTCGTTGAGACGTCACGAGCTTACTCACACCGAGGTAAAACCGTTTTCATGTTCACAGTGCGCTTATACATGTAATATCGAAACGTCCTTAACTTCTCACATGCTTTCTCACGTGTGATGGACGCGCTCACTTGCAAGTATAATCATATTTTTGAAGGCAAAGGGGAGAATATGAATTGATGCCTTTGAAATAATACGCTGGAAACACATGTCGGTATTCTGTAGGAGCTGAACATACTCTGACAGATTCTCCACCATTTGATTGAAACGAATCCTTGGATTCTTGCTTGGAGAGACTTATGATGAGCCATGTCGAAGAATGAAGTGAACAAATTCCACATTAGATATAAATAGTTGTTTCTTGGCTTAAATACAAAATATACAATAAAATTTCGAATATGAATTAAATATAATAACTAGAAAGATATACATATAAAATCAATTTTATCGAGAAATATTGTTGTTGCGCCACCGGGATTCGAACCTGGATCTCTTTTCTAACCGGGGAAGTTGCATTATCCAAATATGCTACAGCGATATTATTTTTAGTGACAAATTTTCGAACCTATATGTTACCTTTTTGATACTAATACATTTAATCGTTCCATTATTTGAAAGAGCTTATTTATATATTTGGAGGTAAGGTCGGTGGTTAAATGAAAGAAATGTGATTGGCGTGCATATTATGAAATGAAGGGAGTTGGCGGTCTTGCTCGGCGCGCGTGAGCCGGCAAGACCGCTGTTGTGAGACGATGAAACTCGAGAGACTGCCGAGCGGTGAATCCTCGAGCCAGGTTTGTAGCATATCTTTCTAATTAATATATTTAATTCGTATTTAAAATATCACAGACCTATATTCTGGATAATACAACTTCGCAAAAGGAACGTTTTCTCCTAATAATAATATTCCAGATAAATAAAATTCAATAACTTTATATGAAACCACGCATTAATATACGCCGACGGGGTCGGCTTAGCACAAGCTTCGTCCTGACGAAGTGATTGTATTTTATTTGATCTAATATGTCATACCACAAAGTGATTGCTTTCTACGAAATTTTAATTATATGTTTTTTTTAAACTTTAAATACTTTATTACATCATAGGTTAAATGATATTATATATATATATATTCATTTGTATTAATGGAAATATCTTCAAGTACGATGTAAAATTCACGAAATAAATGCAGTTAATCCAGATTTTCTTTAATATTAATATCTTCCGTACGTATGTATTTAATTATATGCATGTATTTTTTTTACTTGAATCTTCTCCTATTTTCGTTCTACTCTGATCTACTTATTTTAACCTTTTATTGTATTTTTACTCCATTTCATTAATCTTCCTTATACTCTGTTCTTTACTTCTTACGTGACTTTAGTCTGTATCAAAATTGGTAGTTTGTTATTTTTTCTTATTGTCTACTTGTCTCCTTTCTGAATGTTTTGTTTTTTTATTATTTAATTTGTTACCTTACGTTCATATTGTAATCCAGCCAATGGAACCTAATGGCTACCTAATTAATACTTATTGTACTCTGTACTGTATTATAATTACTTGGAAAATGTTTATATTGATGCAAACTTTAAAAAAATGGTATTTTGAAAATAATCGCCTATTGCAATTGCATTGGTCATGTATAATGGCATTTTAGTGTCTCTTCTCAAGTACACTTAGGGTGCGACCATAGAATAGGGTGCGACTTGCACATTGCCATAACTACTGGCTCCAAAAGTACCGCAATTTTTAAAAAGATAACGAAAATACATTAATCAATTTAGTATTCTTGGAAATGTTGCATACTGTTCTAAGTAAGAAATATATAAAATTGAAAATTGACTTTTCATGCGTATTCTAGTATAATCTGTTAATCATTCGTCATGCATACAGATAAAGAATATAGCTTTCATATTTCTAATAAATAAGGTCCTCATTAGGATGCTATGCTCTATGCTTTTTCAGGGGAATAAATATCAAATTTAAAAAAAAGATAGCATTAGCAATGTTGTACTTAAAATGTTCCTACATGGTAACATATATACAACTCCGTCTCGTGGTGGGCGGCCTCCGGTCCTCCGTTGTGACCAGGAGGAATATCCGCCGCTTGCCTCGTATACAAGTCGGGGTCCTCGGATGGCTTCCAGGAGGTATATCCTAGCTTCCTGGTGGCTTCGTCTCTTGGCAAAATGGCGGCCTGTATGAAGCCGCCCGGCGGCCGGTCGCAAAGCCGGCGGAGCCCTGGAGCAAGTCCGATGTGTTCGACAGGCGTAGAGCGAGAGAGAGTAGCTTTGGCTTAGTAAAAACCCACCCTGGCCAAATACGCGGGGGAGGGGGTAGCGACCATTCGTCCGCTGTGGATGCATGTTATGAGCAGGGGCTTGCATTGCCCGGCGCGCGGCCCGCACAGCAATATTGAAAATAAAGCTCAACATTAATTTAAAATTCGCGCCGAAAATAATATTCGTAATGCGTGAGATGCGACTTTAACAGACATATGAAAGCCATCAGTTTGTACTATTTTTGTAATAAGCTTTAGATTTTTTCGAAAATAGTACAAATATTGATGCATCCACAGTGTACACAACTAATTTTAAAATTAAAAATATATATTACAATAAACGGGACTCTCGTAATTTATTTTATTTTATTTTTTATATTTTGGAGAAACAAACAGTGTAACAATAATAACTGATAATTACATAATATATAAAAATAACACCAGTGAAGTTTCTTCGGAAATTAAATACCTAGTACACAATAAACTAAAATAGTATACTCAAACAGACTGATAAACAAAAATACTTTTACATAAAAGTAAACTAAACTAAAAACTAGTATATATTAAAAAAATATTAATAAACTGAAACAAGAAAAACAAAAGAGTGATTTTAAACTGAACATACAAAGAGGAAAGGGCAAGAAGGGGGGGATGGGATGCAATATATATAATTTATGATAATAGTTATTGAAAAGTTGGCGTAGTTTAAATTTAAAAGGGAGCAATTTATCGTTGAAAATGTCAATGTTATTAGAAAAATTTACAGCATTATAATTATAATAACTGAACATATTTGTTCTGGTTGTGTTCATCGAATTCGAGATTCTTTGTAATTCTAGCCTTCGGTTAATTGTCTATGTGCGTTGTGGCTATAGGCACTCCGGACTGTCTACAATCTTTCGCGTGTCTATGGTTTCACTTCTGACGTCACGTATAACTATTATTTAGTTGATTTCTTCTGTCAACATTGGTCCAACGGTAAGACAATAACGGAGATATTTGTTATTTGATATTCATTTTTATTATTATGTAAATAGGTAGATTCGTAAACAATAATTGTCTTTGTCTCCGCCTTATCGGCTGCCGCGTAGAATCGCTGCAATACGAAAGCCATTGACGTCATTGATCGAGTTGGCAGTCGTTCCCTTCGTTTCTGGTCTTCTACCTTTTTGTAAGGTGACGCAGCAGTGTGCAATATTAATTAATATTAATGCTAATTTAGATCCGGTTTTAACGGAACCCTTTTAAAACTGTCTTTAAAATGCCGAAAAGAAATTGCAAATTTACTAACGAATTGTAAAAAACTTCCATTTATAAAGAAGCGTCCTGGTGAGGACAGTAAAGTGAAGTACCAACAACGTTTCTCAGAATGTTCTATAGCACGCGGTGGGCGAACGGACATATAAGATCGTCTAACGGCTGTCGCAAGCTCTTCATTTATTAACCCTGCATTACTAGACCTATTTCATTGTCACGTGATTACTAAACCTTCGTAAATTTGACGACGCCGGTATATATTTTTTTTTACAATTTGTAATTGTAAATTTTTAAAATTGAATAAAGAAATGCGTAGTGTCACTGTTTTAAATTGTATAACTTGTTAGATATGCGGTTTTACTATTAGTTATACAATAACAAAATTGTAATTTGTACTTGCAAGGTCTAGTGGGGAAAAAATAAAACTATTCATGAAAGCGTTTTAGTTTATTTACAAATACGTTTCCTAAAACTGCACTGTATAATGCATGTAAAAAATATATAAGGCAATTTTATAGCCACTAGAACGACATCAGGTAGAACTCTATACTTAAAATGAAAAGTGACGCAAACACTAAACCTTGGAACCCTCCAGTATGGCTACAAGCATATACACTACCGGTACTGAAATCTAGAGCCAACAGGATGAAGGGAACGGGCGGGAAGGCGTGGCCGGGGTCGCGGTTGTCGAGTTCTGACAATTTTGTGACTGACGCGTCGTCTAAATTACGAAGGTTTAGTTATCCAGGGTTAAGACACTTTTCATGACGGGACACCAAACAGGCCACATTTGCCTTTCACACAGCGATGCATGATATTAGCTGTCCGTCCAAATTAATAGTCCCGATTTAGATAATAACGTCCCGGTTATGAGCTTCATAATTATGGCAAGCCTTCGTATAAAATGACACTTAAGATAGCAAGTTTCTATTTATGTATATTTTAAACTGATTATATGAAACAAAATTAGCACAAACCTCATCTAATTAGATATTCTACTGAGCGACGCGGTCTTATGTATCTGAAAATTGATGCGCGACATGTCGCCGTTCCTCCCGGTCTTGAGTCATGTTGATGGCAGACCCTGTTGACTTCTTTATTTGGTCTATCCGCCTTGCAGGAAATCATCCTCGTCCCTCAACTGTCCCTGTGGTCACGAACTTCTCTTCTTAATACAAAGATGTAAGTGAGGGGTTTTGCGGGCTCTGGCGACAGCAACGAACGTGAAAAAACCAGTTTGGTTTGAATTATATAGATGTCGCCTTATTTCTATCTCACCTTAAGTAGTTCAATTAAACACCACGAATAACACCTTGGTGATCGAATAGACACATGTGAACAACTTTTTTAAATTTAATCAGAAACGCCATTTTTACAACATCTGATAACTGGAAACGAGAAAGGCGTGTTATACTCGAACCAAGGACGCAAAATAGCTTTCTAAAGCTCAGGTAGGTAGCGAAACCTACCGCTAAGCCCGGCCTCACAATGAAAAAAATCATTTTGTTTGTGCGGTGGCACCGCAAGTGCATTATTCACTTTGAAGCTCTCGATCTTGGACAACGATATATGCACAATTGTATTATGTTAAAAAATGATAAGTATTTAAATCTTTTATTTAAAAAAACGCATTTTTAGTGGTAGATTTAATAAATACCAACTATTACTGTTATGATTTATGATTATTCCTTTAAACGTTGTCGAAATTTTACTAGGCCCTCCTGCTGCACGTCATACAGAACTAGAGACATCACATACCCTCAACAAAATGGAATGTTTGGAGGCAATCACCACGCCTGAGTCAGAATCTCTTGTCGAGAACCCAATTGATGTTAAATTGTGTACTTTTATTGATATAAAATATCCAGATGTTGAACATATGTATTTGGGGTCCACCGTTAAGCCCGAGCCAGGAAGCCCTACTGGTAGCAGTGATATGGAAAGTGGGGATAGAGAAGACGTATCAAAGAGCGAGGAATCTCTCCCTCTGTCGAGATATCTCGGCGGAGAAGAGCGTGATGAAGTCATGTTGATGTCGAATGATAAGATAGAATGTATCGAGCCTTCCAAGAGAGCTGTAGAAGAACGTGGTCAAGTCCTCCATACTGATATAGATATATCATACCCCGATATCAAGGTAGAATACACGGATTCGTCTGAAAGCACGTTTGAAGATACCGGTAAGGAAATATTAAATTTTTTATATGATTACTTGAAATTACACGAAGATTAAGCCTGATGATGAAGTATCAGAAGGTTATCACTGCGAGTGTACGTGTAAAATTTACTTACAGTTATTTACATGGTTTATTCAGAAATGGTTACGATTAATGCGAGATTTAAAACTCTAAGAAAAAGTCAGTTAGATAATGGAAAACGAGATTTTATACTCAGGAACTGCTTCTGCAAACTACTGTATTCACGAGAACCGGTTGATTCTAGTGATAGCAACCAGTTATTGTGACGTTGATTGATAACTGTGATTTACTTTCTAGTGTACCGGTGATTGCTCGAAGAACTACTAGAATAATTAGTTACCTATCACATTACAATCGAGATGTTCAATTTAAAAATAAAATTATGTGTATTTTAGGTAAATTGCGTATAGACCAAAATGAGGCTGGTCTCAGTTTACTTAGAGCTGTACAGCAATACGAGAATGCAAAGCGGGAACATTCGACGCGTGTGGCAATGGTCGAGGCACGCAGGAAGATACACAAACTGAAGAGACAAGCTTTGCAAATCGCAAAAAAAAAGTTACATTTGGAGATACAATTTTTAAATAAAAATAAATGTTATTAATACACCATTGACGTTCTTTCACGACGCGGTGGTCAGTTACTTTTAAATTTTTACATTAAAATTTTTGACATGTACTTGATATATATTTTTTTAAAGATATTGCGAATTTCTAATGTATTATATTTATTAAGAATAAATTATGTACCAACATTTTTATAGTTACAGTAATTCAAATTAATTAATTATATCTGTTTTGTGTATTATAATTTGATGAAGTGGAGACATGGCGGTGTGTAGCGGCGGCACCACGAGTCACGTCGGTGGTAACATGCGCGGGACACACGGCCGCCAGGGGTCAGCTGTCGTGCGGGCAGACCGACGTTCCCTTTTTTTCAAAGCGGAGCCAAACGAAATTGGAATGGATTTGGTCCAACCGTCCGATTTTAACATATCTATTCCCCTAAATACATCTCAGTTATAACGTACGCGTATACTGTTGAACCAAGCACATCAGGCGACAAACAGCTAGTATTGAATTAGAATTCTGATCATACAAAAAAAGAAAATGGAAAGGAGGAACGAATCATAAATGTGTATCCAAAAATAATCGAGTTTGCACATCAAACATCTGAATGTAAAATCATTATCTGTGGTTGATTCGAGCTTCTACACTCATTTTTACATTAAAATCAAATAAAATAGTCTATTTAGAATATTACCAGACTTTAAACTAAACTAAATAACGCAAAATACACAGATATTATCTTAAAATGATTTTAATATGTGTGAGAAATGTCACTTTGGATTTGTGTGCATGAGTGTACGACAGAAGAGTGAGTAGACGAGTGGTGGGGGGACACGAACGGGTCTCTTTTCCATCGCCAATTCGCAATAGTATTGTAATTGTCAAATACTGAAATACATTATTGTAATAAATGAATATTGTTACCTGAATGTGCCGAGTTTCACTCCATAGTACAAAGAGAGGATAGAACCCCAAGGGAATCTTGTGGCACTTCCAAATATACCACATTATGTAATGTACCTTCCAGTGGTAACACGACACAATTGTGCTAATAATACAGACAGTAATTGTATGGTGTAATTTTTTTTTTTAATTCACGCTATACCTATAAAACGTCTCAATAGACGTTTGTCTGTGGGTACATTTATATCCAATTTGTTATATTTAATAAAATTAAAAATGCTACAACTAATCATACACAGTTTAAACAATTCATTTTATTCTTACATTTAAGAGAGGTAATTAAATATATTTTTATCTAGAATAAATAAATTTAATTTAAACAACTGACTAACGGCCATATCATCAACCGATCTAAGGCCATCGCGTGTCTAACTTTTATTAAGTCCTGATTATTTATTAACCTTCACTATACCGTGATATAAAATACACGTACGCAGCCATGCTGTCAACTCGTGTTACCGTAAGAAATAAGAGTTCTATTAGCCTTTAAAATGGTTAATTCCATAAATAAAAAAGTAATATTGTAATTCGAAGCATTCATCGAGTTCTGTATAGAGTTTGCATTGTATAATACAACCTTCCTTTTTATCAATTTTCATTTAATTAGTGAGAAAGAGACGCCATTATATTTGTATGATTCTTATTGTTTTCATTGTGATATGAATGTGGGATTTCTTTCTATCGTCAACGGAATTAATTAAAAATAATTATTTTCGTATGATTCGCCTTACATAATTGATTTTTTACTAATCATTTCTAATCGTAAATATTTTACTTAAAATTAATTAAAAAATTATGCGAATGATGTGTATATTTAACGAAATATTACAGATTTAATTAGAGCGGTAGACCTGTGTTACCGCATGGTTTGGGAAGGGTTAAAGCCACAGTTAAATATATGAGACAGGTAGTGGTTTATTAGATATGGATTGTATGTTTCATGAAAAAAAAACTCTTTATTACATTCAAACTGATTATATTCACACACAAATACATTACCAAGTTACAAATAAGTGAAAATATGTATTTTCTGTAATCGTTAATAAAAGCATGTCATACTAAAACACGTTTATGATCACACTTAAAACTGCACTGTCAACAAGCAAACGATTTAACCTAGCAGGGGTTTTTTAAACTGGTTTTATAATTACATTTGTATGTGCAAACTGTTTATTCCCAGTGTGAATTAAGTAAGATTAATTTACCACTGTCTGACTGGAAACAGTTATCCTCCACTGTGAGACAGCATGTGGTTTCTTAAGTGACCCATCTGATAACATGTGTAGGTGCACTGTAAACACGCGTACGGTTTAACCTTAGTGTGTAAAAGCATATGAGTTTTTAAGTGGTCTTTGCGATTACATACATAACTGCAATGCGGACATGAAAAAGGTTTCTCAGCAGTGTGAATGAACATGTGCTTTTTTAAGTTAGCCTTCAGATTACACGAATAGGTGCACTGAGAACATGAAAACAGTTTCTTCTCGTTATGCGTAAGCATGTGGTTTTTCAAGTTGAATTTATCTCTGCAAGAATGCGGGCACTGTGAACACGAAAACAATTTATCGTCGCCGTGTGTAAGCATATGACTTCTTAAACGTTTTTTCAGCTTACACGTATAAGAGCACTGCGAACATGCAAACGGTTTCTCTCCCGTGTGCGTGAGCATGTGGTTTCTCAAACTGGTTTTAAGATTACACGTATAAGTGCACTGTGAACACGAAAACGGTTTTTCAGTAGAGTGAGTAAGCATGTGATTTCTCAAGTTTGCTTTATAATTACATTTGTAAGTGCACTGTGAACACGCAAACGATTTCTTCCCATCGTGAGTGAGCATGTGAGTTTTTAGATGATCTTTACGATTACACGTATAATTGCACTGTGAACATGAAAAAGGTTTCTCCGCAGTGTGACTAAACATGTGCCGTTTTAAATGGTCTTTATGATTACACGTATAGGTGCACTTTGAACATAAAAACGGTTTCTTTCTAGTAAAGGAATGCGTATGACTTTTTGAGGTTTCTTTGGCTGACGATGTGGCGTCTATTTCTGGATCCATTCCAAGGGTAGATACAGGTACACTTGCGTTTAATAAAATAGAATCTGGAAAACTGGAAAGACCTGAAATAATAAAACGAATTTTCATTTTATTTGCTATCGGACTATCAGCATTACATCCAAGTATTATCGTTAATATCATTCTTCGTCTCCTCACTTCCTTCATGTCAGTATTTAACCTTCAAGCGGGCAGATGGTTTTATGAAACGGCAGCGGTCGCGCGTGGTTCTTTCGACCATTTTCATTTATAGGAATTATAAAATAATCATTTGTTATTTATAATATTAAACATCATAGTTTACAAAAATCGTAGCCAGCCTCTTCTGTACGAATATTTTGTGGTTGACCATCCTGTGGTTATTATACTTTCGCCACTTTATGATGTCCCGTAAAACATTAAATTTTAACTTAAAGCTATAAAATATTCACTTTGTCAGGGTCCCATCAGTTACGTAATATGTGCATGGAGCGGTGCAACTCTTACTCTCTTATTGAGGCTCAGAAATGGATCAACTAAACGCCATTTTCATATAACTCTGAAGAACTGTTTAAATCCTTTCAAGTTTTGTGTATTAGACAACTGTTTACCAGATCAATCCTCAAACTATTCTTTAAAAAAACTTTACTTCACATCCGCGATCCGATTCAAAGGAAACTAGATACTTTTTAGTGCCAAAAATCGATAACAAATTTGGTCAACGAACATTCTTGTTTTGTACACCGCGTATATTTAATAAATTGGTGGTTGCTTAATGCGGGTAGAAAGCTTGGCATATGTACTAACTTAACTGCCAACTCAATTTGTCTCCAATTATATTATAGACAAATATATTTATTATAATTTCTGATTGTACGTTAACAATATACAACTTATAAAAACTGTACATATAAAATAATGTATAAATCATCGTCTGGGTTGCTTGCTTCATTTATAAATTGAATTTCTTCAGTTTCTTCCACATTTGGAAGGTAATCTAAAGCCTCCGAATCTTTGTCGCAGAGCGTTGGTTCAATTTCTATACTTTCTTTAAGATTATAGATGATAAATCTACTTATATATGTGCGTGTAATAAAAATACGCACAACAGTGGGGAACTTTCTCGACACAAACAGCGAAAAAGTTTAGCAAAGAAAGTCGCGTGTTATTTTTTTGACACCTTGAACGCTAGGCGCGCGTAACCGCCTGGGCGCAACTGATACAAAATCGAAGCCGTCTATTTTACACTTGTCGCCGTTGCAAGCGTGAAGCAATATTGATTTGGTTGTCATTCAGTTACACCACTTGTCAAAACATATCTGATATCTGCGAATGTAGGATGTAGGTAGGCAATAATTATTTAATACCTGCAAGATTTCAGTATTTTAATATTACGTAGCAATCATATCAGTATTTTTTTTTTTGACATTTCACGACACCAGTTATTAAAAAGTGTTTATTACATATAGGTTTTAAAATTTGTTTTCAAATGTACTTTCGCTGTAGCATAGTCGGTATTGCACCTTCCCCGGATTTGAAAAGAGATCCAGATTCGAATCCAGGTAGCGCAACAACAGTATTTTTTGATAAAATTGATTTTATATGTATATCTTTCTAATGAATCAGCATTTAAAATATCACAGAGCTGCGTTCTGAACAATTACAACTCCGCAATAAGAATGTGTTCTACTATCTGTCTATCTACTAATATATAAGTTGTATCAATAAGCCTTAAATTTAATAAAAATTAACTGTTAATTCTTGCGTCTGCTTATCGGTTTACTCAAAGGTATCTGAGTTCCGTAAAAACAATGTAGATGGCTTTCAAATAATGGAACGATAGATGTATATAACATATAGGTTCGAAAATTTATCGTCAAAAGTATTGTTGCTGTAGCATAGTTGGTAATGCATCTTTTCCGGATTGGAAAAGAGATCCAGGTTCGAATCCAGGTAGGGCAATAAAAATATTGTTCGATAAAATTGGTGTTATGTGTATATCGTTATAATAAATACATTTAATTAGTATTTAAAGTGTTTATTTTATATGAAAAAGAACCATTTCAGAAAAATGGACGCTTGAATGGAACATGAAATCCTTCTGTTGAAATCAAATGCCGCTACAAGCATACATATGCAACCTATATCGGCACGTTCTGCATTCCTGGTTTAAACCTTAGACTACGAGTGTGAATAGTCGGATGCTATGTGTTCTCGGTATTCACACTTACCGAAGATATAAAAAGGCGACTTAGAGTATTTGAGATGTGGACCTACAGAAAATGAGACATTTATAGAAGTGCGATATCTTGCACCTCACAATGCAGATATTACTGGAAGTAGGGACCTCGGAAGAATAAGGTTTAAACAGTGGATTGTAGAGCCCTTTCGGGATGCAGTGGAGCAATGCCATGATAGCCAACGTCCGTTAAACGGATAAGACACGAGAAGAAGGTGAATACCTTTACCATACCTGTCAACTCGTGTAAGATATTTGGAGAATTTTTGCTTAAAAAATATGAAAAAATGCTTTTATTAGCTTTAGTGATATTAAAATTGTTAGTGCCACAAATTTACACTAAATATTAAGCACTAAATGTGATAAAACGATTATTATAATATTACGATTCGAAGAATCCATCAAGTACTGTACAACATTCCGTCTCATCTCTTTTCATTTAATCACTGAGAAATATAAACCTAATTACATTTCTACGTGTTATCATTTTCTATGCAAAATGAATGTCATCTCTTTCTGTCTGACCACAAGTGATATTTTTGCCATTTCTTATATTAGATTAAATTGAGAGATATTTGTTTTTGTACGTCATGAGATAATCCAGAGAAGTCAATTGCTTACCGTCGTGCTGGTCGACCTGCCTTGAGTACTCTTTCTTGATGTCGGGGAGGGATATAGCTATCTCAATTCTTTCATCTCTACAATCTTCTACTTCATCGCCTTTCTCCGGATACCCTGGCTCAGACTTAATAACAAGATCATCAGTGATATCCTTTTCCATCTTGATATATCCTTTTTCAATTCCAACGCAAGCACGCTCCATGGTTCTAGTGCGCAGCGAGCGGGAGTCGGGCTACTCAACTAACGTAAAATGGTGGTCCTCCATAGACACCGGTGGGCCATAGATGTATTATATAAAGTTCAGTGACTTGTTACGGTCGCATCTCACGTGTGACGTACGTGTATTACGAATATTATTTTCGACGCGAATTTTAAATTAATTTTAGCTTTATTTAAATATAATTGGGGGCCGCGCGCCGGGTAATGCAAGCCCCTCTTGACCCCGCTCCTAACATGCATCCACAGCGGATGAAGGATCGCTACCCCCTCCCCTGCGCATTGGCCGGGGTGGGTTTCTGACAAGCCGAAGCTAGTTTCTCGCTCTACGCCTGTCGAACGCACCGGACCTGCTCCGGAGCGCCGCCGGGCAGTTCCATACCGACCGCCATTTTGCCTCGAAACGAAGCCACCTGGAAGGTATCCGAAGAGTCCGCCTTGGAGATGAGGCAAGCGCCGGATATTTCCGCCGCTCACGCTGGAGGATCGGAGGCCATCTATTATGAGATGACCACATGACCACGGAGACCACATGACGGGGTGAACTGGATCAGGGGCGGGCTCTAGATGCCGCATGTCGCACGCAGTGGGCCACACGTGGCAATTTAGTTGGCCACAAGTGTGAAAGAGGCGATAAATTAGTGGAAAAAAATAATTAGTGCATCCATGTTTAATTAAGGTAAGATATAAGTAGCGATAAGAATTTTTCTTTTTTCGTATTTCGCTGTGTTGTAAATAAATGTGCAAATTTGTATATAAAAACTCGTATTAATTTAATTTACTCTACCGCCATCTCCCCGTGACCACCACAAATATTGATTGCGTAACAACCCGAGCTTTGCGTTTATTTTAGACTCGTAGATTGAAAGTATTGCCAGTAAAGGCCGTCCGAAGCTTTATTTTTAGCCGACGAAAACGGACGAAATTTTACGAATGAAATAATATTTTGTTTATCATTTCTGGAGAACTGACATTTATTATTCAATGATGTACTTACAAGTATTATCAACAGCGTAACACAAAACTAAAACAGTTTAGAATTTGTATTGTTATTTATCTTTTCTAGTCGGTGTTCTAAGATTTCTAGTATGATTTAACCTGAATATTACGGCAAGAGACAAACAATTGGCTTCGGATTCGATCAAAAATTGACCTCTGTTCGCACACTAGTCGCCAGTGGCTGGTGAGAAGTCTCTGAATATTGTTATGGCATGTGTCCACGATAATTTCTCAATGAAACATGTCGCAATATTTAAGGGGTGGAGTTTCGTAAATATCTGTTTTATGTACAAAAAGTTTTAGAGATCTATTAGCGCGTGAAGCGACCAGAAGCGCCGCGTAGAATAATGTCGGTCTGTTGTCTTAGTTAATAATGTAGTTAATAATGTTATATATGATGTTACATGGAATAACTATCTTTAAAATAAGAGTATAATATATGGGGGGATCTTTTTCTCCCTCTTCGTCCTTCAGCGTGGCTCACCATAACAAATTTCTCCGAGCTATTTTCCATTCTCGCAAGATGTCCAAATAATTAAAGAATTCCGCTCAGGCAAATGATTGAGAATCTTTCCATGATGGTCTATTTCTTCAAAATTGACATTTTCGTGCGTCTCACTGTCCACACGTGTCTCCAACACCAATCTGTCTTATCTCCCTTGTCTTCAGAGTCCATGATTTGACACCATATAAAAATTTAGACTGCATAAGTCTGACGTTCGTTGTATTGGAACATACTTACAATTTTTGGCTAAAATCCTTGATAATTTCAATGTTTGAAGGTCATCTGTTCATGAAAGCTGGGTAAGACGACAGTGGCGCAGCAAATTAGGCTGTAAACGGTGCGGAATATTTATTGTCACCCCCTCATATTAAAATAATGAAAAATAAGATACGTACAGTTGCAAGTCTTCTTTTATGGTTTGTTTACTTTATATTGTGAGCATAAGCACTTAAAACCCTTTTACAGGAGAAAACTCGACATCACAAACGATGATGATAACAGTTTCTTCTTATTTCTCCCTATCTCCGCAGGACATAGATGGCACGACCCGGAACTGCACTAAGAAATAGTGACTACCTGCTATAAAAGCGGGTAGTTTATCCTACTCCCCTGCGATTTGTAGTTCATGTAATTGAAATTAACCGCATTATTTATGTGATGACCAATATTAATCCGGTCCGGTACGACCCGCCGAGAATACCTCTTCAGCAGATTAATCTTCTAGAAAGATGAGAAATGCCCCAGCAACAGATAATCCTGATTGATGTATAGATTGTGGTGGGGAATAAAGGTGTTATCATAAAGAAACCAACTAATGTTGGTACAAAAGGAGTACCTACGAATGAAAGAAAAATTGCATTATGAAATATGTTTAATAATTTGGTAATACAGTCCATACAGTATTTTGCGAGTACAAATTTTAAAAGGAGTGCGGTGCACGAACAATGAATTCGTTTAGTCACCTTAGTTAACAGGCATGAAACAATATTAAGATTAAGATGTCTCACAGAGACGAAGCTATTATTTTTATATGAGAAAGCATGCAAATCTCGGGCATACGACATGTCATCGGCTGGCTTAAGTGATCACTTTACACAATGTGACGTTCACTAATTTACCCATGCTGCCACATCTATTAGGTATATTAAGCCAGCCGATGGCAAGTCGTAAGCCTTGTAATGCCCAAGACTTCCATACTTCTCATGTAAAAATAATAGCTTCGTCTCTGTGAGACATCTTAATCTTGATGACAATCCTCCAGGGGATAAAACACAGTAATTAGTTCCTACAAAGATTTGGAGATACTCTAAATATTAAGTTTCTTCCTAATGAAAGCTCGCAGATATGGCTCTGCTGTGAAGACGATTGATAAATGGTGTCACTGATAATGCAGTTCCTCGATCAGTTACCGACGATATTCAACTGTAAACTATAAAGTTTGGCAGGCGTCACTTAGTAGTTCTAGGGAGCGGATTTCAAATTCATCAGTGCTTCAGTCGGCATCGATGCTAGCGCCATAGCGCAGCCGGTTGCTGCCACATATATGACCCGATCTTTCACGAACGAGCTCTCTTCTGTTTCATGGCTCCGCAACGGCGGTCTTGTCGGCCCACGCGCATCGAGCGAGACCACCACCTCGCTTCATTTCATAATTCACGCGCATTTCTTTATTCTATACGTAACATCTGACTTCATTGTTTTATCATACTGTCACAATAAACATTAACACGCCAACCACCGTCCCTCCGACCTACCCTAAAATTTGCAAATTTAAAAACGTCGAGGTGCTAGGAAAATGATTAAAGAGTTTCAAAACAATGCCTGGAGTATAGCTAGACATTACAGCAGGACGGAGCTCCATCTCACACAGCCAGAAATACAATCAACTTTACAGAAAATAAGCGTGTGGCTTCTTAAGGTGACTTTATGATTAATATCATTGATATCCCAAAACTAAAATATACGGTGATATATTTATCAAGGCATTAAATTTTTAACAACCTCTCCATCACAATTATAAAAATTACGGACTATCATAAATTTGTAACTGAAGTAAAAAAAGTATGTACACAGACTAACTGAACTCGAATATACTCCTTCTCTATACACGAGTCTTAATCTCATAGAGAAGAAACAAATGTTAAAATATATAGGTATATATTATATATCCACTGATTATTGAAATTGTATTATAGACAACGCGTCCGCTTACACAATACTCATTATTTGACATCCAAAAACAATACAGTATTTCCACCCCTCAATCGCTTGACCTTGCTTTTTTTTACTTTTTCCTAATCCCCAAAATCCCCGGCAGACAGGGGGTTGTTTTATCACGATTAACCAATTAATCGCGTTCATAAACACGCATGACATATTCACATACGTAGCACTATAATTAATGACTTTACACTGCGATAATCCAACAAATGTATAATTTGATTTCAAGAAATCGACAGCAAAGGTTTTCAAGTATCCTCACGAATATAAAAAAATTCAGAAATCAGAATCATAATTACAAAAATTATAAACCAAATTATCCACGAGAACACAAGATTGCACACCTAGTGATAGTACACTACCACCATTTGCGGTGATATTCGTACGTACTAGAGTGAAGTAATGACAATAATGCACACTATTTACAAGTATTAGGTTGGGTATGATTAATATAAACGTTACGGGTTTAATTTCAACTTTATTTTCAAGGCACGCTCAGACTACGAACGACACACACGACAAAGGCGGTAAGAAGAGTGCCATGTCCCCGAAGTTAGTTGCGCGTCCTTCCTTCTAACGGCAATCCTGGTAATCTCTTGTAGTGGTTATCCTGGAATGCGGTCTTTGAGTATTTGGCGCGTAACACAAGTTTTTGAGTACAGACATAAAATTTCACTCTATGCTTTGAAACGCATTACATACTAAACGCATAAGCAGAGTTTGAGAATTTGAATAACAGAGCGATACTGGATGATACGAGGACTTTTATTATTAAGTGTTCGTTTATTTGATAACTAATAATCCTTGACAGGATAAACATTCCAAATAATCGTGGAACGATTTTCATCGCTCCCCAGCGCGTATGTACGCATTAGCGGCGAGCGAAACAAGGCGACTCATATTTGTCACCCGCGCTGTGGGCACGTAAGGCGCGACTCATACGAGAGCCACCCGCGTGGAATGGGTTAAGGAGATCCACCTTAGAACTTCTGGGAAACTTCATGAAAGATACGGAAAGTAGAAGTGATAATATGTTTATTACAAGTAGTAATAAACACATACACATTAAATTTAGTAATCGGTTTTATTCAATAGAAAATGAGCACAAAATGCATTTATAATATTTTTGTAATTAAATATATGAATTAGAAAAATATACAAATAAAATCAATTTTATCGAATAATATTTTTGTTGCGCCGCCGGGATTCGAACATGGATCTCTCTCCGAACCGGGCAAGATGCATTATCCAACTATGCTACAGAGACGATATAAAAATGAATTGATAATTCTGGCGTATGCTATCAGATTACTCAAAGGTATTTGAGATTCCGTAAAAATAAGGTAGATGGCTCTTTCAAATAATGTAACGATTAAATGTATTCATATAAAAAAAAGGTTACATATAGGTTCGAAAATTTGTCGCTAAACATATCGTCGCTGTAGCATAGTTGGATAATGCACCTTCCACGCTTTGGAAACAAATCCAGGTTCGAATCCCAGTGACGCAACAACAATATTTTTCGATAAAATTTATTTTTTTGTATATATTTATAATTAATATATTTAATTCATATTTAAAATATCACAGAGCTATGTTCTGAATAATTACAACTTCACAATAAGAATATGTTCTCCTAATGAAATAATTAATCAGCTCTATGAGTAAGTATACGAATTTTTAAATCTCCTTTACGATTACTCATGCACGTGCATTATGAACGTTTAAATACTTTCCTCACAGAGTAGGTGAGCACGTGCCTTCGTGATAACTTGTGTAAGTACACTGTGCATACACTAAAGATTTATCCCAATTGTGAATAAGAACTTGTGATCTTAAATAGTCAATACGATTACATGTGCAAGTGCACTCTGAACAAAAAAAGGGTTTTTAATCAGCGTGTGTTAGTTAGATTAGCATAAATCTATTTTATATTTATTTCTATATGAGCATCGTTTGCCTTTTTAAACTATACTACAGATTGTGTTACACGTGTACCGCAATGTGCCCACTAAACGATTAGTCTCCATCGTGAGAATACATATGATTTCTTAAACTGACTTTATGATTGCACGAATAAGTACACTGTACACAGGTATACTGTTTCACTTCATTGTGGGTGAGCATGTGTCTTCTTAAAGTAGAATTCAGTTTGCACATGTAAGTGCACTGTGCACACGCAAACGGTTTCACCTCATTGTGGGTAAGCATGTGGTATCTTAAGACGTCTTTACGATTAGACCTGTAAGTGCACTGTGCACACGCAAACGGTTTATCGCCATTGTGAGAAAGCATGTGGCATTTTAAGCTTGATTTGTGATTACACGTGTAAGTGCACTGTGCGCACGCAAACGGTTTCTTCTCATTGTGAGTAAGCATGTGCGTTTTGAATGTACCTTTCAAATAACACGTGTAAGTGCAATGTGCACACGCAAACGGTTTATCTTCATTGTGAGTAAGCATGTGGTTATTTAAGCTGGCTTTGTGATTGCACGTGTAAGTGCACTGTGCACACGCAAACGGTTTATCTCCATTGTGAGTAAGCATATGACTTTTTAAGCTGACTTTGTGATTGCACGTATAAGGGCACTGTGCACACGCAAACTTTTTCTTCTCATTATGGATAAGCATGTGTCTTCTTAAATGATCTTTTAGATAACACGTGTAAGTGCACTGTTCACAAGCAAACGGTTTCTTCTCATTGTGAGTAAGCGTGTGCGTTTTCAAAGTACCTTTCAGATTACACGTGTAAGTGCACTGTGCACACGCAAACGTTTTCTTCCCATTTTGAGTGAGTGTTTGGGTTCCAGAGATTTCTACGACTGATAGTTTAGTGTTCGGATCCATTATAGATATAATTGGGTCATAACGGTACAACATCTTGCCAGAAGGTAGATTTGCGGCCGAAACTGAACCTTGTTTTCTGGACGAACCTGAAATATAAAATTATCTCTATTATTATATAATTATTTATAATAAATTTGAACCAATATTATATATGTAGTGTACGTTGTGATGTTGTGAAGGTACTCTCACTTAAGTTTTGTTGCACGCCATATTTTTACGCATAGCTTTGCCTCTACGCGTACAGGGGACAGTTTCGGTATTTATGAGAGACAGGCTGGCCTAAGAGAGCTGGGGGTCTATTGCTCAAGTAAAACTAGAATATTTAATCACCCGGCCCGGTTTAAAGGGTATATACGCAATATGATTTTTCGTGTCCCTAATTTGCATTGTGCAAATTCTTTGTACTTCAAATTCAATACTTCATTTGTGACATGGCATTATATTATCGGAAAGCACGAAACGACGTCCTATTACCGGAGGGCATATATTTTTACTTGACAACTTTACATGTCCCTCGACTCGCCCGCACCAGGTCAAAATAGAGGCAATGATTTATCAGAATTGAAATAAAGTAATTTATACGCGAAACATAAAACGAAATATGACGTCCCACGATCTACGAAAACTCAAGGAACAAAATGATCTGAAGCTGTAGTCTCGTGCAATGTGGACATAAGTACAGGAAGACGACAAATGCATCACTGAAGAGTTATTTTATTAATTTAATTGAGAAATATTTCTTATTATTATAACAAATAATTTTTTTATTGGCAAATTTTGTTTGTATAGTGAATTTCAATTGATTCTAATTGATCAGCTTCTTGTCATGTTACATTATCTATTTTGCAAAATTGACAAAGAAATATAATTTTTGATTAGCATGAACATTTCTAAATTTAGTATATTTTATATGATAATGTTTACACACGGAGAAAAGTACATTGTTCGGAAATTACATTGAGATATATTAAAAAAAAATCTTTTGACAAAAGGTAAGTAGGTGATTTTGATGACGGTGACCCACTGATCCTATTTACGTACGCTGTAGCTGTCGGTGGAGAGGATAGACCCCTGACTCACGTCTCATGACGTATAATGTTGAAATCTAGTGTGTTACATCAATTAATTACAATTATCTTAACTAGCCTGGTGCTGGCAGAAAAGGAACGAAAGTAGACTGAATGCAGTGGAAATGAGATCACTTAGGCGTATATGTGGCAAATCTATTTATGACAGAGTAAAGAATGTAAAGCTGATGTTAATATAGTGAGTAAGATTGATACAGAATCATTTATATGGTTTGGTCATATAAAAAGGATAAATGAGAAGAGAATGGTAAGAAAGATATATGACGCAAGTGTTGATGGCACCAGAAATAGAGGACGTCCGCGAAAGACTTAGCACGACAAGGTAAACCAGTCAATGGAGGATGGTTCTGTTAGAAGCCTTAACAATCGGCGAGCTTGTATGAAAAGATGTATGAATGTGGATAAGGCGAGTATTGTGTGTCAGAACAGAAGCGTGTGGCGCTCTATCCTCTCTGTCTACCCCCGCGGGCAAGTATATAAATAATATCTGTAAGTAAACTTATATACTTCCCGGCGGGAGTAGATAGAGGGGATAGAGCGCCACACTCTTCTGTCCTGCCACAATTCTCGCCTCATCCACATTCATACATCTTTTTATACAAGCTCGCCGATTGTTAAGCAAGTATATATTACTTATATAACTATATTATATAACTATATTAAACCTTAACTATATTAAATGTAAAGACTTTGATAGGCTTTCTGAACAAAAACATTAATTCTCATATTTTATTTAAAAGTACAACATAGGGTGTTAACAACATATACGTGTTCTAATGAAATTGTAAGGACAAACAACCCAATAGACTTAAAAACCATTTAAGATAGTAAAATGTTTTATAAATCCAAATTTCTCACGGTAACACGAGTCGACAGTGCGGCTGCGTACTGGTAAGGCGTGTTTAAAACGCTTGTATTGTAATGATTTAGATTATATTACAAGACAAACAGCAAACATCTAGTTTCGAGTGCAACAACGACATTTTATCAAAGATTCTACATGTTCTTAGCTCCGAAACTGTACAACACACTTAATACTAACTGAAAATCGTTTAATTCCAATAAGATTACACAAATAAATGGACCCAATATATGATTCAATCAGGAAGAGATGAATCAGAAGCATGGCTATCCAACATTCTAATATAATTTATACAATACCTTCACTAATAATTCACTAGTCCTACAACACTCCCACTACATATATTTTTATTTTATTTTTACTTTTTTATACATATTTGTAATTCTCTTTTTATTCCAAATAACACCACAACAGCACGAAGAAAAAAACTGTCTACTTTAACACAGACTTCAGTATAGCAAAGTAGCCAGGACAACGCTGTATATATCAGAGGTGAAGTCTACTCCGTCCCACACAATAAACTATGAGAATGTCTTATGTTTATTATGTATCCACCTCTGTTAGATCAAAAATATGTATGTCAATATATAAATAAATAAATAAATACATTGACCTTTATTGGCTTTGTGGTTAGAAATGACCATAAACGATCAGATCAAGTGCGAGTATTCTTCTTCATCAATTAATAATCCAAAGAAACCAATTCGTTACCGGCGCACTGGTCCGCCTTCGTGGAGTACTCCGAGCACTCCTGCTTGATGTCAGGATATAATATCTCTATATCAGTGTAGATCGCTTCGCCGCCGCTCTCGGCTGGAGACCCTGGCTCAGGTTTGACGACAATACCGTCAAGGTCGGCACGGTCCATGGCTAGTAGTATCCGTTAGCGAGCAAGAGACATGACACAAATAACTAAATACGGGAGTAGACCATAGAAACCAGTGGGCTATAGACGAATAATATTTTTTTTTTTAGTACCGGTCCTACGTGTATAATTTTTGTTATAACAAGTGTAACGGTCGCATCTCACGTGTGACGTTCACGTATTACGAATATTATTTTTGGCGCGAATTTTAAATTAATGTTTCAGATTTATTCACCTCATCCTCACCTCATCCACAGCGGACGAATGGTTGCTACCACCTCTTCCGCGCATTAGCCGGGGTGGGTTTCTGCCAAACGAAGCTACTCTCTCTCACTCTATGTCTGTCGAACGCACCGGACCTGCTCCGGGGCCGCCGAGCAGCTTTATACCCACCACCATCTTGCCTCGACACGAAGCCGCCAGCAAGCCGGAAGGCATTCGAGGACTTCGTCTTTGACACGAGGCAAGAGGCGAATGTTCCCGCTGCTCATAACGGAGGAACGGAGGCCACCCACTACGAAATGCCCGGACGCAGCCACGGAGACCACATGGCGAGCGAAGCTGCGAATTCCGCGTCCGTGAACTGGACCAGGGGCGGGCTCCAGATGCCGCTTGTCGCACGCGCCGCGGCGGGCCACACGTGGCCATGCAATCGGTCGCAAATGTGAAGACAGACAAAAGTGAGTGGGAAAAATAATTAAGCAATTAGTGAACCCGCATTTAATTAAGGTTAGATATAAGTAGCAGTAAGAATTCACCTTTTTTCATATTTCCTTTGTTGTAAATAAATAAGTGAATTTGTATATAGAAAGACGTGTTCATTTAATTTACCATCTCACCATCTCCTCGTGACCACTAGAAATTTTGATTGCGCGACGACAAGAACGTTGTGTTTATATCACAAGCATTTGAGATGTGGCTATATCGATATATATATATATATATATACATAGATTATCAGCTGTCAAACTAGTTACACTAGCGCAGATAAAATTGATGTAAATAAATACTGGATGACCTTTCTCATCCATCTAATTCTACGATCACACCAGGTGTTCCATCTTTCATACTCATCAACAATGCACCAACTCCACATCAGCGCGCTGTTTCGCCATCCTGGAATACTCCTGCTTGATGTTAGGATACGGTATATCTATATCAGTGTACGGAAGTCCACCGCCTTCTCCTTCATCGCCGCTCTCGGCTGCAGACCCTGGCTCAGGTTTGACGGCAGGAGCATCTGGGGTAGCGTGGTCCATGCTTCTATTTTTTACTTCACAGCACGAGACTATGAACAAATTGTGTTTGTCTTGATGGCTGTTGAGCACTGACACGAGCAAGCAAGAAAAATAATATTTATTAATTCCCCGGTTGGTTCCACGTCTAGGGGTTTTGGAAAAGAGATGTTTAAAAATCATGTTGACGAGCGTGCGTCCTTGTCACACGTACGCAAAGCTTCATCACAGGATTTTGAGGAACGAGTGGAATGTGGGAACTATTTTAAACAAAATATCACTGTTGAGATGAGCGTTGAGGAAGGGTCGGGCGGTATATCACTCGGGACACACCTTTGGACCCACAGATGCCGAATACAGGGTTTTATGCTCGCGTGTCAGATAATTGAGTTTGGAAAGGCGGTAAGAAAGATGGGATGAGGCACCTTTGGGAAGGTGGACTCGTTCCTTCTCGTCCCCTTTGTTGCCGTTAGAAAGAGCCCAAGATGGTCCTCCGGCATTAGATCATTTCGCGGTGCAGATAGTCTCCGCCTATAGGCAGTTTCGGAGCAAACTCTTTGATTTGGGATTTGCTTCTGATTCGTGGTGTACTTGCAGCCGCGTGAGGCAGACGCCGGAGTACATCCTCTGATCCGACTTACTCAGGCACGGAACTGTTCAGGGTCGTTGTGAGGGTGTGGTTATCTAGGTGGGAAATCCTGAGTCGACGTGCTGCGGCGGGTGTCAGATTGCCCTGCCAATCGGACCCACCAGTGTACGTATGTATGTATACATATTTCGTGTAATATAATATTTATAATATTTTTATTTTTTGATTCATAGTACAGTTTAGTGTGTTATTTATATTGTTATAATTAGATAACATTGCAGCCAAGTAAGACATATATTTGGGTACATGTCTTACTTGGCTGCTACACTTACTGTATTATAGCAGACAGTGCCTTTCCTGTACAGTAATAAACAAAGTGTAGTGTTCAATGTGCAAATAAATATATATGTAGAGAAAATCAAGATGCCATTAAATAGCATATAAACACAATGTAAAACTTACAGTAAACAGCATATAAAATAAATCAATGTATATAAACGTAAAATATATTATATAAAAGGTTAAAAAGTATTATATAAGGAGTAAAACAGGATGTATTTAATAGCATATAAATAAAATGTAAAACTTAAAGTAAATCGCATATAAATACAATGTAAAACTTACAGTAAATAGCATATAAAATAAATCAATGTATATAAAAAATAAAAGATATTATATAAAAAATAAAAAAGTATTATAAAAGGAGTAAAACAGGATGCATTTAATAGCATATAAATACAAATGTAAAGCATAAAGTAAATAGCATATAAGTACAATGTTAAATGTATATAAAAAGTAAAAAAAATATTATATAAAGAGTAAAACAGGATGCAATTAATAGCATATAAATACAATGTAAAAATTCAATCTTTCATTTATAAAAAATTAAAAAACTAAGTAAAGTAAGCATTAGACAAAGAGATTACAAATACAAAAGTAAACAAACACATGTACCAATAAATACAAAAGTAAACAAACACATGTACCAATGTATATATTTTATTAAGTTGTAAAACTTGTATAATATTATTACATCTATTAGGCAACACTTGAGAAAATACAAAAAAAGGATTAACTTAGATGGTATATCATCAATTAGCATTAGGTAAAAATGATCAGTTATTAAACGTAGCTACGAAAAGAAGCGCGACTAGTTGCTCTCTTCACAGTTTGTCATCTCTGCCAGATTTGTTTGTGCTTCTCGTAGTAAAAATACATTTTTATTCATGCATGATGGCAATAATCGATTTTTACCACGACCGGGTGAACCAGATAATGGAGAACGGTTATGTTAGAAGCGTCAACAATCGGCGAGCTTGTATGACAAGATGTATGAATGCGACAGAAGAGTGTGGCGCTCTGTCTTCTCTGCCTACCCCCGTGGTGAAACGGCGTGATGGTAAGTTAATTAGTTAGTTATTCTTACATAAGATTTGTACATCACTTGTAGCTAATTGCAAAATTCTTATATATATTACGTGCTCATGTTTTTAAAATAATGTGCCCAATCCACTATACCATATGCGTATCGTAAGTTTTCTTAAAATAATATTTTTATTGAATTAGATACAATTCAATAGATTCACGAACTGTTATATTTCCAACAGTTCGTCACAACTTTCATGTGCACGGCAGCTCTGGTCTCCGCTCACGGCTGGGCCGGCAGCTGGAAGGGAGAAGGTCTGGCCGAGAGCCAGGACCATGGCCACGATGCCTGGGCAGTTGGTAACGGCGCGTGGACTGGTCACGATATGTAGGCCACCCCAGCCCACTACACCGACAGCCAGGACACAACGGTCGCGTCGTAATCACCCTCGAGGTATCCCACGCCAAGGGATCCGCCGCTCATGGTGCTCACGGTGCCTGGGCCGGTTCCGCCCACGGTGCCGCTCATGGATCTTGGGCTCCCGCCCACGGTGCTTGGGTCGGTGCCGCTCACGGAGCTTGAGCTTCCGCTCATGGAGCTTGGACCCCCGCCCATGACGATTTATCAATAAATAGTGCTTTAACAAAGTGTTTTATCTTATTATTTATTTTCAGTTCGAATAAACATGTGCCTTCTTAAATTACTCTTCACACAACATGAGTACATGCACTGTGCACACACAAACGGTTTCACCCCATTGAGAGAGCGTGTGGTCTCTTAAGCTGGCTTTACGATTACACATGTAAGTGCACTATGCACACGCAAATGGCTCCTCCACATTGTGAGAAAGCATGTGGTTTCTTAAGCTGACTTTATGATTACACGTGTAAGTGCATTGTGTACACGCAAACAGTTTCTCGTTATTGTGGGTGAGCATGTGGTTTTTTAAGTTATCTTTACGATTGCACGTATATGTGCACTGCACACACTCTAAAAGTTTCTCCCGATTGTGTGTAAGCATGTGGTTTCTTAAACTAACTTTACGATTACACTTGTAAGTGCACTGTTCACACGCAAACGGTTTTTCCTCATTATGGGTAAGCATATGCCTTCTTAAAGTAGCCTTCATATTACACGTATACGTGCACTGGACACACGCAAACGGTTTCTCCTCATTATGGATAAGCATGTGGTTTCTTAAGTTGTCTTTACGATTACACGTGTATATGCACTGTGGACACGCAAAAGGTTTCTCCCCAGAGTGGGTTAGCGCATGGTGTGTTAAGCTGTCTTTACGATTGCACATGTAAGTGCACAGTGCACACTTAAATGGTTTCTCCCCATTTTGAGTAAGTGTATGGGTTGCTGAAATATCTTCGGCTGATAATGTATTAGTCGGATGCTTTATAGACACAGTTGGGTTAAAACGGAGCAACATCTTACCAGAAGGTAAAGTTTCGGCCAAAACTGAATCTTGTAGTCCGAGAGCATCTGCGATAAAAAAAACCTTAATTTATAAATTATTGAATCAATAAGTATGTATAATATAGAAATCTAGTGTGTTGTATCAATTAATTAAATAAATGTAAGAACTGTTGACGCAAGTCGAGTACCTACTCCCTGTGTATTTGTCCTTCCAATATAAATCTATATACCTTTCCCGCTCTGGCCGACTAATTACCTAGTTATCTCGCCGTTGGGGAGACAGATTACCTTCTGACACCGAACCGTCAAGATCTATGTTTTTTTTAACCAGGCTAGGACCACTAAAAGGCGATGTTCTAAGCATCTACTTAAGTGTAGTGATATCTCAGTTCTTTACTAAAAAAAGTGCAAGTCAACTGGAGGTGAAAACTATCCAATTTATTCAGTAACCGACATTGTGCAGGTTGCTCACACTGTGTAAGAACATAATCAATTTAATACATCAAAATTTGATGGAATTTTGAGACCTTTATAAAACTGTTCATAGTAAAAATTCTTAAGGCAAGCCGCATATAAATTATATTTTATTACTTATTAAAAAATTATGTGCGTGTGTGTGGGTACACACATAAATAATAAGTTTATTTTATATTTTTAAAGATGTGACACCCGACAACCCGACCCAACCTCAAGACAAAACTGAACGGGTATCGTGAGAAAGTTAAAGATCAAAGCACAGAGGAGGCAATATTTAACGAACAAGAAGGAAATCCGGAACCGGTATAAGGAAGTAAACACCAGAACTGCCGAGAAGATAAAAATATTAACTACATATTGGAACAGGTGAGGAGAATGAATGAAAATAAATGAAACAATGTTATTGTTAGCGCCATTAAATGTATTACGCACGCACATCACATTGGATTACAGAAATATGTATTTTCCCTCTTACTCTTGTCCTATCCTAGTCCCTACGCACGAAGGAGAAAGAAGATTCCTGCAGTCTGCTTGATACGCCTGAACGAGCTACTCCGCTTTTGAAACCGAACACGGTACGTTGCCGTCGCTGTAAACACGCTTACAACCGCTAACCTTAATTACCGCTAATTTATATTTTTTTACTACCGCTAATATATTTAATACAATTACTTTTTTAATGCGAGTGTCATCAAGTGCGTGACATAATTCTGCGTCGCTTGTGAATTGGTGGACCAGGGAGAAAAGAACCAGCTTTCAGAGATCGGAGACCCACAAGTAAGTGCCATCCTGTCTATTATCTCCCGATAACCCGCCAACTTTCCACTTATCATTCTACTTGAGTTTATTAGCACTACTCGAGTCAGAAACTTGAGTAGTGCTAATAAACTCAAGTAGAGTAATAACATTGTTTTATTTATATCTATCCATTATGATAAAACTCTACAAATTTAACGCTGATTCTATTATATTAGATTAAGAGGACGTAGCAGAGTTATGGACACAGTATTGTGAAAGCATGATTAAGAACCTGTATAATTGGGAAGACGAACCTGTTGTCTTGCAACAGGAAGTAGAACTAGCAATCAAAAAGCTGCTGAACCAGACCTGATCACACCAGAAAACATACATGAAGGCACGAGAATTATCCATAAAATATTACAAATACTAAATTAATGTATTAATTATAAATATATACATATAAAATCAATTTTGTCGAAAAATATTGTTTTTGCGTCATCGGGATTCGAACCTGGATCTCTATTTCCAATCAGGGGAAGTACACTGCCAATTGTGTTATAACGCCACTTTTACTTTTCATGACAAATTTTCGAACCTATATGTTACACTTTTTCAAATTTATACATCTGTCGTTCCATTATTTGAAAGAGCCATTTACCTTATTTTTACAGAATCTCAAATACCTTTGAGTGATCTGACAGCGGACGCCAGAATTATCAATACATTTTTTTAAATTTTGGACACATTGATACAACTTATATTATTAAAGAGAACACATTCCCATTGTGAAGTTGTAATTATTCAGAACAGACGGTCTGTGATATTTTATGTAACATATAGGTTCGAAAATTTGTCATGAAAAGTACTGGCGCTATAACACAATTGGTAGTGTACTTCCCCGGATTGGAAATAGAGATCCAGGTTCGAATCCCGGTGACGCAAAAACAATATTTTTCGACAAAATTGATTTTATATGTATATATTTATAATTAATACATTAGTATTTAAAATATCACAGAGCGTCTGTTCTGAATAATTACAACTTCACAATAAGAATGTGATCTACTTAATAAAATATTCCAATTCATTTGGAAGTCTCCTAATTGGCTATTAAGGGCTTCACATAATACTATAATATTTATCGTCTAGTTGCTCTCATATCACATACGAATGGTGCTGAATATTCTACAAGCCAGATTATAAAACATTCTCTCATAGCAAATAGCAGCAGAATAGGCAGGGTTTGTTAAAGGTTGAGAAACCAGAGAGCGAATCTCAAATGTACGGCAGATAATCGAGAAGGTTCGTCGATTATTCACTCCATTATACCTTAGTTTTATTAACTGCTCAAAAGCCTTTGTTAAATGGACGAAGCTACGGATGGTTCTTGAGGACATGGGAGTCCTACCACACTTGAATGAACACCTAAAAAGCTTTCGTAGTGAAAATACTGAGTCAGCTACGAGAGCGACTCAGGAACGAGACGCGGAGATGTGCGATACTGGCCAAATCTCATCTGATTGAGGCCACTCAATATCAACACAGAGATGAAGACGTTTAAATTTGTTTAAATTCACTTGTTCCTTCGTCAAGACGGACGCACACTACCTGATCCATAAAAAAAATATCTCAACTGTCGAGCGGTGGTGTAGGAGACATGGGATACAATTCCGATGATCGGGTTCCATATTTACAGTAAGTGTATGACATTAACTACATATTTTAAAAACTATCTAAACTAATTATATATTATTAAATTAATACAGTTTGATACGTCGTAGAGATGTAAATACAAGTATGCGACAATATCTACGAGGGTTAAATATAATTTAGAATTGTTTTTTATCACATAGAGTGCAAGTTCTCTCCAATATCAATTGATAATTCAAAGGAACCTTTCCTTACCGCCGCGCCGGTCGGCCATTCTGGAGAACTCCGAGCACTCCTGTTTGATGTCGGGTAAGGATATGTCTATATCAGCGTAGGGCGCTCCGCCCTCTTCTTTTTCATCACCGCTTTCGGCTGGAGACCCTGGCTCAGGCTTGACGGCTGCACCATCAGGGTCAGCACGGTCCATGGCTAGTCGAATCTGCCGGCGAACACGAGCCGCGCGACACAACTAACCAAAATTGGTGGTCGACCATAGAAACTGGGGGGCCATAGACGAATTATATTATCCTTTTTTTACGAAACGATCCTACGTGTTGGAATTTTATCATAGCAAGGTTGATAAAAACGTAACGTTTTGGTCGTTGCGCAATCAATATTTTTGGTGGTCACGAGGAGATGGCGGGGATGTAAATTAAGGCAATACATCTTTTCATATGCAAATTCACAAATTTATTTACAACACAAGAATATAAGTAAAGACAGGAAAGTTAATACGTTAGTGTAGTTCATGTATCATATGTGTATGGTGGGATAAGGTCCCGTGGACTGTAATCTAGAATGATTTTAAGTATTTGACGCAACCCGAAATGGAAGTCTGAAGGAAACTAAGGCTAATGGATATGGCCTACCTTGTTCTAAAGTCCTGGGTTAGACTGCACCTCCGCTTGACGAGCACGTATATTATGCCGATCCGAGATCTCTATAACGACACTTCCGAAACGGATTCACTTCCTCTGCGCGGTCCAAGCGATACGCACGGCGTGAGGGTAGAGCGGCAGGAAGAAGCACGAAAAAACTTAATGCTTCGCGGTCGAAGCACAATCGGCCAGAGCGGGACAGATATAAAATGATTGGATGGATGAAAGAGAACAGAGTATAATTCGACTAGCGCCAACATTGTACTTAACTTCAATCGGAAACTTGGGAACCAGCGATCGAAGTCGTTTACATAGACATTACATATTGATCAACTTATCTACCTATTAAACCATACATTATGTCTGATCCTACTGCTGTTATCAGTCTGACCAATATCAGTGTCTACCCCTCCGACCAAACTTTGCACCGATAGATTCAAAGAAAGGTAAGGTAAACTGTACAGTTTTTTTAGATTGTTCATTCCATGTATGTTGATGGGTAAATTTTCAAAATAAGATGGTTTCAGACAGGAAGTTTTTTTATTGTTAATATATGTGTAGTGACCCACAAGCTTGGATACTGGGATATCCAACTACTGTCCAAGACTCGGTCAATCAGGGTTTTTGTGGAGGACAAGAACACACTATTATCACAATAGACTTCTGCAACCATTTATTTATGATATAATTAATGTACGTATAAACTGAATAATAGTTGTTACTCTTATAGATACAAAATAGTAGTAGTAGCTAGTTCTGATTTGTTCTATATATATATGGAAAGATAGTATAGTGATAAATATTTAGTTAATGTTACGCGCCAAATACTCAAAGACCGCATTTCAGGATAACCACTGCAAGAGATTACCAGGATTGCCGTTAGAAGGAAGGACGCGCAACTAACTTCGGAGACATAGCACTCTTCTTACCGCCTTTGCCGTGTGTGTCGTGCGTACTCTGATCGTGCCTTGAAAATAAAGTCGAAAACAAACCCATAACGTTCATATTAATCACACCCAACTTAATATTAATTAAGAAAATAACCAACACTTAATTAATGATATGGTTAGCATAAGATTACTTCAAGGAGGTTAATATTTACTTTAATATCATTGGTAAGTGAAGTTAAATAATAATTAATTTTTTTTTGATTCATAGTGCAGTACAGTGTGTTATTATATTGTTATAATCAGATAACATTGCAGTAAAGTGAAACTTGTATTTGGGTACCCTGCCTGCTACACTAGCATCTCACTGTATTATAGCAGACAGTGCTTCAATATTTATTTGGGGGTTAGGACGGTGGTTAAATGAAAGATATGGTTTTGGCGTGTGGCGGCTTATTGTGGCATTATAATAGAAACAATGGAGACATAGAATGAAATGAATGAATGAATGATGTGGAAGGTGCGTGTGTATTACGAAATGAAATGATGTGAAGCGATTTGGCGGTCTCGCTCGGCGCTCCCGGGCCGGAAAAACCGCCGTTGTAGAACGATGAAACCCGAGAGACTGCCTGGCGGTGAATTCTGAGCCAGGCTTGTAGCAGCAGCCGGTAGCGCTGTCGCTAGCGTCGATGCCGACTGAGATGGGGGTGGATTTGAATTCCGGTCGCTACATATGTAGTGTTCAATATACTAATAAATATACAGAAAGAGTCAATCAAGATGCGATAAGGTAGCATATTAATAAAGGGTTTTTCATTAAAGGCGCTCAAACTTTTTTTTAAAATAAAACAAAAACGAATGAATAAATCTAAAAAAAAATTATTATGTTTTGAAGTACATTTAGTGGCAATTATGTATGAAATTCAATTTCATTGACCACCGCGGGCACGTTTGCAGAAGTCCAATCGTTGAATCCAATTTTCCACCACTTTTTCACATAATTCGGCCCGAATCGCACCAATTTCGCGTTCAATATTTTCTCTTAGCTCTTGTAACGTCGCCGGCTTGTTGGTATAGACCAAAGATTTAACATAGCCCCAAAGAAAATAGTCCAATGGTGTTAAATCGCATGATCTAGGCGGCCATTGAACTGGTCCATTTCGCGAAATAACACGCTCACCAAATTTGGTTTTCAATAAGTCAATTGTTGCGTGTGCCGTGTGACTGGTAGCGCCTTGTTGAAACCACATATTGGCCAAGTCCATACCTTGCAATTGAGGCCAAAAATAATCAGTTATCATGGAGCGATAACGATTACCATTCACAGTAACATGACGATTAGCATCATCAACAAAAAAATATGGTCCAATGACACCTCCGGCATGTAATCCACACCAGTGATTTTTCCGGGATGCAATTGTGTTTCGTGAAGCACGTGTGGATTGGTGCCTGCCCAATAACGCATATTTTGCTTGTTTACATATCCATTGAGCCAAAAATGAGCTTCGTCGCTAAAGATGATTTTTCGATGGAATTCAGCATCATTTTCAAATTGTTGTGAAGCCCAATTGAGGAATTGGCGACGCTTCAAATGGTCAAGCGGCTTTAGTTCTTGTGTCAACTGGATCTCGTATGGATGTAGGCCAAGATCTTTTCGCAAAATTCGCCACAATGACGTCACAGAAATGCCCAATTGTTGAGAACGTCGTGTTAGTGACTCATTTGGGTCATCAAGAACAGATGCTCTAGCGGCGGCAATATTTTCCTCACTTCGTGCATTTCTTTGTCTCACTGGCACTGGAACATTATGTAGCGACAATGTGCTTTCAAATTTTTGCACCAAACGTTGAATTGTTGATGTGGCAGGCAAGTGATGACGACGATAAAATGGTCGTAATGCTCTTAAAGTTGCGGTGAGCGAACGCAAATTTTGGTAGTAGATTTGAATAATTTGCAAGCGTTGCTCCGGTGTGTACTGCTCCATGATGATTTGCCAACTAAGTACGAGTGTTAACCTCAAAAAAAATTTAAGAAATATGGCGTAGTTTCTTGTCCCTGTTGAAAGAAAGTTTGAGCGTCCCTATTGAAAAACCCTTTACAATAAAATCGAGAATACATAGCATCTGACCATTCTCATTCGTAATTTAAGGTTGAGATCTTGATTATAGAACATATTTTTCATGCGGATAAAGGTTCCATGAGTTTGCTCAATGTGGCATTTGATTTCAATGGAAAGATTCCATATTTCATTTATATTGCAGCCCGAGTATATAAAATTTTGTATCTTTTGCATAAACATCTGTACTGAAAATTCCAGATTTTTTAAAAATATTTTGTATTTGTTACTGTGATAAATCTTATATTACCACCAGATTCCCTTGGGGTTCTATCCTTTGATTACTTGAGTACCAATTCTTTGTAAATGAAACTCAATCTTTCCGGGTAACAATATTATACGTTTATTACAATACGTTATACAGTAATATAAATTATACATTCAGAGATAGACTATTCAGAAGAAGCTGTGATGGAAGAGACCTGTTCCCCCAGACAAGGCCATAATAATGGGTTTATTCCAGTGTAATTGTTTTTTTTTATGAACACTTGACTTGCCATAAAAATAATACATATTATATAACAAATTAAAATTGCGAAATATCATTTATGTTACGAAAAGAAAACGAAGTAAACTATAAATAAATAAGTTGATACATATATATAAATATAAACAAAATATAAATACTTCAGTCACGGCCATTATTGTATCACCGTTCATCCCTCATCAATCATCTACTCACTTTCATGGCACACACACACACACATACATTGACCAAGTGACAGTTCTCACAGTTACCACACGCAGGTTAGTCTTTTCAACTCACACATATAAGTGCACTGTAAACATTTAAACGGTTTCACACCAGTGTAAGCATGTTGTTCCTTAAGGAAGCTTTTTAATAACACTTGTAAGGACACTGTTAACATTTTTACCTAGTAAGCGTATGGGAGTTTAACTCATCTTGACGACTGTACGTACGAGTGCACTATGGATATGAGAAAGTATGCAGTTATTTGAGCTAACATTAAGATACCGCGTGTAAGTTCACTGTGCACACGCAAACGATTTCTCTCCTATGTGAGTAAGCATGTGCCTTCTTGAATTAGCCTTCAAATTACGACAATAAGAGTACTGTAAACATGCAAACATCTTATCTGTGTTAGTTAACACGTTGTTGCGTAAATTAGTTTTAAGATCACACGTGTAAGCGCACTATATACATGCAAATAGTTTCTCACAAGAGTGAGTGACGTTGTCATTTAAGTATTCTATACGATTGAAGAAAAAATGTACCTGTTCACACGCAAATAGTTTCTTCCCACTGTGAGTAAGAATGTGTTATCAAAAACTGTATTAATGATTTCACTTGTGAGTGCACTGTACACGTACATACGGTTTCTCAACATAGAGAGTAAAGCATGTGGTTTCTTAAGCTAGCTTTATGATTGCACGCGTAGATGCGCTGTGCACATGCAAACAGTTTCTATTTATTGTGAGCAATCATGTTGGATTTTAAACTGGATTTATAATTAGACCTGTAGGTGTACTATGCACACTTATACAGTATCTCCTTATTGTGAGTAAGCATGTGCCTTCTTAAATAAGCCTTCTGATTACACATGTAATTGCACTGTGCACACGCAAACGGTTTCTTCTCATTGTGAGTAAGCATGTGCCTTCTTAAATTAGACTTCATATTACAACTATATGAGCACTGCGAACATGAAAATGGTTTCTCCGCTGTGTGAGTAAGTACGTGGGTAATTAAATTGACCTTACGATTGGAGATGTAAGTGCACAGTGCGCAAACGTACAGTTTCTTCGCACTGTGAGAAAGCATATGGTAACTAAAACTGACTTTACGATTACACGTATAATTGCACTGTTCACACACAAACTGTTTCTCCATATTGTGACTAAGCATGTGATTTCTTAAGGTGTCTTTACGGTGACAAGAGTAAGTGCACTGTAAACACGCAAACGGTTTCTCCTCATTGTGCGTAAGAATGTGCCTTCTTAAGGAACCCTTCAGATTGCACGTAAAAGTGCACTGTGCACACGAAAAACGTTTCTCCTTGTTGTGAGTAAGCATGTGCTTTTTTAAATATGCCTTCAGATTGCACACGTAAGTGCACTGTGAACACTCAAACGGTTTATTGCCATTGTGAGTTAGTGTATGTGTTCCTGAGATTTCTTTGGCTGATAATGTACTGTAAGGTTCCATTTTAGGGGTAGAAATAGACACAATTGGGTAAACGCCAGAAAGTAAAGTTGGGGCCATAACTGAATCTTGTAGTCCGAGGCAGCCTGCAATAAAAAAATAATTATAATTTATAAAAGTTTGAACCAGTAAGTACATATAATGTAGAAATCTAGTTTGTTGCATTAAATAATTACAATTGGTTCAACTACATTAAATGTGAGAACTTTGACAGATTTCCAGAATAAAAATAATTCTCAAATTTAGGGTCTACTCGTCATATACGCGTTCAAATATTATAATCTAATATGGAAATGAAAGGTTGAACTACCATTCCTCAGTAACCGCCATTCCTACATTCGTCTCAAATTTGAGATGTCAATAATATTTAGTTATTGAAAAATACAGTGTGTTCACGCGCGTTTGATTCTTTTGATTGCTAGCTTTGTGTAGTGGTGTGCCTGTTTCACACAGTATCGGAGAAGTCGGTACTTGACTTCACTAGATACTGTCAAACCGTCATCGGAATAGGACGACTATCAAAGTATATTCAGCCATGCGTGGAATTAGAGTGGAGTTGGAACTAATTGCTCTCATATCCCCACACGAGTAAAGTGAAGCTGAATATTCTACAGTCAGATTACAAAACATTCTCTCATCACAAATAGTAGCAGAACGGGCAGGATTTGTTAAGAGTCGAGGAACTACAGAGGGGTCGAGAAGGCTCGTGGATTCTTCGTTGAAGTCGGTAATATTACTTCAAAAAGGTCTTCATTAAAATGGTAGTAAGTCAAGATAAATCAAGCTGCGAAGGCGACCGAGGATCGAGACTTTGGGAGGTGCATTACTCATCTGATTGAGGCCACTATATGGCAAGACACACAAATAACTCAATTATCAAGCGGTAGGGGAGGAGAGAGTGACGTTAAAATGTGAAACATTTATGATTATCGCGTTCCTCGGTAACGTAAGTAGTTTGTACATGCTCAACGTCAACATGATTGCGCGGGCAGTCTGTCTCCACTGCTAGAGGTACCAGAGAAGCGGATGCATTGCGACACGAATGTCATCTAATCGAGTCCACTATATGTCATAATGACATGAAGATAGAAAGTAGAAGAAAATATATATAACTGAATAATTATTTTTTTGACGTTTATAGTAGATCACGATCCGTGAGCCAATCATCGATATCTTTGAGTCACACTCACTATATCTGGAAATATCGTGATTCGTGATTTTTTTTAAAAAAAATTTTTTATTTGGTTGTGAGCCGTTATTCGGCACAATAGCATATTAAACGAAAATATTCATGAAAAAAAGACGTTATAATTCGTGATAAGCGCCATCTAGTAGATTCCGCCAAAACGTTTTGCGCATTTGACCTGAAATGCTGAGAATTTGACCCGAAAATCGATCTCACATTTATAAAGGGTTTTCATTTTCTTTGTTATGATGTTAAATTATATACAATATAATTATTGTATATAATTTAACATCATAACAAAGCATAGACCTCATGATGAATGTTAACAAGTGGAAAGTGATGGTATTCGAGAAGGAGGAAAGCTAAATACTTGGAGGTGATGAATGTTTGGAATAAGTAGATGAGTTTGTATATTTGGGAAGTATGTTTGATAGAAAAGGAAACGAGGGTGACTGCAGGAAATAAAGTGAACGGCGCTTTGAATGGAATTACATCTAACGGGAATTTGTCAACCGAGGCAAGACTAGCGGTGCACAATGGAATCCTGGTACCGACACAGACGTATGGAAGTGAGGCCTGGAGCTGGCAGAAAAGAAACGAAAGTAGACTGAATGCAGTGGAAATGAGATCACTTAGGCGTATATGTGGCAAATCTATTTATGACAGAGTAAAGAATGAAGAAAGAAGGAAAGAATGTAAAGCTGATATTAGTATAGTGAGTAGGGTTAAGAAAAAATCACTTAGGTGGTTTGGTCATATGGAACGGATGAATGAGGAGAGAACGGCGAAAGATATATGACGCAAGTGTTGATGGCACCAGAAATAGAAGAAGACTTGGCACGGCCGGGTAAATCAGTTAACGGAGGATGGTATGAGAAGATGTATGAATGTGGATGAGGCGAGAATTGTGTGTCAGGACAGTAGAGTGTGGCGCTCTATTCTCTCTGCCTACCCCCACGGAAACGGCGTGACAGTAAGTAGAGGTAAATGGGCAAATACATAAATTAGTAAATTATTTAACCTATTGTTGATATATCTACTTCGACACATTTTCGTGTAATAATTTTAATAAAACACTTTAGTCTTTATCGACATCTAGTGAGATTCGCCTTCGTTCATTAATAATGCAAAAAAAAAAACAATTCCTAACCGGGTGGCTGGTCGGCCTTTCCGGAGTACTCGGAGCACTCCTGCTTGATGTCGGGGAGGGATACGTCTAGATCAGCGTAGGGCGCTCCACCGCCCTCTCCTTCATCGCCGCTCTCGGCTGGTGACCCTGGCTCAGGCTTGACGACAACACTATCAGGGTCGGAACAGTCCATGACTAGCGGTATCAGCTGGCGAGATACGCCTCGCAGTTAACATAAAATGGTGGTCGACCATAGAGGCAGGCGGGCCATAGACGAATTATATTATTCTTTTTTACGGACCGGTCCTACGTGTAAGATTTTTGTCACAGCAAGGTTTAGATATTAAAAGAAACAACTAGAAGCTTTTAAGATGTGGCTATATTGATGTACACTTCATTATTAATTAAGTATTAAAAGCTATACAGGGTGGCCCAAAAAAAGTGAGATCATTTCTTAACACATGAGCTGTTTCAAAATATAGTATTATTAATCATAATTTTTAATGGAATTTTTTTTGATAAATGATTAAAAAAACCCCATATTGCATCATCTACTGTCCTGTTCGGTGGCCACACGCCTGGCGAGATGAAATTAACATTCTGACGACGAAAAAAGTTGGTTGCTTTTCTGTTTGTGTGTGATGGAGCTCCTTTCTGACGTCCAGTCAAGCTGTGATGTCTAGCTATACTCCAGGCATTGTTTTGAATTTCTTTGATCATTTTTCTAGCTCCCCGATAATTATAAATTGGCAAATTTTTTGATCAGAATATCCTGCAGCGATTTTTATCATTCTGGTTAACAATTATAAAAAATCAAATATAAACAATGTGAAAATTAATAATCAAAGATGGCGACGGGAAATTGTCGAAATAAAACGTAATATAGGTAAACGGGTAAGTAAGTAAATTAGTAAATTGTTTAAGCTATTGTTGATATACTTCAACTCATTTTCATGTCATTATATCACATTTCACCAAATGTTTTCATTTTTTTGGGCCATCATGTTTATATTTCGGACATATTCATTAATCTTTGAACAGTATTTTTTTATGCAGTTGGTACCCTGCGTGCTTGTGGCTGGTGAAGGATGTGTTGTAGGATGAAGTCACCTTCGTTCAGCTATTTCTCGATGACGGGAGTGGAGGCGACAGGTTTCACTCTGCGTTGACCACATTTTCAATGAAGATGTACTTAGACCCACAAACACGTAGAACTAACAAAAAGTAAGTTTCAAAAGCTGCATATGTAAGCGTGATAGATGTGTGACCTCTCAGCACGACAGTGCGGGGTACACGGAAGGCAGCAGAGACGTACCAAGAAATAAGTAATCTTGGCTGCGTAACATCAGAAATTGGCTTTATGTTCAATCCGCCGAAATTTTATACATTTAGCACGGGGTAATCAGCATCAGTACTAGGTACTAGAGTGTGGCTCGTGAATAAGAAATGTTAAATCGTCCGCTCACTGCTGTAGCCAAAATACCACAACACTGTGTAGAAATTGGTCATTGACAATAATAATATTAGTTAAGGAATAGCAGAAATTTAGAATAACTTCTTGAAATATATTAACTTTCTTATTAAGGAAAACACATTCTTATTGTGAAGTTGTGATTAGTCAGGACATAGGTCTGTGATATTTTAAATACGAAATTAATGTATTAATTATAAATATATACATATAAAATCAATTTTTTCGAATAATGTATGTTGTCCAAAATTTAATAAAAATGAATTGATAATTCTGGCGTCTACTCGATTTACTCAAAGATATTTGAGATTCTGTAAAAATAACATAGATGACTTTCAAATAATGGAACGTTTAAATTAAAATATCACAGACCTGAATAATTACAACTTCACAATAAGAATGTGCCCACAAAAAAGAAAACTACTGCAAAAACTCGTCGCAAGGTAATGCAGTGTGCCAAAACGAAACCTTCCTGTGGTAAAGATGTTTCAGGGACGAACATCTGTCGACAACGACATGCAGATCATAGGCAAACTATCCATTTCTGACATCCAAAACCATTGCAGTAATTCCACTCCCTACCCCTAATTCGCTCGACCTTGCTCTCTTTGACTCTTACCTAATCCACAAAATAAAGCAACGGAAAAAAGGGAGATGTTTTATCCCAATTAACGAGATCCAAGTTGAATCGCAGGAGGACTTCAACGATCTCACTCTTTAGAACTTTTGGTAAATCATGACAGAGACGGAAAGTAGCAGTGATAATAAATTTATTACAAGAAATAATAAACATATAAATATAAAATTTAGTAATCGGATTCACTCAATCATGAATAAGCGGATTAAAATGCATTTATAATATTACATGTAAGTGAACCGTGAACATGAAAACAGTCAATCTGTTCTATGACTTCTTACATGTCATTTATGATTACACAATTACAGGCACTCTGAACATGTAAATACTTTCTCTCCAGAGTGCGTGGGAATGTGGCGTTATGATTACTTGTGTGAGTGTACTATATAGATACTAACGGTTTAAGCCGATTGTGAATAATCTTAAATAGTCTAAACAATTTGTTGTATTAGTGTACTATGAACACAAAAAAGATATCTAACCTGCGTGAGTTAGTATGTGTTGGCTTAAATCAACTACACGTCTACAACTGTATGAGCATAGCGAACAAGAAAAAGATTTCCCTTCAGTGTGAGTACACATGTGCCTCTTAAGACTATCCTTCAAATTAGATGTGTAAGTGCAATGTGCACAAGCAAACGGTTTCTCTTTGGTATGAGTAAGCATGTGCCTTTTTAAAGAAGAATTCAGATTACACCGGAACGTGCACTGTGCACACGCAAACAGTTTCTCCTCATTGTGGGTAAGCATGTGGTTTCTTAAGCCGTCTTTGCGATTGGACTTGTAAGTGCACTGTGTACACGCAAACAGATTCTCCTCATTGTGGGTAAGCATGTGGTTTCTAATGCTGACTTTATGATTGCAGGTGTAAGTGCAATGTGGACATAAAAACGGTTTTCTCTCATTATGAGTGAGAGTGTGCGTTTTTAAAGTACCCTTCCGATAACATGTGTACGTGCACTGTGCACACGCAAACTGTTTATTGTGAGAAAACACGTGGCTTCTTAAGGTGGCTTTATGATTACTGGTAAAAGTGCAGTGTGCACACGCAAACAGTAACTCTTTGTGGGTAAGCATGTGGTTTTTTAAGCAGTCTTTACGATTCGATGTGTAACTACACTTTGTACACGCGAACGGTTTTTCATCATAGTGGGTTAGCATATGCCTTTTTAAATTAGCCATCAGATTACACCGAAAACTGCACTGTGCACAGGCAAACCGTTTTTCCTCGTTGTGGTTAAGCGCATGCTTTGCTAAGCTGACTTTACGTTTGCACGTATATGTGCATTGTGCACACGCAAAAATTTTATCTCCATTGTGAATAAGCATGTGACTTTTTAAGTTGGTTTTGAGATTGCACGTGTAAGTGCACTGTTCACATGCATACAGTTTATCTCGATTGTGAGTAAACATGTGGTTTCTTAAGTTAGATTTGTACACACACGTATAAGCGCACTGTACACACCAAAACGGTTTGTCTACATTGTGGGAAAGCATGTGACTTTTTAAGCTAATTTTACGTTTGCACGTGTAAGTGCAATGTGCACATGCAAACGGTTTATCTACACCGTGAGTAAGCATGTGACTTTTTAAGCAGGCTTTACGATTGGTCTTGTAAGTGCACTGTGCACACGCAAACGGTTTCTCCTTATTGTGGGTAAGCATGTGGTCTCTAATGCTGACTTTATGATTGCAGGTATAAGAACAATGTGCACATATAAATAATTTACTTTCATTGTGGGTTAGCATATGCGTTTTTAGAGCACCCATCCGATAACAAGTGTACATACACCGTGCACACGCAAACGGTTTCTGCTGGTTGTGAGTAAGCACGTGCCTTCTGAAATTGGCGTTATGATTACATATGTAAGTACATTGTGCACACTTAAACAATTTTTCCCCATTTTGAGTAAGTGTATGGGTTCGTGAAATTTCTTTAACTGATAATAAATTGTCCGGATCCATTTTAGACATAATTGGATTAAAACTAAATAACATCTTGCCAGAAGGTAGAGTTGCGGCCGAAACTGATTCTTCTAGTTCGAGGGAACCTGCAAAATAAAAAATATGTATTTATAAAAATTTTAACTAATAAGTATGTAGTGTACGTTGTGACGTTGCGCAGGTACTCCATTAATTTTTTGGTGCGCGCCATATTTTTCAGTATGGTGTTACTAAAGTTTGCGCCTGAGTGGTCATTGAACAGTTCCTGTATGTAGAATCTTTATTCATCCGGCCTGGTATAGACGGTAATTAAATTTGTAATATAAATTCGCGTAACTCTATGTGCGACGGGCGTGATCCTAATTTGCATTGTGAAAATTCTTTGTTCTAGAAACTCAATATTTCTTTTCTAACTTATTGGAGAGCACATTCTTTTGAAATTTCGTCATGTTACTGGAGAGCATATTATTTTTAGTTGGCAACTTTTCATGTCCCTCGACTCGCCGAAATATATATTGTCAACATTTTAAGCGGCTAGACAAAGGATACCATGTATGCGTCCATGTATTTGTTTTGACTTATTTTCGTCTGGCGGCCCCTAGACAATACTAGTAATATAACTATTTGAGGGGCGTTGCGCCTATCTGTACGTTTTATGACACAACCTGCTCGGGTTCCGACGAGAAGATTATACGCTTAGAGGATGCTTGCATTTTGGCTGTATAGAGCGTCTGTTGATGCGTGAGAATATGTATATTATTCGTAGTATTGTGTAATTTTTATCATTAATTTTTTAGCAGAAACATTACGGCACATCATGCAATTTCATTTAATCATACTAAAAATTAAATATCTATAAAAAATCTCCCACAAAACGGTTGAAAATCTGAAAACTTGTGGTGGGTCTAAAATGACCCACCACTGCCGGACATGTTTTGTTTTGACCCACCGGGCAGTATGTGATAATAGTTGTATTTGGAAAATTTGACCTTTGACGGCTATATACTGATATTTTTAATCACGGTATGATAAATATTAAACCACGCTCTAGGGCGTCTACAACGTTTAAAACTAGTACTGTAATAATTTAGATTATACACTTTTAACTATAATTAGAAATGTGCCTGAAATGTGAGTGTATTCACCCTCATCAATTAATAATTCAAAGAAACCAATTCTTTACCGGCCTTCACGGAGTACTCCAAGCACTCCTGCTTGATGTCAGGATACGATATGTCTATGTCCGCGTAGGGCGTTCCACCGCCTTCTCCTCCATCGTCGCTTTCGGCCGGAGACCCCGGCTCAAATTTGACGACTGCACTATCAGGGTCGGTACGGTCCATGACTGGTTGTTTCTGACAGCGAGCACGGGACACGTGACGCAAATAACTTAAAATGGTGGCGACCATAGAAACAAGTATGCCATAGACAATTTATATTAATTTATGTTCATGGACTAGTCGTACATGTCTGATCTGTCAGCATTTTGTCATACCTGTATTTGTTTTGACTTAATTTCGTCTGACGGCCCCTAGACAATACCAGTAATATAACTATTTGAGGGGCGTTGCGCCTACCTGTAAGTTTTATGACATTACATGCTCGGGTTCCGACAAGAAGGTCACATGCTCAGTGGATGTTTGTATTTTGGCTGTGTAGAGGGCGTCTGTTGATGCATGAGAATATGTACATTATTCGTAATATTTTTTAGCAGAAACATTACGGCTCACATTCTATTTCATTAAATCATATTTAAAATGAAATATCTTTAAAAAAATCTCTCACAAAACGGTTGAAAAACAGAAAACTTGAGATGGGTCTAAAATGACTTCGCTGGACGTGTTTTCTTTTGACCCACCGGGCTGTAAGTGTTAATGAAGAATTTTTTTATACTATACCTATTTTTTAAAAAAGGAACAGTATCAAAAGACCATCAATCGTATTAATCAGCCAACGGTTTTTTCGTCCAGCGATCTTATTATTATGTCCGGACAAGAAATTAAAATCACATGAGACATATAATGGTCTACAAAAGAGGGAAAGTGTTTCATACAAAAAAAAACTCTTAACATATCTCAAAATGATTTTATTCAATATATACATGCATTCTAAAGAAGCGTGCCAAGTGGATGTAGAATGCGGTTCCGCCACTAGATTAAGTGAGCTGGGAGGACGCATTGTTTTGTTCAGAGTGATTTTATAAGCCAGTTTAGCGAAAAGGTAAATTTATTATCAACTGATTTTAACGCGCAAAAAATCAGCAACAATGTTTCAATCATAAAAAAATCACTGCAGAAACCCATCGTACAAACATTCAGTCGTACATCTGTCCTCAATGGGTGCTCCATTTCCGTTGACCATCATCAAGTCAACACTGGAATCCGCGCCATCCTTGCAGATCGTAGGCAAACATCCATGATTTCGGTTATATATTAGGACAGTCAAACGGGATGGTTCAACGCATTTTGTTATAAGAAAAACAATCGGTTTCTCCACCAAGACAGCGCGCCTGTTCACACATCACTCGTCGTTTGATAATTCCTGGCATTCAAAAACATTACAGTAATTCCACACCAAAGTGAAATAACAGCTGAAATATTGTAGTTGTATCACGATTGAGATGATCCAGGTTGAATCGCAGGAGGTCCTTAACACTATCACAATTGAAAACTTTCTTGGATACACGAAAGAAAGGGAAAGTAGGAGTTACAATATGCAACTTTTGAATTGTTAAATTTGTAAAAATTTTGAATAGCACCTCATATATTACCTATAGTTAGAGTGTGTACGTGGCCAGTGTGAAATGTATTTATTATAATAAGTGTGAGCGCACTGTGAACATTGAAAGGCTTTCATTTCACCTTAAATTAGACTTCATAATACACATGTAAGAGCGACGTGCACACGCTAACAGTTTTTCCTTATTCTGAGTAAGCACGAGCCTCTTCAAGTCAGACTTCGTATTACACATGTAAGTGCACTGTGCACACACAAATAGTTTGTCCCTAATACAGGTAAGCATACGGCTTCAGCTTTTATGATTGCTTGTTTAAATGCACTAACGGTTATTCCCTAATGTGAGTAAGCACATATGATCTTAAATTGTCAATACGATCATATATAATCATGAAAATTTTAATTTTAAAATAATCATTTCGTCCCTGTGAGAGTTGATATATGTTACCATAAATCTCTTTTATGTTGACTTCTGTCTGGGCGAACATGAAAAAAGTTTATCCGCATTGTGGGTCAACATGTGTCTTACTAAATAAGCTTTCAGATTACACGTGTAATTGCACTGCGCACACGCAAACGGTTTCTTCTCATTGTGAGTAAGCATGTGCCTTCTTAAGCTGTTTTTATGATTGCACGTGAAAGTGCACCGTGTACACGCTAACAGTTTCTTCCCAGTGTGAATAAGCACATGTGATCTTAAATGGTCCATACGATTACACGTATAAGAACACTCTGAACATGAAAATCGTTTCTCCATTGTGTGAGTCGGTATGTGTTGGTTTAAATCTCTTTTTCGTTTAGTTCTGTACGGGCATTGCAAGCATGAAAAAGGTTTCTCATCATTGTGAGTGAGCATGTGAGATCTTAAACGGTCTATACAATTACACGTATAAGTGCACTGTGAACACGCAAACGGTTTCTTTCCAGAATGATTCATCATATGTTTTTTTAAGCTGGCTTTATTGCTGTACTTATAAGTGCATTGTGGACATTCAAACGGTTTCTTACCATTGTGAGAAAGCATGTGGTTTCTTAAGCTGAATTTATAATTGCATGTGTACGTGCACTGTGTACACGCAAACAGTTTCTCATCATTGTGGGTAAGCATGTGCCTTCTTAAATTAGCCTTCAGATTACATGTATAAGTACACTGTGCACACTCAAAAGGTTTTACACCATTGTGAGTAAGTGTACGGATTGCTGAGATTTCATTGACTGATGATGTACCGTTCTGATCCGTTCTAGGGGTTGCAATAGCTACAATTGAGTTAAAATGAAACAACTTCTTGTCAGATGAGTGTGTCGGGGCCAAAACTGAATCTTGTAGTCCGAGGGAGCCTGCAATAAAGAAAATATTAATTTATATAAATTTGTATGGAATGTTATGTAAAAAACTAGTTTATTAATTATTTACAATTCGTTCAACTTCATTAAATAAGAGAACTTTGATGACCTCCAGAACATAAACATTAATTCTTAAATTTTATTTAAAAATACGACTTTGTGTAATGTTCCGTACTCGTTATTATTGGCTGCGCATAATGTTGTCGCACGTCCGCGTCCAAATTCCTTCCTTGACTCATTTGCCTAATACTTGTCAGCATGAATTGAAAGTCACTGGATCAATATTGTCTTATTTGATCTCAACAACCGCGATACCATTTGTTGACGTAGATCGAGTTCCTGGTCCCTGTGCATTTTGTTCTTCCAATATATATCTATCCCGCTCTGGCCAACCAATTCCTTAGGGATTTCGCCGATAGGGGGACAGATTGCGTTTCGACACCAAACTGTCAAGATGTGTTCTTTTACCGTTCGAAAATCTGCGCCGTACGTAACGCTAGGATTACAAAGAGGCGGTGTTCTAAATCGCTCCGGAAGTGCAGTGATATTTCGGCGCGAGTCAACTGGAGGTGAACTTGTACAACCCAGGACGTGGTGGTACAACCCATTTTTCTTTCTGAATCCCACTCAGGTTGTGTCAACTAATTACTGTAATCGATAGTGTCATTATTGTAATCGATACAGTCCACGGGATCTAATCCTACTTCCATTCGTGGTGTGCACCATCATCTCCACTGTTTTCTGTGATCGTATTGTTGTTGATATGTCGTGGGTGAATTGTGGCATCACCGTCTTCAGTCGGGAGCGGAGATCGTCGACCATCCTCGTGCACGGCAACCGCTGTAGGGACTTCGGAAGCGTCATACTTGAGGTGAGGCAAGCATTCCTTCTAAATCCCGGTTCACCGATATCCGATAATAAATCCTTTCCCCTCATCGATCGGTTCCTATATCACTCTCCCGATATTCCTTCCCCACCTTGCGGTAATTTCGACTTACAACCGGAATTATCGTAATCCATTCCACGGTACGTGCAACTCGGTGACTAATCAAGTATCTTCATCATATTTGCGTTTAAATGTTATAATCTAATACGAAAATGAAATATTTTCTTATAATTTTGAAGACAAGATTTCAGAGACATCAGTTTCTAATAAATTAACATGTCAAATAGGGTTTAGAATGTTAAATTTACATTACACTTTGTCAATTTTTTCCGTTTAAAAATTGACAAACGCATTGAATTTATATAAGTAGTGATTTTTTTTACTAATATACTGTTTTACTCACAAACTTTGGGGTGTGAACTATTATTTAAAATTAAGTATTGTACCAAAAATACAATCATTTCTTACTAAATAATATTTATATCGATCCGAATCCATCGCCTCCGTATTTTTAATAAAATACGCCCATATATTTAGCTAAAATATGAATTAATATTTAACTTATTCACGACATAAGTTGCAAATTTCGTATATTAGATGGTTTTTCTCTGATTTTAAGGGAAAACAACGTTTTCTTAAACAATGTAAACATTTTATGTATGTTATTATGTAAGACAGTCGCTAATGACTATTCCGCATATTGTCTTCAAAACGTAGCAAAATACTACGTAATTATGAAACAATCAGCTCGCAAAATGGCAACGTGTTGTTTTGAATAGACAATATTAAATAAAACTACAAAATGCAACTGACACAATAATTTTGAACACAGAACATTGTGTTAAGCGTCAATATTAATACATATATATTTTTTAAATTATCTTAAAACATATTCATATAGGTATATCTGTTGCCGTAAATACTTCGATAACTAGTTCTGGGTTTTCTATAGGTAATGTTCAATCTATGCAAATCCAAAATAAACAAACCTTTGTGAATCTGTGCAGGTAGACGCCGAAGTCGCACTCCTTGTAGTCTGATGGTACTTAAATATGCTGGTCATCCACCGAAAACCTCACAACCGATAATCCGAAAATATATAATACAAAATATTTTTATTATCGCCGCCGTGAATCGCAAAAACTCTCTTCCCAGTAGCAGCTTCGCTTTTGTTTTCTGTTTTTAAATCCACACAAAAAGAACACACATATTCAAAATTTTATATCAGCCCTACCTATCGAAGTATAAAAAGCGCGTAAACAATATCAAACAGGTACTTTAATAAATTAAGAACGATTAATTCAAATAACGACACATATTATTTCATTACATAATATTAAAATGAAATATATGCGTTCTGTTTGTCACTTGAGTTGAATGCGAGAAAATCAACCGTTTTGTTGTCATCTCTATCTGTCAAAACTTTCCTCTCTTTTTTTATGTGATTTACGTAACAAATAACGTAATTTAGGTGATATTACGAAGTGGCTTAACTATTAACCTCATCTTAAAATAGTATATAATTCACGTAGAATATCTCAATTTTCTAACTGGAAAAATGAAAGAATGCCATCAAAGAAAAAAATCATTTATATTGTCAAAAAAATGTATACGACTTTCAGCATTTTAGTCATTGAGCTACATTCTAAGATTATTTTTCATTCCTCCTTGGTATCAGTATTGACATATAGTGGCCTTATTCACCTCCGATCCTGGATCACTCTCACAACTGACTCCAGGGTTAAGAAAACATAAAAACATTATTTATGTACCTATACAGCACTCTAGGGTTAGGTTAGGTTAGGAACAATACCATCGCCGCAAAGCAAAAATTTGCGTGTGATTATTGTTCGGTATTAATAACAGGTCCACAGATCGTCGATGGCCGTGCGAATGTAGATGTTCCATTGTGGTTACTTTATTTATCTGTTTTGTAATTTTGTAATTAATATGTAACATATACTAATATAATTCTATATATTTTACAAAAATAATAATTGTAAAGTAAATACAATTATTACGTTTTAATACTATTTTTATTTACGTAAGAAGGCGTTGGTTTTTATAAAGAATTTAATTTATTTATTTATTTATTTATATATATATTGACAAATATATTTTTGTTCTAACAGAGGTGAATATGTAACAATCATAAGACATATACTCATAGTTTATTGTGTGGGATGGAGTAGACTTCACCTCTGTTGTAAACAGCGTTGTCCTGGCTACTTTGCTACACTGAAGTCTGTGTTAAAGTAGCCAGTTTTTTTTTTCGTGCTGTTGTGGTGTTATTTGAGTCATCGACAGAAATAAAAAGAGAATTACAAATATGTATAAAAAAGTAAAAATAAAATAAAAATATATGTAGTGGGAATGTTGTAGGACTAGTGAATTATTAGTGAAGGTATTGTGTAAATTATATTAGAATGTTGGATAGACATGCTTCTGATTCATCTCTACCTGATTGGATCATATATTAGATCCGTATTTGTGTAATCTTATTGGAATTAAACGATTTCCAGTTAGTATTAAGTGTGTTGTACAGTTTCGGAGCTAAGAACATGTAAAATCTTTGATAAAATATCGTTGTTGCTCTCGGAACTGGTGTGTAGATGTTTGTTGTTTGTCTTGTGTTGTGTCCATGATTTATTGCTTGAGGAGAGTTGTTAGTATGGAAATATTGAACTAGTCTCAACATAAAGATTTGTCTTATATCTAGGACATTTGAATAAAGATACAGTACAGAAAAAGCGATGCGAAACAGCGTCCAAGATCTGGTTTTAAAATAATATTGTTATAATTTAGGTAAAACGGCCTTGACAGCTACAATTAAAGTTAGAAATAATTATTAACTATAATTGGAAACATCAAGTGGAAGTGCTCTACTAGATCCTAGCGGTTAAAGTTCCAGATAATCCTTACCCCTGCGCTGACTGGCCTTTTTAGAGTACTCCGAGCACTCTTGCTTAATGTCCGGGTAGGATATGTCTATGTCATAGTAGTCGCCTCCATCGCCGCTCTCTGCTGCAGATCCTGGCTCAGGTTTGACGGCAGCAACATTCAGGTCAGCGCGGTCCATGGTTGTCGCGTCTGCCACGCGAACGCGAGGCACGCGAAGCGCTTAGACTTGACTAATCTTAAACGGTAGTTGTCCATAGACACAGAAGCATCATAGATGAATTTCAACATCCATAGAGTGTTAGACCCGGGTAAAAGTAGATGTCGGCCATAAACGACAGTTTGTCTGTGGTGTGCGGAGTAATTTTCCGGTGTGAATTAGGTTTCTAATAAACCCTAGGTTTAAATTAACAAACAAAATCGTTTATGAAATTAAATTTAACATTTATCACCCAATCTCCTTTTTATAAAACCCGAATAAAATATATATTATAATATATATATATATATGTATATATATATATATATATATATATATATATATATATATATATATATAAAATAAGTATATAACATGGTAATATGGAAAAAGGAAGAAAAATAAAAATGAAAAACGAAATATTATATTCGAAAAAGTGAAATATGAAAAAAGGAAATGAATAAAAGTGAAAAACGAAATATTATATTCGAAAAAGTGAAATATGAAAAAAGGAAATGAATAAAAGTGAAAAACGAAATATTATATTCGAAAAAGTGAAATATGAAAAAAGGATGTGAATAAAAGTGAAAAACGAAATATTATATTCGAAAAAGTGAAATATGAAAAAAGGAAATGAATAAAAGTGAAAAACGAAATATTATATTCGAAAAAGTGAAATATGAAAAAAGGAAATGAATAAAAGTGAAAAACGAAATATTATATTCGAAAAAGTGAAATATGAAAAAAGGAAATGAATAAAAGTGAAAAACGAAATATTATATTCGAAAAAGTGAAATATGAAAAAAGGATGTGAATAAAAGTGAAAAACGAAATATTATATTCGAAAAAGTGAAATATGAAAAAAGGAAATGAATAAAAGTGAAAAACGAAATATTATATTCGAAAAAGTGAAATATGAAAAAAGGAAATGAATAAAAGTGAAAAACGAAATATTATATTCGAAAAAGTGAAATATGAAAAAAGGATGTGAATAAAAGTGAAAAACGAAATATTATATTCGAAAAAGTGAAATATGAAAAAAGGATGTTAATAAAAGTGAAAAACGAAATATTATATTCGAAAAAGTGAAATATGAAAAAAGGATGTGAATAAAAGTGAAAAACGAAATATTATATTCGAAAAAGTGAAATATGAAAAAAGGATGTGAATAAAAGTGAAAAACGAAATATTATATTCGAAAAAGTGAAATATGAAAAAAGGATGTTAATAAAAGTGAAAAACGAAATATTATATTCGAAAAAGTGAAATATGAAAAAAGGATGTGAATAAAAGTGAAAAACGAAATATTATATTCGAAAAAGTGAAATATGAAAAAAGGATGTGAATAAAAGTGAAAAACGAAATATTATATTCGAAAAAGTGAAATATGAAAAAAGGATGTGAATAAAAGTGAAAAACGAAATATTATATTCGAAAAAGTGAAATATGAAAAAAGGATGTGAATAAAAGTGAAAAACGAAATATTATATTCGAAAAAGTGAAATATGAAAAAAGGATGTTAATAAAAGTGAAAAACGAAATATTATATTCGAAAAAGTGAAATATGAAAAAAGGATGTTAATAAAAGTGAAAAACGAAATATTATATTCGAAAAAGTGAAATATGAAAAAAGGATGTGAATAAAAGTGAAAAACGAAATTTTATATTCGAAAAAGTGAAATATGAAAAAAGGATGTGAATAAAAGTGAAAAACGAAATATTATATTCGAAAAAGTGAAATATGAAAAAAGGATGTGAATAAAAGTGAAAAACGAAATTTTATATTCGAAAAAGTGAAATATGAAAAAAGGATGTGAATAAAAGTGAAAAACGAAATATTATATTCGAAAAAGTGAAATATGAAAAAAGGATGTTAATAAAAGTGAAAAACGAAATATTATATTCGAAAAAGTGAAATATGAAAAAAGGATGTGAATAAAAGTGAAAAACGAAATATTATATTCGAAAAAGTGAAATATGAAAAAAGGATGTGAATAAAAGTGAAAAACGAAATATTATATTCGAAAAAGTGAAATATGAAAAAAGGATGTGAATAAAAGTGAAAAACGAAATATTATATTCGAAAAAGTGAAATATGAAAAAAGGATGTTAATAAAAGTGAAAAACGAAATATTATATTCGAAAAAGTGAAATATGAAAAAAGGATGTGAATAAAAGTGAAAAACGAAATATTATATTCGAAAAAGTGAAATATGAAAAAAGGATGTGAATAAAAGTGAAAAACGAAATATTATATTCGAAAAAGTGAAATATGAAAAAAGGATGTGAATAAAAGTGAAAAACGAAATACTCTATTGGATAAAATTCTATTATGGAAAAAGAAATGAAAAAAAAAAAAATCGTTTTTAATATTGAATTGAAAAACGAAATACTATATTGTAGGGAAAGTAAATGCTGTATTAGAGGAAAGTGATGAAACAAAACGAGTAAGAATTCGTTTTTAATATATGAAAATCGAAATACCCCATAGGAGAAAAATAAGTGCTATAACCACGCGGTAACCACGACGCATGTCACCTTACAGACGAGCTTGGTTAAACCGCCAAGAGATGCGCAGAGAGTGGCGAACTCCTCATTCTTCTCTCACAATTTGCCGGACGTGGCAGCTTCCAAAATATTGTGATGCTCTGTAAATACATTGTATTTACAGATACTAATTACCTGTATCTTACTTTATTCATTAAAAAGACGAGCCTATAAACTTCTTCACAAAATCCCAGCTAGTTATTTATTATAATCATGTACTTCATTTGAAAAAATTAGCCTAGAGAAGAGATGTTTATCTATATAAAATTGTTAATTTTATGTTGGGCTGCTACGAGTTTATACTAATGGTTTCGTATAAAGTGCCAACTCAAACGAGACAACATGCAGTGTTCTCTGTAAGTACACACAGAAAAAAATTATGCTGTTAACTCTCCAATATCGCGGATGCATCGACTTGATAACAAGCTGAAATTCGTTGATATGTTTCGTTGCAGAAGCATACCTGAACTGAAGAAATATTTGTATGTAAATTATACTTTTTTTACGTTATATTGAAATGTTAATTAAAAATGTACTGTTATATTTAACAAGGACGTTGATGGAGATCAAATAAAAGTTCAGCGAAATGTGGTTATTTCGTCTGAGCCAACTGACATATATTATTTACCTTCAATAATCAGCCAAAATTTAATTTTTTTAAATTCATGTTTCTTTATCAAATTATGTGGCATAGAAAAAAATAATATTTTACTAATTTACTTCGTGCCGCGGCACTACTTCGGCCTTAACCCTGGATAACTAAACCTTCGTAATTGACGACGCGTCAGTCACAAAATGGTCAGAACTCGACGACCACGACCCCGGCCACGCCTTCCCGCCCGTTCCCTTCATCCTGTTGGCTCCAGATCTCAGTACCGGTAGTGTATATGCTTGTAGCCATACTGGAGTGTGCCAAGGTTTAGTGTTTGCGTCACTTTTCATTTTAAGTATAGAGTTCTACCTGATGTCGTCCTAGTGGCTATAAAATTGCCTTATATATTTTTTATATGCATTATCGTATTTGTAAATAAACTAAAACGCTTTCTGAATTGTTTTATTTTTTCCCCGCTAGACCTTGCAAGTACAAATTACAATTTTGTTGTTGTATAACTAATAGTAAAACCGCATATCTAATAAGTTATACAATTTAAAACAGTAGCACTATACATTTCTTTATTAAATTTAAAAAATTTACAATTACAAATTGTAAAAAAAAAAATATACCGGCGTCGTCAAATTTACCAAGGTTTAGTAATCACGTGACAATGAAATAGGTTTAGTTATCCAGGGTTAAAGAATCTGAACTCTAGTTAACCTTAAAACTTATGTTTATATTTTAGTTCTATTATATATTAACCGGTGGTGACTATTTATAAACCACATTTCGTCGTATCGTGCCTAATCTCCTGTTTAACATTAAAAACAAATAATTATATATTCTTCCAATGAACATTTAACGGTCAAAGCTAGAATCACACCATTTTAAACTTTCCAATTACGATTCTAATAAATCTGGTTTAAAAAATATTTTATTATACGTTTAATTAATGTTTTTTTTTATTTTCACTCCAGAAAGTATATCTTTATATGGGAATGCTGCATAAGATTTCATTTTATTTATTTTCACAAATTAACAATCTTAAACTTTTATTAATAAAAACGAATTTTTACTCGTTTTTTTCATATTTCTCTTTTTCCTCCAATATAGCATTAACCTGTTTATTCTCCAATATAGTAATTCTTAGTTTACTCTTTTTTTCATATTCACCTTTTTTCCAACATAGCATATATTAGTCCTCCAGTATAGTAATTCGTTCAACTATATAGACTGCAATCTGGTCACCATAGCTAAGAACGAAGTCAAACAGAAGTAGGCCTACAAAAACAAGAGGACAATCATCTACAATGAAATCAATTAAAACGAAGAACATCTCAAAATATAACAAAATTTGAACTTTAATTACACATGTATTAAAGACAAAATAGCGCCACTGCATATATGATAAGTGTTTACAACATATTTCTTTCTCCCTGGTATTTATTTGTAAGGCTACTAAATAACCATAAAAATATTTTTAAATAATTGTCCACCCGTGTACCATCTACTTATAGTATATACAATACAAGACAATATTGAACATTTTATTAGTACAAAATTATCTAACTTAATTTCAAACGCGCTATTTCTATACTATTCTATAGTTCTGGATAGCCTCAATTAATAATAATGCCCTTACAATTCGGAATGCGCTTAAGTAAATTAAACGAGTAGAATAAAAAAACAAATATTTTACTTTCCCCTACGTGGTACTACCTAGTTATCGGATTGGGGTTGGAATAAAATTAGTTTGTAAATTTGGTCGTATTACGTATCTGGTGACGCTTAAAAACCACTGCATATGTTTTAATAGAGGAAATGTCCTTCTATTGGATAACCAATTATGGTAACTCTAAGCAGAGGCAACTATTTAATTAAATACATTTTATTTAGTATTTAAATCTAACGTTGTGTGATCTGTCAGCTGTTTGTAAATATGTGTGTGTATCCCGCAATGAAAGCGGCATGCGGGAGAGCCATTATAAGGCGCCGCGCCTTTAGGAAGCGCTCTCTTATACTTAAAATTAGTGTAACTGTTGTATTAATCTATGTATAAAGTTATTACTGTAATAAATAGAGAATTGTTGCATCGAGATCGAGTTTAATTGCTATATCACCTGACCAAGTTACACGAGATATAAAACAGAGGATAAAACTCCAAAGAGTTATTACAAACATTTAGAATGTCAAGACAATACGAAGCAGCACGCCGTACTTAAAGATGCCGCCAGATGCCTAATCACGGAAAGGACTTTGCTATCAATAGCTATTATTGTTGTCCAAATATGTATTCAGCAGTAAACCAGCGACAAGCAAGAGAATAATAAATAATAAATAAGCACACGTTTTTTTGAGTAGCATTTCAGATTACATCTATAAAATTTTCTATGGTGTGCGAACGCATGTTTCTTATTAAGGGTGGTTTTTGATTATAGAAATACTCCTCCCCAATATAGTAAAATAATGAATACGGAAATAGTTTCAGCGTAAATTTGAATATATTTCCTATACAGAATGCTTATGAACATGTTTTTTGAATTGTACTTTACGATTGCATGAATAATTGCACTGTGAACATGAAAACAGTTTCTCTCCAGAATGTGTAAGTTCGTGCATTTTTAAGCTTGATTTTCGATTGCACGAAAAAGTGCACTGCGTACATGAAAATGGTTTTTCGGCAGTATGCCTAAGCGCATGTGTTTTTAAGCTTGATTTTCGATTGGACGAAAAATTGCACTCTGTACATGAAAATGGTTTCTCTCCAGTGTGCTTACGTTTATGACATATTAAATTAGATTTTCGATTGCACGAATAATTGCACTCTTCACATGAGAAGGGCTTCTCTCCAGTGTGGGTACGCACATGAAATAAGAAGTTTGATTTACGATTGCACGAATAATCACACAGCGAACACGAAAATAATTTTTCTACATTATGTCTTATCGCGTGCATTTTTAAGCTTGAATTTAGATTGCACGAATAATTGCATTGTGAACATGAAAATAGTTTCTTCCCAGTGTGTGAAAGAGAATGTATTCTTAAATCCGATTTTTTATTGGTGGAATAATTGCACTGTTTACATAAAAACAATTTCGTTCCAGTATGCGACAGTAGATGTAGTTTTAAGTAATACATTCGATTGCATGAATAATTGCACTCTGAACAAGAAAATAATTTATCTTCAGTATGAGTAAGTGCGTGCAATTTTAATGTTGACTGACGAATGGTCGAATAATTGCACTGTGAACATAAAAACGGTTTTTTTACAGCGTGTTTAAGCGCATGTACTTTTAAGTTAGATTTTCGATAACACGAATAATTGCAATGAGAACATGAAAACGGTTTTTCTACAGCATGCGTAAGTACGTGTGATTTTAAATATGATTTTTGGTTGGACGAATAATTGCATTGTTCACAAAAAAATTGTTTGTCGACAGAATGCGTAAGGATATGTCTTTTTAATTGTGATTTTCGATTACACGAATAATTGCACTGTGAACATGAAAACAGTTTCTTTGCAGTGTGTGAAAGCGCATGTATTATGAAATATGAGTTTATATTAGTAGAATAATTACATTGTGAACACGAAAACAGTTTATCTTCAGTGTGCGTAAGTTCATGCACTTTTAAATTGGATTTATGAATACACGAATAATTGCATTGAGAACATGCAAACAGTTTTTCACCAGCATGCGTACGTGCGTGTGATTTTAAGTATGAATATTGGTTGCACGAGTAATTGCATTGCGAACAAAGAAATAGTTTATCTACAATATTATGGGTAAGAACATGTCTTTTAAAGCTTGATTTATGATTGCATGAAAAATTGCATAGTGAACACGAAAATCGTTTATTCCCAGTATGTATAAGAGCATGTGATTTTATGTATGATTTTTGATTGCTAGAATAATTGCACAGTGAACATAAAAAAGGTTTATCTTTGGCATGCGTAAGCGCGTGTCTTTTTAATTTACATTTTTGATTGCACTTATAATTACATTGTGAACATGTAAAGGGTTTCTCTCCAATGTGCGAAAAATAATGTATTTTGAAATCTGGTTTACGTTTGGAGGAATAACTGCAGCGTGTACACGAAAACAATTTATCAACTGTGTGCGTGCGCACGTGTCTTATTAACTTAGCTTTTTGATTGCATGAAAAATTACATTGTGAACACGAAAACTGTTTACCTACAGTGTGCGAAAAGGCGTGTATTTTTAAGACAGATGATGTATTACACGAATAATTGCACTGAGAACATGAAAACGTTTTTTTGCTAGTGGAAGAAAGTTTACTTATTCTTGAGGATTTTTTAATGGCATAAGCGGTATCCACTTTTGGGTCCTGTCCAGGGGGCCCAGTCCGGTTAATAGAAATAGAATCTTGTATTCTCGAGAGATCTGCAATGAAAAACATTATACGAATAAATCGACGTTGAAATATTATCTATTAATATATTATATTACGAGGCGCAATATTTAAATAAATTCCATAATTTTTGTATACCTTCGTCATAGAACGACGCCGCCTGGAATAAAAAACCATGTCTGTACTCCGTCTTTGAATTCATCATCGTGATCATAACTAGGCGCGTTTTTTAGGTAAGTACTGTTGCCGGAAATTCCAGATGTAGCGCTGCGCTTGCGATATTGCGCATGCGCAATGGTTTCCTTCATCTGTTGACTCACCGCATGCAACGTTAGTGTGGTCATCTTGTAGTGAGTGGTCGAAATGTTCAAGACAATAGATCAGCCCGCCGTCTGTGAGATACGACCCTTGATTCCTGACTTGAACGCACGAAACATGAATTCATCGCCAAGTGTGCCCTGTTTTGTCATGATTTGGCGCTAAGTGATTTCCATCTCTTCCTTCAACTGAAACGATTCCTGAGTGGCGAGTGTTTTGATGACGACTCAAAGACGGAGTACAGACGTAATTTTCAGCCCAGTTGGCATCGTGCCATGACGAAGGTGCACAATAAATGACAAGTGTCTTAATAATATTGGCGACTATGTTGAAAAGTAGTTTAAGGTGTGTAGCGCCCGAAGAAAGAAAAGCGTTGGAAAAATGAAGCTTTTTTTATAAAAACAATCCGACATCTACTTAAAAAACGCGCCTCCTACTTAGTATAATATTACAAAATTACTGGCTTAGTTAATCAGCAAATAATGATTGCCAACATTACAATTCTGATTCTATTTAATTATTGTATTAACTTATGTTTGAGCATTTTTCTTCTCGAGTCCATAGATGTAAACATCACTCGTCACACCCAATGCGTGTTTCCTTACTTCGCTAACGATTACTCTCTTACCGGCGCGCTGGTCGGCCTTCCTGGTGTACTCGGAGCACTCCTGCTTGATGTCAGGATAAGATATGTCTATATCAGTGTAGGCCGCTCCACCGCCTTCCCTTTCAACGGCGCTCCCAGCTGGAGACCTCTCGTCTGTCTGCATATCACCACCTTCGGCAGAATCTATTTCTGGATACATAAACAATATACAGATATAAAAGAGCTAGTTTTACAGTTTTTTTTGTTGTATCAGAGTATAAATGAAGACCACAAGGCCTCTTTACGGGATCCACCATAATGTCTCTACTTCCAAACCACACATAAAAGTTAAAAAATAAAATGCTTAAGATAAAATGTGAACATACGTTGCAAGGGCCCTAGAAATCGAATACAAATCTTAGAATCGCAAAATTTAGTTTTGTGAAATGAACCAATGATGGTAGACCCGCCGCTTACGCAAGACCGATCCAATAAGCTCAAGATTCTAATCTTGGTCCATCACATTCGCCGCATTGTTGGCATTTTTTCTTGCTACTAGGCAGCTGCTCGATAGCGCCCCTCGTATATAACAGGGCGATAGCGCACAGCTGCCAAAATAAAATTGTCCCCGGCTGACTCAAATTATATATATAAGTGGAATGAACCAGTGAACGTACTTGTCTTCTAAGTACGTCTTCAGTGTACACCTCGTAATGTGAAGGTCCAAGAAATACTATTTGTGACAATAACACGTTTATTACAGTAAGATACAATTTAGTTACAAGGTATATCACTAGTACAAGTCAAGTGATCACACACACACACACGCACACGCACACACACACACACACACACACACACACACACACACACACAAAAAGTGAAATATGAAATAAAGAAATGAAAAAAAAAAGAGTAAAAATCGAGTAATATGAAAAACTAAATACTATATTATAGGAAAAGATGAAATATCAAAAATATAAAATGAATAAAACGGATAAAAAATCGTTTTTAATATTGAATGTGGAAAACTAAATACTATACTGGAAGAAAAATAAATGCTATAGTGCTATTTAAAGATATTAACTACTCGGCCATTGTCTCAAGGTCTACTACTTTATCTTTTTTACTTTAACACATCAATTGCGTTTATTTCGCATTATCAATATGAATCATGAATGGACCAACTCACCGGCCTTTCTGCAGCACTCCTGCTTGATGTCAGGATACGATATACCTGCATCAGCGTGGGACGCTCCACCGCTTACTCCTTCATCGCCACTGTCGTCCGGAGACCCAGGCTCAGGCTTGACGAGAGGTTCTCCTGGATCAGCACGATCCATGGTTGCACTATTTTACACCGACCATTTATTACGATTAACGTCAAATTCTAGCCGACCATAGACACGGGCGAGAAATAATGTATAATTGATGTATTTTAAGTCTATGTACACGGAGACGTTCAAGTTGATGACAACATTGCAATACATAGGCAATTTAATATTATTATTTTTTATTACATTTAGTTATTAACACCTTAATACCATCATAGGTTGGCTTCGGTATTATCGTACCAGAGCCATATCTGTACAATTTGATGTGAGACTCGTTATCACATTCAATTCAGAAGGCAGCCAGAGAGAATCTATACAAATCGGTCTCAGTTCAGCAGAAATTAATCCTGTCCAGGTCGAAAGAGGTGCGAGGGAGAGCCAGCGGTATGCTCCGTTAGGTCTCTCTAGCCACTGCTTTTCTCGTCATCGTCCGTCCCAGCAGCCCCCAGCGTGAGACCCACACCCGAATAAATGTGATTTGATGAATCAAAACGAGAGTAAAAAAACTCTCAAAACGATTCGGGATAGGGTGCAAATAATTATTGAAACAATTATAACGTGTATTATATAATTAAAAATAGAGTAAGTTAGACTCACAAATTATTTAACTGCCTACAATTTTCATTTACAACTATAATGGGGGACAGCTTTACAATTTATTTATATGAGATGAGACATGGGATAACACTATTCATTGGATTTCTGAGGATTTCTATACATTATACTCGATTGTATTTATTAATTTAATTAAGGAGACCAAACTTTCTCTTTTAGGGAGTTTTGTACTCCAAAAATATTGTATTGTGTACTACAAAAATATTTAAAAAATTTCATAACGCAAATTTTTCTTTCATTTGTACCAAAAATACTTAATACCTCAACTTAATACGTCACCTGTCGATGAGAGTTACCTCTCGAAACACGAGTGGTGCTAATAAACTCAAGTAGAGTTATAACATTGTTTTATTGTATTATATCTATCCAAACCATCTGATACGAAATACCCTCATCACAGGACATGATATATTTCCTAATCTCCATACTGATCTGGAGTCAGACAACATTCAACACCTCCCGTAACAAATCTCATAATATAAAATCTTTAACATTGCCTTCCCGCAGCGGGATATTCACATTCCCCAAAGATCGCTTTAAACTCGAGCACTCACTAATTACGCAAACGATTTCATTATTATTTTTTGTAATCTTCACAGAAATAGTGATGAAAATTTTGTCATTTTTTGTTTTTCGAATTTCTAAGCGTATAATATTTAAAAATATTGTTTTCGGTCCAGTTATCTTGGGCGATACATACACCTGCGCATGTCGATACCATACCCCTGGGTCTTATCGTTAAGTAATTGTGCTTATTATTTGTTTCACTCTAACTTGTTTGGCTGGTATGTAGCCCCATACCATAGTTAGGAACGAGGGAGACAGACGCGGCATTAGGACAAAAGACGACCGGCGAGGCGGTTGAGACCATGTCGCCCGTCATGAACTTTTTATTATCGTTTGTACGAGTATGATCTGGGGTGTTTTTAAGGTTAAGGGCTGAGCCTTCTTGTCTCCGACATATGAGGTAACAATGGTGTAACATTTTTTTTGGGGGACCCTATTGCGGGAAACGGTGAAATTGTTTTATGTTAACTTTGTGTATAATTGTATAAAGTAGTAGCAAAAATGGGTAATGATTTTTACAAAATATTTTTTTTTTTGTTGAAGTTTTTTAACCTTTTAAAAATTATGTTCAATAGGGTCCAGAACAGGGTACAGAAGTGAAATGGGACGAAGATAATGATGATCGTATGAGGGATCATGTAGGCCGAGGTATTAGCTTTTAAGTCAGTCGCTTACGCCCGCCGCCATTTATAATATCAGAAATTTAAATGGCCATCAGCATGGTTTTAAAAGGTGTTGCATTTATTTTGCGTTCTAAACTAGAAAATATGGATAATCATTCACAATAAGTATTAATACATATATTGTTCGTAAAGCTTATTAATAGTGTGCTCCAAATACATGGATGTTGCTGAGATTACAACTAGTTTCCTCACCAAATCTCATAATCGTAAAATCGAGTTCGGCATTAGTTAATCATGAACAAGCATATGTCTTTTTAAATCACTTTTATAAACACATGTATAATTGCACTGTGTACATGAAATCGGTTTCTCCCCAGAGTGCGCAAACATATGGTTTCTCAAGCTGGCTTTACGAATACACGTGTAAGTGCACTGTAAACACGCAAACGGTTTTTCCCCAGTGTGAGTAGGCATGTGGTCTCTTAAGCTAACTTTTTGATTACACGTATAAGAGCACAGTGGACACGCAAACGGTTTCTCGACAGTGTGCGTGAGCATATGGGTTTTCAAGTTATCTTTACGTTTACAAGAAAAATTACACTGTGTACACGTAAATGGTTTCTCATCAGTGTGAGTAAGCATGTGGTTTCTCAAGCTGGTGTGATGATAACACGTGAAACTGCACTGTGAACATGAAAGCATTTTCGCTCCTACGTGAAACGGGTTGGTTTTAGTTAAATCTCTTTTCTGGTTACTTTTATATGAGCACTGCAATCTTGAAAACGGTTTCTCTTCAGCACACGGTGGTTCATTTTTTATTGAGGTTTTTTTGGCTAATAACAGAGCCTTAATTGCTGGATACTCGGGCACAATTGGTTTAGGTAAATCAGAATCATGTAGTCTAAAGGGACCTGCAAAAAAATATCATTTATTATAATTATTATAAACATATAATCCAAAATACACACGCAGTTAATTTAACTTCTATTAAACAAATATCAGATATCTCATAGATACAAAGCTATTTTTTATTATATTTAATGGAAAATATATCGAAGTACGGGGTAATTACAGGGCTTACGACCTGTCTTCGTAAATCTGTAATTGTGTGTTCTAAGACATATTCAAATATTGCCCATATAATGTACAGGTCAAAATAAGAAAATATTTTTCAGGCGTAATATAATATAATATATATATACATAATATAGCGTTAAAATAATATTTAAAAAAAAATCTGATTCTCACAGTGATGACATATATGCTGTTTAAAAATGGAAAAAAATAATTATCAAATTTGGTCCATAGATGGCGATGATGTAGTGGTAATCGAAGCGAGTCCACATATTAAAATATATACATATAACTTTAAAAATTTTGATAAATGTGGATATGGAGTGGTGAGAATTGGTGAACGTTATATTTATATAAGGTGATAATTTAAGCCAGCTGAAGACAGGTCGTATGCCCTGTAATTACCCCATACATCCATATATTTTCTATTATATATAATAAAAAATAGCTTTGTCTTTCTGAGAAATCTGATATTTGTTTAATGGTAAAAATCCAATAATTGTGTGATCTTTGACATATTCAAATATTGCTAATATAATTTCTATTTTAATGTACAAATTGTATTAAAGGTATGTCTTTAGTGCATTCTATATTTATACATAGTACGAAAGGATCTTGACTTGATTGTATTGAGACGTGGTGCAGGAGTCACACGCTGGGCGTATCGCTTATATGCTTTCAATTCTCAAGCATCTTATATACTATGGAGAAGCTTGTTGTGAACAATCCTCACGCGTTGGATCGACCAAATGGAAAACTCAATAGGTACTTTTCTGGTGATGGTCCTAAGGTCTGCAGAACTCAGAGAAAGACAAGAGAGTGGAGTTCATAGAAATCACGATCTTTAGTCGCGAAGGACCGACGTAGATGACGTGCCAATTGATTAAAAATTACTCAACCTTATCATGTTGGAAGATTATAGAAGACTGAGAAAATTGGAATTAAAACAGTAATATTTTTGATACAATTTAATGTGAAGAAAATATGAAAATTGTAGGTTCATCAAGATTAAGATGTCTCATCAAAATCATCAAGATTAAGATGTCTCATCAAAATCATCACGATTAAGATGTCTCACAGAAACGAAGCTATTATTTTTATATGAGAAGTGTGCATTACAGGGCTTACGACCTGTCATCGGCTGGCTTAAGTGATCACTTTACATAATGTAACGTTCACCTATTTACCCACGATTTTTTTGGAAGTTGTATATATTCAATCAAGATGGAACATTTCACTTCTTTATTACCAATTATGCTGTCGCCATCTTTTGACATTTTTTGTAAATTTTATATTCTTTCTCATGTAATAGTATAGATGTCGCTAAAGCTGAGACTTAATTTGAAGTGGAGGAAGTGATATTGCCGACAGAATAATTGGTAATAAATAAGTGAAATGTTCCATCTTGATTTAATACATACAACTTCCAAAAAAAACTGATAGATATAGTATCGCGGATGTGGAGGCAATATCACTTATCGATTAATATAAGTAACATGGATAAAAATACAGTACCGACAAATTGACATCGTAGGAATGTTTTAAAATACTAGTTTTGTGGTTAGAAATATTTATTGTCCTTTAACTGTCACATCATTTGCGAGTATTTTACTACATCAATTAAGAATCCATACCCTCGCGATCGTCGGCCTTCCTGGAATACTCGGAGCACTCCAGCTTGATGTCGGGGAGGGATACGTCTACATCAGTGTAGGATACTTCATCGCCTGCTTCTTCATCGCAGTTCTGCACCGGAGACCCTGGCTCGGGCTTGATGTCGGCAACGTCTGAGTCGGCACGGTCCATGTCTCTCGCCACCTCTCGATGAGCTCGAGCAATGTATAGGTGGCGTTGGCGCGCGAGTAATGTACGCAAATAACATAAAATGGTGGTCGTCCATAGACACGGATTGACAATAGACAATATTAAATATCTATGGACTGGTCCTACTTATCGAATCGATGTAAAATATGTACATATTTAAATATGTATAGCAATAAATGAATATAATAAGTTTCCAAACATTAAAATTTAATCAAGATTTAAAATGGCAAATAACTGTTTAATTTTAAATATGATTTACTGAAATGGCACGATGCGGGATACATACTTAATTAGGAAATTAAGGTTTTATTAAAAATATTAAGAATAACGTGTAGGTACGTATTTGCGGGTTGTGGCAAAGACGTTAGCTTAGTGATCTAGGGGTCAGGGGTTCACGCCTCGTTCCAGGACACCAGCAAATTGGTCCTATGTTCATAGTACAAGCGTTTAGCTAAGTTTGAAAATAGTAAGAATATTGATGTGATATGCATCTATATATATATATATAAACATGCACACACATTGAACACGTGATCTTCTCCTCGGCATGCGAAGAGATTATAAACATTTCACCATCTCTGAATTAAAATTGTTCATTTTAATTTTGCAAGTAAATATATTTAAAATGAATATAATGAAAATAATTCTAACATAATTATACATATAAATGCAATAAAAAAAAATATACAAAAAAATTACAACAAAAAATAGACAAAATAATTCACAATTGATTTTGTTTACAATCCGGGCAATTCTTGTAAATCTTGCAGATTGCCTTGCGACAGGTGGCGCATGATTTATTTTTGCGACTTGCACCTTATTCTTCTTAATGATTGAGTTTCTTCATCGTTCACATTCCTTTCTCGAATAGCATCACATGTGCCCATTGATTTGTCAAACACAAACATTACAATTAATTATATTGCTTTTTCTATCGGTCACATTATTTATTGCAAGATCTTTTACTGTATACAATGTATTTTTATCGACAGGCATGGTTACTGGCCGTCACAACGGCCTTGTCATTCTTCAGCATAATTTTCCTTGGTCATCATGTGACAGGTATCAACGCTCCCATTGGTTTTGTTATAACATAAACTCACACTAACATTCCTTATAGGCTGAGTACGACCGCTTTAATTTTTTTTAAAGATACGTGTTGACGTAAGTTGAGTACTCCTCGTGCATTCCGTCTATCCAATAAAACTCTCCTGGCCCACTAGGTACTAACTTCGGGATTTCGCCGACGTGGGAACAGATTACCATTGTGTCGCCGTGCATCCAGACTACGAAAAAAAAAATCGGTTTCCTACAGCATCCAGAAGTGCAGTGAGATCTCCGTTTTTCAAGACAAAAATGCGAATCAAGTGGAGTTGGAAATTGTCGTACAACCCAGGACTTAGATCAAGGTAGGCCAGATTCATTTGGCATTATTTCCTTTCTGAATCAACTAAACTATAATTTTAATGGATACAGTCCAAGGGATCTTATCCCACCAATACGATAGAATAGTTAAACCTCGTGTAAAAGAAACAATTATTTTTCTTAGAAGCCAGAAAGTGATTCGGAATTTATTTATTTTTCACCCACAACGTACCGGTCAAAGTGAGTCTTTTCTAAAAGAAAGTTCGTAAAAGGTACACTGGTAAGAAAAATTTCAATTGGTAATTTCTAATATAACACTCCAATACAATATACATGTGTACATTAATTTAACTGGATCACAATACATGGTAGATAAACACTAGCACACAGGATGGTTGGAATAGAGCTACATCCTTTGTATTCCCTATCAACGGAATATTAGAAAGGAGAGCGCCAGCAGGCAGAAAGGGGTAAAAAGGGGTAAAAATACGCACAAAAAGTTGACAATATATGATTTGGCGCAAACGATTTGAGGCGATCTCATAATTTTTATTTTATTTTTATCAATAACTCATTTGTATCTTGTCCGATGATATTGAATTATTTGGAAAAACTTAATACAGATTTACAAAAAAATTCAATAATTCAAATTTTCAAAATTAAAAATCAATTAAATTTTAGAAACGAATTCAGATCTACGAGATATAGGGATCGAATTGATATCCCAAAACTGAAATATACCGCGATATATTTATCAAGGCATCAAATGTTTGAACAATCTCCCCATCACAATTAGAAAAATTACGGACTATCATAAATTTGTAACTGAAGTAAAAAGAATATGTACACAGACTAACTGAAACATAAATTAACTCGAATATACGCCTTCTCTATACACGAGTCTTACTCTCATACAGAAGAAACAAATGTTAAAATATTTTATATATATATCCACTGATTATTGAAATTGTATTATATTTTTAATATTAATAAAAAAAGTGAGAAAGAAATCAATATTAACAGAATATTTAACACATAATTAATATTTTTACAATCATCCGGGTCAAACCTGACCCACCACCGAAGGATGAGTTAAAAGGCTTAAATAAGTATAAGATAAACATTTATGTACAAATAATAAATAGTCTTACAAAGTGTATTTTCAGATTACATCTATAAGTGCACTGCAAACAAGATAACAGTTTTTTCCGACGTAAGAAAACACATGCGTCTTGCATTTGAGGCGCACATTTTTAATTGCTCGAATGATTGTACTGTGAAAACGATAATCACTTTTCTAGAGTGTGCGAAAGCGCATGCATTTCTAAGACTGACTTTCGCTTGCACAAATAATTACACTGTGAACACGAAAATAATTTAACAACAGTGTGCCTAAGCGCGTGTCTTTTTAAGTCAGACTTTCGATTGCACGAATAGTTGCAATGTGAACATGAAAATTGTTTATCTTCAGTGTGCGAAAGCGCGTGTACTTTTAAGTACGATTTACGATTGCACGAAAAATTGCACTGTAAACATGAAAACAGCTTGACTCCAGTATGTGTAGGCTCGTGTGTTAATAATTGTGATTTTTGGTTACACGAATAATTACACTGTGAACATGAAAAGCGTTTATCGTCAGTGTGTGAAAGCGCGTGCACTTTTAAGTTTGAATTTCGATTGCATGAAAAATTGCAAAGTGAACATGAGAACAGTTTAACTTCTGCATGCGTTGGCAAATGCGTTTTTAATTGTGATTTTTGATAACACGAAAAATTGCACTGTGAACATGAAAACAATTTATCTCCGGTGTGCGAAAGGGCGTGTATTGTTAAAACGGATTTTTGATCGCTTGAAAAATTGCACTGTGAACATGAAAATACTACAGTGTGCCCAAGCGCATGTCTCTTTAAGTCAAATTTTCGATTACTCGAATAATTGCACTGTGAACATAAAAATCGTTTCTCTTCAGTGTGTGAAAGCGCGTGTGTTTGTAACTCGGATTTTTGATTGAAAGAAAGACCGCATTGTGTACATGAAAATCGTTTCTCGTCATTGTGCGAAAGCGTATGTATTCTTAAGACTGATTTTCGGTTGCACGAATATTTGCACTGTAAACATGAAAACAGTTTCTCTCCAGTGTGTGAGAGTACATGCCTTTTTAAGTCATATTTTATATTGCACGAATAATTGCACTGTGAACACGAAAATCGTTTCTTTTCATTGTGCTTAAGAGCATGTATTTTTAAGTCTGATTCTCGATTGCACGAGAAGTTGCACTGTAAACATGAAAACAGCTTAACTCCAGTGTGCGTGGGTGCGTGTGTTTTTAACTGAGATTTTCGAATACACGAATATTCACACTGTGAACACGAAAAAAGTTTATCTTCAGTGTGCGTAAGCACATGTCTTTTTAAATTTGATGTATCATTACATGAATAATTGCACTGTGAACATGAAAACCGTTTCATTCCAGTATGCGCGAGAACGTGAAATCTTAAAGAAGATTTTAAATTGCACGTGTACGGACACTGTGAACAGGAAAACACTTTCTGTCTACTTGAGGATTTTTCGGTGGTGAAAATAATCTCCAGTTCTGGCTCTTCTTCAGGGGCAGGCGACGGCCCAGGTAGTTTTTCCAAAATAGAATCTTGTAATCTCAGGAGATCTGTAATGTAATTAAATTATCTTATATATTTATCCGCAATTTAGATATTTTGCTATCATACACCAGCATCCTTAACAAGTCATACTAATTACAAGTATCATGGAACCAAAGAGATCATTTGCTCACCGGCGCGCTGGTCGGCTCTCTTGGAGTACTTCAAGCACTCCTGCTTGATGTCAGGATACGATATATCTATATGAGTGTAGAGAGCTCCACCGTCTGCTCCTTTACCGCTTCCAGCTGCAGAACCCACGTCTGTCTGCAAATCCCCTCTCCCAGCAATCTGAACCGAGTTACTAAAGCAGACAACGCTGGAATCTATTTCTGGAATCATAACGAAGAATCCGATGTAAAATAGCTGGAGAGTTTCCTGTTTCTGGAGCTGGATCCATATCATATTTAAATATTAAAGCCAAAGGAAAAGGTAGTAGAAGGCCTGTTTCATTTTGGGAACATCTTCCAATTATCAATGATACAATCCAACTAAAGTTAAAAACATTTTCTTTCAGGCAGTAATTAAGAGTGTGTCTAGATTGAAGGGAGGTGGGGGTGGAGTCAAAACGGAATGTTAATGGACGGTATTTGTATGTTTATTATTTTCTTATTGTTATTTGAACTATATTATTGATAATGGGAAGATGTTCCCGAAAATGTTCCAACGTTTGATATAAAAAAATATAGTGGAATAAAACTGTATTTTAACACAATAAACAATTAATTTAATTCGTTCTGTGTTTACCAAATTAACAATGCCCTCCGATACAATATGTAAATGAAATTTCTTTGTTAATGTGTTTATAACATATTATTCCTTTTCGTGTTTTTTTTGTATACTTTCATGTCCATGTTAAATAAATCTGAAGGACTGCTCGCCGTACCTCGTATATGACGCCTTCGTTACTCCTGCAGTCGTAGCCGAGATCACACAAACAGAATGCAGGCGGGCAAATCTCCGCTTCCAAAATGAAAACGGCGATATCAAATTACTTCACCCGCGGCTCACACAATAATCACCGTGCCCACAAATCACAGCATCACAATAGAACAGTGCTGATGCACCGGAGGTGAACAAAATCCACACTGCTATGCAACCGTGGTGTCACAACCGAACAAGTATCGCGTCGCGTTAACATCTGCCGACATCAAGATCACTATTCACACTGGTCAAGCAATAGGAAAAAGGATGGGTAAGAATTTAAATTTATATTTAATAATATGTATTATGCATTTACATTAAAATAAATGTCTTTTTTAGAGACATGAAAACAAACCACACGTAAGTAAAATTACGGTAATTAAAATTATTCGAAGAAGTATAACAATCAACGTATCATATTTTGTAATTGCTTAACAAAATGTAAGACCTCAGTCAAAAAGAGAAACATATTATCAAAATATTAATAATTAGACAGGTAATATTACATACAATCAGAACACTTACCAAAGTTTCTTTGGATATCATCTCTAAAAATTTATTAATTTATTTAGTTATCGGTAAGTCTTAATGGTTCCAATTAGTGATGTGTTCAAAATCACGAACCAAGCGAGTCAATCATTGATATCTTTGAGTCTATATTTTATTTATTCAAAAAGTAATAATTGTAGTCGTTTTCTGTTTTTTATTTTCACAATAAAATTTGTTTTTATTAACGTTTATTTTCTCAGAAGATGTTTAAGGTGGATCTAGACATTATGGTAAGTAAGTAGCATCTGATTTACGATTCCACACTCGTGTTGCTGGTCGGTGGAGGATAGTCCACCAGAACACATCTCACAACATGTACGATCGTACAACAAGCGTACAAACGTATATCATACATTGTGACATTTCAAATAAACGCGCGAAGACCGAGGGCGCCATCTACCGAAGGGAGCAAAGGACTTCGTGCCGAGCGCGCGGCGTAGGTAGAGCGCCGGGGCGGCGTCTCGCCAGGCAGTAATGGCGTTAATAAATAACAAACACAAATCTTGGATGAGGGTGGTGGATTTAAGGGGTCGAAGCATCGATCTACCCGCGCGTGACTGTTCCTTGCGGGGACTGGCGTGGAGTCTGCCGTAAGCGATGGCAGACGGATGGCCTCAACGGACTCCGCAGTGACCGGATGGCATCGGGGTGACCTTCGGGAGGAAGAGTTCACTTCTGGAACGGGGCGTGACAAACTGGGCAGTGATCGTATTGCTAACTCGGTGACACAGTGTGTCCCCACTGGGAGAAGAGCGTGACGTGAAGAAAGAGGATTTCAAAGACAATAACCGTGCTTACAGTGTCGGGCATTGTGTATTTAAGTGTGAATAAATGGTTCTGAGTGGATAAAGTGTTTTCCATTGTTCAGACCTCCCCCATCCATCTGAGACAGGCATTCCGACACCAATGGTTATTAACCCACAGACTGAGTCTAGCTGGTGGCGTGGTGCGCTGGCATTCCATCCACTGCTGACAGCGCACGACGTAACAACATGCCACAAGGAATCGGTTCGAAATGAAATAATGCTGACATTAAGACGCATATAATATGTCAGCTACTTTTACTCAACTTATATATTTAACATTTCCGTTTAACTAAGCCAATTCCTCACCGTTGTTCCTGGAGTACTCCAGCTTGATATCAGGGAATGGTATATACATCTCGGTGTACAGAAATCCATCATCCTTATCAACGAGCGCAGCTGGAGACCCTGGCTCAGGCTTGATGGTAGCAACATCAGGGTCAGCACTTTCCATGGTTGCACTGTCTTCCAGCGGGCACGTACTGCGATAATCAAACCTAAATGTCAATATGCGGATGACCATAGACGAATTATTTTACTAATTCTTCGGCGGGTCCTACGTATTGAGGAAATCGCAAAACAGTTTTAACCTTTACCATACCATAATATAAAATATCCGAATGCAACCATGCTGTCAACTCGTGTTATCGTAAATAACAGTTAGATAAAATGTTTTTATTAGATTAAATGGTTTTAATTGTACGAATTTACTCCAAATATTGAGGCTTCAATTTTGTACAATGTTTTATTCTTTCTTATCTCTTTTCGTTTAATTGGTGAGAGAGACAACTATATGTGTATTTTTGTTTTTTTCATTATGATCTCCGTCTTTCATATCACAAATGGTATTTTTACCAACGTATTAATTTTACAACCGATTGAATGGAAAAAATAATTATTTTCGTACGATTCCCTTCTCATAATTGGTTTTTCACTTGTCATTCCTAAGCGCTAATATTTTCTTTAAGTTATGAATTTTATGTTGCATATATTTAACGAAATAGTACAGGTTTAATTATAATAATAGACCTGTGTTACAGCATGGTTTGGGAAGGGTTAAGAACACTTGTCTCGAACATAAATTGAATCAAGGGTTCAAATACAATCGTGTACATTTTTTCATTTATAAATTTGAACGTCCCATTTCGAGTATCACGACTGCAACCTCTCTTAAGCATTCCTACAAGTCGAACCAATTCATGATTACGCTTTCCTATAGTGAGAATAAATCGAATTTATAATAATTTGTTCACCAACATTAATATATTTTCTATAAATGAAGATGTTGTGGATGTGGGTGACAGGCGGCCGGTTACAAGAATATAAACTACTATAGGATGTACTGAATTTATTAAAGAAACAGTAAGATGGTACAAGCTAGTACTAGGTGCGTTTGAATTAGATTGATTGCGGTTTCTTCAGTTGCTGCTCGAGCGACGTCAACGTCCTAGTGCAAGTGGTCCCATTTGCATTCTAGCGCGCAGTCTGTATCCCACGTTTTTATAGCTGGTAGGAGTTGTGTTGACGGTACGGCATTGTTCAGTGCGGTCTCTAGATGACGACAGCAGAGGTGACAGGTCTTCACAATCTTCAAAAATCTGTTCTCCATCCGTTATATGCAGGCGGGTGTCCTGGCGACATACCCATATAGCGAGATACCCAAAGCGACTGATAAGACACTCCTAACTTATCATAAATATCGGCTGTGTAGAGAGGCTGTGTGTAGAGATTTCTCCTGATGATACAGCCGTCTTGACGCAATTGTTAAGCCCCAACGCGCTGACGATGGGTTAACAGATAGTAAAAAAAAAATGACCGTATTTAATTTGCAGTCATCAGTGGAACAGTTAAATGCGCGAGTCAGCAAGTTTTTCCTTGAACAAATGCAGTGTAAACATTAATGAATAAATAACCAAACATCTTTTAAATTGGCTTTCAAAATTTTATTTATTTATTAACTCCCTTGGGCTCCTACAAAATTGGTTTAGTATAAAAAAAAATCGAAAACATGAGTACCTACATAAGTAGTATGGAATATATATATATATATATCTTTAAACAAAAATTAAAATAAGAAAAACAAACAATAAAAGTTTAGGTTTGACACAGAACTGCCGAGTATCAAAATCAATTGTATTTTTGTATCAGAAACATCACTCTTATATTTAAATTTTGAATATCGGAATATATCTACAAGACCAAAAACCTGCGAAGTCTTTGTGTGTGTGCATTCCTGTAAAAATTAGTAAATGATAAAGTTACACGGAACAGCACCTGGTACTCTGTGCAGGAACGTGGTATACAATCAGTTCAGTTAAATTAGGGGCGTCCACTATGCAATTTAACATTTAAAATAAAAATAATAAATCACTTAAAGTTCTTCTACAAGACAATTCAGATACATTAGAACATCATAATTCGATTGTTCAACGGTTATACACAGTTTGAAGTTAATAAAACTTTATAAAAACATTATAAATACACTGTGAACATGACAGCAGTTTTGTGTGCGAATGTACGTGTACTTAAAACAATGATTTTCAATTACGCGAATATAAAAACTATTTTTCTTCAGGGTGTGAAAGCGCGTGTGCTATCAAGTCAGATTGTCTATTGCACGAATAAGCACACTGTGAACATGAAAACAATTTCTCCCCAATGTGCGAAATCCTATGTATTTTTAAATAAGATTTTTGATTAGATGAATAATTGCACTGTGAACATGAAAACAATTTCTCTTCAGTGTGTGTAAGCACGTGTCTTTCCAAGTATGATTTTCGATTGCACGAATAGTTGCACTGTAAACATGAAAACAGCTTAATTCCAGTATGCGTGGCCGAGTGTATTTTTAAGTTTAATTTTAGATTGCACGAGTAATTGCACTCTGAACATGAAAACAGTTTCTCTACAGTATGAGTCAGCGCATGTTGTTTTAAATACGATTTTTGATTGCACGAGTAATTGCACTGGGAACATGAAAATAGTTTCTTACCGGTATGACTGAGCGTATGTGTTGTCAAATATGATTTTTTATTACACGAATAATTGCACTGTGAACATGAAAATAGTTTCTGACTAGTATGAGTAAGCGTGTGTGTTGTTAAATGTGATTTTTTATTACACGAATAATTGCACTGTGAACATGAAAATAGTTTCACCCCAGTGTGTGAAAGCATGTGAATCTTTAAGGAATCTTTCCGTTTGCATGTGTACGGGCACTGCGTACATGAAAACGCAGTGGAAGCAAGCGGGCGTCTTCTTGAGAATTTTTTGGAACTGAGAATGGTCTTTGGTTCTGACTTCTCTCCAGGGGCGTCCGGAGGCCCAGGTGCGTTTGCCGAAACATAATCTTGCATTCTCAAGAGATCTGAAATGTAAATACATATGTAACATTTTTTCAAGTAGTTGTGTTTTAAATATTAATGTTATATATTAGCTACACGTACACACGTCTAAAAAAAGCAAAAAGGTATATTATGCTCTTATACAATCACCATACAATCCGACATTAGACCTGCTACATAATACCCTGAACGGCGGAGCAGCAGCGGAGCACTAGGCAGGACCTCAAGGGTTGAGTAATGCAAGGTTGATCTTCCTTTAATTAATTTTACTTAAATTAAAAATAAACTACAGCCCTCAAAGAAATAACTTGTTAAATGTATTAATTGATTTTATCGAAAAATATTGTTGTCGCGCTACCGGGATCCGGACCTGGATCTCTTTCCAAACCGGGGAAGGTGCATTACCCAACTATGCTACAAAGTGCTTTTGACAAATTTTCAAACCTATGTGTTACACTTTTCAAATGAATACATCTATCGTTCCATTATTTGAAAGCCATCTATTACGTTTTTTTTATTATTATATTTTTCGATAAAATAGATTTAATATGTATATCTTTCTAATGAATACATTTAATTAGTATTTAAAACATCACAGACCTATGTTCTGAATAATTACAGCTTAACAATAAGAATGTGAACATTTTTATTCATCATATTCCTTCTTTAATTTACATTCTTTAATCAAGGGAATCATCTCCTTACCGGTGCTCTGGTGGGCCGTCCTGGAGTACTCGGAGCACTCCTGCATGATGTCAGGATACAATATGTCTATATCAGTGTAGGGCGCTCCCTCGCCGCTCTCGGCTGGAGACTCCTTCCCTACCTGCACGTCTCCTCCCTCTGTAGTCCCAGCCGCACCACTCCAGCCGACACCTGCTTCTGGAATCATAAACAATAATCCGATATAACAGAGCTGGAGGGGTGCCGCGGAGGCTCAAAGCTGCGACTTAGCTTTGCGATTCCCCTGCATACCATCTCAGGCGTTAGCGCCTTTTAAATTTCGATTAAGTTTTTTGGCGTTTGACTTGTTGCCTCACTTATGCATACCTTCAGTTCGCTATTTACCCATATTTTAACCAGCGTATCTCCGTCCCTTTCTTTCCTAACCTATCCTTAAGAACAAGGAAGGAAGATGTCGCAGTAATTAATAGTCTCTGCAACTGCGGCAAGTTCAGTGTGCACTTAAAACTTTATACAGAAATACTACCGTCGCTTTACTCCGCTTTTTAGTTAATAATCTTACCTTAATTCCGTGAGGGTCAGTATACGCCCCGCTCAAACGGTTGTTCTTGTGGTGAAGAAGGATCAACAAATGAACTAGCATCCGGTAGACGAAAAGTAAGTGCCTTCCATTCTTACCATCTCAAGCGTACTGCTTTCCCACTATTGTACATGTTTTAGACTATTTTTATTGTGTTGTTGTTACGATCGTGTTGTGATGATCCACATATAACCAACTGATAAAAAAATATGAATTCCGAGAAACTTCTAGAGCGGGGCGGGGGATGAGAACATCAGGAGCGGGGGTAGTGAACGCTTCTCCAGACAGTCGGTTTCGGTAGGGTGAGAGGGTCGCACGTGTGAGTCGATTTTGAACCGGGAAGGGGGCGAATACTATGGTCGGTTAGACGCTGAGGACCAGATCCGCCCAAATACTAAGTTTATCTTTTTGCAAGCTTGTGTACATAATTAAAACCACTAACGAATACTGCAGTGTGATTCGGATCATAGCGTAATTACTCATTCATTAAAGGGGCTGGCGTCATCGCTAGACTACTCGATATTTGACTATTTAATTACTGAGCTGTTTTATTAATTTGGAAAACTCACCAATATACAAGTTACATCTAACTCATTATTATACAATTACAGCCTCTCTACAAAGGCATTGTAGGGTACATTATATACATTACATTTTACAAAGGTAGAAATGATAAAATTTATCCGAGAACCTTTGTGTGTTTACTTACTTTTGAAAACGCACAATCGCGTGCGTTTGTAAATCATACTCACCTTTATTATTGATATTGTGCTAACAACTCACTGAACATTTTACTTTACGACACATCTCACAAGTGAGACTTCGTATTTATTCCTACAATGTGTATACCATTATCCTTTCGGTTATCAAGCTGAAACCAGGTGTTTCGTTCTACCGCCTTTCAACGCCTATGTGAATTGTAATTGTCCTAAGATGATTTGATTGGAAGGAAAATGTGCTTTTGTGAGTCATCCGGTGGCATGAAGTGTAGACGGGCTAGCTATGGTTATATTGGTTTGTTAGTGATAGCCAAAATGAAAGGGTTATTGAACATCATCGGTCTTCGTAGGGTGCACAAGGCTAAAGGCTAACCCTACGTATGTTTACCGTTCATGAGCTTTTTTCCGATATATAACCTGGCGTAAATAGTTTAGTCCGCACTGGGTTGCATCGAGGTGATTCCTGTGCGGTCGCTGTGGTACTCGTACTTCAGCTGTATGAGGAGGATGATAGTAGTGTCTCTAGAGGTTAATACCCAGAGACAGTGTTCCTGAAATGATCTACAATTAAGCCGAAGCGTCGGCAATTCACACACATACACACGCACCAGCATGCAGTGATAACAATCCTAACCAATTGTTCCTGACTCTATTCGAGATGCATTGTTCGTGACACCGAGGATCATCCTGCAGATAAACTAAACTATTCTTCAGACGCACCCTAAGGAATCAAGGGAATTTACTGAGAGTCGTACTATCATGTCACACCGATCACAATTAATTACGCGGCCACGGATTGGCCATTTTCCTACCGATACTGAACAGCAGCACCTCGGCCATCCATCTTCAATGAGTCGTAACAAATCATATTATTCACTGAGACATCGGCTGAATCTAAACTTTGGATCATCATTATCATCATTAATTTTTGAACGCGTGAGTGAGCACCCGTCGTCTACCGCGAATTGGCACCAGGCGTAAGGGTTTCTTAATCTGGGGCTTAGGGGAGCCGAGGGAGCGCCACAGACTGTGTCTAGAGAACTTATCATAATCACGGAACATATTTGAAAAGCGAGGCAGGCACTCAGCATGTCGCATATTGTTTCACATGTCCACATAATTTATGAACAGCTAGGCGACGCGCGAGGCGGCCACAGTCATGAGGACAAGTGTACGACAATGTTGGTGTCCTATGTATAATTTCTTCCACACTCTTACATTCCAGCTCTGAATAATATATACACAATTAATGTTATAACGAGTGCGCTCGAATGACCGGAGGTTTTTCTATTATTTAATCGCGTACTATAAGATAATCCGTATATTTATTTTAACAATTGCTCTTAACTACTCTAAACTTTAGATTTTGATAATTGAAAACGCGGGTTAAAAGAACTAAGATTATTACGGACACAACATGGAGAATATTCGTAACCAGTAGAAAGATCACGTTGGCCAAATTTAGATATTAACCCTGGATAACTAAATCTATTTCATTGTCACGTGATTACTATACCTTCGTAAATTTGACGACGCCGGTATATTTTTTTTTTACAATTTGTAATTGTAAATTTTTAACTGTTTTAAATTGTATAACTTATTAGATGTGTAGTTTTACTATTAGTTATACAACAACAAAATTGTAATTTGTACTTGCAAAGTCTAGCGGGGAAAAAATAAAACAATTCAGAAAGCGTTTTAGTTTATTTATAAATACGTTTCCTAAAACTGCAGTGTATAATGCATATAAAAAATATATAAGGGAATTTTATAGCCACTAGAACGGCATCAGGTAGAACTCTATACTTAAAATCAAAAGTGACGCAAACGCTAAACCTTCGTCTTGATGACGACGCACACTCCAGTATGGCTACAAGCATATACACTACCGGTACTGAGATCTAGAGCCAACAGGATGAAGGTAACGGGCGGGAAGGCGTGGCCGGGGTCGCGGTTGTCGAGTTCTGACGCATCCTCAAAATTACGAAGGTTTAGTTATCCAGGGTTAAGCGTAAAAACTAGTATTAAGGTAAGAAAGCGAAATCTTCACACTGGCGACGTAGGTCAGGAGGATATAAACTAATAATACAAAATAATATTTTAGTGGGTGGGGTTTTTCAGGATCCATCACACTGGTGCCGGAGACCAGGAGTTTAAGAATTATCATAAATTAATATTTAGAACTTAGGAGAATGGGGGTAGGGAATTATCGAATTCATTACAGTGTTTAAACATCTATTTATGACAGAGTAAAGAATGAAGAAATAAGAAAAGAACGTAAAGCTGACGTTAGTATAGTGAGTAAGATTAAGAAAGGATCATTTAGGTGGTTTGGTCATATGGAACAGATGAATGAGGAGAGAATGGTAAGAACAATATATGACGCAAGTGTTGATGGAACCAGAAATAGAGGACGTCCGCGGAAGACTTGGCACGACCAGGTAAACCAGATACTGGAGGATGGTTCTGTTAGAAGCCTCAACACTCGGCGAGTTTGTATGACAAGATGCACGAATGTGGATGAGGCGATAATTGTGTGTCAGGACAGAAGAGTGTGGCGCTCTATCCTCTCTGCCTACCCCACGGGGAAACAGCGTGATGGTAAGTAAGTAAGTAAGTAAGTTAAAATATCATTCCGAGAATTCACTCGCTATCTGCACACAACGGATTCATTATACACAAATAATATATTGAGTTTACCGCGCCAACGGCTAAATAAGGAACACGTCGACGAAATAAATAACATTTTTTTTTTTTGAAGCATAAATAACACACATGAAAATAAAGGTTACTTTTCTAGACGTGATCTGTTCTAAGGCAATTACCTGTACAGCTTTTAAAAGTTGTAATTGATGAGGTACAATCGTTATAAAGTAAGGTGAGTAAGTACCATGTTAAGAAAGTAATAAAAAGTTATGCGAAAACAGTACAATCAGAAGTTATACAATGTTATAAAATTCAAAATGATATCACCCGCGTTGCAGCCTACTGCGAGCTGAACAAACTTCTCCTGAATGCTAAAAAGTGTTTTCAAATAACATTCTTAAGATAATTTAACAGTATCAATTTTACTTACACAATACGCAGCACTCAGTTAATAAAGACCTAGGAATAATCCTCGATTACAAACTTTCTTTAAAAAATCACGTTGACCAAATTACCTCCAAGGCATATGGAATGCTAGGATTCATACTTCGAACCTGCAAACATATATAAACATATACATATATATAACATATATATGTATAGTCACCTAGAGTACGCTTCTCAAATCTGGAACCCATGGCAGATTACATACATTGCGAGGTTAGAACGAATACAAAATAGGTTTATTCGACATCTGAATCTTAAATCTAATCTATCATTTGGCTCCTATTTAGATGCAGCAAACTTCCACACGTGCTGACTTAATACTTCTTTTCAAACTACTGCAAGGCCATATTGCTTGTCCCAACCGATTGGAATTAATATCTCTCCATGTGCCATTTAGATCAACCCAGCAATTCGTACTCTTCCACATTCCCAGAAGTAGAACATCTTACATACAAAATTCATTCATTCACCGGTCATGCAAATACCATAATGAGAAATTGACAGAAATTGACTTGTTCAATATTAGCCTTAATGCACTTAAAGGGGTCTTTTTATGAACCACCTCAATCTCAATTTTGACTAATCATTCTACCTACAAACAAGTCTTGTTCTCCCTTTACCGCAACAATAGTTGCAACCTCAACACCCTTTCTCCTTCTTTATTTATCTTCTGCACCTAAACATACTAAGTACATAAACATTTCTGTGGATTTTCATAAATGGTATCACATGTTAAATATTTATTATGTTAATTTTGATAAATTTAAACAGTCAAAATCCCTCAATACAATAAAATAAAATAAATGTTATTGTAAAGAAAGTCATAAAATTATTATTGTCTGTAATATACAATAGTTGGAGACAAAAATGTGTAGGTGGTTAGGTTAGCACAAATGACAAATTAGTTTAATTTTGCTTTCTAGCCACATCAAGCGACCACTTTGTTATTTTTGGTTTAAAATTGTTAATCATTTTAGACACTCTGAGGTATAGTGGCCAATTTGTTAAATATCCGCGGTGTGCACCAAAATAAAGTTCGTTGAGCGAATTTAATATTCATTTTTGGCACTGAAATGTACCTTAAGGTTTTGCTTCTAGTTTTCTTTGGATCGGATTGTGAAAGTAAAATTTTTTTTTAAATAGTTAGAAAATAATTTTTAAAAGGTTTTATATTCAAAAATTGAGAGGATTTAATTTATTGCCATGTACTTGCGTTACCTGGACCCGGTATTTGGTACCATACTATGTGTAATGCATGTTTAATAAAGAGAGTAGGTACAAGAATTGCGTCAACTTATAAAAAAATATATATTTTTATTTCATGTACAAATAATTATATACATATATATAAAAGAAAAAGTAAACAAAACATATTTGATGTTTTAATAGTAAATATTTTTATGAAACTATTCTTGTTAAGACATCACGATTAGCGAATACATATATAGATAAAAGTATATAACATAATAAACTAGGTGAATATAACGGACACACAATTCCGGCACTGCTACTACTGTGACAAGTGATACTTGACGAAGTTCAACTCTTGACTTCTGATCAAACAAGTTGTAAAAAACGAAGACTGGATTTTATTCCGTATAGTCGGAAACGTTCCGCATTAATCAGTAAAATAGTAAAATATCTAATTCAGCTAGTTGTTTCAAGTATAAACGTATTATGAATATTCAATAATAATTAATCAGATGCAGTTTTAAATAGCTTCTTAAATTATATCTTTAAGTGCACTGTGAACACTAACACTGTTTCTTTCCAGTATGCGTGCGCGCATGTTTCGATAAGCTTACTTTATGATTGCACGAAAAATTGCACTGCGAACATGAAAACAGTTTATCTCCTATGTGTATACGTGCATGCCTTGTTAATCCTGATTTTCGATAGCACGAAAAATTGCACTGTGAACATGAAAACATTTTCTTCCCAGTATGCTTAAGCGCGTGTGTTTTTAAATGAGTTTTTCGATTACACGAATAACTACATTGTAAACACGAAAACAATTTGACTCCAGAGTGCGAAAGCATATGTATTATCAACCGTGATTTTCGATTACACGAATAACTACAGTGCGCACATGAAAACGGTTTCTCACCAGTGTGAGTAAATGCATGACTTTTTAATTGTGGTTTTCGAATACACGAATAACTACACAGTGAACATGAAAATAATTTCTGTCCAGTGTGTATACGCATATGTTCTCTTAAGTATGATTTTTGATTGCACGAATAACTGCACTGCGAACATGTAAGCAGTTTCTCCCCACTATGTACGAACTGATGTACTTTTAACCTTGATTTTTCATTGCAAGAATAATCGCACTGTAAACACGAAAACATTTTATCATCAGTATGCGTTAACGCGTGTCTATTTAAATGTGATATTCGATTACACGTATAACTGCACTGTGAACATGAAAACACTTTCTTACCAGTAGGAGTACATGCGCGTTTACTTGTTGATTTTTTAGCGATGAGTATGGTATCTAGTTTTGGATCCAGTCTAAGGGTAGGCGGAGGCCCAGTTACATTTGCTGAAACAGAATCTTGGATTCTTAAGAGATCTGCAATGTAAACACATTTTGTGTGTCAGTAAAGTGACGTAAAGATATATATGTGTGTATGTATCTAAGAGAACTAATGTTATAAATGCACAGTGCCTTTTAACATGCCTGGTGCGGACATGGTAAAAATATAACGATATACATATATACAAAATAAATATAATGAACTGGTCAACAAAAGTAAATCTGAAAACTCCCACGCACCGATGAGATGTTTGCGCGTTATACACGTTTCGTTTGGCAATCCTGGGTATTTAAGGGTACAAAGTACGTATATTCCAGTTTTGTGTGGATATATCAAAAAACTTGAGTCGGCAAAAAAAAACAGGTCACCATCGGTGTCGGAGCTAATAAAATACGTAATTAAATGTAAAATTCCGAAAAGTTATACAATACCTATATTAAAAATATTTAATTGACACGCTTAAAATTCGCAACCACAAAAATACGACTTGGGTAAATAGTATTAACAACTAACCCACAATATGTCGCTCTACCTTAATTATTATTTTAGTTGAAATACGAGGCGCGTTTTTTAATAAGTATCAGATTTTGTTTTTAAAGAAACAATTTTACATCACTTTACTTTCTTAGGGTGTCACACACCTTAACCCTGGATTACTAAACCTATTTGATTGTCACGTGATTACTAAACCTTCGTAAATTTGACCACGCCGGCATATTTTTTTTTTATAATTTGTAATTGTAAATTTTTAAAATTGAATAAAGAAATGCATAGTGTTACTGTTTTAAATTGTATAACTTATTAGATATGCGGTTTTACTATTAGTTATACGACAATAAAATTGTAATTTGTACTTGCAAGGTCTAGCGGGGAAAAAATAAAACAATTCACGAAAGCGTTTTAGTTTATTTACAAATCCGTTTCCTAAAACTGCAGTGTGTAATGCATATAAAAAATATATAAGGCAATTTTATAGCCACTAGAACGACATCAGGTAGAACTCTATACTTAAAATCCTTTTTCTCTTTTTAGAGTTCAGAGAAGGATTATTTTTATCTTTTTCCTCCTCATAATGCACATCTGTATCATCTGTATCTTCAATATAATATTTTTCAATATTATCACCTTCACTGTCATCGCTCTCCGTAAACAAAGTATCGTTATTTTGTGAATCGTTCAAATCTGAAAGTTCCTCGTCTAATAACTGTCTTATTCTTTCGTTTTCACGTTCTTCATCGGTAGCCTTTATTTTTATAAAATAAATTAAAAACTAACACTATTTACTGAACATAAACTATTTACAAAACTAACAAACACTAAACCTTCGTCGTGGTGACGACGCACCCTCCAGTATGGCTACAAGCATATACACTACCGGTACTGAGATCTAGACCCAACAGGATGAAGGGAACGGGCGGGAAGGCGTGGCCGGGGTCGTGCTTGTCGAGTTCTGACAATTTTGTGACTGACGCATCGTCAAAATTACGAAGGTTTAGTTATCCAGGGTTAATACACTTTTCATGACGGGGCACCAATTTTTGTATATCTTGGTCATAGAACCACGCCGCGTGGGATGAAAACCATGTCCGTATTTCATCTTTGAGTTCATCATCCTCATCAAAGGAAAATATGGAAATCATTTGGCATCAAAACAGGACACGTTTGGCGATAAATGCCAGCTGGTTTCATGTTTCAAGTATTAAATAAACGAATCACCGACCGTATTTCACAGTCGGCGGGCTGATCTATTGTCTTGAACATTTCACCCACTCACTACAAGATGTGAACGTTGCATGTGTTGAGTCAACAGATGAAGGAAACCATTACGCATGCGCAACATCGCAACCGCAGCGCTATACCGGGAATATCCGGCAACGCTACTCACTTAAAAACGCGCCTCGCACCTTCTATTTGAATTAAAAATATCATTCAACGGTCACCCAGGGCGGGTGTTCTACTGAACTGATTGGTAATCCTAAGAAATTAAAGCTCACCAGAACGCTGGTCAGCCATCCTGGAGTAGTCCGAGCACTCCTGCTTGATGTCAGGATAAGATATATCGATATCAATATAAGACGCTTCTCCGGCACTTTCAGCAGAAGACCCCTCGTCTGTCTGCACATCTCTTCCCCCGGCAGATCGAGCAGCATCACTCCGGCCGGAATAGGAACGTATTTCTGTAAGAGCAACAAAATATTCTACTATTTTCAAAATATTTTCATATAACATAGAATGCCATAGAAGATGTACAGATTATTTATGGCGTCTGTCATACGAGACGACACCCGCGTCGTTTCATTTCAAAATAAGCTAAAAACAAAATTAAAATAACGACATTAAGCACAATAAACGACATTAATTATTAATTAATATTGAAACAAGTCCTCACTCGAGCATTGCTGCTTGATGTCTGGGAACGATATGTCTACATCAGAGTAGGGCGCTCCACCGCCTTCGTCTTCATCTCCGCTCTCGGCTGGAGACCTCAGCTCAGGCTTGATGACAGGAGCATCTGGGTCAGCACGATCCATGGTGCTAATATCTTCCAGGAAGCACGAAGCGCTGCGGATACGTTTAATAAATGGTGACTGTCAAATGGCGGGAGGCCATAGACAAGTGCAAAGCATAGACGAATTATCAAATTATTTCTTCGGTGGGTCCTACGTACTAGGGCCTTGCGTAGGACGAGTCAGAGATCGTTGTTACGGTCGCATCTCACGTGTGACGTCCCCTCCTTGGACACGAGGCAAGCGGCGGATATTCTCGTCGCTCGCAACGGAGGACCGGAGGCCACCCACTGCGGAGAAACTGCGGAGCCCGTGTCCGTGAAATGAACCAGGGGAGAGCTCCAGATGCCGCTTGTCGCACGCGCCAGCGATGGACCACATGTGGCAATGCAATCAGCCATGAATGTGAAGACAAAAGTGAGTGGGAAAAACAATTAAACAATTAGTGCGCCCGCGTTTAATCAAGGTTAGATATAAGTAGCGATAAGAATTTTCCTTTTCATATTTCCTTGTGTTGTAAATAAATGTGTGAATTTATATGTAGAAAGACGTGTTAATTAATTTACATCCTCGCGATCTTCACTTGACCACTACAAGTGTTGATTGGGAATGATCAGAACGTTGTGTGACATTGTGTTCTTTGTGCAATCAACATATATGGTGGTGGTGGTGGTCATGAGGAGATAAATAAAATAGAGCAAGCCATACATATTTACACACTTATTTACACGTCGAACACACAAGAAAAAAGGAAATTATTATAACTACTTATGTTTAAGTTTATCCGAGATGCGGACACAAAGATTTATCGCCTATTATGATATTTGTATCGTTCTACTCAATGTAAAGTCACAATTTTGTCCATTTTCGCAGATAGGGCGACATGTGTGTCCCGCTGCGTATTAGACCCGCCCCTGATCCAGTCTACGGGCATGGGTTCTGAGCAACGCAATATCTTAGCCATGTGATTCCCAACGGCCGCGTCCTGTCATTCGCTGGACTCATATCCGTCATTGCCTCATATCCGAAGTGAGGTCTCTGGATGGCTTCTAAGAGGCACGTAGCAGCTTCCTGTCGAGATTTGATAGTAGATTGTATTTCGGAAGTAATGGTGGCCAGGTGTTACCCAGGGCCATCTACCGATTAGCAATTTTTCAGGTGCTTGAGTCCTGTGCACGGAGCGGTCAAAAGACTAAAAAGTTACCCGGGCACGCGCGGCGGCCCACCTCGGCCAATCCGCAGGGGAAAGAGTGTAGCGATATAAACGTATTTAATTAAAACTTAAGGAAGCCACAGATTACACGTCGTTATAGCTGGATAAAGCGTTGTTTTGTACTTCGAAGGATCATTTCAATAATCGTATTTTTAAGACTGAAAATATATTAATTTAAAACTAATTAATGTGTTTTTGATATAAAACTTAGTTTTGAATAGTAGTTGAAGATTCAAGGCATGTGAATAAATATAACATATTATTTAAAATCAATTAAAAACGTCGAAAATTGATAACATGTCTTGAAAATTGAACGGAATGCACCCCCCTTTTCTGTCAGTTTCCGTTTTAAACATATTTCTTGTCTATGGTTTCATGTTCGCAAACTTGCGTCATCGTCGGGAAACTTGTCCGTATTTCTGTCGTTAGAAATTGTGAAAACTAGCTGCGTACCCCGCTAGGACGCGTTTCTTAGGATATTTGATGAATCTAAAGCCACAGCTAATTCTTTTGATAATCAAATCGGTTATAACGCCGTTTTGACAGCTTTACTTCACGTGACCAGCGACTAAAATCTAATTATGTACATTCGGTTTTGTTGTGGGAATATTTTAAAATAATAAACGATTTTAGTTGTGAATGTGATCATTAGATTGGATAATTTTTTTAAATATACAGATTGTCTAAAGGTCGTTAATGGCACGGATAACGCACCGTCCCCTGATTGGAAAGAGATCCAGGTTCGAATCCCGGTAGCGCAACAACAATATTTTTCGATAAAATTGATTTTATATATATATTAATACATTTAATTAATATTAGGTTAAACAGGTTATATGAATGTCGGGCAACATTTGAATTTAATTGACCATGGACCGTGCTGCCCCAGATGCTCCTGTTATCAAGCCTGAGCCGGGCTCTCCAGCCGAGAGCGGAGATGAAGACGAAGCCAGTGGAGCGCCCTACTCTGATGTAGACATATCGTATCCGGACATCAAGCAGGAGTGCTCGGAGTACTCTAGGAAGTCCGACCAGCACGGCGGTAAGAAGTTGGTTCATTTTTGACCGGTCCACATTCACTGCCAGGTTCTATTTTTTTAACGCTAAAATGCAACCGTGATGCTACAGGTGTAACAGGGCGACTCTACACAAACAAAATAAACCCCTCACTGTCTTTCGACAAGATATTTTTTTATTATTTAGTACATTACTATTGTACAAAATATGTTAATGAATGTGATAATTAATAAATGCTCGAGAAACTTTAAAGCAGGGGGCAGCAGCTCCATTAGTACCTAACTAACCTCGATTATTTTGTAAGCACGTCAGGGTGCGGGTGTCCAGGTGGGTAATCCTGGGAAGGTCGGCTGCGGCTGCTGCTACCTGGGTGATATCTGCCGGCAGTGGTGTATCTCCCATAAATAAATGTTTCTTCTTAAGTTCGCCCCTCTACTTCCCGGCCGTCCTAGATTGTACCCTCCATGTTGTCATTGCGTAATCATATCTATTTATAGTATATAATGACAAATGTATACTGATTTATTTTTTATTTCTCCACTTACCATGTTGTATAGACCGTGCGAAAAAAGCAGTTAATCTAAGGTGAATAGGACGAAGGAGTATTGTCATTGATACTAGTGTATAGCCACAAATAACTTTTTATTAGAGCTCTTCAGATCTGTTCATCCTCATTTATGGCTTTTAAATAATTGATAAAACAATTTATTTTTTTGCATTTTTGACAACTTTAGATACATTTTAACAAATAAGTTCAGCTCTGTTCGATTGAATTAATATTTTTGATTTCAGGAATGGGTTCCAACAATGTCAAGGGACGGGATGAGAAGACAGGTGAGGGGTCTCCAGCTGGGAGCGAGAAAGAAGCACCCTACACTGATATAGACATATCGTATCCTGATATTAAACAGGAGTGCTCCGAGTATTCTAGAGAGGCCGACCACCGCGCCGGTAAGACCCGAGAATTTGATTCCCTTGTTTGTTCGAAACGTAAAAATATGTATTTTTATAATTAGAGAGCTGTTAAAGGATTGTATGATTTGGGAGGCAGTATTCACATTCCGGGTGCTAGGGACTGTACACGTCCAGTAGCCGTATAAGAGAACAGTCTAGTAATTATGTTGTTGAATAATAGTACAAAACACTCCCGGAAAGTGGCAAGAGAGGTGGGCTACGGCAACGCAGAGAAGATAGACTCAGTCCTTTCTTCCTAATGTCGCCGTCAAGTTGAAAGGCAATCAAGTAGAAACCTCCAGACCTAAATCATTTTGAATGGCAGATGATTACGGAGCATGGACAATTCCGGTGGAAATTGTCAGAGTTTAGACTTGTGGATGCCCTGCTGTATACTTGTGGGTGAGTGGAACAGCCGCCTGACCATGTTTTGTGGAATTGTGAGATACTTATAAATGCACGTAAACGTATGAACTGCCCGCCTAGGAATGCAAACCTAATTAGAAATGGGACGAATCATGTTTTATATAAGGAATGTATTCGGGTATGGGTGACTCGTTGGAGATCCTTAGGTGGGTAGGACTCCACCTACGCGCCTAACTCCCCCTCTTCATACCTCGTGTTTTGCAACTCAGTATGTCCGTGTAAGCGTGACTCAATCCATTTTGTGTCTCATCCACTGTCCCTCTATTGGGACTGTTTTTGGAGTAATGAATCCCTGAGTGTCTGCCGTGCACTACTGCATCTTAATTTTACATCTTTATGTAAAACTGTGTTCTATGGATTTACGTCATATGATTTTTTATGAATAAGGCAAGCACTTAAGAGACGCTGGACCTAAATTTTAAATCTTAATTACTAATAAACATTGAATTTCTTGTCCTTTTTCGTTTTGCTTATATTTAAATATGTAATTGAATTAATGTCCCGTATTTTTATTAGCTTTGATGAGTGGGACCGACAAGGAACCCTAAGATTCTAAACCGGTCCCGGGAAAGGGTGGGTCCCACGCCCTCTAGCTGTCCAATTTTATAAAAAATCATTCATATTCATACGATAACGTTTATATTTTAATGTCTACTACATTCCCGGAGTTGAGTAAAAATATCCACTACGTTAATAAACACAATATCATGTATGCAAATAATTTATTTTTATTGCAGATCTCTTGAGAAAACAAGATTCTATTTTGGCAAATCCAACTGGGCCTCCGTTTACCTGTGAAAACCAGCAAAAACTTGATGTCATTGTCACCGCTAAAATATCCTCAAAAACGCGCACTCTTACTAACACTGGAAAGAAAACCTTTTCATGTTCTGAGTGCAATTATTCGTGCAATCAAAAAACAAGCCTGAGAAGACATGTGCTTACGCACATTGGAAAGAAATTGTTTTCGTGTTCTCTGTGCAGTTATTCGTGCATTCAAAGATCAAACCTCAAAATTCACGTAGTCACACACACTGGAGTGAAATCGTTTTCATGTTCACAGTGCAATCATTCGTGTTATCGAAAATCAGATTTAAAAAGACATGCGCTTACGCATACTGGTGAGAAATTGTTTTCATGTTCACAGTGCAATTATTCGTGCAATCAAAAAACAGGCTTGAGAAGACATGAACTTACGCATACTCGTGAAAAACTGTTTTCGTGTTCACTGTGCGCTTATTCATGCATTCGTAGATCAGACCTCAAAAGTCACATGGTGACGCACACTAGAGAGGAATTGTTTTCATGTTCACAGTGCAGTTATTTGTGTTATCGAAAATCTGATTTGAAAAGACACGCTCTTACGCATACTGGAGAGAAATTTTTTTCATGTCCACAGTGTACTTATTCGTGTATTCGAAAGTCACAATTCAAAATCCACGAGCTTATGCACACTGGAGAGAAACTGTTTTCATGTTCACAGTGCAATTATTCGTGCAATAGAAAATCAGATTTGAAAATTCACGAGCTAACGCACACTGGACAGAAACTGTTTTCATGTTTACAGTGCAATTATTCTTGCAATCGAAAGTCAGACTTAAAAATACACGAGCTTACGCATATTGGTGTCAACTTGTTTTCGTGTTCACAGTGTAATTATACGTCTAATCGAAAAGCACATTTAAGAAGACATTCCCTTACGCATGCTGGGAAGGAATTGTTTTCATGTTCACATTGTAATTTTTCGTGTAATCGAAAAACAGGCTTAACAAGACATTGGCGTACGCATAGTGGAGAGAATCTGTTAAATTCTACTTAAAATGCCGTTTGCTCAATCTTATACGTTTAACTGTCTCACTGTTGAATACGGATTGCTCCCAAGTATGCGTATATAAATTCAGTCATATTTGATCGGCAGCTGAAAGTTGTACTCCGACTAGTATCACTGAACACAGTAGTCAGTCGAACCAGTTATCGTTATTTTCATAAAATAAGTTTTTGTTTGAGTTATAAATCTTTAAAATAAAATAAAACACATACAAATCGTGGTATTGGTTTAATTGGAAAGATAATGTTATCCCATTAGTACTTAAATATGATTTCACGCATATCGGCGTCCAATTATGGGAAGTACAATTTTAGATAATTTTTTGTAGCAGCTAGGGACGTACATTGGCAATAATGCGACGAATATTAGCTTCAAGTCATCTATCGTCTCTGGTCTATCGGCGTAGACTACCGGCTCCACATATTTCCACAGAAAATAATCCAAAGGTGTTAAATCACACGATGTATCATCGTTTTATAAGATTTGGCCTTCTTCCTGAATAGCAGTCTCAGTCTACCTCTTCCTCTTGTACAATGCTTGTGCTCATGTTAATTTGCATCAATTTTTCGTGTAAATTCAGCTGATATTTTCTTATTGAAGATTTTGTAAATAATATATAATCATATTTTCTGCTTAAAGGTCATCATATTCAGAGCTTTCAGCGTTGCACTGATCCGAATATATCTATATTTCTGAGTATTACTCTCATACCTCTATTTTGCATCGCTTGAATTTCTTCTTCGTTAGCCGGAAACATAATTCTGCTGCAGTAGTTGATGTGGGGAATAATAGCAGAGTTGTATATTATTTTGCAAGACTCAGTACTATTAAATCCTCTGATCTTTCCTAGAAGAGAGATTTTCTTAGCAATTTTTTAATTCACGCACATTGTATTTTGCGATATATTCAATTTTGAATCTATTAACACTCTCAAATATTTTATTTCAGTCACTTTCGCGGCTTACACGTGCTAGGAACGTGGCTAACACGTGTTAGACACGTGGCTAACACGTGTTAACGTCAACATGATCATCATCATCATCATCATCATCATCATAATCATCATAATCATCATCATCATCATCATCATAATCATCATCATCATCATCATCATCATTAATATCATCATCATCATCATCATTAATATCATCATCATCATCATCGTTATAATCATCATCATCGTTATAATCATCATCATCATTATAATCAACATCAATATCATAATCATCATTATCATCATCATTTTCATCATCATCATCATCTTCATCATCATAATCATCGTTAAAATCATTATCATCATCTTCGTCATCACCGATCTTGACCAATCTCATAATTCGGACAGGATCGTGCAACACGACGACGGTGACGAAACGTGTAATGTATACAAATGCAAAAACACGTGGCTTTCACGTTTTAGACACGTAGATTACACGTATTAGGCATCATCATCATCATCTTCATCATCATCAACACCATCATCATCAACACCATCATCATCAACACCATCATCATCATTAATATCATCATCATCATCATTAATATCATCATCATAAATCATCATCATCATTAATAACATCATCATCATTATCATCATCAAAAACATTAACATCATCATCATCAACATCATAATCATCATCATCATTATCATCATCATCGTTGCTATCATCATCATCATCATTATCATCATCATAAACATAATCATCATTTTCATCATCTTCGTTAACTTAATCATCATCATCATCATAAATATCGTCATCATCATCATAATTGTCATCATTTTTATCAGCATCGGTAAAATCATCATCATCATCATCGTCATCAAAAACATTATCATCATTTTCATAATCTTCATCATCATCATCATTGTCATCATCATCGTTAAAATCATTATCATCATCATCAACATTCTTATCATCATCATCATCATCAACATTATCATCACAATAGTCATAATTTTCGTCAACATCAGTATAATCATCTTCATCATCACCATCATGATCATTTTAATGATCTTCATCATCATCATCGTTAAAATCTTTATCATCATTATCATCATCATCATCATCATCATCATCATCTTCATCATCATAATCATCGTTAAAATCATTATCATCATCTTCGTCATCACCGATCTTGACCAATCTCATAATTCGGACAGGATCGTGCAACACGACGACGGTGACGAAACGTGTAATGTATACAAATGCAAAAACACGTGGCTTTCACGTTTTAGACACGTAGATTACACGTATTAGGCATGCGGCTTACACGTGTTAGGCACGTGGCTTACACGTGTTAGGCACGTGGCTTACACGTGTTAGGCACGTGGCTTACACGTGTTACGCACGTGGCTTGCACGTTTTAGGCACGTTTTCTTGCACGTCTAATATACGTGCACTTCACGTGTTTTTGGACGTATACGACACGTGCACGTCACGTGTGCTCACATGCATAATACACGTGCACTTTACGTGTTTTTACACGCATAACACACGTCCACACCACGTGTTCTTACACGCATAAAAAACGTGTACATCACGTAATCTTCAACGAATAATACTCGTGTACGTCAGTTGTTTTTGCACTTAAACTAAACCACGTCATAATCGTTTTCAACATAGTCATTATCATGATCATCATCATCATCATCATCTTCATCATCATCATCATCATAATCATCATCAACATCAATTACATTATCATCATCATCATTATCATCATCATCATCATAATCATCATCATCATCATCATCATCATTATCATTGTTATCATCATCATCACCATCATCATTATTATCATCATAAACATCATCTTCATTATCATCATCATTATCATAAACATCATCATCATTTTCATCATCTTCGTTAACTTCATCATCATCATCATCATAAACATAATCATCATAAACATCATCATCATTTTCATCATATTCGTTAACTTCATCATCATCATAATTGTCATCATTATCGTCAGCTTCGTTATAATCATCATTATCATGATAATCATCTTTTTCATCATCATCTTCATCGTCATTAAAAACATTATCATCATTTTTATCATCTTCATCATCATCATCATCGTTAAAATCATTATAATCATCGTTAAAATCATTATCATCATTATCATCATCATCAACATCATCATCTTCATCATCATCATAATTGTAATCATTTTCATCAGCATCGGTATAATCATCATCATCATCAACATCGTCATTATGATCATAATTGTTATCATTAACATAATTATCGTCATCATCAACATCATCATTATGATCATCATCATTTTCATCATCTTCATCGTCATAATCATCATTGTCATCGTTAAAATCATCATCATCATCATCATCATCATCATCATCTTCATCATCGTCATCTCATCATCATCGTCGTCGTCGTCGTCATCACCGACCCCGTGGACCGATATTCACCACACTCACAATTCGGACAGATTTCCCATTGTGTAACACGACGACAGTGACGAAATGTGTAATGAATACAAAAGAAAAATCTCGTGGTTTTTACGGCACGTGGCTTACAAATGTTAGGCATGTGGTTTACACGTGTTAGGCACGTGGCTTACACCTCAAATGATCCCCAAAACGATCCCCAAAACTCCCCGACGATCCCCAAAACTCCATAATTCCCATAATCTTCAAAAATCCTAAAAACTCCAAGATCCCAAAAACTCCAATCTTTTATTTCTCAAAGCCGACCGCATCTCCAAAACTCCAATATCCCTGAAGCTCCGAAATCCCGAAATCTCCAAAATCCCAAAAACTCCATAATTTGTTGTCCAAGACGAAACCAAACTCAAAATCTCCAAACTCCGAGATCCGGCAATCTCCAATTTAAAGAAACTTCAAAATCTCCAAGATCCGAACATCTCCAGAGAACTAAAATATCTCAAAAAGGCCAAAAACCCAAATCTCCAAAAATCCCAAGATCCGACAATCTCCAATCGTAAGAAACTCCAGAGCAATAAATCCGGACATCTCCAAAGCTCCAAAATCCCAAAAACTCCAAAACCCGACATCCCCGAAGCTTCAAAAACTGAAACTGAAAACTCCAAAAATACAGAGATCCGACAATCTCCAATGTTTAGAAACTCCAAAGCCCGAAATCCCGACATCTCCAAAAGACAAAATCTCCAAGATCCTGAAAACTCCAAATCTCAAAAGACTCGATATCTCCAAAACTCACCATCTATGATAATTTTTAGTGTGATTTGTATACTTTTATTTCCATTGTTCATGAATTTAGTTCTGTTTACATTTTGTTTTAGTTCGTCTTCTGTCTGCGATCAGATATCGCGGAGGCAGGCAGAGCGGATAGAGCGCGGCACTCTTCTGTCCTGACACACAATTCTCGCCTCATCCACATTCGTACATCTTCTCATACAAACTCGCCAAATGTCGAGGCTTCTAACAGAACCATCCTACATTAACTGGTTTACTTGCGTCATATATCTTTCTTACCATTCTCTCCTCATTCATCCGTTCCATATGACCAAACCACCTAAGTGATCCTTTCTTAATCTTACTCAATGAACTAACATCAGCTTTACATTCTTTCCTAATTTCTTCATTCTTTACTCTGTCATAAATAAATTTGCATTATTTGTAGCTTAGAATTTCATCTACATGTTTTAAATGGCTTTTTGAAAATTACTTATGCGATTTTTGTGGATTTCAAAAAAAAAAAATTTGACAAATGACAGTGCTGTAGGATTCTGGTCTACTGTTAAGTAATTATCAAATATTCTTCGATGGTGGTCATATTCTTGTACAGTTGGCCCAATAAAGACGGTACACAGTTTCAAAACATAGTTTCCACGGAAAGTCTTACAGAGTTTCTGACTGCATTCCACACAAATAATACTACTTGAGTGTACTCGTTGTAGAGACAGCAATCTCCATTTTTTCTCTTAACTTTTAACCTCGCCTTCCCGAAGCGGGGTATTCACATTCCCCATAGATAGCTTTAAACTCGACAACTCACTAATTATGCGAACGATTTTATTCTTATTTTTTGTAATCTTCACGGAAATAGTGACGAAAATTTTGTTTTACAAATTTCTAAGTGTAGAATATTGAAAAATATCATTTTCGGTGCAGTGATCTTCGCGCGGTATATACACCTGCACATATCGACACCAAACGCTTGTATCTTATCTCTTAGTTATTGTGCTTATTATTTGTTTCATACTAATGCACTGGGTAACCCCATACGAGGGAGACAGCTATATCACTTATCGCGACTCGCAGCATTCGGACAAGAGACGTCCGGCGAGGCGGTTGGGACCACGTCGCCCGTCATAAACTTTTTATTACCATTTGTATGAATATGATCTGGGGTGTTTCTATACCCCGCTTCGGACCACACTGAAGTTCTGGCCGCTCAGTGACGAAAAGGTTAATGCAGTTGCCTTCTCGTACAGTTTTTACAAATTGTGTTAATTAATTAATGAATTATTTCAATCATTTATATTAGGATTCGACAAATAGCCGTCTGCGCTACTCTGAAATTTAATTGACAGCCAGTATAAGAAGTACCTTGTTTTCAGAAGGTGTTGTATTTATTTTGTATTTTAAACTAGATTATAGGGACTGTATTGATAAATATATTGTTCTATCGCAAGTATTTATTTATTAGACTTTATTGACATATATGTTTTTGTTGTAACATAAGTGAATATATTATACTATAATATGATAAACAATTATATTGCATTATTAAGGAGAACACATTATTATTGCGAAGTTGTAATTATTCAGAACATAGGTCTATGATGTTTAAATAAATACTAATTATAAAGATATACATATAAAATCAATTTTATCGAAAAATATAGGTATCGCGCTACCGGGATTCGAACCTGGATCACTTTTTCTAATACGGGAAAGGTGAATTACCAACAGGTTCGAATACCGGTAGCGCAACAACAATATTTCTCGTTAAAATTGATTTTATATGTATATTTTTATAATTAATGCATTTAATTAGTAATTAAATTATATTGCAATTAAATATATACTCGTAGTTAATTGTGTGGGATGGAGTAGATTCCGCCTCTGACATATGCAGCGTTGTCCTGGCTACTTTGCTATACTCAAGTCTGTGTTAAAAGTAGACAGTTTTTTTCGCGCTGCTGTGGTGTTATTTAATTTGAGAAAGATAAAGATTCGACAAGAATAACATATATATATATTTGGGGGTTATGTCGGTGGTTAAATGAAATAGATGTTTGTTTGCGCGTTTTGAGGTTTATTACATTATGATGAAAACAAGAAAGACATAGAATGAAATGAATTAATGATGTTGTAGAAGGTGCGTATGTATTACGAAATGAAATGATGTGAAGGGGGTTGGCGGTCTCGCTCAGCTCTCGCGAGCCGGCAAGACCGCCGTTGTTAAACCACCGCTGAAACTGGAGAGACTCTCTAGAGGTGAATTTCGAGCCAGGCTTGTAGCAGCAGCCGGCAACGCTGTCGCTAGCGTCGATGCCGACTGAGATGGCGGTGGATTTGAATTCCGGTTGCTACATATGTAACAAACGGAGAGTGTTGTATAACTAGTGAGTTATTAGTGTTGGCACTGTATAATGATTTTGTTAGAATGTTGGATAGCCATGCTTCCGATTGATCTCTACCGTATTGAAAGCGAACAATTTCCAGTTGGTGTTGAGTGTGCTGTACAGTTTCGGAGCTAAGAACATGTAGAATCTTTGATAATGTCGTTGTTGCTCTCGGAACTGGCGTGTAGATGTTTGTTGTTTGTCTTGTGTTGTGTCCATGATTTGTTGCTAGCATGGAAATATTTGGCGAGTCTCGACTTATAGATTTGTCTTATGTCCAGGGCATTGTACTCTTTAAATATAAGATCTGACGGATATTTACAATCCTAAAGATTTTCCTTTGTGCTCTGTTATCCGACTCTAATATTGTTTTTGCTGCTCCTCCCCAAACTAAAATAGCATAATTAATTAAAGAGTAGCACAGTGCAAAGTACGCCGATCTTAAAATAGAGTAAATTAGTTTTCTTTTGCGTAGGTTCGATATATGTTCTTTCCAGTTAAGACGCGTCGATCAGTACTCAAAGATGTCGAATAATTTTAAACTCGTGTCAATTTTTCACATTGACGTAAGGAAGCCGTGTTCTTGTTTGTTTTGCAGTCATGTACGATGAGTGTAGTTTGTATTAATCTTATCGTACCGAGTTAAATGAAATGAAAATATTGTCAAAATCTAAGACAGTTTCCGATTCCATTGATATCATCAAAAATCGTCTGACTCCCTTGTTTAACATTTAAGACAACACCACCCTCTGCACGAGAACCTTCAAGTATCTGCGTCCCATCAGCAGTGAAGATACACAATCATAGGTGTGATGTATTTATAAATTAGGAAATAATGTTTAATATATTATAGTTTCATTAATGTGTGTACCGATCGGCAACACAACAGGAGAAACCCAATCGTTTATAAGAGAGCAGACGCGGTCTCTTTTGATACTGCAATCGATACCACTCACGTAGCGCCAACCAGATTATAATATTGTTAACTGAAATAAATTATATTGTACAATACGTATTATTGCTTCATTTAATACCACGATAATATAACGCGACTAGCAGTAAATCAGAGTGGCGAATAGAGGTAAACATCACATTAAGATGTGTCGCGTCGTCTACTTCTAGCGTCAAGTGAGCAAAGAACTATGTCGAAGCGAGTTTAATGATAACTTATTATCAATTAATACTGATAAAATATACTTTCTACGATTTGCTATTCAACAGAAAGATAACACTGAAATTAATATTAAAATTCTCACCAAAGTCTGTACTCAAGAAGACTCTTGTAACAGATGTTCATCAATTAAAGAAAAATACTGTATCAAGTACCTAGGAGTTATAATAAATAACAAACAAAATAAAACTGCCTACATATAAACTTATCACTTACAAATCTGAAAATAATATATTACGCGTTTGTACAGTCACATTTGCAATACGGTATTATTGGATGGGGAGGAGCATATAAAACTTCAATATCCAATTAGAAATCACTGAAAAAACGATAATAAAAATTGTTCATAAAAAAAACAAAATAATATCCAAGTATACAACTCTTCACAGATTTTAAAGTACCAAAAATAATAGAAATACACAAAAAAAACAAATTTTCAAAATTAAAAATTAATTTAATTTTAGAAACGAATTCCGATCTACAAGATTTAAAGACCAAATTGATATTCCAAAACTAAAATAAACCACAATACGAAATTACAATATTTATCAAGGCATCAAATTTTTTAACAATCTCCCCATCACAATTAGAAAAATAACAGACTACTATAAATTTGTATTTGAAGTAAAAAAAATATGTACACAGACTAACTGAAACATAAATTATCTCATATATACTCCTTCTCTATACACGAGTCTTACTCTTATTGAGAAGAAATAAATGTAAAAATATATGTATATATCCTACTGATTATAAAATGTATTATATTTACTAATATTTAAATAAAAAAATATGAGGATGAAGAAAACTAAACCCAAAATAGCTTTAAGAAGTTTTATAATCACAATAAAACTTTAAACAAATATACATATTAATACATTTAAAACTTTAAATATTTAGCGAAAACATTTAATAGTTTCACATGAGATATTAAATACAAATCTCTGGCTGGTTGTTTACCTCGAGACGAAGTTGTAAGTGATCCTGAACATAGCGTTTAGTGATCTCCTTTATTTGAATCGTATAGTACATCACGAGCCGAAGACTGAAGCCTGCAAGTAGCGCGTGCTCTCAGGACGCACGCATGGACCTTCACCGTCCATTTCATGTCATACATAAATTAAAAAGCGCGATGGAAAGGCTATGCTTGGATTATCTCTGAAATGTAGTACCTGATGTAGAAATCCGCCAAAAAACCAAAGAAACAAATATATGCAACTCAAGTAACCTGACAGATGTGGCGCCTAATTCCAAAACCGGATGTCGGATAATTATAGACAAATATGCAGATTAATTGTCAGATACATGCAGAAAACATTGTTTCTCGCAAATGACACATAATGAATGTTCAAAATCAGGATAAGTTCCAAAATACCCCAAAGCGAACAGAATATAAATTGCTATTCTTCGTAAAATGGAATCAGTCAATCACAGCGTTTGTTGATGATCACGTGATCTAAAATCCAGTATGGCTGCCAGAACGATATATAGAGAAAAAAAAACTTTTAATATTACAGAATTGATTGTAAATTTGTTTTCAAAATATACACAAATACGTTTCAGGGAGATTTGTAAATATGGAAGATGGATTCTGGAGAAGAAAGGTCTTGGAATGGAGGTCAGCACTGGTAGAAGAAGCGTTGACTGACTACACATCAGATGAAGAACTGATATAAGAAGAGAGGTATGCAACAGATGGTGCTGAACATAGGCATAATTAGCGATCCTTGGCTTATGATAACGATGAACTTAATTTAAAAGGAGAATTTCAACTAATTAGCGTATTAAAAAAATTAACTGTCATCCACATACGCATATATATGAAACACAATTACTATACAACTTGTTTCTTGATTTCAGAGTGGGTAAGCAAATGTCTCTTCAAGCTGCTCTTCTGATTCGACGAATAAGTGCAGTGTGTACAACCGAACGGTTTCTCTCCAGAGTGTATTAGCATGTGTCTGCTTAAGTGTGATTTCTGACTGCAAATGTAAGAGCAGGACGCGCACGAGAACGGTTTTTCTCCGGTGTGAGTGACCACGTGTCTCTTCAAGTCTGCATCGCGGTTACATGTATAATTGCAATGCGAACAAGAGAACAGTTTCTCTTCTAAGTGAGAGAGCATGTGTCGTCTAAACATCGCTTTTATTTTACAAGTAAAAGTGCAGTGTGCACACGAAAAAACATTATAATCTTTGTGAGAAGACATATGCCTTCTTAAAACAGTTTTGCGTTTACACGAATACGCGCAGTGAGAACATGAAAACGGCTTCTCTCTCTTATGTGTGGCCAAATGGCTTCTCAAGACTCCTTTCTGATAACACGTGAAGGAGCAGCGCGAGCAGGACAATACATTGTCCTTAGAGTGTGTGAGCATATGTCGCTTTAAAAATACTTTACGATTACACGTGTAAGCGCATTGTGTACAAGATAACGGTTTGACCCACGTGTGTATGAGCATATGACTTTTTAGACTGTCTTTCATGTAACATACATAACTGCAGTGCGAACAAGAAAAGGGCTTCTCTCCCGAGTGTATAAACATATGTCGCCTCAAGTTTGTTGTACGATTACATGTATAAGAGCATTGAGAACACGAGAAGGGTTTATCGCCGGTGTGAGTAAACATATGCTTTTTCAACGCAGCGTTGTGGTAACATGTGTATGTACAGACAGAACAAGAAAATGATTTCTGAACAGCGTGAGTTAGCTTATGATATTTAAGTTTACATCCAGAATTAGTAGTGTAACTGCATTCTGAACAAGAGAACGGGTTCTCTCCGGAATGGTTGCGCATGTGTATCTTCAAGTAAGATATCGACTTATATATTTTATTGCACACTTGACATACTAATTTATTGTCTTCATTTTCATAACTTGTTGGGATGTCTGTGTCTTCGTTGACAGAATCATGATCGTCATAAAGTGGTGTCACTGAAAACAAAAATATTATAATAAGATAAATGTATACAATTAATAATTTTAATTTATTATACTTAGTAAAATTGAATACCAAGAAATGAATATGTTCAGTAAGCATCATCAAAGAATAATTTCGACTAGAAATATACAACTATCAAGTGCCTAATTTGATTTAATAAATAGTGAGTACTATTAACCCATTGATCACGTTCATAAACGAGCATGACATCTTTCAAACGCGGCACTCTTGGGTGGCATTATAATTTACGACTTTACACTGCGATAATGCAACAGATTTATAATTTGTTTTTAAGAATTCGAAAGCAAAGGTTCTCAAGTATCCCCACAAACATAAACAAATACAGTAATCGGAACGATAATTACAAAATAACGTAAATAAAATTATCCATAAGAGAACACAAGATTGCCCTACACCATCGCTAAACAAGCGATATTTGTGGTGATGTTCATACGTACTAGAGTGAAGTAGTGATCTGATTTCTGAGACTAATGCACACTATTTACAAATTTTTATATACTGACATTAAATTTAACTCTATAGTTTGAAACGCATTACATTCTACACGCATAAACTGAGAATTTGAATAACTGAGCGATACTGGATGATACGAGGACTTATATTATTTCGTGTTTGTTTATAAGATGGCTAATAATCCTTGACAAATATCGACAGATGTCGGTAGGATAAAGATTCGAAATAATTTTTGAACGACTTTCACCGCTCCTCAGCGCATATGTACGCACTAGCGGCAGGCGAAACACGGCGACTCATATATGAGTCGTCCATGGGGAATGGGTTAAGTCCGTGATCAACACCGTGCCCATAGATTATTTGCGATCATAATTCAAGTATCACAATTCTGTAGTATTCTACATTATATATCGTCACAAACGCAAGTAACCCCCACGTGCCATCGTACGATGTTGTGCATTTTCGCGGGTTCAGCCAAGACAATAAGTTCCTCGTTCTGTATCCTCGAAAGTCGCATTGCTTGCGAGGCACACACAAATACACCAATAAATATTTTGTATTTAAACAGTTTTCATACCAGGAAGATTATCTGCCTTTTCGGAGCATTCCGAAAATTCCTTCTTGATTTCTGGATGTGTCTCATCTATGCCGGTGTACAGTACTCTTACAACTTCTGTTTCTTCGCCACTTTCGGCGAAAGATCCTGGATCGGGTTTGACGGCAAGGACGTCACGTTCGGTTTCATCCATAGTTCGAAAGACCCAACCACTTCTTTACCTGAAAAGAATTCAGATCACTCAGATCACGTGCAAATTATTTTCATTACGCTGAGGTTGGAAAAAGTGCTTTGTGAAATATGACTGATAAATTTATGAAATATGTATTACAGAATTTAACTAATGTGAGATTTTTTTGCATATTATTAACACATCCTCTGCGGTGGTGGGTCAGATCCGATCCAGGTGTATGTAAAAAATACGAATTACCCTACAAAATATTCGTTTAATACCGTTTTCCTTCTAACTAATCTTTTACTAAATATTTCCAAATAATTTGATATACAAATAAGTGTTATCGGACGAGATTTAAATGAGTTATTGATAAAAATGTGAAAAAACGCTCAAAAACTGACCTAAGACAGTCGCTTTTACGGGATTGAATCTCAGCGATTACGCCGAAATATATATTGTTAACATTTTGAGCACATTTTTTTACGGTGGATAGACACAGGATACATTTTAATTGTTAATAACCACTGTTACACACCAGCAGGTAATGCAATCGCCAACCGACGAGAAGATCACATGCTCAGTAGATGTTCGTATTTTGGCTGTGTAGGGCGTCTGTTGATGCGTGAGAATACGTATATAATTCGTAATATTTTTTCATTTTAAACTTCAATTTTTTAGCAGAAACATTACGGCATATTATGCCATTTCATTAAATCACATTTAAAATGATAAATATTAAATCTCTCACAAAACGGTTGAAAATCTGACAACTTGGGATGGGTCTAAATTGACCCACTACTGCCGGACGTGGTTAGTTTTGACCCACCCACCAGAAAGTGTTAAATGTAAAAAATAAATTTAAAAATACTCAGAAAAATGGGTCGCTTTGTCAGTCACGAGTGTTGGTTTACAAAAGCCTGTAAATTTCAATTTTTCTTGATTTATTTATGTCAGGATTGACACGTAGTGACCTCAAAAGCAGTCAAAGACAAGGCAGCGACAGACGAGACACGACTAGTGACGACGCATTTGTGTTTTATAAATGTAACATTTTTTTCCTCTATTTTCATTTTTATTCCTGTCGAATCTTAATCTTTATTTCTACTTTAACACAGACTTTAGTCTAGCAAAGTAGCCAGGACAATGCTGTATATATCAGAGGTGGAGTCTATTCCATCCCACACAACAACCTACGAGTATATACTTAATTGCAATATAATTGTATCTTATGTTTATCATGTTGTATTATAATATATTCACATCTGTTACAACTAAAACATATATGTCAATAAAGTCTAATAAGTAAATAAATAAAAAAAAGTGCTTGATCTTGAAACCATTTCCACCCATCCGAGGTAGCGGACATACACACACACACACACACTTATATAATCCAGACATACTATCCTCTAGGGCGAGAAGGCCTGTTTAAAACAATAAAAACTTCTGAAAACTTCAATATCTCAGACACGTGGATGAGACATCCGGAGAAGTACGAAATCTGGCACCTCGTAATGCAAAGAAAGATCGCTGGAAGTCGGCGACCAGGAAAGAGGCAATTGTTTTGCCAGTCCGTTGAGCGAATAGGGCACAAGATGAAAAAGAAGAAGTAAAATGTAATACAAGCAAATTAGCTTTTTCTAATCCTTGGATTCAATATCGAATCCCGCGATCGTAAGATCGCATTTTTGACTCGAGATTGAATAGAAAATTGTAATAACAAAACTGTCCAAACACCTCGGCTCGACATTCACAGCAGATATGGGGGTGTTATATGACGTCAAGAAGTCAGATGAGGAACTATTCTAGTGACGAGAACGGCGAACTAGGCCCCCAATTCGGCCCAATAACAGCAGATTGTCACAACCTAGAGAAATGCAGAATAAAGTCCAACACGCAGACCTTAAATAGCGAGAAAAAAAACAAACTTCTGAAGCCTGCCATGGGTAAAAGCTCACTCTAATCTAGTCATTAATAAATCAAAATACCTTTAAACAATGCTTGGATTTGAGGATCAACACGACTTAATAGCGCACAGAACACCATAGATAAACGTCGAGGCAGAATGCGGATGGCCAAGGCTGCCATGTGTATAACATGTATTAAAGGTTGTTTTGTGTGTGTACTCCGTACAAAGTACCTAATTTTACTAATAACGATAATTTTACAATTTAGATAAATAGATACATTCTGTATTTTTATATAGTATGGAATCATGGATCCTGAAGGCATGTAAAAGAAGAAGAATGCTTTAAGATATCGTCCTGGAGACATACAACCCCCCTGCAGCAACATAATATATCAGTTTTCACAAATAATATTGATAAATAATGATTAATAGTATAATTATTTATTTGATTTGGCTGTTTTATATTGCCATTGGATGCCCAATAAGATACCAAGAGCGTGCACTGTATACAAAAAAAAAAATATTCATAGACGGCCATATAAAATTTTTACATGGATTAGCTTAACCCATGGCTAGATTTTTGTCAAGCAATAGATTATTCAGAAAAATTGCGAATCATTTGTGATCAACTTCATTGCTGATCTGACAGGTAATTTGTCTATCTACGTTTAATCTGTGTAAGAATCATACTGTACTGAATATTTTCTTACTGAAGCTATGCTGACATTTTTGCGACTGCCATTTTTCAAATAATTTGTGCACTAGTCTTCGAAAGGAATTGATCTTTCCTTTTTTTTCATGGGGTATTTTCCAACCAGTTCCAACGTCATTGTGTCAATGTGTTTGCATAGATACAAGTTATAGGTTATAATTTATTATCTATCAAGCAAGCGGGTTTAAATTTTCTGGGATATTATTACATAATTTAGATTATTACCAATCTTAAAAAATCTGTTATAAATTTATTTCTCTCATATATTATTTTAATGTGACCAATCTACCTAAGCGAGTCGTTTGAAAATGTATTCACTCAAATTTTTCGTCTTTACTCGATGACAAATAGATTTGCCACAAATATGTTTTGTTTAATCTCATTTCAACCGCATTTAGTCTGCATTCGTAGTTCTTTTTCTGCCAGATCCAAGCTAAAAACAATACATCAATGTAGATACTAACTAGTTGGCGCATGGTAAATACAAATTAATGTAACTATAATAAATAGACAGTAAGAATCGTGATAAGTATCAAGCATTTATAATATAGTAGTGAATGGGCAGGTTAGCGTTATAGCAGGGATGTTTCAGATAAAGTATTTTTTACTTAGCTATGAATAAAATAATGTTAAAGACGTCAGTATGTATAGAAAATTCAAGTGTGCGAATTTTGTTGGAAATAATTTATATGTCCATTAATTGTACGTAACTCCCTCATAAAAACCCCCATAACACTTGACGATATGTGATTAATTGTAAAATTTTGAAAAATCAATATAAATTACATAATATAATAAAAAGTATAAATACGTAGAGATGAGTTTAATGATAATTAATTATAAGAAGACGGCGGTGTTTAAGATTAGACCTAGAAGACAGTGTGGCACCGTCATCAAGGACAGACCAATGGAATTATTGCCAATCCCACGGCGAGGACCAGCTAACAGGCGAGGACACACCCTCGCAGCACGCTGTTGTTAAAAAGCACCGGACGCATTTACAAGACAGTCCGTCACAAAATTTGAGAGTGTTGATATAAAAGTGCATATCAAAATATTATGTGTCTAGTTTGAAATATAAGTGAAAAATGAGAGCCTTCTGTTGAAATCAAATTACGCATTGAGCAAGCTCATGCAACATTTATTCGCATATTCTGCAGTTATGATCTCAACGTTAAATTACGAATGCGAATGGTCAGATACTATGTGTTTTCGTTTTTATTTTATAGAATTAAGCCATGGACACTAACCGAAAAAATGATAAGGCGACTTGAAACATTTAAGTTGTGGATCTACAGAATAATTCTCGAAATAAGCTAGATGGATAAGCCTGGAGTATAGCTAAACATTACAGCATGACTCGATATTACAGCAGGACGGAGCTCCATCTCGCACAGCAAAAATATAATCAACTTCCTTCGTCGTAGAATGTTAATTTCATCGAGCCAGGCATGTGCCAGATTTAAATCCAGTAGATGATGCAATATGGGTTGTTTTGATGATTTCTGATTAGCTAAATATTGTGCAAAAAAATTTCTTTAAGAATTACAATCAATTATATTATATTTTGAAATAACTCGTGTGTTACGGGATGTTCTCAATTTTTTTGGGCCATCTGTATATGATAACTTTCTAAGTATCACCAGATTCTCTTGGGATGCTGTCCTCTGATTAATTTATTGTAATATATAACTCAGTATGTCCGGGTAATAATATTAAGTTTATTACAATAAGTATTACAGTAATTATAAATTATACACTTCAGCGATAGACAAGTTATTCTGTAAAAGCTGTTAAGGAAGAGAGCTGTTCCCTCAGAAATGGCCTCTTATAAAGTTTGTCCCCCGCCACTCATCTACTCACTTTCATGACACACACACACATACATATACAAAGTGACAGTTCTCACAATATATGATCAATTTGATCAATCACGATCATACATACATTGCAACCCAGATATATAATATTTCGTATCTTCTATAATTTCTTCTGGCCAAGTCCCCAAAACGTAGGACCTACCTAGAAGAATTAATTATGATCATTTGTCTATGGCTCGCTCGTATCTATGCACAGCCGCCATTAGACAATGATCGTTTGTTAGGTCCAGAATCAATAGTAGACGCGTACGCTTCACCTGTTTTCGAATATAATGCGAAAAACCATTGTACCACATTTCGACTCATATATAAAATGACCAGTACTACAGGTCACATGACCAAATACCGTCGTCTTATTGGCTGAAAACATATGTGTTTGAATTAATTATCTATTGGACATGTCAACAAGCAAGTTTTAGATGCGTTTTTTAACGAAATTCTGTGTCATTTGTCTTATTTTGATAGGCTAGTCTTTTAGTCAATATTTTGTTTTATATATATATATTTATTCACCGCGTCTCGTACTCGCTGCAAGTTACTAAAACCATGGACCGTGCCGCCGTAGAAGTTCCTGTCATCAAGCCTGAGCCAGGGTCTTCAGCTGAGAGCGGCGATGAAGGAGCGAGCGGTGGAGCGCCCTACACGGATATAGACATATCGTATCCTGACATCAAGCAGGAGTGCTCGGAGTACACCAGGATGGCCGACCAGCGCGCTGGTGAGGACCTGATTCCCTTTGATTACCAATCCGTAGTCTCTTAAAACAGCTTAATTTAAATTCTGATATACAATATGGGTAACGTCATTATAGACTTATGAAAAAGAAAGATCTAGAATAATGGGGGTGGCTATCGTCATTTATATAAAAACATTATTTAAAAGATCTATAATAACACAATACGAAATTTAATAAATTTTTTAAATGTCAAGATAAGAAATTGATCATAAAAACTAGCAGACGGACGCGCTTGCATATAGGTTTATTTAAATATTTCGTGTGTCGTTATATACTATTGACTTTTATGATAGGATATATAATAGGATGAAATAAACAAACAATTAAATATTGCTTAGATACAAAAAATAATAATATACATAACGTGTTAGCAATCTTGTTTTCAATTTATATTTTATACAGAAGAATGTATCGCAATCTCGTATACTATAAACCTATTTTTTAAATTTCGTTAAATTATTTGAATCATATTAGGGTGTAGATTCGAATGCTACCCTACAAATTTCGTTGGATTAAAAATAATTGTAATGATTAACACATCTTCTGCGGTGGTGGGTCAAATTTGACCCGGTTGTTTATAAAAAAATATGAATTGCGCTACAAATATTCGTTTAATGCTGTTTTACTTCTAGATAATCTTTTATTCAATATTTCCAAATAATTTGAGATACAAATAAATGTTATCGAAGTCAAAAGAGTTATTGTTAAAAATGTGAAATAACGCTCAAAATCAGTCGTTTTTATGGAATTGAATCTCAGCGCTTACACTGAAATATATATTGTCAACATTTTGAGCGGGTGGACAAAGGATACCAAATATGCGTCCATGTATTTGTTTTCACTTATTTTCGTCTGGCGGTCTCTATACAATACCAGTAATATAACTATTTGAGGGGCGTTGCGCCTATCTGTAAATTTTATGACAGTACCTGTTAGGGTTCCTACGAAAAGGTTACATACTCAGTGGATGTTTGCATTTTGGCTGTGTAGGGCGTCTGTTGATGCGTGGGAATATGTACATTATTCGTAATATTTTTAACTTTATTTTTTTAGCCGAAACATTAAGGCACATCGTGCCGTTTCATTAAATCATATATAAAGGCACATCGTGTCATTTCATTAAATCATATTTAAAATGAAATATTTATTAAAAATCTTCCACAAAACGGTTGAAAAACTGAAAACTTAAGGTGGGTCTAAAATGACCCACCACCGCCAGATGTGTTTTGTTTTATCCCACCGGGCAGTAAGTGTTAATGTTTAATTTTTTTTTCTGTAACATATTCATCCCGTGGCCTCACAAGGGCCTGTCCAGGGCCAGTTATGATACACTCACAAATAAAATTGTGCGGTGACAATATTTCAATAAGAGTTTGCACCTTACATTCAATGATTTTCATATGTTAATGTCATCGACATACCCGGATGTGACAAAAATATTATGTGTATAATAAAATATTTAACTCTCACTTATCATTTATTTACATTGCAGATCATTTGAGAATACAAGATTCTATTTCGGCAGACGCACCTGGCCCTCCGCCCGCCCCCGAAACGCAGCCAGCACTGGGAATTGTTTTCTCTACTGTAATATCCTCAAGTGGGGGTCCTCTTACTTCCACTGGTATGCAAGCGTATTCATGTGCGCAGTGCCCGTACACGTGCAATCGTAAAGCCTCCTTAAGAGTTCATATGTTAATACATACTGGCGAGAAACGCTTTTCGTGTTCACAATGCAATTATTCGAGCGTTAGAAAATCATATCTAAAAAGTCATCAGCTTACGCATTCTAGAGAGAAACTTTTTTCTTGTTCACAGTGCAATTATTCGTGCAATCATAAACCAAGTCTAAAAAGTCACGAGCTCATGCATACTGGACAGAAACTCTTTTCTTGTTCGCAGTGCAATTATTCGTGCATACGTAAATCAAATCTAAAAAGTCACCAGCTTACGCATTCTGGAGAGAAACTATTTTCTTGTACACAGTGCGATTATTCGTGCAATCATAAACCAAGTCTAATAAGTCATGAGCTTATGCATACTGGACAGAAACTATTTTCTTGTCCACAGTGCGATTTTTCGTGCATTCGTAAATCAAATCTTAAAAATCATCAGCTCGCGCATTCCGGAGAGAAAATTTTTTCTTGTACACAGTGCAATTATTCGTGTAATTATAAATCAAGTCTAAAACGTCATCAGCTTACACATTCTGGAGAGAAATCGTTTTCGTGTTCACAGTGCAATTATTCCAGCATCAGTAAACCAAATCTAAAAAGTCATCAGCTTACGCATTCTGAACATAAACTTTTTTCTTGTTCACAGTGCAATTATTCGTGCAATCATAAATCCAGTTTAAAAATGCACGATCTTACACATTCTGGAGAGAAAATGTTTTTGTTTTCATAGGACAATTTTCATGTTATGAGATATCAAATCTAAGGTCATAAGCTTACGCATTCTCATTCGAGAAATTTTGTTTTCTTATTCATAGTGCAGTTATTCGTGCATTAATATACCAAATCTAATACAACGTGAGCCTTTACAAGAATACCTTCCTTCAGCGTTCACGTGTTAATACATACTAGGGAAAATCAGTTTTCGTGTATGCAGTTCAATAAAGCAAATCTTAAATGTAATGAGTTTATGCGTACTGGAGAGAAACACTTTTAATGTTCACAGTGCAATTATACATCTATTTGCAAATCAAATGTATAGTCATCAGTTGACATCTTGCAATTATAGTATTGTATTATATTTAAGTAATTGTATTAGATTTAGGTTTAACGAGTGGTCTAACGTTAGTAGCTACTTCTATATAATCAGAACTATAAATATACAGTAGACATATAAATTAACAAATAGTAACATACAAACCTTATCTTGCAAATTATTCCTGTATTTAAAAATAAGTATATTCAAATCCGGACTACAGGCAACCTTTTGTAACACACCGTTCGAAGTTTAGCGATTCGGCAGCACAAATATTCTCATATTTTAAATAAGGCTAATATATTATATAATATTTAAGTTAAGTTATTCACCTGTTTATTTATGAATTATAATTTTTATATTGTGTATGTATGAATTTTTAAATAAAATTTACAATTTATAGCTAAAGACCTTAAGAATTATTTGTGTAAGAATAAGTGTACTGTTGATAATCAACAATTTATTTTGAGAAAACATGCTCAAGTTGGTATCAAAAGGAGAGGCTTCAGTGAAACATGGCTCTGTTTAAATCGTTTATTGTACAACAAAATAAATCATAGCGTTCTTGAAAGCGCGTCTAGGAGTTAGGGTCGTTGAATGAAAGACATCGTCGGACAAGAATTGACGGATGAATCCCTCTCTTCGACATGGTATAGTCAACAGAGGATCCGAGTTCTATGTATCGTATACGATGACTCATCAAGGCGGAACTGTTGCCGACTTAAAGTACAGTAGTCGGATACGAATCGATGGATGAATGCCTTTCTTCGACATGATAGGCTCGACAGAAGGCGTGAGCTCTATAGAGCGTTCTTGAGCGTCGGACAAGAATTGACGGATGAATTCCTCTCTTTGACAGAGAGTATGGTACAGTCGACAGAGAGTGCTAAGTCTACGTATCTTACACTATGATTCGTCAAGGCGTAAGTATTGTCGACTTAAAGTACATTAGTTGGATACGATTCGATGGATGAACGACTTTCTTCGACATGCTAGAGTCGACAGAGGACGCGAGCTCTATCTATCGTTAATGAAGACTCGTTTAGGAGTTAGCGTAGCTGAATGATGAGACCTCGTCCGACATAAATCGATGGGTGAATACCTTTCTTCGATATGGTAAACTCGACAGAGTACGCGATCTCTATGTAGCGTTCATGAAGACGGGTCTAGTAGTTAGAGTCGCTGAATGAATGACCTCGTTGTACAAGAAGTGATGGATTAATCGATCTCTTCGACATGGTAAATTTCGACAGATTTCGTATTACATATTCAAGGACAAGGTTACCCCCGTTTCTAAATCAACACCCCTGTAACAACGACTTTCTACTTTCCCTATTTCAAAGCGACCCTTTGACATCCTTGTTCAAAAGAGACTGCCACACGCTCGACCGCATCACCCTTTCGATCTAGTTGCTGCAAAATGTCTTACATGTGATAACGAAAGAATCTGACGATTGGTGTACAATTGTTCTCACTATTTCAAAGTATAGTTAAAACAAATTATTACGTATTAGATGACTACTATTTTCTAAGAAAAGAATTTGTACCTATCGTCGTAAATCATGGAATTTTTTTATTTTAATTTTAGTTTTTATTCTGAACAAGTTATTAATTTTTGACAGTTCTTTGATTAGGTTCACCAACACCTATTTTTATTGAAGTTGAAGTTGCTAGTTCGGGTGGTAGAAGAGTCTCAAGTTTGCTCGGAGTCCGACTCAATATGTGCTTTTGTGGTCTGAGTATCGAAATAAAAGGTTTATGTACAGTTAGTACAGAATGACATATACCCAATTAAAGTATTATGAATAGAGCAAGGACAGTATAGCGTTTATATGTTTATGGCGACGGAAAATAACATTAAAAATATAATATACGGAATTGGTATTTTTGCGTGTGCGGTATTGAGGCCGTCACATCACACTTGACAAAATTATAATATACACGAACAGAATTTACGTGTTGTCTTTGATTAACAGGAGAGAAATAATTTTTTGTAATTTTATTTTAATTGAAGACTGGTTTATATAAAGTTATACCAGAACATGGACACCGGGGAGACACTGAACGGATATTAAAATCATTGTTGACCGGGTCTAATTATTATAATAGAATAAGGGTTACCTTATCAAGAAATAAAAGAACTAGATGTTTACTTCACTAGAGATGGTATTATAGTATTATGTGGGCAAGTTTGATCAGAACTTGCTTATTGGTAAGCAACAGTGCTCCGGATTATAACTAATTATTAGTAATATTTTCTTGTGGAAATGTTAAGTGATAAAGAGTGTTATAGACAACACCAGAATCTAAGGTCGAAATAAAATGTATTACAGGATAAATAAAGCTTGCTGAAGTAATTCGAGGTTATTATAATTTCTAGGGTGGTCGAGGATAATTTTACAATGTCAAATGGTTTTCTAGAATTTTCAAACGGAGAAAAACCAGTTCCTCCAGAGGAATCAATGTCGGCAAGAGTTGGAATATTCAGAGTAAAGATTTCGAATAGGTGAAGGTATGGTAAATGCTGAACACTGTAGGGGGCACGGTACCTTGGTTTTAGACGTGGAACATGGTGATGGCGTATCTAATGACACGCGGAGCCTGGTGTCGTCATCTTCCTGGATCCACGAAGCTAATAGAAGGCGTCTGGGATGACTTCTTGGTGGATGCGAGGTCTTCAGGGGCATATAGGCAATGGAGAAAGTAGTATAAAATGTATCAAGAATCTAGGTAGTAGCGACGGTCGTCATAAGGGAACGTCACATCTCCGTACAGCCCGGGTAGTTTACTGGTGCGTATTAAATTATTGATCATTACGGCAAAAATTCGTATAGACTTTTGTATAGGTGGAAATAACTACCTCGGACTTCGGATGAGTTCCCCGCGACATGCCGAATGAGTTATTACCGCACATAGTTAAGAATATTTCAATGGTTGAGAAATAGTCTTGTTATATATTGTTTTAACGAGACTGATACATTTTAAAATGATGATAAGGATAATCTCACGGACGCGCCTCTAGGTCGAATAGATGTTGATTTTTTCTGTTCGGGAGACTAAGTGGGGGTCGCTTATATACCCTTCCTAGCAGTGGCGATGACCAAATATAGAGAGGGGGAAATACAAATTAAAAACGACACACAAAATACATAGTATTGCCGTAAATAATTCCGATAGCTAGTTCTGGGTTTTCTTTAGGTATTGTTGAATACAGTAATTCAATCTATGCAAATTCAAAGTACACAAACCTTTGTGAACCTGTGCTGGTAGACGCCGACGTCGCTCTCCTTGTAGTCTGATAGTCCTTAAATCTGCTGGTCAACCACCGAAAACCTTCTCACAACCAATAATCCGAAAATATATGATACAAAATGTTTTTATTATCGCCGCCGTAAAAGTCCGATTCACACAAACTTTCTTCCCAGTAGTAACTTCACTTTAGTTTTCTGTTTTTAAATCCACACAAAAAAAACGCACATATTCAAAATTTTATACCAGGCCTAATAATCGAAGTAAAGAGCCTGTAAGTACAAGTAGGACTACGCTGTTTTTTCCATACGGGAGTGACTCGTGACGCGATGATTCTGGTTTTATAGAAACAGCACGTGTGCACTCGGATAATCTATTTTTAGATATTACTTCCTGTTTACGCGAGACTTTACCGGTATTGTCTGACGAAATTTGCACGTAATGTTAATATTAAGGCGGAGGCAATATGGAAGTTATTAAAAAAGATTATTATTAACAATAAATTCTTGATTATTTATATCGTATAGGTAGCATGTTGTACAAGGCATAAATGTTTATTATATGAATATTTAGAAATTTAAGATGAATGAATTTAAAAGACGAGTACGTTAACTGGCAAAAAATATATACAAGACAATCATCAAAATCATTTATTACCTTATGTACGACATCTAGAGGAAACTAGCGTATAGAAATAATTTAAGATTTTATAGTTAATTGTGGAATTAAATGCGGTCATCTCGGAATTAGGGAAAATGCTTTATTTTGGTCGCATTTTGAAATTGTGAAAACAATTGTGCATCTTTGGACACAGGACACTTTGTGAGCAAATGTACAACATCTAGATGACCTTAAAAATCAAATTTAATTTAAGGTTTCATTGTAAATAGAGAAATAAATGCGGTCATCTCGGAATCATAGAAAAAGATTTATTTTGGCTATACTTTGAAAATGTGTAAAATTTTTACAAAAATCAACAAAATCGTTTATTACTGTATGCATTACATTTAGCGGAGCCAAGCTTGTAGAAATACTTTAGGGTTTTATAGTATATAGAATAATTAGATACGGTCATCTCGGAATCATAGAAAATGATTTATTTTGGCTATACTTTGAAAATGTATATAAACTGCACAAAAATTGTGAAAACAATTGAGCATATTTCATAAGAACCTTTGGGGGTTATGTCGGTGGTTAAATGAAAGATATGTGATTGGCGTTTGTTGAGGTTTATTATGACAGTAAGATAAAAACAATGAAGTCAGATAGAATTTAAGAATGAATGAAGATGCAGAAGGAACACGTCTATTATGAAATGAAATGAAGCGATTTGGCGGTCTCGCTCGGCGCTCCCGGGCCGGCAAGACCGCCGCTGTAGAACGATGAAACTCGAGAGACTGCCTAGCGGCGAATTTCGACCCAGGTTTGTAGCAGCAGTCGGCAGCGCTGTCGCTAGCGTCGATGCCAACTGAGACGGCGGTGGATTTGAATTCCGGTCGCTACACACCCTTTGTCAGCAAATGTACAACATTTAGATGCCCTTAAATATCCAATATAATTTAAGGTTTTATAGTAAATAAAGGAATTAGATGCGGTCATCCCGGAATCAAAAAAAAATTAGAAATTGTGAAAACAATTGTCAGTATCTTTTGTCACCTTATGCATGACATCTAGAGGCAACTATATAACCAAAAAAAATTAAGGGCTTATAACAAATATACGAATTAAATGCGGTCATTTTGGAGTGAATGAAAAGATTTATTTTGAATATACTTTGAATTAGTTAGTACAGTAGTATAAATATTGTCTGGACATTTAGAAGCTTCTTGATAACCTTTAAAAACCCTATTTATAATCTGATCAATTTCCCAACATTTTTATATTTTGTTAATTTTTGTATTGTATATTTAGGTGTATTATTTTTTTTTTCATTTTTTATAAATGTTGAAAGCCATCCTCATAATTCAAGATATTTTTATTTTGTGGTGCTTAACTCCATTATATATTTTTTTGTTATTGTCGAATATATAAATAAATATAAATAATTCCAAACTCCAATACTCCTACTTCTTTATCATTTTTATCCGAGATCCCCATCCCTCAGTTTAGTTTATTTTATTTCATGTTTCAAGACGATAACCAATACGTAGGATCCATCGAAGAATTTATCAGATTTTCCGTCTACGACTCGGTTGTGTCTATGGCCAGCCGCCATTTGACGTCGATCGTAACTTGTGTCTCGTACTCGCTGAGAAATATTGCAACTATGGACCATGCTGACCTAAATGCTCGTGTGATCAAGCTTGAGTTAAAGTCACCAGCTGGGAGCGGCGATGAAGAAGGCGGTGGAGCGTCCTACCCTGAAATATACATATCGCTCCCCCACATCAAGCAGGAGTGCTCGGAAAAGCCCTGCAAGACCGGTGAGTTGCTTCATCTATGATACATTACTATTATTATTATTTTACAACCTAAAATATTTATTTTATGCTAGAATTCCGTTTGACGGGTGTTATACTGCTATAGAAAAATGTATCTTCTGTGACTTTAAAATCATAGATATCGCGCATTGTTCTTTGACATGGAGCCGAGCTAGCTCTATTATATTGGGGATTGTCTATGATTCCAGAAATAGGTTCCAATAGTGATGCGGCTCGGAGTGTCGAGAGAGCGGATGAACAGACATATGAGGGGTTTCCAGTTGGAAGCGGCGAAGTGATAGGCGGAGGAGCAGCTTACTCTGATATTGACATATTGTATCCTGACATCAAGGAGGAGTGCTCGGAGTACAAGCGCACCGGTAAAAATATGATTATGATATATGATGTAATTTAATATAGATGCATGTAATTTTTCAACCAAATGATAATTATTTATTTTTTGATTCCTAGTACAGTACAGTGTGCTATTATACTGTTATAATCGGATAATATTGCAGCAAAGTAAGACATATAATCGGTACCCTGCCTGCTACACTAGTATTTTACTATATTATAGCAGATAGTGCTTTTCCGGTAAAGTAGTAATATTCAATGCATATATATATATATATATAAAAGAGTAAAACAAGACGCAATTAGATAACATAAATACAACTTTAAAAAAGTAAATGCAACGTTTAATGTGTCAAAAATGAAAAAGAGTAAATAAGTGAATAATATACAAATATGTAAAATTGTAATGTTCAATATAAAAAGATTGAAAAAAGTTAATTAAAATAATATACTAACACAACTACAGAGAAAAGTAGAAAATGCAATATTCAATATCTCGGTACGGTTGTAGCATTTTTAATCTCATGTTTGAACTTTTAAAAGTCCTTGGGCGTAATTTCTCCCCAGCAAGGTGAGTGGAGCCAGAACTGCACTTTTCTTGAAAAATATGTATGTCGTGTATATTTGGTGCTAGAAACAAATGGAATCTTTGTGCAAAAGTTTTGTTTAATTTTGGCACGAGATAGTGACAGATAGCCTGTGTCTTCGTTAAATACATATAATGAAATAAACCTACTAAAATAATTTATTTGCATTACAGATCTCTTGGGAATACATGATAGTATTTCGACAAACTTGACTGGGACACCACGTTCTCCTGGAAAGGAGCCAAAACTGGAGACCATCGACCCTCCCAAAATATCCTCAACCAGGCGCGTGTTAACTTCCATTGCTAAGAAAGTGTTGTCGTGTTCGCAGTGCCCGTATACTTGCAATCGGAAAGATTACCTAAGAATTCACGTTCTCTCGCATACTGGAGAGAAACTGTTTTCGTGTTCACAATGCAATTATTCATGTAATCACAAATCACACTTAAAAACACATTCACTTACGCATTCTGTAGAGAAATTATTTTCATGTTTACAGTGCAATTATTCGTGTAATCAAAAGGCACGTTTAAAAAGACACGCACTTACGCATAGTGGAGAGAAATTATTTTCATGTTCACAGTGCAATTATTCGTGTCATCAAAAATCAGATTTAAATATTCATGTGCTTATTCACACTGGAGAAAAACGCTTTTCATGTTCACAGTGCAATTATTCGTGTAATCAAAAGGCACGTTTAAAAAGACACACACTTTCACATAGTGGAGAGAAATTGTTTTCATGTTCACTGTGCAATTATTCGTGTTATCAAAAATCTGACTTAAACTCACATGTGCTTAAACACAGTAGAGGGAAACGGTTTTCATGTTCACAGTGCAACTATTCGTGCGATCGAAAATCAAACTTAAATTTACATGTGCTGGGACACACCGGAGAGAAACCTTTCTCATGTACACAGTGCAATTATTCATCCAATCGAAAATCACATTTAAAAATTCATACCCTTATACACACCGGTGAGAAACCTTTTTTATGTTCACAGTGCAATTATTCGTGCAATCAAAAAGTAAAATTAAATAGACATGCCCTTAAACACACTACAGAAAAATTATTTTCATGTTCGCAATGCAATTATTCGTGCAATCGAAAATCAAACTTTAATTTACATTTGCTTGGACACACTGGAGAGAAACGGTTTTCATGTTCACAATGCAATTACTCGTCCAATCTAAAATCAACATTTAATTTACATGCGCTCACCCATACTGGAGAGAAACTATTTTCTTGTTCAGAATGCAATTATTCGTGCATCCAAAAATCAAGCATGAAAATTCATATGCTTGGACACACTGGAGAGAAACTATTTTCATGTGCACAGTGCAATTATTCTTGCAATCGAAAAACAGATTTAAATATACATGTGCTTGCGCACACTGGAAAGAAACTGTTTTCATGTTCACAGTGTATTTATTCGTGTAATCGAAAATCACGACTAATAATCCATGCGCTTTCGCATAGTGGTGAGAAAATATTTTCATGTTCACAATGCGATTATTCGTGCAATCGAAAATCAGACCTAAATGAACACATGCTGAGACACAATGGTGAAAATCTGTGTTCTTATTCACAATGAAAAAGCCATGTGTTTGTTGGAGAGAAAACGATTTCTTGTTTCCATTACAATTATAGGGGATTCAAACGTAACATTTAAAAATACATATTCGTATATGATTGATAATTATATCAATAAAATGGTTGGTAGTTCCACACCAACAATATACCAGACAAAAGTAACAAACATGACGTTCTTCTTTCACATTGAACTTGATCTCTTAGCTTCCTTGTCGCCGCGTACCGGTTTGTAAAGAATCGAGGCTTACAGGCATGGGTTATTCGCTACCCTTAACGGTACATCGTGCCCAGCGATCGGACGTCCCATCTACATGCCGCTCGCGACGTCCTCCAACATTGATTTCGGAGTTCCCGGATCCGAGAGGGAAATAAAATATTTCCATTTGTTAAAGTATTAATTTCGATTTGAAAAGTTCGCCATTTTGCAACGGCTGAAACCGCACATAAAATGCGTGGCAGCCACCTCACTCGTTTAGTGGTGAATGCACGTTAGCGGTGTGAGTCGGTAGATCGGTCCCCGACAGCGACAACCGACCGCGCATGTGCGAGTGTTCATGTGCTGTGCTATCATCATGCGCCCAATGGTCATTAATTTTTAATTATGTTAAAATACTGAAACATAATTTGTAACGTTACAATATTCCGAATATTGTTATTATTGTTTCTTGAAGTTCATGAAGTAAACATATACTATGTTGTATGCTTGCCTGAAAATTGTGTACGAGTACATCTATTAATTTTTATATGAATAAACTAAACTCGCAACTGTTATTTTTATTTTTCGCACAACCTTGGTTTACAGAGGAGCAGTTGCTCGCAACAACATAGAATTATCTACAGTCGCTTACCTATTCGGTTAACATTGTAGGTATTGTGGTCTTAATTGTGAATATTGAAAGTAGGTTTCTATATTCTGATAGTAAAGATAAATAATTTTTAATCATTTTACTTATCACACATTGTATACACTCTTTTAAATTATATAATAGTAATTATATCGAAACGGACAGCATTATAGTCTTATCAGTAAAGATGATATTGTTCACAACGAATATTTTTGTTTTCACTGAAACTAAATGGGAGAAGTTACACAAAATTTTGTACTAGAATTGTAGTACAAACGACAGGGGGCCCCTTTAATGAAGTTGAAATGCCACACAAATAATTTTATCTGGCGTCCGATTTATAATTTTTATTAAAAAATAAACGGTAGCCGGATGTCCTTCATCTGACTGAATTGTTTTCGCACCGTGTTCCTGAGTCAAGTATTAAGTCGCTGAGGCTGTTTCGGGTAAATTCTTCGAATTCAAATCTTTATAATAACACGTCTATACAATAACTTCATAGGCTTAGGAACGAATTTGGTTGACATATGTTTGGTGCTTACAGTTATGACAATTAAGGTATTCAAGCCATCCTGTATTTAACCTAATTTAATCTTGTATTTTTTATTTTTTCTTTTACGTTCGACTAGCATATGAATTTAAAATATTATTTAAAAAAATGTAATATATAGGTTCGAAAATTTGTCATGAAAAATACTGGCGTTATAACACAATTGGTAGTGTATTTCTCCGGATTGGAAATAGAGATCCAGATTAGAATTCCGGTGACGCAAAAACAATATTTTTCGACTAACTTGTTTTTATATGTATATATTTATAATTAATAAACATTAATTTAGTATTTAAGATATCACAGAGGTATGTTCTGAATAATTACAACTTCACAATAAGAATGTTTTCCTTAATAATTAATAATTTAAAATAGCTTATAAGAGCGTAAATATAAATAAATATCTAAACAATAAAAAAAAATCACAATTATGAAGACAAAATTATCGCAAGAATTTTAAGAGTAAAATAATTAATGATGCCGACTCTGCTCTTGAGATTTATCTTACAGCTGCCTAATGGTAAATATCATGAAACCAAAATTTTCTGGATAAAACGAATGTCTCACTCCTCCCTTATAGAATGATTAATTTTCAAAGTTCCCAATAAACATCTCAATAGCCCTCTCTCCTTCCGCGCTGCGCCAGGACCTGAATAGAACGTTCAACGACTTTTTTATTCAGTTAACATTAGCACCTATTAATAAGAAGTGCACTAATCGAAACTATTGTCATTTAAACCTTCACAGTATGAATAATGAAATAATAAACTCTCACTTTGCAAGGGTTCAGTGCGTAGGAACTATCGAAGAATTAAAATATAATTCGGGTGTGGCTAGCTCGTGTCTATGGTGGACAGCTAATTGACATACACCAATTATTGTCAATCGAGTCTCCTATTAGTTAGAAGATACTATAACCATGGAACGCGCTGATGCTGAAGGTGCTGCCGTGAAACCTGAGCCAGGGTCTCCGGCTGATAGCGGCGACGAAGAAGGCGGTGGAGCGCCCTACACTGATATGAAAATAGCTTATCCTAACATCAAACAGGAGTGCTCGGAGTACTCTAGGAGGGCCGACCAGCGCGCTGGTGAGAGTTGTAGCCATTATTAATTACTATCGTTTATTTTTATTTGTATTGTAATTCATAAATAATGTCACAATTTTATTTTTGTTTCCAAGGTTATCTTGCAATTAAATGACGCGAAGTGTCATTTCTTGTGACAGTCGCCATAGATAGCTATCTTTCTTCTTCTATGTGTTTTAAATCATAGATAACTAACATATTTGCATCGTTGCCAACTATAGTTACATTCAACGAAAAAAAAGGCTGCTCTTATAATAGAGCAGGACAACAAGAAGCAGTCCGCCTGGTTATATGGACATGGAACTGATCCAAGGAGACTGGCAGCTCTCCGGCTTTGTTATATATTAGTATTATTTGTGAGATACTCAGAAATGCACGTGAACGTTGGTGATTGGTGGCCTGACTGGATTTAGACACTGCCCGCCTAGGAATGCAGATCTAATTAGTAATATGATGAATTTTGTTTTATATTGAGGTTTTATACGGGTATGGGTGATACGATGGAGCTCCTTAGGTAGGTAGTTAACTAAGGCCTGCGTGGGTGGGAAGTATCTCCACCTGCGCGCCTGCCTCTCTTTCTTTCTCTCTCCATATGTCGTGTTTTTCACCTCTTTTGGTCTGCCCGTGTAAGTTTAACTCAAACCATTTTGTGTCTTGTCCACTGTCTCTCATCTGGGAGTGTTTTTGATGAATGGATCTCTGAGTGTCTGCCTTGAACTACTGCACCTCCATTTTCCATCTATTTGTAGTCTAACTATGTATTATATGGATTTATATTTATAAGTTTCATATAGATAAAGACAGCACTTAAGGGACGCTGTAAAGTCTAAATTTTAACTTTTACGAAAATTGCTAATAATCACGTTATACAGAATGGCCCAAAAAAAGAGAGATGAGAACATTTCGTAAAATGTGATATAATTACTTTAAAATTAGTTGGACTATATCAACAATAGCTTAAATAGTTTACTAATTTATTTACCTATTTTACATTTAATTTCGACAGCTTCCGCTCGTCATCTTTGTTTATTAATTTTCCCCTTGTTTATATTAGTTTTTTTTTTTAAATTGTCACCCAGAATGACAAAAATTACCCCGGAAAACATTATTCTGATCAAAAATTTGCGAATTGAAAAACGTCAGAGTGCTAGGAAAATGATCAGAGTTCAAAATAAAGCCTGGAGTATAGCTAGACATTACAGCAGGACGGAGCTCCATCTCACACAGACAGAAATACAATCGACTTTGTTCGTCGTGAGAATGTTAATTTGATCTCGCCAGGCGTGTGGCCACCGAACAGGACAGTAGATGATGCAATATGGGGTGTTTTGATGATATCTGATTAGCTAAATGTTGTGCAAAAAAATTAAGAATTATAATTAATTATATTATGTTTTGAAATAACTCACATGTTACGAGATATGCTGCATAAACTTCTTTGAATATGTTCTTTGAATATGAATATGACCGACAAGGGAGCCCTAGCTTCTAAATCGGACCCGGGTTAGGGTGAGTCCTGCCCCTCCAGCTGTCCTTTTAAAAGTGGTACTACTTGTAATTCCAGAAATAGGTTCGTACAATATCGGCTGGAGTAATTCGGCTAGGACTGTCGAGGGAGGGGGCATGCAGCCCGAGGGTTCTCCAGCCGAGAGCGGCGAGGGAGCTCCCTACACTGATATAGACGTATCGCATCCTGACATCAAGCAGGAATGCTCCGAGTACTCCAGGATGGCTGACCAGCGCGCCGGTGAGCAGTCCCTTGGATTATCAATTAGTGTAGTAGAATAAAATAATATTATTTCTAAGCCGGGCACTCGGCGACAGGAATTACAGTGGACTCTATTATCTGGAATCGCATCAACCGGGTAACGGATTAATATTGTAGGGGCTGTAGTTGTAGTCGTGAGTATTTCAGTTGCGTGATCGTATCAGAAGGTTTTGTGCATTGTCTTGTCTCACGCGTGTTGGTGCATGTCGCAGTGTATATGAATATGCGTGTGTGATTATTTATGCTGTGTATGCAGAAGTTGGCGTTTATAATAACAGTCACAACGAGTATACAGTTAGATACGCGAATAAAGTTAAAGACTGGAATTGCTCACTTGAGATACAAACGAAAGAACTGTCTGCGGAGAAGTGGCCGGCTAGCTCCTAGGATTCGAACTATGGCCGTCAGGGGAGAGGTTGGCTGGTTTACATGGCCATTGAGCACATTAAGGACTACCACAATATTCTCATATTTCTATAGTTGTAATTATAATCATATTATAAAAAATTTAAATTGTACCGATTACACAATTTGTACACGATACTAGCAAAATGATATGCAATAGAAATTAAATTTGGGTGTATATAAATTCAGTGTTTACTTTTTATACAATCGGGCCCATCACGTCAAGTATTATCACCCAGCTGTTGGTTTATGATTCACTATAGACTATGGGTAATTTATATATTATTAGGAGAACACATTCTTATTGTGAAGTTGTAATTATTCAGAACGCAACTCTGTGATATTTTAAATACTAATTAAATGTATTCATTAGAAAGATATACATATAAAATCAATTTATCGAAAAATATTGTTGTTGCGCTACCGGGATTCGAACCTGGATCTCTTTCCTATCCGGAGAAGGTGCATTAACTATGCTACAGTATACTATACTTTTGACGACAAATTTTTAAACCTGTATGTTAAATTTTTCAAATGAATACATCTATCGTTCCATTATTAGAAAGCCATCTAAATTATTATTGCAGAATCCCAAATACTTTTGAATTAACCGATAGCAAAATATCGCAGACCAATGTTCTGAATAATTCCAACTTCACAATAAGAATGTGTTTTCCTTAATAATATATAACTTGTATCAGTGTGTCCAAAATTTAATAAAAATTAATTATTAATTGTGTCGTCTGCTATATAGGTTCGAAAATTTGTCGTCAAAAATACTGTCGCTGTAGCATAGGTTCCAGGTTCGAATCCCGGTGGCGCGACAATAATATCTTTCGATAAAATTGATTTTATATGTATGTCTTTATAATTAATACATTTAATTAGTACTTAATTCATATTTTTGTTTATTTTTATATTAGAATTTTTTTCCCGGTCATTCGAAATATAACAATGCAGTTTGTTGTTGCGAGAGCTGGCACAGGATTGTGTCGAGGTTTTGCTGAGGGCTGGGTCCTGAATAATTAAATTATACGACGCCAAAAATAAAATTAAATATTTTTCAAATTAATCACAAATAACCTTAAACCGGCCCACAATGAACCGTGCGTAAAGTTGAGTTGTCTGTCGCACGGACAGTGCCGGTTTGTTGTGACTGCATTGTTGACGCAGTCACGACGTTTGTCCTATTTTAATATTTGGGGGTTAGGACGGTGGTTAAATGAAAGAAATGATATAACAATAAAGACAGATAGAATTAAAGAAATGAATGAAGATGTAGAAGGTGCGCGTGTATTATGAACTAAAATTAAACGAGTCGGCGGTCTCGCTCGGCGCGCGTGGGCCGGCAAGACCGCCGTTGTGAGACGTTGAAACTGGAGAGACTGCTTAGCGGTGAATTATCAAGCCAGGCTTATAGCAGCAGCTGGCAGCGCTGTCGCTAGCGTCGATGCCGACTGAGATGGTGGTGAATATAAATTCAAATACTAAATAAATGTATTAATTATAAATATGTACATATAAAATCAATTTTGTCGAAAAATATTGTTTTTGCGTAACCGGGATACGAACCTGGATCTCTATTTCAAATCCGGGGAAGTACACTCCCAATTGTGTACTTTTCATGACAAATTTTCGAACCAATATGTTACACTTTTTCAAATTAATACATCTGTCGTTCCATTATTTGAAAGCCATCTTCATTATTTTTACAGAATCTCAAATACCTTTGAGTAATCTGATAGCAGACGCCAGAATTATCAATTCATTTTTATTAAATTTTGAACACATTGATAAAAATTATATTATTAAGGAGAACACATTCTTTTTGTGAAGTTGTAATTATTCAAGACACAGGTCTGTGATATTTTAAATACTAAATTAATGTATTAATTATAAATATATGCATATCCCGGTGACGTAAAAACAATATTTTTCGACAAAATTGATTTATATGTTCCAAACAGTGTTAAACATAAACAAAATTTCGCAAATAATTCCAACTTTATCGTACCACTACAATTATGTGAATCTAATGGAAATTACGATACAATATATTGGAAGAACGCGACACCATCATCGACAATCCGTCCAATTGGATTGAAGATAAAAAAAGAAAATGTTCAAAATGTGAAAAAAGAGTATAAAGAAGTACACATACAAATATTGCAATTGCAGCCCACAATAATCGTTCTAGACACTAAAGAAATACAATTTAAACATATTCCCATATGTACGGTGCTGGATGGAAAGATTGTTAACATTCAGACTGATACTTCCAGTTTGCAAACTCGTAATTCTTGTAAGGCTACCCTAGAGAAATTCAATAACGGTGGACGTGATGAAGACACCTTCAAATACGGTATTTCTATACTTGATGCACATCTTAGATGCTATGAATATTTACTGCATATAGCATATAAATTGGAATTACAGAATTACAGACGAAAATATAAAAGAAAAAGTAAAGGAAATTAAAAAATAAAATAGCGACTGAGTTTTATAAAGAAATGGGACTTGTTGTCGATTAGCCAAAACAAGGTGGGGGCAATAGCAACGACAACGTTTTATTAACAATCCTTCGCTCGTTTCCCAAATAACTGGAATAGATAAAGAAATAATAGAAATTAATTAAAGAGAACACATTCTTATAGTGTAGTTGTAATTATTCAGAACATTGGTCTGTGATATTTTAAATACTAATTATATGCAAAAGAGATATAGGTACATATAAAATCAATTTTATCGAAAAATATTGTAGCAACCGGGATTAGAACCTGGATCCCTTGCCAATACGGGGAAGGGAACTATGCTACAGTATACTTAACTTTTGACGACAAAACGAACAAATATGTTACTTGCGAGTTCGAAAGTACTGTCTGCTGTAGCATAGTTGGTTCCCCAAATTGAAAACAGATCCAGGTTCAAATAACGGCAGCAATAACAATATTTTTCGATGAAATTGATTTTATATGTACCTGTATCTTTCTAATTAATGTATATAATTAATAAAAAGATTTTCAAATATACTTTCCAAAGATTGCTATGAAATAGAACAAATGGTTATTTCTCTTTATTGTTGGTACAAAATGAGTGCCAGTGTTCACAGACATGGAGCTGATATTATGAAATCTTTACATTTGCCAGTAGGCCAACTGTCGCAAGATATAATTGAGACGAGCCATAAATTGAGACAAATATCACTCCAGAAAAACATCAAGAATCAACACCAGTATCCTCCGACCCTATTTTGACAGATAAGCGCAATAAACCTAAAATAAATAAAACAATTCAGTGAAATTGTATTAAGCATACTAAGACCTCTTTACTATCTGTTGTGGTGATAAATATATGGTGGATTTTAATCAAAATTGTATGTTGTGTATCTACTGATTCAAAATACATCAATTATTTAATATGAAATTTTTTTACTGTACCTGTACCTGACCCCTATTAATTCTAATTGGACATTTTTCTGAAACATTATTATTAAGTAGTCTCCTCACGAACATTTCTGACTAGAATATAAAAAAAATATATTTTATATTTTTATCGTTGTTCTGTGACCTTGTGTGCGCCGTGCCATGTTTTCCGAATATTCGATGACATTAAAATTGACATATTAACAAAGTTCACATAAACATTTAGACTAATCACCTCAAAATATTTTATTTATTCAAATCATTTATTGACATTCCAGATGACGTACAACTCTTGAGAATAGATCGTTCTATTTTGGAAAATCCAACTGTGCTTGTGGCCATCCCTGGAAAGGATCCGGTACTGGAGTCCGTTTCCACCTCCAAAATATCCTCAAGTTGGTGCATGCTTACTCCCACTGCTAAGAAAGCATTTTCATGTACAGAGTGCACTTATTTGTGCAATCGAAAATCTGTCTTAAAACTACATACTTTTACGCACACTGGAGAGAGACCTTTTTCATGTTCTCAGTGCACATATTCTTCCATTCGAAAATCACAATTAAAGATGCATATGCGAACACATTCTGGTGAGAAACCGTTTTCATGTTTACAATGCAATTATTCGGGTAATGACAAGAAAAACTTCAAAAGACACGTGCTTACGCACACTAACAAGAAAGTTTTTGCATGTTTACTGTGTAATTATTCGTGCAATAGAAAATCAGTCTTAAAAATACATAACTTTACGCACACTGGAGAGAAACCGTTTTCTTGTTCACAATGCAATTACTCGTGCAACGGCAACACGAACTTCAAAAGACACGTGCTCACGCACACTGGCGAGAAACTTTTTTCATGTTTACAGTGCACTTACTCGTGCATTCGAAGATCACAGTTAAAGATACACACGCGTACGCATACTGGAGAGAAACCGTTTTCATGTTTACTGTGCAAATACTCGGGTAATGACAATACAAACTTTAAAAGACACCTTCTTACGCACACTGGAGAAAAACTGTATTCGTGTTCACAGTGCAATTATTCGTGCATTCAAAAATCAAACTTTAACAGACATATGCTTAAGCACACTAGAGAGAAACTGTTTTCGTGTTCACAGTGCACTTTTTCGTCTACACAAAAATCAAATTTAAAGATACATATGCATATGCACACTGGAGAGAAACTGTTTTCGTGCTCACAGTGTAACTATTCGTGCAGTAAAAAACCAGGCTTAACAAGACATGAACGTACCCACACTGGAGATTAGTTATTTTTGAATTCATATTTATAGAAGTATTTAGAATGGCCACTTAAACTTACATACTTAATAATAGTGTTCATAATACTCTTTTGCAAAGGTAAACTTGTTTCACTGCTGAATACTGGGAGCCCTCGACTGCAGAATTATAGCTAGTTGAACATATCCACGTTGTTACACTTTTATATTATTAAATCATCAAATAATTTTGCTTTTCTTTTCCTAGATATTATTATGTATTGTAATATGTCTAGTAAAAGTATGCCATTTTGTATATCTATTTAGGGATGCTACACGTGTATCTTATTATATTTTTTAAATAAACTAAACTTTGTACTAGACACACACGTTTGAGTTTTAATCAGCCATATTCGTGGGGCGGATATTTATAGAAAGATAACCGCCGAAACAGCTGTATCATTTAAGTAATGCTTTACGCAAACTAGCTGAACTAATTAATTTTGGTTTTTTATATTTCATAAAAAATAACATCTTTCGTAACTATCTATCCAGCTTATTTTAAGCATTATTCTGTAAATCCTCATCTCAAATCATCATTTATCCTGTAAGTGTATGACACATTTATGCAACAGTAAAAGTATTTACTCTTCGAAAATTAAATCTTTGTGTAAACAAAACGTATTTTTACATTAATGCATACTATATTGTCAGCGTTTAAATATTCGTTCCAATCGAGTCATATTTTAATAAAAAGTCGCGGTGCGAAATTTAATTTGCGGTGGTAAAATTTAATTGCGTAAGTGGTACGAAAGCAATCACGTGAATTACAAACATATTATACGTCATACATGTGGTGGTCTATGGCACTATCGACGAATTAAAAAAATAGTTCGGGTGTGGCTAGCACGCTATTCGACAATCACTATTTATCAATCGTGTCTCGTTCTTGCTGGAAGACACTAGAACCATGGACTACCCTCGTATTGATGTTGCTATCGTTAAGCCTGAGCCAGGGTTTCCAGCCGAGAGCGGCTACGGAGCAGGCGGTGAAGGATCCTATGTAGAAATATGGTGCCCTGACATCAAGCATGAGTACTCGAAATACTACAGGATGGCCGACCAGCGCGCTGGTGAGGAGTTGGTCCATTATTGATTACTACGTTTATTTTTATTTGTGTTTTTAAAAATTAATGCCATTTTCTTTTTATTTTGAAGATATTTTACAATCCCTCAATCCGTTAATTTCATTTCTTGTGGCGCCGTAGATAATATTTTTCTATGGCTTTTAAATCATAGCTAACTGAAATTTTTGCATCGTTGCCAACGTTCTACGAGAATATTATAAATTTAAAAATATGCAAGTATTTTATTGCAGTCTCCCTGGTCGCCTCGTCTGAACATAGATTGTTATGTGATGGCTCGCTCGAGTGATATGGAACCGGGACCAGGAGACAGGCAGCTCTCCAGCTCCGTTGTATCGGGATGTTGTTTATGATTACAGAAATAGGATCCAACAGTGTCGACTGGAGTAATGCGACTAGGACTGCCGAGGCAGATGTGCTGACAGGTGAAGGGTCTTCAAATGGGAGCGGTGGAGCGTCCTACACTGTTATAGACATATCGTATCCTGACATCAAACAGGAGTGCTCCGAGTACTCCAGGAGGACCGACCGGCGCGCTGGTGAGCAGTCCCTTGAAAATAAATAATTATTAATTCAGTTTACTGATTAATATTCTTATATTTTCATTAGTTGTATTATTAATAATCATATTAAATAAGTATTAAAAATAGTATCGACTACACAATATTTACTAAATACTGGTAAAGTTAAATGCAATAGAAATTGTATTTGCTCACTAAATTCGGGAGGAACGCATAAAATAGGTTCTCTTAAATACGCGCAACCAGATTTTGGTTTATGATTTACTCTAGACCGTAGGTAATTATTTTTTCCATAATTATCTTCCCGGCCAAGTCCGGTAATCGGGAGCATGTATTTTTATTTGTTCCAAACATAGAAATCCAGATTGTAGAGGCTTCTTCGTTAACATTTAAAATTTAACATACCCCATGTAGACATAAACATACAGAAATCATTTATTTTATTATCTTTCCAGATGATATTGTAAATCTCTTGAGAATAAACCGTTCCATTTCGGCAAATCCAACTGTGTGTCCGGCCAACGCTGAAGAGAAACCAGAAATGAAGTCTGGTTCCACCTCCAAATTATCCACAAGTTGGTGCACGCCTAATTCCACCGGTCAGAAAGCGTTTTCATGTTCACAGTGCAATTATGCGTGCAATCGAAAATCTGTCTTAAATATACATATGTTTACACACACTGGAGAGAAACCATTTTCATGTTCAACATGCAATTTTTCGTGCAATCAAAAATCTAACTTAAAAAGACATGTACTTATGCACACTGGAGAGAAACCGTTTTCGTGTTCACAGCGTAGTTATACGAACAATCGAGAATCACAGTTAAATACAAATGCGCTTTCGGATTCTGAAGTAAAACTGTTTTCATATTCACAATGCAATTACTCTTGCAATGACAGAACAAGTTTTAAAAGACACGTGCTCACGCACACTACAGAAAAACTGTTATCGTGTTCACAGTGCAATTATTCATGCAATCGTAAATCAGAGTTAAAACTACATATGTTTACGCACACTGGGGAGAAACTTTTTTCATGTTTGCAGTGCAATTATTCATGCATTCGAAAATCACAGTTAAAAACACATACGCTTACGCATTCTGGAGAGAAACCGTTTTCATGTTCACAATGCAACTACTCGGGCATAGACAATACAAACTATAAAAGACACCTGCTTACGCACACTGGTGAAAAACTGTATTCGTGTTTCCAGTGCGATTATTCGTGCATTCAAAAATCAAACTTCAATAGACATATGCTTAAACATACTAGAGAGAAACCGTTTTCATGTTCACAGTGTAATTTTACATCCATTCAAAAATCTAATTTAAAAATACATATGCTTATGCACACTGGAGACAAACTGTTTTCGTGTTCACAGTGCAATTATTCATGCAATCGAAAAATAGACTTAACAAGACATGTGCGTACCCACGCTAGAAAAAATGTGTTTTTGAATTCTCAGTTATAGATGTTATCTGAAAAGTCTTTTAAAACTACATTTACTTTTTTATTCTTGGGTGTTCACAATACACTTTGCAAGGAACATTTTTCTGTCTTATGCAGCTAACTGTCTCGTTGTTGTATATTGGTTGCCTCCGAGTGCTGTGTGCTTTTATATTATTAAAGTATCAAATATATAAATAAGTTTTATATTGCCAGATATTATTGTTCATGAAGTACATGAAGTAAAAATGTACTATTTGTTATGTCTAACTGGAAATATTGTTTATACATTTCTACTAGATTTTTTAAAAATAAACAAAACTTTGTACTTCATGCAATAGTGTATTATTTTTGGCACGACTGTAGTTTAGAGAGAAGCAGATGATTTCAATTAACAAGTGAGCTATCTACAGTTGCTTTATTGGAGCGGCACGCAAGGAGAGAGGAATATAGAATATTTTATTGCGAATAAATATACATTGATTGAAGTGAAGTAAAATGTACTCTACAGCTGTGAGTTTAGCCTAAAGCTTTGAATGCGATAGATCTGAAGTTAAGTGTAATAAATATTATTATAGGATATAATTGCGTGACCTCAAACCGAAATAATTTTACGGTGACTTGATGCGTTTAAGAATCTACTCAAGACTGCTTTGGGTTAGTTGGATGGTCGAAATAATAATGAAGAATTGGAGAATAAAGATAGCAAAGTAAAATAATTAATAATCGATAACTGCAATCATACCAAAGGTTATCGGAATGTACTCATTCATAAATTTAAAGTCTTGGTTTTCCTAAGTTTTGAAAGCTTTCTGTCATCCAGGATACAAAAGTGTGCACATTTTTGGTCATATGTGAACATTAAATCAATTCGAGGGTTCTAATAGTGTCCCACAGGCATTACACTTAAAATCAATTTTATTTTTATTACACATGACATTTGTAATTGTGCCGATAGATAGATTTTTTTATTCCTCAGTCATATCTCTTTAAACTTCATTATTCTACTATCTTTTTTACATGTTGAGAAATCCAAATTAATAATTTTTTGTAGATTTAAAGCTCCCATTATTTTAATTATAGTATTAACCGCGTTATTCTTTAAAAAATTGTTTCAAACCATTTTGGTGAAATACTTGAATACCTTACATTCACATTTCTTCCTTATTTATGAATATTGTAGGAGTTGAGGCATGTGTTATTCGAGTAATACAAATACATGTTTGACTCTAGATTGTGTCAGAAGGTTAAGCTGTTTTGTCACAGAAGCTCCTAAGTTCTTGCCTCACGCGTGTTGTTTGTTTGTCGCTGGGTATATAAATGAAACAGCACTAACGAGGTTTCATTTATTGAAGAGATGAATTGATATAATTTAAATACGCGGTTGAACTCTGGAGAAGCTGTCGAGTAGCGATGTTGGTGTTGGCACGGCCTGCGAAGAAGTCAACTCTGGTCTTAATGTTAAATTGCGTCTGCTGATTGGTTAATGGGTATGTCCCAATACGGCTATGACAGTGTGGCGCGCGCACGGTCACTACAATACAATGGTGATCAATATTTAAACTTCTACTTTGCTAGGACCCGATACGTAGGATCCGTAGAAAAATTAAATCATAATTCGTCTATGGCTTACTCGTGTCTATGGTGGGTCAGCATTTTTCAATCAACATTTGACAGTCGTTTTTCGTCGTCTCGTGGTTGCTGGAAGATTCTAGAGCCATGGACTGCGCTGACGTTGATATTACTTTCGTCAAGCCTGAGCCAGGGTCTTCAGCCAGGATCGGTGATGAAGGGCTCTATTCTGTTATAGATATATCGTATCCTGACATCAAGCAGGAGAACTCCAAGACGGTCGACCAACGCGTTGGTAAGGAACCGGTCCATTATTGATTAAGAGTTAATAATGTGAAACGCACCCTCTTTACGTGACCTTTAAAGAAGGTTAAAAACAACTTTGTGGATAGATAGCTAATGTTTTCTTAAATATGAATTAAATATATTAATTAGAAAGATATACATATAAAATCAATTTTATTGAAAGATATTGCTGTTACTACACCAGGATTCGAACCTGGATCTCTTTCCAAACCGGAGAAGTTGCATTATCCAACTATGCTACAGCGACAATATTTTTAGCGACAAATTTTCGAACTATATGTTACCTTTTTGATATTAATACATTTTGTCTTTCCGTTATTTGAAAGAGCCATCTAATCTTTCTAATTAATACATTTTATTAGTATTTAAAATATCACAGAGTTATGTACTGAATAATTATAACTTCACAATAAGAATGTGTTCTCCTAATAATATTTTCTTAATACTTCTAATATGTTTTTTATTTTCAAGGTTATTTTGAAATAGAACTACGCTATAGTGTCATTTCGTGTGACTGACGCCGTAGATAATCTATTTTTATCTTATCCATCTGATAATCATTTTGTTACTCTTATAGGACAGAAGTTTAACGAGAAGCAGTCCGCCCGGTCCCCTAATCCAAACGCACGTTTGATTAAAAAAAATTATTCTAACTTAATTTATACATATTACATAACAATTTTTTTGTTTTACCAAGCTACTCTTCAATTAAAGTAATTAACATAGTAAATTATGGTTAATTAAAGTAAGGCACATTAAATAAGGTATTACACTAAAGTTTCATTGACAAGCATTAAGTCAAACATTTGACATTAAAGGCCATAGAAAATAGATGTATCAATGTACGTTAACCATAGGTAAGAGAGAATTAAATTAATTCGTGAGCCACAGACAATAAAGTTTTTTTACCGAAGTGTTTAATCAAGATTAATTTATTAATAATATACGAAAAAATAGAAATTTAATTATAATAAATTAACCAAACCTAACCTAAAAATAGTTTTCATTTATGTAATCAGGGCACTAAACTATACCGGTGAAAAAAATTTCATTAAAATCAAAGCAATTGTAATATTGTTAAATTATCCTTTAAAATAGTACAAAAAAACAATAATTTAAGAAATTTGGTAAGTAACATGGCAAAAGTAGAATAAAATTTTATCAGCAACAATTTTTTTTTTAAATGTAGTACAATAGAGAAATGAAATAATTAAGGAATGTTTGTCTTTATATTTGAGTGTATTCACTGTCATATGTCAGTATTCTTATAACTGTTTAATTTCATAAGTACATGTTTTATAAGTTAGTCCTTAGCTACTCACTCCGTGTGACCAGAGAGGTACCTTAACGTATAAAATGCACTCAACATTAGGTTATGTGATGGCTCGCTAGAGTGACATGGAACCGAGCCCAGGACACAGGCAGCTCTCCTGCTCTTAACAGATATAACAATCGGAGTATTGTTTATAATTCCAGAAATAGGATCCAATAGCGACGACTGGAGTGATGCGGCTAGGACTGCCGAGGAATGGGATGTGCTGCCAGGTGGTGAGTCTCCGGCTGGGAGCGGCGAGGGAGCGCCCTACGCTGAAATAGACGTATCGTACCCTGACATCAAGCAGGAGTGCTTGGAGTACTCCAGGAAGGCCATCCAACGCGATAGTGAGCAGTTTCTAGAATTTTTAATATGTAATGTGAAGTAGAATAACATATATTTTTTAAGCCTAGCGCCAGTCGCATCATTAATTTTCTTTTTTTCGTCAAGTTTTCTAAATCTTTTTTAATCCATTGTATACACAGACAAGTGAATGAATAGATATAAAATAAAGTGTACATGTAGGAGTGGGATTTGAAACTTTAATTGCGGGATGAGGGGCATTTGACAAACAATATTTGTAGAAACATAAATCCGATAGTTTATGACACATTTATGGAACAGTGAAAGTGTTTATCCATGAAAATTTTTATTTTTGAGTGCACCAGACGTATTTTTACATTAATGCGTATTATGTTGTCCCAGTTTAAATTTTCATACCAATCGAGTCGTATATTTAAAAAAAGTCGCGTAGCTATTTAATTACCCAAGTGGTACTAAACTGTTTACGTGAGTGATAACAAATTGCGAATATTGAAACTAGAAATTTTCATTAGTTTATTGAAGATTGCACTATATGTGTTATATTTTATGTTATTATTCTATTAATGTATTTTTTATATTTTCTGTGTATCTTGGGCTTAAACTGTGCGTTTTGGGTAGTTATCGAAATTTTTTTTTTCGATGAATTAGTACATTTTTTGTAAATATTTGTAAAACTGTCGGAACTACAAATTTTTTAATTTTTATTTTGAACTCGTTTGAATTGGCATGTTGAGTTAAGTATTCCCCTGCTGAGGTCCGGGTTCCTGTACATGCTGTACTTATTCACATTAAACATTTCAAATTTGACTTAAAACATCACAACACTTAACTTTAAAATATTTTATTAATTGAAACAATTTATTGAAATTCCAGATGCTGATGATGTACATCTTCTAACAATACCTTGTTCTATGACGGCTAACTTAACTGTGCTACCGACCATTCCTGGAGAGGAATCGGAATTAGAATCCGTTTTTACCTCTAAAAAATCCTCGAGTATGTGCACGCTACCTGCCGTTGAATGGAAAGCATTTTCATGTTCACAGTGTAATTATTCGAGCAATAGAAAATCTTCCTTAAAAAGGCATCAAATTTTGCATACTGGAGAAAAACAATTTTCATGTTCAAAATGTAATTATTCGTGCAATGAAAAATCAAACTTCAAAAGACACCTGCTTACGCACACTGTAGAAAAACTTTATTTATGTTCGCAGTGCAATTATTCGTGCAATCAAAAATCTGACTTCAAAATTCACGTGCTTAGGCACACTGGAGAGAAACTGTTTTCATGTTCACAGTGCAATTATTCGTGCAATAGAAAATTTGACTTCAAAAGACATGTGCGTAAGCACACGGGGGAGAAATTATTTTCGTGTTCACAATGCAATTATTCGTGCAATCAAAAATCACAGTTAATAATACATGTGCTAAAGCATACTGGACGGAAACGGTTTTCTTGTTCACAGTGCAATTATTCGTGCAATCAAAAATCACAGTTAAAATTACATGTCCCAAAGCATACTGGACAAAAAGTGTTTTCATGTTCACAGTGCAATTATTCGTGCCATCAAAAGTCAGAGTTAAAAATACATGTACTTAAGCATACTGGGGAAAAATTGTTTTCGTGTGGAGAGCGCATTTATTCAAACAATCGTCAATTAGACTTTAATTTACACGATCTTTGGCACACTGATGAGAAATTATTTTCATGTTCGCAGTGCAATTATTCGTGCAATCAAAAATCAGAGCTGAAAATGAATGTGCTTAAGCACACTGGGAAAAAATTGTATTCGTGTCATAGTGCATTTATTCGTGCAATCGAACATTAGATGTTCTTTGGTAGACTTGAAAGAAACCTTTTTCCTGTTCACAATGCAATTAAAAATCATAATTACATATACAATATGCTTATGTATACTGAAGGCAATCATGTTTACGTTGCAAGTCATGCGCGTATACATTTTGGGGTGAATATTTTTTCTAGGTCAATGTAATTTTTCACGCAATTAACATTACATGCGGTTGCGCACATTGAAGAGAAACACATTTTATGTACACAGTGTGTTTATAGATTTAATCTGAAAGGCCCCATATTTATTCAGTCAAGCATATTAACTGTGTACTATTATACTTGGAGCTTTATTTTGTTCAATTCTTTTTAGCTTGTTAATTTTTTAAAACGAATGGGCGGAAATAATTCCAGTCATCGTTTGTGATGATATTTGATCAGTACCGAAAGTGGAACTCAGTCGGCTGGAAGAGTAAGGTGCGGGTGCCGACGGGCGTATCTGGCTTACTATAATTTTTAATTTATTTTGTTGTTTACATTATTTAATATGTGTGCATTTTTAAATGTATATGATTATAGGGTGTTTTATTTTTATATTGTTAAAATATTAATTGAGTAGCTATATAATTTTATTTGTATGAGATGAAAAGGGACAACATTATTCATTGGAATTCAGAGGTTTTTAAAACATGAATGTTCTCATTATTTTATCTTCTAAGTAACAATTCAGTTTTAACACTATTCATATTTTAATTTCATGGGTATTTTGTAGTGTAGTAAAGAACAGCTATATAATTTTACAATCTAAGAAGACAATACATTTCATCTCATGCAAATAAAACTGTCTACCTGTCCCCCATCATAGTTATAAGTAATAAAATTGTTAAGTTAAATTGTTCGATTGTTAATGCCATCACAAGGCGAAACGCGTCTCGAGTAAATTAAATAAGTAGAATTAAAAAAAATACTTGTTTTATTTTTACATTTGTAATTATGGCGTTCTACAAACTTACCTCGGAAACAGTAAATAGAATAAATAAAATTGCAGAAATCTATGTACTTAATTAAATCAATTATTGAAATTATCAATCCGTAGCACATGAAGAGTTTTGATTTTAAGTATGTCGCATATTGAAACTATATATTTGTAAAGTTCTATACATTGATAACCAATTTAAAGCTCTGCGAATAGCAGAAATGTGAACCTAGTGCTGAAATGATGTCATCTTCATGATAAAACGTGGTAGAGTCCGCGGTAATTTTACAATGAAGACACCCGCATCTCCCTCTCAGTGACGTCGAGAACGAGAAAAAAGTGAGAATCTCCTGCCATGGAGATCCTCTATGAGAAATAGCCTGGTACTATCCCTTGCGTAGTAAGGATACTTTAAAGGTTAATGGGTAAAACAACACATTAGTCACTGTGCCTTAAATCCGTCTCATCAGACAATTTACTTGCGACGACTTGTGATGGCGTTTTTCGACATGACTATTGACTCGAAATTGTGTCAGATGGTTACGATGTTGTGATACAGAAGCTCTTTAATTTTTCTCGTCTCGCGCGTGTTCGTTGAATGTCGCAGTGTAGAGTATATGTTGAAACTAGAGCAGGGTATAGAAATGAGTAACCACTTACAAGGTTTTGTTTATCGAGGTGATGTGTTAATACAATTTTAATGTGTGGTTAAACGCTGGAGATACATCGAATAGCGACGTTTGTGATAGGACGGCCTGCGGAGAAGTGATCGCTAATTGCTTGGCAGTAACTGTTTTTGGTGGATAATGTTTATTTGCTGATGCGATATCAAATACCTTTGAGTAAGCTCAAAAGAAACTCCAGAATTAACAATTAATTTTATTAAATTTTAGACACATTGATACAACTTGTATATTATTAAGGAGAACTCATTCTTATTGTTAAGTTTTAATTATCAGTTTACTTAAAGCTATTTGAGATTCTGTAAAAACAAAGTAGATGGCTTTCAAATAATGGAACGATAGATGTATTCATTTGAAAAGTATAACATATGGGTTCGAAAATTTGTTGGATAATGCACCTTTCCTAGATTGGAAAGAGATCCAGGTTCCAATCCCGGTAACAGTATTTTTGGATAAAATTGATTTTAATATGTATATATTTCTATTGAATACATTTAATTAATATTTTAAATATCACAGAGCTATGTTCTGAATAATTACAACTTCACAATAAGAATGTGTTTTTCTAATAAGAGATACTTAAGTGAGATGTAAAAATATTTAAGCTCAGCACACTTAAGTATATTCATACATTTAAGTTATTAAAAATTGTATGTTGACCTTGCGAGGCGCACACAGAGAGCTTTGTGAAAACACATCACAAATAAATAAAATCTAGATATAATTGAAATTATTCCAACTTTGTAAAATATTCGTAGTGATTAAAACCTACTGAAATAGTGCAAATTATCGCGCGAGACTGCCCGAGCGGTCACAGTACTAGAAGTCTTAAAAATAATGCAACATTATTCGTCTATGGTTAACGCGTGTCTATGCTCGGACGTCATTTGACATTTCCTAATTATTAATCGCATCTCGTTCGTGCTGGAATACTCTAGAACTATGGATCGTGCTGTTCCCTGTCCACCTGCCATCAAGCTTGAGCCAGGGTCCACAGCTGCTAGCGGTGATGAAGAAGAAGAAGGTGGAGCGCCCTATAATGATGCGTCGTATCTTGACATCAAACAGGAGTGCTGCGAATACTCTAGAATGGCCGACCAACGCGTCGGTGAGTACTTGGCGCATTATTATTTAATATCGTTGAATTTTATTTTAATTTTGAGGTACTTAAATATGAACAATACGATAGTATAATTCCGTGTGACGGACGCCAAAGATAATCTGTGTATCTTCTGTTATGGCTTTTAAATCATATACAACGCAGAATGCTTTGTTGCTCTTATATAAGAGCAGTACAACAAAAAGCAGTCCTCTTGACTCTATGACTCGAGGAGACAGACAGGTCTCTATTTCTGTTTTATGATTATTGTTTATGATTCCAGAAATATGTTATATCGAGGGAAGGGATGTGCAGACAGGTGTGACGTCTCCGGCTAGGAGCAGCGAGGGAGCAGGCGGTGTAGCGCCCTGCACTGACATAGACATATCGTATCCTGACATCAAGCGGGAGTGCTCCGAGTACTCCAGGAAAGCCGACCAGCGCGCCGGTAAGGAGATTTGTGGGATAAGATCCCGTAAATTGTATCAATTAAAGTTAATGGTTAGTTGATGCAATCCGAATTGGAACAAGAAAGGAATAAATTAGACGTCAATTTTCACCTCCAGTTGACTCGCACTTATGCAGTGAAGAACAGAGATATCACTGCCCTGCGGTTGCTGCAGAACATTCATTTTCATGGTCTGGATTTTACGTACCGTGATACTCTCAAACGCTAAAAGAAAGACAGCAATTTTCAATCGACTACGGAATATGTACCAGTTAATTAATCTAGAGATATTCCCTATGTAATACAAAATAAATTTTAAGCACACTAGAGTTCAGTATTTTCTGTTGATACAAGCTGGCTATGCGGGACATCAGTTTTTAATTTAAACTACGCCCGTGTAGCCGTTGATTTATTTTGTTTGTCCTTGTACTTGATATTCTCAAATCTGCATGTTTTTAGACAAATGAACAATTTTCAGTGTTCAATATAATTTCTTTATCCGATTTTTGTTGGTGATATTAGAGATGTTAATGTCAAGCACATTTAAGATGATGACCCAACTAAACGCAACAAACGTATCATTCATGTAAACAATTTATTTACATTGCAGATCTTTTGAGAATACAATATTCTATTTTGGCTAACCCAACACGGCCTCCGCCTACCCCTGGACAGGAGCCAGAACTGAAGACCGTTTTAACAGCCAAAAAATCATCAAGAAGTCGCACGCTCACGTCCATTGTTGAAAAAGCATTTTCATGTTCGCAGTGCAATTATTCTTGCAAATTAAAATCAAACTTCAAGAGACATATGCTTACTCACACAGGAGAGAAATTATTTTCATGTTCACAGTGCGACTACTCTTGCAATCGTAAATCAGACTTAAATGTACACGTATTTAGACATACTGGTGAGAAACCGTTTTCATGTTCACAGTGCAACTATTCGTGTAGTCGAAAATTAGACCTAAATTTACATGCGCTTAGGCACACTACAAAGAAACGGTTTTCTTGTTCGCAGTGCAATTATTTATGTAATCGAAAATCACAATTAAGGATACATGTGCTTACCCACACTGGAGAGAAACTATTTTCATGTTCGCAATGTAATTATTCGTTTTATCAAAAATTAGACTTAGAAAGACATATTTTCAAGCACACTGAAGTGAGATTGTTTACGTGTTCACAGTGCAATTATTCATGCAATCGATTAGTAGACTTCAAAAGACATGTGTTAACGCATACTGGAGAGAAACCATTTTCATGTCCACATTGCAATTATTCAGGCAATCGAAAATCAGTCTTAAATTTACATATTCTTACACACTTTGAAGATAAACCGTTTTCATGTTCACAGTGCAATTATTCATGCAATCGAAAATCGCAGTTAAAAATACACGCGTTTATGCACACTGGGGAGAAATTGTTCACATGTTCACAGTGCAATTATTCGTCTAACTGGAAATCAAATTTTAAAAAACATAAGCTTGCGCACACTGGGCAGAAACTCTTTTCATGTTCACAATGCAATTATGCGTGCAATCATAAATCAAGGTTTAAAAAGCATGTGCTTGCTCATACTGGATAGATTATATTTTTCTGTTCACAGTGCGAATATTCGCGTAATCGAAAATCAATATTAAAATTATCTGCGTTTGTGTTTACTGAGTAGAAACTGTTTTTATGTTCACTGTGTAATTTTTAATACTATCAAAAAACAACATAACAAGATATGCGCGTACGTACACTGAATAGGAACTGTCCACAGTTCACAGCTTCTTAAATCATTCATTTCAATAGTATTCTGTTATACAAGCGCATCTTGCTGTCTCAGACATTCAGTCATAATGTATTGTAATATTTATCAAGTAGGGTGTTTTATTTTTTATTAACTAGGTATGACATATCTTTCATTTTTGTACGATATTTTGAATATCTATGATTTATTGGAACTAATATATGACAATTTTTATTTTTTAATCAATAAAATGTTCTTCTACTCACAGTTGTGTTTTATGTTCGGCACGACCAGCACTAGTATATTATATATATATATATTTTTTTTAATACGAAAGGGGATATCAAGTAAAAGTGGTAACGTAATCCAAAGCGTAGTATGAAAAATACAAGGAAAACATTTATTAAAATTCATTATTAAAATCGATTTTTAACGGGTTTCATTTAAATTTGCGTTATTCATTTTTCCCTTTAATATATCTATTATTTTTCCTCAAATATAGTATTTCGTGTTTACTTTTCATTATCAAAATTGAAATTAACCAATTTTTTTTATATCGTTTTTCATTTTTTCTTCCAATATAGTATTTCATTTTTACTTTTCAATATTAAAATCGATTTTTATATAGTATTTCGTTTTCATTAGAAGATCACAATTCATTTGTACAATGAGTAGTTTAAACGTATTTTTCTCTATCTGTACATTGTAACATTTCTTCATACATGTATATTCAAAGTATAAGTTTATACAATAAATAAGGATATGCCAAATTACGTGTTCGTAAGATTTCATCGGAAATAAAATATAACATTATTATCTTTAGACAAAAGGCCGATTATTAATATTAATAACAAAAGGTCGTTAAGCGGTTCTTTAATTTAGTTATCATTAATACCAATATAGGGGAATATTACCCATATCGATATCTTAATCTGCACAGCAGCTAATTCCATCCATGGTACTTTAAAAAGCCAAAAATTTCCATCTTCATGAAAAATCTTTTATTTGCTGCTCCAAGGTGTCAACAACAAATTTTTCCAGTCTAGAACGAAGGCAGAATGTGGCAGATATAAGGTTGGTATGCATTTTTGAGGTAAAGTATCCGAGATTCATGCTGTCTTTTACTAGTCGGTGAGAAAGAAGAACGCCAATCCCAACCGTCACAATATATATATAAAAAAATTAATAAAACAATTTGTTCAACGGATATAGTTGATAAACCATAAAAAATTATGTTTAACATTTTCTAGATTTGAAATATCGAGAAGTATTATGAGTTGCTACAAACTATTTTTCACCGTTCTTAATACAGAGATGACTAAAAAAAATCATTAAAAAAACAATAATTTATCGTCGCCTTTGTGTCAGCGAACAACGGTTTGTTAACTACATCGAATATATTTACAAAAATAAAACTGATCCTTAGTTCGACCCTGTGGAACGCCATTAGTATCCTCGAATTGATTAGATGTTCACCCATAGTATCCTAGATGACAGATAGCTTTCTAACTATTTAAAAATTTTCCTAGTGAAACTCGAGGCTTTTATTTTATGAATGAGTACATTTCGAGAAACGTTGGCTAAATTGTACTTTTCAGTTATTTAACCGATTCTTAGATACTTATTTCGACCATTCTTGTGGAAGGCCTTTCGCATTCGAAGTTGTACGCTAAGCTCACAGCTGTAGAGTATATTTTACCTTGCTCCATACGGCAATTCACCTCAATCGACGTATATTTCTTCGTAATAATATTTGGGGGTTAGGACTGTGGTTAAATGAAATAGATGTTTGTTTGTAAATGTTGAGGCTTATTATGACATTAAGATAGAAACAATGGAGACAGATGGAATTGAAGAATGAATGAAAATGTAGAGGGTGCGTGTGCATTACGAAATGAAATGATGTGAGGCGATTTGGCGGTCTCGCTCGGCGCTCCCAGGCCGGTAAGACCGCCGTTGTAGAACGATGAAACTGGAGAGACTGCTTAGCGGTGAATTTCGAGCCAGGCTTGAAGCAGCAGCCGGCAACGCTGTCGCTAGCGTCGATGCCGACTGAGATGGCGGTGGATTTGAATTCCGGTGGCTACAAATATATTCCATATTCCCCTCTAATTCGGCGCCATTCCATGAAGGCGACTGCAGATAGTTCACTTGTTATTTACCCCTGTCGTTGAAAGCAACTGCTCCTCTCCAAGCTGTAGTCGTGCTTAAAATAAAATACTATTACATGTAGTATAAAATTAAGTTTATTTTTAAAAAAAATCGAGTAAATGTACACCTATACATTATTCCCAGCTAGACATAAAAAATAGTGCAATTTACTTCATGTATTGAAGTTAATGCTGTAATAACATAAAAATAAAACAACCTGGAGTTGTTGGACTAGATGTAATTCAGCAGTGAAACAGTTAGGTTCATAAGACAGCACGTAGTTCCTTGCACAAGTGTATTATGAAAACCCAAGAACGAATAAGCAAGTATAGTTTAAAGTGGGCTTACAGATTACAAACAATTTTTCTCCAGTGTGGGTAGGCACATGTCAAAGTAAATTAAAGTTTTTTTACAATTGCACGAATAATTACACTGTGAACATGAATACGGTTTGTTTCTAGTTTGTACTTGCCTTTTAAAGTTTGTATCGTCATTGACCGATTAATGGAATTGTGAACATGTAAATGGTTTATCCCCAATACACGTATGCGAAACTGTGATTTTTGAATGCACGAATAACTAAACCATCAGATACATACGATGGATTATATTCGTAATTTATAATTATTGTGCACTAAGAATCATAAAAGGTTTTTGGGGACACTTAATGAAATTTCGGAGGATTCATCAACCCTCATTTTGCGCGACCTTCCACCCTTCATTTAATTAGTGAATGTTCCGTATCCGTGAAACACACTTTTAGCGGAGGTGAATAATGTTATTGACGCATATTCAGCGTCCAGATTCCAATCCTACATACATTTTCTCGTGTTGGTCATTAATGTGAATTGTGACCTTGGCACCAACAGACGACAACCATGTTGATATTGTGTTTGATCTAGACAGCGAAATATCATTAGCTCAGCACGGTTTTGTGTGATCTGTGATTTGTGAACAGAGTGATTACTGTACGAGTGGGCCGTGGTTGCACAGTGACATCGCCGTCTTCGGTAAGGGAGTAGGATTGACCATCCGTGTGTCAACCATTGTGTGATTTTGCGGCGATGGCAGGGATTTGCGGAGGCGTCATAATCAAGGTAAGGCAAACAATACTTCCGAATACCGATTACCGAGATAACTGGACCTTCGACTAAATTCCCTTCCCCTCACCGACCACTTCAGGTATTCGTCTCCCAATAATCACGTATGTATCACGTTTGCTTTTCGATTGCACGAATAGTCGCACTGTGAACATGAGAACAGTTTCACACCAGAATGTGTGAACGAATGTCTGTTTAAGTCTGGTTTTCTATTGCATGAATAGTTGCACTGTGAACACGAAAACAGTTTCTCTTCAGTATGCGTAAGCTTATGTCTGTTAAGGTGTGATTTTCGAATGCACGAATAATTGCACTGCGAACACGAATACGCTTTCTCACCAGTGGTTGTGAGTGCGCGACCTCTCGATGATTTTTTCGCGGTTAAAGCGGTCTTCAATTCTGACTCCTCTTCAGGGATAGGCGGGGGCCTTATTGGGATAGCCGAAATAGAATCTTGTGTTCTCAAAAAATCTGCAATATAAATGATATGTTTATTGTATTTACTAACACGGTGTTGAATGTGTTTGACAACTTCTGGAATGAATGGATGAAAATAATGAAAAAACATTATAACGAAAATTAAAAATAATTAATACAATTTAGGATATTTTTTATATGCACCAATGATGCAAAAATCTTTCCAAATTCATTTATTGGAACAAAGTAGACAGATTGTAATGTAATGTAAATTAAATTAATCAACTAGAAAGATATACAGAAAATATTTAGTTGCTACTAGGTTTCGAACCTGGACTTCTTCCTATCCTATCGTAGGAAGAGGTCCCGGTATGAATCTGTATACGAATCGATTTTTTCTGTACCTTTCTAGTTTATTCACTTAATTTTTATTTAATACCACAGAACTATGTTCTGAAAATACAACTTCACTACTACAATGTCCTCTAGATAATTTGGTTTCAAATCCATTTGAAAGCTGTTAGTGACCTTAACAACATAATACTTCGTCATTACGAAATATATGAGACCAAAAAATAAAAATTCGTAACATTCACAGACGACCAATTTGGTGGACTGCGGTAGTAACGAATTTTTACATATAGAGCCAGAACAAAAAAAAAGTAGCGCGGCTTTAAAAACGATCGTAAGTTCCGCAATCAAGACACCCATATAATATGCGCGCGTACGTGCGACAAGCCAATCGATATTTCGGGAATTTTCTCTTAATTTCGTTTTTCCCAGCTGGTATGTTAACGATTCATTGTTAGAGGCATGAACACATTGTACGCTCCAGAGCATGGGAAGGGTGTCATTCTTACATTTTTGATAAGCTACAATAAAACCAGCCTTAGACGACGTGGAGATTGGAGATTATGCGGATTATTATGGAGATTGGAGATTATGCAGATTATTATGGAGATTGGCGATTATGGAGATGTTATTATCGTGCATAAAAGGTTTCCCAACAAGAGCACAAAATTTAAATTTGATGCTATTTTTCCTGTTGTTCTTTGACAGTCAAACCATTATGATAGTTCGATGGTAGACAGTCAGTCATTATTAAAATGGATCGCTATTTGACACGACAACGCATTCCTATTTTTAAACATTCATTCAAAAATTGTGAAAGTTTGACTATTCGCGAATTGTGTCCAATTTTTGTTTATCAAAATGTTCCAAGTGATGCACTTAAAGTAAAGAAAAAAATCTAAAATTTCGAAGATTACTGATGTCAGATTATCGACACGCGTTCGTCAAAGTATCACGGTTGTTCGCCAGAATGTGGCCTAGAGTCCGGGAACATCCATTCGGCATCGTCCTCAAGAATCATTTCATGAATGGTATGGATATCGAAAGACATATGGTTAAAACAGAACGGTGCCAATTGCCACACTTCATGTGAAACAATGCCACTATTCCACGAAACTCCCTAGTCGAATAATCTCCCGTTTGGACGACCGGAATTATTCGTCTAGAGCGTGCGATCTAACTCCTTTGAATTTCTTTGGGTTTTTTGAAGTCAAAAGGTTATCTCAACAAGTCCACGATCACTCAACACTTAAAGGAGAAGATTAGACGCAGTATTATTGAAATCCAGCGGCAGTTATGTAAACAGCGATTGAAAGTTTTAACGAAAGCATTTATCACATGTGTTGTTCAATACATAATTCTTACATGTCTATTTAATAATTATATCAAAAGTTCGGTATTTTCTCAAAGAAAACTGTGTTTTATTTAAAATTTTAATTTTCCTCTCTTGTTGGGATACCTTTACATTTGAAATAAGATAATATTAAATCAACGGCTGCTAATTTAAATAAGTGACTGTGTCGTGCGTCCGCCCACTTGCATCAAATACTATATTTTAATGCAAACAAATGTATTTTGCGTCGGATTGATACAAATATCACTAGATTAATTATCTGGTTCATGTTATGCAGTTGAATGAAATATTACACGTACATATAACAATAACGTCTTTCGAAATATTACTAAAAGATGAGAAATATTTTACTGCCTCGTTTAAACCGTAACTCGAATAATGCGACTCCGGATTACAGAGAGTCTAATGTATCAAACACCCAGCGACCTGCCGCCCCCACACAACCTTCTGTTACTTTACCATAGTGCATCTACACGCCAATTCCGAGAGCAACAACGACATTTTATCAAAGATTCTACTTGTTCTTAGCTCCGAAACTATACAACACACTCAATCGTTCGACTCCAATAAAAATACACAAATATGGACCCAACATATGATCCAATCGGGTAGAGAGCAATCAGAAGCATGACTATCCAACATTCTAAGAGTGTCTGCACTAATAATTCACTAGTTCTACAACACTCCCACAACATTTTTATTAAAAAATATTTTTTTTTTTTAATCTCTAATTTTATTTTTGTCGAATCTTTATTAAATAACACCACGACAGCACGAAAAAACTGGCTACTTTAAAACATACTTCAGTCTAGCAAAGTAGCCAGGACAACGCTGTATACATCAGAGGTGGAGTCTACTCCACCCCACACAATAAACTACGAGTATATACTTAATAATAGCAACATAATTGTATCATATGTTATATTATAATATATTCAGCTCGGTTACAATAAATAATTTTTAACTATAGCATTCGAAGCACGAACTTGACAGATAATTTGTTATTCCTATTCCGAACATCTATATAACAGGGCGGTATTCTACTTCACGATATGATAATCTAATCAATCAAGTACTCACCAGCGTGCTGGTCGGCCTTCCTGGAATACTCAGCGCACTCCTGCTTGATGTTAGGATATGATATATCTATTTCAGTGTAGGGCGCTCTATCGCCGCCCTCAGCTGGAGATCCTTCACCTGGCTGCACATCCCCTCCCTCGACATAACCTATTTCTGAAATCATAAACAATATCCCGATGTGGAGAGATTCTCCATACAACTCAAGCGAGTCATCACGAAAGAGCTTGTGGTCAGAGGGGACAAATTTCGGCTAAACTTTACAATATCACCAATTGCTCCGATTTGGTTCATTTTTGTCCCCCGGCATAGTTGAGTGCCCTGATTTCATAAATTAGGTCAAATAAAAGTGCTCCCAAGTATTAAAAATGTTATTACATATTAAATTTTCGCTTTTACGGTACATTTGATATTTAAAGCCAAAGAAAACACATGTTTCAACCACTTTATTCGTAAATAACACAAAATTAAGTTTACCATGGATAAAAAATACAAGGAATTAGATTGCCGAATACAGTACCTCGTCACATTTTCATTAAGGCAAGGTTTTGGTTTGTTTGTTTAATTAAAATTACATAGGTATCTATTTTTAGGTTAGGTTTAGTTACGTATTTATAATTAGGATAAAAAAATTTAAGTTAGGTTTGGTTATTTTATTATAAGTACAATTCTATTTTTAGGTTAGGTTAGGTTTGTTTATTTAAATATATTTACATATCTTTAAATATACATATATTTTTAGGTTAGGTTTAGTTACTTTATTAAAATTTTAATTCTATTATCGGGTTAGGTTGGGTGTGGTTATTTTTACATTTCTATTTTTTGCATAGGTTATTTTATCATAATTACTTTTGTTAAAATACTTAATTGTCTATGGTTTACGTATTAATTTATTCCTCACATAAAGACACACTGAAACGTTTAATTTCTATGGCCTTAAATGTCAAATATACCATGAAAATTCGTATCTTTAAAGTGCAATAACTTTTTTAATGCATGCGAGCGCAGTAATTTGATTTCATTTATGTAATCAGGGCACTCAACTTTGGTGTCATCTATGAATGAGTGGCTGAAATATCTTTTTTTCTTTAAATATAAACTACCGTGAAAACTTAGCAGTGTAATAACTTTTGAATATTTGCGAGCGCCATAATTCGATTTCATATAAGTAATCAGGGTACTCGACTATGCTGTTAAAAAAAAATTAATCAAATCGAAACAATTGGTGATATTTAAAGTTATTGCGATCTTTCACACAATTAATTATGTATCTCACCAACGCGCCGATCGACCGTCGTGGAGTTCACCGAACACTCCTGCTTGATATCAGGGTACCATATGTCAATATCGATGTGGTGCGCTGCACCTTCTTCACTGTCGCTTTCGACTGGAGACCCTGGCTCAGGCTTGACGGTAGGAGCATCTGCGTGAACACTATCCATGGTACAAGAATCTTCTAGCAACCACATAACACGAATGATGAATGGTGATTGTTGAAAGGCTGTCCACCATAGACACGAGACAGCCATAGATGAACTATTTTAATAATTCATCGAAGAGTCCTACGTATTCGGGGCTTGCGAAGTAAAGGTGAGTCGTTCGCGGATATTCTGAACTAGATACATTCCTTAAATCTAGTCCGTGAACTAGAATGAACAATGGACGATGTGCCAAGGACACATTGAAGGCAATTACAAAAAATGTTTGCTTTATCGTCGCGGCCTGTCCGCTTGTGTTATTGTGATAGTTGATTATGTAATAAAAGTATTAATTACTTTGCAAATAAACTTGAGTGTTTACAAAATATAGCTGCCTGGAATCCAGCCGCCAATTAGCGGCCTTCCAGCAAAAGATACATGAGATGCGTAGAGCAAGCTGATTGAAGAGCGAGAGAGCGTCTTGAGTTTGGGTAGCGACCCATCTCGACCAAAGCACAGGGAGGAGGTAGCCATTCTTGTTCCAACCGCGGAGAGGTTTGCGTTACCAGGTGTTCCAATCCGCTGCCAATCAAGACTGCCAAGCTCGAAGACTTCAATGACCTGTGTGAAGTCATGTTAGATGAGCATGCTGCTTTCTATAAGGCACTATTGAGTGAATCAGAATAAATAAATAATATTTTGCGGAATAACGTTGTGTGAAATTTTCATATACAACATTTTTCCACTAATTCACTATTTTATTTTTGTAATAAATTTAAGTTGAATTACCTTTCTTCACCATTTAACATTAAAAACATTTAAGAATTGTATTCATAGCATAACTGGTTTAATTGTCTCCATTATTCTCAGAACGAGAATATTATTCCGGGCAAGGGCTCATTTGTTCAGATACCTGCGATGTATTATACCCGTAATGCTAGCTTTACGAATTATTACCATCAGATTGAACAATGTAAAGCTAATGTTATTACAGTGAGTAAGATTAAGAAAGGACTACTTAGGTGATTCGGTCATATGGAACGGATGAATGAGGGGAGAATGGCAAGAAAGATATGTGACGCAAATGTTGATGACACCAGTAATAGGAGACGTCCGCGGAAAACTTGGCACGACCGGGTAAACCAGATAATGGAGGATGGTTCTGTTAGAAGCCTCAACAATCGGCGAGCTTGTATGAGAAGATGTATGAATGGGGATGAGGTGAGAATTGTGTATTAGGACAGAAGACTGTGGCGTTCTATCCTCTGCCTATCCCAGGGGTAAACGGCCTGATGGTAAGTATGATTATAGAACACGATAGAAACAGCGCAAACCACCCTGTTTTACTCCGGATTCAATCGCAAGTGTCCGATGGTACATTCTGAACATTTATTATAACTACTGGTCGTATAAGTGTTAAAAGCGTTAAGCTTAAAGCGCCTAGTATTTTCAGAGTGTGTTGCATAATGTCTCTACCGTATATTGTGCGACATTATAAATTAGAGTCACATTCGAAATTGCCCCGTCTCTTGTCTTAATGCCAAGCATCTCGAAATCACAAATAATTACCCCTACGTTGGTAACGCAATCTGTTTCGAAAGTTATAAAAACGGTCGCCGTCTATGGTTTTTTTTTTTAAATATCGAGAGGCTGTCAGATTTGGTGGTTCAATATAGCTACGACTAGCGTTACTAAGATGTAACCGTGTGCGATCCAGTATAACCAGAGGGCAAATATTTTATGTTATTCAATTACTAGTGCACAATTTACTATAATTTGTTAATCTAATCGCATGGTAAATAATCTTTACAGGAAACAAGATGTTTCCCTTTGATTTCAACGTTCGTTTCTCCCTTGTGTTTCTATCATGTTATGTGATTATCTACAATTCCGCTTACGGATCCCATCGCATCGGCCTGATTGCTAAGGATCATCTACGATGATGGGCCAAGGAGATGAGATGCTCGGATGGCATTGACCGGAGGGATGCCATCTAGCGGAACATCTGGTTGTCACCTGCCTGCCTGAAGAACGTCGTAATCGCGCCCAACCCGACGAAACGAGGATTAGATAAAGTGGATTGGATTTTTATTTGTTCATGTTGCTTTTCTGATTAGAAGCCATTTTTATAATGAATAACGTCTTATTCATCACCTCCAGATATTATTTATACATTTTTCCAGTTCGAGATGAAGCCAGAATGTGAAAAACTAAGGTGGGTACGTGTATTTGAGGTGGATCTTGTGTTCACCGCTGACAAGCCAGTGAGTGAGAAGAACGTCGGTCTCTACTCCCACAATTGTCAAAAGCCTGTACAACCACTAAACAGGCTTTTGTGTACGATCCTTTGTGCCAATCCTTTGTAAACCAATAACTTTATATCAAATTGAATTGATAAAATATTATTTTTAGTATTCGCTTCAACTAATTGGTTCTTTACTAGTATTTCCAAGCAAAATTGTGCTCTCCAGGATTAGGATTAAATTGCGCGTATTGATGGATATATGACAAATTTAACTGGCTCAGTAGACCTGTGATACTACAAGGCTGGGAAAGGGTTAAGGTCATTGAACAGGTGGTGGAGTGGCATGTGTGATTTTTCCAATTTCAATGTTCATTCTTCACATAATATAACATCAACTCCCAGCATTCTTAATAATTACCACAAAACCCGTTTCCCTTCCGCGCCCCACGACGTTGGCTGATTAAAACTCAATTGTGTGTAAGTAGTGCATAGTTAAATATATTTTTTAAATAAAATAGACAAGCAAAATCATATATTTTTACTCGACGTATTATAAGAAATAATAATAATAATCTGTAGGAAAGGAAAATAACACCTATTTGATGTTTAATAATATACAAGTGAACCAGCCGATTCTTGTTGAGGCCGCACGCTGCAGCATATGTGAAATAAAGTAAATAACAAAATAAATTAACTTTAATACGAAAAGAGTAGAACCCCCGTCATATGCGCCGATCTGACCTGGAAGATTGCAGTGACCACTGATACTGGGAGTTCAACTCCCTGCTGCTGATCAAGTATATTGTATAACAAGAGTACTGAATTTAATTCAACAATTAGAATGAAACACGCGGTTATTGTAAAGTCGTTTACTCGGTCACAGGATAAAACAAGAAGAACACGGGAAAAAGTGGAGTGTTGAGATAAAGAGTTCCGTTTCAGACTGACAGGACTCGTTGTGGTGTGAAGCGGAACGAAAATAATGTCGTCAGCGATCGTGTCAGGGGCTGTTTCTCTCTGCTGCAACTATCGTCCTGAATCTAAGTATTGCTCGTGTCGTTCGTTGGAGAAAAGCGGCGATACCGACGGTGGATTTAAATTGCCGACCCTACAAAGCAATATCAGCATGTCATTTTAGGGGGCCATTTAAATTACAACTATAAGTGCACTATGAACATGAAAACAGTGTTTTTTCAGTGTGCTTTAACACATGTTTATTTAATTGTGATTTTCGAGTACACGAATAATTGCACTGTGAACACGAAAACTGTTTCTTTCCATAGTGTGAAATCACATGAGCTTTAAAATCTGATTTTTTGTTGCACGAATAATTGCATTTTGTACATGAAAAGAGTTTCTCGCTAGTGTGCGTAAGCGCGTGCACATTTAAGTATGATTTCCGAATGGTCGAATAATTGCACTGTACACATGAAAACGGTTTCACTCCAGTGTGTCTAAGCACATGTAAATTTAGGTTTGCTTTTCGATTGCACGAATAATCGCACTGAGAACATGAAAACAGTTTCACACCAGAATGCGTGAACGAATGTCTGTTTAAGTCTGATTTTCTATTGCATGAATAGTTGCACTGTGAACACGAAAACAGTTTCTCTTCAGTGTGCGTAAGCACATGTCTGTTAAAGTTTGATTTTCGAATGCACGAATAATTGCACTGTGAACATGAATACACTTTCACACCAGTGGCTGCGAGCGCGCGACCTCTCGATGATTTTTTCGCGGTTAAAACTGCCTTCACTTCTGTCTCCTCTCCAGGGGTAGGCGGAGGCCGTAATGGGCAAGCCGACATAGAATCTTCCTTTCTCAAAAGATCTGCAATGTAAATGATTGTGTATTGCATTGACTAACACGGTGTTAAATGAATCGAAAAAACAAAACGAATATTAAAATAATATCTTAAATTGTATTAGCGCAAGTATATTATAAATAATATAGCTTTTAAAGCACGAATTTGACGTATATCTGTATATTCTACTTCACGAATTGATAATCGAATCAATCAAGTGCTAACCAGCGTTGTGGTCGGCCTTCCTCGAGTACTCGGCGCACTCCTGCTTAATGTCAGGATATGATGTATCTATTTCAGTGTAGGGCGTTCCATCATCGTCCTCAGCTGGAGACCCTTCGCCTGGCTGCACATCCTTCCCTTCGACATAACCAATTTCTGGAATCAAAACAATAACAGAGCTGGAGAGCTGTCTGTCTCCCGGGCGAGGCTCCATGTCACTCAAGCGAGTTATCACATAACCATTGATAATGAGAAAAAATGCTACCATTAACTCACTGGTGTGATAGTGATTGATATTCGATAATATGTGAATGTGCATCACAGTTTAATTACTGATACGCGAGCACTGAAAGATATCACAAAATACTAAATATATAAATAAATTAAAAAACAATTCTTAGCGTACCTATTTACGTACATTATTCATTATAAATATACATCTAATTTAATATTATCAGAAAAAGAATAAAAACCCTTAAGAAATTTGTGTTTATTTTTCGGATCAAATGCATTATAACGTCATTCCCTCGTGAATATTTTCGTTTCATATGCATATGACTCGAACCACGGTTCATAAAAAAAAATGAATCACGATATTCAATCACTGATAGTGAGTGTGACTCAAAGATATCAGTGATAAACTCACGGTTCGTGATTTTGAGCTAATCACTAATAACAACCTGTGTTCGGATGAGGTGTCAAATTTCAATTATACAATACATTTCCGCAGAATGTAGCTACAGTTGACAATAATACGAACGTAATGGTTTAGTCATCTATGACTTAAAAGTCGCAGAAGTAAACCGATTATATATGGCATCTGTCACACGACAAATGCGTCGTTGTATTTCAAAATAACATTGAATACAAAAGAAACGAAGGTATTTTGAAAATATATTTTCATCCAACTTTAATATCATGAGGGGACGTTTCACACAATTAATTATGTATCTCACCAACGCGCCGATCGACCGTCGTGGAGTTCACCGAACACTCCTGCTTGATATCAGGGTACCATATGTCAATATCGATGTGGTGCGCTGCACCGCCTTTTCCTTCACCGTCGCTTTCGACTGGAGACCCTGGCTCAGGCTTGACGGTAGGAGCATCTGCGTGAACACTATCCATGGTACAAGAATCTTCTAGCAACCACATAACCGAATGATGAATGGTGATTGTTGAAAGGCTGTCCACCATAGACTCGAGACAGCCATAGATGAACTATTTTAATAATTCATCGAAGAGTCCTACGAATTCGGGGCTTGCGAAGTAAAGGTGAGTCGTTCGCGGATATTCTGAACTAGATACATTCCTTAAATCTAGACCGTGAACTAGAATGAACAATGGACGATGTGCCAAGGACACATTGAAGGCAATTACAAAAAATTGGCTAATAAACTAAAGTGTTTACAAGATATAAATGTCTCAAATAAACGAAGCTATTTGATATATTGCTATATTATATTAAAATTGATGACAATCCCATAGGGGATAAATCCCAGATTTGGACGTACTGAAATTAAATTTGTGTTTAAATTTTATTTTAGATGTATGTACACAATGAAGCATGACCAATATTATAACATTTTGTTGTCGGTATTTTTGTGTATCTGTATGTTGTTGGCCGCGACTGAAGTAGTTATATATGTTATATTTATATTTTGTGTGTATATATTTGTGAACTTTTAATTTATTGATATTTTCCTTAGTTTTCTTTTTCATAGCATTATATTTATTTCATAACTTTACTGTATAACATAATATATATTAGCTCTATGGCGAAACGGGTTAAAAAAATACCTGATCACGCTGGAATAAACATTTGGGGGTTACGACGGTGGTTAAATGAAATAAATGTTGTTTGGGTGTTGAAGTTTATTATGACAATATAATAAAAACAATGAAGACAGATAAAAATAAAGAATGAATGAAAATGTAGAAGGTGCACGTGTATTATGAAATGAAATGAAGCGAGTTGGCGGTCTTGCTCGGCACGCGTGGGCCGGCAAGACCGCTGTTGCGAAACAATGAAACTGGAGAGACTGCTTAGCGGTGAATTATCGAGCCAGGCTTGTAGCAGCGCTGTCCTAGTGTCGATGCCAACAGAGATTTTTTGTGGATTTGTATTCCGATCGCTACAAACACATTATTAGTGTTTCGATGTGTGAAAATAATTATTTATTATGTAAGATTCGAGTACAATACTAGCACGCTGTACAATCGTGACTTGTTTGATAATGATTACTTTTTCAATACTGCTCTAAAATTAAAATAGTATCCTTGAGTGGCTTATTCCATAAACGTAATAACATTACTTAATCGGCTGCTTACTTAAAACTGTAGGTTTATCTTAATTTGGCCTAAAATTGTTTAAACATATATGCAATTCAATTATAACGGGTTAAAAATTTTGTATAATTGTTAAATCACTATTCAAAGTGAATTAAAACTCAATCTGAGTAAAATAAAAATGAGAGATGATACCTAATTCTTCCATTGGAATGAAATGGAAATGTGAATGGTAGGAAATGAAATTGTAACGCGAAAGTTCAACAGAGACCTACGTTGATCTTTCGGTAGAATGAATCAGTTGTGAGATGGTCAAATACTTTACATTTACATTCTTTCCTAATACATTTATGTTTTATATTTTAGCATTTTACGTTTAATTCAAATTATGATGTTGACATATATTTAACCCTGCATTACTAAACCTATTTCATTGTTACGTGATTACTAAACCTTCGTAAATTTGACGACGCCGGTATATATTTTTTTTACAATTTGTAATTGTAAATTTTGAAAATTTTACAAAGAAATGCATAGTGTTACTATTTTAAATTGTATAACTTATTAGATATGCGGTTTTACTATTAGTTATACAACAACAAAATTGTAATTTGTACTCGCAAGGTCTAGCGGGGAAAAAATAAAACAATTCACGAAAGCGTTTTAGTTTATTTACAAATACGTTTCCTAAAACTGCAGTGTATAATGCATATAAAAAATATATAAGGCAATTTTATAGCCACTAGAACGACATCAGGTAGAACTCTATACTTAAAATGAAAAGTGACGCAAACACTAAACCTTGGCACCCTCCAGTATGGCTACAAGCATATACACTACCGGTACTGAGATCTAGAGCCAACAGGATGAAGGGAACGGGCGGGAAGGCGTGGCCGGGGTCGTGGTTGTCGAGTTCTGACAATTTTGTGACTGACACATCGTTAAAATTACGAAGGTTTAGTTATCCAGGGTTAAACTCCTGGTTTGTAAGATACCGATACGTAATGCCGAAATTAGAATTAATACCGATATTCGTCTATGGCCCACTCGTGTCTATTGTCGGCCGCCATTTGACAAACCCCTATCGGTGATCACGTCTCGTTCGCGCTGCAAGACACTAGAACGATGGATCGAGCTGACCCAGATGCTACTGCCATCAAGCCCGAGCCAGAGTCTCCAGCCGACAGCGGCGATGAAATGCCCTACACTAATATAGATATATCATATCCTGACATCAAGCAGGAGTGCTTGGAGTACTCCAGGAAGGCCGACCAGCTCCCTGGTAAGCCGTTAATCGATTAGAATATCCTTCAACCCTAAAGCTGGTGATTGTTAAAGGATATTGTACAGATATTTATGTTATAATTGAAAATTCTCTACACACAAACTTTTGATTTGAATGCTACGGTTAAATAAAATATAATTTTTTTCTAGTAAAGCAAGTCGCGGAGCAGGGATTACAAAATAGCTTTGCACTTCGTAAAATCTAGTATTTTTCATGTAAGCGGGAGACGCAGGATAGCCAGTTGTTCATTTAAACTAAGCCCGGGCTGATATCGATTTAATACTCTCATATAATGTACATTTTCTGCATTAGATGAGAATGTATATTATATTATCAATAGAATCGGCCTGAAGTTGGTAGAGTTTCTTCATAAAGAATGGTTACAAATAAAACAATGTTATAAATCTACTTGAGTTTATTAGCACTACTTGAGTTTGAGATAAACAGTAACTCTTTCACGTTTAATACTACACCTGTCGATGAGAGTTACTGTTTCTCTCGAAACTCGAGTAGTGCTAACAAACTCAAATAGAGTTATAACATTGTTCTATTAGTATCGATCCAATCTACAATATAATTCTAACAAGCTATCTATGTACTTAATAAGTAATTTTTAAATTGTCTTCACTGTTTAGAGTATACCGTAATTTCAGACAGAACATGTAATTGATTAAATTATTGTTTCACTAACATTATTATTATTTTTTTTATAGATAAACTGTGTTTCCTTAATAAAATAAAATACTCTAGAATTAGGATAATTGCTAATTTTTGTTGTAATGTTTTTAAAATTTTGTTTGTTGATAATGTCAAGCACCTTGCCAAAGTTGACAAAAATATTCAGCACTGCGTTAACAAACCCAATAAACATAAAATTCATACAAATATGTTATTTACGTTTCAGATCTTTCGAGAATACAAGACGGAGCTTCACCTTCCACTGGACAGGAGTCGGAACTGGAGACCATTGTCACCTCTAAAATATCCTCAAGTAATTCCACTGATAAGAAAACGTTTTCGTGTTCACAGTGCCCGTACGCGTGCAAGCGAAAAGCTTCATTAAGACTGCACGTGCTCACACATTCTGGTGAGAAACTATTTTCATGTACACGTTGCAACTATACGTGTAATCAAAAATCGCATTTGAAACGACACGAGCTTTGGCATTCTGGAGTTAAACTGTTTACATGTTCGCAGTGCAACTATTCGTGCAATCGAAAATCAGACTTAAAAAGACATGCGTTTACGCATTCTTTAGAGAAACAATTTTCATGTTCACAGTGCAATTATTCGTGCAAACGAAAATCTGCGTTAAAAGAACATGCATTGACACATACTAAAGAGAAACCATTTTCGTGTTCACAGTGCAGTTATTTGTGCAGTCGAAAATCACACTTAAAAATACATGCGCTTACGCACACTAAGGTGAAACTGTTTTCATGTACAGAGTGTAATTATTCGTGTAATCAAAGATCAGATTTTAAAGCACATGTGTATTCACACTCTGGAAATAAATTGTTTTCATGTGCACAGTGCAATTATGCGTGTAATCGAAAATTAAATTTAAAACAACATTCGCTTACGCATTCTAGAGAGAAATAGTTTTCCTGTTCACAGTGTAATTTATCGTGTTATCTTAAATCCCTAATAATTTATTTAAGCACATTGGATATAAATTATTTTAACGTTCACAATGTAGTTACTAGTAAAATTACAAAATAAATCTCAAAAGATATGTGCTTACGCACACTTGAGTTAAATGATCTTCGTGTTAACAGTGTAGTTATTCGTGTTACCGAAAATCTGACTTAAAAAGTCATGCCCTTACTGGGGAAAATCTGTTGTCATGTTTACTGTGCAATTTTTTAGTCAATTAAAAAACAGACTTGTTAAGGCATGTGCGTGTCCACACTAAAGAGAAATTATTATTATAATTTCTTGAAGTACTTGAAGTCAATGTGTTTTTATTATACAATTATATGTGCCGAATATAATAACTAACTTTCATAAGAAAATAAACGTTGCATCTGTGAAAATTGAATGACTGAAGATCCCACAATAGCAAATAAACTTAAACTAGTTCTAAGAATACTAATTTTGGTCAAAGATTATTCACCTTTCAAGCTCCCAGAATATACTATTATAACTTTTTTCAATAATATTTTATAACTTCAGATTGTACTTTTTTCACATAACTTTTTATAACTTACTTACTTACCTCTAAACATTATACTTACTTACTTACCTCTAAACAATTACAATTTTTAAAAACTGTACAGGTAATTACTTTAGAAGTCTAGTAAAGTAATTACCTTTATTTTTTCATATGTACCGTTTGTACTACAAAAATAAAAGTAAATAAATTAAAAAAAATAAAAACTTTTTCAAATGTTGAGAAATGCCAATTTATAAGGTTTTAAGAATCAAAAAATCCATTATTCTTATTGATTATATTTGTAGCGTTACCTTTATAGTTAGACATAATAAAAATATGTATTTTACTTTGTACAGTCTGCGAGTTATTTTTACATCAACCGAATTCAATACCAATGTATCTTTGTCAGGACTGGCGTTGTTGACAATTATAAGTATCATCGAGGCTCGTTAGAAAGGTTTTCCATATAGGGCTAAGTCGAATACTATTTTAAAAAGAAATAATTAAATGCTGCGGTAAATATAATTCAGCCTATGGTTTACAACCCTAATCAAAATAAAACCTAATTGCGCCTATGATTGGAGCGATCTGCGGCACAAAGCATGGAAGATGGAAAATAGTGAATGGTCTCGATTACATACAAAATAATATAAAATTGCAGCATTAAAGATTCGGTGATAAATAATAATTGTCAATTTTGTTATGACGATTCTCCACACGATAGCAAAAAACGACTTAAGCTATTTTAAAAATGAAATTGTAGAAGAGAGCGGTTCAAATTCATCGTTGTTTCCAGCAGGTATCGATACCAGCGACATCTGCATTTAATATCTAGCCGGCGGCAGTGCTGCCGCCCGTTCGCTCACCGACGATACATCCTCTGTTCGGCTGTTCCGCCACGACGGGTCTCGCCATCGACACCGAACATCTATCTACTCTCCAGATCATGTCTACCATAGAACCATTTAAATACTGATTAAAATATAGACCATCTGATCTACCACGTCCATAATCATTAACGCTACCGATGACTAATCTTAAGTGTGCAATTTTGTGCTACTTCTTTTATTTAATTTCAGCAATAAAAATACATTAATTGCGAACAGTATCATCTGTATGTAATACCCCTCTCCTGCTCTTCTACCTAACTGTACAAAACCTGATTAGAAAGGCGATTTCAAATAATTCACCTATTTTTTAAACTTGTTGATGAAAGCAACAGCTCTTCTCGAAACTCTAGACAGACGAAAAATAAAAGACAATTGCGTGTAGTACAAAGTTTAATTTTTTTTTAAACATGAGTACACATATAATTCCCAGCTAGACCTTCAAAATAGTACATTTTTACTTTTTGTACTTCAAGAACAAATTGTTCCTTTCGTGAGAGCATTGTGAACACATAAGGATAAATAATCAAATGTCGTTTCGAGTGGCCTCTCAGATTACATCGTTAACTTTGAACATAACAGTTTCTTTCCAGTGTGGGTACGCATATGTTTTGTAAAACCTGTTTTTCGATTACACGAAAAACTGCACTGTGAACACGAAAACAGCTTCTCCCCAGTATGCCCGAGGGCGTGTCTTTTTAAGTCAGATTTACGATTGCACAAATAACTGCACTGTGAACATGAAAAAGGTTTTTCTCCAGTGTGCGTGAGCTCGTGTCGTTTGAAGTTTGTTTTGTCATTACACGAGTAATTGCATTCTGAACATGAAAACAATTTCTCTCCAGTATGCGTAAGCGTATGCGTCTTTAACTGTGATTTTCGATTGCACGAATAAGTGCACTGGGAACATGAAAACAATTTATGTCTAGTATGCGTAAGCTCGTGTATTTTTAACTCTGAGTTTAGATAACACGAATAGCTGCACAGCGAACATGAGACAAGTTTCCCTCCAGTGTGCGTAAGCACGTGTCTTTTCAAGTTTGGTTTTTGATTACACGAGTAATTACATTGTGAACATGAAAACCTTTTTTTTTCACAGTGCGTAAGCGCGTGTGTCTTTAAATATGATTTTCTATTACACGAATACTTGCACTGTGAACACGAAAACAATTTCTCTCCGGTATGCGTAAGCGCATGTATTTTTAAATATGATTTTCGATTACACGAATAATTGCACCGAGAACATGAAAACGCTTTCTTGCCAGTAGAAGTCAGCGTGCATTCACTCGAGGATATTTTAGAGGTATAAACAAACTCCACTTCCAGTTCCTCTCCAGGTATGGCACGAAGCACAGTTGGGTTTGCCGTAATAGAATGTTGTGTTCTGATATGTACATCATCTGAAATGTCGATAAATTATTTGTATGAATGAAATATTTTAACGTGACAACAAGTACAACGTATACAGGAGCCCAGACATCAACAGGGTATTACTTGGCTTCTAGAGCATACAATCCTTAACCATCCTTTCACAACAATAACCAGCAATTCTATGTCATATACAAAGAAAATAAAATTTTCGATTACCCAGAGAAAAAGATTTAAAAAAAGGCTGTTACAAAAAATATCTATCGTCTATATTGGAAGATTAATTATTAGGGAAGAGTCATTCTTATTGTGAAGTTGAAATTATTCAGAACATAGATATGTGATATTTTAAATACTAATTAAATGTATTAATTACAAAGAAATACAAATAAAATCAATTTTATTGTAAAATATTGTTGTTGCGCTGCTGGGATTCGATCCTTGATCTTTTTCCAATCCAGGGAAAGTGCATTATCCAACTACGCTACAGCGACAGTCCTTTTGACGACAAATTTTCGAACCCATATGTTACGCTTTTTCATATTATTACATATATCGTTTCATTATTTGAAAGCCATCTACTTTGTTTTTAAGGAATCTCAAATACCATTGAATTGAATTGATTGAAATATCAATTAATTATTATTAAATTTCGGACACATTGATACAACTTATATATTATTAAGAACACATTCTTTGGAGTTGTAATTATTTAGAACATAGGTCTGTGATATTTTAAATACTAATTCAATGTATTTGTTTATGCGCTTTTATACTTCGATAGGTAGGCCTTATATAAAATTTTGAATATGTGTGTTCTTTTTTGTGGATTTAAAAACAGAAAACAAAAGCGAAGCTGCTTCTGGGAAGAGAGTTGTGTGAAAGTTTTCGGTGGCTGACCAGCATATTTGAGGGCCATCAGACTACAAGGAGAGCGACATCGGCGTCAACCAGCACAGGTTCACAAAGGTTTGTGTAATTTGAATTTACATAGATTGAATTAGAGTATTCATCATTACCAACAGAAAACCCAGAACTAGCTATCGAAGTATTTACGGCAACGTTGTCGAGCCGGAAATAAAAATAAACATATAAAATCACGAAAAATGTTGTTAGTTGGATAATGCACATTCCCTAGTTTAAAAAGAGATCCAGATTCGAATCCAGGTAGCGCAATAACAATATCTTTGGATAAAATTGATTATGTATGTATGTCTTTCTTAAATGCCCAAATTTTAACCTTGAAAAGACAGTAGGAGAACCTTGGAGTAGTTTTCGATAAAAAAAATTAAATGGGAGTTGTGTATTTAAAAAAAAAAAGTAAACTAATATATTTTTTACGAAACAACAGAAACATCGTCAGTCAAATGGTCATAAAAATATACATACTATGCGCTCTGTCAAACAATAATATAATACGGCACAATTGGTTGAGGTTGTGCAACCAATACATATTTTAAACAACTATGTAGAGCACAAAGGGCTATAATAAGAGTAATACTCAAAATTTTAACAGCTCAAAAAAATGGATGGATATAAATAAAATAATGTTATTACTCTACTTGAATTTATTAGCACTACTCGAGTTACTCTCGTCGACAGGTGAAGCATTAAACTGACTACGCATAAATATATATCGATGAGAGTTACTGTTCTCTCGAAACACTAATAGTTCTAATAAACTGAAGTAGAGTTATGACATTTAGATCCTTCCATTATGATGAAACTCTACAAAGTTAACGCCAATTAATGAAATTTCATTAACAGCTCAAAAGAAATATTAAATTTAAAAAATTTTTTAGTTAAAGTTTAGTTAAATATGTGCAAAGGATTAAAAAATTAGGCAACGTAGTAATAAAAAGGGGACTAACAACGCGACTAGTGCTTAGCTTAGAAATAATATATTTATATTCTACTTTACGAATTGATAATCCAAGGTACTGCTCACCAGTGCGCTGGTCGGCCGACCTGGTGTACTCCGAGCACTCCTGTTTGATGTCAGGATATGATATGTCTATATCAGTGTAGGTCGCTCCCTCTCCGCCATCGGAAGGCCGAGTCGCATCACTCCAGCTGACACTGCTGGAGCCAATTTCTGAAATCACAAACAATACCCCGATATAACAGAGCTAGAGAGATGCTTGTCTCCTGGGCGAGGTTCCATATCACTCAAGCAGGTCGTCGCATAATAGATAAACCGATCAGGCGATTCGTCTGTTGTAAATTTACAATACATTTTTGTAGAATGCAAGCACACTTGACAACGTCGCAAAAATGTCAGTTATTTAAATGCCATAGAAGGAGAGAGACCAATTATCTATGGTGTGTGACACAAAACGACACTATCGCGTAGTTCCATTTTTTCCATAACCTTAAATATAAAAATCACGACATTAATCATTAATTACAGCACAATTCAAAATTAACGACATGAATTATTATTCAATAATAGACCAACTTCTCACCAAAGCGTTGGTCATCCTTCCTGGAGAATTCCTGCTTGATGCCCGAGCACTCTTGCTTGATGCCGGGGAGCGATATGTCTACATCAGGGTGGTAGAGCTCTCCACCGCCTTCTTCATCATCGCCGCTCTCGCCAGAAGACCCTGGCTCAAGCTTGACGGTAGGAGCATGTGGGGCACCGCAGTTCATGGTTTCAGTGTCTTCCGACACGAACGTGACGTGTTTGACAATTGAGAATTTTAAAATGGCGGCCAACCATAGACGTTGGCGAGTTATAGACAAATTAGGTTATTTAAACTTCTTAGCAGCATGTCTTAACATTAAATATAGTTGAAAAAATGCATTGGCGTCTTATATTAAGATGAGATTAGATGATAAATGCATTAATTTTATCCGGTTTATATGTATATATTAATATATATGTACGTCTTCCAACTCTCCTCAAAAACTCGATCGTTCGAACTTCACGTGACTCAATGGTTTATTTAGGTCATTAAGTTATTGCACGCTTGTGCGTATATGAATATAGCAATTAAATTTATATCAAAAGCGCTATAAAAACATATTCATTAAAGTATTATTACCATCGAAATTATCCACAGAAAACCATATAGGTTTCCGTCTGACTCACTGTTTGAGGAACGTAAACTTCTTGATATTCGACGACTGTATGTAAAAGGACTGGTACTTTATTTTCATTCTAACAAAGAGCTTCATCAATATCCATCTCATAATTATGCTACTAGAGCAAAAAAGAATAGGCTCACCGTTAAGCCTAAAATAAAAACAATCTTTGAAAAATAAAAATTTAGAAGTACTCTTTTCTATCACAACTTCTTCTGAATAGTAAGACTATCTCTGAATTGTATAATTTATATTGATTGTAATAACTTGTTGTATTAAACTTAATACTGTTACCTGGAAAGATTGAGTTTCTCTTACAAGGAATCGGAACTCAAGAAACTCGACAGAAATCAGAAGATAACACCCCAAGGTAATCTGTGTTAATTTAAGATTTATCACAATATGAATTAAATATTTAATAAATAATAAACTGTAGCTTTGCACTGGTCCAGTATGTAGGAACTATGCAGGAATTAATTATATAGTTCGGGTGTGTCTAGCTCGTGTTTATGGTAGGCCGCCAGCTAGTTTATGTCTATGGTGGGCCGTCACTTGATAATTAACATTACTATCGTATCTCCTGCTTACTAGAAAATATAGAAACATGGAGCACCCTCATACAGATACTCATGTCGTCAAGCCTGAGCCAGAGTCTCCAGCCGAGAGTAGCGGTGAAGCGCCCTACACTGATATAGATATATCGTATCCTGACATCAAACAAGAGTGCTCCGAGTACACCAGGATGGCCGACCAGCGCGCTGGTGAGGAGTTGGTGCATTATTGATGAATGATTATTGTCATTTAATTGTATTTGTGTTATAATAAATGTTTTAATTTTGTTTTCAATGTTATTTTGGAATTCGTCGCACTAGTGTCATTTCGTGACGTGCGCCATAGATAATCTGTTTATTTTATTTTGTTCGAAAACATACAGTTACATGTTAAAATACAATGTACTTTATTTAGTGAGTACAATTACAAATTTAAAAGGGGCTATAATGCAGAAAAATGTGAGAGAAAAAGTTGAGAATAAAAATATAAACAGATAAAAGTTATAACAAAGAAAATATTCGAGGGAAACGGGAGGGTAAGGGGAAAGGAAAAGGAAAATGGAATAGTGAATAAAATCTGTGTGACAAAAATAAAGGCCATTAAAGTTTATTTATTAATTCAGATTTAATTGAGGTAACTTGAGTATTTAAAATGTCTTAATTCGTTTAGCTGTGAATTCAAATAAAGGTTGCTCGGTAAAAAAATTAGTTCTCTTTGGCATTGGTGTTGAAATGTGGATGGTTAAATGTAAGATTACTTCTGGTTGACCTGGTTGGCACTCGAATAGACATGCGTCTGAGTAAATCAGGAGTCTATCTTCTTCTATGACTTTTAAATCATTGATAAATGATATTTTTGCATCGTTGTCAACTTTATACTTAATGGAAATAGGCAAATATTTTGTTGCTCTTATAGGAGAACAGTCCGCCTGGTCGCCTTAACTGAACACAGGTCGTTATGTGATGACTCGCTTGAGCGACGTGGAACCGCGCCAAGAGACAGGCGGCTCTCCGGCTGTGTTATATCGAGGTGTTGTTTATGATTATAGAAATGGATTCTGATGAGGCTCGGACTGCCAGTAGAGGAAATATGCAAACAGGCGAAGGAATGTCCTACACTGATGTACATATGTCGAATTCTGACATCAAGAACGAGTCCGCGGAGTGCTCCAGCAATGCCGACCAGAGCTCTGGTGAGAATTTCTTGCTTTATAAATTCGTGAAGTAGAATAAAAATGTCCTATTGCTAAGCCAGGCACTTGGCGACATCTCGCGGGACAGGAATTATTATTCGGGTTACGAATTAATATTCTCATTTTTTTTAATAACTTTTAATACTTGTTTACGCATCTTTGTTCCTTCGATTTTCTCCTCTAGTATTTCTTGTTGTTGATATTGGTCGTGTTTCTTGTGTGAATATTGCCGCTTTCGGATATTAAGGAGCGCAATTGCATTCAGTACATCGTCCGGCAAGGAACTAAATAATCCGAGCGATGAGAATGCGCATTTCGGTCGGTCGGAAAACTACCCAGAGAGAAGAACAACATCGGACCAGCTAGGGCATTCGCGGGAACAATACTTATATTTAATATATAAAAATGTAACGAGGAAGGCTGGGACCTCTATACGGCGTGCTTTGGATGATCTGGAAATTCGATGACATTTATTAAATGTTTATGATTATGATTGATGCACGTGAGATCATGATTGCGGGATCAGAAGAAATAAGTCATCGTATCCCCTGATGATCTATTAAGAAATGAAAGGAATCTAGGACATTTTCAGGTTTTTTTTAGGGTGTGGGTCTGCCGCTGGGGGTTGCTGGAACGGACGATACCAGTGGCTAGAGAGACATAACGGAGCATTCTACTAGCTCTCCCTTGTACCTCTTGCGACCTGGACAGGGTGAATTTTTGCCGGACTGTTACCGAGTTCTGCGACTACAACATATAAATGTGACGCCTACCTTCCACTTTTGGGGGTGCATTATTTCTATGACTTCTTTCTGGTTGCCTTCTGAATTGAATGTTATAACGACTCTCCCGTCAAATTATATAGGCATGGCTCTGGTACGATAATACCGAATGTATTATGTATGATATGAAGATGTTAATAACTGAATGTAATATTGAATAAATAATAATATTGACCAATCGAAACGTAATGCAAACGAAAACGATTCAGGATAGGGTGTAAATAAATAAATAAATAAAAAATGTTTACATTCCTCAAGATGACTTCAAGCATCAAGACTTCACCTCAAAATATTGTATTCATTCAAATAATTTATTGACGTTTCAGATGATGTACATCTCTTGAGAATAGGACGTTCTTTTGCGGCAAACCCGACTGTACGTCCTGCCATGCCTGGAGAGGAACTGGAAGTGGAGTTTGTTGCCACCTCTAAAATATCCTCAAGTTGGTGCACTCCTGGTTCCACTGGAAAGAAAGCGTTTTTATGTTTGCAGTGCAATTATTCATGTAATCGAAAATCTGTCTTAAAAACACACACGTTTACGCACACTGGAGAGAAACCGTTTGCATGTTCACAGTGCATTTACCGATGCAATCGAAAGTCAGTGTTAAAGATACACGAGCTTCTACATACTGGACATAAATTGTTTTCGTGTTCAAAGTGCAACTATTCATGCAATCGAAAATTAGAGTTAAATGTACACATGCTTAGACACACTGGAGTGAACCCGTTTTCGTGTTCACAGTGCAATTATTCATGCAATCGAGAATCACGCTTAAAGACCCATGAGCTTATGCATACTGGAGAGAAATTGTTCTCATGTCCACAATGCAATTACTCAGGCAATGACAAAACGAGCTTCAAAAGACACGTGCTTACACACACCAGAGAAAAATTGTTTTCATGTTCACATTGCAACTATTCATGTATTCAAAAATCAAACTTCAAAATACATGTGCTTACGCACACTGGAGCGAAACTGTTTTCATGTTCACAGTGCAATTATTCGTGTATACGAAAATCACAATTAAAAACCCATGCATTTACGCACACTGGAGAGAAGCCATTTTCATGTTCACAATGCAATTACTCTTGCAATGACAAAACAAACTTAAAAAGACACGAGCTGACGCACAGTCGAGAAAAACTGTTTTCGTGTTCACAATGCAATTATTCGTGCATTCAAAAATCATACATAAAAAAACATATGCTTACGCACACAAGAGAGAAACTGTTTTCATGTTCACAATGCAATTATTCGTCCATCCAAAATTCAAATTTAAAAATTCATATGCTCATGCACACCGAAGAGAAACTGCTTTCATGTTCACAGTGCAATTATACGTGCAATCGAAAAACGGGCTTAACAAGACACGTGCGTAGCCACACTGGAGGGAAAGTGTTTTTGGATTCACGGTTGTAGATGTAATCTGATAAGTCCCTTAAAACTACATTTGCTTATTCATTCTTTGATGTTTATAATACACTTATGCAAGGAACAATCTGCCTTCTCGTGCTGGGTGCCTGCGACTGTGGAATTAGATCTAGTCCAACAACTCCAGGTTGTTTTACTTTTATATTATTTAAGTATTAGAGTCATTTGTTTGTCTGGTAGTTAAGTGATTGAGGTTTGTATCTCCTTCCAGAAGACCGGTAAGTTAATCTTGTTTTTAAAGCACTAGCGCTTAGCTTAGTTTTAAAATTCTAAGAATGTTGATATGAAATGTTTTTTACCAGATATTTTCGTTATTTCTAAATATTATATTGATGTAAAAATGTACTATTTTTATTTCTTAGTTTTCTTTGTTAATCTGCCTTGTATATCTGGGCTAATCTGCTGTGTATATCTCACCTTTCTAGCCGATGTTTCGGATCCTATTGCAGGTTTTATCATCAGGGCTGATATGTATTTTATGTAATTTTAATGTATTTCATCGAATGATATTTGTATACTTTTATACTTTAAGTTTTTTTTATGAACTTTTATTTTAACAGACATAATGTGATCGTAATTTAATTTTATTGCGTCAATTTTTGTAAACTCAATGACCAAATAAAATAAATTGACGTGACGAAATTTGGTATTTTTATTAGTCGTAAACTGTGCTTAAAAAGTCAAATTGTAGAAAAGTTTTTCGAATTTAGGTAGGTTCTAGAAAAACAAATGGTTTAGCTTGAGTCTATGTGTGTTGGCTGAAAATTGATTTGGAAGTGTTGATATGTTAATTTAATTAGTTTATGTAAAAATTGTAAAAAAAACTCAATTATTTCATACTTAACGATTGTTCTTCAAGTGCGAAGTGGTTAAAAGATAATGTAATTGTGTACAAGCATAGATGCTGGAAGAATCTCAGGACAGAAAAGTGTTTGCACTCACCATAATTCGGATTCTGCTGACATCTCAGAAGATGTGGACTGTATATTTCAACTTACCATTCCGTCAAAGGTTCCGACACAGTACAGACGCGATGTTTCGAATTAGTGTAATATTGTAATCTTTTCCGTACACGTATAACCGCACTGGTTCAATGTCGCCGCTAATTGACTGATCGGCGGCGAGGCCGGGTGCGGTGCAAAGGATGGTCGATGGTTGGCGGGAAGTCACAGTGCATTATTTTCGTTCAATAATTAATATTTATACATTATATAAATATATGTCTTAATGAAATGTTATAAAAAAGTTTCAATAGAAGCACTCAGGTCCCAGGCACTCAATTCTTTCTCTTACAGCTGCTGTCTCCTGTGTAGACCATGGAGGAGGGAGGACTCTTGCCCCTGCTGTCACCATTGTCGCAGCCACCCGTATTTCCAGCAGGGACTATTGTGGTGTCTGTGTTTTAAGTGGGGAGGGGTGTTAGGTCCATGAGTTGTTATGTGTGTGTGTGTGTAGGTATGGGCAAATACTTATAAGCGAGCGCGTTCGTAGGGAGGGCCTCTTTCTTTGGGACTCCGACGCGATCTTGTACTATATATTAATGTAGTATACTATTAGACTCTTGTTGAATAAAATCTTGTTAATTAGCACTTCTATCCCTAAGAATAACAAGGTTCCATCTAACACCGACTGTTTTGAGATGTTGAAAGATTCAAAAGTGTTGATTGAATTTCGAGATGTATATTTTGTTATGATAATATGATAAGTTTTAAGGTTTTAACTTATATTCTATATTATCAATAACCACTGAGAGATGATGTAATATTGTAAAATAACAATAATGATCTATGAAATGATATAAATAACTGATGCAGTTGGAACTTTGAGCTCTTGCTATTTTCTTTAATATCCGTTAAATACAGTTGGTGTGTATGGAAGAAATGACGAATAATGCATTTGGAACCCAAATTAGCCCAAAATGTTAACTATTAAAACATAAGAGAAAATAAAATAGATACTAATTTCCTAAACAAATAATTGAAGATATTGAATTGTTTGATAGAGAAATTCTATTTTTTGACGGCCCACACTATTTTAAGAGTGTTTCTGTGTTATCTAATTGAACACATTGTTATATTTTTAAAGATAAATCCAGAAGAGGAAAGGCAGCATTGTGCCCATGCTGGTCTAGAGGTGGTCCTACGGAAATGCGGGCTTCGGCGAAGATACTACGGACATAGGAGAAGATGTATTGTTCCGTATTCGTGAAATACACTTTTGGCGCGTTTGTCATATCGGTCCCAAAAAATATTGTTGCCACATGTCGGTGTCTAAATTCCCACCCTCGGATCACATATCGAATTGGGACCTGGCGCTATGGAGGTGTCACTTGATCAATATTGATTTGTTTGATCTCGACACGGTAATACCATTTGCTGTATCAAATTTGAACAATTACCTCCAGTGCAGAGGAGCACTGTTTTGTGTGATCTTGTATTGTGATCATATTGTTTGTTTTTAGTGTATGAACTGTGATATCGCCGTCTTCAGTCGGGGGGGTGGGGGGGATTTCGTCGTTCGTCAACTATTCTCGTGCACGCTGTGTGATTTCGGGGGCATAATATTTGAGGAATGGCAAGCATTCCTTCTAAATCCTCTCCTGATCTCTTTCCCCTCATCAAACTCTCCCTAAATCCATCTCTTGATTTCCTTCCCCATCCTGCGGTAATTTCGATTTACAACCGGAATTATCGCAATCCTCCACGGGCGACCCGGAGAACGCACATTAATAAAGGCAAACATTTACTACAGATCATACAACGGGACCTAGGTGGCCTTTCATATAACATCTATTAGTACACTGTGAACAGGAAAACAGATTCTCTGTATTCAATAATGTGTATGGCTCAGGCTTGATGACAGGATCATCTGAGTCAGCACGGTCCATGGTGTTAATTTTCTGGAAAGCGCGACACGCCGCTGATACGTATGATTGTCAAATGGTGGCCGACCATAGATACAAGCGAACCGTAGACCAATTACCTTGTTATTTTTCGAATGTTCCTTCTTACTGGGGCTTCGCAAATCGTAAGGGATCATATTATATCATTAACTTGAACTAAAGTAACACGCGTGGGAGTCTGTCAAATTGTATGGTTTTCGGGTAAAATTTGTATCTTTCCATACTCCTTCATATACCGTTCTATTGGAACATTAAGGTATCTTCTAAATAAACATCTAACTGAGATTCTGATCGAATAAATCTCTTATCATCTATCCAATATAGAATGTATATGATCGAATAAATCTGTCATTTTAGAATGTCATATTAGAGGTTTTAATACATTTTAATTTATTAAAATATATTATTCAGTTTTTAACTTCGGACGCATTGGTATTAAAAAAAAATGAAAATTACATTTAGTGCAATGTTTTTCATATTTAGTTGTTTATTTGTAGCTGATTTCTGAAATTAAACATATTTTCATGTTTAAGTTTTATTTATTTGGTTAGCCCCTGACTATTCACACCATTTTTAACATATTTGTTTCATTTTATTCCATCCAGTTAATCTCTGACCTAGTAACAATTAGGTTCTAATGTACCAGCGATTGCTCGCCGAATTACCAATATACTCAGTTAGTGATTATTATTTTAATCGACATAATCGCGATTCAGGTCTACGGCCTCTACAATCAGGAAAACCGTCCACGTCATCTGAACTCACCTTTCATATACCTTATATGTGTATAACTAGGCTGTTAACAGCCGCAAAAAACACGCCGGTGCCAACCCCAACATGTTTCAATACATCGCGTCCACAGCTGTCCAGCGGCCGGCCATAGCGCGCCACTTTTCTCGCGGCTGTCTTCCCGTCAAGATCTTTAGCCGTCGTGTAGACTATACAGACTTTTTTTCTAACTCTCATCAATACTAGCAGATAAGCAATCGGCTGAGCGGTAATGGTCATAGCTATCGCCAATTTCTTGTTGCTAGGACTTGCGAACGGATAACAGCCGCTCGCAAGCCCTAGCAACAAGAAATCGGCACCGACATCGGCATCGACAGTTTACTCAGACGCACATCTATTCGAGTCAACGAGGTCAACCAGAATTAATCTTACATTTAACCTTCCACATTGCAACACCAATGCCAAACAAAACTCATTTTTCTTCCGAGCACTCCTCTATTTCAATGTCCACCTAAACGAACTAGACATTTTCAATACTCCAGTTACCTAAATTAAATCTAAATTCAATACATAAACTTGGATAGCCTTTATTTTTCATCTTATTTTCATTTTTATCACACAGATTTTATTCTCTATCCCATTTTCCTTTTTCTTTCCCCTCACCATCCGGATCATTTCGAATATTTAGATTTTTATAACATTTTTATCTCTGTTCATATATTTATTCTTACCTTTTCTCTCTCATTTTCCAGAATTATAAATAAATCATTTTAATTGTACTCACTGTATAAAGTACATTGTATCTTGCACATGCAGGAACCAGTCTTACGGTTGACGTGGTGAGGCTCCAGTCCATCAGTGAGGATACCGAACATGTCGATTTCACAAAGTTTTCCGATAATTTTTATAACTGGATGTCGACAAATCCAAAAGGATATGATTTATCAGGTGGTTGCCAGATTTTAATAAGTCCATGCTAAATGCTTTATTATTCAGTGTAAGAATGATAAAAATATTTGATTAAACTCCTGCCTCATTAGGTAAATGCATAAAAATAAAATTGCAATATTGCTGGAAACAAGACCATCGTTGCTTCCACCGTCACAGGCGAAGGTAAGAATGGGTTATAATCATATATGTTATTAAAAATGAATACAGATTTAAATCCGCACAGTCAGAGGCACTCTGTATTCACTAGTGAAATAGTTTGTAGGAGTTAGTTGTATGCGATGAAGTTATTCAAACAATGATTGACTCGAGATTGTGGCAGAAGGTTAAGATGCTGTGAGACAGAAGCTCCCAACTTCTTCTTGTCTCACGCGTGTTAGTTGTGTGACGCAGTGTAGTGTGTCTATTGTAACTAGAGCAGGATATATAAATTAAAGAGTACTCACAAGGTTTCGTTTATTGAGGTGATGAATTAATACAATTTAAATGTACAGTTGAACTCTGGAGTGGATGCTGAGTAGCGATCTGGTGTTAGGACTGTCTGCGAAGAAGTGATCGCTAGTTGCTAGACAATAACAGTCTCTGGTCAATAATGTTTATTTGGTGGCGCTGCATATTCGGGCCATATATGCTTGATGAGATCTTACACGGCCAAGGGTCGCGTGCAAGGTCACCCCATGTTAAATGTTATAAGTGAGTTATGTCTTGTACATGTGTATTTTCAAAATTCATGTATGAATGAGCAAATGCCTTATTAAGAGACCTTTCCGATTACATTTATACGTGCAATGTGAACATGAAAATAGTTTATCCCCAGTGTGCGCAAGCACATGTTTTTGTAAGCTTGTTTTATAATTACATGCATAATTGCATTGTGAACATGAATACAGTTTCTGTCCAGTATGCACAAGCGTATGTTTTTTAAAATTTGATTTCAAATTACATGAATAATTGCACTCAGAACATGTAAATAGTTTCTCCCCGGTATGTGTCAGAACGTGTATTTTTAATTGTGATTTTTGATTGCATGAATAACTGCACTGTGAACACGAAAATAATTTCTCTCCAGTGTGTCTTAGGGTATGTCTTTTTAAATGCGATTTAAGATTGCATGAATAATTACACAGTAAACATGAAAACGGTTTCTCTTTAGTATGTCTAAGGACATGTATTTTTAATTGTACTTTTTGATTGCACGAATAATTGCACTGTGAACATAAAAACAGTTTCTCTCCGGTGTGTCTAAGGCCATGTATTTTTAATTGTGATTTATTATTGCACGAATAATTGCACTGTGAACATGAAAATGGTTTCTCTCCGGTGTGTATGAGAAAATGCTTTCTCAAGCTTGATTTCTGATTGCACGAATACTTGCATTGCAAACATGAAAACAATCTCTCTCCAGTATGCGTAAGCGCATGTCTTTTTAAATGTGATTTACGATTGCACAAATAATTGCACTGTGAACACGAAAATTGTTTCTCTTTAGAGTGCGTAAGTTCGTGTATTTTTAATCGATATTTTCGATGGCATGAATAATTACATTTTGAACATAAAAACTTTTTCTCTCCAGTGTGTTTAAGCACGTGGACATTGAAGTCTGATTTTCGATTGCACGAATAATTGCACTGTGAACATAAAAATAGTTTCTCTCCGGTGTGCTTAAGTACGTGCACATTTAAGTCTGATATTCGATTACATGAATAATTACACTGTGCACATGAAAATAATTTCTCTCCAGTGTGCGTATGCACATGTCTTTTGAAGTTAGAACTATTATTGCACGAATAATTGCACTGCGAACATGAAAACGCTTTCTTACTAGTGGATGTAAGCGTACACTTACTTGAAGATATTTTGGCGGTGAAAACGCTCTTCAATTCTGACTTGTGTCCAGGGGTAGGCGGAGGCATACTTGGGCTTGCCGAAAGAGAGTCTTGTAGCCTCAACATATCTGTAATATAAATTAATTTGTACGCATAAAATATTGTGTATAATTTGATTAAATGATCCCCAGGAATGTAGATGACAATAAACATTTATGTCATCTTCTTCACGATAACCCGTTTGTAATCGTTGCCACCAAAGGACATAATTTAAGTATATTTTAAATAACTTTTGCATAACATATAATTACGAACGTACTAGAGGAGCGGCTACTGGCTCTTCAGTGGAGTACTTGCAGATGAATACTTGGGACCGAAACTATGTAATCCTTTACCACACCTTTTCTCTCACAACAACAATTTGTATGTATATGTTTCGAATAAAAAATACACTCAATTACAGGGCGGGTTGAAAAAAATTAATGTGAAAAAATAATTCGAATTAAATTTTAAAGAAAAACTAAAATATTTGCATCCGCGTGATTCAATGATATACAATATTTAGGAAAGAAGGAGAAACATCTGTTATAAATCAACGACCACGCGCGTGCTTTTACATACATAATAAAAATACTAAATTATAGCGCGCCCAAATTTATTATTAGAAACATAACATTTCTCCCAATTTATTAACCAGCACACTTGTTTTTCAGACGATTATTAGGTATTATTATATTTTTTATTTCATTCAAATTATCAAGACGTGGCTTGCTGCATAACCTTACATAATATTCGAAGAAATATCTTGTATTTGTTTTTTTTTCTGTATGTGTATGTTACAGTGAATGTGTATTATCAGTAAAGTTTTATTTTAAAAGTATAAATATAACTTCATCAACTAGGCCACTTAAAATACACTAAAAAATTGATTTACAATTTTTCTGCTCAGTATCACAAACGGATGATTCGGTACACGTATGTAGTTACACGCCGCGCCGTGCGTTATGTGTCTGTGTCATTGATGCCATCTGACGTCGGATTAATTTGCCTTAACTGGTGTTATTTATTTATGTTATTATGGTGGTTATAATTGTTTATGCAAGCGTTAGTTTAACACATTCACTATGGCATATACATATTCCTTTAATGGTCACAATTTGTGCTGGTATCAAAGAGTACAATCGAAGGTAAACATCTGCTTACCACCGTATTGGTCGGCTATCGTGGAGTACTGTGAGCACTCCTGCTTGATGTCAGGGTACGATATGTCTATATCAGTGTAGGCCGCTTCTTCATCTACTCTTTCGCCACTCCCAGCTGGTAACACTCCACGTGTTTGCACATCCCCTTCCGCGGCGATCCTAACCGCATTACTACAGCCGGAGTAGGAGCTTATTTCTGGAATCATAAACAATACTTCAATATAACAGAGCTGGTAAGCTGCTTGCCTCCTGGGATCGGATCCATGTCAAGCGTACTTGCTACACGATGATGTGATGTGCTTGTTGGTCTAGTAGTTGAGACACTAGTGATCCAGTGGTCGGGGGTTGGAGCCTTATTCCAGGAGCTTTAGCTATTGTTAGCTTAACTATATTTAGCTAATTTGAAAATAGTAATAATTACTACTCAATGGTGTATATCCGTTTTTTGTTTTGTTTTAATCGTTTCAGAGAATATTTTTGAGGAAATGTTGCCAATGCTGCAATAAAAAGAATAGTGCACGTTATCTACGGCGTTATGACACCTGTCAAAAGGAATTTGATTATAATATAAAGATTTGAGATTCTAGTATATCGGCTGATCCCTCCCATCATCTCAACGTGCACTGATCAACGTTGCGTACCTTTCATATTATTAATATTGAATCATTATTGAACCAACTCACCGGTCTTTCCAGAGTATTCCGAGCACTCCAGCTTGATGTCTATATCAGGGTAAGGCACTTCGTCGCCTACTTCTTCGCCGCTCCCAGCTGGAGACCCTGGGTCTGGCTTAATGGCAGGAGCATTTGGGTCAACACGGTCCATTTTTACAGTATTTCTCAGTGAGCACGAAATACTACATAGGATTAATGTCAAATGGAGGCGGACCATAGACAAGAGCTAGTCTTAGACGGAATACCTTGTTGGGGCCCTTACAAAGTGTGACATGGGGCCGGTTGTGTGATCGGTGATAACATTTTACTATCATACGTTGTTGTTACGTTGATGTAAGCCCCTCCTCACCACGCTTCTAAACAGGTGTTAGCGGCTGGGCAAACGCTTCCCGACCGTTCTACGCTTCGGATCTGTTCCCGGGGTGCTGCCGTTTGCGGCTAGCTTCCGGATAGCTCTTTACTGACCACCATTTTGCCCCGAGACGACGCCGTCAGGTAGCCGTGACGTGACTTCTGATAGGTATCCGAATACCTCGTCTTGGGTTCGAGACGAGCGGCTGATATTCCCGCCGCTCACGCTAGGGAATCGGAGGCCACCCATCACTAGATGGCCAGAAAAATCATGTGACGAATGCGCGTGCCCCGAGCGAAGCTGCAGAGCTCGCGCCCGTGAACTGGATCGGGGGCGGACTCCAACGCGGCCTACCTCACGCGACTGCGCCAAGCCTTACATGGCTATGCTCTTAGCCACTAGTTTAAAGGTAGACAATAAAGTGAGTGGGAAAAACAATCAATGCGTCCGAGCTTAATTAAATTTATAAATAAGTGTTAATAAGAATTTTCCTCGTTCCTGAGGATCCGATGACCTATTCCTTCTAATTCCGACAAGTTTTAAGTCGAAGAGTTAACTCATGAAAGACCCATGACCCTAGATCATTTTGGCATTGTTAAATGGAAACCGATAGATTAGATAGTCATAAAATGGTTCCGGGAAAGGGTGATCTCCTTTCGGACCTCTGAAAAAAGAATGGCCGTGATCTCCATGAAGTCTTACCCGTCACCAGAGAAGTGTCTGTTACCTTTTTCACTCGGTCGGTCCAACGGAAGGGGGACACAGGGGACTAGAATATCGAAAAATACGTGCTGACCAAATACTCATCTTTAAAATCTGCAAGGCTTAATTGACTGTCTCAGCCAATTAGAATTAATATCTTTCCACTTACCATCTAATTCGACCTGGCAATCCGCGCTCTTCCACATTTCTAGAAGTAGAACAACTTACATACTAAATTCTTTTATTCATTGTTCATACAAATACCGTAATGAGAAATTGACTTTTTTACCTTACTACGCTTGAAGAGTTATTTTTATGAACCACCACAATCTCAATTTTGACTGACCATTCTACTTACAAACACATCTTGCTCTCCCTTTACCTCAACAATAGTTGCAACCTCTCAACCCTTTCTCCCACCTTTTTTTCTTTATCTTCTGCTACATTATGTATCTATACAATTATGTGGATTATCATAATTAGTATCATAATATCTATTATGACTACTATGTCTAAATCCCTTAATAAAAAATATTATATTTTTCTTCGTTATATGGTTGGCGCAAGGCGTGAGACATGTGCACACAAAATATATTGAAAAGTATGTCGAAAACGGAAACTTTTCACAGTACTCCAAAATGGCGGTTGTAGAACTTTTGTTTACCACAAAACATACTAATGAATAGGTTTCATTAAAGTACATAGTTATGGAAATGTCATTAAAATAAATGCGAAATAGCAGGTGCAAGAATTAAGTTTCTCATACTTTATATATTAATATACCTGTCGAAACTTCTAGTAAACGACTCGACAGTCAATCAAAATGTAAAATGACGTGTCACGACAAATAAATGTTCAACGATTGTTCAAGCCAAAATCATCCGAGCCTGGCTGCAGGTGAAAATGTAATTTTAAATATTTTATAGTCTTGACACGTGCGGATTAATAAATCACGGATTTTAGTGAAAACCGGACGAAAGTCCTGCCAATATCGATAAGTATTAAAAATATTGTATTTTGTACTATGAGCAAATATGCGCTTATATATTACCTATTATCTTTATTTGTTAATCACGTAGATATGATAAAATAATCGATATGTAAGAAGACCGGAAAAAAATATATCGCATAACTTACAAATTAGAGCAGTTTAACATATAATTACTATTTTATATCAGTTTTAAACGCAATATTTTCACGGGCCGCTTTTAAATGACGAGCCCGCGCACGCGCGCGCCGCTCCAGAGAACGGACCAATAAGAAGTCACGTTTAGCACCATATGAATAAATGCACTCACCGTTGAGGTAGTTTCTTTTACAAATAAAGCATTAAATAGTTAATAAAAAATAAGCTTAGTTAGGTGTAATAAAATGGTCTGTCGAAATATTTAGGAAATGACCTGCTGGCGTAAAATAAAATAAGTTATGTATGGAATCATGTCTAGTTAAGTAATAATTTGAGATATTTTGCCATAAAAACCATGTCTAGAGTATAAAATAGATTTATAAGGATATTTTATATGTTTATTTTAATCGCACGATTTGTGTAAAGCTACCAGAAGATCACAGCAAACCAGCACTTGCAGGAGATCACTTCAGTTACTACAAATATTTATCTATTATAATTACAAATTTGATTAATAAAATAAATATAAAAATGAAGTTTCTGTAGGGCCACGCCCCCCCCCCCCTAAATTATCGTGGCGTATATATAGGGGAGCATTTAGCTCAGAAAAAATATCAAGATTCTTCAAAATACGCCTCTAACTTCGCCATCTTTTTTTTCTTCTATTCTTCTAACAAGATACACAAGTGCCGAGTTCCTGCACTTCCGGCATCTACAGATGTATCTGTAAACAAAAAAACTTGACCGGTCCAGGTAGCTACCAGCTTTCGAGAGTTCTACTTCTTCTTCTTCCTTATAACAACTCCTGTCCAGCCGAGTTCCCGTATCACAGGAAGAAAAAGTAAAAAACGACTAATAACGTCAGTTTATTATATTTATGAATCAAAACCTATTTTATTTTAATTATAAACAATTTGATTATTAACAAAATTATCAGTTTTGCTAATTTGAATTTGTTATAATGTTTATTACATTTAATTAAAATATGTCTCCCTCTACAGATATTCACATTTTTCATAATATGTAGTTCTTTAGTTATCTCTAGATGTAAGTAATAAGGAACACTCAGAGTTTGATCACTGATGCCATTTGCATGATCCAAATGAAAGAGGATACGTTTCGTTCAGTCACAACTATCACTGGTCAAAAATGAAAAGACATCATTCTTCTTTAAAAAGTTTATTGCTTCTGTTTCTACATAATCTATCAAAAGGACGACAGATACGGCTGTTTACGCGCCTTGTTAGTTCGATTGGAACCAATGGGTTTCCTGGTTTATAATAATGCACATAGGTGTGCGAGTAATGCCGCCCTTTACGGAAATTAAGAAGACGGTAACCGACAGGCAGACATTCTTATTACATCCCGTGCTTCGACCAGTCCACTAATCCAAATAAACCGCCAGTGGGCGATTCGGTAGGTTGAAATCTGAAGAAGACAACCCAGCTAAAAGAACAACAACATCTAACAAGAAAGACAGCAGAATTAACGTGGTTAGTGCAGTTCATATATCATATGTGTGCTTATGGATGCTTAATCGGAAACCTGGGAACCAGATATCGAAGGCATTTACATAAACAACCAACTTGAATAAAATAAAATAGTTGTAATGATATTCGTTAGATGTCACGACGAACTGTGAACACAAAAGACAACCATGGCTAGAAGAACATGAACATGAACAAGAAGACATTTGGAACACATCTTTGTTGGTTACAAATTGAATGTTCAAGACATGGATAGATCCAATGTTCATTAATTGATGTGATGTTTTCAGTTTTAAATAGCACTTTGATTAAGTTTAATTGCCAAGTATGTTGTTCTAATTAATGACTGGAATTATTTCAATATATTCAGAGGCGCTCCGAATTCAAAAGTTAAATAATTTAACGTATATTTCCAATATTTTCCTAGTATATAATTGTAATTAATATTAATTTATGAGTAAGCAAATGTCTCACTAAGCGGTCTTTCAAATTACATCTATAATTGCTCAGTGAACATGAAAACTATTTGTCACCAGTATGCGTAATGGCGTGACGATTTAAACTTGACTTTTGATTGCACGAATAGTCGCACTGAGGACATGAAAATCGTTTCTCTTCATTGTGCGTAAGCGCATGTTTTTTTAAATCTGATTTTCGGTTACACGAATAAATACAGTGTGAACATGAAAACAGTTTCTGTCCAGTGTGAGAAAGAATATGTATTTTTAAATCTGAATTTCGATTGCACGAATAATTGCACTCTGAACATGAAAAGAGTTTCTCTTCCTTGTGCACAAGTATATGTATATTTAACTGTGCTTTCCGGTTGCACGAATAATTGCACTGTGAACATGAAAACTCTTTTTCTCCATTGTGAGCAAGCACATGTCTATTAAAGTTCGATTTATTATTGCACGAATAATTGCACTGAAGACATGAAAATCGTTTCTCTTCAATGTGCGAAAGCGCATGTAATTCTAATTCGGATTTTCGTATACACGAATAACAACATTCAGAACAAGAAAATGGTTTCTCTCCACTGTGTATAAGGAGATGTGTTCTCAAACTTGATTTTTGAAAACAGGAATATTTGCATTGCGAACATGTAAATAATCTCTCTCCAGTGTGCCTAAGCGCATGTGTTTTTAAATGTGATTTACGATTGCACGAATAATTGCACTGTGAACATGAGAATAGTTTCACTCCGATATGGCCAAGCACGTGAATTTTAAAATCGGACCTTCGATTACAAGAATAATTGCACTGAGAACATGAAAACAATTTCGTCCCAGTATGCGTAAGCGCATGTACTCTTAAATATGATTTTCGTAGACAGGAATAATTACATTCTGTACATGAAAATGATTTATTTCCACTGTGTGTAAGGAAATGTGTTCGCAAACTTGATTTTTGATTACACGAATATTTGCATTGAGAACATGAATACAATCTCTCTCCAGTATGTGTTAGCACATGAAGTTTTAAATGTGCTTTTCGATTGCACGAATAATTGCAGTGTGAGCATGAGAAAAGTTTCACCCCAATATGCACAAGCGCGTGAATTTTTAAATCTGATTTTCGATTGCAAGAATAATTGCACTGTGAACATGAAAAGAGTTTCTCTGCGGTGTGCGTCAAAGCATGTCTATTAAAGTCAGATTTACGATTGACTGAATAATTACACTGTGAACAAGTAAATATATTCTCCTTAGTATGTGAACATATGTGAATTCTTAAGGAACCTTCCTGATTGCATGTGTACGGACACTGCAAACATGTAAATGGTTTTGTACTAATAGAAGTAAACGTATCCCTGCTTGTGGTTTTGTTCGCGTAAAAATCGTTCTCCAGTTGTGGCTCCTCTGCAGTGACAGGCGGATGCATATGTTGTTTAGTCGAAAGATAATCTTGTATTCTTATGCAATCTGCAATGAAAAATTATTTTTAATTAACAAAATATTGTATTGTGTTTATTAACGTAATATCTAATGCAGACGATACAGTACTAATAATTTATGAAAAAACTTCGACAGACGCTAAAATATCTACAAATGAAGATGTTAACACCATAAAATAGTAAACGGATAAACTACTATCAATTAATACTGATAAAACATACTTTATATGATTTGTTATTCAACAGAAACACTGAAATTAATATTAAAATTCACACTACTTCAAATTTGCAATACGGTATTATTGGATGGGGAGGAGTATATAAAACTTCAATATCACAATTAGAAATCACCCAAAAAATGAAAATAGACTCCAAGTATACAACTATACACAGATTTCAAAGTATCAAAAATAATAGACAAACAAAAAAAACTTGTAATCAAAATTTTCAAAATAAAATATCAGTTAAATATTAATAACTAATTCCGATCTATACGATTTAGAGACCAAATTGATATTTCTAAACTAAAATATATCGCAATCCAAAATCACTATATTTATCAAAACATCAAAATTTTAGAAATCCACCCATCACAGTTAGAAAAATTAGGCTACTGTAAATTTGTATCTGAAGTAAAAAAAAATATGTACACAGACTAACTGAAACCCTAATCATCTAGTATATACTCCTTCTCTTAACACAAGTCTAACTATCATAGACAAGAAATAAATGTTAAAAGAAATATATATATATGTACAGGGTGTCTCGTAGCTAGTTGTCCAAACATCAAATATAGGTAAATCAAGTAATTTAGAACGAAAAATATTTTTGATAATTTGTTGATTTTCCCCCTTCCTGGCAAATTAACAATTTTCTACTTCAAAAGTCGCATTCAAAAGGTTAAGTATTATGTCATACATTCCATATATGAGTGTTCGATGACCTCAATACGTACTGACCCACTTATCTAGAATTTGTAGGGTGGAAAAATGTAAGATAAAAAATGACGATATTGACATTTTTTTAAAAATTGTAACATGTAATAAATGATCGTTTATTTATTTTTTCAATTATTACATTGCCCTCATTGAATACAAAATATTTTTAAAAAAAAGGTACATTTTTCTGCGTCGAGCTTTGATTGTGAAAGGGATCCCCTGAAATTTGTGAAAGAATAATGATTATAGACTACAAATTGAAAAAAATTGTTGTCAAATCGGGAGCCATTTTTTTAATTATTCAAAACGCATTTTAAATAAATACCTAATTAAAATATACTTTGGTAAAGACATGTCAGTCAATATGAAGTTAAATGTAAAGTATTCTTAAATTGTAGGTTCCCCCGAATTCAGAATCATATTTACGTACTCGGTATTACTATACTCGTATGGCATTTTATGTAATATTACAAAAACACAAGATTTTTGAACAAATAATCACTTTTTTATTGTAAACGAATGACAGTTGAGTCAGTACCGTATTACCCCGAAGCGTAAACTAACATGAATTTGTATCTGAAAGAATTTTTCAGGTACAGGAAACTTTTACAACGTGTTGATATCGACAACATGGTAGTTTTTATTTTCTTAAAAAGTGCAGAATTTTAATCTTATTAACATTTTAATATAATTATCTTAAAATATAGAGTTATTAATTCCATATATAAAATAATATTTTTAATCGTTTAATTTTAATAAATAAATGTTTTATAATTATTTACACGCATAGATTGTGCGTAACTTTGTGTAAAAAATATTTACGTGAGAAAGGTATTTTTAAATCCAGAAAAGTAGAAGATATTTAAATATTATTCTTCTATATAGGTATATGTTTCTGGGCTAATCTGCAGTATATATATATATATATATATATATATATATATTTTTTTTTTTTTTTTTTTTCTGGCGTACATTTCAGATGCCCATTGCAGGGTCTGACATCAAGGCTGAGGGACCCTGAAATGTGATCCGAAATGTCAGATCTACCCAGCGCAGAAAACTATTCACAGAAATTTCTAAACGGCCGTGAAAACTTAAAAACATTTTTAATAAAATATTAATGTCAAAGAATTATTTTTATAGTAATCTATATATCTACACACCATCTTTTAACGGCCACATCTATTACGGCTAATTAAATTATTTCAGTATCATCTCCTCACCGGCGCGCTGGTCGGCCTTCCTGGTGTACTCCGAGCACTCCTGCTTGATGTCAGGATACGATACGTCTATTTCAGCGTAGGGCACTCCCTCGCCGCTCCCAGCTGGAGACCCCTCGTCTGTCTGCACATGTCCTCCCTCGACAGTCTTAGACGTATTACTCCAGCCGATATTGTATGAACCGATTTCTAGAATCACAAACAATAATAACCAGATATGTCTAGGCTGGAGGGCTCCCTCGGCCGCCCAGAGCAGCGACCTGACTCCTGAGCTCAGTTCCATATCTCGGGGTGGCTACATTTCCCAGTACTGTACTGCTTTTAGATAGTGTGTACCGTTATTATATTGTTCTTAATTGTTTTACAGTGTATTTTTTATATATGTATAAATAAGAGTGTCTGTGGGTATGTTGTTTAAACAAATATACAGTTTTATTCTGAGTTTGATGAAATTATGTCGTGCCTATAAGGTAACTCAAAAATGCGTAATTTATGTAGCTAAATAATTTCAGGTTTCATTCTAACTCTTTTAACATTGTGTGCAAAATGACGAAAAGAAATTGAGAATTTACGAATTAACTGTAAAAATACTACCCATATAGAAAACAGCCCTGTGGTGAGGACAGCAAAGCAAAGTGCCAGCAATATTTTGTAGAATGTTCTATTGCACACGGTAGGCGAGCGGACATTCAAGATCGTGAAAGCTCTTCATCTATTAAAACATTTTATAAAAACGATGATTCTATGCAAGATGATTAAATTATTGCAGCCAAAGAGGCCATTTATTTAATTTAATTTTTTATTAAGGGATTTTGACAGTGAAAACATATTGTAATAAACATAATAATTATTTAACATGCGATACTAATAAAGAAAATCGACAAAAAATATTTAGATACAAAGTGTGTTTAGGGGAGGTTGCAAGTAACGTTGCGGTAAAGGGAGAGCAACACGAGTTTTTACAGGTAGAGTGAATGGCCAAAGTTTAGATTGTGGTGGTTCATAAGGAGAACCCTTCGAGCGCAGTAAGGCTAATGTTGAACAAGTCAATTTCTGTAAATTTCTCATTATGGTATTTGCATGACCGGTGAATGAATGCATTTTGTATGTAAGATGTTCTACTTCTGGGAATGTGGAAGAGTTCGGATTGCCGGATTGATCTAGATGGCACATGGAGAGATATTAACTCCAATTGGCTAGGACAATCGATGTGGCATTGTAGTAGTTTGAAGGGAAGTATTAGGTCAGCACGTGTTCTAGGGTCTTCATATTGTGGAAGTTTGCTGCATCTAAATAGGAGCCGAACGATAGATTACATCCAACATTCAGATGTCGAATAAGCTTATTTTGTATTCCTTCAAATCTCGCAATATATGTAATCTGCATGGGTTCCAGATTTGAGAAGCGTACAAGTGACTAGGAACGAATGCGTAATATAGTATTTTGAAGCAGTGTGGATTTTGGAAGTGTTTGCAGGTTCGAAGTATGAATCCTAGCTGTTTACCTTTCAAACAGCGATGTATGGTATGGATGACTCGTTGGAACTCCGTAGGTGAGTAGTTAGGCCGGCCTGCGTGGGTGGGACTCCACCTACGCACCTACCTCTCACTCTCCATACTCTCATCGTGTTTTGCAACTCCGTTAGTCTGTCCGTGTAAGTGTGCTTCAATCCATGTTGTGTCTCGTCCACTGTCCCTCTATTGGGAATGTTTTTGATGAATAGATCTGGCTTGAACTACTGCAGCTTAAGTTTTTATCTGTATGTAAACTAAGTTCTATGGATTTATTACATATTTTTTAATGAATAAATACAGCACTTGAATGATGCTGGAGGGTCTAAATTAAAATGTTCAATTGCTAATAACCACATTGAATTTTTTACCATTTTATAGTATGTTGATACTTAAATATGTAGTAGAATTAAAGACCGACAAGGAAGCCCTAGCTTCTAAACGGGTCGCGGGTAAAGGTGGGTCCCTCCCCCCCCCCCCCATCAGCTGTCCTTTATTAGCGATGCATGATATGAGCTTCAAAACTTCTGACTTTACGACCAAATTAATCTCAGAACTCTTTTAGCCAAAATTTTGTTATGTGAGAGCCTTCTGTACATGTTCTTCTTAAAAATATTAGTTTACTACTGTGTTCTGAGTTTAAATACGGCTACATGTCACTAAACGATATAATTATAGTGCTCCGCTATAGTTCTTTTGTTATGCGGTCGGGTCGCCTGGTCTCTTGTCATTATTGTCTGTACAAGATGACCGAAAAGTGTTATTCATAATAAAAATTCTGTAATAAAATAAACAATGGGTTTAATAAATAAAAAATTGTATTTAACGACAGTCAGTGAAAAATAATTTTCTAAATGTGATTCGTTATTTTGCTGGCACTCTTCTAAACGGGAGGCAAAAATTCTGAGAACTGCTTGGCGGGTATTCTCCGTGATTGCTGCCATTTGTTGTTATTGTATAGCTTTGATTAAAGATACCACCGAAGGAAAGTCAATTGGTTTCAAGTCGGAGCTACATGGAGGCCAGTTTATGTCACCTCATCGGGATATCAACTTTCCAGGAAAAAAATCATGAAAGGGTAAAGACGCCATTATGGCGCGCTTGATTTCTAGGGTCCTAGTTATTTGTATTTAATTTGAAGTACTATACATAATATTTGAGTAGAAATGTTTAACATAATGCAAGAAAAATAATAGAACTCGTTATCTATGATTTAAAAGTCATAGAAAAGATATATTATCAACTATGGCATCATGTCATCTGTCAAACAGAATTCTAGCACAAAAAAAAAAAATAAGGTTTTAAAATGTCAGCTAACCCCTTATATTCCTAGCATACTCTCAACGTAGACCTTTTTTATCAAGGGATCTTTAAAACATCTGTAGAGTGCGTGTTGTCATATGAATCATGAATGAACCAACTCACCGGTCTTCCTGGAGTGCTCCGAGCACTCTTGCTTGATGTCTATCTCAGGGTAGGACGTTCCATCATCTTCTCCTTCATCGCCGCTTCCAGCTGCAGACCCTGGCTCAGGCTTGACGGCAGTGACATCTGGATTAGCAGAGTCCATGTTTGCAATATTCCTCAGTAAGTATGAAAACCGAGTTACATTTGACGCCTAATGGCGGCCGACCATAGACATGAGCGAGCAATAGACGAAATGTTCAATTAATTATTCTTTGGGTCCTACGTATTGGGTCTTCCAAAATGTGACTTAGGGCCGATAGTCATATTTCGGTTTATGATTAAAAATAGACTTACCATAATTATGAAGCACTAAACCAAGACAATTATTCTGAACAAAGATTCTGAACGATCTGAACTTCTGTTTAAAATAAATTAAATTCTATTAAGTTTGTTGACGTTTGACTTGTTGCCTCATGCAAACATTCAATTCGCGGTTTACAAAATTTTAAACTGCGTATCTCCTTACCTTTTCTTTCCTCACCTATCCTTAAGTACAAGGAAGAAAGAAGATATTGCAGTGATTAAAAGTCTTCCAACTGTACGGATAACTACCATCGCTTCACTTATTAAGAAATGAAAGGAATCTCGAACATTTCCGGGAAATTATTAGGGTGTGGGTCACTCGCTGGGGGTTGTTAGGATGGGCGATAACGGGAAGAGCTGTGGCTAGAGAGTCCTAACGAAGCATTCTACTTGCTCTCCCTCGCACCTCTTGCGACCTGGACAAGGTGAATTTCTACCGGACAGTGACCGAGTTCTGCGACTGCAACATTTAAATGTGACGTCTACGTTCCCCTTTTAGGGTGTATGATTTATATAGCTTCTTTCTGGCTGCCTTCTGAATTAAATGTGATAACCAATAATGGTATTATGATAATAATGTAATAAAATAAAAATGTAATTATGACGAATTGAAACGAGAGTAAACAACTCTCTGTATAGGGTGTACATAAATATAAAAATATAAATACTGTCGCTTTACTCCGCTAACGCCTATAATTAATCTTACTTTCACTAGTGTTAGCATACACCCCACGACGCTAGTAATTATGGTGGAAAGAAATCAAAAAATGAACTAGCATCCGGCAGACGAAAAGTAAGTGCCTTCCTTTCTTCCCCATATGTTCACCATCTGGCGAGTAACATTGAAGATTTACAACTTTCTATGAACCAAGTAGTGTTAAAATAAAATTTACAAGATCAAATATTGCATCATATTTCGTTACTTACGCATTTTTTTCTTCTTTCTTATTCTAAATTTATAGTTAAAGGTTTATCTCATCACAGGCGAAGCCCAGTGAGGCGGCTATTAAAATATTTAATGTACTTACAACGTACATGTGTACGGTGAGAGAACGAGAGAATGTGTTGTGCTAAGAATAATTGAGAAAATCAATGAAGACTTATATAACATTAAAAAAATGATGAGACCAAGTAAAATAATATATTCCTATCAAATTTTTTAATTCTTTGTTATATTGTATTATATTCAGGTATCCGACTAGATCTGTTACATCTTGCAAAAATTGTATATCTTTTCAAAAGATAGATTTCTTTTCTTTGTATCTTTCTAAGTAATTCATCTAACTTCTTATTAAATCATTTTTTCCCTCTAGTTATATTTTATTAATAAAAAAATAAAAATTAGTACAAATATGTCAAAGGTATTCCTTGCTGTATAACTGCCATACAATTTGGTGAAAGATAACATTATAATGAATATAAAAATAAATCATGTACGCAAAGATTGCTGGAAGTCGGGACTCTGAAAGAAGAATTTAAGAACTTTTCCGGGCTCGGTGAATAAGGTGATGATAAAACACAAGTGGAAGATTATATTAAAATATATTAGCCCCCCCGCCCGCCATCACATCAGCTACGCACGTTTCATAACATTAATTACTAATCAATAACATTCACTGCCCGGTGGGTCAAAACAAAATACGTCCGGCAGTGGTTGGTCATTTTAGACCAACCTCAAGTTTATAGTTTTTCAATCGCTTGATGGGAGATTTTTTATAGATATTTAATTTTAAATATGATTTAATGAAATGGAATGATGTGCCGCAATGTTTCTGCCAAAAAATATAACGAATAATGTACATATTTTCACGCATCAACAGACGTCCTACACAGCCAAAATACAAACATCCACTGAGCATGTAATCTTCTCGACGGGACCCGAACAGGTAGTGTCATAAAACTCACAGGTAGGCGCAACGCCCCTCAACTAGTTATACTACTGATATTGTCTAGGGGCCGTCAGACGAAAATAAGTCAAAAAAAATACATGGACGCATACCTGGTATCCTTTGTCTACCCGCTTAAAATGTTGACAATATATATTACGGTGGAAGCACTGAGTTTCAATTCCGTAAAAGCGACTGTTTTTTTAGCGTTTTTTCACATTTTTATCAATAATTCATTGGAATCTCGTTCGATAACATTTGTTTGTATCTCAATTTATTTGGAAATATTTAATAAAATATTAGCTAGAAACAAAACAGCATTAAACGAATATTTGTAGAGAAATTCATATTTTTACAAGCACCCGGGTCAAATCTGACCCACCACCGCAGAGTATGTGATAATAAACCAACTACTCACCGCTGGTCTGCTCTCCTATACATATATATGTATATACATCTCAGTGCGGAGCGCTCCAGAGTCGATCCCGGCTGGAGATCGTGGCTCAGGCTTGATGAGAGTATCATCTAGGTCAGCACGGTCCATGGCGTTAATATGTCCATGGTTTTCTGACAAGCACTAGACGCCGCTGATACGTGTAATTTTCAAATGGCGGCCGATATTAAATAGGAGAGAACCATAGACCAATTACCTTGTTATTTCTTCGGTTGGTCCTACGAACTGAGGTCTCGCAAATCACGAGGGATCATATTTTATCATTGGCTTGAACTTGAAACATTGTAACACGCGTGGGGGTCCATCAAATTGTACGGTTTTCGAGTAAAAATTTTATCTTTCCATATACTTCAAATATCATTTTACACTGTATAAATCTCTTATCATCTATCCAATATAGAATGTAATATGATCGAATAATCCTGTCGGTGGGCTCCAACACTAAATTAGCTCAAAGACTTATAGAATGCTAGGATTCAGATTTCGAACCTAAAAATACTTCCTAAATCCACATTGCTTCAAATTACTGTATTAAACATTCTTTCGCAGTGCGTAGAGTGCGCTTCTCAAATCTGGAACCCACGGCAGATTGCATATATTGCTAGATTAGAACGAATACAAAATAGGTTTATTGGATATTTTAATGTTAGATTTAATCCCATCATTCAACTCATATTTAGATGCAGCCAACTTTCACAATATGAAAACCCTAGAATATCGAAGAACACGTGCTGACCAAATACTTTTCTCTAGAATCTGTAAGGCCGTATTGACTGTCCCAGCCAAACAGAATTAATATCCTTTCACATACCATCTAGATCAACCTGACAATCCACACTCTACCACATTCTTAGAAGTAGAACATCTTACATACTAAATTCATTCATTCACCGTTCATGTAAATACCATAATGAGAAATTGAATATTTAAACATTAGCCTTACTACGCTTGAAGAGTTCTTTGTACAACCACAATCTCAATTTTGATCAACCATTCTACCTACAAACACATCTTGCTCTCCCTTTATCGCAACAGTAGTTGCAACCTTCCCACACTTTCTCCCACCTTTTTTTTCTTTATCTTCTGCTACGTACCTAAACAATTATGTGGATTATCATATGTTAAATATTTATTATGTTAGTTCTATTATTATTACAATGTATAAATCTCTTAATAAAAAATATTGTATTTTTCTTCGTTATATAGTTGGCGCAAAGCGTGAGACATGTGTACACAAAATATATTGAAAGTATGTCGAAAACGGAAACTTTTCACAACACTCCAAAATGGTGGCTGTTTACCACAAAACATACTAATAAATAGGTTTCATTAAAGTACATAATTATGGAATTGTTATTAAAATAAATGCGAAATAGCAGGTGCAAGAATTTAGTATCTCATACTTTATAATTTAATATACCTGTCGAAACTTCTAGTAAACGACTCGAAAGTCAATCACGATGTTAAAGAACGTGTCACGACAAATAAATGTTTAACAACTAATGACGTCAATGTATAATATTAACGATTCAAAACTTATATTATTTTAAATTATAAACAATTTAATTATTAACAAAGTTATCAGTTTTGCTACATTGAATTTGTTATGTTTATTACATTTATTTGAAATATGTCTCCTTCTACAGACATTCACAATTTTTATATTACGTAGTTCTTTAGTTATCTTTAGATGTAAGTAATCAGGGACCCTCAGTGTTTCGTTCAGTCACAATTATCACTGGTCAGAAATGAAAAGAGATGCTTCTGTTTCTACATAAGGGTTCTACATATCAAAAGGGCAACAGATGTCGCATTTCGCGCACCTTGTTACTTCGATTGGCACCAATGGGTTTCCTGGTTAATGATAATGCACATAGGCGTGTAATTATTGCCGCCCTTTTTCGGAAACTATGAAGACGGTAATCGACAGGCAGACATTATCATTACATCCCGTGCTTCGACCAGTCCGGCGGTCCAAATAAACCACCAGTGGGGGCTTCGGTCGAAATCTAAAGAAAACAGTTAAACGAACAAAAACATCAAACCAGGAAGACAGCAAAATTAGCGAGGTTGGTGAAAACCAGCTATCGAAGGCATAAACAACCACCTTGTATATAAAACAAAATAGTTGTAATGATATAAGTTAGATGTCGACCTAACCCTCGACACGACGAACTGTGAACACACCTAAAAACCATGGTTAGAAGAAGAAAGACATTTTGAACACATTGAAGTTGGTTGCAAATTGAATGTTCATGACAGGAATAGATCCAGTGTTCATTAGTTGATGTGGTGTTTTCAGTTTGCATTAGCATTTTGATTATGTTTAATTGCCAAGTATATTGTACAACATAATGACTGGATTTATTTCAATAGATTCAGTGGCGCTCCGAAATCAAATGCGAAATAATTTAACGTATATTTCTAATATTTTCCTTGTATAATTGTAATTAATATTTATTTATGAATAAGCAAATGTCTCACTAAGCGGTCTTTCAAATTACATCTATAAGTGCACTGTGTACATTAAAACTATTTGTCACTAGAATGAGTAACGGCGTGACGATTTAAACTTGACTTTTGATTGCACGAATAGTCGCACTGAGGACATGAAAATCGTTTCTCTTCATTGTGCGTAAGCGCATGTTTTTTTAAATCTGATTTTCGGTTGCACGAATAAATGCAGTGTGAACATGAAAACAGTTTCTGTCCAGTGTGAGATAGAATATGTATTTTTAAATCTGAATTACGATTGCACGAATAATTGCACTCTGAACATGAAAAAAGTTTCTCTACCTTGTGCACAAGAATATGTATTTTTAACTGTGCTTTTCGGTTGCACGAATAATTCACTGTGAACATGAAAACTCTTTTTCTCCATTGTGAGCAAGCACATGTCTATTAAAGTTAGATTTATTATTACACGAATAATTGCACAGAAGACATGAAAATCGTTTCTCTTCAATATGCGAAATCGTATGTGATTCTAATTCGGATTTTCGTATACACGAAACTGGTTTCTCTCCACTGTGTGTGAAGAGATGTACTCTCAAACTTGATTTTTTCAAGCACGAATATTTGCATTGCGAACATGTTAACAATCTCTCTCCAGTATGTCTAAGCGCATGTGTTTTTAAATGTGATTTCCGATTGCACGAATAATTGCACCGTGAACATGAAAATAGTTTTACCCCGATATGTCCAAGAACGTGAATTTTAAACTCTGACCTTCGATTACATGAATAATTGCATTGAGAACATGAAAACAATTTCGTCCCAGTATGTGTTAGCACATGAAGTTTGAAATGTGCTTTTCGATTGCATGAATAATTGCAGTGTGAGCATGAGAAAAGTTTCACCCCAATATGCAAAAGCGCGTGAATTTTGAAGTCTGGTTTTCGATTGCAAGAATAATTGCATTGTGAACATGAAAATAGTTTCTCTGCTGAGTGCGTCAACGCATGTCTTTTAAGATCAGATTTACGATTGACCGAATAATTACATTGTGAACAAGTAAATATATTCTCCTTAGAATGTGAACATATGTGAATTCTCAAGGAACCTTCTTGATTGTATGTGTTTGGACACTGCGAACATGTAAATGGTTTTGTATCAATAGAAGTAAACATATCCCTACTTGAGGATTTGTTCGCATAAAAATCGTTCTTCAGTTGTGACTCCTCTCCAGTGATAGGCAGATGTATATGTGGGTTAGTCGAAATATAATCTTGTATTCTTATGCAATCTGCAATGAAAAATTATTTTTTATTAATAAAATATTGTATTGTGTTTATTAACGTAATATTTTACAGAGACGATAAAGTACTAATAATTAAAGAAAAAAACTTGGATTGACGTTAAAATATCTACAAACGAGAATGTTAATACCATAAAAAAGTAGACAGATAACCTACTGTCAATTAATACTGATAAAACTTACTTTCTATGATTTGTTATTTAACAGAAATATAAAAAAAATAATATTAAAATTCACACAAAAGCCTGTACTCAAGAAGACTCTTGTGACCAATGTTCATCAAGTACCTAGGAATCATACTAAATAACAAACTCAAATGGAAAAAAACATATTACTAAACTTACAAACAAAATAAGGATAACTGTCTACATATAAACTTATCACTTACTAATCTGAAAATAATATATTACGCGTTTGTACAGTAACATTTACATTACGGTATAATTGGATGGGGAGAAGCATATAAAACTTTAATATCACAATAAGAAATCACTCAAAAAATGAAAAAAGACTCCAAGCATACAACTCTTCGCAGATTTCAAAGTACCTGAAATAATAGACTTATACAAAAAAATTATAATCAAAATTTAAAAAAAAAAAAATCAGTAAAATATTACAGGCTAATTCTGATCTACAAAATTTAAAGACAAAATTGATATTCCAAAACAAAAATATACCGAAACCTATAATCACAAGACATCAAATTTATTAACAATCTCCCCATCGTCACAATTAGAAAAATTACGGACTATCATAAATTTGTAACTGAAGTAAAAAAAGTATGTACACAGACTAACTGAACTCGAATATACTCCTTCTCTATACACGAGTCTTACTCTCATAGAGAAGAAGTAAATGTTAAAAGAAATATATATTATTCTTTTATATAAGAATAGGTTTCTGGGCTAATCTACTGTATCTCATTTCTGACATCAAGGCTGGGGGACCCTGAAATGTGAAAATCATCTCCTTACCGGCGCGCTGGTCGGCCTTCCTGGTGTACTCCGAGCACTCCTGCTTGATGTCAGGATACGATATGTCTATATCAGTGTAGGGCGCTCCCTCGCCGCTCCCAGCTGGAGACCCCTCGTCTGTCCGCACATGTCCTCCCTCGACAGTCTTAGACGTATTACTCCAACCGACATTGTTTGAACCTGTTTCTAGAATCACAAATAATAAAAACCAGATATATCTAGGCTGGAGGGCTCCCTCGGCCCCCCAGTGCCGCGACCTGTAGTTATTTGTATTTAATTTGAAGGAATATTAATAATATTTGAATTGCAATGTTAAACATAATGCAAGAAAAATAATAGAACTCGTTATCTATAATTTAAAAGTCAAAGAAAAGATATATTATCAACTATGGCATCATATCACCTGTCAAACAGAATTCTAGCACAAAAAAATTTAAGGTTCTAAAATGTCAGCTAACCCCTTATATTCCTAGCATACTCTCAACTTTAACCTCTTTATCAAGAGATCATTAAAACATCTCTAGAGTTCGTGTTGTCATATGAATCATGAATGAACCAACTCACCGGTCTTCCTGGAGTACTCCGAACACTCTTGCTTGATGTCTATCTCAGGGTAGGACGCTCCACAGTCTTCTCTTTCATCGCCGCTTTCAGCTGCAGACCCTGGCTCAGGCTTGACGGCGGGGACATCTGGGCTAGCACACTCCATGGTTGCAATATTCCTCAGTAAGCACGAAAACGAGTTACATTTGACAACTATTGGCGGCCGACCATAGACATGAGCGAGCAATAGACGAAATGTTCAATTAATTATTCTTTGGGTCCTACGTATTGGGTCTTGCTAAGTGTGACTTAGGGCCGATAGATATGTCTCAGTTTATGGTTAAAAATAGGATTACCATAATTATGAAGCTCTAAACCAAGACAATTATTGCTTCGTGAATGGTTCTCGCAGCACCAAATTTCGGTTCAATGAATTTTGAAATCAATTTGAACGTAGTCAAAAGTTTTTTAGCTCATATTGATATACCTGAACGGTAATCTGTGTCACGAGCCGATTTTTGATTCGGACTGACCTATCATATTTGTCATCTGCGGATACTTTGTTTTCTTGGAAGAGCATTTCGCAAGAACCCACGTCACACGAGGACCTTTTCTTCCGTCATTGGAAAGCTGTCCTTTGTTTCCTAGGCCATTCATCGGGAATATTTATCTCTTCCGCAATTGCGAGGGATGACCACACGTGTGACGCAATATGTTAGGGAGTCAATCGGTTGCCTTTTGTCCGAGGAGAAATCGTTCCGAGAAGTATCGCGCTCGGGAGCAGCCTAGTAACAATGTACCGTCTGTAAATTAGAGGGTCGACAATAAGACAATGACCGCACAGAAAAAAAGGGAACCATAAAGAAGCGGGTACGTTTCTTCTGCCCGAGGATAATTGACTCCGGGGTGATAAAGCATCTTTTGTTGCATGCGGGCCAGCACCCGCGTGCGGAAGGGCCACCGTGAGCGGTGACTGACCATCGCGTCTTTTCTCCGTAGGGGTAGGCAGATAAGATAGGACACGTGCGAATAAGTCTGCGCACGCGGATTCAGGCGTAGATCGAACTATTCCGTCATCAATAATTCATTTAATACGGACAAACCGTGTGAGCAAGTCTCAGATCGACCGCGATTCGATCTAATCGAAGTGTGCCGGTGTAGTAGTACTTCCGCAGTATTCAGTCGGCATTCGTACATGAATCTACTAGCAATAATCAAGTCAACTAATACAAATAAGAATGAAGGCAGGCAGAGAGATTGCAATGTAAACCAATATAATAATAATGTAATTGTGACTGGGCAGGTGAGAAAATTATGTAATAGGTATAAGTGTAGGTAATGCGGGAACCACTCACGAAACTATGTAATAAAGCTGAAATAAAGAAATCCCATATGTGCTAATTATAAAAGTCTCAAGAGCCAATAAAAAAGGAATAAAATGCTTAGCTCTTAACTAGGATCGTGAATGTAAAATGTTTTATACTGATTGTATTTTATACTGATTGATGTACTTAGAGGTAATTAGAGATAGTGATAATTCTGGTAAGCTTAATGTGGAAAATGTATAGAATATAAGTTAGTAATAGTTTATATATGTTTATGGACAATTTAAATGAACAGTGTATTATTGAATTTTATGTGATAAGTCAGGACTGTAATTAATTACGAAGAAAGTGGGCGGGGCCGAAATTAGGCCTACAAGCGAGGGTGTAGCGGAGATGTCAACGGATGGACCAATGAAGCGTCGCCAATCCTGGGAGGACGGACCGACCCCGAGCGAGAAATACGCCCTCACCACAGTTTCTTTAAAAGGGCCAGGACGCCATTTTAAAACATAGTTGAAAGTACAAAGTTGAAATCGACAGTTGAAGTGGAGAGTTACAGTCGGAGAGTTGAAGTCGAAGAGGGGAGTTAAAGTTGTGAACCCGGGAGCGGAGAGCCGGAGGGATGGAGTTAAAGTACACAGTTGAAATCGACAGTTGAAGTGGAGAGTTACAGTCGGAGAGTTGAAGTCGAAGAGTCGAAGAGGGAAGTTGAAGTTGTGAACCCGGGAGCGGAGAGCCGGAGGGATGGAGTTAAAGTACACAGTTGAAATCGGGAGTTACAGTCGGAGAGTTACAGTGGACGGTTGAAGTTGGAGGGTCGAAGAGAGGAGTTGAAGTTGTGAACCCGGGAGCGGAGAGTCGGAGGGATGGAGTTAAAGTGTACAGTTGAAGTCGGACAGTCGAAGAGAGGAGTCGAAACAGTCGAACGCAGTTGAAGTGAGCAGTCGGAGTTGAAGTGGAGAGTTGAAGCCGAAGAGTCAAAGAGAGGAGGTGAAATTGGGAACTCGGAGTAGACGGTCGACGGGATGAGCTATAAGAGAAAACAGTGGAAGTTGTAAACCCGGAGTGGTGAAACCGGAGTCGGACGTGAGGTCCAGGAGGACGAGGGAACGAGGTTCGGAAGGAAGTTGTAAACCCAGAGTGGTGAGTTGGACATGAGGTCCGGAAGGGAGTTGTAGGAAAGAAGTCGAAGGCCAGTCGAAAAGAAGTCGGAAGCACGCAGTTATAAAACAAGGTCCGGAGGAGTGAATCGTCAAGGAGACGTCAAGGCAATCACAGCTGGGAGTGAAATCGACGGAGGAAGCAGCCACGGTTCATCGCAACCCACCCAGGAGCAGCCGCCCAGACCGGCTCGCAGTCAGCGGATAGCCGCCCACGCCAGGTGCCAGCGGCATCACTACGCCGGCCGGAAACAAGATTCCGGAGGAACGTCGCCGAGCAACCCGAGGTACAATAAGCTTTAGATTAAGCTAGTTATAAGTATTTCCACCTGCCCGTAAATCTAAACATGTGCTTAATAAATGTATAATGTGCATCTTCGCGTGTTCATATTCACCTGTATCCTTATCTATAACCATGGTAACAATAATAAGCGTGATATCTGATGGATGATTCGCGAAGCGAATATTCCATAAGAGTGCGGGGTGTCGTTCTGATGAGCGATCAGGAGTATGGTATGGATCATGACTCCTAGACGAACCCCGACTCGAACCGAATGGCGCACAAAGTCGTGGCCCCGGTTGTATCAATATCATGCTTCGCTGGGTGAAAACGGAATGTGGGCTCTTTGACGGCTATACCTAAATCATCTTGAAAGCAATTAATATGAGTGAAGACACTCTGGTCGTTGTGCAATCAACATTTAGTGGTGGTCACGTGAAGGTGGCGGGGATGAAAAAATAAATCAACATCTTTTTACACGTATTTACATTTATTTACACGCAAACAGAAAAAGGAAAATTCTTATTGTTGTTTATATCAACCTTTAATTAAGCTCAGACGCACTGATTATTTTAATTTGTTTTTCCCGCTCACTTTATTGTCTACCTTCAAAGTTGTGGCCAATAGAATAGCCACGTGTGTTGGAGCCCGCTCTTGGTCGAGTTCACGGGCGCGGGCTCTGCAGCTTCGCTCGGGTACTACGCCTTCGCCACGTGGTCTCCACGGCCGCGTCCGGTCATCTCGTGATGTATGGCCCCCGATCCTCTAGTGTGAGCAGCGGAAATATCTGCCGCCAGGTGGCATCCTGAGAGCGGCTCCGTAGTGTAATGCAGTCGGGGAGCAAGAGGGCCTCGTCAGCCTGGGCATCAACCCACATCGTCAATGCGTGGATGAAGGGGTAACGATCCTTTTTCCGACCGCTAACGCCTGGTTGAGTAAACGTCGCCTGGCGCGTGGCCTGTGCGAAGCAATATTCAAGAAAATTTATATTTCGCGCCCTAAATAATAAATGCAATACGTGAACGTCACACATGAAATGTGTGAACAATAATCATTGTTTTAATAGATGAAGACCTTGTGATAGTTGTTATACGATCTTGAATGTCCGCTCGCCCACCGTGTGCAGTAGAAAATTTTGAGAAATATTGCTGACACCTAACTTAGCTGTCCTCGTCATAAAGTTTTTTTATAAATGGGTAGTATATTTACAGTTTATTAATATATTAGCATTTTATATTTGGCATTTAAAACACGATGTTATTTGGATTAGGTTAAAACCTAACCTAAATTAGGTACATAAATTTGGCGCTGCTGTTTTACCTTATTAAAGCGTAATTACACTGCAAGTGATTCATGATCAGCGTCAACTGTCGCTACGAGGGAGCTCGCGTAGTGGACCCGCAACGGCCGGTTGAAAATGTAACCCCGGGACCAATGTGTGATACCAGGATGTATGGTAAACCTAGTTAAAAACTAGATTAAATTTAATCATGATATGACATTTTGATGCAATAAAATTTGCTCAACAATGGTTAGCACCGCCGTTTAAATTAATTAAATTCTATTAAGTTTTTTGTCGTTTGACTTGATCCTTCACTCATGCATACATTATATCCGCGATTTACCACATTTAACCTGCTTATATGGGTCTCTTTCTTTCCTAACCTATTCTCAAACATGAGGAAGAAAGAAGATTACGCAGCGATTAAAAATCTTTCTACTGAAGTAAATTTAGAACTCTTTACGGAAACACTACCGTCGCTTCACTCCGCTTTTTAGTTAATAATTTTATTTTAATTCCGCTTACACTCATTAATTATTTTATCGTGAGTATTATTATACACTCCGCAACGCTTCTACTAGTGGTGGAGAGGAATCGATCAATAAATCAACATCCGACAGACGAAAAGTAAGTGCCTTCCTTTCTTCCTTATATATCAACCACCTAATGTATAAACTAGCGTGCTACAGGTTTCGTAGACGAAAGTGTCCTGCAGCACATATTATGCGCTCCCTTTATAACACATTTTACGTTCTTCGTTTTTCACAAGCTCAAAGTTTGAAGCGATTAATGACTTTTTTTAAAGTTTCTTTCCTTTATATAATTATATAAAACAAACGTTATTTTGAAACAGCTTAATACAAATTTCCTCACCCCATTTTACGATTAAAAAGTTGTCTTTAAAATGTTTTGACCAAATGTGACACTATTATATGTTGGCTTTTCAATTAGGCCTATTAATTGCAGCTTCCCACGCTGTTACTTTATTTGGATACTTTGTAAAACTGGGAAATAAGATAATTTTTATTAATAAAATCATAGTTTACATATAAGAAACAGTACTATATATATATATATATAAATATGTAGCGACCGGAATTCAAATCCACCGCCATCTCAGTCGGCATCGACGCTAGCGACAGTGCTGATGGCTGCCGCTACAAGCCTGGCAAAGAATTCACCGCTAGGCAGTCTCCAGTTTTCAGCGTTTCACAACGGCGGTCTCGCCGGCTCGCGAGACCCCCAACCCGCTTCACATCATTTAATTTCACATTCATTCATTGCATTCTTTATTTATGTCTGTTTTCATCATACTGTCATAATAAAACTTCAACACACCGAATCATTTATCTTTCATTTAACCACCGTCCTAACCCCCAAATATATATATATTAATTATATATTTTTTTCTCCATTCATTTAACTAATTAAGTTTGTGAATGTCTATTGCTTCCACAATTATCATCGACCCGCTGAACATACCTTGGATTAACCAGTGTGTAAAACCAGAGCTTCTAACACCTGTTTAAATATGCCTGGTACCGACGCTATAATAAGATCCACTCGTGACCGTCACTCTTCTCGTTACAACTTTCCAGATAACATTCCAAGGGAACGCTCCAGCGCGTTGTTATTTCATTGTACAAATATTATATATCTCCAGTCAGTACTGCGCTTAACAATTAACTTGTGTCAATCGTAGGTTGTTGCAGCTTTCGTAACACAATCTGCTCCAGCCAAAAACATACACGTAAATTTTTCAATACACTCCACGATTATCAAACGAACATGTGAGTGATGATTATTTATGTGGTGCCTACCGCTAACAAATTCAACTAAAACAAAAATAATAAATTTAGTTCATGTACAAATATAAGTTCTTTTTAATTTATATAATTGGTTTATTTCGTTATAATATACAACGATATATCCTATATTATTTTTTTAAGTAAGTAAATAATCAATTAAAACATGTTGGACATGCTGCGTTTTATTATAGGGGCCAATACTAACGTTAGTGTAACAAAAAAAAACATATAGTTTACTGGTGAAATCATATATCGTTAAATGCTTTTCATAATTTATTAAAATATGATTAACACAGCTTTACAGCATCAGTCACAATTTTTAATAATTTGAATACATAAAGATCGCATTTTATTCTAATATTAATATTACAATCAAAGTCACTAATGACTGTCAGTGATAGGCTCTAGCATTCATATTTTGCATCTGTACTGATTACAATTAATAATCAAACATGTCGTAAGAAAGTATAACTTAATTTTGAACTCAGAATGATTATTCTTCCAGCAGTAAAAAGCTAAAAACGAGATATTCCATGCATCAGTGCAGGATTAACATTCACGTATGTTTAAGCAAATGTATTTTTAAGTGGCGTTTCAGATTACATCTATAATTACACTGTGAACATGAAAACAGTTTATCTCCAGTGTGCGTATACATATGTCTTTTTAAGACTGATTTTCGATTAGACAAATAATTACAATGTAAACATGAAAATCGTTTCTCTTCAGTGTGCGTAAGCGCATGTATTTTTAGATCTGATTTTCGATTGCACGAATAATTGCACTGCGAACATGAAAACAGTTTCTCTCCAGTATGAGAAAGAGTATGTATTTTTAAATCTGTATTTCTATTACACGAATAATTACACTGTAAACATGAAAACAGCTTCTGTCCAGTATGCGTAGGCTCATGTGTTTTTAATTGTGATTTTCGATTACATGAATAATCACACTGGGAACATGAAAAGAGTTTATCACCATTGTGTGTAAGCGCATGTAAATTTAATACAGTTTTTCGATTGCAAGAATAATTGCAATGTGAACATGAAAACTCTTTCTTTTCAGTGTGCGTAAGCGCGTGTATTTTTAATACTGACTTTCGTTTGCATGTATAATTACACTGTGTACATGAAAATCTTTTCTCTTCAGTGTGCATTTGGGCGTGACTTTTTAAATATGATTTTCGATTGCACGAATAATTGCATTGTGAACATGAAAATAGTTTCTCCCCATTATGTTTGATTGCGTGTCTTTTTAAGTGTATTTTTTGATTACACGAATAATTGCACTGCGAACACGAAAATAGTTTCTCTTCCGAATGCGACAGAGCATGTCTTTTTAAGACTGATTTTACATTGCACGAATAACTACACTGTGAACAAGAAAATCGTCTCTCTTTAGTGTGCGTAAATGCATGTATTTTTATATCTGATTTTCGATTGCACGCGTATTTGCACTGTGAACATGAAAACATTTTCTTTTCAGTGTGCGCAAGCAAGTGTATCTTTAACTGCGCTTTTCGATTGCACGAATAATCACACTGCGAACATGAAAACAGTTTTACTCCAGTATGCGTTGAAGCATGTGTTTTTAGTTGTGATTTTCGAATACACGAATAATTACACTGTGAACACGAAAACAATTTCTCTCCATTGTGCGTAAGAACATGTCTTTTGAAGTTTGAAATATTGTTACAGGAATATGAACACTGTGAACATGAATATTGTTTCTCTCCAGTATGCGAAAGCATGTGTATTTTTAATGAACCTGTCTGAGTGCACATATACGGGCACTGCGAACACGAAAAAGCTTTTTTATCAGAAGACGTAATCGTGGTCATTCCCGATGATTTGTTGGCATTAGAAACGGTTTCCGATTTTGGCTTCAGTTCAGGAATACACATGAACCCAGCCTGGTTTGCCGATGAAGAATCATGCATTCTTAAGAGATCTGCAAAATAAATAAATTCATATGAATAAAAATATCGTGTTTATGAACGAAACAAAAACTTAAATATTTTGGGAGACTAAAATTGAACTACCTATTTTTCAACAAACAACATAATTTTAATCCTCTATAAAATACCCGCTGCATTATTATAATATTTTATAAAAAAATGTTTATGTAGGTACTGGAGGTATGGCCTACAAGGTGATTGGGTCATCCCAATCACTTTGTGCGGTGCGCTATCAGACGCATTTGTAGCATTTAAAAAAATCTTAAGACTAGGAAAGAAATAAAATCCCTGACCTTTGTAACGGTCCTGGGAATGTGATGGGTCCGCTCTCAATCCGTTACTAGCTTTCTCACAATATTCTTCATGTCCATGTTTCGAACATAGAATATACAAATATATAATATCAATACCCCTTAATAAATAAATAAATGTTCTTCAATTAACGCACACAACCGTGTGATATTAAAAAACAATATTGAGTATATAAAATACGATCACAAACAATGAACTCCTCATACCTCACACATACCACTACACGTCTATACAACATCCTGTAATGGCACACCAAGTGTACTATAAATACAACACAAGACAAACGACGAACATCTACACGCCAGTTCCGAGAGCAATGAAGACATTTTTATTAAAAATTCTACATGTTCTTAGCTCTGAAACTGTACATATATTATGTTGCTTTCTTGAATTAAATAACACCACAACAGTACGAAAAAAAACTAGCTACTATAAGACAGACGGCAGTCTAGCAAAGGAGCCAGGAGAATCTTGTATATATCAGAGGTGGAGTCTACTCCATCTCACAATAAACTACGAGTATATACTTAATTGCAATATAATTGTATCTCATGTTTATCTTGTTATATATTACCATACATTCACCTCTGTTACAACTAAAACATGTATGGCAAAAAATTCTAATAAATAAATGGATTCAATGAATCAACCCCTTACAGGTTTGGTCGGCGTTCTTGGAGTATTCTGAGCATTCCTTCTTGATGTCAGGATACGATATGTCTATATCAGTATCAGTCGCTACATCACCTACTCCTTCGCCGCTCTCGGCTGGACATCCCTCGGCAGTCCGAGCTGCATTACTCCAGCCGGCGCTCCAGGAATCTGTTTCTGGAAACATTAACAATTATATATTACACGATCTTTATTGTCCGCTAGTTAACAGTGTGCAATAGAACATTCTACAAAACATTGCTTATATTTCACTTTGCTGTCCTCACCACAGGATGGGTCGTATTTTTGCAGTTCATTCGTAAATTTGGAATTACTATTCGGCATCACTTTAAACACATTTAAATTTTATTTTTTATTAATATTAAAAATATAATACAATTTCAGTAATTAGTGTATATTATATATTTTAACATTTGTTTCTTCTCTATGAGAGTAAGACTCGTGTATAGAGATCCTTCTCCTACTCCTGTATATACGAGTTAAGTTGATCTGTGTACATATTTTTTTTACTTCAGTTACAAATTTACGATAGTCCGTAATTTTTCTAATTGTGATGAGGAGATTGTTAAAAAATTTGATACCTTGATAAATATGTTGCGGTATATTTTAGTTTTAGGATATCAATTTGATCTCTATATCTTGTAGATCGGAATTCTCTTCTAAAATTTAATTGATTTTTAATTTAGAAAATTAGAATTTTTTTTTGTATATCTACTATTTTTGGTACTTTAAAATCTGTGAAGAGTGGTATACTTGTATAGTTTTTTTTTCATTTTTTGAGTGATTTCTAATTGTGACGTTGAAGTTTTATATGTACCTCCCCATCCAATAATACCGTATTGCAAATGTGACTACAAACACGTAATATATTATTTTCAGTTATGTAAGTGATGAGATGTTTCCGAGTCTAAAAACTATGTAGGCAGTTTTCCTTATTTAGTTTGTGAGATTAGTAATATGTTCTTTCCATTTGAGATTGTTATCTATTATGATTCCAAGGTATTTGATACAGTATTTTTCTTGAATTGATGATCATTGGTCACAAGTGTTTTCTCGAGTACAGGCCTTGGTGTGAATTTTAATATGAATTTCGGTGTTTTGTTTCTGTTGAATAGCAAATCGTAGAAAGTATGCTTTGTCGGCATTAATTGATAGTAAGTTATCATCCGTCCACTTTATTATGGCATTAACATCCTCATTTGCCGATATATTAGCGTCAGTCCAAGTTTTTTCGTTAATTATTAATACTGTATTGTCTGCATAAGATATTATTTTACCATGTAATTAGAGTTTAAATATATCATTAGAGTATATAATAAATAACAATGGTCCGAGTACTGTACCTTGTGGTACGCCAAAGTCAGTGATTTCAGGTGTACTATTATGTCCATTTATTTTTACATTTTGTTTTCGGTGTATTATACAACTTCTTAGCCATGATAAAACATTGCCATCAAAGCCAATGTTTTTAAAGTTTATTATGTCTTGTGCGATATGCTATCAAAGGCTTTCCTAAGGTCTATAAAAATGCCAATGCATCTGTCACTGTCATCTAGGTGTTTGTTAATTATTGAAATTATTTTTGCGATAGCATCTTGTGTGCTAATTTTTTCCATGAATCCAAATTGGTTCTCATTTACGATGTTATTATTCCGGATATTTACTGTTTACGCGCTTTTATACTTCGATAGGTAGGACTGATATAAAATTTTGAATATGTGTGTTCTTTTTGTGTAGATTTAAAAACAAAACAATAGCGAAGCTTCTGAGAAAATAGTTATTGTGATTCGGACGGACTTTGTACGGCGGTGATAATAAAAACAATTAGTATATATAATTTCGTATTATCGGTTGTGTGAAGGTTTTCGGTGGCTGACCAGCATATTTGAGGACCATCAGACCACAAGGATAGCGACGTCGGCCTCAACCAGCACAGGTTCACAAAGGTTTGTGTAATTTGAATTTGCATAGATTGAATGACTGTATTCATCATTATCAATAGAAAACCCAGAACTAGCTATCGAAGTATTTACGGCAACATGTGCTATGAACTGTTTTTTAACAATTTTTTATTATTTTTATTTTATTAGGGTAAACAATTAACAATTCATTAATATTAATAATTAATGGAACAAACTTCTCACCAGCGCGCTGGTCAACCTCTCTAGAGTACTCCTGCTTGATGTTCTGGAGCGGCATGTCTATATCAGGGTAGTCTCCTCCACCGCCGCTCTCGGCTGACGACCCTGGCTCAGGTTTGATGATAGCACGGTCCATGGGTGCAATATTTCTCAGAGAGCACGAAACACGAGTTAGGACGTCAAATGGCAGCCGACCATAGACACGAGTTGTCCATAGACGAATTGTAAATTGTATCTGAATTAAAAATACTTACTTCGAATGTGTTAATGTGCACTGACACTGCGGTCTATGCGCAATTAACATATTTAACCCTGGATAACTAAACCTTCATAATTTAGACGATGCGTCAGTCACAAAATGGTCAGAACTCGACAAGCACGACCCCGGCCACGCCTTCCCGCCCGTTCCCTTCATCCTGTTGGCTCTAGATCTCAGTACCGGTAGTGTATATGCTTGTAGCCATACTGGAGGGTGCCAAGGTTTAGTGTTTGCGTCACTTTTCATTTTAATGCTTTTTGTAGTTGAGAGTTTTGTAAATACTTTATGTACAGCACATAGTGTTAGTTTTTAATTTATTTTATAAAAATAAAGGCTACCGATGAAGAACGTGAAAACGAAAGAATAAGACAGTTATTAGACGAGGAACTTTCAGATTTGAACGATTCACAAAATAACGATACTTTGTTTACGGAGAGCGATGACAGTGAAGGTGACAATATGAAAAAGATTATATTGAAGATACAGATGTCACAGATGCGGATTATGAGGAAGAAAAAGGTGAAATAATGCTTCTCTGAACTCTAGAAAGAGAAACAGGACCGAAAGAATAGAGTTCTACCTGATGTCATTCTAGTGGCTATAAAATTGCCTTATATATTTTTTATATGCATTATACACTGCAGTTTTAGGAAACTTATTTGTAAATAAACTAAAACGCTTTCGTGAATTGTTTTATTTTTTCCCCGCTAGACCTTGCAAGTACAAATTACAATTTTGTTGTTGTATAACTAATAGTAAAACCGCATATCTAATAAGTTACACAATTTAAAACAGTAACACTATGCATTTCTTATTTCAATTTTAAAAATTTACAATTACAAACTGTAAAAAAAAACTATACCGGCGTCGTCAAATTTACGAAGGTTTAGTAATCACGTGACAATGAAATATGTTTAGTAATGCAGGGTTAATCGATGCCTTTAATATGGCTCAAGATCGGAGACGTATTGTCAGTGGCGTAACAACACAGATGCAGCAAATTCAGTAATTAAGACTCACGTTAGATAAATAGATTTTCCTAATGCTAGTAGCATACTTGTAGGTAATCAATGTTTGGAACAAGTAGATGAGTTTGTATATTTGGGAAGTATGTTTGATAGAAACGGAAAGGCTGAGAACGATATCGAAAGGAGGGTGACAGCAGGAAATAAAGTAAGCGGCGCTTTGAATGGAATTACACCTAACGGGAATTTGTCAACCGAGGCAAGACTAGCGGTGCACAATGGAATTCTGGTACCGACACTGATGTATGGAAGTGAGGCCTGGAGCTGGCAGAAAAGGAACGAAAGTAGACTGAATGCAGTGGAAATGAGATCACTTAGACGTATTTGTGGCAAATCTATTTATGACAAAGTAAAGAATGAAGAAATAAGAAAAGAATGTAAAGCTGTTAGTATAGTGAGTAAGATTAAGAAAGGATCACTTAGGTGGTTTGGTCATATGGAAAGGATGAATGAGGAGAGAATGGTAAGAAAGATATATGACGCAAGTGTTGATGGAACCAGAAATAGAGGACGTCCGCGGAAGACTTGGCATGACCAGGTAAACCAGATAATGGAGGATGGTTCTGTTAGAAGCCTCAACAATCGGCGAGCTTGTATGACAAGATGTATGAATGTGGATGAGGCGAGAATTGTGTGTCAGGACAGAAGAGTGTGGCGCTCTATCCTCTCTGCCTACCCCAACGGGGAAACGGCGTGATGGTAAGTTAGTTAGTTAGTAGCATAATATTTTGTAAAACCACCACAGCAAAATATAAAAATTAAAATTTATAAACCATTTAAAATTATATAGAGGGAATCTCAAAATGACCCACCCTATCTCAGAATAGTTTAGAGAGTTGTTTACTATTGCTTCGACTTCACTCAACAAAGCAAATTTCACAAAATCTTCAGAGCTTTTTTGGAATATATTTCAAAGTTACGTAGTCAATAAAACCTTGTAACGCCCCTTCATAGTTCAATTTTTTCTTTTCCTTTATTACATGCCACAATATTTTTTATTACATTCAGTCATTAACTGATATACTTGGGTATATAAATATGAAACCGGAATTTTCGTATAGAAAATACACGTTTATTGTATGAAAATGAAACAAAATATTTTATTCGAAGTATTGCTCATCGCTAGCCATACATTTGTTCCATCTCTCTGACAATTTGTGGATGCCACGCCAAAAAAACTGTTGATCTTTTGAGGCAACCAATCATCGAGTCATTTTCGTAAGAAGTGAAGCGTTGCTCAGCAAGTGCGTGCCCCATAGATGTAAATAAATAGTAATCGGACGGAGCCAAGTCTGCGCTACGAAAGTATTTCGCAACTAAACGCCTCAATCGTTTCCTAACCGGTTTTGCTGTGTATGATGGTGCATTATCGTGAAGCAAAATCACTTTGTGTTGCCTTTTTTGATATTCTGATCATTTGTTGACGGTAGCGTTCAGTATTAACGGTTTCACCAGGTTTAGCAACTCATAATAGATGACACCCTTCTGATTCCACCAAACATTGTTTCTCACGTCAAAATCGCCACTTATCAATTTTTTAAACCACTCAAAGCATTTGTGATTTACCAAGAGCATACTCACTGTAAGCTTCTACAAGCATTAGATGCGATTCTGCAGCAGTTTTCTTCAAATGGTAACAGAAAATCAATGCTGTCCGCAAATCGTAGTTTCCAGGCACAAAATTCGACATGTTCAACGATATCAACTATGCTGTTGTATTAAACTTATATTATTATCAGTTGAAAATGTTTGTCAGATGTCAAAACAAGAACATGGCGCCAATGTCGCGGTTTGACGGTAACTACATTGACAGCTAGGGCTATCTATGGGTAAATTTCGGTTTCATATTTACATACCTAGTTAACTCCGCTATCATCGTACCAGAGTCATACCTATACAATTTGACGTGAGACTCGTCATCATATTAAATTCAGAAGGCAGCCAGAGAGAAGTTATAATACTCGTACACCCTGCATCGAAACACAATTAACCCTGCATTACTAAACCTATTTCAGTGTCACGTGATTACTAAACCTTCGTAAATTTGACGACGCCGGAATATTTTTTTTTTTATAATTTATAATTGTAAATTTTTAACATTGAATAAAGAAATGCATAGTGTTACTGTTTTAAATTGTATAACTTATTAGATATGCGGTTTTACTATTAGTTATACAACAACAAAATTGTAATTTGTACTTGCAAGGTCTAGCGGGGAAAAAATAAAACAATTCACGAAAGCGTTTTAGTTTATTTACAAATCCGTTTCCTAAAACTGCAGTGTATAATGCATATAAAAAATATATAAGGCAATTTTATAGCCACTAGAACGACATCAGGTAGAACTCTATACTTAAAATCAAAAGCGACGCAAACACTAAGCCTTGGCACACTCCAGTATGGCTACAAGCATATACACTGCACGGCTGCCAAACCGGTACTGAGATCTAGAGCCAACAGGATGAAGGGAATGGGCGGGAAGGCGTGGCCGGGGTCGTGCTTGTCGAGTTCTGACAATTTTGTGACTGACGCATCGTCAAAATTACGAAGGTTTAGTTTTCCAGGGTTAAACTAATAATATAAATAATAAGTCACTATCGACTATGTGCCGAATAAAAATTAATTGTATTGAATAATTGATGTGCGGTGTGACACTCCGGACTCTAGTGAAGAATGTTGAGAATGGCTCTGATGGCGGGCAAGCTGTTCCTTCACAGTAATATAGTAATTCCAGTCTCACCAGCGAGAGACTATCAGCACATGAAGCGATACCGAACCTAAACAGCAGCTTACAGAAATCTTCATCGTATCAATCAACTCTAAATATTTTAACAGTGAAGACTTTGCAAGTATCACCAGATTCCCTTGGGTTCCAATTCCTTTTAATATAAAAGACAGTATGTCCGGGTAAAAATATTAAGTTTATTACAAGTATTACAGTAGTTATAAATTAAATACTTCAGAAATAGACTAGTGATTCAGGTGATGCTGTGATGGAAGAGAGCTGTATCCCAAAGACGGCCACTTATAAAGCTCGTCCCCCACCACTCATCTACTCACTTTCATGACACACACACATACATTTACTTATTATTTAGACTAGTATACATTAACGACTTTTGTAATACGACTCTAAACAATGGAAAAGCAATCACTTTCGCGGATGACACCGTGCTTTGCTTTGAGGGTAAGTCTTGGGAAGAAGTCAATACTCGTGCACAGGATGGTTCGAACAAGGCGAAAAAATGGTTTGACACGAACCTCCCATCACTTAACACAAAAAAATCAAAATATGTATGTTTCTGTATTAACGAAAGAACAACACCACATCAAACTCCTACACTCATCGTACATGACTGCAAAACTAACAGGAACACGGCTTCCTCGTGCCAATGTGAAAAATTGACATGAGTCAAAATTATTCGACATCTGGGAGTACTGATCGATGATTATCTTAACTGGAAAGAACACATATCGAACCTAACTAAACGCATAAGAAAACTAATTTACTTTTTTAAAGGAATACAATGTATAGTTCGCTACAAACACTTAAAATCGTTGTACTTTGCACTCTGCTACTTCTTAATTAATTATGCTATTTTAGTTTGGGGAAGAGCAGCAAAAACAATATTGGAGTCGGCTAAAAAAGCACAAAATAGAATTCTCAAGGTAATAATTGGTCGTCCCTTTAGATATCTATCAGATCTTATATTTAAAGAGTACCATATCCTAGATATAAGACAGATCTTTATGTCGAGACTCATTCAATATTTTCATGCTAACAACTCACCCCAAGCAATAAATATGTAAACACAACACAAGACAAACAACAAACATCCACACACCAGTTCCCAGAGCAACAACGACATTTTATCAAAGATTCTACATGTTCTTAGCTCCGAAACTGTACAACACACTTAATACTAACTGGAAATCGTTCACTTCCAATAAGATTAAACAAATACGCACCCAATATATGATCCAATAGAGATGAATCAGAAGCATGGATATCCAACATTCTAATATAATTTATACAATACCTACACTAATAATTCTTATTTATATTCATATTTCTTCATATTTTATTTCCTTTTTATTCCTGTCGATGATTTAAATAACACCACAACAGCACGAAAAAAATCTGGCTACTTTAACGCAGACTTCAGTCTGGCAAATTAGCCAGGACAACGCTGTATATATCAGAGGTGAAGTCTACTCCACCCCACACAATAAACTATGAGTATTAATTATGCCTTATGTTTATTATGTTATAATATTTTTACCTGTTAGAAAAAATAAATTAAATAAATTTGCAAAGTGACAGTTCTTACACTAAACTTGTATCCTTCTCTTCTTCTTTGTTATCGGCATAATGCGACTCAGAAGTTAGTAACCGCATTCACGATAGAGCGGCATCCATTTCTTGATATCTTATGGGCACTCCCATATCTCTTGGGGCTTGACATTATTCGCATGTCCACGTCTTGACGATCCCCTCGGCCTCTACCCTGTTGGCTTATGTATAAGAATTAAAAATATAATATAATTAGAAGGGCGGCATACACGAAGTTACGTGTTCTTTGATTTCTTTAATTCTTTGGTTAGGTTATCACTAAATGGGCTGTAATTCTCGCGCAAGACTTTATTATCAAACACCTGCTGCCTATTTTCTTGCGCAAAAGAGCGCCCACACAGATCAGTCGGTTGTATCAGCGTTAAACCCCGTTTAATCTATAACGAATACATCAATTTATCATTGTATTTTTTTTACCTAAGCTTACGTGAGTATGCACGCGAATACTAGTCCGTTTCAGTATGCGTAAAAATATGTTTTCTTAAGGATTCTTCATCTTCGCATACATAAATGCAGAATGAACACGATAACTGTTTATCATTCATGTGAATAAGAGCATGTCTTAAGAAATCATTTTCACAATTACTTGTATAATTGCAATTCGAACAAGCATAAGGGTTTTCTTTCACATGCTTCAGCATATGATTTTTTAAATAATTTTTCTTTTTGCACGTATAAGAGCACTGCGAACATGAAAATGGTTTCTCCCCAAAATGTGTGATCATATGTGTCCTTAATTTTTTTTCTTCATTACACGTGTAACTGCATTGTGAACATATAAACGGTTTCATTCCTGTATGCTTTAGCATATGGCTTTTTAGGTTTCTTTTCGTATTACTTGTATATGAACAATGTATACACAAAAAAGGTTTTTCTGACATATGCGTAGACGTATGTTCTTTCATGTCGCCTTTACGTTTACTTTTATATTCACAATGTGAACAAGAGAACGACTTCTCTTCAATGTGCATTAGTACATGTCTATCTAAGTTTACTTTACTTTTGGACGTATATGAGCAGTGTGAACACGACAAGAATTTCATTACCGCATGCCTAAGAATATGTCTTTTTAAGTTTCTTTTCGTATTAGTCGCATAAGTACAGAGTGTACACAAGAAAGGTTTCTCTGAAGTGTGCGTAAATGTATGTTCTACCATATTGCTTTTACGATTACTTGTATATTTGCAGTGTGGACAAGAGTACGGCTTCTCTCCAGTATGCGTGAGTACGTGACTCGCTAAATGTCCTTTATTTTTGCATGTGTATGAGCATTGTGAACATGACAACGGATTTGTGCGTGTATGCGTAAACGAATGCCTTTTTAGTTTTCTTTTCGTATTGGTCGTATAAGTGCAGTCTGTACAGAAAAAAGGTTTAAAGGACGTGTGAGTAGATGTGTGATCAATCATGTCACTTTTACGATTGCCTGTATATTTGCATTGTGAACAAGAATACAGTTTCACTCCCGTGTGTGTAAGTATATGACTTGCCAAGTTTCCTTTATGTCCACATTTGTAAGTACAATGTGCACAAGAGAAAAGCTTCTCTGCTGAATGAGTATTTGTATGTTTTCTTAGACTTGCTTTGTCATAACATGTATACGCGCAGTATGAGCATGATAACATTTCCTCAATTGCATGAGTGAGTGTGTGTCTTGTCAAGTCTTGTTTACGATTAGTTGTATAACTGCAGTGTGAACATGAAAACACTTTCACAAAAAAATTAATGCGTGATTGATGTATTTTGTTTACTTCCTTAGTGGGTGTCGCGCTATCTTCTTGTTTTAGTGCAGAGATGCTTTGAGACATTTCTTATTATGTATTACAGTCCTGCTTCCTCAAGAAACCTCCTGCAACAAGATAACACAACACGATTTGAATTTTAAATATATTCATTAACAAAAATAGAAACACTAGACTGTATAACCAATGACAATAAATACAAGTTTTATTTTGATTAATATCTTCATTTTATTTTCATTAAATATTATTTCCAATTGTACTACAATGACTATTTTCGTTTTTTAATGTTTTTCAGATGCTAATTTCATATGATTTTGTATACTTGTCTGCTAATAAACGCAGTAGAGCGACGCGAGAGTGAGTTATATTTCATTTTATTCGAAAAACATACAGTTTATCAGTTAATTAAAAAATCATACTTAAAGCTAAACAATAATTAAACCAGTTATATGTTATCTCAGAAGATGTAATATACTTTATACAATGCGTACAATTTAAAATTTATAAAGGATTATAATGCAGAAAAATGTGTGAGAAGTTGAAAATATACATATATATTCCAGGGGAAAGGGATTGTGAGGGGAAAGGAAAAGGAAAATGGGAGGGTACTCAGTAAAAAAATGAGTTCTGTTTGGCGTAGGTGTTGCAATGAGGAAGGTTAAATGTAAAATTTGTTCTAGTTGACCTGACTGGCAGTCGAATGGGTACGCGTCTGAGTAAACCAGGACAGTCTAATATTCAGGATATACTCGGTCAATTAATCAAAACTTACTCTGTTTTCTAATAAAATATATTCACCATGTCTTATATAGTACGTTTACGAACCCTGTGCTGTTTACTATCATATGGAAGACGCGATATAAATATAACGTTATATATAGTAAATAAGTCCTGGTGCTCTTTTTAACGCGAAAACTCGGACATGAGTACGTAGCAATAAGCTACATATATCGTAAACGTGTTCGTGTTTAGTTTGTACATGGTACATCCGTTTGTAGACGGGTGCACGATCTACATGAATTCTCGGATAATATTTAACCTTTACCTTACCATGATGTAAAATATACGAACGCAGCCATGCTGTCAACTCGTGTCACCGTAAATAACAGTTATAAAAAAGAGTTTTTATTAGCTTAAATGGCTTTAATGATACGAATTTATTCTAAATACTGAGCATTCAAATTTGAAAAAATAATTAATAATATAATTTAGAGCATTCATTAAGTCCTATACAATATGTCCTTCCTTCTTATCTCTCTTCATTTAATTAGTGAGAAAGAGATAATTATATTTGTATGTTTGTTGTTCTTTTCACTGTGAAAATAGTGTGTGATCTCTGTCTTTCATATCGCAAATTGTTTATTTACCAACGTATTAATTTTAAAACAGTTTGAATGGAAAAAAATAATTGTTTTTGTACGATTCCCTTTTCATAATTGGTTTTTCACTAGTCATTCCTAAGCACTAATACTTTTTTTAGGATTATCTAAAATATGAATTTAATGTTGCATGTATTTACCGAAACATTACAGGTTTAATTATGATGGTAGACCTGTGTTGTTGCATGGTTTGGGAAGGGTTAAAAACGTTCGTAATAATTAATCTTGATTATGTTTAAATGTCGAGGTCTCCAACTATTACGAGCTGCTTCAAATAAAATAATGATTATTTCTTTACCTGTGTATTATTTCACGTCCCTGTTGTACTTCAGCACTCCTGCTTTATGTCAGGGTGTGACATATTTACGTCGTTACAGACTCCATGGACTCCTGCATGAAGGCCGCGCTCGATGGAACTTCCTGCATTAGATTTGACGGCACAGTTGCATAGATCGACCAGACTTTCTTCTATTTTGGAATGGCAAACATTATCTATTTTTACTTCGATTTTGGCGCAATCATATTTACCGCCGGTGCTCTGAAAACCGAGTACTCAATAGAGCAACATTCGAATTTTACATTATTTGCAATTTAGATAGATTCTTCATCGGCGGGTGGCCTTAGTTCAGCACCGGAGTCTTGGGGGGTCCATGGTCTCTGTAGACTCCAGCATCGTGTCCTGTTGCCGTGCGAACACAAAATAAGATGAACATAACAAAAATTCACATTTAGTTTACTATCGATAAATATTGCTCAGGTGTGCGACCTGGCCTCGACAGTATATACAAGAGGGCAGCGAGCACGAATCAAATAACTTACAATCGGCGAGCGGATAGTTGACACTTCAGAACTCCATAGACAAGCAAACACATACACTGTCATAAATCTAAACTAGGGATGGAGGCTCAGTTTATAAAAAAAAAAAACTTGTATCGTTAAATTTGATTAAATATGTGCATTTACATAAATGCAACTATATTGTTTGTTGCGGTCGCATCTCACTTGTGATGTGCACGTATCACAAATATTATTTTCAGCGCGAATTTTAAATTATTATTCAACTCTATTTAAACATTGCTATGCGGGCCGCGCGCCGGGCATTGCAAGCCCCCCCTCACACCGCTCCAAACATGTATCGACGGTTGACAAAGGGTCGCTACCCCCTCCCCCGCGCATTGCCGGGTGGGTTTTGCCTAGCCGAAACGAGTCTCTCTCGCTCTACGCCTGTCGAACGCATTTTGCCTCAGGTAGACATCCGAAGGCCCCGCCTACACACGAGGCAAGTTGTGGATATTCCTGCCCCCTACAACGAAGAACCGGAGGCCGCCCACCACGAGACAACCGGACGCAGCCACGGAAACCACGTGGCGAGTGAAGCTGCGGAGCCCGCGTCCATGAACTGGACCAGGGGTGAGCTCCAGATGCCGCTTGTCGCGCGCGCCCGCAGCGGGCCACACGTGGCCATGCATCGAAATGTGAAAACAGATAAAAGTGAGTGGAAAAAACAATAGAACAATTAGTGCGCCCGCATTTAATTTAGGTTAGATATAAGTAGCAATAAGAATTTTCCTTTTTTTCTTTTCATATTTCCTTGTGTTGTAATAAATGTGTGAATTTGTGTATAAAAGGTGGTGTTAATTTAATCTAACCTTCCGCCATCTCCTTGCGACCATCAAAAATCTTGATTGCGCAACGACCACAACGTTGCGTTCATATCATATTAATATATCAAAAACGTATTATTTCATTTCAACTACTGTACGAATCAAATTTTTAAAATTATTTTTGGAAATATATAAGAAACGACACGAAAAATCACAGCACGATGTAAAAAAGTTATAAACACAAAAACAAGGAAAATCATTTATATATTGTATCGGAGAATATTGTTATGCTTGGTAATGAAACAGAAAATATAGTAATGTCTTAGACACACTCTCGCTATAGGAGGTTCAGGTGTAGGATTGCTGAAGAAAAGTGCGATGGAGATACTAGCGATGAGATATAAAGGAGTGAACAATTAAACTGGTTTTGTATTAGTATTAATTATTTCATTTCAATGAATCTATACAGTACTGCTAATGTAATTTATAATTACTTGATAAAGAATAAGGTTACATGAAAATTTCAGGGAAATGTTATATCTTTGGGCGTTTGGTCGGCGGTTAAATGAAAGAGTGATTATTGGCGTGTTGATGTTTATTGTGACAGTATGATAAAACAATGAAGACAGATATTATGAGTAGAATGAAGAAATGCGCGTGTATTATGAAATAAACCGAATCGGCGGTCTTGCTCGCCGCGCGTGGGCCGGCAAGATCTTTGGTAAAGGGTTCGCGGCAGCCGGCAGCACTTAGTCGCTAGCGTCGATGTCGGCTGAGACGACGGTGAATATGAAATGCTGTCCCCTACATATCTGTCTTATTTACCATCATGCTGTCTTCATTAATGGTGCGCAGAAGAAATAGAATGCCATAATCTATTTATGCACACTATTATTATCTCGTCCACTTTCATACATCTTCAACAGAGCCGTCTTCCAGTATCCGGTTTATTTGGTTACGCCAGGTCTTTCGCGGATACCCTCCACTCCTATTGCCGTTAATACTCTTCACATATATTTTTTCTTCACCATCGCTTCCTCACCTATACGTTCCACATGACCAAATCATCTCAGCGACGCTTTCTTTATATTATAAAAAGCTTTACATTTGCTTTTAATTTACTCATTTTTCCTTCTATCGTTCATTGATGTTAGATTGACAATGCCGCTGCAAGGCGAAATGCGTCTCTAATAAATTAGACAAATAGAATTAAAAGCAAGTGTTTTATTTTTACAAATCTGTTAAAAATAATAAAATAAGGATATTCAGCTCATCTCAAAGGCATCAATTGGTTTTTTTTCTACCATAAGGGCACACAATTTCACACCATATATAAATTTGCGACACTCCAGAGACTTGAAATTCTTCAAAGAATTGATTATTATGAGTAGGTCCTCATGTCCCTGCGGCAGTTCTAGCCGTCCGTGGAATATCCAAGTCTGTCGTCTATGATAATATTTCACTTTTCAAGGCTTCGTCGTGTTCGCCAAGAGGATCGTAACGAATGTCTCATAAAAGCCAGTAGGGTTGTCGCGGTACCCCAGGTAAGGCAATTATTTTTTAAAATACAACGAGCTATAACATTAACGTCAAAGAATTCAAATACGACCTTCATATATTTTTTTGGGTTTGACAACTCATTTTTCTTGAAATATCTACGCAACGCCTGGCTGCTGCAATTCGCGACCTTTCTCTAATACCTTAAGAGACCGGTATATTTTATCATTATATATGGTAGTGTTTTTTTTTTGTCATTCATGACACAATTGGGATATAGTGACCTCAACCTCCACAAGTTCCAGTCCCGGAACCTAAGAGTCCTGATATTGCCTTGTTAAGACTGTTATGTCATGCGAACTCGCAAGCATCTATTTTGTTTCCAGATATCGCGCCAGAAACATGGACCACGGTGACTTAAATGTTTCTGTCAAGACTGAACCGACGCTTCCTGGATACGGCGACGAAGAAAAAGAACGCGGCGGAGCTCTCTGTACTGCAGTGGGTAAATCACATATTGATATTCAAACGGATCCGGAAAACTTGCACGGTTTTTCTGTCAAAGCTGAATCAGGACCTCCAGGAGTACATGTTGGCAGTGAGTTGATTTTTATTGATGTACCAAATGTCAAGAAAGAATCTACTCACAGATACAGTTCTAACGTTACATCAGAACTAAGACCTGATGATGATGAAAGCGACGGCGATGAAGCGGTCAATTCTAATGAATGCAGGCCCATCGTCAAGTCAGAGCTAGAACTTTCCACTGAAAGAGACGACAGTAAAGTTGCCTATATTGAAATAGATATACCACACACTAATATCAAAAAGGAATTAGCTACCATCACAGGGTTTCGAGACGAAGAAGATGTAGATGTATCATACCCCGATATCAAGAAGGAATGTTTGAAGAATTGTGCGACCGCTGACATACTTACTGGTAGGGAAAATATTATACGTAACTTTAGATATTACTCTGTCCTCTCTAAATGTATACTTTAATGGAAATATCCTATATTGTTTACAGATGATTCGAGAATTCGGGAATCCGTAAACGAAGCGAGTACATCAAGTGAAGAAAGCAAGCGAAAATCAAAAATAGAGTGTGAAAAATGTAAAAAAATATTTAACATATCTTACTTGAAACACCATATGCGTACACACACTGAAAAAAAACCGTATCCTTGTTCAGAGTGCAGTTATACATCTAATACACGAAAAAAACTAATATTTCATATGCAAACCCACACTGGAATCAAACCCTTCGCGTGTTCTGTCTGCAGTTATTCTAGCACCACGAAAGGAAGCCTCAAATGTCACATGGCTTCTCACAACGTAGACAAGCCTTTCTCGTGTTCACTTTGTCCTTTTACGTGTAAACAGAGAGCGGACATCAGCAGACACGAGTTAACGCACACTGGTGAGAAACCATTTTCATGTTCCATCTGCACGTATACTTGTAATCGAAAAGGCAGTTTGAGGAGACACATGCTAACGCATACTGGAGAAAAACCATTCTCATGTTCACACTGTCCCGACACATTTAACCAGAAAGAAACATTAAGAAGACACATATTTACTCACACTGGAGAAAAACCGTTAACTTGTCCACACTGCAGTTACACATGCATTACGAAAGGAAATCTAAGATCTCACGTGCTGATTCACACGGGGGAGAAACTGTTTTCATGTTCACACTGCATTTATAAATGTAATCAGAAAGTTATGTTAAAAAGACATATGTTTACTCATACTGGAAAGAAACCCATCGCTTGTTCGCTTTGTAGTTATACGTGCGTCGCGCCAAGTTACCTGAAATCTCATATGCGTACCCACACGAGGACACTATGTAAAAAGTGAACACATTAATTCCAGAAAAATACTCCTGAATTTATTGGAATTGAGACCATACGAATATGTTACAAAATACTACACCGACGTGATCGGAGGACATACTAGAATGCGAAACTTTAAAAAAACCGTATAATTATTTTGGTTCAGTCATAGTTATAAGAAATGGTTTGGAACTTGGAATAAAGTGTATCCCAACACATACAAATACAAATTGAGTCGGCAAAGTGAGCGATGACCTGTCTAGCGAAGATATGGAGAAATCGCTCCATTCTAAAAGGAACCTTAATCTGTGTGGTCTGAAATCTCTGGCGTTCTCCATAGTTATATGAGAAACGGAAACATAGAGACTAAGTAGGCTTACCATAATTGTGTAACTTTAGAGCGTGACAATAGTATCTAAACCGGGACAATTATCGCTTTGCATTTGGTTCTTGTCTAAATTACCCATCCTACTGTTCGTCTTTAGTATGAATTCTAACCTTGACGCCACCAGACGTCAACTTGATCAATATTTGTTTATTGTTTGATTCCGACAACGCGATATCACTCGCGTTGTGGACCGTTCAACTCCAGCATTGTAATTTGTGAGCAGTGTTATTGTTTGGATGAACATCGCCGTCTTCAGTCGGGAGCGGTGATCGATCATACGCGTGCAACCATTGTCGACCAGTTCTTCTAAATAATTCCTTCCCCGAGATCGATGATTCTTCTACTGATTCCCTTCTCTCACAGATCTCTTTATTTATCCTCTCCCGATTCCTTCCCCACCGTGCGGTGATTTACAACCGTAATTATCGTAATCCATTTTGGTTTATGACAAAATATTTTATTTTATTTTATTTATTTTTTTTTGGAGAAACAAACAGTGTAACAATAATAACTGATAATTACATAATATATAAAAATAACACCAGTGAAGTTTCTTCGGAAATTAAATATATAGTACATAATAAATTAAAAAATAGTAAATAGTACATAATTAAATACATAGTACATAATAAACTAAAAAATAGCAGACTGATAAACAAAAATGCTTTTACATAAAAGTAAACATAATAAACTAAAAACTAGTATATATTAATAAAAAAATAATAATATTAATAAACTAAAAGAAGAAAAACAAAAAAATAAAAGAGTGATTTTAAACTGAATATACGAAGAGGAAAGGGTAAGGAGGGGAGGGAAATGGGATGCAATATATACAGTTTATGTTAATAGTTATTGAAAAGTTGGCGTAGTTTAAATTTAAAAGGAAGCAATTTATCGTTGAAAATGTCAATGTTATTAGAAAAATTTACGGCATTATATTTTGAGGTAGAGCGGATAATAAAACAATTTTTTATGTAATTAGTTCTACTCAAATTTGGGTAAAAAAGATTATTTGATCGTGTTTGTCGCGTTGGACAGTTGAAAGTTATTTGTTCTAATAAATAGGGCGAGTCAACTAAGTTATTTAAAATTTTATAGAGGTAGGATAAATCTTGAGTGTTTCTTCTATTTAAGAGGGGGGGTATTTTATGGTAACACTCACTTTCTGAATGAGATTTAATGTCTAAGCGAGCACGTGAATTTAATATATTAAAAAATTTATGTTGGACATTTTCAAGTCTGTCGCTGTAGGTGGAATAATGTGTGTTCCAAACTACCGATCCGAATTCAAGTTGACTGCGTACAAATGAGAAATATAGGATGATAAGAGTAAAAGGGGATTGGAATGGGTTAGACGTTCTAGCAATGAAACCGAGGAGTCTATAGGCCTTAGCGATTACCGACTCTATATGCGTAAAAGTTAATTTAGAATCCAAGATGATACCAAGATCCTTCACTTGTGTGCAGACACTGAGTATGTTACTATTAAGTTGATAATTATACGACAAATTAGATTTTTTCTTTGAAAATGAAATGATGTGACATTTAGCAATATTTAGAAAAAGTTGATTTTTTTGGCAGTAGATTGAAAGTCTATTAATATCATCCTGTAGCAGGAGGCAATCAGTGGGTGATTTAATTTCTTTGAAAATTTTGGCATCGTCAGCAAATAGTGAAAATTCAGAATTTAAGAAACATTCTTTAATGTCATTAATATAAATTAAGAATAAAATAGGTCCAAGGTGTGAGCCTTGTGGAACTCCAGATGGGACATTTTGGAATATGGAACTAAACCCTTGGATCACAACTGCCTGACTTCGATTTTTGATATAGGAAGTAAACCATCTGTATAGGTCTCCGTGTATACCGAGACATCGCAACTTTCTCAGAAGTATTCGATGATTGATTTTATCAAAAGCTTTTGAGAAGTCAGTGTACAGTGTGTCTACTTGTAATCCTTTGTCCATCGCCTTCAAAATAATGTCGGTAAATTGTAAGAGATTTGATTCTATAGACCTCTGTGGAAAGAAACCGTGCTGATTGGGGATAATTATAGGACGCACACTTGGGAATAATTGATCGTATATCATTTTTTCCATTAATTTACTGAGAATTGACAATTTTGAAATCGGTCTGTAGTTTTCAACATTTTCTTTGTCACCACTTTTAAATATTGGGGTTATATGCGCCTTTTTCCAAAATCCTGGAAAGTGACCATCCCGTAAAGATTTAGAAAATATAAGAGAAATTGGTTTTGCTAATTCCACGGCGCATTGATTCAGAAAGATAGAAGGCAATTCATCAGGGCCAGCACCCTTCTTGGTGTCTAGGTTTTTTAAATATTTTAAAACGATCGCTTCATGAAAGTCAATAGATTGAGTATCGAGGTGACTATATACGTGACAATCATCTTCTGTATCAATATCATGGACGTTTGTGGAGACGTAGACAGAGTGAAAGTATTCATTAAATACTCTACATATATCAGCACCATTATCAGCTTGTTGGTTTTTGTAATAAACACTATCAGGAAAATCTGCGTTTCCTCTACGTTTGTTTTTTACGTATGACCAGAATCTTTTTGGGTCTGTTTTGATTTTTGATTCAGATTTTTTTATAAACTGTTCAAAGCATTCTTTCGCATTTTTTTTCTGTCGCTTTCTCAAGAGGTTGAACGTTTGATAATCAGAGAGGTTACCATACATTTTCCACTTTTTGTGGTAAAGTAACTTTTCTTTGATAGTTTTAATTAACGAAGAGTTATACCAACTGGGAAATTTCGCTACAGATTTAACCGAGATGGTTGGAACATGTTTTGATATAATGTTATTAACAATTGTATAAAATGTTTTTAAAACATTTTCCAACTCCAAATCATTCAATCGATGCGTCCAATCAACTTTAGACAACTCATTCCTAATTAATGAGTAGTCGGTATCGTGAAATTTTTTTATAATTCTTGGAGATGGACGCATAGCGATTCCTTTTGTTATCGATAATTCTATGATTAGGGATTTATGATGGGGGTCTTCGGGAGTCAGAGGATCGTTACATTTAAAAATATGGCATGAGGCATTGTTTGTTATCACCAGATCTAATATTCTACCGTTTTGGTTTGTTTGATCGTTATACTGAGAGAGTTCTGTAAATGATAAGAATTCCAAAAGGTATTGGCTGGCTACACTATTATAATTTGAGGGGTTCATTACATTAGATCCATTAGAAGGCAACCATTTAATAGTAGGTAAATTAAAGTCTCCCAGCAATAAAAACATATTATTAGGATGATCGGTTCTTATATCACTGACCATATTTAAATGTTTTAGTAAATTAGAATGGTGATCAGGGCCTTGCGGGTGATAAGATCCACAGACAAAAATGTTTTGATACACCCCGGATGACAATTTAATGTTTACCCAGAGGTCCTCACCACAGGTATGCCAGGATTCCATAAGCTTTGCATGCAATGACGCTTTGATAGCTATAAGAACTCCACCGCCATATTTAGAGTGATTTCGGTCTCTTCTAAAAATATTGTACCTGTTATCTGCAATTTCACTATTATTGATATCATTACGTAGCCAAGATTCAGTAAGGCAGATGATATCGTATTCGTTATTTAAAATTTGATTAAAGATTTTTGTTGTCTTGGTGCGTAAACCGCTAACATTTTGATAGTAGACAGATAGACTAGCCATCAGGTACAAATTTTATAAAAAAATGAAAATATGTTATAAGAAATTGTGAGGAAAAGTAAAAAGATATACCATAGATAAAGAATAAGAAATATTGCAGAAAGGGAAAGGAAGGTAGGGAGGGGGAGAGTGGTAATATAATAGAAATAGTTTAACAAAGTGAAAAATAGATCAATTGTAAAAAGGGTAAATAATCCGTGAGTGACGACGCAGAGTATATAGCGGTGTATGTGATTACTAGAAGGATCGATGAATGGTGCCACCAAATTTTTGTTCAAAAAATTTTAAGATAAATTTGGAAGTACAGTTGAAGCTCATATCATGCATGGCTGTGTGAAAGGAAAATGTGGCCTCTTTGGCCGTAATAACTAAATCATCTTGAATGGAATCGTTTTTAAAAAATGAGCTATAGAAAATTCTACAAAACATTGTGGTCCTCACCACGGCGGTTTTTTAAAAATGGCTAGTCTTTTTGCAGTTCACTCGTAAATTTACAAAATATTATTGTAAATAGTATTAATATCGGGTTCAAATTAATACAAAAAATAAAAAAATTTCTAAACAAGTAATAACGCTTGGAATGTGGCGGTTTTGTTCGATTTTGTCGATATAATTAAAATGTGTTATATCGAATTATGCACCGAGGAGCAGAATTTAAGAGGCCCCTTTCAATATTAATAAATCCTTTTTGGTTTTTAACGAAAATATTGGTTTGTATAATTCATTCAAATCGGAAGTTGTTATACTTATTTAAAAACTATGATTAAGATCGTACCTGTGGTGGACTCATGGTACCACCTTGTGGTAGTTTACAGTAGCTCGCTGAAACGAGGCTTACCGATTCCCAGCGAACTTGTACTGGATACCATCAGAGTTGCCGCTGCGCTAGTGAGGCGACCGCGAGACCATGGCCGGTTGACAGTAGAAAAGACGAGAACCATTCTGCTTCTGTGGCTGGTGCCTTTAATAAGTCCTGTCTTTAAGTGTAATTTACCCTGTACTTTTGTATATAACAGCTGTCTATACATAATGGTGTGTTCCAACTGTGAATCGAGAATAAATCGGCACAATAAAACACAACGCATAGTATCATTTAACCCTTTAGATGCCATGAGTGCGTTAACACGCCTAACTTTGTATGTCACTGTAAGCGTATTAGCACGCACTTTTGGACTTTGAATTAAAGTTATATTTTTAAATCATCTTGCCATATTTAAACGACAGGTCTCAGCTTTTGATAAATATGTCAAGACCCTCAAAGTCAAGTTTTCCATTTCAAATAAAGTTGTTGGTAAATAGGACAATTAAAATACCCTAGTTGTCATCCTTTACTACTATGCAAGTCAAAAACCTATTGCGAATGAGAGTTAAATGTGTTACTAACACTTATTCCGCATCCAAATTCCTACCCTTTACTCATCCTACTGTTCATCTTTATTGTGAATTCTAACCTTGACGCCACCAGACGTCGACTTGGTCAGTATTGGTTTATTGTTTGATCCCGACAACGCGATATGATTCGCGTTGTGGACCGTTCAACTCCAGCATTGTAATTTGTGAGCAGTGTTATTTATGTGTGACGTGATTGGAAGCGGTAATCGATCATACGCGTGCAACCATTGTCGAACAGTCCCTTCCCTGAGATCGCTGGTCCTTCTACAAACCATCCCGATTCCTTTCCCACCTTGCGGTGATTCCGATTTACAACCGGAATTATCGTTATCCATTAAATATAGCGGTGTATGTGATTATTAGAATGATCGATACGAAGTGTGTGTGTAGATGTGTCTAGAGCAGGCGAAACAAATAATAAGTTACATACAGTTGGTGTCGTTTATTGAAGATAGTTGTACAAGTCGTATAATCAAGATAATTATACAATTACAGGTGAAAATACATAGTAAGCACATATAAGCTCTTTGATGGCTTTCACAGAAAGTCGGCCGAGAAGAAGTGACTGATTATGGCTGAATTTGTTTGATAGCGGTATGCCTGCGCCTTTAAGGTCGACGAGAGCCTGGTTTATCAATCAGATGACCGTAAGGCGCGTTCAGACCCTACGCAGACTTTCACACTAATGTAAAAATAGTAAACTGAATAATATTTGTTGTATTTAACATAATGCAGAAGATCACGGAGATAAATCTGGATGTAAAAATTAAAATACATTAAATTTGCAGGATATTTTTTTTAAATTTTCGACAGTTTTAAAATACTTTAATTTAGTGAAAACAAACAATATATATTAATATTTAAATAGTATTTGCTAACATGCTTTGGGGTATCAACTATTGTAAACTAAGTTTTGTAACAAAAACAATAATTTCCCAATAAATAATATTTATATCGATAATGTGTATTTTTTATTGTTTTGTTTGCTTCATTCTGATGGTCCCGAACGGCATGATTACCGTCATATTTGCGCTCTTGTAATTTTAATTTTAAAATGCTGAAATAATACATTTTCATCGATTTTAAGGAAAATTACGATAAGGTAACATTTTATGTACGTAATTTTGAAAGTTTGTCGTAATTGAACAGTCCGTGTACATTCAACACATTTGTTTTTAAAATCTAGTAAAATTCTACGTAATTATGAAACAAACAGATAAGAAAACGGCAGAGAATATTTTTGAATGCAGTACAACGTTAATGACTTTTGACTAATTTCAAAACAAAATGTTTCAATAAATTATTTAATTTTCAATTTACTTATTAAAATGAAAACACACGTATTATTTCATTCCCCAATATCAATACAAAAAAAATGGATAAAACTCTAGATACGAGTTCTTTTTTTACATCTTTTCTCAAATGAGAAATCAACTATTTATTTGTCTTCTCTTTCCATAAAAACCTTCCTCTCCAGTTTGTTTAGGTATTTATTTGATATTATAAGCAGTTTAACTGTTAGTTTAATCTTGAAACAGTACCGTGAAATGCTCCAACATTGCCCGCTTTTTTCATAAAACTTGATATTTCACGAAAATATATTAAGAAAAGGTATATTTTTTAAATGACAAGAGACAGTAACATGATCGCACAATTGGATTTTTGAAAACAAAAACAGGAAAAATACAATAAAAAAGGGCAAAATTTGATTTTTTTTTATGTGGGCGAAATTACCTGCAATTTTAGCCAACTTTGCCCACTTCTTATTTTCATCGAAATACGCCCTTTACGGACCTACAGATAATATATATTGTAATCGTCCAGGAAAAGACTGAGTTGTAAATAAATACGGAAGTTTAATTAACAATACGTAAGTCAAAAAATGATTGGGCAATGTTACCAAGCCGTCTCCAAATTGTGAAATACTAAATTGGCACCACAAAACGACATCCTGTTTGCACAAGCTTTAACAGGCGACTGACTCACATTAAAAGCAAAATAGATTTTGTAATATTGCCAAAATAATGTTGAATTTTTTACTACAGGCGAAATATTGTTACCATATTCAATACTTTTTTTAATATTTCAAGTTGAACTTAAAACTTCCCTTATGGGCAAACATACCCCTAGAGGCAAAGTTGGCGCATTTGACGGTATGTACTTCGGGTAGAATTTCACAAATTTCAAACTGGAAAAATGAAAGTACGTTGTTAAAGAGTCGCTTTTCGCTTCTCCGGTATCATCTGTATCTCCACATTGCAGCTGAGGTTTGTCTGCTATAAATTACAAAAAAAAAATATTATAAATTACATTCAAAATTTCCTGTAAACGATCATTATCTACAATAAGTAAGATATTATTGAAGTGGCACTTTCCTTCGATTCCGTTATTAGCTTTAACCTAACTTTCGGTGAAAAAATTAATATCTTTATGTATATCCTCTGTAGATAGTTTTATAAAATGGAGAGATAGATACTTTTGCTTCCATCACATCGGTTATTTCATTTTTCAAAATGATCTTTCGATCACAGAAAAATTCTTTAATTTTGCTATAAATATTTCTAGTTTGTTTTGTAATAAGTCGTCAATTTCTTTAATTTTAAATTGCAACTTGTGTGGGCACTTTAAATACTTTTAGTCAGCTCTTTTTACCACCCGGCAGTACTGCTCGGTCATTGTAAATGTTTCCGAGTTCATTTCTATTGTTTATGTATGTTTTGCACAGATGACATATCAATTGATCATTTTTGAAAGATTAGTTACTGTAAACTGATAGCAATACGAGTAAAGAATTTCACCTCCTAGGTGAATTTAAGCACCTATTTTTGATCGCACGAATGCCTAAATGCACTGTGAACATAATTTTTTTTAAATATGCGTACGAACAATACATTTCATGCTTGATTTAAGATTGCACAAATAATAACACTGAGAACACGCAAACAGTTTCTACACAGAATGCTTAAGCGAATGCCTTTTTAAGTGTGATTTTTGTGTGAACGAATAATTACAATGTGAGCACTTAAACGGTTTCTCTCCAGTATGAGTGAAAATGTGTGTTTTTAAGGAGCTCTTTTGACTACACACATAAGAGCATTGTGAACATGAAAACGGTTTCTCCCCAGTGTGAGTGAGAACGTGTGTTCTTAAGGAGCTCTTCAAACTACACACATAAGAGCACTGTGAACATGAAAACGGTTTCTCTCCAGTATGCCTAAGAGCGTGTCTTTTTAAGTACGCTTTTCGAACGCACGAATAATTGCAGTGTGAACATGAAAATATTGCTCCAGTATGTGTAAGCTCATGACTTTTTAGATTTGACATTTGGTAGCACGAATAACTGCACTGCGAACACGAAAACAGTTTCTCCTCAGAATGTATTAATACATGAACTCTTAAGTAAGCTTTCCGATTGCACGAGTATGGGCAGTGCGCACACAAAAACAGTTTCTTACCAGTATGCGTAATCTGATGATTTTTTAAATACGATTTGTGATAGCACGTATAATTGCACAGTGAACATGAATACAGGTACTCACGAATATGCGTAAGCTCATGAATTTTCAGACTGGATTTATGATTACACGTATAATTGCACTTCGAACACGAAAACAATTTTTCTCTAGTATGCGTGAGCTTGTGAGTTTTTAGATTTGATTTTTGATTGCACGAATAATTGCACTGTGAACACGAAAAGAGTTTCTCTCCAGTATGCGTAAACTCATGACTTTTTAGATTTGATTTTTGTTTGCACGAATAACTGCACCGTGAACATGAAAACAGTTTCTCCCCAGTATGTATTAGAACATGAAGTCTTAATGAAGCTATTCTATCGCAAGTGTACGGACACTGAGCACATGAAAACGTTTTTAATCTCGTGGAAGAAAGCGGGTGCCTAATTGAGGGCTCTATAGAGGAGAAACTGGCCTTCTGTGCTGGATGTACTTCAGGGGCGGGCGGAGGCTCAGATGGTGCTGCCGAAATAGAATCTTGAATCGTCAAAAGATCTGCAATGTAAATAAATTGTTTGTGGGAATTATATGCTGAGCTTTTAATAAAATGTTGACACAGCACAACATTATTTGAGAGTCTACTATATTAGACCACCTGCATAACAGTCAAAACAGTAATGACGAATGTGCTAGAGGGGCGGTGGCCCTGGATAGTTCCTTGTGGCCCTCGGTCACGGAGTGTCTCCATCCTCCAGGAGTTAAGATAACAAGAACACAATCAACAACATACGGCTAAAAGATTCTTACAAGGTTTGCATATGTTGCCAGAAGAGATGGGAAGCTTGCGATACCAGGGACAGCAGCGACCAAGAGGACTCTCTCCTGCAGGCTGAATAGACCAAGTCAGAGAGTTATCATGGTGCTTTTTAAACACTACAATCATAGCTCAAGATCAGGAGAACTGGAGCCGGATTGTGCTATTAACTTTCCAATATCGCGGATGAATCGGCTTGGTAACAAATTGAATTTCGTTAACATTTTTCGTATTTGTATAATACATAAATTTTACGTAGTTTTTAATGAAAAAAAAAAGTTATATTTAAACTGTTACATTGAAATATTAATTAAAAATGTACTGTTATATTTAAAAAAATATTCTCATGTAAAGGACCACAAGGGTGTTGATGGATATAAAATAAAAATAAGTTTGTCACTTCAGGAGACCACAAAGGTCATCGTTAAACATGCGATCAAAGAAAATAATATATCTCCGAATTATCGAGTCTACTGCGACCCCTGCCGGTCCCCAAATCCACGCGGCTTCAATATTACTTCACATTAATATGTATATTTTTGGTCCACGTGTGATATATATCCATCCTTTTAACGTGTGATATATAACGTGCGGGGATTCTATGGTTTAGTAATTATAAGATGTATCTTCTTACCAACACACTGGTCGGCCTTCTTGGAGTGCTCCGATCGCTCCTGCTTGATGTCAGGGTACCATATTTCTATATCAGTATAGGGTGTTCCACGGCCTGCTCCCTCACCACCCTTAGTGTTAGAACACATTTCTGAAATCAAAAACAAATCGATGTACTACCCTTTTAGTACTGTACTTCTGTGTACTGCATTTCTGTAAAATTAACGAAAATTCTACCCATTTCAAAATTTTTATCCAAATGCCGGCAACCGCGCAATAGACTCATCTATGATTTAAAATCCATAGATTATCATCTGTCAAACTAGTAAGATTAATGCACAAAAAAAATTGAGGTTATCAGGATATAATGGATAGCGCCTCTCAAAGTGCACTGTACCGTGCCGTGCGTTATGTGTTTGTGTCATTGATGCCATCTGTCGTCGGATTACATTAGCCTTAGCTGGTGTTGTATCGTCCTACAACTGTGTTTTTTAAAGTTATTTATTTTATTATGATGGTTATAGTTATTTAAGTGTTAGTTTGACATATTCACTATAACATAATCCTTTGACGGTCAAAATTTGTGGTGTTATCGAGGATTAGAATCGAAGGTATACATCTGCTTACCACCGCATTGGTCGGCCATCCTGGAGTACTCCTGCTTGATGTCAGGGTACGATATATCAATATCAGTGTACGGAAGTCCACCCCCTTCTCCATTATTGCCACTCTCGGCTGCAGACCCTGGTTCAGGCTTCACGGCAGGAGGATCGTCTGGGGCAGCGCGGTCCATGGTTCTATCTAGTACCTCGCAAAGAGTCCGAGACGTGGTGAACAAAGGATGATTGTGTTAATGGCGGCTGAGCATAGACACGAGCGAACCATAGACGAATAATTCTGAATATTCTACTGCGAGTTTATTTGAACTTAACCTTCATGCGCTCGCGATAGATAGATTGACAGGCGTGTCAATCTATCTAGCGGCGTTCAGTTGACCTCCCAAGAGTTCTTATCGTTCTTATGAGGTTTTATTTCTTTAAAGTGCATATTTCTATATAATACGGACATAGGATCTCTAACACAATTTTGATCAAAATTATTTATTTATCAATAAAATATTATAACCTTGGTAAATAAACAAACAAAAAAAAGTCAAATACCCAAATGGAACATAATAATAGCTAGTAAATTTTCAGTAGTTCATTTTTTTTAACCCTATATGTTGTGAATATATTAATATTAGAATTTAAAAAAGAATAACCATTGTTACTTTTGACAAAATAAAAATATATTTTGATGGAAAAAGTACAAAAGCAGGAAGAAAAAACAGTAATAGTGAAAGGAAAAAACTTATATAAAGTTATACAAATACTGCAGTACTGAAAAATTCTATAAAATAGAGAAATAGTGGGATGAAAAAAAATTCTTACATTCCGAAGTTGACGAGTAGAAAAAAATGTGGTAAGCGTTCGCAAGGCGGTGAACTGACCGTCGATCCTGACCTCATCTAGTTTGAAGCTGTAGTGAGTGGCAGAGAGAAGTGAGTTGAGTGAACTGTGAGTAGGATCTAGCGGAGAAGAGTGCAACTAGAGAATACCCTTGCCACCGCCCTCTAAACTTTGTGGAGTGAGTTTTACGTAAAAATTCAAAAAGGCGGTCACTTGACCGCCCACGCAGAGCATGAAGGTTAAATGACTGATAATTTGTTGATAGGTGTTCCAAATAATTTTGACTTTGAACATTGATAGTGGGCTTCAGTCAAGTGACTTGATATATGCTACTACTAGTACCATAGACAGACATTAAATGTTTTGAACATCTGTTTTCGAGATCCTGCCACCGGACATCGCACCACTGATGCGATAGTTTTCTCGCTTCGCAACGTCGAGAGGATAGACTGTCACTCACCTAGCACAGAGGTATTTGATAATACGCATCAAGAATCTGAACTTACCAGGGAGTACATTTTGGTAGCAACCGGACGCCGCCATTGCTCGAGTTTTGCAGTCGAGGCATTCAGCGAATTCGCCACGAGTCTAATTGGAACCGGCGCTCGCTGTGCAGGGATACCGTGTCGAAGCCGCATCTGCGCATAGCTTTGGAAACGATCTCGTTATTTTCTTCAGAACTTTTAAAGCTACCAGTGCATATTTTGTAGATAATTTAAAATTCTAGTGAATTCCTTCGACAACTTCTTATTGTTATGAAAGATAATGCAGCTTAAAAAATCACCACTAACCTAGTACTACGGATGCTGTTTTTCTGCTCTTCGTGGGTTGTATTATTTTTCTGTTGTGGTCCAATCTTGGGTGTGGATGCGCCGACTCGATCTCCACGAATTGTTTCGACCGGCCGAAACAATTAAATAGCGGAGCCGATAAATAGGTCCTAATCTGGCGGAGTACCGACTGCAATTGTCAATCTCTTCGACGCGGTTTGACAGCGACTTTAACACTACATAAATCTATCATACCATCAACAACAAAAACCATGGGTGTCAGTCGAAGGAATAAGAAAGTGTAAACACATAGTGAAGGACATTTGACACTCGAACTCATACAATATTATTGTACTGAATGTGACATGGTCGCCTATACGTGACTGTAATCGTCAGGTTAGGACACCATGCTTCACACCACCAACTTTGGTTGCAGAATTTACATACTGTCTTGCCTGTCCCCGATGATAGTTTACCGAGATCCAGCTCGAGGCTACGCCCCTGACAACATTTTTATAATGTAGTTATTATTTATAATAAATCTTCTAAAACTGAGCCCTTTCTTTAGATGCTTGACTTGCAGAAATAGTACACTTAACCTGAAAACCAAAAATATTTGTATTTATCACTATTTAACATCTCATCTATTTTCTAAGCGATAATTTAAATGAATAATTAAAATAGTTGCCTATTAATTTTGAAACAAAACTAAAATCAAGTAAATTCTACATATGACAGCGAGTGTGCACAGCTTGTGACATATTTTATAAATGAATCTCTATTTTTAAAAAAATACCATTATGCACATTTTCGAAAGTAAGCAACAAAAACCTATTACTCTCAAGGAATGTAGACAAATGTCGTAATTTCATATTTATGAACTGTGTTTTTTACACTATTTAGGTTTATTAATTTGCATTTAGTATCTCATACCAGTGTCAAAATTTTTGTCAGCCAAACACAAACAGAAGATTGTCAGCCCGTGCCATGCCAGAATAAACTTTATAGCATTCAATGCAAGGAAAGCTGACAAAATAAAGGATTTATGAGGAAGGATAAAAGCAACTGAGGCTACTGGATTAGCTTTCTAATTTAGTACAATAAACAATTTGGTAACATTACAAATTACAATCATAATGCGAGAACTGTCACTTTGTAAGTGTATGTTAGTGTGTGTGTGCGTGTCATAAAAGTGAGTAGACGAGTGGTGGGGGATGAACCTTATAAGAGGCCGTTTCTAGGGGAACAGCTCTCTTCCATCAGAGATTTTTACCTGGTTCTTTTTAATTATTTTTTTTCCTTGCTTCTCGATGTATGTACCGAGTGAGATAAACACAAATGTGTTATTTTATCATATCAGTATAATATGCATTTAAGTAAGGATGGAATCAGAATGTTTTTCTCACTTGACCTAAGCTAACATATTGAATATCTTTATCCCATCGAATTAATGTTGGCTAACTTATTGAGTACATTTATTCATTGAAGGAATGTTAGCTAACTTATTGTGGTGATAAAAGTAATTTGCAAATGTTTAAGCTACTTAAATAATAAGTGTGGGAAGGTTGGTTGTGTTCTGGTAAAAACCATTTTTATCTGAACTTGTTTATTCTCATCGGGGAGAAGCCACCGAGAGCAAGAAACAACACAGAATACGTAAAGGCAATGGAAAAACGAAGAACGGTTAGTGGAAGGTGAGATTCGGGATGCATCTGCGGTCCGATCGGTTCGGGAACTCGGCGCAGATTGTTTCGCAGACCGCCTCTTCTGCTGCGTGTGTTGGTGCACATCTGTGGTGCACGTGTGTCACGGCCGCCGGGCGGCACAGTCCGGCCTTCCTGGAACGTTTCCGCCTTGCACGCGTGGGATGGTGCAATACCAAGAAATGACAAAACGAGATACATCTGGACGATGCGCGCGAGCCGCCACATAAGTATAATTTATAATTAAAGAACAAGTTTTTAAATATTTAGGGTTAACTATTATTACAAACACTATTAATATACAGGCATACTTATTTTAGTACTCAATTGGTTCCTGAAACGTATAAAATTAGAGAAATCTAAGAAAAACACGGAAAAGTGCTTTTTATTAATTTATTTAATATGTTGTAGAATTAGAAATTTATCTTTTACAAATATATAACGATTAGTGTGTGGTGTTTACTTTATAAATTTATCAATATATAGTTGTGTGATAGAATCGTGCAAGTTCATTAGTTGAATAGTAGATATAAAAATAACAATTTGTAGGCCATTTCAGAAATGTGAATACTGAACATGATTATTTAAGTAAATATAACGAAAAATTAAAAGGATAGACAGAATACAGTTATGTAATTTAGATTTTCTTTATTACTGCAAAAATAATTGGACTGTGAACACGAATACAATTTCTCCCCAACGTGTATTAACACGTCGACTAATACATAAACATTCAGATAGCATGTATGCGAGCACTGCACACATGAAAAAATTTCTAAATACTAATTTAATGTATTATTTATAAATATATACATATAAAAAAGTTTTCTGAATAATTACAACTTCACAATAAGAATGTGTTCTACATAATGAAATAATTTCTCTCCAGAATCCTTTTTACACTTAATTGATATTTGCACTACAAATTTCACTGTGAACCCAAAAGTAGTTTTCTTCCAGAATGCGTAAGCTCATGCCTTTTTAGACTTGATTTACGAATGCACGAATAATTGCACTGTAGACAAGAAAACAGTTTCTCTCCAATATGCGTAAGCTGATGACTTTTAAGATTTGATTTATCATTGCTTGAATAATTACACTGTGAACAGGTCAACAGTTTCTCACCAGAATGCGTAAGGTCATGCCTTTTTAAACTTGATTTTTGTTTGCATGAATAATTGCACTTTGAACAAGAGAACAGTTTCTCTCCAGAATGCGTGAGCTGATGACTTTTTAGATTTGAATTTCGAAAGCACAAGTAACTGCACTGTGAACACGAAAAGAGTTTCTCTCCAGTATGAGTAAGTTCATGAGCTTTTATTCTCGATTTATTATTGCACGAATAATCACACTGTGAACACGAAAACAGTTTCTCCCCAGTATGTAATAACACGTGAACTCTTAAAGAAGCTTTGCGATTGCATGTGTACGAGCACTGCGCACAAGAAAATAATTTCTCTCCAGTATGCGTAAGCTGATGACTTTTTAGACTTGATTTAAAATTGCACGAAAAATTACACAATGAACACGAAAATAGTTTATCTCCAGAATGCGAAAGCTGGTGCCTTTTCAGTCTTGATTTAAGATTGCACGAATAATTGCACTGTGAACAAGAAAATAGCTTCTCACTAGAATGCGTAAGCTGGTGACTCTTTACATTTGATATCTTGTAGCATGAATAATTGCACTGATTACATGAAAATGGTTTCTCCCCAGTATGCATTAACACATGAATTTTTAATGAAGTTTTTCGATTGCACTTATAAGAGCACTGCGCACACGAAAACAGTTTATTTTCAGTATGCGTGAGCTCATGACTTTTTAAATTTGATTTTTGATTGCATGAATAATTGCACTGTGAACACGAAAACAGTTTCCCATCAGAATGCGTAAGCTCGTGCCTCTTTAGACATGATTTGTAATTGCACGAATAATTGCACTGTGAACACGAAAAGAGTTTTTCATCTGTATGTACGAGCTGATGACTTTTTAGATTTGCTCCATTATTGCACGTATAATTACACTGCGAACACGAAAACAGTTTCTCCCCAGTATGTATTAACATATGAACTTTAAAAGAGGATTTACGATTGCACGTGTACGGGCACTGCGCACATGAAAACGTTTTCTTACCAGTGGAAGTGAGCGGGCGCTCACTTGAGAGCTTTATAGCAGAGAAAACGGTTTTCAGTGCTGGCTGCGCTCCAGGGCCAGGTGGGTCTGCCGAAATAGACCCTTGTATTTTCAAATGATCTACAATATAAATAAAGAAGTCAGAAATAAATATTTTATTTAAAATCGGGTAAGTGGGTTACATTAATATATGAATATAATCGGATATAAGGTGCAAACTCACAGTTCTAAAAATGCAAAGTACTAGAGTGTTGAGTTCTTATTGAAACGTTGTCACTGCACAACATTATTTGAGAGTCTACCATATTAAACCAGCTACTAAATATTCAACGCGGAAGGTGGTAGAAGAACATCCACTGGCGCTGGATCCCTTATGGCTCTCAGTTACCCGAGAAGACAGGAAGGAATATCACCATTAATCATATTTATCTTAGAACACATATATATATTTAAAATATTGCATATTAAACTTGATAGTCTTGATTAATTATGGCTAGTCAACTATTAAGTGCTTGCAAGATATACTAGAATTTTTTTCCATATTACTGTGACAATACTGGGACGGTTGCTCAGTGTATTTCTCCCTTACACAAATTACAAAACTTGAATAACGAGTATGCAGATGTCGCTGGTGTTTGGAATATAATATTATTATCATTAAAGATCATTACAAGTAGAATATATTAGTATTTTTTCTTTTCTTCTCTGTCTTTGTAATTATTATACTTTTACTTTGAGGATATTATTGTTTTTATACATTGCCGTATTGATATATTAAATTAAACAAATAAATATCCGTTTGATGCTATCATACTGTTAAAAATATTTAAGGAAATTACTAAATCCATCTAGGAATTTTGTAGCGTTGCATTCAAACACGCTTCCTAATATGATTAGACTAGTTAAAAACTCAATTACAAAAAAAAAAAATGTACGAGGTTGCGATATATTCCTCTGTATTAAATATAAATTAAAGACAAGATTGTTAATTACGTTATGTATATTATTATTAACGTATGTATTATAAAGTAATGTGAAAAAGGGTATTTGAACCGTAAAAAAAAAATATATATATATATATATATATATAAACGAGAAAAGTTAATTTTAAATTCAAAATGATTCCTCAATAATGCTTGAAAAAATATAAAACTATTGATACTGTGGTGACTCTGCACGCGCCCGTAGACACGGCCCTGTAGAGACTCACATATCAACCGACCCAAACCATAGCGACCAATCAGCAGACGAAATAAGACATTATCCACTCGAGTCGGATACTGTCCAAGCAACTAGCGATCACTCATCCGCAGACCGTCATAGACATCTCCATTCAACAGCATCTCGAGCGAGCCACTCCAGAGTTCAACGCGTATTTAACTGTATGATTCATCTTTCATTTCTAGTTGCAATAACAGATACCCTACATTGCGACATACAAACAACACGAGTGAGATGTTAGAAGCTTCTGTCTCACAGCAACAAAGCCTTCAGACACAATCACGAGTCAATCATATTTAAATCACCTCAACATCCACACAGTCTAACTTCAACTATACAAAAGAGGACTACCAACAATGACAAAAGTCAATAGTATTAAACAAATCAACAGCTACGCTCGCACTATTTAAATCGAACCACAATTTCAACGAACAATTTTCATAAAATATCATTTTGTTATAAAATTTTATAATATTAGTTTAGATCTTAATCACGTTTGTTATAAAAATGTCGATAGCCATCGCCATAATTAAATATCTTTATTTTTAGAGGTGTTCAATTTTATTTTTGTATATTGTTGTTGTATGTATATATGTACAATGTTTATCGATGGCCGTATACATGGATTCGTTCCGCTTCTGAGACATCGAGTTGTTGGCGAGCTCATCACCGACTCTCTGGTGCAGGCGGCGCTCTCGTGGAAAGCTGGTTCCCTGACCAGAGAATGGCAGCGCCTACAGAATAGCTACATACACAACAATGGCCGTGACTGAACTAGTTATATATGGAATATTTATATTTTGTGTGTATACATGTGTGAACTTTTTACTTTTTTTATTTATTAATATTTTCTTTGGTTTTCTTTTTCATAGCATTATATTTATTTCATAACCTTAATGTATAACTTAATATGTATTTAAAAAAAAATCTGATCACGCTGGAATAAACACATTATTACACAATATATATGTATATATATATAGTCCGTAGTCTTTAAGGAATTTATTTCTTTCGAACAACTGTTGATTTGATTTAAAATATAATGTATGAGTTAACAGTTGTTCGAAAGAAATAATAAAATAAATTATTCCTTAAAAGACTACGGATTGGTAATCCTAGGAAATTAGATCCTCACCAGAACGCTGGTGGACCATCCTGGAGTACTCCGAGCACTCCTGCTTGATGTCAGGATACGATATGTCTATATCCGTGTAGGGCGCTCCACCGCTTGCTCCACTACTGCAGCCATCATTGCTGGAACCTATTTCTGTAATCAAAAACAATAATCCGATATACCAGAGCTGGAGAGTCGCCTGTGTCCCGGGTGGCAACCAGGACTGCTCTTCTGGTGTAGTGGGTTTGGTACGTCGGTTCTGTGTGTCCCCGGAGAGGGTTCACTCACACAGAAGAAGATTGAACAGTAGTAGTGTTAAAACGTCTAACCACTTACCTAACTTAATGTACAGGGTGGTCCAAAAAAAGTGATAATATCTCGTAACACACGAGTGATTTCAAAATATAATATAATTAATTATAAATCTTAATGTAATTTTTTTTGCAAACTATTCAGCTAATCAGAAATCACTAAAACACCCCATACTGCATCATCTACTGTCCTGTTCGGTGGCCACACGCCTGGTGAGATGAAATTAACATTCTCACGACGAAGAAAGTTGATTGTATTTCTGACTGCGTGAGATGGAGCACCATCCTGCTATAATGTCTAGTTATGCTGTGATGTCTAGCTATATTTCAGGCATTGTTTTGAAACTCTTTGATCATTTTCCTAGCACCCAGACGTTTTTCAGTTCGCAAATTTTTGATCAGAATACGGTTTTCTGTAGTGATTTTTGTCATTTTGACAATTTGAAAAAACCAAATATAAACAGTGGGAAAATGAATAATCAAAGATTGCGACTGAAAATTGTCGAAATAAAACGAAATATAGGTAAATAGATAAGTAAGTAAACAATTTTAGTTACGGTTAATATGGTTAAACTAACTTAGATGTAATTACATCACATTTTACGAAACGTTGTCACTTTTTTTAGGCCATCATGTATATGCATATTAATTTATACTAATCGTAGTTAATGTACACAATATCTGTATCTAAATGTTGGCAAAGATGCAAACAAAACTAGCTTGCAATATCTATGACTTAAAAGCCATAGAAGATGGACAGACCTGTCAAATAAATACTACCGTGAAATGCTCCAACATTGCTCGCTTTTTTCATAAAACTTGATATTTCTCGAAAATATATTAAGGAAGGATATATCTTTTAAATGACAAGAGACAGTAACATGATCGCAGAATTGGATTTTTGTAAACAAAAACCGGAAAAATACAATAAAAAAGGTCAAAATTAGATTTTTTTATGTGGGCAAAATTACCTGCAATTTTAGCCAACTTTGCCCACATCTTATTTTCATCGAAATACCCCCTTTACGGACCTATAAATAATATATATTGTAATTGTCCAGGAAAAGACTAAGTTGTAAATAAATACGGAAGTTTAATTAACAATACGTAAGCCAAAAAATGATTGGGCAATGTTACCAAGCCGTCTCCAAATTGTGAAATACAAAATTGGCACCACAAAACGACACCCCGTCTGCACAAGCTTTAACAGGCGACTGACTCACATTAGAAACAAAGCTGATTTGTAATATTGCCAAAATAATGTTGAATTTTCTACTACAGGCGAAATATTGTTACCATATTCAATACTTTTTTTAATATTTCAAGTTGAACTTAAATCTTCCCTTATGGGCAAAGATACCCCAAGAGGCAAAGTTGGCGCATTTGACGGTATTAACGCAAAAAAATATTTGAAGTTGTCAAGAAATATTAGATTACTACTTCCGACCCTCTCAAGTTGCACTGCTTCATTCACTTAACGATCACACCAGGTGTGCGCGCTCCACATCATTCATGCTCATCGAGAATGGACCAACTCCTCACCAGCGCGGTGGTCGGTCATCCTGGAGTACTCGGAGCACTCCTGCTTGATGTCAGGATACGATATGTCTATATCGGTGTAGGGCGTTCCACCGCCTGCTCCTTCATCGCCGCTCTCAGCTGGAGACTCTTGCTCGGGTTTAATGGCAGGAACATTTGGGGCAGCACAATCCATGGTTCTAGAAACTTGTATCTAATGCGAGATGCGATGGATAAATGGCGGTGTACCATAGACAAGAGCTAGCCATAGACAAGTCATCATAATTAATTCATCGTTAAGTCCTACGTATTGGGCTCTTGTAATGCAGACATTTGAGAAGATACTAATCTAACAGAGGTGTGTTTGATTTAAGTTTGAGATATGATTCCCATGACAGTTTTGGTTAGTAATCAAAGTAGAATTATTATTCAATAATTACACAAAACACTTTGTTTAAACCACTATTTATTTATTATTCAACATTTTTCGATACCTATGGTATCTTCTTAACTTGCTATTAGAACTTTTTCTTATTTCTAAAATTTCAAATTGATCTCATTGTAAACCCCTATTATTTGTATGTACAATTTTAAAACCTTTATTCGTATCAAAGGAATGGTTCGTTTCCAAAAGTTAATTGGAAAATTCTGAATTGTTACTGTTATTTAGGCATCTCATCTGCTCTCTCTAATATCAACATTTCTGCAATATAAAATCTATATAAAAATAATTGCAATTTTTGCAAATTAAATTGTAGACCCCCGATGTTTTTAAAATATCGTCCTTATCCTTGTTGTTGTTTTTATATTGTATTTTTTAAATTCAGTACACATTGTTTCCTAAGGAAGATACCATAGATATCAAAAAACATGTAGAACAATGAATGAATAGTGGGTCACAGAAAGTATTATGTATAATTGTTACTATAAAATGAGGCCGCAAAGTAATTTTGCAAATATAGAAGAAGAATTATTATTCTATAATGTCATTAATTGATTTGGCAGTTATTTAGTGGTGTACTAGTTTCAGGAAGAGTAGTCTTTCCCATCTGCAGATATAATTGAATTAAAATTAAATACAGTTGGCTATTGGGGCATCGGGGCACTTATGGGTGGGAGTGACTTTGTAGTTTCTAGGAAATATTGATAATAGCATAGGAAGTACTAAATATTATTATGATATTGAAAAAATAATATTTTAAGAAAACGTTTAATTTCTATTTCTGTTTTAACAGGGATGTATGTTAAGTTGTTCTAATATGATTGTTGAAGACATATTAAAAAAAAGTTACAATTTTGTGTTACGATGTTGCATTCCGATACTACAAAATATTAAAGTAAAATAAATTACTACGAGATGAAAAAAAACTGTGTTAATTACTATTTTTAATTCATTTATTTGTTGACATATTTTATTGGAGGGAAAAATGTTTTATAATACCGTTCCGCAACCGACTATACCCCCTCCTAAATTCCAACAGCTCCCTGGAAAAATAAATTAATCTTGTGCAAATCAATCATCCGTCCTGTACTCACATACGCGACCCCCATCTGGGGTTCAAGTACCACTAACATTTTAGAATCCAAACAAAACTACATCCTTAGGAGAATCATAAATTCACCATGGTTTGTCAAAAACACAATCATTCACAGAGACTCAAACATACCATCACTCACACGATTTATCTTCTAAATTAATTTCCATTCCAAACCCTTCCATAAACTCCCTCGATCTGTATGATCCCTCATCCGATCCCCATCATCTTCGTATCGTTTCACTTATTTACCCTGTTCTTGACACTATCGAACAAAATTTATAAAAGGATTTTATAAAAACTTTCAATAAAAATATAAAAAATTCAACAAAATCGAACAAAAATATAAAATAAAAAAAACTTTACCCATTTTTGCTACTACTTTACATACAAAGTTAAAATTAGCTGATATTAAAAAAAACAAACAATTCCACGTTCCCCGAATAGGGTCCACCAAAACATCTTACACCGTTGTTGTTACCTCATATGTCGGGGACAAGACGGTCCAGCCCTTACCCCTCCCCACTTTAACAATCGAATCAGAATACCGTTGCGCGTGCGGCTTTTTACAGTATTAATATGAAATTTGTCACAATTAACGTTTTGTTAAACTGACGATAGAAAGATATTGTTACCAAATTAAAAGGAAGATTTTTGCACGTCACTCGCTCGGTATTCAGTTAGTTACGAAAAAAAAAATTCGTTCGGAATTTTGCATCTGTGGCTGCGGCTTGTAATTATTGCAGAGAAAGAAAAAGAAGGAATCAAAAAGGTCTACTTGAGACAAAACCTCGATTAGCACACCCTTGATGCGTCTCTCCAAGATCCTGAGCAAGCTATTTTTTTTTAAATAATACTCGAGAATAGAAAATAGAACAATTACTGCTTTAACAATAATGTTGTATGTCAAAAAATTTAAATTCTATATTGTTACGCGCCAAATACTCAACGACTGCATTCCAGGATAACCACTACAAGAGATTGCCAGGATTGCCGCTAGAAAGAAGTACGCCCAACTAACTTCCGAGATATAGCACTCTTCTTACCGCCTTTGCCGTGTGTGTCGTGCGTAGTCTGATCGTGCCTTGAAAAAAAAGTTGAAATTAAACCGATAACATTCTTATTAATCATATAGATAATGATATAGAATTAAAAAGACTGCTAAATTGAGATGAAAATATGACTATATCTTCATATCACCACTTCAGCTAGTGGTAATGTAATATTAATCTTTTCGTCACTTAGCGGCTAGAACTTCCGTGTAGTCCGAAGCGGGGTATAGAAACACCCCAGATCATATTAATACAAATGATAATAAAAAGTTCATGACGGGCGACGTGGTCCCAACCGCCTCGCCGGACGTCTCTTGTCCGAATGCCGCGAGTCGCAATAAGCGATATAGCTGTCTCCCTCGTTCGCATCTGTGGTATGGGGCTATCCAGTGCATTAGTTGGAGTGAAATAAATAATAAGCATAATAACTTAAAGATAAGACACAGGGGTAAGGTATCGACATACGTAGGTGTATGTACCGTGCGAAGATCATTGAACTGAAAACAATATTTTGAAATATTACACGCTTAGAAATTTGAAAAACAAAAAACGACAAAATTTTCGTCACTATTTCCGCAAAGATTAAAAAAAAATAAGAATGAAATCGTTTTTATAATCATTAAGTTATCGAGTTTAAAGAGATTTATGGGGAATGTGAATACCCCGCTTCGGGAAGGCAAAGTTATTCGTATGTTTTTAAGTCGGTCTATCAATTTGGGTATCAACAGTGCAAGCTATCAATTGCACATTATCTAGAGCAACACCCCATACTTTGTTGAAAATGAAAAAGTTTTGTTTACCAGTATCACAGTCTTACTTCGTACTACGGTTATAGAGAGAGGGGTGAATATTTAAACACGGAACACAAAGATAGATCAGTTGTTTATGACTACACATGAATGGGCAGGTGTACATTCGTACTACTAACTAATTATTATCTACTTTACGTTGATCCACAGTGAAGTATGAGGTCTCCTCATCCAAGGACTGGTACTGCAGACGGTAAGCTCGTGAGCTTTTAGATTTGATCTTTGATTGCATTGCGAACATGAAAACTGTTTCTCTCCAGTATGCGTAAACTGATGACTTTTTTTTATTGACGAATAATTGTACCACGAACATGAAAATAGTTTCTTCCCAGTATGTATTAACATATGAAATCTTAATGAATATATTCGATAGCAAGTGTATTGACACAGCGCACATGAAAACGTTTTCATTCCAGTGGACACCTTGGGCGAACGAGAAGGATGCACATATTGTAATCACACTTTTGGGTTGTGTGTCCAAATATACTACTCTTTCAATTGATTTAAATTTTATGTATATTTATTTTGTGAAAACAATTCCTCAGTACAATGCGTAGCTTATGTCTTTTCAGACTTGATTTATAAATGCACGAATAATCTCACTGCGAACAAGAAAAAAGTTTCTCTCCAGAATGAGAAAACTCATGTTTTTTTAGATGTGCTTTATAATTGCACGAATAATTGCACTGCGAACATGAAAACAATTTCGTCCCAGCGTGCGTTAAAACGTGAACTCTTAATGAAGTTTTCCGATTGCACGTGTACGAGCACTGCGCACACGATAATAATTTCTTTCCAGAATGCATAAACTGATGGCTCTTTAAACTTGATTTATAATTGCACGAAAAATTGCACTGTGAACACAAAAACAATTTCTCTCCAGAATGTGTAAGCTCATGCATTTTAAGACTTGATTTACGATTGCAGAAATAATTGCACTGTGAACAAGAAAAAGGTTTCTCCACAGAATGCGTGAGCAGATGACTTTTTAGACTACATTTAATATTGCATGAATAATTGCACCGGGTACAAGAAAAAGGTTTCTCTCCAGAATGCGTTAACTGATGACTCTGTAGACTTGATTTACGAATGCACGAATAACTACACTGTAAACAAGAAAAAACTTTTTCGCCAGTATGTATGAGCTCATGGCTCTTTAGATTGGCTCTATAATTGCTCGAATAATTGCACTGTGAACACGTAAACAATTTTTCTCCAGAATGCGAAAGCACATGTCTTTTTAGACTTGATTTTTGATTGCACGAATAATTGCATAGTGTACACGATAAAAGTTTCCCTTCTGAATGCGTAAGCTGATGCCTTTTTAAATTTGATTTAAGATGGCACGAATAATTGCACTGTGAACATGAAAAGAGTTTCACACCAGTATGCATATGCTGATGACTTTTAAGATGTGATCTATTGTTGCACGAATAATTACACTGTAAACAAGCAAATAATTTCTCTCCAGAATGCGCAAGCTCATGCATTTTTAGACTTGATTTACGATTGCACGAATAATTGCATTGTGAACACGAAAATAATTTCTCCCCACTGTGTATTAACACATGAACTTTCAAGTCAGTTTTGCGTTTGCATGTGTACAGACACTGGCCACATGAATACGCTTTCTTAACAGTGGTAGTTATCAGGTGCCCACTTGTGGGTCCCAAAGCGGAGTCACCAGTGTCCAGTGCTGGCTGCGCTCCAGGGGCGAGCGGAGCTCCAGGTGGATCTGCCGAAATAGAGTCTCGTATTCTCAAACGATCTACAATGTAAATACATTATCTGTGAGTTTTAAATATTTTATTATACATTTAATATTTTCGTCACATCGAATCAACGTGATCAAATATAAAGGTACACATTCACAGTTCTAAAAATACGAAGTACTGGAGTATTAGGCTCTTGAAATGTAGTCACTAAAACATTATTTGAAAGTCTACCATTTTAAACTAGCTACATAATAATCAAAATTTTAATGATGAAGAAGCAACAGGGGCGCCTTACGGGGACACGGTAACTGCTAGGGGTGACGGGGAAGAATATGAACAAGATAAATTATCAAGGAGTACACATTCTTATAGTGAAGTTGTAATTATTCAGAACAGACGTTCTGTGAAGTTTTAAATACTAATTCAATGTATTAATTAGAAAGATATACATATAAAATCAACTTTGTCGAAAAGTATTGTTTTTGCGCAACCGGGATTCGAACCTGAATCTCTTAAAATTCCGATTCCGTACAAACAATGTAGATGGCTTTCAAATAACGGAACGACAGTTGTATTAATTTAAAAAAGTGTAACATATAGGTTCGAAAATTTGTCATGAAAAATACTGGCGCTATAACACAATTGCTAATGTACTTCCCCAGTTTGGAAATAGAGAACCTGGCTCGATTCCCGGTAGGGCAAAAACAATATTTTTTGACAAAATTAAATTTATACGTACATATTTATAATTAATACATTAAATTAGATAAAAAATATAAATAATCCCTATTAATCATAATAATTATTTTAGAACTGGTATGTATATTAGATATATTGCATCATAAAATTGATAGCCCTGATTTATTGCGGCTAATAAACTTGTCAGATATATCTAATAGAATTATTTTACCTTATTACTGTAACAATACTGGGAGGGTTGCTCAGTGTAATTCGCCATTACACAGAATTCAATGATTGGGTAACGAGTGCGCGGATGTTGTTGATGTTTGGAATATAACATAACTAAAATACAAAATAATTCCTTTAGATTACGGATTGGAAATCGAAGGGAATCAACTGCCTACCAGAACGCTGGTCGGTCCTCCTGGAGTACTCGGAGCACTCCTGCTTGATGTCAGGATAAGATATGTCTATATCCGTGTAGGGCGCTCCACCGCCTGCTCCACTGCTGCAGCCGTCATTGCTGGAACCTATTTCTGAAATCAGAAACAAAATCCGATATATAAGAGCTGGAGAGCCGCTCGCTCCCCGGGCTCGGGTCCATGTCACCTCGGGTTGGCGGCCTGGACTGCTCTTCCAGCACAATTTTTTCCGTGTATAGCAGTAAAATAAGACAAACAAATTATCTATGAATTAAAAACCATAGAAGATGAACAGATATGACAGACCAGATACTATTAACGCAAAAGAATATTATTATTTCAATTAAAATTACACAACCACTCCTAACACTCTCAAAGTGCACTGCTTCATCTACTTAACAATCATATCAATAAGTAGCTCATCTAAAATGGACGAACTACTCACCAGCGCGCTGTTCTGCCATCGTGGAGTACTCCGAGCACTCCTGCTTGATGTCCGGATACGATATCTCTATATCCGTGTAGAGCGCTCCAACGCTTGCTCCTTCATCTCCGAACTCAGGTGAAGACCCTGGCTCAGGCTTGATAGGAACATCTGTGGCAGCACGATTCATGACTTTTAACTACGAGCAACAAATGGCGGCTTTCAATAGACAGAAGCAAGCCATAGACAAATAATCATAATTAATTCGTCGTTAGGTCCTACGTATTGGGCGCTTCTAAAACTATTGCAGACACTTCATCATTGAAGGAAGGTTCTCTCAATTTTTCGTTTATACGACTGTTCACTATCTCATCAATTTTCACTAAGTCCTATGTTATTACGTTGAAATGAATGTCTAGGTAAATCTGCAAGGGTTATTCATTATTTCTTTCCCAGCCATTAATGTTAGCTATACGATTCCAGCTTATAAAAAAACAATAAAACAACGAAGCGTACAAATTACGTAGGTATTAGAATGATAAATACGATATATACGATAAGCCAACGGCCAATACAGTCTTGGCTCTATGGTGTATAGCAAATAAATTTCAATCAATTTTAGACGTAAATCGCGGGAAAGACACGTAAAATAGAGTTTATAATGTACTAAAACGACACGGAACTTCAGAAATAACATGCAAATGGAGGGAAAACGTTAATTCCGGGCATGTTAAATCGGGGTCTTATTGTAATTTATTAATTAAACTTTATTACTGTACTTATAAACTTCACCGTCACAGCCTCATTGCCTTTCTGTTACGAGTCTCCTACAGTACAGGTCGCGGACGCGCGCCTTGTTGCTATGTGTCCTCACAGCGTCTACGATGTACGATGTACGTAGGTTTGTATAAATGTGCCACGAGAATATTCCTTGCGCGTTGTTCACGTGAACGAACATGCAACCAGCACGTCACAAAAACTCTCTCGTGATGTTTGTCTTTCATATTTCTTTTTGCCTAGCATTTTTTTCATGAGTTATTCAAAATACTAATTAAATGTATTAAGTAGAAAGATGTATATGTAAAATCAATTTTATCGAAAATTGTGACGAATACCGTGATTCGAACCTGGAAACCCGGTAGCGCAACAACATGATTGATTTTATATGTATATTTTTCTAATTAATACATTTAATTTGTATTTGAATGGAATTATATCTAACGGGAATTTGTCAACCGAGGCAAGACTAGCGGTGCACAATGGAGTGCTGGTACCGACACTTATGTATGGAAGTGAGGCCTAGAGCTGGCAGAAAAGGAACGAAAGTAGACTGAATGCAGTGGAAATGAGATCACTTAGACGTTTGTGGCAAATCTATTTATGACAGAGTAAAGAATGAAGAAATAAGGAAAGAATGTAAAGCTGTTAGTATAGATAGTGAGTAAGATTAAGAAAGGATCACTTAGGTGGTTTGGTCATATGGAAAGGATGAATGAGGAGAGAATGGTAAGAAAGATATATGACGCAAGTGTTGATGGAACCATAAATAGAGGACGTCCGCGGAAGACTTGGCACGACCAGGTAAACCAGATAATGGAGGATGGTTCTGTTAGAAGCCTCAACAATCGGCGAGCTTGTATGACAAGATGTATGAATGTGGATGAGGCGAGAATTGTGTGTCAGGACAGAAGAGTGTGGCGCTCTATCCTCTCTGCCTACCCCCACGGGGAAACGGCGTGATGGTAAGTAAGTAATTTGTATTTAAAAATGATTTTTGAAAATATAAAAATGTCCAAACCTTAAACACTCAATATGTCATAACTGTTGTTTTTTTTAGTATGAAGTGTTGATAGAGTGCTCCCAGATTGTTGATCTGCTTGACTTTCACGCGCCATTGAGGGCATCGAGACACAATTCATTATTCTATTACAGTGCTAATGTCAGAACACATGCACTAGCTAACTCCGCAGTCCCTAGATTGTATTCTTCGGGAAATGAATATGCGGAGGTAGTCGACATTTTTACTGTAAATTAAACTTTTTATAGTACTTAATGGATAAATACATTATTCTGATGAGGTTTTCTATTACTTAAAAATAAAATGTAAATGCCTGAATAAATAAAATGAATAATAATTCATATATTTTTGTTCGGATCACTAAATTTGTTAACACATTAATTACTGAGGTATTAAATTAATATGATGAATTTTACTTCAATGTATAAATGAGAAGTAGAATTTCTTTGGTAACATAAGCATTTATGTTATTTAGCAGAGAGCTCGTGTTGTAAACAAAATATTTGTATTTTTGTAATTAGTGTGGTATGATTTTTAAATTTAGTTAGTATTATTCTATATAATCACTATTAGCAATATTTTAATATGTCCAAGAACATACAATTACTGTATTTTTACCTACAAAGGCACTGTTATTAAACGAATATCAGATATCTCATAGATACAAGTTTTAGGGTTGAAAATTGGTGAATATATATATATATATACAAAGCGATTGTTTTTAGTATGAAGTTATCTATTTTGTCTCATATATTATAGGAAAAGGTTTCTGTCACAAAATTACATAGTTTTTGAGGTATCATTTTGTCAATTGATTCGGGATCTTTATAAGTATACATTCATTAGTCGGTTAGGATTTGTTTCCAACCCGAAAGACTTATAAATAAATAAATAACAAACATAAATTTTATTTTAATCTTCATAAATATACAATTTTATTATTCACACGTTTCGTAACTTAAAAAGCGATATATATTTACAGATTTACAGATATTGGCGAGGAAAGATGAAAGCTTCGAAAATTTTATTAATAGATCAACACCCACCGTGGACTGTCAGATTAGAGTACCAAAATAATAATATGGTCGTAGATATACAGGGAATGACACAATTGTCAAGTTAGGTAAGGCCTTACCAGAACATATTTGTGCTGTCGAGTCGCAAAACTTTAAACGGATTGTTAAGAAAGGATTTATTTAGTCAAGATTTGAATGTGCATATTTTTAAATATATGAATAATTATTAAGGAGAACACATTTTTATTGTGAAGTTGGAATTATTCAGAACAGACGCTCTGTGATATTTGAAATATATTCATTAGAAAGATATACACATAAAATCAATTTTATCGAAAAATATTGTTGTTGCGCTACCGGCATTCGAACTTGGATCTCTTTCCAAATCGGAGAAGATGCATTATCCAACTATGCTACAGCGACATTACTTTTGACGACAAATTTTAGAACCTACATGTTACACTCATTCAAATTAATACATCTATCGTTCCATTATCTGAAAGCCATTAACTTTGCTTTTACAGTATCTCAAATACCTTTGAGTAAGACGATAGGACACACATTCGTGTCTAACTATTTAACGATATTTATATTTCTACTGTACGATTAAATAGAAATTGCTATTAACTCTAGACCACTTGTTAAAAATTAATCTATATCAATTATTTCAATTTTATAACACCACAACTAAATAACACGATTTGTCAGTTATTGGATAAAAATAAAATGCCATAGGTTGCTTCTATTTTGTATAGAGAACCCTCGCCATAAAACTCAAGTTTGTAAGAAATAGGTTTCTTATACAGTCTCTAAGATCTTCAAAATCCTCAATGTGACTAGATTTATATTCGTACAATAAAACAAGCGCTACGAACATTTATCTTACAATAGCATTTTTGGTAAATATTACTTTTTTTTTTAAATTTGCAGTCAAACCAAACTAGACAAATATTTATATTAAAACCTATATTATCTTTTTATTTAAGTGAAAGAATTATTTATTTTTTGAAAACAATTACTCTCCAGAATGCGTAAGTTGAGGAGTTTTTAGACTTAATTTATTATTGCTCGAATAATTGCACTGTGAAAGAGAAAAAAGTTCATCACCAGAATGCAAAAGTTGATGACTTTTTAGATTTGATTTACGGATGAACGAATAATTGCATTGTGAACACGAAAACATTTTCTTTGTAGAATGTGTAATCTCATGCCTTTTTAGACTTGATTTTTGATGGCAAGAATAATTGCACTGTGAACACGAAAACAGTTTCAGTCCAGAATGCGTTAGCTCGTGCCTTTTCATACTTGATTTTTGATTGCATGAATAATTGCATTGTGAACAAGAAAAAAGTTTCACTCCGGAATGCGTAAGGTAATGACTTTTTAAATTAGATTTCTCATTGCATAAATAATTGCACTGTGAACACGAAAACAGTTTCTGTCCAGAATGAGTAAGTCCGTGCCTTTTCATACTTGATTTTTGATTGCACGAATATTTGCACTGTGAACACGAAAACAGTTTCTCTCCAGTATGCATTAACTCATGACTTTTTAGACTTGATTTATGATTACATGAATAATTGCACTGTGAACAAGATAAATGTTTCTCTCCAGAATGCGTATACTGATGACTTTTTAGACTTGATTTATTAATGCACGAATAATTGCACTGTGAACACGAAAACAGTTTCTCTCCAGAATGCGTAAGCTCATGTCTTTTTAGACTTGATTTATGAATACACGAATAATTGCACTGTGAACAAGAAAAAAGTTTCTCTGCAGAATGAGTAAGCTGATGACTTTGTAGATACGATTTACGAATGCACGAATAATTGCACTGTGAACACGAAAAGAGTTTCTCTCCAGTATGAATAAGTTCATGACATTTCAGATTTGCTCTATTATTGCACGAATAATTACACTGTGAACACGAAAACAGTTTCTCCCCAGTATGCATTAACATATGAACTCTTAAAGAGGTTTTGCGATTGCACGTGTACGGGCACTGCGCACATGAATTCGATTTCTTACCAGTGGAAGTGAGCGGACGCCCACTTGAGGATTTTATAACGGAGGTAACAGTCACCATTGCTGGAGGCGCTCCAGGGGCGGGCGGTGAGTCTGCCGAAATAGAATCTTGCATTCCTAAATGATCTACAAAAGTAAATAAATTATCTGTGAGAATTACATAGCCCATGATACAATTAATATTTATGTCACATCCGAGTATGTGCATGACGTTAACATATGAATATCAAATTCACAGTTTTAAAAATATAAAGCACTGGAGTGTTGAGATGTTTTTGAAATCAAAATCACTGCATATCATAATTTGAGAGTAGACCAATATACACAATATATTTTGTTTTTCCGTGTGGTGCATGTACGAATAAACCAGAAGGTTTTCCAACGCGTGAGCACGCCATATATTGATGCCCATGTGAGAAGCGTGGATTTTCCAAATTTAGTCCATACACTTGTAACGATTGTCCCTGTGCTTTGTTGATAGTGATTGCAAATGCGAGTCGCACCGGAAACAAGCAAACGTTTAAATTCGAATGGCATATCTGTCGGAATCATTGGGATGAGTGATCTTCTTTAAATTTTCCATTTAAAATTGTAGCTTCGATCATATCGTTCATTTATTTTCTCATTGTAAAATAGTTGAACTAATTTTGAAACATTCCCGGGCGTGCGCACAGCAACTCACCAAAGTTTCATCCTAATAAACTATATGAAATACACACATTTAATGAAACGACTCGCGCGCCACCTATTGTAAAATGGTTGTAATAATTCAGAAACCCTCGCGGGCGTGCGCACAACAACTCACCAAAGTTTCATCGCAATCGGATGAACGGTATAGGAACGCTAACGGGAGAAATAAACATTCATTTTTATATAAAATCAACATCGTTCTTTTTAGGTGTGCATAACTCTATTGTTATATATTATCAATTTCTATATATATATATATATATATTTAACAGTTGACGTTCTAAATAATAAAAAAAAATATTTTCGTAGAAAGCAATCACTTTGTAGTTTCATGAAATTAATATATCAATTAGCCCCATATTAGTTATGTTTCCTTTAAAATCTATTTAATATTAAAGAACACGGTATTTTCCCATTCCTTAAAGTTCCGTTTATCTGTATATGCATTCTGTTTTTTTCCTTCGCATTTAATTTTAAATTCCGTCTCCCTTGATATTCTATTTAACTATATTTATATATATATATTCAGTTTCTGTCTTTTACATGTAATTTTATATTCTATCTCCCTCTGTATGTATATATAATTGCACTAGTTTTGTATTTATAATCAGTTTTAAATACATCCTGATGAAGCTTGAGATAAGCGAAACCGGTTGACGTATAATAAATTTAGTGGTTTCATACAAAATTATTGTTATTTTATTTAATATAATAAATAATCCCTCAAGATACATAATAATAAACAATTCCTCACCTGCGCGCCGGTCTGCCGTCCTAGAGTACTCCGAGCACTCCTGCTTGATATCAGGATACGATATGTCAATATCCATATAGGATGCTCCACCGCCTGCTCCACTGCTGCAGCCGTCATTGCTGGAACCTATTTCTGTAATCAGAAACGATAATCCGATATATCAGAGCTGGAGAGTTGCCTGACTCCCGGGCTCGGGTCCATGTCACCAACGCAAAAAAAACATTACTTTTATAATAATATTAAACCCTCTTAACTCCCGACCCTTTCAATTCACATCATTCATACTCAAAAAGAAAGGAACAACTCCTCACCAGCGCGCTGGTCGGCCATCCTGGAGTACTCGGAGCACTCCTGCTTGATGTCAGGATACGATATATCTACATCAGTGTACGGAAGTCCAACGTTTTCTCCTTTTTCGCCATTATCGGCTGCAGGCTCAGGCTTGATGGCACGAGCATCTGGATCCATGGATCTACTTAGTCCCTTGTAGCGAGCACAACGCGACGAACAAATGACGATCGTCTAATGGTGGCTGAGCATAGACACAAACGAGACATAGACAAATAATCAATATTAATTTTTCGGTAGGTCCCACATCTTGGGGCCATGGTTGGCAGAATTTTAAATATCATGATATGCCTCAGCGCGAAGTTATCACATTTATTAGCCGTAAAAACGAAATAAAATAAAGACTGGAAATCGCGTCTCGCAAGTACATGCAGGTCGTTGACGGCAGGCTCATATAAATAGGACCGGACGTCTCTTAACAAAATAAACCTAGCGGTTTGTTCAAAAGCGAATAACGACCGTAGTGACCTCCAGCCCAAGTGTTGTGCGCTGCACGTTAAACGGGGGGCTGAAAATAACAGGATATTAAGGTTTCTTGAGAAGCGATAACAAATCTGTAAGGACGCGCTTTGTTTCGAGGGAACGCATCCTGCCGACAGATAAAACCGAAGGTCGTAGGACCATTAAAGCTGGACCCGTTGTACCGGCGAGACAATCGATTTCCGGAGAAAGATTTTGAGAATGCTTCGTTACGTGCCCATTAGCTAGCGTCCAGGGTCGAAACGTGATGAAAACAAAAGACGCAGTTTCTTTGTGCAATCTGCTTTTATCACAACGTTGGACGAACCGCATGGCTCGATTCGAAATGTTAATGAATGTATTCCTATATCCTAGAATATTGCAAGAAATAACATGCCCGCCGATTCAGTCTTTATTTTAATCACCTAGAATATAATAAATAATATGTTTTGACGCGCGAATATAATCCTGACAACGTGTTTTACGAATCTAGTAATCACTTAACGAATATAACAATCGATCACGGTGGGCCTAGAGTTCAATGATTATTAGAAGTAAAAAAAATATTATATAGGGAAGAACAAAATGCAAATGATAGCGTAGAGATATTATGGAAAATTTAGAGTAAATGGAATGTTCCATTCATAAAAAGAATAAAAATAAAACTAAGTAGAATAAGAATAATTAAATAATATGAATGACTAGATATAAGATTCTGTAAAGTAGCGCAAGAAATAAGTAAATAACTAAATGTAACTTAAGTTAAAATAATTTCAATATAAGATTAATTACAGTCAGCAATAAGACGAAGGAGGAGTCAGTTCGGGTTTTGGATTGGGCGTGGCCTCCAGAAGAAGCGAATGGACCGATGGGATGGTGGCCCGTCCCATGACGGGAAGAAAGCAGATCGGCAGATGGGAAACACCCCACTGTTAAGGTATAAGAATGTCATACGCATGACCCGGAAGCTAGGTTGTAAAAAGACAGTCGGAAGCACGCAGTCGCGAAACGAAACCCGAAGGAGTGAGTCGGACACGAGGTCCGGCAGGCCGAATGGAACGAAGTCGGAAGCACGGAGTAGTGTAACGAAACGAAAAAAAGTTGGACACGAGGTCTGGGAAGACGAGTGGAAAACGTGCAATTAAAAATAATAAGTTGTGAACAAGATTCAGAAGTTAGAATTGAAGACAGTATTTGGAAGGGGACAGTTGAAAACAGAAGTTGGGAGTGGAAAGATGAAAGTCATTCTCGGAAGCCAAAGAACGTTGCGAGGTTGACCAGCAGAAGCAGTAAACACCGAAAGCCCGAACGTAATAGAGAGTCGAGGATAGACAGTCACAGTTCACCGCATTTTATTCAGGAGCAGCCGCCCCTCTCGTTTCGAGCAACCGGTCTGATAGCCTGTCGCCGGAGCAGCCGCGGAGCCAGCAGGTAGCCGCCCACGCCGGGTGTTCACGGCATCACTTCGCCGGCCAGAAGATCCAAGATAACCCGAGGTAAAATAAGTTAGTTATAAGCATTTCCACCTGAATATAAATGTGTCTTTAATAAATGTATAATTTGTGCATCTTCGTGTGTTCATATTCACCTGTATTATTCTTCCTTTAACCATGGTATCAATGAAGCGTGATATCTGATGGATGGAACCTTCCTTTAGAGTGCGGGGTATCGTTCTAGTGAGCGATCAGGAGTATGGTATGTGTTAGATTAATCATCAATTAATCGAATCATGACACCTAGACAAGCCCCGACATGAATCACATCATGTTTGTATCAACCAAGATGAGAACACTGCAAGCACAAGATCTAGCGGTGGTCACGATTATTAAATTAAATTAACAAGAGCTTTCTATACATATTTACACATTTATTTACAACACTAAGAGAAAAAGTAAAAATCTTATTGGTACTTATATCTAACATTAATTAGGCTCGGACTCCCTGATTGGTTTTAATTGTTTTTTTTCACTCACTTTATTATCACCCTTCTCACGTGTGGCCTACCGCCCGTCCCTGGTCCAGTTCACGGACTCGGGTTATGAAGTTTCACTCGCCACGTGGTCTCCATGGCCTCATTCGGTCATCACGTAATGGGTGGCCTCCGATCCTCTAGCGCGATCTACGGGAATATACGCCACTCGCCTTATTGGCGCAAGTCGAATACACATTCCTTGCTCTCTTTCGTCCATCCAATCATCTATATCTGTCCCGCTCTGGCCGATTACCTTATATTTCACCACCGAATAGAATAAGACTACTGTACTTCCGCCTTGACGAGTCATCGTCCACGATACGTAGACCTCTCGTCCTCTGTCGACTACAACATGTCGAAGAAAAGAATTCATCCGTCAATTCTTGTCCGACAATGTCTTTCATTCAGCTACGCTAACTCCTAGACGCGTCTTCATGAACCCTAGATAGAGCTCGCAACCTCTGTCGACAATAGCATGTCGAACAAAGGCATTCATCCATCGAATCGAATGCGACATCTGCACTTTAAGTCGGCAACACTTCCGCCTTGACGAGTCATCGTGTCCGATGCGTAGATCTCGCACCCTCTGTCGACTCTAACTTGTCGAAAAATGCATTCATAAATCAAATTGTATCCGACTACTGTACTTTAAGTCGGCAACACTTTTGCCTTGATGAGTTATCACGACGAAAGGTCAACGTATCGTGCCTTTCTGAATCCAATTAGGGTTGCGTCAACAGTAATTTTAATCGATACAGTCCACAGGATCTACTCCCACCGTTGTATATATAATATACAACTGAATAATTTTGATAATGTACAGATAAAATACATATAAAGGGTATCCAGCGGAAAATTTTCATGTTTAATATTAAATAAAAATCTATATAGTTATTCTCATAGTTTATTTATACAAAATGGAGTTTAACGATGCGGATTTTACGTTCTATAAATAATATCGTCTAAATGCCGTCCATTTCTCTTAAGACACTCTTGCAATCGGACAATTTGCGAACACGCGAAAGCAAAGCATCGGTTCAATGGCAGCAACTTCACGGTGCATATTTTCTTGTAGGGCCTGAATTGTTCGAGGATTGTCGCTGTAAACTCTCGACTTGAGGTATCCCCACAAAAAAAGTCGCACGGTGTAAGATCCGGTGACCGAGGGGCCCAGGGTATGTCTCCGTACTTGCTGATTAATTTATTGGGAAAAATTCCCCTCAGCTTCTCAATTAAAACTCCAGCTGCGTGTGGAGTGATCCAGTCTTGCTGAAATTGTGTTCTGTCGTTGAACCCGGAAAACAGCTGCAGTTGCGGTGACAAAAACTCACAAAAAACTGTACAACTACACAATTAGATGAAAATCCATGTTCATGGACATATTAAATAAAATACTGTTGATATTTTTTTAAATTAACGCTGCAATGAACTCGTGATTATGGAGTTCTGCAAACTTACCTCGAAAACAGTAAACATGATAATTATATAAGAAAAGATAACAAAATACAAAATAATCAATGTCAGTTGACTGCTAGAATTTGACAAAACTAAATGTAAAATTATTGAGTGTAAGAAAGAATTAAAAGAATTTGACTATACTGTCTTATGGGGTCTGTCGCTTGAAATAGACCAAAGGACATCGACGCGCCCGCCATCACGGCTATTGTCTAATAAGTCTCTGAGGTTTTGTTCAATCATTTATTATAAAAACAAGTTATAATTAATAATGTGATTGGAGAGCGACCGAAAAGGTTATAATCTGATGGAGCGAGGTCGGGAATATAATGTGGAAGCTGAAAAATTTCCCAGTAGAGCTCCTGGATGACCATTAACCTTGATCAAAGGCAAAAAGAAGAATATATTATTCACATCAATCTTTTTTACACGAAACATCACAAAGATTTATTAGACGACCTAACATGTTACAAAAAATATATTGTTAGGAGAACACATTGTTCCCCTAACAATAAAGTTGTATCAATGTGTCCAAAATTTAATAGAAATGAATAGATAATTCTGGCGCCTGCTATCAGATTACTCAAAGGAATTTGAGATTCCGTAAAAATAAGGTAGATGGCTCTTTCAAATAATGAAACGATTAATAATATAATATTTTTATATCGTTGTTAATAATATATTGCATTTTATTTTATTATAAACTAGTCATTGTAAACAATAATTAATATGTAATCCTCTTCTCGGCAATGTATTGTATTATTGTAATTATAACAGATTAATAAATAAATAAATTAATTAAATGTATTAATGTCAGAATGGTAAACATATAGGTTCGAAAATTTATCGCTAAAAATATTGTCGCTGGAGCATAGTTGGATAATGAACCTTCCCCGGTTGGGAAAGAGATCCAGGTTCGAATCCCGGTGGCGCAACAGCAATATTTTTCTATAAAATTGATTTTATGTGTATATCTTTCTAATTAATATATTTAATTCATTTTTTTTTTAAATTGGTTTCGCACAGTCGAAGGCATTCAGTATTCAGCTGTGGAATAGTAAAATGCATGAGAGAGCAAATCATTCCTTGAACTAATATAAGGAACTTAACATTTATCTATGAACAAGCGAATGTCTTTTTAAGCGACCTTTCAGTTTACATCTATAACTGCACTATGAACAAGAAATCAATTTATCTCTAGTATGCACAAGAGCGTGTCTTTTTAAGACTGATTTTAGATTGCACGAATAATTACATTCTAAACATGCGTACAGTTTCACTCCAGTATGCATTAGCACGTGTATTTTTATTTGTGATTTTTTATAGCACATATAATTGCACTGGGAACATGAAAACACCTCCTCTCCAGTGTGCACAAGGGCGTGACCTTTTAAAACTGATTTTAGGTTGCAAGAATAATTACACTGCGAACACGAAAACAGTTTCACTCCCGAGTGCATGAGCACGTGTATTTTTATCTGCGATTTTTTAAGGCACGAAAAATTGCACTGTGAACATAAAAACGGTTTCTCTCCAGAGTGTCTGAGGGCGTGTATTTTTAAATCGGATTTTTGAACGCACGAATAATCACATTGTGAACAAGAAAACAACTTTTCTCCAGTGTGCATTAGAATGTGTCTTTTGAAGTATGTTTTGTCACTACACGAGTAATTGCACTGTGAACATGAAAACTGTTTCTCTCCAGTATGTCTGAGGGCGTGTCTTTTTAAATCGGATTTTTCATTGCACGAATAATTGCACTGTAAACACGCAAATAGTTTCACTCCAGTGTGCGTTGGCATGTGGATGTTTAATTTTGATTTTTGATTACACGAATAATTGCACTGCGAACATGAATACAGTTTCTCTCCAGTGTGCGAGAGTAAGTGAATTCTTAAGTTATATTTCCTATCGGACGTGTACGGACACTGCGAACACGACAAAGCCTTTTTGCCAGCAGACGTGGGCGTGCGCCTATTTGAAGATATTTTGGAACACGAAAACAGTTTTTTTCCAGAGTGTCTAAGGGCGTGTCTTTTTAAATCGGATTTTCTGTTACACGAATAATTACACAGAGAACATGCAAAAAGTTTCACTCCGGTGTGCGTAGGCATATGGATTTTTAATTTTGATTTTTGATTGCATGAATAATTGCACTGTGAACATGAAAACAGTTTCTCTCCAGTGTGCGAGAGCATGTGAATTCTTAAGTTATATCTCCGATTGCTCGTGTACTGGCACTGCGAACATGAGAATGTTTTTTTACCAACGGATGTAAGCGTGCCATTGCTTGAGGATATTTTGGAAGTAACAATGGTCTCCAGACTTGGCTCCTTTCCAGAAGTTGCCAGTGGCGCAGTCGAGTTTGTCGAAAAACCATCTTGTATTCTCGAGAGATCTGCAATTTAATCAATTATTAGTATTTTTTTTGAAAAATATTTATCATAAAATTGAGTGCCCTGATTTCAAAACAAATAAAATGTAATTACAATTTAAAAAATTTTAAATTTCACCATAATAATTTGAAATATGATAAATTGGTAAAACAATCTATGGTAAATTTTTACGATTTCTGATCAAAGTGTAGCTAACAATAAATCACGGTATCCTACATCAAAATAAACAAAAATGACTGACAAAAATGATCAGATGCAGAAGTGGGCAGGGCGGCCATTTTGAATTAGTACCACGGCTTGTAGTTAGGGGTGGCGTTGATAATTGGTTCCACGACAAAAACTCCAAGGACTTTCGGCCCAATGACCACGATACCAGTGAACAAAAGATCCAGCCGACTATAGATACACGCGGTATCAGATACAACGAGATGATAACCACAAATATAACTTTAAAGTGCTTTCAGGTGCAACATCGATGAGGAAAGGTTAAGGAAGTATACACTTTTATTATGTTTTACCATCGTATATGCTTATTTTTAATAAATTGCGAAAGGTTGTATGAAATATTTCAGTCACCCCTCGTCATCATCAAAATCATTTTAAAATGTCATCTGAGTAGTCACGTCGCTGTATTTAATGCCGGCTGGAACTTTAGTCAGTTAGATATTTTGTCGTTGGGCCAAACATCCGCATCCGAGTCTCCTGTAAACTTTCCGGTCAACCGGTCAAACCAAATATAATAAAATAAAGCATCCTTCGCGGGTATTCTACTTTACAGATCGGTAATGTTATCAATCAGTTTCTCACCGCCGCGCTGGTCGGCCTCCTGCTTGATGGAAGGATACGATATGTCTGCGTCATCGCCTTCTCCTCCATTACCGCTCTCAGCCCGAGACCCTTCGTCTGGCTGCACATGCCCTACCCCGGCAGTCCGAGCAGCATCACTCCACCCGGAGTAGGAACCTATTTCTGGAACAATTAACAATACCCCTATATAACACAGCTCGCTTGACTCCGTGTCACCTCGTGGTGACTACCAGGCAAACTATACCTTTTGATCGTATTTTTCTTAGTCAATTTAAAGCTCTTTAATGTGATGTATCTATGAATGAGTGCATGGAAGCACGAGGGCCTGAATGACAGGCGCGCTCTCTCGCATCTGAGTAACATCTCGAAACGCATCTCTTGTATTTTACCTATAACTGTATAGCTTATGTAGTAGTATAATAAAGACTACTGTAACAACGAATAATGCTAATCAATCGCACACACAATAACGACAGTATCAAGCAGTTAACTGAAGATATCACATTTAATGTTATTAAGGAGAACATATTGTGAAGTTGTAATTATACAGAACATAGCACTGTGATATTTAAAATACTAATTAAATGTATTCATTAGAATGATATACACATCAAATCAAATAAAATTGATTTTATATGTATCTATCTTATTAGTACATTAAATAAGTATTTAAAATATCACAGACCTACGTTCTGAATAATTACAACTTCACGATATGTTCTCTTTAATAATATATAAGTTGTATCAATGTGTCCAAAATATAATAAAAATTAATTGTTAATTCTGGCGCATCCAATCGGATTACTCAAAGATATTTGAGATTCCTTAAAAATAAAGTAGATGGCTTTCAAATAATGGAAAGATAAATGTATTAATTGGAAAAGTGTAATATATGGGTTCGAAAATTTATACTGTCTGATGTAGCATAATCGGTTAATGCACCTTCCCCGGATTGGAAATAGATCCAGATTCGAATCCCATTAGCGACAAGAATTTTTTTGGATAAAATTGATTTTATATGAATATCTTTCTAATTAATACATTTAATTTGTATTTAAAATAAACAATAGACCGTGCAACCCAACCGCGTAACAATAGAACTATAATGATGACAAGTGACATGTAGAAATATGTAAACTCAGCAACACTCAAATTTAAAAATTATAAAATTGTATTTTGACCTTGCGACGCGCACCCAAAGAAAGGATTTGTTTATGGAACTTTCCCCAAAACACACACAAAATTACTACCATCCCTAACGGTAACAGTACTATATCTATGATTCAAAAGACATAGAAGATATAGAGATACAGTTATCTATGGCATTATGACACCTGTCAAAAAGAATTCTAGCTCATAATAAATATATAGAGTTTTAAAATCTTAGCTAACCCCTCTTCGTCTCGATATGTACCGCTCTATAAATATATCTTTAACAAATACATAGCGCTCTCTTCATATTGTTAATCATTCAATGAATTCACCGGTTTTCCAGGGGTACTCCGAGCATTCCTGCTTGATGTCAGGGAGCGATATGTATATTTCAGCGAAGGACGCTCCGCCGCCTTCTCTTTCATCATCACTACCAGCTGCATACCCTGGCTCCGGCTTGACGGCAGGAACGTCTGGATCCATGGTTGCAGTATTTTTCAGAGCACGAGGCACGAACTATGATAGACGTCAAATGGCGGCCGACCATAGACACGAGCGAGCAATAGACGAAATATCAGAGAAATTCTTTGATGGATCCTACGTATTGGTTATCGTCTAACACTAAGGCGAGGTTGCTTTATTATACATTTATACTTTTTTTTTAAAGGACAGCTGTTTGAGGGGGACACACCCATTACCGGGATAATATGCGACTTTAATTCAATTACATTTTTACAATTACAAAACGAAGAAGGACTAAGAATTCAATGTGGTTATTAGCAATCAAGATTTAAAATTTAGACCCCCAGTGTCCCTTAAGTACTAAAAAATCATATAAGATAAATCTATAGAACATAGTTTTACGTACAGATAGAAACTTAAGGTGCAGTAGTTTAAGGCAGACACTCAGGGATCCATTCATCAATAACACTTCCAAAAGAGGGACAGTGAACGAGACACAAAATGAATTGAGTCACGCTTCTACCATTATACTCTGTTTTAACGTCACCTTACGTTTAGATAAATTTCAAATAGCAGGATTATTATTTTTTTTAATTTTAACACAAGTTACGCGCTACGTTCGACATCAAATTAGACCTGTTATTTTCGATAACTGATTCGTAGTCGAGTATGTGAAAATTTACCCTTACAAAATGAAGAACGAAATGAAGTCGTTTTCTATTTATATTTGCGTGTACTTTGTAAAAAATGTTTTTTTTTTAAATCAGAATATAATTCTACGTGTAGAGATTCACTTAACAACCATATAGGGCCGAAACTAAACCAACTAATCAAGAGATACCATATATCGTGATGGACACTGCTCTAGGATCTAGCAACCACTTCTCCGCAGACCGCCCTTTTATCCATACCCTCCAGCTTTAGATACGCAGTGCGTACCGTCTTTGTATAACTCATCCATCAATACCTACCTCTGTAAGTGCTCTTTCATTTAAATACCTTGCTCTAGTTATAAAAAGACTAGGAGATAGTTAGGTAGCTTCAGTCTCACCTCCACATAAATCTTCTGATAAATCACAGTCAATAATCTTCAACAAGCACAACTCCTAAACTATCATCATCATCATCTTCATTAATGATGAAAGTTTTGGCGGTGCTAGGAATTTTTTGAATTAGCGATGTGCGAAATAAATTCGTCATGGTTTTTTTTAATATTATTTTTATTCCAATTTTTAAAAATATTTATGAATTGCAAATTTTAAACGGAACAATGCAAAAAAAATTGACGAAAAATCTCCTCGGCTACATGTACTTAACAACTAAGTTAACCCGAGAGACTATACGATTTGAAGATATCGTGATTTCGCAAATACTGTCCCGATACATTTGCAACGTCTTATTGTTGGCTACGTTGTATAAATAATATACAACAAAATGACACTGCCTATGTTCAAATAAAATACATATACAATAGTAGTAGATTTTTATTTAATTTTATTTATAGTATAAACAGTAAAACAAGCAATAAACATTAAAAACAAAGAATATATAAGAAGTATATATTATCAAACGCATGGTAGTCTAATAATAATAATAATGTGTTTATTCCAGCGTGGTGAGGTTTTTTTTTAACCCGATTCGCCATACAGATAAAACATATTATGTCATACATTACAGTTATGAAATAAATATTATGCTATGAAAAATAAAAATAAATAGAAATCCAAATAAAATATTAATAAATAAATAAAAGGTAAAATATATACACACAAAATATAAATATTACATATATAACTACTTCAGTCACGGTCATTGTTGTATATGTAGCTATTCTGTAGGCGCTGCCATTCTCTGGTCAGGGAACCAACTTTCTATGAGAGCGCCCCTCGCACCAGAGAGTCGGTGCTGAGTGCTGAGCTCCAGCCGCATCTTTACGCCCGCAACTTGATGTCTCAGAAGCGAAACAAATCCATGTATACGGCTTTCGGTAAACATTGTAGATGCGCTGCAATAACGCGCCAATCCAAACAGTATTTTATATGAGTTGTTGTACTGAATTCGGAGACGGTTATACGTCACTTGCTTGTATTTCGAGCAGAGCTCGCAGGTATACATGGTGGTGAAGAAGAGAATGCTCTTTACCTCCTTACTGCATCGGTAGAGACGCCGTGACAGCATATTTGCACGAACGCTCAGCTGTCTCCTCTGCCGTTCTATATCACCATCGTCTTGCCCATCTTCATTAAATATATGGTCAAGGTATTTGACCTTATTATGAACGCTCAATTTCATCCCGTCCAGCCACACGGGAGGGATATAATCTGGCCCTTTTCAATATCTGAACGCCACTATTTGCTGGCATTGTATGAAATATTGTGTTCACTAACGTATATTACACATATCTGTAAAAGCTTTCTTATCCCTTTTATAGATGGCGCTAGTATAACCATATCATCGGCATAACTAATGAGGTTCCCATTTGCCTCGCCCATGTGGCAGCCAATTTTCTAAGTCTGTACTTTTGTTGAATTATTTATTATAAACACTTTTTTTAACAATTATTACAACATTTTAATCAATAATATATTCTCCATTATTATTCAAGATTTCAATCATTTTGCTCTATAAAAATCATCTGTTCTAGTATAAAAATAGTTATCGAGTCTGAGTTTTCTGACTCATATATGAATTGCGTCTTACATGACTCAAATATGAGTCGCCGTGTTTTGCCCGCCACTAGTGCGTACATACGCGCTGAGGAGCGGTGAAAATGGTACCTCAATTATTTGGAATCTTTATCCTACCGACATCTGTCTATATTTGTCGAGGATTATAAACAAACACGAGATAATAAAAGTCATCGTATCATCCAGTATCGCTTTGTTATTCAAATTCTCAAACTCTGCTTATGCGTGTTGAATGTAATGCGTTTCAAACCGCAGAGTTAAATTTAATATCAGAATTCAATAGTCTGTAAATAGTGTGCACTAGTGTCAGAAATTAGATCACTACTTCACTCTATTACGCATGAACATCACCACAAATGAAGCTAGTGTAGCGATGGTGTAAGGCACTGTTGTGGATAATTTTATTTACGTTATTTTGTAATTACGGTTCTGATTTCTGTATTTGTTTATGTTGGCGGGAATACCGGAAAACCTTCGCTATCGATTTCTTATAAATAAATAATAAATTTGTTACATTATTGTAGTATAAAGTTATAATTACAATGACGTCAGAGAATGCCGCGTATGAAAGATGGCATGCGTATTTATGAACCCGATCAATAGGTTAATCAGAGAGCTACCGAAAAAGGTGATAATCTGACACAGCAAGGTCGGAGCCGTATGGTAGTTGTGGCATAATTCCACAATCGAGATCCTGGATGACCATTTACCATAATCAAAGACGAAAAGAAATATATGTCACAGTATTCTAAACTTGAGTCTCCATTATTTAAGACCAAAAATTATTAAAACAGCAACACTGGTGAATACTAAAATTAACATTAAAAAACATCAAATAGTATGTAATTTTTTTACAAATAACAAAAACCCGGGACAATAACAATTAAAAAACGATAAATACTTATTGGACGACCTAATATGTTATAAAAAATTATGACTGGATATAATTCAGCGCATATCTAATAGTGAAATAGTTGAATGCTTGAGACAGCAAATTGATGCTTATACTAACATTCATGTATGAATAAGTAAATGTATTTTTAAGCGGCTTTTAAGATTACATTTGTAAGTGCACTGTGAACATGAAAACAATTTGTCTCCAGTATGCCCAAGGGCATGTCTTTTTAAAACTGATTTTAGATTGCACGAATAACTACACAGTAAACATGCAAACAATCTCTCTCCAGTGTGCGTAAGTTCGTGTATTTTTAACTGTGACTTTTGATTGCACGAATAATTGCACAGTGAACATGAAAATAGTTTCTCTCCAGTGTGTCTAAGGGTGTGTCTTTTTAATTGTGATTTTAGATTGCACGTGTAATGGCACAGTGTACATGAAAATTGTTTATCTTCAGTGTGCGTTAGCGCGTGTATTTTTAAATCTGATTTTCGGTTACAGGAATAACTGCACTGTGAACAAGAAAACAGTTTCTCTCCAGTGTGGGAAAGTGCGTGTATTAATAAATGTGTTTTTCGATTGCACGAGTAATTGCACTGTGCACAAGAAAACAGTTTCTGACCAGTATGCTTAGACGCGTGCGCTTTTAATTGTGATTTGCGATTGCATGAATAAATACACTGTGAACATGAAAACAGTTTACCTCCCGTATGCGTAAGCGTATGTCTTTTAAAAGCTAATTTTCGATTGCACGAATAATTGCACTGTGTACATGTAAAACGTTTTTCTTTAGAGTGCGTAAGGGTGTGGATTTTTAATTGACTCTTTCGATTGCACGAATATTTGCACTGAGAACATAAAAATTGTTTTTCTCCAGTGTGTTTAAGCATGTGCACATTGAAGTCTGATTTTCTATTGCACGAATAATTGCACTGTGAACATGAAAACAATTTCTCTCCACTGTGCGTAAGCACATGTCTTTTGAAGTTTGAATTATTGTTGCACGAATGATTGCACTGCGAACATAAAAAGGCTTTTTTATCAGTGGAAATAAGCGTGTATCTATTTGAAGATATTTTGTCGGTGAAAACAGTTTCCAATTCGGACTCGTGTCCATGTATAAGCGGTGGCCCAGTTGGATTTGCCGAAATAGAATCTTGCATTCTCACGAGATCTGGAATGTAAAATGATTTCAATGAATTAAAATATTGTATTTATTTACGTTAATTGAATTAAATTTGTTGGTTTTAATTAATTCCCGTAAAATAAACGACATATCGGGAATATAAAGTACATATTCACAGTTTTTTAAAAGCGAAACTACTGGCCCTGAATAGTACCACATGTCCCTCCTGCTGGGACAGTAGTGGAGCACCCAGCAGGTGAATACTTTGCTCCCAAATTACACAATCCAATACCAAACGCCTGAAAACGCGGACCTGATCGGTAATTCAAGGAATCTATGTATAGGGATTTCATCAAAACGTGGACTACGAGATGGGATATACTAGGCAGGTGATGACAAGATCATGACAGCGAGAACGCGGACACTTCACTTAATAACATTTATTGACCAAATCAAATTCATCAAACAAACAAACGTTGGCCTGTACCGTGTACGAGGTGCCAGTCTTATACTCACTGGTTTCTGTCTTTCCTTATGTATCATCTTTTACTATTTGTTTGTATGTTCTTTCTTTTACATTATACTGTCATCTGCAATATTGATATGCACCTTGTATTGTACCTAAGAGTAAATAAACACAGCACATAGCTAAAATATCAATTTAAATTCTTCTTCTTACATTAGCTCTTTTTTTTATATTAATTGTAGAACATGCGTTACATAAACAATGTGTGTGGAACTGATAAAAGAAGTTGCAACTTCTACAACTACGGTTCCGGGAATGGGTGGATTCCCCCGTTCTGTCACCCCTTTATTAATCAATTACAAAAAGTCGGGTAGAATGAGAGCAAACTCTGCTATAGGCGGCTGCGCGGTTTCAGCCGCCTTTGTAGCATAAAAAAAATGCCAACCAGCCGGCGTAAGAGCAGGACCGAAATAGAAGCCTTGAACTTATTTAACAGTTCTAGGAATGTGATAGGTCCGCTCTCAATCCTATACCAGCTCTCTCACAATAACAACCCAAATACATAATTTTAATAACCAGGGAGGGTAGTAAAAAAATAACGCTGAAAAATAAATATTAAAACTAAAAAAAATTCAAACCACGTAACTCAAAAAAATTAAGTTATAAATGACGAGTAAAAAGAATGAGAGAAGTCAACAATAAACCAACAACCACGCATGCGCAATTCAAATTGACATAATGCCCTCATCCGATTGCATCAAATGTAAACATATTTTAGTAAGCACTAATTATCTGTTGCAGATCAATTTCGCCTGTTGAATTACCTACTATATAATATGTAGTCCAACGAAAATGTATTATTGTATTTCGAAATATTATTACACTGCCTATGTTAATGCGACTCCAGGTTGTCAAGACAGCTTTCACACTAGCTTTACTTAACTAAATTATTAATTTAATTACAATTGAAGAAATAACTTCTATTTAAGCATTTTTTTATCACATTTCTTTATAGTATGTATGAAATCCGTCACTTGAGTTGTAAATATGTGTGTGAGTGTGGGTGTGTGGAAGTGCCATTATATGGCGCCGCGCCCTTGGGAAGCGCTCTCTTATCTACGCGTCATCAACTTGTAAATACTTGCTTTTAGTGTAACTATTGTATTGATCAGTGTACGGAGAATTGTTGTATAGCAGACCGAGTTTAATTGCTATACCTCCTCACCAAGTTACACGAGACACAAAATTAATATAACACAAATGTACAAAAATTACAGTATATATTTATAAAGGTTACAGTAAATTTGTATTACCAGTGATGTTAAATTTTCACTAGTGCAAATATAATTTCAGAAACTCAGCCAGTTAGAATAAATCAAATAATTTCACTGCTTAGTATCAGTGAAACTGCATTTGTTGTAAACATATATAGGTTAACGCCGCGCATGCATTTGTTCGTGTCATTGGTGACATCTGACGTCGGAACACTTTAGCCTTAAGTGTTGATGTGTCGCCTACAACTGTGTTTTGTAATATAGTTAATAATGTTATTATTGTTTATGTTATGTTATTGTTAGTTTTACACATTCACTGTAATATGTACGTCATCCTTAAACAGTCACAATCTAAGGTAATCATCTCCTTACCGGCGTGCTGGTCGGCATTCCTGGTGTACTCCGAGCACTCCTGCTTGATGTCAGGATACGATATGTCTATATGAGTGTAGGGTGTTTCGCCGCCTATGCCTTCGCCACTCTCACCTGGAGACCTATCGTCTGTCCGCACATGTCCTCCATTATTCCAGCCGACACTGTAGGAACCTGTTTCTGGAATCATGAATAATACCCCGATATATGCCCAGTGTTGCTGCTCCTGACCACTGTCTAATATCTCACGGTGACTACTTTTCCGTAACATTTTTAGTAATATCACACTACATTTTTGTATAAAAATCGACCACGATACAAGAAAGAATAATCTGGGATTCATAAATACAATAATTTTAAAATTCTAACAAAACTCGCCCTGATTTGTCAGAAACACAATCATTCACAGAGACTCAAACATACCCTCACTCAAACGACACATGCACGATTTATCTTCTAAATTAATTTCCATCCCTGACCTTTCCATAAACTCCCTCGGCCTATATGATCCCTCATCCGATCCCCATCATCTTCGCCTTATCCCACTTCATTACCATGTCTTTGAACCCATTGAACAAAATTAACAAAATGATTTACTTATTATTAAGGAGAACACATTCTTATTGTGAAGTTGTAATTATACAAAACATACGTCTGTGATATTTTAAAAACTAATTAAATGTATGAATTTGTATCTATGAATAAAATGAACTGTTAATTCTGGCGCCTGCTAAAGGTTTACTCAAAGGTATTTAAGATTCCGTACAAACAAAGTAGACGGCTTTCAAATAATGAAACGATAGATGTATTCAATGAAAAGTGTAACATACGGGTAAGAAAATTTGTCGTCAAAAGTACTGTCTGCTGTAGAATAGTTGGTTAATGCACCTTTCCCGGATTGGAAAGGGATCCACGTTTGAATCCCGGTGGCAACAATAATATTTATCGATAAAATTGATTTGATTTTTTTTTAAATAATTAACAAAACATAAATTAAAACAAAAAATATTTTATATTTTTAAGGAAAACACATTCTTATTGTGAAGTTGGAATTATTCAGAACAGACGGTCTGTGATATTTTAAATACTAAATTAATGTATTAATTATAAATATATACATATAAAATCAATTTTGTCGAAAAATACTGTTTTAGCGTCACCGGGATTCGAACCTGGATCTTCATTTCCAATCCGGGGAAGTGCACTTCCCCGGATTGGAAATGAAGATCCAGGTTCGAATTCCGGTTCATTGGAAAGGAAGATCCCGGTGACGCTAAAACAGTATTTTTCGACAAAATTGATTTTATATCTATATATTTATAATTAATACATTAATTTAGTATTTTATATTTTACCCATTTTCGCTAATACTTTATACAATTATATACAAAGTTAAAATAAAACATTTCCACCATCTTTACCGTTAAAGAAGATGCCGCCCAAAAAAATCTTACGCCTTTGTTAACTCATATGTAGGAGAAAAGAGTGCTCAGCCCTTATCCCTCCCCTCTATAACAATCGAACTGCAAAATAATAATGTACGTTATCTGTGATTTAGAAGCCACATGAAAAGATATGCAGACTGTCATCTATGGCATTATGTCAACAGACACAAAAAAAAAATTTGTTGTTCTAAAGAAATATCAGCTAGCCCCTCTCACGTCTCGAGGTGTACCGCTTTACCGATATGTCTTTAAAAAATCCATAGTGTTATTTTTACACCGTTAATGTGAATCATAAATTAATCAGCTCACCGACTTTCCAGGGGTACTCCGAGCACTCGTTGGGGAGCGATATATCTATCTCAGGGCAGGGCGCTCCACCGTCTGCTCCTTCATCGCCGCTCCCGGCTCGAGACCCTGGCTCAGGCTTGATGACAAGAACATCTGGGTCAGCACAATCCATTGTCGCAATATTTCTCAGCGACCAGTTGCCGACCATAGACACGAGCAAGCCATAGACGAAATTTCTAATTAATTCAGCGATGGACCCTACGTATTGAACAAGAATTAAAATTCAATAAACTCGGGGCAGGTAATTTCATCTTGTATTAAAGTCAATGTTAAAATTGAACTCCATTTTAGTCTGATCTGATTCATCAACAAAGTTCATGTTTAAGGATGTAGTAATTGTATAGGGTAGACATTAGGCCCATAAAATCACGATGTTATATATTGATACAACCGGGGCCACGACTTGTGCGCCATTCGGTTCGAGTCGGGGTTCGTCTAGGAGTCATGATTCATACCATGCTCCTGATCGCTCGTCAGAACGATCCCCGCACTCTTATGGAATATTCGCTCCGCGAACCATCCATCGGATATCACGCTTTCATTATTATTACCATGGTTATAGATAAGGATACAGGTGAATATGAACACGCGAAGATGTACATTATACATTTATTAGACACATGTTTACATTAGCGGGCAGGTGGAAATACTTATAACTAACTTAATCTAAAACTTATTCTACCTCGGGTTGCTCGGCGACGTTCCTCCGGAATCTTGTTTCCGGCCGGCGTAGTGATGCCGCTGGCATCCGGCATGGGCGGCTGTCCGCTGTCTGCTCCGTAGGACTGCAAACCGGTCTGGGCGGCTGCTCCTGGGTGGGTTGCGATGAACCGTGGCTGCTTCCTCCGTCGACTTCGGTCCCAACTGTGTTTGCCTTAACGTCTCTTTGACGATTCCCTCCTCCAGACCTCGTTTCGTAGCTGCGTGCTTTCGACTTCCTTATGACTGGCCTTCGACTTCCTTTCTACAACTCCCTTCCGGACCTCATTTCCCTCGTCCTCCCGAACTTCATGTCTGACTCGCTGCTCTGGGTTCACGACTTCCTTCCGAACCTCGTTCCTCTCGTCCTCCTGGACCTTATGCCCGGCTCCGGGTTCACAACTGCCATTTTCTAGTTTAACTGTGCACTCTCAACTCTCCATCTTAACTGTCTACTGTCAACTCTTCAGTTCAACTCTCCACTGTCTACTGTCCTTCACAACTCCCCCCCTCCGACTCTCCACTCCCGGGTTCACAACTTCAACCACTCTCCCCGACTCTTCGATTTCAACTGCCTAGTTCAACTGTCTACTGTCCACTGCCTTTTAAAATGGCGTCCTGGCCCTTTTAAAGAAACTGTGGTGAGGGCGTATTTTTCGCTCGGGGTCGGTCCGTCCTCACAGGATTGGCGACGCCTCAGTGGTCCATCCGTTGACATCTCCGCTACCCTCGCTTGTAGGCCTAATTTCGGCCCCGCCCACTTTCTTCGTAATTAATTATAGTCCTGGCTTATCACATAAAATTCCAATAATACACTGTTCATTCAAATTGTCCATAAACACATATAAACTATTACTAACTTATATTTTCACATTAAGATCATCAGAATTATCACTATCTCTAATTACCTCTAAGCACATCAATCAGTATAAAATACAATCAGTATAAAACATTTTACATTCAAGATCCTAATTAAGAGCTAATCATTTTATTCCTTTTTTATTGCCTCTGAGACCTTTATAATTAGGTACACGTGGGATTTCATTATTCCAGCTTTATTACATAGTTTCGTGAGTGGTTCTCGCATTACCTACACTTATACCTATTACATAATTTTCTCACCTGCCCAGTTATAATTACATTATTATTATATTTATTTAAATTTCTTATTTGTATTAGTCGACTTGATTATAGCTAGTAGATTCAAGAACGAACGGCGACTGAATATTGCGGAAGAGCTACTACACCGGCACACTTTGGTTAGATCGAATCGCGGTCGATCTGAGACTTGCTCACACGGTTTGTCCATATTAAATAGATAATTGACGACGGAATAGCCCGATCTACGCACCACATGAGGTGCATGAATATGGAAGATCTGAATTCGCGTGCGCAGACTTATTCGCACGTGTCCTATTTTATCTGCCTACCCCTACGGAGAAAAGACGCGATGGTCAGTCATCGCTCACAGTGGCCCTTCCGCACGCGGGTGCTGGCCCGCATGCAACAAAAGATGCTTTATCACCCCGGAGTCAATTATCCTCGGGCAGAAAAACGAAAAAAAACGCACCCGCTTCTTAATGGTTCCCTTTTTTTTGTGCAGTCATTGTTTTATTGTCGACCCCCTAATTTACTGACGGTATATTGTTCTTAGGCTGCTCCCGAGCGCGATACTTCTCGGAACGATTTCTCCTCGGACAAAAGGCAACCGATTGACTCTCTAACATATTGCGTCACACGTGTGTCATCCCTCGCAATTGCGGAAGAGATAAATATTCCCGATGAATGGCCTAGGAAACAAAGGACAGCTTTCCAATGACGGGAGAAAAGGTCCTCGTGTGACGTGGGTTCTCGCGAAATGCACTTCCGAGAAAACAACGTGTCTGCAGATGGCAAATAATGATAGGTCGGTCCGAATCAAAATCGGCTCGCGACACAGATTACCGTTCAGGTATATCAATATAAATTAATACGTACACGAGTATTACAGTGGATGTGTATTACCAGTGAGAATATATTTTCACTAACGTTTCAATGAAATCATATCCGAATACGTTTTCACAAGTGGAAATATATTCCTACTGGTGAAAATAAAATTTCACTAACAGATTTTAGCAAATGTATATTCTACCCTAACCTATAATTGAACCTAAACTAACCTAACCAATATGTTGAAAAGGAAATAAAAATGGCTGAGATTATAAACGTGGTAGTTTACGCAGTAAATAATTTTATTTATTAAAAGTGACAGTTGTAAAGGCCACCCACGCCACCAAACTATCTGTTGCCGTGCTGTAGGGACACTTAAAGCAAAATATTCCCGCGCGGCATATTCTCGCTTGTCAACGAATATAAACTCACTAAATGTAACCAGTGAATTTCTATCTTCATTATAGATATACATCCACTGACCGGTTTAGCAAAAATATATTTTCACCAGTTTTGTTTCTTATGATATCCTTTCATCGACGCGTCTTACGCACATTTGCTAATATTAAGAATACGAAAATAGAATTGAGTATTTTCAATATATTTTTTTTAAATAGATTTGCTTTTTTTTAATCAGGACGGTCAATTCTACAGGAAAACAAAAATTTTATAAAAATTCGAGATAACACCTTATTGTCAATAATATATTTCCCAATTTCACTCACGTTATACCTTCTCAGGTGCAGTAACTGGATCAAATTGACCAAATTACCTCCAAGGCCTATAGAATGCTAAAATTCATACTATTGCTTCAAAATACTCCATTACGCATTCGTTCGTAGTCACTTAGAGTGCGCTTCTCAAATCTGGAACCCATGGCAGATTACATACATTGCGAGATTAAAACGAATACTAAATAGGTTTATTCGACATCTGAATGTCAGATCTGATCTATCATTCGGCTCCTATTTAGATGCAGCAAACTTCCACAATATGAAGACCTTAGAACATTGACGAATATATTAATTGTTCCAGCCAATTGAAATTAATATCTCTCCGTGTGCCATCTAGATCAACCCGGCAATCCGTACTCTTCCACATTCCCAGAAGTAGAACATCTTACATACAAAATTCATTCATTTACCGGTCGTGCAAATACCATAATGAAAAATTTACAGAAATTGACTTGTTCAACATTAGCCTTTCTACGCTCAAAGGGTTCTTTTTATGAACCACCGCAATCTCAATTTTGCCCATTCATTCTACTTATAAAAACAGATGTTGCTCTTCCTTTACCGCAACAATAGCTGCAACCTCCCCACCCTTCTCCCTCTTTTTTCTTTTCATTAATTTTCTGCATCTAAACATACTATCTATACTATCTTTAGCATTTACATTACAGCAAGACAGCCATCTCACACAGTCAGAAATACAATCGACTTTCTTCGTCGTGAGAATGTTAATTTCATCGAGCCAGGCATGTGACCACCGAATAGTACAGTAGATGATGCAGTATGGGGTGTTTTGATGATTTCTGATTAGCTAAATATTGTGCAAAAAAAAATAGGTACATTAAGAATTATAATTAATTATATTATGTTTTTAAATAACTCATGTGTCACAAGATGTTCTCACTTTTTTTCCATATCCTGCATATATATATAAGAAGAATAAATAAATAAATAAAACTTTGACAATATTTCCATAGCTCTTAGTTTATGAGATCTTTTGACATCTTGGTGTAGGTTTTAAAAGCTTGTCTGTTGAGTTTCCGTTCTAAATATATTTCATTTCTATGGTCTTGTGTTCGCGAAATGTGCGTCATCTGCGATGTTCGTAAACTTGTTGGGTTTTAATTGTAAAAACTAGTGTAATGCCGCGCCAGGGCGCATTTTTTGATATTTAAAGATTCCGCCGATTTAAATTGTGTTTTTTGCAACGCAATTATGTTAAAATTCCGCTTTTGGCAGGGGCGATCGGACAGCGGTGCGTCAGTAAAGCAGCAGACTGCTGCATAGATAAAAGATACTACATGTGCGTCTGATTACATTCCGAGCTTAACGATAATTTAAAACACCCTTTGTTTGTAAATACTAATAAATCAGGTTATTGCATGTCGTTAATAGCTCTGAAAGACGGTTCTACGTCAAGATTGACAGTGTACGAAAGAATCAGATTACGTGATTTTCGACCCCCGTTTGAGGTTACTCTTGCTCGCTGAAAATACTAGAACCATGGACTGTGCTGCCCCAGATGCTCCTGCCGTCAAGACTGAGCCAGGGTCTTCAGCCGATGAAGGAGAATGCGGTGGTGGAGCGCCCCACACTGCTATAGAGATATTGATTCCCGGCATCAAGCAAGAGTGTTCGGAGTACTCCGGGAAAGCCGACCATCGCGCCGGTGAGGAGTTGGTTCATTCATTGTGCGACTGAAGTCTTATTTAAAGCAAATTGACTGACACTGTAGATAACCTCATGGAAGACTCTATCTATAGTGTGTCATAATTGTATAATATGTCCAAAATTTAATAAAAATGAATTGATAATTCTGGCGTCTGCTATCAGATCACTCAAAGGTATTTGAGATTCCGTAAAAATAAGGTAGATGGCTCTTTCAAATAATATATTAATATCAAACAGGTAACATATAATTTCTAAAATTTGCCGCTAAAAATATTGTCTCAGTAGCATAGTTGGATAATTAACCTTCCCCGGTTTGGAAAGAGATCCAGATTCGAATACCGGTGGCGCAGCAACAATATTTTTCGATAAAATTAATATATTTAATTCATATTATTTCTTGCATTATTGCCGACTTCACTCGACAAACAATGCACAAACAAATGACAAAAAAAACACAATGTTTTGACGAATGAGAGCCATTTTCCACCATTAAAATTCTTATTAGAAGCGTAGGTGGCATTTGAAAAGTTTGTTGTGTAATTTTAGCTTTTTTTTAGTTTTAAAATTGTCAATCGAACAATTTAAAAGCAAGAGTTGTGAAGGTGTTAAGAAGTCGCGTAACTTATAGCTCGCAAGCCCCGAAAAAAATCAAATAATGTCAACCGTCTTGCATTTTGGGAGATTGAAAAATATATAGTTATATAGCTGTCTTTTTCTACATGTTGTCATTAAAATATCAATTGTTTCTTAGAATAATTCAAATCATGAATAGAACCAATCATGCAATACTTTGTATAACCTCTCATATTTCATCTCATGTAAATAAAATTGTATAGCTTTCCTTCACTGTAGATGAACATTAATATGGATAGTTGTTGAGTTAAATTGTTAGATTGATAATGCCCTCACAAGGTGAAACGCGTCTCAAGTAAATTAAGCAATTAGTGACCTTTAATTGACAATTTATGTATATATATTATTTTCAATCTAAATTGTCTTATTATCCTCATTTCTGTATTATGATTTATAAAAAGATTAATATGCCTTCAGATTTGTTATATGGAGCTATTATAATTGGTTTCAGAGATGGGTTCCAACAATGTCATCCAGAGAAATTCGCCTAGGACTGCTGTGGGAGTGGATGTGCAGACTGACGAGAAGTCTCCAGCTGAGAGCGGTGAAGTAGTAGATGATGGAAATCCCTGCACTGATGTAGAGGTATCGTATCCTGACATCAAACAGGAGTGCTCGGAGTACTCCAGGAAGGCCGGTGAGCAGTCAATTCTCTTGGATTATCACTTCTTGAAGAGATAAACCCACCGTGGGTGAACGTTGAAGCATTCTGTATACCTAAAGACCTACATTATTTTGAATGGCAGATGATTTCGGGCCATGGATATTTTCGGAGTAAACTGTTTGAGTTTAGACTTGTAGATGCCCCGCGGTGTACATATAGGAGACTTGAACAGACGACTGACCATATTTTGTGGAATTGTGAGATACTTAGAGGTGCACGTTAACGTATGATTGGTGGTTTGACTGGACTTAAACACCGCCCGCCCAATAATGGGACGAATCTTGTTTTATATAAGGGAATTATTCGGGTATGATAGATATTTGTTCGATCTGGACATCGCGATAGCATTCGCGGTAGGGAGTAGTCATCTCCAGTGCACCAGCACTGTATTTTGTGATATTGTGCCGCGGGTGAACTTGTGACATCGCCGAATTCAATTGGGATCGTATTGTGTGATCTCGGTGGCGACTGGAGGGGTAAAGGAGGCGTCATATACAAGGTAAGGCGAGCAGTTCTTCCGAATCTCGATTCTTCGAATCACCCGCACTTCGACTAGAACCCCTGTCCCCTCACCGACCTCATCCTGTACCAAGGTTTCCCTACTTCCCTCCGCTACCCTGCGGTTATTCCGACTTACAACCGGAATTGTCGTTTTCGTTTCTGCGGAACGTGCGACCCAGAGATGGCGCAATTCTTTCATTTATATCATATTGATCCGGATTTATAGTTCTAAATCAACATGTATGTGGAACCCTCGGTACGAGGAGCCCGCCCTTTGACCACGGATTACGAAGTCGATTTTATTAATATAATACTCTATTTACTTTGCAGATCTTTTAAAAAAGCTTGGTTCCGTTTCGGCAGCTCCACCAGAGCTGCTGTCTGCCCCTGAGGAAGAGCCAGAACTGAAGACTGTCATAAAATCGTCAAGTAGACGCACGCGAACATCCACCCGTGGGAAAGTGTTTTCGTGTACTCAGTGCAACTATTCGTGCAATCGTAAATCAAACTTCAAAAGCCACGTACTTTCTCATTCTGCAGTCAAACTGTTTCCATGTTTACAATGCGATTATTCGACCAATCGAAAATCAGACTTTAATGTTCACGCGCGTAAACATACTGGAGAGAAACTGTTTTCGTGTTTACAGTGCGATTATTCATGCCATCGATTATTCGACTTCAAAAGACACGAGTTGACGCATACTGGTGAGAAACCGTTTCGATGTTCTCATTGCAATTATTCGGCCAATCGAAAATCGGCCTTAAATTTGCACGTTCTTAGACACTTTGGAGAGAAACCGTTTTCATGTTCACGGTGCAATTATTCGTGCTATCGAAAATCACAGTTAACAATACACGTGCTTACACACACCGGGAAGAAATTGTTTACATGTTCACAGTGCAATTATTCGTGTAACTGGAAATCAAATATTAAAAAACATGCGCTTACTCATACTGGACAAGAACTGTTTCCATCTTAACAATCCAATTATTCTTACAATCAAAAAACAACTTGGCTAAAACATGTTTTTACGCATCCTAAGAGAAACTTTAAAAAATTAAATACTCCAAGGCAACCTTTATCCTGATAACTCAGTAATTAATGTAACAAGTCAGTTCATACTTGGTGTAATCTTAAATCGATAAATATAGAATATATATTTATATAATTCGTTAATACAAACGAAGTATTTACGACAAAAATGTAAATAATACTGTATCAGAATACGCGTCGGATGTTATGTTTTGTTTCACTCGTGCAAATACATTGAAGGCCCTCCCGTCAATGCGTGTGAGCAAGAAAACGATACTCACCCTGTTTCTCAAATACGAACAATACATATCCCGTATCTCCCCACAGAGACGAGTCGGTGGTACCCAAACGCCCGGTGCTAATAGTTGACTATTTTTTCGTTGTTCTCTGTTCTAATTAGTTCGTGAAGTATATTTGAGTAAAATTTGGTGTTATCGTTTGTAAATAGGCTGTTTTATTCATTCAATGATATATTTTTGTTAATTTTTATAGATTTGTTTAAAAATTTCCCCAAAAAGGGAAATACGAAAATGTAAAGATGATAATAGCGATGATGATGATGATTTTGACTGCGATATGTTTTGATAAATTGTATTCTGATTCCTCAAATTTTGAAGAATCGGCTGATGAAGTAGATTTCACAGACGAAACTTCAGATGAGCAGGACTTGGAAGATGATAAATATATGTATGGAATATGTTATTACGAAGATGTGCTACATTGATATAAGGGAGAGAAAATATATAATACCCATTGTTTACGCTTTTTTATATACTTCAATTGGCAGTCCTGTACTTGGCATTGGCGGAGACGCCACTTAACTTGTGACAGAAATTATATAGCCGACATTGGAGTCAATCCACCAGCCAGCACAACCACCGATCCGGATTGCGTCTAGGAGATCGACGGGAGACTGTCCAGGATCGTGCGGCTATCTAACATTACTAGAGTGATACAGTATTTATATTATCAATAGAAAACTAAGGTCTTTTACACGCACACCCATCATATACAGAATTATGTAAAATGATGGACATATATCCTGAATTATATGTTGCATGTGAATATTCTACATAGCAATTTATAGAGAAGGTCCGAAAGTTATGAATCCCACCGCTAGATCGCTCATGGTTACGCAAACTCGAATGTAAAGTACTCGAATGGCTACAAGGTTTTCTGTGTTCATGAGTTCGGTAAAATTGAGTCGGCAACTGTAGTGCAGCATGAAAGAGCATTTGTCGTAGGTATAACCAATTACTTCATATTAGTCACTCGTCCGCAGTTTGAAATATAGAGTTACAAAATTGAGTCCATCATTTTAAATAATCTTGTAAATGCAAGTTGAATACATTCTGTGTATAAATGTATGTGTCCCATAAACCTTTTTATACCTGTCCTTTTCCGGCCCACTTCTGGCTAGGGATTTCGCCGACGTGGAACCAGATTGCATTCCGACGCCGAGCTGTCAACACATACGTTTATTTTAACGGTCGAGAGTAACGTCAGGACCACGAAAAATAAGCTGAGTTCTTCACCATCAGGAGTGCAGTGATATCTCCGTTCTTAACTACAAAAGTGCGAGTCAACTGGAGGTGAAACTTGACGTCCAACCCAGGTACGAGATCAAAGTAGGCCAGATCCATTTGCCAATATTCCTTTCTTGTTCTAATTCGAGCTGCGTCAACTAACTATTAATTTTAATCGATACAGTCCACGTGAAAGATCATTATATACAAAAGCAGATGTTGGCCCGTGCGAATAGTTCTCTAACGCAATTCCTGGAGCTGTTCATCGGCAGGAAGAATAATGACCATGCGCGATTTTCTGTAGAGCTGTTAGCTCCATTAGTTTTACTACATGCTGTCGGTAATGGATATCTTTACGGCTGACGGAAGTTTCGTTTAGTACACTGGCACTTGGTCTGTATTCAGATTCGCCGAGCGGTGATGATAAGAGTGGAGATTTAACTCGACAAGTTGTATTTATAACTATAATGGGGAACAGCTATACAATTTTATTTACATGATGTGAAAAGGAACTATACACATTTTAAATTATTTTATATATATTTTGACATCCATATTTTTGTACTAACAGAGGTGGATACATAATACATAGTTTATTGTGTGGGGTGGAGTAGACTTCACCTCTGATATATACAGCGTTGTCCTGGCTAATTTGCTAAACCAAAGTCTGTGTTAAAGTAGCCAGTTTTTTTTCGTGCTGTTGTGGTGTTATTTGGAATAAAAAGAAAATTACAAATATTTATAAAAAAGTAAAAATATAATAAAAATGCTTCTAACTATTCAATTGTATTTTAAAGGGTAATTTGTAAAAAAGGATATTACAATCTGAAAAGACAATTATGATGCAAAGTTGTTGAGTAAAATCGTTAAATTGATGATGCCCTAGCAAGGCGAAACGCGTCTCAAGTAAATTAAACGAGTAGAATCACAAAAAGAGGGTTTTATTTTCACATGTGTGATTTTGGAGTTCTACAAACTTACGTCGTAAATAATTTTCGTTTGTTTTTAAATAATAAATTAATGTTCCCAACACACATCGAAAGATTGACCGTCAATGCTTGTACAAAAATTAATTAGAAGAAAAAATTATAAGATCGTAATTCTTCATTGCGTACGTGCATATTTATTTAAAATAATATATTTATAACCAAGTTTATTTGTCAAAAACAAAAACCTTATTGTAATATACTGTAAAGGTCTTACTACGTCATATCGTCAACTCATTCTTATCTACATACCAGAGTACATGTTAGTTGTTATATATCATTATTTAACCTCACTTACCAATATTAATAAAGTAAATATTAACTTCTTTGTAGTGATCTTATACCAACCATGGAGCCCGACCATATCATTAATTAACATAATAAATGTTAGTTATTTACTTAATTATTACTATACTATCTTTCCACATATATAGAACGAATCAGAACTCGCTAGCACCACTACTATTTTTAATCTACAAGTCGTAACAACTATTATTCTGTTACGTGTTATAATTATTTCATAAATAAATGGTTGCAGAAGTATATTGTGATAATAGTGTGTTCTTGTCCTCCACAAAAGCCCCACCGTTATCATCCTGATTGCCCAAGTCTTGGACGTTAGTTGGATATCCTAGTATCCAAGCTTGTGGGTCACTACAATACAATTCAGCTCGGCCCTATCGATGAATATCACTCAAAATCAAATGGACTCTAATTCATTATTCAATCTAGTTCCCGAACTAGATTAACGCTGTCGTACCAGAACAGAGCATAACATAAACCCAAAAATATTATTTTTATAACTATTCATTAATACTTACAGCCCGGTGGGTCAAAACGAAACACGTCCAAAAGTTTTCGGTTTTTTAACCGTTTCGTGGGAGATTTTTTATGGATATTTTATTTTAAATATGATTTAATGAAACGACTCGATGTGTGCGTAATGTTTCTGATAACAAATTAAAAAATATTACGAATAATGTACATATAACAGATGCCCTACACAGCCAAAATACAAACATTCACTAAGCATGTGATCTTCTCGCCGGAACCCGAGCAGGTAGTATCATAAAACTTACAGGTAGACGCAATGCCCCTCAAATAATTTTATTACTGGCATTGTCTCGAGGCCGCCAGACAAAAATAAGTAAAAAAAAAAAAATCAAAAATTGGACCCATACCTGGTATCCTTTGTCTACCCGCTCAAAATGTTGACAATATATATTTCGGCGTAAGCGCTGAGATTCAACCCAACTGTCTCAGGTCAGTTTTTGAGCGTTTATTCACATTTTTATCAATAACATTGTTTATTTGACATTTATTTGTATCTCAAATTATTTGATAATATTTAAAAATAATAAGGTAGAAGGAAAACAGCATTAAACGAATATTTGTCAAATCTGACCCACCACCGCAGAGTATGTGTTAAATATGAATGATATTGAGCTGATATTTATTGTAATCCTCATAAATATCCCAAAGAATGCAAAGCGCAAAAAAAAAAATACAATGTATAGTAAGACAGTAAAAAGTAGAGACAATCAGGACCATTTTATTATTTACTTATTAAGTAACGGCGGACATGACGCGCATGATGCACGTGCGCGGTGTGTTCGCGATGCGACACGTCCGGCTGCGTCATTCTGCTCACATAGCTTCCGACGACCGGAGGCTTGTGAGTTCTAACACTACGGTTTCTTATAAGATGACAAATTTAATCATATCTTGTCTGCATTGTATAAATAATTAAATTGAAAATATGATAGAACATGCTCAAACCATTATGCTTCATTAAAACGCAAATTTGAATCGGGTCACTTTGTACCCTGATCCGCATCTCTAGTTCAATACATCAATCCGTTCGTTCGCGAACTGCTCGCTTCTACTTACAAGGCCCCGGTACGTAGGACTTAGAATTAATAAAATAATTGATCTATGGTTAACTCTTGTCTATGGTAGACCACTTTTTGAAATTCACCATTTGACTATTATGTGTGATGCTTGCTAGAAGCCACTAGGACGATGGATCGGGCTGACACAGATGCGCCTGCCATCAAGCCTGATCCAGGATCTCCAGCCGGGAGCGGCGATGAGGGAGAAAACGATGGAGTGCCCTACACCGATATAGACATATCGTATCCTGACATCAAGTACGAGTGCTCCGAGTACTCCAGGAAGACCGACCAGCCCGCCGGTAAGATTTCGGTCCATTTTTGATTAATAATTAATGTCATTTATTTTTACTAGAATTATAGAAGAACAATACAACAAGAATCTCATCTGAACATGACGTGGAGCCGAACCCAGGAGACAGGCAGCTCTACAGCTCTGTTATATCTTGTTTCTAGCGCGCCGGTAAGGAGATGATTCCTTTTGATTGTAATCCATGATGAGACGTAATGTTAATATGTTAAGTACTGATGACAGAAAATGCTACTTTTGATTCACTGGTGTGATTGTGATTGATATTCGATAATATCGGTGATTGAAAACTGTGACTGTAATCACAGTTTCATTACTAATACGCATGCGCCCCGCGATAAATAAATAAAAAAACATTTTGAGCATATTTACTAATAATACTATTCAAACTTCATTCGCGTAAAAAACATATTCTAGCATATATAATAAATATATAACTAATTTAATATCATCACAAAGAGAATAAAAACCGTTTATTTTTCGGGTCAATTTCTCAGCATTTCGGGTCAAATGCGTTAAATTTTTGGCAGAATCTACTAGATGACTCTTATTACGAATAATAACGTCATTCCTTCATGAATATTTTTGTTTCATATGCTTATGCGCCGAATCACGATTCACAACCAAATATAAATAAAATGAATCGCGAATCACGATATTTCCAGATATTCAATCTCAAATAGTGAGTATGACTCAAAAATATCAGTGATTAACTCACGGTTCGTGATTTTGAGCCCACCACTGTAGTTAAGGCTAAAGTATTCCGATGTCAGATGGCATCAATGACACAAGCGCGGCGTTTGTCTATCTATGATTCGTTTGTGAATAAATTTAGTTTCATCGATTCGAGAAGGAAATACTTGTAGAAAAGCAACATCATTTGAGACAATCACCTCTCCATCTTTGTTATATCGGATTATTGTTAATGATTCCAGAAATAGATTTCAGCACTGACGGCTGGACTGCCGAGGGAGGGGATGTGCAGACAGACCAGGGATCTCCAGCCGTGAGCGGTGAGGAAACAGGCGGTGAAGCGTCCTACGCTGATATAGATATATCATATCTTGACATCAAGCAGGAGTGCGCTGAGTTCTCCAGGAAGGTCGACCAACACACTTGTGAGTAGTTGATTGATTAGATTATCAATTCGTGATGTAAAATACACTCACTGAATGAACGTCGAAGAATTTATTTATTTATTTGACAGCTCGGTGTCGGAAGGCAATCAGTATAATGAATAAAGGGAGATAATTTAACAATATCACAGTTGCTCTGATTTTGGTGAAATTTTTTATCCCTGTATAGTTTACATAAATGAAGTCAAAGTAAGGCGCTCGCGAGTATTAAGTTTTGCTAATTAAGGTTTATATTGCAAGTACAAATGCTCTGGAAGTAGGTACACGTCTCGCGTCAACAGTCTGCATTCATGAAGTTGATAAAAACATTTAGAACTGCGTTAATAAACCCAAAAAACATGTAATTCGTGTAAATAATTAATTTATGTTGCAGATCACTCGAGAATACAAGATTCCATATCGGCAAACCCGACCGGACCTCCGCCTACTCCTGGAGAGGAGCCCGTACTAGAGACTGTTGTCACCTCCAAAATATTCTCAAACAAGCGCAAGCTTACCTCCATTAGTAAGAAAGCTTTTTCATGTTCGCAGTGTCCGCTCACGTACAATCGTAAAAATTCATTAAGAATTCATGTTCTGTCACATTCTGGAAAGAAACTGCTTTCATGTTCACAGTGCGACTATTCGTGCAATCAAAATTCACATTTAAAAAGACATGCGCTTACGCATACTAGAAAGAAACTGTTTTCATGTTCAGAGTGTAATTATTCATGCAATCGAAAAGAGTCTTTAATAGTTCACTTGGTGTCACATTCTGGAGAGAAGCTGTTTGCATGTGCATATTGTAATTATTCATGCAATTGGAAATAGTCCTTAAGAGTTCACTTGCTTTCACATTCTGGGAAGAAACTGTTTTCATGTTCACGATGCAATTATTCGTCCAATCAAAAATCACATTTAAAAAGACATGCCCTTAAGCATGCTAAAGAGAACTGTTCACAGTGCAATTATTCGTTTATTAAAAAATCGCTTTTAAAAAGGCATGCGCTAACGCATACTAGAGAGAAATGGTATTCTTGTTCACAGTGTGATTATTCGTGCAATCATAGAGGTAACTTCAAAAGACATGTGCTAAGACATTCTGGTGAGAAACTATTTTCTTGCTCACTGTGTAATTATTCGTGCTATCAAAAATCAAAGCTAAAACACCATATACTTACGCATACTGGAGAGAAACCATTTTCATGTTCGCTGTGCAATTATTCGTGCATTCAGAAATCAGGTTTAAAAATACACGTGCTCACGCACACGGGGGAGAAACTTTTTTCATGTTCAGAGTGTAATTATTCGTGCAATCAAAAATCTAACATCAAAAGGCATTTGATTATACACTCTGGAGAGAAACCGTTTTCATGTGCGCTGTGCGATTATGCGTTCTATGAAAAAGCACAGTTAAAAAAACATGTGCTTGCACACATTGGGGAGAAACTTTTTTCTTGTCCACAGTGCATTTATTCGTGTAATAGAAAATCAAACCTAAAAATACATGCGTTAATACACACTTAAAATAAAGTACTTTCGAACTCGATTATATCTAGCACGGCTATAATGAGGAAATAATAATTATTATTTTGATTCAGGCCTGTCTGCCGACGACATTCCTTACTGTTTACGATTCCTTTAGGTTTGTTAATTCTTATTAGAACATAATGTAAGTAGTAGTAAGTTTAAAGTTTAAAACAGAGCAGTATTTTGAATTTTATTAAGAAATAATGTGATTGAATGTAGTAGTTTACTTTGAAATGTTTTTGTTTATACAATCATTGTATTTGACTTGCTTTTAATTTTATTGGATATTAAATATTATTTGTAATAACGGGTAACGGTTATAATGAGCAAATTTAGCTGGTCCCTTCGTACACGTTAGATGTTTCGTGTTTACAGTGTAATTATACTTGTAATCGAATAAAAGACTTGAAAAGATATGTGTATATTGGCGTGAAACGGTTTTTACGTTCGTATCGCAACTATTAAGGTAATAGATAAACTGACATGCACTACCGCATATTGCGGAGAAAAATATTTCGTGTTCATAATACATTTATTCGTATCTGAAATCACATCATTGTGATTTCGCTTACTTGTACTAGAGAGAAACATTTTTCATGTTCACAGTGCATTTATTCGTACCAGATAGTATTATTATTTTTTCGAAATATTTAAGTTTAAATATGTATGTATGAACTTTTGAAATAAACTGAACTTTATACTACACACGTGTTTTATTTTTCCCACGACTGTACTATAGTGACGATGTTCTTCTCGCCAATTTGTGCACGTGACAAGTTTACAACAATGATACATAATGTGTTCCGTATTCGTAATTATCTTTTTTTTTATTTGGTGAACACATACTTCCATAACTTGAAATAAATGTTATTATAAAATGTAGTCTTATTGTCACCAGTTTTAATTTTGTTCCTACCCCTTAGTCTATTCCCAATCAGTACACATCGTTCCTTTGACTCGATTGGTTGCTTTTGAATTCGAGGAAAGGAAGCATTCTCGTTTGATTTTGGTGTTTTGTGAACGTTGAAACTCATAAAAGTTTTTTTGTGTCGTGGCAGTTTCGTGTATTGGGTGAACTTCTAAAAGATCATAAAGACGGCGTCATCAAATAGAAGAGTCGAGCTGTCCTTTGGTTCCTTGAGTCTATCCTGGTCCGCTATCGAAGGAATTCCCTGGTTTCCATCCACCCATCCCAACTCCGTCACCCATCACTGTGATCGGCTACGTGTGTGGTTCACATACATAGAATTTTATTTAACTTCGCTCAAACGTACAACGTTATTATAGAAGAAATGCCATACACTTCGAAACTCAACGCATGATAAATAAAGGAGGTATTTTAATTGCTAGAACTAATAGAATCAAAAAAATTAACACGGTTTTGTCGGTGTGAGGTGAAGGATAATCTTCTACAGGCAATTGCATCTCTATATATGAGAAGTAGTATTTATGTAAGACTTAATGCGGCATTCACATCAAGGTTTGATAATACAAAATGGGTAATCTTCGGTGGTCCCTCGTTACAAAAATGGCGTCTGCCATGGTGATCGATTATAAATCCGAGTGCGGCTGAGGAGACCTTCCGCATGAATAAATACATTATGCAAACGTCCACTCATTTTTAACCCTTTCACCAATAATTTATAATTACAAGGAAATAGAAATAAAAGAGAAATCTCTCCTTCCAACACTTTATTACGGAACCAGATGTCGTCAAATACAAACCAAAATATTTAGCAAATGTCGTCCCAACAGTAAGAAAACTCATTTTTAATGTATACGTAAATCCGTTAAACTGTTCAATTTTTTAAACAATTTGCTTGAGTTTTTACACACATTCAATGGATCTACAAGTAAAGTCATGTTAAAAAACTTCGTTACATTTTTGTACTCTCCCTTTTCCTTGCATCTTAACCCCTCCAAAGCCATTTGTGAAATCAAACAAATCAAAAATCAATCCCTCTCACATGCTAATCCAGTGCTCTATCGTATCAAATTGTCGTGATTTTTTTTGTTACAATATAATATATTCATTAATATTTTTGATATCAACATCAAACTTTAATACTAATATTCAATGGTACTAAAATGTAGTAACTCCTGGTGAACTATGCAACTAAATGCTTAAGATATTTGCTAACAACTATTTTTACTTTTGGCTTGCATTCGTTGGCGGTGAGCTGGTTGGTATCTCCGGGGAAATTTTAAATTTATTTATTTATGAATATTCTACGCAGTATTATATATTTTTTTTCGTTCGTATTTTCACTCTTTTTTGTGTCCTATCTATTCAATGGACGTTGACTATCATCGCTGTATTCAATGCGGCCTAGAAAAGCACTACAGCAGATTAGTCAAACCTTTGATCAGATTCTTCAGCCGTGATGTTCTCCTTCTTCCAGGGCCCCAATTTCCAACAATCTTTGCATTATAAGATGCAATCTGCAAATCTGATACTGCTCCAGATATATCATCACATGTCCGAAATATTCAAGTTACCGGATTTAAAAATTTTGAATACATATTTACCATCAATCGAGCTTATTTTAATTTCTATAGATCCACATCCTAAATTCTTCAAGTCGCATTATAATTTCTTCGGTAAGTGTCCATACTTCCATATTTTCACTGTCATCAAGACTTCTATGTTGAGTTTTCTGGAATATTTCCGGCGCTCTTGTCGAAAACATTCGTCACGGTACCACAAACAATACAAACAAAATGCCAAAATGGCCCAGAAAACCTTTCTAAATCAGCTTTTCGATCACGGCAGTTTTGAGTTCAGAATGGGTAAGCAAATGTCTCTTTAAGCCTCCGTTCTGATTAGACGAATATGTACAGTGTGGACAGGCGAACGGTTTCTCTCCAGAGTGCATTAGCAAATGTCTGCTTAAGTGAGATTTTTGACTACAGACGTAAGAACAAGCCGAGCATGAGAAGGGTTTCTCTCCGGTATGCGTGAATTCATGTAATCTCAAGTCTTTCCTGCGATTGCATGTAAACTCGCAGCGTGGACAAGAGAACAGTTTCTCCCCAGTGTGGGTGAGCATATGCAATCGTAAGCTTCCTTTCCAATTGCATGAATAACTGCATAGCGAACAAGAAAACGGTTTCACTCCAGTGTGTGTCCGCAGGTGACTTTTTAAATCCCCTTTACGGCTACACGTATAAGTGCAGTGCGAACATGAGAACAGTTTCTCCCCAGTGTGAACGAGCGTATGTCTCCTCAAGTTACTTTTTTGACTACATGTGTAAGTGCAGTGTGAACAGGAAAAGAGTTTCACTCTCGAGTGGATATGCATATGACTTGTTAAGGTACCTTTGCGTTTGCACATATAACCGCAGTCAGTACAGGAAAACGGTTTCTCCCCCGTGTGCACACGCGCGTGTTCTTTCAAGTAGTACAAAGATTTAAATTTTTTGCCGCACAGATGACATTTTGTGTTTGATTGACTTATTTTCTTCTGTGACTTATGCGATTTTTGTACTTCTCTCGGAGTTTTTGGTTGGTGATCCGAGTCTCGGATATCGCAAACCAATTTCTTGTGTACTAGAAGTTCTGTAAGTAAATGAACATTTTATGTAATAAAAAAATTTAATGAAAACTAGTATTTTTAAATGTGTTCAGCATTCATAAAATAAAAAGAAATCACTAATAGATGTGTGTGAAGCATGCGATATACTTTTTGTTGATGTGCTAGACTTCAAATAAATAAATATTAAGATATAGATGTCTCGCAGAGACAAAGCTATTATTTTTACATGAGAAATATGGAAGTCTTGGATATTACAGGGCTTACTACCTGTCATCGGCTGGCTTAAGTGATCACTTTACACACTGAAACGTTCACCTATTTACCCATGCTACCATATCTATCAAATTTTTGAAAGTTGTATATATGTTATCAAGTTGAAAAATTTCAATTATTTATTACCAACTATGCTGTCGCCATCTATGGATTTTTTTTATTTTTAAATTTGATATTCATTCTCATGTAGTGTAATGTAATGTCGCCGAAGCTGAGACCTCAGCAAGTGCATGTCCCATCGATGCAAATAAGTAGTAACGGACGGAGCCAAATCTGGTGATTAAGCCGCATGTGAAAGTATTAACTCAACTAACGCCTGATACGTTTCCTATGCCGGTTTTGCTGCGTGTGGTGGTGCATTATCATGAAGCAACATCACTCTGTGTTGCTTTTTTAAAACTTGATTTAAATCGATCATTTGTTGTCGGTACCGTACAGTATTAACGGTTTCGTCAGGTTATAGCAGCTCATAATAGACAACACCTTTCTGATCCCACCAAACACAGAGCATTGTCTTGTAGTCGATGTCGATAGTTCGCCTGAGTTACCCATGATTTTTTAGAATTTTTGAAATATATCCACTTTTCTTCGAAATGACTTCCTTTTGTACCTGGCAAGGGGCATTTTGCAAATGTTTTTTTCGGTTTTCCTGCTGTCTTTCATTCAATTCATGTGGAACCCATTTTCCCATCTTCCGGATCTTTCCCGTGGCTTTCAAACGTATGGAGATGGCTTCTCTTGTCACATTTAACTGATCCGCGATTTGTCGCGTTTGAGCGTCATCCTCATCCAACAGTCCTCAAACTTTTTCTGTGGTCTCCCGCCTTCTTCGTTTCTCGTGTCTTGAAAATCTTTGTCAGATGTCAAAACAAGAAAATGGCGCTAATAACGCGGTTTGACGGTAACTACATTAACAGCTAGGATTATTTATGTGAAAATTCCGGTTTCATATTTACATAGCTGGCTGGTAGGATGGTTCAGAAGTACAGATGGTTTGGTAGATCAAGATATTCATGACAGTAGCATGAGCAATTGAAACACGCGGTATACAACGATTACGGGGTATATTTATGCGGTGGAATGCAAATACAGATGTCAGAACGAAACTCTGTTGATCGGCAAACTATAATAAATAGGTAATTACAATTTTCTTACCACAATATTGGTTTTCGTCTACACTTCTAGAATTCTCCAAACATTCTTTCTTAATATCAGGATACGAAATTTCTACTTCAGCATATACCGCTCCATTGCCTTTGCCTTCATCAACCCTCTCGACAGTAGACTCTGGCTCAGGCTTGATAGCACAGTCCATAGTTCTTCTACGAAGATTCAAAAATACAAGAGAAGTTCATTCTCAACTACCTGAAAACAGAGCAGATGTTACGGTAGACGAATATGTTTAAAAAATGTCTCTTAATTGTTATGTGTGACCATCTTCGATAAATATGGGATGTTCCCAACAATTTGTATTTGTCAGCAACGAAAGGAGTCTAGAAGATATCTCGGACGAGAATCAGACAAAACTTTGGAATTTTTTACGAATACAATAAATTTAAGTTTACATTAAGAACTGAATATATATTTTTTTAAATAAAAGATTAACAAAATGTAAGTAACCGAAAAAACCACTGTATAGACATGTCAGAGTATTCCTGACCTCAGTGCGGTGCAATACAAAAATACGATGTACGTCAGACAGGGGCTATCGATTATCCTGTATCATCGCGTCACTGAATGGCGGAACACCATAGACAATAATCGCGTAAAGGCTAGAATCGCGGCGGGCCATAATTGCCACCCGTGTCAAAACGCATCCAAAGACAATATTATATTTTTTAACTCGTACGGCTTTCAACCAGAAGAGAGGGCAAAATGTTGTTATTGCATCTCATATGTGACGTTCGCGTATTTCGTTTATTATTTGAAAATGAATATGCCTTCTTCACCCGCGCCAACAAAGGGGATTATCGGCTGGGCGCGTGAAGGGTAGATTGCCCCCATTCCTGCAGGCAGTCGAGGAAGCTGCTCGAGGGTTCGAGAAGCTTGCGGGCCCTCTTTCTATCTACATCTACATCTTGAAGTTTTTTCGCTGGACACCCTATATAAAGGTAAATAATAAATCTGTTTGTAGAATATTTCATTAAAATTAAAGTCTTAACTACCTTAACATTATGGGTGAACTATTAGTCATATGAACACATGTCCTTTAAAATTCATTTCTTGCATTCAGACCTGGATTTTTTTACAGAAAATCTCGGTGTCTTCGATGACGAGCATGCAGAACACTTCCAAAACAAATACCTATAAGTAACAATGAAGTTTAACACTTACCGCCCGTTGGGTCAAAACAAAACATGTCCGGCGGTGGCGGGTCATTTTAAACCCACCTCAAGTTTTCGATTTTTCAACCGTTTTGTGGGAAATTTTTTATAGATATTTTTTAATTTATGATTTTAAATATGATTTAATGAAATGGCATGATGTGCCGTAACGTTTCTGCTAAAAAATTAAAATTAAAAATATTACGAATAATATACATATTCTCACGCATCAACTGACGCCCTACATAGCCAAAATATAAACATCCACTGAACATGGGATTTTCTCGTCGGAACCCGAGCAGGTAGTGTCATAAAACTTACAGGTAGGTGCAACGCTCCTAAAATAATTATATTACTGGCATTATCCAGAGGCCACCAGACGAAAATAAGTGAAAACAAATACATGGTATCCTTTGTCTACCCACTTAAAATATTGACAATATATGTTTTAGGTCAGTTTTTGAGCGTTTTTTCACATTTTTATCAATAACTCATTTAAATCTCGTCCAATAATATTTATTCGTATGTCAAATTATTTGAAGATATTTAATAAAAGAATAAATAGGAGGAAAACAGCATTAAACGCATATTTGTAGCGTAATTCATATTTTTACAAACACCTGGTTCAAATTTAACCCACCACCGCAGAGTATGTTGCAGATTATTGTTGGACGCTAAAGAGAGATGTTTCAGATACCAAACATAGAAGCAACACAAAAAATACTATATTTTAAGTGAGTCGAATAGTGATTTGAATGCATGTAAATTCTTGCATTACTAAAAAAGTTCACCTGCATGTAAAAAAACAGCGGGTGATGGAGAAAATCTGAATATTTGAATTCAACGTGAAAAATACTATTAGAACCATTTATTATATACTCTGTGCCAAATTACAAGTTAATATTTGCTCCTCAGTGTAATTAGATAAGAATGTGTTTGATTTTATATTTGAGTGTGTTTATTAACGTCTCTTTACTTTCCGTAATGTTTGATAATTCTTTACTGATTTTATCAAAAATTCCTGGCACAACATATTCTTTCACCGTGCTAATTGCTCGCGATCTGCTAAGATAGCCATGGTGAGGGTCAGCATTCATATTTACATTGTTTATCATCTCTTCTAAAGATAATATAACTGGTAAGATTTTATATGTTGTAAATTTGAAATAATCATTTTTATATTATACAAAAAAAGGTTTTATTGTAACTGTTAAATTTTATCAGTTAGTGTCCATGGTTACTCACTCCACAACTGATAACCGAGTCGACCATCGCAAAGTACATCGAGTACAGTATGACCTTAACACTGATCTCAGTAACATATATATGTTTTATTAGGAAAATAAAGAATTATTCCGAATATTAGAATTATTTATTATTCATCCAGTTCGACAATCTCAAGTTCATCAATTCGCCTGTGGCGAATTCTCGCACGACAATCCCTCACATTTACCGTAGGTATATTGCTGAGTACAGAAGGCCTGCTCGTTTGTACTCACAAGAATTGTTTTTCGTACGAAATAGATGCTCCATTCAAATATATCCACTATAACCGTGTATACATAAAACACTACAATATATTAAATCAGTAGGCATTAATAAATCTAAACAATAAAATATTAATAAACATAATTGGTCATTTAAGATAGAATTTGTCACCGGAATTGACCTGCGTTCAATTAAAAAAATGTCACCATTAATAATAATATAAATATCTCTCAATAATTATAACATAGACAGGTCGGTTCTACAATAAACTATGTATTTCTGAGATAAACTGGTGTAGGTTGCCGTTATCTACGTTATCCTCGTAATGTCAAAATCATAAATCATATCGCGAATCTTTTTTAAACATCTCAATCAACGTTCAACATTTTCGGTGCATCATAACATACACACAGATTAACATATTATTTTTTCTATTCTAAAAAATATATTTTTATGACAATTCAAAACACATGTACGCACGTAGATCGTAAATAGACTCCTAAATTGTATTAATCGTTGTCTTTCTCGTTACATCTGCAACGTTACCTTTCTCTCCAGAGTGTGAAAGCAAATGCCTCTTTAAGGCTCCTTTCTGAATACACGAATAAGTACAGTGCGAACAAAAGAACACTTTCTTGGCTGAATGAATTATCATGTGTCTCCTTAAGCTTCCTTTCAGATTGCACGTATAAGTGCAATTCGAACAAGAGTACACTTTCTTCTGCGAATGCGTGCGCAAATGTCTCCTCAATCCTCCTTTCTGATTACACGTATAAGTGCACAGTGTACAAGAAAACGGTTTCTCTCCAGAATGAATAAGCATATGTCTTCTCAAGTGCGGCGTCTGATTACACGTATAGGTACACTGTGAACACGACAAAGGTTTCTCTCCGGTATGAGTATATATATGTAATTTCAAATCTCCTCTTCGATTACACGTATACGTGCAGTCTGGACACGAGAATAGTTTCTCCCCAGTGTGAGAAAGCATATGTATTTTTAAACGACCTTTCCAATTGGATGAATAACTACACAGTGAACACGAAAACGGTTTCACTTCAGTATGAGTGAGAAGATGACTTTTTAAATCACCTTTTCGAGTACACGAATAAGTACATTGTGAACAAGAAAACGGTTTCTCTCCAGTATGTGTAAAAAAGTGTCTCGTTAAGTTGTCCCTCTTGTTACAGGTATACATGCACTGTGAACAAGAGAATTTTTTTGCTCCGGTGTGTGTAACCACGTGTGTGGTCAACTCTGCTTCAGCATAGCATACAAATGTGCAGAGAGTGCAAGTGTACTGCGTCGCGCCCGTGTGGGAAAGAAAATGTTTTGCATATATCCCTTTACGATTACATGTAAACGAGCAGTGTGAACATGAGAAGAGTTTTTCTCCAGTGTGCGTGATCATGTGAATTTTTAAGGAACCTTTGCGGTTAGTCGCGTAACTGCATTCAGAACAGGAGAACTGTTTCTCTCCTTTGTGCGAGAGCGCGTGACTTTTTATAGAACCTTTATGGTTTGTCGTGTAACTGCATTCTGAACATGAGAACAGTCTCTCACCAGTGTGTGTGAGAATGTGACTTCTTAAAGATCCACGATAATTAGCTGAATAACTGCAATGTGGACAGGCGAACGGTTTCTCTCCGGTGTGTATTCGCATGTGAACTTTCAAGTAAGATGACGATTTAAATGTTTTATTGCACTCTTCACACACTGCTGGAGTTCTAATCTGCTCGCCTTTCTTCTCTGCACTATCTGCGCGCGCGCCCTGTTGAATGTTCGAGTCTTCTTTAGGGTCGCAATCTTGTTTACCTTGATGTTCTGTAAATAAAATTCAACATTTATTATTAATATTAACAAATTAATGATGGTATGATTTCATTATTTCAAGATTGTTTAACTATAGCCATAAACCCCGAGCATGGGACCAGAAGCGGTCACACGAGGTCTAATTAGATTAATTTGATACAAATTCTTATTGTGTTGTTACACATTGTTTACAATTAGTCCTTGAAATAAAAAGATCCCAGAATAAGAGTGTATTATTCAACAACTCAATAAACGCATAAAAATTGTTTACACTGAACCTTAACGAAGGATGTAGGACCTAGGTCCCCCGGGTTTGTAGACTTAAATTTATATTTACTATAGTACTGTTTTATTTATATCTTGTCGCCATAGTATTGTATTTTTGATGTTTGTGTGAGAAATGTCACTTTATACATGTGTGTGTGTGTGTCAGAAAAGTGAGTAGATGAATGTCGTGGGAAAATGCGTATAAAAGGAACGGTCCTCTTCCATTTCAACTTCTCCAGAATAACTAGTCTATTTCTGGAATGTATAACTGATAATTACTGTAATAAACTTAATACTGTTACAAGGAAAACGGGACCCAAAGTAATCAGTCAGTAAGCAGAGGATAGAGCCCCTAAGGAATCTGGTGATACTTGGAAAGTCATCACAGTTTGGTATTGTTCTCTTACATAATAAAGATGGAAGATGTTTTCGTTTGGCGGCTTTACCTCGCCGCTGGTTGCACGCCAACCTGTCGATGAACGAGTAGGGCAAATATAGGAGCTTTTGCTCATGAAATAGTTCCGGTACGTAGGTCTCTCTCATTATTATTTTGTACGAACCGCGTTAACTTTTAAAATATATATGTACCCTGATCGCCACTCCTGGCGGGAGTTAGATATTCCTTCTTGACATCGCGGTGTGACACGTCCACTTCAGGGGAGACCGCTTCAACGTCTTTGACGGGGTGACTTAGTTCGGACTTGACGGCAACAACCTCGGGTTCCTTCTTCACTTCGAGATAGACAACCTCTTGTTTAATTGGAGGCAATGATTCAAACAAGATCAGGTTGGTGGGTTCCTTTTTAATAGTAATATGACGTGACGACCTATCTGCTTCATGATACGCGTCACACGCATCATCAGCGCGAAGCCCCGGTTCAGATTTGACGACAGCATTCTTAATATCGCAGTACGATACATCCACATCAGCGTAGGGTCCTTCGCCGTCGTCTTCTTCATCAGCGCTCACGACAGGAGAATCTGGCTCAGGCTTGATGGCAGGAGCATGAAAGTCCATGGCGAGTTCCTTCTTTACACCTGAAAATAAAACAGATATATTTAAAACTGATTATTTTCTGTAATATTTTCTTCCTAATGATATTAAATGAAAATTGTAGGCATGGGTGGACTCTATTTATGACAACTCAAACATAGCTTTCAAATTTGTCGATACATAGTATTTAAGGAGCATAAATATAAGATGTTTCTATTGGCTGTTTAAACTGAAAATGTCAGCCGAATTAATTTACAGTAATTAAATATTTTGTAATGTGTAGATACAAATGAAAAATCGCTTTCTAATAGACCAAGCCGATGAGTTTTTTATGGTCGTTGGTTTTAAAAGTTAAAAAAAGAAAATATTAATTTTAAACATGAAGTTTGATATCCTTCGATTGCTAGCCCTAGGTTTTATGTTGGTGGACGGCATGTTTTGCTCTGTATTGGCGCAGACGCCACTTAACTTGACAGAAACTATCCAGACGCCGTCGGATTCAGTCCGCTATCAAGAAACGCTCTAGGAAGTTTATTCGGCGCACTCGATAAATTTATGGAGACCGAGCAAGAACATACAATCTCGGGAATTAAGTCAGCAGTCCACGTTAGTGGTGATCTTTCTCTCTACAAAATACAGGACCATGATTATTGCTATTGTGATGTATCTATGGAACGAATGCGAGACGCGCGCAAAATTGGTAAGGTACGCGCGTGAAAGAGATAAACGGATAACACATAATATTGACGTGTAGTAAATTATATAGAGGCTTTCAGATCAAATTCTATTGTTACAAAGTACCAGTATTATACCATCAACCCAATCCCGCGCACAATCAGACTATCTGTATCAGTACAAAAGAATATATATTACGTACGACGATTGTTGTCTTCGCTTTGAGATGCGTTTGGTCTATTTGGTAGTAGAGAAACATTAGCAATTTATACATCCAACGAAGTTAAACTAATTAACCTTACCTAACCGGAGAATGGAGGCTATTAAACAACCTGGAACTTCGAGAACGGTCTACCGCCCTAGATACACTGAGAAAGACTGAAGTTAGCATGACAGTAGTGAGCCCCGTAACACGCACAAAGCTTCCAACAGAATCGAGACTGGGGAGATGCCAAGACAGAGCTGCATGAGGTAGACTGGACCACGGAGGCGATGTCGAGGAATGGATGGCGCTCCGTTCCGATGGACTTGAACTTGACATTGAAGAACAAGAAAAGAACAACGTTAAACTTAAGGCCATGTTGTAAGATACTGAATATCTTCAATATCTCCGATATGTGAGGAGACGTGAGCAGATGCCCTTCCAGACATTGAAATTGTTAAGGACTTCAATTATCACGCCCATAATTACTGACGACGGTAGGAGAGAATACGGACTAATGTCATTGAGATGTGCTTTCAACCATTTGCCTGAGACGAATCCTTCAAATTGTTGGGCATCTTGCGAAAAGGGAAGATAGTCTGGAGAAGGTTATTGCGGTGGTCCACGAGGAAGAGGAAGATCTTCCACGCGTCGGACCGACCAACAGGCACTTTTCTGGTGACAGAGATCGCAATCCTCGGTCATGAGGGGCAATAGTAAATGACGATGCGATCTTGCACCGAATAATGCAAGGAAAGATTGTTGGAATAAGGAGAACGTCACGACAGAAGAATAATTTAGCCTTTCCGAGCCGATGATAGCCAACGTCAGTTGATGTTAGTACAAAAAAAAAATGTTTCTTTAAATGGATAAGCGCTAGATATAGAAGAATGGCAGAACTGATTCATCGCACCATAATCGCGAGCAGACTCTTCGCTCTCATAATTGTAAAGAGCGGGATAGCCCGACGCGCGTGATCGTTGTCTTTGTGCGGCGGCTTCCGCACGCCGCGACGCCGCCTCTTCCGGAGTTTCCCTGGCTCGCTGGCCGATCCTCATTTGCTGAATCCGGGCAACTTCCTGAAGACGCTGGACCTCTCGCTCTTCTGCCGATTGTCGGGCGCGCTTCGACTGGCGCGACCGCTGCACCCGAGCGGCGGCTCGGGCCCGCCGCGACGCGGCTTCCTCGGGAGTTTCTTTGTCTCTCAACCGTTGACGCCACTGTCTCTTCCTCTCTGCTGCAGCGGCTCGTTTGGCCGAGTCTCTGTCTTCCATCGCGAGGGTTGTGGTGATTTTTATTTGTTTTTTTGCTGTAAGTAAAAATATACGACAATGTTGACAGATGTATTAATTAGTTTATTTTTTTCTTTTACTTAATACCGAACCCGGGATTCGCTATTATATAGAACTAATATGGGAACTGAACACAATAGTTCTACGTAAGCAAGAATCGCCATTCATTCGTTGTTCAATCAGAAATTGAATGGGGAATTTTGTTTTAAGGTAGCCGTGACCTTCCAGGGGGTGTTGGACTAAGGATCACAAATATATGCAATATCAAAGCGTGAGTGTTGAAGGCAAAAAGAAAAGCGGACCGTCTGAGAAAAACCTGACAAGTTCAGGTAGACCAGATATTGAAAGACGGCTTTGTCAGTAGCTTCAGGAATCGACGAGCGTGCATAATAAAATATATAAAAATCACAGACCACCAAATATATAGATATGATTCCTTTTTTTATAAGGAGAGCTGGACCGGGCTCCCTTGTCGGTCCCACTCATCAAAAACTAATAAAATACGCGACTATAATTTAATAACATATTTAAATACAAGCAAAACGAAAAAGGAGAATAAATTCAATGTGGTTATTAGCAATTATCGCAGAGATTTTTATAATTTAGACCCTCCAGCGTCCTTTAAGTGCTAAAAAAAACATATAACATACATCCATAGAACATAGTTTTACATACAGATGGAAAATTAAGGTGCAGCAGTTCAAGGCAGACACTCGGGGAACTATTCATCAAAAATACTCCCAAAAGAGGGACAGTGGACGAGACACAAAATGGATTGAGTCACACTTACACGGACAGACTAGCGGAGTTGCAAAACACGAGATAGGTGGATAGATGGCCTAACAACACATCTATGGAGCTCCAACGAGTCACCCATACCCGAATTAATCCTCATAAAACAAGACATGATTCCTTATTCCAATATTTTCATCACTTCGGTACCACTAACGCAGTCAGATAGCTCAGCGACTTTTTTTAAAAATATGACTCGATTAATACGAAAATTTAAACGCTGACAATATAACATGCATTATTAAGATTTATATTTCAAAGAGTAAATAATTTCACTGTTGTATAAATGTGTCCCGAGTGTGTGTAGAATGCCCCTCGTCCCGCAACTAATCATACAAACCCCTCTCCTACGTGTACACTTTATTTCACGTCTATTCGTTTACTGGTCTGTGATAAAAGTGAATATTGATATGCCGGGAGAGAATTATGGCATTCTATCATCTCTGCCTACCCCTACCCAGTAACGGCGTGATGGTAAGTTAGGCAAACTGATCCACCATATTGGTGTTTTATCAAAGAACTCATATTTTAATCAAATTTCTATTTTCGAAATTCTTAATTCGATCATGACTAGTAAATAGTATAAAATCTCTCTTTAATGTCACACTTAGATAATTTTGCAAGGAAGATTGGCTTGAAGTTGTGAGTGGATATTTTTGTTAAATAAAACCAAACAGATTTCGCTCAGCTCAAGCTTCGTCAGGGCGTATTAAAAACTAACAATAAATACAAAAAGAATACGTTGCAAACGAAACCGGTTGGCGTTTAATTGAAAAATTTTTGTATTCAGAAATTTGTAAACTGTAATATAGGTAGATAATTATTTAAATGACGTCCTGTCAACGTCTTTCGCGTCCGATCTATGGCGGGTTTGGAACACTGTTTTTAAAATAATAAATAAATATATTCAACTGTCAAATATTAATCTCGGAAATGTTCCTAACCTCAAAACGCATCCTCCAAAATACCCGGCCCGATGACATTGAGAGGTCGCCCGGCTACCGGAGCCTGCGCGGGAAATCTGGCCAGGTATTAGATCGACTCACTGTTGAAGTAAAGCGAAAATCGAAGGACCGCCGCTATCGCTCAGATCATCCTCCATTGAACACGGATACGCGTCACTATAAATGGCGGAATGTCATAGATGTAGACGCGAACAGTCGCCGAGGGCTAGAACTGTATTGGGATCGTACTTGTCAAATGAGCCCATAGACAATAATACTTTTTTTAATGCATCTGAACGGGTGGAAACGTAATTCTGTCAAACGACAGCCAAAACAGATTCTAATTATTATCTTACTGTGCCACAAAAATAGCGTTAACAATTTTGGGCGTTAGAAAATTGTATACCATCAATTGACATTTTATTCATTTATTATTACTTATAATTTGTAAAATAACAGAAAATTACATCAGAAGTGTAATACACTAAGAAAAAATTACATAATATCAGAATATTGTTTTATAATCAAAATTAAAAATAAATATAAATTGTGAAGTAAAGGAATATATCCGTCACCATTGAGTTAAACACAAAAAATTGTAATAATGTAGTCCTATAAAGAGTTAAATTTACAGCAAAAATGTCCACTACCTCCGCATATTCATTTCCCAGAGAATGCATTCTGGGGACTGCGGAGTTAGCTAATGTATGTGTTCTGACATTACTTCGGTACTAGAACAATGCATTGTGTCTCGATGACCTCAATGGTGCGTGAGAGTCAAGCAGACCAACAATCTGAGGGCGGTCAATCATAATATTAATGATTTTCACCTTGACCAGCCATCTTTTGCTTTTTCTAGTACTTGTTCGGTTATCGAACATTAGTTATCGTTATTTTGTTTGCAGCAGGTCGCATTAGTTGAACTTTAGACCTCCCGAACCTTACCTGAGACTTTTCAACCAGGATATCCTAGCGGTACACAATGGAGTGCTGGTACAGATACTGATGTATGAAAATGAGGCCTGGAGCTGGCAGAAGATGAACGAAAGTAGACTGGTCGTGTGAAACGAGTGAATGAAGAGCAAATGGTAATAAAGATATGTGAGACAAGTGTTAATGGCAACAGAAGTAAAAGATAAAATAAATGATTCGATTGGAACGTAAATTTAAAAGCTGTCGAATGTAAAAAATATACCGTTAACACTTTTACTATTACATAAATGTGTCATAAACTATCGAAAGGAGGGTGACTACTACAGGAAATAAAGTGAATGGCGCTTTGAATGGAATTATATCTAACGGGAATTTGTCAACCGAGGTAAGACTAGCGGTACACAATGGAATCCTGATACCGACACTGATGTATGGAAGTGAGCTGGCAGAAAAAGAACGAAAGTAGACTGAATGCAGTGGAAATGAGATCACTTAGACGTAATTGTGGCAAATCTATTTATGACAGAGTAAAGAATAAAGAAATAAGGAAAGAATGTAAAGCTGATGTTAGTATAGTGAGTAAGATTAAAAAAGGATCATTTAGGTGGTTCGGTCATATGGAACGGATGAATGAGGAGAAAATGGTAAGAAAGATTTATGATGCAAGTGTTGATGGCACCAGAAATAGAGGACGTCCGCGGAAGACTTGGCACGACCAGGTAAACCAGATAATGGAGGATGGTTCTGTTAGAAGCCTCAACAATCGGCGAGCTTGTATGAGAAGATGTATGAATGTGGATGAGGCGAGAATTGTGTGTCAGGACAGAAGAGTGTGGGGCTCTATCCTCTCTACCTACCCCCACGGGGAAACGGCATGATGGTTAGTAAGTAAATAAACTATCGGATTTATGTTTCCACAAATAAAGTGTATAGAATACCTCTTGTACCGCAACTAATGTTGCAAACCCCCTTCCTATATATTCCTTACTTCAATATTTTCAATTTGGTGTGACCCACGTGATCACTTTAGTACCGCTTACGCAGTCAAACAACTCCGCGATGTTTAAAAAATATATGACTCTACTGGAACGAAAATTTAAACGCTGTTAATACTTTTACTGTTGTATAAATGTGTCATAAACTAACGGATTTATGTTTCCACCAAGAATATATGTAGATGCGGAATGTAATGTTCCAAACCCCTCTCCTGTATGTACACTTTATTTCATGTCTATCAATTTACTAGTCTGTGCGAATATGGCAATAGCTAACGCGGCAGAATACTGGCTTAGCATGTGATATTCGTCGCATCTTAAAACCTTTTTATTTCAAAATATTTAGGAGGCGCCAGGTACCGATCCCTATAGTGATTAAGGTGAAAATAAAACACAAAATGAGAGTATATAAAAAATGTTACAAAATTTTCTAACTTTGTCACATATTTTACTGGGGGAACCAATGAAGGTAATTTAAATCTATTAAAATGAGATCATATTGTATTTTTTTCTACAGAAAAAATATCTAACTTATGAATATCGTTGTATCTATCCTTAACCTAATAATGACCTTAATTAAATGGAGAGATAGCATACTAAAATTCTTCAGTGTATTCTGCGAATTTCGATTCTGGCACAAGACTCCTCGATTGACTGTGTCTGCCGCCAGCCCATCCTCATTCTCGTGTGCACCGTAGTACTCCGAGTACAACGTGTGTATAGTCCGAAATATTCCCATTGTATCTGTGGGAGCCTCGCTCGCTTGAGACCTTCCACAGAACAGAAATTTACTACACATTTTTATCTGATCGTACTGTCTTTGGTTGCATGGTTTATTCTATCGGGGCGCAATTAACGCCTGACCTTTACGTGTGACCATGATTGCGTCCATGTATACGCGTCCTAAGTATATATTTCTTACATAAATGTATAAAACAAATGTGACAGATTATTTTCTTGTATGAATTATCGAATGTCTTCTTAAATCTGGTTTCCGATTACATTTATACGAGCATTGTGTGCACGAGAACAATTTCTCTCCAGAATGTGTAAGTATGTGCCTTTTCAAGCCTTCCTTCTGATTACAGGCATAACTGCAATGCGAACACAAAAACGGTTTCTCGTCAGTATGAGTAAGCGAGTGTCTTCTCAAGATTGCTTTCAGATTGCAAGTGTAAGTGCAGAGCGAACAAGAGAAAGGTTTCTCACCGGTATGAACAAACATATGCCTTTTTAATATCGCTTTCTGACTACATGAATATGAACAGCTTGTACACGAGAACGGTTTCTCTCCAGTGTGCGTCAACATATGTCTTTTTAACACTCCTTTCTGGTTGCACGTATACGCGCAGTGTTTACAGGAGAATGGTTTATCCCTAGCGTGTATGAGTACATGCTTCGTCAAGGCTGCTTTAAAAATAGACTTGTAAGTGCAGTGTGAACACGAAAATGGTTTCTTCGGCATATGAGTCATCATATGACTCCTTAAAACTGTTTTCTGATTGCACGAATATGCGCAGTCCGAACAAGAGAAGCGTTTCTCACCAGTGTGAGTGCGCATGTGTATTTTTAGACTACCTTTACGATTGCATTTATAAGTGCATACTGCACACGAGAACGGCTTCTCGCCAGTGTGCGTAATCTCGTGTCTCGTGAGACCATTTTTCCGTTTACATGTATAACCACACACTGAACATGAAAAGAGTTTGTCTGCTATGTGAGTGAGATAATGTTTTTTTAAATCATTGCTCAACTTGAATTTTTTTTTGCATTTTTGACACACGTGTGCACTTGATTTTTTTTGCTTATTTAATTTTCTTCGAGTGGTCGCTTGGGACTTTATGTCTTCGTGAGCGGAATATTTGAGTTCTGCAAAAAAGTAAATATATTATTAAAAAATTCGTCCATAAAAACAATTTTAAATGTATTTTACATCAAAGATAAATATTTTCGTAGAAAGCAATCACTTTGTGGTTTGACACATTATATTAAATAAACTAACAATAACTTTGTCTGAAACCACGAAATTTACTATACGTCAACCGGTTTCGCTTATCTCAAGCATCAGGACGTATTTAAAACTAATCAAAAATACAAAAAGAATGCACTTTTATATATACATAAAAAAGGAGATAGAATATAAAATAAGATGTTAAAGCGAGAGACAGAATGCATATACAGATAGACGGAACATTAAGGGATGGGAAAATACAGTAATATATATATATATATATATATATATACATTTAATCATATTTAAATTTATATTCTATCTCCCTCTTTATGTATATATAAGTGCACTCTTTTTGTATTTATGATCAGTTTTAAATACGTCCAGACGACGCTTGAGATAAGCGAAACCGGTTGACGTACAATAAGTTTCGTGGTTTCATACAAAGTGATTTGTTATTTTATTTAATATAAAGGTTTTTAGATTCAGTCCTGACTAGAATCTATTCAATATCGTCTCGTACATGACAAGACGAAGCCGCGCAGCCACCGTCACAAAACCCTAATCTGTCCGAAACCTTATCTCAATTCGAAATTAGCAAAAATATTTTATTACAGCATAACAATATGCAACAGTTCAAAGAAGAATATTATACATAGAATAAAATAAACAATTACAAGACAAACAAATTGTTCCGTATTGGTAAAACACATTTTAGCGCGTTATAAAATTTTTGTTGTCACCCGCGTCCAAATTTCTTACCCATGACCTATTCCAGTGTAAATGTGACCTTGACGCCAGCAGACGTCAACTTGAGCGATATAGTGTTCGATCTCGACATCGCGATACCCCGGTGTGGATCCTTTCAGCTGCAATGCACTGCGGCACTATGTTTTGTGTGATCATAATTTGTATTGTTTGTGTGTGCCGTGGATGCTTTGACATCGCCGTCTCCAGTCGGGAGCGAGAGGTCGGCTCATACGCGTGCAATTATTGTGTGATTTCGGAGGCGACCACGGGGATTTGCGAAGGCGTCATATTCAATGTAAGGCGAGCAGTCTTTCGGAATCCCGGTTCTCCGAGATCACTGGTCCTTCTTCTAAATCCGTATCCCCTCACCGACGTCTCCCATCCCAGTATCACGATTCTCAACAAAAATCAAACAGTGACAATTTTGAACTTACATAGGGTTATATCTCTCGAGATATATACCATAGAAAAGAAACATTATGCTTGTGTGCAACCTTACCAGCAAGTCGGTCCTCATTTCTGCTGTGCTCCAAACAAGACTTCTTGATATCTGGATCTGATATATCGATATTCGTATTAAGCAATTCACGCCCTGGTACAGAATCGTATGAACCAGCAGACTCTATTTTAATATCGTGGTACGATGTACCATCTACATGGTGTAGTTCTGTATTGACATCTGACGCTGTATCTATATTTGCATCAAAAATAGATCCACCATTTCCTTCTCCCTGTCCTGTTTCATTCTTGATGATACGACGGTCTACAGTTTCATTTTTAAAATCGTGATCGAACACGCCGTCTTTCGTAGCTTGCCTCGGTTCAGACTTCACGCAAGTGTTGAACTCGTAACTGAACGGATACAGAGGTTCCGTCTTGACTTCTGGGTGCGGTATATCTATTTCAATAAAGAGTGCTTCACCTCGTTCGTCGTCATCGCTATTCACAGGAGATCTCGGTTCAGACTTGACGACAGAAATACACGGGTTAACGTTATCCATGATAGATTCCTATTTTACCTCCAGATAGTTACATTCCTCACCTCTGGATTCTGAAAATATACCAGTTGTTTAGATAAAAATGATTTAAGTAGGTTTATTATAATCGCTTCGCATTTGATTTTCGCAGATCAATTTGGACGTACAGTCAGGAGTTATAAGCTCATATCGTACATCGCTAATAAAAGGGGGGGTTTCCTGGAACCCTTGTAGAAATTTCAACTTTCGGTTCCACACACAGTGCTACAGAAACGCGAAATCTACAATTAACAAACACAAAAGAAAGAAGAAAAATGTATTTATTCCAGCGCCCTTTTAAGTGCTATCTTTATTTGTTTTTTATGATACATAACAACATTACAGACAAACAGATAATCATGCATGCAGGCAAATGTGACCTCTTTGGCCGCAATAACTATATATCTTCAATATAATCACGTTTTTCAATAATGATTTAATAAATTGTGTGATACGTACTTGTTTTCTTAGTACGTCTTTAACGTACACCTCGTAATGTGAAGGTCCAAGAAATAGATTCTGTAACAATTATGCTTTTATTACAATACACTATAAGGTATATATGACTAGTATAGGTCAAACAATTACGTCGATGAACACGCAGAGAAAGAGACACACGCGCCGGCGGTGCGGCATTCGCACTGACTCGCACACACAATCATACAATCCCAATGAAATCACATTAAGAGCTTTCGACAGCTGATAGACGATCTTTAATGTCCGCTCGCCCAAAGTGTGTCAGAGAAAATTCAGAGAAACATTGCTGACACTTCACTTTGTAGTCTTTTTTTACAAATAGGTTCTTTTTTTGCAGTACATTCGTAAGTTTGTAATTTCTTTTCGGCATTTTAAACACAATTTTAATGAACTAAATTAGATGAGCTGCGTCACTTCACTAAAACGTAATTACACTGCAAATGATCAGCGTCAGAAATACAGACAGTCGCGCGGTGCAGGGGTTGGCTACACCGTTCGCGCACATCACAATGCCACACAGATGGGACGCCGGGACCTATGTTTCAATTAAGGTTTATTCTGTTCACGTTCTTAACATACGTACATATTATACATCATAAACATTCTTATAAATTCGTAATGTAAGAGTTGTTCACTGTCTATTTAACCTTTACAATACCGTGGTATGAAACACCCATACGCAGCCATGCTGTCAACTCGCGTTACCGTAAGAAATTTGAGTTTTTTTAACATTTTTAAAATATCACCTAAAATGGCTTTAAAATTGTTAATACCATAAACTTAATTGCGAAAATTCTAGAAATTTCCTAACATAATTCAAAAACATTCTACAAGTCATATACAATACAACCTTTTTTATTAACTCTCTTCATTTGATCAAAAGTCTTAAAACACCGCCCCATATAAAAATTACTATCCATAACGACAACTGTAACAAAATAACCTGTAACGACTCGTGTACAAACATAACCCCAAAAAAATAAATTAAATACCTCGGTGTAATAATTGATCAACATTTAAAATGACAGTCGCATTAGCGAATTGGTGAAAAAAATAAGAAAACGTATTTATGTATTCATAAGATTAAGAAACATTTCAAGTATAAATAATTTTAAAAAGGTATATTTTGCTATATTGTCCACTCACTACTCCAGTATGGAATAATTGGATGGGGAGGAGCGCACAATAATATAACGAACTCGGTAAAAATAATACAGTAATATAACAAAAAAGATCAACTTTTTCAACACAAATACTTTTTGCAAAATTCCCATTTCCCAAAATAAAAAACACTGTCAAATTTGAAACAAGCACATCATTAAGGTTTAAAATCAGCTAAATTTTATATATTTAGGGATAAAAAAATTTCAATAGACTCCCTACACGTATCAAATAAATAAAAGAGTTTAGAAATAAATTAAATAAGCACTTCAAAAATACATAATTAGAAAATAAACAATATTACAAAACCACACAAAAAATAAATAAAATTATTATAACTTAATTATTAACTCCCTTCTCCAAGCACAAGAGCTAGTCTCTTTTTTAGAGAGGAAAGAAGAAAAAAAAAACATGTAATTTTAAAAATGTTAAATACTTAATTCGTGTTATAAAAAATTGTAAAAATGTCAAAAAAATAAAAAATAAATTAGTGAGAAAGAGAGATGATTATATTTATATTCGTGTATTTGTCACTCTTTTCATTGTGAAATTAATGTGTCATATATATATATATATATATATATATATATATACTACAAATTGTATTATTATCAACGTATTAATTTGACAACAGACTGAATTGAAAAATAATTACTTTTGTAAGATTCGCATTATTTAATTGATTTTTCACTCGTCAGTTCTAAGCGTAAATGTTTTCCTTAGAATTAACTAAAATATGATATTTATGTTGGGTATATTTACCGAAATATTACAGACTTAATTGGGGCGGTAGAGCTGTGTCGCTGCATGGTTTCGGAAGGGTTAACTAGACCGAAGTCTGTACTAAAGGAGACATGAAAACCATTATTATTATTTTATTAATTTTTTATCTAAACTAAAAATATTAGGAATTAGGTAAACAGGGTTTTAAAAGAATTCTAATACCATATCCAAATCCTCTCGCTATCCCGTGATTGAAACACAATACAAAACAGAAAAATGAATATAAAGAAATGGATGGATATAAATGAAACAATGTTATTACTCTACTTGAATTTATTAGCACTACTCGAGTTTCGAAAGAACAGTAACTCTCACGAACTCGGGTATTAATCTGTTAAACAATATTATATTTTCTTACTCATCTCCTCACAATATTCCCGTTACAACCACCCTCCCACCGTCCACCAGTAACTCCTACCCCTCGTACCTAATTACATCTATGTCTGCTAGTAATGACATCTTTGAGTCACACTCACAATCGGTGATTGAATATCTGTGAACATAATGATTCGAAATTCTTTTTTTTTTATTTTCGTGATAAGCGCCATTTAGTAAATTCAGTCAAAACGTTATACGCATTTGACCCGAAATGCTGAGAATTTTACCCGAAAAATAAACTGACGTTTTGTAGGGGTTTTCATTCTCTTTGTAAATAAGATATATATTAATTATACACGCTAGAATCTATTTTTTACGTAATTGAAGTTTTAATAACATAAGTAAATACGCTTTAAATTATGTTTTTTTTTAAATTTATTTCGTGTATTTTAATATCGTGCGGCGCACAATCACAATCACAGTTTTCAATCACTGATATTATTGAATACCAATCACAGTCACACTAGTGAGTCAAAAGAGTAGCATTTTTTCTCGTCACTAATGTCTACCAACTAAGCCGTGTCTCCTAGATTTATATGTAGTCAGTTTAGTACTTCACCTGTCGATGAGAGCTACTGTTTCGAGTAGTGCTAATAAACTCTAGTAGAGTAATAACATTGTTTCATTTATATCCATCTCTACAAAGTTGACACCGATTCTATTAATACTATAAATGATGTTCTGTGCATGTGATATATTTCCATAAATCTTTGCTCAGTTTCCTTTCTGCCAACACCCAATAGCCAGCCTTGAGGTGTTTGAGTTTGTCCATCGACAATTTGGGGACCAGAAACATAAACATAGAAGGATTGACTAAAGCTTGTTTTCATTTTAACCTATTCTGTGTGAAACCGGAATAATCCCGGTCAAACCGGGACGTACGGTAAGCCTGTATATTCTAAACTAGCACACTCACATACCGCAGATAATTTTAAAATGGCGACTTTTTCTATGCATTAGGTATAATTTTACGCACACTACGTAATGTTATATATAATTCTACGAATAACAACATTCCAATTGCAGCTAGGCTAGAAACTAAAGCGTGTCCAGCTACTACAGCCTGCTTAGAGATCGACTTACCTTCGAGGAGGATGAAGAATGTGTAATTAATATCAGAATTAATACTATGCTCGGCAAGCTCGGCCATTCAAACCGTGACACTTGAACGTGTACCATAGACAACGAACAGCTTATACGTTTATGACGAACGGCTAGGGCTACGCAAAGACACAATCTTGTGAATATAATTAGTACCGTAAAATGCTCCAACATTGCCCGCTTTTTTCATAAAACTTGATATTTCTCGAAAATATATTAAGGAAGGATATAGTTTTTTAATGACAAGAGACAGTAACATGATCGCACAATTGGATTTTTGAAAACTAAAACAGGAAAAACACAATAAAAAAGGTCAAAATGAGATTTTTTTTATGTGAGCAAAATTACCTGCAATTTTAGCCAACTTTGCCCACTTCTTATTTTCATCGAAATACGGCCTTTACGGACCTATAGATAATATATACTGTAATTGTCCAGGAAAAGACTAAGTTGTAAATAAATACGGAAGTTTAATTAACAATACGTAAGCCAAAAAATGATTGGGCAATATTACCAAGCCGTCTCCAAATTGTGAAACACAAAATTAGCTCCACAAAACGACACCCCGTCTGCGCAAGCTTTAACAGGCGACTGACTCACATTAGAAACAAAGCAGATTTGTAGTATTGCCAAAATAATGTTGAATTTTCTACTACAGGCGAAATATTGTTACCATATTCAATACTTTTTTTAATATTTCAAGTTGAACTTAAATCTTCCCTTATGGGCAAACATACCCCTAGAGGCAAAGTTGGCGCATTTGACGGTATCTCATGGTTGTGTTTTTTATTACAATTATTTTTGACGTTTTAAAAAATCAAATTTTAATTAGAAAACGGTTTCTTAACATTATATAATCAGATGCTACGTAAGTATTATTTATTTTAATTTGATGTAACCCACCACCGCCCTTTGTCTAGTCGAAGACCGGACATGGGGTCGGCACCAACAACGTGACGCGAACTAAAATGAATCTAAAACCTAATTTTTAAGTGTAGAAAATTGTAACGCGAAATATTTTAGGAGTACACATTCTTATTGTGAAGTAATTATTCGGAACAGACGGTCTGTGATGTTTTAAATACTAATTAAATATATTAATTAGAAAGATATACAAATAATAATTACAACTTCACAATAAGAATGTGTTCTCCTTGTAGTTGTATCAATGTGTCCGAAATTTAATAAAAATGAATTGATAATTCTGGTGTCTGCTATCAGATTACTCAAAGGTAGATGGCTCTTTCAAATAACGGAACGAATAAATGTATTAATATCAAATAGGTTCAAAAATTTGTCGCTAAAAATATCGTCGCGGTAGCATAGTTGGATAATGCACATTTTCCGGTTTGGAAAGTGACTCAGGTTCGAATCCCAATGGCGCAACAACAATATTTTTGAATAAAATTGATTTTACATGTATATCTTTCTAATATTTAATTCATATTCGAAATATTTTTATTAAAATGTTACTCTCGTTGATGACCATATTGTTATGATGTTCGTAGAAGGCAAAATCCGCGGCTACGTGTAGCGTTAGACTGCCAGAACAATGTAGAGGCTGCTGGGATCAAAAAAGACAAGATCAGCAGTTATTTTATTCATAAAGGCCTCCGTTGTTTTCGCTGCAACATATTTCAGCAGAGTTTAATGATTTTCCTCGCGCGTGTTTGTTCAACGATTCGCATACTTCCGAGCGATGTTGGCATTTTTTTTGGACTTCTGATCAGACAGACGTCCTTTTATGAATGTTAACGTTTCGCAGCCATACGTTAGTACTGGAAAAATACATCCGTTATAGAAAACAATGAATGAATGTTGGAAATAAAAGACCTTTTTTTTATATATTCAACGCAATATTTTCCTTAAGTTGATAATATAAGTCTTTATTTATTATTACACAATTACAATTTATTAACCGAAGCGGGCTATTCACATTCCCCATAGATCGCTTTAAAATCGATAACTCAATTATTATAAAAAAGATTGCATTTTTATCTTTTATAATCTTCACTCAAATAGTGACGAAAGTTTTGTTATTTTTTGTTTTTCAAATTTCTAAGTGTATGATATTTAAAAATATTATTTTCGATGCATATGTTCTGGGGTGTTTCTATACCCCGTTTCGGACCACACGGAAGTTCTGGCCGCTCAGTGACGAAAAGGTTAATAACAGCGTCAATTATCAGCTATGGATACAAAAAATTAATGCATCTTAGTAAGTAAAGTCTGTATTGGAGTGTTTTAATATCGATAAGAAGGATAATCTTCATGAAAAAAGAGAGAATACACAGCCACGCGAGGTCTCGTGGCAGACAAATTATATATTATTATATTCTCTATAAATATAAGATAAATGAAAATACCAATAAAATTTCTCAGCCACCCTATTTCTGCATAAATAATCTACCGAAGTACATTTTGGAATGTTCGTAATCAGTTTAATTACAAAATTAAAAGTTTTTGTTGCTCCTGAACATATTAACATATCGACATCATATCTAAATGACTACATTTCGTTATTTTCTTGACAATTCCAAGCTTCACTTCATTGTACACAGCTAGTCTTGTATCGAGCGACAAATTTATATTTATATTTATATTATTATATTAACATTGCCCAGCCCCAAGTACACATATTAACAAACATAACACAGTAAGCGTACAAGTTCACGAAAACGTTTTATCGCCTATATGAGTCAGCGCGTGCCTCTTCAGCGTGCTCTTCTGCGAACACGTATAACTGCATTCATCACACGAAAAGGGTTTCTCGCCAGTGTGCGTAAGCATATGTTTCTTTAAATACGGTCTTTGTGAACACACATAACTGCACTCGTTACACGCAAACGGCTTCTCTCCGGTGTGTGTCAGGGTGTGGCATTTTAAATTGGAAATCTTCGTAAAGGTGCGACCACACTCGTAACACGCGAACGGCCTCTCTCCAGAGTGTATTCGCATGTGCTCTTTCAAAATATACTTTGTTAGGAACGTTTTACTGCATTCAGAACACTCTGTTATGTTTTCGATTATTTGTTTCCGATGGCCGCGTTTTTTTTTCTCAAACTTGGGCGCAGGCGCCGTGTCCACTTCTTCGGCGACGCACCCCATGTTAGATTCTGAAAATTACAACAAATTAATAACAAAATGTAAATCTGATTGTATCACAGTTGACAAAATAAATTATAGGGTTCCTCGGAAGTCTGAACTTAAAATATGTTAAATATAATACAAGGTAGACCAAAAAAGTGAGAACATCTCGTAACACATGAGTTATTTCAAAACGTGATATAATTTTTTTTTGTTTAGCTAATCAAAAATCATCAAAACACCCCATATTGCATCATCTATTGGGCTATTCGGTGGCCACATGCCTGGCTGGAAATTAACACTCTCACAACGAAGAAAGTTGATTTTATTTCTGGCTGTAATGACCAATTATGCTATAATGTCTAGCTATACTCCAGGCCTTGTTTTGAAACTCTCTGATCATTTTCCTAGCACCCAGACGTTTTTCAATTCGACAATTTGAAAAAACCAAATATAAACAATGGTAAAATTAATCAAAACCGAATTAAAACCAGGAAAACAATCTTTGACTGCGCGCTCCGAATACTGTACACTCCGAGCGTATATTCTCAACTATACGCCTCTGAACTTTCAGATCCAAGGAAAGGTGGAAGGAATCAGATCTCCTGACATTAAATTTCGATGCAGAGTCCACTCCAGGAATGCTCAAGCATCAGCCACAGCTCCAGGATCACGACTGCCCTAATTGAGAGCAACGCAAAGAAGAAGATAATTCGTGATATAGTGAAATGGCCATAGAACGACATGTTTTGGGGAACAGCCACTCACTTCTTCGACTACTCTTCCGCCACATTCTATCAACTCCGTAACGTGGCGTATAATCGTATTTCTAGTCACATATCGATTTGTAACTTTTGTGAATAAACCGTGTGAATAACGGTAACTACCTTTAACTCATTACTTCATTCAATTGTCTCTTCTATATTGGGCCGGCATTTCACTATTGTAATACGCGCCATCGAAAGTTACAGTTCGACCGTACTTGTAGACGAGGGATATAATTATATATACAAAGTGTCACAGACGTAGTTCAAAATATTTTATGGGAGGAAATGTGCAAATTCTCCGCAATTGCGAAAATATTATTATTTTAAATTCTTACCAAATCATGGTGTTCCGTACAGGAAACAAGAAAACAAGGGTAAGAGACAAAATGGAGAATGCCTGCCGCAGCAGAATACCCTTGTTTTTATTCAAATTCATAACAATACATGCAGTCATTTTGCAAGTACCTAAAACGGCGACAGTCCGCCGCTTGAGACGTTTTTCTAAGACGTCTTTGTTTTCCTAAATCTATTCCACGGGGTTTTTGGCGCCACGCCGACGATTACACCTTTAAATTATCAACACGTATATTATCGTATCAATTAATATTGCGCCTCCTCGGCGAGTAATCCTGTGCGATACACATGGTAAGCTTTAAGTCTACATAAAATTTATCCATTATTAATATATATCTTCGCTTTAGACCATAAATCATTTAACAAAAAAATAATCACGATTTTTTATTTTAGAAATGCGTTTATCTCTGCAATGGTTGAGATTAGGCACATATTCCTTGAATATTTTCGACTCGTAATTTAGTCAGGTATCCACCAATAAAATATTGTGGACTTGGTATGTTAAATAAAAACATAAAGATGTATGAATTGTTATTTATAAAATATGACAAATACTTATGTAGCGACCGGAATTCAAATCCACCGCCATCTCAGTCGGCATCGACGCTAGCGACAGCGCTGCCGGCTGCTGCTACAAGCCTGGCTCGAAATTCACCGCCAGGCAGTCTCTCTAGTTTCAGGGAACGCCGAGCGAGACCGCCAATTCGCTTCACATCATTTCATTTCGTAATACACACGCACCGTCTACATTTTCATTCATTCATTTCATTCTATGTCTTTCTTGTTTTTATCATACTGTCACAATAAACCGCCACACGCCCAATCATTTATATTTCATTTAACCACCGTCCTAACCCCCAAACTTATAATCATCAAATATATTTTACAATCAGTTATAATCATAAATAAACAAATAAATTGTTAGTACGAACATCTGCACGTCAGTTCCGAAAGCAACAACGACATTTTACCAAAGATTCTACATGTTCTTAGTTTCTAAACTGTACAACACTTTTAATACTAACTGGAAATCGTTCACTTCCAATAAGATTACACAAAAATGGACCCAATTGGGTAGAGATCAATCAGAAGCATGGCTATCCAACATTCTAACATAATCATTATACAATGTCTATACTAATAATTCACTAGTTCTACAACACTACTTTAACACACACGGCAATCTAGCAAAGTAGCCAGGACAATGCTGTATACATCAAAGGTGGAGTCTACTCCATCTCACACAATAAACTACGAATATATACTAATTGCTGTATAATTGTATCTTATGTTTATCATGCTAAATTATAATATATTCACCTTTGTTACAACTATAACGTGTATGTCAATAGAGTCTAATAAATAAAATAAAATTATTCACTGATTCACCAAATAACAAATACACAATACCAACTAACCAGTCTTTAGGTTAAAATTTCTGAGATCCTTTATTTCCTCCGCCTCTAGATCGGGACTTGACGCACGCACCTCCACACAGAACACTTCCACGTCCTGACTGCTCCCTGCTGCAGCCGTAGACTCGGTAGAGCAAACCAGGTCCATTTCCTGACCCTCCCCCGACCCTCGGCCCAGCACGCACAACCCCAGGACCTAGAGATTCAGATTTGAATAACATTCAATATATATGGTGAATATTATGTTCCAGGCCGATGTTATTTCGAGCGTAGCTCGGGTTATATGTGAGGTGGCACCATTCTGTCGTTAACACATGTTTTGCAGGCCCAATCGACCCAATTCGGCCGCCAATAAGTTTTTATATCATTCCCCCTTGCATCCTGAAAGAAATAGGGTCCAATGATTCCGCTGGCCCGCATGGCGCACCATACACGTTTCTAGAGAAGGTATTAACTCTACCGTTCCGAAACGGGACACAACATAACCCCAAAAATCTTATTTTTAGAGCTATTTATTAAATATTAAGATATTTAGCTGATACTCATTGTGATCCTCATAAATATCTCAAAGAAGGCAACGCGCAAAAAAATAAAACAATAATGAATAGTAAGACAGTAAAAAGTAGAGAAAATTATGTTTTTCCATAGACAATCGGAACCATTTTATATGTTAATTCCCTTTATTAGGTAACGACGTACCTAGATCTCTTAGATCTCTTTAGGTCTCTTCGCTGACTTAGGACATGCACGTGCGCGGTGTGTTCGCGAACGCGACACGTTCGGCTGCGTCATTCTGCTCGGATACTTACGAGTAGAATGTTCAAAATACTGCGGTTTCTTATAAAATGACGACAAATTTAGTAGTAACTCGTTCGCAATGTATAATAAATTTTATTTAAAATATGATAGAACATGCTCAAACCATTATACTTCATTAAAACGTAAATTTTAATGGGGTCACTTTGTACCCCGCTCCGGTCCTCGATCCTATGAATTAATTAGGTGTAAAATGAAAATACTGATCATGTATTGTACTAATATATCGCGACAAATTTGATATAAAACAGGATGTGGGGTAGTTCAAGAGGTAGGGCGCGCTGATAACAAATACTGGTGAGAATGAGCAAGAAATTTGAAAACGTATACTATTGGCGCAAGTTGAATACCCACTCTTTGTCAATATTATCCATCCAATATCTAAACCTTAATCTATACCTATCCTGCTCTAGATGACTAATTACTTTCGAGTTCGCCAACGGGGGGACAGATTACACTCTAACATCGAACGGTCACGATCTAGTGCCTAACGTGCCCAGTGCCGTGCGTACCGTTCGGACCAAGCTGTATTCTTACAGTGCCGGAAGTGCGGTGATCTCTCGGTTCTGCACAACAAACGTGCTGGTCAACCGGAGGTGAAAACGACGTCCAACCCAGGACTTTAAAGCAAGGTAGGACAGATCCATCTGCCCTTATTTCCCTTCATAATTCCACTGATCAATATTATAATCGATACAGTCCACGGGATCTTATCCCACCACACACAACTAGCTACAGTTGCTGTGAACCGACTGTAGAGAATATGGAAAACCAATGAGTACAATTAGGTTGGTGCATATTCTTGTATTTCGCGGTACTTCTTGTAAGTGCGGCGGAGACTTGGACTGCACACAATAGTGACAAGCGAACATCATAACTGAAGAATCTAAGTCCTTTAGCCAATTTAATGTTGAGCTTTCCCGGGCATGATAAGACAACGAGAAGAAGAAAAATACTGCATCATTAGTGGACTAATACTACAAGACAGAAGTTTGCTTCTTTAATTGTGTGTGGCGTGTAAATCATTTCGAAGATGCCGTGTAGCTTACATCCTTCACCAGTACATTGCGTGCGAGAACTGTGTTGATTGCACTGAATTGTATCAACTAGTCATGGACACAACAAAAGACAAACAACAAACATCTACACGCCAGTTCCGAAAGCAACAACGACATTTTATCAAACACCTACATGTTCTTAGCTCCGAAACTGTACAACACACTAAACACTAACTATAAATCGTTCACTTCCAATAAGATTACACAAATATGGACCCAATCAGAAGTATCGCTATCCAATAATACAGTGCCTACACTAATAATTCACTAGTTCTACAACAATCTCATTACATATTTTTATTTTTATTCCTGTCGAATCTTTATATTTCTTCAATTAAATAACACCACAACAGCACGAAAAAAACTGGCTACTTTAACACAGGCGGCAGTCTAGCAAACTAACCAAGACAATACTGCACATATCATAGGTGGTGTCTACTAATTGCAATATAATTGTATCTTATGTTTATCATGTTATATTTTAATATATTCACCTCTGTTACAACTAAAACATGCTAAACGCTAAATAGCTAGTCTACCAGTTGAACCTAGAAATTTACAAATCAAATATCAAATGACAAACGAAACGTCACTCTGTTTACGCCATAGACAAAATTATTAGAGTGACCAGTGTGTTCTTAAAATCAATATCGCGTCGTGCCGCCGAAAGTAAGCACTGACATTATTATTAACATATTTATAAGGATTGATGACGGAAGCAAGGAAATATTTAACATATTATTATATTTATATATAATTCTCCTTAATATAACATTTACAAACAAACAAACTGTACTAACTGACTAATAACATTATTTTATTTCGTCCTAGTCCCTTCATGGGGGAGTGTAAGTACACTAGTAAGCCCTTTTGTACTCACTGGTTTCTGTCTCCTTCCTTATATAACATCTTTTATTATTTGTTTATATGTCCTTTCCTTTATATTAAATTGTCATTTGTAATATTTATACGTGCCTTGTATTGCACCATCTAGTAAGAGGTACACGAATATCTGAATGTCTCAAACTAAAATACATATTTAAATTCTTCTTCTTACATTAGTTTTCGTTTTTTTATTAATTGTAGAATTTGCGTTACCAAAGCATTGTGTGTGGAACCGATAAAATAAAAGGTGAGTCCCCCCTTTATAGTGCCCCTTTATTAATACTCCTCCATTCCTTTAATATTCTTATATTTGGTCTATCCCTCTTCCAGTAGACCGTTCTCTTCCCTCAACTGTTCCAGTGATCACGAGCTTCTCATCGTATCTTATGGCAACATGTACAAGTATAAAGTAATTATGTTCTTACATGTTAACGAAAAGTAAAAGAAAAATATTATAAATACACATTAAATGTATTAATTAGAAAGATATACATATAAAATCAACAATAATAATAAAATACTGTTGTTGCTACCGAGATACGAACCAGGATCTATTCTTACATTAACCGATTATGCTACACCATCTGTTAGCGCCGTTTAAAATTAATTAAATTCCATTAAGTTTTTTGGCGTTTGACTTATTACCTCATTCAATTCGCTATTTACCTAATTTTAACCTACGTATCTCCTTCCCTTTCTTTCTTAAACTTTCCTTAAACACAAGGAAGAAAAAAGACGTCGCAGTGATTAAAAGTTTTCCAACTGCAGCAAGTTCAGTGGGCTTGGAACTTTTGTACGGATAACTAGCGTCGCTTCTCTCCGCTTGTCAATTACTCTTACCTTAATTCCGCTAATACATAATATTCCTTTTCGCGAATGTTAGAATACACGCCGCAACGCATGTACTAGTGGTGGAGAGGAATCAACAAATGAACCGGCATCCGGCAGACGAACAGTAAGTACCTTCCTTTCTTTTTCACATTGACGACAAATTTTCGAACTCGTATGTTACACTTTTTCAAATTGATACATCTATCGTTCCATTAATTTCTACAGAATCTCAAATACCTTTGAGTAATCCGACAGTAATTCTGGCGTTTCTGGGTCATGATCTTTTAAGTTCTGTCATCGGGCATTCTTTCAACATGGCCAACCTATCGCGGTCTTTGAGACCTACAGAATCTTTCTATTCATTCTTGCTCTTGATTTATTTTCATTATCAAGTGTAGTTTTATAAATTTGTATTAATATTTTGCGTTCAAAAACTGCTAATTTATTTACTTCGATTTAGGGTCTTATTATTATTTGATACAACAGCAGTCTGCTTCGTTGACTGTATTTTCAACACCAGTAGACTGATATTGTCTCGGATGCTTCAGTCATGATGTTCTCCTTTTTTCAGAACCCCAACTTCTAGCAAACTTTTCCTGCATTGTGAGGCGCAAGATCTTATAATTCTCTGGTCTTATCACTGTTTTAAATACTTATTATTCTTGACTATCCAGCTTATTTTGAGCATTATTCTATAGATCCATATGTTGAATACATTTGTAGCGATCAGAATTCATATCCACCGCCATCTCAGTCGGCATCGACGCTAGCGACGTCTGGCTCAATGATTCTCCGCCATATTTCATCGTTTCTCAACGGCAGTCTTGCCGGCCCACGGCGCCGAGCGAGACCGCCGACGTGCACTTCGAAATCCGCGCACATCTTCACTCATCATATTCATTCAATAAACACCTCAACACGCAAATAATATTTTTTTCATTTAATCACCGTCCAAACCCCCAAACTTTGATTAGCCATATCATTTCATCCTTTAAGTGTCTGTTTAGCTGAATGCCTTCGATAGCTGGTTCCCAGGTTTCCTATTTACAATAAGGGCACATACAATACATAAACACTGCACCGATGATGCAGTACTAATGGCGAATAATAAACAAGAATTACAGATGCTAGTGAGTAGAATGTACGATGTATGAAAGGAAAGCGACCTTATTATAAATGTCAACAAGTCGAAAGTGATGGTATTCAAGAAGGAAGAAAGTAAGACACCGTGTACTTGGAGGTACTGTTTGGAACAAGTAGATGAGTTTGTATATTGGGAAACATATTCGATAGAAACGGAAAGAAGGGTGATAGCAGGAAATAAAGTGAACGGCGCTTTTAATGGAATTATATCTAACAGGAACTTGTCAACTGAGGCAAGACTAGTGGTTCACACTGAAATATGAAAATGAGACCAGGAGCTGGCACAAAACAAAGGAAAGTAGACTGAATGCAGTGGATATGAGATCACTTAGGCGTATATGTCGCAAATATATTTATGACAAAGTATAAAAGTAAGAAATAAGGAAAGAATAATAAGATAATGGAGGATGGATCTGTTAGAAGCCTCAACAATCAACCAGCTTATTTGAGAAGATGTATGAATATGGATGAGGCGAGGAGTGTGGCTCTCTATCCTCTCTGCCTACCCTCTGGCGTGATTGTAAATAAGTAAGTTCTAATCCACAGTGTTTTGCGTGCGTTTGAACGCGCCTAATAGTGCCTCGCACGCGTGTGACGGCGCGCGGTTGTTCCGAACGCGCCGCAGATGACCCTGCGCCGCGCGATACAACTCTCCCCGGGACCGAGCAGCCTGTTGTGACGCAGTGGAGTACATTACCCTAAGAAATATTGGATCAGATTATTTGTAGGTGAATATTAAGTAGGCGCCCGCGTACATCCGGTCCAGTAGGTAAGAATTAGAATATTTTCTGTTCGTCGGCGTCACCCGACTTTCTCGTGCGCGGAAACGACGGCCTGATGACGTTCGATTATTTGTAGACAACTCTCAGCTTTCGTAGTGTCCCTGCGTGCACAATAATCTATATCTAGATCTACGATTTTATAGATATGACGGCTTCAGTAGTGTCATTTGTGACTATTTTAATATCTCTATATTAAGATTACGTATATTAATACATTTGATATGCCTAAGCCCGAAGTGACGCGAAGTTATCACATTTATTAGCTGAATAAATGAAATAAAATAAAGGCTGGAAATCGCGTCTCACAAATACACGCAGGTCGCTGACGGGAGGTCCATATAAACGGGACCGGACGTCTCTCGTTCAAAAGCGAGTTGCGACCGTAGTGACCTCCAGCCCACGTGTTGTGCAATGAACGAAAAACGACGGGGGCTGAAAATAACGGGATTATGAAGGTTTCCTGAGGAACGATAGCAAATCTGTAAGGGTGCGCATTGTTTCGGGGAGACGCACCCTGCCGACAAATAGAACTGAAGGTCGTAGGGGCATTAAGGCTGGATCCGAGAATAGGGAATGCACCGTTACGTGCCCGTTAGTTAGCGTTCAGGGTCGAGACGTGATGAGAACAAAAGACGCACTTTCTTTGTGCAATCTGCTCTTTTAATACAACGTTGGACGAACAACATGGCTCGAAATGTAAATGAATATTGCAAGAAATAACATTCCCGTCAATTCAGTCTTTAGTTTAATCACTAGAATATAATAAATAATATGTTTTGACGCGTGAATATGATTTTGAAGCGATGAGTACGAATCTAGATTGCTTAACGAATATGACAATCGATCACGGTGGGCTTAGAATTAAGTAGGATACTAATAATTAAATGATATGTGTAACTAGATATAAGATTCTGTAAAGTAGCGCTAGAAATAAATAAATAACTTAATTTAACTAAAGTGTAAATAATTAGAATATGAGATTAATTATAGTCAGCGATAAGACCAAGGAGGAGTCAGTTCGGGTTCCGATCGGGCGTGGCCTCCAGAAGCAGCGAATGGACCAATGGGGTGGTGGCCCGTCCCATGACGGGAAGAGGGCGGATCGACAGATGGGAGATACCCCACTGTTGAGGTATAAAAATGGCCTACACACGGCCCTGAGACTGAGTTATAGATCAGTCGTAAAAGTGGAAAACAGAGGGAGTTGCCGAAACGAGGCCCGGAGCAGTGAGTCGGACACGAGGTCCGGGAGGAGCGAAGTCGTAGAGAAGAAGTTGTAACCGAGAGTTGGAGACGATGTCCGGGAGACGAAGTTACACGGAGAGAAGTTACCGAAACGCAGTCGAAAGCAGACATTCAACATCGGAAACCCGATCGAACGTAATCGAGAGTCGGAGGATAGGCAGCCACAGTTCACTGCATGTTATCCAGGAGCAGCCGCCCCGCCCGTATATAAATAATTGTTTTTGTACGATTCCTTTTTCATAATTGGTTTTTCACTAGTCATTCCTAAGCGCTAATATTTTCTTTAGGATTATCTAAAATATGAATTTAATGTTGCATGTATTTACCGAAATATCACAGGTTTAATTATGATGGTAGACCTGTGTTACATCATGGGTTGGGAAGGGTTAATGTATTGATAATTTATCTCTACTCAATCGAATCATGTATTGAGTCCATATTTACGAATTTTTTTTGTGAGTGAACGAATTCCAGTTAGTGTTAAGTGTGTTGTACATTTTCGGAGCTAAAAACATGTAGAACCGTTTAAAGAATGTCGGTATTGCTCCCGGAACCGGTGTATAGATGTTTATTCGTATTCAGTACAGTAAATTTCAAGTCAAAATCAAGAGTACTTACGACAATGCGCTGGCCCCGGTGAATCGAACGCCAGCGCATCACGCCTCTGGCTTGGCTCAGTCTGTGAGTGTCTCTAGTGTAATGTGTTAGTGTGGCTAGACATCCGAGACCGGATGAATGGGAATGGTCCTAACCTTCAACATTACATTTTACGTCATCGAGTTTTCTCTATATAAATGTAAAGGAATTGCTGTAAGGTTATGAAAAATGATAAATGACAGTACTTTAAATAATACATATTTGACTTTCTTAAACAAAAAATGAAACAACACTCTAATTATATCAAAACAAAATATTTTATCGACCTATTTTGCAATTGTTGCAAACCACCTTAACTGCCGAATGGTTCATTCACGTAAAGGACTGGCAACGGCACCACTCCATCGATTGACGCAATCCGAAATGGAAGTATGAAGGAAACTAAGGCAAATGGATATGGCCTACCTCGCTTTGAAGTCCTGGGTCGGGCGTCGGTTGCACCTCCGGTTGACGAGCACGTAGGTATATTATGCCGAACCGAGATCTCTATAACGACACTTTCGAAAAGGATTCACTTCCTCTGCGCGGTCCAAGCGATACGCACGGCGTGAGGGTAGGGTAATCGGCCAGAGCGGGACAGGTATAGATGATCGGATGGACGAAAGAGGACAGGGAATGAGTATTCCACTTGCGACAACAGAATCTTTTCTTCTTCATTGCACATGACCGACAAATCGGATCAACTTCTCGACCTGTAATTCACTTTGAGAAAAGCACTTATATCTTGCGGTAAATGTTTGACATTTGATCTGAAGATAAGATGCTCTTTCAACATGGTCAATACTAAATTTTTTAGGAAAATTCTTCTTCTTAGAAAAATGTGTAGCGATCGGAATTCATATCCACCGTCATCTCAGTCGGCATCGACGCTAGCGACAGCGCTGCCGGCTGCTGCTACAAGCCTGGCTCGATAATTCACCGCTAAGCAGTCTCTCCAGTTTCATCAATTCACAACGGCGGTCTTGCCGGCCCGCGCGCGCCGAGCGAGACCGCCGACTCGCTTCATTTCATTTCATAATACAAGCGCACCTTCTACATCTTCATTCATTTCTTCCATTCTATCTGTCTTCCTTGTTTTTATCATACTGTCATAATAAACCTCAACACGCAAAGAACATTTCTTTCATTTAACCACCGTCCTAACCCCCAAAGATGCTTTGGAGCCTTTCCTGGACCGGCAAATTTGTAAAAAATTTGAGCATTTATGGCGCCAATATTCATTAGAATCCAAATATCAATGAATAACAAAAACTTGTAAGCACGCCCGGTACGTTTGTAGACAGACACTGACCTTCGAATAGCTCGGAGCTCGATGCTTGCGACTAAGTGGTAAAAGTGGGGGAGACGATAAGGCGTATTTGTACGAAATTTTGTGACAGCGCGCCCACTGGAAGGTTAAACTAACACATAATACAATCTATTCACGATGACAACATATTTACACGATTTGAGTCTTTCTATCTTCTTCACTTGTCTTCGTTTATTCCTCTAAGCGAGGACGCTAGTTTGTTATGAACTTAGCACTAATCTTATGGTTATCACAAGATTGAGAGATTACTTGAATATTCAATGAATGATGTGGAAGTCGTGCCAAAGTTATCTCTCGCCATCGAGAGACTTCCAGATTGTTACACGAACCATTTCTCCCACACCAGTCGAGATTCTCATTTCAAACCTCCTGTATCCATCGCGTCTCAGAAATCCTTCTTCCAAATTTCTCCATACTGTCGGCGGAGTCCCCAAGTTCCCACTTCTCTTTTCACCCGCCTCGACTCGGGTCGGTAATGTGGCGCTCGGTCAGCCGCGCAATTTTTAAATGTCACATCTCTTACATGTTTGCTTCACTCGCCTCTGTTTCTCCTTCACGGGAACTTGACAAATCCTCGGAATATGTTTCTATATCGGCAATCTAATGAATGCTCAAGTTTTGAAAGCGTTGAAGGTTACCATATAAGAAGTCCACCTGATCTTTTGAAGGCTTTCTCTCTCGTGCTGTCGTGCTGCGTACGAGAAAGGCGATCGGAAATAGCGAAGAAAGTTCCCATGCGCCGTTATTGCCATGTCTAATTCGTGTTTTATGACGTAAAAATATGATTTTATGCGGTCAGTCCTCCGCAGAGTCGAAGTAGGTACCCATGGAAAGGGGCAAGTATTATTATATTTTGATTTAAAAATATGTGGTTGAATAACTGAACCCACAAACCTTCTTTCCGGCTAGTCTGCTTAATTCTGAGTTGCACAATTGTAGGTAGCAATTAAATTAAGAATGGATGGATATATGTAAATAAAACAGTATTATAAGTCTTTGGGGGCTATGTCGGTGGTTAAAGGAAAGATAGATGTTTGTTTGCGCGTGTTGAGGTTTTATTATGACAGTATGGTAAAAACAAGAAAGACAAAATGAAATGATGTAGAAGGTGCGTGCATATTACGAAATGAAATGTTGTGAAGCGGGCTGGCGGCCTCGCTCGGCTCTCGCGAGCCGGTGAGACCACCGTCGTGAAACGCTGAAACCGGAGAGAGCGGCTAGCGGTGAATTCTGAGCCAGGCTTGTGGCAGCAACCGGCAACGCTGTCGCTAGCGTCGATGCCGACTGAGATGGCGGTGGATTTGAAATCCGGTCGCTACAAGTCTACTTAAGTTTATTAGCACTACTCGAGTTTTGATAGAAACAGTGGCTGTCATCGACGGGTGAAGTATTAAACTAGTTTATATCTAAGTTATGATGTAACTCTACTCTTTGTAGAGTTACATCCATTATGATGTAACTCTACAAAGTTAACATCGATTCTATCTTTCTATCAAACAACAGATATAACAAAAGGTGTTATGTGAGTGTTCATCCGTGCTTTTTCTCTATCCAGAGGCAGTCTGGGGGGGTCCAGGAACTGCAGAAGAATAGCCAGGGATATCACTCGGTGGAGAGCAGTTGGAGAGGAGGCCAAATCCCACCCTAGGGTGGAAAAAGATGAATAAAAGAGTTCTATAATAAACACCATCGAAAATCTAATCTAATTCAAGGAAAGTCAACAATAATTTAATCAGCTGAAATTAGAGTAAACAGTTCACAGAAAAAAGTAAGAGAAAATGTTAAAAATAAGAATATACAAAACGGAGGAGAGGTAAAAATTATAAAAAAGATAAGGTGAGGGGAATGGTAAAGGTAAATGAGATAGGGAATAAAATCTGTGTGTTTAGATTTGATTGAGGTAACTGGAGTACTGAAAATGTCAAGTTCATTTAAGTGAGAGTTGAACTAAGAGTGAGAGGGGGCTCGATAGAAAAATGAGTTATGTTTGGCATTGTTGTTGCAATGTGAAAGGTTAAATGTGAGATTTGTCCTGGTTGACCTGGCTGGCACTCGAATGAATATGCGTGCAACGCAACCCTGCCAGCAAGAAAGCGTGGTCACGTATCGCAGTGCGAAGCTCTCTCGCGAATGAATGAATAATGAAATAGTCGACGGCCCGAGTACGTCCCCGAGTATTGTTGAGATTGGAATCGTCTGACGTTTCGAATTTGCCGCCAATCTAAGCGTCACATCGCACGCCCGGCCGCCATCTTGTTACGCGCTAATGTCCCGCAGGGGCGCAACATTTCGCCAATATCGACCCGGCCCGCTCGGGGCGTCGCACGCGCTGCGAGGCGCCGGCGGCAGCGGTGGCGGCGTTCCTCCTCCTCGCCGGACCTTGTTGACCGAGGACGTGTCTGTTGTTGCGTCCGGGGAGGCGCATCGAGCCGCCGTTTGGTGCGCAACTCTGACGTCACGGGTAACGCGGCCCGGGTCTCGGTCGCGGTTACAATGGGAGTATGTTGGTTGTTTGTTTGTCGTACATACCTACGTAATTTGTACGTTTCGTTATTTTATTGTTTTTTTACTAGCTGGAATCAGCAAAAAAATTGTGTAGAAGATAGTATAGACAACGTTGATGACTGAGCACAAATTTATGAATAACTCTTGCAGATTTACTTAGACGTTAACTCCAACGTAATAACATTGAACGTAGTAGATTTTGATGAACTAGTGGACGGTCGCATGAACGAAAACTTAACAGAATGAGGGCAAACCCACCGCTTACCCAGAACCGATGCAATAGAGCTAATCATTCGTCGCCTCGTTGCCATTTTTTAACACTTACTGCCCGGGGGGTCAAAATAAAACACGTCCAGCGACGGTGGGTCATTGTAGACCCACGTCAAGTTTTCAGTTTTTCAATCGTTTCAATTTTTATAGATATTTCATTTTAAATATGATGTAATGAAATGGCACGATGTGCCGTAATGTTTCTGCCAAAAAATAAAAATGTACATATTCTCACGCATCAATACACAGCCAAAATACAAACATTCACTGAGCATGTAATCTTCTCGTCGGAACCCGAACAGGTTGTGTCATAAAACTTACAGATAGGCGCAACGTCCTTCAAATGCCCACGAAAATAAGTCAAAACAAATACATGGACGCATACCTGGTATCCTTTGTCTACCCGCTCAAAATGTTAACTATATATATTTCGGTGTAAGCGTTGAGTTTCAATCCCATAAAAGCGACTGATTTTTTAGCGTTTTTATCAATACTTTGTTTGAATATCGTCGAATAACATTTATTTGTATCTCAAATTATTAACAACATCAAACGAATATTTGTAGCGTAGTTTATATTTTTACAAACGCCCGGGTCAAATCTGACCCACCACCGCACAGTTGCCAAAACAAGATTTATCCTCGTTGTCCCCGTTATTAGTAAATAAATACATAACATGGAATAATACAATTAACAAGGCCGCGGAGCAGAGGGAAATGAAGAGGCACTACTCTCTACTAGTGAGTAGTGCTTCTAGAAGAGGGAAACTATATGGCACAAAAGAAAAACACCCTCCGCGCACTACTGCCGGCAGATTTAACCCACCGGTGCAGTACATCGCAGCTCATATTTGGGCAAAAAGTAGAAAATAATAATAACAACAAGGCATATTGAAGGCGTCGAAGCATATTTTATGACACTCAGTAGTCAATCATCTGCAGCAAATTTAATTTAGAAAAATATAGACCTGTTTGCGGCAGAGTCGATAGAATTAAGAGATCAAGAAAAGGATGGTAAAAAAAAACGGAAAGTGAACGAGACAACAGCGGTGTGTAATAGCTCTCTGCCTACTGCGGTGAAACGGAGTGACGGTATATTAAGTTAGTTAGTTATTTAGTTAGTCCTACATATATTGATCCATGTCCCGCAGCAACATAAAACAAATGAAACCTACGAGACGAGAAAATGTCCTAAAAAAGTGGCAATGATAGTGAATTCCCTAGTTGTATCCTATCAGCCGAGATTCTCATCTCGAGCCTCCTGCATCCACCGCATTTCAGAAATCCTTCTTCCAAATTTCTCCATACTTTCGGCGGATATTTAATATATTAATCAGAAAGGTACATATACAAAATCAATTTTGTTATTGCGCTATCCCGGAAAGGTGCATTATCCAACTATGCTACAGCAGATAATTGCGACAACTTTTTTTTTTAATTTTGGACTTACTGATTCAACTTATTGATAAAAACTGTTTGTTAATTCTGGCGTCTGCTATCAGTTTACTCAAAGGTATTTGAGATTCCGTTAAAACAAAGTAGATGGCTTTCAAATAATGGAACGATAGATGTATACATTTGAAAAGTGTTTGGGGGTTAGGACGGTGGTTAAATGAAATAAATGTGATTGGCGTGTTGAGGTTTATTATGACAGTATGATGAAAGAATGAATGAAGATGTAGAAGGTGCACGTGTATTATGAAACGAAATGAAGCGGGTTGGCGGTCTCACTCGGCGCGCGCGGGCCGGAAAAACCGCCGTTGTGAAACGATGAAACTGGAGAGACTGCTTAGCGGTGAATTATCGAGCCAGGCTTGTAGCAGCTGCCGGCTGCTCTGTCGCTAGCGTCGATGCCGACTGAGATGGTGCTGGATTTGAATTCCGGTCGCTACAAGTGTAACATATGGGTTCGAAAATTTGCCAACAAACGTACTCTCTGCTGTAGCATAGTCGAGTAATACACCTTCCCCGGATTGGAAAGGGAACCAGGTTCGAATCCAACCATATTTTTCGATGAAATCAATTTTAATTAGTATTTAAAATATCACAGAGCGTCTGTTCTGAATAATTACAACTTCACAATAAGAATGTGTTCTACTTAATAATCAAAATATAATCAATTCTTATATATTATTTATTCTACATAAATCGGCTTACACAGTTGGGTTCATTATGCCTCACTGGCCTATGCCCGTGCTGAGGCAAACATTTTACACAATATATATATATATAAACAATATTTAAATAATTCTATAAAGTGATAAAACGACAAATTATATTATACAAGTGAATATTATGTTCCAGGCCGATTTTATTTGGCTGGCATTTTAATTTGGCAGATATTTGTCAGTTTGCATTTCATATATTCGTAGAGAATAATTAATTACAATTTATTGTAAAGTTTCTAATATCTCAACAACGTATTAAACTCATTAAAATATTTTATCTAAATAATTTGGCAAACCTTTAACTATTAACGGTGATCGCTATCGTTATCTTCATCAAACATTTCTTGGTGACCCAATTAGGTCAATTGAGCCTGCAACACGTGCGATTTCAACAGGACGGTGCCACCTCACACACAGCCCGAGCTACTCTTGAAATTTTGCGAGAAATTTCCCAGCAGCACAATTCGGTCATAGTGGCGTTCAAATATGGAAAAGGGCCAGGTAATATCTCTCCCGTGTGGCTGGACGGGACTATATTGAGCGTTCAAAATAAGGTCAAATACCTTGGCCATATATTCCATGAAGATGGACAAGACGATGATGATGTAGAACGGCAGAGGAGACAGCTGAGCGTTCGTGCAAATATGCTGTCACGGCGTTTCTACCGATGCTGAAGAGCGTCCTGGTTAAATTCTTCTTCACCACCTTGCATACCTGCGAGCTCTGCTCGAAATACAAGCGAGTGACGTACAATCCAGTACAACAACTCGTACAGAATACTGTTCGGATTGGCGCGTTATTGCAGCGCATCTACAATGTTTACCGGAGGCGTATACATGGATTCGTTCCGCTACTGAGACATCGAGTTGCTGGCGTAAAGCTGCGGCTGGAGCACAGCACTCGGCACCGACTCTCCGGTGCAAACGGCGCTGAACCTACAGAATAGCTACATATACAACAATGGCCATGACTGAAGTAGTTATATATGTAACTAATATTTATATTTTGTATTTAATTTTTTTTTTTCAAGTGGCATACATTTGCACGTCACTCGCTTGTATTTCAGTACAACAACTAATTCAGAATACTGTTTAGATTGGCGCGTTATTGCAGAAACATTACAGGTTCAATTATGATAGTAGAACTGTGTCACTGCATAGGTTGGGAAGGGTTAAACAAAGTATTTAGTATAATTATTTATATAAAATGTGGCAACAAATTAATTTTACAAATACCTAAAAAATAATTATCTTTGCTCGTCTTTTGACGGGGTTATAATTTACAATTATCCGACAGCTTGTATTGTATTAGTGTACCGAGATCCCAGCAGCCTGTCTCTCCGGCAGCCATTTATTTGTTTGTCAACCAAATGCAACATATTACCGCTCCGCGATTGTCTCCAGATCAGTTTGACATAACTTAAACGCGACATTTTATTTGGCAGCGAGAATCGTCACCCAGAACCATAAATACTATTTATTCTGTAAGGTACCTACACACAAAAGGAACTATAATCAATTTCATCAAACGTCTACGGTCAATGGACCGATATTTGACAAATTTGTGTGTGTGCAAAGAAATTCATAACAAAATTAAGCTGTGTATCTTGTGTGGGATTTGTTTAGTTGGAAAACCTTGTTTGATTTCGGGCAGGTCAGAGTGCCCCCCCCTAACTCCCCCTGCCCCTCCACCCCTCCGCCATCACCGTCCGGGCTGCAGATGGCGTGCGCCACTGCCCAGATTCGATCCGGTGATTAGATGAACACAAACTGTGCCGTTAACAGCTGTTCACGAAGCTTTCTCCCTAACCGCGGACGCGCGTCCCGCTTCCCTACACAGTCACGCGGGCGAGTGTCGGCTCGAGACAATTATCGACGCACCGAGACGCGTCAAATGTCAGTTGGGCGAACTTTATTGGACAAACCTATTTTTTTGATTATATTTAATGAAAAATATATGGGAATCAATTCTCTCCACATTCATCAAATTTTTTAAAGTTGTATATATGTCAGTAGTGGTATTCGAAGCGAGTCCACGTACTAACATATATACAACATTAAAAATATTGATAAATGTGGAGATTGAGGGGTGAGAATTGGTGATCGTAAGTCCTAAATTCAATATATTATCCATTTAATACAATAAAAAAAATAGATATCTGATATTTGCTCAAAAATAGAACCTCTGAAGGTAAAAATACAGTCATTGCGTGCTCTTGGACGTATTCTAATATTGTGAATTTAAATTGAACGTTGTCTAATACATAATAGAGTATATTATATAAAATACATGGTAAGTATATGAGACTGCTGGCCGCAGTCGAAGTGTGCGAGAAGCCGGCCGAGAGAGGAGCGGTGCTAAAAAATCGGCTAGCTGGACGCCTCCCAGCGTTCATTATTGTAGCGATGAATCTTACATACAAAATGAGAAATTTACAGAAATTGACTTGTGCAACTTGTTCAAAGGGTTCTTCTTATGAATCACCACAATCTGAACTTTGGCCCTTCTACTATACTACCTATACAAACTCGTATTGTTCTCCCTTTACCGCAAAGTTAGTTGCAACCTCCCCACCCTTCTCCTTTTTCCATCTAAACATACCTTGTATCTAAATATTTTTAGGTTTTTTCATTATTAGTATTGCATGTTAAATAATTAATATGTTTTCACTGTCGAAATCCCTTAATAAAATAGTAAAAAATAAACTCATCTACTCTGTTCTACACAATCTCAAATACCTATGAGTAAACCGATAGCAGACGCCAGAATTAACAATTCATTTTTATTAAATTTAATACGTAAATATGCATTTTTTTATTATTTTATTATTTATATCGAATACACTACATTATTGTTGTCGGTTTGCGGGACGGTACCGTTATATGACAGTTCAGTGATTCAAGTTTGCACGCCGGTAGGTGCGTTCAGGAACCGTCGGAGACTTCACAATTTATTTATTTATTTATTAGTAACTATATAATATGTACAAAAAAATTGTTTGGACTGTGCCCGTCTCACTGGAGAAATTCTGCGTCGAGACGGGCATAGTTTACAAGCAATTGTACAATTGATTAGAATTACAAGTAGTAGATAGAATTACATTTATTACTATATGAAAGGTGTATATGAAGAACTATTTTAAAATGGACTTAATTTTTGTAGCAATAATTAATATAGGTATGAGTCGATATGTCTGGGTGAATGCACCGATACTGGCTCTACCCATATTACGAATCCAAGTTTTAATATATAGTTTCACGTTCTCGGGACAATTCAATTGGTTTAAGTCTCTTAGCATTCTATTAAATAGTTGAGGTCCAAAATATTTGTAGTTCTTTTGACCGAATGCAGTATGCGCTCTCGGGGTCTGTAGGCTATTTGTATTTGTCCGTGTGGAGATTATGTTTTGAGTTGTTTTAAAATGTGTCTGTCTGTATCTATGTATGCATTTGAGAGTAGTATTAGCGTATATCTGTCTATGATATCAAAAACATGGAATTTATTAAAAATTTGGGATTCGAGGATATCTTTTAATATACTTTTTTAAGTTGCTATTATTGGATTAATTGCAGAAATAGTCGCTCCACCCCGAGCAATTATACCATGCTCTATGATTGATTGACAGACAGCGTAGTACAATGGAATGGAAGACGGAGAGAACTGGTAATCTTCGGAGCGAAAGGCACGCGCTGCTGATAAACTAGCAAATAACAAAAAAATATTATACATAAGTAAGAGTTAACTTTCTAAATGGTAGTGTCGGGAACGGTAGCTGAAGGGCCGACATCATAAATCTAGTTTCGTTGGTTAAGATTTATGTTTGGTGTGGATTAGATTGTACAGAGTGTAGATAAGATTGCGGGGGGCCGAGGAAAGCTGAACAAGGCGTAAATCATTTTTATGGCGCGTAATGGCGTCCTGGTGCCGACGCTGAAGGTCAATCGCAAACCGCGCCGTGACTAGACGTCACGGGACGTTATTTCTTCACTACCGGATGTCTCCCGCGTTTGAGAGATTTTCGTTTAACGTACACCCTGGGAATGGCCCAGTCTCAGACACGCGTGCCATACCGTCCCTACATATTTATGTTCTAACAGAGATAAATACATAATAAACATACGTAATACATAGTTTATTGTGTGGGGTGGAGCAGACTTCACCTCTGATATATACAGCGTTGTCCTGGCTACTTTGCCAGACTGAAGTCTGTGTTAAAGTAGACAGTTTTTTTTTTCGTGCTGTTGTGGTGTTATTTATAGACAGGAATAAAAAGAGAATTGAAAATATTTATGTAGTGGGAGTGTTGTAGGACTAGTGGATTATTAGTGAAGGTATTGTATAAATTATATTAGAATGTTGGATATCCAAGCTTCTGATTCATTTCTACCTGATTGGATCATATATTGGGTCCATATTTGTGTAATCTTATTGGAAGTGAACGATTTCCAGTTAGTATTAAGTGTGTTGTACAGTTTTGGAGCTGAGAACATGTAGAATGTAGTAGGTGTGTGTGTGTGTGTGTAGTATATGATATGTAATTCTGGTAAAAAAAATAATCAAACTACGGTACACTACCGAGAAATACAAATAATACGGGGCGCATTTTTTAACTAGACAGTTTTATTTTATTTATTTAAGTTTATTTATGCATTCGACAATAAAAAATAACAATAGGGGTGTATTCCAACATTTATATAATGAAAGATCAATACAAACTAGATGTAAGAATTTGTTTAAAACAAATAAAAATCTATAATAATAGAATATAAAAATTTGGAGAACACATTCTTATTGTCAAATTGTAATTATTCAGAACATAGGTCTGTGATATTTTAAATACTAAATTAATGTATTAATTATAAATATATACATATAATATCAATTCTATCGAAATATCAGATCACTCAAAGGTATTTGAGATTCCGTAACAATAAGGTAGATGGCTCTTTCAAATAATGTATTAATATCAAAAAGGTAACATGTAGGTTCGAAAATTTGTCGCTGTAGCATAGTTGGATAATGCACCTTCTCCGGTTAAGAAAGAGACCCAGGTTCGAAACCCGGTGGCGCAACGACAATATCTTTCGATAAAATTGATTTTATAAGTATATAATTTCTAATTAATATTTTAATATGTAAAAATCTAATATGAACGAATTGGAATTGCGCGATCTCCTAGTCGCGCGTCTCGCGGATTCGATCACGGCGATTCCGGTCATAAATAAGGGAATCTGGATATAAGGGATAATGATCGATGAGGGGTAAGGACTCCAGCATTCAAAGCACCGGTGATGTCGGAGAACCGTGAATTCGGAAGAACTGCTCGCCTTACCTTGTATATGACGCCTCTGCCACCCCTGCAGTCGCCGCCGAGATCAAACAAACGACACGCGGATGAGCAGATCTCTGCTCCCAATTGACGACGGCGATATTACAACTTCGCACACAAATAACAAACAGTACACGATCACCAAACACAAGATCACTGGGGCACTGGAGCTGACAAATCCACACCGCGAATGCTATCGCAGTGTCGCGATCGAGCAAGTATCGGTCACGTTGACGTCCGCTTACGTTAAGGTCACAATTCACACTGACATGGCGAGCATTAAGAAAGGTATGGCTAGGAATTTGGACGGGGGAAATATGGAAAGACGCGCCAAAAATGTGTTTTACGAATTCGGAACACGTAGATTAATAGTTTTGAAGATCTCTAATCCATTTTGTGACTTAATTTTTGTGAACATTTATATTTGCGGCCAATTTACTTGATATATGCAGTTGATTATGCAGTCTAGGAGCAATGTACGATGCACGTCTCTGTCCTATTCATAATTTGGACATTTTTAACCCTTCCCAAACCATGCAGCAACACAGGTCTACCATTATAATTAAACCTGTAATATTTCGGTAAATACATGCAACATTAAATTCATATTTTAGATAATCCTAAATAAAATATTAGCGCTTAGGAATGCCTAGTAAAAAACCAATTATAAAAAGGGAATCGTACAAAAACAATTATTTTTCCTATTCAATCCGTTGTGAAATTAATACGTTGGTAAAAATACAATTTGTGATATGAAAGACAGAGATCACACACTATTTTCACAGTGAAAAGAATATAATTGTCTCTTTCTCAGTAATTAAATGAAGAGAGATAAGAAGAAAGGACACATTGTGTAGGACTTAATGAATGCTCTAAATCATGTTATTAACCATTTTTTCAAAAATGAATGCTCAATATTTAGAGTAAATTCGTGCCATTAAAGCCATTTGAGCTAATGAAAACATTTTTTCTAACTGTTTACAGTAACACGAGTTGACAGCATGGCTGCGTTCGGGTATTTTATATCATGGTGTGGTAAAGGTTAAAATAATATTTCATTAGTTTTGTTCCTAGTCTGATAGTTATGGTGAAAAAAATTAAACAAGACAGATTTTAATAAGGTAATTACCGTTAGGTACCGAATATTCCCGGTGCACGCTTAATAGTTTCCTTCATCTGTTGACTCACCGCATGCAACATTAGAGGCATTAACAAAGTGTGGCCATCTTGCAGTGAGCGGTTGAAATGTTCGAGACAATAGATCAGCCCGCCGACTGTGAGATACGGTACGGAGATAAATCTATATTAAAATTAATGGTTATAATCTATATTAAAATTAATAAAAACCACAATGTAAAAAATATTAAAAATATATCCGTATTTGTATTTATATTATTTACCATCTCTTTAAATTAGAGATTGTGAATCCATAATGCGGTTAAATATTGCTGGAAGTCGGCACCCTGGAAGAAGGAGAACGTCACGACTGAAGAACCTGACACAACGGTTTGTGACCAGAGCTTTTCCAGGCCCCAGTAAAGAAAATAATCAAATCAAAAGAATTGTCCAATGAAATATCTACTCTGTTTATGTTAAGTTTTAAAATACACTGAATGCTTTCCTGCATATTGTACGTCGGCGTTCCATCCACATTAATTCAAAGTACCATTAACGACTAACAGCGGCACACGAGACGTCAGAACCGGGAGACATGACCACAAAGGCGCCCTTCGTACCAGCCATCCTGAACATATGCTGCCGTCAAAGTGTGTAATTCAGTCACTTCGTAAAATACCTCGGAAAATTCAATTTACTTTAGTAAACAAAATTACCAAAAGTACCTACTCACTGTCCATTTTGTCCTTCCTTAATATACCTGTCCCGCTCTGTCCAAGTAATGATTTTGGGATTTCGCTCACATGGGAACAGAGTGCTTTCTAACACCGAACTAACGTCCGAAAGCACGGTGTTCTAAAAGTGCAGTGATATCTCGGTCCTTCACTAAAAAAGTGCGAGTCAGCTGGAGGTGAAAACGACAGTCAATCAAGGATCGAGATCAAAGTAGTCCAGATCCATTTGTCAATATTCCTTTCTTGAATAGGGATCTTATCCCACCAGTAACCATAGTAATAATTTTTACGGAAACGGGTTGTTTGATCGTTGGTTAAAAAATATTTACATCCCATAGTAAATTCGGCGTACTCTTCACAGCTGTTCCAAAAGTCATCTTCACATTAATAGTTGCAGTAAACGACAGTTAATCATTCAATATCCCGTGACTTTCGTTCGTCAGATAATTTCGTTGTTTAATATACATTAGCACATGATACGAAAAAAATTTCACCACCAAAGTGACTAAAGTTAATGTATAAAATAAAGCATGTTTCATGATTATTCTCCAAGCTATCTTCCTTTCTGTCTTTGATCTTCAATTACTGCATGGTATGCGCAACATGTGTCTCCAGCACCACATCTCAAAGGAATCAATCCCTTGCCTTCAGTGTCCATGATTCCACTTCATATAAAATATAGAATGCACCAGATACCGTACAAGCTGTGTACCGGGTAAATCGAGTACCTACTGCCTGAGCATTCTGTCCTTCCAATAAACCTTAATATACCTTTCCCGCTCTGGTCAACTAACGTGGGAACAGATTGCATTCCCACACCGAGCTGTCAACACATGTGTTTATTTTAACGGTCGAGAGTAACGCCGTGCGTAACGTAACCACGAAAAAGAAGCGGTGTACTTCAGCATCCGGAGTGCGGTGATATCTCCGTTCTTCACTACAAAAGTGCGAGTCAACTAGAGGTGAAACGTGACGTCCAACCCAGGTAGTCCAGATCCATCTGCCATTATTCCTTTCCATATTTTGTAAAGTCTGAACATAGAATTATTCGTCACACCTTTGCAAAACTTGCAATCTCCGGGTTGCACGTCCCTTTGTGAGGATAACTCCGATTGTAAGTCGGAATTAGGAAGTTAGGAAAGAATACAAGGAGATGGGTTTAGAAAAGGGTCGGGGGGGGAAAAAGATCCTCACCTCAAGTATGACGTCACCGAAGTTCGTGTAGTCACCCGAGGATGTCAAATAGTCTCCGCTCCCAAATGAAGACGGTGATTTCACCCACGGCACATACAAACATCAAACAATAATCTACACTAAAAACAGTGCTCCACCGCACTGGAGATGATTGGTCCACAACGCGAATGACATCACCGTTGTCGAGATCAACTTCCAAAATTGATCCAGTGAGCATTGGATCAATTAATAAAGTATACTTATTCGAATACGAAACACGTGCTGATGACAATTTTGATCAATTATAAACAACCAGACATTTTATGAAATAACCATTTAGTTATTTACACGTAACCGTCGTCTTCAATATATTATTTTTCAAAACGATTGCATATCGATAAGCGTTGAGCAAAGGTATTTCACCAGCGAGACTTTACAATTCACTCGGAATGCCATGGAACACTCAACCTTCAAAACTGAATGTTATCAATATTTGCTATGCTGTTCAACGTTCCCCCCGCATTACTATCCGATATTTCGGCCAGAGGGGTCGGAGACACGCGGCGTGATGGCCCGAAAAACTGCAAACAAAACATTTTTTATCAGAATGTTGATTTACGTTGCGCCTGATTGATTGACAATTTACATAACACCACAGTATTCCCGATAGTATATAAATAGGCGAAGTGCCTCAAATATTATTTTTATCGAGATGTAGAATTAAATGAAAGTTGAAAACTTCCCTTTGTAGGATATTTATATAATTTCAAAACCTGTCATCCATTCCGGACACCACATGTATTGTATCATCCCTGCAAATAATAGGTTTAATGTTAATGAATTCATATTAAATTAAAATTTAAGATAATGGGGAGGGGGTGTTATCGTTTTAAGCGGGCCCTAAATAAAAACCATGTATAAAAAAATGGTCCAGACAGAAGCGGGGTGAGATACCCTTTTTTTTGTACGCCAAATAATGTATGTAAGAGTAAAGAATGAAGAAATATGGAAAGAATGTAAGTATAGTGAGTAAAATTAAGAAAGGATCGCATAGGTGGTTTAGTCATATGGAACTGACCAAGCTAAACCAGATAGAAGCCTCAATAATCGGCGGGTTTGTATGAAAAGATGTATGACTGTGGATGAGGCGAGAGTTGTGTGTCTGGACAGAAGAGTGTGGCGCTCTATCCTCTCTGCCTACCCCTACGGGGAAACGGCGTGATGGTAAGTAAGTAAGTAACCTAAGTACTTTGTCCAGATTAATGTAAACGGTATTTGTTTTATAAATAATTTTTAAACGATCATTAACTGTCTTACTTATCTTACTTCATTCAGTATCTTTATCCTACCACCTCGTTATCTCAAGAAGGACCAAATGTGAACAATGATCTACACATATTATCCGCGATGTACTGTGTGTTAAATCTGCCGGCAGCGGTGCGTGAAGGGTGAGTCTCTTATATGTTTTCTTCCGGAAGGGAGTGCCTCTTCACTTCCCCTCTGCTCCCCGGCAAAATTAATTGTATTATTTCATATTATCTTTAAGTTATGTATTGTATTGATCAATGAGGGCGAATTTTGTTTTGGCAGCTGTGCAGTATCGTTATCGAATAAGTAGGACCGAGATAGGAGTCTTTAGTTTATTGCATCTGACCTGGATAAGCGGTGTGTCCGTCCTGGTTAATATAAGAATAATATTCCTCCCGCGTGGCTGGACGGGACGAAATTGAGCGTTCAAAATAAGGTCAAATACCTCAGCCATATATTCAAGGAAGATGGACAAGACGATGATGATATAGAGCGTCCGTACAAATATGCTGTCACGGCGTTTCTACCGATGCAGTGAAGAGCTGAAGAACATCCTGTTTAAATCCTTCTTCACCACCATGTATACCTGCGAGTTCTGCTCGAAATACAAGCGAGTGACGTACAATCCAGTACAACAACTCGTACAGAATACTGTTCGGATTGGCGCGTTATTGCAGCGCATCTACAATGTTTACCGAAGGCGTATACATGGATTCGTTCCGCTTCTGAGACAGCGAGTTGCTGGCGTAAAGCTGCGGCTGGACCTCAGCACCTCTGGTGGAAGCGGCGTTCTTATAGAAAGCTGGTTCCCTGACCAGAGAATGGCAGCGCCTACAGAATAGCTACATATACAACAATGGCCGTGATTGAAGTAGTTATATATGTAATATTTATATTTTGTATGTATATATGTTTCTTTATTTATTAATATTTTCCTTGGTTTTCTTTTTCATAGTATTATATTTATTTCGTAACCTTAATTTATAACGTAATATGTATTATCTGTATGGCGAATCGAGTTTAAAAAAACCTGATCACGCTGGAATACACACAGTATTATTATTATTATTACATTAACAAATAGTTCTTTAATCTAGAGTCGCAGCCGAACAACAATAGCTCCAAGTCCTCGCAGACTGACCGATAACGTGTTCGGTAACAAAACGTCAAATGGTTGGAGGCGAATCGGTGGCAAACCCATTGTGTGTAACGAGTGTAGTTCCTAGTCAAATTTCTATTTCGGTGCGCGGGGCGTGCCTAGAATATTGGACGGCGATCGAACTCTGGTATTTTAAGACGCTGCGGGCTCTTAGCGAAATAAGGCTATTTGAATTTTAATATTGCTAAGTAAACCTTTGTGTATTATGGATAATAGACAAAAGAATTGCGGCCTTGTGTTGTCTCGCGTGGCTTATATTTTTTAATGTTGTCCGCAGAACGAAGCCGGCAGGGCCGGATCGGCGAAGGCCTCAAATTAATATGACTTGTTCTTGGTGCGCGATACATTCTGAGTCATCTTGATGGCGGCGTTGCGTCTCATGCAGGAGACAGTTCTCTCAACTGCTCCTGTGATTACGAGCTTCTCGATAGTCTCCCGTCAGTAGTGCACGCGGCCAATTTATGTAAACTATGAAAAAGATGTTTCATAATAGTTTTTTGTAATTTTTTATGACTCTAATATTTGTATAAAGAATGCAGCGGTTGGTTCAGGACCCTGGGCGCCAGGCACCCGTCCTCCCTCGCCGTGGAAGATCGATCCGAGAAGTGTTGACGTTTGACCTTTCGCCGGCGGATCGTGCCTCCGCTTCGAGTAATTTGCATGTACGCTCGCTTACATGTCAGTAGACTGTGCGGGCCAATCGCGGCGCGGCGGCGGTGGGCGGCCGGGTGGGGGGCGTGTCCAGGGTGAGCTTCGAACCCATGACCTTAATGTAACATCACATCCTTGTTGTTATTCTCATCACCGAATGATATTCCTTTGTTTTGTAATATTATTTCTCTGCGCAGTGAATGGACTAGCAAAAAATATATTTTAGTACACAGAAAATAACAGCTATGATTAAAAAAATTATCGCCCTTCTAAACAGAAAAGAGAAGACTAAATACAAAAATAAACATATTTTTTCCAATATTAGAATACATCAAAGAACACACGCAACTACTGGATATTCACCTACAAAGGCTTACTTACTTGCTTACTTACCATCACGCCGTTTCCACGAAAGGATAGAGCGACACACTCTTCTGTCTTGACACACAATTCTCGCCTCATCCACATTCATACATCTTGTCATACAAGCTCGCCGATTGCTGAGGCTTCTAACAGAACCGTCCTCCATTATCTGGTTTACCTGGTCGTGCCAAGTCTCTCTATTTCTGGTACCATCAACACTTGGGTCATATGTCTTTCTTACCATTCCTCATTCATTCGTTCCATATGACTAAACCACCTAATTGATCCTCTCTTGATCTTACTCACTATACTAACATCAGCTTTACATACTTTCCTTATTTCTTCGTTCTTTACTCTGTCATAAATAGATTTGCCACAAATACGCCTGAGTGATCTCCACTGCATTCGGTCTACTTCGTTCCCCTTCTGCCAGCTCCAGGCCTCACTGTCGGTACCAGGACTCGAGGTCTTGCCTCGTTTGACAAATTCCTATTATAAGTAGTTCCATTCAAAGTGCCGTTCACTTCTTTCCCTGCAGCCACCCTCCTTTCCGTTTCTATCAAACACACTTCCCGAATACACAAACTCATCTACTTGTTCCAACCATTCAGCTTTCCTCCTTCTCGAATACCATCACTTTCCACTTGTTAACATTCATCACGAGGTCGCTCTCCTTGCACACACCGTACATTCTACTCGTAGGTAAACAAATAATATTAATTATTAATAAGAACACAGTCTTATTGTGAAGTTGTAATTATTCAGAACAGACGCTCTGTGATATTTTAAATACTAATTAAATGTATTAATTATAAAGATATACATTTAAAATCAATATTGTTGTCTCTACCGGGATTCGAACCTGGATCTCTTTCCAAACCATCTCACTATGCTACAGTGACAGTACATTTGAGGATAAATTTTCGAACCCATATATTAGATTCGAATCCCGGTAGCGCAACAAAAATATTTTTATTTATGTATCTTTATAATTAATACATTTCATTTGCATTTAAAACAAATAATAGAAATCCCATAGAGACAAAGCAATTTTTATTATATTTAATGTAAAGAAGACAGGTCGCTTACTTACTTACTTACCATCACGCCGTTTCCCCGTGGGGGTAGCCAGAGAGGATAGAGCGCCACACTCAATTCTCGCCTCATGCACATTCATACATCTTCTCAAACAAGCTCGCCGGTTGTTGAGGCTTCTAACAGAACAGTTTACCCGGTCGTGCCGAGTCTTCCGCGGACGTCCTCTACTTCTGGTGCCATCATCATATATCTTTCTTACCGTTCTCTCCTCATTCATCCGCTCCATATGACCGAACCACCTGAGTGATCCTTTCTTAATCTTACTCACTGTACTAACATCAGCTTTACATTCTTTCCTTATTTCTTCATTCTTTACTCTGTCATAAATAGATTTGCCACAAATACGTCTAAGTGATCTCATTTCCACTGCATTCAGCAAGCCCTGTAATTACCCACACATCCATATTTTTCTTCGCTTCGCCTCTATGAGATATCTATTATTTGTTTAATATTATTTATTTCTGTCTAGGAAATGAAGACTGCCAATATATGTGATCAAGAAAAATACAATATTTGAATATATCCAAGAACACACAATTATATCTCGTAGAGACAAAACTATTTTTTAACATCATAGTGATGACATATATGCTGTTTAAAAAGGGAAACAAATAATTATCAAACTTGGTCCATAGATGGCGACAATGGTACTCGAAGTGAGTCCACATATGAACATACATACAACTTTCATAAAATTTATAAATGTCTAAATTGAGGGGTGAGAAAAAGCCCTATAATTCCATACTTCCATATATTTTCTATTAAACATAATAAAAAATAGCTTTGTCTCTATTTGTGATATATCTGATATTTGTTTTATATTTAATGGAAAGTAGATAGATCGTAAGCCCTGTAATTACCCGTACATCCATATTTTTCCATTAAATATCATAAAAGCAGCTTCGTCTCATTTGTCGAGGCTAATTACCCTCAATCGCAGCATTTGTACATAGCAAAATGAGACATCTGAAGAAGTGTGAGATCTAGCGCTTTATAATAAGCACTGCTTACCCAGAACCGTTTATAAGTTCCTATATTGTCATACTCATTTATTTAATACTACTATGACAACTGTACATAGTGACAGGGCGGTGCCGCACAACTGTTAATTCATAAAAATTGAGAACATCATGTCTGAAGTCTGGCCAGTCTACTGTATAATAAAAGAAAATCTCCCAGCGGGACACCCGCACACCCGCAAACTCCCGAAAGTATCGGAAGTTCATAAGATCATCGTTTTTGCTTCCATTTTTCAGAAACTCTGCAACACGCGTGCGTGCAATATCGTGAAGAGCAGAGTCAAGAACACGATACTCAGTCGTGAGCACATCGACAGAAAGAGAGGCAATGTATTACTCCAGACGATTGTGCTGTATGCTGGGGATCATCAGAAGAAACAGAAAATGAAGACTTGTCCAGTGTCTCGCTAAGAGCAGCTGAGATTGTGGAGATCCAGTATCCAGTAATTAATTGACAATTAAGACGATTAGGAAGCTTATGGTCAAAGTGGATTATTGACGATAGTGTCCCGTATTCAAAAAATATTCTTGTCACATGTTCCCAACCAAATTCCTACCTCTTTACCCATCGTACTGTTCGTCTTCAATATGAAGTGTGCCCTTGACGCCACCAGACGTCAAATTGATTAACAGTTGTGGACCAGTTACCTCCAGTGCACCCGCTGTATTCCAGTTTTCACCACTTAGTGGTGTTCGTGGGGACATGATGGATTACGACAAATCTCGATTGTAAATCGAAATCACCGCAGGGTGGGGAAGGAATCGGGAAACGTGGTACGGGGAGAAAACGGTGAGGGGATAGGGACTTAGACAAAGGACCAGCGATCCCGAGGAACCGGGATTTAAAAGGGCAGCTCGTTTTACCAATCACTGACGTCGACGCCGAAATCACACAGTAAACTCCCCACTGAAGACGGCGATGTCAATGTGCTCGAAATTCACTGATTACACAATAAACAGCGCTCTGAACACCATCGAGCGGTGAAAACTAGAATACAGACACATAATAAGAAGCCTTACAATGATGGACCAAATTAATAGTAATAAGTAGACCGATCAAAAATAGCTCTCTTGATTAAGAAAGCCCTGCTCGCGCCTTTACAGTACCTGGCCGTTTAACCAGGCGCTTCACTAGTACCGACCGAAATTCAGTCAACAATACGCGGCAATGTAACAGCTCCGAGAAGCCGTCACTTCTTTCTTAACTGCCTTTTTGGAACACATCTCCAGTGAGCACTGCCAGTCGAAAGGCATCGAAAGGACCCCAACCCTTTTCCGGCACCGTTATATAGATTTTCACTCATGTATCGGTTCCTCTCAAAAAAGCAAGAACGGTTTAACTTCCGAGTATCTCTGTGCAATTATTTAAAATGTAAATATTATACATTTAAAAATACGAGATGTTAATATGTGAATTTAAATTTTTTTTCTTTATTGATAATAATATACATGTATATAGTTAAAAACGATTTTAAATACATTGGATTATACTCATATTTACTGCCACTAGCATAAAAGAAATTTGTTATTACACAAAGTATAATAGGGCAATAGGAGGACAATACGCGTACGTTTGAGTCATGCTCAGTCTGCTGGTCTTCCCAGTATTTCCCATCGCTAGATCCACACCCTAATAAAACAGCGGTCAAGTTTATCTGTAAATGAAATTTAACCTATGTAGTTTTATTTTAAATAAATAAGTTTTACATAGAAATCAGTACAATCTTTACAAACTAAAGTAAAACAAAATAGATGGCTTTCAAATAATGGCACGATAGATGTATTCATTTGAAAAATTGTGGTCATAAGTACTGTAGTACAGTTGATATGCAGTCCTTCCCCGGTTTGAAAAGAGATCCAGGTTCGAATACCGGTAGCGCAACAACAAATATTGATTTTATATGTATATCTTTCTTATTAATATATTTAATTCATATTTAAAATATCACAGAGCTATGTTCTGAATAATTACAACTTCACTAGGCATGTTTTTCATTTTGAAATTCATTGATAGATCGATCTCTCATCTCTCCATTTGAAATGACGGGGTCTTACAAAGATAAAATATGTATCAGTTTCAACAATATGATGGTAAAAATTCATTTTTCCAGTTTAAAATTGGAGAAATTCTACATGAATTTGAGATGATTTCAAGATGTTAAATTCCTATATGTTCCAGAAAAATAATTAATGACGTTATATGTTACATAAATCATGCGAAAGATGAAGGTTTGAATAGAAAGAGACGACGATAAAATTGATGTTTTTCTCGCATTCAAACATAATGAGGCTTATCCAAGTTTTTAATATTAATCTATCGAAAATTAAATATTTTTTCGAAGTACCTAATTAATGTATATTAACCTTTACTATACCATGATATAAAATATCCGAACGCAACCATGTTGTCAACTCGTGTTACCGTAAATAACAGTTAGAAAAAATGTTTTTATTAGCTTAAATAATGAATTTACTTTAAATATTGTGCATTCAATTTTGAAAAAAATGATTATCACATAATTTAGAATATTTATTAAGTCCTATACAATGTGTCCTTCCTTCTTATCACTCTTCGTTTAATTACTGAGAAAGAGACAATTATATTCTTTACACTGTGAAAACAGTGTGTGATCTCTGTTTTTCATATCACAAATTGTATATTTACCAACGTATTGATTTTACAACAGATTGAATGTAAAAAATAATTGTTTTTGTACAATTCCCTTTTTATAATTGGTTTTTCACTAGGCAGGTAGTTCACTAGTTGGTTTAATTATGATGGTAGACCTGCGTTACTGCATGGTTCGGGAAGGGTTAATATGTTTTGAAATCAGACAAAGTATCTATATATATTTATATATTAATTAAAAAACTGATTATTGTGTTTTTGATATATAACTCAGTTTTAAATAATAGCTGAAGCCTCAAAGCATGTGAATAAACAAAGTATTTTAAAAACGTCAAAAATTGGTAATATGTTCTGTAAATTGAATCGTATACAACACTATTAATTTTTAATGTATTGTTAATTTGTCTCAATTGTTTCAAAGAAGCTCAATGGAGTCCTGGTACCGACATTGAGGCCTGGAGCTGGCAAAAAGGGGAATGTAAGTAGACTGAATGCAGTGGACATCACTTAGGCGTATATGTGGCAAATCTATTTATGACAGAGTAAAGAATGAAGAAATAAGGAAAGAATGTAAAGCTGATGTTAGTATAGTGAGTAAGATCAAGAAAGGACCAATTAGTTGGTTTGGTCGTATGGAACGAATGAATGAGGAATGGTAAGAAAGATATATGACAAGTGTTGATGGCACCAGAAATAGAGGACATCAAATTTGGCACGACCAGGTAAACCAGTTAATGAAGGATGGTTCTGTTAGAAGCCTCAACAATCGGCGAGGTTGTATGAGAAGATGTATGAATGTGGACGAGGCGAGAATTGTGTGTCACGACAGAAGAGTATGGCGCTCTATCCTCTCTGCCTACCCCCACGGGGAAACGGCATAAGTATTTCGTTCGTGCAATAATTTACTAAAATCAACACAATTTTGTGGCACGCGAAAAATGCATCTAATGATCGCGGTCTTTATTATAATGCTTGTATTGTCTTAATAGTGGCAAATAGCATTCAGTTTATTAGTTTTAACTGAGTATAAAGGTCCTATATAAGTAATAGTTTAAAAAAAAAAATTTAATGTAGTGTATAACTTTAGATATAAATGAATAATTAAAAGACATTTTTTCGTAAATAAACTAGCTAAATTTTACACGTTATTTTAATTAGTTTTTTTTTCATCGTGGTTCACAAAAGGTTAATAAATATTAATTATTAAATATTGTACCAATAACTTCAATATTATTTCCTGCTTTTTATTATTTATTGGGTGCATTCCTCTATTCCTATTTCTTAAGAAATCTATATACAGGATGTAACTGACCCAGTCCACAATATTTTATCGGTGGATACCTGACTATATTACTAGCCGAAAATGTTTTAGGAATATGTGCAAATTCTACACCGTTACGAAAAGTATTATTAAAATCGTGCTACGTACTTCGAAATAAATATGTACGAAATTGATCCATTATTAATTTATATCGTAATCTATAGTTTGACTTCTCGAAATTTGATAACCTCGAATTTTTATATTACTAATATATATCTGTCAACTGAGGCGAGACTAGCGATCCACAGTGGAGTCCTGGTGCCGACACACGGAAGTGAGGCCTGGAGCTAGCAAAAGAGGAACGAAATCAGACTGTATGCAGTGAAATTAGATCATTTAGGCGTGTACGTGACAGAGTAAAGAATGAAGAAATGACAAAGGATCACAATGGGGAGAATGGACACCAGAAGTGGAGGACGTCCGCGGAAGACTCGGCACGACCAGGTAAACCAGATGGTCCTGTTAGATGCCTCAATAATCGTCGAGCTCGAATGAGAAGATGTACGAATGTGGACGAGGAGAGAACTGTGTCGATGCAGAAAAGTGTGGCGCTCTATCCACTCGGCCTACCCCCGCGGGGTAAGTAAATAAGTCAATATATAATTTGCAATCGATAAAATATTTTAATATGTATCGCGTAATTACATCGCGAACATTTTTTAATAGTAATTTAGTCAGATATCCACTCTTGAAATATTCCGTTACACCCTGTATATATACAGTTTTATTGTTGACGTTAAAAAAAATGAGTAAAATTACTGTCTACATCTGATTTTGAAAAAAAAACTTCGCCCATCCCCCTAAATGAGGCCTCTCCGCCCGGCGTACTAGTCAGCTACGTCAGTTAGTACTAATTTGTATTTTTACGTGACACTTGTGTGCACGTGTCGAATCTCGCCGTCAGAGACGACGTGCCGATCTCTAAATTTGTTTGTTTCCCAACTAAATATAAACTTTAAATATTCACATTCGTGTACCATTGACAACGCCGCGCGTGCCGCGTGTGTGTGTGTGCTCGGCCGTAGCGTGAAGGGCGACCCGCCCGAACAAATCGACGCGTTTATACGCTCAGCTGGAAACGCTTAAAGCATTCTGATCAATTATACATTCTGCAAAATTACACCGAACCTCGGCCAGCAAGGCTCTGCCTCGCGGGCGGCACGCCACTGCGTAGGAAGGGTACGATCGATAAGCCTTACGACAAACACCGACTGAAATTTACACCGAGTCAACAACGATTCCGATTCGTATTTCTTCTTCTTCGATCACGGTACAAGGGGCGGGCTTGAGAGGACTAGGAGGGGTCATAAAAACAAAATTGTCATACTTTTAAAATGAGCAATATTAATTTTGTGGTTAAAATTCATATTTTTTATTTATTATCTTTGTTTTATTAACCGCTTGAATTGAGTTTAAATACATCGACCGGTTTCGAAAAATACCATTCTCTTTTTCAGGATGTCGTAACTAACCAAAAATATATATAGCGTTGTTTCTTCATCAGAATCTATTTTTAAAAAATTTTAAAAAATTTAAAAAATTTAAAATTTAAATTTAAATTTAAAATTTTGAAATTTCAAGCCGACAAATCGGCCCGCCGACTGTGAGATACGGTATGCGATTTGTTGACATTTATCGCCAAGTGTGTCCTGATTTGGCACCAAGTGATTTTCGTCTTTTTCTTCATCTGAAGCCCTTCATACATGACTTTCATTCCTGGCAGCGTCGTTCTATGACGAAGGTATACACAAATTGGTGAAATATTTTATTTATTTATTTATTTTTATATATTTTGACATATATATTTTTGTTCTAACAGATGTGAATACATAAGACATTACTCATAGTTTATTGTGTGGGATGGAGTAGACTTCACCTCTGATATATACAGCGTTGTTCTGGCTACTTTGCTAGACTGAAGTCTGTGTTAAAGTAGCCAGTTTTTGTTTTTCGTGCTGTTGTGGTGTTATTTAAATCATCGACATGAATAAAAAGAGAATTGAATATATATGTAGTGGGAGTGTTGTAGGACTAGTGAATTATTAGTGAAGGTATTGTATAAATTATATTAGAATGTTGGATAGCCATGCTTCTGATTCATCTCTACCTGATTGAGTCCATATTTGTGTAATCTTATTGGATTTAAACGATTTCCAGTTAGTATTAAGTGTGTTGTACAGTTTCGGAGCTAAGAACGTGTAGAATCTTTGATAAAATGTCGTTGTTGCTCTCGGAACTGGTGTGTAGATGTTTGTTGTTTGTCTTGTGTTGCGTCCATGATTGAGGACTATATATAATATGCAACTGTACAGAAAGAATTAAACTATAACTTAAACAATATGTCAATATGATTGAAGAAAAATAAACTAAAACTAAAGTGAAATGAAAGAATATCAAACACACTAAAAATTATCGTAGATGCTGAGTCTAGAGCCTCCAATCCGAATATTCGAACCCCGAATATATTCGCCTGTTTTAAAGTATTCGCTATTCGAATACTTTAAAAAGTATTCGCAAAGTATTCGCTCATATTCGTATTATAAGATTTTTTTTATTTTTCTAAACGATACAAAGGTTTACGAACCCTAGAAGTCATATGCGAGCATTTATTCAGGTATACGATTTTATTCTCCAGAAGTACCGCTATCGACTATATGGAAGTCGGACAATAAAGATGTAAACGCCTTTGTCGGACATCTTTCGCGTTTGCCTTTTTTTTTAAGTCTTCATTATCATTAACTATTCGACATTTCAATAGTTGGAATAGCGAATATTTGGAGGCTCTAATGGTGACAGTCTGAAGGGAGTGTCTGAAATATAATATTTGGAAATCATAATAGATTCTAAATTGAAGTTATCGCTATATACGAGATAAGCGACTGAAAATATTGCTTAGAAATTGTCACTTCTGGGAAGAATCAGAAGATTTATCAGTACTGAGTCTTGTCAAAGAGCTTACTACTCTGTTATGAACACTCTAATCAGAGCAACGCTGGAAGATCTGAATATGACGACCTTTAAGCAGAAGATATATTTGAATACAATGGTATTTATTAAGGAGAACACATTCTTATTGTGAAGTTGTAATTATTCAGAACAGACGCTCTGTGATATTTTAAATACTAAATTAATGTATTAATTATAAATATATACATATAAAATCAATTTTGTCGAAAAATATTGTTTTTGCGTCTGCAGTCGGTTTACTCAAAGGTATTTGAGATTCTGTAAAAATAATGTAGATGGCTTTCAAATAATGGAAAGACAGGTGTATTCATTTGAAAAATGTAACATATAGGTTCGAAAATTTGTCAAGAAAAATACTGGCGTTATAGCACAAAGGTAGTGCACTTCCCCGGATTGGAAATAGAGATCCAGGTTCGAATCCCGGTGACGCAAAAACAATATTTTTCGACAAAATTGATTTTATATGTATATATTTATAATTAATACATTAATTTAGTATTTAAAATGGTATTTATTTACTGAATTGATGCAAATTAACATGAGCACGAGCACCGTACAAGGGAAGGGATAGACCGAAACTGCCATTCAGAAAGAAGGACAAATCTCAGAAATCGATGATGTATACAAAAAGAAGAATGTATAAGAAAGGAAGAGAAATTGAATAGATTTTATTAAGGAAAACACATTCTTATTGTGAAGTTGTAATTATTCAGAACAGACGCTCTGTGATATTTATAATTAATGTATTAATTATAAATATACATATATAAAATCAATTTTGTTTTTGCGTCACCGGGATTCGAACCTGGATCTCTATTTCCAATCCGGGGAAGTACACTACCTATTGTGTTATAACTATATATAATTTTCGAACCTATATGTTACCTTTTTGATATTAATACATTATTTGAAAGAGCCATCTACATTATTTTTACAGAATCTCAAATACCTTTGAGTGATCTGACAGCAGACGCCAGAATTATCAATTCATTTTTATTAAATTTTGGACACATTGATACAACATATATATTATTAGGAGAACACATTCCTATTGTGGAGTTGGAATTATTCAGAACACAGGTCTGTGATATTTTAAATACTAAATTAATATATTAATTATAAATATATATAAAGTAGATTTAAAATGAAACTGACTAAATATGTTATAGTAAAAGAAAAAACTTTAATCTTGTATATGTTAATATATAGGAGTGCTTATGATTAGAATTAAATAAATATATATCCAGGTCAGCCAACGTCCTTCCGTACTAATAGATATGTGCACCTGTTCCGAGTCCTCAGCTGCGACAACCAGGTGCATGGTGCGCCAGCCGCGCGCTCCGGGGGCAGTGCATCACCTCGGACGCTAAGGTTCAGTTAGCATGCTGGTAAAACACATTGCAAATGATGCTAATTACTACAGTGGTTTCAAATCGGCTAAAGGATACTATTTAAAAAAATTATTTAATATGGTTTTGTATAGAAATATAGTTTTTTTTTTTTTTTATCAAATAGACTCAAATAATAATGTTTGGAACAAGTAGATGAGTTTGTATATTTGGGAAGTATGTTTGATAGAAACGGAAAGGAGGGTGACTGCAGGGAATAAAGTGAACGACGCTATCGGGTGTCACTTGATCGATGTCGTTTGTTTGATCTCGACATCGCGATACCATTCGCGGTGTGGACAGTTACCTCCAGTGCGGCGGAGCGCTGTTTTGTGAGATTATATCAAAATTTATAAAAAGATAAAAATATTAAAAATTGTACCCATTTTTGCTACTATTTTATACAATTATATACAAAGTTAAAATTACTTAATATTAAAAAACAAAAAAAAAACAATTTCGCCATGTTCCCCGAACAGGGTCCCGAAAAATCTTACGCCTTTGACGAGACAAGAGGGCTCAGCCCTTATCCCTCCCCTCTTTGACAATCAAATCAGAGTGAAATCGTAGTGTTTATTGTTTGTGAGTACCGTGGGTGAATAGTGACATCGCCGTCTTCAGTCGGGAGCGGAGATCGTCGATTATCCTCGTGCGCGCAGTTTGCAATTTTGGCAGCGCCACTAGCGATTTCGGGAGCGTCATACATGCTGAGATAAGTCGAACAGTCGAACAGGCACTAAATAGAAATTTTATTTGTCAACAAATACCCGAAGCACCCCGAGTAACAAGATTGCCCCCTTCGATGTCTTCAGTTTGAGCGTCGGGTGTACATTTGTATGTAAATGCCTTCGCATGCGTCGCGTGTCGGGCCGTGTTTAGATATTCCGCACTGAGCTGTGTTATGGACACTCCACTCGTACACCAGTCATGTCGGACCCGGCTTAAGGTCAACTGGTTTTCCTTTGTATGTGCGTGCGAGGGGGTGCAATGATGGGGGAATTTCTTTCGAGAGAGGGAATTTGTAAAATTGCCGTAAGGTATGTTACCCGATATTGTTACAGTAAAAGTTATTCTGTCTGAAACTAATACTTAATTTATTTCTTTGCAACGAAATTCTGCATCTTACTTTTATGCGTGCATCCTAGCCAACACGTCAGTATAAATGTATTTGAGATTCTGTAAAAATAATGTAGATGGCTTTCAAATAATGGAATGACAGGTGCATTAATTTGAAAAATGTAACATATAGGTTCAAAAATTTGTCAAGAAAGATACTGGCGTTATAGCACAAAGGTAGTGCACTTCCCCGGATCGGAAGTAGAGATCCAGGTTCGTATCCCGGTGACGCGAAAACAATATTTTTCGACAAAATGGATTTTATATGTATATATTTATAATTAATACATTAATTTAGTATTTAAAATATTAAGATTTGGACTACGAGTATTATTGATACTGAAACACAAATATTTACTTTTGTCAATATTTAAAATGTGAGAAGATTCATATCGAGCCACGATTTAACCTTTTGTAATCCAATACTAGCATATCTGTATACTTCATCCCATGTTTTTCCACGAAAGAATAAAGCATATCAGCAAACGTAACAATTTTCCCACTGGTGAGACTCAATTCACACAAATGTAGTGTATATCTGGCTGCGTGAGATGGAACTCCGTCCTGCTGTAATGTCTAGCTATACTCCAGGCTTTGTCTTGAAACTCTAAGATGATTTCCCTAGCACCCCGACGTTTTTCAATTGGCAAATTTTTGATCAGAATACGGTCTTCTGTAGTGATTTTGTCATTATGGGTGACAATTTAAAAAAACCGAATATAAGCACTGAGAAAATTAATAATCAAAGAAGAAATTGTCGAAATAAAACGTAATATAAGTAAATAGATAAGTAAGTAATTAGTAAACGGAGTAGTAGTTTCGGACCACACGAATTTTTACTGTAACATGAGTTGACAGCGTGGCTGCGTTCGGATATCTTACATCATGGTACGGCAAAGGTTAAAGAAAAATATTAACAGATTAAAAAATGGAATATTTTATTAACATTTTTTTTTAATGTACTGGCAAACATAACACATATCACGCAATCAATTCAAACATAAAAATATCACCGCTAACACTAATAGTAAGAAGGTTCGGAAATTTTTTGTCATCTTCGCTAGAGGAGAGGCTCCACCTGTAGAAAAAAATATATATTAAAATCTTATATTTAAAATAATGCCAACAAGCAAGAAGGAACATTAAAATTTAGTTTAATTTAAATTATTAATTATTAAGAAAAACACGTTCTTATTGTGAATTTGTAATTATTCGTAACATAGGTCTGTGATATTTTATCCCAGTAGGGCAACAGCAATATTTTTCGTTTATACGTATTTCTTTCAAATAAATTTATTTATTTATATATATTTTAAGATCCATATTTTAGTACTAACAGAGGTGGATACGTAATAAACATACATAGTACATAGTTTATTGTGTGGGGTGGAGTAGACTTTACCTCTCATATATACAGCGTTGTCTTGGCTACTTAGCTAGACTGGAGTCTGTGTTAAAGTAGACAGTTTTTTTGTTCGTGCTGTTGTGGTGTTATTTATCGACAGGAATAAAAAGAGAATTGAAAATATTTATGTAGTGGGAGTGTTGTAGGACTAGTGGATTATTAGTGAAGGTACTGTATAGATTATATTAGAATGTTGGATAGCCATGCTTCTGATTCATCTCTACCTGATCGGATCATATATTGGATCTATATTTGTGTTATCTTATTGGAATTATACAATACATCATTAATGTTGAAACTGAATAATCACTTGGAATAATCAGAAGCATCCGAAATGTAAGGAAATACTCAGAATTACAATCACTTCTCATTTCAAATGTAATAATACGAATTAAATATATTAATTAGAAAGATATACATATAAAATCAATTTTGTTGTTGCTACTAGGATTTAATGCACGTTCCCCGGATTGGAAGAGATCCGGGTTCGAATCCCGGTAGCAAAAATAATATTAATTTTAAATGTATTTAAAATATCACAGAGCTATGTTCTGAACAATTCCAACTCCACAATAAGAATGTGTTCTCCTTAATAGTATATAAGTTGAATCAATGTGCCTAAAATTTAATAAAAATGAACTATTAATTAATGTATTAATTTTAAAAAGTTGGTTCGAAAATTTGTCGTCAAAAGTACAGTCGCTGTAGCATAGTTGGATAAAGCACCTTCCTCGGTTTTAAAGAGATCCAGGTTCGAATCCAGATAGCGCAACGATAATATTTTTCGATAAAATTGTTTTTAATGTATATCTTTCTAATTAATACATTTGTAGCGACCGGAATTCAAATCCACCGCCATCTCAGTCGGCATGGACGCTAGCGACAGCGCTGCCGGCTGCTGCTACAAGCCTGGCTCGAAATTCACCGCTAGGCAGTCTCTCCAAGTTCAGTGTTTCACAACGGCGGTCTCGCTCGGCTCTCGCGAGCCGGCAACCCGCTTCACTTTATTTCATTTCACATTCATTCATTTCATTCTGTGTCTTTCTTGTTTTCATCATAATGTAATAAAACTTCAACACGCGCAGACATATCTTTCATTTTACCACCGTCCTAACCCCCAAACATTTAAAATATCACAGAGCTGTGTTCTGAATAATTACACCTTCACAATAAGAACGTGTGAATTATTTTACCTCATTACTGTAACAATACTGGCACGGTTGCTCTGTTAAATGCTCCATTACTTAGAATTCAATACTTGGTTAACGTGTGTGTGTATGTTGGCGATGTATGGCACATGTCATTACCGAAATACAGAGATTATTATTTACGTATATGAGAAATAGATTTTTAAATTTGGGTACTAGACAAAATGTCTACACTTTGTAAAAGTCATATAATTTATTTAAGATTTAACAAACTAACAAATCCAACTTCACACTAAGAATATGTTCTCCTTAATAATATATAAGTTGCATCAATGTTTCCAAAATTTAATAATTTGTCTTCAATGTACTGTGTGCTGTAGCATATCGGTTAATGCTCGTTTCCCGGATTGGAAAATATCCAGGTTCGTATCCCGGTAGTGACATATCTTTCTGATTATTACATTTAATTAGTATTTAAAATAAACAATAGACCAGGCGACCCAACTGCACGACAATAGAAGTAATTAAGTGACATGCAGACCGTCCAGTTGTCGTCGGTCTTGCAGGGGTGTAGCCCAGATCTCACGTTGCGCCATACGACAGCCTTAATATTGTGTACGTCGGGGTCGAACTTACTGCAACGATCCGGCTCGTACTCTTCAACGAAGCCGATGGCGCACTGACACTGAGAATTTCTGCACTCTGTCCTGGCCGAGTTGTATCCGGTGTAGCACTGCGGAGTCCTGGCGCAGACCTCCCTCAGTACTGTCAAAGGATATTACATAATTATATACTAGGGTGAGTTAAAAATGATCTAGCCTTGCTGTCTGGAGCTCAGTACACTCTCTCACTCAAAGCCGGTTCCCTGACCAGAGGATGGCAGCGCCTACAGAATAACTACATACACAACAATGGCCGTGACTGAAGTAGTCATATATGTATAACTCATTCTCTATACACGAGTCTTACTCTCATAGAGAAGAAACAAATGTTAAAATATATGTATATATTGGTGTTGCAATGTGGAAGGATAAATGTGAGATTAGTCCTGGTTGACCTGGCTGGCACTCCGATCGATACGCGTCTGCTTTGCGGAAGCCAGAAGAAGGAAGAAGACGCTACTCGTCTATTCGCTGGAACCGTCTCTTCAGCTTGCTGAATCATGTCCCTTTTCGCGCGTCACACTCGTCCGGCCACTTGATCCACAAAAATAAAACACTGTCTCTGCATTGTGATATAAGTCTGCCGGCGGAGCAGACATGTTTACACACTGTATCAGCCGGAAGGTAAATTAAGCGATCGGGATCAAATTTCGCACACTTTTCCGCAGTCGTACCAACTCTGAGTAATAATAATAATAATTATAATGTGTTTATTCCAACGTGATCAGGTTTTTTTTTTTAACCCGTTTCGCTATAGAGACAATACATATTACGTTATACACTAAGGTTATGAAGTGGACGATGAATCAAAACATATATTATAATACGTATGTATAATTTACAAATCCTACCAGTAATAAAGCAAAGTATCATATTTGAAAAAAAAAAAAAATGTAATATTTTCCTTAATTTTCTTTTTCATAGCTTTATATTTATTTCACAACTTTAATGTATAATATAGTACGCACTATCTGTATGGCGAATCGGATTTAAAAAAAAAGTGCGAAATTTGATCCCGATCACTTAATTTACCTTCCGGCTGATACAGTGTGTAAACGTGTCTGCTCCGCTGGCAGACTTTTATCACAATGCAGAGACAGTGCTTCATCACGCAAAACTGTTTTTTTTTTTTGCGGATCAAGTGACGCGCGAAAAGGGACAAGATTCAACAAGCTGAAAAGACGGTTCTAGCACGAGTACGAGTAGCGTCTTCTTCCTTCTTCTGGCTTCCGCAAAGCAGACGCGTATCCATCGGAGTGCCAGCCAGGTCAACCAGAACTAATCTCACATTTATCCTTCCACATTGCAACACCAATACCGAACAGAATTCATTTTTCTACAGAGCACTTCTTTATTTCAATGTCCACCTAAACGAACTAGATATCTTCAATACTCCAGTTACCTCAATTAAATGTAAATTCAATACATTAACTTTAATAACCTTCATTTTATCACACAGATTGTATTCCCTATCACATTTTCATTTTCCTTTCCTCTCGTCATCCCGTTCCCCTGGAATATTTTTCCAACTTCTCACACATCTTACTGCATTATAGTTCTTTTTAAAATTTAAATTTTATTTTAAGTGTGAATCTGACCCGTTTTCTTCCAGCACCCGCCGTCCCTGAAGTGGCTGTCCTCCCTGCACTCGCACGCCCCGGAGACGCACGTGACGGTGGAGTTGTCCCCCACGGTGGGCCAGCACTGAGCGTCTATTTCGCACTCCTTGGACGCGTCAGCCACCACTGCAAATTAAAATGATAACGTCCCATGGAAAAATACGATAATTCCGATTTTAACCTATTGATCGCTACCGTGTCAACAGTTGATACGGAATAAATTGGTTTCGTTCCGTGATCGTATACAGGGTGGCCCAAAAAAAGTTAATACATCTCCGAAACACACGAGTTATTTCAAAACATAATATAATTCTTAATGTCATTTTTTTTGCACGATATTTAGCTAATCAGAAATCCTCAAAACACCTCGTACTGCATCATCTACTGGCCTGTTTGGTGGCCACACACCTGGCGAGATGACATCGACATTCTCGCGACGGAGAAAGTCGATCGTGAGATGGAACTCCGTCCTGCTGTGTGATGTCTGGTTGTGCTGTAATATCTAGCCGTAATCCTTATATCTTAGCTTGTGATATAGTCGTGTTAGTGTGACAACAACAAAACAATAATCCACGAATCGAAACCAGAAACGGTGCTCCACAACACTGGAGATAACTGGTTCATAACGCGGAAACATATGCTTATTTCATACTTTATCAATTTACTTCTTGGCAGAGAGGTGGGTTTTTATAGAAAGGGACAAGAATAAAATTGTTAATATTTTTACATTCAAACTCGTGTCTGGAGTTTATCCGTGTTTTACAATATTAATATTGCTGAATGTAATAATATGCGTGTTAACATTTGAATTACTACATCGAAAATTAAATAATTTATTGAAGTATTCCATCATCATCATCGATATTCCACATTGACCATTGCGACTACTTCATTTTATTATTTTGTTTTATAAGGATTGATTTATAAATACCGCTTTGCTGTGCTGTGATCTGTTTGTTTCATAATGACGTAGTATTTTGCAAACGACTTACAAAATTGCATGGAATGTTTAATAAATCCTTGTTTTCGAAGTGATGGTGATAGCGATGACGAATTAACACTCACCTTGGAAGCATCGCTGATCATCCGACGGGACGAACCCGGCCATACACTCGCACCTGCTGACGTCAGAAGGGCACGTGCTGTTTCCTACCATGCAATCGTCGTCAATCGCGCAAACGCCTCCCAAACCTGTAATATTAATAAATTGTATTTTTTTGTATACGTCAAATTCAAAAACAATTAAGTATTTAGTTAGAAATTTAAAAATTGGAATTTAACAAATCTGGACAGTAATGTTTCAAACAGTATTTTGTAATTGTTCGTTTTAAATTTCTTAACGATTTTCACAAGATGTTGGATATTATATAGTGTTCGTATTATTCCATTAAGATAGTATACAGACCAGTTCAGAAAAAGAGATGCCTAGATGAACAAGAACTACAGAATCTGGTGAGTAGAATGTACGATGTGTGATGATGGAAACCGACCTCATGATGAATGTTAACAAGTGAAAAATGATGGTATTGGAGAAGGAGGAAAGCTGAATGGTTGGAGGTGATGAATGGTTGGAACAAGTAGATGAGTTTGTGTATTCGGGAAGTATGTTTGATAGAAACGGAAAGGAGGATGACTGCAGGGAACAAAGTGAACGGCGCTTTGAAAGGAATTATATCTAACGGGAATTTGTCAACCGAGGCAAGAATAGCGGTGCACAACGGAATCCTGATGTGGAAGTGAGGCCTGGAGCTGGCAGAAAAGGAACGAAAGTAGACTGAATGCAGTGGAAATGAGATCGCTTAGACGTATTTGTGGCAAATCTATTTATGACAGAGTAAAGAATGTAAAGCTGATGTTAGTATAGTGAATAAGATTAAGAAAGAATCACTTAGATGGTTTGATCATATGGAACGTATGAATGAGGAGAGAATGGTAAGAAAGATGTATGATGCAAGTGTTGATGGCACCAGAAATAGAGGACGTCCGCGGAAGACTCGGCACGACCAGGTAAACCAGATAATGGAGGATGGTTCTGTTAGAAGCCTCAACAATCGGCGAGCTTGTATGAGAAGATGTATGAATGTGGCGCTCTATCCTCCCTGCCTACCCCCACGGGGAAACGGCGTAATGGTAAGTAAGTAAGCAGATAGAGAAACACATGAAAAAAATGAAAAACTCTATTGGTAAATAATGGTGAGGTATTTATTTCATTCTAGTTTTGAAAAATGCGACGCGGTTTTAAACACTAGTACAAATATGTTATAACGTGAATATTATGTTACAGGCCGATTTTGTTTGACCACAATTTCAATTTGGCAAACGTTTGTCAGTTCGAACTTCGTAATCGTAGAGAGTAGTTGATTACAATTTATTATAGAGTACTTTACGCTTCAACAACGTGTTGAAATTATTAAAACATTTTATCTAAATAATAATGACACTGTCGTAACGGTTCATGGTGATGGCTATCGTCAACTGTTGGAAAACTTCTTGTGGTGTCAACAGGACGGTGCCACCTCACACACAGCCTCCTCGAGCACCTGATTTGGCGGTTCTCAACTTTTTAACTAAGCCAACAGCAATTCCGACGCTGCAGGATAATATTAGAAATGAAATTACTGAAATACCACGCGAAGTGCGCGAGAGTGTTATGAAAAAAATGGTTAAAAGAGCACGCATTTGCGCCGCTGCCAGAGGCGGCTACATGGCCAATGTCATATTTTATACATAATTGTAATAAGTTATGTAATCGATTAATAAAAATTACATAAAAAAATTATGTTATATTTCTTAGTTATTTGAAAACAACATCGGCCTGGAACATAATATTCATGTACACACATAATGTAATAAAGATAAGTAATAAAGAAAGAACGATTTCCTTAGAGTATTGAAATTAGTTTTTTAAAACGTCACAGAGACCTTATTTGGCAAATATTATATTTAATATGTATGTATGTCTCTATCTGTCTTATCTTACATCTTCTTCGAACGCTATTCCCACCCCGGACATTCCAATTTATTTCCGATCCGATTTATCGCCTCAAATAGAGATACAAGGTATTCTTGTTCAATATGAAACCAAAACATGGTTGTAAAAACTCAAACGATGTTCATAAATGATTAAACAAAAAGTCCATGCATAACGGTACAGCAATGCGGCCGCTGCTCGAAACACGTGACAGATTATCGATGTTTTTTAATGAAGTACGTAGTATTTTCAGTGTCAAAGTGTCAGGAATCTTTTAATGTACGTTAAAATATTATATGAAATAGACGCACTACGTCATCACGGACCAAAGTCACCGAATTAACTAATAATACGACCGCGTACGAAAATCTATTTACACTGCATCAATTGATGATACGGTGGCATTTAATAATGCACGCGTGTGTGTGTGTGTGAGTATTGCCGCCCTTTTTTAGGAAAGCTAAGAAGACGGTAACCGACGACGGGCGTCATTCAATTACATCCCGCGCTTCGACCAATCCAGCGGTCCAAATAAACCAGCGGTGCGCGCTTCCGTCGGTCGAAATCTAAAGAAGACGACCCAGTTAAAAAAACGTCAACATCGGACCAGAATCAGCAAAAATATATGGTTAGTCAGTTCTCGGAAACCTGGGAACCAGCTATCGAAGGCATTTACATAAACAGATATGTTAAATAGACTGTTTTTTTTTCTTACCCAACAGGCAAACATTTTCAGACTGAAAGTAGTTATCTTGACAGGAACACTGCGTGTCCGCACACTTGGAATTGTCTGTCTTGCACTGAATGTCCAGCTTGCACTCTTCACCGAGATCTGGAAAAGACAAGATACTGAGACTCACGTCGTTCCAAATTAGTAATAGTCTTAGATAATGAGACAGATTGTGACGTGACGTACTGGCGCCGGTGGATCAAACGCTAATGCATCACGCCACCGGCTTGGCTCAGTCTGTGGGTGTCTGTGTGTAAGGTGTCAGAGTGGCCGGCTCGGCTGGATGGAAACGGTCTCAACCAATAAAAACATTTGATTTACACATCATCACACTTTAGTTACATTAAAGATGAGAAACCTGACTTTGTAAGCATGTTGAGAGTTTCAGATCTTCTATAACTAATAGTTGTTTCAAACAAAGTTCACCACTTCCCCGGCTGACGAGGAGATATTTTTAGAAGTTACCGTTTCTATGATACATGACAGCCGTCTTCCGGATGCCATGCGCCCGGACCAATCTTCGATAACTTTCGAAGACTACGCCATCTTCAAATTCCACTCGAGTCCAAGCTAGATGATCCATCATTACGCGAGTATTCGCCCGCCTCCTTTCCCATATTTACCGCGTTTCATTATCCTTGTTGCGATCTCCTTTTCACTATTCCGCCCAGCGCTCCATTCACTCTCAAGTCTCACTTTCCATTCATCTAAAATTCTCTTTCCACAGACCCCGCATTCCCTCCGGACTATGTTTCAATGTTCTGAATAATTCCAACTCCACAATAGGAATGTGTTCTCCTAATAATATATGTTGTATCAATGTGTCCAAAATTTTATAAAAATGAATTGATAATTCTGGCGTCTGCTATCAGATCACTCAAAGGTATTTGAGATTCCGTAAAAATAAGGTAGATGGCTCTTTCAAATAATGTATCAATATCAAAAAGATAGCATTCGAAAATTTGTCGCTGCAGTGCAATCGGATAATGCACCTTCCCCGGTTTGGAAAGAGATTCAGATTCGAATCCCGGTGGCGCAACAACAATATTTTTTGATAAAATTGATTTTATATGTATATCTTTCTAAAAATATTTTTGTTTCCAATCCCGCACACATAAGAAACCAATATTAACAAAATTGAGGTTTACCAAGTCCGACGACGATGCAGGACGTCCCCAAGTCGTCTGGCGGCTGATCATCCTTGCAGCTGCACAACTCCTCGATGCACTCCACATTGTTGGGGCACTGCTCGGAGCTGGTGCACTCATCGCCGATAGCTGAAATCAGACAAGGCCTCGTCAGTAGCCGCTGAAGAAGCGATGGATGATGTGAATGGAGGAATAGAATCACAACAGGCATGAGAAGCTCTTCATTTTCATTTAATTCAGATTTAAATTGAATACAGAAAGAAATATTTTGAATATGAAGACTTGGCGGTTCAAAAGTACAAATAACAAAATCATGGATATGTATTGAAACGAGCAGACGTTCTGCTCTTTCTCATTTGGATTTCAGATACACTGTCAGATACGGGATGCGCCACTGTTTGTAAACATAACGAATCTACGAACGAACCTACGTAGGTGTACTTACTCCTGTCGAAGAGCTGGCAGATCTGCCTCTCCTCGTCCTTCAGGGAGGTGGCGGGGTCGCAGTGGCAGGTCCGCAGCCCCTGGTCCCCGCTGGCCGCGCATCGCCCCGAGGTGCCGAAGGTGTAGCAGGAGATATCATCGTTGCAAGAATCTCCGAATCTCCTGGAAGCTGGAAGACAGGCACGATTCATCATGCAATCTGTACTTTATGAGATGGCGTTCAAGCTTTTAGCGAAAGGCCAAAACTTTTGTGTGCCTTTGTGGATCTATCATATGATAGAGTTATAAGAGAAAGGTTATAGAATATACTCTCTGATTAAAGGGTTCGCAAAGTTCTGCGTGTGTAAGAATCAACGAATTATTCACACCATGGTTTGTCATTACAAAGGGTGTCGAGCAGGGTTGTGTAATGTTTCCGTGGCTGTTCAACTTGTATGTGGATAATTGTGTGAAAGAACTGGAATGTATGAATGTAGGAGCAAAAATGGGCGATTTGATTGTATGCTGTTTATTGTACGCCGATGATGCTGTACTAATGGCGAATAATGAACAAGAACTACAGAGTCTAGGGAGTGCAGTGTACGATGTATGCAAGGAAAGCGACCTCATGATGAATGTTAGCAAGTGGAAAGTGATGGTATTGGAGAAGGAGGAAAGCTGAATACTTGGAGGTGATGAATGTTTGGAACAAGTAGATGAGTTTGTGTATTCGGGAATGAGAACTTGTCAACTGAGGTAAAACTGGCAGAAAAGAAACGAAAGTAGACTGAATGCATTGAAAATGAGATCTCTTTGGTGTAAAGAAGGACAAAATAAGGATAGAATGTAACGGTGATCTTAGTATAATGAGTAAGATTAAGAAAGGATCATTAAGGTAGTTTGGTCATATGGAACTGATGAATGAGGACAGAATGATAATGAAGATATATGACGCAAGTCTTGATGGATAAAGGAAGACTTGATACGACCAGGTAAACCAGATACTGGAGCTTGTATGAGGAGATGTATAAATGTGCTTGAGACGAGAACTGTGTGTCAGGACAAAAGGGTGGCGCTCTATCCATTCTGCCCACGCCCGCGGGAAATGGTAAGTTAGTTAATTAGTCAAGTCCCTGGTGTTTTCTAGTCATAACATTACAAAATCTACAAAAGACGAGCCTAGTAGACGAAGACCAGGCTATCAAAAGATCACAGTGTGACTGCAAATGATTGCTTACGTTTTTTGCAATTCCAGCTGTCCTGGTAGAAGAATCCCGCGGGACAGTCGCAGATCCCGTTCACCACCTTGGCTCCAAAGCCGGTGCAGTATTTTGCGTCAGCCACCGGCATTCCCAGCTCTGCAAAAATTCAAACCATCTGTAAGAATCATATTTTGGACATATTCTTTAATAAAGGTGACAGTATCGTATGTTGTCTATGACAGTCTGTAAAGGCGCGTGTCTATGGATGAGGAGATTCGTCTCGACTGCGGGTAAAGGTCTTTATGTATGTGTATACAGTACCATTAAAAGAAAAAAATACAGTGGCTCCCCTATTTCACATGCCCGGAATTCTCATTTCCCTTCCATTCGCGTATTATTTCTGCAGTCCCATATCATTTTAGTATATTTACAACCCCTATTTTACGCGATTTCCCGCAATTTACGTTTAAAATTTATTAAAATTCGTTCGGCTAGTTCGCTATTCGCCATCGAGCCGAGAGCATATTGGTCATGCGCATATTTCAAGATGGTATAGCCAACATTTTAATTTATGAAATTATTTAGTATTTAGGAAAGAATTTATGATTAACCCTTGCAGATTTACTGAGACGTTGACTTCAATGTGATAACATGGAAATTGAGGAAATAATGGACAGTCACATAAACGAAAACTTGACAGAAGAAGAACCTTTCTGCAGAGGAGAAGTGTCTGCTCATCCCATAAACCCAGTTCCCACAATGGACGATGCCATGAGACAAATTGAAGGCCTCTAAGCATATTTTACTAGTATTATCAATTACGACAGAGGAAAGAATGAAGAAATAAGAAAAGAATGTAAAGCTGATGTTGGTATAGTGAGTAAGATTAAAAAAGGATCACTTAGGTGGTTCGGTCATATGGAGCGGATGAATGAGGAGAGAATGGTGAGAAAGATATACGACGCAAGTGTTGATGGCACCAGAAATACAGTACGTCCGCGGAAGACTCGACACGATCAGGTAAACTGTTCTGTTAGAAGCCTCAACAACCGGCGAGCTTGTATGAGAAGACGTACGAATGCGGATGAGGCGAGAATTGTGTGTCAGGACAGAAGAGTGTGGCGCTCTATCGTCTCTGCCTACCCCCGCGGGGAAACGGCGTGATGGTAAGTATGTAAGTAAGTAAGCAATGTATCACCAGACACAATTAATTTAATTTATAATATCAAAGTAGCTATTTAAAAACAACACGGACCTAATAATATTATTACATACATTTTTTTTTGTTAGTCCCTTCCCAAACTCAAAATTTGGGTTCCGCTGTACATCACTATCCTTACAAATTAATATTAAAACTGTAGCAGTGCAATTAAGCATATAAATAAAGCTAGTACGTATACAAAAATAATTCAAAACATAAAAAAAAACCGGATCGAAATAATGTTATAGAAATTTCATTATAATTTAATAATTGGTATAATGGCAATCGTCGCATTCAGAACTTCCACGAGCGGCGACGTGGTTAGATCAAAGCGGCGATTGTGTAGACAAAAGTGAAAAATAACGTCAGTTTACTCTGAAGGAATAATTAACCATACTAGAAAAAATATACTCGGAAATGGAAACCGCTTACCCAGGACCGATGTAACAATCTCAAGGCTCCTATCTCGGTCCTACTCATTCAACACCCGGTTGGCATTAATGCTACTGAGCAACTGTTCGATAACGATACCGCACAGCAGCCAAAACAAGATTTATTAAGAAAAACACATTCTTATTGTGGAAGTTGTAATTATTCAGAATATTTTAAATACAAAATTAATGTATTAATTATAAATATATACATATAAAATCAATTTTGTCGAATAATATATGTTGTATCAATGTGTCCAAAATTTAATAAAAATAAATTGATAATTCTGGCGTCTGCTATCAGATCGCTCAAAGGTATTTGAGATTCCGTAAAAATAATGTAGATGGCTTTCGAAAAATGGAATGACAGGTGTATTCATTTAAAAAAAAATTTAACATATAGGTTCGAAAATTTGTCAAGAAAAATACTGGCGTTATAACACAAATGGTAGTGCACTTCCCCGGATTGGAAATAGAGATCCAGGTTCGTATCCCGGTGACGCAAAAACAATATTGATTTTATATGTATATATTTATAATTAATACATTAATTTAGTTAGTAGTCGACTCACTTTATTAGTAAAGATAATATAAAATAATACAATTAACAAAGGTCGAGGAGCAGAGGAGAAGTTAATAGGCACTCCCTTCCGGGAAACGAGACGGCACAAAAGAAAAACATATAAGAGACTCACCCTCCACGCACCGCTGTCGGCAGATTTAACCCACAAGAATAGAACATCGCATTACATACATTACAACACTACATTGACAGACTACTAGAAGACTACAAAATTTGAGAAACAGTGTTTTAATGGTAACTAGCGCATGCGTAGAAACAAATTATCATGTGATAGGTCTAGACCACGTCCAGGTGACCAAATATTTCATAATGCCTTTGTTATTTTTAGTACAGTATTTTGTAAAATATCTTTATATCCATTATATGTTATTTCTTGTATTCACTATAATTAAATTTCAGTATTTCCAAAATTATTCGAAAGATCGACCTATGTGTAACCACGTCCGACCATATCGCCGATAGGGGAAATACTGAATGCGACGATTGCCGGTCAGCCGTGGAGTATATTTTATACCATTATGACTAAGAAAATAAATAAAATAAATTAATAAAATACGTTTCGGTTTCGTTATAATACTTGTTATACTTCGATTGGCACCACTGTATTTCCTGGTCTATAATAATGTACATGTGTGTGTGTGTGTGTGATTATTGCCGCCCTTTTTTTCGGAAGCTGAGAAGACGGTAACCGTCATTCTTGTTACATCCCGCGCTTCGACCAGTCCAGCGGTCCAAATAAACCACCAGTGCGAGCTTCGGTCGATCGAAATCTAAAGAAGACAACCCAGCTGAAAGAGCAACAACATCGGACCAGAGAGACAGCAATATTAAAGAGGTCAGCGCCGTTCATATATCACATGTGTACCAGCTATCGAAGGTATACAAATCTAAAATTTATCATAAATTAAAACGGTTAACGTGACTCTCGCGACATGAAGAGATCCTGGAATCGTATCCGATTCCTATCATTAATTCTTGGTATCTGCCCAACTCGTCCAAAACTGCTTCCTCAGCTCTTGGATCCGCAGCAATCCTCACCTGCTATGCAGGCGGTCTTGTCCCCGCTCGGCTGGTAGCCGGCCTCGCACACGCACTGCCTGTAGGAGCACCGGGCCGCGCCCAGAGCAGCGCACTCCTCGTCGGCGGAGCACTCCTGACCCTCGGAGGCGCGGGACATTCGAAAGGCCGCGTTCTCGGAAACAGACCCCACCGTCTCGAGGCCTGATCGGCGATTCTCCTTTTCATCTGTAAAAGCATTGTAGGACTTATGTAAATTTCACATGATAGAACAATAAAGGCTCAAAAACCAACCAGGATGAACACGACTTGCCTGGATTTTCTCTACAGTGGTAACAGCTCTCCGAAACACACTAGCAACAACAGTTCAAAAGTCATAGAGAATACACACAGAAAAAGTCGTGCTCTGTTATATAGGGTAGGGGGAGCAGATAGTAAACATAATGGAGCATCCACACGCGTACGGCCATCAGCGATCTGCGGACCTGTCATAAATACCAAACATCACATGTGTTTTAAATGAAAATTTTCAAATAGCTGCCATTTCTAAGCGAAATAATTAAGGATATTATTTAATTATAAAAAATATATATTTAAATAAATATTCATATAAAATAAATATCAGATATCTCAAAGAAACGAATCTATTTTTATTGTATTTAATGGATAGTATATAGAACTGTGGGGTATATATACAGGGTGGACACAAAAAGTGAGAACATTTCGTAAAATGTGATATAATTACATCAAAATTAGTTGAACTATATCAACAATAGCTTCAATAGTTTACTAATTTACTTACTTACCTATATTACGTTTTATTTTGATAATTTATATTTGTTTTTTTCAAATTGTAGCCCAGAATGACAAAAATCACAGCAGAAGACCGCATTCTGATCAAAAATTTGCGAATTTCAAAACGTCGGAGTGCTAGGGTGAAAGATCAAACAATTTAAAAACGAAGACTGGAGTATAGCAAGACATTATAGCAGGATGGAGCTCCATCTCGCACAGCCAAAAATACAATCGACTTTATTCGTCGTGAGAATGTTAATTCCATCTCTCCAGGCGTGTGACCACCGAACAGGACAGTAGATGATGCAGTGTGGGGTATTTTGATCATTAAGAATCATAATTAATTATATATATATAGATATAAGAGTATATATTTTTAATTAAATATAATGAAAATAGCTTTGTCTCTATGAGATATCTGATATTTATTTAATATCAGTGCCTTTGTAGATAAAAATCTAGTAATTGTGCATTCTTGGACATGTTCTAATATTGTATTTATATGTCTGAAGTACTAATTAAGGGTGAATACGAAAGAGACAACACTTACCGGCATCGCTCTGCACAGCTGGATCCTTGCACCGCAGCAGCGCGACGTCGCACACGGCCCCCGGCACCGAGGGGATCTGGCAGTCCTGGTCCAGGATGCAGAAGTCGTCCAGCTCTGAAACAATTGTCAACGTTTATTACACAACAATGCTGGACAGAGCGATTTACAATTACGCATCCGGTACACGCGCACAATTCCGCAATATTCTCTCGATGAGACATTGAATTCTCGAGACCTATCTCCGAGAGAAATCTCATCCATTCTCTTCAAAACTTCTGTGTGCGTAAGGGCTGAGTGCACGTTTGAGTCGAGACAGGCGGCTAATCAGGGCGGCGGTGAGAGAGCGTATGTTTCGTTCATTCCAATTATTAACATATACTAGAATTTTTTAAACTGCATATTTTAGTCCGAACATACAAAGATTTGAACATACTCAAAATATTGTATAAACCATCTCGTTCTCTATACACGAGTCCTACTCTCATAGAGAAGAAATGTTAAATAAAATATATATATCCTACTGATAATTCTAAAACGTATTATATTTTCTAACATTAAAATATATGTAATGAAAAGTATAGGTCCAAGAACAGATCCTTGCGGTACTCCTTATGATATTAGAAGGGAATCAGATATTATGTCACATAGAAAGGTTTACTTATTATCTGGACATGTTTCCTTTTGATTTTTCTATTTTTACCATCTAATATAATTTCCTACCTTACTTCCAACTTAAATTCTAGCTCATGGAACCTTATGGCTACCTGCCTCAGTACAGATACTATACGTACCTATAATATTTGTACTAAGCATCTTATATTGATGCAAACTACAAAAAAAAAATGGCACTGAACTGAACTAAAAAAAAGGTTAACGTGAAATTTGGCTTCATTTTACCATTTTCTTTGTTAAACAATGACACTTGGACCATTCCACACCATTGACACATCATCGGCACATTGATCTGACACACTGACAGCAGCTGTCGTCATCAGTAATTATTATTCAGTATACGCTGAAAATACTAATTCTTTTGAAATTAGCAATATTAACTTTGTGGTTAAAATTCATATTTTTTTATTTATTATCTTTGTTTTATTAACCACTGAATTGAGTTTAAATACATCAACCGGTTTCGTTCTTCTTCAGGATGTCAATGCTAACTAAAAACATATATTATTGTTCTTTTAGCAGAATATATTTTTAATAAAACAATAATTATTTAAAAAATAAATTTAGTACCTAACTAAGTACCTACTTAATAATTAAATTTTAGAATGAGACTCGTAGTACGATTCCAAATTATTTAATTTGTGAGCGACACCGTTTATATGCAAAATTGACTAAACCATGACTATTTTCTAACAAATGATTAGCAAATTCTGAAAGCCCACTATTGTTCAAACATCTCAAATGCTCCCTTACTCTTATATTAAAATTTCTCACCGTTTTAGCAATACAAAATGCACCTCCATGACACCAGAATTGTTAAATTTATCATCTCTGTCTTTAGAATTGATGAGTAAATTTCCTATACTATTATTTGTATAAAATGCCGGTCTAATATTTCGCGGCAGGTGTTCAGATATTTGTTTCGAAAATTCGAATTATTCGACTAAATTTGTATTAAGTAATAATTAGAGTTAGCCACTAAATTTTTTTTTTAAATAATTGTTGTTTTTTTAAAAATAGATTCTGGTGAAGAGACAATAATATATGTTTTAAGTTAGTTACGACATCCTGAAGAAGAGAATGATATTTTTCGAAACCGGTCGATGTATTTAAACACAATTCAGCGGTTAATAAAACAAAGATAATAAATAAAAAATACAAATTGTTTACGACAACACGAGTTGACAGCGTGGCTGCGCGTGAATTGTCATTGCGTCAATTGGACTATCTGCCTACGGTACGGTAAAGGTCGCAGCTTACCGCTGGCGATCTTCCTGCACAGCCCCCTCTCCCTGGAGTAGTGGTCCCGGCCGCAGGCGCACTGGCCGGCCAGACACTGCAGCGCCAGCGGCATCAGCGGATCCTCGCACTGCTGGCTGGTCAGGCACGGATCCCCGAAGCGCGCGGCCCTCCAGCAGCGGCCGTGGAGGTAGCGGTGGTCGTCCCGACAGGCGCACGTCTCTGCAACGTCAAACGGGACCTTCGTTCAACCACAAGTCCAAAAGTGCATTGTAACAATTTTATTAAATGATTTTGATATACAGGGTGGTCCAAAAAACGTGAGAACATTTCGTAATCATTTCATAAAATGATATAATTAATTATAATTCTTACCATCACCCAACGCAAATTATAATAAAAACAAATATCAGATATCTCGCAGAGACAAAGATATTTTTTATTATATTTAATGGAAATTATATGCAATTATGGGGTAATTACAGGGCTTACAACCTCTCTTGGCGAATAATGAACAAGAACTACAGAATCTGGTGAGTAGAGTGTACGATGTATGCAAGGAAAGCGACCTCATGATGAATGTTAACAAGTCGAAAGTGATGGTATTCGAGAAGGAGGAAAGCAAGACACCGTGCTAAATTACATGTAGGTATTGAATGTTTGGAACAAGTAGATGAGTTTGAAACAGAAAGGCTGAGAATGATATCGAAAGGAGGGTGAGTGCAGGAAATAAAGTAAACGGCGCTTTGAATGGAATTATATCTAACGGGAATTTGTCAACCGAGGTAAGACTAGCGGTGCAAAATGGAGTCCTGGTACCGACAGTGATGTATGGAAGTGAGGCCTGGAGCTGGCAGAAAAGGAACGAAAGTAGACTGAATGCAGTGGAAATGAGATCACTTAGACGTATTTGTGGCAAATCTATTTATGACAGAGTAAAGAATGAAGAAATAAGGAAAGAATGTAAAGCTGATGTTAGTATAGTGAGTAAGATTAAGAAAGGATCACTTAGGTGTTTCGGTCATATGGAACGGATGAATGAGGAGAGAATGGTAAGACAGATATATGACGCAAGTGTTGATGGCACCTGAAATAGAGGACGACTTGGCACGACCAGGTAAACTGTTCTGTTAGAAGCCTCAACAATCGGCGAGCTTGTATGAGAAGATGTATGAACGTGGACGAGGCGAGAATTGTGTGTCAGGGCAGAAGAGTGTGGCGCACTATCCTCTCTGCCTACCCCCGCGAGGAAACGGCGTGATGGTAAGTAAGTAAGTAACGTTGCGATTGGGCTCGTAACGCTTGCGAATGTCACCGGCTAGGGTCAGTCTGCGGGTGTAAATACACAGAAAGATAATATTGCTTCAAATTTCATAAAATAAGGAAAAATGAATTATCAAATTTGGTCCATAGATGGCGATGGTGTAGCGGTACTCGAAGCGAGTCTACATACTAACACATATACAACTTTCAAAAAGTTGATAAATGTAGTGATGGAGGGGTGTGAATTGCTGAAGGTTATATTTATATATATATATAGCGATCGTTTAAGTCGTAAGCTTTGTAATTACCCCATATATTTTCCATATATAATAAAAATTAACTTTGTCTCTATGAGATATCTGATATATGTTTCATTACAGTGCCTTTGTAGGTAAAAATTCAATCGTTGTGTGTTCTTGGACATATTTTAATATTTCTAATTATCATTAATTGACGTGTTGATCTTACACGAACAGATCCCCTTCCGAACTTTGAAATTGTCAAAGACTGAAAGAAATTAATTGACGGAAGATGCGACGCATAGGTATGGCGAAAAGTTATATATCCAGACTTGACAAAATATGCATATAGCGCAGTATTTCCTTGTGCAGTTGTACATGGTGTCGAACCATCGGCCCTGAAGACAAGGTAGAGAAGACGAATTGAAGCCTTTAAGATGTGGTATTTGTCTGAGACTAACTCTTCAATCTTGCGAGAAGGGGAAGCTTGCTGCGGTGGTGGCAGCCGTAAGAGGGCGGGAGTACAATCATAAGTGTGAGAACTGTCACTTTTGTATTACGCGTGTGCGTACGTGTGTGTGAGACGAGTGGTGGGGGCCACAGGATATGAGGGAACGGGGAACGGGTCTCTTTTCCCATCGTTCAGTAAATGAGTTGCTGTAACGAACGATAATTGTCACATATATCTACCGAGTTTCACTAACAAGCAACTCGAAAAGTACAATCAGAAGAGAACTCCGAAGGGAATCTATGATAGTATTTATTTCCAAGGGTACACCACAATGGTGCAGGTAAATTGGAAAGTCACCACAATAAGAGGACGACGTGGAAGACAGAACGCTGGAAGAAAGTGATTTAGCCAAAAATGATGATATTTGGTCTCGAAACTTCAATATAATTTGGCTTAATAAAATAATAGTATTATTAGGAGAACACATTCTTATTGTGAAGTTGTAATTATTCAGAACAGACGCTCTGTAAAACTTTAAATGTATTAATTAGAAAAATATACATATAAAATCAATTTTATCAAAAAATATTGTTGTTGCGCCACCGAGATTCGAACCTGGATCCCTTTACAAACCGGGGAAGGTGCATTATCCAACTACGCTAAAGCGACGATATTTTTAGCGACAAATTTTCGAACCTACGTGTTACTTTTTTTAATATTAATAATAAAGTTGTATCAATGTGATCAGATCACTCAAAGGCATTTGAGATTCCGCAAAAATAAGGTAGATGGCTCTTTCAAATAATACAAGTTCGAAAATTTGTCGCTATAAATATTGTCGCTATAGCGTAGTTGGATAATGAACCATCCCCGTTTTGTAAAGATATCCAGGTTCTAATCCCAGCGGCGCGACAACAATATCTTTCGATATAATTGATTTTACATGTACGAGTATATCTTTCTTATTAATATATTTAATTCATATTTAAAGAATAGCATTTTTTTCTCAGATTTTTGCAAAAATATATAATGGAACTCGCAAGTACAGCACGTGGTTATCGAAAATATAAATCGTACACAGTGTATTACAGCCAGTTGAGGATATGACTAACTCCGCAATCTCGCCGTTACTTATTTAAGAATGCTAGTAAGTGTACGAACGAAACGACCGGGCCGCACGCGCTCGGACCGATACAAGGTAACGAACACTTACAATAGCGTTTCGAATAAGTATTGCTTACATTTAGCACTAATAATACTACTGATTATTTTTTAAATGCCGTGATTTAGTGCTTTTGAAAGCAGTCACCGAGAGGCTCGCTTCGCAGTGACGAAAGAAACACACAAGCTGCTGTTTGAGGGTCTGTATATATAATACAGGTTTCTTTCGTAGTTCTTGAAGTGGAAGATATAAAAACAGGGGGTGTATCGCACAGGATTGATAGATCGCCGTTGTGACCGATAAGGACGCGAGACAGATTTCAACAAACGAAGATTGTCTTGCCGGAGCCTGCTGCAGATTGAATATATTGCCATCCTGTCTGTATGTCATCACTATGAGAACCTGATCACTTAACCTAGTCATGTAATTACACCATTTTCTTTTAAAAATAGTAAAAAATAGCTTTGTCTCTACGAAATATCTGATGTACTAACTGGTTTTGTAGATAAAAATTCAGTAATTGTGTATTTTTTGACAAATTCAAATATTGTTATATCTTAAATGTTTACCACACACAAGTATTGAAAAATAGCTAAATATCTAAGGTGATCACTTAAGCTTGCCGTATGCCCTGTAATTACCTCATATTTCTATATATTTACCATTAAATATATTAAAAAATAGCTCAGTTATCGTCACACAGATTAAAAAAGAATTATCGCCTGTTCTGGACTGACACTTGACACCGGAACGTCATGAATAGATAATGACCACCGAACTTGGGAAGACTTACTTGTACCGTTGTTGTCGCGGCACGTGAAGCCGGTGACCAAGTGCTGGCACTGGAAGGCATCCTGGCACGTGGAGTTCAGGTACGGTGCCGCTGGAAGGTTTAAACATTCATTTAAAATTAGCAATATTAACTTTGTGCTTAAAATTCATATTTTTTATTTATCATCTTTGTTTTATTAACCACTAAATTGAGTTTAAATACATCAACCGGTTTCGAAAAATACCATTCTTCAGGATGTCATAACTAACTAAAAACATATATTATTGTCTCTTCACCAGAATCTATTTTTAAAAAAACAATAATTATTACAAAAATAAATTTAGTACCTAACTCAAATTGTTGCCTAATACAAATTTAGTCGAATAATTCGAATTTTCGAAACAAATATCTGAACACCTACCGCGAAACATTAGACCGGCATTTTATACAAATAATAGTATAGGATATTTACTCAGCAATTCTAAAGACAGAGATGATAAATTTAACAATCTATTAACTTAGTGCTGCATTTTATATTGGTAAAACGGGTAGAAATTTTAATATAAGTGTAAGGGAGCATTTGAGATGTTTGACCAATAGTGGGTTTTCAGAATTTTCTAATCATTTGATAGAAAATGATCACGGTTTAGATAGAAAATTGGGATTGTCAATTTTGCATATAAACGGTGTCGGTCACAAATTAAATAATTTGAAATCGTCGGAGATAAATAATCAAAATATTATAAACAACCGACTGAATTGAACTGCGAGTCCCATTCTAAAATTATTCCACTAAATTTGTATTAAGTAACAATTTGAGTTAGGCACTAAATATATTTTTAAAAATAGATTCTAGTGAAGACACAATAATTTTTAGTTAGTATTGACATCCTGAAGAAGAACGAAACCGGTTGATGTATTTAAACTCGATTCAGTGGTTAATAAAACAAAGAAAATAAATTTTTAAAATCTTTGGGCCGCACGTCCCGTGGAATGAATTAAGAAATAATTAATAACTAAGCAAATAAAATAATAAATTTTAACCACAAAGTTGATTTTGCTAGTCTTAAAAATACAATTTTACGTTAAATGTATTAATTAGAAAAATATACATATAGAATCAATTTTATCGATAAAATTTGTTGTCGTCCCACTGAGATTCGATCCTAACCAGGGAAGGTGCATTATCCGACTATGCTATTACGACGATATTTTTAGCGACAAATTTTCGAATTTTTTGATATCAATACATTATTAGAAAGAGCCATCTATCTTATTTTTACGGAATCTCAAATACCTTTGAGTGATCTGACAGCAGACGTCAGAATTAATAATTCATTTTTATTAAATTTTGGACACATTGATACAACTTTATTATTAGGTTCGAAAATTTGTCGCTAAAAATATTGTCGCTGTGGCGTAGTTGGATAATGCACCTTCCCCGGTTAGGAAAGAGATACAAGTTCGAGTCCCGCTGCCGCAACAACAATATTTTTCGTGGCTCGTGGAGAATACATACCGGACATAAAGTAAAATATGTTAGTAGAAGATGCACCTTCCTCTTCGGTTTGGAAGAGATCCAGGTTCGAATCCCGGTGGCAAAACAAGATTTTATATGTATATATTTGTATTTGTATATTTAAAATATCACAGAGCGTCTGTTCTGAATAATTACAACTTCACAATAAGTATGTGTTCTCCTAAAAATAAAAATCTAATTAAAAAATAATTGTTAATTTTTTTAAATATAACGTTCACCCTGTGTAAGGCATTAAAGTTAGAGACATACAACTGATACTAGGGAGATTGAAAATCACCCTACTGATGAACGACGGTGATATGTTGCAAGAATACCAGACGACAGACGTCCCAACGGGTCGTGTCTAGTGGATTTTCCACCGGCTAGATACGTACCATCTACACAAGCTGATTTCTCTTCATTTATCTGCATACCCGCTCGGGCACAGACGCACTCGCCCTCGTGGCACAAGGCGTCGTCCAAGCCAACACAATCGGGCGTCACTTTGCAAGACCATTTTCCTGAAAAGGTACAAAATTATAACATCGTATATTCGTATTCGTATTTCAAATCTAATTATTAGCATGGAAATATTGAACGAGTCTCAAGATAAAGGTTTGTCTCATATCTAGGACATTGTACTCTTTGAATATAAGATCTGATGGATATCTAAAGGGACGACCAAGTATTACTTTGAGAATTGATTTTGTGCTTTTTTAGCCGATAATAGAGCATTAATAATTATTTGAAAAAATTAAGTACAGAGTTTGATTTCGTACTTTAAATTCGTCAGATATCAACAGATGGATGGCGTTCTATTATGACAGCGGTCATTATATTCGACAGATCGGACTATAAAGAAGATGTAAAGAGTTGAATGGCGTTCTATTATGACTTTCTTCATTAATACTGATGAGAAAAAAAGCTACTTGCGATTGATATTCGATAATAGCAGTGATTGAAAACTGTGACTGTTATCACAGTTTCATTACTATAAATAATTTTTTAAAAAAAAACATTATTTTGAACATGTTTAACTTATGATTAGTATATAACTAATTTAATATCATCACAAAGAGAATAAAAAGTTTATTTTTCGGGTCAATTTCTCAGCGTTTCGCGTCAAATGCGTTAAAGTTTTGACAGAATCCACCAGATGACTCTTGTCACGAATTATAACGTCTTTCCTTCGTGAATATTTTCGTTTCATATGCACATGCGCCAAATCACGGTTCACAACCAAATATATATTTTTTTAATTTTTTTTATTAAGGGGTTTTGGCAGTGAAAATATATTGTAATAAACATAATAATTATTTAACATGCGATATTAATAAAGAAAATTCACAAAAAATATTTGGATACAAAGTAGGTTTAGATGGAAGAAGGAGAAGGGTGGGGAGGTTTCAACTGACGTTGCGGTAAAGGGAGAGCAACACGAGTTTGTATAGGTAGAGTGAAGGGCCAAAGTTTAGATTGTGGTGGTTCGTAAGGAGAACCCTTAGAGCTCAGTGAGGCTAACCTTGAACAAGTCAATTTCTGTAAATTTCTCATTGTGGTGAATCGGAATGAATTTTGTATGTAAGATGTTCTACTTCTGGGAATGTGGAAGAGTGCGGATTGCCGGGTTGATCTAGATGGCACATGGAGAGATATTAATTCCAATTGGCTGGGACGATCGATGTGGCCTTACAGTAGTTTGAAGAGAAGTATTAGGTCTAGGGTCTTCACATTGTGGAAGTTTGCTGCATCTAAATAGGAGCCGAATGGTAGATCAGATCTAACATTCATATGTCGAATAAACATATTTTGTTTTCGTTCTAATCTCGCAATGTATGTGATCTGCCATGGGTTCCAGATTTATAAGATTACAGGCTTTGGAGATAATTTGGTCAACGTGATTTTTGAAAGAAAGTTTGCTATCGAGGATTGTTCCCAGGTTTTTATTTTCTAGCTGAGCGCTGTCTATCGTGTAAGTAAAATTAATATTATTAAATAAAATGATATTTCCAGATATTCAATCACAGACAGTGACTGCGACACAAAAATATCAGTGATCAACTCACGGTTCGAGATTTCGAGCTCGTCACCGGTCATTATAATCGGCAGATTGGACTACGAAGGTGATATCAAGATACGTATGGAGTTCCATCGTGTACTCTTGAATCCCGAGAGAAAAGATTGAGACTGATCGAGGTCAATACTGACACGACGGAGGAAAGAAAAAGACTCACCGTGGACAGTGGCGGCGCACAGGATGACCGCGAGAAGGACGGCGCACTTTGAAAACATTTTTTTGTCACACTTAATTCGATACACTACTTAATTTGGTCTACAATACGTTGCACGAGATTTGAAAATGTTCTGAAAAATTTGAGACGCCTCACAGGTGTCCGTCTGATACTATCAACACATTGCCAACCAAGCCCTGATACAACAATCTATTATATTTATTGATAACAGATAACCAATATATAATTTATATATTTATACACGATGACCAAGTCCACAATAGTTCACTGAATAAATAACGAGTTTAAAATCAGAAAGGAAATTCAGTAGGTAGCCAATTGTACGGCTTAAGTAGAACGACAGCTTAAAAACAGAATATAACAATTTTAATAGGACAAAAAGCAGCATATTGCTTTTGTTATAATCGGATAACATTGCAGCAAAGTAAGACATGTATTCGGGTGCCCTGTCTGCTACACTAGTATTTGACTGTATTATAGCAGAGACCAGTAATTTTCAATATATAAGGAGTAAAACAAGAAGCAATTAGATAACATATTAATACAACGTAAAACTTAAAGTAAATGCAATGTTCTATGTATCAAAAATAAAAAAGAGTAAATACTTACTTACTTACCATCACGCCGTTTCCCCGCGGGGGTAGACAGAAAAGATAGAGCGCCACACTCTTCTGTCCTGACACACAATTCTCGCCTCGTCCACATTCATACATCTTCTCATACAAGCTCGCCGATTGCTGAGGCTTCTGACGGGACCATCCTCCATTATCTGGTTTACCTGGTCGTGCCAGGTCTTCCGCGGACGTTCTCTATTTCTGGTTCCATCAACAATTGCGTCATATATCTGTCTTACCATTCTCTCCTCATTAATCCGTTCCATATGACCAAACCACCTTACTTACTACACTAACATCAGCTTTACATTCTTTCCTTACTTCTTCATTATTTACTCTGTCATAAATAGATTTGCCACAAATACACCTAAGTGATCTCATTTCCACGGCATTCGGTCTACTTTTGTTCCTTTCCTGCCAGCTCCAGGCCTCACTGTCGGTACCAGAACTCCATTGTGCACCGCTAGTCTTGCCTCGGTTGACAAGTTCCCGTTAGATATGATTCCATTCAAAGCGCCGTTCACTTTGTTCCCTGCAGTCATCCTCCTTTCCGTTTCTATCAAACACACTTCCCAAATACACAAACTCATCTACTTGTTCTAAACATTCATCAGCTCCAAGTATTTAGCTTTCCTCCTTCTCCAACACCATCACTTATCATGAGGTCGCTTCCCTTGCACACACTGTACACTGCACTCCCTAGACGCTGTAGTTCTTGTTCATTATTCGCACATTAGTACTACACCATCGGCGTACAATAAACTACAACTACAGAGTAAAGTAGAAAATTTAATATTCAATACATATATACTATTGTAGCACTTTTAATCTCAATTTTGAACTGTTAAATATAAGTTAGTATATGTAAATTTCCTATACACATAAAGGATATTGCCTCCACTTCAAATTAAGTCTCAGCTTCAGCGACATCTGTACTATTACACGAGAGAGAATATCAAATTCTCAAAAAATGTCAACAGATGGCGACAGCATAATTGTTAATAAATAAGTGAAATGTTCCATCCTGATTTAATATATACAACATCCAAAAATTTGATAGATGTGGTAGCGTGGGTAAATAGGTGAACGTTACATTGTGTAAAGTGAACACTTAAGCCAGCCGATGACAGGTCGTGAGCCCTGTAAAGCCCAAAACTTTCATACTTCTCATATAAAAATAATATCTTCGCCTCTGTGAGACATCTTAATCTTGTTAAAAGTTCTCGGGCGTAATTTCTCCCCATTTCGTGGAGCCGGAACTGCACTTATCTTGAAAAATATGGTTGAATTTAGACTGTTTAGAATTTAAACGACTACAGTACAGACTAAGTTGTGGTAGTTTTTAGAACTGTGCGAATAATGATTCTACTGGTGCACGACTGGCTCTGGTTTAAGTATGTTTAATACTCTGTTTATAATACTTTTTTGCTTGTGTACAGTGCAAGGCTCTGATAGGTGCGTCGCATCAGGCTGAAGACACCCTGGACCGAGACTTGTGGAGTTCCATCACGAACGATTCTCGCGACATACGACAGTGCTGACGCGTGGATTGAGTCCTCTGATGACACTACCAGCGATTGAAGTGTAGCGAATAACTTCATCACTGATGCACACGATGCAGAGCATCGAAGACCTGGTTGCAATGGAGCACCTATTGATCATGTATCCGGGTGGGAAAGTGTTATCAGATCGGTGATGTATTTTGAAAGATTAGATAATATAGCTTCATTGAATGTATCAAAATTCAGGTGTTCCGTTATCTAGACAGGTGAGTCGGTCTACAACGTCGGAATGGCTGATAGCCCGAAACACCTGCACGTCGCTCGGCGTCACACCGTGTTGTAGTCGGGCCAGCGTAAAAAAAAACATGTTATATATCTCAGATACATCCCTACATATAAAATGTAATAGTTAAAAATAAATCGCATTTTTTACGAAAATCTCAGTTTTTATTATTCATTTATATCAGAAGTTATACACTAGATTTAACTTTTTTTTTAAATATTACTTAGATTGTACTTTTACACTAATATAATACTAATAAACTGAATGCTATTTGTCATATTTAAGATTATACAAGCATTATAAGAAAGACCGCAACTAGATGCATTTTACGCGTGTCACCAAATTATCTCAACATGGTATATTATTATTATTTTTTATTTATTATCTTTGTTTTATTAACCACTGAATCGAGTATAAATACATCAACCGGTTTCGAAAAATACCATTCTCTTCTTCAGGATGTCATAACTAACTAAAAACATATATTATTGTGTCTTCACTAGAATCTATTTTTAAAAATATATTTAGTGCCTAACTCAAATTGTTACTTAATACAAATTTAGTCGAATAATTTTAGAATGGGACTCGTAGTTCAATTTCTTGATTAGTTTTCCACGCTTTATTTATCTCCAACGATTCCAAATTATTTAATTTGTGACCAACACCGTTAATATGCAAAATTGACAATCCCAATTTTTTATCAAAACCGTGACCATTTTCTAACAAATGATTAGCAAATTCTGAAAGCCCACTACTGTTCAAACATCTCAAATGCTCCCTTACTCTTATATTAAATTTTCTCCCCGTTTTAGCAATATAAAATGCAGCACTAAGTGTATGACACCAGAATTGTTAAATTTATCATCTCTGTCTTTAGAATTGATGAGAAAATTTCCTATACTATTATTTGTATAAAATGCCGGTCTAATATTTCACGGTAGGTGTTCAGATATTTGATTCGAAAAGTTATTAATGTTTAAAATCATTATGTTTTATCTGTGATTTATGTAAAAATTGATTATTATATTCTTTTAATTTATTTTTTTTAGAATATTGTCTATCAAACCTGTATTAACCCTTTATTAACTGCTATTTTTTTAAATTGTATTCAATTCAATATTAAAATTTGATGTTGACATAGGAATATTATATTGTGGAGTGGAACCCTGACTGTTTGTGTGACAATGGACGATTAGATTCATTGTGTACGATAGTATCAGTAAAAGTTGGTTTTCTACTTACTTACTACTTACTTACCATCACGCCGTTTCCCCGCGGGGGTAGGCAGAGAGGATAGAGCGCCACACTCTTCTGTCCTGACACACAATTCTCGCCTAATCCACATTCATACATCTTGTCATACAAGCTCGCCGATTGTTGAGGCTTCTAACAGAATCATCCTCCATTATCTGGTTTATCTGGTCGTGCCGAGTCTTTCGCGGACGTTCTCTATTTCTGGTTCCATCAACACTTGCGTCATATATCCTCCTCATTCATCTGTTCCATAAGATCAAACCACCTAAGTGATCCTTTCTTAATCTTACTCACTATACTAACATCAGCTTTACATTCATTTCTTATTTCTTCATTCTTTACTCTGTCTTAAATAGATTTGCCACAAATACGTCTAAGTGATCTCATTTCCACTGCATACTTTCGTTCCTTTTCTGCCAGCTCCGGGCCTCACTTCCATACATCAGTGTCGGTACCAGGATTCTAAATTCCAGAATTTTAAATTCAATTTTATAATTATTTTTAACCGATGTTAAATCCAAAAAATTTAGGGTAGAATTATTTTTCCATTTCGAATGTAAATTGTATTTTCTTATAATTAAATGAATTTATAAAATTTAAAAATGTAGTCAGTTGACCTCGTGAACCCGACCAAATACACAATACATAAAACAAAGAAAATAAATAAAAAATATGAATTTTTACCGCATAGTAAATATTGCTAATTTTAAAAGTGATATATTATCTTATAAATGACATATATATATATATTTTTTTTTTAATCTTGAAGCCAAGATTACGAAGACAGATCTCAATTGAGACAAATTAACAAAATGTATTTAAATAATATATTACATTTACTCACATGCTTTGAAGCTTCAACTACTATTTTAAACTAAGTTTTGTATCAAAAACACAAAAATCAGTTTTATAATAATAATATATATCAAAATGCCGGCCGTGATGGACGTCGAATCCGCCCTGTCATAATTTTCGTTAAAAATTGCCGAAATCCACAATATAATTTTATATTGAACGTATTCACATCACTAGTAGCTAATTTCATATATTACATATGTTTTTACTGATTTTATATACGTTATTTTTATATAAGTCTGAATTAAATACTTCGTTTATATATATATATATATATATATAAAACACTGTTGCACTTTAAACACTAGCTGTCTGTTTCACAAATAGTATACAATTATGAAACAGACGTATCAACAAAACGGTAACGGGCGTTTTATATCGATAATATTTCACAAAATAATAATGTGAAGCTGTCATAAAATTTTTTAATTTATATATATATATATATATATATATTAATTAGGTACTTCAATAAATGATTTAAATTCGATAGATTGATTCAAAGGACAACATACACGTTTATATGATTCCATATGTCAATATGAAATACTCACGACACGAGTAATATTTAACACTTGTATCGAATGCGAGAAAATCAACAATTTTATCGTTCTCTCTTTCTATTCAAACTGACTTACGTAACAAATAACGTCATTAATTATTTTTCTGAAACTTTTAAAAGTTTAACTGTTAATCTAGAATTTCTAACTGGAAATATGAAAGCTCGTCATATCGACGTTTTCCTTAGCTGAATGTTTAAATGTAAATGTAATGTTTTTAGATGAAATTAAACACAATTACGTGTAAATCCAATAATTTTATTCGCTTAGTTTAAGCTTCGTCAGGGCGTATTTAAAACTAACAATAAATAATAGACAGAATATAAAATAGGGTATTAATGCGATGTGTTCTAACTCTATACTGACTTGTTAATCTTTAAATAGGATAGCTATTATATTTTTCGTAATTAAATATGTATTTAAATAATGAATTATATAAAAATATACTTAAATCAATGTATTCAATTTTAAGATTTTATATAATAATATGACAATTTGACACCACATTATATTAGGTATATATTTTTGTCTTATAAATAAAATATCGATTGTAAAATTTGACGTTGCTAATGTGCTGCTTTTCATTACACTTATATGACAATTTGACGCCGCAGTCTAATGCGGGGATAGCGAGATGGTAGCGAGGCGCGAATACTATTTTTCTATGATAATGCTCCTAGGAGTAGATTCTTTCTAAACTGAAACTGAACTAAACTTACGATACGATTCCCTTGACTTGTGCGCACTTGACAGGGATGTCACAGATGATATGTGGTGATTACATTTCTTTGTTTTGCATGTTGCGATACAGAACGACGAAGATATAAATATCTAAATTTAATATATGCGGTGGCATTAAAAATTGCACAATGAGCAGGACCGGGACAGGAGCTTTGAGATTATTGCATCGGTCCTGGGTAAGCGGTGGATTCGCTCCGGTTAATCTTTGTTAACCCTTCCCAACCCATGCAGTGACGCAGGTCTACCGTCATAATTAAACCTGTGATGTTTCGGTAAATACATTCTACATAAAATTCATATTTTAGATAATACTAAAGAAAATATTAGCGCTTAGGAATTTATTTATTTAGTTATATTTATTTATTTATATATATTTTGACATCCATATTTTTGTAGTTACAGAGGTGGATACATAACATACATAATACATAGTTTATTGTGTGGGGTGGAGTAGACTTCACCTCTGATATATACAGCGTTGTCCTGGGTACTTTGCTAGACTAAAGTCTGTGTTAATGTGTAATGCCTAGTGAAAAATCAATTATGAAAATGGAATCGTACAAAAACAATTATTTTTCCTATTCAATCCGTTGTAAAATCAATACGTTGGTAAATATACAATTTGTGATATGAAAAACAGAGATCACACACTATTTTCACAGTGGAAAGAATAAAATTGTCTCTTTCTCAGTAATTAAATGAAGAGAGATAAGAAGGAAGAATTTTTTTCATCATTTTTTCAAAATTGTATTTATTTATATATATTTTGACATCCATATTTTTGTACTAACAGAGGTGGATACATAATAAACATACATAATACATAGTTTATTGTGTGGGGTGGAGTAGACTTCACCTCTGATATATACAGCGTTGTCCTGGCTACTTTGCTAGACTGAAGTCTGTGTTAAAGTAGACGGTTTTTTTTTTCGTGCTGTTGCGGTGTTATTTGGAATAAAAAGAGAATTATAAATATGAATAAAAAAGTAAAAATAAAATAAAAATATATGGAGTGGGAGTGTTGTAATAATTGTATAAATTATATTACGCTCAATATTTAAAATAAATTCGTGCCATTAAAGCCATCGAAGCTAATACTGTCATTCACGGCAACACGAGTTGACAGCGTGGCTGCGTTCGCATATTTCACATCACGGTATAGTAAAGGTTAATACGACCTACAGTGTGGGACTAAAATACGCGTAACAAATGATTTCGAGTATCTGCTCCAAAGGGCAAAGAGCCCTGATATAGATTGACCTGATCGTGCAGTGCCCGGCTAACATAACTCAACGGCCGTATGAATAATTATACGGCCCCCCAATAAGGGTATCGATCGTAGGGATACTCCTCAACGGTAAACACATTTGAATATTCCTCACCCTCCACCGTCTCCCCGCAAACCTGACCGCGCGCTTTTGTTTTCCGCTGCCGTGTGACGTCACAACGCGTAAGTCACGTGATGCCCAGTGGCGCCGCGTGGCGGCCGCTAGTAAAAGGAGCCATTGTAATCCGGAAGATTCCTACTGCAATGTTATTAAGATGTTTCTAGAAAAACGGTTACACTTTGAATATGTCCTCTGTTATCATGGACCTGTTATATTCAGTATTGACATATCGACCCTTAGAATAACAAGGTTCCATCTGACACTGACACTCTGCACGATTGTGTTTCAACGCGTACAGCGTGTCCCAAAAAAGTGAGGACATTTCGTAAAAATTAGTTGAACTATATCAACAGTAGCTTGAATAGTTTACTAATTTACTTACTTACCTATATTACCTATTGGTTTTTTCAAATTGTTCCATTTCGAATTGAAAAACGTCGGGGTGCTAGGGAAACGATCAGAGCCTAGAGTACAGCATAACAGGACATTATAGCAGAACGGAGCTCCATCTCACACGACCAGAAATACAATCGACTTTCTTCATCGTGAGAATGTTAATTTCATCGAGCCAGGCGTGTGGCTACCGAACAGGGCAGATTTAAACCCACTAAATGATGCAATATGGGATGTTTTTGGTGTTTTCTGATTAACTTATATATTGTGAAAAAAAATTAATTATTATGTTTTGAAATAACTCGTGTGTTACGAGATGTTCTCACTTTTTTTTAGGAGCACCCTGTTTGTCTTGCTTTGCTGCAATTTTATCCGATTATGACAATAAAACATCCTGTACTACGAATCAAAAAAAGTATTCTGGCGTCTCCTACCGGATTTCATTATAAAGTAGATTGCTTTCAAACTGCATAATAACAGATATATCGATTTGAAAGTGCAACATACAATATTTTGACGTGGTGTAATAGGTCAGCGCACTTCTCCGGATAGGAAGGGTTCCTGGTTCAACTTGTATTCAAATATGATCAATTTTAACGTGTCAACTTATTTTCAGTATTATGAGAGACAGAAAGAGAAGATCAGAAGTAATAAGGTTCTATCTTCAAATAGAACCTTGTTAATTTATTCGGTGTTAATAATATTCATCAGTAATTGCCTTTTTTATCTACTCTATTTCAATAAAATAGTGTTAATAGTATTAAACCAAAATGCCTAATAAAGAAAAAAAAAATGAAGATTTAGATCACACCGATCTGATAACACTCTCCCATCTGAATACATGATCAATAGGTGCTCCATTGCAACCAGGTCTTCGATGCTCTGCATCATGTGCAACAGTGATGAAGTTATTCGCTACACTTCAATCGCTGGTAGTGTCATCAGAGGACTCAATCCACGCGTCAGCACTGTCGTATGTCGCGAGAATCGTTCGTGATGGAACTCCACAAGTCTCGGTCCAGGGTGTCTTCAGCCTGATGCGACGCACCTATCAGAAGCTTGCACTGTACACAAGCAAAAAAGTATTATAGACAGACTATTTAACATACTTAAACCAGAGCCAGTCGTGCACCAGTAGAATCATTAATCGCACAGTTCTAAAAACTACCACAACTTAATTTGTACTGACTTCGTTTAAATTCTAAACAGTCTAAATTCAGACGTGAAATATTGCAACCATATTTTTCAAGAAAAGTGCAATTACGGCTCCGCGAAATGGGGAGAAATTACGCCCGAGAACTTTTAACAAGATTAAGATGTCTCACAGAGGCGAAGATATTATTTTTTATATGAGAAGTGTGCAAGTCTTGGGCATTACAGGCCTCACGATCTGTCATCGGCTGGCTTAACTGATCACTTTACACAATGTAACGTTCACCGATTTACCCACGCTACCACATCTATCAAATTTTTGGAAATTGTATATATTAAATCAAGATGGAACATTTCACTTATTTATTACCAATTATGCTGTCGCCATCTGTTGACTTTTTTTCACATAGTGCAAAATAAAATAAATTGAACAACAATAATTAAATTCTATAAAATTTTTGATGTTTGACCTGTTGCATCATATTAAATCTAATTTTTAATCTGCGTATATTCTTGCCTCTCTGTCACCTATCCCTATACCTAAGCACAAGAAGACGTCGCAGTGGTAACAGTAATTTTTTCGCAAGTGTTACTATGCACACCGCGACGCTTGTACTTGCGGTGGAGATGAATCGTTAAGTTAAGTTTGATTAGAACGAAACGAGCTATCTCTCGTCTTTTATGCGTTAGTTTCGAATGAAGGTGTTATGGTTCGCATGGATTAAGCAATATAAGTATTAAAAAAATTTAAAATTCAAAAACTTTAATATCTCAGACGTGAAATGACACATCCCGAGAAGTATGAGATCTTGCATCTCGTAAGGATTGTTGAAAATCGGGACCCTAGAAGAAAGAGAGCATCTAGTGCTAGAACAATAAGATAAGACATCTTTATTAAATACAAATTAATTGTATTAGTTAGAAAGATATACATATAAAATCAATTTTATCGAAAAATATTGCTGCTACGTCACCGAGATCCAAACCGGCGAATGTGCTTTATCCAACTATGCTACGGCAGCATTAATTTTGGACGAAAAACTAATACATTATTATATATTATTAAGGAGAAAAGATTCTTATTGTGAAGTTGGAAATATTAAGAACGTAGCTCTGTGATATTTTAAATATATTAATTAGAAAGATATACATACAAAATCAATTTTATCGAAAAGTATTGCTGCTGCGCCACCGGGATCCAAACCGGGGAAGGTGCTTTATCCAACTATGCTACAGCAGCATTATTTTTGGACGAAAAACTAATACATTATTATGTATTATTAAGGAGAACACACTTTTATTGTGAAGTTGTAATCAATCAGAACACAGCTCTGTGATATTTTAATATATCTTGTTTTGTCACCGAGATTCGAACCTGAATCTCTTCGAAACCGAGAAAGGTGCATTATCCAACTATCTTTCTAATAACTTCTTTTTTAAATACTAAATTAATGTATTAATTATAAATATATACATATAAAATCAATTTTGTCGAAAAATATTGTTTTTGCGTCACCGGGATTCGAACCTGGATCTCTATTTCCAATCCGGGGAAGTGCACTACCTTCGTGCTATAAATCCAGTATTTTTCTTGACAAATTTTCGAACCTATATGTTACATTTTTCAAATGAATACACCTGTCGTTCCATTATTTGAAAGCCATCTACATTATTTTTACAGAATCTCAAATACCTTTGAGTAAACCGACTGCAGGCGCCAGAATTATCAATTCATTTTTATTAAATTTTGGACACATTGATACAACATATTTTATTAAGGAAAATCCCGGTGACGCAAAAACAATATTTTTCGACAAAATTGATTTTATATGTATATATTTATAATTAATACATTAATTTAGTATTTAAAACATCACAGAGCTGTGTACTGAATAATTACAACTTCACAATAAGAATGTGTTTTCCTTAATAACTTCTTTTTTTTTTATGTCCGGTGTATTCTCCACGAGCCGCTCCGCCACGCGATTGGTCAGCGCGCGGTGACGTCATGTTCCGAGGCCTTAGCCCTCTGCCGACAGCACGCGAGGGAATTTCGCCAGGTCATTTAAAAATAGAACCTCTCCGATGTATCGATAAGGCGAGGCCGCCATATATCTTAATATAGTGGTGGGGGCGGCCGACCTGACGCAGACCTGGACCTGCTGCCTGGCTCTTCATTCCGCTGGCTCTGGTGCAGCGAGTGCTCAGCTGCTGCATCCTTCCGTGGATCCTCAAAATGATGGTCCAACAAATGTCCAAAAAATGAAGTGTCGTATCCAACATCTCAAAATATGCTGTCACGCCGTTTTTCCGTGAGGGTATGCAGAGAGTATAGAGCGTCACACTCTTCTGTCCTTACACACACTTCTCGCCTCATCCACATTCATACATCTAATCACACAAGCTCGCCGATTGTTGAGGCTTCTAACAGAACCGTCCTCCGTTAACTGGTTTACCTGATCGTGCCAAGTCTTCAGCGGACGTCCTCTATTTCTGGTGCCATCAACACCTGCGTCATATATCGTTCTTACCGTTCTCTCCTCATTTATCCGTTACATATGACCAAACCGCCTGAGTGATCCTTTCTTAATCTTACTCACTATACTAACATCAGCTTTACGTTCTTTCCTCTTTTTACATTAACAGAAAAGCAATCAAACAAATCAAAAAAAATTTTACTATATTTAATTGAAAATATATGAAGTATGGGGTAATTACAGGACTTACGACCTGTCTTCAGCTGGCTTAATAGATCACTTTATATATATATATCATATAAATATATATAACATTCACCAATTCTTACTCGTCCATCTCCACATTTATCAATTTTTTTAAAGTTGTGTATATGTTAGTATGTGAATTACACCATCGCCATCTATGGGCTATCTCGTATTCGTATAATGGCAGTACCTTTGTGGGTAAAAATTCAGTATTTATGTGTTCTTAGACATATTCAAATATTTCTAATGTAATATACTGGTCAAAATAAGATAATGTATAAAAAATTTAAATATTTATTAAAATAATCAAATTCTCGTAGTAATTATATATATGCAGTTTAAAAAAGAATTGTTTAAAATGAATTATCTAATTTGTTCCACAGATGGCGATGGTGTAGTGGTACTCGAAGCGAGTCCACGTATTAACATATATACAACACATGGAGGGGTGAGAATTTGTGAACGTTATTTTTATATAAAGTGATCAGGCGAAGACAGGTCGCAAGCCCTGTAATTACCCTATACTTCATATATTTTCCTTTAAATATAATAAAATTAAAATATTAGAGTAAAGAATGAAGAAATAAGAAAAGAATGTAAAGCTGATGTTAGTATAGTTCGGTCATATGGAGCGGATGAATGAGGAGAGAATGAGGTAAGAATGAGGAGAGAATGGTAAGAAAGATATATCATGCAAGTGTCGATGGAACCAGAAATAGAGAACGTCCGCGAAAGACCTAGCGCGACCAGGTAGACCAGATAATGGATGATGGTTCCGTTAGAAGCCTCAACAATCGGCGAGCTTGTATGACAAGATGTATGAATGTGAATGAGGCGAGAATTGTGCGTCAGGACAGAAGAGTGTGGCGCTCTATCCTCTCTGCCTGCCCCCGCGGGGAAGCGGCGTAATGGTAAATTAGTTTAGTTAGTTAAATATAATAAAAAAATAACTTTGTCTCTATGAAATATCTGTTATTTGTTTTAAAAACATTACTTTTTTGTAGGTATAAATCCAGTAATTGTGGACATATTAGCCAGTATTTAGGTTAACGTGGACGGCAGTGTTGCCGATGGTGGGCAAAGGTATCTACATAAGCTAGTAGCGACGTAATGGCTAATAAATATTTTTTGTCTAAAACGTATTAGTTATAATTCTGCTACTGACAATTCACATTGATATATAAATATGTATTCTAATTTATATAATATACTAGGTAAAGGGAAAAGAAATGGGTTTTTTTTTGATGCGTTAGATTAAAACCAGCTCTATTAGTAATCTTTCTGTTTTGAAAAAAAAAAAAATGACAGATGTCTACATTTATCAACAGATGAATACTTGTGACGAAGTTCGTTAGATGGCGACAGCTATTCGTCAGTCTGCAAAAACTTGCTTGACCCATCAGGGATGTTTTTAAATACCGCACTTTGTATCTGAAATTAGCGTGTACAGCCACCCAAAAGGGTCGTATATTATTACTCATCTCCGTCGCTCGGAGAACTGTACCCGGATGAAAGGATATGGTACTGTAGGTGTTGTCAGTGTGGAAATTGTCTTTGTTTAACCTTTACCTTACCGTGACGTGATATACCCGCACGCAGCCACGCTGTCAACACGTGTTACCGTGAGGTGTTTCAAGTAGATTGTTGTAATATTTAAATACAGCTCAAAAATACGAGCAGCTTACCTGCTATTTTGAAAATTAGCAATATTAACTTTGTGGTTAAAATTCATATTTTTTATTTATTATCTTTGTTTTATTAACCAATGAATTGAGTTTAAATACATCGACCGGTTTCGAAAAACACCATTCTCTTCTTCAGGATGTCATAACTAAATAAAAACATATATTACTGTCTCTATTTTTAAAAAAAACAACAATTATTGAATAAATAAATTGAGTACCTAACTCAAATTGTTGCTTCATACAAATTTAGTCGAATAATTTTTAGGAAAAAAATTTAGAATGGGACTCGTAGTTCAATTTGATACGGTTTTGATAAGAAATTGCGATTGTCAATTTTGCATATAAACGGTGTCGGTCACAAATTAAATAATTTGGAATCGTTGGAGATAAATAATCAAAATATTATAAACAACCGACTGAATTGAACTGCGAGTCCCATTCTAAAATTATTCGACTAAATTTGTATTAAGTAACAATTTGAGTTAGGCACTAAATATATTTTTTAAAATAGATTCTAGTGAAGACACAATAATTTTTAGTTAGTATTGACATCCTGAAGAAGAACGAAACCGGTTGATGTATTTAAACTCAATTCAGTGGTTAATAAAACAAAGATAATAAATAAAAAATAAAGTTATTATCGTATTATTCTTCAATATTTTCTAAAAATATTAAAAAATCTTTCAGTCGGTGATGTAAGATCAATTATTATTTTTAGTCACAGTCATAAGTCAAAAAAACAATTACTAGAACCGAAACTTGAGATTATATAATATTATTAAATGCTTGATGTTAGCAATATCATTAGATTCATATTTTAACATTTTAAATTTGTTTATGCTAATATTAACCTTTACCTTGCCGTGATATAAAATATTCGAACGCAGCCACGCTGTCAATTCGTGTCACCGTAAATAACAGTTTGAAAATATGTTTTTATTAGCTTCAATGGCTTTAATGGCACGAATTTACTCTAAATATTGAACATTCAATTTTGAAAAAATGGTTAATAACATAATTTAGAACATTCATTAAGTAGTATACAGTGTGTCCTTCTTTCTTATCTCTCTTCATTTAATTACTGAGAAAGAAACAATTATATGTGTATGTTTGATGTTCTTTTCACTCTAAAAATAGTGTGTCATCTCTGTCTTTCATATCACAATTAATATTTTTACAAACGTATTAATTTTACGCCGGATTGAATTCATAAAATAATTGTTTTTGTACGATTCCCTTTTCATAATTGTTTTGTCACTAGTCATTCCTGAGCGCTAATATTTTCTTTAGGATTATCTAAAATTCGATTTTTATATTGCATGTATTTACCGAAATATCACAGGTTTAGATTTAACCTATGTTACAACATGGTTTGGGAAGGGTTAACATGTTTGATGTGATTTATCAGAAGGTTTTGTCGCTTTGAGACCGAAGCTCCTAACGTCTTCTGTTTGTATATCACAGTGTAGGGTAGAATATGTCTTCTGTTTGTATATCACAGTGTAGGGTATAATATGTCTTCTGTTTGTATATCACAGTGTAGGGTAGAATATGTCTTGTGTTTGTATATCACAGTGTAGGGTATAATATATCTTCTGTTTGTATATCACAGTGTAGGGTAGAATATGTCTTCTGTTTGTATATCACAGTGTAGAATACATATACAGATGGACAGAACATTAAGGGATGGGAAATTACATAGAATACATATACAGATAGATGTAATAGAATACATATACAGATAGACGGAACATTAAGGGATGGAAAAATAAGTACAGTGTTGATGGATATTAAATAGATTTTAAAGGAAACATACCTAATGTGGGGCTTATGGATGAATTAATTTGATTATTAAGAATTGGCGTACAACTATTTACTGCATTTTTCATTTTAGGGGCTTCTAAATTCCAAACCCGTCTTAATGGAGAATATTGAACCTTGTCTTTTTCAATAATACGGTTGGCAAATTCTGAGAAACTATTACTGTTTAAACATTTAAGATGTTCTTTGACAAGAATATTGACATTATCACTAAAAGTGCACTATTTTTGTATTTACGATCTGTTTTAAATACGTCGCGGTGATGCTTGACATAAGCGAAACCGGTTGACGTACAATAAATTTCGTGGTTTCATACAAAGCGATTGTTATTTTATTTAATATAATATGTCAAACCACAAAGTGATTGCTTTCTAAGAAAATATACCTATTAGAATACATTCTTATTGTGGAGTTGCAATTATTCAAAACGATATTTTAAATATATTAATTAAATATATTAATTAGAAAGATACGCATATAAAATCAACACTATCGAAAAATATTGTTGTTGCGCCACCGAGATTCGAACCCGGATCTCTTTTCAAACCGAGGAAGGTGCATTATCCAACTATGCTACAGTGACGATATTTTTAGCGACAAATTTTCGAACCTACATGTTACCTTTTTGATATTAATACATTATTTGAAAGAGCCATCTACCTTATTTTTACGGAATCTCAAATACCTTTGAGTGATCTGATGGCAGACGCCAGAATTATCATAGCAATATTTTTGGATAAAATTGATTTTATATGTATATCTTTCTAATTAATATATTGAATTAGTATTTAAAATATCACAGACCTGTGTTCTGAATCTCCTAATAATATACAAGTTGTATCGATGTGTCCAAAATTTAATAAAACTGAATTGATAATTCCGGCGTCTGCTGTCAGATCACTCAAAGGTATTTGAGATTCCGTAAAAATAAGGTAGATGGCTCTTTCAAATAATGTATTAATATCAAAAGGTTCGAAAATTTGTCGCTAAAAATTTTGCCGCTGTAGCATAGTTGTACAATGCACCTTCCAGAATTGAATTAGTATTTAAAATATCACAGACCTGTGTTCTGAATCTCCTAATAATAAAGTTGTATCAATGTGTCCAAAATTTAATAAAAATTAATTGATAATTCCGGCATCTGCTGATGGCTCTTATATAGGTTCAAAAATTTGTCGTTAAAAATATGGTCGCTGTAGCATAGTCGGACAATGCACCTTCCCCGGTTTGAAAAGAGATCCAGATAACAATATTTTTCGATAAAATTGATTTCATATGTATATCTTTCTATTATTTTAGCCCAGTCGAGGGTCTGGTGGCCAGCACGCCTCTAATCATCTGATCTGATGATGGCAGTACACTCCGCATCTTATTAATAATACAATAGCTCCTGGGCGTGCTTCCATTCTAATCTGATTTCGCTTATTCATGACCTGGTTCCTCGCCACCCCCGGATATACTGTATTGTATCACTGGTGAGCCATCGCGTTCTGCGTTCAACGATAAGGCAAGTAGGAAAATCCAAGCGACCGGTGGCGCTCTCCAAGCTGCCTCGTCCAGTAAATGATTCTAAAATCTAGCTAAATATTATTAATTAATATGTTCCTCTTTGCAGACACTGCAGTCAGTACTAAATCTGCAAGATGCCGAGAAATGTAACGTAGTATAGCCATTGTGTATGTAGTTCACTTATACGTATGTCAAACTTTGTTATATGATTTTTTATGAATAATACAGCACTAAAGAGACGCTGGGGGGGGTCTAAATTATAAAACCTAATTGCTAATAACCACCCCCCTCCAGATGGCCTTAATTAAGTAAAGAAAGAGGGAGTTCACGGAGATTAGGATTCCGATCACGAGCGAGATATCTTAGATATCCGATAGTAAAAACTAGAATCGATAGGTAAATATGGTACTTTGTAGGTTGTTGTTGGGATGATTTCCGTGAACTGTATCTTTTAGAATAATATATTTGTTAACGCAACCCAAATTGGATTCAAGAAGGAAAATAATGTCAGATGAATAATGTCCTGTCGTTTTCACCTCCAGTTGACTCGCACGTTTGTTTTGAATAACCGAGATATCACTGCACTTCCGGCGCTGTTTACAATACTGCTTCTTTGTGGCCCTGGCGTTACGCACGGCGCTTAAAAAAAAGAACACAGACCTTGACAGTTCGGTGTCGGAAGGTGATCTGTCCGCCCGTCGGCGATTTCCCTGAGTAGTTAGTTGGCGGACTCACCCACGTCTCACTCTTACGCCGCCAGGTTGGCAATTTTTTACTCCAATAGGCAGGGCTGCCACGACAAGCGCTCTCATTGTCTCCCAAACCACAATTTTATCTGTATCAGTTCACAACACAGACGCAACAAAACAGCAATAATACAAATAAACAAAATACAAGTCGCAAAAGGGGTAGAAGCAAAACAAACTATGGTAACAGACATATGGGGAGGGGGAAACGAGAGAGTAAGGAAAGGATCCTCAACCTCATAAAGCAAAACGAATAAGTTGGGGCTCTTTGCCGGCTGAATCTACACTATTTGTAAAGAAACAAGAATGTGAGTAGCTTGTCGGTGTAGTGGTCAAGACGTTGGCCTAGTGATCTAGTGGTCGGGGGTCGGGACACCAGCAAGTTAGTCCTATTTTCATAGCACAAGCGTTTAGCTCAGTTTGAAAATAGTGAGAATATTAATGTGACACGTATTCCGCGTACGCATCTCTATTTTTTTAGAAAAAAAAAAAATTCAATGTAGGCGATATAGGTAGTGTCAATTAAAAACAAGCAATAAAACAGATGCACATCATAGTAGACTGTAGAAGGAATGAAACAAATAATAATACAATATCAACAGCAAATAGATAACTAAAACGAAACAGAGCAATATAGCAGATATTAAATATAGCAGATTTTAAAATTAACAATATTAACTTTGTGGTTAAAATTCGTGTTCGGACAATAGTGGGTTTTCAGAATTTGCTCATCATTTGATAGAAAATGGTCATGGTTTTGACTAACTAGTCAAAATATTATATACAACCAACTGAATCCCAGTACGAGTCCCATTCTAAAAAATTACTCCAGTTAATTTGTATTAATTAATAATTTGAGTTAGGTACTAAATTTTTTTTTTTTTTTTTAAATAGATTCTGTAAAAGAACAATAATACATATTTTTAGTCAGTATTGACACGCTGAAGAAGAAAATTGTATTTTTCGTAACAAAGGTGATAAATAAAAAAAAATTGAAATGAGTTAAGTACTAAAATAAATAGGCAGCAGATAATACGAGTAATATCATAGCACGATGTATGGATATAAATTATCAGTCAAAAACTATAATAATTAATAGTGTAAATATAGAAATATCCAGCTTTACATTCTTTCCGTATTTCTTCATTCTTTACTCTGTCATAAATAGATTTGCCACAAATGCGTCTAAGTGATCTCATTTCCACTGCATTCAGTCTACTTTTGTTACTTTTCTGCCAGCTCCAGGCCTCACTTGTAAGGACATCAGTGTCGGTATAATATTTTCCTTTAATTTAACTAAAATATGAATTGCATATGGCGTGTATTTACCGAAATATTCCAGGTTTAATTAGAGCGGTAGACCCGTGCTACTGCATGGGTTGGGAAGGGTTAACATCGTTTTTAAGTTGTCGAGTGACTCGAGTATTGCTCAAAAGGCTAGACTTTTCCTATCCTTCAGAGCCACTTTTTAGAGAATTTCAGGTTTTGGATATGAGACAATTGTACGTGCAGAACATATTAACTAGTTTTCGTAGGAAAATAGGCGCTCCGTCTGTGAGGACTGAAAGATCAAACAACCCTAAAGTAGTTCCAAGAATGTAAACTAGTTTTGGGCAAAGATTGTTTACCTTTCAAGCTATCAGAATATATAATCAAATTAGAAATTTAACAGACTTTTAAAAAGGGTATTTCAAATTGGTTGTCGCAATTAGGAAGAGCAGATACAGAGAGTCGACTCTTTTATGTAATCAAATAATTTGTATAACTACTTTTGTGCGTTTTGGTCTTGTGTATTTACATCTACCTTATATCTGCTTACATTATTGGTATTATTATTATTATTTCTCTCTCCTTAAATATTTTCACATTATATGCTGTGTATGTATTCGATCTTACTGTGTTTTGCCTTCGATCAGGTTTGGTTATATATATAATTTGGCCTAAAACAGGCTAGCCTAGTCGGGCAACGTATTTAAATGTGTGTAAAGATGTAAATATGATATATTTCTGTTCAAATCAAATAAAATTCAAGTTCAAATTAAAAAAAAAAAAAACTCAGATAGAGCTGTTGACATTTGAAGGTTATGTTATTCCGTAAATCGGCTGAGAGTATTTTGCGCACGATGAGACTGAAGGCTCTATCTGTCGTCAGTTCTCAACAACCTAATCACAGCAATAGGGATGGACACTAGTAAATAAGAGAAATCTCGAATAATGGGGATAATCTGTAATGTGAATTAATAAGTATTTAAGAATTAGACAAAATACTTTGTTTAAACTACTATTTATAAATTATTCTACATGTTTCCATACCTATGGTATCATCTTCATGAAACAATGTATATTCCCAACAATGTATATTCCCAACAATGTATATTCCCAACAATGTATATTCCCAACAATGTATATTCCCAACAATGTATATTCCCAACAATGTATATTCCCAACAATGTATATTCCCAACAATGTATATTCCCAACCATGTATATTCCCAACAATGTATATTCCCAACAATGTATATTCCCAAAATGTATATTCCCAACAATGTATATTCCCAACAATGTATATTCCCAACAATGTATATTCGCCCAGAATGATAAAAATCACTGCAGAAGACCGTATTTAAAATCGTCAGGGTGCTAGGAAAATGATCAAAGAATTTCAAAACAAAGCTAGACATTATAGCATAACTGGATATTAAGATAGGAAAAAAAAAAATATATATATATATATATGTTTATGTGGTGAGAGTGTGTAGAAGTAGTGAACTATTAGTGTAGGCACTGTATAATGATTATGTTAGAATGTTGGATAGCCATGCTTCTGATTGATCTGTATCTAATTGGGTCCATATTTGTGTAATCCAGTTGGAAGTAAACGATTTCCAGTTAGTATTAAGTGTGTTGTACAGTTTCGGAGCTGAGAACATGTAGAATCTTTAATAAAATGTCGAAACTGGTGTGTATTTGTCGTGCGTTGTGTCCACAAACGAGTCTTTATCCAATACATAAATATATTTAATTATTAAGAAGAACACATTATTATTGTGAAGTTGTAATTATTCAGAACATAGGTCAGGGATATTTTAAATATATTAATTAGAAAGATATACATATAAAATCAATTTTGTCTAAAAATATTGTTTTTGCGTCACCGGGATTCGAACCTGGATCTCTATTTCCAATCCGGGGAAGTGCACTACCTTTGTTCTACAACGCCAGTATTTTTCATGACAAATTTTCGAACCTATATGTTACATTTTTCAAATGAATACACCTGTCGTTCCATTATTTGAAAGCCATCTACATTATTTTTACAGAATCTCAAATACCTTTGAGTAAACCGATTGCAGACTTTTTGAAAAATGTAACACGTAGGTTCGAAAATTTGTCATGAAAAATATTGGCGTTATATCACAATTGGTAGTGTACTTAGCCGGATTGGAAATAGAGATCCAGGTTCGAATCCCGGTGACGCAAAAACAATATTTTTCGACAAAATTGATTTTATATGTATTTTTTATTCATTATCTTTGTTTTATTAACCACTGAATTGAGTTTAAATACATCAACCGGTTTCGAAAAATACCATTCTCTTCTTCAGGATGTCATAACTAACTAAAAATATAGCATTGTTTCTTCACCAGAATCTATTTTTTAAAATTAAAATTCAGTGGTTAATAAAACAAAAATAATAAATAAAAAATATTAATTTTAACCACAAAATTAATATTGCTCATTTTATATGTACATATTTATAGTCAATACATTAATTTAGTATTTAATATATTTAATTCGCGCAATCAGAAGCAATGTCAACCGAGTTTACATCGCCAGATGGGAAAGGTTAACTGATAAATCTGACCCGTGCCAAAAATAGTGTTGTATATTAATACAACGCGAATTTAAAAAAGGTCGCAAATTTAATATTGAACTGACAGCTTCTGTGATTACAGATCGCATTTCGAGCGATAGCAAATTGATCGAAGTCGGTAAATCAAGTTGAACATCTATAATTATACTAAATAATATGGAATTATTGCCGACGGCGTGCAGGCATTTGATTTTTAAGCGGCCACGAGCCGTGCGTGACGCAAAATGGCGACATGTTTTCGCTAATGCCAAATTTCCTAAAAAATGGCCCGGCGCTCCGGTATGCTACAACACACGGTTCTCCAGCGTGTCAATCATTATTCGATCGGTATTATGTAACGTTTAACAACCGCGATTTAAGTGTGTTGGAACCGACCTTTCCGCCGTACAGGCGCGCGTCCGCGGTGAGACAGTCTCAGAGGCATGTGTCGCGATACGCATGTGTTGATTGTAAAGTTCTGAACAGCGCTTAGGACAGCTGGAGGGGGGCCGGTTTAGAAGCCAGGTCTTCCCTGTCGGTCCCGCTCACCAAATCTAATAAATACGCGACTTAAATTCAATTTGGTTTGAAAATTAATGGGAAATTAAGGTGCAGCTGTTCGGGAATCAATTCATCAAAAACCCTCCCAAAATAGGTACAGTGGACGAGACAAAATGGATTGAGTCACACAAAGTGAGAATGGAGTCCCACCCACGCAGGCCGGCCTAATTACCCACCTAAATAGCTCCAACGGGTCACCCATACCCGAATAAATACCTTATATAAAACAAGATTCGTCCCATTACTAAATAGGACTGCATTCCCGGGCGTCTACAGCCATTCAGTGCAGTAATCTTAAAGATTATCTCATGTCGAAAACAACTTTAAAAAATTCCTTAAAAAATTGTTTACAAAATTTCCTTTCAAATATAACCTACAAAGTTTCCTTTAAAAAAAAAAAAATGTTTTTTTAAGATGCCGTCAGATACTGAGATTACACCTGTTAGTATAACTAAAATATTATTTAAGACATTAAGATTTTTTTGTCAAAATCCTTTGTGCGTGACCCACACAGGAGACGGGACCTTGCAGCCGATTAGCGGCGCGACACGACGCGACGGTGACTCGGGGTTGTACATATTAATCATCCCCTGCAAACTTAATTAACCGTGTTCTTGAGTTAACCTTTCCTTAGACTTCTCCTGCGCACGCTCCGCCGACAACCCGTGGAGTCCGCGCCATAAATATTCAATAATAATTATTAATATTATTCTTTTTAAATCTTACAACGAAACAACTCACCCGTGTTATATTTGAAATTTAATATTCAGATACTTATATATCATTTGGAGAACACATTCTTATTGTGAAGTTGTAATTATTCAGAACACGGCTCTGTGATATTTTAATGTATTAATTAATTAGAAAGATATACATATAAAAACAATTTAATTAATGGATCGATAGATGTATTAATTTGAAAAAGGTTCGAAAATTTGTCGTCGAAAATATTGTCGCTGTAGCATAGTTGGATAATGCACCTGCCACGGTTTAGAAAGAGATCCAGGTTTAAATTCCGGTAGCGCAATATATATTTAGCCGTATATATTTATAATTAATATGATTAATTAATATTTGAAATATCACAGAGCTGTGTTCTGAATAATTCCAACTCCACAATAAGAATGTGTTCTCCTAATAATAAAGTTGTATCAATGTGTCCAAAATTTAATAAAACTGAATTGATAATTCTGGCGTCTGCTATCAGATCACTCAAAGGTATTTGAGATTCGGTCAAAAAAAGGTAGATGGCTCATTCATATAGGTTCGAAAATTTGTCGCTAAAAATATCGTCGCTGTAGCATAGTTGGATAATGCACCTTCCCCGGTTTGGAAAGATATCCAGGTTCGAATCTACGCGGCGCAACAGCAATATTTTTCGAAAAAATTGATTTTATATGTATATCTTTCTAATTAATATATTTACTTCATTTTTTGTTTGTAATTGGATAAAAATCACCAGTGTTCAGGTAAGCCAGCCGATGACAGGTCGTAAGTCTTGTAATACACGTACTTCCATACTTCCCATATGATATAATATAAATAGCTTCATCTCTGTGAGATATCTGATATTTGTTCAATATAATATGTGGCTTTGTAGATAAAAATGCAGTAATTATGGATTTAAATAAGAAATGTATCAAATTGAATCTTCAGGCGTATTTTAGTATAATGCATTAATCATTTGTCATATATACAGATAAAGAATATAGCTTCTCATTAGCGACATCTACGTTGTTACAGGGAAATGATTATCAAATCTTCAGACCATAGATGGCGACAGTGAAGTTGAAGTTAGACTTCCGAAAATTGAATAGATATGTAGGTTTATCAAGTAGAATAATGAACGTTATATTGTTATTTTTTTTCATTTTTGGAGAAACAAACAGTGTAACAATAATAACTGATAATTACATAATATATAAAACAGTGTAACAGTAATAACCGATAATTACATAATATATAAAACAGTGTAACAGTAATAACTGATAATTACATAATATATAAAACAGTGTAACAGTAATAACTGATAATTACATAATATATAAAACAGTGTAACAGTAATAACTGATAATTACATAATATATAAAACAGTGTAACAGTAATAACTGATAATTACATAATATATAAAACAGTGTAACAGTAATAACTGTTAATTATATAATATATAAAAATAACACCAGTGAAGTTTCTTCGGAAATTAAATACATAGTACATAATAAACTAATAAATAGTATACTCAAACAGACTGATAAACAAAAATACTTTTACATAAAAGTAAACTAAACTCAAAACTAGTATATATTAAAAAATATATATATATATATTAATAAACTGAAACAAAAAAAAACAAAAGAGTGATTTTAAACTCAACATACAAAGAGGAAAGGGTAAGGAGGGGAGGGAAATGGGATGCAATATATACAATTTATGTTAATAGTTATTGAAAAGTTGGCGCAGCTTAAATTTAAAAGGGAGCAATTTATCGTTGAAAATGTCAATGTTGCAGAGGGGATGATAATTTTTTTTTATGTAATTAGTTCCACACAAATTTGAGTAAAAAAGATTATTTGATCGTGTTTATCGCGTTGGACAATTAAAAGTTACTTGTTATTGTGTAAAGTTATCAGATATCTGTAATTTGTTTAAATAAAAATTTTATTACTCAAATATTTTTTATCCGGGAGTCGGCGTGTTGAGTCCGCCGATCGTGTTGTATTGTGTATATCAGAAAGCCGTGGCCCGGCTTCATTCTAAGTGCGACAACAGTCCGCAGCGGTTGTCTTTACGGTAAATACCTCAAGTTAACTAAACACAGCACATAGCTCGAGCCAGTAATGTACCGAAGTGTTAATAAATCCACATTTCTGTCATACAATATAGCACTTTAAAGTTATTCGTAATATTTTCTTTGTTGTTAATACAATTTGCAATTGTATTCAATTATATTAGATATTTAAAAATATTAATACAATTTATATTTTTTTTCAGGGAACAATTAATATACGCAGTGAATGGATACAACATTACTAAGTGATTTTTAATATTTATTTCATAAGACTGAGTAGTGAAATTTGCGATTAAAAGTTATTTACTGTATTTCAAATTCAATCTAAAGATATATCAATTTTAATAATTAATAATATACAAGTGATATAATTTTTTTTAATTATACATTTCGGGAGTTGATCAACGGAATCTATCAGCATCTTGTTCGTCGAGTTCCACCTCCAGATCTTGCGCCGGAGACGCGAGGTGCGAAGACCCCTCGGAGGGAAGAGAAAGCCGGCCTGATCCTGTGGGGGCGCGAAATGCCTCCGGCGGCATGGGCCGCGGCCATCTGGCTGGTGGCCTGCATGGCCAGGGACTCCTCGGAAGCGCTGACCACCTTCGGAAAGACGAACAACGCCAACACGCCGCCGCCGAAGCCAACCCCGCCGCCCGGTAAGTCACTATCGTTCTTCCAAAATCGCGTTAATTTTTTGGAATTGTAAAAAAATATCTGATATCTCAAAAATATAAACCTATTTTTTTGTTACATTAAAAGTATATATATATATATATATACTTTTAAAGACAAAGATGATAAATTTAACAATTCTGACGTCTTTAAACTCAGTTGCAAGGATAGTGCTGCATTTTATATTGGTAAAACGGGTAGAAATTTTAATATAAGAGTAAGGGAGCATTTGAGATGTTTGAACAATAGTGGGTTTTCAGAATTTGCTAATCATTTGATAGAAAATAGTCACGGTTTTGATAAAAAATTGGGATTGTCAATTTTGCATATAAACGGTGTAGGTCACAAATTAAATAATTTAGAATCGTTGGAGATAAATAAAGCATGTAAAAGTAATCAGGAAATTCTAAACAGCCAACTGAATTTAACTACGAGTCCTATTCTAATTTTTTTTCCTAAAAATTATTCGACTGAATTTGTATTGAGCAGCAATTTGAGTTAGGTACTGAATTTATTTTTAAATAATTGTTGTTTTTTTAAAAAATTTAAAAATAGGTTCTGGTGAAGAAACTATATTTTTAGTTAGTTATGACATCCTGAAGAAGGAAAAGTGTTTTCCGAAACCGGTTGATGTTTTTTAAACTCAATTGTGGTTAATAAAACTAAGATAATAAATAAAATAAATTTATAAAAAAAATAATATATATATATATATATATACGACCTGTCTTCGGCTACTTAAACGTTTACCAATTACAAAGTTTTTCAGAATTTTTTAATCATTTATTAGAAAAATTAATATATTTTTGATAAAAATTCTAGATTTTTCGCTCTACATATGAACAATTTCAATTTTAAATTTAATAATTTAGAATCATTATAAACAAAATATTTTACAAAGTATTTTTGAGTCAGTTTGCACATCTTTTACAATTGTAACAATTTATGTTAGGTTAGGTTAGGATAGTTGTTGATATATATATATATTGGTTAGGTTAGGTTAGTTGTTGATACAGTTAAACTAATTTTAAGTAGCTTGTTGGTGTAGTAGTCTAGTGGTCGGGGGTTCGCGCCTCGTTCCAGGACACCGGCAAGCTGGTCCTATTTTCATAGCACAAGCGTTTAGCTTAGTTTGAAAATAGTAAGAGTATTGATGTGACATGTATTCCGTGTACGCATCTCTATTTTTTTTTTAAAAAAATTTTTTTTGATGTAATTATATCACATTTTAAGAAATTTTGTCACTTTTTTTGGGCCACCCTGTATATGATGAAATGCACGGGTAGGGGTGGCGGCTATATAGCAGTCGTCCCATACTAAGACCAGAACTCTGAATCGTTCATAGCCTACGGATCCGGCCAAGTGATATCTTACGATGGTAAATCGAGAACCATTCCCTGCCAATATACCGCGCGCAAATCCTCACAACTGACTATACCCCCTCCTAAATTCCTACAGTTCACTATCACTATCAAAGTCCTATACTCACATACGCGAGCCCCATCCGGGGTTAAAGTAAGAATCACAAACTCGCCCTGATTTGTTAGAAACACAATCATTTGCAGAGACTCAAACATGCCCTCGCACAAACGACACGTACACGATTTATCTTCTGAATCAATTTCCATCCCAAAACCTTCCATAAACTCCTTCGGCCTGTGTGATCCCTCATCCGATCCCCATCATTTGTTTTTGACTCTATAATAAAGATTCTATAATAACATTCACTAAAACTAGAACAATTTAATAAGAACACATTTTTATTGTGAAGTTGTAATTATTCAGAACAGACGGTCTGTGATATCACAGTTCTGAATAATTCCAACTTCACACTAAGAATGTGTTCTCCTTAATAATATAAGTTGTATCACTGTGTCCAAAATTTAATAAAAATGAATTGATAATTCTAGAGCCTGCTATCAGATCACTCAAAGGTATTTGAGATTCCGTAAAAATAAGGTAGATGGCTTTCAAATAACGGAACGACAGATGTATTAATTTGAAAAAGTGTAACATATAGATTCGAAAATTTGTCATGAAAAGTATTGGCGCTATAACACAATTGGTAGTGTACTTCCCCGGATTGGAAATAGAGATCCAGGTTCATATCCCGGTGGCGCAAAAACAATATTTTTCGACAAAATTGATTTTGTACGTATATATTTATAATTAATACATTAATTTAGTATGTATATTGTATATAATGTTAAAATTATTAGGAGAACACATTCTTATTGTGAAGTTGTAAATAAGGCTCTTTCAAATAACGGAACGATTAGATGTATTCATATCAAAAAGGTAACATGTAGGTTCGAAAATTTGTCACTTAAAATATTGTCGCTATAGCATAGTTGGATAACGCACCTTCCCCGGTTAGGAAAGAGATCAATATTTTTCGATAGAATTGATTTTATACGTATATCTTTCCAATTGACATATTTAATTCAATTAATATAATAGGGTCCCCTAAAAAAATCTTACACCACTGTTGTTATCTCATATGTCGGAGACAAGAGGGCTCAGCCCTTACCCCTCCCCACTTAACAATCGAATCAGAGACATATGTATAGATCCCCTCATTAGCGATGGTTAAGTACATTACGAACCTAGTCTCATCTGATTGATGCTAAACTATAATTTCGATATCTGCAAAGCAGATAACTCCATTTTTTATAAAATGTTCAGGAGCAACAGAAAACTGTTTAACCCTTCCCAACCCATGCAGTGACACGGGTCTTCCATTATAATTAAACCTGGAATATTTCGGTAAATACATGCAGCATTAAATTCATATTTTAGATAATCCTAAAGAAAATATAAGCGCTCAGGAATGACTAGCGAAAAATCAATTTTGAAAAGGGAATCGTACAAAAACAATTATTTTTTTCCATTCAATCCGTTATAAAATTAATATGTTTGTAAAAATACCATTTGTGATATGAAAGACAGAGAACACTCACTATTTTCACAGTGTAAAGAATAAAAAATATACAAATATAATTATCTCTTTCTCACTCATTAAATGAAGAGAGATAAGAAGGAAGGACACACTGTATACGACTTAATAATGTTTTTAACCATTTTTTCAAAATTGAATGTTCAATATTTAGAGTAAATTCGTGCCATTAAAGCCATTGAAGCTAATAAAAACATTTTTTCTAACTGTTATTTACGGTGACACGAGTTGACAGCGTGGCTGCGTTCGAATATTTTATATCACGGCAAGGTAAAGGTTAATATTAGCAAAAACAAATTAAAAATTTTCAAATATGAATCTAATGATATTGCTAACATCAAGTATTTAATATTATTATATAATCTCAAGTCTCGGTTCTAGTCATTGTTTTTTTTGACTTATGACTGTGATAAAAAATAATAATTGATCTTATATCACCGACTGAAAGATTTCTTTAATATTTTTAGAAAATATTGAAGAATAATACGATAATAACTTTCATTTTTGAGCTGTATTAAATATTACAACAATCTACTTGAAACACCTCACGGTAACACGAGTTGACAGCGTGGCTGCGTGCGGGTATTTTACGTCACGGTAAGGTAAAGGTTAAACTTTGCAATCAAGCTGATTATGAAAATTCTAAAATATTCCGATTTATCTCGCACTTTAGGGAATATTTGGATTTAGCTGAATTGCTTTATTAAAATTGTAAAATGTTATTGGAAGTTAGATGATTTTTCCGTTATACTGTAGTGCAACCATTGTGATATGTGCCTGGTAAAATTAATGGGAATCGTTGGCTTTTAATGTACCATAAAAGAAGAAAATAATGGTATTAAAACAATTTTTTTGACCATAGCTGCTTTACAGATTAAGCTGACATCTTTGAATCACACTCACTAACAGTGATTGAATATCTGAGAATATCGTGATTTATTTTATTTGTATTTTGGTTGTAAACTGTGATTCGGCGCGTGCGCATTAGAGACGAAAATATTCATAGATTCTGCCGAAACGTTCTACGAATTTCACCCGAAACGCTGAGAATTAGACCCTTAAAATAAACTCACATTTTTAACAGTTTACAATCTCTTTGTGATGATATTAAATATTAATTATTCATGTTAGAATATATTTAATATTTAATAATATAAACAAATATGCTAAAAATTATTTTTATTTATTTATTTCGTGTATTGTGATATCGTGCAGCGCGTTCGCATTCAAATCACTGCTATTATCGAATACCAATCACAATCGCACCAGTGAGTCAAGAAAAGCATTTTTTCTCATCACTAAAACAGAGGTCGGGTACGATGAGAGCAAATTTTGTATTGGAGGCTGCGCGATATCGCCCTATCGAACAGCCTCCTTTGTAGCATTAAAAAATAATCAACCAATAGTCAAGAAATAACACCAATGAACTTATTAACACGTCCACCGCGGTGGTGGGTCAGATCTGACCCGGGTGTTAATGAAAATATGAATTACGCTACAAATATTCGTTTAATTCTGTTTTCCTTCTTTTATTAAATATTTCCAAATAATTTGAGATACGAATAAATATTATCGGACGAGATTCAAATGAGTTATTGATAAAAATATGAAAAAATGCTCAATAACTGACCTAAGGCAGTCGCTTTTCAAGTCGAATTTCAGCGCTCACGTCGAAACATATATTGTCAACTTTTTTAGCATATTTCTTACGGTAGGTAGACAAAGGATACCAGGTACGCGTCCATGTATTTGTTTTGACTTATTTTCATTTGGCGGCCCCTAAACAATACCGGTAATATAACTATTTGAGGTGCGCAGCGCCTATCTGTAAGTTTTATGATACTACCTGTTCGGATTCCGACACAGTTTAGAAGCTCCATGGGGAGCAATTGTGATTTATATTTTGACAATTATAATCTAACAATTACAACAAACAATTTACTGACCGGAATTCACAGAACACAATCAAAATTATATATATTTTTAGTATTAGTTGTCTATCGCTATACTTATTTTTTTAAATTACATCAATTACATTTGCTTCTGCTTATAATATTGTTGACTGCGTTCCGTATAAAAAGGGTGTAATTTTTATAATATATTTATTTCACTTCTATAAATATTTTGTTTGAATTATTTTCAACCGGTTTATGTGTAAAAAATTCTAATACATAAAAAATAAACAATACATTTTAATAGTTTATAACCACTGTTACTGCACACCGGCAGGTAGTGCAATCGCCAACCGGCGAGAAGATCACACGCTCAGTGGATGTTTGCATTTTGGCTGAGCAGGGCGTCTGTTGATGCGTGAGAATAATTTTTAATTTTTAACTTTAATTTTTTAGCAGAAACATTACGGCACATCGTGCCATTTCATTGAATCATATTCAAAATGAAATATTTATACAAAATCATACACAAAAACAGAAATCTTGAAATGGAAATGTGGGAACTGACACCACCATATGTCAATTCTGTCATGAAGAAGGAAACAAAATGGTGTATCATATAATTGTAAACATTAAGTAACAGCGTGCAGTTCGTGGATAGTTGGCCATGTTTTATGTGCACCTCGCGTGCGACTACCCCTGCACGTCGATGCGATCTGCTCTGATTCGCCGCCTTGGCGTGTTCATTTGTTTCTTTGATACCCGGGTGGCGACTTCACCGACAGGCCGCCCCCCGCCCGTTAGCGTCGCTCCGCCGTAATTACATAGCGTCAGGGCGACTTGCAGCGGTGCCGGGCGGTGTTGGTATTTTTAATTTTGCGCCTCAAGCAGTCAGGATGCCCCGCGTGTCAGTTGATAACGCAGACAATGAATAGCAGCTGACTCGGCGGTCAACACTGTTCCTCTCCTCGTACATTTTTTAACACACGCGAAACTTAATTACAAAGATATACATATAAAATCAATTTATTGGAAAAATATTAGTGTTACTACAGAGATTCGAACCTGTATCTCTTCCTATCGGCGGAAATGCATTGACCGATCATGCTACATATTTTGGAACTTATATGTTGCGCCTTCAAATTGATTGCAACTCTACTATTTTAAAGAAATCTTATTATATTTAATTTGTATTATTAAAAATATCTGTTCTGAAAAATTGCAACTTCACAATAAGAATAATTTTGGACAGACTAATAAATAATGAATATTATGTTCCAGGCCGATTTTGTTTAGCCACTTTTGTGGTTTGGCAGCTATTTTTCAGTTCGCATTTAGTAGTCGCAGAGAGTACTTGATTACAATTTATTATAGAGTATCTAACACCTCAGTAATGGTTTAAACATTAACTTCTTGGTGGCCGAATTGGATAGTCGATTGGGCCTGCAATATATGTGATTTCAATGGGACGGTGTTACCTCATACAAAGCCCGAGCTACGTATAAAATTTTGAATAATGTCAAAAGGTGGTGATATCGACTGACCTCCTCGATCACCTGATCTGACGGCTCTCGAGACTACAGGATGGTCCAAAAAATATGACAACATTTCGTAAAATGTGATATAATTACATCAAAATTAGTTTAACTATATTAACAATAGCTTACTTACCTATTTACCTAAATTACGTTTCATTTCGACAATTTCCGGTCGCCATCTTTGATTATTAATTTTCCCATTGTTTATATTTGGTTTTTTCAAATTGTCGCCCAGAATTACAAAAAGATCGTATTCTGATCAAAAATTTGCGAACTGACAAACGTCGGGGTGCTAGGAAAATGATCAAAGAGTTTCAAAACAAATCCTGGAGTATTGATAGACATTACAGCAGGACGGAGCTCCATCTCACACAGCCAGAAATACAATCATTTTTGAGAATGTTAATTCCATCTCTCCAGGCGTGTGACCAGAATTAAACCCAGTAGATGATGCAGTATGTTTTGATTATTTCTGATTAGCTAAATATTGTGCAAAAAAAATTATATTAAGAATTATAATTCATTATATTATGTTTTGAAATAACTCCTGTGTCGAGTTTATTAGCACTACTTGAGTTTCGAGAGGCACAGTGGCTCTCGTCGACAGGTGAAGTATTAAACTGACTACACTAAACTAAATACAGAAGACGAGGCTTAGGCGGTAGACCTTTACCGTCACGCTTAAAGATAATAAAATTAATAATTTAGAAAGTTTAGATATAAAAAGGGTATTAATTTGCCGTCCGCCAGTAACTCTACCCCCTCCCCATCCATCTGTCAGTATCTAATTACTTGTATGTCTGCCACCTAAGCCGTGCCTCCTATATTTAAAAACATTATTATCATTATTATAATCATACCAACAAAATGTAAAAAAAAATACCAACAAAATAAAATGAATAGATGGGTGAAATTTAATACAGTTTAATACTTCACCTGTTGATGACAGTTACTGTTTCACTCGAAACTCGAGTAGTGCTAATAAACTCAAGTAGAGTTATAACATCGTTTCATTTATATCCATCCATTATGATGGAATCACTGACCAATATTGCTATTTTTCTTTAGGGTCACATCATACAGCCCTCGTAGAATCTTATATTTCGTTCAACTTTTCAAAATTCAACTGAAGAGGATATAAAATTCTTCAACTACCCCACTTAGAAGGTTGTTGCCGTCAAATTAAATGGCTATTAAATCCCTCAACCTTTTAAGCGTCAGGCACGCGATAGCCTTATACACCCTTATACCCAGGGGCGCGTGCACATTCAGTTATCTATATTCCGTGCAAGCCTTAAGGTAGTAGTAAAACTGCATTGTGTAGGGTGTTCAGCGAAAAAATTCCAAGATTAAATTGCATAAGCATACAATCAAATCGCCCATTTTTGCTCCCACATTCGTACAAGTAGAACAGCCATGGAGACATTACACAACCCTGCTAGACACCCTTTGTAATGTCAAAACCACGGCGTGAATGTTCCATTAATTCTTACACACACAGAACTTCCTTCACATTCTCCCCTCCTGAACAGTGTCTGAACGAGGGGGTGGGGAAACGAGATGTAGGAAGGGCCGTAAAAATTTGGTATACGGACAGAACAAAAAGGGGCTAAAAGACCAACCAGGAAGCACGACTTACATGGATCTTCTTGCTGTGCTAACAGCTCTCCTGAACTTCTTCGATGTTTAGCACGAAATACTGTGTGTCAATGGAGACAGAAACGCAATATTGATTTAAGTCATAGACAACACGCAGAAAAAGTTGTGCTCTGTGGTAATGGTAATTGTAAGGGGGGGGGGGAGGCAGACAGGTATAGTAAACACGATGGAGCATCCACATACGCATGTCATAAATACCGAACAAGCAGTTAATCTAAACTATTAAATAAGAATTGTACCTGTGTGTAGATATTTCTCGTCCCGCGGGCCGCGACTTCAGAATCGGGGTCAATCTGCCTTTGTTCCACACACGCCACCCTCGAATTCCACCCCCGAAATGTGCGCTGTATTTAAATATCGATTATTTTGCAAAATAAACGACCGCTCCCACCACAGAGTTTTGTATTTTGCAATTTCAGTCTGCACCGCGTTCCGTCAGGTAGATCTTCTGAATGTCCGCCATTGAACCCTCTCGGGAAATATCTCCGTGTCAAAATTAACCCCAGTACCCAAATAATAATAAATATATTATTAATTAAGAGAAAATAGCTCAGTGGTATTTGAGATTCCGTAAAAATAAGGCAGATGGCTCTTTCAAATAATGAAACGATTAAAAATATTCATATCAAAAGGTTCGAAAATTTGTCGCTGTAGCATAGTTGGATAATGCACCTTCCCCGGTTAGAAAAGAGATCCCGGCGGCGCAACAGCAATATTTTTCTATAAAATTGATTTAATATGTATATCTTTCTATTTAATATATTTAATTAATATTTAAAATATCACAGAGCTGTGTTCTGAATAATTACAACTCCACAATAAGAATGTGTTCTCCTAATAATAAAGTTGTATCAATGTGTCCAAAATTTAATAAAAATGAATTGATAATTCTGGCGTATGTTATCAGATCACTCAAAGGTATTTGAGGTTCCGTAAAAATAAGATAGGTGGCTCTTTCAAATGATGTAACGATTAAATGTATTCATATCAAAAGGTTCGAAAATTTGTCGCTAAAAATATTGTCGCTATAGCATAGTTGTTCGAAAAGAGATCCAGTAATTAATATATTTAATTCATATGTATAATTAAATATCATTCCCCAGTGAACTTTGCACGTATTCGTGAAACTAATACTCATATATTTTTTTAATTGTAGCGATCGAGTACTCCCCTGACATTTTTAATAAATTTTTTTTAATATGATTAAGCCACTAAATATTTAATGAAGGAAGGGCTCCTGGACCAGTGTAGCCCAGTGGGTGATAATATTACTTAAACATCTAAAACTAACAATTACAAATTGAAAAAATAATAATTTACGATTGTATATCTTGTACGATTGTATATCTTGTACTTGTAAAGGAAGTAAGGAAGGAAATAAGCGACTTTGATTGTGAGATAAGGGTCGATGATGGGAGGGAATCCGGTCGAAGGAGCAGTGGATCTCGGGGAATAGGTAAACTGAAAGACTGCTCGCCTTGCCTCGTGTATGACGCCACCAAACAGCACGCGGGCGAGCAAATCACCGCTTGCGAATGAAGACGGCGATACCACTCACTTCACCCGCGGCTCACGCAATAATCACTGTGCACAAATCGCACGATCACAATACAATGCTGAGTTGAACAAAATCCACACCGCTAATGTAATCACGGTGTCGCAAGCGAACATGTATCGCGACGCATTGACGTCTGCTGACGTCATTCACACTGAAAAGGATGAGTGGAAATTTGAACGTGGAAAGGTGTCAATAATATAGGTCGCGACCGATTCTCAAGAAGTGCCAATTTTGTGTTCGATGAATACGAAACAGAGACCATTCCCATTTTTCCGAGACTAGCACGCCGACACCACACATTACCTTACCCACAGACTGGGTCTAGCCGGTGGCGTGATATTCTGACAGTCTATCGCACAGCGTAACAATATGACGTCCACGGAAGACTCGGCACGATCAGATAAATTAGGTAAAATACTCAAAGAATCAATTATCAACGAGCTTGTTTTTTTAAAAATTATATTATAACATAACCAAAAACGAAAACAAACTAATAACATATCGTGTTGAATTATCACTCAGGATCGTAGTCACCATCAACGTCAATTACTGCTTCCCATTTACTTGGAAGACGGACGATTCCGCTGGCGAAGAAGCTTTGCAATCCACGATTTGACATCTTCCATCAACTTCTCCAAATCGCAATAAACTTTGCCAACCCTTCAATTTTATGTGGTAGTCTGCGGGGGCCTCGGTAGGAGATGGCAGCAGATGGGGTAGCAAATCCCATTTCTCGCTAGCGATAGATTTTATTATACGGAGTTCGACATGAGAGCGAGCGTTGTCGTGGCGGAAAACAATTTAAAGATATAAAGATAGAATGGCAATATAAAGGCGATCAAGCTGAGCCAGATACACGTCGCTGATGATGCTGTACTCCCTTTTTTATGACGAAGCACTCGGTAAAATATTGTTACGGGAGAAACGGAGCGGTCAGCGTTCTATCCGCGCTCGCGCGGTTCCCTCCGTCACCGGCTTATCAATCGGTGTGCATGAAAAGAGTCCTGCTCAATTACTTTTAGCTAACGACCGTTCCTCTTCACCTATGGTGCAATTATAAACTATTGTGTAATTCGGACTGGAAGGGAATCTAATCTAAATAATCAAAGAGGTTTATTTTCACTTGGCTTGTTTAATACAAAATAGTACAAAATCAGATTACAAACAATCTCTCCATTCGACCATTAAATGCCACCAAAACAAAGAATGGAAACTACGATAGTTGATACAACCAATCGCAGCAAGTCTCTCAGATCCGAAGTAATCCAAATATACACAAATCCTGGCGACGCTTCGAAATCTTGACTACAACCCCACCTCCATTTGACACTGAACAGTCACATAACCTTACAGTCCCATGCGCAGTATCTAACGCATCCGTCCGATCCTGGCCGTCACGCTGAATGTGCCCGATGATCGATGGCCTGAAAGCATCCCATTGCTCCATCCCAAATGGTGACAACTGTGACGCCAACTCCAATTTATTTGATCCTTAACATAGTACATACATAAGCACTCCTATATATGCTCTAATATATACAAGATTAAAGTATTTTCTTTTACTATAACACATTTAGTCAGTTTCATTTTAAATCTATCCAATTTCTCTTCCTTTCTTATGTTTTCTGGCATTTCATTAAAGATCTTCACCGCACTGTACATCATCGATTTCTGAGATTTGTCCTTCTTCCTGAACGGCAGTTTTGGTCTATTCCTTCCCCTTGTAACGGTGCTCGTGCTCATGTTAATTTGCATCAATTCAGCTGATATTTTCTTATTGAGGATATTGTAAATAGATACCATTATTAGGAGAACACAATCTTATTGTGAATCTGTAATTATTCAGAACATAAATACTAATTAAATGTATTAATATTAAAAAGGTAATTTATAGGTTCGAAAATTAGCTGTAGCATAGTTGGATAATGCACCTTCCCCGATTTGGAAAGGGATCCCTGTGGCGCAACAATATTTTTCGATAAAATTGATTTTATATGTAAATCTTTCAAATTAATATATTTAATTCATATTTAAAATACCATTGTATTATCGGGTGCCTCTACCCCGTAGCCAGAAAAGGAAATGATCATTTTTGCACAGGAAGAGGTACCATGCAAACTAGATACTACAATATCGTACAGATAGTGCGCTAGTATTCGCAAGATATGATTCTTACCATTAATTCCATGACCGACTAGCCTACTGGAGAAGAAGTGCTAGCGCCGTGCGGTGTCGTCAACGTATCGAGTTATAAAAAAGATTACAACTTGAGTGATTGAATTCTTACACGACAATATGTTGAAGATTGCAGAGCTGCCTGTTCTACCATCTCGGGCCGGCTGGTGAAACGAGACGACGCGGCGACGAGAGGTCAGTCCGTGTTCAGTCAGTGTTGGTTGTGTTGTAAATCTCAACTCCGTCTCGCTTTTGTCTCGCTCCGAGAGAGTCGCTCTCTGTGCTGCAAAGCTTTGTGCGATATTTCGCTAATGTACATACTGTCTTTAACACATTCAAATCTTATCTTCCGTGCTTAAGTGTAAAAAGTTTAACATGCCACTGAGAATTCTTCTAATCCAGACACCTGGGAGTGATCGTGGACTCTGGACCTGAACCTCCAGGCAGTAGAATGCACTATAACGTGAAGATTGTCATTATCAGTACTTAAATGGCGAGTATTTTCAACTATCTCAATTCAAAATGCAACCATTCGTATTCGTGATCTGAGGATGGCAATATTGTAATAAATGTTAAGTGTCTACAGGGTGGCCCAAAAAAAGAGTATAATGAGTTGAACTATATCAACAACAGCTTAAATAGTCAACTAATTTACTTACTTTACTTACAGTTTTCGGTCGCCATCTTTGAATATTAATTTTTCATTATTTATATTTGTTTTTATTTTCAAATTGTTACCAAAAATGACAAAAATAGACCGTATTCTGATCACCGTATTGCGAACTGACAAACGTCGGGGGGCTAAGAAAATTATCAAAGCGTTTCAAAACAAAGCCTGGAGTATAGCTAGACATTACAGCAGGACGGAGCTCCATCTCACACAGCCAGAAATACAATCAACTTTCATCTCGCCAGGGGTGTGGCCACCGAACAGGACAGCAGATGATGCAGTACGGGGTGTTTTGATCATTTCTGATCAGCTAAATATTGTGCAAAAAATATTACTGTCACTTTTTTTGGGCCACCCTGTACACAGTTAATATTTGTTAATAATTCGTATAATAAATAAAAATTTCAATCCACAATTTTTTTAATTAAATTTATAACCAGTTTAATGTATTTATTCTTTTATTCTACTTGTTTAATTTTCTTGATACGCATTCCGCCTTGTAAGGGTATTATCAATTTAACAATTTAACACGACAACTTGTATTTATATTAAAGAAAGACAGCTATACAATTGTATTTACATGAGATGAACAGGGACAGTATTGTTCATTGAAATTCTGAGAGTTCATATAAATTTTTGGACGATTCTCTTTTCACATAAAGTAAATATTTTATTTTTACATATATAATTACAGAGTTCTACAAATTTGCCTTAGTAATAGTAAAAAAAAATTTATTTATTATTCATGTCCGTGGGTATATTTGTATGTAATTTTTTTTTGTTCAGATATCTAATTGTGTGTTATATATGCGAATGAGACTTTCACCGCGGAACGAGGTGAAATAATAGTCTATTCACAGTGAAATGGCAAACCAAACTGAGCACAAATCAACTGTCAAATTGGCTGTCGCTAGAAAAAATGTTGCCAATTCTAAAAACAAACCTCTATATAAACATTCTAAACAACAGCACTTGTTGTGTGTGCCTGTTTTGTGTATTTTCTCACTAACCCTCCTCTCTTCCTCAGGGCGGGAGTGCACCCGGGAGACGGACTGCGCCGGCATCCAGGGCACCAGCTGCGTGCGGGGGCCCAGCGACGGCAAGATGCGCTGCCTGTGCGGAGACAACACCAGCCCCCTCAACGGAAGGTGCGAGGCCAAGGTCAAAGGTAACACTCAAACTTTACACGTTCGTCATAAATGCTGCCGCCTACTTAGATGTCATTCTGAAAATAATATTTTTTGTTACATACTTGCGCGATAAGTATAAAACCTGTACATTACTAAAAATTTTGTGAAACAAATGTAAATTAAATAATTGGATTAACATTATTTTACAATTAGCGCCATCTGTGTACCAGTGGAGACTTGAATTGCTTGGTTCTAAAAACTACCACAACTCTTGACGCTCTTGCGTATTCGCCGCATCGAGCTATTCACATTACTCTGTTCTGTCTTTAAGCTACTGAATTACTCAAGTCAAGAATCGTTACTTATGCTGTTTTTTAACAGAATAACATTAGAAAGGGTTACAACTGCGTGCAATTCATCGAAGTGTCTACTTCCTCTTTTACTAATTCGCGAATTTTACTATCTTAATGTTTTTAACGTGTTTATTTCATGATTGTTCTTTAAATTTAGCGCATGGATTAGTTTTTGATTTGATAAATAAAAACTTTAATAAAAATAATTATTTCCTTTAGTTATTACGTGAAGGATTTTCAAACAATAAATGAATCATGTTCAGTCATAGAAAGTATTATTTTACGTTAAAACTTAAACTCTAAAAACACTATTAACAGTACTCTAAAATTACAAATAAATACGTGGTAGGGTCGTATAAACCACGAATTTATTTTGTCTAAAGACGTTGGTTAAACGAAAGTACACATATTATATAATATCATTGGTAACAGCGTAACCTTACTCTATACCTACTGCACGCCACTGCTCTTAGATGTTTATTGGTATTATGATACATAACGGAGCCAAACGGTAGCGAAAAGCCTTCATCCTTTTAAGCCTGCCACACACACACACGCACATACATCTATCACCGGCGGCGCTGGCGCACTGACACACGATCTCAAGGACATTTATAAAATTAATTTTGACTAGGTTCACTCGGTTCCCTGCGGCCCGGAAAAACTCGACAATAGAATGGCCAAACAAGTTTCTCAGCCGCGATGGTCTCCTTCTTCTAGGCGCAACGTCTCATCTCTTTTCGGATTTGCATTGTTTTAAATGGGCGCTTATCTTTCTTTAATACAAATTAAATTAATCAACTAGAAAGATATGTAGAAAAAAACAGAACAGATTTTTTTTTCATGTACGTAAGAGCATTGCCAATCCAACAATTGAACTCAACAATTTGTATTTATAATGGGAGACAGCTATACAATTTTATTTGTACGAGATGAAAAGAGACAACATTATTCATTGGAGTTCAAAGGATTTCAATATATTTTGAATACTTGTGATTATTCTAAGTAATCGTTCAGTTTCAACACTGATGATATTTTTATAATAAATACATATTAAATTTATTAATTAGAAAGATATACAAATAACCTAGAAACGAGCATTAACCGATTATGCTACACCAACACAGTGCATTGATACAATCTGGTGGGTCACAGTCCAAGATGACTGAAAGCAAGATCATCTCCATGGTGAAATTGTATTAAAAATAGACAGTGCAGTGACATTATAACTACGCCTACAACCCAGATCCATTTATGACAGGAAATAAAGAAATAACGTATAGTTAAAGAAAGGATCACTTGATTGTAGTTAGAAAGATATATGACACAGGTATTGATGGCACCAGAAGTAGAGGACGTCCGCCGAAGACTTGCCACGACCAGGTTCTGTTAGAGGTCTTAACAATCGGCGAGATGTGTCAGCGCAGAAGAGTGTGGCGTTCTGTCCTCTCTGGCAGCCGTAACGATGGTAACCTTGTTAATTAGTCAGATCTGAATGAAGCAAATAAAATAGTTTTCAAAGTTTATCTCCGTGAAGCTGTTTAGAGCACGCGTCGTAATCCAGTTTACCTCCGCTCGTGGGCCTCTAAATATGTTCCTTCACATTTTTCTTACACATCTCACGTTGTAATCCCTCCAGATTATCAGTTTACCCTTCGGAAATCAATTTTTAATGGATAATTCCCCTCCTATCAAAAAAAAAAAAAACCTATTAACCTTTCCTCTCCTGAGATGTAAAACTGAGTTGACATTGCCTTTAATGATGTGAATATCTCAGTAAATATACTAAATACAGACTTCACATTTTAGATATTCTGTATTGGATAAAATAATTATAATATACAGGGTGGCCCAAAAAAAAGTGAGAATATCACGTAACACATGTGTTATTTCAAAACATAATATAACACCCCCTTATTGCATCAGCTAGTGGGCTCAAATCTGGCCTGCAAGGTGGCCACACGCCTGGTGAGCTGAAATTAACATTATCACGACGAAGTTGATTGTATTTCTGGCTGTGTGAGATGGAGCTCCGTCCTGCTGTGACGTCTAGCTATACTCCAGGCTTTGTTTCGAAACTATCATCAACGAAATGAATGTTTGGAACAAGTAGATGAGTTTGTGTATTCGGGAAGTATGTTTGATAGAAACGGAAAGGAGGATGACTGCAGGGAACAAAGTGAACGGCGCTTTGAATGGAATCATATCTAACGGGAATTTGTCAACCGAGGCAAGACTGGCGGTGCACAGTGGAGTCCTGGTACCGACAGTGAGGCCTGGAGCTGGCAGGAAAGGAACAAAAGTAGAACGAATGCAGTGGAAATGAGATCACTAAGGCGTATTTGTGGCAAATCTATTTATGACAGAGTAAAGAATGAAGAAATAAGGAAAGAATGTAAAACTGATGTTAGTATAGTGAGTAAGATTAAGAAAGGATCACTTAGGTGGTTTGGTCATATGGAAAGGATGAATGAGGAGAGAATGGTAAGAAAGATATATGACGCAAGTGTTGATGGAACCAGAAATAGAGGACGGCCGCGGAAGACTTGGCACGACCAGGTAAACCAGATAATGGAGGATGGTTCTGTTAGAAGCCTCAACAATCGGCGAGCTTGTATGACAAGATGTTTGAATGTGGATGAGGCGAGAATTGTATGTCAGGACAGAAGAGTGTGGCGCTCTATCCTCTCTGCTTACCCCCACGGGGAAACGGCGTGATGGTAAGTAAGTAAGTAAGTAAGTAAGTACACTGAGTTTAGAGCATCGGAATGCGCGTTTTCAGTACCTTAAGGGAAAGGTTAATAAACTAGATAGGCGTCGTTGTGACATATATTAAAATGTTTTGATATTGATATGAGCAACGTAAACCCAAGTTTAATTTATAGTACAGATGAATCAGAAGCATGGATATCCAACAATTTACTATAATATATACAATTCTTTTACTAATAACTCACTAGTCCTACAACACTCCCACTCCACATATTTTTATTATATTCTTACTTTTTTATTCATATTTGATTTCTCTTTTTATTCCAAATAACACCACAACAGCATGAAAAAAAAAATTGGCTACTTTAACACAGACTTTAGTCTAGGAAAGTAGCCAGGACAACGCTGTATATATCAGAGGTGGGGTCTACTCCACCCCACACAATAAACTATGTATTATGTATGTTTATTATGTATCCACCTCTGTTAGTACAAAAATATGGATGTCAAAATATATATAAATAAATAAATAAAATTTAGCCGGGGATAATTTCGCGACGGACGAGATTATCCCCGGGATAGGAGAGCGCCTCGCGCTCCAGGGTTAAGGTCCGGCCAATCAGACGCTTTCTCACGGCGAAACGGCCCAACATTTTAATATCTCAATAACTCCGGCGAAAACGAATCGCCGGCCGTCTCTATTTAAAATTTTACTATTCGCATTAAATATTATTAAACGTACAAAAAAGTGTAATTTGAGAGAACGATTCCACTTCGCGTAAACTAATATTCCCGACACGCGATCCCCGCGCGGGGAGAGCCCGCGGGCGCTTGCCTCGTTTTTATTAGGGGGCGGGGTAATATTAATCATGGCGTGATCGTAATGAGAACACTACGCAAAAATTATTTTTGGCGAACTAAACACTCCAACGGCCCGAAGTTAACCCCTGCAGGGCCGAAGCAATGTGCAATCCCATACTCAGATGCATAAAATAGAATGATTTCTGTCTACTACCCCCTCTTCATATACCAGAACACGATCTATTTCTAAGTTGTACCTTCGATCTGACAAGAATTTACTATCGGGTGCGTTTATTGCTTTGATTTGCTTATTGCGTTATTTGTTTTGGTTTCTCGCTACTGTGCGCGTATGTGACGGATGACTTTTGAAACAGCTGTGAAGAGTCCGCCATTTTTAACTAACGTAAAATTAATATGTTCCCGTAAATATCTTCGACAGCTGTTGTACCCGGGTTTCTTATTGACAATGGTCGTGTATGCAGAATGAACACTACCACTAACCTAGATTGACAGTAGCTGTCGTGATTGGTCCAATGTTATTGTTCTTCATATAAATCTGGGTACTGACTAAAATGCGCACTCGGATTATTGAGAGCTCCTTACCACACGATGTACTAATCCTAATTGCGCTCCGCTGGTCGTTTAACCGCGATCCTTCAATCTCATTTACACACGTAAAATAACCAATACCAACCAACAATAAATTCCAGAGGTGCCAGTCCAAGGAACAAAAGGTGCGTAAACATACGGAATGTAGGTACTATCGATAAGTAAATATTTTTTACCATCGCTAGATTACGTAATACCGAATAAAATGTATATATAATAGATATGAATATGTTACAATAAAATAAACTAATTACTGATAATTTATTGCGGTAAAGATTGGAGCCATCTTCTAAAGATGCTGCTCGGAAGACGTCGATACGTAACCGTACGTCTATATGTCTGCTGGGCGTTGTGTTGCGAACACCGCTTTTGCTGGGTGCGTTCAGATTCATTAGGAGGCGGTAGCCTTTCACACACATATCCCAAAGTTCCAAGTAGTCTATCACCTCGTTCAATCTTTGATTAGGCTACCACGTTTTGGTCAGCGTCGGCGTTGCGCACAGGCGCCTCCCTGTGGCGGCCAAATCAAGAGGGTGGCCGAAAAATATATAGAAATCGAATAACAAAGTTGCAAAACGATAATAGATAGATAATATAATAGATTTAAATAAAAATGCAGTCAACACTAGTGTCCAGAACATTTTTTGGTAAAAAACCGACCTTGGGCGAGTGTCAAAATGCCGGCCTATCAAAATACCGCCCCTAATGCGTGTGGTACGCGGGTGGCCGATTTAAAGTCTAGCACCGGCGCTGGTATTGGTCACCAAGTTTTATAAAACCAATCTAGGCTATTTCTCTCTCCAGTACAGAATTTTTAATTACTACAACTAGAGGTTTGTTTTTGAAATTGACAACAATTTTTCCCGGGACAGCCAATTCGACAGCTGACAGCTGATTTGTGCTCAGTTTGGTTTGCCATTTTACGGTCGACATAATCGTCCATCCGAGCAAGTAATTCGAATAACCGCGGGTCGTTTTCGCACCACGCATACTCTAATTGATAATACGCATCCGTAGAGACGTCGTGCAGTGCGCACCAAAGAAGCTGTTAGGCCAGAACGTTACAGTCAATGGAGAACGCTACAGAGCCATGATTATTGACTTCTTCGTTCCCCAAGTGAATGGCATTGATGTGGAAGAGCTGCGGCTTCTACAAGACGGCGCCACATGCCGCACAGCGCGCGACACAATCTATTTATTGAAGGAAACGCATAATGTCGCTTAGTAGACCTGTGAATTATCTTCCATGATGTGTGATTTAACATGTGATGTCATATGAAGTCGCTAGTCTACGCCGATAAACAGTAATGTCACAAACTTACCTTACCTTAAAGCTTTTTTATGTATTTTATTGCATTTTAAATTTTTTATCTATACCTCTGAAAAAATATCCTTTAGATGATCCATTAATACTTAGTGAGATATATTCTTCATAACATAGGCTTATTATTACACATGTAAAAAGATCGTATTCTGATCAAAAATTTGCGAACTGACAAACGTCGGGGGGCTAGGAAAATGATCAAAGAATTTCAAAACAAAGCCTGGAGTATAATAGCTAGACATTACAGCAGGACGGAGCTCCATCTCACACGGCCAGAAATACAATCAACTTTCTCCATCGTGAGAATGTTAATTCCATCTCGCCAGGCTTGTGGCCAGTAGATGATGCAGTATGGGGTGTTTTGATGATTTCTGATTAGCTGAATATTGTGTTACGACATGTACTTACTTTTTGGGGCCAACCCTCTATGTTGTACGATATCCTTACTTGTGCTGTTTCACAGCTTGAATTCATTTTGCTTAAAGACGTCGGTTAAACGAAAATTCATGAACCTATGTACAATGCAGCATATATTATATAGTATAGTTATAGCCGTATGTACTCTCCGATAGCTGGTCCTGGGTTTTCTATTTGTAATGTTGAATACATTGATTCAATCCATGCAAATATAAATACACCGACCTTTGCGAAACTGGGCTGTTACACGCCGATGGTCGCTCTTTTTGTTGTCTCTGCTGGGCAGCCTCCGAAACTTTATATAAAAATCACCGCCTTAAATATATTCGATAGAACAGAAAATCATATCTCACCAGAAGAAGTTTCATCGAATATTCATCATTTATACGAGGCCTACCTATCGAAGTATAAAAACGCTTAAATTAATAATACATGGTAACAGCATAACGTAAGTCTATACCTTCCGCACGCCACTGTGTGTACAACTCATGAAACATTGGACGGTGGATTCACCAGAGTCGTCACCAGGATTCATCATGTGATTTGAGCTGTCCTCCTTACACCGTACTGCACGAACGGTTGAAAACATATTGTTTGCTGACGAAGCACATTTTCATATCGATGGCTATGTTAATAAATAGAACATGAGATACTGGTGCCCCGACAATCCAAAGAAACGCCGTCAAAAACGTTTGTATTATCCAAAAACGAACAGTGCGGTGTGCAATTTCTGTCCGAGAGATAATTGACCCTTATTTTTTAACTGTCACTGCTGACGCGTATTGCCGAATGATCGACGAGTTTTTGGTACCGCAACTCCAGCCGTTTCCCGGGTTCAACAACGGGACACAATTACAGCAAGACGGGGCCACTCCACACACAACTAGAATTTTAATAGAGAACCTAAAGGGAATTTTAAATTTAAATTAATTCAAAAGTAGAGACATACCCTGGGCACCTCGGTCACCAGATCTTACACCGCGCGACTTTTTTTTGTGGGGATACCTTAAGTCGAAAGTTTACAGCAACAATTCTCGAACAATTCAGACCCTACAAGAAAATATCCGCCGTGAAGTTGCTGCCGTTGAACCGACGCTTTGCTCTCGCGTGTTCGCAAATTTAAGACTCCGATCGCAAGTGTCTTGAGAGAAATGGGCGGCATTTAGACGATATTGTTCATAAAACGTAAAATCCGCATCGTTAAACTTCATTTTGTGTAAATGAAATATGAGAATAACATTATAGTTTTTTTATTTATTTAATATTAAACTAGAAAATTTTCCAATGGATATCTTTATTTTGAAGGCGTCTATTTTCCGCTTGTCCCTATTGACTGTAGACTATCAACAACTATGTCCAAGTCTCCATGAAGATGAAGATTGGAAAGAGAAGAATGTGAAGACGTCACTGTCTTTCCTTTTTCTCTGCAGTTGGTTCGTAAATATAAGTGTTAAGTGTGACTCAATCCATTTTATGTGTCGTCCACTGTCCACTACTGCACCTTAATTTTCCATCTGTATGTAAAACTCCTCTATGGATTCATGACGCTGAAGGGTCTAAATTTTTTAAATTTTGCGAAAATTGCTAACAACCACATTGAACTTCTTTTGCATACACTTAAATAAAGTCGCGTGTTTTTATTAGCTTTGATGAGTGGGACCGACAAGGAAACCGGTCCCGGGAAAGGATGGGTCTCTACCCTTCCAGCTGTTCTTTATCAGTTGGTTCATAATGGGCTCTGATTCGATTGTTAAAGGGGGGAGGGATAAGGGTTGAGCCCTCTAGTCTCCGACATATGAGATAACAACAATTCGAAAGATTTTTTGGGGGCACCCTATTCGTGGAACACGGTGAAATTGGTTTTTTTTTAATATCAGATAATTTTAACTTTTTATATAATTGTATAAGTAGTCGCAAAAATGGTTAAAAAAATTAATATAATACTTAATCCTTTTTTTATTTGATTATGTTGAATTTTTTATATTTTTTTATGTTTTTAGTGAAAGTTTTTATAGAACCTTTTTAATAATTTTATTCAATAGGGTTCAAAAACAGAGTAAAGAAGTGAAATGTGTCGAAGATGATGGGGATCGGATTAGGGATCATATAGGCCGAAGGGTTTGGGATGGAAATTAGTGAGGGTATGTTTGAGTATCTGTGAAATCATCATGGGTAAATATAGAAGTGGCTAAGAGAAGCGGGGTCGTGCATTGTACTGTCCACGAGACGCACAACATCACGTCACACCTCAATGGTATCACGATCATCAGGGAGACTATATTTTCGAAGACCAGAGCAAGTTGTGTCAGCTATGTATATCCATTTAATCGGTAATCGAAACACTTTGTTCAGTTTATACAGGGTGTTCTGTAAGCAGTGGTCCAAACGAAAACCATCGATAGCTGAAACCGCGCCCTATCAAAATAATCAATCATAGGTCTAATAAATGACACATTTTTCGAGATATTTGAACATTTGTGCATTTTTAAATAATTAGTACCCTTTGTCATCTTTGTAATGAGTTTTTTTTTAATATTTCTAAATTTACATTAAACTGAGAAGTTTTCAAGTTAACGAGCGATTGGATCATAATCTTACTACGTTGAAAAATCAAAAATAATAATCGACACGTTGTTTTGGAAACGATATTCTAAAAAGTAAGAAAGGGTACAAATTATTCGAAAGTTTTCTTTTGGACCGCCACTTTCGGGACACCCTGAATATCCTGCAGATTTAAGGGCTTAAAGATCCCTGATACATAATGATTGATGGCAAATAAAAGAAAAAATTTCTTACCGAATAAAAATAAATTAACGATTCGAAATAAAACGGAGTTGTCGCGTTCAAATTACCGACCCGATTACCATAGACAAAGAAAAATGTACGAAACGTCAGATTTAAAAATGGAACGATTAGTTTTTATTACCTTTGTGGCTGGCGGATTTAAGTGGCCAATAAAAATTATAGATAATTATTTATTCGGAAGCGAAGGTCCGGTGACCGCGGAATTAGTATACAGCTGGCTGTTGTGGCCTTCTGCAGACCAGTAGGGCTGTGTAGGTAAAGGAGGACAGGACCGGCGCAGCTTTTATACCGACGATCGCGTGCCTAGGGCGCGAGAGTCATCTGAGGTGTAATTTGTTCATTGCTTTTCATCAACAAGTCATTAATGAACTTGTATGTAAAACTAGTTTAAGATAATCTGCTACAAAATACATTTTTTAATGATTCTAAATTAAAATCACTAAAATTACAAGATTTCGTTTGAAATAAATAAATAAATAAATTATAAAGAAAGGTATAAGGACAGAAGGAATCTGGTCTTACCTTGATCTCAATCTCGTGAGCTGAACTCCACTTTTCACTTTTCTCGACCAGCACTGAAGGAGAAAGGTTTCGCTGCTCTTATGTATTGGGTCATATGACGGCTGTGCCGCTCCGTCTTGTCACTATGTGCGAGAAGAAATCGCACAACGTGTCTATCTGCATTAAAATGAGTAGGAACCATATGTGAGCTTTTGCTTATAAACGATCCTGGGTAAGCGGCGGGTTCATTTACCCTCATTGGTTTAAAAAATAAATATATATATATTTATCTTATTATAGTATGTCAGTATGTATAAATTAATTAATTAATTAAAATTTGTGCTGCAAAGTAAGTAAACTAAACATTTTATTTAAAATTTCCGCACATAAGTACAGAAGTGCGTTGTTTCCAAGGTCAATGAAGTCTATTCTCCTGATACACGATAGTCTCTGGCTTTAAAATCGTTGGTTTATGATAGGCAACACACGTTCGAACCACTAACACCAATTGTGCGCACAACTTCCGGCGGACAGTAGAGGCTCAAAAGATCAACACGACCCACCCAAGAATGGCTCCTTTATCTATCTGCATTTTATTCTTCCACTGAATCCACAGGTTTTCTAGCTTCAAAACACGTATTCCTCTCACTTGTTCCGTACAAAATACTCTTGAACACACACTTCTGTGATAGCGCAAAGTGACATACAAGCACCATGCACAATAGTAGGATGAAAATATTTATAGGTACGCATGGTAGAGAGAAACCGATTACACTCAATAGTCAGTCTGACGAGTTCGACAGCAGGATTTAACCCAATTTAACACATACTCTGCGGTGGTGGGTCAGATTTGACCCGGATGTTCGTAAAAATATGAATTACGCTACAAATATTCGTTTAATGCTGTTTTCTTTCTAGCTAATCTTTTATTAAATAATACATTCAAATGAATTATTGATAAAAATGTGAAAAAACAATCAAAAACTGTCCTAAGACAGTCGGATTGAATCTCAGCGCTTACGCCGAAACATATATTGTCAACTTTTTGAGCGGGTAGACAAAGGTTACATGTATTTGTTTTGACTTATTTTCGTCTGGCGGCCCCTAGACAATGCAAGTAATATAATTATTTGAGTAGCGCTGCGTCTACCTGTAAGTTTTATGACACTACCTGCTCGGGTTCCGACGAGAAAATCACATGGTCAGTAGATGTTTGTATTTTGGCTGTGTAGGACGTCTGTTGATGCGTGAGAATATGTACATTATTCGTAATTAATATTTTTTAATTTTTAACTTTAATTTTTTAGCAGAAACATTACGGCACATCGTGCCATCTCATTAAATCATATTTAAAATGAAATATCTATAAAAAAAAATTCCCACAACACAACTCCAATGATCAAACATTAACTCTACTGGGTCCAAAACCATAGATAACACCACAGAAAAGGTCGTACTCTGGGCAGAATAGGTCGGTAATAGATAAGAACCATTATCTATACGTCGCTTTCACATGCTCGCAAGACTGCAATCATGTTATAAACATATGAACACCAATCGTTAGTGTTAATGGATGAGATTTCTTTATAATTTAACGTTCTAGGCAGAAGTCAGCCCGTAGCCAAAGTCTACTATCCCGTGCCCAAGTTGCTCAGATGTTTTTAAATTCAGGATTGTACCCTTAGCCGTGAAGGACAGTCATCTTCAGATACAAGGGATAGCTGATGACGATGAGATGTATACTATTAGCGCGTAATAGATAAAAACCAATGAAGCTTAACAAAATGACGTGTGTGTGTCTGATGCAATAATTCCAACGGAACGAAAAAAATACGGCTAAAAAAAAAAACAGAATTAAAATATGTAATAAATATGCTTAGAAATTTCATTTCTTTTCGGCCTGTTGTGAGCTACGAAGAGCCAGATTCAAAGTTCACAATTGGAAGAAAATGAAGGAATATTAAATCCAGTCAACTCTTTAAAATACGCCCTAAACCCAGTTGTATTTTGTGGCTTATTAGTTAAATGCCGACACAATGAACTGACAGGAAGCGAAATGTGCAAGTCAGGCCGCGTTCATCAACTCTGGGCCGCGTCAACTTGCTGCCGCGAGCCGGTTCCGATACGAATCTTGAGGCAAACGTCAAATTTAAACTGTTAACCTTTCCTCTCCGAAGATGCATACCGAGTTGACATTATATAAATATACTTAATACGGAGTTCACATTTTATATATTCTGTATAGGATAAAATAATTACAATATACAGAGTGGTTCAAAAAAAGTGAGAATATCTCCTAACACACGAGTTATTTAAAAACCCATATTGCATAATTTATTAGCCTGTTCGGTGACCACACGCCTGGCTCGATGAAATTAACATTCTCACGACGAAGAAATTCGATTGTATTTCTTGGCTGTATGAGATGGAGCTCCGTCCTGCTGTAATGTCTAGCCACACTCTCACACAACTCATTACAAATAAAATAAAAAAAACAATATATTTTTTTAGAAATATTTGAAATTTCCTCAATATAAAACTTCTTAAAATGGCGCACTACGCTATCTGTCAATCAATCATAGAGCATGGTATAATTGCTTGGGGTGGAGCGACTATGTCTGCAATTAATCCAATAATAGCAGCTGAAAAAATTATATTAAAAGTTATCCTCAAATCCTCAATCACAACGAGCACTGACGAAATTTTTAATAAATTCCATGTCTTTGATATTAGACAAATATACTTTCAAACACATACATAAATACAAACAGACACATTATAAAACAACCCAAAACATAATTTCCACACGGACAAATACAAATAACCTTCAAACCCCGAGAGCACATACTGCATTTGGTCAAATATTTTGAACCTCAACTGTTTAATAAAATGCTAAAAGACCAAGAACATGAAACTATATATTAAAACTTGGATTCGTAATATGGGTAGAGCCAGTATCGGTGCACTCACCCAAACATATTGACTCGTACCTATATTAATTATTGCTACAAAAATTAAGTCCATTTTAAAATAGTTCTTCATAAACACCTTTCATATAAATGTAATTCTATCTACTACTTGTAATTCTAATCAATTGTACAATTGCTTGTAAACTGTGCCCGTCTCGACACAGAATTCTCTAGTGAGACGGACACAGTCCAAACAATTTTTTATATAGTATTATATAGTTACTAATAAATAATAAATAAATACTACTAAGCTTTGTTTCGAAACTCTTTGATCATTTTCCAAGAGGCCCGACGTTTCTCAATTCGCAATTTTTTGAACAGAATACGGTCGTCTGGAGTGATTTTTGTATTAATTAGTATTTGTATTTAAATATTTACTAGCGGTGTGCAGTCAGTACTTTGAAATAAGCCGTAATGAACTAGAATTGCTGCGAAATAAAATATATATCTCATAATATTTCCATCACAATTATTTTCATAATATTCTGTTAGATAAATAAGTATGTAGCGACCGGAATTCAAATCCACCGCCATCTCAGTCGGCATCGACACTAGCGACAGCGCTGCCGACTGCTGCTCGAAATTCACCGCTAAGGACTCTCTCCAGTTTCATCGTTCTACAACGGCGGTCTCGCCGGCCCGGGAGCGCCGAGCGAGACCGCCAAATCGCTTCACATCATTTCGTAATACACACGCACCTTCTACATCATTCATTAATTCATTTCATTCTATGTCTTTCTTGTTTTTATCATACTGTCACAATAAACCTCCACACGCCAAAACATTTATCTTTCATTTAACCACCGTCCTAACTTCCAAAAGTATTTTTCCTTTATTTCCCAAAATATACAGATATTTGCAGCTTATTTCAATGTACTGTTTGCACGCGCCTGGTATTTACCATATGCAATAAATAAAACATGTTTTCTCGAAGAATCTGACGTGAATTTGTCAGTACGCACGTGCAGAGTGGTGCGGATAGTTACTTAGAGTTGGACGTGTCTTGTGCTCTCGTTCGTGATTATCAATGTTTTTTATCATTTTTGGCATTACACGATAATTTTTATAAATATTAATTTCAATCCAACTTAAAAATCGCACTTTAGTGGCAGAGCGTGCGCTGGCGGCAGTAAGACGCGTCTTATGCTGTCGTTCGTTATTTTTAATGTTTTTGCTCATTTTTAGTAGCAAATGTAAAATATTCACATTTATCCAAGTTAAAAATCGCAAAAGTCTACATGTACACTGAGTACACAGCAGAGTAAGGGAAAAGTTAAACAAATTCTCAGTAGGGAGGAGATAAACTGTGAAATTGATGGTTTGGAAGGACGCTATTGGTATTGTGATGACCCTGCACGCGCCACACTGACATCTCCGTATCGGTACGCACCCATCAACCATACAGGGCCCGAACCACAACTACCAATCAGCAGACGCAATTTAACATTAAGCACCAAAGACGGGTACTGCCAAACATTTACCGACCGCTTCTTCGCGGGCCGTCCCAACACCAGCATTGCTACTCCAGAGTACAAACCGTGTATTTAAATTGTATCAATTCATCTCTTCAATAAACGGAACCTCGTGAGCGCTCTTTCATTTATATACCCTGCTCTAGTTACAATAGACACCCTGTAGGGTGTACCGCGACACACAAACAACGCGCATGAGACAAGAAGAAGTCTCGCAGCGTCTTAACATTCTGACATACATTTGAACAACTTTTACTCGCAACATCAACTACTACAGTATTGTGTTAAGTATATGTTTGCAATACCGTGTCTAAATCAGAGTAGCCTAGAAAATTCAAATCTCGTTGTATTTTTAAACGCGGTGTAATTAATTAAGTCCGACGCGAAGCACCTCGTATTTTCGACTGCGTTCAGCAATGAATCTGGTAGATCGGCAGCATCGGAACCGTTTCCTGAACGCGCCCAAGGGTGGCAATACTTTATGTATTGAATGCAACGCGTCAATCGAGCTGCAGCAGCCGGGCGAGGTGGAGCTTCGCATCCAGTCCGTTCAGCTTCTGATCTTGGACGATGAAGTTTAGAAAAAAACACTAGATCAGCTAGTTAAGATAATACGCATTCGTAGAGACGTCGTGCAGCGCGCACCAAAGAAGCTGTTAGGCCAGAACGTTACAGTCAATGGAGAACGCTACAGAGCCATGATTATTGACTTCTTCGTTCCCCAAGTGAATGGCATTGATGTGGAAGAGCTGCAGCTTCTACAAGACGGCGACACATGCCGCACAGCGCGCGCCACAATCTATTTATTGAAGGAAACGCATAATGTCGCTTAGTGGACCTGTGAATTATCCTCCATGATGTGTGATTTAACATGCGATGTCATATGAAGTCGCTAGTCTATCTTCATACAGCCTCCTTCTCAGAGCCATACATGTACCAATATTGGGCTTCCAGATCTTTTATCTAGATGGATTATTGGATCTGGATCTGTACATGTAAGTGTCATTACTAGTAAGAAAAAAAATTCACTACTTTGACATGTTTTTAATATCTCTAGGTTAAGATTAATCAAATGATAAATCTTAAAATATATTTTATAAACGCGTTCAATAACGGTACATAAATATACATTAACGAATTTTTTTACGACCGGCAAGTTTATTGAGCGTCTGTCATCTCGCAAATTGCGACGCGAGATGACAGACGAATGTTTACGTTTGTTCAATAATAGTCGATATATATATGAATACTAAATTAATGTATTAATTATAAATATATACATATAAAATCAATTTTATAGATAAATATTGTTTTTGCGTCACCGGGATACGAACCTGGATCTCTATTTCCGATCCGGTGACGCAAAAACAATATTTTTCGATAAAATTGATTTTATATGTATATATTTATAATTAATACATTAATTTAGTATTTAAAATATCACAGAGCTGTGTTCTGAATAATTACAACTTCACAATAAGAATGTATATATGTTTGGGAGTTGGGACGGTGGTTAAATGAAATATAATGTGATTGGCGAGTTGCGGTTTATTGTGACGGTATGATGAAAACAGATAGAAATAGAGAATGCAATGAATGAATGTGAAATGAAATGATATGAAGCGATTTGGCTGCCCCGCTCGGCGCTCCCGGGCCGGCGAGACCGCCGCTGTAGAACGCTGAAACTAAAGAGGCTGTCTAGCGGTGAATTCTGAGCCAGGCTTGTGGCAGCAACCGGCAACGCTGTCGCTAGCGTCGATGCCGACTGAGATGGCGGTGGATTTGAATTCCAGTCGCTACATATGTATATATATCAAGTTGATACGTAAGAACACCGTTTGTACAATTACCGCAAAGCCTTATTAAAACAATGGTCTGGCAAGTTAATTACTAGTTTCTGTTATATGTTTTCCGATATACAAATCAACCAAACTGTATTCAGAAGCTAGAAACTAGTAGATATAGATGTAGATATATATTAAACGTCTAAACAAAAATGGCACCAAAATATAGATATTTAATATTATTGACTTAAAACAATAAATTCAGTGAACTCCCCCAAAAAGGGGATGATCTTTTTAACTTTTATATCATTTTGCTCTTCCCCTTGCTCTTCCATCGTGATGCATGTCTTAAGGGTGCATTAGCAAAAATGGGGTGTGTTTATTATTATTGTATACATTATTATTGCAATGACGCAAGGGCTGCTAGCCGGGGCAGGAGATAACCTCTAAATGAGGACGGTTTTGGAACGTTAAATACGCGAGGTGGCCGATATGTCACAGGCTGACAGAACGTTTATCGTGGGGTTCCGGTGCTGTGGGAGTTCAGCAAAAAATTTCTTAGAGAAGTGTTGAATGTTGTGGAATGTCCGAGACGTGATGGAGTTGCGTAATACTGGCCCATTTAGATGAGTAGACGTCACATTTATGTGTTGCAGTCGCAGAGCTCGGTCAACTGTGACTGCCGGCAGAAATACTCCAGGGTGTAGGGTGGGAATGCTCCGTTAGGCCTCTCTAGCTAATGCTATTCCCGTCATCGTCCATTTCGGCTTCTATATTTTTACTTCCACAAGCTTAGTCTGCGACGATCCACTTTCGAGAAATCACTAAATGTAGGACTTCTCAAGATAAAAACTTCTAAAGAACTCATGGACGTGTGCATCAGATTGGAAACAGCTCTAGTCCGGCGTATCCCTGAAGAAACTCCAAATTTTCTAAAGGACATCGGACGAAGGACAAAAAAATGCGAAACCCTGTGAACTACCTGTGGCAAAAATAGAAAGAAATAGAAAATTGTTTTCCTTATTAGTATATAGCTCTTCGTTATTTCAGTAGAAAAGTCAGCTTACCAGCTTGGGACCGGAGATCTTATTGAAGACTTCACTAAAATAAATACAAAGAACGGTATCATTGGATTATGGGTAAGAACTCAAATTACCATTAAAGTTAGAAGTGATAAGTATAGATTTTTAATTATTTATTGATTAATTCTTCCAGCCTGGATGACAGGGAAAGAGAGTGATGATAGTAAAAGGGAGGGGCGGCAAAACAGCTAGAAACGGGCCTATCTCATTCGCTTCAAACCTGTTGATATTATGGTTACGGACAAGATTACATAGACACGTAGATATCGAGTGTGAGTGAGAGAAAACAACCTGACACCTCTACAATGTGGCGCTGGAGATTTGACTGTTTAGAAAGGATAGATACCGTTGGAAAGCCGAACGGCATATTATCTCGATTTCGAAAAAACTATTAGTGATTTGTATTCAATACATATATAATTTTTTACAGTGGTGTTTCGTGTGCATCAATAAATAATAAATAATATAATTAAAGTATAATACAACGTGCCACATTTAAAAACTGATGGTGTTAAATAACACAAGGCGTATTTTTTAAATAAGTACCAGAATTTTTAACACTTTACCTTCTTCGGACGCTGCACACCTTAAACTACTTCTCAACATTCGTCGCTAGTGATGAGAAAAATGCTGCTCTCGATTCACTGGCGTGATTGTGATTGATACTCGATAATAGCAGTGATTGAAAACTGTGACTGTGATCACATAAATAAATTTAAAAAACTTAATTTTTAGCGTATTTCCTTATATTATTCAAACTATATTATACACACTAATTTAATGTATTAATTATAAATATACACATATAAAATCAATTTTGTCGAAAAATATTGTTTTTGCGTCACCGGGATTCGAACCTGGATCTCTATTTCCAATCCGGGGAAGTACACCACCAATTGTGTTATAACGCCAGTATTTTTCATGACAAATTTTCGAACCTATATGTTACCTTTTTGATATGAATACATTATTTGAAAGAGCCATCTACCTTATTTTTACGGAATCTCAAATACCTTTGAGTGATCTGATAGCAGACGCCAGAACTATCAATTCATTTTTATTAAATTTTGGACACATTGATACAACATATATTATTAAGATTAGAGATCCAGGTTCGAATCCCGGTGACGCAAAAACAATATTTTTCGACAAAATTGATTTTATATGTATATATTTATAATGAATACATTAATTTAGTATTTAAAATATCACGGAGCTATGTTCTGAATAATTACAACTTCACAATAAGAATGTGTTTTCCTTAATAATAATATATTATAGCATATATAATTAATACATATCTATCTAATTTAATATCATTACAAAGAGAATGGAAACCCTTAAAAAAACGTGAGTCTATTTTTCGTAAAACGTTCTCGTAGAATCTACTAGATGGCGCTTATCACGAATTATAACGTCATTCCTTCATGAATATTTTCGTTTTATATGCACGTGGGCCAAATAATGGATCGCAACCTAATATAAATATGATAAAAAAATTAATTACAAATCACAATATTGATCGCGATTCAAAGATATCAGTGATTGACTCACGGTTCGTGATTTTGAGCTCATTGGTTATAACGGGGCACCAATTTTTGTATACCACCGTCGTAGAACGACTCCATCTGTGATTAAGACCATATCTTTGAATTTACCATCGTCATCAGAACGCTCGCCACCAGGGAACAGCTTCGGATGAAGGTAAATATGGAAATCACTCGGCGCCAAATCAGGACACAGTTGGCGACGAACGCCCGCCGAATCACAGACCGTGTCTGTGATTCGGTGATTTCAACCACTCACTACAATACGGCCACGCTGTGTGAATGTCTCTATCAACAGATGAAAAAAACCATTTTTAATTTAACTGCATTATTACTTGTATTTTGTATTGAATTTATATCATTAACAAATTATAATTAAGGCGTCGTTCTGCGTCACTGCCTCATATTCTGGTCCAAGCTATAAAATACAAAATATTTGTACAAACTGATGTCATAAGATATATCGTACACCTGTTTTTGTTGATAGAACATATATAGTTACAAAAAATAGATTTCAATCGCGTTCTCCAATATTCCGTTTCGGAAAAATCACATTCCCCGAATACACATCTATCATTCGATATTTGATATTTAAATTGTAATAACTTTCCTTCTGTTCGCCGGCGAATAATAATAACCTGGGCGGACGTATTTCATTTCGGCCGGTAAGGCAGTCGGCCGCATTATCGGCGATCGACACGCGAGACTCCCGGGCCGGGTCACGTGCGTACCGCCCGTCGCTGGGGTCACCAGCTGATGCGGCAGAGGGAGAAATTCGTGTTGGGAAATGCGACATTACCGGGCACCCAGTGTGCAATCTCCGGGTCGCACTTCTCGCGATTCCGATCGTAAATCTGAATCGCCGCAAGGCGAGGGAGGAATCGGGCGACGGATGCGGGAAGAGGTCTGCGAGGGGGAGGCAATTTGGTGAAAAGACCAACGATCTCGGTGAACCGAGATTTAGATGGACTGCTCACCTTAGCTTGATTATGACGCCTCTGCTCCCGACTGAAGACGGCGATGACAATGTTCACGCACGGCACTAGATCACACGCAATGATCGCGCTTAAAGTATGTTTTTACGAAGACGGAAACCACTAGTGATGGTAACGAGTGGACAGCTTTGGGCGGGGGACCCCCACCACCCGGACCCGGGACCAGGTTAGAAGCTAGGGCCCCCTTGTCATGTGGCTTCATTGTGGTTATTAGCAATTAAGATTTAAAATTTAGACCCTCCAGCGTCTCTTGAGTGCTATATTTATTCATAAAAATCATAGTTAATACTGATGGAAAATTAATAGAAAAATAAGGTGCAGTAGTTCAAGGCAGACACTCAGAGATCCATTCATCAAAAACATTTCCAAAAGAGGGACAGTGAACGAGACACAAAATGGATTGAATGACATTTACACGGACAGACTAACGGAGTTGCAAAACATGAGAGTGAGAGGTAGGCGTGTAGGTGGAGTCCCACCCACGTAAGCAAACCTAACTACCCACCTAAGGACCTCCAACGAGCCACCCATACCCGAATAAATTCATTTGTTCTGTTATTGTGTTCGATTGTAACAGTGCTTGGTAATTAAGTATTAGCAATAGCCGGTACATTAGAAAGTTTGGCTAGTATTGTGGGAAAAGATGACAACTAGGGTGTGTTAATGAAAGATGACTGATCCTTGCGTTTAGTCGTGCTAGTTTATTTTTGGTCCGATGTCGAAACACACTAATACGTACAGATTTTTTTATTTTTTATAGCATAGTACATATGAAAAAATAAAGGTAATTGCTTTACTAGACGTAGTCTGTTCGTAGTGAGTAAAGTTATGTGAATAAGTATAATCAGAAGTTATAAAAAGATAATGAAAAAAGGGTATAAAAATATTATTGTCAGTAATATACAATAGTGGGAGACAAAAATGCACGGGTAGTGAGATTAGGACAAACGATAAATTAGTTTAGTTTTGGTTTCTACCCACATCAGGCAACCACTTTGTTATTTTTGGTTTGAAGTCGTTAATCACTTCAGACCCTTTAAGGTCTAGTGGCAATTTGTTAAATATTCTCGGAGCACAAAATAAAAAAGTTCGTTGAGCGAATTTTGTATTAAATTTTGGCACTGAATAGTATCGTAAGGCTTTGCTACTGGTTTCCTTTGGATCGGATCGTGGAAGTGAAGTTCTTTTTTTTATTTATTTAGTTTTTAGGAATGCTCCGGTAAACAGTTGTCTTATATCCAAAACTTGAGAGGACTTAAAGAGTTCTTCAGAGTAATGTCTGAATGGCCTCTTCTGAGCCTTACTTAGAGAATCCATTGAAGTGAGAGATGCACGGCAAGTTACAACACAGATGCAGATTTATACTCTCATCAACCGGGCAGGGTGTTTCGCCCACTAGCTTCGTCCCTCTGATGGTGTCCACTACATATAACCGTGTGTCAGCGAGCTTCCTCGTACCGAGAGTTGGCCACAAAAGTTAAACTGTGCGGTGGACCTGCTCACGCCTCACAGAGCTGTATAAATAATCACTCAACAGCCATACAGTCCGACAGGTATCCGCCAAATTGTAGACAACAATACTCCGCGATCGAACCAGTCCGAGAAGCCATAGAAGCCAACTCATTGTGCTTCTGTAAATAAACGTACTGAGGACCGACGCAATAAGCTCAAGGCGTTGAAATTTTTTAATACTACTAGGCGCAGCCCCGCACAGCTGCAAAAAATACATTTACAATACATAACATAAGATAATATATAACAATACAATTAACAAGACTGGGAAGCAGATGGAAAGTGAAGAGGCACTCCTATCCGGGAAACGAGACGTCACAAAAGAAAAACATATAAGAGACTCACCCCCCGCGCAATACTGCCGACAGATTTAACCCACAATAACAGTACAGAGCAGCTCATATTTGGGAAGAAGACAGAAGAACAAAATAATAATGATGAAGCTACTAAGCTGAATTAAGTATAGGGACAGGACAAAGCTCAAGGACCGACCAGGAAGCACGACTCACCTGGATCTTCTCTCCTATAGCCACAGCTTCTGAACTCCAGGAACCTTCTTGGATGATCAGCACGAAGCATTATGATCCACAATAGCGGTTTCAGCACGCACACGCGAGGAACCGAATACACTAGCAACACGACGAGCACATAGCAGAATATTCATTATCCTTAACAGTTCAAAAGGCATATACAATACACAGAAAAAATCATGCTCTGAGATGTGGGTAAGGGAGGGGGACAGATAGGCAGATAAACATAGTGGAGCATCTACACACGCGCACGAGTTAATTAGGTTCTTAACTTGTTTTTTTATTTGTTTCATGAAAAATGACGTTTATTCGTGTAAATAGGTAGAGAACCAAAGATTGTGAACATGGCAAATGCTAGTTCTTTTATTGTGTCATATATTACAGGAAAACTATTCAATGTATCAAATATGATTGTAGATGATAATATGAGGTGGATTTGAAGAGTAGCTACGTCTGTGAAAATAACTTTTCATCTTAACTCAGCATAAATTATTAATCATTAAAATATAAATATTTATTTCCAACGAAACCATACACAAAGAACGCAATCTAACCCAGAAGAGACACCAGATGTACACATATCTTATATTTAAGGTTTTCTGTGTATTGTATATGCCTTTTGAACTGTTAAGGATAATGAATGTTCTGCTATGTGCTCGTCATATTGCTAGTGTATTCGGTTCCTCGCGTGTGCGTGCCGAAACCGCTATTGTTGACCATAACCCTTCATTCTCAAAAATGAAAGAATCATATAGAGAAGCAATAGAAATTTTCAAACATAACAATAACATGAACAGTAGAAATGACTCCATAATAACTCCACCGCGTATACGAGAATAACTGGCGATCTCCCCTCCCGACTGAAGACGGCGGTGTCATTGTTCACCCACGGCATACACAAACAATAAACACTGAGATCACACAAAACAGTGCTCCGCCGCACTGGAGGTAATTGTCCACACTGCGAATAGTATCGCGATTTCGAGATCGAACAAATAATATTAATTAATAAGATGTTATGGTTCGTATGAGTAAATAATGATAAGATGTATGTAAGAAGTGAGATCTTACACGTCATAATTGCTGAAGAACCTGAAGCGATGGTTCAGCCAGTCCACCATAGAGCCAACGTCCCTTGAACCGATTTGGCACGAAAAGAAGAATATAAATGGGTACATGCTGGACGAAATACTTCAATGAACTGATTCGTTATATTCATTCAATAGTTCAATACTTCGCACCATATTTACACACAATAGCAAAAAATTCAGTTGTCTATATTAGAACATGTCCAAGAACACACAATTAGTGGATTTTCACCTACTGAGGCACTCTTATCAAACAAATATCAGATATCTCATGGAGACGAACCTATTTTTATTATATTTAATATACAGGGTTCCCCAAAAATGTGAGAACATCGGAACGCACGAGTTATTTCAAAACATAATATAATTAATTATAGTTCTTAATGTAAGTTTTTTGCGCAATATCAAAACACCCCATACTGCATCATCTACCGTCCTGAAATTAACATTCTCACATCATTCTCAAAGTTGATTGTATCTCTGGATGTGTGAGATGGAGCTCCGTCCTACTGTAATATCTAGCTATACTCTTTGATCATTTCCCTAGCACCCTGACCTATTTCAATTGGCAAATTTTTAATCAGAATACGGTCTACTGCGGTGATTTTTGTCATTCCGGGCTATCGTTACTTACTTACCATCACGCCATTTTCCGCGGAGGTATGCAGAGAGGATAGAGCGCCACACTCTCATGTCCTGACACACAATTCTCGCTTCATCCACATTCGTACATCTTCTAATACAAGCTCGCCGATTGTTGAGGCTTCTGACAGTATATAGTTTAACTAATTTTGATATATTTAGGTCAGAATTCTCCGAATGAAGCTTCCTTTGGTAATGACCTTAGATAAGTGAGGCTTCTCAGAGATCTTTATGGAAGCCACCAACAGACTGATCGAGGCCCTCCTTGCAGACTGTCGCGTGGTCACCTCAACGCGGCCTCCGGGGCTCGGGGGCACACGAAGGCTCGCGACTTTCCACTGTAGAAACTCGAATTCCGTTCAATATTTTAACATATCCTTGTAATTTACTACATTTTCAAAAGAGAGTCTTTAAAATTATAATTATAAACCCGACTTAACTAAACAAATTACGTCACACTAGATATCGTGATACATTTTACGGAAAACACACTTGGTTCGGTATTTATGACATCGCGCCACCGGCTCTGCTCAGTCTGTGGGTGTCTCTAGTGTAATGTGTCAGTGGGGCTGTCTCGGATGGATGGGAACGGTCTTAAACAAATTAAACTCTAAGTTCACACATGAAACACACAATACAGTCTATTCACGATCACAACAAATACCCGACAACATATTTGCACGATTAGAGTCTCTCTGTCTTCTTCACTTATCACCGTTCTTTCGTACAGAGGAGGACTCCAGTTTGTTGTGAACTTAACACTAATCTTATGGTTATTATCTACAAGGTCGGGAGGTCAAAGTTATCGCTCGCCATGATCAATTTCTCCCATGCCGGTCCGCAAACCTACCAGCCGATATTCTCCTCCTGCCTTCAACCGGACCTTAAATCTTCTGTATCCACCGCACTCAGATATCCTTCTTCCAAATTTCTTCACCAGTCCAAGTCTCCCGTATTCTTTCCGCCCGCCTCCACTCGGATCGGTTGTAACGCTCGATCTGCCGCGCAATTTTTAAATGTCACAGTTTACTATACATATCTGTCCGTCCCCCCCTTCCCTTTTCTTATACCTCAGAGCATGACTTTTTCCGTGTATTGTTTATCAACCTTTGAACTGTGAAGAAGTGTGAACGTCCTGTTACGATCTCGTCACACTAATTTGAATTACTATTGTGTATTCGGTTTCTCGCGGTGCGTGACGAAGATTACAATTACTATTGTGGATGATACACAAGCTTCGCGCTATCAACGAAGTGTGGTACCTGAAGTTCGGGAGACCTGTGACCACAGCAGAGAAAATTTAGGTAAGTCGCGTTATTTACGCGTTTTGTTACTACGATTGGTTTATAATTGTATATTTGGTTTATAATTGTATGTTTATAATTGTATATGGTATATTTCGGTACATGTGTGTGTGAGTATTGCCGCTCTTTTTTTCGGAAAGCTAAGAAGACGGCAACCGGCAACCGGCAAGCGGTATCTAATTACATCCCGTGTTTCGATCTGTCCAGACGTCCAAATAAGTCACCAGTCGCTTCGGTCGGTCGAAATCTAAAGAAGACAACCCAACTAAAAGAACCATAACATCGTACCAGAAAGATTCTACATCCCGTTTTACCATCCCTCGCATTGACAGTTCTGCGGTACTTAATACAAATTAAATTAATCAACTAGAAAGATATTCAGAAAAAATCTACTGACTGATATATAATGTTACTCGATAAGATATCTAAATATCAGAGAGTAAATCATGTATAAAAATAGTCCAATCTAGCTCTTCCAGCTCGGCAAACATCACAGATTGAACTTGACGCCTTTCTCCTCGAGGGTCTTCAATCCAACGGTAAAAAACTTATCAGTAATCTTGCAGAATCTGTACAAACCTCTTGAATAGTAATTGCGAACCTGGCGGCCAGCTCGAGGAGCTGCAGGCCTGCCCGGGAATGTGGCGTGATACCGTTTTTTTCTATTGATTCTTTAAAATAATTAACTCGCTTTGTAACCTTTGAACAACAGTTGACGATTTTAAATATGTACCGCTTAATTATGAAATTGCTGCATAAATTTGTTTAATAATTAAATTACAGCTATTTGCGGATCGTGCTCGTGCATCGCCAACACTGGTAGGAAATTCCAAAACGCACACAACTAGCTAAAATTGCTGTGAACCGATTGTAGAAAATGTTGAAAAATACTCTCGTCTCAAGGCCGGTTGTGTCGTCAGTAATAACTTTAGGACTAGTGAATTATTAGTGAAGGTATTGTATAGATTATATTAGAATGTTGGATAGCCATGCTTCTGATTCATCTCTACCTGATTGGATCATATATTGGGTACATATTTGTGTAATATTATTGGAATTAAACGATTTCCAGTTAGTATTAAGTGTGTTGTACAGTTTCGGAGCTAAGAACATGTAGAATCTTTGATAAAATGTTGTTGCTGCTCTCGGAACTGGTGTGTAGATGTTTGTTGTTTGTCTTGTGTTGTGTCCATGGTTTATTGCTTGAGGAGAGTTGTTGTTAGCATGGAAATATTGAACGAGTCTCAATATAAAGATTTGTCTCATATCTAGGACATTGTACTCTTTAAATGTAAGATCTGATGGATATCTAAAGGGACGACCAATTATTACCTTGAGAATTGTCTTTTGTGCTTTTTTAGCCGACTCCAATATTGTTTTTGCTGCTCCTCCCCAAACTAAAATAGCATAATTAATTAAGGACTAGCACAGTGCAAAGTACACCGATCTTAAGAGTTTGTAGTCAACTATACATTGTATTCCTTCAAAAAAGTAACATGTGTTCTTCCCAGTTAAGATGATCATCGATCAGTACTCCCAGATGTCGAATAATTTTGACTCGTGTCAATTTTTCACATTGGCACGTTGTGTCACATCGTGCCCGGAACGGGAGTGTCACGAAGACCTGGGAGAGCGTCGCAGCATCCAGCTGCAGAGTCTGTACTTGCGGAGACGTATCGCGAGCCGAGTCTCGTCTGACTGCGGTCAAGAATAATGACTGAACCTTTTCTAAATACTCCGGTGTTTAAAATTCAACCGCAATCCTGTCATGAATGTGATATTAACAGTTGGCATGCTAGTGTATGTACTCACCATTATCCTCGCGGCGAGTGTTGCCAGTTTTCGGCCGTGTTGGCGCGAGTTTTTCACCGCTGGCAACCGCGAGTGACATATGTTTTGGCGCGCTTAATTACAATTGCAAATGGCGCCCGGCCGAACGGAATGTCGTACAAGAACGCGATGGAGTCGCGTTATTAGCTGACGGGTCTCAAGGCTGTGGTATTTGAGAGTCGGTAAAGGTGCACGTCGTCATCGTCAGCGATAACATCTCACGTCGTATAAGAACTGAGACGTGACTAGTTTTAAATGATTTTTGTCCAATTACTCAAACTATTAAAGAGAACACATTCTAAACGTAAATTAAATATATTAATTAGAAAGATATACATATAAAATCAATTTTATCCAAAAATATTGTTATTGCACTACCGAAATTCGAAATTATATCTCTTTCCTAACCGGGGAAGGTGCATTATCCAACTATGCTACAGCGACAACATTTTTAGCGACAAATTTTCGAACCTTTTGATATGAATACATTTCATCGCTCCATTATTCGAAAGAGCCATCTACCTTATTTTTACGGAATCTCAAATACCTTTGAGTAATTTGATAGCAGACACCGGAATTATGCTATGTGATATTTTAAACATTAATTATATATATATATATATATATATATATATATATATATATATATATATATATATATATATATATATATATCAATTAGAAAGATATACACATAAACAATTTTATCTAAATATATTGTTGTTGCGCCGCCGGGATTTCTTTCCAAACCGGGGAAGGTGCATTATCCAACTATGCTACAGCTACAATATTTTTAGCGACAAATTTTCGAACCTTTTGATATAAATACATTTAATCGTTCCATTATTTGAAAGAGCCATCTACCTTATTTTTACGGAATCTCAAATACCTTTGAGTGATCTGATAGCAGACGTCAGAATTATCAATTTGTATGTATTATTATTAGAAGAACACATTCTTATTGTTATTTGTGATATTTTAAATACTAATTTAATGTATTAATAAGAAATATATACATATAAAATTAATATTGTTGTTGCTACCGGGATTCGAACCCGGATCCCTTCCAATCCGGGCAACTGGGTGCCGTTAAAAAAGATTGACAAGATATCAATAAAAATTCGGAAATTTGAATATTTTGCCCATGCGAAGCGAAACTTGACAAATATACAGGGTGGCCAAAAATAAGTGAGAACATTTCGTAAAATGTTGTTAAATTTAGTTTGACTATATCGACAATACTTCATTGTTTTATTTCGACAATTTCCGGTCGCCATCTTTGATTATTAATTTTTTTAATGACAAAAATCACCGCATTACAGCAGGACGGTGCTCCATCTCACACAGCCAGAAATACAATCAACTTTGAGAATGTTAATTTCATCGAGCGTAAGACGTGAGACCACCGAACAGGACAGTAGATTATGCAAAATGGAGTTATTTTGATGATTTCTGATTAAGAATTATAATTAATTATATTATGTTTTGGAATAATTCGTGTGTTACGAGATGTTCTCATTTATTTTGAGGCACCCTGTATGTAAAGCAATACTGTCCACCTTATCATCAGCGGTAGATTGAATCGTGAAAAAGATGGTCTGACCGCAATGACTGTCTTGTAACTGTGAAATCTGAGAGTCTGACAGAATGGTTTAACACCGTTTTTCATTTAAATCAAGGTTGAGGGCGCCACAAAACCTAGCGCCGCCACTGCCCCAAAGTCTCTATTCACTCCAGTTTACAGTATCTATTTCAAACATTGATTTGGCGTCATCTCTATCGTAAGGGATTCGACCGTTCAGATATTATCAGTGGCGTGCGGTAGGTATAGATTTAGATTATGCTGTTACCAATGATATTATATAATATACGTACAATTCAACCGATGTCTTTAGATAGAATAAGAATAATTTATACGACCCTGCCATGTATTTATTTGTAATTTTAGAGAACTATTAATAGTGTTTTTAAAGTTTAAGTTTTAACATAAAATAATACCTTCTTACTATATAAAAATGTTTGGACTTCTTTAAGAACACTTTGTATGACTGAACATGATTCATTTATTGTTTGAAAATCCTTCACGTAATATCTAAAGTAAATAATTATTTCTATTAAAGGTTAACGTAGGAAATAGTTCTGCCAATTGCTTTTTGTTTTTCTCAAATCAAAAACGAATCCATGCGCTAAATTTAAAGTACAATCATGAAATCAACACGTTAGAAACATTAAGACGTTGCACCTAGAAGAAGGAGACCATCACGGTTGAGAAACCTGTTTGGCCATTCTATTGTCGAGTTTTTCCGGGCCGCAGTGAACCAAGTGAACCTAGTCAAAATTCATTTTATAAAATTCTTGAGATCTTGTGTCAGTGCGCCAGCGCCGCCGGTGCCAGATGTATGTGCGTGTGTGTGTGCGTGGCAGGCTTAAAAGGATGAAGGCTTTTCGCTACCGTTTGGCACCGTGACTAGTTATATACCGTGTGTCATAATACTGTATTATTCGTGTAATTTAGATTACACAAATAATAGACCACCAATAATCATCTACGAGCAGTGGGTATAGAGTTAGGTTATGCTGTTACCAATGATACTATATAATATATGTATTTTCGTTTAACATTCATATTCATTCATATAAAAAATGTATGGACGTTTACTTTCTATGACTGAACATGATTCATTTATTGTTTGAAAATCCTTCACGTAATAACTAAAAGAAATAATTATTTTTATTAAAGATTAACGTAGGAAATAGTTCTGCCAATTGCTTTAGGTTTTTCCCAAATCCATGTATCAAATTTAAAAAACAGTAAGATAGTAAAATTCGCGAATGAGTAAAAGAGGAAGTGGGAAACAGCATATATAACGACTCCATACAAAACGGATCAACCGAAAGGTAAACTCGATCAATTGAACAATTCACTAACTTAAAGACAGAACGGAGCAATGTGAATAGCTCGATGCGGCGAATACAAAAGAGTGCCATGGGTATAGCTATCAGTTATCGCGCTAGTATTTAGAACTGAGCAATTAAAGTCTCTACCGTTACACAGATGGCACCAATTGTAAAATAATTTATTTATTTATTTATATATATATTGACATACATATTTTTGTTCTGACAGAGGTGAATACATAATAAACGTAAGACATAATTATACTCATAGTTTATTGTGTGGGATGGAGTAGACTTCACCTCTGATATATACAGCGTTGTCCTGGCTACTTTGCTAGACTGAAATCTGTGTTAAAGTAGACAGTTTTTTTTTTCGTGCTGTTGTGGTGTTATTTAAGTCATCGACAGGAATAAAAAGAGAATTACAAATATGTATAAAAAAGTAAAAATGAAATAAAAATATATGTAGGGTATTGTATAAATTATATTAGAATGTTGGATAGCCATGCTTCTGATTCATCTCTACCTGATTGGATCATATATTGGGTCCATATTTGTGTAATATTATTGGAATTAAACGATTTCCAGTTAGTATTAAGTGTGTTGTACAGTTTCGGAGCTAAGAACATGTAGAATCTTTGATAAAATGTCGTTATTGCTTTCGGAACTGGCGTGTAGATGTTTGTTGTTTGTCTTGTGTTGTGTCCATGGTTTATTGCTTGAGGAGAGTTGTTGTTAGCATGGAAATATTGAACGAGTCTCAACATAAAGATTTCTCTTATATCTAAGACATTGTACTCTTTAAATGTAAGATCTGATGGATATCTAAAGGGACGACCAATTATTGAGAAGTTGTTGTTTGTCTTGTGTTGTGGCCACGATTTATTGCTTGAGGTGAGTTGTTAGTATGGAAATATTGAACGGGTCTCAACGTAAAGATTTCTCTTATATCTACGTTAAAGTTTTTGTTTATGTTGATCCAATTATTTAATTTATATTTGTTTCTCAAAATTTGTATTAATGCATCGCACGCCTCTGGACATGATCAAATAACGATATTCCGTGTGTGATTGCCGAACAATAAATATATTTGCACCCTAACGAGTTTACATATTGATTTTCGTTTTATATATATACATCGCGGTATTTTCGAGTACACCATTATTCATTAACATCGATAAAAACTTTTCGCCGTTAAGAAATTCGTGTCTCGACTTCCTTTCCAGCGACTAACAAGAAAATAATGATTTCGAACGAGTTCCATATATATATATATATATATATATATATACATACATATTATATTTTGCCTGGGGAGAAATTTTACAAATCAGTTGGAGCAGATTCTAAATACGACTGCTACACTAAAAACTACACTCTCAACAGTCAAATCAAATCTCTATTACCGACAATCATTACAATCGGACACGTTCACTGTTAATAACGCTTTAAATACTAATTAAATGTATTGAATATATTAACTAGAAAGATATACATATAAAATCAATTATATCGAAATATATTTTTACTGCGCCACCGGGATTCGAACCTGGGTACCTTTCCAAACCGGGGAAGGTGCATTATTCAACTATGCTACAGCGGCAATATTTTTAGCGACAAATTTTCGAACCTATATGTTATCTTTTTCCTATTAATACATTTAATCGTTCTAATTAATACATTTAATTCATATTTTAATTATCACAGAGCATAATTACACATTTATAATAAGAATGTGTTCTCCTAATAATAGAGTTGTATCAGTGTGTCCAAAATTTAATAAAAATGAATTGATAATTCTGGCGTCTGCTGTCAGATCACTCAAAGGTATTTGAGATTCCGTAAAAATAAGGTAGATGGCTCTTTAAAATAATGTATTAATATCAAAAAGGTAACATATAGGTTCGAAAATTTGTCGCTAAAAATATCGTCGCTGTAGCATAGTTGGATAATGCACCTTCTTCGGTTTGAAAAGAGATCCAGGTTCGAATCTCGGTGGTGCAACAGCAATATTTTTCAATAATTTTATATGTATATCTTTCTAATTAATATATTTAAAATATCCCAGAGCATCTGTTCTGAATAATAATGGGTTCTAATAAGAAATATATACACATAAAATCAATTTTTATTGTAAATCAACCTGGATCTCTTTCCAAACCGGGGAAGGTGCATTATCCAACTATGCTACAGCGACAGTAGGTACTTTTGAACTTATATGTTACACTTTTTCAAATGACTACATCTATCGTTTCATTATTTGAAAGCCATCTACTTTATTTTCACGGAATTTCAAATACCTTTAAGTAAATTAAATTTTATTAAATTTTGGACACATTGATAGAACTTATATATTATTAAGGAGAATTCATTCTTATTGTGGAGTTGGAATTATTCAGAACATAGCTCTGTATTATTTTAAATACTAATTAAATGTATTCATTAGAAAGATATACGTATAAAATAGCATAATTGGATAATGCACCTTCCCTGGTTTAGAAAGAGATCTAGATTCGAATCCCGGTAGCGCAACAAAAATATTTTTCAATAAAATTAATTTTATAAGTGTATCTTTCTAATTATTAACGATTTAACCATCACTACTGTACAGTACCACTCCTAGTAGCTCCCGAACTTGTCAACATCGTTACATTCCGAACTCTGTATTAGCATTCTACAGCATAAAGAGACGACACATTCTCATGTAATTATTTGTTTCTTTTATATATGTTAAATTTTCTTTTGTTATTGCTTAAACGTGAAGGGCAGTCCTTTCCGTAAAACTTCTTGTCAGTTTGGCAAACGTTGATAATTATATTCTAAAGTTGGAATATGAAGGAAACACCAAAGGGCCCCACCCTATACCGGAATCGTTTTGAAAATTATTTACTCTTTCGATCGTTCTGAACAAAGCAACGCGTGCAATATTTTACAAAATCTTAAAGCTTGTTTTAGGACTATATTTTAAACAATTAGCTAAGTTACTAAAACCCCTTGGCACCCCTTCGCGTTATTTTTTTTTTCCTTTTCAATATTAATATTAATATTACATTCAGTTATTAACTAATATAGGTTAGCTCCGCTATCACCATACCTGTACAATTTGACGTGAGACTCGTTGTCACATTCAATTCAGAAGGCAGAAAATCATGCACCCCTAAAAGGGGAGGGTAGACGTCACATTTATGTGTTGCAGTCGCAGAACTCGGTCACCCTGTCACCTGTCACAATGCTCCGTTAGTCCACCCCAGCAACCCCCAGCGGGAGACCCGCAACCTAATAAATTGAAATAATTAAAAACCGATTAACCGGTTTGTAAAATTGTTGAATGTAAAAACATCCGCAAACCGGTTTGTCGAATTAAACGAATAATCAGAGGCCCTGGTTCAGATCAAGGAGATTATATTCCCTTGACCTTTGTGCCTTGTAAAGAAAGAAATTAATTAGAAATACATTACGCACGTAATTTCAACATGCCACAATATGTAAACAATTTTATTTTTATAAAACAAAGCCACGAAACTGGCTCGTGACAAGCAAACCGATTAGTCTCCGATTCCGAATGAATGTCAACTGTGTAAGGACGCGAGGCGCGTGCCGCGAGGACGTTAATCATCGATGGCCAGAATGATTGCATGGGTATGCTGCATTTGTTATCGGAAAATTTCCATAGGAATCCCGGCCGAGCAGTTCCCGGTGGCATTTTTAAATTCACCAAGGTCGGCGGTAGAGTAATGCTATACCGGTCGGTGTGTTATCAACCCAGGGTCACGAGACCCTGACAGTGTTTATGACTAGGCTAACCGTACGTCCCGTTTTGCCGCACGATGTGGCATAGATGTAGAAGTAGATGCAATATATAATATAGGATCTTTTAATAGGGACGCTCAAAATTTGTTAGGTTATAGCAGCCATGTTGTTAAAGTGACATCTGTCAAATTTATTGTCAATTTTTAAGTAGTATACGGCAAATCACCACGGAAGGTTGAACAACGTGTGTAAATCATCAAATTTTATTATCAAAGTCACGAGCGATTTGAGGGCGCGGTTATCTCTGTAACTGGCCACAGAGATCGTGCGATTTAACGCCTTTAGACTTCTTCCTTTGAGGCTATCTTAAATCGCAAGTCTTTACGAATAAGCCGCAAACAATTGACCCCCTCAAAGTCAACATAACAAACGCCATCCAGCAAATTTAGCCAGATTTATGCGATAAAGTCATAGAAAATTGGACCTCCCAAATATGCCACCGAGCAAAGCCGCAGCGGATATTCGAACAACGTTATATTCCACACTTAATGCCATAAAATATACTTTCAAATGAAAGAAAAATTGAGTGAATATCTCACACACAACCTGTTTAACTTACATTTTAAAATCGAGCGCCCTTGTTGAAAGACCCTTTAGTTAAATTCATTTTACTTTCTCGGATCAACGAACTCAGTTACTTGAAAGCCCACTTGAAATGGGGATCTTCCCTTCCCTCCTTCCCTTAAAACAAAAAATGTTTATATTAACAAAGGATTGTAGGTAATTTATTTATTTATTTATATTTTGACATCCATATTTTTGTACTAACAGAGGTGGATACATAATAAACATACATAGTACATAGTTTATTGTGTGGGGTGGAGTAGACTTCACCTCTGATATATACAGCGTTGTTCTGGCTACTTTGCTAGACTGAAGTCTGTGTTAAAGTAGACAGTTTTTTTTTTGTGCTGTTGTTTGGAATAAAAAGAGAATTACAAATGTGAATAAAAAAGTAAATATAAAATAAAAATATATGTAGTGGGAGTGTTGTAGGACTAGTGAATTATTAGTGAAGGTATTGTATGAATTATATTAGAATGTTGGATAGCAATGCTTCTGATTCATCTCTACCTGATTGGATCATATATTGGGTCCATATTTGTGTAATCTTATTGGAATTAAACGATTTCCAGTTGGTATTAAGTGTGCTGTACAGTTTCGGAGCTAAGAACATGTAGAATCTTTGATAAAATGTCGTTGTTGCTCTCGGAACTGGCGTGTAGATGTGTGTTGTATCCATGATTTATTGCTTGAGGAGAGTTGTTGTTAGCATGGAAATATTGAACGAGTCTCAACATAAAGATTTGTCTCATATCTAGGACATTGTACTCTTTGAATATAAGATCTGATGGATATCTAAAGGGACGACCAATTATTTGTTTTTTATGCTTTTTTAGTCGACTCCAATATTTTCAGATAATATGTATATCTTTCTAATTAATACATTTAAAATATCACAGAGCGTCTGTTCTGAATAATTACAACTTCACAAATAAGAATATGTTCTCCTTTAACCTTTCTTCTCCTAAGATGTAAACTGAGTTGACATTGCATCTAATAATGTGAATATCTCTGTAACTATACTAAATACAGAGTTCATATTTTAGGTATTCCTCCGGTATATATTTATGTATTGAATTAAATGATTACAATATATAAGTATTTATCATACGAATTAGTAAAAAACGTTTTCTCGAAGAACCTGACGTGAATTTGTCAATACGTGTCAGTGCGCGGGGCGCGGGGTACCGGATGCCGATCCTCTTTTTAGTGGCAGAGCGTGCGCTGGTCGAGTTAGACGTGTCTTTTGCGTCTTTACGCTGTCGTGATGATAAAGGTTTTTTTCTCACTTTTACACAATAATTGATGTGTATATTCACTTATATAATATATGTCAAGTATTCATATTTTTCCGACTTAAAAATGATAAAAAACCTCCATGTACACTGAGTTTACACCACCGGAACGCGCGTTTTTATTTTAGCGCTGTAAGGGAAAGGTTAAATGGGCCGACATCTGCCCATCAAATCATCCACGACGAGCTTGGCTTTCGTAAAGTATGTATAAATAAATTGTAGAACGAAATATGTTGATATTTTTTGTCTCGCCCTTTTTGAGTTTATATTTATATATGTAAATATTAATTAACGTTGTTTGTGGCTTGCGCTGGTCCGAAAGCAACCGTCCCAGTATTGTTACAGTAATTTTTATTATTTAATTCTTAACACAGTGCATACATAAGCACTCCGATATATGCTCTAATATTTAGAAGATTAAAGTATTTTCTTTTACATATTTAGTCATTTGAGGTTAGGACGGTGGTTAAATGAAATAAATGTTTGTTGTGCGTGTTGGTTAAACTATACCATACTTTAAACATATATATATATATATATATATATATATATATATATATATATATATATATATATATATATATATCCACTAACATAAATATATATATAAATAACACCACAACAGCACGAAAAAAAAACTGGCTACTTTAACACAGTCTTCAGTGTAGCAAAGTAGCCAGGACAACGCTGTATATAACAGAGGTGAGTCTGCTCCACCCCACACAATAAACTATGTACTATGTATGTTTATTATGTATCCACTTCTGTTAGTACAAAAATATGGATGTCAAAATATATATAAATAAATAAATTCTTGACACATTTGAGCGGGATACGCAGCGTGCACCTCCAGCACCACAACTCGAAAGCTTAAAACGACAGCTGTCGGTCCCGCTCATGAAAGCTAATAAAAATACGCGACACTAATTCAACTACATTTTTACAAGTACAAAACGAAAAAGGAATAGAAATTCAATATGGTAATTAGCTATTAAGATTTTAAATTTAGACCCTCCAGAGTCCCTTAAGTATGTCTTTATTCGTAATAAATCGTACGACATAGTTTTACATACTGATGGAAAATTAATAGATAATTAAGGTGCAGCAGTTCAAGGCAAACGAGGGACAGTGGACGGGACACAGAATGGTTTGAGTCACACTTACACGGACAGACTAACGGAGTTGTAAAACACGAGTTTGCATGTAGAGTGAGAGTCCCAGCCTGAATACCCACCTAATGAGCTCCAACGAGTCACCCACACCCGAATAAATTCCTAATATAAATCAAGATTCGTTCCATTCCTAATTAGGTCTCATACCGCGCTGCGTACATACGTGTCGAGTATTCGCGACGCACGGGGTCCAGTTTGAGGTTGATTAATGAATTCGGTGCAAAATACTAAACAATGCGTGGCCGCGCCGTGCGTGTTCGCGCAAATTACATTACTCTGTACCGGCGTCACGCAATGTCGCGAAATACGTTTTTAGTTATATCAGAAAATCACAATCAAGATTTTTATAAACTTTTCTACGTACGCAGACATACGTACGTTCGTTCGCTCGCCATTTTAATGGCCCGCGTCCGTGGACGAGATTTCTCTCTGAGATTCGTGTCGACAGCGGGTAATGATCAGTACAGAATTCGTTCTCTCGCTACTTGGCACGACCGGGTGAGCCAGACACTGGAACATGGTCCTGTCAGAAGCCGCGATAATCGACAAACTTGCGCGAGAATCTAGACGAGGCGAAAATTGTGTATTTAGACAGATTTCTGTTGTGATGTCGCATTTTCAGAACATACTTTCTGTGGTGTTGTATTATATCGGTACAAATTAAATTAAATGTATTAATTAGAAAGATATACATATAAAATCAATTTTATCGAATAATATTGTTGTTGGAATTCAAACCTGTTCCTCTTTCCAAACTGGAGAAGGTGCATAAAGAGGGAGATAGTATATAAAACTACATGTGAAAGAGAGAGACAGAATACATATACAGATAAATGGGACATTAAGGAATGGTAAAATACAGTGTTGATGGATTAATTAAGTTGATTTTAAAGGAAATATACATAATATGAGGCTAATGGATAAATTCGTTTGATTATTAAAAAATAGCGTACCGATATTTATTGCCCTTTTTATTTCAAGAGCTTCTAAATTGTCTGACAGAAGCCCAAACCGGTTTTTATGGAAAATATTGACCCCTGTGGTGTTATGAAAAAAATTATATTTTTCAATAATATGATTGGAAAATTCTGTTAATAATCAAATTAATTTATCCATATTAGGTATGTCATGTGAAAGAGAGAGACATAATATATCAAGTAAGCATTGCTCAGAAGGCTATACTCAGAGTGATATACCTATCCTTCAGAGCTACTTTTTAGGGAATTTCAGGTTTTGGATATGAGACAATCGTATGTGCAGAATATATTAACTAGCTTTCGTAGGAAAATGAGGACTCCATCTGTGAGGACTGAAAGATATTATCCCACAAGAGCAAACAACCCTAAAATAGTTCCAAGAATGTAAACTAGTTTTGGGCAAAGATTGTTTACCTTTCAAGCTCCAAGAATATATAATCAAATTGGAAATTTAACTGACATTAAGACTTTTAAAAGGGATATTTCAAATTGGTTGTCGCAATTAGGAAGAGCAGATACAGAGAGTCAACTCTTTTATATAATCCAATAATATGTATAACTACTTTTGTGCGTTTTGGTCTTGTATATTTACATCTACCTTATATCTGCTTACATTATTGGTATTATTATTTTTAGTATTTTTCTCTCTCCTTATATTTTCACATTATATGTTGTGTATGTATTCGATCTTACTGTGTTTTGCCTTCGATGAGGTTTGGTTATTTATATAATTTGCCCTAAAAGAGGCTAGCCTAGTTGGGCAACGTATTTAAATATGTGTAAAGATGTAAATATGATATATTTCTGTTCAAATCAAAATAAAGTTCAAATAAATAAATAATACATATACAGATAGTCAGAACATTAAGGGAGGGGAAAATACAATATAAATTTAATCACATGTAATTTTGTATTCTATCTCCCTCTTTATGTATATATAAGTGCACTGTTCTGATGAAGCTTGAGATAAGCGAAACCGGTCGACGTACAATAAATCTCATAGTTTCTTACAAAGTTATTGTTATTTTTTTAAACCCCTCCCAAACCATGCAGTAACACAGGTCTACTGCTCTGATTAAGTCTGTAATGTTTCGGTAAATACGCGCAATATATACGTCATATATTAGTTAATTTGAAAGAAAATATTTACGATTAGAAATGACTAGTAAAAAATAAATCAATCCTACAAAAATAATTATTTTTAATTCATTCCGTTGTAAAATCAATACGTTGACTAAAATACCATTTGTGGACAGAGACAGAGAGAAATCACACATTAATATCACAGTGAAAACGACAACAAACATACATGTGTCTCTTTCACACTAATTAAATGAAGATAGATAAAAAGAAAGGTTGTATTATAGAATGCAACCTCCTATACAGAACTTGATAAATGCTCCGAATTATAATATTACATTTTTTTTTATGTATTCAACGCTCAATACTTAACCTTTGCCACACCCACATGCGGCCACGCTGTCAAATCGTGTTACCGTAAGAAAGCTTTTATTATTATTAGTTTAAATGGCTTTAAATTTACTCTTTATATATCGAGTATTAATTACGAAAATGGTGTCAATATCCTAATATAATTCGGAGCATTCTTCAAGTCTTATAGAATACTACTTTTTTCCTTATATCTCTTTATTAAATTTGTGAGAAAGAGAGATCGTATATTCGTCTTTTTGTTATCATTTTTATTGTGAAATTAATGTATTATATATATATATATATATATATATATATATATATATATATGTATTACCACAAATAGTATTTTTTCCAGTATATTCATTTACAACTGACTGAATTGAAAAATTTCACTAGTCAGTTCTAAGTATAAACATTTTCCTTATAATTGACTAAAATATGATTTTTCTTTTACGTATATTAACCGATATATTGCAGTTTTAATTTGGTCGGTAGACTTATGGCATTAATCATTTTTCCACACTTAAAGGCTAATAGAAAACTCTAATATCATGCGGTAACACAAGTTGACAGTAAGGGTTAATTAATTTATTTATTTATATATATGTTGACACACACATCTTTGTTCTGACAGAGGTGGATACATAATAAACATACATAATACATAGTTTATTGTGTGGGGTGGAGCAGACTTCACCTCTGATATATACAGCGTTGTCCTGGCTACTTTGCTAGACTGAAGTCTGTGTTAAAGTAGACAGTTTTTTTTTTCGTGCTGTTGTGGTGTTATTTATCGACAGGAATAAAAAGAGAATTACAAATATGTATAAAAAAGTAAAAATATATGTAGTGGGAGTGTTGTAGGACTGGTGAATTATTAGTGAAGGTATTGTATAAATTATATTAGAATGTTGGATAGCCACGCTTCTGATTCATTTCTACCTGATTGGATCATATATTGGGTCCGTATTTGTGTACTCTTATTGGAATTAAACGATTTCCAGTTAGTATTAAGTGTGTTGTACAGTTTCGGAGCTAAGAACATGTAGAATCTTTGATAAAATGTCTTTGATAATATATGTAGTGGGAGTGTTGTAGGACTAATGAAGGTATTGTATAAATTATATTAGAATGTTGGATAGCCATGCTTCTGCTTCATCTCTACCTGACTGGATCATATATTGGGTCCGTATTTAATTATGATATATCAAACCGCAAAGTGATTGCTTTCTACTAGTATTAATTTCATATTAATGTCTAATGTCTCGTGTCCCCATGCGTGTGATATATCTCATTAAATTTTGTCTCCGATATTGCGCCGTCGTGTGTCTGTGTTCGGGGACAAGGGTGCGCGTCCAGTGCGCGCGGTTGGAAACATCATAACATCCAACGTGCACTGCACGAACAGCTGCAAGATTGTGTCGCCAGTAATTCTCCGCGCTGGAAGGTCTCGACCTCCTCCTCGGCCGGCGTACTTCCGTGCGCCAGCCAGAAGTAATAACAGTTGTCGGACATGCACGGCGATCATTTTCTTACATTTTTCAACTCTAATTGTGGATATTTGCGATTTCATGGAATTTTCTCCGTTATTTGGTAAACCGAGCAGCGGTTCAAACCTTGCAAATGTGAGATCACATGTTTGATAAACTCGACCAAAGCTCGTTAGGAGCACCAGCTCTACACGAGCCCGACATTACCGACTATTTTATTACGCGGATACAGGGTTACTCAAAAAAGTGAGAACATCTCGCAACACACACGAGCTGTTTCAAAACATAATATATCATTTTTTTGGCACGATATTTAGCTAATCAGAAATAATCAAAATACCTCATATCGCATCATCTACTGGGCTGAAATTTACATTCTCACTATAAAGAAAGTTGATTGTATTTCTGGCCGTGTGATATGGAGCTCCGTCCTGCTGTAATGTCTAGCTATACTCCAGGCATTGTTTTGAAACTCTTTGATCATTTTCCTAGCTCTAAATTTTATAATTGGCAAATTTTTGACCAGAATACGATCTTCTGCTGTGATTTTTGTCATTCTGTGCGACTTTATTAAACTATTTAAGCTATTGTTGATATAGTTAAACTAATTTTGATGTAACTATATCACATTTTAAGATTTTTTTGGGCCACCCTGTACATGTATAATGTGACAGTCCTCACAGTTAGGAACCTGATCTCTCAGAGGCATTCCAAGCATTTTAAAGTCGTGTCCGATATTGGCAATGAAGGTCCACATCAGTGGTTTAGAGATTGTAGTATTTTGGCTTTGATAAACCCTCTCGCTATATATTCACTCATGCGTGACTGTGTTCCCTCCAGGGCTGCGCCACACCTGCCTGCTGTCCACGGAGTGCATGGAGGGCATGGCCTGCCTGCTGCCCAACGCCACGGCCAAGGCGGCTCCCAAGGGCGTGGTGCTCAGCAGTACCACCAAGCTGTGCCTCTGCAACGAGGACGAGGGCTTCGTTGACCGGGACTTCTACTGCAGCGGTGAGTCGTCGTCGTCCCACACTTAACACCTTCGATAGCAATGAATCCTGATCCCGGATTTTCAATTGATAAAAAAACCGTGTCACTCTAGTGAGACATATCACCGCTAACCTGGACAGTGAATGGTGACCCGCTGCTTACCCAGAACAGATTTATGAGCAAAAGCTTGTTGTGATCGGTGCCCACACATAATTTCTACAATATTCCATTCGTTTAAAACAATATTACCATTGTTAAATTGTTACCTTTTTTTGTTTCATCCTTCACCTAGCCCACTCTCATTTCAGTACTCATTCGTCTGGCAGCTCGGCCAGTTCTATTAGTTTTGTGAAAGTGAAATTTCATTGTAATCAGTGGGTCGTACTCGACAGAGTATTTCTGTGCGGTGAATTGACCAGATTCGCCTGTCATTTCGTTCAAATTGGGTGGACTTGAAGACAAGCAAGGGACGGCGTCATCATCAGGTGAACCCTGACCCGCTAGTATCGAAGGAATCCCTATTTCTTCCATCCACCCATCCCAAGTATGACAAGCTACTCGCGTCGGTCACAGCTCCAATTCATATCTGTCCTTCACATTCAAAGAGGTTGCATTTTTTAACACTACTTGGCAACGATGCTATATCGCAATGCAACACGGCACAGCTGACAACCAAAGACCATTCACTGTCCATGCAGTGCAGTAATAATAAAAAAGTTCAAACAACGATAATAAATAAAATATATACACAATAATGAAGGCACTGAGAGGGATAGCAGATAGCCTTTCCTAACTCCCTCGCACACCGAAACGAAAAGAAAATTTTGCATCCAGCTAAGCAAGCCAAGACCGCCAAATAATAAACCTAAGGTTATTAAGGAGAACACAATCTTATTGTGAAGTTGTAATTATTCAGAACACAGCTCTGTGATATTTTAAATATGTATTAAATGTATTCATTAGAAAGATATACATATAAAATCAATTTTGTTACGCTATCGGGATTCGAACCTAGATCTCTTTTCCAATTTGTGAAAGGTGCATTACCAACTACGCTACAGTGACAGTACTTTTAACGACAAATTTTCGAATTTATATGTTACACTTTTTCAAATTAATACATCTGTCGTTCCATCCTTAGGTTAAAATTTATTTATTTATTTATATATATATTGACATACATATTTTTGTTCTAACAGAGGTGGATACATAATAAACATAAGAAATTACTCATAGTTTATTGTGTGGGATGGAGTAGACTTCACCTCTGATATATACAGCGTTGTCCTGGCTACTTTGCTACACTGATGTCTGTGTTAAAGTAGACAGTTTTTTTTTCGTGCTGTTGTGGTGTTATTTAAGTCATCGACAGGAATAAAAAGAGAATTACAAATACGTATAAAAAAGTAAAAATATATATAGTGGGAGTGTTGTAGGACTAGTGGATTATTAGTGAAGGTATTGTATACATTATATTAGAATGTTGGATAGCCATGCTTCTGATTCATCTCTACCTGATTGGATCATATATTGGGTTCATATTTGTGTAATCTTATTGGAATTGTACGATTTCCAGTTGGTACTGAGTGTGTTGTATAGTTTCGGAGCTAAGAACATGTAGAATCTTTGATAAAATGTCGTTGTTACTCTCGGAACTGGCGTGTAGATGTGTGTTGTTTGTCTTGTGTTGCGTCCATGGTTTATTGCTTGAGGAGAGTTGTTGTTAGCATGGAAATATTGAACGAGTCTCAACATAAAGATTTGTCTTATATCAAGGACATTGTACTCTTTAAATATAAGATCTGATAGATATCTAAAGGGACGACCAATTATTACTTAAAGAATTGTTTTTTGTGCTATGCTAATTAAGGACGTTCCCAAAGAGCAGTGGCACTCAATCTTCAAGAAGATTCCCCCGTATGTAAACTACTATAGAACTGCTATGAATAGAATAAAAAATAGTTGAGGTACAGTGTACTTTTTCGCTTCCGCTCACATGCGCAGAAGTTCAAAAATCTCTCACTATTCAAATTATAAAAGGAAACGTCAAAACCGTTCAAAAGTAGTTCACTTTTAACATGTTTTATAATAAAACGAATACCGCTTGTTTTAGCTATTTTTACAGAAAGATATTTGTTAAATATGAATAATTCTCAGTTTTCTAAAACAATTGTAAGAAAATTACTATTGCTATTCAATTAAGCTATCGGGGTATGGTTCATATGTTAAATATGCAAATTTCAATAGGCAATATTTACAAATTGACTACCGCAAGGACTATTAAAAAAAAATTCTACGTATAAAAGACGCTCCTAAGTATGTGTATTCAAAGTTTCAAAAGGATTGTAAGAAAAGGGATTTTTTTGGAAACGTCCTTAATTGTATTAATTAGAAAGATATACATATAAAATCAATTTTATCGAAATATATTGATGTTGCGCTACCGGGATTCGAATCTAGATCTCTTTTCCAATCGGTGGAAGGTGCATTACCAACTACACTATAGTGACAGTACTTTTTCCAGATTAAATTATCGTTTGAAAATTTGTCGTCAAAAATACTGTCGCTGTAGCATAGTTGATAATGCACCTTCTCCGCATTGAAAAGAGATCTAGGTTCGAATCCCGGTAGCGCAACAGCAATATTTTTCTATAAAATTCATTTTATATGTATATCTTTCTAATTAATACATTTAAACCTAAGGTAAAAAAAAAAAAAAAGATGTATGAGGCGAGAATTGTGTGTCAGGACAGAAGAGTGTGGCGCTCTATCCTCTCTGCCTACCCCCACGGGGAAACGGCGTGATGGTAAGTAAGTAAGTAAGTAAGTAAACCTAAGGTTATATTCGAGCAAGACGGGGGAGGGCTGATGGACTTCAGTCTCTTTCTAAACACCCGACTGTCTCAAAGTCTCCGTGACATATTTAACCGAAAATATATTCTCTATATATTAAAAGTTCCGGCAGAATGAAAGCCATCGGAGACGTCGCCAAGTATGACATTTTGTAAATTGCCCGCAAACCTGGCACATTCAATTATCTCAATCTCATTAGATATTCAATGCAGACGTATTTGCGACAATTTGTGAAATTGTTTGACAATCATAGATAAATTATTGGAAGTCAATTTAAAATCATAATTATATTTATTAAAATAAACCTTATAGCCGCTGTTTGATATTATTGTCTCTCTCTCTCTCTCTCTCTGTGTGTCGATGGTCAGTTTCGCGGTGCAGCAACGCTCTAGACCAGTGCTCCGCAACCGGTATGCCGTGGCACACTGGTGTGCCGTGAGCCGGATACAGGTGTGACGCGGTCAATTCAACGTATTTGACATTTTATAATTATTCACAAATTATTAAATACACAATGACAAAGTATTTTTCAAAATGTAGTATAGAATAATTATTAAGATTGCGTAAAAATAAATATGTTATAGTTTTATGTATGTATAAATTTGTGTATCAATTTAATATTTATACATTTTAGCTTTTGGATGTGCCGCGGAATTCTAGGACAAATTTTGGCGTGTCGTAGGTGATAAAAGGTTTAGGAGCACTGCTCTAGACACTTCTCGGTCTTCCTCCAGTGAATACTCACTTCTCTATCTCTTCCAGCAACGTATCTACAATTATTTTCCACAAGTTTATTTGTGTTTTGTTCGTTGATAACTTGAACAATGCATGAGTAATTAATTAATGAAAATCTTCCGATTTGTCTCCATTTGTGTGACTGTGATTGTGATGATGATATGTAGCGTCTAATTCCAAAACCCCCCAAAATGAACAAAAATGTTTATTTTTACGTTAGTTTATTTAAAAAGACAATTCTGTAATGTAATTTTTTTCCTGTATACATATCATTCTGTCAGCCATACTGGATTTTAGATCACGTGATCATCAACAAACAGGCTTATTTCATTTTAGCTAGAATAGCAACTTATACTATGTCTGATTTTAGCGTATTTTGGATCTGACCCTGATTTTGAACATGCAATGTCAATGGATTTAAGTGGCTTTTGCGAGAAACGATTTGTTCTACATGTGGCTGATTACTATATGAATACAAATAACCTACAAACCCCGAGGGCACATACAACATTTGGCCAAAAGAACTACAAATATTTTGGACTGCCAAAAGACTTAAACCAATTGAATTGTCCCGAGAACGTGAAACTATATATTAAAACTTTGATTCGTAATATGGGTAGAGCCAGTATCGGTGCACTCGCCCAAACGTATTGACTCGTACCTATATTAATTATTGCTACAAAAATTAAGTCCATTTTAAAATTGTTCTTCATATACACCTTTCATATAGTAATAAATGTTGTTACGTAACGTCTTCCTTCTGCCTCGGCTTCATGGTCAGGGGGGAGGCATATAGCCTAACTGGTTCTTTTTGAAATTATCCTCAAGTCAAATGGTTATTAAATGAAATTATAAAAAGGCATAGTTTATAATAAAGTTTATTGTATGTATTGAAAGTTGAGCAAAAAAAGCAGTTTACCTAATTCTTATTAATATAATATAATACAATTCAAAAAATGATAACAATTAATTTAGCATTATTTGTGTGTCCATCATGCCAACATGAAGTTAATTGCCAAATTTTCTGTACGATTCTTGTCTAATATTGACTGTGCAGGTCCCTCACGTAAGGGATTACCTTTCCGGAGATGCCTTCCACGCGCCGATTATAGTTCTTGAAGTGAAGTGTCGCCAATAGTCGTGGTGCCAGGGTAGAGTGACGGAGTTCAGGATTGACCACCAGACGATGTCCAATTATCTAGGCAAACCGGGACTCTGGACACGATTTTCTTAATCACAATTTGCGCGTACCGTATATGATTTGTCTCTTTTGATACAGATCCACCGGGACCCTTTTTGTACTTCAATATCAACGATTAAACACAGAGAACATCACAGTCTAAGCTTTATACTCGAGGTGCACAATTAAAATTTACCCCGGAATTACAGATTACAGAGACGATCCTAACTTTGTTCTCTAACTGAAAACTAGATCGTATTTACGGAGCGATCTCTCCCGGCTGAGATGGGTAGAAAGACTGACGTACGAGGGTGATGCATCCCTTATGGTGCATTTCGCCTACGTGACTAAAATCGTGTAGGCCGGATTTTATTGACGTTCCCACGCCGCCTTGGGGGTCTAACAATACCCATTTTTATTGCTAGGTTGTCTCAGTGCTTTGCTTGTTCCGACTAAGTGCTTTTGTAACCTTGAACAACAAAATATTATTTTGAGTGATTTTGCATTTTAACAATGTAATTCTAATCAATTGTACAATTGCTTGTGAACTGTGCCCGTCTCGACGCAGAATTTCTCCAGTGAGACGGGCACAGTCCGAACAGATTTTTACATTGTATTATATAGTTACAAATAAAATTAAATAAATAAATAAATACACCAGAGACGATAGACGACTTGGAAGCCGATATTCGTCGTATTGTTGCCGATATACGGTACTTCCAGATCTTGGTATATTGGAGCCAGCCGCGAAATCATATTTAAACGAGCTTGTATGACAAGATGTATGAATGTGGATGAGGCGAGAATTGTATGTCAGGACAGAAGAGTGTGGCGCTCTATCCTCTCTGCCTACCCCCACGGGGAAACGGCGTGATGGTAAGTAAGTAAGTAAGTAAGTATTAAATAATCTTTCCAATAAAGTTAATACCACGGCCAATAGCACGATTTGTATGTCCTTTATTACATTTTAAAGTTCTATACCTTTAAAAAAGTTCTTTATATACGTATATACGTTTTATGTATAGTATACATGATTTGATGTATGCAAGGAAAGCGACCTCATGATGAATGTTAACAAGTGGAAAGTGATGGCATTGGAGAAGGAGGAAAGCTAAATGTTTGGAACAAGTAGATGAGTTTGTGTATTCGGGAAGTATGTTTGATAGAAACGGAAAGGAGGGTGACTGCAGGGAACAAAGTGAACGGCGCTTTGAATGGAATTATATCTAACGGGAATTTGTCAACCGAGGCAAGACTAGCGGTGCACAATGGAATCCTGGTATGGAAGTGAGGCCTGGAGCTGGCAGAAAAGGAACGAAAGTAGACCTAATGCAGTGGAAATGAGATCACTTAGGCGTATTTGTGGCAAACCTATTTATGACAGTATTGTGAGTAAGATCAAGAAAGGATCATTTAGATGGTTCGGTCATATGGAACGTATGAATGAAGAGAGAATGGTAAGAAAGATATATGACGCAAGTGTTGATGGCACCAGAAATGGAGGACGTCCGCTGAAGACTTAGCACGACCAGGTGTAAACAAGATAATGGAGGATGGTTCTGTTAGAAGCCTCAACGATCGGCGAGCTTGTATGAGAGGATGTACGAATGTTGATGAGGCGAGAATTGTATGTCGGGACAGAAGAGTGTGGCGCTCTATCTGCCTACCGCGCGGGGAAACGGCGTGATTGTAAGTAAGTAAGTATACATGATTTGAGAACTTCAGCAGCAAATGGTCTCACCGTCAACAACTGTTTAGAGTGTAAATAAAATGTTAATAGTTGTATTATATAGCGAGCCCGAATTCTTAAATCAATTTACCTTATTCTTTTCAATTACAAATTTCTCCTAGAAGAAATCGTAAAATTAGTATTCAAAATGGCGGACGATACATTAATGTTCCAAGGGCACGATATGTAATAATAAGCCTTTTCGTCGCCACTGACAAGATTGTTATTTTCCACTTGTGTGAAGATAATATTTTCAATTTTAACAAAACCGTCGCCATAAATTCACCGGCCGCGTGCCACACGCGTTAGGGGCGGTATTTTATTAGGCCGGCGTTTTGAAACTTGCCCGAAGGCGGCTTTTTATCAAAATACGTTCTGCACGCCACTGCTGACTACAAATTACTGCGTTGTTAGGAAATAACTATAATGAATATAATGTTATTGCGCCACCGAGATACGAATCTGGATCTCTTTCCTAACCGGGGAAGGTGTATTATCCAACTATGCTACAGCGACAAATATCACAGACTTATGTTCTGAATAATTACAACTTCACAATAAGAATGTGGTCTCCTAATGGTTTATTAGTTTTGCAACTTGGTATTTTCTTTTTCAGGCGCCAGCTCCGCCTGTGCGTAACGCCGGCGCTGTCAATAACGGTTAAAACATATGTAAATTGGTGACGCAAGATATGTCTATTCATATATAATGACGTACAGCACGGTACGATAGCATTTCCTCTCTTGTTTATACTTATTTTAATTCAGTTCTTTATTTCCAGATGGTGTCATACACAACTCCATGACGTTCGCCATCGTCCTCGGCGCCATCGTGTCCTGGCTTCGAAGAGAGATTTACATTTAATTAGTCTTCTTCTCTTTTACACTCGCATCCAATTATTTGAAGCTTTATAAGTTATGTCAACGTGTCGGGTCTCACGCCGGAGCAATCTGCAACATGCTACTGTCAATGCTCAAATATTGTTGCTCAAAATAGAGTCAGAGATGACTACACGTTTCTAATTTAATTTAAACGTAAATGCAAGCATATTTTAAAAATGTCATTATTTCACTCTTCTGTCATTCTGACAGTCGAAATGCGCGGGAATGATAGACAAACAACGAGCAATTAATGTTTCTGGTCAAATAGAAGGGATGTTTTCAATAAAACGCGCATATGTTTTCATAGGGGAAGGTGTATTATCAAACTATGCTACAGCGACAAAATTTCGAACCTATATATTACCTTTTTGATATTAATACATTATTTGAAAGAGCCATCTACCTTATTTTTGCGGAATCTCAAATACCTTTGAGTAATCTGATAGCAGACGCCGGAATTATCAATTCATTTTTATTAAATTTTGATAAATAAGGTAGATGGCTCTTTCAAATAATGGAACGATTAAATGTATTCATATCAAAAGGTTCGAAAATTTGTCGCTAAAAATATCGTTGCTGTAGCATAGTTGGATAATGCACCTTCCCCGAATAGGAAAGAGATCCAGGTTCGAATTTTGGTGGCGCAACAAGAATATTTTTCGATAAAATTGATTTTATATGTATATCTTTCTAATTAATATATTTAATTCATATTTATAATTAATCTCTACGCAATTTTTGATTGCTCCAGTGTGGGGACCCCACTTAGATATTAGCAAAGATTATGACAACACACAACACTGTATAATATGAAAAGTTAAGATTACAAGATGTCGGTGAGGATCTCGGCTGCTAACTATCACGGATCTAAACCATTTTTTAGGTTAATTATGTTTCTACTGGCAGAAAGCAAATGGTTATCGCCGATCGCTCGCTGCTAGGCCCTGCAGGCCACAGCCAGTCTTTTCGGATAAAAAAGCCACAATTACAAATGTAACATCTCCAACTTATTAATGACTGGCTGTGCGTCGCGCATATATAATAGCGTGAATATAAATGTTTTAATTTGTTATTAACGATTGCATAATGAATTAAAAATAATATCCATGGATGCCTTCAGATAATTATAGATTATGTATATTGAAAATGAGATGAATTTCCTTCACAGAGTGGCCTTGTCCATGCATAACGGTACCATAGAGTTTTCTTCGTCGCAGTGTTGTCAGGCATATGATTTACGAAATGTTATTATTACTATTAAGTACCTATTTAAAATATATATATATATATATATGTGTATTAAATATCGATGTGAACTAGAATGAACTTAATATTGTGAACATATTTGCTTTTTTTATCAGATCTTTTGACCGCTTGATTTGAATTGGGAAAACTTGTAGAAATTTCTAGAAGACAAAATATAATCCAAGATCTGTCTAACCATATTATACTTTATATTTATAGTAATTTTTATCATCTTTCAGATCACATCGATAGTCTAACAGTGCTTGTCCACGGTACAACTGCGAATAAAGTTTAATACGCTAGTAGAGTCATAAATCCAAAAATGTTTTCTGTGCATTTTGTATAAAGAGAAGATTAATATTGAAAATCGGCCCGTGGACACGCACCTTAACCTATTAAAAAAAATATATACATGATTAATATTACAAATATTTTTATTATACACCCTGTAAAACGTTGTATTGTTTTTTTTTTTTTTTAAATAGATTTGTGTAAGAATTTTTTATCAGCTGTAGGTGTTTCAAGTAGATTGTTGTAATATTAAATACAGCTCAAAAGTACGAGCAGCTTACCTGCTATTTTTAAAGTTATTATCGTATTATTCTTCAATATTTTCTAAAAATATTAAAAAATCTTTCAGTCGGTGATATAAGATCAATTATTATTTTTTGTCACAGTCATAAGTCAAAAAAACAATGACTAGAACCGAAACTTGAGATTATATAATATTATTAAATGCTTGATGTTAGCAATATCATTAGATTCATATTTTAACATTTTAAATTTGTTTATGCTAATATTAACCTTTACCTTGCCGTGATATAAAATATTCGAACGCAGCCACGCTGTCAACTCGTGTCACCGTAAATAACAGTTTGAAAAAATGTTTTTATTAGCTTCAATGGCTTTAATGGCACGAATTTAATTTAAAAAAACATAATTAAGAGCATTCTTTAAATCCTATACAATGTGTCCTTCCTTCTTATCTCTCTTCATTTGATTAGTGAGAAAGACATAATTATATTTGTTGTTCTTTTCACTGTGAAAATAGTGTGTGATCTCTGTCTTTCACATCACAAATGGTATTTTTACCAACGTATTAATTTTACAACGGATTGAATGGAAAAAATAATTGTTTTTGTACGATTCCCTTTTCATAATTGGTTTTTCACTAGTCATTTTCTTTAGGATTATCTGAAATATTAATTTGATGTTACATGTGTTTACCGAAATATTACAGGTTGAATTATGATGGTAGACCTGTGTCACTGCATGGTTTGGGAAGGGTTAATATATATCATAACATAATTACAAATACAGTCGATTCCGCATAATTGGGGCAGCCGCTCATTTGGGCCAAATCTCAAACCAAGGAACTAATACTAGTTTACAACGTTTAATTGGGACGACATTCCGCGTAATTGAGACAGTGAATTTAAGATTACAGTACACAAGTTTAAAATGTATTAACAAGATCCACAAAGGTCAGACAGTTACTGCAAAAATTTCCCTTTTGCAAGCAATACAGTTTGACCTACAGCAAACAGCATATAAAATCTTTAAATCTTTACATATTTCCGAAATTTTGAACAATGTTAAAGACATGTTAAAAGTTTTCGACTATAGATAACATTTCATCATGTTACGATGAAAATAACGAATGAGAATGCAATTGTTGAAGCGTTAAATCGAAACATTAAAAATTAGATGAAGAAGACGTTAATGATTAATATTAAACTATGCCTGTAACTAAGAGAAAAATATATATAGCCTGATTACGGCGTTATTTTATGCAGGAAGGCAATGAAAAGAGAGCCCTGAGTATTTAAAGAAAAATATTTAATTTTGATAAATTCCTATAAAGCGGAATCGACTATATATTATAGCAAATTATGAATTTCAATTTTGCCTCTCTCATTTGACAGGCAAGTAAAACCATAGATTATTAATATCTACATAGAATTAAATGTCGCCAGCACAATAAATAATAAACCCCCCCCATGTGATAAGTACCTAATCGAATTAAGCTGAATAAATACTGCGTAGATTTTTGTATAAATTTTAGATTTGCTTCACGTACATTCAAAATATTAGATAACATTATATTTAATAAAATTATACACCGTTCAATTAGTTTGTTAAGTTTGCGTGGAAGGTTTAGAAATATTTAATATACACATTATATGATAATATTACGAAGGTTATTTTTAATTAAAATGTTTGTAACGTACACCGCGAAGTAGTTGACACTTTCGTATATGTAGAATCTTTTCTTATACAGTGAGAGATCCACATTAATCCTTGATATAATCGCAAAATACACTACCACGAAGTTAGTTACTAATGTTTGTCATTTTTCCGACATACACCCAACAGATGACGCAGTGTATAATGATAAGTTCAAAAAAATGGTGACAAACGTACGAAGAGGCGCGCGTGAGTAATAAAGGAGATCCTCCTCCCTGCAACAACACTATATAACAGTTTTACAAATGTTGACAGATAGACGGAGCGTCGGCCATTTTGGACGGTTTACAGTGTTGTTGCGAGAAGCTCACTTAGAATTTATATTTATTAGTATATGATTGTTTTAATATACCATTGGATGCTCAATATAATATACAACGTTGCGGCATTCATCTGATCAGATCTGACCAAAACCGATGTACAGTATTGTTCTGAAATGATGTATAATGTATTACGTTAAACCCTCCGGGGTTTTTATATTATTAATAAATATATAAAAACATTAGAAAAGTTAATTTAGAAATTTAATCTAGATATGTTACAATTTAGTTTTTTTTTTAATTTATCTGTCTTTTTCTGCCATATTCCCTCACGATTCCCACAAAAATCTTCCAGTACAACCTGTGTGCAGTCGTTGCGGCAGACAGCCGCTGAACGCGTCCAATCGTGCAAAATTCATATTATTTATTAGAGTGATGCATGTATAAAATTTACATTCAGTTGTGTACTAAAATTGGAATATCTGACAGATGATATTGACCAAATTCTATTCTTCAAGAGTTGAAATGTCAGTCAATTTTACTTTCGTTCGCTTCGAATCTGCTACCACGGAGGCGCTGCGTCCTCCCCACAGTTGAGGTTTATTAAAACAAGAAACGTTAAACAATAAAAATGTTATATTTAAAATTAGCTTCTATGAAGAAAACATTCCATTGTTATTCTAGTTGTCGGCGAATATCGCCATTATCACCGTGTTTGCAACGCCTCGAGCCGCGGGACTAGAACAGTCCCGAGAACGGTCTTGTAATTTACCACACTAAATACTCACCTTTAAAAAAAATGCACCCATTTTCTTGTCTCTTTTATTCCTTAGAAAAGAAAATATTGTTAAATTTATTTGATTAAGTATGTGAATAAATCTGTGGGTAGAAAGATATTTGAGTTTTATTTGACCATCCGCATGCCTTTAACACGTCCACTGCGGTGATGGGTCAGATTTGACCCGGGTGTTTGTAAAAATATGAATTACGCTACAAATATTCGTTTAATGCCGTTTTTCTTTTAGCTAATCTTTTATTAAATATTTCCAAATAATTTGAGATACAAATAAATATTATCGGACGAGATTCAAATGAGTTATTGATAAAAATGTGAAAAACGGTCAAAAACTGACCTAAGACAGTCGGATTGAATCTCAACACTTACGCCGAAACATATATTGTCAACATTTTGAGCAGGTAGACAAAGGATAGGATGTATTTGTTTTGACTTATTTTCGTCTGACGGCCCCTAGACAACGCCAGTAATATAATTATTTGAGGGTTGTTGTCATAATGTCGGCGAGGTTATGTTATAAAACCTATAAGTTTTATGAATGAATGACATTACCTGCTCGAGTTCCGACGAGAAGATCACATGCTCAGTGGATGTTTGAATTTTGGCTGTGTAGGGCGTCTGTTGATGCGTAAAAATGTGTACATTATTCGTAATATTTTTAAATTTTTAAGTTTAATTTTTTAGCAGAAACATTACGGCACATCATGCCATTTCATTGAATCGTATTTGAAATAAAATTTCTATAAAAAAATCTCCCACAAAACGGTTGAAAAACCGAAAACTCGAGGTGGATTTAAAATGACCCACCATCGCCGGACGTGTTTTGTTTTGACCCACCGGGCCGTAAGTGTTAAACAAATGATAAGCTCAAAATCACGAACCAAAATCAATCACGAATCGTGATTTTGGTTCTGTCGCCGCTGTTTTAAATCGATTATCAATTGAATCAGCGCCATCTACCAGAGTTTTTTGTAATTTGATCAGCGACATCTAGTAGATTCTGCCAAAACGTTTTACGCATATATGCTGAGAATTTGATCCGAAATATAATGTAACATTTTTTTTAAGCATTTTAATTCTCTTTGTGATGATATTACATTAGATTTATGCTAGAATATATTTTTTAACAAAAATGAGGTTTTAATACTGTAAATAAATGCGCTCAAAATTATAATAAATGATAATGAAACTGTGATCACAGTCACAATTTCCAATCACTGATATTATCGAATACCAGTCACAATCACGCCAGTGACCCGAGAGTAGCATTTTTTCTCATCACTACTTTAAACTGGTAAATTTCTTTTTTTTTTGTGGGGATACCTTAAGTCGAGAGTTTACAGCGTCAATCCTCGAACAATTCAGGCCCTACAAGAAAATATCCGCCGTGAAGTTGCTGCCGTGGAACCTGCTTGTCGCTTTGCTCTTGTGTGTTCGCTAATTAAAATGTTGAATATTTTCCGTTGGACACCCTTCGACCAACCCTGGAACCTCTATATTCGTCACATTTTGATAACAAACAAATGTTTCCACATCATGTCTACATCATTTCTCACTTCCACGGCCGGCAATGCTGTCTGACTGGGCCAAAACACAGAAAATGGTCGAAAAGCGGCACTCAAATGTTGCCATGTCATCCAAAACATGACAAAAACAGACAAACAGGCTACCGAATCATCGGCAAACGAATACCACCGCCAGAATTAGAGTTACATGATGTTTAAATTGTCTCCTAGATATTAATAACTTTCCTTCTCATCCGCTTCTAAAGTTTTGACATCGAATGTATTAATTTGTGTATTATTTTTAGTACTGCGAAGGAATTAATTAAATTTCAATTATAAGTTATGGAAAAAACTGTTTCTATATTCGTCGAGCCCCTAGTAACAGATTGATGACAAATATAGAGGTTCCGATGTATAATATTTTATACGGCATGTGGCAAAAATAAAAATATACAAATATTAAACGGTAAATTTATTTTTTATAATATATCTGTAATGAAAATACTTTTCATGCATTTAAGAAAATACACACTTAGGCACTGTAGAGGTACACTATAAATATATACATAAAAATTTCAGACAATTTTTCTCGTCGAGCGTTACCGCACATTGCGTTAGAAAAATTCTCAGAGTAATATTATTAACATGTGTCAGTTGTATTGAAGCAATGTTTTTTTTAGTACTAGCTGTAACTAGTAATAGCCTAGCGAATATATTATTATTTTTGTTTACGTAGTGTTTGTATATTTTGTTGTACAAACGCTAGTACGCGGTTAAGTTCCTCAGACTTTTCCATGTTTTATAAATTATTTAATTTGTATTAGTTTTAAGGCAGGTTTCACAATCCCAATAAAATAAATATCGCTCAACATATATTTTAATATTACAAAATACACCTGGATTACGTACAGTGTTGTTGCATTTAAATTGTATTCAATAGTATTTTTATTTATTTTATATGGTCGTTTAACACACCATATCATCACCAAAGCGGCAACACCGCATATATCGAATTAAGATATTTACATCATTAGTTTCACGATAGCGTCCACTAGGGACGTGCAAATCAAAGAAATGTAATCACCGCATGTCATCTGTAACATCCCTGTCAAGCGCGCGCGAGTCAAGGGAATCGTACACAAGTTTAGTTCAGTTTCAGTTTAGAAAGAATCTGCTCCTCTTTACAACTCTAGAAAGGTGAATAACACTCGAGTAATTCCATTTAAAACTAGTCATATATCTCTCTCTCTCTCCGATATGTGGTGATGCTGCTGACGGTGACTATATACAACACCTGCTCAAAACTGATAAAAGTACTGTTACCGTCGAGATCTCGACCAACAATAATAAGACCGGCGGTCACTTACGGCTGCGAAACGCGCTGCCTATCTCAAATCAATAAAAACAATTTGCAATTTTTGAACGCAAAATACTAAATCTATTTACGACCCTACACTAAAAAATGGAACCTACAGAATAAAAATCATCGATGAGCTCGAAAATTATGTCGAACAAGAAACAATAGTAAGATTCTGCAGGTCCCGAAGACTGCGATGGGCCGGCCACGTTGAAAGAATGCCAGGCGACAGGACACCGAGGATCATGACGGAGTGGATATCCCAGTGGAAGGACCGGAGCAGGATGCAATGGCTCCGGGAATCGGAGGAGAATGGCCAGGCAAAGGAGTCGATAGTTTACCGACCCACTAAATATGCTAATCGACTCGACTTTCATACATTACACACAATAAAACCATGTGCATTTGAAATTCAAGAGACAAAAGAAAAATCACAATAACGCAAATCAGGCAATAAAGTCACGCATTGTACATTTTCTGACGTTCTAAATGATGTGACGTAAAAACATTGATTTATAACGCAAAGGTCTGAAAATTATTTTGAATTATAAATTAATGCGGTTTTAAAATTGACAATGCGCGTGTGAAGTGGAAGACATTGAAAAATGAGCACCGATGCACAGCGAAGAGTGGCGGCAGTTTGCGCTGCAAAAGCGGATCACGGATTCTTTAGTAGATTCCGGTAATATAAGAATTTTGTAAATTTGATTTTTCTTCATTGAGATTCACATTTATTTTTGAACCAACTAAATGAATAGAGAAATTCATTAATAAAAATTCTAAAACCGATATACAGGGTGTAACAGGCCTAGTTTACATTATTTAGTGGACGGATATCTGATTAAATTTCAAGTCAAAGGACACCGCACAAATTCTGTATCACGAGATCGATGTGACGCGTAAGAGTTTTACAAAATTGTGTCAAGCGTTTAACGCAAAATACGTGGAAATAAATATTACTTACTTCCTTACTTACCATCACGCCGTTTCCCCATGGGGGTAGGCAGAGAGGATAGAGCGCCACACTCTTCTGTCCTGACACACAATTCTCGCCTCATCCACATTCATACATCTTGTCATACAAGCTCGCCGATTGTTGAAGCTTCTAACAGAACCATCCTCCATTATCTGATTTACGTGGTCGTGCCAAATCTTCCGCGGACGTCCTCTATTTCTGGTTCCATCAACACTTGCGTCATATATCTTTCTTACCATTCTCTCCTTATTCATCCTTTCCATATGACCAAACCACCTAAATGATCCTTTCTTAATCTTACTCACAATACTAACATCAGCTTTACATTCTTTCCTTATTTCTTCATTCTTTACTCTGTCATAAATAGATTTGCCACAAATACGTCTAAGTGATCTCATTTCCACTGCATTCAGTCTACTTTCGTTCCTTTTCTGCCAGCTCCAGACCTCACTTCCATACATCAGTGTCGGTACCAGGATTCCATTGTGCACCGCTAGTAAATAAATAAATATAAACAGTTTTTATTTTTGGTATTCAATAAATGCATATCCGAGTCACGTTTCTTTAGTCTCGAGAGATATTTAAAGGTTTGCGCTCAAATTGATTAAAATATATTAAGGCACAATGTTTCAACATTTATTTAGTCTACTAGATTTATCATTCATTTCAATATGTAAATGTTGCATGTACCTTATAAGGAAATAAAAAATTTAATGTTGAAATAACTTAATCATCTATTGGCAGAATACCGTCGAACGTCGTAACAATACACAATTGGTACGCTTTTAAAACGTATTTAAAACAATGCGACGCTAAATACATTTTTTTTCAATTTTTCGACTGATATGATTGAAATTAGGCACGTGAAGCTTGAACACGTTCAGCTTATGTTTGTATTGTATACCCCACCACTAAAATATTGTGAACCACCTTTACAAACGTATCTAAATTTTAAATAAATATTAGGTTATTCCAAAAATAATGGTCAGAATTTCCACCACGGCCAGCGCCGGATATGTCAGTCGTGACATCATTTATTTATCTGCCGGAGGAGACCTCGATTCAATATCTAAAATGAAAATATTAATCATTGCGAACGTTCCTTGCTGAGAAATATATTGGGTCATCTCATAAATAATGCAGTTATTTTTCAATTCAATGAACTAAAAATTGGAGGGGGGCGGGATAAACTACCCGCGTCAGGTTTAAATTACAGTTTGATTTTAACAGTTTTTTTTCAAAGCTATAATGGAAGTGACAAAGGAGCATATTTGGCATATTTTACGAGTTCTATAAAGGCGACAACGTAACGGAAAGTGCGAAGAACATTAATGCGGAACGATGAGAATCGGAAAATCATAAAGAACGGAATACGAGGAACGGACAATGTCAGCGTCAACGGTGATTCCAGAAATTCTGAGCCTCGACCTGGAAGATCTGTAGAACTCGACAAAAAATCCCATGGTAATTATAGTACGGAAGCTTGGATTTGATCATCCGACCGATCTACGACACCTGAATGCCATCGGAAAAGTCAGAAAATCGAGTCAACGGTTCGTATTTCACACAGCGAGAATGACATGACAAACCATAACACCCACCATATTCGCCAGACATTGCCCCATCTAATTATCCTTTATTCCGCAGTCTTCAAAATCATACGGACGGAAAAAATATGAATTCTTTAGATGACGTTTGAACACTTTGACAAGTGAATTTCGAAAGAGGGACCTTGTTGCAGGTCTACCAGAAAGATGGAAGAGCATTGTAGAAAATGAAGGAGAGTATATTTTAGATTAAAAAATAATTTCGTTTATCGTAATTTTGAAAAATAAAAGATGTATAAACAAACGCATTATTTATGACGACATGTTTAATTTTTTTTTTGATTTGACGCAACGCATCACGATTGTAACCTCCGTTGCGACACGACGATACAGTATCGCAGGTCTTCAATTTACAACTGAAAAAAAGTTCAAAACATTCAGAAAATACTGTTCATAATAATCAGTAGTGAAAAGATGACGTATCACGGCTGCCGGCTGAAGGCATTTGAAATGTGACTATACCGACGTACGCTCGAGACATCCTGGGTCGATCTTCGCCACACTACCGATGAAGAGGTATTAAATCGCGTGATCGTGATCAGTGGTAACTTTTTACGATAATTAATTCAATTTGCTAAAACGGGTTGTTTGACCGTTGGTAAAAATTATTCACTTCTCAAAAGTACACCCTGTAGCAAACTCATTTTGCTCTCCGATATTAGATAGTTAAATATGTCAGACTGTTCTAAAAGTCATCTGACACATTGATACTTAGAAAGTTGCAATATACGACAATAAATCATTCAACATCGCTATTTTAGCGATGAAAGTTCGTCCGATAATGATTTAATATACATTAGCGCATAATACGAAAAATTTTGCCACCGAAGTGGCGGGTCTCGAACGCGGGAGCGAATAAAGCCACAGATAAAGCAGAAAATAGAGCATTTTGAGCATAGAGCACGTTTGATACATCGACAACCCGTTGAGGGTTTTTACCGATTTACCATCGATCATACAACCGGCTCGAGTCAAGCTGCACATTCCGGACACATTCTCCGCAGAGCAAAATGTGATCTACCACAATTCATCACGCGGGCGAAGATAGAAGACGTTTGTTTTCAAGCAGCTCGATAACTATTTACGGTAAAAAAAAAATTACAAAAAAAACATGTTTATTCCCTCGTAATGTTCAATTAAATTTGATAGTTAAAATGGACCATTATTTTTGAAACTAAAATAAAAAAAACTTAACATTAAACGCTATAACGTTTCTTAACATAAGAAAATATTTAAACTAATGAATTGTACGTTTTGAAAATAAAATAAAATATTGTTTCACTGTCCCAGCTAGCCAAACAAAACAATTATGTTTGAATGCTATCATAAAACTCTGTACAATACAAATATTTATTTATTGCCAGCGGCGTAGTCTCACTAGATTCCCGTCCAGGACGAAGCCGGACGCACCAAAAGGTTGTGTAAAAGGGTAAAACTGCAAATAGAACGAATGTGACGAACAATCTTCAAATCAATTGTACCGATTTTTAGACCGCTTATATCGGTTAGACATATCCATTCGTCGATTCTTTATATCGGACCTGATCGTCTTGAGGTAGTCGCTTCCGCTCATCCAAAAATCTTTGTTAAATTTTTGCCGGTTGAAAGACGACTCTCCCGTCGAGACTCCGACGGCGGCCACGGGACTGAAAAAATCGGTGATCGTTCTGTTCTTGACAAACTCCGGCTTCACGTCGTCCTCCGGCCGCTGCTGCTTCCGCCTCTTCGCGTGCGACACGTCGCATTCCGTTATCATAAAGTTGAAATTTTGAACGCCGACGTGTTCCGCCGCCTTGTGTACGCAGTTGAACGGTTCGCTGTTGATTTTGTGCTTCCTATCCGCGTCACGCAACGCAGTGTGACATTTGTGCGTTGACGCCGACGGTTTGTGGTCGTCGACGATCGTACAATTGTCATTTTGCCGTTTTCGATCCACCAAATCAATGTAATGTGTCACGATGGAATTTTTTAAATTTTCCTTCTTTATAGAAATGTCCTTACCGCTTAGAATGCCATCGTTATCGATGACGACAACGTCGCAATCTTTCACGTCATCCATATCTACTTTAATGGGACTACTGTAGTTATATTTAATTACTCTTTTTGTATTTCTTCTATAATGTAAACTAATTTCATTCGAGGGAGGTCTGGATTTATTTGAGCGTAAACCATTATCTGCTGCCATTTCCTCATTATCAGTTTTAATAACGGGAACATTCACCAAACTGTCTATTACACTATCTGTTATACAATCTCCGAAGACACTTTTTTCTTTTTCAACCTTGACCGGCTTCGCAGCGCTGACGGCTCTCATACTATCAGAGTCAACAGCTTCTTCGAGAGAACTAATAATTTCACAATCGCTATCAATTATGTTTTCTTTCAAATGTCCATCGCCCGATTTACTGCCGTCAATTATCTCATCGCTGGTTATTTCGTCAGTTTCGTCCAAATTTACGCAAATAATACTTTTTGTGTCATTTGTACGTGTCGTCATATCTCCGTCCTCACTTGTCTTCGCCGTAGGATTGTCTTCCGTATCATTATCATTGTCAAGAAGGATGCAATCGGACAAGGTGCTATCAATTATTTCATTATTACAGCCACCGCAGTTGTTTGCATCGATCACTTCATTTATTTCCGTATCGTTGAGCGAAATACCTTTCGACTCGTCATTCTCGTCACTCTTCGTGACATCACAATCAGACAACACATCTCCAATCAACACGTCACAATCACCGTTAACCAAATCACTGGCACTGGCGCTCGACACGTGCGACTTATCTTTGATCTTTAATTTATTTATATTTGACTTTCTTTTCTTAGTGCTCCTCTTCCTGGATTTTCTCTTCTTGTCCATCTTCAAAAAGCCCTCGTTAACATTCACCCCAGAACAATTGTTTTCCGCAGTGACGTCGCTTGATTTATCCGCCACGAGCGCAACTCCAGACGAATCGCCGACATTTTCATCTACCGTCACTCCGGCACTCTTCACGTCGCCTCTGCCAGATTCTACTTTGGTATCCAGAGTGTGAAAGTACGAGGTTATGTCCGTTTGCCCGATTTCTGCAGATTTCCGTTTCTTGTTTTTCACTCGATGACTATTCGGAATGGCAATCGTGTAGACTCTGCGCGACGTGATGACCTGAAAGATGAGAGAATTAAATGTCAGCGTGGCAGACACAATATAAATGTAGAGTCAAGTAATATTGAAAAAATATATATCTCGAAGTATATTAACACAAAATAAACTGAATGGATATTTGAAACTGCCCCTGCATCAACACTGTATGTCATCCAAGATGGCCAAAGCTCCGTCTGTCTATCAACATTTGTAAAAATCGATATACGGTGTTGTTGCAGGGGAGGGGTCTCATTAATTTAAGTTAAAATTACTCTTGCGACTATTTAAGTAGCATTCAAGATGAAGGAACACCATATTATGACACAGAATGGCTAAGAATCATAATCAATTGTATCTTTGACATCGGAATATATCTACAAGACCAAAATCATTGTTTGGCATTACATATACAAATTAGCGTACGACGCATTTACTTGGAACAGCGCCGACGACCTGGTACTCCGCGCGGGAACGTGGTGTACAAACAGTTCAGTTAAATTAAGGACGTCCAGCATTCCATTTAACAGTTGATCATGAACTGAAACATAGTGTTTACCTTAGCGAAATCGTTGTTGATTATTTTATACTTGACAGTGGCCTGCTCCTCCTCGTCCATCTTGTCTTCCAAACTGATGGTATCTCCATTCTCACTGCAAAATTTTAAAATATGTATAATACCATAATATAAATATATCTGATAATAAAATGGATAATTTGTGGCCGATAGCTTTGAACCGAGTGAGACAACGCCCACAAGTTGAAATGACCACGGAAAGACGCGCAATCGGCGCTAGATACCTAACCTTTTCAACCCATTCCAATACTCGCAAATAATCAAAATAGACAAATTACGCATGATTCATCACCTTAGATAGCGATACAAGGTTTTATGTTCAATATGAAACCATCATGGTTCGTGGTTGTAAAAACCCGAAGGATGTTTATAAATGAATAAACATAAACTCCATACAAGAACATACATAACGGTACAGCATATTTTCCAAAAATATCTAATGTCACAGTATTAGGAATCTTCTAGTGTGTGTTAAAATATTGCGCAAAATAGGCACACTATGTGATCACGGACCAAAGTCGCCGCCGTATCGGCTGTTGATACTGTAGCATTCAATAGGTTAAGAAATCTGAAGAATCAAAGGTGATCGGATGTGAGGAACACTCGACTCACCCGATTGCCTTTTAGATGCCTCGCGTCAGCTAACACCGGATCTTCAGACTCACCACAAAAGTATAAGGAGCTCTTAGCCCCGGCCGTAGACAGTTACGGGATGGTCACACGGTCATCACAATACACGAATCGGCTTAACAGAAAATGGATTACAATTAATTTTTTACTCATTGCACTGTACGGTCGGCAACTGACGAATCTGTTGCTAATATAATTTTTTCTACTATTACTTATTATTAATTAATTATTATTAATTTTAAGTTCGAGGGACCGAAAAAATGTTAACATTACAAATTTCACAATTAAAAGTCCATCCTCCGTTATCTTCCTCGAACGTCCTCTACTTCCGATGCCATCGACACTTGCGTCATATATTTTTCTTACCGTTCTCTCCTCATTCATCCATTCCATATGACCAAATCACCTATGCGATCCTTTCTTAATCTTCCTTATTTCTTCACTCTGTCATAAATGGATCTGCCACGTACACGCCTAAGTAATCTCGTTTCCACTGCGTTCAGACTACTTTTGTTCCTCTTCTGCCGGCTCCAGGTCTCACTTCCGTACATCGGGACTCCATTGTGTACCGCTAGTCTTTCCTCGATTAACAAGTTCCCAAGTTCAAGTAAATGTATCATTAACGCTAGAATAAACCAAATCGTCGCTTATGAATAATTCTAATTAAAAAATGAATTCACTTTACGACTTGACATAAATTAATGTGCTTAAAAAAGTTTTCCACATTGCCTCGTTTTTAATAAATCATCGGCGATCATTTGTCGAGTCGGTGAATTTTCATTTCGACAACACCAAATTAATTTTAAAAAAAAATTAACAATTACAAAAAATTACGATATAAGTTGTCTAAAAATACTTAATATACTCACATATAGAAACTTTTCTTCGACTTGGGACACGGCTTGACGGTCAACGCGGGCAGACTGCACACAGCGCGCTCCGGTGAATCTTTTTTCTCATCCATAATTTTCCGTTTCTTTTTCAATTCTTCCAAATGTTCAAAATACTTGCCGAGCTTTCCTTTGAATGTCTCCTTGACCCGCGAAAGGTTCACGGTTTCCGCACTTTTAGCCTGTGCAGCGTGACTCCTGCTCTTTGGCGAAATTTTAACTCTCAATATTTTCTGGGACCCAGATCCTCTCAACAAGTTAACCGCCTTCGGTTTACTGTTGGCCAACGTGGAATCCGACACTTCTCGGGCCGACACGACGCACTCTTCAACGATCGGCATTTCATTTGACACGGGCGTAGAATTTTCGTTACACATAATTGCTTCCTTTGCAAGGCACTGCAAGGCCGCAATGTTCAAATCGTCGGTGGTTGAATACGTCACCGCGGCCCCTCTGCTCCTCTTTGACGGTTTCGCGCTCGATTCAGTCGGCGGGAAGACGGGGGAGCTGCGTTTGCGCAGGATGTAGTTATTTTTTACGAGATAACAGTCTTCGTTCGTTTGCGGACCCGGATCGCCCTTGTTGTACGTGAGCAACGACATTCTGAAGGATCTTCTAGGTGCGGGTTTTTTTTTCTTTTGCGTTACGACATCTGTTTTTATTTGAGATTTTACATTAAAAGCTTTGTCGCTATTTAAAATGACATCGTTAACATGTAAAATTTCATTATCTATAGAATAGGTTCTACTCATATTGTCAATTCCATATTCTAAAGATGGTGTAAAATAGTTGTCACTTTTATTTACGACAAAGTCGTCCACGTTTAAATTTTCCGTCAAATGATTGTAACCGTCTTGCTTGGACGTGCTCGCCTGTGACACGGAAGCCAGGATACTGTTTCTCCATGACGTGATGCTGTCATTCTTCGACAAGCCATCGTCATTATCCATCAAGTGGAGATTTTCATTCCCCAAGTAATTGTTATCACTTTTCGGACAGTCGTCACGTCTTCCGGAAGTCACGCCGCTGTCGCAGACGGAGGTGACACTACCGCACCTCGACTTGACGCTCGTTATCTTTTCGAGGTTGGAGACAACAGCTGAAATTAAAAGAGTATGATTAACAACAAAGAAATGAGGTTCGGTTCCGCACCTCGTACAGCCTCGTCCAAAACCACATTTAAATATTGACACTGTCCAGGTGTAAAAATCAGCACAACCCCCGTCTCGGAGACTGTCTCGAGATGAACATCTCATGAAAAACTAATCTATCAATCAAAATACAAAGTGAATTGCAACGCAATTTAAAATAAATAGGCTCCTCTAGTAAGCAAAATAATTCTCATCGTTTGTACGTCAGTCGCATTGTCAGTATTGTAACGGTGCAGCGCCAACTCATTTTCATGTCAGTTGGATTTCATAGATGGCGCCTAGCGTAATATCAACTTAACTATATAAATAAACTATAAAACTAAAATGACCCACCGCCGCCGCCGGACACGTTTTGTATTGACCCTCTGGGCAACAAGGGTTAAGAGGCTACTTTCATTTTTCCAGTTTGAATTTCGAGATATTTTTGCATTTTGCATACCCTTTCAAGACGAGACTAATAGTTAATTCATTTACAATATCAAGTAAACATAAAAGTGCGTTATTTTTTACGTAAATATTGCTAGAGTGAAAGGTATTAATAGAAAAAAACAAGTATACAATTGTTGGTTTTTTTTAATTCCTAGGTAATAAAGCTATCAGAAAATAGGCATTTCTTCAACATTCATAATACATATGTGTTGCCATTTGAAATTATCAGGCGAAAATTAAATAATTTGTTAAAGTTCTCACCTAAGAATTGTTATGTTTATGATAAAAAACATTGTGTCGATAAACATGATTATTACAATCATGCCCCCGATTTATAAGGAAAAAATTGACGTAAATTCATACTAATAAATAATATTGACTACTTTTGAAGCAGCTGTATTTGTGAAGAGAAAACTATTTGTGCTAATATTATATAATAATCATACTATGGTTGTAATAAAAAAAGTTTTTTTTTTTAAATATTTATTTATTGTTTTAATAAATTACATATTTATTAATATTAAAATATAATTGAAAATATGACAAAAGTATTATTATTCACTGTTAAATAATTAGTTGTTCATTTCGTTTTTTTTTTCTTCACATGTATTCAAAACAAAATTTGATTCACATTTATTACAATTTAAACTGAATTTAGAAATAAAATTTTATGTTCTTTCACATATTCAATATTCGTTCATGTGCACTCAAACATCGACTTGTGGGAGTAAATTTGATTAATTAGAGAAAAGAATTGGTGTATGTCGTCGACCACTCTTTTGCCATCCAATTTAGGAAGTTCACACGAGTCCGCACATTCAATACTCAGTTCGGGAACATCCTGAAAATAATTAATAATATTATTATGGTTATTTAGTTATCAGTATTTTTATGTCTAAAATATTAAAATACATCTTTATTCATTTATATGACTATAACAAATACATTTGTATCAGACAGGTCTGTCATGTATAATTCTTTTGATAAGATTATTTATCTTTAAGGATATGTATTTCCAATAAAAAATAATTTATCTGCACTACATAATATATGTATATTGAACTATGTAATTTGTATTGTTAAATCAAATAGATAATTGTTATAGAAATGGTAAAAATTATCAACTTACGTTGCGATTTTTATTCCAAGAAGATAACCATTTAAAATTTTGTTGGAATATTTCGTAGAGCGTGTCAATGGATACTTTTTGACCTTAGGCATCTTGAGTCACAGGAGGCAGTAATTTCAGAACAATAATTTGTATAATAAAATATAATGAGAACCAAACCCAACAAAAAAAAAAACACGGGTTCACGAATGTCACGTTGAATCATGTGAATAAATTAATTTTATGCCCTTGAGGCGCATGCGTTAGATGCGCAATGCCATAGATAAGAGACGCAATGCGATACAAGCCGCGCATGCGTTGTCAGATTCTTAGCGCTCCGATCCGTTACGTAGGTTTTGACATACGTATTATGTTCAGAAGTCAAAATTATAATCTGTTTTCGTATAAAAACAGCCCAAAACCATATAATTTACAAAAATAAGCGATTGGTATCGAGAATAAGTATAATATTCATTCATAGTGTAGTCAAAATTTGTAATAAAATGTGTTTTATAGGCAAATTTAATGAAAATCCAACGGAGCACGAGCCCCACGATCGTCATGGCCGAATTCAACGGCGTTCTGAAGGTCCGATAGACAATTAAAATTATCGTGTTTCATAAGACTGGAAATATATTATTTAAAAAATGATTATTGTGTTTCTGATATTAAACTTAGTTTTAAATAGTAGTTGAAGCCTCAAAGCATGTGAGTAAATATAGTTTATTATTTAAAAACGTATGTTTTTACTAAAACAAAGTATTTTAAAAACGTCAAAAATTCATCAAATGTACTGCAAATTGAATGATTTATAACTCTATTAATTTTTAACATTTTGCTGATTTGGTTTCCTACAAATTTGTCTCCGTAATCTTGGCTTTAAGATTATAAGAAAATATATTTCGTCTACGCATTCGTTTAGCGCATTGACTCAATTTTGTACAATGCCTAAAATGCATCTAATGGTCACGGTCTTTCTTATAATATTTGTATTGTCTTAATTATGACAAATAACATTCAGTTTATTAGTTTTATATTAATGTAAAGATCCAATCTAAGTAATAGTTGAAAAAAAAGTCAAATCTATTGAATAATTTCTGATATAAATTAATAATAAAAACCCATATTTTCGTAAAAAACGCCAAAATATGAATTATTATTGCAAGTGGCACCTTAACTGAGATTGGCACCGGTATCATCACACCAGAGACATACCTGTACAATTTGACCTGAGACTCGTTATCAAATAAAATCTATAATAATATTGGTCTTCTGGATCTGTACGTGTAAGTGTCATTACTAGTAAAAAAAAAACTCACAACTTTGACGTGTTTTTAATATCTCTAGGTTAAGATTACTTCAATGTTAAAATATATTTTATTTACATATTCAATAACAGTACGTAAATACACATTAGCAAAAATTTTTACGACCGGCAAGTTTACTGAGCATCTGTCATCTCGCGTCGCACTTTCTTTTCTTACTCATGGTCGCACTGTAAAATGTGACGCGAGACGACAGACAAATGTTTACGTTTGTTCAATAATCATTTATGTAAACGTGATCTCAGATTTTCACAAATGTATTTAAGTGATTATATATATATATATATATCTCAAGTTGATACGTAAGAACACCGTTTGTACAATTACCGCAGGGCCTTATAAACACAATGGTCTGACAAGTTAATTACTAGTTTCTGTTATATGTTATATATTTTCCGATATACAAATCAACCAAACTGTGTTCAGAAGCTAGAAACTAGTAGATATAGATGTTGATATGTATTAAACGTCTAAACAAAAATGGCACCAAAACATAGATATTCAATATCGAGTCAAACTCACAAATACTTTCGCAGTCGTTGTGACTTTCCGAATATTCGTCACGCGGCACGTCGGGTCGACACCGCGAGCAGATGAGGGTGCGGTTCACGGAGATGTCGGCGCAGGCCCGGTGCGCTGCCTGCGAGCCGCAGAGGCTGCAGATGACCAGCTGCCATCTGTGGATGACAACATTAATTAACACTGCGACACATCATTCACAGCCTGACATCTGTCAGATCACGACAGTACTGGTGTAGCAAAAGCATAAACAAAATAAAGGCGTATCGATCAATTATTTTCAGAATTTTTATTTATTTTTAACTATATAATACATATAAAAATTTGTTTGGACTGCGCCCGTCTCACTAGAGAAATTCTGTGTCGAGACGGGCATAGTTTACAAGCAATTGTTCAATTGTTTAAAATTACAAGAAAGATTTATTAACATATAAAAGGTGTATATGAAGAACAATTTTAAGGTGGACTTAATTTTTGGATCACTTTGTAGCAATAATTAATATAGGTACGAGTCAATATGTTTGGGTGAGTGCACCGATACTGGCTCTACCCATATTACAAATCCAAGTTTTAATATATAGTTTCATGTTCTTGTGACAATTCAATTGGTTTAAGTCTTTTAGCATTCTATTATACAGTTTAGGTCCAAAATATATGTAGTTCCTTTGACCAAATGCAGTATGCGCTCTCGGGGTCTGTAGGTTATTTGTATTTGTCCGTGTGGAGATTATGTTTTGTGTTGTTTTAAAATGTGTCTGTTTGTATTTATGTATGTATTTGAGAGTAGTATTAGCGTATATTTGTCTAATATCAAAGACATTGAATTTATCAAAAATTTCGTCAGTGCTCGTTGTGATTGGGGATTTGAGGATAACTTTTAATATTATTTTTTGAGCTGCTATTATTGGATTAATTGCAGACATAGTCGCTCCACCCCGAGCAATTGTTAGGCCTTGCAGAAAGATATCAATAGACTGTCCACATATGTCTTTAAATACTTGTGACACATTACCCATCAAAACGCTGTAAAAAACGTTTGCGGGTTGTTTGAACGTTAAGTTTACTACTGTCAACGGCGCCTAATAGTGTGGCAAGGCGAGTAATCATTAAATACCCAAGAATTCAATTTATTTTACGCTTTATCTATGGTTTTATGATGTAACTTTGCGCTGCCTACGTGCTTATATCAATTCAACAGCGGGATCATTATCGGACGAACACTCAATCACTAAAATAGCGGGACATTGAATGATTAATTATCGTACACTGCAACTTTCAAAGTATCAATGCGTCGGATGACTTTTGAAACAGCTGTGAAGAACCCGCCATTTTTAACTAACGATTTACAATTTACCATTGGATATCAGAGAGTAAAATTAATTTACTTTTCACAGTGAGTACTTTCGATGAGTAAATATTTTTACTAACGATCGAACGACCCATTTTTTAATGAAAGATATCAAAAGGAGGGTGACTGCAGGGAATAAAGTGAACGGCGCTTTGAATGGAATTATAGCTATTTTTTATTTATTATCTTTGTTTTATTAACCACTGAATTGAGTTTAAACACATCAACCGGTTTTGAAAAATACCATTTTCTTCTTCAGGATGTCATAACTAACTAAAAACATATATTATTGTCTCTTCACCAGAATCTATTTTTAAAAAATAAATTTAGTACCTGACTCAAATTGTTGCTTAATACAAATTTAGTCAAATTATAGCTAATGGGAACTTGTCAACTGAGGCAAAACTAGCGGTTCACAGTGGAGTCCTGGTACCGACACTGATGTATGGAAGTGAGGCCTGGAGATGCCAGAAGAGGAACGAAAGTAGACTGAATGCAGTGGAAATGAGATCACTTAGGCGCATGTGTGGCAGATCCATTTATGACAGAGTAAAGAATGAAGAAATAAGGCAAGTACAGCTGATCTTAGTTTAGTGAGTGGTATGGTCATATGGAACGGATGAATGAGGAGAGAATGGTAAAAAAGATATATGACGCAAGTGTTGATGGCACCAGAAGTATAGGACGTCCGCGGAAGACTTCGCACGACCAGGTAAACCAGATGGTCCTGTTAGAAGCCTCTTGTATGAGAAAATGTATGAATGTGGATGAGGTGAAAATTGCGTGTCAGGATAGAAAAGTGTGGCGCTCTATCCTCTCTGCCTACCCCTGCGGAGAAACGGCGTGACGGTAAGTTAGTAAGTAAATAAGAAGAGTTTTGATAAATGAAGTTTTCAGTGCAGCTATGCAATCACCTTTTACTGCCGGCCTTGTCCCTGCCCGCTTGATGGAGGCAGTGCGGCACGTAGCACTCCTTGGGACGCTCGTGCAGCTCCCTGAACGCGCCCGCCTCGCGCTCCCATGATGCGTCTCTGGAAATACAGTTGACAATATGATTTTACAATTACAAAAGAATGCGTCTGACCAGTCGTTACTAAAACCAAAACGTGGCCATTTATCATGGTCGCATATTACAATCATAATATAATATTGCGCTTCCCCATCTATCACGGTCGCATATTACAATCATAATATAATATTGTGCTTCCCCGTCTATTATCTATGACTTTAAGATTACTTAAATGTTTTCTCTTTCATATACTCAATAACAGTATGTAAATATATATTCAATTTGAAATGAAATGTATGTTATCTTTAATACCAGTATTCACATATTAAAGATAAGTAGTTCTTACTTTCAATGAGAGAAGTAGTTCTTACTTTCAATGAGAGAAGAGTAGTTCTTACTTTCAATGATAATTCAAATTTTCATATTTTTTACGAAAATGTGAGTTTTTATTATTTATTCACATCAGAAGTTATACGCTAGATTTGAGTTTTTTTAAAACTATTACTTAGATAGAACCTTTATACACACTTAAAATTAATAAACTAAACGTTATTTCTCATAATTAAGACAATACAAGCATTATAAAAAAGACCGCGACCATTAGATGCATTTTCCGCGTGCTACAAAATTGTGTTAATATGGTAAATTATTGCATAAACAAAATATATTTTTTTATAATCTTGAAGCCAAGATTACGGAGACAAATCTGCATTGAAACAAATTGGCAAAATGTTATATATATTTATTAATAATATTATAAGACATATTACCAATTTTCGACGTTTTAAAAATATTTTGTTTTAGTGAAAACACACGATACACTTGTATCGAATGCGAGAAAATCAACATTTTTATTGTCGTCTCTTTCTATTCAAACCTTCCTCTCTCAGACGATTTAAGTAACAAATAACATCATTAATTATTTATCTGATACTTATAATAATTTAACTATTAGCATCATTTTGAAAGCATATCTAATTCATGTAAAATTTCTCAAATTTCAAACTGGAATTTTACATCATCTGGATGTCATTTTTGTTTATTTTAACAGCTAACAGTTCTACTCACAAAGGTGGAATAATTTTTAATTCCTGGTGGTTTGTTTCGAGGAAAGGTCTACCGTTGAAATACAGATTCTATCGAGACCCCGACATAGCAGACCGTGAACGCGCGCACGAAACGTGGACGTGTAACAATTGTAAAAATAATTAAAAGACGGCAGTGTCGTATCGGGGGAGCCATAAAATTTGACGAACAAAATTTATTCTGTCAAGTTATCAGATATCCCGCCGGAATGAAGAGATTGCGCGGTGTGCGAACTCACTGGTCGGGGACGTAGAAGCCGTATTTGTACAGGGCGTCCAGGAAGACGGGCTGGTTGTTGCAGAGTGGACACTTCACATAGTGCCGGCCCGCCGACAGTGCCAGTCTCTGCAAAATGTCACAAATGTATTAATATTATGCGGTTATGTTTCAAATCTTATACGACAACGTAGTTTGTTCAAAATGTATAGAAAAATTAATTGAATTAATTGTAAATATTGGTCGGCAGCTACAGCATCAAATATATATTTTTAATATTTTTTTTTTATTAGGTAAAGCTAAAAGAAAAGTCTCTTTTTGTGTTTTGAAAGCAGCACATTTACTTCACCTCTCTCCACCCCCATATGCCCTACACCTCAGAGCGCGACTTTCTTGTGTGATTAATCGACGAGCGTGCATTAGTTGTACGAATGTGTATAAGACAAGTACTGTCCTCTCTGCTTATCCCCATCGAGAGAGTGCGACACCAAGTTAATCGGCTGTAATGAAATATGGATTCATAAACTCACGGCGACACATATCCTGTGGAACCACTTGTCTCCTTTGCAACACGGCGGCCAAAGCGTGTGGGCCGTGGGCAGCGGCGTGACCCGATCGTAGCATATCCCGCACGTGTGCCACTCGGCCGCCTCCGCCGCCTTTCCGGATTCTAATGTTACCACGGAAACTTCTGAAAAAAGAACACTGTGTATTTAGCCAGGACAACGCTGTATATATCAGAGGTGAAGTCTACTCCACCCCACACAATAAACTATGTATTATGTATGTTTATTATATATCTACCTCTGTTAATACAAAAATATGGATGTCAAAATATATATAAATAAATAAATAAATTTTAAAATGTACATTAAAACGCTCGTGTCCAGCATTTGTGACACAATACTAGGTAATCTTCATACCTCACAATTAACAGGCGCACTACTTTAGGACAGGTTCAGGCCCAGTGAATTGTTGCATGTGAAACAACACTGAAAACAAACAATGAGATTGTTTCAAGAAGCCACCGATGACGCCAGATAGTAAAAACATTGTTGCGTTTGCGGCGACACTACACCACTCTCCGAGAGCTACGCGCAGCCGGCCAACGCACAGCGGTGGTCGGTTCAGCACTATCTTTATTTGAATATTTAGATAAATTCGGTTACCTCTGATTTGAAATCATGAAATTGACAAATGACAACTGACCATTTTTTAATTCCGCGTTCTCGATCAAAGCTCGGCTCTGCGGTCCGATGTGCAGATTTCCAATGTCGGGGACGTCTCTAGGGCGGTCCAGCCGCGTCCCGTCTCGCGACATTCTCAATCGCTCCAGCTTGATCACCGCGCTGCCGGAGGCGCCGCGGCCTCGGCCCGTGATGATGCCGGCCGGAACTCTCTGGATGGGGCGATGCTGGGCGCAATACGACCTGCGCGAAAGGAAATAATTATGTGTTATTTCGAGAATATACGAATAATAAAATTACAGAGACAAATCTGAACCAAGACAAATTAAAAATTAATCATTTAAACTATTAAATTTGCAGTACATATGATCAATTTTCAACATTTTTAATATACTTTGTTTTACTTCAACTAATATTTATATCAAAAACACAATAATTTTACTAAATAATATTTATATATATCCTATTAATCGGCAAGGTTTGTTCACTTCATTCCTGCGAATATATTTTATATAAATCGCAATTAAATATTTCGTTCATATATAACACTGTTGTCTTTTAAACGCTAGCTGTCTGTTTCATAAATACTATGCAAGGACGAAACAAACAGCTAGCAAAATGGCAACGCGGTGTTTTGGATCGACAATATTAAACAAAACCGGAAAATGCGTAATTCAAAATCGACCGTCTAAATAAATCCTATAAATTGTGATCCAAAACGGAAACCATCGATAGCTGGGACCATGCCTAATAGAATAATCCATCACAGGTCACACGGTTTTCGAGATATTTTACGAATTTTCGAGTAAGAAAAAAGCAAAAAGCATCATGACCTATGTGCCTTCTCAGTTATTGCTATTTTAATTAGTGATGGGCTCAAAATCACGGACCGTGATTCAATCATTGATAACTTTGAGTCACACTCACTATCAGTGATTGAATATCTGGGAATATCGTTTTATATTTGGTTACGAACCGTGATTCGGCGCATGTGCATATGAAACGGAAATATTAACGAAGAAACAACGTTATAATTAGTGATAAGCGCCATCTAGTAGATTCTGTCATTTTACGCATTTGACCCGAAATGCGGAGAATTTGACCCGAAAATCAATCTCGCATTTTTTAAATGATTTTCATTCTATTTATGATGATATTAAATTAGATATATATTTTTTATTTATTATCTTTGTTTTATTAACCAATGAATTGAGTTTAAATACATCCACCGGTTTCGAAAAATACCATTTTCTTCTTCATTTATTCCTTCATTCTTCATTGTTTCTTCACCAGAATCTATTTTTAAAATTTAAAATTTAAAAAAAAAATAAAAAATAAAACCAACAATTATTTAAAATAAAAAATACGAATTTTGACCACAAAGTTAAAATTGCTAATTTTGAAAGTATTAGATATATATGCTAGAATACGTTTTTTACGCAAATGAAGTTTGAATAATATAAGTACAGTAAAACCGCGATATAACGAAATCCAAGAGACCAAAAAATAAAAATTCTTAATAACGAATTCCCACATATAACGAAATAAATTTAAAAAATCCTACTATATGTTACGCGCCGTCGCAAAAAAATGTTGCGCGGCTTCAAAAAAGATCGCAAATTCTGCAAACAATGGAGGAAGAAGGCCATAGGGAACTGAATACCTACATATTTTTAGTAGTTTTGTTATTAAAACAGGTAAGCAAATGGATAATCAAAGGAATTAAATTAAGAACAGAACCTATTCAACACCAATTGGAAGATATTTTTGTAAATTCCAGAATATTGCAAACACAAAACAATATTTTAATTGTGTTTAAATGTAGAGCCGCTTCAAACATAGTTTTGGGCATGAAACATACAAAATAATACAAAAATAACAATTTTACAGTTGAATCGCGGCATTTTTATAAAATGAGTCGTATATAAACTTACCGGTAACGGCGGCAACCACTTCAAAATATATTTATAATCGTTAAAATTGTTCACTTAAAAATTATTGTTAACATTGTTCACACGAAAACAATAGTTAATAGAAATACAAAATGCCGTATAAAAATAATCCATAAAATATTTTAACGAATTATTTATATTATTGACGAGTTCACACGAAAACAATTGTCAAACGAAAATGAATTTATGTAAATATTCAGTTCGGTCTGCGACAATCGCGTTAAAAGCTGAACAAACTCTACAGACGTTACACTGAGACTGACATTTCCAATAAGTACATACTGCAACTTTCGGGGGGTTCCTGTTAATTTTTGTATTTTACTAAAATTTTATTTTGTATAAAACGTGTCTAAGTGAACGCAGCTAAAATTATGTCAAATGGTTTTATGGGCCTACTATGAACCCAAGAAGAAGTTTGAATTGTTTTACTACCTTGTCGGCCGACCGCCGCGCACCGCCGAAAAGGCCATAAAACCGTTCGCATACGGCAGATGCATCGGCGCGGCTTTGTAAGTGCGAAATAATATTTTCATCTTTTAACATTTTTTTATTTCGTTATAAATTTACGTAAATGTATTGGCATTTTTTCGTACGGGACAAAAATGATTTTGTTATAAATATTAAAGGGATTTCGTTATATAAATGGATTTTTGTATGAAAAATTGGTTTTAGGGACTAAATTTCGATTTTTTTTTCGATATACGTCATTTTTCGCTATATCGGGTATCGTTATATCGCGGTTTTACTGTAGTCGCTTAAATTTTATAATGAAACTGTGATCACAGTCACAGTTTCCAATCACTGATATTATCGAATACCAATCACAATCACGCCTGTGAGTCAAAAGTTGCATTTTTCTCATCACTAATTATAATGCCGAAGGGGGCATTTTGTGAAAAAATTTGAGGTAATCTTTTTTTAAATTGCAGGTCACGCATCCGGTGCAAACTTGCAATAATGCAGTAATTTAAAAAAAGTGGCCACTGTTTTATCAAAAAAAAAATTATTAATAGTCGAGTCGTGAAAACGCATGGTACTCACTGGAATCTGTCGTGGAACAGGTTGAGTGCGCCGTTCCTCCGCCCGCACGGCAAATGGAAGAGGCGTCCGCAGCCCGGCTGGTCGCAGCGCAGAGTGGGACACCATTGACCGCAGTAGCAGCATTTCTGAAATGTGCGCAAGTGCATTATAATATTGCCTTAACGTACGCGTTGTATGTTAATGTCATTACCAGTAAGAAAAAATATCAAAGTAGCGAATATGTCCAACGTGTCTTTAACTGTTTTATTGCCGAAAAGCTCATGTCAAAAGGGCCAACGACGCGACAACGCTCCACACTTCAGTGTACGTTTGTCTCGCGACAGTGACAGCTGTGCGCGTGGAGTTTGCGATTTTTCTTTGATTCACGTTTTATTATATTCAAACTATATATAAATCATCGAATTCCCCGGAACAATGAATTCAATGAATTCAATAAGAGATGAAAGGAATCTCGGACATTTCCGGGAATTTATTAGGGTGTGGGTCTCTCGCTAGGGGTTGCTGGGATGGGCGATGCCAGGAAGCGGAGACCTAACGGAGCATTCTACTGGCCCTCATGCGACCTGAACAGGGTGAATTTCTGCCGGACTGTGACAGAGTTCTGCGACAGCAACACATAAATGTGACGTCTACCCTCCCCTTTTGCGGGATTATATGGTATGATTTCTATAGCTTCTCTCTGGCTGTCCGCTGATTTTAATGTGATCTCATGTCAAATTGTACAGGTGTATGGTTCTGGTACGATGATACCGGAGCCAACCTACAGTGGTATTATGATGATAATATAAATAATGACTGAATGTAATAAAATATGTAATTATGATGAATCAAAACGAGAGTAAACAACTCTCAAAATAACGAGACAGGGTGTAAATAAATAAATAAAAAAATAATAGGAGTATGCATTAATTCATGCGGTTTTCTAAGAGAGGGCGTTACTAGTATTATTTCGCGCCGTGTTCATCCGTGACTATATTCATTTGAAAGCTACTGTCATTGCGCGTCTTTTTCAGTATATGTCATTTGATTGAAGTGTAAACAACATTTTTTTCTATTCATTTGAACATGTCGAACTTTGTGCCAGAAAAAGTGTTTTTGCGGGGAGTTCTTCTTCATTACTTTAACATGAAGAAAAGTGCTACCGAAAGTCATCGTATTTTAGTAGAGGTTTATGGTAACCATGCTCTAGCTGAAAGAACGTGCCAGAAGTGGTTTGCACGGTTTAGAAGTGGCGATTTCAACTTAGAGGACAATGAACGACCCGGACAGCCAAAAAGGTTTGAAGATGAAGAATTGGAGGCATTGCTTGATGAAGATGCGTGCCAAACGCAAAAAGATCTTGCAAAATCATTGGGAGTTGATCAAGCAACCACACAGACGTTTAAAAGCATCGGGATTCATCCAAAAGCTTGGAAACTGGGTGCCGTATGAATTAAAGCCAAGAGACATCGAACGCCGATTCTGCATGTCGGAAATGTTGCTTCAACGCTACAAAAATAAGTCATTTTTGCATCGGATTGTCACTGGTGATGAAAAATGGATTCATTACGATAACCCCAAGCGCAAGAAATCGTATGTGAAGCCCGGCCAACCATCAACATCCACGGCAAAGCCGAATATCCATGGCGCCAAGGTAATGCTCTGTATTTGGTGGGATCAGAAGGGTGTGTTGTATTATGTGCTGTTGAAATTGGGTCAGACGATCAAAGGGGACCTCTACCGAACACAATTAATTCGTTTGAAGAGAGCGATTGCGGAAAAACGACCAGAATATGCAACCAGACACGAATCCATAATTTTCCATCATGACAACGCTCAGCCACATGTTTCAAGACCGGTTCAAAACTATTTGGAGAACAGTGGGTGGGAAGTTCTACCTCACTCGCCTTATAGCCCAGACATAGCCCCTTCTGATTACTACTTGTTCAGATCAATGCAGAATGCCCTCACCGGAATACGCTTCACTTCAGAACAGGGTATCAAAAATTGGCTTGATTCGTTCTTCACCACCAAGCCGGAGAAGTTCTTTTGGGATGGAATCCACAAACTGCCAGAAAGATGGGCAAATGTTGTAGCTTCCGATGGACAATATTTTGATCATTGAGTGTATAACCATTTTTTCACAATAAAGCCTTAATTTTCGAAAAAAAAACGCATGAATTAATGCATACGCCCAATATATTCAAACAAGATTATGGAAGCCTGTCACCCTCCCAGAGACGACTACAATTTATTCATATTGGGCCAAAGATACCGTGGTTCAGTGAAACGTTTGCAAGAAATCCGTTTCAGATAATTTTGAAATTCGTTCTTTGATTTTCGTCTTCAAGAAACCATTATATTTTATCATCATAATACGAAGCTCTGTGAAAACAATGTCGAAAGAATTTTTGAAAATCGGAATAAAGCAGAATTTTATTTGACACATTATTATATGTTTAAAGAAAATATTTCACACTATAACAGTTAATAAGTAGGGTAATTTTATGATATTTAACAATCGGCAACACCGGGGACTCACCCGCTTGTGTGCCCGCTTGAGTTCATTAATAATATCTTCATGCAGGAATCCCAGCACGCCCTCGTCGTCTCTCCCCTTCTGCAAGAGCGTCGTGGACAACAGCTGCAATCAAGTTTTATCAATTAACACTTACTGCCCGGCGGGTCAAAATAAAACACGTCCGGCGGTGGTGGGTCATTTTAGACCAACCTCGAGTTTTCAGTTTTTCAACCGTTTTGTGGGAGATTTTTTATAGATATTTCATTATAAATATGATTCAATGAAATGGCACGATGTGCCGTCATGTTTTTGCTAAAAAATTAAAGATAAAAATTTTAAAATATTACGATTAATGTACATATTCTCACGCATCAACAGACGCCCTACACAGCCAAAATACAAACATACCGAACAGGTAGTGTCATAAAACTTACAGGTAAGCGCAACATCCCTCAAATAGTTATATTACTGGCATTGTCTAGGGCCCGCCAGACGAAAATAAGTACGTAGTATGAATACATACGTGACATCCTTTGTCTACCCACTCAAAATGTTGATAATATATGTTTCGGCGTAAGTACTGAGATTCAATCCCATAAAAGCGACTGTCTTAGGTCAGTTTTTGAGCATTTTTTCACATTTTTATCAATAACTCATTTAAATCTAGTCCGATAACATTTATTTGTATCTCAGATAATTTGGAAATATTTAATAAAAGATTACTTAGAAGGAAAACAGCATTAAACGAGTATTTGTAGCGTAATTCATATTTTTACAAACACCTGGGTCAAATCTGACCCACCACCGCAGAGTCTTAATGCAACGCTGCCGATTGAAGAGTCACTAAAATCAGCGGCCCAACTGACCAACAGAACGTCAATGGGTCAATGATATTTGTTTTGTGCCAGGTCCTAAAGTGTATCAAAGGGTATAAGATTTTATATAGAACAAACATTCAGTTTTATATACATGTCCATTATTATGAAAGTAGTGTATAACATGTTTTAAGATATTTAAAGATTTGCAATTGAATTGATTAAATAACATATTAAATATGAATTAAATGTATTAATTAGAGAGAATCAATTTCGCGCCACCGGTATTCGAACATGGATCTCTTTCCAAACCGGGGAGGGTGCATTATCCAACTACGCTACAGCGGCAATATTTTTAGTGACAAATTTTCAAATCTTTTTGATATTAATACATTTAATCGTTTCATTATTTGAAAGAGCCGTGTACCTTATTTATACAGATACAATGTGTCCAAAATTCGAACCAGGTTCGAATCCCAACGGCGCGACAACGATATTTTTCGATAAAATTGATTTTATATGTATATCTTTCTAATGAATACATTTAATACATATTTAAAATATCATAGAGCTGTGTTCTGAATAATTACAACTTCACAATAAGAATGTGTTCTCTTAAAAAATAATTTATTTAGTATATTAGATTTATAATTTATTTCAACATATTACACGTAGCTTGAAATGAAATAAAAAATTTACGATCGGAATAATTTTTTTCTATTATCAAAATAAACACTAGCTGAATATCGCTGAACGTCGTAATGCTTCAAATTTGTGACAATTATTACAATTTGCATTATATTATATTAACTGAAAACAATATGCCGCCAAATAATTTATAAACAAATTTTTTTCAATTTCTTGACTTAGACCACTTTCATAACAATTGGCACATATATGATATGATGTAAAGATATAGTAAATTAGCATGTTTTTATTTTTAAAACTTGATGTATCCAATTTTGATGAAACTTCATGTATAAAACTACTTTATGTATCCAATTTTGATGAAACTTCATGTATAAAACTACTTGATGTATCCAATTTTGATGAAACTTCATGTATAAAACTATTTGATGTATCCAATTTTGATGAAACTTCATGTATAAAACTATTTGATGTATCCAATTTTGATGAAACTTCATGTATAAAACTATTTGATGTATCCAATTTTGATGAAACTTCATGTATAAAACTATTTGATGTATCCAATTTTGATGAAACTTCATGTATAAAACTATTTGATGTATCCAATTTTGATGAAACTTCATGTATAAAACTACTTGATGTATCCAATTTTGATGAAACTTGATGTATAAAAAACTACCTGATGTATCCAATCTTGTAGTAACTATAGTTAGTCTGGTATCCAGAGAGAATTTGGAGCACTAACCAGGCAGAAGTGATGGACGTTGATTTTCCCGATATTGTAGAATAGCCCGAAGAGTACTTCCACATCGTCGCACTCCTTGCAAAAGGAGCACGGGCGAGCGTTGGTCCGCAGCGTGGCGACTTCCTTGCACTTAGACATCTGAAACACGACATACCAGAGTTATAATATTTAATATTAAGGAGAACACATTCTTATTGTGAAGTTGGAATTATTCAGAACAGACGCTCTGTGATATTTTAAATATATTAATTAGAAAGATATACATATAAAATCAATTTTGTCAAAAAATATTCACAATAAGAATGTGTTTTCCTTAATAATATAAGTTGTATCAATGTGTCCAAAATTTAATAAAAATGAATTGATAATTCTGGCGTCTACAGTCGGTTTACTCAAAGGTATTTGAAATTCTGTAAAAATAAGGTAGATAGATGGCTTTCAAATAATGGAACGACAGATGTATTAATTTGAAAAAATGTAAAATATAGGTTCGAAAATTTATCACGAAAAACACTGGCGTTATAACACAATTAGTAGTGTACTTCCCCAGATTGTAAATCGGTACTTTTTTAAAAAATACGCATTCGCAAGCAGATAACACAGTGCGTTTTCTAAGACAAGTAAAAAAAATCACGCTTTGTAAAAAGAAATAAACTTAACGCAAGATTTTTTTGTCGTATTTGATCTCCAATTACGCGTTACCTCTCATTTACGATAGAAAAAGCGCCGATTTGAATTCTAAAATCAATTTCGCATTTTTGTCTTGTCGGTTGATTCTATTTCTGATTTATTTATCTTTTAATATTTATTTATATATACTTTCTATTATATTATTATAGATACTTTCTAGCATTCTTGTTGCAGTTTAGATAGCCATTTTTTTTTAATATAGTAAGAATATTGATGAAATTCAAATAGTCAAATATAAATAATGTGAAATCCCCGCTAATAGGTTTTCACGCTAAATAGGTTTGAATTGGGGTTCACTGTGTACTGATTGTATTAATGTGTCCAAAATTTAATAAAAATGAATAGTTAATTCCGGCGTGGTTTACTCTAAGGTATTTGAGATTCCGTAAAAACAAAGTAGATGACTTTTAAATAATGGAACGATAGATGTAATCATTTGAAAAGTGTGACATATGGGTTCGAAAATTTGTCGTCGATCCACTGTGTTGGTATAGCATAACAATTCGATTCGTTCCGCTTCTAAGACATCGATTTGCCGGCGTAAAGCGGCGGCTGGAGCTCAGCACCAACTCTCTGGTGCAAACGGCAATCTCATGGAAAGCTGGTTCCCTGACCAGAGAATGGCAGCGCTTACAAAATAGCTACATATACAACAATGGCCGTGACTGAAGTAGTTATATATGGAATAATTATATTTTGTGTGTATATATATATATATGTGTGAATTTTTTATTAACTTTTTAAAAAAAATTTTTTTTGTATTTATTTATATGATTTTCTTTTTCACAGCATATTTATTTCATAACCTTTAATGTATAACTTAATATGTATTATCTTTATGGTGAATCAGGTTTAAAAAAAAAACCTAATCACGCTGGAATAAAATTATTATTATTATTATAATCGGATAATGTACATTCTCCGCATTGGAAGAGATCCAGGTTCGAATCCCAGTAGCAACAATATGTATATCTTTGTAAGTAATACATTTAATTTGTATTTAATAATAATTATTGTCATATCATTCAGATTTTAATATATCGCAATATTACAACACAAAATAATGTCATTCTTACTAATAAAAAGTGTAAACCTAATATACGCTGACGTTACAATTTTGTACGAAATGTATTTCTAAGAAGAAAATTTGATGACGCATACAACTAGCTAAGGTTGCTACGAGAATATATATTAAATGGAAGTCTTGGAAACGTATCGCTGCGGAAGGATGTTACGCATCCCGTAAACAGCACGACGCATAAATGGCTCAATCCTGCAGTAAACAAAATATTATTACAATTTTTCAGCTACATTATATATTTTAGGCCGAAAAGCGGCTGAAAAGACCCTAGAGTCAGATATGGAGGCGATCCAGGACACGACTTATCGTGGTGCATTAGGAGCTGTCTCATCCGATTATATCAATGAAAGAGGAAAGAAAGTGCCGAGCAAATTGTCCCATCTTGTTAGTTAATTTTTTTCTCAATATAAATTGTGAGAATTTTTATCAAATATTCAAACTAGTACAAAGAAAACTTACCAAAAGGATTAACGTAACAATATCACTACGCTTTGTTAAAAATATACAATTTAAAAATCGCACAAAACACGTATTTATAAACTTTTATACAAATGAAAACGGGTGTTAAAAAAAGTACGCCCAGATAAAAAAAATACTAAAACCTTATCTTATCTTAATCGTTTTGATAACAAAAAATAATAATCACTATAAAAATATCAACACTTCTGTTTCACACCGTCGAAGGAGTACTCAAACCAAATGAAATCAAAACAGTATAAATATCAAATAGCGGTAGTTTTCTAAAGTCCGGAAAGTTGTCAGTTATTAATAAAACTTTCAAACAACGCGTGATAACAGGGAAATAAGATTCCGTTACCTCAATCACCACCTTCTAACTTCTCAATCAAAGACGCTTGCACTTCTTCACGTAAACATTCACAAAATAAGAAAATTTACGTCAACATTTTGACGTGACAGAAAATCTGGCGGGCTTTAAGTGAATAAATATGTAATTCTATGGTTAAAATTTTAGAAAGTACCATAGAATGTCATCGTTAACAAAAACAGTTAAATATTTCTTTCTCATCTATGGTTAAAAAGAAAAATGCGATAAATGCCATAGATAAATAAATGCTTAGCTTAGTGCTGCCAGTTCAGAGATAATTTTTTTTTTTTTTAAATCGTTTTATGGCACTTACACAATCGTTCGAGATTCATGTATGTTTTCGTGACCATTTTTCAGATTAATCGTTTATAGTGCTTTGTTGATATGTGTAGAAAAATATTACAATTACAGTATTATAAAATATGAGTATTGCTCCACTCTGACAGAAACAATTAGACCTTTGCTCAATTTATTGTAATTTAATCAAATTTACATGTAAAATCTATACTAATATATCTATAACTATGAATGTTAATTTTTCAAATTAATGCGTGAAATTTTAATCTTTTGAAACTGATTTGCAAACTCATTCAATGCATATGATTGCAAATCCGTATATTGTTGACTAGTATTTTAATTGATGTCTACCATGATGCTCCACTCATTTTAGGGCTGACAGAAAGGTCAAATAAATCCTTTATCTCCCCCTTCTTTGTGTCAGATCGTACATCAGTCATCTGTGCATATCTCCTCATCCACAGATTTAAATAATTACTAGTGTAAACTTACCACAGACTGTCAAATATATAGACATGAACTAACGCAAATTAATTTTCGAAGAGTAATACTTTTACTGTTGCATACCAATGATATGACAGACTGCCCCCAGATTGTTGGTCTGCTTGGCTTTCACGCACCATTGAGGTCATCGAGGCACAATTCATTGTTCTATTACAGGAGTAATGTCAGAACGCATGCATTAGCCAACTCCACAGTCTCCAGAATGCAGAATGCGGAGGTAGTCAACATTTTTGCTGTTAATTTAACTCTTTATATATATACTACATTATTACAATTTTTTGTGTCTCAACGGTTAGATTGCTTCACTTCACATTTTATATTTATTTTTAACTTTGATTGTGAAATAACACACTGACATTATGTAATATTTTTTTTGTGCATTGTACTTCTAATGAAATTTTCTGTTATTTTACAAATTACATCAATGCCTGAATATTGTGTGTATAATAATAATAAATAAATGTGTCATAATCTATGAGATTTACGTGTCCACTAAGAATGTATGTAAAAATGTCCCACTGTCCCGCTACCTGCATATCATACTAAAGATGGCTCTATTAAAATATTTCAAAAAAAATTATGTTTATTGCATTTATTTTTATTTGCCTGATTCAAATATAATTTTGACATACATCTCGGTCTTCTGACTTTGTGTGATCTCGGTTCCACAAGTCTTCCTGCGGCTCGATTACAAGCCGAAATCTACAACGCTCTATGATACATGAAATGAGATTATAAAGTAGTTTTTGAAAAAAGTGAGGGTCACGTCAAACATTAAATACACTTGAGCACTTGAACTGCTAGATATCAAAAATGTATTCCGTGTATGTATCTCAATTTCAAAAAAATATACAGTGGAACCTCTACATCCATCGTCAATCCGTTCCTGAGAGCCTGACGAATATAAAAACAATTCTTCCCATAACTAATAACTTTAATTAAATTAATTCCTTCCCAGTCCCCAAAAATAGTACACAAATGAATAAATTTTAAACAAATAATAAATATATATCTCAGATATGAAGCTATTCTTTATTAATGGAAAAATATAGAAGTACGGGTAATTAAAGGACTTACGACCTATCTTCGGCTGGCTTAAGTGATCACTTTACACAATGTAACGTTCACCATTCCACCCAATCAACCTCCATATCTATCAAATTTTTTAAAGTTGTATATATTTTAATATGTGGAATCACTTTGAATACCACTACACTACTGCCATACATGGACTAGATTTGATAAATAGCTTCGTCTCTACGAGATATCTACTATTTGTTTAATAACAGTACCTGAAAATCCAGTAATTGTGTGTTCTTGGACAAATTCAAATATTGCGAATAAATTTTATGTCAATACTTTACCTTTATTGTACTGAGGAGACATGATGGTAGAAGCGGAAGAGGAGGAAGTTACTAATATTTAGGAGACAATTTAAACATTAGATAACTCTAATTCTGGTGGTGGTTTTTGTTTGCCGAAGATTCAGTAGTACTCGACTTAACAAAGAACTTACCCAATATTGCCCGTTTCTGTCTGTTTTTTAAAACTTTCATGAAGTAGTCAATCACATTACCGTTGAATCCATTTATGTTTTGGTTGAGTATGGCAACATTCGGGTGCCACTTTTCAACCATATTCTGCATTTTGGCCCAGTTAGACAGTTGCCAGACGGTGGAAGTGACAAATATAAAAAATATTAACGAATATGAAAACATTTGTTTATTATCAAATTTTACGAATATAGAGGTTCCGCCTAAAAAAGTGAGAACATCTCGTAACACAGAGTTATTTCAAAACATAATATAATTAATTATAATTCTTAATGTCATTTTTTTGCACAATATTTAGCTAATCAGAAATCAAAGGCTAACATTTATATCAAATAAATTCAATTAAAAAAATGAAAATCTATTGACAAAAAGCAATCGGCATCAGTGGGCAAGGACAGTATTTCTGTAAAACCAATTGTTTAATATTTAAAAAGATTCAAAAACGTAATGTACCGTCACGCGCAACTGAGGATCGGCCCGGTGGCAGTTTCGGCAATAGCGGCAATATTCGGCGATAGCCGATTGCTTTTCTGTTAGTGCATTCTGTATTGCTCTCCCTGGACTTGTACAAATGCGAAAAATACAAACAAAACATACATGTCGCATCTGACAGCGACGTAGATAAGGAATAAAACCACAGAGTGCGCACGCGATACGCAGATGAGATGACAGGAGTCTCACAGACCTGGCCGTTTATGCGAGTACTTTAAAGCCTACCGAAGCAAATGACACAAACAAAGTCGCCACATCCAGAAAGTCACAGATATAGACGGGGAAGCGAAATATTATTATAGATAATACGTACCATCGAGTGCAGTAGAACAGTGATAACTTGAAATAAAAAATAAAACAAATATTTATTTTACGTAGACGTTATTTATTTAAATCATTTTTTTCCATAACAACCTAACCATATAAAAGTTCATACACAATTGTGATATTCTCGCGTTAACTAAACAATTACAATGATTTCCGATAAAGTAAAATTATAAATCATAATTTTCATTTTATAAATGCAATCTGATTATGTACCATTTTTAAATATATATTTAATCAGAATAGAAAATAATATTTTCTTCCATAAAATAATTATAATTCTAAAATAAAACAATAAGCTCGGTCCGTTGAGACGGATAAACCAAAAAATATATTTTACAATTTTGATATTACTACTTTATTAATTTGATTATCTTTCACACGGATTGATCAGAATGCCTGAAACCAGCCTGCGAAAGGAATAATATACTCGCATCTATCCCGAGGCAAACGTGAAGGATAGTCTTCGAAGCCGACGATAATATTTTCCGACATCCCAAATCTGTCAGTATTTAATGTGATGAAAGGGCAATCAAACTGCCCATCTTAAAAACTGTTTCAAATTAACAAAATCGGATCACGTATTTTGCCGACGCAGAATATTTACTAAATGCATAAAAAAAAATTTAAAAAATGATATCATTTAACAAATTCCATTGTAAACGTCGCATGCGCCATTGCAATTGTCTAAAGAAATAAATGATTTCAAAAAGAATAAATTTATAATAATTCTATAAACGCCAAATACATTCAATCATTTTTTACAATAAAATGTTTAAAATAACACTCCGCGTGAAACGGCGGCGCTCACGCCGTGAAAGCGGCGAGCGCGAACGTGACAATTGCGCTCGTCGGCTTGACACGATTTTAAAATATTGCAACAACGGGACATAACTCGGAAACGGAATGATCCCGTTCAAAACGGGACGACGTTATGCATGCGTGCAATCATTCACACAACGTAAGCCGTCCGTGCGTGTATTCATTCGTCCATTATTTGTAATTATAAAACTTCAAAAAAATAATTTCTAAATAAAATATATATATATGTTTATAATATGTTTGTATTGATTTAGCTATTTACAAATACCAAAACTACGTGGTCGTGTGATCAAAACAAATTGCAAAAAGGGGCCCCCAAAAATAATATCCCGCATTTTGACAAGGATTGCGTTTAAAACAAAATTGTACAAAATCGCTTATTCATTGTCATAAAAGCGATAATTGTCATATTTACGACAACATCATTATTCATTTTAACATAGAATATTAAAAAATAAACATTGGAAAACTGCGTAACAATTGCGGATGGCAGTGTTGACGTAAGATTTCGTCACAGATGTGAAATATTGTTGTACAATTTCGTTTCTATAATAAGAATAAAAGGCATTTGAAAATGCACGCAACATAAAAATGGCTAAAGACATGAACAAACTGTTGACGTCGATAACCCCGACACTTGTCAAAATGTTTGATGTTATTTTTCAAAAACGTGCTCCATTTTTAAAACCCGACAAAAATGTGCTCATATAAAATAAAAAACGTTATAAAAACATTATTTGTAAAACAAACAGTACTTGGATAAATGTTAAAAACCTAAATCTACAGTCAGTGAACATTAAAAATTACATTTGCGGGGCGTCGCCATCATTGTGTCACTGTTTTTACCGAGTTTTGCGGCGTGCGCTCGCCGCAAACTGCGATACAATAATGTGAGTACGATCTAAAGTTGGATAACAATTCTTCATTGAAAAACTACTATTCTAGTGCGATAAGCTTTTTTTTGTTGCAAATTGTTACAATTATTTCGTGTTCCGGAAACCGTGGTCACGACCGGGCAACAAATATTTAGAAAACGTGGCCTCGATGATTTCAAACCAAATCGAGCGGTTCCGGAAAGCGGTCGATTCGGAATCTAATGTGCGGCGTTCAGTTGTCAAAAAGTAAAAAAAAATAAAATATATACTTGATTAAAAAGCTTCGTAATATCTGCAACGTGTAACATCGAGATGGATTCCCGTAAGGTAAGGCAGAGGATTCATCTCGATTTAAATCCTTAACACTGTCCACATCTATAAATTCTAACATACAATCTACAATTTTATTAAAGATGTTTTAATAGATAATGACATTATCACAAGAGATTATTAATTATGTTAATAGAAATTAATGAATCATCACAAACTAGCGTTGACAGGTTTAAACAATAAAATACTCCAAAATGTGATATTATCTCACATTCTTATAAAAAAAAAAAATTTTTCCTGTAGAATTGAGTGCCATAATTACAAAAATTAAACATTTACCAAACGTTTTGACGCATACGAAAATCACAGACAAGTCAGAAAAATTACGAATACGTACTAAATTCTGAGATGCACGTTTTCTGATACATCCGATGGATCAAATTGATTAGGTTAGATTAGATAGTTTGATTGTATAATGCGGCGATGGATTTTTCTCTCATAAAGTAAAACAATATTTTAATATTTTCACTTGTCATTTTCGCTTATTTTGAAGTATCTATGATACTGTATTTTATTGGAAATCACGCATTTTCAGAAATTTGAGAAGATAACCGTAAATAAGGTATGTCGAATATCAGAAATTATCATGGTGAAATTTCAATACATAAAAATACTATTAAGGAGAACACATTCTTATTGCGATGTTGTCGCAATAAGAATGTGTTCTAAATAACAAGTGTTTATTGTCGCTACCGGGATTAGAAGCTGGATCCCTTCCAATCCGGAGAACGTGCATTAACCGATTATGCTATAGCACCACATTGAATTGACGACAAATTTTCGAATCCATATATTACACTTTTCAAATTAATACATCTATCGATCCATTATTTGAAAGCCGTCTTGTTTATTTTTACGGAATCTCAAATACCTTTGAGTAATCAGATAGTTTAATAATGAAACGATAGATGTATTAATTTGAAAAGCGTAACATATAGATTCGAAAATTTGTCATTAATTCACTGTGTTGACGCATGTTTTCCAGATTGGAAGAGATCCAGGTTCGAATCCCGGTAGCGCATCAACAATATTATAATTATATGTATATCTTTTTAAATCAATATATATATATATAAAATCAATTTTGTCAAAAAAATATTGTTGCGCTAAAGGTGCATTACCAACTATGCTTCAGCATCAATACTTTTGATGACAAATTTTCAAACTCATATGTTACACTTTCCAAATTGTATTAAAAATATCACAGAGCTATGTTCTGAATAATTACAACTTCACAATAAAAATGTATTCACCATAATAATATATCTTTCTAATTAATACATTTAATTTGTATAAAAATACTTGAAAATGGATAGTTCTTTTTTCACTTTTGAAATCAGGTACTCAATTCTATGGGAAAATATATATTTTATACGCTTGGACGCTGATAATACGCTAGACGACTGTGAAAGATAAATTATTTTTAGAATGTACGGCTCCATAAATGATAATATTAACTTTAATGTTATGATTCAGCTTTCCAAACGCTGCCTGACCCGGCTGAATGCGTCTCTTCATTTCAAACATCACAAGAGTGGCGGGCATCAGATGAATGAGAAAGGCGATCCGTGTCCGGAGTCTTGGTACGTATATAATGTTCAGTGTTCAACGAGACGGTTCAACGAAATCGTAACAACAGGCTGTCATGCTCCGTGTGTAATAAGAAAGAGAGACACCACAGATAGAAAGCAACGGCAGCATATCCTGCAGGTAGGCGAGATTCTCTCGTAGTTGTATTGTATGAGAATAAATGTGATGTAGAATTTAATATGAAAAAATGGTACGGTTTTTTGTATCACGTAGAATGTGATTTGTTGAAATGGCTCACACAATCACAAGTTAGTGATGGAATAGCTATCGATATATCGGTGAAATTTTCGCAGAGATCTATGTTTTATTCAGTACCATATATATATATTTATATATATTTTTATTTAAATAAATTAATAGCGTGTCACAGTCTGCGATTATTAATAGTATGCTTGTTGGAAATGGAATTTTAAGCTGACTGAAGGCCGGTTGCGTGATCAGTGGCAACATTTTACTATAGTAATCAAATTTACTATTGTCAAAGCATAGACGGAGATGTCTATTGGCGCGACAAATAATCATGCTTTATTTTACGCATTATCTATGGATTTTTTCGATATTTGTCACATTAGCGGTGAAATTTTTTCGTATCATGCGCTAATGTATACTAAACAACGAGATCATCATCGGACGAACTCTCATCGCTAAAATAGCGGTATATTGAATGATTTATTGACGTATACTGCAACTTTCAAAGTATCAATGTGTCTGATGACTTTTGAAACAGCTGTGAAAAGTCCGCCAGATATTTATCTATCAGATATCGGAGAGTAAAATGAGTTTACTACGGGAGATGTACTTTCGAGAGAAAATTTTTTTTTAGCAATAATTGAGTATGTCCAAGAACACACAATTACTGGATTTTTAGCTATTAAACAAATATCAGATATCTCATAGAGACAAAGCTATTTTTAAAAATTATATTTAATGGAAAAATATACGGAAAAACTATATATGCATATGTACAACTTTAAAAAATTTGATAAATGCGGAGATATGGTGGGGTGAGAATTGGTGAACGCTATATTAATATAAAGTGATCACTTACGCCAGCCGAAGACAAGTCGTAACCTCATATTAAAATAGCTTTGATATTTGTTTAATATATATTTTTTACTAACGATTAAAAACCCCGTTTTGGCAAAATTTAATTTAATTCTTTATCAGTAAAATAGTTACTACCGATCACGCCCCGACCGGGCCCCAAGGTTTGGCATTCGCAAATTATAGAATCAATAATGTGTATTTTGGCAAGGTGAGAGCGGACAGAGTAATAACGACCTGACCACGTTCGACATATCGACGGTGTCTCCGTCTCGTTTGATTTAAACCTGCGGAACCAGACTCGAGTCGGAATAATTATTCTCTTTTAAACACTTATTTTTAACGTACACAAAAAATTACTTCGTCTCTACAACAGCAATCAATGATACTCTTCTGCAATGTTATGAACTGTGATAAAATAGATTAAAAAAAAATAAAACATAACATCGAACAAATAACCCCCACCAGTGTTTATAACATTAAATATTTCACCCCGGCACAGCGCATCACGTTCAGTGTAACAAAACTAGTCAATTGTACATATTTGTCCGTAGTACGGGGATCGCCCGCGCGTGTTTCGGGACAATGCACCGACAGACAATGACGTATCGAATGGTAAAATGAAAACGTATTACAGGTAAACATTTAAAACATTATAAATACGTAAATTTTCACCGGCGGTTCACTTAATTACGCAAGGATTCTTTCTAGTCATTAAGAATGTCACTATCCATTACAATAATTTAAACAACGCGTTTAAGTGTAAAATGGAATATACAAAATGAAACGCAATGGTCGGCGACACCCCGAAAATAAGACAAAACTCCTTCACGCTCTGATCCGTTTCATCTGTTTTTAAGATATCTCTTATAATTATTAGTAATTTGATTCCGTACGCCCGGTCTCGGCACGACTATGTCGTCTTCAGCTGCCGATACCGATCGAGGTGACTGTTGAGATGTGACGCTAGCGAGTTGGCGTCGTTGAAGGACGTCTTGCAGACGACGCACTTGTACACCGCCTTCGAATGATTAGAGAGGTGCCTGGAATGTAAAAAGAGCAATTTTTAATAAACAGAGACAATAACGCGATCGAGGATGTCATCGTCACTGGAGTGGTGATGGACAAAAAATTATTGGAGCAGTGGGGTGACATCGCAAAGATATATATATATATATATTTATTTACACGCTATCCTGGAATCGTTTCGAGAATTGTTTTGATTCGTCAATATTACATTCAGTTATTAACATCTTAATACCATCATAGGTTGGCTCCGGTATCATCGCACCAGAAGCATACCTGTACAATTTGACGTGAGACTCGTTATCACATTCAATTCAGCGGACAGCTAGAGAGAAGCTATAGAATTCATACACCCCCAAAAGGGGAAGGTAGATGTCACATTTATATGTTGCAGTCGCAGAACTCGGTCATAGTCCGGCAGAAATTCACCCTACCACAATGTCTCTCTAGTCACGGATCTTCCCGGCATAGTCCATGCCAGCAACCCCCAGCGGGATACCCACACCCTAATAATATCCGAAATTCGCAAAGATAGAAGACAGTGGCAGAACCATGGGGAAGTCTTCAACCAGTTGTGGATCGATAATGACTGAAGATGTTGGTAATAAAATATGTGGAGGCCTGCTCATACCTTACAGACCGGGCCATATAAACAAACACTTGACAGACATACCGGTTTGCCTGATACCCGCAGAAATGCAGACAACAATACATTGGGATACAACCAGTCTGAAAAACCACCAGAACCGATCACATTATAGTCCTACATTATTTGAACTTATGGAAATGATTTTGTGAATTTTTAGTATCTTCTTAAATAAAGTCACCAATGCATTGTTCCATATGACGCAGGGCAAAGAGTTCCGCGCGTTTGGACCTGGCGCCGCAAATGCCCGTTCACTTAACTCCGACCGGTCAGTTCTACAACCCTTCCTGTGGCTGACTCAAGTTGTCAGGGATGCAAAGCTCTTGAATGTACAGAGGCGCCGTGTTATGTGTCACCTTGTACATCAACCACCACAATTTAAATCCGACTCTTTCAGGGAACCGGAGCCAATGTAGCTGATGTAAAAGGAATGTTATATGTATGAGAGAATTTGGAAACTTCATATATAGAATGGATTGTAATCTATCCAGCTAAAACAATGGCATCCGTTGAGTCATATTAGTAGACTAAATAAATTATTGAAACATCGTATTGTGTAATATGAAAATATATTTTAATCAATTTAAATGGAAATATTTAAATATCTCGAAACGAAAGAAACATGACTTAAACCACTTTCATAATAATGGACACATTTTTTTTGCTTTTTTTATTAATATTAAAAATATAATACAATTTCAATAATCAATGGATATATATTTTAACATTTGTTTCTTCTCTATGAGAGTAAGACTCGTGTATAGAGAAGGAGTTTATACGAGTTAAGTTAGTCTGTGTACATATTTTTTTACTTCAGTTACAAATTTACGAGAGTCCGTAATTTTTCTAATTGTGATGGGGAGATTGTTCAAATATTTGATGCCTTGATAAATATATCGCGGTGTATTTTAGTTTTGGAATATCAATTCGATCTCTATATTCTGCAGATCGGAATTCGCTTCTAAAATTTAATTGATTTTTAATTTTGAAAATTTGAATTATTGAATTTTTTTTGTATATGTCTACTATTTTTGGTACTTTAAAATCTGTGAAAAGTTGTATACTTAGGATAATCTTTTTTTTAGAATAATTTTTATTATCATTTTTTGAGTGATTTCTAATTGTAACATTGAAGTTTTATATGCACCTCCCCATCTAATAATACCGTATTGCAAATGTGACTGTACAAACGCGTAATATGTTTCAGAGTCTAAAAAATTTATAGGTAGTTTCCTTATTTAGTTAGTGAGATTAGTAATATGTTCTTTCCATTTGAGATTGTTATCTATTATGATTCCAAGGTACTCGATACAGTCTTGTTCTTCAGCTGATGGACGTTGGTCACGAGAGTTTTCTCGAGTACAGGCCTCGGTGTGAATTTTAATATGAATTTCGGTGTCTTGTTTCTGTTGAATAGCAAATCGTAGAAACTATGTTTTGTCGGTATTAATTGATAGTAAGTTATCATCCGTCCACTTTTTTATGGTATTAACATCCTCATTTGCCGACATATTAGCGTCAGTCCAAGTTTTTTCGTTAGTTATTAGTACTGTATCGTCTGCATAAGATATTATTTTTCCGTGTAATTTGAGTGTAAAAATATCATTAGAGTATATAATAAATAACAATGGTCCAAGTACTGTACCTTGTGGTATGCCAAAGTCGGTGATTATGTCAATTTATTTTTACATTTTGTTTTCGGTGTGTTAGATAACTTATTAGCCATGATAAAATATTGCCATCAAAGCCAATGTTTTTAAGTTTATTATGTAGTTACTTACTTACTTACTTACCATCACGCCGTTTCCCCGTGGGGTAGGCAGAGAGGATAGAGCGCCACACTCTTCTGTCCTGACACACAATTCTCGCCTCATCCACATTCATACATCTTGTCATACAAGCTCGCCGATTGTTGAGGCTTCTAACAGAACCATCCTCCATTATCTGGTTTACCTGATCGTGCCAAGTCTTCCGCGGACGTCTTCTTTTTCTGGTTCCATCAACACTTGCGTCATATATCTTTCTTACCATTCTCTCCTCATTCATCCTTTCCATATGACCAAACCACCTAAGTGATCCTTTCTTAATCTTACTCACTATACTAACATCAGCTTTACATTCTTTCCTTATTTCTTCATTCTTTACTCTGTCATAAATAGATTTGCCACAAATACGTCTAAGTGATCTCATTTCCACTGCATACAGTCTATTTTCATTCCTTTTCTGCCAGCTCCAGGCCTCACTTCCATACATCTTGTGTTTCTTGTGTGATATGCTATCAAAGGCTTTCCTAAGGTCTATAAATATGCCAACGCATTTGTCACTGTCATCTACTGGAATTATTTTTGCGATAGTATCTTATGTGCTAATAATTTTGTGTGCATATAAAGAACAACCTCGAGGAACAGAACTGCCTGTATACACAATACAGTTGTAAATAGACAATTTACCTGGAAAGTGAATGGGAGTAGGTAAACGCCTTCCTACAGAGGGGGCAGGCGTGCGGCGCAGGCGGCGCGTGGGCCGCTCGGTGCCGCCTCAGCTGCTCCCAGCTGCTGTACACCTCCCCGCATTCGCCGCACCTACCTGCGGACGCACAATGTTGACTTTACGACGTGTCAATACATCAATGGCAAATAATTCAAATCGCTTACAATATTTGAATGAATACGGATAGATTCAACGGATAAACGTTACCGGCTCTCTCGTCCGGCGTGTGCGTGGCGAAATGTCTCTTCTGCTGTTCCTCGTCCTCGAAACCTCTCCCGCACACCTCGCATCTCTCCGTCAGGGTGCCGCGGTGTTTTTCCGATCTGTGGACATATTTTTATTTTATTTAATTTAGTTAAAAGTTAAAGTTTCAGACCAATTTACAATATTCTTTCTAAATGCTCTGTCACTTATTATATATACACATATATATATATATACATACAGTAAATCACCATTCATATCCCACACTGATTCCATAACTAACAAAGGTTTCAAAATGTTGGGATTTGTTTAACGGACTGCAAAAAAACTTTTCAGACCCGCACACCTCTACATGTCTCTAGTCAGATCTCAGGTAGAATATAATTCAGTCATACGGTCTCCACACTTCAATGTACACTCGACGGCGGTTGAAACAATCCAGAGAAAGTTTAACCTTATATTTCTACACAGGATCATCAATGGGATGATAGACTGCCCCCAAATTGTTGGTCCGCTTGACTTTCAAGCGCCATTGGGGTCATCGAGACACAATCCATTGTTCTATTACAGTGGTAATGTCAGAACTCGTGCAGTATCCAGAATGCATTCTTTGGGGAATGAATATGCGGAGGTAGTGGACATTTTTGCTGTTAATTTAACTATCTATAGGGCTGCATTATTACAATTGTTTTGTTTCTCAACTCAATGGTGACAGATAAATTGCTTTATTTCACATTTTATATTTATTTTTAATATTGATTATAAAAAAATATGCTGACATTACAATTTTTTCTTCTTTGTGTATTGATTGCACTGCTGATGAAATTTTCTGTTAATTTACAAATTATGCTAATGCCTGAATAGGACGTCTATAATAATAATTAATAATATTATATATAATATAGCTTGAAAGGTAAATAATCTTTGATCAAAAAAGTAATTTTCATTCATGGAACGATTTTAAGATTATCTGCTCTTGCGGGGTGTAATAATGTTTCAGTCCTCGCAGATAATGATTTTTTTTTTTATTACACTGATGATACTCGGCAACACCGAAGGCGGAGAGAGCAAGAGTACGATCCCCCACAAGACAGATAGGTCAGAGTCGTATTGTAACCGACCTGTGTTGCTCCAGGCGCTCCCTCCTGGTAAACGTAGCGTCGCAGCAGTCACACTCGTACCGGCGCGACGCGCGCCCCCCGCCGCTGCTACTGCCGCCCGACGGCTTCGCTACGTGACTCCGTTTGTGTATCCTGAAACAGACGCCAAATCGGTGTCATTTCCATTCGTCGAATATTGAATAAGTGTCTCATTACAGAAACGATACGATGTATATTAAAAGAATTTCGATTTTTTCACTAAACCAAACTCTGTACTGCACACGCATTGAGTTATACTTTTGTCACAATGGTTTTGAGAGTTTCGTCATTAGGTTTAAATGAAAAGCGTTATTAACATTTGAACGCTACTCCCAGCCCTGACATTCTAATACTCACGCGTGGTACTTTTTTTTTCATACCCATATACACATTAAATCATCAAAATAGACGACTTACGCATAATTTACCGCCTCAGATAGAGATAAAAGATTATCTTGTTCAATATGAAACCAAACCACGGTTTTAAAAACCCGTATGATGTTTATAAATGAATTAACATAAACTCAATACAAAATATTCTTAACAGTACAGCAACGCAGCCACTGTTCGACACATATGACAGATTGATGAGAGAAGGCCGGCTTCCATGGATGAAAACTGTACAAAGATGGGTACAAAATAAACGAGATCTATCATCACCTTCACTTCTAGCACCTCCGTGTGAAACAAAACTCCTAGCAGCTGTAAATACACCAAATACCGATGCCAAGTGGCAATACTAATGCGGCCAGCAACTGTCGGGAAGGATATCTCTCAAACTCCACTGTTTTCACTGCCACTGGGCCTAACAATAAACCAACATCAACGATTCCATCGGTGATGCCCGATCCATCGGTGATGCCCGATCCATCGGTGATGAATCGGACGAGACGGAATAGGAAGAGGAAAAGATGGGATGAGTATAAGGGGATCCTTCTATAGCGGACCAAGATGACTTACGGGATAAATAGGACAGCTCAACTCGCCTGATTATGACGTTCCCTGGCTTATCTTGAAGTTCATCTCAAAAACTTAAACGGCTCAATCTGGCGATACTGATCAATCCACCACACACTGTTCATCTAATTCCACAAATACAAATCTTCTGTTATTCCAGTGGATCCAACATATGATCCAGCGAAAACACCATCACCTTTCCAAAATCTCGATGAATTTCACACATACAAAAACCAACCAGCCGAGCTGATGAACAGGTGTAGACCAATCGGGAATGGATTAAGGGGTAGGAACAAAACTAAAACTAATGACAATAACACTACATTTAACAATAATAATTTTGATTAGAGTCATTGAATATACAGGATGACTCAAAAAAAGTGAAAAAGTGAAAAAACTTATATCAAAACATAATATAATTAATTATAATTCTTAATGTAATATTTTTTGCACAATATTTAGCTAATCAGAAATCATCAAAACACCCCACACTGCATCATCTACTGTCCTGTTCGGTGGCCACATGCCTGGGGAAATGAAATTAACATTCTCACAACAAAGAAAGTTGATTGTATTGCTGGCTGTGTGAGATGGAGCTCCATCCTGCTGTAATATCCAGTTACGCTGTAATGTCTAGTTACACTCCAGGCTTTGTTTTCAAACTCCTTGATCATTTTCCTAGCACCCCGATGTTTTTCAATTTGCAAATTTTTGATCAGAATACGGAATAGGGGTGATTTTTGTCATTCTGGACGACAATTTGAAAAAACCAAATATAAACAATGGGAAAATTAATAATCAAAGATGGCCACCGGATATTGTCGAAATAAAACGTAATATAAGTAAATAGGTAAGTAAGTAAATTAGTAAACTATTTAAGCTATTGTTGATACAGTTCAACTAATTTTGACATAATTATATCACATTTTACGAAATGTTCTCAGTTTTTTGGGCCACCCTGTACATGTTACATTTTTTCAAATGAATACATCTATCGTTCTATTATTTGAATGTATTCAATTATTTTTATGTGTTCACCTATCAAAAAAAAAAAAGAATACGGAACAACCACTCACCGCACGCACACTCCTACATCATTCATTCACTACAACAAGAAGATATCTATAGGTTTACAAATTATAGGTAAAAAAAAAAAAAATTGATACAAGAAAATAAAATGAACAGATTGAAGTACCTGAGCGTGACCGTGGTGGAGAACCACTTCTTGCAGGTGTGGCACTGGAAGGGTTTGTCCGCGCTCTCCGACGACGCAGACGACGGGGAGCGCGGCGGCGAGGCGTTGAAGTCTTCGGTCGCGCTCGGTCGACTCTCGTCGTTGTCCTCCGTGCCGGAGGAGTGTCCGTCGGACCAGCCGGGCGAAAGGCTGCGGATTAAAGAACTATTACGATACTGATTAATCGCGTAGATGGTCAAATAAGACATTGTGTGTTGACTCCGACCACTCCCGACTTTCATCGGGAAGTCTAGCTACGCGTGCGGCGTAGTATAAATTTAGGTAATTATCTCAAACTCAAACTACACAGATAGACAGTAGTCTAAATTATACAAAATGATTAGGTAAGTACATATATTAACCCTTTCTGCCCTGAATTATTCAATTTAAATGCCTAGCAACTATAAAGCTGATCTTGGTGTAGTAAGATTAAGAAAGAATCGCTAAGGAAGATATATGACGCAAGTGTTGATGACACCAGAAGGACGTCCGCGGAAGACTTGGCACTACAAGGTAAATCAGACAGTCCTGTTAGAAGCCAAAATAATCGGCGAGCTTGTATTAGAAGATGTATAAATGTGTATGAGGCGAGAATTGTGTGTCAGGACAGAGGAGTGTGGCGCTCTGTCCTCTGCCAACCGCGTGATGGTAAGTTAGATAGTTAGTATTCTTTGAATATAAAATAAGCAAAATTGTGATGAAAATTTAAAAAAAATATTTTTTTTTTTGTACATGTAAGGTCTGAAATTATAATTAATAATATTTATATATAGCATAGTACAAAAGTATAGGTCAAAACAATTACATATTAATCACAAGAAATACAAGCGCGTCAAACCTAACCTTGTATCAATGCGCAACTGACTATTCACCCCCCGCAGTGTTGACATAACAAAAAAATAAGCAATGTTATTATTCTAAATAAATCATTGTGATTGTATTCCAATTCCTAATTTCAATAAAACAGTGTGATTGTATTCCAATTCCTAATTTCAATAAAACAGTGTGATTGTATTCCAATTCCTAATTCCAATAAAACGGTGTGATTGTATTCCAATTCCTAATTCCAATAAATCGGTGTGATTGTGATCGGTATTCGATAATATCAGTGATTGAAATAGATAAAAACATAACCGTATTTATTTATATTATTAAAACTTCATTTGAGTTAAACAAACATATCCAAAGATAAATAATTAGTAGAAATTAATTGTATACAACTACAAAATGTAAAAAAAAAATACAAACAAAATTAAGTTACCAGAAAGCTAGCGTAAACATTATCGACAAAAACAGATTCTAATAGTCGGCGCTAATCAAATTACGGAAAATCCGGTAGATGGCGCTGATTCAAGCGATAATCAGTTTAAACGGCGGCGTCGGAAAATCGATAGAATTTTTAACATAATCACGAATCACGATATTCCCAGATATTCAATCACCGATAATAGCGAGTGTGACTCAAAGATATCAGTGATTGACTCACGGTTCGTGATTTTTTTGAGCTCACCACCAGTATTTTGTGCCTTTGTAGACATCAACGGAACGGAAGAAATATTTTCAAAAAACGAAAGAACACCACCTGAACTTGAAATAAATTTGAGATGACGTTTGAAGACACCAAACGATATACATGGTGGGGCAGGGTGAATCAGAAAAACATATTAAACCCTCTACGGCCCAGCGCCGTTTATATCCGTCATGACGTCTTTTATATTATATTTGCTTTTAATAGCGACACCTACCGGAGATCTTGATTCAGTCTCTAAATATATATATATATGCATTTTTTGTTTATTTCTGGCTGGATCGAGCCGGCTCAGAATTAAATGCGCGAGTGGTATGACATTTATTGTGTATTATAACATTTATTTTATATAATTTTTTTAATAAAAGCAAAACATTGAAATATTACCAAAGTAGTAAAAAAAAAAAAATGACTCACTTTAAATGATTGGAGATCCCATTTGAACGGACGACGGGCGGAGGCGGAGGCGAGAGGCTGAACCTCTCTCTCCGATCCTCCGCGACAGCCGAGACCACCGAGCTGCCGCCCGACGACGAGCTGCCGTCGCTGCCCTCGTCGCTGCTCGAGCTGTCGTCGTCGCTGTCGCTGTCCCCCGACGACGACGAATCCTCCAGCCGGCTGATGAGCGGCGACTGCCGGCCCTTGGTCTGCGACGAGTTGGGCGAGTTCGGCGTCGAGCGCTTGCCCGGGCGGCGGAGCGACGACGGGGACAGCGGGCGCTTGGTCCCCTGCGACGGGCGGATGGCTGTCAGGGGAGGGGGCGATAACGACGGCGGTAGTTCGGAGCAAAACACGACAGAGTCGGTGGAGGAGTCAGAATGGTGGTCTATGGTGAACGTCGGCGGCGGTGCGGCCGGAAGCGCAACTGAAATTTTTTTTTTATTGTACAGTTCTGTGTTTCAACTATTTTTAAAATTAAGCAATGCAATATTTCTGCAAACTAGTTAGGAATAGAACCCATTGTAGTTTAATCATGGTTATAACTGAACACAATATTTGAATATGTCAAAGAACACGCTGGATATCTCGTAGACTATTTTTTATTTTATATTTTTATACTATAATGTGTTAAAAAACATTTAACAGATAAAGAATATAACTTTAAATTATTTCAAAAAAATAATTAGATTATCAAATTTAGTCTACAGATGGCGATAATGTAGTGGTGTTCGAATTGATTCCACATATTAACATATATACAACTTTAAAAAAATTGATAGACACCGAGATTAACTTTGTCACATCACTTAAGCCATCCAAAGACAATGTCGTAAGCCCTGTAATTACCCATACTTCCATATATTTCCATTAAATATAATAAAAAATATCTTCATCTTTGTAAAATATCTATTATTTGTTGAACAAAATATCAATTAAACCATTATTAGAAGCTAGGAAGTCTAAAAATGAGACGTCCTCGAAAAATACATTTCGGGTTACCTTGCTGTCCGTCGCCTTTGCCGCCCTTTTTGGATTTTTTCTCTCGCGGCGGTTTTTTCTCTCGCGGTTTTCTCTCTCGCGGCTTCTTCTCCGCCGGCTCCTTCTTCCTCCTCCCGCCCCTCTTGTCCTTCACCTTCTTCTCCTTGCCGTCCTTGTCCTTCTTATCGACGGAATCGTCGCCCTGTGGCAATATGTTGGAACAAATACAAGAGAATTTCAATTTTCAGAGAAACACTAATTAATAATATCACATTCCCTAACACATCATCTTTACTGTCCATATTTTCACGTATGATCTACCTAAATACGTTACCAAACTGTATTTAATTTAGCTATCACCACGCACACACTATTTGGCATTATATTCTATCTTCCCATGGACAATGAGTTGTAAAATAAGATATTTTTAATTGCAGAGAATGTCATTACATATTATCATGACTTATTTATTTATCTTAATATATCTTTATTAATAATTTGGTCAATGGTAACATTTTACATATTTTCTCCATCGGCGCACAAATAATAGCAACCAAAATTATTTGGAAAAATTAAATATAAAACCAAAAAAAATCGTGTTTGATTTATTCTATCGATTAATATCAGCATTGCTTCGTAATAATTACACAATAGATTTTTTATGCGCACACCCTGAGGCAAAATTAGAGGAAATACTAATTATCACCTGATGATGAAAGGGACCACACGTCTCTAAAATATAATAGTGACAGTATTACCCGACGTGCGCGTGATACAAAGTTTAGTTTGGTGAAAAATAAAAAATTACATATAGGGTTTGGTGCAAAATACTCTAGGGCTTTTTTTACTTCACTAAATACATAATATCTAAATAAAACAACAAGTGGAAAGTGATGGTATTCGAGAAGAAGGAAAGCAAGACACCGTGCTAAATACTTGGAGGTGATGAATGTTTGGAACAAGTAGATAAGTTTGTGCATTTGGGAAGTGTTTGATAAAAACGGAAAGGAGGGTGATTGCAGAGAACATGAACGGCGCTTTGAATGGAATTATAGTTAATGGGAACTTGTTATCGTCCTGGTACTGACACTGATGTGACGGAAGTGAGGCCCGGAGCTGGCAGAAGAGGAACGAAAATAAACTGAATGCAGTGGAAACGAGATCGCTTAGGCGAATACGTAGCAGATCCATTTATGACAGAGTAAAGAAAGAAGAAATAAGGAAAGAATGTAAAGCTGATCTCAGTATAGTGAGTAAGATTAAGAAAGGATCACTCGGGTGGTTTGGTCATATGGAACGGAGGATGAATGGTAAGGAAGATATATGACGTAAGTGTTGATGAAACCAAAACATGGTTGTAAAAACCCGTAGGATTTTTATAAATTAATAAACGTAAAATATAAACTCCATACAAAAACATGCATAACGGTACAGCCGCTGCTCAAAACACGTGACAGATTATTCATGTTTTTAACGAAGTACGTTTTTATTTTAAAGAGATATCAGCACTGTCAAAGTATTAAGAATCTTTTAGTGCGTGTTAAAACATTGTATAAAATAGGCGCACCATGTGATCACGGACCAACATCGCCGTATCAACTGTTGATACTGTAGCATTCGATAGCTTAAAACTGGAAGACTTCGGTGGTTGGGCCATAATTGATAACAAAGTACTCACCGCATTTTTAGGGCGTCGTGTGTATTTTCTTTTCGCCTTTGGCACAACGTCCGCTGAAATAGACGATGTGACTTTAAAACATAATTTTTTCAATTTAACTTTTACAAATCTTGTCTATGATTCTAGTCGTGGCACCAAAACTGTGCGTCATCAACGACGCCGACGCGGGTTCTACTCGGAAGTTGTAATTAAAAAATGGGGAAAAAACCAAAATGTAATTTTGACGACAATCTACAAGATCATTATAACTCAAATGGAAAAGTAAAAAAAATTTCAAAGTCACTAAATTTTACGACAAACAGATGATTTCAAGTGGTTTAAAAAAAAAATTATTTGCAATGTTTTTAAAAAAGTTTCACACAAATTACTTCACACCTAGAGTGGGTTCCTTGCCGATAAATAAATGATAATTAATATCACAAATGACGTAGGTGTGAAAGATGTGACGCAATGTCCAGTTTTTATACTTAAAGAAAGGAAAAAAAAAAAAAAAACAAATATATTTATCAAACAAATAATACACATTTCACTGAGACAGAGCTATTTTTATTATATTTAATGCAAAGATATGGAAGTATGGGTAATTACAGGGCTTGCGACCTGTCTTCGGCTGGCTAATACATAAATATAACGTTCACCATTCTCACCCATTAATCAATCACCATATCTATTAAATTTTTTAAAGTCGTATATATCTTATTATGTGGAAACACTTCGAGTACAACTACACTGTCGCCATCTATGGACTAAATTTGATATTAATTTCCCTGAAACAGCTTAGATGTCACAATGAGAATCTAATTACTTTTTTAAATTATTTAAAGCAATATTATTTATCTGTAAAATGTTCTTTAACACACTGTACACCTGAAAAATCAATTTTTCAATATTTTTGAGTATGTCCAAATCTTTGTGTGAACCAATTATTGGGATTATCCCCTGAGGGATTGTCGTCAAGATATAGATGTCTCGCAGAGATGAAGCTATTATATTTACATGGGAAGCGTGGAAGTCTTGGCCATTACAGGGCTTACAACCTGTCATCACTTTACACAATTTAACGTTCACCTATTTACCCATGCTACCACATCTATCAAATTTTTGAAAGTTGTATATACGTCATCATGTTGGAACATTTCAATTATTTATTACCAACTGTGCTGTTGCCATCTATGGATTTTTTTGAAAATTTGATATTCATTCTCATGCAACAGTATAGATGTCGCTGAAGCTGAGACTATTTTTTTCTGAAGTATGGGGCTATTTCCTTTATGTGTACATATGAAATTCATTTTAATTATTAACAATATATAATAGGATACGTCTAAAAAGGCAGTATTTTTCAATTTTTAACTTCATATTTAGGCCAGTATATAAATAATTGAAATGTTCCAACATGATAACATATACACAATTTTCAAAAATTTGATAGACGTGGTAGCATGGGTAAATAGGTGAACATTGCATTGTTTAACACTTAAGCCAGCTAATGACAGGTCGTAAGCCCTGTAATGCCCGAGACTTCCACACTTCCCACGTAAAAATAATAGCTTCGTCTCTGTGAGACATCTATATCTTTTCAATTTTTATATATTTCCTTATTTTGACCAGTATATTATTGCTAATAAAAAAATTATTTTTATTTTTAAGAAAAAACACATTATCATTGTGAAGTTGTAGTTTTCCAGAACTTCGTTCTGTGATATCTTTAATACAAATCAAATGTATCAAACCAGAAAGATACAATCAATTAATCGAAAAAATACATGAATATTTAAAATATCATAAAAATGAATTATTTCATTGATTATAGCGTCCAATATAAAATTTTACTCAAAGGTATTTGAGATTCCGTACATATAAAGTAGATTACTTTCAAATAATGAAACGACAGATGTATCAATTTGAAAGCGCAACATGTGAATTTGAAAAATTGACGTTATCTTACTGCGGCGCCGTTGTGCAACAGGTCGGCGCACTTTCCCGGATAGGAAGGGTACCCGGTTCGAATCCGGATGGTGACAAAAATATTTTTTCCATAAATTGATGTTATCTGTCTATCTTTCTAATTGATATACATATGATTTGTGTTAATATATAAGAGAAAGGACGGATGCGCTGATCGATGTAAATAATGTGAATGACGGGGCTTACTTTCAACCTTTGGCGCTCGTTTCTTGTAAGCTCTTTTTGGTTTTGGAGTTCCCTCGGCTGGAAAATAAAATATCAAATCATAATTTACCATCGAGTGAACTGAAATATTCTCTAAAGATTTAATATAATTAATATTATAAAATAGAATACATTTTAATAATCAATAGAATATAAATATATATATATATCATTTTTTTTAACATTTATTTCTTCTCTACGAGAGTAAGACTCGTGTATAGAGAAGGAGTACAAACGAGAATTTATGTTTCAGTTAGTCTGTGTACATATTTTTTTACTTCAGATACAAATCGATAGCAGTCTGTAACAATTCTAATTGTGATGGGGAGATTGTTAAATAATTTGATGCCTTGATAAATATAGTAATTTTGGATTACGGAATATTTTTTTAGTTTTGGAATATCGATTTGGTCTCTAAATCTTGTAGATCCGAATTCGCTTCTAATATTTAATTGATTTTTAATTTTGAAAATCAATTAAATATTATTGAATTTTTTTATATGTCTATAATTTTTGGTAAATCTGTGGAAAGTTGTACACATTTATATTATCATTTTTTTTAGTCTTTTCTAATTGTGATATTAAAGTTTTATATGCTCCTCCTCCATCCAATAATACCGTATTGTAATGTGAATTTGTTTTGAATGATGAAAATGATTTTTTAACTTTGTGAAAATTACAAATCTCGACATAAAATGAAACGGAATCGCAAAAATAATACGTAAACAGAGGGAAAACGTGAATTCCAAGCATGTAAACTTCGAGTTCCAGTGTATTGTGATTTATTGTGGATCGTGTATGCCTCGGGTAACGCCAACGGTTTCATCGTGAACGGTGACACTTGGATGTCCTCACGCATTGCAGTGTGTGACTTCGGTGGCGACTACAAGAGTTTGGAGACTGATATTAATTATATTATTATATATAAAAAAAAATTGAGTCGGGGTGAGCATTCCTTAGGAATCATAACCACCCAAGACAGTTAGTCCTTGACAGAATTCTCCCAATAGCCCACCTATACCCATCTCCCAATTTCCTCCTCAACCTATCGGTAATTCATCATCTGGTGATTGCGTACAATGAAAATATTTGTTTCATCAGATCGGTCAGTTTCAGTACAATCTTCGCCTAGAAATAACATCTTTCCCATTAATAATATACATTTAGGTTTCTTTTTATGCGGTAAATACATTCCACAGGAAAACACATAAAAAAAATGGACTAAACAGATGTATAAAAATAAAAGATACGTTCCATAATTTTCACAAATTCATAGTTTGATGTGCCGTCGCAAACACGCCTTTCGACAGTGAAATATGAAATTTTACATGTAAATAACAATGTTAACAATAATTTTATTAACTTAAAATGATATAATATCTATTTTAAATATGTACTACAAAAAACCTGCATAAAAAATTTTAGGTTATGTTTTGTCGCTGACAGCTGTAGGAACCATAGACAATTTAGCAGTAAACTAACAGACGGTTATAGGATGACCGCCGATAAGATTCGCTACCGAACCATTGTCAATTTATTATAGGTGAACTAATCGATATTTGATCTGACGTTTATAAGAACGGCCTTTAAAGTAAATAACGTACCTGCAACACGTCTGAATGTCGAATGCTCATTGATAATTTCTGAAAACAATGAAGGGGAGAAACACATACAGGCAACCCCAATTTCACTTGGTTTCGGCTGAATTATATACAGACAAAATTCTCCGAATTTTTGACCCTTTCAACACGTCAAACTGAATGCTCCTTGAAATATAAATCGCATAACTTCAAAACCGCATAAAAAGAGACCCGAGTGTACTGTGTTGTGTCATATTAGAAAAATCAGACTAACTCGGTGGCGCGAAAAAATTTATTTAAAGAAAAAATTGAGAATAACAAAGAAAAATCTCTTTTTTTGTTTTTGTGTGTAGTTGCAATTTTAGAACATAGTTCTGTGGTATTTTTAATCCGAATTAAATTTATCAAATAAAAAGATATATAAGAAAATTCTAATGATTGAAAAAATATTTATTGTGAAGTTGTAATTATTCAGAACATAGGTCTTGTTCCGCACGGCAAGGCGGCCGCGGATAAACCCGCGGCAATATTTAGCCGAGACCCGAACCCGGCCGCGGAGAGCGCGGCGCCCTGGCCCGCGCAAGCATTTAGCCGAGACGCAAACCCGGCCGCGATTTCACGCCGCCGGGTGGTCGCGGGGGGCGCGGCGCCCCGATCCGAACAAGCGCCGGGCCGAGACGTGAACTCGGCCGCTTCGTGGTATCTTCGCGGTCACCACACTACGCCCGTGGAAAATCGCCGCCACTGGTGACACCGAGCGGCCGCCGGTGGAGCGGGGAGCGGGGTGAACGGGCCCCGGCCGCCGCCAGTATTTTTAGATTATGTTTTTGTCAAATAACTTTGTATAAAAAATTATTTGCTGTAAAATAAGTACATGAATAAAGAGAGAATTGTGAGGGCGATCGCCCGGGAATAATTTAATGCACCTAAAAAATCTTTTGGGCAATAAAAACAGCATTTCAAGGTTTGAGGTGCATTAACAAATTATCCGGGCCATGGCCCGCTATGAAAACTACCAGGCATCGCGAGGCAGGTCCATGTTTATATTAAAAAATATTCGCGATGCCTGGGGAATGTCATGTTTGACATTTATAAAATAAAATATGAGACGAAACAGAGTTCTGCCGCCCCTTACGGGACGGCGGAAAAAATGGCCGCTGTTGCCGGTTTTCGCCGCCGGGCGCTGGCGGCGCGGGACCGTATCGGGGTGGCGCGGGGCCTGTCCCGGCCCCCTGATTGGTCCCTGAGTTTGCTGGAGCCTTACGCTCCAGCACAATAGGGTTAATGAATAAATAAACGGTCCAGCGGTTGCAAGGGCTCTCTCTCGCTTCGCAACACCTGCACCGCTGGACATCACGACTAGAACTTCTTTCATTTTGACCCTGCCTTCACCTGGACTTTCTTCCCTCTGGACTTTTCGACTTTGGCTGCACATTTGGACTGATCCCGGAAGAACTCTTACGATTTGGCAACACTACTGGACACGATTTTGGACCCCATTGGACAACTGCGCACCGGCAGAGCATCGTCATCCGAGCAACGAAGCAGCGACGAATTTCACCAGCACCTTCAGAGTTATACAGTCTTGTTCCTGTACGGAACAGGTCTGTGATATTTTAAATATTAAATTAATGTATTAATTATAAATATATACATATAAAATCAATTTTGTCGAAAAATATTGTTTTTGCGTAACCGGGATTCGAACCTGGATCCCTATTTCCAATCCGGGGAAGTACACTACCAATTGTGTTATAACGCCAGTATTTTTCATGACAAATTTTCGAAACTATTTATATGTTACATTTTTTATGATTTTATACGTATATATTTATAATTAATACATTAATTTAGTATTTAAAAGGTGATAGCTTTTAAATTTAGAATAACAGACGTATCAATTACAGAACGGAAAATTTGTCGTCAACTTACTATATTGGTGTGGTGTGATCGGTTAAAGCATTTCCCCGTATAGGAAAGGATTCAGGTTTAAATCGCGGTAGCAAAAAATATTGTTTTTTTAAAAATGGAATTTTCCTACATATCTTTTTGATTGATAGATTTAATTTGTATTAAAATACCACAGAACTATGTTCTAGAAAAACTGAAATTTCACAATGTAAATGTGTTCTCTTTAATAAAAAATACTTAGTTAAATAATATATGTATATCAATTACAAAGAACTACATACAATAAGATCGAAATTTGTCAAAAACATAATTGCTATATATAACGATAGAAAAAGGTCAAGGTTTGTATTATGGTAACAAACAAATATTTTTCTGATGAATAAATTTTTTCCATCAGTCAATCTTTCTAGTTGATTAATTTAATATGTATTAAAGATAAAATCTACTATGATACAATATACCTACGCGGCATTCCGGAACTGTTATTTGTACAAATTAAATCATAAATATTTTCATAAATTTCCGAATCCGACTCTGATGACAGTGAGATTGCAAAATATAACGTATCGATAACAGGAGGCAGTCGAAAGGATAATCAACCATTCAAGAAGAAAACATACGCGCATAGATAGGAATCATGGATTGACGGTGCGATTAAACAAATACGTTACCGATCTGTTTTTTGGCAGGCTTTATCCGCTCCTTCTTGGGCCGGCCTCGGCCGCGACGCGACGCGGTGCTCACCTCCACCTCTGCGCCCGCCGGGATGGACAGGTCCAGCGTCAAGTCGGCGGGCAGCGTCTCCATCGCAGGATGGAGCTCTCCTGTAATAGTGCAGTGCGGAAATGAGTCTGTGAATAGATGGCAATGGCCACCTTATAACGCTAATTTTATACGCAAAATTAAACTATTTTAAATGTAATATTTTTTTAAATTATTTCAATGATTAATTATAATTATGACATTGCCGTACATGTGTATTTGTGGCGTATTAAAATTTAGTGTAAGAATGCATGCATCACACACGTCAACATCCAGACAGATCCGTAGCAAACACGGCATTGTCCAATGTAGTCATTAACAATTTAGGTCCAGTTGTGTGTGATCAGTAATAAAATTTGACTAGGTAAATTTTTAAAACGGCGCTTTGAATGGAATTATATAATATATATGAAAGATTAGCAGTACACGATGAAGTCCTGGTACACTGACATTGATGTATAGAAGTGAGGCTTGGAGCTAGCAGAAAAGGAACAAAAGTAGACTGAATGATCACTTAGGCGTATATATGGCAAATCTATTCGTGACAGAGTAAGAAATTGTAAATCCGATGTCGGTATAATGAGTAAGATTAAGTCATATGAGAAGAGAACGGTAAGAAAGATACATGACGCAAGTGTTGATGGCACCGGAAATAGACAACGTCCGCGAAAGACCTGGCACGACCATGTAAACCAGATACCGGAGGATGGATTCGTTAGAAGCCTCAACAATCGGCGAGCTTGTATGAGAAGATGTACGATTGTGGACGAGACGAGAATTGTGTGTTGGGACAGAACAGTGTGGCGCTCTATCGTGGAGAAACGGCGTGACGGTAAGTCAGTTAGTTAATTTTTTGCCCATAGTAACTTTCGATTGAACAGCCAGTTTTTGCAAATTTTTTAACATTAATAACTGATAGAGAAAGTTCCTAATCCCTGTATAGATTACTTTCAGTCTTCCAAACGCAAACTCGGTAGTTACTTGCTCGCCAATCGACGAGGCGCAATCAGTGTTAATTTGATCGCCACACCGCAAACAATTAAAATTGTCCATTTTTCAAATACGCACCTGTAACCTACCTACCCTGAGAACATACCTGCAAAATGGCTAACGGTACCTTCTATATCATTTTCCGAGTGTCTTAATAAAGTGATTCCCAGCATCCGTCGACCGATTCTACATTACTGAGTGTGGAAAGGAGAGAGAGAGAGAGAGAGGCGGGACTTCAAAAGGTGAGCGGTCCTGAGTACTGTTATCATCCTGTCTCTTCCTCCAGCATTCCATCATGCAGTCCACTGTAACTATCCCTAACAAGTAACTTTTTTACCATAGTAAAAAGTTACCACTGATCACATGAGACTTTTTCATCAATTAGTTTCATTAATTACAACATCTTTGAAAGACTACACAATATATATAGATATAGCGAAAATGGTAATGCATTTTCCTAAAAAGGAAAAGGTCCAGTTTCCAATCCCGGTAGCAATCAAATATTTTTTCGATAAATAAGATTTTTTTCAATATTTGAATATATCAAAGAACACACAATTACAGGATCTTTACCTACAAAGGCACTGTTATTAAATAAATATCAGATATCGCATAGTGACGAAGCTATTTTTATTATGTTTTTAATAGAAATGATATATAGAAAATATAGGGTATAATTACAGGGTTTACGACCCGTCTTCGACTGACTTAAGTGATCACTTTATATATATATATAAAACGTTCACCAATTCTCACCCCTCAATCTCCATATTTATAAAATATTTGAAAGCCGTAAATAAATATATTAAATAATTATTATCTTTATATTACAATTATGTATTATCAAATATCAATATCAATACAATATCAAATATCTCTAGAATGAGAATTGGGCATTGCCAGATAGCCTCACATTTATTCAGATTGAACATAATAAGATTCCCCAATGTGCGAACGTAGTGCCGAGGAGGAAACCCTTGACCATAACTTTTTTGCCTGTCCATTGCGGATCACAGGTTTTTTTTTTACAATAATCTTGTCAATGGTAATTTTCAACTCCCGGTTAACTTGTGTCATCTTCTTTCCCTTAACTCGCCACGTTTAAGCTATATAATAGAAAATTTCTTGAACGACAATGGTATTAACTTGTAATGTAATATTCCCTATTCTATAATATTGTTGTACTTCTTTTTATGAAATAATGTTTTAACTTGATTGATGGCGCAAATCACTCTTGAAGGGTGGATTGTCTGTTTAAAAGAAGAAGAAGAAGAATTATATATTATTAATAATAGTTTAATAATGAGGGTAGCATGTCCATTCATAAAGCAATTAAACTTTTTAGTGTGCATATGAAATAATGATTAAAAATCTATTTAAACAATTAGTTCAATCAAAGAGCAAAACAGTGCTCACCGGGGTGGGCGGAGATCTGCACGTCGGCCATGGCTCCGTAGCGTGCCGAGCCTCTCGACTCGGTCAGTTCAGAACTCTCGGAATGTGGAGGCGCCAACTGGAATAGTATCGTCATATTCACATTCAAAAGTGCACCAGTTTAGGAATCGTAGTTAAACTGTTAAACAGATAAAAAAAAGTCTTGTAATAAAAATTTATTTCGATATGGACATATGGACAAAGAATATTCTCAAATGATCTAGAAGAAATCTATCCTCTAATTTTAAATCACAGTTTATTATTATAAATGCTATTTTAAATACAAATTAAATGTATTAATTAGATATACATATAAAAGATATACATATAGAGTAGATATACATATAAAAACAATTTTATTGAAAAATATTATTGTTGCGCTACCGAGATTCAAACATTGATCTCTTTCCAATCCAGGGAAGGTGCATTATCTAACTATGCTACAGCGACAGTACTTTTCGAACCCGTGTGTTACACTTTTCAAATTAATACATCTATCGTTCCATTATTTGAGAGCCGTCCGTATTTTTACGGAACCTCAAATACATTTGAGTAAACCAATAGCAGACGCCAGAATTATCAATTCATTTGTATTAAATTTTTAACGCATTGATACAACATATATTATTAAGGAAAACACATTGATTTTATAGGAACATCTTTATAATTAATACATTTAATTAGTATTTAAAATATAACAGACCCTATGTTCTGAATAATTACAATTTCACAATAAGAATGCGTTCTCCTTAATAATAAATTCTATGATTTGTGCGCTCGGGGGAGAAATTAAGAAAACTTAATAATAATATTCACAACTCGCTATGCAGACGAAGGTAAAAGTAGAGTCATGGGTGGAAAGAGATTACCTTGGCTGAGTAACCTAAGAAGGCGGTTCAATATCTTAAATGGTGATGATTGTACAGAATAAATTGACGATCTGGGTAATGAGTTAAATGGAGTAAATCAAACTTGACTCAGCTGATTTAAAAGAGTTGTTGAACTCAAATTTTGTTTATAAATACAGAATGGCCCAAAAAAGGTGAGAAAATTTTATAATTACATCAAAATTAGTTTACTAATTTAATCTTACTTACCTATTTACCTATATTTCGTCTTATTTTGACAATTACCCGACGCCATCATTGATTATTAATTTTTCCACTGTTTATATTTGATTTTTTCACCGATCGTATTCTGGTCGAAAATTTGCAAATTGAAAAATGCCAGGGCGCTAGGAAAACGATCAAAGAGTTTCAAAACAACGCTTGGAGTACAGCTAGACATTACAGCAACACATCTCACACAGCCAGAAATACAATCGACTTTCTCCATCGTGAGGATGTTAATTTCATCGAGCCAGGCGTGAGGAGCCACCAAACAGGACAGTAGACGATGCAGTATGGGGTGTTTTGATGATTTCTGATTACCTAAATATTGTACAATAAAAAAATGACATTAAGAATTATAATTAATTATATAATTTTTTGAAATAACTCTCGTGTGTTACGAAATGTTCTCACTTTTTTTGGGTCACCCTGTATACGTGTGAACTTCATCCATTTTGCTTGTCTTTTCATAACGCTTGTTTATATCTTTTTATAATTATTTTGTTACTTGATTTTTTTACGGCGAATCGAGTCTTGCATAAACGAGCCGATCACGCTGGAATATGCACATTATTATTATATTCCGAGGAATTGACGAGTTGACAGATATAGAAACAAATTTAAACACAGAAATACAAGAAAAACTTGAAATTTCACATTCCAAAACATTTACGATGCAAAAAATGTAAAACAGATGTTAATATAGTGAGTAAGATTAAGAAATGATCATTTAGGTGGTTTGTTCATACGGGAACGGATGAACGAGGAGAGAATGGTAAGAAAGATATATGACGCAAGTGTCGATGGCACCAGAAATAGAGGACGTCAGCGGTGAGCTTGTATGAGAAGATGTATGAACGTTGGTGAGGCGAAATTTGTGTGTCAGGACAGAAGAGTGTGGCGCTCTATCCTCTCTGCCTACCCCCGCGGAGAAACGGCGTGACGGTAAGTAAGTAATTAAGAAGAACAGGACTCCAATATGGAGAGAACTGCGAAAGCGAAAAGAGGCGTATATGATTCAATGACATGTTATAATGAGATTTTTAATGAAAAAAATCAACTAACTATGTAACATATTTTAAGAGTGGACAAACCAGCTGTAGCAGTTTCATCGGAAGTTCAACCATCTACGCTGAGTGCGCCATGTGACACGCACGTGAAAATAACAAACGCTGATAAAATTTTTAATGTACAATATATGATATAATATGTAATTTAGTTTGTTTTTAATTAAAATCAACTATTACTATACATATCTTGTGTTCTCTTAGTATTTTTTCAACTAATTTTACTATTAAGGAGAACGCATTCTTATCGTGAAGTTGTAATTATTCAGACCAGACGCTCTGTTATATTTTAAATACTAATTAAATATATTAATTAAAAATATATACATATAAAATCAATTTTATCAAAAAATATTGCTGTTGCGCCACCGGGATTCGAACCTGGATCTCTTTCATAATCGGGGAAGGTGCATTATCAAACTATGCTACAGCGACAAATTTTCGGACCTATATGTTACCTTTTTGATATTAATACATTATTTGGAAGAGCCATCTACCTTATTTTTACGGAATCTCAAATACCTTTGAGTGATCTGACAGCAGGCGCCAGAATTATCAATTCAGTTTTATTAAATTTTGGACACACTGATACAACTTATATATTATTAGGAGAACACATTCTTATTGTGAAGTTGTAATTATTCAGAATATAGGACTGTAATATTTTAAATACTAATTAAATGTATTCATTAGTATTAAACTTATTTACTTACTGTTACAATAAAACGTACACATCAGATGTTGCATTTCACATGTAAAAATGACCTCCATCTTATATGATAAAAATGCGTATTTAGGTGTTTTGACGCATAACAAACAAAATAAACATATAACAAACGACATCATGGCACGGAATTCGTTTGTAAATCGAACCAACCTTCGATAGAAGACAGCACGTGAAAAAGAAGTCTTGATACAAAAAATTATATAACTCTACGGGTCCGTATGCTGGGCGAGTGTCAAGAAACTGACTGACAAAATCACGCAGTTGAGAAAAATAAGCAGATTTAAAAGATTAGCTTCAGTCATCTGAATGTGACTGAGGGTGCGGCGCAGTACAGAACGAGGCGGAGTAGATTGATATGATTAAAGTAGCCGACTTCGGATGAGCGGAATAAGGCGATGACAAAGAAGAGATTATCCTTCCTGATAGGAGATAATTACTTTATAAATCAAATTACAATATTGATTTTGGACTATGCCTGCTTCACTTACTTACTTATTTACTTGCCATCACGCCGTTTCCCCGCGGGGGTAGGCAGAGAGGATAGAGCGCCACTCTCCTCTGTCCCGACACACAATTCTCGCTTCATCGGGTCCGAGACATGGCCGGAGCATCACCAAACGAGGCAAAAGTTACGAGTACATTGACCGATAGAGACATATGACTTAGGCCCGGTTGTATGATCAGTGGTAACTTTCTATTGAGATAAAAAAATTACTAATGTAAATTTATGCAAAAACGAGTTGTTCGATCGTTGGTAAAAAATATCTGATGGTCTGAATCTGAAAATTAACTGTTTTTGTCAGCGCGCTTTTTTAATTTATTCACCATGTTCGAATTAATTACTTACCATCACGCCATTTCGCCGCGGCGTTAAGCAGAGTGGATAGAGCGCCGCACTATTCTGTTCTGACACAAAGTTCTCACCCTATCCACATTCATACATCTTCTCATACAAGCTCGACGATTATCGAGGCTTCTGACAGGACCATTCTCCAGTATCCGGTTTACCTGACGTTAAAACATCACAGAGCGTCTGTTCTGAATAATTACAACTTTACAATAAGAATGTATTCTCCTTAAAAATAATCTTTCTTACTTTTCTCTTTTCGTTTGTTCGTTCCGTACGACCAAACCGCCCAAGTGGTCCTTTTTTAATCCTACTCACTATACTAAGATTAGCTTTTCATTCTTTCCTTATTTCTTCATTCTTCACTACAATAATCTAATATCTTGTACTGCGGCACCTTGACTTACAAATTCAATGCGTTCCGCGACATCGTAACTCAAATTACTCGTATGTCAAATCAATTTCCTCCACTGACACGCCATTAACCCGTTCCGAGGCCCAAAAAAACACATTTTTTTGTTACATATTTTTAAATAAGAAAAACGTAATGAATATTGTATTTAGCAGCTTCTCCATTCATGGTTTCGTTGTTCAGAAATTAATCTTAACGCCCTCGGCTGGCTGATTATAAAATCAATTCCCGCTGTCGACTACACGCACACCTTGGTCATATTTTTTGATAATTTCTTTCTTTAATTCAATGCACATTATCTGCTTCTTCTACACAGCACTGTCCTTCGCGGTCACTTTCTTCGGACCCGCGATTGGAAAAACAAAATTTTGCAAAATAACTGATACTTTCATTATGTATCCGCTTAATGTAATAATTACCTGCATTTTTAACAAACCTGCTTTGAATTTCTAATTAAACAACATACTTATTTAAATATTTTATTTCCATAAAATTCTGTACAGCATGTCCTCGGTTCATGATCGCACCAGACATTTATATATATATATATATATATATATATATATATATATATAAGTTTTGTTCAATTTTGGCACGAGACAGTGACAGTCGGCCCGCGTCCTTGTTAAGTGAAGGTGCGTTATTCGCCGATGATATTGTGTAAAAGTATTTTAGTATAGCGAGTGTGTACATTTGACGGATGTCTGGGACGTGACATTCTTTGAAGAGATCATTTGAAGGACAGCGAAGGGGCTTCTTGTGAATAACTCTCAGAATCATTTTTTGTGCTTCACTTACGGAGTCTAGAATAGTACTAGCTGCACCACCCCAACTGACAATCGCGTAGATAAGTAGCAAACGTACATGTATGTGTATATGAAAACAATGTAAGATTTAATAATTGTTAAGTTATAGTATATAGTATTTTGCATTCATAGTAGACAGCCTCGGTACTCACGCTCATATCAGAGTTACGAAACCCACATATATATATATATATATCAAGCTAAAGTTTAATACAGAGTTGTAGTTTATCTTTGGGTTAGATATGGGAGGAATATCTGAATGATTTCTCCCTATCCTCTATTATATTATCTGTGGTGAGAACCGATAACTCAGAGAGACAGCAAGCAATCTATTGGAGCATGCTTGGGGTTGGGAAAGGTTGGTTCTATTATAAAAATGACTCATTTCACTAAGTTTTATGAACTGACCTCGTAGTACCTACTTACTTATAACAGAAATACATTCATATGTACGTGCATCATAATGTAAAACTATGCAACAAGTGAGACACGAGATGCTGGGCGGATGTTGCCGCGTTTACTGTGGCGTTCGTTGCGCCGACTAACTCTAATATTAGCTCTAAACTTAAAGCAAAAAATCAGCCGAGAGACGGCTTGTGTCTCGAAAAACTAGTAAGTCAAGGTACCATTGTATATAATATATTTTTTAATTTATTATTCTAGACGACATCAGACATATACAATTATAGCACCAAAAATGCTCAAATGGCTACATGTAATCTGAAGGTTTAAATGAAGCCGTGCCGGAATCTTTGATTATTCGGTGTGTGAGGACAAGCAAAATAGATGAAGTTCACACATATACAGGGTGGCCCAAAAAAAGTGAGACCATCTCGTAACACGAGAGAGTTATTTCAAAACATAATATAATTAATTATAATTTTTAATGTAATTTTTTTTGCACAATATTTAGCTAGTCAGAAATCATCAAAATACCCCATATTACGTAATCTACTTGGTTTAAATCTGGGCTGATCGGTGGCCACACACCAGGCTCGATGAAATTAGCATTCTCACGATAAAGTCGATTGAATTTCTGACTGTGAGATGGAGCTCCGTCCTGCTGCAACTTCCATTTATGCTGTAATATCTAGCTATACTCCAGGCTTGTTTTGAAACTCTCTGACCATTTTTCTAGCACCCCGATCTGCTGATTTTTGATCAGAATACGGTCTTCTGCAGTGATTTTTGTCATTCTGGGCGATAATTTGAAAAAAAAAACAAATATAAACAATGGGAAAATTAATAATCAAAGATAGAGACTGGAAATTGTCGAAATAAAACGTAGTATAGGTAAATAGGTAAGTAAGTAAATTAGTTAACTATTGAAGCTAGTAATTTTGATGTAATTATATCACATTTTACTAAATGTTCTCACTTTTTTTGGGCCACACTGTAGATGCGGAAGAAAAGAGGGATGTATTTTGTGATACCTGTCTTTTCAGGATCTTCAAAGTGACGGTGCATATAATAATAAAAATAATTTATGTTTGATTTATAGTACTGTTATAATTGGATAACATTGCAGCAAAGTAAGACATATATTTGGGTACCCTGCCTGTACACTAGTATTTTCCTGTATTATAGTAGACAGTGCTTTTCTGGTGCAGTGGTAATGTTCAATGTACAAAAATACATATATAAAGAGTAAAACAATATGAAATTAGATAACAAATAAAACTTAAAATAAATACAATGTTCAATGTATCAAAAATAAATTTAAAAGTTCAGTTAAATAATATACTGACACAACTACAGAGAAAAGTAAAAAATGCAATATTCAATATATTGGTACAGCTGTCTCAAGTTTGTACTTTTAAAAGTTCTTGGACGTAATTTCTCCCCATTTCGTGGAGTCAGAATTGCACATTTCTTGAAAAATATGCAAGACTATGGATGCAATTTTTCACGTCTGCATTTAGACTGTTGTATATTTTTGATGCTAGAAACAAATGAAATCTTTGTTCAAAAGTTTTGTTCAATTTTGGCACGAGACAGTGACAGTCGGCCCGTGTCCTTGTTAAGTGAAGGTGCGTTATTCGCCGATGATATTGTGTAAAAGTATTTTAGTATAGCGAGTGTGTACATTTGACGGATGTCTGGGACGTGACATTCTTTGAAGAGATCATTTTAAGAATAGCGAAGGGGCTTCTTGTGAATAACTCTCAGAATCATTTTTTGTGCTTCACTTACGGAATCTAGAATAGTACTAGCTGCACCACCTCAACTGACAATCGCGTAGATAAGTAGCAAACGTACATGTATGTGTATATGAAAACAATGTAAGATTTAATAATTGTTAAGTTATAGTATATAGTATTATGCGTTCATAGTAGACAGCCTCGGTACTCACGCTCATATCAGAGTTACGAAACCCACTGGAGACGCACACCTCCATTAAAACATTACGCACAGAGGAACGTTCGATTAGCAATTACAACGCGATCGGTTATAACAACACTAAAACAACAACAATTATTTCGTAATAAACCCTAAATAGGTCAGGAATCTTTTATTCTAACAAACATAATAACAGCCGTCGGTTCGCGGCCGTCAAAACAAAAACAACGATTCAATCATCAGCAACACATTACGGCACTCGGCAGAGTCCACTGGTCCGAACGTCAAAAAATGCGTAAATAAAAGAAAAAAATTGCACCAAAACACTGCGGCCCCGTCACTTGGGCATCCCTCCCGGCTTCCGCGCGGCTTTGGGGGCGACAACTCCTCAAAAACGGCGGAAAATAGCGAAAATAAACAAATTAACTAGGCACGGCCGCGCATTTGACGTCCATGTCAAAACCATAGACAAAAACGCTTATGCGTAATTTTAAAAACAACCCAAGCGTAGGTGCCTACTTATCGTATTAATCTTGACAAAAGAGACGCTCAAAAAATAATATAATAACGCGAGTGCCATTATGTACACGACGGATCTATATTATGAAACTGTAATTGATGTAAAACTAAAAAAAAAATCGCCACATAGATATAATTCAAGAGGCAATGACAATGGGTCGGAAATTCGAAGTCTAATACAATTGTTATGAATCAATTCGTAAGTTTGTGACAGGAAGAGAAGTAAATATGTGTGAGAAATAGATAAGACATGAAACGAGTAACTAAAATATTATCGGTTCACATTTTTATCTTTCAAATCTTCACGTATGCAGCAGAGACATGAACAATCCTCAATAGCGAATGTACCACCGGAGAAGAATGTTACGTTACGACGCACGAATACCTTAATCCTACAACTGCAACAAATCTAATCACAGCAAACTTTATCTACGATAGTATACAAAATCTGTCCACATTATGCGTATGTATGAAAATAAAATTATCCCAAGCAAACTTTAGAACGTAAAAGACCTAAAATAGTTCTACAATTTATTTATTTATTAAATTTGATTGACATATACATTTTTTTTGTTATAACAGACGTGAATATATAATATAACTTAAGATACAATTATATTGCTATTACTTACTTACTTGTACATTGCTATTCAGTGTAATATTGTATATTGCTATTCAGTGTAATATTCGGAGTTTATTGTGTAAGATGGAGTTGTTTACGCGTCTTGTTACTTTGATTGGCACCACTGGGTTTCTTGGTTTTTAATAATGTACATTTCTTTGTGTGAGTATTGTCGCCCTTTTTTCGGAAAGCTAAGAAGACGATAACCGACAGGCATCTTTCAATTTCATCCTGTACTTCGACCAGTACAGCGGTCTAAATACACCACCAGTGCGCCCTCCGGTAGGTCAAAATCTAAAGAAGACAATCCAGCTAAAAGAACAACAACGTCGGACCAAAACGACAGCAAAATTAAAAAGGTTAATGCAGTTCATATATTATATATGTGCTTACTATTAATCGAAAACCTGGGAACCAGCTATTAGCATTTACATAAAAAAAGTAGACTCCACCTCTGATATATATTTTTTTTATTAATATCAAAAATATAATACAATTTCAATAATCAGTGGATATATCTAAGCCATGCAAGTCTCAGTAAAAGTTGAATTATCCTTCATTGACACGTCCGCTCGCGTGGGCGGTCAGTTGACCGCCCAAGATTTTTTATCAATCTTGTGAGGTTTTATATTTTTAAAGTGCATATTTCAAAATAATACAGACATAGAATTTCTAACACAATGTTGCAAACACAATTTTGATCAAAATTATTTATTTATCAATAAAATAAAAAAATAGAACATAAGAATAGCCATTAAATTTTCTGTAATTTAATATTTTTAACTCTATATGTTGTGAATATATTAATATTAGAATTAAAAAAAGAATAACCATTATTGTTACTTGTGGCAAAACAAAAAAAATTTTGAAGGAATAAGTACAAAAACAGGAAGATAAAAACAATAATAATGAAAAGAAAAAAACTTATTTAAAGTTATACACAAACACTGGAATACTGAAAAAGTCTATAAAATAGAGAAATTATAGGGAAATGAAAAAAATATATGCTTACATTCTGAAGTTAACGAGTTGAAAAAAATCTGGTAAGCGCTCGCAAGGCGGTGAACTGAACTCACCTAGTTTGAAGCTGTAATAAGTGGCAGAGAGAAGTGAGTTGAGTGAACTGTGAGTAGAATCTAGCAGAGGAGAGTGCAACTAGAGAATGTATGCCTCTAAGCTTTGTGGAGTGAGTTTTAAGTAAAAATTCAAAAAGGTCTTGACCGCCCACGTGAGCGCATGAAGGTTAAGGTGAAACCGCGAATGGTTCAATATATCAGTTTAGGTTTCTTAGATTGTACACGGTTACTTCAGTAACTGTGGTAATTCTAGACTTAATACATACAAATGAGGTTCTGACCGGTAACGAGAGGAATACTTTTATTAAATCAAAAAACCAATTGGCGGCGGGGTTCGCGCCCCGTTCGTCGCCATTCGAAATGACCAGATAACTTTGAGCTGATCGCACCCTTTAAATGTCTGCCTTATCAACTGTCGATGGTAATTTATGCGGCTATCATGGGTGTCACGGATAACAGGGTATCAGGGTTCGATTCCGGAGAGGAAGCCTGAAAATACCACACCCACGGGGATACCAGTGAATGATGGTTAGATGGAGTGATAAGGTTGCCACCTCTTGTCTCCTATATCTCAAGTGCTACAAACTGAGGAGAATTTTTTGGGATCCCGTGAGCGGGGGAATGAGGTAAATTTGTATAATATAAATATTGTAAAGGTGTATATGTTTTGTATATATTATTATTATTATTATTTTTTTTTTTTTTTTTTTTTTTTTTTTTTTTTTTTTTTTTTTTTTTCGGGGATACCACACCCACGGAAGGCAGTAGGCGTGCAAATTATCCACTCCCGGCACGGGGAGGTAGTGATGATAAATGCAAATCAATGAAAATAAAGAGCTACATAATATTTGCATTGATTTTATTTAGAGTGCTTAATTTTCCGATTGATTTTTAGAGAAAATTTGTAGAGTTATGAAGGTATATTTGAAAAGACAAAAAATATAGAAAACGGCTTTCCTGTTTTGACAAAAATCATAAATAATTTATTAAGTCACTCTACGCTGCATTTGTAAATATGTGAAACGTAACTAAATTTAAATGAAAACATGAATTAAATATATTAATTAGAAAGATTTTATAGAAAAATATTGTTATTGCGCAGCAGGGATTCGAACCTGGATTTCTTTCCAACTCGGGGAGGTGCATTATTCAACTATGCTACAGCGACGATATTTTTAGCGACAAATGTTCGAACCTATATATTACCTTTTTGATAAAAATACATTTAATCGTTCCATTATTTGAAAGAGCCATTCAATTATCAATTAATTTTTTGTTAATGTTTGGACACATTGATACAGCTTTACTATTAGGAGAACACATTATTACTGTGAAGTTGTAAGTTCTGAATAATTACAACTTCACAATAAGAATTTGTTCTTCTAATAAATTTAAATGAACTGAAAACATTAATTTTCTTAATTTTTACAATATTAAAATTCTATCAAACTTGATGATGTAAAACACATTTAACGCGTTTCGCCTATATTAAAAATATTGTGTTTTTTTCATTATTTCACACTTAAGGTATCGGTTTTATTTTTAAAATGTTATGTTGACTTTTGATGATATTTTTTAATGATTATATTTCAATAATGTATTTTATCGTAAATATTATCCATTAAAATTAGTTATTGTTACAAATTAAATGAATATTTTTATATGTGAAAAAAATACTTCAATTGTTTATTTAATAAAAAATATAGTTTTACGACACAATTATTTAATTATTTTATGATTCCATTTCCTAAATTATACATTATTAAAAGAAGTTATCGATTTGAAAAATATATTAATTCATGACGAAGAAACGTATTAAATAAGAGCTAAATGTAATAAATAAGTTTTAGCATGATATAAACGCAACGTTCTGGTTGATGCGCAATCATTATTTGTGGTGGTTACGAGAAAATGGCGGGAGGGTAAATTAAATTAATATGAGTTTCTATATACAAATTTATATATCTATTACAAGAAAAGAAAAATATGGAAAAGGAAAATTCTTATATCTATCTTATTGAAATTTCTTATATCTAACCTTAATTAAACGCGGGCGCACTGATTGTTTTATCGTTTCACTCACATTATTGTCTTATTCATACTTTTGGCCAACTGCATAGCCACATGTGGTATGTTGCGGCTGCGTGCGACGAGCTGCATCTGGAACCTGCTCCTGGTCCAGTTCACGGACGCGGGCTCTGCAGCTTCGCTTGCCATGTGGTCTCCGTGGTCGTGTCCAGTCATCTCGTGATGGGTAGCCTCCGGTCCTCTAGTGTGAGCGGCGGGAATATCCGCCGCTTGCCTCGTATCTAAGGCGGGGTCTTCGGATGCCTTCCAGGAGGCACGTCGCAGCTTCCCGGCGGCTTCGTCTCGAGGCAAAATGGCGGTCGGTATGGAGCTGTCCGGACGCCGGCAGCGCCCCGGAGCAGGTCCGGCGCGTCGGGCAGGCGTAGAGCGAGAGCTAGCTTCGGCTTGGCAGAAACCCACCACGGCCAATGCGCGGGAGAGGGGATAGCGACCCTTCGTCCGCTGTGGATGCACGTTAGGAGCGGGGCGAGGAAGAGCTTACATTGCTCGGCGCGCGGCTCGCACAGCAATATTTGAATAAATCTAAACATTAATTTAAAATTCGCGCCGAAAACAATATTCGTAATACGTGAACGTCATACGTAAGATGCGACCGTAACAAGCATTTCAATACATTTTAATAAACTTTGAAAACAAGAATTAAGTTAAGATGGTTTTGAAAACTTCGCCTAAACAATAACACAATACCGCGAAAATATTCGCCACGCACGCAAAAATGTACAGCCATAAATATTAATAAAAAAAAAAAAACAGTTCTCAATCAGCTGAGCGCGCCTAAATTTATCAACTTCTAACTTCGCCTCCGAGTTTCGCCCTTATCATTTAGTCACAAAAACATCTAAATTAGAATGGAATCCACTGAAAATGAGCCAGAAACCATCGTACCAAGATTTCTGGACGAGCTGGAGCTTATAGACAGGTATTATTTTCGTCGCACTGTGTTACAATAAGTTATGAAAACTTTATTTTTAGGTTAGACTCTCGTACGTCAAGTGATTTTTTTGCGTTCAAAATTATTTTTGGAACAATTTGTTATTTTAAATTAACACCCGTCGAGCACTTTGGAGAGCATCAGCAAATTGGGCGACATTTTCTGATGTGTTGCAATTTTTTTGTGAATTTTTGACGCGTTGACACAATATTGCCGCGTAAATAGTAGCCTAATTTATTCATGTTTTTGCAATGGTAGTTTTTTATGAATAATATTTGATCTTGAGTGAATATTGTATATTATTAATTTTAACTGGATGTGAGTTTCACGTTAAAACGTGAAAAAATATACGAAAAATCAGGTCCACAAGAGCCCATCACCAGTGAAAATCTCGCCCAATAAAGTCTCGTGGACGAATAGTCGGCTACAGCTATGAGAATAAAATCTTTCTTACAGTGGTAGGATAGGCAGTGGCGTGCAGTAGGTATAGATTTAGGTTATGCTGTTACCAATGACATTATACAATATATGTACTTCCGTTTAACCAACGTCTTTAGACAAAATGAATCTGTCGTTTATACGACGCTACCATGTATTTATTTGTAATTTTAGACTACTATTAATAGCGTTTTTAAAGTTTAAATTTTAACATAAAATAATACCTTCTTACCCATATATTAATACGGACGTTTTTAAGAACAATTTTTATGACGGAACATGATTCTTTTATTGTTTGAAAATCCTTCACATAATAAGCAAATAAGCTCGAAACAGCCATGAAATCAACACTTTAAAAACAGTAAGATAGTAAAATTCGTAAATTAGTAAGAGAGGAAGTAGACACATCAATGATTTGCACGCAGATGTAAGTCTTTCTAATGTTATTCTGTTAAAAAACAGTATAGATAATGACTCCGTACAAAACGGGTCAACGGGGTTTGCAAAATATTGTTTACTCCTCAATTGTCAATTTGTAACTCTTATTTATTATTCTCTGTGAAGTTGCATTTTCAGAATATAATTGTGTGCTATTTCATACAAATTAAATTAATTAACTAGAAAGGTGTATTATACAGGGTGGCCCAAAAAAGTGAGGACATCTCGTGACACATGAGTTATTTCAAAACATGATATAATTAATTATAATACGTCGAACCGACGACCGTGGTATACCAGTTTCTCTTTCTATTTGTGACTGTGCGGATTATCATCCTGACTGCAGATTACCTCACTCACCCGCTCGATGTTCTGTTGATTTCTAATAGGCCTTGGTCGACCACTTCCGGACCTACGTTCCGTTGTACCGTCGTTGTCAATTTATTTGATAACCCGACTGACACTAGATATACTCCAGGCTTTGTTTTTGAAACTATTTGATCACTTTCCTAGCACCCCGACTTTTTTGATCAGAATACGGTCTCCTGCAGTGATTTTTGTCATTCTGGGTGACGATTTGAAAAAACCAAATATAAATTGTCAAAATAAAACGTAATATAGGTAAATAGGTGAGTGTAAGTAAATTAGTAAACTATTGAAGCTATTGTTGATATAGTTAAACTAATTTTGATGTAATTATATCGCATTTTACAAAATGTTCTCACTATTTTGGGCCACCCTGTATATTATTATAGTATATATATTAAAGAAAACAACAAAAATGTGTTTTCCTCGATATATAAGTTGTATTAAAGTTTCCAAATTTAATAAAATTAATTAATTAATTAATTAAATTCTGGCGTCTCCTATTAGATATTTGATTGCAATAGTAGATGAATCAATTTGAAATATTACACATTATATATGTATTCGAGTACTGTAGCGAAAGTGGAGAACGCGCTTCCCCGGATACGTCCAGGTTCGAATCCCGGCAGCTTTTACTTTTACTTAATAAAATACTTTTTCGATAGATAAATTATTTCTGTATTTATCATCATGCCGTTTCCTCGCGGGGGTAGGCAGAGAGAATTGAACGCCACACTCTTCTGTCCTGACACAATTCTCGCCTCATTCACGTTCATTAATTTTCTCATACAAGCACGCCGGTTGTTGAAGCTTCTAACAGGGTCATCCTCCATTATCTGGTTTACCTGGTCGTGTCAAGTCTTCCGCGGACATCCTCTATTTCTGGTGTCATCAACACTTCATCATCCGTTCCATATGACTGTAATCTTACTTATTATTCCGACATCAACATTACATTCTTTCCTTATTTCTTCATTCTTTTCTCTGTCATAAATAGATCTGCCACGTATACACCTAAGTAATCTCATTTCCACTGCATTCAGTCTACTTTCGTTCCTCTTCTGACAGCTCCAGGCCTCACTCCATACATCAGTGTCGGTACGAGGACACCATTATGCACTGCTAGTCTTGCCTCAGTTGACAAGTTCCCATTAGATATAATTCCATTCAAAGCGCCGTTCACTTTATTCCCTGCAGTCACCCTCCTTTCGATATCTTTCTGTCTTTCTGTTTCTATCAAACATTCTTCCCAAATACACAAACTTCCTTCTCGAATATCATCACTTTCCACTTGTTGACATTCATCATGAAGTCGTTTTCCTTGCATACGTCATACATTGCACTCCCTAGACTGTGTAGTTCCTGTTCATTATTCGCCATTAGTACTGCATCATCGGCGGACAATAAACAGCATACAATCAAATCGCACATTTTTACTCCTACATTCATACATACCAGTTCTTTCACACAATTATCCATATACAAGTTGATTTTTTCTGTATATTTTTGTAATTGATTAATTATTTTATTTATTCATTGAGTTTCAATTTTGTAACATGTGTCAACTATTCGAAAGGATGAGGCTAGGATCAGAGTAACATTTCATTTGCTTGAAAGACACCACTATATCCGGAAGATTCTGTTTTGTATATGGTGATCTGCAGATCTGTGATTTTTTTCACCACAAGCCAAGAAATCACGACTGAAGTCTTTGCCACATTATTTAATAAATAAATACACATCTGTATATTCCAGCTATTATTTCATTTTAATTACGTGTGTGATATAATTTTTTTTTAATTTAAGCGTACATTTTCAGGAAACGAATTCGCTTGGATTCCAGAGGCAAAGAAAGATGGAGTTTGACAGACAAGAAAGAAGACAATCAGGTGAGAATAAACTTCGTATCAACATTTCCCCGGCGTCGTTTCACCCGTGATAATAACATTCATTACAATATTTACTCTTTCAGGTTTTGGCTGAAATGGGCGTGGCTTTATTAGATGAGAATATAAGTCCTGACGATGACACGGTGAGTGGAAACCTCGGGATTGCCGAATTCTTCATTCGCTTACGGATTACGGATTACGTGATAATTGTGATCATTCTCAATTAAACCTGAATTATTTCAATATGACGTTTCAAATTTTCCAACCTATATGTTACACTTTTCAAATTAACACATCTATCGTTCCATTATTTGAAAGCCATTAAAATATCACAGAGCTATGTTCTGACTGATTACAACTTCACAATAAGAATGTGTTCTCATTAATAACAAATAATTCTCACTTTTAAACAAAAAATTGTGTTTTATATTCATAATTTTCCGCAGAACAAAATATTTTCGCACGCAAATACGTCGTTGCCGCCGCGTGACTTAGCGCCACTGAGAGCGCAACAGCACTCCTTGCACTTTTGGCGTGTATTGAATTATTTGAAATTCATCTATATTTAGGTTGTTCATGAATAATAAATAAGTTTTGTTTATTTCAAAAAATTTAATGAAAACTATGACTCTGACTTTTCCTATCCTTCAGAGCCACTTTTTAGGGAATTTCAGGTTTTGAATATGAGACAATTGTATGTGCAGAATATATTAACTAGCTTTCATAGGAAAATAAGCGCTCCGTCTGTGAGGACTGAAAGATATTATCCCACAAGAGCAAACAACCCTAAAATAGTTCCAAGAATAAAAACTAGTTTTGGGCAAAGATTATTTACCTTTCAAGCTATCAGAATATATAATCAAATTGAAAATAAAATTGGAAATTTAACTGACATTAAGACTTTTAAAAAGGATATTTCAAATTGGTTGTTGCAATTAGGAAGAGCAGATACAGAGAGTCAACTCTTTTATATAATTAAATAATTTGTATAACTACTTTTGTGCATTTTGGTCTTGTGTATTTACATCTACCTTATATCTGCTTACATTATTTGTATTATTATTATTATTTTTCTCTTCTCTCTTTTTTATTTACTTTTATATATTTTATATATGTATATACATTTTTTATTATTTTTCTTTCTCCTTAAATATTTTCACATTATATGCTGTGTATGTATTCGATCTTACTGTGTTTTGCCTTCGATGAGTTTTGGTTTTATAAAATATTATATATATATAATTTGCCCAAAAGCAGGCTAGCCTAGTTGGGCAACGTATTTAAATGTGTGTAGAGATGTAAATATGATATATTTCTGTTAAAATCAAAATAATGTTCAAATATAGCAAGTTTTTATAAAATAAAGAATTTTACAGAATAAATAATGATAAAAATATATAAATAATATTTTTAATAGTTCAGTGTTTACTCGATCAATATTGTTTATTTTTTTCATTGTTAATTCCAGTTTCCTTCAGCCATATTTTCTTCTTTGTATTTTTTTTAGTGCGCACATTACTGAAGAAACGTCTCATAAATAACAAATGTTATTTTTTCAGAACTCCTGCGACGCTACGATTCTGGACAACATCGAAAACCGAAGCCCGAATCTCAGAACGTCGCACTATTATAAAAAAACATTTCAACTGCCAAAAAACTCTCCAAAGTCTTCACCCAACAGCAAAGTCCTCGCCGGAAGTGGCTCCAAGATGAACGCACACGGTAAAAGTGCAGAAAAAAAAATTGAATGCCCCAATTTCGAACGTGAAAAAGATTCAAATATTTGTGAATTTACAAAAAAATCTGAATTTCCTACAAACGATCCTAAAATAACCGAAGCCCGTGTTCCGGAATTTTCTCTTTCAAATAATTTAAATACAGTCTGTCGTGAGGCTGATCGTGGAGTCTCTAATTTTTTAGACCGCGATGAAAATGTTAATGTTAAAGGTTTGATTGACGCTGGATTGTCCGGCGAGGACGTTTGTCAAAGTAAAGGAGATAAGAAAAGGTGCAGTGAAATGGAGAAGTGCGGGAAGAAAGTGAGGGTGGACTGCCAGGAAGAAATGGTGAGTTTATTACTTAAATTTAAATAATCATCATTTTTATACTTCTTTTATTTTTCATAATTAAGATAAACAAAGTTCTTTTTTAATCTAAAATATAGTCTCCTTCATTTTCTATGATGCTCTGCCATCTTTCTGATAGACTTGCAAGGCCCCTCTTCCAAAATTCCAGTACCTTGTCTACAGAATTCATATTTTTTCCGTCCAAATGATAAATGATAATCAGATGGGTCAATGTCCGGCGAATAGGGTGGGTGGGGCATCGTTTTCAAAAAATATTCACATTCATTCTCTCCCTGCGATTAAACTCTAAAAGTTTGTGAGGAACTCATTGACCCAATTAGGTGAGTTTTCCGATGGCACTGGTGTCGAAGAATGGTTGAATGACCGAATCCAAGATTCTCTGCTAATGTATCATGATGTAGCGATCGACGCGCACGTGTTGGCAAGAATGACAGCGTGAAAGAGATAAAAGAGCGTCGCACATAGATGAGTGGTGGGGGATGAACCTTATAAGAGGCCGTCTCTTTTATCACAGCTTCTTCTGAATAACTAGTCAATCTCTAAGGTGTATAATTTGTATTTTCTATATATTGTGTTTAATAAACTTAATATTGTCACTATTAAGGAGTACACAATTTTATTGTGAAGTTGTAATTATTCAGAACATAATGCTATTACGCTACCAGGATTCAAACCTGGATCTCTTTTTCCAGGTGCGTTACCAACTATGCTACAGCGCTGGTAATTTTGATGACAAATTTTTCATGTAAATTCCGCTGATATTTTCTTATTGAGAATTTTGTAAATAAATACCATTATAAATACTAATTAAATGTATTAATCAGAAAGATATACATATAAAATCAATTTTGTCGAAAAATATTGTTTTTGCGCTACTGGGATTCGAATCTGGTTCTCCATTTCCAATCCGGAGAAGTACACTACCAATTGTGTTACCAGTATTTTTCGTGACAAATTTTCGAATTTTCTAATTAATACACCTGTCGTTCCATTATTTGAAAGCCATCTACATTGTTTTTACGGAATCTCAAATACCTTTGAGTGATCTGATAGCAGACGCCAGAATTATCAATTCATTTTTATTAAATTTTGGACACATTGATATGACTTATATTATCAAAATATATTTTCTGCTTAAAGGTCATCATATTCAGATCTTTCAGTATTGCACCGACAATTTAATGCAGCTGCAGTAGTTGATGTGAGGAATAATAACAATAATAATAATAATAATTGTAGACTATGTGACAAGACTCGGTACTAATAAATCTTCTGATCCTTCCCAGAAGTGGCATTTTCTATTTACTGTCTGATCCTCATATACTGCATTAATACTCCTTGCATTCATATCTGACTCGATACCTCCGTCATTCTAGGCCAGCACGTCGCAGGCGGCAGACAAGCCGGCGACGGGAGCGAACCCCGTCTGCCAGGCCTCCCCGCACACCACGTGCAGCCCGCATCCCGCTCTCCACCGGCCGCGCGTCGCCGCGCAGTGCGACGCTCTGCGCACAGAGAGAGGTGATTTACTGACTCAAAACATTTTGTCCCGTCCACTGTCCATCCTTTGGGAGTGTTTTTGATGAATGTATCCCTGAGTGTCTGCCTTGAACTACAGCACCTTAATTTTCCATCAGCGTGCTCGTTTGACTCGTATATTTGTTCCTCTCTATCTTATGTAATGACATATTACTGTGTACATTTTTTTTTTCCCTCTTCATGGTTTTATATATGTAATATGATATTTATTAGTTTTTTTAGTATTATATTATCAATCTAATATAACTATGGTCTTGTATATATAAAGACAGCATTTAAAGGTCGCTGGAAAGTCTAAATTTTTTAACTTTTGCAAAATTGCTAATATTCCCATTAAATTTATTTTATTTTTTCCTATACTGAATAATATACAGTGATACCTCGATCGATCGTTCGTTCGAATAATTGTTTTCCAGTATGTATCGTCTATTTCATACAAAACACTCAAAAATAGATCGCACGGATCGTTCCTCTATGCGTCATTTTACTGCATTAATCGTTCAAATTACGCATCATAACGGAATGAGCGGAACATTCAGAGAGAGAGAGAGAAAATGTTTCTACTGACTGCCGCTTGGCATTCATTACACAATACAAAGTTTAATGAATTATTTTTTTGTTTCTGTGCAGCTTTCAAATTTTATTTTTATTTAAACACCAAGAGATATGTATCTTTTTTAGAATATTTATTAAACATTTAAGTATGAAAAGTATAACTTTTTTCTATATTCCTGCATTCGTTCTCCTTTCAGTCCCACTGCATTAAATTATTTCTTACAATTTTATCAAAAAGTGTCAAATAAATGTTTCCGACAAAGTATTAGATATACAATTTTTTTTTATTATGTACATATATTTCTAAATTGTTTTAGTTTTAGATCGCAAAGACTTTATAGACTCATCGGACTTCGAAAGAGAATTCGATAACTTCTTCAACGGAACCGAAACCAGCTCGCAAACTGAAGACATCCAACCGAAAACAATAGTTGATAATGTCTCCAGTACCCAATTTGAAATTATAAATAAAAACGCAGACTCAAAAGACTCTCCACATGAAACATTTACGAGTCACGGACCATGCGACGCAGACGATAGTCAATTCAATATAAACAGCGCATCAAATGCAACATGTAGAAATACCGAAACGATACACTGCGTTTCCGATTCGAACGACAGCGCTTGGAAAATCAGTCAGTCCAGCCCGAAACAGACGAAAAGTGATTTTACAGAGAGCGACAGTAAAGTTGGCAGCGGCAGCGGGTCGACGAGCGGGAATAAGAGGAAGAGCGACGACGATGACGGGTCTTGTCCGCTGTCGTCGGTGGATCAGGTGATCCTGGAGTCGGCGGACAGTGAGGATCTGGAACAGACGATCGTCCACGGAGAGAGCGACGGCTATTTCGTCGGACAGAATGAAGAGAAGGAGTGCTTCACGGCCCACGATAGGTATTTTGTCCAATTAAATAATTTAAGTTTTTGGTTATCGTGTCTTCCTTTGGATTTATTATTGAGCTGCCATTTCAGTATTCATTTATCTAATTTTTAACATAGTGCATACATAAGTACTCCTATAAATGCTCTAATATTAGGTGAACCCATAAGTAATCAATTATTTTTAGTGTGGAATGTTTGCTGTGGAATGTGAACGTATAAAGACGTGTTTTATATGCAATATTACAATCCGTGGTCTTGTGACTTGTGACAAGTAAATTTAAAATTTTTTATTACTTGTCACAAGTCACCAGACCACGGATTGTAATATTGCGTATAAAACATGTCTTTACATGTTCACGCTCTGAGCTAGACTGAAGCAAACATTCCACACTAAACATAATTGACTACTTATGGGTACACCTAATATAAACACGATTAAAGTATTTTCTTTTACTAAAACTTATCTTTCACATATTTAGTCAGTTTCATTTTAAATCTATTCAATTTCTCCTCCTTTCTTATGTTTTCTGGCATTTCATTAAAGATCTTCACCGCACTGTACATCATCGATTTCTGAGATTTGTCCGTCTTCCTGAATGGCAGTCTCGGTCTACCCCTTCCTCTTGTACAATGCTCGTGCTCATGTTGATTTGCATCAATTTTTCATGTAAATTCTGCTGATATTTTCTTATTGAAGATTTTAGAAAATAAATAATATTATATTAAAATATATCTTCTGCTTAAGGGTCATCACATTCAGGAGTTCCACATTTTGGGCCGGCCACTGTAGACGCTTTTTAATTAAACATAGAATTCTAGCGATGGCTGATCGGTTCTTACGACCCTTACTATAGGCTGACCCTAGAGTTTGACATCTACCATTCAAGTTGTTTGGGATACGGAACTATTGAAGTGTGTCGGCAAGAAATATGCAATGATTTCTTTATTTCAAGGTCATTCTGCGCTTCCTGCGAGAACTCGTCTCACCCCAGCAAGTGTCCGTCCCAGCACGACGACAAGTCGTACCGAGTGAGCATGTCCGAGGACGACGAGAGCGGCATGTTCGCCAAGCTGTCGGACGAGGTCATCCTGTCGGTGTTCCAGTGGCTCCCCAAGCGCACCATTGTGCGCTGCATGCACGTCTGCCGAAGGTACATACCATCGTATTTCCAATTTCTGAACAGTATACACCATTACGATCAGCACATCTACATAAGAACTGGTGTTTCTTCTGGATTGTCTCCGCCTATCCTCCTAGGGAGTCGGCAGATCGCGGCTCGCGAGCCATATGCAGCTCTTCAACTCTCATCATAATCATATTTGATAAATGGAATAGTTTACCTGAAATAGTTTGGTTCTACTCATTTATGCAAACAAACATCTTCCATGAATCTTTTTTTGACTTTTGTATCATTTCATTCAGAGTACGGAGTCCATTTGGATCCCTTGCTCTTCCATCATGATGTATGCCTTATGGGCGCATTAGCAAAAATGGGGTGCAATGATTGCAGGGGCTGTTAGCTGGGGCAGGAGATAACCTCTAAAGGAGGACGGTTTTGGGACATTTAATACAAGATGGGACCGTTATGTCTTAGGTTGACAGAACGTTTATCATGGGGTTCCGGTGTTATGGGAGTTTAGCATAAAAATGCTCGGAGAAATGTTTTCTGTTGCGAGTTGCGTAATTCTGGTCTATTTAGGTGCACGCAGCGCTGGTCTGATGACCTTATTCTGGAAGGATTGTAATGTATTTTTGTGTGTGGACTTAAATTTAACAAGTAGTCACTTGCCGGACATAGCAAATCTTTCGAAAGCGATGCGAGGTCACCGTTCTAACTAGCAAACCATACAATACCCAAAATTTGTTTTATTAGTATTAATTATTTAAGTTTTCTTATTTTATAAGTAGAGCCTTGAGTTACTCAAGCTTATAATCTAAGTAGCGTACAATTGTTTTGTGAATTTGAGTTTTAAATAAGAATCTTGATTTTATTTAATTTTTTTTCGTCAATGAAATACGCTACGAAAATTTTGAAATTCTGTTCAATTAATATTTAGCTCTTTTTACTAGAAAATCTGCCGACTTCTGCTTCGGAATGAGCACAGAATAATAATAATATTGGATAATTTGTAAAAATATTCACCATTTTCATAAAAAACTTTCACCTCAAGGGTGGTTTTACAAATCAACTGTTTGTAGTTACATAATCTTAGTTTTTTAAAATTAAAAATTGTTATTTTCACTTGTGCAAATGATTTTTTAAAAAGATGCATTTTTAGTTTCTTCTTAAATAAAATCTCTGAAGCACCGTTTCTTATGACGGAGGGCAAAGAGTTCCACGTTTTTGGGCCTGCCACCGCAAATGCCCTTAGACTGGTCGGTTCTACAACCCTTCCTGCGGCTGACCTCAGAGCTTGATGTCTACTATTCAAATTGTCTCGTACACAAAGTTCTCGAAGGCGCCGTGTTACGTGTCGCCTTCGGGCAACCAGCACAATTTAAATTCAACTCTTTCAGGGAATCGGAACCAATGTGGCTGATGTAGAGGGATTTTATATGAGATAATTTGGAAACTCCGTATATTATCCGTGCAGCCGCATTTAGAATGGATTGTAATCTATCCATCTGAAACATTGCCAGGCCAGTATGGATGCTGTTACAATAGTCCACGCGTGACACCACTGAAATGCATTTATAAGCAGACGGGCCGCCTTAAGAAGAAGATGTCTCCGAATACTTTAACGTATTAGAATGCATTAATTATCCTCCTTGTAAATAATTGCCAACTAAAACATTAGCATTTCACTCTTAGATGGCGCCGATTGGCTGCAGACGGCAGGTTGTGGGCGCGTGTGGATCTGGGCGGGCGCGTGCTGCCGTCGGGCGCACTGCCCACTCTGATGGAGCGCCATCCCGTTGTGTTAAGACTGGCCAACGCCCAGGTGAGCTGGTTTAGTTGAATCCAAATTAAATGTATCCATTGGAAAGATGTACAGAAAAAAAATTTTTGTTGGATCTTTTCCTACCTGGAGGAATGCGTTACCAGTTACACCACGCCAACAGAGTAAGAAAGCAGAAAGCGATGCTTTTTACTGCTAGGACCTGCGGGTGGCTAATGTGGCCATGGCGTCCGTAGAATCTATACTTCATCTAAAGCAATATAATAATTTATTATTAATGTACCAATCACTATACACATTTTTAGAGTAATATGTTTTAATAATACGTAAGCCATTTCAGATAATTCAAACCCTCTTGACGACGTGAATTTGTTTTATCTGGCAGCTTGTGGAGCCGGTGCTGCCGTCGCCCGTCCAGCACGACTGGCGGATCCAATACCTGGACCTGAGCGCCGCCACGGTGAGCCCCGCCTGCCTGTCGGACATCCTGGCTGCCAGCCCCGGTCTGGTGCGCCTGAGTTTGGAGGCTCTGGCGTTGGACAAGAAGGCTGCGCAGGCTCTCGGGAGGTACAATATTTATTAATATAGTGCATACGTATTTTCTCTAATATAAACAAGATCAAAATGTTCCTTTTTACTAAAATTCTTTTGTAGAATCATTTTTAATTTATGTAGTTTCTAGAGCTTTCTTATATATCATTAAGTAGAACATAATTCTTATTGTGAAGTTGTAATTATTAAGAACATACGGTCTGTGATGTTTTAAATACTAATTAAATGTATTAATTACAAAAATATAAATATAAATTCAAATTTATCAAAAAAATATTGTTGTTGCGCTATCAGGATACGAACCTGGATCTCTTTCCAATCTGTGGAAAGTGCATTATCTAACTATGCTACAGTGACAGTACTTTTGATGATAAATTTTTGAACCCATATGTTACACTTTTCAAATTAATACATCTATCGTTACATTATTTGTGTATCCATACTTGTAAACCGATAGTGGACGCCAGAATAACAATTCATTCTGCCTTTTGTTTCTATTTGTGGGTACATTTGTCAGATAGGCAGCTGTGAAAAGCAAGAAAGTTGAGACGTGTATTCAACACTGAACACAGATCAGCAGAAGTAGATAAAAAAAGTTATATGTGTCATGCTTATCCACCAGGTTGACTCAGCTGCGAGCGCTCAACCTGTCCCAAGCCACCGGGCTGGAGCTGGGTGGCTGGCGTGCCCTGGGCTCTCTGCCGCGCCTGGAGCACCTGAACCTGGCGTGGGCGCGCCTGGGCGAGGCCCCCTTGCGCACGCTGGCGTCCCAACTGCCCGTGGGACTGCAGCGGCTCAACCTGGCCGGCTGCAGGAAGACACTTAAGGATGACGGTGGGTCTTGTTGTATTTATTATGCAATATTTGGCAAATCTAATGAGGCGGGTCGCCGATCATAAAATGGTTGATGGAATCGGAACGGGATGGAGTAAGAGAAAAAAATGGGTAGGAATGAGGAGAGAATGACGCTGTCCCTGGCTTCTTATGAAGTCACTGTACACCATTCAATAATTTCACAAATACAAAATGAACCAGTCGAGCTGAGAGAACAATGTGTACTGAATTGGGAGTGGACTAGGCGAGGGAACTAAACTAAAACCGGTGACAATAATACTACATTTAAAAATAGTAATAATTTGTTTCAAATCATAGAATATATGTATGAAGTACATGTGTATGTGTTCACCGATCAAAAATGAATTATGAATACGAAACTTGCTCAGGGTTCTAGAAAGTAACTATGCAAAATTTGGTTTAGATCAGTCAAAGGATGTAAGGTTACATAGTGATTAGACAGATATCTAAAGGTGGCGCCTCACCACAGACACACTGAGATTGAGATGATTGTTGTTCTAGTGGTGGCTGCCGTTGTGGATCGCTGCCCGCGGCTCGTGGAGCTGGACCTGTCGGATGCGGCCACAATTGGCGGAGAGGCCATGCAGAAAGTCCGGGGCCTGCAGTCCCTGGAGCACCTGGCCGTGTCCCGCTGCTACATGCTGCAGCTCAAGGATTATCTGTGAGTCGCCTCATCACGATTACCGATTCAGTTACGGTCTCATGCTTTACAAAATGAAGTCTAGGGTCCAAAATCCTCCGGCAAAAATAATTTTGGTATTTATAAAAATATTTTTAAATGGATTTTGATTTTTTCTTCATTAGCTTCTAATTCACTTTGTTAAAATATTGAAACTCTGAGCAATATAATCACTCCTTCAGTGTCGCCAGCGCACCTGGGACGTTCACCTTCAAATTCAAGTTCAACTGATGAACCAGTCTAAATTAGACAGAGTGTAACAGACCTAGTCCACAATATTTTATGTGTGGATACTTGACTGTATTATGAGTCGAAAATGTTTAGTCGAAAATAACACCTTTTTAAATGCACGCTGAGAGGTATTCTCCTGTTGGGGATATTAAGCCTCTTTTAAATGCAAAATGAGGGGTATTCTCCTGTTGGGGATATTACGCCTTTTTAAATGCATGATGAGGGGTATTCTCTTGTTGGGGACATAACACCTTTTTTAAATGCACGATGAGGGGTGTTAAGTACAAAGGAACAAAACTGTATCAATCACGAAGGGGGTGGATCGGTGCGGTCCGCTCTGTCGCTCGAACGCTGATATTCTGCAGCTGTGTGCAGTGATCCAGGGGGTCCAAAATCGTGTCGTGCAAATTCTGCACTGTTACGTAAAATATTATTAAATACTAAATTAATGTATTAATTATAAAATCAATTTTGTCGAAAAATATTGTTTTTGCGTCACCGGGATTCGAACCTGGATCTCTATTTCCAATCCGGGGAAGTGCACTACCATTGTGCTATAGCGCCAGTATTTTTCTTGACAAATTTTCGAACCTATATGTTACATTTTTCAAATGAATACACCCGTCGTTCCATTATTTGAAAGCCATCTACATTATTTTTACAGAATCTCAAATAAGATTGGAAATAGAGATCCAGGTTCGAATCCCGGTGAAGCAAAAACAATATTTTTCGACAAAATTGATTTTATATGTATATATTTATAATTAATACATTAATTTAGTATTTAAAATATCACAGACCGTCTGTTCTGAATAATTACAACTTCACAATAAGAATGTGTTTTTCTTAATAAAATATTATTGTTAAGTTTGAAGTCTACATACTTACTTACCGTCACGCCGTTTTTCCACGGGGGTAGGCAGAGAGGATAGAGCGCCACACTCTTGTGTTCTGACACAATTCTCACTTCATCCACATTCACACATCTTCTCGTACAAACTCGACGATTATTGAGGCTTCTGACGTACTTCAATATAAATATTAGCATAATTGTTCCATTATTAATATATATCTTTGCTTCAGACCCTAAATCATCTAACAATAAATAATATTCAATAAAATATTTCAATATTTATCCCTGGAACATTTTTGACTTGTAATTCAGTCAGATATCCACCCATAAAGTATTGTGGACTAGTTCTGTTACACCCTGTATATGTGATTGTGACCTGTAGTGATGAGCTCAAAATCACGAACCGTGCGTCGATCACTGATATTTTTGAGTCACATTCACTGTCAATGATTTAATATCTGGGAATATCGTGATTAATTTTTTAATTTAGTTGTGCCTTTGCATTTGAGATGAAAATATTCACGAAGGAATGACGTTATAATTCGTGATCAGCGCCATCTAGTAGATTCTGCCAAAAAGTTTTACGCATTTGATCTGAAACGCTGAGAATTTGACCCGAAAAATAAACTCACATTTTTTAGCTTTTTCATTCTCTTTGTGATGATATTAAATTAGATATATATTATATTTTTATTTATTATCTTTGTTTTATTAACCACTTAATTGAGTTTAAATACATCTACCGGTTTCAAAAAATACCATTCTCTTCTTCAGGATGTCATAACTAATTAAAAGCATATATTATTGTTTCTTTACCGGAATCTATTTAAAAAAAAAAAAAAATTATTTAAAAAATAAATTTAGTACCTAACTCAAATTGTTACAGAAACAAAGATAATAAATAAAAAATATGAATTTTAACCACAAAGTTAATATTGCTAATTTTAAAAGTAGATATATATTGATTACTTATGCTGGAATTATTTATTTCGTGTATTGTAATATCGTGCAGCGCGTGCGCATTAGTTATGAAACTGTGATCAGTCACAGTTTCCAATCACTGATATCATCGAATACCAATCACAATCACACCAGTGAATCGAGAGTAGCATTTTTTCTCATCCCTAGTGACTTGGCCTTCCAAAAAAGAAGAGCAGATAGTCTTCAATGTTAATAAATGGTACACTGTACTGTATAAATATTAATTCCTTCTAGGGAACTTCAGACCCATTGAAATTCATTAAATTTGTAGCGTAGCATTCGAACCTGTTACCTGTATGATTCTTCTTCTTGTGTCCAATGGATGTTGGCTATCATCACTGCCTCAGGGCCCCGACTTCCCGCATTATGAGGTGCAAGATCTCGTATTCTCCGGATGTCTCATCGCATGTCGGAGATATTGAAGTTTTCAGATTTTTATTGTTTTAACCCATTATCCCTCACTGTACACGCTTGTGTACATCTCTTTGAAACGTGATTTGAGGTGTTTTATAGAATAATCATTGACCAAACACCCCAAATCACGTTTCGTAGAAGTGTACACAGCTGCGTACTGTGAGCGTTAATGGATAAATACATATTAACTTATTCATTCGTAACTATCCATCCAGATTGATTTGATCATCTCAAATGTCGCCATATCATTTCTTCGGTAAGTGTCCACCCTTCCGTTCCATCGAATAAAATCGAGAACACATAGCATTTGACCATTCTCATTCATCATCTAAGGTTGAGATCATGTGGATGCTGCAGAACATGCGGATAAAGGTTGCAGGGGCTTACTCAATGCGGCATTTGATTCATATGATTATATAAACACAATTTTAAATATAAATTGAAGACAATATTATTATGCATGTATATATTTTTTCATATTTTATTTATTTTATAAAAGTAAATATATCATATTACAGAAAATGGAGATAGGTTCTTGCAAGGAGAGTCAGATTAAAATCTTAAATGCAAACAAGTTTTTTTTTTTACACCTTTTTAGTACAATATCATAGATCAGCACGGGTATGGCCCAGTGATGCGTGTAAGACAATATATCTATAAATAAATTAAAATTTAAAACATTTAGTCCATCGAGTACCGCATCAATATATCAATTGTGACAATATTTATTCAGGGTTTTAGAAAAGTGCCCCTCGCTGCAGTGGGTGGACGCGTTCGGACTTCTCCCGCCGCTCACCATTGCCCTGCTGCAGAGACAGCTGCCGCACATCCAGTTCAACAAGTTCATGCACAGGTTGATATTTTATTGATACTCATTATATCGAGGTGCAATACAGTTACAATAATATAAAAATGGTGAATCATCAGCGCCTTGCTGGCGTCTGTTGAAGCTCGCTAAAATGCTTTAAAAAATATGAATGAATAAATGTATTATTTGTAACAAAATAAAATTAAGTATTCTGCGGGTGAGAATTCATTTTCGATTCTCTCGCCGCAGTGTCCCTAGAAAGAACGTATTTCTGTGTATTTAGTTAATCAGAAATCATGTTCAATGTATCCACCTTGTTTCTCAGCAACTTTTTCTAAGCGCATACTCCACTCATTTATGCTTCTGACATTAAAGCGCTGCCTCAGATTTTTCCATTCCTCAATTATTGTTAACTTGAACTGATCAACTGTCGTAAATTGTCACCGAAGGTAGACTTTTTCTTGTAAAACACCCCATATTGCATAATCTAGTGGGTTTAAATCTAGTGTGTTCGGTGGCCACATGCCCGACTCGATGAAGAAAGTCGATTGTATTTCTGGCTGTGTGAGATGGAGCTGTAATGTCCGGTTGTGGCAACCACGTGTCGCTTGAATTACAGGCATCAAACCTTGTCTGAGAACATGTTCACAATAATATTCATTGTTTACTTTGAGCGCCTGGTGCAACGAACACAACACTAGTCTTCCCCATTCGAGACACACCAACTGATGTAATTATATAACATTTATAACTATAGTAAAAATTTATGCGAGAACGGATTGTTCGAAATATTTACTTATCGAAAGTATATTATAAAAAACAGTAAAACGTTAGTTCAAAATGGCAGCCTCCTCACAGCTGTTTCAAAAGTCATCTGTCACGTCGTTACTTTGAAAGTTGCAGTATGTACGTGACAATGAATCATTCCACGCAATGTCCCTCTATTTTAATGATGAGAATCTTTGTTGAATTTATATTAGCACGTAGACTGGAGATTTTTCACCAGCAAAGTGTCAAATTGTATGTGAATATTTAAAATAAATCAATTTTGGTCAAATTCACAGGTATTTGATTATTGGGCGGAATTAACTTTGACAGTAGTAAACTCAACGTACGAACAAACGGACCTTTCATATCTTTGTAAGTCCAGACTTCACCGCCGTAGTAATTTGTCATTTAATGTTTAGCAAATATCCATCCGATCATTCTATAACATGATAATTATTTAAATTTCAGTTCCATCGCGCGACCGACAGTCGGCAACAGAAGAACTTCCATTTGGGGCCTGAGAACCAGAGACTAATGTCGTGCAAATATCACAACGTACGGCGACATCGCGCAGTTGTATGAAAATGAATTTTCACTTGCGCGTTATATTTTATTGTTGCGTAAAAATCGTATTTATAAAATCAAACTTGAATTCATCACTTTAAAAGGATGGAAAACGGATTTTGTCCTATATTTGAGGTCTCGCTAACTTATGTCACAAGTTGAGCATCGTTATCTGGTGGTAAATGGACTGGCCGTGCTGCTAAACGTTCCGTTGTGAGTGAATGAATGCCCCATCGAAACATTGGGTAACGACCATAACCGCAGGAGAACACATTCTTATTGTGAAGTTGTAATTATTCAGAACATAGGTCTGTGATATTTTAAATACTAATTAAATGTATTAATTACAAATATATACATGTGAAATCAATTTTATCGAAAAATATTGTTGTTGCGCCACCGTGATTTAAACCTGGATCTCTTTCCAAACCAGGGAAGGTGCATTATCCAACTATGCTACAGCGACATTATTTTTGATGCAAAATTTTCAAACCTATATGTTACACCTTTTTCAGATTATTCAATTTCGGTTTACACAAAGGTATTTGAAAATGCGTTTGAAAATTTGTTGTCAAAAATAATGTCGCTGTAGCATAGTTGAATAATGCACCTTTCCCGGTTTGGAAAGAGATCGATCCAAGTTCGAATCCTGGTGGCGCAACAACAATATTTTTCAATAAAATTGATTTTAAATGAATATCTTTCTAATTAATACATTTAACTAGCATTATATCTCCTTTCCTTCATTCCTCCACCATCCAATCTTCTCTCCACGTTCTCCCACACAGCATCGGGAGGTTGAACATTCGCCGCACAATAATGCAAGGCAAATCAATCGCAGACAACTATTTCAATGTATAATATGTCGGCGGAACCCTCGCTGTGAAAGACGTCGATCAGTGTTGTCCTTCTATTATTATAAAATTAGAAATGTATTTATTTTCGTGTTGCGTGATAAACCTTGTATAACTAATATTTAGGTTTCAATTATTATTAAACGCGTCATGACTATTTGTATCGATGTAACATACGCACATCACATTATTTATTATTAATTATTCCGCTTTGCGAGCTGAACATGTTTTGAAGTGTGATATGAATACATTTCGATCAGAATTATTGTCAGGAAGCTATCAAATCAAGATTTTCTTACTTTTAAATTATTTGAATTGTGAATAATTATCTTTCTTACAATGTCTGTGTAAATTTGTTAATATACAGGTTGCAAATGTTATCCTAATGCATACTGCATATTAACTATTTTATATTCATTTAAATTATACATTTTTGGGAAATTTCATTGACTAAATAATTTTTTAAATTGTGTAAAATGCCCCGCAAATTGAATAGCTTAAAACACTATTAATTTTTAACATCTCGTTAATTTGTCTCCGTAATATTGACTTCAAAATTATACGAAAATGTATTTTGTTTATGCAATAATTGATCAAAATTGAGATAATTTTGTGGCACGCGTTAGATGCATCTTTGCGGTCTTTCTTAGAATGCTTGTATTATCTTAATTATGTGCAAATAACAATCAATTTATTAGTTTTGAATGAGTATAAAGGTCCTATCTAAGTAATAGTTTAAAAAAAAAATGTAAAATCTAGTCTATAACTTCTGATATAAATGAGTAATAAAAAATGCAAAAATTAAAATTATTATTGAAGGCAAATCCAAATTTACATTTTACAACAAATTGTCATTTTATTATCAATATTTGAATATGTCCAAGAACACACAATTACAGGATTTTGACCTACAAAGGCACTGTTATTAAACAAATATCAGATATCTCAATATATATTCAGATATTTAAAAAAACCAGAAAAATGAATTATTGAATTATGTCCATAGATGGCGATGGTGTAGTGGTGCTCGAAGCGAGTCCACACACTAACATACACACAACTTTCAAAGATTTGATAAAATGTGGCGATTGAGGTTGGTGAACATTATATACCATACATATACATGTATAAAGTGATCACTTCAGACAGGCCGTAAGCCCTGTAATTACCCCCATACTTCCATATATTTTACATTGAGTATAATAAAAAAAATAGCTTTGTCTTTGATTAATTAACATTTTACCTGGAAAGCCTACTATAAAACATATTCAATGTTAAAAGTTCAGGAAGGTGAAAAAGCGGGTTTAATCGTTGAAAATATTCACTTCTCGAAAGTACATCCCGTAGTAAACTCATTTTACTCTTCAATAATGATCTCCGACCTCCGATAACTGCTCGTTTTCTAATGATATAAGAAGGCTTCGTTTATACCCTCAGATGTAATGCATGATCAGCGACACCTGTGAAATATTTCTTTTCACTAAACGAATATTTAACAAATTAGCAGCAAGCTATTTCGAATGTTTCAGAGCCGGTCGTGTAATCGGTAGTAACTTGTTACGAAAGTAAACATTTTGGTAAAAAGATATTTACTTCTTGTAATCATTTTTCTCTCCGATATCCGTTAGTTAAATATGGCGGACTCACAGCTGTTTCAAAAGTCATCCGACACATTGATACTCAGAAAGATGCTACAATTAATCATTCAATATCGCGCTATCTCATCGATGAGAGTTCATCGCATAATCTGAATAAATTTCAAACGCGGCGGGGAAAAAATTCATAGATAAAGCATATTTCATGATTATTTGTCACATGCTTTGATATTCAAACAACCCGCAAACGATTTTAACCACGGACGTTAGTAAAAAGTTACTACTGATCACACAACGGGCCCTCAGAAGCGTCGTGGAATTTCCTACCGAACATCGTTAGTATTTGCGCATTCAAATAAATACATTGATCCACAACCGGTATTTGGTATTTTCGTTATAGACCAATTTATTTTTAAACTGAATTGCGTTCTCGTGAATTTGATCAAATCTATCTAATAATAATTTAATATTCTTTAATTCTGTTTCTATATATTTAGGTATTAATTATATAGTTAATTTGTGTCTCATAGATAAGTTATTGCATTTTAATCAAATCAAAGCATAAATATATTGTCCTGCTTGGAATTTAACGGATATTAATTAAGTTTAGCGAATTTGTGATAATTTTTTAGTTTGTATGTTACTTTTTTTTGATACATTTTGTTTATATTATATACATATATATAGGAAATAAAATGCTTATATATTTTTTCTACATTGGCTTTTATTTGAGTTTACATGAAGACAGTGGACTGAAAAAGAGGTCGACTACAGAGAATGATGCGAACAAAGTGTACATATAGGAGAGGTTTGGAACGTTATTTATTTACTTAATTCTTAAAATAATGAGTTCCGTAAGGATACGATGGCTCGGATACGACGATATCTGCAGGGGTCCAAAATCATAGTCCAGCGTAACAGCCAGGTCCAGTGGTACATGCAGGGTCAAAGGCGAGGTGGAGAAATGATAACATGGAACTTTACTCAAAGAGCGCAGCGACGAGAATGCCTTCTGAGGCCGCTGACGCATTATTTATTTAATACGGACACGGGCTGAGGGTGCGAGGCCCCCCGTTCCGCACCGGGCCAATGGGAGCGGGCATACAGACCCCGATGCGGTCTGGCGCAATTGCTTCCCGTAACTCTCGGTCATTTGGACCTCGCCGCGGCCGGGTCGGCAGATATGGAATTTCACTTCTATTTTCACAAATAAAAATATAAAACCTTAGAGGTTTCGCAAGTATTTTATTCCATTCCTATTAATCTTCCCCGCAATACCTCATACCTTTTAAGCCAAGCCGGATTGTCCGGGATTTTAATATTCCACCTCAAACTTTCCAATATTATTTTTGATCCCTAAATGATTGTTGAGGTGTACTTTATCAAATAAACCTAGTCTTCTCTGGTCTCAAGTGATTTCCCGTTTGGGGCCCCGGTGGCCGCTCAGTGTAGTGGCGGCCGCTTTCCAGGGGCGCAGAGTGAAGATCGTGCGCTCGCGAATGGTCCTTTTCAGTCGCGGCCCCAAGAGACATTATCCTGTGCAGCACATAATGCATACATAAGCACTCCTATATATGCTCTAATATAAACAAGATTAAAGTATTTTCTTTTACATATTTGGTCAGTTTCATTTTAGTTCTATTCAATTTCTCTTCCTTTCTTATGTTTTCTGGCATTTCATTAAAGATCTTCACCGCATCGATATACATCATCGATTTCTGAGATTTGTCCTTCTTCCTGAATGGCAGTCTCAGTTTATCCCCCCCTCTTGTACAATACTCGTGCTCATGTTGATTTGCATCATTCATTGAAAATCTTCATTGCACTATATATATATATATATATATCATTTCAATCAAACCTTCAACATTAACATTTTCATCGCAGTCAAAAAAATCAGAGACTCCACGATCAGCCTCGCGACAGTCTGCATTTAAATTATTTGAAAGAGAAAATTCCGGAACACGAGCTTCGGTTGTTTTAGGATAGTTTGTAGGAAATTCAGATTTTTTTGTAATTTCATAAATATTTGAATCTTTTTCACGTTCAAAATTGGGGCATTCAATTTTTTTTTTCTGCACTTTTACCGTGTGCGTTCATCTTGGAGCCACTTCCGGCGAGGACTTTGCTGTTGGGCGAAGACTTTGGAGAGTTTTTTGGCAGTTGAAATGTTTTTTTGTAATAGTGCGACGTTCTGAGATTCGGGCTTCGATTTTCGATGTTGTCCAGAATCGTAGCGTCGTAGGAGTCCTGAAAAAATAATATTCGTTATTTATGAGACGTTTCTTCAGTAATGTGCGTACTAAAAAAAACACAAAGAAGAAAATGTGGCTGAAGGAAACTGGAATTAATAATGAGAAAAAAAACAATATCGATCGAGTAAACACTGAACTATTAAAAATATTACTTAAATATCTTTGTCATTATTTATTTTGTAAAATTTTTTATTTTATAAAAACTTGCCATATTTGAACTTTATTTTGATTTTAACAGAAATATATCATATTTACATCTTTACACACATTTAAATACATTGCCCAACTAGGCTAGCCTCTTTTAGGCCAAATTATATATATAACCATACCTCATCGAAGGCAAAACACAGTGAGATCGAATACATACACAACATATAATGTGAAAATATTTAAGGAGAGAGAAAAATACTAATAATAATAATACCAATCATGTAAGCAGATATAAGGTAGATGTAAATATACGAGACCAAAACGTACATAAGAAGTTATACAAATTATTTAATTATATAAAAGAGTTGACTCTCTGTATCTGCTCTTCCTAATTGCGACAACCAATTTGAAATATCCTTTTTAAAAGTCTTAATGTCAGTTAAATTTCCAATTTGATTATATATTCTGGGAGCTTGAAAGGTAAATAATCTTTGCCCAAAACTAGTTTTCATTCTTGGAACTATTCTAGGCTTGTTTGCACTTGTGGGATAATATCTTTCAGTCCTCACAGATGGAGCCCTTATTTCCCGATGAAAGCTAGTTAATATATTCTGCACATATAATTGTCTTATATCCAAAACCTGAAATTCCTTATAAAGTGGCTTGATCTACTATACATCATGGATTTCTGAGATTTGACCTTCTTCCTGAATGGCAGACTCAGTCTATCCCTTCCTCTTGTACGATGCTCGTGCTCATGTTGATTTGCTCAATTTTTTGTGTAAATTCTGGTGATATTTTCTTATTAAATAAATACCATTATATTAAAATATATATTTTGTTTAAGGTCGTCGTATTCAGATCTTTCAGCATTGTACTGTTCCGAGTATATCTTTTTTTTCTGAGTATTATGAGTTGCGGGACAAGGGGCATTCTACACACATTCTTAACGGAAACATAAATCCAATAGTTTACAACACATTTATGCAACAGTAAAAGTATTTACTCTTCGAAAATTAAATCTTTGCGTTAACAAGACGTATTTTTTACATTAATGCATTTAATTTTTCATTCCAATCGAGTCATATTTTTTTAAATAATCACGCAGCTGTTTGATTGCGTAAGTGACACTTTGCAGAAATTTGCATTAGATATTTGGTAGTCTGGTTGCCTATGAAAATCTTTACATTGCTGGAATGAAAATTGAGAAAATACAAGGTATAGTATTCCTATGTTGCAATTTGAATGAAAATTGGAATCCTTCTGTTGAAATCAAATGCCGCGTTGAGCAAGCTCGTGCTGCATTTATCCGAGTCTTTTGCAGCTGTGATCTAAACCTCAGATTGTGAAGGATCACGTGCCGTCTGTTCTCGAATAATGTTGTGGTTCGGATGAATAAAAAAAGTATTTTGAACAAACAACTACTCGTAAATGCATTTGTGGTGTTACGTGTGGACCTGTGGACCCGTGTAAGCCTGCCAATGTTTCAGCTGGATAGATTACAATCCATTCTAAACGCTGCAGCACAAACTACATTGACTCCCTGAAAGAGTTGAGTTTAAATTATGCTGGTTGATGTACAATGCGACACAACATGGCGCCTCTGCATCTGCATCCCAGACAATTTGAATGGTAGATGGCAAACTTTCAAGTCAGCCGCAGGAAGGGTTGTAGAACCGACCGTCCGTTGCCAGAAGTTCAGTGAACGGGCATTTACGGTGGCAGACTCAAAAGCGTTTCAAAAAATCAATCGCCGGTTGGCCACCCATGACGTATTATATTATTAATGTATTAATTAGAAAAAGTGTAACATATAGGTTTGAAAATTTGTCATACAAAATACTGGCGCTATAACACAATTGGTAGTGTACTCTCCCGGATTGGAAATAGTGATCCAGGTTCGAGTCCCGGTAGCGCAAAAACAATATTTTTCGACAAAATTGATTTTATATGTATATCTTTATAATTAATACATTAGATTAGTATTTAAAACATCACGGAGCCACGTTCTGAATAATTACAACTTCACAATAAGAATGTGTTCTCCTTAATAAAATAATTGTGATAGGAATATTATGAGATGAATATTTTATTCCGATTTATTTCGCAGAAACTGTAGTTCACTACAGCTTATATCAAAGTGCTGACTGCACAGCGTTTATGTCAGAACTCGTAATGTCAGAACTCGTGCAATAGCTAACTCCGCAGTCCCCAGAATGAATATGCGGAGGTAGTCGACATTTTTGCTATAATTTTAACTCTTTATAGAACTACATTATTACAATTTTTCGTGTGAGACACAAAATGGTGACGGATCAATTGCTTTATATGCCGACATTATAAATTTTTTTTCTTTGTGTATTTATTTATTTTATTAGTAACTATATAATACTATGTAAAAATCTGTTTAGACCGTGCCCGTCTCACTAGAGAAATTTTGTATCGAGACGGGCACAGTTTACAAGCAATTATTCAATTAATTAGAATTACAAGTAGATAGAATTACATTTATTACTATATAAAAGGTGTATATGAAGAACAATTTTAAAATGGATCACTTTGTAGCAATAATTAATACAGGTATGAGTCAATATGTTTGGGTGAGTGCACCGATACTGGCTCTGCCCATATTACGAATCCAAGTTTTAATATATAGTTTCATGTTCTTGGGATAATTCAATTTGTATGTCTTTTAGCATTCTATTAAATAGTTTAGGTCCAAAATATTTGTAGTTCCTTTGGCCATATGTAGTATGTGCTCTCGGGGTTTGTAGGTTATTTGTATTTGTCCGTGTGGAAATTATGTTTTGAGTTGTTTTAAAATATATCTGTTTGTATTTATATATGTATTTAAGAGTAGTATTAGCGTATCAAAGATATCAAATTTATTAAAAATTTCATCAGTGCTCGTTGTGATTGGGGATTTGAGGATAACTTTTAATATAATTTTTTGAGCTGCTATTATTGGATTAATTGTAGACATAGTCGCTCCACCCCAAACAATTATACCATGCTCTATGATTGATTGACAGATAGCGCAGTACGCCATTTTAAGTAGTTGTATATTAAGGAAATTTCTAATATTTCTAAAAAAATATATTGTTTTTTTTTATTTCATTTGTAATGAGTTGTGTATTATTACACTTCTGTTGAAATCTTCTGTTATTTTACGTATTATGTTAACGCCCAATATTACTCAATTCTGTAACACCCGAATATGATAACCTTTTAGCAGAAAATATTTCAATCTTTATTTTTAAAATCTTCAACAAATATCGGCAGAATTTATTACAAAAATGGAGGCAAATCAGCACGAGTACGAAGGTCATACAAGAGGAAGACGTTGAATGAGACTGTTATTCAAGAAAAAGATCAATTTGGTGATGTACAGCGCGATTAAGATTTTCTATGAAATGCCAGATGATATATTTATTTATTTATATATATTTTGACATCCATTTTTTTGTAGTAACAGAGGTGGATACATAATAAACATACATAATACATAGTTTATTGTGTGGGATGGAGCAGACTTCACCTCTGATATATACAGCGTTGTCCTGGCTACTTTGCTAGACTAAAGTCTGTGTTAAAGTAGCCAGTTTTTTTTTTTTTTTTAAATAAAAAAATAAATCAAATATGAATAAAAAAGTAAGAATATAATAAAAATATGTGGAGTGGGAGTGTTGTAGGACTAGTGAGTTATTAGTAAAAGAATTGTATAAATTATATTAAACTGTTGGATATCCATGCTTCTGATTCATCTCTACCTGATTGAATCATACATTGGGTCCATATTTGTGTAATCTTATAGTAATTGTACGATTTCCAGTTGGTACTGAGTGATATGAAGTGATACTCCTACTCCAGTGATATGAAAAGAGGCTATTCCTCTTGTATGACGTTTGATTTGCATCCATTTTTACTATAAATTCTGCCGTTATTTTCTCAGTGAGGATTTTATAAATATATATGTACCGATATATGACGCAAGTGTTGATGGAACCAGAAATAGAGGACGTCCGCGGAAAACTTGGCACGACCAGGTAAACCAGATAATGGAGGATGGTTCTGTTAGAAGCCTCAACAATCGGCGAGCTTGTATGACAAGATGTATGAATGTGGATGAGGCGAGAATTGTGTGTCAGGACAGAAGAGTGTGGCGCTCTATCCTCTCTGCCTACCCCACGGGAAACGGCGTGATGGTAAGTAAGTAAGTAAGTATATGTACCATTATATTGAAATATATTTTTTGCTTAAAGAATATCATATTCAGATCTCTCAGCATTGCACTGATCTGAGTATTATTCTCAAAGCTTTATTTCGCAACACTGACAATTATTGCATTTCTTCTTCGTTAGCCAACAATAGAATGCTGCTGTAGTAGTTGATGTGAGGAATAATAACAGAGTTGTATACTAAATACAAATTAAATGTATTAATTAGAAATATATACATACAAAATCAATTTTATCAAAAAATATTGTTGTTGCTATCGGGATCTCTTCCAATCCGGGGAAAGCGCATTATCAGATTATGCTATACTAACACAGTGGATTGATGAAAAATTTTCGAACCTATATGTTACACTTTTCAAATTAATACATCTATTGTTACATTATTTGAAAGCCGTCTACTTTGTTTTTACGGAATCTCAAATACCTTTGAGTAAACCGATAGCAGACGCCAGAATTAACAATTTTTTTTATTATATCTATTAGAAAGATATGTAAGTACGGGTAATTACAAGGCTTACGACCTACCTTTAAAAAAATTTATAATTATGGAGGTTGATTGGGTGGAATGGTGAATGTTACATTGTGTAAAGTGATCACTTAAGCCAGCTGAAGACTTCCATACTTCCATTAATAAAAAATAGCTTCGTCTCTATGAGATATCTATTATTTGTTTTTAATAATGTAATCAGTTAATAACAGATGGTCCTGGTTAGTGAAACACACACACACACGCACAGACTGCTCTTTCGCTCCGTCTCTCACACACACATTGACTCTGCGTGTGTTCATATCAAAGGGGTGGCTATGCTATGAATTCGCTCGATATGAGTTTTTTATTGCGCCTTTGAACTGATGTTCAATATTTTTTATATATTTACAAAGAGAATTATACAATTTGGGTGCTATAAAAACATCCTAGGAATTGCCTAATTATTCTGGTATTTTTGGCATTTCCGTGGAATCCGCAGATGTACTTATTGTTGAATATATAATTCATGACATAAACGACCAGGATGAAAAATGTAATGCTAAAATATAACAATTTTAATTATCTGAATTTAATTTGGTTTTATTACTAAATATAATACATTGTGGGCAGTAAGAAAATAAACAGTATATATTTTTTAAATTTATAAACATACAGTTAACGTCATCGGCAAGGCGGGTCTGAAATTGTGTTAAGGTGCTCAGCGCAGAATTGTCGCCGTGGACAATAGATACAATAGTGTTGAAACAAATGATTGGTGTGCGATTGTAGCGATGAACGCCAACTGTAATTTAATGATCGAAGGTTAAGTTTCTAGTGTACCAGTGAGCGTTCACTGAATTATGACTAATCATCAGTACAATTGAATACCAATCACACAATTGTAGCTTATCCATCACCAGTTGACAATCTGCTTGAATTATGTAACGTATCGTTACTTTAATTCTATTAGCACGTACCTAATTTATTAATTTTTTATCAAGACTATGATCGATTTGCGTAGTGCTCATCGAAATACATTCTTCAGGTAATGTGTCTAATGAGAACAAGATTTGCTCTCGTTAGATACATTCCCTGAAGAGTGAGACGGATGTATTTCGACGAGCATATACATACTATTAGAATTAAGGTAACGATATCTCATCAGTCTCGATAACCCTGAAGAAACTCTTATCGAAAAGAAATAGTGTTTTTACAAAAAATATAGAACTATCCTCTCTTTTGACGGTTTTTATAGTTTATTTACAAAAATTATAATGAAAGGTGTGCGAAGAAAAAAACAAAAATTGGCCTTAAAATTTAATGAATATTTTCACTTTAAGAATCCTTACAAATGATTACATATAGATAAAGTCGAATCTGCAGAGACTCTGCGACAGTGAGGAGATAATGGGCCCGTAGCCCTGCGAGTTGTCGTAGAGTTCGAACAGAGGCGCGGCCACCAGCTTGTAGTTCTTGGGCACAGCGAACAGCGCCTTGTCTTGCAGCTGCACCAGAAACAGGCGCTTGTGCTCTTTAGGATTGGTTATGTGCGGCGGCACGTACGGATACTGCGGCGGCTCAAAGTTGGGCCGCCACCAGTTGCCGATGGTGTCCTCGATCACCCACTCCTGCCGCACGCCGTCCTGCCGGCCCAGCGTCTCGCTGAGCAGTCTCTTGAGACCCTCGATCTCGTCCTCTCCGGTGTTGAGCTCGCCCCCGGGCAGCTTGAAGAAGGTGGTGCCGAGCTGCAGGAGGAGCACGTGGGGAAGGCCGTGCTCGTGAACCAACAGGACACCTTCGACAGACCTGCGCATCCCGATGCGCTCGAACTCGTCCCGCATCCGCTGAAAGCGCGCCGGCACCGAAGGATCCTTCTCGAACAGGGGTTCTTTGGTGCCGAAGGTGTAGTTCGTCAGGGGGTAGAGATGGATCGATCTGTTTAGCGTCTGACTCTGCTGCGTCACGGCCGCCTGGGGCGCTCCGGTCGGCAGTTTGCGCGGCCAACCGCTACCAGTTTTGTTTACACCCGGCGATGGAGTCGTCATTTTCGTGTTTTCTAACAAAGTAAAGAATATAAACGGCGATGGATCACTTATCGACTATCCTCACACTTATTGTCACGTGTTACACTAATTTTTATTGAGAGCTTCGATCGTTTCAATTGCGAGTTGGCGGCTTATTTTGCATTGTATTTTGACAGACGCCGATTGTACGTGACGCTCTGGATTTCGAGGTTAGTAGTTGATAATGGCGAGAAATTCGTTAATACTCGGTCGCGGTTTGCGGAAAATTTTCTGATACCTTTCCAAAGGCAGAAACGATACTTTGGCAGCCTGCGCGAATATTACTTTGCTCTTTATTCAAATAAACACTCGATTAAACTGATAAAACTAGCGACTTCTCCGTGAACCATAAATATGCCGCATTTTTCTACTCAAGATTATAGACACCAATAATCATAAAAATATATTCTTGTTTATGGTATAAATATTTTTTTTAAATTGTTCGCCAGCCAACAAAAAAAATCTGAATTACAATCCCACTCGACTTCCTACATTCATGCATGCAACTATTTATAAAACCGTTTGCAAAAAAGAATTTGTTCGTCTCCTTGTTCCGGATCAGAACTCTGTGTGTGACCACTGAACACAGTTTTATTTTCAAAGTAAACGAATGGATTAATTTATTTTTCTAACCATGACTTAATTTTGTGGATACACAGCCTCTCACAGATTAGCAGCCTAGTTATCAAATAGCACTATTACTGTATAAAATTCTCAATTTATTATAAAATAGTATTGGAATTTGTCGAAAGTCTTTAATGAAAATTATTTTGAGACCGCTTAGTTTACATTTGTAAAATATTTATTCTCAACTATATAATCCGCACATACACGCGTCCATATAATCTCTGTCAAAAGTCAAACGTGGCACTCGTGTCATCTCCGGAACGGTACATGACTAATTAAATAATCTTAAGAATATGTCCGATTGAGTATTTAAATTGGCCAGCATTAAATTGAAATAGCTGAAAAATTGTTGTTTTGAAATAATTAACACAAAACTAATAAAATTATAATTTTTTGTGTCACATAATAATATATATATGTTATAATTAAGATTTTTATTAGTAAAAGATAACAGATTATTTTCTAGGGAAACCCGCGTCAAGTACTCCTGAGAAGGATTTTTATTCTCCCGACGTTTCGAGTAAATATCATTACTCATTCTCAAAGGCCTCTTATTCTGAATCCTGCTCTAAAATGACGAGTAAACTCGACCGTTCAAGATAAGAACCAATATGAAAGTGAGTTAAAATCTTAGTAGATACTTAACATTATTGGTTGACATCGCGATTAACTGTATCTAATGGTAACGAAAGGTGACTTGTAATTTCGTTATTTATTTAATAGCCGGATTTATGCACGCGTAATTATCTTGCTAAGTAGTTCTTTGATTATTATAGGGGTATTTTGTTGGTTTATTATTAATGATGTTTTTTTTTGGATGAATGTATTTCGCGGTATTCAAGATATTTGTCCAGGTGTGTAAAATTCTTATGGAGTCATTTCAAATGTTTATTGCTTCTCTATATGTATACGGAATGATTCTAAGTTATGGTTAGCTGTGGTGTGTACATTATAGAATTCTATTGTATGACCCTTGGTCAGAACATACTGCACTAATGATGACGTAGTATGCATTGACATTGACGCGGGTTCCCTCAGAAAATAATCCGTTATATACATATTTTACTGGATTAAAGTCTTCCCAAGTGTCTCCCGCTTTACTCAGCCCATTGTTGTTCGCTACCACGTATTTCCGCAGAATTTGATTCGCCACTCCAGCATGTTTTAGGACGACTTGTCGGTCTCTTGATTCCCTTCAAATGTACCATTGGATGATTGTATTTGTCAAACGAGTGTCTATCCTTCGAGCGATGCGGTTTGCTCATTACCATTTAATTTTTTTTGAAATATTTAATTTTATCAATTTATGCACGTACAAGAATCAATCAATCAAACAAAATATTTTTTGCAAATTTTCAATTAATTTCACTAATGTTTAAATTATTTGCAGTGTTTCGTCCCCGGCAAGTTGTGAAATTTGTACAATGCGATGTTTCAATCGTTATTATAATTTAATTAGGTCTTACACTTACTTAGAAAACTATTTTCTTTATTTAATCGAATTGGTATAATATGAAAAAATGCCTTTTGATTATCACAACTTAAATGCAATTACTATAAACTAGTATAATTTATGCCACATTTATGTTATAAAATTTGTGATTCGCAATTCGATTCGAAAATAAGGGATTCGATTGAATGCAAATTTGCAGTTCCGTTGGTATAACCCTGGTGGGGGGCGTGCCGGCAATGCACAAACGTCATAATTATTATGATCTGTTCCAAAATAATTTTGAAAGAACATTTCTTCTGCCGTCCATATCCTCACGGGTACCGAGAACCTTAAATGAATGCTTGATAATTCATTGAAGGTTTGAAAACGTAGTCAATAATTTTTGCAATATGAATGTTATGCACATTTTCCTTTTGTAAATAAAAACAAACATAAAACATGCTAAAACTTTTCACAATATTTTGACAGCTGACAGCCGCTGTCGCCAACCTACCGCACGAAGGATGTTATTGTCTATGGAAGAGAATATTTTTTTCCTCTTCTCTTTGCCCATAAAGCAAGATGGCGGTCGCTACATGTATCCTTTGTATGTCGCTTTCCTTTCGCGCGGACCCATAACAAACGAAACCCAAATAAACCGTATCGAAATACAGTATTAAATTTTCGCCGCGAACGATTCACGCCCCCGTCCGACGTCAGTTGCGACTGACACCCGCTGTGGCGAGTTTCGCTGTTTTCCTCGCGCGGGGCTATGTGACACCGTAGTATGTGAGATGTCTGAAGACTTAAGCGGCGACGGCTCACCCGACGCGAGTGAAAATTCGGAAAATGGCGACGTGGGCGCGCGGCTGCGGCCGCTCAGCGCGCTGGCCAAGAAAAACGGGAGATCGAGACCCGACAGGCCGCGGCGGGTGTCTTTCCCGCTGGATGACAGCCAGCTCGTCACGGGCTACCTGGAGCCCGTGAACCCCTGGCAGTCGGGTAACTACCCTCCAATGTCTTTCTTTACCTTGGCCCCTTCGGTCCCGAACCGCTCGATTCCCGGCGAATGATCTCAACTTTATTTCAGGAATCTGAAGTGCATGTTTGCAATGTGACAGGTCGACATGACACATTATTTCCTCCCGTGAAAACGGACAGTTCCAATTTTGAACGAGAAACGAGTGAACGTCGAAATGGAAAAATAATGTTGCTCGTTATTTCCCGCGGTATTGTAAATTTAATTCTGATTTTAATGAAAATTTGACGTCTAACCTATGCAATAAATCGTATGTTTCTCTCTAGGTATTTGGCGTGACCAGTTAACGGGAAAAACCATAATTATTTATGCGTTTGCTGAAAATAATTTTATAATCTTATGTTTCTAAAAAGTGATCACTTTGATTTCCATTTTAGTGAAAAATTGTTATGGAATAAACAACATTTTGTATTCAGCAGTAGTCAACCAAGAAACAACAATAATACTCTCAGGTATTTGATTGTTATATCAATATTTATGCTATCTGTAAATTATGCGAGTCAACATAAGACTTATTTTACACAATATATATTATGAATTTTCTTATATTGTGATTTGGAGCTTCCACTATGCCGTTCCTGCTACAAGTGTCATTCACTTTGAGTCTTTTACAAATTACATGAATTGAAATTCGAAACAAGTTAATGAATTATACAGATTACTAATATCATTTTAAAAAGTTGTAAAAATGTGTTTTTATTGATATTTTTATAAAATTGAATCTCGAGAAATTAAAACATTACATTTTATGTATTATATTTTGTTGTATATTATGTTAGTTGAACATGTTGTTTTTGTATTGCTATATTTTTTTAATGGTCAAGAGTTTGAAAATTAGAGTTAATTATTAAAATTTAGTACATCTAAGATTTATCAACTGATTTTAGAATTTTGATTTTTACAACCGGAATTGGTTCAAGATTTTTACAATCAATCAAGAATTTTCGCTTCGAATTTGCGTAGACTTACTTTTAGACAATTAGTCATTACGTAAAATAAATCATTTAATTATATAGACATTTTCGTGTCTATTAAATATACTTACTTGCCATCACGCCGTTTCTCCGCGGGGGTAGGCAGAGATGATAGAGCGCCACACTCTTATATCTTGATACAATTCTCACCTCGTGCACAATCGTACGTCTTCTCATACAAGCTCGCCGGTTATTGTGGCTTCTAACGAGAACATCTTCCAGTATTTGGTTCACCTGGTAGATTTATTAAACAATTACTAAATGTACAGAAATGCTAAATAATTACAATTTATATATATTTGATAAATAATAATTTGAACATTTAACAATTGTGTATTATCATAAATAACATGCTCGATGCATTACCAGAGTATCGTTAAGTCGTGATCTAATTTCGGTACCCAACCTGCTGCTGAGTCTCCGCATTCGGCGGAGGTATTGTCATAAAATACTTCTAAATCAGTTCGCTGTTTTCCAACAATTACATTTTTTATTTTTTTTTATCAGATGCGAGGTTTGACTGACAGCGGGGGCGTGCACTGCATACAAGCCAAATTTCTATACTTGTTGCGTTATTTCTGTTATGAGTTTCAGCTGTAGTTATTTCGTAGTAAAGCTAGTTATTTAAAAATATGTTTTTGAGAATTTTAAGCAAAATCGAAAGCAGAATACGGTACGCAGCAATAAAAGAACTTGTTTTTTTTAAAATTATAAATTCATAATTATATTCTAAATTTATATCGATTTAGAATTAGAATAATTTTTCTAACATTAATACCTATTGTATTGTATACTTAGTTAGCATCGTCGGTAGGGCTTCCAAAAAACGTATGAAAAAAAAAATTTACAGATTCAAAACTGGCTAACCGGTTTTAATCGTCATCGGAAAATTAAGATATTTCGAATGTTTTAAATTTTTATTTAGAAAAATTCATGGTAAAATAATCAGAAATAGATAAGCACGTTAATTTTTTTATTATTTTTGTTTGCGTTCTATGTTTAAATCGTTATTTTAATCGTTGTTGTAACTGTGATTGTGTTCAATTGTAACTCTGATTGGTAAATGATTATTCGTAATTCTCCAAGCAATGTTTCGTACATTAAAAGTAAACCTCCGACAGTTAAATTTTAGTTACCGATCGTCGTTAAATTTAAGATACCAATCATCGTCACAATTTACTATAGTGATGGTTTACCATTACTAAAGTAGATGCAAAAAAAAAATTAATGTTGACAAAACAAATTTATTGACAAGAAAAATACAAATGGATTATTATTTTATACATAGCCAAAATTTGGAGGAAATGTATTCAAAATATACACTTTAGTACCTGTTAGACTTGATGAGATTTTGTAATTTTTTTATATCCACTTTTTACGTGTACTGGTAACACAATTTCCAAACGCTGAATGAAATTTGCGACCATTTTTTAACTTGAAAACGACTACATTTTGAAATTAAGACAAGGTAACACTGTACGAATGTATTTTTAAACATTTATTTATTTATTTCATTCTTAACATAGTGCATACATAAGCACTCCTATATATGCTCTAATATATACAAGATTAAAGTCTTTTCTTTTACTATAACTTATCTTTTATATATTTAGTCAGTTTCATTTTAAATCTATTCAATTTCTCCTCCTTTCTTATGTTTTCTGAGATTTGGCCTTCTTCCTGAATGGCAGTCTCAGTCTAATTGAAAGCGTGCTTGACGGCCGTAGAATATTGGTTATTTTTAATATTTATCTCAATCAGCTGAAAAATAGAGCCGAAGAAACCTTTTTTGGAACGGTTTTTCTGAGAAACGACAGTCGCATTGTTTAGGAATTTATTATTTTTGTGATAATATTAATATTCTTTATATGTCATTTAAAAATAATCGTAAAAAACTCATTAATCATGTCAAAAAAGCTGTTTTTTTTTTTTTTTTTTTTGAATTACTGAAAAATAGTCCTAATCGTCACTAATAGCATAAGCTATATGTGCTTACTACACGCCACTGAGTAGCAGATACTATTCACCATATTTTTAGAAGAACTAGGGTATGGGGGGGGGGGGGGGGGGGGGGGCAATGTTTGTTGAACCGTGGAAACGTTGACATGTGTCAAGGTAATTTAATTACTGACAATTTTTGTTTTGGTTTTTGTCTAATGTGCGGAAGTAAAGTTCGGAATTGGAAAAGGAGTAGACTGAATACGGTGGAAATGTGTGGTAGCTCTAATATGTGTACAATAGAGTGAGGAGTGAACAAATTAGTAGCAGATGTAGATCTGCTTAGAACCTACTCCATAGAATTAAGAAAGGATGAAATAAAATATATTTTGCGAGTGTCCAAGGTGACGAGAACAGAAGGCATTCGCAAAACATCTGGTGTAATCAGTTAGATCAGATATTGGGGAACGGAGAACTCATCAATGGACTAGCATATATGAGAAAATGATTGTAATATTAAAATTTGAAAAAATCCATAATTTAATCTGAATGTAAATTTTTTTCAACATGTTGAGTATGAAAAAAATATGAACGCGACCGTTGATCATGAATGAAAATTTTCCATTAAACCTAACACTGCTCCGCGTAACGTGCGACGCTAGTGAATTGTGCGTCACTCGGCGGTATCTGCGTTGGGTGTGCGTTGATCCCCGCCGCGAGGCGCAACATTGAGATCCAAAGTACAGATGTCCCGCACGCATCCCGCAGATATAAATACGGCGTGAAGAGGTGTGCTCGGCGGGCGTCACGTGCGTTGGCAGCGCTCGCCAGACTGCCGGGCGGCTGCTGGCTAATTTAACAGGGTGTTTGTGAAATGTGTTTTTTGTTACGTGGTTTGGGACACGAACGTTAATATTCACTTACAATCTTTCTGCATTAATGCAATAGATGTCACCGATTAAGGACTCGGGTAGGTGTCGCTGTTCAAAGCAGATAAATAAATTATTTATTACATATTAACAAATAAAGAAGATGGATTTCAAATGATGGAACGATAGATGTTGACGGTATTTTAGGTTAGGATTAGGTTCTGTTACACCCTGTAGATACATTTTTGTAAAAATTTCACCTTACAAATTGAAAAATTAATATTCAAAAATTTGAAGTTTAATATCGCAATTTGCCTATTTCAATTTTCCTAGCCGAGACAAGGCGTAGTACAATTACGATCGACATGTAAAAAAAATAAACGAGTTTATCAATTGTATTTCAACGTTAGAAAGTTACAAATTTTTTCTGAACACTGTGTGATTGTGTTTTTTGTTCCGGTGCCAAATGTGTTGTCACCTGTGGTGCCGACGAATCGGTTTATTTCTGTGGAAATTATTCATCTAATCATCTCCCCGCATCTCACCTGATCCTTGGTATTTTACATTTATCTCGTATTGTTAAATTTTACAGTCTGATCTTATTTTACATTATTATTCACCTTTGTATAAACCGATTCGCCGGATAGCGGCCACAAACGGATTGCAGATTCCGAAGGTTGACATTCGATTACCCTCTGTAGCTAGTTTTACAGCTGTTTAGTTAGTACGTATGAAAAGTTATCAATTTTTGAGATTGATAATAATAATATTGGATAATTTGTATAGCGCCATTTATGTAAAAACTTTCACCTCAAGGGCGTGTTACACATAAACTGTTTATAGTTTTAAAATTGTTATTTTCTTACTTACTTACCATCACGCCATTTCCCGATTGAGCGTCATACTCCTCTGTCCTGACGCACAGTTTTCGTCTCATTTGCATTCATTCATCTTCTCATACGAGCTCGCCGATTGTTGAGGCTTCTAATAGAACCATCCCCCGTTATCTGGTTTACACCTGGTCGTGCCGAGTATTCCGCGGACGTCTTCTATTTCTGGTGCCATCGACACTTGTGTCATATATCTTTCTTATCATTCTCTCCTCATTCATCCGTTCCATATGACCAAACCACCCAAGTGATCCTATAACATCAGCTTTACACTCTTTCATTATTTCTGCCACTAAGTGATCTCATTTCCGTTGCATTCAGTCTACTTTCGTTTCTCTTCTGCCAGCTATGAGCCTCACTTCCATACATCACAGTGTCAGTACTAGGACTCCATTGTGCACTGCTAGTCTTGTCTCGGTTGACAAATTACCGTTAGATGTAATTCCATTCAAAGCGCCGTTCACTTTATTCTCTGCAGTCACCCTCCTTTCTGTTTCTATCAAACATACTTCCCAAATACACAAACTCATCTACTTGTTCCAAACATTCATCACCTCCAAGTATTTAGCTTTTCTTCTTGTCCAATACCATCACTTTCGACTTGTTGACATTCATAATAAGGTCGCTTTCCTTGCATATATAGACTCCGTAGTTCTTGTTCATTATTCGCCATTAGTACTGCATCATCGGCATACAATAAACAGCATACAATCAAATCGCACATTTTTGCTCCTACATTCATACATTCGGGTTCTTTCACACAATTAAAAATTCAAAAGTAGATGCTTTTTGCGTATATTATTAGTTAGTACTTATTGGAATAGCAATAGAAAAAATGCAAACAAATTATGGATGTCTGAAGCTCAGTTAAATGAAATGAAAGCGAGAGATTTAAAATGGATCAGATGGAAAAACTCACCTGAAAATAAAAATTATGAACTGGAATACAAAAAAAATTTAAATAATATAATGCAGTAGCAGTTCAAAAATGTTATTTAAAAACGTATTGTAATAATAATGGAAATAGCATCAATGGAAAGAAGACAAAAATTTTCTATCGATTCTTGAACCATCCTATACGTTATGTACCAAATATTTTTTTTGTACTTCTGTCTAATAAACTCATTAAATTTATATTAATAATGGCGCGGAATTATCTTCTGAAATTGCAATTTTGAGGTACAAGCGCGACCCCACAATCTAATACTCCACTGAAGATAATTAAATTAAATGTATTATAATTAGAAAGATATACATATAAAATCAATTTTATCAAAAAATATTAAATTCGAACTTGGATCTCTTTCCAATCCGGGGAAGGTGCATTAACCGACTATGCTGCAGCACGCTGTACTTTAGAACCTATATGTTGCACTTTTTCAAATTAATACATCTATCGTTCCATTGTTTGAAAGCCGTCTAATTTATTTTTACTATTTAATTTATTTCTAATTCCTTTGAGTAGTCCTATAGGAGACGCCATTTTTATTAAATTTTGAACGATTGGTTTGAATCCCGGTAGCAACAATAATATTTTTCGATAAAATTGGATTTTGATAGAATCGGAAATTTCGATAGAATCGGAAGTGTCCTGATATCGCCTTCGCCGGGCACCCGTCTATCTCTTGCAGGGCTTCCTCTCGCTACATGTCCCGCCCTCTGCAGCTTTTCTGCTTCCACTATCTTTGTGACCGATACCGTTCCCGAAGTGAGGTGAGGTGTCGTATATATTAAATTTTATGACAACAACCTCTATGATCGTTTAGCGTTTTAATTATGGGAAGATGACAGTCAAAGCGAGATAAATAATAAAATAACAATACCTCGGGTTTGTTCGTATTTTATAATTATTTAGGTAGGTATGAAGTAATTAAGTACACGTTAATTTATATTTATACAGGCATGTAGAAGACACCGACCGCGAGGATAGAATGTCTCTTATCGTTCCCCGCAGTCCGGTAGGATGTTCGCTTAGCGACACATCGCGTCGGTACTCGGCCGCTCGGTGGTGATTTATTTCTTGTTGGATATTATTCCTTTCACATTTGATCCCAGATATTTAAACTGATTCAAAAGTTTAGTCTCTTCCGATGAATGCAGACAACATATTATTTTCAGATATTTTGCTTTGGCAATGCTGATTTAAAGCTACTTGTTATATAGGCTTTGTAATTATATACAATTATTACATATAAAATCATTTATTGCAAATTCTATTTGAAGTGTTTTTGTCAGTAATGAAATCGATTGTATTTATATTATTAATAAATTCAACGGTATGATTGAGAACGCTGTCGTATTTGATTTTAAATTGAGCTTAAGGTGATCTTATAATATGTAAACAATTTGTCATTTTTAATATTGGTAATGAGCCCCCATTTTAATAGTTCATTGAAGCCGTGTTGTGTAAGCAAAATAATAATTTATAAAATAGTGCTGTAGAGATATTGTGACATTAAATATTATGACTTATTGCCTAGAAATTTTAATTGTGTCGGCAACTTTTTTTTATTGTACCGACTCGGCGACCGTGGTCATACGATTAAATGAGGCGGAAACTTGCCAGCTGGCTCCGATTCGACAATTATATTGAAAATTCAATTTTAGCAATTTTCGACATACGATATTTCCTTCACTGAAAGATTCATTCGAGGATATATGACTTTCTGGATGGTGGCGACTTCGGTAGTGTCATTTGCGGCTGTAAAGTGCTTGGTTAAACTGCCAGGTTTGTGAGACACGTATTTTTAATATCTTTTGGTTAAAATTACATTGTCTTTATTACGAGTAAGAAAAAATATACATTACATCTGGTATCTTTTCTTATGTATACTGTCTATAGTATATCATGGAATAGAGTACATTATGCAATGTTGAGTAGCTTGTTGGTGTAGCGGTCGAGACGTTGGCCTAGTGATGTAGTGGTCGGGGGTTCGCGCCTCGTTTCGGGACACCAGCAAGTTAGTCTTATTTTCATAGCACAAGCGTTTAGCTTAGTTTGAAAATAGTAAGAATATTGATGTGACACGTATTCCGTGTACGCATCTCTATTTAAAAAAAAAAAAGATGTCAAAACAACGTAATCTAAAATTTGTCAAAATCTGCCGACAAAACCATTCATCCGATTCCAAATAGCATTTTTGTGTTATTATTATTATCTCTTTGCGATTCTTATATCATCATTTAGATGTCATTTTTGTTCGTTTCAACAGCTAACTTACAAAGGTGGAATAATTTTAATTACATTGAGGTGTGGTTTGTTTTCGGGGAAAGCTCATTAAAATATAGATTCTATTGAGACTCTCTATTGGCTGTGAGGCGGCCACAATAGCCACCCGCAGGGCCTAGTAGAAAGCGATTGCTTATCTGCAGTTTTGCCACTGCCGTCTGTCCTCGCGAGAAGTCGTCCAGTGACGGAAGCCACGTTTTCTTGCTCAATATTGTCGCCCCTCGGGGTTGCTGATGCGATGCCATGTGTGGGTGACTTGGAGGAAGGTGTTCTTTAGACATTCGGTCTTTGTACATTGTTAATACGCTGTTGGATGAATAATATCGAGACAAATACTTTATTTAGTTGTCTTATTACTACAGGGTTATCCTAAAGCGTGATACAACTTTTAAATGGAATTAAATTTAGAAAACCGATTATGATATCAATGATATTTGAAAGATTATTCGACACCATTAACAATGGAATATAATTCCATTAGCAATATTCAGATATGTCCAAGAACACACAATTAGTGGATTTTTACCTACAAAGGCACTTATTAAACAAATATGGAGTACTTTCAAAATTCATATTTTTATTTATTGTCTTTGTTTTATTAACCACTTAATTGAGTTTAAATACATCAACCGGTTTCGAAAAATACCATTTTCTTCTCAGGATGTCAATACTAACTAAAAACATATATTGTAAAAAAAAAACAATTATTTACAAAATAAATTTAGTACCTAACTCAAATTGTTACTTGATACAAATTTAGTTGAATAATTTTTAGGAAAAAATTTTAATGTAGTTAAATTTAGTTGGTTGTTTATAATTTTTTTGATTAGTTTTCCATGTTTTATTTATCTCCAACGATTCCAAATTACTTAATTTGTGACCAACACCGTTTATATGCTAAATTGACAATCCCAATTTATTTTATCAAAACCGTGACCATTTTCTATTAAATGATTAGAAAATTCTGAAAACCCACTATTGTTCAAACATCTCAAATGCTCCTTTACTCTTGTATTAAAATTTCTCACCGTTTTACCAATATAAAATGCAGCACAATCCTCGCAACTGAGTTTATAGACACCAGAATTGTTAAATTTATCATCTTTGTCTTTAGAATTTATGAGTAAATTGATATTTTTGAATTATTTAAATAATTCAATTAAGTGGTTAATAAAATAAAGATAATGAATGAAAAAAATATGGGGTAATTACAGGGCTTACGACCTCGAAGCCAGTCCACTTATTAACATATATACATAACATATCATAGTGATCATTTAAGCCAGCAGAAGACAGGTCGCAAGCCTAGTACATTTATATATTTTCCATTATATCTATATATCTAGATATGTATTATTTATTTATGCATTCTTTGGATCCAATTTCTCTCATATAAATCTGGTGATATTTCACCAATAACACGAGTCAAGTTGTTCTTTAATTGTTCAATTGCCGTCGGTCTTGCGTTAGCTGGATCGTAATGTATTTATATCGTAAGTATATGAAATAATTTTTATTGTTTCAAGAAAAATTGCAGAAATATAACTGTATAAAAGAAAATATTATAATTTTATATAACTTGTTTTTTTATGCAAGAAATTAAGGTAGTTTATTTATAAATGTGTAAAACTTTTCTACACTATGTATGTTAATATTGCAATTATTCCAATAATAGCAAGTTCCACCTAAGGTAGTAAACAAAAAATTTCAGCCTTATTACGCGTCAATAGGATAGCATTTTCTTAATCTTGTACTTTTCCGATTCTGGCATTCCCTCTTTCCGGAACGGTCTCCTGGCTTACGCAGACATCCTTCATTTCCTTCTTGATATTTAAATACTAAGTTGCTTAAGTGCTGGTTGTGCGATCAGTAATGAATTTTTACTAACGCCCGTGGTTAAAATCGGGTTGTTTGATCGTCAAATTTACCATCACGCCGTTTCACCGCCGAGGTAGGCAGAGAGGATAGAGCGCCACACTCTTCTGTCCTGACACATAATTCACGCCTCGTCCACATTCATACGTCTTCTCATGCAAGCTCGCCGATTGTTGAGGCTTCTAACAGAACCATCCTCCATTATCTACGTTACACCTGGTCGTGCCAAGTCTTCCGCGGACGTTCTCTATTTCTGATTCCATCAACACTTGCGTCATATATCTTTCTTATCATTCTCTCCTCATTAATCCGTTCCATATGACCAAACCATCTAAGTAATCCTTTCTTAATCTTACTCACTAACTACTAACATCAGCTTTACATTATTCCTTTATTTCTTCATTATTTACTCTGTCATAAATAGATTTGCCATATATATACGCCTAAGTGATCTCATTTCCACTGCATTCGGTCTACTTTTGTTCCTTTTCTGGCAGCTCCGGGCCTCACCGTCGGTACCGGGACTACATTTTGCACCGCTAGCCTTGCCTCGGTTGACAAATTCCCGTTAGATATAATTCCATTCAAAGCGCCGTTCCCTTTGTTCACTGCAGTCACCCTCCTTTCCGTTTCTGTCGAACATACTTCCCAAATACGCAAACTCGTCTACTTGTCCCAAACATTCATTACCTACAAGTATTTTGCGCGGTGTCTTGCTTTCCATATGACAAGCCTATATGTACTGAACGTCGCAGAATCGACAACTTTGATTCATCCCTTAACATTTAATATTTATTGGCTTCGCTGTGAGAATTTCTTTATCTTACCGGTGTCCTCGCATCATGTAAGGTATAATTGTTTAGAACCATTTCACAATATGACGAATGGCTCGCTTAGATTGATGATTATGTTGACGTAAAAATTCACAAAGTGCGCCGCGTTAGGTTTGCCGAGTCGACTATTTATGATTCCAATGTGAAATGCTCCATGGTAGAATGGGAGACTATACTGGCTATTATTTTCAATTGAAATTCCATCATATTATTGGATAATCCTGTATACGGGGTGGCCCGAAAAAAGTGAAAACATTTCGTAAAATGTGATATCAACAATAACTTAAATAGTTTATTTACTAATTTATTTACCTATATTACGTTTTATTTTGACAATTTTCGGTCGCCCTTTTTGATTATTAATTTTCCCATTGTTAATATTTTGTTTTTTTTTCAAATTGTTATCCGGAATGTCAAAAATCACCGCAGTAGACTCTTCAAATTCTGATCAAAATTAAAAAAAATTCTGATCAAAAATTTGCAAATTGAAAAATGTCGGGGGTGCTAGGAATATGATCAAAGAGTTTCAAAATAAAGTCTAGAGTATAGCTAGACATTACAGCAGGACGGAGCTTCATCTCACACGGCCAGAAAAACAATCAACGTTCTTCATCGTGAGAATGTTAATTTCATCGAGGCGGGCGTGTGGCCACCGAACAGGCCAGATTTAAACCCTCTAGATTATGCAATATTGTGCAATAAAAAAATTTATAATTAATTATATCATGTTTTGATATAACTCGTGTGTTACGAGATGTTCTCATTTTTTTTGGCGTATTAATAGATACATCTGATGCATTTTTTTATACCGATATTTGAAATGCACACGTGTGTAATGTGTTGGTGTTGTATTTTCAGTGGAGGAGATATCTTCGGAAGAGCTGATTGCCCACTACATCAAGTCTTGCGAGCTGCACCGCACCCCGCCCCTGGATAATGTCGTCCGACAGCTGAAGGTAGGCAATTTGTTAATATTTTGGACCGTGTGCGGGGAGTCGATGATTGAGTCGCACTGCACTGTCGATGATTTTAAAAATATTTTTTATTTTATATGTGAACGAAAATATAATGATTCTTAAGAATTTTAACACAACAACTATTTAATTTCGTCCACGGATGTTGAAAATAATTCTCGTCGTTTGTACGTCAGTTACAAGCGTGACTTGCGAGCGTAAGCCATTCGAGATAAGATGTTCGCGTCCGTCAATGACCAGTGACAATTTATCATCAATATTTTATATCCACTAGATCACTAGCACACTGTATTGATATCCACCCATTACTCTGTGTATTGAAATTTTCCAAAAATTGCATCATGACATTTGGCCATTTCTGATAAAATAATAAATAAATAAAAAAATCAGCGTAAATATGCAATATTGAAGAACTTCACACTTCTCTGAGCGATGGTATCTTTTATTCAGCCTTCTCGTGTCCAGGAATGTCCCACGTACGGAGGGGTCAGGCGGGGGACCCTCTGCCTGTCCCTGCGCCCGCTGGAGCCGGCGGCCTGCGAGGCGCTCGAGGCGGTGCTGCGGAGGGCGCGCTTCACCCGGATCGAGCTGGCCGGGGCGGGCCTCACCGACCAAACGGCGGTAAGTCAGCTTTTAACACTCGCTGTTCTATATTGTCAATATCAATGATTTCTGACTCAATAACTATTCTGAATTTGCCAATCATCTTTTGGAAACATACCATTATTTTGACATTACAAGATATTGGAAATTTTACATACAAATACTAGGGGTTTACAGTTAGAGAAATATGAAATTTTAGAAATCCGAAAAAGTATTAATAGCAAATTAAATATTGTAAATAATCAAATCCTTTTAGTAAAATTTAAAACTTTTAAATTTGTTTTTATAGTAATTTCTAATTAAAAGGTGAACCGGAAAAACTTGGTATAATCCCGCCCGATACTCGCACCTGACCGAACCGGTTCGCGGACTTTTATTTTTATAGTTTTGTTTTTGTCTATGCTTGTGTTTTTCATTTTAATATACATTGTTTCCTGAAGAAGAGACCATAGGTCTCAAAACATGTTGATGTATCAATAGATAGATCAATAAATAGTGGTTTTTAAACTGAAGTGCTTTTCTTATTATTTATGTAAACTCAGCGGTTTCTGGTTTGTTTCAACCAGGACGTTGTGAATGTATATTTTGTCACCCGCCAGATGGTTCGTGATGATATACTTCCATTTCACGCTCTTCATCCGACAGGTGGCGCTGTTTGACATGATCGAGTACTACGAGAGCGCATCGGAGATCGACATCTCCGGGAACAACGCTTTCGGCATCCTCGGTTGGCAGGCCTGCTCGCGGATGGTGAACAAGGTAACGAAACTTCATAACAAATTAATCAAAATACTTTTCTATTTTACGTTTAAAACCAAAGGTTACAAATCAATTAATTTGTATTCAAAGAAAAATGACACCCACCTTTCTGTAATATTTTTTTTTAAATTTGCCTATAAAGTTTCCTTTCAAATTTGCCTACAATGTTCCCTTTCAAATTTGCCTACAATGTTTCCTTTCGTATTTGCCTACGAAGAAAGCGTCAGTCGCAAAGCTGGACCAACATTCAATATTACACGACAATAAGATAGATTGAAAACCAAAAAAACATTATTTGAATATTTGTGTTTCTAGTCTCAGTGGCTGGAGCAGCTGGAGGCGCGCGAGACGTACCTCAGCGAGAGCACGGCGCTGGTGCTGGGCCGAGCGCTGCGACCCTCCTGCGTGCTCCGCTGCCTGCACCTGCAGAGGTCCCGGCTAGCGGGCTCACCCCTGAGATGTCTCGGTGTGTATTTCTTTATTATCTACAAGTCGACTTCTCCTACGCAAGTTATTGTAATTGATAAATAGGTAGTTTTAAAAAATATATATATATATATCATTATAATACTGTATACTTAAAAATGTATCAAATATTAGATCATCCCATAAATAATGCGGTATTTATATACGTAAGATAAGATAAACAAAGATATTTTTTAATCTAAAATATACTCTACTTCATTTTCTACAATGCTCTTCCATGTTTTTGGTAGACTTGCAAGGCTTCTCTTCCAAAATTCACTTGTCCATGATGATATAATATAAAATACTCTTCCAGTACCGTTCTAACCTCATCGACTGAATTAATATTTTTTCCGTCCAAATGATTTTGAAGACTGCGGAATAAATGATACAATGTCCGGCGAATACGGTGGTGAATAGGCATCGTGGTACACACATTAACACTCTGCATGCGATTAGACTCTGATAGTTTGCGAGGAACCCTTTGATCCGATTTGCTGACTATTCCGATGGCACGCAGGTGTCGATGAATGGTCGAATGACCAAATCCAAGCTTTTCTGCTAGTTACAATGGGATTTTGTTCCATCAGGGTGTTTGCGGGACGTCCTCGTCGAGCTTTACAGATTTTTCAGGACGAGGCTTGTCTTTTAGGTTGTAGTTTCCAGTTCGGAGTTTCTGGAACCACCGTTGAAATTGGCTTACGCTTATTGTCCGATTTCCGTATACTGCATTAATACTCCTCGCACTTTCTGTTGCACTGTTGCCTTTATTGAAGTCGTGAAAGTTAAATATGCTCCTTTGTCACTTCCATTAAGGTTTTAACTTGTAATTTTACCTGACGCAGGTAGTTTATCCTGCCCCCTTCCGACTTTTAGTTTATGTAATTGAAAAAATTACATTATTTACGGGATGACCTATTTACATGTGAAATACAAGAAGAATTGACCTGTTACTTACAATACATTATGTTGTATGCGGTTGACAATTGTTATACATTGAATTTTTGTGTTTTTACAGCGGGCGCCCTCAAGCAGAATAAGTCGGTGCGCGAGCTGCACCTCGGTGATAACCAGCTGTTGCCCGAGGATGCCCGCCACCTGGCCTCGCTGCTCAGGTGCAACTCCTGGCTGCAGCTGCTGGACATCAGCAACAACCAAATACAGGTAACATTATTAGGAAAACACGTTCTTATTGTGAAGTTGTAATTATTCAGAACATAGCTCTGTGATATTTTAAATACTAATTTTTGTTTTATGTACATTCCCCGGTAGCGCAACAACAATAGATAAAATAGATTTAATATATATATCTTTCTAATTAATACATTTAATTAGTATTTAAAATATCACTGGTAATTTTATTTTTATTTTTATTTATCCTTCGCAAAACTAATTCATACGTCTCGAAGAAAGCGATTTATCTAATTTGTTTTGTTTATCGTGCGCAGGATTCCGGTATCGAGGCGATAGCGGACGCTCTGGCGGAGCAGTCCGTGCTGCACTCGCCGTCCAGCAGCTCCAGCAGCGAATCCACCGTGTCGTCACCGCAATCCGGAAGCTCGGGTCTGTCGTATTCCTTTAGAAGCCTTAAAAATTCACTCAATCGAGAGTTTGATCATCTTAAATGTGCGTGTTACGTTTCAGGATCGTTCACGGAACGAGGTCTGGCCGTGCTGGTCGTGTGGAATAACAACCTGACGAGAAACAGCGGCCAACATTTCAGTAAAGCTCTGGTGAGCCGATCTTCAATTGCTATTTTCAAAATTGACAATTGCAATACTCCCTAAAGCGGATTTTGAATAATTAAAAGAGTTGAATATGCAGTTTTGTAAATTTTTTTTGTCAGCTACGTAGAGTACACATTGTTTCTCCACTGATATTGCATGTTCAAAATCAGGGTTAATTCCAAAATACCCCAAAGCGGAAAGAATATATGTTGCTATTCACTTGGTATAAAATTATTACTACTTAATACAGAATTGTCTCTTTAAAAAATGGTATTGTAAAAACAAACATTTAGTACATTTGCTTTCAAAATATACCTTTTCATGCATAATTCAAAATATTTTAAATATTAAAATGTTTATGCCGACATGAATATTGACCCAGCCGATGTTCTTTCATTTTATTCCGAGTATTTACACCGAGTTGTACTTTATTGTGGGTCCAGTCCCGCTGCCGCTCGCTGGAGGTGCTCAACGTCGGGCAGAACCCGCTGGGCGGGGAGGCGGTCAACCGGTTCCGCTCTGCCTTGCAGCAGAACCGCTCGCTGCTGTGCCTGGGCGTGCAGGGCGCGCGCCTGGGCGCCGAGGCCGCCGTGGCGCTGGCCGAGGTCATCGAGGACAACCCCGTTATACAGGTGCGCCGCTAGCGGATTCTCCTGAATGGTGTTGTCGTTTTACTCAATATTTACGCATTCATTATTGACAGTTTCATAATCCTCGCATCCTGGCGCTGGAATACGCCGGCCCGAGAGAGGACGAGGCCGACGAAAAGTGGGGAAACACGAGCCAGGGGACCATCCGGTTCGGACACTCGTGCGATATATAAAAATGTATACAGTAGATTCGACTCGTTATGTTTTGAACCTTTGGAAAATAGACTAAATGTCATTTCTGACATGCCCGACGTTGGTCATTTCCAGAGGATCGACCTGCGAGACAACAGGCTGCACGTGGCGGGACTGCTGGCACTCGCGACGGCCTTGAGGAAGAACTTCGGGGTCACCAGACTGGACTTGGACGATGCGCCACCCCAAACGGTCAGTTATTTAATTAAACAAATAATAGATATCTCACAGACACGAAGCTCTTTTCATTATATTTGAATAGTATGGGTAAAGGGTATTAGTATTACTACCTGCCTTCGGCTGGCTAAGTGATCACTTTATATAAACACAACGTTCATCATTCTCACCCGTCAATCTCCATATCTGTCCAATTTTTGGAAGTCGTATACAGTGAGGCCTCGTTTAACGCTGTTTCAGTATTACGCGGTGAAATTGGAATTCCTCGAAATTGCGCATTTGATTTCATTGCGTGCAGTCTCGCGGTGCGTAGTTAATTTATTATCGGTCATCGACGTTATTGTGTACGTATAAAGATATAACCATAACACGTATATTATTTTATTGTGATAAACATGTCAATTTTTAGTTACTAAAATGCAAGTGCTCAGACGATCAGATGCAGATGAACGGCTGAGTAGGCTGCATTCAATTTGTCTACTTGAACAATACAAACAATTCTAAAATATTAAAAAAAATCGTATCATCAGTAACTACAACCCATTCCAGAAGCAACGTTATTGAGGAAATGGAAAATTACTTTCCATCTGGATTGATCAATTATAATGGAAAAAGCGAGAACAATTTCAGTTTACCCCTATTACTGAAATTATGCATCAATTTATTAAAAATGATACCAATTTTGATAGAAGTTCTGAGGCGAGACAAAGTGTCTTTATCGACAAACGCTCGCTGAACGAAACGGGAAAAGACAAAGGAAGTTAGATGACTTCTTCGTAAAAGAACAAAATATCAAATGATGCAGAACCTTCCTTATAGATAGGTAATTAATGTAATAATAAATATTCTGTTTCACTTATTCCCATTATTTGTGTGTTAAGATTGCCTCGTTTAATGCTGCCTCGTTTAATGCCTTACTGTACTGTACGACTACACTATCGCCATCTATGGATTAAATTTGATATTCATTTCCGTGAAACAGCATAGATGTCACAATGAGAATTTGTATTATTTTTTTGAAATTATTTAAAGCAACATTCTTTATATGTAAAATGTTACTAAAATATATCTAAAAAATTAATTTTTATATATTTTCTTATTTCGATCAGTATATATGTTACAGTGGATGTGTATTACCAGTGGAAATATATTTTCACTGACGTTTCGGTGAAATCATATCCGAATACGTTTATATATAATATGGAAATATAACTTTACTGGCATGTTTTAGCAAATGTATATTCTACCCTAACCTACAATTGAACCTAACCTAACCTACGGGTTGAAAAGGAAATGAAAATGGCTGAGATTATAAACACGGTAGTTTAAGCAGTAAATAATTATATTTAATATAGATAAAAGTGATAGTTGTAAACGCCACCAAACTATCTGTCGCCGTGCTGTAGGGTGACACGTCTACACTTGAGGCCAAATATTCGCCTGTCAACGAATACAAACTCACTAAATGTAACCGGTGAATTTGTATCTTCATTGTTAGATACACATCCACTGACCGGCTTAGCGAAAATATACTTTCACCAGTGAAAATATATTCTCACTGTAACATATATATTTATTAGCAATACTTGAAGACTAAATGAACATTTTACTAATTTTATCAATATGTCTTTGCATATGTTCAAGGATAGAACTCCATGCGTTTCTATCTAGATGTACAGACCTTGACAGACTTAATTTGAATAATTTTGGTAGGAAATGTTCAATTGTGTATAATCTTGACCGTTTTAGAGTTTATTATTTGATTTGGATGATTTAAAAAAGATATACAAATTGAAAACTCGCAAACCGGACGCACAATAGTCCATCATCACATATCACACCTATCTCAACTGGTCCAAAAGCATATAGAAAAAAATCATGTTCTGGGTTTAGGGAAGGGGGTAATAGGAGAGGAGGCCGTATATATTTTATATATTTTTATATGTATGCATTTATATCAAATTAAGTTTGATAGCGAGACAGATAGGCAGAGTAAAACTAAATTAATGTATAGCATAAAATAAACAAACAGATGGGAATCATTCTCTATATCAGACGATCCGTGTATTATAAATATCAAATAGTACTCATTTGGCACAGATGGGAATAAAAAGATGGGAATCATTCTCTATATCAGACGATCTGTGTATTATAAATATCAAATAGTACTCATTTGGCAAAAAGTTGAATATTTCTGATGCTAATATTTTGTAGGTAGTTTGTTTATTATTTAATACCTGTTCCGCACAGGAACAAGACTGTATATAATCGCTTAGGTGCTGGTTCAATGCGGTCCGCTCTATCTCTCGAACGCCGATATTCTGCCGTATGCAGTGGTCCAAGGGGGTCCAAATCGTGTCCAGTGTAGTCGCAGAGTCGTAAGTGTTCTTCCAGGATCAGTCCAAGTGTAACAGCCAAAGGTCGAATCCGAGGGGAAGAAAGTCCAGGTGAAAAGCAGCGGTCAAAGTAGAGATGAATAAAAGATGTTTCTTGTGGTGAAGTCCAGCGGTGCAAGCGAAGCGGGGCGAGAGTGATTTTGCAACCGCTGGACCGTTTATTTATACAACAGATTCATTCCTGGGAGCTTATGGCTCCCTCGGGATGCTGGGACCAATCAGGAGGCGAAGGCATCCCCCGCGCCACCTCGATTCCGTCCCGCGCCGACACCACCTGGCGGCCAAATTCGGCAACATTTGCCATTTTTTCTGCCGTCCCGTAAGGGGCGGCAGAACTCTGTTTTGTCCGCTATTTTATTCATTCATTATCGAGCCGGACATTTCCCAGACATCGCGAGTATTTTTTATTATGAACATTAACCTGCCTCGCGATGCCTGGTAGTTTTTACTGCGGGCGATGGCCCGGGGAATTTATTAATGCACTTTAAACTTTAAAAATCCATTTTTATTATCTAAACGATTTTTAAGGTGCATTTAAGTATCTCCGGGCGATCGCGCTCTCAATTCTCTATTTATTTACATATTTCATTTATCTATAACAAATTTTTAAAGTAAGATATTTGAAAAATATTAGAAATGCATTTTCTGGCGGTGCCGGGGCGTGGCCTCGTCCGCGGCCCGGCTCCCCCCTCTCCCCGGCGGCCCGCTGTGCTCCAGCGGCGGCGAGTTTCCAATGGCGGGGTGTGGCGGACGAAATATTCTCGTAAAGCGGCCAAGTCCGATTTTTTGACCGGCGCTTTCTCGAGCCGCGGTCCGCGCGCTCCGCGGCCGCGTAGCTGTGCGGAACAATACCAACAATTGTTTCTTAAATATATTAATTTGTGGTGTTTAGTTGATATGGAAGATGATCTAGTTCAGAAATGGCGAGAATTAGAAACGTGTAAAATATATTTTTTTCTTATTGCAGAACGGCATTGAACAGCCATTGGAAGAAGCGCGCCTCGTGGAAGAGATCCGCGTCCTGTGTCAGAGGAACGAGGCGCACGGTCTTCAGGGCGCGTCGTCCCCTTCTTCCGAGGACACGCCCCAGCGACGCAGGGTGGCGTCATTCACCACGCGCAAAATAAGCCTCACTTGCCAAACATTGTACAGGAACTCGAACGAACACTCTGCCGCTTCCGAGCCCATGCTTTCGCCGCCGAAAGGCATCTCCGGAAGACTCCGGTCGCCGCTGCCGAGTCCCGTACCTTCGCCCGTGAGCAGCCCCATACCGAGCCCCTCGCACAGGAGCCGATTTCAAGTCTCGCGAGTGTCGGATTCTTCGTCGATCACTTCCGAGAGCCCCTCACCGTCGACGCCGCCCGGATCGAGAAGTCTATTTCCGGTGTCTTCGAGATTCAAAGTTGTGTCGTTATCGGATCCTCCGCCGAGCATTTCCGTCGTCGCTCCGGACGATAGCGTGAAAAATTTTCACGGACCGATGATCAATGTGTCTAGCCAAACGGATAACGAATTCTCTCAGAGGCATCAGATAAAGAATAGCAGGTTTAGCGTCGTTCGTTACGGTGCGGCAAAGAATAATGACCGATTAGAAAACCCGGCGAAGCAGAGTAAAGAAGACTCGGGAGAGAGCCGGGGAAGTGGGATCATCGGAGAACTAGACAAGAAGTCCGACGTAAAAAGTGAAGGACTGACGATAGATGCCAAAAGTGTCGAAAGTATTGAAAATAGAAACGAAGGTATGAAGCAATTTGAAGTCATCACTAAGGACCTCGATAATCTCCTGGACGAGATGAGAGACGATAGACAAATGAAGAGGATCATGTCCGACGTCTCGAACGACAGCATCGAGGCTTCGGACTCCGTCAACATCGTCGAGCCCGAACACGCGCTCGGCGCCATCAAGAAGAACAAGAGCGAAACGAGCTTGGACAGCCCCGACCTGGAAGTGTCTCGGCTCATGAACCAATCCAAGCCGCAGTATGACAGTACGTCCAGCCTCGACATCTCCGGCAGCTCCATGGAGTCACTCAACACCTTGGAAGTTGACAATGTGAAAAAGAACGACATGATATCGGACAAGATCGACAACGACTTTGTTAAACACGACCGGGTCGTGTTCTCGATACAAGATGATGACGAACCGTTTACCGAAAGCGAGCAGGACGTGTTTCCCTTGCAAGATCATAAAAATCCGTTCATTTGCTCGATCGGGGAAGGGATATTTAAAAACCACGGGAGGAAACTGGTCAATCTCTCCGGCTCTTCCAACGAAAGCAGTCTCGAATCCAGCACATTCGAAGCCGGAGTCACCGTACACTTGCCACCGTGCTCCAACCAAGTCGGCATGCTGAACTCTTCCGTGTCTTCCAACGAGAGCGTTTCACCCAACATATTCGGGAAGCACATGAAGTTGCACGGGTCGGTGACGAGCTTGGAAGCCAGCATCAGCTCGGTCGATTCTTACAAGAGCGGAAACAACGCGTACGCCAGTCCGCTCTCTTCCACTTTAGGAACATTCACGTTTCCTTCAAACGACAACGCCTTGATGGACTCCGTCGACTCGGGAATATGCCAGTCGGAGAGGAAAACTCAAAATGCATCGTTGAATGAGTCATTTTCATCAAACGAGGGGACTCTCACCAGTAATTCCAATTTAAAATCCAATTTCTTTTCCATGGGTCGTGATTCTTCGTTATCGATCGAGAGCGACAACGGGAAGAGCACCCCGACTGAGTGTAACGTTGAAGTGGCTCCTCGTCGCGTCACGAGTCTTCTAGACGTTCCGTCTATCCAGAAACAGAGATCGAGAAAGATATCTTGGGTTGCGCCGTCCAACTTCAGCGCGTCTGCCCGACAGCCGTGCAGAAAGGAACCCGAAGAGCAGCCCTGCCAGGCGCCGAGGGCGCCGCTATCTTTGCCCGAAAAGCTGATGAGCATCTTCCATCCCGGCAATTATTTTTCCAAATTGACCGACGGCGGTGACAAGAAGGGGAGCGACTCCAGTCAGAGCTCATCCAGAAGAGATTCCCAGACGTCGACGGGCTCGTCTTCCGGCAGCTCGTTTTGGCCGTGGAACCTCGGCAGCGGCAGTTCGAGTAAAAGTTGCGATTCGAAAACGTCGGCGGCTCTCGACAGGCTCAAAAAGTACGGCGAGAGCTTCGAATCGGCGTTGCAGTTCGGGGATTCAGACACGAAGAACTCGCCGCAGACGTCTTTCGATGTCGCAAATATGAAATCTAATTCAGATAGCAGGATACAGAAGGCCACCACCGATTCGAGGACGTCGAGCCCGTTCTTTCATTTGAATGTCGAAACTAAACCGGAGAATGTTGAACAGTTTAAAGCAACCTCAAGTGTCGAGTCTAAGGCTTCTGAAATATTTCCATACGTTAATGTTGGGAAGGATGCGCTTGAAGAAATTTCAAATTTTGCATCAAGAACTCCAGAAATTTCCAATTTCAATGATGTGATTCTAAATGTGAATGTATCAAAAGCGCTCGATGTGAGTCCCCATATAAAAAATGAAACAACATTGTTCAATATAATTTCAAATATAAATTTTGAAACGATAGCCCTCGAAGCAAAGCCAAATGTAGGTATTGAAACAAAAGGATTTGAAGCGAGTTCAAATGTAAATACTGAAATAAAAGGATTTGAAGCGAGTCCAAATGTAAATACTGAAATAAAAGTATTTGAAGCGAGTCCAAATGTAAATACCGAAATAAAAGTATTTGAAGCGAGCCCAAATTTAAATACTGAAACAAAGGCGTTTGAAGCGAGTCCAAATGTAAATACTGAAACAAAAGTGCTTGAAGCGAGTTCAAATGTAAATATTGAAACGAGAGTGCTCGAAGCGAGTCCAAATGTAAATATTGAAACGAGAGTGCTCGAAGCGAGTCCAAATGTAAATATTGAAACGAGAGTGCTCGAAGCGAGTCCAAATGTAAATATTGAAACGAGAGTGCTCGAAGCGAGTCCAAATGTAAATATTGAAACGAAAGTGCTCGAAGCGAGTCCAAATGTGAATATTGAAACGAGAGTGCTCGAAGCGAGTCCAAATGTGAATATTGAAACGAGAGTGCTCGAAGCGAGTCCAAATGTGAATATTGAAACGAGAGTGCTCGAATCGAATCCAAATGTAAATATTGAAACCAAAGATCACGATTCTAGATTACAAGAGAGTGCGAGCCCGCCCGTTGATGCGAGACACCTGAAAGGCTTTTTGGATTCGGAATACTTCAAGCAAACGATATCAGAATGCGTTGTGCACCAATTTACGCCCTGTCCGGCCTCGACCGACTTTACCGTCAGATTACCGGATCATCGAGAATTTGCAACGAGTGCTTGCACGTGCGTGGGCAGCGGCGGAGACGCGTTGAAAAGTGCGTTACCGAATTTGGAGAGCTGTAAACCGTTTAAATTTGTAGGTGACGCCGAGCATACCGCGGTAGAAGTCAAAATTCTGGACTGTACCGACGATGAATTAAGTAAAGGAGAAATTATTTATATCGGAGAGCGCGCCGCTCTTCCAGACGTCGGCGGAGATTCCGCGATCGATACTCGGATACCCATTGATACATTTCCAAAGCGAGACGTTGCCGATATTGAGAGACAAAAGCCTCGAGAAGGTTTTGTAAACGAATTAGAAAAGGCGACGGAGCAAATCAAAATCGACAATTTAAAGTTAAACACGTCGCCCTTTTCAAATGAACGTATTGTCGATATAGATGAAGCCAAAGTTTCCACCGAAGAATTAGTGAAAGGACTGCCGTCGACGGAGGACGTCACCGGTGCGGAAGTGCGGGTCTCTTTAAGTTTGAAAGGTAGTGAAACGGGTGTCGAAAACACTGCGAGGGTCTCGCCAGAAACTGCCATATGTGAACGTGCGCCGGAGGATCGCGGCTCGGTGTCGGCGACAGTGTTAGGTAGTGAACAAAGTATCGGAGCATCGGAGAGTACAAATAGTGATGTAGTAATTTTAAAAGAAAGCGACGGTGAGAATGTTTGTGATTTTAAAATTAGTGAAACGGACCGCAGGAACGTTTCCGAGATCGTCGGCGACCTGTGCGACGAGGCCGAGAGGATCGTCCGCGATAAGCTGAAACCTGTCAGAAACTGTGATAAAATAGCCGAATTCGACGATACGGGTCGCGGTGACGCGCGTGCCGAGGGCGGGGCGTCCGCTCGCGACGGCCGCTCCGGGGGTGACCGTCGGGAGTATTCTAATAAAGTACAAAATGTAGTTTTTAACATATGTGATAGTAGCGAGAGAGACAAATGTATTATTAATGTTAACGATGGTTTTAAAACTGACTGTAGACGAGCGTCGGACGCGGCGAGCGCGCGGAGCGCGAGGAGTGCGGGGAGCGCGGGGAGCGCGGGGTGCGCGAGGTGTGCGATCGTCGATCTCGACGGGGAAGACCGGGTTCCGAACGAGAGTCCCGCGACGGCGGTCCCCGATCGCGATGAGAATTTGAAATACGACGAGTGCGAGGAGAGAATGTTGAAAAATTGCAGAGAGCCGGCGCGGCCGACCGACCTGCACGTCAGGACGAATCAGAACGTTGCGAAACTCGCCTACTCCGCCGTGCTCAAGCAGTCCATCGGCCTCGAAAACAAGAGCTCGCCCTCCGACAGGCAGCCGAGCCCCGAGTCGGGACCGTCGGTGGAAAATCTCCCGAGCAAAATTATCCGGAGGATAAAGGAAAACATCAGTCCCGAAAACACTTTAACGTCCAGCATGAGCAACACCAAGGCGCTGGCCCGGGAGCTGATGGAGCGGAGGAGCGTCTTGGGCGCGAATTCCACCATTTGGGACATCGCTTTGAAAGAGGGCGTGGATAAAATCGAGGCCATCTTGGAAAGGAAAGATTCCAAGTCGGGGGAAGCGGACAAGCTAGCGGACGACGTCATCTGCAGGCTGTACGACGAGCTGCTGGTCGAACCCTTGCTGGCCATAAAAGACGGCGACAATTTTAAAGACAACGCCAGCTTTGGCGGAACTATCGATCTGGACTCTGATTTGAAAAATTCAAGAGACAAAAATAGCAATGATAATTTTTCCAATAGAGAAAGTTTCGGGGATGACGATCGAAATTCTAATACTGATAAGTTAATCACCGACAACGTTTCGGTCAAGCGCGACACTAACGAGAACAGATCGAGCGAAAGAAGCCCCGAAGTGTACATAGACGAGTGCGCCGAGGTAGACGAAGGCAGCGACGCGCTCACCGTGCTGGATCTCATGTCCGACGATGTGACATTGTGCGACAACTCCATTTTGGGAGAGGACGTCGCCGCCTCGCTCGAGTGCGCGACGACGACGCAGACGTCCATAAGTGCCTTCAATAATGATTATCAAATTTACGAAGCTGCGGCTTCGACCCGTGCAGACGACCTCGTCGCGAGCGTGACGCGGATTTTAGACAGAAATCTTTCTAAAGATGTTAAAGAAAAAGATAAAATATCAGATGGGGAATCTTCGATAGTCGATGTTGTATCCAAAGATGTTACAAAACCGTTAGAACTGAATTTAAAAGAGACGGTGTCGATAGCCATTGACGTCGCGTCCGAAATGCTGGGGGAGTGCTCTAGAAAGTTACCCGCGATAGAAATACAAATTGATGACGAAACGAGAGATATAGAAGTCGGCGATGATTTTAAACCTATTTCTATTTTGAGAAAACCGGCGGGTGACGTTAAAGCCACGTCTTTACCGAAAGATATTCCGGAACCCAATAAGAGCTCCTTTCCTCTGTACGGGTTCACGCATCCGATTCCCTCGAAGAAATCCCTCAGAGGCCTTCCCGTGCGGTGCGGTAGCCTCCCGGAAAACTCCACATCCATCTCCGTGAGCCCGAAGAGCTTCCAAGAGACGTTGACGTCGCACCAGAGCCGCAGGGCCAAGGCGCGATCGCCCGTCAACACCCTGGGCAAGATGGCGCGCGACTCGCTGTACGCGCTCAACATGAACGAGGACGAGATCGAGGAGCTGCGCGAGTCGGGGAGACTGGCCTCCCTGGAGAGCGTCAAGTCTCTGGGGTCCGTCTCCGAGGACATAGAAGACATGTCCTCGAACTACGTGTGCCGGTCGTCGAGCGACTCCAAGAGCCTGGAGCAGGGGGTTTCGCAAGACAGTCTGGCGTCGCTCGGGTCCATATCCGAGACGGTCAGCGAGCCGGAGAACACCGGCGGCGCCAAGGGTTACGAAACTAATTAAATTTCAACTGTAGTAGAACAATAATCTGACAGTTATTTCAAAATACGCTGTGAACATTGGACAACCGTCTCCGACATAACTTAAACTCATGATTTCACATCACAAAGTTTACTCCAAGATTCCTTATAATTTGAAATTTTCAACATTTCACATACGGAGGTCGACGATTTATTTAAAATTATTCCAATATTTATTGCTTTCTGTGCGGGTGTGTAAGGTCCTGCCAGCATATTAATAATAATAATTATTATTATTAATTTGTCAGATATAATATTAACAAGTTAACCCATCCTATTTTCAGTCATTTTTCTCTACTCTACTACAGTAATTTTCTGCCGAGTTTGAGTTGATTTCATACAATAACAAAAAAAAAAAAATAACTACATTCAACACAACAAACGTATTTGATTATTGTCATTGGCGTAAAAGGAATGTACGAGATTGACTGTGTGAAAAAAAATTGAATGGGGTCGCGTGCGTCGGACCGTCGATTTAAAAAATATATATGTGATTCAAATTACCCTAGTGTTAGTTATTTTCTGTAACACAATCAATTATATTATAAATTGTTATCGGGTATTAGTTTAAAATACCGAACATTGTATGCGGCTACATTAACGCCGGCGGAAAAATTATCCATTTTTTTTTTTTAAATTAACGAGGAATTGACGCGGAGGATACGCGCGCGTACGTTGTAGCGCACGCGCGTTCATTGTAAATTTTCGTATTTTTGAAAATTCTTTGTGTTTTTTGAAAATTTTTAATATTTATGATGCGTATATATAAATATATATATATGATATAAACGACTAACAATTTTTTTTTTTTTTTAATATTAATATTATGTCCGTTGATAAAATTATATATATTTATATATTGTATTATTGGAAGTTGATAACTAATTTACTTAATTTTTATTATATATTATATTTCATTGGAAATTGTTTTGTATATTGTAAGATTCGCGCCCGTTGCCGACGTGATTTCTGTTTTAACACGATCGTTATCGATACAAAATAATAAATACGATTTGTGATGATAGCGGATTGATGTCTATACTTTAATGTGTGTAGTTGAATGAAACAGGTTCGGTGCTCACACACGGGTGCCGCAGCGGAGTGCAAATACAGTGATTGAAACGAAACACTGTCGATCGGTTCGAGAGTGGCAAAAAAGTGACGTTGCGGGTGACGTCACACGGCGATGTGTCCGTATCGCTTGTTAAAAGTGTATTTTTGCACCATTTAATAATGTAATTAACAAATAGGTCATTTTATAACACCACACCGCCCATCAGTTTTGATGTTTGAGGTGCGATTGGTAATCCGATTTTCCGACTCGAAACGCGCAGAAGTCGTTTTGGGGGTGGGGGGGAGGGGAGGGAGCAATTTTTTTTAATTTTACCAAAATTAATAATTTTTGTGTGAATGACGTGCATGCAGAGCCGACATGACAGCCGTCGCGAAACTGTCCGCAACTGGTGCAAGAAACGGGACTGTCTAGCTTGGATAATGTGCATGCAGTGGAGCGTCGGTTTACGAACTTGACTGTTACAAAATCAAGTTGTTGATAAACTGAAACGTGTAAAATGTAAATACAACTCGTGATTTTTACTATAAACAAAATATGTAGTAAAGTGTTATTGTTTGAAAGGGAAAATATTGAGTGTTTCAAGTTCATCTTACTAAAAACTTATCCGATAGTATTTGGTTTTTTTTTTCTACCGCTTTTTATAATGTTGCGGAAATGAGACGACGTGACTTTTTTCTGTCGTCGTCTTTTGCTGTTCGTTAAGAAGCTGATTAAGTTCTTCCGTGACTGCTTGAACTGCGGCGTTTGTTCGTAAACCGAGGTTCAGCTGTATCGAAAAGCAATTACAAAATGCACATTTTCAGTGTAATTAGAAAGTTACAAATAACAATTCTTAGGTCCAGTCGTAACTTTATATATATACGAAAAATATTCACATCACGTAGTAAATTCATTTTACTCTCCGATAGTAAAAAAATGAAAATCGATAGTTGAACATGGCGGACATTTCACAGCTGTTTCAAATGTCATCTGACGTCATATACGTCAATTATTTATTCAATATCCCCCTATTTTTAGTGACGCGAGTTGATCTGGTTGTTTTATACGTAATACGAAAAAATTTCTTCACCGATCTGACAACAGATATTGAAAAAAATCCATAGATAATGCATAGATCATCTGTCGCGCTTATAGACATCTCCATCTACGCTTTGACGTTAGTGAATTTGACATGTCAGCGTTGATAAAAAAGTGATTATCGTTCACACGACCGGGGCCATTATCGGTCGCTATATTTATTTTTTTACTTTCTTACCGTGGGGGTAGGCAGAGAGGATAGAGCGCCACACACTTCTGTCCTGACACACAATTCTCGCCTCATCCACATTCATACATCTTCTCATACAAGCTCGCCGATTGTTGAGGCTTCTAACAGAACAGTTTACCTGGTCGCGCCGAGTCTTCTGCGGACGTCCTCTATTTCTGGTGCCATCAACACTTGCGTCATATATCTTTCTCACCATTCTCTCCTCATTCATCCACTCCATATGACCGAACCAACTGAGTGATCCTTTTTTAATCTTACTCACTATACTGACATCAGCTTTACACTCTTTCCTTATTTCTTCATTCTTTACTCTGTCATAAATAGATTTGCCACAAATACGTCTAAGTGATTTATATTTATTATATATATATTTTTTTTTCAACCAGGTTTACGACATGTTACGCCATTTTATTACCGGGCGAAGTGCGTATTGCGCGTAATAAAAAAATGCGAGTCGGCAGAGGTGAAAGAGTGAGATAAAAATTAATCCAATAGAATAATTTTTATATATAACAATATTGTTACAGATGTCACGATTATCACAAATCACGTTGGCAACGTTTCGCGTTCGCGGGGGCGACTCTCGCGTTGACGTGCGCCGACCGAGGGGTAAAGTTTGCGACGTATTACAGTACGCAGATTATATGTAACGATTGGTTTTCTCGAACGCGGGTGGTGCTGCGAAAGTAATACATTTTTTTTTTTATATATATAATAAATTTTTAATTGACAAAATATTAAAATACTACTTTAAAACAATTTTAACAGAATATGATGACGATTTGAGATTCTCCCTTCTTATAACTAGGGTTTTTTTAATTTTTTTTTTTTTACATGACCACCCCCTTCCCCTCCTTCCGCGAGACGCTCGCTTATTCGATTGTCACATAATCGGAATGTGTCAATATAAATAAGACTTGATTTTTTTTTTAATAGAATTTTATTTCAAGTTTTGATTACGTCATTTTGATACCGGGATGCGAACCCGAAATTTTTTTAACGTGTAAAAAGTGTTTAAAAAAAAATGTTGAGTAGACTTTTTTTTTAAGTTTAAAGGTAAAAATTTAAAAAAATTTTTGAATTTTCTTTGTTTTTGTTACATTTTTTTTTTTTTGTAAAAACAAACTGAACATTTGAGGTTTGAGGAAAAAAAAAAAAATCTTTTTTTTTTCCTATACACAATTTGGTTATCAAATGGTGTCAATTTAAAAATAATATATATGGCAATTACCTCTACCCCTATTGTTTGTTCGGTTTGATGAAAGTATAAAGAATTGTATGATGACGTCATTGTCATTGACGTTGGGCGCGGAGCGAGCCGTCATTCATTGTCTATCAGATACACTACCGAGTTGCGATCATTCGTTCTTTGATAATTAAACAAGATAATAATCGCACGTCATCGTAACACTTGTATCGCATCACCGCCCCTTTTTTTTGATCTCTTTCCGATTTTTATTTCAAATTCAAATGATGTTCTTTTGTTTTTTGATGAAAAAAAAATTACATTTTTATTAATTATTACGTATTATAAAAAAAAATGTTTAATTTAATGAAGCGAGCTAATGAAGCTTAGCCGGAAGAAGAGCAGTATACCTGAAGGCAGTAGGACGTAATTCCGGGTTCGAGTCCCGGTGTTGGCAGCTCTGAATTTTTTTTTTTTTTTTTTGTAATGTTTATTGAATTATTATTTTTTTCTAAGCTTTTATACGCAGTAAATCTTAAAAAATTTTTTTCACACAATCTGTTGTATCGCGTAAAGGGTCAGAGCTTGTCCTCTCGGGTCGCAGTGACGTCAGAGTCGCCCTGTTAATAATATAAACTTGTACAGTAAAAAAATAAATATATATATATTTATATGTTTACTTATTGTAAAACAGATACTTAAATTATTTCTGTAGTTATATATATTAATTATAAAATTATTTTTTTCTTACCAATTTGTGCACAGCTGGCCAGCCAGCGCCGATCGATGATCGGTCTCTCGTCGAGTTTATAAATTGATCGTGTTCAATTTGCGATGTTGGCGTCCGGGCCGTCGGCCAGAGTGGTAGATACGTCGCTGTCGCCAGGCCGCGTACAACTACACGTTGTCGAATGATATTTATGTTATACTGCGCATCTACCGCTCTGTCCGCGCGGACGTGCGCGTCTTTTGCGGCCGGCTGTGATGTGATTTGTATGGAAAAATGAAAAGAAATGTACTATACAATTATTATAGTGATTTATTATTAACTATATACTGTTTTTTAACACCAATCATGAAATAGTAATTTTAATATCTTTTAATCGTAGGTAAATTATTGAAATTCAAACAATGTTTATATTATATATCTTATATATACATATATATATGTTTAAAATAATAAATATGTTTAAAACATTATTGTATATTATATATATATAATATAAAAAAAAATATGATTGCGTGTATTTCGTCGTTTGAGAGATGACAGCCCGCGTCCGGGACGCGAACGTGCCCCTCGGACTAGCCAGTCGAAGAAGCACGGTGGTCAGTAAATGCCGGTATTAGTTTTGTAAGGGTTCAAACTTGTGTCCGTTTGTTATGTTTGCATCGTCCCATGTTGGAAAGGAAGAGAAAAATTAAAAATGAATTCCCACTTTCCGTGATTCAATTCCGACGTGGACCAAACAAAGCTGCAAAAGGGAACTATCCGCATTTAAGCGCTGTTTAAAAAAAATTAATGTTGTTTTTACTGATCTCAAATGCGCGTAGTGAGATTTTTAAATTTTGCCCGTAGAAAATATGGCGCACATTTCGCAATGGGGTTATTGGAATATTAATTCGTATTATTCGTTGGTGTATTTATAAAAAAATAAATCGTACAATTTTCGCCCTTTCCATTCGTCAAAAATACAATTATAAAATACATTCGAGGACAAGTATAAATATGACATGCTTAGTTTATATATGACAATTCAAAATGAATACGGGTTTCTGTTCAATTTAGTTTATCGACCGTCACATAGAGCTGTGTAAATGTGACAATTTTTTAAAGCTTCGATTACAAAAAAATAAATGTAATTGTGATTTTTTTTTTTTTTTTTTTTTTTTCCACCTGTAATGATGAGCCTGCATGCACTCTTGTCTCTGCGCTACCGGTGCTGGCGACACCGTCGCATTATCGTCAAAGCGACATTATCGTGTGCTGATGTGCATTGTGTAATACAAGCACAAAAGAGAAAAATTGACAGCCCCGTTAGTCCAGACGTAGAATGCTTTCGTCACGATTGCGGAACCTTTAGGTTTGACTACTGTCTAATGTTAAAAAAATATGTATATTTTGATGTAACTAATATTAATACAAATTAAATGAATCAACTTGAAAGATATATATATAGAAAAAAAAATATTTATCGCTATCAGGATTCGAATCTGGAGCTTTTCCTATCTGTGAAAACGCGTTATCCAGTTTCGCCATATCAAATTGAGTAGTTTTTTAGAACTTGTATTTTATGATTCTTTCGAATTGATACATTTGTTGTACCATTTATAAAAATGACGAATTTAAAAATATCACACAGAAAAATTGCAACTATACAATAATAATATGTTAAAAAAAAAAAAAATTTTTTTTTAGCTGACACAGTTGGTATGAATACGTGAAAGATTATTAATTTTGTGTCGAATGTACTATTTGTAGACATTTTAACCCACGTGACGATTGATCACATCACTCGCGCGTGTCCCTTCAAGATTTGAATGAATCGTGACGGCCAGTTTTGACCTCTGTCTCGCCATTTTTTTTTTTTTCATTTTACGATCGATTTCATCAGATAGCGACGAATTGGGAAGCTGCACGCTAAAAAGCATAAAATAGTATTTTTTAATTATTATTATTATTTTTTTTATTGAACATTCAGTTCAATTCAATTGAAAATGTTTCAAAACGTTGAGAACTATTTATTAAAAAAAAATTGTTGAAATTAAATGCGAAAAATACATTTATTACCAAAGTGATGTGTCAAATTTATTATTTTATAGTGACATCTATTTCTATTGAAGGGAAGCTACTTATTAAAATTAACCTTTTAAATGTCACGAGCGCGTTAACACGTCAAGCTATGAGCATGTTAACGCGCACTTTTGTACCTCGCAAGCTTGCAGAGATACAAGTCATGTTTTTAAATGATTTTGCCATCTGTGAACGGCATTTTCTTGTGACGTCTATTTTTATCGGAGGGAAGCTGCTTTTTAAATGCCATGAGCGCGTTAACACGCCAAGCTATAAGCGTGTTAACGCATTAACACGTCAAACTTTGTATGTCACGCCGAGCTGTAAGCGTGTTAACGCATTAACACGTAAAATTTTATATGTCACGCCAAGTTAATAAGCGTGTTAACGCGTTAACACGTCAAATTTTATACGTCATCCCAAGCTATAAGAGTGTTAACGCAGTAACACGTCAAACTTTGTGTCACGCCAAGCTATAAGCGTGTTAACGCATTAACACGTAAAATTTTATATGTCACGCCAAGCTATAAGCGTTTTAACGCGTTAGCACGTCAAATTTTATACGTCATGCCGAGCTATAAGCGTGTTAACGGATTAACACGTCAAACTCTGTATGTCGCGCCAAGCTATAAGCGAGTTAACGCGCACTTTTAGACCTTGCAAACTTTCAGGGAGATCAAAGTCATATTTTCAAATCATTTTGCCATCTGTGAAAGACAGGCCCCAACTTTTGACACATAAGTCAAATCTAGTGTGTCTGCGCGGTGTCTTCCATCTCAAATATAGTCGACAATTAAAAGGTTAATTTTAAACGAAATTCGCAAGATGGCGCCAGGTTCTCGGCACGATTTTATAATTATATACAACTATTTTGATTGATTTTTGTTTAATAGATTGCGGGGAGGTTTTTTTTATTTTTTCTTTGACTTTGGTCGATTATGTTGCAATATTTTTCGGTAGTGAAAATGTTCAGGTGATGTCGTAGACGTTCCGTTCGCGTCCCGCCGCCCGCGAAGCACAGCTCTCGTAGAATTACGGTATTTTTCTACTCGTATAATTGAAAATCAAAAGGCACCTAGTGTCGAGTAATATTAATATATATATAATATCATGTCCGATATAATTTGTCTATGATATCACACTACGATGGATGTGTTGAGGCATTTTCCTGCCTGAACTATATTAGCATGTAGGAAATAAGAATGTTTAGCTAAATGATATATGGCCCAGTCACACAGTCGTTGTGGAGTATATAATAAATATACTGAAATTGTACATAAATACATATGATGTTTTGATCAAAATTTGCTTTTTTTTATTTTTTATTCCTTCACCCATCTCTCGATAATTAGGTTAGTATTATTCGTTTACATATAGGCCCGCTTGAGATCCCGAGTCCCGGCACGGAAGGTGGAACGAGAAATTTAGACATTAGAGAAGTTTGCCGATCTCGGCTTTTTTTCAACTGGCGATGGAGGAGATACACAGACATTTATTATCCACACATATACACTAATGGGCAGGTGATAATACTTAAAACAAACTTAATCTATAATTAATTCTATTTCGGATTATCTTGCGATGTTCCTCTGGATCTTCTTCCGGAGACCTGGTCTCTAGACAGGCTATCAGATCGGTTGCTCCTGGGTAGGTTGCGATGAACTGTGACTGTCTATCTTCCGACTCTCTGTTACGTTCTTGTCGGATTTCTGACGTTGACTGTCTGCTTCTGCTGGTCGACCTCGCGACGTCTTCTGGCTTCTGAGATTGACTTTCAACTTTCCCCTCTGATTTTTAATTGCTGACCTTCGACTGCCAAGTTTCAACTTCCGACTCCGACACCTTCAACTGGCGTCCAACCAATGGCGTTCTGGCCCTTTTCAAGTACCCGCGACGAGGGCGTACTCGAGAATCTATGGAAAATTGTGGTGTTTTAGAACTTCAAAATGAAATAAGAATCATGGTATTGGTTTTATTGGAAACACCATTTTATGCCATTATTTCGCGCATTTGGGCGCCGCGGTTGGCTCGAATATAGCGCAGTCTGGAAGTACAATTTATGACCACTTCCTGGAGCAGCTGTGGTCGTATATCGGCAATAACGGAGAGTATGTTAGCTTCCAAGTCGTCTATCGTCTCTGGTTTATATATCCCAATAGAAAATAATCCAAGGGTGTTCAATCAGACGGTCTTGGAGGCCAATTCACACATCAGTAATGTGGTCATCGAATGTTTCCTTCAATAAATAGATTGTGGCGCGCGTTGTGTGGCATGTTGCGCCGTCTTGTTGAAGCCGCAGCTCTTCCACATTAAATGGGGAACGAAAAAGTCGATAATCATGGATCTATAGCGCTCTCCATTGACTAACGTTCTGGCCTAACGGCTTCTTCGGTGCGCACTGTACGACATCTCTGCGGATCAATTAGAGTATGCGTGGTGCGAAATCGATCCATGGTTATTCCAATTACTTGCTCGTGTGGACGATTATGTCGACCGTAAAATGGACGTAGCGCACGGTAAGCTTCGCGAACTGAATCACGATATTCGGTATATACATTGTGAAATGGTAAACCAAACTGAGCACAAATCAGATGTCAGCTGTCAAATTGGCTGTCGCTGGAAAAAGTGTTGACTATTCGAAAAATAAATACGTAAGGGGAAGGTTAAAATTTCACAAATCTGTGACATCATTTATGGTTGTTGTAATTTTAAGTATTTTTTATTAAGGGATTTTGACAGTGAAAACATATCGTAATAAACATAATAACTATTTAACATGCGATAATAATAATAAAAAAATCCACAAAAAATATTTGGATACAAAGTATGTTTAGATAAAAGAAGTAGAAGGGTGGGGAGGTTGCAGCTAACGTTGCGGTAAAGGGAGAGCAACACGAGTTTTTATAGGTATATTGTGGTGGTTCATAAGAAGAACCCTTTGAGCTTAGTAAAAACAATTAAACAATCAGTGCGCCCGCGTTTAATTAAGGTTAGATATAAGTAGTAACAAAATTTTTCCTTTATTCATATTTCCTTGTGTTGTGAATTTGAATATAGAAAGACAGATTAATTTAATTTACATCCCCGCCATCTCCTCGTGACCACCACAAATATTGATTGCGCAATGACTAGAACGCCGCGTTCATATCAACTAAAACATCTACATCAGAATAGTGTTTCTCTGCTTTTTTCTCTTGATTGCCACCTTGGTTCAGTCTTGATATAACTGTGTGGTTCAATGTCGCTCATATTTCTATTCGTGTCTCCAGTAAGGCGAGATATCCTTTCAATCTTTCAGGAGTATAAATATAGCGGGTAAAGAATTGCATTCCAATTTAAATTTCTCTGATATATTTATGGACAAAAGATCTGGGTTGAATGAACGAGTACGGCGAACAGTTGCTGCGTCTATGGAAACATCAAAGCCTGTTAGGGATGCACAACTAGAGATCGATATTTTTATTTCTAAGATGTGTACATTTTTATGAATGAATTTCTGTCTTTAATACACCCAAACCGATTAGTAGTGTCTTAATAATGGCCAGTGTTTCCACAAAACGTATTTATAATAATAATAATGTGTTTATTCCAGCGTGATCGGGTTTTTATTTTAATCCGATTCGCCATAAATATAATATATATTATATAATGTAATGAAAAAGAAAATCAATGAAAATATTAATAAATAAAAAAGTTCTCCCATATATACATAAATATTTCAGTCAAGACCATTATTTTTATGTAGCTATTCTGTAAGCGTAGCCATTCTCTGGTCAGGGAGTCAGCTTTCCATGAGAGCGCCGCTTGCACCAGAGAGTCGGTGCTGAGCGCTGAGCTCCAGCCGCAGCTTTACGCCAGCAACTCGATGTCCCAGAAGCGGAACGAATCCATGTATACGGCATTTGGTAAACATTGTAGATGCGCTGCAATAACGCGCCAATCCGAACAGTATTTTCTGTACGAGTATCATTTATCATTGTTGAAATTATAATAGATTTTTAAAAATAAAGCTGTTTAGAATACATAATTTAGCATTTCGGTAAAATAGTAACGTCTCCTGACGACAGATTTAATTGCTGTCTGTGTCTCGGATAAAATGTACAACGTTGTAGGACAGCAGACGTCACGTCATATTGTCCGATTTATTTGACGAGGATTATCAGGGTCTATTTTTTTCGTATCATTTCAAAAATAACCGAAAGTTGCTGTGTATAAATATTGTGACATTTGATTTGACCTATCGTACCGACCCCGAGGGATACGGTGTCTGATTGGCGTGAAAGCTAGACGAATGGGGTTTGTTGACAAGAGGGACTTCCGGACGAACGGCCGAGGAGCGCGCACCGCGCTCTTCGCGGGGCAAATGGCGGTTTTCTCCCGTGATGGATTCAGAGATGAACATGATCCATTTGCGAGATTAGGGTAGACTCCGCTGCTATCAGTAGAGAGGCTGATGGGCTCGACGGACTCCATAGTGACGAGACGGCATCAGGGTAACCTTCTGGAGGTGGAGATCACTTCTGGTACGGGGGCGTGGCGGCCTGGACCAAGGATGCGACAACACCCCACGGCAAACTGGGTATAAATCGATGTATGCTAAATCGGTAACATTCTGTGTTTTCACTAAGAGGAAAGTTTAATTAGAAGAAAGAAAATTCAAAAGACTATTATCGTGCCTATAATGTCGGATTTGTTATATTTCATGTAATTAAAGTCTAAATAATCTGTTGACTGTAGTGTTGTTACTGTTTGACATCATTTCCATCCATCATAGACAGCCATTCCGACACCATACACACACACACACCCGCAGACTGAGCCCAGCCGAAGCCAGAAAGCTACGTAATACGTATATTCCATTGGTTAGTAAGATGGTTAATTATAATTTGAAATATATATTTAGGGGGAAGAGGATGGGTTTTTTTCACGTAGGTATTATTTGGTCCAGGAAAAAAAAGGGTGAGATGTCTGGGGGAGTTGTAGGGATAAATTTATTTTCCTCAAGGTGCAACTGCAATGGTTTGACTGGACTTAGACACCGCCCACCCAGGAATGCAGATCTAATTAGTAATGGGAAGAATCTTGTTTTATATAAGGTATTTATTCGGGTATGGGTGACTCGTTGGAGTTTCTTAGGTGGGTAGTTAGGCCGGAATGCATAATGCATGGGTGGGACTCCTCCTATCCCTCGTGTTTTGCAACTCTGTTAGTCTGTCCGTTAAGTGTGACTCAATCCATTTTATGTCTCGTCCATTGTCCCTATTTTGGGAGTATTTTTGATGAATGTTCCCTGAGTGTCTGCCTTGAACTGCTGCACCTTAATTTTCCATCTGTATGTAAAACTGTGTTATATGATTTTTTATGAATAAAGATAGCACTTAAGGGACGCTGGAGGGTCTAAATTTTAAATCTTAATTGCTAATAACATTATTTTCTTTTACCGTTTCACTTATACTTAAATATGTAATTGAATTAATGTCGCGTATTTTTATTAGCTGTGATGAGTGGGACTGACAAGAAAATCTCAGCTTCTAAACCGGTCCCGGAAAAGGGTGGGTTCTCCCCCCTCCAGCTGTCCTTTACTAGGGTGCAACCGAACAAAATTCGGATGATGTTGTATATTTATATCGGGAAGGGGATGGTCGTGCTGCGTGCGAGGTCTTAAGAATTAACTATATTAAATTATATTAAGATCGACGTGACAAGGGTATAAAAATATCTAAAATAATACAATCCGTTATTATTGATCATTTATTTCTTAAAAATAATAACTAAGCACTATAAATTAATGCAAGATAAAGAATAGTAAACAAATAGATATTAATTAATTCATCGTAAGATTGAGAATATTATAAGAAAAATATATTATGGTAGATTAAAAAGATAATCTTGGAAACTAGAAAGAATTTTTAGATAGTTTTCGTTTGAGGATCCGAGCGTCTGAAGGGCGTGAGAAGTTCCACAAGAGAGAATGTTTCTATTCGCAAATAGATCCCGGGTGGCTTGGACATGTGATCAGAATTGTTGATGAGCTTAAAATCACGAACAGTGAGTTAATCACTGATATATTTGAGTCACACTCACTATCGGTGATTGAATATCGTGATTCGTGATCATTTTTTTTATATTTGGTTGTGAACCGTGATCCAGCGCTTGCGCATCTGAGACGAAAATATTCACGAAGGAATGACGTTAACGAGTAGATTTTGCACGTTTTGCGCATTTGAACCGAAAATTTAACCTGATAAATAAACTCACATTTTTTTAAAGTGTTTTTATTCTCCCTTTGATGAAGTTACATTAGATATATGTTCTTATTTATGCTGGAATATTTTTTTAAAATTATATTTATTTCATGTATTGTGATATCGTATTATCGTATATATCGAAAGTTAACTCAGTACATTTTTTCGGGGATCTTAGTAGGAAGACGCCCAGGTAACACTAAAAGATAGAATCTATGTAAAGATAGGGGTGCAGTCATCGTAAAGTGGAGTTGCCTTGTTAAGAATATGGACCCCAATACTCCTACGATAAAATAAGAAAAAGATAATCTATTTTTCTGTGGCGCATGTGAATATATGCACTTGAGAACGGATGCCTCAATGCTAGAAGAGTTAAACATTAAATATTTCCGAATCTTCAAGATATTTTTGTCTCGTCATCACATACACACGAAGTCATCATAGAAAAATTGATGGACCAAGGGAAAGACAGATTATCAACACAAGTATTTACCATTCAAGATTAAACACAGAGCTCCTAGACTGCATAAGAAGTAATACAGACCGGAATAGGTCGGCAATATCCCACCGTCGGATCGACCGACTGCGATGTCAACGCATAGAACTGCAGAATTAATAATAATAATAATAAAATTAACGAGGTTCCACGGATCTCAATTACGAGGGAACAATTAGATAAGGTGATATAGCTGATCGAAATGAAAAAAAAAAAAAAAAATTGCACCTGTACGACTGCAAATATAAAAAAAAATTCTACAACTTTAGTAGAGTGTGGATAGCCGCAGTAGTATCCATAAAAATAAATCAGAGGATTGAAAGCTCAAGATTTGAAACACTAATAAAACTAGAGCACTAATTAATAACTCGATCTTATCTAACTTAATAATAGTACATTACTAGAACGCAGGTACGAAACACTTAAAAAAAACGACAACCAAAGAAACGTGTTACAATTGATTTGAATAATCGAATGTTGTCAGTTTTCTTCTTCGCGGTAAAATTTAAGCTAATTGATTTATATTTTCTATGACATGTGTGTACGACAATGTTTTTCATAATTTTTCTTTCGAGTGCTCGTGAACGAACAGTACGCACATCTCAGTTGCTTCTCTTCGGCGTGTGTGGCCATGTGGCCGCGCAATCTTTTATTCGAAGTGCATTTATAACTGCACACAGAACACTCGAACGGTTTCTCACCAGTATGCTTGAACATGTGACTGTCTAAACTTTGCTTTTCAATACATTTGTAATTGCACTGTGTACACGAAAGCGGTTTATCTCCGGTATGAGTGAACATGTGGCTGCTCAAACGAATTTTCGTAGCACATACATAACTGCATTTGGAACACGCAAACGGTTTCTCTCTAGTGTGCGTAAGAATATGGCGATTTAAGTGTTGTTTTGTAGTGCATGTGTAGCTGCACTCGGAACATACGAGCGGCTTCTCTCCAGCATGTGTAAACATATGGCTAATCAAGCTTTTTTTCGCTGTACATTTATAGTCACACTCAGAACATGCAAATGGTTTTTCTCCACTGTGTATGAGCATATGGCGCTTCAAATTTTGTTTCTGTGTGCAAGAGTAAGAACAGTGTGGACATGAAAACGGTTTCTCTCCAGTATGTATGAACATGATATGGGTTTTTAAGCTTTTTTTCTCAATGCAACGATAACTACAATCAGAACACGCGAACGGTTTCTCTCCCGAGTGCGTTAAAAGGTGATTATGTAAAGTGCGTTTTCTAGAACAAGTGTAATTGCACTGGCTACATGTGAACGGTTTATCCGCTGTGTGAGTGAGAGAGTGATACTTGAGAGAACTTTTCAGAGCGCAGGTATAGCTGCACTCTGAACACGCATAAGGTTTGAGTGTTGAATGGATGCGCATGTGTTCACTGAGGCGATATTTACTCTTAAATATTTTATTACATTGAGGGCAAGGAGCTTCGCACGGTTCGTTTCTTTTGTGTCGGCTCTTCCTTTTACTTAGGAGGCGGGCTTGTCGTCGAGCTTCGGCTGGAAAAAAAAGAAAATATTTAAATTATCATTATATTAGTACCAAGAGGCCCTTTTACTGGAGCATCTCTCTGACCAGTATTGGACTTGTATTCGTGATCGGAGGAGCTGAGATAATCTTCAAGTACGGGGACCCGGTGGGATCACAGGGTGTGGGTGTCCCGCTGGGGTTTGCTGGGATGGACGAGACCTAGCGGAGCATTTTATTGGCTCTCTCCCTCGCACTCTTGCGACCTGAACTGGGTGAATTTCTGTCGGATTGTGACCGAGTTCTGCGACTTCTACACATACAAGTGACATTTACCTTCCCCTTTTGGGAGTGCACGACTTTCACAGCTTCTGGCTGCCTTCTGGAATCAATATGATAACGAGTCTCACGTCAAATTGATACCGTACCGATAAATATTGTCCAGGTATGGCTTTGGTACAATGATATCGGAGCCAACCTGTATCGGTTAATGACAAAATGTAATAATTGTGCCATATAAGAAGAAAAGAAAAAGTAAACTATGAAAGAAAGCTTGGCGGGTTTTGTTAATTAACAAAATAGCCATTATTGGGGCGCTGAAAATCCTCCATTGATACACCCGCGCAGAGTTGGACCCTATTTCTTTCGGGAAGCAAGAGGCAATGCTGTAACCATTAATGGTAATCGCTATCGTCACATGTTGTAAAACTTCTCGGTGGCCGAATTGGGTCGATTGAGCCTGCAGCACATGTCTTTCCAACAGGACGGTGACACCTCACATACCACCCGAGCTACGCTCGAAAATTTGCGAGAGATTTTTCCCGGTCGCATAATGTCAAAAGGTGGCGATATCGATTGGCCTCCACGTGGCCGATAATTGTAATAAATTAAATGATCGATAAATAAAAAGAAAATTAAATTTCTTTATTTTTATTTACTAGTTATTCAAAAACAACATCGGCCTGGAACATAATATTCACCCGTACTCATAGGACACTTTGATACCAGTCGAAAGAGACAACTGCAAGATACTTAAGGACACTTTTAGAGACAGTGGAAGTTTTGAACGTACGGCTATCGATCAAAAACAAAGCACAAACTAAAACGAGAGTGTATAAAAAAGGTTATTTTTAACGCAATGTTTGTATCAAATTTTATTCTGATAAACAAATTTTAAGTCAAAACCTAACCTAACTTAATGTAGTGTCAGGTGGTTTTAGACCATCATAAAGTACTCTAATATTTCCTAAGTTTAATTAGAACAACAGTTACCGAATAATTGTCGACTACAAAATGCGCAAATATCAAAATATTCATTTTTACGAAAGTCAAAATCGCATCTTCTCACCAGAACGCTGGCCAACTTTGTTGGAAACTTCAAATTTTTCCACCTTGATTTCAAGAACTGGTACATTTATATCAGTCTGGAACATGTCTCCGCTTACTTCTTCATTGCCACTCTCAACAGGCGATCTTGGTTCAGACTTGATCGTGGAACTTCCCGGTTCGATGTCGTCCATGTTTCTATTCGCGTCTCACAGTTTCCAGTGAAGAGAGAGATCCCATCAATCCTCCAGGAAGATAAATATAATGATCAGCTAACTGCGTTCAAACTTATTTTTTACAGCGTCTATCAACAATGAATTAATTTATGAAAATACACACAACGGCAGAGAGTTTCTGGATCTATGGAATCTTCTGTCAGCCTGGTAGGGATGCTTCTTTTAAATCGATATTTTTAGATCAAATATATCTATGGAATCAAATGTAAGAGATTTCTACAAAATATTGACTACTTTTACTATTGAGTTTAATATTGTGTTGAAACCAGTCAAATACTCAATCCCCGTCCCTTTCGTCCATCCAATAATCTATACTTGTCCCGCTCTGGCCGACTCATAACTTGTGATTTCGCCGACGGAGGCACAGTTTGCGCTCCGATAGCGAACTACCAAGTTCTTGTGCACTTTTTGTACGTCCGCGCCGTGCGTAACGCTGGGACCGCACAGAGGAAGTGTATTCAATATTTCTGGAAGTACAGTGATCTCTCTGTTCGACACAATAAACGTGCTCGTCAACCGGAGGTGAAGACGACGCCCAACCCAGGACATTAAAGCAATATAGGCCAGATCCATCTGCCCTTATGTTTCTTCAGACTTCCAATTCGAGTTGTGTCATCTTATTAAAATTACTCTAGATACAGTCCACGGGGTCTTATCCTACCACATTGTATTATTTTCGAATTCGAAATGGCCTACTTATCAGTTTTACGCTGCAATAGATTAACCGCATTATTCACATTTACATTACGTTTAAAAATGAACCTCTTTATGGTATTTCAATGTGAAAATGCGTATCGCGTTGTTATTTATCACTCATACTCAGAGCAAAGTCCATGTATTACCTTTAACTTGCATGTAGTGGTAGTGGCGTAAATTAAAAAAATGGTGCCCAATATAAAAGGAAAAAATATTGGCCCCTTATAAAAATGACGACTTATTATTTATTGAATGTTTGATAACTGATTATCTAAATAATTTTACTTCTTCAGCGGTCTATGATAATTCGTGTTGAAGATTATGTAAAGTAGTTAATGTCACCAATAGGGATTATTTGTGTCAGAAGAATGTTTGTGGTTAGAATCGAAGCCCTATACCTCCTCGCTTTTCCCGTATGTATATGAAAAGTTATCAATACCAAAGTGTTTGTGGCTAGAACGGGCGTATTATGAATGAAATAATACTTATGATAGTTGCGTTTATTTACATATTGAATTTATATTGTTTGTTACATTACACAAAGTTCAGTAAAGGCAGCGCAGAGGTGCGTGCGACTAAATGTCTCCTAGTGTGGTCGGTTCTAGGTTTCCTCGGACTGGTTGCGGCGCGACGTTTTGTTGTCTGATTTTCTGCGGGTACCAGTTGGACTGTATGGTTGTCAGATTAATGCTTACGCGGCCATGTCTGTGGGTAGGGCCACCACAGGTCTAAAAAAATTGATAGCGTCTTTTTGACTTTTATGTGCACATTTTCGCTTTGGGGTGACGGTCTGGTTCCAAATGAATAATACTGATTGATAAGAAGAAAAAGAAATATAGTATTCTTGTTTTCCTGTATAATCAGTGTTTTTTTCTTTAAAATGTCGTACTTACGTTAAAAAGAAATCGATATTTAGTTGTCCATCTCTCACAGGGCAAAATCACTTCATATTCCATAGACATACAACTATTATCTTTTTTCTTGACCGTTAAGTCTTCAAATATTTGCGCCAATAAATTGAATTTTTCGGTCGATTATCCGTTTTAACATGTTAATGTTTCTAAATTACAAATACGGTTTCTCGATTTGTGTGATCTGTTTATTTTAAACTTGAAAGATTGACGCGGTACGACTATGGATGCCGCCATTCCCGCTGTGCCGGACTCGAAGTCATCGGCTGAAAGCGACCTTGAAGGAAATGGCTCTGAAATGATTAATATACATTCTAAAATAATTATCCGACCCGCTTGTGAGTATATTTTCTACATTTGTATATGTTTCTGAGAATGTATGACGTAGATTAGTTTTAGTATTTTATATGCGATCAGGTTATAGCCTAGCCACGAAAAACTATCTTAGCTGCTCGTCAACCAATGCAGTAGTTTAAATAATGCTAATTGGATATTTTTTAATCTATGCTCTGGCTACTATTCTTACCTCGCCAATTTTTTGCCAATACTACTACATGGGCACACATAAAATCGATAGCTAAAAACTGAAATGAGATCACTTAGACGTATTTGTGGCAAATTTATTTATGACAGAGTAAAGAATGAAGAAATAAGGAAAGAATGAAAAGCTGATGTCAGTATAGTGAGTAAGATTAAAAAAGGATCACTCAGGTGGTTCGGTCATATGGAACGGATGAACGAGGAGAGAATGGTGAGAAAGATATTTAGGGGTTAGGACGGTGGTTAAATGAAATAAATGTGATTTGCGTGTTAAGGTTTATTTTGACAGTATGATAAAAACAATGAAAACAGATAGAATTAAAGAATGAATCAAGATGTAGAAGGTGCACGTGTATTATGAAATGAAATGAAGCGATTTGGCGGTCTCGGCGGCGCTCCCTGAAACTGGGGAGACTGCCTAGCGGTGAATTATCGAGCCAGGCTTGTAGCAGCAGCCGGCAGCGCTGTCGCTAGCGTCGATGCCGACTGAAATGGCGGTAGATTTAAATTCCGATCGCTACAGATATATGATGCAAGTGTTGATGGCACCAGAAATAGAGGACGTCCGCGGAAAACTCGGCACGACCAGGTGTAAATCAGATAATGGAGGATGGTTCTGTTAGAAGCCTCAACAATCGGCGAGCTTGTATGAGAAGATGTATGAATGTGGATGAGGCGAGAATTGTGTGTCAGGACAGAAAAGTGTGGCGCTCTATCCTCTCTGCCTACCCCCACGGCGAATCGGCGTGATGGTAAGTAAGTAAGTAAGTAAATAAGTATATAAATATAATTATTAATTAAATGAAGAATAATAAGAAGGAACGTTGTATTGTATAGAACTTGAATACATGACATTTTTATACTACAATTTTTTTTCACTTTTTAATGCTTGATATTTAGAGGAAACGTATGACAGACACTAACTCGCCATTTAAGCTCGTGAAAGTATTTTTTCTCATAAAAAATTCTAAATACCAAACGGTAACACGAGTTGACAGCGTGGGTGCTTGCGAATATTTTCGATCACGGTATGGTAAAGGTTAAAAACACGCGCTTCGTATGTTGTTAGTTTTTGTGCTCGTGATTCGGCCCGTCCGTCAGCAGATTAAATCAAAATGATTTCGTACGCGCCGAGCTGCAACCTTCCACGCGTTTACCTTCTGCTGCACCTACCGCGCCCGTTCTTCCATTCTCACCTTTAACTGCGGCGTCAAATTGTCTTACAATTTAGTGCATTTCTTCGTATTTTAATATATTTTATTATTTATACATTGTAAACATACAATTTTGATGGTAGTATTAAGTGTTATTTCAATATTAGCATCAAGCTTTTGACTTCGAACTTCGCAACAAATTTGTTATGGAAGTTTCTTTACATTTATTGGTATCTACAATATTCCCGCCGGGAGATATTCATTCTTATTTTATTTATTATATTCTGTGCAGAGGTGGTACGTTATACGTCTTGGAGATTGTTTAATACACTAAATTACAACGTTCTTTCTCTCCCGGTGATGTGCTCATGACGCACAGTGACCCGACCATCGTAGTTGGTGCAACAGATTATAATGGAAGTACTGACTGAACCATGCGTATATATTATAAAATGTAGGATCGTTAAATAACTGTCTGTATATTGCGCGAACATGACCTCATCAGTTTTGCGAATTTTATTCCGATTATTTATTTCAACATTATTTCAGATAATTGTTTTGGAAAAGAAGAAAACGAGGACAATAAAAAAGAAGACTGCGATGAGAACGGGGAAGAAGTAAGTGATGAGAATAAAAATGAAGATAGCTATGAGAACGAAACCGAAGATAGTGATGAGAACGAAGAAGAATATAGCGATGAAAGCGATGAAGAAGGTGGTGGTGATAGTAAAATGGAAGATAGCTATGAGAACGAAACCGAAGATAGTGTTGAGAACGAAACCGAAGACAGTGATGAGAACGAAGAAGAATATAGCGATGAAAACGATGAAGAAGGTGGTGATGAGAACAAAAATGAAGATAGCTATGAGAACAAAAACGAAGATAGCGATGAGAACGAAGAAGAATATAGCGATGAAAACCGGGAACAAGATGGTGATGAGAATAAAAAGGAAAATAGCTACGAGTACGTAAAAGAAGATGGTGATAAGAATAAAAAAGACGATAGCTATGAGAACGAAGAAGAATATAGCGATGAAAACGAGGAAGAAGATGGTGATGAGAATAAAAAGGAAGATAGCTATGAGAAAGAAGAAGAATATAGCGATGAAAACGAGGAAGTATATAGCGATAAAAACGAGGAAGAATACGGTGATGAGATTAAAAAAGAAGATAGCTACGAGAACGAAAATGAGGATGGTGATATGAATAAAAAAGTAGATTCCTATGAGAACGAAAAAGAAGATAGCGACGAGAACGAAGAAGAATATAGCGATGAAAACGAGGAAGAAGACGGTAATGAGATTAAAAAGGGTGATAGCTACGAGAACGAAAAAGAGGATGCTGATAAGAATATAAAAAAAGATTCCTATGAGAACGAAAAAGAAGATAGCGATGAGAACGAAGAAGAATATAGCGATGAAAACGAGGAAGAAGACGGTGATGAGATTAAAAAGGGAGATAGCTACGAGAACGAAAAAGAGGATGCTGATAAGAATATAAAAAAAGATTCCTATGAGAACGAAAAAGAAGATAGCGATGAGAACGAAAAAGAATATAGCGATGAAAACGAGGAAGAAGACGGTGATGAGATTAAAAAGGGAGATAGCTACGAGAACGAAAAAGAGGATGCTGATAAGAATATAAAAAAAGATTCCTATGAGAACGAAAAAGAAGATAGCGATGAGAACGAAGAAGAATATAGCGATGAAAACGAGGAAGAAGATGGTGATGAGAATAAAAAGGAAGATAGCGATGAGAACGAAGAAGAATATAGCGATGAAAACGAGGAAGAAGATGGTGATGAGAATAAAAAGGAAGATAGCTACGAGAACGAAGAAGAATATAGCGATGAAAACAAGGAAGAAGACGGTGATGAGATTAAAAAGGAAGATAGCTACGAAAACGCAAAAGAGGATGCTGATATGAATAAAAAAGTAGATTCCTATGAGAACGAAAAAGAAGATAGCGATGAGAATGAAGAAGAATATAGCGATGAAAACGAGGAAGAAGACGGTGATGAGATTAAAAAGGGAGATAGCTACGAGAACGAGAAAGAGGATGCTGATAAGAATAAAATGGAAGATAGCTTTGAGAACAAAAACGATAATAGCGATGAGAACGAAGAAGAATATAGCGATGAAAACGAGGAAGAAGATGGTGATGAGAATAAAAAGGAAGATAGCTATGAGAACGAAGAAGAATATAGCGATGAAAACAAGGAAGAAGACGGTGATGAGATTAAAAAGGAAGATAGCTACGAGAACGAAAAAGAGGATGCTGATATAAATAAAAAAGTAGATTCCTATGAGAACGAAAAAGAAGATAGCGACGAGAACGAAGAAGAATATAGCGATGAAAACAAGGAAGAAGACGGCGATGAGATTAAAAAGGAAGATAGCTACGAGAACGAAAAAGAGGATGCTGATATAAATAAAAAAGTAGATTCCTATGAGAACGAAAAAGAAGATAGCGACGAGAACGAAGAAGAATATAGCGATGAAAACGAGGAAGAAGACGGTAATGAGATTAAAAAGGGTGATAGCTACGAGAACGAAAAAGAGGATGCTGATAAGAATATAAAAAAAGATTCCTATGAGAACGAAAAAGAAGATAGCGACGAGAACGAAGAAGAATATAGCGATGAAAACGAGGAAGAAGACGGTGGTCAGATTGAAAAGGAAGATAGCTACGAGAACGAAAAAGAGGATGCCGATAAGAATAAAAAAGAAGATTCCTATGAGAACGAAAAAAAAGATATCGATGAGAACGAAGAAGAATATAGCGATGAAAACAAGGAAGAAGATGGTGATGAGATTAAAAAGGAAGAAAGCGGTGAGAACGGAGAAAAATATGGCGATGAGAATAAAAAAGAAGATAGCTATGATTGCGTTGAAGAAGATGGTAATGAGAACAAAAAAGAAGAGAGCTATAAGTACGAAAGAGAAGATAGCTATGACAACAAAAAAGAAATAAGCATTGAGTACGAAAAAGAAGATAGCGATGAAAACAAAAATGAAGATAGCGATGAGAACAGAGAAGATGGTGATGAGAATAATATAAAAGAAAGCTATGAAAATGTAAGAGAAGATAGAGATGAGAACGATAAAGAAAATTGCGATGAGAACGGAAAAGAAGGTAACGAAGATAAAGATAAGAATGTTAAACCCATTCATAAAAGAAAAAGAGGGAGATCCTTTCAAGATCGTGACTTATCCGTTCCTAAAAAAAAAATGAATATAGAGAAATTTAATCGACATAGAGTAGTGCCACATAACAATAAGAAATGTCTCGAGTGTCAAAAAACATTTAAAAGTCTATATTTTTTAAAGAAGCATCAATTAACACATACTGAATACAAACCTTTCTCTTGTTCCGACTGCAGTTATACATGTTTCTTAAAAGATAATATAAAACGTCATATACTTATACACAGCGGGGTGAAACCGTACTCCTGCGACTATTGCTGCCAATCTTTTACTGAAAGAAGCACATTGAAAAGGCACTTATTCACCCACGGTGGCAAGAAACCGTTCGCGTGTCCCGACTGCCCTTATACGTGCATTAGAAAACAAATGTTGAGCGTGCACTTGCTCACGCACACCGGTGAGAAACCATTCTCGTGTGACAAGTGCGCTTTCACTTGTCACACAAATCTTCAACTGAAAAGCCACGCTGTTTCGCATCGTGCTGAGAAACCCTTCAAGTGTTCTGAATGCAGTTTAGGGTTTTCGATAAAACTCAGTTTAACCAGGCATATGTACACACATACTGGAGTGAAACCGTTTAAGTGTTCACATTGCAGTTATGCGTGCATTTCGAAACAAGATTTGGACCGGCATACTCTTACGCACACCGGAGAGAAACCGTTTTCTTGTACTGTTTGCAGTTTTAAAAGCGCCGAGAAGAAAAGATTAACAAGGCACATGTTCGTTCACACTAAAGATAAGCCATTTGCGTGTTGCAAATGCAGTTCTTCTTATTCAACGAACGCTAGTTTGAAACGCCATCTTCTTAGTCACAATAGAAAAGCAAAATTGAAATTGAAAGATGGTAAGTATTGAGAATTTTCGAAGGATCAGATAAGAAATGTATCAATGTCGTGACGCCGCATCTGCTCCGCAAACCGACAAAATAATTAATTTTTCACCCTTGTATCATTTCTCGCCATGTGCATCATATACTCGTATTTTTTAAATATATAGTTGACAGTTCTGTTTTTTTACATATATTTTTGACATCCTCAGTGGGTATAATTTTTATTTATTTGTCATTTACGTAATTTTTTTGTACATCACTAGTGAATATACAATAATTTAATACACTTATTAGTTTACTGTATGTCTGCAGTAGGTATCTATCTCAAATATTTATGTTGCGACTCGTTCAATATTTCCATGCTAACAACAACTCTCCTCAAGCAATAAACCACGGACACAACACAAGACAAACAACAAACATCTACACACCAGTTCCGAGAGCAACAACGACATTTTATCAAAGATTCTACATGTTCTTATCTCCGAAACTGTGCAACACACTCAGCACCGTTCACTTTCAATAAGATTACACAAATATGGACCCAATATATGATCCGATCAGGTAGAGAGCAATCAGAAGCATGGCTTTGATGCTATTCCGAGTCAAAGATACAATTGATTTTGATTCTCAGCCATTCTGTGTCAAACCTAAATTTTTTTTTTGTCTTGAACTTTAATTTTTATTTTGCTTATTTAAATTATTTTTTTAAAAGCTATACAGTGGAACCTCTATATTCGTCATTAATCAGTTCTCGAGGGCCTCATGAATATGTATGGAAACTGTTTTTCCCATAACTAATAACTGAAATTCAATTAATCATCACTTTATACTTATATATATTTGAGGATTAGGACGGTGGTTGAATGAAAGAAATTTTGTTTGTGTGTTGAGGTGTGTATTGTGATGGATATAACAATGAAGATAGACGAGAATTAATGTAATGAATGAGTGAAGATGTAGAAGGTGTGCGTGGATTTCGAAGTGAAACAAGTCGACGGCCTCGCTCGGCGCGCGCGGACCGGCAAGACTGCCGTTGTGAAACGATGAAAATGGAGAGACTGCTTGGCGGTGAATGCTCGAGCTCGACTCAGCAGCAGCCGGCTGCGCTGTCGCTAGCGTCGATGCCGACTGAGATGGCGGTGGATATGAATTCTGATCGCTACATATATATAATGTTCACCAATTTCCACCCCTTAATCCCCATATATATCAAATTTTTGAAAGTTGTGTATATGTTAATATGTGTGACTCGCTTCGAGCATCACTACACCATCGCCATCTATAGACCAAATTTGATTACCCTGTAATTACCCAATATTTCTATATATTTCCATTAAATATTTGAGGGTTAGGACGGTGGTTAAGTGAAAGAAATGTCGTTTGGCGTGTTGAAGGTGTTTATTGTGATAGATATAACAATGAAAGGAATGAATGAAGATGTAGAAGGTGCGCGTGTATTATAAAATGAAATGAGTCGGCGGTCTCGCTCGGCGCGCGCGGGCCGGCAAGACCGCCGTTATGAAACGATGAAACTGGAGAGACTGCTTGAGCCAGACTTGTAGCGTTGTCGCTAGCGTCGATGGCGGTGGATATGAATTCTGATCGCTACAAATATAATAGAAAATAGCTTTGTCTCTATGATGTAACTGATATTTGTTTAATAACAGTGCCTTTGTAGGTAAAAATCCAGTAATTGTGTGTTCTTGGACATATTATAATGTTGCTGAAATTCAATTAATTCGTTCCCAGTCTCCAAAAATATTATACAAATGAATAAATTTGATGTTAAAACTTTATTTTTATTGTACTGAGGGAGACGTGATGGTAGAAGCGGAAGAGGAGGAAAGTTATTAATATTTAGGAGACAATTTAAACATCAGATAACTCTAATTCTGGTGGTGGTTTTCGTTTGTCAATGATTCATTAGTACTCGATTTAGCAAGGAACTTGCATGAAGTAGTTGATTATGACATTACCATTGAATCCATTTATGCTTTGATAGACTATGCGAATTTTCGGGTGCCATTTTTCGACCATATTCTACGTTTTGGTCCAGTTTGACAGCATTGCCGGGCGATGAAAGTGACAAATATAGACGATATTAACGAATATAGAAATATTTATTTGTTATTAAAATATAACGAATATAGAGGTTCCACTGTATATGTATATTCTATCAATTCCTAATTTTTATTTATATGTTCCATGCTACTTTTTATTTTTATTTTTTAAATCAATCTTGTTAAACCTCATAACGGCGTAAATTAATAAATAAATAAAGCTGTATCTTGAAAATTAAAATATCGATTTTTAGTGGTGCATCCCTATTACGTTGACAGATGATTCCATAGATGCAGAAACTGTCTGGCGTGCTGGCTTGGGTGCGCATTCACAAATCGATTCATTGTTGATTAGCAACGTAAAAATAATTTAATTAGTTAAACTATTAAATTAAGTTTTTATGACCAGTTCAATTATAAACATAATTCCATGATCATTATGTTCCTGGAGGATTAAAGGGATCCCTCTTCTCGCTGGAGGGTGCGATACGAGAGTACACCATGGACGACATTAAGCCGGACATTTCTGCCATCAAATCTGAACCGAGGTCGCCCCATGAGAGTGACTATGAAGAAGAAAGCGGAAAAACCTTCGAAAGCGATATTGATATTTCAGTTCCTGACCTGAAGATGGAAAGATTGAACGTTTCCAACAATGCTGACGAATTTTCTGGTGAGGAAATATATATATTTTATTCGACAATTATTTATTTATACGGTACGACAAATTATTGAACAAGTGTGGCAGAGATTATTTATAGACGGTTACTTAAAGATATTAAAAATATAATCAAATATAGTATACACAGTGTAAATAAATCATTACTAATATTACTAAAAACTAATATTATGATTATTTTTGATAAATTGTGAATAATATGTAGAAATAGTAAAAGTATTTATAAAAATTAAAAAATAAATGTATGTTTTATAAATAGCGAAAATCAAATAATAGCTCCTTTATTATTATTTTTATTTACACCCCATCCTGAATCGTTTTGAGAGTTGTTTACCCTCGTTTCGATTCGTCATAATTATATATATTTTTATTTTATTACATTCAGTCATTATTAACATTATTATCATCAAGCCATCACAGGTTGGCTCCGGTATCATCGTACCAGAGACACGCCTGTACAATTTGACGTGAGACTCTTATCACATTAAAGTCAGATGGCAGCAAATAATGCACCCCCTAAAGGGGAGGGTAGACGTCACATTTATGTGTTGCAGTCACAGTCCGGCAGAAATTCACCCTGTCCAGGTCGCAAGAGGTGTGAGGGAGAGCCAGTAGAATGCTCGGTTAGGTCTCTCTAGCCACTGCTCTTTGTGGCGGCGTCCATTCCAGCAATCCCCAGCGAGAGACCCACACCCTTATAAACACCCCGGAACGATGACCTATTTCTTCCAATCATTCAATCGCGCAGCATATTTTTAATTAAACAAACTAAAATTATTTGATATGTAACCATCTCACCAGGTTAGGTTTGGTATTTCGTGATATTTTCACAAATTCTAATTTTTACACGGCGTCTGTAAAACCATTTTGATATAAAGAAGATTTTAGTCCTGTTACACTTTCAAGCGTTAAGTCCTTTCTTTACACTCTTTTCTTTAAACTGCGGTGTCAAATTGTGTTAGAATTTAACGAATTTTCCATATTTTAGTGTACTTTATTATTTATTCATTGTAAATATATAAATTTAATTTAAAAATAGTTGCACTTCTTTGTAACAAGCTTATTATTACAGTTTCTTAACATCCATTGATTTCCTATTATATTTAATGTACTCAGAGGTGGTACGATACACGTATTGCGCGTTTAGTTATTTAATATTCTATTATGTTTCCATAGCGTGAACTGTTTGCTTACACTCTTCACGATCTTAGGCCTTGTGTAGCGAAGCTCCGGTCATGTCTCATATTGGGGATAGATCTATCTCAATTCGTATTTGTATAAAATATTCCGTGATCACCGATCTCTCTTATCTCTTATAACAACGTGCCCAAAGTATGAATGGATTCGTTTGCTCCGTATTGTAGAGAGCCTTGAGTTCCTGAAACATTCGTTCATTTCACATACAATTTATCTCCAAGTCGTCAAGAATGTATCTTTCTTTTCTTTTCAGGTTCCATGTTTTGATCTCATACAGCGTTATATGGTATGAAGTATTCATCACAACGTTACATATTTCAATATTACAAATAATCCAAATCGTGTTGATAGAGATCTTTGCGATATCTCTTGTTCGGCGGTCTGCCTTGATTTATCTGTTATTCTTCCAGATTTTTGAACATATTACATTGCCCGCTCTGTGTTCTTTTGCAGTGAGAAAGCTGCGCAAAAATAAATATTGTTTGGAATGCCGTGTGTCGTCTATATATATGCAATGACCTGACCATCTTTGTTGGAGCTACATATAACAATTGAAGTAAACCACGCGTATATATTATAAAATGACTGGAAAATATAGGATACGTGTTTGTATCGTACGCGAACATCATGACCTCATAAGGTTCGCTAATTTTATAACGATTATTTATTTAAATATTTTTTCAGATAATTATTTTGGAACAGAAGAAAACGATGACAATAAAAAAGGAAATAGCGATGAGAACGGAGAAAAAGATGGCGATGAAAATAAAAAGGAAGCCAGCTATGAGAATGAAAAAGAAGATAGCGAAGATAAAGATAAGATTGTTAAACCCCTTCCAGAAAAAATAACTAAAACAGAGAAATCTAATCAACACAAAGTAGTGCGACAAAACATTAAGAAATGTCTGGAGTGTCAAAAAACATTTACAAGTCTATATTTTTTAAGAAAGCATCAATTAACACACACTGGATACAAACCTTTCTCTTGTTCCGACTGCAGTTATACGTGTTTCTTAAAAGATTCTATAAAACGTCATATGCTCATACACAGCGGGGTGAAACCGTACTGCTGCGACTATTGCGGCTATTCTTTTGCCGAAAGAAATACATTGAAAAGGCACTTATTCACCCACGGTGGCAAGAAACCGTTCGCGTGTCCCGACTGCCCTTTTACGTGCATTAGAAAACAAATGTTGAATGTACACTTGCTCACGCACACCGGTGAGAAACCATTCTCGTGTGACGAGTGCAGTTTCTCTTGTCACACAAACGGCCAATTGAAGAGCCACGCTGTTTCGCACGGTGCAGAGAAACCCTTCAAGTGTCCTGAATGCAGTTTTGGGTTTTCGATCAAACACAGCTTAACCAGACATATGTACATACATACTGGAGTGAAACCGTTTAGGTGTTCACAATGCAGTTATGCGTGCATCTCGAAACAAGATTTGGACCGGCATATTTTTACGCACACCGGAGAGAAACCGTTTTCTTGTACTGTTTGTAGTTTTAAAAGCGCCGAAAAGAAAAGATTAATAAGACACATGTTCGTTCACACTAAAGATAAACCATTTGCGTGTTGCAAATGCAGTTCTACGTTTTCAACGAAACATGGTTTGAATCGCCATCTTCTTGGTCACGATAGGAAAGGAACATTATAGATGAATATAAAGGGAAAATAAACTTCTGGAATGTTTAGGTCAGAAGTTGATCTAAGGGATAAGAAATGTAACAATGTCGTGACGCTGCATCTGCTCCACAATAATTAATTTTTAATCTTAGTATCATTTCTCTCCATGTGCACAATATACACGTATTTCTTTTTTTATATAATCGACGGTTTTCTTAAATTTTTCTCACATATATAATATGAATATATTTTTAACATCCTCATTAGGGATCATTGTTTCTAGAGTTATTTCATTTGGTGTAATGTTTTTCTAATTTAATTTTAATATTTAAAACTTTGTATATTTTAATGTTAAGATTAAATTAATTTATTAGAAACAATTGTATCTTAGACACTTTTAACTATAGAGATAATTTGGAGAAGTGGGATTAAATAATATATACATTTAGTTCAAAACTATTAGTATTATTCAATGTATTAATACCAGCTACTGCCAAGAGTCAGAGTCATTTTACTTTACATTTATTTCATTATCATCAGGTCTCTCGGTGACCCTTATTCGTAGTTCTACAGAGACGTATTAAAGCACGGTAAGTGAAGATACAACAATTAAAAAGCTACTTAGAAGATGAAGCCGTCGTCGTAAAATCACCATGTTGACGTAAAACATTACAATTGAATAGTAAAAAAAATTGAAGTATATTAAATACACTTAGGTCGAGTCAGAAATAACTTCCCGTTGTTTTTATCAGATATTTATTTTTCTTTCATAAAATAACGAAATTATATGAATATGATTATGTACATCCTTCGCCCAGCTTATCAATTCCTTCCTCATCAAATTTGCTGGGTTTAAACTGGTAATTTAAAAAAATTTCGACAGTGATTAACTTACTTGCAGGACGCTTTTCGCAACTGAACGTTTGTATCTGCAGTAATCGATACATTTGAATTCAACAATTCGTGATGGATTATAACTTACCGATCCTACCATACACACAATAAAATCTCTTTTCCGTGAATGCTTGCTTTCGGATGATCTGGTAGGGTGCCCGATCGGTTATTAGTCCTTCACCGTGTAGGGACAAGATTTCAAATTCACCGCCGTGTCAGCCGGCATCAATGCTAGCGACATAGCGCTGCCGGTTGCCACTACAGGTCTGGCCCGACTCCTCATCGACGGTCTCTCTCCTGTTTCATCGCTCCGCGACAGCGGTCTTGTCGGCCCACGCGCGCTGAGCGAGACCGCCGACTCGTTTCATTTCATAATACACGCGCAACTTCTGCATCACTTCATTCTATTTCTAATATCTGTATCATTGTGCTATCATCAACACTTCAATCATCACTCTTTCATTTAATCACCGATCTAACCCCCAAAACCGTATAAACTGCATATTTTTTCAGCTGCCACCGTAGCACTATTTAAAAACGATGCACAGTTAGTGAAAGGTGAGAGTCGGGATTTGCATATGCGGTCCGATTGGTTCGTGTACTCGGCGCAGAGTGTTTCGCCGACCGCCTCCTCTGCTGCATGTGTTGGTGCACATCTGTGGTGCACGTGTGTCATGCCCGCCGGGCGGCGCTGTCCGGCCTTGGAATATTTCCGCTCTGTACGCGTGAGATGGTGCAATACAGAACGAGGAACATTTGGACGATGCGCGCGATCCACCACAAGACTAATAGAATCCTTATCTATTTGGGGGTTATGTCGGTGGTTAAATGAAAGATATGTTTGTTTGCGCGTGTGTTGAGATTTTATTATGACAGTATGGTAAAAACAAGAAAGACAGAATGAAATGAATAAATGTAAAAATGAAATGATGTAGAAGGTGCGTGTATATTACGAAATGAAATTATGTGAAGCGAATTGGCGGTCTCGCTCGGCTCTCGCGAACCGGCAAGACCGCCATTGTGGAACGATGAAACTAGAGAGAGCGCCTAGCGGTGAATTCTGAGCCAGGCTTGTGGCAGCAACCGGCAACGCTGTCGCTAGCGTCGATGCCGACTGAGATGGCGGTGGATTTGAATTCCGGCCGCTACATCTATTTAGTAAAAGCAAAAACTCGTTAGTACCGTTAACTCATAGTCAGTAAATGCAAACAATAGATTGTACCTATCAAGAAATTTGACGTGCGACTGTGCGCAACGCATGTTTACGAAATAGTATATACTATACATGAGATGTGACAATTAAATTCCCAGAATTAACATTCTAAAGAATATACGTGTGGTACTATACACTAGGGGCTACTGTAGCCTTCAAAGTACTCCCTTTGTGCATCTATATACTAACGGCGTTCCTATTTATAGAAGCAGACCTTGAACTGTCTCGCATTCTGCTGAATATTAGTTATACGTACTAGAAAATGTTCATCCCTTTAGCGCATATTTTTATTTAATTTATTTAGAAAAACATATAGTTAAGATAGTAACAGAAATAATAGTTAATTCAACCAATTGCAAGTTTTCTCTGAGTCGCTATTCCGTTATTCCTTTTATCCCCTCTTCTAGAAAGCTCTTCCGTTCACACCGTAGCGCTCCTTTTACAATCGTTTCTCGAGAAATATCCCATTTATTTCTGACATTGTACCTCTGCATTAACGCCTTTTGCGTAACCCTTGGGTTAAAGCAACATTACGCACATTTTGAACGGCTGACCCCGGTATTTTGTTAAAATACCTCGTTCTTCTCCACACGGGTCCATCGTCAGCGGTTTGTATGCGACTGGCAAAATATGAGATTCCGTTTATTATTATTTTGTTTTTTTTATTTTATTATTACGATAGCGTTGCGTCATGCGACATCGATGCATATCAAGCGGTATCTTGAATAAAAATATCGATTTCTATTGGTCCGTCCCTATAAATTTGACAACTATTTCCATAGATACAGAAACTGTGCCGTTCTGGCTTGTGTGCACTTTCGCAAATCGATTCGTTGTTGCTTAGCGCTGGAAAAATAATAAAATGAGTTAAATTAAGTTATTATAGCTAGTTGAATTATAAACATTAAACACAATTCCCTGATCAATATGTTACTTAACGATTAAAAGGATCCCTCTCCTCACTGGAGGCTGTGAAACTATAAACATGGACGACATTAAACCAGATATTTCTGCAATTAAGTCTGAACCAAGGTCGCCTGATGTGCGTGACAAAGAAGAAGAAAGCGGAGAGATCTTCGAAACTGATATAGATATTGTAGTTCCTGACCTGAAGATGGAAATATTTAAAGTTTCCAACAATGCTGACCAATTTTCCGGTGAGGAAATGTGATTTTGACATTTCTAAAAACGAACATCTAATATTTTAGTCGATAATTATTTATTTATTTATACGGTATGATGTACCATTAATAACAAAGTTATAGAAACAATATAGACAGATTATTGAACATCAGGAGTTAACATCAGCGGGCACTCAGTAGAATTTGTCACGAAAAACGCGTTAGAAAATTTCGTAACATTTTTATATACCTACTCTCGCTTTTACCAGGCGCCTGTAAAACCATTTAAAAATCAAACAGATTTTGGATCCGCCGAGTATTGATTCTGCGATCTTTCACGCGTTAAGCGGGCGCCCTAACGTCTTTCCATTCTCTCTTTTAACTGCGGCATCAAATTGTCGTATAAACATACAATGGCTATTTTTATGTGTTAGAATTTTTTACATTGTTTCTTGATACTTTATTTATCCGTTGTAAACTTCCAATTTGAATGCTAGTATTGAATTTTATTTCTAAATAGTTGCACCTGGTGAACTGTGTAGCAAGCTTATTTAATTAAATATATTCTCTGCATAGGTGGTACGATACACGTGTTGGAGATATGCATTGCGTTTTTAGTTATTTTATATTCTATGTAATACTCTATTCTGTTTCCACAGCTTGAATTGCTTGCTTACACTCTTCACGATCTTAGGCCTTGTGTAGCGAGGCTCCGGTCATGTCTCTGTCCACATTATTGGAGATTAACCTTTTTCCCCGTCTTCATGTAATATATTACGTGATCACCATTTTCTCTAAGCTCTTCTAACTACAAAAGGATTCGTTTCTTGCATGTTGTAGAGAGCGTTTCTTTAGTGCTGAGTTCCTGAAACATTTGTTTATTTCGCAGACCATGGTTTCGCGTAACATGTGATATCAACACCATACATCGAAAGCGTCAATCATGTATCTTTCTATTGTTTTCAAGATTCATGTTTTGACCGCGTACAGAGTTATATAATATTGAAATATACATCTCAACGTTACGTATTTCAATATTACAAATAACCTAAATTATGTTGATAGAGATCTCTTTGTTAGAGACTCTTGTCGGTGGTCTGTCGTGGTTTATCTGTTTTGAGTCCTCGCATCGCTGAGAAGCCGTATGTTCGAACGGCATACCTTTCTTTCTCTTTTTCTTACGCGAACGGGACCTCATAAGTTTTGCGAATATTATTTAGATTATTTACTTCAATATTTTTTCAGATAATTATTTCGGAAAAGAAGATAACGATGAGAATAGCAAAGAATATAGCGAAGATAAAGATAAGAACGTTAAACCCGTTTTACACGTTCCAAAAAAAAAAACTAAAACAGAGATATCTAATCAACATAGAGTAGTGCAACAAAACAACACGAAATGTATGGAGTGTCAAAAAACATTTAAAAGCCCATACCTTTTAAGAAATCATCAATTTACACATTCTGGACACAAACCATTCTCTTGTTCCGACTGCAGTTATACGTGTTCCTTAAAAAATTCTATAAAACGTCACATACTCACGCACAGCGGGGTGAAACCGTACTCCTGCGACTATTGCTGCCAATCTTTTACTGAAAGAAACACATTGAAAAGGCACTTATACACCCACGGTGGTAAAAAACCGTTCGCGTGTCCCGACTGTCCTTTTACGTGTATTAGAAAACAAATGTTGAGCGTGCACTTGCTCACGCACACTGGTGAGAAACCATTCTCGTGTGACAAGTGCGCTTTCACTTGTCACACAAACGGACAACTGAAGAGCCACGCTATTTCGCACCGCGCAGAGAAACCCTTCAAGTGTACTGAATGCAGTTTTGAGTTTTCGCTAAAACACTGCTTAACCAGACATATGTACATACATACTGGAGTGAGACCGTTTGGGTGTTTACATTGCAGTTATGAGTGCATCTCGAAACAAGGTTTGGACCGGCACATTCTTACGCACACCGGAGAGAAACCGTTTTCTTGTACTATTTGTAGTTATAAAAGCGCCGAGAAGAAAAAATTAACAAGGCACATGTTCGTTCACACTAAAGAAAAACCATTTGCGTGTTGCAAATGCAGTTCTATATTTTCAACCAAATCTGTTTTGAATCGCCATCTTCTTATTCATGATAGAAAAGCGAAATTAAAAATGTTATGAATATATAGGCAAAATAAAATTGAAATAATTTTCGAAGGATCAGAGTCTAAGAGAGAGGAAATGTATCAATGTCGTGACGCTGCATCTGCTTCACAGTCCGTTAAAATAATTAATTTCTAATCCTAGTATCATTTCTCTTCATGTACATTATATATTCGATTTTTTTTAAATGTATAATCTACATTTTATATTTATGTTTTTCTTACATATAAGTCTAAATATGTTAATGCAATTTAAATAAATATTTAAAACTTTGTATACCTCAATGTCAAGATTAAATCAAGTTATTATAAACAATTAAATTCATTTGTATACATTTATATTGTAGACACCATTAATTATAGAGATATTTGAAAAAGTATAAAATAAAATACACACTTGGTTCAAACTTAGTAGTATTATTCCATTTATTAATACCAGCCTTAAAGACTCATGGTGTTGAGTCACTTTATATTTATTTTAATGAAACAGATTATCATCAGATCTCTATCGTTATTCATTGGTTGAGGTGGAACATTACAATTGAATAAAAAAAAACGTAGTATATTAAATATACGTAGGTCGAATCATAAATTATTACTTCCCGTTTTTTTTACCAGACATTTATACTGGATCTATTGGAGCAATGTTAAACTTGTTTCTTTTACTTATTTACCATCAAGCTGTTTCCCCGTGGGGGTAGGCAGAGAGGATAGAGCGCCACACTCTTCTGTCCTGACACACAATTCTCGCCTCATCCACATTCATACATCTTGTCATACAAGCTCGCCGATTGTTGAGGCTTCTAACAGAACCATCCTCCATTATCTGGTTTATCTGGTCGTGCCAAGTCTTCCGCGGACGTCCTCTATTTCTGGTTCCATCAACACTTGCGTCATATATCTTTCTTACCATTCTCTCCTCATTCGTTCTTTCCATATGACCAAACCACCTAAGTGATCCTTTCTTAATCTTACTCACTATACTAACATCAGCTTTATATTCTTTCCTTATTTCTTCATTCTTTACTCTGTCATAAATAGATTTGCCACAAATACGTCTAAGTGATCTCATTTCCACTGCATTCAGTCTACTTTCGTTCCTTTTCTGCCAGCTCCAGGCCTCACTTCCATACATCAGTGTCGGTACCAGGATTCCATTGTGCACCGCTAGTCTTGCCTCGGTTGACAAATTCCCGTTAGATATAATTCCATTCAAAGCGCCGTTTACTTTATTTGTTTCTTTTGATATTGTTTGTTTGTTTACTGATGTACCTTTTAATGAAAGTAAAATTTTAGTTTCTGATTTACTAAATTCATCCAATTTGCCTAATAATTTGGTAAAAGATCTATGTCGTTTGTTAAACCTTTGTATGAACCAAAATTATTTTCAATGTAATAATATAATGTACAATCAAATTGAGGGTCTTCTTATGAGAGCACCCACAATTTCACTAATAGCAGATATTTTTGTAGACAATTTGGAGAGGGATATTTTTAATTGTGATTCTCCTTTGTTAAAAAATGTTTTGTTGTGGAAAATATATGCGGATGATATATTATGTATTTGGTCAGGTTCACAATGTCAACTAACAACATTTTTAAATTTCATTTAATAATAAAATACAATTTACAATAGAAATGGAAAATAATTCGACCCTAAATTTTTTAGATCTAACTTTCATTAAAAATAATATTAAAATTGAATTCAAAATTTTTAGAAAACCAACTTTTACAGATACTATTACACATAGTGAATCTAATCATCCATTATCACACAAGCATTCAGGGTTCCACTCCACGATACATCGTTTAGTCAATACTCCTATGTCAACATCCAATTTCAATATTGAATTGAATACAATTAAAAAATAGCAGTTAATAACGGGTATAATACAGATTTGATAGAAACTATTTAAAAAAAAATCAAAGATAAAACATTATGATAATAATAATTATTGGTGTAGGATTTTATACATAATAACTTTTCGAATCAAATATCTAAACACCTACCACGAAACATTAGACCGGCATTTTGTGCAAATAATAGTATAGGAAATTTACTCATAAAATCTAAAGACAAAGATGATAAATTTAACAATTCTGTTGTCTATAAACTCAGTTGCAAGGATTGTTTTGCATTTTATATCGGTAAAACAGGTCTAAATTTTAATATAAGAATAAAGGAGCGTTTGAGATGTTTGAAAAATAGTTGGTTTTCAGAATTTTCTAATCATTTAATAGAAAATGGTCATGGTTTAGATAAAAAATTGGGATTGTCAATTTTACATGTAAACGGTGTTGGTCACAAATTAAATAATTTGTAATCGTTGGAGATAAATAAAGCATGTAAAACTAACCAAAAAATTATAAACAACTAATCAAATTTAACTGCAAGTCTCATTCTAAAAAATTTTCGAGTAATTTTGTATCAATTTGAGTTTATTTAAATTTATTTTTAAAATAGTTATTGATTTTTAAAAATAGATTCAGTTAAAGAACCAATAATACGGTTTTGATTAGTATTGACATCCTGAAGAAGAAAATTATATTTTTCGAAACCGGTAGATGTATTTAAACTCAATAAGTGGTTAATAAAGCAAAGTTAACAGATAATAAATATAAATTAAATAATCCATACGATATAATTAGGCTAGCGCCCACCGTGTACCAGTATAATCATTAGCTGCGTAGTTCTGGATGCTACCGCGCGATGCTACCTGTACGCTGTAGTCCTCTACTGGATTATTCTTCGTGTATTGCTACTACAATAGCTAGCCACTGTTTGATTCTATCGTTCTATTCAAGCCATACAATTACTACCTACTGAATTGAAAATTCCACTCGACAGAGTCAGAAATGAATTAGCTGATCCATGTTACAACTGTTTCTTTACATAATGACATTTGAAATGTTTTGAACTTGGCTTAGAGCTGATAGAAGCATCTACTTCCTTATTTACTAATTCACAATTTTTACTAACTTATTAAACGTGTTGTTCTTATGATTGTTCTTTGCGTTCGACGATAATACATTTATATTATGATGGATTAATTTTCCTTAAAGATGTCGGTTAAATGAAAGTTCTTAACCCTATGTACAATGTAGAATATAGTATATTATATAGTATTATACAATATAATTGTAACAGTATAACCTAAGTCTATACCTACTGCACGCCACCGAGCACACGTTACGAACGTCTTAATTCTGCAGGAACTGATCATGAATGACAGACTCTAAACTATTTTCGTGAGACGAATACTTGAATTTTTTGGACATCTTGCTAGAAGGTGAAGCTTGTTGTGGTGAGAAAGAAATATTGTTGATCTCTACCCGTTACACCGACCGAATGGAAAAGGCAACAGGTACTTCTCTGGTGACAGCCTTAGAGGAGCACAATCAAGAGAGCGGAAGTTCACGGAGATTATGATTATCAGGTATCGACGCGGATGATATAAGATTACGAAATGTGATGCGATTTTATCATTTAAATAGTAACAACAAAATTGGTATCTTGTTAACAATATTGATATTTTCGCGAGTTCATTGAATATTGTTTGAGACATATTTATTTAGAACGAAAATGATGCACTGTGCATTTCCCCCCCGGCACGCCGCCGATCGGTCGATCGGCGGCCTTGAACCAGTGCGGTTATACCTTTACAATATTATACTCATCTGAGACTACGCGTCTATATAATGTCGGAACTAACCCAATACGAAATAGTGAATTAAGATACAGTCCACAATTTGGAGGTGCCAGCAGAATCTGGATTGTGGTGAGTGCCAAACTCCTTCCGTACCTGAATTCTTCTGGCATACATCAAATATTAATGGCATAAACCTTCATATGCCATCAAATTTCAATTCTAGAGTAATATGTCGAATAAGGGGTTAAGGACTATTAAATTATAAATAATTATTAATAAAAGCAATGAAATAGATGAAGCAATGTTCGCGCGTACATAATTACAATCCTTATTTATTGTATATAGAATTCGTACAAATGATAAATGATACTATGTTTTTATGAGCCAGATGAAATGTCGATGGATTCGAAATGGACGCTCTCGTAGTTTTGAGTTCCGGCATCTTGTTTTTTATTTTTAAAAAAATGCCATAGTGTTAGGGCCGGTTGTATGATCTGTAGTAACTTTTTACGGGTAAAACGGGTTGTTAGATCGTTAGTAAAAAAATATTTTCTTTTCGAAAGTACATCCCGTAGTAAACTCATTTTACTCTCCGATATCCGATAGTTAAGCTATTCCGAAAGTCATCTGACACATTGATACTTTGAAAGTGGCAGTATATGACAATTAATCGTTCAATATTCCGCTATTTTAGTGATGAGATTTCGTACTATAATCATCTCGTTGTTTAATAGATAATACGAAAAAAATTAACCAGACAGATTTCGAATGCCTGGGCGAAAAAATCCATAGATAATGCGTAGACAAAGCATATTTCATAATAATTTGTCGCATCTATAGACATCTTCATCTATGCTTTGACAGTAGAAAATTTAATGTATCAACAACCCGCAAATGATTTTAATTGTGGCCGTTAGTAAAAAGTTACTACTTATCACACAACTGGCCCTTATGATAGTCTTTAACATCTAATACGATATCGGACATAGGTCCGATTCTATAAAATAGTAAAGATTGAGTTTGAACTCAGATTACATGTATTGGTTACTACCTGACTTATCTTAACTTTGATCCGAGCTGAAACAACTCCCCCTTAGTGCAGTACTACAATGATAGGTTTCCTAAATTATATATTTCGTGTATAGCACGACGCACGAATGCTTCAGTCCTGCAACAGAGCTATCCGCGAGCTGTCTGGAACAGTAAACAAAAGATTCTTTCAATTCTTCGGCCACGTTAGGCATCATAGTGACATCCTAAAAATGAGATTATCCCGGGAACAACCTTGGGACGAAGAAGACCTGGATGAGTGTTACTGTGTGGTGCATTACGAGCCGAGTCTCTTGCGATTGAGGCTATTATATGACGTGAAAGATGAAATAAGAAGTTTCCAATATTTCTTGGGCCATTAGTAAATTCACGCTTGCCACAAAGGTTTGGTATACGTCAGAGTCTGCTCTGTTTACAATAAAAAACGTACATAAAACAATTATCAATATGCAGTGAATACATAAATAAACAAATATATGTCCTTCTGTGATTGAAGTGACAGACAATTTTTTTGGAAAAATACTAATTTAATTGACACTCGAATAAAAATAAAGTTCGATTCTTGTTGAAAAATTGTAATGCTGTTGTACTAATATCCTATGTATGCTTTTCGGGCTCATCCTAGGACGATTTAAACGTTTATAAAGAAATAATTCGGAAATCGTGAAAAAAACAAACGTTCGCCGGTACCTACCCAAGCGCGCTGTCAAAAGTAAAAGTAACATTCATTTTCCGCCTGGCCGCACTTATGCAACCAACTTCACGTCAGACGCCATTTGCGCCACGACTTCGGGGGCCGTCCGCTCGACGTTTCAGATAAAAAAGAGTGAGGTTAAAGTTGTTTTTTTCCGTTCTCTTCCCCGATTATTCTCAAACCGACCGCCAGGAGCGGCGAAAATCGCCCAGCGCTGCTCCAGATCCGCCGCCCGCGGGCCGCGATCGCCTCCGGTGCATAACCTACTTTCGTTGCGGGATTTTTATCTGCCAAAAAGCGCAGTGTTGTCCTCGCAGCTGCGGTAGCACGTGCTGCGTTCGTGTGCACGCCAGAGCGGGCCCCAACGCGCGCATCCTGCCCCGGCGCGGCCCCGATTCGCCCGTAAAATGGTCCTCGAAAGGTATGTGAAGCGATAAATAAATATTATATATGACACGTTTTCAACCGAAGCGCCTGCCCGCGTCGCGTGGTGCGACGGGGGCTCGCCTCCGTCACCTCGGCCGCGCCGAACGCTCCGTATTATTGTCAATATACCGTGTATTTTTGGATGTTTAAATGTCGGTCCGGACTATTTCGGGACAGGCGACGTATCTGGTGTTTTGGAAAGATATAGGTTATCCGCGGTTGTCCGCCAGCTGTCAGATGAACAAACATTCACTTATTCTGAATTCGAAAACTGTTTTTTCTGCAGTCGGCCAAGCGCACTTTCAAATTCGCCAGCGGCTATGCGATGATTGGGAAGAAATAGTCTCATCGCCTCAGTTATGGCAAATTCTCCGTTTTAATATTAAATAATCAAATCGTTTGTGGCATTCGAAATCGTCGTGTTTGGTGAACTCACGGGGAGTAAGTCGCGCCTTCATAACTCTTACAACAGCATAACGCGAACAAATTGACAAATTTGTTTATAAAATACTGTGTTTGGCTTCTGTTCGTGTGTCAAAACATTGCTGTGTCAGTTCTGTAACCTAAATATTACTATTAATATTCATTCTGAATATAATATTTAATTTAATACAACAATTTTATAAATGTCAATTGTGAAAAATAACCAAATTGTTAAATAATGCCAAATCATCAATATTACTAAACCGCTAGCATTTTTTCAGAATATCGTATGTAGTGTTTTCTCGGCTATTCTGTCGCGTGTCTTTGACCTCTCTGATCCGCGTTTTGGACCCCATCGCAGGGTTCATTGTCGGGACTGAACATCGACCCAGATGATGGAGACTGCAAGGGATCGGAGACACAGCGGAATAGCCCAGAAAACTAACGCTGAAGAATAGTATCGTCTAAAATGGTGTCAGATAATTGTTGGATGTTATATGTATGCAAACAATAATTTTAGAAAGCTAAGTGGGGTGGGGGGATGCTATAATTATACATAATAAAATATTCATATCAGAAATATATTTTTTTTAAATCAAATATACTGTATTCAAAATTATTATGAATTTAAAAATATTTTTCGCATAAGAAATAATTAAAGTTCTATTAATCTATTCTTAGACCCCAAATCCCGAAGACGTGATGGTAGAAGCGCGAGATGAGGAAAAATACTATTTTATTTAAATACAAATGAAATGATATACATATAAAATCAATTTTATCGAAAAATATTGTTATCGCTACCGACATACGAATCTGAATATCTTCCTATCTGTGGAAATTGCATTAACCGATTATACTACTACGACACAGTGCATTGATAACAAATTTTGGAACTTGTATGATCACTTTTCAAATTGATACATCTATCGTTCCATTTTTTCTAATCTTTTATCTTTCACAATAAGAATGCGTTCCCTTAAATGTATTGATTAGAAAGATATACATATAAAATCAATTTTATCGAAAAATATTGTTGCGCGCTACTGGGATTCGAACCTGGATCTCTTTTTCCAATCCGGAGAAGGTGCATTATTCAATTATGCTACGGTGACGTCATTTTTGATGACAAATCTTCGAGTCTATATATTACACATTTTCAAACTAATACATCTGTCATTTCATTATTTGATAGCCAATCTACATTGTTTTTTAAGGAATCTCAAATACCTTTGAGTAATCCGACAGCAGACGCCGGAATTAACAATTCATTTTTATAAAATTTTGGACACATTGATACAACTTATATATTATTAAGGAGAACACATTCTTATTGTGAAGTTGTAATTATTCAGAACAGACGGTCTGTGATATTTTAAATACTAATTAATTCCGTATCCCGGTAGCAACAACACTATTAATTTTATATGTATATCTTTCTCCTTAATAATGTTACTTTTATTTAGACGGAGAGTCATTATCAATTAAAACATTAAAAATCACGTAACCAATGATTCAGTGGCACTTGATTTAATAAATACCTTGTCAAATGTTGCCTGTTCTGTCTGTTATTATTATTACAACATTGTCATTGAACGCGTTCACGTTTTGGTCGACTACGGCGACTCGGATGCAAGTTGGCCGCACGATTGCGTCGGCGGCGATCCAGTGCCGGGGGCGGTGGATGAGACGGATATATGAACATTTGCTATCAAAATGTGACTAATGTCGAATCTGAAAATTTTAATGTTTAGTATGGATTTATTTGAAATACAGACCGTATCTTTCTATATTACCTTGCCCAGGTATATGTGACGGTTTCCGTGTCTCGTGTCTATCGACTTTCCTTCGTGGTTGAAGAGCTTACACAAATATTTGTAATTCTTTGTTTTGTCAATTTGATAGTGTTGCGAAGCATTATTACATTATTTTTCTGATATCTTACACAAAAGCGTTAGTATTGAATCACAGGTCAGTAAATAAATAGACACGAAATAAAGCGTACATATAGGAGAGGGGTTTGGAAGATTAGTTGCGGGACGAGGGGCATCCTACGCGCATTCTCGGTGGAAACAAATCTGAGAAAGTATTTACTCTTTGAAAATTAAACATTTATGTAAACAAGACATATTTTTTTTTACAGTAATGCATGTTATATTGTCAGCATTTAAATTTTCGTTCTAATCGAGTCATGTTTAAAAAAAAAGTTGCAGCGCTATTTATTATTCGTAATTATTCGAGCAATCACCGCTTCACTATAAACTAGATCTCGGTTATCGTCACAATCTCTACTGCTGGATGGAGATCTCTGCAAAGGTTCACCAGTTCTCTCCGTCTTTAGAGCCGTTTTCATTTGTTTGTTGCGTGCCATTCTTCTGATAGCGTCAACTCTTCTTCTATCGGTGCGAGGCCTCCTTTGTCCTCACCGGCCGTTTGACAGATACATCGACATTTTTTGGGACAAAATCTGTTACCTCGATACTCTGGCGAATTTGTACGTTCGGTATTCCGTTTCCCGGAGACCACTTCTGCACCGGGAGCACACATCATTAGTCTTTTGAGATTGTATTACATACTTCGTTTTCGTAAAATTAAGTATATATTATTTTATACTCACTTTTATTTAAAAAAATTATTTTTAATATTCAGATTATCGACAGGTCGTTAATGCCTCTTATACGATAGTCACGATGTTAAGATTTTAAGATAATCGGGTTAATAATATAATTTTTATTAATACATTTATAGTTGAAAAATTAGAAACGGATGAAAAAGTTAATGGTTGAGAATAAATACAAAATTAAAAACTAGCACGTAAGTATACGGGTTTCAAGCAAATATCAAGACTTCTTCTTCGTGCGAATCACTCTCTGAGGTTACGCAGCTCACGCTGCGATCCAAACGTAATTTTTTTACTATTGTAGAAAAAGTTTAATATAAAAAAATATTTACTTCTCGGAAGTACATTCTGTAGTAAACTCTGTCCCGTAGTAAACTGTCCGATAGTTAAATATGGCGGACTCTTCACGGCTGTTTCGTAAACCAATAGATAATGCATTTATGATTATTTGTGGCGCCTATAGACATATCTATTTATTTATTTATTTATATATATTTTGACATCCATATTTTTGTACTAACAGAGGTGGATACATAATAAACATACATAATACATAGTTTATTGTGTGGGATGGAGTAGACCCCACCTCTGATATATACAGCGTTGTCCTGGCTACTTTGCTAGACTAAAGTCTGTGTTAAAGTAGCCAGTTTTTTTTTTTCGTGCTGTTTGGAATAAAAAGATAAATCAAATATGAATAAAAAAGTAAGAATAAAATAAAAATATAATAAAAATATGTGGAGTGGGAGTGTTGAAGGACTAGTGAGTTATTAGTGAAGGTATTGTATACATTATATTAGAATGTTGGATAGCCATGCTTCTGATTCATCTCTACCTGATCGGATCATATATTGGGTCCATATTTGTGTAATCTTATAGTAAATGTACGATTTCCAGTTGGTACTGAGTGTATTGTATAGTTTCGGAGCTAGGAACTTGTAGAATCTTTGATAAAATGTCGTTGTTGCTCTCGGAACTGATGTGTAGATGATTGTTGTTTGTCTAGTGTTGTGTCCATGATTTATTGCTTGGGGAGAGTTGTTGTTAGTATGGAAATATTGAACGAGTCTCAACATAAAGATTTGTCTTATATCAAGGACATTGTACTCTTTAAATATAAGGTCTGATATGCTTTGACAGTAGTACATACGCAATTGATTTTTACTACGTGCATTAGTAAAAAGTTACTACCGATCACTAGTGATGAGTAAAAAAATCACAAATATTTTTTAATCACACTCACTATCTGTGATTGAATATTTGAGAATATCGTAATTCATTTTATTTATATTTGGTTGTGAATCGTGATTCGGCGCGTGTGCACATGAAACGAAAATATTCATGACGGAAAGACGTTATAATTCGTGATTAGCGTTTAACATTAACATTTTACGCATTTGACCCGAAATGCTGAGAAGTGTTATATAATGATTATATATGCTAGAATGAATATAAATAAATATGCTCAAAATTGTTTTTTTTTATATTTATTAATTTATTTAGTGTATTGTGATATTGTGCATCGCATGCGTATTGGTAATGAAACTGTGATCACGTTCACAGTTTTCGATCACTGCTATTATCGTATACCAATCACAATCACATCGGTGAGTCGAGAGTAGCATTTTTTCTCATCACTATCGATCACACTATTATTAACTATCTATTATACAATTTCTCATTTAAATTATACACAATCAATGAAATGAATCTGACTTTTCCATATCCAGCATTCACATGGGCGCTCTTCTCTGTTTCAGATTGTTCAGCTAGTATGAAGAGCGCCGCGGCCGAGCTGTCGACATGAAACAATCGAATGGAAGAAAAATCCAGACCTATCCAGTATCGCCAGAGAGACAAAATACGAAAAGAACCACGGGCACATTTCTAATCTGGCCACACTGAAACACAAGCGCGTCTTCTTTTATTTTGATTTTTTATTTATTTTAAATTGAGAAGACAGAACGCGCCACTTAAACGAGACCACGTAACTAATTTGGCTATTCTTTGTGTAATAATATTTTTTAATTTTAATTTTGATCAATCATCAATTATTATTATTTTTTTTGATTTAATTAAAATTTATATAATTACTGTGAAATAATAGACGATACATTTTTTATTTTATCAAATTATCGCATGAATCGTTAGTGAACGCGGTCATTATAAATAAAAGTTGCGCCCGGTTCGGCGGTGTCTTATCGGCGACCGAGTGCGGTCGTCTGGCGCTGTTGCGCTTGAAAGATGAAAATTCCGGCCACTCTGCCCGGAAGCGCTCCCTACTACCACGGACCGCCAGTCAACGGGATGGAGATGAACCCGCAGTGGCAGGTAAATATAATATTGAAATTGATTTTTTCATATTCGTATTCTGTCAAATTTTAAGATTAAGTCTATTCGAAGATGTCTGCCTCTGAAAGTTGTAAGCTACGTTAGTTATTCAATTCTATTTTGATTTCAAATTGATTAGATTTTTTTTTTGTACTGTTAATGTCGGTTCTAATGCGGGTTTGCGGGCGACGCATTGATAACCGCAGTATAAAATAATTGTGAAAAATAAGTAATTTAAAAATATTCTTAATTATTTTTATAATACGACAATTTTTTCAAAATAAATATCTAAATTTAATGAACATAATATATTAAACACTTAAATTAAGAATATTCTCTCTCAATCAGTCTAGTACTTACCCATACTTTCTTTTTTTTCCGTATTATATAAATAACTTTGTCTGTAAGAGATATTTACAATTTGTTTACTATTTTTACTTTGATAACTCGAAAACAAAAACACGCAAATTTGACGTTACACAACTGTCAAGAACGGCGTGTAATTTCACTAGCGCATCGGTTAAAAGTATATTTCTGCCAGTAGAAATATATATATATATATATATAAAATGGATTCAATATAACATCATTGTAACATAAAATACCAAGTCCTCGGCAATTCCTTCATCATCTCGCAGGTGCGTTAATTAGATGCTCGGTCATTCTTGCAGGGGAACGGTGTTATGCTGGAAGGAGGCCCGCCAGGAAACGGAGGTCCCTACATGGTGCCTCATCACGTCCATCCTGCCGGTGAGTACAAATTTCTATATTAAGCAATCTTCAAATAGTTAATACGAAATCTTTAAAAAATATACATGTATTGGGTCGTCCCATAAATAATGCGGTTTTTAAAATTACATGAACTAAAAGTTGGAGGGGGGTGTTTAATTACTAGCTGCTATTGCAGTTTGATTTTAACAGTTATAATGGAAGTGACAATGGAGCATATTCAGCATATTTTGCTTTCATTCATTATTAAAAGCTTGTATCAATATAAAAATCCTTAAAGTAACCAATATACCAGAAAGTACAAGTATTAATACTACATTAATTTACATGGAAGCCTGTTGGCTGTTGCTGTCTACCTCACTAGGTACATATAAAGTACCTGTTCTGAGGTAGGTAGCTTACTTAGGTTCCATTAGTTAGATTATAAGATGGAAGCAAGTTATGAGTTCAATAAAAGCAACAGCGCAACGGAAAGTGCGAGGGGATCGGACAATACGCGTAAGGCAGTGTCAACAGTGATTCCAGAAATTTCGAGTCGGATACTACAGCCTAGAAGATAAGCCTTGTTGTAGAGTTCGATGAGGACATTTTGCAAAACGTGGTGGAACAAAATCCCGTCAAAACTGATGAGGAATTTGGTCATTCGATCATTCATCGACGTCTGCGTACTATCGGAAAAGTCAGCAAATTGGGTCAACGAGTTTCTCACAAATTTTCAGTCTAATCGCGTGCCGAGAGTGAATGTGTACTCTTCTTTACTGTTACGTGTCAGCAATGAACCTTTTTTTGAAACAATGCCCCCCACCCACCATATTCGCCGGACATTGCCCCATCTGATTATCATTTATTCCGCAATCTTCAAAATCATTTAGACGGAAAAAATATGAATTCTGTCTACGGAGTGAGAACGGTGCTGGAGGAGTATTTTTCGTCACGGACAAGTGAATTTTGGAAGAGAGGCTTTACAAATCTACCAGAAAGATGGAAGAGTATTGTAGAAAATGAAGGAGAGTATATTTTAAATAATTTGAAGAAGTAGATTATTTATGGAATTACCCGATATATTGACATTTCCACTTATTAACATTTTCGATTAACACTTTTAAAATTGTGTAATAAGCTTAACTTGGCTGGACTTGAGCTCTTATACTTTTTCAATACAGTAATATCTCGGAGTTACGCGATATTACTGTATTGAACGAAAATCGCTTAACTCGAATTCGCGTAAGTCGGGTACAACTTGCATATAAATACATACAATTTTGTTTGATTGGCACGCGAGGACTAACAAAAACTCTAATTGAGAAGAAAAATATTTAATAAAATTGCAGTTCTTTATTATACATATTATTAATACAAAATATTAAAAAAATAAACGATTTACGTAAAAAAGTAATTTCGATGTCCGCGGCTTCATAAAATCTAAGAAATTTGTCTGACGACACTGTACTTTATTTTTTTCAAGCAGAATTTCTTCGAAGCAAGCCAATAATTTTTTTATTCCTCGTTTTGTAGTTATAATGCGTTCTTCGCTGGAGTCTATGTTTGCCATTTTCAATTGAGCCGAGACATGTGCTGTTCTGGTGAAATTGGGTCCGAAGTGTCTGCATTGTCGTTTTGCTTACGCATCTCTATGACCTCCTGACTAAGTGACTCCAACAGCTCGTTGACATCGTTAGCATTGACTTCCGAATCTAATTGCATGCCAAGATTAACAACTTCTTCTACCGTATCAGTTTCTAGCAATCACAGTAAGAGAAACACTGAGTATAGCGGGCGGCAGTCTAGCGGCAGTGTTGTCAACGGTGAACGTCTAGCGGCAGTGTCGCCAAATGAACCGCGAGTTCACACAAGTCGGGGTATTACTGTACTACATAGACGTTTTCCAATTGTCAACATTTTTTTATGACATTTCTAGCTTTCTGTCGTTATCTGAACGTTAGGTGTGCGTATATATTAATGGCATGTTATCGCTAATACGAAGTATAATTGAATTTTGATTAAATTTGAATTGACCGTTGAAACTAAAAAGCTTATCTTTGAACCGATCACACTGTTCAAAAACGAAAAGAAAGTGAAAATATTAAGAAACTGATAAGAAATCAAATAATTTTTTTAAATCTAGATAGTTTTAGGATATTTTGTAAGTATGAAAGGATCGTCATCAGTCTGTACCGATCTCGTGAGGTGCGAGACTCGAGGCGCGATCGGCGCGCAGAGAGACCTAGCTAGAAGGTGATGTGTGTGTCGTGCGTTGAGGATGATCAGAAGGTTGAAACGCCACGGGTAGCCTCGTTCTCATTTGGTGTATGTGTATGCTTGCGGCGAGGTGTATGGCAATAAATATTAAGTTTGATTCTACTTATTAATTATACGCCACGGAATGGAGTGAATTTTGAAAGCTGCCGATAGTTACGAGGCCAGCAAGGATCTTGGATAGGTAAAGGTGGCCACTATTGAAATCTCTTTATTTATTATGTTTGGAAAGTTGCTCGTAAATGGTTTATTTCTTGTAGGTTACGCCCCCCCGTCGGGGTATTACGGGCCGCCAGGGCAAGCCCCCGCGCAGCCTCAGGACTTCTCCGAGTACATGTGGATGGAAAATGAAGAAGAGTTTGATAAACAGGTGCGCTTTAACGCTTTTGAAGGATTACCGGTACGTATGCCACAATTATATTACATCTCTACAAATATGTCGCCGTGCGCATTCTCAGCCCTAAAAAATGCGGATCTCATAGTTGTAGTGAAATAGAATCACATTTTTATTTTAAAGTTGCAATTCTAGAATATTTTCTTTGAAAAAAATCTATTTAAAAAATTGGAATTGAATCCGGAACTTTCCGTTGCCAGGAGAATGAATTTATTTATTTTTTATGCCCCTAGTATGACTTGAAGATGTTGAATTATCAATTAAGCTGTGTTAACCATTTAATTTTTGATTTTATACGTGTTCCTTCTGTTCTATTGAGGCGTCTATGAAAATAAAAGAAAAGATGATATCCTTTGATTGGAAATAATATTGGTGTCTGATTGTTTGAATTGCGGTCTTGCAGGTGATGCAACAGCTGGAGGAAGAGGCGCTCATGGAGCAGTGCATCGAGGCCATGCTGGCCGACGAGAGGGAGGCGCAGGGAAGAGGGTACGTCCACGTCTACCATCACTTATTATCTCTATAATTAATTATTGAGTATTGGGTGTTTAAATGCGACGTCTATCCTCCTCTTTTGGGGGTGCACGACTTCTACAGCTTCTCTCTGGCTGCCTTCTGAATTTAATAATATTACGATGACACCGGAGCCAACCTACGATGGTATTATTTTAATAAAATGAGAAAAATCCATAAGGTTTTAATAGAACTTAACTAACTGCCCTTACTTTAAAATAACAATTCTCAAAACGATTCCGGGATAGGGTGGTACCCCTCGGGTGTCACGGGCTTATTATCCCGAGTAGTGATGCACAAACTGACGCGTGCAAACAAACTGTTTTGGAGCAATACTTCAATCGGAAATATTTTGATTATTTCTTGTTGATCACCCGTCGCTGCGTAACTGATGCGAGTAATAGAGTAATCCAATTCCTGATTTGGCGCCCGCTACATTATATATCTCGGACATTTCGGCATTCGGACACTGTCGGCAGACGGCGGCTCTTCAACTCCAGCTTATATTTTCATCTACAATCATATCGATACGTGGAATAGAATAGAACTAGCATTTGCCAATTTTTACAATTTTTTGGTTCTCTATCTATTTATGCAAACAAACATTTATCATCGATTAATCATATAAAAAATTAAGCTTAGAAGTAAATTAATCGATGATCATGACATCATACCGTGTCCAGTGAGAATTTTTCAATTTTTTTTTTTTTAACCAGAGACAAACAACTCACTGTCGAGCTTTACAGCCGTATAACGGTAACAACTGACAGAACCCAGTTTCGACAAAGGCAACTCAATTAGAATTAATAACCGAGTACCCTGGCCACCTCGGTCGTCAGATTTAACGCCTTGTAATTTTTCCTCGTGCGGATACCTGAAATCTAAAGTGTACAGTTGTAATTCTCAAACGATGCGCAGGACATACAGGAAAACATTTGGCGTGAAATTGTTGCTATCAATCCAGCATCAACACGAGGGTACATTTTTCGCCTTTTTATATAAACCGCATATACGTCAACATTATACTAACATATATACAACTTTAAAAAATTTGATAAATGTGGTGGTGATTTTGGTGTGAGAATGGTGAACGTTATATATATATATATATATATATATATGAAGTGATCATTTAAGCCAACCGAAGACAGGTCGTTAAGCCCTGTAATTACCCCATACTTCCATTAAATATAAATTTAAAAAATAGCTTTATCTCTATGAGATATCTGATATTTGTTTTATATTCTTTAAGTAACCTACGTCTGTATTGTGAATTTGAATCTTAGTTTTTCTTATTATCTTAGTGGCTCTGAAAATGTAGAGATTCTGTTCATATCATATTTGACTATAAATTATTGTATAATATAATTATACAATTTGTGTATATATGCATATATACTCTCAATGGTTCTTTGCGTATCTTGTCTAATTGCGGTCCGTTCTGCCTGCAGGGACGTGAGCTTGGAGGAGCAGGTGTCCAAGTCCACCCTGAACCCGCTGGCTGCGGAATTTGTGCCCACTTTCCTGCCTGCGGCTGCCGTCTCCGGTAAGTTTCGTCTCTGTCATATTCATATATTCATTAATTAAGTATTCCTAAAATAAATATTGAATAACATTAAAAATTATCTTTTATATTTGAACATAACATTACCAGTTTCAGAATCAGAAATCCCGACCGCATCCAGCGTGTCGCTGACATCGGAAACTCCCGTCTGCGAAGAACCTGAAAAATCGGTAGCGCAAGTTACGGAGATTCTCAGCGAAGTGTCGTTATCCAAATCCGAAGAAGCGCCCGTTCCCGAGAAGGAAACGGAAGCGCCGAGCGTCGAGGTCCCCGAGCCTAAAGTCGCGCCGCAGATCGTGCCGGAGAATGCCAAAAAAAGCGATGCGAAAGATTCCAAAGCGGCTAAAGTTATCGAAGCTGTAGCCGCAGCCGTCGTGGTCGTGAGCGCTATAGACGGAGCCGTCAAAGAAGAAAAGTCTCCGAGAACGGAAAAGGGCAAATCGGCCGAGAGGAAAGTCGATCTGGAGAGGAAAAAGAGCGCCGAAAGTGCCAAAAAAGAAGCCGTCAAAAAAACTGACAGCAAAGAGTCGGTGAAAAAGTCCGACAGCAAAGAGTCGGTGAAGAAGTCGGACAGCAAAGAGTCTGTCAAGAAGGTGGCCGCGCTGTCCGAGCCGGTGAAGCGGGTGTCCGCGGGGAAGGTGGAGCGGGGGCCGAGGCCGGAGAAGCAGAAGGCGGTCGCGGAGGTCAAGAAGAAGACGGAGGAGGCGGCGGTGGTGGACCTGCAGGGACCGCCTCTGCCGAGCGCGCCGGCAGTTGCGGCCACGGTCGCGGCGGAGGCAGAAAAGGTATAATATTTTATCTTTACAGCAGCATCTTCCATTTGGATGAATTACATTTGTTTTCTATATAAAGACATTATATACAGTTATATACTGTTACTTTCACTTACTTATGTAACATTATATACAGTTATATCACTGTTACTTTCACTTACTTATGTAACATTAACAATGTTCACTAGTATATTGCGCATCTAGTTTAAATACTAATATCTTGCGAGATAATCATCGTGTACACTTTTCCCTCCACCCAGCCGCAGCCGGCTCCCGCAGCCCCGGCCGTGTTCAACTACGCCGCGGCCGCCAGGGCCAATCTGCCGCCCAAGCAGCCGAGCGCCGCCCCGACCGGCGCCCCGCCGGCCAAGGAGACCGCCCCGGTGGGCGGGGCCGCCCCCGCGGCCGCCAAGCCCGAGTCGGCCGGCAAGGAGGCGAGGAACGCGACGGCGGCCAAGACGAAAGCCGCCGAAAAGGGCGGCGTCAAGAGCGACGACAAGAGACCGTTCAAAACGGCGGGCCCGGTCAAGAAGGGGAAGAAGTAGCGGCACACCGCGGAGAGCCGCCTCGATGTCTGGAAAGTTTTTGGCGATTTTAAAGATTTTACGTGTCGTTATTGAAATGTATCGAACGTGTGCGCGAGAAAACTTTTGGAAAATTATGTTTCAATCTCGGCCGGATTTTTGAATATGACAGTTTTTATTTTCTTTTCTTTGGATTCAACCATGCATCATTGGATTGTTTTAGTTTCTTTTTATTTTAATTATTTTCTATGTAATTAAATTGTAATATAAGGGTTTTTATTATAATTATTATTTTAAATTGGGTTTATTATGTCTTGCGCTAAATCATTTAATAGTTTAAAATGTGTTCTTTTTTTTTGTTTATATTATTTAAATATAATATAATTAGGGGCGTGGATTAATTGAGTGTTTTTAATTATTAAATCTTATTTTTCGGGTATCAATATCTTTTCTTTGATAATTAATTAATTAATTAAAAAATATATATGTGATTATAATAATTTTTTTTTACAAGACAGTTATTCGTGTTGGGGGGGTTTTTTTAATTTTTTTTTTTTATTAATATCGAAGAAGTGTTTCGTGACGAGGTTTATAAAGTTTTGAATTGTAAGTGAATACTGTTTTAAAGTATTTCGTAAGCCCTTTAAAAGTGACGCTTGTCAAGTTTCTTCTAAATAAAGTGCTCAAAATTGTAGTGTATTCTGTATTGTAAAATTCACAAACTAGAACGTTGGATTTTACGATGTCGCTTTGTCGTTGAGCGTAGACCGGACTACTGCGTATTGAAAACGAGATCAAAATATCTAAATTTATGGCAAATTTACATTTCTGTAGACGTATTTTACACAACGCTGCCGTGAGGTGGACATTTTTGTAAGAGTTGAATATAACGCGGCGTAATATCTCCCCGTCATTTTTACGTATATAAATATATGATGTATTTATAATAATGATAATAATTTTCGTGTGTAAAAATGTTCATTTTTTTTTTTTACTTTTACGTAGAGTCTATCAAAAAATTAGTTTAGTATAAATTTAGAAACGATCGATCGTTTTGATTTGATAATTTTTTTTTTTTTTTTAAAGTAATAAAACTATGTTTTTATGTTAAACTATCATGTAGGCTAATTGATTGTTCATATTAAAAAGTTTATTATGTATTTTTCATTTAATTTAGTGTTAAAACGTAGTGTTAAAAAATATATAGGAAAAACTCGCAGTGACGGCTTCTGTTGAATATTGAAGATGGTGAATTTTTTCTCTCATTTAACTTCATTTGTGGATACGCGCGCGCACGGTGTGGAAACATTTTTAGATACGTATATAATAGCGATGATCTGTACACCGACCGGAGGTTCTGAATGTGCGGTAAATTATTGTCGTTTCGAAATTTGTGGGGTCAAAAGAGAAAAATTTGAATTTTGCAAAACACGTTTAATTGAATGAAATTTGTGATAAAATATATATATATAATTTTGCGTGTTACACATTTTTCGAAATGCGTGCAAAATCACGTGTATTTGTTCAAAATTAAATTGTAAATTAACCCGATTTCGGATCGATCTGTATCTGAAAATGTTTCAATATCAAACTACGTCATATATTTGTGGTTTTGTGCGAACTTCAAACTGCGTATAGAAATTTAGTTCTAAGGGACATTTTCGATTCTAGTTGAATCAATTTCAATTCGCAGTTATTCTATGTGTTGATATGACCTTTTGGTATTACATACTCGAATCCCTTGTTAAAAAGAGTGGTATTTAGTGTAAATTTTTTTTTTTGACTGGTGCCTTCCTTTTGTTAAAATCAAATTAAAAAAAAATATATATATATATATATATACACAGGTGGCCCAAAAAAGTGAGAACATTTCGTAAATTGTGATATGATTACATAAAAATTTACTTACGTATTTACGGTCGCCATCTTTGTTTATTAATTTTTCCCATTGTAAAAAATTTCCGCATAAGGGACCATTTTCTGATCAAAAATTTGCAAATTGAAAAACGCCGGGGCGCTAGGAAAATGATCAGAGAGTTTCAAAACAACGTCTGGAGCACGGCCAGACATTACAGCGGGACGGTGCTCCATCTCACGCGGCCAGAAATACAATCGACTTTCTTCGTCGTGAGAGTGTTAATTTCATCGAGCCGGACACGTGGCCACCGGACAGGCCAGATTTAAACCCCGCAGATGATGCAGTACGGGGTGTTTTGATGATTTCTGATTAGCTAAATATTGTGCAAAAAACTGTTACATTAATTAATTACACCATGTTTTGAAATAACTCGTGTGTTACGAGATATTTTCACTTGTTTTTTGGCCACCCTGTATATCTAATCAAAAACTGAATTTAGTGTATTGTGAACATGTTACATTAAATATTTTAAATTATATTTTATTTCCGTGCATCTATCAATTTTTTCACACTGCGTATATTCTTGTGTATATATATGCTACATGTGTGTATATATGTATTATCGAATTAGTTTAAATCTCCTTGTAAATGTGAATTTTTGGTTTAGGATTTTTTTGTTTTTTGTTTCGTGAACGTAACGTGTTACGTTACTGTTAGGTGCTGCGAACTAGGTTTATTTATAATAACGCAGTAATAATAATAGTCTCGCAAATATTTTTTGCATTTTTATTTTACTTTTAGATTGCGGCAATTTCTCGTTTTTAAATTTAAATATTTTTTTTTTATAACTAGCGATATCTTTCCTATTCAAAGGGAAAAACATTAATATTTGTAACTGTCGACAAACACCAAATTGTTATAATAGTATATTTTCTTTGTCCTTTGCTGGATTCGTATGTCATATTAACATCGGAGCTTTACGGCCGCGCAGGCGTATGTAAGGATTTTTTTTTTTTCCTAGATTATCATGTGTATTTTATAATATTCTTCATTGTTTTTACGAGCCGCGGGCCGCGTTCCACGGCGCCCCGCCCGCTCGGAGCAATTCACGCTAATATTATTTATAGTCGCGCAGTCGCCGGTTTTATTGAATAGCCCCGTAAAACCCGACAGCCGCGAGAACCCATGTATATATTTATTCTTAAAAAAAAAGGTTTCGGAGATCCAAATTTTTTTTTTTTTTTAGAGAATATTCTCGTTAGCCTTAGTTTTGTACAGTAAATTTTTAATTCAATACTGCATACAAAATTTGTTATGTAAAAAATTTGACACGCTATACTCGACAGAATGTTATGACACGATTTTTGTCACATTGTAGTTATTATTGATATTACTCTCCATCAATATAAATTTAGCACTTTGAATTTTTTTTAATGCTTACATTAATAACCTTTAAAAAATGTATTATTTCGTATAGTTACATTTGTGGTGTGAATATTTTTATACGGTCCGACGCGCCGCTGAATTTCACGCCGGTAAATATCCCAAAAATCTTCAGGACCGACTGCACTTTATAATGTTAACAATATTTTTATATTCTTTGGTTTTAATTCTGATGAAATGTGTTCGATACAATGTTTAGAATTTTTTTTACAAATGACATTTGAATCTCAATGTAAGTGTATGTAAGAATTACCGATTGTAACATCTGTGTCGGTCCGGAGTTCGCGGGATATTTAATCCGACCACCGCTAAATACGTACGCCTTTACATATCTGTGTCGATCATAAATATATGAATAAGATGAAGCGCGATCGGACTGTATAATAATAGTCCGATTCATGCTTTTGCAATTTAGCAGTGCCGAGTGACGTGGAATTTACATTATTCAATCGTGTCGCTACATCTTCCCGACGCGTTGCAGTATCATCGTCTTGGAACGACAAAATTATGACAATGATTTTCTCTTTTAAACTGCGTTATAAATGTGTCACGTTTCCTAGTGTGTCAGGTTGTATTTTGTTGTTCCGAGCGTATGTTGCAACAATGCCGTCAACCAAAAATAGTGTTCATTCTCTTCGGGTGACAGATCAATCTCGTTAATTAATTTTTTTTTTTATTATTTTGTAAGTTTTAAAAGGATTTTGTAAACTCGAAGATTTTGTAAACTCAAAGATTTTGTAAACTCAAGGATTTTGTAACTTACGATAGCTTTCACATTGAGTAATGTCTTCTGTAACTGACGGTGAATTTTGTTTCTCTCTTTTGACGATTTGTTCAATACAATGCAAAGATATTCAGTCACATTTCATCAACGGGATTATATTAATATGTACCATATAACAAGTAGTTTAGCAATGCTCTTGTAATATTATCGAAAATATACTTAGTCGAGTTCCGCACCGATTAAAAATGCCCCGCTTTGTTATACGCGACCGCGCGAGCGGTCTCCGAAACGCGGGCCCGATTCCGGAATCTTTCCGGAGAGGGGACAGGTTCGCCTGTCGACAGTGATCACCGTCGTATCGCGTATTATAATTATTTTTTGTGATGGTGAGCTCCGGAAGGATTCGGCGGTCATTATTGTTTCCTTTGGTACACGTGACATTTTATTCTTAAACACACATACACACACATTATCTTAATTGTTGTATATATTTCATTATTTTGTAAATTGTTGGATTCAGAATAATAAAGGCACACTTAAATTGCTTTTATAAGATTTCTTTTTATTTTTTTAATTCAATTGCACCCCTGTGTTAACATAATACGGTAATTTATTTAACATATTCATTAATCAATCTTCTTCGCTGTATTTCTGGAATGGGTCGGGACTATCGCAGAAGCTTTTCCGCCCATCTAGGTCTTCTGCTGCCGCTCGTACTCAGTTACACTGCGGATGAATTAATTTGTCTAAATGAAAATAAACACGAGTACAATATGAGCGCATGTAAATTGAAATAAAATAAAATTATTAACGCTTTTGAAATGTGGCGGTGGCCTGATGCCAAAATTTTGAAACAATTGATATTCACGATCTGTCTGCGACGCGTGAAGGTAAGACGAAGAGTGAGATTTCTAACATGACGGACTGATCAGATCAAAGAAGCTACCGTCTATCTGAAGATGACGGAGACGACACATCACAAGCCAATTCAAAAGGTCCGAATCAGGTTGATTTTTTCAGGATATTTTAAGGGCTTAATTTTACTTTTTTCTTTTTATCTAATGTTAATATTAACAAAGTTACGAATATTAATATTTTTTGATCAGGCCACCATTCTGAAACGAGCTGGCTGTATATCAGTCCGGCTAACGAATTTAACTGAGATATTATATTTTTAAAGTAGGTTTGATCAAAGTCTGATGTAATTTTTACTGAAAAATCTATTATATCTGATATGTATGTGCAAAATAAACACTGATAGAATTATGATTGAAGAAATTTTTGCCAATATTTTGAATATGTCCAAGAACATACAATTACTAGATTTTTACCTACAAAGGCACCGTTATTTAATAAATATCAGATATCTCATAGTGACAAAGCTATTTTTATTATATTTTAATGGAAAATGGATGTGGGGGTAATTTCACGGTTTACAACCTTACACTTACGGATAAAGAATATCGCTTTCTTAAATTTTCAACAAAAAATTCTCATTGAGCTGACGTATGATATTTGCTATTTTCAAATAAAGGAAAAAAATGAATTATCTGATTTGGTCCGTAGATGGCTATCGTGTACTGGTACTCGAAACGAGACAATTTAATAAGATATATACGACTTGTAAGCCCTGTAATTACCCACATATTAATTTTCAATTAAAATATAATAAAAATAGCTTCGTCTCTATGAGATATCTGATATTTATTTGAAGATGTTATGGTTCGGATTAGTTAAGAATAATAAGTATTTAAAACAGTGATGAGACATCCGGAGAAGTGTGAGATCATGTATCTCATAATGCTGGGAAAGAATGTTGGAAGTCAGAGCCCTGGAAGGAAAACGTGGCTGAAGAATTTACTTACATCTTCTCATACAAGCTCAACGATTATTGAGGCTTCTAACGGGACCGTACGGTTTACCTGGTCGTGCCGAGTCTTCCGCGGATGTTATAAAAATATTATTGTCAGTAATATACAATAGTCGGTGACAAGAATGTGGTGGGTAGTTAGTTTAGCACAAACAACAAATTGGTTTAATTTTGCTTTCTGCCCACTATAATGTTGTACACAGGATTATGAAGTTTTGTCTTTAGGCCATAGTGCCGATACCAGTTACACCAAAAATTATCATAGATGGTGACAGTCTGAAGGGAGTGTCTGAAATATAATATTTGAAAGTCATAATAGATTCTAAAATGAAGTTATCGCAATATATGAGATACGTGACTGAAAATATTGCTTAGAAAATGTCACTTCTGGGAAGGATCAGAAGATTTATTAGTAGAGTCTTGTCAAATATAGGGTCTTTCAACGAGGACGCTCGATTTTAAAATGTAAGTTAAACAGGTTGTGTGTGAGATATTCACTCAATTTTTCTTTCATTTGAAAGTATATTTTATGGCATTAAGTGTGGAATATAATGTTGTTCGAATATCCGCTGCGGTTTTGTTCGGTGGCAGGTTTGGGAGGTCCAATTTTCTATGACTTTATCGCATAAATCTGGCTAAATTTGCTGGATGGCGTTTGTTATGTTGACTTTGAGGGGGTCAATTGTTTGCGGCTTATTCGTAAAGACTTGCGATTTAAGATAGCCTCAAAGAAAGAAGTCTAAAGGCGTTAAATCGCACGATCTCTGTGGCCAGTTCACGTCACCGCCGCGCAAGATAACCGCGCCCTCAAATCGCTCGTGACTTTGATAATAAAATTTGATGATTTGCACACGTTGTTCAACCTTCCGTGGTGATTTGCCGTATACTATTTAACAATTGACAATAAATTTGACAGATGTCACTTTAACAACATGGCCGCTATAACCTAACAAATTTTGAGCGTCCCTATTAAAAGACCCTATAGTTTACAACTATGTTATAATCGAAGAAGAAATGAAACTATTGTCAGTATTGCAGAGTAAAGCTTTGAGAATAATACTTACAAAAAATAGATATACTCTGATCAGAGCAATGCTGGAAGATCTGAATATGACTATCTTTAAGCAGAAAATATATTTGAATACAATGGTATTTATTTACTAAATCATCAATAAGATAATATCAACAGAATTGATGCAAATCAACATGAGCACGAGTGTCGTACAGGGGGAAGGGATACACTGAGACTGCCATTCAGGAGGAAGGACAAATCACAGAAATCGGTGATGTATAGTGCCATGAAGATTTTTAATGAAATGCCAGAAATTAAATAGATTTAAAATGAAAGTGATCTAATATGTAAAATATCTTGTATATATTAGAGCATATATAGGAGTGCTTATGTATGCACTATGTTAAGAATTAAAAAAATAATAATTAATCCGTCGTTTATACAATCTTACCATGTATTTATTTATAATTTTAGAGTACTATTAATAGTGTTTATAAAGTTTAAGTTTTAACTAACTAACTTACCATCACGTCGTTTCCCCGTGGGGGTTGGCAGAGATGATAGAGCGCCACACTCCTCTATCCTGACACACAATTCTCACCTCATCCACATTCATACATCTTGTCATACAAGCTCGCCGATTATTGAGGCTTCTAACAGAACCATCTTCCATTATCTGGTTTACCTGGTCGTGCCAAGTCTTCCGCGGACGTCCTCTATTTCTGGTTCCATCAACACTTGCATCATATATCTTTCTTACCATTCTCTCCTCATTCATCCTTTCCATATGACCATACCACCTAAGTGATCCTTTCTTAATCTTATTCACTATACTAACATCAGCTTTAAGTTTTAACGTAAAATAATATCTTCTTACCCATATAAAAAATATATGGACGTTTATAAGAACACTTTTTACACGATTCTCTTATTGTTTGAAAATCCGTCACGCAATAACTAAAGCAAGTTATTATTTTTATTAAAGGTTGATGTAGAAAATAGTTTGGCCGGTTTGCTTTTTGTTTTTCCAAAATAAAAAGCAATTCCATTATGCCTCAAACGCAAAGAACGATCAAAAATTTCAAGAAAATAACAGTATAAGAGGATTTAGACGCTTGAATGATTTGCACGCAGCTGTTTTACCACAAATTCTCTTGGTGTTCTATCCGCTGATTATTGGATTCCTTGTAAGAGGAACACAGTATTTCCAAAACAAGTGAGAACATTTCGTAAAATGTGATATAATTGCATCAAAATTAGTTGAACTGTATCAACAATAGCTTAAATAGTTTACTAATTTACTTACTTATCTATTTACCTATATTTATATTTGGTTTTTTCAAATTGTCACCCGGAATGACAGAAATCACCGCAGAAGACTGTACTCTGATCAAAAATTTGCGAATTGAAAAACGTCGGGGTGCTAGGAAAACGATCAGATTTTTAAAACAAAGCCTGGGGTATAGCTAAACATGTTAATATCATCTCGCCAGGCGTGTGGCCACCGAACAGGACAGTAGATGATGCAGTACGGGGTGTTTTGATGATTTCTGATTAGTGTGCAAAAAAATTACATTAAGAATTATAATTAATTACATAATTTGGAATCGTCGGAGATAAACAAAGCGTGTAAAACTAATCAAAAAATTATAAACAACCAACTGAATTGAACTACGAGTCCCATTCTAAAATTATTCGACTAAATTTGTATTAAGTAACAATTTGAGTTAGGCACTAAATATATTTTTAAAAATAGATTCTAGTGAAGACACAATAATATATGTTTTTAGTTAGTATTGACATCCTGAAGAAGAACGAAACCGGTTGATGTATTTAAACTCAATTCAGTGGTTAATAAAACAAAGATAATAAAGTTAATATTGCTAATTTTAAAAGTAAAAAAAATGACATTAAGAATTATAATTAATTATATTGTTTTGAAATAACTCGTGTTACGAGACAGACGTTCTCACTTTTTTGGACCACCGTGTATATTTATGTACTTTTTAATGGAGGGTGGCTTCGGGTCTCCTGGTAATGATGGAATAAAGTGCATTGAAATTTAGTTGAAACCAATAACAGAACCGAAAAGCTGCGATGACAATCGACTTGACTTAAGCTTCGCGATAATGCCGTCAGATGGCAGATCTGTCAAAATGTGACAGGCTAATGTCAAAATAACTGAAAACTTTTGCCCTTTTTAGCTTTACTTCTTCCGATTGAACTGGTAGACAGTTATTTATTAGTTAATTAACCCGGCGACGCCCGCGCTCAGAAATAATATTAAAAAATTATATAAATACAGGGTGTGACAAAGATGGTGCACAATATTTTAGGTGTAGATTAGTGATGAGGAAAAATGCCAATCTTGACTCTCTGGCGGTGATTGCGATTGATATTTGATAATATCTGTGATTGTGATTGCTATTTCATTACTCAGTGCGAAGGTGGGAAGGCGCCGACTCTGAGCCAGGGAGGGTGCATGTCGCCAATCCTCTTCGATATGTGCATGGACGAATCGAGCGAGCGACTATCTGATGCAAAAATTGGCTGCCACACGGGCGGGACACTCTAGTTATGATGATAGGGATGAAGGGATGAGAACGCTTTTACAGATATGTGAAACGTATGCCAGTGGACACAATATTTCATTCAGTGCCAGCAAGTCGATCATAGTGGCGTTCAAATAAGGAAAAGGGCCAGATTATATCCCTCCCGTGTGGCTGGACGGGACGAAAGTGAGCGTTCATAATAAGGTCAAATACCTTGGCCATATGGACAAGACGATGATGATATAGAACGGCAGAGGAGACAGTTGAGCGTCCGTGCAAATATGCTGTCACGCCGTTTCTACCGATGCAGTAAGAAGCTGAAGAACATCCTGTTTAAATCCTTCTACACCACCATGTACACCTGCGAGCTCTGCTCGAAATACAAGCGAGTGACAAGTATAACCGTTTCCGAATTCAGTACAACTTATACAGAATACTGTTTGGATTGGCGCGTTATTGCAGCGCTTCTACAATGTTTGCTTTCGAGACACACAATCCAATTCGGTTTGCGTTAACTGATCAATATTACAATCGATACAGTCCACGGGATCTTATCCCACTGGTGAGTATGCAAAAGTTCTAACAACAAACATCAGATTTTTAAGAGAGTTTCGACTCTAGACGAGTCTGTCTTTGATGTTCAGCTCCTGCAGAATGTAAAACTTCAGGGTCTATAAAATATAAAATGCACCGGAGACTGTATAAGTCTAATCTTCCTTGCGTAGAGCGGTCATTTCATATTTTGTCTAGTATGGACTTCACATTTATTTATTTATATTAATATTTTGCCATCCATATTTTTGTACTAACAGAGGTGGATACATAATAAACATACATAATACATAGTTTATTGTGTGGGGTGGAGCAGACTTCACCTCTGATATATACAGCCTTGTCCTGGCTACTTTGCTACACTGAAGTCTGTGTTAAAGTAGACAGTTTTTTTTCGTGCTGTTGTGGTGTTATAAATAAAAATATATGTAGTGGGAGTGTTGTAGGACTAGCGAATTATTAGTGAAGGTATTGTATAAATTATATTAGAATGTTGGATAGCCACGCTTCTGATTCATCTCTACCTGATTGTAACCTGACATTACGTATGCATAATTTAATTTGCGGTTTACAGCATCTGTCATCAGTAATTATTGACCTGTAATAATTGGCATCAGTACCTACATCAGTTCTTAACCTAATTACCCTTCGATAGTTAATTCTGAGTTTTCTATCGGTAATTTTAAATACATTCATTCAATCCAAGCAAATCTAAAATACACAAAATTTGTGAAACTGGGTTGATAGTCGCCGATGGTCGTTCTCCTTGCAGTCTTGATGACCTTTTCCATCTATCCACCACTATGACCGGCCACTCTTCTCATACCTGGTGCATGCAATTTTTTTGAGCAACATCTGTTACCTTTGTATTCTGGCGAATCTGTGTGCTGGTTACTCCATCTCTCGGAGGTATTACAAGCATAACCCTTTCCATGGCTCTTTGGGCAATTTAGTGTATGACATTGACAGTGAGGGTCCGCGTCTCGAATGCGTGTGTTAGTACCGGAGCACGCACTAGTTGTAGACTTTATTCTTTACATATTGTGGTTGTTTATTTAAGGGTGTGGAGAAATGGAATGCAAGAAGGGTGGTAAGATTTTGGTATAAATTGATGCTTTTAAACTCACGCTGGCCAGCATCCGAAACCATATCACAACTGAAAACTGAATATCCGCCCGATTCCGAAATTGTCTCTCACCAGAAGCAGTTTCGTTTTTGTTTGCACATGTTCAAAATATACACCAGGCCTACCAATCGCAGTCGACGTTGTTGTATAAATCATTTTTTGACAGCGCGGCCTATTTCGTATTACAATTTCTATCGGAATTTAGAAAGTCATAAATTTAATGCAGTTCGTTGGATTCTCTGAACGGCCCATTAGCTGCGTTCGTGGACGACGTTTCGATACAGTTATTAATGATCTGAAAAGGATAAAATATATAATTTTAAATGTGAATCTGTCTTAATTAAAAATAGTTTACACGCGTGTCACACTCTACTAAGTTAATGTTTAATTAAAACTAATAATAATAGGTAAATATGTACGTTTGAATAATAAACAGGAACCACAGAATCTGGTGAGTAGAATGTACGATGTGTGCAAGGAAAGCGACCTCGTGATGAATGTTAACAAGTGGAAAGAGATGGTATTCGAGAAGGAGGAAAGCTGAATGGTTGGAACAAGTAGATGAGTTTGTGTATTTGTGGTGTATTGGGTGACTGCAGGAAGTAAAGTGAACGGCGCTTTGGACGGAATTACATCTAACGGGAATTTGTCAACAGAGGCGAGACTAGCGGTGCACAATAGAGTCCTGGTATCGACACTGATGTATGGAAGAGAAGCGAGAGCAGACTGGGCTCAGTCTGTGGGTGTGTATACCGTGTGTGTTGCGTCGGAATGGCTGGCTCCCATGGATGAGAATAGTATCTGAAATAGTAGCGACCTATTTCTTCTGAAATAGAAGAAGGAAAACTAAATGTTTGGAACAAGTAGATGAGTTGTGTATTCGGGAAGTATGTTTGATAGAAACGGAAAGGAGGGTGACTGCAGGGGACAAAGTGAACAGCGCTTTGAATGGAATTATATCTAACGGGGATTTGTCAACCGAGGCAAGACTAGCGGTGCACAATGGAGTCCTGGTACTGACAGTGAGACCTGGAGCTGGCAGAAGAGGAACGAAGTGGACTGAACGCAGTGGAAATGAGATCACTCAGGCGTATTTGTGGCAAATCTATTTATGACAGAGTAAAGAGTGAAGAAATAAGAAAAGAATGTAAAGCTGATGTTAGTACAGTGAGTAAGATTAAGAAAGGATCAGGTGATTTGTTCATGTGGAACGGATGAACGAGAAGAGAATGGCGAGAAAGATATATGACGCAAGTGGCACCAGAAATAGAGGACGTCCGCGGAAGACTTGGCACGACCAGGTGTAAACCAGATAATCGAAGACGGTTCTGTTAGAAGCCTCAACAATCGGAGAAGATGTATGAATGTGAATGAGGCGAGAATGTGTCAGGACAGAAGAGTGTGGCGCTCTATCCTCTCTGCCTGCCCCCGCGGGGAAATGGCGTGATAGTAAGTAAGTAAAAAATTATTACATACAAGATATATAAAAACTAATTCATCAATGAGAACACATTCTTATTGTGAAGTTTTAATTATTCAGAACAGACGCTCTGTGATATTTTAAATATTAATTAAATATATTAATTAGAAAGATATACATATGAAATCAATTTTATCGAAAAATATTGTTGTTGCGCCACCGGGATTCGAACCTGGATCTTTACTTCCACGGATTGGAAATTAATACATTAATTTAGTATTTAAAATATCACAGACCGTCTGTTCTGAATAATTCCAACTCCACAATAAGAATGTGTTCTTCTTATAATAAAGTTGTATCAATGTGTCCAAAATTTAAAAAAAATGTATTGATAATTCTGACGTCTGCTATCAGATCACTCAAAGGTATTTGAGATTCTGTCAAAATAAATAAATAATGTATTAATATCAAAAAGGTTCGAAAATTTGTCACTAAAAATATTGTCGCTGTAGCATAGTTGTATAATGCACCTTTCCCGGTTAGGAAAGAGATCCAGGTTCGAATCCCGGTGGCGCAACAACAATATGTTTCGATAAAATTGATTTTATATGTATATCTTTCTAATTAATATATTTAATTCATATTTTACTAATTAAATGTATTAATTGTAAGATCTCTTTTCCAATCTGGGGAAGGTGCATTATCCAACTAGCGACAGTATTTTTGACGACAAATTTTCGAATCTACAGGGTGGCCCTAAAAAGTGAGAACATCTCGTAACACACGAGTTGTCTCAAAATAAAGTATATTTAATTATATTTCTTAATGTGATTTTTTTTGCACAATATTTAGCTGATCAGAAATGATCAAAACACCCCGTACTGCATCATCTGCTGTCCTGTTCGGTGGCCACACGCCTGGCGAGATGAAAGTTGATTGTATTTCTGGCTGTGTGAGAAGGAGCTCCGTCTTGCTGTGATGTCCAGCTATGCTCCAGGCTTTTCCTAGCGTCCCAACGTTATTTAATGGGCAAATTTTTGATTAGAATACGGTCTTTTTGTCATTCTGCGCGACAGTTTGAAAAAAACAAATATAAATTGTTTGAAATAAAACGTAATATAGATAAATAGGTAAGTAAGAGTAAATTAGTAAACTATTTAAGCTATTGTTGACATAGTTCAACTAATTTTGATGTTTTAAATACTAAATTAATGTATTAATTATAAATATATACATATTAAATCAATTTTGTCGAAAAATATTGTTTTTGCGTCACCGGGATTCGAACCTGGATCTCTATTTCCAATCCGGGGAAGTGCACTACCATTGTGCTATAACGCCAGTATCTTTCTTGACAAATTTTCGAACCTATATGTTACATTTTTCAAATTAATACACCTGTCGTTCCATTATTTGAAAGCCATTGGAAATGAAGATCCAGGTTCGAATCCCGGTGACGCAAAAACAATATTTTTCGACAAAATTGATTTTATATGTATATATTTATAATTAATACATTAATGTTCTGAATAATTACAACTTCACAATAACAATGTGTTTTCCTTAATAATTTTGATGTAACTATATCACATTTCACAAAATGTTCTCACTTTTTTGGGCCATCCTGTACATGTTACAATTTTTCAAATTAATACATCTATCGTTCCGCTATTTGAAAGCTATCTACGATGTTTTTGCTGAATATATATTATACATATTTATTATTAATATATTTAAAATATCACAGAGCTGCGTTCTGAATAATTACAACTTCACAATAAGAATGTGTCTTCCTTAATAGTATAAAATATCATTTACCTGGTCTTTGTCAGTAGCGTCACATGTATGTCTTACTATATTTTCTTCGTTCATCTGTTCCATATGATCAGAACGCCTAAGCCATCCTTTTTTAATCTTATTCACTATGCTAAAATCAGCTATCGGATATCGTTCAGATAGTCGTACATGTTTCTTATATACATAATGTTTCTTTACAGGTGTAGAACTTTAAACTGTACTTGTTCCAACCATTCGCTTCCCTTGCACACATCGTACACTGCACTCGCTAGACTGTGTAGTTCCTGTTTATTATTCGCCATCAGTACTGCACCATCGACGTAAAATAAACAGCATACAATCAAATCGCTCATTTTTGCTCCCACATTCATACATTCCAGTTCTTTCACACAATTATCCATGTACAAGTTGGCTGCAATGTGTCCATTTTCATATTTAATAAGACACAATCATTCCGTGTGAACCCGTGAATTTTATTACACGACAACCGGTCTCGCTTAGCTTAGTTGTGTTCATTATTAATCATTTTTAATAAATTCGTGCCATTAAACCAATCGAAGCTAATAAAAACGTTTTTTCTAACTGTTATTTACGGTAGCACTAGTTGACAGCGTGGCTGCGTTCGGTATTTTATGTCGTGGTGTAGTAAAGGTTAACGGTGTTGATATTAAATTGAATAATTTGGAAATATTATACTTACAATATTCAGGTACTTTATTTATTGTTTAGTCACTTTCTCTTTATAAATTTTATTTATTTGCAATACTTATTTGATTAAATATTTTCGCCATATCTGTGCCCGATAATTCCGGCGATCTATTTCAAATGATGCTAGATATAATATCAGCGACATGTTTATCTACCGCCCCGAAATATACAACAATAATACGGTACAAGACAGCTCGCGACAATGGCTTCTGCCACCGATAGACAGAACACGGTTTGTCGATTTGGGACGGAGCCATTGTCCACTCGGAATAAAATGATATCGATTTCATATTAAACAAGGCGAAAATTGTGATATTTTTATCGCAAAAATTATCTGTGCATGTGTATAGTTCAGCCAGCGTCGGCGACACGCACAGGCCGAATAAAGGGGGCGGTAGGGTTTTTTTCGCCGATGATGCAGTACTAATGGCGAATAATGAACAAGAACTACAACGTCAGGGGAGTGCAGTGTACGATGTGTGCGAGGGAAGCGACCTCATGATAAGTGATGGTATTGGAGGAAAGCTAAATACTTGGAGCTGATGAATGGTTGGAACAAGTAGATGAGTTTGTATATTTGGGAAGTGTGTTTGATAGAAACGGAAAGGAGGGTGACTGCAGGGAACAGAGTGAACGGCGCTTTGAATGGAATTATATCTAACGGGAATTTGTCAACCGAGGCAAGACTAGCGGTGCACAGTGGAGTCCTGGTACCGACAGTGAGGCCTGGAGCTGGCAGAAAAGGAACGAAAGTAGACTGAATGCAGTGGAAATGAGATCACTCAGGCGTATCTGTGGCAAATATATTTATGACAGAGTAAAGAATGAAGAAATAAGGAATTAATGTTAGTATAGTAAGATTAAGAAAGGATCACTCAGGTGGTTCGGTCATATGGAAAGGATGAATGAGGAGAGAATGGTAAGAAAGATATATGACGCCAGTGTTGATGGAACCAGAAATAGAGGACGTCCACGGAAGACTCGGCACGACCAGGTAAACCAGATAATGGAGGATGGTTCTGTTAGAAGCCTCAACAATCGGCGAGCTTGTATGACAAGATGTATGAATGTGGATGAGGCGAGAATTGTGTGTCAGGACAGAAGAGTGTGGCGCTCTATCCTCTCTGCCTACCACCACGGGGAAACGGCGTGATGGTAAGTAAGTAGGGTTTTTTTTTTTTCACATCAATACTCTTACTATTTTCAAACTAAGCTAAACGCTTGTGCTATGAAAATAGGACTAGCTTGCTGGAGTCCTGGAACGAGGCGCGAACCACCGACCACCAGATCACTAGGCCAGCGTCTTAACCACTACACCGATAAGCTACTCAACTATTTTAAATGAGGGTAACAATCAAAGAGTGATAGAAGTAAACCGTTCGGTGCAGTAACACGACATTAGACTGTGTTAGGTATGAAGTATGGAAGTACAAGGTAATTTACACTTGATCAGGCACGTGGAAGATAGTGATGTGAAAAATGCTATTCTAAATCACTGGCGTGATTATGATTGATAGTTGATAATATCTTACTTACTTACTTACTTACTTACCATCACGCCGTTTCCCCTTGGGGGTAGGCAGAGAGGATAGAGCGCCACACTCTTCTGTCCTGACACACAATTCTCGCCTCATCCACATTCATACATCTTGTCATACAAGCTCGCCGATTGTTGAGGCTTCTAACAGAACAGTTTACCTGGTCGCGCCGAGTCTTCCGCGGACGTCCTCTATTTCTGGTTCCATCAACACTTGCGTCATATATCTTTCTCACAATTCTCTCCTCATTCATCCTTTCCATATAACCGAACCACCTAAGTGATCTTTTCTTAATCTTACTCACTATACTAACATCAGCTTTACACTCTTTCCTTATTTCTTCATTCTTTACTCTGTCATAAATAGATTTGCCACAAATACGTCTAAGTGATGATAATATCAGTGATTGAAAAATGTGTTTTGGGTCTAATTTTCATCATTTCGGTTCAAACGCGTAAAAGATTTCGACAGAATCCACTAGATGGCGCTTATTATGAAGTATAATATAATTTTTTTATGAATATATTCGTTTCATATGCACATGTGCCGAATCACGGTTCACAATTCACAACCAATTAAAAATAAAATAAAAATGTAATCGCGATATTCCCAGATATTCAATCACTGATGGTGAATGTGACTCAAAAATATCAGTGATTAATTCACGGTTCGTGATTTTGAGTTCATCACCAGCCGCGAGAGCAGATGGCTCTCTGTTGATGTTCTTCTAGCGTATGGGCTGTGTATGAGGTGGCACCGTCCTGTTGCAAGCTTAATCGACCCGATTCATGTAACGATAGCTATCACCATTAACGGTTACAAGATTGCCATTATTAAATAAAATAAATTGTAATCGAATACTCTCTACGACTACCAAATACGAACTGACAAATGTCTGCCGAACCAAAATGGCGACGAAACTAAATCGGCCCGGTACATAATATTCACCCTGTACAACAAGAGCTACCAAATTTTTATTAACACCTAGGTACTAAAATTAACTAAAATATTCATGCCTTATTAATTATAATTTAAATGGTCGTATTAACGAACACAACATTTTAGCGGGGCAGCTAAAAAGGGCGAATTAATTGAACAAAGCCCTACAGAAAAAAATTATTCCATGTAACTACGTCCGCGCCAGTATCAGCACTCCCAGGATCCGCATTGCGTCGCTCCTTGCTGTCCTGGGCCGAATTACAAGACCGGAGCGCCGCGGGGGTAACGAAAAATCTTCTAAAAAAAAATAAAAGCTGCACAAGAAGATTAATGTATTTAATCGGTCTTATGAGGTGACTACTGGTGATGAGGAATAATGCTACTCTCGACTCACAGGCGTGATTGTGATCGGTTGCGATTGAAAACTGTGACTGCGATCACAGTTTCATTAGCGCGATATCACAATCCACGAAATGATGACCTGGCTACGTAACCGTGCACTCGACAGTCGTTCGAGCCCGTCCAGTAACGTCGGAACCGACGATAAATACATCGCGCCGCAACCACTCCGAGAAACCGCCAATACCGATCACTCTTCTTCTGGCCGTCTTCCATAAATAATGAAAAGCATAATTTTTAGCAAATTTATTAATATTATTAAAACCTCATTAGCGTAAAAAATATATTTTAGCATAAATAATTAATATAAATCTAATTTAAAATCACCATAAAGAGAATTATAATGCTTAAAAAAATATAAATTTATTTTTCGGGTCTGCCGCGACACCAACACCCGTACTCACACGCACAGCGTCATTTCATATACGTGCGTGAAAACTTGAGGAGGAATAGGGCCCTCGGTGCTCACCTAAAACAATTCTTCTAATACAACATAACTTTGAACTTCAGTCGCTCCATCCGAGTGACTCACACAATAAATATAATCCCTATTGGTGACCCTTTCGCATGGGGCATGTTTGAACAAAGGGTTGCAGGGTGAAGGTTGATGGGCAGTAGGAATTTGGGAGAAGGACAAGAAGGGGGGCTGAAGGACCAACCAGACACCAGAAAGGAACACGACCCACCTGAGAGTCGATCCATTACGTATCTAGATTTTATTCTTCCGCTGGATTCAGATCTTCTGGCTCCAGGAAATCACACTTCGATTGTTTAAGCGCTTTGTTCCTTCGATTGGTACACTTGGGATTACTTGCTGTTGCTATTGGTCATTTATTTGTATGCATATTGCCGCCCTTTTCGGAGATTGAAGAGCGCGCAAAACGACACGACACAATTTCATCCAGTACAGGGTGGATAAAATGGGGATAAGAAGTAAAATCTGTCAAAAGGTCATTAAGGTTTACGTATTGAATTTATTGTAGATTTAATTGTAGTATTAAAAATATCTAATTCATTTAAGTGCGAGTTGTAATAAAATGAGGCTCGGTAGAAAAATTAATTTTATTTGGCATTACTGTTACAATGTGGAAGGCTGAATGTGAGATTAGTTCTAGTTGAGCTAGATGGCACTCGAATAGATATATATATATATATTGTACAATATTTAGTCCTGTGGATTTTATTTTCATCATGAACTATTGGATGACCGATTCTAAGTTTAATATGTTAGTCAACGGTTAAACATAAGTGGATAGTAGTGATGTATGAACGTGGTCAGGTCCTGCCCCTGTCGAGCTGATGGGCGAGATCGTCTCGTAGTCCTGGCCGGAGTGCCGCAGCCCGCGCGGTCGCTGCTAGCCTCAGCTCCGGGACTTCCCCCCATTCGATGCACAACTTTCGGGACACCATATATATTCAAGTATCGCAAATCTGATTGTATTATTTGCTCGCAGCACGAAATCATATAAATTATCTATTATTTTTACAACACTATTTTTTTCGGACGCTACGTATCTTAAACAACTTCTCAACACAGTCGCCACTCGTCACAACGTGGCACCGATTTTTGTATACCTTCGTCACAGAACGACGCCGCCTGGTGGATGAAATTCACGTCTGTACTCCGTCTTTGAGTTCGACATCGTCATCAGAACGCTCGCCACCAACGATCACTTGGCGACAAATCAGGACACACTCGGAGATGAATGTCAGCTGGACATTTCAACCACTCACTACAATATGGCCGCACTGTGTGAATGTGTCTAACGTTGCGTGTGGTGAGTCGACAGATGAAGTAAACATTGCAACTGCAGCATATCTATTCCGGGAATATCCGGCAACGGTACTTCTCGTATTTTAAAGGTTGTAGATTTGATTTCAGTGCTTGATTTATCTTTTGAAGCTTGCATCAATATAAAATAAACGTTTTTTTGACACGTACACGTATTGACAAATTCACGTCAGGTTCTTCGAGAAAATATTTTTTATTGTTGCGTATGGTAAATACTTATATATTGTAGTTATTTGATTCAATACATAAATATATTACGGAGGAATACCTAAAATTTGAACTCTGTATTTAGTATATTTACTGAGATATTCACATCATTAGATCATGTTATCACATGTCAACTCAGTTCACATCATGGGAGATATGTAAACTATGTGTTCTATGGATTTATATTATGTATTTTATATGAATATAGACTTAATTTTAACTTTTAATTTCTAATAACTACATTATATTTGTTTTCTACAGTGTATAAACTTGAATATGTTATAGAATCAAAGCCGGTCCTGGGAAAGAGTGCGTCCATTAAGACCATGTCTACATATGACAGGGGTTCATTAGTTGACTCAACTTGAACTTGGATGATCACAATAGCCTACCGACTTTTTTTTATAGGCGTGTCTATACGTGAGAACTGACAGGTTTTATACAAGTTTAATCTTTTCAGAATCAGACGGAGTTCGTCACGGCTCTGTGGTAGACCGTCAATCTGCCGAAATAGCCACTTAGTTGGACTATCATCGCAAGCCTGCAGGTCACCGGAGCAACATCGCTACTCATTTTTTTTTAAGTATATTTATTTAAATAATTACTATTAGCAAAAAGAAAAAGAATTTTTTAAAATATCATTATTTTTGTATTTATTGTTAGTTTTGAACACGCCCTGACAAAGCTTGAGCTAAGCGAGACCGGTTGTCGTGTAATAAAATTCACGGTTTCACACGGAATGATTGTGTTTTATTAAATATGAAAATGGACACATTGCAGTCAACTTGTACATGGATAATTGTGTGAAAGAACTGGAATGTATGAATGTGGGAGCAAAAATGAGCGATTTGATTGTATGCTGTTTATTGTACGTCGATGGTGCAGTACTGATGGCGAATAATAAACAGGAACTACACAGTCTAGGGAGTGCAGTGTACGGTGTGTGCAAGGGAAGCGACCTCATGATGAATGTTAACAAGTGGAAAGTGATGGTATTGGAGAAGGAGGAAAGCTGAATGGTTGGAACAAGTAGATGAGTTTGTGTATTCGGGAAGTGTGTTTGATAGAAACGGAAAGGAGGGTGACTGCAGGGAACAAAGTGAACGGCGCTTTGAATGGAACTATTTCTAATGGGAATTTGTCAAACGAGGCCAGATTGGCGGTGCAAAATGGAGTCCTGGTACCGACAGTGAGGCCTGGAGCTGGCAGAAAGGGAACGAAAGTAGACTGATTGCAGTGGAAATGGAAATCTATTTATGACAGAGTAAAAAATGAAGAAATAAGGAAAAAATGTAAAGCTGATGTTAGTATAGTGAGTAAGATTAAGAAAGGATCACTTAGGTGGTTTGGTCATACGGAACGGATGAATGAGGAGAGAATGGTAAGAAAGATATACGACGCAAATGTTGACGGCACCAGAAATAGAGAACGTTCGCGGAAGACTTGGCACGACCAGGTGTAAACCAGATAACGGAGGATGGTTCGATAATGTGGATGAGGCGAGAATCGTGTGTGAGGACAGTAGAGTGTGGCGTTCTATCCTCTCTGCTTACCTCCGCGGGAAAAACGGCGTGATGGTAAGTAAGTTAGTAAGTAGAATGATATTATTTTCGGATTTGAGTGTTCTTCCTGTCGCGCCTGTTAGCCGCAACCGGCAGCGCACTAAAGCGAGGCGAATTGCCTACCCTCGGGTGGACAGGCGTTCACTTGAGTATTTAGTTAATAGGATTTAATATAATTCGCTAGCATACTGCAGGGTTGGTGCATGAGCTATTAAAATTGAATTTTTAATAGATAAATACCTAACCGATAATATATTCTACTCATTGTGGCGTGTCACGCGACTACTGCAGTAGTATTTATGCGTGTTTTTTTATGTATTATCTTTGTTTTATTAACCACTGAATTGAGTTTAAATACATCAACCGGTTTCGTTCTTCTTCAGGATGTCAATACTAACTAAAAACATATATTATTGTGTCTTCACTAGAATCTACTTTTAAAAATATATTTAGTGCCTAACTCAAATTGTTACTTAATACAAATTTAGTGGAATAATTTTAGAATGGGACTCGTAGTTCAATTCAGTTGGTTCTTTATAATGTTTTGATTATTTATCTCCAACGATTCCAAATTATTTTATTTGTGACCGACACCGTTTATATGCAAAATTGACAATCGCAATTTTTTATCAAAACCGTGACCATTTTCTATCAAATGATTAGCAAATTCTGAAAGCCCACTATTGTTCAAACATCTCAAATGCTCCCTTACTCTTATATTAAAATTTCTACCCGTTCTAGCAATACAAAATGCACCACCATGACCCCAGAATTGTTAAATTTATCATCTCTGTCTTTAGAATTGATGAGTAAATTTCCTATACTATTATTTGTATAAAATGCCGGTCTAATGTTTCGCGGTAGGTGTTCAGATATTTGTTTCGAAAATTCGAATTATTCGACTAAATTTGTATTAGGCAACAATTTGAGTTAGGCACTAAATATATTTTTAAAAATAGATTCTGATGAAGACATAGTAATAAATACTAAATTAATGTATTAATTATAAATATATACATATAAAATCAATTTTGTCGAAAAATATTGTTTTAGCGTCACCGGGATTCGAACCTGGATCTTCATTTCCAATCCGGGGAAGTGCACTACCTTTGTGCTATAACGCCAGTATTTTTCTTGACAAATTTTCGAACCTATATGTTACATTTTTTTCAAATTAATAATTAAATTAATTTAAAATATCACAGAGCGTCTGTTCTGAATAATTACAACTTCACAATAAGAATGTGTTCTACTTAATACATAATAATATATGTTTTTAGTTAGTTATGACATCCCGAAGAAGAGAATGGTATTTTTCGAAACCGGTCGATGTATTTAAACTCAATTCAGTGGTTAATAAAACAAAGGTAATAAATAAAAAATATTAATTTTAACCACAAAGTTAATATTGATAATTTTAAAAGTAGTATTTATGCGAGTTTTTCAATTCTTTAATGCGACACCCCTTTTGCGTGAATTACATCGGTTCAGTTTCCACGAAAGAACTGAATTTAAATTGATGCGGTTGATGTACAAGACGACACATGATGTGGTGCGCGTTTGAGATCTTCAAGAGCTCTGCATCACAGACAACTCGGACGAAGGAAGCCCCCACGGAGATTCTCAAAAGTATTTAAGTCAATATTCTATAGTTATTTTGGATTAGTTGTGTTCCAGATCCAGATCTTAATTGAAATTATTTGGGATGTGTATTTGTTTGTGTATGAATATATTACTATAGAGAACACATTCTTATTGTGGAGTTGCAATCATTCAGAACATACGACGCTGTCGAGTAGCGACGCCGGTGTCGGGACGGCCTGCGAAGAAGCGGTCGGTAGATGCTCGGCAGTGACCGTCTCTCGTGCGTAATGTTAAATGAATTTGTGGCTCGTGCAGGGTCACCGCAGATTATATAACATTTTTCTTGCATAAATGTCTAGATATATACATTTACAGGGTGGCCCAAAAAAGTGAGAACATCTAAATCTTTTTTGCACAATATTTAGCTAATCAGAAATGATAAAAATACCCCATACTGCATCATCTGCTGTCCTGTTCGGTGGCCACACGCCTGGCGAGATGAAATTAACATTCTCACGACGGAGAAAGTTGATTGTATTTCTGGCCGTGTGAGATGGAGCTCCGTCCTGCTGTAATGTCTAGGTTTTTCCTAGCATCCCGACGTATTTCAATTGGCAAATTTTTGATCAGAATACGGTCTTCTGCTGTGATTTTTGTCATTCCGGGCGACAATTTAAAAAAAAAAAAACAAATATAAACAATGGAAAAATGAATATTCAAAAATGGCCAACGGAAATTGGTAAGTAAGTAAATTATTAAACTATTCAAGCTATTGTTGATATAGTGTTGTTCATTTTTTTTGGGCCACCCTGTAGGTGTGAATAATTCATTTGATTGAAAAATATCGCTTCAAATTCTAGTTAATATATTTTCTAATTAATACATTTAATTTGTATTATTAATATATTAATTATTGCTTCCCCACTCATCCTCACCACGGATCAGTCAATCGGCGACCTTGAACTAGTACGGTCACAACGTGTACGAAGTGTAGTTAATACATTGACGAAATTGTGAGTGAAAAAATATAAGTCCACATTTTGGAGATGCCAGCAGATCCGTGATTGTCTATTTATATGTTCCTTAACGATACAGAATCTATTCTCAAGCTCTTTGAATATTTTTTCACTCAAACAGTCCAAGAAAGCAAATCTGTCGACTATTTACAAAGCTGACGCAGTGTAATTGGATAGACGCACTTCCCCTGATAGGAAGAGATCCCGGTCCAAATCACGGTGGCAGCGAAAATACTTTATCCGTACGTATATATTATAGTTATTTACTAATAAAGCAGTAATATATAGTAGTGTCCAGAAAGTATTTCGGTAAAAGTCGAACTTGGACAATTTTCAAAATGCCGGCCTAACAAAACACCGCCGCTGCAATACACGCGGGCTACCGTTTTATGGGGATGGTATTAATATTCGAACATATATTATGTACGAGATAATTTATATTTCTGTTAGTTTGTGTATATAGTTTTTTATTAGTAGTCTGTTATAGTTCTAATTGTGACAAGGAGACTGTTAAATAATATATATATATATAATAATTTTGGATTGTCGTATATTTAAGTTTTGGAATATCAATTTGGTCTATAAATCTAGTAGATCGGAATTCGCTTCTAATATTTAATTTTGAATTATTTTTTTTTGTATACGTCTATTATTTTCGTCACTTTGAAATCTGCGAAGAGTCGTACACTCGAAAAGTAATTTTTAATTTTTTGTGTGATTTATAATTGTCACGTTTGAAGTTTTATATGCTCCTCCCCATCCGATAATACCGTATTGCAAGTATGTTTGAATTTGTAAGTGGTAAGATGTTTCCGAGTCTTGAAAATATGTAGGCAGTTTTTCTTAGTACTTGATAGAGTATTTTTTTAACATAAATTGAAAATATCGCCTTTACTTTGAGTCAATAATCCTCACAGAAAGTTGTATCCACCCTTAAAATATACAGTCCACTTCTGTTACACCCTATAATACATTTTTACATATAAAACGTGATAAACCAATGAAATAAAAAATGAATATTCATCTTTAAGGTTGAATATCTTCAGTTTGATGTAAAAGTCAGATGCGAGCACGCTCCCCTAGGTATTTAGTCGATATCTAACGTGTAACGGAATACACCCTTCTACAGCTGGATGCTGTGCTGTCGACCTTGACCGGTGTCGTCAGTATTCAAGGTCATCAGGGGCGTCAAACTACCTTATTCACCTTTTGTTCAACGGAAGAAACAGTGACGTCTGGTAATTTGCGGTCACAGACTGTTCCAAAAGTCATCTGACACATTGACACTTGGAAATTTGCAGTGTACGACGGTTCGTTCGACGATGATATCGATGTTTAATATACGTTAGAACATAATACGAAAAAAATTCATCGCCAATGTGACAGATTTCGAACGCCTAGGCGAAAAAATCCATAGATAATTCATAAAACATAGTATATATCATGATTATTTGTCTCCATCTATGCTTTGATAGTGATCAATTTAAATTTCGAACAACCCGCAAACGACTTTAACTACGGGCGATCTAGTAGTTTTTTTTTTTTTTTACTAAACGCGTTACCATTTCGCCACGTTTAAAAAAAGTTCTGGGTTCGTATCCCGTAATATTTGGTTACAACCGCAGTACAAACCTGGAACATTTCCTATTTGTAAAAGTTCCGGGTTCGTATCCCACTGGCAATCAAATAGATTTCTTCTGCTTATCATTCTAATTGAATCATTTAATTTGTTTTAAAATGTTCTTAGTAAAATAATAATTTATGTTTGGTATTTGTGGAATGGCCGTACGTGTGTGGATGCTCTATTAGGTTTACTTTACCTATATGTCCATGTATAAGCGTGATTTTTTTCTGCGTATGATATATGACTTGAAGTTATTGCAAAGTTATTTGTGCTAATCATCGCAGTGCGTGCCGAAACGGCTGTTGTGCTTCGTGCTAATCATCGATCCTGAAGTTCATGACAGTTGTGAATACAGCGAGAAAGTCTAGGCAAGTCGTGTTCTTCCTGGTTGGTCTTTCAGCCTTTACAGTTACGCTGTTTCTTACCATCCATTATACTATCCAGTTCCACCACATTCTTATATAAATTGTGTTTATGTAATATTCTATCTATCTATCTATAATATCCTAAATAATTTGTAGGAATTTAGGTTATGTTTTTGTGTCAGAAGGTTAAGATGCTGTGAGACTGTCTGTTGTAACTAGAGCAAGGTATATAAATGATAGATAGATGCTATCGTGCAGCGATGCCGGTGTCGGGACGGCCTGCGAAGAAGCGGTCTGTAGATACTCGGCATTGTCCGTCTCTGACGCATAATGTTAAATCGCATCCGCCGATCAGTTGTTGTGGCTCGTGCATCAGATACATATATATATACAGGGTGGCCCACAAAAGTGAGAACATGTCGTAACACACGAGTTATTTCAAAACATAATATAATTAATTATAATACTTAGTGGCATTTTTTTATTGTACAATATTTAGCTAATCAGAAATCACAAAAATACCCCCTACTGCATCATCTACTGGGTTTAAATCTGGCCTGGTTCGGTGACATTCTCACGACGAAGAAAGTTGATTGTATTTCTGGCCGCGTGAGATGGAGCTCCGTACTGCTGTAATGTCTAGCTGTACTCCAGTCTTTGTTTTGAAACTTTTTGATCGTTTCCCTAGCACCCCGATGTTTTTCGATCAGAATGCGGTCTTCTGCGTTGATTTTCGTCATTCCGGGCTACAATTCAAAGATGGCGACCGAAAATTGTCGAAATAAAACGTAATATAGATAAATAAGTAAATTATTAAACTATTTGCGTTATTGTTGATATAGTTAAACTAATTTTTATGTAATTATATCGCATTTTACGAAATGTTTCCACTTTTTTAGGCCGCGCTGTAATTTCACTGTACAAACTGTGTGACTCAATCCATTTTGAGTCTCGTCCACTGTCTCTCTTTCGGGAGTGCCTTTAACTGCTGCACCTAAATTTTCCATCTTTATGTAGAACTACGTTCTATGTATTTGTGTTATATGATTTTTTAGCACTTCTACTTTTTCGTTTTGTAATTGCAAAAGTATATAAGTGAATTTAAGTCGCGTATTTTTACTAGCTTTGATTCCGAAACGGTGCCGGGAAAGAGTGGGCCGCCCCCCCCACCAGCTGTTTTTTAACAGTACAAATGTAGTTTTTTGATGTAGGTCGAGACCCCGCGCGCGCGGGCGGCGCGCCACTGTCGAAATTGATGAAAACAACGCCGGAACATAAAAGTTCATAGAAAATTTATGATGTTCGGGCCCAGCGGTGGAGCAGACGAATATATTATTTATCAAACTAGAACATTTCTTTTTTGTTTATCTTCATACATTTTCTGCTCCTTCGTCCATCCTTCAAGGGACTTCAACATAAATGTAACTGTTGCGTATGGAAGAAAATATTGTTTTGACACATCCCCTCCTGCGGTGGTGGGTCAGATCTGACCCGGGTGTTTGTAAATAAAAATATTCATTTAATACTATTTTCCTTCTAGGTAATATTTTGCGATACAAATAAATGTTATCGGACGAGATTCAAACGAGTTATTGATAAAGATGTGAAAAAACTCACGCTCAAAAACTGACCCAAGACAGTCGTTTTTACGGGATTGAATCTCAACGCTTACGCCGAAACTTATATTGTATTATTAAGGAATACACATTCTTATTGTGAAGTTGTAATTATTCAGAACATAGTTCTGTGATATTTTAAATACTAAATTAATGTATTAATTATAAATATACACATATAAAATCAATTTTGTCGAAAAATATTGTTTTAGCGTCACCGGGATTCGAACCTGGATCTTCATTTTCAATCCGGGGAAGTGCACTACCTTTGTGCTATAACGCCAGTATTTTTCTTGACAAATTTTCGAAACTATATGTTACATTTTTCAAATTAATACACCTGTCGTTCCATTATTTGAAAGCCATCTACATTATTTTTACAGAATCTCAAATACCTTTGAGTAAACCGATTTCCAGACGCCAGAATTATCAATTCATTTTTTATTAAATTTTGGACACGTTGATACAACATATATTATTAAGGAAAACACATTCTTATTGTGAAGTTGTAATTATGTACTTATATTGTCAATATTTTGAGCGAGTAGACAAATGGTATGCGTCCATGTATTTGTTTTGACTTATTTTAGTCTGGCGGCCCGTAGACAATAACCTAACCTAACCTAGCTGTAAGTTTTATGACACTACCTGGTCGGCTTTCGACACAGTTTAGAAACGGGTCAGCCACGGGCCAATTGTTATTTATATTTTTAACAATTATATTTACAATTTACTGACTATATCTATTTTTAGTATGAGCTGTCTATCGCTATACTTATTTTAAAAAATTATGTCAATTACATTTGCTTCTGCTTATAATATTGTCGATTGCGTTTCGCGTAAAAAGGATGTTATTTTTTTTTTGTTTATATATAAATATATAAATAATACATTTTAATTGTTTATAACCATCGTTATACACTAGCAGGTAGTGCAATCCCCAACCGACGAGAAGATCACGCGCTCAGTGGATGTTTGTATTTTGGCTGTGAAGGACGTCTGTTGATGCGCGAGAATATGTACATTATTCGGAATATTTTTTATGGCACATCATGTCATTTTATTAAATCATATTAAAAATGAAATATCTATAAAAAATCTCTCTAACAGAAAACTTGAGGTGGGTCTAAAATGACCCACCGCTGCCGGACGTGTTTTGTTTTGAGCCGCCGGGCAGTAAGTGCTATTAGTGAACGCTGGCGTGTCACCCAAAACGCTTTGGCATGTCACTAAACTGTTATGTTTAATATGATAAACAATATAATTTTATTTCGCCATCCATTTGTCTAAAGAATGGAGGAAACTTTTATTTATTTACATATATATTGACATCCATATTTTTGTACTAACAGAGGTGAATACATAATAAACATACATAGTACATAGTTTATTGTGTGGGGTGGAGCAGACTTCACCTCTGATATATACAGCGTTGTCCTGGCTACTTTGCTACACTGAAGTCTGTGTTAAAGTAGACAGTTTTTTTTTCGTGCTGTTGTGGTGTTATTTATCGACAGGAATAAAAAGAGAATTACAAATATGTATAAAAAAGTAAAAATATATGTAGTGGGAGTGTTGTAGGACTAGTGAATTATTAGTGAAGGTGTTGTATAAATTATACTAGAATGTTGGATAGCCATGCTTCTGATTTACCTCTACCTGATTGGGTCATATATTGGCTCCATATTTGTGTAATCTTATTGGAATTAAACGATTTCCAGTTAGTATTAAGTGTGTTGTACTGTTTCGGAGCTAAAAACATGTAGAATCTTTGATAAAATGTCGTTGCTGCTCTCGGAACTGGCGTGTAGATGTTTGTTGTTTGTCTTGTGTTGTGTCCGTAGTTTATTGCTTGAGGAGAGTTGTTGTTAGCATGGAAATATTGAACGAGTCTCAACATAAAGATTTGTCTTATATCTAGGATATTGTACTATTTGAATATAAGATCTAAAGAGACGACCAATTATTACCTTGAGAATTATTTTTTGTGCTTTTTTAGCCGACTCCAATATTGTTTTTGCTGCTCCTCCCCAAACTAAGATAGCTTAATTAATGAAGGAGTAGCACAGTGCAGAGTACACCGATCTTAAGAGTTTGTAATCAACTATACATCTTATTTATGTTATGAATTTGTCACACAAGTTAATTTCTGTCTGGTTCGCACAGATTACCAGGAGGGACGTGTGACGACCGTATCAAAATTCCTCTCGCTTTCCGAGTAGTTCCAAGCGTCGTCGTTTTGAGCCTGATGACCTCGCAGACAGTCTCCGCGCTAGTCCAGCGAAGAGATTCTTCCCACGCGCGGGTGGACTGAGGCTCAGACTCTCTTGATCCACCGCGCCTAGGGGGCGAAGCACCATAGTCCGACTACAAGTGTCTTGTCTCCCGTCCCGCCGTCAGAGGGCCAGAGCGCTTCTTATTAGTTGAATCTTTCAGGTCGTTCTCACGAGTTTGACATTATTCTCATGCAGAGTCTCGCAATCTGTTACATGATATTTTAAAATGCGCTCTAGCTTGTGTGGGGGATGGAATCGGAAATGAGGGAAGTACCACCAGATTCCCTTGGAGTTCTATCCTCTCTTCTTACTTTCGAGTTACTTGGGTTGTCGTTATAATAATAACTAATTTATAATAAGTATTCACATTATTTAACAATTATATAATTCAGAGATAAACTAGTAATTATTCAAGAGTGGCGATGGAAAAGTGACCCGTTCCCCCAGTGACGGGATCTTATAACAATTGTCCCCCACCGCTCATCTAACACACACATACACACACACATGTTTAAAGTGACAGTTTTCACAATAAGAGTAAGGGAATTCCTTCGATAGCGGACCGCAATGGACTCACGGAACCAATGGACAGCTCGATACACCTGTTTGATGACGCCGTCCTTATGATCTTCCGGAATAAACTCTGATGAGGTTCAACGTTCACAACACACCAAAATCACAGCGGTATATGAAGTAGTGATCTGACACGAATAACTACAGACAAACGCGTAGATGGGAACAAATCTTTAATTAACCCTTCCCATACCATGATATATGCAACATACATTTCATATTTTAGTTAATTTGAAAGAAAATAATTACGCTTAGAAATGACTAATGAAAAATCGATTATCTAAGGCTAATTCTACAAAAAAATAAATTTTTAATTCTTTGACAAAAATACCATCTGTAGCAATACAGAAAAAAATCACATATTAATTTCACTGTGAAGATTTAATGTAGATAATAATGTAGATTTACATTATTTGGTAGAATCTCAAATGGCTTTCAAATAATGCAACGACAGGTGTATTAATTTGAAAAAATGTAACATATAGGTTCGAAAATTTGTCAAGAAAAATACTGGCGTTATAATACAATTGGTAGTGTACTTCCCCGGATTGGAAATAGAGATCCAGGTTCGAATCTCGGTGACGCAAAAACAATATTTTTCGACAAAATTGATTTTATATGTGTATATATTTATAGTTAATACATTAATTTAGTATTTAAAATATCACAGACCTATGTTCTGAATAATTACAACTTCACAATAATAGCACTTCCAAAATCCACACTGCTTCAAAATATTGCATTCGTTCGTAGTCACTTAGAGTGCGCTTCTCAAATCTGGAACCCGTGGCAGATCACATATATTGCGAGATCAGAACGAATACAAAATAGGTTTATTCGACATCTGAATGTCAGATCTGACCTTTCATTCGGCTCCTATTTAGATGCAGCAAACTTCCACAATATGAAGACCCTAGACCTAATACTTCTCTTCAAACTACTGCAAGGCCACATCGATCGTCCCAGCCAATTGGAATTAATATCTCTCCATGTGCCATCTAGATCAACCCGGCAATCCGCACTCTTTCACATTCCCAGAAGTAGAACATCTTACATACAAAATTCATTCCGATTCACCACAATGAGAAATTTACAGAAATTGACTTGTTCAACATTAGCCTTACTGCGCTTAAAGGGTTCTTCTTATGAACCATCACAATCTGAACTTTGGCCCTTCACTCTACGTTACTTGCAACCTCCCCTAAACATACTTTGTATCTAAATATTTTTTTGTGAACTTTCATTATAAGCATCGCATGTTAAATAATTATTATGTTTATTACAGCATGTTTTCACTGTCAAAATTCCTTAATAATAACAAAAAAATAAAAATTAATTATGTGAAGATAGACAAAAAAGAAGGTTGTATTGTACAATACAACCTTCTATACAAAACATGACGAATTCTCCGAATTATATTACATTAAAGTAAATTTATGGCGTTACCCATTTTTTCACATTTTAAGAGCTAATTTCTTACGGTGACACGAGTTGACAGCGTGGCTGCGTGCGAGTTTTTACATCACGGTGCGGTAAAGGTTAATGCGATCAATTACAGAAGTATCAAAGCCGACACTCAGGTACGGCAACGTCAAGAACATTCCCAGTATAAGCGACACACATTAACATATATACAACATTCAAATATTTGACAGATGTGGAGATAGATGGGGCGAGAATGGTGAACGTTATATTCTATATTTCTGTATATTTTTCATTAGATATAATAAAAATAGCTTCATCTCTATGAGATATCTGATATTTGTTTGATAGCAGTGTCTCTGTAGGTAAAAATCCAGTACTTGTGTGTTCTTGGACATATCAAAATATTGGTAAATCTTTTTTGTTTATGCTGTTCACGTCGTACAATTTACAAATTTTAATATCTGAATTATATCTTAATCATATCATTTAGACAGTATTAAAACACGTTAATATTATGTAGCAACATTCAACAAAAATCGAACCTGGATCACTTCCTATCCGGGGAAATGCATTAACTGATTACGCTACACCAACACAGTGAGTTGACGATAAATTTTCGAACATGTTATACTTTCAAATTGATAAAATCTGACAGACGACGCCGGAATGAATAATTAAAATAAACCAAGAAGTAGATACATGACTAATAAAAAATGTTTCGTTCATAAAATAAATATTGAAATAGTGGTTGGTGTTCCGGGGTTGAACGATTGCAATAGAACCTGGGTTAAAACAATGGGGTGAGTGGAAATACAGCCTATAGTTAATTATTTATGGGGCGATTAACAAAATGGTCCCAAATTTATAGCCTCAACCTCATCAAATTGTTACGAACTTCTCTCATCGTACACCTTTCAGTTTGGACGTTGTCGGTAATGGATATCTGAAATTCTGCTCCAAAAATGGATGTTCCACTGCCGAAGGATTAGGGTTATATTTCTGGTGGAATATAAATAACTTTAAACACTTAACCCTGCGGCACTGGCGATCAATCAACGTGAATTATGTAATTTAAAAATAAATAAGAACTACAGAGGGTAGAGAGTAGAATGTACGATGTGTGCAAGGAGAGCGACCTCATGATGAATGTTAACAAGTGGAAAGTGATGTTATTGGAGAAGGAGGAAAGCTAAATACGTGGAGGTGATGAATGGTTGGAACAAGTAGATGAGTTTGTATATTTGTGATGTATTGGGTGACTGCAGGAAGTAAAGTGAACGGCGCTTTGGACGGAATTACATCTAACGGGAATTTGTCAACAGAGGCGAGACGAGCGGTGCACAATAGAGTCCTGGTTTCGACACTGATGTACGGAAGAGAAGCGAGAGCAGACTGGGCTCAGTCTGTGGGTGTGTATACTGTGTGTGTTGCGTCGGAATGGCTGGCTCCCATGGATGAGAATAGTATCTGAAATAGTAGCGACCTATTTCTTCTGAAATAGAAGAAGGAAAACTAAATGTTTGGAACAAGTAGATGAGTTGTGTATTCGGGAAGTGTGTTTGATAGAAACGGAAAGGGGGTGACTGCAGGGAACAGAGTGAACGGCGCTTTGAATGGAATTATATCTAACGGGAATTTGTCAATCGAAGAGTCCTGGTACCGACACTGATGTATTGAAGTGAGGCCTGGAGCTAGCAGAAAACGAACAAAAGCAGTCTGAATGCAGTGGAAATGAGATCACTTTGACGTATGTGTGGCAAATCTATTTATGACAGAATAAAGAATGAAGAAATAAAGCTGATTTTAGTATAGTGAGTAAGATTAAGAAAGGATCACTCAGGCGGTTTGGTCATATAGAACGGATGAATGAGGAGAGAATATATGACGCAAGTGTCGACAGCACCAGAAATAGAGGATGTCCTCGGAAGACTCGGCACGACCAGGTGTAAACCAAATAATGCAGGACGGTTCTGTTATAAGCCTCGACAATCGGAGAAGACGTATGAATGTGGACGAGGCGAAAATTGTGCGTCGGGACAGAAGAGTGTGTGGCGCTCTATCCTCTCTGCCTACCCCCGCGGAGAAGAGTAAAAATAAATGTCATAATGTGAAAATTATTTGTAATGATAATATAATCGGGGCAACAGTTTATGTTAGGTACTAGATTTATTTTTTTAAATAATAATTAATTAATTTAAAAATGATAATAATTTGATATACCCCTCTATAATAAAAAATGATAAAAAAAGTATATTTGAATTATGTTTTACTAGGAAAAAAAAAATATTTTTGCGGTTGGTTCAAATACTGTATCGTTCTGTTGAACAAATATCAAAGCCCCCCGCGTGTAGTCGACAGTCTATCATCTAGTTTAAGCTTTAGTTTATTACTGAAGATGACGCCCTAAGCGTCGAAAACGTTTAAGTGAAGTGATAAATTGAAATAGACAAAAACAAGTTTAAGTTTCGCTTATATATAACATCGAGGGAGACAGAATATAAAATTATACGCGAAAGAGAGAGAGAGAGAGACAGAATACATATACAGATAGACGGAATATTAAGAGAGGGGAAAATACAGCTTTGATGGATATTAAATTATACATAAAGAGGGAGATGAGATATAAAATTACAGATGAAAGAGAGAGACAGAATACACATGCAGTTAAACTTGCATTAAAATTTGGATTGTATTTATTGTTAGTTTTAAATACGTCCTGACGAAGCTTGAGCTAAGCGAAACCGATTTCACACTAAGTATTGTAATTTATTCAGTCTGGTGGAAGCTTGTCGATGACGTGAGGTCCTGGGACCTGATGTTCCATCCAAGGACGCCAGTGACAATATATATGTACACCTATGTGTACATGTATATGTGTAAAGTGTAAAGTGTCCCGTCTCGGATCAAGGGGAGAGAGGCGGGTTGTACCAAGGAGCGCCAGGGCTGCATATTTCATTTGGTTGTAATTTGTCTTCAATGATGCAGCGCCCACAGGGTGACTCCTAACACTTTAACAGATTTTGTCGCAATGCCCCGGATACCTGAGTGAGTACTCTACCATCTTAGCTACTGGCCTGACAATCACAAAAGAGTATGATGTTGAAATTAACATATATATGCTTCTGATGACGCCGGCTAAAACTTCGATTGGGTTTCATGGTTTATAATAATGTATGTGTGAGTATTGTCGCCCTTTTTTCAAAAAAATAAGAAGACTGTATCCGACAGGCGTCATTCTTATTACACCAGTGCAGCGGTCCAAATAAATCATCGGACGGTCGAAATCCAAAGAAGACAACCCAGCTAAAAGAACAACAACATCGGACCAGAAGGACAGAAAAAACTACACAGTTACATGGGTGTTAAGCCAGGCTCTTGACAGCCATTATCACTCCTGGTGCCGACGTGAAACAATAATATCAAGACAGATGCGTTAGCGTCACTCACCTACCTGCCGACTTCCCGACCGCAAGCTTCAGTAGCTACTCACGCGCAACTTTGTAAAACAGTGACGAGTAAATCTAGTGTCAACCGCAAGTCATACTCCGAGATTACCCGAACATAGTGGAAAACTGGGAGAAATAGGGCCCGTCCACACTTTTTCGCAACGCAATGCAATTCTTTAAATGTGTAAATAATATTTATTTGTTCGTGGTTAACCTTTACCAAACCGCGGTAGAAAATATCCGCAAGCTACCATGCTGTCAACTCGTGTCACCGTTGAGTTATTTTATAGTTTTTTTTTAGCGTTTTTAATGAGATAAAACGATTTAACGAGCTTAAATGGCTTTGAAATAGTAAATATCGAGCAATAAAATTGAAAAATAGATATGTTTCGTTTAATTAGTGATAAAGATACTTAATTATATTTAAACGTTTGTTTTATTCTTTTCTGTCTTACTGCAAATACTATTTTTTTACTTACTTATTTACCATCACGCCGTTTTACCGTGGGGGTAGGCAGAGAGGAGAGAGCGCCGCACTCTTCTATCCTGATACACAATTTTCGCCACATCCCCATTCATACATCTTCTCCGATTGTTGAGGCTTCTAACTTTTTCTTTTCATTATTTTGTATATAACTTCTCGTCTGTCAGCTCGAGTATTTATGAAAGCCGAATACTAAATAATGATAGAAAGCCGCCTCCATCGTTGACAAAACAACGTGCCACAAGTGCTCGTTGTGATAAAACCGTAAAGATAAGCGGAAGACTTAAAAAAAAGGCAAATGCGAAAGATGTTCGACTTCCATATAGCCGATAGCGGTACTTCTGGAGAAAAAAATTGTATACCTGAATGAATGCTTGCATATGACTTCCAGGGTTCGTAAACCTTTGTTTCGTTTAGAAATATATTAAAAATCTAATAAGGCGTGTGGCCACCGAACAGGGTAGTAAATGATGCAGTACGGGGTGGTTTGATAATTTCTGATTAGCTAAATATTGTGCAAAAAAGAATTATATTGAATTATTATTTATTTATTTGTAACTATATAATACTATATAAAAATTTGTTTGGACTGTGCCCGTCTCACTGGAGAAGTTCTGTGTCGAGACGGGCATAGTTTACAAGCAATTGTACAATTGGTTAAAATTACAAGTAGAAAGATTTATTAAGGAGAACACATTCTTATTGTGAAGTTGTAATTATTCAGAACAGACGGTCTGTGATATTTTAAATACTAAATTAATGTATTAATTATAAATATATACATATAAAATCAATTTTGTCGAAAAATATTGTTTTAGCGTCACCGGGATTCGAACCTGGATCTTCATTTCCAATCCGGGGAAGTGCACTACCTTTGTGCTATAACGCCAGTATTTTTCTTGACAAATTTTCGAAACTATATGTTACATTTTTCAAATTAATACACCGGTGACGCTAAAACAATATTTTTCGACAAAATTGATTTTATATGTATATATTTATAATTAATACATTAATTTAGTATTTAAAAAGATTTATTACAAACAATTGTTCAATTGGTTAAAATTACGAGTAGAAAGATTTATTAACATATAAAAGGTGTATATGAAGAACAATTTTAAAATGGACTTAATTTTTGTAACAATAATTAATATAGGTACGAGTCGATATGTTTGGGTGAGTGCACCGATACTGGCTCTACCCATATTACGAATCCAAGTTTTAATATATAGTTTCACGTTCTCGGGACAATTCAATTGATTTAAGTCTTTTAGCATTCTATTATACAGTTTAGGTCCAAAATATTTGTAGTTCGCTCTCGGGGTCTGTAGGCTATTTGTATATGTCAAATTATGTTTTGAGTTGTTTTAAAATGTATCTGTATTTATATATGTATTTGAGAGTAGTATTAGCGTACATTTGTCTAATATCAAAGACATGGAATTTATCAAAAAATTCGTCAGTGCTCGTTGTGATTGGGGATTTGAGGATAACTTTTAAAATAATTTTTTGAGTTGCTTATTAATTATATTTTGAAATAACTCCTGTGTTGCGAGATGTTCTCCCTTTTTTTGGACGGCCCTGTATACGAGTGCGTCGTCAGCGAATAATCTTATTATTTTATATTTTATGGCGGTCACTGTGGTCTCTCTATTTCTATCGATATTATTAATTATTCTTTGTACAACACGTTGTTCGCGATCTGATAGAATAGCTATGTCGCGAATTAATATACACATGTATATTATATATCATCTCTATATATAATCATGTTAATATCAGCCGCGAATAATTTTACTGTCACATATCCGCGACTAAATTTTACATTCTCCATATATTTGATACTGCTCGCCGTCAGTGTGGTTTGCAAGTCGGACGCCACCACATGTCGCTTGATCAATCGTTTACGCGCCTTTGTTGCTTCGATTGGCACCGCTGGTTTATAATAATGTACACGCGTGTGTGTGCGTGAGTATTGCCGCTCTTTTTTCCGAAAGCTAAGAAGACGGTAAACGATATCCCGTGCTTCGTCCAAATAAGTCTGTCAATAAGTTGGTCAAAAAACAACAACAAAGGTTAGTGCAGTTCATATATCGTAGGTGTGTTCATTGTTAATCGGAAATCTGGGAACCAGCTATCGAAGGCATTTACATAAACATCAATATTGTTTGTTTGATACCATTCGCGGTGTGGACAATTACCTCCAGTGCGGCGGAGCAGTGTTTATTGTCCGTGTAGGCCGTGGGTGAACAGTGACACCGCCGTCTTCAGTCGGGAGCGGAGTGTGTGATTTCGGCGGCGTCATACTTGAGTACCCTTTCCCCTCATCAACCTCTTCCTATATCCATCTCCCGATATCCAAAGATAGTGCATCTTACTTTTTTTGTCAACCGAATTGAATTGGAAATAATTTATAATTATCATTTTAAGACAAACAATTCGTTCTGTATTATAGCTGTTTACTTTAGTATATGTTTTATAGCTGCTCACCTCATAACTGACAACCTATTCGACCATCGCAATGCGCAGTGAGCGCAGTGTGGCCCGAGATGTGTATAACTTTAATATACCGTCAAATGGGCCAACTTTGCCTCTAGGGGTATCTTTGCCCATAAGGGAAGATTCAAGTTCAACTTGAAATATTAAAAAAAGTATTGAATATGGTAACAATATTTCGCCTATAGTAGAAAATTCAACATTATTTTGACAATACTACAAATCAGCTTTGTTTCTAATGTGAGTCAGTCGCCTGTTAAAGCTTGCGCAGACGGGATGTCGTCTTGTGGTGCCAATTTTGCGTTTCACAATTCGGAGACGGCTTGGTAACATTGCCCAATCATTTTTTGACTTACGTATTGTTAATTAAACTTTCGTATTTATTTACAACTCAGTCTTTTCCTGGACAATTACAATACATATTATCTATAGGTCCGTAAAGGTCGTATTTCGATGAAAATAAGAAGTGGGCAAAGTTGGCTAAAATTGCAGGTAATTTTGCCCACATAAAAATAATCACATTTTGACCTTCTTTATTGTATTTTTTCTGTTTTAGTTTTCAAAAATACAATTGTGCGATCATGTTACTGTCTCTTGTCATTAAAAAAATATATCCTTCCTTAATATACTTTCGAGAAATATCAAGTTTGAGCATTTCACGGTATAAAATTAGTTGTACATATTTAGCGAACACCCTGTAGAATTGTAATCCCACGATAGCGGTGTATTAGTATAACGGATTAGTTCTAGAAACGCCTTTTAAAAAATTCAGAACATATTGTAGCGGTTTCGCCGGCGCGGAATATTGATCTCGAATGCATATAAAACCTATGTCACCAGGGTCGTTATCCGCCCGCGAACTGATTAAAATAATAAATCTTACAAACATATCAAGTTAAATTGATAAAGGGTGTCCGGCAATGTTATTCTCATATTTTATTCATACAAAATTGGGCTTAACGATGGGGACTCTTAAATTTGCGAACACGCGAGAGCAAAGCGACAAGCGGTTTCCATGGCGTGGTAATTGGACACAGCTGATTGGTGTTCCGGTGATTCTCGTGGGTTAAATCTGCCGGCAGTGTTGCGTGGAGGGCGAGTCTCCCGAAGACGGAAGAGAGTGCCTCTTCACTCCCCCACTGCTCCACGACCATGTTAATTGTATTATTTTATATTATCATTATGTTGTGTATTGTAAATATTATTTATTTATTTACTAATAAAGCGAGTAAATCGAGGACAATGAGGGCGCTATCGAACAGCTGCCTACTAGTTTTAAAAATGTCAACCAGGCGGCGGATGAGTAGAACTGATATGGGAGTCTCGAGCTTACTGCATGGGTCCTGGATAAGCGGTGGGTCCGCCCTCATTGTTGATTTCATTGGTTTGGTTTCGGCCCTATATGGTTGTTAAGTGAGTCTGTGGTACGCATGCAAGAACTGTGTCATCACATGTCCGAGGTATGCTACATTACGTTGACTACATTTATCTGTCTCCCCCTCTTCTCTTATCTCAGAGCACGACTTTCTGTGTGCGTTTTCTATTCTATCAACTATGTGTGTTCGGTTTCTCGCTGTGCGCGCCGAAACTACTATTGCGTGATGCCCAGCGCTTCGCGCGAATCACGCGAGCCTGGTTTATCAACCGGGTATCTGCGAGGCGCGTTCAAACTCTCCATATTGACACGATTAACTATCGAGGCAACGAAACGGTTCGTAATTCATTCCAAAATGAAACACGTTAAGAGAAAATAAAACTTTAGTGTTGCCATAATTTATGTTCTCCGAATTTCTCGCGCCGAATTATTTTTAACGCGGCAAAAACACACCATTAGCAGTAAATATTTTTCTTTAATCGAAAAAATATGTCTAGGGAGCGCTCTTCCCCCGGTGCGGGGGGCACCGCCATAAGGACAGACGCTCCCGTGCGGACTAAAATAATATACATTATCACAAAACAGAAATCGTGTCCAGACGGCAAAACATTTTTGTTTCGAACGCTCAAAAAAGAAAAAAATTACCTTAGACGACTTGTTTACACAAGGGGGACGTGCATCGTGAACAGGGGCTGGCTGAAGGACCACCGAGAACCAGAAAACTGAACCCACCTGTGAAATGCTCCGTTCGGTAACTTCTTCCATTGGATCCATAGGTCTTCTGGCCACGGGACACGTACAGCTCTGTTCGGCACGGCGATAGCGCGAAAGTGTCAAACAACACTTTGCACAATGTACAGGTATCGGCACGCACGGTAGCGAGGAACCAAAACACACAATAAATTATCAATTTGTTTCCACAGCAGGACGAACATGGCTGCAATAAACGCACCCAACGGTAAACGCTTTGGTTCAAGATAAATAATAGAGAACGCAACTACAGATAAGGTCGTGTTGTGGTATATGAGAGGGGGTAGTGGATAGGCAGTAGACAAGAATCATTCGATGTCTACGTTGGATAATCGCGTTTATTAAGGATCACATGGACGATGAAAACATGTTCGACGTCTTCAAAATGTGGTGTTGGCGTCGAATTTTTTCATCTTTCGCGAGACTCCACAAGTCTTGGTACTGGGTCACTCTTCCTCCAACCAGATGCGACGTATCTATCTACCGTTGTGGTACTCTTCAAGGTTCTTCGGCCAAAGATTACGTCCAGGTTAATCTCATTTTCTAGGGTCTTACTTTAACGCAAATGTAGAATGGTACAATCTTATAATATGATCGTATGCAGAATGAAAAATCACCACGAACCTTGATTGACAGTAGCTGTTTCTCTGCCGTCGTGTGCTGGCCTGGCGTATTGTTCTTCTTGTGCCTCGATCTCCGACCGACCGAAACGCGCACTCCGGGGGCTACTTATAAAGATATGTTTATTTGGCGAGGTACCGATAACACTCACACTACATAAATTAATCATACCAACAACAAGAAAAACCAGGGGTGCCAGTCGCAGGAATTAGAAAGTGCGTAAACAATATGACAAATTTATTAAAGTTACATTGTGCAAAAGTGGAGACTGGTTGCGGTTTATAGAGCTGTTGCTCGGGCGACGTAGATACGTAGAGTGATCGCGATTCAGCCCACCCGAGTGCTGCTAGCCGCGTTTGTATAATTACACGCTGTCTTGCTGGGTGCGTTCAACCTCGCTGTGCGAGAGTTGAGGCGATGGAAAGAGTATATATACAATACAGCTGTCTCAGGAGGCAGACTGTAGCCTCTAGAGACAATAAGGGTTTATATACATTATATTCGCTTGTCCCGCTCCGTGGCCGCCCGGTTTTCATCTTATTTAGCGTTGAACCGGACCGAACCACTCCTGTAGCCTGGTACGGGTTCTGTCCTCGTCGATATATCTTAATTATAGAATATAAGTAATAATAAAGCGGACATTCAAACATACATATTCCATTCAAGATTCATAATATAAGAGATTTCACTGTATCTGTTAAATATCGTCACATTGGTGGCAGAGCGTGCACCGGCCGAGTTAGACTTGTCTTATGTGTCTTTATTCTGTCGTTCGTGATGATCAATGTTTTTTATCATTTATATATACTTACTTACTCACTAACCGTCGTACCGTTTCCCCGCGGGGGTAGGCAGAGAGGATAGAGCGCCGCACTATTCTGTCCTGACACACGATTCTCGCCTTATTCACATTCGTGCATCTTCTCATACAAGCTCGCCGATTATTGACGCATCGTGTCAAGTCTTCCGCCGACGTCTTCTACATCTTGCGCTATATAGTAGCAGTAAGTCCCTTTCTTTCTTCATTATTTTTCTACCGTTACTGTCAGCTATCACGCTATATAATATACGCTAGTGTAGATAAAATTTGATAAGAAATATATTAAGTGTGTTCAGATCGTAGTTCAGAAATAGAGGACGTCCGCGGAAGACTTGGCACGACCAGGTAAACCAGATAATGGAGGATGGTTCTGTTAGAAGCCTCAACAATCGGCGAGCTTGTATGACAAGATGTATGAATGTGGATGAGGCGAGAATTGTACGTCAGGACAGAAGAGTGTGGCGCTCTATCCTCTCTGCCTACCCCCACGTGGAAACGGCGTGATGGTAAGTGAGTAAGTAAGATCGTAGTTCTGTGGTATTTTAATACAAATTGAACGAAACAATTAGAAAAATATATTAATGTGTTTTTCTTAATAATGTATATTTTCAAATTCTGAGGGGATGGGGATGTCGAACCCCCAAACTCCAAACCGCGAGCACGCGCCGCCGCGTCATATTATTACTGAAGTTTTTTTTCAGCTGTCTCTATTTACTGGCTATATTCATTATATATTGGCCGTATATCTTGTCCCAGTCTTTATATTATTTACGGTCGTAAAGGTTTACGTAGTCAAATCGTCGTTACCCATATTAGTGTAAGGTCTGCTCACCAAAATCTGAAGATCGACCCTTTCCTGACTTGTCTAAGCTGGTATCGGCACGCCCTTTCGCTAATCGTTCCTTCGCGGAAAAGATCGTCATGATCGCGACGTGACTTTGCCGCTTTCCAGACATTTTTCCAAGTGCTACGGCATCCACTAGCGTCAGCCTTCTTGCACAAGCCAGCGGGATAGAGACTAGGATAGGGGATGATGTCAAGACGCCCCTGTAAGAGTTAGGCAGAATATTTCTGAGTTCTGTTTGCTATTTTGCTCACGTCATACACGACTTTAATTCAATGACATATTTAAATATGCAAAATAAATTTGTAGCGATCGGAATTCAAATCCACTCACGGCGCTGCCGGATGCCGCTACAAGCCTGGCTCGATAATTCACCGCTAAGCGGTCTCTCTAGTTTCATCGTTGCACAACGGCGGTCTTGCCGGCCCGCGCGCGCCGAGCGAGACCGCCGACCCGCTTCATTTCGTTTCATAATACACGTGCATCTTCTACATCTTGATTCATTCTTTAATTCTATCTGTCTTCATTGTTTTTATCATACTGTCAAAATAAACCTTAACACGCAAATCACATTTATTTCATTTAACCACCGTCCTAACCCCCAAAAATTCAATGTGGTTATCAGCAATTATCGCAAAGATTTTAAAATTTAGACCCTCCAGCGTCCCTTAAGTGTTGTCTTTATTGATAAAAATTATATAACGTAGTTTTACACGTAGATGGAAAATTGACGGAAAATTAAGGTGCAGTAGTTCAAGGCAAAAAATACTCAACGAAGACAACGAGGGTCTGGCTTGTACAGTCTCCGGTTAATTCTATATGAACCCTGAAGGCAAGGGATTGATGCCATGCGGACGGCGAGACGCACGAATTCTACATTCTGCAGGTGCTGAACGTCAAGGATAGAACGTGCTAGTCAACTGGAGGTGAAAACGACGTTCAACCCAGGACTTTAGAGCACGGTAGGCCGGATCCATCTGACATTATTTACCTCCACTTGATATTATCAGTAGACAAGAAAAATATTATTGTTTCTTATTATTATTTATAATTTATTTAAATTCCTCGCTGTATGCCTTGTAATTGTAGAAAACTGTTTATGTGACGAGTTTTGGTGTATTTTTCAGTAGCAGATTGAAAATTTAAACGAGAATTGAACCATCGCAAGCTATAAAATCTACCCCTATGAAAAATTAAATTAAATGTGCCGCAGGGGTTGGCCGGGGCGCTAATGGCGTCGACAAATCTGGAATAACTTTAATTTTGCGCAGAGGAGCTTAACATCTGAATTTACGTTATCGCTGCTCTGCGACACGCGTGGCACCGAGGTCGCTTCATCAAAACTATCATCATTTTTCGTATAAGATTTTGAATATTATGTTCCAGGCCGATTTTTTTTGGCCACCATTTTAGTTGTGTTTGACATTTATCAGTTTAAATTTTATAGTCGTAAAAAAAATTTGATTACAATTTATTATATAGTATCTAACATCTCAAAAAAGTATCGAAATTATAAAAATATTTATTCTATATAATAATTGAAATGAAATGCAATGTTACCATTATTAGGAGAACACATTCTTATTGTGAAGTTATAATTATTCAGAACAGACGGTCTGTGATATTTTAAATATTAATTAAATATATTAATTACAAAGATAAACATATAAAATAAATTTTATAGAAAAATATTGTTGTTGCGCCACCGGGATTCAAACATGGACCTCTTTCCTAACAGGGGAAGGTGCATTATACAACTATGCTACAGCGACAATATTTTTAGCGATAAATTTTCGAACCTAATAATAAAATTGTATCAATGTGTCTAGAATTTAATAAAATGAATTGATAATTCTGGCGTCTGCTATCAGATCACTCAAAGGTATTTGAGATTCCGTAAAAATAAGGCAGATGGCTCTTTCAAATAATGTATTAATATCAAAAAGGTAACATATAGGTTGTAGCATAATTGGATAATGCTGGAAATAGATCCAGGTTCGAATATTTTTCGATAAAATAGATTTTATATGTATATCTTTCTAATTAATATATTTAATTCGTATTTTAAATGTTACCAATAATATGGTTGTCGTCACACGTTGGAAAACTTCTCGGTGGACGAATTGAATCGTTTAGGCTTGCAACACAGGCTATTTCAATAGGACAGTGCCACCTCACACACAGCCCGAGCTACGTTTGAAATCTTTGCCGGCCGCATAATGTCAAATACTGGTGATGTAGACTGGCCTCCTCGATCGTAGCAACTTGAATAGGAAGGTCTACGCCAATAATCCAATAACAATTCCTATGCTACAGGACAATATTCGAAATGAAATTGCTGAAATAACACGCCACGTGTGCGAGGATGTTATGAAAAATATTGTTATAAGAGCACGCATTTGTATCCATACATAATTGTAATAAATCTAATAATTATTAAATAAAAATTTTATTAAGAAATTATGTTTTATTTTTTGGTTATTTAAAGAAAACATCGGCCTGGAACATAATATTCACCCTGTATATTTATATGTGCTCTAATACAAACAAGATAAAAATTAGGAGAACACATTCTTATTGTGAAGTTGTAATTTTTCAGAACACAGCTCTGACGCAAAAAAATTGATTTTATATGTATATATTTCTAATTAATATATTTAATTCATATTTAAAATATCACAGAGCTGTGTTCTGAACGATTCCAACTCCACAATAAGAATGTGTTCTCCTAATAATAAAGTTGTATCAATGTGTCCAAAATTTTATAAAAATGAATTGTTAATTCTGGCGTCTGCTGTCAGATCACTCAAAGGTATTTGAGATTCCGTAAAAATAAGGTAGATGGCTCTTTCTAATAACGGAACAATTAAATGTATTCATATCAAAAAAAGGTTCGTAAATTTGTCGCTAAAAATATCGTCGTTATAGCATAGTTAAAATTGATTTTATATATATATATTTTTAAGATAAAAATGTTCATATTGGCTTATATTTTGAATCTATGTAGTTTCTCCACTTTTCTTAGATATATCTTCTGGCCTTCATCGCACTGTACACCACCTGAGATTTAGTCTTCTTCCTGAACGGCAGCCTCAGTCTATCTTTCCTCTTATACGATGTTTGCATCGACTTTTATAAATATATATATTTTCTGCTTATTCATATCTTTCAGCATTGCACTGTGGTCAGTCATTTGCTGCATTTCTTCTCCATTAGCCAACAACAGATTGCTGCTGCAGCAGTCGATGTGAGGAGTAATAACAGAGCTGTATATCATTTGACAAGACATTCATATATTGTAGCCATATTGTAGTGAGTGGTTGAAAAATTCAAGGCAATCGATCAGCCCGCCGACTGTGAGATACGGTCCGTGATTCGTTTCTTGAATGCACGAGACACGAAACCAGCTGACAGCGTCCTGATTTGTCGCGGTTCTTTGGTGGCAAGCTTTCTGATGACGATAATGACCTCAAAGACAGAGTACATACATGGTTTCATGGACCTGTTAATTCTTTACACAGTGCATACATAAGCACTCCTATATATGCTCTAATATATACAAAATTAAAGTCTTTCCTTTTACTATAACATATTTAGTCAGTTTCATTTTAAATCTATCCAATTTCTCTTCCTTTCTTATGTTTTCTGGCATTTCATTAAAGATCTCCACCGCACTGTACATCATCGACTTTTGAGATTTGTCCTTCTTCCTCAATGGCAGTTTCGGTCTATTCCTTCCCCTTGTACAGTGCTCGTGCTCATGTTAATTCGCATCAATTCAGCTGATATTATCTTATTGATGATTTAGTAAATAAATACCATTGTATTCAAATATATTTTCTGCTTAAAGATAGTCATATTCAGATCTTTCAACATTGCACTGATCAGAGTACATCTATTTTTTCAGAGTATTATTCTCAAAGCTTTATTTATTTATTTATTTGTTGTATTTCTTCTTCGTTAGCCAAAAACAAAATGCTTACGCTATTGATAGTGTTTGAGATGTGTAGCGTCCGAAACGAGTAGCGAAAATATTTAAACTACATATGTTTAATCTCAAATCAAATTCGTTTAATTGGAGTATTTTACTGATTCCAAATTATATATTGAATACAAAAATTTGTATGTGCAATCTGGCCTCGGTAAAATGCACCTCCACGACTTTACAACTGACAGATGCAATATACCGCCACACTTCTTCCAGGATCTCTTCGTTCCAAGGTGTGGCCAGGATACTCTTCCTTTGCTATGTCGATTTTTGTATGTCGTTGTCATTTAACCTTTTCTCTCCGATGATGTGAACTGAGTTGTTATGTGAATATCTTAGTAAATATACTAAATACAGACTATTCCTCCGTAATATATATATATATATATATATATGTATTGTATCAAATAATTACAATATTTAAGTATATATCATACGCAATAATAAAGAATATTTTATCGAAGAACCTGACGTGAATTTGTCAATACGTGCCACTACGTTAGTGCCAAAAAAATACAACCTTTAAAATACGAAGCGCATTTTTCAAGTAAGTACCGTTGCCGGATTTTCATCATCCGTTGACTCACCACACGCGACGTTTGAGACATTCACACAGTGTGGCCATATTGCAGTGAGTGGTTGAAAAGTTCAAGACAATAAAAAAATCGAGAAGCCTACCGTCACCCTTCAAGATGCAAGGTCTAAAATTGACGTAAGAAAATACTGGTAAAGTGAAGAAAATGAACCAGAAGATGTGATCTGTGACGAATGTGCTGTTGAAGATTATGCTATCGGTGAAATATTTGGCGATTAAATTGGACTACTATTTTACAAAATATTGCATGTCGTTTTATAATCGGGCTCGTCTTATATTCGGGGTCGTTTTATATTCGGCCTCGTCTTATATTCGGGCTGATACGATTCTTTTCAATAGTCAAACGTCAACCGAGAAAAATAGTTTTATATGAAATGTGAAAATTATTTCCTTTCTACAGAAAGCATTATATTAAATTTATTATTTATTTATTTATTAGTAACTATATAAAAATCTGTTTGGACTGCCCGTCTCACTAGAGAAATTCTGTGTCGAGACGGGCATAGCTTACAAGCAATTGTGCATTACAAGTAGTAGATAGAATTACATTTATTACTACATGAAAAATTTTCAAACTTCTGACAGAAGACTTCATCCGTTTGGGACCAACAGAAAGATATTAATGTTTCATAGTTGTATATATGTGGCAAGTCAAGAAATTGAAGAAAAACAAGTTATATTATGGTATTCCTCTAGTGTTTATTTTGATAATGTTAAATTTTAATTTTGTATTTCTTTAAAACCTACATGTACGTCGAAATAAATCATAAATCTAGTAGACGCGGTAGTGTTGAGCAAACATGAGTTAGACCACTTATTTTAGACCCTTCAGAGCTGAACATCATATCTCAACAACTTCAACAGGACAGCCCCACTATCCACTATCCACTCGTAATAAATCGATATTATAGCACAGTATGGTTCTGCCTGCCTTCAACAGCACACACAAAACGAAATAAAGTACTTAAAATCATACACAACACCACACCCAAAATAAATGTATCTAGACTGCACCACCAGCACGAGGTGAACACGATAATACAATGCTTTGATAAATTACTGACAAACTTCCACAAAACCTTCTCAAGATAATCCTCTCATCCGAGAACGGCATCAGTCTCGTGCCTTTCAGATACGAACGTAGACTGCCCAGGCGCTATTTCCAGAAGCGAAGTAACGCGCTCTATCCTCCGGACTGAGATGCACACAGAAGAATAAATAACTCAGTAATGATAAAATAATATTCATAAATCCAGTTGTAATTTATTTTAGTTACTCGTTACGATAGAACAAGGCGGCGCTGAACAGAAAGTGTCGCGCCTGGTTCATTTGAAGCGTTCACCTTCCAAATAAGGCAGCTAGTAAAAGTGTCAAAGCGATTGGCTTGTAGCAGTATATTTGGCGGTCTAGCCGCGTGCAGAGTGTAGAGTATCGTAGGAATTGGAAAAAATATCTCAGATCGGCAGACGCCGCGCGTCAGAAGTCGTCTCGAGAATGTGAAACGCGTCTTGCAGACGTTCCCAGCGATTTTACGACGTAGGATTCTCCCGGGACGGGGACTCATCGTCCTCAGCGAGGTTTCAAACCCGAAAGTTTCCCAGTGGAGCTGCGAATACCGCGCCGTCCGGTCGGCCGCTCTGTTGGTTCGAATTCGAGACGATACTATCGCGAACTGTACAAACTAAATACAAAGCGATGTGAATATTAATAGACTCGCGTGTAAATAAAGTACTAAAGATATATTAATTAGAAATATATCCATACAAAATCAACTGTATCGAAAAATACTGTAGATTCGAACCTGGATCTCTTGCCAAACAGGGGAAAGTGCATTATTCAACTGTGCTACGACGACAATGTGAACGTGTTCATTTGAAAAATGCAATAATAATGTCACTATAATATAGTTGGACAATGCATCTTCCCCAGTTTGTTTGGAAAGAGATCTGGGTTCGAATCCCGGTGGCGCAACAGCAGTATTAATTTTACACGTATATCTTTCTAATTAGCATAACTTATTGTAAGTTGTAATTATACAAAAATAAGCTCTGTGATATTTTAAATACTAAATTATAAATATATACATATAAAATCAATTTTGTCGAAATATATTGTTTTTGCGTCACCGGGATACGAACCTGGATCTCTATTTCCAAATCGGGGGAAGTGCACTACCAATTGTGTTACAACGCCGGTATTTTTCACGAAAAATTTTCGAACCTACATGTTACATTTTTCAAAATTAATACACCTGTCGTAGTGCACTTCCCCGGATTGGAAATAGAGATCCAGGTTCGAATCCCGGTGACGCAAAAACAATATATTTCGACAAAATTGATTTTATATGTGTATATTTATAATTAATACATTAATTTAGTATTTAAAAATGTGTACTTCTAATTATGTGATAAATAAGAATAATGTGTTGTAGTGTCGCCCAATTGTGACATTAAGCGATTCTCTCATTTTAAGTAATATTAATTAAGTATAGTTTAATTAATTAACTTTTCCAAAATTGTCTTTTTTTGTACGGTTATCGTACTAGTGAGTGACCAGTCTATTTATCACGCGAGTTGTCCGAATATGACGTACAGATGGAAATGTCTGACAAATTTGCTGTATTTTACACATTATCTATGGATTATTTCGACACACAGGGTGACCAAAAAAAAAAAAACAGAAAACATTTCGTAAAATGTGATCAGATCACATCAAAATTAATTTTTATACTGTCATATTTTTGCGAGTGTTTGTTAACACGATGGGCAGTGATGGTTTATGTAACGGCGGCCGTGCTGCTCCGTCTTGTCACTATGCGCGAGACGAAATCCAAAGGCCAGCTTGGCATCTGCGATGTACTGTTCTTGCGAGTTAAATCTGATGGCAGTGTTGCGTGGAGGGTGTCTCTTACATGTTTTTCTTTTGTGCCGTCTCGTTTCTCGGAAGGGAGTGTCTCTTCACTTTTCCACTGCTCCCCGGCCTTCTTACACCTTGTTCTATCCATATTATTCCATTCTATTTTACTTGTATTATGTTATATTATCAATTTTATATATGTATATACAGGTGGTTCAAAAAAAGAGTAAAATGTGATATAATTACATCAAAATTAGTTCAACAATAGCTTGAATAGTTTAATAATTTACTTAATTACTTACCATCACGCAGTTTCTTCGCGGGGGTAGGCAGAGAGGATAGAGCGCCACACACTTCTGTCCTGACACACAATTCTCGCCTCACCCACATTCATACATCTTCTCATACAAGCTCGCCGATTGTTGAAGCTTCTAACATAACCATCCTCCATTAACTGGTTTACCTGGTCGTGCCAAGTCTTCCGGTCTATTTCTGGTACCATCAACACTTGCGTTATACATCTTTCTTACCGTTCTCTCCTCATTCATCCGTTCCATATGACCAAATCACCTTAGTGATCCTTTCTTAATCTTACTCACTATACTAACATCAGCTTTACATTCTTTTCTTATTTCTTCACTCATTACTCTGTCATTAATAGATTTGCCACATATACGCCTGAGTGATCTCATTTTCACTGCATTCAGTCTACTTTCGTTCCGTTTCTTACTTGCTTACCTATATTACGTTTTATTTCGACAATTTTCGGTCGCCATCTTAGATTTTTAATTTTCCCATTGTTTATATATGGTTTTTTCTAATTGTTGTCTAGAATGACAAAAATTACCGCAGAAGACCGTATTCTGATTAAAAATTTCAAAACAAAGCCTGGAGTATAGCTAGACATTACAGAAGGACGGAGCTCCATCTCACACTGGCAGAAATACAATCGACTCTCTCCGTCGTGAGAATGTTAATTTCATCTCGCCAGGCGTGTGCCCACCGAACAGGACAGATTATTACATTAAGAATTATACTGTGTTTTGAAATAACTCGTGTGTTACGAGATGTTCTCACTTTTTTTAGACCACCCTATATGTCACTTTGGTTGTGTCATTTTTTCGTATTATGTGTAATAAATGTACGAGGGCTATATGAAAAATTTCCGACCTCAACATGAAGATGTCAAGTATCGGCTAGTCGAAACGAATTATTTATTTATTTATTTATTTATACACATTTGACACAGAATGGCTGAGTATCAACATCAGTTATATCTTTGCATAAAAAATATAACTATTATATTTAAAATTTAAATATTAAAATATATCTACAATATTAAAATCGTTCCCAAGCCTTTGAAGTGTCTTTGTATTGGTGCATTTCTATACAAATTAGTATATGATGCATTTACTCCGCACAGGAACGTGGTACACAACCAGTTCAGTTAAATTAGGGGCGTCCAGCATGCCATTTACTATTTTAAATAAAAAATAAAAAATCACTAGTTCTTCTACACGACGAATTGTTCTTCTACAAGAATATAATTATTCAACGGGAATACACAGTTTGAAGTTAATGAATCTTAAAAAATCATGCTGAACCCTTGTAGAATGGAGACCAAATAGTTGAGTTGAATTCTAAATTGCTACGAACCACGGCCGCGTATAAAACTTTAAGCGATTTAAGTGTGATAATGTGGTGAATGTGATGTGATTGTTGATTAAGTAAAAGAAGTGAACTTCAGTGATGTACAGCGTCGTCGGGCAGCAGGGAGGCTCCAGGTCCAACTGCGGTCCAAAATGTCTGGAGAGGAGTTTGGAACAGAAGGTAAATATAGTGTATTTATATATTGTTTGAACGAGGCGTTGGAAAAGCGAGATGTAGGGAGAAATTTGGTACAGAGGTCAAAAAAAACAAATCAGACACCTGGATTTCTCTTAGCTGTGGTCTCCTGAACTTCAGGAACGCGTTTCTGTGATTGTAACACAATAGCAGTTTCGGCACGCACAGCGAGAAACCGAACACACAGTAATGTTACTTCGAGTCACCGTGATGAGCTCACAAAAGAACGTTCACACTTCTTACACACAGTTCAAAAGTCACGCACAACGCACATTAAGTCGTCCTCTGTCAGGTGTGTATAAGGTTAGCATCTAAAATATAGCACAGATAAACATGTAAGAATTTTTTTATATTTCGGTAATGTTATATTCTTAAGGAAAACACATTCTTATTGTGAAGTTGTAATTATTCAGAACAGACGCTCTGTGATATTTTAAATACTAAATTAATGTATTCATTATAAATATATACATATAAAATCAATTTTGTCGAAAAATATTGTTTTAGCGTCACCGGGATTCGAACCTGGATCTTCATTTCCAATCCGGGGAAGTGCACTACCTTTGTGCTATAACGCCAGTATTTTTCTTGACAAATTTTCGAACCTATATGTTACATTTTTCAAATGAATACACCTGTCGTTCCATTATTTGAAAGCCATCTACATTATTTTTACAGAATCTCAAATACCTTTGAGTAAACCGATTTGCAGACGCCAGAATTATCAATTCATTTTTATTAAATTTTGGACACGTTGATACAACATATATTATTAAGGTAGATTTTATATGTATATATTTATAATTAATACATTAATTTAGTATTTAATGTTATATTCCACACCCGAGTATTGTATTCTGTGTAATGGAGCATTAAACAGAGCAACCGTCGCAGTATTGTTACAGTAATTGAGTAAAATACTTCTAGTATTTCTGGCAGTTCAATTTTATGATTCAATTTTTTAACTAGATCAAAAATAATGAATGCGGAAACAAATAAATATATTTCGATTATTTATCTTTATTATATTTTAATAGTGCACCCTGTTGCACGTACAGGGTGCCCGTGTGACGCTGAACGATATATCGCATCTGCATATAATGTGCGCTCAAGATAATAATGACTTATTGGCTTGGAGTGCGAGCTAACCCCGGGAGCCAAGTATTAATTATTTACATTTAAACCCCTCTATTGAACAGCGGACACGCAGCTGAAAGCAATCTGCCACCGATCGCTATCGCTAGGCCCCCCGGCTCACATATAGTGTGAAATATCGACGCTAGGGCAAACAATAAACAATATTTTGACTATTTTTAATGGCGTATTGTTGCAGTTTTAGAACTCGACTCGAGTTCACATAATATGAAGCAATTGATGAATGTTCACTGCATTTATTTTGCGTGCGGATTAGAATGACACGTCCAGCACACACGCACCTTTACCGAATCTCAAAAATCAATTATCTTTTTATTTGAAACGAATATTAAAAATCTTTTTATAATCCGTGCTAGATTATGCTATGAATTCGAATATATTTTTATTATAGATTTAGATATTATTCATTTTTAGGTAGATTTAGATAGGATAACGACTTAAAACTGTACACCAATCAATGAACTTGAAAGTTGGTCCATTTGTAATATATTCTACAGGGTGGGCCGTATATTTTTGTGCACTATGTAAATGTAAATAAACAAAACTGTATTTTAAATACTAAATTAATGTATTAATTATAAATATATACATATAAAATCAATTTTGTCGAAAAATATTGTTTTTGCGTCACCGGGATACGAACCTGGATCTCTATTTCCAATCCGGGCAAGTCCACTACCGATTGTGCTATAACGCCAGTATTTTTCATGACAAATTTTCGAACCTGTATGTTACATTTTTCAAATGAATACACCTGTCGTTCCATTATTTGAAAGCCATCTACATTATTTTTACAGAATCTCAAATACCTTTGGGTAAACCGACTGCAGACTCCAGAATTATCAATTCATTTTTATTAAATTTTGGAGACATTGATACAACATATATCCGATCCAGATTCGAATCCCGGTGACGCAAAAACAATATTTTTCGACAAAATTGATTTTATATGTTTATATATTTATAATTAATACATTAATTTAGTATTTAAAATATCACAGAGCGTCTGTTCTGAATAATTACAACTTCACAATAAGAATGTGTTTTCCTTAATAACTCGTATATCTTTTCGCTTCTCCTACTCCGCGGCCGCCCGGTTTTCTTCTTATTTAGCGTTGAACTCGACTCCGCCGGTTTGATTAAATTAACCCTCGGACATTGATTCACGCCGTGTAATAAGAAGCGATTAAAAAAGTGCAAAAACTAATTCCTCACTTACTTACCATCACGCCGTTTCCCCGCGGGGGCAGGCAGAGAGGATAGAGCGCCACACTCTTCTGTCCCGACACACGATTCTCGCCCCGTCCACATTCGTGCATCTTCTCATACTTGAGGCTTCTGACAGAACCATCCTCCATTATCTGGTGGGTCAGCTAATTGCTCACCCTGTGAATATCGCTCCTCCGTGACGCGCTAAGTTATATTGGTGTGAAATTGTTACAACATTATATTTAGACTATGATTTCGTCTCCAGGAGGCGATGGCCAGGTCGCGCCGGAGGGAGACGCTGACGGCGAGGTTGATGAACTACGTCAAGAAACGGTTCGAGCCGGAGAAACGTAAGTCTAACTTAATTTATTTTTAATATTACGTATATTAAAACAAATGGCAATTTTTATTAACCACGTCTGTTACTAATCCCGCGAGATACGATCGACGTTAACCCTCGCCAAACTAGGCTGCAACACGGGCCTACCATCGTTATTAAACTTGTAATATTTCTGCAAACACGCGCAACATAAAATTCATATTTTAAATAATCCTAAAGAAAATATTACTTACTTACTTACTTACTTACTTACCATCACGCCGTTTCCCCGTGGGGGTAGGCAGAGAGGATAGAGCGCCACACTCTTCTGTCCTGACACACAATTCTCGCCTCGTCCACATTCGTACATCTTGTCATACAAGCTCGCCGTTTGTTGAGGCTTCTAACAGAACCATCCTCCATTATCTGGTTTACCTGGTCGTGCCGAGTCTTCCGTGGACGTCCTCTATTTCTGGTTCCATCAACACTGGCGTCATATATCTTTCTTACCATTCTCTCCTCATTCATCCTTTCCATACGACCAAATCACCTAAGTGATCCTTTCTTAATCTTACTCACTATACTAACAGCTTTACATTTTTTTCTTATTTCTTCATTCTTTACTCTGTCATAAATAGATTTGCCACAAATACGTCTAAGTGATCTCATTTCCACTGCATTCAGTCTACTTTCGTTCCTTTTCTGCCAGCTCCAGGCCTCACTTCCATACATCAGTGTCGGTACCAGGATTCCATTAAAAATATTAGCTAGTTATAAATCAATTTTGAAAAGTAAATCGTACAAAAACAATTATTTTTTAAAATCAATACGTTGGTAAAAATACAATTTGTGATATGAAAGACAGAGATCGCACACTATTTTCACAGTGGAAAAAATTACAAACTTACGTATGAGTAGCTTGTTGGTGTAGTGGTCAAGACTTTGGCCTAGTGATCTAGTGGTCGGGGGTTCGCGTCTCATTTCAGGACACCGGCAAGTTAGTCCTATTTTCATAGCACAAGCGTTTAGCTTAGTTTGAAAATAGTAAGAATATTGATCCGTGTACGCATCTCTATTTAAAAAAAAAATATATATAATTGTCTCTTTCTCAGTAATTAAATGAAGAGAGATAAGAAGGAAGGACACATTTCAAACTGTTATTTACGGTGACACTAGTTGACAGCGTGGCTTTTCATGACAAATTTTCGAACCTGTATGTTAGAAATTTGTCAAGAAAAATACTGGCGTTATAACACAATTGGTAGTGTACTTCCCAGGATTGGAAATAGAGATTCAGGCTCGTATTCCGGTGACGCAAAAACAATATTTTTCGACAAAATTGATTTTATATGTATATATTTATAATTAATACATTAATTTAGTATTTAATGTATCACAGAGCTATGTTCTGAATAATTCCAACTCCACAATAAGAATGTGTTCTCCTAATAATAAAGTTGTATCAATGTGTCCAAAATTTAATAAAACTGAATTGATAATTCTGGCGCCTGCTATCAGATCACTCAAAGGTATTTGAGATTCCGTCAAAATAAGGTAGATGGCTCTTTCAAATAATGCATTAATATCAAAAAGGTAACATGTACGTTTGAAATTGATTTTATATGTATATATTTACAATTAATACATTAATTTAGTATTTTCTTTAATAAATACAATCAGATCAGATATACTACGGTCACGTACGCGTGGGCCAGCCGCGAGAGATGGGTTAAACGCGCTCTGACGTCACTGGACCCAAACGACCCGGCGCTAATGTATACAGAAACTAATTGGCTACGATATTCTTAATTGAGCTATTAGTTATGATCGAAGAGAGTTTAATTTAATGGTGTGCGAAGAGGACGAGAATTTTAGGGGGTCGCGAGTGGGGCTTGAGAGAATTTGGATAGTCAATTGTCAAGATTTATCAGTGTTTTGTACGTACATTTATAGTTTCAAATGTCAGTCTGTTTTGTGTGAGTATATAATGTTTCAAAAACATGTAACATGTCGTAAATAGCTATACAGTATTACTCATGCTGATGACCAGGGTCCAGATCTCTCGTGGCACATTTGTACTAGATGCATTAATACTAGATTCAATAATCTAGCCGATGACTAGGGTCCTCTCTCGTGACAAATGAATCTAGTATTAATGCCGATGACTAGGGTCCGGATCTCACGTGGTAAATGAGTCTAGTATTATGCTAATGACTAGAGCCCTGTAATACCTTAATAGCTTAAATTTCTCTCGCAAACTCTACAAAGAATGCTTTTAAATTCGTACGCCGGCGTAAGAAACATAATTCGCATCTGTATCAATCCCAAGTGGTCACCTCTCGGCGAAAATTATAACTAAACCATCTACGGTCTGAGATTCAAACCATTTTTCACGCTGGCATCGAAAATTCCGCAGTGTCGGGTTCGCGAGAGTTACGCTAGATGTCAGACTGCTTTGAAATTTTTAAATTAAAATATATGACGGAGGTGCATTAAGTCTGCATCAAGACAACTTCAAAATTATGCATATCGTGATCTTCAGCTCTTTATCTCAGTCTGTTATTACATCTTTCCTACTGATCTTCAACATACTGCTTTCCACACTGAGCCGCGTCATCTAGATCGTCACGAATCGATGCTATGTTTCTTAATTTTTAATAGATAAAAGCGCGTATTACCTAATATTTTTATACATACAGGGTGAATATTATGTACCAGGCCGATGTTTTTTTTAAATAACTAGGATATTGAATATAAATTTTCAATTTTATTTTTATTTATAAATTACTCAGATTATTACATTAAATACAATAACAATAACTTTGTATGAAACCACGAAATTTATTATACGACAACCGGTTTCGCTTATTTCAAACTTCATCAGGACGCATTTAAAACTGATCATAAATACAACAAAAAAAAACTTTACTTATATATGCAAAAGAGAGACAGAATACATATACAGATAGACGGAATATTAAGAGAGGGGAAAAATATAATGTTGATGCATTTTACTGGATGGATTGACGGAGTATACAGTGTTGATGGATTTTCCCATCCCTTTATGTTTTGTTTATCTGTATATGTATTCTGTCTCTCTTTTTCGCATGTAATTTTATATTCTGTCTCTCTTTATGTTCTATTTAACTATATAAGTGCACTTTTTTTTGTATTTACGATAGCTTGAGATAAGCGAAACCGGTTGACGTATAATAAATTTCGTGATTTCATACAAAGTTATAGTTATTTTATTTATTATAATATGTCGAACCACAAAGTGATTGCTTTCTACGAAAATACAGTTTATTACAGTTATGTATGGTACACGACATCGTGCTCCTTTAACCATATATTTTTCATAACATTAAATTTAATTTCGAATATTTTCTTGTAGTATCAGAAATATTTTTGGATTACTGGCGTAGACCTCTCCTTTCAAGTATCAGGAGCCGTCAAATCAGGTGATCGAAGAGCAGGTTCGATCGACTATACAGCTATCACTATCAATAGTTATAGGCTACAACTTGCATCCACAGAAACAATGCGCGGGCGTAAAGTTCGTCGGTGTATCAATTGAGGATTTTCGGCGCCCCAATAATGGCTGTTTTGTTTATTAACAAAACACGCCGAATCGAATGAGCTTCGATATATTTTTTCAAAAGTTCAAAAGAGTAGCAAAATGCGGCCACTTGGCCAATGTTGTATTTGAAACATGATTGTAATAAATAAAATAATTGACTAATAAAATCAAAATATATTTTTTTTGTTTAATTTCTTAGTTATTCATAAATAACATCGGCCTGGAATATAATATTCACTCTGTACCAGTGGTGTACATATGCCTTAGTCGCTGGAAGTTTAAATGTAAGAATAATGGACAGTTTTAAATACATTTACTTTTAGGGTTGGTTATTTGATCAGCGGTAAATTTAGTTATTTTTTACCATTGCTCATCGTTTTACCATCAATAATCATCAAACGCCTAAGAATTACGTAAACGATTTGATTTATTTTAAATATTAATATATTATTTGAATTCAAACTATTAATCCGGATCGATAGGATCTAAATTAACGAATGAATACAATAATTCCGGTCGTAAATCGGAATCACCGCAAGGTTTGGGAAGGAAGTAGCGAAACCGCGGTACAGGATGAGGTCGGTGAGGGGATGAGGGTTCTAATCAAAGGACCAGCGATCTCGGGAACCGGGATTCGTCTCCGTAATCCCCGCAGTCGCCGCTGGGATCGCACAATGGCACGCGGATGAGCGATCTCCACGCCGCGAATGCTATCGGTCAAGTTGACGTCAAGGTCATAATTTACACCGACAAGACGAGCGTGAGAAAATCTACGGATGCGGAATTGTGACAATAACAACTGCTGCGGCTGAAAGACGCGCCTTAAGTGTGTTTTACGAATCCGGAACACTATTTGATGCATACTCTAAAGTAATATTCACACGCGCGTTCGAAATTTGTCGCATTATATTACAAATTAAACAGCGAAATGATCATCGGAAGAACTGTCATTAATTAACTGTCGTATACTGTAACTTTTGATGTATCGATGTGGAAAATGTGACTTTTGAAACAGCTGTGAACAGTCTGTACGATTTTACAAGACTTAATAAAAAAATTAACTAATTTTATTTCCAGATATTGTATATATTATATTATACTCATACTAAATTTAAATAGTATATAACATGGTTCATAACAAATAGGTTAAGTACCTATTATATTATATTACATAGGACCAGATATACATATATTAAATGATGATTTCAGTGGTGTCATTACGGCAGTTTAGTGCTAGCTTAAACGGGAATGTCCGCGCGACGCGATCGTGACACAAAATTCAGATTATTTAAATATTTTCTCTTTTATATGTATCCGCGAAATCATATTACGGCTGGCAAATATATTGAGCACCTGTCATTCTGTCATCTCATCTATGTCACATGGTCATATTCGCCAGGTGTTTATGTAAATGCCTTCGATAGCTGGTTCCCAGGTTTTCGATTAACAATTAGCACACATATGATATATGAACTGCCGAAGCGCGCACTGTTGGTTTATTTGGACCGCTCTACTGGTCGATGCGCGAGATGACCGTCTTCGTAGCTTTCCGAAAAAGGGCGGTAATATTCACATGAATGTGTGGTGACGCTACCCCGTGTAAGAGCTCACCTATCAACCATTAGGGCTCGAACCAGAGCGACCGATAAGCAGACGCATATAAACAATTAGCACCAGAGACGGATTCTGTTCAAACAACTAACACCACTTCTCCGCAGACCATCCCGTCACCAAAATCTACTCCAAGGTGCTGTTACATGTATTTTTGATGGGTAAATGTTTTCTAACATTTTTGGTGTAGTAAAAATTTACCGCTGTTCGAACAACCGGCCCTCAGAGCAGAAGTCTGCACAGTGACGTCATGTTCGCTGGCCCCGTGACGTATGGTATTGGCGGGGGATAATGTATGGGCCTGACCAGTCCGAGTGAAATAATACCCCGAGCGCTGTTCGCAGGGGTGAGACCTTTGTGTAAAATAACTGGTTGCTATTTACAAACGGTTTTAATTAAATAACTGGCAGATAAGTAACCGTTTTCGGTTGCTATACGGACAGTAATGGAAGAATATATTTCATGTTTCTCAAAACACAATTAATCCCGACATTGGATGCACGAAAACGTTCTTCAGATCTTCCATCTTTCCTCTGAGGGAGGTCACTTAACGTCACGAGTTTGTATATTGTTAACATCTGCCAACGCGGTCGTGGGGTGTCGATGCAGCCGAGATCCCGGGCCAGGATTCATCTTCTGCTCCAGGAGATAGGTTTGACACCATCTGCTCATCCATCGGTTGTCGTTCGCATGCCATCTCTTTGCTCGTTGCAGCGGGGTCACTCCCCAACCAGCGGGTGGATCAGAACCATCCATCTCTGGGTCCACCGCGGTGATCTTATTTTTGAGTGTTCCCACCAAAAAGAGACGTCATGGCGCGCAAATTTAAGCATCACAATAGGTAGAGCCAAAGATTGTGAAAATGGAAAGTGCTAGTTCTTTTAATGTGTAATGTGTTGCAGGAAAACTATTCTATGTATCAAATATGATTGTGTATGAATTGAGCTATAGTGTTACGTAATGCGGTGATCCCGGTGGATCGAACGCCAGCACATCACGCCACCGGCTAGGCTCGTATTCGTGGGTGTCTCTAGTGTAATGTGACCGAAGTAATAATAACATATTTGCACGATTTGAGTCTTTTTGTCTTCTTTACTTGTCATCGTTCTTTCCTTCAGGCGAGGAGGCTAGTTTGTTATGAATTTAACACTAATCTTATGGTTATTACCTGGTTGAGAGGTTACTTGAATGTTAAATGAATGATGAGGCAGTCGTACCAGTGTGCCATCTCGCCATCGAGAGACTTCCAGATTGTCACATGATCCATTTCTCCCGAGCCTATTCGCACAACTACCAGCTGAGATTCTCCTCCTGCTTCAAACCATGATGCGGATGGATCGGATACCTCAAACGTATCCACCGCTTCTCAGAAATACTTCTTCCAAATCTCTTCACATTGTCGGCGGAGCGCCGTCTATGTCCGTTCTCGTTCCGCCCGTCTCCACTCGGATCGGTAATCTAGCGCTCGGTCCGCCGCGCAATTTTTAAATGTCACAATATTCATTCGTAACTATTTAATGACATTTTATAAAACATTACCGAGAATAATCTGAGGCTTTGATTGCAGGATGTCTTTTTCACGCGTTTCAAGAGCTTGCTCGTTGCCAGTTGGACATTGCTCCAGTGCGCGACGGGCCCAAGGGTGGAAATTCTCGCGGTGTTAAATTTACGACCCCGTTTATCTTTCTCGAAAACCGATTTAAAACGACCGGTTGTCGCCGGCGGCGGCAGCCCTGGAGAAATAAAAGTGTCATGTGCAGTATTGGCGCGAAAAGTAATGATATTTTTAAACACAAGCACATTTTATAGACATTTTTCGCGAGAGACAAGCGGCGACTATACGGTGCCGCTACTGAACGATTGCATTTATTCGATAGTGACAGAAAAAATTATTTAAAAAATTAAAATAATAATCAAATTCATTCCGACTGATTCTAAATGTGATATCTTTGGAAGTACCACCAGATTCACTTGGAGTTCTATCCTCCGCTTTGGAGTGAAACAATATTCGTTTATCGCAACAATGTATTTACAGTAATTTACAATTATATTACTCAGATACAGATTATTACGATGAAAAAGAGACCCGTTCATATCCCATGAACCCCACCACTCATCCGACACACACGTACACAAGTGACAGTTCTCACACTAAAGGTGTTATAGAACTTTAAAATGTAATAAAACAAATAAAAATCATAGGTATTGGCTTCATTCTATACCATTAGTGATTAAATATGATTTCGCGCATATGGGCGTCGCGGCTGACTCGAATAAAGAAAGATCTGGAAGTACCGCATATCGTACACCGTTGGCTTCCAAGTCGTCTATCGTCTTTGGTTTATCGGCGGAGACCAGCCAGACTAGAAAATAATCCAAAGGTGTCAAATCGCACGATATTGGAGGCCAATTCACAGATCCATTACGCGAAATTCATCGAATATTTCCTTCAAATAATTGATTTAAGTAAAGACAAATAGTTTTCTCATTCTATCTAGAACACATTAAAATTTTTACTTATTTAGTTTAGTTATAATTAATTTAAATTTTTGACTGTTGTGTAATGCATAATAAAACATTTATGACATTTAACATTTCGCGTCACATTTGACAGCGCTACCGTATTCTTGAAAAAAACTGAGATGACGTTAGCATAAATGATTACTGTACGTATTTCGACAGTGCGACCATAGAAAAAATTCGTAACGGCGTGAGAAGATCATAGATAAGAGACAAGAGAGCTCAAAATTAGTACAATTTCGCTATGTATTGATTCAGATTTATACACTTACTTACTGTTATTGAATATACAAAAGCAAAAACATTTCACTAATCCTTAACCTTACTTAAAGAACACGTTCGATTTTGCCCTGCTCGCGTCTCACAGTTCTGACCGTTTAATTAATCATTATTATAGTTTTCCGAATTTGTGAACACACTTTTCGAATCAGTCGCGACCAATATTATTGTCACATTCCGCGTCTAAATTCCTATCTATTTATTTTTTTATACACGTCTTTCAGTGTGAAATATGACCTTGATGCCAGCGACGTCAACTTGACCGATTTGTGTTCGATCTCGACATCGCGATAACGTTCGCGGTGTGGAACTTTCAGCTCCAGTGCACAGTGATATTGTTTGTTTGTGCCGTGGGTGAACCTGTGACATTGCCGTCTTCAATTGGGAGCGAAGATCGGCTCATCCGCGTGCCATTTATTGTGTGATTTCGGCGGCGAATGCAGGGATTACGTAGATTACTCGGTCCCCTATCCCCTCACAGACCTCTTCCTGTACCACGTCTCCTTACTTCCCTCCCCTACCCTGCGGTGATTCCGATTTACGACTGGAATATTTGTGTGACCTGGAGATTGCGCAATTCGTACAACCAAAATGACACTACATCCTAGACGTCTAAAAAGTCATAAAAATTGACGGGGAGGGTTGTGGATTCTATATCTTTCGTATACAATAGTGGTCCGAGAACTGATCCCTGAGGTACTCCGATGACCTAGTTATTGTCGGACTTTTTTTGGGTCGAAGGTCTACGTTCCGCAGCCATACTGCAGCAGCATTGGTGCGACACTTCCCATTTTGGAATTTCCAAATTTTTCGCAAACTTCTAATGTGATGGCCGCGTTGGTAGCACAATTTTGTCAATTTTCCAAAATGATGTTCTCTCGTACGGGATTCCTGGAGTTAATGACACTCGAAATGGAAGGGTAGCGGCACCCTCGCCCGCGCAGCGGCCGCTCTTATGGGGCGAAGTATCGCGCGCTTAATGGCGTGAGGCAGGCTTGAAGATGCGGCTCGGATCACATAACCACCCTCGGGGACGTCTCGAGCATAGTAAAGTGGGAAATATTATAATTAAATGTATTAACTAGAAAGATAAAATAAATATTGTAGTTGCTACCGGGATTCGAACCTGGATCCCTTTTCAATCCGGAAAACGTGCATAAATCGACTATGCTACAGCGTACAGTACTTTTGACGACAAATTTTCGAACCTACATGTTACACTTTTTCAAATAAATACGTATATCATATTTCATTGCGGTGGTGGGTCAGATTCGACCCGACTACAAATATTTGTTTAATGTCGTTTTCCTTCTAGCTAATATTTTGCGATACAAATAAATGTTATCGGACAAGATTCAAATGAGTTATTGATAAAAATGTGAAAAACGGTCAAAAACTGACCTAAGACAGTCGGATTGAATCTCAACGCATGTGCCGAAACATATATTGTCAACATTTTGAGCGGATAGACAAAGAATACCAGGTATGTGTCCATGTATTTGTTTTGACTTATTTTCGTCTGGCGGCCCTTAGACAATGCGAGTAAAATAATTATTTGAGGGGCGTTGCTCTTACTTGTAAGTTTTATGACACTACCTAGTGCAGTCGCCGAGAAAAGCTGCTGAGAAGATCACACGCTCAGTGGATGTTTGTATTTTGGCTGTGTAGGGCGTCTGTTGATGCGTGAGAATAGAGTACATTATTTAATATATATTTTTTAATTTTTTAACAGAAACATTACGGCACATCATGCCATTTAATTGTATCATATTTAAAATGAAATATCTATAAAAAATCTCTCACAAAACGGTTGAAAAATCGAAAACTTCAGATGGGTCTCAAATGACCCACCACCGCCGAACATTATATTAGTGATATTAGTGAACGCTGGCGTGTCGCTAAACTGTATATTATTTGAAATTAAAATTTTCTTCTTTATTACATGAAAAAACGGCCATTTCGCGGCTCCCGTCGCGTATGGTTGTGTAGTTTTGATCCCGGCCGGTTATCGCAGTTGATCCCTTGACCGTAAACGACAATTCCGTTAAGTGTTGGTCCCAAGACCCAGTAGTGCGACCGTTTACTCTCAGGAGCGATACAATATCAACATGCTGCCGATGCGAAAATAAATTGGGCGCCTCTAGTCGATTGTAACCGCTCCCGGATACCTCTAGAGAGAAGAAATAATAATAATTTAACATAGAAATTGTTTATTCAGTGAAACGCAGATAAATACTGTCACGAGAACTGCGTTAGATAATTTCGTAACGTTTCTGACTGTTTACGTGATTGCCTTCGATAGCTGGTTCCCAGGTTTCCGATTGACAATTAGGTAAGAAGTCGTTTACCGTCTCTTGCATTCTTCGAAAAAAGGGCGGCAATACTCACACACACACACGCTTAATATTATCAACCGTGAAACCCAGGGGTGTGGAGTAACAAGCTTTTTGAGATCAAAGTATCATTCTCGGGACCTTTCACTCTCTAAACTAATGCTCTGCTATTTTAGGTACTCCGCTAATATACTATGGCGTCATATAATTATAATGTTGATATTTTTTTTGTTACATTTTAATGTTAATACTTAATGTGCTATGCCATCTTAGCTATTCCCCTAATGGACTGCGGTATCAAATTATATATACCGTATAGTATATATAACCGATTTATTTTTTTGTTAAACTTTAATACAATTAAAGAGATATACAGTAATAATTTATTATACGAAAAATACAATTTTCTTCTTCAGGATGTCAACACTAACTAAAAACATATATTATTGTTCTTTTACCAGAATATATTTTTAATAAAACAATAATTATTTAAAAAATAAATTTAGTACCTAACTAAGTACCTACTTAATAATTAAATTTTAGAATGAGACTCGTAGTACGATTCCAAATTATTTAATTTGTGACCGACACCGTTTATATGCAAAATTGACAATTCCAATTTTTTATCAAAACCGTGACCATTTTCTATCAAATGATTAGAAAATTCTGAAAACTCACTATTGTTCAAACATCTCAAATGCTCCCTTACTCTTATATTAAAATTTCTCCCCGTTTTACCAATATAAAATGCAGCACTAAGTGTATAGACACCAGAATTGTTAAATTTATCATCTTTGTCTTTAGAATTGATGAGTAAATTTCCTATACTATTATTTGTATAAAATGCCGGTCTAATGTTTCGCGGTAGGTGTTCAGATATTTGATTCAATTGAGAAGCTATAGTATTTATACACATTGAGAACAGCGTCACGTGACAGACACACATATTACCCACCAATCGGTATTAATATTTACGATTTGTCAAAAATATCAATTTAGCTTGTTGATCCTTATATCTATCTAACATTTTAGCCGCAGTCTACTGTAAACATTATCTTGTCCAACTGGCGCTCGGTCGGTTTACACACTAGAGGTTGATCAGACCAACGCATGGCAGGAATGAACTGAATTTTGAAATGAACCTTCCGCTTATTAGCCAACCAGAATTGTACATAGTGTTTACAGTTTGCGTGAATTTTTTATGGACTGGAGTCAGGGTTGCCGCAAGTTCTTCTGCCCGGGAAAATATTTAATGTTTATTATTATCAAATTATCAAGCCTTTATACAATTCTGGTTGGCTAATAAGCGGAAGATTCATTTCAAAATTCAGTTCATTCCTGCCATGTGCTGGTCTGATCAACCTCTCTAGTAACGGGGCAATCGGGGCAGTGTGTCAACTGACCGAGCGCCAGTTGGACAAGATAATGTTTACAGTAGACTGCGGTTAGTTATTAGGATCAACAAACTAAATTGATAGTTTTAACAAATCTCCCTGGCTGAGAATCGTATATATTAATACTGGCTAGTGGGTATTATGTAATTTTAATTGTCCAGGAAGGTGTGTCTGTCATGTGACGCTGTTCATAGGTTTCTCAATGTGTATAAATACTATTAGTAAAATTCTGCTATTGCTTCTTCTCTATTGAATCAAATATCTAAACACCTACAGCACAGGATTGAGAGGTCGCTGAAGTGACGGCAATAAAGTGATGTGATAATGACACGGGACAGTTATTATGGGGGGAAAGTAGTGGGAGATATATGAATGAATTATTGCATTGTTTGTAACAAAATAAAAGGATGTATTCTCGATTCTCTCGCCGCAGTGTCCCTAGAAAGAATACATTTCTGTGTTTCTTTTCTTCTGATCTCGTCATCATCATCATCGTCAGTTGAGAGAAGTGGAGGACGTCAAACCACCCTTGTTTTCTTGCGGCTGCATGGTGAAGTTATTTTCCTACAAGATTGAACAAATAAAAGATCCTCTTTAAATGTCGCGATTAATGCAGCTCAAGATCGGAAGGAATGGAGATGTCGAGGATCAAATGGCAGACATATCTAGGAACAACGACTCGAACGGATTTCTGAGAGTTAGCCATTTCCCTGAATGGCAATTTCGTTTTATCTCTTTCTTTCGTACATTGACATATATTTTTAAATGTTACCAAATTAAGAACTTCTTTTGTCCCACACACGTCCCGCGTCTGGTCGTAAATCAGAATCACCGCAAGGAGTGGGAGGAAATAAGGAAACGTGGTACAGGATGAGGTCGGTGAGGCGATAGGGGTTCTAGAACGTACTAGTAGAAGGACCAGTAATCTCGGGAACGGGTACTGCTCACCTTACCTTGTATATGATGTCTCCGTAATCTCTGCAGTCACCGCCGAGATCACACAAAAAATGGCACGCGGATGAGCCAATCTCCGCTCCAAATTATCCTTATCTCAAATGACATCATCGTACACAAATCATTAGAAATAAAATAAGAAAAACAATATATTCTTTTAGAAATTTCCTTAATATAAAACTTCTTGAAATGGCGTACTACGCTATCTATCAAACAATCATAGAGAATGGTATAATTGCTTGGGGTGGAGCGACTATGTCTACAATTAATCAAATAATAGCAGCTCAAAAAATTATATTAAAAGGTATCCACAAATCCCAAATTTTTAATAAATTCCATGTCTTTAATATAAGACAAATATACGCTAATACCACTATCAAATACATGTATAAATACAAACAGACACATTTTAAAACGTTAATAGCTTACAGACCCCGAGAGCGCATACTGAATTCGGTCAAAGGAACTACAAATATTTTGGACCTCAACTGTTTAATAGAATGCTAAAAGACTTAAATCAATTGAATTGTCTCAAGAACATGAAACTATATATTAAAACTTGGATTCGTAATATGGGTAGATCCAGTATCGGTGCACTCACCCAAACATATTGACTCGTACCCATATTAATTATTGCTACAAAAATTAAGTCCATTTTAAAATTGTTCTTCATATACACATTTTATATAGTAATAAATGTAATTCTATCTACTACTTGTAATGCACAATTGCTTGTAAACTATGCCCGTCTCGACGCAGATTTTCTCCAGTGAGACGGGCACAGTCCAAACAGATTTTTACATTGTATTATATGGTTACAAATAAAATAAAATAAATAAATAAATTGAAGACGGCGACGTCCACACAAATCACAGGATGCTGGTGCACTGGAGCTGAACGGTTCACACCGCGAATGTGGTCACGATCGAACGCAATATAATAAATATGATATATTTATCCCGGGACGCGTGCACAACCCTGTGTGTACCGCGAGCGCGCACAAAGCACACGTTTTAGAATGTAAGGGTGTAGTAAGATAAAGTTTGACTCTGTTTGCCAACTTTGAATTGTACAGTTAAATATATTCTGCAACTCCTGGAGCAGCGGAGCCAGTTTTGTATAAAGTCTACAGGCGGTCGGCTCTTGTTCCAACAATCTTATAATCACTTTTATAGAAAATATTTCAGAGTCGGGGTTAACACGAGGATATCATCTCATACTCTTGCAGTGGAATCATTGTTTGTTTGTATTTGTGAACTGGGTGGACCAAAAATGAAGATTATGAAATATTGTATTCTTAAAAAGAGCTTAAAAAAGGATAAAAATGCACGATACTGATCAATTGTGTGGTCTTAAAAAACGGCATTGTACAACATCGGTCAGTATATTCAATACAAGATCAGATTCGTAGAAGGAAGGCTTCTATATAATAAAGTTAAATAATTGACTCGTGAGAAGGTAGCAGGACATTTTAATAATAAACAAATAAATTGTGAGGTGATAAAAATTAATATAGATATACAATAATGTTGGGAGCAGTGGCGTTCGGTGACTCTTTTAACTATTGTAATTTTCATGTGTACTTTATCTTTTTTTAAAATCTATTTACATATTTTTTAGACTCGGAAACATCTCATCACTTACATATCTGAAAATAATATATCACGCATTTGTACAGTCACATTTGCAATACGGTATTATTGGATGGGGAGGTGCATATAAAACTTCAATGTCACAATTGGAAACAACTCAAAAAATGATAATAAAAATTATTCTTAAAAAAAAAAAGATTTTCCAAGTGTACAACTGTTCACAGATTATAAAGTACCAAAAATAATACACATATACTAATATATATATATATTAATAAATTAAAAAAAAAAAATGTGTCGAAAATAACACCATGACCTATTTTGCCTTACATTACGCAACGTTTCTGTCTTTAAATTTGTTATTTCTGAACGAATATTTTGTTCAAGCCCCCGAATTGTTCAGGTAAATTCGGCCTTTCAAGTAGCCCCGCAAAAAGAAATCAGGCGCCGTCAAATCTGGGGAACGGGAAGGGCGAGCAAACTCGGCATTTTTTTGAAATTAGCCCGTCACCGAAAACAGGCTGTCGCGAAACATAATAAAATTCAATAATTTTAACGTGCTCTTGAACTGGGTGTGTAGCCGTTATAAACATTGATAAATTATTAAATATCTGTAAAAAAAATATAATTAAAAATAAACCCCACTAGAGGTGGCACATCCTTTAGAAGGGATGGTGGATAACAAGGTTACACCTACACACTATCAAATATACAAATGTAACATATAATCGAAGGATAAGCAAACACAAACAGCCATTTTATGCATTACACCCATAAGCATTAAAGTCGTTTTTTGTACGTTGGATGCTGTCAACGAATGCGTATACAGTATTCGAAGATCTTTACAGGCCGAACTGAACTTCGAATACTTTAAAACTTGGTGGATACGGAACGAATGATAGAATCCACTGTTGCTGGTATCTGTGTATTATATGTAGAATGTTCGAATTATTCGCTGCTGCTCTGCACTGATAGGCGTGCCCTCACCCGGCCATGTCTAAGGGTGCGAGTAGGATCATCACAGACGTCAAACCCCCGGGAAGGGTTGTAGAACCGACCAGTCCAAGCTTAGTGAACTTTTTAAAAACCTTTCCCTATGTTTGAATAATAATTTTAAATTTAAAAAAAAATGTAGGATTATAAACAGTGACGTCACAAATGAATTAATAATGTTTCGTGTGCCTGTGTGCGTGGGATTTGATAATCCTCTCGTCACGGAGCATGTCGGCGGCGGTGCCCACTCTACTGCGATAATTGTCGGACCGCAACTGCATTCAGAGCACTCTGATTGCGCGCGTTTCGGATTTAATTCGTTATGTATTTATTAAAATGTTCAATATTTAATGTATACGGAAAAACAAACTATTGCAGAACTAGATCCCAGCTAGCGATATATCCTTATTTTAATTCATTATCATCTTTAGCCTCTCTTTCGTTAATTTGAAGTTGAAAGAGAGAGGTGAGGTGTGTATTGTGTGACAGCAGAAGACGAGATGTAGAATGCGATTTATCTGATCCATCAGTCTTATTAAGGAGAACATATTCTCATTGTGAACTTGTAATTATTCAGAACATACGGTCTGTGATATTTTAAATATTAATTATAAATATATAGACATATAAAATCAATTTTGTCGAGAAATATTGTTTTGGGATTCGAACCTGGATCAATATTTCCAATCCGGGGAAATACACTACCAATTGTTTTATAACGCCAGTACTTTTCATGACGTGCCATCTAACCGGCAGAGAGAGAAATGATCGATTATGATCGGTTGCACCGCGATGTATCGTCGTCGGTTTGCGGGTCCGTGCGCCTTCGCACACTTCACGATCAGATATAGTTATCGGTTGACCCGGTGTCACGTAATTGAGTAACACAAAGGGGTTAAATAACAAAGCCATTTCAACGGCGGTCACGTCCGACACATCTCGCTCCGTCATAAATAATGTCCCTTCGGTTGTGTGGATAAACTCGTTGATATAAACTCCAAAACTCATAAATTTCACCCGAAACTTCGGAGCGGAACTTTGCGCGAAGTTTACTGTGCCGAGTTGGTGGGAGCAAACTTACTTTCACTCGGGAACAATGCCGGAGCTCTTTTAATGAAGTCTTCAGTCCGCGATCCTATGGTTAAATTTAACGGGACCACATTCTGCTGGATTCCAACTAGAGGTAGAATGCTACCCTAATATTATTACTATGTTATCACTAAATTTATTATGCGTCAACCGGTTTCGCTAATCACGAGCTAATCGGAACGTATTTAAAACGATAACGTGTCAAAGAACATCTTAAATATTTAAACAGTAGTAGTTTCTCAGAATTTGCCGACCATATTGTCGAAAAATACAATTTTTTTAATTACATACCATAGGGGTAAATATATTTGGACAATTTAGAAGCCCTCGAAATAAAAAAAAATGCAATAAATAGTGAAAAGCCAATTCTTAAATAATCAAATCAAGTTGTCCATTAGCCCTGTTTCTTTTAAAATCAATTTAATATCCATCAACGCTGTATTTTCCCCTCCCTTAATGTTCCGTCTATCTGTATGCGTATTCTGTCTCTCTTTTTCACATGTAATTTTTATATTCTATCTTTATATGATCAGTTTTAAATAAGCTTGAGACAAGCGAAACCGGTTAACGTATAATAAATTTCGCGGTTTCACACGAAGTATTATATTATTTGATATTTAACGCTTGTGTAGTAATTAGTATTGAGAAAGAAATCGGGAGAAGAACAGGAATAGGGAACAGAGGGCGGCTGTTCTTTCGCTGAATGCACAGGTCTTCTGGCTCCGGGACACGCACTCCGATAGCAGCGCGAAGTGTCAAACAGGCAACACGCACAGCGTAGCGAGAAACCGATTACACACAAACGACGACACTTCAAGCCAAAGAAAAGTACTAAAATACCATTGAGAACATAACCACAGAAAATATCGTGTTCTGGTTATACGAAAGGGGGGCAGTGGATAGGTAATAGTCAAAAATCACCGATCTACGTGTGTCGTAATGACGTAAATATGTTATTAAGATCGAATATGATTTTAATATAGAAATCTCGCTAGCGGGGAATTGAACCCCGGTCTTGTGCGTGACAGGCGTGCCCACATACCACTACACCGCCGAGGATACCAATTCTGATTCAGTTCAGGGGAACGAGTATATTTAAAATAAATAATTTAAATAGTTCATATTTGAAAAATAATAACTTCTTAGAATTTCCCAATCGTCTTTTAGAGACAGGCCACAATTTTGTAAAAAAAAAATCATATTGAAATTTTACACTTGTATAATATATTTATTTATTTTTTAAAGAAAATAATGTACTGTGCCTTCATCTCCCCTCCCTCTCCTCACCCGGCACGCCGCCGCACTAGTCAAACGGTGACCTTGAAGCGGTGTGGTTATGCGTGAATCGAAGAATGGTATTATATTGACACGTTGAGTCTAATACAGTGCATTCTTAAAGACTAGGACCCCTGAACGAAGATAGTGATAAGTTTACTGTCCACCTTGGAGGTGTCAGAAGAACTGGATCTGGACGGTGGATCCTTCCGAATATCCTGCTTCTTCCGGCATGTATGCTTTTAAGAAACAGATGGAGATGACAGAAGAGGAACGAAAACAGGCTGAATACTGTGGAAATGAGATCACTTAGGAGATCATTTATGACAGAGTAAAGAATGATAAAAAAAAAGGAAAGAGTGTAAAGCTGATGTTAGTATACTGAGTAAGATTAAGAAAGGATCACTTAGATGGTTTGGTCACATGGAACGGATGAATGAGGAGATATATGACGCAAGTGTTGATGGCATCAGAAATAGAGGACGTCCGCGGATGACTTGGCACTACCTGGTAAACCATATACTTGAAGACGGTTGTGTTAGAAGCCTCAATAATAGGCGAGCTTGTGTGAGAAGTGTATGAATATGGATGAGGCGAGACTTGTGTGTCGCTCTATCCTCTCTGCCTACACCCGAGTGCAAACGGCGTGATGGTATGTTAGTTAATTGACCTTAGATTGCATAATTTAGAAAATCTAGAAATCAAAAAATCCCTCAACAATAAGTCTAATATAATTAATAACAAATACATATATATACTCTCTAATTCAATGCCATCTATCAATCATCTCCCCACTCTTAACAAGACTCCGCCTACACCCCGTAATGAATACCGATTAAATCTTATCGAAAAGTTAAGTTGTACGCCAGTTCTAACGACGATACGTTAGTATCGAAACCGGTTGACGTAAAAACAACACAGTGGTTAAAATTATTTTTGTTATTATTAATATGATTATTCACTGGTTTGGCATGTGAGAGGTACCGGAAAAGGTGAAATTATTTTTTTAAAATATGAATTAAATATATTAATTAGAAAGATATGCATATAAAATCAATTTTATCGAAAAATATTGTTGTTGTGCCACTGGGATTCGAACCTGGATCTGTTTCCTAGCCGGGGAAGGTGCATCATTCAACTACGCTACAGCGACAATATTTCTAGCGACAAATTTTTGAACCTTTTTTGATATGAATACATTTAATCGTTCCATTATTTGAAAGAGCCATCTATCTTATTTTTACAGAATCTCAAATACCTGGCGGACACAAGAAGTATTTATTGAATTTTTTAATGCGGTTTTTAGTTTATTACTGAAGATGACGCGACAAGCGTTGAAAATGTTTTAATTAAAGTGCAGCGTGACCTAAACAACGTAGTATTTAATTTAATTAATGAATTAAATATTCAATCTTAAAATAGGTGTACATTTTTTTTTTAAATACAACAATGTTAACAATGGCTCGTGACAAAGATCAGAAGGGGTAACTATTTTTTTAAACTAAAATTATATTTCACTGTAAAAAAATATATTTTCACGTTACTCACTAACATTGGCAGATCTTTCAATTCTGCGACAGGGGTTCATTTTTCAAAATATATTCAGAGGAGCACTTAAGCAAAGTGCTAGGAAATAAAATTAGCGAAAAATTAAAAAAAATATATATCTCTTTACGCCCGGAACTCACAGCCTTTGATGGATCTAGAAGGTTGTTATTTTTTTAAGGGGTAGCTAATCTTTTAAGCATTAACTTCTTATTTATAGATCGTTGGTTGGAGAAATGCCTCAATTGTAGCTAGAATAGATTGATATTCAAATTTAGATTGTTTATCAACTCTTCTATATTTTACTGAACGGTGTCTTTATAGAGGTTAGTATTTCGAATTAGCTACACATTTTCCATCTGATTTGTGCTCAGTTTGGTTTGCCATTTCTCAATGAATAGAATATTAGCGTGCGTTATGTCCATTTTATCCAACCAGAGAAGTCGTGCAGTGCGCACCGAAGAAGAGAGCGCTGTAGATCCATGATTACTGACTTTTTCGTTCTCCAATTGAGTGGCATTGATGTGGAAGAGCTGCGGCTTCAATAAGACGGTGCAACATGCCACACAGCGCGCCCTACAATCTTTTATTGAAGGAAACATTCGACAGAGCTGCGAATTGAGCCTCCAAGATTATTTCCTGAGGGGATATGTGAAGTGGCTAGTCTACACCGATACACCAGAGACGATAGAGCCAACATTTGTCGCGTTGACTTCCAGATGTCGTTTTATTCTAGCCAGTCACGGCGCGATCTTCGAGTCCCCGAAAGGGGACCTGGATTAACGGATAAGCGTCGATGATAAGGGTCAAAGGAGCAGTGATCTCGGAGAATTGGGAATCTGTAGTACTGCTCGCCCTTCCTCGTGTATGACGCCCCCGTTACTCCCGCAGTCGCAGCCGAGATCATACAAATCTCCGCTTTCAAATGAAGACGGCGACATCACTCACTTCACCCGCGGCTCACACGGTACTGGTGCACCGGAGTTGAACAAATCCACACCACTAATGCTCTCGCGATGTCTAGATCGAACAAATTTCGTTCTAGTTGACGTCTGCTGACGTCAAGGTCACTATTCACACTGGGGAGACGAGCATGATGAAAGAAAATTTGACAGGGAAAAGGTGTCAAGATTCTGTTGACAGATTCGTCTAGGATATGCCTTAGACGAATCTTTTAACTTGTCGGACATCTTGCGAGAATTGAAGAAACTTGTTGACACGTTGGAGCGACCGAGCGAAAACAGCGACATCTCTTGTGACATCAGAAAGAATCATAGTCAAGATTACGATCCTCGGTCACGAGCGACGTGAAAGACGATGATAACGTGGGTGGGTAAACCAAATATAATATGCATGGAAAAATCACCCCTATTTTTATGGTGCCTCATTTGAATTTGATTACGAGACCGAAATCATTTCCATGCAGGCCTCGGACCCGAAAACAATATCAGTAAAATTAGATTTTTTATGTTGGTATATTTTTATATTCAACTTCTTATGCCGCCGCCAGTTTGCTAGATTCACGGGCAACGTGTATATTATTACTGACCAGAAATATCCCGTCAATTCTGACGGTACGATGATATCACCTAAATACACAGGGTGACACAAAAAAAGTGAAAACATTTCGTAGAATGTGATATAATCACATCAGAATTAGTTTAGCTATATCGACAATGTCTCCATGTGTGAAAGAACTAGAATGTATGAATGTAGGAGCAAAAATGGGCGATTTGATTGTATGCTGTAAATTGTACGCCGATGATGCAGTACTAATGGCGGATAGTAAACAGGAACTACACAGTCTAGCGAGTGCAGTGTACGGTGTATGCAAGGAGAGCGACCTCATGATGAATGTTAACAAGTGGAAAGTGATGGTATTGGAGAAGGAGGAAAGCTAAATACTTGGAGCTGATGAATGGTTGGAACAAGTAGATGAGTTTGTGTATTTGTGAAGTACGTTTGATAGAAACGGAAAGGAGGGTGACTGCAGGGAACAAAGTGAACGGCCCTTTGAATGGAATTATATCTAACGGGAATTTGTCAACCGAGGTAAGACTAGCGGTGCACAATGGAATCCTGGTACCGACACTGATGTATGGAATTGAGGCCTGGAGTTGGCAGAAAAGCTGGCAATGCAGTGGAAATGAGATCACTTAGACGTATTTGTGGCAAATCTATTTATGACAGAGTAAAGAATGAAGAAATAAGGAAAGAATGTAAAGCTGATGTTAGTATAGTGAGTAAGATTAAAAAAGGATCACTCGGGTGGTTCGGTCATATGGAACGGATGAATGAGGAGAGAATGGTGAGAAAGATATATGACGCAAGATGTTGATGGGACCAGAAATAGAGGACGTCCGCGGAAGACTTGGCGCGACCAGGTAAACCAGGTAATGGAGGATAGTTCTGTTAGAAGCCTCAACAATCGGAGAAGATGTATGAATGTGGATGAGGCGAGAATTGTGTGTCAGGACAGAAGTGTGTGGCGCTCTATCCTCTCTGCCTACCCCCACGGGGAAACGGCGTGATGGCAAGTAAGTAAGTAAGTAACAATAGTTTAAATAGTTTACTAATTTACTCTTTGAACTTTGAACTTGTATAAATAAACTACACTATCGCCATCTATGGACTAAATTTGATAATTGATTTCCCTGAAACAGCATATATGTCACAATGAGAATCTAATTATTTAAAGCGATATTCTTTATCTATTAAATGTTTTGAACGACTTAAAAATCATTATTATATATTATTAGAAATATTAGAACATGTCCAAGAACACACAATTAGTGGATTTTCACCTACTGAGGCACTCTTATCAAACAAATATCAGATATCTCATGGAGACGAAGCTATATTATATTATATTCAATGGAAAGATATGGAAGTATGTAACATATCAAAAAAATTGATAGATATGGAGATTGATTGAACTTGAACTTTATTTTGATTTGAACAGAAATATATCATATTTACATCTTTACACACAGTTAAATACGTTGCCCAACTAGGCTAGCCTGTTTTAGGGCAAATTATATATATATAACCAAACCTCATCGAAGGCAAAACACAGTAAGATCGAATATAATGTGAAAATATTTAAGGAGAGAGAAAAATAATAAAAATAATAATACCAATAATGTAAGCAGATATAAGGTAGATGTAAATACACAAGACCAAAACGCACTAAAGTGGTTATACAAATTATTCGATTATTAAAAGAGTTTACTCTTACACTTACTTACCTATTTTTGACCATCTTTGACTATTAATTTTCTTATTGTTTTAACGAAGAAGAAAGACCGTATTCTGATCAAAAATTTTCAAATTGAAAATCGTCGGGGTGTTTATATAATTTCTAATTAGCTATATATTGTGCAAAAAAAATTATATTAAGAATTTATTATGTTTTGAAATAACTCGTGTGTTACGAGACGCACTCACTCTTTTTGGGCCACCCTGTAGACACGAACTAACTCAAATTACATTTCAATTTATTTTGATTTTGGTGTCAAAGAGCTTCTAGACTTTAAAAAAATATTAATTGTTTAAATTATCTGCGTGACGTATCGATGATCGACCTTATATTTCTATTCAGGATCATCGATGGTATGATGGACTGCCCCCAGATTGTCGGTTCGCTTGACTCAACTCATTGAGACACAACGCATTGTTCTATTACAGTGGTAATGTCATAACTCGTGCATTAGCTAACTCCGCAGTCCCCAGAATGAATGTTCGGATACAGTCGACATTTTTTCTGTAAATTTATGCCGATATATTCGACATTTTTTCTGTAAATTTATGCGGATATATTCGACATTTTTTCTGTAAATTTATGCGGATATATTCGACATTTTTTCTGTAAATTTATGCGGATATAGTCGACAATTTTTCTGTGAATTTATGCGGATATATTCGACATTTTTTCTGTAAATTTATGCGGATATATTCGACATTTTTTCTGTAAATTTATGCGGATATATTTAACATTTTTTCTGTAAATTTATGCGGATATATTCGACATTTTTTCTGTAAATTTATGCGGATATAGTCGACATTTTTTCTGTAAATTTATGCGGATATATTCGACATTTTTTCTGTAAATTTGACTCTTTATGGGACTCAATGGTGACGGATAAATTACTTTAAATGTAATTATTTTCTTAGTGTATTGCACTTCTGATGAAATTTTCTGTTATTTTATAAATTATATTAATACCTGAATAGGGGGTGTCTAAAAAAATTAAATAATAATTATAAATAATATAGCAGTAAATACTCTTACTGCTGCATAAACATGACAGGCATGAAGACGAGAGCGCTACACTCTTCTGTACTGACATACAATTCTCGCTCCATCCACGTTCATACATCTTCTTACAGAAGCTCGACGATTATTCGTCTTCCAACACGACCAACCGGTTTACCTGGTCGTGCCAAATCGTCTACTTCTGGTGTCATCAACACCTGCGTCATACATCTTTCTCCTTATATATTCGCTCCGTACTAAGATCATTTCTTCATTTTTTGCTCTGTCATAAATGGATGTGCTACACACGTGTATAAGTGTTCTCATTTCCACTGCATTCAGTCTATTTTTGTTCCTCTTCTGCCCCAGATTCAGGCCTCACTTCCGTACGTAGGATTTATATTTCCACAAATAATGTGTGTAGAATGAAATAATGTTCCAAACCCCTCTCCTATATGTACATCTATTCATTAACTGATCTGGGGCGACGCCAAAATATTTCGCTTCATTTAGCATGCCTTTACGCGATGGTATTGACTGTAGATCTTGGTTGTTTCATGTTGCTATGCGACACTGATGGAGGGGCATAAATAAAGTATGCAGTTAGAATTAGGGTCGGCTATAATAATTCCGTGATAGTAAATTGGTGACAGTAATTTGGTGACAGTAATTTGGTGACAGTAATTTGGTGACATTAATTTGGTGACAGTAATTTGGTGACAGTAATTTGGTGACAGTAATTTGGTGATATTATTTAATTTAGTTGTAGTATATTAGTGACAGCAACGGTCATAATATTTGCTGACAAAGTAAGTGTAAAATATATATAAAATATGAAATGTGGTAATTTATCAGAGACACAAAAAATTGTAATAGTACAGTGCTATAAAGAATTAAATTATCAGTAAAAATGTTGACTACCTCCGCATATTCATTCTGGGGACTGCGGAGTTAGCTAGTGCACGACTTCTGACATTACCACTGTGATAGAACAATGAATTGTGTCTCGATGACTTCAATGCTGCGCGAAAGTCAAGCGGACCGACAATCTGGAGGCAGTCTATCATACCATTCGTCTATTATGCATTAAAAAGTCTTCGACGCGGCAGTCGAGTGGAGCTCAAGTTTCGGCTTCCCGGGCGGCTGCCGGCCCACAATATTGTCGTCAATTCGTCGAGTTCGTACCCAGGTAAGGTGCGTCGGCAAAAAAACCCTATACACGCGCTAAATAATACTAAATAAAAAATATGGTGACATTTTAAAGAGAAAGAAAGCAGAAGTAGAACTGGCGCTGTCGACGACATTCCTCGTTCATCCTTCCTCGTCTTGCTGGAGTACCGCACCGAACAGCTTAAATTATGATTAATGCAAGATTTAAGGAGTCCCGTGGGTCTCGCGGGTGCACGAAGTGGCATAAAAATAAATATAATTCCGTATTTTCTGGAGTAAGTAACATTTAGCGCTCATGAAAAACACCCCCGACTTGTATACTTTGTTCCAACCCTCGCGGTGCGAATGTAAACAGTCCGCGCCCTCAACAGCGGACACGTCTTCACCCTCTGACACCCGAGTGTCTTTAGATGCCTCCATCATCCACTTCTTCTCGTGCCTAACACATTCATAAAGACGTTGGCTATCATCAGGGGCGTGCAGTGCATTACTAAAAACTCTAGGAAACAAATATAATTGGATTAACATAAGCGAAAACATTATTTTACTAGTACCAGTAGAGACTTGTACTTGTACTCTTGTTTAATCGCCGCATCGAGCTATTCACATTGCTCTGTTCCGTCTTTAAGCTAGTGAATTACTCGAGTCATATAATTAGCTATTTACTGAATTGAAAATTCCTTTCGGTTGATCGGCTTACGACTGCGTGCAAATCATTGAAGTGTCTACTTCCTCTTTTACTAATTCGCGAATTTTACTAACTCACTGTTCTTTAAATTCGGTGCACGGATTGGTTTTTGATTTGGGAAAAACAAAAAGCAATTGGCAGAACTATTTTCTACGTTAACCTTTAATAAAATTAATTATTTCTTTTAGTTATCACGTGAAGTATTTTCAAACAATAAATGAATCATGTTCAGTCATAGAAAGTGTTCTTAAAAACATTTTTTTATATGGGTAAGAAGGTATTATTTTATGTTAAAAATTAAAGGTTTAAAAACACTATTAATAGGACTATAAAATTACAAATAAATACACGGTAGGGTCGTATAAACGACGGATTTATTTGATCTAAAGACGTTGGTTAAATGAAAGTACATATATTATATTTGATCGGTAACAACATAACCTGAATCGATACTTACTGCACGTCACTAGGTATCATCACTGCATCTCGAGAAAGCTCCACAGTTGATCTCATGTTATTCAGCCGTGAAGTTCCCCATCTTTCGAGTCACACGACTTCCAGGAATTTTTCTGTAGAAATGTGAGAGTTATAGAATATGTGTTCCGCACAGCAAGGCGGCCGCGGATAAACCCGCGGCAATGTTTAGCCAAGACCCGAACCCGGCCGCGGAGAGCGCGGCGCCCTGGCCCGCGTAAGCGTTTAGCCGAGACGCAAACCCGGCCGCGGTTTCGCGCCGCCGGGTGGTCGCGGGGGGCGAAGTGCCCCGATCCGAACACGCGCCGGGCCGAGACGTGGACTTGGCCGCTTCATAGCATCTTCGCGGTCGCCACACTACGCCCGTGGAGAATCGCCGCCTTTGTGGACAGCGAGCGGCCGCCGGGGGAGCGGGGAGCGGGGTGAACGGGCCGCGGACGAGGCCACGCCCCGGCCGCCGCCAGTATTTTTTAGAATATGTTTGGTTGAATAACTTTTGTAAAAAAAATATTTTGAATAAAATAAACATATGAATAGAAAGAGAATTGAGAGGGCGATCGCCCGGGAATAATTTAATGCACCTCAAAAATCTTTTGGTAATAAAGAATGAGGTTTTAAGGTTTGAGGTGCATTTATAAATTATCCGGGCCATCGCCCGCTATAAAAACTACCAGGCATCGCGAGGCAGGTCAATGTTTATATTAAAAAATACTCGCGATGCCTGGGGAATGTCATGTTCATTATATATTGAGTAAAATGTATGACAAATGAGAGTTCTGCCGCCCCTTACGGGATGGCAGGGAAAATGGCTGATGTTGCCAGTTTTCGCCGCACGGCGCTGGCGGCGCGGGACCGTATCGGGGTGGCGAGGGGCCTGTCCTAGCCCCCTGATTGGTCCCTGAGTGTGCTGGAGCCTTACGCTCCAGCACCAAGTAGCTTAAGGATAAATAAACGGTCCGGCGGTTGCAAGGGCTCTCTCTCGCACTTCGCTGCACCTGCACCGCTGGACAAGAACTACACCTGCCTCTTTACTTTGACCCCTGCCTTCACTTTGGACTTCCTTCCCTCTGGACATTTCGACTTTGGCTGCACATTTGGACTGATCCCGGAAGAACTCCTACGACTTGGCAACACCACTGGACACGATTTGGACCTCATTGGACAACTGCGCACCGGCAGAGCATCGTCGTCCGAGCTACGGAAGCAGCGACGAATATTCACCAGCACCTACCGAGATTACAGTCTTGTTCCTGTACGGAACAATATGATTGTATCAGATTTGTTAATGTCGCATTGTATACAATTAAAAAGGTTGAAAGGATGAATTATAAGGAAGCGGTATACAGTTAAATGCTCGTACATGGTTGATGATGATGTGGATAAAAGGACTGCGGAGAAGCGGTCGCTAGATCCTAGGGCAGTATCCGTCCCGATGTATGGTGTCCGCTGATTGGTTGGCCTTGTTAATTGTATTATATTATATTATCGTGAATATTATTTACAAATAAAGTGAGTCAATGGCGGCAAATTTTGTGCGGTATCGCCCTGTCAATATGCGGGGCGTAACATAAAAAATACATTATATAATTAAGAATCAATTAAATATTTAAATTATTCGAAATAATCGCATTAATCTCTGAAATGATTGAAATCACGCACATATTCCTTGAAAATTTTCGACTCGTAATTTAGTTTAGGAACCCACCCACAAAATATTGTAGACTAGGTATGTTACACCTTGTGTATATAGTCTTGGTTGGCTAATTTAACATCCTGACGAAGAAAATGGTATTTTCTGAAACCGGTTGGTATGTTAATTAATTAAGTGGTTAAAAAAGAAATGTTGAATAATATTTTAAAAAATTGTGTTCATGAATTTTCTTATTATTTTTCTGTGCACTTATATATTTTTTTCACCCTTTGGGCGTGCAGCGCGTGTCCGGTAATGGGAGTCGCACCGCTCGGAAAATAATGTCTGCTGAATCCGGTGATATATGGGCGCGTATAATTAAAGGTAACTGCGTATACGTCCCGGCGCGGCGTGTCTGTAAATTATCTAGAATAAAATTAATTAGAAATAATGTTGCGTTCCGCCGCAGGTACCCTGTTACTCGTTCGCCGGCCGGCCGACACCACACGCACAGCGGCCCGCCACGGGGAGATTTGACAAACGCGTGATTTTAGCATTCGGGGAATGTTCTAGAAATCTGGATCAAATATTTTATAGATGAAGAATAAAGCTTTAAAATAATTAGTTCTCAATCGTGACATATATGCTGTTTAAGGAAATGCACATCAAATTTCGTCTATAGATGGTGTACTGTATTCATTTCAACACATTTTTGGAGCTTCTTGAGAATCGGTGGCGACCTATATATTGACACTTTTCCACGTTCAAATTTCCGCCCATCCCTTTTCCGCACTGCTTGTGACCTTGAGGTCAGCAGACGTCAACGCGGCGCGACACTTGTTCGGTTGCGACACCGAACAATTCCATTTGTGATGTGGATTATGATTATTGTGTGAACCGCGGGTGAAGTGAGTGATGTCGTCGTCTTTAATTCGGAAGTTTGTTTGTGAGATCTCGGCTGCGACTGCGGGAGTAACGGAGGCGTTATACGCGAGGTAAGGCGAGCAGTCTTTCAGATTTCTGATTCCCCAAAGTCCTTCGACTGGACTCTCTATCCTATCATCGAGCCTTATCCCCGTTAATACAAGTCCCCCTCTTTAGCGATTTCGATTTACAACCGAAATCGTCGTAGTCCCATCAGCAGGACGCGCGACTCAAAGATGGCACAATTTCGTGATGGGTAGATCCTATCGGCGCGGGATCTACGTTTTGATGGTGTTAGCTTAGTGATATTCGAAGTGTTTCCACATATTAACATATATACAACTTTCACAAATTTGATAGATGTGGAGGTCCACTGGGTGAACCTTACACAGCCCTCTGATTACAGATACTTTAATATGTTTCCAATAAATATAATAAAAAATAGCTTCGCCTCTACGAGATATCTGTTATTTGTTCTTGGACATATTTAAACTTACTTACTTACCATCACGCCGTTTCCCCGTGGGGGTAGGCAGAGATGATAGAGCGCCACACTCTTCTGTCTTGACACACAATTCTCGCCTCATCCACATGTCATACAAGCTCGCCGATTGTTGAGGCTTCTAACAGAACCATCCTCCATTATCTGGTCGTGCCAAGTCTTTCGCGGACGTCCTCTATTTCTGGTTCCATCAACACTTGCGTCATATATCTTTCTTACCACTCTCTCCTCATTCATCCTTTCCATATGACCGAACCACCTAAGTGATCCTTTCTTAATCTTACTCACTAAAACATATTTAAATATTGCTAATTATACGACAATACAGTCCATTTAAGCGCCTCGACCCGATGTGACATGACAATAATATTTTTTTTTGAAAAATCAATATATTTACGTCTCTAATGGTGTCTGGCTGACGCACACCTCAAGGTGTTAATACGTTCTAAAAGCTTTGCCTTCTCTCAAAGTAGCCGAGGATTTATTGTCTGGACTGCCTCCCTGCCGCCTATCGATCTGTCCCACTGAATTATTTATTTCGAAAACGTAATTTGGTAAATCGAAATCAGCCCAAATAAATTTGAAGGTTTTATTTCCCTCCCTGGATTGCTCGCGTCTACAGATGCCTTCTGCCCTAGCTCCACTCAGGATTGACTCCTCGGTCGTACCGCAAATTCTAGTCAGTATTCCCATAGGTGTTCCATAATAGAACAACCTTTATGTTCCGCAGTCACGATGTCAATCTTAGATTATGAATTAGAATGGTTGTATCGCACAGGATTGCGAGGTCGCAGCAGAGACGCCATTGAATTAATATGATGAGACACGTGGTAGTAATATAAAAGTGTATTTGGGGAGTACGTTTGATAGAAACGACAAGGTTGGTGACTGCAGGAAATAAGATGAACTTGTCAACCGAGGCAAGACTAGCGGTACTCAATAGAGTCCTGGTGCCGACAATGATGCCTGGAGCTGGCAGAAGAGGAACGGAAATAGACTGAATGCAGTGGATTTGAGATCACGTAGCGGCAGCTGAAACTGATGTGATATGACGCAAATGGCACCAGAAATAGAAGACGTTCGCGGATCAGGTAAACTAGATACTGTATGAAGCCTCAACAATCGGCGAGCTTGTGCGAGAAGATGTATTTATACAGATGAGGCGAGAATTGTGTGTCGGGACAGAAGATCTCTGCCTACTCCCGCCTATATTTTTTAAATTTTTTACAGTAATCTAAATTCCCGCGATATCCGAAACCTCACGACGAAGGGGCGGATCGTAAATATTAAAAAGGATTTTTTACTCTGTTAAATTGTGTTGGAAAGATACCCTCACTGCTTCGCTACCCCTAATAATTCAACAATATCGATCAATTCCCTTTAAATAAACACCCTCCCTATTTCACAGTGCAACCCGCGCGGGGTGGCCAGGCTTTCAGCTGCGGAACTACCCCCTCCCCCATACGGAATATCAAACACGTGTATAATCATAAATTTCAACGTCAAATTTTTCGTGTTTCTTTGTGTATAAGTATAAGTATATTAAATGAATTAATTAGTATTTAAAACATAGGTACCTACGTTATATAAAATATAAGACTGTGTTCTCTTAATAATATACAAGTTTAATAAAAATGAATTGTTGATTCTGGCGTCTTCTATTGGATTAAGTAATTAAAAGTGTAATATATAGGTTCGAAAATTTGTCGTCATTCCACTGTGTTGGTATAGCATAATCGGATAATGCACGTTCTCCGCATTGGAAGAGATCCGGGTCCGAATCCCGGTAGCAACAATAATATTCTTCGATAAAATTTGATTTTCTAATCAATATATTTAATTAGTATTAGTAAAATATCACAGTCCTATGTTCTGAATAATAACAAATTTGCAATGAGAATGTGTTCTCCTTAAAAATATTCCCCCCCCCTTCCTTCCCAACAAGGCCTCGCCGACGACCAGCCAATTGGCGACCTTAAATTTGTACGGTTATACGTGTACGGAACAGTTTACAATGTTATAATAATCTTGAGACTTGAGGGAAATTGTGATTTAAACAGTATACAGTCCACATCTTTGTGGATTGTGGTGATTGCTAAATTCTTCAGCCGTTGTTCTATATTTATGACAAGTGGTGAACGGTGATGATGGAAGGGTGGGTCAAACATGAAACAGAGATGGAGGGACACCTTCGATAGCGGACCAGGATGGACTCACGGAACCAAAGGACCGCTAGACTCACCTGGTTGATGACGTCGTCGCGTTACTCTTCCGGAAGTTCACCCAATGTATTAAAAAGGACAACCACCCGAGCCAAAGAAAAAAAAGTGTACCGGGGAGAATAGGCTAAGGGGGTATGAATAAATTAAAAACTATTGTCAATATACAACATATGTATGAATGAATAAGTATGAAAGTATACGTGTTCACCTATAAAATAATAATGAAAATAATTAATAGTGGTGTGCCAATTTTTAATAACCAAATTAATTTATCCATTGGCCACATATTAGATATGTTTCCTTTAAAATCAATTTAATATCCATCAACACTGTATTTTCCCATCCCTTAATGTTCCGTCTATCTGTATATTCTGTCTCTGTCTTTCACATATAAGTGCATTCTTTTTGTATTTATGATCAGTTTTAAATACGTCCTGATGACGCTTGATATAAGCGAAACCGGTTGACGTATAATGAATTTCGTGGTTTCATACAAAGTTATTGTTATTTTATTTAAAATAATAATTAATTTAAATAATTACGAATACGCGACACCCTGTATACCTCAAACTATTCTTGTTACTGTTACTATTGTGCGTTCGGTTTCTCGCGGTGCGTGTCGAAGATTACATTTACTATTGTGGGTGGTGCACAGTGCTTCGTGCGAATCAGCGAAGTCGTTCCTGAAGTTCACGAGACTGCTGTGGCCACAGCGGAGAAAATCGAGGTAAGTCGCGTTCTTCCTGGTTGATCCGTCAGACCTTATTCTTACGTCTCTATACCAAATTTGTTAATAAATTGTTCTAGACGAATCTAGAACAAATCTCAAGATTAAAATCTCATCGCGGGCCATCATAGAGTCTCAAATAAAATGAAGAGATTGCCGCCGGAGACGATCAAACTTTTTCGTGAAAATTGAACAAATTTGCGTACGTTTTCTTGGTATTGTCACCCCAACCCTGACAGACTACTCCCGGGCCCAGATGCCAGGCAGTGGAGGGGGTGGGAGATAGGGGGGGGGGGAGGGAAGCGCCACCTCCCGGCGGTTCTCAACCCTCGGGGACATGCAACAAGTTGGTCCTGGCGCGCTTCGCGCACGTACTGCGTGATAGAATCTGACGTTTTTGATTATACGTTTTCGATTCTTCCGTGTCAGGTTATCGTATATATTGGGCCGGAAATCTTGTGCGTCACTTGAAGAACTTTGAAGAACACGGCTCAAGACCGGGAGGGATGGAGATGGATTTTTGAACAGCTCACTACGGTACCTTAACCTTTAAACATTTTGTTTTCCGCATTAACGTATACTAGCAGGTGAGCAATCGGCTCTGCGGGCGGCTGTTGTGGTCGCTTCGCGGCCACTGGTAACTTGTGCATCCGTATTATATTGCCACAGACGAAATAATATTATCCATTAGCCGCGCTTCTTATCTACGACAGTTCTATCATAGATAATAAACTGTCCATAGAGTGCATAGATGAGATGACAGGTTGATAGACGCTCAATATATTTGCCATCCGTAATACGATTTTATTTATATAACATTAAACTTATCTCAAACTTACGTAAAAAACACGTTCTTTTTTGCCATGCTGGCGTCTCACAAACCTGACATTATATAGTCATAATGAAATACCATCCAAGGCTTACAAGACGTCCAGAAGGTTATAGAAATAGATGAAAATAGACGGGTAATAATTATAATATAAAGATATATATATAATATCAATTTTATCAAAAAATATTGTTGTTACACCACCGGGATTCGAACATGAATCATTTTCCAAAAACAAACTAGATGGCTTTCAAATAATGGAACGATAGATGTATTAATTTGAAAATTGTAACATATTCGTCAAAAATATTGTCGCTGTAGCATAGTTGGATAATGCACCTTACCCGATTTGGAAAGAGATCCAGGTACGAATACCGGTAACAACAAAAATATTATTAAGGAGAACACATTCTTATTGTGAAGTTGGAATTATTCAGAACACAGCTCTGTGATATTTTAAATATATTAATTAGAAAGATATACATATAAAATCAATTTTGTCGAGAAATATTGCTGTTGAAGGTGCATTATACAACTATGCTACAGCGACAATATTTTTAACGACAAAATTTCGAACCTACATGTTACCTTTTTGATATTAATACATTATTTGAAAGAGCCATCTATCTTATTTTTACGGAATCTCAAGTACCTTTGAGTGATCTGACAGCAGACGCCAGAATTATCAATTCATTTTTATTAAATTTTGGATACATTGATACAACTTTATTATTAGGAGAACACATTCTTATTAGTAGAGTTGGAATTATTCAGAACATAGCTCCGTGATATTTTAAATACTAAATTAATGTATTAATTATAAATATATACATATAAAATCAATTTTGTCGAAAAATATTGTTTTTGCGTCACCGGAATACGAGCCTGAATCTCTATTTCCAATCCGGGGAAGTACACTACCATTTGTGTTATAGCGCCAGCACTTTTTATGACAAATTTTCGAACCTATATGTTACCTTTTTAATATTTAACATATCTAATCCTTCCATTATTCGAAAGAGCCTCAAATATCTTTGAGTAATCTGATAGCAGACGCCAGAATTAATTATAAAATTTTGGACACATTGATACAACTGAAATCATTATGAAAAATTCTGGCGTTATAACACAATTGGTAATGTACTTCCCCGGATTGGAAATAGAGATCCAGGTTCGTATCCCGGTGACAAAAATATTGTTTTTATATGTATATATTTCTAATTAATGCGTTTTAATCATATTTAAAATATCACAGAGCTGTGCTCTGAATAATTACGACTTCACAGTAAGATTGTGTTCTAGTTCATCAGTGGAGACTTATACAATTCTTGGCCTACGGGATTCCGTTAGTTACCAAATAAATAAATCAAATACAGTACGGATCTCTGTACTGTATTTGATCTGTACTGAACTTGAATTGAACTGAATTGAATGTATATGTAAAGGGTCTTTCAACAAGGACGCTCGATTTTAAAATGTAAGTTAAACAGGTTGTGTGTGAGATATTCACTCAATTTTTCTTTCATTTGAAATTATATTTTATGGCATTAAATGTGGAATATAACGTTGTTCGAATATCCGCTGCGGTTTTGCTCGGTGGCAGGTTTGGGAGGTCCAATTTTCTATGACTTTATCGCATAAATCTGGCTAAATTTGCTGGATGGCGTTTGTTATGTTGACTTTGAGGGGGTCAATTGTTTGCGGCTTATTCGTAAAGACTTGCGATTTAAGATAGTCTCAAAGAAGGAAGTCTAAAGGCGTTAAATCGCACGATCTCTGTGGCCAGTTCACGTCACCGCCGCGCGAGATAACCGCGCCCTCAAATCGCTCGTGACTTTGATAATAAAATTTGATGATTTGCACACGTTGTTCAACCTTCCGTGGTGATTTGCCGTATACTACTTAACAATTGAAAATAAATTTGATAGATGTCACTTTAACAACATGGCTGCTATAATCTAACAAATTTTGAGCGTCCCTATTAAAAGACCCTATATCTATATCAACTAGTGTTTGTGGAAATCTCTCAAACTGTGTATCGGCCAATGGAGATCTGAAACGAAAATACCCCCCGCGGGCGGACCGCACGCACAAGCGCCGAAACAAGCACGAGTTTGAGATTCCTGGAATCGCGAAATGTAGATAATCTGCATAGCTGTCGCGACCCACATTTCTGGGCGCCCCGGTGCACGCTACACGCACACTAAGAGTCGCACCGCACGCGCCAACACTCGCGCGCGCGTCCAGGCCGGCTCGACAATGGCGCTCTCGCTAAGCTCGGCAATCGTGTGGACTAGTTACCTGATTTCTTTGCCGCAATTGTTTAAATGACAGCTGGAAGGGAACGACGACGACACACCCTTTCCCGGAACTGGTTTAGAAGCTGGGGATTCCTTGTCGGTCCCAGTCATAAAAACTAATAAAATTCAACGTAGTAATTAGCAATTATCGCAAATATTTTAAGATTCAGACCCTATTCATAAAAATCATATAACATAAATCGATAAAACATAGTTTTACATACAGGTGCAGCAGTTCAAGGCACACTTACACTTATGGAGAGTGGCCGGCTTAACTACCCACCTAAGGAGTTCCAACGAGTCACCCATACCCGAATAATCGCCTTATATGAAACATTGCTAATTAGGTCTGCATTCGTGGGCGGGCGGTGTCTAAGTCCAGTCAAACAACCAATCATAATGCCTCTGTTCCACCCTCGTACATGTACACCACGGCGCATCCACAAGTCTAAACTTAAACAGCTTATTACGAAATTGTTCAAAATGAATCAGGTCTGCAGGTTTCAACTAGACGGCTATATCTTCTCATTCTTAGAACCAGATATTTCAAGGACCCTTCCGCTGGTCCAGAAGCGACACCTATAAAAGTCACTTTTTGACCTATTTTAAGGTTCCTAAGAGGCCAGGATTTCCAGGTCAAATGAGAGGACACCTGCTATAGCGGGCAGAGTTACTGTGGATACGGTATATCGTCTAAATGTGGTGGAAAGACCGAGGCAGGAGCCTCGGGCTTATTGTTTTGATCCTGGGCTAGGGGTGGGTCTGCCTTGCTAAATCAGGTCGGAAGCTGGAGTTGTTCAGGGCTTTTGTTCGAGTGTGAGCCTCTTGATGGGAGATCCTTCGGAGAACCACTAACATTGTGTAGTTTTGAAATTTTTGGTATTTGTAATTGTAATTTTTCAATCGCCTTTTGGAAACAAACTATTCCTTTAATATTAACAAGGGTTTAGAAATTATACATACATTAAGGGTTTACAGTTAGATAAATTCTAAGTCGGCTAAAATGCACATAATTGGTCGTCCCTTTAGATATCCATCAGATCTTACATTTAAAGAGTACAATGTCCTAGATATGAGACAAATCTCTTTGTTGAGACTCGTTCAATATTTCCATGCTAACAACAACTCACCTCAAGCAATAAACCATGGACGCAACACAAGACAAACAACAAACATCTACACACCAGTTCCGAGAGCAACAACGACATTTTATAAAAGATTCTACATGTTCTTAGCTCCGAAACTGTGCAACACACTTAATACTAACTGGATATCGTTTAATTCCAATAAGATTAAACAAATACGGACCCAATATATGAACCAATCAGGTAGAGATAAATCAGAAGCATGGCTATCCAACATTCTAATATAATTTATACAATACCTTCACTAATAATTCACTAGTCCTACAACACTCCCACTACAAATATTTTTACTTTTTTATACATATTTGTAATTCTCTTTTATTCCTGTCAATAAATAACACCACAACAGCACGAAAAAAAAACTGTCTACTTTAACACAGACTTCAGTGTAGCAAAGTAGCCAGGACAAGGCTGTAAATATCAGAGGTGAAGTCTACTCCACCCCACACAATAAACTATGTACTATGTATGTTTATTATGTATCCACCTCTGTTAGAACAAATTATTATTAATATACAATGAGGCCATAAAAATTTTTTGCAAATATTTAACTTCATTCGTTTCCTTTGAATGCAATATCTAAATTCTAACTAGTATTCTAACTTCTCTTCCTTTGTGTTGTACTTTTGCGGGTTAAGTCTGTCGGCAGCGGTGCGCGGAGTGCGAGTCCCCTATTTGTCTCCTCACTTCCCCTCTACACCGTGTAAATGTACCGTAATTACGAGGGCTTCATATTTTCTTCTTCTTTATTAATAAAGTGATTCTGCCGGAGATGACGAGGTAAACTTTTTGTTTTGCCAACTGCGCGGTATCGCCCCGCGAGACGTCATCATTAAACACTGTGGTGCTATAGCAACAACGATACTTTTCGATAAAATTGATTTTATACGTATATCTTTCTGATAAATACATTTAATTAATATTTAAAACATCACAGTCCAATGTTCTGAATAATTACAACTTCACAATAAGAATGTGTTCTCCTAATAATAAAGTAATGCCAAACAGATGGCGAAGGTTTAGGACCGAGATAGGAGTGTTGAGGTTTATATATGGGTTCTGGGTAAGCGGTGGATATCCATTAATTATCAAAATAGAATAATCCTCAAAGGGTCCATTTATGTAAATTTTAAAACTGCTTCTGTTCAGAGACGTTTTCGGTATCGGTCGTGTAAAATGTGTATTACATTTTTCGGTTATCGGTTGCGTTTTCGGAGGTTGGCCAGCCGAGTTTTCAGCAGAATCGGCGAACAACAGCCCAGTTTCGCAAAGGTCGGTGTCTTTTCTTTCGCACAGGTTGAATGAGTATGTTCTACAGAACAATTAGAAAATCCAGTACCAGCTATCAAAGGAAATAAACACTCCTCTATCTCAGAATAGTTTTGAGAGTTGTTCGTCCTCGCTTCGATGCCATTCAAATATTTTAGAAAATCATTAAGGGTTAAAAATTTGTGGCCTTCCTTCATAGTTGATATTTTTTAACTTTCCCTTTATTTCAGTCGTTAACTTAATATACAGGGTGGCCCAAAAAAAGTGAGAGCATCTCGTAACACACGAATTATTTCAAAATATAATATAATTAATTATAATTTTTAATGTAATTTTTTTTGCACATTATTTAGCTAATCAGAAAACACACACGTCGTATTGCTGTATTTCTGGCCGCGTGAGATGGAGCTCCGTCCTGCCGTAATGTCTAGCTATATTCGAGGCTTTGTTATGAAACTCTTTGATCATTTTTCTGGCGCCCCGACGTTTGTCAGTTCGCAAATTTTTGATCAGAATGCGGTCTTTTGAGGTGATTTTTGCCATTCTGGTCATACAAACAATGGATAAATTAATAATCAAAGTAATATAGGTAATATTAAGGAGTACACATTCTTATTGTGAAGTTGTAATTATTCAGAACAGACGGTCTGTGATATTTTAAATACTAAATTAATGTATTAATTATAAATAAATATATACATATAAAATCAATTTTATCGAAAAATATTGTTTTTGCGTCACCGGGATTCGAACCTGGATCTCTATTCCCAATCCGGAGAAGTACACTACCGATTGTGTTATAACGCCAGTATTTTTCATGACAAATTTTCGAACCTATATGTTACACTTTTTCAATTAATACATCTACCGTTCCATTATTTGAAAGCCATCTACATTATTTTTACAGAATTTCAAATACCTTTGAATAGGTTCGAATCCCAGTGACGCAAAAACAATATTTTTCGACAAAATTGATTTTATATGTATATATTTATAATGAATACATTAATTTAGTATTTATTTCAGCTATTGTTAAACTAATTTTGATGTAATTATATCACATTTTTGGGCCACCCTGTAGGCTGGCTTCGCTATCATCGCACCAGAGCCATACCTGTACAATACATCTCGTTATCGTATTGAATTCAGAAGGCTGTAGAAGCTGTAGAAGTCACACACCCCCAAAAGGGGAGCGGAAACGTCACATTCACGCGATGATTAAGTCGCGAAATTAAACAAGTTCGTTAACCAGCCAGATCCGACGATCCACGACTCGCCGGACTGTAGTGTCGGTGGACAAAAATATTCGCCAAAATGTTTTTAACATCTCTAGTAACCTTAACAGATTAATATAATTTTTTTTCTCTTACGTATTTAATAACTGTATACGTAAATACGTATTCAATTTGAAACGGAGTGTACACAGTGAGCGCGAGGGTCCGGGCGATTGTGGGGCCGGGCGAGACGCGCGCGCTGTCTCCAGTAGTGGCTCAGGTCTCGTCCCGGGCGGTCTTGCCGCACTCTCTCCGCCGGTGCCCCAGCGCGTCACGATTTCCCGTGTAAACAACGCTCTCGCACGTGCGTCCGCAGTGTCGACACGCGCTCTAGGTATCAGGAAGTGACGAAAAAAAATTTTTTTTTAAATTTACACTCTCACCACTGAGATTCGAACCCGGAACAAACGAATTGTAATGACGCGTTTAGGATTTGAGCTTCAGTGGTGATATGATTAAACTATTTTTTAAATACCTATCAAATAATTTAATTCTAAAATTAAGGCTTTAAAATACACGTGTAATATAAAAAAAAAAAAGATTATAATTTATTATTTTATTTGACGCTTCGTGCCTGCGACGTTTCCACTCTTCAGGATGTTCATTTTGTTCGTGGTAAGGTATTTATCATTTATATATAATCTCAAAGTAATAAAATATATATTAGTTTCTTCTCTATGAGAGTAAGACTCGTGTATAGAGAAGGAGTATATTCGAGTTCAGTTAGTCTGTGTACATATTTTTTTACTTCAGTTACAGATTTACTATAGTCCGTAATTGTTCTAACTGTGATGAGGAGATTGTTCTAACATTTGATGCCTTGATAAATATATCGCGGTGTATTTCAGTTTTGGGATATCAATTAGATCTCTATATCTTGTAGATCGGAATTCGCTTCTAAAATTTAATAGATTTTTAATTGTGAAAATTTTAATTATCGATTTTTTTCGTATATGTCTACTATTTTTGGTACTTTAAAATCTGCGAACAGTTGTGCACTCGGATAGTCTTTTTAGAATAATTTTTATTATCATTTTTTGAGTGATTTCTGATTGTGTTTTATAATAAGTTTTATATGCACCTCCCCATCCGATAATACCGTACCGCAAATGTGACTGTACAAACGCGTAATATATTATAATCTTCTAAATACGTAGCTAGATAATTAATTATTAGTATAACATATTCTTATTGTGAAGTTGTAATTGTTTATATACATATAAAATCTTGTTTTGCCACCGGGATTCGAACCTGGATCTCTTCCAAACAACGGCTTTAAAATAATAATGGAACTATAGATGTATTAATTTGAAAATAGGTTTGTCGTCAATCCACCGTGTTGGTGTAGCATAATCGATTAATGCACGTTCACCGGATTGGAAGAGATCCAGGTTCGCATAACGGTGGCAACGATAAAATTGATTTTATATGTATATCTTTCTAATTAATACATTTAATAAGTAATTATTTAAAGTAGGTATATTTAATACACACTAGTAGGGAATTGTTTAAATTGGGCTATTATTAATCAAATATCTAATTAATGTAGTAAATTTATAAATATTGCGTCTTAATGCTCCCTATTTCTGGGAAGACATGCCCTTGATTTGACAGAAACGAATTGTGTGTATGAAAACAATCAGCTATAATTAGTTTCTGTGACGTGCGTCCATAATTAAATGTATAATTTTTTTTAAAACATAGATAATGTCTTCCTTCCTACTTTCCCGTGATCTTGAACACAAAATAAGTCAGAATTAATGTAATGTAACGTGATAAAGTTGTCCGGCGGTAAATGTTCAAGTTTAATATTAAATATCAAAAAAACTACAATGTTAATCTCATATTTTATTTGTGCAAAATGGAGTTTAACGATGCGCCTTAAATGCTGTATATTTCTCTCAAGATACTCTTAATCGAACTCTTAAATTTGCGAACATGCAGAGCCAAGCGTCGGTTCAATGGCAGCAACTTCACGGCGGATATACTTGAGGTATTCTCATGAAAACATGTTGCAGTGTGGTCTGGTGACCCAGGTGGTCAGGGTACGTCTCCGTACTTGCTGATAAATTTATTGGGAAAAATTCCCTTCAGCTTCTCCATTGAGCTGTGTGTGGAGTGCCCCCGTCTTGTTGAAATTGTGTTCTGTTGCGGTACCAAAAACTCGTCGATCATTCGGAAATACACGTCGGCAGTGACAGTCTCTCGCTGTCGTTTTTGGACAATGCAAACGTTTTTGATAGCGTTCCCTCGGGTTGTCGGGGTATCAGTATCTCATGTTCTGTTTATTAACATCGCCATCGATATGAAAATGTGCTTTGTTAGTAAACAATACGTTCCAAACATTCCAGCGTCGTTTTCGCTAAGGTTTCACGTAAAGAATAGTCATTTTCGTTGAGAAACTGCACGATTTGCAGTTTGTATGGGTGAAATTGTAGTTTTGTCTTCAAAATAACGTGCACTGTTGATATTTTTATTCCAGTACAGGCTGCAATCTTCCTTATCGATTAACGCTGACGTTGACGGTACCGGCGGAATTTGCGTAGTTAAAAATGGCTTGCGCCTACATATTCGCAATCTGAATAACACTCGCGTTGATAATTTATCTTTCAAATGCGCCTTGGTGATTCCGATTTGTTAACTTGAACGATTTAATTACTGTGAGCCAGAAACCGGTTTAAATAAAGGTAAAGAGAAACGTTCAGACTCGACTGAATATGGATAGATGGACCCTGAACTCTAGTTTCACGTACTGGAGACACTTGCGATGCCTGGTCCGCATCTTGCGAGAAGGAAGATAGCTCGGAGAAGCTCGTTGCGGTAGCGGTGACAGGCATGAGAGGTGCATAGTCAAAAAGGCGATACTATTAGATGGAAGCATGGAGACTTACTGAAGAAATGATACGGCCAAAAAAAGTGAGAACATATATAATTAAATATAATTCTTTTTTGCACAATATTTTGCTAATCAGAAATCTTCAGAACACCCCGTACTGCATCATCTGCTGTACTGTTCGGTGTCCACATGCCTGGCAAGAAAGTCGACTGTATATCTGGCCGTGTGAGACGGAGCTCCGTCCTGGTGTGATGTCCAGTTGAAAAATGAACGAAAATAAGTATTTAAAACAATAAAAATCGGAAAATTTCAGTACATCTGAGAACATCCGGAAAGATTTGAGATCTTGGACTTCATAAGACCTTCTTGAGACCAAGGAAAGATTACTGGAAGAAGGAGAACGTCGCAGCTGAAGAACCGTAGCTGAAGAGGAGCCGCAGTGAACAAAGCGATTATAGCCAACGTGCGTTGAACGGACAGAGCACACGAAGAAGAAGAAGAAAAAAAAGAGAAAACAAAGTACTTATACATCTTAACCAAGGAGAATACATTATTTTTATGATTTAATTAGTGTTAACCTTTACCACATCGTGATACAAAACACTCGTACGCAGCCACGCTGTCAACTCGTGTCACCGTAAGAAATTAGACTTCTATTAACCTTTGACATGTGAAAAAATGCTTTTGAAAATAAGGTCATAAATTTACTATAAATATTAAGCATTAAATAATAAAAAAATATATTATATCATAATTCAGAGCATTCATTAAGCTCTGTATAATTTATTTATTTATTTATTTACATATATTTTGACATCCATATTTTTGTACTAACAGAGGTGTATACATAATAAACATACATAATACATAGTTTATTGTGTGGGGTGGAGCAGACTTCACCTCTGATATATACAGCGTTGTCCTGGCTACTTTGCTACACTGAATTCTGTGTTAAAGTAGACAGTTTTTTTTTCGTACTGTTGTGGTGTTATTTAATCAATAAAAAAAGAATTCAAATATGAATAAAAAAGTAAAAATATATGGAGTGAGAGTGTTGTAGGACTAGTGAATTATTAGTGAAGGTATTGTATAAATTATATTAGAATGTTGGATAGCCAAGCTTCTGATTCATCTCTACCTGATTGAATCATATATTGGGTCCATATTTGTGTAATCTTATTGGGATTAAACGATTTCCAGTTGGTACTGAGTTCCTTTTTATGTAACTTAGTTTAATTTGGGAGAAAGAGACACCATTATATTTGTATGTTTCTTACTGTTTTCACTGTGAAATTGGTGTGTGATTTCTTTGTGTCCAGCCATAAATGGTATTTTGGTTAATATTTTAATATTACAACAGATTGAATTGAGAGATAATTATTATTGTTCGATTCGCCTTACATAGGAACGTACGGTGTATGCGAGGAAAGCGACCTCGTGATGAATGTTAACAAGTGGAAAGTGATGGTATTCGAGAAGGAGGAAAGCTGAATGGTTGGAACAAGTAGATGAGTTTGTGTATTCGTGGTGTATTGGGTGACTGCAGGAAGTAAAGTGAACGGCGCTTTGGACGGAATTACATCTAACGGGAATTTGTCAACAGAGGCGAGACTAGCGGTGCACAATAGAGTCCTGGTATCGACACTGATGTACGGAAGAGAAGCGAGAGCAGACTGGGCTCAGTCTGTGGGTGTGTATACTGTGTGTGTTGCATCGGAATGGCTGGCTCGGATGGATGAGAATAGTATCTGAAATAGTAGCGACCTATTTCTTCTGAAATAGAAGAAGGAAAACTAAATGTTTGGAACAAGTAGATGAGTTGTGTATTCGGGAAGTGTGTTTGATAGAAACGGAAAGGAGGGTGACTGCAGGGAACAAAGTGAACGGCGCTTTGAATGGAATTATATCTAACGGGAATTTGTCAACCGAGGCAAGACTAGCGGTGCACAGTGGAGTCCTGGTACCGACAGTGAGGCCTGGAGCTGGCAGAAAAGGAACGAAAGTGGACTGAATGTTAGTATAGTGAGTAAGATTAAAAAAGGATCACTCAGGTGGTTTGGTCATATGGAGCGGATGAATGAGGAGAGAATGGTAAGAAAGATATATGACGCAAGTGTTGACGGCACCAGAAATAGAGGACGTCCGCGGAAGACTTGGCACGACCAGGTAAACCGGATAATGGAGGACGGTTCTGTTAGATGCCTCAACAATCGGCGAGCTTGTATGAGAAGATGTATGAATGTGGATGAGGGGAGAATTGTGTGTCAGGACAGAAGAGTGTGGCGCTCTATCCTCTCTGCCTACCCCCACGGGGAAACGGCGTGATGGTAAGTAAGTAAGCCTTGCATACTCGATTTTTCACTAGTCACTTCTAAGCGTGAATATTTTCCTCTCAATTAACTAAAATGTGTATTGCATGTTGCGTGTATTTACCGAAATATTACAGGTTTAATAAGAGGGGTAGACCTGTGCCACCGCGTGGGTTGGGAAGGGTTAATACATTTAATTAGTATTTAAAATATCACAGAGCTGGGTTCTGAACAATTCCAACTCCACAATAAGAATGTGTTCTCCTTAATAGTATATAAGTTGTATCAATGTGTCTAAAATTTAATAAAAATGAATTCTTAATTCTGGCGTCTGCTGTCAGATCACTCAAAGGTATTTGAGGTTCTGTAAAAATAAGGTAGATGGCTCTTTCAAATAATCAAATAACAAATTTTCGAACCTACATGTTACCATTTTGATATTAATGCATTATTTGAAAGGGCCATCTATCTTTTTTTTGCGGAATCTCAAATACCTTTGAGTGATCTGACAGCAGACGCCGGAATTATCAATTCAGTTTTATTAAATTTTGGACATATATATTAATAATATATTAATTAGAAAGATATGCATATAAAATCAATTCTATCGATAAATATTGTTGTCGCGCCGCCGGGATTCGAACCTGGATCTCTTTCCAAACTGGAGAAGGTGCGTTATCCAACTATGCTACAGCGATGATATTTTTAGCGACAAATTTTCGAACCTTTTGATATGAATACATTATTCGAAAGAGCCATCTACCTTATTTTTACGGAATCTCAAATACCTTTGAGTAATCTGATAGCAGGCTCTAGAATTATCAATTCATTTTTATTAAATTTTGGACAGTTTTCAAATAATGTATTAATATCAAAAAGGTAACATATAGGATCGAAAAATTGTCGCTGTAGCATAGTTGGATAATGCACCTTCCTCGGTTAGGAAAGAGATCCAGGTTCGTAGCCCAGTGGCGCAACGATAATATTTTTCGATAAAATTTATTCTTTATGTATATCTTTCTAATGAATATATTTAATTCATATTTAAAATATCACAGAGCGTCTGTTCTGAACAATTCCAACTTCACAATAAGAATGTGTTCTCCTAATAATAAAGTTGTATCAATGTGTCCAAAATTTAATAAAAATGAATTGATAATTCTGGCGTCTGCTGTCAGATCACTCAAAGGTATTTGAGATTCCGTAACAATATGGTAGATGGCTCTTTCAAATAATGTATTAATATCAAAAAGGTAACATATAGGTTGTAGCATAGTTGGATAATGCACCTTCCCCGGTTAGGAGAGAGATCCAGGTTCGAATCCCAGTGATGCAACAACAATATCATATGAAATAATTGAAAAAAATCATATTTTTCAATTTCTTCACTTGGACCACGTTTGCAATAACGGGGACTTGTATCTAATAAATACAATACCGTTACCGGTAAACGCGATATATAAATATCGCAGCTGACGATAAAAGCGGTATTCGCAAATGTAAACCCTGAACTCCGTCATGCGGAACGATGCGTCTCCACGGCACTGTGAAATGAAATTGACCCGAGAGCTTTGTACGGGAGTTTTTATGTCAGCGGTAAAGGCGAAAATATTGGCAAAGCTTGAAATGGCCGACGAAATAATGTGAAATATTCCGAATTCATTCGACGTTTGCCTTTATTGGCTCAGGCAGTGTTTCCGTACTTTACTGCAGGCTGTGCAGACCGCGGGGTGCGCTCCCTGTCCGTCTGCATTACTCCCACACAAATTTATTTATTTATTTATTTATTAGTCACTATATAATACGTATAAAAATTTGTTTGAACTGTGCCCGTCTCACTGGAGAAATTCTGCGTCGAGACGGGCATAGTTTACAAGTAATACAGTTGATAGAATTATATTTATTACTATATGAAAGGTGTATATGAAGAACTATTTTAAAATGGACTTAATTTTTGTAGCAATAATTAATATAGGTACGAGTCAATATGTTTGGGTGAGTGCACCGATACTGGCTCTACCCATATTACGAATCCAAGTTTTAATATAAAGTTTCATGTTCTTGTGACAATTCAATTGATTTAAGTCTTTTAGCATTCTATTAAATAGTTGAGGTCCAAAATATTTGTAGTTCCTTTGACCGAATGCAGTATGTGCTCTTTGGGTTTGAAGGCTATTTGTATTTGTCCATTAAGTTTTGTGTTGTTTTAAAATGTGTCTGTTTGTAATGTTTGTAACAAATATGACGCCATTGCATCTTCCTCTTCTAATTTATGGAAGATCTGTGAATATTTCGCTACTGCCGATATGTTAACACGAGGTTTGCTTTATTTCAGAGCTATTCGTTGTGTTTCGGGGACTTATATCATGTAATAGGTCATGTAGTACTGACGAACGAGGAGAGAGCGGTAAGAAAGATATGTGATCAGGTAAACCGGATACTGGAGGACGGTCCTTTTAAAAGCCTGCCGTGTGTCAGGACAGGACTATCCTCTCTGCCTGCGTCCGCGTTTTTTGTTGTTGTTTATATTATTCGTATTAAACAAGTTAAGTTGTATTAAAAAAAATCTATTCATCGGATAAATATTTTAGTAGCGACCTAGCCGCGAGTTCTTGTAGTTTCTGACTATGTGTGTTCAGCTGTAAAGATTCTGAAGGGAATAGTTTCGTCGGTTTGTTCAAACAAGGGATTATGTTTCCTTTTTTGACTAAAGAAAATTTAGATGGGATAAGATTATTTGTTTTTTGTTACCAATTTATAAATGTAAGCTTAATATCATCTAGAAAACTATTAATAATATTTATATCGAACAATTTTTATTTTATTTAATACGGTCAATATCATTATTAATTAATAAATCTTACGCCCTTAGTGCTTATAAAGCAAGATCTGGAAGTCCAATTTTCGACCACGTTGTGGAACAGCTGGGGCTATATATTGGCAATAATGTGACAAATATTGGCTTCCTAGTCATCTATCGTCTCTGGTTTATCAGCGAATTCACATATCCTCACAGAAAATAATCCAAAGGTGTTAAAGCACACAATCTTGGAGGCCGTCTTGTTGAAGCCGCAGCTCTTCCACATTAATACCATTCAATTGAGGAACGAAAAAGTCAGTAATTGTAGATCTATAACGCATCATTTTTGAAGAACGACAGGTTCTTCGGTGCACACTATCGACGATATTACGTAATGAACCACGATGCTCTGGAAATGAGCTCACTTAGACGTATTTGTGGCAAATCTATTTATGACAGAGTAAATAATGAAGAAATAAGAAAAGAATGTAAAGCTGTTAGTATAGTGAGTAAGATTAAGAAAGGATCACTTAGGTGGTTTGGTCATATGGAAAGGATGAATGAGGAGAGAATGGTAAGAAAGATATATGACGTCGGTGTTGATGGAACCAGAAATAGAGGACATCAGATAATGGAGGATGGTTCTCTTAGAAGCCTCAACAATCGGCGAGCTTGTATGACAAGATGCATGAATGTGGATGAGGCGAGAATTGTGTGTCAGGACAGAAGAGTGTGGCGCTCTATCCTCTCTGCCTACCCCCGCGGGGAAACGGCGTGACGGTAAGTAAGTGAGTAAGTAAGCAACCACGATTTTTGAAATAAATTGCGCAACTTAACCAAACCGAGCACAAATCAGCTGTCAAATTGGCTGTCGCTGGAAAGAGTGTTGCCAATTCGAAAAATACACCTCTAATGCACGTCACACACATGAATATAAATGAAAATATATTAAATTAATAGTCTCGTATCCTGGTAATTCATTTTTAGACTTTTACGAAATCTCTGGTTATGTCACAATATACAATTCTGGCTGTTCCTGTGACAACCCTTGGAATATACCGAAATTCGGTACCAACTACGATCGTCGCACATTTTTTATGACTCACATATATTATAGTGCCCCATCTCCACTAGTCTCCAAGTTTCAAACATACATATTATAATAGTATAGGAAATTTACTCATCAATTCTAAAGACAAAGATGATAAATTTAACAATTCTGGCGTCTATAAACTCAGTTGCAAAGATTGTGCTGCATTTTATATTGGTAAAACGGGTAGAAATTTTAATATAAGAGTAAAGGAGCATTTGAGATGTTTGAACAATAGTGGGTTTTCAGAATTTGCTAATCATTTGATAGAAAATAGTCACGGTTTTGATAAAAAATTGGTATTGTCAATTTTGCATATAAACGGTGTAGGTCACAAATTAAATAATTCGGAACCGTTGGAGATAAATAAAGCATGTAAAAGTAATCAGGAAATTCTAAACAGCCAACTGAATTTAACTACGAGTCCTATTTTAAAATTTTTTCCTAAAAATTATTCGACTAAATTTGTATTGAGCAGTAATTTGAGTTAGGTACTGAATTTATTTTTAATTAATTGTTATTTTTTTAAAAATTTAAAAATAGATTCTGGTGAAGAAACAGTGCTATATTTTTAGTTAGTTATGACATCCTGAAGAAGGAAAAGTGTTTTCCGAAACCGGTAGATGTTTTTTAAACTCAATTGTGGTTAATAAAACTAAGATAACAAATATGAATCTTAACCACCAAGTTAATATTGCTAATTTTAAAAGTACATATTATAATATATTTAAGTTCACATCTCCTGGTGCTTCGCTTCATACAATCGTCAAGATGATTGCGTTTTATCCATGTTCAGGTTTCTTCGCATATTAGTGTTTTTTATGATATATATTTTGTTGTCGTTCTGAATTAAAACATGTATTAATACTAAATTAATGTATTAATTATAAATATATACATATAAAATCAATTTTGTCGAAAAATATTGTTTTAGCGTCACCGGGATTCGAACCTGGATCTCTATTTCCAATCCGGGGAAGTGCACTACCTTTGTGCTATAACGCCAGTATTTTTCTTGACAAATTTTCGAACCTATATGTTACATTTTTCAAATTAATACACCTGTCGTTCCATTATTTGAAAGCCATCTACATTATTTTTACAGAATCTCAAATACCTTTGAGTAAACCGACAAAAATTGATTTTATATGTATATATATTTATAATGAATACATTAATTTAGTATTTATAATATCACAGAGCTGTGTTCTGAATAATTACAACTTCACAATAAGAATGTGTTTTCCTTAATAACATATATTAATATCCAACGCCACCGAACGCTTATCCTTCAGTAATATAATATAATACTAAAAATCTAAAGACATAAGAGTAAGAGTAAAAGAACATTTGAAATATTTGAACAAAAGTAAGTTTTCAGAATTTTCTAATCATTTGATAGAAAATGGGCATGGTTTTGATAAAAAAATGAGATTGTCAATTTTGCATATGAACGGCGTTGGTCACAAATTAAATAATTGAAGTCCCATTCTAAATTTTTTCCTAAAAATTATTCGAGAAAATTTGTTTTTAGTTAGTATTGACATCCTGAAGAAGAGAATGGTGTTTTTCGAAACTGGTAGATGTATTTAAACAGATGTATTACATCTATTTATGACAGAGTAAAGAATGAAGAAATAAGGAAAGAATGTAAAGCTGATGTTAGTATAGTGAGTAATATTAAGAAAGGATCACTCAGGTGGTTCGGTCATATGGAGCGGATGAATGAGGAGAGAATGGTGAGAAAGATATATGACGCAAGTGTTGATGGCACTTGGCACGACCAGGTAAACTGTTCTGTTAGAAGCCTCAACAATCGGCGACAAGATGTATGAATGTGGACGAGGCGAGAATTGCGTGTCAGGACAGAAGAGTGTGGCGCTCTATCCTCTCTGCCTATCCCCGCGGGGAAACGGCGTGTTGGTTAGTAAGTAAGTGGTTAATAACAAATAATAAAAAAAAAATATATATATATATATATATTAACATTTTATAAATGTCTCATAGAGAGACCAAGTCATTATTTTTATATGAGAAGTATGTATGTCGTGGGTATTACAGAGATTACGACTAGCGATGAGCTAAGCTGTTATTGTGACACAATCACAGTAACGTATAGCTCATCACTGCTTACAAAAAAAAATGAAAATTGTCTTTTCAGGCGTATTCTAGTATATATATATATGTATCTGTTATACATACATATAAAGAATATATCTCTTATACTTCAATAAAAATAAAAGATTCTCATCGGAGACATCTATGCCGTTTCAGGGGAGTGAAAATTAAATTTCAAAATCATAGATAACAACAACTCTCCTCAAGCAATAAGCCATGGACACAACACAAGACAAACAACAAACATCTACACACCAGTTCCGAGAGTAACAACGACATTTTATCAAAAATTCTACATGTTCCTAGCTCCGAAACTGTACAACACACTTAATACTAACTGGAAATCGTTTAATTCCAATAAGATTACACAAATATGGACCCAATATATGATCCAATCAGGTAGAGATGAATCAGAAGCATGGCTATCCAACATTCTAATATAATTTATACAATACCTTCACTAATAATTCACTAGTCCTACAACACTCCCACTATATATATTTTTACTTTTTTATACGTATTTGTAATTCTCTTTTTATTCCTGTCGATGACTTAAATAACACCACAACAGCACGAAAAAAAAACTGGCTACTTTAACACAGACTTCAGTCTATCAAAGTAGCTAGGACAACGCTGTATATATCAGAGGTGAAGTCTACTCCATCCCACACAATAAACTATGAGTATAATTATGTCTTATGTATGTTTATTATGTATTCACCTCTATTAGAACAAAGATATGTATGTATATAAATAAATATATGGCGACAGCGTAGTTTCTACATGGTAAAATCATATATACAACTTCAAAAAATTTGACAGATGTGGCAGTCGCCCATGGGTACAATTGGTGAACGTTACAATTGAGTGTTAATTTATATCAGAAGTATATTATACCTTTTATGACGGTGCATTACGAGTCTTATATAATTGAGGACGCTATACGTCAATACTGGTATAAAAGAGGAACGAATGAACGAAAATAATAATGAAATAATATAAATGGTATCATTTTAATGTATCCAAATAAAAATTAAATAATTCTATTAATATGTACAACATCAAAGATAATTGTGACAGTTTTAATTTTTATTTTATATATATATATATAAATTGATTTAAATACACACACAACGCTGCAGTTTTGTGATCTGTTTGTTTCATAACTACGTAGTATTTTGTCTTGTGTTGAATATATTATGCGAAATAAACAATTGCGACTTGCGTATTAGCGACGTATGTTGTGAATATTAATTTTAGTTTTAAAGTACTCATTATATTATATAAGTTTAAATAAATAATGTTTAGTAAGAAACTATTATTAGGAGAACACATTTTTATTGTGGAGTTGGAATTATTCAGAACATAGCTCTGTGATATTTTAAATATATTAATTTGAAAGATATACATATAAAATCAATTTTATCGAAAAATATTCGAACCTGGATCTCTTTCCAAACCGGGGAAGTTGCATTATCCAACTATGCTACAGCGACGATATTTTAGCGACAAATTTTCGAACGTACATGTTACCTTTTTGATATTAATACATTATTTGAAAGAGCCATCTACCTTATTTTTACGGAATCTCAAATACTTTTAGCAATCTGATATTTTGATAAAATTGATTTTATATGTATATCTTTCTAATTAATACATTTAATTAATATTTAAAATATTACAGAACTGTGTTCTGAATAATTCCAACTCCACAATAAGAATGTGTTCTCCTAATAATAAAGTTGTATCAATGTGTCCAAAATTTAATAAAAATGAATTGATAATTCTGGCGTCTGCTGTCAGATCACTCAAAGGTATTTGAGGTTCTGTAAAAATAAGGTAGATGGCTCTTTCAAATAATGTATTAATATCAAAAAGGTAACATATAGGTTGTAGCATAGTTGGATAATGCACCTTCCCCGGTTTGGAATCAACAATATTTTTCGATAAAATTGATTTTATATGTATATCTTTCTAATTAATATATTTAAAAAATTACTATGTTTTTGTTAGTTTTAAAAAGAAGTTGTCAATTCGTAAAATCAAATCTGTTTCAATAATTTTGTCATCTAGATTTTATGAAAATATATTTTGTATTTGCAAGAATTTTCCACATTGTGACTATTTTGTGACACACGAAAAACGAATTTAAAGCTCGCCTCGTACTTTTTTATGATATGTCTTAATTATATTCAGTTTATTATATTTATTTTATATCAGGCTCGTATTTAAGGTTTCACACTTTGACTATGTAAGGTACGCATCACGGCATGATATGTACATTTTTCTAAACACACTTGTACATACATTATACAGCATTTTTATATAAGAAAAATAATACAATGTCCGCCAGCTTCGAGATTCATATTTAATTGTTATTTCGCCATAAATACTTTGACGAGTCTCTGACTGTATATTGTTCGTTGCCGGCCAGAGACGAGGATCTCTGATTGATGGGGAGATGGATGCCTGCTAATGTAGCCGTCGAAATAAGGGAAACTGGCCAAATTTTTCTTTGTTTTTTGGTGATTCAACAATGGCAATATTGGACTTACTCCGAGTCACGGTTTTTCATCTTTGGTTTAGTATCTAATCGTATTTACTTCCAGTGATGGTTGTGCGAGCTCATGCTCCCGTGCCACACGGCTACCGAAAGGACCCACCCTTTCCCGGGACCGTTTATTGAGTTTGTGCTCGTGTCCTAAAGAAAGAAATGATTTTATGCAGGCATTTAAAATTTATGGAATCAAACATAAAAATAAAATTTCTTTCGGAGCCTGTTCTTCTTTATTAGTACAAATATATAAATAGATCATTAAATAATAATTAATACATGAGACAAGACGCTTGTTATGACGGGCCACGCTTGCAGACGAAGGAAACTATGATAATCAGGACACACTTGGCGATGAATGTCAGCTGCCGGACCGCGTCTCACAGTCGGCGGGGCGATCTATCGTCTTGAACATTTCAACCACTCACTGCACGACTGCCACACCGTGTGAATGTCTCTGACGTTGCGCGTGGGTGAGTCAACAGATGAAGGAAACCATTGCGTGTGCGATATCGATAGCAATCGGCGATATTGCAAAACGATAATATAAAATAATAAGCATTATTAGGAGAACACAATCTTATTGTGAAGTTGTAATTATTCAGAACAGGCGGTCTGTGATATTTTAAATATATTAATTAGAAAAATATACATATAAAATCAATTTTATCGAAATATCAGATTACTAAAAGTATTTGAGATTCCGTAAAAATAAGGTAGATGGCTCTTTCAAATAACGGAACGATTAAATGTATTCATATCAAAAAGGTAACATATAGGTTCGAAAATTTGTCGCTATAAATATCGTCGCTGTAGCATCGTCGGATAACACACCTTCCCCAGTTAGGAAAGAGATCCAGGTTAGAATCCGGTGGCGCAACAACAATGATTTTCGATACAATTAATTTTATGCGTATATCTTTCTAATTAATATATTTAATTCATATTTTAATAAACATTATAGTCGTCAGAACATATTTTGGTTAAAAATCCGCCCTTGGGCAAGTTTCAAAATGCCGGCCTAACAAAATACCGCCCGAGCGGCCGATTTAGGGGTCAGCCGATTTATGGGGATGGTTTTACAAAAATTTTAAAACATCTTCATTTAAATTACTAGGGTGTAAATAAATAATCTTGCCTGGGGTAGCCGAAAGTCCAGCGCCAGTGCTGGACATGATTTTAAAAACTTTGACGCTCAACGTTTGACAGTTTGTTGTCAGATGACAGATTTATTGTTGATGTTGGTTTCTTCCAGACATACCACGCTAATACCGATGCTTACCGGTTGTGAATAAAATTTTTATTTGGTATCTATACACAAAATCCTCAAGAAGAAAATATCGGCGGAATTCACACCAAAAATGGATGCAAATCAACACGAGCACGAGCATCGTACAAGGGGAAGAGATAGACCGAGACTGCCGTTCAGGAAGAAGGACAAATCTCAGAAATCGATGATGTACAGATCTTTAATGAAATGCCAGAAAACATAAGAAAGGAAGAGAAATTGAATAGATTTAAAATGAAACTGACTAAATGTGTTATAGTAAAAGAAAATACTTTAATCTTGTATATATTAGAGCATATATAGGAGTGCTTATGTATGCACTGTGTAAAGAATTAACAGGTCACCAATTTTTGTATATCTTCGTCATAGAACGACTCCACCTGGGATGGAAACCGTGTCTGTACTCTTTCATTGAGTTCAACATCGTCATCAGAACGCTTGCCACCAAGGATCCGCTTCAGATGAAGGAAAATATGAACATCACTTGGCGACAAATCAGCTGGTTTCATGTTTCGTACCTTCAAGAAACGAATCACGGACCGTATCTCACAGTCGCTGGGCTGATCTTGAATTTTTCAACCACTCACTACAGTATGGCCACACTATATGATGTCTTGTCAGATGGTATATAGCTCTGTTATTATTCCTCACATCGACTGCTGCAGCAGCAATCTATTGTTGGCTAATTCTTAATACTTTAATCTTGTATATATTAGAGCATATATAGGAGTCCTTTTTTTATTTTTTTCTTTATTTATTAATATTAAAAATATAATACAATTTCAATAATCAGTGGATATATATATATATATATTTTAACATCTGTTTCTTCTCTATAAGAGTAAGACTCGTGTATAGAGAAGGAGTATATTCGAGTTCAGTTAGTCTGTGTACATATTTTTTTACTTCAGTTACAGATTTACTATAGTCCGAAATTTTTCTAATTGTGATGGGGAGATTGTTCTAACATTTGATGCCTTGATAAATATATCGCGGTGTATTTTAGATTAGGGATATCAATTAGATCTCCATATCTTGTAGATCGGAATTCGCTTCTAAAATTTAATTGTGAAAATTTGAATTATTGAATTTTTCTTGTACATGTCTACTATTTTTGGTACTTTAAAATCTGTGAACAGTTGTACACTTGGATAGTCTTTTTAGAATAATTTTTATTATCATTTTTTGAGTGATTTCTAATTATGTTTTATACTATGTTTTGTATGCACCTCCCCATCCGATAATACCGTATCGCAAATGTGACTGTACACACGTGTAATATATTATTTTCAGATATGTAAGTGATGAGATGTTTCCGAGTCTAAAAACTATGTAGGCAGTTTTCCTTATTTAATTTGTGAGATTAGTAATATGTTCTTTCCATTTGAGATTATATATGCACTACGTTAAGAATTAAATATTTATTCAAGACACGAACCGCTCTATTTTGCCACCAAATGTGGTCAGACTTGCAAATTTTTTTTAACCTCGTGTCTAATATTCATCTATAGCGATGCCGGGCGTCTCCTAAAACCTTTTTGATACCACTCAGATGCTGAATCGGTACTCTGCCGTCTTAGCTAATCCCCTAGTGGACTATGCTGCCAAATTGAACAAACAAAAGTACATTGTGTTTTATTTAGTCGTTATATTAAATTATACTTAACACTAATATTTGCATTATTTAAAAAAAAAGCGTGACCCTTGTTGAGCTTTGTAAGACGCCACTAGATCTTACAATTTTAGAAATTTTATACACTATTGGATGAAGGCCTCCCCAAGTACCTCCAACTATATCACATATTTTCGCGAAATTCGACGATTCAACTAGTCCAGCGGGTTTTGGGGCGACCTGTCGGCCTCGAGACACAATTGGATGACTGAATTTATGAATAATTTTTTCAAACTATTACAGCAGACAATGAACGGCAGTTGAAAAACGGGCCTAAGTGGGTCAGAGCCGAGTGGTCGACTAGAAGAGATAAAATTGTTTTATGCGAGACAGAGACGCCAGCATTTTCGGTAGAGTAAAAGCCGATAATAGCGTCTCGGGGCGCTATTTTTAAATAATTCGGCAGCGAGTGTACTGTCTCAGATACTTAGCAATTTTTTGAACATATTTTTTTTTTAGAATTGTGTCACGTTATCAAGCTAAAAATAAATTCAGGTTTAACACTAATTAAAAAAATATTCGTATAAAATCAATTTATTGGAAAAATATTAGTGTTACTACAGAGATTCGAACCTGTATCTCTTCCTATCGGCGGAAATGCATTAACCGATCATGCTACAAATTTTGGAACTTATATGTTGCGCCTTCAAATTGATTGCAACTCTACTATTTTAAAAAATTCTTATTATATTTAATTTGTATTATTAAAAATATCTGTTCTGAAAAATTGCAACTTCACAATAAGAATAATTTTGGACAGACTAATAAATAATGAATATTATGTTCCAGGCCGATTTTCTTTGGCCGCCATTTTAATTTGGCAGCTATTTATCAGTTCGTATTTAATAGTCGCAAAGAATACTTGATTACAATTTATTATAGAGTATCTAACACCTCAGAAATGATGTAACCATTAACTTCTTGGTGGCCGAATTGGAGCGTCGATTGCGCCTGCAATGTGTGTAGTTTCAACGGGACGGCGCTACCTCATACAAAGCCCGAGCTACGTATGAAATTTTAAATAATGATATCGACTGACCTCCTCGATCGCCTGATCTGACGGCTCCCGAGACTACAGGGTGGTCCAAAAAAAGTGACAACATTTCGTGAAATGTGATATAATTACATCAAAATTTGTTGAACTGTATTAACAAGAGCTTTAATAGTTTACTAATTTACTTACTTACCTATTTACCAGTATTACGTTTTATTTCGACAATTTCGATTCTGTATTCTGATGAAAAATTTGCGAATTGAAAAAGCCTAGAGTATAGCTAGAGATTACAGCAGGACGGAGCTCCATCTCACACAGACAGAAATACAATCAACTTTCAGAATGTTAATTTAAGAACAGCCAGAATTAAACCTTGCAGAGGATGCAGTGAAGAGCGTTTTGATAATTTCTGATTAGCTAAATATTGTACCAAAAAAATAACAAAGAATCATAATTAATTATTATTAGTAACTATATAATACAATGTAAAAATCGGTTTGAACTGTGCCCGTCTCACTGGAGAAGTTCTGTGTCGAGACGGGCATAGTTTACAAGCAATACAGTAGATAGAATTACATTTATTACTATATGAAAGGTGTATATGAAGAACAATTTTAAAATGGACTTAATTTTTGTAGCAATAATTAATATAGGTACGAGTCAATGTGTTTGGGTGAGTGCACCGATACTGGCTCTACCCATATTACGAATCCAAGTTTTAATATATAGTTTCACGTTCTCGGGACAATTCAATTGATTTAAGTCTTTTAGCATTCTATTAAATAGTTGAGGTCCAAAATATTTGCAGTTCCTTTGAGCTCTCGGGGTCTGTAGGCTATTTGTATTTGTCCGTGTGGAGATTATATTTTGGGTTATTTTAAAATTTGTCTGTTTGTATTTATCAGTGCTCGTTGTGTTTGGGAATTTGAGGATAACTTATAGGACAGTCGCTCCACCCCAAGCAATTATACCACGCCCTATGATCGATTGATACCGAGATGTTATCACTTTTTGATCTGCTTTAAAACATCTCTGGCATACCTCCAATAGTATTCGCACGGCGTATATTGAGAAAAATGTTTAATACCGATAATAATTATTTATTTCCAATTGGCAAAATGAAACGGCATATTTTGTGAAATTCAATTTTTAATATTGCCCGAAAATTCGTGGATATTTCGCGTATTTTTGACCGCAATTACTCGTCAATAGAATGTATTGAGCCAGTCCCCCTCGCGCCGGCCGCTTTCAGTTCTCCCCGCCTGTTACTATACACTTCGATGATAATCGTGTCGGCTGCGCGAGAAAGGGATCACGTCCGAAAGTGTATTTCTTCTTCTTCTTTTTTTAAACAGGCAATCCACCTTTCAAGAGCGATTTGCGTCATTAAACAAGTCAAAACATTGTTTCGTAGAAAGCAGTGCGACAATATTATAGAATAGGGAATATTGCGCTACAAGTTAATACAATTTGCTATCATGTAGATTAAATGTGGCGAGTTTACAGAAAAAATAAAAAAAATGGAAAATTACCATTGACGAGATTACTGTAAGATAAACCTGTGCAAAAAAGACATGGTCAAGGGTCTCCTCATCGGCACCACCCTCGCACATTGGGGAGTCGGTTATGTTCAATCTAAACACATGTGAGGCCACCTGGCAATGCTCAATTCTCATTCTAGAGATATTTGATATTGTTCTTTTAGAATGTATTTAAAAAAAAAAAAAAATAACTATCGCCGGAAACCTGATGCGTGCCAGTGGAATAAAGCCAATTCAATTAAAGTAAAAACATGAGAACTGGTTGCAAGATGTGTGTATCGAAAGCGTCGAGCTGGACAGGGTTCTGAGCACCGTGTTCCGCTGGTAAAGAGAAATAGACGAACGAAGTGTGGTGTTACGTGATCTTCGATTGTAGAAGGCTGACGATAGATTGTGACAATAATTTCAAAGTATAGCCAAATTAAATATTATTTTTCTTGACTCCGAGATGATCGCCCCTAGTTCCTTCTTCAGCCATAAATCTTTAAATTTTCTTCGTTATTTAGTTGCTACTAGATGTCACGTTCCAGAGAGATTTGTGTTTAGTATTCTAGTGGGCAAGACACCCGACCGGCGATCGAGGTAGAAAGGGTATAAAAATATATAAAAATTGATTTTTCAGACGTATTCTAGTATAATGTGTTAAAAACATGTACAGATAAAGAATATTGCTTTAAATAATTAGATAGTATTTTCGGGGAAATGAATATCAAATTTAGTCCATAGATGGCGATAGCCATACGTCTATATAGTAACGCATATACAACTACCAAAAAAATTTGATAGATATGAAAATTGATTAATAGGTGAGAATGGTGAACGTTACATTTGTATAAAGCGATCGCTTAAGCTAGCCGAAGCCCTCTAATTACCCATAAAAAAGCTGAATTTTCCAACCATATTATTGAAAAATATCATTATTTTCATAACACCACAGGGGTCAATATACTCCAAAAAAACGGGTTTGGCCTTCGGTTGGACAATTTAGAACCCCTTGAAATAAAAAAGGTAGTAAATAGTGGTTCGCCAATTCTTAATAATCAAATTAATTTATCCATTAGTCCCAGATTAGGTATGTTTCTTTTAAAATCAATTTAGTATCCATCAATACTGTATTTTCCCATCCCTTAATGTTCCGACTATCTGTATATATATTTTGTCTCTCTTTTTCACATGTGGTTTTATATTTTATCTTCCTCTTTTGTATTTATGATCAGTTTTAAATACGTCCTGATAAGATAAACGAAACCAGTTAATGTATTGAAAATTTCGTGGTTTCATACAAAGCGATTGTTATTTTGTTTACTATAAAAAAATATGTATGAAATTTGTCTTCGAATATTGATAAATACTTACTCTATTAGTACCCGCTTCTCACATTTTCCGCCAGGGGACCGCTCCTTACGTCCCGTTTGGTGCGGAGATTTCGCGATGCTACAGCCACATTGCTAACGCGCGTATTTATATTCTAATGCGGTATCTACAGGGATGTGATCTGTCACGTGACAACGTGTAGGTGCGTAGTGCGCTGGTACTGGTGGATCGAACGCCAGCGAATAAGTAATATGTGTGTGGTGTCGGTATGCCTGACTCGGGCGGACGGTAATGGTGATAGACAATTAATAACATTAAACATGAGACATCCGACGTTAGATAGTAGTAGAGAGTTCCAGATCTTCTATAACTAATAGTTCTTTCAAACAAAGTTCGCCACTTTTTACGGCTGACGAGAAAACACTTGACAGCCATCTTTCAGACGCCACGCGCCCGGACCAATCTTCTATCTCGACTTTGATAACTTTCGAAGGCACTCCGTCTTATGCAGGTCCAAGTAGGAAGACCTCGATACGTCTTCCACGGCCGCCCGGAGTCCCAGCTAGACGATCCATCATCACGAGGTTGAATCGGGGCCTCTTCTCTCGTATTTACCGCATCTCATAAACCTTATCGCGATCTCCTTTTCGCCATTATCTTCTCTCCTATCGACTGCGTCCACTTGGATCGGTATAGCAGCGCTCGGTGCCGCCGCGCATTTTTGTAATGTTACAATATATATATATATATATATTTGATACTCGGTCGCTTTCGCGACCGGGCGTCACGATTTGTTAATTCGTTAATGTGCGAAGTTACCCCTATTTTAAATGGCCGGCCGTTAATAATGTATATTCGAAAAGGGTTTGATGACGGCCCGGACTAATAATGCGGGCCCTTTCAGCGGAATTGCCAAGTTTGCCTGCGACACTTTTATGGCCTTTGAAAAAGTTTTAAAAACATTTTTTGTTAACGCAAACCGATTAAATTACTACGCCAGCACCGTACGCTGAACGCGTCGGGTTCGGCGCCCGTCTGGTGGTAAAACTGTACAATAGTGAGCCCTCAAATCAGATATTTACCATCAGATTTGAATGATTTCTGAATAATTGTTCGTGAATGTAAACTCATATTATGTAGTTACACAAAGTATTAATAAATTATACCGATAATCTAACCATAAATCATTTATCTATGAGTTAATATTAACTTTGTTTTAAACACAGATTTTTTACGGTTAATAAAGGGTGTTTTTTTTCAAATTTGACAGGTGACAGCCGATTTGTGTTCAGTTTGGCTTGCCATTTCACTATGACTAGACTTACGCTTGCAAATTGTGCAAAATCATGGTTCAGGTCGCGAAACTTACCATGCGCTACGGTCGACGTAGTCGTCCACCCGAGCGAGTAATTCGAATAACCATGGATCGTTTTGGCACCACGAATACTCTCATTGATGAGAGACGCCGTGCAGTGCGCACTGAAGAAGCTGCTGCTGCAGTGGAGCGTAGTATTGAGGAGAATCCGAATGAGTAACAGCAATGGATCCATGATTACTGAATTTAATGGCATTAATATGGAAGAGCTGTGGTTGTAACAAGACTGCGCAACATGCACGCGATCAAGGAGGCCAATTCACGGCTCTGTTACGCGAAATTATGTTTTTTCCAATAAATAAATAGATTGTGTCGGGCGCTGTGTGGCATGTCGCGTCGTCCTGTTGAAGCCGCAGCTCTTCCACATTAATGCCATACAATTGGAGAACGAAGAAGTCAGTAATCATGGATCTACAGCACTCTTCATTAACTGTGACGTTCTGGCTGGCATCATTTTTGAAGAAACAATAGCTTCTTCTGGGCGCACTGCGCGACATCTCTGCGGACGCGTATTATCGATGAGAGAATGCCTGGTGCCAAAACGATCCATGGTTATTCGAATCACTCGCTCTGAACCACAATTTTCGAAATAAATTTGCACAATTTGCCAGCATCTGTCGTAATTCTATTCACGGTGAAATGGCAAACCAAACTGAGCACAAATCGGCTATCAACAGTCGCTGGAAACAGTGTTGTCAATTCGAAAAACAAACCTCTGTAAAAAAACATAATTTATAAGCGTTCTCAGGATGTTCAAAAATATAATATCATAATAGTTTTTCCGAAGATATGAAAGAACTGGAAAATAAACGATTACAACCGTATAAAAGCAGATGAAATTGAAGAAAGAACGGTGCTTAAAGGATAGGAAAGTTTGGCGGACCGATGGAGCGAGGGTCTTCCATCAGATAAGCACAGCAGTACAATAAAAAAATAAAACGGTTTCAGAGCTGATACCATCTTTACGGTTGGGTGCTCGGAGATTTAATTAACCACCTGTATCTGATCTGATACCTTTAGAAACAGGGTGACAATTATTACAATTCAGAATATTATTTTTTTTGCTGCTTTACAAGAAATATTCGGTCATCCCATAAGTAATGCGGTTTTTTATTTTATACTTTTATCTATCAAAATTATGATAAACTGAATAAATTTTTAATCTAAAAAATACTCCTCCAGTACTGTTGTATTTTTTAAAATATTTTTTCCGTCCAAATGATTTTGAAAACTGCGGAATAAATTATAATCAGATTGATAATAATAATTATAATAATAATGTGTTTATCCCAGCGTGATCAGGTCTTTTTTTTTAACCTGATTCGCCATACAGATAATACATATCATGTTATACATTAAGGTTATGAAATAAATATAATGCTTTGAAAAAGAAAATCAAGAAAAATATTAATAAATACAAAAAATTTTTTTTTTTTTTTTAATGTTAATAAAAAGTAAAGGTTCATACATATGTACACACAAAATATAATTATTACATGTTTAACTACTTCAGTCACGGCCATTGTTGTATATGTAGCTATTTTGTAAGCGCTGCCATTCTCTGGTCAGGGAACCGACTTTCTGAGCTCCAGCCGCGGCTTTACGCCAGCAACTCGATGTCTCAGAAGCGGAACGAAACATGTATACGGCCTTCGGTAAACATTGCAGATGCGCTACAATAACGCGCCAATCCGAACAGTATGAGTTGTTGTACTGAGTTGTACGTCACTTGCTTGCATTTCGAACAGAGCTCGCTGGTGAAAAAGGATTTAAACGGGATGCTCTTCACCTCGGTAGAAACCCCGTGACAGCTTATTTGCCCGAACCCTCAACTGTCTCCTATGCCGTTCTATATCATCAAAGAGAGCCCAAAAACGTGGAGCTGATCAGCAATGCAGGGAATCTCGAGCTGTATATGGACTTCATTAAAAAGGGGACTACGAGATGGAGTATATTAGGCAGGTGATGACAACATCGTGTCAGCGAGAACGTGGACACTTCACGTTTTCCAAGTCAAATTCTTAAGTCAAACAAAATTGTACGGGACTGCACCGTGTGTGACTTGACTCCTACATCATTGTGTTTCGTCCAAATCCCTTCATGGGAGACTGTACTTGATAGTTAGCCCTTTAATGGCTGTCTTGTACCCACTGGTCTCTGCCCTTCCGTACATGACACTTGATTATCTGTTTGTTTGTAATGTTATATACCTGTATTTTAAAATAGATAGCACTTAAAAGGGCCCAGGAAGGTTTAAATTTAAATCCCTATTCGTTTTCGCAATCTCTCACATTGGCTTATATTTTTTATCTTCGTTCTTTTGTGTTTATTAATTGTACATTTTTCGTTTCTGTAGAACTGTGAGTGGAACCGATAAAAGAGTTGAAACTTCTACAGTGGGTCCCCCTCCTTTCTAGCTCCCCTTATAAGCAAAGAAGAACACACATTCACTCTCTGCTCGCGATTAGACTCTGAAAGTTTGTGAATAATCCATTGACACGATTTGCTGAGTTTTCCGACGGCACGCAGGTGTCGATGAATGGCTGAATGATCAAATCCAAGCTTCTCTGCTTGTTCCTCAACAGCTGCGACGGGATTTTGTTCCACCAGAGTTTGCAGGACGTCCTAGTCAAACTTCACGAAGAGGCTCGTCTTCTAGGCTGTAGTTTTCGGCTTGGAATTTCTGAAACCCCGTTATCCGATACTGCATTAATATTCCTTTATAGCTTTGAAAAAATAACCACCAAAATTAAACTGCACTCTTTAAAACGTGCTCTAAGAAAATGGACTACCTGTTTTAACAGCAGGTATTAATTAAACCTAATGCAGGTAGTTTATCCCGTCCCTCCACGGCTTTTAGTGAACATAATTGAAAAAACCGCATTATTTATGGGATAACCTTATGTGATGAATTTTAAAATTATATTTAGCCTTTATAAATTGTATTTTATAGTACACTATCAATTGACACGTTATCATTATAATTTATTATTAATTATCATGTGAAGGTGTACCGCCGCCTCCACTGTTGTGGAGTAACGGTGCGAGACATAAAACTCTTAGTAACAGTCTCAGAATCATTAAATAATTGTAGCAAATGCTTAAAAACTTTAAAAAAATGCAATATAGGAACGATTTTATCACAATTTTTTTTTTAATTTCCTGATTGTTAATATGTACATGTAAATTATAAATAATTAAATAAGAGCGTAATAGAACAAAACAAAGGGACGCTTCTTTGCCCGATGCAATGATGCCAACGGAATAAAAAAAATATAATCTTATCAGGCATAATTCAGTAATAATATTTGCTTAAAAAATAATTTTCAAAGTTCAAGTTCGTGATAAAAAATTCACAATATCAACTTAAATGTGAATATTTTAAAAAATTGTCATAAAACCTAATACAGTACAGTGATTTTAAATACAGTGTTCTCTATTTTACAAGTGATTAAATATCGAGAGTGTTAATAATACTAAATAAGTGATTACACCACTCAAAGTGAAGGAGACAGAAGACACACTACCAATGAAAGGTAAATATTTATTTATTATTATTATACACGCCCTATACGACGTCACAATATATATATATATATATATATATATATATATATATATATATATATATATATATATATATATATATTGGCGTCTAATTAAACTTGTTCGTCATCATGTTACCAAACGAAACAATCAAAAATTTTTTCTCGAAGAACCTGACGTGAATTTGTCAATACGTGTCTATACGTGTACGTTCGGAGAGGTGCGGAAGCTTAGTGCGCGGGGAGCGGGGTGCCGGATGCCGATCGTCACTTTAGTTGGTGACAGAGCGTACGCTGACCGAGTTAGACGTGTCTTATGCTATCGTCCCGTATGACCAATATTTTTTCACATTCTTAGCACTTTTTTCACAATAATTGATATGTATAAACTATTACATGTAACATATGTAATATATTAATATTTATCACATTTAAAAATTGATAAAATCTCTATGTAGACTGAGTTTAAAGTGGACGTTCTGCTACGTGCTCGTTACTAAATATTTTTTGTATTTCGTTAATGTTATTTTCTATACTCAAGTTTTGTATTCTGCGCAATGGAGAAATAAACAGAGCAATCGTCGCAGTATTGTTACAGTAATGAGGTAAAATGATTCTAGTACTTCTGGCAGGTGGACCGCAATAAATCAGGGCTGTCAATTTTTGATGATACAAGACTAGACGACTTTGAGGGTAGCTCGATCATGTGCACGAATGAAGACATATCGTACAGTACTGAAGCAACGCAAAGCAGGGGATGATAGAACTGTCGAGACAAGGAGACGAAAATAATGACGGTGTTTCGCGTGTCAGAAAAGCTAGCAAATATTGGGATACATTTCATTATCAGTGGCGTGCAGCAAGGTGGCACTGTTACCAATGATAAATATAATATATGTTGTATTGTACATGAGATCATGAATTTTCGTTTAACAAACGTCTTTAGACAAAATTAATCCGTCGTTTATTCGACCCTACCATGTATTTATTTGTAATTTTGAACCACTATTAATAGCGTTTTTAAAGATTATATTTTAACGTAAAATAATACCTTCTTACCCGTATAAAAATTAATATAAAAAAATGTATGAACTGTTTTATGACTGAAGAAAATAATTGTTTTTATTAAAAGCCAACGTAGTTTGTGCCAATTGCTTTTCGTTTTCCCAAATCAAAGACAAATTCAAACACCAAATGCAGCTCGACCATGCCATGAAATCAACGCGTTAAAAGCAATAAGATAGTAAAATTTGCGAATTAGTAAAAGAGGAAGTAGACACTTCAATGATTTGCACGTGTTTGTAATCCTTTCTAATGTTATTCCGTTAAAAAAACAGCACGAGTAACTACTCCTTAAAAAACGGATCAACCGAAATGAATTTTCAATTCAGTAAATAGCCAATTGTATGACTTGAGTAATACACTAGCTTAAAAATAGAAGACTGTTATAAATATTTTAGTGTGTGTATTCTTTTTGTGTGGATTTAAAAACAGAAAACAAAAGCGAATATGATTCTGTAAAGAGACATTTTTTCGGTTCGGACAGAATTATTTACTGCGGAGATGTAAAAACATTTTGTATTGTATATTTTCGGATTATCGGTTGTGTGAAAGTTTTCGGTGGCTTAAGGACTATCAGACTATAAGGAGAGCGACATCGGCGTCTACCAGCCCAGGTTCACAGATAGTGGTGTATTTTGGATTTGCATAGATTGAATCAATGTTCAACATTAATGTAAATAGTCACCAACGCTACGGCTACAGCGGTGCATTAGTGTGGCAGTTTTTAGAACTGAGCCATTAAAGTTTCTACTGGTACACAGATGGCGCTAATTATAATAAATCCGTAAATACACGTTCGCGATTCATATTACAGATTATTTAATTTATATTTGTTTCACATGCACATCTTTTTTGCTTGTATGCACTGCACGCCCCTGTTCACTATATTTGTCTATTGATTGTATATACGCGTATTAGAACAATAGCGACTCGAAACACTGATAAGCTTGGCGTATTACCATAATGTATAACGGAGGGTGCAGGACAATATCGATCAGTGACACATTTCGGAAAATAATTCCGAGCTTTATCCAGAAGATTTTGACTGGTCAACTGACTGATGAAGATGCTATATCTATCCCGTGTCAAAGGTCATAAGAATGACGTCCTGTTCTGGCATGATCGCGTAACGTATGTGCGCACCCGGCTGACGGACGACATCTGCACCCGGAGACGATCATAACTGACTTGACATTGCCTCTAATAATGTGAAGCAGTGCGCGGGACGCGGGCGCCGGAGCCGATCGTCACTTTAGCGGCAGAGCGTGCACTGGCCGAGTTAGACGTGTCTTTTGTGCTGTCGTTCGGGATGATCAATGTATTTTCTCATTTTTAGCCCCGTTCTTAGATTAGATATTCTTAGATTGGTATACCTCGGCTTATTGTTGATTTTAATAAAACATTAATTAAGGTTACTAAAATAATAGGTAGTTAATACATTAAAATATGACGACGCTTGTATTTGAAGATATGGTCCAAAATATATGATCTCTAAATACAGCAGTCGTCTTCGGTCGAGATGGGTATCAAAGGGTGACTTCCGTTGTTTTGTGTTGCGGTCCAGACGCTTCAAATGCGGTTCAGTAATTTCAATTCCTATCACAATCCTCGCATCCTGCCCGGAAGAAGAGCTGAATCCATGTAAATCAATGTATATAAATGAAATATTCATATTCTTAAAATCGATTAGGAGAATTGGTAGAGAATATGAAAACATGGTTACGCCACTGCAGCGTCGATTATTGAGGCTTCTAACAAGACCATCCTCTAGTATCTGGTTTACCTGGGCGCGTCAAGTCTTCCTCTATTTCTGGTGCCATCAACGCGCACGTTTGAAACCTCATGAAATAACTACATCTATTTACTTCCCGCTAGTACTTAAAACAATCCTTTACGCGAGTGTCAACAGTGCTTGTTACACATTCCGCGCCGCACGTCTTGTGATCGGAAAGGAGATACAATTGAAAAAAAGAGTGCCTCTTTTCATCCATCACGGTAATAAATGTAATTCTATCTACTACTTGTAATTCTAATCAATTGAACAATTGCTTGTAAACCATGACACAGAATTTCTCTAGTGAGACGGGCACAGTGCAAACAAATTTTTACATAGTATTATATAGTTACTAATAAATTATTTCCACCACATTGGAAGAAGATACAGATACACAGGTGGGTCGTGTATTCTGGTTACGGGTTGCGCTTCAGCCGCCCCCTGTTGCGTTTTTTGAAATCTAAATCTGTATTCTCGCCGACCGCACCCGCACAAACTTCGCCATGGAGTCGGCTGTGATTTGTTCAGATGCCAAGAGTCCTTACTATTATTATTACCTTATTGATTCTGACAGAATCTATTCTCATGTATTTTATGATTGATATACGAACAGAACGATATTCTCATTGTCGTCATATTATCTACGCGAACATCTATCAAATGCAATACTCGCGTCTTTGTTCGCCGATATCCGTTTTCTTAAACGAAACCAGACAATAATTTATCCTTACAAATTTTCCGAAAAAAACGACTCTGATCTCTGATTGATCGACTTCTTTATCTTTTTCTTCGTCTACGGTACGCGCGTGCATAGCAGTGGCGTGCAATAGATACAGATTTAGGTCATGTTGTTGTCCATCTCGTAAAATATTTTCAAATACTAAATTAATTATAAATATATACATATAAAATCAATTTTGTCGAAAAATATTATTTTCGCGTCACCGGGATTCGAAGCTGAATCTCTATTTCCAATCCGGGGAAGTACACTACCGATTGTGTTATAGCGCCAGTATTTTTCTTGACAAATTTTCGAACCTGTATGTTACCTTTTTGATATTAATACATTATTTGAAAGAGCCATCTACATTATTTTTACAGAATCTCAAATACCTTTGAGTGATCTGATAGCAGACGCCAGAATTATAAATTCATTTTTATTAAATTTTAGAATATACAATTACGTGCGAAAGAGAGAGAGAAAGAGAGACAGAATACATATACAGATAGACGGAACGTTAAGGGATGGGAAAATATATATTAAACTGATTTTAATGGATAAGTTATTTTGATTATTAAGAATTGACAAATCAATATTTATCACATTTTTTATTTCGAGGGTTTATAAACTGCAATATATTTTTAATAGTTTTTAAAGTTTATCGGATAACACACGGAGTTTCGTAACTTTTCCGATTTCACATTTCCAATTCGTGGATACGATTCGCTCCCGCGGGACCGTGTGTTGCGAAACAAACTTACTCATTATATTCGTTGAAAATGAAAATCGAAAAAATATGACGTTCAATCGACGGGGCATGTTGCACATTCTTGTTGTATTCTAAAAACTTACCACGGACAACAGTAAATATACTAAAAAAATATTTTTGCACTACATTTTTTAGCTTACCGTCACGCCGTTTCGTCGCGGGGGTAGGCAGAGAGGATAGAACGCCACACTCTTCCGTCCTGACACACGTCCGCATTCATACATCTTCTCGTACAAGCCTCGCCGATTGTTGAGGCTTCTAACAGAACAGTTTACCTGGTCGTGCCGAGTCTTCCGCGGACGTCTTCTATTTCTGGTGCCATCAACGCTTGCGTCATATATCTTTCTCAACATTCTCTCCTCATTCATCCGCTCCATATGACCGAATCACCTGAGTGATCCTTTCTTAATCTTACTCACTGTACTGACATCTATTCATATCATATATTCTTTCCTTATTTCTTCATTCTTCACTCTGTCATAAATAGATTTGCCATAAATACGTCTAAGTGATCTCATTTCCATTGCATTCAGTCTACTTTCTTTCCTTTTCTGCCAGCTCCAGGCCTCACTGTCGGTACCGGGACTCCATTGTGCACCGCTACTGTTGCCTCGGTTGGCAAATTCCCGTTAGATATAATTCCATTCAAAGCGCCGTTTACTCTGTTCCCTGAAGTCACCCTCCTTTCCGTTTCTGTCAAACATACTTCCCGAATACACAAATTCAACTACTTGTTCCAAATATATATATTATTTATTTATTTATTGGTAATCTAGTGCATTCATAAGTTTATATATTAATTATATGATACTAGCGTCTCTTCTGAGTTATATTGCATTTTTGTAGATGGTTTCTAGGGCTGCTTTAATTTTGACAGTGGCACGCGTTGACGTCAGAGTTAGACAGCCAATAGTGCACGCAGAAACCTTAAATTAAACATATATACATATATGTTCCGATTCAGTAAAGTACACTTTTCGATTCAGCCGCGACCGTTGTTATTGACACAATTCCGCATCCAAATTCCCAACTATACATTTCCTCATGGTCGTCTTTTCAGTGTGAATTATAACCTTGACACACCGCGTTAGCATTCACGGTGTGAACATTTCAGCTCCAGTGCACCAGCGCTGTGATATTGTTTTTTGATCATGTATTGTTTGTGTGCCGTGGTGAACTTGTGACATCGCCGGCTCATCCGCGTGCCATTGTGTGATCTCGGCGGTGACTGAGAATTATGGAGATGTTATGTACAAGGTGAGGTGAGCAGTCCTTCCTCCTTGGACTAGAACCCTTAACCCCTCACTGATCTCATCCTGTACCACGGTTTCCCTACTTCCTCCCATACCTTGCGGTGATTCTGATTTACGACCGGAATTGTATTCCATTCCGGAGATCGCGCAATTCGTTCATTTAGATCCGGATTTACAGTTCGAATTTAATATATATTGTGAAGCTTGGGCGGCCTGTTACATACACACATACATACATATAGCGCAAGGTGATGATTGGCGGCACAAAAGTGGATAAAGGACGGACGGTCGAGGTCATTCTTGCGAGAGGCGCTCGGTGGTCTGGTAGCGGTCGGTGCGTCGCTCCCGCGAGGGTAATGGAAGCGGGAGACATCGGAGATTAAGAATGGAGTTACCGCGGTGGACCGAGAGATATATGGGCCTAGTTCACCCAACCCCGCTGCGACGATGACCGATGGATGAATTTATGAAAGAATCAGATGAATTTAATGAATCTCGGAGTGACCTAAGTGACCTCCCTCAGAGGAATGTTGACCTCAAGAGAGAAGATATAAAATACATTATAACATCGTAATAAATTGTGTTAATGTGAATATAATATATAATGTGACAAACAGAGTCTGCTCTTGAATCCATTATCTGTGACGCGTCAGTTGAATTGTGAATTCTGGCGTCTCTTAACGGATTACTCAACAGTATTTGAGATAACGATAGATGTATTAACTTGAAAAGTGTAATGTATATGTTCGAAAATGTGTCGCTAATGCACTGTGGTGCTGTAGTATAAGCGGTTAATGCACGTTCTCCGGATCGGAAATGATCCAGGTTCGAATCCCAGTAGAAACAACAATATTTTTCGATAAAATTGATTATAATTTGAATTGTCTTCCCATCGGAGGCACCAGAGAACCCAGACTGAACGATGAGACTGATACCGACCCTTATGGCTTCCTTCCTATCCTCTAGGGCCTGAAGGCTGTGTTTATATACTGCGATACACTGACATACATATTGTAGAGTTAAACCTCAGTAGACAACGATTCTAGGCCACCCTGTATTCGGAACGCTTTTCGAGTCAATCAATATGTTGGTATTCAAAAGACGACAATGCGTCGTGTCGAAATTTGGTAATAACTGGCATGGTTCGCGTTGTTTGGAAATAAATTTAATGAAATCGATAAATTGACCGAAATAGCAATTTACCGCTTGGAACATTAAATTTCCAACATAGAAATTTTCGAATAGCTCATATTTCAGTTTAAATAAATGGGTAGTGAGTGTTCTACGTTTTTCGAGTGCTTAGCGTAGTTAATAAATTTTTCTCAGATTTTAAATTATAATACTATATATAGTGTTCCGATTCCGCTTTCAAATTTCTATTCATACATTTCCGCATGCTCGTCTTTTCTGTCTGAAATGTGACCTTGACGCCAGCGGACGTCAACTTGACATCGCAACAGTATTGTTTGTGATCCTGTGACTTACATGCACAGTGATATTGTTTGTATTGTGGATCGGCTCATCCGCGTGCCGTTTGTGTAATCTCGGCGGCGACTGCAGGCATTGTATTGCGGAGGCGTCATATACAAGGTAAGGCGATCAGTCATTCTGAATCCCGGTTCCCCGAAATTTACTGGTCTTTCGAACAGAACCCCTATTCTCTCACCGACTTCTTCCTTTACCACGTTTTCCTACTTCCCTCCCCTCCCCTGCGGTGATTCCGATTTACGACCGAAATTATCGTATTCTATACGATTATAATGATTATTGTTAAATGTAGTATATTATCACCAGTTCTTATTTTGTTCCTACCCCTTAGTCTATTTCTTATCAATACACATTAATCCTTTGGCTCGACTTGTTGTTTTTTAATTCGATGAGAGAAAGTGTTCTCATGTGATTTTGTTGTATTGCGTCTGTTTTGTGTCAGTTTTTGTGTCCGGAAAATCATCGTGACGGCGTCTTCAACCAGGCAGGTCGAGCTATCCTTTGGTTCCGTGAGTCCATCCTGGTTGGCTATCGAAGGTGAACGTCCAGCTACAGTTACTATTGCTATTGTGTGTTTCGCTTTAAACCACTATTTTGTTCCGAGTACTTCTGTGACTTTAGCGAAGAAAATCCAGGTAAGTCTTGCTTCCCGGTTGGTCATTGAGCCCTTACTGTTATGTCCCTATACCAAGTTATTATCACTCTTCCTACACCCCTTTTAGTATGTAAAAGTTTATAGAACAACACGCAGCATCGCAACACTCTAATCCGACAAATTCAAATTTAGACCGGAGGCATCTAAGACCAATTCACAGTTTAACAATTCACAAACTTCGCGAGAGTTTCGACGCTCTTTTCGGCCTGGCGCCCCGGGCGGTTCCGCGAATTCGAGATATTGTATTATTTCTTGAAAGGTTTCGTTTTGTCGGGGCGCAGCCGGCCGCAAAATTAAATTCGATCAATTTGCCGAGAAATGTGACCGATTGTCCGAAATGAAACTTAAACAGCTGAGACGGGCGTTATCGAAAGCGAAATTTTGTTGAATTTATGTATTGTATATTTCGCCTCTCAAGCTCAATCACGCGAGCGTTTCTCTCACTGTCTGGTACTGGTACGCGGCTGCAAGATCTTTCACAATTCTTTCTCCGTGACTTTCCTTTCCAACGTCACCTGTTTTGTCGTGTGAAGGATATGCATATTCAGCGACGCAAATCCACCTAATTTCTTTGCCATATTTGGCCAGCTCTGACGGAGTATACAAATACAAAGTTGTTTGTATTTGATCAATTGTGATAAATTTGCGTTGAGCACTGTCCAGAGATCACGGTTCAGAGCTGTTTTATCTTCAGTTGGAATTGTCGAATCTAATACAAGGTATAATGTTCTGAAATCTATTGATAGTGACTGTGAATTCTAATACGATCTGTATAACAATTGTTTACATCTGAAAAAATCAAAAAAGGTGTAAACTAGTATATTTCTTATTAAGGAGAACACGTCGAGACGGGCATAGTTTACAAGCAATTGTACAATTGATTGGAATTACAGGTAGTAGATAGAATTACATTTATTACTATATGAAAGGTGTATATGAAGAACTATTTTAAAATGGACTTAATTTTTGTAGCAATAATTAATATAGGTACGAGTCAATATGTTTGGGTGAGTGCACCGATACTGGCTCTACCCGTATTACGAATCCAAGTTTTAATATAAAGTTTCATGTTCTTTTGACAATTCAATTGATTTAAGTCGGGAGATAAAAGACAGGATGGCACTTACTTGTGGGTCTCCTATCTCTGGAAGCTGGTTCTTTTCTCCCTGATCCACCAATTCATAAGCGACGCAGAATTATGTCACGCACTTGATGACACTCGCGTTAAAAAAATAATTGGTTTAAATGTATTAGCGGTAGTAAAATATTATATATTAGCGGTAATTAATTTTAGCGGTTGTAAGCGTATTTACAGCGACGGCAACGTACCGTGTTCAGTTTCAAAAGCGGAGTAGCTCGTTCAGGCGTATCAAGCAGACTGCAGGAATCTTCTTTCTCCTTCGTGCCTAGGGACAAGGATAGGACAAGAGTAAGAGGAAAAATACATATTTCTGTAATCCAATGAGATGTGCGTGCGTAGTACATTTAATGGCGTTAACATATTGTGAAGTTGTAATTATTCAGAACATAGCTCTGTGATATCTTAAATACTAAATTAATGTATTAATTATAAATATACACATATAAAATCAATTTTGTAGAAAAATATTGTTTTTGCGTCACCGGAATTCGAGCCTGGATCTCTATTTTCAATCCGGGGAAGTACACTACCGATTGTGTTATAACGCCAGTACTTTTCATGGCAAATTTTCGAACCTATATGTTACATTTTTTCAAATGAATACACCTGTCGTTCCATTATTTTATTTTAAAATTGATTTTATATGTATATCTTTCTAATTAATATATTTAAAATGTCACAGAGCTGTGTTCTGAATAATTAATAAAAAGTTGTTCATCGGTCGTTAAACTCTCTGCGATAAAATCAAATCTAATATAAGGTATAATGTTCTGAAATCTATCGATAGTGACTGTGAATTTGAATGCGATCTGTATTACAATTGTTTACACCTGAACAAATCAAAAAAGCCCTGAACGAATATATATATATATATATATATATATATATATATATATATATATATATATATATATATATATACTTTTAAAATTAGCAATATTAACTTTGTGGTTAAAATTCATATATTTTTATTTATTAACCACTGAATTGAGTTTAAATACATCAACCGGTTTCGTTCTTCTTCAGGATGTCAATACTAACTAAAAACATATATTTAGTGCCTAACTCAAATTGTTACTAAATACAAATTTAGTGGAATAATTTTAGAATGGGACTCGTAGTTCAATTCAGTTGGTTGTTTATAATTTTTTGATTATTTATCTCCAACGATTCCAAATTATTTAATTTGGGACCGACACCGTTTATATGCAAAATTGACAATCCCATTTTTTTATCAAAACCGTGACCATTTTCTATCAAATGATTAGAAAATTCTGAAAACTCACTATTGGTCAAACATCTAAAATGCTCTTTTACTCTTACTCTTATATTAAAATTTCTACACGTTTTACCAATTAGCAACTGAGTTAATAGACGCCAGAATTGTTAAATTTATCATCTTTGTCTTTAGAATTTATGAGTAAATTTCCTATTTTTCGAAACCGGTAGATGTATTTAAACTCAATTCAGTGGCCTCTGATATCAGCACAAAAAATATTACTAAAGGTTATATTTAAACTACCTGTAGATACAAAAAATGTAGACAGGGGTGGTTCGTTAATCTTCGCCTCTCTCGACTGGCAAAGATTAATATGGTGTTCAATCTAAGTACAGTCGAATACGTCCTTTTATTTCAGTTACAAACAGTTCATTCATGTGTTCATATTTTCCCTATCGTATTAGCGAGGTGCATTTTATAATAAAATGACAGTCTTTCTTTACCGAAATCTATCCCACGTCCCACGCCAATGTTTATACCTCCAAATCATAGCACAATATAAATTAATTGGCGTCATTTTGGCTATTTATCCATCCTGTGCGATACACTACCAGTGAGTACAAGCTCGAATATACTTTTCAACAGCATGGGGATACTGGATATTATCCATATATACGCCATCTTCTTCTCTATGAGAGTACGACTCGTGTATAGACAAGGAGTATATTCGAGTTCAGTTAGTCTGTGTACATATTTTTTTTACTTCAGTTACAGATTTACGATAGTCCGTAATTGTTCTAATTGTGATGGAGAGATTGTTCTAACATTCGATGCCTTGATAAATATATCGCGGTGTATTTTAGATTAGGGATATCAATTCGATCTCTATATCTTGTAGATCGGAATTCGCTTCTAAAATTTAATTGATTTTTAATTTAGAAAATTTGAATTATTGAATTTCTTTTGTATATGTCTACTATTTTTGGTACTTAAAAATCTGTGAACAGTTGTACACTCGGATAGTCTTTTCTAAATAATTTTTATTATCATTTTTTGAGTGATTTATAATTGTGTTTTATATGCACTTCCCCATCCAATAATACCGTATTGCAACATGTGAATGTACAAACGCGTATTCATCAATAAGGACATCTGAAAATTCCATGGATATGCCAAAAATACTAATACGTTAAAAAAAAAAATATATATATATAATTATCTCCATAAATATATAAAATAATGAACTCAAAACTCTCAGATCGAATGTATGTTCATACCATGGATACCCCTTCAATATAAACATACGCAGAGTCAAGACTTCAGCCCTAACACCAGTGAGTAAGAAACATGTGCGTGTGATTTTGACTAGTTTTTCTTTTACTAACGATGCTTTACATAGGAGGGGTCGATATATGTTGCGTCCAGCTGGTAAGAGAGGTGCATTACGACCAGGGGCATGCAGTGCACACAAGCAAAAAAGCTGTGCATTACTAAAAATTCTAGGAAACAAATATAAATTAAATATTCCACAATATGAATCGCCAACGTATATTTACGGATTTATTACAATTAGCGTCATCTGTGTACAAGTAGAAACTTTAATGGCTTAGTTCTAAAAACTACCACGATGACCCACCGCTGTGGCCGTAGCGCTAGTAGTTACTATCTTCTATTTTTTAGCTAGTGTATTACTCAAGTCATACAATTGGCTATTTACTGAATTGAAAATTCCATTCGGTTGATCCGTTTCCTGTGCTGTTTTTTTACTGCGTGCAAATCATTGAAGTGTCTACTTCCTCTTTTACTAATTCGCGAATTTTACTATCAGCATCAAGTATATGGATTTGTTTTTGATTTGGGAAAAACAAAAAAAAATTGGCAGAACTATAAAAATAATTATTTCCTTTAGTCATTACGCGAACGATTGTCAAACAATAAATGAATCATGTTCAGTCATAGAAAATGTTCTTAAAAATGTAATTGATTTTTATATGTGTAAGAAGGTATTACTTTAAACTTTAAAAACACTTTTCTAGTAGTCTATAATTACAAATAAATACATGGTGGGGTCGTATAAACGACGTTGTATAAACGACGGTCGTATAAACGACGTCGTATAAACAACGTCTAAAGACGTTGGTTAATTACGACCACTATATGTCAACACGCACATGAAAGTTGAAATAAAAACTAAGACTTCTCTTCTAGCTAGAGACCGGCACTTCTATTTTTCATCTTTACACGTCCATTTCGATGAATTACTGTTGTGTAAATTCATTTTCGAACAATCGTTCAATTCTATAAACTAACATTCGAACAATTGACATCATTTGACGCGGCGCACGCGCACTCGGTTCAATGTACTCCGACGGCGTGAGGTCAAATAGAATATAATATTACAGTAAGTAAGAGACGACAACGTGGCACTCGTACACGCCAAATTATAATGGTTTTAAATTCTCTCGTGAGTTCCTTTACTACATTTCATATAAGCATTATAATAAACTCACCCGAACCTTCCACTACGCGGAATACTCTCTTCTGTCATTAACAGCGGCTCTCACACGCGTGTCTCGAGAGTAGCTCTAGCAGTCAAAACGTACAGAAATGTAATCTAAACAATTTTTCGAAGATTTTCACCTAGTCAATGTAACTAATGGTATGTTTAGATAAATAAAATGTGTTCTACTTAATAATACATGAATTGTATTATTGTTTACGAAATTAAATATGTATAATTAGAAAGATATACAGATTTACGATTTCTTTTCACATTTTATCTAAATGATAACGGCTGTGCTATAACTATTTATGGTAATAGCTATCGTCACATGGTGGAAGACTTCTCGGTGGCCGAATTAAGTGGATTGAATCTCACATATTGTGGATTCTGAAGTGAAGCGACCAATCGGCAGACGCATTAAAGCATTATGCACCAGAGACGGATACTGCCCGAACATCTAGCGAGCACTCTTACGCGGACTGTCCTCTCATAGACGCCTCCATTCAACAGCGTTTTCAACGCGAATTTAACTGTATAATTCATCACGTCGTTTCTACACCTTGATCTAGTCACATCAACACTGCGACATACCAACAGTATTAGGAGCTTCTGGCGTGAAGCAACATAACCTTCAGACACAGTCACGAGTCAACCAACTTCTAAATATCAAAAAGTGGTAATATCGACTGGCCTCCTCGATTCTGGGATAAACAATTGAAAAATTAATAATCAAAGTAAAATAAAACGTAATACAGGTAAATAGGTAAGTAAGTAAATGAGTAAACTATTTAAGTTACTATGTTGATACAGTTAAACTAATTTTGATGTAATTATATCACATTTTACGAAATATTTTCATTTTTTTTTGGCCACGCTGTATACTTAATGTCTACCTTATTAATAAATCAAAATTTCTGTATTTTGTAATTATCCGCTTTAATTATTATTGGGACACCCTATAGAACATTATAGACGTGACTGTACTGCATGCCGCCTTCGCGAGGATCGAGTGTACTCTAATTAAACAGTAATTTAATATCCAGAGTCTATTAACCACCTCGGAGACGACCGCAAGTGACGTCATGTAATAGCTTATGGCATGTATGTACGCGGGAGGAGCAATATCTGTCACCTGTCATATTTTGTGTTAGTGTTAAGTATGAACTTAATTGGAACTGGAAATAAACCTTTATTTTCGAGGCTCTGCAGCGTGGGTATATGGGGCCAAGGTGAGGATCCAAGTTTTGAACCAATTGTGCTGTAGAATTATTGTGTTTCGTGCTAATTAAGGATCCCGGGTTAGGTTCCCGTTTATAAAAATTACAAAAGAAAATAATGACGCTAAATCAGATATATAATTATATTAAATATAATAACAAAAATTTTTATACGTCAACCGGTTTCGCATGTATCAAGCTTCATCAGGACGTATTTAAAACTGATCATAAATACAAAAAGAGTGCTCTTATATATATACATAAAGAAGGAGATAGAATATACAATTATATGCGAAAGAGAGAGAGACAGAATACATATACAGATAGACGGAACATTAAGGGATGGGAAAATACAATTTTCGCACATTAAGTAGCTGTCTCTCTTTCACATGTAATTTTATATTCTATCTCCTCCTTTATATACATACATATATACATGTAAGTATACTATATTTGTATGTATGATCAGTTTTAAGTACGTCCTGATGAAGCATGAGATAAGCGAAACCGGTTGACGTATAATAAATTTCGTGGTTTCATATAAAATTATTGTTATTTGATTTAATATAATATGTCAAACCACAAAGTGGTCGCTTTCTACGAAAATATAGATAAATAATTAATGACGTTATTTGTTACATAAATTGGTTTGAATAGAAAGTTAAGATAATAAATATGAGTATGAAACAGACAGCTTGTGCTTAAAACGCAACAGTGTTATATATATATATATAAATTTAATTGCGACATACATACATATAACGTACATGAAATGTTTAATTTATTGAAGAAAACGTAATTTATGAAATTTCCTACTTATATTGTGAACAAATTCAATATTAATTTATACGTGAAAACATATATTTTAACGTAATAAAGAAAATTGAAATATATACATTTTTAAGATAGACATTTTGTAAAAAAAAACTATTGCGTTTTTGATATAAAATATATTTTAAATAGTAACTGAAGCCTTAAAGCATATGAGTAAATAGAATATATTAGTTAAATAATCTTCTATTCAAAATTATAAGGAAATATATTTTATAAATTCAATAATTTACCATGTTATTACAATATTGTGGCACGCGTAAAATGCATCTAATAATCGCGGTTTTTTTTCTTAGAATGCTTGCATTATCTTAATTATGGCAAATAACATTCTGTTTATTAGTTTTAAATGAGTATAAATGTCCTGTCTAAGTAATAATTTAAAAAAAAGTCTAATCTAGTGTATGACTTCTGATATATATGAATAATAAAAATTCATATAGAAGGCGAAAACCACCTTAAGAAACATATCGAAAGACAATAACGTATATATGTGAACACATTCTTATTGTGAAGTTGTAATTATATATGTTTAAATACTAATTAAATGTATTAATTAGAAAAATATACATATAAAATCAATTTTATCGAAAAATATTATTTTTGCGCCACCGGGATTCGAATCTGGATCTATTTTTCCAATCCGGGAAAGGATTGCATTATCAACTATGCTACAGAGCCTGTATCTATGACGACAATTTTTTTCAAATTAATACATCTATCGTTCCATTATTTGAAAGAGCCATCTGCCTTATTTTTACGGAATCTCAAATACCTTTGAGTGATCTGACAGCAGCCGCCAGAATTATCAATGCATTTTTATTAAATTTTGGACACATTGATACAACTTATATTATTAGGAGAACACATTCTTATTGTGGAGTTGGAATTATTCAGAACAGACGCTCTGTGATATTTTAAATATTAATTAGAACGATATACATATAAAATCAATATTATCGATAAATATTGCTGTTGCGCCACCGGGATTCGAACCTGGATCTCTTTCCTAACCGGGGAAGGTGCATTATACAACTATGCTACAGCTACAATATTTTTAACGACAAATTTTCAAACTTACATGTTACCTTTTTGATATTAATACATTATTTGAAAGAGCCATCTGTCTTATTTTTACGGAATCTCAAATACCTTTGAGTGATCTGACAGCAGACGCCAGAATTATCAATTCATTTTTATTAAATTTTAGACACATTGATACAACTTTTATATTATTAAGTAATCTTATTAAGAAAACGAGATCCAGGTTCGAATTTCGGTAGGGCAACGACAATATTTTTCGATAAAATTGTTTTCATATGTATATCTTTCTAATTAATATGTTTGACTAGTTCTTAAAATACAATTCAAACCAATATCTTTGGACTATTTTCTCTTTAAAGAAACTTTACACCTCCCGGTTAACTTGTGTCATCTTCTTTCCCTTAACTCGCCACGTTTAAACTATATATATATATATAATAGCAAGTTTTTTTGACAATTTTGAACAATTTTTGATCATAAAACAAAGATAATTGTTGAACCATAAACAGTTGATGCTGAAGTAAAAGTTTTCATGAAAATAGCGCTGTTCCGGATTAGGATCGCGATGACATTCGCGGTGTGGATTTGTCAGCTCCAGTGCACCAGCACTGTGATTTGTGTTCGATCACGTAGTGTTTGTTGTTGTGTACCGCGGGTGAAGTTGCGACATTGCCGTCTTCAATTGTAAGCGAAGATCTGCTCATCCGCGTGCCGTTTGTGCGATCACAGCGGCGACTGCGGGGTTGTGACGGAGGCGTTATGAATACAAGGTGAGGCGAACGGTCTTTTCGAATCACGGTTCTCTGAGATCACTGGACCTTTATCCGAATTACGACAGGAATTCAGAAATTATATCATATCCTATTTGTCTCCTTTACAGGAGCTATACAAATTATTAATAATTATTATTTATTCAGATGAATTCCCACCATAATAATATATTTTTCTGTAAAATTCGATCTAACCTAGGGTGAGGGCGACATCAAAGGTATTATTATTACATATCTGACGCGCGCGTGCGACTGTGGCGATAAATAAAATAAAAAACCTTCTGCATACGTATTAAATCACCGGATAATCCGGCAACGACACGAAATGTTGACACACGTATTGATTTGTTTATTCGGGAAACCGGGGCGGTTTGTGTCATAATTTATAAATTGACATTCGACATCTGTTTGTGATTGTAAATGTATTGAATGGAAATAATTTATTTATTTTAGCTAAAATACAATGGATAAATTCAATTTTTAAATAGATGGTTACATACATACATATGGTTATATATATATACATGGTTTTTATTTCGCTTACCTCTCCAAAAAAAGGACAAGCTCGTCACACTACAATAATTGTATATAATACCTTACATACTCTATTCATTGTCAATTTGTGTGCTTCTGAAGTGTTCTGTAAAATTGTTTATTGTCCAACTATATATTTTAGATGTGTTCATTTACTTTCTTTTTAAACTCTTTTATACCCTTTATTTCTTTGATTTTGTGTAGGGAGGCTTGTGAAATTTTTTCATCCCTAAATATATCAAATCTATCTGATGGCGTTTGTTATTTTATTTAGGGATTTTAAACTTATTTTTAAACCTTAATTAATTGATTGATTGAGGTTTTTTTGTAAACGATTTCCATTTTGGGAACCGGGAATTTTGCAAAAATTTTAATATCTCTTTAATAATTGTTCTCTGTTTTATTTTTAGCGAGTTCGTTATATTATTGTACGCTCCACCCCACCCAATTATTCCATACCGGAGTAGCGAGTGAACAATAGCAAAATATACATTTTTAAAATTATTTATACTTAGAATGTTCCTTAATCTTATGAATAATATAAACTGTGCTATTTTGAATTTTGATCAATAATTACACCGAGATATTTGATTTCTTTTTTTGGGCTTAATTTTGTACGCGAGTCGTTACAGGTTACTTTGTTACAGTTGTCGTTATGGATAGTAATTTTTGTATGGGGCGGTGTTTTAAGATTTTTATTATCATTATTTGGACGTACCTGGATCTCTTCCAATACAAAAAAATGTGCATTAACCGTTTATGCTACGGCGCCACAGTGCATTGACGACAAATATTCGAACCTATATATTAAATTTTTTAAATAATTACTTCAATCGTTTCATTATTTCCGGATTGGAAGAGATCCAGATTATTTGTTTATATTATTCATTTATATCAGAAGTTATACACTAGATTTGATTTTTTTTTTAAACTATTACTTAGATAAGACCTTTACACTAATATAAAACTAATAAACTGACTGTAATTTGCCATAATTAAGACAGTACAAGCATCATAAGAAAGAATATGATAATTAGATGCATTTTTCGCGTGCCACAATATTATCTTAATGTGGAAAATTCTCGAATAAATGAAATATATTTTTTTATAATTACAGATACAAAAAAATTAATAGTGTTATAAACCATTCAATTTGCTGAACATATTCGAATATTCTTATTGTGAAGTTGTAATTATTCAGAACGTAGTTCTGTGATATTTTAAATACTAATTAAATATATTAATTAGAAAGATATACATAAAGAATAAATTTTATCGGAAAATATTGTTGTTGCGTCACAATAAGAATGTGTTCTCCTAATAATATGTAAGTTGTATCAATGTGTCCAAAATTTAATAAAAACGAATTGATAATTCTGGCGCCTGCTGTCAGATCACTCAAAGGTATTTGAGATTCCGTAACAATATGGTAGATGGCTCTTTAAAATAATGTATCAAAAAGGTAACATGTAGGTTGGAAAAACTGTCGCTAAATTTTTTTTCGCTGTAGCATAGTTGTATAATGCACCTTCCCGGTTAGGAAAGAGATCGTGGTTCGAATCCTAGTGGCGCAACGACAATATTTTTTGATAAAATTGATTTTATATGTATATCTTTCTAATATTTTATTCATATTTTATAGCTCACTTATTTCCTTTATTTCTCCTTCGTATAGCGGATATTTAAAATATTTAATTAATACTTATTAATATTTAGTCATATAATAAATTTTAGAAAGAAACTTATTTAAATATTTCATTATTATTGGTACATCTATCAAAAAAAAAAATTGTGAACTCATTCGCCCGACAGATAATAAATAGATAATAATTTCTACACCAGTACTACAAATTATTGAAATTATATATTAAATAACAAGGATAAGAAAGATCTACATATTAATTTGTATTAAATAAAATAATACTAATTTATCCAGGTTCGAGATTCAGGTTCGAATCCCGGTGGCGCAACGACAATATTTTTCGATAAAATTGATTTTATATGTATATCTTTCAAATTAATATATTTAAAATATCACAGAGCGTCTGTTCTGAATAATTCCAACTTCACAATAAGAATGTGTTCTCCTTAATAAAATAAACATTAAGGGGTCTACAAAAATATTATTTAGTTTGAAATTATTGCGTTTTTGATATAAAACTTAATTTTAAATAGTAGCTTAACCCTTAAAGCATGTAAAAAAATATATATATTATTTAAAATAATTTGTTTTCACTAACAGAAAATGTTTTAAAAACGTTTGATAATTGATCATATATTCTACAAATTGAAAGGTTTATAACTCTAATTATTTTTAATATTTTGGTAGTTAAGTTTAATGCAGATATGTCTCCGTAATCTTGACTTCAAGATTTCGTATATGCAAGAACTTTATGTATTGATGCAATTTTGTGGCACGCAGAAGATGAAAATTCATCTTCTGCGTGCCACAAAATTAAATAATCGTCGCGGTATTTCTTATAATGCTTGTATTTTCTTAATTACGGCAAATAACATTCAGTGTATTAGATTTAAAATGAGCGTAAAGGTCCTATCTAAGTAATAGTTTAAAAAAAATCAAATTTATTGTATAATTTCTGATATAAATGAATAATAATGAAATATTTTTTGATAGCGCGCCCGTGAGTGCTCGCCCAGTGTACGATTCAAACGGGCGTTGGACGAGAAAGGGTTAACAGGTTATATAGATCAACCGGGTATTCAGCAAAGTGACAGATGTAGCACAACAACTTTGTGAATAAGGAATACGGTTTTCAGCTTCTTCGGTGCCTACGGGCGACGCGCGATGAATGGAGCGACGCTAGCGCCGTGAATAATTCAAGCGGCGATAATTCCAAGCTCGCCTGACAGCGGTGACGTCTGACTCTGGCCATCTGTGGGGCGAGCGGCGCACCGCGCGCCCTTCGGAGGGGGGCTGCGTCCAGGGACGCTAAACCCCGCACAGCGTGACACGGTATTTCATTAAAAAAAAATATATATATATATATTATCAATATTTGTCGACATATATGCCGATCAAATTTGGTCCCTATACGAATCCGCATATTAACATATGTTAACATAAACATGTGAAATAAAGTAAACGGCGCTTTGAATGGAATTATATCTAACGGGAATTTGTCAACCGAGGCAAGACTAGCGGTGCACAGTGGAGTCCTGGTACCGACAGTGAGGCCTGGACCTGGCAGAAGGGGAACGAAGTAGACCGAATGCAGTGGAAATGAGATTACTTAGACGTATTTGTGGCAAATCTATTTATGACAGAGTAAAGAATGAAGAAATAAGAAAAGAATATAAAGCTGATGTTAGTATAGTGAGTTAAATTAAGAAAGGATCACTTAGGTGGTTTGGTCTTATGGAAAGGACGAATGAGGAGAGAATGGTAAGAAAGATATATGACGCAAGTGTTGATGGAACCAGAAATAGAGGACGTCCGCGGAAGGCTCGGCACGACCAGGTAAACCAGATAAAAGAGGATGGTTCTGTTAGAAGCCTCAACAATCGGCGAGCTTGTATGAGAAGATGTATGAATGTGGATGAGGCGAGAATCGTGTGTCAGGACAGAAGAGTGTGGCGCTCTATCCTCTCTGCCTACCCCCACGGGGAAACGGCGTGATGGTAAGTAAGTAAGTAACTAACATATATTCAACTGTCGGAAATTGGATAGATTTGTAGAATGATGGGCGAGAATGCTGAACCTTGTGTTTATGTAAAGTGATTACTCCATATTTGTATATATTTTCCTTTGCAATTGATTTTTATACAAACACCAATATTTAGGGTGTTTATTTTAAAGGTTTGTTTTTCGAAATCGTAACACTGTCTCCAGCGACAGCCAATTTGACAGCTGACAGCCGATTTGTGCTCAGTTTGGTTTGCCATATCACCGTGAATAGACTTACTCCCGTTTAATGGATAATACGCATCCGCAGAGATGTTCGTCTTCAAATGATGCCGGCCAGAACGTTACAGTGAATGGAGAGCGCTATGGATCTACCATTACTGACTTCTTCGTTCCCCAAGTGAATGGCATTGGTGTGGAAGAGCTTTGGTTTCAACAAGATGGCCCAATAAAAGAAAATATTCTAACTTCGCGAAATGGACCCTACGAATTGGCCTCCAAGATCGTGAGATGACCTTTGGATTATTTTCTGTGTAGATATGTCAAGTCGCTAGTCTACACCGATAAACCAGAGACGATAGACGACTTAGAAGCGAATATTTGTTTCATTATTGCCGATATACAGCCATAAATTGGACTTGTAAATTGGCTTCCAAGATCGTGTTATTTAACACCTTTAGATTATATTCTGTGTAGATATGTCAAGTCGCTAGTCTACGCCGATATACCAGAGACTATTACAGCCAGCATACGTCACGTTGTTGCCGATATACGTCCTCAGCTGCTACAAAAAGTGGTCGAAAATTGGACTTCCAGATCTTGCTTTATTAATGGCACCAAATAATCTTTTTATATGTATAAACAAATCTTTTGTAAACTGCTGTACATAGGGATTGTTGCAGAATTGAAGAACACGGGATATGTAGCATCTTTCTCCAGCAACGCACTTTGAAATTGTTTGTTCAAATATGATAAACATGATATGGCGTCGGGCTTTCCTCCCTGCCCAATCATCATATCGTCAATGCATCGTTGGTCACTGAGAAGGAGGCGGGGGTGGAAATCAATAAGCAATGATTAAGTACATATTTACAATTTTATTAATTTGATTAAACGAGAAAAAAAAAACCTTAGGCTAAATTCTTAATCTATCTTATGGTCTACTTAATTCTAATCTTAAATTAATCTTAAATCTACCTTCATTAAGTTGGTGATGATTCGGTCCGGGCTTCGGTGATCCATGTCTGCCGCGCGGATAGAGACCGACGACGCGATCTGGGCGGGACCGTGACTTCAAGTCCGCTCTGCAACTCCATCCTTCTGGCGGGCGCCCACGTTCAACAGCTCCTCTGAGCTGCTTCCTTCCACCTCCGCTCGAGTTACTACCGTTCTGGTCCGATTCCTCCGATTCCGCGCTGTCCTCCATTTCCGCACGATACAGCTCATCTCCTGTTCTTCAGCCGACTCCCCGACTCACTCTGATTACTGAATTTTTTTGTCGACTCATTGCTTTTAAGTCCCTTTTAACTGTCGTTTCTACGTCTTGTTTCCAAGCCCTGTTTCCGAATGTCTCTTCCAAGTCTTGTTTCCAAGTGTCGTTTCCAAGTGCAGGGTCTAAGTCTTCTTTCCAAGTCTTGTTTATATGCTGGCCGATCTCGAGCGCTGGTCGCCAGCCGTCCGATGGCTGACGATGGAGTAGGATATTAACTCGAGAGTTTTAAACTTTTCTAAGTCCCGTCTGATCCGGGGTAAAATTCCCCCTTAACTGTGTCTCAGTGTCTAATTGACCAAGTCACTAAGTCTAAGTGTCCTCTTCACCGCCGCGTCCGGCCTTTTTATGAACCTCAGGGCGTGTCCTTAACACGTCCCCTTAGATGATGATTTTTGCTCTCTTTTCCTCGAAACAGATGCATTTTACGGCTTGTTAATTACGGCCGTCGTAGATACGTACTTTCCCAGCCATTTATTATTATTAGTATACAATTAGGATTAGATGCATTTCTTGGGGTTGGACCGTCATAAAACGCCCCTTAGATCCCCCAAGAAAGGAAACACGTTCACTTAATCTTAATTGGTTACACGGCCCTGTTACCGATGCTAATCCCTTAAGGAATGCGCCGCGTTCGGATTAGCCGTCACCTTTTTTTCTTCGTAACATGGGGAAATTTGCGTCACACTAATCGCCGGGCACATCACACATATTATTTAGTTCACGCCAATACGGACATTGCAGAACATCACATTCCCCAGTGTCGTTGAGCCGTTTCACAACATCACGGCCTATAAAACACGTACTGCTGGACGGAATGCAATGTGAATGCTATTACTGATACGGTATGTACGTGGGAGGCGATAAATGACTGTGTCAAACCATGAATACATCGTACGGTTGCGGCACGTGGAGCGTAGGATGGATATACGCACATTTGTTATCAAACAATTGGCACGGTGTATTCAATATTGCTGCAGACGCAACCTGATTTCGACACGGTATCGTAAGCTAGTGGTTAAACAACGAACGGCCTGATTTCGACACGGTATCGTAAGCTAGTGGTTAAACAATGAACACCCTGATATTTTAAATACTAATTAATTATATTAAAGATATGCATATAAAATCAATTTTATCGAAAAATATTGTTGTTGCGCTACCGGGATTCTTTCTTGTCTTTCCTGTCTTTCTTGTCTTTCCAAACAGATGCATTATCCGACTATGCTATAGCGACTGTAATTATTAATTTTCTCATTTTTTATATTAGGTTTTTTCTAATTGTCGCCTGGAGTGAGTATAGCTGGACATTACAGCGGGACGGAGCTCCATCTCACACGCCAGAAATGCAATCGACTTTCTTCGTCGTGAGAATGTTAATTTCATCGAGCCAAGTGTGTGGCTCGTAATTCAATTGTGTTTAATGATTTCTGATTAGCTAAATATTGTGCAAAAAAATTAACATTAAGAATTATAATTAATCACCCTGTATATGTTCCTTCACGTTGGTGTTGACATATAGCAGTCTCAATATAACGAGATACGGCTTATAATGCGTGTAAACAATGTTATAAAAAGTATATTTTATAATATAATATAATATATTTTATAATATAATATATATTTACAAACTCTTAAGATCGGTGTACTTTGCACTGTGCTGCTCGTTCATTAATTATCCTATCTTAGTTTGGGGAGGAACAGCAAAAACAATATTGGAGTCGGCTAAAAAAGAACAAAAAATAATTCTCAAGGTAATAATTGGTCGTCCCTTTAGATATCCATCAGATCTTATATTCAAAGAGTACAATGTCCTAGATATAAGAAAAATCTTTATGTTGAGACTCGTTCAATATTTCCATGTTAACAACAACTCTCCTCGAGTAATAAACCATGGACGCAATACAAGATAAATAACAAACATCTACATGCCAGTTCCGAGAGCAACAACGACATTTTATCAAAGATTCTACATGTTCCTAGCTCCGAAACTGTACAACACACTTAATACTAACTGGAAATCGTTCACTTCCAATAAGATTAAACAAATACGGACCCAATATATGATCCAATCGGGTAGAGATGAACCAGAAGCATTGCTATCCAACATTCTAATATAATTTATACAATACCTTCACTAATAATTCACTAGTTCTACAACACTCCCATTACATATATTTTTATTATATATTTACTCTTTTATACATATTTGTAATTCTCTTTTCATTCCTGTCGATAAATAACACCACAACAGCACGAAAAAAAAACTGTCTACTTTAACACAGACTTCAGTCTAGCAAAGTAGCCAGATCAACGCTGTATATATCAGAGGTAGAGTCTACTCCATCCCACACAACAAACTATGTATTATGTATGTTTATTATGTATTCACCTCAATTAAAACGTATATGTATGTCAATATATATATATATAAATAAATAAATTTAGTCCATTGATAAAACGATATAGAACAGACATAGCAATATACTATATGCGTATTTATTGGAGTGACAGAAATCCCAAAGGGTCCCACCCTATCCCGAAATCGTTTTAAGAGTTGTTCACTCTCGCTTCAATTCTTCTCAACAATGCATGAAATATTTTACAAATATCTTATATTGGCTCCGGTATTATCGTACTACGCCAGCCATAGAGAAGCTACATACGTCACATTTATATGTTGAAATCGCAGAACTCGATCAAATTCATCCCTGTCACCACCACCGCTCTTCCCAGCAATCCCCAGTGGGTGACCCACACCCTAATAAATTCCAGAAAATGTGAAAAATTTTAAACTTGTGAGCCACACCCTAATGTGGTGCATCGGCTACACTCCATACTGTTACTCCGTCGATTCTGATCGTGTTGCATATGACGAAGGTTCTATGGGCAGAATATTGATTGGAGGGAGGTTATTCTGGTGTCCGGGCTAATAGCCTCTCGGGTAACCGTTTCCTGGTATAAGAACAATATCGGGCTATTAGCGAATAGCTCACAACATAACTGCCGTCTAGTTCCATCATCTATCATCGTCAGGTGGGCACGGATTAATGAAGGGATGTATAGTATACCAGTGATTTACTAGTTCATTTGCACCCCTGTAAGGGACGCCCCAGAGCTGGGTCATTTTATGCCCTAGATCCTTTGTCAATCTTCTTAAAGAACACATTATTATTGTGAAGTTGCAATATTTTAAATACTAGTTAAATGTATCAATAAGAAATATATAAATATATATACAGGATGTCCCAAAAAACAGAGTACATCTCGTGACACAAAACATAATATGATTAATTGTAATCTTGGCTAATTAGAAATGATTAAAACACCCTATATTGCATCATTTATTGTTCTGTTCGGTGGCCACACGCCTGGCGAGATAAAAGTTGATTGTATTTCTGGCTGTGTGAGATGGAGCTCCGTCCAGCTGTACTCCAGGATTTGTTTTGAAACTCTTTGATCAATTGGCAAATGCTTGATCAGAATACGGTCTTCTGCGATGATCTTTGTCATTCTGGGCTACAATTTGAAAAAAAAACAAATATAAACAATTGGAAAATTAATAATAAAAGATGGCGACCGGAAATTGTCGAAATACAACGTAACATAGGTAAATAGGTAAATTAGTAAACTGTTTAAGCTATTGTTACATACTTACTTACCATCACGTCAGGGGTAGGCAGAGAGGATAGAGCGCCACACTCTTCTGTCCTGACACACGATTCTCGCCTCGTTCACTTTCATACATCCTCTCATACAAGCTCGCCGATTGTTGAGGCTTCTAAGAGAACCAACTTCCATTATCTGGTTTACCTGGTCGTGCCGAGTCTTCCGCGGACGTCCTCTATTTCTGGTGCCATCAACACTTGCGTCATATATCATTCTCTCCTCATTCATGCGTTCCATATGACCAACCCACCTAAGTGATCCTTTCTTAATCTTACTCACTGTTATACTAACATCAGCTTTGCATTCTTTCCTTATTTCTTCATTCTTTACTCTGTCATAAATAGATATGCCACAAATACGCCTGAGTGATATCATTTCCACTGCATTCAGTCTAGTTTCATTCTTTAAGCTATTGTCGATATAGTTAAACTAATTTTAGTGTAATTATATCATATTTTACGAAATGTTCTCCCTTTTTTTGGGCCACCCATTGGTATATGCACGCAGTTTTAATGTTGTGACACCATAGATGACGACTCCATACAAACAGATCTATATTTTGACATCCACATTTCGACGCACTGTGGTTTCTAGCGCTACGGCTACATCGGTGGGTTTGTCATGGTAGTTCTTAGAACTAGGCCATAAAAGTTTTTTCCGGTACACAGATGGCGCTAATTGTAATAAATCCGTAAATATATGCACATTAAAACGTATATTTTTTTTTACAATGATTTTACCTATTTATTTCGATCTTGTTGCGGGTGATCTTCGCGTTGCTCCTGTGTCCCACATCTACATTAAATATTGCAACTTCAATACCAAAAAGAACCAATTTAAATTCACACCTAAACGAAATTACTCCATTAACCTCCACTAATTATAAATTCAATACGTGAACTTTAAAGGCCTTCATTTTATTTTTATCACACAGATTTTATTCCCTGTCTCATTTTCCTCTTTACAACTCTTATCACTCCTCTGTTTATATTTTTATTTTCAAGTATAATATAGTCATTTTTAAATTGTAAGCATACTGTATATTCTATCTCCAAGTTCTTCATCATGTTGGAGTATGAGGCACACGTATATGATGGGGGAATAGCTTGTGGTGGCTAGGCGAGATCTTCTCGTAGGTCACTGCGTGATATTATTGTGACGTGTTGTCTGACGTCGGTACCGGGAGAGCTTGGCTTAATACCCAGGCACTTCACAAATCCGAGAAAACACTATATTCACAACGCAGGACAGAAAGCTGTGGAAGAGTGCTATCTCTGACATTTGAGATGAGACAAGTACAGTTTGATCATTTTGACTGTGTACTGTGTAATACGTAACTACCCCTAAAATATTGTGCGCCCAGTATACGCGACACCCTGTACCAATCTAATAATCTTGAGTGATATCTCTCCCTCTAAAAACAGCCCTAACCTAAGTTTTGCATCTATTCGGGTGGGGCGGCCAAACTTCGCCTCTGCCCCTCAAAGTGGAGAATTTATAATTCATCGCAAGACGTACTCCCGACGAGGAGTTGGCCCCAAGTTGGCTCCGCGGCGGATACTCCATCCAGTCTGTGACGAGCTCGTCTGACATGTTCCACCACTTAAATTTTGCACAGTTTGAAGTTTTATCTTTGACATTGAACTTCGCTCAGAATTTTAACAATTCAATAAAATTCGACCATAATCTTATACAAATAAAAATATTAAATGATAAATAATCTCTTAAAGACGAGCTGTTATTTTTTAAATTTAAAATTTGAGAGGTTGTATACGAGGTTAACAGTTAAATTCTTATAAGCTCCAGATAAATAATTAATGACGTTATTTGCCACGTAAATCGTGCGAGAGAGGAATAGAAAGAGCCTTAAGGCGCCACTTTTAATGATAATTAAAATTTTCGCTTTATTTGTATTTTAGTTTATGTCTGAAGTTATACATTAGATTCGACTTTAAACTTAAAAAGATTAACTTCAGACTCTTAATTTTTCTCGATATTAGCGACTATTTAAATGCAGCAGGTAGTAACCCAGCGACGAACGGTGCGTGTTTAGTATGTATATTAAAATAAAAATTGGAAAGTCTTCATATAGAGAAAATAGTCCAAAGATGTTGGTTTGAATTATATTATATTTCATTGTAAAATGTGACATAATTTATAATAGTCATTTATATCAGAAGTTATACACTAAATTTTACTTTTTTTATACTATTACTTAGATGGGACATTTGCACGCATTTAAAACGAATAAACAGAATATTATTTGCCATAATTAAGATAATACAAGCATTATAAGAAATACTTTGACTAATAGATGTATTTATAATGCCGACGTGATTGATTTTGATAAGTTTTACCTAATAAATGTTCCATGATAAAATAGCACACGATACCGAGTAAAAATAACAATCGGAATATTGAAAAAATCTAGCTTCTATTTCGATTTGAATTTCTGTCACATTTACGTGCACTAGATTATGAACGAATAGATATATATATATGAACAGTGTACCTTTCGGTTGTTGCAGAAGAGGATTTGGACGAGCTGACCATGCACGCCGGCAGGCACAGGCCCGAGGAGCTGACCAAGCTGGCCAGCATCACCAAGTTCACCAAGAAGGAGATCAAACTCATCTATCGAGGATTTAAGCAGGTATTCTAGAGACTTATCTCTATGGGATCACCGTGGACACGAGCTATAACGTAACTCCCTAGACCCTTTCCTAACCGGGGAAGGTGCATTATTCAACTAGGCTACAACGACAAATTAATTAATAATTCCAACTCCACAATAAGAATGTATTCTCCTAATAATAAAGTTGTATCAATGTGTCCAAAATTTAATAAAAATGAATTGATAATTCTGGCGTCTGCTATCAAACTACTCAAAGGTATTTGAAATTTCGTAAAATTAAGGTAGATGGCTCTTTTAAATAATGGAACGGTAGATGTATTCATTTGAAAAATGCAACATATGTAGTGTCGGCTGTAGCATAGTTGGATAATGCACCTTTCCCGGATTGGAGAGAGATCCAGGTTCGAATCCCGGTAGCATCAACAGTATATTTTTCTATAAAACTGATTATATATGTATATCTTTCTAATTAATACATTTAATTAGTATTTTATAAAAAATATTGTATTTTAAGAAGTTTGCTTTTTGACTATTTTGTTTTTTTTTTTGCCATTTTAGTACTGCTGCATCGGCGTAAAATAAACAGTACACCTGCAGCTTTATCTGTACATTTTATATATTATTATTATTATTATTAGAATGGTACGTATTTTTATATTGGTAATATTTTCATAATTATTTAGAACAGCGGTATAAAATCGAGCTTTGTTTCATCCGCAGCATTGTGAATGGCGTAGAATTAAAGCCTTACAAATATTTGGATGGAATCAAAGCTGAACAACGGCCGACCAATGAAATGGCTCACTTTAATGCGAATTTTATTACGAACAACTGGCAGGTACGAGCTAAACGATTGGACCTTAAGTACACCATTAATATAAAGCTTTCTTTATACAGGATGATTCAATAAGAAATGTGATAATTTCATAATTTAATAAGAAATACTAAATAATGTATTAAGGAGAACACATTCTTATTGTGAAGTTGTAATTATTCAGAACATTGGACTGTGATGATATTTGAAATATTAATTAAATATATTAATAAGAAAGATATTGTTGTTGCGCCACCGGATTCGAACCTGGATCTCTTGTCCAACTATGCTACAGCGACGAAATTTTTAGCGACAAATTTTCGAACTTACGTGTTACCTTTTTGATATGAATACATTATTAGAAAGAGCCATCTACCTTATTTTTGCGGAATCTCAAATACCTTTGAGTGATCTGACAGCAGACACCAGAATTATCAATTCATTTTTATTAAATTTTGGACACATTGATACAAATTTATTATTAGGAGAACACATTCTTATTGTGGAGTTGGAATTATTCAGAACACAGCTCTTTTAATTAGTATTTAAAATATCACATAGTTACGTTCTGAATAATTACAACTTCGCACTAAGAATGTGTTCTTCTTAATAATATACAAGTTCTATTAATGTGTCAACAAAGTTGATGGTTAATACACCTTCCCCGGATTGGAAAGAGATCTGGGTTCGAATCCCGGTAGCAACAATAATATATTTTTCGACGAAACTGATTACATATGTATGTCTTTCTAATTAATACATTTAATTAGTATTTTATAAAAAATTATTGTATTTTAATAAGTTTGGTTTTTAACTATTTTGTGTTTTAGTTAATGAGTTCTCACCTTGTTTCGTGTTGCTTCCTCACGACTGAGTATCGTGATCTCTCTGAACTTCCGTCCTCTTGACTGTGCACCTCTTAGGGCTGTCATCAGAGCGGTGCCTTCCACTCGATCGATCCAATTTGTCCTCTTCGTCCTTACAGCTTCTCTTTTTGCAAGACGCCCAAAAAATTTAAGGATAAATCCTAAATAAATATCACACAAATGGTTGAAAATATCACACAAATGGTTGGAAATATCACACAAATGGTTGGAAATATCACACAAATGGTTGGAAATATCACACAAATGGTTGGAAATATCACACAAATGGTTGGAAATATCACACAAATGGTTGAAAATATCACACAAATGGTTGAAAATATCACACAAATGGTTGGAAATATCACACAAATGGTTGGAAATATCACACAAATGGTTGGAAATATCACACAAATGGTTGGAAATATCACACAAATGGTTGAAAATATCACACAAATGGTTGAAAATATCACACAAATGGTTAGAAATATCACACAAATGGTTGGAAATATCACACAAATGGTTGAAAATATCACACAAATGGTTGAAAATATCACACAAATGGTTGATAATATCACACACATGATGGAGACTTGTTTGCTTTGTCACAGTCAACAGTCTAAGTGATCAGAATGGGTCAATGTCAAGAAAGGAGAAAAAATTTAATAGATTTAAAGTAAAACTGACCAGATATGTAAAAGATAAGTTTTAGTAAAAGAAAATACATAAATCTTGTTTATATTAGAGCATATATATGAGTGCTTATGTATGCACTATGTTAAGAATTCAATAAATAAACGCTCGGGCGGTGGTGGGCGGAGGCAGGTATACGCGGTCTCCCTCCGTACCGTCAATTCAATAGCAAACGTGGTTTGGACCGGAGCACATCGGGGCTTAGCCTCGAATGCATTTTTTGAAAACAACCGATCTGTAGGTTAAATGATGACGAATTTTTTTATTGTTTACGAATATCTCTTCAAAAACAATTAAAGTCGTACTTTATACAAAACGATATTATAACAATTTAAGAATTATTATTTGAATCACCCTGTATTGTTCTATATCCGCTTTTCAGCTTGTAATATTATGACTTTGATAAGTATCTATATCCGTATTTCGTTATTGTTCAGGAAACAGAAATTCGCTAGTGAATACGTTCAAATGATTTTATTAACGTTTTATATTCATTTTGAAAATATTTTCATTGTCTTGCTTCACGCACCGCGTCTGAGAACTTACTACCCAATATCGATGCACATACACACAGACCAAAACGACTCAGAAAGCCGCTCGGGAAGCTCTCAAAATGTGACACAGATTTGAGACATACTTCATCCATGCACCTGTTTCACTCGGTTTTGCCAAATCTTTCGTGGACGTCTTCTGTTTCTGGTTGCGGAGCGACCTCTTTCCGAGCAGCACCGAGTGCAGATGTCGCCCGTGTCGTCGATCAGCTGGCAGCGGCAGTGATGGTGTCGCTTTCTTTACTTCTTTTCAACATACCCAGCGCTCTGAAAGAGCTCTATTACTCGGGTTCTTCAGCCATGACGTTCTCCTTCTTCCAGAACCCCGACTTCCATCAATCTTCCCCTGCATCACGAGGTGCAAGATCTCTCTAGTCGAAACATTTTGTTTTTTAATTTTTTGTAAAAACTCATTTACAATACTGAAAAAATATTTTCGATATCTTGAAATACGGCAGAATTACACGTGTTCAAAGTTGCGTGTTTTAAAAACGATCGGTTTACGTCACATCTTCCGAGTCGACAAGTCAATAGCGTGCTAGTATTGTTTAGTTACTGGGCGGTACGGGCGAGAGATGTGATGTCACACGGTGTATATGATAATCTGAAAGTTTTTCAGCAAGTCCAACTCTTTGATCGCCAATATCTCCGAAAGTATTGCGCATTTTGAAAAAATTCAAAAGCATTATGATCAAGATTATTTGATTGGGTCTTGATTGATCAATAATCGAAGCGGCGCGACTCCTCAGTCGCGAGTAATTTCATCACACGTACGACCTAAATGCACATCGCTAGACAAAATCGAGCAGCCGGTCCGCGATCTAATATTAAAATAAAGGTGATTTTCGTTTGAGAGGTTAATTTTTCGAATCGGCAACACTTTTTCTAGCGACAGCTGACAGCTGATTTGTGCTCAGTTTAGTTTGCTATTTCACCATGACTTACTGTAGAACAACGCTTGCAAATTTATTTCGAAAATCGTGGTTAAGTTCGCGAAACTTACCATCCATTTTACTGTTGATATAATCGTCCATCCGAGTGCATCGTTTTGGAACCACGCATACTCTAATTGATAATACATAGAGACGTCGTGCAGTGCGCACTGTAGAAGCTGCTGCTGCAGTGGAGTGTAGTATTGAGGAAGACCCGAATGAGTCAATTCGCCATCGTGCACATGGATCCATGATTACTGACGAAAAGAAAACGTAGATCCCGCGCCGAATAGGATCTACCGATCTACGGAATCGCCGAAGGGGGGGCGCTAAAGGAAGGAAATAAGGGAGGGACTTGGATGGATTAACGGGGATAAGGATCGTTGATGGGACAGGGAATCCAGTCAAAGGACCAGTGGATCTCGGGGAATCGGGAATCTGAAAGACTGCTCGCCTTATCTAGTGTATGACGCCTTCGTTACGATCCCACAAACAGCACGCGAAGACGGCGATGTCACTCACTTCACCCGCGGCTCACAATACCACTGCACACAAATTACAGGATCACAATATAACAGTGCTGATGCTCCGGAGGTAAACAATATCCACACCGATATTGCGGTACCGCAACCGAACAAGTATCGCATCGCGTTAACGTCTGCTGACGTCAAGGTCACTATTCACACACTGGTCAAGAGCAGTAGGGGAAAATAATGGATAGGAATTTAAATGTGGAAAGGTGTCGATAGTAAAAATGTGTTTCGTTCCCCAATTTAACAATGACATTAATGTGGAAGAGGTGTGGCTTCAAGAAGACGGCGCACCATGCCACACAGCGCGCGCCACAATCTATTTATTGAAGGAAACATTCGATGAGCGCATAATTGATCTGTGAATCGGCCTCCAAGATCGTTTGGGCTATTTTCTGTGGGAGTATGTATGAAGTCGCCGATAAACTAGATAAGACATATGACTTGGAAGCCAACATTGGCTCGAATATACCACAGATCTTGGTATATAAACACTAGTGGTATAGAATATTTCATTAGTACGTTATTTATTTGTATTATTTCATTTTAAAGTTCTATATCGATATAATATATTTTTGGTTTTTAAATGATATGCATTTGAGTAGAATCTCGCTCTTTTGACTATGTTCCTCTTAGAGCTATCACCAGAGAAGTGCGTGTTGGTCAATCCAACGGGTGGGGGATATTTCACTTCTTCTACGTCCTTCAACAAGGCTCTCCTATTCTTGCAAGATGTCCAAAAAATTTATGGATTCATCTCAGACAAATGATTGAAAGTCTGTCTCGATGTTTTGCTCCTGCACAATGGAGACTTGTTTTCTTTGACCGGATGCGGCAGAACCGATTGAATGATCAGGATGGGAAGTAGGTGTATGTGGTATGTGGACCCAATTTCAATAGCCAATATGGTGTGGACCGGAGCACATCGACGATTTCACATGCGCGTGTATTTTTAAAACAACCGAACTGTGATCGGATTCATCTCAGGTTGAGAGTCTGTCCTCGATGTTCAGCTCCTGGAAAAGGGAGACATTTGTGCGTCTCGCCTTCCGTGGTGTTGCGCTTACGCAACACGTGTCTCTCGCGCCTCACTGTCAAATCAAACTCTATTAAGCCATCAATAATTCGACTAAATTGTACAAGAGCAGCAATTAATCTCATAACTATTTTTCATTAAACAAAATATATTTTATAATTTATCAATCTAATTAAATATTAATCACAATTCGACGCCCCCACCCCTGCCGGCGTCTCGGGGTTGGCTGGAGGCAAAACAAAGGCTGTACCGGGTTCACCCTTCACATCCGCTAATTGCGTTTCTCCTGAGAGCCCTTCGCCAGATTTTAAAAAGGATTTCTGCAATGTACGCCGCGCTGTACGGAACTAGTCCTGGATCACGATTGTGGTGTTATGTAGAACGCCGCGACATTAGAGGGAAGCGCGTCAGTTATGTGAGTTGTTGTACGTAATACTATTATACACAACGCAAGTTATTAATGATAAAATAATAAGAACCCTACACTTTCCCGGAATCGTTACGTAAGTTTTCACTCAAGTATCGGTTACTCTCAACAAAAGCAAGAAAAATTTAATCTCCGAGAATCTATATCTTCCCAGAATTTCCCATCGAGAGATCCACACCCTAATAAAACTGCGGTAAAGTGAACAATGATTTATCCTAATCAGTTCTTAAATCATAATGTTATATTACAGTTGACCAACTTGAATAACATATTTTAATAGATATTGGTACGATAAGATCCCGTGGACAATCCAAATTGTAACAAGAAAGGAATAATGGCAAATTCACCTCCAGTTGACTCGCACTTGTGTAGTTAAGAACGGAGATATCACTGCACTCCTGATACTGAAAAACACCGCTTCTTTTTCATGTTCGTTTACGTTACGCACGGTGTTACTCTCGACAGTTAAAATAAACAGACAATAAATGACAGGTCGGCGTCGGAATGCAATCTGATACTGGAAGTAGGCCAGAAAATGACAGGAATAAAAAGGTTTATGGGAAAGACAGAATACACAGGGAATAATCATAATTATGCCCTGTTTTTATCCAATGCTGGATGAAGGCCTCCGCAAGTGTCTCTCACTTTTCTCTACCCGTAGTTATACTGTGCCTGGATGACTGCAATTGTCTAACAGGCCTCCAAATTATACAATGTAAATTTTAGTGATATCATTTAGCGCCGAACTGCCTGCCTGAAAGGACGTGTTTCGCGATTATTTCAAAGCGTCACTTTACCGATAAGGCATCCCTTGAAGATGTATAATGAGATTTAACGTTGGGACAACAGGGACGGGCCTTGGGCCCGTTTAATGTAACTGTACGACAAAGTTATCGATTTATCACAATTGAAAATCGCAAAGTGTCTAGTTCAATATTAATATTGGCTTTGTTTCACGCGTCAGGGGGGAGATTGGGGCGACTGGGATCGCAGGAAGGGGTATTCGAGCAGTGGCGTCACACTCGCGTTAAGAAAACAATCTTAAAAATATATCTATTTATCTTCTCTTCTACCTATCTTTAAAATGTCTTCTTTATGAAGAAATGGAACAACGTGCAATTGACATGCAACACTGGAGGCGTTCGGAGGTTCTAGTCGAAGGACCTGTGAAATTCGAGGACTGCTCCCCTTACCTTGTGCACGATGCCTCCGCTTCCGAATTGAAGACGGCGATGTCAAAAGTTCACCCACGGCACACAAACATCAAACAAACCGTGATCAAAACAGAATATCACAAAATGCAGCTGAAAGGTCCACACCGCGAATGCTGTCGCGATGCCGAGATCGAACAAATATCGGTCAAGTTGACGTTTGCTTGCATAAAGGTGTGCAAAAAGTGTGTTTACGAATTCGGAACAATACATATTTACATATTTATTAACATACAAAAAGGAATTCTTATCACTACTTGTGTCTGACCTTAGTGTGGCAACTGTATACCTGCGAGCTCTGCTCGAAATACAAGCGAGTAACGTACAATTCAGTATAACTCATACAGAATACTGTTCGGATTGGCGCGTTATTGTAGCGCATCTACAATCTTCACCGAAGGCCGTATACACGGATTCGTTCCGCTTCTGAGACATCGAGTCGCGGGCGGGAAGCTGCGGCTGGAGCTCGGCACTCAGCACCGACTCTCTGGTGCGAGCGGCGCTCTCGTGGAAAGCTGGTTCCCTCACCAGAGAGTGGCAACGCCTACAGATACAATAATGGCCGTGATTAAAGTATTTATATTACGTTTAAATGTAGGTAAATTATTTTTCACTTTTTAATGTATTATTCAGAGTGTGAACATACCTAGTCCACAACATTTTATGGGTGAATACCTTATTAAATTACGAGTCGAAAATGTTCAAGAAATATGCTCATAATCTCAACCGTGTCGGGGATATATAAGCGTTAAAAAAAATTTGAACTATTTGGTAAATATAAATTAATATATTAATTATAAATATATACGGCTTCACCGGGATTCGAATTTAATAAATTTAATAAAAATGAATTGATAATTCTGGCGTCTGCTATCAGATTACTCAAAGGTATTTGAGATTCTGTAAAAATAATGTAGATGGCTTTCAAATAATGGAACGACAGATGTATTAATTTGAAAAAATGTAACATATAGGTTCGAAAATTTGTCACGAAAAATACAGGCGTTATAACACAATTGACGCAAAAACAATATTTTTCGACAAAATTGATTTTATATGTATATATTTATAATTAATACATTAATTTAGTATTTAAAATATCACAGAGCGTCTGTTCTGAATAATTACAACTTCGCAATAAGAATGTGTTTTCCTTAATAATTTGGTAAATATTTATAGTACGTAGACTTATGATTTGTGATTTGACTGGACATGGACACATCGAATGGGACGAATCTTGTTTTATTTAAGGAATTTATTCGGGTACGGGTGACTCGTTGGGGCTCTTTAGGTGGGCAGTTAGGCCGGCCTGCGCGGGTGGGACTCCACTTACGGGTCTACCTCTCACTCTTCATGCCTCGTGTTTCGCATCTCCGTTAGTCTGTCCGTGTAAGTGTGACTCAGTCTATTTTGTGTCTCGTCCACTGTCCCTCTTTTGGGAGTGTTTTTTGATGAATGAATCCCTGTGTGTATGCCTTGAACTGCTGCACCTTAATTTATCATCTAAATTTTAATCTTAAGTACTAATAACTATATTTTTATAACTTTTTCGTTTTGCTTATGCTTAAATATGTAATAGAATTGAAGTAGCGTATTTTCTTAGGTTTAATGAGTGGGACTAGCTTCTAAATCAGTCCCGGGAAAGGGTGGGTCTCCAACTGTACTTTAAAAATAAAAAAGTATCTAGACATCAAGCTTAACACGATTTTGTAAAAATTTAAAACAATAATATTTTCTGTAACAGTGCAGAATTTGCACATATTCCTATAACATATCGCGGATTAGGTATGTTACATCCTGTATAATAATATTTCTAAACTTCAATATTATGCAACGATATTTACAGAAAGCAAGATCGTTGAGTGCTTTGTTGTATGGTTCGAATTTCGTGGAATTTTCTCGCGCACGTGCGTCGGGGATCCTAGACTGACCATCGCAAAAATCATTTTGAAAGATTCAAGCGCAGCTCGGACTGTGTGTGAGGTGGCACCGTCTTATTCTCCCTCGACCCAATTCGGCCACCAATATTTTCCAATATGTGATTATAAAGATCACCATAAATGGTCACAGCATTGTCGTTATTATTTAGATAAAATGTTTTATTAAGTTTAACACGTTATTGAGGCGTTAGATATTCTATAATAAATTGTAATCAATTGCTCTATATTATTACTAAATGCGAACTGACATATGTTTGTTTAATCGAAATGGTGATAAAACTAAATCGGCCTGAAACATAATATTCACCCTGTATTTTAAACGCTTATTGTTTAGTTTGATAATTTTGTCTGCACTATCAACATAAACCGCACAACCTGAAACAATTTCGTAGTATGTCCAAATTAGCGCACATTTTCTCTACGATACGATGAATAATCAAAGAAACGAAACCGCGTTACACACGAATATAGCAAAACACGGTGGCAACACAAGGTCTGCTCCCCGGATTAGTTGAGCTTAGCGCGCGCCGGTAATAATGATTACTTCCCCCCGGGCCGAGGGTTGTTTAATCCACCCTCGCCGAGAAGGCTTCAGGTTCAGGGCAGCCGACCGAGAACGATTTGCTTCGCGCGCGATTGTCCCTATTTGATTTTCTTTATAAATTTTACATCGCAAGGGATTATCCAATTAAAATGCACCCCTGGTCGGCGAGTCGAGAAATATGGTTCATACTAATATTTATTTTATTAGAAAATTATACAGTTTATCTGTAAATACAAAGTCCAAGATCGTGTGTATATTTTAAACAGTGAGAATAATTTAAATATGACTGATTTCAAAACGTAAATCACCGCGCAGGGTAGGGAAGGAAGCAGGGAAACCTTGGTCCGGGATGAGGCTCGCCTTACATTGAATATGATGGCTCCGTCACCCCGCGCAGTCGCCGCCGAGATCGCACAAATGATGAGCAGATCTCCGCTTCCAATTGAAGACGGCGATATCACAACTTCACCCGCGGCAACAAACAATACGTGATCGAAACACAATGTCACAAAATACAATTCAATATTCCGCTATATCAGTGATGAGTGTTTGTCCGGTGATGATCTCGAAGTGACAGATTTCGTACGCAAGGGTGAATAAAGCCATAGATAAAGCGTAAAATTGTATATATTGACAATGGTGAATGTAAATAAGAGGTAAATCCTGCGTCGATAGGATCTAATGAACGAATCGCGCGATCTCCGGGTCTCGCGTCCCACGGATTGAATTACGACGATTCCGGTCGTAAACAGGAATCACCGCAGGTTGGGTAAAGGAAGGAAATAAGGGAATTCGGATATAATGGATAAGGGTCGATGATAGGATAGAGAATCCAGTCGAAAGACAGTAATCTCGGATTCGGAAGGACTGCTCGCCTTACCTTGTGTCACCCCTGCAGATTACGCAAACTGATTCCAATCGAAGATGGCGATATCACAACTTCACCCGCGGCACACAGACAATGCGTGATCAAACACAGTATCACAAATACAGTGCTGGTGCGCTGGAGCTGAACAAATCCACACCGCGAATGCTATCGCGACGTCGCGTTCGAACAAGTATCGGTCACGTTGACGTCTGCTGACGTCAAGGTCACATTTCACACTAAAGACGAGCATTAAGAAGTATTGGTTGGGAAATTTGGACGGGGAAAAGGTGTCAGTACATGAGTCGAATTCGAAATGTCTCAATAAATAAAAAATTACCCGCCTTTGCACGCTATTATGATTATATTTGATAATGTTATAAACGAAAAATTACTGCACGATACCTCAATATGCAAAGCAGCTGCAACTCAATTTTTATAAAATGTTCAGGAGCAACAAAAATTTGTTTAACATATTACAAAAGTTACAAAATACACTTTGGTAGACTGTTTATGCAGAAATAGGGCGGCTGAAAAATTTAATTGATTTTTTAATTTATCTCGTACTTATAATGAACGTTTGGAGTTAGCTGAATTTCTTTACAAAAATTGTAAAATATTATTGGGAGTTGTAGCATAGTTGGATAATGCACCTTTCCCGGTTTGGAAAGATGTGCAGGTTAACTCCCTGTTATCCAACAACGCAACAACAATATTTTTCCTTAAAATTGATTTTATATGTACATATTTCTAATTAATATATTTAAGATGAGTTATTATCATTACTTATCAGTGGGACTGCCCCCAGATTGTTGACTTGCTTGACTTTCGCGCACCATCGAGGTCGCAGAGGCACAATTCATTGTTCTATCACAGTGGTAATGTCAGAAGTCGTGCACTAGCTAACTCCGCAGTCCCCAGAATGAATATGCGGAGGTAGTCGACATTTTTTCTGCAAAAAAACTCTTTATAGGACTTTATAGATTGCTTTATTTCATTATATTATTATTATTTATTTGTGTTATTTTACAAATTGTGTTAATGCTTAAATAATGGAGTTAGCCGCTTTGCAACTTCTAACGTGAGCCGTTGTTGTTCCAGGAATGTCCCTCGGGAATGGTAGATGAGGACAGCTTCAAGAGTATCTTCGCGCAGTTCTTCCCTCAAGGAGGTATGATTTTAACATATTTATTACATCTCTTACATACATAATATTCATTCATCAGAGATGGCCTGTTTTTCACATCACTTCGTGCACATTGTGCCATTCGTCAGTTGGGTGAATTTGAATGTGCCCAGTAGCAGGTGAAACTGAATACATGTTTTGTAATTTAATACATTTTTAATACATATCTTTAAGAGTACAAGTTATAATTTATTTTTATCAATATCAAGCTAATCTGGATCTTAAAAATTAAAAAAATCAAAATATTATTATCAATATTTGAAGACGTCCAAGAACACGCAATTACTAGATTTTCACCTTCAAAGGCTTACTTTCTTACCTACTTACTTACTTACCATCACGCCGTTTTAGGCAGAGAGGATAGAGCGCCACACTCATCTGTACTGACACACAATTCTCGCCTCGTCCATTTTCATACATCTTCTCATACAAACAGAACCATCCTCCAGTATCTGGTTTGTCTGGTCGTGCCAAGTCTTCCGCGGACGTACTCTATTTCTGGTGCCATCAACACTTGCGTCATATGACCAAACCATCTGAGTGATCCTTTCTTAATCTTACTCACTATACTAACATCAGCTTTACATTTTTCCGTATTTCTTCATTCTGTCTACGCCTAAGTGATTTCATTTCCACTGCATTCAGTCTACTTTCGTTGCTCTTCTGCCAGCTCCAGGCCTCACTTCTCATACTTCAGTGTCGGTACCAGGACTCCACTGTGCACCGCTAGTCTTGATATAATTCCATTCAAAGCGCCGTTCATTTTAGGTACTGTCATTAAACAAATCATTAATTATTAATAAGAACACATTCTTATTAAGAAGTTGTATTCAGAACATAGGACTGTGATATTTTAAATATTAATTAAATATATTAATTATAAATATATACATATAAAATCAATTGTTTTTGCGCCACCGAGATTCGTACCTTTCGGTTTACTCAAAGGTATTTGAGATTCTGTAAAAATAATGTAGATGGCTTTCAAATAATGGAACGACAGATGTATTCATTTGAAAAATTGTAATATATAGGTTCGAAAATTCGTCATGAAAAGTACTGGCGCTATAACACAATTGGTAGTGTACTTCCCCGGGTTGGAAATAGAGATCCGGGTTCGTATCCCGGTGACGCAAAAAATTTATTTTATATGTATATATTTATAATTAATACATTAATTTAGTATTTAAAATAAATAATAGATATAAATCTCATAGAGACGAAGCTATTTTGTATTATATTTAATGGAAAGATATGGAAGCGTGGGTAATTACAGGACTTGCGACACTATTTTCGGCTGGCTTAAGTGATCACTTTATATAAATAAGCTACACTATCGCCATCTATGGAGTAAATTTGATATTCATTTCCCTGAAACAGCATATATGTCACAATGAGAATCTAATTATTTAATGCGATATTCTTTATCTATTAAATGTTTCGAACGACTTAAAAATCATTATTATATATTATTAGAAATATTAGAACATGTCCAAGAACACACAATTAGTGGATTTTCACCTACTGAGGCACTCTTATCAAACAAATATCAGATATCTCATGGAGACGAACCTATTTTATATTATATTCAATGGAAAGATATGGAAGTATGTAACATATCAAAAAAATTGATAGATATGGAGATTGATTGAACTTTAACTTTATTTTGATTTGAACAGAAATATATCATATTTACATCTTTACACACAGTTAAATACGTTGCCCAACTAGGCTAGCCTCTTTTAGGGCAAATTATATATATAACCAAACCTCATCGAAGGCAAAACACAGTGAGATCGAATACATACACAGCATATATTGTAAAAATATTTAAGGAGAGAGAGAAAAAAAAAAAATGTATATATATATAAAATATAATACAGAACGCGATCAAAAACGTTTGCATTATCGAAAAACGACAGTGTAATGTGCAATTTCTGCCCGAGAGATACTCATTGCTGACGCGTATTGCCGAATGATTGACAAGTTTTTGGTACTGCAACTTCAGCTATTTCCAAGGTTCAACAACAGGACACAATTTCAGCAAAGCGGGGCCACTCCATACACAGCTAAAGTCTCAATAATTAGCAGGTACGGAGACATACCCTGGACACCTCGGTCAACGGACCTTCTTACACCGTGCGACTTTTTTTGTGGGGATACCTCAAGCGGAGAGTTTCCAGCGACAATCCTCGAACAATTCAGGCCTTACAAGAAAATATCCACCGTGAAGTTGCCGCCATTGAACCGACGCTTTGCTCTCGCGTGTTCGCAAATTTAAGCGTCCTATTGCAAGAGTGTCTTGAGAGACGATATTGTTTATAAAATGTACAATCCGCATCGTTAAACACCATTTTGTATAAATAAAATATGAGAATAACTTTGTATTTTTTTTAAATTTAATATTAAACTAGATATTCCGTTGTACATCCTTCAGTCTTGTAATCTTGGCCCATTTAGGTGAACACAGTGCTAGACTGACGACCTTATTCTGGAAGGATTGGAATTTATTCTTGTGACCGCGTGACCCCAGACGGGGAGGCAGGTCGTAAGCTTTGTAATTACCCATACTCTCATATATTTCCATTAAATACAATAAAAAATAGCTTCGTCTCTATGTGATATCTATTGTTTGTTTAAAATATTATTCATTATTTTAGATCATAGATTATTATGTGAAAAAGAGTATAATCAAAAGTTATAAAAATATTATTGTCAGTAATATACAATACAAGAATGTGTGGGTAGTTAGGTAAGCACAAATGAAAAATGTTTTATTTTGATTTCTACCCACATCAAGTACTTAATTACTCACCATCACACCGTTTCCCCGTGGGGGTAGGCAGAGAGGATAGAGCGCCACACTCTTAAGTCCTGATACACAATTCGCATCTCATCCATATTCATACATTTTCTCATACGAGCTCGCCGATTGTTGAGGCTTCTAACAGAACCATCACCATTATCTGGTTTACCCGGTCGTGCCAAGTCTTTCGCGGACCTCTTCTATTTCTGTGTAGTGGCAATTTATTAAATATTCTCAGAGCACAAAATAATAAAGTGCGTTGAGCGAATTTTGTATTAAATTTCGGCACTGAATAGTATCCTAAGGCTTTGCTCCTGGTTTTCTTCTGATCGGATCGTGGAAAAAAAGTTAATTTTTTCATAAAAAATAGTTTTAAGATTGCTCTGATTAACAGTTGACTTATATACAATTCTTATTATTTATTATTAGTATAACAAGTCGGTTTAAAAATTTCTTCTATTTCCAGACGCTTCCAACTACGCACATTACGTCTTCAACACCATCAAGAGGAAGCAAGGCAGCAAGATTAATTTCGAGGTAAGTTTTCCAGTCATTTTTAAATACTGAACTGCTCGAATACTCGTCGGGGGGGTAACCTCAGCAATTACATGCTTACATACAGATTATTAAACAAGCATGGCAAACATTATATATATAGACAAGTAGAAAATTGAATGAAAATCATCTAATTGTTCGGCGTTTTTAACACTTTTTCTAGCGACAGCCAGTTTGACAGCTGACAGCTGATTTGTGCTCATTTTGGTTTGACTTACGCGAGAACAACGCTCGCAAATTTATTTCGAAAATCGCGGTTCATTTTCGGTCGTCATAATCGTCCATCCGAGCAAATAATTCGAATAACCATTAAATATTCTTCCATATTTAATTACCCGTACTTCCATATTTTCCCATTTAATATAAAATAAATAGCTTCGTTTCTATAAGATATTCGTATTCTAGTATAATATGTTAATCATTTGTCACATACACAGATAAAGAATATAGCTTTCACATTTCTAATAAAAATTAGATTCTCATTAGTGACATCTATGCTGTTTAGGGAAATGAACATCAAATTTCAGACCATAGATGGCGACAGTGAAGTTGCAGTTAATACTCGAAGTGTTTCTGCATGGTAACATATATACAACTTCCATATAGACCACTTAAGTCAGCCGAAGACAGGTCGTAAGCCCTTACTTCCTTATTTTACCATTTAATATAATATATTGTAAATCAGATGACTTTTGGAACAGCTGTGAAGGGTCCGCCATATTTAACTATCGGATATCGGGATGAACCTTTGAAAAGTAAATATTTTTTTACTAATACAAATTTTTTACTTTAGTAGCGTTTTTTACTAATGTAAAAAGTTACCGGCCCCGAAACTTGCTGGTAATTTTTTTGAATATACGTTTAGTGAAAAGCAATATTTCACAGGTGTCGCTGATCATAGATAACTTCTGAGGGTATCGACGAGGCTTTCTTATACCATTAGAATACGTGCCGAGATTTCGAACGGTGGCGTCTACGTTTCATGCATAATTCACCCCAAGCTTCAACCCTTTGTCGGAGGCTTTTCGGAGAGCAAGACCTGATTCATTGTGGTGTCGACAGATGCCGTCAATGATTTTGAAACTATCTGGATCCATAAATGATGAACGACCCTTGTTAGGGTTTAATATTAATTGGCATAACTTGCGTATCTTTTTCCCTTTCTTTCCTCCCCTATCACTGAGCAAAAGGAAGAAAAAAGATGTCGCAGTGATTTAAAAAGCCTTAATCCCGCTCAAACATAATTATTATTTTCGCTAGTGTTAGTATACACACCGCAACGCTTATATTTATGGTGGAGAGGAATCAACAAATTTACCAACATCATTATAATCTTCATCAATTTTCAAGGACACACCGCGTGCCCTTGAAACCACATATATCCGCGTTCATATTCCTACCTTTGATCTATCCTACTGCTTGCTTTCAGTGTGAATTGTAAACCTGACGTCATCGGGTGTCACTTGATCAATATCGTTTGATTGCGATGTGGACAGTTACCTCCAGTGCAGTGGAGCACTGTTTTTTATGTGATCATAGTGTTCATTGTTTGTGTGTGTCGTGGATGAACAGTGACACCACCGTCTTCAGTCGGGAGCGGAGATCGTTGACTATACTCGTGTCATTATTTGAGTTAAGGCGGAGATTGTTGGTCCTTCGAAAATCCATTTCCCCTTCCTGTATCCGTCTCCCGATTGCTTCATCATCTTGAGGTGATTCCGACTTACAACCGGAATTATCATAATTCATTCCACGGGAAATACGACCCGCAGATTGCACAATATTTTCACTTTAATCTTGTTTCATGTTGTATTTAGATGTATTTTGCCTCGTATTTATGAAATATGATTTGTTTGCCAAATTGCCTTGAAACAGGCTTACCTAGTTGGGCAATGCATTTTATTATGAATTAACATGAAAGATTATAATTTCACAAAATTGTCAGAGGGGCTCGCACTCCGAACAGTGGACTGCTCTATAGTTAAGACGAGAGTCTTATTAACTATAGACGCCCTCCGCTTAGCGGGCGTTCGATTGGCAATCAAGAAGAACGTCGAAACCTATCTGCTTCTGTTTACTTAGGTGTTGCACACACCTGGGGATGGTAATTTTCTCATGTGGAAATATATGCACAATCCATGTTCATTATAGTAAAGCATTTTAATATTAAATATTTTTATATTGGTTCATTTCTCTTCTCATTATGTTCTGTACAATAAAATACATTTGTGACATGGTACTCGCATTACGTGACAGATGGTCAAACAAGATGGGGGGGAATTGAATGAATGGATCGACATGACAATACACCATCTCTATCCAGCTTGTGCACCCGAGGGGAGCGAATCTATTACAATATGCAGTATTCTATTCGAAATGAACGTGACTATTCTGATGTTTGTTATATGTGGGTCTATACAAGTTACCAACTGTCAAATATGACAGTAAAGTGGGTACCGTGTGGACTTATACTTTATACTACCGGGTGGGTTTAGACTGGAGTCTCCGACGTTTAAATATATCGCTGTCTCCTAGATATCCCTTTTTAGCGAAGCTCTTGCCGAGGTAGATGTCATTTCGCCTTGGGGAAATCTCTTATCTTCGTAAGCAGGGTTGTCGCGAGTCTCGCTTCCCGGTTAAATATCCCGGCATCCCGGCAAAAACAATTAACAAGACTGAAAGTATAGAACGCCGCACATTTTTATCCTGATACACAACAGTCGTCTTATCTTAATTTATTCATATGTCAAAATTTTATAAGATGTGGAAAGGTCTCCGGTCACTCAATTGTATGCGTGATGTGAAGGCAAGAGGAAAGCGGTAGATTGATACATTTGAGATGTGGTGCTGGAGGCATATGTATACGTATATAATAAAATCTTTGGCGTCTCCTAGCGATTATTTTTCAAAGTACGTATTCGTAATAAAAAAAGATGATTGTTTTCGAATAAATGGAACTTTAGATGCGTTGATTTGAAATAACTGCAAGATATAAGATCGAAAATTTGTCAACTATTTACAAAGCTGACGTAGGATAATTGGATAACGCACATCCCCGGATAGGACGCCTGTATGGTTACCGTCTTCTTAGCTTTCCGAAAAAAGGGTGGCAATACTCATGAACAACAATTTAAGCTAGTTGTATGTGTCTTCGAATTTTCTGCTCTGTGCCAGTGTTCGTGAGTAGTGCGCCCAAAAAAATAGCCTATTCAGCTACCCCGCATCTTGTTATTTGGGATGCGTATTGTATTTTTGTTTTACGTGATTACCAAGGGTAGTAGTATTTAATGTTCAACCCTGTCCGAGTACAGACCGACCCCGGGGATTCGACATAACACTCTTCCTCCATAATAGCCTTTTCTCTGGGGGTGGCTTTTCTATATTTCTAGTATTTTTCTTTAACTATACATAGTTTACAGTGACCACGGTACGTGTACAATAATATATAAAGACCCTGATAGATAATGTTAAATTATTTAATGTTGGGCACATACCATGTTAAAAAATACACATTTTTTATGGTTAAAAAAATTAGGAATACTGTAATTAAACTTACGTAGAAAATAAATATCAATCGGATCTGAGATTAACGAAGCCAATTCCCAATTCTCCTATACAAAGAAATCAAATAATAAACATTTAAGCCGTTTCGACTACCTAATATTTAATTACTTTAATTTACCGAATATCTCCTGTCTTATAGACGCATATCAATGTAAGCTCCTGTCTTGAGGACACATGTCAATGTAAGCTTCTGTCCTGTTGACACATGTCTATGTGAGCTCCTGTCTTGTGGACACATGTCAATGTTAGCTCCTGTCTTGTGGACACATGTCAATATGAGCTCCTGTCTTGTGGACACATGTCAACGTAAGCTCCTATTTTGTGGACACATGTCAACGTGAACTCCTGTTTTGTGGACACATGTAAATGTGAGCTTCTGTCTTGTGTAAACATGTCATCGTGAAATCTTCTCTTGTTCACATATGTCAACGTGAGCTCCTGTCTTGTTGACACATGTCTATGCGAGCTCCTGTCTTGTGGACACATGTCAATATGAACTCCTGTCTTGTGGACACATGTCGATGTGAGCTCCTATCTTGTTGACACATGTCAATGTGAGCTCCTGTCTTGTTGACACATGTCTATGTGAGCTCCTGTTTTGTGTACACATGTCAATGTGAGCTCCTGTCTTGTGGACACATGTCAATGTGAGATCCTGTTTTGTGGACACATCTCTTTGTGAGCTCCTGTTTTGTGGACACATGTCAATGTGAGCTCCTGTCTTGTTGACAAATGTCAAAGTGAGCCCCTGTCTTGTGGACACATGTCAACGTGAGCTCATGTTTTGTGGACACATGTCAATTGAGCTCCTGTCTTGTTGACACATGTCTATGTGAGCTCCTGTTTTGTGGACACATGTCAATGTGAGCTCATGTTTTGTGGACACATGTCAATGTGAGCTCCTGTCTTGTTGACACATGTCTTTGTGAGCTCCTGTTTTGTGGACACATGTCTTTGTGAGCTCCTGTTTTGTGGACACATGTCAATGTGAGCTCCTGTCTTGTTGACACATGTCTTTGTGAGCTCCTGTTTTGTGGACACATGTCAATATGAGCTCCTGTCTTATTGACACATGTCTTTGTGAGCTCCTGTTTTGTGGACACATGTCTATGTGAGCTCCTGTTTTGTGGACACATGTCAATGTGAGCCCCTGTCTTGTGGACACATGTCAACGTAAGCTCCTGTTTTGTGGACACATGTCAATGTGAGCCCCTGTCTTGTGGACACATATCAACGTGAGCTCCTGTTTTGTGGACACATGTCAATTGAGCTCCTGTCTTGTTGACACATGTCTATGTGAGCCCCTGTCTTGTGATAACATGTCAACGTGAGCTCCTGTTTTGTGGACACATGTCAATGTGAGCTCCTGTCTTGTTGGCACATGTCTATGTGAGCTCCTGTTTTGTGGACACATGTCAATGTGAGCTCCTGTTTTGTGGACACATGTCAATGTGAGCCCCTGTCTTGTGGACACATATCAACGTGAGCTCCTGTTTTGTGGACACATGTCAATTGAGCTCCTGTCTTGTTGACACATGTCTTTGTGAGCTCCTGTTTTGTGGACACATGTCAATATGAGCTCCTGTCTTATTGACACATGTCTTTGTGAGCTCCTGTTTTGTGGACACATGTCAATGTGAGCTCCTGTCCTGTCTTGTTGACACATGTCAACGTGAGCTCCTGTTTTGTGGACACATGTCAATGTGAGCTCCTGTCTTGTTGACACATGTCTTTGCGAGCTCCTGTTTTGTGGACACATGTCTATGTGAGCTCCTGTTTTGTGGACCCATGTCAATGTGAGCCCCTGTCTTGTGGACACATGTCAACGTGAGCTCCTGTTTTGTGGACACATGTCAATGTGAGCCCCTGTCTTGTGGACACATATCAACGTGAGCTCCTGTTTTGTGGACACATGTCAATGTGAGCTCCTGTTTTGTGTACACATGTCAATGTGAGCTCCTGTCTTGTGGACAAATGTCAATGTGAGCCCCTGTCTTGTGGACACATGTCAACGTGAGCTCATGTTTTGTGGACACATGTCAATTGAGCTCCTGTCTTGTTGACTCATGTCTTTGTGAGCTCCTGTCTTGTTGACAAATGTCAATGTGAGCCCCTGTCTTGTGGACACATGTCAACGTGAGCTCATGTTTTGTGGACACATGTCAATTGAGCTCCTGTCTTGTTGACACATGTCTTTGTGAGCTCCTGTTTTGTGGACACATGTCTATGTGAGCTCCTGTTTTGTGGACCCATGTCAATGTGAGCCCCTGTCTTGTGGACACATGTCAACGTGAGCTCCTGTTTTGTGGACACATGTCAATGTGAGCCCCTGTCTTGTGGACACATATCAACGTGAGATCCTGTTTTGTGGACACATGTCTTTGTGAGCTCCTGTTTTGTGGACACATGTCAATGTGAGCTCCTGTCTTGTTGACAAATGTCAATGTGAGCCCCTGTCTTGTGGACACATGTCAACGTGAGCTCATGTTTTGTGGACACATGTCAATTGAGCTCCTGTCTTGTTGACACATGTCTATGTGAGCTCCTGTTTTGTGGACACATGTCAATGAGAGCCCCTGTCTTGTTGACACATATCAACGTGAGCTCCTGTTTTGTGGACACATGTCAATTGAGCTCCTGTCTTGTTGACACATGTCTTTGTGAGCTCCTGTTTTGTGGACACATGTCAATGAGAGCCCCTGTCTTGTTGACACATATCAACGTGAGCTCCTGTTTTGTGGACACATGTCATTTGAGCTCCTGTCTTGTTGACACATGTCTTTGTGAGCTCCTGTTTTGTGGACACATGTCAATTGAGCTCCTGTTTTGTGGACACATGTCAATATGAGCTCCTGTCTTATTGACACATGTCTTTGTGAGCTCCTGTTTTGTGGACACATGTCAATGTGAGCTCCTGTCTTGTTGACACATGTTTAATGTGAGCTCCTGTCTTGTTGACACATGTCTTTGTAAGCTCCTGTCTTGTTGACACATGTCAACGTGAGCTCCTGTCTTGTTGACGCATGTCTTTGTGAACTCCTGTTTTGTGGACACATGTCAATGTGAGCTCCTGTCTTGTTGACACATGTCTATGTGAGCTCCTGTTTTGTGGACACATGTCAATGAGAGCCCCTGTCTTGTTGACACATATCAACGTGAGCTCCTGTTTTGTGGACACATGTCAATTGAGCTCCTGTCTTGTTGACACATGTCTTTGTGAGCTCCTGTTTTGTGGACACATGTCAATGAGAGCCCCTGTCTTGTTGACACATATCAACGTGAGCTCCTGTTTTGTGGACACATGTCAATTGAGCTCCTGTCTTGTTGACACATGTCTTTGTGAGCTCCTGTTTTGTGGACACATGTCAATTGAGCTCCTGTTTTGTGGACACATGTCAATATGAGCTCCTGTCTTATTGACACATGTCTTTGTGAGCTCCTGTTTTGTGGACACATGTCAATGTGAGCTCCTGTCTTGTTGACACATGTTTAATGTGAGCTCCTGTCTTGTTGACACATGTCTTTGTAAGCTCCTGTCTTGTTGACACATGTCAACGTGAGCTCCTGTCTTATTGACGCATGTCTTTGTGAACTCCTGTTTTGTGGACACATGTCAATGTGAGCTCCTGTCTTGTTGACACATGTCTATGTGAGCTCCTGTTTTGTGGACACATGTCAATGTGGGCTCCTGTCTTGTGGACACATGTCAACGTGAGCTCTTGTTCCGTGGACACATGTCAATGTGAGCCCCTGTCTAGTGCACACATATCAACGTGAGCTCCTGTTTTGTGGACACATGTCAATGTGAGCCCCTGTCTAGTGCACACATATCAACGTGAGCTCCTGTTTTGTGGACACATGTCAATGTGAGCTCCTGTCTTGTTGACACATGTCTTTGTGAGCTCCTGTTTTGTGGACACATGTCTTTGTGAGCTCCTGTTTTGTGGACACATGTCAATGTGAGCTCCTGTCTTGTTGACACATGTCAACGTGAGCTCCTGTTTTGTGGACACATGTCAATGTGAGCTCCTGTCTTGTTGACACATGTCTTTGTGAGCTCCTGTTTTGTGGACACATGTCAATATGAGCTCCTGTCTTATTGACACATGTCTTTGTGAGCTCCTGTTTTGTGGACACATGTCAATGTGAGCTCCTGTCCTGTCTTGTTGACACATGTCAACGTGAGCTCCTCTTTTGTGGACACATGTCAATGTGAGCTCCTGTCTTGTTGACACATGTCTTTGTGAGCTCCTGTTTTGTGGACACATGTCTATGTGAGCTCCTGTTTTGTGGACACATGTCAATGTGAGCCCCTGTCTTGTGGACACATGTCAACGTGAGCTCCTGTTTTGTGGACACATGTCAATGTGAGCTCCTGTTTTGTGGACACATGTCAATGTGAGCTCCTGTCTTGTTGACAAATGTCAATGTGAGCCCCTGTCTTGTGGACACATGTCAACGTGAGCTCATGTTTTGTGGACACATGTCAATTGAGCTCCTGTCTTGTTGACACATGTCTATGTGAGCTCCTGTTTTGTGGACACATGTCAATGAGAGCCCCTGTCTTGTTGACACATATCAACGTGAGCTCCTGTTTTGTGGACACATGTCAATTGAGCTCCTGTCTTGTTGACACATGTTTTTGTGAGCTCCTGTTTTGTGGACACATGTCAATGAGAGCCCCTGTCTTGTTGACACATATCAACGTGAGCTCCTGTTTTGTGGACACATGTCAATTGAGCTCCTGTCTTGTTGACACATGTCTTTGTGAGCTCCTGTTTTGTGGACACATGTCAATTGAGCTCCTGTTTTGTGGACACATGTCAATATGAGCTCTTGTCTTGTGGACACATGTCAACGTGAGCTCCTGTTTCGTGGACACATGTGTATGTGAGCCCCTGTCTTGTGGACACATATCAACGTGAGCTCCTGTTTTGTGGACAGATGTCAATGTGAGCTCCTGTCTTGTTGACACATGTCTTTTTGAGCTCCTGTTTTGTGGACACATGTCAATATGAGCTCCTGTCTTGTTGACACATGTCTATGTGAGCTCCTGTTTTGTGGACACATGTCAATGTGAGCCCCTGTCTTGTGGACACATGTCAACGTGAGCTCCTATCTTGTTGACACATGTCAATGAGAGCCCCTGTCTTGTTGACACATATCAACGTGAGCTCCTGTTTTGTGGACACATGTCAATTGAGCTCCTGTCTTGTTGACACATGTCTTTGTGAGCTCCTGTTTTGTGGACACATGTCAATTGAGCTCCTGTTTTGTGGACACATGTCAATATGAGCTCTTGTCTTGTGGACACATGTCAACGTGAGCTCCTGTTTCGTGGACACATGTCTATGTGAGCCCCTGTCTTGTGGACACATATCAACGTGAGCTCCTGTTTTGTGGACACATGTCTATGTGAGCTCCTGTTTTGTGGACACATGTCAATGTGGGCTCCTGTCTTGTGGACACATGTCAACGTGAGCTCTTGTTCCGTGGACACATGTCAATGTGAGCCCCTGTCTAGTGCACACATATCAACGTGAGCTCCTGTTTTGTGGACACATGTCAATGTGAGCCCCTGTCTAGTGCACACATATCAACGTGAGCTCCTGTTTTGTGGACACATGTCAATGTGAGCTCCTGTCTTGTTGACACATGTCTTTGTGAGCTCCTGTTTTGTGGACACATGTCTTTGTGAGCTCCTGTTTTGTGGACACATGTCAATGTGAGCTCCTGTCTTGTTGACACATGTCAACGTGAGCTCCTGTTTTGTGGACACATGTCAATGTGAGCTCCTGTCTTGTTGACACATGTCTTTGTGAGCTCCTGTTTTGTGGACACATGTCAATATGAGCTCCTGTCTTATTGACACATGTCTTTGTGAGCTCCTGTTTTGTGGACACATGTCAATGTGAGCTCCTGTCCTGTCTTGTTGACACATGTCAACGTGAGCTCCTGTTTTGTGGACACATGTCAATGTGAGCTCCTGTCTTGTTGACACATGTGTTTGTGAGCTCCTGTTTTGTGGACACATGTCTATGTGAGCTCCTGTTTTGTGGACACATGTCAATGTGAGCCCCTGTCTTGTGGACACATGTCAACGTGAGCTCCTATTTTGTGGACACATGTCAATGTGAGCTCCTGTTTTGTGGACACATGTCAATGTGAGCTCCTGTCTTGTTGACAAATGTCAATGTGAGCCCCTGTCTTGTGGACACATGTCAACGTGAGCTCATGTTTTGTGGACACATGTCAATTGAGCTCCTGTCTTGTTGACACATGTCTATGTGAGCTCCTGTTTTGTGGACACATGTCAATGAGAGCCCCTGTCTTGTTGACACATATCAACGTGAGCTCCTGTTTTGTGGACACATGTCAATTGAGCTCCTGTCTTGTTGACACATGTTTTTGTGAGCTCCTGTTTTGTGGACACATGTCAATGAGAGCCCCTGTCTTGTTGACACATATCAACGTGAGCTCCTGTTTTGTGGACACATGTCTATGTGAGCTCCTGTTTTGTGGACACATGTCAATGTGGGCTCCTGTCTTGTGGACACATGTCAACGTGAGCTCTTGTTCCGTGGACACATGTCAATGTGAGCCCCTGTCTAGTGCACACATATCAACGTGAGCTCCTGTTTTGTGGACACATGTCAATGTGAGCCCCTGTCTAGTGCACACATATCAACGTGAGCTCCTGTTTTGTGGACACATGTCAATGTGAGCTCCTGTCTTGTTGACACATGTCTTTGTGAGCTCCTGTTTTGTGGACACATGTCTTTGTGAGCTCCTGTTTTGTGGACACATGTCAATGTGAGCTCCTGTCTTGTTGACACATGTCAACGTGAGCTCCTGTTTTGTGGACACATGTCAATGTGAGCTCCTGTCTTGTTGACACATGTCTTTGTGAGCTCCTGTTTTGTGGACACATGTCAATATGAGCTCCTGTCTTATTGACACATGTCTTTGTGAGCTCCTGTTTTGTGGACACATGTCAATGTGAGCTCCTGTCCTGTCTTGTTGACACATGTCAACGTGAGCTCCTGTTTTGTGGACACATGTCAATGTGAGCTCCTGTCTTGTTGACACATGTCTTTGTGAGCTCCTGTTTTGTGGACACATGTCTATGTGAGCTCCTGTTTTGTGGACACATGTCAATGTGAGCCCCTGTCTTGTGGACACATGTCAACGTGAGCTCCTATTTTGTGGACACATGTCAATGTGAGCTCCTGTTTTGTGGACACATGTCAATGTGAGCTCCTGTCTTGTTGACAAATGTCAATGTGAGCCCCTGTCTTGTGGACACATGTCAACGTGAGTTCATGTTTTGTGGACACATGTCAATTGAGCTCCTGTCTTGTTGACACATGTCTATGTGAGCTCCTGTTTTGTGGACACATGTCAATGAGAGCCCCTGTCTTGTTGACACATATCAACGTGAGCTCCTGTTTTGTGGACACATGTCAATTGAGCTCCTGTCTTGTTGACACATGTTTTTGTGAGCTCCTGTTTTGTGGACACATGTCAATGAGAGCCCCTGTCTTGTTGACACATATCAACGTGAGCTCCTGTTTTGTGGACACATGTCAATTGAGCTCCTGTCTTGTTGACACATGTCTTTGTGAGCTCCTGTTTTGTGGACACATGTCAATTGAGCTCCTGTTTTGTGGACACATGTCAATATGAGCTCTTGTCTTGTGGACACATGTCAACGTGAGCTCCTGTTTCGTGGACACATGTGTATGTGAGCCCCTGTCTTGTGGACACATATCAACGTGAGCTCCTGTTTTGTGGACACATGTCAATGTGAGCTCCTGTCTTGTTGACACATGTCTTTTTGAGCTCCTGTTTTGTGGACACATGTCAATATGAGCTCCTGTCTTGTTGACACATGTCTGTGTGAGCTCCTGTTTTGTGGACACATGTCTTTGTGAGCTCCTGTTTTGTGGACACATGTCAATATGAGCTCCTGTCTTGTTGACACATGTCTGTGTGAGCTCCTGTTTTGTGGACACATGTCTTTGTGAGCTCCTGTTTTGTGGACACATGTCAATGTGAGCTCCTGTCTTGTTGACACATGTCTTTTTGAGCTCCTGTTTTGTGGACACATGTCAATTGAGCTCCTGTCTTGTTGACACATGTCTTTGTGAGCTCCTGTTTTGTGGACACATGTCAATATGAGCCCCTGTCTTGTTGACACATATCAACGTGAGCTCCTGTTTTGTGGACACATGTCAATTGAGCTCCTGTCTTGTTGACACATGTCTTTGTGAGCTCCTGTTTTGTGGACACATGTCAATTGAGCTCCTGTTTTGTGGACACATGTCAATATGAGCTCTTGTCTTGTGGACACATGTCAACGTGAGCTCCTGTTTCGTGGACACATGTCTATGTGAGCCCCTGTCTTGTGGACACATATCAACGTGAGCTCCTGTTTTGTGGACACATGTCAATGTGAGCTCCTGTCTTGTTGACACATGTCTTTTTGAGCTCCTGTTTTGTGGACACATGTCAATATGAGCTCCTGTCTTGTTGACACATGTCTGTGTGAGCTCCTGTTTTGTGGACACATGTCTTTGTGAGCTCCTGTTTTGTGGACACATGTCAATATGAGCTCCTGTCTTGTTGACACATGTCTGTGTGAGCTCCTGTTTTGTGGACACATGTCTTTGTGAGCTCCTGTTTAGTGGACACATGTCAATGTGAGCTCCTGTCTTGTTGACACATGTCTTTTTGAGCTCCTGTTTTGTGGACACATGTCAATTGAGCTCCTGTCTTGTTGACACATGTCTTTGTGAGCTCCTGTTTTGTGGACACATGTCATTATGAGCCCCTGTCTTGTTGACACATATCAACGTGAGCTCCTGTTTTGTGGACACATGTCAATTGAGCTCCTGTCTTGTTGACACATGTCTTTGTGAGCTCCTGTTTTGTGGACACATGTCAATATGAGCTCCTGTCTTGTTGACACATGTCGCTCCTGTTTTGTGGACACATGTCAATGAGAGCCCCTGTCTTGTTGACACATATCAACGTGAGCTCCTGTTTTGTGGACACATGTCAATTGAGCTCCTGTCTTGTTGACACATGTCTTTGTGAGCTCCTGTTTTGTGGACACATGTCAATGAGAGCCCCTGTCTTGTTGACACATATCAACGTGAGCTCCTGTTTTGTGGACACATGTCAATTGAGCTCCTGTCTTGTTGACACATGTCTTTGTGAGCTCCTGTTTTGTGGACACATGTCAATTGAGCTCCTGTTTTGTGGACACATGTCAATATGAGCTCTTGTCTTGTGGACACATGTCAACGTGAGCTCCTGTTTCGTGGACACATGTGTATGTGAGCCCCTGTCTTGTGGACACATATCAACGTGAGCTCCTGTTTTGTGGACAGATGTCAATGTGAGCTCCTGTCTTGTTGACACATGTCTTTTTGAGCTCCTGTTTTGTGGACACATGTCAATATGAGCTCCTGTCTTGTTGACACATGTCTATGTGAGCTCCTGTTTTGTGGACACATGTCAATGTGAGCCCCTGTCTTGTGGACACATGTCAACGTGAGCTCCTATCTTGTTGACACATGTCAATGAGAGCCCCTGTCTTGTTGACACATATCAACGTGAGCTCCTGTTTTGTGGACACATGTCAATTGAGCTCCTGTCTTGTTGACACATGTCTTTGTGAGCTCCTGTTTTGTGGACACATGTCAATGAGAGCCCCTGTCTTGTTGACACATATCAACGTGAGCTCCTGTTTTGTGGACACATGTCAATTGAGCTCCTGTCTTGTTGACACATGTCTTTGTGAGCTCCTGTTTTGTGGACACATGTCAATTGAGCTCCTGTTTTGTGGACACATGTCAATATGAGCTCTTGTCTTGTGGACACATGTCAACGTGAGCTCCTGTTTCGTGGACACATGTCTATGTGAGCCCCTGTCTTGTGGACACATATCAACGTGAGCTCCTGTTTTGTGGACACATGTCAATGTGAGCTCCTGTCTTGTTGACACATGTCTTTTTGAGCTCCTGTTTTGTGGACACATGTCAATATGAGCTCCTGTCTTGTTGACACATGTCTGTGTGAGCTCCTGTTTTGTGGACACATGTCTTTGTGAGCTCCTGTTTTGTGGACACATGTCAATATGAGCTCCTGTCTTGTTGACACATGTCTGTGTGAGCTCCTGTTTTGTGGACACATGTCTTTGTGAGCTCCTGTTTTGTGGACACATGTCAATGTGAGCTCATGTCTTGTTGACACATGTCTTTTTGAGCTCCTGTTTTGTGGACACATGTCAATTGAGCTCCTGTCTTGTTGACACATGTCTTTGTGAGCTCCTGTTTTGTGGACACATGTCAATGAGAGCCCCTGTCTTGTTGACACATATCAACGTGAGCTCCTCTTTTTTGGACACATGTCAATTGAGCTCCTGTCTTGTTGACACATGTCTTTGTGAGCTCCTGTTTTGTGGACACATGTCAATGAGAGCCGCTGTCTTGTTGACACATATCAACGTGAGCTCCTGTTTTGTGGACACATGTCAATTGAGCTCCTGTCTTGTTGACACATGTCACTGTGAGCTCCTGTTTTGTGGACACATGTCAATTGAGCTCCTGTCTTGTTGACACATGTCTTTGTGAGCTCCTGTTTTGTGGACACATGTCAATTGAGCTCCTGTTTTGTGGACACATGTCAATATGAGCTCTTGTCTTGTGGACACATGTCAACGTGAGCTCCTGTTTCGTGGACACATGTCTATGTGAGCCCCTGTCTTGTGGACACATATCAACGTGAGCTCCTGTTTTGTGGACACATGTCAATGTGAGCTCCTGTCTTGTTGACACATGTCTTTTTGAGCTCCTGTTTTGTGGACACATGTCAATATGAGCTCCTGTCTTGTTGACACATGTCTGTGTGAGCTCCTGTTTTGTGGACACATGTCTTTGTGAGCTCCTGTTTTGTGGACACATGTCAATATGAGCTCCTGTCTTGTTGACACATGTCTGTGTGAGCTCCTGTTTTGTGGACACATGTCTTTGTGAGCTCCTGTTTTGTGGACACATGTCAATGTGAGCTCATGTCTTGTTGACACATGTCTTTTTGAGCTCCTGTTTTGTGGACACATGTCAATTGAGCTCCTGTCTTGTTGACACATGTCTTTGTGAGCTCCTGTTTTGTGGACACATGTCAATGAGAGCCCCTGTCTTGTTGACACATATCAACGTGAGCTCCTCTTTTTTGGACACATGTCAATTGAGCTCCTGTCTTGTTGACACATGTCTTTGTGAGCTCCTGTTTTGTGGACACATGTCAATGAGAGCCGCTGTCTTGTTGACACATATCAACGTGAGCTCCTGTTTTGTGGACACATGTCAATTGAGCTCCTGTCTTGTTGACACATGTCACTGTGAGCTCCTGTTTTGTGGACACATGTCAATGTGGGCTCCTGTCTTGTGGACACATGTCAACGTGAGCTCCTGTTTCGTGGACACATGTCAATGTGAGCCCTTGTCTTGTGCACACATATCAACGTGAGCTCCTGTTTTGTGGACACATGTCAATGTGAGCTCCTGTCTTGTTGACACATGTCTTTTTGAGCTCCTGTTTTGTGGACACATGTCAATGTGAGCTCCTGTCTTGTTGACACATGTCTTTTTGAGCTCCTGTTTTGTGGACACATGTCAATATGAGCCGCTGTCTTGTTGACACATATCAACGTGAGCTCCTGTTTTGTGGACACATGTCAATTGAGCTCCTGTCTTGTTGACACATGTCTTTGTGAGCTCCTGTTTTGTGGACACATGTCAATATGAGCTCCTGTCTTGTTGACACATGTCGCTCCTGTTTTGTGGACACATGTCAATGAGAGCCCCTGTCTTGTTGACACATATCAACGTGAGCTCCTGTTTTGTGGACACATGTCAATTGAGCTCCTGTCTTGTTGACACATGTCTTTGTGAGCTCCTGTTTTGTGGACACATGTCAATTGAGCTCCTGTTTTGTAGACACATGTCAATATGAGCTCCTGTCTTATTCACACATGTCTTTGTGAGCTCCTGTTTTGTGGACACATGTCAATGTGAGCTCCTGTCTTGTTGACACATGTTTAATGTGAGCTCCTGTCTTGTTGACACATGTCTTTGTGAGCTCCTGTCTTGTGGACACATGTCAATGTGGGCTCCTGTCTTGTTGACACATGTCTATGTGAGCTCCTGTTTTGTGGACACATGTCAATGTGAGCCCCTGTCTTGTTGACACATGTCAACGTGAGCTCCTGTTTTGTGGACACATGTCAATGTGAGCCCCTGTCTTGTGGACACATATCAACGTGAGCTCCTGTTTTGTGGACACATGTCAATTGAGCTCCTGTCTTGTTGACACATGTCTTTGTGAGCTCCTGTTTTGTGGACACATGTCTTTGTGAGCTCCTGTTTTGTGGACACATGTCAATGTGAGCTCCTGTCTTGTGAACACATGTCAACGTGAGCTCCTGTTTTGTGGACACATGTCAATGTGAGCTCCTGTCTTGTTGACACATGTCTTTGTGAGCTCCTGTTTTGTGGACACATGTCAATGTGGGCTCCTGTCTTGTTGACACCTGTCTATGTGAGCTCCTGTTTTGTGGACACATCTCAATGTGAGGCCCTGTCTTGTGGACACATGTCAACGTGAGCTCCTGTTTTGTGGACACATGTCAATTGAGCTCCTGTCTTGTTGACACATGTCTTTGTGAGCTCCTGTTTTGTGGACACATGTCAATGTGAGCTCCTGTCTTGTTGACACATGTCTTTTTGAGCTCCTGTTTTGTGGACACATGTCAATATGAGCTCCTGTCTTGTTGACACATGTCTTTGTGAGCTCCTGTTTTGTGGACACATGTCAATGAGAGCCCCTGTCTTGTTGACACATATCAACGTGAGCTCCTGTTTTGTGGACACATGTCAATTGAGCTCCTGTTTTGTGGACACATGTCAATATGAGCTCCTGTCTTATTGACACATGTCTTTGTGAGCTCCTGTTTTGTGGACACATGTCAATGTGAGCTCCTGTCTTGTTGACACATGTTTAATGTGAGCTCCTGTCTTGTTGACACATGTCTTTGTGAGCTCCTGTCTTGTGGACACATGTCAATGTGGGCTCCTGTCTTGTTGACACATGTCTATGTGAGCTCCTGTTTTGTGGACACATGTCAATGTGAGCCCCTGTCTTGTTGACACATGTCAACGTGAGCTCCTGTTTTGTGGACACATGTCAATGTGAGCCCCTGTCTTGTGGACACATATCAACGTGAGCTCCTGTTTTGTGGACACATGTCAATTGAGCTCCTGTCTTGTTGACACATGTCTTTGTGAGCTCCTGTTTTGTGGACACATGTCTTTGTGAGCTTCTGTTTTGTGGACACATGTCAATGTGAGCTCCTGTCTTGTGAACACATGTCAACGTGAGCTCCTGTTTTGTGGACACATGTTAATGTGAGCTCCTGTCTTGTTGACACATGTCTTTGTGAGCTCCTGTTTTGTGGACACATGTCAATGTGGGCTCCTGTCTTGTTAACACCTGTCTATGTGAGCTCCTGTTTTGTGGACACATCTCAATGTGAGGCCCTGTCTTGTGGACACATGTCAACGTGAGCTCCTGTTTTGTGGACACATGTCAATTGAGCTCCTGTCTTGTTGACACATGTCTTTGTGAGCTCCTGTTTTGTGGACACATGTCAATGTGAGCTCCTGTCTTGTTGACACATGTCTTTGTGAGCTCCTGTCTTGTTGACACATGTCAACGTGAACTCCTGTCTTGTTGACACATGTCTTTGTGAGCTCCTGTTTTGTGGACACATGTCAATGTGAGCTCCTGTCTTGTTGACACATGTCTATGTGAGCTCCTCTCTTGTGAACACTGTCTATCTGAGCCTGTCTATCGTGTGCATTTGTTTAACTGGGCGTCTGTATTGTGTGCACTTGTCCATGTGTGCAATTGTCCATGCTAGCCCCTGTCTTGTGTGCAGTTGTCTATGTCCGTGTGTACACTTATAAGTGTGTGCAATTGTCCGTGTGTGCACTTGTCCATGTGTTCACTTGTCCGTGGGTGCACTTGTCCGTGTGTGCAGTTGTTTACATGTTCCCGGTCGTGTGTGCACTTGTCAATGTGTGCAATTGTCTGCATGAGCCCTTGCCTCACGTGTGCAGTTGTTAATGTGATCACGGCCGTGCGTGCACTTGTCCACGTGTGCATGTCATATTGTGCTGTTGTCATGTGTCAGCTTAGAAAAAAATGTGGTCAAAATTTGGTCACTATTTTTTCAGCGCCTATAATAAAAATAATTTGTTATAAATTTTCACAATAATTTCGTCAGTATGTTGGATTTATTTTCTAAATTATTTTTTTAATAAACTACTCGACATGGTTAAATTTCATCATCCTGACGAAGTAAACGATATTTTTCCAAACCGGTCGGCGAATATAATTAACAGTAGCGCAGTGGTTAAAGCCAAAACGAATTAATTATTTATTAAGAATATATTAATTTGGAGAGTTTAAAAGAATATTGAAGTTCACCCCAGGCAGGCGCCAGGAGGTAAACGGTGCCGATCTCGATATCGGCTGATGAACACGACGTACATGGAGATTAATCAGAGGATTTCCATATAAATGAGTCGGCTTCCCGGCTGAGTGAGATATACGTCTGCTGTCAGGTGTCTGGTACCCGATAGGCGGACGGAGAGATTCGAATCTGTTGAAGTAGACTAATGGCTTCGCGCGGGAGTAGATCCCGCGCACCGTATCGATTAAAATTAATGTGTAGTCATCGCGACCAGAATTGGAGTATGAAAGAAATAAGATTTCTAAGATTATCTGGACGGCAAATTACACCTTCCGTTGACCCGTGAAGAAGGAAGATATCGCTGCACTTCGCGATGTTGTCGAAAGCGATTTTATTCGTGATCCGGATGTAACGCACGGCGCTACTAAAACGTGTCTACATATCAGCGTTTGAAAATCAATCTCCTCGCTCGGCCGAAATACTTCAATGAAATTGAAAGATGTTATTAGCAATTTTCGCAAAATTTTAAATATTTGTGACTTACAATACTTATTCTTATATACCTTGAATGAACTAATGCTCTGTGCCTCTCACCTCCCCTCCTCTCGGCCACCCTGAATCAGAACAGTTAAACACCGTTAACAATCTCAGAGACTTCGTGAGTATATTGTGTTCGATCTTTGGCGAAGCAGTGTGATAATCCAATACAGTCCACTGCGTCCAGAGGTGATTGGGAGACCTGGGAGAGGCGGTTTTTGTTAGTTCATTTTCCCATTCCTGTGGTTTCTGGCACCTAAGGTGCGATTGCAACAAATATTCATTCACGAACGTCACCCTTTCCTCAAAACTGAAATTTGATCATCGTCTGACACCTAACTAACTAACTTACCATCGCGCGGGATAGGCAGAGAGGATAGAGCGCCACACTCTTCCGTCACAACACACAATTCTCGCCGTATCCACATTACACAATATACAAGTTCGCCAATTATTGAGCCTTCTAACAGCATCATCTTGTTTACCTGTTCGTGCTCTATTTCTAATGCCATCAACACTTGTGTCATATATTTTTCTTACCATTCATCCGTCACATATGACCAAACCACCTAAGTGATCTAATCTTAATCTTACTCACTGTACTAAGATCAACTTAACATTGTTTCCTTATTTATTCGTTCTTTACTCTGTCATAGATAGATTTGCCACATATACACCTAAGTGATCTCATTTCCACTGCATTCGATCTACTTTCGTTGCTCTTTTGCTAGCTCCAGGCCTCACTTCCATACATCAGTGTCGATACCAGGACTCCTCGGTTAACGATTTCCCGTTAGATATAATTTTATTCAAAGCGCCGTTCACTTTGTTCCCTGCAGTCACCCTCCTTTCCGTTTCTCTCGAACATACTTTTCAATCCACTCAATCGTGAGGTCGCTCTCATTACACACATCGTACATTGCACTCCCTAGACTCTGTAGTTCTTGTTCATCTTATTCAACCTAACCTTACAATGCCATATTACACGACGCAGTTAATTATAATAAAAATTGTCGCGAAAATGAAAAAAACAGGCCCAATAGAGGGCCTTGAGGGTGTCCTTCGGTGAACTTTGACACGCCGTTAAAAGTGAAGAAACTACATTTATTTCACAATTCTTCGCTAATGTCCCATTTAATTCGACCAGCACGATTCGGCGGCTGTCCCGTCTACGTGACCTGCCATCCAATGTACCACGAACCCGTGTCATTTTGGTTGGACAAAAGTAAACAAATATAATACAATGTTACATGTTCTCCCGTTCAGAGTGTAATTATATTCGGGAGTTAAAAATATTAATAATATTATTTTGTGTATGCCCATGTAGCCTGGAGGGGGACTCGCCGTTTGATTATGCTCAAATTATAATATGCAAGGTAATCGAAGAATTTATCATCGTTGCGTTTCTCCGCAGGGGTGGGCAGTTCATGTCACGCATGTCAAAAATGAGCTTTCATACCAAGCCATTAAGGCGATTTTCACATCTTTCATTTTCGTAACAATTTAAATGTAGCAATAATGGAACGACAGATGTGTCTATTTGAAAAGTGTAGCATAATCGGTTATTGCACGTTCGAATCCCGGTAGCGACAGCAATATCGATTATACATGTATATCTTTCTAATTAATACATTTAATAATAATTAGTATTAAAAATATCTGCAATAAGAATGTGTTCTCAATATAATTATTATGTATGAATAAAGATTTAAATTATTGAACGAGTCATCACGGCCACCCTGTACATCGGCACCGATGTCAGTCGCATCCGCAATGCTCCTCTACAGCGCGCAGGCGCGGCTGGCGGCCGTCCGCTCCAATTTGGATGCCGGGCACAGTCCGGGCGGGTAATTGCGGAGCGCGGTTACAGCATATCAATTATCGTCACGGGACTGCCCGCTCCCGATTAGCTACGTTCTATTTTATTTTTGAACTAATCAAACGATAATACGGCAGTTGAGAAAATATTGATTCTGTTCTATTTCCACCAATGGGAATCTGGCTGTTGCAGATATGTGTCCATGTTAAGATATATATGGTGTGCATCGTGTACAGGGGCGTGCACTGCTTACAAGCAAAAAACCTGGGCATTACTATGAAAATACTATATAAAATTCTAGATATTATTACCCGGATTAGCGTATATAATCTTGTATGTGGCGTGACTCACGACTTTTGTCTAGCCGTGGGTTAGTTATAAGAATTACGAATCATTTGTCGGCTAATTGATAGCACGTCCTAACTAGCGGTTCACAATGGAGTCCTGGTAACCGACGCTGATGTATGAAAGTGAGGACTGGAGCTGGCAGAAGAGGAACGAAAGAAGACTGAACGCAGTGGAAATGAAATCAATCAAATAGGCGTGTGTGTGTGGCAGATCCATTTATGACAGACTAAAGAATGAAGAAATAAGAAAAGAATGTCAAGCTGATGTTAGTATAGTGAGTAAGATTAAGAAAGGATCACTTTGGTGGTTTGATCATATAGAACGGATGAATGAGGAGAGAATGGTAAGAAAGATATATGACGCAAGTGTTGATGACACCAGATGTAGAGGACGTCCGCGGAAGACTTGGCACGACCAGGTAAATCATATAATGGAGGATGGTTCTGAATGTTGATGAGGCGACAATTGTGCGTCAGGACAGAAGAGTGTGGCGCTCTATCCTCTCTGCCTACCCCCGCGGAGATACGTCGCGACGGTAAGTAAGTAACTTATTTTATTAATCGTACATAACTGAATATTTTCCATTTTTCAAACAATTTGTGCTCAATTCTGTTGTCTTCGAAAGGAAATAATCTTTAGAGAAATCTGCGTACTATGACATTTCTGCATATTTGTTTTACTTGACAGACTAAACGTTTTGTTATTACAATCGTGGAGAGAAATTATTATGTATTTTAAATATTTATTGCTGACTTTATATTGCGTTTTTTTATTTTTATATAAATTAGTTGGTTTTAACCATTTTTATGAGTTTAGTTTAATACATCAACCGGTTTCGAAATATACCTTTTCCTTCATAGAGATGTCAAATAAGCAAACTAAAAACGTGCCAATCTGATAATTTATAATTTATGATTTTGATAAAAAATTGAGATTGTCTGTTTTTCATATTTATAAATAATATAAGAATAAAATTGAATAATTTAGAATCATTAGAAAATCAACCAAAATAATAATTCCTAACTCAATTTTCACATCTTTCATGCCGCGCTTTACAGTGATTGACCGTCAAATGTCAGTCCAGTGACCGACGACGCGAGCGACGTCTACTCTCTCGGCATGCATTATAAGATTATTTGACATTATTTGTCAGAATGGGAGCGCGATTTGCATATCAATTACGAGGACGGCGTCGATCAGAGTGCGCCACCGGCCCGATCGTCGCACTCTCTATGCGCGCCTACATAATAGATTCGGAATTAAATTTGTATGCAAAGCGAAATTAATTAACTCCGCCGCGTCCGACTGGGCAGGCAGAGGCGGTCCTAATTGGTGAGAAAGTGATCTGCCCCGCGACCGGGGGTCGGCAACCTTTTTTGGCTGCGTGTCGAAAAGCAACCAAAATGTAACTATTGAGAAGGATATTTTAATCTTAAAACAGTCCGTTACTGAAAAATATAATCATATTGATTAAGTAAAAAATTGCAACCCATGCAGCGACACAGGTCTACCATTATAATTAAACCTGTAATATTTCGGTGAGAATGGAACCAGAAATAGAGGACGTCCGCGGAAGACTTGGCACGACCAGGTAAACCAGATAATGGAGGATGGTTATGTTAGAAGCCTCAACAATCGGCGAGCTTGTATGACAAGATGTACGAATGAGATGGATGAGGCGATAATCGTGTGTCAGGACAGAAGAGTGTGGCGCTCTATCCTCTCTGCCTACCCCCGCGGGGAAACGGCGTGATGGTAAGTTAGTTAGTTAGTCCAAGACATGCGGTGACACAGGTCTACCATTATAATTAAACCTGTAATATTTCGGTAAATACGCGCAACATTAAATTCATACTTTAGATAATCCTAAAGAAAATATTAGCGCTTAAGAATGCCTAGTGGTAAACCAATTATGTAAAGGGAATCGTACAAAAACAATTATTTTTTCCTATTAAATCCGTTGTAAAATTAATACGTTGGTAAAAATACAATTTGTGATATGAAAGACAGAGATCACACACTATTTTCACAGTGAAAAGAATATAATTGTCTCTTTCTCAGTAATTAAATGAAGACAGATAAGAATTAAGGACACATTGTATAAGACTTAATAAATGCTCTAAATTATGTAATTAATCATTATTAAGAAGAGCACATTCTTATTGTGAAGTTGTAATTATTCAGGACACAGCTCTGTGATATTTTAAATACTAAATTAATGTATTAATTATAAATATATACATATAAAATCAATTTTGTCGAAAAATATTGTTTTTGCGTCACCGGGATTCGAACCTGGATCTCTATTTCCAATCCGGGAAAAATGTAACATATAGGTTCGAAAATTTGTCAAAAAAAATACTGGCGTTGTAGCACAATGGTAGTGCACTTCCCCGGATTGGAAATAGAGATCCAGGTTCGAATCCCGGTGACGCAAAAACAATATTTTTCGATAAAATTGATTTTATATGTATATATTTATAATTTAGTACGTAATTAATTATTTTTTTAAAACTGAACGCTCAATATTTAGAATAAATTCGTACCATTAAAGCCATTTAAGCTAATAAATCATTTTTTATTAACTGTGATTTACGGTGACACGAGTTGACGGCGTGGCTGCGTTCGGTCATTTATGTCATGGTATCGTAAAGGTTAACTTAAATATAAAAACATAATTATATTTCAACAATTTTCAATTCGCGCTTTACATATTTTCAGTGGAATATTTTGTTTACTTAATTATTTGGGGGTGTGGTGTTATAAAATATCCTAACTTCGCCAATAAAAAGTCATTATTGCTAGTTATTGAACAACAACAGTAGCTATGTATTGAATGTTGCATTTTTTTTCTGTATAGTTGTGGGAAAATTGCATTTATTTTAAGTTATATATATATATTATTTTTTTTAACTTCCAAATATATCACATTTACATCTTTACACACAGTTAAATACGTTGCCCAACTAGGCAAGCCTCTTTTAGGGCAAATTATATATATAACCAAACCTCATCGAAGGCAAAACACAGTAAGGTCGAATACATACACAGCATATAATGTGAAAATATTTAAGGAGAGAGAAATAATAATAATAATAGCAATAATGTAAGCAGATATAAGGTAGATGTAAATACACAAGACCAAAACGCACTAAAGTGGTTATACAGATTATTTGATTATATAAAAGAGTCGACTCTCTGTATCTGCTCTTCCTAATTGCGACAACCAATTTGAAATATCTTTTTTAAAAGTCTGTTAAATTTCTAATTTGATTATATATTCTGATAGCTTGAAAGGTAAACAATCTTTGCCCAAAACTAGTTTACATTCTTGCAACTATTTTAGGGTTGTTTGCTCTTGTGGGATAATATCTTTCAGTCCTAACAGACGGAGCGCTTATTTTCCTATGAAAGGTAGTTAATATGTTCTGCACATACAATTGTCTCATTTCCGAAACCTGAAATTCCCTAAAGAGTGGCTCTGAAGGATATGAAAAGTCACGACGGTGTGTATAGCCTTGAGTACAGCCTTCTGAGCAATGCTTACTTGATATATATGTACACCAGATGCACCCCCCCAACTATCGATACCATAGCTCAAGATCGATTGGCACAATGCGTAGTACACAGTTTTAATCTTCTTTTTGTTCAGAATTTTCGTAATCTTTTAGCTTATCTATCTAAATGAACATCCCATCTCATATGCCTATCAATAACGAATCCCAACTTGCTATACTAAGACAATTACAGCCATTTATATATCTACAAGCACTTAAGTGTAATTTAATACAATTTAAATGTTTGGGTTGTTCTGCCTCTGATTACAGAGGCAGGACAACCCAAAGAATGGTATAAATTTTGTTTTTGCTGCATTAAGAGTTAATAGATTATTTTCCAACCAACTATTGATAAAATGAAGATACATTTATTTGTTTATTATTAACTATATAATACTATATAAAATTTGTTTATCTCGCTAGAAAAATTCTGTGTCGAGACGGGCATAGTTTACAAGCAATTGTACAATTGATTAGAATTACAAGTAGTAGATAGAATTACATTTATTACTATATAAAAGCTGTATATGTAGAACTATTTTAAAATGGACTTAATTTTTGTAGCAATAATTAATATAGGTACGAGTCAATATGTTTGGGTGAGTGCACCGATACTGGCTCTACCCATATTACGAATCCAAGTTTTAATATATAGTTTCACGTTCTCGGGACAGTTCGATTGATTTAAGTCTTTTAGCATTCTATTAAATAGTTGAGGTCCAAAATATTTGTAGTTCCTTTGACCGAATGCAGTATGCGCTCTCGGGGTCTGTAGGCTATTTGTGTATGTCAAATTATGTTTTGAGTTGTTTTAAAATGTATCTGTATTTATATATGTATTTGAGAGTAGTATTAGCGTATATTTGTCTAATATCAAAGACATGGAAGTTATTAAAAATTTCATCAGTGCTCGTTCTGATTGAGGATAACTTTTAATATCATTTTTTGAACTGTACTTTTTATATACATTGAACATTGTATCTTGATTTACTATTTATGTATATTTATTAGTATATTGAACACTATGTATATTGAGGCACTGTCTGCTATAATACAGTAAAATACTAGTGTGGCAGGCAGGGTACCGAAATCATGTTTTACTTTACTGCAATGTTATCTGATTCTAATTGTCAAGTTTTAGTTTATTAACCAAAGTTACGGCTCCCCTGATGCTAAACTTGTGACGTCATTTTAGTAAAGTCTAGTTCACACTTACTCACCTTAAGAGGTTTAAATTTTCGATAATTAGTCTTCTCTTGTCAGTTAGAATAAATTTCAGACAGACTATATTAATTCCGGCGATCTTGGAAGCAAATAAATAGATTGTGGCACGCGTGTGTGCCATGTTGCGCCGTCTTGTTGAAGCCGCAGCTCTTCCACAATAATGCCATCCACTTGGGGAACGAAGAAGTCAGTAATGATGGATCTACAGCGCTCTCTATTCACTGTAACGTTCTGGCCGGTATTATATTTGAAGAAGTATGCACCAGCCCATAAAGCACACCATGCAGTGACTTTTTGTAGATATAACGGCGTCTCAATAATGCTTTGTGAATTTTCTTCACTCTAAGTGCGGCAATTTTTCTTGTGGACGTAGATATTCAATTCAAAATGAGCCTCATTGTTGAACAAAAATTTTTGTTGATAATGAGGATCTAGAGCAATCTCGTGCTCGGCATCACTTCTCGCAAGAGCTGTGGATCTTGGAACGTCGTAAACCGAAATCTTTTCACAAAATCTTCCATGGACACAGCTCTTATTGGCGAATCGACTCATTCAGGTCCTCCTCAATATTATGCTCCACTGCAGCAGCAGCTTCTTCTGTGCGCACTGCACGGCGTCTCTGCGGATGCGTATTATCAATGAGAGTACGCGTGGTGCCAAAACGATCCAAGTTTATTGGAATTACTCCCTATTTTAGAAATAAATTTGCAAGCGTTGTTCTGGCGTAAGTCTATTAGTAAATAAACACTAATTAAATGTATTAATTAGAAAGATATACAGATATACAATGTGCTTCTAAGTGTAGGAGTTGGACTCTGCGTATGTATAAAATTTTAATTATGTTTTGTTTATCGACTCTAAAAAATGGTTAGACAATTCAGAAAAATTATTATTCATGATGAATATTATGTTCCAGGTCGATGTTCTTTTTTAATAACTATGAAACAAAACACAATTTTTAATTCAGTTTTATTTGATCGATTATTTTATTTATTACAATTATGTACAGCATATGAAATTGGGCAAGTGGCCGCCTGTCAGTGGCGCAAATGCTTGCTCTTTTAAACATATTTTTCATAACATTCTCGGACACTTCAGCAATTTTATCTCGAATATTGTCCTGTAGCATCGGAATTGTTGGCGTAGACCTTTCCTTTCAAGTAACTCCACAGAAAATATTCGAGAGCCGTCAAATCTGGTGACCGAAGAGGCCGGTTATGAAAAATATGGTTAAAGGAGCACGCATTTGACGAGACGCGAAGCGGCCACTTGACCAATGTCGTATCTCGTACATGTCACGTACTTACTTTATATATACAAGGTATATTACTAGTAACAAATCAAATGGTAACGCAGAAGAGCACGCAGAAAGAGAGCGCGCCTGGCGCGGTTCGCCCTTTATAACCCCGCAAACACACGCACAGACACACATCCCGCCCCGGCGGAGCGGCGCTCAGACACACACACACACACGCACACATAATTGTAATAAACCACATAATCGGTACATAAAAAAAAAAATTGAAAATTCTATTTAATATTCACCCTTTATTTGTATTCAAATCATGTATCTATATAATAATATATACAAATAAATATATTATTAAGGAGAACACATTCTTATTGTGTAGTTGTAATTATTCAGAACATAGGACTGATATTTTAAATATGTATTAATTAGAAAGGTGGTTCTTTCAAATAATGGAACGATCCAAAAGGTTCGAAAATTTGTCGCTCAAAATATTGTCGCTGTAGCATAGTTGAACAATGCACCTTCCCCGGTTAGGAAAGAGATCCAGGTTCGAATCCCGGTGGCGCAACGACAATATTTTTCGATGAAATTGATTTCATATGTATATATATCTTTCTAATTAATATACTTTAAATAAATATACAAATTTAATTTTTTAATACACGCCTTTGTTAGATTCTATTATGTTCCGCTGGAGCGATGTACCATATTTATTTTCACGTATGCATAATGGATTATTTTGTTGGCCTCGCTGTTTGCGCGGCTGTATTACACTCCATCATCAGGGCATTATGCTCTCCACAATATATTCATTACGGTGTGCTTTCGTTCCATTTACCTGCAGCCATTCAGACGCTAGATGTAATCTAAAAATATCCCCCTTCGCGAGAACAGCGGCCAGATGCACCCGGCTCTGCGAGATCTGTCAGAAAAATATATATATTTTTTTTAAATGTCTAAGATAAGTTTGTTAATATTTTACCGCTTGTCCATTTCACTGAAGCATGTGGCTCTAGTCCACGGTTGAGATTTTTAACTCGAGATTTCGTAAAATGTGATATAATGATATCAAAATGAGTTTAAGTATAATCTTGAATAACGTCGGGGCGCTAGAAAAATGATTAGAGTTTCAAAACAATGTTTGGAGTATAGCTAGGCATTACAGCAGGCAGGAGCTCCATCTCACATAGCCAGAGATACAATCAACTTTCTTCGTCGTGAGAATGTTAATTTCATCTCACCAGGCGTGTGGCAACTGAACAGGCCAGATTTAAACCCAATAGATGATGCAATATGGGGGTGTTTTTAAGATTTCTGATTGGCTAAATATTGTGCAAAAATCCGTGGCCTTTCCCAATGTGTGAACTGGGATCTTGACGCCAACGGACGTCAACTTGAGCGATATTGTGTTCGATCTCGACATCGCGACACCGTGACATCGCCGTCTTCAATCGGGAGCGGAGATTGTCACCATCTTCGGGCAAACATTGTGGGATTACGCGGCGACCGCAGGATAAGAAGAGCGGTCCTTTTTAAATCCCGGTTCCTTTCTCCTCATCGACCTCTCCCGTGTAACGCGTTTCCCTATTTCACTTCCCGTACCCTGCGGCGATTCTGATTTACGACCGAAATTGTCGGACAAATATATTAATTAGAAAGATATACATATAAAATCAATTTCCGAATAATTCCACAGTTGGATAATGCACCTTCCCTGTTTAGGAAAGAGACCCAGGTTCGAATCCCGGCGGCGCAACAACAATATTATTAAGGAGAACATATTCTTATTGTGAAGTTGTAATTATTCAGAACAGACGCTCTGTGATATTTTAAATACTAAATCAATGTATTAATTATAAATATAAACATATAAAATCAATTTTGTCGAAAAATAATGTTTTTGAGTCACCGGGATACGAACCTGGATCTCTATTTCCTATCCGGGGAAGTGCACTACCAATTGTGTTATAACGTATATATTTAAAATATCTCAGAGCTATGTTCTGAATAATTACAACTTCACAATAAGAATGTCTTCTACTAATAATATAAGTTGTATCAATGTGTCCAAAATTTAATAAAAATGAATTGATAATTCTGGCGCCTGCTGTCAGATCACTCAAAGGTATTTGAGATTCCGTAAAAATAATATAGATGGCCCTTTCAAATAATGTATTAATGTCAAAAATGTAACATGTAGGTTCGAAAATTTTTCATGAAAAGTACTGGCGCTATACCACAATTGGTAGTGCACTTCCCCGGATTCGAAATAGAGATCCAGGTTCGAATCCCGGTGAAGCAAAATCAATATTTTTCGACAAAATTGATTTTATATGTGTATATTTATAATTAATACATTAATTTAGTATTTAAAATATCACAGAGCTGTGTTCTGAATAATTACAACTTCACAGTAAGAATGTGTGTACATTTCAAAGTTAATACGTGAAAACACCGTTTGTACAATTCCAGGGACGGCAATAGAGAATGTTATATAATATCGACTATCAGATACAGATAAATGGGAATGTCAGAATGCCGATAGTATATTAGTATGATGTGCCTGGCAATTAGGGTGACGCGAATTTCCCCATAATATGGAGAAAAAAAGCACTTAACGCGGTGCATTCCTTAAGGGATTATCGGCATGGGTAACAGGGCCGTATAACCAATTAGGATTAGGTGAAAGTGTTTGCTTTCTTGGGGGAATAAAGGGACATTTTATGACGGTCCAACCCCAAGAAATGCATCTAATCCTAATTGTATATTGTCGAGGACGTACCTTTCCAAGGATAATACCCGGTCGGAAATTTTCGCAAGCCCGCCAAATTAGATGCATTCTCAGAATGCCGACAAGACCTTCCAACGTTTTAGTATTTTCCGATTTTAGTGTAAAAATAATAGACTAGGGTAATTTTAATGGTATAGCACGTGCGACCGACCTGTCCTTACAATCCGCGCACACCCTAAGCCCCTGAGGGTTTAAAAGGGCCGGACGCGGCGGTGAAGACAACACTTGCAGTTAACACTTGGAGTTAAACACTTGCAGTTAACAGTTGGCAGTTAGCAGCCACAGTTCGTCACGGACTTGGAGTTAAGCAGTTAGCAGTCGCAGTTAAAGTTGGAAAGCTAGACTCGGTCAGTGAGACTCGAACAGTTGCAGTGAGGCACTAGCCAGTTGGTTACTTGAAGACAGTTAAAGCTAACACAGACAGTTAACTTAGACACTTGGAGAATGGAAAAGTTAAAACTCTCGAGTTAATATTCTACTCCACCGTCAGCCATCGGACGGCTGGCGACCAGCGCTCGAGGTCGGCCAACGTGAAGGAACGCTTGGAACAACAGGCGAAACTAAGACTGGAAAATAGTGCAACTCGAGCGGAGATGGAAGGAAGGCAGTACAGAGGAGCTGGTGAACAAGACCACCCACCAGAAGGACGGGATCGCAGAGCGAGCTTGAAGCCCCAGTCCCGCCCAGATCGCGCCGTCGGTCGCCATCCGCGCGGCGGACATCGATCCTCGAAGCCCGGACCAACCGAACTTAATTAAGGTAGAGTTAAGATTAATTTAAGATTAGAATTAAGTAGACCGTAAGATAAATTAAGATAATTTAGCCTAGAATTATTTTTTCTCCTCTCGCCTAACCAATTAATAAAGTTGTAAATATAGATTAATCATTGACTCGTTAATTTTAATCCCCGCCTCCTTCTCAGTGACCAACGTTGCATTGAGATACGATGATCGGGCAGTGAGGAAAGCCCGACGCCGTATCAAGTATATAGAATTTTCCGTTGTCGTGTCCACGGATACACTCCCGAGAATCCCCTACAGACAGCAGAGCACATTACCAAGTCATGTCCTCCATCGCGCTGATGTCCAGAACGGCTCCATTCGCGATCGGTTCCGGCGTGCACGTACTTGGACGTGGACCGCGTCACGACTGACGAGAAGTATTTTCAAAACGTGCATTTGAACGACTGAATATTTTATTAATGTGGAATATGAATGGCGGAAGTTGAATTAAGTTCTATTTTAAGGAATATACAAACGCAATTGATATAACGGAACACCAATTTTTGCGTACTTTCGTCGTAGAACTATGCCGTGTAAGATGAAAACCATGTATTTGAGTTCATTATCGCTATCAAAACGCTTGTCGCCAATATATCACTCGGCTCCAAATCAGGACACTCGGCGATGAATGACTGGTTTCATGTCATTCATCTCACAGCCGGCGGGCTGATATATTGCCTTGAACATTTCAACCACTCACTGCAATATGGCCACACTATGTGAATGCCTCAGCAGATGAAAGAAAATGTCGCAACCGCAGCGCTGCTCCGGAAATATCCGGTAATGTCGAATTATGGATTATGAAAAGGACGCCTTCGAGATGCGGTGTTGGCGTCGTATCCTGCATATTCCATAGAATACGAAACTAATGAATGTCTCACAACATGCAGATGAAATGTTATATGTCTAAACTTGACAAAATATGGACGTACCGCGGTATTTCCAAGATAGCTTGTACAGTCTCTGGTGTATTTATCGTGGATCCTGAAAGCATGCGATAGAATACGGAATAATGCTTTTGAGATGTGGTGCTGGAGACACATGTCTCCATTTATCAGGAATTAAACATCGACTAAAAGAATTTTTTCGACATATTAAAATATGCCATTGTTTACAGATGTTTAAAAATGTATGGTATAAAAACGATTAGTTTATATCGTTTTATCGTGTGACGTCATATCTTCTTACTTAGTACTAATATTGTCAGTACTGACGAGTGATGTGACGTCACAAAGCGGATATGATAATCGGGGAGTTTTTCAACTAGCCCAACTTTCATTGTTAAATATCTCCGAAAGTATTGAACATTTTGAATATTTTGGACATTTTTTTTACATTATATAAAATCTCATTGTGTGTGTGTGGTGTCTGGCCATCACGATGCGCTACAAAAGCCGAGAGTCGACTCCGAAGAATTAATCGCCGTCTCAGAGAGACATTTCTGCACCGTATTGAGACAAAAATCTCGTCCGTAGATACGTGTTGTACATTGGCTTTATTCCGTATTTTAGACGGGTCAGTTTGCTGGCGAAAAATGAGATCTTTTTGAAACTGTTGATAAAAATTCTCCATAGAAAAAACAGAAATTTCAAAACCGCTATTCACGCTTTGTGCACTCTGTTGATGAAAAAACTCTATTTGAAAGCACATATTTAAATCTATTTAAAATCTTTTCATTTGGCACCAATTAGAGCTGTTCATTAATGTAAAAAATTCGTAAGAATCAGTTAGACCTCGAACGTATGTGAATATAAACAGCGCCTGCTGCACCACAACTGTGCAGTACCGCAGGTCCGCAATCAAGATTACTCAGGTATGAAGAAAGTTCTAAATAAATTAGGAATGTATAGACTTAGGGGACAGTAGCCAAATATGGAACATCGTTTACAACAATCGCACAGAATCAGTCACAACGGATAGAGATTATTATTGGCATTCAGTCATTTATTAACATATTAATTACCGTTTTTCAAAATCAACGTAACATAATAAATGTATAAATAGAACAAAATATGGCGTAGGTATCCAAATATGGAATAGGTACTTAAATGTGTATTGAGTACCCAAATATGGAATAGGTACTTAAATATGGAATAGGTACCCAAATATGGAATAGGTAAATAAATATGGAATAGGTACCAAAATATGTAAAAATAGGTAAACAAATAAGCAATAGGTATACAAATATAGAATAGGTAAATAAATATGGAATAGATACTCAAATATGGAATAGGTAAACAAATATGGAATAGGTACTCAAATACGGAATAGGTACTCAAATATGGAATAGGTACCTAAATATGGAATAGATAGGTACTTAAATATGGAATAGGTACCGAAATATGGAATAGATAGGTACTTAAATATGGAATAGGTACTGAAATATGGAATAGATAGGTACTTAAATATGGAATAGGTACCCAAATATGGAATAGATAGGTACTTAAATATGGAATAGGTACCCAAATATGGACACCGATTTTAAGTATGAAAATATCTTCAAAAAAAACAAAAAATATATTTATTTCACCAACATATGCGCCATCATGCAAGCGTCGTATCTGTTAAAACATAGAATCAGCTTTCCATCTTCAAAGCATTTTTTCAAGTTCTTCCTCTAGACATCATCTCATAATGAAGTGAAATGATAGAGATTGGTGAACCATCCTTGCTTTCTTATGGTCGTATACTCCAATAAGATCTTCATTCGTTACTTTATCCATCCAGTTTATTTAGAAGTAGATCCGCGTCTTAACCTTTACCTTACCGTGATGTAAAATACCCGAACGCAGCCATACTGTCAACACGTGTTACAACATAATTTAGAGCATTCATTAAATCGTATACAATGAGAAAGAAACAATTGTATTATGTTGTTCTTTCCACTGTGAAAATAGCGTGTGATCTCTGTCTTTCATATCACAAATGGTATTCTACCAACGTATTAATTTTATAAAGGATTGAATAGGAAAAATAATTGTTTTTGTACAATTCCCTTTTTATAATTGATTTTTCACTAGCCATTCGTAAGCGCTAATATTTGATTTATGATTATCTAAAATATGAATTATATGCTGCGTGCATTTACTGAAATATTGCAGGTTTAATTATGACGGTAGACCTGCGCTACTGCACGGGTTGGGAAGGGTTAATTGCTTCGAGTCGGCAAATTCGGCAAAATTTCCACGCTTCGATCCCATCGAATAATACAGAGAACGCACGGCATAATACCCGTGAATAACTCATCGTTTATAACGAAGCTTCGCTGAATACTTCTTCTGAACACTGTAATTTAGACACTTGGAACCAGTGAAAGGCCCTATTCAGAAAGTGCACATTAGTCAGCTGTCCCAAATTTCTCAGGTCTCATTCTACGACTGCTGCTACGATTGAAGGCCATTAATATCCTGTCTCGTGTGAACCCGACCGTGTTCATCGAATAGCTTTAAAGGCGAATATTACATTATTTAAAAATATTATCATTAATTAGTATTTAAAACATCTCTGAATAATTCCAACTCCACAATAAGAATGTGTTCTCCTAATAATAAAGTTGTATCAATGTGTCCAAAATTTAATAAAAATGAATTGATAATTCTGGCGTCTGCTGTCAGATCACTCAAAGGTATTTGAGGTTCTGTAAAAATAAGGTAGATGGCTCTTTCAAATAATGTATTAATATCAAAAAGGTAACATATAGGTTGTAGCATAGTTGGATAATGCACCTTCCCCGGTTATTAAAGAGATACAGGTTCGAATCCCGGTGGCGCAACAGCAATATTTTTCGATAAAATTGATTTTATATGTATATTTTTCTAATTAATATATTTAAAATATCACAGAGCCGTGTTCAGAATAATTCCAACTTCACAATAAGAATATGTTCTTCTAATAATATACGAGTTGTATCAATGTGTCCAAAATTTAATAATTAATTCTGGCGTCTGCTATCAGATTACTCAAAGCTACTTGAGATTCATTAAAAATAAGGTAGATGGCTTTTTCAAATAATGTATTAATATCAAAAAGGTAACATATAGGTTGTAGCATAGTTGGATAATGCACCTTCCCCGGTTAGGAAAGAGATCTCAGGTTCGAATCCCGGTGGCGCAACAGCAACACTTTTCGATAATATTGATTTTATATGTATATCTTTCTAATTAATATATTTAAAAATATAATGTTATTTTAGCATGTGCTCCAGTGTAATATATCATATAAACTGCCTTAGAAATAGCACGCGATATATTTTTCTTAATTTCGACTTTGCCGATACCGGAATCGATACAAGATATCTATCTTACTATACCGTGGTGCAAAATTATCGTATAGGTATGCAGAGATTGTCCTTGTGGTCTATTATAGAATCGCGAGGATCTTAACAGTGTGTTCGTATCAGAAGGTTTTGTGGGTGGTGCATGTCGCAGTGTATATGAATTTGCGTGTGAGTCTAGATGCCGTGTCTAGAGCGAGTTTTTTAAATAAAAAAATAGCCTTTGAAACTTGGAATTTATTGTGGTATTATTTACAAAATGGCAGATACGACGAGTGAATCAATGAATATTAGTATATAGTATGGGAAAGAAGGAAGAAAACCTGGGTATAGGATGAGGTCGGCGAGGGGATAGAGATTCCAGTTAAAGTACTGGCTCCGTCACCCCCGCAGTCGCCGCCGTGATCGCACAAATGGCACGCGGATGAGCAGGTCTCCGCTTTTAAATAAAGAAGGCGATATCACAATACACGGGATCAAACACAATATCACTAATTACTGTGCTGATGCACTGGAGCTGACAAATCCACACCGTGAATGCTCTCGCTATGTCGCGATCGAATCATCGCAGGATATGGGAAAGAAGAAAACCTGTGTGCAGAATGAGGTCGGTGAGGGGATAGAGATTCTAGTCGAAGTAGCAGTGATCTTGGGAACCGGGATTCGAAAGGACTGCTCGCCTTACCTTGTATATGATGGCTCCGTCACCCCCGCAGTCGCCGCCGTGATCGCACAAATGGCACGCGGATGAGCAGATGTCCGTTTCCAAATGATATCACAATATACGACCGCGAATGCTATCGCGATGTCGCGATCGAACAAATATCGGTCATGTTGACGTCTGCTGACAAGACGAACGTGAGGAAAGGTATTGCTGTGAATTTGGATGCGAAAATGTGTCAATAGCGATTCGAAAGACGCGCCAAAAATGTGTTTTACGAATTCGGAACAATGAGTATATGCGCGTATGAAGTTGAAGACTGGAGTGGCTCGCTTGAGATGTCGACGAAATAACGGTCTGCGGAGAAGTGATCGTCTAGCTCCTAGGACTCGTCCGTCACGATGTATTGGTATCTGCTTTTCGCTCAGTTTTGATTAGGCTGTCATGTAAGTTCTTACATGGCCATATCAAGTATATAATGCAGATTTTTTTGTGAATAAATTTAATTTGACAAATAGTTATCCCTGGTGACACGTGTAACAAGCTTGTATTAATAATGAACTCATAAAATATTATTAAAGAACAACAATATAATAGTTAATTAATGGTTTGATATGTGCCTGATAATATTGGATAATTTTTTCAGATTTCTGTTTAGGTCTTAATCGTAGATTATGAATACGAATGGTCAGATGCTATGTGTTTTAAAAAACTTCAATATTTCGGATATGTGAAGAGACATCTTACGAGATCTTGCATCTCAAATACAGGGAAAGATTACCGGAAGAAGGAGAACATCGTGGCAGTCGAAACGTCTGCTGGGATGTGACAGTTTTTGTATTTATTTCTGAATTTTGATATTTTTTTAAAATAATTCAAATAGATTTAAATTGCTCAGTTTTCACCGCCCACTGACGTGGGCGGGGCTAATTCATCTTCCGAGCAGATGGAGATTTACGAACCCCTGTGCCGGAGGGTTAAAATGAACGAATGATATATGTATATTTGAATGCCGCCGAGCCACAAAGGTGGACCGGCGAACCACCCTAAAAAACAGTTCTTGTTTTTCTGTACGGAACATACACGTTAATTTCATACCTATATATTTTTATTGTGTTTGTTTATATTTTAGATAGTCAGGTTAACGAGCGCGTTTAAAATAGTCTAAAAATAGTAGTCTAAAATCTTCCCTTAAAACCTATTGTGCAATAATAACTATCTGCATGCACGAGGACATATCCGCTCCCGACTGAAGACGGTGATGTGGTGGGTCTCAATTCACCTACGGCATACGCAAAAAACAAACGATACGTTCACACAAAATAGCGCTCCACTGCACTGGAGGTAATTGTCATACCGCGGTACATCGCGATATCGAGATTATACAAAATGTATTGACGCCTCGGTGGCGTGTCGATTTAGATTTAGAAGCGGATATGTGATAATAACATTTTGTATTTTTGCGACTTTCAGACTTATCCAGGTATTCGTGGGTGTGTGGGTGTCTCGCTGGGATATTTTGAGACGGTCAGGTATTTAAAAAGAGGGAGAAAGAGCGAAAAATCTTATATGCCGGTCCTGGCTTCCCTTCGTCTGAAGGAACCTTTTTTATGTTCGTATTTTCTTCCTTTTTCCCCTTTACCGGTGATATCCTAACCTTGGTACAATACTTCCGTCACGATATATACCCCGTCCCGTCTTGGCTGACCTTTCACTTGGTCGTATTGGGCGAACGGCGAGGAGTGCAATTTCGATTCTCAAAGTGTCGACAAGCGCGTGGTTCCACCGAGATACCCAGACCGGAATACCGAATTCACCAGCATCTGACCACCTCCGAAGTGCTTGGAGACTTTCTTCCTGTAGTGCGAGTCGAGGAAAGTGCAAAGTGGCGTCCAGATCATGAGATTGAGATTAAGGTAAGGCCAGATGCCTTCCTCTCTTATTTCTTTCTTAATCCAAATTGAGTTGCGTCAAACAGACAATAGCTACAATTTATACAGTCCACCGTGGGTATTTGAGGAACTCGGGTACTGCCATTTGCTGTATCTCTCAGTGAATGTGAATGGTCATTGCCAATCTGGCGGTGAAGCGAAGTGCCGATATGGGAGCGAAGTGCACTGTCCTTTACGCGTACTAGAGTCGAATCTCAGAGATAAATCTCATACGCAAAAGAAGAAGACTAGTTTTAAATATTAATTAAATATATTAATTACAAAGATATACATATAAAATCAATTTTATCGAAAAATATTGTTGTTGCGCCACAGGGATTCGAACGTGGACCTCTTTCCAAACTGGGGAAGGTGCATGCTACAGCGACGAAATTTTCAGCGACAAATTTTCGAACCTACATGTTACCATTTTGATATTAATACATTATTTGAAAGAGCCATCTACCTTATTGTTACGGAATCTCAAATACCTTTGAGTGATCTGACAGCAGACGCCAGAATTATCAATTCAGTTTTATTAAGTTTTGGACACATTGATACAACTTTATTATTAGGAGAACACATTCTTATTGTGGAGTTGGAATTATTCAGGACAGACGGTTTGTGATATTTTAAATATTAATTAAATATATTAATTAGAATGATGTACATATAAAATCAATTCTATCGATAAATATTGTTGTCGCGCAGCCGGGATTCGAACCTGGATTTCTTTCCAAACTGGAGAAGGTGCGTTATCCAACTATGCTACAGCGATGATATTTTTAGCGACAAATTTTCGAACCTTTTGATATGAATACATTTAATCGTTCCATTATTTGAAAGAGCCATCTACCTTATTTTTACGGAATCTCAAATACCTTTGAGTGATCTGACAGCAGACGCCGGAATTATCAATTCATTTTTATTAAATTTTGGACATATATATGTAGCGACCGGAATTCAAATCCATCTCAGTCGCCATCTCAGTCGGTATCGACGCTAGCGACAGCGCTGCCGGCTGCTGCTACAAGCCTGGCTCAGAATTCGCCGCTAGGCAGCCGCTCTATTTTCAGCGTTTCACGACGGCGGTCTTGTCGGCTCGCGAGAGCCGAGCGAGACCGCCAACCCGCATCACATCATTTCATTTCGTAATACACACGCACCTTCTACATCATTCATTTCATTCTATGTCTTTCTTGTTTTTACCATACTGTCATTATAAAACTTAACACGCGCAAACAAACATATCTTTCATCTAACCTAACCTAACCTAACCCCCAAATATATGAATAATATATTAATTAGAAAGATATACATATAAAATCAATTCTATCGATAAATATTGTTGTCGCGCCGCCGGGATTCGAACCCGTATCTCTCTCCAAACCGGGGACTTATTTGTGAGTTTGCACTTTTATTTAGTATCCGGTCAAAGTCACCCGAAGCTTACCCGGTAATTTAGCTGTTTTTTAAGTGCTCCCGGCTAAAGTTTGGTGGGGAGTTTTTCCTGCGCGACACTAATGAGGAAAGTTGTTTAATCGCGGTTAAGCTAAATGTTTTTGCCAAGTTTTTCCATTCGATCCGGCTGCGCGATTGCTGAACCGAATTTCCCCCCCCTGCTCGGGATACATTGCACGAGAGACGTTCGCTCTCTTCGACTCTCACGCTGAGTGTGTGATTTAAGGGTCGTGTTTACCGTTTCACTTCACCCCCGTTAACTTAGTTTACTTTGAGACGTTTCTTATTATGTGGAAGTGATAATTTTTAAGGCAAATTAAATTTTTTTATTACTTATAAGTATATCAAGGAAAACACATTCTTATTGTGAAGTTGTAATTATTCAGAACATAGGGATTCGAACCTGGATCTTCATTTCCAATCCGGGGAAGTGCACTACCACAACTTCACAATAAGAATGTGTTTTCCTTAATAATATATGTTGTATCAACGTGTCCAAAATTTAATAAAAATGAATTGATAATTCTGGCGTCTGCAAATCGGTTTACTCAAAGGTATTTGAGATTCTGTAAAAATAATGTAGATGACTTTCAAATAATGAAACGACAGGTGTATTCATTTGAAAAAATGTAACATATAGGTTCGAAAATTTGTCAAGAAAAATACTGGCGTTATAGCACAAAGGTAGTGCACTTCCCCGGATTGGAAATGAAGATCCAGGTTCGAATCCCGGTGACGCTAAAACAATATTTTTCGACAAAATTGATTTTATATATGTATATTTATAATTAATACATTAATTTAGTACTTATAAGTATATCTAGTGTCTGTGAGTGAAGACCAAAATATTATTTTGAAAATTGTTCATAAGAAACTGAATGAGTAAAATAACGTCACGTTCTAGACATCTGTCAAATGTGTACATATATATATATATATATATTTTTAATATATTAATATTCATAGATTTCATTTACAAAGCCGTTGATAATAAAATCGTCAATTGCGGTGCCATCTGCTAACGAAACATATCCTTACTCACTTACCATCGCGCCGTTTCCCCGCGGGGGTAGGCAGAGAGGACAGAGCGCCACACTCTTCTGTCCTGACACGCAATTCTCGCCTCATCCATCTCATTCATACATCTTGTCATACAAGCTCGCCGATTGTTGAGGCTTCTTACGGAACCATCCTGCATTATCTGGTTTATCTGGTCGCGCCGAGTCTTCCGCGGACGTCCTCTATTTCTGGTTCCATCAACACTTGCGTCGTATATCTTTCTTACCATTCTCTCCTCATTCATCCGCTCCATATGACCGAACCACCTGAGTGATCCTTTCTTAATCTTACTCACTATACTAACAGCTTTACATTCTTTCCTTATTTCTTCATTCTTTACTCTGTCATAAATAGATTTGCCACAGATACGTCTAAGTGATCTCAACTCTATCAAAATCATAAAAATTGACACCAGATGTGGCAAATGATGTTTCAAGGTTTACATCTATATACAGATGATCTATGTATATACATAGATCATCTGTATATAGATGGAGATATAATTGATCAAATTCAGGGGCATTTAGGATAACATTATCTTTCTCGATGTAACCTGCATCCGGCACCAGCCAGTCATAAATATATATATATACCTGACCTGGCACGACCAGGTAAACCAGACAATGGAGGATGGTTCTGTTAGAAGACTCAACAATCGGCGAGCTTGTGTGACAAGATGTATGAATGTGGATGAAGCGAGAATTGTGTCAGGATAGAAGAGTGCGGCGCTCTATCCTCTCTGCCTACGGCGTGATGGTAAGTAAGTAAGTATGTTACGAACATGTATTTGACAGATGGTCGGAAAAATACATACGAGTTCTCTAATATATAAAGACAACGTACCACGTGTGTGCCACGAAAATAACCTTACATATTCCCTTAACACCGCACAGCAATCTGATATTTTATCTGGAGGACCGAAGAGCATTGAAAGAGAGCGCGTCCTATTGAAATAACACCCCGCCGTGCCCACCCGGCATGGTCAGCCTTCTCAAGCGGCCGCACATATATTTATTAAAAACAAATAAGACGTTGGCTTACTGGCAATGAGACTTACATATACAAATACGGATCCAATAGCGATAGCGACGAAGTACAATCATATTATTATTTTATTTGTTTTAAAAATATAATACAATTTCGATAATATATATATATATATATATATATATTTGTTTCTTCTCTATGAGAGTAAGACTCGTGTATAGAGAAAGAGTATATTCGAGTTCAGTTAGTCTGTGTACATAATTTTTACTTCAGTTACAGATTTACGATAGTCCGTAATTGTTCTAATTGTGATGGGGAGATTGTTCTAACATTTGACGCCTTGATAAATATATCGCGGTGTATTTTAATTTTGGGATATCAATTAGATCTCCATATCTTGCAGATCGGAATTCGCTTCTAAAATTTAATTGTGAAAATTTGAATTATTGAATTTTTTTTTTGTATACGTCTACTATTTTTGGTACTTTAAAATCTGTGAACAGTTGTACACTCGGATAGTCTTTTTAGAATAATTTTTATTATCATTTTTTTGAGTGATTTCTAATTGTGTTTTATATGCTCCTCCCCATCCAATAATACCGTATTGTAATATATTATTTTCAGATATGCAAGTGATGAGATGTTTCCGAGTCTAAAACTATGTAGGCAGTTTTCCTTATTTAGTTTGTGAGATTAGTAATATGTTCTTTACATTTGAGACTGTTATATAAATATATATATATAAATACGTGACTCGTGTCATCCTGGATAGGAAATTTGTCCTCAAATTATACTATCCATCCACTAGACTGACATTTTAATAAATAGCTGTATTATGTCGCTAGCCAAAAGGCAAAAGGTATTTATTTCTGTTCCATATTTGTTTTCTTAAGCCCGCAATAAAAATAAATCTGGAAGACGTACTGCGAAATCATGACGAGATTAACCTCGGCTCGCGTACGCAGTCGACATTTTGATCTCGCCCATAATTTATCCGCTTTTTAACCGGCGCTGCAAGACAGCCTCACAATCTCTCAAAGGGCATTTTCCTCGCGCAGTAATCGCACAAATCGGCTGTCATCTCAACAGTAGACTGGACTATATTATTGACAGAATCGGCTTTATCTTTGTGGTGTTTCACCACGATCAGTGGCGTCGGCATCAACCTTTCGTAAAATGTGATATTATTACATCAAAATTACTGATCTATTTACCTATATTACGTTTTATTGCGACAATTTCCGGTCGCCGTCTTTGACTATTATTTTTCCAATTGTTTATATTAGGTTTTTTTCAAATTGTCGCCCGGAAAACAATCAAAAAGTGTCAATACAATCGACTTTATTCGAGCCAGGCGTGTGGCCACCGAACAGGGTAGTAGATGATGCAGTACGGGGTGCTTTGATGATTTCTGATTAGCTAAAATTGTGCAAAAAATATTACATCAAGAATTATAATCAACTGTGTTGCGTTTTGGACCACCCTGTATGTTGTACATAGGATTATGAAGTTTCGTTCAAAATGAATCCGTCGTTTATTTGTAATTTTACCGTACCGTGTATTTATTTGTAATTTTAGACCACTATTAATAATGTTTTTAAAGTTTACTCATATTAAAAAATTTATGAACGTTTTTAAGTACACTTTCTATGACTGAGCATGATTTGCGTAATAACTAAAGGAAATCATTATTTTTATTAAAGGTGAACGCAGGAAACAGCTCAGCCAATTACTTTTTGTTTTTCCCAAATCAAAAACTAATCTATGCACCAAATGCAACTCGAACATAAAGAACGTCCGTAAAAGCAACACCTTAAAAATACTAATATAGTAAAACTCGCAAATCAATTGTTTGCACGCCGTTCTAATGTTAAAAATAGTATAAGTAACGGCTTCACACAAAACGGATCAACCGAAAAGAATTTTCATTTACCAGTCAATAGCTAATTGTATGACTTGAGACTTGCAGACTGTAGTATTGTGAGTAGAGGTTTTAGAACTAAGCCATTATAGTTTCTACCGGTACACATAAATCCGTAATTGTACGCTCAAAATCACGAACCATGAGTCAATCACTGATATATTTGAGTCACACTCACTGTCAGTGATTGAATGTCGTGATTAATTTTTTAATTTTATTTATATTTTATTGTGAGCCGTGACTCGGCGCACACGCATACGAAACGAAAATATTCACGAAGGAATTACTTTATAATTCGTTATAAAGCGCCGTCTAGTAGATTTTGTCAAAAGCGACCCGAGAGTGCTGAGAATTTGACCCGGAAAAAAACTCACATTATTATAAGGGTTTTCATTATTTTTGTGATGATATTAAATTATATATGCTAGAATAAGTTTCTTTACATAATATAAGATAATGAACTTTTTAATTGTCTCAACGATCGCAATTGGAAATATCATGTTTTGAAAATAATGTCCACCATTCAGAATATTCACGTTCAGTTATGTGAAACACGTCATTTTAGACCCACCTCAAGTTTTCAGTTTTTCTACTAAGTTTTTCTAATGTGATTTAATGAAACGGCATGATGTCCCGTTATGTTTCTGCTAAATAAATTGGAAAATATTACGAATTATGTACATATTCTCATACACAGCTAAAATACAAACATCCACCGAGCATGTGATCTTCTCGTCGGAACCCGAACAGGTAGTGTCATAAAACTTACAGGTAGGCGCAACGCCCCTCAAATAGTTATATTACTGGTATTGTCTGGGGGCCGCCAGACGAAAGTAAGTCAAAACAAATACATGAACGCGTACGTGGTATCCCCTGTCTACCCGCTCAAAATGTCGACAATATATTTTTGTTTTTTAACATTTTTATAACAATAACTTATTTGAATCTCGTCCTATAGCATACATTTGTATCTCAAATTATTTTGTTAAATATTAATATTTACATTCATCATTACAATAATATTTTATATACTCGTGAGTAATGGCAGCACGTGACACGTCTAACTCGGCCAGCGCACGCTCTGTCACAAAAGTGACGAAGTGACGGCACCGGCACTGCGCCTTCCGCACCACTCCGCACGCACACACATACACATCAGGTTCTTTGGGAAAACATTTTTTATTGTTGATAAAAACTTGTATGTTGCAATTATTTTATCCACCTTACCTAAAATTATTACCTAAAATGTGTATTTAGTATAATTATAGAGATATTCATATAGTTAGAGATAATGTCAACTCAGTGTACATCACCGGAGAGGAAAGGTTAACACGCGACACGAGCGACATACAGGGTGTAAATCAAACTCAACAAAATATCTGCCCGGGGGGGGGGCCGGCTTCATCTAAAGCCACTTCTAAATAAATGAATAGGTCAAAGCGGCCAACCGGTCCAGCTCAGCGGCGGATATTGGGAGGCCGGGTTTACCAGCGGGCGGGAGAATATAAAATGTAAATCTTCGCCGGTAATCGCTTCCGGATCGTGGCGGTCTACATCACCGCTGAGCGTGGCGAGCGCCTGTCGGAAACCTGAACCTCGGGCCAGGAATAATACATCAATCTGTGAATATTTAACCTTAAATTTGAAAATAGACCAGACGCCACCACTGGTTGACGTCGCAGAACAAATTTGGATTTATTACACTTTTGTGGGCAGCCGCACGACTCTGGTGAGGGATGTGCGTCCACATTTTCATTATCAAACTGTGTTACCTATCTACAAACTATATTATTAGGAGAACACATTCTTACTGTGAAGTTGTAATTATTCAGTACACAGCTCTGTATTATTTTAAATACTAAATTAATGTATTCATTAGAAAGCTATTCATATAAAATCAAAGTAAATAAATAGATTCGAAAATTTGTCGTCAAATGTATTGTCGCTGTAGCATAGTTGGATAATGCATGAGATCCAGGTTCGAATACCAGTAGCGCAACAGCAAAATTGATTTTATATGTATATCTTTCTAATTAATACATTTAATTTATTAAAGAGAACACATTCTCATTGTGAAGTTGTAATTATTCAGAACACAGCTCTGTGAAATTTTAAATACTAAATTAATGTATTAATTATAAATATATACATATAAAATCAATTCTGTCGAAAAATATTGTTTTTGCGTCACCGGGATTCGAAACTGGATCTCTATTTCCAATCCGGGAAAGTACACTACCAATTGTGTTATAGCTTCAGTATTTTTCGTGACAAATTTTCGAACCTATATGTTACACTTTTTTCAAATTAATACATCTGTCGTTCCATATAGGTTCGACAATTTGTCACGAAAAGTGCTGGCGCTATAACACAATTGGTAGTGCACTTCCCCGGATTGGAAACAGAGATCCAGATTCGTATAACGGTGACGCAAAAACAATATTTTTCGACAAAATTGATTTTATATGTATATATTTATAATTAATACATTAATTTAGCATTTACGTACGAGAAATAAAAGATATCTCATGGAGACGAAGCTATATTTTATTATATTTAATGGAAGTATGGGTAAGTACAGGGCTTACGACCTGTCTTCGGCTAGCTTAAGAGATAACTTTATATAAAAATGACGTTCACAATTCTCACATATTAATTAATGTATACATGTTAATATATGAAGGCACTTCGAGTACCGCTTCACTGTCGCCATCTAGGGACTAAATTTGATAATTATATACAGGATGGCCCCAAAAAAAGTGAGAACATTTCGTGAAATGTGATATAATTGCATCAAAATTAGTTGAACTATATCGACAATAGCTTAAATAGTTTACTAATTTACTTAATTACCTATATTACGTATTATTTCGACAATTTCCGGTCGCCATCTTGTTTGATTATTAATTTTTTCATTTGGTTTTTTTCAAATTGTCGCCCAGAATGACAAAAATAGACCGTATTCTGATCAAAAATTTGCGAATTGAAAAACGTCGAGGTGCTGAGAAAAGCCTGGAGTACAGCAGGACGGTGCTCCATCTCACACGGCCAGAAATACAATCGATTTTCTCCGTCGTGAGAATGTTAATTTCATCTCGCCAAGAGTGTGACCACCGAACAGGCCAGATTTAAACCCACTAGATGATGCAGTATATCATCAAATATTAATCGCAATCACCGCCAGTGATTTACGATTGGTATTTTTCCACATCACTAATCTTGGCACTTTGAATGGAATTATATCTAACGGGAATTTGTCAACCGAGGCAAGACTAGCGGTGCAAAATGGAGTCCTGGTACCGACAGTGAGGCCTGGAGCTGGCAGAAAAGGAACCAAAGTAGACTGAATGCAGTGAAAATGAGATCACTTAGGCGTATGTGTAAATTTATGACAGAGTAAAGAATGAAGAAATAAGGAAAGAATGTAAAGCTGATGTTAGTATAGTGAGTAAGATTAAGAAAGGATCACTTAAGTGGTTTGGTAATATGGAAAGGATGAATGAGGAGAGAATGGTAAGAAAGATATATGATGCAAGTGTTGATGGAACCAGAAATAGAGGACTTGGCACGACCAGGTAAACCAGATAATGGAGGATGGTTACCGGTTACAGTGGCTACCGCAAGGTCGCTAACCATCGTAAGATGGCACTGTCAGTCCGCCATTTAATCCAGTAACTGCTCTTTATAGATTTGCGATCTCACTTCACCGTGTGAATACATACAATACACTACAATATATACAATCGTACATAGTTACTAAAATCAACAAAAACACAACTGCATAGTAATTTAACCATTAATATTGTTGCGTATAATTCCGATTCTGCTGACATCTCCAAAGATGTGGACTGCATATTTTACTCACTACTTCGTCAAAGTTTCCGACACAGCGTGGACGCGAAGTCTCGAACTAGTGTACTGCAGTGTAAACTGTTCCGTACACGCATAACCGTACTGAATCAAGATCGCTAATTGACTGGGTCGGCGGCGCGACCGGGATGGGACGGTAATAGGGGAAAGAGGGGAGAAGGCGCAGTGCATTATTTTCATTCAAAAATTAATATACGTCCCATACAAATTATCGGTTTTAATTATATTTAATTAATAGTTTTAAAATAAATTATACAATATTGTCACGTCGCCTACTTACCCAGTGTGATGTCGATCAACGCCGTTCCACATTATTTTATATGAGAACACAAAAATTCAAAGATTAAAATTAATTGTGCAACCGCGTCACACGTTTGGCTTTGGTGTGATGTCGATCTTTATAAAATAAATAACCGCTATACAAAAACGTATCGAAAATACTAGAACAATTATGTATATATATATTCTGACATACATCGGATTCGCGACTCGTCAAAGGCAAAAGAGTCAAATAAAAATTCGCACGTCGAGTGGACGCGGCTCCGGGGAACCTCCAGCTCCTCGTTTTACATCTGAAAGGACGTCAAGCACCGGCTGCAGCAGCGCACGGCTTCACTGCCGTTCGTTAAAATTCTCTAAATTTAGACTAAATGTGGCTGTCATCAGGGAAGGCCAAGCCTCGAAACGATTTAATTATTTTATTTTCGAAAAACGCAAGACACACCGCGCCAATTTTTGTAAACGACGTCTTCGAGTCCATCATCGTTATCATAATGCTCTCTATTGTATTGAACATTTCAACCACTCACTGCAATATGGCCACATCGCGACCGCAACGCTACACCGGAGATATCCGGCAACGGTGTATACTTAAAAAACGCAATGTTATTATTTATTATATTTGTTTTATTAACCACTGAATTGAGTTTAAACACATCAACCGGTTTCCGAAAATACCATTCTCTTCTTCAGGAAGTTTAGTTGGTTGTTTATTATTTTTTTGGTTAGTTTTACCCGTTTTATTTATCTCCGACGATTCCAAATTATTTAATTTGTGACCGACACCGTTTATATGCAAAATTGACAATCCCAAATTTTATCAAAACCGTATCAAATTGAACTACGAGTCCCATTCTAAAATTATTCGACTAAATTTGTATTAAGTAACAATTTGAGTTAGGCACTAAATATATTTTTAAAAATAGATTCTGGTGAAGACACAATAATACATGTTTTTAGTTAGTTATGACATCCTGAAGAAGAGAATGGTATTTTTCGAAACCGGTTGATGTATTTAAACTCAATTCAGTGGTTAATAAAGCAAAGATAATAAATAAAAAATAACAATGTTATTATTCTATTTGAGTTTATTAGTACTACTAAACAGTTTCCCCTCCCTTAATGCTCCATCTATCTGTATATGTATTCCGTCTCTCTCTTTCACGTGTAATTATATTTATATATATATATATATATAAGTGCACTCTTTTTTTATTTATGATCAATTTTTAATTGGAACCGGTTGACGTATAATACATTTCGTGGTCAAACGATAAATAAATGAAGTATTCTTCGGTTTAAGAGAGTCAAATTTAAAAATATTTTTCTCAGTTACAATAGTAATTAATCATTTCCCTTTCGTTGTCTATTTGAATAGTCACGAACGTTGAATATTATTTACTAAGCTTGGCTTTAATATTTTTCGATTTTGCCATTTTTAACCTGACAGCGTTGTATTTTTTTCGTTCCGTTGGCATCACTGGCATCATCTAACGTCAGACATATTAACTGTCGGATATTATTTAATGTCAATTAGAACGTCTTTTCAAATAATCAGTGATCGTTAGGCCACTACTAAATATAATATCATTATTGCTATTGTGAGAGTTGATGTTGTGAGTGATGTTATTAGAGACAGAAGCTCCTAACTTCTTCGTGTCTCGCACGTGTTGGTTGCGTGTCGCTGTGTAGGGTGTCGCTGTTGAAACTAGAGCAGGGTATATAAATGAAATAACACGTACAAAAGTTCGTTTATTGGTGCTGGTGACAGGACGATAGACACAAAAGACACAAAATGGATTCAGTTACACTTACACGGACAGACTAACGGAGTTGCGAAACTAGAGGTGTGAAGAGTGAGAGGTAGACGCGTAGGTGGAGTCCCATCCACCTACCCACCTAAGGAGCTCCAACGAGTCACCCGTACCCGAATAAATACCTTGGTGTACCAACCCCGTTACTGTCGCTACCGCCAGATACACGAGGATGACAACAAGAGATAGAATCACCAGAACGAGAATTTTATATAACTCAAAGAAGTTTTCAGAATCTTGCAGTGTCGGGACGATGTTTTATCTCTTACCGGCAGCATCCGCGTACTCCAAAGATCCCGCTGTACCATTTCGTACAATTTATTTCCATCTTGATTAATCGGTAAAGATATGGCGGTCTAATTACAATGATAGATGTGAAATCGATACTTTTCTAAAGCAGATAATAAATATTCCAAAATAACGCGAGGCGAGTTTTTTAACTTAAAGAGAACAATTTTTACAGAACTTTACTTTTATCGGACGCTACACATCTTAAACAACTTCTCAACACGGTCGCCGCCGCTATTAAAGCGTTTGTCATAACGGGATACCAATTTTGCTACACCATCGTCAAAAAACCATGTCTATACTCCGTCATCAGAACGCTTACCTGAAGGAAAATACGCTAATCACTTGACGTCAAATCAGTCACACTTGGCGATGAACGTCAGCTACTGGGCCGTATCTCGGCGTATCAGCCGGCGGGCCGATCTATTGTCTTGAACATTTCAACCACTCACTACAAGACGGTCACACTGTGTGAATGTCTCTAACGTTGCGTGCGGTGAGTCAACAGATGAAGAAAACCATTGCGCATGCGAAATATCCGCGACTGTATGTCACAGTGAATGTGTATTGCCGTATTATTTGAATGGATATAAATGAAACAATGTTATTACTGTACTTGAGTTTATTAGCACTACTCGAGTTTCGAGAGAAACAGTATCTAGAGTAGCGCTAATAAACTGAAGTAGAGTAATAACATTGCCCATTATGATAAAAATGATGATGAATATCAGACGGTTTCTTGTTTCGTGCATTCAAGAAACGAATCGCGGCGGGCTGATCTATTGTCTTGAACATTTTAATCACTCGCTACAAGACGGCCACACTGTGTGAATGTCTCTAACGTTGCACGCGGTGAGGCGACAGATAAAGAAAAAACGCGCCTCATATAAAATATGTTACGTCATTTTTCAGTTGTTTTATTTTACATGCATTCGCAATACGAGGGTCCGCGTCGCACGCGATGCTGGATTCGGCCGCGGGAGGATGGGAAGGGGTCACTCTGGAGTGTAACATTAGAACTGTATATAAAAAATCGAAAAAATACAGTTATTAAGTATTGTAGTCACCGATATTTTTCACATCACGTGGAACCGATTATTACAATATCGAGTAACCGGTTAAATGTCGCCGGAACACGAATATCAACCGCTGTTGAGAAGTTTTCTCGTGTCAGGTCCATTCCATTCTTCTCTCGCTTACTTCGAAGCCCAGTTTTTGGTCGATAAATACAAAAATACATTCTCCGGCTAGTTTTTATTGTTTGCAATTATGCCGTGCGTTATTTCGAGTCCGATTGGGGATGGCATCGCGTGCCGCGCGGGTCCGAGCCCGCAATCGAACCGAACAATTAGTTTTTAAATAATCGATTAGTTTTGATACGACGTCCAACAAAAATGGCCCATTTAAAAGGGAGGCTTTCGAGCGATGATAATTATTGCGTGCCGACACGCAGCCGGGTCGTTCAGGGGTTGACCGCAGAAGCCGGGAAGTCTGGCGTCCAAGGACGACGAAGAGTGAATTCGCCATGGTCTAAAATGACGACTTGAGACAGTATTTTGATTAAAATCGTACAATGTACTGCTGGAGGAAGATATTATATCCATATTGAACGGGTAGGCTCAGTCTGTGGGTGTGTATACTGTGTGTGTGTGTCGGAATGGCTGGCTCCCATGGTTGAGAATAATATCTGAAATAGTAGCGACCTCGTGATGAATGTTAACAAGTGGAAAGTGATGGCATTGGAGAAGGAGGAAAGCTAAATACGTGGAGGTGATGAATGGTTGGAACAAGTAGATGAGTTTGTATATTTGTGGTGTATTGGTTGACTGCAAGGAATAAAATGAACGGCGCTTTGGACGGAATTACATCTAACGGGAATTTGTCAACAGAGGCGAGACTAGCGGTGCACAATAAAGTCCTGGTATCGACACTGATGTACGGAAGAGGAGCGAGAGTAGACTGAATGCAGTGGAAATGAGATCACTTAGGTGTACATCCAACAAAAATGGCCCATTTAAAACGTCGTTCAGAGGTTGACCATAGAAGAAAGGAAGACTGGCGTCCAAGGACGACGAAGAGTGAATTCGGCAGGGTCTAAAATGACAACTTGAGACAGTATTTTGATCAAAATCATACAATATTCTGTTGGAGGAATATGTTATATCCATATTGAACGGCTCGGCTCAGTCTGTGGGTGTGTACACTGTGTATGTGTGTCGGAATGGCTGGCTCGGATGGATAAAAATAGTATTTGACGGAAAAACGATTTTTCGCTCAGCTCAAGCGTAGTCAGGGCGTATTTAAAACTAACAATAAATACAAAAATAATACACTTATACAGGGTGGCCCAAAAAAAAAAGAGAATATCTCGTAACACACGAAATCGTCAAAAAAACCCATATTGCATCATTTACTGGTCTGTTCGGTGGCCACACGCCTGGTGAGATAAAATTAACATTCTCGCAATGGAGAAAGTTGATTGTATTTCTGGCTGTGTGAGATGGAGCTCCGTCCTGCCGTAATGTCTAGCTATACTGCAGGCTTTGTTTTGAAAATCGTTTTCGCGGTGACCAGAAAAAGTGAGAACATTTCGTAAAATACCGTAACAATAGTACCGACAGTGATGTATGGAAGTGAAGCCTGGAGCTGGCAGAAAAGGAACGAAAGTAGACTGACTGCAGTGAAAATGAGATCACTTAGGCGTATATGTGGCAAATCTATTTATGACAGAGTAAAGAATGAAGAAATAAGGAAAAAATGTAAAGCTGACGTTAGTATAGCGAAAAAGATTAAGAAAGGATCACTCAGGTGGTTCGGTCATATGCAACGGATGAATGAAGAGAGAATGGTAAGAAAGATATATGACGCAAGTGTTAATGGCACCAGAAATAGACCTGGCACGGCCAGGTAGACCAGATAATGGAGAATGGTTCTGTTAGAAACCTCAACAATCTTGACGAGCTTGTACGAGAAGATGTATGAATGTGGATGAGGCGAGAATTGTGTGTCGGGACAGAAGAGTGGCGCTCTATACTCTTTGCCTACTCCCGCGACGATGGTAAGTAAGTAAGTAAGTAACAATAGCTTATATAGTTTAATAATTTACTTACTTACCTATATTACATTTTATTTGGACAATTTCCGGTCACCTTTATTAGATTTTTAATTTTATATTTGGTTTTTTCAAACTGTTAAACCTTTTCAAACTTCTTCAAACCCAGAATCATAAAAATCACAGTAGTAGACCGTATTCTGATCAAAAATTTGCCAATTGAAAAACGTCAGGGTGCTAGGGAAACGATCAGAGAGCTTCAAAACAGAGCCTGGAGTATAGCTGGACATTACAGCTGGACGGAGCTCCATCTCGCACAGCCAGAAATACAATCAACTTTCATCTCGCCAGGCGTGTGACCACCGAACAGGGTAGTAGATGATGCAAAAAAGATTTATAATTAATTATATTATTATTAAGTAGAACACAATATTATTGTGAAGTTGTAATTATTCAGAACAGACGCTCTGAGATATTTTAAATACGAATTAAACGCGTTAATTAGAAAGATATACATATAAAATCAATATTTTTGTCACCGGGATACGAACCTGGATCTCTATTTCCGATCCGCGGAAGTACACTACCAATTGTGTTATAACGCCGGTATTTTTCATGACAAATTTTCGAACCTACCTAAAGCTAAAATTGATTTTATATGTATGTATTTATAATTGATACATTAATTTAGTATTTAATTATATTATGTTTTGAAGTAACTCGTGTGTTACGAGATGCTCTCACTTTTTTGGACCACCTGTAGTATATTATACAGTATTATGTAACAGCATAACCTAAGTCTATACCTACTGCACGCCACTGCTAGCGAGGTAGTAAGTGTAATACTTAATACTTGCTAATGTATTAATTATTTTTTAAATGTGTCTATTTGCGGGGGTGGGTGGTGAGAATGAAATGGAAACGCGCGGTTGGTCGTCTATTGTGACAGAGGATAGAATAAAGTAAGCGAGTTGGTAGTGTTCGGAACGCTCGGGCCGGACTGGCGGCAGCACTTTGCCGCCGGTTAGGTATTAAATGCAGAACCGCAGCCCCTTGCAAATTGATACAAGCTTGTCAAGATGTCATTTGAAGAGAATCGTTTATAGTAATTAGCGTCTTTCCCTTGTTGTTCCAGGAGTTCCTGAGCATCCTGTCGCGCGTGTCACGCGGCAGCACCCAGGACAAGCTGCAGTGGGTGTTCGCGCTGTACGACGTGGACGGGGACGGACGCATCACCAAGGCGGAGATGACGGACGTCGTCAAGTCCATCTACGAGATGCTCGGCAGGGCCACGGCCCCCAGCGTGGAAGACACCTCGGCCAGGGAGCACGTGGACAGGATATTTCACGTGAGTCTCTTTGTTCTAAGAGCTGGAGTCTCCCCTAAGCCATAGTCCTCAGAGCACGAATTTTTCTGTGTTTTTTTTGTCTTTCAAGGAGAGTAGTTATTCTCCTATATGCTCGTCGCTAACTCGAAATATTGGTAAAATTACTTGTTGCTAGTGTATTCGGTTCCTCGCGTGTGCGTGCCTAAACCGCTATTGTGGATCAAAGTGCTTGTGTTTCTGAACTTCGTGAACTGCGATTACAGTAGAGGAAATCCAGGTGAGTCAAGTTCTTTCCCTAATTCCTACCACCCTTCCGCCACCCAGTTTACCCACCCCTTGCGTAAACACACACGTTGGGTTATTTCCACTGCTAGTTTCGAGAGGTGCAGTCCCCTCTCATCATCAGGTAATAACTAAACTTAATACAGTATTAAAGTAAGCTTAAGTAAAGTCTCCGTACAACACGGATTAGCTAAATATAATTTTCAATTCAGTGGGTAGCCAATTGTATGGCTTGAGTAGAACGATAGTTTAAAAGCAGAGGGTAGAAATTTTAATAGAAGTGAAAGAGGCATAGGACTACGCTCGTGGTAGTTTTTAGAACTAAGCAATTGACGATTCTACTTGAAGTCCGTTTATAACATATGGATTGTATTTGTTTAGTCATCTCTTCCAGAAGCTTTTCCTCTTGATTGCAATTTTTTAATTAATTCATTAATCTTTATTAATTGAATATACGACTTGATAAACTCACTGGAGGTGATTCCAGAAGGTGACCAGAGGAAAAGTGATCGCTTTAGCTGACTTCTCGGATCAGTTGCGTCGCGATGTATTGTCGTCTGAATTCTATCGGTACTCGGCGTCGCGGAATGGCTGTTTGTCAGTCAGATCTGTGATGTGACATCGCTTGTTCTGTTTCTTATCAAATCGATTTACTATATGATAATTAATTAATTAATTTCCTTAAATTTGTCATCCAAAGCCACATAATGCAGTTTTAAGAATTATTTCATAATATAACGGGTGAATATTATGTTCCAGGCCAATGTTTTATCTAAATAACTAAAAAATGAAATATAATTGCTTAATTTATTTTTTATTTATGAATTATATAGTTTATTACAATTATGTATAAAATATGACATTGGTCAAGTGTCTGCCAAATGCGTGCTCTTTTGACCATATTTTTCATAACATTCTCTCACTAAAATTGTTGTTGACTTATTGGCGTAGACCTTTCTTTTCAAGTATCCCCACAGAAACTAGTCAGGAACCGTTAAATCAGATGATCAAAGAGACCAATCGAAAAGATAGCTCGGGCTGTGTGTGAGGTGGCACCGTCCTGTTAAATTCACAGTCTACCCATTAAGAGTCACATCATTGCCTCTTGCACCCTAAAAGAACCCGCAGTAACTCTGGGTGGGTGTAAAGGTCGTTGGTGTAACAATTGAAGATTTTCAGTACCCCAATAATTAGCCTGAAATGAGCGTCGTCGCTCATATTTTTTTTTCTTAAGTCAGGGTCATCAATATTGAGCTGCAAAACACGTTGTTAGATATACAATAATAAATTGTAATCAATTACTTTATACTACTACCAAATGCGAACTGATAAATATGTGCCAAATTAAAATGGCGGCCAAACATAATCGGCCTGGAACATAATATTCACAATGTCATAATGTTACTTAGAGTTTTTATATTATTTGCAATTCTGGAGCTTGAAAAATGAATAATTTTCGACCAGAAGTTTCCGTGACCAGTTTTCATTTTTGGTTCACGATTTTAAGATTATTATCTCTGTGGGTAATGTCTCCATGGCTGTTCAACTTGTATATGGATAAATGTGTGAAAGAACTGGAATGTATGAATGTGGGAGCAAAAATGGGCGATTTGATTGTATGCTGTTTATTGTACGCCGATGGTGCAGTACTAATGGCGGATATTAAACAGGAACTACACAGTCTAGGGAGTGCAGTGTACGGTGTGTGCAAGGAGAGCGACCTCATGATGAATGTTAACAAGTGGAAAGTGATGGCATTGGAGAAGGAGGAAAGCTGAATGGTTGGAACAAGTAGATGAGTTTGTGTATTCGTGGTGTATTGGGTGACTGCAGGAAGTAAAATGAACGGTGCTTTGGACGGAATTACATCTAACGGGAATTTGTCAACAGAGGCGAGACTAGCGGTGCACAATAGAGTCCTGGTATCGACACTGATGTACGGAAGAGGAGCGAGAATATACTGAATGCGCGTATGTGACAAATCTATTTATAACAGAGTAAAAAATGAAGAAATAAGTATAGAACGTAAAGCTGATCTTAATATAGCGAGTAACATTAAGATAGGGTGGTTTGATTGGCACCAGAAATAGAGGACGTCCGCGGAAGAATTGGCACTACTAGATAAACCATCGGCGAGCTTGTATGAAAAGATGCATGAATGGGGATGAGGCGCGGATTGTGGCGCTCTATCCTCTCGAGCGAGTGGGTATTTATCACTGTTTATATATATTCCATTTCTGATTTTAACCAGATTTCGACTGACGTAACTGGACTGGCGTATCCTTGCATTCAAAATGCGTAAATACCGTGCCGTAGCCGCCAACATGGATTATTATTTAATGTTCCAAGTTCTAGAGGCGCAAAATTTTCATTTCGAAATAAATGCGAATATTATTACTTTAAAATCCATCCGAACTTTGTACGGCTGAAACTTTGTAAATATGAGAGAATGTCTAAAGAAATAAATTCTATTATGCAAATTTTCGAATGAAAATGGGGTCGCTTTAAATCGGGGCTGATTCGAAATGTATCAAGCACGCGAGCCCATTTCGAATGGAGAATTATTAAATATATTTTTTTACATATTTAAAATATTTTTACTTAACTCTTTATTCAGGCGGGTACGCTAGTAAAGTCTGTCGCGAAAAATGCGTTAATTTTATCAAGCTTATTAAAAGCTCTGAATCCAAGCACGTCTCACACGCTGGACCGGTGCTCTGCCATCTTGGTCACTCCTCCGGTAGAGTGCGGCGTGTCAAACTTGCAAATGCCGTATTTTTACACCGCACTCTCTTAATTTTTCCCTTTTGTGTCAAATATTGACTTGCAATCTATCTGTCCCACTCTACACTGGTGTCACGTCCGTCCGTAGTCGTTTATCATTGACAGGACAGAAGATGGAAAATCAAACTTATTTTATAAGTACCTACCTAAACAATGTGTGTTCCGGATTTGTAAAATACATTTTTGGCGGGTCACTGGCTAATTCACCCCCCATAACCTTTTCTCATGCTTGACTTATCAGTGTGAACACCTTGACGATAGCAGACGTTTGAGCGCGACATCGCGATAGCATTAGCGGTGTGGATTTGTTCAGCTCCAGTGCACCAACACCGATCCTGCGATTTGTTTGCACAGTTATATTGCATTGTTTTTTATGCCGCGGATGAAGTTGTGATATCGCCGTCTTCAATTTGAAGCGGAGATCTGCTCGTCCCGCGTGTCGTTTGCGTGAATCTCAACGGCGACTGCGGGAGTGACGGAGGCGTCACACACAAGGTTCCGAATTCAGGTTCGACTGGAATCCCTACCCATCATCGACCCTTATATCCAGGCTCTCATATATCCTTCCTTCCTTTACCCCCCCCCCCTCCAATTCAATCGCGCAATTCGTTCGTTAGATCCTAATATGTGAATATTATATAACATTCTAATACGACTTGCAATGTACAAGACGCATGTGTTGAATAAATACGACAAGTACATAATGCACATTTCTAATACATAGTGATCACCTCAAAATCACGAACTGTGAGTCAATCACTGTTATCTTTGAGTCACACACACCATCGGTGATTGAATATCTGGGTATATCGCGATTCGTGATTATTATTTTTTATTTTATTACATTTTATACTCGGCTGTGAACCGTGATTCGGCGCATGCGCACACGAAATGAAAATATTCATGAAAAAATGACGTAGTAATTTATTATAAGCGCCATCTAGCAGATTCTGCAAAAATGTTTTAAAAAAAATTGTTGAATAATAATCTTACATTTTTAAAAATAGATTTCATTATCTTTTGTAATTATGTTAAATTAGATATATATTAATTATATATGCAAGAATATATTTTTTGTGCAAATGAAGTTTTAATAATATAAGTAAATAAGCTCAGAGTTTTAAAAAAATTTTATTAAGTATTAGTAATTAAACTGTGATCACAGTCACAGTGTTCGATCACTGCTATTATCGAACATCGATCACAATCACACCAGTGACTCGAGAGTAGCACCCACTTAAATAATTGCACATTTCTAACGATAAAATTGTTAGCTTGTTTCGCTTGTGTCGCACACGAGTGACACCAAGCGTCAGTACTTACGTTTAAAAGTACAGCACGGCCAATTCAGCAACGTGCTATAGCCGATTGCTCTCTGTTGGAATTTGAATAATTTATATATACAACTCGCAAAGAAGATTCTGTCGCATATATTAGAATAAATTAGATTTTTTTCTAATAAATTATTATCAAAGAATAAATTTGTTCGAATAGACAACATTTTCTTTAATATTATCGTGGAGCATTTTTTCTTAAATGTACTCTACTTAAGTATTATATAAAGAAATATTATAATACTCGAGTAAAGCACTGACTAACTCTATTATAGAATTTGATTGTACCGTTTTCAGTCCTGAAGTATCATCTTCGGTAACGTTATTAATACTTAACTTGAGACTAAAGGACTCGAGTCGGGTGGGTGTAGGGGCGCGGTCAACAAGCGCAGGAGAGGAGACATTAAATATTGATGACATTTTTAAATGTATTATTAAATAACAAGTGCGACGAGAGCGTTGTCATATCCAAATCATTAAATAAGTGAAGCAAAAAATGCAATAACATCCCCCCACAGATGCGCTTCGAGCATAAAAAAAAATGGGCAACTCTCGTATGCATACAAAATAAAAGTTTACAATTGTTCCAATTGAGACGACGATACGTCTCAACGCGTTAGATATATAAATTATAAAGAACGTACTGACCAAATTAAATATTTAGGAATTATATTTGATCTTTATCTCAAATGGAATCGTCAAAAAAAACCAATATATTTTTTTAGAAATATTAGAAATCTCCGTAATATAAAACTTCGCAAAATGGCGTACTACGCTATCTGTCAATCGATCATAGAGCGTGGTATAATTGCTCGGGGTGGAGCGACTATTTCTGCAATTAATCCAATAATAGCAAGTTAAAAAAGTATATTAAAAGATATCCCCGAATCCAAAATTTTTAATAAATTCCATGTTTTTGATATCATAGACAGATATACGCTAATACTACTCTCAAATGCATACATAAATACAAACAGACACATTTTAAAACAACTCAAAACATAATCTCCACACGGACAAATACAAATAGCCTACAGACCCCGAGAGCGCATACTGCATTCGGTCAAAGGAACTACAGATATTTTGGACCTCAACTATTTAATAGAATGCTAAAAGACTTAAATCAATTGAATTGTCCCGAGAACATGAAACTATATATTAAAACTTGGATTCGTAATATGGGTAGAGCCAGTATCGGTGCACTCACCCAAACATATTGACTCGTACCTATATTAATTATTGCTACAAAAATTAAGTCCATTTTAAAATAGTTCTTCATATACACCTTTCATATAGTAATAAATGTAATTCTATCTACTACTTGTAATTCTAATCAATTGTACACTATGCCCGTCTCGACACAGAATTGCTCTAGCGAGACGGGCACAGTCCAAACAGATTTTTACATCGTATTATATAGTTAATAAATAGACAATTGGCTATTTTAAAGGACGTTTGATTGATATTTAAAAAAATACAATACAAAAATGATTTTTACAATTTTTTTATATTATCTGACAGCTTTTACATTTCTCTATGTACGTCACACGCCAGCAAATCAATAGACATGAAATAAAGTGTAGGAGAGGGGTTTGGAACGTTAGCTGCGAGGCGAGGGGCATTCTGAACATAAATCTGATATTAAACAAATATCAGATATCGTATTTTTCATTATATTTAATAGAAAATATAGGGCTGTCTTCGGCTCAATCTCCACATTTATCAAATTTTTAAAAGTTGTATATATGTTAGTATGTGTACTCGCTTCGAGTACCGCTACACCAACGCCGTCTATGAACCAAATGTGACAGTTAATTTTTCCCTTTATGTGCCATCACTATGAGAATCTAATTTTTTTAAATTATTTTAAAACAATACTCTTTATCTGTAAAATGTTTTTTTTTAATATATTATACTAGAATACGCCTGAAAAAAAGCAATATTTTTCAATTTATTATTTTGATCGGTATTAGCAATATATTATATACTTCCATATTTATTTAGTAGCTTATTTAAAGCTTTGTGTAAACAAGTGTTGGAGAAGTAAATGTAGGAAGAAGAAGACCGACCTAATGTCAGCTTAGAATGACGAAATACGTGTGATTGAATACGTTATCTAACTACTAACTGTCGACATAACAATGATATAAATAAAAATTTAAAATAATTTTAAAGACCCGGGATAAATCGTTACGGTGGTGCCGAACGTTGATTTATCCCGGGATATTTTAAACCTAGCGCCGTTGCTTCCGAGTTAAACAAAATGGATTCACACACAGGTCACTAAATCTTCTCTATAGAACCATTACAGGTCGTAAATATCACGTTACTGATGCCGGCCAGGTGACCGCCGCATCGTACAATGGAGTAAGATATATGATTACAAGTTATTCTAGTGAAAAAATGCTTACCGATAGTCAAAAGTTGAAGATATCAAAGTAGGCTATCAACGCTCTACAGAAAATAAGTCATAGATAAGATAGATAGTTAACTCGTGTCGTAATATCTCCGTCAGTCAGTGTTGTCAGTATTGCCAACATATAAAATGTATTTATTTATTATTCGCGGGATAAGATCCCGTGGACTGTATCGAGAATAATATTAATCAACGGACGCTACCCGAATTGAAAGTATGAAGGAACGTAAGGGCAGATGGATCTGGCCCACCTTGCTTATAGTTATGGGTTGAGCGTTGTATTCACCTCCGGTTGACGAGCACGTTTGTTGTGCCGAACCGAGAGATCACTGCACTTCCGGAAATATTTGAGCGCAATCTGTCGGCGCAATCGCACGTAATCGGTTGGCCAGAGCGGGGCAGGTATAGATTATTGGATGTACAAAGGGGACAGAGAATGAGTATACGACTTGTGTCTACAATTATTATACAAGCCCTATTCTCATTGTGAAGTTGTAATTATTCAGAACGTAGGTCTGTGATATTTTAAATATTAATTAGAAAGATATACATATTAAATCAATTTTATCGCAAAATATAGTTGTTGCGCCACCGGGATTTGAACCTGGATCTCTTTCCATGCCTATATTGCGTGATGGTAAGTAAGTAGGAGAGAGCTACCGAGTCGTTTCGCGATCTCAACGATAATTTCGGCGAAGGAACGATTAGCGAAAGGGCGTGCTGAGAGTGGTTTGTCCCCTTCAATGGTGGTGATACCGGCTTAGACATATCAGAAAACAGTCAGTCTTCAGATTTCAATGGTGGCTGTGGTTGCACCGCCAGGACACCGGCTGAGAACTTCAATATCCATCATTCCACGAGTGTTCGTCATGTCGGAAAAACTCGGCAAGATGTGGAAATTGACCAGATGGGTCCCGCACAGCAATAAGCAAGATATATGGTCAGGTGATTCACATTAACAAACTCACAAACTCTCAACCTACAGCCTGAGACGAATCCATCAATTTTTGGGTATCTTGCAAGAAGGGACGATAGCTTTGTAGCGATCAGAATTCATATTCACCGCCATTTCAGTCAGCATCGACGCTAGCGACAGCGCTTCCGGCTGCCGCTACAAGCCTGGCTCGATAATTCACCGCTAAGCGATCTCTCCAATTTCATCGTTTCACAACGGCGGTCTTGCCGGCCCGCGCGCGCCGAGCGAGACCGCCGACTCGCTTCATCTCAGTTCACGATACACGCGCACCTTCCACATCTTCGTTCTTTTCTTTGATTCTATCTGTCTTCATTGTTATATCCATCACAATAAACACCTCAACACGCCAAACAACATTCCTTTCATTTAAGCACGGTCCCAACCCCCCAAAGCTTCTTGCTGTAGGAAGATCCCCCACCCGTTGGAGCGACCAACAGACACTTCTCCGGTGACAGTCCTGATAGCAGCAAATCTAACTTGGTCAAGTCACAATATATAGTCCAGTGAAATTCTGTGATTATTAACAAATGCCGCTAAAAAGTTTACCAAATACAAATTTTTCGTGAATATTCAGAGAAAATATATATTATCAAAGTTCCTACAAAAATAGTTTTATTCGTAAAAGTAATCGTTTTGGAAATCCCCTGTAGTTATTGTTTGAAAAATTGTTATTTATTTTTTGTGACTCGCTGAATAAAATATTCAAATGTTAAAATAAAATCTCTATAAAACGTCCAAGAAATAAATTTTTCGGTCGATATTAAGCCTGTTACAATTTGGGTCAAATGTTTGTAAAGAGTGTTGTTTTTACAATTTACGACAGCTGATTTGTGCTCAGTTTGTTTTGCCATTTCACCATAAATAGAGTTATGTCATTACATCGCTTACATGTTTATTGCGAAAATCGCGGTTCACTTCGCGAAATTTGACGTCAATTTTTTGCACCACGCATACTCTGATTGATAATATGCATCCGAAGAAGCTGTTGTAGTATTGGGGAGTCGATCTTCGTTTACAAGCTTACAAGATCCAGCTGGTGCAAGAATTGAAGCAGAGTGGCCATCATTGAAGGAAACATTCGATGAGGGTGTAATTGAACACCTTTTCACTATTTTCTGTGGGGATATGTGAAGTCGTTAGTCAACGCCGATAAACCAGAGAAGATAGACTTCTCGGAAGCCAATATTGGATTGACTTCCAGATCTTTCTATCTCATATTTAATCACTAATGGTATAAAGTTCTATTCCTCAGAAAAAAACCACCCTCTAGTAAATAGCTGATCCCTAGCACGCTGTTGATATTAATTCCGCCTAGTTGCTGGTAAGGGTGAGCCGTTTTTATCATCCCTTGGGGATGACGATCGATTGCCGTTAAGTCCCGTCTGCACGGAAGGAGACACGATGAGATAATCTCAGAGATTTAGTTATCCGAAGAGTCCCCCCCATCCCGGAATTGTTTTGAAAGTTGATTACTCTCGCTTGATTCCGCTCAACAAAGCGACGCGTGCGATAATTTACAAAATTTTCGTATCTTTTTAGAATCTAGTTAGTTCTGTCCTTTGTGGCAGTTCAATTTGGTCATGAGCATACCGGAGCCACACCTGTACAATTTTTTGATTCCAGAAGGCTATAGAAGTCATGCACCCCCAAAAGGGGAGGATAGATGTCACATTTGCGTATTGAAGTCGCAGAACTCGATCACAGCTCGGCAGAAATGCACCCTGTCCGGGTCGCAAGAGGATGCCAACGGAATGCTACCGCTCTCTCCAGCATCGTCTATCCAAGCAGCCCCCAACGGGAAACCCTCACCCTCATAAATTCCTTTCATTTCTTGCGTTTCGGAAGATCCGATGACCTATTCATTCAAATCTCGCAATGGTATAAAATAATTTTACATTCTTCGTTCGATATAATTTACCTACCTTAAAGAAACGGAAGCAATAATCTAGACAAATAGATCAGAGGTTCGACCCTTGTCCCAGGAGACAGCTAAATTAATACTGAAATGAAATATAAAGATATAGAATCTATTACTGTTCGGCAGAGATATTAGATTTTAATCTTTAGTAAGATATCGTATTAATTTTTTTTTTCATTTTTGATGTGTAAATATCTTCTCGTTACCACGGTGACTACATATACTCGTCTTCTTCTTCTTTTAAAACAGGCAGTCCACCCTTCAAGAGTGATTTGTGACTACACATACACATAAATGTCAAAATTGCGTTTTAAATAAAATTTCTTTTTCATATGGCTAAATAAAAATTAAAAAATTTGATGTACAAAACAATACATTAACTAATAATTTGTCACGTAAACTGCGTTAGAAATTGTGCGTGGTTAAATTTCATAATATTTTATTTTTACCGGTACGGCAATCGATATACTGCTACTACTTTATTACAAAGTTGTGTCAAATTGTCATATAAGTACAATATGCCTTCAAATTGTGACGCTTTAAAAAAAATAGTTAACCCCTGGTAAACATTGTAACGAGTTCGTATTGACAATAAGGTTGAAATATAGACTGGTATTAAATTGTCACATTGATTTACAATTATTTGTACATTAATATATAATTAAGGAAAAGACATTCTTATTGTGAAGTTTCAAATAATGGAACGACAGGTGTATTAATTTGAAAAATGTAACATATAGGTTCGAAAATTTGTCAAGAAAAATACTGGCGTTATAGCACAATGGTAGTGCACTTCCCCGGATTGGAAATGAAGATCCAGGTTCGAATCCCGGTGACGCTAAAACAATATTTTTCGACAAAACTGATTTATAATTAATACATTAATTTAGTATTTATTAATATATAATATTATCAAAAAATAATGTACCCCTGTAAACTTTGTAGCGAGCGTGTATTAAAGCAGAGCTTAAAATATTTGTAAACTGCTATTTGTATTTATTTTTTTTAAAACTTTTTTCTAGAAAAAAAATATATATATGCATGGGTGGTATGATACGTGTATCTGAGTCATAATTATCCTTATTTTATCATAATTTTAAGAGTCTAAAATAGTCATATTTTGAGTTGGTTTTTAATGTTTTTTGATTTAAATTATCCGGGTTGATTTTACTCCCACCCCCGCGGATAACAGAACATATTCCGCACAGATAATTCCACCCTAGTCTGAGATTAATTTAAACTAGTATTTATGGTACTTTGGCGGTTTTATTAGAGCCGTATTGCACAGTAACTTCAAATTTAAACTTAAACCAATACAGGCTGTCGCCGGGCACGAGCTAACCATAACTGTAATAATGTAGCTACTGGCCATCCGGCAGATGTTACCGATGATAAAGCGAAACGTGATCTGTACTCAGTTATGGCCAATACTATATTATTAAGTTGATGCATTATTATAGGCTGGTTGTTTTTACTTCAAAATGGAATAAAACAGATATAAATTGTGGTGTTTGTTCCGGCGTGATCAGGTTTTTTTTTTTAAGCCTGATTCGCCATAGATAATATTGTACATATTAAGTTATACATTAAAGGTTATGAAATAAATATACTGTGAAAAAGAAAAATCAAGGAAAATATTAATTAATACAAAAAACACACAAAATATAATTATTACATATATAACTACTTCAGTTACGGCCATTGTTGTATATGTAGCTATTTTGTAAGCGCTGCCATTCTCTGGTCAGGGAACCAGCTTTCCATGAGAGCGCCGCTTGCACCAGAGGTGCTGAGCTCCAGCCGCAGCTTTACGCCAGCAACTCGATGTCTCAGAAGCGGAACGAATCCATGTATGCGGCCTCAGTGAACATTGTAGATGTGCTACAATAACGCGCCAATCCGAACACTATTCCGTATGAATTGTACGTCACTCGCTTGTATTTCGAGCAGAGCTCGCGGGTATGCGTGGTGGTGAAGAAGGATTTAAACAGGATGCTCTTCAGCTCCTCACTGCATCGGTAGAAACGCCGTGACAGCATATTTGCACGGACGCTCAACTGTCTCCTCTGCCGTTCTATATCATCATCGTCTTGTCCATCTTCATTGAATATATGGCCAAGGTATTTGACCTTATTTTGAACGCTTACTTTCGTCCCGTCCAGCCACACGGGAGGGATATTGGGCGTGGTGTTGGCTTTATTGGAAAGATTATTTAATACTATTAGTGTTTAAATATGATTTCGCGGCTGGCTCCAATATACCAAGATCTGGAAGTACCGTATAAGGCGACAAATGTCGGCTTCCAAGTCGTCTATCGTCTCTGGTTTATTGGCGTAGATTGGCGACTTGATATATCCTCACAGAAAATAATCTAAAGGTGTTAAATCACATGATATTGGAGGACAATTCACACATCAATCATGCGCTCATCGAATGTTTCCTTCGCATTCTCTCCTCGATCGTCCATTCCAAAATGACCAACCTAAGTAATTCATTACATTCTTTGCTTATTTCTTCATTCTTTATTATAAATGGATCTAATTCCCATTACATTCAGTCTACTTTCGTTCTTTTTCTTCCAGCTGCATGCCTCACTTGCATACATCAGTGTCGGTAGCAGTACTCTATTGTGTACCGCTGGTCTTGATGTGTTCCAATTAGCTATAACTCTATTCGAAGCGCCGTTCATGCAAATATAAATTTTTAGTCAAAGGTCCCACTCGTTCTTGTGAGTACTACTGAATTGTTGCTCTCGGCAAAACATCCCGTGAATTAAAATGTAGGGCGCGAGCGGTGCTGGGTTATCCCGGGACGTTTCACTCCAGCTGACCGAAAAATAATGTTGTCTACCTCGTTGGATCCGGACAAAGCCGGGGAGCTGGCCACCACCGCCCAGGGAGCTGGCTCCATTGTGCTGGCTGGTGAAGATAACATACATCGAGGCAGCACCGCGGAGCGATTGTGACGTGGAGGATAGACAACTAGTTGTCGGTTACGATAACTAACAGAGTACACTTTCATGGTTTTGCAAAAAATATATATTTTCGCATATTCCCAATACCTCATGACCGCTGAATATTTTTAATAAAATTTTATTACAATTATTGCTAGTTATCTGTACTAAGAAAAACTGTCTTTGTAAAGACTGGAAAAGCGTGCGGCCTTCTGTTTTGCGGCGTTGGCGGGCGCGCCGCTCACCACTGAAAGAGTTGGACTGCTTCCAGCCAAGAAAGAAAGAGCGTGTCGCTCTGTTTCAAATTCTCTCATGAACAATGCAACAGCTTTAACACATCCTCTGCAGTGGTGGGTCAGATCTGACCCCGGGTGTTTGTAAAAATATCAACAACGCGACAGATATTCGTGTAATACTGTTTTTCATCTAGCTAATCTTTTTATTATACATTTCCCAATAATTTGAGACACTGATGAATATTTTCGGACGAAATTTAAATGAGTTATTGATAAAAATGTGAAAAAAATGCACAAAAATTGACCTAAGACAGTCGCTTTTATGGGATTGCCTCTACCTCTGACGCTAAAACTTCCAACCTTCAGTAAATTTTTTACTCTCCTTTCTAACGTTCCGTGGAGAGGGTATGTAAAGGACACATACCTGATTTGTCCAATTATTATACACATATTTGTATTGTTGCGCCTTCCTGGATCCCCCAGAAAGGGTTACCGATAAAGTTTTATTACCCTACCTGGTCGGCTTTCCAATATTGTTATTGCTTTTGAATTATAATTATAAATGTCGTTTAAAAATACATTATGATTGAAAAATATTTAAATGACAAAAGGCGGCTTAATTTACCTACTTAAATTTTAAAATTATGTCAATTGTTGTTTATATTTTAAATAATTATATTCTGAGAATGATAAACAATTTACTGACCGAAACTCACACAACATAATAAACATTTTATCTGTTTTGAATAAAAGTTGTCTAGCGTTTTATTTATTATTACATATGCTTCTGCTTATAAAACTGTTGATGTATTTATTAAATATTTTATTTAAAAAAATAATAATTAACTTCTATAAATATTTAGTTCAAATTATTTTCAATCTGTGAATGTGTAATAAAAAGGTAACATGTTTATAATCACCGACACACCGGCAGGTAGACGAGCCGATGGCAAGATCACGTGTTCAGTGGATATTTGTATTTGGTCCGAATAGGCCGTTTGTTGACGCGCAAGAATACGCACATTATTTGTAATATTTTTTATACATTATAAAATTTTATTTTTTTAGTAGAAAGATTACAGCACATTACGGCATTTCGTTAAATCATATTTAAAAGGATATATCTTTTGGGGTTAGGACGGTGGTTAAATGAAATACATGTGATTGGCGTGTGTCGGTTTTATTATAACAGTATGATGAAAACAAGAAAGACATAGAATGAAATGAATGAATGAATGATGTAGAAGGTGCGTGTGTATTACGTAATGAAATGATGTGAAGCGATTTGGCGGTCTCGCTCGGTGCTCCCGGGCCGGCAAGACCGCCGTTGTAGAACGATGAAACTGGAGAGTCAGGCTTGTAGCAGCAGCCGGCAGCGCTGTCGCTAGCGTCGATGCCGACCGAGATGGCGGTGGATTTGAATTCTGGTCGCTACATATCTATAAAAAATTGAAAACTTTGGGTGGGTCTAAAAGGACCCACCGCCGCCGGACGTGTTTCATATATCATATACGAATTATTATATTGCAATTAATATGTTAATACGACAATTGACCTGATTCAGAATCGCAAGACGACTATCGGATGCTCGCTACGTCTTCATCTTAAAGGTCTTCAGGGAGTCTGTGAATTGGAAACATCGCGAATCTGACAGGGGCGAGCGTTGGCAGCTCGCCAGCGTCAGTTTCACTTTCTTTGCTTTTCCAAGTCTCGTGCTTATAATGAAATAGGATTCGAGATTCTACACCAGAGACCGTAGGCCAATATAGATCTGTATTCGTTGGACAAACAAATCATAATAAGTATCCAAATACTCAAATTACACGGAAAAATAATGTCTTATGCAGACGATACAGCACTAATAACTAACCAAAAAAACTTGGACTGACGCTAATATATTGGCAAATGGTGTTAATACCATAAAAATATGGACAGATGATAACTTACTATCAATTAATACCGACACAACATACTTTCTACGATTTGCTATTCAACAGGAACAAAACACCGAAATTCATATTAAAATTCACACCGAGGCCTGTACTCGAGAAAACTCTCTTGACCATCAGCTGAAGAACAAGACTGTATCGAGTACCTTGGAATCATAATAGATACAATCTCAAATGTAAAGAACATATTACTAATCTCACTAACTAAATAAGGAAAACTGCCTACATAGTTTTTAGACTCGGAAACATCTCATCACTTGCATATCTGAAAATAATATATTACAATACGGTATTATTGGATGGGGAGGAGCATATAAAACTTATTATAAAAATATAAAAATTCTTCAAAAAAGACTATCCGAGTGTACAACTGTTCACAGATTTTAAAGTACCAAAAATAGTAGACGTATACAAAAAAATTCAATAATTCAAATTTTCACAATTAAATTTTAGAAGCGAATTCCGATCTACAAGATATAGAGATCGAATTGATATCCCAAAACTAAAATATACCGTGATATATTTATCAAGGCATCAAATGTTAGAACAATCTCCCCATCACAATTAGAACAATTACGGACTATCGTAAATCTGTAACTGAAGTAAAAAAAATATGTACACAGATTAACTGAACTCGAATATACTCCTTCTCTATACACGAGTCTTACTCTCATAGAGAAGAAACAAATATATATATATATATATATATATATATATATATTATCGAAATTGTATTATATTTTTAAAATAAATAAAATAATAATATGATTGCACTTCGTCGCTATCGCTATTGGATCCGTATTTGTATATGTAAGTGTCATTGCCAGTAAGCCAACGTCTTATTTGTTTTTAAGGCCGCTTGAGAAGGCTGACCATGCCGGGTGGGCACGGCGGGGTGTTATTTCAATAGGACGCGCTCTCTTTCAATGCTCTTCGGTCCTCCAGATAAAATATCAGATTGCTGTGCGGTGTTAAGGGAATATGTAAGGTTATTTTCGTGGCACACACGTGGTACGTTGTCTTTATATATTAAAGAAACCTTATGAATTTTTTCGACCATCTGTCAAATACATGTTCGTAACATACTTGCTTACTTATTTACCATCACGCCGTAGGCAGAGAGGATAGAGCGCCGCACTCTTCTGTCCTGACACACAATTCTCGCCTCATCCACATTCATACAACTTGTCATACAAGCTCGCCGATTGTTGAGGCTTCTAACACAACCATCCTTCGTTAACTGGTTTACCTGATCGTGCCAGGTCTTCCGCGGACGTCCTCTATTTCTGGTGCCATCAACACTTGCGTCATATATCTTTCTTACCATTCTCTCCTCATTCATCCGTTCCATATGACTGAACCACTTACTCACTATACTAAGATCAGCTTTACATTCTTTCCTTATTTGTTCATTCTTTACTCTGTCATAAATAGATTTGTCACAGATACTTCTAAGTTATCTAATTTCCTTTGCATTCAGTCTACTTTCGTTCCTTTTCTGCCAGTTCCAGGCCTCACTGTCGGTACCAGGACTCCATTGTGCAGCGCTAGTCTTGCCTCGGTTGACAAATTCCCGTTAGATATAATTCCATTCAAAGCGCCGTTCACTTTATTTCCTGCAGTCACCCTCCTCTCGTAGCATATTATTGGAATAATTTAGTTCATTTTGAAACATCTACTTTCTATGGTTTTCGGTGTCAAATGTACTGTGAAAATTCGATAATTTTATTTGATTTGTGTAATCAGGAAATATGGTAAATAATAGCCCACTGTTCCGACCTCCCGTGTCGTGGATAGAACGTCAAGTCACCGTCTAGCTTCCACAGTCAGGATCATGGATCACAACATATGCGTTATCTTTTATCTAATTTCACAAATGGCTTTGCAACTGACAGCTGACAGACGTCTTCTTCTCCGACGACTTTAATGTCAGTGGCCCTGGAGATCCAAGCTGAGCCCAGAGTGGACCCGCTTCACGAAGCAGTCATCGATAACTGTTCCGACAAGCATGCCGTCACGCATCAGTTTTGCTTTGGCAGCTTCAGGGGCTAAGGACGCTCCGCAACTCGCCGCGGCCCTCGAGAGCCATGCCATCTTCTTCCTACTCTGATTACTGACCGCACCAGACGTAATTCGTTCCCAACAAGAAGTGACAGATCAGCTGTTTTATCTTCTTCATAGACTCCCGCCGCATCGCGGGCACCTGATTGGCAAACATGAATATCGTAAGCGCACACACGTCTCGACCCATTTTTTAAATTTTTCTTAAGGTGATCCACACATATGGTGACGGCTAAATTCAAAGGCTAAATTATATTTAATTTAAAATACAGAATGCACTAGGCTACGCTGCCAGCGCCAGGGCTACCATGGAATGTACACTTCATATTTTTTCTCTAAATTAATATACAGCGGGCATGGTTTGACACAAACCTCCCATCACTTAACACGAAAAAATCTAAATGTTTCTGTATTAACGAAAGAACAACACCACATCAAACTCCTACACTCATCGTACATGATTGCAAAACAAACAAGAACACGGCTTCCGCATGCCAATGTGAAATATTGACACGAGTCAAAATTATTCGACATCTGTGAGTACTGATCGATGATCATCTCAACTGGGAAGAACACATGTCGAACCTAGCTAAACGCATAAGAAAACTGATTTACTTTTTTAAAGGAATACGATGTATAGTTGATTACAAACTCTTAAAATCGGTGGACTTTTCACTCTGCTACTCCTTCATTAATTATGCTATTTTAGTTTGGGGAGGAGCAGCAAAAACAATATTGGAGTCGGCTAAAAAAGCACAAAAAACAATTCTCAAGGTAATAATTGGTCGTCCCTTTAGATATCCATCAGATCTTATATTTAAAGAGTACAATGTCCTAGATATAAGACAAATCTTTATGTTGAGACTCGTTCAATATTTCCATGCTAACAACAAGTCTCCTCAAGCAATAAACCATGGACGCAACACAAGACAAACAACAAACATCTACACACCAGTTCCGAGAGCAACAACGGCATTTTATCAAAGATTCTACATGTTCCTAGCTCCGAAACTATACAATACACTCAGTACCAACTGGAAATCGTACAATTCCTATAAGATTACACAAATATGAATCCAATATGTGATCCAATCAGGTAGAGATGAATCAGAAGCATGGCTATCCAACATTCTAATATAATTCATACAATACCTTCACTAATAATCCACTAGTCCTACAACACTCCCACTCCATATATTTTTATTTTATTTTTACTTTTTTATTCATATTTGAATTCTTTTTTTATTCCAAATAACACCACAACAGCACGAAAAAAAACTGTCTACTTTAACACAGACTTCAGTCTAGCAAAGTAGCCAGGACAACGCTGTATATATCAGAGGTGAAGTCTACTCCACCCCACACAATAAACTATGTACTATGTATGTTTATTATGTATCCACCTTTGTTAGTACAAAAATATGGATGTCAAAATATATATAAATAAATAAGTAAATTGGTTACAGCTGATCGACACCGACCAGGACGGCTGCGTGTCCCTGGACGAGCTGAGCAGGTGGTGCAGCCGGGACGCGCGCGTCATGCAGAGCTTCGACACGCTGGACACCATCTTGTGATCTTCGGTGCGCGCGCCCTCCAGCCACGCGCGCAGGTGAGTGCCGCGCTCCTGGCGCTGCCAAGTCTCATCGAGCCATTGCCCATCACGAAACGCGGTCACAACATCGAGCCATCGTCGATAGTCCATCGATAGAAAATTTCCGTACGCAGCCACAATGTCAACTTGTGTTACCGTAAGGAATGTGTAATTTTTAAACATTTTGAATGAAAAAAAGAATATTTCACTAGTTTTATGGCAGTAAAATAGTGGTAGCTAATTAATGTTTGGAACAAGTAGATGAAATTGTGTATTATAGAAGTCTGTTGGACAAGACGAGCATGATGAAAGATATGTATGGGAATTTGGATGTGGAAGTGTAGTAATGACATGGGTCGCAGCCTATTCGAAAAGACGCACCAAAAGTGAATTTACGAATTCTGAACACAGTAGGATAAATATATATTTCTTTAAACATTTTTTTCCCCTCTATGAGAGTAAAACTCGTGTATAGAAAAGGAGTATATTCGAGTTCAGTTAGTCTGTGTACATATTTTTATACTTCACGCAATTTTTTAAAAATTAAATTGTTAAAAAATTTGATGCCTCGATAAATATACACAGAGAATTTCAATTATCACCGCTAGATGGCGCCTGATTCATTCCGAGGTGGATTATTTTTTGAACAAAGCAAATAGCTTCACAGTCGATTAGAAATTTCCATTGTTCAGCACCTATTGTTCAAATTCCGGACATTTCAGTCAGAAATTTAAAAATAATTTTAATATAATTGATTAATGGACTCTCTTATTTGAATTGTAGTTTGATGTGTTGTGTGTGTGTATATTTATCGCACAAACAATGATATTTTACAAAGATTAGCGATTTCACTTAGCGCCGAACTGCCGGCCTGAAAATACATGCTTTAAGATCATTTTTATCCCTTGAATATGAGGAATGCGATTTATTATTAAGGAGAACACATTCTTATTGTGAAGTTGTAATTATTCAGAACATAAGTCTGTGATATTTTAAATATTAATTAAATGTATTTATTAGAAAGATATACATATAAAATCAATTTTAAGGAAAATTTGTCGTCAGTGCACTATGGTGCTGCATAATCAGATAATGCGCGTTCCCCGAATTTGAAGAGATTCAGGTTCGAATCCCGGTAGTACAACAACAATATTTTTCGATAAAATTGATTTTATATTTATATCTTTCTAATTAATATATAAACCATCCGAATCCGAATCCGAGGTCGTAAGCGTAAGCCCTGTAATACTTCCATACTTCCCATATAATATGATATAGATAGCTTAGTCTCTATGAGATATGTATAATTTGTCTTAATTAAACGATTATGGAGATCATTATATTATATTTGTCGAAGAGACGATGAACGCTGTGAAGAAGCTCCTGGAATGGTGACCTCGCGCTGGAAGAAGAAATTAAATGACACCAGAAGATGAGAAAGATATAATCCAGAGAATTGGCGGTCCTCGGGGGGATGAAGATTGAAACTTTAGAGATGACACGAAACAACTTGTGAGATACTGCGCCATGTCATCCGATAACAAATCAAAGGATGATGAGGTTCCGCAGCAGAAAGACAATCTAATGCCAACATGATCGCAAATATCCATTAAAATTACAATTTTTAAATTTCATGTAAATGTCATCCATTTTAAATTCATGTAAATGTCATCCATTTTTAATTCGTGTAAACGTCATCCGTTTTAAATTCGTGTAAATGTCATCCGTTTTAAATTCGTGTAAATGTCATCCATTTTTAATTCGTGTAATTGTCATCCGTTTTAAATTCGTGTAAATGTCATCCGTTTTAAATTCGTGTAAATGTCATCCATTTTAAATTCGTGTAAATGTCATCCATTTTTAATTCGTGTAATTGTCATCCGTTTTAAATTCGTGTAAATGTCATCCGTTTTAAATTCGTGTAAATGTCATCCATTTTTAATTCGTGTAAATGTCATCCGTTTTAAATTCGTGTAAATGTCATCCATTTTAAATTCATGTAAATGTCATCCGTTTTAAATTCGTGTAAACGTCATCCGTTTTAAATTCGTGTAAATGTCATCCATTTTTAATTCGTGTAATTGTCATCCGTTTTAAATTCGTGTAAATGTCATCCATTTTAAATTCGTGTCAGTGTCGTCTGTTTCATTTACAGATTATTAATGTACTCTATTTGTTTACAGACTGCAATCTGATTCTGCCCAGATGGAACCTGACGTAGAAGCCGGCTGCTCCTCGCCCCAAGTCCTGCACCTCTACTACAAAACGTACAAAGACGACTGGTGATGCGAACGTGGAAATATTGTACATTAATGTCACATTTTAAGATAATAATATTCTTATTTTGTATGTCAGGTTTTATTTCCGTCTACAATTGCTGTAGAATACCATTGACAGAGTAAGATATGCGCGGTTTGAGTTCTAAATATTCTGACGTCAATGGTCTATTGTTATTTTGAATATCTAATAGTATTATTAATAATATCCTCTTTCTAAGTCCAACCTAATAATATACATGTTCATGTTCAACTGTACGGCGCGTGTCCACGGAATGAGAGAGAGAGAGATTAGCTTCATATTGATAGAAAGAAACAAAAATTCTTTCTTTTTTTTTAAATAGAGATGCGTACACGGAATACATGTCACATCAATATTCTTACTATTTTCAAACTAAACTAAATGCTTGTGTTATAAAAATAGGACTAACGAGGCGCGAACCCCCGACCACTAGATCACTAGGCCAACGTCTTGACCACTATACCAACTCAAATTTACTAAGCTACTCTATTATAAAAACTTCGTTTGCTGCTAGGCAGATTCAAACTCACCCAACTGACGAACAGAATATTAACAGTCAAAGGACTGATGTTTGATGTACAAGAGCCAATAGCCAAAAGTCCCTAAAAGTGGTTAAAATTCCCCCCTTCACGCGGTTGGTCAACAGCACATCGTTTCACTTCGCATAGCGGCCGTGTTGCCTAATAACAAATCGTTATCTTCGTTTTTCTTGCTTTTCAGCAAACGTACTGTATTTCGTTATTCCAACCACACTGTAGTTGAAATCGACCTGTGTCTGACAACGTTCGTTCAAATGTATTTTTATTGTCACGAATTGCAGATGGAGCATTTAAATGCAAGGTTCCTAGACTCCGGTATAACTCGCTTTATATTCAAGTTTAATAAAATATCAATTATAATTTTTAAACGCGATTTAAAAACCTCGTAATTTTTGCCAATCTGTTTACGATCGTGCGAAAAAAATGGGAGAATAACGAATATAAAATTCAATAATTATTTTACGAACGTAACTCCATCTATCCAGCTTATTTTGAGCATTTTTCTGTAGATCCACATCTCAAATGCGTCAAATAGCCTTATCACTTCTTCGCTAAGTATCCATGCTTCCATTCCATCAAATAATATCGAAAACACACAGCATCTGACCATTATCATCCGTAATCTAAGGTTGCACGAGCTTGCTCAATGCGATATCATCTTTAATTTATATTGCACTTGTATTGTTTCCAATTTTTGTCCAGCAATATAAACATTTTTAAATACTAATTAAATGTATTAATTAGAAAGATATGCATATAAAATAAATTTTATCGAAAAATACTGTTGTTGCGCTACCGGGATTCGAACTTGAATCTCTTTCCAATTCGGGGACGGTGCGTTTTCAAACTATGCTATAGCGACAGTATTTTCGAATGAATACATCTATCGTTCCATTATTTGAAAGCCATCTACTCTGTTTTAACTGAATCTCAAATACCTTTGAGTATACCGATCGAAAAGAGATCCAAGTTCGAATCCCGGTAGCGACAATAATATTTTTGGATATAAATGATTTACAATATCACAGAGCTGTGTTCTGAATAATTACAACTTCACAATAAGATTGTGTTCTCCTTTATATTTGCTAATGTTTCAAACTAAAAAGAATCACACGTCTCCACAACTTGAATCGACTTCAATTGAAGTTGTAGATCCTCAATTTTACTTGTTAGAAGTACCGTATCATCTGTATAACGCAGATTTTTTAGAATCTTCCCATTGAACAATCTTTTTTTCTATTTCGTCTGCTGGACATTGTTCTGCCCTTACTGCTGCTTTCTGGTTCCAAAAACGATTACTGCTAATTATTAAACTATTTATATATTATCAAACTAGGCATCATCCACTTATTTTTCTTCTTCTTCCTTTCCATTCTTCTCTGTGACCCGCAACAACAAGCTTCTGCTGTTGCAGGGTCCATCATCATCGTGGGACCCTACAATGGGAAACGTTAGATATAAGATTCTCCAAGCTATCTTCCCTTCTGGCAAGGGCTTCATTTCATCTCGGGCAAATGGTTGAGAGCCTGTCATTGATATTCAACTCCTGCAGAATGGAAATGTTCGTGCGTCTCCAGCGCCGCATCTCAAAGGCATCAATCCGTCTTCTCTCTCTTGCCTTCAAGATCTATGATTCTGAAGGCTGATCGGGACCAGTAGGCGCGATGTGGCGAAGCCGGGAGACATTAAAACACGCTAAATGCGCTCTCTTTCAATACTCTTCGGTTCTCCAGATAAGATATCAAACTGTGTATAAGAAGTAATAATTATTAAGGAGAACACATTCTTATTATGAAGTTGTAATTATTCAGAACAGACGGTCTGTGATATTTTAAATACTAAATTAATGTATTAATTATAAATATATACATATAAAATCAATTTTGTCGAAAAATATTGTTTTTGCGCTACCGGGAACGACAGATGTATTAATTTGAAAAAATGTAACATATATGTTTGAAAATGTGTCATGAAAAATACTGCCGCTATAACACAATTGGTAGTGTACTTCCCCGGATTGGAAATAGAGATCCAGGTTCGTATCCCGGTAGCGCAAAAACAATATTTTTTGACAAAATTGATTTTATACGTATATATTTATAATTAATACATTAAATAAGTAATAATTGGTTAACTATCACGACGTTGGACTCTTATTTGTATTACCGACATGTCACCGAGCCTCCAGGAAATGTAAAATTATTGCCGTGACACACACGATATGAAGGACAATACAGTTTCGTGACCAATTACGTTACACACAATAAATAAAAATATAGAACGCAATAGAGTGTGAACAATAAATATGCCCACTGTCGAATAAAAATCACTTTCCAAGAATTTTTTTGAACACCCCTAGTACACGATGTACACAGCATATTTTATAAATGAAATAAACTTCTAGACGTATAAATGTAATGTGACAGACACTTCCGTCCTCTTTAGAATTCAAATTTAATATCATAATATATTGTAAGGGTGGGCAGGCTGTTGCGAAGGTTTCCCTGGGCAAAGGCCCATTGTATTACCTGCAGAATAATAATGTATGACAGTTTTTGTGAGGCCGAACAAAACAACGCACAAACACAGGCACAATAGCCCTGAAAACTTGCTCATTATCAACGTGATTTATTCTTGTAAATATTTTTTTATTATGTCACAAATTTCATTCTGCTGACCCTTTCTCAGTCATTCACTGTCCATTTGACTAACGTACCATCGCACCGTTTCCCCGAGAGGGGATAGAGCGCCACACTACTCTATTCTGACACACGATTCTCGCCTCATCCACATTCATACATCTTCTCATACAAGCTCGCTAATTATTGAGTCTTCTAACAGGACCAGGAATGGGCATCAAATTATTTTCTAAGCATTCTAACGCACCCCGCAATACCGGTGCGCGAAACAAAACTCTCAGCAGCCTCTTACAGCTTGACTACTCCATACTTGTAAACTGTGCCCGACAATAAATAAACTGCGTGTCAATCGTAAGTAGATTTTCGTTTTTCATAATCGGCTCTAATCGCATACGCGACACAAAACATTCCACGACTATCGAACGGACACGAGAGTGGTGCACGAGTGTTGGGGCATGTTGACGCAAGTCGAATGTTACCTCTGTAATATCCTTCGGTGGAATTCGAGGAACGCGCAAGGTGGCGTTCAGCTCACGAGGTTGAGATCAAGGTAAGACCAGATTCCTTCTGTCCTTACACCTTTCTTTATCCAAATCGGTTTGCATCAAACAAACTATACCCAGCAGAGATATAATCCACTACGGGATCTATTTCCCACAAAGAACTTAATTTGTTATTAAAAAATATTCCAGTAGTTATATGTATTATATTAGCAGTCACAAACAAATACGATATTAGATATATTCTTTAAATTATTCAAATAATAACGTAAATTACCATTCCCGCAACACGTGTGCCACCAGGGGACATTATAATTCCGGGTCTCGGTGCTCTGGCGTCAATTAGGTATTACATTTTGATAGCTTGCTTTTAAATAATTCAATACGGCCGAATCCTTTGTCTTGGATAAACGTCACGATATTCAAATCTTCTTCTTCTTCTTCTTCGTCATTGTGTGTTCAATTTTGAGCACACAAATCTCCTGCATGTCAAAATCGTACTGATTTATCATCATCTCAGTATTTATTCATAAAAAATCACATAACGTAGAGCATAGTTTTACATACTGATGGAAAATTAATGTGCAATAGTTCAAGGCAGACACTCAGAGGTCCATTCATCAAAAACACACAAAAAAGTGGGACAGCGGACGACACAAAATGAATTGAGTCACGCTGGACGCTGGAGGGTCTATATTTTAAATCTTAATACCTAATAACCACAATGAACTTCTTCTCCTTTTTCGTTTTGCTTATACTTATATATGCAATAGAATTAAAGTCGCATATTTTTATTAGTTTTGATAAGTGGGAGCTCTAGATTCTAAACCGGTCCCGGGAAAGAGTAGGTCCTTCCTTCCTCCAGCTGTCTATTATAAAAAAAAACGCATAAGAATATGCAGAGGTCCACAATTGAGAGAACACGACTTGGAGTATGACTATAGTTTATAGTCACAAAGCCATCATCAGCGAATCGAAGTAGTAAACAGTACATTTTCGAATTTCATTACTATTTTGCATATTCCTTCCGAATCTTAACAATCTGCAAGTCAGATATTGTATTATTTAGAAAATAGACATATTATTGACAGAAAGACGCAAAATATTGTATTGTAAATGATATATATTGGAAATCTTGCATATTGTAAATGTCATCTATTTTAAACTTGGCATATTAATGTAAATGTCATACGTTTTAAACTTGACATATTCTTGTAAATGTCATCTATTTTAAACTTGGCATATTAATGTAAATGTCATCTATTTTAAACTTGGCATATTAATGTAAATGTCATCTATTTTAAACTTGGCATATTAATGTAAATGTCATACGTTTTAAACTTGACATATTCTTGTAAATGTCATACGTTTTAAATTTGTTGTATTATTGAAAATGTTATCTGTTTTAAACTTGATATATTATAAGTGTCTTCTAATTTAAGACTCTCCTTTCAAAACAAATTCGTCTGTGTGTATTTGTATTATTAATTTATATCGAAAGTTATACACTAGATTATACTTTTTTAAAGCTATTACTTTATTCGGTTATCGTACCAAAAAATATTACCCTTAAACCAAAGAAAAAACAGTGAATAATATACATGAATAGAACCGATAAAATATATTGTATTACAGTAAAAAAATATTATTTTTATATGAATACGAAGCATTTTAAACACGCCAAAAAATTAAATAATATCATACTAATTTAACAATTTATATCTCTATTAATTTTAACATTTTTGGCTTTAATTCTTAAAACAAATTCAGTATATTCAGTAAAATTATTCTGTAAAAACATGTCGCGATCTTTCAACGAATGCCTATTCTGTCTTAATTATGACAAATAATATTCAGTTTATTAGTTTTTAATTAGTGTTAAGGTCACATCTAAGTAATAGTTAAAAAAAATGTATAATGCACTATTTAACTTCTGATATAAACGAATAATAATAAGACAAAAATTCAAACAGATTAATCGGTTTTGAAAGGATAGCCTTAAATCTGATTTATTGTAATTTGTGATCTTTCAACGTAGACTAAGCAATATTTTTAGTATATAAGAACACAAAATTATACATATATATATACTTCTTATTAAAATACAATACTTGTATATTGTAAGCCTTACTTAAACACTTTACTATTTAAATAAGCTATATATCTTGACTCTTCTGTGAGTATACAAATTATAAAATCTCTTAAACAAAACATAATTGTCTACAAATAAATAGTTAACGTTAGATGTTGCCTTGTTGTTTGAAGGCCGCGATTCTCTTTCTTCCAATTTAAAATTTTACCATCTCTTATGCCTTGAATAATAATAATAATATCAAACATAGTATTATAGATACGTTAAATAATAGATTTTATCTTTATAAAGCCAGTGAAATTAAGAGAAAGCGGAATGATTGCTGCGGAATATACCGACGAAAGAGAAAACTGTTTGACCAAGTAGTCGAGACGTCAGAGAGACCTGGCGAGACCAAGTTGTTTAGATTTTTTGCCATATTTTTAAAGTATTACGTCTGTAGAATATCTTCGCATCGTTTTAGAACGATGTAGTAAGAGGAAGGCACGCTGGCCCCTTTTCCCTACGTATCTGGCACACTATATACAATTTAATACCGTCAGGATATTGTTATATATTCGTATTAGCGTGTTGGAAGATTTTTAAGTAGCCCTCTTTCAAATATAAAAAAAAAATTTTTACATACATAACATATTTGAACTTGAAACATCAAAGGCGTTTTTTTTTCAAAAAATGTCCGACACCGTGCACACGATATCTCAAAAAGAAGTTCTCCGATCGATTTCAAATTTTGAGAGATTATTCTACGCGTGGACGACTTCTAAATGGAAAAAAAAAATTTTTTTTCGTTGAAAACGAAAATTTTTAAAATCAAAAAAGTTATTTTTCACTAAAATCACTCCCATTTTGGTAATAATTTAAATAACAGAATTATTTTTTTCGTATATCTCAAATGAGGCGTTCTTAAAAAAAAATGTTTCCTGAAATTATTAAGTTCGATATTGGCTCGTATAAGGTGTACCGAAAGTATTTATCATAATACAAATTCTGCGCTAAAATAATGGATGGGTTTAATAAATAAATATATATTGTGACGTCATGCGCTTTCACCCGAGGATGGAATGCCAGCGCACCACGCCACCAGCTAGGCTCAGTCTGCGGGTCAATAAAGTTCGGTGTCGGAATGCCTGTCTCAGATGGATGGGGGAGGTCTGAACAATGGAAACACTTTTTTGCACTTTGAACAATTTATTCACATATAAAACACAAAGCCCGCCACTGTAAGCACGGTTATTGTCTTTAAGATCTCCTTGTGGGGACACACCGTGTCACCGATTTAGCAATCCGACCACTGCCCAGTTTGCCACGCCCCGTTCCAGAAGTGAACTCTTCTTCCCGAAGGTCGCCCCGATGCCATCCGGTCACTGAGGACTCCCTCGAGCCCATCCGTCTGCCGTAGCTTACCGGCAGCCTCCCCGCCAGTACCCGCGAACAGTCACGCGCGGGTAGATCGATGCTTCGACCCCTCTAATTCACCGCGCCTCATCCAATATTTGTGTTTTATCCTTAATTTCGCCATCCTGCCTGGCGAGACGCCGCCGCGGCGCTCTACCTCCGGCGCGCGCTCGCTACCAAGTCCCCACTTCCTCCAACCTCTCTCTCCACTGGCCGCGCCTACTCGCCTCGGTCTTGGCGCGTATATTTGAAATGTCACAATATATTTATTAAAATTATGTTTTCTAAATGTGATCCGTTATTTCGCTGGCACTCTTTTAAACGGGGGGCAAAATTTTATGTTGTAATACGATAACGTCCAGAGAGGGAGGATTGATTTAAGGTAGCCCCATAGCAAAAAGTCAATCGGTGTCAAGTCGGGGCTACTACACCTCATTGGGATATCAATTTTCCACGGAAAATTTCACCAACACGCTCCATAGCGACTGAATTCTCAAGGACGCGGCTAGCGATCTGCATATCCCCCGCCCCTCTTTTGCGTGACAATGAACTGTATAAATAATTTTATTTCATACTTATCTTTATATCGATTATGCTAATCGTCGTCTTAAAGGGGAGGGTCGCGCCTTACAATACCTTCGGCCTTGTTCATCGATTCCTGGATCGGTATAATTAATTCTAATTTTGACGAGGGTCTAACATTCCCGGTTCACCCGGCGGAGGCTAACTTCATTTTGGGGATAATTCAATCGGTCGTTATAAAAACAACCCTAAAACACCCCTAATTACCAAATTTAATAATACCCCTCGTCGGACAGAAATACATTTTCTAATTTAACTCACATTTCGTGATAACACTAGTTATCAAATAATTACAATTGTATCAAAATCAAGTGCGCTAATATCCGAACTAATTTTCTACGCACAGACGGAGCAATACACAAAAATTAAAAAACAAAATAATGTATGTTAAAAATAATCCAAGATACCGCATCCGATAAATAACATTATAATTATAATTAATTTGTTGTTGACACCAGTGTCCGTAACATCTTTCAGTTAAGAGCCAGCCTTGAGCGTGTTTCTAAATTCCGGCCTAACAAAATACCGCCCGTGACGTGCGTGGAACGAGACCGGCCGATTTGTATAAATTGAAAATTGAAAAAATCATCTCCACTTAAATTACTAGGACTAGGACTAGGACTAGGACTAGGACTAGGACGGAAAAAAAACTATCTAGCTGAATGTTTGGCGCCGGCACTGACTAGAAAATATAGAAAGACAGTGACAAGCAACTAAAATTATGTCGTTTCAAACTCTCGTCTTTACAATCATGACCACCAAATCGCCACCAAAATGAATTAGAACTGTAATGAATGAGTCGCGCGTACAATTCTTGTCGTAAATCGGAACCACCGCAGGGTAGGGGAGGGAAGTAAGGAAACGCGGTACAGGACGAGGTCGGTGAGGAGATAGGGATTACAGTCGAAGGATCTACAGTGATTTCGGGAACCGTGATTTGGAAGAACTGCTCGCATTACCTTGTACATGACGCAATTTTTTCGCAGCTTGATTTGAAATAATTTTTTTCAGTCTTCTCAGATGCGTTCCGGGAATTAAATTGTCACATATAGTATATTTTATATCACGTTGACTTCAGCCCAAACCGTACTACATAGCCAACGAGTGCTCCCAGTATTTACATATGGAACCTAGACGTGAACCCTCACCTCACCGTAAGGTCGTGTTCAAATTAAAAAAATGCAGACTCCCTCTAAAGGGGCATGTCGCGATTTAAATAATACACTTGAACCTAAGCAAGCGCGACGGTTTCATAGCAAATCAAAAATGAAAACATTTTATCTTAAATTTGCTTTACATTGTTCGCCCAATGCTCGGTCCGGCCCTGCTTACGACCTCTCAAAACGCGATCCAATCAAATTTCCAACAGTCGTGCAATTTGAAATCAATACGACAACTGTCAAATCGTTGCATTTAAATATATATATTAATAAAATGTGTAATTCTAACACCCCATAACGTGTATTATATTCAAATTTATCTTATTGTGTAAATGGTTGGTCCCATAACAAATTTGGCTTCTAATTACAATGTCAAATGATAATTGAATATATCTGCACGTAAAATGGTGTATCGTGACATCTGTGCGCGAACGCTGCAACTAATCGAAACTAACGCGGTGCGCGTCCGCACTAAGCGACGCTTCGAGCGCTCGTCCACAGGTGGCCGATAACTAAAAACATTTTAAATATATTAATTAGAATGATATACATATAAAATTAGATTCGATTTGAACCTGGATCTCTTTCCTAACCGGGGAAGGTGCGTTGTCCAACTACGCTACAGCGACAATTTTTCACAAACTCATGTTACCTTTTTTATATGAATACATTTAACCGTTCCATTATTTGAAAGAGCCATCTATCTTTACATAAAAAAGGTCACATATGGGTTCGAAAAATTGTCGCTAAAAATATTATCGCTATAGCGTAGTTGGATAATGCACCTTCCCCGGTTAGGAAAGAGATCCAGTTTCGAACCCCGGCCGCGCAACAACAATATTTTTCGATAAAATTGATTTTATATGTATATCTTTCTAATAAATATATTTAATTAGTATTTAAAATATCACAGAGCATCTGTTCTGAATAATTGCAACTTCACGATAAGATTGTATTCTCATAATAAAAATATTTCCAATATGTACGACGACAGATCGATTTGAATCAAAGTTGGCTGTAGGGAAATCGATGACAGTTCGATTTGAAATATTTAATTTGTTATCAGTAGATAAAACCTTTTAGATTGTAATCAAATGAACAATACTATTCTTTAAGCGTTATCTCTTTGTAAATTTTGTCTTTTCAAATAATATAATTCTTATTTATTTCAAATGTTTGGTGTATTCATTTCTCTCTGTGTATAACATGAGTATGGAAGCAAAGGTAGCAATCTTCAGTTGAATAGTGAACTCTATTAAGTTACTGGAATCTTTATATATTATGTCCAGCGGAAGAGCGGGCTGCTAGTTGGGGCAGGAGATAACCTCTAAAGGAGGATGTTTAATACGCGAGGGGGCCGCTTGGAGAGGTGTTTCATGAATTATTTTACTGGAGGAATACCCGAGCAGTGATGTATAGGGTGTACAGGGGAAAAATTTCAAGATTAAATTGTTATTGCTCGTGAACCATCAGAGTGAGGTAAGTGAGAGAGGTATTGTTCGGGGATTTTCCAGTCGCAATGAGTCACTGGTTGGGAGCGCACAGCGCGTTCGCGGTTGAGCAATATTTAAAGTGCTGTGATAGCGGTGGTTCTTGCTTTTTGTACTCACTTTAATATTCGACGAGTAAGTAATGGGCCGAGCGCGCAACTTATCCGGTATCGGGTTCAAAAGTTCAGACAAGAAGGGACAATGGTTAACCCAACTCCTCCGGGACCATCAACGTCAGCAGCGACGCCAGAACGTGAAATGATGCGCAATCTGCGTCAATCGATAAGGAAGATTGCAGCCTGTACTGGAATAAAAATATCAACAGTGCACGTTATTTTGAAAAAGAAACTACTATTCTTTACGTGAAACCTTAGCGGGAACGATGCTGGATCGTTTTGGAACAGTACGAACGCTTGGAAACATTTTGTTTACTGACGAAGCACATTTTCATATCGATGGCTATGTTCATAAACAGAACATGAGATACTGGTGCCCCGACAACCCGAGGGAACGCCATCAAAAACATTTGCATTGTCCAAAAACGACATCGAGAGACTATTGCCGAATGATCGACGAGTCTTTGGTACCGCAACTGCAGCTATTTCCCGGGTTCAACAACAGAACACAATTTCAGCAAAACGGATAGACAGATAGAATTAAGGCATGAATGAAGATGTAGAAGTTGGACGTGTATTATGAAATGAAATGAACCGAGTTGGCGGTCTTGCTCGGCGCGCACGGGCCGGTAAGACCGTCGTTGTGAAACGATGAAACTGGAGAGACTGCTTAGCGGTGAATTCTCGAGCCAGGCTTGTAGTGGCAGCCGTCAGCGCTGTCGCTAGTGTCGATGCCGACTGATATGGCGGTGGATTTAAATTCCGATCGCTACATATGTAAACAAGTTCAGCGGGTTTCAAAGGATCTTGGAAAAAGTTATGCCCACAAATGATGGGCGATTATCTAAACACTGAAGAACCTCCGGAAACCATCACAACTGAAATAGTTACAATGATGAATGAACTAAACATGGACGTCAACAACGAAGATGTTGATGAATTGATCGAATCTCATTCGGAGCCTTTGAATACCTAATTGAACAACAAGAAGCAAATGAAATAGAAAATGAATGCAAAAAAGAGGCTGGCATCGTCAAGATAAAAACATGAATGAAGCCTTGATAAATGTGATCCCAATACTTTTAGTACGTAGGGCAATCGATAGAACTCTCTATCAGGAAAAAACAAAAAAGGGTGGCATTCAACAATCTCTTGACAATTTCACAAAGAAGATTCCTGGCTCCTAAAACGCATCGTTATTGTATTATATACATGAATAAATACATAACTGATAATACATCCCATTTTGAAGTTTTCTTAACATGGCTCTACTTTCGCACACGTCAGAAACCAATTAAGTGCGAAAGTCGAGGGCTGCCTGTAGTTAGGCATCTGATAATATTACGTAGTAGCCGAATAACGGCGGCATTATCTATTTGTCTATGGTGTGTCAGTTTCTATGGTTTGCCAAGATAAAATCGTAAATAACGTGAGGTATTATCGATAATCATGTCACGGTAAGTAATGTTTCGCGGTTTTTCCTTGTTCAATGTGCTTTCGGTGTAAACAAGATGCACATTTTGCATCTTCTCGTGTAGTCCAATCTGCATTAAAGTTTTAAGCAGGTCGTTCCGACGCATCGGTGACTTTCCGCGATGGAGTCGTACTATTATTGATATACTTTGCTAGATGTGTAATTCCTGTATGATTAGGAAATTAGTTTTTATAGACTGTTCACGATATGCGGAGCATGCGTGGCGAGCGTCACATTTCTAGATCGACAATACAATTTTTCTATTTCTATCTTATGAATTCGGTGATTTTTGATTACATATTTTGACTTAGAAGAAAGCACTCCCTCTAGGGGGGCAAGACCCAACATAGAGGTCGATTGGCAGCTCAAACACTACTGCTGGTGACACTAGTCCGACTGTAAAACTAATCTCTTCCCAGGATTTCCCACCTGGACACCCACACCTTAATAATAATAATAATAATGCGTTTATTCCAGCGTGATCGGGTTTTTTTTATGAAGACCCGATTCGCCATAAAGATAATGCATACCGTGTTACTTTATGACTGCAGGGTAAATATGTGCCACTACCTGTTTTCACCACTTCCTGGAAGATATCTACATATTTGGAAATAATTATCGCTATTAAGTCCAACTATTGCCCGAACAGATCTTTTTCCTAACTTTATTAAGACTGGCAACACTTCTGTAATAGAAACCCTTCATGATAGGACAGTTATCAGACGGGGTCCAAAAATCGCAAGCGACGAATGAACCGGAAAATAATATCTGGAGAGCCACGTAAAGCCATGCTCATTTCCCTCTTATAAAAGCACAAAACCTTGGATAGAGGGATAGGGGCAATGGACTTCTCCAATCCCAGCGAATTTCACAAGACCGAATAGACAACACGCCGAGCTGAGAGGTAAATTGATACTGAGTGGAAAAGGGTGACAACATAAACTAAATTCAACAATAATAAATTCGCGCAAGCGCATGGAATACATATGAATTGTACATATCCACGGTAATAGTAACATACTCATGAGTCAATGTGAGCCTTTAGCTAGCTAACTAATTAGTATTAATATAAATGTTGTCTATGTTCTAGGTCCAGCGCGATTAAACCAGAACCCGATGAAATGAATGAACCTCCCCTCGATGGTCGTACCGCTTACATTAAACAGGAATCTGAGGATCTCGATGAAGAAGCGAGAGACGAAAGCGGAAACCTTGGCCTTAACGTGCAAGTCATAGTCACGGATGTGAAAATTGAATATGATGGACAATTCTATTCAGATCTGAAGGTATCATTCTTGGTAGTAAACTTCATCATCTTCTTATGACTTTTTTATTATTATTAATATTAAATATATAATACAATTTGAATAATTAGTGGATATATATATATATATATATATATATATATATATATATATATATATATATATATATATATATATATTTTAACATTTGTTTCTTCTCTATGAGAGTACGACTCGTGTATAGAGAAGGAGTATATTCGAGTTCAGTTAGTCTGTGTACATATTTTTTTACTTCAGTTACAAATTTACGATAGTCCGTAATTGTTCTAATTGTGATGGGGAGATTGTTCTAACATTTGACGCCTTGATAAATATATCGCTGTGTATTTCACTTTTGGGATATCAATTAGATCTCTATATCTTGTAGATCGGAATTCGAATTTTGAATTTTTTTTGTATTTTGTCTACTATTTTTGGTACTTTAAAATCTATGAATATGAACAGTCGTATACTTGGATAGTCTTTTTTTTAAAAATAATTTTCTAATTGTGACATTGAAGTTTTATATGCTCCTCCCCATCCAATAATACCGTGTTGTAATATATTATTTTCTGATTTGTAAGTGATAAGATGAGAGTCCAAAAAATATGTAGGCAGTTTTCCTTATTTAGTTAGTGAGATTAGTAATATGTCCTTTCCATTAGAGATTGTATCTATTATGATTCCAAGGTACTCGATACAGTCTTGTTCTTCAGCTGATGGTCAAGAGAGTTTTCTCGAGTACAGGCCTCGGTGTGAATTTTAATATGAATTTCTGTGCTTTGTTTCTGTTGAATAGCAAATCGTAGAAAGTATGTTGTGTCGGTATTAATTGATAGTAAGTTATCATCTGTCCATATTTTTATGGTATTAACACCATTTGCCAATATATTAGCGTCAGTCCAAGTTTTTTCGTTAATTATCAGTACTGTATCGTCTGCATAAAATATTATTTTACTATGTAATTTGACTTTGCCATGTCATTATTCACATCTCCGATGATTTGGTGTATCCTTCAAAAACCTTGGTCATCCTTTAGATCATTTTTTAGGTTGTGGATACCATTTAAAAAAAATTCGTTATCAAAAATACGACGTGTAGGCTAGTCACTCCACGTTGCATCAGTGCCAGGCAGAGACTAGTGCTATAATTTAAACACTACTAGCAGAAAGCGTTCGATTGCGAGGATCTAAAGTAGTCGTATCGCAGTCACTGCCAGTAGTTATGTTAAACCTTTTATAACAACAAATTATATAGACTGTCGTCATTATATTTGGTATTCGTTTGTGCTAGCAATTTGGGATTCTGTATTCTTGACTTTTTTCAATACCCGGGAATCTAGATCATGAATTTGATTTAATTATTAAGGAAAGATATATCAATACATATTTATATGTATGATGTACAGTAGCAAGTATTGCACGTGCGCTGCTCGCCGCTGGGTCACCACCTGCTAAATGACAGTTGCCCGCTGGAAATATCTTCCGAGTCTCGAGTTATTTTTTTTTAAATACCCGGGACTCGAGACACAGACAGACACAGAATCACTACTAGCAATACCGAGTGTACAACACTACTATTCGCATTCGTAATGTTATTTCAGAAATCCAAGGCGAAAACTGGCGCCGAGAGGCAGAAAGCTTACAAGGCTCGCTTGAAGGCATCCAAGCCGAAGAAGACTGCGAAATCGGCTGCCGAGCGGCAGCGGGAGTGTCGAGAACGTGCAAGGATAACGAAACATATTACTTCGGCTGAATTGAATCCGAGCCAGGACCGACCGTCTGCGATGCTTGGTCCGTATCCGATGCCGCACACTTCGCCCAGACGTGCAAATCTTTCTGATGGATGCACTCGTGCTTTGGGATGTAGAAATCATAACGAACACCGTCCACCGGAAGGCGACGCGATATGGGTAACAATTTTTAATTAAGATATAGATGTCTCACGGAGACGAAGCTATTATTTTTTATATGAGAAGTATGAAAATCTTGGGCTTTACAGGGCTTACGACCTGTCGTAGGCTGGTTTAAATGATCACTTTACACAATATAACGTTCACCTATTTACCCATGCTGCCACATCTATAAATTTTTAATTAATTCGTTTAAATTATAGCATCACCGGTTATATTTACGACAATCTCCGGGAAACGTTCGATGAGTACAAGGAACAATATTTTAGTGGGTGGGAAGTAGAATTACCACAGATTACGTTTATTAACATTTAATTTATTTAGGTTTGATTAAAACACAGAGGGAAAACGGTTTTTAATTGCAAATAATTTAATAAAGTAACAATAAATATATATCTAGTTAATACTTTAAGATGCGATCTAAAATTTGTATTTTTTTAATGTATATTTTAACTAAATTTGATGAGTACTTAAACACAAGCTTTTTCGTTCCTAATATTTACACATTTCGGTCGCAATTTTTCATTATATCTTTCTGGTTCATTCCAACTCCCACACTGCATACTATAATTGATTCTAACATAGGTTGAAGATGGAATCCAAGTGAAGAGTGAGGAGTCTTCGAATGGCCGTACTCATCTGACGCAGCATGTACCTGGCGTCAAACGAGAGAAACTGGATGATGAGACGAGAGACGACAAATATTTACGGAACCAAAAAGATAATCTCTGTAATTCTGACGTTAAAAACGAATGTCAACAGCATTCACATTTAAACGACACGCCCGAAGTGACGAACGGTAAGTGTGACTTTGATAAACATTCTCAACTACGAAATGACGAAAAATTATCTTGAAATCTTTCATATTCTCTCTCGGCCTGTCCAACTTGTTGGAAATCGACCTCTCCCCCTCCGTCCTTGTAAAGGATGTTTTTTTTAAAGGTATACAACTTTAAAATGAAATAAAAATCATGGTATTGGCTTTATTTGAAAGATAATTTTATGGCATTAGTGTTTAAATATGAATTCGCATAAGACGACAAATGTTGGCTTCCAAGTCGTCTATCGTCTCTGGTTTATCGGCCACTTGACATATCTCCACAGAAAATAATCCAAAGGTGTTAAATCACACGATCTTGGAGGACAATTTACATCTCAATTATACGCTCATCGAATGTTTCCTTCAATAAATAGATTGTGGCGCGCGCTGTGTGCCATGTTGCGCCGTCTTGTTGAAGCCGCAGCTCTTCCATATTAACGCCATTCAAATGGGGAACGAAAAAGTTAATAATCGTGGATTTATAGTTCTATCTATTGACTGTAACATAAGAAACAACAGCTTCTTCGGTGCGCGCTGTACGTCACTGGGGAGGCGTATTATTAATTAAAGTATGCGTATGATATACGCAGCATGTGACGCTACAATACCATATTAGTTTCCGGACCTTCATTAGGGTGTGGGTGTCCAGGTCAAATGTGGGTGTCAAATCATGAGACTAGCTGCGGCGGGGGTCTGATTGGTTTAACAGTCGGATTCCCCGGTGCGTTGCTACCTGGATGATGTCTGCCGGCAGCGGTGTTCGAGCTGCAAATGTTTTTGTCTTGTCTCCATTGTCTGCCCCTCTGCTGGATTGCGCCTAGCTTGGCACTATCACATGAGACCAGGAACACCATTTATATTAGTCGTGTATTTGTTCACTGATCAAACATTCACGAAGAGATCATTTGCCGAAGAGCAGTGAGGGGTGTATTTTGATTGGTAGCCGTGTATCGCCGCCCATAGCGGTAGGGCAAGGTTGCCTTTTAGCGATAAATAATGCCAACCTGGTGGCGAATGAGAAAAGTGGTGGGTCATGTATGTGAATGTGTGTGGTAGTCAGTACGGTACAAAATTATGTTAATTTTTCTGAAGTAAACGTTTATATTTTGCAGCTGAAGAATCCATTCATCGTGACCATAGGCTCGCAGTCACAGAGAACATCCAACATCACACTGACGACAGCAGTCATCCGTCTAAAATTATCAAAGAAATACTCGTTGACGAGGATCGCTTCCATTGTAATGAATGTGGAAAAAAATGTACATTTATTAGGCACAAGAATATTCATCCTGAACAGAGACTCGATCATTGCGACAAATCTTTCAGTCAGAGAAGTCATCTTGGTAGTCAACGAAAAAATCATATATTCGTTTCACTGTGAGTGCGGTAAAAAAAAATTAAACGGAAAAGCGACGTTTAATAAAGCACACGATAATTGGTGACCACGTAACGGCACACAGGACAACTGTATACATTGACAAATGCACACAAAGTAGTAGAATATCAAATAGAAGTCACGACAGCAGAGTATTAAGCTTTTTGTGTGTAGTTACCGTGCACAAATTATATTTCTCGCACCTGGGTAGCGACGAGTTAAAAAGAGAAGTCCATCCTTTGTACACAATGCAAGATAAAATAATGAATTTATTTAAGAAGAACTTCCCATGACCGATATTCAAAACACAGTGATCTGTTAGCTATAGCTTCGGGCCTTTTATTATCTACAATCCTTTGTTCTTGGTTAATGTAAACATTTTTTGTCTTAAGGGAAGCTTTTCGTTTCGACCGTTTTTATGAGTTCATTAAACCCGCTGGTTTACCTAAACACCGACCCTTATCTCGAGTGGGCTTCCAAGTAACCTAATTCGTTGGCCTAACAAAGTAAAAATAGAAATGAGTACAATAATATTTATGTAGGTGTTCCGTTATCATCGAACACATTTTTGGAGCTTCTTGAGAACCGGTCGCGACCTATATCATTGACACCTTTCCACGTTCAAATTCCCACCCATCTTTTTTCCTACTGCTTGTTTTTAGTGACCTTGACGTCAGCAGACATTAATGCGACGCGATACTTGTTCGGTTGCGACACCGCGATTGCATTAGCGGTGTAGATTTGTTCTGTATTGTGATCCTGTAATTTTTGCACGGTGATTATTGTGTAAGCCGCGGGTGACGTGATTGAAATCGCCGTCTTCATTTGGATGCGGAGATTTACCCGCCCGCGTACTGTGTGTGATCTCGGCTGCGATTGTGGGAGTAACAGAAGCGTCATACACGAGGTAAGGCGGGAAGTCCTTGAGATTCCCGATTTTCCTAGATCTATTGGTCCTTCGACTAGACTCTATCCCATCATCGACCCTTATCCGTTAATCCAAGTCCCTTCCTTCCTTTTTTTACCGCACCCCCTTCGGCGATTCCGATTTACGACCGGAATCTTAGTAATCCAGTCCGCGGGACGCGCTATTCGAAGATCGCACAATTTTCATTAGAATGGTAGATCCTATTCAGCGCGGGATCTACGTTTTCTTTTCAGTAGGTATAAATTTAACTATTATATATTGCATCTACTTTGATAAACCTTAAAGCTAGTTGGTCGTAATGGTAATAAAAGTAATAGTATAAAGTGAGAAGTATAAGAGGTAGGTAGCTGGAATATAACACGCACGGTAACTACACAGTGTGCAGTAACTTGATTCCATGGTTTAGAAACCGTTCTCTTGTAACAACTGTGGAAAGACTTTCAACAACGAAGCCAATTTGATGACGCACAGATAAAATGTTTCCTCGTGGTGAATAATGCGCGACATCATTAAGGTGAATGGTAACATGATCATCACTACTGCCACCTATTGTTGTTTGTATTAAGGTAATTGTAACAAAGAACTTATAATGAAGATACTTGTAGGTAATGAATGTTTGGAACAAGTAGATAAGTTTGTATATTTGGGACGTACGTTTGTTAGAAACGGAAAGGCTTAGAATGATATCGAAAGGAGGGTGACTGCAGAGAACAAAGTGAACGGCGCATTGAATGGAATTATATCTAACGGGAATTTGTCAACCGAGGCAAGACTAGCGGTGCACAATGGAATCAAAGTAGACTGAATGCAGGGTATTTGTGGCAAATCTATTTATGACAGAGTAAAGAATGAAGAAATAAGGAATTAATGTAAATCTGGTGTTAGTATAGTGAGTAAGATTAAGAAAGGATCACTCAGGTGGTTTGGTCATATGGAACGGATGAATGAGAAGAGAATGGTAAGAAAGATATATGATGCAAGTGTTAATGGCACCAGAAATAGAGGACGTCCGCGGAAGACTTGGCACGACCAGGTAAATCAGATAATGGAGGATGGTTCTTTTAGAAGCCTCAACAATTGGCGAGCTTGTATGAATGTGGATGAGGTGAGGATTGTGTATCAGGACAGAAAAGTGTGGCGCTCTATCCTCTCTGCCTACCTCCGCGGCGAAACGGCGTGATGGTAAGTAAGTATAATGAAGAATAAAGTGAGGTTGATATATGTATATATATATATATATATAGCTCTCGACAGCTATACACATAAGAACGCGGCCGGCAAGGCGGTACCCTACTACCCTAACACTGTCTCTGTGAACAAGCGACACGCGTGGCCGTGTCACCCGCCTCCCTTCACTTCACATACTAACGTCCACCGAAGCAGCAGCCCGAGTGCGATACATAGTTTGCTTCAATAAATTCAGTGTCAACAGTAATTTGAATCCTTAATACCAGCCCGTCATACATCAACATACCTATACACAGTACAAATAATCGATATATGGGACAGTAGTATTCTTACCTTAAACCTTCTAATAGCTCCATCTGAGTCATAAAACATCAGAAATATGATTCGTTGTACTCAAATCTCGATTAATAAATCTAATCATACAAAATTTTTGTGGTGTTACTTATTTTGCCTTGTAACATTTTTTTACGTGACCTCGCACAAGGAATATACGAGGAGCGTTTTTAAGTACTGAATTTATTTTGAAATAAACATAAATTTTATAACAATTTACTACTTCTCAACATAGACGCCACCATTATAAAGGGACTCAAAATGGGGCAGCATTTTTTGAATACCTTCATCATATATATATATATATATTTATATGTCTGTACTCCGTCTTTGTGTTGAGAAAATACGGAAAACACTTAGCGCCAAATCATGATACACTTGGCGACGAATTTCAGCTACCGGACCGAATCTCACAGTCGGCGAGCTGATCTACTATCTTGAACATTTCAACCACTCACTACAACACGGCCACAAGGAAACCATTGCTCGTGCGCAACATCGCAACCACAGCGCTACACCGGGAATATCCGGCAACGGTACTTGCTTAAAAACCGCGTCTCGTATGACACAATTCGCATTGTTGCAAAGTTCACCTTATTTTGTATAGTTTCTTGATAAGAGTCAAAGTAGTATAATCCATCTTATATTAAGCAAAACAAATAGATTAATGAAACAGATTACAAAATAATTGATTTATTATGTCTTTACATTAATATATTATTTAAAGATTTCTGTATGGTTACGGTGTAAAAATATTTGAAATGTGTCATTCTTGAGACCAAATGTAATAGTACGCTTTTATTCCCGTGCATGAGGTGCATCTGATAATGTGAAAAATAATGTAACAAGATGGTACATTCTCGGCCGGGACGAAGTACCTTAGGACCCGGAACTAACTAGCTGAAATCATAGCAGAGGTGCCGATACTGCAGCTGAACTTCATCGTCCATCGAAATCTTCATCAGATCTGTTCGAACGTACCCAGTGACCTGATCATCCATTTTCCCGAGTCTTCGGTTTTCTACGTAGCCTACAGTTCGGAGAGTCGTTGCAATAGATAACCAATATCGTTCATCATGTTTATTAGACCAGACTTCACTCTTTCTCTTTGATCAACCGTTGTTCTAGTCACCACCGAGTTTTCATGCTATATGTGGTCGGAAAATTATTTTTATTCCTAGATTATTCAAAAAACTAAGGCATCTACCTCGAATCAACAATCTTCAATGTCGTTTTTACGACATTCTGATACATCGCCATCTTTTAAAACTACATTGTCAATAAAATAATGGGAAAACTGCTCGTTTCCTAGAACAGAGAATAACACAATGCAGATTAGGCACGATTATTTCCCACATTGGTGCACCCTTTATACAAAGTTGGAAGCTTTCGGAAAGTTGGAAATGTGGCACGCATTCAAAATAAATTCGCGACCCTGCTTTCGTTCTGTCACAGCGCTTAAAGTATTTATAAGTTCACAGGATTCTTTAACAGTCTCATAGGACTCGGAAGTCCATGACCGCAGTCACCGCATAAATCCTTTAACATTGCCTCCATATTTGCGTAAATTATTGCATAATGATTTTCAATTTCCCAAAGATATCTTCTTTCCAGTTGGCCTCTGCATCCTTAGCCTCTGCCATCTTGGGTGTCCATTAATTCTTTAGACCGAGGCCAGTATATCTAAGCAAAAGCATTTACAAGTTAAAGAAGACACCGGTTCCATAAACAATAATGAATTAATCGCACAAAATTTAAATTATTGCTTATTTTATGAACCATGAACTCTGCCAGTAGCTGTGGAGTCCAAATACCCCCCAGGAGCGCAACGCCGTAGAAGAGAGGAGTTGTGAAGTACAACACACGAAGTCACCAGTTTTTAGGCAAACTGTAAACTAAATGCCCATAACACAGCTTATTATATAACACTTTCTGTCACATTTCTTATTCTGTCAGTTAAACAGAAAGATTATTCGCGATATATTTGAGTACGTCCAAATCTTTGTAAGAACCAATTACTGGGATTTATCTCCCGAGGAATTGTCATCAAGATATTGATGTCTCACAGAGACGAAGCTATTATTTTTACATGGGAAGTACGGAAGTCTTGGGCATTACATGACTTACGACCTGTCATCGGCTCGCTTAAGCGATCACTTTACACAATATAATGTTCACCAATTTACCCATGCTACCACATCTATCAAATGAGTATTTTTTTTTTTTAAATTTGATAGATGTGGTAGCATGGGTAAATAGGTGAACGTTACATTGCGTAAAGTGATCACTTAAGCTAGCCGATGATAAGTCGTAAGGCCTGTAATGCCCGAGACTTCCATACTTCCCATGTAAAAATATTTATCATGTTTCATGATTCTAGTCCTCATTCACTTCAATGTTGCTTTTAAACATATTTCCGAGTATTTTCTGATATCGTATATACGTCGCTCATCATATTTGAGTCAATCAGACCACATTGCCAGTAGTTAATCGAAGATCTGGAAACCTGGATTTTTTTGCAACGCAAACAAAACTTCTTCATACACCAGACGCACTTCGGCAATTGTCGTCAGAGATGCAGCCAGTTCGTTTATGAACGCGGGAATGTCTCAACAGATCACCTTTTCTGCTGAACACAAAACCGCATACGACACAAGCGAACGGCTTCTCCCCCGAGTGTATTCTCGAGTGCGTTATCAGGTTACTCCTTCGCGTGAATGTCTTCTCGCACTCCGGACATGCGAAAAAATTCTTACCCACATGAGTTCTCTTGTGAGAGATGAGATCGTACTTTTGAGTGTAAGCTTTATCACATTCATCACAGTGGAACGGTTTCTGACCCGTATGACTTCTCTTATGTCGTGTCAAAACTCCCTTAGAACTGTACGATTTCCCGCAAATGTCGCAGTTCAAAGGATTCTCATTAGTCGTCGGAGTAGTCTGGTCTTCGATGAACAGTATACTCTCCAGGTCAGGTTGTTTCTTTTCGAAAAGAAGCGGTTTTTGACCGACGTGAAGTCTTTTATGGTGTATTAGATCAGCCATTTGGATGTAACTTTTTCCACATTCTTCACAAAGGAACAGTTTCTGACCCGTGTGGCTTTCTTTGTGCCTTTTCAACACAGCTTTGGAACTGTACGATTTTGCGCACACGTTGCATGATAAGATTTCGAGACCGGAGTGGACTTTTTTGTGCGTTGAGAGGTTACTTCTCGAGCTGAACGTTTTGTCGCAGTCTTCACAGGAAAACGGCTCTTTGCTCGCGTCTACTCGGTGAGGATTCCGTATCAACCTGCGCTCTGTGTGTCGTGGAAGACTTCTAGTGGATGCTGGACTGCAGATTTTGGTGTCGTCGTAAACTGAAATGATTAATTTATTCTTAATGCAAATTAAATGTATTAATTAGAAAGATATACATATAAAATCAATTTTATCGAAAAATATTATTGTCGCGCCACCGGGATTTAAACCTAGAACTTCTTTCAAATTTCAAACCGAACAGGTTTTCTTCAAACCATTGCAGGTGCATTATTCAACTACGCTACAGCGACACTATTTTTGACGACAAATTTTCGAACCTATATGTTACCCTTTTAACTTAATACATTTTAATCGTTCCATTATTTTAAAGAGCCATCTACTTTGTTTTTACCTCCCTCCTCCAGCTGTTCTTATAAAAAAATACAAGTAAAATAGAATATTTAACTATATTTTGCGATGTACTGTTATTGTGGGTTAAATCTGCCGGCAGTGGTGCATGGAGGGCGAGTCCCCTATATGTTTTTCTTTTGTGCCGTCTAGTTTCGCGGAAGGGATTGCCTCTTCACTCCCCCTCTGCTCCCCGGCCTTGATAATTTTGCACTCCTTCAGCAATATTATCTTATCCGTGTTATTCTACCAACGAGTGGTAGATAGTAGCTACCGGCCGACCATATAGCATGGAGGCAGAGACGAACAGCACCAGAAAGAAGAGGAGTGAGATTGCTTTCCGAACCGTAAGCGCAGACATCAGCAGCCGGGAGCTCTACTGTAACCTTGTAGAAAATGAGATGAAACCACTATCCAACTACAAGTGACCTCTTTGCTTTAAGCAACCTTTTGGCATCACAGATAAACCTAAAAAACCATAAAAAAATGTATACACTATTATACCGAGGAACTCACCGCGCACCGTGCGAGACGAAGTCTCCGAGACTCTAAGATCCGGATTCTCTAAATTATTATAATCTATCTTAGCTTCTGACACCAATATTTCCACATCACACTCGGGGAACGTGTTCAGATAGTCTGCGTTGTCATCGTCGGATTCATCCTTTATATCCGGATCGTGTCCACAACTTTCATCGCGTTCTCTATTTTCGTTGACGTTGTCGGTAATCTGAAAGAGACAAAAAGTATTATCTTAATAATAATATATTGGATAATTTTTATAGCACCTTAAAAAAATCACCTCTAGGACGCTTTACACATAAACTGTTTATATTCCTACATTATCTTAATATTTAAGCCAAAGGAAATGAAATGTAAAGAACATATTACTAATCTCACAAACTAAATAAGGAAAACTGCTACATAGTCTTTAGACTCGGAAACATCTCATCACTTATATATCTGAAAATAATATATTACGCATTTGTACAGTCACATTTACAGTACGGTATTATCGGATGGGGAGGTGCATATAAAACTTAACATAAAACACAATTAGAAATCACTCAAAAAATTATTCTATAAAGACTATCCAAGTGTACAACTGTTCACAGATTTTAAAGTACCAAAAATAGTAGACATATACAAAAAAATTCAATAATTCAAATTTTCAAAATTAAAAATCAATTAAATTTTAGAAGCGAATTCCGATCTACAAGATATGGAGATCGAATTGATATCCCAAAACTAAAATACACCGCGATATATTTATCAAGGCATCAAATGTTAGAACAATCTCCCCATCATAATTAGAAAAATTACGGACTATAGTAAATTTGTAACTGAAGTAAAAAAATATGTACACAGACTAACTGAACTCGAATATACTCCTTCTCTATACACGAGTCTTACTCTCATACAGAAGAAACTAATGATAAAATAAATATATATATATATATATATCCACTGATTATTGAAATTGTATTATATTTTTAATATTAATAAGAAAAAATTTAGAAAAGGTTCATTTTTAATCTCTGATTCACTGTTTCTTACGGCGAAGAGTCCACGCTTTTGGGTCCGCCACCGAAAATGGCCGTTCACTAAAAGTTAGACTGGTCGGTTTTACAACCCTTCCTGCGGCTGAATTGGAGGCTGATCTAAGAGATTGACGTCTACTATTCAATTGTCGGCACAATTTAAATTCAACTCTCTTAGGGAATCGGAGCCAATGTAGCCAATGCAAAAGGGATGAAGAAAATATTCTTAGTTTAAGACATTCCCGTAACGCCTGAGTTTTTAAAGATATATCAAAACCAATTGGGAACAAGCTATTTTAAAACAAATGTAAGCAATTTCGGACAAAAATCGCAGACTATATATATATATATATATTATAGACTGATAAAAGACAGCTGGAGGAGGGGGAGGACCTACCCTTTCTAAGGACGGGTTTAGAATCTAGGGTTTCCACTCATCAAAGCTATTAAAAATACGCGACTTTAATTCAATAACATATTTAAGTATGTGCAAAACGAAATAAGAGAAGAAATTCAATGTGGTTATTAGCAATTATCGCAAATATTTTAAAATTTAGACCCTCCAGCGTCCCTTAAGTGCTAAAAAAACATATAACATACATCCACAGAACATAGTTTTACATACAGATGGAAAATTAAGGTGCAGTAGTTCAAGGCAGACACTATTCGTCAAAGAACACTCACAAAAGAGGGACAGTGTATGAGACACAAAATGGATTGAGTTACACTTACACGGACATACTGAAAGAGTTGCAAAACACAAGGCATGGAGAGTGAGACATAGGCGCGTAGGTGGAGTTCCACCCACCTAAGGAGCTCCAACGAGTCACCCATACCCGAATAATTCCTTATATGAAACACTGCTAATTAGGTCTGCATTCATGAGCGGGCGGTGTCTAAGTCCAGTCAAACCACCAATCATACGTTCACTCGCTCAGGCCTTTGTTCCACCCTTCTACATGAACACCACGGCGCATCCACAAGCCTAAACTCAAACGGTTTACTCCGAAATTGCCATAATCTGCTATTCAAATCATACTATAGATTGCTTAAGACGGGCATTTGATAACGTTGTAGTCAAGGCGCGGGAGGAGGGTTATGTCATGTCCATCGCTGAACTAAGTTAATATGCAGAAGATGAAACCAGGAATCCCCCGATAAATACAGCCATTTACTTGTAATTTTGAAATTTAAAATATGACTTGACTGTTTATACCTCCGTGGCGGGAATAATGTTCACGAGAGGATCCAGAATATCAGCTGGGGGCACCTTCTCTTCGACATCCACACCAGCGGCCGCACTGGACCTACATAACACAATCAAATACAATATTACGACAACGTTTGACTGCGTCATAATGAAATGGCAACCACACCAAATTGATTATGAATGGTTGTATGTAGTTTTTAATTTTAACAACGTTGGATTATTGTCACTACTGGTTTCGAGAGGTGTAGTCCCTCTCATCATCAGATGATAACTAAACTAAATACAGTATTGTAGTCTATTTGGGAAATGCGGCGGTGCTTCAGAAGGGGGAGGAGATTTCGGTCGTTAACGGGAATATGGACAGCAAAGGCGAAGTGTTAGGGAATGTTGCTATGTTAATGTTAATTAAATGTATTAATTAGAAAGATATACATATAAAATCAATCAAATATCGAAAAATATTGTTGTTGCACCGGGATATATACATATAAAAACAATTTTATATGTATATCTTTCTAATTAATATATTTTAATTAGTATTTAAAACATCACAGACCGTCTGTTCTGAATAATTCCAACTCCACAATAAGAATGTGTTCTCCTTAATAATATATAAGTTGTATCAATGTGTCAAAATTTAATAAAAATGTATTGTTAATTCTGGCGTCTGAATTTGAATTATTCATTTGAAAAGTGTAACATATGTCGTCTAAAGTACTGTCTGCTGTAGCATAGTTGGTTAATGCACCTTCTCTGTATTGGAAAGAGATACAGTTTCGAATCTCGGTAGCGCAACAACAATATTTTTTGATTTTATATGTATATCTTTATAATTAATACATTTAATACACTGCGCTAAATACTTGTAGTTAATGAATGTTTGGAACAAGTAGATGAGTTTGTGTATTTGGGAAGTATTGGGTTACGGCGGGGAATAAAGTGAACGGCGCCTTGAACGGAATTATATCTAATGGAAACTTGTCAACCGAGGAGTCCTGGTACCGACACTGATGTGATGGAAGTGAGGCCTGGAGCTGGCAGAGGAGGAACGAAAGTAGACTGAATGCAGTGGAAATGAGATCACTTAGTAGGCAATTCTATTTATGACAGAGTAAAGAATGAAGAAATAAGGAAAGAATGTAAAGCTGATGTTAGTATAGTGAGTAAGATTAAAAAAGGATCACTTAGGTGGTTCAGTCATATGAAACGGATGAATGAGAGAATGGTAAGAAAGATGTACGACGCAAGTGTTGATGGCACCAGAAATAGAGGACGTCCGCGGAAGACTCGGCACGACCAGGTAAACTGTTCTGTTAGAAGCCTCAACAATCGGCGAGCTTGTATGAGATGTATGAATGTGGATGAGGCGAAAATTGTGTGTCAGGACAGAAGAGTGTGGCGCTTTATCCTTTCTGCCTACCCCCAGGAAGAAACAGCGTGATGGTAAGTAAGTAAGGTTGTACATGGTTTTACCTGGGCCACACTATCAGACTAGTTATCTTAATCTGAACAGTTGGCATCTAAACAGTTTTAAAGTTAGCTGATGGCGATCAGACATATACCTCGTGTAGTATTGTTTTAAACAAAATTATGCCCTGTTTAGGAACTTACCCATCCATAAAAACCGAATTACAAACTGCCCAACGCGTAATGTCATGTCAAATCCAACCATAGATAAGAGATGTACAAATCCATCAACCTTTACCATAGATACGCGAAATTATGGATGAAAAAGAGAATGTTTTATAAATCAAAGGTTATTGAGTGATGTGTCGCGTTGAATACGGGGCATGTTGTTTAGTTCCCTCCAAAAGAAAAAAATAAAAGTTATCTTCGATAATCCAACAGGTCGTGTAACCTTTTTCAAGAATATTATTACGGTGCCTTTGGGCCCTAGAGGATTGGAAGCCTCAAGTGTGTGTGCGTGTATGGTCTGGCGTAGCCTGATACCTCGGATGGGATTCAAATGCATTCTGATTTCCACTTTACACATTTATTCACAAAACACAATTAATCTTCCTTCTTTCCTCTGAGAGATATCACTTTTATTTATTTACGGAGTTTATCTATCGCTAACATCAGCCAACGCGGCCGTGGAGTGCCGATGCAGCCGAGATCCCGGGCCAGGATTCATCTCTTGCTCCAGGAGATAGACCGGACATACAACCCGAGGGTGGACCAGAACCATCCATCTCCGGATCCACCGCGATGATCTTACTCTTAATATCCGCCATATTCCTCCGGAGCGCGGCTCCACCGACGCGCCTATTTTCGAGCGTTCCCACCGAAAGTGACGCTTTGCTCAACTGCCGGCCAGAGTCGGATTTTCGACCCTGATTCGTCCATTTAGACGGCCAATCATCATAAGTCGGCAAAGTAGGGTATCCAGACCTCGGCGCGCAAATTCAAACATCACAATATGTGTCCGTTTGATATCATTATATATATTGTTACGGCACTAAAGCGTTAATTACAATTTACTAATCATGACGCCGTTCTGCAGACGTCGAGCAAAGTGCCGCGCTGTTCTGTTCTGACAAGCAACTTTTACCGCATCCACATTTATACATCTTCGTCGATTATTGAGGCTTTTAACGAGACGTTTTTTTAAAATTAAAAATCGCTATTTTCACTTATGGAAATGATTTTTTGAAAAGGTGCATTTTTAGTTTCTTCTTAAATAAAGTCTCTGATGCACTGTTTCTTATGACGGAGGACAGAGTTCCATGCTTTTGGGCCTGCCATCGCAAATACTCGTTCACTAAATTTAGACTTCTGCCAACGGTCGGTCGGTTCTACAACCCTTCCTGCAGCTGAGGTAGAGGCTGACCTGAGAGTTTGACGTCTACCATTCAAATTGTCTGGGATACAAAGTTTTTGAAGATACAGAGGCGCCGTGTCGTGTGTCGCCTTGTACATCAGCCAGCACAATTTAAATTCAACTCTTTCAGGGAACCTGAGCCGATGTAGCCGATGTAAAAGGGATGTTGTATGAGAGAATTTGGAAACTTCATATATTATCCATGCAGCCGCGTTTTTAATAGATTGCTATCTATCCAGCTGAAACATTGGCAGGCCAGTATAGATACTGTTACAATAGTCCACACGTGACTATACATCAGATCTTATATTTAAAGAGTACAATGTCCAAGACACAAGACAAATCTATATGTTGAGACTCGTCCAATATTTCCATACTGACAACAACTCACCCCAGGCAATAAATCATGGTTACAACCACAAATATCTACACATCAGTTCCGAAAGCAACAACGGCATTTTATCAACGTTTCTACATGTCCTTAGCTCCGAAACTGCACAACACACTCAACACTAACTGGAAATCGTCCACTTCCAATAAGATTACACAAATATGGACCCAATATATGATTCAATTGGGTAGCCTATTTTAACACAAACGGCAGTCTAACAAAGTAGCCAGGGCAATGTTGCATATATCAGAGGTGGAGTCTACTCCATCCCACACAATAACCTAAGAGTATATACTTAATTGCAATATAATTGTATATTATGTTTATCATGTTATATTATAATATACACACCTCTGTTACAACAAAAATATGTCTGTCAATAAAGTCTAATAAATAAAAATAAATAAGTTTAGTAAAAAATTGTTTAATTTTATATCAATACTTTAAAAAATATGTCCACAAGACAGGAGCTTACATTTACATGTGCCCACAAGATAGGAACTCACATTGACATGTGCGCACAAGACAGAAGTTCACATTGACATGTGTCCATGAGACAGGAGCTCACGTTTACATGTGTCCAAAAGACAGGAGCTCATATTGATATGTGTCCACAAGACATATCAAAGGGAAAACTGCACTGCGTCACAACTGCAAGCTGACAAATTCTAGAGTGTTATATACATACATTTATTCTTAATAAAAATTCTTTTATCCAAATAATACAATAACAGTTTTTTAAATTATATGCACAAATGTTCGAGGTAATCTTTTCTGTATTTTGTATGTACAACTCATTTTAAAGTAAACGTATTCAGACTTTACACGCGTCGGTTTGAACGTAGCCTTCCGTTCTCATGTCGTTCAGTCCGAGTTCTTCGTTTTGCTCGAAACTCCGCTCGTATTTAGTTATCTTCAATCCTGCAACAAAATGGAGCAACATGAGTTGTTTAACATTTTGAAGCCAGCCCAGCCCTGACATTTCAATACTCGCACGAGGCGTATTTTTTTTAATACGCATTAAATCACCAAAATAGACAACTTACGCATGATTTGTCGCCCCAGATAGAAATTCAAGGTTATCTTGTTCAAAATGAAGCCAAACCATGGTTGTAAAAATTCGTAGGATGTTTATAAATTAATAAACACAAACTCCTTACATAACGGTACAGCAAGGAAACATGTGATTTTTAATGAAGTACATTTCTATTTTCCAGAAATATTTGAAGATGTCGGCACCGTCAGTGTGTTAAAATATTGTATGAAATAGGCGCACTATGTGATCACGTTGTCGCCGTATCATCTTAAACAGCTAGAATACAGCAAAAGTAAGGGACATGGGACGATGCAGAAAGGTTGACAGCGGACCGCAGTCAATGGAGGAGTTTTGTAGCGACTATATGCTCTAGCTATGATACGGAGATGTAGAACAAATACAAGATTAAAATAAAATAAGAAATAAATCATTGGTTACTCGCCTTCATCCAAGGATCCGTCGTCATTAAGAGTCTGCACGTAGGAGTTGCCGGCCGGGTCGTCCAAGATGAGCGTCACTGGAATATTGCCCTCGATGACGTCGCTCATTCTCTGGACAAAGCTAGAAAACACGTCATCAACCCGGTTTATACTTTTTGCTGATACAAATCTTGCACAATTACATATAATTGATTGTTTAAAATAAACTGTGATATTTAAATTCACAGCAAGAAATATATTCTCTAGTACACTGGTCAACATAGATTTGAACCTGCGCCAATAATATCCAATAGATTATTATAAAAACAAGAATAATTTGTGACTTGAGAAGTAATAACTAATAAAGATATCGAAAAGAAAGTGAATGCTTAACGGTGCACGGTGTAATCATTTATTATAGAAACACAACACAGAAATGAAATATAAGGCAAACATACAACGCAAAGATAAAATTACTTGAAATATGCTACCTGAAGCATTCAATTGTATTGGCGGATAGTAGCTGTTATAGATTATGTATGTGAATGCAGACCCTCGACTAACTCCGAGAGAAATTGCAGAGAGGTTTAATATTGACGAATCAAGCGTTATTTAATTTACATTAATTTATATATTCATAAGATTAAGGAACATTCTAAGTATAAATAATTTTAAAAAGGTATATTTTGCTATTGTTCACTCGCTACTCCAGTACGGAATAATTGGGTGGGGAGGAGCGTACAATAATATAATGAACTCGGTAAAAATAATAAAATAATTAAAAATAACTTTAAAATCCTTAAATGTAACAGCAAACAATATAAGAAAAATTTTATATATTCAGGGATAAAAAATTTCAATAGACTCCCTACACAAATTAAAGAAATAAAGGATATAAAAGAGTTTAAAAAGAAATTAAATGAACACTTCTAAAACACAAAATCGGACAATAAACAATATTACAGAACACTTCAGAAACACACAAATGGACAATGAATAGAGTATGTAAGGTATTATATACAATTATTGTAGTGTAACTCCCTCTCCGAGCACGAGAGCTGGCCTCTTTGTTTAGAGAGGTAAGCAAAAGAAAAAACAACATAATTTTAAAAATCTAAAATACTTAATTCATGCTATAAAAAATTTTATAAACAGAAAACGTCAAGATTGCGCACGTTGCCAGAGCGCACGTTGCATCGCCCAAAGAAAACTAATTGACCTGAAATGGGAAGTTTGACAGCATCCCCCATACTCTCCGGACATGGCGCCGAGTGATTACCAGCTATAATTTGCGGTGACATTTTTATCTATTAAAACAAATCATATTCATCAACACCATGGCTTGTTCAACTTCACCGGCAGTACTACAGTGTTCCTGTTACCTGTCCATGCGTTCGGTGTCCTCGCTGTTGGCCGAGTCCCCCGCCAGCGAGGCCAGCTGTTCCTGCATGGCTCGCAGCATCCCCTCGACGGTGGTGAAGCGGCCGCAGAGGGAGTGCGAGCCGGACTCGAGCTCCAGCTCGGGGACCAAAAGGTCGCACGTATCAGACTGACAACAGTGAAATAATTAAATCACGATGCTCACAACGAAGAGTGTACCAGCATCGTGCTTAGCATTGTACCAGAATTCAGATTTTAACAGAGTGAAAAAAAATTCACATATTTATTAGAATCGGTCATATATTGTACTCAAATTTCAACGGACAGAATTAAAAACTTGAATTCTTTGTCACTTATCAGATATCACATATACTAAGGGCCGGCTGTGTGATCAGTAGCAACTTTTGCGAAAACGGGTTATTCGGTCATTGGTAAAAAATTATTTACTTCTTGAAAGTACATCCCTTAGTGAGCACATTTTACACTCAGATATCCAATAGTAAAAACGAGAATCGATAGTTAAATATGGCGAACTCTTCGCGGCTGTTTCAAAAGTCATCGGACACATTAACACTTTGAAAGTTGCAGTATACAATAATTCATCATTCAATATCCCGCTATTTTAGTGATGAGAGTTTGTCCGATGATGATTTCGTTGTTTAATATCTGAAAAAATTTCACCACTAAAGTGACAGATTTCGAACGCAGAGGCGAAAAAATTCATAGATAAAGCATATTTCATGATTATATGTCACACCTATCTCATCTACGCTTTGACAATAGTAAATTTGACATTAAAACAACCCGCAAATGATTTTAACAACGGGCGTTAATAAAGAGTTACCATAATAAAAATATACTGTGAAATATCAACCGAACGTTTTAAAGTACCTACCTAATTCCTTGTGATGTTTAGCCATACAACTCATATTACAAAAGTCGACCGCCGCTCTCATTACTTAACAATTATGCGTTTAATATTGTCCTGACCTTGATCACATAACCGCATTGTGAAGTAAAAAGTCGTCGGTCGCACTAGCTGTCGTCGCGCAATCCGGAACGTCCTTTACAATTCTGCGCGTGAGTGGTTGGCAAGTCAAAAGGTACTGTATTGAAAATGTAGTTAATGCACTTTCGATAAGACTTTAAAAAAATAAATAAAAATTAATGATTATTTTAAATGAAATGTGTTTGATATTGTATTTGTTGTTAGCCTTTCCTCTCCGATGATGTGAGCTGAGTTGACATTGCCTCCAATGATGTGAATATCTCAGTAAATATACTAAATACAGAGTTCACATTTTAGGTATTCCTCCGTAATATATTTATATATTGGATTAAATAATTACAATATGTAAGTATTTACCATACGCAACAATAAAAAATGTTTTCTCAAAGAACTTGATGTGAATTTGTTAATACGTGTACGTGCGGAACAGTGCGGAAGGCGCAGTGCGCAGGGTGCCGATCGTCACCTCAGTGGCACAGTTAGACTTGTATTATGCGTCTTTATGCCGTCGTTCATGATGATCAATGTTTTTTCTTATTTTTACACAATATCCGACATGAAAATCACAAATGTATACATGTACGCTGAGTTTACAGCACCGGAACGCGCGTTTTATTTAAGCACCATAAGAGAAAGGTTAAAAACATGATTATATATTCTGTCTTAGTCGTTGTTGCATACAAAGCATAGATGCCGGAAGAATTTCAGGACAGGAAGGAGTTCGGCACTCACCACAATCCGGATTCCGCTGGCATCTCCAAGGATGTGGACTGTATACTATTTAAACTCACTATTTCGTCAAAGGTTCTGACACAGTATAGATGCGAAGTCTCGAATTAGTACAATATTGTAAACTGTACCGTACACGTATAACCGTACTGGCTCAAGGTCGCGAATCGACTGACAGGCATCGAGGCCGCGTGGGAAGAGGGGGGGAGGGAAAGCATAGTGCATTATTTTCGTTCAATAATGACCCCAACAGTTATTCTGATGGTAAAATTGCCAGATTAAAATTAATTCCTCTGAGGACTAATTCGGCATCAACTACGCTTGTAAAAAACATGGCATTTGTAGTGTGGTACTATTTGATATAAATAAAAACCGGTACCGAATGAGTTCGAAAACATTAAACGACATTTCTTTTAAAAAAATCAGCTAATTGAAAAAATATATATATTTCAGCGTATCTGTAAAAATGAATACCTTCAAAAGGTCCCGGGAGAAGTCGTCGCGAGTCCGCACCTTCACTTCTATCCTGACCCCTTTCTCCTCTACACCTCCGCCCGATTTCACCTGCAATTAAGATCAATGCGGAAAATTTCAAATGTCATTTAAAAAAATACAATAGGATCATCAATGGTATGATGGACTGCCCCCAGATTGTTGGTCTGATTGATTTGAGGTCATCGAGACACAATTCATTGTTCTATTACAGTGGTAATGTCAGAACACATGCATTAGCTAACTCCGCAGTCCTCAGAATGAATATGCGGAGGTAGTCGACATTTTTGTTGCAAATTGAACTCTTTATATGACTACATAATTACAATTTTTTATGTCTCAACTCAATGGTGACTGATAAATTGCTTTACTTCACATTTTATAATTATTTTTCTTTGTGTATTGCACTTCTGATGAAATTTTCTGTTATTTTAGAAATTATGTTAATGCTTGAATAGGGCGTGTAAATAAATAACAGGCTCTACCGTATAACCGCAGAATATCTGCGGCAATTCTGCCAAACATCTCTCGGTCCTCTGCCATTCAGAAGAGCTCCTCCACACCAGTGCAGCGATACCCTATGGGCATTTTAGTATTCTATCACACTGCACTTAGGGATTCCGCATTTACCATCAAGTGTCTAAGGTATGAATATTTATTCTTTTCTCACCGCGCTTACGGAGAATTTGCTCACCAGGCGTACAAAGGTTTTGCTTTGCTTCACAGAATGTGTTCGAGTCATACAAGAAAATCAGAACTAGATTTAGCACTCTGTTACACAACAATAATATTCTTAGTTCAGCGGTCCGCCCAGGTATCTGCGTATACGTTTACCAATAATTACAACGATTAAAAAAGGACTTACTTCGTTTGTCCGATGTCCGCACTGCTCGCACGTTGTCGCCATTATGAGAACTTCTTTGAAGTGAGGAATGTCTAAAGAAGAATTATCGTATTAGCGAATTATTAAAAATGATTAAAACTTGAGATTTATTTATTTATATATATATATATATATATTGACATACGTATTTTTGTTCTAACTGAGGTGAATACATAATAAACATACATAATAGTTTATTATGTGGGATAGAGTAGACTTCACCTGTGATATATACAGTGTTGTCCTGGATTCTTTGCTAGACTGAAGTCTGTGTTAAAGTAGCCAGTTTTTTTTTTTTTTCGTGCTGTTTTGGTGTTATTTAAGTCATTGACAGGAATAAAAAGAGAATTACAAATATGTATAAAAAAGTAAAAATAAAATAAAAATATATATAGGACTAGTGAATTATTAATGTAGGTATTGTATAAATTATATTAGAATGTTGGATAGCCATGCTTCTGATTCATCTCTACCTGATTGGATCATATATTGGGTCCATATTTGTGTAATCTTATTGGAAGTGAACGATTTCCAGTTAGTATTAAGTGTGTTGTACAGTTTCAGAGCTGAGAACTTGTAGAATCTTTGATAAAATGTCATTGTTGCTCTCGGAACTGGTGTGTGGATGTTTGTTGTTTGTCTTGTGTTGTGTCCATGATTTATTGCTTGAGGAGAGTTGTCGTTAGCATGGAAATATTGAACGAGTCTCAACATAAAGATTTGTCTTATATCTAGGACATTGTACTCTTTAAATGTAAGATCTGATGGATATCTAAAGGGACGATCTAAGAATTGTCTTTTGTGCTCTTTTAGCCGACTCTAATATTGTTTTTGCTGCTCCTCCCCAAACTAAGATAGCATAATTAATTAAGGAGTAGCACAGTGCAAAGTACACCGATCTTAAGAGTATGTACAATCATCAAAATAGACAACTTACATGATTTATCGCCTCAGATAGAGATAAAAGATTATCTTGTTTGTAATGAAACCGAATTCATGGTTATAAAAACTCGTAGGATGTTTATAAATGAATAAATATAAACTCCATACATAACGGTACAGCAATATGGCCACTGCTCGAAACACGTGATAGATTCAACGTTTTAATTTTTCTGAAATATCTGAAGATGTCAGCACTTTAATGTTGTGGATGTAGTTGAAATTTTAATTATGTTATTGCAATATTTTTTTATTATTTCTCACTTATTTCTTAAATATTTCTTCACACTGATAAAGATATTGATGGTGCTATGCGGTAAGGACTGTTCAATGGGGCCGCGCGGGTCACTATAAATGCTAAAACACAAAGAAAAACAGACATAAAAATCGGTCACCGATGTCCCCTATTGGAATATTCTAGTACCGGTCACCGGCGATCCTCATGACAGTCAATGTGTTTCATAATTTGAAAGGTTCAAATTCCGAGCGACGAGTTATTTTGCATCTCTGTTTCATTTTTTACAATACAAATCTATTGTCTCATTTGCAAAATTTGCTCCAAGTTCACAAACCTGTCATCTTCATGTTGGTGTCGCAAGGCGCATTGCAGTCTGGACAGTTGGTGCGGAAGGACATGACCTCGCCGGCTTCCAGCTCCTGCAGCGTGTGCTGGCCCGGTTGGTTGGGGATGAGCAGCGAACCGGTCGAGTCACCTTGACCGTTAACCGACGCCGAGTCCGCCACCTGTGTAGTGCAATTTTGTTGATTACTTCATAATCATACTGTAGCCATGATCCACGGAGCACTGACCTATCTTAATCTGTTCGGGGCCATTGAAGAATCATGAAGATACATCACCTATTCGAAATTATAGAATTTATAGAAAATAATCCTTGGCTTTCACAATATTTCTAAAATCTTTAAATCTGTAAAGATGACTGCAGGGAATAAAGTGAACGGTGCTTTGAATGGAATTATATCTAACGGGAACTTGTCAATCGAGGCAAGACTACCGGTACACAATGGAGTCCTGATACCGGCACTGATGTATGGAAGTGAGGCGTGGATCTGGCAGAAGAGGAACGAAAGTAAACTGAATGCAGTGAAAATGAGATAACTTAGGCGTATATGTGGCAGATCTATTTATGACAGAGTGAAGAATGAAGAAATAATACAATGAGTAAGATTAAGATATGATTACTTAGGTGATTTCGTCATATGGAACGGATGAATGAAGAGAGAATGGTAAGTAAGATATACGATGCAAGTGTTGATGGCACCAGAAGCGGAGGACGTCCGCGGAAGACTTGGCACGACCAGATAAACCAGATACTGGAGAATGATTCTGTTAAAAGCCTATAAATGTGGATGGGGCGAGAATTGTGTCAGGACAGAAGAATGTGGCACTCTATCATCTCTGTCTACCTCCGCAGGGAAATGGCGTGACGGTAAGTTAGTTATAGAGTGCTAATAAATTAAACAAAATTACAACAATAATAGTGTTAAACGCTGTGATGATTGACGTTGATGTAATGTACTAATGCTCGTCGGTCCAGTGGTACACTTGCCTAGTGAAGAAGCCTCGTCCCAGGTGACCATCAAGTTCGTTCACCGCTTAGTCAATACTGATGTGACACGTGTTCCGCGTATTTAATTATTTTTTATAATACCTCTGAATGTGAGAAGATACCCAGATCGTGGTTCTGTTCCCTCGTGCGGTCGAAGTAGGTCACCTTGCACTGCGGGTCGTTCTTGGGAGCGACCGGGTTCTCTATGTGACTGTTGCCTGAAATTATTATTGTGTATTTTATTAATAATAGGCTTAAATCATAAATTATACGCACTATCCTGATTGTAATTTTAACTTTGAACGAACCCCGCTAGACAGCGCCAGGACATTCACTTTTTAAACCAGAAAGTTTTAACGCAACTAAATTTTAACAATTTTTAATTCGTGCTTTACATTTCACATTTCAAAAATACGCGCCAAGACCGAGGGCGCCATCTACTGATGCGAGTACTTGCGGCCGGTGGGGAGAGAGGTCGGAGGAAGGTAGCGGGGGACTTCGTGGCGAGCGCCGAGCGGCGCTCTGCCGAAATTAGAGTATTGGCGACGGAGATCGACAATTGGAGGACTATTTTCGGGGCAGAACAAGAGATTTGGGCCTTGTTCTGCCCGTGTAAATCGTGTAAGGAGGGACTCCACAGGGACCAGATGGCTTCGAGGTAATATTCTGGAGGATGAGATCACTTCAGAGAGACCAAGGCCGCGGCAACCCCGTGGCTAACAGGGTGGAGGTCGAGGTGTGCTGAATCGGCAACATTAGTGTCCTCACTAGGAGGAGAGTTTAACACGAAGAAAGAAGATGTCAAAGACAGTTATCGTGCGTAGAATGTCGGGTTATTGTGTTTTATGTGATTAAAGTGTAAATAATGTGTTGAAATCTAGTGTTATTGTTGTCTGAGACCTCCCCCACACATATGAGATAGGCATTCAGACACCTAACCTTATTGACCCACAGACTGAGTCTAGCTGGTGGCGTGGTGCGCTGGCATTCCATCCTCCGGAGACAGCGCACGACGTAACAACATGTTTCACTTTACTGCAATGTTATCTGATTATAACAATATAATAACACACTGTACTGTACTATGAATAAAAAAATAAATAATAATAATTATTATTATTAATCCTCAAATACGACAACCATGTATTTATTGAATGTATGCACTAAGGCACATATTTTAACAGCATTATGGCCGGTTGTGTAACCGGTAATAAATAAGAACTTCTCGAAAGTACACCCGTAGTAAACTCATTTTACTCTCGGATATCGGATAGTAAAAAATGAGAATTGATGGTTAAATATGGCGGACTTTTCACAGCTGTTCCAAAAGTCATCTGACACGTTGATACTTTGAAGGTTGCAGTATACGACAATTGATCATTCACAAAATTTACAACCAAAGTGACAGATATCGAACGCCTAGGTGATAAAATCAATAAAATAAATCTTTTTTATTATTTTTATTTTAATATTAGAAAATATAATACATTTTATTAGAATAATCAGTAGGATATATATATATATTTCATTTAACATTTATTTCTTCTCTATGAGATTAAGACTCGTGAATAGAGAAGGAGTATATTCAAGATAATTTATGTTTCAGTTAGTCTGTGTATATATGTTTTTTACTTCAGATACAAATTGATAGTAGTTTGTAATTATTCTAATTGTGATGGGGAGATTGTTAAAAAATTTGACACCTTGATAAATATAGTGATTTTGGGTTGCGGTATATTTTAGTTTTGGAATGTCAATTTGGTCTCTAAATTTTGTGGATCGGAATTCGTTTAAGGTTTAATTGATTTTTAATTTTGAAAATTTGTTTGTATGTCTATTATTTATGGTACTTTGAAATTTGTGAAAAGTTGTATACTTGGATAGTCTTTTTTTTTGATAATAAGGATTTTTCATGATTATTTGTCGCACCTATAGACATCTCCATCTATGCTTTGGCAGTAGTAAATTTGATGTATGAACAACCCGCATATGATAAAAAGCAACTGTCTCATAAACACTGCCAAAAATGGATGAGTTGACTATGTCACGAGGTGCTGACTGATCAAAGTATCACTCACCGCTAATGTCCTCCAGTATCAGGTTGAACGGCCCGTTGGCCTCGACGTCCTTCAGTCGTACGAGGCTCAGTATGAAGTCGTCGATCTTCTCAGCATCCTGCGGGTGGTCGGCTCGCCTCTTGTCCTGGTCCTGCTTCAGGCCTGCCACCACACGGTCCACAACGCCCTCCACGGTTGTCACCTCTAGACACATTGCCAGATTATTTCATTTTACCTTATTACTACATAGATGGTGAACGTCTGAAGGAAGTGAGTGAAATCAAATATTTGGGAGTATAATGGATTCTAAATTGAATTTATCGCAAAATACAAGATGCCTTAGTAAAAAAATTGCTAAGAAAACGTCACTTCTGAGAAAGATCAGAAGATTCATTAGTATTGAGTCTTGTCAAATAGTATACAGCTCTGTAGCGTGGCGTTCTATCATCTGCTTGAAGAAACGGCATGATGGTAAGTTAGTTAGTTAGTTAATAAGCGCATTTCCCCGTATAGGATAAGTCCCTGGTTCAAATCCCGGTGGCAACAAAATATATTTTCGATAAATTGATTATATCGTATGCTCCGTAAAAAAAAATTTAATTGTACCAACCTCCCTTTTGACTGAGCGCCGGTATCTCCAGCTCGACCTCCGGGATGGTGACCTTGGCGTGCTCCGACCTTACAACCCTCCTGTCGAGGTCGCCGGACGTGCGCACGGCCAGCCTGTGCACCATGCCTTTGTCCCTGGCCGCGCAAGCGTCGCGCAGCTCGTTGTCACTGTGTCCGCAGTGGGGACAGGAGAAAGACATGACCACCACGTCCCGGAAGAACGGGATCCGCGTCAGCATGATCCTCGTGCTGCCCTGGAAGCCACAAGCCATCACGTGAGCTACCCAATAAGAGCGACACAGGCAGTTCTCGATTTATAAACTTTCGCTATAACGAACATCAAAATTTTTACATTTAAGAACAACGGGCCGGCTGAGTAATCAGTAGTAATTTTTTACTAATGCCTATAGAGATGTCTATAGGTGCTACAAATAATCATGAAATATACTTTATTTTATGAATTACTCTGGATTTCTTCAATATCTGTCACTCTAGTAGCGAAATATTTTCGTATTATATGTAATAATGTATATTAAACAACGAGATCATCATCGGACAAACTCTCATCACTAAAATAGCGGGATATTTAATGATTCATCGTCGTATACTTCAACTTTCAAAGAATCAATATGTCAGATGACATTTGAAACAGCTGTGAAAAGTTTGCCATATTTAACTATTGATTCTCGTTTTTACTATCGGATACCAGAGAATAAAATGAGTTTACTACGGGATGTACTACGGATCAAACAACCCATTTTCGCAATTTTTTTTACTTTAGTAACTTTTTGTAACGTAACATCACATTTTCGTAACAAATATTCATTAATTTTTTTCTATATTTGTCACTTCCATCGCCCGGCAAAGCTGCCTGACTGGGTCAAAATGCAGAATATGATGGAAAAATGGCACCCAAATGTTGCCATAGTCAATCAAAACATAAATGGATTCAACGGTAAGGTTTTAAAAATATACATAAACAGGCAAGTTCTGTGTTATATCGAGTGCTACTGAATCATCGGCAAACGAAAACCACCACCAGAATTAGAGTTATCTGATGTTTAAATTGTCTCCTTCTAAATATTAGTAACTTTCCTCCTCTTCCACTTCTACCATCATGTCTCCCCAGTACAATAAAGGTAAAGTTTTAAGATAAAATTTATTCATTTGTGTATGTATATTTTAATTAATTGAATTTAAGTTTTTTCTATATTCAGCAATGAATATAGAGGTTCCACTGTACAGTGTGTTATTTGTAGTATTCGTAACATATCATTATAATAAAATATATACATTCTATATTTAGTACAATGCTTTTTGTATGTAAAAAAATGCACATATCGCACACATAGCTCAAAACTAGAATAACTCGAAAAAAAGAATTTAGAATTATTACTGTATTTGGATACTCTGTCATATACGCAACTAACTTAGCCCCAGTTCTCAAATAGTGTCATTTTAGGATACATTTATGACCTAAAATGTTTAGTTTCATTCAACTCCTATTTAGACGCAGTAAACTTCCACAATGTGAACGTCGAAGAACACGTGCTGACCAAATACTTCTCTTCATATTAACTGTCCCAGTCAATTAGAATTAATATCTCTCCACTTACCATCTAGATCGACCCGGCAATCCGTACTCTTCCACATATCCAGAAGTAAAACACCTTACATACAAAATTCATTCATTCACCAGTCATGCAAATACCATAATGAGAAATTGACAGAAATTGACTACACTCAGAGTTCTTCTTATGAACCACCACAATCTTAATTTTAGCCAATTCTTCTACCTATAAACATATCTTGCTCTCCCTTTACCGCAACAATAGTTGCAACCTCCCCACCCTTTCTGCTTCTTTTTCTCTATTCATTTATTTTGTGCATCTAAACACACCTACGTATCTAAATATTTTAGTGGATTTCCATTATTAGTATCATATGTTAAATAGTTATTATGTCTGTTAATTAAAATAACTTTAGTAACAAAAAATAGAGAAAATTTTAAATTATTTTTTTGTCTACTAAAAAATTACTTTTTGAGTTGTTTTCGTTTTGATATAGGTGTGAGATATATATATGTTTTGACACATAACAAACAAAAACATATCACTAACGACCTCAAGGTACGGAATTTCATAAATCGAAAACTGCCAGTAAGTTATGTCTCTCTCAAATAGGTCACTTTCGATTTTCGAGACATCATCTGATTAAACTACGAGAAGAACGCACACGGTGTGAGAAATAGTGTTGGCAAGATGGAAAACAACAAAATACAGTCGTCGTAGACGGATTCAAAACACAAACACGCAATAACGTATTTATAATGCACAGACCCATCTCACTGAATCTTTTTTTCTCCCTGTATTCGTTTTATGTGCAGCTCTTGGTTTCAAATTCCATTTATCAGTGATTCGGGAACCTTCTGGAAAGCGGGACCCTCAGCAATCGCGTCTATAAATCCGCAATGAAGACACGATGTAGGGTTATGTTCTAGAATCGCCGGCGACACTCACGTTGTCGTGACAGTTCATGCACAGGGATTCGATCTCCGTCACCTCCGGATCCTCATCCTCGGCATTCAGATCCCTGAAGATGGGTTTCTCGGTAGAAGTCATGATCGGTCGGGTGGAAAGTTCTGTAAACAGAACGGCGTGACAAACAGATGACAGGACAAATCGGTAAACAGATGTGACGACGCGCTACTAGATGCATAGATAAGTGATAAAGTAGATGTGGAATTGTAATTTTTGACATTTAAAATGTTACTAGAGAGTAAAAATAAGAAGGAAATTAATAAATTTCAATTTTATGACTTTTTGATGTAGGTAGCTAAAAATCCACCACTAAGTTGGGGTTGGATGTGGTAACGAGAATAATATGCATATGCTGTTGTACAATGTGACAATTTACGGTATTTATTTCTGACTGACAAAATTAAAAATTATCTTAGATCTGTAAATGGAGAGTGACGCGTAGCGGAAAAAGGCCGAGCTCAGTTGCTCGCCATATTTATACATACTCCCCTGACAGGCGTCTTCGTACTTACACACACACACATATACACACATTTGACTCGAACGTGGGGCATGCGTTGTCACTCCTCGAATACGAATCCACACAAGATGACCAAAGAATTGAAGGATTCGTCTAAGGCAACTCGTTGAGAGTGTGTTTGTGATGCTTATAAGACATGTTTGGGCCTTGCAGCATCTGTCTCCAGCACCACATCATAATGTCAATATGTCATAAATAGTTATAAAATCAACAAATCTAAATAAAAGTTTAAAATCTCATTAGTGAAACTAGTCAAAAGTATATACCTCACCGAAAAAAGGTTCACTTACCAAACCTAATCAATCACACTCCCTCCCCCATAGTTATAATTGCAACCATGTTATGTGTGGAAACCTTCACTTTACCACTCGTTTCCTATAGTGTTCTATCCTCTGATGCTTGTCTGAATTCTGAATATCTCGTACACAGATGATTGGTAATAATAACTCGGCCTTTCAGGTAATAATGATCAGTTTATTAAGTACAGAGGATAATAATACATATGTGGCGGTCCGCACATATTTCCAGATGCGTTTCTTCGTTCAATGGGAGAAAGTTCAAGAACATTCAAGAGACGCCAAGCTACGCCGCCCGAAGGGCATGACACCAGAGGAAGCAGCCTGTACCCAGTATTCAAGTCGACCGGACTGCGGACACTCATCCCGCTCTTCCCGACTCTGTGTTTCAATTAATCATTTATGTATTTTGCGTCGTTTCTTGCTCTCGGTGGCTTATCTCCGTTGAGAACGAACAAACGTATATATGAATGGTTTTTACTCGAACATCAACCAACCTTCCCACATGTACACTAATTGTAATTGGAAGGAGCTGAGATGAGAGAGCGCTCCCCGCTCATGCGGCGTCTTATAAAACTCGCTTCCCCCCACTCATAACAAGTGACAGTTCTCACATTAAGCGCTATGTATCATGTGAAACCGGGATAATTCCGGTCAAACCGGGATATGTTGTAAACCTATGTAGTAGGTACTCTTGGTTATCCAGTTAAAGATTTAAAAAATAAGTAAAACTCCCTCATGGCCACTTTTAAGGGACATTTACATTTAGGCGATAAAGAAAGCTTCCATCAGATCAGGAGCGGATGCGAATGATGTTTATAAACCAGTATGGTTTGCTAATGAAATCATGGAGGCTTTTCTTGGGCCAGTATGTGATTGCACTCCAACAATAAAACACACAAGAAATGATTAATACAATACGTTGATTAATGAAAATAATATTAATTATTAAAATATTATATTTTGTTAACATATTTTTCACACAACTATAAAGTATTAGAAATATGCTTAAGTACCTAATTACAATTATTTATAAAGTATGAAGTAAATTCTTCTCTAATTTTAATAGCATTCGCTGTTGTTTTTCGCGGAACTGGGTGAACAGGTCTAATCGCACACGTACCCGACACGTCCTGTCTCCATAAACCCTCTTGTAAAACACCATTTTCATCATAACTATCAACAGTGCCGGGTGGCATGTAAACATGTCGAGAAGTTTCGCTATTTATGAGAAAATTGTGCAATAGAATACATGTCATTGTTAAAATTTTGACTCTCTCTACACAAAATGGAATTGGTTTTTTAAAAACTCGGAATTTCGTCGCTAATACTCCAAAAGTGTTGTCGACCAGTGCGCGCGACCGCGACAATGTCTCATTGAACACGCGCTTCGGTGTGTTTAAAGCGCGTTTGGCCGGATAAGGCTTCATGACGCGTGTGCTCAGAGCGAAAGCGCCGTCGCCCAAGAAAACATAGGGCAGAGCGACGTGCGACCCTGGCAGAGGTCGTGGTGTTGGCAAATTTAGAGTGTTGTCACAAATTCGACGCCATAAATGGCAGTTACGAAAAACTCCAATGTTAGCAAAAAGAAATCTATAATTGCTATCTACTAGGGTCGTTAGGCCAACATTAAGAGTCCTCTTGTAACTGTAATATTGTGTTGAGGTGTGAGGAGGAGCCAGTATAGCAATACACCTCCCATCAATTGCTCCGATGGCATGCGGAAAATTTTCGTTGAATCCTTTCTCTACGTCTAACCACTCCTCTGTAGTTGAAGGTATCTGCAAAAAAAATCAATACACCGTAAGTATCGACCTGATTACTGTTAAACAAATTATAGATATCTCATAGAGACAAAGCTATTTATATAATATTATATGGGAAGTATGGCTATTACAGGGCTTACGATCCGTCTTCGGTTGGTTTAAGTGATCACTTTACACAATGTAACGTTCACCATTCAACCCAATCAACATCCATATCTATCAAATGTTTGGAAGTTGTATATATATATGTTAACTAACTAAATTACCATCACGCAGGGGTAGGCAGAGATGATAGAGCGCCACACTCTTCTGTCTGCATTCATACATCTTCTCATACAAGCTTGTTGATTATTGAGGCTTCTAACAGGATCATTCTCTCTTCACTCATCGGTTCTATTTGACCAAACCACCTTAATGATCATTTCTTAATCTTACTCACTATACTAAGATTAGCTTTACATTCTTTCATTGTTTCTTCATTATTTACTCTGTCATAAGTGGATCCGCCACACATACGCCTAAGTGATCTCATTTCCACTGCATTCAGTCTATTTTTGTTCCTCTTTTGTCAACTCCAGGCCTCAGTTCCATATATCAGTGCCGGTACCAGGACTCCATTGCGTACCGTTAGTTTTTCCTCGGTCAACAAGTTCTTATCAGCTATTCCATTCAAAACACCGTTCACTTTATTCCCTGGAGTCACCCATCTTTCCGTTTATATCGAACATACTTTCCAAATAGACAAACTCTTCTAATTGTTGTATTTAGCACGGTGTCTTGCTTTCTTCCTTCTTGAATACCATCACTTTCCACTTGTTAACAAGTTGTATATATGTTGCCATGTAGAAACACTTTGAGTATTAACCTCTACTTCACTGTCGCCATCTATGAAAATGCAAATTTAAATCTAGTACGATTTTCAGTATATTCTTTTAAATATATCACAAAATGATGGTAGTTCGAATTTTTCAAAAAGTAATTTTGTTGAATACTCTTTTGGTTTTGAAAATATTAAGATTTTTACTAGAATTAGGTCATGATTATATCCCCAATTAATGACGACGTATTGTAATAAATATAACATGTACATATATATTAATTTTCTAATCTTTATTATTATTTAAGATTTTTATCAATGATTTTATTTGTTGTTTATAAAATTGACCAGTTAAAGAGACTAACATTTTGATTATTGTAAGATATATTTTGTGTGGAGTGTCCATGATTATAAGATTTCATTGCAAATGAAATTAGACTTTATTGACATACATGTTTTTGTTGTAAAACGTGTGAATTAAGTATATACTCGTAGTTTACTGTGTGGGATGGAGTAGACTCCACCTCTGATATATGCAGTATTGTCCTGGCTACTTTGCTAGACTGCCATCTGCGTTAAAGTAGTCCGTTTTTTTCGTGCTGTTGTGGTGTTATTTAATTCAAGAAAGATTCAACAGGAATAAAAATGAAAATAGAGAAGAAAAAAAATGTAGTGAGAGTGTTGTAGGACTAGTCAATTATTAGAGTAGACACTGTATAATAATTATGTTAGAATGTTGAAAAGCGATGCTTTTGATTGATCTCTACCCAATTGGATCCATATTTGAGTAATGTTATTGGAAGTGAACGATTTCCAATTAGTATTAAGTGTGTTGTACAGTTTCAGATCTAAGAACTTGTAGAATCTTTGATAAAATGTCGTCGTTGCTCTCGGAACTGGCGTGTAGATGTTTGTTGTTTATCTTGTGTTGTGTCCATGATTTATTGCACGGGGTGAGTTGTTGTCAGCATGGAAGTAATAAACGAGTCTCAACATATAGATTTGTCTTATATCTAGAGCATTGTACTCTTTAAATATAAGATCTGATGGATATCTAAAGGGATGATCTAAGAATTGTCTTTTGTGCTCTTTTATCCGACTCTAATATTGTTTTTGCTGCTCCTCCCCAAACTAAAATAGCATAATTAATTAAGGAGTAGCACAGTGCAAAGTACGCCGATCTTAAGAGTTTGTAGTCAATTATACGTCGTATTCCTTTAAAAAAGTAAATTAGTTTTCTTTATATCTTCGGTGGCTTTTAATTTTACACATTCCCAATTATTTTCACTTATTATTGAGACCGTGTCGTCGACATATGAAGTAATTTGACCGCGTGTCGATTGAAAAAAGATGTCATAAATCAAAAAGGAACAGATATACCACAGAGGGACGATATTATTAAGACTTTTAAAAAGGATATTTCAGATTGATTATTGCAATTAGGAAGAGCAGATACAGAGAGTCAACTCTTTTATATAATCAAATAATTTGTATAACTACTTTTGTGCATTTTGGTCTTGTGTATTTACATCTACCTTATATCTGCTTACATTATTGGTACTATTACTGTGTGTAAAGATGTAAATATGATATATTTCTGTTAAAATCAAAAAGTTCAAAAATAAATAAATAAATAAAAAATAAGCTATGTTTACGATGATATTTAAACCACAATGATCAATGAGCCTAGTTATGTCAACTTTATACATACGTCATTCCTTTAATAATACGCAAAACACTTATATCACCTTAATTTGATCCTTAAGAACATCACTCAGAGCTGAACAAACTTCAGGGACGATTCTCGATATGGCCTCACTGGAAATGTTGAATACAAAGTGCAGACTCCTGTAGCTATCTCCGGTAGCCAAAAACCTCAAAGCAATGGCCAGCCGTACTCTGGCTGGAATCGCCACTCTCAGTTGAGTGTCTTTTTTAGAAATAAATGGTGAAACTTTATTTAATATATATTCAAAATCGGCCAATGACATCCGCAAGAAATTTTCAAACTCGCACGATTCCTCCGTAAGCAATTTGGACAGCTGGTTTTCCATGGTGTGTCTACAACAACATATATATATTTAATCATTTTAATAATACCCAGTTATTTTCTAAACTTAAGCTAAATATATAAAACTTTAATTGAGTGTAGCAAACAAAATTAAAATTGAAAGAAGAATATGAAAAATATTAGAAGAACGTAAGTAGTGTTGACAAAAAATGCTACTCTCGACTCACTGGTGCGATTGTGATTGGTGTTCGATAATAGCAGTGATTGAAAACCGTGACTGTGATCACAGTTTCATTACTAATGCGCACGAGTCGCACAAAATCACAATACATAAAATAAAAAAAAACATAATTTTGAGCAAATTTATTTATAGTATTATTAATAAATCATAAAATCTAATTTAATATTATCGCAAAGAGAATGAAAATGCTTAAAAAAATGTCAATTTATTTATCGGGTCAAATTGTCGGCAAATATGAGTAAAACGTTTAAGCAGAATCTATTAGGTATTACGGAAAATCCGGTAGATGGCGCTGATTCAAGTGATAATCAATTTAAACAGAGGCGTCAAAAAATTAACAGATTTTTTAATGAAAAGAAATTGAATCACGATAATCTCAGATATTCAATCACTGATAGTGAATGTGATTGACACAATTGATTCACAGTTTGTGATTTTGAGCCAATCACTAATAAAAAGGCAATAAAAAACTTCAGTCTAAATTCCGAAATGGCTGAACACGCAAGAATGGAAGGTCATTCGTTTGACAATAATAATTTAGAACTTCTACATAGTCGTGACAAAGGATGGACGTTAGACATCTTAAGAGAATTTAGAAATTTTTAACAGTAAGAAAATAATGAACATCCAAATACCGTCCATTTCAACTCCTCTCTTATCCATTTTATATCCATCCCACCTCCCTTAACCCCAACACGCCCTTTATTATTCGACAGTAAATTATTATTCATTCCATAACTAATAAAGGTATAAAAATGTTGGGATTTGTCTTGACTGCAAAAAAGTCTCAAGTCAGAATATAATCCGGTCATATGGTCACCTCACTACGTTGTTCACTCGACGGCGGTTGAAAGAATCCAAAAAAAGTTTTTAAGATTCATTAATTTTAAATTAAATATATGCTCTGAGGATATCAATTATAATTATCTCTTTAGCCATCTGAAAATGTTAAAATTATCAGTGAGACGTACGGTGACCGACCTTATATTTCTGTATAGGAACATCAACGGTGTGATAGGCTACCCCCAGATTGTCGGTCTGCTTGACTTTCACGCACCATTGAGGTCATCAAGACACAATTCATTGTTCTATTACAGTGATAATGTCAAAATACACGCATTAGCTAACTCCGCAGTCTCCAGATTGTTCCTGCAGAGGTAACTGTTCATGGAACTAAATTCTCAACTCAATGGCAACGGATAAAGTGTTTTAGAGATTTTAATTATGAAAAACATGCCCTTCTGATGTGATCCTCTATTATATTTTTAAAAATGTTAATGCCTGACTAGTGTGTAAAGTAAATAAATAAATAATATATATATTAAACAGTATTTACCTTGTTCTATTGCGATGAATTGAAGTCATCCAACATCTTCTTCGTTTCCAAGGCTTTTTAATTTTCGTTCTAAAGTAAATATTCACATAATTGTAATACGCATATGCACAAATGGCAGAAACGGCGGCAATTTCTAAATTATCCAATGGTGCCATTGGACCGTTCGCCATCTTTTTCAGTGTACTTTGCAGCACTCGGGTATCGAGGAGCTTCGGCGAGAGCGGACTGCTGGCGTGAGACTCGCGCCTCTCTCTCTGGATGCGTCTCCTCTTGTCTAGTGTGTTTTCTTCTTCAGGGTCTATTTAACAATGCAAAAATTGTAAAATCAATCAAATAAGTCAAAATCGATCAAAGGATGTAGAATTGTATAGAGAACAGATATACATATTATATATGGAAACACTAAGAAAAATTTATGAACTTGACAGAAAATGGAATTTGCAAAATAAAAATGAATCAAGAGCTCGAGCAAGGTAGTAGATTTTAAAGACCGCAATGGGCTGGCCATGTCGAAAAAATACCATATTACAGGACGCCAATGAGTAAAAGTGATCTAGACGCAGACCACGGAAGAGGTGGGCTGACTGCGAGGAAGCGGACCGGAGCAAAACGCCGAGGGTCTGGGAACTGGAGAATAATGGTCAAGGATAGGAGTCGGTGGAGAGATGTAGTGCCGTAGAAGAATCAATGTTATTCTGTAGAAATATGCGGCAGCGAATAACAATGGATAGAGAAATATGGGAGATGTTTTGGGGAGGCCTTCAGCCAACAGTGGATAGAAAACGGTTCAATATTTGAATATGTCCAAGAACACACAATTACTGGATTTTTACCTACAAACGCTCTGTTACTAAACAAATATCAGATATCTCATAGAGACAAAACTATTTTTATATGTTAAAATGTGGACTCACTTCGAGTACCACTACACCATCGCCATCTATGGACCAAATCTGATAATTAATTTTCACTTGAAACAGCATATATGTCAACTCAATGTCAGTCAAGGAATTGGGATTCAAGTAATTAGACAGTAATCAGAGGATAGAAGCCCAAGGAAATCTGGTGGTAATCAGAATATATCAACAAGACTAAAATCCTTCCCAATCCTGTGAAGTCTTTGAGTGAGTGCGTCACCATAATAGTTTTTATTTGAAGCATTTATGTGAAACAGCACCGGCGGAACACGGTACGAAATCAATTAAGTCAAATCAAGAGTGTCCTTAACTTGTAGCAGCGCTCACCTGACTTAGAATAATCCAAATACTCATTTTTCACAACAGAATACGATATATCTATATCGGTGCAGTGCACGTTGATTCCATCATTATCTCCGCTCTGAGGGTGAGGTACCACTTCAGACTTGACAGCAGTATCCGGACGTTCATTCATCATGACACTTCGACTTCCAGAGTGTGACGCTTGGACAACATCTCCTCCATTGCTGTCCTCGCCGGGAAAATGTGGTTCAGATTTGACGATGGTATCATTAACATCTGCAACCATAAAAAACATGCAATTCAATGGGGTTGTTTATATAAGAAAAATATCCGCATCACATATCCAAGACATGTATTCAAAAAAATATAGTATAATTGTGGTGTGTGGTAGAAGTGCGTGACATTTTACAGAAAAATATTTTATTAATAACATACATAATACCGCATGCAACAATAGATACATTCACAAAGTGTGGCCATCTTGTAGTGAGTGGTTGAAATATTCAAGACAATAGATCAGCCCGCCGAATGTGAGATTCATTTCTTGATTACACGAAACATGAAACCGGCTGACATACATCGCCAAGTGTGTCCTGAATTGGCACCAATTGATTTCCATATTTTCTTTCATTTGAAGGTGTTCCTTGGTGGCAATCGTATTGATGACAGTGATGAACTCAAAAACCGAGTACAGACATGGTTTTAACCCCAAGCGGCATCGTTCTACGACAAAGGTATACAAAAATTGGTGGCGACTATGTTGAGAAGTAGTTTAAGGTGTGTAGCGTCCGAAGAAAGTAAAATGTTGTCTTTAAAAGAAAATTCCGGTACTTGGTTAATGTACACCGTTTTTATATTCCACAAAATAAAAGAACACCATCTGAATTTGAAATAAAATTTAGATAATTCATGTTTAAAGATACTAAAACAAAATACACGAAGTGGGGAGAGGTGAATCAAAAAAAAACGTGCCCTATACACGTTTTTTAAATAATAAATGAGGTTGTCAACATTTTAAAAATATATTTTTGCAAAATTCTACGTTCGCTCTCAATTTGTTGACACTTTATTGTATCGTATTCAGATTTTCCAATTTGAATATATATATATATAGCTTTTTCCATAGTCTAGTAACACGCTTGTTCCCTGCTTGTATGAACTACACAACCCTAGCCTTACATGAACTTACCGGTGACGCTTGACAACTCCAGGCATTCCTTCTTGACATCCTGGAGCGACACATCTATATCTGAATAGAGTGCCCCGCTGCCGATCGCATTCTCGACAACAGAACTCTCTAGATCAGCGGCGTCCATGATTATAATATTTTCAGTTCTCTATATTACGTAATATTTAATTATCTTGTAAAGTATATACTTTAAATGTGTTAACGAATATCGCTGTAAAATATTATATCCCTATTTTACGATCGCCGCCCCCGCGTCAAATTGACAACCATAGATAAATGCAAAGATCAGATGTCGTAAAATTCTATTCAGGTGTCAAAATAATAAAAATAATATCACAAAATATCAAAAATAATATTTTATTGAAATATGTAGCGTCTAATTCCAAAACCCCCTAAAACTAATTTCGAATAATTTAAGTTAAAAATGCAGTTTGGTAGATTTCACATTGTTTCTCGCAAAATACATTGATATTGCATATTCTAAATCAGAGGTAGTTCTAAAATACCCCAAAGCAGGCAGCCAAACCCAAAAAACCCCCCTAAAACGACATTTTGAAACGCATATTTTGAAACCTAATGTACAAAATGTTTGTTTTTACATCAACAATTTTTTAAAGAGACAATTCTATAGTGTTATTTTTTCTGTATATACCGTTCTGACAGCCATACTAAATTTTAGATCACGTGATTATCAACAAGTGTTACGATTGACTGGTTTCATTTTAGGGGGAATAGCAACTTATACTCTGTTTTCTTTGGAGTACTTTGGAAGTAAACCTGATTTTGAACAGGCAATTATTTAAGTGGCTTTTGGGAGAAAAAATGTGTTCTGCATGTAGCTGACAAAATCTACAAAACTGCGAATTTAACTCAAATTATCCGAAATCCGTTTTAGAGGCTTTTAGATTTAGGCGCTACATATACCATCCACCAATGCATAGATTACGTTTTTCTGGTTCGTCCCGCTCTAATTTATGTAGATTATTATATTTATTCCTTGTTTGTATCTACAAGGAAACTAAAAATGTAACAACGTTCTTATATTTATATTACACCGCCATCTGCGAATTTTTTATACATGCTACACTGAAAATACAATTTCGTGACAAATTTTAAACAGATAAAAGATATTTTATGTTTAAAACATTGGTTTGAGAAATCAACATCAAATCAGTACAATTCCAATAATTTTGTAGCGATCAGAATTCATATTCACCGCTATCTCAGTCGGCATCGACGCTAGCGACAGCGCTGCCGGCTACTGCAACAAGTCTGGCTCAATCATTCACAGCCAATCAGTCTCTCCAGTTTCATCGTTGAATGACGGCGGTCTTACCAGCCCACGCGCGCCGAGCGAGACCGCTGACTCGCTTCACTTCGAAATCCACGCATATCTTCACTGATCCATTATATTCATTCTCATCTGTCTTCATTGTTATATCTATCATAATAAACACCTCAACACGCAAGCAACATTTCTTTCATTTAACCACTGACCTAACCCCAAGTCTTTCAGTTAATAAATTTCTAAAGTTATCACTAGGTAAGGGCAACTCGCAATAAGCAACACGCGACAGTATTACCATTTGCGAAAGCGCGCGCCCAGGCAACACCGTATCGCCTATTAAAAATATCGCCCCGTTTCGGCAATAGATGTTGCTGGCGACGTAATCGTATCGCTTGTCTATTGCTTTCGACTGTCAAAAATGACAGAAGACAGGAATAATATTATATTTGTGCAAATTGTTGAAAAATTCCCCTGCATTTACGATTACACTTCAAAGGGTTATTCGAAACGCGAAACTGCGGAGAAAGCTTGGCTGAACATAGCACAGGAAGTCAATGACACCGGTAGGCGTTGTAATTATTTATTAATGTATATATATGTTTTGGCAAACAAGGTTTTGAAAGAAAACGGATAACTCTCCCGAACTATTAACCAGAAAGGGAGAGAGTTGAATATGTTGGAAGTATTCGAGATGTGGTGCTGGAAGAGGATGGGAAAAACAAGTTGGATTGCAATAATTACAAAATGAAGATGTTCTGAGAATTGTCCAAGAAAAGACGTTCATAAACACCATAGACTATAGAAAGACGGCGACATCAAGAAAGTAACTAAAATTATCTTGGTTCACACCCTTGTTCCAATCTTCAATCAATGTATGTAACGGAGATTTAGGCAGTCTGCAATAGTGACAAGAAAAAAATACTATTGATATTGCGCTATCGATGAATATTAATGAAACACTCTTTATTAATAGCTTGTTACAAATTACACCAGAGAGTAGCTATTTTTTAAAATATTTTTATTTATTTAGGTGTGATGTACTTATATATCGTCACTGTCAGCAGCAACACAGTATATCTCAATTATTTGTCCAATTAAGAAATTTGTATAATTGGATTTGAATTTGAATCGTTCTATATCACTAGTGTTCACGATAACCTCATCTATCAAATTAAAGAAATGTAATCGCCACATATCATGTGTAACCTCCCTGTCAAGTGTGCACAAGTCAAGGGGGTCATTTCTAAGTTTAGTTCAGTTTCAGCTTAGAAAGAATCTGCTCCTCTTTACAACTCTAGAAAGGTAAGTAATACTTGAGTAATTCTACAAAAATAATTTTAAACTATTAAGTACGCAATTCTTAGATGATGTGTGATGCTGCTGCTGACGGTGACGATAAATGATTTGTAATTGTAATGTAGGGCGCTTGATTGGTGAGAGGTGCCAAAGCCTATAAAAAGGAAGACGTGCGTTGAAGGCGCTCTCTTTTTATTTTCTTCGGCAACCACGCACCTTACTTTTACAAGTGTCCAGACAATAATCGTCACATACAACACACAACCGACGAACAAAAAAACATCACATTAACTGTTGACGCAAGACAAGTACCTACCAATTCCCTGCGCATTTATCCTTTCAATAGACCTTAATATACCTTTCCCCCTCTGGCCAACTAATTCTTAGGGATTTCGTCGACATGGGAACAGATTGCATTTCAATGTAATAACATAACATTCTTCAAATCAATTCTAGTTACTGAAAAGATAGTTAAGATAGGAATGTTGGTTCAGAGTGCAGGCACATACATAACAGGTGTTAGGTTTTCCACCAAGAACATCCCAAGTATCTCCAGCATCACATCTCTCTCTTGACTTCAATATCCACGAGTCCACACTATATAATGAAATATTATTCTTCAAAATAATATTTGTCATCTTTTCCAGTTCCCAACTGCAAAGAAAAATGGAAAAATCTTCGCACAGCCTTCGCGCGCAGTCTAAAGAAGCAGTCGTCGTGCAGTGCGAGTAAAAAAAACAAGGAATACTACCTGAAAGATGTCATGCAATTCGTTTTACCGTTCATGAAGTTGAAGCGCAGAATCGGCACACTGCCGTCGCGAGACTTCGAAATGAAGTTCGAGTGCAGCGAGAGCGTCGCCTCGGACAGCCTGGTGCAGGAAGCCGACGGTAACATGCCGACCAGCGACAACAGCGACAACACCAGCTTCGACGTCAAGCCGCCGGTTAAAACACGGCAACGTGTCGAGATCAGCCCGCTGGACGCGGATAAATGCTTTATCGATTACATCAACGCGAAGAAAGAGATTGCGAAAAGGCAAAGCGGTAATTCAGATTTAGATTTTTTAAAGAGTTTATTGCCCGACATTTCCAAGATGAACGACTACCAGAAAAGATTATTTAAAAGGCGCACTCTAGAGACGATAGATTCAATTTTATGCGATGGCCCGTCTTCCGGTGAAGTTTCGCCGCCACCTTCACTCGTAACTGTTAAACCAAGTTATCCAAGATCTGATGTGCAGTAAAACACTTTGGAAAGATCGTAATCCAGAAAGTGATTACCTTTTGGATTTGAAATGAATTACCTCCTTCATTTAAGCAATTATCATAGCTGGTCGCGAGCTGTTGAATAGTACACCGTCAGTCCAATTAACTAACAATTGTTGACTGTAAACCACAATTCGGCAACTCCTCTGAAATGGTTGACACCCGAAGACTCTACTACGAGCTTAAGCAAAAGGTGAATTTCGCTCGAGGCAAGGTCCGGACTGAATGATGAATGTCGATGATGGAAAACCTACCAAAACTGCTTAACCGTAGCCAGTTTGAGTTGGGTTGACACCGTTGACTGTGTGACAGACGCTTGTTAGAGAGAAATTAAATAAAACACCTAGGTCGCGTCACCAGTAACAATCTGATCCAAAAAATCATATCAATCTGTGTAATATTGCTGAAGAAATGTTATTAAACCATTGATCGCGTTCATAAAAACTCATGACGTCTTTCATGCGCGGCACTCTTTGGTGGAATTATAATTGATGACTTTACACTGCGATAATGCAACAAATTTATGATTTGTTTTTGAGAAATCGATAGCGAAGGTTCTCAAGTATCCTCACGAACATAAACAAACACAGAAATCAGAGCCATAATTACAAAATAATCCATGAGAGAATACACTAGTGTTCCATTTGTCGTGATGTTCAAACGTACTAGAGTGAAGTACTGATCTGATTTCTGAACTAATGCACACTATTTACAGACTATTAAATACTGAGATTAAATTTGACTCTATAGTTTGAAACGCATAAACTGAGTCTGAGAATTTAAATAACTGAGCGATACTGGATGATACGAGAACTTTTATTATTTCGTATTTGTTCATAAGATGGCTAATTTTCCTTGACAAATATCGTCAGATGTCGGTAGGATATAGATTCCAAATAATTTTGGCACGATTTTCACCGCTTCTCAGCGCGTATGCACGCGCTCGCGGCGGGCGAAACACGGCGACTCATATTTGAGTCACCCGCGCTGTGGGCATTCAAGGCGCGACTCATATATGCGTTAACTGCGGGAAATGGATTAAAGATGCATAACGTTCACAAAAGAACGTGTTGAGTCACGTGACTCTCGGAGCGCTAAGGATGCAGATTAGGAAGGTGGACCAACGTTAAATTGAAACGAGAGAATGATTTGCGCAGCAGCTGTGCGCAAACGGTCTTCACTTACTGAATTATTCTCGAAAAAGGCAAGTCACTTATCTGGTGACAGCTCTAAGAGCAGCATAGTTGGGAGTTCATGGAGATGGAGTTCAGTGATGAGGGAGCGACGTAGACGATGATAATGCCCGCCAGATATACTATTTCCTCGATTATAATACGCACGTTTTATCCTATTTCGGTACCTATCTCTGAATTCAGGGCGCGTCTTATAATTGAAGGCGTCTTACAATCGCTGTAAAATTCAATCAGAATCATCACCGATTACTAGTAGAACTGAGTCAAAAAGTGATTCAGAAAAATCTGAAACTGAATCTGAATAAATTTCAGACTCTGATGGTGATAGTTCAAAAATAATATGTGTTATCTCTGTTTAACACACGCACACCGTCTATTCGCGATTATAAAGATTTAACCTTTTGATTTTGATTTGATTTATCTCCTTCCCTTTCTTTCCTAACCTGTCCTTAAGCACGAAAAAGAAATAAAAGGTCGCCTTAATTAGCACTCTCTCAAACTGCCACAAGTTCAGTGTGCCTTACGGAACAGGGAACCTTTCGGATTAACTAGCGTTGCATAATAATTAACCGTTAACGCTTAAAATCAATATTAACTGAGTAGCTTGTTGGTGTAGTGGTCAAGACGTTGGCCTAGTGATCTAGTGGTCGGGGGTTCGCGCCTCGTTCCAGGACACCAGCAAGTTAGTCCTATTTTTATAGCACAAGCGTTTAGCTTAGTTTGAAAACAGTAAGAATATCAGTAGTATTCCGTGTACGCATCTCTATTTAAAAAAAAAAAAAACTTTAATTCCCGCTAATACGTAAAAACAATCCTTATTACGCGGGTGTTAACAGTGTTTACACATTTTGCGTCGCTTGTTCTTCTGGTGGAAAAGGAGAAAACAATTGAACCAGCATCAAGACAGACAGACCAAAAAGTAAGTGCCTACCTATCTTCCAATATTTCCACCAGTATACCTATTTTAAAATCATTTTTATTGTGACTGTAAAATAAAGTTTACACCATGTTTTTACTTTTTATTATTGGTATATAAAAATAAGTGTGCGTCTTATAATCGAGGAAGTACGGTAATATCATGTATTTTGGGTTATTCTGCCTTGGGTTGGTTTTTGATGTTGCCTGGTAATTAAAAAATCTTTTTAAAATGACCACTGATTTAATTGACTTTGACTAATCTGACATTGGGAGTGTGATCGAGAATCCAGGCTGCCAAAATGTCACGGGAGTAATGGGAGTAACATTAATAGACAGAGTGACCGAGACACTCGACAATTGCCGTGGCTTGGTGAAACGTTTTGTGAATGTCGAACGGAACGAAGGCAACCGGTGGATCTAGATTGACATCAAGTATTGCAATAGCGCAAGACAGGGGGAGACGGAAGCGCCTTTGAACAAATTTTTCTAGATTGAGGAGATATAAACGATTATGATAATCAGCACCTTATACTGGTTATTTTATTTCACATGTAGATAAAAGTGCAAAAAATGAGAATTTGGTCATCACGAATGACAGTATAAGACACATTTGACTCGGCCGGCGCACACTTCGCCACTAAAGTGATGATCGGTATCCGGCTCTCCGAGCACTGCGCCTTCCTCACCTTTTCTCAAGACAGGTTCATAGTGAAAATATTTGTTATTGTTGCGTGTGGTAAACATTGTAATTGGTATTTTATTAAATAACAAATGTGAATGCTTCAGAAGTCTAGAGCGAGAGCAAATCATCAATACCGAATGCATACATACCTACCGGATATATTTGTGGGGGAGGGAGTCATGTTTTCTTTCATTCCTTTCTTAGCTGATAGGTGCTGCAGTAAGTCAAACACAATGTTCCATCGTCACACAAAAGAAAAGATAATAAAATGAGTTTTCACGAACTGTAAAAACAAAGTATTATTTTGTTATAAATAGCAAATACCTAATCGATATTAATGCGAAAAAGTTAGTGCACTAAGCAGTATAAAGTTCAGTAATAATATAAAAATGAAGGATCGCATTTTGTTATCGTTCTTCGCCTAGCTAGGACGACTAAAATATGAATCGTGCTGCTACTGCTGTCAAGTCTGAACCAGATTCTCCAGCCGAGAGCGGCGGAAAAGAAGAAGGCAGAGTTCCCTACACTGACGCTTCCTGACATCAAGCAGGAGTGCGCAGAGTATTCCAAGAAAGTCGACCAGCTCGCATGTAAGCAACGGAATCGCCTCAACTTACCAAACATTCGTGATTTCTACGAACAGTATGTATTTTACAAGTCTGTCCGTTGTCCGGGGGGTCGTATTTCATGACGTATTTGAAGAGTTCAGCATTCAATTCACTTTCACATTTCAAAGGCTAATAGAAATCAAATTTCTTACGGTAACACGAGTTGACAGCATGGCTGCATACGAGTATTTTATATCACGGTATATTAAAGGTTTAGATAAGCTGGATGGATAGAGTTACAAATGAAGAAGTTATTTTTTTATTTGGAAAGAAATATAAAATTGTTAACATAATTTACTATAAACACGCATATTAATTAAACAATATTTATTATAATAGCGTGTTATTTCTTTAAAGGAAATAAAATCTCGTGCTAACATATTGAAAAAATATATTACGGATAAATAAAGAAAATAATTTACAATACTCTGAAAATATAAACATATAAAATATGTGGTTAGATACCCAGAGAATTAGGTCAGACATCACGGTTGAGAAACTCACAGCATTGTTTGTCCAACCTACTGTGGAGCTTTTTCGTGCCGCAGTGAACAAAGTGACACGAGGAAAAGAAGACATAAATACGGCTTCTTCCAAGTGACAGTGAGTATTAGGACGCCCAATATATATTTCACAATTCAAAAAGCGCACAGAGAACGTGGAAACATTTACTCAGATTTAATAAGCATAGCGTGTCACGTGGTGTGAGTTAACATATGTCTTTTGAAGGGGCTTTTATAATTAGACGAATAATTGCACTGAGAACATGAAAACAATTTCTCTCCAGAGTGTGTGAGCATGTGCCTATTAAAATGACCTATAATGTTGGACTTATATATGCATTGAGAACACGAAAACTGTTTCTTCCCACTGTGTGTAAACATATGGCGTTTTAAAGAGATTTTGTGATTACACGAATAATTGCACTGTGAACATAAAAACAGTTTCTCGTTATAGTGTGTGAGCATATGCCTTATTAAAGATCCTTTCTGTATACAAGAATAAGCGCACTGAGAACATGAATAAGGTTTCTCCCCAGAGTGTGTGAGCATATGAATTTTTAGTGAGTATTTGTAATTGCATGAATAATTGCACTGAGAACATAAATACAGTTTCTCCTCAGAATGTGTAAGCATATGACTTCTTAGCAAGCCTTTGTAATCACATGAATAAGTGCACTGAGAACATGAAAACAGTTTCTTTCCAGTGTGTTTATTCATGTGATATTTTAATAAGACTTTGCGACAACAAGAATACGTGCATTGAGAACATGACAATAACTTATCTCCAGCGTGCTTCAACATGTGTATTTTTAAGCTGCTTTTCTCGATACATCTATAAGTGCACTGTGAACATGAATAAGGTTTCTCCCCAGAGTGTGTAAACATATGACTTGCTAGAGAGCGTTTATAATTACATGAATAACTGCACTGCGAACATGAAAATAGTTTCTCCACAGTGTGTTTAAGCATGTGGATTTTTAAGGTGTGTTTCAATTTACATGAATAAGTGCAATGAGAACATGAAAATGGTTTTTCCACAAGTGAATGTCTTCTTGAGATTTTCTTTAATTCTGCCTCATTTCCAGGAGTACCCGGAGACACATTTGGATTCGTCCAAACAGAATCTTCTAGTCTCGAGAAATCTGTAAAGGAAACAATGTATTAATATTAAGAAAATTATTGTTGGTATTGTGTTAGGACTTGTGCTCGCATCGCAAAGCCTATGGAACATTTAGACTGTACTATATATAGATATTGAGATGTTCAGTTTTAAAGCTGAGTGCACGAAGTGTGCATCAAGGATCTGATGCTTCAGTTGTGACGGTTGTCAATGTGCAGAGAGTGGCTTCGCCCCACGGGTCGCTGACTGACGGTGGTGCACTCAGCCAGTATGTATGGTTATTTAAATTAATTATTCGATAATTAAATAATTTATTAAGGAACCTAGTTGAAATATATATATATGAGTATGTTTTGGTTAAATCAAAGTATCTACATATATGTAGATTGACTTTAACACGATGTTCTATATTCAAAATTATTGTGTCAGATACATTTGGTGGTTTTGTTTAATATTAACGATTTAAAACACCTTGTTGCCATTTTGCGAGCTGTTTGTTTCGTAATTACGTAACATTTTACTATGTTTAAAAGATGTATACAAAATAACGTACATTAAATGTTAACTATGTGCAAGAAAAAGATTTTTTCTCTTAACAATCAGCGAAAAACCACCCAAATTTTGCAAATATAAATAAGATTAATATCAATTCAAATTTTATCTTAACTATATATTATCGGCGTATTTAAATAAAAACCACTTTTCTTATTGCCTAGTGAAGAAAATACACATTAATAGGATCGACATAAACATTATATAGTAAAAAAATTATTGTGTTTTGATACAAAACTTAGTTATAAATAATAGTTGGTACTCCAAATCATGTGAGTATGTGCTATACAGTACTTACTTACTTAACATCACGCCGTTTCTCCGCTCTATCCTCTTCGCCTTCTAGGCAGAGAGGATAGAGCGCCACACTCTTGTCCTGACACACAATTCTCGGCTCATCCACATTCATACATCTTCTCATACAAGCTCGCCGATTGTTGAGGCTTCTAACAGAACCATCCTCCATTATCTGGTTTACCCCTGGTCGTGCCAAGTCTTCCGCGGACGTCCTCTATTTCTGGTGCCATCAACACTTGAGTCATATATCTTTCTTACCATTCTCTCCTCATTCATCGGTTCTATATGACCAAACCACCTGAAAATGATCCTTACTTAATTTTACTCACTATACTAACATCAGCTTTACATTTTTTCCTTATTTCTTCATTCTTTACTCTGTCATGAATATATTTGCCAGATATACGCCTATATGATCTCATTTCCACTGCATTCAGTCCACTTTCGTTCCTTTTCTGCCAGCTCCAGGCCTCACTTCCATACATCAGTGTCGGTACCAGGATTCCATTCAGTAGACTATATAGGAGATTAGTAAAAATTGGCAAAATGTCATGCCAATGTAACAGTATAAACTCTTTTAACTTGTAACATTTTCCTAACTTGTCTACGTATATGCAAAAACTATTCATTTAAGAAAATTTCATAGAACAATGAAAACGAATTTAATAGTCGCGATCTTCATTATAATTCCTATACTGTCTCAATTATATCAAAAATATTAGTATAAATATATGTACAGTATGTAGTATAGTTATAAATAGTCCTACAATACTCCCACTACATATATTTTTACTTTTTTATATATATTTGTAATTCTTTCCTGGCGATAAATAACACCACAACAGCACGAAAAAAAAAACTGTCTACTTTAACACAGACTTCAGTGTAGCAAAGTAGCCAGGACAACGCTGTATATATCAGAGGTGAAGTCTACTCCATCCCACACAATAAACTATGAGAATGTCTTATGTTTATTATGTATCCACCTCTGTGAAAACAAAAAAAATTAAATATATATATATATATATATATATATATATATATATATATATATATATATAAATAAATAAATTAACTTTATTAGTTTAGCATTAGTGTAAATATCTTATATAAGTAATTGTTTTTAAAAAAGTGTACTCTAGTGTAGAACTTCTTTTTTTAAAGGGGCAAATCTAGTGTAGAACTTCTGATATAAATGAATAATAAAACACACATTTTCGTAAACGGACAAGCACTAGAAGAAGCGGCATAAAATCTTCTCTAAAAGTCATAATGAACTCTGAAGTCCGCCAATGACTGCGGTCACCTACATGACATTCGAATAACACTGATTACAAACACAAATATGAACCTTATACTTCTAATGTCAGAAATAAGTGACAGTAAAGTAACTTCAAATTCACCTATCACATCATTCAACAGGAGAAATTAATCTAATTCAGATTTCCTTCTAAATTACGACCTGTAATGATAGTGCAGAAATTTTATTATACGAATCGATAATCCAGAAGAATCAAGTGCTCACCCGCGAGCTGGTCAGCATGCCTGGAGTACACGGCGCACTCCTGCTTGATGTCAGGAAGCGATATATCTATATCAGTGTAGGGAACTTCGCCTTCTTCTTCTCCGCCGCTCTCGGCTGGAGAATTTGGTTCAGCTTTGACGGTAGGAGCAGAACGGTCCATGGTTGCAGTTCTATGGTTCAATGTTTCAGCGAGTTCGATGAAAAATAACATCTAAATGTGTTCGTACATAGACACCAGGTGGACCATAGACGAATAAATTTGTTAATCTACACTGTGATCCTACGCGTGCCATTCTTGTTCAGTTAAAAGATGAATAAGTTTGTTCATGTAAACGCCTTCGATCGTTGACTCTGATATGAACGCAACATTCTTGTCGTTGCGCAATCAACATTTAGAGTGGTCACGAGTAGATGGCAAGAGGGTAAATTAATTTAACACAAGTTTTTATATATAAATTCACTCATTTATTTAAAACACAAGGCACAGAGCAATATTGAATAAAGCTAAATATGTTTTTAAAATTCACATCGAAAATAATATTCATAATACGTGAACGTCACGCATGAGATGCGACCGTAACACTAAATAATCTGTTTTTTTAAATACCGCCAATATTCATTTTCTTCTGTTTACATTATTTTTTGTTGGTCTACTGTACTGTTATTGTAAAAAGATATGTTTTATGAAATATAGTATCACAAATTTCTTGAAAAACGATAAATTTCTTCCATTCATAATTAAACTACGCCAACAAATTAATAATTATTTAATAAATAGTATATTCAAACATGTATATATTTATATTAGTATAAAAATTGTACTTTTTAATACATCAAGCAAATTATATATTTTTATTGCATCCCTTTACCCTATCCTTCCCACCCTCGCGGCTTTACTTAGAATTAAAACACTTTTTTATTCATCTTTTTATTAGCAAGTGCTATTTTTTATTTTATTACTTTATGTAATATTCCTAATTGATCCAGGTGCAAAAAAATTTTTGTAGTCTTAAATAAAATATTTGGTACCGTTACAGAACAGAGAATCACAGATTTAATTTGAAATATATAAAGTTTTCTGTACTGTATTCAGTTGTATCATTGAATCATAATAAAATGTCCATTCTCTTTTATAAATACTGATACAACCGGGCCACGACTTGTGCGCCATTCGGTTCGAGTCGGGGTTCGTCTAGGAGTCATGATTCATACCATGCTCCTGATCGCTCATCAGAACGATACCCCGCTCCCTAATGGAATATTCGCTTCGCGAATCACCCATCAAATATCACGCTGTCATTATTACCATGGTTATAGATAAGGATACAGGTGAATATGAACACGCGAAGATGCACATTATATATTTATTAGACACATGTTTACATTTTCGGGCAGGTGGAAATACTTATTTGGGGGTTATGTCGGTGGTTAAATGAAAGATCGATGTTTGTTTGCGCGGGTTGAGATTTTATTATGACAGTATGGTAAAAACAAGAAAGACAAAATGAAATGAATAAATGTAACAATGAAATGATGTAGAAGGTGCGTGTATATTACGGAATGAAATAATGTGAAGCAATTTGGCTGTCTCGCCGGCGCTCCGGGGCCGGCGAGACCGCCGCTGTAGAACGCTGAAACTAGAGAGCGCCTAGCGGTGAATTCTGAGCCAGGCTCGTGGCAGCAACCGGCAACGCTGTCGCTAGCGTTGATGCCGACTGAGATGGCGGTGGGTTTGAATTCTGGTCGCTACAGCACTCCCCCTCCAGTGACCTAGTCGCAGGGCGAAGGTCGCGATAAGTCTGTGTGGTCAAGATGATTTCGCCGCTACAGCATGGACGATGGGACAATCTGTACTGGCGAGGGACTTCAGTTTTGATGACATGATGACTGCATTTCTTGAAGTTAATGACCAGGGCCAGGCGGAGCGAATGAGTTGGAACCCCCTGGATGCCTGGATGACCAACCTGTCGCCGTCCGGTGAATCGTGGACGCAAAGGCAGGTTGGTGTTTGTATCGTTGATGACCGCCCGACATGTCGCCGCCCGATGCGTCGTGGGCGCAAGGCATGCCGGCTTGAGCGGTCGCTGGGCTCGTAGACACGTCGCTACCCGATGAGTCGTGGACACATGACGTGTAGCTCCCCGCGGTTGCACGTGCATGTGAGTCGGCGTTGTCTGAAGATCGTACATCGTGCGGACCAAACACGTGATGTAATGGATGCTTCAGTTGCAGAATCAGCACGCGGTGCGTCGGCACTGTCTCCGTGAAAAACGCTCGGTGAGTCGGCGTTGGTGTGAATGAGATGAACGTTGAAATGCATGACTTACTGTCCCAGCCAGTATTGATTACCCTTTTAGTCCATGTTACATTTGCAGACACGTGTGCGGGTCTTGTCGCCCATATAAAGTTTGCTTGACACACTTTTCGATGTTAAGTCACAATTAAAAATCACTTCACAAATTGTTTAATATAGTCTGTCGCGTGTTTTAACCACCGTTGTTCCCCACGTGTCGATTTAAATCACGTCGGGCGTCACCAATTTGGGGGTTATGTCGGTGGTTAAATGAAAGATCGATGTTTGTTTGCGCGGGTTGAGATTTTATTATGACAGTATGGTAAAAACAAGAAAGACAAAATGAAATGAATAAATGTAACAATGAAATGATGTAGAAGGTGCGTGTATATTACGGAATGAAATAATGTGAAGCAATTTGGCTGTCTCGCCGGCGCTCCGGGGCCGGCGAGACCGCCGCTGTAGAACGCTGAAACTAGAGAGCGCCTAGCGGTGAATTCTGAGCCAGGCTCGTGGCAGCAACCGGCAACGCTGTCGCTAGCGTTGATGCCGACTGAGATGGCGGAGGGTTTGAATTCTGGTCGCTACACTTATAACTAACTTAATCTAAAACTTATTCTACCTCGGGTTGCTCGGCGACGTTCCTCCGGAATCTTGTTCCCGGCCGGCGTAGTGATGCCGCTGGCACCTGGCATGGGCGGCTATCCGCCGACTGCGAACCGGTCTAGGCGGCTGCTCCTGGGTGGGTTGCGATGAACCGTGGCTGCTTCCTCCGTCGATTTCAATCCCAACTGTGATTGCCTTGACGTCTCCTTGACGATTCACTCCTCCGGACCTTGTTTTATAACTGGGTGCTTCCGACTTCTTTTCGACTGGCCTTCGACTTCTTTCCTACAACTCCCTTCCGGACCTCGTTTCTCTCGTTCTCCCGGATCTCATGTCCGACTCACCACTCTGGGTTTACAACTTCCTTGTTTTCTCTTATAACTCATCCCGTCGACCGTCTACTCCGGGTTCCCAACTTCACCTCCTCTCTTCGACTCTTCGACTTCAACTGTGCTCGACTGTTTCGACTCCTCTCTTCGACTGTCCGACTTCAACTGTCCACTTCAACTCCATCTCTCCGACTCTCCACTCCCGGGTTCACAACTTCAACTCCTCTCTTCGACTCTTCGACCTCCACTCTCCACTTCAACTCTCCGACTTTAACTCCATCCCTCCAACTCTCCACTCCCGATTTCAACTTTGTACTTTCAACTGTCTGCTGTCAACTGTCTTTTAAAATGGCGTCCTGGCCCTTTTAAAGAAGCTGTGGTGAGGGCGTATTTCTCGCTCGGGGTCGGTCCGTCCTCACAGGATTGGCGACGCCACATTGGTCCATCCGTTGACATCTCCGCTACACCCTCGCTTGTAGGCCTAATTTCAGCCCCGCCCACTTTCTTCGTAATTAATTACAGTCCTGACTTATCACATAAAACTCAATAACGCACTGTTCACTTAAATTGTCCATAAACATATATAAACTATTACTAACTTATATTCTATACATTTTTCACATTAAGCTTACCAGAATTATCACTATCTCTAATTACCTTTAAGTACATCAATCAGTATAAAATACAATCAGTATAAAACATTTTACATTCAAGATCCTAATTAAGAGCTAAGCATTTTAATCCTTTTTTATTGGCTCTTGAGACTTTTATAATTCGTACATATGGGATTTCTTTATTTCAGCTTTATTACATAGTTTCGTGAGTGGTTCTCGCATTACCTACACTTATACCTATTACATAATTTTCTCACCTGCCCAGTTATAATTACATTATTATTATATTTATTTAAATTTCTTATTTGTATTAGTCGACTTGATTATAGCTAGTAGATTCAAGAACGAACGGCGACTGAATATTGCGGAAGTGCTACTACACCGGCACACTTTGGTTAGATCGAATCGCGGTCGATCTGAGACTTGCTCACACGGTTTGTCCGTATTAAATAGATAATTGACAACGGAATAGCCCGATCTACGCACCACATGAGGTGCATGAATATGGAAGATCTGAATCCGCGTGCGCAGACTTATTCGCACGTGTTCTATTTTCTCTGCTTATCCCTACGGAGAAAAGACGCCATAGCCGGTCGTCGCTCACGATGGCCCTTTCGCACGTGGGTGCTGGTCCGCATGCAACAAAAGATGCTTTATCACCCCGGAGTCAATTATCCTCGGGCAGAAAAACAAAAAAAACGCACCCGCTTCTTAATGGTTCCCTTTTTTTTGTGCAGTCATTGTTTTATTGTCGACCCCCTAATTTATTGACGGTATATTATTCTTAGGCTGCTCCCGAGCGCGATACTTCTCGGAACGATTTCTCCTCGGACAAAAGGCAACCGATTGACTCCCTAACATATTGCGTCACACGTGTGGTCATCCCTCGCAATTGCGGAAGAGATAAATATTCCCGATGAATGGCCTAGGAAACAAAGGACAGCTTTCCAATGACGGGAGAAAAGGTCCTCGTGTGACGTGGGTTCTCGCGAAATGTACTTCCGAGAAAACAAAGTGTCTGCAGATGGCAAACAATGATAGGTCGGTCCGAATCAAAATCGGCTCGCGACACAGATTACCGTTCAGGTATATCAATACTATACAACGATCTCGCGCGTAGCACCGCATTGTTGATTAAAAAAACAATTCGTCTATGGCTCATTCGGTGTCTAATGTCTATGGACGAAAACATTTTGAAGTGATCGTTTTTTATGCTTGCTGGGACATATAAGGCCATGGACCGTGATCCTCCTGCCGTCAAGTCTGAACCAGAGTTACCAGCCGAGAGCGGCGATGAAGGAGAAGGCGGAGTTCCCTACACTGATATAGACATAACGCTTCCTGACATCAAGCAGGAGTGCACCGAGTACTCCAGGAAGGCTGACCAGATCGCAAGTGAGCACTTTATTCCCTTGTATTACTGATTCGTGAATTAAAATTCTCGCACTCACATTACAGGCCGTATTTTAAAAGGCTCTCCAATCGCTTTTTATAATTAATTCAATAATTCCGGTTTTTACGTTAACCTTTCCTCTCCGATGATGTAAACTGAGTTAACATTGCCTCTAATGATGTGAATATCTCTGTAAATATACTAAATACAGAGTTCATATTTTAGGTATTCCTCCGTAATATATTTGTATTGGATCAAATAATTACCATACGCATCGATGAAAAATGTTTTCTCGAAGAACCTGAGGTGAATTTGTCAATACGTGTATGTGAATGTGCGAATAGCGGTAGAGCGTGCGCCGGCCGACTTAGACGTGCCTTATGCTGTCGTTTTAGATGATCAATGTTTTTCCTATTTTTAGCACTGTTACACGATAACTGTTGTAAATATTCTCTTATATATATGCCATGTATTATTTTAATGATTAATATGAGTAATAATTGTACAATATTCATGGTTATCCGACGCAAAAGAAAGAAAAGATTGAAATGTCGGAATAATTAGATTAATTTTTTCTTGTGAATTTTGAATAGATAATTTTATTACTATATATATTTATAAATTTAGTAAAAATCAATATTATTCGTATATCATATAGCTAGTTGACTTCCGAATCATATGAGACTGTTAAAGTAAAAAAAATTTAGTTGGTTTTTGATTTTTCTTCCATTTAACAAACGTCCTGGCGATCGTAGTTGATGCTGATCATGGATCAATTGCAGTGTAATTACGTTTTACTAAGGTGACGCAGCAGCTCGTCATTTATCTACATAATTTAGTTCAGCTTTTAACTAAACCGTTTTTAAATAGTATTTAAAACGCCGATGCTTATTGAAAATTTACGAATAAACTTTAAAATGACTTCCCATTTATCGTAATGGTGAGAACAGCAAATTAAATTGCCAACAATTTTGCACATTAAAGATTAACGGCTGTCGCAAGTTCTTCATCTATTACAACATTATTAGTGCGTAATATGTACGTCTCAGTTGTACACCTAGTAATAGATTGTTGGTAGTCCAAGAGATATTCTTATCTGACAATTATGTCTTTATTACTCGAATAATACAATTAAGGCACACGGTATGTGACTAGTCTCGGAGCCAAACGGTAACGCAAAAGAGACCGCGTCTCGCGCGCGTCACCCCTTTTATCACCGCTCACACGCACACATATATGGGCTGGCCCAAAAAAAGCGAGAACATTTCGTAAAATGTGATATAATTGCATCAAAATTAGATGAACTATATCGACAATAGCTTAAATAGTTTACTAATTTAGTTATTTATCTATTTACCTGTATTACGTTTTATTTCGACAATTTCTCGTCGCCATCTTTGATTATTAATTTTCCCATTGTTTATATTTGGTTTTTTCACCAGAATAACAAAAATCACTGCAGAAGATCGTATTCTGATCAAAAATTTGCGAATCGATAAACCTCGGGGTGCTAAGAAAATGATCAAAGAGTTTCGAAACAAAGCCTGGAGTATAACTAGATATTACAGCATAACTGGACATTGCAGCAGTACGGAGCTCCATCTCTCACTGCCAGAAATACAATTAACTTTCTTCGTCGTGAGAATGTTAATTTCATCGAGCCAAGCGTGTGGCCACCGAACAGGCCAGTTTTAAACCCAGTAGATGATGCAATATGTGATCTCTAATATTTGGAACTTTTGTTATAAGTTGTTTAATTTACTTCAATGCCAACAGAAAGCAGGTTCCACCCGTAATACCTGCCCACCTGTGCATCTACATATCTATACACAGTCCAAATGTTTCATGTATCTTACGATGCGAGCATAAGGTTCATATACAGGGCAACCGCATCATCACACCTTTAATCTTACGATCACTCCATCTGACCCCAACACGCGAAATGCAGTTCCCCATAATTTCACTTATATGTTAAAGCAATTTTTACACAGATGTTGCAAAGTTTTTATAGAAATATGGGATGAACATTCTGCCACTGCAATGTATAACTTCCTTCCAACTAGGAGCTCTTTTGTACCAACAATAATTTCATAACATTAATAATTTTTTCCTTTACAGATCAATTGAGACTAGAAGATTCCATTTTGGCGAACCCAACTTTGGCTCCGGCTGCTCCTGGAAGTGACCCAGAATTAAATTTACTATTGACTGCCAAAAAAATAACAAAAAATCGTCCATTTTCATGTTCCCATTGCACTTATTCGTATTATCAGAAATGCTCGTTAAAAATTCACATGATTAAACACACTGGAGAGAAACCATTTTCATGTTCTCAGTGCACTTATACAAGTTATTACAAAAGCTCTTTAAAAAAACATATGCTTACACATTCTAACGAAAAACCGTATTCATGTACTCAGTGCACTTATTTGTGTAAGTACAAAGGCTCTTTAAAAATCCATATGCTTACACACTCAGGAAGTAAACCATTTTCATGTTCACATTGCACATATTCGTGTACTGAGAAAGGCAACTTAAAGAAGCACATGATTACTCACACTGGTGAGAAACCGTTTTCATGTTCTAAGTGCAGTTTTTCGAGTAATCGTAAAAGCTCTATAAAGAGGCACATGCCTACGCACTCTGTGAAAAAACCGTATTCATGTTCACAGTGTACTTATTCGTGTAATCAGAAAGGTTCTCTAAAAAGTCATATGCTTGCGCACTCTGGAGAAAAACCGTATTCATGTTTACAGTGCACTTATACGAGTGCCGAGAAAGGCAACCTAAAGAAGCATATGTTTAGTCACACTAAGGAGAAAAAGTTTTTATGTTCTCAGTGCACATATTTGTGTTATCAAAAAAGCAACTTAAAACGACATATACTTATTCACATTGGGGAGTAATGGTTTTTATGTTCTCAATGCGCCTATTTATGTTATCAGTAATCTAAATACATACTAGAGAGGTAATGTTCTGATGTTCTCAGTGCACTTTTTCGTGTTTTTATAAAGGCATATTTCTATTAATACCGGGGAGATATAATTTTCTTGTTCTAAATACTCTTATTCGTGTTATCAGAAAGGCTCCTTACAAATCCACATGGCTGAACACACTGAAACTTTTCTCATGTTCTCATTGTAATTATATGTGTTATTTGTTATGCGCTAACTACTCAAAGACCGCATTCTAGGGTAATCACTACTAGAGCTTGCCAGGATTGCCGCTTGAAGGAAGGAAGGACGCGAATTACTCTTCTTAAATACAACAGTTAAGCTCATTTAAAAGCCACGCGCTTACACACACTTTGAAGAATCCATGGTAGGCGACAGCGGTTCAAATTCACTGGCGTCAGTGCTGACGACATCTGCATTCAATACCAAGCGGGCGGCAGAGTGCTGCATGGTAAATTTCTACAGGACTGACCGAGTTCTGCAACCGCAACACGTATTCTATAGCTTATCTGGTCCTGTACGATGATACCGAAGCCAACCTATGATGGTATTAAGATGTTAATAACTGAATATAATAAAAATAAATGTAGAAATTAATATTGACGAATCGAATTCCGGGAAAAAGTGTAGATAAATAAAAATTGTATATAGTAGCTAAATATATATCTAATTTGTGCCATTCCGTTTTTTCTCTAATCCAACCTGTTTAATGAGCTTATAATCATTGTTTATATGTACATGCTGAGGTGTGATCCTGCAGAATGGATCACCGTTCATCATCAGAGTGTGGAGTAGGTGATCCAGCGTATAATATAAATCCTAATATATAATCAAAATAATTAGTGAAATTATTCCAACCCCTTATCAAGAATAGCGAAAAAAAAATCTTATAACTATTTTTTTACGTAAAAATTTAATTTATAAATATAATTGTAACGTACTGACTTCTAGTAAGGTCCAATAAATAGATTATGTAACAATTAATCTTTCATTATAATTTCATATAAGGTATGTCAAACAACTAAGCCGATGGATCGCAAGCAAAGAGACGCGCGCGCAGTCTTTATAGTCACAAACACGCACCGGCGGTGCGTTACTCATACACACAATACAACATCACAAAATGTTTTTTAAAGTTACGGCCGCATCTCACGTGTAATCTTTACGTAATGTATTTATTATTTACGGCGCAAAATTTAATATTACTGTACACGGGCCTCCTTCTCTCCCGCTCCTAAACAGACGTTCTCGGCCCGACAAAGAGTGGCTACTTCCTTTCTCGCGCATTGGACGCTCTCTCGCACTCCGATCGTCCAAGACTCCACGGCGCGGCCAGCCTTCAGACAGCTCCTTACCGACCGTCATTTTGCCTCGAGACGAAGCTACGACGTGCCTCCTGGAAGATATCCGAGGAAACCGTCTAGGACACGAGTCAAGCGGCGGATATTCCCGTCGCTCACCTGAAAGATTCAGAAACCATTCCATCGTAAGGTGACCGGACGCGGATGTGGAGACCGCGTGCAGAGCCCGCCCCTGTGAACAGGACGTGATAAACACCACTTGTCGCACGCGCCCGCGGCAGGCTACACGTGGCTATGCAATTGGCCATAGGTAAACAAAAAAGTGAGTGGAAAAAACAATAAAACTATTAGTACACTTGTGTTTAATTCAGTAGCAAAAATAATTTTCCTTTCTTTTTTGTTGAAAATAAATGTGTTAATACTACCCAAGTATCAATGTTCATATCAAAGTAAAGATAAATACAACAATTATCTCTGATTGTGTAAATAAATATGAAGAAAAATGAAATAAAAATAAAGCACAAAGAGAAGAAAAATCAAAACATAATAAAGGTCCAATCTCTTCTAAATTATACAAGAATCGCACGGGTAGGATACTACATAAGTACACAAAATAATTCATCTATGGTCCAGCTGTTGTCTATGGACGAACACATTTTGAGATTATGTTTCTTCGGGCTTGCTGGGTCATCTAATGCCATGTATCGTGCTACTCATGTCAAGTCTGAACCAGATTCTCCAGCCGAGAGCGGCGGAGAAGAAGAAGGCGGACTTCCCTGCACTGATATAGATATATCGTATCCTGACATCAAGCAGGAGTGCGCCGAGTACTCCAGGAAGGTCGACGAACGCGCAGGTGAGCACTTGACTCCTGTGGATTACCGATTCGTGAAGTAGCACTCGGATTACAGGACATATTTTAGAAGGCTGTTAAAAATATTAATATTTTATATATGTCGATATTTTTATAATTCTGGTAAATGCTGTAATATGTGAAACAAACAGAACATAATTTATACTAACTTATATTAATGAGCTAAATTATAGTACTAACAGACGGATAAAAAAATGTGTTTTGACACTTTATAAAGTGGGAGAGGGGCGGGAATGGGATGCAATTAAAATATAATTATTAAGGAAAACACATTCTTATTGTGAAGTTGTAATTATTCAGAACAGACGGTCTGTGATATTTTAAATACTAAATTAATGTATTAATTATAAATATATACATATAAAATCAATTTTTGTCGAAAAATATTGTTTTTGCGTCACCGGGATTCGAACCTGGATCCCTATTTCCAATCCGGGGAAGTATATTACCAATTGTGTTATAACGCCAGTATTTTTCATGACATTTTGGAAATAGAGATCCAGGTTCGAATCCCGGTGACGCAAAAACATTATTTTTCGACAAAAATTGATTTTATATTTATAATTAATACATTAATTTAGTATTTTAAAATATAATTTACTTTGTAAACAGTTAAAAAAGTATATTCGCATATATATCCATATGCACACATACCTATGTAAATACATATTCATGCATACACCCGAGCATATAACATTGGTGTCAATTACTATTAGTGAGTTGGCCTAATTTAGTGAGAAGGGAGAGGTTAAGATATAATATTTTGACATAGAACGGGTTATAAAACAATTTTATATAACTAGTTCTACCAAAATTAAGATACAATAAATTCATTAACGCGTTGAGAATATGGGACAGTGTACACGTATTTGTCCTAATAAATAAGGTTATTCAATGCAGGTGTTAAAAATGTAGCATAGATCTTATGCGTTCCTTTGATTTATAATAGGACAGATTTATGAAACACTCGCTTTCTGTATATTATTTATGTTTTGCAGGGCCTCCTCTGCTAGCGAGTTTGCTTTGAGAGAAGAGATGCACGGTTTGACATTTTACCGAATATCTCGTAATTTTGCCAAAATATTGTCATTTCTAGTTTTTTAATGTTTTTAAGTTTTACTTTTCTATCGGTATGTACGAATTATCGTTAACGGTCCAATTATGTATTTCTGAATTCTAAGACTTCATATTTGTTTGATATGTCTTATGACTGAAACACAGTGTGGTTAGATAACATATAAGTAGATTTTGTGCAAAATTGCCTTTTTAAAATAATAGTGAGACCCATAGAAAATTTACCACAAAGATAACTGAAGTTTGCTTTCCCAGTCCGGAAATTTAGAGATCATCAAGACGACACTTACAATTCAATTATTTATAATTAATTATGCCTTCGCTTTCGCCAATCATATACGGACGAACGAAACTGAACGCTGTTGGCAAGGCGGTACTATACCACCAGCCATGAATACTCAAGGTGCTGGCTGCGTCAGTCAGTCCCCGGGAGGTCAAGCAACTCTCTTCACTTCACGTACTGACATCCGCCACGTCACTGGGTTCTGAAATTCTAATCGTTGGTACTCTTGTAATCAGTTGTTTAAATAAGTTATATCCAACATTCCCAAGTATTTTGTATGCTTTGTGGTACAAACAAAAGGATATTGATTGATCTATAAATAAACCTTCCGAACTCTCAATCTGAGTGTAACATACAAAATGCCGTCCGCCATAATATCTATTATAAATATTTTACTAAAATTTTATCTATATATCACTTGCATTAAACAAGAAGAACTTTGTGCAAAAAGTAATTACATTATTTTGTTATTCTTTTTTCTTTACAGATCTCTCCAAACTCGAAGATTCTATTTCGGCGAACGCAACTATTGCTGAAGCTCCGGCTGCTCCTGGAAACGAGGCAGAACTGAAACTATTATATAGCGCCAAAAAAAACTCAAGCAGTCATACGCTGATAGAGAAACCTTTTTCATGTTCTCTGTGCACTTATTCGTGTAATCATAAAGGTTCTTTAACATTCCATATGTTTAAACATTCTGGGGAGAAACCGTATTCGTGTTCAAAGTGCACTTTTTCGTGTATTCGTAAAGGCTCCTTAAAAAGCCATATGTTTACACATTCTGGGGAGAAGCCGTATTCATGTTCACAGTGCTCCTATTTGTGTAATCGTAAATTCCACTTAAAACAACACATTCTTAGACACACTGGGAAAAAACAGTTTTCGTGTTCTCAGTGCACATATTCGTGTTATCAAAAATACAATTTAAAAAGGCATATGCTTATACACTCTGGAGAGAAACCGTTTTCATGTTCACAGTGCAATTATTCATGTAATTACGAAAGCCATTTAAAAATGCATATGCTTACTCATACTGGGGAAAGACAGTTTTCATGTTCTCAGTGCACATATTCGTGTTATCAAAAAGATTCATTAAAAAGACATATTCTTTCTCATTCTGAGGAGAAACTGTTTTCATGTTCTCAATGCACTTATTCGTGTAATTACAAATTCGCCTTAAACAGCCATATGCGTACACACTCTGCGAAGAAAACATATTCATGCTTACAATGCAGTTATTTGTGTAATTATAAAAACTCCTTAAAAAGGCATATGCTTACTCACACTGGGTAAAACTCTCACGCCTTATCCATCTTCGAGGGAAACGTTTTCCCACTCTCTATGACTAATCGTAAAATAAACTTGAGAATGAGAACTGGGGTGATATTTTCTTCGTGCCTTATCCGTTTGACGAATGTTGGCAATGATTACTCTATCCAGTGACGAAAGCTCTACTATAGGGTTTATTGTTTTGGGTTTTTTTTTTTAAATATATAATAGTAAAGAAATGTTTTTTTTATTTTATGTACGTACGTATGTTGTATATATTATGTCTACATCAAGTGATCTAAGAAATTATAAAATAAATCCAAATACTATGAACACATAAAAAAATGATCAGTTATTGAACCTAAATATGTTCATACCAATTCGTGACTGTTCGTGAACTTAAGCACTTGACGCAGGCTGGTCGAACGTCCGTGATCTGTACGTGCAGGACGTATGTTAGAAAGCTGTCCGACTGAATGTCCAAGTTTTCCGTTAGAATATAATAATATAATTTAAATTTATTTTAATAACTTCAATGCCAACAGAAAGGTGTTTCTGTCCATAATACCTGCCCACCTGTACATTTACCTACATATTTATATACAATTTGGCAATCCTTCGATTAAAATGGACCAGATGTAAATAGACTTGCACAATACGGAAGAATAGCTCAACACATCAGATGATACCGCTGGCCTGGTCCTTTTCTCCTAAAGTTCAAATCACAAATTCACGTTGCAAAACGATACTAATACTCCACTTCCACCAACATTCACAATTAGCCCGAAAATCTACTCAAATTCGTAGTGCTAGTTAGAATTAACATTGTAACTAAATAAATATTTAATTTATGTCCCTTCTTTTTTTTTTCTCTAGTTCTACCTGTCCAATATGCTTATAATCATAGCATGTACGTATATGCAAAAGTTGGATCCTGGTTTATGGGTCACCATTCTAGTGGAGTGCGGAGTGTTGCTCTAGCGATCAATCAAGACCGTAATAATAATGTAAACATACAATCAAAATAATGAATTAAATTACCCTAAGCACTTATTAAGTATACCGAAAAAAAACTCAACTATTTTGTATCGTGAATTTTTTTTAAATAAACAGTAATTCAATAATTATCTTTGATTAAATACACAGAAAGGAAATAATAATAAAGGTGCAAGAGAACAAAAATCATGATATTATATTAAAATCCCAATTTATTCTTAACTTTGTTATACCTCGACGTGGAATGATGCGAACCGAACACATTAATTCGACGTAGAATCAAAAATAATATAAATTTAGGATATTTCATCTTGCCAGTCACACACAGACCGCCCACGACGGACCTATATGTAGGGAACCGGACGTCTTAACTCTTACAGCCCGGTGGGTCAAAACAAAACACGTCCTTTTGATATTTCAACTGTTTTGTGGGAGATTTTTTATAAATATTTCATTTTAAATATGATTTAATGAAATGGCATGATGTGCCGTAATGTTTCTGCCAAAAAATTAAAAAATATAACGAATAATGTACATATTCTCACGAATCAACAGCCAAAATACAAACGTTCACTGAGCACGTGATCTTCTAGGTAGTGTTCTAAAACTTACAGGTAGACGCAACGCCCCTTAAATAATTATATTACTGGGATTGTCTAGGGGACGCCAGACGAAAGTAAGTCAAAACAAATACATGAACGCATACCTGGTATCCTTTGTCTACCCGCTCAAAATGTTTACAATATATGTTTCAGTGTAAGTGCTGAGGTTAAATCCGACTGTCTTACGTCTGTTTTTGAGGGTTTTTATCAATAACAAATTTGAATCTCGTCCTATAACATTTATTTGTATCTCAAATTGCCAAAATTAGCAAAGGCATTACAGTCTATAACGATATTATAATACACTATACTGTACTGCGAATCAAAAGATAAAATATCATTATTACGAAAAACAATATCATAATTACAAAATCCTGGTACATATTCATTACATATTTATATTTAAAATAAATCTGCCCATCCCCGCTATATTTTATTATCAATTCTATACTTATGGTTTATAACTAAATCGGTAGAAGCTCATTCCTAACAAAAGGCTCTCTCTCCGATAACTTGTTATCTTTAGGAAGTTTAATTATAATCATAATTCTCAGTTATCACGTGTATCAGTTATAAATCACGTGAAAAAAAATCAAAAAAATTATTACTATGTCTACTAATGACTCTTTACATGTCACTAAATAAATATAAACTGTGTAGAATGTAGATCAATAATAATAATAATTTATTTTTTTGATTCATAGTGCAGTACAGTGTGCTATTATATTGTTATAATCAGATAATATTGCAGTGAAGGAAAACATGTATTTCAGTACACTGCCTGCTACACTAGTATTTTACTGTATTATAGCAGACAGTGCCTTTCCGGTATAGTAATAAACAAAGTGTAGTGTTCAATATACTAATAAATATACATAAAAAGTAAATCAAGATGCGATTAGATAGTATATAAATACAATGTTCAATGTATATAAAATGTAAAAAAATATTATATAAAGAGTAAAACAGGATGCAATTAATAGAATATAAATATAATGTAAAACTTAAAATAAATGTAATGTTCCATTTATTAAAAATTAAAAACTTAGTAAAGTAAGAGTAAATAAGAAAGTAAATAACATACAAACTTATGTAAAGTTGTAATATTTAAAACGATTGAAAAAAGTTTAGTTAAATGGCATACTAACACAACTACATAGAAGAAAAAAGCAACATTCAATACATAGATACTGTTGTTTTGATGACTTTTTATTAGCGAAGTTAGGATATTTTATAACACATTACCCCTAAATAATCAAGTAAACAAAATATTCCACTAAAAATATGTGAAGCACGAATTAAAAATTATTAAAATTTAGTTGTGTTAAAACTTTCTGGTTTAAAAAATGAGTGTCCCGGCGCTGTCTAGCGGAATTCGTTCAAAGTTAAATATAAAAATAATAACAGTAAGCAAATCAAGTCAATAATAATATAATTAGTCTATGGCTCACCCGGTGTCTATTAACGACCGCATTTTAAGGTTATCGTTCTTCGCCTCTCTGGGACGTCTAAAGAATGGACAGTACTGCTCCTGCGGTCAAGTCTGAACCAGAGTCTCCAGCCGAGAGCGGCGGAGAAGAAGAAGGCGGAGTTCCCTGCACTGAGATAGATATATCGTATCCTGACATCAAGAAGGAATGCGCCGAGTACTCCAGAAAGGCCAACCAGCGCGCAGGTCAGCACTTGATTCCCTAATTCGTTAAGTAAAATTCCTACACTCACATTACGGGATGTATTTTAGAAGGCTTTCCATTCATTTTTTAAGATAAATTTAATTGTTGAAGAATTTCATATTACATTAGATTGAAGTTTTATTAATTTTATATAAATACGAATTATTGACAATGTTTTCTTACGTCAGAAATGTTCAAGTCAGAGATTGTAATCAGTAATAACCAAATATGATGTCGGTGACCGAGTCCAATAAGACCGTTATTAAGTTTAGTTCATACACTAGATTATCTCTTTTTTAAAACAATTACTTTAACAGATTCTTTACACAAATGCTTAAAAAATATAGTAAATATTATTTCCCATAACTAAGACAGTATAGGCATTCCACAAAATTGGCTTTAATGGATAGTTCTCTGATATAAGAAAGAAGTTTTATAATAATACAGAATATTTCAGTGTTACAGATTAAAAGAGTCACATTTGCATTTTGCAAGGTTTTAATGGTAGGTACAAAAAGCTTTTCTTTTGCAACTTATAACTTGAATCTAACTAGAAGCACTTTCGTACTAACAATAATTTTATAATATTAATAATCTGTTTCCTTTACAGATATCTCGAGTTCAAAAGGTTCTGATTTGGCGAACCTGACTGTGGCTCGGGCAGCTCTTGAAAGTAAGGCGGAATTGAAGCTACTACTTGCTGTCAAAAAAGTCTCAAGAAGATATTTATTTGCAGTAGAGAAACCGTTTTCATGTCCACAGTGCGCTTATTCGTGTAATCTGAAACACTCCTTGAAAATTCACATGATAAAACACACTGGGGAGAAACTATTTTCATGTTCTCAATGCACATACACGTGTAATTACAAAAGCTCATTAAAAAGTCATGTACTTACGCACACTGGGGTGAAACTGTTTTCATGTTCTCAGTGCACTTATTCATGTAATTACAAAGGTTCCTTAAAAAGTCATATGCTTACACACTCTGATGACAAACCTTATTCATGTTCAGAGTGCACTTATACATGTAGCGAAAAAAGCAGCTTTAAAATTCACATTCTTAAACATACCGGTGAGAAAATGTTTTCATGTTCTCAATGCAGTTATTCGTGTAATCATAAAGGGTCATTAAAAGTCCATATGGATAAACACACTGGAGAGAAACCATTTTCTTGTTCTCAATGCACTTATACGTGTAATGTAAAAGGCAACTTAAAAAAACACATGATTACTCATAATGGGGAGAAACTCTTTTCTTGTTCTCAGTGTACTTATTCGTGTAATTACAATAGGTCCTTAAAAATCCACAAGCTTACACACTCTGGGAAAAAACCGTATTCATGTTTGGAGTGCGCTTATTCGTGTAATCACAAAGTCTCCTTGGAACGCCATATGCTTACTCACACTGGGGAAAAACTCTTTGCGTGTTCTCATTGTACTTTTAAGTGTAATTTGGTCGGCAACCTAAATAGACATATGTTGACTCACACGAGGGAAAGAGTGTTTACATGTTTACAGTGCACATATTCGTGTTATATAAAAAGTGATTTAAGGAAACATATCCTCACTCACACTGGCGAGAAGCCGTTTTTATGTTCAGAGTGCACTTATAAGTGTAATATCAAATGCAAGTTAAAAAGGCATATGCTTACACACACTGCGGAGAAACCGTTTTCATGTTCACAGTGTGCTTATTCGTGTAACCGGAAATGTTCATTAAAAAGACATATTCTTACACACACTGATAAGAAGCCGTATTCATGTTAGCCAGAACTATAATCATTTATACTTGCAGTTAGAAATGCTACTTTAAAAATGCATATGCTTACTCACACTGGATGACAAGCAACCTTATGCCTAAGATATTTCGAAAAGAGTTTTTTAAATATATTGCTTTAAATAGATGTAAGATTATTTAAATCTATTTTACAATTTTGAACAATCTCGTTTATGTATCTTCCCTAGAGAAGTAGCCTGTCATTATAATAAATATTATTTATAATATATATGTATTTTGTACTCAAATATGTTAACAATGTTACAATTCTGTCCAAATAAAAAATTGCATGTACATTGGTATTGCTTACGCAAGTCGAATGCCTACTCCCTATGCATTTTGTCCTTCCAATGCCTTGCCTTCTGACACCGAACTGTCAAGATCTGTGTTATTTTTCTACCATTTTCGCCGTGCATGACGCTAGGACCACGAGGAAGCGGCGTTCTCAACAGCTGCGGAAGTGCAGTGATCTCTCGGTTCTTCACAACAAACGTGCAAGTTAACAGAAAGTGAAAACAACTTCCAACCCATGACATTAGAGCAAAGTAGGGCAGATCCATCTGCCATTATTTTCTTTCATAAATCCAATGGAATCTTATCCCACCAGCCCTTAAAATCTATTAATATAGTACTATTTTAATTCCTCTATGTATATTAGACGGCGGATGGCGTGTAACTTTCGAAAATACGCGCGAAGACCGAAGGCGACATCTTCCGACGCGAGCAGGCGTGGTCGGTAGAGCGAGGTCGGAGGAAGGAGGGGGACTTGGTAGCCAACGCCCGAACTGTGCGGTGCGTGTCGGCGGCGCTCCGCCGAGATCTGAGTATTGGTGTAAAAGATTGAGAAATAGCGTAGAATAAGACTGAGTATTATAATCACGGCAGGACAAGAGATATTTGAGCCTTGTTCTGTCCGTATGTATCAAGGAAGGAAGGACTCTGCGCGTAGTATTATATTCACGGCAAGAACAAGAGATATTTGGGCCTTGTTCTGCCCGTGAATGTTAATGAAGGAAGGACTCTCCGCGGCTGCGAGCGAGAATGGAAGCAAGGCGAGCACGGTCCACGCCATTACGTCAGGATTGGTCCACTGGGATACCTCTAGTAGACGAGAGATGCTTTGGTCCGGCCACAGAAAGATCGGGAACCTTCTACGAGTTGCAATGACGATTTTATCCTGTTCTGTGAATAAAGTGTAAATTATGTGATTAAAGTGTTATTATTGTCTGAGACCTCCCCCACACATCTGAGATAGGCATTCCGACACCAATTGCCGTATTGAATTACTCCTTGTATTATTATTTGGATAAAACAATGTCACAAATCACAAATAAATTGATAGTTGAATTTTAAATTACGATCTTACGAATGAGGCTTTTAAAAATAGAAAAAAATTTGTCTTTAATTATCTTCAGACTGGGATTTGAGCTTGTTTTTTGCCAATGAGCTTGTCGAAACTGTATTGAACCGTATATCTTGTCAATATTAAAGTCAAGAAGGCAAGGCGGACAGGAAATGTCTCGAGGAAGCTCGGCTCCTGGGACCCCCAATAATAAACAATGTGGTCAAGATACTAGCAGCAAGAGTCCTATTTTCATAGTACAAGCGTTTAGAATGATGTATGGCAAAATTATGACTTTAATTCCTGCAAGTTTGCAATGTCCAAAAGTGCGTGTTAACACAGTGTTAACGCGCTCATTGCAATTAAAAGGTTAAAGCATCAAAACGATAATCATGATAGAATAAAATATGAATCTTAGATATACAACAGAAAAATGAAAACATTATCACGATGTTGTAGTTTCTATTATAATAATAAACTGGTTGACAAACAACAGCATGTCTAATGCCTTTATAAATCTTTTGTGATTTTAGAATGCTATAAATGGATTCAACATTAATTATTTATGTGATGTCCTAGTGTTTATATGTGTGTGTGTCAGTCAGCGGCGCGACGTGGGAAGAGATAGGTATGTGTGTGTGTGTGTGTGTGGCCGGAGAATGACTCATAAGTAGGACTACCATACATCCCAATCGTTTCAGCAGCGGTGCGCGAGCTCCTCCGCACGGGAGACAGTTGACGCTGATCATGAATCACTTGCAGTGTAATTAATTGCAGTGTGGTAGTCTAATGAATTAGTGTAACGTGGATTAAATAAAATGTAAATATTCTGTCTGCAATCAAATTTACAGTTTAAAGAGTTTATGAAACGTTGCGGTTGGGAAATAATCAGTTTTGTTATAGCGGTGAGGGAGAGAGGAAGATTTTTAAAAGTATATTTAGTCAGGGTCGACCATATCCACCAACTTTATAGTCTTGATAAAGAGGACGATGGTTCGGTATCAGGCAGAGATTAAGGAACTTTAGTCGGATGGGACAGGTAGCGGTCGCTGTGCCTAATAGGGTTTTTTTTCGATTTCCAGCTACAGCTTGGTGCAATCTAGAGATGAGGTCCCGGATGTCGTCGGAGGGACTTTGGGGTGTGACGTATGAGAGGGTGATTGAGTTAAGTGGGGAGGGACGTGATAACTGTCATGTTGTACATATTGTGTGTGTGTGTGTCAGAAGCGTGAGTAGATGAATGGTGTTATACTCTTATAATGCTTGTCTAACACCATTCAGGGCCTCTTCCATTTCAGCTTCTCCAGAATAACTAGTCTATCTCTGAAGTATATAATTTATAATAAGCTCAATATTGTTACTGAGTATATATTCCAAAGAATGGGACCCAAAGAAATTATTCAGCAACCAGAGGATAGAACCCCTAAGGAATCTTGTGATACTTGGAAAGGTACCACAATAGTTTTTTATTGCATGATGATTCCATTCAAGATGATTTAGTTATTGCGGCCAAAGAGGCTACATTTGCCTTTCACACGTCGATGCATGATATGAGCTTCTAAACTTCTGACTGTGCGTCCAAATTGATCTCAAAATTATTTGAACCAAAAGTGCTGTGAGAAACTTTTCCTGCTTCAGATAATAATGTCTCGGTTTATAATTTCATTAACTATGGTAAGCCTGCGTATATTACGTCTTAAATAATTGCACTTAAGACTCCTCATCGTCGTACTAAGCTGAAGAATTTTTATATTGTTTTAGTAACTATATGATACAATGTAAAAATCAGTTTGGACTGTGCCCGTCTCACTAGAGAAATTCTGCGTCGAGACGGGCATAGTTTACAAGCAATTGTTCAATTAATTAGAATTATAAGTAGTTAGAATTACATTTATTATTATATACAAGGTGTATATGAAGAACAATTTTATAATGGACTTAATTTTTGGATCACTTTGTAGCAATAATTAATATAATATAATATTTGGTTCAAACTTGATGACAGGAGCAACACAGTCCATCGTTCTAGATGACCCAGCAAGCAAAGGAGAAAAATAACCTCTAAATGTGTTCGTCGATAGACACCATACACGAATTGTTCAGTTAAACTACGGTGATGTACTACGCGTGCGATCTATATATAGTACAGAAGAGATTGGGCCCTTTAATTACGAAATATTTCCTTGATGTAAATCTACAGAGGAAATCTCTAAATTAGTTAGATGGATTACTACGAATGTCACAAACGATATAATTAAAATAGATAGATTCCGATTTAGTTATAATTAAAATATAAATAATTATGTCTCATAGACAAGAAGTTATTATTTTTATATGGAAAGTTTTATACAAAAGTCACATATATTACACGACTCACGACCTGTCCTCGAATGACTTGAGTAATCAATTTACACAATATAACGTTCACCAATTGTACCCGTGGTCGACTGCCACGCGTATCAAAGCTTTGGAAGTTGTATATATGGTTTTGCCATGTAGAAAAATTTCCAGTAATTTTTTATAACTAGGCTGTCGCCATCTATGATTTGAAAGCCAACCGAGGACAGATCAAAAGCCATATAATACTCGTGAATTCCATGCTTCCAAAATAAAAATAATAACTTCGTCTTGATGTTGTCATGTTGTCTGTGGGGACAAAATCCAGTAATTGTGTTATAACAAAAATTTGTACATACTTAAAATATTGTGAATTAATTATGGTACTTAAATGAAAGATTTGTTTTAATGGACAAATATATGTAATTATTTTTTTAGTAATTAACGCTTAGAGTGCAAGTGAGCAAAATTTGAAGTAATTATGAAAATATGATTAAGATGAGTCAGAGAATAAACAATTATATAGATAATAGATAAAGACATTTAATTTTATAATAAAATTTAGATAAATCAACAAAAATAATTTAAAACAACAAAAATACAAAAGCTTAAATATCACCGACATGTGTTTAAACAGTTTTAAGAAAGGTATGGCAATTTAACTGTAGAGATTTTCTGGACCACAGTGAACAGTGATGATAGCCAATGACAGTTGAAAGAATAATTTGCGAGAAGAGATGAAAAAGGATTCTCCCTATGTTAGTAAGCATTTGAATTTTCAAATTATTTTACGATATAGTGCACGGTGAACGCAAAGACGTTTCCTCCCAGATTATATGGATAAAAGCATTGGGAACATGAAAGCAGTTTCTTTGCAGTAAACGCAACCGCATGGCTTTCACTAAGAACCTTAAAACTGTTTCTTGCCAGTGTGTTTAAGCATATGGCATTTTAAGGAGCCTTTGTGATTACACGAATAAGTGCACTGAGAACATGAAAATTGTTTCACTCCAGTATGTTTAAGCATATGGCTTTTTAACGAGACTTTGTGGTAACTCGAATAAGAGCATTGAGAACATGAAAAAAGTTTCTCGCCAGCGTGCGTAAGCAAGTGGCTTTTTAAGGACCCTTTATGATTACACAAATAAGTGCACTGAGAACATGAAAACAGTTTCTCACCAGTGTGTGTAAGCATGTGGCTTTTTAAAGAGCTTTTCCGATAACACGAATAAGTGCACCTAGAACATGAAATCAGTTTCTTACCAGTGTGTGTAAGCATATGCCTTTTTAAGTCGCGTTTCCGCTTACACGATTTACTACACTGAGAACATGAATACAGTTTCTCCTCAATGTGTGTAAACATATGACTTTTCAAGGAGCCATTGTGATTACACGAATAAGTGCACTTAGAACATGAGAATAGTTTCTCCCCAGTGTGGGTTGTTAGATGTATTTTTAATTTGCATTTCTCACTACATGTATAAGTGCACAGTGAACATGAAAACGGTTTCTCCCCAGTGTGTGTACGCATATGGGTTTTGAAAGAAACTTTCTGATTACACGAGTAAGTGCACTGAGAACATGAAAACGGTTTCTCTCTAGAGTGTATAAACATGTGTCTTTTTAAGTCGCATTTCCAATTGCACGAATAAGTGCACTGCGAACATGAAAATGGTTTCTCCCCAGTGTGTTTAAGCATATGCATTTTTAATGAGTTTTTCCGATTACACGAATAGGTGCACTGAGTGCATGAAAACGATTTCTCTACAGTAGGCATATGTCTTATTTTTTTGGCGGTACATGTGAGCTTCAATTCTGCCGCCCTTCCAGGAGTAGCTGGAGCCACACTTGAGTTCGCCAAACCGGAATCTTGTAATCTCGAGAGATCTGTAAAGTAAACATATTAATTATATTTTGAAATTACTGTTGACACGAATTTGTTGACATTTAAGGTGATACAGTTGCCCCACAGAAACCGAACCGCAGCACTGATGCTTATAGCGCAAAGAGTATGGTATATTGTGAATATGTATAGATATGTAGACACACAGTAGGCCTTCCATTATTGTTTATGAAGCAACATGCAAAAAGCGAGATTTAAATGTAATTTTTGTATGAATTTTCATCATAAAAATAAACAAATTTAAAAAGAAATGTGTATTTATGTAAAAGAATACACTTTAAGGTTATAAATTAATAAAGAAAAATATAAAAATGCTCACAGAGAAGAAAACAGAAATTAATTAAATTTTAAAAAATCACAGAAAAGTATTAATAAGAAAAAAACATAAGCTACGTAGAAATAAATTAATATCCAAAATTAAGTATTCATAGGGAAGATTGAGATTAAATTTATGGTATTCTAGAGGAATGATTATTTGTAACTCTAGATAAGATATTTTTTTCGTATCTGAAGCAAGTAAGCCAGATTTTTGATTAATTTAGCTATGATATTGTTGTTTTTTCTGTGTGCTAACGTACAATTACTTTTTCATTATTTACACTTTTTAAACGGATTACGAATCAAGTAAGTGTAAGTTTTGAAGGAACGCGAACTAAATGGACGAGTTATACATTTAGCGGATACGAAACACCGTGAGATTTATGATATACTGCGCCTATACAAGACGAAGGATGAAAGATAATTGGATTTAAAACCATAGACGTTGGTTCGGTGAGGCATCTGAACTCTATTTAACCAAAAAAATTAACTCTAAATAGCCTACATGATCGCAAAATGATGGCATAAGGAAAAATTTTAGGACTGAAGAATATTTTAAAAAATCATGTTCATTTCACGTCCACGTCAATATTCTTACACAGTAAACTAGATGCTTGTGCTATGACGAGGCTCGAACACCCGACAACCTGACCACTAGATAAAACAAACAGAAAAGCAATAAATTATTACAATTTACAATTCCTTACCGGTTTGCTGGTCAACCTTCTCGCAGTTCTCCTGCCTGATGCCGGGTAAAGCCGTGTCCGTATCAGTGTAGAGCGCGCCGCCGTTTTCCGCCTCGTCGCTGCTCCCGGCTGGAGACCTCGGTTCAAGCTTGACGGGAACAGGATCTTTTTCCATTTTGACAGAAACATTTTCAAAACCTGCGTATCGAGAACCTCCATCAGTTCTCGCCTCAAAGTCGGGCAATCGTGGGAAAGGTACTGCCATATTTACATTTACAGCGGAGAATAACGGATCGCCGCCTTCTTCTTCATCGCAATTATTAGCCGGAGACAACGATTCAGGCTTGACGATGGGAAAATGCGTAACAGCAAGATCTTTTTCTGTTTTAACATTTTCAAAACATGTGTTTAGAGAATCACCCGCACTTCTCGCCTCTAGAAATTGTGGGAGAGAATCCTCCATTTTTACATTTACAACGAAGAATAATGAGTCTACATCGCCGTGGGATCCTGGTTCACGCTTGACTGGAGAAACAGCATTTTCCATGGTTTATCGTTCGTTAAGACGAAACAAAAGCATTTACAATTAAATACGTCAAAAAGATAATAACCATAGATAAAAATAGGTCAAAGATAAATGACAATTACTTCAGCCGCCGCATCCTGTGTGGCCAGATGAGAAAATTATGATATACAAGCAAATGAGCATTCGGCTGTAGGGGCAGTTACGCGGCTAGTAGTGACCGCTGCGCTGCCAAGGCTTTATCATTTATATTTCTTTAGCAATAAAATTAGGGATTTTCGCATTATAATATTGTCACCACCTTGCGAGGCACCAAATAGCCTCTCAGGGACTAATAGCAAACAATCGGCGATAGTCGATTTATTCTGTATTACCTACCCACACTGGATTTGAACAAACGGTGTTCTAAAGCATCAAATTCAATTTATATATATCAAATCAAGTTTACAACATACATATGGACATGTATTTGACAGAAGATTGACTACGCCAAATAACAGATAAGTAGTCAGTCGGAAAAATGTATACGATTTCGCTAATATGTTTTTTCTTACATGTTATAAAGTGAATATACACTTTTGTCATATTTTTCAATAATAATCAATATTTTGAATTAATTACGAAAATTTTAGTTTTCATTATTTATTTTCATCATAAGTTCTACCTATACTAAGTTAGAGTTTTTAAACTATTACTTAGATAGAATATTTACACTAATTTTAATAACAAACTGCAAATTATTTAAATATGAATAAAATATATTAATTTGAAAGATATAAATATAAAATCCATTTTATCAGAAATATTATTATTGCGCCACCGGGATTCGAACCTGGATCTTTTTCCAAACCGGGGAAGTTGTATTATCCAACTACGCTTCAGTAACAATATTTTTAGCGAAAAATTTTAAACCTATATGTCTCCTATTATATTATATGGTATTTGAGATTCCATAAAGAGAAAATAGGTGGCTCTTTCAAATAATGGAACGATTAAATGTATTTATATCAAAAAGGTAACATATAGGCTCGAACATATGTAGCTAAAAATATTGTCGCCGTAGCATAGTTGGATAATGCACATTTCCCGGTATGGAAATAGATGCAGGTTAGAATCCCAATAGCGTAACAACAATATTTTTCGATAAAATTCATTGTATATGTATATCTTTCTAATTAATACATTTAATTAATATTTAAAATATCACAGAGCTATGTTCTAAATAATTACAACTTCATAATAAGAATGTGTTCTCCTATTGCATAATATTTGCCAGAATTAGGACAAGTATTTTAAGAAAGACATCGACCATTAAATTTAATTTCTGTGTGCCACAAAATTACCTTAATATGGAAAATTCCAGCATGTACCAAACATATTTTCTTATAATCTTGAAGATAAGATTAAGGAGACAAACCTGAATAAAGACAATTTGACAATATGATTAAAACTGTGGCGGCTCGCACACATCGTCCAGATGTTCCTCATTTTGTATTTCTTGGTATTGTACCATCCCACGTGTACAAAGCGGAAACGTTCGAGGAAGGCCGGACGGCGCCGCCCAGCGGGTATGACACACGTGCACCACAGATGTGCACCAATACCCGCAGCGAAGGAGGCGGTCGGCGAGAGACGCGGCGCCCAGTACCCGAACCGACCGGACCGCAGATGCACATCCCGACTTTCGACTTTCACTAACCGTGCATCGTTTTTTACATAACCTTTACGTCTTCTGTGTTGTTTCCTGCTCTCGGTGGCTTCTCCCCGATGAGAATAAACATGTTCGGATAAAAATGGTTTTCACCAGAACACAAACCAACCTTCCCACAGAACTAATAGAATTCATATACCGAGTTACAATAAACATTATACCATACTAATTGTTGACGAATCATTACTAATCACAGTTACAGTACGCCATTAAGTTGCGAAAGGAAATAAAAACCTTTTTAATATGAACTGTTTATTTTTGAACCGCCCTTTTTGAAATGTGAAATAAAGTTTTAGAAACGTCGTACATTGTTTTTATAACGTGGTCCAAAGTTTTAGAAACTTGGTCCATAGTTTTTAGAATGTGGTCCAACGTTTTTAATATGTGGTCCAAAGATTAAGTATCGTTGTCCATAAATTTAGAAACGTGGTCCAATATTTTAATACCTGGTCCATAATTTTGCAGTTGAGGATCGGGGTTTTTGGTTAATGAAACAGTGCACATCGGTAATTAATATCGTTTGCGATTTTTGTTATTTGATAATAAAGTTGGATCTCGTTGAGTTATGTTAAGTTATGTAAAGAAATAACAAAAATACTTTTTAAAATGAACTGTTTATTTCTGAACAGACGCTTTTGAAATATAAACTAAAGTTTTAGAAACGTGGTACATAGTTGTTATTACGTGGTCCAAAGTTTTAGAAACTTGGTCCATAGTTTTTAGAACGTGGTCCATTGTTTTTAATATGTGGTCCAAAGATTAAGTAACGTGGTCCATAATTTTAGAAACGCGGTCCAAAATTTTGCAGTTAAGGACCGGGGTTGTTGGATAATAAAACAGTGTACATCGGCAATTAATATGGTTCGCGATATTCGTTTTTTGACAATTTAGTTGGATATTGTTGGGTTATCTTAAGTTACGTAGAGAAATAATAAAAATACTTTTTAAAATGAACTGTTTATTTTTGAACCGACGTTTTTGAAATGTAAACTGAAGTTTTAAAAACGTCGTACATAGTTTTTATAACGTGGTCTAAAGTTTTAGAAACTTGGTCCATAGTTTTAATAACGTGATTCAACGTTTTTAATATGTGATCCAAAGATTAAGTAACGTTGTCGATAATTTTAGAAACGTGGTTCAATATTTTAATACCTGGTCCAAAATTTTGCAGTTGAGGATCAGGGTTTTTGGATAATGAAACAGTGTACATCGGTAATTAATATCGTTTTTTGAGAATTTATTTGGATATTGTTGGGTTATCTTAAGTTACGTAAAGAAATAATAAAAAAAAACTATATTTTTTTACCTTGTGTATCGTGCTTCACCGCTCACTACTCCACGTTAACTTGTATACTTTTCTCCTTAAGAATATGAAATTTTGAATAAATTAATATAATAATGTAGATATTTTATTGTGTTGTTATGCCCCAACATCGGTTGTGACGCGAGCGCACCAAATGCTTAATAATAATAGCGAGTGACGCGTACAATCACTCCGAGGTCCATCGACTCAAACATTGCGTGAGAACGATGGCGACATCGATAACGAGATCGCCCATTCCGAAGTGAGGAGAGACATTTTCTTTTGTCATACTTAACTTAGATAATTAATAGAATTAATAGTCGATGCCGTCCTACACCGGGATAGAGAAGAGGCACAATTATATCGGTATGAGATATCCCACGCACTTATGCGAATATTTGCGAGGGAAACGCTACAATGGTGATGGTATCGGTGTGCGAAGAAAAATAGAACAAGATACATTACCTACTGTTGTAGACGTATTCAACTGAATATAATTAAATGTAATCTAATGTAATCAAAAGGTAATATACTTTCTTTTTTTCTTCTCACCCGAATAGCATCATCATCACGATGTATAATTTGAACTTTTTTTTCCCTATTTTTATGTTCGGTTATCATCATCGTCATCATAATGATCAACATAATCATCGTCATAATAATAATCACCATCATCAGCAACATAGTCATCATCATCATTGTTATCGTCATCATCATCATCATCATCATCTTCATTATCGTCAACATCATCATCATATTTTTCATCATTAAAATCATCTTCACATCATCGTCGTCGTCGTCGTCATCATCATCGTCGCCGTCATCATTAACCCCGTGAGATCGATTCAAATTCACAATTCGGACAGGTCTTTGATCGTGCAAAACGATGACGGCGAAGAAACGTGTAGTGTATACAAGTCCAAAAACACGTGGCTTTCACGTGTTAGGCACTTACAAAACGCGTGCCTGTCACGTGTTCTTGCACCCATAATACACATGAACATCACGTGTTCTTACACGCATAATAATAGAGCGGTTACAATGGCGGAATTGAAGCATTAACACTTACCAAAGAAATTACAAGGTGTCTTAAACAATTAAGTTATGAGTCTACAAAAGAATAACCACATAATTAGAATTACAGAATGCGTAGTATTTAGATTCAATAACTGCTCATTAGTTTATATTTCATTTTGTATTTCATAATTTCACTAGATGCACAAATATTTTATAATTTTTACAACTAAATAAAAAACATACAATACAAAAATATATATTGTATTAATACATAATTTCACATCTGTTTACCGTTTTACATTTTAAAAACAAAATAAAAATTCCAAAACTTGAAGAAATCGATATATATACTGAAGTACCTGAAGCAGTCATTTAACTAGTCAACTGAGGACCTCTTTCGAGCCGCAATGAATAAAATAACTATAGACAATATCCGTTGAATGGATAAGGCACCAGTGTTAGTATTTGGATTCTCAAGATTAATTTACGATTAAAGTCATAGTGAGTAAGAAAATGTTTCCCTCGCAGATGTATTAGGTTCACTCAGTGTGAGTAAGCAAATGCTTTGTTAAAGAGCTTTTGTGATTACACGAATAAATGCACTGTGAACATGAAAACAGTTTCTTCCCAGAGTGTGTAAGATTATGTATTTTTAGTGTGCTTTTACGATTAGACAAATACGTACAATGTGAACATAAATACAGTTTCTCCCCAGAGTGTGTAAGCAGATGTCTTTTAAAGGAGCTAATGTGTTTACACGAATAAGAACACTGAGAACATGAATACAGTTTCTTCCCAGAGTGCGTAAACATATGTATTTTTAAGGAACTTTCCTGATTACACAAATAAGTGCACTGTGAACATGAATACAGTTTCTTCCCAGAGTGTGTAAGCATATGATTTTTTAAAGAACCTTTGCTATAACACGAATAACTGCACTGAAAACATGAAACCCGTTTCTCCTCAGTATGAGTAATTATGTGTTTCTTAAATGAACCTTTCTGAATACATGTATAATTGCACTGTAAACAAGAATATGGCTTCTCTTCAGAATGTGTACGCATGTGCCTTTTTAAGTGCCATTTTTGATAACAGGAATAATTGCATTGAGAACATGAATACGAGTTTTCTTTAGAGTGCGTTAACATGTGCCGTTTTAAGAAGCTTTTGCGATTACACGAATAAGTGCACTGTGCACACAAATACGGTTTAACCTCAGAGTGTTTATGCATATGATTTTTTAAATAGTATTTCTGATTACATGTATAAGTGCACTGAGAACATGAAAATAGTTTCTCTCCAGTGTGAGAAATAATATGTCTTATTAAAGAGTCCTTCCGATTACACGAATAAGAGCACTGTGAACATAAGAACAGTTTCTCCCCAGAGTGTATATGCATATGATTTTTTAAATGGTCTTTCAGAATACACGAAAAGGAGCACTGTGAGCATGCAAACGGTTTCTTCACAGAGTGAGTAAACATATGTATTTTTAAGGACTGTTTGAGATTACACGAATAAGAGCACTGTGAACAAGAATACGGATTCTCCCCAGAATGTGTAGACATATGTATTTTTAATGAGATTTTGAGATAACATGAATAAGAACACAGAGAACATGAAAACGGTTTCTCCTCAGAGTGTCTAAGAATATGTCTTTTTAAGAAGCTTTTGCGACTACACGAATAAGTGCACTGCGAACATGCATAAGGTTTCACCGCAGAGTGTACATGCATATGACTTTTTAAGTGGTCTTTTCGATTACACGAATAAGTACAGTGTGAACATGAATACGGTTTCTCCAAGGAGTGTGTACGCATATGGTTTTTTAAGTGGTCTTTCCGATTACACGAATAAGTGCACTGAGAACATGAAAAAGGTTTCTGTACTGTAAGTTCATGACTTTTTGCGTTAAATAGTAGCTTAAAATCTGCCTCCTTTTCAGGAGTAGCCGGAGCTTCAGTTGGGTTCGCCAAAACAGAATCTTCTGGTCCCAATGTACCTGTAAAGAAAGCCAATTATTAATATTATAAAATTATTTTTGGCATGATAGTGCTTCTTGTTGCGTGCAAGTGACACGCTTTCCTTCTTTTTTATTGAAACATTTATGAATTTATGTAAAATTGTAATGTGTCATGATGTAGCGATTGTACGACGCGCGCATGTTGGCAAGAATGACAAGGTGGAAGAGATAAAAGTTATCGCGCTCTCTCTCTTCCGGATCGTAGATCAGTACACACTTATAATATTGCAAAAATAATTGTCAGATACGTAATTAACTGTATTATTGTTACATCGAGTTCTTAACTCTGAATTCCCGCACACAAGTAGACCAAGATGACATCATCCTTTGAAGCCGAAACAATCGGTGCAAGGATATAACAAATTGGCGCAGCCAGTATAATTTCCTTGATAATGGGCATCGTCGGGAAATTTGGGACCAGGACTTTTTGGCTACAATTTGTTATCGTGAAGATTGTGACTTCGCGACTGTACAGTGTCGAAACTTAACTAAGGATGTTCCAAAAGAGCAGTCGTACTCAATCTTTAAGAAGATTCCCCCGTATGTGAACTAATATGAACTACTATGAATAGAATAAAAAACAGTTGAGATCCAGTGTAATTTTTCGCTTCCGCTCACATGCGCAGAAGTTCAAAAACCTCTCACAATTCAAATTATAAAAGGAAACGTCAAAACCATTCAAAAGTAGCTCACTTTTAACATTTTTTTTAAAACGAAACGAATACCGTTTGTTTTAGTTATTTTAACAGAAAGATATTTGTTATATTTTCAATTAATGATTCTCAGTTTTCCAAAACAATTGTAAGAAAATTACTATCGCTATTCAATCAAACGTGCGCTACCACATCGATCAAGATATGGTTCATATGATAAATATACAAATTTCAATAGTCAATATTTACAAATTTACTACCGCAAGGACTATTAAAAAAAATTTCTACATATAAAAAACATTCATAAGTATGTGTACTCAAAGTTTCAAAAGGATTGTAAGAAAAGTGATTTTTTTGGGAACGTCCTTAATGTCTAAAGAACCTAAGACGAAATAATAATAACGAAGTTGCCCAGGACTATATTTTCAGCCGAACCTAAATTTTAGATGCAACCACTACCTAGCCGATAGCGGTACCCTGGTCTACTATCCGCAGGAGTCAGAGGGTATCGTAACAAGGTGTGTTGTGACCAGTTTCAGCTAGTAAAATTGCATCAGCAACAGTAGATCAGGATATTTAAGAATATCTCAAATTTCAGACTGGACCAAGCAGCCAAGACCAGTTAACTTAATGAATATATTTTATAAGGTTATCACTGTAAGTTTACAGAGCCATTTATGGATTCTTTACAACACAAAATGTACTAGTATGTGATCTAACCAGCTGGTGTTCCCATCATATGCCAGATATGATTAACGGAAAGTTTCAAATGATAATTTGTTGATTAAGATGTTATATGATTAATGGCGAATAATGTACAGGAACTACAGAATCTGGTGAGTAGAATGTACGATGTACGCAAGGAGAGCGACCTCATGATGAATGTTAACAAGTCGAAAGTGATGGTATTCGAGAAGAAGGAAAGCAAGACACCGTGCAAAATACTTGTACGTAATGAATGTTTGGAACAAGTAGATGAGTTTGTATATTTGGGAAGTATGTTTGATTATTATTTGAAATGAGAATGATATCGAAAGGAGGGCGACTGCAGGGAATAAAGTGAACGGTGCTTTGAATGGAATTATATCTAACGGGAATTTGTCAACCGAGGCAAGACTAGCGGTGCACAATAGAATCCTGGTACCGACACTGATGTATGGAAGTGAGGCCTGGAACTGGCAGAAAAGGAACGAAAGTCGACTGAATGCAGTGGAAATGAGATCACTTCGACTAAATCTATTTATGACAGAGTAAAGAATGAAGAAATAAGGAAAGAATGTAAAGCTGATGTTAGTATAGTGAGTAAGATTAAGAACGAATAACTTAGGTGGTTTGATCATATGAAACAGATGAATGAGGAGAGAATGGTAAGAAAGATATATGATGCAAGTGTTGATGGAACCAGAAATAGAGGACATCCGCGGAAGACTTGGCACGACCAGATAAACCAGATAATGGAGGATGGTTCTGTTAGAAGCCTCAACAATCGGCGAGCTTGTATGAGAAGATGTATGAATGTGGATGAGGCGAGAATTGTGTGTTAGGACAGAAGAGTGTGGCGCTCTATCCTCTCTGCCTACCCCCACGGGGAAACGGCGTGATGGTAAGTAAGTAAGTAAGATGTTAAAAACATAGTAAAGCCTAAAAACATAAAAAACCCGAAAATGACATTAGTTTGGCCAAATCACGAAAAATCCGATAAAACATCAGATTCTGCATCTCTCCTCTCACAGGAACCTTGCTAGCAGAGGAGGTTCTGGAAAACGAAGAACATCTCGGGTGTCCACAGTCCGCAGTCCAAATAAAATAATGACCGCCAACATGTTCGTTATACGTACGACCACTAGAAGAAAATTCGAAAACAAACAAAATCTTCTTTAACGGTCTATGGGACACGAAAATCCACGACAGCAGTAACATAAATCTACATACATCATATTCGGATAATACTGATTTTATACTATTAATATCTCTGACAGTACGAATAAACCTTAATAACCCAGATGGCCAAACACATGCACGTAATTCTAATTCACATGACCAGAGACTTCGACCCAATGTTATTGCAAAAGCTTGTAGGCTCCACGGATGCAATGTTAGAACGACAATCCCTCTTTACGTCACGCAGTCCACCGGAGGCCGGATAGCTAGATTGAAACACCCGACTTGAAAATATCCGACATTAATAGTTCAACAATGCAATATGCGTGTGCGGAAATTTTACTTAACGAATCGGTGATCGAAGGGAATCAAGTGCTAACCTGCGAGCTGGTCGGCCTTCCTGGAGTACTCGGCGCACTCCTGCTTGATGTCAGGAAACGATATATCTATGTCAGTGTAGGGAACTTCGCCTTCTTCTTCATTCCCGCTCTGTGCTGGAGACTCTGGTTCCGACTTGATGGCAGGAGCAGCACAATCCATCGTTGTAGATCACCCGCCGTGCTCGAAGAAAAATAACCTCGAAAGATGTTCGTCCATAGACACCAAGTGAGCCATAGACAAATGATTGAATGTGAATCACTACGATATGGTCCTACGCGTGCCATCATTGAATAATACATTTGATAAGCCCGAAGTGACGCGAAGTTATCACATTTATTAGCCGAATAAATGAAATAAAATAAAGGCTGGAAATCGCGTCTTGCAAACGCATGCAAGTCGCTAACGGCAGACCCATATAAACGGGACCGGACGTCTCTCAACAAAAAAGAACCTAGCGGTTCGTTCAAAAGGCGAGTTGCGACCGTGGTGACCTTCAGCCCACGTGTTGTGCAATGGACGAAAAACGACGGGGGCTGAAAATAACGGGATTATGAAGGTTTCCTGAGAAGCAATAGCAGATCTCTAAGGGCGCGCATTGTTTCGGGGAGACGCATCCTGCCGACAAATAGAACCGAAGGTCGTAGGGCCAATAAAGCTGGACCCGTTGTACTGGCGAGAATAGGAAATGCACCGTTACGTGCCCGTTAGCTAGCGCCCAGGATCGAAACGTGACGAGAACAAAAGACGCCGTTTCTTTGTGCAATCTGCTCTTTTAATACAACGTTGGACTAACCACATGGCTCGAAATGTAAATTAAAATTGCAAGAAATAACATTCCCGCCAATTCAGACTTTAGTTTAATCACTAGAATATAATAAATGATATGTTTTGACGCGTGAATATGATTTTGAAGCGATGAGTACGAATCTAGATTGCTTAACGAATATGACAATCGATCACGGTGGGCTTAGAATTAAGTAGGATACTAATAATTAAATGATATGTGTAACTAGATATAAGATTCTGTAAAGTAGCGCAAGAAATAAATAAATAACTTAATTTAACTAAAGTGTAAATAATTAGAATATGAGATTAATTATAGTCAGCGATAAGACGAAGGAGGAGTTAGTTCGGGTTTGGATCGGGCGTGGCCTCCAAAAGAAGCGAATAGACCAATGGGATGATGGCCCGTCCCATGATGGGAAGAGGGCAGATGGGAAACACCCCACTGTTGAAGTATAAAAATGGCCTACACACGGCCCGGAGAATCAGTCAGTCGTAAAGTCAGTTGGAAAAAGAGTGGTAAACAGAGAGAGTTGCCGAAACGAGGCCCGGAGGAGTGAGTTGGACACGAGGTCTGGGAGGATCGAAGTCGCAGAGGGAAGTGATAGACTCAGTTGTGAAAAGTAAAAAACAGAGCGAGTTGTCGAAACCCAGAGGACCGAAGTTGTGGAGAAGAAGTTGTAACAGAGAGCTGTCAAAACGAGGTCCAGAAGAGTGAGTCGGGGACGAGGTCCAGGAGGCGAAGTTACACAGAGAGAAGTTGTCGAAAGCACAAGGAGCAGTTCACCGCATGCTATCCAGGAGCAACCGCCCCGCCCGTTCAGAGCAACTAGTCTAATAGCCTGTCGCCGGAGCAGCCGTGGAGCCCGCAGGTAGCCGCCCACGCCGGATGATCACGATATCACTTCGCCGGCCAGAAGATCCGAAGAAAAATCGCCAGACGACCCGAGGTAGAAGTAGTCTTAGATTAAGATAGTTATAAGTATTTGTGTATTCAATAAATGTATAGTTTGTGCATCATCGGGTGTTCATATTCACCTGCCTCACTCTTCCTATAGCCATGGTACTGATGAAAGCGTGATACCTGACGGATGAGTCGCGAAGCGAACTTCCTTTAGAGCGCGGGGTATCGTTCTGATGAGCGATCAGGAGCTGATACGCACATCTCTCTCATGTGTGTGTGTGCCCTTCCGGGGGTATCATATTGATACGCCTGAACAATAATTTTGATTCGGACCGATCAATCATAATTTGACACCAGCAAATACTGGGTGTTCTTAGGAATGCATTTTGCAGAGACCCGCGTCACACGGGAACCTTGTCTTCCATAATTAGAAAGACATCCTATTTTTTCTCGGCTATTCATTAGAGATTAATCTCTTCCGTAATATACGCGTTACGCAATAGATTATGTTTGGGTGACAGACACAATTGCCAAGAGAGCTCCCAAAATCGAGTCAATCAATTGCCTTTTGACTAAGGAGTACATTGTACCGAAAACGTCACCTTCAGTTGTGCAGTTCTAAAGGAGGTAAAAGAGAGAAAAAATTATTGGTCAAATAATTTACTTATTTGTTCAACATACCATAAGACCAAACTGTATCATGCAACAGTATCTGAGAGAAAATGATATTCTCTAGTCATGATCTCGACTTAAGATTAGGAATTCGAATGGTCAGAAGTTATGTGTTGTCGCCATTATTTCATGGAATTGAAAAAACTAACCCTAACCAAAAAAATGACAAGGTATCTTAAAGCAATTAAGATATGGATCTACAGAAGAATAACCACATAATTAGAGTTACAGAATGTGTAGTATTACGATTCAATAACTGCTCATTAGTTTATATTTCATTTTGTATTTCATAATTTCACTAGATGCACAAATATTTTATAATTTTTTGAAACTTAATAAAAAACATACAATACAAAAATATATATTGCATTAATACATAATTTCACATCTGTTTACCGTTATGCGTTTTAAAAATAAAATAAAAAACACAAAACTTTGATAAATCGACTTATCCAGAGAAGTACGTCAGAGAACATCATGACTCAAGAACCTGAGTCAATAATTTAGTAAATCAACTGAAGATCTCTTTGAATATAATGACGATACACAATATTCGTTTAACGGATAAAGCATGAGATAAAAACGGTAGAGCCCCAGTGTTAGTATTTGAATTAGGTATGAGGTGTACACTCAGTGTGAGTAAGCATATGCCTTTTTAAAGAGTTTTTGTGATTACACGAATAAGTGCACTGTAAACATGAAAACAGTTTCTTCCCAGAGTGTGTAAGAGTATGTATTTTTAGAGAACTTTTACGATTAGACAAATACGTGCACTGTGAACAAGAATACAGTTTCTCCCCAGAGTGTGTAAGCATATGTTTTTTTAACGAGGTTTTGTGATTACACGAATAAGTACACTGAGAACATGAATACAGTTTCTCCCAAGAGTGTAAAAGTATATGAGTTTTTATGGAACTTTTCTGCATACACGAATAAGTACACTGTGAACATAAATACAGTTTCTTCCCAGAATGTGTAAGCAGATGCTTTTTTAAGGAATCTCTGCTATAACACGAATAACTGCACTGAAAACATGTAAAATGTTTCTCCTCAGTATGAGTAATCATGTGTTTTTTAAATGAACCTTTATGAATACATGTATAATTACACTGTAAACAAGAATATGGCTTCTCAACAGAGTGTGTAAGCATGTGCCTTTTCAAGTGCCATTTTTGAAAACAGGAATAAGAGCATTTAGAACATGAATAAGAGTTCTCTTTAGAGTGTGTTAACATATGCCTTTTTAAGAAGCTTTTGCGATTACACAAATAACTGCACTGTGTACATGAATACGGTTTCACCTCAGAGTGTATAAGTATATGGCTTTTTAAATAGTCTTTCTGATTACATGTATATGTGCACTGAGCACATGAAAATAATTTCTCTCTAGAGTGAGAAAGAATATGTCTTATTAAAGAGTCTTCCCGGTTACACGAATAAGAGCACTGTGAACATGAATACAGTTTCTTTCCAGAGTGAGTAAGCATATGAATTTTTAAGGACTGTTTTAGATTACACGAATAAGTGCACTGAGGACATAAAAAAGGTTTCAGTGCATGATTTTTTGCATTAAATAATAGCTTCAAATCTGCTTCCTTTACAGGAGCAGCCGGAGCCTCAGCTAGATTCGCCAAAACAGAATCTTCTAGTCCCGAGGAACCTGTAAAAAAAGCAAATTATTAATATTATGAAATTATTGTTGGCACGATAGTGCTTCTTGTTGCAAATGAACATGTGCAGAATCCCTCAAATATCAGACTGGAGCAGCAAAGACCAGTTAACTTGATTATAAATTTTCTAAAGTTTACATAGCCAATTATGGATACTTTACAGCACAAAATGTACTTATCCGTTATCTAACCCGCTGGTGTTCCCATCATATGCCAGATCAGAATAATACGAAGTTTCAAATGAAAACTTTGTTGTTTGAGATGTTAAAAACATATTAAAGCCCAAAAACATTACAAACCCGGAAATAACATTAACTAATGGCCAAAACATGAAAAATCCGGTAAAACAACGGGACTCGGAAATCCACGACCGCGGTCATATCAATCTATACGTACATCATATTTTGATATTACTGATTTCATACTGTTAATATTTTTTCAGCTTTTATACTTCGATAGGTGGGCCTGATATAAAATTTTAAATATGTGTGTTCTTTTTGTGTGGAATTAAAAAACAGAAAACAAAAGCGAAGCTGCTTCTGGGAAGAGAGTTTTTGCGATTCGGACGCACTTTTACGGAAGCGATAATAAAAACATTTTGTATTATATATTTTCGGATTATCGGTTCTGAGAAGGTTTTCGGTGGCTGACCAACAGATTTAAGGACCATCAGACTACAAGGAGAGCGACGTCGGCGTCTACCAGCTCAGGTTCACAAAGATTTGCGTAATTTGAATTTTCATAGATTGAATTACTGTATTCAACATTACCTATCGAAGTATTTACGGCAACACGAGTGCTCACCTGCGAGCTGGTCGGCTTTCCTGGAGTACTCGGCGCACTCCTGCTTGATGTCAGGATGCGATATATCTATATCAGTGCAGGGAACTCCGCCTTCTTCTTCTCCGCCGCTCTCGGCTGGAGACTCTGGTTCCGATTTGACGGCAGGAGCAGCACATTCATCCATCGTTGAAGATGTCTCGGCGAGCTCGAAGAAAGATAACCTCTAAAGATGTACGTCCATAGACACCAAGTGAGCAATAGACAAATTATTGAATTACTACGATATGGTCCTACGCGTGCCATCCTTGAATAATATGATATGCCTAAGCCTGAAGTGACGCGAAGTTATCACATTTATTAGCCGAATAAATGAAATAGAATAAAGGCGGGAAATCGCATCTCGCAAACGCATGCAGGTCGTCGACGGCAGACCCATATAAACGGGACCGGACGTCCCTCAACAAAAAAGAACCTAGCGGTTCGTTCATAATGCGAGTTGCAACCGTAGTGACCTTCAGCCCACGTGTTGTGCAATGAACGGAGAATGACGAGGGCTGAAAATAACGGGATTATAAAGGTTTCCTGACAAACAATAGCAGATCTCTAAGGGCGCGCATTGTTTCGAGGAGACGCATCCTGCCGAAGGATATAACCGAAGGTCGTAGGGCCATTAAAGCTGGACCCGTTGTACTGGCGAGAATAAGAAATGTACCGCTACGTGTCCGTTAGCGAGCGTTCAGGGTCGGGACGTGACTAGAACAAAAGACGCAGTTTCTTTGTGCAATCTACTCCTTTAATGCCACGTTGGACGAACCACATGGCTCGAAATATGATGCAATGCTCGAAAATTGAAAGAAATAACATTCCCGCCAATTCAGACTTTAGTTTAATCACTAGAGTATAGTAAATAATAATTAACGTGAACATGATTTTGAAGCGATGAGTACGAATGAATAATGCATATGATAATCGATCACGGTGGGCCTAGCGTTAAGTAGAATAAGAAATAAATAAAAACTAAATTGACTAGGAATAATTAAATGATATATGTAACAAGATATAAGATTTTGTAAGTAGCGTAAGAAATGAATAAATAACTAGATTTAACTAAAGTGTAAATAATTAGGATATAAGATTAATTATAGTCAGCGATAAGACGAAGGAGGAGTCAGTTCGGGTTCGGATCGGGCGTGGCCTCCAGAAGAAGCAAATGGACCAATGGGATGGTGGCCCGTCCCATGACGGGAAGAGGGCGGATCGGCAGTTGGGAGACACCCCATTGTTGGGGTATATAGATGGCCTACACACGGCCCGGAGAGAGTGCTACAGACAGTCGGGAAGAGTTGCGAGGGTGGTAAACGGGGAGAGTTGCCGAAACGAGGCCCGGAGGAAGAAGGGTGCTACAGACAGTCGGGAAGAGTTGCGAGGGTGGTAAACGGGGAGAGTTGCCGAAACGAGGCCCGGAGGAAGAAGAGTGCTACAGACAGTCGGAAAGAGTTGCGAGAGTGGTAAACGGGGAGAGTTGCCGAAACGCGGCCCGGAGGAAGAAGTGAAGATCAGTCAGTCGAAAGTCAAACAGAGTGGAAAACCGAGTCAGTCAGACGTAAAAGAGAGTGGTAAACGGGGAGAGTTGCCGAAACGAGGCCCGGAGCAGAAAGTCGTAAAGTCAAAGAGACCAGTCAGTCGAAGAATCGTGAACTCAGTCGTAATCAGTTGGAAGGAAAAAGAGAGTTGAAGAAAAAGATTGGAAAACACCGAGAGTTGTCAAAACGAGGTCCAGAAGAGAAGTTACCGAGACGCAGTTAAAAGCACGCAGAAGCAGTTCACCGCATATCGTCCAGGAGCAGCCACCCCGCCCGTCCCGAGCAAGCGGTCAGATAGCCTGTCGCCGGAGCACCCGTAGATCCAGCAGGTAGCCGTCCACGCCGGCTGACCACGAGATCACTTCGCCGGCCAGAAGATCCGAGAAATTCACAAGATGACCCGAGGTAGAAATAGTCTTAGATTAAGGTAGTTATAAGCATTTTGTGTATTGAATAAATGTATAGTTTGTGTATCATTGCGTGTTCATATTCACCTGTATCCTTATCTATAACCATGGTAATAATAATGGAAGCGTGATATCCGACGGATGATTCGCGGAGCGAATATTCCATCAGAGTGCGGGGTATCGTTCTGACGAGCGACCAGGAGCATGGTATGAATCATGACCCCTAGACGAACCCCGACTCGAACCGAATGGCGCACAAGTCGTGGCCCCGGTTGTATCAAATACATTGATACGCCTGAATGGTAATTCGTGTCGCGAGTAGATTTTGATTCGGACCGACCAATCATATTTTGATACCATCAAATACTGGGTGTTCTTGGGAATACAGGGACCCGCGTCACTCACAAACTTTTTCTTCCATAATTAGAAACCCAATCCTTTTTTTCTCGGCTATTCATCAGAGATCTATCTCTTCCGTAATATACGCGTAACGCAATAGATTATGTTTGGGTGACGGACACAATTGCCGGGAGAGCTCCCAAAATCGAGTCGATCAGTTGCCTTTTGTCTATGGAGTACATTGTTCCGAAAACATCTCACTCGGGAGCGGTTGATGGCAAAGTAAGCCGGCCGAGTCATCGAGTATATCGCGCAAAAAAAAAGCCACTAAGTTGCGGGCCCATTGTCGCCCCTAGGATAATTAACTTCTAGGTACATAATAAAGTAGCTTTTGTTGAACTCGGGCCGGAGCACATATGCAATGGCCCACCGTGAGCGACGACTGACTATCGCGTCTTTTCTCCGTAGGGGTAAGCAGAGAGGATAGAGCGAATCCCCGCAAGTTGACGTACTCGAATTTGCATCTTCCACCTTCATGCATCTTATGTGGTGCGTAAATCGGACTATACCATCGACAAATGTTCGTCTCATACGTCAAAACAATCTGAATGAGTCTCTGATCAATCGCGAATTTAGATCTAATTGAAGTATACTGATGTAGCGACACTTCCGCGGTAATCTACTCTATACTAATGAACGAGGATAATAGGAATGAAGACAAATAGGGAGATTAAAATATAAATAAATAAAAAAATGATAAATAATTATGTAATTATAACTGGGAAGGTAGAAAAAATATGTAATAGGTGTAAGCGTGTGTATATAAGGCTGATTAAAGAAAAGACCAGGTCCCATATGTACCTAATGCTGAAGCAAAATGAAAAATGAACATACCAAGTAAAATTACTATGAAGATAAATTTAGTCATAATTTGATATGAGAATAATGAATAGCGGTAATGAGGTCACTGGGCTAAAAAATTAATTGACAAGACGGTGTAAAGGGTTTATACTTACGGGTGAGATGAACTCGAAGATTTAAGTGACTTTGTGATTTGGCGGGCACGAATAAATCGTGCAATTAAATATAATTAATTATGAAGAAAGTGACTGGAATCGATAATTAAACCTACAAGCGAAGGTATACTCGCCACGGTTACTTTAAAAGGGCCAGAACGCCATTTTGAAAGTTGGTTGAAAAACGCGATCTGGGGGAGTTAGTTGAAAATGAGGTCCGGGAGGAGGTAGTTGAAGCCGATGTCCGGAAAGCTGGTCGGAACCAAGGTCCAAAGGGACTAGTTGAAAATAGGTGTTGGGAACGGAAGTAGGAAGTAAGAGCTGGAGGGGAGAGTTCATCGGATGAGTTGGAAACACCCAGTGAAAAACAAAAGTAAAGAGTAAGAGTCGGAGATCAAGAGTGGTAACCAACGTCGAAAACGTCCGTTGAAAGTACGCAGTGGAGGACTCGCAGACTTGAACAAGAGATACAGAAGTTGAGGTACGCAGTTTAATACCACACGCTAGTTGAATGCCTGAGTCGCGTGAAAAACAGACAACCGACCGAACGTCGTCAGAGAATGGGAGGATAGACAGCCACGATTCGCCGCAATCTAACCAGGAGCAGCCGCCCAGTCCGCTGTCCAACAGATTACTCAGCAGATAGCCGCCCACGCCGGGGGAAATTATAATTTCGCCAGCCTGAAACCAGGTCTCCGGGAAAAGACTCGCGAGATAATCTGAAGTAGAATTAGTTAGTTATAAATATTTCCACCTGCCCATTGAGTATAACCTTTGATAATAAATGTCTAATTCCTGCATCTTCCGTGTGTTTATATTTACCTGTATTATTCTTGTAAACATGATACTGATGAAGGCGTGATATCTGTAGTGATAACATACTTTAGAATTTAGGTGAAACTGAAGAAAGATCAAAAGAAATTTAATTATTATTTCCATCATGAAAGATTACGGTTAATCAAGTAAAATTTATCGAATTTCAAACTGGAACACACTAAAGTTATTTTTACCCGGAGATCGAAGTATTCGCCACATTTGGTAATTTTTCTATCTGCAATGAAGAACAATCGTATATTTTTAGATTATATCGAATCTATGGATTATATAAAGAATTCTCAACCGATTTCCATCTACGCAGAAAAAAATTATTATACGTCCCCGTTATTACAAAATATAATAAAACAATGGAAACATTACAATGCGCTATTTTCTGTTTAATTTTGTAAATTAGGAATCCTACATCACATTTAAAATTGTAAACTAATTCATAATATAATGGATTCAAACTTCTTTAACCAAATTTACTTCGTATTATTAATGAGGACTTTTCAGAATAGTACTCTACAGTTGGTAGTCACCTTCAGTCGTTCAGATGTCAAGAAGGTAAAAGAGAGAATAGATCATTGCTCAAATGATTTAAATAGTTATTTAAAATTCACCTATGACCAAACTCATGAAAATGATATTCTCTAGTCATGATCTCGACTTTAGAATAGGAATTCGAATGGTCAGATGTTACGTGTTGTCGCCATTATTTCATGGAATTGAAAAAACTAACCCTAACCAAAAAAATGACGAGGTATCTTAAAGCAATTAAGAAATGGATCTACAGAAGAATAAACTCTTAATTAGAGTTACAGAATGTGTAGTATTTAGATTCAATAACTGCTCATTAGTTTATATTTCATTTTGTATTTCATAATTTCACTAGATGCACAGATATTTTATAATTTTTACAACTAAATAAAAAACATACAATACAAAAATATATATTGTATTAATACATAATTTCACATCTGTTTACCGTTATGCGTTTTAAAAATAAAATAAAAAACACAAAACTTTGATAAATCGACTTATCCAGAGAAGTACGTCAGAGAACATCATGACTGAAGAAACTGAGACAATAATTTAGCCAGTCAACTGAAGACCTCTTTCGAGCCGCAATGAATAAAATGACGCAAAGCACCAGTGTTAGTTTTTGGATTCTCAACAGGAAAACGGGTTTTCTTCAGAGTGTGTTAACATATGCCTTTTTAAGGAGTTATTGCGATTACACAAATAACTGCACTGTGTACATGAATACGGTTTCACCCCAGAGTGTTTAAGCATATGGTTTTTTAAATAGTCTTTCTGATTACACGTATACGAGCACTGAGCACATGAAAATAGTTTCTCCCCAGTGTGAGAAAGAATATGTCTTATTAAGGAGTCTTTCCTATTACACGAATACGAACACTGTAAACATGAATACGGTTTCTCCCCAGAGTGTATAAGCATATGATTTTTTAAATGGTCTTTCAGAATACACGAAAACTTGCATTGTGAGCATGAATATGGTTTCTTCCCAGAGTGAGAATACATATGTATTTTTAAGGACTGTTTAAGATTACACGTATAGGTGCACTGTAAACATGAATACGGTTTCTCCCCAGAATGTGTGAGCATGTGGTTTTTTAAATTGTCTATCCGATTACACGAATAAGAGCACTGTGAACATGAATACGGTTTCGCACCAGAGTGTGTAGACATATGTATTTTTAATGAGATTTTGAGATAACATGAATAGGAACACAGAGAACATGAAAACGGTTTCTCCCCAGAGTGTCTAAGAATATGTAATTTTAAGAAGCTTTTGCGAGTACACGAATAAGTGCACTGCGAACATGAATAAGGTTTCACCCCAGAGTGTACATGCAAATGACTTTTTAAATGGTCTTTCCGATTACACGAATAAGCACAGTGTGAACATGAATACGGTTTCTCCAAGGAGTGTGTACGCATATGGCTTTTTAAGTGGTCTTTCCGATTACATGAATAAGTGCACTGAGCACATGAAAATAGATTCTTCCCAGAGTGTGCATGCATATGGTTTTTTAAGTGGTCTTTTCGATTACACGAATAAGTACACTGAGAACATGAAAAAGGTTTCTGTACTGTAAGTGCATGATTTCGAACATGACTTTTTATGTTAAATAGTGGCTTAAATTCTGCCTCCATTTCAGGAGCAGCCGGAGCCTCAGTTGGGTTCGCCAAAACAGACACTTCTTGTCCCGAGGAATCTGTAAAGGAAGCAATTTATTATTATTATGAAATTACTGTTGTTGCATGCAAGTGATACGCTTCCATTCTTTTTTATTGAATCATTTATAAAATTAGGTAAAAATATAATGTATCATGATGTAACGATTGTATGACGCGCGCTTGTTGGTAAGAATGACAGCGTGGAAGAGATAAAAGATATCGTGCTCTCTCTCTCTGTTTTAAACTGTATTGTAGTTACATTCGGTTTGTTCTTATTCGGATAATACTGATTTGATACTTTTAATATATCTGACATTAATGTACCAATAAGCCCTAATAACCCACCAACACCACCACATCTACGTAATTCTAATCCACATGACCAGAGACTTCGACCCAATGTTATTGCAAAGGCGTGTAAGCTCCGTGGACGCAGTGCTAGAAAGACAAACCTATCCCAATCCGTCTTTACGTCACGCAGTCCACTGGAGGCCAGATGGCTAGATTTGAACACCCGACTTGAAAATATCCTACATTCATTTTTCAACAACGTAATATGAGAGCGGAAAGTTTACTTTACGAATCTAGGGGAATCAAGTGCTCACCTGCGAGCTGGTCGACCTTCCTGGAGTACTCGGCGCACTCCTGTTTGATGTCAGGAAGCGATATATCTATATCCGTGTAGAGAATTCCGCCTTCATCAACGCCGCTCTCGGCTGGAGACTCCGGTTCCGACTTGACGGCAGGAGTAGCACGGTCCATGGTTCTAGATGTGCCAACGTGATCGAAGAGAGATAACCTCAAAATTTGTTTGTCCATAGACACCAGGTGAGCCATAAACACATTATTGAGTGCGAATAACCATCAGTGATGGTCACGAAAAGGTGGCGGAAGGGTTAATTAAATTAACAAGCTTTCTTTACATATGTAGCGATCAGAATTCATAACCACCCCAATCTCAGCCGGCATCGACGGCAGCGACAGCCCGGCCGGCTGCTGCTACAAGTCTGGCTCGATCATTCGCCGCTAAGCAATCTCTCCAGTTTCATCGTTTCACAACGGCGGTCTTGCCAGCTCACGCGCGCCAAGCGAGACCGCCGTCTTGCATCACTTCGAAATCCACGCACACATTATACATCTTCATTCTGATCTTTCTTCATGGTTATATCCATCACAATAAACACCTCAACACGCAAGCAACTTGTCTTTCATTTAACCATCGTCCAAACATGTTACACATTTATTTACACAAAGAAAATGAAAATTCTTATCACTACTTATATCAAACTTTATTGAATACGGACTCACCGATTGTTTTAATTGTTTTCCCACTCACTATTTACTGACTATCGTGTCCATTTTCACACATGTGGCCACGTGCTGTCTGCTGCGAGCGCAAGCTGGGTTGGAGCCCGCCCTGGTCCAATTCACGGGCGCAGGCTCTGCATCTTCGCGTCTTCGCCACGCGGTCATCTCGCTCATCTCAGTCGTCTCATCGAGCGCGTCCAGTATCCGCCGCTTGCCTCGAGTCCAAGGCGGATCTTCGGATGCCTTGCATGAGGCACAACGCAGTTTCCTGGCGGCTTCGTCTCGGGGCAAATTGCGATCGGTAAGGAGCTGCCCGAAGGCCAGCCGCAAGCCGGCGGCACCCCTGGATCTGTTATTTAGGATCCGGAGCTCTGTATGGACGAAGTGCGAGAGAGCATCCTGGGCTTGAGTTGGGGCCAATGGCGACTTTTGCACGGAGGAGGGGGGTAGACAACTCTCGTCCGGATGAGGATGCCTGTTTAGAATGGATTAGAGTCGCCAGGCGCGAGGACCATGCACAGTACTTATCTTAAATACTTTAATTTCGCACCCTAAATAATAAATGCAATACACGAACGTAACACGTGATATGCGGTCGTAACAAATAGTACAGTTGAAATTGGACACTCCATTATAAGATATTTTCTTTTCTTTTCCCTTATTTTTTTATTAATTTCACTGTCTTTTTATATATATTTCTTTATAAACCTAATAGTTGTTTTTCTATTTACTATTTAAAAAAAGTCGTATAAATGATTGTTTATTTTTATTACACATCTCTAATTTTTCTAATTACTTAATAGGTTAACTATTTTTTTTAAGTATTTTTTATTTATTTATTAACACATTGATAAAACGGAGGTTGAATATATCATCAGATATCATGACGATGTGACAAAAAACTGGCTTCTACGTAGCCCGACTTGACCAAACGAGCTACCTTAATCAATGGTATATAAAATAAACCTCCCTCTCTGAACCAAATAAAAGAAAATATTCGAGAAGAAATGGCAGCGATAACAGAGTATATTTGCCGAGTAGTTTTCAAAAATATTACTTCCAGTTTAAAAGGATACCAGCGACTTAACCGATCACATTTTGTACACATAGTTTAATTAATTAAAAATAAAAATTTTCTTACTGAACCCATACATTATTTTATTACAGAATTTTTATTTGGAAACATCTTTTGGGACACTTCGAATAACAATTTTAAATAGTTTAAAGAACTGACTGCAATCATGAAGTCTTCAACCAGTCTCTATTCTCTTCAAGATAAAGTGCAGAATGTGGTGTATTTATATTCAATAACTGATTATTTGACCATGCGTTTTTTTTGGAATGTCCTAATTTCATTAGATGTACAAATATTTTATAATATTTACAACAAAATTAAAATAAAATATATATTGTATTAATAAATAATTTTACATCTCTTTACCGTTATACATTTTAAAAACAAAATAAAAATCACAAAACCTGAATAAATCAGATATCCAGAGAAGTACGTCAGATAACTTCATGACTGAAAAACCTGAAGCGGTGATTCAGCTAGTCAACTGTACAGCTTTTTCGGGCTGCAATGAATAAATGAAGAAAGATAATGTCTGTTGAACAGATATGTCACGCGAATAGATCTAAAAGGTTCGGACCAGTAGTAATTTTTGGATTTGCAAGTTTATTTTACGATTAAAGTCATAGATAATATAAAAACGTTTACATCTCAGATTGATTAGGCATGAGGGGTTCCCTCAGAGTGAGTAAGCATATGCCTTTTAAAAGAGCTTTTGTGATTACACGAATACGTGCACTGTAAACATGAATACAGTTTCTGCCCAGAGTGTGTAAGATTATGTATTTTTAGGGAACTTTTGCGATTACACAAATAATTGCACTGTGAACATAAATACAGTGTTTTTCCACTGTGTATAAGCATATGTCTTTTTAAGGAGCTTTTGTGATTACACGAATAAGCGCACTGTGAACATGAATATAGTTTCTCACCAGAGTGTATAAGCATGTGTATTTTTAAGGAGCTTTTGTGATTACACGAATAAGTGCACTGCGAACATAAATACAGTTTCTCCACAGAGTGTATAAGCATATGTATTTTCATAGAGTTTTTGTGATTACACGAATATGTGCACTGTGAACATACATATAGTTTCTCTCCAGAGTGTGTAAGCATATGTATTTTTAAGGAGCTTTTGTGATTACACGAATAAGCGCATTGCGAACATGAATACAGTTTCTCCACAGAGTGTGTAAGCATGTGTTTTTTTAAGGAGCTATTGCGGTTACACGTATAAGAGCACTGTGAACATGAATACGGTTTCACCCCAGAGTGTTTAAGCATATGGTTTTTCAAATAGTCTTTCTGATTGCATGAATAAGTACACTGACCACATGAAAATAGTTTCTTCCCACTGTGAGAAAGAATATGACTTATTAAGGAACCTTTGCTATTACACGAATAAGCGCACTGTGTACATGAAAACAGTTTCTTCCCTGTGTGCGTAGAAATATGTCTTTTTAATGAATCTTTTTTATTACACGAATAATTGCACTGTGAACATGAAAACAGCTTCTGATCAGAATGAGTAAGCATGTGCATTTTTAAGTTGCAAGATAGATAACACGAATAAGTGCATTGAGAACATGAATACGGTTTCTTCCCAGAGTGTGTAAGCATATGGATTTTTAAGGAGGCTTTCCGATTACACGAATAAGTGCACTGCGAACATGAATAAGGTTTCTCTTCTGTAAGTGCATGACTTCTTGAAATATTTTTGGAGACAAATAGTTGCTTCAATTCTGCCTCCCTTGCAGAATCAGCTGAAGCTACAATTGGGATCTCCAAAACAGAATCTTGTAGTCTCGAAGGATCTGTAAAGGAAACAAGTTATTAGAGTTACTATGATTATGAAATTACTATCGGCGCGAAAGTGGATCTTGTTGGACGCAAGTGACAATAATTACTTTAATATTTCATGGATATTACATTTTATGTGTTAGGTGGAGAGATCAGAAGGTTTGGGGTATGGTGGTATGGTTTCCCCACAGATTAACCGATATTCTCTTGCTTGAAACACAAAGCGTGTGGAATATTTGGACTGTGATTCATTGAGTTCATTAAAACAACGTAATACAAAAGCGCCAAAGATTAGAGGAAAGTCGAAACCAGGTGTTGTGGAGGATGTCAGTACGTGAAGTGAAGAAAGAAGTTTGGCCATCCGGGGAGCTGGCTGACGCTATTGCATGCAGCTAGTAGCTACCTTAAGTATTTATGGCTAGTAGTAACATACACCTTTGACTGGATCAGAATGGAGCAGCAAAGATCAGTTATCTTAGTGGCGCATTTTTTAAGATTCATTATAAGTTTACAAAGCCAATTATGGTCTTTTTACACCATAACATGTACTTTTCTGTTATCTGACTAGCTGGTGTTCACATCATATTCCAGACCAAAATAATATGAAGTTTATGAATCCAGAAATGATTGGACCACTAATGATAATTTGTTAATTCGGATACCAAAATAATAATTAAGACATTAAAAATTAGAAAATGATAATAGTTTGGCCAAATCATGAGATATCCGGATAAACATTAGATCCTTCATCTCTTCTCCAAAGCAACCTCGCTACCTGAGGACGAAGCAGGTGATTCAAGTCCACCTGCTTCGAGCTACTGATCGCCAACATGTTCGATAAACGAACAAAAATAGATATAAAATCTTATTTTTTAACGGTCTCATAGGACTCGAAAGTCCATACCAAGATAATATTCGAAATATACTAATTTCAAACTATTACTATCTCCGACATTACAGTACGAATAAACCCTTATAACTCAAATGACAGAACACATGCACGCAATTCTAATTCACATGACTAGAGACTTCAACCCAATGTAATAGCTGAGGCATGTAGGCTCCATGGATGGATTGCTAGAACGACAAACCAGTCGCAATATCCTTTTACTTTACGAAGTCCACCGGAAGCCGGATCGCAAGGACTTGAAAATATCCGACATACATTTTTCAACAATGTAATGAGAGCCGGAATTTTACATCACGAATCCTCCTGGTAATCCAGGAGAATCAAGTGCTCACCTGCGAGCTGGTCAGCCTTCCTGGAGTACTCGGCGCACTCCTGCTTGATGTCAGGAAACGATATATCTATATCAGTGTAGGGAACACCGCCTTCTTCTTCATCACTACTCTGGGCTGGAGACTCTGGTTCCGACTTGACGGCGGGAGTAGCACGGTCCATGGTTTTAAGTGTCCCAGCGTGCTCGAAGAAAGATAACCTCAAAATATATTCGTTCATAGACACCAGGTGAGACATAGACGTATTATTGAGTTTGAATTACTACGATGTGGTCCTACGAGTGCCATTCTTTTATAATACGGAAGGGATTGGGCATTTTTTTTCTTATTAAATTTTTTTTTATTTCACAGTGTTTCAATACATTTTTTTTTATTTTCTTGATAGTTGTTTTTCTATTTACTATTTAAAAAATTTGAGATAAATTCCTACGTGAAAGTACTTAAAGGTACATGTTTTATTTATGTTATATATAATATCTACATTTCTTCTTAAGTTTTTCTAAATACTTTTAACTATTTCTACATATTTTATACTTTTTTTTTAAATATTAATTTAATTTATTAGTTTTTTCTATTAACACATTGACATAAACACAACGCTCTGGTAGTCGCACAATCAATATTTTTGGTGTCACGAGGAAATGGCGGGAGGGTAAATTAAATTAATATGAGTTTCTATATACATATTTACACATTTATTACAACAGAAGAAAAATATGAAAAAGAAAAATTCTTATATCTATCTTATTGACAAATTTTATATCACTAATTGTTTTATCGTTTCGCTCACTTTATTGTCTCCTTCATACTTGTGGCCAGCTGCATGGCCACGTGTGGCCCGCCGCGAGCGCGTGCGACAAGCGGCATCTGGAACCCGCCCCTGGTCCAGTTCACGGACGCGGCGTTACAGATGTGGTCTCCGTGGCCGCGTCCGGTCATCTCATGATGGATGGCCTCCGGTCCTCTAGCGTGAGCGGCTGGAATATCCGCCGCTTGCCTATTATCTCGATGCAAAATAGCGGTCGATATGAAGCTGCCCGGCAGCCAGCCGCAAAGCCAGCGGCAGTGCAGGTCTGGTGTGTTTGACAGATGTAGAGGGAGAGAAACTAGCTTCGGATTACACCCACCCTGGCCAATGCACGGGAGAGGGAGTAGCGACCCTTCATCCGTTATGGATGCATGTTAGGAGCGGGTCGAGGAGGAGCTTGCATTGCCTGGCGCGCGGCCCGCTCAACAATATTTGAATATAGCTAAATATTAATTTAAAATTCGCGCTGAAAATATATTCAGATGGAACTGTAACAACATCAAAAATAATCATTTACTTAGACTTGGTTCCTATGTAAAATAATTAATTATTTAATTGATCGATTTCACTTTGCTTACAACCATATTATGTTTTTAATATCTTGTTCAACTTCGGATGTTTCGAATATTTTTAGAATCAATATTTGCGTGAGAATTGTTACTTTGGATTTGTATGTATGTGTGTATAACAGGAAAGCGTATAGATGATCGGTGGGGCCAAGGTTTATAAGAGACTGTCATTGTGGAACGGCCCTCTTATCCCATCGGTCCTTCCTATAGAAATAAGTAATATCTAAACATATCATTGAACCTTACTGTAATTATATTCTTGGATTATATAGTTTTGTTACCAGTCCTACCGAGTTTTACTCTACTTAACTTGTGCGTACAATTAGGGGTATAAACCCAAGGGAATCTGTGATAGGACCAAAGGTCACTACAATTAGCGAGTACAATATCAGAAGTCTAGCGCCCAATTTCAATAAATAGCTGTGGATACTTCTCGCCAAGAATACCGCCATAAAAGTGAAGTGGAATGGAATAAAAAAGTGGACACTGAAACAATGCTAGATCGATCTCAATCACTTCGTGTCGATTTACAGGATTCTAAAGTTTTAGCCAGACTGATGGGAAAAAGCGATATAAACCTGGAAACTGCAATATTTATAAGGCCATGTTATGAGATATCCAAAATGATAACCCAGTTATAAAACCATCTTCTGCATCTCATCATTAAAACAAAATTGTGAACAGAAGATGCCCTGGAAGATGGAAGACATCCTGGCTGGGAAATCTGAGATAATGTTTCGGAAAATTCTCAGTCCAACTGTTTAGTAATGATGCAAACAACATAATGATTGCTGACGTCCAATAACCGGAAAGCTACATAAAGAAGACGTTAGTTGTACAGTTTTGTCCCCTCAAGCTTTTGTGGAAGTCTGTCATCTACACAAGCCGCTGACGGCCTCTGAACGCACCCCGCATATACCTGCGTGTAAAACCGGGCGGATGCCAACGGAATTCGTAAGGCCAGCTTGTGCGCGGTGCCCACGCTGCCGCCTACCCTATCACAAATTCATTTAATTCATTATATACTTTACTTACTTACCATCACGCTGTTTCTCCGCAGGGGTAGGTAGAGAGGATATAACCCCACATTCTTCTGTTTTGACACACAATTCTCGCCACATCCATATTCATGCATCTTCTCATTCAAGCTCGACGATTATTGAGCCATCTAACTAGACCATCTTCCACTAACTGGTTAACCTGGTCGTACCTAGGCTTCCGCGAACGTCTTCTACTTCTGCTAACATCAACACTTGCATCATATATCTTTCTTACCATTCTCTCCTCATTCATCCGTTCTATACGACCAAACCACCTAAGTGATCATTTCTTAATCTTACTCACTATACTTAGATCAGCTTTACATTCTTACCTTATTTCTTCATTTATTCTGTCATAAATAGATCTGTCACATGTACGCCTAAGTGATCTCATTTCCACTGCAATCAGTCTTCCTTCGTTCCTTTCTGCCAGCTCCAGACCTCATATCCATACTTCAGTATCCGTATATATAAAATTGATTTTATATGTATATCATTATAATTCATACATTTAATTAGAATTTAAAATATCACAGACCTATATTTTGAACAATTACAACTTCACAATCGGAAAGTCTTCTCCTGATAATATGTAAGGTGTATCAATATGTCCAAAATTTAATAAAAATTCATGATTAATTCTGGCGTCTCCTATTGGTTTACACAAAGGTATTTAAAATTCCGTAAAAACAGTAGATGGCTTTCAAATAATAGAACGATTAAATGTATTAATTTTAAAAAAGTATAACCATATAGGTTCGAAAATTTTTCGTCAAAAATAATGTCGCTGTAGCATAGTTGGATAATGAACCTTGTGCGCATATTATTCGGTAAAATTGTTTTTATATGTATATCTTTACAATTAATACATTTAATTGGTATTTAGTATTTTTTTTCATTAAATTTTCTGCCACATGCCACTGTCTATCGCTGAATATCATCGTATCGACATGATAAGGAGACTTGAATCATTTGAAATGTTGATGTACCGTCAAATGCGCCAACTTTGCTTCTAGGTGTATCTTTGCCCATAAGGGAAGATTTAAGTTCAACTTGAAATATTAAAAAAGTATTGAATATGCTAACAATATTTCGCCTGTAGTAGAAAATTCAACATTATTTTGGCAATATTACAAATCTGCTTTGTTTCTAATGTGAGTCAGTCGCCTGTTAAAGCTTGTGCAGACGGGGTGTCGTTTTGTGGTGCCAATTTTGTGTTTCACAATTTGGAGACGGCTCGGTAACATTGACCAATCATTTTTTGGCTTACGAATTGTTAATTAAACTTCCGTATTTATTTACAACTTAGTCTTTACCTGGACAATTACAATATATATTATCCATAGGTCCGTAAAGGCCGTATTTCGATGAAAATAAGAAGTGGGCAAAGTTGGCTAAAATTGCAGGTAATTTTGCCCACATAAAAAAAATCGAATTTTGACCTTTTTTATTGTATTTTTCCTGTTTTTGTTTTCAAAAATACAATTGTGCGATCATGTTACTGTCTCTTGTCATTTAAAAAATATATCTCTTCTTAATATATTTTCGAGAAATATCAAGTTTTAATGAAAAAGCGGTCAATGTTGGAGCATTTCACGGTACAGAAGAATACTCAATGGACGGAGAAGATGTTTTTGTTTTTGTTGGAAAAACATTTAATATTGTTAATAACTGAATACAAATACGGATATTAATTAAACAATATTTATTATAATGACGCGTTATCTCACTAAAGCTAAAATTTTAAAATACATACTGTAAAATTAAATTTTAAATCAATTTAAAGTAATTTATTTTGAAAAACTCTTTTCAAAATATGTTTCGGAGAAATAAAGAGAAATAATTGACATTACTCTCAAAATTTCTATATATCGGACATGTGATGCGTTACCTAGAGAAGTATTTCAGACAAAATGGTGGTTGATGAACTTGAAGCTATAGTATGGCCAGTCTAAGATGAGGTACGAGAAAAAAACGGTATCTTCCCAGTGTTAAGTATTCGTAATATATATTTATTGAAACAAATTTTATTTTACAATTAAAAGGAAAGAAAACGTTCAAATGTTTACTCCCCAGAATGATCTAGCACAGGTAGTCATCTAGTGTGAGTAAATATATGCCTTTTTAAAGAGCTTTTACGATTACACGAATACGTGCACTGAGAACATGAAAAAAGTTTCTCCTCAGAATGTCTTAGAATGTGTATTTTTAAGGCAAATTTACGATTGCACGAAAAAGTGCACTGTGAACATGAAAACGGTTTTAACTCAGAGTGTGTAAGCATATGCCTGTTTAATGTGCTTTTGCAATAACACGAATAAGTGCACTGTGAACACAAATACGGTTTCTCCCCAGTATGTGTAAACATATGTCTTTTTAGGGTGCATTTGTAATAACACGAATAAGGGCACTTTGAACATGAATAACGTTTTTCCCCGCTGTGTGTCAGCATGTGGATGTTTAAGGAGCTCTTTTTATTACACGAATAAGTGCACTGTGAACATAAATACAGCATCTCTCCAGAGTGTGTAAGCATATGGCTTTTTAAGGTGCGTTTGTAATAACACGAATATGTGCACTTTGAACATGAAAACGGTTTTTTGCCAGAATGTGTAAGAATGTGATTTTTTAAGTCGACTTTACGATAACATGAGTAACTACACTGTAAACATGAAAACGGTTTCTTTCCAGAGTGTGTAAGCATGTGTTTTTTTAATGGGCCTTTATTATAACACGAGTAAGTGCACTGAGCGCATGAAAACATTTTTTTCCCAGAGTGCGTAAGAATGTGTATTTTTAATTCGAATTTCCGATTACACGAATATGTGCACTGTGAACATGTAAACGGTTTCTTCCCAAAGTGTGTAAGCATATGAGTTTTCAATGAACTCTTGTAATTACACAAAAAAGTGCACTGAGAACATGAAAATGGTTTCTCTCCAGTGTGAGTAAGCAAATGGATTTTGTAAGAACTCTTGTAATTACAAGAATAAGTGCACTGCGAACATGAAAACAGTTTCTTCTCAAAGTGTGTTAGCATATGGTTTTTAAAAGAGCTCTTGTAATAACACGAATAAATGCACTTAGAACATGAATACGGTTTCTCTCCAGTGTGACTAAGCAAATGGACTTTAAAGGAACTCTTATAATTACAGGAATAAGTACATTGAGAACACGAAAACAGTTTTTTCCCAGTGTGTTTAAACATGTGAATTTTTAAGGAGTCTTTCCGATTACACAAATAAGTGCAGTGAGAACATGATATCGGTTTTATTAAGGTTTTTTCGGTGCTATATAGTAGCTTCAATTCTTCTTCTCTTCCAGGAATAGGCGGAGCCACAGTTGGGTTTGCCAAAACAGATTTTTCAGGTCTCGAGAGGTCTGTAAAGTAAACAAAATAATTATATTACGAAAATACTTCTTGTTGGATGCAAGTGACAATTCTTCTAGTCCCATTTTTTAGCCCACGAAGAATTGTAGGCGAGCAGTTGTTGGTGAGCAATTTTCAGCACACATGTTTTATCCCCGTTCCCTTCCATCAAAACCTTTCTCTCTGAAAAAATTTTACTACAATGTCATTAGTACGCATACAATACAGTTAACGTTGTTGTTGATGTATTACCGATCTATAAATTACCCTTTAATGGTTACACCGTGCCAAACTTATAACTTGTCCCCAAATTCTATTTCATATTAAATTGAAACACCATTGTAATTCATCAAATTTCTCTGAATTCAATGTTTAAATTCGTACATTTCAGAAACCATAATAAAGTTACATTAACGCGTCAATTTCAGCAATGTTTTAACACAAACGATTTTTAAATTCGTCGTGAAGTACGACTCGGACAATGAACAGACTTCTAAAATGCATCATGACCGTAGAAATTACAGCTTACTTGCGAGCTGGCCGGCCTTCCTGGAGTACTCGGCGCACTCCTGCTTGATGTCAGGAAGCGATATATCTATATCAGTGTAGGGAATGCCGCCTTCTTCTTCATCGCCGCTCACGCCTGGAGACCTTGGCTCAGACTTGACGGCAGGAGCAGCACGGTTCATCGCTTTATTAGATGTCTCGGTCAACTAAGCACGATAACCTCTAAATGTGTATGTTTATAGACACCAGGTGTGCCATAGACTAATTATATTATTGATGATTTATACACTATAAAATTTATAATTATTTACTGACTTTGATGAAGCAGGTGGTGGGATAAGATCCAGTGGACTGTATCGATTACAATAATTCAGGAAAGAAAGTAATGGCAAATGGATTTGGCCTGCCTTGCTTTAAAGTATTTGGTCGAACGTCGTTTTTACCTGCAGTTGACTCGCACCTTTTTGTGAAGAACCGAGACATCACTGCACTTCTGGAGATGTTTAGAACACCGACCTCTTCGTTGTCCTAGTATTACGCACGGTGCAACTTTCGGACGGTAAAAAAAAAACACAGAACTTGACAGTTCGGTGTCAGAAGGCAATCTGTTCCTACGTTGGCGAAATTCCTAAATCACTAGTTGGCCAGAGCGGGACAGGTATATATTAAAGTTTATATTCAAAGGACAAAATACACATGGCGTAGGTGCTCAACTTGCGTCAACATCGGGTATGTTGATTTATTAAAAGTATGAATATGATAGAGCTGGTTGGATGATGATGTTGAATTTAAAGAAATGCTCTTTATTATATTATTATCGCACTCCGGTAATACTTCGCTCTGCGATTATTTCCAAATATTAGATTGTTAATTCTATGGTTATAGAAGGCGACAGGCAAATATTCAAACTGTAGATTGGTTGATTATTCCTTAGACATATATATATATATATATATTAATGGGCAGACAGATTTTTTTATCATTAAATTATATAATTATAACTAGGTACCTTATATCTATAACGCGTTATTTTATCGGAGCCGGCGTCGCGTCCGAATCTCGACATCTATTATCAATATTTTTGTTAACTTATTTTTAAAGATTAAATTACGTTACCTCTAAAAACCTGCTGGTTCCATATATTATGCTAGGCCAAGCATTGTATTATATTTTATTTATAAATTAGATTCCTTTCTATAACTGAAAACATCTTTTCATTTATCTTTCCCACGAATTAATAGTAAATGTTCCATGTTTGCAGTGTGCGAATGACAGAACAAGGTTGGTATGCGTTTCTGAAGTGAAGAATTCGCTATTTTAATATTATCCACAGACTTGGTAGTGAAGAGGATAGAACACCGTTCTTTACCCTAACGATATGGAAATATAAATAAAATAAAAATGTTTATTTTTACTAATACTTTGTGAGGTTAAGGCTGGCGGTCTATTATCCAACGGTCAGATGAGCGTATGTACGTGCCTACTTACCATAATGTTGAGTCTACCCATGATAATTACTTGGAGAAAAATATATTAATGGGCAAATAGAAAGGAAGTATGCAAATAATAAAATATGTCAAATCAACGTAGTTTATTTTATAACAAAACATAAATTTTACAGAGAAATCACGTGGTTCAAATTCAAATTACATCAAATAGTTCAAAACAATAAATAATAACTGTCTCTAAGAAGCATAAACAATGCAAACACAAAGGCCAACACGCTGATAGCAAAATACCTTGACTTGACAATAATAATTACATTTTTATTGTTCCAGTTAAAAAAAATAATAGCATAGTAATCAATCTATGAACTAAACAAATAACATCATATCACATGACGGAAATTACTAAAACAAACTCGACATAAAAATAAGAGTACAAGAGATAATTATTGTCTTCTCAGAGTCGATCCAATCACATCATATCAATGGCGTAGCTACTGAATAACAGCACGGACCTAACAACTTACCGTCACTCCGTTTCCCCGCGGTGGTAAGAAGAGAGTATAGAGCGCCACACTCATCAGTCCTGACACACAAATCACGCCTCATCCACATTCATACATCTTCTCATGCAAGCTCGCAGATAGTTGAGGCTTGTAACAGAACCATCCTCTAGTATCTAGTTTACCTGGTCCTCTTTGGTCTGGTTATTTCTGACGCCATCAACACTCGCTTCACATATCTCTCTCAACATTCTCCCTTCATTCATCCGTTTCATATGACCAAACCACCCAAGTAATCGTTGCTTTAAATTATTTCCTCATTAAGATTTTTCACGCATACGCCCAAGAGATCTTATTTCCACTGCAGTCAGTCTACTTTCGTTCCTCTTCTCCCAGCTCCAGGTCTCACTTCCATTCCAGGAGTCGGTACCAGGTACCGTACCTATTTGATGACAAAATAAATAATATCCTATTAAATTTTCATCACATTTGGTCATCTGGCATTTTTGTCACAGATATTCATGTCGACTTCGCCATCAGTCGCTAGTGCTGCACCCAGGAATGAACATAATATTTCTCCTAATTCATCGATGTATGGTAATATACAACTGACTTTCTTTTAAATATTTAGTACGGTAAACTAAAAGAAAATCCGATTATCTTTAGTTTTCGGATAAATATCAATTCAAAATTTAACAATCTACCGGCAACGTAGCTCCTCCCGCTTTTTCCGTGAACCGAGTGACTAAGAGCGCGCACATTCCGTGTTACATTCTAAGCACTATACTGAAGCATGCGCGGCTATGTTGAATTTTATAAATTGATGTTACAATTATAAGAAAAGAAGATTAATCCAGTACTTATGGCATAGTTTCATTTTGAATTTATGTAGTTTCTCCTCCTTTCTTCTAAAATCTGGCAAGTAATTGAAAATATATAAAAACGGTTTAAAACAGCATAATAAAGCTCAAGTTAATTTTGCGATTAATTGCACAGCGAACGAGAAAACGTTTTCTCCTTAGATTGAGTGGGTATAATGTTGTCATCTAGTATGTCTAACCATATGCCTTTTTAGGGAGCCTTTATAATTACACGAATAAATGCACAACGAACATGAAAACAATTTCTCCGCAGAGTGAATGAGACTATGTTTTTTTAAATCACATTTTTGATAACACACATACGAGCACTGTGAACATGAAAATGATCTCTCACCAGAGTGTATAAACATGTGCCTTTTTAATCTGCTCATCATATTACAGTTATATGTGCACTGAGAGCATGAAAATGGTTTCTCTCCGGTGTGTTTCAGCATGTGGATTTTTAAAGAGCCTTTTTGAATACACGAATAAGTGCATTGAAAACAAGAAAAAGGTCTCTCCCCAGAGTGTATCAACATGTGCCTTTTTAATCTGCTCATCAAATTACAGTTAAAATTGCACTGAGAACATGAAAATGGTTTCTCTTCAGTGTGTTTCATCTGGTGGATTTTTAAACAGCCTTTTTGATTAGACGTATAAGTGCACTGCGAACATGAAAACATTTTTTTCCCAGTGTGTTTAAACATATGCCTATTAAAGGAGCCTTTATGATTGCACGTAAAAGAGCACTGTAAACATGAAAACGGCTTCTCCTCAGAATGTTTTAACATGTGCGATTTTAACATGCCTATCCTATTGCACATATAGGTGCAATGAGAACATGAAAACAGCTTCTTCCCTGTGTGAGTAATCATATGACTTTTTAAGATGTCTTTGCGATTACACGAATAAGTGCACTGTGAACATGAAAACGGTTTCTCCGTTATGTGTGTAAGAGTGTGCCTTTTCAAGATGCATTTCCGTTTACACGCGAAAGTGCAATGAGAACATTTAAACGGTTTCTCTTCAGAGTGTGTAAGCATATGGTGTTGTAAGGAGTCTTTTCGATTACACGAATAAGCGCACTGAGAACATGAAAAAGGTTTAACCACTGTCAGTGTATGACTTTTTTTGGCGGTAAATAGAAGCAGCTTCAATTCTGCCTCCTTTTCAGAAGCAGCCGGAGCAACAGTTGGGTTCACCAAATCGGATTCTTCAAATCTTGAGAGATCTGTAAAGGAAACAAATTATAAATATTATGAAACGGTTGTCAGTGCGTGAAGTACAGATACTAGCTCGGCCCCCCGGGTCGCTGAATGACGGTGGTGCACGCAGCCATCACCCTGAGTATTCATGGCTGGAAGAAGCGAACAGCCTTGCCGGCCACGTTCAGTTTGGTTCTCCTGTGAATGACTGACGTGATTGGAGGTGATACCCCTACACAGAATTATAAATAATTGGATTGATAGTGGAGTCTTCAAGGCAAATTAATACACAGTATCGCTTGAAACCTGTAAATAACAATATTTGGCCAAATCATGAAATATCCGCAAAAAACCTAAGATCCTGCATCACTCAAAGTAATTTTGCTAGAAGAAGATATGAGTGATCAACATAATTTTTTAAGATTTATTAACTTCAAACTGTGTATACCCGTTGAACAATAAAATAACGATTTTATAGTAAGCACTCTGAATTTTTAACTTGTCGTGAAGAAGAACTTTAAGTGATTTATTATTTTTATTTAAAATAGTAAATTGCATACTGGACGCCCCTAATTTAACTGAACTGATTGTATACCGCGTTCCCGCGCGGAATACCAGGTCGCCGGCGCTGTTCCATGTAAATGTATCATATACGAATTTGAATAGTAATGGGCACACACAAAGACTTCACAGACTTGAGAACAATTTTGGTGTTCTAGATATATTTCCAATATTCAATTATTAAATATCAGAACGATATTTTTGATGCTGTTGAGTGAAAGGTACAATTGATTTTGATACTAATTCTGCGATAAACGAAAAATTTTACTGTTTTTCTGTCTTTAACCATAATTTTTATTGTTTGTTTTGCTTATTAGTTAATTTTTAATTTATATTTTAAAGCGATATATGTATATTCTATAAATTTCTATTTGTATATAAATAATACAAGCTAGTTGTATAGCTGCTCTTGTTTTTTAATACCTAACCAATTCTAAAAGTCCATAAGTCCTTAAATTAATAAATAAAATATTCCGGAAGACGGAGAATGTTAAAGACTCCTGAAGGCGAATTTGCGTAGACGTGGCTTGATTCCTGAACACTGTAAAACAGCGGCCCATGATCGAGGATAATGCCGTCACAAAGTACATTGTGCCGGGAAAACATGCGAACGGAATAGGATTGACGCAAGTAGCGATAAAAGGAGAAATAGGAAGTAAACTCTTAAAAACTTTTAAAATCCTTACAACTCTTGACGCAAGTCGAGTACCTACTCCCAGTGAATTTTGTCCTTCCAACAGATTGCATTTCGACACGAAACAATCAACATCAGTGTTTCTTTTAACGTAGAATACGAGAGTAACGCCGAGTGTAACGCTAGAACCACAAAGAAGCGGTATTCTAAACATCTCCGAATATGCATATATATCTCCGTTCTTCACTACAAAAGTGCGAGTCAACGGGAGGTGAAAATTGACGTCCAGCCCAGGACCGAACTACACATTTTGTCTACAACTATATTATAGTAGAAAATCTTTTTTATGACTTGTGATAGTACCTTAACAATGCATAAATTATAAAAACTGTACAGGTAATTGCTTTAGAACAGACCACGTCTAGTAAAGTAATTACCTTTATACTATTTTATACTAAAAATATTAATTAAATTTTTTTTAAATAGGTTCCTAGTCGCACTGATCCTCACAATCAATAACCGTAGAAGGCATCATCCTCGAAATAAGAGAACGCTGAATACTAATGTCAGAAACCCTAACAAAACAGATAATCGAACACATCCACGAAATTTGAATCTATATGCAATGGATACTTCAAACAAATGACATGTCAAATTCATAAATTACAGAATTCACCAGACTCAAATTCTTCCGTAAATTGGGACTATTCCCATTTACAATAAAATTCAGACGCACAGCCTTCTAAAATACACCGAGGACACATAGCCACCCTGCGTCTAGTGCGAGAGTTTCACTTCACGAATTGGCAATCCAAGGGAATCGAGAGCTCACCTGCGAGCCGGTCGGCCCTCCTGGTGTACTCGGCGCACTCCTGCTTGACGTCAGGAAGCGATATATCTATATCAGTGTAGGGAACTTCGGCTTCTTCTTCTCCGCCGCTCTCGGCTGGAGACTTTGGTTCAGACTTGATGCCAGGAGCGCGATCCATGGCTTGAGACGGCCCAGCGAACACGAAGAACGATATTTTTAAACTGTGTACGGCCATAGACACCCGGTGAGCCATAGACGAATTATTTAATTAATCTGCGGTGTGGTCCTACGCGTGGTTTCCTTGTATAGTGGTCGTGATTTTCTTTTCTTTCTTCACATTTCGTGTGTGATGGGTATTTCGGCGCGAAGTATTAAAATGAATTTAAGTTTTAAATATAGACGCGGCCGAGCCCCTGCCAACGCTAACTCCCATGCTCACCGCACCGCAATTTTAAGTTATCGGCCGGAAAAGCGTATGGTAGGTTATCCGCTCTCCCGCAAACAGTGGATTGCAAACAGTGGACTCTCTCTCATCCTGCGTATCAAATTTACATCTGCTCCCGGGGAGGCTACTGGTCGGCGGCTTGCCTCCAGGCAGCTCATATCCGACCGCCATTGCTTACGAGACGAAATCATCCATCAAGCCCCGAAAGGATACTGCGACATGCCTTCTTGGGGCGCTTCATACTTCGCGCCTCGGACCAGCAGATATTTTCCCGCCGCGCACCTAGGAGAATGGAACTCGACCAGCGCCTGACGACCCGGAAGCAGCCATTGAAACCACATGGAGAAGACACGTGACTAGAACGTAACCGCAAAGTCCGCGCCCGTGAACTGGACCAGGGACTGGCTCCAATCAGCACGTGGTCGCGGTTGGCCGCATATAGCCGCATGTGTAAAAATTGATATGATAATTAAGGAACAGAGTAGAACAATGTCTCGTGTGAGGATTTTATTAACCAATAGAAACAATATTAGTACGTACGCTACGTCGTAAATAAGATTAGATAGAGATAGTAATAAGAACTTCCTGTTAGAATGCAAATAATATGGCTTGCGTAATTAAAATGCTCTTTCATGTCACCTCCTCGTAACTATCAATAATATTATTTTGATTGCGCAACGACCAAAGCGTTAGCGTCATATCATAGGGTTATAAATGACAATATGATAATCCGGATGCGAAATGAAAAATACTTCGCCATCTTATGACATCAAAAAGTAAAATTAATCACGGTTAACAAAATATTATACAAAATGTCCTAGTAGTGATATACGAAATAAAAAATTGATTTTTACCTACAATCGTATGTGAATAAAAATATAATTAATAATGTGAATAAAATATAATTCACTTATCTTACGAGAAGTCGGTGGGATCTTTGACTACCGCAAGCTAATTTGACAGGAACACAAAATATTTAATTATGTACCTAAAGGTTTGTGATTATTTAATAAGCTGCTAGCATTATTAAGGAAGCTACCAGTGTTGCTTCTTCGCGTAGGTTAAGTACAAAATGTCTAGTATTTATATTTTCTTTTGTATTTCATACTTTATTACACCTAATCCTATTTAATATAATGTGACATTTTCTAAAATGTTGTATACTAAATGAGAGAATGTTTTAAAATTAATACAACTAAATAAAAAACATACACATGCAAATTGAATATAGAAATATTTATTGTAAAAATATTTTCAAATAACCTTATATATTAATTGTTACATGTTACAAAAAACACACTAAAAGTCACAAAACTAAAATAAATCGTTTATCCAGAGATGTCGAAGAACTCGTGACAGTGGTTTGGCCAGTCAACTGTAGAGCTCTGTCGGGCCGCAGTAAATAATGTAATGTTAGCCAACGTCTGTCGAACGAACAAGGCACGAATATAAAAAGAGATGAAACGGTTTCCCCTCAGTGTTATTTGGATTCGCAAAATTAGTTTAACAATCGAAAGGCATGGAAAACATGTTCATCCCACATTGACTAGGCATGATGGTTTCAACGTGTGTGAGTACGCAAATGCCTTTTAAATGAGCTTTTGTGATTATATGAATAAGTGCACTAAGAACGTTAAAGCAGTTTCTCCACAATGTGAGTAAGAATATGCTTATTAAAGGAATCTCTGCGATTACACGAATAAGCGCACTGCAAACAAGAAAACAGTTTCTCCCCGGTGTGCGTGAGAATATGTCTTTTTAAGGAACCTTTTTGAAAACACGAATAAGTACACTGAGAACATGTAAACAACTTTCTCTCGGTGTGAATAAGAAAATGTTTTTTCAAGTCGAATTTTTGATTACACGAATACGTGCACTGAGAACATAAAAACAATTTCTCCACAGTATGAGTAAGAAAATGTCTTTTTAATGAACCATTTTGATAACACGAATATGTGCACTGAGAACATGAAAAAAGTTTCTCCCCAGTGTGAGTAAGAATATGCCTTTTTAAGGAGCCTTTCTGATTACACGAATAAGTGCATTGTGAACATGAATACGGTTTCTCAGCAGAATGAGTACGCATATGTATTTTTAAGGAGGCTTTGTGAATACATGAATAAGTGCATTGAGAACATGAAACCGGCTTCGCTCCAGTATGAGTCATTATGTGTACTTTTAATTTGGATTTCTCATTACATGCATAAGTGCACAGAGAACATGAAAACGGTTTCTCCCCAGTGTGAGTAGTCACGTGCCTTTTAAAATCATACTTTCTATTACTTGCGTAAGTGCACAGTGAGCATGAGAACACCTTCTCTCTAATGCGTGTGCGGTTCTTTGAGATATTTTCTGCGGTATTAATTATATTTAATTCAGCTTCCCTTCCATGGTCAGCCGGAGGTACAGTCGCCGGAACAGAATATTGTATTGTCAAGAGATCTGCAAATTAACAAATAACATAAATATTATATTATGTAATTGTCGTTTACCTGATAATGCTTCTACTTGGGTGGATGGGTTTGATAATATTGTTAATAAATACAATTATAAAGGTCAAATAGGAATATCGTTAGTTGGTGCTAAAATAGATATCAGTGAGAAGAATTTTAATAAAATCACAACAACTTTGAAGATTTTAGCACTCAATTTGGTTTGCCATTTCAATGAATAGACTTACGTCAGAACAACGCTTGCTAATTGCGCAATTTTTTTTCGAAAATCGTAGTTCAGTTCGCGAAACTTACCGAGCACTACGATCATTTTACGGCCAATATAATCGTGCATCCGAGGAAGCAATTCGAATTAATTATATGGATCGTTTTTGAATTACGTATACTCTAATTGATAATACGCATCCGCGGAGACGTCGTACAACGCGCACCGAAGAAGCTGTTGCCGCAGTGGAGCGGTGTATTGAAGAGGACACGAATTACTGCCTTTATCGTTTCTCAATTAAATGGCATTAACGTGGAAGAGCTGTGGTTTCAACAAGATGGCGCAACAAGCCACACAGCGCGCGCCACAATAAACTAATTGAACGAAACATTCGCAAAATTTCGCGGACGTGAATTGACCTCCAAGATCGTGTGATTGTAAAGTCGCTAGTCTACGCCGATAAACCAGAGACAATAGACAACTTGGATTCCAACTTTCGTCGCTTTATTGCCGATATAGGACCAGCTGCTCCAAAAAGTAATCAAAAATTTGACAGATTGCGCTTTATTTAATAAAGAATAATAATTGATCAATTTCACAAATATCGTTTTCAAGCACGTAAACATAAAGTTAAATAATTACTTAAATATTTTTTTTTAATACTGCGACATTACACAAACTAACATAATAAATAAACATAGCGCACTTTTATTTTGGCCATTCTATATTTTATTTATGTGAAAATCACAACGAGGAGGCGAAACGTGAGAAATTCAATAATAAATAATTAAATGACGATGATGTAACCATTAAAAATCCCAACTATCGTGACAACACAAGTTAATTTCTTACTCGCCCTGTTGTGGACGCGCAACTATTTAATCGTAGCGTTTTTAAAAATACGAAAATTGAAAAAATGTCAACAAATTAATTATTTTAATTTGTAAAATGTTGTTAATTTGTTTAAAAATAATTTGCCTCTAAACTCTTGGCTTTGAGATTATAAGAAAATATATTTCGTACATGCAAGAACAATTCATTTAAGGTAATTTAGTGGAACACTGAAAACGAATTTAATGGTCGCGGTATTCCTTGTAATGCCTATACTATCTTAATTATGGCAAATAATATTCACTTTATTTGTTCAGCATTAGTGTAAAGATCATATCTAAGTACCGTCAAATGCGCCAACTTTGCCTCTAGGGGTATCTTTGCCCATAAGGGAAGATTTAAGTTCAACTTGAAATATTAAAAAAAGTATTGAATGTGGTAACAATATTTCATTATCAAGGAAAACACATTCTTATTGTGAAGTTGTAATTATTCAGAACATAGGTCTGTGATATTTTAAATACTAAATTAATGTATTAATTATAAATATATACATATAAAATCAATTTTGTCGAAAAATATTGTTTTTGCGTCACCGGGATAAATAGAGATTCAGGTTCGTATCCCGGTGACGCAAAAACAATATTTTTCGACAAAATTGATTTTATACGTATATATTTATAATTAATACATTAATTTAGTATTTAACAATATTTCGCCTGTAGTAGAAAATTCAACATTATTTTGGCAATACTACAAATCTGCTTTGTTTCTAATGTGAATCAGTCGCCTGTTAAAGCTTGCGCAGACGGGGTGTCGTTTTGTGGTGCCAATTTTGTGTTTCACAATTTGGAGACGGCTCGGTAACATTGCCCAATCATTTTTTGGCTTACGTATTGTTAATTAAACTTCCGTATTTATTTACAACTTAGTCTTTTCCTGGACAATTACAATATATATTATCTAAAGGTCCGTAAAGGCCGTATTTCGATGAAAATACGAAGTGGGCAAAGTTGGCTAAAATCGCAGGTAATTTTGCCCACATAAAAAAAATCTAATTTTGACCTTTTTTATTGTATTTTTCCAGTTTTCGTTTTCAAAAATCCAATTGTGCGATCATGTTACTGTCTCTTGTCATTTAAAAAATATATCCTTCCTTAATATATTTTCGAGAAATATCAAGTTTTATGAAAAAAGCAGCCAATGTTGGAGCATTTCATGCATTAGTTATGAAAGGGAAATTAAGACAAGGGTTCAGGAGTCCACAGTTCAACTACTAAAATAATTATCGTCACTACGTTTGTTAAACGGACGTCATAAAATCTTCGTCTTTAACGGTATCATTGAACTCGAAAGTCCAACAATGACAGAGGACAATAATACTGATCACACACTCAAATTTGAACATTTCTGCTAATAGAGTACTTCTTATGTCAGAAACCAGTGTCAGTAATCCGAATTCATATGAAAATGATACTTCAAACCAATGTGACGTCAAATTTATCGATTGCAGAATTCACCAGAAGAAATTAATCAAAATCTTCCCGAAAGCTTGACGTAAATATGAAATTTATAAATTTATCATAAAATACAGACGAACAGCCTTATAAAATACGCCCTGAAATGCGAGTGTGAAAATGTGACTTTACGAATGGGGAATCGAGTGCTCACCTGCGAGCTGGTCAGCCTTCCTGGAGTACTCGGCGCACTCCTGCTTGACATCAAGAAGCGATATATCTATATCAGAGTACGGAACTCCGCCTTCTTCTTCATTGCCGCTATCGGCTGGAGAATTTGGTTCAGACTTGACGGCAGGAGCGGCACAGTCCATGATCCTAGATGTCCCAGCCAACTCCATAGATAAGCCAACTCGAAGAAATTAAAATATGTTTAACCATAGACGAATTATTTAGTTAATCTGTGGTGTGGTCCTACGCGTGCGAACTTTATTTGTCGTTAACGCCGTTTAAGTTAATTCAATTATATTAAGTTTTTTGGCACTTGACTTGTTGCCTCATTCGTTCATACTAGATCATGCGTACCTTCAGTTCGCTATTTATCCAAATTTTAGCCTGCGTCTCTTCGTTCCTTTTTTTCTTAACCTGTCATTAAGCACGAAGAAACACGAAAATGTCGCAGTAATTAATAGTTTCTCCAACTGTAGCAAGTTCAATGTGCGCTTGGAACTTTATGCGGACTGACTGCCGTCGCTTATTAATTAACCACTAATGCTTATAAGCAATATTTACTTTAATCCCGCTAATACATAAAGATAATCCTTTACGCGACTGTTAGTATAGGCCCGCTCAAACGCTTGTTCTTGTGGTGGAGAAGAAATTAGCAAATGAACCAACACCCGGCAGACGAAAAAGTAAATGCCTATCTTTTATTTCCTAATATTTCCACCATATAGTATGCACAGAAGAGTTTGGGTCCTAATCATGACATTATGATTTTGATGAAACGGTGGTTGTTTATTAATTAATTGCATCAATTAATTATGGTCTTGATTATTTTTAGCTAGAGCAACTACTGTATTCTAGTAAAATTTCACACAATGCATTTCACTCACAAGTATCACACCTTTACATGTGTATACTATGATTATCGAATTTTTGGACGGGTGGAGAATAGAAAAAAACACGGAACACTCATAAACAAGGTATTTTTTCCTATATGGGTGGACAGATGCACATTATCATTAACTCTAACTTAGACTAAAAATTATTCTGCCTTATATCAATTCGAGGTCTCCTTCTGTGATGGCGATGGTGCGGGCCGATGGCTGCTCTCGCTGACGTCGCACTGCCTTGCCCAGGTTGACTGCCGACTGGTGCTCAGGCCGCTCCTGGATGGGCGGCTGCTTCCGAGCCGGTTTGGCGGCTGCTCCGAGCTGACTTGGCGTTCTGGACTTTTTGTCGTGGCTGGTCCTACAGACTTCTAGATCCTGTGATAGGTTAATTAGGCCAGTTATTGCCTCTCGACTTCTAGTCTTCGACGGTTGTTTTACTTCTTGACTTTTTTCCGGCTACGGAGATCGATTTTCAACTGCTTCCTTTCTAATAATAATAATAATAAATTTCCAATTACTTTTTCATCCGACTTTCGACTTTAAACTGCTCAACTTCCGGCTCTCCCGTGTTCGAAACTGCCCTCGGAGCGTGTGTGGGATCATTCTTATCCCCTCGAAAATAGGGTGTCTCCCATCCGTTAACCTGCCTCCTCTCCACCATGGGACGGGCTACCATCCCACTGGTCCATTCGCTTCCTTGTGAGGCTACAACCAACTCAAATACGACCCATGACGTACTTCGTTAGGTTAGACTAGGCATTGACGTATCATCCAGAGTGAATTTTCAAGTGTCCATTGTCATTACACGAATAAATACACTAGGAACATAAACATGGTTTCTTTCCAGTGCGTTTAAGCATGTGGCTATTAAAGGTACGTTTTTGATTACAAGAATTGAGTTATTATGCACTGATAATATGAAAACAGTTTCTCACAATTATGAGTAGTCCTGAGAATATTTATGTTGCTTCCACATTACAAGTATAAGTGCACTAGGAACATGAGAAAGGTTTCTCCCCAGTGTGTTTGAGAATGTGGATTTTTAATGAGCCTTTTCGGTTACACGAATAAGAGCACTGTGAACATGAAAACGGCTTCTTTCCAGTGTGGGTGAGGATGTGGTTCCGTAAGTCACTTTTCATATAACACGAATATGTGCATTGTGAACACGAAAACAATTTATTCCCCGTGTGAGTGAGCATATGGATTTTTAAAATGTCTTTCCGATTACACAAAAAAGAGCATTGAGAACATGAAAACGGTTTCTCTCCAGAGTGTGTAAGCATATGCCTTTTTAGGTTGCCTGTCATATTACACTTATAAGTGCATTGCGAACATGAAAATAGTTTCTCCCCAGTGTGAGTAAGCATATGGCTTTTTAAAGATCTATTCTGATTACACGAATAAGAGCACTGTGAACATGAAACCAGTTTCTCCCCAGTGTGTGAAAGCATATGATTTTCAAGAGAGACTTTACGATTACACGAATAAGTACACTGAGAACATGAAAACAGTTTCTCGACAGTGTGTGTTAGCATATGACTTTTTAAAGATCTATTCTGATTACACGAATATGTGCACTGTGAACATGAATACGATTTTTCCCCAGAATGTGTAAACATGTGTCTGTTTAAGGAGAATTTCTGATTACACGAATAAGTGCACTTAGAACATGAAAACAGTTTTTCTCCTGTATGATTAAGCATGTGGATTTTTAAGGAGAATTTCCGATTAGACGAATATGTGCACTGAGTGCATGAAAATGGTTTCTTTTCAGTAAGTGCATGTCTTAGTTTTTTGGCTGTAAGAATTAGCTTCAATTCTGCCTCCCTTCCAGGTGTAACCGAAGCCACAGTTGAGTTCGCCAAAACAGAATTTTCTTGTCTCGAGAGATCTGCAAAGTAAATAAAATATGTATATTATGTCATTAATGTTGACAATAAAATAAACCAGTTAGATGTAAGTGACAAGGCTTCTCGTCTTTTTCTATCAAAATATAGCATAATAATATTTAATTGATATTATAAGGGATGACATGTTATGTATTAGACTATTTAGCTCAAGCTCGCATACATTATGGACGGAGTCTGATTTCTATTAGCACTGAAGTAATTGAAGCAATATATATATATTACAATTGATTAGTTTTAAATCTAAGCGACAGATAATAATCTAAGTCATTATGGCTGGTAGTAGAGTACCGCCTTCGTTCTTTTGTATGTGGCTGACGAGAGTAAAGGCCATATTATAAAAAAAATGTTTTATTCCACGGTCCAACTGCTAAAATAATGATTGTCAACATGTACGATAAACGGACAAGCATTAGAAAAATAAAATTCAATAACAAAGATAACATCTTCTTCTTCTTCTTCATTACCTATCATATGGGACTCGGAAGCCCACTACCGAAGTCACATTAAACATAAACGTATATAATATTTGAATAATACTTGTTGCGAATTCGAAAACACACTCTTGTCGCATCTTTTCGAATCAGCCGCAACCGTTGTTATTAACACAGTTCCGCATCCAAATACCCATCCATATATTCCTAATGCTCGTCTTTCAATATGACGCCAACAGACGTCAACAAGACCGATTTTTGTTTAATCTCGGTATCGCGATAGCATTCGCGGTGTGGACCTTTCAGCTTTGTACTTCCAGCACTATATTTTGTGATATTGTGTTTTGATCACGTATTGTTTAATGTTTGTTTGCCGCGGGGAACTTGTGACATCACCGTATTCAATTGGGATCGGAGATCGGCTCATCCGCGTGCCATTTTGTGTGATCTCGGCGACGACTACAGGGATTACTGAGGCGTCATATACGAGGCGAGCAGTCCTTCCGTATCACGGTTCCCGAGATCACTGGTCATTTGACTGGAACCCCCTATCCCCACATCGACCTTTCCTATACTCATGTTTCCCTATCACTCCAAACCTTGCTTTCCGATTTACGACCGGAATTGTCGTACTCCATTCCGTGGGACACGCGGATTAATTGCACAATTCATTTGGATCGTATCGATCCGGATTTACAGATCAAATTCAATACTAATATCAAACTCAATTAAAATTTCTGACATAAGAGTACTATTAATGTAAAATCACAAAGCAGCACCTGCTGAAATATTAGTATATGGAGGACATGCCTGGCAGCTCGCGCTCTATATGATAAGCAAATATAACTAAACTATTCACGTATGCCTGATAACCACGAACTGCGCAAAAATACCAAAGTGTAAGTATCGTGTTATAATATTTCCACATTACTACACTCGTATGAATGCGAATTATAGGTGTTATATAACCTCAACCTCAAGGCCCCTGACAAATATCATAACAGACGCCGGAGAAAGATCTTAGGTACAAAATGGGAAGAGCGCAGAACAAGTTCTGGAAGCGCCAAATGTCAAAACTACGATCCTTGATGACACAAGCATCTCGAATAGGTTGTATTTGCGCAGCAAGACAGGAAGGCGCCGAGGAAAAGATTCAATGACACCCCTGAAGGCGAATCTGAGCGGACGTGACATAGATATCATAAACACTAGGGAACCACGGCTCATAATCGAAGATAATGGTGTCAAAAAGTACATTGCACACGGGAAAAGAAAGAAGAGTTGACGCAATTAACGTAAAAATGAGAAATAGTTAATAAAAGAAGAAACGTTCGTCCAGCGGATGCAGGTGCACAACATGTGGAAGGGTGTGCGGTTCGAGAATAGGATTCCTCAGCCACACTCGGACTCACAACCAATAACCATGGAAGGAGTCATTTTCGTAATGACTAATGTCAAAATTTTATTTTATTTATTAGAATAAATATTAAATACTTGCATTTTTAAAATAATCAGTAGGATATATATATATTTCATTTAACATTTATTTCTTCTCTATGAGAGTAAGACACGTGTGTAGAGAAGGACTATATACGAGAATTTATGTTTCAGTTAGTCTGCGTACATATTTTTTTTACTTCAGATACAAATTGATAGAAATCTGTAATTTTTCTAATTGTGATGGAGAGATTGTAAAAAATTTGATGCCTTGATAAATATAGTGATTTTGGGTTGCGGTATATTTTGCTTTTGGTATATCAATTTGGTCTCTAAATCTTGTAGATCGATTCGCTTCTAATAATTAATTGAATTTTCATTTTGAAAATGTGGATTATTACATTTTTTTGTATGTCTATTATTTTTGGTACTTTAAACCCAGTGAAGAGTGGTATACTTGGATAGTATTTTTTAGAATAATTTTAATTATTTTTTGAGTGATTTTTAATTGTGATATTGAAGTTTTACACGCTACTCCCAAATTCCCAAATTCTATCGATATTCTAATGTAAATTCGGACTTTTTTACTTGCATAATGAAATAAGGACAGCCTTCTAAAATACGCCTCATGGATGCGCGGCAACCTTCCATCAAGTGCGAAAGTTTTACTTCCCTATCGGCAGTCCTTGAGGATCAAGTGCTCACCTGCGCGCCGATCGATCTTCCTGGAGTACTCGGCGCACTCCTGCTTGATGTCTGGAAGCGATATATCTATATCAGTGTAGGGAACTTCGCCTTCTTCTTCGTCGTCGCTCTCGGCTGGAGACTTTGGTTCAGACTTGACGGCAGGAGCATCTGGAACGTCACGGTCCATAGTTTATGATGTCAGCATGTCAGCAAGCACGGAGAACGATAACACCAAAATTTGCTCGACCATAGACACCTGGAGGGTCATAGACGAATTATTTTATTTTGTTTTTCTACTGTGAGGTCCAACGCGTGCGATGGATGTGTATTACAATGCCCAACATACATTTTGATGCCTTAAAAATATAACCTATTCCTGAATACAATTATGCCGTTAAAAAGTGGCTTTAGATTGTTTTTATCAGCTCCAGTATTGTAGATATAGCACATCCAGATTTTTATTTTTTACTCATACTCATGTGATTAATTAATGCAGTGTAGAAAATGATTAAACGTAATAGATTGCCATAGTACTGCTGACTGTGCTACTGTAATAGCCTTACGATCTACTGTAATATACTACGGCCGTCCTTTATCTGACCGACTGCTGTGCCCGTGTTACTTTGTGATGTACAATAATACTCGGTTGACATGTGATAATTAATACGTATTTGGGGGTTAAGTAGGTGGTTAAATGAAAGAGTAATAATTGATTTGTTGATGATTATTGTGACAGTATGATAGAACGAGGAAGACAGATATTACGAATAGAATGAAGAGATGCAGAAACTCACGAAACGAAAGCAGCGCTATTTCGCTAGCATCGATGCCAGTTGATACGGCGGTGAATTGTAAATTTTATCCCTTACACGTATTTATTCAATGATAGTTACAGAGTAATATAATTGTATACATATATGCAAAGAACTCTCGAACAGCTGCCGAGTACCATTAAAAATACGACAGTATGACCGAGATAGCAACCTAAAACTTATTGTATCGTCAATGGGTAAGCTATGGGTTTGTCCTCACTGTATGCTTAAAAGTGTAATAATACAATTATGTACACTTACTGCCAATATAAATACACGTAGTCCAGCAGTAAGAAGACTGCTCACCGCGAGTGCGCTGGTTTATCAGCCTCCCTACACGCACACGAATACACCTGACGGAACGTCACTCCTTACTTAAACCAGACGATGGTGACACCAGGGGCAGGAGTCCACCTTTGTCCATAGTCTGCATCGTAGACAGCAACTGTAATAAAAAAAACTTTTGTTTGCTCGCCAGCAACACTGGGATTGTCCGGTTTCGGATCGAATCCAATACATTTCCATCAAACATAATTTAAATGTCGGTTCTGAATTTGCTTCGTATCAATAATGAATCCCAAATACTCAGTGATTATAGTTTCTTAAATATTTCTCAAGGTACCCACGAAACATTGTTAGTAGCTCTGAAATCTTAAACAAAACATTTCTGACTTACTTTGTACCTCTCTCTCTTTCCCTCCATCACAAAGTTTTATAACTTTTTCTCACCTGAATAACGTTCGTTAGGGTTGAAATAGTCAAAATTTGAGCGCAGCCTCCTAGATATCTCAAAACCTGATACATTATTATAATCCATAAGGAATCGCTCCAACTGATCCTCATAACCTGCTGGATATCGACCATTTTCTAGTTTTTACTATGTTTTCTGCGTGACCATTCGATACTGGGAAAAATATTGGTTACGTCAAATGTTTAATTCCACGATCCGCACAAAATCGCCGAACCACTCCCGACATGAAAGCTGTTCCGTTATAAGAAACAATCGTTTGCACGTTGCCTAATTGTGTGAATATATCGCTTTAAAGATTTATCTGTGCATTCTATGATAACATTTTCAACTTCAATGATGAGTACATTGATGCTCGAATGCTGTTTGTCATTGTCCGACGTTTATTGCCTCATATTAGGGATAAATGGATGGGGAAACAATTATACGTCACTCTACGTGATACATCGCTTAGTGTGGGTGACTAATGAGTAATTACTTCACCCTCATACAAGAGAAACAATACTCCTGGAATGTCAAAAAAACCGAACCGTCTTGTTCAGAATGTGAGTCCTGGTTAATTGTTTAATATTCTACCATACAGCAACTGCCGACGCGGGCCACATAGCCAGCCGAGACAAAATGGTCTCGTAATATATTTTTCTTACAACAATATTGGGCAGTCTAACTGATATAATAACGGCGCGTCATCCTGCGCTGTGGTACAACAACCTGACTAGTTAATCTAAACAAACAATGTAAAGATTGAAATCAAATTAATCTAATTTCATATTTTGAATATCAAGAATGTTGCTACCATATAATATACAACCATAGCCACAACATCAACAGTTTATTTATCTGACGACAGATTTTAAAATAAAAAAACAGTAAGATAATAGTCTATGGACCGCTGGTTCCATTGAGAGCGCCATTTGACGTAACTTAATCGTGTATAGTGCTCGCTGTCAGATTCCACTACCATGGACCGTGCTGGCCCGGAGCCTCTTGCCGTCAAGCCTGAGCCAGGGTTTCCAACTGAGAACGGTGGTGAGGGTGAAGACGGTGGAGTGGCCTACATTGAGATGTTCATATCGCTCCCCGATATAAAGCAGGAGTGCTCGGAGGACTCCAGAAAGACCGACCAGCAAAGCGGTAAGAGATTGGGGATAACTTTACAATATCACCAATTGCTCCGATTTGGTTCATTTTTTTTTTTCGGGGCATAGCTGAGTGCCCTGATTACATAAATGAAATCAAGTTACGGCGCTCGCCAGTATTAAAAAAGTTATTACACTTTATAGTTATGTATTTTCATGTACATTTTACATTTAAGGCCATAGAAAAAAGACGTTTCAATGTGCGTTTACCATAGATAAGAGAGAAAGAAATTAATATGTGAACCATAGACAATTAAGTTTTTTATACAAACGTGTTTAGTCAAAATACAAATGTGATTATAATAAAATAACCTAACCTATAAATAGAAATGTAATTATAATAAAATAACCAAACCTAACCTAAAAATAGAATTGTAATTTTAATTAAATAACCCAACCGAGAACCTTACCTTAATAAAAATGAACCAAATCGGTGCAAATTGGTGATATTGTAGAGTTAAGACGGAGATTGTTCCCTCGTATTATTCCCTGAAGTAAAGCGTGACCGTTGAAGAATGTATGTATGAAGATCTATGGAGAACAAATACAAATTGTATAAATATTGTCGTAAAATAGTCGATTTCTGTGTTGTAATAAAATACATTGTTTTTCTCGATTAAAATTTATTATATGTCTGTTAAATCAGTTCGCTGTGCAGACGATAAAACATGAAAAATGACCTGATTACTTAATTTAAATAAACAGAATAAACATTGGAATCAAATTAATCTAATTTCATATTTTGAATATCAAGAAAGTTGCTGACATGTAATACACAACCATAGCCACAACATCAACAGTTTATTTGTCTAATGACAGATTTTAAAATAAAATCCAGTAACTGATCGTCTCCATTGACGAGCGCCATTTAATGTAATTAATTCGTGTCTCGTGCTCGCTGTTAGATACTAGTACCATGGACGGTGCTAGCCCAGATCCTCTTGCCGTCAAGCCTGAGCTAGGGTCTCCAGCTAAAGGCGGTGGAGTCACCTACACTGAGATGTTTATATCGCTCCCAGACATAAAGCAAGAGTGCCCGGAGGACTCCAGGAAGACCGACCAGCAAAGCGGTAAGGATATTGGGGATAACTACAATATCGCCAATTGCTCCGATTTGATTTTTTTTTTTCCAAATATAGTTGAGTGCCCTGATTAAAAAATGAAATCAAATTACGGCACTTGCAAGTATTAAACAAGCTATTACCCTTTAAAGTTACGTATTTTTTGTGGTACGTTTTACATATAAGGCCATACATAATCTAATTTCATATTTTGATTATCAAGAAAGTTGCTGACATGTAATACACAACCATAGCCACAACATCAACAGTTTATTTGTCTACTGACAGATTTTAAAATAAAAAACAGTACCGCTCTTCTCAATTGACGAGCGCCATTTGACGTAAGTTAATCGTGTCTCGTGCTCGCTGTCAGATAACAGCACCACGGACCGTGCTGGCCCATATCCTCTTGCCGTCAAGCCTGAGCCAGGGTCTTCAACTGAGAGCGGTGGTGAGGGAGAAGCCGGTGGAGTGCCCTACAATGAGATAGATATATCACTCCCCAACATAAAGCAGGAGTGCTCGGAGTACTCCAGGAAGGCCGACCTACACAGCGGTAAGGAGATTATTCTCTCGTATATTATTCCCAAAAGCAAAGCGCGATCTTTAAAGATTGTATGTATGAGGATCTGTGTAAAACAAATACAAAATGTCTAAACATAATCGTAAAATAGTTTATTTGTGTGTTGTAATTAAATGCATTGTTTTTCTTGGTTAAAATTAATCGTAAGTCTGTTGAATCAGTTCGCTGTGCAGACGATGAAACATAAAAATTCCGCTTGTTGTTATAGTTGTTATATTGTTGCTGGTAGTTAAGTGTTGACCTGCTAAGTTCACTTCTGATCCGGTAGGAGAGCCACAAGTGACACTCCAGATCTAATACCTAGATGTGAAGCGTTTAAACAACAGTCAATATCTTATTTGATGAAAAACTTACATTTATTAAATCTATGAAATGTCTCGGTGAAAGATTTTCACTTAATCGCTTAAAATTTTATACATTGCTATAATACGTAGAATATTAGAATATAACTTGACAATTTGGTCCCCATTCTATAATAAAGTTAAATTATAAGTCATACCTTAAAAGAGGATAATTAATGCGATAGACACATTATTACAGCATGTGTGTGCTAAATGTTATTACAATTGGTCGTGTATTTATGGCACATAGCTCATTTTTGTAAAGAAAGGTTCTAAGAATTATCCAGTTTTCATTATTCCATATTTAGTTAAACTGCATACACAGTTACCAAAGTAATAAAAATACTTAAGATATTAAAATTCTTGCCGGACGTCTTTGACATTTAAATGTGTCGTATTTTCTTAGTATAAAATATACAGCAGTGCGTTAATAAACTGCACATATCATTTTTTTGATTTATTTTTATTTTTAACATTGCAGGTCTCTTGAAAATGCAAAATTCTCTAGTAGCAAGACAAGAGGTGCGTCCGCCTATCTATGGAAAAGAGCAGGAATTGAAGACGGTTTTTATCGCCAAGCAATCATCTAGTATACAACACACAGGAGAAAAACTGTTCTCATGTTCACAGTGTAATTATTCGGGAAACCAAAAATCAAACTTAATTACTCATCTTCTTACGCACAGTGAAGAGAAACCGTTTTCATGTTTGCAGTGCAATTATACGTGCAAACGAAAAGCAAACTTGCAATGTCACATCCTTAAACACAGTAGAGAGAAACTGTTTTCATGTACACAGTGCAATTATTCAAGTAATTACAAATCACAATTAACAAAACATATATTTTCACATACTGGGGATAGAGAGTTTTCATGTTCACAGTGCACATATTCGTGCTATACGAAATCAGCGTTAAAAAAACATTGCCTTAGTCACACTGGAGAGAAATCGTTTTCATGTTTACAGTGCACTTATTCGTGCAATCAAAAATCTAATTTAAAACAACATGTTCTCAAGCACACTGGACAGAAAATGTTTTCGTGTACACAGTGTACATATACGTGTAACCGGAAAAATAGATTAATAATACATATGTGTACGCACACTGGGGTGAAACCTTTTTTATGTTCACAATGCACTTATAAGTGTAACGATAAAAGTAATTTGAGAAAACACGTGCTAAAACACCACTGAATGCAGCCGATCTCATTTTCATACCGCACATGCACATGTCGTTGGAGTGGCAACATCAGAAGCTATATTCTTAACTAAATTTATCTGTATGATGCATGTAAATCTCACTATATAACTGCTGTTTGGTAATAAACCCAGTCAATGTCAATAATTACCTTTATTTGTGATATCTAGGCTTGACTGCACCGAATATTATGTTCCAGGCCGATGTTGTTTCATTCATAAGATATTTAAAAATAGTGCGGCCTGTGTGTGAGGTGGTACGGTTCTGTTGAAACGAATATGTTTCAAGCCTAATTCAGCCACCAAGAATTTTTTACAGTATTGCCTCTTGTATCCTGAAAGAAATAAGGCCCAATGATTACGTTGGTCCACATGGCGCATCATACAGAAACACTGCGTGGGAGTAAAGGTCGTTGATGAATTGCACTGCCCCAATAACGGTTGTTTTATTTATTAACAAAATTCACCAGACTGAAATGAGGTTCGTCGCTCGTGACAATTTTTTTCAAAAAGTCAAACAATTATTTATATGTTTTAATGACTTCGACACGTAATTGAAGCATTAAATGCGCCATAATAAATTGCAATCAACTACTTTCTACGACTAACAAACGCGAACTCATAAATATTTGCCATACCAAAATGGCGATCAAACAAAATCGGCCTGAAACATAATATTCACCCGAAGAATGAAAAATACTTTACAAAAATTAATTAATAATTCAATTTTTGTCTCTTATGGTTACGAAACGTGGTGCCTATTTAAAATTGAAGCAAATAAATTTGCAGTTTTTGAACGCAAAAAAGACCTGCATTTGAAAATGGTAAATACTGCTCAATCCTAAACGTCGTGGTTCCCTTACACATCTGGAACTTTGTGAACAACACTTCTCCATTCCTCCCTACTTAGAGCCGAGTTGATGGCAGCATTAAAGGAGGATCCTGTCAACTAATCTATTTGGTCTATCCATCTTGCTGAAGACCTCGCTTCCCCTCAACTGTCACCGTGATCGCGAGCTTCTCTGGACTCTGCTTTTTTCCAAAGTTCAACTGACACAATTTTTGAAACGAATGACATTTAATATATTATATATTGCGAAGGGGTGGGGTAGCTAGGAGAGGGGATGGTACCTTTGCTTTACAAAATTTGGGTTAGTTCAACCAGAAAATAGGATTATCACAGTAGTCTGTTTGAAGAAAAATATGGAGGAAGAATAACAAGATAACACAATACGTGAAAACTACCACTGACCCTTTGTGTTCCCGCCTCTCTCTCCACGCTCAGCAATTGAAGGATCCCTCGACGGAAGCTGGGAGTCACTTTTAGGATGCTGGTAGTTGTTGTAGAAGATGCGGTCAGTCACTTTTTCAAGTATCCTTTGATATAGGTAGGCGACGGCGCGTATTTGAAAAAGGGTACAGAATGTAATATTTACTGTGCGGCGACCAAAATAGCACTGATTCGCACATTGCTCGATAAGTAGATAGAAACCAAGTATATGTCGAAAGGTTGGTAAGGATCTATAGGATATAATTTTATACATTACATATGGATAAATTAAGAAACATGTTATTACCTAAACTATAAAATAAAATCTACATAATAAGAATGAATCATGTACCCGCGTTTGGAGCAAAAAACAATCAAAACATTGTGTAGGTCCCAAAGTCCCGTGTCGAAAAAATGCCAGATAACATCTAAGACCATGGTTAGATGAAAGAGACCTAGAGGTAGGCTGTGTTTACGCACTTTCTTATTCCTTCAGCTGTAATCCCTAATTATTTTATTGTTGGTATGATTAATTTATGTAGTGGTAAGGTCGCTGTTCTCTGAAACCGGTAAATCTCTTTAAACCACGGTCGGAGCAAAAATTGCCGTCGGTATTCCGCAAAATAAGAACCTATTAATCAACTCCTGTATTGAAGTGTTGAAAATTTACGTCGGCGCATTCAGATCCAAGATCAGAGCTCAAAAGAAATATTATACAACCCACGACGAGCTCTAGAACAGTGATGGCGACTATTTTCGGCTCGGCGTGTCAAAAACTAATGACAAACATTTAATTATATAAAAATAATGAATTTACATACACATTTTTTTTGTTTTAATTTAGCTGGCAAAAATATGAAACACGCAGTATTTGTATTTTCGTAGAAAGCAATCACCTTGTGGTTTGACATATTAGATTAAATAAAACACTAATCACTTTCTATGAAACCGCGAATTTTATTACAAGCCAACCGGTTTCGCTTGGCTCATGCTTTGTCAGGGCGTATTTAAAACTAACAATGAATACGAAAAGAGTGCACTTATATATATACATAAAGAGGGAAATAGAACACAATGTTACATATGTAACAGAGAGACAATATAAATTATATGCGAAAGAGAAAAAATACCTACATTACATATGGTAAAATACAGTGTTGATGTATACTAAATTGATTTTAAAGGACATACCTTATATGAGGCTAATGGATAAATGAATTTGATTATTAAGAAAAGTATTTGATTTTACACCAATTAATTGATTAATTACTTATTTTAATTAATTACTTTTTTCATAAATTAAGATCCGTGAGAGAATTATATATACGTAATATGTAGTAATAAATTCATCGGGTAGACGTCTAGTGGCAGGACATGTGTTCTATAGTAACTATGTAATAGGAACGCTGGCGTGTAACCCAAAACCATGACGTATCATTTTCAAGAACTACAGAGTCTAGTGAGTAGAATGTACGATGTATACAAGGAAAGCGACCTTATATTAGTACGTCGATTGTGATGGTATTCGAGAAGGAGGAAAGCAAGACAACGTGCGAAATACTTGAAGGTGATGAATGTTTGGAACAGGTATACGAGTTTTTGTATTTGGGAAGTATGTTTGATAAAAACGGAAAGAAAGGTGACTGCAGAAAAAAAGGTGAACGGTGCTTTGAATGGAATTATATCTTACTAGTGATGCACAATAGAGCCCTGGTACCTACACTGACACCGTGAACGTGAACTGGACCAGGAGCAGGCTCCAAACGCAGCTTGTCGCACGCGTCCGCAGCAGGCGATAGTTAGTAAATAGAGAATGTGAAAAGCAATTAAAACAATCGGTACGTCCGTAGTAAATAAGGTTAGATATAAGAAGCGATAAGAATTTTCCTATTTTTTGTGTATAAATATGTGTAGAAAGTGTTAATTTAATTTACCCTTCCACCGCCTCCTCGTAACCACCACTAATGTTGATTGCGCAATGACCAGAGTGTCAGCGTTTATGTGAAAGTACGATCTGAGCCAAATTATAATACTTTTAATGATTAAAATAAATATTAGGAGAACACATTCTTATTGTGAAGTTGTAATTATTCAGAACAGACGGTCTGTGTAACTTTAAATGTGAATTACCTTCCAAGGTTTGGAAAGAGATCCAGGTTCGAATCCCGGTGGCGCATATTTTTCGATATAATTGATTTTACATGTATATCTTTCTAATTAATATATTGTATTTAATTCATGTTAAAATAAATATTTTCTTCTATGTCTATGGTGTCATGTTCACATACAAGTCTACTCTTCTCCTTCATCTATGGATGCGGTATCGATTGCCTGAGTTTACTTTCACAATTTAAAGGTAATCATTTTATTTAAGTTCAATACATTTATCGTAAGTATTGTATTTACAGCCTTCAGAATTGATCAATTGCAAATGGAGTGTTCATTTCTACAGTGAACCATAATGCAAGCGTATAAAATAAACATTATTAAGAAAATTTTCGATAATGTAAACCTAATCTAATCAATACATAGATTAACTAATGTTTTGTATGCCGAATCTTACACTGAATGTACGTAATCTAATCCAAAATTATCCTAGTAATTTCTTAGCGTCCTTCGTAGTCATATCATATAATGTTTAGAGATAGATGTTTAGAGAGTCGTAATTCTGGAAGACGTACGTCAATTCCTGTAATGTCGTTTAAATAAGATTTGAAATGTAAATATGAAACCGGATATAAACAATATTTTTATTAAATACGAATTAAATACATTAATTATATATATATAATCAATTTTATCAAAAATATTGTTGTTGCGCCACCGGGATTCGAACCTGGATTTCTTTCCAAACCGGGGAAGGTGCTGCATTATCCAACTATGCTACAGCGACAATATTTTTTTAGCGACAATTTTTCGAACCTATATGTTACCTTTTTGATATGAATACATTTAATCGTTCCATTATTTGAAAGAGCCATCTACCTTATTTTTACGGAATTTAAAATACCTTTGAGTAATCTGATAGCAGACGCCAGAATTATCAATTCATTTTTATTAAATTTTGGACACATTGATACAACTTATATATTATTAAGGAGAACACATTATCATTGTGAAGTTGTAATTATTCAGAACAGACGCTCTGTGATATTTTTCGATTAAATTGATTTTATAGGTACATCTTTCTAATTATTATATTTTATTCATATTTAAAATATCACAGAGCTATATTCTGAATAATTTCAACTTCATAATAAGAATGTGTTCTTATAATATTTTTATTACATATCTAAAAATAAAACACTTGATTTAAGGGCGTTATCAATCTAACAATTTAACACAACAACTTGTATTTATAACTATAATGAGTTATTATCGTGCATATGACAGTCTAACCACAATAACCTATACATTTAATTATCATAAAGAATTAGCGATAGAATCGATTATTCTAAAAGGTACACAAAAGAATATTTCTGTTTACATGCGAAGGAGACATTAGAGTGCGAGAGCCATGGACGCTGGTCCGCGTCTTGCTGCCGTCAAGCCTGAGCCAGGGTCTCCCGGTCATGAAGAACAGCCCGAAGGGGAGACCTACACTGAAATAGATATTTCATTCCCCGATATAAAGCAGGAATGCTTGGAGTACTCCAGGAATGCCGGTAAAATGATAATCTAACAAATATATATGAACTGTCGAAAGGATCTCAACCCTTCCCTGAGCCGTTTTATATGTTTTCATTTCACCCGGATCCTCAACAAAAGCAGGAAATGTTTAACTCATTCTGTCTTGTGCAGCTCTCGTCCATGCGTAATCTGAATTGTATTCGCGTAATCAGCGCAACGGAATTGTGACAGACCTTTGCTTATACTTCCCAGCAATGATATCTTATGCAAGCCTCGTAGCGTTTCGTGTAACATAACTAGCGTAATTCCACTTCAGCTTGGCGATCGTCGGGATAGAGAGGTGACCCACCGCTTACCCTGGATCGATGCATTAAGTTCCTATCTCGGTCCTACTCATTCTCCACCTGGTTGGCATTTTTTAATGCTACTAGACAGCTGTTCGATGATATGACAGGGCGATACCGCACAGCTGCCAAAACAAAATTTGCCCTCATTGTCCCCGGCTGGCTCACTTTATTAGTAAATAAGATATTAAATAATACAATTGAAATATAATAGAATATCACGAATAGAATAGATGATGGCGACATTGACAAGGTGTAACAAGGCGGGATGCAGAGGCACTCCCTTTTGGAAAACGAGACGACACAAAAGAAAAACATATAAGAGACTCACCCTCCATGCACTACTACCGGCAGATTTAACCCACAAGAACGGTACACCGCTGATCATATTTGAACAGAAGATAGAAAATAGAAATAACAAAGTGAAATAATTAGTACTGATACAATGAAGGCAACTAACCAATGACTGAGCGGATGCTTCCATATCGGTCTTTCCCATTCGACGCCAGGTTGGCATTTTTTTAATGCTATAAGGCAACCGTACCCCGCCGCAATACCCCCGCATACAAACAAAATATACAAGTTATTTGTAAACAAACACACATCACCGTATAAACAAATGTAACAAAATATATTTCTGCATTAACTTATCCTTGGTTTTATCCTATGCCGGACTGTGACAGAGTTCTGCGACTTCAACACATAAATGTGACGTTTACCCTCCCGTTTTAGGGGCGCAAGACTTCTATAGCTTCTCTCTGGCTGCCCTCTGAATTGAATATGATAACCGAGTCTCACGTCAAATTGAACAGGTATGGCTCCGATGATAACGGAGCCATACCCGTATTTAACCATTGTATTATGATGTTAATGACTGAATGTAATAATGACCAACTGTAATAACTGTGCCATATAATAAAAAATAATAAAAAAGTTAATCTGAAATGGCACCATAAGGTTTTAGTAACTAACTGCTCTCTTTTAAATATATTACAAAAAAAACTTTTTGTAAATAAATAATTTGTATATAAATATTGCACGTGTTGCTTTTTTTTAGAGAAACAAACAGTACAACAAAAATAACTGATAATACATAAAAATAACACTACTGAAGTTTCTTCGGAATTAAATAAATAATAGATAATAAATTAAAAATAGTATATATTTAAAAAAATTGAAAAAAGAAACAAAATAATGTTTTTAAACTGAACATACAAAGTGGAAAGGTTAAGGAGGGGAGGAAAATGGGATGCAATATTTACAATTTATGTTAATAGTTTTTGAAAAGTTGGCGTAGTTTAATTTTAAAGGGAAGCAATTTATCGTTGAAAATGTCAAAGTTATTAGAAAAATTTACGGCATTGTATTTTGAGGTAGAGCGGATCACAAGACATTTTGTTATGTAATTAGTTGTGCCAAAATTTGGGTAAAAAAAGATTATTTGATCGTGTTGGGTGTGTGAGAGAATTAAAAATTATTTGTTCTAATAAATAGGGCGAGTCGACGGCGAAGTTATTATTTATTTATTGAGTGGAATCGAAGTATGAATAAATAACTCTCAAAACGATTCCGGGATAGGGTGATAGACCCTGTTTATTGTTTTTATTTCTGCGTTACTCGTTTTATAGCATTTTGTGTATCAGAATGTTTGGAAAAATAAGCGAGATAATTAATATTATAAAAGTGAACATTTGTTTATAAATAAACAAATTATATTAAAAATATTATTTTAATTGCAGATCTCTTCAAAATGCAAAATTCCGATTCGACAAACTCAAGCATGCCTCCAACTCCTCTTGACACGAAACCAGAACCGGAGGTCACGAATAGCCTTAAAGATCAAACGCTTACTCAAAATGAAATGAAACTGTTTTCCTGTTCGCATTGCAAATATGCGTGTAATGAGAAGAGCAGATTCAGATGTCATATGCTTATTCACACCGATGAGAAACCGTTTTCATGTCCACAGTGCACTTATACATGTAAAAGAAAAGGAAATTTAAGAAGACATTTGCTTGTACACAGTGATGTTAAGTTGTTCTCTTGTCCGCATTGCTCATATACGTGTAATCAAAATGAATACTTAAAAATTCATATGCGTACCCACTCGGCAAAAAAACTGTTTTCGTGTCAGCAGTGTACTTATATGTCTAACCGTAAAGAAAATTTGAACAGACATGCGCTTACACACGCCGAAGTGAAACCGTTCGCATGTTCGCACTGCGCTTATAAATGTGTTCGGAAACTCTCTTTGAAACTTCACATGCTTACTCATACTGGAGAGAAACCATTTTCATGTGAACATTGCACTTATACCAGTTATCAAAAGCTTTCTTTGAAAGTTCATTTGCTCACCCATACTGGAAAGAAACTAGTTACATGCTCGCAGTGCTCCTATACGTGCTACTATAAGGGGCAATTAAAAAGCCACATGCTTACCCATTCCAGAGAGAAAATGTTGTCATGTTCACACTGCACTTTTACGAGTAAACGTAAAGGAAGCTTAAGGAGACATTTGCTAATTCACGCAAGAGAGAAACTATTTTCATGTTCGCAGTGTACTAATACATGTAATAGTATAGAAAACTTACAAAAACATATGCTTTCTCATAATAAAGAGAAACCATTTTCATGTTCGCAATGCACTTATACATGTAAACGTAAAGAAAGTTTAAACTCACACAAGCTTACTCACGCTCCATACATTCGTACCCTCACTGGAGAGAAACTAATTTGTTGTTCACAGTGCAATTACACGTGTGATCGTATAGCTTATTTGAGGCGGCACATTCTTATACACACTACAGAAAAGAAAATTTCATGTTCGCTGTGCACTTTCAAGTGCAATCAAAAGGGAAACTTAAAATATCACATGCTTAGTCATTCCGAAGAAAAGCAGTTTTCGTGTGCGCAATGCGATTATACGAGTAAACAAAAAGTTAATTTAATAAGACACGTGCTTGTACACAGTAAAGTGAAACCGATTTCTTGTCCTCACTGTAGTTATACGTGTAATCATAATGCATATTTGAAAACCCATATGCGCATCCATACAGATGATAAACTGTTTTCATGTCAACAGTGCACTTACACGGCTAAACGTAAAGAAAATTTAAGTAGACATGCGCTTACACATAGTGAAGTGAAACCTTTCTCATGTTCACAGTGCATTTATAAATGTGTTCGGAAACATTCTTTAAAACTTCACATGCTTTCTCATACTGGAGAAAAATTGTTCTCATGTTCGGAATGCACGTATGCGTGTAACAAAAAGGAATCCTTAAAAATTCACGTTCTCGCCCATACTGGAGAGAAATTGCTCTCATGTTCACAGTGCGCTTATAAATGTAATCGAAAAGGAAGTTTAAATAGACATATGCTTATGCATTCATGTACTTAGAAGGAAAAACTTATGATACCACTCGGCTCGTGGCTCGTGTTTATTTTTCTGATTTAGAAGGTTTATTTTTTTATGTGAAAAGTAGTCAGTAGCATTTTCGCAACAATTCAGAGTTAAAAGATCTATATCAAAATTTTCAAGGACAAAGTTTGAAGGAAGCCATATTCATCGTGGGATCCCAAAAGGATGGTAACTTGTTGATAGACCCAGATCGGGATTCAACTGCGAAAGGACCTGCTTTCCAGATATTTGGACTGTGCAAGATCGGCTCGGGAGAGCTACTCTCAAGGTTTCTAATTATTGATGATTTGACTTAAATCAACGTATGAGTGTGTTGCTATGCGTAGTTAGTTCAATTTGTGTTGGTATTATCATTTTTTCTTATAACAATGGTCCTCCAAAATGTGTCCTGCATCATAAATCCGACCCTGGATAGAGCTACAATGTAAAGAGAAGTATGGGGGCGCTGCATAACCTCACGTGTCCGAGCAGCTAAAAAAAATCCGCAGAAAGGGGTGAACACGTTCTTACCCGGAACTGTTTTAAGAGTTGTTACTCTCTTGCAAGTTTCTCTCTACAAAGCAAAATACGGGTTTAATGTTACCGACATAATATGAATTTCTAGCTCCATTATTATCACTTATTTACACCTCTATGTTAACTTTCAGCGGTTTTTTCGGCAGTATTTATTAGAATAACGTTAACATGCTATATATATATATACATGAATATAAATAAACAATTTAGAATAATAAAAAGTATATGTGAATATATCAAAATAGATAGCATGTTAAATGCTTCTCACATCAACTATCACTATTAGTTTTTGGCTAACGAAGAAGAAATACAACAATTGTCAGTGTTGCAAAATAAACCTTTGAGAATAATACTCAGAAAAAATAGATATACTCGGACCAGTGCAACGCTGGAATGTATAACAATGTAATGGTATTTATTTATAAAATCCTCACTACGAAAATATCAGCAGAATTTATACGAAAAATGGAAGCACGAACATCATACAAGAGGAAAAGATAGACTGAGACTGCCATTCAGGAAGAAAGCTAAATCTCAGATAATGTACAGTGCGAAGATTAACACTACGGATGATATGTTGTGGTTGGAATAAAATACAGAAGATGTGATCAGTGATGAATGTGCTGATGAAGATAATACTACCGGTGAAATATTTGGCGATTAAAAGGACTACTATCGCGATTTTTTTACATACATTTCATTATTTGCATTCTTTAATAAATAATAGAAGAAAATATTATTGTTTTTTTTCTTCAAGAAGTTGCATGTTGTTTTGTAATCGATGTTTTAAAAAAAAAAAAAAAATCTGATTTTTTTGGTAAAAAATGAGACGCGCCTCTTATTCTAGCTAATACTAATAATAATAAATCAATTTTTTATAAATTCTACCGGGAGACCCGTTGAATAATTATATTCTACAAAATAAAATAAATTATAAAAAAAAATTAATGCGAGAACGTAGCTATGAAGCAGCGGGTGGCGGAGGCTAGAGTAGTAGCTGGGTAGCAATGAAGATGACCTCTTTAGTGGCACAGTGCGTCAGGCAGGAAAGGCAGCCTAGGTGAGTAGCGGCAGTCTTCTCGATCACAGCTGGTCGGCTAGAGAGAATTCCAAGTGGTCCGGCGTGGGCAACGATCCTCACAATCTGTCCTGAAAAGAAGAAAGTAAAGTTTTCTATACTCATGCCGTATTTGTCACCAGCAGAGATGAGAGAGCCTCTCGTGTAGCTCTAGCGACCTATATTTATACTTGGCGCGCGCGGTCCGTTTGCCGGTGATGTGGGAGGAAAGTGCGCACGCCTCTGCTTGTAAGTCGCCCCTCGTAACGGTTTCTAACGACCAGTGGAATTTCACCAGAGCGTGGTGGGGGCAATTTCATAGAACGTTGCCTGTCCACGCTTCTAGAAACACTATTCGTTAGGCCCTGTATGGCTCACGCAGCCATTTTTGAATCGATCCTAAGGCTGTTGCGGCGGCAGTGTTTGTTAATATTCTTCAATTATCAGTATGTAGGTAATATAACAAGGGGGAAAAATTAGATAAGAAGATGTTAGATGAATTACTAAGAAAGATTTAAATAATAAAATATATATAAGTATAATAAATATACGTATAGAAAAAATTTAATCTTTCGAAAAGATAAACAATTTTTATAGAGTGTAACAGATCTAGTCCACAATATTTTATGGGCGGATATTCCAGATAAGATATCCAGGAAACGCTCCTCTCAGTAGATTATTCATTGTACAGATATTTATATTTCTAAACTGTAACAATAAACTCACGTCATGGAAATGAAGGGATTGGAGCACCAAAATATATCAATTTGATTCATCTGTCATACACCCACACAAACATCAAATATTAAGCAACGAAATACTGTTATAAATATGTTATTTACCGCTAGATCAACACTAACTATTATCTAAAAACAATTTATACCTACGTAAGTAGGAATCGATCGAGAATAATATATTATAATTATTTCATCTGACCACACACGGTGCGGCAACTCACGCAATAGTCTTTTATCTTCGACCTATTTTTATCTATGGTCAACCACCATTTGACGCTTTTAATCGCAAATGCTTTTGAGGTTATCGTAACGTGAGACGTGTCAACGGACGGAATACCATGGAAAATGCTGTTTCTCCAGTCAAGCTTGAACCAGGACTCGGCGGCGATGAAGAAGATCCATTATTCTCCTCTGCAAATGTAAAAATGGAGGACACTTTCCCACAATTGCCTGAGGCGAGCACTGCGTGTGATTCGCTATACACAGGCTTTGAAAATGTTGTTAAAATAGAAAATGATCTTGCCATTACGCATATTCCTATCGTCAAACCTGAGCCGGTGTCTCCGGTTGATAGTTACGATGAGGAAGAAGGCGATGATCCGTTATTGTCCTCTGTAAATGTAAATATGGCAGTTTCTCCACCGCGATTGCGCGAGTTCGAGGTGAGAACTGAGGGAAGTTCTCAATATACAGACATTCAAAATATTTCTGTCAAAATGGAAAAAGATCTCGTGATGCATGTTCCAATCGTCAAGCTCGAACCGAGGTCTCCAACCAGAAGCGACGATGAGGGAGCAATCCGTGAAGCGTCCTACACTGATATAGACATGGCGCTACCGGACATTAAGCAAGAATGCTCGGAACACACTGGTAAAGAATTGTTTGTTTTTTTATTGTAGATTCTTATTATTATTATTATAACCTCATAGATAGTAGTCAGGTGTTCGGGTGTTCGTAACTCTTCCCGCGTTAATTCCATTTACATAGCACAAGCTTTTAGCTTATTTTGAAAATAGTATTAATATTGACGTGAACGTGAAATGTACATATCTGTTTTTTTTTTTTTTAAATATCTATGGATAACTAATTTAAAATGTTGAAATGCGCAGTAAGTTTTAAATATAATTCCTTTGTTTATTAATATATTCAACCACTAAACTAAATTTCTATATTGCTATTAGCGATGAGTCCACACTGTACGAAATACTTCAACGAACTAGTTCTTTATACTTACGCTTCGTTTTAAAACCTGCTGACGCTTCAATAGTTCAATACTTCACAGCATATTACATTAACAAATAACTTAGTCGTCTGCAAGGAAGCTCTCTCAGCAATGCACACAATTAACTGCGAACTGTATAGAGACGAAAAAGTTTCATGTAGTTCATTAAAATATCACATTTCACACTTTGCTCTTGGCTTCGCACTTCAGACACTTCATTGAAGTATAGTTCAATAACGATTTAAATAACAACTTAACTATACTTCACTTTGAACGCTTGAAGTTGGTGGATGTGCATTTCGTGAAGCGTTCATTACGAAATGAAGTTTTGCCTTCGCTAATAGCTATCTGTCAACGGATGCTTGCGATCGTGTTGGCTATTTAGACTTAATTTTCAGTTGCCTAGAAGAGGGTTCAGTAGTCTATGGTTTTTAATCCAATTGTCTTTCGTCACGACCTCTTCGTTCGTCGATTGTTGTTTGTATGACAAAATGCAAAGTACCATAAATCTTAGGGTATCCTTGTCATATCTAAAGTACATCCGTTTCCTTATCTTTGTGGTAGATTATGAACGTCAACATGTGAAAAGTCTTGAACTTGGAAACTTGCCAACCGAGGTAAGACTAGCGGTACACAATGGAGTTCCTTTATCGACACTGATGTACGGAAGTGAGGCCTGGAACTAGCAGAAGAGGAACGAAAGTAGACTAAATGCAATTGAACTGAGATCACTTAAGCGTATATATGGCAGATCCATTTGTGACATGAACGTAGTTTGGTCATGTGGAACAGATGAATGAGGAGAGCATGCTGAGAAGAAAATGTCAGATGACTGAATGCGATGAAAATTTTATGGGATATTATTTATTCTGTTGCCGCGATGAGGCCTGGAGCTGGCAGAAGAGAAAAGAAAGTAGAGACAAGAGTTTAAGAATGAATAAATAAGATAGTGAGTAAGATGAAGAAAGAATCACTTAGGCGGTTTGGTCAAATGAAACGAATGAATGACGAGAGAATTATTTAAGATTACCGTGAAATGCTCCAACATTTCCCGCTTTTTACATAAAACTTGATATTTCTCGAAAATATATTAAGGAAGGATATATTTTTTAAATGACAAGACACAGTAACATGATCGCACAATTGGATTTTTGAAAACAAAAATAGAAAAAATACAATAAAAAAGGTCAAAATTCGATTTTTTTTATGTGGGCAAAATTACCTGCAATTTTAGCCAACTTTGCCCACTTCTTATTTTCATCGAAATACGCCCTTTACGGACCTAAAAACTAATAGATATTGTAATTGTCCAGGAAAAGGCTAAGTTGTAAATAAATACGGAAGTTTAATTAACAATACGTAAGCCAAAAAATGATTGGGCAATGTTACCGAGCCTTCTCCAAATTGTGAAACACAAAATTGGCACCACAAAACGACACCCCGTCTGCGCAAGCTTTAACAGGCGACTGACTCACATTAGAAACAAAGCAGATTTGTAGTATTCCCAAAATAATGTTGAATTTTCTACTACAGGCGAAATATTGTTACCATATTCAATACTTTTTTTAATATTTCAAGTTGAACTTAAATCTTCCCTTATGGGCAAAGATACACCTAGAGGCAACGTTGGCGCATTTGACGGTACTGTATCTTATTAAAAAGGTTTTTAAAAATTCTCAATCATCCTCAATTCTTTTTTGCTGTACCTTTATGATAACCCTGTTAACATGTCGGATCTCCACATGGCTGGTACAACTAATCTCATTCCCAGTTTTTTCCGAAGGTCAAACTGTGGTTTTCTGTTTTATCGTAGATTATTTCGTGCGTGTAAGAATATTTTTAATTGCGGCTTGGTTGACTTGTAATGCAATGATTGCTTGCGTTATTTTTCTTTTGGTTTATTGAGATATTATTTTTGATTTGCAATTTTATATGAATACTAGTATAAATACATACATATAAAACAAGATAATTAATATATACATATAAAACAAGAACTGCTGAGTCTAGTGAGTAGAATGTACGATGTATGCAAAGAAAGCGACCTTATTATGGATGCCAACAAGTGAAGTGATGGTATTGGAGAAGGAGGAAAGCTAAATACTCGGAGGTGATGAATGTTCGGAACTAGTAGATGAGTTTGTGTATTTGGGAAGTATATTTGATAGAAACTGATAGGGGGGTGACTGGAATTATATCTAACGGGAATTTGTCAACCGATGCAAAACTAGCTGTGCACAATGGAATCCTGGTGTGATGTATGAAAGTGAGGCATCGAACTAGCAGAAGAGGAACTAAAGTAGACTGAATGCAGATCACTTAGGCGTATATGTGACAAATCTATTTATGACAGAGTAAAGAATGAAGAAATAAGGAAAGAATGTAAAGCTGATGTTAGTATAGTGAGAAAGATTAAGAAAGGATCATTTATGTGGTTTGGTCATACGAAACAGATAAATGAGAGAATGGTAAGAAATAAAGGACGTCCGCGGAAGACTTGACACGAACAGTTAAACCAGATAATGGAGGATGGTTCTGTTAGAAGCCTCAACAATCGGCGAGCTTGTATGAGAAGATGTATGAATGTGGATGAGGCGAGAATTGTGTGTCAGGATAGAGGAGTGTGGCCCTCTATCCTCTCTGCCTACCCTCGCGAAAAACGGCGTGATGGTTAAGTAAGTAAATAGATATAAAATCAATTTTAGCGAAAAATATTGTTGTATGTATGTATGTATGCGCTACCGGGATTCGAACCTGGATCTCTTTTCCGATCCGGGGAAGGTGCATTACCAACTATGCTACGGCGACACAAATTTTCAAACTCACATGTTACACTTTTCAAATTAATACATCAATCGTTCCATTATTTTAATTAGTATTTGAAATATGACAGACCGTCTGTTCTGAATAATTACAACTTCACAATAAGAATTTGTTCTCCTTAATATAATTTTAATGAAAATTAAATGTTATACAAATAAAATTAAAGCTTAAAGCGTGTGGGTTTAATTATTTTATTTATACATTTAACAATATAAATGCAGCAGTGGAGTTATGCACCTCCAGACAAGAAACATTTAGAATTATGGAGGTGACTATCAACTTTTATATAGAACAAGATCAAGATCTACTAGATTTAAGAATTTGTTTACAACTAATTAAAAAAATGTATACATACATCTATAATAATACAATGTGAAAATTAACAAAATATAAAAAATATTAGCAAATTGATCGGATTAGAACTAGGGAAAGATGTCAAATTTCAAGATTATATTGTAATTACTCGTAAACCATCAGGGTGAAGTGAGTGAGAGGGATATTGTTCGACGCGCGTAATTTGCTGATTTGCCAGTCGCAATGAGTCACTGGTTGGGAGCCCACTGCGCGTTCGCGGTTGAGCAATATTTATAGTGCAGTGATTCTTTTTGTGCTCACTTTAATATTCGACGAGTAATTGATGGGCCGTGCGCGCAACTTATCCGGTGTCGGGTTCAAAAGTTCAGACAAGAGGGGACAATGGTTAACCAAACTCCTCCGGGACGATCAATGTCAGCAGCGACGCCGGAACATGTAGTTCAAGTTTGACGTGAAATTATGCGCAATCCGCGTAAATCGTTAAGGAAGATTGCAGCCTTTACTGGAATAAAAATATCAACAGTGCACGTTATTTTGAAAAATAAATTAGTTTCACCCGTACAAACTGCAAATCGTGCAGTTTCTCAACGAAAATGACTATTCTTTACGTGAAACCTCAGCGAGAACGATGCTGGAACGTTTTGGAACAGCACGAACGCTCGGAAACATATTGTTTACTGACGAAATACATTTTCACATAAATGTGAAAATATAAAAAAGGAAGAAAAAAATACCAATGTGCAATACAATATGTAAGCACATATAAGATGAAGGGAAATATGCAAGATCAAAACACAAAATGCAGTTATAAAAATTATTTCATTATATAAAACAGTTTACTCTCAGTATCTGCTCTTCCTAATTTCAACAACCAATTTGAAATATCCCCCTTATACAAACATCGCCTTAATGTCACTTAAAGATCTAATTTTATTTTCAATTTGATTGTATTTTCTGGGGGTTTGAAAGGTGAATAATCTTTGACCATAAGTAGATTTCATTCTTGGAACTATTTTAAGATTATTTGCTCTTGTGGTATGTTCTATAAACTGTATGTATAAATAAGTCGAAATAAATAAATAAAATATATGAATATTATTTTCAACATACAGATGTTAAGCATTGTTTGAATTGCCATTCTACGTATTCAGTAGAATGGTCAATCTTGTTTGAGTGATGGAAAATATCTGTTTAAAATAAAGGTGGAAAACACAGTCAAAATGTTACAAAATTTTTAACTCAATTTTCGTGACTAATTTTATTGGGATAAGAAAGTTTGACGTTTATATAAAACTGAATATAATATGTCTCACCATGGTAACTATTTGTCTAAGATTATTTCATACGTGAGACGAGTCCAATTTTTATGGTTTTTGTGTTAGTTGTGTACAATTTATAAAGCAAAATAATGTCTACAAGACTTAACCCATCGAAATTTAACAAATATCGTCGAATTTCGTAGAAAACGCAATTTAAATTTACTTGTTAATTCAATCGCAGATATCTCCAATAGATAATTAATTCAAACCCAGATGAATTTATGTTCATTATTAATGAGAACACATTCTTATTGCGAAGTTGTAATTATTCAGAATATAGTTGTATTAATTTGAATAAGTGTAACATAAGAGTTCGAAAATTTGTCGTCGAAAGTACTGTCGCTGTAGCATGGTTGGATATTGCGCCTTCCCCGGTTTGGAAAGAGATCCAGTAGCGCAACAACAATATTTTTCGATAAAATTGATTTTTGTGTATGTCTTTCTAATTAATACATTTAGTTTGTATTTAAAACATGTTTTCAGCCAAAGAGACATTTTGGTCATGTGACCTGTGGTAACTAGTCATTCTCAATATGATTAAAATATTTTTATTTTGAATATTAGCGTATTTCAAGTTCTTATTTTAATTTGAATTTGATTTTCGTAATAACTAGAGTTTTTTTATATATTCTGACATAAGATATAAAAATTTGTGAAGTTTTATACAACTTATTTATTTTCTTCGCAGGTCTTTTGAGACTGCATGATAATGCACCGGCTGCCGCTGGTAGTGAGTCAGAAATGCCGCCGCGAAAGGGCAGAAGAACCCTAAAAAAAGTGACAAAAACCCGTAAAAATACTACCAAGAAAGTGAAAATGTTTCCTTGTCCGATGTGTAGTTATACATGTAACGCAAAAAAAAACTTAAGAGTGCACAAGCTTACGCATAGTGCTGAGAAACCCTTGTCGTGTTCTGAATGCACGTACACATGCAAAAGGAAACCAGAACTGAGGCGCCACCACCTTACTCACACTGGGGAGAAACAGTTTTCGTGTATACAGTGCACGTATTCCTGTAATCAGAAAGGTTCCTTAAAACGCCACATGCTTACACACTCTGGGGAGAAACCATTTTCATGTTCCCAGTGCACTTACACATGCAGTGAGAAAAGCAGTTTAAAAAAACACATGCTCACTCACACTGCGGAGAAACCGTTCTCGTGTACACAGTGCTCTTATATGTGTAACCACAAAAGTAGCTTAAGAAGACATATACTCATACACACTGCAGAAAAACCTGTTTCATGTTTACAGTGCACTTATACATGTAGTCACAAGAGCAGCTTAAGTAGACACATGCTAACTCACGCCACTGACAAACCGTTTTCATGTACAGAGTGCACTTACACGAGCAGTGACAAAAGCAGCGTAAGACGACACATGCTCACACACACTACAGAGAAACTGTTCTCGTGTTCAGAGTGCACTTATGCGTGTAATAGGAAAAGCAGCTTAAGAAACCACATGGCTTCTCACACTGGCGATAAACAATTTTCGTGCATACAGTGCACGTACATATGCAATCGAAAAAACAGTTTAAATAGACACATGCTCACACACTCTGGTGAAAAACCGTATTCGTGTTCACAGTGCTCGTACACGTGTAAGATGAAAGGTGATTTAACTAGACATGAACTTACTCACACTGGGGTGAAACCGTTCTCATGTCCGCAGTGCACTTACACGAGCAGTGACAAAAGCACGTTGAGACGACATATGCTCACGCACACTGCAGAGAAACCGTTTACATGCACCGAGTGCACATATGCATGCAATCGAAAAAGTAGCCTTAGAAGACACATGCTGACTCACTCTACAGACAAACCGCTCGCATTTGCTTCAATGTACTTTGAAGAAAATTATTAACTATTTATCAGGTTTGATTTAATATGATACTGTTTTCTTATTTAAGTATTATATTTTAGTATGCAATGTAAACGATCTCCCAAACTATTTTTCCTGTACAGAAAAGTAGCACGACACGTAAATAATAATTGCATAAAGTACGATTTTAAGTTCAACATAATATATTTGTTAAACAATAATAAAAATTATTAATATGATTACGATTTTATTCATGCTCCTTTCGATATATTATACTTTTTTTTAGGGTGACATGACAAAAATGAATTCTTTTTCATGTCAAGGTATGGAAGGTGTGTGTATGATGAAGTATATATTAGAAAGGTTATCACTGTAAGAAAGTATAACATTGTGTTGCCTCTATTTGTACATTTCTATGTTCAGCATTGATTCAAATATGGACAAATTAAGTAATAAGACACGATAATAAGTGAGTTAAAGATACTTACAATTGTTTACGTAGTTTATTAAGAAAAGCTACATTTTAAAATGAAGGGTGTTTTTTAGAGGTTTGTTTTTCAAATTGGCATAGCTGATTTGTGCTCAGTTCGGTATGCCATTTCACCATGAATAGACTTACGCCGGAACGACGCTTGCAATTTTTTTTCGAGAATCGTGGTTCAGTTTGTGAAACTTGCCGGGCACTACGTTCATTTTACGATCAGCATAATTGTCCATCCGAGCAAGTAATTCGAATAACCATGGATCGATTTGGCACAACGCATACTCTGCTTGATAATACGCATCCGCAGAGATGTCGCACAGTGCGCACGAAGAAGCTATTGCTGCAGTAGAGCTTAATATTAAGGAGAATTCGAATGAGTCGATTCAACATTGTACACCTCAGTAGGTTCATGATTACTGACTTTTTCATTTACAAACAACTCACCCCTATTCAAGAGCGGTTTATATAATAATATTGCTACTGGTATATAATTTCTTTGTTTAACGGACAACAAGGCCATCATGGCCTTGCAGTCCGTAAAATGGACGGTAAGTTTCACGAACTGGACCACTAGTTTCGAAATAAATTTGCAAGCATTGTTCTGGCGTAATTGTGAAATGGCAAACCAAACTGAGCACAAATCAACCGTCAAATCGCTATCGCTGGATTAAATTCTTTGTTTAAACAATATGTTATACTATTTAATCAAAGAATTACAATCAAATGCTATTTTAAACTTTTATTTCATTTTAATTTAATAAATGTAAATGATTTTAAAAATAGATTTCGTTGTTTTAATAATCGTTATCCGAATCTCTCCAGCAGTAATAATGGGAAACATGACTCATGAGAAAATATTCCGCATACGTCAATCGCGTTCGAAGGATCCATGATTCAACCGCTCAAAAATCTAGACGGTTCGGTTGAATCGGCTTACAAAGTTAGGTGAGCCGCTTCGTCCATCGCCACTCTCGAACCTACTACAAGAAGTGTTCCGAAATTTTCTTACTATATTATTTAGAGAAACACATTTTTATTATATTGTAATGTTGTTTTATTAATAAATAATTATTTAACAAATAAAAAATGAAAAATCGGAAATATTATCTTATTTGACAATTTGGCACGACTTGTCAATTGAGTATGTAACTAATATGGCAGAGAGTTGGCCTAATATGTAACGGAATCGATACCCGGCGCCTCCAAAAATCTTATTGATTTCGAAAACTTATCAAAAAACATATTGTATGACAATATTTAAAATGTATATTATTTTAATCTGCCTGTGAATGATGGCAGTATTATTCGCAAGGCATTTAAACTTACTGTTATCGCTGGAAAAAATGATTATTTTTTCTAAAATTTAAAATTGTATAAATATACAATATTCAGCTGATCGATGGGACCAAGCAGTTCATGATCGAAAGACATGCAGAGCAGTCGTGAAACCGCTCTTGTACAGTGAGATAGTAGAAGTTCAATTCAATCGTCTGTGTTTATTCAAAAAATGAATTTTTAAGTTTCTCTTCGTAATACATTTATAATCGCATTCAGAACATGAAAATGGTTTATCTGAAGAGTGAGTTAACTGATGAACAATTAAATCTCGTTTACGTTTACATTTATATTCGCACTGTGAACATGAATAAGGTTTCTCTGCGGTGTGGGTAAACTCGTGGTTACGCAGTTCTCCTTTAGTTTTACACGTATATGCGCACTCCGAACATGAAAACGGTTTTTCTGCTGTATGAGTAAGCATGTGAATTCTTAAGTGGCCTTTATGATTACAGGCATAAGAGCATTGTAAACAAGCGAATGGTTTAACACCGGTATGAGTGAGCATATGGTTTCTTAGATTATTTTTCCAATTAGACGTGTAAACGCATTGTGAACATGAAAACAATTTCTCACCAGTGTGGTTAAGCAAATGGGTTCTTAAATTGCTTTTTCGATTACAGGTATAAGTGCACTGTGAACATGAAAACGGTTTCTCTCCAGAATGATTACGCATATGTGTTTTTAAGCTGCCCTTTTGATTACAACCATACGAGCACTCTGAACACGAATACAGTTTCTCTGTTATGTGAATGGTCATGTGTCTACTTAATCGACTTTTTGCACTGCATGTATATGCGCAGTGAGGACAGGAAAACGGTTTCTCTCCAGTATGGGCAAGCATATGTCTCGTTAAGTTGCTTTTCATGTTACACGTATAAGTGCACTGTGAACATGAAAACGGTTTCTCTCCAGTATGAGAAATCATGTGCCTTTCTAGGTCGTATTTTCTACTGCATGTATAAGAACATTGTGAACATGAAAAGGGTCTATCTACAGTGTGAGTAAGTGCATGGTTTGTCAAGTTGTTTTTTCGATTACACGTATATGAACACTGTGAACATGAAAACAGTTTCTCGCCAGTGTGATTAAGCGTGTGCGTTGTTAAGCTGCTTTTTCGATTACACGTGTAACTGCACTGTGAACATGAAAACGGTTTCACTCCGGCGTGGTTATGCATGTGAGATATTAAGCTGCTTTTTCGATTACACGTATACGTGCACTCTATACATGAAAATGGTTTATCTCCAGAGTGAGAAATCGTCTGTCTTCGTATGTACGTGGTCTCCGATTCTTGCTCCCTTCCAAGGATAGTCGGAGGCGCAGTCAGGTCTGCCATAATAGAATCTCGTGGTCTAGGGAGATCTGAAAAAATATATTTATAATTTAAAATCATTGTTTTGTCGTCCTCATATATGATTTATGTAAAATCTGTGCTCAAGCTGGAGTGTATCTGTTAGCGCCGTTTAAAAGTTTTTTGGTGTTTTACTTATTGCCTCGCTCATGCATACATTCAATTCGCGATTTACCACATTTTGAACTACGTATGTCCGTCTCTTTCTTTCCTAACGTATCCTTAAGCACAAGGAAGAAAGAATATGTCGCAGTAATTAAAAGTCCCCAACTGCAGCAAGTTCAGTGCGCGTGGAACGTTTGTAATGATAACAACCGTCGCTTCACTCCACTACTGCTTTTAATTAATCTTTCTTTAATCCCATCCCGCTTATACATAATAATCCTTTTCGCGATTGTTAGTATAGTCGTATACCCCGCTCAGACGCTTGTATTTGTGGTGGAGAGGAATCAACAAATAAACCGGCAAACGAAAAGTAAGTACCTTCCTTTCTTTGTAGGTGAAAATCAAGTAATTGTGTGTTCTTGGACATGTTCAATTATTTCTAAAAAAAACAAGTGTTTTATTTTCATATATGTGATAAAATTGTATTTCTGACTTAATTCCAGATCTGTATATACAACACACACATACGTGCGATGATTACACATAACGCTCTATTTTTTCTGTGGATCTATCATCCTATAACGATCACACGAAATGCGAATATTTTTCTTCACAAATTGCTAATATAAAGAAACTGTGGAGGACTATCGCCTTCACAATCTGCATATAGCTGGGTGCAAAACGGAGCACTCATCAAACACAAAAACACGCTTGGTATCGACCCCTAATAGACAACATTACAACGCGCCGCAGCCGGCCCTAGCGCGTCAAATCTCTCGTACCCATCTCCCCGAATAGTTCAGTTGATTAGTAGTTGTAAACTTTATACTGCTTTTACTTGTATCTGTAGCCATGTTTCAAGCATCAATACACACAGATCTAATGTAAATAGTCTTTCACACATTGGTCCCGGCGTCCCGGCCGTTGTGGCATTACGTCTCCGTGTCTTCGGGGACGACAGTTGACGCCGATTATGCGTAATCACGTTTTAGTAAGCTGACGCAGCTCATCTAATTTAGTTCAGAGTTTAATCTAACCTTTTTAAAATTGTGTTTAAAATCCCGAAATAAAATTACAAATTTACTAATAAACTACAAAAACTACCCATTTGTAAAATATCTTTGTGGTGAGGACAGCGAAGTGACGTGGCAGGAATGTTTCTCAGCACACGGTGGGCGAGCGGACATTAAAGATCGTACAACGGCCGTCCATTCAAATTATTACGACCGAAGAGGCCACATTTTCCTTTCACACAGCGATGCATGATATGATCTTCAAAACCTCCGGCTGCGCGTCCAAATTGATCTCATAAATTTGGCACTGCGAAAACTAAAAGTGAAACGATAATTGTCCCAGTTTAGAACTGCATAATTATGGTGAACCTAGTTATAATTCAAACGGCATGTGAATGAATAGGTGAAATATACTGGGGCATTCATTTACTCACACTAAAGCACATCATTCTGATCCATCAACATTTTAACATAACATCACATTAATTTTTCATCTCATTTCCCCAAAACACTATCTTACCTGCGCACGGCTCATCTTTCATGGAATACGATACATCAATATCAGAATAGAGGACACCGAAGCCTTCAACTTTATCGCCGCTACCAGCTGGTGACCCGGGTTCAGGTTCAGGCTTGATATCTGGATCCTTTTCCGCCTTAACACGGACATTTTCAAACTTAGTGTATTGAGAATCTTCCTCAGCTTTTACCTCAAACTTAACAGGCAATTGTGGACGAGGAATCTCTGTCTTAATATTTGCAACGGAGAAGCCTGATTGTTTATTGCTACCCAGTCCCGGTTCAGACTTGACTAGAGGAACGTCGCGTTCCATAGTTTTGAATCCGTTAATACATCCCACGTTGCAATAACCTAAAAAGTATTCGGTGTCGAGAAACGTCAGACGGCGAATGACCATAGATAAAAATGATGATAGAAGGCTAAAGTGGCGACGGCTTGACTTGATTTGAAAAAATACTACACTTGACTCAATGGTGTGATTGTGATTGCTATTAAATAATATCAGTGATTTAAAACATTGACTGTAATCACAGTTTCATTACTAATACGCAAGCGCCGCACGATATCACAATACACAAAATAAATAAATAAAAAAAACCTAATTATGATTGGATTTACTAATGTTATTTAATATCATCATAAAGAGAATAAAAACACTTCAAAAATATAAGTTTATTTTTCTCTCTGTTCAAATTCTCAGCATTTCGGGTCAAATGCGTAAAATTTTTTGGCAGAATCTACTAGGTGGCGCTTATCACGAATTATAACGTCATTCCTTCATGAATATTTTCGTTTCATTTGTACTTGTGCCGAATCACGGTTCACAACTAAATAAAAAAATTAATCTCGATATTCCCAGATATTCAATCACTTATAGTGAGTGTGACTCAAGATATCAGCGATTGACTCACGGTTCGTGACGCTCGTCACTACTTGAAATACCGCAGCCTGTGTGGCAAGATGAGGATAACGCATTATTGACACCTACCTACATACTATGTGAGAAATTTTAGAGTAAACAGTGGATCTTTGGTTTACCTACAAATTTAATTCGATCCAAAAACTATTGAAGTTGTTGATAAAGTGAAACATTCATTCCCATAAGAATCAATATAAAATGTTCAAGACCACATAAAAATAGCCCTTTTTCATCTTTAATTTCTACTTATTGCTTGAAATCGTACAAAACCAATCAAAATTTCTGGTTTTAACTTAACCCATTTTTCGCGGGTGACTCTTATATGAGTTGCGCCTTACATGCCCACAGCGCGGGTGACTCAAATGTGAGTCGCCGTGTTTCGCCCGCCGCTAGTGCGTACATACGCGCTGAGGAGCGGTGAAAATCGTACCGCAATTATTTGGAATATTTATCCTACCGACATCTGTCGATATTTGTCAAGGATAATTTGCCATATTATTAACAAACTCGAAATAATAAAAGTCCTCATATCATTCAGTATTCATGCGTTTAAAATTATGCGTTGCAAACTGTAGTGTTAAATTTAATGGCAGTATTTAAAAACTTGTAAATAGTGTGCATTCTTCACTCTAGTACAAATGAATATCACCACACTGTTGTGTTCTCTCGTGGATAATTTTGTTTACATTATTTTGTAATAATGGTTCTGATTTCTGTATTTGTTTATGTTCGTGCGAGGATACTTGAGAACCTTGGTTATCGATTTCTTAAAAACAAATCATAAATATGTTGCATTTCGTAGTGTAAAGTCGTAAATTAATATACCGCCAAAGAGTGTCGCGTATGAAAGATATTATTCGTATTTAAGAACGCGATCAACGGGTTAAAATGAATTGGAAATAATAAAACGAAAAGAATAAACTTCATTTAAACGTACCTTACAAAATATGTAGTAAAGTATTAATGTTTGGAAGGGAACTCTCCATCAGGTTTCTGTCTTACGAAAAACCTATCCAACGATATTTGTTTCGAAGCTGTTCCAGTTCTTCCGTAGTTAGTTTCGAAGCTGTTCCAGTTCTTCCGTAGTTAGTTTCGAGACTGCCTGCATATTCGCAAACTGAAGCATCTTTTCGTCAGAATTTTTGTTCGTAAACCGAGGATCCACTGTAATTCTGAGTGGATGGATAAATTGATTTCGCGGTGAATATAATTTAAACAAATGTGTAATTTGTTCAATAAATTGAAGACTGGTTAATGAAGGCGTGACATTCTTTTAAAAAAAAACTTCTGACTCAATTTCTACAAATTTTGTATTTATAGTAAAACCTTCATCTTTTATTGCCTTAAAAAATACTAATTCATGATATCATACTAAAAAGTTGCATTGGATGTTCTGTTTGACGCGTTCACCATAAAATATTACCCATTTTTGTGACATATTAAGCCCAGCATGGCTCCAAAAATGCAAATTCACACACATAGGTATATCACAAATCACATTAAGTGACCTTTAACAATATTTCAGCATTATAAAGCATACTAAATGAATTGTGCAATCTCCGGGTCACACGTCTCGCGGAATGGATTATGACAATTCCGGTCGTAAATCAGAATCACCGCAAGGTGTGTTGGGGAATAGGAAAACATGGTACAGGACGAGGTCGGTGAGGAGGTAGAGGTTTAGTCGAAGGACCAGTGATTTCGGAAACCGGGATTCGGAAGGACTGCTCGCTTCCACAATGGGGATTTGTGGAAGGTCGCTGCCGAGAATCACACAATAATAGTACGTGGATGATCCGATCTCTGCTCCCGACTGAAGACGGCGATGTCAGTTTGCATCACGCATACACGCACACAATAGACACTGTCCACACAAATCACAGTGATGATGCACTGGAGCTGGAAGGGTCCGCACCGCGAATGCTATTGCGATATCGAGATCGAACACAATATCTCTCAAGTTGACGTCTGCTGGCGTCAAGGTCACGCTTCTCACTGGTGGGCAAGTATTGGGATAAATCATGACTAAGAAATTTGGACGCCGTCATGTGACAACGATAATTTTAGCGCCTGATATTAGTGTTTTGCAAGTACGTAATACTAAACTTGAACATTTGTACTGTTTACATTATTAAAATATTCTGTAGAAACCATAATATGAATGCGTGTCATCTAAAAATAATTTACGAAAGAAATTAAGTCGCTTTCAAGAGAAATTCACACATATTAACAAGTAATGAAATCAGTTTCCGATCAAAATTGGCAAACAGCTGGGCTGTTATGAATGTGCGACCACCTCGTCAGACAAGAACAACCGAATGGACAACGGGAGACCGGTGAAAGGAGAGTGTCCGCGCTTAGGATGCCAAGCCATACCTTGGCACAATTATCAGCATTTAGTCTGTTAATAAAATACGCATAGCCAACTGATTATTATTCAATATATTTATACAAAGCAGTATGTCAGGAAGAAAATAGTACAAATATGTGAACATCGTCATCAGCGCGTATCGATCCACTCGCCATGAAGTTTACGTCACTGGCGCCCTGCTGAAGGGCCATTCCTTCAACACGTCAACTGCCATCATCATACCCTGTGAGTGCCAATGGAATACCCATCCATTTCTACTTCGATACTTTCGCAAGCTTGATTAGTTTAGTTAGCGAAGCAGGTCTCGCTTTCAAATTACAATGAGAGCGAACCCACCACATTCCCAGGACCGTTAAATAAGCTCAAGACTTCTATTTCAATCCTACTCTTACGCCGCCTGGTATGCATTTTTTTAATACTACAAAGACGACTGTTCGATAGCGCCCCGCACACAGTGACAGGGCGATACCGCACAACCGCCTATAACAAAATTTGCTCTCATTGTAACCGACCTTTTTCGAAACTACAAACGTATATCAACTATTATATGTTTGTGTCTCTCCATTACTGGATATAGGCCTCCCCCAAGAATTGTCTCTCTATCTTCAGCTCTATTCACCCATCCGTTATCCGCCGCCACTTCTTATGCCAGTGCGAGGATATCAGGACTTTACTCCAGAACATTTCTTCCCCATCGTCCATCGTTTCTTCGACCATTATATAATACTACAACTTACTAACAAAAAATAAAGCTATACCTTATCAGATTCTGATACAAATTAAGCTAAAAAAATATATTCAATTAATCAAATTCTTCAATACATCAAAAACGTATAATGTATACGGAATGCGTCCATTATATTCATAAATTTTATTTATTTATTTATACCCTATCTCGATTCGTTTTGAGAGTTGTTTACTCTCATTTCGATTTGCCAATATTACATTTATTTATTAACATCTTAATACCATCATAGGTTGGCTCCGGTATCATCGCACCAGAGCCATGCCTGTACAATTTGACATGAGACTCATTATCACATTCAATTCAGAAGGCAGCCAGAGAGAAGCTATAGAAATCATGCACCCCCAAAATGAGAGGGTAGACGTCACATTTATGTGTTGCAGTCGCAGAACTCGGTCACAGACCGGCAGAAATTCACCCTGTTCTGATAGCAAGAAGTGTACAACGTACAACGTTAAAATTTAGTGAGCATTTTGTAGAAAAACTATTATTTTGACGAACACCATTATTCAATAGATGCGAAACTTTACACCAACGCCCCACGATACAGCATACAAGCTATTCACGATGAAGTATCCACCCACACGACACAATCTATCAGAGTGAACGAACGCCATTACTTTGGTTGATTTAAATTAGAATGTCCCTCTCTACTGCGGTATGAGTAAGCATATGATTTTGCAAATGTAACTGACGCGAGCATCTATAACTGCACACGCTACAAAATAACGATTTCTCTCCGACGTGCGTTATCGAATGATTTCTTAAGTTGACTTTATTCGAACACGTAAAACTGCATTCAGTACACGACAGTGGTTTATCTGCCGAATGAGTGAGCAAATGACCTTTCAAAATGCGTTTTTGAGAACACACAAAACTGCATACGTCACACGAGAACGGCTTCTCACCAGTGTGGGTCAACGTGTGACCTTTGAGGTTAGCTTTTTGCGTGCACGTAAAACTGCATTCTGTACACGAAAATGGTTTCATTCCTGTATGCGTGAGGGTGTGGTTTCTTAAACCAGCATTTGTGGAACACGAAAAAGTGCATTCATTACACGAGAACGGTTTCTCTCCGGTGTGGGTGAGCATGTGAGTTTTTAAATTAGTTTTGCGCGAACATCTATAAATGCAGACGTTACAAGAAAATGGTTTCTCTCCAGTATGCGTCAACATATGACTTTTTAAGTTTGTTTTTTGCGAGCACATAAAACTACATTCTGTACAAGAAAATGGTTTTTCACCCGTATGCGTCACCATGTGACTTTTCAATGTTGGTTTAAGTGAACAAATAAAGCTGCACTTGTCGCACGAGAACGGTTTTTCTCCAGTGTGCGTTAACATGTGAACTTTGTGAAGATACGCTTTACGTGAACACGTAAAACTGCACTCGGTACAGGAGTACGGTTTCTTAGCGGTGTGATTGTGCATGTGAGATTTTAAACGATTCTTATCTGAACATTTATAACTGCATACGGGACAAGAAAAGGGTTTTTCGCCGGTGTGAGTAAACATGTGACGTTTTAAGTGGGCTGTTTGTGTGCATTTGTAACTGCAAAAATTGCAGGCGAACGGTTTTTCTCCGGTGTGGATCAACATGTGCCTTTCTAAATTACGATTGTTTAAACAGACGCAACTACACACGTTACAAGAAAATGGTTTCACTCCGTTGCTAGATGTTTGTTTAGAGCTAAGTGAATTTTTGGGTTGTTTTAATTTTAGAAGCCAGTCTTCTGTGGCTGTGGTTGGAAAGGAATATGATTCTTCATCTTCAGGTAAGCTGCCTTCCATTTTTACAGTTTGTCCTGGGAAAAAATAAGAAGAAAATATTTATTTTATTTATTTATTAACGCCACTATGGACTTTTAAAAAGTTGGTTCGATATAAAAAAACATGAGCAGCTACACAAGTAGCATAGAATATATATATATATATAAATAGAAATTGATATATGTATATTAAATTACGCACCGTCACTTACCAAGGACACAGGCTAACTGTCACTATCTTGTGCCAGAACTTTTGCACAAAGATTTCATTTATTTCTAGCACCAAAAATATACAACGGTCTAAATGCAAAAGTGAAATATTGCAAACATAGTCTCGCATTATTTTCACGAAAAGTGCAGTTCTGGCTCCACGAAATGGGGAGAAATTACGCCCAAGAACTTTTAAAGCTCCAAACCTGAGAAAAAAACTGCTACAACAGTATATTGAATTACCTAATTGCATCTCTTGATTAATTGTTTATATTTATTGTTTTTGTACATTGATCATTGTACTTTGCTTACTGTTACACCGGAGGAACACTGTCTGCTATAATACAGTAAATTACTAGTGTAGCAGGCAGGGTACCCAAATATATGTCTTACTTTCTTACTAATATGTTGTATTTACTTTGCCAAATTTTATATGCATACCCTCGATACATTTGGTACATTACGCAACACTCATAATAATTAACTAGGTGAAAATGTATACTTAATGAATATTAATTTGGAAGAGTAATACGTCAGACCGTTAGACATTATTTATCAATGTGAGTACATAATGCATGTAAAAAGTGAACCTAATAAATGTATTATTATTATTATTAATATATATAACTTTAAAAAAAAATTTAAGTAAGCAAAACAAACAAGAAAAATTTAGATTTGACACAGAATAGCGGAGTATCAAAATCAATTGTATCATTGACTCAGAACAGCATCAAAAACATTACTCTTATATTTAAACATTAAAAATCGGAGTATATCTACAAGACCAAAATCGTTCCCACGCCTTTGTGTGGGTGCATTCCTATAAAAATAAGTAAATGATGAATTTACATGGAAACGCACCAAAGACCTGATACTCCGCGCAGTAACGTGGTATACAATAAGTTCAGTTAAATTAGGGGCGTCCAGTATGCCATTTACTATTATAAATAAAAATAATAAATCACTTAAAAGTTCTTATACACGACATGTGCTCATTAGACAATTATAATTCAATTGTTCAGCAGGTATACACAGTTTCAAATTAATTAACCTTAAAAATTTACGCTGAACCCTTTCTAATTTTAATTCGTGCACTTTATAGAACGGAGACCAAATAGTTGAGTTGAATTCTAAGTTGCTACGAACTACAGCCGCGTATAAAACTTTAAGCGATTTGAGTGAATTGATATCTTTCACCGTTCTTAATACAAAACCGAGATATTTCATAGCTTTATTCGTGATTTGATTAATGTGTGGAACGGATGATAGTTTTTCATCAAATAATATGTCCGGATCTTTAATTTGAGATACTTATTTAAGAGTAACGCTGTTTATGCTGTCATGAAAAACAATGGGTTTTTTAATTCTGTAAAACGGTATAGATTGGTATTTATCAATAGGTACTTAAAAAAAGTTTGTTGTGCGTACACCATTCCATTCCACCATAGAAATTAAAAATTGCAGAAGGTGTGCGTGTATTGCGAAATGAAGCGAGTAGGCGGTCTCGCTCGGCGCGCGTGGGCCGGCAAGACCGCCGTTGCGGAGCGATGAAATAGGAGATGGGTCGTCGGTGAGGAATCGGGTCAGACCTGTAGCGCTATGTCGCTAGCATGAATTTGTTAAGGTTAGATTGAAGAATGAGACAGTCATGTTCTGGATATCTCAACCCTGGATAACTAAACCATCGTAATTTTGACGATGCGTCAGTCACAAAATTGTCAGAACTCGACAAGCACGACCCCGGCCACGCCTTCCCGCCCGTTCCCTTCATCCTGTTGGCTCTAGATCTCAGTACTGGTAGTGTATATGCTTGTAGCCATACTGGAGGGTGCGAAGGTTTAGTGTTTGCGTCACTTTTTGATTTTAATGCTTTTTGTAGTTGTTTGTTAGTTTTGTAAATAGTTTATGTACAATATATAGTGTTAATTTTTAATTTATTTTATAAAAATAATGTCTACCGATGAAGAACGTGAAAACGAAAGAATAAGACAGTTATTAGACGAGGAACTTTCAGATTTGAACGATTCACAAAATAACGATACTTTGTTTTCGGAGAGCGATGACAGTGAAGGTGACAATATTGAATAAGATTGTATTGAAGATATAGATGCGGATTATGAGGAAGAAAAAGGTAAAAAGAATGCTTCTCTGAACTCTAGAAAGAGAAAAAGGACTGAAAGTTTTAGAGTTCTACCTGATGTCGTTCTAGTGGCTATAAAATTGCCTTATATATTTTTTACACGCATTACACACTGCAGTTTTAGGAAACGTATTTGTAAATAAACTAAAACGCTTTCGTGAATTGTTTTATTTTTTCCCCGCTAGACCTTGCAAGTACAAATTACAATTTTGTTGTTGTATAACTAATAGTGAAACCACATATTAAATATTTCGGTTCCTAAATGCTCTTGGATATAAAATGTTTCACGCAACCGGTCCGAACTCGAAGAGATAGGATATCTGGTAGTAAAATTAAAATGGACAAGGCAACAGATGGGTTAAATAAAACTCGTTTTACGCAGAGACCTAGAAAGTAACTATGCAAAATTTGGCCAAGATCAATGAGAGATTAATGAATCAAAGAATGTTGACAATTTTTTGTAATAATTATAGTTATACTTTCGATTTATTTATTTAGTTTGTTTTTGATTTTTGACGATTAGGTTAGATCGGTGGTTAAATGAAAGAGTGTCGATGTTTATTATGTTGAATAGGACAAGAAAGACATGTAGAATGGAAAGAAATGAAAAAATGCGGAAGGTGTGCGTGTATTGTGAAATGAAGCGAGTAGGCGGTCTCGCTCGGCGCGCGTGGGCCGGCAAGACCGCCGTTGCGGAGCGATGAAATAGGAGATAGGTCGTCGGTGAGGAATCGGGTCAGACCTTTAGCGCTATGTCGCTAGCGTGGATGCCGGCTGAGACGGCGATGAATTCGAAATCTTATCCCCTACAGATTATTAATTTTAAATGCTCCCTATGTTAGATTGTATAGAGAACAGAAGAGCGTACATAAATTTAATTTTATATGATAAAATAATTTGTTTTAATTGAAAAATAACGATAATTGATTTTTTTTAAATCGGTCCACTTGCAAGTTTAAACGCGTCACGCGCTCCAGTCGATACAGCCCGGTAAAAGGCTGGTAACAAGTAGTGGTATTATCGTATCCGTGAGAATATGCCGGCAAAGTTCTACAATAAAATTGATGCAATTCCGGTATCTTACTTACCAGTTTGTTGTACAGTATCCGTGGAACATTCCAAATATTCTTTCTTGATTTCGAGACTTGCTGAAGACCCTGACTCCGAGTTGATCGCATTGCTCTCGGGCATCATGTTCATGCTCGACAATTTTTTAAAACAATGTCAATTTCAAAACAATTATTCGCCTTTGCACGCGGGCTGCGGAGTCAGCGAGTCGTGTGTAATGTTCTGGTATATCAAATTAAAGTAAAATCGGAATTTGGAAGAATATCGTTTTGTAAATAAATGCGAAGACGCCTCCCCACAAGGAAGCCATGACACATCAAACCATAGATAAAATGTCAAAGAACTATAGAGCCATTGACAGCTTTGAGTTGGTTTTTCAGTCATTCGTCTCATTATTGAAGCTCTTTCCCCTCAAATTATGACCTGCTGTCAATGAGCACGACCGCTAAATTTAAGATATTTTAAAAATACATTAAATTCTATTCTCATCAGGCTACATGTGTCATGTGGCAGCTACTTTTGATGCTAAGCTTATGTCATGTTAAAGAACGCATTGTTTATAATTAGTTTCCCTTGAGATAAAAGCTCCCAGGACAAAGAGATAAACTGGTCAGATAGTTTCATTAATTATATTCAGTTTTCGGTATACCATAAATTAGAATCGTTAAAAAACACGACGTGGCTGTTATCAATACTTTTGGAACTTGCACATATACAAGAAACACATTAGAATTAGTTTAGGAGCATGTTTCATATTAAAAAAAAACATTTTTAAATAAAATAATCATTGTTCTTTACAGGAATCAAGAATTATTTTTTAGGGTGGTTCGCCGGTTTACTCTTGTAGCTCGGGCTGACGATGTCTGTGCAGGGGTGCGCAGAGTCCAATCCAAGGTCCAAATCGTAGTCCAGTGTAGCAGCCGAGAGTCGAATCCGTTTCGAAAAGTTCAGAGTAAGAACAGGGTCAAAACAAGGTAAAGAGAAATAAAAATTCAGCGTGTGTACGATAACTTTCTCGGCCGCCATCGCACTATTTATTACCAGTAAAACCGGCCCGGCTGCGACAGTCCCTCCCATCTCCCGCCGGGCCAATGGGAGCGGGCTTACAGCCCTAGTCCCGACCCTATACGATCCGGCTTGTCTTCTACCCTGCGGCGAAAAGGAGAATCTGCTGCCCAGTCGGGCGTCGTGCGCCCGGGTCGGCGGATTCTATTACCGCTTACATTTAATTTCATTTCAAATAAAATCTTACAGGCAGGGATATCGCGGGTTTTTTATTATTTTATTATCATTACTGCCCGCGATATCCAATATGTTACAGAGTGGGGCGATCCCCGTGATTTATTAATTTTAATATTAAAAGTATAAACATTACATGAAATACAATATGTTCAAATGGCGTCCATCTACGGGAGATTACCTCACATTATTTCCCCAATCACTGGTTTCCCAGTTCCGTGGAAACCTCGGGATTCATCATCGTTTGAGTGGTCCCAAAAAGTGTGAGTGATCTCACTATAATAATAATCAAAATAAATTTAAAAAACAATTATTACATAGTACAAATTGAGCAAATTATCGTTTGGTGCATTCCACAGGTGGGTTTCCACACTTGCAGTAAGCGGTTGTCATTTTTATCTTTGCAGATGGACAAAATCCGCGGTATATATGTGATTGCAGTCGTTATCCTGGGACCGGAGTATCTTACTCCGTGCTGTACAACTTTCAAAATGGACCCACGAATCTCTCTATTCATTTTAGGGATTGACTTGAAGAGTGGCAACGTGTCTGATCAACAGTCGGGAAGAGCACTGCTAGAGCGGGGGAGTCGGCAGAGTTGGCAAGTGGGCGGAGCAAACGGTTTTGTATCGACAACATTTCAAATATACGATACTAATATAATATTTAATTGAGAGATGTCACAATTTGAGCTGTTGAACCGGCCGGCCGTACGAGAGAGAAGCGTCAAGATCCACTGGCCCTGCCGGGTACAGAAAAGAGAATGTCAAGCTTGACACTCCACTCCACCTATCGGCGGTGCAGCATCGAATGGCGCCACCTGCGACTGGCATTCGAGCTGTAGGTGTTGTTTTATTTCCGCCCCAGATGTTTATATTAACCAACCAGGTTAACACATTCAAATTGTTTAAGTTAACTTAAAAAAGTTTTAAGTCTTCCCTTAAAGTAAAAGTGTTTACGTTAAATCTAGACAAAAGATTTTCGGTAAAAAGGTAGACGATCACAGAAGTTCTTCTTAAATAAATTAATAAATTATCTTGCAGTGTTTCAATTAAATAAGTAAGTCTAACCTTTGAATTCGACACTGCGCTGGTGTGAGAAATGTAATTCACGCACCGTAGCCCAGGGGGCATTCTGGATCTTCGCAATAGACTCCACTCTTATGTGTGCACCTTCACCATCTGTGTGTGGCTTGCAGCGGCCTTCTCCTTTACGATTCTCCTTCACCTGACGCTGCGTCACGCAATTCAGAGAGCTGTTGCAACAGACTAACCAGGGGGATAATTGGTCTTGTAGGGGACAGGATTTCAAATTCACTGCCGCCTCAGCCGGCATCGATGTTAGCGACATAGCACTGCCGGCTGCCGCTACAGGTCTGGCCCGATCCCTCACCGACGATCTCTCTTCTGTTTCGCCGCTCCGTAACGGCTTACCTTCTCCATTTCTTCATTCTATCCGTAATTCTGTATTCTTTGCTTTATCATACTGTCACAATAAACATCAACACGTCATCATCACTCTTTCGCAGTCTTCCACCACCAATTATTCCAGAATATCCTCTTTGTATGTGTGTTGTCAGAAGGATTGTATGGGAATAGTAATCCGCCTCCATAGTCGATTTACCATTTTGCGTTCGCGTAGGTATCGCGATTTTTATCTGAGAGGGTTATGTAGCCCGATGATAAATAGTATGATCAGAAAAGGTAAACAGAACAATAAAAGAGTACTCACATTTTTCACTGAATTTATTTAAGGGGTTACGCGCAAAAAAAAAAGTATTACATCTAGATAATATCCCCACAACATTTCAGAACGACGTGAGTGCAAGGTAGTCCCTCTGGCCCTCTTACCCGCGTATCTGACTCATTCTATACAATATAATATCATTAGGACACGGTTATACGTTCGTATTAACAGAAGGTCTGCTATATAGAATAGATTTTTTTTTACATAATCCAACCTTAAACGCGCTTTTCGAAAAAGGCCAATACGGTGTACACGATATTTCAAACTACTTCACCCATCAGGTTTAAATTTTGAGAGCTTATTCTGTACGTGGAGGACTGCTGAATGAAGGAAGGAATTTTTTTTTCGAAACTAGCTATTTTATTAAAGAAATCAGTAAAACCACTGCCATTTTGATAAAAAATCAAAATTTGAAAAATTCTTGGACCATTCGGCAGATGTAGATATATTCTAACATATATATTTTTTTTTGTATGTTTCAGATAAGGTGTTAAGTTATCGTGTATTATTTGCTGTATCTCGCCTATTTTTAAATATATATACTGGCTTGTACTTGATGACAACGGGCGTCGTTAGCTAACTGCGCACGCAGCCGGCGCTTCGCTCTTTCCTAGTGGTGCGTGGTGCCACGGACGGCGCCACGCGTCCAAACATCTGAGGATGTACTATGGTTGTTTTAAAATATTTGGTATTTATGACGTGAACAGATCCTCCATCAGGTTCACTATACCTATCTGTCCTCCCCACCCTCATTTTCTGTGTGCGATCTACGACTAGTGAACAGTGTTTCGTGCCGAGTCCGCGAGAGTTGCGAATGCAGCGAGAAAATCCAGGTGGGTCGTGTTCTCCCCGGTCGGTTTTCGAGCCCCTATACCAAAGTCCTACATCCCCTCGCGTCAACAGAGACGACGGAACGTTCGCGACACAATCGGCCGTCTTCAACTTGAAGTATGTTGCGTATTGTAATGCTGCAGCAGACGGGGTGTAATAAAACAAGTGTACGTTCAACGGTAGGTACTGTAATTGAAAATTACTTAAATATATACGTACATACATAATTTGTTCACATTGTCAATTTTGTGCTCACAAATATTTACAATTAAACATTGCGAAATAAAGTCCGTCCTTCACGACGGACCCTCGCCTCTTTGGTAACGGAACATGGCGACAAACGGAAATACACGATTAATATTAAGATTCAACTATCGACTAGAAGTAGAACCCGCGTCTCGGCGCCGCGCCTGACTGACCGACTCGAGAGTCGGGTCGCTACCGGCAACATTGCTTTTTCACACATAAAAACTAACGGTCGTCCAGGAGTCGGGCGAATCTCAAAATGTACGCCCTTCAAAATGACATTACCGTTCATTGTGCGGGGGGGGGAGGGGCGACACGGGCGACATCAGCACCCGGGGACTAGTTACACCAACCTTCACAGATGCAAATTTATTTATATACATGGCGCGATCAGCCATGTTACTGCAACTACTCCGCCCGCATATTACATCCCCGATCGGGCATCTTCAGAGAATATTGTGCATTTCTTTAAAAGTTTCACTGTATATTCACTGGTGGATGAAGGTCTCTCGCATCTCTCTCTATGTGTGTTCCGACAAACCGACAGGTTTTCCCTAAGGCACCCTAGAGCGATGTGGCCCGCCCGTTTCCATTTCATTTTCTCAGCGTATTTCACTACATTGACTAATCTCCTCTTCCTACCCCCCGGTGTAGTGGCTTTCAATTCAAACCATATATGTGTTATGTAAATTTTACAACATAATTTAACGATTTATAGACATATTTCCTCGTTCGTGTAAGTATTGACACACGGCTTTTGTTCGGGAATTTTTTAAGGTGCGGGTCTCCCGCTGGGGGTTGCTAGGACGGACGATGCAGAGAAGGGCGGTGGCTAAGGAGACCTAACAGAGTATTTCAATGGCTCTCCCTCGCACCCTCCTGTGGCCTGGACAGCATGACTTCTGATGAGTGTCACGTCAAATTGACGCATATTGTACAGAATGGCTCTGGTACGATGATAGCGGAGCCAACCTATATCAGTGATAAATGTAATAATTGTGGCATATAATAAAGGTAAATAAAAATGTTAACTATGAAGGGGCGCCACAAGGTTTTAGTAACTAATTTTGAAATATATTCCAAAAAAGCTTTGAAGATTTTGTAAAACATCGTCCGAAAAGGATCTCTTAACAATTGGCGCTCCGTGAGTGAATTATACGAGAGCAACTGTCAGTCTAGGTTAGTGGTGATCTTTCTTACCGTATAAATTGTCATATTATCAATAGAAAGCCCGGAGACAAAACAAGCTATCGAAGAAATTTACTAGAACAGCTTCAAGATCGAGGCATTGTCCACGGAACTTCGAACACAATCTATATATCGCGTTGAATTATATTAATATTCAAAACATATCATATGAAAACGTACATTTTGAGATTGGAAACACATTTCTAACATGTCAATAAGGCTGATATCATTTCTAGAACATTCTAGAAGTCTAGTAGAAATCAAACATCAAGAGAAATAATTAATTTAAACCACTGTAATATTAAAAATTAAGTCGATACGAAAATTTTAAAAGAATTTTTTTTGTTTTTCAAACATTATTCTTCAAAATGTACATCGAATGTGGGAAAAATCGAAGGATTATCTAAACTGTTCGCGTCTCGCTGCGATGGTCGCGTCCACATCGCACACCCGACGCACAGAACATAGCGACGGGGAATCGGAACAAGATATAGATTCTACGACTACGGTCGTCTGACCCAGCGACGGTGGTCCAGCGCGCGTTTTTTCACGCAACGGGAAAACAAACACTATGGGAAAAATTCACAAATGTTATTACGAACTGTCGTTATTCATTGATTATCGGATATTTTTTTAATTATATCATTGTGTGTGTGTGTCGTGTCGGGTTTGGAATGAGCGAGTCGTGTGTGTGTGCGCGCGCCGTCTAATTGGTGGACGTCTCTTTCCTCGCCGAGAACGAAACGATGGAGCGTATCCCCTTGACGGACGTCTGGAAGAGAAAAAAAAAAAATTCAATTAAAACATTAATAGAACAACCGAGATCGTGATTTATATACATTATTCGTGGTGCGGTGAGCTACGGCTCCCTCGCCGGTCCCACTCGTCGAAGCTAATAAAAATACGCGACTTTGAATCAATAACAAATTCAAGTTCACGCAGTATATAAAACGAAAAAAAAGAGAAGAATTTCAATACAGTTATTAATAATTAGCAATTTTCGTAAAATTTAAGATTTAGACCCTCCAGCAACATAAATCCATAGTTTTACATATAGACGGTAAATTAAGACGCAGTAGTTCAAGGGATCCAGTCATCAAAAACACTTCCAAAAGAGGGACAGTGGACGAGACACAAAATTGATTGAGTCACACTTGCACGGACAGACTAACGGAGTTGCGAAACACGAGATATGGAGAGTGAAAGGTAGGCATCTACCTAAGGAGCTCCAACGAGTCACCCATACCCGAATAAATTCCTTACATAAAACAAGATTCGTCCCGTTACTAATTAGGTCTGCATTCCTGGGCGGGCGGTGTCTACGTCCAGTCAAACAACCAATCATACGTTCACGTGCGTCTTTAAGTATCTCACAGGTCCACAAAATATGGTCAGGCGTCTGTTCCACTCTCCCACATGTACACCGCGGGGCATCCACAATTCTAAACTCAAACAGTTCACTCCGGAACTGTCCACGCCCCGTAATCATCTGCCATTCAAAATGATTTAGGTCTGGAGGTCACATCAGCCCTTTGAGAGGTCTTTATTAATTGATATTAACATAAAATATAACAAAGAATACAAGAATCGTGAACAAATTACACCACAAAACGAAAAGAAACGAACCGACGGAAAAGAACGGGACACAATAACGACTCGAGTCTCGCCAATCACGGCGCAGCCCAACGATATTACGATACTCAAGTGGACTGTATAAAAGAAATGCGGGTTCAGAAACGGGATGACACATGCCTCTCTCTCTCTCTCTCCACGCTCAGTAACAAAGAATCCCTCGACAGACGCTGGGAGCCACCTCGACTCCAAGAAACTCGAAATTGATGTAGAAAGACCGTCGGCCACTTTGCAAAGTATTTCTCGGTGTAGGTAAATAGGCGAGTAAGTAATGACAAGTATGTGTCCGCAAGTTGAAAGGAATCTAACCGGGGATTCTCTAACACGAGGAATTTTTAGAATTACCTTTTTCTTGGATCCATTCAGGAAATCTTTGTACATCTCGGAGCGCAGGTATCGTGAGTAACTGTCCGACTTCATCAGGTGGTACACGTGGGCCTGTTGAAGCAAAAATATAACATTGTAACGTGTGCAGGAACCGTCCATTTCCATCTTGCGATTGACCAGAAAAAAGATGCCAAACTATTAAGCGGGATTGACTTTAACAGTAGTAAATTTGACTTGCGAACAACCCGCAACCATTTTTTACCACGGGCGATGGTAAAAATATCATATTATATCATGGTCCAATTTCACTACTGATACTGATTTTTCATTTAACCCTTTACAGGGCAATCTAAAAAACCGAGAACATATCAACAGATGTAAAGTGAGTGTCGGTACTGGCCTGGGCGTGGTCGAAGCTCCAGCGGTCAGCGCCCGCCTGCACGTTGGCGTGGCACGCCCCGCGGCTGGCCGAGTCCACGTTGATGGGGCACGGCGCCTCCGGGGAGAGGTACTCCTTCCAGATGTCCTGCGCGCGCGCCCGCACCTGCCGCTGGGGCAGAGCCTTGAGTTCCTGCACCGCCTCCCAGAACCTGGCGAGGAGACGAGAGTGGATTATAGCTTGTAAATGACACCGCACGTATAACATCACCCTTACAATTTTACAGTTTAAACAGTTAATCTGTTGTTTATCTCGTCATATATTCATAAACTGTAACTCAGTGCAATAAACTCCGAGCTATCGTAAGTACTCGTTTCAATTTCACATCTTTGTAGGTGATGATTGGGTGCGCGGTTGGTGTAGAATTGTTTATTGCGACAGAGAATAGAACAGAAGGTAAAATACACACAGAGAAGCTAAAAATGCGAAGATGTGTCGTCGGTGAGCGATCGGGCCAGACTGTGGCGGCAGCACTTTACCGCCAGCTAGGTAGTGAATGCAGATATCGCCGGTGTCGATGCCGGCTAGAAACGATGGTGAATTTTACATAAACTTGCGCACGCCATTCTTCAGGAACTGAACTCTGACTCTCAACCTGCAGTCTGAGACGAATCCTACAATTTTTTGAGCATCTTCGACAAGGGAAGGGTGTCGCCGTGTAAGTACCGATAGGACAAATACAAAGACTTCACAGGCATATTAGAATAAAAAATTGCTAGTCGAGTGTCAATTTGACAATTAGATGTGGAAATAATAATAGCACTATCGGGCTTAACATTTAGATACGTTATAATCCATAATAATATTTCGCTTCCCCATCTTTTATCTATGACTTACTGGACTGTATTGGACTCGTTCTGCGGTGTCATTGCCAGTTGACGATTGGCAAGTATATTAACCATCTGTCATCTCTCCTATCTATCGGTCATCTCACGTCGTTCGTATATTATTTTGGTTATGTTTGCGACCTAATATTTATCAAAATCTGAGCGGGAATAATTCACAAAAATCGAAATGTATTCTAGATTCTGATTCCGTCTTTACTTAAATGCACATTATTTGTGTGTTTATTTATTGCCTAACTGCGATTCTTATATCGTTTCGATGTCATTTTTATTCGTTTTGATAGCTAACGTTTTACTTACAAAGGTGGAATAATCTTTAATTACATCGAGATTTTATTTAAGTGTGGTTAATTTTGGGGAAAGCGCGATCAGGGTTTTCATAGATGATTTTGTATCAAAGTATTTTTTTTTATATCAGTAATAAATACAAGGTACACTAATCAATTTATTATCGCAGCCACCATTGGTCAGCAGCTTCAAGACCTATCCCTCATTCAATTCCTCTTCCATCTGTTCTTCTACACCTAAGCACCTAAACAGTTTCAACATATGCCAACATATACGCTGCCAATCAACGAGTCCTCAATATACTTACTTGAGATTCTCCCCGGAGAACTCCTTGTCCAGGAAGCGCGTGAAGTGCTCCCGCCCCGCCGGGTCCTGGAGCAGCTCGCGCAGCCCGAAGGCCCAGCGCCGCACCCTGCGCAGCGGCACCTCCTTACTGCGAACACACTCCACATGAACACCAACCACACAGCAGATATTCTCCTACGACCCTAGAAGATTTCACGCTACCGACTGAAGACGGTGATGTCACAGTTCACCCGCGGCACACGCAAATAATACGATCACACAAAACAGCGCCCCACTGCACTGGAGGTAATTGTCCACACCGCGAATGAACGTCGAGATCAAACAAAATAATATTGATCCAGTGCGCCCGATTAGTGTCCGGCTTCCAATTCACGCACTGAAATAGTGAGTCGAGGAAGGAATTCTGACGCGGACATGCGACAACATTATGCGTGACCGATATTAAAAACGCGCCAAAAATGTGTTTTACGAATACGGAACACTTACTGTGATGTCTACAATTACTAGTGTAGTTAAATAATAATAATTAAACCCTAATAATAAATAACAAAAATTATTTTAGTAGTCAGAACAAGTTCCCAATCCCTGTAAACGTATAACTAATATATTAAGGGTTCCACGACAAAAGATCCCAACCGATTAAAACCTAACTGCTCAGCACAAACTATTCTCCGTGATAGCTGCCATTTCTTCTCTTCATCGGTCCAGAGACGGAGGATTGTTACTGTATACCTTTGATTTAAAGTAACCCCATAAGAAAAAGTCATATGATCCGTAGCGACTGAATGAGCCCTTCTCCAGCTCGTCGCGTTGGTGCAGCGAATGAACCAAAATGAAAAAGGACACTTTAAATTAACTTAAAAATTAAAGAATTCCATTTTCTCACTGTAAACCTGTTATTTCGCATCGATTACATACTTATTTTTAGTAATCTATTAAAAACATTATATTTGTTATATCTAATGCGGCGTGGTTCAATGGTCGGTTGGATGAAGTAAAGGTGACGGCGGTACCTCTGCTTGTCCTGCTCCCACAGCTCCGTGGTGTCGGCCAGCCACGGGTTGGGCCACTCGGGCGGCGTTAGAAAGGCGTCGTACTCGACATACTGCTCGTAATAGTTGATACACCTGCAACACGGCAACATCAAAATCGTGATTATTCACAAATCTACAGGCAGAGAGAGCAGTAAGAAACAATACAAAAATATATGTAGCGCCTAATTCATATTTGGGATAAATAGAGTTTAATATGCAGTTTTGTAGATTGTTTGTCACCGCCTAAATCCATTAATATTGTATGTTCAAAATCAGGGTTTTTTCCAAAATACCCTAAAGCAGACCGAGCATACTTTGCAATTAAATCAGCCAATCACAACGCTCATTGATGATCACACAATCTAAAATCAATGAAAAAGAAATGAAAGCACTTACTTTCTGTCTGTCAGATACTAGTTCATTGATAGATTCATCTCCACCATAAATACAAGCGTTGCGGCGTGTATTCTAAATCTCGCGAAAATGATTATTATGTATAAGCGTGATTAAAGTAAGATTAATTATAAGCGTTAATGGAGTGTTCCAAGTACCAAGCGCACTGAACTTGCTGCAGTCGAAAGACTTTAATCACCGATACATCTTCTCTCTTCGTCGTGCTTACGGATAGGCGCGGAAAAAAAAAAGGGAAGAAGATATGCAAGTTAAAATTTGGTAAGCCACGAATAGAATGTATGCACGGGGCAACAAGTCAAATGCCAAAAAACTTAATAGAATTTAATTAATTTCAAATGACGCTAACAACTAACGCCCGTGGTTAAAATCATTTACGGATTGTTGATACGTCAAATTTACTATTGTCAAAGCATAGATGGAGATGTCTATAGGTGTGACGAATAATCATGAAATATGCTTTATTTTATGCATTATCTATGGATTTTTTCGATATCTGTCACTTTGGTGGTGACATTTTTTCGTATTATGTGTAATAATGTATATTAAACAACGAGAGCATCATCAGACGAACTCTCACCACTGAAATAGTGGGATGTTAAATGATTCATTGTCGTGTACTGCAACTATCTACGCGTCAGATGACTTTTAGAACAGCTGTGCAGAGTCCGCCATATTTAACTATCGGATATCGCAGAGTAAAATGAGTTTACTACGGGGATGTATCAAACAACCCGTTTTAAGTGGTTTTTGAAATTGGGCGCCGCATAACTATCTGTCGAAAGGACCGGAGGGAGACTCACGCTTCGGCCACTTTAGACACTTTGATGTTCCGCCGCTCCATGCGCTGCTTCAGAAGCGAGACCTGGCGCCGGGCCGCCTCCAGCCGGGAGTCCGTGGTCGCCACCCTGCGTAAAACACATTCTTCATTCAGTTGATTCAAATAAAACAAGCGAGATGGAAAAATAGCAGCGACACTAGCTAGTTAGTTAGTTACAAAGATCACCGGGGAAATAAAATTAAATATTAGTATTCAAATTTATTAAGGAGAACGCGTTCCTATAGTGGAGTTGTAATTATTCAAAACATAGCTCTGTGATGTTTTAGATACTAATTAAAATAATGGAACGATAGATGTATTAATTTGAAAAGTATAACATATCGGTTCGAAAATTTATCATCAAAAATACTGTCAGCGTAGCATAGTTTGGATAATGCACCTTTCCCAGATTGGAAAAGAGATCCAGATTCGAATCCCGGTAGCGCAACAACAATATTTTTCAATAAAATTGATATTATATGTATATCTTTATAATTAATACATTTAATAAGTATTAAAATTTGATGTTAAAAATAAATAAATAATACAGTATTTAATAAAAAAAATTTAAAAAACCATAATAATATTGCACTTCCCAATCGTCTATCTAGATATGTTATTGGAATAGGATCCGTATATGTAAGTGTCATTGGTAGTAAGAAAAAATTTGACACATTCGCTACTGTGTTGTTTTTAATATCTCTAGGTTAGGATTACTTAAATGTTGTAATTAACAATATGTAAATAATATATATTATTAAATTTTAAACATTGGCTTTATTATGAGTATGAAAGATATCGAAAGGAAGGTGACTGCGGGGAATAAAGTGAACAGCACTTTGGATGGAATTATAGCTAACGGGAACTTGACAACCGAGGCGAGACCGGCGGTACACGATGGAGTCCTGGTGTGATGTATGATGCCTGAAGCTGGCAGAAGAAGAGCAAAAGTAGACTGAATGCAGTGAAAATGAGATCACTTAGGCGTATATGCGACAGATCCATTGAATGAAAAGCTGATTAAGAAAGGATCACTAGGTGGTTTGATCATACGGAATGGATGAATTAGGAGAGAATGGCACCAGAAGTAGAGGACGTCCGCGCAAGACTTGGCACAACCAGGTAAATCAGATTAGAAGCCACAATAATAGTCGAGCTTGTATAAAAAGACGTATGAATGTGAACGAAGCGAGAATTGTGTGTCAATATAAAAGAGTGTGGCACTCTATCCTCTCTGCCTACCCCCGCAGATAGCGGCGTGACAGTAGTAAGTAAAAAAAAACATGCATTAGCGTTCTCAATTTTCTCAAGAATGTCTTTAAATGAATATAATTGATGCGTAAGAACACCGTTTGTACAATTCCAGGGAAGACAATACAGAATGCACTAGTAAGAAAGCTACCGCAGTATAAATGAATGCATTAAAAAAACAGCAATCTACTAGGGGAATAGCGAAGACTGGCAGATTACTAGTTTGGCATGTCACACGTACCAGGGTCGTTACTCGGCGCATTCAAAATATATTTCATGTCAAAAATGTTGTATCGTATTAAGACTGGTTAAGAAATTAAATGATTTACCATTTAAATATTGGGTTTGTTATAAAATTATTTTGACATACTGTACTCAAACACATCTTCAGTCAGCTTCGACATTAGCTGCGGGACGAGAAGCATTCTGCACACATTATTTGTGGAAACATAAATCCTATAATTTATGACACATTTATTCAACAGCAAAAGTATTTACATCAATGCATATTATATTGTTAGCGTTTAAATTTTCATTCCAATCGAGTCATATTTTTAAAAAAAGTCGCAGAACTATTTGATCGCACAAGTGGGTGACGGATTGATCAACAACAAAGGGTTTAGGTTAGATTAGGTATGGCAGAATAGTATCAATTGGTAATGAATTTATTTGAAATGTACCTGGAATCCGTGATGGGTTGGGCGGTACCGGGTGCCGGGACCGCGTTGGTTGCCTCGTCACCCTGCGCCGGCGCCGTCACCGTCACGATCGGCATCGCCACCTGCACCCGAAACAATATAATTCTCAATCTCAACATTTTCATTATATTCCATGGCTTTCGTCATCCACACAAGCAAAAAAAATATATATTCTCTCATATCATATTTTTTTAGAAGAGTGTGTTTAAAATTTAATAGTTATAATTATATATTAGAAATATAATGATTAATAAAAATGTTTAAAATATTGTATATTAAATAAAATAACAATTACTTTTTTGAAATCATGAAAAGCTTTTACAAGACATTTGAATCTAATCATAAATACAAAAAAAATGCACTTATATATACATTAAGAGGGATATAGAATATAAAATTACATGTCAAAGAGAGAGACAGAATACATATACAGATGGACGGAACATTAAGGGAGGGGAAAATATAGTGTTGATTGATATTAAATTGATTTTAAAGGAAACATACCTAATACATACGGGGCTAATGGATAAATTTCGAGAGCTTCTAAATTGTCCAACCGGATTATGTGCGTATAAATTGTATGTTATGTTTCTAGCCGTCGTGCGTCAACTTACCGAAGTGGATTTTGCGGGAGCCGACGCTATCTTGGCTCCGCAGCGGCACGCCTTCTTGATGTCCACCTCAGTGGTGTTCACGCAGCCCGGCTGGAATGAAAACGAGCGTACGATTATGCAAAGTGTCCGTGTTGCAGACGGCCAAGCGATGCGTGATGTACAAGTACAATGAAAATCATTTGTCTCCGGTGAGGAGCAGATTCAAATGTGAAAGTCCCTTTCATATTTTGAATGTATTAAAAATTACATAGATAATATCAGAAAATAAATATTAGGTCTGTGAAAAGAGTATGATAACGCACAATTCGGAGTGAAAGGAATGTAGATAATAGAGAGTAGGACAGAAGTCGCTTCATCCTTCTCCCTCAAAGGCAAAATTAATAACATTAAATATTAAATAAACTATGATTATCTCCTTAGCTGTCTGAAATTGTTAAACTTATCAGTGACGACCTTACACAGGATCATCAATGGTATGATAGACTGACCCCAGATTGTTGGTCCGCTTGACTTTCACACACCATTGAGGTCATCGACACACAATTCATTGTTCTATAACAGTGGTAATGTCAGAAATCGTGCACTAGCTAACTCCGCAGTCTACAGGATGCATTCTTTGTGGAATGAATATGCGGAGGTAGTCAACATTTTTGCTGTGAATTTAACTCTTCATAGGACTGCATTATTACAATTTTTTTGTGTCTCGACTCAACGGTGACGGATAAATTGCTATATGTAACATTTTATATTTTATTAATGTTTAATTAGGGTGTGTATAATAATAAATAAAAATACGAGGGAGCTATTGAGGGACCGAACCGTCAAGAGCACTCCCAAAGCGGGACAAAAAATTAATCACGCAATACAGACTATCGCAGTTAAATTAATACCACTATTTAGTTAGTGGGATAACATGATTATATTAATTTCCTCAACAAAACTTAGTATTACATACACATTGAGTTATTTTCACCGCTAGTTTGGAGAGGCGCGGTCCCTCTCATCATCAGGTGATAACAAAACTAAATACAGTATTGTAAGTCTATTTGGGCAATTTGGCGGGGTTTGAGAAAAGAAAAATATTGCATTCATCCGCTCACGTACACACCCGGGGGGCGTTTACAAGTCAAATTAACCATGCGTCATTATCATCTGCCACTAAATGATTCAGAGCCGGAAGTTTGCGTACACCTTTAGTTTTAACTGCGATGTCACGGGAGTATCTCGGCTGTATAACTGCAGAAAGTGGTTGAATGTCCAAAATATACAAGAGCAATGCAACACGATCGCCGACCTAAGTCTTGATATACACTGATCACAATTGTTACCATGGGCCGGTGAACGTCCCAGAAGGCGCGCTCCTGGCTGTCCAGCACCTTTCTCTCCAGCTTGTCGCGTTTCTTGTCAACCTGGAAGGGCAAAACACTACTTTTTAGTTTTCAGTATTTTAAAAATACAATTGAACGGTTCGACAGAATAACGGACTATGTTTTTTTACTGAATAACGTTCTATGTAGCTACCGTTACACGTTCCTTAACCAAGTTCCTACAGAAACCAATGATGTCGTTGCCACAGCTGGAATCGTGAGTTCTGTAATTGGAACAACGGATCTGTCACAGTTGCATCCATTTTTTAGCATCGTCTCTATGAGATATCTGATATTTATTTAATAATAATGCCTCTGTATGTGAAAATCCAGTAATAATACTAATAATAATAATAATAATGCTAATATTAGAATATGTCCAACAATAATATACTGGACAAAATAAGAAAAATATTCATTTTTCAGTCGTATTCTAGTATAATATATTAAAAATCATTTTACAGATAAAGAATACTGCTTTGAAATAATTTCAAAAAATCAGATTCTCGTAGTGTAACATATATGCTGTTTAAAAAAAAGGGGGAAAAATGAATGATCAAATTTGGTCCATAGATGGCAATGGTGTAGTGGTACACGAAGCGAGTCCACGTACTAGCAAATATACAACTTTCAAAAAATTTGATAAATGTGTAGATTGAGGGGTGAGAACTGGTGAACGTTATATTTATATAACGTGATCACTTAAGCCAGCCGAAGACAAATCGTAAGCCTTGTAAATAGCTTCGTCTCTATGAGATATCTGATATTTATTTAACAACGGTGTCTTTGTGAGTAAAAATCCAGTGATTGTGTGTTCTTGGACATATTCAAATATTGATAATATTATTAAATTGCTATTAAGTAAATAAATTAGTTATCAATTCACGCTGTTACTATGCGGGTGTTGAGGCGGTTTACCCCTACCCAACCATGAGCGACCTACTCCTTCTCTCTTGAGAGGGGCGAAGGGGTATCACGGAAAATACGTGCCGAGCAGTTCTCAGAAATTTTGTCTCCCATTTAGAAGAGCAAAATAACGGATCACATTTAGAAAACTTAATTTTTAATATATAAATTCCCAGGGACTATACTTAAATGAAAAATAGACATTTTTTCATTAAACTCATCCATTTTATTACAAAATTTTTATTATGAAAAAGACTTTTTCAATGAGATAATCGAGATTGTAAAATGAAGAGTCACCTTGCTCTGCGCCTCGGCCTGCATGAAGATGAACTCCCACTTCCTGGAGAACATTTTCTGCAGGCGCGCCAGGCTCTCCGCCTCGTAGTCCGCCAGCTCCAGCCGCGTCTTGTTCTGCATGGTCCGCTTGCACAGGTACACGGCTGCGGAAGTACGTGTCATATACCATACCATCTATGCATAGATTTCTTGACGAACACTAACCGTTAACAGTTAGATGTTGACTCTTTATTAATACCAGCTTCTTGCAGAGTTCAACAAGGGTAAATTATTTTTTTTAAATTTATTTAAAAATAAGTATTAAAATTTAAAATTATTATTAATAAACAATAAGTATTTCAAAAATATTAATCAACATGTTAAATTAAAACATTTTTAAAAAATCAATATTATATACTTATATGATAATTTGACATCACAGTCTATTAGTGGAGTAGCTCAGAAAGTTGAGCACTGGTTTAGCAAGTTCACAGACTACCAAGTATATAGACATCAACTAATGCTAATTCAAATATTTTCATTTTGACATCACTCACGTGATCACATTGCTACTTTGCTAATCTAATAGCTCAGTGACTTTTTCTTAAAATATGACTCGATTGGAACGAAAATTTAAACGATGACAATATAACATGCGTTAATGTAAAAAATACATCTTGTTTACACAACAATTTAATTTTCAAAGATTTTAAGTTTCCACAAAGAACGTGTGTAAGTTGCCTCTCGTCCCGCAAGTAATGTTCCAAACCCCTCTCTTATATGCACACTTTATCTAGTGTCTATTCATTTACTGATCTGTGAGCATGTGAGAGGAAATATATTGTTTAAAGAACAGAAAGACTGATGTTAAATTTTATAGGTATAACATAGAAAAATCTAAAAAGTAGGATTAGAGAGATGGGGCACTCATCTAAACAGTGTCAACTGGAATGCCATTTGCCAGGTAACATATGATATTAAGGTATTCAATGGAATGTATATTTGCGGTACAGGTTACGAATCATCAGTTTTTATTTAATATATTTGTATTTTATTTACTTCCTTCTAATTAACCTCCTCGGAGACATGAAATACTATAAGAAAATCAAAAATATTCAGTTTGCATCTTCGATAAATCTTTTCGCAAATAATTGTTATATTTTGACAATAGGTGATTTCAGGCAAAACAATTTTAAAAATAAGGAAAAATCGACTTCTTCTACATCATTATAGACTTCAAAAATAGCTGAGAGAAGTCGGTTTTTTTAGCTAAAACTAAAACCTAATAAATAAGATGTTATAAAAAGTGACAGCAAACTAGCACAGGAGTCAATATGCTCTACAAAAATGGGTTTGGCCCCTAGTTGGATAATTTAGAAGCCCTTGAAATAAAAAAAGCACTAAATAGTGGTATGCCAATTCTTAAAATCAAATTAATTTATCCATTAACCCCATATTAGGTATGCCTCCTTTAAAATCAATGTAATATCCATCAACACTGTATTTTCCCCTCCCTTAATGTTCCAACTATCTGTATATGCATTCTGTCTCTCTCGTTCATGTGTAATTTTACATTATATCTCCCTCTTTATGTATATGCAAGTGCATTATTTTTATATTTATCGTTAGTTTTAAATATGTCTTTATGAAGCTTGAACTAAGCAAAACCGGTTTCATACAAAGTGATTGTATTTTATTTAATAAAATATCTCACCATAGTCCGTGTTCTCCGGCTCCCAGTGGTTGGAGGGCCAGAAGTAGGGCGTCTGGAAGCGGTAGTGAGTACCGTCACTCCTCACCGTCAGGCAGTGGTCGTCCACGGGGAACAGGTACCCGTGGGCCGCCAGCAGGTGGGCCAGGTGCAGCGCTTCGGGCCCGTCCTCCAGCGGTAGAGAGCGGGACAGCCAGGCCACCAGGTCGCTGCCAGTAAATACCTGCAATTTGAGGTCTGGTTAAGTGTGACTAAAGGGAAGCACGCACGAAAATCTAAACTGCTAATCTTACCAAAAGTAAGCGCAAAATTACAAAAAAAAAACATTTTTTTTAAGTAAACGTACAATGTAAAACAAGCACCAAATAAAACAATAACTCACCGAGGGAATCTTGGACATGAAGCTCTTAACTGTCCGCACCGGGACACCGGATATCTCATCCTGCATCCTCTCCACCAGAGCTTCCATCTGGAAGCAGCGGGAAATACGGTCAACAACAGCAATGGCAAAAAAAAAAGACATTTTTATAAATGAAAAGCATTTGCTTTACAAAAAAATCTGTAATTACTCAAGAAAATGATCTCCGTCGACAGATACAACCTTAATCTATCGTTCAGGCAAAATTCAATCCCTTATTTGTAAAAACTGACTTGATTTGATTTAAAATATTCAGAAAGGAGTGTTTTCATTTCACTGATGCTGTAAAAAATGTTCCCATCTAAATTATGTTGTAAAGATCTAAACAAATGGTATTCCAGTAGTGCTAAATCAGGAGAATACGGAGATGAAACAGTATTCCATCCGAGAGTGTTCATTTTTTTTGCAATATGAGGTCACGTATTGTTGTCGCTTTTTGCGTGCGGTACTTTTCTGATTTTTTTCAAACTTCTTTGAATGCCGGACTATGAAAATTCTAGTCTTCTTTGTTTATTCTTGAATCGATGGATTTCTGCAGCCAAGCAATCTTCATCGATGATTTTTGATATTCCACGGATCACCTGCGACTGTATGGCACCTGCATAGATAATCAGGATACTGATGATTCGGCTCCCGATGATATTAATCTATCCTTCTAGCACTAGCACCCTAGCTAGTAGACATCATTTGGTGATGCCGTAAGTGTTTTGGGCAGTAGTATGATAATTACTAAATAAGAGATAGAATATGAGACCTGCGTAATAACTGTACGCTAGCATGTACGCAGAAGGAATAATATATTTGTTGAAGTAGAGAAACCATTTTTAGCATCTCAACGCAAATATTCTGACTTTACCGCCACCATTAACGCCGTTACTACACATCTATACGAGCAAAACAGCTTTCACTCACTCACTCACTCGCAAAATCCTTCTGATAGAGCTCTAATAAATATATACAATAGGTTGCGAGTCGCTTTATTATCCTCGCGTCACAGGTTCACCAACTTTATTAAGTATCCTGGCTTACGGCTACGAATAATCCGTAAAAAATTACGCCATCGGCCACAGTAACCCGTGATTCTTGTCAATACGACGTGTTCACACATGAATCTTACCTTTTTATAAACAAGATAGTTGGGACTCTCCTCTGCCTGCGGAATCTGCACGGCAGGGGGGCCCTGCGTTCCGCTGGCCTGCCGGGGCCTGCTCTCGGGCCCCGCCGACTTCTCGCCCATGGTCACCATCCCGGCGGCGTCGCGGCCGGCCCCCTCACTGCGCGTCCGCCATAGCGCTTGACCAACAGACCGGTGACTCACTGCTCGCTCGCCATTATTATTAATATACAAATAATCGGACACCTCGCACGCTCACCGCCGCGACGGCATCTCGCGTCAATCGATTAATGTTATATTTTATCACTGAACACTCGCTTCGATATTCACTGCGTTTTTATCACGTTTAAATCGTAACTACGCACTAGTATTAATACAAATTAGATATTTAAGAGTGATAAGAGAACCGCTTATTAAGTATTTATATTAATTTGTATTTTTTAATAAGTCCGTAAAAAATATATTTTTCAAAATTTTAATTTGTTTGAAATATAAAAATTGAATGAGACAAGACCTACCCTGAAAGAGTGCTATAAATGTACATAATTACTGACTAGGTTGTATTTATATCGTTTGATATTATTGCGCAATTTGATCAAATTTTTCTACAGCTATGATTTATTTAAATTAAGCATATATTTTTGTATTTGTATCTCTTTGGTTTTCAGTCCTTTGAAGTAAATATATTCTTTGGTTGTGATATTTGAATAAAGTGCCGGAAGATTTCTCGTCACACACGACCGCGAATCGGATTCCTCCCCATAACCTGTAAAAATCAACATAATTATTCACTTATTAAAACATAATAAACTCACATTCAGCCTCGAGAAATATCACGACAGATGACTGAGGATCTCGGGTGTAATGTTGGAAGAGCACAGAACAAACTACACATACAGTTTCAGTGTTTAAACTGCGTCTTCCGGAATCTTCCTGGCTAACGGTTACACTTGCACATAGCAGGTGTGACCTCTAATAAACTCTTTTAAAACAGTTTTCTTAGGCATTTGGTACATTGGTTTAAGCCGAGTTACAGTTTAATGTGCATTATTTGAATCGAAGGCGACTTGAAGCGATTAAGATGTGGATCTACAGAAAAATACTCAAAATAAGCTGTTACAATATCTCAGACGTGTAATGAGGGCAGACCCACCGCTTACCTAGGACCGATGCAATAAGCTCGAGGCTCCTATCTCGGACATACTCATTCGCCGCTTGGTCTCACTTTTTAATGCTACTGGGCAGCTGTTCGATAGCGATACCGCACAGCTGCCAAAACAAAATTTGCCCTCATTGATCCCGGTTGACTCGCTTTATTAGTAAATAAATAAATAAGATTTACAATACATAATATGAAATAATACAATTAACAAGGCCGGGGAGCAGAGGGGAAGTGAAGAGGCACTCCCTTCCGGGAAACGAGAAGGCACAAAAGAAAAACATGTAGGAGACTCACCCTCCACGCAACACTGCCAGCAGATTTAACCCGCAAGTACAGTACATCGCAGATCATATTGAAAAAAAACGACCAAAATATGTAATGAGACATCCGGAGAAGTACGAAATCTTGCACTCATATTAAGATATATATCTGGAGGAAGGAGAACATCACGGTTGAAGAGCCAGTCTACTGTGGAACTTTTGAAGTGATGATAGCCAACATCTATTCCATTTGCAAAAGAATAACCTCCTAGATAAATGAATCCGGCATGCGCGGTATTGATGATTCGCTCTCACCCCATACTTCTGAATAATTAACATAAACATTTTTTTTTTTAAAAGAGTCGTAATCTACCAATTTTTGACGACTTAAGACACCACAGCCCTGAATAAAATTAATAATTTTATAATTGTATTCTATTCTACAATAGCTCATATTTACATGACGGCCCCTTCTATATAAATTCATAAAATATTTTATTATATATTGCCAAATCTGGTCCCATCAACACTCGTATATCTTTCATATCCTCAAACATTCGTAAACATTACATTTGTTTTACATACTAATATGCGTATCATTAAAAGAATAAATATGATAATTATGTTACAACTAGCAGATATAATCTAATATTGACTAAACAATAGTTTTCAACGCCTCTGGTATTCGATAAAAACATTCGTAAAAATATTCTTCAAACAATTATTTAACGACGCGATAACGGACGTATTAACGGAGGTGTAATTAAATAATTTACCTCGATAGCAGCCAGTCTCTTCCGCCAGTCCGATTAGATAAGGAAACAGTCACGAAATGTTGATAACGCACTAGAATCGGCGGCGATGCAGAGGGCAAACCGCGCGCACCGCACGGCGGCCATATTGCTCCCTTCCAGGCGCGAGGTGCTCCCCATACCTGACACTGACACTGACACCGACACCGTCGCTGAACGCCGACCGTCAGTGCCGTCTGAAGCCACTGATCCGGCGCCCTAACACATCTTGATCATCTTACGCATGAAAAAATTCCAATTTTAGATACATAATTCGATTTTTCACCGAGTGACCCAGGAGCGGCGAACTGTCATCGGAAAACGGTGTTCCTCGCGCTGCGTCCCCAAATTGCATTAGATCCTGTTAGAAAAGGACACGCACGTAAGACGTCTCGAGTGCGAGCGGAGCAGATCCATCATAACATGTGTTCGATGTTAAAATTAACTATTGTTAGAAATAATATAAAATTGATGTCAATGCACCGCTATTTATTTTCAAAAATAAGTCATATTGTTTTGTTTGATGTTTTACACACCTTAATTATTTGATTAACGTAGTAGATAAGAGAACCTTTTTATTCTCCTCTCAAGTAAGAAACAGGGCTGTCCATGTGATTAGGCAGCTAAGGGCGGCAAATTTGTAGAGCGGTAAATAGAACCGACGATTTTACGAGAATGTTAGTAAGAAGTGTAATATTAAATACAATAAAATTGATAATGTATGAGCGAGTGTTCAAAGCATCAGAAATAGAGAACTCCCGCGAAAGAGCTAAGGCGATCATTAAATATTGGAGGTCGCCATGAACTCACTATAATGTGATAGAAAGATGTGATTCTAAGACCCCAAATGGCACAGCGTAGCATGGAAATAAATATGCTAAGAATCACTTAAAAATACCGAAAAATAAATACACCTAGACTAAGGTGAAGTATTATTATCATTACTTAAAAGTGTAAATGGCTCGGTGAGAATGATATGGCAAAGTCTGATAGAAGGCCGAAGAGAATAGCAGAGTCATAGGGAGGCATCAAAATCATCCAGCAGTGTATCAATAATTCATGTGACGATGATAATGAAAATTGTCATCTATCGATAGAAGAATAAAATATGTCAGAATTATAAAAATATCTCAAAGTAGGTATATTATAATACTAGTACATATCGATATCGTACCTTGTCGGAAGATAGACGATCGTTGGACCAACGCAATCATCTAATGGTACCCGAGGTCCTAAAACACGAAATCATCAAACTCTACGAAAATGTGGCAGAAAATAGCAATAAGCCGAGAAAATTTTCGGGGAGGCCTTCATCCAGCAGTGAATAGAAAACAGTTGATGAAAATTCCAAAAATTAAAAGCTTGCGTGTGTCTGACGAACGCAATTTTGATTATAGGATTTGATTTTTTGGAGGCCTTCAGAGTAAAATATCAAGATACTACACGCAAGAAACGTTTTACTTAAAAAGTACACCGTTTGAACTTGAAATAAAATTCAGTCAATGTTGAAGAATCCAAAAAAAAAAAAATGATCAGTAGGTATACGAAATAAGACGGAACGAACTAGACAAACATATTCTATGAAGAGGTATTATATATGTACTTGAGATATGTAACGCGTTCGTTTTTGTTTGTTTCTCACAAGCCGTTTCTATATAAAATATTCTGTCCTTACACACAACACTCGCCTTATTTACATTTACATATCTTCTCATGTCTTCACTTAAAGGCTTCCAGTATCTAGTCGTGCTAACGCGCATGATCTTTATTGCCGGTGCCATCAACTCTTGTGTCATATAGCTTTTTTATCATCTACTCATTCAAACGTTCTGCACGACCAAACCGCCTAAACAATCCCTTCTTAATATTGTTCGCTATGCTAAGATCAACTTTATATTAATTTGTTCATTAATTACTCTAAAATAAATATTTTTTCTTTTGCCAGTTCTAGACTTGACTCCATACGTCAGTATTAATAAAAAGACTCCATTATCCCCGGTTCACAAGTTTATATTAGAAATAACTGCAATCACAGCACCTTTGAGTTTTTTTCCTGCATTCACCCTCTTTATATTTTTCTCGGCCTTTCCTTACGTTTGTTACATTCATAACGATAAAAAATATTTCTAACTCAATGTTTCTTGTCGACCGGGCGGCATTTTGACTTTCGTCTGGGGCGGCACTTGACCTGCCATCACTGTAGGCGCGATCCAGGCGGGACCCTGACATCCTGTGTGAAGTGTGAACCGCTAGAAAGGGATAGTAAACCTTAAATCTGTCGGAAACAGACGAAAGGGCAAGTGAGATGATAATAGAATCGCAGATTACGCGTTTCGATTACAGATTACAGTTTCGACTTTGCTGGAAGAAGAAACAAGATGTATTTACGGTATTGTCAGAAAGAGAAAATTGTATCCATTATCGTGGGAAAAATGATTTTATGAAAACAGCTGTGAAACAGCCGTTTGCGCATGCGCGGGAGACTTTATCGAACCCACTAAAATGGCGGACAATTTAAAATTACCTATTTAAACTATATTTTAGTATTGAACCCTTCATTTATTTTTAACCCTTCCCAAAACATGCAGTAACACATCACAATTAAACCTGTAATATTTCGGTAAATACATGAAACATAAAATTCATATTTTAGACATTCCTAAAGAAAATATTAGCGCTCAGGAATGACTAGTGAAAAACCAATTATGAAAAGGGAATCGTACAAAAATTATTATTTTTTCCATTCGAACTGTTGTAAAATTAATACGTTGGTAAAAATACAATTTATGATATAAAAGACAGAGATCACACACTATTTTCACAGTGAAAAGAACAACAAACTTACAAATATAATTGTCTCTTTCTCACTAGTTAAATGAAGAGATGTAAGAATAAAGGACACATTGTATAGGACTTATTATTCATTTTTTCAAAATTGAATGCTCAATATTTAGAATAAATTCGTGCCATTAAAGCTAATAAAAACATTTTTTCTAACTGTTATTTACGGTAGCGCGAGTTGACAGCATGGCTGCGTTCTGGTATTTTATATCATGGTATGGTAAAGGTAAATATAGACAGTACGCCACAACTCGTACATTTTTTACGTTTAAGCACATTTTCTTGCTCATTAATTGAGGTTATCTTTTTAAGACTATTAACCTTATTTTAAACCGTTTGCGATATCTTCACCGCTGTCTGGCGATATATTATTTCTACATGTTTTAAATGTACACTACCGTACGATGACAGGTGTTAGTGGGTGCTTGACTTTTTTGCACTATATAGTACATAAATAAATGTTTCAATGTAAGAGAATTGTGTACATTCTATGATCTGCAAAACACACGAGTTTCCATCCTACGGTAGCTAAAAATTATCGAAATACTGTCATCGACATGCAGAAAATGGATTCTCTCGTGCTCGCGACGTGTGCGTGCCCTTGGACCTACAAGGTATCATCTGACATATACGTCACACTGAGCTTCAAAGTTTTGAATATTTGTTTTTCGTTTCTTCGGCGGAGTTTGGTCCATTGGCTGTCAGGTGAAATTTTTACAAAAATGTCGCTACATGATTGACAGTAATAAAAAAAACTGGCCCGTTTTTGGACCCACTATATAATATAACTTTAACCGCTATATAATCTATTTTACACCTACTAAAGGTGTTTTTTTAGAAGTTTGTTTTTCGAATTTGAAACGCTTCGCTGATTTGTATTCAGTTTGGTATGCCATTTCACCATAAATAGACTTACGCCAGAACAACGCTTGCAAATTTATTTCGAAAATAGTGTTTCAGTTCGCGAAACTTGCCGTGCGATACGTTTATTTTACGGTCGACATAATCGTCCATCCGAGCAAGTAATTCGAATAAATAAGGATAGTTTTTGCACCACGCATACTCTAATTGATAATACGCATCCGCAGAGACTATGTACAGTACGCACCGAAGAAGCTGTTGCTGCAGTGGAGCGTTGTATTGAGAAGGACCCGAATGAGTGGATTCCCCATCGTGCACGGCAATAATTCCATGATTACTGACTTTTTCGTTCCCCAATTGAATGGCATCAAAGTGGAAGAGCTGCGGCTTCAACAAGACGGCGCAACATGGCACACAGCGCGCGCCGCAATCTATTTATTGAAGGAAACATTCGATGGACCTGTGAATTGGCCTCCAAGATCGTGTGATTTAACACCTTTGGATTATTTTCTATGAGGATGAAGTTGCTAGTCTACGCCGATAAACCTATGTACGGACCAGCTGCTCCAAAAAGTGGTCGAAAATTTGACTTTGAATATGCGCGAAATCATATTTAAACCCTAATGGCATAAAATTATCTTTCCAACAAAGCCAATACCATTATTAGGTTAGGTATTAGTTGCGCGTCCTTCCTTCTAGCGGCAATACTGGCAATCTCTTGTAGTGGTTATCCTGGAATGCAGTCTTTGAGTATTTGGCGCGTAACACATGATTTTTTTATGTGTTTTATTGCATTTTAAAGTTATATACCTCTAAAAAAACAGCCTTATGTGTACATCTCTGTTTTATGTTGAATCTTACGTAATAACATCTATATGGTATTACTATGTATATTTTTTCTCTTATCCTTGGTTTTACGTAATATGATATTTATGGGTTTTTTTCTTATGTCTACAATCGAATATAACTATATAATCTAATAACACTAATGACTTAGAAGCACTAAAAATGTATGGAAATCCTCAAAATTCCAATGAATAATGTTGTCCCTTTTCATCTCATGTAAATAAAATTGTATATCTGTCCCCCATTATAGTTATAAATACAAGTTGTTGAGTTAAATTGTTAGATTGATAATGCCCTAGCAAGGCGAAACGCGTTTCAAGCAAATAAAACGAGAAGAATAAAATTAAAAAAGTTTTATTTCCACATATGTGATTACGGAGTTCTACAAACTTATCTCGGAAACAGTAAGATAAATAATTAGGAATTCGTCGCAATAATAAATAAAATGATTAATGGCATATTGAGTGCCCTGATTTCAAAATTTGAAAATAATATATATTCGGCCGCAAGTATTTTAAAAGTAATTAATTACACTTTAATGTTTCGAAACATCATCATAATAATTTCTGACATTTGACACACTTTAACTATGGTTAACTTCTCAGATTTCTGAAAAAGGCATGGTTACCAATAAACTACACTATCCTACTTCAAAATAAGTGAAAATGACCCTTAAGTCGAAAATATTACACTTAACAGTTTCGTGAAAGACCAATACGGCACCAAAATCAATGAAAAATCATCATCAATGTGTAAGCATCATCGAATTATAAAATAAAACTGACTAACCTAACATAACCCGAATAGTTGATATGCCTAAGCCTGAAGTGACGCGAAGTTATCACATTTATTAGCCGAATAAATGAAATAGAATAAAGGCGGGAAATCGCATCTCGCAAAAGCATGCAGGTCTCCGACGGCAGACCCATATAAACGGGACTGGACGTCCCTCAACAAAAAAGGAACCTAGCGGTTCGTGCAAAATGCGAGTTGCACCCATAGTGACCTTCAGCCCACGTGTTGTGCAATGAATGGAAAATGACGAGGGCTAAAAATAACGGGATTATAAAGGTTTCCTGAGAAACAATAGCAGATCTCTAAGGGCGCGCATTATTTCGAGGAGACGCATCCTGCCGAAGGATATAACCGAAGGTCGTAGGGCCATTAAAGCTGGACCCATTGTACTGGCGAGAATAGGAAATGTACCGTTGCGTGTCTGTTAGCGAGCGTTCAGGGTCGGGACGTGACTAGAACAAAAGACGCAGTTTCTTTGTGCAATCTGCTCCTTTAATGCCACGTTGGACGAACCACATGGCTCGAAATATGATGCAATGCTCGAAAATTGGAAGAAATAACATTCCCGCCAATTCAGACTTTAGTTTAATCACTAGAGTATAGTAAATAATAATTAACGTGAACATGATTTTGAAGCGATGAGTACGAATGAATAATGCATATGATAATCGATCACGGTGGGCCTAGCGTTAAGTAGAATAAGAAATAAATAAAAACTAAATTGACTAGGAATAATTAAATGATATATGTAATAAGATGTAAGATTTTGTAAGTAGCGTAAGAAATGAATAAATAACTAGATTTAACTAAAGTGTAAATAATTAGGATATAAGATTAATTATAGTCAGCGATAAGACGAAGGAGGAGTCAGTTCGGGTTCGGATCGGGCGTGGCCTCCAGAAGAAGCAAATGGACCAATGGGATGGTGGCCCGTCCCATGACGGGAAGAGGGCGGATCGGCAGTTGGGAGACACCCCATTGTTGGGGTATATAGATGGCCTACACACGGCCCAGCCAGAGTGCTACAGACAGTCGGGAAGAGTTGCGAGGGTGGTAAACGGGGAGAGTTGCCGAAACGAGGCCCGGAGGAAGAAGAGTGCTACAGACAGTCGGGAAGAGTTGCGAGAGTGGTAAACGGGGAGAGTTGCCGAAACGAGGCCCGGAGGAAGAAGAGTGCTACAGACAGTCGGAAAGAGTTGCGAGAGTGGTAAACGGGGAGAGTTGCCGAAACGAGGCCCGGAGGAAGAAGTGAAGATCAGTCAGTCGAAAGTCAAACAGAGTGGAAAACCGAGTCAGTCAGACGTAAAAGAGAGTGGTAAACGGGGAGAGTTGCCGAAACGAGGCCCGGAGCAGAAAGTCGTAAAGTCAAAGAGACCAGTCAGTCGAAGAATCGTGAACTCAGTCGTAATCAGTTGGAAGGAAAAAGAGAGTTGAAGAAAAAGATTGGAAAACACCGAGAGTTGTCAAAACGAGGTCCAGAAGAGAAGTTACCGAGACGCAGTTAAAAGCACGCAGAAGCAGTTCACCGCATATCGTCCAGGAGCAGCCACCCCGCCCGTTCCGAGCAAGCGGTCAGATAGCCTGTCGCCGGAGCACCCGTAGATCCAGCAGGTAGCCGTCCACGCCGGCTGACCACGAGATCACTTCGCCGGCCAGAAGATCCGAGAAATTCACAAGATGACCCGAGGTAGAAATAGTCTTAGATTAAGGTAGTTATAAGCATTTTGTGTATTGAATAAATGTATAGTTTGTGTATCATTGCGTGTTCATATTCACCTGTATCCTTATCTATAACCATGGTAATAATAATGAAAGCGTGATATCCGACGGATGATTCGCGGAGCGAATATTCCATCAGAGTGCGGGGTATCGTTCTGACGAGCGACCAGGAGCATGGTATGAATCATGACCCCTAGACGAACCCCGACTCGAACCGAATGGCGCACAAGTCGTGGCCCCGGTTGTATCATAGTACACAAATTAAATTCTATCAGAAATCGTGCATTTTCTAACAAAAAAATCATAATGTTTCTGACTTGTCTATGATTTGAGTGAATTCGTCATATCCACAGATAAAGCACATGTCAAAATATATGGTGAAAATTCATAACTTTTTAAATACTTGGGACCAGATCAATTTTTATTCATTTTTGAAAATCAGGACACTTAATTCTATAGGAAAATATATTTTTTGTAAAAATCCGAGCAAACACCGTATTCTCAAATTACCCATAATTAATAATGCTGTGTTTTTACTGCCGTTCAAAACTTTCTGGATTATTCTTCCGTGTGTACCAATCTCTCTGGCCTACGTTGCAAGGTCCATCTTCATCGCCGACGATCTTCAACGAAGTTCACAAATAAACGGTTTCTCATCCGAGTGTATTTTACTATGCCTCACCAGAGAACTTCTCATACTGAATCTTTTCCCACATCTCTGACACCCGAAAGGTCTTTCCCCAGAGTGCGTCCTCTTGTGCTTCACCAAATCATCCCTTTGATTAAACCGTCTTTTACACTCTTCACAAACAAATGGTTTCTCGCCCGTGTGCAGCCTGTTGTGTTGCGCCAATTCACATTTGTGCAAAAACATTTTTTTACATTCTTCACATGAAAAGGGTTTCTCGCTGAGGTGAGTCTTCTTGTGCTTCAACAAAACGCGTCTGTTGCTAAATCTTTTATCGCAGTCTTCACACCCAAACGGTTTCTCTCCCGTGTGGGATCTCATGTGCGTCACTAAATATTCTCTTCGGCTTAATGTTTTTTCACATATATAACATGAAAATGGTTTCTCGCCCGTATGGATCATACTATGCTTCCCCAAGTCACTTTTTCTGATGAAACGTTTCGAGCATTCTTCACAAACAAACGGTTTCTCGCCTGAATGCGTACGAATGTGATGCACTAAATCAACTCTCTGTTTGAATCTCTTTTCACATTCTTCACAAGCGAAAGGCTTCTCGTCCATTTGCGAGTTTTTACTAAAATTTTCTCTCACTAAAACACTTCTATCTCTGTATATTTTATCGCAGTCTTTACAGGCGAATGGTTTCTCGCCCATGTGAATCCTCATTAGATACTCTTTACGACTAAACAGTTTAATACATCGTTCACACGCAAACAGTTTCTCAGGAATGTGTGTACGCATGTGTTGCAGCAAATTGCCTCTGTGGCTAAATTCTTTATTGCATTCTTCACAGAAAAACGATTTCTTGGCGTTGTGACATTGGTCGGATAATGTACTGGAGATGCTCGATTTTTTTGAAAAGCTCTTATCTTCAGCTCGCTGGTCCGAGGGCTCGGCTCTGATGCTGCTTTCTCCTGAAATACATAATTATTTTTTATGTCAATCAATAAACAATCTTGTGACATGCGCGCGCAGTCAAGTGAATTCTGGTCAGTGTTGAAAATATCTGTGGCCTACCACAGTATAACTTACCTTAACCAATACCCAAGATGATTCGTAAAGTTCGGTTCCGGCGGTGACACGTGTTCACCACGTTTCATATGCCGTGCGAGAAATTCGAAATACAGAATGTAACCCACACCACCTGTCGAGGGTTACTGCACATTAGTGATGAGCTCAAAATCACGAACCGTAAGTCAATCACTGATATCTTTGAGTCAATGTCACCATGAGTGATTGAATATCTGGAAATATGTGATTCGTGATTCATTTTTTTATATTATTTATATTTTGGTTGTGAACCCTGATTCGACGCATGCGCATATGAGACGAAAATATTCATGAAGGAATGACGTTATAATTCGTGATCAGCACCATCTAATAGATTCAGCCAAAACGTTTTACGCATTTGACCCGAAAAATAAACTCACATTTTTTTACGAGTTTTCATTCTCTTTGTGGTGATATTAAATTAGATATATATTAATTATTAATGCTATAATATGTTTTTTAAGCTATATATTTTTATATAGTGCGGCGCATGCGCATTAGTAATGAAACTGTGATCACAGTCACAGTTTTCAATCACTGATATTATCGAATACCAATCACAATCACACCAGTGAGAGTCAAGGAGTAGCATTTTTTTCTCATCACTACTGCATATATTTGGAAATAGATTAATTTACCACTCACCACGCACAAGATAAAAGGCTGCCGAGTGTATTTGACTATCAGAGCACTCCTTCTTCATGTCAGGAGTGCAAACATCCATATCATAGTCTGGGATCATCTGTCCATAGCACATACTCTTGTGTTCGCTAACTTCCGTCTTGACGTTGAGGACTTGGCGACACATCCCGAGTTCACTGGCTTCCGTCTTGACCTCCGGAGGATGGTGACCACCAAAATAACCAGGGAATATCTGTGTGTCGCATTCTTCGCTCGCTTCTGTTTTGAAGTCAGGGGCGCGGTGATCAGCTCCTTCATCATCTATATACGAGAGTGGTTCAATTTTCACCTCCATGATACCATCAGCCATCTGAAAGTAATCGTTATTATATCCACATACTAACATATACACAACTTTCAAAAATTTGGATTGGATCACTTAGGTGATTTGTTCATATGGAACGGATGAATGAGGAGAGGATGATAAGAAAAATATATGACGCAAGTGTTGATGATACTAAAAATAGAAGACGTGCGCGGAAGACTTGGCATGACCAGGTAAACAAGACAATGGAGGACCGTTTTGTTAGAAGCCTCAACAATCGGCGAGCTTGTATGAGAAGATGTATGAATGTGGATGAGGCGAGAATTATGTGTCAGGACAGAGGGGTATGGCTCTCTATCCTATCTGCCTACCCCCGCGGGGAAATGGTGTGATGGTAAGTGAGTTGGAGACTGAGGGGTGAGAATTGGTGAACGTTATATATATATATATAGTGATCACTTAAACCAGCCGAAGACAGGTTGTAAGCCCTGTAATTACCCCATACTTCCATATATTTTCCATTAAATATAATAAAAAATAGCTTTGTATCTATGAGATATCTGTGTTTAATAACAGTGCCTTTGCAGGTAAAAATCCGGTATTTGTGTGTTCTTGGACATATTAAAATATTGCTAATTAAAATCTAAATGTGCGACCAAAGTGAACTTACGATAACAGCTATAGAGGTTCTTGGGAGGACTTGAAGGAACCATCATATGTTCTGTACTGAACGCAGAGACGCTTCTGAAAGAGATTTTTTGGATGAATATCGATCGTTGGAGTTAAAAAATTACGTGTCTCAATTCAATGTCAAAATATGTATGTTTCTGTATTAACGAAAGAACAACACCGCGTCAAAGTCCTACACTCATCGTACATGACTGCGAAGCAAACAAGAACACGGCGTCCGCATGCCAATGTGAAAAAGTGACAAGAGTTAAAATTATTCGACATCTGGGAGTACTGATCGATGATCATCTTAACTGGAAAGAACACATATCGAACCTAGCAAAACGCATAAGAAAACTAATTGACTTTTTTAAAGGAATACGATGTATAGTTGATTACAAACTCTTGAGATCGGTGTACTTTGCACCGTGCTAATCTTTAATTAATTATGCTATTTTAGTTTGGGGAGGAGCAGCAAAACAATATTGGAGTCGGCTAAAAAGCACAAAAAACAATTCTCAAGGTGATAATTGGTCGTCCATTTAGATATCCATCAGACCTAATATTTAAAGAGTACAATGTCCTTGATATAAGACAAATCTTTATATTGAGACTCGTTCAATATTTCCATACTAACAACAACTCTCCCCAAGCAATAAATCATGGACACAACACTAGACAAACAACAAACATCTACACACCAGTTCCGAGAGCAATAACGACATTTTATCAAAGATTTTACATGTTCCTAGCTCCGAAACTATACAATACACTCAGTACCAACTGGAAATCGTACAATTCCTATAAGATTACACAAATATGGACCCAATATATGATTCAATCAGGTAGAGATGAATCAGAAGCATGGATATCCAACAATTTAATATAATATATACAATTCTGTTACTAATAACTCACTAGTCCTACAACACTCCCACTCAACACATTTTTTGTTATATTTTTATTTTATTCTTACTTTTTTATTCATATTTGATTTATCTTTTTATTCCTAATAACACCACAACAGCACGAAAAAAAAAAAAAACTGTCTACTTTAACACAGACTTTAGTCTAGCAAAGTAGCCAGGACAAGGCTGTATATATCAGAGGTGAAGTCTACACCATCCCACACAATAAACTATGTATTATGTATGTTTATTATGTATCCACCTCTGTTAGTACAAAAATATGGATGTCAAAATATTAATAAATAAATGAATAAATAAATTTCAAAGACTTATATGTATAAGAAATGTAGCATGTACCTTTAATAATGCTGATTTTAGCTATTTTCTATGTATGTATCCAGCAGAACTCTTCGGCTGAATCAGAATCTACAACAGATGCACAGACGCTAATTTTTGACGTTAACAAAAGCACAGACAAAATACAAACCTATTTATGATGGCGTTCATATTTTATGATTACAAATACCGCTACCTAACGTGGCGTCGTTAGATCACACGGTAAAACAACGATGTCGCAAGACTCATCTAGTGCTGCGCTGTAATTATTAAGTATTCGTTAATATTCCGTCTATCTAAGCCATTGTATTCACTAAATATCGCTACCTATATGACGAACACGAGTGCGCCTTTATTCGGCATATAATAATTAATAACAATTCAGTATAACATACAGTGGAACCCCGATTTTAAATTTTTCAAGGAATCAACGAGAAAAATGTAAACAGAGGGAAAATGTAAATTGGGGGTATTAAAAAAAAGATTATTATTTTTTTTATTGAACAAATCAAATAATTTTTTTTTTCAATATTATTAATCAAATTAAAGATTTCTGGTGGTACATTGCTAATACTAATAAAATATACTTTGAGGCCTTCAATATGCCTCGTAGCACCGCTCTTTGTAGGAGCTGGGTTTATGGGATGAGCAGACACTCGTTCTTTGCAGGAAGATTCTACTTCTGTCAAGTTTTCATTTATGCGGCTGTCCACTATTTCATCAATTTCTACAATGTAAATCTGCAAGGGTTATTCGTAATTTCTTCCCCAGCCATCAAAGTTGTGTATACTATATTCTACGCAACGTGAACTCCGAGTATGTAAAATCGAGATTCCACTGTATATATACAGAGTGGCCCAAAAAAGGTGAGAACATCTCGTGATACACACACACACACAAGTTATTTCAAAACATACTATAATTAATTATAATATTTTTTGCACAATATTTAGCTAATCCATATTGAAAACACCCCATATTGCATCATCTAATAGGTTTAAATCTGGGCTGTTCAATGGCCACATGCCTGGCTCGATGAAATTAACGTTCTCACAACTAAGAAAGTTGCTTGTATTTCTATCTGTGTGAGATGGAGCTCCGTCCTGCTGTAATATCTAGCTATACTCCAGACTTTGTTTTTAAACTCTTTGATCATTTTCCTAGCACCCTGACGTTTTTCAATTGGCAAATTTTTGATCAGAATACTGTCTACTGCGGTGATTTTTGTCATTCTGGGCGACAATTTGAAAAAATCAAATATAAACAATGGGAAAATTAATAATCAAATATGGCGAGCGAAAATTGTCGAAATAAAACGTAATATAGGTAAATTAGTAAACTATTGAAGCTATTGTTGATATAGTTAAACTAATTTTGATGTCATTATATCACATTTTACAAAATATTCTCACTTTTTCTGAGCCAGCAAATGTATACACAATATTTTATGGGTACACATCTACAGTACACTGGCTAAACCATTGCCTCAGCTTCTTTAGCCATGATGATCTCTTTTTTTCAGGACCTGGACCTTCAGTAATCTTTCTCTGCATGAGGTGCATTATTTTCTCCTCCAGCACACAAATAATAGCATTGGATCTTATATTTTGATATTCGAGAAGGAGGACACTAAGGCAACGTACGAAATACTTGTAGGTAATGAATGTTTGGAACAAGTAGATGAGTTTGCGTATTTGGGTAGTATGTTTGATAGAAACGGAAAGGAGGGTGACCGCAGAGAATAAAGTGAACGGCGCTTGAAATGGATTTATAGTTAATGGGAACTTGTCAACCGAGGCAAGACTAGCAGTACACAATGAGTACTGTACTGACAGCTGGACAGAGGAACGAAAGTAGACTGAATGAAGTGGAAATGGAAATCACAGGGACAGAGTAAATAAGGAAAGAATGTAAAGCTGATCTTAGTGTAGTGAGTAAGATTAAGAAAGGTGGTTTGGTCATATGGAACGGATGAATGTGGAGAAAACAGTAAGAATGATATATATATGACGCAAATGTTGATGGCACCAGAAATAGAGGACGTCTGTTAGAAGCCTCAATAATCGTCGAGCTTGTATGAGAAGATGTATGAATGAATACAGTGAAGCCCTGGAATGCAATGAGGCCTAGGAATACAGTGAGGAAAGGCAGAAAAAAGACATTAATTTACTAGATTGAAGAAAATAATTTTAATATGTATTTTTAAGTACAAATTGTAGCCAAATTAATTTTATAATAAACATAAACTTCCAAAATTAAGCATAATTAATATAAATATAATAATACAAAGGAACGTTCCCTCAAGTATACATCATTTAATAATCAAATATAAAGTACGCATTTTAAAATAGTGATAACGTAAATTAATACGAATTACACTTGAAACTACACGGACGAGACTGCTCTCTTACCTTACTGGTAAAGGTATGTATCAGTTGGTCATTCGAATCTGTGCACAAAATACAACAGAAAACGAAGGACATGTTGTTCCTCTCTTTCGAGAGGAGTCTCCGAAGCACGTCGCATCCGTGCACACGCACTGTAAAACAAGTGTTCACATGTGATCATCAAAATGTCCTCAATTCCATCTTCTCGTACCACATTTGTGAGATCGCTTAGAACTGAATATATATTTAATTAAAATAATAAACTATTAATATAGAATATGTTAAAAAAAAAAAAAAAGCATTTAAAATAGCGTGTTTGAAATTTTCAGAGCATTTTATAGGAGGTTCTCGGCTACCGGTGTAATATATAAGAACTTTGTTACAGGTATTTAGTGTCATTGTAAACGCAGCAAGGAAAAAATATTTGCAAAAAACAAAAGAACACCCTCTGAACTTGAAATGAAATTCAAACAATGTTCAAAGAGACCAAAACAAAACACCTTTTTTTCATGGAACGGGGTAAACCAGAAAATCACAGGTATTCTATGCAGGGGTTGTATGACACATTTGCATGAGACATGTAATTTAAAAAAATTTGATGAAGTAGCAGACATTCGTTCACTCATAATCTTAGAAGTTTGTCAGAAGGAAATCGACGCACTTTATTACCGAATTTAAAATTAAATAAAAATTATACAAGCACCTGAAATACTATGTACTTGTTAAATAATGTTTGATATAATTCTCTTAAATATGTATATATATATATTTAGTATAAGGCCAACCTTCAGCTGAAAACAGCTTAAAAATAATACAAATTAAATTTATTAATTAATTAAACAGTAATTTATAATATTTAAGTAATGTTAACTAATATATTGAAAGTCTTTTTGTAACTCTTCCGAAAATAAAGGTTTTTAAAAAAATTTAACGCTATCGCCCGTTACGTGATAACTACTTCTTCTGATATAATCAAATCAATGTGTATACAATTTAGACTATAAGATAGTACAATTGCTGATTTAAGATACTATTGTATAGACACAGTTTGGACTTATAATATATTCAAACATGACAGTACGATGAGTACGTTTAACATACATTCATAAAATATGAAAAAAAAAGTTGTATTTTAGTGTCAACAAAAGAAAAACAGTTTGGACTATAAATAGAATACAAAATGAATACAAAATATATTAGGACAAATATTGACACGAGTATATTACAAATTTGAAAATTCTTGTATTTTATAGTATCGAAAATATAAATACAGCTGGCCGTCTTGGTCTACGCAGGAATTGACACAAAAGAAAGAACAATTGTAAAATTAATGAGTTTGTTTAAGATTTTCCTTAAAAAAGACATGTGTAATATAATATTTTTATTGTTACATTCTACACTTCTAATGATCTTCCTGATTGAGTTAGCTGCCGAGACCAACATACGCAATTACGCTCACTCATTTCCAATTGTGGTGGATCAAAACAAATCTAACCGCCATAAATCAAACCTGTATGAATACAATTTGACATAATTGTTTACGCACAGTGTACAAAAATTCTTAATGTAATTTTTATTGCACAATATTTAGCTAATCAGAAGTCATCAAAACACCCCATATTGCATCATCTAGTGGGTTTAAATCTGGCATGTTCTGTGGCCACACGCCTGGTGAGATGAAATTAAGATTCTCACGACAGATTTGTATTTCTGACCGTGTGAGTCCCGCTGTAATGTCCGGTTATGCTGTAGTGTCTAGATACAGCTTGGTTTTGTTTTGAAACTCTGATCATTTTCTTAGCACCCCGACGTTTTTCAATTTGCAAATATTTGATCAGAATACGGTCTCTACTGCGGTGATTTTTGTCATTCTGGGTGACAATATGAAAAAACCAAATACATATAAACAATGGGAAAATTAATAAGTAAGTAAGTAAATTAGTAAACTATTTAAACTATTGTTGATATAGTTAACTCATTTTGATGTAATTATATCACATTTTACGAAATGTTCTCACTTTTTTGGGCCACCTGTATATACCTCGAAACCATATTGAAGATAGTGCGATGATGCGTGTCGTTTTACAAACATAATTTAAGAATACCATTTTACATACACGATGTCGACATTATAAATACAGATTGGATGCGATGGATGCTTTACGTACATATAATAAAATTGTGGAGTATTTTTAAAGGAATTTGACTTAAATATTCATGGAATGTGGAAGACATTTAATTATTAATATTATATTTTATGAACTTCCTTAATGATGTGATTGTGTTACGTGACAACCTTATAGAGAATTTGATATCTTTAATAAATACAACTAAAGAAATTGACAACGAATTAAAAGATATACATACGAAACTGCGCAAAACCTTTGAAATTGCAAGAAGATTGAACTTCGGCTGTCCAGCATTCATTCTTTCCACCGTGAACACTTCCAACCTTTGCTGGACCGAGAGAATTACAGATAAAGTTCTGAAAAGAGAGACCAAAACAAGAGCTCCATAACAAATGCAATTAAACATTGAAGGGGCCAACGGATAGAACACATTCTTAGACACGAGGTAGTATACCTCAGAAATGTAATTGAAGAAAGAAGACACGGAGGAAGGTTCAAGACGGAAAAGAATGGCGAACATTACACCAGAAAGAATGCAGTTCGAACGAATCGAATACAATGTAGGAATTAAATGATTTTATTATTTTTTTTAAATTAGCAATATTAACTTTGTGGTTAAAATTCATCGTTTTTATTTATTATCTTTGTTTTATTAACCACTGAATTGAGTTTAAATACATCTACTGGTTTCGAAAAATACCATTTTCTTTCGATAACATAATGTTATGACATCCTGAAGAAGAACGAAACCGGTAGATGTATTTAAACTCAATTCAGTGGTTAATAAAACAAAGATAATAAATAAAAAATATAGATTTTATTTTCAGCAAAACTTAGAAACATTTTAATATATAGTTAGAAATATTTACAAAGATTATGAATTATCCAATGAGGTAATGTAACATGGATAACGTTATAATTAATGTTATTGCAAATTGAACGCGCGTTTCATAACAAACACATTAAAGTATTCAACAGCAAATACAATTATCACAAAAAATAGATATATTTATCGATTAGACGGATTTAGATTATCTTTGAATCCCTCGAGTATGTGTTGCGCAATTAAACTATTTCAAATGTTGATAAGTATCGCAATGTAGACCGTTCTAGGTTTAATAACCCGACAAACAAATAAAATTTTAAAGAGCTTCATTATACAAAAGTTCAGATACAAAAGTTATTTTGAGCTATATTTTTGTAACGAGTATATCTATAAATCCCTCTTCTCACCAATGTTCACAGATAGATGCCATTATTTATGCGTTGGGGGAGATAAATAAATCGAGAGAAGTAATAACAACTATCAAGAAATGCTGCATACTTCGGACACATTCTCCACAATGAAAACTGCGATATTTGTTAAGTCACGATGCAGGGGAAGGTAGAAGGCAGCAGAGATAGAAAGAGATTATCTTGGCTGTGTGACCTCAGAAGATGGTGTTGGTAATCTTATAGAAAATAAATCAATATACAGTGGAACGTTTTTATTTGTCTGGTTCGATATTCGTCACATTTTGATAACAAACAAATATTGTCTGTATTTGTCACTTCCACCGACCGGCAATGCTGTCTGACTGGGCCAAAATGCAGAATATGGTCGAAAAGTGGCACCCGAATGTTGCCGTAGTCAAGCAAAACATAAATGGATTCAATGGTAACGTGATCGACTACTTCAGGAAGGTTTTAAAAAACAGACAACGTTGAGCAAGTTCTTTGTTACATCGAGTGCTACTAAATCATCGGCAAACGTGAATTAGAGTTATCTGATGTTTAAATTGTCTCGTTATCGCCTTCTCATTCATTTGTGTACTATTTTTGGGGGCTGGGAAGGAATTTATTAAATTAGGGAACATTGGTCATCAATAGTCATTACAATCACGGATTGGCGGAAGGGACATGGTAAAATCTAGCACATCAGTGACAGTGTAAACCTCAGCAATCAGGAAAAATCTGACAAATCGTGTAAAATGCTAGCGGGCAATCGAAGCATGCGCCGAATGTCGTTCATTGTACGCAGCTTATTCAACACAAACAAAATCAATGTAAGCTATGAATCAGACCAGAAAGCGAATACATGTTAATTATAGATAAGGTTGTCATATAACACAACATAAAACTAAATAAACATTGCTATAACCACTCTTCGAGTGTCAAACTCCAAGATTCCATCTTTAAGCTTGAGTGAAAATTAACCACAGACGTATGGAATTTAAGTTTAATTTCACAAGACTAAAATTAATTATAATTATCAAATGTATATAAAATGAAATTTTTCCCGCGATTCTCAGAAAAGGTCAGACATCAGCCGATATACTTCTGCACTGTCTTTAAATGAGTATCAAAAGCAAAGTTTCATCCATACATTATAGGAAAATTGATCCAATCACGCTTGACCTAGTTTTCATTGACACTCGACGGTTTACTCAAACGACCATTTCAAAAGTACCGGGGAAACATTGTACTCCTTCCCGCTGACCGTGGTTTTCAAATCTTCTCCTGCGTAAGACAGCAGCGGAGATATCTCCACCTCCACCGAGTCCCCGACTATTGCGCCCGCGTCCCTCAGGTACCTAGCGTGCAGTCTGAATATATCCTCCTTTGCGGTCTTGGGGCAGTCTTTTCCGGCAGTGTTGGAGTTCTTCAATGCGCTGAATTCGACATCGCGCGCCACCTCCAGTGTGGCGAAATTACGGGCGAACCGGAACACGTCGAAAACAAACTTTTCAATCTTGATTCCATTCGGCTTGTCGGGGGTCACTCTTTCACCATTTTCGGCAATAAACGGAATTTTTTTCTTAGCTACGTGGAGTTCCAGTTCGCTCTCGAACTGGTCTGCGATCCTTCGCAGGAATTCCGCCGAAAAGTAATGATTACAAATGTTTCCGGCGTTGAATGTTAACTTCCCATCGGCGTTCCTCCGTTCCGCTGTCGCCTGCGATATCTCCGAATATTCGACCACGCGGTACAGTCCATCCACTTGACAAACGACACCGACGGCTTCCGTCGGCGATGATTTTTCTACAACCTTCACGGCGCAGTCTGCATTTTTTACAATGCAGTACCCGATGAAAACCGGATCGGCGACCTTGATCAAGATATTGTCCACAGAGTGAGCGTGCAAATGTTTGATTCCTCTCGATTCGATGTCATTTAAAATACCTCGATCACGCAGCGCTCGGTAAATCCCTCCGTTGCCGTCGGGAGCCCTCGCGATCTTAAACTTCTTATCCAAAATCACTTTACCGTCAAACTCGTAACACGGCAGACTTCCCTGCTCGAACATTTTAACATTTTCTCTCTTCAAACCGAAAAAATCGTGCTTCTCGAAAAACTCTAACGTCGGTGACATTGTGTGCTCCGACGTCATGATGTACCAAGTTATACATCCCCGACTGCCGGTCTTCTCAGCGGCCGATCGTTCCAGTTTCAAGATGCGCTCCGCCTGAATTTGAAACAGAGTTTTGCGCGACGGGAGTCCGACGTCGAACATACCTTTGGGGTACGCGAAGCCCAGGCGAGTGCCCTGACCGCCGGCCATCAGCAGCACGCCCACCTCTCCCCGCGACACGGCCAGCAGTCCCTCGTGTTCATATTGGGAGATTTTTTCGCGGCTCGTCGTCGCGATGGATTCGTAACTGGACGAGGGAATCGGCTCCAGTCTGTCGTCGAGCTTCTCCGTGTCGGCGGCGAGGCTCTCGGTCGCGCGTTTGAAGTACGCGTTCACCTCCGCGAGGTGCAGGTCGTCGATGTCGCCGCGCAAGAGGAGCTTCTCCTCGTCGGATATCTCGTTCCAGAACGCCAGCAGGTGCTGCTGGGCGTGCGGCGTCAGCTTGGCCTGCAGGGCCTCGAAGTCGGACATTTTTGACAGATTCTAAATTTGAGTTCGCGAGCGAGAGAAGTGACGCCAGGTGTCGTGACCGCGGCGGCTTGCTTATCGAGCGGAGAGAAAGCGAACACTGCAGCCGGTCGAAGGCCGAGAGACACATTTCACTGGCGGCGGTCGTCCCCTCCCCGGCCGCGGTCGCACTCGCACATCGTACACGTCGCGCCCGTTTGACACATTCCATCAAAACAAACCGGCCGACAGCGGATAGCGGGGTTACCAGGCGGCCGTGACTGACGAGGTGCCTACTTTCCATTTCGCCAATTTACTTTCAATGTCGTCGGGAATTTAATGTCGCGTAATTTTATACGACATTGTACACATTAAAATGCATAATGCGAATAATTTATTTTGACAAAATACATTACCATTTTTATTTAAATTCTTCTTTTACAGACGAGGATCGTGATGAGAAAAAATATTACTCTCGACTCACAGGCGTGATTGTGATTGATATTCGATGATATCAGTGATTCAAAACTGTGACTGTCATCACAGATAATAAAATTAATAAATAAAAAAACAAAAAAGGCGAGCGCAGGCAATTTAAAAAAATTATATGCGTTGAAAACATATTCTAGCATAATTAATAAATACAATTCTAATTTAAATATCATTACGAAGAGAATTGTACCTTTATATAAAATATAAGTGAATTTTTCGGATCAAATTTCCAGCAAACGTGCGTAATTTTTTTAGCAGAATTTACTAGATGGCAGTGGTCATGATTATGACGCCATTCCTTCATAAATTTTGCTCCTAAATTTGTGAAAACTTTTAATAGTACCATTTGTCATATAGTTTAAAAAATCAATTCACGAATCACGATGTTTTTAATTACTCAATCACTGATAGTGATTGTGATGCAAAGATATTAGTGATTGACTCACAGTTCGTGACTTTGCCACTTTTCATCACTAGTGGCTAGTTGTGATCCATTGAAGGCCATGTCTGCACTTTTCTCTGCAGCCCACAATTTGGATAGTCGCTAAGGCATAATAATAATATAGGTAATAAAATAAATCTAACCTCAACATGAAGATGGCAGCACTCGTCAACAAAAGTTGGGGAACGTGTTTGCACATGCTTTGATAAGTACTCTCCAAAATTTCAGCCATTTTGGACGTACAGTTGTTGTTTAACAATCGTTTGAGTGAGTCAATATGAGTGTTTTTGTAAAAATGGAAAAAATCGAGTATCGAGCTGTCATTAAGTATTTGTATTTGAGAGGCAATACGTCTACACTAATTAAAAACGAGTCAGATATTGTGTTCGGGGTCTCTGCACCATCAGTTACCACGATTAAAGTTTGGCCAGCTGAATTTAAACGTGGCCGTACCAACTTGAGTGACGATGAATGTTTAGGACGGCCAAAAACTGGAACCACTGACGATAACATCGCTCATGTTCACTAAATGGTGCTGGACGACTGTCGTATTAAGGTTAGAGAGATAGCCTTTCATTCCTTTCCCGGCCTCGCCGCCGAATCAGTCAATTGGCGACCTTGAACATGTGCAGTTATACATGATTCGAAAGAATTACAATATTATACAATTGAGACTTCGCATCTATACAGTATCGTCTAAAGGAACCTAAGATGAAATAGTGATGTAAACATACAATCCACATTTTGGAGGTGCCAGCAGATAGACTGTTGTTTATGTCAAACTCCTTCCGTATCCTGAATTTTTCCGGCATCTATGATTCTACTAATGCCTCAACACCCAGCCAAATGTGTAATATAATGTAGGTGCTGGTGTGATTTACACTTGTAGTGTGTACTTTATACATGATTTATTGTTACACACTTTAAAAATATGGAGATGTTTATTTGTTTATTTAATTCTTAACATAGTGCATACATAAGCACTCCTATATATGCTCTAATATAAACAAAATTAAAGTCTTTTCTTTTACTTAAACTTATCTTTTATATATTTAGTCAGTTTCATTTTAAATCTATTCAATTTCTGGCATTTCATTAAAAATCTCCATCGCACTGTACATCATAGATTTCTGAAATTTGTTCTTCCTCCTGAATGGCAGTCTCAGTCTATCCATTCCGATGTACGATGTACGATGCTTGATTTGCATCAATTCTGTTGATATTTTCTTATTGATGATTTAGTAAATAAATACCATTGTATTAAAATATATTTTCTGCTTAAAGGTCGTCATATTCAGATCTTCCAGCATTGCACTGATTAGTACAATTCTCAAAGCTTTATTTAGCACCACTGACAATTGTCGCATTTCTTCTCCGTTAGCCAAAAACAAAATGCTACTGCAGCAGTTGATGTGAGAAATAATAACAGAGTTGTAAACTATTTAACAAGACTCAGTACTAATAAATCATCTGATCCTTCCCAGAAGTGAGATTTTCTTAGCGATCTTTTTAGTCACGTATCTTGTATTTAGCGATAAATTCAATGTTAAGCTGTACAATATAGTTACTACATGACATCGGTATTGGGTGTCTTTACAGTTGATGGGAGCATCGTTTCGCGCACCGATATCGTGCATTTAGTTGATACTGTCAGAAGGATCATCAAGATACTACGTGGAGTTTGCGATTCTCAGTCATGAATGATCTGGAAGAAAAGGTTATTGTGATTACTAACTCCAGCCTAATAAATTCCAGATTTTATTTTAGATTAAACATATGTTATCAGCATAGATAATTTATTATCGCAATGGATTTCAAATAACATATACACAATTAGTCGGAAGATATATGGATAAGAAAAATTCGCATTAAACGGTTAGTCTTAGTATCTGCGTTGGTGCAAATAAAATAGTCCACTTTTGAAATAGTTTAAAAATAATAATGTGATTCACATTCACAAGGAGTGGGCTAACTTTATTTAAAGATAAAGATTTCTCACAGAAGTATGGAAGCATTACAGGTTGTAATAATAGTAATATTAATGGATAATTTGTATAGCGCCATTTTCGTAAAAACTTTCACCTCAAGGGCGCTTTACACATCAACTGTTTATAGTTCTACAATTATCTCTGTTTTAGGAGAACACATTCTTATTGTGAAATTATAATTATTCAGAACGTAGCTCTGTGATATTTTAAATATTAATTAGAAAGATATACATATAAAATATTGTCGCTGTAGCATACTTAGAGACACCTTCCTCGGTTAGGAAAGAAATCCAGGTTCAAATCCCCGTGGCGCAATAACAATATTTTTCTATAAAATTGATTGTATATTCATATCTTTCTAATTAATATATTTAATATATCCCAGAGCTGTGTTCTGAATAATTCCAACTCCACAATAAGAATGTGTTCTCCTAATAATAAAGTTGTATCAATGTGTCCAAAATTTAATAAAAATGAATTGATAATTCTGGCGTCTGCTGTCAGATCACTCAAAGGTAAAAATAAGATAGATGGCTCTTTCAAACAATGGAACGATTAAATGTATTAATATCAAAAAGGTAACATATAGGTTCCAAAATTTGTCACTAAAAATATTGTCGCTGTAGCATAGTTGGATAATGCACCTTCCCCGATCCCAGTGGCGCAATAATGATATTTTTCGATAAAATTGATTTTATATGTATATCTTTCTAATTAACATATTTAATTCATATTTAAATTATCTTTGTTTTTTAGAATTAAAAATTATTATTTTCGTTTATGGAAATGATTTTTTGAAAAGGTAAGCCCTGTAACGTCCAAGACTTCCATACTTCTCATATAAAAATGATAGCTTCGTCTCTGTGAGACATCTATATCTTGATGACAATTCCTCGGGAGATAAAATATTATATAATATTTAATTCCTACAAAGATTTGAACATAATCAAAATATTGAAACTTTATTTACTTACTTTATTAACTCCTGGAGGATAGATATGTATGTGTGCCTTGTCTATGTCTATTCAAAAAAGCTAAAAGTAGGTGTACCTATTTATCATTTTCTTTTTCTTGTCCTATGTCCGTTCAACGGACATTGGCTATCATCACCGTGTTCACTGCAGCTCTACAGTAAACTGGCCAAACCATTGCTTTAGGTTCTTCAGATGATTATCTAGTGATATGAGTCGAAATGTGTGCACTTTAATAGTCAAGTCACTCGGATGGAGTGGTTGATGTTTGAAGGTTTTGTACATGGTGAGACTGAAGGCCCTATCCCTCTTCAATTCTCACGCTTGTGAATGTATGTCGCAGTGTATATGAATGTGGAATGTGCGAATGAGTATGTATGCTGTGCCTAGAGCAAGGGACTTACTGCGGGTCGATTCACAATCGAAAGTACAATGATAAGAAAGTTAATTTGCTCAAATAAAGTTGGTAACTGGAGATGCTCGGTTGTGTTTCCGAAAGGATAGGCCGAGGAGAAGTGGCTGGCATCTCGAAAAAACGGTCAGGAATTATGCAGCGCGTTCAGACCTCTACAATGTTCCCGACTTCGAGCAATCTTTTCCTGTATTACGAGGTGCAAGATCTCGCATTTCTTCGGATGTCTCGTCACATGTTCGAGATATCAGTTTTTATTGCTTTAAATATTTATATGGAAATGTTGGTTGTGTTCAAGTAAAAACCACTGTTATACAGATTTGTTTATTCTCATCGGGGAGAAGCCACCGAGAGCAAGAAACGACACAGAATACACGAATGACAGAATAGAAAAACGATGCAAGATTAATGGACGGACAGAGTCTGGATGATCGGTTCGGGTACTCCTCGGGTGCCGTGTACAGTGCACACGTGTCATGCCTGCCGGGCGGCATAGCTTCGCCTCTCATGAACGTCGGCGCAATACCGAGAAATGACGGAACGAGGAGCATCTGGCCGCCATACTTATTTATCCGAATCATAACATCTTCATTCGTAACTCTATCCATCCAGTTTATTTTGAGTATTCTTCTGTAGATCCACATCTCAAATGCTTCAAGTAGCTGATCATTTCTTCGGTGAGTGTCTTTGCTGCTTTCATTCCATCAAATAATATGGAGAGCACACAGCATCTGACCATTCGCATTCGTAATTTAAAGTTGAGATCGTGAATGCAGAATAAGTGCATAAAAATTGCACGAGCTTACTTAACAGAAAGATCTAATCTTTCATTTACATTATAAATTTGTGATAAATCACTGATGCAAATATTCTACGCGTTGCAAATATGAAAAACAGTCAACGCAGTCCATTTCGTCAGCGTGCACTATCTTAGGAAGTTGTCACAATGGTATTTTATTAGATTACAACACATAATCGAGTGATTATTTACCTACCTCCGAGTATTTACATGTATCACTATTTAATTTCTCGTAAAGAATGATTGACAAATTAATCTCCCCGCCTTATCAGAATATTCAGAATGTGAGATACAATCTTTATATATTCGTACCATCACAGTGCATCAACACGGTGATAAGGGGAGAGGCGTACAATGCCACGTATTCCTGTCCTTAGGATGTATTGATTACATTTTTATCACGCGAGTGTTGGCAAAGGTTGATAAATACCGATTGGTTCAATTGATTCCATGACAACTACATATAAGACAGCTGCACACAGTTAGCTTGCCTAACCTAAAGTAACTAAATGTAAAGTAACACAACATTCTTAGATACAATTTGAGTAGCTTATCGGTTTTGTGTGAAAACACTCGCCTAAAGATCCATTGGTTGGGGGTTCGAGCCTCGTTCCAGGAGACCATCAAGTAGAGAATATTAATGACATGTATTCCGTGTACGGATCTCTGTTTAAAAAATAAATAATTGTTTTTCTTTTATTATTATTGGAGAACACATTATTATTGTGAAGTGAAGAACTCTGGATGCTGGGACTATCTCTTCTAGTGATAAAAGTGACTGTCATATAGCGATGATAATTCTTAAGAAAAAATATGCAAAAAAGGTTAACTTTTTTTTACTAAATTTTTTATACATAATTAAGATTATATTTTTCTGAAATTTAATAAACTTTTTTTATACATTTTTCGGTATATTGAATTAGTTTTACGCGATTTTAGAAAATTATGGAACATATTCTTTATTTTTATATGTGTAAGTGTTTTTCTGTGGAACATATCTACCGCATAAAAAGAGACCTGAGCGTACATATAAAATCAATTTTATTGAAAAATATTGTTGTCGCTACCGGGTTTCGAACTTGCATCTCTTCCAATCCGGGTAAATAGCATTATCCGATTATGCTACGGTACAATAGTGCATTGACGACAAATTTTTGAACCTATATATTACACTTTTAAAATGAATACATCTATCGTTCCTTTATTTGAAAGATTTCTTCTTTATTTTTACGGAATCTCAAATACGTTTGAGTAATCCGATAAGAGACGCCATTAAAATTGATTATATATATATACATATTTGTAATTAATAGATTTAATTAGTATTTAAAATATCACAGAACTGTGTTCTGAATAATTACAACTTCACAATAAGAATGCGTTCAGTGTTTTTGCAGAAGTGGTCACATAGATAAGAAAGGTGGTCTTCATGTATTTATTACCATATAATACTGCTTCATTAGTAATTGATATCCCAAAACTAAAATATACCGCAACTCAAAATCAATATATTTATCAAGGCATCAAATTTTTTAACAATCTCCCCATCACAATTAGAAAAATTACGGACTATCGTAAATTTGTAACTGAAGTAAAAAAATATGTACACAGACTAACTGAACTCGAATATACTCCTTCTCTATACACGAGTCTTACTCTCATAGAGAAGAAACAAAGGTTAATATATATAAATCCACTGATTATTGAAATTGTATTATATTTTTAATATTTATAATAAAAAAAGTACAAATTTTACTCACAGAGCACAGGAAGCTGCAAAGATTAGGTACGTATCCCCACTAACTGGATTTCTTTCAAAACTTTAATTAATTGTCAATAGATGTCTATAATATTACGTATTTTCAATCCAATAAATCTGACAATAACATTGCATTATTGATATAGCGTCATTTTCGTAAAAAAAATTCACCTCAAGGGGGCGCTTCACACGTCAACTGTTTAGTCTTGTGCAATCTTCATATTTATGAAAAGGTGTGTTTCCAACACAGACTACCAAATATATAGTAGACATGAACTGACGCAAAACCCTTAATCACTTTAGTGCCACTTACGCAATCAAATAGCTCTGCGACTTTAAAAAAAAAAGACTCATTTAAAATGAAAATTTTAATGATGACAATATAATATGTGTAAAAAATATGACTTGTTTATACAAAGATTTAATTTTCGATGTGTGAATACTTTTACTGTTGCATAAATGTCTCATAAACTATCAGATTTATGTTTCAACAAAGAATGTGTGTAGAATGCTCCTCGTTCCGCAACTAATGTTCCAAACCCCTCTCTTATATGTACACTTTATTTCACTTCTATTCATTTACTGGTCTGCGGTTTTTAATCACTTTTTATCTAGTCAGAATCTCTGATGCATTGTTCCTCGTTACGGAGGGAAACATGCTCCAAGCTTTTTGGGCCTGACAACCCAAATGACCGTCAAATCACCTTTATATTGTGTTTTATTTTCACGTCTAATTATAATTATTGGAATCATAATATGGGAGTTGTTAGAGCGCCATCTAACAAGTCTTGCCCAGAGTATATATTTAATTATAAAAGGCGACAGGAGAAACATCTCTTAACCTTTTAAATACCATGAGCGCGTTAACATGCCAAACTTTGTATGTCACGCCAAGCTGTAAGCGTGTTAACACACACTTTTGAACCTTACAAATTTGCAGGGATCAAAGTCTCTGTGAACGACGGCCCCAGCTTTTGATAGATAAGTCAAAACCCTTAAAACCTATGTGGTGTCTTCCATTTCAAATATTGTTGTAATTCTGTGGACCTCCTTCAGACCAGATCAAATGGGAGTGTTAACTCCCACTTGAGGCGAACATACAAAACAGCAGGGCTATCAATTGGATAAAAAGGGAGGGAAAAATACCTACGCACACTGAAGACGCAACCGAAAAAAAGATGCTATTTCACATGTATATTTTGGATAAGGAACGGCACTACATAATAGGATAATAGTTCATACATGTGTCACGTCACCCTTATCTTTCTCAAACTAGAAAAACATAAACTTTATAGTCTTAAACAAATACAAAAACATATCGTTTAACACCTTTATGTACAGAGATATGTTTATTTGTAGTGATGAGTTAAACGTTATTGTAACTGTGATTGTGTGTTTGGTATTTCTTTCACATTGATGATTGGTAACTGATATTTAATTGTTAGAGGTTTAGTTTCCAGTGTATCAGTGATTGCTCGCCGAATTATGAATAATCAGTTACTAATTATTGTTATAATCAAACACAAATTTCACAATCTCAGTCACAATAACGGTTTAGCTCATCACTATTTATTTGACCATAAATCAGTTAAGAAAGTGATTTTTTTACTTGATTTGAAAAAGATGAAACTGACAATTCCAAACTACAAATTTACATCAAGTTTGACTAAAAATGTCAGAGTTAACTTTATATGTATTGAGCTATCTATTTATACATATATTATAATGAATGTTTGTCTGTTGTCTATATAATCATTTGACTGATTCAACTCAAATTTTGCATATACTGCGCAATAATTCCAAATTAAATAAAATGGATTTATCCATCATGATGTTAATCAATGATTTATTCAAAGATTTTTGGCATCCGTTGCATGGTCAAGTTGACAGCTATTTGTTTATTTGTGAAAATAGAGTTACACAAATAAACAAATTTTTAACTTAAATTTAAAAAAAAAAAAACAAAATTATAAACTTGTATTTATTAATTTTTGGTAAACACTTAGATAAACAATAAAAAGTTTTATACAAAATCATTCTTTGTACATAATAATATGGCCATTCTATCGCGCTGCCGACCCGCACACCAGTCGACGCGCATCGCAACACTTACTATTTAAGAGTACATATTGAAAATTTCTTATTTCAAAAACAGCAGAGAAACTTATTCACTATTGTAAGAGTACAGGGAGAATTGTTCATCAAGCGATTATGGCACTATGGCTCGAGGGCACACATCCTCGAGGTTTAAATATCATAAGACGTGAGTAATGTCGTCCCGTTCACGCAACATAAATATGAAGTTCGTTCAATATTGTTGCAATGACACAAAACTATTAGGCAAACTTCTAAACAACTAACAACGAATGCGTACATTAAAAAAATTTATGCATAACTTGAATTACTCTGAAATAAATAGCGCAAACTACGAAACTCATCTCGCTAACTTCCCATCGATGTTGACATCCCTCATCCACGATAAAATCAGCGTAATATAACGCAATGCGTCGTCTATACCCTAGGAGTCGAACTAATCGCGTCACTAAGAATAAGTTTGACATATACTGTTATCGGTGTTCGATTATAGCGATGATTGATTCACATTGATTCAGCGAGCAATCACCGGTACATTAGAAACGAAACATATAGCCCTTAAATCACAGATACGATCCGACCCCAATCACAATTCATCACATCACTCAATAAAACAAATCAATAGTGTCACGTTATCAATGCATAAATTTTTTTAACGTTTACGATTACACATTTGTGTCGTTTATTAATATAATTTTTAAATCTACATCTACGACAGTCTCAAAATTATGTCAGAATTTACGACAGTTGTTTCCTATTAGGACATCAAATGAATCTATCTCAAACGGCTTTAATAATTATCGAGAAGCAATATACAATAGACAATATTGAAATGTTAATAATACAAGTGAAAATATATTTAAAAAATCTTAAAATTAGGGTAAAAAATATTGCTTCATTCATAATGAAAGACAATTTTATATATATATATATATATCGTGGTCAAATCCACATTACCACGGAGCAGACTATCAGACTATCGATTGCCTGAGTCAAGCGGAGAATCTCAAAAGTAAAATTTTGAATTTATTAAACCTAATAATATACACATCTGAAGACATAAAAAAATTATAAAAAATACCCAAAATTATAAACAGCGATATTATCGGCAATGTCTACAACAATTTTTAATAAAAAAGATAATTATTTCACACTTGTATATTAATATAATGTAATTAAAAGAACACTCTTATTAATATAATGCCCTTCACATATCAAGAATGACTGAAATTTGATACGTAAAGGTGGCGTACGCACAGATAAGACAAAGGTATGTATGTTATCAGTTGTGCCTTTCTATTCTGCATACAGAATACAACAAGCGGTGAATCGTAGCTCACTCGGCGCTCTGTAGCGACATTTGAAGCGAGTCTCACGTGCCATAACAATTTTAAAAATGTAATATTGACAATAAAAGGTAATATTTTCACGTCTGTAAAACTTTTGACATTGTTCGCTTTCAAAATCATACCGTAACACTAAAAAATAAATGTTATACACGGCACTGGCCGCAAGAATCAGCTATATTTCATCTGTGTGTGCAAGTGAATTTTTTACTCTTTTTCAAGTACAATATTATATTTTTTTTATAGACACCGTCAGGTCATGCTGGCTTCTTAACCGAGACATTTACCGGATCAATTATATTTTTTTTTAATCGAAATCTGACACGAGTTACGGGAGTTATATAGATAAACTTTTAAACTGAGCGTGGTTTTGTGGTCTCCTAATCATGATGGAAAAAAATGCATTGAAATTTTCTTCTGTGCTAGGGGACATTCCACGTGAAATCACCTACGTGTGGTTGCTTAACTATTTCAGATATAAAATCTGCTGTTTTTGCCTGTCGCTACGAAGAAAATTAAACCTCGATCCAAGATGGTGGCAGATAAAAATAAAATAAAAATTGTTGTTGAGCTTCACACTCACGGGGGTAACTTATGGTTAAAAAATTTTTTTAAATACCTGAAATGGTCAAGCAACCATTTATTTTTTTAAACTTGATCCCTGTAAGCATTTAATGTCTGAGATCCTCGGAAGTTCGTAAAGCAACCATAAAGGTATACAACTTACACTACAATGGTTATAATACAATTGTTTAACAATCTTACACAGAGCAATCGTTACATAATACAAGTTAAAACACGTTTGAAATGAATGAAAGAGAGACATAATACTGGTAAATAAATAACTAAAGATTTCTAATAAAATAACTAGCAAATTTACCTTGAAACTTATAACATACATTATGTCGGCTTTTGTGACGTTTCCACATTGCATACATCAACGGTTGTAAAAAATTAGAATGTCAAACGGTGACATTCAACGGCCGACGTTAAAGGCCGACGGAATGTGTCATCTGACTGTTTTAAAAAACAGTATGTTTGAAATAAATCAACCCCTCGTATGTTCGAGTATCACGTCTAACAAATAGGCTATTAATTGGCAGTAATTTTTACTTTAATACTGTGTTTAATAGAATATGTACAAGTGTATCACATATAAGCGAAATATTAAAACAAATAAAAATGTATACTTAACATAAGAGGAGTCGGAATGGTCAGTTTCTGACGAATTGTACATTCCGACGTAGGATGACGGATGTTTGATATATACAGTGGAACCCCGATTTTACATGATTGGAATTCACATTTTCCCTCCATTTGCGCGTTATTTCTGCAATCCCGTGTTAACTTTAAATTTGACTTTCCCGCGATTTACGTCTGAACTTTATTGAAATTCATTCGGCCAGTTCGCTATGGCCAGGAGTGTGTTGGCCGTATGCTTATCATATATACGCGTTTTTCATTCTAATACCTACGTAATTTGCATGTTTCTTTGTTATATTGACGTTTGACTTTCCCGTGATTTACGTCTAAAATTGATTGAAATTTGTTCAGCCTGTTCGCTTTTCGCCATAGAGCCAAGAGTGTGTTGGTCGTTTGCTTGTTGTATGTACATATTTTTCATTCTCACTTATAATTTGTATGTTATGTTGTTTTTTTACAAGCTGGAATCGGCGTGGAAATTGCGTACAAGATAGTATAGACAACATTGATAGCTGGGAAAGACCCTTGCAGACTTACTTAGACGTTGACTCCAACGTAATAACATCGGACGTAGTGGGTATTGATGAAATAGTGGATATTCGTATAAACGAAAATTTGACAGAAGAACCTTCCTGCTCATCCTGGTTCATTTATTTATTCCTCCTCCACCACAAGAACAAGCGTTCGAGCGGGATGTGTAAACTAACACTCGCGTAAAGGATTAATTTTACGTATTAGTGGGATTAATGTAAAGATTGATAATAAGCGACGGCAGTTAGTTCGTATAAAGTTCCAAGCGCACACTGAACTTGTCGCAGTCGGAAACTGTTAAATTACTGCAACATCTTCTTTCATCCTTGTGCTCAACGATAGGTTAAGAAAGAAAGGGACAGAGATGTGCAGATATGATGCACGGATAAATCGCAAATAGAAGATACGCGTGTGTGAGTATGCATGAGTGAGGCAACGCCAAAAAACTTGATATAATTTGATTAACTTAAACAGCGCTGATGCATCCCATAAACCCAGTTTATATATATATATATATATATATTGTTGGTCCCTTCAAAACCTTAAAATCATGGTTCCACTGTATCAAATATCAAAGAGACACGCATCTAATTAAAGATGGCACCATTGATACAACATTATACAAAGCCAATAATTAGGGTATTATGTTCTATATTTTGAATGAGGTTTGACCATTTGTACACGGATGAATCTTCATTCTGATCGTTACACTCTACATATATAATACAATTACAAGTGAATCTAGACACAAGACTCATCCGTGCACGTGCACCACAACAATTGACAATAGATATAGAAACATCATCAATTAAAATATATCGTAACGAGCCTTGAAATCAAAAAAATATGTAAAAAGTAATGACTAAGTCCCATATTACGCGCACACAATTTTAATCAAGACTTCTTCTTGATGTTTCGCCTTCAATCGAAGGTTTGCGACCATATTGATTTGATTTAACAGGCAACATCGAAAATCGAATAGAACATATTTTTAGATACAATTTGAGTAGTTTGTCGGTGTCGTGTTAAGACACTCGCCTAGAGATCCAGTGTTTTTATATTGTATTTTTTTTTTAACAAATGTATTAAATTTTTAAATGCAGCAATACTTAAATATATCCTATTTCTATTCTAAATAAATGTAAAAAAAAAACTTAATAAATGGAATGTTATCTTGTGTGAGATCACTTTGGACATTGTACCACTTCCTGAGGTTACACAACCAAAATAATCTTTCCAAATTGTGATTAGCCAAATTTATCTACTAGGTTTATAATATTTATATAACAAATAGCATTAACTCCATACATTCAATGAATAACAGTGTTATGATAAACAAACTAATTAATGAAACTTTACAAATGGATTTAGAATTGCCAGCTACCGTGCTATTGCAGACTAGCGTTGGACAGTGTCGCCCATGAGGTAACATATTATAAATAGATTTATATAATCATAAAAAATAATGGCCATCAGTATTTGTTGGTATTACTATCGTTAAAATTATATACTCAATCGTGTTTAACGATGCCGGATATAATCAGGCCGGTATTTTGCGAACTTCCGCACTGAAGACTAGAGTATATTGTACGCAAACGACACTGAGATTATTACGATTAAATTGTAGCACATAATGTATTCGGCCATTATATAGAATTTTCTGTCGTGTGTATCGGACCTCTGTGGCCGGCGTTTCGGTCAATTATCAGATCTAATAAGAGGGCGAACCGGATATTTCGAGGAGGTGCAAACGATTCAGCGACACGCCGATATGCAATGGTTTTCAAAGGCGGCAGATACGGCACATCACAAGAGGCTTAAAGTGATCCGAAACATGACAAAATAGCCTAGAAAACGGAAGATCACCAGCAAGATGCCGAAATAGGCAGCATCGAAAATCCAATGGGCCAATGAATACAATAAATACAAATTAAATGTATTAATTAAAAAGGTATACATATAAAATCAATTTTATCGAAAAATATTGTTGTTGCGCTACCGGGATTCAAACCTGGATCTCTTTTTCAATCCAGCGAAGGTGCATTACCAACCGGTGCCAGTATTTTTGACGACAAATTAAAGTTGATTTTATATGTATATCTTTATGATTAATATATTACAGAACTATGTTCTGAATAATTACAACGTCACAATAAGAATGCGTTCTCCTTAATAACAATGGATACAATTTAGGTAGCTTGTCGGTTTTGTGTTGAGACATTCGCCTAGAGATCCAGTGTTCAGGGGTTCGACCCTCGTTCCGGAAGACCACCGAGTTAATCCTATTTTATGGCATCACTTTTTAATAAATATATAAAATTTTCAAATGCAGCGATACTCAAATATTTCCTATTTCTATTCTAATAATAAATAATAAGTGGAAAAATGGAATGTAATTTTTTCAATTCAGATTTAACAAAACAATTATATTTGGTCAATTGTGATAATTTCTGACTAAGCGGCCTTATCGCGACCTCCTCGCCGAAGACCTGTTTAATCTTATCACAATTTGTAAACCTCAGTGACAAATAATAATATTGTAAAGCCGTATAATAAAATATTATTTATAAGGTATCGGTCTTATTTACGGTGACCATTTTTATGTGAAGATTTTAAAGATTGGCATTTTCTCCTATATTTGTGAAGGATAGCCTCATTTGATACGAATCAAAAATTGTAAATAGTATATTCATTTTTATAATTTTTTGTTTATAAATAGGTATTTGATATACTCTCAATTATCCGGGCTAGAATTAGCGGAATAAACTACAATAATTATATTATTACCTGATTTCTATCTACTGTCGAATGAAGACACATATTCTCTTTATTGGTGTCATCAAACCGGTTTTATGAGCTTAAAAATTCGGAGGCGTGGACAGACATATGTCGGGCAAAAGTAAATAGAACAGACATAGTTGATGTAATAGAATATGACAAAAAAATTCAATGTCAGATTGCTTGGAAAACGGACAATCGTTGGATACTTGAGGAGACCTTCTTCCGGCAGCGGATCAAAACTATCTAAGCGACCATTTCTTAATTCTCGTGTACTTATGAAAAATAAACTAAAACTAAATTTATGAATATTGGAAATACAAGAACAACAATTAATCATAGATTGTGAAAAGTCTGAAGGAAGTGACTGAAATCAAATATTTTGAAGTCATAATAGATTCTAAATTGAATTTATCGCAATATACAAGATACGTGACTAAAAAGATTGCTAAGGAAATCTCACTTCTGGGTAGGATCAGAAGATTTATCAGTACTGAGTCTCTGTTATGATTCCTCGCATCAACTGCTGCAGCAGCATTTTGGCTAACGGAGAAGAAATGCGACAATTGTCAGTGTTGCTAAGTAAAGCTATGCGAATAATACTAATCAGTGCAATGCTGGAAGATCTGAATATGATGACCTTTAAGCAGAAGATATTTTTTTAATATAATGGTATTTATTTATAAAATCGTCAATAAGAAAATATCAGCGGAATTTACACGAAAAATGGATGCAAATCAACATGAGCACAAGCATCGTACAAGGAGAAGGGATAGACTGAGACTGCCATTCAGGAAGGACAAATCTCAGAAATCGATGATGTACAGTGCGGTGAAGATTTTTAATGAAATGTCAGAAAACATAAGAAAGGACGAGAAATTGAATAGATTTAAAATGAAACTGACTAAATGTGTTATAGTAAAAGAAAAGTCTTTAATGTTGTATATATTAGAGCATATATAGGAGTGCTTATGTATGCACTATGTTAAGAATTTAATAAATATACACTAAGGCAACAAAACCACTGAAAGATAAAGGCGTTAGAGATGTGGCGTTGCGAATCCCATAAACAGCTCAGGATAGAGGTGAAAATGATGCAGTGCACATGTTTAGTGCGTCTTTTTTAATAAGCCTTAGTGACAGTATTAAATTTTATTTCGGATAATCAAGAGTCTATCATCACCACGATGGCGGAAGAATGGAGAAAATGATCAGTTTGATATAATCTAATTTGATTGATCATTTTTAATTGCATAGTTAACGATCGGTCATATTTACGACTTTTATCATAGCCCCACCTGCACTACACCTTTAAATCTCTGCATTCCATCATCGTCAACAGATAAGGGATACTTAAATGTTATAAGGCGTGTCACGTCGTCTACATCTAGCGCCGAGTGACCGCCCGTCAAACTACAGTAGTGAACGTTAATTTACAGCGCGCATTGCCTGTATTCAGTCAGTAAGCTGCTGTTCACCGCGTCAATCTTTAATTCAAACATTATATCTAACATATTTACTGTCTCCGACATAAGTTTGTAGAACTCCATAATCACATATGTGAAAATAAAACACTCATTTTTTGATTCTACTCGTTCAATACCGAAATTATCTTCTTAGATTGTAAAATTATATAGCTGTCCTTTTCTACAAATTACCCGTGACATTAAAATACCATTAGCGTTGAAACTGAACGGTTACTTAAGAATAATTAGAAGCATCCAAAATGTACGGAAATCCTCAGAATTACAATGAATAATGTTGTCCCTTTTCATCTCATGTAAATAAAATTGTATAGCTATCCCCCCATTATAGTTATAAATACAAGTTGTCGAGTTAAATTGTTAGATTGATAATGCCCTTACAAGGCGAAACGCATCTCCAGTAAATTAAACGAGTAGAATCAAAAAACAAACGTCTTATTTCCACATATGTTTTGAAATAAAACTGTGCCGATAGTGCAGGGTGTCGATCAAAAAAAGAAACGCTATTCTACCTGAAAGAAGGAAGAAAAATGAAGATTATCAAAAACTACGACGCTAGAAAAAAAAGTGATTCCGATTGCATGTAATACAGGCTGAGTGCGTCCTACCGTATCTAATAATCAGAGAAGCAACGAAATCACCGAGTTCGCTTTGGACTGACTGTTAGATAACTTGACAAAGCATATTCACGTTGAAAATGTTTAGAAAGAGGCGTGCAATATAATCCATAAACCCATTTAACATTAAATACAGGTTAACATACGCCATTGAAATAATAATACCATATTATTTTGTTATCAACACCGTACGCACATTATCTACAGAGATAAATTTGTTTTGAACTTTTAACGGCCGCCTAGTTCGGTAAAAGATATATCGATAAAAATATGAGACTAAAAATAATTGTAGACACAACTGAGGGCCGCTTGTTTGATCGTTAGTAAAAAAATATTTACTTTTCGATTTTAATTCTCCGATATCCGATAGTAAAAACGAGAATCGATATCGAAAGTCATCCGACGCATTGATACGTCGAAAGTTGCAGTATATGACAATTAATCAGTCAATATCCCATTATTTTAGTGATGAGAGTTTATCCGATGATGATATCCTTGTTTAATACGTAATACGAACAAATTTCACCACCAAAGTGACAGATATCGAAAAAATCCATAGATAATGCGTAAAATAAAGTATATTTCATGATTGTTTGTCACGCCTGTGGACATCTTCGGTAAATTGGATGTATCAACAACCAGCAAAGAGTTTTTACTACACGCATTAGTAAAAAGTTAGTACTGATCATACAACTGGCCCTGAGTGTAATTTAACATAGTCACCAAATTAAATCAATATTGTAATTAATAGATCGGTCATTTTTATTTGTTCTAATATATTGTATATATTTTAAGCGGCAACATTTTTTTATGTTTCTCTAAAAGGTTGGAATATGTGGAAGATAGATGGCAACAGAGGCACGTTAGCTTGGCTGCGTAACCTCGGGTAGCGGCTCCGGAAATCTCATAAGCGATAAATAAGCGTATTGTAAGATTAAGAAAGGATGAATGAATGTCAACAAGTGGAAGGTGATGGTATTGGAGAAGGGGGAAAGCTAAATACTTGGAGGTGATGAATGTTTGGAACAAGTAGATGAGTTTGTGTCTTTGGAAAGAATGTTTGGTAGAATAGGAAAGGTTGGTGACTGCAAGAAATAAAGTGAACGGCGCTTTGAATGGAATTATAGCTAATGGAAACTTGCCAACTGAGGCAAAACTATCGGTTCACAATGGAGTCCTGGTACCAACACTGATGAATAGAAGTGAAGTCTGGAGCTGGCAAAAGAGGAACAAAAGTAGAAAGATATATGACGTAAGCGTTGATGGCACCAGAAGTAGAGAACGTCCGCGTCGAGCTTGTATGAGAAGATGTATGAATGTGGATGAGGCGAAAATTGTGGGTCAGGACAGAAGAGTGTGGCGCTCTGTCCACTCTGATTACCCCCGCTGAGAAACGATGTGATGGTAAGTAAGTTCAAAATCGGTCACCAAATTTCCACAAAAGACGGCACATGAAGAATTTTCTCTTACATATTGCATTCTATTAAAGTATACAAAATATACTACCAGTTAAAGACGTATCAAATACATAAATACAAAACACTAGAATGATTAAAAGTGATCAATTACAATACAATATCTTACGTAAGAGAGGTCGAAATATGAATTCTCACAGATCAAGAATTCAAACTGCCAAAATGTTAGGATAGTAGCGGGAATCACATTAATCGTAAAGGAGACCGCACGGAGCCTCTACCGATTGAGATGGTTTGAACTTGTCATTCCAAAGATAATTGGATCATCTTCTTGAAACTTTTCTATTACATTGTTCAAATAGGATTTCTTCTCGTAGCCGTTTGCTATAAGCATATTATGTGTGTTAATTGGAATTTTTCTCTTTTTTTATATACGTAACGTGGTGCCGACTCGGTTTAGTCAACACAGTCGCTGAAATACCCCAAGAATATAACAACATTACATAGTTTTACCTAATTTTTACATTTTATATAATTCAAGAAAATGTTTACATTAATTGCGTTTAAATATATTATAATTATGGCTGAATCGCATCTGGCACGAGAACGCAAACTTTATTTATTTATATCTAAAAGAATTAAATCATTTTAACTGTATTCTTTTCATTACATAGTTTATTAATTACAGTCACCGATTAATCAGTATTTTGTGAGACATATTAGATGTTCCGGAAAACTTTTAACTATTAACGATACTCTCGACTCAGCTCCGTTTCCAGGTTCGAGGACAACTCTTGTTAACTATTCAAAAAATGGCTGTGATACTCTTGGACAGGCGTCAAGGGACTCGTTTAAAAATCAAGATACAAGAGGATAATTTTATCTGTACGGACCCTATGTATTGCTATCGATGCAATATTTATCAGATAGTAATATTTTTTTTAATGTTATGAAGAGGTTAAAGCAGGAGCCTTCCAATTTTTATGCGACATAAAAATTTGTTAGAAAAATCATATGTAATGAAAAAAATTATATTTTAAATAGATTAACTTGATTAATTTAAAAAATATATATATTCTTTTCCGGTACACCTAATATTTTCTGATAAAGCGCACACCTGATGCGTTATTTGTTTGCACTTCAAACGAAAAAGAAATAATATTATCTACAATATAAGTACAAAGTTCAGCTGTTATAAATGCAACAAAAACACGTTATCAACGATTTCTTATAATATTCAGGAGTAATTAAATTGATTGAATACGACTAAAAATCAGTTTAAAAAAATATATATCGAGTTTATAATTTTCTTTCACTCAATAACTATATCACTAGTGTAGCGACACAATTCTCAAAATCATTTTAAGTTATATTATATCACGGAATCTTGGTCAGAGGGAGAGTATCTCAGTATAATAGAGAAAGCATATTACGTTCGCCAAGTCCAGCCGTAAATGTTAGTAAATCCCCAAAAAAAAAACAATGTGTTCCGACAAACTGTCGTGTTTTTGAACACAAAAATATATTTTAAAAAGTAGTGCAGCATTTTGAGGGTTTTTCGAAGGGCTGCCACCTCGTCCATGTAAAAAATTAAACATAAAATAGTTACAAAAAAGTAATTGGATATCCACGACTGCGATCGTGGATATCCGATTCCTATACCAAACATATACTATAAAACATGAAAAAGATTATTTAAATCACCCGATCAACAGTTGAAGATTTGCCGATGCGGGTGCACGAAGACATTCCGGAAAAGTTTGTGAAATAATCATCGGAGCGGAAGGCTAAAGCGACTCAATGTTAGACTAGAATTAAATTACAAGCTATTGTCGTTATTAGAGAGCACGGCCTGCAACAGACAAAAAGGATTAAAAATCAAAACCCAAATTTCCCAATGACATTTGTTATTCAATATTATTGTGTCGTCAAAATACTGCGTAACTTATGGCGGAACTACCGATGACGATGTATGCCTTTTCTATGACATTATAATGATTTCTTTATTTGTGAGTCATGTTCATATATCTTACATTGAAATATATATTTACACCTTCTCGGCCTCGACGTGTGAATCTAACTTATTTATTTAGCATTCATTTGCGTCAACAAAAGATGTCGGTTCACATAGCATTGATGACAAATCAAGGTTGCGATCTTGACGGGTAATGTTCGTTTCAAAGGTTAAAAACAGGCTTTAAACACCATTGAAACTGATTAAAACAAATATAAGCTACGAGGCAAAAAAAAAATAAAACAAATCGTCCGCGCTAGTATGATGGCGAACGAAGACTCACCGGAGATAAATGGACCGCGTCGAGTGTAGCCCGGATGGGACGGATCTCTGACCAAGATTCTGTTCAAGACTGTGCCTCGCCCATCAGGGCAGGCGCCAGTATGCGCAGAAAGCTAAAACATTAACAAACATCACTCCGCACGATATGGCCAAGATGACGCAACGAGTGTTCCAGTCTCCGAGGTGGAAACCGGAGGTCCCTTCGTGTTATGGGCGCGTGCAGAACTCGCCGGCGCCCTCCTCCTTGCTGCCGACGAACCTAAAGAAGTAGACGATGAAGCACAGGAGAACTGACGTGAGCACGAGGTTCAATAACTGAATCGTTTTCAAACTCTTCAACTGTAAATCCAGCGATCTCTGATTTTGCTTCAAATCTGAAACGAGTTGTGTAATTTGCGAAATGTCCTTGTCTTGTTCGGGGCCGGGGCCAGGCACTGGTGTAGCAGTGTTGCTGCCGTTCTTCACGATCTTCTTACCAGGGTAGCTGCAGCGCAGCTTATGCGACTCCATTTCCGGGTTTGAGGTGTTTTTCCACACGTCTGACAACTCCTGGGGTGAAAGGTCTTCCTTTTTCACGGGCACGCACATTACGAGGAACTTCTCCCTGCCAGCCGCGGGTTGCTGGTATCCCTCCAGGAGCAGGAGGTTAATGGTCTGCTGCGAGCCCGGGGACAAGACACCCATACTGGGCCGCACCCGAAATTTCTCCGGTGATGTCGTTTTGATCTTGTAGGAGATGGGACCGGAGTGACAGTTCATCAGCACGAATGTCCCGCTCATTTCTTTCCCGTCACTCGTAAACAGAACGCAGTCGTCCGGGTTTAGACTTATTTTTGAAGATCCATTGTGCATGTTGGGTATCGTCTGGGCCGACTCTTGCACGGGCGATCCGGGGTCAGAGAATGTCACCTTTTTTAGTGCATTATCCACAGTCGGCACACCACCCAGGGCGGGCTCCGGGACGAACGAGTACACATAATCGTCCTGTCCTCCCCAGCATTCCTGCGCCTGGTCGAGCGGGATGAATTCCTTCACGGTAGCCTTGGTTATGAACTTCATCTTGGCGACGGCCTTGGCCGGAAGGAGAGTCTTGATGACTTTGAAGGCGGCGGTCAGGATCCACGGCAGTTCATATATAAAGATGTAGTTCAAAAAGTCAGGGTAGTAGAACTTGAACATGTTGATTAAATATTTAGTAAACTCCATGTCCATGTTGGACATTCCTGTATCTGCCATGTCGAAAAAGATAGAAATCTGTCTACACTTGTCAATCCTATCGAGGCGTTCCAACCAGTACACAATGCACTTTTTCAATTCCTCAAAGTCTCGCTGCCCTTTGAAATGTTTTTTACTCTTGAAGATGAAGATAGCGCAGTCGTCGATGTCCTTCCCGCGCGGGTAGAAGAGCCCCTCGCGCAGGTAATCCACACTGACGTTTGTTTCGTTCAGATCGTTGGTGCCGAACGTTTTCCTCCACATCACCGTTTCTTCGAGCATCTGCAGCGCCAGCTTCATGTCGCATTCCTGGTGTTCGAGAAACCTGCGCAGCCAGGAGTCGTCCTCGACGCGCTGCAGGTCGGCCGGGTGCGGGGTGCCCAGCGCGCCGGTGGCCAGCTTGGCGCCGAATTGGGCGCGCAGCTCGGCGATCTGTTCCGGCGTGGCGGTCATGCTGGCGGCGGGATCATGCGGCGGCCGATCCGGTCTGGCGAGGAGTGCTCGCTGCTCGACTATTGCACCGGGCGGCGGGCGGAGCGATCAGCTGATGAGACGCGGCGAGCGCGACAAAAAACGAACGACTTTGACGGGCGACGCGGCCTGCCAACCTGACGGCGCCGACCAAGGTGACAATAACAATAATTATACGGCGCGCGGTGGATTCGAATTGTTCGTGTTTCTGACAATTTTATAACAATTCCATGTTGTTCATTATAGCCAATTCTACAATAACAATATGTTATATTTTTAAAATACGATAGACCGTAAATAATATCTACGCCTAGTCCCGGCGTTTACCTATTAGCTTACGTTGATCATTGCAGTGTAATTACTTTATTTTATTTTAAATAAAAATAATTAAACCAGTTGCATGTTTTCTCAGAACATACAATATACTTTATGCAATGAGTACAATTTAAAATTTAAGGACTATATAGCAGAAAAAAGTTCAGAATAAAAATTTTAACATAGGAAAAAAAGTTATAAATAAAGAAAAAAACAGATTTAAACCCAGTAGATGATGCGATATGGGGTGTTTTGATGATTTCTGATTAGCTAAATATTGTGCAAAAAAAATTACATTAAGAATTATAATTAATTATAATACGTTTTAAAATAACTCATGTGTTACGAGATGTTGTCACTTTTTTTGGACCACCTGTATAAAATTTTTGTTTCAAAATAATATAAATTAATTAACCTTCATGTATTTTAAATCAAATTAGCGTTTCAGGCACGTAACGTGACGATTTATTTATGAATGATATGTAATAAAAAAAATATGTGCAATTACCCTCTTAGAACATGGAATTGGATTTCGCAAAATATATCAACAATTTAGGTAAGTACTTCAATTGTCCTTCTTTTTCTTTTAAATAGGCAATCTACCATTCAAAAGTGATTTGTGCCATTAGTCAAGTTAAAATTTTATTTTATAGAAAAAAGTACAACAATATTGTAAAATAGGAAATATTATATTACAAGTCAATACCATTGTCGTTCAAAAAATTTACAATTATATAGATTAAATGTGGCGAGTTAAGGAAAAGAAGATGACACAAGTTAACCGAAAGTTGAAAATTACCACTGACGAGATTACTGTAAAAAAAAACTTGTGATCCGCGATGGACAGGCAAAAAATATATGGTCAAGGGTTTTCTCCTCAGCACCATACTCACACGTTGGGGAATCTATTAAGTTCAATCTGAATAAATGTGAGGCTACCTGCCAATGCCCAATCTCATTCTAGAGATATTTGATATTGTTCTTTTGAAGACATTTCTTTTGGAGAATCAGGGGGTGCGATAAATAGATCTTTGAATTATTTTAAGCCGATTACCCTTATAATTATTTGGATCCATCCATTGTGCAATCCCGATAGAATTTGTACGTTTTTTTTTACCATATTAAGCTGTGAATATGGAATTGATGACGGAAAACTTCGGAAAGAATGGTCTCCTTGGCCAGTTTATCAGCTCATTCAATTTCTTTATGTGCAGGAATTCAAACGAATGACACCTGTTTATTGTTGCTGTTCAAATTAAATAGACATCCTCTGACGGAACACATTATCTCATATTTGCAGAAAGGGATTCAAGAGCTCCTTGCGAGTCGGAGAATATAACAGCATTATCGACGTTCCGGAATACGAAGATGTCCAAGACCTTTTTAAACTTCATTAGTTAAATTTATATCAAAATAGTGGTAGACCTGCACGAAAGTCATAGAAGTACCGAAAACTGCGGAAACGTCATATTTTGACACGAGAGAAAAGCATGGCGCGCGTAGAGCTCGTGCTATGTTCGATATAACCTTTTTACAAATCGTTTTTAATGCTTTAGTTCATTTCTTCGCCTGGTTATCTTCGACCGCTCAGACCGTTTACAGTACGATGACGGACAGCGACGTCCAGAGCGCGGGCAAAGGCAAACGGCGCAAGAGGAAAGTGAGCGGCGGCGCCGCCGAACCAAAACAACCCACCGTGATAGAGAGGAACGTCATCAGCCCTAACTGGCAGAACTTCCTGAAGAATCAGACCAAGACGGAAAAGAAACCGAAAGACAGCAAAGCGAGCGCCATGGACAAAGAGATCTCGGCCTATTGGAAGACGAAACGCTTGGAAAAGAAAACTGGCGACATAACCTCACCGTCGCAGCATCTGAAAAATTTAAACCTAGACACGAAGAACAACGAAGCTGCCAAAGCGGTCGCGAAAAACCTTTTCGAAAACCCGTCCAACATAGAAGAAGTCATTCAAAACAATTCGTACTGGAAAAATAAGCGATTACAAAAAAAGAACGGCGCTAAAGTGACAGATGGCGGCGCGGCGAAGAGCATAGACAAAATTCCAACTGCCAAAAACGCAAATTTGAATTTAGAAAAAAGTGAAAATACCGGCGGAGCGAAACAAGAGAGCGCCAAACCGAAACAGTCTCTGACCAAATTTGTGGCGATCGACTGCGAGATGGTCGGCATCGGGGCCGGCGGGCGCGACAGCATGCTGGCGCGCGTGTCGCTGGTCAACAAGTTCGGCGACTGCATCTACGACAAGTTCGTGCAGCCGCGCGAGAAGGTGGTGGACTACAGGACGCCCGTCAGCGGCATCCGCAAGGAGGACCTGTCCGCCGGGGAAAGCTTCGAGGTGGTGCAGCGCGAGGTGGCCGAGATCCTGCGCGGACGCTTCCTGGTGGGCCACGCGCTGAAGAAGGATCTGGAGGTGCTGTTTCTGAGCCATCCCAAGAGGAAAGTCAGGGACACTTCCAAGTATAAACCGTTCAGAAGGGTAAGTTCTCAATCTTATAACTATATAGTTACTTTCTTACCATTCTCTCCTCATTTATCCGTTCCACATGACAAAACCACCTTAGTGATCCTTTCTTAATCTTACTCGCTATACTAAGATCAGCTTTACATTCTTTCTTTATTTCTTCATTCTTTACTCTGTCTCTGTGATCTCATTTCCACTGCTTTCAGTCTACTTTTGTTTCTCTTCTACCAGCTCCAGGCCTCACTTCCATACATCAGTATCGATACCAGACCTCTATTGTATACCACTAGTTCTGCCTCAGTTGACAAGTTCTCGTTAGATATATTTAGATATATTCTATCTATCTAATATATATATCTTTCTATCAAACACTTTCCAAATACACAAACTCACTACTACTACTTGTTTTGAACATATTTAGCACGATGTCTCACTTTCCTCTTTCTCGAATACCATCATTTTCCACTTGGTGACATTCATCATGAGGTCGCTTTCCTTGCATACATCGTACATTCTAATCACTAGACTCTGTAATTTTTATTTCTCAACATTTTATCTCTAATCATGCGTAAGTCGTCTATTTTGATGATTTAAAGCGTATTTGAGTATTCAATAAAAATGTGCCGCGTGTGAGTAGCGTTTAAAAGGTTAAAACTGCACAAAGGATTTTTTACGCACACACTATGATCCAAACATAGAGGAAATACTGGGCGAGAGTTGTGTTTTAGAGGAGTGTGGCTGAGCTCCATCCTGTGGTGGAATGGCGCGATAGTAAGTTAGGCTGTCATTCCACCATGCGCAACATAGTTCTAATTCATTATCTATTACCGTAGATATTTGCGTATTGTCGGTGTAATAATGAGTGTCGCAATCCTTGCAGCTGGCCATGGGCAGCACGCCCTCGCTGAAGCGGCTCGCCAAAGAATTGCTCGGGGTCGGCATCCAGGGAGGCGAGCACAGCTCCGTCGAGGACGCGCGCGCCGCCATGCAGCTGTACTGCACGCACCAGGCGCAGTGGGAAGCCGCGCTGCTGGCCCGCGACAACAAGAACAACTGATCCGATCACCCGTCATGGAAAATAATTTGGAACGGATATCGCATGAAAATATTATCTCGTTTTAAATCATGTTGCAAGAAATTACTTTTCTCTTTGTCTTTCATATTTCATAAATGCGTTACCTTTGTTTTTTTGAGTGACTACAAAGGTTCCGGTTTGAAGTGACTGATCGTGATCCGAGTTCTTCCGTCGTTGTGAATGTGTTATTATGACTAACGTGTAACGAGAATGAATCTAAAATAGTGCTTTGAATTTTACAATCCGAGTTGTGCGCAGTTCCGTACGTGTTAATACGACTGTCTAGAGAGCTGTGCCGCAGAAATCTTACTGCGTCTACACGGCCACTCGTGTGAGAAGTAAGTTTAAAGTGTATTATGTTAAAACGACAATATATACGTTGAAAGCGACGTCCTCAAAAGGCAATAATGTTTCAATAAGTGCGAAATATGTTGATTTCTTAAAAAAATTGTTTGCATTATTATTATTATTCCTTTATTTATCAGCTCCAATATTGTTTTTTTTATATTTTAAATATGTGTATAGTGGAACTCTTATATCTGAAATTTATTTCAGTTTATAAGATTATTCACATTGTTTTAAAATCATGTCTTATTACTTTCTAGTGTTCTATAATTTTTTTAATTCCACCATTAAGAAATTCACAAATGTACTGCCGTGTCAGCAGTGACAATTGTCTCCTCTAATCGCAGTGGTCCGCTTTTTATTTAAACGCAGCTCTTATGTGCTTCAGAATATCATAAATAGAATAGAATTCAAACTCCACCGTAGTAACTGTTGATGAGCTCAAAATCACGAACCGCGAGTCAATCACTGATATCTTTGAGTCACACTCACTATCAGTGATTGAATATCTGGGAATATTGTGATTCGTGATTCAAATTTTTTTTTTGTTAAAAATTCTATTGATTTTCTGAATCGATTATCAGTTGAATCAAAGCCATCTAGTAGATTGTACCATAATGTTTCACGCATATTTGCTGAGAATTTGACCTGAAAATTGTCATTTTTTTATCATTGTGATGATATTAAATTAGATTTATATTAATTATTTATGCTAGAATATGTTTTTTAAGGAAATAAGTAAATAAATGCACTCAAAATGTTTTCGTGTATTAGTAATGAAACTGTGATCACAGTCACAGTGTTCAATCGCTGATTTATCGAATACCAATCACAATCACACCAGTGAGTCGAGAGTAGCATTTTTTCTCATCACTACTATTGACTTAAATGAAGCTAAAGTTTTCATTTTTTGTAAAACTATCCCCATAAATTAGCCACCTGCATTGGGGGCGGTATTTTGTTAGGCGGGCATTTTGAAAAATAACTATAATGTTATTTCTTGGATTATTATCGTTTTGCAACTTTAGATTTTGTTTTTCAATTTTTATACATCATTCGGGCGACGCAGGCAGGCGCCTGTTCCGCTTGTGCGTAACGCCGGCACCATATTTACATATTTCTTCCCCGATGGTGTCTACAAACAAACTAAATACCTGTAACAATATTCTTATGTATTGCAGTATATCCGCAAACCTTCTAAACAACAGTCTCAGAAAAAAAACACGGTATAATATGTCAGCGACGAATAATTCTGCTGGAGTGTCATCAAAATAGTAGTCTTTTAAGTAATATTTTTTTACATACATATATTCATTTATAAAAATAATAATATTTTTATTGGAAATTGAAAAAACTATGGAACACATTGTATTTGTTATTATATATATTTATCAATTAATGTCTTTTTTTATTTTTATTAATTAGGATCTAAAAGCGAGTGATTCAAGCAGTAGACATCTGATAATCTGATCCCCAGTAGGGGTCGCAATACCAAAACCGGTATTTTCTATATTAACGTTTTACAAATACCGGAATCCCGATATTTTCGATATTTAGAGAAACTTTTGTCGAGATTAGAGGTGACGGTTTATCAATGAAATAAAAATATTTAAAAAAAAAATGACATTTCCATTTTTAATAAGCTTTTAACAATAACACGATTGTTGTAACTTCAGACGTGTGAATAACACAATGTTTTCACGAGTAGTTGCTCGGACTGTATTCCTCGTAAAATTACTTTTACGCCGTGACTTCCCCTCTTGACAAATTGAATCTTCATTCGACTACACCAATGCATTATTAGACAATAATATGAAAATATTTAGTTACCTTACACACGCACGTTTAATCACGACGCATGTTTCTTTACAAATGAATCACAGAACACAGTCTGTGAGTCGATCGCGTCGACAGCTAACGCGGTCGAGACACGCGGTGTGAGGAGTTTGAACATCACACAAATAATTGATATGTTTTGTTTTAAATACGACATGGAAACTAATAAAAACGATTTATATTTTTTGAAAATGAAATACCGAAAATTGCGTAAATCCCGGTGTTTTGAAGCATCCCCGGTTTGCGACCCCTAATGCTTTGGTACACTTGGTTATACGTGAAGGTTGATGCGTGTTACCTGGGTCATAGTTTTGAATTTTTTTTTATACTTTTATGTCGGTATTGACACGGTGGCCTCAATCAGATGGAGACAGCGACGCATTCATCCACTGTCGAGGTCCTCTTTCAATTCTACAATTGTGTCCGGGATAATCTCTTTTTTCTAAACTGTCACGTTGACGCATAATGTGACTGAAAAATTTAAAGAATCTTTTGTTTACTGCCCGCATTTTAACATTGTTAAACACAAGTGTTGCTGTACAAGCATAGATGCCGGAAGAATTCAGGATATGGAAGGAATTTGGCACTCACCGTAATCTTGATTCCGCCGGCATCTCCAAAGATGTGGACTGTATATTTTTCACTCACTGTTTCCGTCAAGGGTTCCCACGAAGTCTCGAAATTGTATAACAGTATTAACCGTACTGGTGTCGCCGATCCACTGCTTGATGGCGTAGCCGAGAGGGAAAGGCACAGTGCATTATTTTCTTTGAATTGTAATTTCACTGTATTTTTATATATTGTCCACTGTATTGTAAACTTGTTTATTTAATAAAAATTGAAATGCATTAAAAAAAAAAGAATTTCTCGCTAAAATGTCTTAAATTGTTTGTTACTCGGGGAGCCTGTAGGGTGTATATTTGTATTTTTTTTTTTTTTGGAAATATACAGGGTGTGTAGGAATACACTGATTCCTCAATACTTCAAGGGTCGCTATCTGTTTGAAAATATTTACATTCACTTATAATGATGGTTTGTTTTGACAATTCTGTTTGATAAAAATTGTGATAAATTTTTTTTTTAAATGCGTTACATGTCTCAGACACACGTGTCATGCCATCCCTATAAAGAATATGTTTTTCTTGTTTGTCCCACCCCAGATATGTGTCCATTATTATAAAAGTGGTCCAAGTCATGTTTCTTTCGTTTCGAGACGTTTAAAGGTTTGCGTTTGAATTGATTAAAATATATTTTCATATTACGCGACGCAATGTTTCAATATTTATTTAGTCTACTAGATTTATCATTTATTTTGACATATAAATGTTGCGTGTAGATTATAAAGAAATTAAAAAAATTTAAGATTGAAATTAAATTATCAAAATAAACGCTAGCGTGCGTTATGTGACGCGAAATAATTGATAAAGTAATTTTTTTCAATTTCTTGACTTGGACCACTTTCATTATAATAGTCACATACGTTCCTCTACATTGTTGTCTACGGAGGTACTAAATACCCGAAACAAACTTCTTATTATTAAATGTCAGTTTTATGTTTTACATAAAAAAAAAACATATTCTACATTTAAATTAATATACTATGTTAAAATGTATTTCTATATCAAGATTCAATTGTGGACAGCTCCATAATGAGTCGATGTAGAGGATAACTGGCGATCATCGGAACTGGCTCCGTTAAATCATTTGCATGTTGTAATATTTCTGTCTGTACTCGATATTACGCAATAGTCTTAGATTGTACGTTATTATTCGATTATTTTTGTGTTGTTATGTTGCTTCCCATTTCGGTGCGTGCGCATTCGTCGCCAAAGTTGTAAACGGAGACAGATTCAAGGGAAAAATATACAATTAGTTTATATATACATATATTTGTAATTATTTTATAAGATGTATAAAGATTATTAAACGTTTATCGGAAAAAAAAAATCAAAAAAACACTTTGTTTTATTTTTTTTATATATATATATATATTTTATTAAACATGAAAATGTAATGCGTGACTAGAATGTTGTTAACTGTCGCATGGATGAAGGTGCGGATAAAATAATCAACAAAATAAATAAAAACTAAATAAATAAATAAAATACAGGCTGTTCTCGATTTACAAACGACGTCCGTTCTTTGAGGTCGTCTGTTACATGGTTTTGATCGTTATGCGTTAAAACATCCTAAATATGTAAGCATACAAGTTATTTTAGATACTAAATATTTTAAATACTAATTAAATGTATTAATTATAAATATACAGATTACGTAAAAACAAAGTAGACGGCGCTTTCAAATAATGGAACGATTAATGCGTTCATTTGAAAAATGTGTAACATACGAGTTTGAAAATTTGTCAACAAAAATAATGTCACCGTGGCATAGTTGGACGATGCACCTTTCCCGGTTTGGAAAGTGATCCAGGTTCGAATCCCGGTGGCGCAACAACATTATTTATTTTATATATCTTTCTAATTAATACATTTAATTAGTATTTATAGTTCATTTTTATCAGAAGAAACAAAAATATATATTATATATGTACATACATTCAACTTTTCACCATTCATTTTGCGCACTCGCAGTAGATGGTTGAACTTCCGGCGACACAACTGCGGCTGATTCGTCCACTCTTAAAATATGACTTGATGGAAGATTGCACATTAGTTTCTTTTTTATATTAAAAATCTCAATTATAACGTGTGAGCGAATCACGAACCCCTCTTTTCACTATCATAATTCTCTCCGTATTAGAGTCCCGTTCTTCAAACATAATCTCAGAAATTAACTTATAAGCTGCAGCCATTTTCTGAAATTTCAAATTATTCATGTAATTCTTATGTATTTAAATTTGATTTTATTTCTGAGTTAAATAACTCTTTTACATCGGCCGAGTCATGTCCGAGTTCTATCCGATTACCCAGTTTGACAACATTGTAAGTTACGTAAGTAAAAAAATTTTTAAATACAAATATTACAAATCGAGAACAGTCTGTAATGTGTTATGTGACCAATATAATGATTATAAAATATATAATATTTGAGCCGTGGACAATTTTGAAAGAATAACATTTGTAAATAATTATAAATAAACATTTCAAATAATGCTTATTGCTAAATTATCTTAAGTTGACAATCGTTAAAAACCAGTACGGAATTGTTGTAAAAATTAAACGACAAACTCGTCGCGTCGCACACGTGTTTTCTTGTATATTTTACGCCGGCGATATTGTCACGTGTGCGATTGTGATTTTAGGCCGTTAATTCATTTTTGAGTTGCGCACGCCGGATACTATTTGGAATCTGTCGAATCCTTGGACTGGCGTATTTATATTAGTTTGGAATCATTTTTAGAAATTTAATAATATTTTACAAATAAAAAAATGGCAAATAACACAATATATAAAATTATCATTTAAAAAAATAGTGCCGCTCCGAAAACTTTGGTAATATTTTTTGTGCTGCTCTGAACAATTTGATAATATTTTTTGTGCTGCTCCGAACGTTTCAATATCATTTTTGATGCTGCTCTCTCAGACCTCGATGACAATTTTGTACATCTTTTTTCAGTCGCTAGTGTTGTATTTATACAATATTCAAATAATAAAAATTAATATTATATAAAAAATAACGCAGATATCAAAAAAATTATGCTTGCTTGCGTTTAAAAAATATATATATGGAGTGTGAGAATTTAATGCCCAGAGTGACTGCCTGTGTCGTAATTGTAACGCAAGTATAAATTTCTACTAAGCTAATGGAGCTAGTTGTCCGGAAGGATCCACCCTTTCCCGGAACCACTGTAGAAGCTTGAAACTCCCTTTATCGGTTCCACGCTACGATGCTATACTAACACGATTTTTTTAAACTATTTTAATTATAAGATAATTAGTTCTTAAATCATGAATTAAAGCAAAGTTCCGAGCAAAATTAATCTTATCTTCCGGTGGCCTTTAAGTGCTGTCTATATTTATTGTAGTTAGAAGATCAAAAGAAGGGTGACTGCAGAAAACAAAGTGAACGGCGCTTTGAATGGAGTTATAGCTAATGGGAACTTGTCAACTGAGGCGAAACTAGCGGTGCACAATGGAGTCCTGGTACCGACAGTGAGGCTTAGAGCTGGCAGAAAAGGAACGAAAGTAGACTGAATGCAGTGGAAATGAGATCACTCAGACCTATTTGTAACAAATCTATTTATGACAGAGTAAAGAATGAAGAAATAAAGAAAGAATGTAAAGCTGATCTTAGTATAGTGAGTAAGATTAAGAAAGGATCACTCAGGTGGTTTTGTCATATGGAACGGATAAATGAGGAGAGAATTGTAAGAAAGATATATGATGCAAGCGTTGATGGCACCAGAAACAGAGGATGTCCGCAAAAGACCAGGTAAACCAGACAATGGTCCTGTTGAGATGTATGAGGCGAGAACTGTGTGTCGGGAAAGAAGAGTGTGGCGGTCTATCCTCTCTGCCTACTCCGGCGGGAAACGGCGTGATGGTAAGTTAGTTAGATAGCTATTAGGAAGGCAACAAATATTTGCAATGTGATTTGAGCGGTCAAAGTGCGGTGTCGTAACAGAATGTGATACAGTTTCAGTTCCGCTTCCGATCAGTATACAGTTGCACACGCGGAGTTCTTTGAACATTGTCACCTACGAGCGTACAATATATTTTTTAAAAGCGCATTCCGGGAATCAATTTGTCACACTTTATACGTATATGATTTTTTTTAGCAGATTACACATATATAAAATAATACTTAAAAAAAATCACAATAATATATTAACATTGTATAAAACAAAGGTATAGTTATATATATATTAAATTACAGGATTTACTAATGATTAGTATGTAATAATATTGAGCAAATGGAAAAAATATAATAAAAATTTATCAAAGTAAAAAAACTTATATTGACTTATTTTACAATTTTAAGTCTCCATTTAAAACATAATATTTGGATAAAGGACATTTTAAATTCCTATCGATATTAACGATATTAAAAAAAATAATTTACAAATGTCAAAAATGGCATCGTAAATTTTAGATATTTACGTATAGACAAACTCTTGAAGATTACGGATAAAAAAAAAAATTAATAAAATTTCCAAATTCATTTTTTTTTTCTTTTTACATACAGATACAACAATGTGCGAAACTGTGCACGCGTTTGGAAAAAATTTACAATAACAAAAAAAATACGCTTTTTAAACGCAGATGCGTACAGGATTCCTCGCGTGTCCCACCCTGTACTTCATTAACGCTATTTAAGATATTTTTAACATCGCTAGCTACGCCCTACTCGCCGAACCCGCGAATATCGCGACATTTAACACTTTGAAAACCTACACACACCATAATTAACAATTATTTTATTTACACGTACATATATATGGCGTCCATTTCAACAATAATTCTTATGTACACGCGTACGTACAATCTTTCAGTCTGAGGACTCTGTCCCGGTGCACAATAGCATTTCCCACGTAATAAAATCATAATTTGTTATCTTTGCGGTAAAAACGGTTCTTTTCGGAACCGTCAGACCGACAAAAGTGCGCCACGCGGACCGTCGGTCGAGCGGTCCCAAAGTGGACCGATGTCAATTTAAAGAATTATTTTTATGATTTTATACCTCATGTGGCACGTGGGAGAACGTGACTCAATAATAACGGCTTAAGAATATATTTAAAAAAAAAAAAAATACGTATTACATATATACACCAATACACCAAATAAAAATATTTAGTAAATGCTGAAAATGGTACATTTGTATTGATAAAAAAAATAAAAAAAACAATATTCCAACTCTCAAATTTTAACAGGCGTGAATTTTAAATTGTTGCAAAACTAAAAAATCAAATAAAATACATTGATTAGCACTCTCACTGTCACGTGTAAGCATCGAGCACGCGCGCGCGTGTATGTTACGCACACATTATACCGTGAAGGAGGGGATAAATAAAATTTTATTATATTAATTGCTGACATTTTAAAATTTCGTTTTTGTTAGAATGCAGGTATTTAAATATATGTAGTCACCGCGGCAACGTATCTGTTGACGAGAGACGCGCGACCCGAGACGTTTACACGTGACAACGCACGCACGGTGGTACGAAATTCTGCGTATAAAAATATTAAAAATAAATAATAGAATAAAAAACAAAACAGATTGTATAACCGATATAAAGATTACGGTTGATCCTGTCACTCCGTATCTCATCCGACTGCAAGGTAAAAATTACGTAAAAAAATTTCCATCCGGTAGACACTTTACGTTTGTAAAAATCGTCACAGCGTAATTTAGCTATCACATATATCATTAATATTAATTAATAATTATTAGTATAATATTTAACTTTATCTACGGTTAGATAATTTTATGTTTTGACAAAAATGTTCTATATACACTAAACGTCAATTTCACTTTTCACATTGTCTATACGGCAGTTTGTGGTAATTTTTCAACATTAGCCGCGTCACTAGTAGATGCCGTTCTCGAGCAAGAAGTTGAGCCGTCTCTGGTTGGCCGTCTTGGCCTCCTGCGTGATGTTCATGCATAGCTGATGGTCCCTGGAGGAAAATTGCAAAAAATATATTATTAATTAGTATTTAAAATATCACAGAGCTTCTGTTCTGAATAATTCCAACTTCACAATAATAATGTGTTCTCCTAATAATATATAAGTTGTATCAATGTAATAATTAATTCTGGCGTCTGCTATCAGATCACTCAAAGGTATTTGAGATTCCGTAAAAATAAGGTAGATGGCTCTTTCAAATAATGTATTAATATCAAAAAGGTAACATATGGGTTTGAAAATTTGTCATCAAAAATAGTGTCGCTGTAGCATAGTTGGATAATGCACCTTCCCCGGTTTGGAAAGAAATCCTGGTTCGAATCTCAGTAGTGTAACAACAATATTTTTCGATAGAATTGATTTTATATGTATATTTTTCTAATTAATACATTTAATTAGTATTTAAAATATCACAGAGCGTCTGTTCTGAATAATTACAACTTCACAATAAGAATGTGTTCTCCTAACAAAAATATATTGCTTGTATGTGTTCAATACATAGTTCCTGCGGTGTGGAACTGTCGTCTTTGAAAGACAAGGGAAAGATTGACGATCGATGCCTTTGAGATGGTATTGGAGGCGCAGACCATCAACAGAGAGGGTCGGAGTTCATAAAGAAAATGTGTATATAATGTACAATTTTGTTATGCAGTTGAATGTATAAAGCTCCCCAGGCATATTATATAATAACTGCGCTAATATATGCACCATTAACGCCATTGCCAGTTTTGCTAAATAATAATGAATATTAATATTAATTTACAATCTTTCAGCGTTGTACAATAGATGTCTCCGGTAGGTGTCGCTGTTCAAAGCAGATAAATAAATCAATACAAATTAAATGTATCAATAAGAAAGATGTACAGATAGAATCAATTTATCAAAAAAATATTTTTGTTGCCACCCGGACACGAACCAGGAACCCCTTCTATCCCTATAATAGGTCGGCGCACTTCCCCGGATAGGAGGGAAGTGCGCCGACCTATTACACAGTTCATGACAAATTTGTGAATTTATATGTTGCACTTTTTAATTGATACATCTATCATTCTATTATTTGTTCTGAAAAATTCCGCTTCATCACCATTAAATCTGCCGGCAGTGTTGTGTGGAGGGTGAGTCTTCTATATGTTTTTCTTTTGTGCTGTCTCATTTTCCAGAAGGGAGTGCCTCTTCACTTCCCCTCTGCTCCCCATCCTTGTATTATTGTATTATTTTATATTATCTTTATGCTATGTATTGTAAAGATCATTTACTAATAAATTGAGTCAACCTGGGACAATGAGGACAAATTTTGTTTTGGCAGTTGTGCGGTATCGGTACTATCGAATAGCTGCCTAGTAGCATTAAAGAATGCCAACCAGGCGGCCCACCTACAGGTAGAATGTGACAAAATAAGCTGAGTATGAGTTGCTGGGGTGAAGAACCTGCGGATCTTGTACTCGTCACTGACTAGCCGGTGAATGGGAAGAACGCAGGTCTCTACTCCCACAATGCATATCTTTCTAATTAATACATTTAATTTGTATTTAAAAAAAGACTATTATTTACGTACACTTAGTACATAGTATAGTCAGAGAATTGACACCACAGTAAGAGATATATTACGAGATAAAGTCTTTAAAGGATCGTCAAGGTAGAAAGGGTCCACGATATCCTTCATGTTTAGACTTTTAATAACATTCTGACGATAATCACACAAATTTAAGATAGCTCTATTACAAGTTTAAATTTGAAATTTACAAAAAGGCTTAGCTGTTTCCAATTTACAAGACTTTAATGATTTTGATGAAGTTTTGTCAGTTTGAAAGACGTGCGTGTACCTGACGTCTCCCCAGCCGCCGTTGCCCTTGCGCAGCTTGCCCTTCTTGCTGGCCGCGGCCACCTGCAGCGTGAGCCCGGCCGGGTACAGGTACTGGCGCGCGCCCAGCACCACGCGCTGCACCTTGCTGATCACCGAGTTGCTGTCGCAGTTGGCCTTCTTGTGGTGCACTCCGCTGCAAACGTGTTCATTTTATATACGTGTGTGTATTAGAGAAATTGTGTTCTTAATACCTATATAGATCCCTTCCGATAATTCAGAAGACGGTATGAAGTCCTGAACAATAATGGAGAATGGATCATTCATTGAAATATTGTAATTTTTGAAAATATTTGATTTTATAATAATTAATAAGAACAAAACTTCAAATACTTATTATATAAACTATAGGGTTATCCAATAAATATGATCGTATTTCGAATAAGTATATAAATAGTAAACACGCTTATTACTATTTTGACAGCTGTCATTGTTATTTTTATTCAGTACCGTTTGCGTTTCACATTGGAACAACGTTTGCAAGATATTATATTTATTGAAAACTGGAACGATCGATTTATTGTATTGTAATAATTCACTAGTCCTACAACACTCCCACTATATATATTTTTACTTTTTTATACATATTTGTAATTCTCTTTTTATTCCTGTCGATAAATAACACCACAGCAGCACGAAAAAAAAAACTGTCTACTTTAACACAGACTTCAGTGTAGCAAAGTAGCCAGGACAAGGCTGTATATATCAGAGGTGAAGTCTACTCCATCCCACACAATAAACTATGAGTAATGTCTTATGTTTATTATGTATTCACCTCTGTTAGAACAAAAATATGTATGTCAATATATATATAAATAAGTAAATAAATTGAATGATTCAATCATTTTCAGAAATGGATCTTTCAACTGGCCGCCTAGATCATGTGATATCTCTCTGTTAGAATATATTCTTTGAGGTTATGTAAAGTCACTTGTTTCTACTGATAAACCGACAACAATTAAACAATTAAAAAAAAAAAACTAGCACCAGATTGCATTAAACAAGAATGAGCTTAAAATCACTGATATCTTTGAGTCACATCAGTGATTGAATATCTGGTAATATTGTGATTCGGCGCATGTTCATATGAAACGATAATATTCATGAAGTATGAATATACACTATGACTCGTGATAAGCGCCATCTAGTAGCTTCTGCCAAAAAGTTTTACACATTTGACCTCGAAATGCTGAGAATTTGACCCGAAAAATTAACACATTTTATAAAATGTTATTATGATATTATTGTAAATTAGATATATATGCTAGAATATGTTTTTTATGCAAATATAGTTTGAATAATATAAGTAAATTGTTTATTTTGTGTATTGTGATATCGTATTAGTAATGAAACTGTGATCACAGTCACAGTGTTTAATAACTGCTATTATCGAATACCAATCACAATCACACCGGTGAGTCGAGAGTAGCATTAAATAGCAGATATAACATAAAGGCAAAGGATTATTATATAGGATTATGGGGTGATTACACGTAATACCATATATACAACTTTAAAAAATTTGATAAATATGGAGATTGAGGGGTGAGAATTGGTGAACGTTTTATAAATATATAAAGTGATCACTTAAGCCAACCGAATACAGGTCGTAAGCCCTGTAATCACCCCATACTTATATATATTTTTCATTAAATATAATAAAAATAGCTTCTTCTCTATGAGATATCTGATATTTATTTAATAACAGTGCCTTTGTACGTAAAGATCCTGTAATTGTATTTTCTTGGACATATTCAAATATTGCTAATATATCGTGATTTAAAAAATATAATTTCACTTCTAAGTTATATTGCGCCTGCTGGACAATAACATAGTGGAAATTTTTAAAATTCTCGTCTCGTATTGCTGCCGTTTTGCGGTAATCGTTCCGAGCTCACCATTCCCCGATGTGGAAGACGCGCGGGCCGCGCGCCACCAGCGCCTTGAGCTTGTGCGCGGGCGGCAGGCACTCCTGCGACACGCGCTGCAGACTCCAGTCCCAGTTGTAGTCGTCGTAGTGGCAGAAGGGCGCGGCGCACGCGCTGAGGCGGCGCCACGCGTCCCGGCGCAGCGCCATGCCCATGTTGTGCCGGCTGCTCTGCCACGGGCACACCTCCACCTGGTCGTGCCGGCGTCAAATATTATGTCAATAACATTTCTACATTTCATTTTGTTAACACTGTAGTCTACCCAAATATAGATAATTTTCTAATTTAAAATAATGCTATATTTGAAATATTTCTTAAAACAACCCTTGATTAGAAATTAAATTATTTAATATGACGATTCCGAGGGTTGATTTATTGTATAAATAAGTTAATTATAATTACATTATACGTACGACACTGCTATAAATCACCCCCCACAAATTAATATACTAACCACTGATGGTATCAACGGCGTGACGTCATCATACACAGAGTGTAACAGCTTAGTCTACAATATTTAAATTATGAGTCGAAAATGTTCAAGGAACATGTGCGATTATACGATCATTTTGCATTTCAAAAAAACTCGTAATCATATAATTATTTTAATTTATTAAAAAATTTTATTGTCTCAAAATTACATACTGAATATAAATTTCGAATTTCAAGCGGCAAGACTATTTTTCGTTGATAAATTTCACAAATATTTATTACAAACACGATTTTGCAATATTTTCCGTAACTGTAAGATATTTGAATCTGTCAAAGTTGTACGTGTGTGTGTGACCGCTTGGTGACAGGTGAGCTGGGGGAAGCGTTAAAAGATACTGGACTCGCTCTCTTTCAATACTCTTCGGTTCTCCGGACAAGATATCAGATTGTTGCACGATGTACAGCGGTATTAATCTGTAAGGTTATTGCCGTGTAAAGGACAATACAGTGTCACAGCCAACTACTTTGCAGAATTTGCACATATTCCCTAAAAATGTTCGACTCATAATTTAGTCAGGTAAATATTGCGGACTAGTTATATTGACACCTCCAATTCAAAGTATTGTAAGTAACAAATGGGTCATATTTCGTTCTAGAATTTTCCGTACATTTGTTACATTTTTAAGCGGCAATAATAAAAAATGTTTACGCAGAGGATACGCACTTTCTAAATAAATAAAAATGTGGAAGCGTCGAGTGTCGATACAGATACCGCTCGTATTCTAAGCAATGTATTGCTGTTCCCCAAATAGACCGTGGTGTTAAATTGTCATATAAGTCAATATTTTATTAATTAAACACGTCGGCTGCCGAGCAAAAAAGGATCAAAACTACCTTAAATCGCCAATTTGAGTAAATAATATACTAAATACTAAATTAATGTATTAATTATAAATATATACATATAAAATCAATTTTGTCGAAAAATATTGTTTTTGCGTCACTGGGATTCGAACCTGGATCTCTATGTTGTATCAATGTGTCCAAAATGTAATAAAAATGAATTGATAATTCTGGCGTCTGCAGTCGGTTTACTCAGAGGTATTTGAGATTCTGTAAAAATAATGTAGATGGCTTTCAAATAATGGAACGACAGGTGTATCAATTTGAAAAATGTAACATATAGGTTCGAAAATTTGTCAAGAAAAATACTGGCGTTACAGCACAATGGTAGTGCGCTTCCCCGGATTGGAAATAGAGATCCAGGTTCGAATCCCGGTGACGCAAAAACAATATTTTTCGACAAAATTGATTTTATATGTATATATTTATAATTAATACATTAATTTAATATTTAAAATATCACAGAGCTATGTTCTGAATAATTACAACTTTACAATAAAAATGTGTTTTCCTTAATAAATAATATATTAGTTGAGATATATAATCAAGTATATGAGACATGTGTCAAATCAGCGTCATTAGGTATGTACAAATACAAAACAACAAAATGTCTACAAGACTAGTCTATCAATTATACAAATATCACTGAATTTCATATAAAAACACAATTATAATTTGCTTGTTATATCAATAGTAGAAATGTCCGATAGATAATTAATTCAAACCATGACAAAAATGTTTTCAGCCAATAAGACGACAGTATTTGGTCATGTGACCTGTGATTACCTAATGCGTATTCAGTGTCATACTAATAAAAAGTTTGATGGTGCTATGTGGTAACGAGTGTTCAGTAGGGCCGCGTTCGGGTGTCATTATAAATGCTAAGACACAAAGGAAATGTGACACTTAAAAACAGGCATAAAAATCGGCCACCGGTGACCCCCCACGGCCCCATTGGAATATATTCACCCCCATTGACGTGTTAACTGTATTAATGAAGAAAAATTATATTTTAATGTATAATATGTAAACTAAATACTAAATGATCCATTTGTTAGTTACAAAGCTTCACATGGGTGGGGTTGACGTGTCCGACGAAATGAAATGTTCTGAGCGCACAGTAAAAGACTTACTATAGGTATATATTTTTCACTGCGGCTAACATAGGCCTATCAGGTGGGAGTTGAGGGGGTCGGTTCAGGTAGATAGAAGGAGGTGAGAGGGGGGGGGTTCTTCTCGTCAACGGGTGCAAAAGGACAGACTTAAAATTCTGAAAATATATAAACCTTTCAAATATGTACTTAAAATTAATAAATATATTTTATAATTAGTTAGAAATAAGCTAATAAAGCAACAAAAAATACATTCTATTATATTAAACAAGGGTTTGATTAATGGGCTAGTTCAACACCTCCGGATAAACTGCTGAATAACTATCCGCCGGATATTAAAGTCACATAGTCACATCATGTCGGTGATATCCTGTGACGACGGTATTACAAACGCTGAGCGTGCGTCGCACCGCAACACCAAAACAGGCGCATCGATAGATCTGTCTGTGTAATTCGCGGGATAGCACCAACCGACACTAATTTTATCAGAATTTAACCAGAGGTGATGAAATAAGATTGACATGTTAAAAATATACTTTACAGTTAAGGTTGGGTTATGTCGCGTTGAATTGCAGTTAGGTTAGGTTAGGCCCGTTTACAGTAGAGCAGCGCTAATCAGACAGTTAATTCTGATTATTGGGATTCATATAAGCGAGGATCTACTGAGTGTATTTTGACTATAATTTCAAAGATGCATTATTAATATTGGTAAGCATTATTTTTGATTATATTAAAACTAACTATTGTAATAATATAATAATTAGACATAAAAGAAAATCAAATCATTATCCTAAAGGCCGGTCGTGACATGTTTTTGCCAAAAAAAAAAGCAAAAATGGGTTGTTCGATCGTTGGTAAAAAATATTTTCTTCTCGATAGTACATCCGGTAGTAAACTTATTAAATCCGATGGTAAAATCGTCAATCGTTAGTTAAAAATGGCAGACTCTTCACGGCTGTTTCAATAAGTCATTTGTCACATTGGAAACATTTTAAAACTTGAATCATTCAATATTTTAGTGATGAGAGTTCATAAAGCCATAGATAAAGCAAAAAATTGAATGTATTTGATGATTATTCGTATTGCCACACTGTTGGGCGAGTTTGTCTTTGACAGTAGTATGTATAAGCAACCCGCAAACGTTTTTTATCACAGGCGAATAGGTAAAAAGTTACTATAGTAAAAGATTTCCGCAGTCAAAATTTACTACCGCCGGCCCTAAGATATAATAGACACACAACCGGCCCTAAGATATAATACACACGCAACCGGCCCTAAGATATAATACACACACAACTGGCCCTAAGATATAATACACACGCAACCGGCCCTAAGATATAATACACACATAACCGGCCCTAAGATTTAATAAATTTGAATTGTAAATGGATCATATTAAAACATTTACTTTTCTTGTTCAAATGTATTATAGCCTTGGTCTATAAAATAATTAATCGTCTACTGCGTATTTCCTGAAGAGTGGATGCATTAGTTTGTCTCAGATCTTCTAAGCTGGTAGCTAAAGCGCAACATTAGGTTTACGTTGAAGAGATCTACAAAACTATCATCCGTAATGTGTCGAGCTGCAGATGTGTGTCAAATGTTGGATTGTTTTGAGAGGAAAGTGTTGTACATCATTGATCAGGATCGAATGAAACTAGTGACTCTGGCGGGCGCAGAGGATGCGGAAAGAGTACAGCGTAACGAACGCTGCTATAGATTTTTCAACAGATTAGACAGTCGCCGAGAACCGGAGCGTGCGGAAGCGAAAAATTCAAGAGGCTCCGTATGAGCTGTACAGCCATTGAAATCAAAGAGATAATACCTAAGTTAAGTAGGAAATTAACACAAGCGTGTTAATTAATAACACGGTGTTAAGAGTTTAAAGTGTATTTTAAATGATTTTCATCTTTAGTACAACCATCACAATCATATCAATATCAATCACATTATTGTGAGTAGGCGTGTGTCGCGGGGGGCTGCACGGCCAGGGCTTCTGTAGAATCAACTTCAATACAGAAATCGCTTATTATATTGCTTTAACAATGCATCACATGGTGTACATTATTTTTATTTCCAGTAAGAAGTTTTTTTAATTTATTTTAAATAGAGACGCGTACACGGAATACATGTCACATCAATATTCTTACTATTTTCAAACTAAGCTAAACGCTTGTGCTATGATAACTAGGACTAACTTGCTGGTGTCCTGGAACGAGCCACTGGATCACTAGGCTAGCGTCTTGACCACTACACCAACAAGCTACTCAATATGTTACCTTAAATTGTTATGATTATCGTCAGAATGTTATTTAAAGCATGTAGTAAACTTAAGAGATATTTTGTGTAAATTATTGAGTAATTATTCACAACAGTTTCAATATACATTAGACACGGGTGACATCTATTGCATAATGTGGAAAGATTGTAAATAAACATTAATTCTTTTTAAATACTACTTTAAAGGGCAATTACAATAGCGATAGCAACAATGTGCAATAATATTATTAGACTAGATACACAAAAGTCAAATTTATAGTTAGTAAATCTTGTGTTGTATAAAAGTGGCCTAAGTCGAGAAATTGTTTTGCGTCACGTTGTTTTAAATTAATATAATATGATGTTATATTCAGCGTATCGTGTACGGTATTCCACCAGTGTTTATTTCGATAATAGAGTAAGTCATTTCAATCTTAAATTTTTTTATTTCCTTATAAACAACGCGCAACATTTACACGTCGAAATAAATAATAAATCTAGTAGACTAAATAAATGTTGTAACATTGTGTTGCGTCATATAAAAATATATTTTAATCAATTCAAACGCAAATCTTTAAACATCACGAAACGAAAGAAACGTGACTTAGACCACTTTCATAATAATGGACACGTATACAGGTGTAAATGGTGACTAAGAAACACTTCAGATAAATGTCATGCGAAAATAGACTTTGTGATTCGGTCCGTGCACAATATAATGTAGCAAAATGAGTTAGTTAATTGCACCTTTCTGGATATAAGAAGATAAATGGCTCAATGATGATAAGGTTCAAATTTCCGCAAACAAGCAACAAACTAAATGACATCTCAGCATGCAATAATAGACCTTAGATATCTCTACACAGTTGAGGTATTTACAGTGAAGATGATGAAAAAATTCCAGTTTCCACCGATGATTTTTTGTAAAAAAAAAAAATGCTCACAAACATGGCATGCGATAACGGACCTTGTGGGATATTAAAAGTGATTGAAAATATGGTAAATAGAGTTCAAATTTCCACCAAACACCGCAGCAAACTAAAGGGCGTCTTCGTACAATGCTTATAACAATGTGGCATGCGATAATAGACCTTTTGGTAATATCCATATAGATGGGGAAGCAGGTGGTACCCCCACGTTTGGGCGTACGACACTCCCCTGTTTCTGCCGGCTTTCCTCTGTTTCGGGTCGACGTCGGGTCGCACGCGGTCCGGAGAGCAAGGAATAAATCGGACATGTTGTAAGACATGAGGCACATGAAGCGGGTGATGCATGTTATTGTACACATTGGTGTGTTAATTTAATAGCTACACAACGGTTACATTTAATCTAAATAATGATTACATTTAATGTAAACAACGGGTGCATTTAATGTAAACAACGGTTACATTTAATGTAAAGAAAAATGGTGGCATTTAAGAGAAAAGTAAGGTTAATTTAATGTAGAGTGCAACATTTAATATAATTCAATATAGTGCAGAAAATTATATAATAAATAATATCAAGAATAATGATATGACAGATAGAAAAATATTAATACTACACTACTAAAATGAGGCATTTCTTGAAAAATTGTTATATTATATTCAAATATTAAGTTAATCAATAGAATATTGAGAAATATATAGATTCCATTCAAAACTATCGTAAGAATCATACTCTTCTGTCATGGCATATCGTTCTTGCTTTGTTCACTTTTATACAGCTTCTCAATCACACTCTGAAACTTTCTTGTTTCCGCTGTCTTCAATATTCGCCTCATATATTTTCTTAACCATCATCTCCTCGTTCATACATTACAGCCCAAAATCTTTCCATTGACCATGTTAGATTCCGGTCTATATTTGCTCCTAATTTTTTCATACTTAACTCAATCGTACATAGATTTGTCGCACACAAGACGCATTTGAATCATTGTTTTTTCTGTCTATTTTCGTTATTTTTTGCCAATTCATCGCTCCGCTTATCAAATCCTCATTGGCGATAATTGCATTCGGAGCACCATTCACATCCGCCCTTCTTTGGTTTGATTTAATATGAACCACAACAATATATATTTAATAAAGTGCTCAACGGTGAAGTACAGGACTAAATTAACACACGGATAAAATATAAAGTTCAATAGTGTTACCTCAAATATCAAACTGTTAATATAATATCATATAACCTGGTCACTCCAGGAACTTTCTTCATCATGTATTCACCCCTAACATCTTCGCAGTCATCAGATCACAACAAATAAAGGTTCATCTGCCTTATATCAGTGACCAGTGACACATGTGATACAGTGGACCCTCAATATTCATCCATGTTGATATTCGTCCAGTTATTTAGTTGAAATTTTTGTTTGATACTATTGCTCACTGCTAGTCCCTGCCAATAGTGGCAAAATCTATATTTCAATGATAGAGCTTTCTCCAAAACGAACCACACGTAAATAAAATGTCGATATGATTAAAATTACTCCACCTTTGTAAGTTAGCTGTCAAAATGACATACAAGAATTGCGGATGGACAATTTCTATGGTAAGATTTCTCAAATACCATAGACAGAAGAAAAGATGATAGATGTCAATATACGATTTCGCTAAAGTATCAATCTAGAGATATTAAAAACACATTAATTTTCACTATACAGCCACAATGACACTACTGAAGCCGGCATCCAGCCAGACTCATCCAGTCACAGATGTAGACGGAGGAGGTTTGCTACGATTACCGAGTGAATTTTTTTTTTGTTAACCTTTTCCGTATCGTGATAAAGTAACCGTTCTGTCAACTCGTGTTGCCGTTAAGTATTAAGAGTATTTTTTAGCATTTTGGCAATAGAAGCGAAAAATAAATATTATTCAAGTTCTATACAAAATGACATTCTTTCTCATTATTATAAATAATTATATTTGTTATTCTGTTTGCGGTGAAACTGATGTTTGATATTTTTCTGTCTTACTGCAAATACAATTTTTTCCAATGTAGCAATTTTACTAAGAATTGAATTGAAAAATAATTACTTTTAAAGGTTAGTTAAAATATTCATTTTGTGCCGCGTGTATTTACGGAAATATATAAGTTTAATTGGGGCGGTAGACCTGTGTTACAACATGGCTAGGGAAGGGTTAAAGAATAGATAGGCAAAATTCGGGGCTGGAAACGGATTTCGTACTCCTTCCCTCGGGAACGGAAAATGATGAAAATTGAGAGTCCACTGTATATTATATTCATTGTTAATATAAGATATATTTTTAATATTAAGCGAAGCTCTTGTGCTATGCGATATCTTAGTCTCAGACGTATATATAGACATCCGGAGAAATATCGGAACCTGAATCTGATAATGCAGGGTAATCGAGACCCTGGAAGAAAAGAACATCAGAACTGAAGAACCTTAGGTTGGTGTACTTTGCAGTAATCACAGTGATAAAGCCACGAGAATAAAACGAAAAACTATTCAGAAGAAACTATACTAATCACACATTACATTCTTGCATTCCGCAGGATTCATTCCACCTTTGAAACACGAGTATCCATAGTGTGGCAACATTCCCTCAGGACGTTCACTAGTCCAGCGGCAGTTCCTACCTTATCACCGGCGGCGTAATAATTATACGTCTTCAGATACGTCCCGAGACAGAGGATGTTGCAGTTGGGGCAGTGGCGCTCCACCGAGTCTTCCATGAGGCGGAGTACGTGCAGGAAGTCCTCGGCCACGTAATGGTCCTCCTCCAGGAACAGAACCAGACCTAACAACAAATGATAAGACATCAAATTTTCTTACAAATATAATTAAACTCCCGAATAACTTTTAAACTATAGCCTACCTCGATACAGAATTATCCCAGTGAGGGGGCATTACGATAACTGCTATAATATTGTAAAAAGAGAGAAGATAAATAAATGATTTGTGTTCATACACATTATTATTCCTTCGGTTGGCAGCCTCAGGTTTTGCATGTTGGTATCTATAATTGCTGCACGAGTGTAAAGTTGCCGCTTTTTCTGCGAGTATCAATCGCAGTCGGCCTCCCGACGTTTAATGATATAACAATGTCATGTATATAAATTAGCGTTACATTAAAAAAAAAATATTTTTTTCTGTATATCTTTCTATTTGATTAATTTAATTTGTATTAATTCATCAACATAAGTCCGACAACTCGGAGTGCGAAAAAAATTCTCCACCCGTTCCTGTCGACTTCCCCCCCATAACTTGTTCAGGGCCATGAACGCTCAAAATTTGTCACATTCAAACGCGCACGCACTGTTTGATCTAAGATACGCGTGATGAATCATGATTTTCAACACGTCACCTATTCGACATTGTACCGTCATCTATGGACAACGATCCCAAGCTTTCACAATATTTCTAAAATGTTTAAATCTCGTAAAATGTGTAATTTATTTGACAGCTATCAGAGGGCGGTAGGGTTGGAAATTAGGAAGTTTTTTTAAAGGAGATTTCAGGAACCGTTCACATGTTTTTTTTGCTTGAATTTGTTTCCGATTATTCTCAATATACGTTGGTATTTTCGTAAAATTATATGGGTGAATGTATCTATCTAATGTGTCTATAAAATTCATTTTTTATCTGTACATTAGTGACATTAGTACATAGTGATTTTCTGTGTTTGCCTTTGTTTCTTTGTGTTTTATATAGCTGTTTGAGTAGCTTGTTGGTGTAGCGGTCGAGACGCTGGCCCAGTGATCCAGTGGTCGGTGGTTCGCGTCTCGTTCCGGCACTCCGGCAAGTTAGTCCTATTTTCATAGCACAAACGTTTAGCTTAGTTTGAAAATGGTAAGAATATTGATGTGACACGTATTCCGTGTACGCATCTCTATTTTTAAAAAAAAAAAAAAGTAAAAGAAAAAAATATGCAAATTTTTTCATATTTCTTTTAGTGACTTAACATTAAAAAAAATAATCTTATTGTATATTTTCTTAAAAGATTTTGTTTAAATTTGGATGCTGTAATTCTTTGGTGTGTTTTTACATTTTTCTATCACATCTGTCGCAACTGCTTATACAGTGCACTCTACCTTCTCCGGGTTACTAGCTGGTTGACCAACGGTGATAGATCCAGACCATGCTGACGTCACGAGCCGCATTGCAGGCATAATTACTGTCTAACATAAAAAAATAATAGATATCTCATAGAGATTGTTCCGCACAGCTATGCGGCCCGGAGCCCGCCGACCGCGGCCGGACGAAAAAGCATACTTGGCCGCTTTACGGCAATATTTCGTCTGGCACGAGCCGCCTTTGGAAACACAGTTGTCCACCGGGGAGAGGGGGGCCAGGCCGCGAGGCGAGGCCACGCCCCGGCCGCCGTCAGATTGCAGAATTACATTTTTTTGGAATATTGTCGTATAAAAAATTGTTAGACATAAGATGATTATATGAATAAATAGAGAATTGAAAGGGCGATCGCCCGGGGATAATTTAATGCACCTTAAAAATCGTTTAGATAGTGAAAATGGATTTTTCAAAGTTTAAGGTGCATTTATTAATTCCTCGGGCTATCGCCCAAGATAAAATGTATCAGGCATCGCGAGGAGGGCCAAACTCTGTAAGAAAAAGTACTCGCGATGCCTGGAAAATTAGAAATAAAATTGTGGGAGCTTCTTTAGAAGCGCGAAACGAAATCTGCCGTCCCGTACCGGACGACAGAAAAAATGAACGATGTTGCCGAATTTGGCCGCCAGGTGGTGTCGGCGCGGGACCGAATCGGGGTGGCGCGGGGGATGCTTGCGCATCCTGATTGGTCCCAGCATTCCGAGGGAGCCATAAGCTCCCAGGGCTAGAGGTATAATATAAATAAACGGTCCAGCGGTTGCAAAATCACTTGCCTCGCTTTTGCCTGCACCGCTGGACTTCTCTACAAGAAAACGTGTTTTTATTCTCGACCCTGCTTTCACCTGGACTTTCTTCCCCTTGGATTCGACCTTTGGCTTTCACACTTGGACTGATCCTGGAAGATACTCACGACTCTGCGACTACACTGGACACGATTTGGACCCCCTTGGACCACTGCATACAGCAGAATATCGGCGTTCGAGAGATAGAGCGGACCGCACTGAACCAGCACCTAAGCGATTTGATACAGTCTTGTTCCTGTACTGAACAGAGATGAAACTATTTTTTTAAATATACGAATGTATGGGGTAATTACAGGGCTCACGACCTGTCTTCGGCTGGCTTAAGTGATCACTTTGTATAAATATAACGTTCACCATTCTCACCCATCAATCTCCGCATATCTATCAAATTTTTTGAAAGCTGTATACATGTTTATATGTGGACTCGCTTCGAGTACCACTACACTGTCGCCATCTATGGACTAAATTTGATAATTAATTTCCCTGAAACAGTATATACATCACAACGAGAATCTAATTATATAATCTATGAGATATCTATTATTTGTTTAATAACAGTGCCTTTGTAGGTGAAAATACAGTAAGTGTGTGTTCTTGATCAGATTAAAATATTACTGCATTAACTTATTTGCTAGTTAGTTTTAAAACAAAAAGATCTCACCGTTGTGATCTTTGGTGACCTGCAACCCATCAAACACCCTGTTTGCCTTCCACCACCAGTGGTGCTTGGTCTGCGAGAACTTGGCCTCCCTGTAGTGGCCGTACAGGTCCGGGTGCAGCGCATTGATGCATTTTCTTTTGATAGCCCTGTTGTTAAAAGACAAATAACTGGTATTAGATTTATTATTGAACAATATTTTATATGTATTAGACTTTCGAATAGACAATTTAATGAATTACTGTCAGAGTATCTTTCGTACCATAAAGCGTACACCCTAATAATACAAGTAAAAAGCGTGTAAAGGATACTACTGACAGCAACACGTCTGCGAATACTAAATCTGAGATTAAGTCGTTGGGCGTGCACATTGATTCAGATCTTTCAATGAATACACAAATTGGCAAAACTGTCAGTGCATGCCGACAACAACTGAGACAGATATAAATATTCGGAAACATCTTCCTCTTGAAGCAGTACGTCTACTCATCGCGGTGTCACGTGTGGACTATTGTAACAGCATCCACGCTGGCCTGCCAATGTTTCAGCTGGATAGATTACAGATTCTAAATGCGGCAGTACGGATAACATACGGAGTTTCTAAATTCTCTTATATAATATTCCTTTTGAACAAGCTACATTGGCTTCAGTTGATGTACAAAGCGAAACATGGCGTTTCTGTATCTTCAAGAGCTTTGTATCCCAGACAATTTGAATAGTAGACGTCAATCTCTCAGGTCAGCCTCTACTTCAGCCGCAGGAAGGCTTGTAGAACGGATCAGTATATGTTTAGTGAACGAGCATTTGCGGTGGCACGCTCAAAAGCGTCATAAGAAACAGTGTATCAATTCAAAAAATCGTTTCCAAAGATAATGTAGAACTATAAACAGCTGATGTTTAAATATTATTATTATTTTAAATACTAATTAAATATATTAATTAGAAAGATATACATATAAAATTTTTAAAATACAGAATTTGATTTTAAATACTAGTTGAAGCCTCAAAGCATGTAAGTAAATATATTAGGAGAACACATTCTTATTGTGAAGTTGTAATTATTCAGAACAGACGCTCTGCGATATTTTAAATATAAAGATATACATATAAAATCAATTTTATCGAAAAATATTGTTATTGCGCTACTGAGATTCGAAGCTGGATCTCTTTCCAAACCGAGGAAAGTGCATTATCCAACTATGCTACAGTTTTTGAACATATATATATTACACTTTTTCAAATAAATACATCTATCGTTCCATTATTTGAAAGCCATCTATTTTGTTTTTGAGTTGGATAATGCACCTTCCCTGGTTTGGAAAGAGATCGCATCCCGGTAGCGCAATGATAATATTTTTTAATAAAATTGATTTTATTATTTAATTAGTATTTAAAATATCACAGAGCTACGTTCTGAATATTTACAACTTCACAATTAGAATGTGTCAAAAATTTCTGACACTGCAAGACGGTCAAGTCTCCGGGGGTCAGATCAACGGTTTGACGACAAACTCACTCTTCCTTCTTGATGTCCCTGGGGCAGTCGTTGGGGTCCTCTCCCGGGAAGGTGTGCGGGTTCATCTGCATCGAATGCGGGTAGAATATTTGCATCACCTGCGACACGCACAATATATAAAAAGCTTTTTATTTAGATTAATTTAAGTAAAAGGAGCATTTTCTGAAACACTTCTCTGGGGAACAGCAAAAAACGGTGTAAAACTGAGGAAATGAAAAATGGACTTTCTTCTTGACTAATAATATGTAAAGTCGAACACGAGATGTTAAGCTCCTTAGCTCAATGGTCAATGAGAGGTCAACGTGCAAATCGACGCGATCGAAAGATTTTTTCACGAATAATAAATCTTCAACTCTATAATATTTCTTATAATTTACATTTTAAGAGGTAACATAAAAAATATTTAATGTCAAATGATGAGAAAAATTCAATAAGTAACGCGTAAATGAAATGAAAATCGATTTGATAAAGAAACATTGAAAAAATTTAAAAAAAACAACGCATAACGTGACCGACACGTGCAGTGAAACAAAAATTGTAATGGTGGTACGGCGGTCGTTCCGTCGTTTGGCAAAAAAAAAAACTCCAAAACCCTTAAAAATATTACGTGTCGCGGCGTTATGAGATTTCACAGCGGAGTCGTCGGCTGCTCCGAGCGGGATGTGTCCCTAGAACAATTTCACACGACTTGTGTAACTTTGATGTGTAAATATAGTGTATTTAATGTGCGAATGAGTGTTGCCATTGTTTGAGACCATTCTCATCCATCACACCACAAACACCTTATCCACAGACTTGAGTCTAGCCGGTGGCATGATGCGCTGGTGTTCGATTCACTAATGCCATTTAGATTTAATCCAACTCCTCAGTTCTGATGGTCCCGATTGGACCTTGCACCGGTGTACAGTTGCCGGAATGAGTTCATAATGGTATCATTTAAAACTATAAAACATTGTTTCACACTTCTCTATTCTTGTGATTAACGAGGCATCACAGATCACTTGCGGCAGTAACGAATCGCGCTGTACGATTAAATAAAGACATTGAAGACACCGACCTTGCAGAAGTCTATGCTCTGGACGAGTTCGTTGATGCTCTCGTCATAGTAGTCGTGGGAGAAGATCAGCAGAACCGTGTGGATGTCCTTGGCCTGCGCCAGGGAGACTATGAGATGTCGCAGGTACGTTATCCTCTTGTGAACCTGAACATGAAGCAAGCACACCGGATTGAAGAAGTCTTCTCAAATAGCGTAAAAATATTTAAAATACTAATTAAATGTATTAATTATAAAGATATACATATAAAATCAATATTATCGAAAAATATTGTTGAACCTGGATCTCTTTCCAAACCGGGGTGCATTATCCAACTAATATTGTTAAAAATAATGTCGCTGTAGCGTAGTTGGATAATACACCTTCCCCGGTTTGGAAAGAGACCCAGGTTCGAATCCCGGTAGCGCAACAACAATATTTATCGATAAAATTGATTTTATATGTAGATTTATTTGAATAGAAGTGCAGGTGTTGGGTTATTGAAGAACAGTGATAATGGGGATCGGAATATAAAGAATGCTCAACTTGTCCGTCAGCTATATCGAAACAACGTGTTAGCTTTCCGTCGGCCTCATTATGAAGAACTTCAGGAGACGGTCACATTAGTGATGAGGAAATATGCTATTCTTGACTCACTGGTGTGATTGTGATTGATATTCGATAATATCAGTGATTGAAGACTGTGACTGTGATCACAGTTTCATTACTAATACGATATCACAACACACAAAATAAATTAAAAAAAAACTATTTTTAGCGTATTTACTTATATTATTCAAACTTCATTTGCATAAAAAACATGTATATCCAATTTGCAACAATATTATTAGAAAGATAATGAAAACATTTTTAAAAATGTGCTTATTTTTCGGGTCAAATTCTCAGCATTTCAGGATCAAATGTGTAAAACTTTTAGGCAGAATCTACTAGATGGCGCTGATTCAAGTGGTAATCGATCACGAATTACGATATTTCCAGATATTCAATCATTGATAGTTAGATTGACTCAAAGATATCAGTGATTGACTCGTGATTCGTGATATCATCACAAAGATAATGAAAGCGTTTTTTTTAATGTGTTGCTTTTTCAACATTTCGGGATTTAATGTACGTAATCACGAATTATACTGTCATTCCTTCGTAAATATTTTCATTTCACAACCAAATATAAATAAATTAAAAAATAAATCACCACGATATTCCCAGATGTTCAATCACTGATGGTGAGTGTGATTCAAAGATACCAGTGATTGAATCACAGTTCTTGATTTTAAGCTCGTCGGTACGGTCACATCCCTGGTCAGAGAAGAGTTGTGAGCCGGTCCACACATCATGCGTGTGCAGTCAGTACATTGAACTATATACATAACTATGTATATATTTTGGTAAATAAATTGAATAACTAATCAACTTACCATCACGCCGTTTCTCCACCGGCGTAGGCAGAGAGGATAGAGCGTCATACTCTTCTTTCCCGGCACATAATTCTCGCCTCACCCAGATTTGTACATCTTGAATGTGTGAGTTAGGGGGTGAGTTAGGTAAAAACATTCAAACACATTGATTACCTGGATAGCAATGACGACGGAGTTGTTCTGCAGTGGTCCGAACATCTCCTCGTTGATGACCGTCTGCTGTAGATTGTAGCGGATCACATTCCTCGTTATGTCCGAGATATTCAACGAGCTCGTCACGGCCACGTCGGAACTTATCGCCGAGGAGTTGGCTGAAATCACACAACATATAAATATATTAATTAGAAAGATATACATATAAAATCAATTTTGTCGAGAAATATTGCTGTTGCGGCGCTACTGGGATTCGAACTTGGATCTATTTCCAATCCGGGGGAGTTGCATTAACCGATTATGCTACAGCAGACAGTTCTTTTGGTGACAAATTTTCGAACCTATTTGTTACACTTTTCAAATTAATAGATCTATCGTTCTGTTATTTGAAAGAGCCATCTACTTTATCTTTACGGAATCTCAAATACCTTTGAGTACTCCGATAGGAGACGCCAGAATTAAGAATTCATTTTGGACACATTGATACAACTTATATATTATTAAGGAGAACGCAGAACAAGGAGTCTCCTCGTTGATACACATAGCACATACCTGGATTGCTGAGGTTCCTAGACTTGATGGTGAGAAACTTGTGGAAGACGGGCGGCACCATCGCCAGGACGGCGGCCGAAGTGTCGTTCCCGTTGTACACTTCTGAAAGAATACGTTGACTTTATTCCGTGCGAGGCACCTAGCACGCGAGGTCACGCCAGTTTACGGGTGCGTCGAGGGCAGAATTAAATTATTTTGTCAGTGTAAACTTAATTAATATAACTAACATAATAAATATTTAACATGTGATACTATTTATGAATAAATTATGAAATGTTTAGGTATGTAGATATGTTTAGGGGCAGAAGAGAAAGGGTGGGGAGGTCGCAACTATTGTTGCGGTAAAGGGAGAGCAACATATGTTTATAGGTAGAATGATTGGCCAAAATTGAGATTGTGGTGGTTCATAAGAAGAACCCTTTGAGTGTAGTCAATATCTGTTAATTTCTCATTATGGTATTTGCGTGATCGGTGAGTGAATGAATTTTGTATGTAACATGTTCTATTTCTAGATGCCGGGTCGATCTAGATGGCACGTGGAGAGATATTAATTCTAATTGGCTGGGACACTTAATATGGCCTTGCAGTAGTATGAAAGTGAAGTATTTGATCAGTACGTGTTCTTCGATATTTTAGGGTTTTCATATTGTGGAAGTTTGCTGCATCTAAATAGGACTTGAAAGATAGATTAAATTGAAGAAATGAGATGCGTACTCTAAGTGACTACGAACTAATGAATTTTAAATGGACATTCAATTGTGAATCTACCGTGTTTTCTAGGTCATCAACGGTGTAAGGGCGCTGAGTCCGGAAAATTCTACACAGAAGACAGCCTGCTTTATTAGTAGGTACTGAATGACATAGACATCATTGAATGACATTCGTGCGAATACGCTGCCACGGTGTTTCTACCGATGCAGTAGCATGACCAGGTAAACCAGATAATGGAGGATGGTTCTGTTAGAAGCCTCAACAATCGGCGAGCTTGTATGACAAGATGTATGAATGTGGATGAGGCGAGAACTGTATGTCAGGACAGAAGAGTGTGGCATCCTCTCTGCCTACCCCCACGGGGAAACGGCGTGATGGTAAGTAAGTAAGTAAGCAGTAAGGAGGTGAAGAGTATCCAGTTTAAATCATTCTTCACTAGCATGTATACCTGCGAGCTCTGGTCGAAATACAAACAAGTGACGTACAACAACTCGTATAAAATACTGTTCGGATTGGCATGTTATTGTAGCGCATCTGTAATGTTTGCCGAAAGCCGTGTAGGTGAATTTGTTCCGCAGTTCAGCTCCAACTCTCTAGCGCCAAGCGGCACAATAACAGCTGTGACTTAAATTTATTAATACTATTTTAATACAAATTAAATATATTACAAAGAAAACAGCCTTCAATGAGTTATTTGATTTTGTGAAATGTAATTTGTTTGCCAATTCGCCCTAAAAGAGGCTCGCCTAGTTGGGCAATGCATTTTAAAATCTGTGTAAAATATATGTAACATACTGTTTTGTAGCTATACAATGCTAATATATTATATATGTGTAAATAAAATAAATCTCTCTTATTACCAATGTTCAGTGAAAATATTAGATTCCGTGCGCCGGTATCGCGGATAGCTGGACAACATACCTGTCTCGCTGGAGAACATCTTCCCCTGGTTGCTCATGGAGATTTCCAGCCACACCACGAAGATGAGGAACACCGACACGGCCAGACGCAGCACGGACCAGCATCGTAAGCGCGGCATTATATCCGTACTTTGTCATGTACGCACTATCCACCTTGCAGCTGTAAATGAGTAATATTCTTACTTAATATAATTTCGTGGCAGAAAAATACATATTTATCTAATTTAAATAAACTCAGTAAGTTTTTGGCTCTCGCATATGAAATCTGTTAAATATATTTACATATAATTAATAACTTTATCTTTATACATTTCTGTTCGGAACTGTCAACAAGACATCCTAAGCAACCATCTACACAGTACACGCAGGAGCGTGCAGTGCATACAAGCAAAATAACTGTACATTCCTAAAAATTCTGGGAAACAAAAATAAATTAAACATTATTTTATCTGTGTACCAGTAGAGACTTTAGTCGCTTAGTTGTAAAAACTACCACGACAACTCACCGCTGCACGTGTGGCGCTCTCATCGAGTTATTCACATTACTCTGTTCTGTCTTTAAGATAGTGAATTACTCAAGTCATATGATTGGCTATTTACTGAATTGAAAATTCCTTTCGGTTGATCTATTATATATAAGTTATCAAATGAATGGCCCTCCATTGTTGCGTGCTCGGCCATTTCGGAGTTTAGGCTGAAGTTTTTTAATGGCTTTCTTGCGTTCTTCCAATATTTTTCTTATTCTTCTTCCAATGTAAAATACGTCACAATCCTTGCAACTCAACTTGTAGACTCTGCTTTTTTCTTCTTGGAGAATTTTGAATTTTTATTATTCAAGATATATTTTTTAATATCGTTAAGAAGAATAACATATTTTTCTTTATTTATTCAAAACAGACGCTCTGTGATATTTTAAATACTAATTAAATGTATTCATCAGAATGATATACATATAAAATCAACTTTGTTGTTGTTACCAGGATTCGGACCTGGATCTCTTTCCAATCCGGGGAAGGTGCATTATCCAACTACGCTACAGCAGACAGTACTTTTGAGGACAAGTTTTCGAACCGATGTGTCATATTTTTCATTATTATTTTGAAAGTCATCCGCTTCGTTTTTACGAAATGTTCATTAATTCATTTATATTAAATTTCGGACACATTGATACGTGAAGTTTGATATAAAGAGTGAATATTATGTTCCAGGCCGATTTTGTTTGGGCGCCATTTCGGTTCGGCAGACATTTGTCAGTTTGCATTTAGTCGTAGTAGAGAGTAGTTGATTACAATTTATTATGGAGGATCTAACGCCTCAACAACGCGTTGAAGACATTAAAACATTTTATTTAAATAATAATGGCTGTAACTATTAATGGTGGATGGCTATCGTCACACGGTGGAAAACTTCTCGGCGGCCGAATTGGGCCTACAACACGTGTGCCACCTCACATGCAGTCCGAGCTACGCTTGTAATTTTGGAACATAATATTCACCCTGTAGAAGACTTGGCCCGAAGAAGAATTCACCTCTACACCCGCCATTAGATAAAATCTCATGTAGACACAAACATCTATCGCTCCGGTAATACACTCGATGAAACCAAATCCACGCTTTGGTCTACAACAATAATAAACGATACGAAATATTGTATCTGTATAAAATAATGTATAAAAAATATATATAAATATGAAAAAAAAAAAAAAAATTGCAAAACATACCGATTGTAATTTGTTATTTTTGTCATTTCCAACGATATTATTTCTTATTTGACCAGTGACGGGCTAAACCGTCATTGTGACTGTGATTCTGAATTTTGTGTTCGATCGTGACGATGATTAGTGTTTAGTAGGACATATATTTATTTATTCTTGAACGAAAATAACGTGCATTCCGCCTCACCTCCCTCTCCTCGCCCGGCACGCCGCCGCGACGGTCAAACGGCGACCTTGAAGCGGTGCGGTTATGCGTTGAATCGAAGAATAATATTAAATTGAGACGTCGCGTCTGATACAACGCGTTCTTGACGATTAGGAGCCCTGAACGAAGAAAGTGATAAATATACAGTCCACCTCGGATGTGTCTGAAGGACTGGATTGGAAACTTAACAGTAAAATATCACTTAGGCTATAAATGAAATATCAAACTCACAATCACAGTCACAGTAACGTTTAGCTCGTCACTAATACACACTTACGTGGCGCCGTTCATACCGGCGACGTTATGAAATGATAAGATTCTAACTTTAATCTAATCAAAAAAAAAAACAGGTCGAGTAAACACATCTGAAAATCATATTGTTAAAATTCTGAGGTGGTTCAGATTTAATATTTCATTCCGTTCATATTTCAAGCTTGTTTTCCACTCGTTGAAGTCACATTTCTTTCGCGTGGGATGTCTTAAAAATATCCAAAGGTGGCGCGCGCGGCACTCGTCGACAAAAGTAGTGGAACATGTTTGCGGGTGCCGCGTTTGCTCACCCCGGACAATGAACATTTCCAACGCTCTGCTGGCGCAGCATATCATAGTTTTGGATACGCTTATACTTCACTTGCAAAAACACAGTCAAAACTGAAAACAGTCAATACAGTGTAATAATCCACTAGTTCCACAACTACATTTAAAAAAAAATTCCTTTCTTGAATTAAATAACACCACAACGGCACGAAAAAAAAATGTCTACTTTAACACAGACGGCAGTCTAGCAAAGTAGCCAAGACAACGCTGCACACATCAGAGGTGGAGTCTGCTCCAATCCCACATAATAAAATACGAATATATATAGTTATATTACAAAATTATCATATTTTATAACAAAAACGTGTAAATAAATATTCTAAACACAATTGTAATAAAACAAATGATCGATAAATAAAAACAAAATTATTATTTTTTGTTTCATTTCATAATTATTTGAAAACAACATCGGACTGGAACATAATATTCACTCTGTATAAGCCGCACTGAACAGATGAGTTTACGTGAACAGTGCTTCATAGTTTATTAAAAAATTTCTTACCTGTGTTAGATATCATTATAATATGTACAACGATTAAACGCGTCGTCTGTCCGTTCGGCAAGTTTCCCTCAATCTCTCCGTCACGTCCATGTTTCGCGAGGTCGACAGCAAAACTCTCAATTTTATTCTGAAACAACGATACGAGCGTTTCGTTAATATTACATCATACAAGTGAAAAAAAATAACAGGCCAACGTTTACATTTAAAGAATGTCTCAATTATTCGCAGTAAACAGGGTCCAGGATCGCGAAGATGCAGACTAAAAGACGGCGATCCACAAATGTGAGATGCGACAAAGGGACACGGATAACGGTGTGAATAGTGATACTCGTTCGACCGCGATAGCATTTCGCCGTGTGGATTTGTTCAGCTCCGGTGCACCAGCACTGTATTGTTTGTGATCCTGTTGTTTTGAAGCTGTGATATCGCCGTCTTCAATCGGAAGCGAAGATCTGCCCGTTTGTGTGTGATTTCGGCGGCGACCGCACGGTGGACGGAGGCGTCACACACGAGGTAAGGCGAGCAGACCTTCCGAATCCCGGTTCCCCGAAACCATTGGTCCTTTGACTGGAATCCCTACCCATCATCGACCCTTATATCCAGGTTTCCTGATTTTATTCCTTTACTCCCCCCCCTCTCCCCCGCCGCCCCTTCGAAGATACCGATTTACGACGACCGGGGAACTGTCGTAATCCAATGCGCGGGACGCGCGACCCGGAGATCGCGCATTTCGTTCGGTAGATCCTATCGGCGCAGGATTTACGTTTTCTTTACAGTGAGAATGACTTATTATCCATACATAATTATGGTAACGTATTACCATATACCTCAGGTGTTCTATCCTCTGATTGTGGACTCATTTCTTGGGTCCCGACTCCTTGTGGCGAAACTCAGTATGTTCGGGTAACAACGTATTTACAGTAATTATTAATCACGCACTACAGTGCTAGCCGTTCCCCCAGAGACGGCATCTTATAATGTATTACCCCCACCACTCATCTACTCAATCTCCTGACACGCACACACACACACACATATACATATATATATACATACAAAGTGACAGTTCTCACATTCCTCCCCACTTAACACTTAACACAATCACCCTCTCCTACGTCACACCCACAAAGTCCCCCTGACGCCGGTGGCTGCTACGATGGTGACACCCGGAGCGGGAGTCCTTACTCATCTCGAGACTAGTAGTAGTTGCGCCATTAACATGTGGTGTCAGACGCCACTGCTTCCAAAAAAAAAAAATTGTGTAATTTATGTCATTATTTTCGATATTAAATGAAAATTTTGTAAAAACAATAAGGTTTAAATTCCACTTTAGATTGCAAATATACATTTTTTAATAATTTAGAAAAATTTTAAGCTTTCCTCCCATTTTATTTTAATCATAATTATTTTTATAATTTTCGACGTAGAAATTGTACTTATTACATATCAATAATTACATTTTTTAATATATTCCAAATAATACTGTTGCGTACAAGCATAGATGCCGGTAGAATTCAGGATACAGAAGGAGTTTGGCACTCACCACAATCCGGATTCCGCTGGCACCTCTAAAGTGTGGACTGTATGTTTCAATCACTATTTCGTTAAATATTCCTATAGACAATGACGAGTTCCGACACCGTGTAGACGCGAAGTCTAAAATTAGTATACTATTGTAATAATCGTCTAGGTAAACGTAAACGTATAACCGCACTGTACGGGCCGCTGGAAGCCCTGCGCCCCCGTACTCGGCGGACCGTCGGGTGGAGGGGGTACCGGGCCGCCGCGAGGCTCCGCCCACTCAACAGCGGCAGTATTAGTTTTTATGTAATAACTATTGTAAAGAAAATGATACAACCCTGTAATTTGAATGAATAAAAAGCGGTTGGAAAGGGCGATCGCCCGGAGATAATATTACGCACCTTAAATGTCCGAAGACACCAGAGTCAACCGGCGAATCACCCCTGCAGATTGCAGTTCTCATTCATTGGATTTTTCTAATTCTGAACACAAGTGACAGTATGAACAGTATTAGAACAAAATATTAACTAACTAACTTACCGTCACGCCACGCTCCTCTGTCCAGACATACAATTCTCGCCTCGTGCACATTCATACATCTTCTATTGTTGGCGCTTCTAACCACCACCGTCGTCCATCATCTGGTCTACCCGATCTTGCCGAGTCTTCCGCGGACGTCCTCTATGTCTGGTGCCGTCAACACTTGCGTCATATCATCAGCTTTACATTCTTTCCTTATTTCTTCATTCTTTACTCTGTCATAAATAGATTTTCCGCATATACGCCCGAGTGATCTCATTTCCACCGCATTCAGCCTACTTTCGTTGCATCATTGTAATTCACTAGTCCTACAACACTCCCACTACATATATTTTTACTTTTTTATACATATTTATAATTATCTTTTTATTCCTGTGGATAAATAACACCACAACAGCACGAAAAAAAAACTGTCTACTTTAACACAGACTTCAGTGTAGCAAAGTAGCCAGGACAAGGCTGTATATATCAGAGGTGAAGTCTGCTCCATCCCACACAATAAACTATGACAATGTCTTATGTTTATTATGTATCCACCTCAATTAAAACGAAAATATGTATGTCTATATATATATATATATGTATGTCTATATATATATATATATATATATATATATATATATATATATATATATATAATAAATTGTGTGCCGCTAGTCTTTCCTCGGTTAGATATAATTCCATTCAAAGCGCCGTTCACTTTACTCCCTGCAGTCATCCTCCTTTCGACATCATCCTCAAAGTTTCCTTTAATATTTGCTGTTGTTTTTCTTCAAATCCGATCGACTGTGAGAAGTCAATAATTCACAGCACCGATAAATGTCAAAGAAACGCGAGCCCGAGGCGTATAGCGCATCAATACCGGAAACACCGTGGCCTCGCAGCGGCCTCTGTGCGCGTCCGCAGGGTCGATCGCTAATAGAAACGCACATCAAAAACGTGTGAAGAGTGTATTTGCAAACATCACCAGTTATCCTCGGGACATGTCCAAAATCGCCAACTCAGCGAGGAGATGTTGGACACACGAGCTGCATCACGCAGAAGTGCACTTCAAAATGGTGACTCGTGTCATATTCCAACAATGCAATGAAATATTCAATACAAATAATAATAATAAAAATTGCTAAGAAATTTTTAAAATTCATAACTTCTATGAAATTGTAATTATTCAGAACAGACGCTCTGTGATATTTTAAATATATTCATTAGAAAGATATACATATAAAATCAATTTTATCGAAGAATATTCTTGTTGGACTACCGGGATTCGAACCTGGATCTCTTCCCCTCTGGATAAGGTGCATTATCTAACTATGCTACAGCGACAATATTTTTGGCGACAAATTTTCGAACCTTTTGATATTAATACATTATTTGAAAGAGCCATCTACCTTATTTTTGCGGAATCTCAAATACCTTTGAGTGATCTGACAGCAGACGCCAGAATTATCGATTCATTTTTATTAAATTTTGGACACATTGATACAACTTTATTATTAGGAGGACACATTCTTATTGTGGAGTTGGAATTATTCAGAACACAGCTCTGTCATATTTTAAACATATTAATTAGAAAGATATACATATAAAATCAATTTTATCGAAAAATATTGTTGTTGCGCCATCGGGATTCGTGACTGAATCTCTTTCCTAACCGGGGAGAGGTGCATTATCCAACTATGCTACAGCGACAGATTTTCGAACCTATATGTTACCTTTTTAATATACATACATTATATATTGTACGTGAACCTTTGAGTGATCTGATAGCAGACGCCAAAATTATCAAATTTTGGACACATTGACACAATTGATATTTGTATCAACGTAGTAACATAGCAAAAACTCGTCGATCATTCGGCAGTACGCGTCAGCAGTGACTGTCTCTCGCTAGTTAAAAAAATAAGGGTCAATTATCCCTCGGACAGAAATTGCACACACCACACTGTCGTTTTTGGACAATGCAAACCAATTTGGCAATTTGGTTTGGCACCACCATCTCATGTTCTGTTCATCAACATAGCCATCGATGTGAAAATGTGCTTCGTCAGTAAACAATACGTTATAATAACGAGCACTGTTGATATTTTTATTCCAGTACAGGCTGCAATCTTCCTTATCGCACAATTTCCCGTCGAACTTGAGCCACACGCCACGTGAGGGGTCAGGTTAACCGTTGTCCCTTCACGTCCGAACTCTGACCCATCGCTCGAATCGAACGAATCATCGCACTTTAAATATTGCTCAACCGCGAGCCAGTGACTCGTTGCGACTGGAAAAACCGCAAATCACGCGCGGCGACAATACAATGTGACGGTTTACGAGCAATTACAATTGAATATGTGGATAATTCGGTCAATCCTACTAGTAGAACATACGAGAAGTTATCCAGTCCTAGCGGGCGCGACACACGACTGTTATCAGGAATACTGAGGTGCTAAATTAATTACCGACACCGCGCGCTTATCTCGAACCTGTCTGGCAGGTGTCAGCCTGCCGGTCTCTGGCGTGAACAGTATTTATCTATGGTGCGGATTGACAACGACGAAGATGTGGTGGAAAATGTACGAAAGGGACGACGGCCTGCAAAAATTTAATACTAATTTAACATTTACCCACCGTGTTTGTTTGTATATTTTTAATGTTCCGTCCTCGGGGAGGTCTTAAAATCACAATTCGTTACGACTTCCAGTCAGTTCTCTCTCGTTTGGATGTTAGATCTTACAATCTGACCACCGAAGGGTCTTGCTACAGTTTATAAAGATAGTTCTGGGGATTGTTCTCTTAGCTCAACTTAAATACGGGTTCTGTGCCGGGTAAACAAAGTGATAAATTATATGATATGAAATAATCGTTCGAATGCACACACGCTTACAGAAAACATTAATAATAATAATAATTTAGTACTCTTACAAAAGATTAACGATTAGATAAAACTATTAAAATAACGGTTCCAACTCATAACTCACAGAAAATTAAGAGAGGTTAAAGTTGATAAACTAAAAGATAGAGAGAAAAGATAAAAAAATGTTTTAAATCAATCTTTTATTAAGGTATTGGCAGACGCCGGAGCACATCATCAGGGACCGCGTGATTATGAATGATGCACGTGAGATCATGATTGCGGAATTGGAAGGAATAGCTCATCGGATCCCTCGGAACGATGACGCATTAAGAAATGAAACGGAATCTCGGATATTTTCGGGGATTTATCAGGGTGTGGGTCTCCCGCTGGGGGTTGCTGGGAAGAGCAGTGGCTAGGGAGACCTAACTTGCGACATGAACAGGGTGACGTCGCGTCACGTCAGCTTGTACATGTATGGCTCTGGTGCGATGATATCGGAGCCAACCTGTGACGGTATTAAGATGTTAATAACTTAATGTAATTAAAAAAATATATACGTAGACCAATTGTAATAATAGTCCAGATTTTGTAAAATATTACGCGCGTTACTTTGCCGAGTGGAATCGAAACGAGTAAAAAAAAATTTTTTAAAACTCTCAAAAACGATACGGGATAGGGTGGGACGCTTCGGTAACGTGTTGCGCTTTAAGGGTTGACGAATTTCTTGTAAATAATAATTTAGTAATCTTCATAAGTAAGCTTACATTAAAATTTAAAGATATCGTTAGACAGTTGGTTAAACATAGTTCACGTATGTCCATACATTACGGGAATTAGACTAGTTAGACACACCAAATTACAAGCTCTGTCAAATTCTTAATCGTCTTATAATATCATATCAACATTTCCAACCGAACACTGAATACATCAACTGTATTAAAAATTCACATATCCTTAATAAACTTAAAGTAATATCATTTGTACAGTCGATCTACGAATGTCCCAGTGGTCGATACAAAAAACGTGCGTTATCTAACTGGGTGAATATTATGTTGCAGGCCGATTTCGTTCGGCCGCCATTTTTATTTGGCGAACATTTGTCAGTTCGCGTTCGGTAGTCGCGGAGAGCAGTCGATTACAATTTATTACGGAGTCGTTAAAACAAATGACGGCGACGCTTTAACCGCTAATATGTAATATCGCCACGTGTCGGAAAACTTCTCGGCGGCCGGGCTACTCCCTCGATCAGGTATAAAAGTCTACACGCCAATAAGCCAAAAACAATTCCGACGCTACAGGACAATATTATGAAAATTTTTGTCAAAATAGAACGCAGTTGTGCCGGTGTCATATTCCATACGTAATTGTAATAAATCGAATAATCGATAAATAAAAAAAAAACTATAAAATTGTGTTTAATTACTTAGTTACTCGCAAACGACATCGGCCTGGAACATAATATTCACCCTGTAGTACGACTGACACGTGTCGCCCACTTAAGCTGATAGATTTTTAGAACAAAATAGAAACAGACTCGTTAAACTATAACAAAATCACCTGCTCGTCAAATCGTACAATCTTAGCTAGATATTGATATGTCGACGATATATTTTGTATAGGGTCTTTTAATAGGGACGCTCAAAATTTGTTAGGTTATAGCAGCCATGTTGTTAAAGTGACATCTGTCAAATTTATTGTCAATTGTTAAGTAGTATACGGCAAATCACCACGGAAGGTTGAACAAACGTGTGCAAATCATCAAATTTTGAGGGCAATTTGACAATCGATTTGAGGGCACGGTTATCTGGCGCGACGGTGACGCGAACTGGCCACAGAGATCGTGCGATTTAACGCCTTTAGACTTCTTCCTTTGAGGCTATCTTAAATCGCAAGTCTTTACGAATAAGCCGCAAACAATTGACCCCCTCAAAGTCGACATAACAAACGCCATCCAGCAAATTTAGCCAGATTTATGCGATAAAGTCATAGAAAATTGGACCTCCCAAATATGCCACCGAGCAAAGCCGCAGCGGATATTCGAACAACGTTATATTCCACACTTAATGCCATAAAATATACTTTCAAATGAAAGAAAAATTGAGTGAATATCTCACATACAACCTGTTTAACTTACATTTTAAAATCGAGCGTCCTAGTTGAAAGACCCTTCATATTCAGGGGCGCTGATAGACAATTAAATTAATTTCTCGCTAAAGCGTGGACAAGGCACCTTTTCAAAAAATCATTTACATATGTGAAAAAAACGATTTTTAATTAAAAAAAACAAAGATAATTGTACAACTATAAACAGTTGATGTGTAAAGCGCCCTTGAGGTCCAAAGTTTTTACAAAAATGGCGCTATACAAATTATCCATTATTATTTATTATTAATAGTTAATAATATTTTATTATTAGAACACATTATTATTGTGAAGTTGGAATTGTTCAGAACAGACGCTCTGTGATATTTTAAATATGAATTAAATATATTAATTAGAAAGATATACATATAAAATCAATTCTATCAAAAAATATTGTTGTTGCGCCACCGGAATTCGAACCTGGATCACTTTCCAAACCGGGGAAGGTGCGTTATCCAACTATGCTAAACTGTCTGGCGATGATGTGTCGGACGCCCACTAGGGGAACATCCCGCTAGGCTACCGGGCGCGTGGAACGAGAGATTCATTCTGGTTCCGTGACTGGTGTCTTCAAAAAGTTCAATTTTAGTGTCACTTACATATTTTTAGGAGAACAAATTCTTATTGTGAAGTTGTAATTATTCAGAACAGACGCTCTGTGATGTTTTAAATATATTAATTAGAAAGATATACATATAAAATCAATTTTATCGAAAAATATTGTCGTTGCGTTACCGGGATTCGAATCTGAATCTCTTTCATGTTTTCAAGAAACATTATCAACCGTATTAAATATAAAAAAATTTAAATAAAGTAATACATATGACAGGAATATTTTTAATATTCTCAAACTGAGCTAAACGCCTATATTAAGACACAGGCTAACTGTCACGTGCCCAAACTGTTGCACAAATATTCCATTTGTTTTTAGCACCAAAAATATACAACGGAAAGATTGGAAACCATAGTCTCGCATATTTTTCACGAAAAGTGCAGTTCTGGCTCCACGAAATGGGGAGAAATTACGCCCAAGAACTTTTAAAGGTCTAAACCTGAGAATTAAACTGCTATATTGAAATACCTAATTGCATCTCTTGATTAACATTTATATATATTTACATTGAGGAAAACTATCTGTTATAATACAGTGAATTACTAGTGCAGCGGGCAGGGTACGCAAATATATATCTTACTGATAATAGAAATATGACGCAACACACACAGTAATTAACTAGGTGAAGATTAATATTAATTTGTAAGAGTAATACGTCAGATCGTTGGACATTATTTATCAATGTTAGTACATAATGCATATGAAAAGTGAACCTAATACTAATTATACTAACTTGGTGGTCTCCCGGAACGTGGCGCGAACATCCGACCACTAGATCGTATTGCCAGCGTCTTAAGCACTAGACAGACAAACTGCTACTGACTAAATAATTGTGCGTGCAGTACAAAGTCAAGTAGTGACTTTGAACCGTTTGCAACATAATTTGCTTAATTTTTTATAAATTTTTATTTAATATGAGTTTATATTCACATAAATTATTTTTTTTTTTATTATATAATATACTCAGGTAACAAGCGATATTAATCTTTGCACCTTCAGTCAAGGATTATTTGATATTAATAATATTTTCAAGCATCGGCGTTTAGATATAGGATGTAGAGCGGAAAAAAATCAAAATTAAATTGTAATTGTTCGTAAACCGTAATATTGTATTGTTCGGCGCGCGTGATTTGCGCAATGAGTCACTGGTTTACGGTTGAGCAATATTTAAAGTGCGGTGATTCGTTCGCTTCAAGTGATGGGTCAGAGTTCGGACGTGAAGGGACAATGGTTAACCTGACCCCTCACGTGGCGTGTGGCTCAAGTTCGACGTGAAATTGTGCGATAAGGAAGATTGCAGCCTGTACAGGAATAAAAATATCAACAGTGCGCGTTATTTTCAAAAAGAAACTAATTTCACCCGTACAAACTGCAAATCGTGCAGTTTCTCAACGAAAATTACTTATTATTTACGTTTTGGAACAGCACGAACGCTCGGAAACATATTGTTTACTGACGAAGCACATTTTCATATCGATGGCTATGTTAATAAACAGATCATGAGACACTGGTGCCCCGAAAACCCGAGGGAACACCATCAAAAACGTTTGCATTGTCCAAAAACCACAGTGCGGTGTGTGCAATTTCTGCCCGAGGAATAATTGGCGCTTATTTTTTTAACCAGCGAGAGAAAATCACTGCTGACGCGTATTGCCGAATGATCGACGAGTTTTTGGTAGCGCAATTTCAGCAGGACGAGGTCACTCCGCACACAGCTAGAGTTTCAATAGAGAAGCTGAGGGGAACTTTTCCCAATTAATCAGCAAGTACGGAGACATACCCTGGACACCTCGGCCACCGGAGACCTTACACCGTGCGACTTTTTTTGTGTGGATACCTCAAGTGGAGAGTTTCCAGCGACAATCCTCCAACAATTCAGGCCCTGCAAGAAAATATTGCTGCCGTGGAATATGTTTGTTGCTTCGCTCTCGCGTGTTCGCAAATTTAAGAGTCTCTCGAGAGAAATGGACGGCATTTAGATGACATTGTTTATAAAACGTGTGTATAAATAAAATATGATAATTGTTCGGGACATATATTTATTCTTGAACTAAAATAGTGTACTGTGCCTTCCACCTCGCCTCACTTTCCACACCCGGCACGCCGCCGCGTCAGTCGAACGGCGACCTTGAACCGGTACGGTAATTGATGAATCGGAGTGTAATATTAAATTGAGACGTCGCGTAGTACAGTGCATTCTAAAGGACGGAAGATTGTGATAAAATCAAAATTTACAGTCCACCTTGGAGATGCCAGAAGAACTGGATCGTGGTGAGTGCAAACCTCCTTCCGAATATCCCGTTTCTTCCGGCATCTATGCTTTTACGTAACAATAATAAGATTGAAGTTTTTTTTAAATTTAATATTAAACTTGAACATTTTTCGCCAGACACCCTTTATATGGTATTTATAAAAAAAAAAATTAGAAAAAACTACCCCGGACCCTGTGACATGACGTGCACGAATATAATTGTCAGTGTTGCAAATAAGGCTTTGATAAATTATTATCAAAGCCTTATTTGCAATGATTAGTATTAACTCAGAAAAAATAGATATACTCCGATCAGTACAATGCTGAAAGATCTGAATATTTTTATATATATTATATATATCTGAATATATTTAAGCGGAACATATGTTTTAATAACAATGGTATTTATTTACTAAATCATCAATAAGAAAATATCGACATGAGCACGAGCGCCGCACGAGGGGAAGGGATAGACCGAGACTGCCGTTCGGGAAGAAGTCCAAATCTCAGAAATCGATCATGTACAGTGCGGTGGAGATCTTTAATGAAATGTCAGAAAACATAAGAAGGGAAGAGAAATTGAATAGATTTAAAATGAAACTGACTAAATATGTTATAATAAAAGAAAAGACTTTAATATTGTATATATTACAGCGTATATAGGAGCGCTTATGTATGCACTATGTTAAAAGTTACATAAAAAAATCATTTATCATTTTAACACCTATGTGCATTCTGGCTACTTTAACACAGACTTTAGTCTAGCAGAGTAGCCAGGACAACGCTGTATATATCAGAGGTGAAGTCTACTCCACCCCACACAATAAACCATGTACTATGTATGTTTATTATGTATCCACCTCTGTTAGTACAAAAATATGGATGTCAAAATATAAATAAATAAATACAGGGTGGCCCAAAAAAAAGTGAGAACATCACGTAACGTACTCGCTTACCATCACGCCGTTTCCCCGTGGGGGTAGGCAGAGAGGATAGAGCGCCACACTCCTCTGTCCTGACGCACGATTCTCGTCTCATCCACATTCATACGTCTTCTCATACAAGCTCGCCGATTGTCGAGGCTTCTAATAGAACCATCCTCCATTATCAAAACATAATATATAATTAATTATATTCTTTAATGTCATTTTTTGCGCAATATTTAGCTAATCATAAATCATTAAAAAAATCCACCCCGCACTGCATCATCTAGCGTAGGTTTAAATCCGCCCTGTCCGGTGGCCGCGCGCCTTGCATTTCTGGCCGCGCGAGACGGAGCTCCGTCCCGCCGTCACGTCCGGTCGTGCTGTAGAAAAAGAAGTGGTCTCACTTTTTTTGGGCCACCGTGCAGACCGCCCGTTTTGCGGAAAACGAAAACTACGGCAGTCTTCGATCGGAAATCGATAAAAAAAAAAAAAATCTGAAAAATTCACCTTCCAAATGGGTCAATACGATTTGTCAGCCAGTCGTCGGGGTCCGCCACTGAATTTAAAAATGACAATTTTAAAACAAAAAAATACACGCACACACACACACACACACACACGGACGAAATCTACCGAATTTTTGCGCCAGAAAGCCAGTGCCGTCACCGTTCACTTTTACCTCGAACAAGACCATTTAAGAGCCATATAATATTAATAAATTTCTATTAGTACGATTACGTCTAGCTGATTTCCTTGCATTCAAATGGTCCCATGTGTTTTAAATGATTGAAAGCCAGACGCTATATATCACGCGTCACATTAGCAGCCTCCTGAGATTCGACACAGGGCGAATGCGGTCCAAGTCAAAAATTTACTACACCAACGACAGGCCGATGTTATTTTTGAATAACAATAAAACGAAACACAATTTTTTAATTCGGTTTTTATTTAACGATTGTTTGGTTTATTACAAATGCGTGCTCCTTTAACCATATTTTATATATTTGTTATTTCAGAAATTTTGTCCTGTAGCATCAGAATTGTTGTTAGCTTATTGGCGTGCGTAGACTTTTCCTTTCAAGTATCTCCACAGAAAATAGTCGGCAGCTCGGGCTGTGTGTGAGGTGGCACACGTGTTGCAGGCCCAATCGACCCAATTCGGCTACCAAGAAGTTTTCCAACATGTGACTATATTATATATATATATTGTTACGTCGTGCGCCGTCATCCAGCGCACAACGCCACCAGCTAGACTCAGTCTGTGAGTACATTAGACTTGGTGTCGGAATGCCTATCTCAGATGTGTGGGGGAGGTCTCATTGACCATTGTCAAAATCGTCATTGTAACATGTAGAGGGTTCCCGATCTTTCCGTGGCCGGACCAAAGCATCTCTCGTCTACTGGAGGTTTCCAGTGGACCAACCTTGACGTCAAACCGTGCTCGCTTCACTACCATTCACGCTTCACAGCCTCCCGCTCGTTCCCGCGGAGGGTCCTTCCTTCCTTGACACACACGGACAGAACAAGGCCCAAATATCTCTTGTCCTGCCGTAATTATAATACTCAGACTTATTCGTCGCCATTTCTCGATCTCTTACACCAATACTCAGATCTCGGCGGAGCGCCGCTTGGCGTCCGCCCACACGCCCGCCCAGCTCGGGCGCTCGCTACGAAGTCCCCCTCCTTCCTCCGACCTCGCTCTACCGGCCGCGCCTGCTCGCACCGGAAAATGTCGCCTTCGGTCTTCGCGCGTATTTTCGAATGTCACAATATATATACCATTAATGATTAAAGCATTGCCATCATTTGTTTTAATGATTTCAACACGTTGTTGTGGCATTAGATGCTGTATAATAAATTGTAATCGACAACTCTCTACGACTACCGAATGCGAACTGACAAATATCTGCTAAAAAAAAATAACGGCCAAACATAATATTCACCATGTATATTGTCTGCGAAGCTTATTTAGTTTTTTACTATTGATAATCAACCCTTGATAAAATACTACACTACTTTTTTCTACCTCTAGAGTTAATTAAAATATATATATGTTTCGTTGTTGTTGACTTGGCCCCCCATACTCCAGAGTCCTTCAATTATCAATTGTTAAAGGTTACTTTAGCAGATCACAGAACAGACACATTTCATTTGTCCCCTTCACGCGACGGCCCCGTACTGGCAGGCAGAGAGCCGTAGAATAATCAGCACCGTCACATTTCCAACACCACATTTCGAAGGCGTCAAGTTTATTTCTCTTTTAGTTTTAATTTTTTTTTTTTTAATTTCGTAGATGAAGTAAAAAAAAACACGCTTTACGTACCATATCACCGCGATCGAATAAATAAATAAATGGAAGAAAAACATATCTAACAATGGACATTATAAAGGGTGTTTTTTTTAGACGTATATAACTTTAAAATGCAATAAAACACATAAAAAAATCATGTGTTACGCGCCAAATACTCAAAGACTGCATTCCAGGATAACCACTACAAGAGATTGCCGCTAGAAGGAAGGACGCGCAACAAATACTCAACCTAATAACGGTATTGGCTTTATTGGAAAGATTATTTTATACTATTAGTGTTTAAATATGATTTCGCGGCTGGCTCCAATATACCAAGATCTGGAAGTACCGTGTAACGCGACAAATGTCGGCTTCCAAGTCGTCTATCGTCTCTGGTTTATCGACGGAGACTAGTCACTTCACATATCCTCACAGAAAATAATCCAAAGGAGTTAAATCTATTTATCGAATGTTTCCTTCGATAAATAGACTGTGTCGCGAGCTGTGTGTCATGTTGCGTCGTCCTGTTGAAGTCGCAGCTCTTCCACATTAATGCCATTCAATTGGGGAACGAAAAAGTCAGTAATCGTGGATCTACAGCGCTCTCCATTGACAACAGCCTCTTCTGTGCACACTATGCGACGTCTCTGCGCATGCGTATTATCAATTAGAGCATGCGTAGTGCGAAAACGATCCATGGTTATTCCAATTACTTATTCGGATGGACGATTATATCGACCATAAAATGGAAGATAAGTTTCGCGAACTGAACCACGATTATCGAAATAAATTTGCGGGCGTTAGCCTTTTCGCGGTGAAATGGCAAACCAAACTGAGCACAAATCAGCTGTGAGCCGTCAAATCGGCTTGACGCTTGAAAAAGTGTCGCAAATTTTGAAAAACAAACGTGGCGAGAAGTTATGCATCAATATAATAATAATAATAATATTACCAAGTCGTCAACCCACGGGGATTTCCATGGTATCTCACTGGGCCTGTCCGCCATTTGACCTCGGAGCGGTCCACCTTCAGGTGTTTGCCAACGTCCACGTACAAAAATGACTGTATTATCGGATTCTTCGAACAATTTATTGCAAAATAGACCGCCGCGCGTATATGTCGTCCTCTTCAAACAAACTTGTTATCGCGTAAAGGTAAATGTTTTATCTTATCAACATTTTTAATGGAGACTGCTGTATGTATAAATATATTAAATAATTTTGACGGATAATTTGAATCTCAACCGTCTGGCAGTTCTTCAATTCCACACCTGAAGAAATTCGAAGGTTTAGAAGTGCAATAGTCAACAATCAAATTGCGAAGAACGACGTTAGAGATAGAGAGAGGAACATTCGAAACTCTGATGGAACGAGAATCGGGAGAACAAGGCGAGTTCTTCAACAGACTTCTTAAATTGTTTAGTTTTATATCAAAAACGCAATAATCAATTTGTAAATAATACATTTATAGTCTTATAAAATACGATAATTTTAATTGCCCATCGAATTTTTAATACGCCGCTCGATCCGGCTATGGCCGAAAAATGCCGAAAATATTTGTTTTCACGCTTGTCCTGGAGCCGGAAAACATGTGGATCCACTGAATTTCACAGGTGGGTCGTGTTATCTCGTTCTGGTTGGTCTTTCGGCCAGCACCACTTGTCCCTAATTGCTTCCTGCATCCCTTATTTCCCCATCCCTTCGTGTAATAACACTTATCATTCGTAACCCCATCCGTCCAGCTTATTTTGTGGATCTACTCTGTAGATCCTCAACTCAAATGTTTCAAGTCCAGTGTCCATGCTTCCATAGCATCCGACCATTCGCATTCGTAATTCAAGATTGAGATAACGACTGCAGAAAGAAAAGAGAACCAATAAGGATATCAGGGAATAAATGTGAAAATTTTCCGAATATCTATAAAATATACAGCCCTTTATAACGTAAATGTACATCATGTGAAATGATGTAGATGTTATGTATCTACCTTACCTACCTACCTACCTTCGAGGCCACATCCTTATTTTATGGTCAACCTCAACCTTTTTCGATTTGCAGAGAGACATGTGTTCCAACTATTATTTTAAGGGTTTAGTCTTATTTTATTATTTAAGCTTTCTGTAAATGGATGTGTACTGAAACGATTATAATTTATGACTTGGTTTACCCGGATTTAAACTATCTTCGAGAAATACCTTTTTAAACTATAACACAGGCCTTCAGAGACCAGATCGTATCTGACATCCGAACGAGAAAGAACTCAAAGTCTATTCGTTTCAATACATCTCCGTAAACACGCTTCCTTATAAATTTGTGCATTTATAATATTCCAATAAACGAATTATTTACAAGTACCGAGTCGTGATTTTAAGACCTCCCGAGGAAGGAACATAAAATAGATAAATCAGAAGAATGTGTATGTGTGCCCCAATAATCACCCATTACTCACATGTCCGTTTGACGATCACAGAACGTGTTGTGTATATGTGCTCAGTACATCCATTTGTCATCACAATAATATAACGTTTCCCCATCTATTTGTATGACTTTCTGGACATCTAGGTTCTATTGGATCCGTATGGCTGTACAGTGCTCCATTAAACGTTAGTCATCTCATCTACGGTGATTCAATGTCCAAAATTTTGGTGACAACATATGGTCCCTGACCTTCGACGAAGGTCCCGCACGAAGAACGAGTCTTGTTAAAAAATGTGCGCACGCTATATTTTTTTGCCAAATTGTGTGCACACATTAGATGTAACGTTGCCTGCCTCCATCGTGTATTAGTTGACCATAATAGTTGAAGAAGAAATATATGAAAAACTGACAAGAGCTTGAAGAGTAATATATTTATTAAATGCCCTTCTTATTTATAAACGATATAAATCCCTACATTATGGTTTAAATAAAACACAAAATAAATAATTGTTTAAAGATCAAACGTCAATATATACATACATATATCACAAAATACCAAAAGAGGGCCACGGAGAAGAATAACGTATGTAGGAAAACTTACAACAGATTTATTAAATTCTTGTAAAGATAAAAAAAATAACCCTGCCTTTTAAACAAAAAAAAAAAACAATATAAAAAAATATATCTTGAATAATAAGTCAAAAATACGCCCAAGAAGAAAAAAGCAGAGTCTACGAGTTGAGTTGTCGAGGATTGTGACGCATTTTACAACGGACAGAGCGGAAGAAGAATAAGAAAAAGATTGGAAGAGCACAAGAAGGGATGAAAAATTTTAAATATGTTATAATAACAATAAAAACATAATAAATATTCAAATACCGCGCCCGTTACATCCCTTATCTTATCCATTTTAACACCAAACACACCATATACAGTGAAACCCTCTTAATAGGTTTTCCCGCCTAATAAGATCACATTCGGTCCCGAAAAAGTCTCATACAAATCACGTATTTTTTTATTCATCAAATAATAAGTTTCCCGCCTGAGAAATTTAAATATTTAACTCAATTTATCCATACAAAAAAAAACCCTTGTAATACGTTTATTGCAGAAGTAATTATGTTTGACGTTTCTAAAAATGAATGCGGTAGTCCAACAACGGGTGCAATAAAATTAACTTTGTTATTGTATCATAAAAGTTTATCCATATACAAAAACGGTAATATTTGAATAGGTCAATAAAACATAGTGCCCGGGAAAAATAAATTAATAAAACAGATAAACATAAACAATACATGTAATACAATACCAGAGCCGCATTGGTAATTTTGATTTATTTCCACTAATATCTAATCCACCTTTAAATATTCTTAATTGCTCAGGAGGCAGAAAAACCCTTAGAATAAATTCTTAACATACGCAACAATTTACTTAACTCTTAATGAATATAAATAAAATATTTTCATTTCTTATTTGTCATAATATATGTGTAATGTTAGTTAAAATACAATATTTGATGTCATTTTCAAATAAACCATGGAAATATTGAAATCACTGTTAATAAGTTTTCCTGCTTAAGAAATTTGAATTCGATTGTATTAAGAGGGTTTCACTGTATCACTGTCTGTAAGTGCTTTTAATTTTAGTTGAACCATAATATTGATAATGGGAAGATGTTCCCCAAAACGTTATACATCATTTAACACAATGACAAGTGTAGTGGAATACAATTTACAATGCCTCCTTTCGAAAATAATCTAGTTTCAATACTAACAGACATTTAAATTTCAGAATAGCTAAAAATTATTACTATTGATCGAATCTTAATATAAATGATAGCAACTGACTTTGAATCGTCAATTTATATTTAAAAGATTTTTGTTTGTTAATAGCAGAATTTATAAAACAAAATGATGCAAACCGACACAAGCACGAACATCATACGAGAGAAGAGATAAACTGAGACCGAGATTCAGGAAGAAGGGTAAATCTCAGATGAAGATTTTCAATGATTATAGTAAAAAGGGAAATTTTGATATGTTTCCATCAGTCGGTAATAGTTATCTGTCTGATAGATCATAGATTATGAGCCCAATTTAAAATACAATCGGAATATTCACTTGACACGATTTAAAATGCAAAATAATGTATTATATAATCAAACTACAACAAAACGGCATTAATTTGAATGAAAATTAAACTCTGAATTAAATAAGCGTTTTGATTTCCTGTTTATTATTATTCTGTTGTAGCGTGCGACCTTCCTCGAAAACGAGGTCTCATTTCCCGAAATATCAAAACTGGGTCACTGCACTTGCAAAGAGCGGTGTGCAAAATTCTGGAGACACTTTGCTGTAAATACAGAAAAGGTAACATATCGATGCCTCAATCTGCAAAGCGGCTGAATCAATTTTTTAAAAATGTTCAGGAGCAACGGATAACTGTTTAATTTTGTAATTAAACGGATTACGACAATTTTAAAACACGTTTTGGCAGATTGTTTACGCTGAAACAGGGTGGCCGAGAAATGCAATAAATATGATTTCTGCAGACGTCTCTAATGTCATTAACACTTGTAAACATTTTAAAGTTTTTCAGCGCTTATTTATTATTTGGGATGGGAATTTTTGGCTTTTAGTGTACCGTAGAGTGTCTTATATTTAAAGAGTACAATGTCCTAGATATGAGACAAATCATTATGTTGAGACTCGTTCAATATTTCCACGCTGACAACGACTCACCCCGATACAATAAATCATGGACACAACGCAAGACAAACAACGAACATCTACACGCTAGTTCCGAGAGCAACAACGACATTTTATCAAAGATTTTACATGTTCTTAGCTCCGGAACAGTACGGTAAGATTACACAAATATGGACTCAATACATGATCCAATCAGGTAGAGATGAATCAGAAGCGTGGCTATCTAACATTCTAACATAATTTATACAATACGTATACTAATAATTCACTAGTCCTACAACAGTCCACTACGTATTTTTTATTATATTTATTTCTGTCGATGATTTAAATAACACCACAACAGCACGAAAAAAAAACTATCTACTTTAACACAGACTTCAGTCTAGCAAAATATTATAATATATTCACCTCTGTTATTTTTGACCATGGGTGGAGTTAGCTGCTTTCCAGATTATAGTATCTTTAAATTGTCTGTCTTTAAATTGGAAGATGGATGATCTTTTAAGTACGCCTCCGCACGATTATTGGTACGACTAAGGTTCAATAGTCAATACAGTACAAAATGTCACTTCTGGGATGGATTAAAAGATTCATCAGTTCAACTGTGTTGTTTCTCACATCGACTGCTGCAGCAGCACTATATTGTCGGTTAATGAAGAAGAAATCCAACTATTGTCAGTGCTGTGAAATAAAGCTTTGAAAATCAACCGATGCAATGTTGCAAGATCTTAATATGATGTCCTTTGAGCGGAAAATATATTTTATAATCCTCACAAAATAAATATCGGCAGAATTTATAAGAAAAATGGATGCAAATCAACGTGAGAACGAATATCATACAAGAGGAAGAGACAGACTGGGACTGACATTCAGAAAGAAGGCTAAATTTCAGAAAATGAAGATTTGTAATGAAAAGAAAGGAGAAATTAATCTAAGCAAATATGTACAAGTTAAATTTTGGTAAACGGGGAAATATTAATATTGTTTGTATACAGTTATGTACGCACTAGATAAATAAATAATCTATTTTAAAGAGAACACATTAATTGTATTAAAGTAATGTACAGAAGTGAGGCCTGGAGCTGGCAGAAGAGGAACGAAATGCAGTGGAAATGAAATCATAAAAGAGAAATAAGGAAAGAATGTAAAGCTGATCTTAGTACAGTGAGTAAGATTGAGAAAGGATCGGATGAATGAGGAGAGAACGGTAAGGAAGATATATGACGCGAGTGTTGATGGCGACAGAAGTAGAGGACGTCCGCGGAAGACACATTCTTATTGTGAAGTTGTAATTATTCAGGACAGACGGTCTGTGATATATTTGTAATTAATACATTAATTTAGTATTTAAAATATCACAGAGCTGTGTTCTGAATAATTACAACTTCACAATAAGAATGTGTTCTCCTTAATATATAAGTTGTATCAATGTGTCAAAAATTTAATAAAAATGAATTGATAATTCTGGCGTCTGCTATCAGTTTACTCAAAGGTATTTGAGATTCTGTAAAAATAATGTAGATGGCTTTCAAATAATGAAACGACAGATGTATTCATTTGAAAAAGTGAAACATATAGGTTCGAAAATTTGTCATGAAAAATACTGGCGTCATAACACAATTAGTAGTGTACTTCCCCGGGTTGGAAATAGAGATCCAGGTTCGTATCCTGGTGACGAAAATACAATATTTTTCGATAAAATTGATTTTATATGTATATATTTATAATTAATACGTTAATTTAGTATTTATACTATGAAGAGTACTCAAAAATTACAAATAAATAAATGGTAGGATCGTGCAGATGACAAAGACGTCGGTTAAACATAAGTTCATGATCCTGCGTACAGCATATTATATAATATCCTCGGTCACAACATAACCTAAATCAACACGCACTGTACGCCACTGAAATTAACCATCCTGAAAATGTACTGCACCAAGTATATACTCAAAAAATATCTTGTTATGTAAAATGATTTAATCATTATTTGTAAGAACAGACTTGTCCAAAAATGATGATCAAACTTCACAACATCAAGGTGAAGTTGCAACGGAATAATTTGCACATTTCTCACGAATGACCGGACCCGATGTGCGCGGCGACCTCGAACACCCGGGCCCTTGTAACGCAATAAAATACCAAATTAGAACTGTCCAATACAACGATACTCCGATTAGTGAAGGATCCGCAACGGTGCACTTTGTAATTTGAAATTAGTGCTGGCCTTCGTGTCGTTTTTTTTTTTTTTTTACCAACGGTTCCTTTTCGCTTCCTGCAACGCGTAAATTCTTTCTGATTGTTTGCTCGTGATCTAATAAATATAATAAAAAAATAGCTTTGTCTCTATGAGATATCTATAATTTGTTTAATAACAACGCCTTTGCAGGTAAAAATACAGTAATCGCGTGTTCTTGGACATATTCTAATACTGGTCAAAATAAGAATACAAAAAAATTGATTTTTCAGACGTATTCTAGTGTGATATATTAAAAAATAACATTATTGCTTTAAAATAATTTTAAAAAAATCAGATTCTTATAGTGCTATAAACGAATTATCAAATTTAACCCATAGATGGCGATGGTGTAGAGGTACTCGAAGCGAGTCCACATACTAACAACTTTAAAACATTTGATAAATGTGGAGATTGAGGTGTTTGAATTGGTGATCGCTTGAGCCAGCCGTTACACTACACCCATTAAATATAGTAATAAAATAGCTGAGATATCTGATATTTGTTTAATAGCAGTGCATCTGTAGGTAAAAATGCAGTAATTGTGTGTTCTTGGACATATCTAATATTGATAATATTATTAGTAATTTCGCAATTCATAGCTTTCTAGATCCTTCCACAACTACTTATTTTCAAGCTTGTAGTATGGAAATGTCTCTGTATCACATACAGAATAAAGACTATTTCTTTACTCAGGCGCAGGTTTTTCAAATAGAATAATAATACAAAAAAAAAAACTCAAGGTATGTTTGTAAAATGAAGACACGTTTACAGGGTATGGTGGAAGTGATACAGAACAACACGTGTTCCGATACACGGGAACCGGCCGACGCAGCAGTGCAGGTGTTCCGTTTCACCGACAAATATGTCCCATAAAAAAATATCGTACATCACTTTAAAATCTTTTCTGCAATTATAAAGACCGGAGCTGCTGTGGTTGATTCACATCTGTCAATGAATACACAAATCAGCAAAACTGTCGGTGCACGATGACATCGACTGAGACAGATTACAAGTACTCATTGTGGTGTCGCGTGTGGACTGTTTTAACAGCATAAACTCTGCAGCACAGATAATATATGAAGTTTCTAAATTATCTTATATAATATCCCTTTTACATTCCCTGAAAGAGTTGAATTTAGATTGTGCCGGTTGATGGTCAAGGCGACACACAACATGGCGCCTTCAAGAGCTTTGTTGTCGAGACAATTTGAATAGTAGACATCAAGCTCTGAGGTCAGCTTCTAGTTCAGCCGCAGGAAGGGTTGTAGAACCGACCAGTCTAAGGGCATTTGCGGTGGCAGGCCCAAATGCGTGGAGCTCTTTGCCCTCCGTCATAAGAAACAGTGACTATTTAAGAAGAAACAAAAAAACGCATCTTCAAAATTCAAAAAATCATTTCCGTAAGCGAAAATAACAATTTTTAATTTTAAAAACAAAGATAATTGTGAGAACTGTCACTTCGTATGTGTGTGTGTGTGTCAGGAGAGTGAGTAGATGAGTGACGGGAGTAAAACATTATAAGAGGCCATCTCTGGGGGACAGCTCTCTTCCATCACGGATCCGCTTGAATAACTAGTCTATCACTGAAGTGTGTAATTAATAATTACTGTAAATACGTTGTTGAAATAAACTGAATATTGTTACCCGAACATACAGAGTTTCGCTACAAGGAATCGGGACCCAAGAAATGAGTCTCTAATCAGAGGATAGAACATCTGACGTATATGGTATACTTTCTAAAGTTACCACAATAATGTGCAGGGTAGACCAAAAAAAGGGAGAGCATTTCGTAAAATGTGATATAATTACATCAAAATTAGATTAATTATATCAACAATAGCTTCAATAGTTTACTTATTTACCTATATTACGTTTTATTTCAACAATTTCCGGTCGCCATCTTTGATTATCAATTTTTCCATTGTTTATATTTGGTTTTTTCTGGAATAATAAAAATCACCACAGAAGACCGTATTCTGATCAAAAATATGCAAATTGAAAAACATCTGGGTGCTAGGGAAATGATCTAAGAGTTTCAAAATAAAGCCTGGAGTATAGCTAGACATTACAGCAGGACGGAGCTCCATCTCACACGGCCAGAAATACAATCGACTTTCTTCATCGTGAGAATGTTAATTTCATCGAGCCGGGCGAGTGGCCACCGAACAGCCCAGATTTAAACCCACTAGATTATGCAATATGCAATTATAATTAATTATATTATGTTTTGAAATAACTCACGTGTTACGAGATGTTCTCACTTTTTTTGGACCACCCTGTAAAACTATAAATAGTTTATTTGTAAAGCCGCACTTGAGTTGAATTTTTTTATGAAAACGGTGATATAAAAATTATCCAATATAATAATTATTATTAATGCTTATTAATGAGTGTAAGGTGTATGTCTTGGTCACATTATTAATAAGTCAATAGAACTAATAATAACTATCTAAGAAAGCAACGTACCGAATTATGTATGCGTACAAGATACAGACGAAGTACATCCTGTCTTAAAAAACTAAAACAATGGTATATAAAAAAGGTCTGAATCGGACAGCTCTGTCAATAAAATTTGAATAGTCAAAGCAGAGATTTGGTGAAATGTTTTCACATAATGTGAAAACTTCTGCAATAGAGATGTTAATGTAGATTTATAAATATGTATTTAAATATATTATATCTTTTTTATGGTCTCCAAACTGGGAATAAGATCCCATGGACTGCATCGATTACAATAATGATCAGTTGACGCGATCCGAATTGGATTCGAGAGAGGAATATTGTAAAAAGGGATCTGGTCTACCTTGTTCTCGATCCTGGATTGGACGTGGTTTTATCATATCACTGCACTTACGAAACTGTTGAGAACACAGCTTCTTCGTTGTCCGAGTGTTACGCACGGCACCGCTTGACAGTTCGGTGTTAGAGGGCGGTCTGTACCCCCGTCGGCGAGATCCCTAAGTCATTGGTTGGCCAGATCGGGACAGGTATATATAGGGTCTTTTAATAGGGACGCTCAAAATTTGTTAGGTTATAGCAGCCATGTTGTTAAAGTGACATCTGTCAAATTTATTGTCAATTGTTAAGTAGTATACGGCAAATCACCACGGAAGGTTGAACAACGTGTGTAAATCATCAAATTTCATTATCAAAGTTACGAGCGATTTGAGGGCACGGTTATCTCGCGCGGCGGTGACGTGAACTGGCCACAGAGATCGTGTGATTTAACGCCTCTAGACTTCTTTCTTTGAAGCTATCTTAAATCGCAAGTCTTTACGAATAAGCCGCAAACAATTGACCCCCTCAAAGTCAACATAACAAACGCCATCCAGCAAATTTAATCAGATTTATGCGATAAAGTCATAGAAAATTTGACCTCCCAAACCTGCCACCGAACAAAACCGCAGCGGATATTCGAACAACGTTATATTTCACACTTAATGCCATAAAATATACTTTCAAATGAAAGAAAAATTGAGTGAATATCTCACACACAACCTGTTTAACTTACATTTTAAAATCGAGCGTCCTCGTTGAAAGACCCTATATATTAAGGTTTATATTGGAAGGAGAAATACACAGGGAGTGGGTACTCGACTTGCATCAACAAGGATATTGAACGGAACTGCCATAAAATAGATAGAGGCATTTGAAATATGATTTTTTGCTAAATATACTAACTAGGTTTCATAGGAAAAGCGCTCCGTCTGTGAAGACTGAAATATATTATCCCGCAAGAGTAAATACAGTGAAACCCCGATTTCACATACCTGGAATTCACATTTTCCCTTTATTTGTGTGTTATTTTATGTTGTTTTTGTATATCACAAATTCTATTTCATGTTTGTCTTTCCCGCGATTTACATCTAAAATTGATAGAAATTTGTTCACTATACGCCCTGGAGCCAAGAGTGTGTCGGTCGTTTGTTTGTCGTAACGTAATAACACCTACGTAAATTATTGTTATTATTATTTGTTAACTTTGTTTTATTAACCACTTATCGAGTTTAAATACATCGACCGGTTTCGAAAAATACCATTCTCTTCTTCAGGATGTCATAACTAACTGAAAACATGTATTATTGTTTCTTTACCAGAATCTATTTTTAAAAAAACAATTAGGTTTTCCGCTGTATAATTTTTAATGACGAAACTTAGAATATATGTGAGTTATAATCTTCAGTAGCATAGTGTCCTACTTATAAAACAAGAAAATCTAAAAGATTTGTAAAGTTTACTATTTAGAATGTTGACCTTGTGTGCAGGGGCGTGCAGTGTATTACTAAAAATTCTGGGAAGCAATCAAACAAATATAAATTAAATAATTGGATTAACACAAACGGAAACATTATTTTACAATTAGCGCCATCTGTGTACCGGTAGAGACTTTAATTGCTGTGCCCATGGTGAACTTGTGTATTTGCCGCATCGAGCTATTCACATTACTCTGTTGTCTCTTTAAGCTAGTGAATTACTCAAGTCATATAATTGGATAGTTACTGAATTGAAAATTCCTTTAGGTTGATCCGTTTTGTATGGAGTCGTCACCTGTGCTGTTTTTTAACGGAATAACATTAGAAAGGGTTACAACTGCGCGCAAATCATTGAAGTCTTCCTCTTTTACTAATTCTTACTATTTTTAATGTATTGATTTTATGATTGTTCTTTAAATTTGATATTGTTAACTTTGAATAAATATAATTATTTCCATTAGTTAACCGTCTCCGAATTCAGTACAACAACTCATACAGAATACTGTTCGGATTGGCGCGTTATTGTAGCGCATCTACAATGTTTACCGAAGGCCGTATACATGGCAAGACATCGAGTTGCTGGCATAAAGCGGCGGCTGGAGCTCAGCACCGCCTCTATGGTACAGCGGCGCTCTCGTGGAAAGCTGGTTCCCCGACCAGAGAATGGCAGCGCTTACAAAATAGCTACATATACAACAATGGCCGTGACTGAAGTAGTTATATATGTAATAATTATATTTTGTGTTTATATATGTGTGAACTTTTTACTTTATATAAACTTTTTTTGTATTTATTAATATTTTCCTTGGTTTTCTTTTACACAGCATATTTATTTCATAACCTTTAATGTATAACTTAATATGTATTATCTGTATGGCGAATCAGGTTTAAAAAAAAAACCTGCTCACGCTCGAATAAACAAATTATTATTATTATTATTACGTGAAAGATTTACAAACAATAAATGAATCATGTTCAGTCATAGAAAGTGTTCTTAAACTTTAAAAACACTATTAATGTTACTCTATTAATTACAAATAAATACACGGTAGGCTCGTATAAACAACGGATTCATTTTGTCTAAATACGTTGTACTACATATATTATATATGATTGTATAATATCATCGGTAACAGCATAACCTAAATCTATACCAACTGCACGCCACTGCCTGTACGCTACGTCTGGAGAAGTAATTATTTGTTCAATTATAGGCATGGTCGTCGGTAAATTTGGTTTTTAACTTATTTTTTATTTGATTCACGGAAGATGATGTTTGTTTGCGTAAATAGATAGACCCATAGATAGTGAGACTGGCAAACGCTAGTTTTATTATTGTGTCATATATCATGCACCAAATATGATTGTAGATGTAAATACGAGCTGGAGTCGCCTATGAAAAGAGCCGCAGTCTGTATACAAATAAACAAATTATACGATTTCCATTGCACTTCACACAGAGATAAGATTGAACCAATTGGTGAGACATCGCTCATTCAAGAGTCGACGAACGACAACTCGCTCCGCGCTCGCCTCTACACTGTCCTTTAATGGAGTTTCGACACGTGTCTCACGTACGTGTGTCGAAAAATATGTCGACCCGACAACATTTATAGTCGTATAGCATCAAGTGTGTCAAGGAACGGCGTGGTGTTTCAGTTTCTCGAAATTTCACATCATTTTAATATACTAAATTATTAATAAAAATATGTTAGTTTTTAATTTACCAATACGATCATTTGTTTTCATATGTCAGCATTTATTAAATATTAATTTATTCAAATCGAAATCACATAATTGGCCAAAAATTATTCAAGTACGTGCGATTTCGTTAAATTCGATCAGAACCTCGGCGAATAATGATAATATGACAGAGAGACGCTAGAAATAAATAATGTTATATATTCCAGTCTCGTGCGCGCCGGAGCCAGCATACTCCTGGCTGCGAGGCACCGCGAGCAAATTCAACACAATAATAAATAAAAGGAAAATAAAACTCACGCGACTCGGGAAGATGACACATCCTATAAAACAAGAACTGGCTGCTCATAACATAGTAAAATCGATTACATTGTCATTTAGCTAAATTGTATATACACACTTTAAAAACCGAGTCGTGTCACTCGACGGGGCATATCAAAATGTCGAACGGCGCGTCGTCGCGGACCCGCGGTGCGTGGATCGCCGCTGAAATTGCGACATTTTAGAAACCAAAATTTTGCTTCAAACCGTCCGCGGAGAGACAGGACCGTCCATTTGCCAGTAGCGGCGACGAACTGTCAAAACCGACGGCTTCTTCTTCCTTTAATATGCGATCAGGGCTGCCAAATCCGCGCGCGGTGTACTCTCTTCGGCGAGCGAAATTCGTGTCCTCTTATTTTAGGGTATGCTTTCAAGGTGAAGATAATAGATAATTCTTATAAGTAATATGTCCAGCAAATTGAATGGTAACAATCTTTAACATTTCGTCAATTTATCTCAATCGAGATTTGTCTCAAGATTATAAGACGATATATTTCAATATATAGATGTCTCAATGAGAAAAAACTATTATGTATTTACATGGGAAGATAAGTATGGAAGTCTTGGACATTATATAGAGCTTAGGTTTTTATTCATAAAAAACCATATAGCATAAATCCATGGAACATAGTTTTACATACAGATGGAAAATTAAGGTGCAGTAGTTCAAGGCAGACACTCAGGGATCCATTTATTAAAAAACATTCCCAGAAAAGGGACAGTGGACGAGACACAAAATGGATTGAGTGACACTTACATGGAGTTGCAAAATACGAGGTATGGAAAGTGAGAGGAGGCGCGTAGGTGGAGTCCCACCCGTGCAGGCTGGCCTAACTACCCACCTAAGGAGCTCCAACGAGTCACCCATGCCCGAATATACATTATATATAACAAATTGAAGTTGTAGCCCTGTGGTAAACTTTGATTGCTTTTCCACTTTGTCTTTCCTCGCCAGTCTTTAAGATCATTAGTCCCTCCGGATCTTACCCAACCAATGTAATAGCGGTATTACGATGCTTCGTCTCCCCCCTGTTTTATGGAATGTCAGGTATTCACGCGATGAAAAAGATTTTTATTATTTGTTTATATTTTACACGATATGGTAAATGTATCAATAAGAAAGGCATACAGATAAAATCAGTTTATCGAAAAAATATTTTTGCTGTCACCCGAACTTAAACTAGAAACCCTTCCTATCCGGGCAAGTGCGCTGATCTATTATACCATGTCAACATTGTAAGTTAACGACAAATTTTCGAACTTATATGTGGCACTTTCAAATTGATACATCTATTATTTTATTTTTGAAAACAATCATCTTTATATGTACATTTATTTTGTATTAAAATACTGTAGAACTACATATGTTCTGAAAAACTGCAACATCACAATAATAATTTGTTCTCCTTAACTCATTTCCCGCGGGTGATTAATATATGAGTTGCGCTTTACATGCCCATAGCGCGGGTGACTCAAATATGAGTCACCGTATTTCGCCCACCGTTAGTGCGTGCATACGCGCTGAAGAGCAGTGCAAATCGTACCAATATTATTATTTTTTTTTCTTATTTGAATTTTTATAATTTTTTATAGCATGAATTTTACATTTTTAAAATTACATGGTTTTTTTCGCTTACCTCTCCAAAAAAGAGACCAGCTATTGTGCTTGGAGAGGGAGTTACACTACAATAATTGTATATAATACCTTACATATTCTATTCATTGTCTATTTGTGTGCTTCTGAAGTGTTCTGTAATATTGTTCATTTTACAATTATATGTTTTTGAAGTGTTCATTTAGTTTTTTTTAAAACTCTTTTATATCCTTTATTTCTTTAATTTGTGTCGGGAGGCTATTGAAATTTTATTATCTCTAAATATATAAAATTTTGCTGATTGTGTTTGGTGTTACATTTAGGGATTTTAAAGTTATTTTTAAACCTCAGTGATGTGCTTGTTTCAAATTTTAGTGTTATTTTCATTAATTAATTGAGGTTTTTTTTGTAAATGATTTCTATTTCGGGAACTGGGAATTTTGCAAAAAGTGTTTGTGTTGAAAAAGTTGATATATTTTTTTAAATTTGTAATCTTTATCCTACCGACATCCGACAATATTTGTCAAGAATTAATAGCTATCTCATAAACAAATACGAAATAATAAAAGTCCTCGTGTAATACAGTATAGCTCAGTTATTAAAATTCTTAAATTCGGTTTATGCGTGTAGAATGTAATGCGTTTCAAACTATAGAGTTAAATTTAATGTCAGTATTTAAAAGTTTGTAAATAGTGTGCATTAGTCTCAGAAATCAGATCACTACTTGACTCTAGTACGTATGAATATCACCACAAATTACACTATTGTGTTCTCTCGTGGGTTAACGCTATTTTATAATTGTGGTTCTGATTTCTGTATTTGTTTACATTCGTGAGGATACTTGAGAACCTTTACCATCGTTTTCTTAAAAACAAATCATAAATTTGTCGCATTATCGTACTGTAAAATCGTGAATAATAACGCCACCAAATAGTGTCGCGTATGAAAGACGTCATGCGTATTTATGAACGCGATCAATGGATTAATAATAAATAAATCAATATTTCTCCTTTTCAACAGATTTACTTTTTGTACTCTTTGTTTTCCATCAAAACGTGGCAGCCCTGTTCGCGATCCAAAACACATCAGAAAAGGGTGACAATTTAATAAACCGCGTAAAAGGTGCTCACAAAATCACCAGCGTCACTTACACGGCACTTAAACTGGTGCGACATTTTGCCTAATGTGTCGCTATTTGCCGCACTGCGGATAGTGTGTCAATATATTGCGGAATTTATAACAGTTACGTTATTATTTACGAGACAACATGGCGATGGGTGATTTAGTGATTCTGGTTTATTTATAAAATTATTTGAAAATATTTTCATTGGCGTGTTGCGAGGGTCGTCGGGTTGTCTGAATATGTTTAATTGTCAAAATGACCGAAATAGAATAAGGATAAAAATGTAATGTGTCTTCTGTACGCGAATACCTTTTCTTTTAATGTTAGTCGAGTTCCTTACCTAATTATTTATCATCGATGGTAATTGAGTTGTAGCCGCGGTACACAGATGTCGCTAATGCGTTATTAAATTTTGACATTGGTACTTGTCTAATAGTCGTATTTATTAAATGATTACTAGTAAGTACTATATTTATTTTTGCAGTGCAGCTGGTTGAAGATTTTCTTTGCGAACTGTCCGAATGGAATCTTGTACGGAGAGACGACAGAGCGTCACTCTTTTGGTATACTAATAGCGGCATAAGCAATTTATCAGCAAATTACGCACCCTCACTTAACAAGGATACAAGCTAACTGTCACTATTTTATGCCAAACTGTTGCACGAAGATTACATTTGTTTCTAGCACCAAAAATATACAAACTAAAAATATACAAACCATAGTCTCGCATATTTTTCACGAAAAGTGCAGTTCTGGCTCCACGAAATGGGGAGAAACTACGCCCAAGAACTTTTAAAGGTCCAAAGCTGAGAATAAAAAATATACCGGAGGAGCACTGTCTGCTATAATACAGTGAACTAATAGTGTAGCAGGCAGGGTACCCAATCATATGTCTTACTTTCTTACTGACAAAACTTTTGCACAGAGATACCATTTATTTCTAGCACCGAAAATATACAACGGTCTAAACGGAAAAGTGAAAGATTGCAACCATAGTCTCGCATATTTTTCACGAAAAGTGCAGTTCTGTCTCCACGAAATGGGGAGAAATTACGCCCAAGAACTTTTACAGGTCCAAAGCTGAGAATAAAATTGCTACAACAGTGTATTGAAATACCTAATTGCATACATTTTTTGTACTTTGATACATGCACTTTGCTTACTGTTATACCGGTGGAACACTGTTTGCTAAAATACAGTGAATTACTAGTGTAGCGGGCAGGGTACCCAAATATATGTCTTACTTTCTTACTAATATTAGAAATATGACGCGACAGATTCAATAATGTACTAGGTAAAAATGAATATTAATTAGGAAGAGTAATACGTCAGACTGTTTGACATTATTTATCAATGTGTGTACGTAATACATGTCAAAAGTGAACCTAATAAACCTATTATCATATTATATTATTTAAAGATTTTAATCGTAACTACCCCAATGTACGTTCCACTTCCCACGTTAGTTTGGAGTCCAAGAAATAATTTTATGTGGATATTTTTTGTCATGTCCCTTATCTGTAAGCTCCGTTTAGACGATTGTTTCTTGGATAGATGTATACTCAGTGGCGTGCAGTAGGTATAGATTTAGGTTACGCTGATACCAATGATATTATACAATCATATATAATATGTGTTTCCGTAAATACTTCGATAGCTAGTTCTGGGTTTTCTATTGGTAATGATGAATACAGTTATTCAATCTATGTAAATTCAAATTACACAAACCTTTGCGAACCTGTGCTGGTTGAGGCCGACGTCGCTATCCTTGTAGCTTGATGGTCCGCAAATATGCTGGTCAGCCACGTTCACACCTTCACACAACCGCTAATCCGAAATTATATACACTAAAAGTTTTATTATTGCCGCCGTAAAAAGTCCGTCCGAATCACAATGACTCTTTTCCCAGAAGCAGCATCGCTTTTGTTTTCTGTAAATTCAAATCTACACAAATAGAACACACATATTCAAAATTTTATATCAGGCCTACCTATCGAAGTATAAAGCGCGTAAACGTCATGTGTTGTACATAGGATTATGATCATTCGTTTAAACAACGTTTTTAGACAAAATGAATCCGTCGTATATACGAGTAGTACTATTAATAGTGTTTTTTAAGGTTTTAACGTAGAAATAATACCTTCTTACCCATACAAAAATTAATATGAAAAATGTATTGACGTGGGAAATAGTTCTGTCAATTGGTTTTTATTTTTTACCTAAATCAAAAACTAATCTATGCAATAAATTTAAAGAAAAATCATGAAATGGACACGTCAAAAACAGTAAGATAGTAAAATTCGCGAATTAGTAAAAGAGTAAGTAGACACTTCAATGATATGAACGCAGTTGTAAACCTTGTTACGTCGTGCGCTGTCACCAGTGGATGGAATGCCAGCGCACCACGCCACCAGCTAGACTCGGTCTGTGAGTTAATAACCATTGGTGTCGGAATGCCTGTCTCAGGTGGATGGGGGAGGTCTGAACAATGGAAAATACTTTATGCACTCAGAACCATTTATTCACGTTATTGTCTTTGAAATCTTCTTTCTTCCCGTCACGCTCTTCTCTCAGTGGGGACACACCGTGTCACCGATTTAGCAATACGATCACTGCCCACTTTGCCACGCCCCGTTCCAGAAGTCTTCTTCCCGAAGGTCACCCCGATGCCATCCGGTCGCTGTGGAGTCCCTCGAGCCCATCCGTCTGCCATCGCTTACAGGCAGACTCCTCGCCAGTACCCACAAGGAGCAGTCACGCGCGGGTAGATCGATGCTTCGACCACTTGAATCCACCACCCTCATCCAAGATTTGTGTTTGTTATTTATTAACGCCATTTCTCCTTGGCGAGACGCCGCCCCGGCGCTCGGCACGATGTTCACTCTACTCTCCCCCGACCGCTCTCTCCACCGGCCGCGCCTACTCACATCGATAGATGGCGCCCGCGCGTTTATTTGAAATGTCACAACCTTTCTAATGTTATTCTGTTAAAAAACAGTATAAGTAACGACTTCATGCAAAACGAATCAACCGAAAAGAATTTTCAATTCGGTAAATAGCCAATTGTATGACTAGAGTAATACACTAGCTTAAAAATAGTAAAGAGTCATGTGAATAGCTATGCATTGCAGCTACGTCGACAAGAGCGCTACGGCTACAGCGGGTTGTCATGGTAGTTTTTATAACGTCGTAGTTGGTAATAAATAAATGAAAGGTAACATGATAACATATGTACAACTTACACAAATTTTATAGATGTGGTAGCATGGGTAAATAGGTGAACGTTTTATTGTGTAAAGTAATTACTTGGGCCAGCCGATGACAGGTCGTAAGCCCTGTAATGCCCAAGACTTCCATATTTCCCATGTGAAAACAAATAATAGCTTCGTCTCTGAGAGACATCTACATATATTTAATTTATATTTGAAATATAAATTAAATATATTAATTAGACAGATATACATACAAAATCAATTTTATCAAAAAATATTGTTGTTGCGCCACCGCCATCCGAACCTGGATCTCTTACCAAACCGGGGAAAGTGCATTATCCAACTATGCTACAGCGACAATATTTTTAGCGACAAATTTTCGAACATTTTGATATTAATACATTATTTGAAAGAGCCATCTGCCTTATTTTTACGAAATCTCAAATACCTTTGAGTGATCTGATATTTCGATAAAATTGATTTTATATATATATCTTTCTAATTAATATATTTAAAACATCACAGTCCTATGTTCTGAATAATTACAACTTCACAATAAGAATGTGTTCTCCTAATAATTTATATTTGTTTCCCAGAATTTTTAATAATGCACAACTTTAAGGCTTGTATGCACTCCACGCACGCCCCTGGGTTTACTATATATGTGTTTGTGTGTTTTAACAACTGAATACGCTAGTTACAAATTTCACTTACTGTTTTATATACTTTTCATGTTTAAATATTGCGATATTCACTATGTATAAAATGTTCACCTAAGCACAGCTGATATCAAAATATTATATGTACCCACAACGTATGGTATAAATATATGAAACTTTATTAAATTCATCTTTGTAGACTAATATATTTTTTAGTGTTTCTGGGGCCCTTGAATATTGGGAGCCGACCCGCCACTGGACAGGCGGTGTTTAAACGTCTCAATACCCTCGCACGCCCCCCAGCAGCGCGTCTCCCGACTGTCTGACTGACTGGTGGTGCATACTTCAACTCGTCTAGTTTTACTACACTCGCCCGACTTGCCTTACCTGCTCCGAGGTGACGGGTGGCCAGAAACGTTCATTACACAGATTGAATATTAATTGTGTTTGTTTATTATCGACTGTAACATCAGCGCCGGCGTCACGCACAGGCGGTGCAGGTGTGGTGGGAAAAAAACAAATTACAAAACGATAATAGTGTGTAATAAGAATAATAAATCCAAGACGTCGATAGTATTACCAAATCCAATAAATCACATAGTTATCCAGTTATATGATTGCACTTCGTTGTCGGTATGCAGGGGCGTGCAGTGCATACGAGCAAAAAAGTTGTGCTTTACTAAAAATTCTGGGCTACAAATATAAACTAAATAATCTATAATATAGATCGTGATCGTTTATTTCCGGATTTATTACAATGAGTTTAATGGTTTAGTTCTAAAAACTTCCACGACAACCCATCACTGCAGCCGACATAGTCGACATGCTACAATGCGTCCATTGTATCTCTTTTCTACTTTCAAGCTAGTATATTACTCAAGTCATACAATTGGCTATTTACTGAAATGAAAACTCTTTTCAGTTGATTCGTTTTGTATGGAGTCGTTACGTATGCTGTTTTTTTTTAACGGAATAACATTAGAAAGGGTTACAACTGCGTGCAAATCATTGAAGTGTCCACTTCCTCTTTTACTAATTCGCGAATTTTACTATCTTACTGTTTTTAACGTGTCGATTTCATGATTGTTCTTTGCATTTGGTGCACGGATTGGTCTTTGATTTGGGAAAAACAAAAAGCAATTGGCAGAACTATTTCCTACGTTGACCTTTAATAAAAATTATTATTTTCTTTTGTTATTAGGTGAAGGATTTTCAAACAATAAATGAATCATGTTCAGTCATAGAAAGTGTTCTTAAAAACATTTTTTTTTATATGTGTAAGAAGGTATTATTTTACGTTAAAACTTAAACATTAAAAACACCATTAATAGTACTCTAAAATTACAAATAAATACATGGTAGGGTCGTATAAACGACAGATTCATTTTGTCTAAAGACTTTGTACAACATATATTGTAGTACGTATATTATATATGATTGTATAATATCATTGGTAACAGCAGAACCTAAATCTATACCTGCTGTACGCCACTGTGGATATGTAAGTGTCATTGCCAGTAAGAAACAATTTGCTTAAAATATTTTCTAGTTTGAAATTATTTCTATATTTTCTCTTTTATATATTTAATAACAGTAAAGAAACATGTATTAAATTTGAAATGAAGTATTACGAGTTAAAAAAAATATGCATTAGCGAAATCGTAAGAATTTTTACGACTGACAAGCATATTTACCATCTGTCATCTCGCGTAGTCAATCATCTGTTAAATATATATTCATAATGTTAACGTTTGATCTTGGTTTATTCAAGAATGTCTTTCAGTGAAATGATGAAAAATAATCAATTAGATACATATAATTAAAAAATTGATACTTAAGAACACCGTTTGTACAATTTCAGGTTGGGCAATAATAGAAAAGCAACCGGATAGCCGATTGCTTGCGGCTGGGCCCTGCGGGCAGCTATTGTGAATAATCTAAAGAAATATAAATTAAATGCTGATTTAACGTATTAATTATAAATATACACATATAAAATCAATTTTGTCGAAAAATATTATTTTTGCGTCACCGGGATTCGAACCTGGATCTCTATTTCCAATCCGGGTAAGTACACTACCAATTGTGTTGTAACGCCAGTACTTTTCATGACATATTTTCGAACCTAAATGTTACCTTTTTGATATTAATACATTATTTGAAAGAGCCATCTACCTTATGTTTACGGAATCTCAAATACCTTTGAGTAATCTGATAGCAGACGCCAGAATTAATTATTAAATTTTGGACACATTGATACAACTCATATATTATTAAGTAGAACATTAAGTAAATAGCTTTAAAATAATGGAACGGTAGATGTATTAATTTGAAAAATGTAACATATAGGTTCGAAAATTTGTCAAGAAAAATACTGGCGTTATAGCACAATCGGTAGTGTACTTCCCCGGATTGGGAATAGAGATCCAGGTTCGAATCCCGGTAACGCAAAAACAATATTTTTCGACAAAATTGATTTTATATGTATATATTTATAATTACTATATTAATTTAGTATTTAAAATATCACAGAATTCTGAATAATTACAACTTCACAATAAGATTGTGTTCTCCTTAATAACAATATAAATTAAATTATTAAAGGATTTATTTATTTATTTATATATATTTTGACATCCATATTTTTGTTGATACATAATAAACATACATAGTACATAGTTTATTGTGTGGGGTGGAGTAGACTTCACCTCTGATGTATATAGCGTTGTTCTGGCTACTTTGCTACACTGAAGTCTGTATTAAAGTAGACAGTTTTTTTTTCGTGCTGTTGTGGTGTTACAAATTACAAATATGAATAAAAAATAAAAAATATAATAAAAATATATGCAGTGTTGTAGAACTAGATAAGGTATTGTATAGATTATATTAGAATGTTGGATATCCATGCTTCTGCTTCATCTCTACCTGATTGGATCATATATTGGGTCCATATTTGTGTAATATTATTGGAATTTAACGATTTTCAGTTAGTATTAAGTGTGTTGTACAGTTTCGGAACTAAGAACATGTAGAATCTTTGATAAAATGTCGTTGTTGCTCTCGGAACTGGCGTGTAGATGTTTGTTGTTTGTCTTGTGTTGGCGTCCATGGTTTATTGCTTGAGGAGAGTTGTTGTTAGCATGGAAATATTGAACGAGTCTCAACATAAAGATTTGTCTTATATCTAGGATATTATAATAATGAATTATATCTAGGAATATAATAAGATATTTCTGCATTGAAATATAGATTCGCGATAGTCGAATGTATTTCTCGTAGTTCCAAATGAAGCAGTAATTTGTGGTTAATATTAGTGTCTAGAAAGTCATTTTATAAAACGTAATATTGGCTTTGTTGCCAGTAAGAAAAAACAAATTATTTTACGAATTACTTCGGTGTTTTTTACAATGGCAATGTTCACTTCATTTCAAATTGAATATTATAATATACGTACTGTAATGTAGATGTTATTGAACACGTAAAAGAGTAAACATTTAACATTACTAACGTACGTATTGTATGAGGCAATATAATATTTGTGAATTATTGTATCTGTCTGGCCACCCGCCGCCCCTGCCCGCCGTACTGGGTCACAGTTTCGCTACCGAGACGAGGACTTGTTTGGTATCATTCCGGGGATGTTGTGCCGCGCGGTAAACAACGCAGTTTCCCTGTGTCAATGGCTAAAGTAAACAAACAGTTTAAATATAACCGCACATGTGCGCGGGGGTCGCCAACCGGGGGCCGCTCGGCTCGCTTATTGTATTTGTGAAAAAGATTATTAGGATCACCGACAGGGATTGTTTGTGTCAGAAGGACGTGTGCGATGAGAACCGAGGGCCCTATACCTCCTCGCTTCTCCCGCATGTGTATGAAAAGTTACGTATTATTAATGAAACAGTACTTACGATAGTCGCGTTTATTTACACTTGCTTGTTACATTATAAAAAGTATAATAGTTTAATGAAGACGCGTCCAAGTAGCTGGCCTGGAGAAGAGCGAGCTGTTGTGGTGGTCACTCAGACTGATTCGATCACGGTGTATTGTATAATGTCTACACACCATATAGGTACAAATGTACATGGTAAAGATTCTACATGTCTTTAGCTCCGAAACTATACAACAAACTCAGTACGATAAGATTACACAAATATGGACCCAATATATGATTCAATCAGGTAGAGATGAATCAGAAGCATAGCTCTCCAACATTCTAACATTACTTACTTACTTACCATCACGCAGTTTCCCCGCGGGGGTAGGCAGAGAGGATAGAGCGCCACACTCTTCTGTCCTGACACACAATTCTCGCCTCATTCACATTCATACATTCCGTCTTCCGCGGACGTCTTCTATTTCTGGTTCCATTAACACTTGCGTCATATATCTTTCTTACCATTCTCTCCTCATTCATCCGTTCCATATGACCAAACCACCTAAGTGATCCTTTCTTAATATTACTCACTACACTAACATCAGTTTTACATTCTTTCATTATTTCTTCATTCTTTACTCTGTCATAAATAGATTTGTCACAAATAGGTCTGAGTGATCTCATTTCCACTGCATTCAGTCTACTTCCGTTCCTTTTCTGCCAGGTCTAAGCCTCACTGTTGGTACCAGGACTCCATTGTGCACCGCTAGTCTTGCCTCGGTTGACAAATTCCCGTTAGATATAATTCCATTCAAAGCGCCGTTCCGTTTGCTCCCTGCAGTCACCCTCCTTTCCGTTTCTATCGAACATTCTCCCCAAATACACAAACTCATCTACTTGTTCCAACCATTCATCCCCTCCAAGAATTTAGCTTTCCTCCTTCTCTAATACCATCACTTATCATGAGGTCGCTCTCCTTGCACACGTCGTACACTGCACTCCCCAGACTGTGTAGTTCCTGTTTACTATCCGCCATTAGTACTGCACCATCGGCGTACAATAAACAGCATACAATCAAATCGCCCATTTTTGCTCCCACATTCATACATTCCAGTTCTTTCACACATTTATCCATAACATTCTAATATAATTTATACAATACCTTCACTAATAATTCACTAGTCCTACAACACTCCCACTACATATATTTTATTACTTTTATTTCTGTCAATGATTTAAATAACACCACAACTGCACGAAAAAAAAACTAGCTACTTTAACACAGACTTCAGTCTAGCAAAGCAGCCAGGACAACGCTGTATATATCAAAAGTGAAGTCTAATTGTGCCTTTTGTTTATTATATTATAATATATTAACATCTGTTAGAACAAAAATATGTATGTCATCTAATAAATATATAAATATATGTTAAAACGTATAAGACAAGAGATCCAAGAATATTTTTCGATAAAATTGATTTTATATGTATATCTTTCTAAATAATATATTTAGTTTATATTAAAAACATCACATATCTAGTGTGTGTAGATAACGCTTTTTAATTCTTCATATTCTAGTGCCCTATCTGTTCAACGGACGTCGGCTATCATCAGTTTTAGGAGAACACATTCTTATTGTGAATTTGTAATTATTCAGAACAGACGCTCTGTGATATTTTAAATACTGAATTAATGTATTAATTATAAATATATACATATAAAATCAATTTTGTCCAAAAATATTGTTTTTGCTTCACCGGGATTCGAACCTGGATCTCTATTTCCAATCCGGGGAAGTGCACTACCATTGTGCTATAACGCCAGTATTTTTCATGACAAATTTTTGAACCTGTATGTTACATTTTTCAAATTAATACATCTGTCGTTCCATTATTTGAAAGCCATCTACTTAATGTTCTCCTTAGCAATATATTATATAAGTAGTATCAATGTGTCCAAAATTTAATAAAAAATGTATTGATAATTCTGGCGTCTGCAGTCGGTTTACTCAAAGGTATTTGAGATTCTGTAAAAATAATGTAGATGGCTTTCAAATGATGGAACGACAGATGTATTCATTTGAAGAAGTGTAACATGTAGGTTCGAAAATTTGTCATGAAAAGTACTGGCGTTATAACACGATTGGTAGTGTACCTCCCCCGATTGGAAATAGAGATCCAGGTTCGAATCCCGGTGACGCTAAAACAATATTTTTCGACAAAATTGATTTTATATGTATATATTTATAATTAATACATTAAATTAGTATTTAATTTATATTATATAATAGCTGCCCGCATGGCCCAGCTGCAAGCACTCGGCTATCCGATTGCTTTTCTATTATTGCCCAACCTGAAATTGTACAAACGGTGTTCTTAAGTATCAATTTATTAATTATATATATCTAATTGATTATTTTTCATCATTTCACTGAACACAGCTCTGTGATATTTTAAATATGAATTAAATATATTAATTAGACGGGTATACACATCTCCTATTGAATTACTCAAAGGTGTTTGAGATTCCGTAAAAATAAAGCAGGTGGCTTTCAAAAGTGTAACATATAAGTTCGAAGATTTGTCGTCAATGCACTGTGTCGGTGTAGCATGATCGGTTAACGCACGCTCCCTGGATTGGAAGAGATCCAGGTTCGAATCCCGGTAGCAACAACAATATTGATTTTATATGTATACCTTTCTAATTAATACATTTAATTTGAATTTAAACATATTTGTAATAATTTTTTTTGCTTTTCCTATAGCATTGATATATACAGCGTGTCTTAAAAGTATGTATTGAAGCATTTAGATGAAAATTATGTTTTTAAACGTTTTTCGTGATTTTTGGGTTTTGTTAAAAATCCGTTATAGAGGGTGTTTCGTATTCGTGAAACACATTTTTGGCTGCGGCCGTGTTATTGACACCTTTCCACGTTCAAATTTCCACCCGTCCCTTTTCCCTACTGCTTGTTTTTAATGTGACCTTGATGTCAGCAGACGTTAACGCGACGCGATACTTATTCGGTTGCGACCCGCAATTAGCGGTGTGGATTTTGTTCACCTCCGGTGCATCAGCACTGTTATATTGTGCTCCTGTGATTTATGTGCACAGTGATTATTGTGTGAGCCGCGGGTGAAGTGATTTGATATCGCCGTCTTCATTTGGAAGCGGAGATCTGGAGATCTGCATCGTGCTGTTTGTGTGAGGTAAGGCGAGCAGTCCTTCAGATTCCCAATTCCTCGAGATCCACCGGTCCTTCTAGTGGATTCCCTCCCATCATCGATCCTTATCCCCGTTAATTCAAGTTCCTTCTTTCAAGTTTTCTTTTCAAAGGGGTTTGGTATTAAACGACTCATATATTCGTTCTCTTGACAATATCGTGCGCAATTACATATGACATAATGTTAAAATAAAAAATGAGCCGGCTTGAGTACCCCTGCACCGCAGTCAGGTGCGCCAGATAATGGACGTGGAGCGATGCAGATGGGAAGGTTCTCGATGGGCTCCTGACAGATTTAGGGGACCTCAGGGGACGAGCAGAGACAAGGAAAACCGCGTACACTTGTTACGACGCACGGGGTCTAGTAAATTTAAAAAAAAAAATACGTAGGGCCAGTTGTAAGATCAGTAGTAACTTTTTAATAACGCCCGTGGTTAAAATCGTTTGCGGGTTGTTCGGACGCCAAATTTACTGTTGTCAAAGGCGCGATAATAATCTTGAAAAATGATTTTGTGTTAATATTGCATTTGTGGAGGTCTATCGACTTCGCAATCTGCGCGCACTTTGCATATACCTCGGTAAAAAACGGGGCTCTCATCAAACATAAAAGCACGACTGGTACCCCAACATACAATAATACGACGCGACGCAGCCGCTCTAACGCGTCACTTTTTACTAACGCCCGCAGTCAAAACGATTAGCGGATTGTTAATAGATCAAATATACTACTGTCAAAGACAATTTCGCCTCTCGGTATAGCGAGGCGAATAATCTGCATTGTTTTATGCATTATCTATGGATTTTTTCACACTTTGATAGTGAAATTTTTTCGTATTAAGTATTGAACAAAGAGAGTATCATCAGACGAACTCTCATCGCTGAAGTAGCGGGATATTGAGTGATTCATTGTCGTGTACTGCAACTTACAAGGTGTCAGATGACTGTCGGAACAGCTGTGAAGAGTCCGCCATATTTAACTATCGATTCTAGTATTTACTAACGGATATCAGAGAGTAAAATGAGTTTACTGCGGGATGTACTTCTGATAAGTAAATATTTTTTTACTGACTATTAGTTTATCAACTATTTTACTAAAGTTAAAAGATATAAGGAGAACACATTCTTATTGTGGAGTTGTAATTATTCAGAACATAGCTCTGTGATATTTTAAATATATTAATTAGAAAGATATACATGTAAAATCAATTTTATCGAAATATCAGATTACTCAAAGGTGTTTGAGATTCCGCAAAAATAAGGTAGAAGCTCTTTCAAATAACGGAACGGTTAAATGTATTCATATCAAAAGGTTCGAAAATTTGTCGTTAAAAATATCGCCGCTGTAGCATAGTTGGATAATGCACCTCCCCCGGTTTGGTAAGAGATCCAGGTAGGAATCACACAATATTTTTCGATCAGATTGATTTTATATGTATATCTTTCTAATTAATATATTTAATTCATATTTAAAATATCACAGACCGTCTGTTCTGAATAATTCCAACTCCACAATAAGAATGTGTTCTTCTAATAATAAAGTTGTATCAATGAGTCCAAAATTTAATAAAAATGAATTCTGGCGTCTGCTGTCAGATCACTCAAAGGTATTTGAGATTCCGTAAAAATAAGCTCTTTCAAATAATGTATTAGTATCAAAAAGGTAACATATATGTTCGAAAATTTGTCGCCGTAGCATAGTTGGATAATGCGCCTTCCACGGTGGCGCAACAACAATATTTTTCGATAGAATTGATTTTATATATATATCTTTCTAATTGATATATTTAAAGTTAAAAGTTACTATTAATCATTATTCTTATTATTTTCTTACTTATTTACAGTAGGTTTGAGAGGATAGAGCGCCACACTCTTCTATCCTGACACAATTCTCGCCTCATTCACATTCATACAAGTCGACGATTATTGAGGCTTCCAACAGGACCATCTGGTTTACCTGGTCGTGCCGAGTCTTCCGAGGACGTTCTCTACTTCTGGCGACGTCAACACTTGCGTCATGTATCTTTATTACCGTCCGTTCCATATGACCAAACCACCTAAGTGATCCTTTCTTAATCTTACTCACTGCACTAAGATCAGCTTTATATTCTTTCCTTATTTCTATATTTTTTACTCTGTCATCTGCCACATATATGTCTAAGTGATCTCATTTGATCTACTTTCGTTCCTCTTCTGACAGCTCCAGGCCTCACTTCCAGTATCGGTACCAGGACTCCATTGTGAACTGCCAGACTTGCCTCGGTTGCCAAGTTCCCGTTAGTTATAATTACATTCAAAGCGCCGTCCACTTTATCTCCCGCAGTCACCCTCCTTGCGATATTCCTTTCCTTTTTGTACTACTTATTGAATTGATTTTTAATAAATTTTGTATAACTCATATATTAAGGAGAACAAATTATTATTTTATAGCTTTTAAAATTTTTACACACTAGTTCGAAAATTTGTCGTCAATTTACTACAGGGTGGCCCAAATACAGTGAGAACATTTCGTAAAATGTGATATAATCACGTCAAATTTAGTTGAACTATATCAATAGTTTGCTAATTTACTTACCTATTTACCTATATTACGTTTTATTTCGAAAATCTTCATCATTGATTATTGATTATGAACATCGAAGAACACGTGCTGACCAAATGCTTCTCTTAAAACTACTGCAAGGCTGTATTGATTGTTTCACTCAATTAGAATTTATATCTCTACATGTACCGTCTAGATCAACCCGGCAATCCGCACTCTTTCACATTCCCAGAAGTAGAACAGATCACATACATTGCGAGATTAGAACGAATACAAAATAGATTTATTCGACATCTGAATGTTAGATCTGATCTATCATTCAGCTCCTATTTAGATGCAGCACACTTCCACAATATGAAGACCCTAGACCCAATACTTCTCTTCAAACTACTACAATGCCACATCGATCGTCCCAGCCAATCGGAGTTAATATCTCTCCGTGTGTCATCTAGATCAACCCGGCAATCCGCACTCTTCCACATTCCCAGAAGTAGAACATCTTACATACAAAATTCATTCATTCACCGGTCATGCAAATACCATAATTAGAAATTTACAGAAATTGAGTTGTTCAACATTGGTCTTACTAAGCTCAAAGGGTTCTTCTTATGAACTGCCACAATCTCAATTTTGGCCAGTAGTTCTATCTTGCTTTCCCTTTACTGCAACAATAGTTGCAACCTCCCCACCCTTCACCCTCTTTTTTCTATTCATTAATTTTCTGCATCTATACATACTTAAATATCTAAATATTTTAGTGGATTTTCATTATTAGTATCACAAGTCAAATAGTTATTATGTTTACCGTGTCAAAATTCCTCAACAAAAATAAAATTATTAATTTTCCATCAGAATACCGTATTCTGATCAAAAATTTGCCAATTGAAATACGTCGGGGCGCTAGGAAGAGCCTGAAGTATAGCTAGACATGACAGCAGGACGGAGCTCCATCTCACACGGTCAGAAATACAATCGACTTTCTTCGTCGTGAGAATGTTAATTTCATCTCGCCAGGCATGTGGCTACCGAACAGGACAGTGGATGATGCAACATGGCGTGTTCTGATGATATCTGATTAGCTAAATATTGTGCGAAAAGAAGTTACATTAAGAATTGTGCGATGTAATCAGTTTACGCATTTCCTCGGATACGAATCCAGCTTATTATGAGCGCTCAATTTCGTCCCGTCCAGCCACACGGGAGGGATATTACGTGGCCCTTTACCATAAACATGTATATTATTTATATACTTATATGGAATACTATCACATTCACGCATGAGACTGAGAGACCACATTTCTACCACATATATATTTACTTTTAAAATTAGCAATATTAACTTGGTGGTTAAGATTCATATTTATTTTATTTATTATCTTAGTTTAATAACCACAATTGAGTTTAAAAAACATCTACCGGTTTCGGAAAACACCTTTTCCTTCTTCAGGATATGTCAAAACTAACTAAAAATATAGCTTTGTTTCTCTATTTATCCAGAATCTATTTTTAAATTTTTAAAAACAACTATTATTTAAAAAATAAATTCAGTACCTAACTCAAATTACTGCTCAATACAAATTTAGTCGAATAATTTTTAGGAAAAAATTTTAGAATAGGACTCGTAGTTAAATTTAGTTGGCTGTTTACAATTTCCTGATTACTTTTACATGCTTTATTTATCTCCAACGATTCCAAATTATTTAATTTGTGACCTACACCGTTTATATGCAAAATTGACAATCCCAATTTTTTATCAAAACCGTGACTATTTTCCATCAAATGATTAGCAAATTCTGAAAACCCACTATTGTTCAAACATCTCAAATGCTCCTTTACTCTTATATTAAAATTTCTACCCGTTTTACCAACATAAAATGCAGCACAATCCTTACAACTAAGTTTATAGACGCCAGAATTGTTAAATTTATCATCCTTGTCCTTAGAATTTATGAGTAAATTTCCTATACTATTATTTGTGTAAAATGCTGGTCTAATATCTCGTGGTAGGTGTTTAGATTATAGATTCTGGATAAATAGAAAAACAATGCTATATTTTTAGTTAGTTTTGACATATCCTGAAGAAGGAAAAGGTGTTTTCCGAAACCGGTAGATGTTTTTTAAACTCAATTGTGGTTAATAAACTAAGATAATAAATAAAAAATACATATATATTTTGCTAATTCCAGGCTTCGCAACGAGTATATTCCTGGTGCATTCTTAGTCACTTTTTAAACCGCCATTATTTAATTTACAAAAATAGGCAAGCACCTATAGTTTTAATTACCGCGTGTGGCAACAATTACACCTCTGATTTACCGCCCTATTCGTCTTCCCGTCAGCAGTTTGTCGCCTCGCTCGGAATCCGATGTCAGCTGTCAAAGTGACAACTGTTTAAAATTCAAACGCGCGTTCCATTCATGCTTTCCGCCAATTAGCGCGCGCCATAGATTCCGGTGAGTTTTTTTTTTTAAATTTATCGCACGGTTGACGGCGCTCGGTGTCTCCAGCCAACTAGCGTTAATTGTTCGTTGGTTCTGTTTACAAGCGATTAATTTGTAATTGGAGACGCGGCGCTTCTAAAATAGGTGGAGATTTATATCTTGTTAAGAAAGGTCTTGAAATTATTTCTAGAAGTGTGGTGTTGGCTGCCATTCATCAGAAGATGGTGGTACACTTTACTGACCAGATGTACAACTTTCGCCTCGTTCATATTCATACTGTTGAGGCTTATACGTATCTAGTTTACCTGGTCATGCCAGCATCTTCTTCTTTAGCGGGTTCGCAGGACTCGAAAGTCCATGACTAGTGTTGCTTCTAAGATGGGAAGCCTTAGTGTGCACTAAGCAAAGTGAATTGAGTGAACGGTAAATCCTCCTGAAAGATATTTTCGATACTAATTATGAAATGTTATGATTTATGTACTTCGACGTCGGCCATTCTATCTCCAGACTTGACCAGTGCCGGCCCTAGCCCCTGTGGCGCCCCCATCCCTGATTCAAAAAAAAAACAATAGATCTGTTAAACCAGAAACAAAACACCGAAATTCGTAAAATTCCCACCGAGGCCTGTACTCGAGAAAATACTTGTGACCATCGAGTACCTTGGAATCATAATAGCTAACAGTCTCAAATGTAAAGAACATATTACTAATCTCACTAACTAAATAAGGAAAACTGCCTACATAGCTTTTAGACTCGGAAACATCTCATCACTTGCATATCTGAAAATAATATATTACAATACGGTATTATTGGATGGGGAGGAGCATATAAAACTTATTATAAAACACAATTAGAAATCACTCAAAAAATGATAATAAAAATTATCCTAAAAAGACTATCCAAGTATACAACTGTTCGCAGATTTTAAAGTACCAAAAATTGTAGACACATACCAAAAAAAATTCAATAATTCAAATTTTCAAAATTAAATTTTAGAAGCGAATTCCGATCTGCAAGATATAGAGATCTAATTGTTATCCCAAAACTAAAATACACCGCGATATATTTATCAAGGCATCAAATCTAAATCTATACCTACTGCACGCCACTGCTAACAAGATATGAGATTCGCCCCCAATACGTCATACTGTACACGAATGGGCAGGTTGGCAAAGCCCGTGACGATTTGGAGAAGTCGATGAAGGATGTCAAATCGTGGATTGTCTCAAAAAATCGAGAAGAATACTGATTGATATATTTTGAGTTTGTTTTAGTTTTTGGTTATGTTATAATGTATCGTTTACATTACAACCGATGATGAGATTAAAATCACGAACCGTGAGTCAATCACTGATATCTTCGAGTCACACCCACTATCAGTGATTGAATATAAAAAATGAAAAAATACTATACAAGTATGCAACTTTTCACAGGTTTTAAAGTGTCAAAAATAGTAGACATATACAAAAATCAATTAAATTTTAGAAGCGAATTCCGATCTGCAAGATATAGAGATCCAGTTGATATCCCAAACTAATTGATATCAAGGCATCAAATGTTAGAACAATCTCCCCATCACAATTAGAAAAATTACGGACTATCGTAAATCTGTAACTGAAGTAAAAAAATATGTACACAGACTAACTGAACTCGAATATACTCCTTCTCTATACACGAGTCTTACTCTCATAGAGAAGAAACAAATGATATATATATATATAGGGTCTTTTAATAGGGACGCTCAAAATTTGTTAGGTTATAGCAGCCATGTTGTTAAAGTGACATCTGTCAAATTTATTGTCAATTGTTAAATAGTATACGGCAAATCACCACGGAAGGTTGAACAATGTGTGCAAATCATTAAATTCTGGACATTCTGCACGAGCGATTTGAGGGCACGGTTATCTCGCGCGGCGGTGACGTGAACTGGCCACAGAGATCGTGCGATTTAACGCCTTTAACTTCTTTCTTTGAGGCTATCTTAAATCGCAAGTCTTTACGAATAAGCCGCAAACAATTGACCCCCTCAAAGTCAACATAACAAACGCCATCCAGCAAATTTAGCCAGATTTATGCGATAAAGTCATAGAAAATTGGACCTCCCAAATATGCCACCGAACAAAGCCGCAGCGGATATTCGAACAACGTTATATTCCACACTTAATGCCATAAAATATACTTTCAAATGAAAGAAAAATTGAGTGAATATCTCACACACAACCTGTTTAACTTACATTTTAAAATCGAGCGTCCTCGTTGAATTCCACTGATTATTAAAATTGTATTATTTTTTAATATTAATAAAAAATATATAAATATATATCTTGGAATATCGTGATTCGATTTGACGCTGCCGCTGTAGTTTTGTAAATCGTGATCACACTCACAAGGCCGTACTGATATTTGATTGTTAACGGTGATTTCGCGCATGCGTAAATAAACCGTGTTCAGTCACAATAGCACTTGTCGATATACGAATGAGTAAGGTTATAATTCGTGATCAAGGCCGTCTGCCAAAACGTTTTACGCGTATTTGCTGAGAATTTTACCCGAGAAATAAATTTGCGCGGTATTAAGTTAGATTTATATGAATTATTTATGGTAGAATATGATTCGGTTATAACCAGTCACAGTTCACAATCACTGATGTCATCCAGTCACACCAAGAGTGGCATTTTTTCCTCATATTTGTCGTATTATTCATCAACAGCAAAAAAAATGAATAATCCCATTATTTTGGACGCACCTTGTAGGCTATTCGCGCCGTCAGTAATGAAGCGGAGTATCATCAAATGAAGAGGCCGCCGGGCCATGTGGCTTCACCAGCTTCCTCCGCACTTCCGCCCAAAATATTTCGTCTCGGCTCCAAGCCGAGGAGTTCACCTACATATCTGTATACACCGCGTTCTAAATATACGCTCCGAAGCGATGTGGGAATACTTTTAAAAATTGACTTTAATTCAGGTAAGTCAATTATTTACTTCGCCACATTTATTGTATACATCTCGCTTCAAGATCGCGCGCGCCAGTGTTCTCTGCACTTGGACGCGTCTATCTAACTCGAATATTTTATTTTTATATTTATATTTCATGTCATTTGGAAAACAGCTGATAACTGATGTTGAAAAAATTATAATAAAAGTCTAACAAAAATTGAAGAATCGGCGACTCTTTTTCCAACGACAGCCAATTTGACAGCTGATTTGTGCTCAGTTTGGTTTGCTATTTCGCTATGAATTACGCCGGAACAGCGCCTGCAAATTTAGTTCAGTTTGTGAAACTTACGATTATACGAATAACCGTGGATCGTTTTCCCTTCCCGCCGTGCATACTCTAATTGATAATACGCCTCAGTAGAGACGTCGTGCAGTGCGCACTGAAGAAGCTGCTGCTGCTGCAGTGGAGCGTAGTATTGAGGAGAACCTGAACGAGTCGATTCGCCAATTGGAGCTGTGTCCATCCACTTTGCCACTTGACCATTGACATACGTTCGGTGAATGGAGTACCCATACTCGATACTCATTTTCAACACAATATTTTGATAAGCGATGAGCTATGATCGGGGACTTTTTCGTTGCTCAAATGAATGGCATTAATGTGGAAGAGCTGCGGTTGTGACAAGAACCTGTGAATCGACCTCCAAGGTCGTGTAATAATAATAATAATAATAATGGATAATTTGTATAGCGCCATTTTTGTAAAAACTTTCACTGTTCATAGTTCTACAATTATCTTTGTTATTTAACCGTTTTAATGCTAAGTAATTTTCGATACAAACGATCGCAGCGCTTTTGCGACGCGTAGCATTCAAACGGTTAAAATTAAAAATTATGTTCGGAAATGATTTTTTGATAAGGTGTATTTTTAGTTTCTTCTTAAATAACATCTCTGATGCATTCCTTGTTCCTCACGACAGAGGGCAAAGAGTTCCACGCTCTAGGGTCTGCCACAGCAAATGCCCTTAGACTGGTCGGTTCTACAACCCTTCCTCAAGAACGATTTGAACGGTAGACGTCAAGAGTTTGACGTTTACCGTTCAAATCGTCTGAGATACAAAGTTAATACCTTTGGATTAGGTATTAAATCAATTTTGATTATAGGCCGTGCGGTATCGCCCTGTCAGTATCGGACAGCCGCCTTGAGCTTATTGCATCGGTCATGGGTAAGCGGTGGGTCCGCCCTCATTGCTACGATTACTTCACTGTCGCCATCTATGGTCTGAAAATGTCTTTAAATGTGAAAATCCTGTATTTAATTTTAGATTTTAATATTTATTGTTATCTGCGTGTAAAATATAAAATAGTTATTTCAGAATGCAAGAAAAGTTTGTAAGCTCTTATGCATTTTTTTTAAGATTACAATTAGTTTAATATGTATTTTGTATTTTGAAAAGGAATAGGAAACGGTCACTGGTAGGAACATAAATCGTGCAATTTAAAAAACAATTTTAATTTAAAAAAAACATTTAATTTTAAACTTATAATATTTTTTACATATACATAACATTTTTTGGCAGTACGTTTGGCATTATTTATACAGGTTCATTCTTTGGATACGTTTTCCCTATCAAATCAATGGGAGATAATTTTTTTAATAAAAAAAAAAATGTTTTACAATCTCCCTGTACACACCATGTCTCAGAGATTTGGCGTATCGCGCCTCGCTTCACGCTCGTTCATTGTCGTTTGTCAGCTGGGCGATTTAGAATCTCCCCGAATTTAGAAACGCATAAATGTATTGAGATCCACTGTGCTAAGAGCGCCGCCTCGATATATCACACAGTGGCGACATCTTAGAGAATTTAAGAAATGTTTAATAATAATAAAATTATCAATTTTAACTCCACCCCCACCACTACCTCCCTCAACTCCAGACACGCCCTTAATTACTGTCTGAAAATATTTTTAACTTTAGTTGAATTGTATTATTGATAATGGGAAGATGTTTCCGAAAGTGTTCTATCGTTTAACACCATTAAATATAGTGGAACAAAATAGTGTTTCAAATCAATTTACAATTTTAATACAATTTAGTTAACTATAAGTATAGATATCTTGTGTTCTTCTAGTATTATTACAAATTATTTCACGTTCGCGAGAACGCCCGTACATAAGATACAATATCTTCAAAGACTATTCAAATTGTGACGTTAACAATAATTATAATAAATATGAAATATGGCTATTGAAGAATACTAAGAATTAACTATAGACTACGGGTCTAACGATCGCCTCTCGTTTGACCGAGTGCTGCGGGACGGGAGGAAGCGGCGGGAGTCACAGGTTCTGCTCCTGCTTGAGCTCCAGGGCCCAGACGTGCTGCGGCCAGCCCGTTCTGCCCTTGGTGCGCCTGTCCTGGCTGGTCGGAGAAAGGTCCTTCATCTGAAAACGAAATAAAAAGGTTCACCGCGATGTCAACGTGTAGAACTTTAAAACGAATTAGATTACTGAATTTTTACCTACAGATATCTATATATTATATTTAATGGAAAATATGTATGGAAGTATGGGGTAATAACAGGGCTTAACGATCTGTCTTCGACTGGTTTAAGTGATAACCAATTCTCACCCCTCAATCTTCACATTTATCAAATTATTGAAAGTTGTACATATGTTAGTATGTGGACTCGCTTCGAGTACCACTATACCATCGCCATCTATGGACCATATAATATAAGATATATACTTTACTATATCTCTATATATATATAAAGTATATATTAAATACTAAATTAATGTATTAATTATAAATATATACATATAAAATCAATTTTTTCGAAAAATATTGTTTTTGCGTCACCGGGATACGAACCTGGATCTCTATTTCCAATTCCGGTGACGCAAAAATAATATTTTTCGACAAAATTTATTTTATATGTATATCTTTCTAATTAATATATTTAAAGTATATATAATTATATCTGATTACGATTATATTAAATGTATTATATCTTGATAGTGTGCCAAACTGGGCTAAACGCTGGTGCTACGAAAACACATTTAAGACTCACTAACGCATACCACTCACTGGATATTTATTTCAATCATAATACAGTGGGAAAGTACGAATAATAATATACAATTTAAGAATTAACACAAATAGAATTATCAGCAGAATACGAGATACGCCACTGAAAAGATAACTAAGAAAATGATCAGAAGATTTATCAGTACTGATAATAATAGTAAAGTAACACATGTATTTCGGTGCCCCGCCTGCCACACTAGTGTATCACTGTATTATAGCAGACAGTACCTGTCCGGTACAGTAATAAACAGAGTGCAGTGTTCAACATACTAATAAATATACAAGATGCGATTAGATAGCATATAAATACAACGTTCAATGTATATAAAAAGTAAAAAAATATTATATATAGATATGCAATTAATAGAATATAAATATAATGTAAACTTTATAATATACGCAATTTTCTATTTATAAGAAATTAAAAAACTATGTATGTAAGAGTAAATAATATGCGAACGATTGAAGAGTTCAGTTGAATGGTATACTAGCACAACTGCACAGAAGAAAAATGCAACGTTCAGTACTTAGATACTGTTGTATAAGCGAAGTTAGGATATTATATAATATATCACCCCTAAATAATTCATATATTTTATTTAATATCTTTGTTTTATTAACCACTGAATTGAGTACGGTTTGACATTACAAAGGGTGTCAAGCAGGGTTGTGTAATGTCTCCATGGCTGTTCAACTTGTATATGGATAAATGTGTGAAAGAACTAAAATCTATGAATGTAGGAGCAAAAATGGGCGATTTGATTGTATGCTGTAAATTGTACGCCGATGATGCAGTACTAATGGCGAATAATGAACAAGAACTACAGAATCTGATGAGCAGAATGTACGATGTATGCAAGGAAAGCGACCTCATGATGAATGTTAACAAGTGGAAAGTGATGGTATTGGAGAAGGAGGAAAGCTGAATGGTTGGAACAAGTAGATGAGTTTGTGTATTTGTGAAGTACGTTTGATAGAAACGGAAAGGAGGGTGACTGCAGGGAATAAAGTAAACGGCGCTTTGAATGGAATTATATCTAACGGGAATTTGTCAACCGAGGCAAGACTAGCGGTGCACAATGGAATCCTGGTACCGACACTGATGAATGGAAGTGAGGCCTGGAGCTGGCAGAAAAGGAACGAAAGTAGACTGAATGCAGTGGAAATGAGATAACTTAGACGTATTTGTGGCAAATCTATTTATGACAGAGTAAAGAATGAAGAAATAAGGAAAGAATGTAAAGCTGATGTTAGTATAGTGAGTAAAATTAAGAAAGGAACACTTAGGTGGTTTGGTCATATGGAAAGGATAAATGAGGAGAGAATGGTAAGAAAGATAAATGACGCAAGTGTCGATGGAACCAGAAATAGAGGACGTCCGCGAAAGACTTGGCACGACCAGATAAACCAGATAACGGAGGATGGTTCTGTTAGAAGCCTCAACAATCGGCGAGCTTGTATGACAAGATGTATGAATGTGGACGAGGCGAGAATTGTGTGTCAGGACAGAAGAGTGTGGCGCTCTATCCTCTCTGCCTACCCCCACGGGGAAACGGCGTGATGGTAAGTAAGTAAGAATTGAGTTTAAATACATCAACCGGTTTCGAAAAATACCATTCTCTTCTTCAGGATGTCGTAACTAACTAAAAATATATAGTGTTGTTTCTACATCAGACAATTATTTAAAAAATAAATTTAGTATCTAACTCAAATATTGCCGTTCAATACAAATTTAGAAAAAAATTTAGAATAGGACTCGTAGTTAAATTTAGTTGGCTGTTTACAATTTCCTGATTAGTTTTACTTGCTTTGTTTATCTCCAACGAAATACAAAGATAGTAAATAAAAAATATGAATTTTAACCACAAAGTTAATATTGCTAATTTTAAAAGTACCTAAATAATTAAATTAAAAATTATTAAGGAGAACACATTCTTATTGTGAAGTTGTAATTATTCAGAACAGACGGTCTGTGATATTTTAAATACTAAATTAATGTATTAATTATAAATATATACATATAAAATCAATCGGTTTACTCAAAGGTATTTGAGATTCTGTAAAAATAATGTAGATGGCTTTCAAATAATTCATTTGAAAAATGTAACATACAGGTTCGAAAATTTGTCAAGAAAAATACACTAGTAGTAGTAGTGCACTTCCCCGGATTGGAAATAGAGATCCAGGTTCGTATCCCGGTGACGCAAAAACAATATTTTTCGACAAAATTGATTTTATATGTGTATATTTATAATTAATACATTAATTTAGTATTTTAAATTAAAATTTAGTCGTGTTAAAAGTTTCTGGTTTAAAAAGTGAATGTCCTGGCGCTGTCTAGCGTGATTCGTTCAAAGTTAAATATAAAAATAATAACAAAATGCAAATCAATGTACAAAAAAAAAAAAATATATATATATAAACAGATAATCAAGAGATGCAATTAGGTAATTCAATATAGGTAATCTCAGTTTTGGACCTTAAAAAGTTCTCGGGCGTAGTTTCTCCCCATTTCGTGGGGCCAGAACTGCACTTTTCGTGAAATATATGCGAGACTATGTTTGCAAGCTTTCCGTCGTATATTTTTGGTGCTAGAAACAAATGGAACCTTTTTGCAATAGTATGGCACAAGATAGTGACAGTTAGCCCGTGCCCTTGTTGTGTAAGGGTGATATTGCTTATGCGGGTTAAAGGTCATTTGAATGAAGGATAACGAAAGGGTTTCAAAATTATTTTTTAGGCTTCACTTACAGACTCTAGAATACTGCTGTCTGCACCACCCCAACTAACAATCGCGTAGTCAAGTACAGAGTGGCACAGTGCGAAGTATACAATCTGTCTCAAGGATGTATCGATTACTTCTCTGACTTACTGAGTCTCTGTTAAGATTCTTCACATCAACTGCTGCGGCAGCATTTTGGTTTTGGCTGAAGAAGAAGAATTGCGACAGTCGCCAGTGCTGCGAAATAAACCTTTGCAAATAGTACCAATATATTTTAATACAATGGTATTAACATGAGCACGAGCACCGTACAAGGGGAAGGGGTAGACTGAGACTGCCATTCAGGAAGAAGGACAAATCTCAGAAATCGATCATGTACAGTGCGGCGAAGATTTTTAATGAAATGCCAGAACGCACAAGAAAGGAAGAGAAAAATGAAACTGACTAAATATGTAAAAGATAAGTTTTAGTAAAAGAAAATTCTTTAATATTGTTTATATTATATATGCACTATGTTAAGAATTAAAAAAAATATATATAACTAAATCAAGATAATACTTATAAAGATTGTACTAGTGTATAATTATATGAAAATGTGAGCTTGAATTTAACCATTTTCGCTACATCAGTCGATTACCTTTTTCCAAATAGGAAAAGATCCAGATTCGAATCTCTGTAGCAACCAAATTGACGGTTTGTTTCCAAACGATGATCGGCGAATTCAGAATTCAGAACGTCTCAAGTGCACCTCAATTCTAATATCGACATTTCTGTAAGTTTTATCTATTAAAAATATTGAAATCATTGCAAATCAGGTTAAATTTAACAGAACAAAATAAATTTTCTAGATTATAAGACTTACGATTTGTCTCTTTATAACTAATATTGCTGCAAATTAGAAATAACTGGCTTATATAACATTATTTCTGATCAATCTTGTTCTACTCGCCGACTCGACTGACCAAAACTTCAATGACCGTTTAAATGTTAACCGATTCATTATATTGTACGCGTATAACGCGAGCAGTCTTTCTCTTGAAAATTGAACAAACGTGTTACATTTAACGCGCGTCACGTGACAGACCGTCAGCCTGGTGTCGTTACTTTTTTTTTTTGTAATCCAGACGGCAATAAAACATGTGTAGCGCTGTAAAAATTAGACGATACGTTTGAAAACGGAATAATGTATTGTCGAGTGGCTCTCGAGATGGCGCTACGGCCCCGTTCCCGCTCTAGTGGTGATACGAGGATCACCAGGGCCGCATCGCAGTGGCTCAGTGAAGGGATGCTGGGATAATAAATTTATATCTATCCTATCTGAAAAGATAACATAGGATCTATCGTAGCAAAAACGGGGATTGTAAAGGAAGGAAGGAACTTGGATCAAAGGAGATAAGAATCGATGATGGGAGAGAATCCAGTCGAAGGACAAGTGGATCTCGGGGAATCGGGAGTCTGAAGAACCGCTCGCCTTACCTCGCGTGTGACGCCTCCGCAGTCGCAGCCGAGATCTCAAAGAGGCAAATCTCCGCTTCCAAATGAAGACGGCGATATCAATCACGTCACCCGCGGCTCACGATATAACAGTGCTGATGCACCGGAATCGAACAAATCGCGGTGTCGCAACCGAACAAATGTCGCGTCGCGACGTTAACGTCTGCTGACGTCAAGGTCAGTATTCACACTGGGCAAGCAGTGGGGACAAAAGGATGGGTGGGTATTTGAACGTGGAAAGGTGTCAATAATATGGTCGCGGCTGATTTGCAAAGCACAACTATCGAATATACAAATCTATAGTTAGTTTATAGTGTTCATGACGAAATACTTATCTTTAAACTGCAGCAAGGCTGTATTGACTGTCCCAGCCAATTAGGACCGCTTGTGTGATCAGTAGTAATATTTACTTCTCGAAAGCACATCCCGTAGTAAACTCATTTTACTCCGCGACATCCGATAGTAAAAACCCGACATCGATAGTTAAATATGGCGGACTCTTCACAGCTGTTCCAAAAGTCATTCAATATCCCGCTATTTCAATGATGACAGTTCGTTTGATAATGATCCCGTTGTTTAATACACATTAGCACGTCATCCGAAAAAATTTCACTACCAAAGTGACAGGTCTCGGACGCGTTGGCAAATAAAGCCATAGATAATGTCACACCGAGAGGCGAGATTGTCTTTGACCATCTTTGACAGTAGTAAATTTGATGTGTTATGGTCGCGGCTGCGTCGCGTCGTATTATTGTAAGTTGAGGGTATGTACCAGGCGTGCTTTCAAGGTTGATCTTTTCCCTTCACAAATGTAAAATTATAATTGCCGTCAGGTAGGTGCAGTTTGATGTCGGTTTGCGGATCGGTATCGGGCGTACCTTAAATGTCGACGCAAGCCTGGCTTACCACCCAGGAAACTTTGAGGCGCTTTCAAGATATGTATTTATAAGTTAATAGTAATAAATACAGAGATAAGTTTGTCCCAAGCCCCTCCGGTCCTGTCGAGCGGTTCAATACTCCGTCGATAGGGGTTCCATGGGAAAGTGTGTTCGATAATGCAGCTCAAGTGGATGCACATTGCGATATCAGCTTTTTTAAAAGCCATTAAATACATGGCAACATCATTTCCGAGGAATCCACTGCCGCATACTCCGAGTCCCTTCACCCCCGAGGAGTCGGCAGATAGTCAAAACTTCAGGAGGAACCGACAAGGAGAACATATCTAAGTTCGAATATACAGCAGAACCCCGATTTTTCATGGCCAGAATTCACGGAATAACTTTGAGACAGCACCTGTGGAGTCTGTAGATTGTATCTTTGGCCAAGGGATTGTGAAGTGGATAATAGTCATATCGATGAGATCGTGGAAGAGCACAGCCAAGAGCTGACCACCGAAGAGCTCATGAAGTTGAATCGTGTTTCGCAGCAAGAAGTTGTGAAGACTTGCGGAACTCAGCGGAAGTGTAACAATCTTCTGGCGCAATAAGAGAAATGAAAAACTGGAAATAATAAGTAATTTTCTTTGAATTAACGTTACAAATTAAAAAAAATGTAGTATTTTTTTTCGGCACTGAACCCATTGTCGTATTTTACATTAATTTACATGGGAACAATTGTTTCGGATTACGAGTTAGATTCTGGAGCGAATTATGCTCGCTATGTGAGGCTCCACTGTATGTCGAAATAATTTATAAATCTAGTAGACAAAAGGCCGGCTGTGTAATCAGTGGTAACATTTGACTAACGTCAACTTGCGAGTTGTTGACACGTCAAATTTACTACAGTCAAAGCGTAGATGGAGATGTCTACAGGCGCGATAAATAATCACGAAATATAATTTATTTGATGAATTAATTAATAATATATGTTGTACCAATGTGTCCAAAATTTAATAAAAATGAATTGATAATTCTGGCGCCTGCTGTCAGATCACTCAAAGGTATTTGAGATTCCGTAAAAATAAGGTAGATGGCTCTTTCAAATGATGGAACGGTAGATGTATTAATTTGAAAAATGTAACATACAGGTTCGAAAATATGTCATGAAAAGTACTGGCGTTATAACACAATTGGTAGTGTACTTACCCGGATTGGAAATAGAGATCCAGGCTCGAATCCCGGTGACGCAAAAACAATATTTTTCGACAAAATTGATTTTATATGTGTATATTTATAATGAATACATTAATTTAGTATTTATTTGATGTATTTTACGTATATTTTTTTATATACTGTCACCTTGGTGGTGAGATTTTTTTCAGAGACTATCACAGGACGAACTCTCATCACTGAAATGATTCGTGCGGTAGGTGTTGATTTAGGTTGTGCTGTTACAGATCGTATTACACAATCATATATAATATATGTACTGCAATATACACGGTGTGGCCCAAAAAAAGTATTGTTAAAGTGTATTGTGGTACAGGTGCGCGACTCGATCGCAGTCCAGGAGACGGGTAAATATACTCAAACGGCACAATATACAGGGTGGTCCTAAAAAAGTGAGAACATCTCGTAACGCGCGAGTTATATCAAAACATAATATAGTTCTTAATGTAATATGGTACTGCATCATCTGCTGGGTTTAATTCTGGTCACACGCCTGGCGAGACGAAATCAACATTCTCACGACGAAGAAAGTCGATTGTATTTCCGGTTGTGTGAGATGGAGCTCCGTCCTGCTGTAATGTCTAGCTGTACACCAGGATTTATTTTTCAATTCGCAAATTTTTGATCAGGCGATTTGTGTCATTATGTATTGTTGATATAGTTAAACTAATTTCGACGTGATTATATCACATTTTACGAAATGTTCGCATTTTTTGGGCCACCCTGTATATCTTTCTAATTACCCCAGATCCCACATTTGACCTGTTTTGTATTTACTATTCATAAACGAAATTGTTGATATTTTTCATGTTCTGCTATTTGCAGATAATCATAAAGTATATAAAACAATTTCTAAGATCTTTTTTTTCAAATCTTTTTTTGGGCCACCCTGTATGTCGTACGTAGGATTATGAAATAATTATTTGTACTATTAATAGTATTTTTAATGTTTAAGTTTTAACGTAAAATAATATCTTCTTAGCCATATAAAAAATGTATGAACGTTTATAGTTCATGTAGACAGGTTCGAAAATTTACTGTCTGCTGTAGTGTTGTTGGATAATGCACCTTCCCCGAATTGAAAAGAGATACAGGGCCGTATCTCGGTAGCAGTAATAATATATATATATATATATATATATATATATATATATATATATATATATATATATATATATATATATATATATATATATATCTTTCTAATGAATACTTTTATTTAGTATTTAAAATATGACAGAGCGCCTGTTCTGAATAATTACAACTCCACAATAAGAATGTGTTCTCCTAATAATAAAGTTGTATCTGAGTGTCCAAGATTTAATATTAATTCTGGCGTCTGCTATCAGATTACTCAAATGTGTTTGAGATTCCGTAAAAATAAGGTAGATGGCTCTTTCAAATAATGGAACGATTAAATGTATTCATATCAAAAGGTTTGAAAATTTGACGCTAAAAATATCGTCGCTGTAGCGCAGTTGGATAATGCACCTTCCCCGGTTTGGAAAGACATCCAGGTTCGAATCCCGGCGGTGCAACAACAATATTTTTCGATAAAATTGATTTTATATGTATATCTTTCTAATTAATATATTTAAAATATAACAGAGCTATGTTCTGAATAATTACAACTTCACTATTCGATACAACTTTTTTTCGTCTTTTTTTATCAATATTAAAAATATAATACAATTTGAATAATCAGTGGATATATTCTCCCTATGAGAGTAAGACTAGTGTATAGAGAAGGAGTATATTCGAGTTCAGTTAGTCTGTGTACATATTTTTTTTACTTCAGTTACAGATTTACGATAGTCCGTAATTGTTCTAATTGTGATGGAGAGATTGTTCTAACATTTGACGCCTTGATAAATATATCGCGGTGTATTTTAGTTTTGGGATATCAATTAGATCTCCATATCTTGCAGATCGGAATCAGCTTCTAAAATTTAATTGTGAAAATTCGAATTATTGAATTTTTTTCGTATACGTCTACTATTTTTGGTACTTTAAAATCTGTGAACAGTTGTATACTTGGATAGTCTTTTTTGAAGAATTTTTATATTTTTATAATAAGTTTTATATGCTCCTCCCCATCCAATAATACCGTATTGTATTTTCAGATATGCAAGTGATGAGATGTTTCCGAGTCTAAAAGCTATGTAGGCAGTTTTCCTTATTTAGTTAGTGAGATTAGTAATATGTTCTTTACATTTGAGACTGTTAGCTATTATGATTCCAAGATACTCGATACAGTATTACTATACTTTAATCTCGTATATATTTGAGCGCATGTAGATGTGTTCATGTAATAAATGTCGGTTATCTGCGCGCGAGTCTACCGAGTTAAAATTTTTAATATTAAAGCTAAAAAAAAAAAAAAAAAATATTTTTTGTTGTTCCGGAAAAATTGCACCTCCCCCTCTCTCGCGCGCCGCCCGACGCCGACAGCGGACAGATCGGATATTTCTCCTTTCTATAAATGTAGCACATGGCTTTCGGTAATTACATTACCGAGCTATTTCTGAATTAATTTCGCCACATGGCTCTGCATCGATTCGGATATAATTTACTCTACGTAAACTAAATAAACACATCGTGTGGACGGTGCCTAAGTCGGAAGCTATTTTTACCAGACGCGCGGGGCTTAACAAAAGCGGAAGGTGCGATACCACAGACAATGCGTTCTTTTTTGACACTAGCAGAAGAGCAATCGGGCTTTTCTGCTAGTGTCCTCCCGCAATCGCGCAAACGGTGTTCTTGCGCATCAACTTTGAAATGCGAGGCGCGTTTTTTTTTTATCAATTATCGGAATATTTTTTTAAAATGACACAATATCAGATATCTAATGAAGACAAAGCTATTTTTTTTAATTATATTTAATAGAAATTATTAGGAGAACACATTCTTATTGTGAAGATTGTTGTATCAGTGTGTCCAAAATTTAATAAAAATGAATTGTTAATTCTGGCGTCTGCTGTCAGATCACTCAAAGGTATTTGAGATTCCGTAAAAATAAGGCAGATGGCTCTTTCTAATAATGTATTAATATCAAAAAGGTAACATATAGGTTGTAGCATAGTTGGATAATGCACCTTTCTCGCTTAGGAAAGAGATACAGGTTCTAATTCCGGTGGTGGAACAACAATAATTATCGATAAAATTGATTTTATATGTATATCTTTCTAATTAATACATTTAATGGAAACTAATGGAAGTATTGGGTAATTACACGGCTTACGACGTGTCATCACTTTCACCAATTTTCATCCCTCAATCTCCACGTTTATCGAATTTTCGAAAGTTGTATATTTGTGAGTATGTGAACTCGCTTCGAATACCGCTACTGACATATCCAACCAGCCGAAGGTAGGTCGTAAGGTATATACTTACATATATATATTTTGCGTTATATATTATAAAAAATAGCTTTGTCTCTATGAGATATCTGATATTTGTTTGATCCAGAAGTGTTCTTGGACATGTTCTGATATTGTCCAACACAATATCATTTTTATAACGCTATAATTTCTACGGACGCTATAGTATATATTCGCATAGAACGACGCCGTCTGTACTCTGTCTTTGAGTTCATTATCGTCGTCAGAACTTGCTTGCCACCGAGGAACAGCTTTAAACGAAGTAAAATGTGGAAATCACTTGCCGACAAATCAGGACACACTTGGAGATGAACGTCAGCTGGTTTCACGCTTCGTGCGTTTGACAAACGAATCACAGTCGACGGGCTATTGTCTTGAACATGTCAACCGCTCACTGCAAGACGGCCGCACTACTTGAATGTCTCTAGCGTCGCACGCGGTGAGTCAACAGACGAAGGAAACCGTGAAGCGTGCGCTTCATTGCAACCGCAACGATAAAGATGTATTATTTTTATTTAAAATATAAATATCACTCAGATCTGATCTATCATATTTAGATGCAGTACACTTCCACAATGCGAAGACCCTAGACCTAATGCTTCTCTTCAAACTAGTGCAAGGCCACATCGATTGTCCCAGCCGATCGGAGTTAATATCTCTTCGTGTGTCATCTAGATCAACCCGTCAATCCGCACTCTTCCACATTCCCAGAAGTAGAACATCTTACATACAAAATTCATTCATTTACCGGTGATGCAAATACCACAATGAGAAATTGACTTGTTCAACATTAGCCTCACTGCGCTTAAAGGGTTCTTCTTATGAACCACCTCAATCTCAATTTTGTTCTTGTTTCTTGTTCTCTCTTTACCGTGACACTAGTTGCAACCTCAACACCTTTTCTCCCTCTTTTTTATCTTTTTATTTATCTTCTGCACCTAAACATACTTAATATATACATTTCTGTGGATTGTCGTAAATAGTATCACATGTTAAATATTTATTATGTTAATTATTATAATAAGTTTATAAACTGTCAAAATCCCTCAATACAATAAAATAAAAAAATAAATGGCATACTGGACGCCCCTAATTTAACTGAACTGATTATACACCGCGTTCCTGGGCGGAGTACCAGGTCCATGTAAATGCATCATATACCAATTAGTATAGGAATGCATCCACACAAAGACTTCACAGGCTTGGGAACGATTTTGGTCTTGTAGATATATTCCGATATTCAATGACTTTAATTCTCAGCCATTCTACGTTAAACCTAACTTTTTATTGTTTGTTTTACTTGCGTTAAATTTTTTTTAAAGCTTTTAAAGCCTATAAGGGCGTTAATAAATAAATAATATACTTATACAAAGAAAACTAAATATTTAAAAGGTGGCCGTTCTGCTCGCGCCGCACAGACACGGCCGCGGAAGAAATCACATGACAGCCATATAGTGCCGAAACGGACCGACCGATAGCGGTACATTTCAGTACATCGTGACGGACATGTCCTAGGAGCTAGCCGACCACTTCTCCGCAGACTGTTCGAGCGAGCCGCTCCAGAGTCAACTTTGATATATTGCGATATGCATGAGACATTGAAGAGAGTTGGTTTGACAAGTCCTACAGTGTCACCGTGCACAAAGCCTTCTAATACGAATCGCACGAAATCGGGGCTCTGGAAGAAGGAGAACATGAATGGTTTAGCCAGTCTACTGTGGAGCGTGAAGAATAACAATTTGAACCTCATCGTGTACGCGTGTACATTGTTCTACCAGTATTCAACAGACAAATAACATATGTTTTAGACCCCGGCAAGATAACCCAGAAACGTGATTGGTTCGATATCAAAATAATGACGCAGATGATAATTGGAATACTCCCCCCGGTAGTCGATATTAAATTACTCTGATACGATCTGGGAGCGTGTTGATAACACGTTTTGGCCATCATAATATTAGACCGCCATTGTTGTACTGAGTTGAGAGTTTATTCGCTCAATAGTCACCCTAATTCAATCCGCAAAGTGGTCGCTAGCCACCCCACAGGGTCGCTAAACTGTGGGGTGTTTCACGATCTCAGAACTCTACTAAAATAATTATAATATAAAGATATCCAGTGGCGTGCAGTGGGTACAGATTCAAGTTATGATATTATACAATATATGTCGTACAACGTGTTTAGAAAAAATGAATCCGTCGTTTATACGACACTACCGTGTATTTATTTGTTATTTTAGACCACTATTAATAGTTCTAACCTAAAATAATACGTTTTTACCAGTAATAACTGAAGAAAATATTAATTTTTATTAAAGGTTAACGTGGGAAATAGTTCAGTCAATTGTTTTTTGTTTTTCCCAAATCAAATACATATCCATGCAAGTCGACACGTTAAAAACATTAAGATAGTAAAATTCGCGAATTAGTAAAAGAGGAAGTAGACACTTCAATGATTTGCGCGCAGTTGTAACCCTTTCTAATGTCATTCTGTTAAAAAAAAAACAGCATAGGTAACGACTCCATACAAAACGGATCGACCGAAAGGAATTTTCTATTCAGAAAATAGCTATTTATATGACTTGAGTAATTCACTAGCTTAAAGACAGAAGAGAGTAATGTGAATAGGCGAATACGCAAGAGCGCCATGGATACAGCGGTGATTTGTCGTGGTAGTTTTTAGAACTAAGTAATTAAAGTATCTACTGGTACACAGATGGCGCTAGTTGTAAAATAATGTTTCCGTTTATGTTTATCAAATTATTTAATTTATATTTGTTTTTCAAAATTTTTAGTAATGCACACCTTTTTTGCTTGTATTCAATGCACGCCCCTGACTATATACTACATTGAACATATAAAATAGGAAGTAGATGCTTCTATCAGCTCTAAGACAAGTTCAAAACCTTTCGAATGTGATTCTGTCAGGAAACAGCGTAAGTAAGGACTCCGTGCAACATGGATCAGCTGATGCATTTCTGACTCTGCCGAGCGGTGTTTACAATTCAGTAGGCAGCAATTGTATGGCTTGAATAGGACGATACATTAAAACAGTATTTAATGACGAATGACCCTAGTGTAATTATAACATATGGATTATTTAATTTATAACCGCAGTAACCGTACTAAAATATTTATAACACTAATATATCTATAGGGTGTTTCAATTTAAAAAAAATATATCGAACCCTTCTATTAACACAATTAAAATTTGATCATTTTTAGTTGCCCTTGTAGGTATTTCGCATCGCATAGGACAAAACACATAAAGATCAGTGAAACCGAACTAGGCAGGAGTGGTATGCCAAGACTCAAGACAGAAGGGTACGCCGTTCTAATCTCTCTATTAATAATATCAATTTTATATGGGTACCATTTAATTAAAAGATATGCGAGTTGAAAATAATAATATTCGAACCTGGATCTCCTGGACAGATATATCAACTAGAAAGTGCAACGTATAAGTTAAAAAATTGATTTTATACGTACTTGTATCTTTCTAAATAATGCATTTAATTTGTATTAACCTTTAACATACCGTGATATAAAATTTTCGAACGCAGCCACGCTGTCAACTAGTGTTACCGCGAATAACAATTAGAAAAAATGTTTTTATTAGGCTTCAATGGCACGAATTTATTCTAAATACTGAGCATTCAAATTTTTTGTAAATAGTCCTATACAATGTGTCCTTCCCTTCTTATCTCTCTTCATTTAATTACTGAGAAAGAGACAATTGTATCTGTATGTCTCTTGTCCTTTCCACTGTGAAAATAGTGAGTGATCTCTGTCTTTCATATCACAAATTGTATTTTTACCAACGGATTAATTTTTTGTACGATTCCCTTTACATAATTGATTTTGACTACTAGGCATTCGTAAGCGCTGATATTTTCTTTAGAATTATCTAAAATATGAATTTAATGTTGCACGTATTTACCGAAATATTCCAGGTTTAATTATAATGGTAGACCTGTGTCACTGCGCGGGTCGGGAAGGGTTAAATAATGATTATTTATCAATATTGCGTCATACAAAATATGTGATTGATAAGTAGACAACTGTGATGGTGGAGATGTGAGCCGAAATAGCTCAGTTGGGAGAGCGTTAGACTGAAGATCTAAAGGTCCCTGGTTCGATCCCTGGTTTCGGCATTAATTTTTTTTTAAATGTACACACAGAGCCCATTAATTTATCAAATAATAAATCACTATTAAGGCCTTCGATAATATTTCAAATTTCAGCGTTTTATACGATATATTATTAATCATTTATATCAGAAGTTACACATTAGATTACACATTTTTTTAAACCATTACTTAGATAAGACGTTTATACTTATTTAAAATTAATAAACTGAACGTTATTCGCCATAGTTAAGATAATACAAGCATCGTAAGAAAGACAGGGACCATTAGATGCATTTTCGGCGTGCTACAAAATTGTGTTAATATGAAAAATATTGTTGTTGCTACCGGGATTCAAATTGTGCAACGATAGATGTACTAATTTAAAAAGTGTAACATATAGGTTCGAAAATTTGTCGTCGGTGTAGCATAATCGGATAATGCACGTTCTCCGGATTGGAAGAGATCCATGTTCGAATCCCGGTGGCGCGACAATAATATTTTTCGATAAAATTGATTTTATATGTATATCTTTCTAATTAATATATTTAAAATATCACAGAGCTGTGTTCTGAATAATTGAAGAATGTGTTCTACTTAATAATATATATTTTCTTATAATCTTGAAGCCAAGATTGTGGAGACAAATCTATATTAAATTAAATTATTTAACATGAAAATCCACTAAAATATTTAGATATTTAAGTACGTTTAGATGCATTTAAATGCATTCTCGCATTTTTTTTTCCGCCACCCCATTCAGAGAGTGCGTACGCTATTGTTCGAACAAGTTTTGAAATGATTTAAGGTCGTTAACTTGACTATTCCGGGGCGGAACCGCTCCGGCTGTCGGATCGGGGATGCTAACCTTCGCCCCGGCGTGGGAGCCGCGGCCGCGCGTCGCATAATTCAATATTCCCAATAATTAATGTGGGATATAATGTAATAATGTCTGTTTTGTAAATATGAAGACGTATTATCATTGCACTGGGTGAATTACGCATAATATTTAATATTTTTGGAGCAGAGCAGTGGCGCAACGCGTAACTGCAAAAATTTGGTCTCAATTAGAGCCTCCAATCCGAATATCCAAATATTCGAACCCCGAATATATTCGTCTTAAAAAGTATTCGTAAACTATTCGCTCATATTCATTCATTCATTCAGGTATACGATTTTTTTTCTCCAGAAGTACCGCTAAGTATCGGACAATAAAGATGTAAACGCCTTTGTTTGATTGATTAGTACAACAACAGAGTACGCATTCTGAAGCCAGAAGGCTCCAGTGTGTAAAGGAGCATTTCACAGGTGGGTCGTGTTTCACAGTTATGGTTGGTCCTTCAGCCCCTCCATTACAATAAAATTGCCTCACCTGACAGCTGATGTTCTCCACCGCGCATCTCGCGTCCGGACCATTATTATTGACATTGCTCCCCTTCGCGGATCCCTTGCCGCCGGGGTGCTGCTGGCCCCTGGCGGCCCGCCGGCCCTGCCCGGCCAGCTCGGCCCTGAAGCCGCCGGCGGGCTCCAGGTCCGACTCCAGAACACCCATCAGGTAGGAGATGTAAGATGTGGCGAGCCGCAAGGTTTTGATCTGCGGACAATGCGGGCCGGTTTCATAGCTATCGGTTTATTAAAAAAAAACAAACACAAATTTAAGGCTGCGGTTCGTAGCAATTTATAATTCAACTCAACTGTTTGGTCTCCATTCTATAAAGTGCACGAATTATAATTTGAAAGGGTTCTGCATAATTTTTTTATTGCATTATAATTTAGCTAACTTGTCGTGCAGAAGAACTTTAAGTAATTTATTAAAAATAGTAAATGGCATGCAGGACGCCCCTAATTTAACTGAACTGATTGTACACCACGTTCCTGGGCGGAGTACCAGGTCCATGTAAATGCATCATATACCAATCAGTATAGGAATGCATCCACACAAAGACTTCACAGGCTTAGGAACGATTTTGGTCTTGTACATATATTCCGATATTCTATGTTTAAATATGAGAGTATACAATTGATTGTAGCACTCAGTTGAGTCTTGATAGATGCGTACTGTTATTTATTTGTGAGCTATTCAAGCTAGACACCAAAAGCAAACATACGTAACACATTAATTGTACCGATGATCTCAAAATCACGAATCGCGAGTCAATCACTGATATCTTTGTGTCACACTCACATTGAATCAGTGATTGAATATCTGAGAAAACGCGATTCATTCTTTAAATTTATTGATATTTAGTGCGCATGTGCATATGAAACGAAAATACTCATGAAGGAATGACGTTATAATTCGCGATTAGCGCCATCTAGTAGATTCTGACAAAAAGTTTTACACATTAGATTTCGAAATGCTGAAAAATGAACACATTAAAAAAAACGTTTTCATTATCTTTGTGATGATATCTTAAAATCACGAACCGCGAGTCAATCACATATATATTTGAGTGATTCACAATCAGTGATTGAATATCTGAGAAGAACGCGATTCATTCTTTAAATTTATTGATATTTAGTGCGCATGCGCGTATGAAACGAAAATACTCATGAAGGAATGACGTTATAATTCGCGATTAGCGCCATCTAGTAGATTCTGACAAAAAGTTTTACACATTAGATTTCGAAACGCTGAAAAATGAACACATTTAAAAAAATGTTTTTATTGCATTTTAAAATCACGAACCGCGAGTCAATCACTGATATCTTTGTGTCACACTCACTATCAGTGATTGAATATCTGGGAATATCGTGATTCGTGATCTTGATTATCTTTGTGATGATATTAAATTAGATTTATATTATTTATTTATGCTGGAATACGTTTTTTACGTAAATAAGTTTTCAATAATATAAAATAAATATCAAATATCTCATAGAGACGAAGCTATTTTTATTATATTTAATGGAAATGTAAAAATATGGGGTAATTACAGGGCTTACAATCTGACTCCGGCTAGCTTACCCTTCAATCTTTACATTTATAAAATTTTTGAAAGTTGTATATATGATATTATGTGGACTCGCTTCGAGTACCACTACACTGTCGCCATCTATGGACAAAATTTGATATTTTATTTTTTATTGAACAGCATATATGTCAACTCGGTAAGAATCTGATTTAATTTAAAAAAATTAATTTATTTTCCTTAAATATAGCTGATCTGATATTTGTTTAATAGGTAAAAATCCACTAATTGTGTGTTACGATATATCGTATTAGTAATGAAACTGTGATCGCAGTCACAGTTTTCAATCACTGCTATTATCAAACACCAATCACAATCACACAGGTGAGTCGAGAGTGGCAATTTTTGAGAAGACGAGAAGAACGCGCACTAGTTTGGCTCGGATCAGTCAATTTATTTAGATACTTCTTGAATCGAGTCAAGATAGTGACGACGTATTGGACTTCAATTGTATTTATTTTAGTCGCTGGCCGAATTGAGATGAGCTGAATCAGTTCAGCGCGAGACCAGCTCGAAGCGGGCCATAAATTGAACCTTGCAGGTGACCCCGAGTAACAAAATATTTGGTCAATTTCTTCTTCAACAAAGCGTGTAAACAAATATGTTTCTTTGACAACTTTAATCTATCATTTAACTCGTATTTAGATGCAGAAAACCTTCACAATATGAAAAGAACACGTGCTGACCGAATACTTATTTTTAAACCACCGTTCCAGCCAATTACAATCACAGCCATTCAGATCGACTCACCGTTCGTGCGAATATCACTTACTGCGCTAGAAGATTTTTTCTACATATCCCCAGTGGCGTGTCAGGATATTATACAATCATTTATAATACATATACTACAATAAATATTAAGAACATTCGTTTATACGACCCTACCATGTATTTATTTGTAATTTAACAATATTATTAAGAGTGTTTTTAAACATTTAACATATAAAAAATGATTGAACGTTTTTAAGAACACTTTCTATGACCGAACATGATTCATTTATTGTTTGAAAATCCTTCACGAAATAACTGAAGTAAATAATTAGTTCTATTAAAGGTTAACAACACAAAATTTAAAGAACAACCATGAAATTAAAAACAGTAAGATAGTAAAATTTGCGAATTAATAAAAGAGGAAGTAGACACTTCAATGATTTGCGCGCAGCTGTAACCCTTTCTAATGTTGTTCCGTTAAAAAAAAACAGCATAGGTAACTACTCCAAGCAAACGGATCGACCGAAAGGAATGTTCAATTCGGTAAATAGCCGTTTACATGACTTGAGCAATTCACCAGCTTAAAGACAGAACAGAGTAATGTGAATAGCTCGATGCGGCGAGTACACAAAAGCGCCGTGGGTACAGCGGTGAGTTGATTGTAAAATAATGTTTTCGTTTATGTTAATACAATTATTTAATTTATATTTGGACGCATTGTAGCGCGTCAACAATAGCGCTACGGCTGCAGCGGTGGGTTGTAGTGGTAGTTTTTCTACACAGCTTCATTGTCCTTTGTTACTGTTGTGTTGTCGTATTCAATGACTCACAGACGACACGTGGAAGAACTGAAAAACAAAATATGTAAGGGAAATAAAAGACTGCTGTTCCCTCGCTCTAGTCCTAGTACCTTCGATAGTTTGGTGTCCGTAGGCACGTTTGGGATCCTATTTCTGAGCAGGGAGAAGGCGCAGTTTATAGTGTCGGTCCTTCGGCTATCTCGCTTTCCCGCACTAACCTTACTCAGTTTAGTGTCAGCCGGTACGTTCGGTATACAGTCCCGCAGGTCGGCGAATGCCGTGTTGATGCTCTGCGTGCGTCGGCGCTCCTTCTTGTTGGCCGTGTTGCGGCGCTTCACCACGCGCACCACCGGCGCCGGCTTGGGCCCGTCGTGGTGGACGTGGTGCGACCCCTGCTGGTGGGGCGCGCGGTCGCACTCCATGGACAGCGCGGGCGCCGAGTGGGCGAGGGACGCGTTCGCGTACTGGAAGTACTGCCCGTCCGGCGCGTGCGCGTGGCTGTCGTCGTAGCCTGCGTCAAAATAAAGGCGTGTAAACAGGTGATGACGGATACTAAGGTCCGCGAACACTCACATTTTAAATAAATATGAATTAAATATATGAATTAGAAAATAACACACGCGTAAAGTCAATATTGCTGGGATTCGAACCTGTCTTTACAAACTGGCGAAGGTGCATTATCCAACTGTGCTATCTAAAAGGTAACACGTAGGAAGCAATTTGAAAAATCCAAATATAAACAATGGAAAAATTTTAAATATTAAATTAATGTATTGATTATAAATATATATATATATATATATATAATTTTGTCGAAAAATATTGTTTTTGCGTCACCGGGATTCGAACCTGGATCTTTGAATTAATTACAACTTCACAATAAGAATGTGTTCTCCCAATAATATAAAAGTTGTATCAATGTGTCCAAAATTTAATAAAAATGAATTGATAATTCTGGCGTCTGCTGTCAGATCACTCAAAGGTATTTGAGATTCCGTAAAAATAAGGCAGATGGCTCTTTCAAATAATGTATTAATATCAAAAAGTGTAACATATAGGTTCGAAAATTTGTCATGAAAAATACTGGCGTTATAACACAATTGGTAGTGTACTTACCCGGATTGGAAATAGAGATCCAGATTCGAATCCCGGTGACGTAAAAACAATATTTTTCGACAAAATTGATTTTATATGTATATATTTATAATTAATATATTAATTTAGTATTTAAAATATCACAGAGCGTCTGTTCTGAATAATTACAGCTTCACAATAAGATTGTGTTCTCCTTAATAATGGGAAAATTAATAAACAAAGATATAGGTAAATAGGTAAGTAAGTAAATTAGTAAACTATTGAAGTTATTGTTGATATAGTTCAACTAATTTTGATGTAATTACATCACATTTTACGAAATGTTTTCACTTTTGTTTGGTTCACCCTGTATATAATCAATTTTATCGAAAAATATATTGTTGTTGCTACCGTGATTCGAACCCGGATCTCTATCCAATCCGGGGAAGGTAGTAAGTAGGCTGTAGCATAGTCGGATAATGATCCAGGTTCCAGATCCAGAAAAATATACTTTTCGATAAGATTTATTATATTATATATGTACTTTTAAAATTAGCAATATTAACTTGGTGGTTAAGATTCATATTTTTTAAATTTATTATCTTAGTTTAATAACCACAATTGAGTTTAAAAAACTTCTACCGGTTTCGGAAAACACTTTTCCTTCTTCAGGATGTCATAACTAACTAAAAATATAGCTTTGTTTTTATATTTATCCAGAATCTATAATCTAAACACCTACCACGAGATATTAGACCAGCATTTTACACAAATAATAGTATAGGAAATTTACTCATCAATTCTAAGGACAAGCATAATAAATTTAACAATTCTGGCGTCTATAAACTTAGTTGTAAGGATTGTGCTGCATTTTATGTTGGTAAAACGGGTAGAAATTTTAATATAAGAGTAAAGGAGCATTTTAGATGTTTGAACAATAGTGGGTTTTCAGAATTTGCTAATCATTTGATAGAAAATAGTCACGGTTTTGATAAAAAATTGGGATTGTCAATTTTGCATATAAACGGTGTAGGTCACAAATTAAATAATTTGGAATCGTTGGAGATAAATAAAGCATGTAAAAGTAATCAGGAAATTCTAAACAGCCAACTGAATTTAACTACGAGTCCTATTCTAAAATTTTTTCCTAAAAATTATTCGACTAAATTTGTATTGAGCAGCAATTTGAGTTAGGTACTAAATTTACTTTTTAAATAATAGTTGTTTTTAAAAATTTTAAAATAGATTCTGGATAAATAGAGAAACAATACTATATTTTTAGTTAGTTATGACATCCTGAAGAAGGAAAAGGTGTTTTCCGAAACCGGTAGATGTTTTTTAAACTCAATTGTGGTTATTAAACTAAGATAATAAATAAAAAATATATTATATATGTGTTATTTAAGCTGTTATTATGACTGTGATTGTGACTATAATTGATAATGTAATTCTTCAAGCAATGACTGGTACACTAGAGAACGTTTGTTTGGATTAGTAGATAGACCCGAAGATGGCTGGAGAACTATTCCACGTGTCAAAATATGTGGCACGTGAATTCATTCATTTTATCATGCAGAGAACTGACCGTAGCCGTTGTATCCTCCGTGGCCGTGAGGATAGCCGAGGCCGCCGTACGGCTGCGGGCTGCCCACCCTGCTGGACCAGTACTGCGGGGAGATGTCCTCTTCCGACACGCCCAGATGGTCCGCCGGGCTCGGTATCCCATCTGCGAACAATACGAGACCGTGAAGCCTGGCTTTGAATCTGTTCCCGTACACCTGCTCCCGTTTGTTGGTCTGTTTGACTTTCGCGCGAGACACAACGCATTGTTCTATTACAGCGGTAATGTTAGAACACGCACATTAGCCAACTACGCTGTTCACAGATTGCGTTCTTTGGGGAATGAATATGCAGAGGTAGTGGACATTTTTACTGTAGATTTAATTCTTTATAGGACTACAATATTATAATTTTTTGGGCTTCAATTCAACGGTGACGGATCAATTGCTTTTCGTCACATTATATGTATTTTTTTCTTTGTACTTCTGATGCATTTTACAAATCATTTTAATTCCTGAATAGGGCGTGTATAATAATTCTTACGCATGCACAACTTCTCTTCTTTCGTACACCTTTTGAAGATTAATAAAACAGTCTTAAAAATATACTATGAATAATAAAAAAAAGAGCCCGTCATAAATGACGGAAATATAATAAACAAATATCAGATATGTCATAGAGACGAAGCTATTTTATTATGTTTTAAAGGTTTGATATATCTTGTTTATTGAATAGTAGGGCCTTTGTAGGTGAAAATACAGTAATTGTGTGTGTTCTTGGACATATTCTAATACTGCTGAAAAATTATAGTTTTAATAAAATCAATAGAATAAAAAATTATTTAAATATTAACATCTTTCATTTGTGAACATATCACGAGAGATTTGGTGATTTTTCCAGACGAACTCTTCAGAACACGACTATTTCGGACCAAAAATATTTTTAATTATGTATTTAATAAATAATAATAAAAAGAACGTCATGTCCGGAATAATCAGTGTCCGGAATAGTTAATGTTCGAAAGGATCTTGTCCGGAACAATCAGTGTCCGGAATAGTTAATGTTCGAAAGGATCTTGTCCGGAACAATCAGTGTCCGGAATAGTTAATGTTCGAAAGGATCTTGTCCGGAACAATCAGTGTCCGGAATAGTTAATGTTCGAAAGGATCTTGTCCGGAACAATCAGTGTCCGGAATAGTTAATGTTCGAAAGGATCTTGTCCGGAACAATCAGTGTCCGGAATAGTTAATGTTCGAAAGGATCTTGTCCGGAACAATCAGTGTCCGGAATAGTTAATGTTCGAAAAGATCTTGTCCGGAACAATCAGTGTCCGGAATAGTTAATGTTCGAAAGGATCTTGTCCGGAACAATCAGTGTCCGGAATAGTTAATGTTCGAAAGGATCTTGTCCGGAACAATCAGTGTCCGGAATAGTTAATGTTCGAAAGGATCTTGTCCGGAACAATCAGTGTCCGGAATAGTTAATGTTCGAAAAGATCTTGTCCGGAACAATCAGTGTCCGGAATAGTTAATGTTCGAAAGGATCTTGTCCGGAACAATCAGTGTCCGGAATAGTTAATGTTCGAAAGGATCTTGTCCGGAACAATCAGTGTCCGGAATAGTTAATGTTCGAAAGGATCTTGTCCGGAACAATCAGTGTCCGGAATAGTTAATGTTCGAAAAGATCTTGTCCGGAACAATCAGTGTCCGGAATAGTTAATGTTCGAAAGGATCTTGTCCGGAACAATCAGTGTCCGGAATAGTTAATGTTCGAAAGGATCTTGTCCGGAACAATCAGTGTCCGGAATAGTTAATGTTCGAAAGGATCTTGTCCGGAACAATCAGTGTCCGGAATAGTTAATATTCGAAAGGATCTTGTCCGAAATAATCAGTGTCCGGAATAGTTAATGTTCGAAAGGATCTTGTCCGGAACAATCAGTGTCCGGAATAGTTAATATTCGAAAGGATCTTGTCCGAAATAATCAGTGTCCGGAATAGTTAATGTTCGAAAGGGTCATGTTCGGAATAATCAGTGTCCGGAATAGATAAATTTTTAAAAAATAATGCCAAATGGATGACACTGAATGAAATTGTATCATACGGGAACTTGTCAACACAATGGAGTACTGGTACTGAAGTGAGACCTGGAGCTGGCGTATGAAGAACGAAGATAGACTGAGTGCAGTGGAAATGTGGCAAATCCATTTATGACAGAGTAAATAATGAAGAAATAAGTAAATAATGTAAAGCTGATCTTAGTATGGCGAGTAAGATTAAGAGCAGATCACTTAGGTGTTTTGGTCATGTGGAACGGATAAGAAAGAAATAGAGGAAATCTCAATAATCGGCTCTCGCATGCGAAGATGTGTGAATGTGAATTGTGCGTCAGGACAGAAGAGCGTGGCGTAGCTTAGTTGTTTGTTTGTTTAATGATGCTACGCGACGCGGATACAAGTATGCAGGGTAGACAATACTCACTGTGGCAGTGGATCTCTCTAAAATGCGGCCTCGTATTGCAGTAATACTGTTGGGTGTAGCACTCCATGTCTGTGGGTCCCTCTTCAGGTGAACACGACTCGTAGCCAGACATCTGTGGAGACTCGCCGATCGGTTCGTTAGTTTGTCGCCAAATTTTGTTCTAGTTTAATTCATTCCACGTCCGTCCCGTCCGTCCGGAAATATTGCACTGTCGGTACACCAAACTAAACTTCCAAAATTACTAAAACAACAGTCCGCGCTGGTGGAAGACGGTGCACGGTCGTGTTCAGGTCCGTGCACTGCCTGGTGCGACAGCCGTGCACGACCGCTGTCGAGGTTCCATGGCGATTTGGGCGTCGGAAGTTCTGCAACAAATAAAAAATAATGTGATTAAATCTGGTATTGGACAAGACAAGACTGTATGACAGATCTATACTATATATATATGTACCTGTCCCCCTTCCTTTTTCTGTGTATTTGTCTATGACTTTTGAACTGTCAAAGAGAGTGGATACTGCTATGTGTAAAGTTTACTCATTGCTGTGTATTCGGTTCCTCGCGTGTGCGTGCCAAAATCGCCAGGTGAGTCGTGCTTCCTGTCCATCTCAAGATATGAACTACTTGACCAACTAAGTAGAGCTGGGTGAACAGTTTTTGGAATGTTTACTTGTAATAAAGAACATAACGCCCTGGTATCACGAGGAAGGTGCAAGTGCAAGAAGGCTGCAGTGGGTGGGACATACAGGGTGTAACAGACCTAGTCCAGAAGTTGCAGTTGCAGTATCAATTAGAAAGATAAAAAGATAAAATATTATATTGCTACCGGGATTCGAACCGGGAACTTTTCCTATCCTGGGAATTGCGTCGACCATTATACCATATCAACAAATTAACGACAAATTTTCGAACATATATGCTGCGTTTTTAATCGGTCATCATCTGTTCATATTACGGAGAATCTCAAATAAATTTGAGTACCTAAAACCCGATAGGTGACGCCAGAAATTGCAGCGCACGTGTTCAAAGGTACTATGTTGACATGGCGTAATGGTCAGCGCATCTCCACGGATAGGAAAAGTTCCTGATTCGAATCCCGGTGGCAACAGATTATTTTTTCGATAATTCGACATCATAGATTTAATATTTAAATTTTCGTTCTTCGATATGAATATTTGCGTCACTGACCTCATTAATCAAAATCACTTGAAAAATTATTTTTTTAAATTTTTCTAGTTGATTTACGTGGCGACATATAACACGGCGCCTCTATCTTCGAGAGCTCTGTAACCCAGTATAGTGTACGGCCATTTGGCGCGGAACTCTTTGCCCTCCGCCAGCGGCGTGTCTAGAAAAATTGTGCCCCAATGCGAAAGGAAAAGCCGTCTGTGTATAATTAAATAATAAGAACAAAATTGACCTAATCGATTTTTCAATTTTTTTATATAATAATGATAAATAGTTAATGTAACCCATTTCAGAACAGGTACTTTATACGTATCTAGCGAGCAGGGGCGTGCAGTGCATTATTTTAAAATCTAGGAAACAAATATAAATTAAATAATTGTATTAACATAACTGAAAACATTATTTTACAATTAGCGCCATCTGTGCAACAGTAGAGACTTAAATTGCGTATATCGTTTAATTAACTCACCGCTGTACCTGTGCATTCGACGCATTGAACTATTCACATTGCTCTCTTCTATTTTTAAGCTAGTGCATTTGAACTTTTGAACTTTATTTTGATTTTAACTGAAAGGTATCTATCATATTTACATCTTTACACACATTTAAATACGTTGCCCAACTAGGCTAGCCTCTTTTAGGGCAAATTATATATATATATATAACCAAACCTCATCGAAGGCAAAACACAGTAAGATCGAATACATACACAGCATATAATGTGAAAATATATAAGGAGAGAGAAAAATAATAAAAATAATAATACCAATAATGTAAGCAGATATAAGGTAGATGTAAATACACAAGACCAAAACGCACAAAAGTAGTTATACAAATTATTTGATTATATAAAAGAGTAGACTCTCTGTATCTGCTCTTCCTAATTGCGACAACCAATTTGAAATATCCTTTTTAAAAGTCTTAATGTCAGTTAAATTTCCAATTTGATTATATATTCTTGGATATTACTCAAGTCATACAATTGGCTATTTACCGAATCGAAAATTCCGTTTTGTATGGAGTCGTTATTTATGCTGTTTTTTTTTAATAGAATAATAACATTTGAAAGGCGTGTCTACTTCCTCTTTTACTAATTCGCAAATTTTACTATCTTACCGTCTTTAACGTGTTGATTTCACGGTCGTTCTTTGCATCTGGTGCAAGGATTTTTTTTTCGTTTGGGAAAAACGAAAAGCAATTGACAGAAATATTTTCAAAGTTAACTTTTAATAAAAATAATTATTTTCTTTAGTTATTACGGGTAAGAAGTTACATTTTTAACTGTTCCCTAGCCACGCAGTGACGTAGGTCTACCGAGCCAGTTAAATCGTATTTATATCAATATGCACAATATGAAACATAAATTTTAAAGATGAGGTGAAGGCAAAAATCATGTTAGACGAATCTTTTGACAAATGAATTATAAGAATAACGTTTAAGAACAAAATATTTATATATATTATATTTATTTATATATATTTTGACATCCATATTTTTGTACTAACAGAGGTGGATATATAATAAACATACATAGTACATAGTTTATTGTGTGGGGTGGAGTAGACTTCACCTCTGATGTATATAGCGCTGTCCTGGCTACTTTGCTAGACTAAAGTCTGTGTTAAAGTAGACAGTTTTTTTCGTGCTGTTATGGTGTTATTTGGAATAAAAAGAGAATTTAAATATGAATAAAAAAGTAAAAATAAAATACAAATATATGCAGTTGGAGTGTTGTAGGACTAGTGAATTATTAGTGAAGGTATTGTATAAATTATATTAGAATGTTGGATAGCCATGCTTCTGATTCATCTCTACCTGATTGGGTCCATATTTGTGTTAAACAATTTCCAGTTAGTATTAAGTGTGTTGTTCAGTTTCGGAGCTAGGAACATGTAGAATCTTTGATAAAATGTCGTTGTTGCTCTCGGAACTGGTGTGTAGCTGTTTGTTGTTTGTCTTGTGCTGTGTCCGTGGTTTATTACATTTTTCGTTTTATTTAAGCTTGTAAAAGGTTTTTTTCTCCCATTAAGAGCGTACAAAACTCAAATTTCTTGCAGTAACACGAGTTGACAGCGTGGCTGCGTAGGGTATTTTTTAAGCATGGTATGGTAAAGGTTAAAAACACTATTTATAGTACTCTAAAATTACAAATAAATACATGGTAAGGTCGTATTTAATACAGGAATCGAGGTCTGCGAATGGTAAATCTACAGTTCAGTTGTTGGGCGTGCACATTGAATACACAAATCAACTTATATATCTGTGAATTCATTGAGATATCAACTGAGATAGATTAAAAGTATTCGGAGACGTCTTCCTCTTGTGGTGTCGCGTGTGGACTATTGTAATAGCATCCTTGCAAGCTTGCCAATGTCAATTTGATCTATAATATATGGAGTTTCCAAATTATCTCATATAACGTCCCTTGTACATTCCCTGAAAGAGTTGAATTTGAATTGTACTGGTCGATGTGCAAGACGACACACAGCATCTTCAAGAGCTTCGTATCCCAGACAATGTCAATGGTAGACGTCAAGCTCTCAGGTCAGCCGCAGGAAGGGTTGCAGAACCGACCAGTCTGAGGGCATTTGCGGTGGCAGGCCCAGGAGCGTGGAAGTTGACGTGTAAAGCGCCCTCGAGGTGAAAGTTTTTACAAAAATGGCGCTATACAAATTATCCATTATTATTATTATTATTATTATGTCGTATAAATAGCGCATCATTGGTAACACCATGACCTTAATTTATTTATTTATTTATTTATTATTTATTTTATTAGTAACTATATAATACAATGTAAAAATCTGTTTGGACCGTGCCCGTCTCACTGGAGAAGTTCTGTGTCGAGACGGGCCTAGTTTACATGCAATACAGTAGATAGAATTACATTTATTACTATATGAAAGGTGTATATGAAGAACTATTTTAAAATGGACTTAATTTTTGTAGCAATAATTAATATAGGTACGAGTCAATGTGTTTGGGTGAGTGCACCGATACTGGCTCTACCCATATTACGAATCCAAGTTTTAATATATAGTTTCACGTTCTTTTGACAATTCAATTGATTTAAGTCTTTTAGCATTCTATTAAATAGTTGAGGTCCAAAATATTTGTAGTTCCTTTGACCGAATGCGGTATGCGCTCTCGGGGTCTGTAGGCTATTTGTATTTGTCCGTGTGGAGATTATGTTTTGAGTTGTTTTAAAATGTGTTTATACATGTATTTGAGAGTAGTATTAGCGTATATATGTATTATATGAATGAATGTGCACGCCATACAACTTATCTGCATATCATCACACCTTTTCAGGATGCTGGAGACGTCACACGATCCCCGAAGATCCGAGTAGCTGTCAGAAGTGCCCCACTCTCAGTTCTCCGGGTGTCCCCGGTCCCGGAGAGGGAGCCACCGTCTGCGGAAGGTTTCAAAATGTGTCTAAATATTTTTATATCAACACATAAAGTTTTTTAGCTTCGCCAAGAGTAAACAATGGAGAGCGAGATGGCATTGTCTGGTCGGCGGCATATGCTCGACACGTGCAGCCGCAGCCATCTTCAGCGGAGTCAAACAGGACGGGTTTGACATTATTATACGTGGTGTACGATGTACCATAGATATCTAATTACACAGGGTTGTTAGATCCCTGTTAGAATTTTGTATTGAGATGTCGATGTCTTCATTGTTCTCTAACAGTTGGTAGTATTGTCTGTAGAAGTGAGATGGTTTGGTCCCTTGAAATGTGTAAACGAAGAGAGATTGGTAAAAAATATATTAATTACAAAGATATACGTATAAAAACAATTTTATCGAAAGATATCGTCGTTGCGTTTACCGTGATTCGAACCTGGATCTCTTTCCAGACCGGGGAAGGTGCATTATCAACTATGCTACAGCGACAATATTTTTAGCGACAAATTTTCGAACCATTTGATATGAATACATTTAATCGTTCCGTTATTTGAAAGAGCCATCTGCCTTATTTTTACGGAATCTCAAATACCTTTAAGTTATCTAGCAGATAGCATTTTTATTAAATTTTGTCGCTGTAGCAAAGTCGGATAATGCACCTTCCTCGTTTTGGAAAGACATCCCGGTGGCGCAACAACAATATTTTTCGATAAAATTGATTTTATATGTATATATTTCTAATTAATATATTTAAAATATCACAGAGCGTCTGTTCTGAATAATTACAACTTCACAATAAGAATGCGTTCTCCTAATCTCTCTCTGCTATCGGTTTACTCAAAGGTATTTGAGACATATAGATTAGAAAATTTGTCGTTGGTATAGCATAATCGGATAATGCACGTTCCCCGGATTGGAAAAGATCCAGGTTCGAATCCCGGTAGCAACGACAATATTTTTTATAAAATTTTATATGTATATCTTTCTAGTTAGTACATTTAAATTGTATTTTTTTAAATATTGGGGATGAAAGAGAACGGCGCTTTGAATGGTATTATAACTAACGGGAACTTGTCAACACAATGGAGTCCTGGTACCGACGCTGGTGTAAGAAGCGAGGCCTGAAACTGGCAGAAGAGGAACGAAAGTAGACTGAATGCATTGTAAATGAGATCACTTAGGAAATGAAGAAATAAGGAAAGAATGTAAAGCTGATCTTAGAATTAAGAAAGGCTCACTTAGGTGATTGCATGAATGTGGAGAGAACGGTAAGAAAGATATATGACGCAGGTGTTGGCGTCATCAGAAATAGAGTATATCCGCGGAAGACTTGGCACGACCTGGTGAACCAAGTATCAAAGATGCCCTTTTTAGAAGCCACAATAACCGGCGCGCTTGTATGAGGAGATGTATGAAAGTGGATGAGACAAAAATTGTGTACCAGGGCCGAATAGTGTAGCACCCTATTCTCTCTGCCTACCCCAGCAGGAAAACGGCGTGGTGTTAACATAAACCATTAAGTTGTATTTGCAAAAATATTAATAAAACGTTGTTGAAATGGTATCGTGACGTCGACCAGATAGGTCGGAGACACACGGCAGGACAGCCCAAAAAACTAGATACCTACCTACCGCGTGTGATTGATAGATTGTAAATTAATACATTTTCTGTAATTAGATTGTTGTTTATTTCAAAGATTTCTTTATCCACAGATCATTTGAGAACGTGAAATGTACGTCCTTATCCACTGCCATACCAGGCACTAATATATTTGCCTGCCGGTACGTCGAATGTTGATTTTAGGCTTTTTTTGAACCCTGGTGGACACCGCATAATATCATAATTTATAAATTTGCCAGTTTTTTTAATTTATGACGTGCGAATCGTATGCGAGGATGGGAAGAGGGTCTTGTAGAGTTAATTAATTTTTGCATATATTACAAAATTTTGATTTTATCCCTTTTTTTATCCCTGGTGAACACCGTATAGTATAGAAATATATATACGCGTTTTTTACGATAATGTGAGATTTTTTATTATTCATTTATATGTATCAGAAGTTATACACTAGATTTGACTTTTTTTAAAATTTATTACTTAGATAGGACCTTTATACTTATTTAAAACTAATAAACTGAATCTTATCTGCCATAGTTAACACAATACAAGCATTAAAAGATAGACCGCGAACATTAGATGCATTTTGCGCGTGCTACAAATTATCTTAATTTTGGTAAATTATTGCGTAAGTGAAATGTATTTTTTTATAATCTTAAAGCTAAGATTACTGAGACAAATCTGCATTGAATCAAAATAGCAAAATATTAAAAATCAGTAGTGTTATAAGGCATTCAATTTGCCGGACATATTACCAATTTAGACGTATTAAAACTACTTTGTTTCAGTGATAACATATGTTTTTAAGTAATATATTATATTTAAAACTTCAGCTACTATTCAAAACTAAGTTTTATATCAAAAGCACGGTTTATATAATATAACACTGTTGTATTTTGAACAAAGCTGTCTGTTTCAAAACGGCAACGGGGCATTCTAAATCGTTAATATTAAACTGATAATTTTTAAAATATTTAGAACATTGAAAGGAAACATCTAAATATGTATATAGATATTCAATAAATTATTTAATTTTAGATTTATGTCGAATGTTTAAAACAACAATTTTATTGTCGTCTCTTTCTATTCAAACCCCACCTCTCTCGCACGATTTACGTAACAAATAATGTAATTAATTATTTATCGGATTTGTATGATAATGTAACTACTAGCCCCATCTTCAAAGCGCATCTAATTCATGTATTATTTCTAGAATCATCGACTGGCAAGTCAGTTCTACTTCGTTTAGTTTATTTTGATAACTATATACTTATATTAATTGTAACATACCCTTTAAACTCGCAAAGAAATCCTTTTAAACGCCACGCACTTGACAACCGCACTAAGGTCAAAATGTCAACTGATTGTTTAAACTGTCACTCGTGTCGACAATGGCCGACACACGTCAAAACAATGACAGATTAGCGTCGGAAACGTGCGCGAAGAGCGACCGCAAGTGAACTGTTGCATTTTGACATCTTAATCCATCGCCTTGCCCAAAATGCCGGCAGATGAGATGGACCAGCAGATCAAACAAAACAAATGCGAAAACCGCATTTTTCCCGCCCATTCGGGGTGTCGGCGTCCCTTTCGCTCTAGCGCCGGCGACTGCGGCGCGAGTGCGAAAGGGACGCGTCCGGAACGGAGCGTCACAATCGTGCAGAATCGACACAACGTAGTAAAAAATAGTCGAAACATTGTCAAAGAAATGCACTAGACGCGAGACCGCTTCGTGCGAGGTGCCACCGTACGTAATATGACTAAATAGACGAGGGTCGTGTCATCATTTTCGAAAAGGAATTTTCGCTTATCATTTTCGATCTCTGTCGCTCTGGCGCACGTCGAGCGCGCCAGACTGAGACGTGAAGTGCGCGTGTATTTTTGTCGCAGTCTCGCGTTCGAAACGCGTTCGAGGCGAAAAGAGACGGAGCGTCGCTTAATGAAAAATTGCGTAGCGACATACGTTCATCTTGAATTATTAAAAGTAATATTTAAATAGCGTATACCCACTCGACTTTCACAGAATGAAATATATATATTTTTATTATATTTCAACGATTGTATAGATTATCTTAGAATAGTGATTGAAGATATTAAAAATTTGGATCTTTAACAGAAATCGATTATCTTTGACCTTGGATTGATTTATTTTATACTGTTCCGCTCGTTCAGACTTTTACTCGTGAGAGTGAGTAGCGGGCGTGAGCAGAAAACGTTACATCAGGCCTGACTATTGATTCTAGCAGTTTATTTTATATTTTACTATGAAAAAGTAGATATAAAACAAATTTGTATTACAGTGGAATTTCTATAGGGTGGACCGCAAAAAGTTTCATCAAAATTAGTTTAACTATATCAATAATAGCTTTAACAGTTAACTAATTTACTTACTTACCTGTTTACCTATATTACCTATCTTTGATTGTTAATTTTCCCATTGTTTATATATATTTTTTTCTTTGTATTCTGATCAAAAATTTGCCAATTGAAATACGACGGGGTGCTATGGAAATGATCGAAGAGTTTCAAAACAAAGCCTGGAGTATAGCTAGACATTGCAGCAGGACGGAGCTCCGTCTCACACGGCCAGAAATACAATCAACTCTCTCCGTCGTGAGAATGTTAATTTCATCTCGCCAGGCGTGCGGCCACCGAACAGGACAGCAGATGATGCAGTACGGGGTGCTCTGATGATTTCTGATTAGCTAAATATTGTGCAAAAAATATGACATTAAGAATTATAATTAATTATACTATATTTTGAGACAACTCGTGTGTTACGAGATGTTTTCACTTTTTAGGGCCACCCTGTAGATTCGAAAATTTGTCGTCAAAAATACTGTCGCTGTAGCGTAGTTGGATAATGCACCATCCCCGGATTGGAAAAGAGATCTTACAATTAATACATTTAATTAGTAAAGTATGAATTAAATATGTTATTCAGAAAGATATACATATAAAATCAATTTTATCGAAACGTATTGTTGTTGCGCCATCGGGATTCGAACTTGGATCTCTTTCCTAACCGGGGAAGGTGCATTATACAACTATGCTACAGCGACAATATTTATAGCGACAAATTTTCGAACCTTTTTGATATTAATACATTATTTGAAAGAGCCATCTAACCTGTTTCGAAATGACTCGTGTGTCACGAGATATTGTCACTTTTTTTGGGTACCACCCTGTATATTCGTCTGGTTCGATATTCGTCACATTTCGATAGTTAACAAATATTTTCATATTCGTTAATATTGACTATATTTGTCACTTGCATGATCGAAAAGTGACACCCAAATGTTGGGCGAGTCGTTTATTAAATCGTGTACTACTGAGTTCCCACCACAGTGAGAAAACCACCACCAGAATTAGAGTTATCTGATGCTTAAATTGTCTTCTTCTAAATATTAATAACTTACTTACTCTTCCGTTTTTACCTTCATATCTCCTCAGTACAACAGAGGTCAAGTTTAGACATAAAATTTATTAATTTGTGTACTATTTTTGAGGGCCGGGAATGAATTAATTGAATTTCAGTTATTAGTTATGTGAAAAACTGTTTCTATATTCGTCAGACCCTCAGGAACTGATCTATGACGCATATAAAGGTTCGACTGCACTGTTCAAACTCCAGCAAAGCAAAATCATGCAAAGAAGTCTCGAATATCTGAAAACAAACGAGTTAATGTGTATTTTGACTTTAATAAATGCAAATTTAACTTGTGGCAACATTTCACCTTAATAATGAAAACACAAGTTGTTTATAGATTACTCGACACGTTTCGGAACTAATGGTCCCATCTTCAGGGCAAAATGTACACTAAAATTAAAATTGCAAGCACAGACAAAAATAAAACGGTAAATATAGTAACTGGTGGGTGGATTGAAACGCGACTATTTTCAAAAAAGAATTCCGTTATTGATAATGTCAAATTTATCTATCTTCTACATTTCTAAACCATTGTTAACGTCAAAATAATGATTTGTTTCCAATAGATGATTGGTGAATTCAGATAAAAATGATTGATAAATTTTCAGACACCTAAAGTGTGTTTTTTTAGCAATATTTGAGTGCCACTCGAGCAATCAAATAGCTCAGCAAATTTTTTTTTAAAATATGACTCGATTGGAAAGAAAATTAAATTAAACGCTGACAATATAATATGCATTAATGTAAAAAAATACGTCTTGTTTACATGAACATTTAAATTTTAGAATGTTTAACTATCGGTTTTATGTTTCCGCCAAGAATGTGTGTAGAATGCCCCTCGTCTATTAGTGTGTGCACACAGTAGAAAGAAAACGTGGCAAATGTAAATAATTTAAAGTTAACAACAAAGTATAGAAATTTCGTTAAAAATAATTAAATATATATAATATTATTCTTATTGTGAAGTTATAATTATTCAAAACACAGCTCTGTGATATTTTAAATACTAATGCAGCGACCGGAATTCAAATCCACCGCCATCTCAGTCGGCATCGACGCTAGCGACAGCGCTGCCGGCTGCTGCTGCAAGCCTGGCTCAGAATTCACCGCTAGGTAGTCTCTGCCGGCCCGGGAGCGCCGAGCGAGACCGCCAATTCGCTTCGCATCATTTCATTTCGTAATACAAACGCACCTTCTACATTTTCATTCATTTCATTCTATGTCTTTCTTGTTTTCATCATAATGTAATAAAACCTCAACACGCGCAGACATATCTTTCATTTAACCACCGTCCTAACGCCCAAACTAATATTTAAAACAAAGTAAATGGCTTTAGCATAATTGATTAATGCACATTCCCCGGATTGGAAGAGATCCAGGTGCGAATACAGGTAGCGCAGCAATAATATTTATTTTGAACTTTATTTTTTGATTTTAACAAAAATATATCACATTTATACCTTTACACACATTTAAATACATATTTTTCGATAAAATTAATTTTATATGCGTATCTTTCTAATTAATACATTTAATTAGTATTTAAATCATACAAAGGAATAATTTGACAATTTTTTTATTTATAAATGTAAATATTCTTCCCTTCCCCGCTTTCCAGTAAACTGTACACATGCGAGACATATTACACAAGTGAAACAGAACACGGGACGTACGTCGATTTTTACCGCTCGTCTCAATTTACACAGCGTTAGTATCAAGCCCCGCCCAAAGGGGTTTCCGTCGCATCCATTGGTCGGCCGTCTGACGTTCCAATTTTGAAATTACCTTTGACGTTTATGACCTGTCGTGACATTGAGAATTTCTGGATTATCTCTGTTTTACTGCGATTATTATACTCGCGTTTCATGAAGCTCTTCATCTGGCTTTCGTTACTCATTATCATCGTCATCGTCTCTGCCGGATCCACAATCCTCGGTGGGATCTTCTTCTTCTCCTCTTTGTGTCTTATCCATTCAACGGAAGTTGCCTCGGGATCTTCAGCTGCAACGTCATGCAAAAAAAAACTGGCTACCTTAAATATGGAAAAGGGCCAGATAATATCCCTCCCGTGTGGCTGGACGGGATGAAATTGAGCGTTCAAAATAAGGTCAAATACCTTGGTCATATATTCAATGAAGATGGACAAGACGATGATGATATAGAACGGCAGAGGAGACAGTTGAGCGTTCGTGCAAATATGCTGTCACGCCGTTTCTACCGATGCAGTGAGGAGCTGAAGAGCATCCTGTTTAAATCCTTCTCCACCACCGTGTATACCTGCGAGCTCTGGTCAAAATAACCGTCTCCGAATTCTGTACAACAACTCATACATAATACTGTTCGGATTGGCGCGTTATTGTAGCGCATCTACAATGTTTACCGAAGGCCGTATACATGGCAAGACATCGAGTTGCTGGCATAAAGCGACGGCTGGAGCTCAGCACTCAGCACCGACTCTCTGGTGCGAGCGGCGTTCTCGTGGAAAGCTGGTTCCCTGACCAGAGAATGGCAGCGCTTACAAAATAGCTACATATACAACAATGGCCGTGACTGAAGTAGTTATATATGGAATAATTATATTTTGTGGGTGAACTTTTTACTTTATATAAACTTTTTTTGTATTTATTAATATTTTCCTTGGTTTTATTTTTCACAGCATATTTATTTCTTGACCTTTAATGTATAACTTAATATGTATTATATGTATGGCGAATCGGGTTAAAAATAAACCTGATCACGCTGGAACAAACATTATTATTATTATTAACACAGACTTCAGTGTAGCAAAGTAGCCAGATCAACGCTGTGTATATCAGAGGTGAAGTCTGCTCCACCCCACACAATAAGCTATGAGTATTAAATAATATATATTATATTCATAGATAAATAAATCTTTTCTTGCAGTCCGAGGTGCAAGATCAGATGGCTTATCTCATTTTTCTGTACTCATTCGAACCATAACATATTCGTTCGCGACTCTATCTGTTCCTCTATCTATTCACAGAACACGTTTTGGGTCTTGGAAATCGGCCGGGATCCATATTATTGTCACCTTTCCGCGTCCTAATTCACACCTACAACCTTTTCTCACGCTTGTCTTGTCAGCAGACGTCAACGTGAACGATGTTTGATCGTGCGCGACATCGCGAGAGCATTAGCGGTGTGGATTTCGTTAAACTATTGTTTTGAATATCCTGTGAATTGTTGATTTGATATTAAACTTGAAGATTTTCCGCTGGACACCCTTTATAACTCTTCCTGCTGCTGAACCAGAGGCTGACCTCAGAGTTTGACGTCTACTATTCAAATTCTCTCGTATGTAAAGCTCTTAAAGGCGCCATGTTATGTGTTGCCTTATATATTAATCAGCTCGTGCAAAAGGTATGTTATATGAGAGATCTTAGAAACTCTATATATTATCCGGTTTAGAATGGATTGTAATCTATCCAGCTGAAACATTGGCAGGCTTACAGTAGTCCACACGAGTCACCACATTGCTGCTTCAAGAGGAAGACGTCTCCTTTCCTCGACTTTTAATCTTTGTGAGTAGAAGTCTGCATGCACTGACAGTTTTACTGATTTGTGTATTCTATGGAACCGAACAGGAAACAACAATGCAGACAAGGGTATTTCGTCTCTCAGCTTCTCTCAACCGGCGATGAAGATGATGATATTTAAGAGGTGGAAAGAAATGAAACACAAAAGATGTTCAATATCGGTATACTGCGGTGACACGACACAATCGAGAACGTGTTCCGCCAGCGGAATACACTGTTTTAATTCAGATTCATAGCAAAACATATAGTCACATTTGCAAGTACCCAAGACGTCATTGTTTTCCTGAAGTCTATCACGCGGGTTTTTTGGCACCACGCCGATGATTACACCATTAAATCACTGACACGTGTCTTGTCATATCAATTATGTGGCGTCTCTGCTGCGACCTCGCAATTCTGTGCGATACACTTATTTAGCTGCTATCAAAATTCAAACCTTGACCGCTTCCTAACCGAGGATAAGTAGATTTAGTTGATTCAATACTAGAGAACTATATTTTAAAGATATAACTTCACAATAAATATGAGTTCTTACCGATTGTATCAAAAGTAATTTAATAATGTTAGATGTTCATATAAAATCAATTTTGTTGTTCTTTGATCTTTTCCAATCCGAGGAACGTGCATTATCCGAGTATGCTACACCAACGTTATTATTTGAAAGCCATCTACTATATTATGAATAATTACAACTTCACAATAAGAATGTGTTCTCCTTAAGAATATATAAGTTGTATCAATGTGTCCAAAATTTAATAAAAAATTAATTCTTAATTCTGACGTCTCCTATCGGTTTACTCAGACATTTGAGATTCTGTAAAAATAACGAAGATGGCATTGAAGTAATGGAACGGTAGATGTATTAATTTGAAAAGTGTAACATATAGTCAATCCACTGTGTTTGTATAGCATAATCGGATAATGCACGTTACCGGTAATCCCGGTAGCATCGACAGTATTGATTTTATATGTATATCTTTCCAATTTATACATTTAATTGGTATTTAAAAATCACAGAGCTGCGTTCTCCTTAATAATAAATAGGATTGCTTTTCAAAATGGAATAATAGATGTATCAATACAATAAAAATTTGAAGAAAATGTATTCGATTGCTATAGCGAAAATGGAGAACGCATTTTCCCAGATAGATTCGTATCGCGCTAAATATTATTTTATCGATATATATTATATTTCTAGTTGACTAAATTAATTTGTATAATGCTGTTGCTATGTCACTTCGATTGGCACCATTGGGTTATCTAGTTTATAATAATGTACATGTGTTTGTATGTATGTGAGTATTGCCGCCCTTTTTTCGTAACGTTACGAAGACGGCAACCGATAGGCGTCATTCTCATTACGTCGCTTGGACCAGTGCAGCGGTCCAAATGAACCCCCAGTGCGCGCTTCGGACGGTCGAAATCTAAAGAAGACAATCCAGCTAAAATGACAACAACACAAGACCAGAAATTGAAGATGTCAGAGCGGTTCATATATCACACGTGTGACCCTGGGAACCAGCTATCGAAGGCATACAGTGTGGCCCAAAAAAGTGAGAACATCTCGTAACACACGAGTCATTTCAAAACATAATATAATTAATTATAATTATTAATGTAACCCTTTTTTGCACAGTATCTAGCTAATCAGAAATCATCAAAACACCCTATACTGTTTAATCTAGTGGGCTTAAATCTGGCCTGTTCGGAAGACACGACGGAGAAAGTTGATTGTATTTCTGGCCGTGTGAGATGGAGCTCCGTCCTGCTGTAATATCTAGCTATACTCCAGGCTCTTCCTAGCACCCCGACGTATTTTCAATTGGTGAATTTTTGATCAGAATACGGTCTTTTGCGGTGATTTTTGCCATTCTGGGCGACAATTTGAAAAAAACCAAATATAAACTATGGGAAAATTAACAGTCAAAGATGGCGACCGGAAATTATCGGAATTAAAGGTAATATAGGTAAGTTTTTTGATAAATACTAATTAAATATATTAATTAGAAAGATATACATATAAAATCAATTCTATCGAAAAATATTATTGTTGCACCGCCGGGATTCGAACCAGGATCTCTTACCAAACCGTGGAAGGTGCATTATCCAACTATGCTACAGTGACAAATTTTCGAATCTATATATTACCTTTTTGATATTAATACATTATTAGAAAGAGCCGTCTACCTTATTTTTACAGAATCTCAAATACCTTTGAGTGATCTGACAGCAGACGCCAGAATTATCAATTCATTTTTATTAAATCTTGGACACTTTGATACAACTTTATCACATGACAGAGCTGTGTTCTGAATAATTACAACTTCACAATAAGAATATGCTCTCCTTAATAAGCTATTTTTGATATAGTTAAAGTATTTGTATCATATTTTACGAAATGGTCTCAATTTTTTCTAAAAAATGCAGTTTTAAACGAATTATACAAATAGGATATACGGTCACATTGTTCGACACACGTAATGTCACACGACATGAGGTTCGCAACATTCCCGGGTCAGCTCCGATCCTCGGATGGACCGCAACCAGTGATTGATTTATAATGGCGCCTCGGGCCCGACACTTGAGCGTGACGTACGGGCGACAAGTCGGCGAGCAGTGGCGCATCGAGAGGGCGGCCGTTGTGTTGTGGTGATAACGATTTGGCCCAGAACACTGAGGCCAGTTTCTGATGTATAAATCATGTATATATATCGTTCCGGCAGCCATACTGTATTTTAGATCGCGTGATCATCGACAAGCTGATTCCATTTTAGGGCGAACTGCAACTTAAACTCGGTCCACTTTAGGATATTTTGGAACTAACCCTGATTTTGTACATGCAGTATCAGTGGCTTTTGGGAGAAATAATGTTTTCTGACAAAAGAATCCGTATCATGTTGAATTCAATATATCAAATATATGAAAAATACTAGAACAACTAAAAATTACATATTTCTTACTCGTGACACTTTACGTAGGAGGGGTCGAACTAACTTACCATCGCGCCGTTTCCCCGCGGGGGTTGGCAGAGCGGATAGAACGCCACACTCTTCTGTCCCGACACACGATTCTCTTCTCGTACAAGATCGCCGATTGTCATATATCATTCTCTCCTCATTCACCGTTCCATATGATCAAACCACCTAAGTGATCCGCTCTTAATCTTACTCACTATACTATGATCAGCTGTACATTCTTTCGTTATTTCTTCATTCTTTACTCTGCCATACATAGATTTCAAAGATATATGCACGAGCGATCTCATATCCATCAGCGTCGGTACCTGCCTCGGTTGACAAGTACCCGTTAGATATAGCTCCCTGCAGTCACCCTCCTTTCCGTTTCTATCAAACATACCGTTTCTATCAAAGATTCTACATGTTCCTAGCTCCGAAACTATACAATACACTCAGTACCAACTGGAAATCGTATAATTACTATAAGATTACACGAATATGGACCCAATATATGATTCAATCAGGTAGAGATGAATCAGAAGCATGGATATCCAACAATTTACTATAATGTATACAATTCTTTTACTAATAACCCACTAGTCCTTCTACACTCCCACTCCACATATTTTTATTTTATTCTTACTTTATTATTCATATTTGATTTATCTTTTTATTCCAAATAACACCACAACAGCACGAAAAAAAAACTGGCTACTTTAACACAGACTTTAGTCTAGCAAAGTAGCCAGGACAACGCTGTATGTATCAGAGGTGAAGTCTACTCCACCCCACACAATAAACTATGTACTATGTATGTTTATTATGTATCCACCTCTGTTAGTACAAAAATATGAATGTCAAAATATATATAAATAAATAAATAAATACTTCCTAAATACACAAACTCATCTACTTGTTCCAACCATTCATCAGCTCCAAGTATTTAGCTTTCCTCCTTCTCCAATACTATCCCTTACATCATGAGGTCGCTTTCCTTGCATACGTCGTACATGTTCTCTTCTAAATGGTGTTCTATTCAGAGGTTTGTCTTTCGAAATGGCAACAATTTTTTCAGTGACAGCCAGACAAAAAAACACATCTTTTTTATATTGAACATCATATAGTGAATGGAAACATTTAGTTATATACATAAGCACTCCTATATATGCTCTAATATATACAATATTAAAGACTTTTCTTTTATTATAACACATTTAGTCAGTTTCATTTTAAATCTATTCAATTTCTCTTCCTTTCTTACGTTTTCTGACATTTCATTAAAGATCTCCATCGCACTGTACATGATCGATTTCTGAGATTTGGACTTCTTCCCGAACGGCAGTCTCGGTCTATCCCTTCCCCTCGTGCGGCGCTCGTGCTCATGTCGATATTTTCTTATTCATGATTTAGTAAATAGATACCGTAGAGTTCTGTCAGTACAGTTTCCTGCGTCTTGCAGGATACGCAGCCATCACCGCCACATTTCGAACGTGTCGAACATATTCATTCCCATAATCCATATAACAATATGTAAAGAAATAGTTTTTTTTTATAGCGGTATATGATACCATATCAACTGAAGTGTCTCGACCGACTCAAGTTTGGAAGAAATTTGATAATAGCTCGCTGCGTATAGACACTATACCACTTGGAGAGCTCCCTAAACCAACACCGACCACACGGTGTTCGCAAACTGTCGTTCAGTGGCTAAAAAATTGAATCCTATTGTAAAATTAAAGGGCTCTCTGACATCTATGTGTTGTAGAAATCAAATGGTCCGTGACCACGGAATGAGATGTGCAATACAATTTTTATTTATATTACATAATTTTACAATTTGCGCCTTCTGTGTACCAGTAGAGATTTTAATAGCTTAGTTCTAAAAACTACCAAGACAACTCAACGATCTACCCATGGCGCTCTTTGGTATTCGCCGCATCGAGCTATTCATATCACTGTCTGTTCTGTTTTTAAGCTAGCGAATTACTCAAGTCATATAATATAATATAAATCGGTCGTTTATACGACCCTCTAGTACTGTAAATAGTGTTTTAACGTAAAATAATACTTTCTATGACTGAACATGATTCATTTATTGTTTGAAAATATTTAATAATAATAACAAAAGGAAATAATAATTTCTATTAAAGGTCAACGTAGAAAATAGTTCTGCCAATTGCTTTTTGTTTTTCCCAAATCAAAGAACAATCCACCAAATCCACCAAATGCAAAGAACAATCATGAAATCGACACGTTAAAAACAGTAAGATAGTAAAATTCGCGAATTAGTAAAAGTGTAAGTAGACACGTCAATGATTTGCGCGCAGCTGTGACCCTTTCTAATGATATTCTGTTAAAAAAAAACAGCATTTGTAACGACTCCATACAAAACGGATCAACCGAAAGGAATTTTCAATTCAATAGTCATTTATATGACTTGAGTAATTCATCAGCTTAAAGACAAAACTGAATATGTAATGTAAATAGCACGATGCGGCGAATAAAAAAAGTGCGCCATGAGTACATCGGTTAATTTTTAGAACTGAGCAATTAAAGTCTCTACTGGTACGCAGATGACACTAATTGCAAAATAATAATCTAATTTTTTAATTTATATTGTATTTTAGACTTTTTATTTATGCATTACATACTACAGTGTTACAGACTAGTTACTCGGGAGGATCCGTGATGGAAGAGAGCTGTTCCCCCAGAGACGGCCTCTTATAATGCTTTACCCCCACTATCATCTACTCACTCTCCTGACACACACACACACATACATAGATACATACAAACTGACAGTTCTCACAGTTCGAAATTTTTACGTACGATTCAAATAGCATTTGAGATGTTTAAATCGTAATAGTTTTTCAGAATTTTCCAATCATTTATTAGAAAATGATCAATCTTTTGATTGCCTGCTTTAGATATAAATAATGTTGGTTATAAATTGAATAATTAGTAATAAATATTAGAAGAACACAATATTATTGTGAAGTTGTAATTATTCAGAACAGACGCTCTGTCATATTTTAAATACTAATATCAAAAAGGTGACATACAGGTTCGAAAATTTGTCGCTAAAAATATCGTCGCTGTAGCATAGTTGGATAATGCACTTTCCCCGGTCAGGAAAGAGATCCAGGTTCGAATTCCGGTGGCGCAACAACAATATTTATCGATGAAATTGATTTTATATGTATATCTTTCTAATTAATATATTTAAAATTTTGTATTATCAAATCAATTTCCACATCTTTCTTGAATTCAAACTAAGTGCTAGATTTATACATTAATTGAAGTATAAAATTATAATAGATTTTTTAATAACATGACATATATGTTTTCGGTTAGTTAATTTGACATCCCGAAGAAAGAAATGATATTCTCCGAAACCGGTCGGTATTTTAGTTTTATTAAAGTTTTTTTAGTTTGTATTTTTACAGTAAAATGACATCTGTATCTCCCTGTAGTCTATCTCGAGTGGTCCACCGACCCGAAATGTTACCGCTAGATGGAGCGACGGCCCAGACAACCCCCGCCACGTGGTGAGCTTTCGTATCAGTGTCGGCACCGGACAATGGACGCAGTTATGTGAAACACTCTGATTGTCTTCCCACTCCCAGCGGCCTGAAAGACATATATCTTATTCTGTGTAACACAGAGGAATTTATTACAATTTTAGTAAAAAAATTCACCTATTTACTTACACACACTTACATCACGCCATTTTCCCATTTCTCTTCTGTCCTAACACACAATTCTCCCCTCATCCACATTTATACATCTTCTCATACAAGCTCGCCAATTATTGAGGCTTCTGACAGGACCATCTGGTTTACCCGGTAGCGCCGAGTCTTCCGCGGACCTCCTCTACTTCCGCTGCCATCGACACTTGCGCCTTTCACCCCGAGGGCGCTTTACACATAAACTGCTCATAGTCTTACATTATCTCTGTTTTTAAAGTTAATAATTGTAATTAGAACTTGTAATGATTTTTTGAAAAGGTGGGTTTTCAGTTTTCCTGCGGCTGAACTAGACGCTGACGTCAGAGTTTGACGCCTGCTATTCAAATCGTTTGATAATCGACCAGCATAATTTCAATTCAACTCTTTAAGGGAAATGGAGTCGATGTAGCCCGTGCACAAGAGGGACATAGAAACTCCATTATCCGTGCTGCCGCATTTAGAATTGATTGTAGTCAATTCAGGTGAAATTTTGGCAGGCCAGCATAGATGGTGTTGCAGTAGTCCACACGTGACACCACAGTGAGTACTATGCACGATAGTTTAGCTGATTTGTGTATTCATTGAAGGATCTGAATCAACGTGCACGCCCAGCAACATAACTGCAGATTTGAAGACATTAATTTCTGGATTCTGTGTTTTAGATGAATTCAATGGATACTTGGAAATACAGGGTGGCCCAAAAAAAAAAAAAAATTAATTACATAAAAATTAGTTTAACTATATCAATAATAGCTTAAATAGTTTACTAATTTACTTGCTTACCTATTTACCTATATTACGTTGTATTTCGACAATTTCCGGTCGCCATCTTTGATGATTAATTTTCGCCCAGAAAATGATCAGAATTTCAAAACAATGCCTGCAGTATAGCTAGACATTGCAGCAGAACGGAGCTCCATCTCACACGGCCAGAGATACAATCAACTCTCTCCGTCGTGAGAATGTTAACTTCATCTCGCCAGGCGTGCGGCCACCGAACAGGACAGCAGATGATGCAGTACGGGGTGCTCTGATGATTTCTGAATAGCTAAATATTGTGCAGAAAAAAGTGACATAAAGAATTATAATTAATTATATTATGTTTTGAAGTAACTCGCGCGTTACGAGATGTTCTCACTTTTTTGGGCCACCCTGTATAATTTACCCTTATTCACCCTGTTTTGTAATCAATACATAATTTGGAATCGATAAAATATTCCAAACAAACGAAATATTCATACAATTGCGACTTTTTAAAATTGCTTTTGCAAATTAGACTCAATATATAGACAAATTCCTTTATCGCTCACGCCATCAAATAGCTCGGTGAGTTTTTTTAAAAATATGACTCGATTGCAACGAAAATTTAAACGCTGATAATATAATATAAAAAATACGCCTTGATTCCACAAAGATTTAATTTTCGTAGAGTGAATACTTTTACTATCGCATAAATGTGTCATAAATTATCGGATTTATGTTTCCATCAAGATTGTGCGTAGCAGAAACCAAACAAACAAGTCCAAACATCTCTCCCGTACGTATTTTTAATTTCATATCTATTCGTTTACTGGTCTGTGATCTTCCGCTAAATAGATAATTTGTATAGCGCTATTTTCGTAAAAACTTTCACCTCAATAATTCTACAATTATCTGTTTGCGTTTTAAATGGTGCGTTTTTAGTTTATTCAATGTTACCTATGACGGAGGGGAAAGAGGTCCACGCTCTTGCGCCTGTCACCGCAAATGCCCTTAGACTGGTCAGTCCCACACACCCTTCCTGCGTCTAAACTAGAGGCTGACGTCAGAGCTTGACGTCTACTATTCAAATCGTTTGATATACAAAGCTCTTAAAGATACATATCGCTTTGCAAATCAACCAGCATAATTTCAATTCAACTCTTCAAGGGAACCGGAGTCGATGTAGCCCGTGCATAAGAGGAATTTAGAAACTACATATATTATCCGAACTAGAGGCTGACGTCAGAGCTTGACGTCTACTATTCAAATCGTCTCGTGTACAAAGCTCTTAACCTTTACCTTACCGTGACATAAAATACCCGAACGCAGCCATGCTGTCAACTTGTGTCACCGTAAATAACTGTTAGAAAAAATGATTAATAACATAATTTAGAGCATTCATTAAGTCCTAAACAATGTGTCCTTCCTTCTTATCTCTCTTCATTTAATTACTGAGTAAGAGACAATTATATTTGTATGTTTCTTGTCCTTTCCACTGTGAAAATAGTGAGTGATCTCTGTCTTTCATATCACAAATTGTATTTTTACCAACGTATTAATTTTACAACGGATCGAATAGAAAAAATAATTGTTTTTGTACGATTTCCTTTACATAATTGGTTTTTACTACTAGTCATTCGTAAGCGCTGATATTTTCTTTAGGATTATCTAAAATATGAATTTTATGCTGCGTGTATTTACAGAAATATTACAAGTTTAATTATGATGGTAGACCTGTGTCACTGCATGGGTTGGGAAGGGTTAAAGGCGCCAAGTTGTGCGTCGCCTTGTACATCAGCCACCATAATTTAAATTCAACCCTTTCAGGGAATGTAAAAGGGATGTTATATGAGAGAATTTGGAAATTCTATATATTATAAATTGTAGTCTATCCAGCTGAAATATTGGCATTGCTGTTACAATAGTCCACACGTGACACCACAATTAGTAGAATAGCTGCCTCAAGACGAAGATGTCTCCGAATACTTTTAATTTGCACTTGGTTTGTTGACAATCTCTTATTTTTTTTGTTTAAATAGCTTATTTTAGTATTAGTAGAACACGTTCTCCTAATTTCCTGAAAATTTGTCGTCAACTCACTGCGTCGGTGCAGCATAATCGATTAATGCGTTTCTCCGAATAGGAAGAGATCCAGGTACGAATACCGGAATGTTTTCAATAAATTTGTTTTATATGTATATCTTTCTAATTAATACATTTAATTTATTAAAGAGAACACATTCTTATTGTGAAGTTGTAATTATTCAGAACACAGGTCTGTCATGTTTTAAATATATTAATTAAATATATTCATTAGAATATATACATATAAAATCAATATTTCTGTTGCTACCGGGATTCGAACCATGATCTCTTTCCAAAACGGGGAAGGTGCATTATCCAACTGTCCAAAATTTAATAAAAATGAATTGATAATATTGGCGTCTGCTGTCAGATCACTCAAAGGTGTTTGTAATAATGTAGATGGCTTTCAAATAATGGAACGGTAGATGTATTAATTTGAAAAAGTGTAACATATAGGTTCGAAAATTTGTCATGAAAAATACTGGCGCTATAACACAATTGGTAGTGTACTTCCCCGGGTTGGATATTGAGATCCAGGTTCGAATCCCGGTGACGCAAAAACAATACTTTTCGACAAAATTGATTTTATATGTATATATTTATAATGAATACATTAATTTAGTATTTAAAATATCACAGAGCGTCTGTTCTGAATAATTACAACTTCACAATAAGAATGTGTTTTCCTTAATAATATATAAGTTGTATCAATGTGTCCAAAATTTAATAAAAATTAATTGATAATATTGGCGTCTGCTGTCAGATTACTCAAAGGTGTTTGTATAATGTATTAATATCAAAAAGGTAACATATAGGTTCGAAAATCTGTCGCTAAAAATATCACGGCTGTAGCATAGTTTGATCGAGATCCAGGTTCGAATCTCAGTGACGCAACAAGAATATTTTTCGATATAATTGATTTTATGTGTATATCTTTCTACCTTTTTCATTCATTCATTTTGTATTTACGCTAGTTTTTAACGCAGTTCTGTGACAAGACTGCGTAGTAGATATTTAATATTAATTAATATTTGTCAGAATTCTACATTATCAAGGATTTGAGGCCTATCAAACGATTACTTTGATTAGGCAAAATATCATACACGCGCGATTGTATCACTAAAAAATGAAATTTAACGACTAGCTTAATATTATTGCTAATTTAAATAAAAGTTGTATTTTAAGGAACGTCTCATCGAGATTCAGATTAGTTATCGAGTCTTTTTCCGTGATTCGTTCTACACTATTTCTGACGATGTATTACAAAGGTTTAAATACAATCGTCGAACATTTTATATGAAGACGAAGAAATACTAATACATTATTACTGGCATCACAAATCCGCAGGACGACACGCCAGACGTTCTCAAACTCGTGTGCTGCGGCACCCCCCTACCATAAAAGAAATGGACAATATTCTCAGATCAAACGAATAGCTAAGTGCAATTTTTGTAGATGTTTCAAATGTATTATTAGTTTTTTTTTTTAATACTAAATTAATGTATTAATTATAAATATATACATATAAAATCAATTTTTTTTGCAATCCGGGGAAGTGCACTACCATTGTGCTATAGCGCCAGTATTTTTCTTGACAAATTTTCGAACCTATATGTTACATTTTTCGAATGAATACACCTGTCGTTCCATTATTTGAAAGCCATCTACATTATTTTTACAGAATCTCAAATACCTTTGAGTGATCTGACAGCAGACGCCAGAATTATCAATTCATTTTTATTAAATTTAGGACACATTGATACAACTTTATTATTAGGAGAACACATTCTTATTGTGGAGTTGGAATTATTCAGAACAGACGGTCTGTGATATTTTAAATACTAAATTAATGTATTAATTATAAATATATACATATAAAATCAATTTTGTCGAAAAATATTGTTTTTGCGTCATCAAGGTTCCAGGTTCGAATCCCGGTGACGCAAAAACAATATTTTTCGACAAAATTGATTTTATATGTATATATTTATAATTAATACATTAATTTAGTATTTAAAATATCACAGACCTATGTTCTGAATAATTACAACTTCATAATAAAAATGTGTTTTCCTTAATAGTATTATTATGTATTTGCTACTTTAACACAGACTTTAGTCTAGCAAAGTAGCCAGGATAACGCTGTATACATCAGAGGTGAAGTCTACTCCACCCCACACAATAAACTATGTACTATATATGTTTATTACGTATCCACCTCTGTTAGTACAAAAATATGGATGTTAAAATATATATAAATAAATAAATAAATTATGTAACTTGCCTCACGCCTTTTACGAGGGATGATAGAGCCCCACACTCTTCTGTCCTGTCGCACAATTCTCGCCTAATGCACATTCATACAAGCTCGCCGATTGTTGAGCCATCTAACAGGACCGTCTGGTTTGCCTGGTCGTGTCAAGTCTTTTGCGGAGATCCTCTACTTCTGCTGCCATCAACACTTGCGTCATATATCTTTCTTACCATTCTCTCCTCATTCATCCAAACCACCTATGTGATCCTTTCTTAATCTTACTCACTGTACTATTATGAAACAGAAATGAGTCACGGATGAAAACGTATATTTTGAGAACAAATGTGCCAATTAAATAGCATTTTTTAAAGATACAATTCAGTAAAAAAAAACTGTATTAAATCACAAGCGTTATGTTTTTGATTTGAGTTGGAATAGCAATTTAAACTATGTCTTCTTTAGGGTATTTTGGAACTAATTGTGATTTTGAACATGCAATATCAATGGATTTAAGTGGCTTCGTGAGAAACAATGTGTTCTGCATGTGGTTGATAAAAAATATATACAAAACTGCATATTTGACTAAAATTTTTTGCAGTTTTGGAATTAGGCATTACATATATTGATTCTAGATGTTCATAGATGTTCAACGCGACATTTTCGTGAATGATTATCCTTCATACTTCACACCTAAGGACAGTTCCCGATATTTATGACTTTGTACCATCATTTACTGAGGAGAACTTCAGTCAGAACAATCCAGTGTTCTATTTTGAAACATGGAATTTATACTACGATTAACGCGATTTTATACTACGATAGGTTGGCCTGGTTGTATAGTTTAAATATGTGCATTCCATTTGGGCGGATTTAAAGACGGCAAACAAAATCGAAACTGCTTCTGGTGAGAGACAGTTTCGGAATCGGAAGGATATACATCACGGCGGTGATATAAAAATATTTTATATATTTTTAGTTATATAAAGTTTCGGAGGCTGATCAGCAGAGTTTAATACGTAATATAAAATTAATATTTTAGTTGATTCAAAGGAAAATATTTATGCTCAGAATTGACTATATTATTTTTCAATTCAGTCAGTTGTAAAAATAATATGGTGGGAAAAATACAATTTGCTGTAAGACAAATAAAGATGGTACATTAATTTCACAATAAAAATTATACCATACGAATATATTATTGCTCTTTCTCACTAATTTAATGAAGAGGGATAAGAAATAAGATAGTATTATATTGTACTTGATGTATTTTCCGAATTATATTGGAATATTATTACCATTTTCGTAATTAATTCTCAATATTTAAAGTAAGTTTATAGGATTAATAATTTTAAAGCCATTTAAACTAATAAAAGCTTTCTTCACATTTAAAATGTTAAAAATTTCTTACGGCAACACGAGTTGACAGCATGGAGGCATATGGGTATTTTATATCATGGTACGGTAAAGGTTAAGAAGATTCAAGAATGCAAGGAGAGCGACTATCGGCGTCTAACAGCCCAGTTTCTATTTTTATTTGCATGGATTGAATCAATATATGCATCAATACCAATAGAAAATCCAGGACTAGCTATCGAAGGTTAATTACGGCAACACAATGATTTAACATACAAATTTAAAATGTTAAAAATTTCTTACGGCAACACGAGTTGACAGCGTGGCTGCATATGGGTATTTTATATCACGGTACGGTAAAGGTTAAGAAGATTCAAGACTGCAAGGAAAGCGACTATCGGCGTCTAACAGCCCAGTTTCACAAAGGTTGGTGTATTTTTATTTGCATGGATTGAATTAATATATGCATCAATACCAATAGAAAATCCAGGACTAGCTATCGAAGGGTAATCACGGCAACACAATGATTTAACATATTTTACCGGTTTCGCTAGAGCAGTACACAAAATCGTATCAAATAATAAAGCTCTAGCGGTAAAATTCAAATTGTCTTCGGCTATAATGCCTGTCCCATATTTTGACGACCACTTGTTGATCAACTCTCTAGTGGCGTAGGAGTCGCCCCTGGCGCCGCGTGACGGCCACGCGGGGGGTCCATCAATCAAAGGATTAGCTCGTCAGCACCTCCCGCCACCCGGCCCACTGTAAAACCAGTAGCGGAGAAAAGTCTCAATAAAATAATACAATTTTATTTATCATTTCAAACAAATATTATCAAACAGAATTGCCTTTATATTGCCAACAACAAAAAAAATGTTTTATATGCAATATAAATGAAATATGGGATTCTTCTTTTGAAATCAAATGCCGTATCGAGCAAGCTCGTGCAACCTATATATGATGTCGTGCGATCAGTAGTAACTTTTTAATATATGTAATTTTTTTTGGCAGAAACGGGATGTTTGATCGTTGGTAAAAAAATATTTACCTCTCGAAAGTACACCCGTAGTAAACTCATTTTAGTCTATGATATTCGACCGTAAAAACTAGAATCTATGGTTAAATATGGCGGACTCTTCACAGCTGTTCCAAAAGTCATCTGACACATTGATAGTTAGCCAGTTTCAGTATACAACAAAGAATCATTCAATATTCCGCTAATTTAGTGATTAAAGTTCGTTCGATTATGGTCTCGTTGTTTTACATACATTAACATGTTACCCGAAAAAAATTTGTCAGCAGAGTGACAGATGACAGGTTGGCGAATAAAGCCATAGATAAATTTAGCATAATTGCCATACTGAGATTGTCTTTGACCATCTTTGACAGTAGTTAATTTGATGTGTTAGGGTCGCGCAAATTGTTGAGTGATTCTTCAAGGTGGCTGCGTCGCGTCGTATTATTGTGCGTTGGGGGTCGGTACCAGGCGTGCTAGTAAAAAGTTACTATTGATCGCACAACCGGCCCTTAGATTATGAATAGAAATGCTGGAGCTATTATTGTATGTAAAGTACCGTGAAATGCTCCAATATTGGCCGCTTTCTTCATAAAACTTGATATTTCTCGAAAATATATTAAGGAAGGATATAGTTTTTAATGACAAGAGACAGTAACATGATCGCACAATTGGATTTTTGAAAACAAAAACAGGAAAAATACAATAAAAAAGGTCAAAATTTGATTATTTTTATGTGGGCAAAATTACCTGCAATTTTAGCCAACTTTACCCACTTCTTATCTTTATCGAAATACGGCCTTTACGGACCTAAAAAATAATATATATTGTAATTGTCCAGGAAAAGACTGAGTTGTAAATAAATACGGAAGTTTAATTAACAATACGTAAGCCAAAAAATGATTGGGCAATGTTACCAAGCCGTCTCCAAATTGTGAAACGCAAAACTGGCACCACAAGACGACACCCCGTCTGCACAAGCTTTAACAGGCGACTGACTCACATTAGAAACAAAGCTGATTTGTAGTATTGCCAAAATAATGTTGAATTTTCTACTACAGGCGAAATATTGTTACCATATTCAATACTTTTTTTAATATTTCAAGTTGAACTTAAATCTTCCCTTATGGGCAAAGATACCCCTAGAGGCAAAGTTGGCGTATTTGACGGTATCTGGTGCATTCTATATGGTGTGGAATTATGGAGCCTGAAGGCGAGGGATAGACTATTGATGCCATTGTACGAGGGCCCGAACAGTAAGGTCAGACTCTCAACAATTGCACGATGAGTCCTTTAACTTTTAGGCATCTTGCTAGTAGAGAAGATAGCTTGAAGAAGCTTGTTGCGGTGTTGCATTGCCACTATCAGGCATGGCATGGTTGTCACGTAGTGTAAAAAATGCCAACCTGGCGGTGAATGTGAAGAACCGATATGAAAGCTTTTGCTCTTAAATCGGTGCCGGGTAAGCGGCGGGTCACCATTCACTGCCCTTGATGTTCAGCTCCTGCAGAATGGCGTCTCGCCATCCACGGTGCGTGCCACATGTGTAGCGACTAATTCAAAATCAGGGTTTGTTCCAAAATACCCTAAAAAGTAGACAGTTAAATACTAATTAAATGATAAAATCAATTTTATCGAAAAAATATACAGGTGGCCCCGAAAAAGTTAATAATTCTTAATGTTAATTTTTTTGCACAATATTTAGCTAATCAGAAATCATCAAAACACCCCCCATACTGCATCATCTACTGGGTTTAAAGTTGATTGTATTTCTGGCCGTGTGAGATGGAGCTCCGTCCTTCTGTAATGTCTAGCTATACTCCAGGCTTTGTTTCGAAGCTCTTTGATCATTTCCCTAGCACCCCGACGTTTTTCAATTGGCAAATTTTTGATCAGAATGCGGTCTTCTGCGGTGATTTTTGTCATTCTGGGGGACAATTTAAAAAAACCAAATATAAACAATGGGAAAATTAATAATCAAAGAAAGACGACCGGAAATTGTCGATATAAAACGTAATATAGGTAAGTAAGTAAATTATTTAACTATTTAGGCTATTGTTGATACAGTTAAACTAATTTTGATGCAATTATATCACATATATATATATATATATATATATATTTTAAAAAGGACAGCTGGAGGGTACCCACCCTTTCCCAGGACCGGTTTAGAAGCTAGGGCTTCCTTGTCAGTCCCACTCACCAAAGCTAATAAAAATACGCGACGTTAATTCAATAACATTTTTAAGTACAAGCAAAACGAAAAAGAAGAAGAAATTCAATGTGGTTATTAGCAATTGAGATTTAAAATTTAGATCCTTAAGTGTTGCCTTTATTCACAAAAAAATCATATAACATAGATGCATAGAATATAGTTTTACATATAAATCGAAAATTAAGGTGCAGTAGTTCAAGGCAGACACTCTGAGATCCATTCATCAAAAACACTCCCAAAAGAGGGACAGTGGACGAGACACAAAATGGATTGAGAAAACGGGATTCGAACCTGGATCTCTTTCATGCATTTTGTGCATTTACCGACTATGCTACACAGCAAACAGTATTTTTGACGACAAATGTTACACTTTTCAAATGAATACATCTATCGTTCCATTATTTGAAAGAGCCATCTGCCTTATTTTTACCTTTGAGTGATCTGACAGCAGACGCCAGAATTATCAATTCATTTTTATTAAAATTTGGACACACTGATACAACTTTTATATTATTAGGAGAACACATTCTTATTGTGATGCCATCTTTCTGATGAATACATTTAATTAGTATTTAAAATATCACAGAGCGTCTGTTCTGAATAATTAAAACTTCACAATAATATTGTGTTCTCTATAAAATAATATTATATATAAGACAGCATATTATCTATTTACAATCTATGATTCCATATATATGTAGAAAATTGATGTTGAAGGTGTCGCGCAGTTCAAGACACTCCGAACAATCGTCTCCGGTAGCACATTTCAAAATTTTTTGAGCACTGAAATAAAAAATAAAAAAGTTGTTTGTATCAGAATAGTATGACGTCTCCACGAGCCGCCCCCCGGCCTCATCTGTCAATCCGTCCGCATCTCTGCGCTACCCCCGGCAGTATATAAAGCCAGCTCGCTGGGACTATAGCATGTCAGTTGTAATTGGTCCAGCAGCAGTGAAATATCACAGCATTCAAGGTATATTGTCACCCAATAGTATCAGCTCCAAGAAACACTGTTCTATATTAAATAATTTTAACTCCTTCGGTAATAAATCAGCTCTCAACCATTTTGCTTTTGCCCTGCAGTGCCAAATTGATAAGTTAATAATACAGATTTTTTTTTAATGTTTGAATTTAATGCGTATATTGATATTATACATTTAATTTGGTCAATAATAAATTGGTCACGTGTCCCTATCACAATTTTTATACATATCCTATTCTTTCATTATATTGTTAAATAAATTCAGTACTATATTCTGATAACATCTCCATCTGTTGTGAATGTAGAGATCCTCCTGAAATGTCCTCAGTCCTGACGCTCATCGTCATTGGAGCGTGGTTCGCCGATATCCGATATCCGCTATGATGATGAGGTCAGAAGAAATGAAACACAGAAATATGTACCCGCACGCAGTGTACTTTGTTTTATTTCGTCACAAAACAATTCGTTTTGTTTGGCGAAATCTATCATTTTATTGGCGTCACTTCGGCGACTTTTCAATCCTGCGCGATACAGTCATCATCATAAGCTCGATGATTGAGGGAAGATCACTGGGATATTCTTCTCCGTCGGTTCCCGTCCAACGCGGTAGCTCGCTGATTATTTATATATACTTTATTTTTTTGACAGGATTTAGAGAAATAGAAGTAAAAAGAGACAGATTCAAGATGATGAAGGCTAGCCCATCCGGCCTCTCTCTGCTCTGCGTCTTTTTATATATTCTCTGCATCTGTGAAGAGAATTACGGACTTGCTTTGGAGGTAAGATGGCCGACAAATATATTTATTAGATCAAACAAAATTGTTACTGAATATTTTTCTTTCGATAGCCGTATCTTTGGTCCTGGGAGAATTAGGTAGATAAACCACAAACTTGTTAACAGGCCGACCTCCTGACTGTGATCTGAACTGTACTGTATGTACTATAAATAATAATAATAATAATGGATAATTTGTATAGCGCCATTTCCGTGAAAACTTTTACCCCAAGGGCGCTTTACACATCAACTGTTTATAGTACTACAATTATATTTGTTTTTTAAATTAAAAATTGTTATTTTCACTTATGGAAATGATTTTTTGAAAAGGTGTATTTTTAGTTTCTTCTTAATGCACTGATGACGGAGGGCAAAGAGTTCCACTCGTTCTTGGGCCTGCCACCGCAAATCCCCTTAGACCGATCGGTTCTACAACCCTTCCTGCGGATGAAATAGAGGCTGACCTGAAAGCTTGACGTCTACTATTCAAATTCTCAGGGATACAAAGCTCTTGAAGATGTTGTGTGTCGCCTTGCACATCACCAAGCACAATTTAAATTCAACTCATTCAGGGAATGTAAATGGGATGTTATATGAGAGAATTTGCCGCATTTAGATCGAATTGACATTGGCAAACGAGCATGGATGCTGTTACTGTAGTCCACACGCGACACCACAATGAGTAGACGGGCTGCTTTAATAGGAAGACGTCTCTGAATACTTTTAATCTATCTCAATAGATGTCAGAATGCACTGACAGTTTTACTGATTTGTGTATTCGTCGAAAGATCTGAATCAATGTGCACGCCCGATAACTTAGACATTTGCAGATCTTGATTCTTGTATTAAGTATTACCTTCTAGGTATTGTTGTCTATAATAGTTCTGTTTTGGATGGATTCAATGTAAGTCTATTTTGTGTCACCCCTTCGCTAAGATAGACGCTCCCCGTCCCTTCCTCTTTAGGGTTGCTTTCTAAAGGTGTCCCAACAAGAGCGGAAGGTTAAGATTTTATATAAAATACAGTTTTTTTGAGAAAATACCGAAATTTTGATTTAATCATAAGATATGGAACAACACGTAAATGCCCACGAAATATAGATGAAATTTTCTATCATGGTTTGGTATAGCTATCGCTGGATCTCAGTGATATTCGTCTAATTCCTTCCTTCAAGGCTCGGGTGGTCGTGGACTTGCTGACATATACTTTTGACTTCAAAAAACCCCAGAGAAAGAAGTCAAAAAGCCTTAAATCGCACGATCCAGGCGGCCAATTCTGATCGCTCAAACGGTAGATTACACGGTGATGAACTGGCTTCGCTGTGTATGGTCTGTAGGCTTGAGTTATTGAGTCAGTTGGACTTTGTAGGCGTGAAGACGCTTCTTGAAATGTTCAATTCTTGAGGACGATGCCAAATAGATGATTCCAGACTCTCGGTCACATTCTGGCGAACAGTCGTGACCCAAAATTGGACGTTGAACTGTCATAATGGTTTGACTATCAAAGCACTACCCTTTATAATATTGGCGAGCGTTTGACACATTTTTAACACGACTAATAAAGCCTTCACTGCAGGACCTCCCCAGGGAGAAGGTGACCCGCTACGTTTCGCAGGATCTGCCGGCGACGGAGTGCGACAAGAAGCTGATCAAGAAGGGAAACGGAGGCATGTGGTTCGGGCCCAGGCTGGGCAAGCGCAACCGGATGCAGAGCCTGCTGGCGGGTCAGAATAACCTGCCTCTGCAGCGGCTGCTGCTGGAGGCCATGGCCGCGGCCGACGCCAAGACGTTCGAGGACCTGCCGGACTTCATGGGGAACTCCTACGAAATCACAGGTATATCTATCTGAACACTCGATCACATAGTTCAATTCCTTTTGCACACAATATGGAATTAGAATTAGGCAGAGTTTGAAAAAATATAATTGTCGATCACATTTTCTCTATAAGGATTCATATTTGGTGACCATAAAGCTTTAAAATCAGTCAGTTTGGTCTTAAATTCCATCACCATTGTTTATGTAAATGCCTTCGATAGCTGGTTCCGAGGTTTCCAAAAAACAGTAAGCACACTTTCTGGTTCGATGTTGTTGTTATTTTAGCTGGGTTGTCTTCTTTAGGTTTCGACCGACCGAAGTGCGCACTGGCGGCTTATTTGGATCGCTAGACTGGTCGAAGCATAAAGCAAGAAACCCAGTAGTGCCAATCGAAGTAACAAGGCGCGTAAACAGCCATCTTGTCTCACTTTTGATCTTCAGAGCGGGGTTTATTAGCAAAATTACATTATTTTATTAAGTCGCTTCCTACCTCGTTAGGTGCATATAAAATAAGATAGATAGTCATTAGATTCCAATACATATTTATCATTGTATAAAATTGTTCTTAAATTTAACATCCGTCAACCGTTTTCGATACCAACGTATCGACTGAACTATTCCATACAATGTAAACGACATCCATTACGGGGTATAGGCGGAGTCTTGGTAAGAGTGAACAGGCGATTGGCAGGGTGGCATTGTAATAGGAAACATACGAAATAGCGGTTTGTTTATAGGGTTTAATGGGTTTCTAAATTATCAAATCTAGGGTCTTTTATTATCAATGTGTAAAATTCAACGTGTATGCAAGTAAGGAGTAAAAGTTAAGGGCTGATTAAAACGAAATAAATAGTAAAAAAGGAGACAAGTATAGTCATAGAAAATGAGTTTAAAAAAAGTATGATAAAGATATAGTTGAATGATCAGAGTAGAGGAGTAGAGTAATAAAATGCACTATTTGTAAATATATACTTTGAAGACAAATATTTACACAAAAGCCAAACTGGATATTAGATCACGTGATCGTCAACAAGCTTTGCGATTGGATGATTTCATTTTAGGGGAACAGCAGCTTACAGTTTATGCTTTAGGGTATTTTGGAACTGACCCTGATTTTGAACATTCAATATCAATGGATTTTGCCAGATATAATCTGTTCTGCATGTAGCCGATAAGAAAATTGACAAAACTGCGTATTTAATTCATATTTTTTTATTTATTATCTTTGTATTATTAACCACTTAATTGAGTTTGAATACATCAACCGGTTTCCAAAAATACTATTCTCTTCTTCTGGATGTCATAACTAACTAAAAACATGTATTATTGTTTCTTTACCAAAATCTATTTTTTAAAAAACAAATCTAATTCTGAACTAAATTTAACTACGAGTCCCATTCTAAAGTTTTTTCCTAAAAATTATTCGAGTAAATTTGTATTAAGTAGATATTTTGTATGCGTTAGGTACTAAATATATTTTTTAAATTATTATTATTTTTTAAATACATTCAGGTAAATAAACAATAATATATGTTTTTAGTTAGTTATGACATCCTGAAGAAGAAAATGGTATTTTTCGAAACCGGTTGATGTATTTAAATTCAATCAAGTGGTTAATAAAACAAAGATAATAAATAAAAATATATGAATTTTAACCACATAGTTAATATTGCTAATTTTAAAAGTTTTATATTTAACACAAATTATCTGAAGGGAGTCTCGAAACTGGGCGCTACACATGTTAGATATTAAAATAAAAGGGAAAAATAATTTTGCTTACAGATTTATGATAGGACACTCTTGGCACCCTGCGCGACAGTGGAAGAGAGTTTTGATGACTTAGTTATGTTTGTCGTTTCTAGGCACCAAGAGACGATTCACTCCTAGGCTGGGGAGAGAGTCCGGAGAAGTAGACTCCAGGCACGTGGAGTTCGTGCCCCGGCTCGGCAGGGAGCTGGCCATGTCGCTACCGGCATCAGGGTTGTCCTCCGACAAGTAGGTTCACCGGTGTCCGGGAATATTAGTCCACTTAGCGCTGGGAAGAGTATCATCGATTCCAAATGTACTCGATTTGTATGGCGGGGACCACAGACCACCAAATATATAGACATGAACTAAGGCAATTTCCAGATCACTTACACAATCAAATAGCTAAGCGAGTTTTTTTAAAAATATGACTCGATTGGAACGAAAATTTAAACTATTAAGGAGAACACATTCTTATTGTGAAGTTGTAATTATTCAGAACAGACGCTCTGTGATATTTTAAATACTATTTAAATGTATTCATTAGAAAGATATACATATACAATCAATTTTATCAAAAAATATTGTTATTGCGCTACCGGGATTCGAATCTATATCTCTTTTCAAACCGGGGTGGTGCATTATCCAACTGTGCTACAGCGACAGTACTTTTGACGGCAAATTTTCGAACCCGCATGCTAAATTTTTTCAAATTAATACATCTGTAGTCTTGTTTACGACAAAGATTTATTTTTTGAATAGTAAATATTCTTACTGTTGCACGAATGTGTCAAAAACTATCGGATTTATGTTTCCATCAATAATGTGTGTCCCTTTGCACTTGTACACTTTATTTCATGTCTATTCATTTACTAGTCTGTGGGCGGGGGACTTTTCTTGTATGATTTTCGTTAAACATTTGGTGAATTCAAATTTAAGTACGGACCAATATATTCTTTACATTCAATCTTATCAATATAGAGAAAAAACCATTTACACAATATTCTACTAATGGTGCATACGTGGTTATGCACTTGAACAGCTGATACATCGAGCGATCCAAAATCAAACGTTATTTGAGTTAATTTATTTAAATAATAGAGGCCCTATTTTACCAATATAAGTTTTTGTGGAGCATTAGCGTAGACCCTACCATTCACATAACTCAAAAAAATAAGTTTAAAGGCTTTAATTCGCACGATCTGAGCTAAAAACTAGATTGTTTCCCGTTTGTGTGGCACGGAGCCCCATCCTGCTGAAAATAGATACAGTCCAAAAGTACTTGTACCAGAATTTTAGTAGTAATCGTATATCGATTCGTTTTTATTTGACAGCTGTCACATGTGATATTCGTAACCTTAAAAATATAGAAAAATGACGGTTGAGTTTGTTTCTTATGTCTGTATCCTGTGTAAAGTATATTTATACAGAGAATTGTAATAAACTAATGTGATTGTGGCCGCATCTTCAGTGACGTGGCCTCCGTGCCCCTGTTGTACGGCAGGTACGCGGCAGAAGAGAGGCTGCCCCTCTTCGCCGATTCCGGAGCACCCCCCTTCGCGCCCCGGTTAGGACGGGAATTGGCAGAATACTACAGTAAGTATTTTGGGTGACGAAAATATTCAGTGTATATGAATGTGAGTGAATAGAGCGAGGTATTTAAACGAAACAGAACTTACAAAAGTTGGCGATAATTGCGTGATGATTTACAATGGCACATTCTATGAGACTAATGTTGATTGAAGATTGGAGTGGATCTCTTGAGATGTTGACGGAATACTGATCTGCGGAGAAGTGGTCGGCTAGCTCTTAGGTCATCGTGTTGGCATCTGCTTATTGGTTAACTATTTTCAACCCTATATGGCTACCAGGTGATTCCTTACACGGTCATGTCAAATAATTTACTGCCTAAATGACGCTCGTGATCGCACGATTGGAAGCTTAACTGGGTTCAAAAACGCGGACCTGATCAGTAATGCAAGGAATCTCAAGCTGCACAGGGATTTAATGAAAACGTGGACTACGAGATGGGGTATATTAGGTAGGTGATGACAAGATCGTGTCAGCGATAACGCACACACTTCACTTTTCATAAGTCAAATTGTTAAAACAAACAAATACTGCACCGTCCAAGTCCCTTCATGGGAGGGTGTACTTGATAGTTAGTCCTTTAATGGCTGTCTTGTACCCACTGGTCTCTGCCCTTCCGTACGTGACACTTGATTATCTGTTTGTTTGTAATGTTATATACCTGTATTTTAAAATAGATAGCACTTAAAAGGGCGCAGGAAGGTTTAAATTTAAATCTGGGTTCGTTTTCGCAATCTCTTATATTACCTTTCGTTTATTATCTCCTTTATTTTGTGTTAATTAATTGTACAGAAGTTGAAACTTCCGAGGGTGAGCCGCCCCCTTCTAGCGCCCCTTAAATTTGCCTAAACTAAAGACAGAATAATAATGCTTCAATTTCTAAAACATTCATTTCGAACTACGTAGACTTAAAGCATAACATGATTATGTAAAAATCTAAGGCAGAATTTGTGCATACTCTTTGAACATTTTCGACTCGTAATTTAGTCAACTTTCCATCCACTCAACGTTGTGGCATAAAGGCTCTTCAAGGATGGCTAATACTTCTTCTGCCAGTGCGAGTCCATTCCAGCATCTATTTAGCGTGCAGATTTTCTGGACAACCTCTGTTACATTGATACTCTGTGTGGAAGCAGTATAGGAAGGCCGAGAACTGGAAATGAGAGGCCAAGAAGAAGGGTTTATGAATAGTAGATGTGAAGGAGGGTTGTAGTGCAGTGGAAGAAAAAGCATTACTCTTTATTATTTGGTCATTTGCCACAACCCTTATATATATATTTATTTATTTACACCGGATTTCTAATCGTTTTGAGAGTTGTTTCGATTCGTCATAATTACATATTTTATTTAGGCGTGTATGTGACAAAAGAAAGGATCACTCGGGTGGTTCGGTCATATGGAACGGATGAATGAGGAGAGAATGGTAAGACAGATATATGACGCAAGTGTTGATGGCACCAAAAATAGACCAGGTAAACTAGATAATGGAGGATGCTTCTGTTAGAAGCCTCAACAATCGGCGAGCTTGTATGAGAAGATGTATGAATAATGTGGATGAGGCGAGAATTATAAGTTAGGACAGAAGAGTGTGGCGCTCTATCCTCTCTGCCTACCTCTGTGGGAAAACGATGAAAGAGCGTGATGGTACGTAAGTAAGTAAGTAAGCAGTCATTATTGACATTATACCATTATAGGTTAGCTCCGGTATCATCGTACAAGAGCCATACCTGTACAGTTTGACCTGAGACTCGTTAACACTTTCAAATCATGCACCCCCAAAAGGGGAGGATAGACGTCACATTTATGTGTCGCTGACGCAGAACTCGGTCATAGTCCGGCAGCGAAATTCACCCTGTCCAGTTCGCAAGAGAGCCTGTAGAATGCTCCGTTAGGTCTCTCTAGCCACTGCTCTCCCCGGCATCGTCCATTCCAGAAATCCCCAGCGAGAGACCCACACTCTAATAAATTCCGGAAATGTCCGAGATTCCTTTCACTGCTCTTTAGGAAAGTTTTAGTTTTGTAATGACATTAGGAGTGAGAGAGAGTTCACGTCAGCATGTACTGTTTGCGCATACCTTAGCTTTCCAAGTTCTGTCTAGTCTAGCTGAATGGGTCTCTATATTCCATCTTCGTTTTGTCTCCCTAGTCATAGGTTGTCCAGTTTTAATTTTTCTAATTTTTTTAACCGGAGACAAACTGTCACTTCTGGAGAAACTGAAAATGGATAAGCGAGTACGGAGACGAACTCTGGCCATCTCGTAATTTCACGTAATTTTTCTTGTGGGGATACCTGAAATCTAAAGTGTATAGTAATAAAATATACGGGATGGGATGTTCGGTTACAAGAGTCCATTGCAAGATGTGGACGTCACCTAGACGCACCCTTTAAAAAGTAAAATCCACATATCTCTACAGTATTATAATATAATAATCTTATTTGAATTTCAATTAACGCTGGACGCTGATGTCAGTTCAAAAGAAATGATTTGTCGTTCATCCCCGCAGATTCCTTGGGCCTGACGTCACACAAGGACGACCTCTCGAGGGTGGTCAGGAGTGCGGAGCCCTCCAGGACGCACAAGGAACACGACAAAAAAGACAACCACGCATCGTAGACCACGGAAGACGGCTGGACATAACGCAACACAACCAACTTGAGATAAGCGGCTAGGCGTACATGCACAGTAAACTAGTATCTTTGACCATCGAAAAAAGAGACAAGATTTAATGGCGATTCTAACAGAATTCTAATTTAGACGATTCGGTTTATCACGATTAAGAATCATTTAAAAAAAAATATAGCGTCGTTGCTGGAAGACGCATATTTTCAGTGATTCTTGTCGACGAACTGCTCTAGAAGTCTTTGACACACCGTGTTACATAGATCACCATTGTATCTTAGTAATCAAAAAATATTCTTTCAAAACTCTCAAAGCTTCACATCTGTCTATAAGTCTGATAATAATTCAAAGCGTCGTTCATAATAAAAGCTTTACAATACAAATTATTTCAGTGTGTATAACGCAGTCTTTACACAAACACTCATTATGAATGTAAAAGTAGAAGAGGTCTTTTAGAAATGTTATTTTAATACGAAGGAAGAGAGGGCGAGGATTTTGTGTCGTTTGTGCGTGCAAAAGCATACAGTACACGTGACTAAGGAGCAAGGCGCGCTTGTGATAACTATTTTCTGTATTAGAGATACATTATTACTTTTGATTCGAGATTAAGCCAAGTTTCCGACAGACCAATAATGGCATTACATTATTTTGTAATAAATATTGTAAGTGTAGTTTATTTTGCATGTATGCTGTTAAATGGTACGGACAGGAAGTATATTACGATAATAATGTATAAAATAAGATAGTTATAGGGATGACGAAGAGATGACATTTTGATTATAAAATAAACGATGCATTTTCAAATACCTGTTTTAATTATTATTCCCATATACACAATTCATTTCACTGCAATGTATTGTTACGTAGTGCGCTGGCACCGGTGGAACGAACGCCGGCGCAACACGCCACCGGGTTGGCTCAGTCTGTGGGTGTCTGTGTGTCAGTAAGTGTCAGAGTGGCTTGCTCGGACATTTTATAATTTATTTACTATTGCATGACTGGATAGAGTTCTGATCTTCCGGTTCGCCCACTTCACAGACCTTCGCAGGTTTTCACACAATCCATTTCTCTACCTCCCTGGTTGAGCGACAGAAGCCTGGAGCGAAATTGCGACTCGTCTCCAATATATTTTTCGAGGCAACCACCTTCCATTCGAGGATCGCGCTAGTCCGCACAGCTCCTCCCATATCCAACATCCAGGGGATGAGTTCACGATGCGGATGGATCGGGCATCACAAATCTCCCGTATTCACAGCAATTCAAGAATTCTCTATCGCTATCCTCTCTATTTTACGGCAGAGCGCCGTCCGGCCGCGCACCACGCGCCTCGCCAGCTCGCACCGAAGTCTACCCTTCCCCTCAAATCTTCTCTCACAATGACCGCATATACTCGGATCGGCAAGTAGCGCCCTGTGTCGCAGTGCATTTTTTGAAATGTCACAATATATCAAAACACAAAGTATCTACTTGAAGAATAAATCGCGGTAAATCGTTGGTAAAGACATCTGCAAACACTATATCTACTAAACCAGTTTAGTGACCCGGCAATAAATGAAATACATACATATATATACATGCTTTCAACACGGTATTGCAGTTCAACAGATAACGAAACATTCGCACGTCGCATCAGCGATATCAGCCATAATGACGGAGCCTGCAAAATACCACAGAAAATTGTGAATTTTCAAAATGGCTTCTATTTTGATAGTGTTACATAATATTACTATTGCCCGTCTAATTAGAAAAATTATAATATATCATCATGAAACTATAAGTTATATTTAAATACTAAATTAATGTATTAATTATAAATATATATTTTTTATTTATTTTCTTAGTTTTATTAACCACAATTGAGTTTAAAAAACATCTACCGGTTTCGGAAAACACTTTTCCTTCTTCAGGATGTCATAACTAACTAAAAATATAGCATTGTCTCTTCACCAGAACCTATTTTAAAATTTAAAAAAAAAAATAGATTCTGGAGAAACAATACTATATTTTTAGTTAGTTATGACATCCTGAAGAAGGAAAAGTGTTTTCCGAAACCGGTAGATGTTTTTTAAACTCAATTGTGGTTAATAAAACTAAGATAATAAATAAAAAATATGAATCTTAACCACCAAGTTAATATTGCTAATTTTAAAAGTATAAATATATACATATAAAATCAATTTTGTCGAAAAGTATTGTTTTTGCGTCACCGGGATTCGAACCTGGATCTCTATTTCCAATCCGGTGAAGTGCACTACCATTGTGCTATAACGCCAGTATTTTTCTTGACAAATTTTCGAACCTATATGTTACATTTTTCAAATGAATACACCTGTCGTTCCATTATTTGAAAGCCATCTACATTATTTTTACAGAATCTCAAATACCTTTGAGTAAACCGACAGCAGACGCCAGAATTATCAATTCATTTTTATTAAATTTTGGACACATTGATACAACATATATTTTTAAGAAAAACACATTCTTATTGTGAAGTTGTAATTATTCAGAACAGACGCTCTGTGATATTTAAAAAAATTGATTTTATATGTATATATTTATAATTAATACATTAGTTTAGTATTTAAAATATCACAGAGCGTCTGTTCTGAATAATTACAACTTCACAATAAGAATGTGTTTTACTTAATAATTATATTAAATTTACTATTTCGTTGTATATTTTACTTTCTCTCTATAACACATTTCCCGGGGGTGACACATATATGTGTCACGCCTTACATGTCCACTGCGCGGGTGACACAAAAAATCATAAACGTTTACATGCATCTGTTTCGTATTACCGCCAATAGGGAAGTTCATAACCGATCTGAGAGTTTGCGCTTTATACTATTTGTCGGCCTCTACTTCTAACTCTCTGAACTTTTCCGATTCCAGTTTCCCCAGGCGCCTGCAAAAAACAAAAAAACAACATTAATAAGTATCCAGCTTTCAAAATATAACACATTAACAGTTGTGTAGCGACCGGAATTCAAATCCACCGCCATCTCGGTCGGCATCGACGCTAGCGACAGCGTTGCCGGTTGCTGCCACAAGCCTGGCTCAGAATTCACCGCTAGGCAGTCTCTCCAGTTTTATCGTTCTACAACGGCGGTCTCGCCGGCCCGGGAGCGCCGAGCGAGACAGCCAAATCGCTTCACATCATTTCATTTCACATTCATTTATTGCATTCTTTATTTCTATCTGTTTTCATCATACTGTCATAATAAAACCGCCACACAAACCGAATAACAGATATTTCATTTAACCACCGACATAACCCCCAAAGTTTGTTATAATAATAATAATAATAATGATGGATAATTTATATAGCGCCATTTTCGTAAAAACTTTCACCTCAAGGGTGCTTTACACATCAACTGTTCATAGTTTTACAATTTTTTTTTAATTAATAATCGTTATTTTTACTTATGGAAATGATTTTTTGAAAAGGTGCGTTTTTAGTTTTTTCTTAAATAAAGTCTCTGATGCACTGTTCCTTATAACGGAAGGCAAAGAGTTCCACGCTTTTGGGCCTGCAACCGCAAATGCCCGCTTACTAAATTTAGACTTCTGGCAACTGTTGGTCGGTTCTACAACCCTTCCTGCAGCTAAAGTAGAGGCTGACCTGAGAGTTTGACGTCTACCATTCAAATTGTCTGGGATACAAAGATCTTGAAGATACAGAGGCGCCATGTTGTGTGTCGCTTTGTACATCAACCAACACAATTTAAATTCAACTCTTTCAGGGAATCGGAGCCAATGTAGCCGATGTAAAAGGGATGTTATATGAGAGAATTTGGAAACTCCATATATTATCCGTGCAGCCCCATTTAGAATAGATTGCAATCTATCCAGCTGAAACATTGGCAGGCCAGCATAGATGCTGTTACAATAGTCCACACGTGACACCACAAATGCATTTATAAGTAGACGGGCCTGCCTCAAGAGGAAGGTGTCTCCGAATACTTTTAATCTGTCACAGTTGATACAAGCGTGCACTGACAGTTTTACTGATTTGTGTATTCGTAAGTTTCAGGAAGCCTATCATAAAATTTTCTTCATCTCTACAGATCTCTACAGATCAGCAAATAGAAACAGTTTAACAACTGACTGCTAGTTTATCATAAAATTATGAACATTATTTTTTAAAACTATTTGTAATTTCTCAAGTTTGAAAGAGAACAATATTTGGTGATATTTTAGAGCATTGTATGTTTAAATGGAAGAAAATAAATAATGTGTCAAATCTTCAGCAATAGAAGATTGAATGATATCAGAATTTGTATCTATCATCACTACTTTTCCTTCAGGAAGTTTATAATGATAGCTATGCGATTTGTTTGTTTATCTGGAGTTTGAAATGAAGTGAGTTTTTTTAATAAGAATTTTATAAATACCCAATTTTAAAATTATGGATGATTACTGACAAAAGCGTTTTTGAATAAAATGAGACTTGAAAGTACGGGTGGGTGCGTACATACGCGCTGAAGAGCGGTGAAAATCGTTCCGACATTATTTGGAAACTTTATCCCGCCGACATCTGTCGAAATTTGTCGAGGATTATCAAGGACTATCTGATGTAAAATTGGCTGCCACACGGGCGAGACAAATGTGAACGATATTAGTTATACTAGCGCCATCTATAAAAGGGATAAGAAAGCTTTTACAGATACGTGAAACATACGTCAGTGAACACAATATTTCGTACAGTGGCCGTTCATAGTGGCGTTCAAATATGGAAAAGGGCCAGATTATATCCTTCCCGTGTGGCTGGACGGGACCAAATTGAGCGTTCAAAATAAGGTCAAATACCTTGGTCATATATTCAATGAAGATGAACAAGACGATGATGATATAGAACGGCAGAGGAGACAGTTGAGCGTTCGTGCAAATATGCTGTCACGGCGTTTCTACCGATGCAGTAAGGAGGTGAAGAGCATCCTGTTTAAATCCTTCTTCACCATCACGTATACCTGCGAGCTTTGCTCGAAATACAAGCGAGTGACGTACAATTCAGTACAACAACTCATACCGAATACTGTTCGGATTGGCGGGTTATTGCAGCGCATCTACAATGTTTACCGAAGGCGTATTCCGCTTCTGAAACATCGAGTTGCTGGCATAAAGCTGCGGATGGAGTTCAGCATCATACTTTTTATTTTATTTATTAATATTTCCCTTGGTTTTCTTTTTCGTAGCATTATATTTATTTCATATCCTTAATGTATAACATAATATGTATTATCTGTATGGCGAATCGGGTTAAAAAAAAACCTGATCACGCTGGGGTACACACATTATTATTATTATTAGCCATCTTATAAACAAGCACGAAATAATAAAAGTTCTCGTATCATCCAGTATCGCCCAGTTATTCAAATTCTCAAACTCAGTTTATGAGTGTAGAATGTAATGCGTTTCAAACTATAGAGTTTAATTTAACGTCAGAATGTAAAAACGTGTAAATAGTGTGCATCAGTGTCAGAAATCAGATCATTACTTGACTCTAGTACGTATGAATATCACCACAAGTGGCACGGTTGTGTTCTCTCATGGATAATTTTGTTTACGTTATTTTGTAATTACGGTTCTGATTTATGTATTTGTTTATGTTCGTGAGGATACTTGAGAACCTTTACTATCGATTTCTTAAAATGCAAATCATACATTTGTTGCATTATCGTAGTGTCAAGTTGTCAATCATAACGCCACCGTATGCCGCGTATGAAAGACGTCATGCGTATTTATGAACGCGATCAATGGGTTAAATATTGAAATACCATTCTCTTGTGATCGTCCGCCCTACATTGCTCCAGTATTACTGCACTTCGTGGCTAGGTACACTGTGATGAAAGAATTATCGTCACAGACACGACATTCTTGGGATTGTCAGAAAGCGTTTGGTTCAGTAACACCCCGCTAACATTGTAATAAACACGTGTCATTTGAAATGAAAATGAATCTTGTCTCTGGCATTATATGTTGCCAGAGACAAGATTATTATGATTTCTATGGCTTAATGAATTTTGACGTTTACCTTCGTTGCTCTCGTGACAGTCTGTCGACATTTTTTCTCTCAAATATTTAATAATATGATTTGGTCAGTCAGGTCTAATATTAGAAATTAAGTTTTAAAGTATGTTCTCCTGATGGATGTCCTCTAAAGATAGTCATACACGATTTATCTCGAGATTAATTTATCTGGTAAGATTTCATTTCGATCATAGAGTATATTTTTGAGAGACTTGTCTGGTAACATTTTATAAGTAGTTCGTGGATGGACTATAATATATAATAATAAGAAAAGTACACCATCTTGAAATAAAATATAGACTATTTTTGAAGACGCCAAAACAAAGTACAATGATCTGTTTACGAGATGGGCTTGGCAAACTAGAAAACATGTGTTTAAAGTGGGTTAAGAAAAGTTTGTTATATTCAATCGAATATTTATGGGTGGGAGTGAAACATTATATATAAGAACGTTGTTTCGCATATTAACTAACTAAGTAGTCACCGACGAGGAAGAAATATTTCCAAAAAACAAAAGAACCCCACCAAAACTTGAAACAAAATTCAAACGATATTTAAAGAGATCGAAACGAAATACAATGATCTGTATATGAGATGAGGCGGGGCAAATAAAAAAAAACATTCTGCGTTAAAAAGTTCGTTACATTTTATGGGAGGTTCGCGGGTGAGGATGTAATATATAAGAATGATGTTACGGGTATTTAGTATCTTCGCAGATACCGTCGAGGGAGAAATACTACCACAAAACAAGAGACCACCACCTGAACTTTAAATAAATATAAAATACAGCTAATAATAATTACACCAAAATTCAATAGATCCATATATTGTACGTTCAATTTAGGATTTACCTCAGAGAGAGTAGCAACAGCATGGAATCCACCAGCTCTGAACGTCAAGTCGTCAAGACTGAGCCAGGGTCTCCTGACGGAGCGCGAAGAGGCGAGGCGCACTGCTCTGAAGTGGATTTGTTTTACCCCGACATCAAGATGGAGAGCTTGGCTTACGAAGAAGACATCGGTAAGAACGTCATTTGTTTATTTATAATCCTGTTCCCCGGGCGCAGACGTCGCTCGTATCGTCAGCCAAGTTTCGTAAAAGGTTTTCTCGAACCATCTTAAAAATTTCACTTTCTCCAAGCGGCCACGACAAATATTGCTAATCCACGTCCATCCATAGTCCACGTTATAACAGTATACGTGTGCTAAATTTCATCACGATAGATGACGGTATAACGCCTCCAAAATCCCTGACGGCGCCGCCGAAATTACACACTGCGTGCACGAGGATGGTGACGATCTCCGCTCCCGACTGAAGATGGCGGTGTCACTGTTTTCTATTTTTAGGCTAGTGTATTACTCAATTCATACAAATGGCTATTTACTGAATTGATCCATATTATATATGGAGTCGTTATTTATGCTGTTTTTTTAAATAGAATAATAACATTTGAAAGGCGTGTCTACTTCCTCTTTTACTAATTCGCCAATTTTACTATCTTACTGTCTTTAACGTGTTGATTTTATGATTGTTCTGTGGATTTGGTGCACGGTTTTTTTTTTGATTTGAAAAATACAAAAAGCAATTGGCATTGGCAGAACAATTTACTACGTTAACCTTTAATAAAAATAATTATTTCCTTTAGTCATTACGTGAAGGATTTTCAAACAATAAAAGAATCATGTTCAGTCATAGAAAATGTTCTTGAAAACGTTCATACACTTTTTATTGATTTTTATATGTATAAGAAAGTATTAATTATTTTACGTTAAAAACACTATACAAATAAATTCGTGGTATAAATTGTATAAATGACGGATTCATTTTGTTTAAAGACGTTTGTTAAACGAAAGTTCATAAACCTATGTACAACGTATATTATATATGATTGTATAATATCATTGGTTACAGCATAACCTGAATCAATACCTACTGCACGCCACTGCATCTATGTACAGATATATGGACGTTTTAAAATATATATGTGTGTGATATTATCTTTCTGATATTTTTTTCAGAAACTCAACAAGCAACACGAGATGTGAAATTTAATCCTCTTGAAAGCGACAATCACTTACTTCTCATCAAAAGAGAAATTATTTCACCTTCACGTTGCAGTTCTACGTATCAGCAACAACCGTCGCTACTACGTCATTTACTTACCAGCGCGACGCAATTTTCATGTTCCCACTGCACCTTCAAGTGTACAAGAAGAGCTTCTTTAAAAAGGCATATGTTTTCTCATTCTGCAGATAAACCGTATTCCTGTTCGAAGTGCGAGTTTACATGCACCCTAAAAAATATTCTAAACAGGCATCTCCTCACACACACGATCGAGAAACCTTTTTCATGTTCTGAATGTTCGTATTCGTCTACTCATAAACATAGCTTAAAAATGCACATAATCACACACACTGGAGTGAAACCGTTTGCGTGTTCACAGTGCTCATTTACTTTTACTCAAAAAGGAAGTTTAAAAAGGCACCTCGTGTCTCATTCTAGAAACAAATCAATCGCAAATTGTACAACCGATTCAACATCAACGCAAGAAACTGACGAAAAGCAATTTTCATGTTCTAGTTGTACGTACAAATGTACAAGAAAAGACACTTTGAAACGACATTTATTCACCCACTCTACAGAAAAACCATTCGCATGTTCTGAATGCTTGTTTACGTGTTCTCAACAATTCTTGTTAAATAGACATTTGCTCACGCACAGTGAAAGGAGACCGTTCTCGTGTACTGAATGTACTTATACGAGTACAAGGAAACATTGTTTGAAAAGGCATCTGGTTACTCATATTGGAGAGAAGTCGTTCGCTTGTTCTGAATGTGCGTTCAAAAGTTATCAGATGTCGAATTTAAAAAGACACAAGCTTACCCATGTTGGCAACAAGTCTTTCGCGTGTTCCGAATGTGAATTTGTTTGTAATCGAAAATATCAATTGAAAAGTCATATGATGAATCATACTGTGAAGAAAGCAGTGCCAGTTTAGCTATGTACATTATTTGTTTAAAATGGAGAAACTTCCGAAGATAGTGTGTTAACTCCACTAATAACAATATAGAAACTAATGATGTTTCAAATATAATAACTGACATCATCATCACGACTGCAACAGCCCAGGATAGAACTTCAAAACTTGTCTCCACCCACAAGATTGCGGTCTGCTACGATATCGTCATGCCGGTGCAGCCAGCATGACTAGGGGTTAGATACGCATGACTGGGGAATGTTTTGGGAATGCCTAAACCGAGTGTGCCTCTCATACGCGACGTGCTGCAACGACTGTACATAGGTTTTACATGAGTCATTAGTCTGACCTGGAACTTGACCGCAGTCATTGGAGGAATTTAGCGAATATGTTTTAGCTAGGAAGCGAAATTAGCAGAAGAATGAGCTTCTAGATTATTGATTCTTCGTTGGATCTTCGTCCAAATATTTGGTGAAGAATCTTTCGATTAAAAATATTCAGTCTATTCATTCTGTATATATGAATGTTGGTATTATATGAATTCTGGAATGTGAATCTATGTGAAGTAGACTGGATGCAGTGGAAATGGGATCAGGTGTATTTGTGGCAAATCTATTTATGATAGAGTAAAGACTGAAGAAACAAGGAATAAAGTAAAACTGATCTTAGTATAGTGAGTAAGATTAAAAATGTGTCACTTAGGTGGTTTGGTCATTAGGAACGGATGATTGAGGAGAGAATGGTAAGAAAGATATATGACGCAAGTGTTGGTGGCAGCAGAAATAGAAGACTTGTCACGACCAGGTAAACTAGACATTGGAGGATGGTTCTGTTAGAAGTTTCAACAATCGGCGAGCTTGTATGAGAAGATGTATGAATGTGGATGAGGCGAGACTTGTGTGTCAGGTCGGAGGAGTGCGGCGCTCTATCCTCTCTATCTACCCCCGGGGGGAAGCGGCGCGATGGTAAGTTAGTTAGATAAATGTTGGTTTAACCATTTGTAAGGTTAAGAGTCTACAGGCTGGAAGGCGGCGGCGAGGAGAATGAGAATCTGCCGGCCATTCGAATTAGCATCCGACGTCGGTACTGGGTGTGTTTGTACCTTAAGAGTTAAAGGGCAACTTTCATTTTTCCAGTTTGAATTTTGAGATATTTTTACATTTTGAGACAATTTTGACGAGATGGGAGTATAGTTAATTCTTTTACAATATCAAGTAAACATAGAAGAGTGTTATTTTTTACGTAAATATTGCTAGTGTGAAAGGAATCAATAGAAAAGGACAAGTATACAATTGTTGGTTTTCTTACATTTCTAGGTAATAAATAGGCTATCAGAAAATATCCATTTCTTCAACATTCATAATACATATGTGTTGCCATTTGAAATGTTTATATTATGAAGAATTATTATGTTTACGATAAAAACCATTGTTTGTGTCGATAAACATGATGCTAAACATTGTAATCATATGTCGATAAACATATGATTACAATTTTGCCCCGAATTATAAGGAAAAAATTAATGTAAATTCATACTGATAAATAATATTGATAACTTTTGAAGCAGCTGTATTTATGGAGAAAAAACTATTTATGCTAATATTGTATAATAATCATACTCCGGTTGCATTAAAAAATCCTTTTTTTTAAATATTTATTTAGTGTTTTAATAAATTACATATATATTTAATATTAAAACATAAATGAAAATATGATAAAAGTATTACTGTTCACTGTTAAATAATTAGTTGTTCATCGAGCATATTATCGTTCTTCAGAATTTAGTTGTTTTTTTCTTAATACATATTCCATGCAAAATTTGATCCGCACATATTACACTTGAAACTGAATTTAGAAATAAAATCTTACGTTCTTTCACATATTCAATATTCGTTCCTCTGCACCTAAACATCGATTTGTGGGAGTAAATTTGATTAATTTGAGAAAAGAATTGGTGTATGTCAACCACTATTTTGCCATCCAATTTAGGAATTTCACACGAGTCCACACATTCAATGCTCAGTTCGGGAACATCCTGAAAATAATTAATAATATTATTATTATTGCTATTGGTATTTAGTTATCAGTACTTTTATGTTTAAAATATTAAAATACGTGTTTATTCATTTATACGACTATAACAAATTCATTTGTATCAATCAGACATGTATAATTCTTCTGATAAAATTATTTATCTTTAAGGATATGTATTTCCAATAGAAAATGATTTATCTGCACTACATAATATATATGTATTGAACTACGTAATTTATATTGTTAAATCAAATAGATAATTATTATAGGAATAGTAAAAATTATCAACTTACGTTGCGATTTTTTTTCCAAGAAGTTTATAACCATTTAAAATTTTATTGGAACATTTCCTAGAGCGTGTCAATGGATACTTTTTGACCTTAGGCATCTTGAGTCACAGGAGGTAGTAATTTCAGAACAATAATGTATATAATAATATATTATTGACTTTTATTGAGAACTAAATCCAATAAAAAAAATGCATCTTGTGAATTAATGGATTTCTTACACTGGCCGCGTACGCGCTAGCCGCCATGCGTTAGCCGCGCATGCGCTGTCAGATTCTAAGACGCCCCGATCGGTTGACGTATGTTTAAAGTTTAAATGTCAAAATTATAATCTGTTTTCGTATAAAAACAGTCCAAAACCATACATTTAACAAAAATAAGCAATTGGTATCGAGAATAAGTATAATATTAATTCGTATTGTTGTCAAAATTTGTATTAAAATGTGTTTTATAGGCAAATTTAATTATAATTTATCGGAGCGCGGAGTTCACAACCGCCGTGGCCGTTTTGAATGGCATACTAACAGTGTGAGATATAATTAATAATATCGTGTTTCATAAGATTGGAAATATATTATTTAAAAAATGATTATTGTGTTTGATATTAAACATAGTTTTAAATAGTAGTTGAAGCCTCAAAGTACGTGAGTAAATATAGTATATATATTGTTCAAAAAAGTATGTTTTTACTAAAACGAAGCATTTTAAAAATGTCAAAAATTCATCAAATGTACTGCAAATTGAATGATTTATAACTATTCATTTTTAACATTTTGTTAATTTGGTTTCCTACAGATTTGTCTCCGTAATCTTGGCTTCAAGATTATAAGAAAATATATTTCGTTTATGCGTTAATTTAGCGTATTGACTCAATTTCGTATCACGCCTGAAACAAAACCTAATGGTCGCAGTCTTATTTATAATATTAGTGTGGTCCTAATTATGGCAAATAACATTCAGTTTATTAGTTTTATATCGATTTAAAAGTCCAATCTAAGTAATAGTTGAAAAAATGTCTAATCTATTGAATAACTTTTGATATAAATGAATAATAAAAACCCACATTTTCGTAAAAAACGCGAAAATTTGAATTATTATTGCAAGTCGCTCCTTAAGTGTTTCCTGGAATCTACATGCTGGAAGGTGGCGGTGAGAAGAGTGAGAATCGCTATCCTCTCCATTTTACGGCAGAGCACCGTCCGGCCGCGCACCACGCGCCTCGTCAGCTCGCACGGAAGTTCCCCCTTCCCCTCAAGGCTTCCCATGCCGCGATCGTATATACTCGGATCGGCAAGTAGCGCTCTGTGTCGCAGTGCATATCTTTAAATGTCACAATATACAAAAATACAATGTGCTTGAAAAATAAATCGAAGAAAATCGTTGGTAAAGATATTTGCAAACACTATTTCTACAAAACCAGTATAGTGACCCGGCAATAAATAAAGTACATACATATACACACAAACACGGCATGCTTTCAACACGGTATTGCAATTCAACAGATAACGAAACATTCACATCTCGCATTAGCGATATCAGCCTTAATGACGGACCCTGCAATGCGACCAAAAATCGGCTTGAAAGCATTTGGTTCAGTAACACCCCGCTAACATTGTAATAAAGTGTGGCAATGGAATTGAAAATGAATCTTGTCTCTGGTATTATATGTTGCTGTATGACTTCTATGGTTTAATTAATTTTGACGTTCATCTTCGCTGCGCTCGTGTCAGTGTATCGAGATTTTTTCTCTCAAATATCTAATAATATGATTTGGTCAGTCAATTACGTATTGAAATATGTTTTCGTGGTGGATGTCCTCTAAAGATAGTCGTACACGATTTATGTCGAGATTAATTTATCTGGTAAGATTTCATTTCGATCATAGAGTATAATTTTGAGAGACTTGCCTGGTACCATTTTATAAGTGGATCGTGGATGGACTGTAATATATAATAATAACAAAAGTACACCATCTTGAAATAAAATATAGACGATTTTTGAAGGCGCCAAAACAAAGTACAATGATCTGTCTACGAGATGGGCTTGGCAAACTAGAAAACATATGTTTAAAGCGGGTTAAAAAAAGTTTGTTATATTCAACCGAATATTTACGGGTGGGAGTGAAACATTATATATAAGAACGTTGTTACGCATATTAACTAACTTAGTAGTCACCGACGAGGAAGAAATGTTTCCGTAAAACAAAAGAACGCCACCATAACTTGAAACAAAATTCAAACGCTATTTAAAGAGATTGAAACGAAATACAATAATCTATATATGAGATGGGGCGGGGCAAATAAAAAAAAAACATATTCTGCGTTAAAAAGTTTGTTACATTTTATGGGAGGTTCGCGGGTGAGGATGTAATATATAAGAATGCTGTTACGGGTATTTAGTATTTCTCCCTCGACGGTATCGCAGATACCGTCTATGGAGAAATACTACCACAAAACAAGAGACCACCACCTGAACTTTAAATAAATATAAAATACAGCTAATAATAATTACACCAAAATTCAATAGATCCATATATTGTACGTTCAATTTAGGATTTACCTCAGAGAGAGTAGCAGCAGCATGGAATCCACCAGCTCTGAACGTCAAGTCGTCAAGACTGAGCCAGGGTCTCCTGACGAAGCGCGAGGAGGCGAGGCGCACTACTCTGAAGTGGATTTGTTTTACCCCGACATCAAGATGGAGAGCTTGGTTTCCGACAAAGACATCGGTAAGAATGACATTTGTTTATTTATAATTCTGTTCCTCGGGGTGCGGACGTCGCCCGTGTCGTCAGCAAAGTTTTGTAACCAAGGTTTTCTTGAACCATCTACAATAACCTGAATCAATACCTACTGCACGCCACTGTATCTATGTTTAGATATATGGACGTTTTAAAATATATATATATCGTTTTGATATTTTTTTCAGAAACTCAACAAGCAACACGAGATGTAAAATTTAATCCCATTGAAAACAATAATCAATTACTTCCCATCAAAAGAGAACTTATTTCACCTTCACGTTGCAGTTCTACATATCTGCATCAACCGTCGCTACTACGTCATTTACTTACCAGCGCGGCGCAATTTTCATGTTCCCACTGCACCTTCAAGTGTACAAGAAGAGCTTCTTTAAAACGGCATATGTGTTCTCACTCTGTAGATAAACCGTTTTCCTGTTCGAAGTGCGAGTTCACATGCACCCTAAAAAGTATTCTAAACAGGCATCTGCTTACACACACGATCGAGAAACCTTTTTCATGTTCTGAATGTTCGTATTCATGTACTCATAAACATAGCTTAAAAATTCACATAATCACACACACTGGAGTGAAACCGTTTGCGTGTTCACAGTGCTCATTTACTTTTACTCAAAAAGGAAGTTTAAAAAGGCACCTCGTGTCTCATTCTAAAAACAAATCAATCGCAAATTGTAGAACCGATTCAACATTAATGCAACAAACCGACGAAAAGCAATTCTCATGTTCTAGTTGTACATACAAATGTACACGAAAAGACACTTTGAAACGACATTTATTCACCCACTCTACAGAAAAACCATTCTCATGTTCTGAATGCAGTTTTACGTGTACTCAAAAATTCTTTTTAACTAGACATTTGCTTACGCACAATGGAGGGAGACCGTTCTCGTGTACTGAATGTACCTATACGAGTACAAGGAAACATAGTTTGAAAAGGCACGAGCTTACTCATATTGGAGAGAAGTCGTTCGCTTGTTCTGAATGTGCGTACAAAAGTTCTCGGATGACGAATTTAAAAAGACATGAGCTTACCCATGTTGAAAATAAGTCTTTCGCGTGTTCCGAATGTGAATTTGTTTGTAATCGTAAATATCAATTGAATAGTCATATGATGAATCATACTGTAAAGAATGCAGTGCCAGTTTAGCTATGTAGATTATTTGTTTAAAATGGAGAAAACATCTGAAGATAATGTGTTAACTCCACTAATAACAATATAGAAACTAATGATGTTTTAAATATAATAATTATCATCATCATCACGATTGCAACAGCCCAAGATAGAACTTCATAACTTGTCCCCACCCACGAGATTGCGGTCTGCTACGATATCGTCATGCTGGTGTAGCTAGCATGACTAGGGGATATATACGCATGACTGGGGAACGTTTTGCGAATGCCTAAACCGAGCGTGCCTCTCATACGTGACTTGCGGCAACGACTGTACATATGTTGTACATGAGTCTGACTTGGAACATGACCGCAGTCATTGGAGGAATGTAGTGGCGACCATATGTTTCAGCTAGGAAGCGAAATTTGCAGAAGAATGAGCTTCTAGATTACTGATTCTTCGTTGGATCATTGTCCAAATATTCGGTGAAGAATTTGTCGATTAAAAATATTCAGAGTCTATTCATTCTGTATATATGAATGTTGGTATCATAATTATTTTTTATAATGTGTACTTTGTTTATATCTATGAGAATTCTGCACTTGTTTCACATGTTGTATTATAATTGTTTTGTCGAGTTATAAATTCATTTAATTTATATAAATAATTGGACAATTATATTTATTATTGTGTGTCGTCAGATACTGTAAAAAATTGATTCCAGTCCAAATCCACTAAATTTTATGAGAATGAAATTGATAAGTTGTGAGAAGGTCAAACATTAATATAATTTTGTTATTTTGTTAAAGTAAAATATCTGATGAAAAAATGGAAGTTATCTGTGATTCGACCTAAGTAAATGCCAATTGTTTCAAATTATAGAGTAAATTAAATGTATTAATAAGAAAGAGATGCATTAATATAATTTATACAATTCTTTCACTAATAATTCACTAGTCCTACAAAACTCCCACTCCATATATTTTTATTTTATTTTTACTTTATTATTCATATTTTTAATTCTCTTTTTATTCCAAATAACACCACAACAGAACGAAAAAAAAAACTGGCTACTTTAACACAGACTTCAGTCTAGCAAAGTAGCCAGGACAACGCTGTGTATATCGGAGGTGAAGTCTACTCCATTCCACACAATAAACTGTATGTTTATTATGTATCCACCTCTGTTAGTACAAAAATATGGATGTCAAAATATATATAAATAAATAAATATTTAAATATAAAATCAATTTTATCGAAAAATATTGACATATTTAAAATATCATAGAGCTATGTTCTGAATAATTACAATTTCATAATAAGAATATATATGCCCAATGCGGTTAAAATGATACACCGATAAATTATATCTGACGGGAACTTGTCAATCGAGGGAAGACTAGTGTTGCACAATGGAGTCCTGGTACCGACGCTGATGCATGATAGTGAGGTCTGGAGCTGGCAGGAGAGGAACGAAAGTAGACTGCATGCAGTGGAAATGTGATCACTCAGGTGTATTTGTGGCAAATCTATTTATGACAGAGTAAAGTCTGAAGAAACAAGGAAAGAATGTAAAACTGATCTTAGTATAGCGAGTAAGATTAAAAATGGATCACTTAGGTGGTTTGGTCATTAGGAACGGATGATTGAGGAGAGAATGGTAAGAAAGATATATGACTCAAGTGTTGGTGGCCGCAGAAATAGAAGACTCGGCACGACCAGGTAAACCAAACACTGGAGGATGGTTCTATCAGAAGTTTCAACAATCGGCGAGCTTGTATGAGAATATGTATGAATGGGGGTGAGGCGAGAATTGTGAGTCTGGAGAGTGCGGTGCTCTATCCTCTCTATCTAACCCAGCGGAGAAACGGCGCGATGGTAAGTTGGTTAGATAAATGTTGGTTTAACCATTTGTGAGGTTAAGCGATTATAAATGGACGTCAGAAGAACTTGGTAGATGGTGTGAGAGGTGGCTACCCCATTAATTAACCATCTCTAACGTGTTCGTTTAGTCACGGAATGTACAGTGTATGTGTGCGTGTGGCTTGAGCAAGTTATGAAATGATAAACTACTTACATATGACACTTCGTTTATTGATATACAAAGATTACAGATTTAGAGAAATGCTTAAGCTGAACAGTGAATACTGAATACTACACACGCGAAGAGTTAAGTGTTTCCTGGAATATATAGGCTGGAAGTATTAGCATCCGATGTCGGTACTGGGTGTGCTTGTACGGCTACAAGATGATTAATTTCACGCACGGGTGTTAGGCGGGGTGCGTTCAATAATAATAGCGGAGGCTAAGGCTTAGTGTATGATCATAATTATGTTTGTGTATATATAAGGAAATATTTTCTATTACATTTCTAACTTTATTAATAAACTGAACAAATTACGACTATAATAAATAATTAGTACATATTAATAAGTTATTAATTTTAATATTAATAATTTTGTTTGAGACTTATGTACGATAAGATTCTCCGGCTCGAAGGACCATGGAATAATGGAATCGCACCTTAGATGTCAAAAACATAGGGACGTGAAAAAGGAACTCACCGATTTTCGCTTCTCCTGGGTCTCTCAATCACCTCCGGATGCAGTGGACTGTTTAGAATTAGATCACTATTTCGCCAAAGGTCAACATATACAGGGTGGCTCAAATACAGTGAGAACATTTCGTAAAATGTGATATAATTATATCAAAATTAGTTTAACTATATCAACAATAGGTTAAATAGTTTACTATTTTACTCTTACTTATTATTAATTATTAATTATTATTAATTTTTCCTTTGTTTATATTTGGTTTTTTCAAATTGCTCCCTGAAATAACAAAAATCACTGCAGAAGACCGTATTCTAATAAAAAATTCGCGAATTGAAAAACTTCGAGGTGTTAAGAAAATGATCAAAGTGTTTCAAAACAAAACTTGTAGTATAGCTAGTGTCTGTCGGAATATCAAATAAGTTGATAAAGACGGTACAACGGAACGTAGGGTAGGAAGTGGTCGACCGAGGTCTGTTAGAACTCGACAGAACATTGAACTAATCTGCAGACGAGATGATAATCCGAACAGTCACAAAAGTCCACGGGAAAAGTCGTCGGTTCAACGTTTTTTAAATTAGTAAAATAATTTAAGCTATGCTTAATTGTGATGCAATTATATCACATTAAACCGTTTCGATTTAAGGCCGCCGATCGTCTGACTGCTCGAAGAGAAGGTAGGAGGCATTGAACATTAGGTCGTTCAAGGTATATCATATATAAGAAAAAGTCCCAAACAAGCATATTAATATATTTATAGATTGTTACATTTTTGTAAAATCCTATGATGACATATTTCCGTGTGATTTCATCCACTTAGATGATTTTGAATATTCTTCTGTAGATCTACACCTCAAACGTTTTAAGTCGCCTTATCATTTCTTTGGTGAGTGTTCATGCTTGTGTTCCGAAAACGTGAGGATTTATCCTCACCTATGTCTGCATTTAGCAAGTTCGTGCAACGTTGTAAAGATCCAATTTTTCACGTATATCACAACCCAATTATACAATACACCCACACCTCGCTATATTGTTTTTCGCTACAAAGGTTTTTTGAAGTTATAGGACAATTTCGATTTGCGGTCTAATGTTTTATAGATATTTGGCCAGAAAATATACATTTAGTACTTATCGTTTTGAACAAGAAATAGTGTACTTCAAACTGATCCCGACAAAGATCGCAGCTTTAATGTTTCTGGAGACATGAAATACCAAAAACAGAAATGTAAAAGCATGACAAAAAAATGTTACACCTATTTTTTTCTACGCAACAATGAATGAAGTTGATGACAGCACTATGTTACGCGATTTTTATGTTCCTGTTCAGGCCATGTTTAGAACGTGGTGGGATAAGATCCCGTGGACTACATTGGACTAAAAACTAAGTACCATATTGCAGGGAAAATACAAAATATATTGGTGGAAAAGCTAAAAAACGAGTGATAAATGTAAAACTAAATATTATATAAATAATATAAAAAATATGGCATAAAAATTCGACTTTTTAATAATGTAAAGTGAAAGACGAAATATTAAGGAGGATAAATAAAAACTATATCGGTGTTAAATTCGACATCTTAATAATGAAAATATTAAGGAAGAAAAATAAAAGCTGTTCTGATGGAAAAAAAAGATTTTAATAATGAAAAGTGAAATACGAATAATTGGTGGAAAAATGAAAAGTGAAATACGTAATACTGAGGAGGAAAAATAAAAACTATATCGGTGGAAAGTAAAATATTTAAGAAGAAAAATAAAAGCTATATTATTGGAAAAATTAAACTTTTTAATAAGTGAAATACGAAATACTAAGGAAAATTCGATTTTTTAATAATGAAAAGTGAAATACGAAATACTAAGAAAAAAAATAAATGCCATATTGGTGGAAAAATGAAACTTTTTAATAATGAAAAGTGAAATACGAAATAATAAGTAGGAAAAATAAAAGCTAGTGGAAAAACTAAACAATTAACCGGTATTATGTAATTGGTTCAAATGCACTCGCGATAAGCACAATATCTGCACTAAGTTCACGCCTCACCTTCCGCTCCGGGTACCGAACTCTTTAGTATACACCTATATAAAGTAAATGCATTGTATCTAATGAAATGACTAAATGTGATAAAAATCAATTTTTTCATTCTCAGTGAGTTGTGCACATAACACGCACACATACACTTACGATGTTTACACATAACCATAGCGGTACTAATTATGCACACGTAATTTTTTTTAACACTACAAAAATTTCAGTTATATTATATAAATATGGTATGTTTTCTCGAATGTCTTGTTAAAGATCCTTTATCGTAACATGCATATGCGCAGTGTGCACAAGAGAACGGTTTCATTCCAGCATGAGTGAGCATATGGCGACACATTTGTCCTTTTCGATTACATGTGTAGGTGCACTGTGAACACGAAAACGGCTTCTCCCCAGAGTGCACGAGCATGTGTCTCGTCAAGTGACCCTTGCGACTGCATGAATAACTGCAGCGCGAACACGAAAACGGTTTCTCGCCAGTGTGTGTGAACATGTGTCTATGTAACGATTCTTTTCTATTGCACGTGTAAGTGCAGTCTGAACACGAGAACGGTTGTTGCATTCCGGTGTGGATGAGCGTATGAATATTTAATTGTCCTTTTCGATTACACGAATACGTGCAGTGTGAACATGAAAACGGTTTCTCGCCTGAGTGCGTGAACGTGTGCCTTCTCAATTGACCTTTACGACTGCACGTATAACTACAGTGAGAACATGAAAACGGTTTCTCTCCAGTGTGTATCAGCATATGTTTCTTTAAATTGCCTTTTTCGTTACACGTATAACTGCATTGTTCACATGAAAACGGTTTTTCTCCAGTGTGTGTGAGTATATGACTTTTTAAGTCGCCTTTTTGCTTGCACGTGTAAGCGCAGTGAGGACACGAAAACGGTTTCTCACCAGTATGGATAAGCGTGTGACTAATTAAATGTTCTTTTCGATTACATGAAAAATTACAATGTGAACATGAGAACGGTTTTTCTCCCGTATGTGTGAGTATGTGACGTCTTAAATTGCCTTTCTCGTTGCAAGAGTAATTGCAGTATGAACACGAAAAAGGTTTTTCCCCTGAATGTGTTAGTATATGAATTCTTAATTTTGCTTTTCGATTGCATTTATATGCGCACTGTTCACAAGAAAGTAGTTTATCAGCTGAGGCTGCAAACGCACGGAGATTTGCGTTTTCTTTCGTAGTATCAGTGTGTTCAGTCGCTCTCTCTGGCGTAGAAGGATGATAAGTTGAGTTTGCAAGGACAGAATCATGCGTACTCAAGAAGTCATCTGCAACGAAAAAATTAATATTAATTCCATGCTCGACTAGTCGCGGCATTGAACAGCGATCCTTCTCTAGACAAGTCTCATTCGTTTACATGAGCCATACAAATGTGACACACTCACCAAATTTAATAAAAATATCGCCCACAAAATTAAAAAAAAAAAAATTTACATTTTATTACTCTATTATATTGTTTACCAGTTAAAAAAACTTTTTATCTTTGTGTTCTAATTCAGTGCCTATACTAATAATTCAACACTCACTACATTTTTTTCTCTTTTCTCTATATTTATTTTTATTCTTGTCAAAACTTTATCTATTTTGAATTAAATAACACCACAACAGCACGAAAAAATTGGCTTCTTTAACACAGACTGCAGTCTACTCCATCCCACACAATAAACTGCGAGTATTTACTTAATAGCAATATAATTATATCTTATGTTTATCATGTTATATATTCATCTTTGTTACAACAAAAACATGTATGTCAATAAATAAATAAATCTAATCTAACTAACTAACTTACCATCATGCCGTTTCTCTGTTGGGATAGGCAGAGAGAATAGAGCGCCACACTCCTCTGTCCTGACAAACAATTCTCGCCTCATCCACATTCATACATCTTCTCTTACAAGCTCGCCGATTGTTGAGGCTTCTAACAGAACCATCCTCCAGTTTCTGGTTTACTTAGTCGTGCCAAGTCGTCCTCTTTTACTGGTGCTATCAACACTTGCGTCATTTATTTTTCTTATCATTCTCTCCTCATTCTTCCGTTCCATATCTTACTCATTATACTAACATCAGCTTTACATTCTTTCCTTATTTCTTCACTCTTTACAGGGGACATCTGCCCGAAGTTCGCAGCAGTGTGCTAACCGCATATTAGATTTGCACAGTGCAGTCAAATTTACTGATTTTCTTACCGCTGAGCTCAAGACATTCTTGCTTTAGGACTAGTTCAGTAGAGAGCGCTCTGATATTCTGCTCTTCCTTATCGCTTCCAGCAGCGGAACCTGGTTCAGTTTCGATAGCGGAAAAATATGAACACGAAAGATCCTTTTCGTTTTCAACTTTTACATGTATTGTAGTTAAATTATTGTTTTTTCTTGTGTATTGTAAACCTCCTTCGGCATCAGGTATTGGTTCAAAATCAATAGGCAAATCTAGGAACGTGTTTTCCGTTTTTATAACGCGATTCCATGATGTATCATCTATATTCACATCAGACAAAAAGTATTCATTTTTTGGTTCATTGCCGGGAAATTCAGGTTCAGACTTGATGACGGTAATACGAGAGTCATCGTCCATGCTCCTTGAAGTCGCCGGTGTCTCACCAGCTACGACTAATGAGCATTATTACTTAGGAAGAATATCCGTATGACGCGTCATTCGCGTCAAATGGTGAAGCACCATAGACGCACAGCATAAAGATTCTAGAAAAGTGCTTAACGGTCGATGCTCTGCACGGGTGCGTTCAGGTTTATCGCTTGTGTATTTACTGAACGACTTTTATTTTCTCCGAGTCACTTTTTGGATGCCGGAAAGAAAAGAGTCAGGCGTTGCGACAACGGCCGACATGAATAATAAGTTCGGCGGCTCTCAGCTGAGTGTGAGACAATAATCTAATATTACATAGATAATTTCCGGTTAGCGGTACCATAACAAGAGAAAAAAAATTCTAATCTTACAACACTAATCATGATTGTATTGTATTTTCTTTATTAATAAAAAAAGTGATTCTGCCGCGGACAATGAGGGCAAAGTATTGCCCTCCGAGGCGCTATCGACCAACCGCCATAGTAGCATTAAAATAATGCCAACCAGGCGGCGAAATAATAGGACCGAGATGGATCCTCAAGCTTATTACAAGTCTTACAAGAGACTTGGCGCCGCATCCTTAGCGCTAGGTTGTGACATGCACAGGTAGGTGGAAGAAAGGCTATCCCCGATATGTAGAAAAATAATTCAGTCGTAATTGAGTATACTTTGAGTATACTATCAGAATAGCGAAAACGCGGAACCCAGCAGTGCTCATTTATGGAATTGTCAGAGAGCAGAGGGCTCACACAGAAACAGCCATAAAGAGGACCAGTATGCTTAGATATTCATTTTAATTTTTCTTAACTTATGTTGTCTATGCCCACCTCACTATTGAGGTGGGCACAGAGCGGCATCTAGATAAAGTAAATTTTAACCTATAAGACTATTTGCTTCCCAAATGTCTAGAAATGTAATATAAAGTCACATTGTCAATTCAAGCATTGTTGAGTGAAACCGATAAAGGGATTTTCAACTTCTACAACGGTTCCGGGAAAGGGTGGGTCCCTTCCGAGAAGGTTCACGCAGCTTTGCATGACGGCCAGCTGAGTTTGATCGAGGGGTGGCCAACTCCTCATTCGTCTCTCGTGACTGGTCAAACAGGCAATTTCCGAGACTGTCTTAATTTATTGTGATATTCTGTAAATACTTAAAATTAATAACTACTTGTATACATATGCGAATAAACATTTCGACAAGACCCCAAGTATGTTATTTATAATTACCATATCTCTGATGGTAACGTCTTAGCAAATGCCTTTCGAATAAGTGAAATTTGACTGATCTGCCCGAGATCTGAGATCTACGTAAAATATTAATTACCCTCAATCATCAGCCAAAATAATATATTGTTAAACTAAACAATACCCGACAGTGCGGGGTGTCGGGGGATGATTGTGATAAACATCAGAATGTACTTTTATTTGATCCGGAGTGCAAATGAAATTAACTTTACGGTGATGAGCTAGATGTGTTTAAATTTGTGGTACACAGATCACGCCTTACAAAATGGGGTGTATTTCTATTTTACAATTCCTTAGTCTATGAAACTCTTAGTACACTAAGTGAGGTTAGACCGCCTAATCTATCACTGCTAGTGTATCAGCGCTATTCCCTTTGACACTTTTACTAACTACTTTCTAATTAAATAATTTAAATATGAATTAATTATATTGATATAAAATTAATTTTATCGAAAAGTATTATTATTATAACTTCGCAATAAGAATATGTTCTCCTAATAATAAAGTTGTATCAATGTATGCAAAATGTAATAAAAATGAATTGATAATTCTGGCGTCGGCTATCAGATTACTCAAAGGTATTTGAGATTGCGTAAAAATAAGGTAGAAGCTCTTTTAAATAATGGAAAGATTAAATGTATTCATATAAAAAAGGTAACATGTAGGTTCTAAAATTTGTCGCTAAAAATATAGTCGCTGTAGCATAGTTGGATAATGCACCTTCCCCAATTTGGTAAGAGATCCTGTTCGAATCCCGGTGGCGCAACAACAATATTTTTCGATAAAATTGATTTTATATGTAAATCTTTCTAATTAATATTTTTAATTAATATGTAGCGACCAGAATTCGAATCCACCGCCATCTCAGTCGGCGTCGACGCTAGCGACAGCGTTGCCGGTTGCTGCCACGAGCCTGGCTCAGAATTCACCGCTGGGCGCTCTCTAGTTTCAGCGTTCTACAGCGGCGGTCTCGCCGGCCCCGGAGCGCCGGCGAGACAGCCAAATTGCTTCACATTATTTCATTTCGTAATATACACGCACCTTCTACATCATTTCATTGTTACATTTATTCATTTCATTTTATCTTTCTTGTTTTTACCATACTGTCATAATAAAATCTCAACACGCGCCAATCACATATCTTTCATTTAACCACCGACATAACCCCCAAATTGGTGACCCCGACGTGATTTAAATCGACACGTGGGGAACAACGGTGGTTAAAACACGCGACAGACTATATTAAACAATTTGTGAAGTGATTTTTAATTGTGACTTAACATCGAAAAGTGTGTCAAGCAAACTTTATATGGGCGACAAGACCCGCACACGTGTCTGCAAATGTAACATGGACTAAAAGGACAATCAATACTGGCTGGGACATTAAGCCATGCATTTCAACGTTCGTTTCATTCACACCAACGCCGACTCACCGAGCGTTTTTCACGGAGACAGTGCCGACGCACCGCGTGCTGATTCTGCAACTGAAGCATCCATTACATCACGTGTTTGGTCCGCACGATGTACGATCTTCAGATAACGCCGACTCACATGCGCGTGCAGCCGCGGGGAGCTACACGTCATGTGCCCACGACTCATTGGGTAGCGACGTGTCTACGAGCCCAGCGACCGCTCAAGCCGGCATGCCTTGCGCCCACGACGCATCGGGCGGCGACATGTCGGGCGGTCATCAACGATACAAACGCCAACCTGCCTTTACGTCCACGATTCACCGGACGGCGACAGGTTGGGCATCCAGGCATCCAGGAGGTTCCAACTCATTCGCTCCGCCTGGCCCTGGTCATCAACTTAGAAATGCAGTCATCTTGTCATCAAAACTGAAGTCCCACGCCAGTACAAATTGTCCCATCGTCCATGCTGTAGCAGCGAAATCATCTTGACCACACAGACTTATCGCGACCTTCGCCCTGCGACTGGGTCACTGGAGGGGGAGTGCTGTAGCGACCAGAATTCGAATCCACCGCCATCTCAGTCGGCGTCGACGCTAGCGACAGCGTTGCCGGTTGCTGCCACGAGCTTGGCTCAGAATTCACCGCTGGGCGCTCTCTAGTTTCAGCGTTCTACAGCGGCGGTCTCGCCGGCCCCGGAGCGCCGGCGAGACAGCCAAATTGCTTCACATTATTTCATTTCATAATATACACGCACCTTCTACATCATTTCATTGTTACATTTATTCATTTCATTTTGTCTTTCTTGTTTTTACCATACTGTCATAATAAAATCTCAACACGCGCAAACAAACATCTATATTTCATTTAACCACCGTCCTAACCCCCAAAAATATTTAAAATATTACAGAGGTGAATAATTATAACTTCATAATAAGAATGTGTTCTCCTAATAATTAAATAATTAATATTATTAATTACCTACCGCAACCTGTAGATACTACATTATCTATGAACTGTGCATTTACAATGAAATATAGTATACGTAAAAATGTGATTACAGCATATATCTGAACAAATTAAAATGTTCGTGCTCATGTCGATCTGCATCAATTTTTCGTGTAATTTACAAGATTTACAAGAAAATATGAGCGCAATTTGCGCTCATATTTTCTTATCGAGAATTTTATAAATAAATAGGTACTATCATAATAAAATGTATTTTCTGCTTAAATATCATCATATTCAGATCTTTTAAAATTGCACTGATCCGAGCATATCTATTTTTTCAGAATATTATTCTCAAAGATTTGTTTTGCAACACTGACAATTGTTGTTCTTCATCGTTAGCCAAAAACAAAATGTTAATGTGAGGAATAATAACAGAGTTGTATACTATTTTATAAGACTCAATAATAATAAATCTTCTGATCCTTCCCGGAAGTGAGATTTTCTTAGCAATCTTTTCAGTCGCGTATCTTGTGTTGATATATCTTTGTAATTTATGTTGCACTCTTTCGATTTTAATAATGAGAGTCATAGTATGGAGACCACAGAATCCTAAGAATTTAATCGCCTTGTTACAAATTTTGTTGTAATGTTGAATAAATTATAAATTTTCGTCAAAAAACACATCCAAATCCCGTATACTCAACTATGTTAAGCTCTATTGAAAAAGAAATTGATTTTTAACTTATATAATAACTTATTTGTTTGTATTATATAGTTTATTAGCACAGCACCACATATAAAACAGATTTAGGTTATTTTGAAAAGTAATACAGTCATCTATGTTAGATATTGGTAGTTAATTAGTAATTAGTTATAGGATAATAAATTTGTCATGTAGATGTACAGCAAGCGTTCATTAATTTATCTTCCTGCCATCTCCTCAGTAACCATCACCAACTGAAATTGAATTGATTGCATAATGACAACCACTTCTGTGCAGATCTTTATCATCACGAAAATGTTTAATAAGCTGCTAATGTCCGTGGATCTTGTTAATAAATTAATTCGTCTATGGACCGCTTTTGTCTATGGACAAGTGTCATTTCACATTTGACATTTCTCGTCAGCTCGCTGGAGATAGTGGAACCATGGACCCAGATGCTCCTGTCGTCAAGCCCGAGCCAGGGTCTTCGGCCGAGAGCGGCGATGAAGGAGACGGCGATGGACTCCTCTACACCGAGATCGACATATGTCTCCCCGACGTCAAGCAGGAGTGCTCGGAATTTTCCAGAAAGGCCGGTGAGGATATAGCTAGCTATTCACCCATCCTATTATTTTTCCAGCAGATTTAATGTAGCTGAGAAACATTTATTCATTACACATTCTTCCGATTTCGTATTTTGAAGTATTTTTTCGTTTATCCTTTGTTTTAATGACGTCAATAACGAATATCAGGTCGTCTCGCACGTATTAACGTACCTTTTCAGAGTACTAAATTATACATATTTTAAACCATACATCCACAATTTCACGGAAGATAAAATAATCTTAGTTATGTCGCATACTAAGGCTTACTTTAGTCCGGACATATTTTAGAATTGTGTCCGTTGTCCGATCAATATGAAATAATTCCGTATTTTGGAAGCTTGATATTATTTATTTATTATTAGCCTACTCGCAGCTTATACGCATGCTCGCCAATACCGTCAGCATTCATTTCGAATATATCGAAATTTGAAAGGAAACTGATACAATTCTTTAAATTGAAGTGTCACTATCCTATAAATTCGAATTACATGGATGTGTTTAGTTTTGAAAAGTAATTTTCTAATGATAATTTAAGTTTGTACCTGTAATATTTCCTATATATATATAAGTATATACCTGTTGGCACTGATAAGAAAATCTGTTCAGACAGTCTTTAGTCTAAAAAATTTCTATTTGGAGCCGCAGCAGGTTCATACCAAGATCCTCTCAGATGAAATCGTTCCTGATTTGTTCTCTTAACGTCACTCCTGCTACTTATCTTAAGTATTTCTTCTCTGCAGCCTGAATTTTTGAGCGATTCCTCGAATATTAATATCTTATAATTAATGTTATAAACGTGAATAATTTATTTTTATTCCAGATCTGTCGAGACTACAAGATTCTGTTTTGACGAACCCGACTGTGCCTGAGATCACCCCTAAAAGAGAGCCAGAATCGAAGTCTAAAATACCAAGAAGCCGCGTTTTTCGTTCCACTGGAGAAAAACCGTTTGCATGCTCACTGTGTACTTATTTATGTAATAAGAAAAGTGACTTAATGAACCACGTCCGCACTCACAGTGGTGAGAAACCCTTTTCATGTTCACAGTGCAATTATTCGTGTAATCGGAAAGATCAATTAAAACTTCACATGCTTACTCACAGTGGGGAGAAGCCGTATTCTTGTTCAGAGTGTATTTATTCATGTAATCGTAAAGCTTACTTGAAAAAACATATGCTCACTCACACGATTGAAAAACCGTTTTCATGTGCACAGTGTAATTATTCTTGTACTCTGAAACATACCTTAAAAATCCATATGTTTAATCACTCTATGGTTAAATTGTTTTGTTGTTCATACTGTAATTTTTCATGTAAACGGAAAGGCGATTTAAATATCCATATACGCATTCACACCGGAGAAAAATCTTATTCATGTTCACTGTGCACATATTCTTGTAATCGTAAATCTATCTTGATCGTTCATATGCTTACTCACACGGGCGAAAAACCCTTTTCATGTTCAAAGTGCAGTTATTTGTGTAATCGGAAAGACAACTTGAAAATTCACATGCTTACTCACACCGGGGATAAATCGTTTTCGTGTTCGCATTGTGCGTATTCGTGTAAACGAAAAGAATATTTAAAAAGTCACATGTTGACCCACAGGGATGATAGAATATTTTCTTGTCCTCAATGCACGTATGTTTGCAATAGAAAAGGAAACTTAACAAAGCATATGTCTTCTCATTTATAACAAATTAATATAATTCTTGACTCTGTTCATTTGGCCTTATTTTAATTTTGGTATATTTTGGTACAACTTTTGTAATGCGACTTTAAATAATTTCGTGGATGATTGTACTTTGCTTTGAGACTTAGTCTCGGGAAGAGGTCAATTCTCGTGCACCGGATGGTTTGGACAAGGCGAAAAAATGGTTTGATACGAACCTCCCATCACTTCACACAAAAAAAAACAAATTTGTATGTTTTTGTATTAATGAAAGAACATTAAATTCCTATATTTATCGTACATGACTGCAAAATAAACAAGAACACGGCTTTCTCATGGCAAATGTGAAAAATTGACACTAGTTAAAATTATTTGACATCTGAGAGTACTGATCCATGATCATCTTAACTAGAAAGAACATATTGTATCGAACTTAGCTAAATGCGTAAGAATACTAATTTACTTTTTTAAAGGAATACGATGTATAATTGACTACTTTACTTTAGAACGGCGTATTTTGCGATTTTAGTTTGGGGAGGAGTAGCAACAACAAGTACACGCCAGTTCCGAGAACAACAACGACGTTTTATCAAAAAATTTACATGTTCTTAGCTCCGAAACTATACAACACACTCCGTACCAACTGGAAATCGTTTATTTCCAATAAGATTATACAAATGTGAACCCAGTATATGATCCAATTGGGTAAGAGATCAATCAAAAGCATTGCTATCCAACGTTCTAACATAATACAATACATATATATATATATTTTTTCTCTATTTTTATTTTTATTCCTGACGAATCTTTATCATTCATGAATTAAATAACACCGCAACTGCACAAAAAAAAAACTGTAGCCAGGACAATGTTGTATATATCAGAGGTGGAGTCTACTCCATCCCACACAATAATCTACGAGTATATACTTAATAGCAATATAATTGTATGTTATGTTTATCATGTTATATTCTACTCTATTACAACAAAAAGATGTATGTCAATAAAGTTTAAAGTATAATAAATTATATACCGTAGAGAAACATTGTACACTTGTGGCGAAAAAGCTTAAATTATTATTGTCCAGTTCTATTTAAAAAATTCAATGTTCGCTAGCTGACTGTACCGTGGTCTTCAAAAGAAACGAATATCTGTAAAGTTGACAAGTTTTGATTATGAATTCACAGTTAGAATTACGCAATTTGCAATTTGTCCTGATATTGTTGTAAAAATATATATTTTGCACTTGTGATGCAAGGTTTACATTCTGCGAATGTCTATTCTTCGAGAACTTCGCTCTGACTCTCGACAACATGCAGAAAAATAATTATTTCATACTTAGGCTTAGCTAGAAATGATGGAAACAGTCTGGAGAAGTTGAAGAGAGATTTCAATTATTTGTTGACGTTTTTTTATTGCTTTTATTAGTAAATTTGAACGCATAGCTTACACAATGGCATAATCATTTAAAGTAAACTTTACTGCTTTTGGCTACTTTTTAGCGTGGTGTCTGTTGCGTGCTTCCCATTAGCCGCGCCCCAGCCATGCAGGGTGGAATTGGAACAATAATTCAATGTTTTAGCTTAAGTGATTAATGCTAATAAAAGTAACTTGTCATTGTGATAAATGATTTTTAAATTCTATAATTGCATTTCTTCATATTAGGGCTGCGAAAAGTCAACACTAAAATTAGTGTTAATCTTTTTGACCCTTCCATCCTCGATAATTTTACTGGTATTGTACTTTTAATTGAAATTTGGGGTGTGAAGAAGGAAGGCGCTTTCTTTTAATTTTCCTTCGGCACCACACTCGTAGCTCCAATTCCGTGTTGAATATTATTGTTGTATATAATAAATTACTGTTATTTAATTACGAGTAATACTGTAATCGTCACACAGTTCGGTCGAATCATCCGGTGAGCCTTAAGGACGTCACAACTCGCGAGGTAGGGTTGAAGACTTTACAGAAATATAATATTAAACTTCATCTACAGCGCCATCTGATTTTTGAGTCTGCGCTAATGAGAAACTAAAATTAAATAACATTTGCAAATATTTATAATAGTGTATTTATTTCTTCCCAATTATATAAAATGGTCGACGCTCTCAGTTAGTTTGCATCTAAGTCTGATGGATCGAGCGCGTTGTTTGGTTGAGGTTTTTTTTTTTTGAGATACAAACAGTACAATAATAATAACTAACTTAATACATGATTTTATATTCAAATATTACCAGTGATGTTTCTTCAGAGCTGAACAATGAATAGTATAATACAAACTAAAAAAATAAACTTAAACGCACATAACAGATGTCAAGTAGGTATATCACAAATAGTATAATATGGTTGAATAATATATTTTTGTGGGTTCTTCATTCAGATTTTAACAGTTATGGATCCATTTTGGCAATTACGTTGGTTAAAGTGTGTTAGCGTCATTTAAATGTACTACGCACGCGAATCTTATTGGACTACAGAAATATGTCCTGTCTCTCTTACTCTTGTCCTATCCTAGTCCCTAGGCACGAAGAAGAAAGAAGATTCCTGCAATCTGCTGTTACTACCGACCGAGCCATTCCGCTTTCGAAACTGAACACGGTACGCTGCCGTCGCTGTGAATCCGCTTACAATCGCTAACCATAATTACCGCTAATTTAATAATTTTTACTACCGCTAATATATTTTAAAACAATTACTTTTCTAACGCGAGTGTCATCAATTACGAGACAATTCTGCGTCGCTTGTGAATTGGTGGACCAGGGAAAAACGAACCAGCTTCCAGAGATCGGAGACCCACAAGTAAGTGCCATCCTATCTTTTATCTCCCAATAACCCGCCAACTTTCTAAGTGTATCACATCTTGACTGCCACCATTTATTTTAAGACTTAGAAGGAGACAATTAACATTTGGACAAATAAAATAAGAATTATTATTTCTGTCAGAAATTTTAACCTGTTCGAATTCGTTAGTTTTTATTGTCTTTATATATTATATTTTGAGTGAGTAGGATAGTTTTATGATGTTTTGTGATCGAAAGCGAGATTCAGTTTAATAATTTTTAATGGCTCAACAACGATACAAGGTTTTACAATGACATCTTTGTAAATAAGGTGGGTGACACAACACATTTATGAATCTGAAGTTTATCTCCGAAACCATTAAGAAATATGAATTAAATTTATTTTTTTATCGAAATTTCAAAAAGATATCTGTCAATATCATCAAGTTAAATATCTTTTCACTGGCATGTTGTATTAATTTGAATGCACTCATTGTATTGTAGGGGCGGCAATTCACATCTACCAACGACGCGAGCGACACCTGGATTGAGAACGCAGGCTGTAGCAAAGAGCAGTCGCCACAGTCTAGCCAGATCACTCTTCATTTTCACGTTTTGCTATCTCCTGTGTTCTTCCTATTCTATTCTCTGACACAATAAAGGACTCTACACCAACCGCGTTACATTCACACATACCACACCTAAATAGACCCTCACAATGATCGTAAAAATGTTCGCGGGACCCCCAACAAATGCCTTTCATAATTTTAATTATATAATTCGTCTATGAACCGCCCTTGTCTATGGTAAGCCGAGCTAGCCCGTCAGCTGCCATTTAGCGTTGATCGTAATAAATAAGTCGTGTGTGCTTGTTCGGAGATAGTGCAGCCATGGAGCATTCTAATCCAGAAGCTTCTGTCGCCAAACTTGAGACAGTGTCTTCAGTCGAGAGCGGTCAGACGCCTTACACTGATATAGACATATCGCTGCCCGACATCAAGCAGGAGTGCTCGGAGTACTGTAAGAAAGTCGACCAGAGCGCCGGTGAGGAGTTGGTTCATTCATAATTCTCTACAGTTCTCTAGCTCCTTGCACATCTCATAGTTTTTTTTACCGTTTTGTTACCGTTCTTGTTCTATTAAAATTCTTCCATACAGTTTAACAATTCCATTTTCAACCCTTCGCCTTTGTAGAGAGGCATAATGACAGCCCTCCTCCAATCTAACGGGGTGCGGCTCTCTTCCAAACATTGAATGCAGATCATATGAAGCCGCGAGATAACTAATGGGCATTTGTAATTTGTAAGGCTAATAAGCATTTTAACAAGTTTAAATAATACAGTACAGTTAATTTTACATACACACACACACACACACGCACTCTCATTGGTGTTGGGACTGAAGTCTTGACTGTATATGTGCTCATATTGAAGGGATGATCATGCTATGAAGGTGTGAGGTTTTTTTTATTCAGAGATCAATGCTGCTCAATGTTTTTAATGTATTTAAAAGAGAATTATACAATTGGGGTGGAATATTTATAAATTATATAGGACAAATAAAAATACTGCAATATGGTCGCCACATGAAGAAATAGTCTTGTTGAAAATTATGTGCGCGCTATATTTTTTTGTGTGCGCTATGATCTCTATCCAATTCCGATGACCCGCAAATATTTATTAATAAATATTACAATTATTATTATGTATGACTTCAGAAATAGGTTCCGATAGTGTCGGCGGAAGCAATGTGCAGACAGATGAGAGGTCTCCGACACAGAGCGGTATAGATATAGCTGACATAGATATATCGTATCCCGATATCAAGCAAGAGTGCTCGGAGTACTCTAGGAGGGCCGATCAGCGCGCCGGTAAGATATCCTTAGACTTAACTTTGTGGTTTGACATATTAAATTTAATAAAATACCAACACTTTGTATACAACCAAGAATTTGTTTAACGTCAACCGGTTTCGTCAACCAATTATTGAAAAAGACCATTCATTTAATAATAGCACAGGGGTCAATATCCTCCATAAAATCGGCTTTGGCTTCAGTATAGACAATTTAGAAGCAGTGAGTTAACAATGACTTCCTATTCCTAACTGGTTAATCAAAAAAATCGAACTCAATAATGAGAAGTTATCAAATTAGATTAATTTTAAGCTAAGTTACAAGAAAGTAGCTGGCGTATGACATCTACAGTTATTTCTGCATTTTTTTCGCTGGCTTAATAGAGTAGACTTTCAAAAATTGTTTTACCGTCATAATGATTGAATACAAGCACAAAACTCTTGTATTTAGTTCTCAATATTTGTGTTTGATGATATAAGATTAATATTTTAATGTCGTTCACGTTGCCAGAATTAACTATGAATAACTGCTTAAATAAACAAGGTAAAATATTTAATTAAATTATAATTTATTACAGATCTTATGAAAATACTAGATTGTATTTCGCCAAACTCAAATGTACTTTCGCCTACCCCTGGAAAAGTGCCAGTAGTAGATACAGTTTTTACAGCCAAAAAATCCATAAGATGCCACACGCCTGCCTCCACTTATAAGAAACAGTTTTCATGTTCACACTGCAAGTATTCGTGCAATAAAACATCAAACTTAAAAAGACATCAGCTTAAGCACACTGGAGAGAAACTGTTTTCATGTTCGCAGTGCAATTATTCGTGCAATCAAAAAGTACACTTAAAAACACATACACTTACGCACACTGATGAGAAACTGTTTTCTTGTTCACAGTGCACTTATTCGTGCAATCGAAAAGTAAATCTGAAAATGCATATTCTTAAGCACACTGGCGAGAATCTCTTTTCATGCCTACAGTGCAATTTTTCGTGCAATCGAAACGAAAACTTTAAAATACACGTCCTCGAGCACACTGGAGAGAAACTGTTTTCATGTTCACTGTGCAATTATTCGTGCAATAAGAAAGCCAACTTAAAAATACATATGATTAAGCACACTGCAGAAAAATTGTTTTCATGCTCACATTGCAATTATTCGTGCAATCGTAAACCAGATTTACAAATGCACGAGCTTACGCACACTGGAGCGAAACCATTTTCATGTTCACAGTGCAATTATTTGTGCAATAATAAATCTAATTTAAAAAGACATACGCTTAAGCACACTGGAGTGAAACTGTTTTCATGTTCGCAGTGCAATTATTTGTGCAATCGTAAACATGACTTGGAACTGCACGTGCTTAAGCACACTGGAGTGAAACTCTTTTCATGTTCGCAGTGCAATTATTCGTGCAATCGAAAACAATACTTAAAAATACACGGGCTTAAGCACACTGGAGAGAAACTATTTTTATGCTCACAGTGTAATTATTCGTGCAATAGAAAACAATACTTAAATAAGCACTTACTTATGCACGATGGAGAGAAACTCTTTTTGTGTTAGCAGTGCAATTATTCAACGAATCAGAAATAATATTTAAAAATACACAATGGAGAGATGCGTACGCACACTGGAGAGAAGCTCTTTTCGTGTTCATAGTATAATTATTTAAATGATAAACAATTTTTTTTAATAACGCTTATGCGCACTGTATAAAAATTATTTTTATGATCACAGTGGAATTATAGGTGTCATCTGAAGGGCCGCTTTAAAAGATATTCGCTTATTTAGTCTTGACTTTTACACAAGGAGCAATTTGTTGAGTTGTGCATTAACTACTGAACAGGTCCATTAGTTTTTACAACATTTTTATGTTTTCTTGTAGCGCGGTCACCTGACGTGATTTATGTACTGAATATTACGGTACGGTAGTCACCGCATTCAGCCATGCCAGAATGTCGAATGACTATAAAATCGTATATTTTCTAATACTAATTTTATTATTTTATATCATAAATTTGTTTTTCTAATATTGCATCGTTCGGCTTCGCTTTTGTATTGTTTAAAGAGCATATATATTTTGTTTTTCTCAAAGATATTATTTTTACAATGTTTCTTTGATATACCTAACGTAAAATATACTATTTTGTATAGTCCGTTGCTGTGATATGATGCCAGTCTATCTAGAAATAATTCATGTATAGTTATTGTTAATATTTATAACTAGTTATATTGTATATTTTGTTCATATTTAAATAAAATTGAAATGTATAACTATCGTTATGTTTTTTATTTGGAAAGTATGTGTCTAATAAGTCTATTACAATATGAATGATGTATTCTCCATTATTGTTAAAGATTGCATCCCATCTTTCAATCAATTAGTCGTTGCTTTTTCTAACAAAATCGTCTGGTCTGGTGTAGAAATAGCCAATTTCTGAGCTAATCGTCGTTTTTGAACATAACGACGCGCATTTGATTGGAGAGTGACCGAAAACGGTGATAATCTGAAGGAGCGAGGTCGGGATTGTAGGGAGAATGACACAAAATTTCCCAGATAAGCTCCTGGATAATCATTTTAACCTTGAGTAAAGGCGAAAAGAAATATGTAAAGAAAATGTTCATTTACTCAACTTGACACTGTTATTTAAGCCCAAAAAATAATGAAAACTATAAGGTATAAGAAATGGGCGAGCATAAAGTGCTATCGAATAGTACGTCATTTTTTATCACAGCGAAACAAAATAGCATTTACAAAAAAAACCGCTGACTTATTTAATGACCCAATACAAAAAAAGTAGAAAATAATGAAGATACCTTAGTGTGTAATGTTCCAAAAAAAAATAAACAATTTAAATAGGAATTGTTATTTTGTCTTCAGAAATTTTAACAACGAATTTTAACGGTATTCTTACCGTAGATCCTGAAGGACGTGAACATGGCTGATGCCTGTACACATCTATTTACAGTTAGAATGGCAATCAGTGACCGATTATAATAACATTCCAATCGCAATCACTACGCTACCAACTCATCAACCAAATAATAAAATATAACTTGAAAGAAACAATATTGAATATCTCGCAACTCGGTAGTAACTCGGCAAGAAACAAAATCATTAATATTTCAGAGCACCTAACTAACAACACCAAACTACTTTTGGTGATAACTAAAGAGTTTGCTCATAATAAAAATTATAAATACGAGTAGTGTGTTTTTTTAAAATTTCATTTAATCGTCTGTTATAATACAATAAAAAACAAATATTAATAGGATCAATATAAATATTATTTAGTAAGAAATTTGATAACGCAAGTCGAGTACCTCATCCCTGTACATTTAGTCCATCCAATATATACCTGTCCCGCTTTGGCCAACTAATGACAGGGCTTTCGCGACGTGGTAACAGATTGCTTTCCGACACCGAACCGTCAAGATCTTTGTTATATTTTCAACGTCCACAATCAACGCTGTACGTAATGCTAGGACTACGAAGAGGCGATGTTTTAAACAGCTTCAGAAGTGCAGTGATATTTCGGTTCTAAACTAAAAAGGTGCGAGTCAACTGGAGGTGAAAAATTGACGTCGAATCCGGGATCGACATTGAAGTTAAGCCAGATCCATTTGCTAATAATCTTATCTTGAATCCAATTCGGATTGCGACAACTAATTATTATTGTAATCGATACAGTCCTCGGGAACTTATCCCACCAAAATTATTGTATTTTTGATATAATACTTACATGGTAGCGGTTTTCTTAAAATGCTTATATTGACTAAATTATGGCAAATAACATTCTACTTGTTAGTTTTACATTAGTGTAAAGGATCCATCTAAGTAATAGTTTAAAAAAATCATATCTAGTGTTTAACTTTTAGTGAATAGTAAACAAAGCGAAAATATCAATTATTTTGAAATAACGCCTTTAAAGTATGACTATTTCGTACTGATACGACTGACCCAGGGGTCGGGCCAGTTGCTAAATTTCCCTTGATGTGCTTATAAGCCTAAAACGTGTGGAACAACATGATAAAAAACACCGCTTGAGAATTGGAGTTATCGGGACCATGCAGAGGCAATACAATTCCATGAAATTACCCCGACCCCGCTCTGATAAATTCCACCGGCCGTTATTCTGCTTAGCAACGACAAGGTTTTTTTTTATAGAGTTTTCCCCAAAATACATCATAGGTAATTTAAAACTCGATGTAATTTAAATTATTATTCTTTCGTAACACTTCCGTAGTGACTAGCACTGCATTTGTGAAATATTATCTCGCAAGACTTAGAGCGATCAAAGTACCGACTCTAAGTTTTAGGGGAACTTAATGTACAGAAAAAAAACATGTAAAATAATTTAATTAGTCTATGGACTGCTTCTGTCTATGGACGAATTTGACATTCATTACAACAGTGGAACTATGGATCCAGATGCTCCTATGATCAAGCCTGAGCCCGGGTCTCCGGCCGATAGTGGTGATGATGAAGAGGGCGGCGGACTCCTCTACACCGAGATCGACATATCTCTCCCCGACATCAAGCAGGAGTGCTCGGAGTACTCCAGGAAGGCCGGTAAGAAGTTAACTTTCTTTCCATCCGTCGTATTATTTCTCCTGCAGATTTAATGTAGTCGAGAAACATTCCTTCATAAATCATTCTTCCAAGATCTTGTATTTGGAGTGATTTTGTCATTTATCGTTTGTGTTAATGGCGTCGTTGTCAACTATCAGGTCATCTCACACGTATTTGTGTTATTAATTATATATTGTTATACATATTTTAAAGCATAAATCGACAACAAAAAGCAATCTTCACATTATTTGGATTTGAAATGTTGTAATACGAAAACCTAACAAGAGTGACGTCACTTTACGAATAAACCAAATGTGTCGGTGATTAGATCAGACTGAGGACAATTCTGCCCCTGTACTTGCTGTCCTGCTGCGTTTGTTTTCATACAACATTCTTCGAAGAGTTTTCAAGGACGCTCTCTTCCAGCATCAGATGCTGTGCAAGGTTTATTCTACGTTTAGCCACTCCGCCCATATTGTTCACTGCGCTTTATTATCATTTTAGAATTAATTATATTTCCTTTTTTCATCTCTTTTATCCTAATCGTTCGGGGGCCTAACACTTGGACATCACTCTTCCATCGCTCTCTGTCCCGTGCTGTACTTGGGGCCACTGATAGCTCCATCATTTTTCGCAGTGTCTCTCCATTTGTAGTGTTCGTGTTATTACGGGTCGTCCTATAGATCATTTTTCATCTGACACTGATGAGAAATTCTGTTTAGATGCATTTCCGTTTCTCTTCATTAGGATATTTCCGAGCGAACTAGGCGTAGATTTTTCTATTTAGAACAGCAGCGATTTCATCCCAAGATCTTCTCAATTGATACCGTTTCTGATTTGATGTATATTATTTTATTGCAGATCTCTTGAAACAACAAGATTCTGCTGTGACGAACCCGAATGTGCCAGATATCACCCCTGTAAAGGAGTCAGAATTGAAGCCAAAAATACCAAGTAGCCGCGTATTTTGTTCCACTGGAGAAAAACCATTTACATGTTCACAGTGTACTTTTTCATGTAACCGAAAGGCCTACTTACGAAAACATATGCTTACTCACACGGGTGAAAAACCTTTTGCATGTCCACATTGCTCTTATTCGTGTAATCGAAAAGCAAACTTAAGAATCCATGTGCGTACTCACACAGGTGAGAAACCATTTTCGTGTGCACAGTGCACTTATTCGTGTACTAATAATCAAAGTTTAAAAACCCATATGCTTACTCACACGGGAGAAAAATTGTTCACGTGTTCGCAGTGCACATATGCATGTAATAAGAAAGGTGACTTAAGGAATCATATCCTCATTCACACTGAGGAGAAATCGTTTTCTTGTCCACAGTGCACTTATTCCGGTACTGTGAAATGCAGCTTAAAACACCATATGTTTAATCACTCGTCGAAGAAACCGTTTTCATGTTCGTACTGTAATTTTTCATGTAAACGGAAAGGGTATTTAAAAATCCATATGCTCATTCACACAGGTGAGAAACCCTTTTCATGTTCACAGTGCAATTATTTGTGTACTCAGAAATCAAACTTAAACGTGCATATGTTAACTCACACCGGCGTTAAACCGTTTTCATGTTCACAGTGTACATTTTCGTGTAATCGAAAAGACAACATGAAAATACATATAATTACTCACACAGCGGAACAATCGTCATGTTCTAATAAACGTGGCTTAAAAATTGATTCGGGTGAAAAATTGTTTTCGTGTTCACAGTGCACGTATTTGTGTAAAAAGAGAAGTGACTTAAGGAACCATGTCCTCACTCACACTGGTGAGAAACCTTTTTCATGTTTGCAGTGCAATTATTCGTGTAATCGGAAATCCAGTTTGAAAATACATATGTTTACTCACACTGGGGAAAAATCGTTTTCGTGTTCGCAGTGTACTTATTCATGTAAACGGAAAGAATACTTAAAAAGCCATATGTTGACTCACAGGAAAGATAAAATGGTTTCTTGTCCGCAATGCACGTATGTTTGCAATAGAACAGGCAACTTAACAAGTCATATGTCTTCTCACTCATAACAAATTAGTATGATTCATTATGTACCCGAGAGAAACATTGTGTAGAAATAACTTGTGGCGAAAAGGCCTAGATCATTATTATGCTTTAGTCCTTAAAAAATTTCTATTACCGCAAGTTGCGTATACCGCGGACTTCGAAACGAAAGATTGTCTGTCAATGTTTAGTAGTTTTGATGTTGAATTCATTATATTTATTACCTAACTTATACAGCTTCGGTAATGGTAAGTAAATTGTAGATGCACCCACTCACAGATTGCAGACACTCCAGACAACATGCTGAGAAATGAATTTTTTATACTTGGGCATGTTGCTATAAGGGATTTGTGATCTTGGGAGACGGAGGACGCGAGGTTGATATCGAATAAGATCGACATACCATGTCCGAGGCGTTGGTACTCGTCGCAATAAGCAAGACACTAGATCATGAGTAGAGGTTAGGGATTCGCGCTGTGGAATCAGAACATTGAACCACAATGCTCTGTCACGAGCGCATCACCGAGAGAAATAAATAAATTGTATGTCGATATTCTTTTATCGCCAGTATTAGCAACTTACAACGGCATCATTATCATTTAATTAAATCTGTTTAGATTTTGTTTACTTTTTTGGATGGTGCCTGCTGAGTTTGTCACTGTAGTTGCGCCCCGGCCATGCAGGGTGGAACTGTGAAGGGAGTTCAGTTAGACCCATTCAAATTTTGTAATTACAAAAATGATATGTCTTAGCTTAAGATAATTAATTGTAATAAAAGTAACTTGTCATTGCAAGTGTATTATTTTTATTTATTAGCTCGCTATTATTCACTGTTGTATGTGCAATTTATTTCTATAAAATTTTCTTACATCCCTAATTCTACTGATTTCGGAAAATGATTAGTCTATTGTGAGTTAAATTGCAAAATCGCAGATACATAGGTGTCCAGCAGAAAAATTTCAAAATTAAATTGTAATTGCTCGTAAATCATTTGAGTGAGGTAAGTAGGAGGGGTATTGTTCGACGTGCGTGATTTGCGGATTTACAAGTCGCAATGAGTCACTGGTCAGGAGCCCATCGTGCGTTCGCTGTTGAGCAATATTTAAGCGGTGATTCATTCATTCGTGCGCGTCAAGTTTTTGTACGCCTTTTAATATTCGACGAGTAAGTGCGACAGCGTCAACAGCGACGCCAGTACATGTGGCTCAAGTTCGACGTGAAATTATGCGCGATCCGGGTAAATCGATAATGAAGATTGCAGCCTGCACTGGATTAAAAAAATCAACAGTACACGTTATTTTGAAAAATAAACAACAGTCTCACCCATACAAACTGCAAATCATGCAGTTTCTTAACGAAAACGACTATTCTTTACGTGAAACCTTAGAGAGAACGATGCTGGAACATTTGGAGCAGTACGAATGCTCGGAAGCATATTATTTACTGACGGAGCACATTTTCATATCGATGGTTATGTAATAAACAGAACATGAAATACTGGTGCCCCGACAACACAAGGGAACGCCATCAAAAACGCAGCGTAGTGTACAATTTCTACCCTAAGGTTAATCGATCTTTATTTTTTTAACCAGCGAGAGACAATCACTGCTGGCGTGTATTGTCGAATGATCGATGAGTTTTTGGTACCGCAACTGCAGAGGTTTCCCGGGTTTAAAACTAGGACACAATTTCAGTAAGACGGGGCTGCACACACACACACAGTTTCAATGTAGAAGCTGAGTGGAATTTTTCCCAATAAATTAATCAGCAAGTACGGTTACATATCTTGGGTACCTCGGACATCGATTTTTTTTTGTGGGAATACCTTAAGTCGAGAGTTTAGAGCAACAATCCTCGAATAATTTAGGGCCTACAAGAAAATATCCTCCGCGAAGTTGCTGCCATTGAACCAACGCTTTGCTCTTGCGTGTTCGCAAATTTGAGTCCGATCGTAAGAGTATCTTGAGAGATATGGACGGCATTTTGACGATATTGTTTATAAAACGAATAATCCACATTGTATAGATAAAATATGAGACTAAAATTGTTGCTTTTTTTAAAAATTTAATATTACACTTGAAAATTTTCGTCTGGACATCCTTTTTTATTTCTGTTACGTAGTAAATGGAGCTATCGTCATTATCAATGGAACACTATCCCATTTCTTTTAACGGTTTGCTTGAAGAAGTTGAAATACCGAGCAAAGATTCCTTTATCATTCAGTAACAACTCCGATGGGTTGTGTGTTTTATGGCTACGTCAGGATGCTTGAACCGGACCACCAAGGGAGATTATATTTTCCCAACTGTCCCAAAATAAACCAGCACAAGGAAGACAAAAAAATCTCTTTAAAAGGCGACCGAATAAAAACATTTTTTCAGTACATTTACAAATAATATCTGCGCTGGTTTTTATCGTTATCGCTAATACAAGATTATACCGGAGGTTAACATTTTTCTTTGGTGTTTAAGCTGTGAAAATGCATGTTTACCAATTTGCAACTTAAGTTCTTTAAAATGAAATAATTGTAAGGCGAGTCGGGGTAAATGCGTACACGGGGGAAGTGAATCTTGATCTCCTTCTTAACTTTGTAACTTAATTCCAGTGCCGAAATCGATTAAGAAATATTAATAAATAATACAGTTCAGAGATGGTGCAAATCTAAACATTAGTTATCTTGTGATTCCATTTCAAATTAAGATAGTTGTTTAATTCAACGTACAAGTTTTAATTTATGCAACACAAAAATGCTTTAAGATAATTATTAATATTATGTAAAAAAATTAAACAATTAAAGTATTTTAAAATTCTATGGGGGTAGAAAATTACTGTATTAATAGTAATAATAATGTGAAAAGAGAACTGAAAAAAATTCGGATGTAAAAACCGAGTAGGTATGGATTATTGTATTTTTGTGTGCGGAAGTGTGTGTATTGCACGTGCTGTAACACGACACAGTGAATAAAATACACCTGCACAACGTAACATAAGTTATCAACAAGCTAGCATAAATATTACAAAGATATTCCAATAGACGGCGCAAATCATCCAAAGAATCCGGTGCTGATTCAAGTGATAATCAATTTAAGCCGCGGCGATAGATGACGCTGATTAAAGGGATAATCGATTTAATCACGAATCGCGATATTCTCAGATATTTAATCACTGATAGTGAGTGTGACTCAAATATATCATTAATAAAATCACGGTGATTTTGAGCTCATCATTAGTTAAAACCCCTTCACCGAAGGGTACATTACCACCTTTAACAATCGTTTATGAACATACATCACATATAATAATTTCTTTAGTCTATGGACCACATGTGTCTATGGACGAAATTGACATTTATTGTAACTCGCTGGAGGCAGTGCAAACATGGACCCAGATGCTACTGTCGTCAAGCCTGAGCCGGGGTCTCCGGCCGAGAGCGGCGATGAAGGAGACGGCGGCGGACCCCTATACACCGAGATCGACATATCTGTCCCCGATATCAAGCAAGAGTGCTCGGAGTACTCCATGAAGGCCGGTAAGGTGCTAGCTTCCTATCTACTCATCGTATTATTTCTTCAGCAGATTTAATGTAGCCGAGAAACATTCTTTCATAAACCATATATCTAAAATGTATGTCTTGTATTTGGATCGATTTTATAATTTATCGTGTTTTAATGACAACTAACAGGTCGTTTCATACGTATTTGCGATTTTAAAGTGTAGGTACTCCTTTTCGAGTATTAAATACTTTGTTATACATATTAAAAGCATAAATTGACAATGGCACGAGACTGGGATGCAAAAAACGAGTGTAGCAATCTTTTGACGTTCATTATTGAGATAATTGTTTTTTTTTTATTTAAAAAAAATGTAATTACTTAATTAAGCGAAAATCGGATAGGGCAAGGTCCGGAGAATATGGTGGATGTATGATTGCATCCCAATTGAATTATCTTAATTTGTGCTGGGTAATAATTGGCATGTGTGGTCGCGCGTTGTCGGGGTAAATCACTACCTCTTTCCAATTCACTAATTCTGGTCTGTTCTTGTGAAGGGCTGTATGTAATTTTGGTCAATTGATCACAATATCGTACGGCTGGTTTGATTCTAAGAGCTTATACAAGGAAAGAATGTAAAGCTGATGTTAGTATAGTGAGTAAGATTAAGAAAGGATCACTTAGGTGTTTGGTCATATGGAAAGGATGAATGAGGAGAGAATGGTAAGAAAGATATATATGACGCAAGTGTTGATGGAACCAGAAATAGAGGACGTCCGCGGAAGACTTGGCACGATCAGGTAAACCAGATAATGGAGGATGGTTCTGTTAGAAGCCTCAACAATCGGCGAGCTTGTATGACAAGATGTATGAATGTGGATGAGGCGAGAATCGTGTGTCAGGACAGAAGAGTGTGGCGCTCTATCCTCTCTGCCTACCCCCTCGGTGAAACGGCGTGATGGTAAGTAAGTAAGTATGGAAGCTTATACAAGACAATGCCTTTTTCATCGCACCAAAATCACACAGCATTACCTTTTTTTGATGCATTTGATAAACCCAAATTTCGTACATGGAAATCATCCGCGAATACAAATGTCTTACCGCGGATGATTGGTTGATTCCCAGCTCTAAGACGTTCTGTCCTGTCTTTTGACGTGGATCAGCATCAATTATGACCTTTATTTTGTCATCTTCAGGTTTCAAAGGTCGTCAGGTCCGTGCTTTATCAAACAATGAATGTAATAAATAATTTTAGTTGCCTCTGTCGCGTTATTATTACCTTTATGAAAGACATAAAGAAGACAATGACGTAAAGGAACGTTATCCACAGACATTTAAAAATAATCAAGGACTCTGTACTGCTAGTTAGCCAAGTCAAAACTGAAACTGTAAGTAGATCCCATTCACCAGTTTGTAGAATTTTATACTTTAATTTTTTTTAAATGCGTAATTACTATGATGCGCCCGCCGTAGTGTGTCGCAAATTACCCATACGATTAATAAATAATAGAGCACTTGACTGCTAGACCGAACGCCGTGCGTTGCTTTAAGGAATTTGCATGGATAATAGGGCCGTGTAAACAATAAAATTAAGTTCTTGGGGGAGTCTAGGGAACATTTTATGACGGTCCACCCACGAGAGATGCATCTAATCTTAACTGCATACTGTCGGCGACGTACCTTTTGGATAATAATATATGACCGGGAAAAATATGCATTTAAGACGGCTGCAATTAGCCAGCTGAAAAAGGGTCTCGGATCTCGTACGCGAGATGCCAAAATAATTATTAACCTGTGTGAGTGGGACCTTATATCAACTACATCAACAATCAAATGATCTCTTACTTTACTCCCGTTACTTCTCTTAGGAATCTCATCCGCAGCCTCAATTCTAGACCAATTCCTCAAATATTTAGAAATAATATTATTATTTTTTTATTTTATTGCAGATCTCCTGAAACTACAAGATTCTGTTGTGACGAACCCAGCTGTGCCTGATATCACTCCCGCAAAGGAGGCAGAATTGAAGCCAAAAATACCAAGTAGCCGCGTTTTGTGTTCCACTGTAGAGAAACCATTTACATGTTCACAGTGTTCTTTTTCATGTAATCGGAAGGCGTACTTAAAAAAACATATGCTTACACACACGGGTGAAAAACCGTTTGCATGTCCACATTGCTCTTATTCGTGTAATAGGAAAGCCAACTTAAGAATCCATGTGCGTACTCACACAGGGGAGAAACCATTTTCGTGTGGACAGTGCACTTATTCGTGTACTAATAATCAAAGTTTAAAAATTCATATGCTCACTCACACGGGAGAAAAATTGTTCACGTGTTCTCAGTGCACATATTCGTGTAATAAGATAGGTGACGTTAGGAGCCACATCCGCACTCACACCGGCGAAAAACCGTTTGCATGTTCACTGTGTTCTTTTTTGTGTAATCGGAAAGACAATTTGAAAATTCATATGCTTACTCACACGGGGGAAAAATCGTCGTGTGCTAATAATAAACGCGGTTCAAAAATCAATTTGCTCACTAACGCGGGGGATAAATTGTTTTCTTGTTCACAGTGCACGTATTCGTGTAAAAAGAAGTGTGTCTTACGGTACCATGTCCTCACTCACACTGGTGAGAAACCCTTTTCGTGTTCACAGTGCAATTATTCGAGTAATCGGAAATCCAGTTTGAAAATACATATGTTTACTCATTCTGCAGAAAAATCGTTTTCGTGTTCGCTGTGTGTATATTCGTGTAAACGGAAAAGATACTTAAAAAGCCATATGTTGACTCATAAGAAAGAAACAATGTTTTCTTGTCCGCAATGCACGTATGTTTGCAAAAGAAAAGGCAACTTAACAAATCATATGTCTTCTCACTCATAACAAATGAGTATGATTCATTATATACCTGAGAGAAACATTGCATAGAAATAACTTGTGGCGAAAAAGCTTAGATTATTATTATTCTTTTGTCTTTGAAAAATTAATTTATCGCAAGTTGCGTCTACCGCGGACTTCGAAATGTACGAGTGTCTGTCAAAGTTGAGAAGTTTAGATGATGAATCATATTCATTATCCAACTTAGACAAGACTTATGGTAAGTAAATTGTAGATACAGATTGCAGACATTCCCGAAAACAGGCTGATAAACGATTCCTTCATACTTGGGCACGGGGGACGGAAGGCGCGAGAGCGATCTCCTAATAGATCGACAGTCCAAGTCTTTACCGGATTAAGAAGTCACAAGATCATGCAGAGAGGCAAGCGATTCGCGCTGTAGAACCAGAATATTGGACCACAATTTTTATGAGCGTATCACTGAGAGAAATAAATAAATTGTATGTTGTTATTCATTTATCAATAGTATTAGCAACTTACAGCGGCATCATTATCATTTAATTATATCTGTTTAGATTTTGGATACTTTTTTTAGATGGTGCCTGCTGAGTTCGTCACTGTAGTTGCGGAAGTGGAGTAAGACCCATTCAAATTTTGTAATTACAAAAATGATATGTCTTAGCTTAAGATAATTAATTGTAATAAAGTAACTTGTCATTGCAAGTGTATTATTTTTATTTATTAGATCGTTATTATTCACTGTTGTATGTGCAGTTTATTTCCATAAAATTTTTATATATTCCGAATTCGAAAAATTTGATTTCTGTAAATGATTATCAGTTATTTGAGTCATTGTTAATTAAATTATAAATCCGCAGATATATTTATTTAGTTTAGGTAGTTTTATTTTTTTTATTTCTGCGATGTAGTGAATGAAGCTACAGTCAGCAGTAATACAACACTATCCCATTCCTTTAAGAGTTCGCGAGAAGATGGAGAAGTACCGAGCACAGATGCCTCTATAATTTAGTAACAACTACTATGGGTTGTTTGTTTTTTGGCTACGTAGTCAAGATGTCTGAACCATACCACCAAAATAGTTTATATTTTTCCAACTATTCCAATGCAAACCCGTGCAAGGAAGCCGAAAAAACGCTTCAAAAGGCTTAGCTAGGATAGGTGGTGAATGAAAAGGAAAAGTGTGGTTGGTGTAGGGTCGTTTATTGTGACAGAGTACAGAAGGTATGCGTGTAAAAAAGAAATGTAGAGAAGCGTAAATGCAGTGAGTAGATTAGCGGGTTGGCTGTGTTCGGTGTCGGCCCCGCCGGCCTCTAGCTCCGTGGCAGGGCAGATGAACGGAAAATGTGTCGTCGGTGAGCGATCGGGGCAGACTGTGGCGGCAGCACTTTGCCGCCGGCTAGGATGATGCAGATGTCGGCCGGGAACTGCGGTGAAGTTGAACTGCTTTTAAAAGGTTTTTTTATATAATAATTTTTATTTATTTTGTTGAACTTTTTAAAATGGTTAAAATTTTTGTAGAATAGGTACTTTTATTAATTTTGTTCATTTTATCAATTTTGATCAAGAACAGTGTAAAGAAGTGAAATGGAACGAAATGATGGGGATCGGATGAGGGATCAAACAGGCCGAGGGAATTTATGGAAGGGTGTGGGATGGAAATTAATTTAGATGATAAATCGTATATGTGTCGTTTGAGTATCTTTGAATGATTATGTTTTTGACAAACTAGGGTGAGTTTATAATTCTTCTAAGGATATAGTTTTGTTTGTATTCTAAAATTTGTATGTTACTTGAATCACAGATGGGGCGGATAATTGGTTCTTAGGGATCATGAACTGTAGGAATTTATTTATATAATTTAAAATGCCGTTCATGTTTGCTAAGTCCCCCGTGTCCGGTCCATAGACGAATTAATTTCTACAATAAATTAATTCGTCTATGGACCACATGTGTCTATGGACGAAATTGGCATTTATTGTAATTTCCTAGAGGCAGTGCAAGCATGGACACAGATGTTACCGTCGTCAAGCCTGAGCCAGGGTCTCCGGCCGAGAGCGGGGATGAAGGAGATGGCGGCGGACCCCTCTACACCGAGATCGACATATCTGTCCCCGACATCAAACAGGAGTGCTCGGAGTACTCCGGGAAGGCCGGTAAGGAGCTTCCTATTCACTCACCCTATTCAGCAGATTTAATGTAGTAATGTGTAGAAACATTCTTCCAAGTATGTCTCATGTTTTAAGCGATTGTTTCGTTTCTTAATTACTTTAATGACGTCGACGACCAATGTCAGGTCGTCTCACACGTATTTGCATTTTAAAATGCACTTCTCTTCGAGGACAATGTTATACATAAATCGACATAGGCAAGAAGATAAAATAATCTTATGCTACATTTTAAGGCTTATTGTAGTTCGCTCATACAGAATGCCCCAAAAAATTGGGAACATTTCGTAAAATGTCATATAATTACATCAAAATTAGTTTAACTATATCAACAATAGCTTCAACAGTTTACTAATTTACTTACTTACCCATATTTCGTTTTAGTTCGACAATTTCCGGTCGCCATCTTCGATTATTAATTTTCTCATTGTTTATATTTGGTTTTTTCAAATTGTCTCCCGGAATGACAAAAATCACCGCATAAGACCGTATTCTGATGAAAAATTTGCGAATTGAATAATCGTCGGGGTGCTAGGAAAATGATCAAAGTTTCAAAACAAAGCCTGGACGTTACAGAATAACCGGAGATTGCAGCAGGACGAAGCTCCATCTCACACTGCCAGAAATACAATCAACTTTCTTCGACGTGAGAATGTTAATTTCACCGAGCCAGGCGTGTGGCCACCGAACAGTATAGTAGATGATGCAATATGGGGTGTTTTGATGTTTCTTTTCTTTTTTTATTAGTATTAAAAATATAATACAATTTCAATAATCAGTGGATATATATATATACACAATTAGAAAAATTACGGACTATCGTCAATTTGTAACTGAAGTAAAAAAATATGTACACAGACTAACTGAACTCGAATATACTCCTCTATACACGAGTCTTACTCTCATAGAGAAGAAACAAATGATTTATTGATATATATAACATTTGTTTCTTGACAATATATATATATATATATATATATATATCATTTGTTTCTTCTCTATGAGAGTAAGACTCGTGTATAGAGAAGGAGTATATTCGAGTTCAGTTAGTCTGTGTACATATTTTTTTACTTCAGTTACAGATTTACGATAGTCCGTTATTGTTCTAATTGTGATGGGGAGATTGTTCTAACATTTGACGCCTTGATAAATATATCGCGGTGTATTTTAGTTTTGGGATATCAATTCGATCTCTATATCTTGCAGATCGGAATTCGCTTCTATAATTTAATTTTGAAAATTTGAATTATTGAATTTTTTTTTTGTATACGTCTACTATTTTTGGTACTTTAAAATCTGTGATTCTGATTAGATGCATATTGTGCAAAAAATATGACATTAAAAATTACCTATATTATGTTTTGAAGTAACTCGTGTGTTACTAGATGTTCTCCCCTTTTTTGTGTTTTTTTGTGCGCGTGATAGCCAACACCTTCAGCATTCATTTCGAATATATTCAAGTGTCAGTCTCCTATAAATACGAATTACATGAACGCCTTTGGTGTTGAATTCTGTTTTTTTAATGTCCGACATTTGCAAATTGATATTTGATAATTGTAATATTTCCTCATATTATTTGGATTTGTCTCGTGATGTTACAATACGGCAGTAAGGTAATACATAGTATTCTTCCCCTTCTTGTATTGAGTCAATAATTGGTTTCCTAAAATCATGGTACGTCTGTAAGAGTCTAAGAGTCTCAACTGGAGCTTGATGCGATTTTGGATATTGACCACATTTTTGTATCAAAATTTGGACAATAATTTTCCCTTTAAAACGTTTCTAATAGAATGTCAAATTTCCCACTAGTTCGGGAGATATCACGAATACTATTTTAGTACTGGAGTATTTTCTAGAACAACAACTACCGATAGATACCGATAAAATGTATGTTGTATTATACAAAGTTTCCGATATTAAGAGTCAGTTTATACAATTGATACGGCGTCGGGCTTTCCTCCCTGCCCAATCATCGTATCGTCAATGCATCGTCGGTCACTGAGAAGGAGGCGGGGATGGAAATCAAAAAGCAGAGGTGATTAATACAATATTTACAACTTTATTAATTTGATTTACGAGAAGAGAGAAAAAAAACCTTAGGCCAAATTCTTAATCAAATCTTAAGGTCTACTTAATTCTAATCTTAAATTAATCTTAAATCTACCTTAATTAAGTTGGTGGTGATTCGGTCCGGGCTTCGGTGATCGATGTCGCCGCGCGTATAGCGACCGACGGCGCGATCTGGGCGGGATCGTGACTTCAAGTCCTCTCTACAGCTCCATCCTTCTGGTGGGCGGTCTCACCAGCTCCTGTGAACTGCTTCCTTCCATCTCCGCTCGAGTTATTCTAAGTCTTCCTTCCAAGTGTTGTTCCAAGTATCGTTTCCGAGTCTTGTTTCCAAGTCTTGTTTTCAAGTGTTGTTTCCAAGTCTTCTTTCCAAGTGTTCCTTCCAAGTCTTCCTTCCAAGTGTTCCTTCCAAGTGTTGTTCCATATTGGTCGATCTCGCGCGCTGGTCGCCGGCCGTCCGATGGCTGACAGTGGAGTAGGATATTTAACTCGAGAGTTAAACTTTTAAGTGTCTAAGTCCTTCTGTGACTAAGTGACTAACTGTCTCTAATGTTTAACTGTCTTCAAGTCTTCGAGTGTTAACTGTCTCTCTGTGACCAAGTGACTAACTGTTCGAGTCTAACTGTCAAGTGTCTAACTGTGTGATTAACTGAAGTGTCTAACTGACTTCTTCACCGCCGCGTCCGGCCTTTTAAACCCTCAGGGGCTTAGGGTGTATCCCTGACGCGTCTCTCGGTTCGTCCCTCGGGCGGTTGTTGGATCGGGCGTCCGCTCTGTGACCACCGGCCCTGTCGTTGGCTGCAACAGTGGCCGCCCCGGCCACGCTTCCCGCTGTATCCGACCGTGGTTCGGCTGCTGTGATGTAGTTCCAAATTTGTAGCCCGTCTCAGGCCGTCCCTTATTATAACCTTAACTAACCCTGACATATTTACATTAGGACACATATGGCTACTTACAATTACTATTATAATACATATAGCTAATTATAATTACGTTCTTAAAACCTACTCTAGTCTATTATTATAACGACACATATTTACATTTATCTTATAGGCGCTTAACACTACCCTATGAAAATAAATATATCTTAGTTTACTATCAATTGCCTAATTTAAATTATTATATGGATCGTAAGGACAAGTCGGTCGCATATACTATACCATTAAAATATGCTAGCCTATTATTATTATACAAAATTTATAAAATAATAAGAACTTTCGAAGGTGTTGCCGGCATTCTGGGAATGCATCTAATTTGGCGGGCTTGCATAATTTCCGACCGGGTATTTATCGCTTTGTATCGGATTACAAAAGTAGTCTATTGTTCACGAGATCCGAGACCCTTTTTCGGCTGGTTAATTACGGCCGTCGTAAATACGTACTTTCCCAGCCATTTATTATTATTAGTATACAATTAGGATTAGATGCATTTCTCGGGGTTGGACCGTCATAAAATGTCCCTTAGATCCCCCAAGAAAGCAAACTTAATCTTAATTGTTACACGGCCCGGTTATCCATGATAATCCCTTTAGGAATGCGCCGTATTCGGATCAACGTTAAGTGCTTTTTTCTTCTTCATAATATGGGGAAATTCGCGTCACCTTAATCGCCGGGCACATCACAATATTACTCTTATAGCGACATTTTTGTATTCCAACACGGGGCTTTATTTAGTTTCCCATCTAATCCTTTTATTATCATCACACCATCTATCAATCCACTATTAAGTATTTCTTATGTTTTAGTCTTAGTATGTCTATATAAAATGATCAATAGCGTTAAGTACCGACTCAAACGAGACAATATGAAGTGTTCTCTGTAGGTACACACAGAAATAATGATGCTGTTAACTCTCCAATATCGCGGATGATCGGCTCGGTAACGAGATCAATTTCGTTGACATTATTCGTTATAGGAGCATTCCTGAACTGAAGAAATATTTGTATGTAAATTATACTTAGTTTTCATTAGTTTTTTACTGTTATATTGAAATGTTAATTATATTTATATTAAAATTATTACATTTTTATTCTTATGCAAAGCCCACAAGGGCGTAGATGGAAATAAATAAAATTATTTTTATTTTATATTATTTATTTTTTACAAATTTCTCATATTTCTCAATCAATTATTACATATAAGTATATCATAACATTATTACAGTCAATTATTCCAGTTATAATTTTTATCCTTGCCCTTAGTGAGTACATTATCATTGCTTGGTGTTCAGCACTGGAGTAATCATTTGAATATATTGACAAATTTGTCAGCGTTAATTTTTCAATGAAATTTCATTTATATTTTTACTTTCTTTCTCCAATACTTTCTTTATTATACCTTTGTTTGTTCCTATATTCCAAAGAAAGTATTATTTAATAAGAATTTACATACTTCCTTTGATTTCTTTGCAGGTTAGGTTAAGTTAGGTTAGGTTAGGTCGTGATATAATCCTGCAATTTGTTAAAGTCTCGTGGAATGCTAATTTCTGTTGTTCTGTCTAGAAATTGTTGGCTATTGAAACTTTGAGTTGCCTATTTGCGATCAAACGAGTTCTGTAGCTATGTTTTACAATTATCTTTTCGTCTTCATAATGCTTCATGTTTTTTTTGTAGTCATATAATTATTTGATATGAAGAACTTCGCAGTAATTAAATAAGATATAATCATCGTTTCTGCTGTGGGTTCCTATTTCATCGCGAACAATTATTTTTAGGAGTGTCTTTTACATATTAAATATTTTCTTAACGTATGTTTTGTGTTCCTCCCCAAGACAGAATCCCATATGGTATAACTGCTTCGGTTTAGCTTATATACGTTATCTTAAGGAGTTTCAACGTAAATATGTTTTTGAGTCACTGTAGTTTAACTATAAAAACTCGGAGTTTAGCACATATTGTGTTTAGGCTATATTTTTTCTTATGCAGTGGAAATTGCCAAGTCAAGTTAGCAAAGATTTTTCTATTTGAAGCAGCAGCGGGCTTATCACAAGATCTTCTCGGATGATATCGTACCTGATTTGATCTCTTAACGTCATTTCCGCCACTTCTCTCATCTCTGCAGTCTGAAATTTGGATCGATTCCTCAAGCGCTAGAATTATAAAATTAATTTCATAATCGTAAATATTTCGTTTTTATTGCAGATCTGTTGAGACTACAAGATTCTATTTTGACGAAACCAACTGTGCCTGAGACCATACCTGGAAGGGAGCTAGAATTGAAATCAAAAATTCCAGGAAGCCGAGTATTTTGTTCCACCGGAGAGAAACCGTTTACATGTTCTCAATGCAAATATTCGTGTAATCGGAAAGGTATCTTAACAATCCATACGCGAACACACACGGGAGAAAAACCATTTTCTTGTTCACAGTGCCCCTATTCATGTACTAATAAACAAAGTTTAAACCTTCATATGCTTACTCATACGGGGGAAAAATTGTTTTCGTGTTCTCAGTGCACATATTCGTGTAATAAGATAGGCGACGTAAATAACCACATCCGCACTCACAATGGTGAGAAACCCTTTTCGTGTTCACAGTGCAGTTATTCGTGTAATCGAAAAGAGCAATTAAAACTCCACATGCTTAGTCACAGTAGAGAGAAGCCGTATTCTTGTTCAGAGTGCTTTTATTCATGTAAACGGCAAACCTACTTAAAAATTCATATGCTTACTCACACTGATAAAAAACCATTTTCATGTTCACAGTGCTCATATTCATTTACTGTTAAACAAAGTTTAAAAATCCATATGCTTACTCATACTGGGAAAAAATTGTTTTCGTGTTCGCAGTGCACATATACGTGCAATAAGAAAGGTGACTTAAGTAGTCACATTCGCACTCACAGTGGGGAGAAACCTTTTTCATGTTCACAGTGTACCTATTCGTGTAATCGAAAAGACCAGTTAAATAATCATATGCTCACTCACACGGGTGAGAAACCGTTTTCATGTTCACAGTGCGCTTATTTATGTACTAATAAACATGGTTTAAAAATTCATATTCTCACCCACACAGGGGAAAAACCCTTTTTATGTCCACAGTGCACTTACTCGTGCGCTACTAAACAACGTTTAAAAATACATTTGCGTACTCATACAGGGGAAAAACCATTTTCGTGTGTACAGTGTAATTATTCGTGTACTAATAAACAGCGTTTAAAAATTCATGTGCGTACTCATACGGGGGAGAAACCATTTTCGTGTGCACAGTGTAATTATTCGTGTACTAATAAACAACGTTTAAAAATCCATATGCGAACTCATATGGGGAAAGTACGAAAACAACGAAAATAATATTCAATTAGAATTTATTTTCAACGACTCAATGAAGACTGCTTTCAGCCGAAACGTAACACTAAGCCATTCCTTTGATAGTGTGCTTAAATAATCTATAATAACGAGAATCGGTGTCTCTGTTATTCAGTAACAACTCCGATGGATTGTTTGTTTATTGGCTACGAGTCAGGATGTCTGAAACTAGACTTACCGATGTAGATTATATTTTTAGATATTTATAAATACATACCTAAGTCTCTTTTTTTTACAAAGTTTACCAGAGGTATGTTTAGAATAATATTAAATGTTTAGTATCCTAATATGATGTCTAGAATGTGCAAATAATGAAGTAAGTGTAATAAAAATTTAAACCAAATCTAGTATAAGTATTAAAATGACAATAATTTAATATTAATTTAACTTGAATTGATTGTAAAAAAAAATAATACCTACGTATTATTAAAGAATTATATGATTGTGTTAAATTACTTTGTTTTCTTCGCGGGGGTAGTATAAATTAATTAATATATTCATAATATGCTTTCACGGCGTTTCTACCGATGCAGTTAGGAGGTGAAGAGCATCCTGTTTAAATCCTTCTTCACCATCACGTATACCTGCGAGCTCTGTCCGAAATACAAGCAAGTGACGCACAATTCATAAAGAATACTGTTCGGATTGGCGCGTTATTGTAGCGCATCTAGAATGATTACCGAAGGCCGTATACACGGATTCGTTCCACTTCTGAGACATCGAGTTGCTGGCGTAAAGCTGCGGCTGGAGCTCAGCACCAACTCTCGGGTGCAAGCGGCGCTCTCATGGAAAGCTGGTTCCCTGACCAGAGAATGGCAGCGCCTACAGAATAGCTACATATACAACAATGGCCGTGACTGAAGTAGTTATATATGTAATATTTATATTTTGTTTGTATATATGGGTGAACTTTTTATTAACTTTTAAATTTTTTTTTTGTATTTTATTATATGTTATATTATATTTATTTCTTAACCTTTAATGTATAACATAATATGTATTATCTTTATGGCGAATCAGGTTAAAAAAATAAAAACTGATCACTCTAGAATAAACACATTATTATTATTATATTATTATTAATAAAATCAAAAATTTAGTGTATAATGAATAGTTCAGTTTGACTGTATTTTTAAAAGCAATGTTTTATTACCAGTATAATTCCGATTGGATATCCGCAGTTGATTACCTTGTCTACCACTGAGTAGTGAGCTTCAGCCATGGGCCATTTTTCATCTTCTTCCACGGCACCACATTCCAGGCGGGGATTTGGCTTCCTCCGCACGTGCTCTGCACCGAATTCTATTCCTGGCCATCCTGCTTCAGTCCTCTTTCACACAGTAAAGCCACCTCTTTCTTGGTCTGCGGTCCGTGTCCTGTCACTTTACATTTTTTCAACTTGGCCAGCCCATTGCTGTTTTTAGGACCTACAGTTTACATATGCGAGTCGCAATATGTACTTATAAAGGTTCTAGTAACTTGAATATTTTTATATTGATGTATTACTCCTTCGAAATATAGAGTGATTATAAATATAATTTAAGATGTTGTGACAATTTTTGGGCTACATCTTTTTTATCTCGTGTATATTTTGTAAAATTAGGAATTAACGAAAATAATAAGTTGAACATTTGTATTATGAGAATAAGACTAACTTGCTTGGTCTCTTGGAATGAGACTCGAACCACAGACCACTGGTATATTAATCACTGACAAGTACGTCAATAATAAAGAATGACTACATTATTATCTATTGGTCCACTCTAAATGAAGTACCTTTTAGAAATCTATGAAACATTATGAATTTGTAGCAACTATAATAACTACTCCTCACGCCAGTGTTTTCCTGTGTATGGGCTGCTCGCATAGGGGGAGCGACTATAATCTTGATTTGAAAGAAACCTCGATAAGTTTCCTCTACTCCGGAACCGTTATTGGGAATTGTGAACTCCCGCTTTGATTCCATTCAGCAAAGCAACGCGTGCATTTATTATCAAGTTCTCGATTAGTTCTTTTCCGTCAGTTAATTAAATTATACTGATATAGGTTGGATCTGGTATTACCGTACCGAAGCCATATCTGTACAATATTTATAATGTCAGTTTAAGATGAGGGTCATTAGATATTAATTTGAGGAATACTTAAGGTGAAATGTGAACATACGTAGTGAAGGCCCCAGAAATTAAGCCCAAATTAAATATATTAAATTGATAAAAGTAAATTGAAGTACAAGTGAAAAAAAAGCGACCTCGTAAACAAACGGATTTGGCGGGTAGTCAGCGACGCCTGTGACCCATGCGGCAAACCTGGGTTTTCTGAGACTTCTGAGCCAAAAGCGATGGCGGCGAGTTGGCCCACCGCGTCGGCCTCAACCGGTCGGCCGGAGTAAGAAGAGTGGAGAGTGGGATGAAGGACTCGCGCCGTGGCGTGAGAGGAACGAACGTCATTCTACTCTGAAGCTTGGTTGCATATTTTAGAATATCTTATTAACCCTTCCCAAACCATGAAGTGACACAGGTCTACCATGATTAACCCTGTAATATTTCTGTAAATACATGCAACATAAAAATCATATTTTAGATAATTTTAAAGAAAATATTAGCGCTCAGGAATGACTAGTAAAAAACCAATTATGAAAAGGGAATCGTAAAAAAACAATTATTTTTTACATTCAATCCATTGTAAAATTAATACGTTGGTAAAAATACAATTTGTGATATGAAAGACAGAGACCACACACTATTTTCACAGTGAAAAGAACAACAAACATACAAATATAATTGTCTCTTTCTCACTAATTAAATGAAGAGAGATAAGAAGGAAGGACACATTGTATAGGACTAAATATGGTATTAATTATTTTTTCAAAAGTTGTATACTCAGAGTAAATTCGTGCCATTAAAGCCATTTAAGCAAATAAAATATTTTTTCTAACAATTATTTACGGTAACACGAGTTGACAGCATGCCTGCGTTCGAGTATTTTATATCATGGTATGGAAAGGTTAACTTTGTTGATTTATACATATAATAGATCTATCACATACCAGACTTATTTTGTACATACAGAAGCGAGTCAGCAAACAAGGTGTGATTATTTACTATTACACATCCCTGACGTTAGTTTCACCTGTAATACCTTCTGATAGTTGGAGTCGAGTAATTGAGTACGTTTCTCCTCAACAATCTTCATCAATCAACAATAAACCAGACCCCAAGGCCTGTTTAAAACAGATCTGTTTAAATATGAAATATGTGACTACTTTAGAACTCAGCACACTGAAGTAAATTCATCATTTTAAGTAAGTATGTAATTATAAAATTGACTTTTTAGGTTGTGACTCACACACGAAGGAAAGCTTTTTATTCTATAGTTTTCTCCAAAGCACAACACACGTAGGTATTTTAAATTTCGATATAATTAAATTTATTAAAGTTTTTTAACACATCCGTAGTGACTAGCCCTAAAGTTATAAAATAATATCTCCCGAGCGGTCAAAGTACTAAGAGAACATTCATAAATTTAAAAAAAAACAATATATTAATTTGTCTATGGATCGCTTGTGTCTATGGACGAGCGTCACTTAACAAGTCGTAACTCGCTAGAGACAGTCGAACCATGGAGTCAGGTGCTCCTGCCGTCAAGCCTGAGCCAGGGTCTCCGGCCGATAGTGGTGATGATGAAGAGGGCGGTGGACTCCTCTACACCGAGATCGACATATCTCTCCCCGACATCAAGCAGGAGTGCTCTGAGTACTCCAGGAAGGCCGGTAAGCTTCTAGATTCTTATCGATCCATCATATTATTTCTCCAGTAGCTAAGAAACATTACTTCATATCTATGTATCGTATTGTGAGCGATTTTTTCGTTCTAATGACGTCGTTGACAACTAACAGGTCGTCTCATGTTTACCTTTAAAATGCAATCCTTTTCTAGTACTAAATACTGTGTCATATATATTTTAAACCATAAATCTACAATGACACAGACAATAAAAGAATCTCTCATTCTAAGGCTTATCGTTGTCATATACGGACACTAAGAGTTTTCGTTGAATATTGAAATAATTCCGTATTATACATTGAAACATGGCAATATACTTTTTTTATTGCCCTATTAACAGCTTGTACGCACGGTCGCCCATACCTTCCGAATTCATTTCGAATACATCGAAATTTAAAAGGAAATGTCTTATCTTTAAGTTATTGCGCTTATTATTTGTTTCACTCTGACTAATGCACTGGGTAGCCCCATACCGCAGACGCGAACGAGGGGGACAGCTATGTCGCTTGTCACGACTCGCGGCATTCGGAATAGAGATGTCCGGCGAGGCGGTTGGGACCATGTCGCCCATCACGAACTTTTTATTATCGTTGGTATGCATGTGTTCTGGGGTGTTTCTATACCCCAATTCGGACCGCACGGAAGTTCAGGCCGCTTAGTGACGTAAAGGTTAAAACACAAGCATTCACACATAGAAAAACCGTTTTTAGTGCATTTTTTCATGTAATTGGGAAGCGACTCAATAAATCATATCCTATTTTTTTATTTATTATCCACTTGATTGAGTTTAAATACATCAACCGGTTTCGAAAAATACCATTTTCTTCTTCAGGATGTCATAACTAACCAAAAATATATAGCATTGTTTGTTCATCAGAATCTATTTTTAAAAAAACAATTATTTAAAAAAATAAATTTAGTACCTAACTCAAATTACTGCTCAATACAAATTTAGTTTAGGAAAAAATTTTAGAATAGGATTCGTAGTTAAATTTAGTATTTCCCTAAAAATTATTCGACTAAATTTGTATTGAGCAGCAATTTGAGTTTGGTACTAAATTTACTTTTTAAATAATTGTTTTTTTTTAAATTTTATAAATAGGTTCTGGTGAAGTAACAATGCTATATATTTTTGGTTAGTTATGACATCCTGAAGAAGAGAATGATATTTTTCGAAATCGGTTGATGTGTTTAAACTCAATTCAGTGGTTAATAAAACAATGATAATAAATAAAAAATATGAATTTTAACCACTAAGTTAATATTACTAATTTTAAAAGTAAAATCATATCCTTGCTTACTTTGTGTTTATAGTGCAACTATTTGTTTCATCGGAAATAAAGCTTAAGTATTCGAATCCTTTCTCGCAATGCGGAGAAATCTTTTTCTGTTGACGGTTCACTCGAGTATCTCAATCGAATATAAAAGTCTATTTATTTGATAATCCATAATTATATCATTTAATTTGTGCAGTTAATTGATGTGTGTGTGTGTGTATGAATGCGTATGTATGAGCGGGTATAAATAGGGGTAGCTTTTGCTACGCTACCCTTGTCTCGTTTCAGTTGTACTCTTGTATAGTAATTGTATCTCACTGTAATAAATAGTTAATTGTCACCGCGAGTTTTACTCAGATCTTTAACAACACCGAGAGGTACAACGAAGACGTACTATTACGCAAGTACGTATCATTTATTTATTGATAAAATAGATAGTCCAGCGAATCTACAAATAATATGATATTATTATGTAAATAAGTTCTCGTTTAGTTCTGTTCTGTAAGTTAATTAAATTACACGTTGCGGCTCTCTTTCACAGTTTTATTTATTTTTTTATTACATAGCTTATAGATATACAATTTTAGTACATAATTGTCAATTGGTCTTTTATAGGTTGAATCTGGTATTACCGTACCGAAGCCATATCTGTTCAATATTTATAATATATCAATTTAAGGATACTTAAAATTAAATACTTTAGGTGAAATGTGTTCATACGTTACCAAGGCCCTAGAAATCAAGCCCAGGTTAAGAAAATAAATATTTTTAAGATGATATAATACATGTGAAGTTAAATGAAAATATTAACAATACAAACAATTAATGAACACAATATAACTGTAGCTCTAACGGTAAATCGATGTACAATGGAACGTTTCATAACGAGTGACGCGTTTCTACTTCCCAACACTTCGTTACTCCGGCCTATGGACCAGCACGGTATTTCTAACTTTAAGAAACTCTACACTAAAACACTCTTCGAGCGTTGTTTTGAGATGACTTAAGGAACCTATCTCATCCTCAGAGAGTTTTGGAAAGATCACTTCCACATTGTTGCTTGCTTCAAAATGATTGATAAGGCGTAGGAAGGGATTACCGAGAGGACCCTCATTTCTGCTTAGAAGAAGCTTCTAAGCAGAAATGTGACTGAGCGGTTTGAGACAGCACCTGTGGATTGTATCTTTGGCCAATATCAAGGGACTGGAAGTGGATAATAATGACATCGATGAGCTTGTACAAGAGCGCAGCCAAGAGCTGACCACCGAAGAGCTTATGGAGCTGAATCGTGTTTCACAGCAAGAAGTTGCGGAGAAGAGTTTGTCAGTGGAAGAGGTAGCAGAGTAACAATCTTCTGGCGTAATAAGAAAAATGGGAAACTATTGCGTCGTATGTTGAGAAGCGTCACCCTAATAGGGCGGTGGCAATGCGCGCGCAACAAATATATTCAACGATAATGCTGTCACATTTTTACCAAATTTTGAAGCGCCGGCAAAACCCAATGTCTTTAGACAGCTTTCTAGTAAAAAAGAATTAGTTATTGTCATAAATAATAATAAATAATTTTCTTTGCATAAACGTTACAAATAAAAAAATTGAGTTTTTTTTCGGCGTTGAACGCATTATCGTATTTTACATTAATTTATATGGGAAAAATTATTTCGTTTAACGAGTGTTTCACACTACGAGTAAGATTCTGGAACGAATTATGCTCGTTATGAGAGGTTCCACTATACGAGTGAAAGCACAAGGGACTGCTTAAAGAAATAATAACAATAGACCACGCGACCCGATCGCACAACAATGAAACTGTAACGGAGCTTTAAAATTAAATATTTAATTAAGAATTTAACACACTGATGTAAATTAATATAATTAATATTAGGTGATCATAAAATTGCGTTTTAAAAATGAAGATATTTTTATGGAGCTTATCCCAAAACACAACATGTGAATTAAATCTCAATGTAATTAAAATTATTATACTTTTGTTAATTAAAAATATTATCTCGCGAGACCGTCCTCACGGTCAAAGTATTACCGTGATATGCTCCAACCTTGGCCTCTTTTTTCATAAAACTTGATATTTCTCGAAAATATATTAAGGAAAGATATATTTTTTTAATGACAAGAGACAGTAACATGATCGCACAATTGTATTTTTGAATTCAAAAACAGGAAAAATACAATAAAAAAGGTCAAAATTCGATTTTTTTTATGTGGGCAAAATTACCTGCGATTTTAGCCAACTTTGCCCACTTCTTATTTTCATCGAAATACGCCCTTTACGGACCTATAAATAATATATATTGTAATTGTCCAGGAAAAGACTGAGTTGTAAATAAATACGGAAGTATAATTAACAATACGTAAGCCAAAAAATGATTGGGCAATGTTACCGAGCCGTCTCCAAATTGTGAAACACAAAATTGGCACCACAAGACGACACCCCGTTTGCACAAGCTTAACAGGCGACTGACTCACATTAGAAACAAAGCTGATTTGTAGTATTGTCAAAATAATGTTGAATTTTCTACTACAGGCGAAATATTGTTACCATATTCAATACTTTTTTTAATATTTCAGGTTGAACTTAAATTTTCCTTTATGGGCAAAGATACCCCTAGAGGCAAAGTTGGCGCATTTGACGTTACAAGTTTATTAGAACGCAGTAAAAAAAAACTTATTATTTAACATATTACTTTGTCTATGGAATGCTTTTATCTATTGACTAGCGTCATTTCACATTAATCGTAACTTGCCGCAGGTACTCCAACCATGGACCCAGATGCTCCTGCCATCAAACCTGAGCCAGGGTCTTCGGCCGACAGCGGCGATGAAGGAGAGGACGGCGGACTTGTCTACACCGAGATCGACATATCTGTCCCAGATATCAAGCAGGAGTGCTCGGAGCACTCCAGGAAGGCCGGTAAGGAACTAGCTTCCTATCCACCCATTATATTATTATTTCCTAGAAACGTTCCTTCATAAACCATTCTTCCTAAATCTATGTTTTATATTTTGACGTTTTTGTCATTTATCATAGTTTGTTTTAATGACCTTTTGACAACTATCAGGTCGTCTCACATGTATTTGCTATTTTAAAATCTAGGTACTCCTTTTCAAGTACTAAATACTGTGTTATATATATATATTTTATAGTGTAAATCGACTTGATTAGATTAGATTAGATTCTAGATTCTAATAGTTATCGTAGTACGGACAGTATATATTTTAATAGTCTGTCCGTCTGTCCATCAACCAAACTATAATATTATTTTTTCTTTCCAAATCTATAATCGAATTCGATAAGTCTGTCTACTCATTCACGACCTTTTTTTCTCGAAATATTTTTATATTTTCCCTTGTCAATAATATAGATGTTTTGATTGTTCTATAATGAGGGTTTAAAGTTAATTAATTAAAAATATTTTTAAAACCTCTGTACATATTACATTCTATTTATACATATTGTATTGTACATTATAAATTTAAAATTCACAAACGTGAAAATAACACTTGCTTTGCATGTTTCATTTTATACTTAATTGCATTTTCCTCGTATGTTTATGAGTCAGCAGGTTTGCCTAGTTGGACAATGCATTTTTCAAATCTGAAAACTGTATTTTTTATCTGTGCAATGCTTTTATATTATGTGTCTAAATGAAATTATTTGATTATGAACAATAATTAGCATTTAATATTTATTTTTCGTGTTTGATAATTTCATTTTAAATCATATTACTTCATTGAATAGTTATTTATATTGTCTGTCTGATAATATATTATTAAGGAAAACACATTCTTATTGTGAAGTTGTAATTATTCAGAACAGACGCTCTGTGATATTTTAAATACTAAATTAATGTATTAATTATAAATATATACATATAAAATCAATTTTGTCGAAAAATATTGTTTTAGCGTCACCGGGATTCGAACCTGGATCTTCATTTCGGATTGGAAATGAAGATCCAGGTTCGAATCCCTATGTTCTGAATAATTACAACTTCACAATAAGAATGTGTTTTCCTTAATAATATATGTTGTATCAACGTGTGTCCAAAATTTAATAAAAATGAATTGATAATTCTGGCGTCTGCTATCAGATCACTCAAAGGTATTTGAGATTCTGTAAAAATAATGTAGATGGCTTTCAAATAATGGAACGACAGGTGTATTAATTTGAAAAAATGTAACATATAGTTTCGAAAATTTGTCAAGAAAAATACTGGCATTATAGCACAAAGGTAGTGCACTTCCCCGGATTGGAAATGAAGATCCAGGTTCGAATCCCGGTGACGCAAAAACAATATTTTTCGACAAAATTGATTTTATATGTATATATTTATAATTAATACATTAATTTAGTATTTGATAATATATAATTTTCCTGCTAATTTCTGTCTGTATTTTTTACTATTTCGAACATGATGAAGATGTTAATGGTCCCATTAGTCATCAATCAGTTTTTCCTGCATCTCCGAACATTCGGTTAGAGGCAGCATCTTCATTATCATCAAACTACTCCTCATCAGTAAGCTCGGAGACTTCGGACGGTAAAACAATTATATCTGGATATCATTTTCAACATCTTCATTTCAGCTCTCTGTGAATTTAAATATAATTTTAGTTCGTCCTATTAAGCTACAAAACATTATATTAACGTTCTTTGATGGCACTCATCCAAAAAATAATTAAATAGATTAGATAATCAATAATATATTTGTACTTTCTGGTTTTCAATTCTTTCGAATTCCTCTAATTATGAAATATTACATGATTCTAGATAGAAAAGCTATTGGGAATTTTTTCTATATGTTAAGAATATATTAAAAAACCGAGTGTCGTATTTTGTCTGTCTTTAAAGGCGTAACCTTACCGAGTGTCGTATTTTGCCTGCCTTTAAAGGCGTAACCTTACCGAGTGTCGTATTTTGCCTGCCTTTAAAGGCGTAACCTTACCGAGTGTCGTATTTTGTCTGTCTTTAAAGGCGTAACCTTACCGAATGTCGTATTTTATCTGTCTTTAAAGGCGTAACCTTACCGAGTGCCGTATTTTGTCTGTCTTTAAAGGCGAATGAATTGTAACCAAAAGTAGTATATTTATACTTCAATTATGCAATATTAGAGATTTCTTATTGAATATTTAAAATATGGCTAATTGACTATTACGTTTTTGCAATGTTAGGGAAAAACGGGTTAACGTCACTCCTTTTATATATCTCATTTCGGCAGCCTTCATTTCATTGACTGTTGAACGTTAAAAACATAGAAAGAGATCCAGGTTTGAATCCCGGTGGTGCAACAACAATATTTTTAGATAAAATTGATTTTACATGTCTATCTTTCTAATTAATATATTTAATTCATATTTATTTTATTTTCATTGCAGATCTGTTGAAACTACAAAATTCTGTTTTGACGAACCCAACTGCGCCTGAGATCACCCCTGGAAGGGAATCAGAATTGAAGTCTAAAATATCAAAAAGTCTTGTATATTCATCCACTGGAGAGAAACCATTTTCATGTTCTCAGTGCACATATTCGTGTAATCGAAAATCCAGCTTAAAATTGCATTTGTTTAAACATACGGATGAAAAACCATTTTCATGTTCAGAGTGCACTTATTCATGCACTCGTAAAAGCAGATTAAAAATCCATATGTATATTCACTCGGAGAAAAAATTGTTGTCCTGTTCACAGTGCACGTATTCGTGTAATATAAAATATGAATTAACAAATCATATGCTCACTCACAATGTGGAAAAACCCTTTTCGTGTTCACAGTGCACTTTTTCGTGTATTCGGAAAGTTCAATTAAAACTTCACATGCTTACTCACAGCAGTGAGAAGCCGTATTCATGTTCGGAGTGCACTTATTCATGTAATCGGAAAGAATACTTAAAAAGACATATGCTCACTCACACGGTTGAAAAACCATACTCATGTTTACAGTGTTCTTATTTATGTAATCAGAAACATTCCTTAAAAATACATATTCGCACTCACACAGGGGAAAAACCGTTTGCGTGTTCACGGTGCACTTACTCGTGTAGTTCTAAACAATTTTTAAAAATCCATATGCTTACTCATACGGGTGAAAAATTATTTTCGTGTTCTCAGTGCAAATATTCGTGTAATAAAAAAATTCGCTTAAAGAATCACATCCTTACGCACACTGGGGAAAAATCATTTTCATGTACACTGTGTACCTATTCGTGTTATCTGAAATCTAGTTTAATACAACATATGATTACTCACAAAGGAGAAAAACCGTTTTTATGTTTACAGTGCAGTTATGTGTGTAATCGGAAACACACTTTAAAAATCCACATGCTCACACACACAGGGGAAAAATTGTTTTCTTGTCCTCAATGCGCTTATTCGTGTAATAAGAGAGGTGACTTGATAGGCCATATCCGGACTCACACTGGGGAGAAGCCCTTTTCATGTTCACAGTGTACTTATTCGTCTAATCGGAAAGCTAACTTAAAAATTCATATGTTTACTCACGCATGAGAAAAACCATGTTTATGTCAACGTCGCGCTTATTTATGTTCTAATACAGTAAGCTTTAATATTGTCTTCTTTTTCTCAGAGCTCATATTCGTGTAACAAGACAAGTGAGTGACGATACGGAACCGTATCGTCACTCACACTGGGCAGAAACAGTTTTCATGTACACACTGCACTTATTTGTGCAAAGGGAAAGATGATTTGAAAATTCATATGCGTACTCGCACGGAGAACGAAAATAATGTTCAATTGGAATTATAGAATTCATTCTTTATGACGCATTGAAGGCTGCTATTAGCAGCAACGGAACGCTAACACATTCCTTTAATAGTGTGTTTAAAGAAGCTAAAATTACTTTCTTTTCCCATGGTATACGCTTGAAGGAAGCTAAAAAAAAGCTTTCAAAATGTCAATCATTTTATATATTTTTTTAGTACGGTCTTAGTTACGTGTCAATAATTCAAGATTACAATTGGTTGTCAACATATTTTTTCGATCCTTTTGAATATTTTGTCTGAACATTAAGGTGTGAAAATAGATGTGACATCCTATGCTTGTTATAAAGTTCACCAGAGGCGTATTTCAAATAAAATGTAATATTTAGTATTGTTTGTATGTATTTAAAATGTATAAATAATAAAATTATTAACGAAATCATTAAATTCCATTTCAAATCAGCATTTATTTTATTATTATTTCATAACACGGTTTACAAGGGAATTGGTAAAGACAGCAGGACGTTGGTAGAACAAACAAAATAATATGTTTCTATTTAAATTTATTTTACTATTCATATATTGTATATACATAATGTAATGATTTTCCAATTTAACTGCACCAGCGTGGTGCCTTTGGAGGTAGAGCGATTCACAAAAAAAAAAATTAACGTGTCTATGGACGAGCGTCATTTGACATATTGCAATCGTGGCGTCAAGTTCCCTTGCCATCAAGTCTGAGCCAGGGTCTCCGGCCGAGAGCGGCGATGAAGGAAACGGCGGTGGACTCATCTACACCGAGATCGACATATCTGTCCCCGATATCAAGCAGGAGTGCTCGGAGTACTCCAGGAAGGCCGGTAAGGAAGGCCGTTAGCATGATATTCCACATGTATCAATCCCTTTAAAACTTTAACTAGAATGTCAAATTTCCTACTAGTTCAGAAGATATCAAGAATACTAATCATACAAAATACAGATATACATACAATTTTCGTGTTATATGTACATATGTATTTTGTAATAAGTGAACATTTCACTTATTTATTACCAATTATGCTGTCGCCATCTATTGACTTTTTTTTTGTTGAAAATTTGATATTCTTTCTCATGTAATAGTATAGATGTCGCTGAAGCTGCGACTCAATTTGAAGTGGAGGCAATATCTTTTATGTGTGTAGGAAGTTCATTGGAATTATTAACATATAATAGAATACGTCTGAAAATGTATTTTTCAATTTTTAACTTCATATTTTAGACTAATATATTTTTATACAATCCAAATCTTTGTAGGAACTAATTACTGGGTTTTATTTAATTATCTTTTTACCCATGTAATTGTCAGTCAAATTGTTCTATATAACAATACAAGAATTTTTTTTTACCAGAACCATAAGTTTAATAGAGAATAGCATAAAACTGGTTTAACGGAAGAAAAAAGAGATTGGAAATTTATCTATCACGGTAATTTTTGTATCTTGACAAAGCGTTCAATATTATGAATCTTAACATATTTGCTGTGATAAAGTTGCGAAGTACGGCCAGATTCTGTTGGGTTGTTTCCTTACTTTGTAATCTCAAGTTGCTCTGCAGTGAAACTCAGTAGATATATGTAACAACACTCGTTTATTACAATACTCTATTTACAGTAATTTACAATGATGTAACTCAGATTCGGATTATTAGTATTGCGAAGAAACGATGGAAAACAGGCCACTTTTTTTTTTTTTTTTTTTCCAATTCCTTACAGTCTACGATACTCTGAGTACTCTACATGCGGCTAGACCGCCAAATCTACTGCTACAAGTGCATCAGCGCTAATCGCTTTGACACTTTTACTAACTATTTATTGTAATAAACATCATATGTGTTTTATATTAATACATGAATTGGAAGGGTAAAAAATTCTGATAAAAAACCCTCTAAGACAGGCCTGTTTCCTCACCGACGGCCTCTTATATCCCATTACCCCCACCACTCATCTGACACACACGCATACAAAAGTGACAGTTCTCACATTTGTATTCCAACATTCCCATCGAATATTTATGTTATCTTCATACTATCTATCAAGCCACCGTTATTACTTATGTGCCATTGTCATTTTAAGTTTAAAAACTTGGGAAGCCACTTAACACCGTGTTTTATGTTAAAACGCATATTACTGAACTAATCATGAACAAAGGGGGAAACCTAAGAAGGTGACGTCACGTTGCGAACAAACCAATTTGTGAAAGCGGACCTCAAATGATGTGTGTGCAGTAGGAGAATGAGATCAGGCTGAGACAATTCAATCCTGCTGCTTCTCACTGAGTTCCTAGTCATCATCCGGCATACCTCTTCAAGCAATGTTTCCGCACGACAGTTTTCGAAGAGTCTTTAAGGTCGCCCTCTTCAAGTATAACGCGACTTGCAAAATTGATTTCTACGTTCAGCCACTCGAAATAAGCTTAAAAATATTGGCCCGTAATGTACACCGCGCTTCTCTGATTCCATCGCTTTATTTTCATGTTACAATTAATTTTCTTCTTCTTCATTCGCTTTATTCTCCGCTGCGCTGTGCCGATTACTTAGAGCCACTGATGTTACATCTTTCTTAGCAGAGTATCTCTATTTATCTTTTCCTTTGTAGTCCTCCTGGTCTTCTTCCCTCTGCTCCTGATGAGAGAATAAGGCAGTCTCGGTTTCCCATGCGGAGGATATATCCAAGCCAACTTAAGTTCATCCCAACATCCTCTCGAATGATGTCGTTCCTTATTCCATCTCTTACGTCACTACCGCTACTTCTTTTAGGAATCTCATTCGCAGCCTGAATTCTCAACCAATATGTTAATTTTTTTATTGCAGATCTCTTGAGTCTACAAGATTCAGTTTGGACGAAAACAACTGTGCCCGAAACCACCCCTGTTAAGGAGCCAGAATTTATATCAAAAATAACAAAGGGCCGCGTATTTTATTCCACTCGTCAGAAACTGGTTTCATGTACACAGTGCACTTATTCATGTAATCAGAAATACCAATTAAAAAAACATATGCTTTCTCACACGGGTGAAAAACCGTTTTCATGTTCGCAGTGCACTTATTCATGTACTTATAAACAAAGTTTAAAAGTTCATATGTTTACTCACGCAAGAGAAAAACCGTTTTCATGTTCACAGTGCACTTATTCGTGTTCTTCTAAACAACGTTTAAAAATCCACGAGTGTACTCACACAGGAGAAACACCATTTACGTGTATACTGTGTAATTATTCGTGTACTAATAAACATCGTTTAAAAATTCATGTGCTCACCCACATGGGAGAAAAATTGTTTTCTTGTTCTAAGTGCACGTATTAATCTAATCTGAAAGGTGATTTCATGAAACACATATTCATTCCCACTGAGGAGAAACCATTTTCATGTTCACAGTGCAATTATTCGGGCAAACGGAAACACTGCTTAAAAATGCATATGCTTATTCACACGGGGGAAAAATCGTTTTCGTGTTCTCAGTGTGCGTATTCATGTAAACGGAAAGAATACCTGAAAAGCCATATATTGACTCACAAAGAAGTTAAAATGTTACCCTGTCCACAATGCACTTAAGTTTTGCATTAGAAAAAGAATCGTTTGTCATTCATTATATACCGTGAAATGCTCCAACATTTCCCGCTTTTTTCATAAAACTTGATATTTCTCGAAAATATATTAAGGAAGGATATAGTTTTTAATGCCAAGAGACAGTAACATGATCGCACAATTGGATTTTTGAAATCAATAACAGGAAAAATACAATAAAAAAGGTCAAAATTCGATTTTTTTTATGTGGGCAAAATTACCTGAAATTTTAGCCAACTTTGCCCACTTCTTATTTTCATCGAAATACGGCCTTTACGGACCTATAAATAATATATATTGTAATTGTCCAGGAAAAGACTAAGTTGTAAATAAATACGGAAGTTTAATTAATCATACGTAAGCCAAAAAATGATTGGGCAATGTTACCAAGCCATCTCCAAATTGTGAAACACAAAATTGGCACCACAAGACGACACCCCGTCTGCACAAGCTTTAACAGGCGACTGACTCGCATTAGAAACAAAGCAGATTTGTAGTATTGCCAAAATAATGTTATATTTTCTACTACAGGCGAAATATTGTTACCATATTCGATACTTTTTTTAACAGATAAACGTGGTAGAGAAACCACTTGTAACGATGAAGATTTCTTTTGAAGAATTCAATTATCGCAATTTACGTGTACCGCGGACTTTGAAAGGAACGAATGTCTTACAAAGTTGAGAAGTTTTGATGAGGATTACATCATACTCACTACCCATCCCATGCAGCTTGTGTAATGGTGAGTGAATGCGATAGTTTGTCCTGACATTATCGTAAAAATATGTAATATTGTAATAAAAATCATTTGTCATTACAAGAGTATTATTTTTGATTTATTTTATGCATTTTAAATTTCATGTATCCTGAATTCCACTGAATCGATAAATTGTGATTTCAGAAAGTGATGCAACGCTCGTTTGTGTGTTAAATTGGATATTCGCAGATCTCTATATGGAACACAAATTCATTTCTTCGACAGCGCACTTGAAGATGCTGATATAATGAACATACTTTAATTAGGCAAGAACTCTGATGTGTATATTTGTTTCTTGGCTACGAAGTCAAGATGCTTGAACCAGACTACTCAAGGAGAGTATCCTTTTCCAACTGTCCGAGGCAATGTCCTGTGATGTCCTGTGATGTCCGGGCAAACCGCACAATTAAACAAATATTTCAGTACTAGTGTCACTAATTGAAGATAACACATTTCGACTAGATTTTTTTTTCGATGTGAAAATAAAAGTTTCCGAATTAACACCCTAGGCACTTTTTTAATGGTAGCTTGTTAGCAAAGTTCGACAGAGGTTTCTTTAAATAAAATTAAATACTATTAGTTAAACAAAATAATAATAACTTTGTATGAAACCACTAAATTTGTTATACGTCAACCGACTTCGCTTATCTCAAGCTTCATCAGGACGTATTTAAAACTGATCATAAATACAAAAAGAGTGCACTTATATATACATAAAGAGGTAGATATAATATAATGTACTAAAGAGAGAGAGAGAGAGATAGATAAATATAACATCAAAGGAGACAATATAAAATTATATGCGAAAGAGAGGGACAGAATACATATACAGATAAATGGAACATTAATGGATGGCTAAATACAGTGTTGATGGATATTACATTGATTTTAAATTAAACATACTTAATGTGGAGCTAATGAATAAATTAATTTGATTATTAAGAACTGACGTACCAGTATTAGTATATTATTACCAATTACCTCGAATAATTGCGGAGCGAAATGTTACCAGAGTGCGGGGCCGCTATAATAAAATAATTAAGAGCACCTCTTATCCATTTAATCTTTATCATACTCCCCTTATCAATGTTTCCAAGAAAATGTAATGAATTTGAAAATATCTCCAACTCATTTATATAATTTTTCATGACGTATATATTTGATGTACTGCCAGAGTCCGCGGATCTATTAATTAGTCTATGGACCGCTTGTGTCTATGGACGAGCGTCACTTAACAAGTCGTAACTAGCTGGAGACGAGTCAAACCATGGAGTCAGGTGCTCCTGCCATCAAGCCCGAGCCAGGGTCTCCGGCCGAGAGCGGCGATGGAGAGAGCGGCGCACTCGTCTACACCGAGATCGACATATCTCTCCCCGACATCAAACAGGAGTGCTCTGAGTACTCCAGGAAGACCGGTAAGCTTCTAGCTTCTTATCGATCCATCATATTATTTCTCCAGTAGCTAAGAAACATTACTTCATATCTATGTATCGTATTGTGAGCGATTTTTTCGTTCTAATGACGTCGTTGACAACTAACAGGTCGTCTCATGTTTACCTTTAAAAAGCAATCCTTTTCTAGTACTAAATACTGTGTCATATATATTTTAAACCATAAATCTACAATGACACAGAAAATAAAAGAATCTCTCATTCTAAGGCTTATCGTTGTCATATACGGACACTAAGAGTTTTCGTTGAATATTGAAATAATTCCGTGTTATACATTGAAACATGACAACATACTTTTTTTATTGGCCTATTAACAGCTTGTACGCACGGTCGCCAATACCTTCCGAATTCATTTCGAATACATCGAAATCTAAAATGAAATGTGTACTTACATAAAATAATATTTAGTTTTAAGCCCCTTTATTGTGTACGTACACAAATGACAACTAGAAACATTTTTTCGTAAATTATTCTTCCAAGATAGCTGTGTCGTATTTTGAGGTATTTTTTGGATTTTGGATACTTATTTGCGTTATGTTGCATTCTAGGGCTGATCATAGTCCGGACATATACAGACATCACATATTTTGAAAGCGTGTTCGTTGTGAAAATGATACAATTCCATATTTTAAACGCTTAGGGAAATATGTAAGGAAATTTGATAAATTCGACTTACACGTTGGACATTTGAAAGTTTAGATTTGATAATTGTTTCTCAATTAATAACCTGATATTATTTGGATCTGTTTTGTGATGTCAAAACTAGGCAGTAAGGTAAAAATAGCATGTACATAAGCCTACCATAACTATGAAGCTATAAAAATAATAATTGTTATTAGGAGAACACATTCTTATTGTGAATAACTTGCATATAAAATAAGGCAGATGGCTCTTTCAAACAATGTATTAATATCTAAAAGGTAACATATAGGTTCGAAAATTTGCCGTTATAAATATCGTCGCTCTAGCATAGTGTGATAATGCCCTTTCCCCGGTTAGGAAAGAGATCCAGGTTCGTATCCCGGTGGCGCAACAACAATATTTGTGGATAAAATTGATTTTATATGTACATCTTTCTAATTAATATATTTAATTCATATTACCACGTCCATCAATTTATTTATTTTTTTGAAGTTGTATATATGTTATAATGTTGGAACATTTCAATTATTTATTACCAACTATGCTCTCGCCATCGATGTTTTTTTAAAAATGTGATATTCATTCTCATCTAACAGTATAGATGTCGCTCAAGTTGAAGACTCTTTTTTTGACTGAAGTATGGAGCTATATCCTTTATGTATATATATACGAAATTCAATCGAATTATTAACATATATACGACTGAAAAATTTGTGAAATATACCGGTCTAAATATGAAGTTTAAAAAAAATTTGAAAAATATGTTAATAATTCAAATGAATTTCATATATACACATAGTATTAACATAAATATTTTTTTGATAAAATTGATATTATATGTATATTTTTCTAATTAATATATTTAATTCATATTTTTAATAATAATTATTATAAATAAATATAATTGGAAAGTTGGCGGGTTATCGGGAGATAAAAGATAGGATGGCACTTACTTGCGGGTCTCCGATCTCTTGAAGCTGGTTCGTTTCTCCCTGGTCCACCAATTCACAAGCGACGCAGAATTGTCTCGTAATTGATGACACTCGCGTTAGAAAAAAGGAATTGTTTAAAATATGTTAGCGGTAGTAAGATATTATATATTAGCGGTAATTAATTTTAGCGGTTGTAAGCGGATTCACAGCGACGGCAGCGTACCGTGTTCAGTTTCGAAAGCGGAATGACTCGGGCGGTAGTATCAGCAGATTGCTTCTTTCTTCTTTCTCCTTTGTGCCTAGGGACTAGGATAGGACAAGAGTAAGAGAGACAGGACATATTTCTGTAGTCCAATAAGATTCGCGTGCGTAGTACATTTAAATGGCGCCAACAATAATGTTATGAAAAAGAAAACCAGATAAAATATAAATAATTGAAATGTTCACACATATATATAAATTTAAACAAAATATAAGTACTACATTTCAGTCACGGCCATTATTGTATCTGTAGCTATTCTGTAGGCGTTGCCATTCTCTGGTCAGGGAACCACCTTTCCATGAGAGCGCCGCTCGTACCGGAGAGTCGGTGCTGAGTGCTGAGCTACAGCCGCAGCTTTACGCCCTCCACTCGATGTCTCAGAAGTGGAACGATTCCATATATACGACCTTCGATAATCGTTGTAGATGCGCTGCAATAACGTGCCAATCCAAACGGTATTCTGTATGAGTTGTTATACTGAATTCGGAGACGGTTATTCGTTATTTGCTTGTATTTCTATTATATATATTTTAATTATATTATATATATATATTTTTATTTTATTTTTACTTTTTTATAGATATTTGTAATTCTCTTTTTATTACTGTCGATAAATAACACCACAACAGCACGAAAAAAAAAACCGGCTACTTTAACACAGACTTCAGTCTAGCAAAGTAACCAGGACAACGCTGTATTTATCAGATGTGAAGTCTACTCCATCCCACACAATAAACTATGAGAATGTCTTATGTTTATTATTTATCCACTTCTGTAAGAATAAAAATATATATGTCAATATATAAATAAATAAGTAAATTTCGATCAGAGCTCGCACGTAAATATGGGACAACCGGGACAATATTTCTTCGCATTTGGTTCAAATAAATTTGAGTTTAATTTGGACGTACAGTCAGACGTTTTGAAGCTCATATTATGGATCGCTGCTAGAAAGACAAATGTGGTCTTTTGGGCGCAATTACTAAATCATCTTGAATTGAATCATCGGTTTTAAAGAATGTTTTAACAGATTAAAAGCTTGCGACAGCCGTTACAAGATCTTCAATGTCCGCTCGCCCAACGTGTGCAATAGACAATTATAAGAAAAAGAAAAAAAAAAAAATTATAATTTTTTATTTATTTTCTTAGTTTTATTAACCACTGATTTGTGTTTAAATATATCTACCGGTTTCGAAAAATACCATTTTCATCCGATAGAAAATAGTCATAGTTTTGAAAAAAATTAGGATTGTCAATTTTGCATATAAACGGTGTAGGTCACAAATTAAATAATTTGGAGTCGTTGGAGATAAATAAAGCATGTAAAAGTAATCAGGAAATTGTAAACAGCCAACTAAATTTAACTACGAGTCCTATTCTAAAATTTATTCCTAAAAATTATTTGACTATATTTGTATTGAGCAGAAATTTGAGTTAGTACTAAATTTATTTTTTAAATAATTATTCGTTATTCCTTAGGTTACTCCCTAATCTCTACATCTGAACAGCCTGAATTCTTGACCGATTACTCGAATATTAGATTCTTAGAAATAATTTATAAAATGTAATATTTTTTATTGCAGATGAGTTAAGACTACAAGATCCTGTTTTGATGAGTCCAACTGTGCCTGAGACCATCCTTGCAAAGAAGCAAGAATTGAAGTCAAAAATACCAAAAAGCCGCGCATTTTGTACCACTGGAGAGAAACCATTTACATGTTCACAGTGTACTTTTTCATGTAATCGGAATGCCTACTTAAAAAAACATATGCTTACACACAAGGGTGAAAAACTATTTGCGTGTCCACAGTGCTCTTATTCGTGTAATCGGAAAGCCAACTTAGACATTCATGTGCGTACTCACACAGGGGAGAAACCGTTTACGTGTGCACAGTGCACTTATTCGTGTACTAATAAGCAACGATTGAAAATCCATATGCTTTCTCACACGGGGGAAAAATTGTTTTTATGTTCTCATTGCACATATTCGTGTAATCTGAAAGGTGACTTAAGGAATCACATTCTCATTCACACTGGGGTGAATCCATTTTCATGTTCACAGTGCAATTATTCTTGTAAACGTAAATTTAGCCTAAAAATGCATATGCTTATTCACACCGGCGAAAAATCATTTTCTTGTACGTTGTGTACATATTCGTGTAAACGGAAGGAATACTTAAAAAGCCATATGTTGACTCACAGAGAAGATCCAACGTTTTCTTGTCCACAATGCACGTAGGTATGCAATAGAAGAAGCAATAAAAAAAATCGTACGTCTTCTCACTAATAACATATTAATATTGATTATTATATAACTGAGAGAAACATTGTATAGAAATAACTTGATGCGAAAAAGCTTCGTTTATTATTATTTTTTTGTCTTTAATTCAATTATCGCAAGTTTTGTAGACCGCGGACGTCGAAAGGAACCAATGTTGTCATGTCTATATATGCAGCTTGGGTAATGGTGAGTGAATGCGGTTGACATTTTCGTTAATATATGTAATAACAATATTGTATGTAATAACAATATGTAATAACAATATAACAATATTTCCTGACATTTTCGTTAATATATGTAATAACAATATTGAAATGTTTAATTGTAATAAATATAATTTGTCATTACTAGAATATTATTTATTTATTTATTAGTAACTATATAATACATATAAAAATGTGTTTGGACTGTGCCCGTTTCACTAGAGAATTCTGTGTCGAGACGGGCATATTAACTAGGTCGATATTACTTTCTGTACACGAAAATTTCTCGTATCCAAAATTCTTAACTCCAGAGCGAAGATAGATATTACATTCGGTATGAACAGTGCATTGGTGTTGAAATACAATGTAGATAAAAATTAAATGTTACAGTATGGCCTGCCAATGTTTCAGCTGGATAGATAATAATCTATTGTAAATGGGGCTGTACGGATAATATAGGAATTTCTAAATTCTCTCATATAACACCCCTTTTACATCAGCTACATTGGCTCTGATTCCCTGAAAGAGTTGAATTTAAATTGTGCTGGATGTACAACACTTTGAATGGTACACGTCAAACTATCAGGTCAGCCTGTACTTCAGCTGCAGGAATGCTTGTAGAACTGATCAGCCGTTGCCAAAGGTCGAAATTTAATGAATAGGTATTTGCGGTGGTAGGCCCAAGAGCGTGGAACTATTTGCCCCCCGTCATAGGGAACAATGAATGCATCAGAGACTTGATTTAAGAAGGAACTAAAAACGCACCTTTTCAAAAAGTCATTTACATAAGTGAATATAACAATTATTAATTTTAAAAACAAAGATAATTGTAGAATTATAAACAGTTGATGTAAAGCGCCCTTGAGGTGAAAGTTTTTACAAAAATGGCGCTATACAAATTATACATTATTATTATTATATATCTGGACAAATAAAAATGCAAAATACACGCATAGAACTTAAAAATAAGTTTAAACAAATATTTAGTGGCGATATTTTTCAACATGGTTTCAAGAAAACGTGATGAATTTAAGAATGTGTCCAATCATTTACATAATTTATCATTAGTATATCTATTAATTAGTCTATGGACAGCTTGTGTCTATGGACTAATTTGACATTGATATTAATCATTACTCAGCATCAGTGGGATCATGGATCCAGGTGCTGACCGGAACACTCCTGGCATCAAGCTCGAGCCAGGGTCTCCGACCGAGAGCGGTGATGAAGGAGACGGCGGCGGACTCCTCTACACCGAGATCGACATATCTGTGCCCGACATCAAGCAGGAGTGCTCGGAGTACTCCAGGACGGCCGGTAAGTATCTGGTTTATTATTTTGCTAGCAACATTGTGAAACGTTTCTTCTTAAACCATCTTTAAATATCTTGAGTCTCGTATTAATAACGTTGATAACAAATGACAGGTCGTCTCACACGTGTTCGCGTTTTTAAAATGCACTCCCGTTCATATTTTAACTATTTAAAAATAGTGTTTTAAATGGCGAAAATAAATTGGTAATTTACGAATGAATCGCAAATAGACTACCTATTTATATAAAAGCTTTGTGGTGAAGACAGCAAAGTTACTCAGAACTTTGTATTGCGCGCGGTGGTAAGATGATTTGTTTATTGCGGCCAAAGAAGCCACATTTACCTTTCATATAGCGATGCGATGATATGAGCTTCAAAACTTCTGACTGTACGTCCAATACGAAGCAAAATTTAGTGCTGCGAGAACCAAATGCGAAGCGATAATTGTCCCGGTTTAGAGCTTCATAATTATGCTAACATATGCCCACGCCCTTCTGATCACGTTTGTTGAAATTATATATAATATTTCCTACATTAGGGGTGACGAGCTGACTTAATAAGAAAATTTTCTAAACTTCTGAATGCCTAAATAATGTGACGTATTGGCGCCTCACGAATTGTCGAAAATATTATCGATATGCCAATATTTCCTATTCGGAACCAGTCAGATTTTTTTGGGACCCGATATGAATAACGAATTCCTTATGTATAAAACAGTTTGAATCTGAACCTGAACGTAGTCGGCTACAGGGATACCGCGCGGTCGAATCGTCCCCTCCACTTCCACTGCATATGCAGTTTATTTGATATTACTAAACTAATCCTATGTAACTTAACTTTAATAAATTCAGTGTAAACCGTAAGTACGCGTTTTCGTTTTAATTACAGTCCTTACTGCCTGTTCCAAATTCGTAAACACTCTTTTGAAGCGTCTTTTCGAATCAGTCGCAATCCATGTTATTGACACATTTCCGCATCCAAATTACCATCCATATATTTTCTATTGCTCGTCTTGTCAGTGTGAATTGTGACCTTGACGTCAGCGGACGTCAAACTTGACCGATATTTCTTCAATCTCAACATCGCGATGTGGATTTTCAGCTCCAGTGCACCAGCACTGTATTTGGTGATATTGTGTTTTTGACCACGTGTTGTTTGTGTGCCCTGGGTGTGTTTATGATATTGCTATATCGAAGTGGAATCGGAGGTCGGACCACTGCGTGCCATTGTGTTATCTCAGCGGTGACTAAAGGGATAACAGAGGCGTCATATACAAAGTAAGGCGAGCAGTCTTTTCGAATCCCGGTTCCCGAGATCACTGGTCCTTCTACTGGAACCCTCATCGAACTCATCCTGTACCAAGATTTTCCTATTTCCCTCCACTAACCTGCGGTGTTTCCGATCTACGACCGGAATCGTCATATTTTCATTCCACGGAACGCGCGACCCGGAGTTCGCGCAATTCGAATTCGTTCATTTAGATCTTATCGATCCAGGTTTACGTTTCGAAATCACCTCCTATCTACATTCATACACAGAATCATGATAGACTTCGACGAACACAATCATTCATTATCATACCAAATCCCAATCCGTCATAATTATAATATAACAATGAACGCAATATTGAAGTACGAAAACTTGATAAATCTGACGTCATTTTGCAAAGCAACTCTTGAAAGCGGATCTCAAATAATATGTCGATGCGTAGTAGGGGGGCGAAATCAGGCTGAGAACGATTCTTCCCCTGTACTTACTGTCCTGCTGCTTCTAACTGGTCTCCGCGTTAGTAGTCATCATCCAGCATCACGTCTTTAACCAATGTTTCTATACAACAGTTTTCGAAGAGTCTTTACTCTGAATTAGCCTTAAAATTTTGAGTTACACTGTTTACTGCTTATTTCTGTTTCCATTGCGATATACACAAGTTAGAATAAATTTTCGTATTTTTCCTCTCCGTCGTCCCCTTTATCCTAATCGGGTCGGGGTCTCACACTTGGACATCACTTTTCCATCGCTCTCTGTCCTGCGCTGTACCGTTTGCTTAGGAATATACCCAAGCCAACATAGCTGAGATTTTTCCATTTAGAGCAGCGGGTTCATCCCAAGGTCCTCTGGGATGATATCGTTCTTAATTTGATCTCTGAATGTCGCTCCCGCTACTTCCCGGTATTTCGTCTCTGGAGTTTGAATTTTTGACTGATTCCTCGAATATTAGAATCATGGAATTTATTTTATAAATACTTATATTTTATTTTTATTGCAGATCTCTTGAGACGACAAGATTCTGTTTTGAGTCACACAACTGCGCCCGAGTTCACCACTGTAAACGAGCCAGAATTGAAGTCAAAAATACTTTGTTCCACTGGAGAAAAGCTGTATTCCTGTTCAGAGTGCATTTATTCATGTAATCGGAAAGCATATTTGAGAAGACATATGATTACCCACACGGATGAGAAACCATTTTCATGTTCACAGTGCTCTTATTCATCTAATCGAAAACCTAACTTAAAAATCCATATGCGTACTCACACAGGGGAGAAACCGTTTTCGTGCGCACAGTGCTCATATTCATGTACTATTAAACAAAGCTTAAAAATTCATATGCTCACTCACACGGGGGAAAAATTATTTTCGTGCTCTCAGTGCACGTATTCGTGTAATAAGAAAATTAACTTAACCAACCACATACTTAGTCACACCGGGAAGAAACCGTTTTCGTGTCCACAGTGCAGTTATTCCTGTACTTTGAAATGGAGCTTAAAATTGCATATGTTTAATCACTCGTTGAAAAAATCGTTTTCATGTTTATACTGCACGTATTCATGTAAACGTAAAGGCGATTTAAAAATTCATATGGTTACTCACACGGGGGTGAAAGCCTTTTCGTGTACACAGTGCAATTATTCATCTTATCGAAAATCCTGTTTAAACATGCATATGCTTACTCACACCGGTGAAAAACCGTTTTCTTGTACACTGTGTTCTTTTTTGTGTAATCGGAAAGACAACTTAAAAATTCATATGCTCACTCACACGGGCGAAAAATCGTTTTCCTGTTCGCAATGCACTTTTTCGTGTATCAATGAACGCAGCTTAAAAAATCATTTGCGTACTCATGCGGAGAAAAAATTATATGCTTGTTCACAGTGCACGTATTCGTGTTATACGAAAGGTGACCTAAGGAACCATGTATTTACGCATACTGGAAAGAAACCGTTTTCATGTACACAGTGCACCTACGCCTGTAATAGGAAATACGACTTACAAAGGCACATGATCACTCACTCTGTAGAGAAATCATTTTCATGTTCACAGTGCAATGTTTCATTTAAACAAAAAGGCAATTTATCAAACCATATGCTCATTCACACGAGGGAAAAACCCTTTGCTTGTTCACAGTGCGCTTATTTGTGTAACCGGAAATCCAGTTTAAAACTCCACATGTTTACTCATACGGGTGAAAAACCATTTTCATGTTTACGGTGCAGTTTTTCGTGTAATCGAAAAGACAGCTTAAAAATACACATGTTCACTCACACGGGGGATAAATCATTTTCTTGTTCGCAGTGTACGTATTCGTGTAAACGGAAGGAATATTTAAAGAGCCATATGTTGACTCACAGGAAAGATACAATATTTTCTTGTCCACAATGCATGTATGTTTGCAACAGAAGGGGCAACTTAGAAAATCATATGTCTTCTCACTCGTAACAATTTAATATAATTCATTTAAATTTCATTATTATTATTCTTTTGCATGTGAAAATATTTTATTATCGCAAGCTGCGTAGTATATATAGTGGACATCGAAAGGAATTAATTTATGTAATTTGGACAAGTTTTAATGATGGATTTCTTCGTATCATTGCCCAATTGTATTTAAATACACATAAAACTCGTTTTGCGCTTAGCATACCATCCTGGACGATAGAGCCCCAAATGGGGTCATTTTAACACGCGAAATAAATTAAACTAATTTACTTTAATTTTAAGTTATTCTTATATTAACTTATGTTATAGAAATTTAAAATCATATTTTTGATTAAGGTCCTAGCTTTTCTGAAATTCTTGATTTTTTTTGCGATGAAGTCATCTAGTGTCGTTTATCTTTGCCTTCTTTTTCTCTCGTTAAGCAAATGTCTATAGCAGGAGATCGCATCCGAGACGCTTCGTCTTGCTGTTACACTTCTTTCAAAATCTGGATCATTAGCTACAATTCGATCAACGATTTCGGTTACCGTTACCAAACTTTTACCAAGGAAATCTGTAGGAAGTTCTTTGGGTTCTTCGTTTTCAGAATCATTATTTTCAACTTCTACATGATTCCTTGTTCTGCCAGTTCTTGAAGGTCGCGTTGGTAAGGCTCTCACCGGAAACCTGCAGTAAGTCCTCAATATCCTGCTCATCTACATCTTCTAGTTCTGCTCTATCGATTACGTTGACAATTTGGCCAATGATGAGCTTTTCTCGTTGAGAATCTTGAATATCTTCGGTCTAGCATTCTTCGACACTCCGTTTAAGCATTTTAAATTTAATTCTATATCTTGTTATGTTATATTTCTTTTCAAAATTGCACAATTGATTTTTTACTTTCGCTCTCTGTTTTATCGAGTTGCGTGGACACTGTCTCGCTGCTAATGAACACGATGCACAAAAACAAACAATCTGGTGTTACCAAGTCGTGCCATGGTATTATGTATGAATCGATAAAATGCCGCTATCATTTAAATCAGTATAAATTTTGTGCTTTTTTTAGGCTTCGGACAGACGAGGAAGCGCTAAACGAGGTCTTTCTGTAATAATAATGTATTTTAAGACTCATTCTACAGGGTGTTATATTGTTATTAAATTAGAATAAAACATTACAGCAAAGTAAGAACACGTAATTCAGTGGCCCGTCTGCTACACTAGTATTTTACAGTATTACATCAGACAGTGCTATTTTGGTATATTATTAACATACAAAACAAGGAACAATTAGACTGAAAGTGTTATTTTCAAACTACGAAGATAAAAATAGTAAATTGAGGTATGCAAAATGTAATGTTCAATGTATTTATAAATAATAAAATAATGTGCAATTAGATAGCAATTATTAAATAATTATATTTCATTATTGTATATGACTGTTTATAACAATTCACCGATTTTGTCCCAAGTCCGTTTTCATCTGCTGTGTTGTTTCAAGTGTTTTTCCATCCAAATAATTTAGTAGAGATAAAAAAAGGAGAGACATTATTGCAGAATGAGACCGCGCACTATCGTTGAGAAACATCACCCACACGTCGTACTTGGAAACCAGGCTAATGCTATGCAGATGTATTACCATGATCGTTTGACTGATACCCATCTTCAATGCGATGTTCTTGGTATTTTGACGAGGATCAGGTCTTATTATAGCGGTCAGCATATCATCGTATGTAGATAAAGGGCGCCCAGCCCGTTCTTCATCAACTACTGATAAATTACGTTGAATTTAACATAGATGTTAACCCTTCCGTAGCCATGCAATAACACAGATCTGCCGCTCGGTAAGATCGATACTTGCCACCGTTAGATTGCATATGATGAAAACTCAGTTAATTTATTATATTTATCAGCATTTATAGTAAAAGTTTAATAACAAGTATTAACCGGCATTGAAACAAGTAAAGGCATTTTTTCTCTCACATAAAATGATTAAAAATTACACATTCCTCACGGTAACACAAGTTGACATTATGGCTGCGTACGTGTGTTTTCTATCATGGTATGCTGAGGGTTAACAGAGTTAATTAAGAAGAAGAAGAAAAATTGTGTATGTAAAAATACGACAGTACTCGCGACTTTAATGTTCCTTCCTCGGTAGGTCTTAAAATCGCGACTCGGTACTTGTAAATAATTCGTTTATTGAAATATTATAGGTGCACAAATGTATAAGGAGCGTGTTTACGGAGATGTATTGAAACGAAGACTTTGAGTTCTTTCTCGTTCGGACGTCAGATACGATCTAATCTCTGAAGGGCTGTGTTATGGTTTAAAAAGATATTTCTCGAAGATAGTTCGTTTAAATCCGGGTAAACAAAGTCATAAATTATAATCGTTCCAACACACCTACTTACAGAAAGCATAAATAATACAATAAGACAAAACTCTTAAAATAATAGTTCGAACACATGTCTCTCTGCAAATCGAGAAAGGTTGGGGTTGACAATAAAATAAGGATGTGGCCTCGAAGGGTAGGTACATACACAACACGACTCAACCTAATAAATACACATTAAATAGTGACTGTAATTGTGCCGATAATTGGTTACTGAGATTTAACAATTATTGGCAACTAAGATTCAACTGTCGGAGACTTACTTTCTAGTGTACTAGTCACTGCCAGAAGAATTACGTTAATTAGTTATCATTAATCGAATACAGTCACAATAACGGTTTAAATAACGATTTTACCATCACTCAAATTAAAACTTAAAGTGCAATGTTCAATTTGTAAAAATAAAAAATAGTGTAATGTAAGATTTTAAATATAAATTAAATATGTTAATTAGAAAGATATACATATAAAATCAATTTTATCCAAAAATATTATTGTTACGCAACCAGGGTTTCGAACCTAAATCTCTTTCCTAACCGGGGAAAGTGCATTATCCTACTATGCTACAGCGACAATATTTTTAGCGACAAATTTTCGAATCTATATGTTACCTTTTTCATATGAATCGTTCCATTATTTGAAAGAGCCATCTGGCTTATTTTGACGGAATCTCAAATACCTTTGAGTGATCTGATAGCAGGCGCCAGAATTATCAATTCATTTTTATTAAATTTTGGACACATTGATACAACTTATATATTATAAGGAGAACACATTCTTATTGTGGAGTTGGAATTATTCAGAACATAGGAAGAATGTGTTCTAATAAAGTAAGATTGAATAAGTGATATTTTTTATTTTTTTCAGTGGACTAAGCAATTAACGCCTCTACAGGTACGCTAATTGTAAAATAATATTTTCGTTTATGTTAATCCAATTATTTAATTTATATTTGTTTCCCAGAATTTTAAGTAATGCACGTATTTTTTGCTTGTATGCACTGCACGCCCCTAGGTTATAAGTGACAATGGAAATATAAAATAACCTACTTATGCAGGGTGTTCAAAAATGTTCATAAAATTAAAATACATAGATAGCAAATCCAATCAACTTTATATTTTATACCATCGGTAGTTTTAAAAATTTGGCAAGCGCTCGCAAGGCGGTGACCTGACCTCACCTAGTTTGAAGCTGTAATGAGTGGCAGAGAGAAGTGAGTTGAGTGAACTGAGAGTAGAATCTAGCGGAGGAGAGTGCAACTAGAGAATACGTGCCCTTCCCACCGCCCTCCAAGCTTTGTGGAGTGAGTTTTACTTCAAAAAGGCGGTTATTTGACGTCCACTCGAGCTCGTGAAAGTTAAAAAGTGACTAGGGGTTGGAACCACAAATAGATTTTTTTTTTAAACTATAGTTAGTAGAGTTTCCAGCTGACGAATTAAAGTTTGGGTTAGGAACCCTTCCTGCCTTTTTTTGGCATCAAATTTCAAGGTCTCAATATCTCAAATGGGGGACCAGATAAAACTAAGTTTTTGCCCAAGGACAAATGTATTTGAATTCAACAAAACGCGTAAGTTTCCTTTTCGAACTGGATTCGAATTTGAAATCAATTTTAAGGCACCTGGAATTGATTCCGGATCGGTAAAGACGGCAAATAAACAATGTGGAAGTGTATAATTCTTTTAACAGAGTTAAAATTAGTTAACATGACATTTAGAATACCACCACACCTCACCTTAGAACGATTTGATCATATTGGGGGTGGGAGGATCAAAGACTTTACGAAGCCCCTTTAAATTATGTCTAATCAAGGGCCGTTCTGTCTTTGTTGACCAAAATCCGTCAACTTAATACAAGTTTGCTTGCATACTTTCTGTTCAACAGCTGTAGATATGTTCCATCTACTAATAGATTACACGAAATATTCAACTCAATTGATTTTGCACGGCTAGATGGAAGAGAATGTTGGTTAGTAACATTAAAAAACTAATAAAAGAAAAAGGTACACCTTTGAATTGAATACCCCTGTATAGATTATTCGCATAATTTTATTATGTCCAATGTTTAAAAATTTGTTTCATACAGATAAAAGTACATTTAAAATCTAAAAATAATTAGAATTACTCAAAATACTGTAATCCTATTCAAAGAGACTTTTCACGGTTAGAACGGGAGTATTTTATTTTTAAATCATGGCATTATTCTAATTTAGCAACCAGGTTTTAACAATCTGGTGTTAATCAATTAAATACTAACTAATTCAGTATATCAATCAGACAACTGCAATTTAAAACCCCGTAAAAAATATGTATACGTTTTAAATTTAATTTAACCTTCAACAATGACAGCGGACCCGTCGCTTATCCAGGACCGATGCAATAAGCTCAACGGTCCTGTCCTGGCAGCCGTGACAGGGCGAAATCGCACAGCTGCCAAAATAAATTTTGCCCTCATTGTCTCGGGCTGACTTACTTTATTAGTAAATAAGATATTTACACTACATTAAATAAAGAACAAAACGTGTTTATATATAAAAGTGATACTATAAAATAATACAATCAACAAGGCCGGGGAGCGGAGGGGAAGTAAAGTGGCACTCCATTGCGGGAAACGAGACAGCACAACAGTACAACCACTCCACGCACCACTGCCGGCAGATTTAACCCATAAGAACAGTACATCGCAGATCATGTTTAAACAAAAGGTAGAAAATAAATAAAAAAACAAAGTGAATAAGAGATAATTAACAATGATATTGCATAATAGTGGGAAATTGAAGATTATTACAGAGAAAAAAAAGCAGGATTATCGAACTAAGCACTAATAACTCGAATAAAAGAAGAATAATTATGGTGAAGTTATTCAGCAGTTCTCTGGTGGATTTCCCATAATTGAGTGGAGAGAATTTAACATAGAAAAACTAATGGTTACCGCAAGAGAAAAAGACAGAGGATGTTCACCGGCCCCCTGGAATCTCTATACGCCATACAGGTCAAGACCGCGAAGTATCTGATCCTCAATAATTTATTCATTTCTATACATATATGTAAGGACAATTGACAATTAATTACATACACAATTAGAAAATATACATTTTTAATTCCTTGTTGGACGTACTATGTAGACACATGTTTCAGGACAGACTTTGTATCACAGATAACCAAATATATAGACATGAACTAAGGTAAATTTCTAGTCACAATATTTTCATTTTGGTGACACCCACGTGACACTTTGTTACTACTGACGCAATCAACTCCGCGACTACCTTTTGTTTACACAAAGTAAACTTTTACTGTTGCATAAATGTGTCATAAGCTATCGGATTTATGTTTCCACCAAGAATGTGTGTAGAATGTCCCTCGTTACGCAACTGATATTACAAACCCCTCTCCTATATGTACACTTTATTTCATGTCTATTCATTTACTTGTCTGTGCTTTGTATACATTTAATTGTAGTGATTGGGCGATGACCTAAAATGAAGTATATATAAAAAACATTTAATATAATAATTTTGAACATAGGCGTACTAGAAAATAAAGATATAATAATTAACAGGTTATACAACAAAAACCTAATTCTTAGTTAGTTTCGTAATACGTAGGCTTGAAGTAATATTAAATTATGTAAGAATCAACTTATTTTTATACAATATATATTACAATAAATATTCATCTATTAGAACCCCTATATCATGAAGTAAATAAATATTTTTTTCGTAGAAATAGTTTTAAATATATTGACAATAGGCCCCCAGCAGCAGGCAGACCGCGATACGAAGAACTGGAGCTCACGAGGAGTAAGGGGCTAAGTACTAGATTAATAATATATTGATATTTACATTACAAACAAGAACTTCAATTGTGTGTCAAAATATGTTTCTTTAAACTAACCATCTGCTTGCAAGAATAACTACATTGTGAACATAAAAATGGTTTCACTTTAGAGTGTGTCAAAACATGTTTCTTTAAATTTTCCATCTGGTTACAAGCATAATTACACTGAGAGCACCTGTAAGGTTTCTCACCAGTGTGTGTGAGCAGGTGATTCTTCAAGCTCGACTTGTGGAAAGAAGAATAGTCACATTGAGAACACGAAAAGGGTTTGTTTCCAGTGTGTTTATGCTCATGGACAGTCAAATTTCGTTTCTGCTTGCAAGTATAACTGCACTGCGAACACGCGAAGGGTTTCTCTTTAATGTGCGTGAGCTCGTGACACTTTAGACCGGATTTACGGTTGCATGAATAACTGCATTGTGAACAAGAGAAAGGCTTGTCTGGAACGTGTGTAAGAAGGTGGTTTCTTAAGTTAGATTTGTACGTGGCAGTGTAATCACACTGAGGACAAGAAAATGGTTTCACTCCAGTGTGTCTAACCGCGTGGCTGTTTAAACTTGATTTTCGGTTGGACGTATAATTACAATGAGAACAAGAGAACTGTTTTCCTTTAGTGTGCGTCAGCACATGTATCTTCAAACAGGATTTGCGATAAGAAGTATAATTACATACAGAACAAGAAAATGTTTTCTTTCCAGAGTGCAAGAACATGTGATTTTTTAAATTCGGTTTGTGAGATGTTGTAAAATTACATAAATAGCAGGAATATGGTCTCTCGCCAGTATGCGTGTACATGTGATTCTTTAAGTTTGCTTTGTAGAATGTGGTATAATCGCACTGAGAACATGAAAATGGTTTCTCTTCAGAGTGTGTGAGGATATGCATCTTTAAACAGGGTTTACGATATGAAGTGTAATCACACATAGAACAAGAGAAGGATTTCTCACCGGTATGCGTGAGCACGTGGTTCTTCAAGCTCGCTTTATAGGCGGAAGCATAACTGCATTGAGAACATGAAAACGGTTTCACTTTTGTGTGTTTGAGCATATGTTTCTTTACATAGTATTCGTTGTATGATGTGTAACTGCACAGTGAGCAGGGGAAGGGCTTTTCTCCGCTGTGGGTGAGCACGTGATTTTTATAGTTAGATTTTTGTGAAGCTGTATAATTACATTGAGAACATGAGAAACGCTTTTCAGGATATTTCGGCGTTTTTATTTGCGCGACGGATGTCTTGGATTTTTTTGGACTCCTGTTCAGAAAAGATCCCACGTTTTGAGGAATATCGTGGAAAGATTTGCTTTCTTGATATGTTTCTGTAAAAAAAAAGATGTTTTAATAAAAGTATTTTTTGTGCTTTTGTAAGCTAAATATATTACTCCTAATTTTTTTACAAATATTTAGGTATTTAACAGAGCCATCCTCTATATCTGGTCCACCTGATCACACCATGTCTTTTTATTACTGCCTATTTATATCTTCCGCATACCCAAACAATCTATTTAATCTAATGTCCTTAATTGTAACAAAATTTTTGCGTTGCCGTCCGAACTTGTAACATTTGAAGTGCGTCTAGTTATACTAATAAACAATTGAATAACTAATAGTACATAAAGAAATAGCTTATTTTGTCACATTCATATATCTTCCCACAGGTGGTCATGATAATAAACAGAAATAAACGAGGCAGAGTTAGAAGGATGCCTATATTGAAAAAATAATAATTAACTAATATTTTACCAGTGTTTTTGTCAACATTCTTGGAGTAGTCCAAACATTCCGTTTTAATGTCAGGATAGGCTATATCTATATCCACGGAGAGCGCCTCATCGACGGGGGAGCCTGGCTCGAGTTTGATGGTGGATTCCAAATTGGGAAACGGTTGTTTAACTTCTATTCCGCTATTGTAGTCTGGCTCGGATTTGATGACGGGACTGTCAGGTTTGGATAGGTCCATGCTGCTACAGTTGACTGATAGATTATTGATTTGTCAATAAAATATCTGAAAATCAAAAATAATGCGGCATTTTATTGTAATGCCTGTGGATTGATGATAGAGTGATAGGCGCATGTGCGCTCGAGTCAAACATGTGTCTGTGTGTATGTGTAGTGAACACGAATACGCCTATCAGGGGAGCATGTATATAAAGGACCGGCAACCGAGCTCGGCCTCCTTTGGATCCGCATCACTCTCCAAATATAAATATGTATTTAATATAGTAAGTCGAGAATAAATACTGTAAATTGTAAGATTGTACAAAAATCGTATTATTCATATCACCGCAACGAACCCTAATAACGGACGTATCTGGTAGATCATCATAAGAGCCGAAAAGTCATAACAAATTTGCGTAGGCGGTATTGCATAGCATTTTTCAATACAGTAGAATTATAACGAGATTGAAAGCGACCCCATCGAATGATCTTATCTTTATCAAGGGATGCAGCAGCTAGGCAGTATTTCCTTCAATGACTGTAATGTCCAATACTACCATATTTACAAACGAGGGTGGTTTCTCTCAAGCACGAGATTCTTCAACTTTGACTTGTTTAAATAAGTATAACCACAGTGAGCACAAGAGAACAGTTTGTATACAGTGTGTTTGTGCTCGTCGACCGTCAAGTTTCTTTTCTACTTGCACGCATGCACGGTTAGGGCTGAAAACTGGTTAGTGAACTAAATATGATTTATTTATTTATTGTAGACTATTCAGGCATTAACAATCATTTTAATATAATAGAAAATCATATCAGAAGCGCAATGCAAAGATAAAAATTAAATTATATATTGAGTTGAGACACAAACAAATGTAACAATTTAGTCATATGAACAGTTAAGCTAACAGCAATCGACTACCTCCGCATATTCATTCCCCAAAAATGCAATCTGAGGACTGCGGAGTTAGCTAACGCATGTGTTCTGACATTACCACTGTAGTACAACAATGAATTGTGTCTCGATGACCCCAATGGTGGGAGAAAGTCAAGCAGACCGAAAATCTGGAAGCAATCTATCATACCATTGAGGATCCTATATATGAATATAAGGACAAATTGCTTTGTAATAATCTATATTAAAAATGTTATTATTATCAATCCTCCTCTTTCCTCTTTTGGGGGTGCGTGACTTAAATATCTTCTCTCTGATTGCCTTCTGGAACCAATATGAAATCGAGTCTAACGTCAAATTGATACCGCGCCAATGAACATTGTACAGATATGATTTTGGTACAATGGTGCCGGGGCCAACCTACAGTCTGGCCCAAAAAAGTGAGAACATTTCGTAAAATGTTTCACTTTTTTGTTTCGTACATCAAAATTAGTTTAACTGTATCGACAATAGCTTAAATAGTTTACTGATTTACTAACTTATCTATTTACTTTTACTAATATTTGATTATTAATTTTCCCATTGCTTATATTTATTTGTTGTTTTCAAATTGTCGTCCAGAATGACAAATATCACCGCGGAATACCGTATTCTGATCAAAAATTTGCGAATTGAAAAACGTCGAGGTGCTAGAAAAATGATCAAAGAGTTTCAAAACAAAGCCATTTGTATAGCTAGACATTACAGCAGGACGGAGCTCCATCTCACACATACAGAAATACAATCAACTTTCTTCGTCGTGAGAATGTTAATTTCAACGAGCCAGGCATGTCGCCACCGAACAGGCCAGTAGATGATGCAACATGGGATATTTTTATGATTTCTGATTAGCTAAATATTGTGCAAAAAAAAAAACATTAAGAATTTAATTAATTACATTATGTTTTGAAATAACTCATGTGTTACGAGATGTTCTCCCCTTTTTTTAGGCCATCTGTATATCAGTAAATAACCAAATGGTATAAAGATGTATTAATTAATTGTGCATTGTGAAGGAAAGCTACAAGGTTTAACTGCCGGAATCAAACATAACTATAGTATAGTAGAATCGAAGCGAAACTGTTAGAATGCGAAATTACCCAAAACAATATTTTGTTTTTCAAGGATACAAAAGCACTTAGTCGAAGTAAGGGACAGGGGTTGTAATAAACATCGGTATTGTTAGACGCACGATACGGCGTGGGAACGGCTATAATGAATCTGATGACCATAGTCACGTCGGCATATGCACCATAAAGGATGCACCACCCTCATGCGTCAGTCTTTCTCCCAATCCCAGCCAGGAGAGATCGCTCCATAAACACGATCTAGTTTTTAATTAGAAAACTAAATCAATATCGTCTCTGATATAATAAGCAAGAGTTTGTAATTTGTGATTCCGGGGTAAATATAACTGTGCGCCTCGAGTTCAAGCTTAGACTATGATGTTCTCTGTGTTTAATCGTTGATGTGAAAGTATAAAAAGAGTCCCGGTGGATTTATATATAAAGAAAAGACGATTAACATAAATTGATGTAGTGAAAATAAATTGTCGCTATCAGGGGAGACAATATCATATACGGCACGCATAAGTTGCATAAGCACATCGCGTCCAGAGTCCCGGTTTGCCTGGATAATTGGGCATCGTCTGGTGGTCAATCCTGAACTCCGTCACCCTACGCTGGCACCACAACTATTGGCCACACTTCACGTCCAGGATCCAGGACCATCATCTACACGTGGAAGGCGTCTCCTAAGAGGTAATTAATCCCTTACGTGAGGGACCTGAATAATCAACATCAGACAAGCGTCAACATAGACAATTTGATAGATAACTTTATGCTGACATGATGGGCACGCACATATATAGTGTTAATTTAATAATTGTAATTGTAACTCTCCCCAAGCAATAAATCATGGACACAACACTAGACAAACAACAAACATCTAACACCAGTTCCGAGAGCAACAACGACATTTTATCAAAGATTCTACATGTTCCTAGCTCCGAAACTATACAATACACTCAGTACCAACTGGAAATCGTACAATTTCTATAAGATTACACAAATATGGACCCAATATATGATTCAATCAGGTAGAGATGAATCAGAAGCATGGATATCCAACAATTTAATATAATGTATACAATTCTTTTACTAATAACTCACTAGTCCTTCAACACTCCCACTCCACATATTTTTATTATATTTTTATTTTATTCTTACTTTTTTATTCATATTTGATTTATCTTCTTATTCCAAATAACACCACGACAGCACGAAAAAAAAAACTGGCTACTTTAACACAGACTTTAGTCTAGCAAAGTAGCCAGGACAACGCTGTATATATCAGAGGTGAAGTCTACTCCACCCCACACAATAAACTATGTTTTATGTATGTTTATTATGTATCCACCTCTATTAGTACAAAAATATGGATGTCAAAATATACATAAATAAATAAATAATTTTTGAATTGTCTTATTAATAAGTAATCAGGTAAAGTGCTCATTTTCCACTTTTAATACACGCAAGTCACAAAATATAGATAATAAACTTTCCTGTAAACAATGGCATTTTGTAATTTCATTTCATAACCACTTGACTTGATAATATTTAAAAAAAGAACCAGTTAGGCTAGACGCCTTCCCCCTGAACGTGAAGCCGAGGCAGAGAAAAATAACCTAACAAAACGTTTAACGAAAAACAATCTCTAGGGAAAAGTTTATAAGTCCAGTATATTCAAGACAACCACGGTCAGGTTTGTATAGTCGACACATGGCAGAATAGCAAAACAAAATCGGTACAGAAGATCCCGATTAAACGATTACACTTTTACATTCAAGCAATTATCCATGATGGTTTAATGGTTTGTAAAAACGCCATTTGATGCGCTGAAAACTGTGACAAGATTGAAACTAATTAAACAAACAACAAACTATTCAAATTTACGGACAAAACGAAGACAAGTCTGAATATAAGGTAGCACAAGTATGATTCATAATGTAGTAACGTCCGCGGCTGGGGACAAATTCAGAAACTAACAAAAAATATCTAATACAAAATTTTACCTGGTGAATCGGTTTTTTATTGTTTATTTATTGAATAAACTAAACTTTTTTACTCAGAAAGGCCGGGGCGTCACCGAGTCGAGCACAAAACATCAAAATGTCAAAAGTATAAACCATAGACGATTTTGGTATATATAAGGCTGCCCCTTCACAGAGAATTATTCAGCTAAACGATTCAGTGAGTGATTCAGCCGTATTCCAATAAATTTGATTTAGAAATAGTGCTTTGGGATATTTCATTTTGTTTTATTGACACCGGAATGATTTTGATATCTTCAAGTATCTTTTCTCATACCTTTCCTGTGTTAACTTTTACCATACGGTGATATAAAATATCCATATGCTGCCGTGCTGTCAACTTGTGTTACCGTAAGAAATTTTTAACATTCGGAGCATTCATCAAGTCCCATACAACACTTCCAAATTTCTTTCCATTAGCTATAATTTCATTCTCAGCGCGGTTCATACTATTCCCTGCAATCACTCTTATATCTATATATGTCGTTTTCGATCAAACATTCTTTCAAATAAGCAAATTAATCTACTTGTATATGTTCAATAATTGTAACCTACATTTTTACACACATACTGCCTATCCAATTACAATTTTCTAATTCTTAATAATATAAATTGACATTTTTGTTATTTTAGAACAAAAAACTAATCTATGAACATTACACACTCCACGGGTTGGTCAGTGAAGAGAGGGCGGTATGAAAAGTAGCGGTTGTCGATGACTCCAGAAATAGATGTTGAATGCGAAAGACCTGGCAAATAAACTACCGAAAGGGGGTCCAGTTGAAAAGAGTAAAAAATCATTTATTGTTAATTAATAATATTATGAGATATGTGCTTCTACGAATGTATTTGTTTATGAGAGCACCAACATGTTTCATCCATTCACTCACGTGTTTGTTTGAATCGCGGAGTGTGTGTAGCCAGAGCAGGTAAAACAAAAAATAATACAGTTGTCACGAGTTTATTAATGCTTGGTCTAAATTATGTATGATAGTATATTCAGTAAAAGGTTTACAACGAGAAGCGTACGCCAGTGACCCGGTAGAGAAGACGGCTGTGAGAGAAGTGGCGTGCACGGGTCAGTCTCCCGACGACTGCAGGCGAATAGTATTAGTGCCTGTTATCAAGTGTTTTTGCGGCTGATGAGAGCCTAGTTTTGCACCCAGGTATATGCAAGGTGCGTTCAGGGACCGTTGGCGGTGTTGATGCGATAAACTTCCACACATGAATTTAATTGTGTCCATTATTAGTGGTCTAAGTCGTGCGTATTTCGTTTCGAGATATTTAAAGATTTGCGTTTGATTTAATTAGAAAAACACAATGTTTCACAATGTATTTGGTTTACTAGATTTATAATTTATTTCGGCATATAAATGTTGCGTGTGGCTTATACGAAATAAAAAATTTAAGCTTGAAATGACTTACTTTATTATCAAAAATAAACACTAGCGGAATACTGTTGAACGTCGTAGCGATACACCGAATATAACACTTCAAAGTATATTAATTTATATTTTCGTAGAAAGTAATCACTTTGTGGTTTGATATATTAGATTAAATAAAACACAATCACTTTGTATAAAAGCACAAATTTTATTATACACCAATACATGCTTATCTTAAGCTTCGTCAGGGAGTATTTAAAACTAACAATGAATACAAAAAGAGTTCATTTATATATATACATATACATAAAGAGTGAGATAGAATATAAAATTACATTCAAATGTGTAGATATAACACATATATATTTATGGAAAAGAGAGAGGCGAAATAAGACAACATGGAGAACGTCAAGAGAGGGGAAAGTACAATGTTAATTAAATATAATAAAACAAATTGCAGACGAAATTCACATTAAGAACTAACTCATCCAACAATTGACTTCACTAGACTAACTTGTCTCTTGCGCCTATTGAAACAAAGCAAATTCACTTTATATATTCGTATGTTCATTTTGAAAGTAAAATTATTAGATTATACAGTACATACGAGACAGTGAAATGTTTGATAATTTTTATTTGAAAGGCAACAATAATACAGTGAGTGGTGCCACGTTTGTTGGTTGTGCGTTGAATTAGACAAGTCAGGACCAATGTTTCCTCTAATTTTGAATCACAATATGCAATACTTTTGTGCAATTTTTATACCCAATTTGTAAGATTCGGGAACATATAAGACAAGCATTACTGTGAGAACTGTCACTTTTTACATTTGTGTGTGTGTGTGTGTTAGATGAGTGGTAGGGGGCAGTGGTTATAAGAGGCCGTCACTGGGGGAACGGGCCTCTTTTCCATCGCCACCACTTAATGGTTTTAGTCTATCTCTGAGTTGTATAATTATCAACTACTGGAAATACTATTTATAATAAAGTATAATTGTTACAATTGGATAGTGAGTTATTATTACAAAGACTCAACTCAAACAACTCGAATGTACAGAGAGAGGATAGAACCACAAGGCAACTGGTGGTAATTGTAAAGTCAGAACTATTACCACAATATTACTGCTAGGGCTACTTGTAGGGCCTGGGTTTACCACGTTAGTATTAAGATGTACAAATAACACAAGAGAACTAATAACAACTAACAAGGAAGGAACATACTTAGGACATATTTTTCTTAATGAAAAATATGATATTTTACAAGGCATTTTGCAGGGTAAGATAAAAGGCTGCAGAGACATTGGTACAAAGAGATCAGAAGAATAAGTATTGTCAAAAATTGTATGTAGCCTATGATGCCAAATCGTGTACACCCTTACACCCGCATACCTAAGAGAGAACATCGGTCAGGATAGAATGATGTATCGCTATATTCCTATGTTGAATCTGAGAGGAAACAACATAATAAATTAGAACCCAAATAAAAATATATATCTAATTCAAATGTATTCATAAAAAAATCAAAAAACGACACGGTATTACACAAACACAATATATTTTATTAGATGTTCACATTATCGAAGAGATAGTGGTAGGCTTTGAATTCAGTTTATTTGGGGATACTGCTGTAGGATTCAGAAACGCGCCGTCACTTGCACGATATGGTTAATTGCCAGCGTTTGTATTTGCCATATTGCCAATTAAAGCATCTCAGGTACAAGATGCGCGTTATACGATTACAGGTATACGAGAATAACTATATATATTAATATGAACACGAATACCTACTCAATGTGGGTAAGTACATGACGATTCAAGCTTCTTTTCTGATTGCATGTAAAAGTGCACTCCAAACACGAAAACGGTTTCTCCCCAGTGTGAGTAAGCATATGGCTTCTTAAATTGCCTTTTCGATTACAAGTATAACTACATCGTGTACACGAAAATGGCTTCTCCCCAGTGTGAGTGAACATGTGATTTCTTAAGTTACCCTCCCGATTACAGGTATACGAGCACTGTGAACATGAAAAAGGTTTCTCACCAGTATGAGTGAGCATATGTCTATTCAAAGATGCCTTTTGATTACACGTGTAAATGCACTGAGAACATGAAAACAGCTTCTCCCCGGTATGAGTAAGCTCGTGCGTTTTCATGGATGCTTTGTGATTGCACACATAGGAGCACTGCGAACATGAAAAAAGAAATTCCATAGTATGAGTGAGCATATGGCTTCTTAAGTGGGCGCTTCGTTTACACGAATAAGTGCACTGCGAACAAGCAAAGAGTTTCTCAGATGTGTGTGTAAGCAAATGTCTTCTTAAGGATCCTCGCTGACTACATGTAAAAGCGCATTGTGCACATGAAAACGGTTTCTTTCCACTGTGATTAAGCATATGATTTCTTAAGCTCCTCTTATGGTTACACGAATAATTACACAGTGAACACGAAAACAATTTCTCTTCAGTATGAGTAAGGATGTGGTTTCTCAAGTTTCTTTTATGATTGCTCACATAAGTGCACTTTTCACATGAAAACAGGTACTCGCCAGTATGAGTAAGCATATGAACTGTTAAGTTGCCTTTCCTATTACACGTATAACTGCACTGTGAACATGAAAATGGTTTCTCTCCATTGTGAGTTAACATATGGACTCTTAAGCTACCTTTATGATTACAAGTATAACTGCACTGAGAACATGAAAACACTTTGTCTATAGAAGTGCTTTTGGCATCAAAGATGGTCTCTGATGCTGGTCGCATTCCAGGGATAGTAGATATCTCCAATACGGAATCTTGTAGAGCCAAGAGACCTGCAAGAAACATGATGTTGTTATCATTTTCAAAACTTGTCCAAGAGTCAATGAAATGTTAAAATACCATTTTATTTCTTTAGAAACGAGAACTTGTCAACCGAGGCAAGACTAGCGGCGCACAATAGTCGTGTTACCGACACTGATCTAAGACATGGAGATGGCAGAAGGGAAACAAAACTAGACTGAATGCAGGGAAATGAGATCAGGCATCCGATGCAATTATCGTACTTATTAAACAACTTACGATACAAATATGGTTGTGAGTTAACATTACCAATAGAAAATCAAGACCTGAATCTCTATTTAAGTAACCTACGAATTCATTGAGTCAGCTGTTTACGAGTAACATACTTAAATATTAATTTATTCAGGCGCATTGATTACGAACACTGCTGACAGTGGGTAGGAAATTCCAAAACGCATACAACTAGATATAGTTGCTATGAATTAATTGTAGAGTATATGAAAAGACAGTGACATCAAGTTAGAAGCTACGATTGTGTTGGTTCACACTCTTTACAATTTTTACGGCGGAGGCTTAGACGGTCCGCAGTAGCGACAAACAGAAAATGGACGCCATATAAATGTACTGCTAATAAACAAAAAAACTTCCACATTATGCGTAAATGCGACAGAATACAAAATAGTTTATCCTTGGCTTAAAATTGGGCCGAAAAAAACCTGGAAGAGTGCTATAATGGTGGATAGATGGGTTGTATCTGGCTGGAGAACTTGATTATAATTTATAATTATACAATAATTTATGAAAGTAGTTTTCTATTTCAAACTGACGTATATACAGCTCAAATGTCCTAGTAGTACTTAAGAGATCAAAGAGACAATTTACTTGTTTTCTTGATGTCATTTCTGGAGTACTCTGAGCACTCTTGCTTGACATCGGGGAATGCTACTTCTACATCAGCGTAGGGCGCTCCACCGCATTCCCCTTCATCGCCGCTGTTGGCTGCAGACTTCGGCTCAGGCTTGACAGCAACAACATCTTGGTCTACACTATCCATGGTTCTATGTTACCTTACCAAGTGCGAAGCACGAGTCGCGATGAACTTCAAATGGCGGCCAAATATAGATAACGAGCGGACCATAGACAATATCCTTTTATCATTTAAATGTGACTTTTCTACATTGTTATACCTCGTCGCGGAATGACGCGAACCTAGCGTATTAATTAGATATAGACAGAAGAAACAATAATGAAAGGAATTTCATTTTGATCATGCATGCAAACCACCGCCAACGAGACCATCATGACAGCAAGCCGTAGTCTGAACAAAAGACCTTCAGACAAGTGGCGGACGCAGTTGCCTAGTGACTGTCGACTAAAAATTGCTCACTAACTATTGAAGAAGCTGGCCATCTTTTTTGTCGTATTGGATTCATTGCTTTTACGGGAGAAGTATATGCTATAGTTTAAATTCAAGTGACAGGTATAACGACCAAAAAAAGAAGTTCGTTTCTACACTAAATTCTTGTCTAAGAAAGAACAATTAATTTACCAACAATTAGTTAGTTAACAATTTTATAACATTATTTTTGGTCAAGTAAGAGGATATGTAAACATTTTAAAGGGGGTATCCATTGAATAAATTTATTTTATAGTAAAGAACAATTGCCTCAGTCTGACTCGATCGTTACCTAATGACGTATTTTCCGCTTCGTCACTTATAACAAATGATCAGCGTTTTAAATATCGTAGTTTTTAATAGAAACTCGTCAGCTAAGGCAACACTTGCGGTGTTCAATGTAATCCGGGTACCGACTATAATTTATGGAAGTGAATCATCTTAGTAGCAGAAGGTCATCTTTTCATAGTGAATGGTATTCAAAGGGTTCAATTAGGTGATTTAGTCGTGTAAGACAAATGAGAAGACATATATATGTCCACGTATAATAGAAAATCTCCACGGAAGACTTGGCATGACCAAGTAAATAAGATCTTTGAAAATGGTGAAGTTAGAAGTCCCAACAAGACGAGTTTGCATAAGAAAATGTATTGTGGTAATTAAATATAATCTAAATAATTTAGCAGTCCTTTAAAATTGCAGTAAAAATGTATTTTTGTGGAAATATTACCCATACAATTCATGTATTAATATAAAATACTTAGCATTGGCGTAACTATAAAAATTGAGTAAAATACGAAAAGGAAAAGATAAAAATATTAAGTAGCACGTGGTACTGATAGTTGAATAAAATTGGACTCTCGTATCTTACAGTTTTAAGTTTTTTATCATCATCTTTATCATTACCTTATTTTAAGGAAACAAATATGATGATATTTGGACTCCCGACTGAGGAGGATTCGACAGGGCATTTCTATATTTTCCTGACTGGCACCTCTTCGGTACTAGTTGCCCAGTTACACAGCTAATTGAGCACACTTATAAAGAAATATTTTTAGGTACCTAGTCATATGCTCTCGCAATTGGACAATTACTTGCTTTGCTTAATCAAATCTTTCTGCTTGCGACAATGTTCTTGTCCCTAATCCAATAATATATTATTTACTACTGTATACATCGATCAAGGTTTCAGGTGTTTTCCTTATGAAGGTATATAAGAAATTATTATTTTAAAGTTTATAATTCAGTGTCATACTGCGGTAAAATTATAAACATATAATTATTAAATATCACAGAGCTATGTTCTGAATAATTACAACTTCACAATAAGAATGTGTTTTTCTTAATATTATAATTATTCCATCTAAGCGCTGCGAAAATAATCAATACAGAAATATAGTTTGTAAATGTATCAAGCTTGTATATGTATTTATATCGTTAACGCAGTTTTGAAAGTCGTCGTATGTATGCGTCATCGCGCAACAGCGAATCTAATTTATCTATGGTCATTGTTTGACAGGACTTGCGTCCTGCGTTCGCTGTGTGAGATTTCCAAGTATTTAATACCCTTCTCGCTACCTCTGTTGGTGAGTCGACACATCTACAATACCTAAATAGTATTCTAGAATTCTGTCGGTGCATTTTTATACAGCTTTAAATTCTTTAGCGATAAATCCAAAGTCTCATTATAGTTTACGCCTTCCTTGTTATTCCATAGATGATGACGTCGTATGGTGCCCGGTGTCGTGGTAGCGACGCCGCTTGTCTATGCTTTTATTTATTTATTTTGACATTGTGTATAAATAAAAGTGTTAAACACGTTTTATTTTTGAGTCGAATTTGATAGGAAACTAATATATTATACTACATAAATATTGAATAATGTACTGTACTGAATATATGAATATTATCTAACTTTGCGTTAAGTTGTTCTGACAATGGCGTTGAAAGATCGTTTAGGATATTATCTACTTTTAACGAAGTTACCTTGTCGCGCGGAAGAAATTTGAGTGATTTTATGTTGTTATACAGCTTTCTCCCTTAAATCTTAATGCTTTTCCCCCCACCAACCTCTTCCAATATCTTCACCTTGCTGTTATTTCAATTTACAACCGGAATTATCGTAATCTATTCCACGAAAAGTGAGACTCGGAGATCACATATTAATATAAATTTTTTATTATTAATGTGCATGGATTGACATGTATACGGTATGGGTACATATTTTATAATAAATGAATTTTTATAAAATGTACTATGCCTTCAATTTTGCCCAACTGCTTGCTTGATGTTATTTGACTTCTTGTCCCTTTGTCTAACATGTAACATTTCAATTTCAGTGTTTGTAGAACAGAGAAATAAATAATAATGTACAGCGCTGTCCCTGTCTTCAAGCCTGAACCAGGCTCTTATGATGAAGTGAATGTAAAAGTAGAGAGAACTTCGCCAAATTCCGCAGTCAAGACTGAGCTGGATTTTACAGAGTTGCCTATCGAGTTTGAGGCGAGATCCGAACCCGATGATGTCTCTCACATCTCATTCAGCGATGTAAATATAAAAAGAGAAATTGAAATACATTCTCCAAGGTCTCTTGCTGATAGAACTGATACCTTAATCCCAGATGCAATGCCGGAATACTCAGATAACTCTTGGGTAGACCAGGGTAAGGAAACACATTAATTTTCATGTTAACATTTTTATTAGAACGCATTCTTATTGTGATATTGTAATTATTCAGACCATAGGTCAGTGATATTTTAAATATGATTTATATGTACTAATTAGAAAGATATACATATAAAATCAATTTTATCGAAAAATATTGTTGTTGCGCCATCGGGATTCTATCCTGGATCTCTTTCCTAACGGGGAAGGTGCTTTATCCAATTATGCTACAGCGATAATATTTTTAGCGACAAATTTTCGAACCTATACCTATGTTAACTTTTTGATATTATTTGAAAGAGCCATCTATCTTGTTGATTTTGTATGTATATCTTTCTAATTAATATATTTAAAATATCACAGAGCTATGTACTGAATAATTCCAACTTCACAATAAGAATGTGTTCTCCTAATAATAAAGTTGTATCAATGTGCCCAAAATTTAATAAAAATGAATTAATAATTCTGGCGTCTGCTATCGACACGTCCAATGTGCAGAGTTCGTAAACAGATATTGAGTTGTTAATCTTTAAATATGAATTTTTCTTTTAAAGTTTGGATCATCGCACATAATATAGTTAACATATTTCTGATTTTGGGCCCGTAATAATAAATCTCATACATTTTATTTGTATTCAAATCTACAGTTGTTGTTCTAAAAAAATATTAATATAAAGTGCTAAATATAAAATAGACTTCTATTTTTTTTTTACAATTTGTGATTGGTGTTATATTAAAGAGAAAATTATTGTTAGATTTTGATACAAATATTCATTTTCGATCAAAATATCAGTTACAAATCCCTAATTTTTTAAAGGCACGACATATTGGCAGCTATTCATGTCTCGTGGGGTTTGACAATCAAACGTTGCGAATTATTTTTATATACCTATTGTTACGTGTCGCGGTGGCACCGGTAGAGCGAACGCCAGCGCATCACACCACCGGCTTGGCTCAGTCTGTGGGTGTTTGTGTGTTAGATGTCTGAGTGGCTGGTTCGAATGGATAAGAATGTTCTAAATAATGGAAAACACTGTATATGATAAACAATATAATTAGCACAAACAAGAGTTTGCCCGACAAATAAATTGCACGATTTAAATTATGATTCCTTTCACCATCACACGTCCAAAGAATGGAGGACACTTGTTATGATTTTGTCACACAATTTAACTACAAGTTTAGAGAGGGTGGGTTCGCACTAGATTATCCGGTGTGATTTGCGTCACGGCGACAGTACCAAAATTCCTCTCGCCATCCGAGAAGTTCCAAACGTCGCTATCTGCAACCTCTCTGAGTGAGGTGACCTCGACACGCTCTGCCACCGCTCACAGTTAGTCTCCCCGCTAGTCTCAGCAAAGATATTCTTCTCAGGTTCCAAGGCTCAGACTCTTGAATCCACCGCACCTAATACAATCCTATCTTTGCGATGTCTTTTTCGCTATTTTTCCCAGCGAGACACCACATAACGCTCCATTCACGCCGCGCGCACCGACCCCGTGTCCCTTCCGGTCGGCATATTCAGTGTCGTCGCGCATATTTAAAATGTCACATCATGTAAATCTCATCGTTATTTAGTTGATATTGTAGTAAATTTGTCACGAAAACTGCGTTTAAAGTTGTCGTAACATTTTTATATGCATCGTCAATAGAGGATGGTATAATTCAACTCTAAACATTTTAATGTAAATAGTAATTCTATAATACAAATACATTTTTTGCAGATTTATTGAAGCCACCGGATTCTACTATGACAAACCCGACTATGCCACTAACTACTCCCGGACAAGAACCACAATTGGAACCCACGCTTAATGCCAAAACATTACCAATTCTCAGCTGTGTGAAACTATTTTCCTGTTCTCGATGCACTTATTCGTGTAACCAGAAAGGCAATTTAAGAGTCCATATGCTTTCCCACTCTGGGGGAAAACTGTTTTCGTGTTCACAGTGCAATTATACGTGTAATAGAAAAGACAACCTAAGAAACCATATATTTACACATACCGGAGATAAACCGTATTCATGTACACAGTGCACTTACACCTGTAGTAGGAAATATGACTTACGAAGACACGCGATTACTCATACCGGGGAGAAACTGTTTTCATGTACACAGTGTGCTTATTCGTGTTATTATAAACACAACTTATCAAATCATATGAAAACTCACTCTGAAGATAAACCCTATTCCTGTTCACACTGCACATATTCGTGTAATCGTAAAGGTCTGTTAAGAGTCCACATGTTAACTCACACTGTAGATAAATTATTTTCCTGTTCACAGTGCAATTATTCGTGTAAGCAGGAAACCACCATAAAAAAACATATTCGTACTCACACTGGGAAGAAACTCTTTTCCTGTTCACAGTGCATTTATTCAACTAATAGGAAAGACAACTTAAGAAACCATTTACTCTCTCACACTGGAGACAAACCGTTTTCATGTTCACAGTGCTCGTACACCTGTAGCAGAAAATACGACTTAAGTAGGCATATGATTTCTCACACTGGTGAGAAACCATTTTCATGTTCTCAGTGCACTTATACGTGTAATATGAAAAGCAATTTAAGAAGACATATGCTCGCTCATACTGGCGAAAAACCGTTTTCATGCACAGAGTGCAATTTTTCATGTAATCATAAAAGCAATTTAAGAAATCATATGCTTACTCATACAGGGAAGAAACCTTTTTTATGTTCACAGTGTACTTATTCGTCTAATCGGAAAGGCAACTTAACTGTTCATATGCTTTCTCACTCTGAAGAGAAACTGTTTTCATGTTTACAGTGCTCTTATTCGTGTAAACAGAAACGAAGCTTAAAAATTCATATGTTTTTTCACCTCAGTGAAAGACTTCAGAGGAAATAAAATAAGTAGTGGCGTGCGACAGGGATTCTTTTCTCATCCATGTTATTTAACTTATATTCCGAAGAAATATTCATTGAAGCCATTCAAGGACTTGTTATAAATATAAAGATTCTGAATAATCTGCGTTATGCAAATGATACGCGGTACTTTTAGCGAGTAACATTGAAGTTTTACAACCTTTGCTGCACCAAGTAGTGAACGCAAGTAAGACTTTTGGGATAGAACTTGATGTATCGTTGGGCTTTAGTTCTTGACCAATCATCATATATTATTATATTGTTGGTCACTTTGAAGGAGGCGGGGATGGAAATGAATAGGCGATCATTAAATACATATTTACAATTTGTTATACATTAATCAAATAAAAACCTTAGGCTAAATTCTTAATCGAATTTATGGTCTACTTAATTATAATCTTAAATCTATGGTAATTATCCCGTCGAATACTGCTAGGGGCGACTGCAATGTCATGGAAGTGGACGGACGAGGTTCAATCGCCGTCGCCTCCACTCTCGGCTCATGTTCATCGGTGGCGGGCCTCCGTCGCTGTCGCCGTTGTTGTGGTCGGCTACCATTGCTGACCCGTCTTTATGGGCGCCAGTGCCCATTCCTCTGATAGTCTGCGCCGCTGGCAACCGCTAGCTTAGTTGCCAGCTGGATCGGACGCTCATAGCCTCGTTTTTCGTCTTGCTTTTCTTTCGTCCTGGTACTGGCCGGTCTCGGCCGCTGGTCGCCAACCGGCCGATGGCTGACGAACTTCGACTTCACTCCACTCACCTTCTGATTTCTGCCGGGATTTTTACTATTACTGCCCGCTGATTTCAAGTGAACTCCCCCGATCACTTCCTTAACTGAATTATTCCGACTGCTTTCTCTTCATCGCCGTGTCCTGCCTTTTTAAGTACCTCAAGGTGTGTCCTCAACATGTCCCTCGGTCTATCCGTTAGACGGTGATTGATCGGGTTCTTCTCTGTAGCTACCAGAGGCTGGTAGCATCCTACACCAATACCGGTCACGCCTACAGATGTGTCATTCTGTTAAATGCCTCTCGGCACGGCGGGGTGATTTATAGCTTTATTGGCCCTGAGAACAATGTCTTTCGTTAATAATTATTTTGGGATCTTCCGCACGAGATGCAAGACCCCTTTCAGCTGGCCAATTGCGGTCGTCGTAAACGCATCCTTTCCCGGCGATATATCATTATTCAAAGATTACGTCGCCGACAGTATGCAGTTAAGATTAATCGCATTTCTCAGGGGTGGACCGTCATAAAATGTTCCCTAGACCCCCAACAAAGCAGCAAGTTCATTTTTATTGTTTACTCGGTCTTATTGTCCATGCAAATCCCTTAAAGAAAATGCACCGCATTCAGATTAGCCGTTAAGTAGTCTATTCTTTATTAATCCTACGGAGAATTCGCGACACACTAGGCCGGGCACATCAAACTTAATACAACTAAAACAACATATATGCTCATCAGCTGACAATGAAAGTTTTTTTATTGCTGGAAAGATATTTGGAAAAGATACAAAGTGTTATATATCTGGGTTGCAATATAAATGAAATATGGGATTCTTATGTTGCAGTGAAATGCCGCATTGAGTAAGCTCGTGCAATCTTCATCCGAAATCCGCCTTTCTGCGTAAGTTCTGCGTCACAATAATAAAATTAGAACTTATAAGCCAAAAATTATTAATTATCGCTCTAATAAAAAAAATACCCACTTTGATTAGTACTCTATAAGTGGTTTACTTATTTAGTTTTATCTGATTTTTGTTTTTTTCACTATTAATTGAATTATTTGTTATTACCTTTCATTGTATCCATTACTTTATGACTTACATTACATCAGTTGATATGATTTAGTCGTTTTCTATATATTTCTTGTATATCTCAAATTTTTTTAAATATAAATACCATTTTAATTATTTTTATCATTTTGCATACATTATTTTTCTGATAAAAAAATATGTTGACCCTGTTTTTTTAGCTTTGAGAATAGTGAAACTACTTGTGAGCGTTTCCAATATTTACACACGGAACCAAGACGAGGATCCTCGAAATTACAAAACTCAAAGAGCAATAGAAAGTGTCATGCACAGCGGCGTAACCATATGAATGCGGTGCGTTGGGGGCATCAAATAATGGCCCAAAAGGTTCACACAATATGTATTTTATTTCATTTGAAAACTATGTAATTTCTTCTTATGTAATGTGAGATTAAATTTAAAATCTTCATCGCACTGTACATCACCGATTTCTGAGATTTAGCCTTCTTTTTTTAGTAGCGCTCTATCTCTTCCTTTTGTACGATGCATTGATTCACGTTGATTTGCATACATTTTTCTTATAAATTCTGCTGCAATTTTTTTGAGAATTGTATAAATATACAACATAACATTAAAATAGTACGGTATGTAGTTACCCACAAGCTTGGGTACTAGGATATCCAACTGGCGTCCAAGACTTGGGCAATCAGGATGATAACGGTGGGATTTTTGTGGAGGACAAGAACACACTATTATCACAAAAGACTTCTGCAACCATTTATTTATGATATCATTAATGTACGTATAGAGACAGAATAATAGTTGCTACATGTATAGATACTGAATAGTAGTGGTGGCGAGTTCTGATTTGTTCTGTATATATATGAAAAGATAGTACAGTCAAATGCGCTAACTTTGCCTCGCGGGGTATCTTTGCCCATAAGGGAAGATTTAAGTTCAACTTGAAATATTAAAAATAATATTGAATATGGTAATAATATTTCGCCTGTAGTAGAAAATTCAACATTATTTTGACAATACTACAAATCAGCTTCGTTTCTAATGTGAGTCAGTCGCCTGTTAAAGCTTGTGCAGTCGTTTTGTGGTGCCAATTTTGCGTTTCACAAGTTGGTCGAAAACTTCTCAATGGAAAAATTCAAGGGAATAAATTTTACATACACTATTAAACTGGTAGTAACAGAATATTTCTAGAATAGTTTTATTAGAATTATTTATTTTAAAACCTTAGAAATGACGCTGGGCAATGTTACGAGTAAATATTCAGTCTGCTTTACGTCAACTTTGCCCACCACAAAACATGTCGCAGGGTTATCACTCGTAACTATATTTAATACATTTTTCTATTGAGCTAGATAGGTGGTTTTTTAACCGTGCTTAATAATAACATCACAAGACCGTGGTTTTTATTAACATGCAATAGATATATTAATAAATCTACTCTAAGTTTTTTTCATTAGTTCACCTTTATTATTTGTCAGAACGCAAAATGCCAGTAAAAGTAAACCTCGCATCCGGGCAAGGAATAGCAGAAGAAAGTTGGGTTCCTGAATATATAAAAATATTAATAAAATGGTATCTGTAAGTTTTATGCGAAAAATAAAAAAAATATATTCTACTAGCCTCAAGTTAAAGACGAGTCTCGAGTGTATTTATTTGATATTGTCAAAATATTATCAATTTCTATTGGATCACTAAAATTTAACAATGATATGAATAATTTAAATATTCAGTAAGGTTCAATAATAATAATGTAATATCCAGTAAAACACTTTGATTGGGTATGAATATTGTGAAATGAAAGCAAATACAAAGTTCCTTCGATCATTCTTCGACAATTTTTATATATTAAGCAAAATACATAAAACATATGTTATTGATTTTTGTAAAATACATGTATGAAGATGTGAAGTATTACAATATGTTCTTTATTACCTACCTGCTTAGGTTAGTTATACGAAATTACTTATTATAGTTACCACCTACTCATTTACAAATTAATATTGTATTCGTTCATTCAATATTTTCGTAGAATCGACAATATTGTTGCTATTTTATTGTTCTGCAGTTCGTAGTTTGGTGGCAGCCCTAATCTGTTGAAGCCGCTAGTATGAAAAAAGGCGGAGATGGATTGGTAACATTGCCCAATCATTTTTTGGCTTACGTATTGTTAATTATACTTCCGTATTTATTTACAACCTAGTCTTTTCCTGGACAATTACAATATATATTATTTATAGGTCAGTAAAGGGCGTATTTCGATGAAAATAAGAAGTGGGCAAAGTTGGCTGAGATTGCAGGTAATTTTGCCCACATAAAAAAAATCGAATTTTGTCCTTTTTTATTGCATTTTTCGTGCGTTTGTTTTCAAAAATCCAATTGTGCGATCATGTTACTGTCTCTTGTCATTCAAAAAATATATCCTTTCTTAATATATTTTCGAGAAATATCAAGTTTTATGAAGAAAGTGACCAATGTTGGAGCATTTCACGGTACAAGACAAGCAGTCGCACATGCTCTTGAATCTGACTCTCGCCCAACATAATGAAATGGTTTGAAACCTTTTGAAATGTTATAGAATTTTTCAGATTTATCGATGTCATCGAACGTCGTATCTGTTTGTTTATTGTGGTCGCGATAAATAACGATCGGTATGCATCTGTTGGTCATTCTGCTCTGCGTACAAAATACATATAACAAAATAGTTAAGGAGCTCGTGGGTACTAGAAATTATATTAAATCAAAACGTAACGTAGGTATTCGTGGACAACTACTTCTAATTGGAATTTTTCAATGAAATTCTAACACTAGACTTACGCAGCGTGGAAATAAAACTAATTTACACCACACCTACAAACTATACCGTCTCAGCCTCATTTTTTTTCTTCTAGTCCTGTTCATCACTGATGACTGATCATTGGTGGAGAGATTCATCATCATTGGTGGTGGCCTTTCAGATTTCATTCTGACCTCAGTCCGGCTCGCGAACGTGGGAGCTGCTCCGTAAATCTGGACCATGAGGAAAGCTTAGCATCTGCTTCGGCGTCCTCATCTATCGTGATGAATTTCACGGCTCGCGCGTGGGGCTCTCGTAGTTTCTCACTCTCGAGGGAACCTCCGTTACTCAGATTTGATTTCCATGCAGCCTCATGCTGACACGAGATGTGAGGACTCCTCGTTTGTGGAGATGCAGTAGGTGACGGGCAGACTCCCGTCGAACTCTTTCAACTGCATCGGAAGACTGGGCGAACTCGGTCGAAATGGAAGAAAAAAGAAAAGAGGGGTGTATCCAAAATTTATAAACCTTGCGCATGGCAGTGGTGTTTCCGGTATTGGTTGTGGGGTGGGGATGCCGGTTTGTGGCCGGCATCACCCTATAACAAATTATGGCTAAAATATCAACATGCATAAGGAAATATGAAGGCGGATTTTAATTTTAACACTATTTGATATGAACGCAACGTTGTGGTCGTTGCGCAATCAAGATTTGTGATGGTCGCAAGGAGATGGCGGGAGGTTAAATTAAATTAACACGAACTTTTATATATACAAAATTACACCTTTATTACAATACAAGGAAATATAGAAAAAAAAAAGGAAAATTCTTATTGCTACTTATATCTAACCTAAATTAAATGCGGGCGCACTAATTGTTCAATTGTTTTTCCCACTCACTTTTGTCTGCCTTCACGTTTCATTGCATGGGCACGTGTGGCCCGCCGCGGGCGCGCGCGACACGCGGCATCTGGAGCCCGCATGCCCGAGATGCTACCGTAACATACTCGATGAAACGTCACACATGTAACACGGTTACATCACGCACGTTTCGTAACAAAAGTTTCATTTGGGTAGATGCAGTTTAAAAACAAGCGTATCATAAATGTCTATGATGCCTAATTTCTATGGTTTTTCGAAATTTGACGTTTGTCGTTACTATGGATTCCTGCGTCACCAGAAGAAAACATCTTGTTTAAATGAATATTCATAATTTTTCGCATTATTAAAACCAGTTCATATTCATTGTGTGCTGAGGGTTGCCGACTGCGCCCAACGCAGAATGTCCATTACAGGTAACCAGTGGCGCAACTATAAAATGCAAAATGGAAACAATGACCTCTGTATATTTTTTTATGGGAATAGAATACAATTACACTTTATGTTCATACTTTTATCATCATCATCATCATCATCGCCTCCGTATCCTAATAAGTTCGCGAACCCAAATACTTGACAAGGCTTTTCCATCTTCCCCTGTCTTGCGGTGTTTCGGTACTAGTAGACCAGTCACAATTTTGTTAAATTAAATAGTGTGTTTTTAGGCACTCCAATAGGACTAAAGATGACAGCTGGAAGGGTTCCCGGGTCCGGTAGAAGCTAGGGCTCACTTGTCGGTCCCACCAATCAAAACTAATAAAAATACGCGACAGTAATTCAATAAAACTTTCAAAGAAATTTATGCAGTATAAAAAAAAGAATTGTTTATATTTGAACCTTCCAGCGCTGTATTTATTCATATAAAACTTATGAACATAATTCCATGAAATACATAGTTATATTAGATAGTAGACAAGAAAAAAAACAATTAATTTAATAAAAAACAAAAAAATATACAAGGTAATGAACATATCATTACAAAAAAAAACAATATAGATCTGAGAAATATATATATATATATGAGTTGTCAAGCAAATACGTAGATCGAAAATTGATGGTAAATGAAGATACAGTAGTTTAAGGCAGTCACTCTGGGATCGAGTCATCTAAAATAATTCCAGAAGAGGGACAGTGGAAGAGACAGATAGACGAGTGAAGTTGCAAAACGCGAGATATGGATAGAGAAAGGCAGGCGCGTAGGTAAAGATTTCCAACCCACGCAGTCCAGTCCAGCAACATGGGACTGTGAGAGTTGGTATGGTTGTATTGCATTATATTAATGTTTGCGGAAAAAATCATATTATTAATATAAGTACGGGTAATGTTGACACTGTGAACAATGTAGTTGCTCGATTAATATAATATATTATTTCATAATTATCCGCCTACGCCTGCAAACGCCCCTTTCTTCACTCTTCTAACGGGCGGCATCTCTTCGTGGCAAAAAACAATTTTCAAAGCACAAATTCCTACGAAGAATTATAAGTATAAGTTTCGATTACATTTCCAGGTTTAAGTGGCACAGATCCAGAATCTGCAGTGACCATGGATGCTGATCCGCATCTCCCCGCCGTCAAGCCTGAACCAAGATCACCCGCTGGAAATGGGGATGAAGAAGTAGGCAATCAGTCATTTTTCCCTAATGTAAAGATGGAGTATCCGTTCGTTAAAATGGAGGCGGTATTCCGAGAATTGCCTATTGAGTTTGAGCCGAAAACTGAAGCTGAGAATGATTTTCCATTCGCAGCCAGAGAAAATGATTCCACTGAATTAACAGTTAAAGAAAATATTACAAATAATTCAGTAATGGACGAAAATCTAACTCACCCGCGCATTCCTGCCCTCAGGCCAGAGCCAGACTATAAAGATGTAGGTCCCTACACTGATATCGATATATCATACTCTGATGTAAAACATGAAAGCTCTCAGTACTCCAAGAATGCCGAACAACATACTGGTAATTAAAAAATAGTTTCCTTTAAATAATATTAATGTAATTCTCGACAGACTACATGATAATGGATAGTCTGCAGTGATCTTCAACCTATGATGTGAAATGTTTTAATATATCAGGTCGTCTACCTCCATCTACGGGGTTTGATCTATGGCGACTCGTTTTCTCGAGATATTTGGTTAAAGAAAAAACAGGTGAATCTGTTTTTAGCTATTTCGTTACCTGCTGCCCATTATGATCCTTCACGTTCATATATATATTGGGTTAAAAACCTATAGATCTAAATACCGTCCAAATAAATATTTTAAATAAACAATATTTGGATTGCTCAAAATATTCATAATACAAAAAAATAACTATTAGTTTTAAAAAAAATGTATATATATATAACCACTGGTATTTTGTCGCTCGATTCCGACTAGTTTTGGAGCGAATTCCTACATCTTTAAAGCAATTTAAGCAGTGAGTTTAATATTACGTATGTAGTGTATGTTCTAGTGTAATACTTCTTGACACTGCCATACTTCTTAATTAATGGTTACTTAACCAGCTGGTTACAACTTGGATACTAACAATATATCATGTGTACCGCAAAATGGCGTCTTTTATCTCAAATCTAAAACGAATCACTACAGACAACGTGATAAATATTACCTTTTAAGTTTGTTAAACCTGCATTTAAGAATAGTATTAGTACCTGCTGTTAAAGTTATTCATATATTTAATTTTCTCCGCAGGACCTCTCCGGGGAACACAAAATTCCGTTTTTAAACCCTCAACTGTGCCTGTGATCAACTCTGAACCATCGCCAGAATACAACGTCCACGTGCAACGTTCAAGAGGTCGCACGCAACAGCTCACACGAGTCCAACTCTTCTTGTGTTCTCTCTGCACTTATACGTGCAAACGAAAAGCAGACTTAACGAGACATAACAAGACTCATACTGGAGAAAAACCGTTCTCTTGTCCGGACTGCACTTATTCGTGTAATAGGAAAGTACATTTGAGAGATCACATGCTGACGCACGCTGGAGTGAAACTGTTCTCGTGTTCACACTGCCCTTATTCGTGTAATCGCAAAGGACAATTGACAAGCCACATGTTTATTCATAGCGGAGACAAACCTTTTTCGTGTTCTCTCTGTCCGTTTACGTGTAAACAAAAAGGAGTTTTAACAAGCCACAGCAAGACTCACTCTACAGAAAAACCGTTTTCATGTCCTGAATGCGCTTATACATGTTGTCGAAAAGGAGTTTTAAGAACGCATATGAATAGGCACGCTGGTAATAGATTAATTTCGTGTTCACAGTGCACATATACATGTTATCTAAATCAAGATTTACAGAGTCATATGATTACGCACACTGGAGTTAAACCTTTTGCGTGTGGACTCTGTGATTTTAAATGTCGTCGGAAGAAGGTCTTGATTCACCATATTACGTCTCTACATCCCAAGGAGACACAGTGATGTACTTTGACTTACTGAAATATGGCATTTAAAATGTATTCTAAATTGAACTGAAATTTTATTCGTGATTTGCATATAAAGGGGGTTTTTAGACCAAAAAATTAACGTTTATTGCATAAAATTTAACTTGTATTTATTTAATTTATTTATTAATAAATTAATAGCCTATTTTTTAAAAAATGTTTTCTATCTCTTTGATAACTTCAACAATAGTCCGATAACCTATCCTTTTTTAATGTACAGCTATAACGTTTTTCTATTTGATAAATATCCTAATGGAATCTTTCTTCATGTACCTCCAAAACAGCTCCCAAGTTTGGAGTGACAAAATTAAAATTTGAGTGGAGGTATTCATTTTTGCTTGACGTGGTGTAACCTAATACGTAGTATAGAGAAATTATATAATTTTATTAGAAATTAAAGGATTTGTTCCCCTGTTGGACCTTAACCAATCTCTTGCGCGGACGCGTGACTCGAAGATTGCGCAATTCGTTCGGTAGATCCTATTCGGCGCAGGATCTACGACTTTTTTACAGTCTCATTATCATAAAAAATTAACGTACGAAACAAAAGCGTTCGTATTATATGTAATTCTACTCGTTATAAACTCAGTAATGCATTCGTTGGATACACAACCGCCAGGGGACAGCTGTCATATGAGTGGACAACTTTTCTGTCGTACCCGATTCTCTCGATATCATTCGCTACTATTCGGTTCTGTAGTTTCTTCATTTGTAAATAATTGTAGCGCCTAATTCCATAGATAAAAACGTAAATTTTGAAAGCAAATGTACAAAATGTTTGTTTTTTATTTTTTAACGAGACAATTCTGTAATTGCTTTTCATGTTAATATCGTTCTGGCAGACATATTGGATTTAAGATCACGTGATCATCAACGAGCGTTGGTGATTGGCTGATTTCATTTTAGGGGGAATAGCAACTTTTACTCTGTCTACTTTGGGGTATTTTGGAACTGACCCTGATTTTTGACATTCAACATCAATGGCTGGCTTTTGTGAGAAACGATGTGTTTTGCATGTAGCTGATAAAAAAAGTCTATAAAACTGCATATTTAACCGTTGGAATTCGGTGTATCGCAAGTGCGTACTGTGTCTTTCTTTGTATTTTTATTAATTATTAATAATTCATAATTATTCTTAACTATTAATCCAAAAATGAGTACGAATAATTCGTCAATGTCATACAAGTTATTCAAATACACATATCCGATCTATACAAATAAATTTTTATTAAGGAAAACACATTCTTATTGTGAAGTTGTAATTATTCAGAACAGACGGTCTGTGATATTTTAAATACTAAATTAATGTATTAATTATAAATAAACATATAAAATCAATTTTGTCGAAAAATATTCTTTTTGCGTCACCGGGATTCGAACCTGGATCTCTATTTCCAATCGGGGGAAGTGCACTACCAATTGTGTGATAACGCCAGTATTTTTCTTGACAAATTTTCGAACCTATATGTTACATTTTTCAAATAAATACACCTGTCGTTCCATTATTTGAAAGCCATCTACATTATTTTTACAGAATAAAGTTCTGAATAATTCCAACTTCACAATAAGAATGTGTTCTCCTAATAATAAAGTTGTATCAATGTGTCCAAAATTTAATAAAAATTAATTGATAATTCTGGCGTCTGCTATCAGATCACTCAAAGGTATTTGAGATTCCGTCAAAATAAGGTAGATGGCTCTTTCTAATAATGGAACGATTAAATGTATTCATATCAAAAAAGGTTCGAAAATTTGTCGCCAAAAATATTGTCGCTGTGGCATAGTTAGATAATGCACTTATCCAGAGGGAAAGGATCCAGGTTCGAATCCCGGTGACGCAAAAACAACATTTCTCGACAAAATTGATTTTATATGTATATATTTATAATTAATACATTAATTTAGTATTTAATGAAAACTTTTATATTGCAGTTTACTCTAAATATGTCTCTGTTAGTAATAAACATATTACAACGCCAGAAAAAAGGAATAACGTATACCGTACCTCACGGGCGTGAGAACTGATTATTTGCTTAATCCGTGCTTCCATTCATTTTTAAGTATGTCAATATTCTTACCGGTGGGCTGATAGTCTTTCTGGAAGACTCTGAGCATTCCTCTTTAATATCAGGGACCGATATTTTTATATCAGAATGCTCCACCGCTTACTGCTTCGTCGCTGTCTACTTCAACACATTTCCATACCATTTCTGAAATATTAAAAAAATTATATGTCTCGTCACCTCTGCAAATAATATTTTTTCCTACGTATTTCTTCTTCGTTGTTTTCTACAAAGTTACTAAATACATAAAACAACAATCTTATCAATGTTTCTAAATATTCTACTACAATTCGAACCGTGCTATTTCTATCGTGTGTGGGGGAGGGCTTCGACAAAAGGTGTGTTAAGAAGGTGACACATTTTTAATATCTTGTTTTTTTTTTAAATTACTTATTATTCATTTGAATATTAAAATATAATTAACACATCATAGGTGTTATCATTAATATTACATTCTTGTAAAATAAGTTTTACATTTGTAACTTATTAAGGCAGCGACACAGCAGCGGTAAATTCTTACAGATTCCATGGATGTCGGTAATATAAATAATAGGCCAAAGTCGTGATATTAAACAATTTATTTCTTCTTAAAAAGATTTTGACGGCCACAGGTATCTTTCAATAACATAATATCTTTTTATGATAGAATACTGTTGGACACTTCAGCGTGATACTTTTTAAGAAGTGATCAATACATAGAAATCGTTTAAAAAGATTATTTATTTACTAAAATCTCGTAGTCAGATTCAGCAGTCTTGACAAAAATGCCGAAATGGATAAATTTTTGTTTTCAATAACTTTTATTTAGGTTATTATTGCAAATGATTTATTCCAGTACATTTAAGTGCATAACTTCTACAAATATAGCATCTCACAAGATGACATAGACCAACTACACGAGTAAGCGCACAGCTAACATAAAAACCGTTCGTCTCACGAAGTGTGTTTGAGTATATGTCTCATTAACCCCTTCTTTCGACAGCACTTATAATCGCATAGTCCACAAGCGAAAGGTTTGATTCCAGTATGTGTAATCAAATGAGTCTGTAAGTCTTGTTTACGATAACACGTATAAGTGCAGCGTGTACATGAAATCAGTCTATTTCCAGCGTGTCTGTTTATATGCGTTCGTAAGTCTCCTTTTCGACAACAGGTATAAGTGCATTCGGAACATGAAAACGGTTTATCTCCGGAATGAGTCTTGTTATGCCTCGTTAAAGTTCCTTTTTGTTTACAAGTAAAAGTGCACTGGGAACACGAGTAAGGTTTCTCTCCGCTGTGAGTAAGCAAGTGACTCGTTAGTTGTCCTTTACGATTACACGAATATGTGCAGTGTGAACAAGGGAACAGTTTCAATCCTGCGTGCGTCAGCATGTGATCTCTCAAATGTACTTTTCGATTACAAGTATAAGTACAGTCCGGACAAGAGAACGGTTTTTCTCCAGTGTGTGAATTGTTATGTCTCGTTAGATCGCCTTTTTGTTTACATGTAAAAGTGCAGAGAGAACAAGAGAAGGATTTATTTCTAGTGAGCGTGCGAAGTTTTGAACGTTCTTTCGCGGCGTATTTGTCATTGTACTCTGACGGTGGTTCAGGGTCGGTCTTAGGCACAGTTGTGGCTTTGGGAACGGAATGTTGTCTCCTCCGGAAAGATCCTGTCGAGAAAATTACATGTATGAATACCTTGAATTTCCAGATGCGTTATTCTATTGATAAAAATGGCTTTATTTTGCAGATACATGCTTTAGCCACTGACAAAACTGGATAAGACTGATTATTTATAAAATACAAGCGCACTGTGATTTAGTATTAGTGTGAATTTCATAATGTATGGGTGTACGGATGGGATATAGCCGGATATTATTTATCTTATTATGTGTTAGAAATTGTTTTTAATTTGAATTGAATATTGCTGTTGATACCGCGACTCGAACCTGGATCTCTTCTTATTCACAATAAGAATGTTCTCCTTAAAAATGTATAAGTTGTATTAAAGTTTCCAATATTTAATAAGAAAGAATTATTAATTAATACTGGCTTCTCCTATCGAATTTTATTCAAAGGTGTTTGAGACTTCTTTTTCAAATACTGGAACGACAGATGTATCAATTTGAAAGTGCAACACATAAGTTCGAAAATTAGTCGTCAACTTAATGTGTTGTTGTAGTATAATTGGTTAATGGCTTTCTTCGGATAGGAAGAGATTCAGGTTCGAATCCCGGTTTCAACAACAATATCTACAACAAAATTTGTATATCTTTCTAATTAATACATTTAATTTGTAATAAAAATATCACAGACCAACGTTTTGAATAAAAAAATGTACGTGTTCTACTTAAAAATTGTGTATTGTTTAAAAAGTATGTTAAATCAGGAAACAGTGGCGTAACTATGCCAATGCATCCAGCGCAGTGATTAGGATCCACGTTAGACAGGAGTCCAAAAAGTTCAGCAATCCATTTGGCATTTATATTTTTGCGAGTATCCATACACTTGGTAAATAATGTAGTTATCCATAGCAAGAAATGGAATTATAAAATTATTAACCCATTCCCCGCGGGTGACTCGTGCATGAGTCGCGCCTTACATGCCCACAGCGCGGGTGACTCAAATACGAGTCACCGTGTTTTGCCCGCCACTAGTGCGTACATAAGCGCTGAGGAGCGGTGAAAATCATACCGTGAAATGCTCCAACACTGGCCGCTTTTTTCAGAAAATTTGATATTTCTCTAAAATATATTAAGGAAGGATATATTTTTTAAATGACAAGAGACAGTAACATGATCGCAGAATTGTATTTTTGAAAACAAAAACAGGGAAAATACAATAAAAAAGGTTCACAATTCGATTTTTTTTATGTGGGCAAAATTACCTGCATTTATAGCCAACTTTGCCCACTACTTATTTTCATCGAAATACGGCCTTTACGGACCTATAAATAATATATATTGTAATTGTCCAGGAAAAGACTAAGTTGTAAATAAGTACGGAAGTTTAATTAACAATACGTAAGCCAAAAAATGGTTGGGCAATGTTACCAAGCCATCTCCAAATTGTGAAACACAAAATTGGCACCACAAAACGACACCCCGTCTGCACAAGCTTTAACAGGCGACTGACTCACATTAGAAACAAAGCTGATTTGTAATATTGCCAAAATAATGTTGAATTTTCTACTACAGGCGAATATGTTACCATATTCAATACTTTTTTTAATATTTCAAGTTGAACTTAAATCTTCCCTTATGGGCAAAGATATCCCTAGAGGTAAAGTTGGCGCATTTGACGGTACCAAAATTATTTAGAATCTTTGTCCTACCGACATCTGTCGATACCCATCTTATAAACAAACACGAAATAATAAATGTCCTCGTATCATTCAGTATTTCTCAGGTATTCAAATTCTCAAACTCAGTTTATCTGTGTAGAATAAAACGCGTTTCAAACTATAGAGTTAAACTTAACGTCAGTCTTTAAAAGCTTGTAAACAGTGAGCATTAGTCTCAGAAATCAGATCACTGCTTCACTCTAGTACGTATGAATATCACCACAAATACCACTAGTGATGGTGTAGGGCACTGTTGTATTCTCTCATGGATATTTATTTTGTAATTATGGTTCCGATTTCTGTATTTATTTATGTTCGTGAGGATACTTGAGAACATTTGTTATCGATTTCTTAAAAAACAAATCATAAATATGTTGTATTATCGTAATGTAAAGTCGTAAATTTATAATGCTACCAAAGAGTGCCGCGATTTATTATGTTAAAGTCGTTTTTCGCGTGAATTACGATAATACGTGAAAACATTATCATTAACAGTATCTAGTTAATACGCCTGGTTAGGGACCAGATATCGCTGTCAAGCGAATATCGACTAACAGCGAATCTTTAAACATAAATATCACTGTACATGGAATAAAAATGTGATACAAAACTCACTGCATAAACTGTCGTTAATAGGGAACAAATCAATCTGAAACAAGTTGGAATCAATGAAATACCAGTTATAACCGACGAAAGCCGCCAATCACAGTGGTGGGTGATGGGGGATCGGAAAGGATGGGTGGATGTGAAAGAAGGGAATCAGAAATGAGGGATAAAAGAATCCTTCGATAGCGGACTCATGGAAACAAAAGGACAGCTCGACTCACACGGTTGATGACGCCGATTCAATGATCTTTTGGAAGTTCACCCAAAATCACAGCGGTGTATGAACTAGTGATCCAACATGAAATGATCACCAGAGGAGACTACCTCTCCAAATCTCGACGAATTTGATGAAATCAAAAACAAACCAGTCGAGCCAAAGGAACAATGCGTACTGGTTGGGAAGTGGGCTAGGGGGTAGGAACAAAACGAAAACTTGTGACACTACATTTTACAAGTTATAGAAATACCTACGTGTTCACCTATTAAATTTTTTTTTGGGAGGTTTAAGAATTCAAAAATACATATGATTTTTTTTCCTTACCTGTGTGTTGTTCGATATTTCTGGAATACTCCGAGCACTCCTGTTTTACGTCAGAGTGCAATATGTCGATAACAGAATAGCAATCTGCGTAGTCTTCTCCTTTATAATCAATCAGAGGTCTATCTTTGGTATCTGATATATTTGTATTGTTTACATCTTTAATCGTTATATTAATGGAATTATTTTTTCTGGTCGTGAGATCACTATCATCTTCGGTTTTCAGTTCAAACTCTGCAGGCAAGTCTAAGACAACCGTTTCTGTCTTCATGATGGGACCGCATGACGTGTTGTCCATTTTTACATTTGGATTTAATGGTCCAGCCTCTTCTTCTTCATCTCCACTCCCAACAGGAGACTCTGGTTCTGGCTTGATTCCAGGAAGATGTGGGTTAGTATCCATATCTTTTGCAAATTCCAGATCTTGCAATTTTAACCTGGAAATGTAATTGAATCTTTAAAAAAGTGTTAAACAAAGACCACTGCACCTAGCAATGGACAGAATATTGTAGATGTTTCTAATGTCATCAATTACGAATCTACAATTCTAACATTGGGGAATAATGATAATGAATGAGTAAAAACAACAAACGGTTAAATCACACAGTTTATTCAGTGAGGGTTACATAATGCACGCGAGAAAAATATGACTGGAACACAGTGCGCGGATTGCGAAGCCGTGTTGACACTATTTGCTGAATATGGTACGGTAGGGAAAGAGCGCAGAGAGGAAATCGACTGGACTTGAGGTTGACGTCCTGTGTTCAAATCACAATAACGAATACTCCGAGTCACACAAAACTGTATTTTGTGGGTTTCTCTAAAAGAAATGGAGAAAAACTGAACACTAGAAATGTACAACATGTTTACCTTGTCATAAAATAAAAATGGTCGCTTTGGTTAAATTCGGAAAGCAAAGTATCCAATCAGCGTGTCTTGTCACGGAACCAAACGAGCACTAAATGAATAGTTGCCCAACGAGCAATGGAGCGCCGATCGCTCTGAATCACTTTGAACTGATGAAAAACGCACTGAATGGATAAAATATCTTTAACCTTAATCATTAAAAAATACAACGTAGTTGCTATGGATACATAATATTTACTTGTCTGGTTATAAATACATTCGGTACTTGAGCATAAATAAGAAATAATAATGAAAATTCGTTTAAAAAACAATTATTATTTAGTACAATCTGGGCATCTTTTCCACACCGTTGCATTTGTCATTTTTTTCTTTGCAGATGGACAAAATTTACAATGTTCTTCTAAATTAACCTTGTGACCCTTTCAAAATGGACCCACGAAGCTCTCTGCTCAATTTAGAGATATTTAGTTTTGACTTAAGAGTGGCAACGCGACTGAGCTGTGATGGGTTGCATCACCAGTCAGGGAGAGCGTTGCTAGAGTGGGGGAGGCGTCAGAATTGGCAAGTAGGGGGAGCAAATGCTTTTGTTTGAATAACACATCAAATTTACGTAGGTGCGATACTAATCTAGGATTAATAATAGGATTGTCCGCCTGAAGCATAAATGGGATGCACACACTGCAAGCATGAAGGCGGACGAAAGGCGCCCGAGGTTATCGAAGAAGCTTCAGGGTAGATTAAAAGCGAGTCCACATTGAGGACAAAACACTCGTACGATAGTTCGCCACCAACTGTACAATCATTTTACAATGCATTCGTCGGTGTACATACTTCCATATAGTCTCAAAGCCCCCGCAATCACGACAGGACTGTCGTTCGCCAGAAAATCGTCGGTGTGTGTTCACACTTATGATTTCTCCGTAACCAAAGCATTGCAAATCAATAAACAAATGCTGCATCATTTACGAAAAGTTACGACATGTTTGATGTAAATTAAATTAGAATTATTAATTAATCAGAGTTTCGGGTGACGGTCACTGGTTACCTGAATAGTGCAGTGGAAATTCAACGCTGGACACCGGTCTGAATAATATGAGAACCGACAGAATATAAGTTTTATAATACGAAGAATATGTCAATTATAAATGTCAAACGGAATTCAACCATAGAAACCATATCACAGACAACTTTTCCATAGAAAGCGTTCATCGTAGAATTGAAAGGGGGCGAAGCTCGCATTATGTTCGATGCAGGGTTGAGGGCGGAGCGAGATGTTATACGAGATGAGGGCGGAGCGAGTTGTTAATTGCATTTTGTACGCATAGTAGATTGATCAACTAATACATATACATACATAGATCATAACCATTAAATCTCCGTTCAAACATAGTTTTAATAATTTGATACAACCGGGACACGACGTTGTGCGCCATTTGGTTTGAGTCGGGGTTCGTTTAGGAGTCATGATTCGTACCATGCTCCTGATCGCTCATCAGATCGATACCCCACACTCTAATGGAATATTCGCTTCGCGACCCATCCATCAGACATCACGCTTTCGTTAGTGCCATGGTTAAAATAAGAATAAAGGTGAATATGCATTTATTAAACACATATTTACATTTACGGGCAGGTGGAAATACTTATGACTAACTTAATCTAAAGCTTATTCTGCCTCGGATTGCTCGGCGACGTTCCTCCGGAATCTTGTCTCCGGCCGGCGGAGTGATGCCGCTGGCATCCGGCGTGGGCGGCTCCCTGCTGACTGCTCTGTAGGACTGCGAACCGGTCCGGGCGACTGCTCCTGGGTGGATTGCGATGAACCGTGGTTGCTTCCTCCGTCGATTTCGGTCCCAACTGTGGTTTTCTTGACGTCTCTTTCAGACCTTGTTTCCAATTAATAGAACGCGCTATCGCCTCTAGCTCTTACTTCCGTTCCCGTCGCGTGTTTACAACTGCTCTCCGAATCTCGTTCAACTCGTCCTCCCGGGCCTTGTTCCCGATTCACTCCCTCGGATCTCGTCTTTCCAACTGTCTGCTTTCGACTGTGTTTCGACTACTTCCTTCCGGACTTTATGTCCGACTCACTACTCCGGGTCTGTAACTGCGTGCTTTCGACTTCCTTTCGACTGACTTTTTACAACTGACTCCTCCGAGCCTTGTCCAATTTGTCCTCCCGGACCTCATGTCCGACTCACTTCTCCGGATCTACAAACTTCCTTCCGAACCTCGTTCCACTCGTCCTCCCGGACCTCATGTCCGACTCTCTACTCTGGGTTTGTAACTGCGTGCTTTCGACTTCCTTTCGACTGACTTTTTACAACTGACTCCTCTGAGCTTTGTCCAACTTGTCCTCCCCGACCTCATGTCCGACTCACTTCTCCGGATCTACAAATTTCCTTCCGTACCTCGTTCCACTCGTCCTCCCGGACCTTATGTCCGACTCTCTACTCCGGGTTTAAAATAGCTCTTTTAAAGTAACCGTGGCGAGGGCGTACTTCTCACTCAGGGGTCGGTCCGTTCTCACAGGATTGGCGACGCCTCATTGGTCCATCCGTTGACATCTTCGCTACACCCTCGCTTGTAGGCTTAATTTTCGGTTCCGTTCATTTTCTTCGTAATTAATTACAGTCCTGCCTTATCACAAAATAATGTCACTGTTCACTTAAATTGTCCATTAAAAGCCCTACAATAATCCATTAACATATATAAACTATTACTAACTTATATTCTATACATTTCTCATTACTCCTTATAAGAATTATTACTATCTCTAATTACCTCTAAGTACATCTTCAATCAGTATAGAAATATTTCACATAAAATCCTACTTAAGAGCTAATCACTTTATTCTTTTTTATTACCTCTGAGACTTTTATAATTGGGTACACAAGGGGTTTCTTTATTTCGGCTTTAAATTACATTTCTTCATGAGTGATTTTCGCCTTATCTACACTTATACCTATTACATGCTTTTCCCACCTGCCCAGTTATAATTACATTATTATTTATATTTATTTACATTGCAATCTGTCTGCCCGCCTTCATTCTTATTTGTTTTAGTTGACCCAATTATTGCTAGTAGATTCGGAAAGAATGCAGACTGAATACTGCGGAAGTGCTACTACACCGGCACACTTTGATTAGATCGAATCGCGATCGATTTGAGACTTGCTCAAACGGTTTGGCCGTAAGGAATGAATAATTGACGACGGAATAGTCCGATTTACGCACCACATGCATGAATGTGGACGATGTGAATCCGCGTACACAGACTTATTCGTACGCGTTCTATTTTCTCTGCCTACTCCTACGGAGAAAAGACGCGATAGTCAGTCGTCGCTCACAGTAGCCCTTCCGCACATGGGTACTGGCCCGCATGCAACAAAAGATGGTCCCTTTTTTTTCTGTGCGGTCATTGTCTTATTGTCGACCCCCTAATTTACTGACGGTACTTTGTTATCAGGCCACTCCCGAGCGCGACGTTTCTCGGAACGATTTCTTCTAGGACAAAAGGCAACCGATTGACTCCATAACGTATTGCATAACACGTGTGGTCATCCCTCATCTTCCCGATGAATGGCCGAGAAAACAAAGGGCAGCTTTCCAATGGCGGAAGAAAAGGTACTCGTGTGACGTGGGTTCTCGCGAAATGCACTTCCAAGGGAACAAAGTGTCTGCAGATGACAAATCTAGGTCGGTCCGAATCAAAATCGGCTCGCGACACCAATTACCGTTCAGGCATATCAAAGTGAATTATAAAAATTAGCTTCAGCAAGGAATTGAAATTCCTCCACATTTGGATTTGGTTATTAGTTTATTAATAATATAAATTATTGAATGTTTTATTTTTATAAAATGCCATGTTGTTCCTCAGTTTTAAGAACTACCGTGAAATGCTCCAACGTTGCCCGCTTTTATCATAAAACTTGATATTTCTCGAAAAAATATTAAGAAAGGATATATTATAGGACAAGAGACAGTAACATGACCGCAGAATTGTATTTTTGAAAACAAAAACAGGAAAATTACAATAAAAAAGGTAAAAATTCGATTTTTTTTATGTGGGCAAAATTACCTGCAATTTTAGCCCACTTCTTATTTTCATCGAAATACGCCCTTTACGGACCTATAGATATTATATATTGTAATTGTCCAGGAAAAATCTAAGTTGTAAATAAATACGGAAGTTTAATTAACAATACGTAAGCCAAAAAATGATTGGGCAATGTTACCGAGCCATCTCCGAATTGTGAAACACAAAATTGGCACCACAAGACGACACCCCGTCTGCGCAAGCTTTAACAGGCGACTGACTCACATTAGAAACAAAGCAGATTTGTAATATTGCCAAAATAATGTTGAATTTTCTACTACAGGCGAAATATTGTTACCATATTCAATACTTTTTTTAATATTTCAAGTTGAACTTAAATCTTCCCTTATGGGCAAAGATACCCCTAGAGGCAAAGTTGGCGCATTTGACGGTATTTGATAAATATTATATAGTATAATGTACGATGTATGCGATGGAAAGCGACCTTACGAATGTCAACAAGTCGAAACTGATGGTATTCGAAAAGGAAGAAGCGAGACACCGTCCTAAATACTTATAGGTACATAATGAATGTTTGGAGCAAGTAGATGAGTTTATATATTTAGGAAGTATATTCGATAGAAACGGAAAGAACGAGAGATATTGAAAGGAGGGTGACTACAGGGAATAAAGTGAACGGCGTTTTAATTGAAATTATAGCAAATGTTAACTTGCCAACCGAAGCAAGACTAGCGGTTCACAATGGAGTCTTGGTATCGATACTGATGTATGGAAATGACGCCTGGAGCAGGCAGAAGAGAAACGAACGTAGACTGAATGCAGTGGAAATGAGATTATTTAGGCGTATATGTGGCAGATTCATTTATGACAGAATAAAGAATGAAGACATAAGGAAAGAACGTAAAGCTAATCTTAGTATAGTGAGTAAGATTAATAAAGGATTATTTACATTGTATAAAGAAGCCAGTCAAAGACAGGTCGTAAGCCCTGCAATTACCTATACTGCCCATATAATATAATATATATGTAATTTGTCTTTGTGTATGTTGCTAGAAAATATATATATAGTCAGCCTGGAGAAATTGGTTATCACCGGGAACGTACAGGGAAAGAAAGCAAGAGGACGTTCTCCAATAAGATTAGAAGACCGAGTCCACGACATGGTCTGAGTCTCGCTAAACAAGGCCCAGGGATCTTACAAGGAAGCGGTTCGCGCTATGAAAGAAGAATAGAGGACTGCGATTAAGAGCAGATAATTCGTATCACATCATAATTCGTAGTGTTACTCATATACAACAAAGTTTTCGTGACATCTCCTAAACTACTTTAAAATTTGCCACAGTTGTAACACAGCTTAAAAAGAAAACTATTGTCAACATTGCGATCTACTAAAAAAGTCAATTTTGACGAAAGTTGTTGTTCAAAAGGCACGAAATGTTGTCAATATCCAAAATCGCATCATGTCTCAATTGAATTGAAAATCAAAGGGCTAGGCACATATAGTTGATTATTACCGCAAATAAACTATTGAGTAGAAATCGATGAACCCCTAGATGAACTCCCAACAACTAAACTGTTTAGTTGTTGGGAGTGAGGATATGGCTAATTAGTTACCAGTGAAATCTTTGTGTATGCTTCCATACAACTAAACGGTCATGAATCAACTGTTTAGTCGAGTATATTCGCACACTAATATCCGCCAATGTACATAGATGTCGACCGATAGTTGTTCAACTGTTATGTCATAAGACGATCCATCAAGTATGCGCCTACCCTAAAGCAGAGTGTAAAGGAGTACCATAATTTTAAGAATCCAATTATGGATTAAAATTATACTATTTATTGTCTTTTATCTCTTCAGAGTGAGTAAGCATAATATGGCGAACTAAGACCTTCTTCCGACAGCATTTAAAATTACACTGTTTACACCCAAAAGGTTTAACACCGGTGTGCGTAATCATATGGGTCAGTAAGTCTTGATTTCGATAACATGTATAAACGCAGTGTGAACATGAAAACATTCTATTTCCAGCGTGCCTGTTTATATGCGTTCTTAAATCTCGTTTTCGACAACATGTATAAGTGCATTCAGGACAAGAAAACGGTTTTTCTCCAGAATGTGTCTTGTTGTGGTTTGTTAAGGCACCTTTCTTTTTACACGTAAAAGTGCACTGGGAACATGAAAACGGTTTCTCTCCACTGTGAATAAGTATGTGACTTGCCAATTGTTCTTTACGATTACACGAATAAGCGCAGCGTTGACAGGGGAACAGTTTCACTCCTGAGTGCGTCAGCATGTGATCTCTTAAATGTACTTTGCGATTACACGTATAAGTGCAGTCTGTACACGAGAACCGTTTTTTCCCAGTGTGAGTTTTGGTATGTTTCGTTAGGTCTGTTTTTTGTTTACATGTAAAAGTGCACAGAGAACACAACAATAATTTAACCCTAGTGATTTTTGGTGTGCGTGCTTTTGAGCGTTCTTTCGGGGCGCACATGACGTTGTATTGAGACGATGGTCCAGGGTGGGTAGCTCGCATATTTTTGGATTTAGAAACGGGATCTTGACTCCGCCGGGAATCTCCTGTTAACAAAATTACGTATATGAATAACTTATAAATCAAGGAACTTAATACCATTGACAGGGATTGTATTACTTTACACAGATATGCAGGTTTGATGAACTTGAGAGGTAATATTTATCACTGTGTTTATCGTAAAATATCTTCGATTTGATTGAAATAACGCTTTAAGCAATATGAACGATAAATTGTCTATTTACAATTGAGTACAGTGAGGTTGTAGTTAGGTTGTTATGCCGCTGTTAATTTAAAAATAATGTACCCAAGTGTCAAAAAGTATCAAGCCAAATCATAGGCTAACCATAAATATGAAGCTCTAAACCGGGTCAATTACCGCTTCGCTTTTGGCTCTCGCATCTCCAAATTTTGGTTGAAAGAAATTTAAGATCAATTTGGACAAACAGTCAAAAGTTTTAAAGCTCATATTATGCATCGCTATATATATATTATATATGTATTAAATATATTATATATGTATTAAAAGCAAATGTGACCTCTTTGGCCACATCTTGGCTAAATCATCTTGAACAGAATCATCGTTTTTAAATAATGTTATAATAAATGAACAGCTTGAGATAATAATCCTAGCATATAACAAAAATGTGATACAAAACAAACTTTGAGGATCTATATTTCTGAGAAGAGTGCACTGGTTTGGATGTACAATTAGATTGCCAGTGGAGTGATTACCCCGACGACTTTCCACAGAAATAATAATGTTAACGCTCAGCGCAACGCCTCAGGCAAACCCGCGGAGAGCAACGGGGAATATGAGTGAGAAGAAGCTCTCCCTAAAAGGGCTGCAGTTACAGGAACAGAGCTGAGATGTATCAAAACATTTTTGTCAGACGATGAGCTGGAGGATTCTGCAGGTTACGGCTTAGGTCACTATTGCGTCAAATAGTTTTTTACGCGCCATGTGTGTGTAAGTATTGCCGCCCTTTTTTCTAAAAGCTAAGGATACGACAACCGACAGGCATCATTCTTTTTACATCGCGTGTTTTGACCAGTTCCGCGGTCAAAATAAACCACCAGCACGCGCTTCGGTCGATCGAAATCTAATGAAGACAACCCAGCTAAAAGAACAACAATATCGGACCAGAAAGACTGCAAGAATAAAAAGGTTAGTGCAGTTCATATATCATATGTGTGCTTATTGTTAATCGAAAACTTGGGTACCAGCTATCGAAGGCATTTACATAAACAAAAGTATTTTATAGGTTAGGTCATATTTATTTAAAGAAAAGCATTGTTTAATTACCATTGTGTTGGTCAGCATTTCTGGAATACTCCAAACATTCCTCTTTTACATCAGAGTACGACGTATCGATAACAGTATAGCGATCTTCATCACTAATATCAACGGGAGGTTCTGATTTCATATTTGAATTATTTGTAATATTTTCTTCTTTAATTTTTATTTCTGTTGGATCATTTTCTCTGGCTGCAAGTTGAAAATCAGCTTCAGATCTCGGTTCAAATTCAATAGGCAAGTCTCGAAAAATCGTCTTCATCTTTATGATGGGATCCTGTGACGTGTTCTCTGTCTTCACAATAGGTATAAATATTCCACCGCCTTCTTCTTCATCGTCACTGCCAGCAGGAGACGCTGGCTCAGGTTTGACGCCAGGAATATATCTATCAGCGTTCATTGTCTCTGTGGATTGCGGTTCCAAGCCACTGTAACCTGTAAATATAATAGAGACGTAATAAAAGTGAAATCTTGTTTAATTCTTCCCAGGAAACGCTTCTTTTAATGTGTACTTTGGGTAAAATTGAATTATAAAATACTTTATAAGGACGTTTCGCCTTGCAAAGGCATTATCAATCTAACAATTTAACTTAAGTTTTTTGGAATTCTAAGTATAAATAATATTGTCATATTTCACCCCTATATAAATAAAATTGTATAGCTGTCTCCCATTATAGTTTTAAATACAAGTTGTTGAGTTTTATGACTAAACGCGTCTCAAATAAATTAAACGAGTAAAATAAAAAAAAACAATTGTTTTATTTTCACATATGTGATTGTGGAGTTCTACAAACTTACCTCAGATATAGTAAAAAATTCGTTTACAAAATCAATATTCTGGTCTCTGGTTATCTGAACTTCATCGCTGGAAATAGTCGACAATCGTTAGAAGAGATTAAAAAAGATTAGAAAAATTGTAGCTCGTTATAAAAATAATAATAGCTACGAGAAACGTCAAATGGCGACCATAGATATTAAGCATCATAGACATTTATTATTATTTTAGTTAAAAGTGCGTTTACACGTTTGAGTCTGTCATAAAATTTGCGGCAGTTATTCTTTGTGGTCATGTATGTTTTTTGAATAATCAACTGATCAAGGATCAGATTTGTTATAATGCTAAAGAAAAGTACGATAAGTAAGTAAAACTGGAGTATGGCCTAGATATTATTGAAGAAAGGGTGTCGTCTAATATTTAAATTATTCACCGCTTGCGTGGTAAGGGGTCAGACTATTTTGTTGCATAAGATAGTTTTTGATTGTATTTACACAAGGCGTGGAAAACTGTGTGTAGGAATGGTGAAAGGAATTCAGGAGAGGGTCAGGATAGTAATGGACCAGCCAGGAAGAACACGATTTACCTGAATTTTCTTGCTGTATTCATAACTCTTGTGAACTTCGGGATACTTCAAAATATAATTGTCTCACAGAGACGAAGCTATTATTTTTACATGGGATATACATAAAGGATATAGCCCCATACTTCAGAAAAAATAGCCTCAGCTTCAGCGACATCTATACTGTTACATGAGAATGAATATAAAATATTCAAAAGAATCCACAGATGGTGACAACATACATGGTAATAAATAATTGAAAAGCTACAACATGATAACGTATATTCAAGTTCCAAAAATTTGATAGATGTGGTAACATGAGTAAATAGGTGGACGTTATATTGTGTAAAGTGATCACTTAAGGCAGTCGATGACAAGTCGTAAGCCCTGTAATGCCCAAGACTTCCATACTTCCCATGTAAAAATAATAGCTTTGTTTCTGCGAGACATTTATATTTTAAAGACAATCCATCGGGGGATATATCCCATTAATTGGTTCTTACAAAGATTTGGACATACTCAAAATATTTCAGGATAGGTACTTCTTCGATGATAAGCAAGAAGCACCATGTATCATCCACTAGTGATTGTAAGTCGACGGCACGAACTGCCAGAAACCGAAACACAATAATAATTCAAGTCAGTGTGACGAGTTTGTAGCAGGACATTCACACTTCTTGACAGTTCACAAGTCATAGATCATACACAAAACACAAAAAAGTCGTTTTCTGTTGTGATGGAAAGGGGGGGGGGGACAGATAGGTATAGTAAACCTGATGGAGCATTCACACGCATAAGGCGATCGTTTTGTCATAAATATCAAATAGCGAATTAGCCAGCAGCTCGTAATATTCCAGCCGCATTCTTACTGTGGCCATACTCTGCACTTCTGAACCGTCAAATTGGTAGAATGTCAATACAGTGAACGAAGATCACAGCTGAGCACACTCTATAGCCTTCGCATAGCACGGACAGTTCTGAGGGCTGTCAAAATATAAGTATATGGGAATAAATTCCTCGCAAGAATATGACGTCATGATTAACGTCAAACGGCCGTCGACCATGGAAAACGAGCATCATAGACAATTAGTTTTTATTTAGATTATTTTCACATAAACATAGAAGAATTAATAAGAATTTTGACGAGTTACTAATTTTAATCCATAGATATACATACAATAGTACTAAGCGAAATTTGGCTCAGTTCATATTATTGACATTCCTGCTTGTCCTGCAAACACTTTTCACAATAAATGTGATCATATAATAATATACGTACAATTACCTTACCTTTTTCTGTAACTGCAGTATACAGGTCATGGGACCTTAAGACATTACCGACCTCTGTACACGCTTGTGTACACCTCTTCGAAACGTGATTTGGAATTTTATAGAAAAATCTTTAACAAAACGTTTCGAAGAGGTGTACACAGGCGTGTACAGAGGGCGGCAATGAATTAAAATAGACGCATTTAATAAAGCTCTAGATCAATTTTTGAATAAAAAATTATTTTAGGTTAGGTAATATCAATATTGCCGAAAATGGTTATGGAACTCAAGTAGAAAAATATAAAACAAACATAGCTATGCACGGCGTCTTGTCGTCCATTAATACGTATACAAGAAATGAAAATTCTAAAATCATCTTTAGACCATATATAGAGTAAATCATATATACTTTATTTATTTATTTATATATATTTTGACATCCATATTTTTGTACTAACAGAGGTGGATACATAATAAAAATACATAATACATAGTTTAATGTGTGGGATGGAGTAGACTTCACCTCTGATATATACAGCGTTGTCCTGGCCACTTTGCTAAATTGAAGTCTGTCTTAAAGTAGACAGTTTTTTTTTCGTGCTGTTGTCGTGTTATTTGGAATAAAAAGAGAATTACAAATATGTGTAAAAAAGTAAAAATAAAATAAAAATATTCAAATCCACCGCCATCTCAGTCGGCATCGATGCTAGCGACAGCGCTGCCGGCTGCTGCTACAAGCCTGGCTCGAAATTCACCGCCAGGCAGTCTCTCCAGTTTCAACGTTTCACAACGGCGGTCTTGCTGGCTCGCGAGAGCCGAGCGAGACCGCCAACCCGCTTCACTTTATTTCATTTCATAATATACACGCACCTTCTACATCATTCATTCATTTCAATATATGCCATTCTTGTTTTCACCATACTGTCATAATAAACCTCAAAACGCGCAAACAAACATCTATTTCATTTAACCACCGTCTTAACCCCCAAATATACATACATATAATATACAAATATTACATTTTTGCACCTTTACTTTATCTATAAACAAACTCTTTACAAGTGCCGAGTCGTGATTTCAAAATCTTCCGATTGGAACATTAAATATTCATAATACAACATGGTATCAATTTGCCGTGAGGTTCGTTTTCATATCGATTCCGCTAGGCAACCAGAAAGATGCTATGAAAGCAACGCACCCCCAAAAATGTTTGCTTAATTTAATCAAACGTTTGTCACATGTGTTATTTCAAAACATAATATAATTAATTATAATTCTTAATGTCACTTTTTTTCCACAGTATTTAGCTAATCAGAAATCATCAAAACACCCCATACTGCGTCATCTACTGGGTTTAAATCTGCCCTGTTCGGTGGCCACATGACTTGTGAGATGGAATTAACATTCTCACGACGAAGAAAGTTGATTGTATTTCTGACTGTGAGATGGCGCTCCGTCCTGTTTTAATGTCTAGTTATACTGCACGCTTTGTTTCGAAACTCTTCGATCATTTTCCTAGCACTCCGTCATTTTTCAATTGGCAAACGTTTGATCAGAATACTGTCATCTGATAATGTCATTCTGGGCGACAATTTGAAAAAAACAAATATAAACAATTGGAAAATTAATAATCAAAGATGGCGACCGGAAATTGTCGAAATAAAACGTAATATGTGAATAAATTAGTAAACTATTTGAGCTAACGTTGATATAGTTAAACTAATTTTGATGTAATTATATCACATTTTACAAAATATTCTCACTTTTTTTGGGCCACACTGTAGTTATATAAGACGTTCGTCGCGGGGTTTTGGTGTTGGAATGTCAGTATATAAACACTGAAGATTTTAATAATTAACTGCATTATTGAGTGGAATCGAAGCGGGAGTGCAAACTCCTATAATGTGATGTGACTCGTAGGGGATACCTTCACACATTTACCTTTGCACTGGCTTGCAATACCGTACCGGAAACAGGATGTGATCTTGTATCTATATTTGTTCAATAGGGCTAACCTAAGGTATAGTAATGCAACAGTCAATTGTTGGACTTGTGCTTAGTTAAAACATCGTACTTGTAATCCAAAAATACATTAATTTCTTAGTATAATTCTCAAAACCACAACTATTCTGCCGCACATGTTTCAGTCTACACTAAGTATACGAAAATCTTTGACACATATATATTGAATATATTCACACTATAGTACCTAATGATTTTAATTTAAATGAACCCCACGGGCGGTACAATTATTTTTTTTTTGATCCTATAATTAAAAGTCGATGAGAAGATTTAGAAATATTTTATTGAATGTCAAAAGCAGCATGGCTTTCATATAGTAAAACACAGAACAATTCACATTTTATTATCAAATTATTCATCTCTGGTTTAAGCAATTATTTGATATATATTTGTTTATAACGCGTGTACATGCAAATAAACAGGAAAGTAATTACACTCTGCTGTAATTTTTTCTGCGTGTGACGGCAATTTAAATTCACCGCCGTTGCTACTGACCAAAGACGCGAGCGACGTCTGTATCTAGGTTACAGGCTTTAGCGGGGAAAAGCCGAACCGTTCGAGAATTCGCGCCGCCGGCTCGCTTCTCTCACTCTTCATATTTCACGCTTCACTATTTTCCGTACTCTTCTTCCGTATCCCTAATTAAATTAACAATTTTATACAAACTGAGCGTTTCATTCCATCATCACCAAAACCACCCTAAGAATACACAGTTATTTCATGAATAAGTACAGTGTGAACATAAGAATGGTTTCTGTTTAGTGCAATTTATCCGTATGCTTTTTGAGGTACGCTCTCTGATTACATGTATAAGAACACTGCGAACAGGCAAACGGTTTCTCCCGTGAGTGAGTTAGCATGTGTCTCGTGAGGGATCCTTTATGATTACAGGAATAAATGCAAAGTGAACAAGAGAAAGACTTGGCCGCAATGTGTGTAAGAATATGGCTTCTTAAAAATCGTTTCTGGTTGCACGTATATGAGCACAGTGAACATGAGTAAGGTTTCACTTCGCCGTGAATAAGCATATGTGTTTTCAAGAATCCTTTTCTGTCACTCGAATAATCACAATATGAACACGTGAATGTATTCTTTGAATTATGCGTTAAAATGTGTCTTTTCAAAGATACCTTATGATAAGATGAAAAAGTGCACTGTGAACAGAAGAACGGTTTCTCACCAGTATGAGTGAGAAGATGGTTTCTCAATGATACTTTCACTTTACACGAGTAACTGCATTGTGTGCACGAGAAAGGTCTTTCTCCACTGTGCGTCAGCATATGCGTATCTAATAGTGCTTTTCTATTACTCGTATAAGTGCAGTGTGGACATGAGAACGGTTTCTCTCCAGTGTGTGTTAAAAAGTGAGTTTTTAAAGATACTTTGTGTGTAGATGAAAATGAACATTGCGTACATGAAAAGGGCTTTTCACCAGTGTGAGTAAGATAATGAGTTTTTAAAGATGATTTCTGTTTACACGTGTAAGTGCATTGCGAACATGAAAACGGTTTCTCACCAGTGTGATTAAGTATGTGAGTTTTTAAGCTGGTTTTTTGAATACACGTATAAGCGCAGTGTGGACACGCAAACAGTTTCTCGCCAGTGTGTATAAGCACGTGTCTTCTCAGTGATCCTCGATGATTGCATGTAAAATTGCACTGTGAACACGAAAATGTTTTATCTCTCGTATGAATAATAAAATGGTTTCGTAAAGACCGTTTTTGATTACACGTGTAGGAGCACTTTGAACATGAGAAGGGTTTCTCTCCACTGTGAGTGAGCATATGTCTTTTTAACAGTGCTTTCTTGTTGCATGAATAAGTACAGTTTTCACATGAGTATGGTTTCGCTGTAGTGTGAGTGAGAGAATGGTCTTTTAACGATTGTTTTAGATTACTCCTGTAAGTGCACTGTGAACAGGAGAAAGGTTTATGATTGTTATCAGGAAGATTACGACTCTTTGAGGTTCCTTTTACAATAATTATCTTGTCTAATTCTGACACATTTCCGGGCGTAGTAGAGGTATCTTGTATTCTCTGACTTCCTGCAAAGAAAATAACATATTAAAAAATGTATACTAGACTTGGATAAGTTAACTCTCCACTATAGCGTGGTAAAGCAAAAATGCATTGCGATTTTTTATCGTGATGTACTAAACCTTGCACCGATACACACTACGACTTTAAACCGCATATTTTTAGTTCAAAATCAAAATGGACCTCTGGACTAGATGCTTGTGTCGTATCTTTGGTTATAGAAATAGAACAAATACTGGATTCATCCGTTAACATACCAAAGAATCCCGATACGTATTTTAATTACTAGAAAATATCAATAAATAGTTTTCACAAACAATAGATATTACGTTTCAGGATACAACATTTTGCAAATCAATATCACCAGAAGAACGTCTCTGTAACTTTAAGGTAAGAAAACAAAAACTTTATAGCCAAATATTTAATTATTATAATAATAATATTTGATATCATTTTTAAATTTAATTTTATTAATTCATTTATTGTTCTTTTATTTGGATATGTGAAAAGAAGTCGGCAGCGGACGTCGGCATTTGAACTGGTTTTGACAATTATTATTGATTTTCGGTTGAAGAACAACTTTCTTGATATGATAATTGTGAGGAAGACATTTAGAACATTGGCATTTGATGGAATGTCGTAGGCGGAGTACACCTTTTTGATGATTGAACAGATAATAATGATCTTGGTCTTTGAGAATGAGATGGAAAAGAGAGAGATTTAGCGTTTTGTAATATATTAAGAATTTCTATTTTTGCATAATGTTTTTGTTCTTCATTTAATTTTTTCAACATCGGAACGAGCATTTGTGAAAAGATTTTATCTTCTTCGTATACATCGGATGAAATTTTTTCTTTTAATATTTCTAATAATTGCCTTTCGAAAACTTTAGGTTTTATATTTTTGGAATGTCTTTTTTTGTCGTTCGGCTGTCGCTCCGAAAAATCTTCTTCAAATATCACATCTTCATTTGTTGAAAGAGACGCTACGTTGCCACTGGTCTCTCGCGATGGAACTAAAAATAACAGCGAGTCGAAATGAACTTTTTTATATTTTTGGCTTGATTTTTCACGTTGCTCGGCTAGTTCTCTTAAAAAACAATCTCGCTCATTTTGCCATTTTTTTTGTATCGTAATTCCTGAAACAAAAAAAAAGCTAATAAATTATAATTATTATCTTCATTCTTCACAGGTACATTGATAGTGGAAACAGTATCAAATTCATTAAGTATTTTTAATACTTAATAAGCACCACAACCATATACAAACAAAATCTTATTAATAAAACAAATATTTTCGTAGAAAGCAAACACTTTGTATGAAACTACGAAATTTCTTATATGTCAACCGGTTTTGCTTAAATCAAGCTTGGAAGAAACAGAATATACAATTATATGCGAAAGAGAGAGACAGAATACATATACAGATAGACGGAATATTAAGGGAGGGGATGGATTATACATTGATTTTTAAGGAAACATAGCTCATATAGGACTAGTGAATACATTAATTTGATTATTAAGAATTTAATACATTTTTTATTTCAAGGGCCTCTAAATTGTCCAACAGAGGTCAAATCTATTTTTATGGTGGATATTGACCACTGTGCTATTATCAAAAGAATGATCTTTTTCAATAATATGGTTGGAAAATTCTGAGAAATCGTTACTGTTTAAACATTTAAGATGTTCTTCAACATGAATACTGACATTACGAACAGTTTGCCAAACAGTGCAGTCTTTTTGTTTTTATGATTAGTCCTGATGAAGTTTGTGATAAACGAAACTGGTTGACGTATAATAAATTTGGCGGTTACAAAGTGATTATATTTTATTTAATGTAATAAAACAAATGTTGTACAACTATGGACTGTCGTATGAAAGAGGATCAGTTGAATTTGTTTAAGGGATTTTAGCAAACACATGGCGAATTCTACAGAGGATGTTGGATGTCAAACTTGAATTATGTGACTAAATAATAAAAATGCGTTGTATATTGTACAACTACGTACGATGAAATGATGGCAAGCACCTGAAAGATGAAACGATTGAAGCTCAACTTGAAAATAGTCTTCCACTATTCAATGACTTATTAACATCTTCTGCGGGCGCTTTAAGGTGGCAATATGACAGAATTTGATTAGGTTATATAGATAGTAATATATATTCAATAATGGTGTACAATTTGACATAGTAAATGTAATTAATAAAGATAATATTGAAAAATTACTGACCTTTCTTGTTTTGCACATTCCTCGAAAGAGTTCCCCAGTTGTCACACATATATTTAAATAGACCTGTTCCCAAAGTTAAGCTATCAGGCCTCTCATACTGTAGTAATTTTCTATCATACTATAAAGATCGTTTTTGGATTTGGCATATTGTCTGATAGATTTTCATACGATGTCGTATCAAACGTAGGCTCGGAGTCAGTTGACGACATTGGACCCGGTTGTAAAAAAAACTTACCAAATAAATATTTTGTTTAATCGTTGGTAAAAAATGCAATGGGTAATTAATTTTAGTCTCGAATATCGGATGGTAAAAATAGAAAATCGTTGGTTAAATATGGCGGACTGTTACACATGTAATCTGTCACATTGATAGTTGCAGTATACGACAATGAATCATTCAATATCCAGCTATTTCAGTGATGAGAGTTCGTCCGATGATCTCGTTGTTTAATATACATTAGCACATAATACGAAAAGATTTCGCCACCAAAGTAACAGAGTTAGAACGCAGAGGCGAATAAAATCATAGATAAAATAAGTTTCACCATTATTTGTCTAGACACACTGTGCGGCGAGATTTCTTATGTATACAATAGTAAATTTGACGTATCTACAACTCGAAAACGGTTTTTACCACTCGAAAATGTTTTTTACCGCGTGCGATGAAAAAATGTCTAGCTACGTTGGTTCAACGCGTTTAATCGATGTCCAGGCATCACCGGTCACCGTATATTTCGATAGATCACAATTCCAAGGGCGTTTTAAAACCGCGGAGAAAAATGTGATGGATGCATCAGTCGCGGGTATAAAACGCAAGTGAGCACGCTCGCATACAAATCTTTGAGCTATAATATCTTGCGACTGAAAACTGATGTAAACTAAACGTAGTTCTATTAGCACACGATAACCAACTTGAAGTACATCTAAAAATATTTATATTTAAAAAAAAAACAAGTTATTTTCATTCCTTACCAGAGAGTCGATCGGCATTCTGCAAGCACTCCTGCTTAACATCGGAGAGCGATATATCTATATCGATACAGGATGCTTCACCACCATGTCCTGTATGGTCGTATCCAGCTGGAGCTCCTGTGTCAGGTTTAACGACAGAGAAATGCGGTTCGGTGTTTTGGTCAGGGTTCAATGAGTAATCTTCAGTTTCCTGCTTTATATCGATGTAGACCATTCCACCGGGTTTCGCTGAACATCCTGGTTCACGCTTGACTTCAAAAACGGCGTGTTGGTCAGCATTAAGAGAATATTTGAGACTTCTCGGTTTTATATCGATGCACAGCATACCGTCTCTTTTTTTTTCACTGTTGCTAACATTGGGTGATCTTGGTTCTTGCTTAACGGCATCGAGATGTGGTCCAGTATTAATGGAATATTCTTGACATTCCTCCTTTACATCGACCAGAATTCCCGGTTCAAGCTTCACAACAGAAATATGTGGTTGTGGGTGTTGGTCAACATTATTGGAACATTCCAGATGTTCCTCCTTTATATTTACAAAGGGCACTCTACCGCCTCCTTCTTCGGCGTTCCTCCAAGTGGGAGAACCTGGTTCAGGCTTGATGACAGGAACATATGAGCGGTGAGCGCTGTTCATGGTTATAGTACATAGATCCTTCGTACAATATACCTGAAAACAAAGATTAACGTATATATTTATTTTAATGAAACAGATACGAGGTGCATTTTTTAAGTAAGTACCGGAATATTTTTTTAAAGAAACATCATTTTACCACACTTTTTTTTCTTCGGACGCTACACACCTTAAACTATTTCTCAAAAGTCGCCACTTGTCATAACGGGCCACTAATTTGTATAAACCTTCGTCATAGAACGACGCCGCTTGGGATAAAAACCATGTCTGTACTCCGTCTTTGAGTTCATAGTTTACAGTTCTTGCCGCAAAGGAATTTCTTCAGATGAAGGAATCATACACCAAATCAGACAAAACAGTTGGCGAAGTATGTGAGTTGGTTTCATGTTTCGTGCATTCAAGAAACGAATCAAGGACCGTATCTCACAGCCGGCGGGCAGATCTACTGTCTTGAACATTTCAACCACTCACTACAAGATGGCCACACTATGCGAATATCTCTAACGTTGCGTGTGGTGATTCAACAGATGAAGGAAACAACGGGAATATCTGGCAACGGTACTAACTTAAAAAACGCGCCTCATAGATAAATACGTATTAAAGAACAACGAAAAAGTGGGAAAAATAATTGAGAAAGAAGAACAGACTTATTAGTAAATACATAAAGTATAATAATTGAGGAAAATAGATTAAATATAATAAAATAAAATAACAATAACTTTGTATGAAACAAAGAAATTTATTATACGTCAACCTGTTTCGCTTATCTCAAACATCATCAGGATGTATTTAAAATTGATCATAAATACAAAAAAAGTGCACTTATATATACATAAAGGGAGAGATAGAATATAAAATTACTTGTGAAAGAGGGAGACAGAATACATATACAGATAGACGGAACATTAAGGGAGGGGAAAATACAGTGTTGATGGATATTAAATTGATTTTAAAAGAAACATACCTAATATGAGGCTGATGGATAAATTAATTTGATTATTAAACATTGGCGAACTACCATTTACTGCCTTCTAAATTGTCCAATCGGAGGCCAAACCTATTTTTACAGAGAATTTTTACCCCTGTGGTATTATTAAAAAAATGTTTTTTTTCAATAACATGGTTGGAGAATTCTGAGAAACCATTACTGTTTGAACATTGATGTTCTTTGACATTACGAGTAGTTTTGCCTACATAGAATGAGCGACAATTATTGCAAGTTAATTGGTATAATATATCAGAGAGGATTAATTCGTTATTTTTATCTTTTGAGTTTTGTTTGTGCAGAACGACATTAGAAGGAAGAAAAATATTAAATACAATTACTGCAATGCACGGCCGACAAAAGTAATTGATATAATGGAAAATCAAATCACACATCCAGTGATGCCGCCAAAAGGCCCGCTGGAATGCAGCGCTCGCTTCGCGTGTGTGACGCACCCGGCAACCTAACAATCTTTTTGAAATAAAGGTGAAAACAAAACGATGCTTAGTTTATAAAAACCTCAATTAATTAATTAATTAAAGAAAATAACACTAGAAAATTTGAAACAAGCGCATCGTTAACAAACACTATCAGCAAAATTCTATATATTTATTTAGGGATAAAAAATTTCAATAGCCTTCCTACACAAATCAAAGAAATAAAGGATATAAAAGAGTTTAAAAAGAAACTAAATAAATACTTCAAAAACACATAAACAATATTACAGAATTCTTCAAAAGCACACAAATAGTCAATGAAGAAAATATGTAAGGTATTATATAAAATTATTGTAGTGCAACTCCCTCTCCAAGCACAAGAGCTGGTCTCTTTTTTGGAGAGGTAAGCGAAAGAAACACCATGTATGTATATAACCTTGTATGTTTGTAACCATGTATTTTAAAAATTGAATTTATTTTGCCAATGTATTTTTTTCGCTAAATTAAATAAACAAATAAAAAAATTAAAAATTGCCGTGGGAGGCTATAAAAGTTCAATTAAATTCAATGATTCACAAATAATATGACAACAGTACGAACACGATTGGCACCGGACTGTATAGATGCACTCAAGTAATAAACAATAATCTAAGTCATGGCCCCGGTATACTCTATGATATCTATATCTATGGTCACGCCCTACACATACAATGAAAAATTGAATGCGTGCGATCTTACCACATACTACATATCATAAAAAAGCTATTAAACATTATTAAAAGTATGAAATATGTTTATATAATGTTAGAGAATACTTCACCCAATAATTTCAATATGTTCACATCAGTATTTTCTATATAAATTTACAAGATATTCAAAGATGAAAGTCAACAAACTACTAACCAGCTATTGTCACAGTCAAATTTTTTCGCTCGACTTATGTAGTTGAACACATGTTTGGAAAACACTCATTGAACGATTTAAACATTAAAAATATAATATTTAACGGCTTTCAGTATAAATGCGAATAAATATTAACATTTTTATAAGCATAACGGTACTGATGTAGCGTGGCTGTCATCCGAGCCAATTGACATTTGTTAAAAAAACATATATTATACTGCCATCTATGGATGTTTGTGCCAACTTTTTATTAAAAAATATCAATGTTGTTTAATTTTGGATCGACTATGATTTCGATTGAAAAATATACAATTTGCTTTCGCAAAGTTACTGACATGTAATTGTATAATTCTCACTAACCGTACTATCTTATAAATATTAGGAGAACACATTCTTATTGTGAACTTGTAATTATTCAGAACAGACGCTCTGTGATATTTTAAATATTAATTAGAAAGATATACATGTAAAATCAATTTTATCGAAAAATATTGTTGTTGCGCCACCGGGATTCGGACCAATTGGATCTCTTTCCTAAAGTTCGGGGAAGGTGCATTATCCAAACTATGCTATGTTCTGAATAATTCCAACTTCACAATAAGAATGTGTTCTCCTAATAATAAAGTTGTATCAATGTGTCCAAAATTTAATAAAAATGAATTGATAATTCTGGCGTCTGCTATCAGATCACTCAAAGGTATTTGAGATTCCGTAAAAATAAGGCAGATGGCTCTTTCAAATAATGGAACGATTAAATGTATTCATATCAAAAAGGTAACATATAGATTCGAAAATTTGTCGTTAAAAATATTGTCGCTGTAGCATAGTTGGATAATGCACTTTACCCGGTTAAGAAAAAGATCCAGGTTCGAATACCGGTGGCGCAACAACAATATTTTTCGATAAAATTGATTTTACATGTATATCTTTCTAATTAATATATTTAATTCATATTTTAATAAACTACATGTTTATAAATATTTGGAACAGGTAGATGAGTTTGTATATTTGGGAAGTATGTTCGATAAAAACGGAAAGTAAGGTGACTGCAGGGAACCAAGTGAACGACGCTTCGAATGGAATTACAACTAATGGGAATTTGTCAACTGTGGCAAGACCAGCGGTTCACAGTGAAGTCCCGGTACCGACACTGATGTGAGTATTGGAGCTGGCAGAAGAAGAACGAAAGTAGACTAAATGGAGTGGAAATGAGATCACTTAGGCGTATATGTGGCAGATTCGTTTATGACAGTAAAGAATGATGAAATAAGGAAAGTTAGTATAGTGTGTAAGATTTAGAAAGGATCACTTAGGTGGTTTGATCATATGGAACGGATAAATGATTAGAAAATGGTAAGAAAGAAATAAGACGCAAGTATTGATGTCAGTAGAAATAGAGGACGTCCGTGGAAGACTTGGCACAACCAGGTAAACAACATGGTCCTGTTAGAAGCCCCAATAATCAACGAGTTTGTACGAGAAGATGTATGAATGTAGATGAGGTGAGAATTGTGTCAGTACAGAAGAGTGTGGGGCTCTATCCTCTCTGCCTACTTCCGCGGGGAAACTTCGTGATGTTAAGTAAATTTATAAATACTCCATTATTAAATGATGTCGACATTAAAAAAATACCGATATTAAAATAAATTTTAAAACAAATTAGTCAAAATAATTATCAGATTTCGGATGCAGTTACTTATTTATAAATAGTCAGTTCTTGCACGAGATCTCGTAGTACAAGTATATTTTGATTTTGCCGGTAAATTTTTTAAAAGATCTAGAAAAATTGTCAAAATAAAATAAACAAATTAAAAGATAGTAAAACAGTAGCTATACGGTAAAAAAATACAAAAACATAATAAAAATCGTAGTCAATTGATAAAAAAATGATCACCAAGAAAACTTGACCTTGCATGGATGTGTAGAAGATTGGAGAAGAACAGAGCGATCTCCAACTCTATGGACAGTCTAGGAAGATGTTCGGTACATTTTGGGATGTGTTGAGTTAAGTATGCAACATTGTTGTACGACATTGTTGCACATTTTGGTATAGTCAGTAGTTCGAAAATCTACTCTTTTACGGAGTTGCGGCATGTTGAAACATGCCGTGGTAGAACGACGCTGTAAAGCACCTAAAATGGAGGACTTTGTTTAGTCAAATTTTGTTCTCTCACCGAGCGATGTTTGGAGATTAAATAAATAAAAGAAAGAAAGATTAACATGTCAAACTGGAGAAAATGAATGAATGATGCTGGTCAATCACATATTTGGAAGAGAGGATTAGCCGTTGCTGCAAAAAAAACTCCAATTGATGTGTTTTGGCAGCTTTTTACCGACCGCCATTTTGCCCCGAGATGAATACCGCCAGGATGATGACCCGAAGACCGACCTTGGATACGAGGCGAGCAGCGAATACTCCCGCAGCTCACACTAGAGGATCGGAAGCCGTCCAATTCGAGATGACTGGACGCGGGTGATCCAGCGACCATATGGCAAAAGCGCGTGACCCGAGCGAAGCTGCAGAGCCCGCGCTAGTGAACTGGACCAGAGGTGAGCTCCAAACGCGGCTTGTCGCACGCGCCCGTATCAGGCCACACGTGGCTATACAGTTGGCCACAAGCGTGAAGGTAGACAAAAAAGTGAGTGGGAAGAACAATAATAACAATCAGAGCCTAATTAAGGTTAGATATAAGTAGCGATAATAATTTTCTTTTTTTTGTGTTGTAAATAAATGTGTAAATTTGTATTGAAAGCTTGTTAATTTAATTTACCCTCCCGCCATCTCCTCGTGACCGCCACTAAATATCGATTGGGCAACAATCAAAGCGTCCGCGTTCTACATCCCTACATTCAACTTCTAGATCCCTTTGTCTTTCATAAATATTGATATAGACAATACACAAAATCATTTAAAATCAACTTATCTATGTTTTATGTTCGCACTATAAAGTCTATGGTGATTCGTCGTCCGACGCCTTTCGGCAGTGATTCTTCATCTGACGGAAACAGGCAGTGGTTAGTTAGTTGCTGCTGGCTGTAAGACCCAAGATCATACCATTTTTCCAGTGCAGTGTTGCACTTCCAGCCTACGCAGGCATATTATATTTGTTGTGATCATATTAAACATGTATATATAGGAAATAATCTACGTGCACTTGTCAGAAAAACACATTTAAATCTATTTTGTAAGTACAATAAGGTTAATAATATACACAATTTTGACTGTGGTCGATGCATGCAGACCTGTCGTTTAGTAATGATATTATTCCTTGGGGATATATATTAAATATTGATATATTGTTTCCTGTTATTATTTCTATATTTATCTTTGAACGAATCCCGCTAGACAGCGCCAGGACTTTCACTTTTTAAACAACTAAATTGTAACAATTTTTAATTGAATTATTTAGGGGTGATGTGTTATATAATATCCTAACTAATAAAAAGTAATTATTGCTAGTTATTGAACAACAACAGTATCTATGTACTGAACGTTGCATTTTTCTTCCGTGTAGTTGTGCTAGTATGCCATTCAACTGAATTATTTTCAATCGTTCGTATATTATTTACTTATTTACTTTACTTAGTTTTTTAATTTTTTATAAATCGAACATTGCATATATTTTAAGTTTTACATTATAGTTATATTCTATTAATTGCATATCTATATATAATATTTTTTTCCTTTTTGTATACATTGAACATTGTATTTATATGCTATCTAATCGCATCTCGATTTACTCTTTATGTATATTTATTAGTATGTTGAACACTGCACTCTGTTTATTACTATACCGGACAGGCACTGTCTGCTTTAATACAGTGAGATACTAGTGTGGCAGGCAGGGTACCGAAGTACATGTTTTACTTTACTGCAATGTTATCTGATTATAACAGTATAATAACACACTGTACTGCACTATGAATAAAAAAAAATAAAAAAATTATTCTGTGTAGAACTTTTTCACATTATTTAGAAACGAAATGACGTCGCTAGTTATGTCATTTTCATTTATTTATACGATAGCATATTTATTAGCAACACTACCTATATAAATAATTAATGTTTCCATAGTATACGTTTATGTGCACCAAGAAGCTAAACCATGTCAGCATAGTAGTATTGAAGAATGCCTTCCGCATCCTTCCTGATCTAACTTATCAAGTTCAAGGTAGCTCAGCGAGCCATGGAACGGACTATCATAGTAGGATAAAGCTTCGAGTAGCTTGTTGGTGTAGTGGTCAAGACGTTGGCTTAGTGATCTAGTGGTCGGTGGTTCGCGCCTCGTTCCAGGACACCAGCAAGTTAGTCCTATTTTCATAGCACAAGCATTTGGCTTAGTTTGAAAATAGTAAGAATATTGATGTGACATGTATTCCGTGTACTCATCTCTATTTAAAAAAATAAAAGAAATAAACGAAGCTTGTTGTTTTTACAGATGTATTGTACTGAAAAAGAAAGAACGTTGCCTTCCATATAAAAACCATGGACCATTTTGAGTCGAGCCTTCCTGAACCTGGCCCTCCTGGAGGGAGTAATCAAAGAGATGGAAGTGATAACCACTTCATTGATATACATATAAAGCGGGAATGCTCCACGAATGCCGACAAATACGCTGAATCGTGTATTGCTTTCGTCAAGACTGAACCAAAAACTCCCATTGGAAGAAGCGATGAAGAAGAATATACTGAAATAGGCGTTAAACAGGAATCCTTCAGGAATGAAGAACATTTTTCTTCGGTCAAACTTGTGGAAGAAAACGACGGTGGTAGTAATTCACGTATAAAGCAGGAATGTTTCTGGAGTCCCAACCGACATGCTGAACCACATCTTTCTGTCGTCAAGCTTGAACCAGGTCCTCGCACTGAGAGTGATAATGAAGGAATCTGCGATAGAAAACCCTATACTAATACAAATTTATCGTTTCCCAATATAAAACAGGAATTCTCAGATAACTCTCGGAGTACTAAACAATATTTTGATCTTCCTGCCATCAAGGGAGAACCAAATCTTCGCACTGAGAGTGATGACGAAAGCGTCGGCAGTGGAGGACCAAATACTGATAAAGATATAAAACAAGAGTATTCCTGGAATGCCAATAAATATGCTGGACCACGTACCTCTACCGTCAAGCCTGAAGCGGGTCCTAGTGCTAGGAGCGGCGATGGGGAACAATATATTAAAGAAATTTACACTGATATAGATATATCGTTCCCCGATGTAAAGCAGGAGTGCTTGGAGTATGCCAGAAATACTAAACAGCACACCGGTAAGGAAATTTTATTATTTGCATGATTGAACGTTGAATATTGATATCCATTATTTAAAATACAGCCAAATTAAAAGCAAGTCAAATACATATGAAAAATTTATAATTGTATGAACAAAAACATTTTAAAGTAAATTACTAAATTCAGTTACATTATTTCTTAACAAAATTTAAAATACTTCTCTATTTTCTACTTATTGCGCACACAAAATAAACACCTATCGTTTTTTTCTAAGAATTCACAAACCTGAAAGGAATCGTAAACAAAAAAAGAACCTTGTCGGCAGACGCTGCTTACGATTTTATGACTTCTCAAGAATTAGGGTTTTTAGACAACGTAGTGTGTAACATTATTTTTGTACGTTATATTAGTGAAGCGAGCTCACTATAACAGTGAAGATTTGTATGAAAACAGGCCTGAATCAAAATAATATTAAGTATTTCCTCATTATAACCGTGATGTCACTATAACCGTGCTCAATATAACCGTGCTCAATATAACCGAGTTCGACTGTATTTAATATTTTGTGTATTATAATACGACAAACAGGCAAATTAAATTTTAAACTACATGTGACAATTGATTGTTACTGTGTATTAGTGCAAATATAATCCCTGTCTTAAGATGGAATCAAGAATGACCAATCTATGAAACTATCTAGCAAATGAACGTTCCATAAAATTGCCCCAACCAATTGCTCTATCTCTCGTTGTGCTGTTATAGTATTTCGACTAAGATATTTTTCCACAATGTTTTTTTGCCATTCCACTGTCTTTCTCTGAGTTTCTTGATACCCTTGTATCATAGTAATGTCACAAAACTGACAAAATTTTGATGTTTGAATCAGAATCATCTTTATTATTCAAATTTCATACGTTTTTATTTTTTACAGGTGGTTTCTTTAGAAGACAGGATTCTTCTACAGTTGTGCCTCCGACTTTACCTGGAACATCTTCAGAATACGACAAATGTACTGCAAATAATAACGTTCATATTCTTAATAAGAAACCGTTCTCTTGTTCTCAATGTAGCTACAGATGTAAATTGAGGGGAGATTTAACAAAACATATGCTCGCTCATACCGAAGATAAACCGTTTTCATGTTTACTCTGTTCGTACACGAGCAAAAGGAAAGGGGACTTGAAATCGCACGAGCTCATCCACGCTGGAAACAAATCATTTTCTTGTTCACAATGCACATACACATCTATACGGAGGGAAGGCTTAAGAAAACATTGGCTTACGCATACTACAGAGAAACCGTTTTTATGTCCGCAATGCACATACACGTGTAAAGATATAGGATACCTACGAAAACATATGCACACGCATTCAGAACACAAACCGTTCTCGTGCTCTCTCTGTCCTCACACATGTAAAGATATAGGTTGTTTGAAAATACACATGCTCACTCATACTGAAGAGAAACCGTTCTCTTGTTCACAGTGTGCGTATACATGCAATCAAAAGGGCAACCTAAGAAAGCATTTGCTTACACATTCTGGAGACAAGCCCTTTTCATGTTCACGCTGCAGTTACAAATGTAAACGTAAAGGGGATTTACGATCGCACGTTCTAACTCACAATGGAGAGAAATCATTATGTTGTCCACACTGCACATATACAACCAAACGAAAAGGAGGCCTGAAAAAACACATGCTTATTCATATTGGAGATAAAAAATTCTCTTGTTCGCTGTGCTCTTATATATCGTATCAGAAAGCACACTTGAATACTCATATGCTTACTCACACGGGTCAGAAACCGTATTCGTGTTCGCACTGCGCTTATGCTTGCAAGCAGTCGGGAAATATGAAGAGACATATGCGTACCCATACACGCAACAAAAAATGTCACGTTCCTTCTACACTGACAAACGTATCTGAAATAGACGAGTAAGGAGACATGTGCTTGTGTTATTGGAAGGAAGGCGTTCATTTAGTTATGCCAACGGAGTTAATCGGTTGTAGGACTGCCTCCGGGAAACGCCGAATCTCTGTGAAGCACCTGAGGACTAATAGCAAGATCTCGGGAGCTGGAGGAGTATCTGCTCTCGGGCTGATGGTGTCACTACGGCTAAACGAGCCAGAAAAAGCAGCGATCCGCGGTCATACGACAATTGTCAGCGCAATGGGACCGCTTCGTATATGACATGTGTGGGTGGGAGGGAGTGTGCCTCTAGAATTGGACTACTTTCTCGTCGATAAGCGCAATAGAGCGGAGGAACCACACAAATAAGTTGAAAAGGCGAGGGATCCTCGAATACGAGGCTCGCCACCAACCAAAAGCGCCAAAGATTATAATATCAATCAATAAATAAGATTATTTAATCTGGCAATTGTAGTGTTCGTCCACTTACTGGTGTCGTAATTCCGATCAAGACAAAGTCAAGCTATGTCCAAAAAATGTTCAGATGAACTGGAGGAGTGACAATACTGGATAGAATTTGGAATCAGTACATTAGAGGAAGTTTTAAAGTTGCACTGAACATAGTGAAGATGGGAGAAGCCATGACGAGATGGTGTGGTTACGTAATGAGGAAACCAGACGAAACTGGGTTAAAAATAAATATTGGCAGATGACGACAAGGAAGGCAACAGTCAACCTGGTAGTGAAAGGAAGGACGTCCGCATAAATCAGGACACCGTGCAGGATAGATCATCCTGATATTTTCTTACAAAGAGAAATAAATGGTAAAAGAAAAATACGAAGATGATTAGATAACTTAATCTAAATTTTACAAAATGTCGATAGATCGTCCTAACTCCCGTTGAATTGACGAAATCATCGAATTTTATGGAAATATATAGCAGGGAAAATTGTCCATTGGGACAGAGGAAGGTGGGAAGATCGTGTCAGCGAGAACGCGGACACTTCACTTTTCATAAGTCAAATTCTTAAAACAAGCAAAATCATGCAGGCCTGTACCATGTGTGACGTGACTCATACATCATTGTGTTTCGTCCTAGTCCCTTCACGGGAGGGTGTACTCGATAGTTAGCCCTTTAATGGCTGTCTTGTACCCACTGGTCTCTGCCCTTCCGTACATAAAACTTGATTATCTGTTTGTCTGTAATGTTTGTTATGTACCTGTACTTTGAAAATAAATAAAGATAGCACTTAAAAGAGCGCAGGAAGGTTTAAATTTAAATCTCTGTACGTTTTCGCAATCTCTTACAGCTTTTGTTTTTTTTTTCTCCTTTTGTGTTTATTAATCGTATATTTCGCGTTTCTGTAGAACCGATAAAAGAAGTTGAAACTTTTACAACGGTTCCGAGAGAGGGTGGGTCTCCCCCTTCTAGCGTCTGAAAAGACGATTACGGAGTCATGCGCTTGTACTTGGAAAATTAACTTAAAACTCAACGATTGTAATATCAATCACTCAATAAGACTATTAAAGAGGATGTTAGTTATACAAAGAGGCCAAAAGATCGCCGTAAAAGGTTTTAAAACGAGTAGAATTTAAAAAATGTGTCATTTTCACGTGTTATTATGGAGTTCTACACCAGAAACAATAAAAACTGTTCACCCGTTACTGTATCATAAATGTATTTGTAATATACACGTCTGTGAACCTATTTATTTCTCTTTCGCGTCGTTTCCATATATGTGGTTGATACTACCGGGGCCACGACTTGTGCGCCATTAGGTTCGAGTCGGGGTTCGTCTAGGGGTCATGATTCATACCATGCTCCTGGTCGCTCGTCAGGACGATACCCCGCACTCTGAGGGAATATTCGCTCCGCGAATCATCCGTCGGATATCACGCTTTCATTATTATTACCATGGTTATAGATAAGGATACAGGTGAATATGAACACGCAATGATACACAAACTATACATTTATTCAATACACAAAATGCTTATAACTATCTTAATCTAAGACTATTTCTACCTCGGGTCATCTTGTGAATTTCTCGGATCTTCTGGCCGGCAAAGTGATCTCGTGGTCAGCCGGCGTGGACGGCTACCTGCTGGGTCTACGGGTGCTCCGGCGACAGGCTATCTAACCGCTTGCTCGGGACGGGCGGGGTGGCTGCTCCTGGACGATATGCGGTGAACTGCTTCTGCGTGCTTTTAACTGCGTCTCGGTAACTTCTCTTCTGGACCTCGTTTTGACAACTCTCGGTGTTTTCCAATCTTTTTCTTCAACTCTCTTTTTCCTTCCAACTGATTACGACTGCGTTCACGATTCTTCGACTGACTGGTCTCTTTGACTTTACGACTTTCTGCTCCGGGCCTCGTTTCGGCAACTCTCCCCGTTTACCACTCTCTTTTACGTCTGACTGACTCGGTTTTCCACTCTGTTTGACTTTCGACTGACTGATCTTCACTTCTTCCTCCGGGCCTCGTTTCGGCAACTCTCCCCGTTTACCACTCTCGCAACTCTTTCCGACTGTCTGTAGCACTCTTCTTCCTCCGGGCCTCGTTTCGGCAACTCTCCCCGTTTACCACCCTCGCAACTCTTCCCGACTGTCTGTAGCACTCTTCTTCCTCCGGGCCTCGTTTCGGCAACTCTCCCCGTTTACCACCCTCGCAACTCTTCCCGACTGTCTGTAGCACTCTTCTTCCTCCGGGCCTCGTTTCGGCAACTCTCCCCGTTTACCACCCTCGCAACTCTTCCCGACTGTCTGTAGCACTTTCTCCGGGCCGTGTGTAGGCCATCTATATACCCCAACAATGGGGTGTCTCCCAACTGCCGATCCGCCCTCTTCCCGTCATGGGACGGGCCACCATCCCATTGGTCCATTTGCTTCTTCTGGAGGCCACGCCCGATCCGAACCCGAACTGACTCCTCCTTCGTCTTATCGCTGACTATAATTAATCTTATATCCTAATTATTTACACTTTGGTTAAATCTAGTTATTTATTCATTTCTTACGCTACTTACAAAATCTTACATCTTGTTACATATATCATTTAATTATTCCTAGTCAATTTAGTTTTTATTTATTTCTTATTCTACTTAACGCTAGGCCCACTGTGATCGATTATCATATGCATTATTCATTCGTACTCATCGCTTCAAAATCATGTTCACGTTAATTATTATTTACTATACTCTAGTGATTAAACTAAAGTCTGAATTGGCGGGAATGTTATTTCTTTCAATTTTCGAGCATTGCATCATATTTCGAGCCATGTGGTTCGTCCAACGTGGCATTAAAGGAGCAGATTGCACAAAGAAACTGCGTCTTTTGTTCTAGTAACGTCCCGACCCTGAACGCTCGCTAACAGACACGCAACGGTACATTTCCTATTCTCGCCAGTACAATGGGTCCAGCTTTAATGGCCCTACGACCTTCGGTTATATCCTTCGGCAGGATGCGTCTCCTCGAAACAATGCGCGCCCTTAGAGATCTGCTATTTTGTTTCTCAGGAAACCTTAATAATCCCGTTATTTTCAGCCCTCGTCATTTTCCGTTCATTGCACAACACGTGGGCTGAAGGTCACTACGGTTGCAACTTGCCTTTTGAACGAACCGCTAGGTTCTTTTTTGTTGAGGGACGTCCGGTCCCGTTTATATGGGTCTGCCGTCGGAGACCTGCATGCTTTTGCGAGATGTGATTTCCAGCCTTTATTTTATTTCATATATTCGGCTAATAAATGTGATAACTTCGCGTCACTTCGGGCTTAGGCATATCATGGTCATTATTATGAAAGTGGACTAAAACAAGAAATTGAAAAAAAAAATAGTTTATCAATATTATTTCGCGTTATACCGTTTTAAATTAATGTAATATGATGCAAATTGCGATAAAAATTGTGAAACATTATATTCAGCGCGTTGTTACGATGTTCAACGGTAATTCGCTAGAGTTTTTTTTTCGATAATACAGTAAGGCCTGTACTCAGAATGTGTCGGTAAAGCCCGCTTTATCCTCTAGAATTCCATAAACACGTAACTTCTATTCAGAGTTGCACGAAACTCCGCGCTCGACAAAGGTGTGACGTCAAACTTTAAGTCTACGCTCGCATTGAAAATTTGTACACACACCTTTCATTTGACAGTTAAAGAAAGTTGATCTCTGGCTACCTTATATTTTGTTGATGTCGATATTTTTGACGACTTTTTATTTAATTATAGAGAACATTGATGTTCTGGATGACAATTTTGAGGATTACATCTGTTAGCGCCATTAAATGTACTACGCACGTGTACGCGCGTACATCTCATTGGATTACAGAAATATATCCTTTCCATTTTACTCTTGTCCAATCCTAGTCCCTAGGCACGAGGGAGAAAGAAGATTCCTGCAGTCTGATTGATACGCCTGAACGAACTACTCCGCTTTTGAAACTGAACACGGTACGTCGCCGTCGCTGTAAATACGCTTACAACCGCTAACCTTAATTACCGCTAATATATCATTTTTTGCTACCGCTAATAGATTTAAAACAATTACTTTTTTAACGCGAGTGTCAACAAGTGCGTGACATAATTCTGCGTCGCTTGTGAATTGGTGGACCAGGGAGAAAAGAACCAGCTTCCAGAGATAGGAGACCAACAAGTAAGTGCTATCCTGTCTTTTATCTCCCGATAACCCGCCAACCTTTCCAACATCGATTATATGAATGAGATGAACAGACCCGCAGCAATTCGGCGAACTTTATTATTTTTATTTCCTTATAAGCTACATGCAAAATTTATATGTAGAAATAAATTATAAATCTAGTCGACTAAATAAATATTGAAATATTGTGTTGTGTGATATAAAAATATATATTAATCAATTCAAACGCAAACCTTTATCTAATCTAGAAACGAAAGAAACGTGACTCATAATAGGTACCGGGACCAAGTGGTGTAACTGCGTCAATGCGGTGCATTGGGGCCAGCGTTAGATAGGGGACCAAAAGTTGCGTGTCCTAGGATACTTTTAGTTTCGATTCTTTTACGAGTGTCAATACGTTTCCCAACGCTAATATCGACAAATAATTTTTAAAACACAACTAACCTCCGTCTTATTTTCACTGCAACAAAATTTTGGGATGACCTGTTGATTCTGCTCGGATATCACTGCATTCGTTTAGCAATTATCTGTCCTCCGAGCGATATTGAAATATTTTAAGTTTGATTAAAATACGAGCTGTCATTCCGTTAATATTCCGAAAATAAAATTTTCAATTGTACTTTCTCATTATACATCCTTTGCATACACAGAGAAATAGATTCGAGACAGCTTTTAAAATATATCACCAGAGCCGGCCGGCGGTTGCGGATCTGGGTATAATTTATAAATAAAAATAATCCATAGAAGATATACAGTATGCTCTATATTACTGATCTTATTACAATCGACACAAATTATTTTGTTAAATATAAACTAAAGTACATGTTACTTGCTAATTTACATCTATCGTATATATAAAATAACATTTTTAAATGACAATGTAGATAATAAAAGTACTATATATTTACATTCTCAACATAAAATCATTGTATTAATGGGTAACAAGTAAGACATGTATATAATAAATGTACGTTTCGATTATAAAGTCTCTTGCTGAAGGACTGCACCTCAAGACAGGGACGGCAAGAGAGGTTGTGCGCTAAGTAATAATAATATATAAATAAACTACTTCAATTAATCTTTATAATCTAGGTTTTAATATATTTAGTGCAAGGAATTGATTTCTTTCGTGTGTGCGTTAACATATGACTCGTTAAATTTGATTTCTTGTTGCAAGAATAACTACACAGAGAACATAAGAAGGGTTTCTCTCCAGTGTGCACGAGCGTGTGGCTGTTTAACACCGATTGAAAAGAACACGTATAGCTACACCGAGAACATGATAACGGTTTCTCACCCGTATGTTTCAATAAGTGGACCTTTAACTTAGATTTATAGTAACAGGTATAACTGCATTGAGAACAAGAGAATGGTTTCTCTTCTGTGTGCGTTAGTTCGTGCCTCTTTAACCCGTATTTTTGATAACAAGAATAATCGCATTGCGTACAAAATAACAGTTTGTCCGCAGTATGTTTCAGAACGTGTCTATTTAAATTTGTCATCTGGTTACAGGTGTAATCGCATAGGTTGCAGGTGAAGGGTTTCATTCCAGTATGTACCAGCATATGAATCTTTAAATGTTCTTTACGGTAACATGAATACTTGCATTGCGAGCAAGAGAAAGGTTTCTCTCCAGTATGTGTTAAGATGTGTTTTTTTAAGTACGATTTTCGTGACGATGTATATTTACATTGTGAACATGAAAACGGTTTTTCTCCAGTGTGCGTCAAAACATGACTTTTTAAGCTCGATTTCTGTGAACATGTGTAATCACACTCAGGACAAGAGAACGGTTTCTCTCCAGTGTGTGTAAGACCATGCCTTTTTAAGTTTACCATCTGGTTACAAGCATAATTACATTGTGAACATGAAAATGGTTTCTGCCCGGTGTGTGTGAGCTCGTGCACGACCAACTGGGACTTGTACGAGAATGAATAATTACAATGTGAACATGAAAGTGGCTTCCCTCTTGACGTTTGTCCTTTTAGTGATTTTTTGGATCTTTCAGTACTGCTTTTCTGAGTTGTATTTAACTTTTGTACGGTCGGTCGAGTATCCTTTTCTTTTTGTATTACTGAAAAAATATTTTTCGTTAAATAAAAAGGATGTAATATAAATTAATATAAATATACATGGATTAATTATGTACATTCGGTTATGATTATTACATTTAAAAACACAGATTGATCTGGCAGCTACTTCGTGGTGTAACATTATATATTAACCTTTCCTCTCCGGTGATGTAAACTGAGTTGACATTGCATCTAATTATGTGAATATCTCTGTACTAAATACTAAATACAGAGTTCACATTTTAGGTATTCCTCCGTAATATATTTATGTATTGGATAAATATATGATCCAAATGGGTAGAGATCAATCAGAAGCATCGCTATCCAATATTCTAACATAATCATTACACAGTACCTACACTAATAATTCACTAGTTTTACAACTCTCACTACATTTTTTTTTATTCCTGTCGAATCTTTATCTTCTTGGATTAAATAACAACACAATAGCACAAAAACTGGCTACTTTAACACAGATGGCAGTCTAGCAAAGTAGCCTAGACAATGGTGTATATATCAGAGGTGGAGTCTACTCCATCCCTCACAATAAACTACGAGTATATACTTAATAGCAACACAATTGTATCATATGTTTATCATATTATATTAAAATATATTCACATATGTTACAAAATTAAGTCTAATAAATAAATTAAATAAGTCGACTGGTTTTAATACCACTGTATCTTCGCCAGAATCGATAAAATCCTCAAAAAACTCGTAAATATACGTAACTTCGCGGTCAATGCGAATTCTATAAGAATAAACAAAGTAATATTCGGTTTAATCTTTTATTAATAGTTGTATTTCTTTGAGTGAGTAAAAACATATATTTACCATCGTTGTGAGAATTCTTGGAGTCGTCGGAACACTCTTTTTTGATATCAGAATGCCTTATTACTGTATCCGCGAGGAGTGCCTCTCCAGTGGCAGACCCTGACTCTGACTCGATACCAGACTCCTTGTTGATATTGGAATGTAATACGTTACACATGTAGAGTATCTCACCATCGGAAGATCTAGGTTCGGACTTGATATCAGACGCCAAGCATTCCTTCTTGATATTCGGTATATTACCCATGCAGAGAGGCTCACCATCGGGGTATTCTGGTTCGGTCTTGATATCAAATTCCAAACTCTCTCTTTTGATGTCAAGGTACGGTATATATATATCAACGTATTGCGCCTCAACGTTGGGGGACCCTGGCTCTGGCTTGATGGTGAGACCATCAGGTCTGGCAGGATCCATGCTGGCTATTATTGACCGTCTGTAGATTTTCTTATAACATATCTGAAAAACAACACGTTTTATTGAAGTAAAATCATCTGTGGTTCTCTGACATGATCGAACTACTATCGTTCCCAACTATTATTAACATAATTCATTAAATAATGAAATAATCTGACATATAACACAATCAAAACTAAATTCACGAATATTGAATATAAAATGGTGAAAGTCTAAACGAAGTGACTGAAATTACAAATTTATAACTCAAAATAGATTCTAGATTGAATTTCACACTAAATACAAGACGCGTGACTAAAATATTTCACTTCTAGGAAGGTCTACGAGTAGAAGATTCGTTAGTTATAAGTTTTGTAAAATAGTATACAACTATGTTGTCGTTTCACAAATAAACTACTGCAGCATTATTTTATTATTTGTTAATGAAGAAGAAATGCAATAATTATACTGTATATTATATTATTTTATTAGTATATTATATTGTATGTAAAGTACAGTATATTTAGGTAGGTACTGCAAAATAAAGCAATAAAAATAATATTGCAAAAAAATAGGCGTACTAGGATCAGACCGTATTAAGAATTAAGAACGTTGCCAAAAAGATCACTTTTCTTGCAATGCTTTTGAAACTTTGAATTTAGATAACAATGGAATCCTGGTACCGACACTGATGTATGGAAGTGAGGCCTGGAGCTGGCAGAAAAGGAACGAAAGTAGACTGAATGCGGTGGAAATGAGATCACATAGACGTATTTGTGGCAAATCTATTTATGACAGAGTAAAGAATGAAGAAATAAGAAAAGAATGTAAAGCTGATGTTAGTATAGTGAGTAAGATTAGGAAAGGATCACTTGGGTGGTTTGGTCATATGGAAAGGATGAATGAGGATAGAATGGTAAGAAAGATATATGACGCAAGCGTTGATGGAATCAGAAATAGAGGACGTCCGCGGAAGACTTGGCACGACCAGGTAAACCAGATAATGGAGGATGGTTCTGTTAGAAATCTCAACAATCGGCGAGCTTGTATGAGAAGATGTATGAGGCGAGAATTGTGTGTCAGGACAGAAGAGTGTGGCGCTCTATCCTCTCTGCCTACCCCCACGGGGAAACGGCGTGATGGTAAGTAAGTCTTTTATACGTAGAAATTTTTTTCAAATGTCCTTGCGGTAGTCAATTTGTAAATATTGACTATTAAAGTTTGCATATTTAACATACGTAGCATACCCCGATCGATGTTGTAGCGCACGTTTAATTCAATAGCAATAGTAATTTTCTTACCATTGTTTTGGAAAACTGAGAATCATTTATTGAAAATTTAACAAATATCTTTCTGTTAAAATTACTAAAACAAACGGTATTCGTTGTGTTATAAAACATGTTAAAAGTGAGCTACTTTTGAATAGTTTTGACGTTTTCTTTTATAATTTGAATAGTGAGAGATTTTTGAACTTCTGCGCATGTGAGCGGAAGCGAAAAAGTACACTGCACCTTAACTATTTTTTATTCTATTCATAGTAGTTTACATACGGGGGAATCTTCTTGAAGATTAAGTACGACTGCTCTTTGGAAACATCCTTTAAACAGAAATTATACTTGGAGAATTTGCTGCAGAATTGTTGTAAATCAACATGAGCACGAGCACTATACAAGAGGAAGAGATATACTGACACAGTCATTCGGGAAGAAGGGCAAATCTCAGAAATCAGCGATACAATGCTATGAAGATTTTTAATTGTATACCAGATGACACAAGACAATATAAACGATAAATAATCGATTTAACAATATGATCTAGATGATACTGAAGACAACAATCATTGTAGAAGACTGTCGTATAACGATATAGACGATAATCATACAACGTTGCAAATTATAACTCAGAATGTTGAAATGTTCGCGAATGTAATGAAACAATCTTAAAAGATAAACTGCATTTTGGTCAGCTTTCATCGCGGTTGATATGTTCAATGTGCTGTTGACTATGAACTGTGATTTTCAATATTTAAACAAATACAATGCCCCGAAGCTGTTTTCGAGAGAATTGTCACAGATAACGAAGTTAGGATCTACCGGCGAGAAACACAAAGCGACTTATTACGAGGCATTTATTACGATCGTTTCGATAATGTCAAGATATGCAGCACCTAATTCCAAAACCACCTAAAACTTGTTGTTAAAACGTATATTTTAAAAGCAAATGTACAAAATGTTTGTTTTTACATCAGATTTTTTAAAGAGACAATTCTGTATCTATCTGTGTATATCGCGCTGCCAGCCATACTGGATTCTAGATCACGTTATCATGAACAAGCGTTCTGATTGGCTGATTTCATTTTAGGAGGAGTAACAACTTATAATCTCTGCTTTTGGGTATTTTGGAACTAAGTCTGATTTTGAATATTTAATATCAATTGATTTAAGTGACTTTTGCGAGAAACAATGTGTTACGCATGTGGTTGACAAAAAATCTACAAAACTGCATATTTAACTTAAATTATCCGAAATCTGTTTTAGGGATTTTTAGAATTAGGCGCTACGTATATTAATTTGCACGCCAATATTTAGTGTTAAAGCCTATATTAACAATTAACAACAGTAAATCGAAGAAAAACATACCTACTCTAAATAGGAGGCACTGTAATTGTCGTCACTCCCAGGGAACGCTCTGATCTGCAAACGTCAGTTATCCAAACCATAGATATTTTAGTGTAAAAATATATATATATTCACAAGCGTGCGCTTATTATTGTGTCGTGACACCAAAAAAATGTCTTAATTAAAATTATTAACGGCTCAATACCTGACAAACTAATTGGAGAAAGGAGGAGATTAAGGAATTTGGTACATCGTAAAGGGTTTGACGCCCCAGATATTCTGAGGATGAAAGCGAGGAGGTAGTAATCTATACTTTTGTACATCTTCCTTCTTCAGCACAAGTCCATTCACAGTTGGGTAAAGAACTCGTGACCATAGTCATCTCCATCTCGTATTCTCGATCAATCTTGCTATCCGAGACTTTTTTCATCTATTGGGGGTATTATAATAATCATGTTTTTATCGTTGTTATGTAATACTATACACATAGTCAATTTTGATGTTTGAGAGACTTGGAACCAAACAATCAATTTTAGCGATTTTGTTATACAGAATTGTATCAAATTATTTTTTGCCATGGGTTCAACTATGCATTTCTCATCCTATTAAAAATTAACGGGTTATGCGAAGAGCTAACACCTTATCTAAGTAAACAGTTGAATATTATAAAATAATTACAAGAAATATAGCCCGCCAGACAATGAGAAATGAATAACCCAAAGATATACGAATACGTTACGCGGGATGTCCAAATTTTATATGAAACTGGAGCACCTGGTTGTTGGGAAGGTACTGGAACTAGATTGAAGCCTACGCAATAGCACGGACATAGAGCACGAAAAAGATAATATTTATTTAAAATTATCTATGGTTCTTATTTTTGACGTTAGATGTTTTGTTCAGCTCGGGGGATAGCGCACCCAGACAGTTCTGTTACAAATATAATTAACACTCCATTTCAGGTCATTTTACAACGATTCATAGTTTGACTACGTATTAAAAGCATTCATATAATCAGTTTCCATTACCGTCTGCCAGGTCCTGGATCCTCTGAAAGCGGTTGACGAGCTTTACAACCCTTCTCTGTGAAGTTAGTGAAGTATTCTGTAAGAAATAGAGAATATATACAACTGTAGCTAATAAATTATCGGTGCGTCTATTCCCACTCATATATGTTGAAAAGCCAATTGTTGGTTTGATTACGTAACAGTGTCGATACTTTGAGTGTAAAAGAAAAAATATTGGTTTAGATTAAGCGATTGTGAATGTATAAACATATTGTGTGTATGTGTAATGTTTGAGCGCTTAATACTTTATTAAGGAAAACACATTCTTATTGTGAAGTTGTAATTATTCAGAACAGACGGTCTGTGATATTTTAAATACTGAATTAATGTATTAATTATGTATATATTTATAATTAATACATTAATTTAGTGCTTAATACTTTGATGGGTAGCCGTGATATTTAAAGTTCGAATATGTGCATTCCATTTGTGTAGATTACAAATAAAAAACAAAAACCAAACTGCTTCCGTTCGGAGACGACGAAACAAATATATTTTTCTATCATATTTTGTCGATAGTGTTAAAGTTTCATAAGATCAAAGACCATCAGCAGAGTTTCAAGAATCGTTGAAGAATCTGCTATTTACAGCCCATTAGCGCAAAGGTCAGTGTTATTTATTTATTTAATTCTTAACATGGTGCATACACAAGCACTTCTATACACGTTATAATATAAACAAGATTAAAGTAAAGATATATATATATATATATATATATATATATATATATGTTGGCGACAGGATAGTTGGTAATAAATAATTGAAATATTCCAACATGATAACATATATACAACTTCAAAAAATTTGATAGATGTAGTAGCATGGGTGAACGTTACATTGTGTAAAGTGATCACTTAAGTCAGCCGATGACAAATCGTGAGCCTTGTAATTAGGGTTGCCAACCGTCCCGGGATTGGAATCGCTGTCCCGTAAATATTATTAGAAAAACTCATAAAAATATAACGTTAAATTAGTTATTATAAGATTTAAAATTTTATTTTTTATTGACATTATTATTTAACATATATATATATGTGTGTGTGTGTGTGTGTAATTTAGTTTCTATAATAGTTAGGATAAATAAAAAAATAATAATTTTGAGCTATTTGTCCCGGAATTGTCGCAGAAAAAGTTGACAACCCTACCTGTAATGCCCAAGACTTCCATACTTCCCGTGTAAATATAATAGCTTCGTCTCTGTGAGACATGTATATCTTGATAAAATTCCAGTAATTGGTTCCTTCTAAGATTTTGACATACTGAAAATATTGTGAATATTAAAGACTTTTCTTTTATTAAAAAATTTATCTTTTACATATCTGATCAGTTTCGTTTTAAATCTATTCAATTTCTTCTCCATTCTTATGTTTTCTAGTATTTCATTAAAAATCTTCATCGCACTATACATCATCGATTTCTGAGATTTGGTCTTCTTCCTAGAATACAAATAGAACATCGACAACCTAGTTATCGAAGTTAATTACGGAAATATGTAATGTAAGAGTGATGTAGAAGTGCTTGATTTTATGTATTTGTGGCCAGAGCAGATTAGAAAACGAAAAGCTACTTACGATTAACATTTGGTTTGTTGTCAGACACAGTATACAAGTATGGAGTGGTTAAGCTGTACAAAAAAATAATTATACGTGAATAGTTTACGGAGGCGAATTTTGTGACTGCTGCGGGTGATACGGACCAGCATTCCAAAATTTGGCCTACAACTTCGACATTTCTTGATTTAAGGAAAGTTATTACTTGGAACCATCATTTTTAATATTTTTTTTCGTCTTCCCATTAAAGTGTTCCCGATTATAATAATCTCGTTATTTATGTTTTTTATAAACGGATGTGCATTGAAACGCTTATTTGATGTCATTTAATTTATTAATTTGTTTTGTAACACCGGGTAACACATTTTTGACGCGTCTTTTCGAATCGGTCGCGACCCATGTTATTGATACATTTCTCATTCCAAATTCCCATCCATAGATTTTCTCATGTCCGTCTTGTCAGTGTGAATTGTGACCTTGACGTCAGCAGACATCAACTTGACCGATATTTGTTCGATCTCGACATCGCGATAGCATTTGCGGTGTGGACTTGTCAACTCCAGTGCATCAGCACTGAATTTTATAATATTGTTTTGATCACGTATTGTTTGTTTGTGCCGTAGGTGAAATTGTGATATCGCCATCCTCAATTGGAAGCTGAGATCTGCTCATCCGCGTGCCATTTGTGTGATCTCGGCGGCGACTGCAGGTGTGACGGAGCCATCAAATACAAGGTAAGGTGAGCAGTCTCTCCGAATCCCGGATCCCGAGATTACTGGTTCTTCGACTGTAACTCTTATACCCTGACTGACCTCACCTGTACCAAGGTTTCTCTACTTTCTTCCTTTCTCTACCCTGCGGTGATTCAGATTTACGACCGGAATTGTCGTATTTCCATTCCGCAGGACGCGATCCGGAGATTTTGCGAAATTCGGTCATTTAGATCCTATCGATACGGGGTTCGAATTTACCCGATGTATATAACCCGGATTTTAGATTATTTTCTATATTATGTAATGAGAGTGGTCCAGTGTTCATTAACCATAGCATAATCCTTCAGTGGTTAGATCGTATCTAAAAACCAAACGAGAAAGAACTGAAAGTCTATTCGTTTGAATACATCTCCGTGAACACGCTACCTTATACATTTTTGTAGTTTTATTGTATCAATGAACGATCTCTACACAAATGCCGAGTCGTGATTTCAAAATCTCCCTGTTGGAACATTCAGCCGGGAAGAAGACTGATGTGTTTATTTATATCCATGGCCTGTATTAGCCCTGTGATGTGCTTTGAAATAGGATTCGAAACGTCGGCTAGAAAGGTCACACATACACGGCAGATTAACCCAAAAAACTGTACACGGAAGATTCTAAACGGCCGTGAAAACCTAATGAAAGTGATGTTCGGGAGTATGCCCGACGTTTGCTAGCCGCGATCGTGTTATCACATAACATCAGTACTAAGATACTTTTGGGTTGATTCACGCATCAGTATCTGCAGGGTACGTTCAGTAACGCTGAACAGTGATGACATCCACAATACATTTTGTATCACCAAACCGTGATTTGATGTGTTTACACATACACTACTTATCTTATAAATTGTTCATTTCTGATGCCTGATTGTTTGTCGTAGCCTCTCCAAGATCACCCTAAAGCCAACTTCAAATCTTCAGCAATTAAATATCAAAAAGTGGCTACACAGATATACTAATTATTTCAACATAAAACATGTTTCAGACTACCTGTTAACAGTAGCAGCATGGATCCCACTAGCCAGGATGAGTTCACCGTGAAGCTGGAGCCAGGGTCTGCAGACGGCGAGGTCCCCTACTCGGACATAGATATATCGTATCCTGATATTAAGAAGGAGTGTCTGGACTATTCCGAGAAAACCGAGCTAAACGATGGTAAAATATTTTTTATTTTTTGATTTATAATATGAAAGAACATAATTATTTGAATCCAGATGTCGCTCGCGTCGTTCGTCGGATAAGAGCGGCGATATCGAAGGGGGATTTAAATCATATATAAACGTTTGCATCCTCATCGAAAAGAGAGCTTGCTTGTTGGTCTGGTGGTCGGATTAAAATAGGATTAACTCGCTGGTCTCGTTCCAGGAGACCAGCGAGTTAATCCTATTTTCATAGTACAAGCGTTTAGCTTAGTTTGAAAATAGTAAGAATATTGTAGTGACATGTATTCCGTATACACATGTCTATTTGAAAAAAAAGAGCTGTAGGAAATAAAATCCTATTAACAGAGCTAATACGAGTTATGGAAGGGAAGCTAGCGAGAGAGGAACGAAAGTAGACTGAATGCAGTAGAATGTAATTATGAACGAAATAATATAAAAGTGATCTTTGCCTAGTGAACGAGATTAAGAAACGCTCACCTCGGCAGTTTAGTCACGTGGAACGAATGCACAAAAAGATAATTGTAATATATGCAACTCGAGTATTGACTGTATCAGAAATGCTTTAGTCTTGTGATGTAGATATGAAAGGCACTCTATCTAACATTATATTAAATATCTTGATGAGGTGGAGTGTGTCGCGTTAGCTGCTGGTAGAGTCGGTGCCGGTAAGAGGATGGCGAGCCGCTCAGTCTGCCCGTGACATCGTTGGCTGTTTCTAAATAGGACGCCTTCTAGTACTGTCATTTCTCTGCTATCTGTTATGCGTTCAGTACGTGACGGGACGCGTCACTATGCATTATAAATAATAAAAACTAAGTATTATTTACATACATATATTTATTCAGTACAAGTATGCTCAACGAAAAATGTTAACGAAATTCAACTTGTCACCAAGCCGATGCATCCGCGATATTGGCGAGTTAACAGCATAATTATTTATATGTGTACCTACAGAGAACACTTCATGTTGTCTCGTTTGAGTTGGTACTTTTACGAAACCATTTGTGTCAACTCAGGACAGTCCAACATGCTATTGATTATTTAAATAGATATACTATATCACTCACATCTCTTCTCCAGGCCAATTTTTATTCAAATGGTGTAGACTTATTTAATAATCGTAATTTATATTTTGTATCGAAATATGCAATTTAAAATTGATAAATCTTAGACATTTATGTTACACTCTTTCGATTTTTATAATATGTGAGTCATAGTAGGGAGACTGCGGAGTGGAGTTAAATTTGGAGAGGGAGGTCGGAGGAAGTAGCGGGGACTTCGGTGCGAGCGCCCGAGTTGAGAGGTGCGTGAGGCGAGCGCCGAGCGGCGCTCCGCCGAAATTTTAGTACTGGCGACAGAGATCGACAAATTGGAGGATTATTTTCGCGGCAGAATAAGAGATAATTGGGCCTCGATCTGCCCGTGAAAGTCGTGTAAGGAGGGACTCTCCGCGGGAACGAGCGGTAGGCTGCGAGCGTGCAATTGAGGCGGGACGAGCACTGTCCACGCCGCAACGTTAAGATAGAGACTTTTGGAAGTCTTCAGAAGTCGAGAGACGTTTTGGTCATCAAAGCCTTGGCCGCCTCATCACACCATGGCAGCCAAGTGTGATTCGAGCAACATTTCAACCTCTAACCTAACCATAAACATAGTGTCCGTTTCGTAACCAATAGCGTCCACACTCAGTGGATGGATCTAAGGCGTGTAAAGAAGATGAAAGACTTAGCTCGCGCTCGCAATGGCGGGTCTTGTTTGTATTATGTGATTAAATTGTTCTGAGTGTTATAAAGTGTTTTGCATTGTTCAGACCTCCCCCATCCATCTGAGACAGGCATTCCGACACCAATCTTTATCAACCCACAGACTGAGTCTAGCCGGTGGCGTGGTGCGCTGGCATTCTATCCACCGGTGACAGCGCACGACGTAACAATGTATATAAAGTTGTTATAGAGCGGAGCGAGTTAAAATTATTGGCTGTCCTTAGCACAAATCCTAAGAATTTAGTCGCCTTGTTGTAAATTTCGTTGTAATGTTGAATACATGACAATCGAATTTCGCACAACTGCGACTCCACTTAGATCAATATTATTAATGCTGTATGAAAAAAGTAGTTCTATATTGAGATGTACCACATTTGGAGCAAATGTGATGCTGTGCTGACGAACTACATCTCAATATATAACTACTTTTACTACTACATGCTGTGGTTATTTTGCAAAGTAATACAGTAATTTATCATAGAAATTGCTTTATATAAGATTTAAGATCATCTTCAAACAACAAAACATGAACTCTATTGAAAATATCAAGAGTGTCGTTTATGAATAGTAAAAAATAAAACAGGTCCAATGTAGGACCTGGGATAATTAGAAAGATATACACGGTGGTCCAAAAAAAGTGAGAACATTTCGTAAAATGTGATATAATTGTATCAAAATTAGTTTAACTGTATCAACAATAGCTTAAATAGTTTACTAATTTACTTACTTACCTATTTACCTACATTACTTTTTATTTCGACAATTTCCGGTGGTCATATTTGATTATTAATTTTCCGATTGTTTATAATTGGTTTTTTCAAATTGTTGCCTAGAATGACAAAAATCACTGCAGAAGACAGTATTCTGATCAAAAATTTGCCAATTGAAAAACGCCGGGGTGCTAGGGAAATTATCAAAGAGTTTCGAAACAATGCATGGAGTATAGCTAGATATGGAGCGCCATCTCACACAGCCAGAAATACAATCAATTTTCTTCGTCGTGAGAATGTTAATTTCATCGAGGCAGGCATGTGGCCATCGAATAGTCCAGATTTAAACCCAGTAGATGATGCAAAATGGGGTGTTTTGATGATTTCTGATTAGCTAAATATTGTGCAAAAAAATTACATTAGGAATTCTATTTAATTATATGATGTTTCGAAATAACTAGTGTGTTACGAGATGTTCCCTCTTTTTTTGTTCTACCCTGTACATATAAAATCAATTTTAACTCGGTAGCAACAACAATATATATATTTCTAATTAATACATTTTATTTGTATTAAGAATATAATCATGGAAAATCATTTTAAACCCTAGACAACATGTTTTCGAAACTTTAATTTATTTTTAATGTTGTTTCAGAAATTCATCAGTGCAGAAGCAACTTTGATTCAAGCTTTCGAAACGAATCGAACATTCCGGAATGCAGTAAAACAAAGAATCCAATAGAAATACAAATCCTCAAAGAGAAACCATTCGTATGTTCTCAGTGTAATTATTCTTGTGTCACGAAATCGCGCTTTAAACGACACACGCTTACACATAATAAAGAAACGATTTTTTCTTGTTCAGAATGTAAATTCACAAGTTCTATCAAACGTGCCTTAACCAGACATTTGCATACTCACTCCGGTGTCAAACCGTTCTCATGTTCTGAATGTTATTACGCAACTTCGGAAAATTCTAAATTGAAGAGGCATAAATATACCCACACCGGGGAGAAACCGTTCTCATGCACCCAATGTGATTATTCTTTTACAACTAAATCGAGCTTAAAGAGTCACATGCTTCTGCACACTGGAGAGAAACCGTTTTCATGTCCGCAATGTAGTTATTCTTGTGTCCAAAAATCAACCTTACGAAGACATGTGCAAACGCATACTGGAGAGAAACAATTCGCTTGTTCTAAGTGCAGTTATACTTGTATACATAAACCCAATTTAACGAGACATATGCTCACGCACAGTGGTGAGAAATCTTTTTCGTGCTCGCATTGTGATTATTCTTGTTTTCGTAAAGCTAGCTTGAAGAGTCACGAGCTTACACACACTGGAGAAAAGCCATTCTCGTGTTCTGTGTGTAGTTATACTTGTAGACAATTGTCATGCTTAAAGAGACATGTGCTTACGCATACCGAATAAAAACCCTCTCATATTTTCATTGATACGTACATCTTTGTGTAAATCTCTCTCTATAAATCTATCTATCTGAAATAATATTTGACCATAAACGTCATTTTTCCTCAGGGAGTTAAAAAAAAACATGCATTGTGGTGTGGGAACGTTAAGTTAAGTTTAACTCTGACTTCTTGGCATACCAGATTAAGATTAAGCTACAATGTGAGGCGAGATTAAGATACTCCCCACCCCATCCATGTCTTTTGTTTCTGCGTTCGAGCAGAGTGGATACGCACAAGAAAGAGACGCCTTGGTGCTGTGCTCAGGGTGTCACTTATATTTTTATATATCTACTGCGTTAACTAAATAAAACAATTTGTAAAAATACATAAAATATAGAAATTGAACTGTGTTTGTTTATTTCGATATTAATAAAAATATAACACAAAAATCTACGGAATTTCAATACAAGGTTGTAAAAAAATGAATGAGTTACAAATTGTAAGCATATGATAATATTTTTATTATTTTGAAAGCATGACTTAATTTTTTAAGTACATAACACTTGATGCCTTTGTAATGTAGGAGATAGGTCGTCTTCGACAGAAAGACGTAATGCCTCAATTTTATAACATTTGAGGATTTAAAGGAGACTATCCATGCGTGGCTGAAAAGCATTCTTCAATTTTTGGAGCATATCAAGAGATACAGGATGGCAAACTGTAAATACTAAAGGTAACGTGAAATGTAAATGGCCGTTGAAAAAAACCTTAGATTTTTCACTGACGAAAAGGGTTGGTTTTCATTTTTAAATTAAAATTAAGATGGCTCATTGATGTTTTAATATTCTTTTTTCAGTATGTTTCATAGTAACGCGGTTACAAATAATTTTTCGTCATTACAGATTTCCGTCATTATATTAATAATATCATGTTGAATTTTAAATAGCATAGGCAAGATTTCTCTAACTTATTAGAGCGACATCATGTAGCAGTTTAATTATTATTTATTTAGACCCCATCCAGAATCGTTTTGAGAGTTGCTTACCCTCATTTCGATTTGTCATAATTACATATATTTTTATTTATTTTATTACATTCAGTCATATCATCATAATACCGTCATAGGTTGGCTTCGGTATCGTCGTACCAGAATCACACCTGTAAAATATGAGAGACTTGTCACATTAATTTTAAAAGGCAGCCAGGAAGAAGCCATATAAATCAGACACCCCCAATGTGTTTCAGTCGCAGAACTCGGTCAGTTTGGTAGAAGTTCACCCTGTCCAGGTCGCAAGAGTGCGAGGGAGAATGCTTCGTTAGGTCTCTCTAGCCACTAGTCTTCCAAGCATCGCCCATTCCAGCAACCCCCAGCGGGAGACCCACACCCTAATAAACACTCGGAAATGTCCGAGATTCCTTTCAAAGCAGTTAAATAACTTAATAATGATATATTTGTTTTCTTCAACCCTTTTATATTGTCTAAAATATTTACATATTTTTAGTAATATGTTTACTTTCTGCCACATTAAGTAGGAATCGACCGAGAATATATTGTAATTTTCTCATCTAGCCACACAGAGCGCGGCAAATAATGCGGCCGTCGTTTGCTTATCTATGGTCGTTTGTTTTAGATCCATTTTTTCTCTACGGTTTTCCGCCATTTGACGTCGCTTGATAAAATTTTTCTTTTGAGGTATTTTGTCACGAAGGACGTAATAAAATCATGGAAAATGCTGTTCCTCTAGTCAAGCCTGAACCAGGACTCAGCAGCGAGGAAGCAGAAACAGTATTCAGTTCAAATGTAAAGATGGAGATTACTTTTCCAGAGTTGCCTGTTGAGTTTGAAATGAGAACTGACGCTGACGGATGTTCTCAGTATATGAGCTGTGTTAAAATGGAAACGGATGTGATTTCACTTCATCTTCCTGCAGTCAAGGTTGAACCAGGGACTTTAGGTGGGAGTTGTGAAGAAGGCCGAGCAGCGTTCTATACCAATATGGATATATCTCTCCCTGACGTGAAACAGGAATGCTTGGAGGATTCCAGTAGGACTGACGAACGTAAAGGTAGAAAGTTGGTCTATATACAAATATAAATATATATACAGGATGGCCCAAAAAAAGTGAGAACATTTCGTAAAATGTGATGTAATTGCATCAAAATTAGTTTAAGTATATCAACAATAACTTAAATAGTTTACTAATTTACATACTTACCTATTTAACCGTACTTCGTTTTATTTCGAGAATTTCCGGTCGCCGATTATTAATTTTCCCATTGTTTACATTTGTTTTTTTCAAATTATTGCCCAGAATGACAAAAATCATTGCAGAAGACCGTATTCTGATGAAAAATTTGCTAATTGAAAAACGTCGGGGCGCTAGGAAAATGATCAAAGAGTTTCAAAACAATGCCTGGTGTATAGGTAGACATTACAGCATGACTGGACATTTCATCGAGCCAGGCATGTGGCCACCTATCAACAGGTCAGATTTAAACCCACTAGATGATGCAATATGGGGTGTTTTGATGATTTCCAATTAGCTAAATATTGTGCAAAAAAAAAAAACATGAATATTTATTTTATATTATATGGACCATGAATAGTTTAATGATACAATATCAGCACCCCAGAGTAAACTGTGTTGTCAATTTAAAAATTATATATATTGTCTCCTATTTCTTCTAGAAATTAGTTTTGTCTTTCGTTGGGGTAGTTTGTCTTTAGTATTACGAAATAAAATAAATATATTCTTTCTAATGCTCTTAATGTAAATCTTAAGCTCCCCAAATATAATTTTTCACAAGAATTGCATTTTTCAAAATTGTATTTGTAATGTAGTTTCATATTTATTTTTATTTCAAAATGAATGTCAAATATCGATCAGATCAGATTTAGTATAAGTGATGATTTGTCGTCAGGTATCAGATACAAGATTGAAATCATGTTTTAGGAAAATAAAACATCTATTTCAAAATATAAATAATAATATTTTTCCTTCACAGGTCTCTTGAGACTACAAGAGTCTATTTTGGCTAACCCAACTATGCCACTGACCACCTATGGAAAAGCCTCACAATTGAAGACCAAATATTCTGGCAAAACAATGTCGCAAAACCGTACATCTAATCTTGCTGCAGTGAAAACGTTTTCATGTTCACAGTGCCCTTTTACTTGTAACCAGAAAGCCGGCTTAAGAAATCATACACTGATTCACTCTGGCGAGAAACCGTTTTTGTGTTCACATTGCACTTACACATGTAATGTGAAAAGCAACTTAAAAAGGCATATGCTTGCTCACACTGTCGAGAAACTGCTTTCATGTTCACAGTGCAGTTATACTTCTAATCACAAAACATCCTTAAAAATTCACCTGCTTACCCACACTGGAGAGAAACTGTACTCGTGTACTAAGTGCCCTTATATGTGCAGTGTTAGGAGCAACTTAAAAAGACATATGCTTTCTCACACTGTTGAAAAACTGCTTTCATGTTCACACTGCAGTTATACGTGTAATCACAAAACATATTTAAAAATTCACCTGCTAACTCACACTGGAGAGAAGCCGTATTCATGCACACTCTGCAGTTATTCATGTAATCGCAAAGACAACTTGACAAGCCATATGTTCATTCACAGAAATGATAAAATATTTAAATGTTCGCTTTGCATTTATACATGTAATCATAAAAAATCCTTAAAAATTCACCAGCTTACTCACAATGTAGAGAAACCATTTTCATGTTCACAGTGCACTTACACGTGTAATCATAAACCATTTTTGAAAATTCACCAGCTCGCTCACTCTGGGGAGAAACCGTTTTCCTGTTCGCAATGCAGTTATTCGTGTAATCGGAGAGACAACCTAACAAGTCACATGCTTACTCATAGGGAAGATAAATTATTTTCATGTTCACACTGCACTTACACTTGTAATCGGAAAGACCATTTAACAAACCATATGCTTTGTCACAGAAACGATAAACTGTTTTCTTGCTCACGCTGCGCTTATACGTGTAATTATAAAGCGTCGTTAAGACTTCACGAGCTTACTCACAACGCGTAGAAACCGTTGCACGTACTCACAGTGAACTGATTGTATGTTCGGTGAACGGTGCTTCTGACTAGCCGCGTCATCGTGCATGCTGCATAGAGGTCGCGCCCTCTGTTAAGTTTACTAAATCCAAGAGATTCATTCGTCCATCAATTTATATCCGACGATTGTATATTCGGTGAGTGGTGGTTCTGCCTAATCGCGTCATCGTGTACGCTTCATAGAGCACGCGATCTCAGTCGAAAAAGGCATTCGTTTCTTGATTTGTGTCCAACGATTGTACTTTCAGTCACCGATGCTTCCGCCTAGATCTGCCATCGTGTATACTACATAGAGCTCGTGCCCTCCGTCAACTTTACCATGTCGAAGAGAGAAATTCATAAATAATAATTCAAACGATTTTATTTTTCTTTTTTCACATCCTTCAATATAGTATTTCGTTTTTCACTTTTATTATTTAAAAATAAATTTCACCCATTTAATGTTATACTTTTTAATTTTTCCCAATATAGTATTATTAACGAATTGTGTTTTGCTTTAATCCACCGCGTTGGAGGTGTTAATTTAAATTAATAAACATTTAGTTTTTTTTTATGAGATCTTCCGCGGAAGACATTTACCGCATAAAACGAGGTTTCAGTGTAGTCCACCAATTAATTAAACTTTTCAGAATAAACATTTGGTCTACAAAACTAATCACTAAACTCCTTCGCGTAACTGTACTAATACGATGCAATAGGGCCCTTGTTAGATTGGGAACAAAACGTTCCTGCCGTACAATATTTTTCCCAGCGTTAACATGGACTAATAAATTTTGATCTTTTGTGTAATGCGATAATATTATAGATATATACAATAGGTAGTACACTAATAATATCTCGGGTTAAGGATCAGACCATCCATAAAACGAAACAAGGTTTTTTATAATTTACTGCATGTAATTCCCTAAAAAGATATATTTTTTCATTAATGTGTGAATATTGAAAAGCTTATTTTGTTTTTTCTTTTAATTGGATAAGACCGCACAGTACTTATATTTTTATGCATTATATACAATACATATACAGGCTGTCCTTTTTTCTGTTTTTTTACTAGCGACCAATATTTTAAGTTACGCCTCTTTTTGAGAATTTAAATACGCGTTATAATATTTTCTTTGCTGTAGGTATATAAACTAAAACTTACTGTACGTATACAAGCTTGACATTTCAGAAATATAGTGCAGGCAGATAGTCAGATGCGGGTTTTTTTTACATATTATCATGGCACGACGAAATTCGACAGAGAAAGAAATTGCAAATATTGCTGAACGAAGTGAAGTGAGTGAGCGAAGCTGATGTGGAATTTGGAATTAGTAATGATATTAAGGACACTGAAGACTTTATAAAAATTCACTTTAGTGTTATCGAAGTTAATTGAATTAATGCTTTTATTGTTATTAACAATAAACTTAAACAAATTAAACCAATATATTTAAATAAAAATCAGGGTTTTAAACTAAGTCGAGTTCATAATATTTTTAAATTTAAATATCCAACTAAATGACAGCTGAGTTTATCTGTGTGAGCTCGACCAATAGATGCCCGTTCCGCATATTCATGGATATATTTAATAGTGAAGCCGTGAATTAATTAAAAAAAATATCTACATTGAAAAATAAACAATAGAAATCTAAAAAAAAAGATTTTATCCGCACCTTAAGTTCTGAGTTAGCGGAAGTCCAACGTGTAAAATAGAAAATGAGTGGAAATAGACTTCACAGGCAGCAACAGGATGCTGTTGCACTTTACTTGTTCCCATCACTGTTAACCAAGACCGCAATAGTGATGGGAACTGTAGTAATTACCTCTAATTACATTCATAAAACGAGATTTAATGCCGATTTTATGCTACAAATAGAAGAACTCAAATTTCTTGTGCAAACCGTCTGTCTGGACAGAAGTGAAATGAAAAGGGTGGCCAAAAAAAAGGAGAACATTTCGTAAAATGTGATATAATTAAAAATATAATATAATTTGAATAATCAATGAATATATGTATATTTTTTAACATTTGTTTCTTCTCTATGAGAATAAGACTTGTATATAGAGGAGTATATTTGAGTCAAGATAGTCTGTGTACATATTTTTTGTATTTCAGTTTTAAATTTATGATGTCCATAATTTTTCTAATTATGATGGGGAGATTGTTCAAATTTTTGATGCCTTGATAAATATATCGCGGTATATTTCAGTTTTGGGTTATCAATTTGATCTCTATATCTTATAGATTTGAATTCGCTTCTTAAATTTAATTGATTTTTAATTTTGAAAATTTGAATTTTTTTGTATGTGTCTACTATTTTTGGTATTTTAAAATCTGTGAAAAGTTGTATGCTTGAATAATCTTTTTTTTAAAGAATAATTTTTATTATTATTTTTTGAGTGATTTCTAATTGTGACATTGAAGTTTTGTATGAACCTCCCCATCCAAAAATACCGTATTGCAAATGTGACTGTACAAACGCGTAATATATTAGTTTCACAATATCAACAGTAGCTTAAATAGTTTACTAATTTATTTACTTATCTATTTTTGTCGCCATTTTTCTAGCACGGTATGCTGGGGTTAATGACATTTACCCATTCTCCCGTGATTCTATATTTAAAATACTTTACAGAGACATATTAATCACATATTAATGTACTATTAAAATCCACGATGAAAATTAGTAATTTGTATTATTTCTGGATAAGCTATATTTGTTTAGCTACTGAATTTCTACATTATGTGCGTCATATATTTTCTTATCTATGATCATAAAGAATGAAAATATTGAGTTCTCTTGTGTATTATTGGAATATATTTAGTGTCTATGGTTAAAAATAGACAATAAAGCCGTTCATGCAGACAAACATTATAATGATTCATGTAGTTTGACATTTGTTTGCATGGTAGTCTGCACCCCCTGGCAGAGCCTACTGGCGTGCGTCATCCTCGAGTCAGGAAACTCCGCAATTGTAGAAACTAGGTGTGAGATCACGCTAAGGCGCGTTTCTTTAAATATTTTATGATTCTGCAGTGACAGTCGTTGATTTTGCGCATTAAATTTGGTTGTTTTGTCGCAAGGGTCATGTCGGAGTCCCTGAAGTGATGTTGTGACAGCGATGTGTCACGTGACTCGCGTGCGTCGTTAAAGCAGGCGACCGCCGCGCCTAAAGCCGCTTAATATAAGTCAACTGAATACGCTTCTATTTAAGAAGCGAGTGAAGAGCTCGTCTTTATAAAAAGTGATGCAGTGGCTATCCGCATTTTTACAACACTATTTTCGGAACGACTTTACAATATCACCAATTGCTCCGATTTGGTACATTTTTTCACGGCTTAGTTGAGTGCTCTGATTACATTAGGCGCTCACAAGTACTATTAAAGTTTTCATACTTTAGAGTTTCGCATTTTCACGGTACATGTAACGAAAGCCATAGAAAATATATGTTTCGATGTACGTTTACCATAGATAAGACAGATACATTAATACGTGAACCGTAGACAATAAAGATTTTTCTACAAAAGTGTATAATCAAAATAGAAATGTAATTATAATAAAATATAACCAAAGCTATGAAGGTCACGAGGAGGTGGCGGGAGGGTTAATTAATTTAACAAGCTTCTATACATATTTACACATCTTTTTTCACACAAAAAGGAATTTATTATCACTATTTATGTCTAACCTTAATTGATTGTTTTTCCCACTCACTGTCTTGTTCATTTTCGAACTTGCATCCAACTGCATAGCTTCGTGCGGGTTGCTGCGGGAGCGTGCGACAAGCTGCGATTGGAGCCCGCCCCTGGTACAGTTTACGGGCGCGGGTTCGGCTACTTCGCTCGGGTTACGCGCCTTCGCCACGTGGTTTCCACGGCCGGGTACGGTCATTTCGTGATGGACAGCCTCCGATCTTCTAGTGTGAGCGGCGAGAATATCTGTCGCTCGCCTCGCGCTCTATGCGAGGTTCCTAGTTGTCTTTCAGGAGACACATAGCAGCTTCATTTAGGGGTAAAATGGCGGTCGGCAAAGAGCTGCCCGGAGGGCCAGATTCAAGCCGGACATGAAGTGAGGGAGCGTCCTGGGCTCGCGATGCGGCCAATCTTGGCCAATGCGCAGGAGAAGAGGGTAGCCACCGTTTGTCCGGCCGCCAACTCCTGTTTAGGAACGGGATGAGGGGTTGACATAAATACGTGAACGTCGCACTAACCTAAAAATAGAAATGTAATAATAGAATATCCAAATCTACCCTAAAAACAGAAATGTAATTGAAACCGTGACCGCCCTCTATTATAATCAACGCCCTCTATCATTGTCAATGATTATTTTATAAAACACCCCAAATTACGTTTCGAAGAGGTGTACAGAGGGCGGTAATGAGTTAAATAAATAACCAAACCTAAAACCTTACCTTAATAAAGTGTGGTGAGTTATCTTATTCGGCAATTTAATCCTTAGTATTTTTTATCTATGGTAAACGTAATTTGGTGTTATCTGCGAATGAAACATCTATTTTCTATGGCCTTCGATGTCGATAATGCCTTTATACACTCAACTATGCCGGGGAATAAAAATGAACAGAACTTGAATATTACATGTTTGATGTTTACCGTTATTTGAGGTTAGGTACACCCCGTGTCGTGGTCGCTGCGAGATCCTAGAACCATGAACTGTGCTGATTCTTCTGCCGTGAAAACTGAACCAGGGTCTCCAGGAGTTGGCGGTGGAGCGCCCTACACGGACATTGACATATCGTACGCTGACATCAAGCAGGAGTGCTCGGAGTACTCCAGGCAGGCTGACCAGCTCACTGGTGAGGAGTTCATTCTTGATAATTAATTATGTAAGTCGCCTCTCTGATGTGACCGTCCAAGTTGGATGGAAAACGAAGGATAAGTCTAAATATGATGACCAGCGTACATTTATATCGGTTGAAAAAATGCGGATTGGCCAAGGGAAGGCTGCCAATGTTCTATTTTTGTGATGTATCACGCGTGTATCGCGCATGTTGGCAAGAACGGAGGCGCGCGCTCTCTTGCACCAGAGTCTTGGCTCCGAACATAATCTATTCTATTAGTTCTCATAACTGTAAACTCAGTAATAATCTATATCCTTGTCACATCGAGCTATCTTGGCTACCGCAATCCCGCACACAATAAAGAATCACCAACAAGCAATCCATGCCTGCTCATCAAAATCCAAAGAACGACCATTTCTTGACTTGTCTAAGCTGGTATCACCAGCTTTGAAGCGAACATACCGCTCTCGGAATGCCCTTTCCCTAATCGTTCCTTCGCCGAAACATCGTTGTGATCGCAAAATGACTCAGCAGCTTTCCACCCTTTCTCCAAGTGGTACAGCATCATTTGGCTTATATGTGCATGGTGGTCTAATTTCCTAACCCTATTTTAGAGTTATATTATGACAAATGTCAATTAAACTTCTTATTCAAAAAACATAATATTCGATTAATCATGAACATCAACATAATAAATATGAATTGTCGTTATGTTCTGACAAATGCAATCAGCTCTGTTATATCAGATTATTAATATGATTTCAGATATAGATACAAGCAGTGTCGGTTGGAGAAGTGCACCTCGGATTGCCGAGGGTGTGGGTGTACAGCCAAGGGAGGGGTCTCCTGCCGAGAGCGCCGATAAAGGAGCAGGCGGTGGAGCACACTACACTGACATAGACATATGGTACCCTGACATCAAGCGGGAGTGCTCGGAGTACTCCAGGGAGACCGACCAGCGCAATGGTAAGCGGATTGGTGACCTTAGTGTGACTGTCGAAAGATCCTGTATCAATATATGGTGTACGGCATGAAAAATGCAGGGCAACAAACTGACTTAATAAGCTCAATTCAATATTTTATCAATCTACATAATTTATTTACATTGCAGGTCTCTTGAGAATACAAGATTCTGTTTCTACTAATCCAGCTGGACTTCCACGTATCCCTGCGTATAAATCTTCAACTTTGCAAACTCTGCCATCCACTGGGAATAAACAGTTTTCGTGTTCACAGTGCAATTATTCGTGCAATGTAAAATCAACTTTAAAAAGGCATTCACTTACGCATAATGTTGACAAGTTATTTTCTTGTTCACAGTGCAATTATTCGTGCAATCAAAAATCACACTTAAATAGACATGCGTTGACCCATAATAGTGAAAAATTGTTTTCATGTTCACAGTGCAATTACTCCTGCCATGAAAAATCATCGTTAAAAAGGCATGCACTTACGCATAATATTAACAAACTGTTTTCTTGTTTACAGTGCAATTATTCGTGTAATCAAAAATCACACTTAAATATACACAGGCTTACCCATAATGTTGATAAATTGTTTTCATGTACACAGTGCAATTACTCCTGCCATCAAAAATCAACCTTAAAGAGGCATTCACGTACACATAATGTTGACAAATTTTCTTGTTCACAGTGCAATTATTTGTGCAATCAAAAATCACATTTAAATAAACATGCGTTGTCCCATAATAGTGATAAATTGTTATCTTGTTCACAGTGTAATTACTCCTGCCATCAAAAATCAACCTTAAAAAGGCACGCACTTACCCATAATGTTGACAAGCTATTTTCTTGTTCACAGTGCAATTATTCCTGCAATCATAAATCACACTTACATATGCATGCGCTTACCCATAATGTTGATAAATTGTTTTCATGTTCGAAGTGCAATTATTCCTGCCACCAAAAATCAAATTTTAAAAGACACGCACTTACACATAATGTTAACAAATTGTTATCTTGTTCACAGTGCAATTATTCGTGCAATCAAAAAGCACACTTAAAAGTTCATTTGCTTTCACACACTGGAGAAAAACTGTTTTCGTGTTCACGTTGTAATTATTCGTGTAATCAAAAATCAAACTTAAATATACATGCGCTTACCCATAATGCTGATAAATTGTTTTCATGTTCACAGTGCAATTACTCCTGCCATCAAAAATCAACCTTAAAAAGGCATGCACTTAAGCATAATGTTGAAAAACTGTTTTCTTGTTCACAGTGCAATTATTCGTGCAATCAGAAATATGTTTTAAAATGCCATTTACTTTCTCACACTGGCAAAAAACTATTTTCATGTTCACAATGCAATTTTTCGTGCAATCAAAAATCACACCTAAAAGTACATGCGCTTACCCATAATGTTGAAAAATTGTTTTCATGTTCACAGTGCAATTACTCCTGCAATCTAAAATCAACCTTAAAAAGGCATGCGCTTACGCATAATGTTGACAAATTGTTTTCTTGTTTACATTGTAATTATTCGTGCAATCAAAAATCACACTTAAATTTACATGCGCTTACTCATAATGCTGAAAAATTGTTTTCATGTTCACAGTGCAATTACTCCTGCCATCAAAAATCAACCTTAAAAAGGCATGCACTTACGCATAATGTTGACAAATTGTTTTCTTGTTCACATTGTAATTATTCGTGCAATCAAAAATCATACTTAAATAAACATGTGCTTATCCACAATTCTGATAAATTGTTTTCATGTTCATTGTGCACTTACTCTTGCCATCAAAAATCAACCTTAAAAAGGCACGCACTTACCCATAATGTTGACAAACTGTTTTCTTGTTCACAGTGCAGTTTTTCGTGCAATCAAAAATCACGTTTAATAAAACATCTGCTCGAGCACACTGAATAGAAATTTTTGCATTTGCAGTACACTTACATTTATATTAAGTTGATAAATTAAATCAATTTCAGTGATTTTTTAGACGTTATAAAATATTTTGGCACACACGAAGCCACATATTCACTTGAACTTTGGTTTATTGATACAATATGTGCTGAATATTAATAGTATAGAATGTCAGAAATATGATTAATTGTACCGTGCGGCTGTTTCGCCCGCTGAGTTGCTATTTACTGTTCCAATCATTTAACAGCTTCATGAAAATGGCGGTGCGTTTTGTTATCTATAAAGTTTATATTGTTAACCGCGTTCTTTTACAAATTTGTTTAATTATCTATTTATCTTCGCTAATATTGCGTCGTGCGACCATCGCCAGTACACTAACACTATTATTAAAATACTATTGTATTTTGTATATCTACATACCTAATTTCTAATAGAAATTCTACATTTAAAATGTCACCAGCTTGTTCATAAATAAATGCTTAATAAGTATTTTCTTGTGTTTTATTTGTGGATGGTACAATAAGAGCGGTGAGCCATGAGCTTTATTATTTATTATGTGTTATATTGTAACCATCTTGACTTGGAAATATACCTGATCATAATATATATTTAAGAGACTACTTCTATAAACATAGCACAACGCCCCATCCCGAGACAGAAGGTAAGTACAGATAATGCATACCCTTGGTGGGCTTAGTATAATAATAATAGGTACTCTGCATACGTCCTCTGCGGTGGTGAGTCAGATCTGAGCCGGGTGTTTGTAAAAATATGAATTACGCGATAAATATTCGTTTGATGCCATTTTACTATCAGCTAATCTTCCATTAATTGTTTCCAAATAATTTGAGATATAAATGAATATAATCGGATGAGATTCAACTGAGTTATTGAAAAAATGTGAAGTACAGTCATTTTTATGGACTCGCCTCTCATGGCTTGCCCCAAATAATATATTATCAACCTTTTGGCTCGGGGATACCAAGGATGCAGCTCCTCGCCGACCATTACGCGTGCTAGTAGGCAATACAGTAAAGTTATTTTACACAATTTATATTGTTATTTGATGTGATTTATTTTTGCTGGTGCCCCCAGTAAGGAATCCCAGTAAAAGACAAAGTTAATTTTATGGCCCGCTGGGCATACCTGGTGACCGCAGGGTCGCTCGGTTTTGTCCTTATAAAAATGACAAAGATACTAAATTTTCCGTGCAGAGTATCACGAAGCAGTTTGTAGGACTAAAAGTATGAAACAATTTGCCGCTCGGATTGCGGAGACAATTAATTTTTATCTGTTTTGTTTGTTCTTTTTTAAATTATATTGATATGCCTAAGCCTGAAGTGACGCGAAGTTATCACATTTATTAGCCGAATAAATGAAATAGAATAAAGGCGGGAAATCGCATCTCGCAAAACGCATGCAGGTCGTCGACGGCAGACCCATATAAACGGGACCGGACGTCCCTCAACAAAAAAAGAACCTAGCGGTTCGTTTAAAAGGCGAGTTGCAACCGTGGTGACCTTCAGCCCACGTGTTATGCAATGAACGGAAAATGACGAGGGCTGAAAATAACGGGGTTATAAAGGTTTCCTGAGAAACAAAATAGCAGATCTCTAAGGGCGCGCATTGTTTCGAGGAGACGCATCCTGCCGAAGGATATAACCGAAGGTCGTAGGGCCATTAAAGCTGGACCCATTGTACTGGCGAGAATAGGAAATGTACCGTTGCGTGTCTGTTAGCGAGCGTTCAGGGTCGGGACGTGACTAGAACAAAAGACGCAGTTTCTTTGTGCAATCTGCTCCTTTAATGCCACGTTGGGCGAACCACATGGCTCGAAATATGATGCAATGCTCGAAAATTGAAAGAAATAACATTCCCGCCAATTCAGACTTTAGTTTAATCACTAGAGTATAGTAAATAATAATTAACGTGAACATGATTTTGAAGCGATGAGTACGAATGAATAATGCATATGATAATCGATCACGGTGGGCCTAGCGTTAAGTAGAATAAGAAATAAATAAAAACTAAATTGACTAGGAATAATTAAATGATATATGTAACAGGATATAAGATTTTGTAAGTAGCGTAAGAAATGAATAAATAACTAGATTTAACTAAAGGGTAAATAATTAGGATATAAGATTAATTATAGTCAGCGATAAGACGAAGGAGGAGTCAGTTCGGGTTCGGATCGGGCGTGGCCTCCAGAAGAAGCAAATGGACCAATGGGATGGTGGCCCGTCCCATGACGGGAAGAGGGCGGATCGGCAGTTGGGAGACACCCCATTGTTGGGGTATATAGATGGCCTACACACGGCCCGGAGGGAGTGCTACAGACAGTCGGGAAGAGTTAAGAGAGTGGTAAACGGGGAGAGTTGCCGAAACGAGGCCCGGAGGAAAAAAGAGTGCTACAGACAGTCGGGAAGAGTTAAGAGAGTGGTAAACGGGGAGAGTTGCCGAAACGAGGCCCGGAGGAAAAAGGAGTGCTACAGACAGTCGGGAAGAGTTGCGAGGGTGGTAAACGGGGAGAGTTGCCGAAACGAGGCCCGGAGGAAGAAGAGTGCTACAGACAGTCGGGAAGAGTTGCGAGAGTGGTAAACGGGGAGAGTTGCCGAAACGAGGCCCGGAGGAAGAAGTGAAGATCAGTCAGTCGAAAGTCAAACAGAGTGGAAAACCGAGTCAGTCAGACGTAAAAGAGAGTGGTAAACGGGGAGAGTTGCCGAAACGAGGCCCGGAGCAGAAAGTCGTAAAGTCAAAGAGACCAGTCAGTCGAAGAATCGTGAACGCAGTCGTAATCAGTTGGAAGGAAAAAGAGAGTTGAAGAAAAAGATTGGAAAACACCGAGAGTTGTCAAAACGAGGTCCAGAAGAGAAGTTACCGAGACGCAGTTAAAAGCACGCAGAAGCAGTTCACCGCATATCGTCCAGGAGCAGCCACCCCGCCCGTCCCAAGCAAGCGGTCAGATAGCCCGTCGCCGGAGCACCCGTAGATCCAGCAGGTAGCCGTCCACGCCGGCTGACCACGAGATCACTTCGCCGGCCAGAAGATCCGAGAAATTCACAAGATGACCCGAGGTAGAAATAGTCGTAGATTAAGGTAGTTATAAGCATTTTGTGTATTGAATAAATGTATAGTTTGTGTATCGTTGCGTGTTCATATTCACCTGTTTCCTTATCTATAACCATGGTAATAATAATGAAAGCGTGATATCCGATGGCTCGAACCGAACGGCGCACAAGTCGTGGCCCCGGTTGTATCACATGGCGCCCAACGTGGGGGCCCGTGCTAGCACACGATGTTAGCACATTTGGAGAGTGTATCCAAACGAATCCGAACCCTGAGATAATTTAATTAAGGTACCATGGTTATATGAGGAGACAGGTAGAACACGGGAACGTAATAGATTTAAATTTTTCGTTTTTTTTAGAAAAAAACGTGGCGCCCAGTATAGAATAGAAATAATAGACATCACGGGATTTTAAGTGCATTACGTAAATATATTACAGAAATTTTAGTCGTATGTTTAACTACTCGCTATTACAAATCGTGAAAGAGACCTTTCTCTTATCTAGGAGCCGTCATAAAAACCTTTTCGTTAAGCCGGGCGAATAACAAAGGGGATGGGTATCAATGGAAAAACCCTCAGCCCTAAGTACTGATAATTGCGGTCAACGATGAGTACGTCATTACCGCCGGAGGTTTATGACAAGCTAAGTGGGTTACTATGTTAGTGAATATGGGTCATTGAACTTCGTCGAGTCGAAGGCTTCTCAGATGGCCACCACTCGTAAATATTTGGGGAATTTGTGCGGTAGTAAATATTTCAGATGAAAATGAAAGTAGATAAACATGGTTCAGGAGCCGGATAAGTTGAGCGTAATTTCAAAAAGGTTTAAATCGACGTAGAATTTAGCCGTTGTCTTTTCTTTCACTTGCGTTAAGTGTACGAGTACTGTTGAAGTTTAGGTAATGTTATAATTGCGGGAATAATAATTTTTACCTCTAATAGGTCGGAATGATGGGTCGAAAACAATAGGTAAATTGATAATTGTGTTTTCATAACGTTAAATGTGCAGGTACAACTAATGTTCATTCTGTGTGTGTACACGGCACGGAATACCACCGCAAGTCGTGAATTGGAAGGATAATCATTATGAAACAAAGAGTTACGACGCGCGCCACCAACGGCGCGCTAACGGACGGAGTAGATGTGACACGACAAGCGGAACGCCGGGAAGAGCGTGTCGCAGAGATGGAGACAACGCCGAGGTTCTCGTGCATCCCCAAGGTCCTGGAGGATCATTTTAGCGGCTTGGCGGAGGAGGACCCCGAATTGTTTATTCGGGCCTGTGAGGCGCACTTCCAAGCCACGGGGTGCGCACCAATTACGCAAGTAGAGAAAGGAGCGCTACGGCTAAGAGAAGAAGCTCGTCGCTGGTGGCAGCCACATTCTAGAGGACGATGGACTTGGGAGGAGTTTGCCACGCAGCTACGCCAAAGATATGGCACGGAGTCAGCGAGAGGCTCCTTGCTGGTAAGTCTATATGGAGACGTTCAGCGCAGTGACGAGAGTGGTGTGAGCTTCCTGCAGCGGAAACGGCTCGTCCACGAGAGGCTGCACGGCGAAGCGTCATTAGATGGGGCCTGCCCCGATTTGATAGCGCTGATGAAGCCGAAGTACCGAGACATCCTGGAGACTGGTTTGATGTTCGGAACGTATACCTACGAGATCCTGAAGGCGAGGGTTTCGGCGATGGACTTCCCGAGGGAACCATTGTTCGGAAGACCCGATCAGCAGCCGGAACGGGCTACCAAACCGCTGGTACCCCAACCGCTGGAACAGTACCGAGCGCCAGAGCCGGCCACGAGGAACCGCTGGAGTCAGGATCGACCATCGGCGCCAGCCAACGCGAGCAGGCAGCCGCCCAGACAGGCGCTGCCGAAGTGTCAATACTGCCCAGGATGGCACTTCAATAGAGACTGCCGAGAGAGGAACGAATTCCTCGAACGGAAGGCGGGAAACGTGCACCGCCCGGGCGTGGACAACAACGGACGTCGTCTCGCCCAGGGCTACCGGAAGTGAAGATAGATAATCGTGGACGACTCGAGCAGATGCGTGCGCCGCTTGACCTGCCGAGTACTGGGGGCCATGTAGCGGCCACCGAAGAAGTGAAGGGGCCTACTGAAAAGCAAACGGCGGAGCTGGAGGCCGCGTGTGAAGCAGCGGCGGACAAGTTAAGAGAGATGGCCACAGAGGCAACGAGCGCTGTAATGTGGGCCACGAGATTGACCACATTGGTCATGCGGACAATGCTGATCGGAATAGCAGTGATTATATTCAGCGGGAGTGAATTAATATGTGTAGTTTGGAAATTAATGTGTGAAACATGCAGAGTGGCGTGCGATGTAATAGCGAGAAGTATGCTTACGGGACCGATATTATGCAACAAGGCCAAAGTACGATGCGAATTGATAGGACGCGCGATGTTTATTTTGACGTACGAAGCGCATGGCGCGCTTTCCGTAACGACGGTGAGGGGCATAAATACGGGAGTAATGTTATGCAACAAGGCCAGGGTGCGATATGAGTCGACAGCTGGCGCGATTTCAGAGATTCTGACGAGTGGAGTGAAAAACGTGTTTGCGATTATATTCAGGGTGTGTGTTCGCAAGGGAGCGAAATTACGCATGAGATTGAATATGCAAGGGCGTATCGAACTCGGGAAGCGAGACGTGGCGAAGTGGACGGCCGAATGCCTGCTATCATGCAGAGAGAGGGCGCAGAAGGTTGGATTCCCCCTGACGCTGGAGCTATCCACGAAGGTGAGGCGATTGCTAAGAGTGGCGGTGGCCGTTACGGATAGTCTTTGCAGCGAATACGGATCCTGTACCATATCTGGCCTGCGTGGGAAAATCGGTGACGTCATCGCGAGAAAGGCAGAGAATTTCCTCGTCCCGTATGATGGACGCACGAAGAAATTCGCTACCGGCGACATAACGTACAACAAGGAAGTATACGTAATACGTATGTTGTGGTTAGCAATGAAAATGCTCAGACCGCCGTAAGAGGACTGACGAGGGCGTAAGCCGACGAAGGCTGAAGAGAGACGAAGAACACGTGAAAATTGAGATATTATCTAGTTGATAGATGCGATGGTCGCAGTGTAAACAGAGTTTTTTTGGAAAATGTTTAATTTTGTTAGGGTTTTAAGCGAAACGTAGTGGAAATTTTTCTTTTGCGTGAAAAGGCGCGTAGTGAATCTATACAGTGTACGATGACGAGGGGATCCCGGTATCGATAATGGAGTCGGCAGGGAACAAGCGAAGAAACGACGGTGTGCATCAGAGGGTAGCGAAGACTCAAGAAGACGAAGGAACACACGAGCGTGTGGAATCGAAGGCAGCAACAGAGATAGATTGTGTGTAGCGCAAACAGACGAGACGATTATTGAGACGGTATACGGGCGTATACGGTAGCGAGGGCAGCTAGTAGTGTACACACTGTATAGACAGATCACAGCGGCCGAAGCACGGTAGAATCTACTAACCCGGTGGAATGCGAAATTCGATATGAGTGTAAGATCGCGCAGGTGAAAAAAAAAAAAAGATCCGTCGATATCAGCGAGATATCGGCGCGACTCCTAACTGATTGAAAAATTGACCTGACCACGGGGATAGCGGTTAGAATATAGATGGGAATAAGGAAATAAAAATTTTAAAAATGATTTGTGATTGCTAAAATTTTTCTCCGTCGTGAAAGAGAAAGCGAAGGTAAAATCGCGGGTAGATCGTACGGTTCAGTGTTTCATCGAAAGTAAGATATATAGATAGTTACGTTAATTAGTAGGTTGAAGTGAACCAAGAATGTAATGATTATAAGGAAAAAATGGCGCGTTTTTTTTTTGTTTTTTCCCTTTCCGTGTGAGGTCACGTTGTTTGGTACGAAGTTTTGCCCGTCCAAAGAATGGGTTTGATAGTATCGGCTAATGTAGCATATTTTGAAGATAGAACATAAGATTATATTTTTTTTAGAAGGAAAAAAATTCGTCAGATGGGGCGGACTACAGAAAATTTGTAAGTTGTAAAGAAAATGTATAGTAAACAGTAGTGTGTAATTATGAAGACGGGTTAAGTATCGTTGCGTATGGGATAGATTATGATGAGTTAGGCAAGTCGGAATTGCATCAGAATTAATATCACGGGAATAGAAACAAGATAAACCTGAGGCATGCGAACAGTTTTAGCGACTAGGATTTCGTAAATATAGATAAAGTAGAGAGTGCCGTTAAGATTCAAATAATCGTTGCTACCTTCGTCTCGTTGCCTGTAGTAACGGAAGACCAAAGATTCAAATGTTGTATAATATTACGTATTTTAATATGAAAAATACGTGCGAGTAAATAGGTTTTAAAGACGGCTGCTAGTATAGATAGGATAAAGGATAACGAAATGTAGGGATAGTTTTGTTTAGAGCGTTAAGTGAATTGATAGATATCGGGCGTGATCCCAGATTCCGATGATTTGAAATATGCCTAAAATTTAATCGTTAATTTTAAGTTTTGATCGGTCTATGGACCGAACCAGAAGACGATAGTTTGTTTTGCAAGTAATTCGGCGACGTAACGTTCTAGAGATATCGCGATGTTGTATTTTCGGAAATAGCGGGGATCGTTTCAGCCGAGAAAGTAATTACGGAGGTTTTGTCGAACTGAGCAGGTTAGGATTTAGCATGGTGATTTGTGTCGGAAAAATATTTCGTGTTAGATGTTTTGGGTCGAGTTTGTCTTTCGAAGCGCCTTGCAGATTAGGTTGCCAGGATAAGATTAAAGGTGATACTTCGCGTCAAAGGAAGGTGGGCGTTTTGATATGCCTAAGCCTGAAGTGACGCGAAGTTATCACATTTATTAGCCGAATAAATGAAATAGAATAAAGGCGGGAAATCGCATCTCGCAAAACGCATGCAGGTCGTCGACGGCAGACCCATATAAACGGGACCGGACGTCCCTCAACAAAAAAGAACCTAGCGGTTCGTTTAAAAGGCGAGTTGCAACCGTGGTGACCTTCAGCCCACGTGTTATGCAATGAACGGAAAATGACGAGGGCTGAAAATAACGGGGTTATAAAGGTTTCCTGAGAAACAAAATAGCAGATCTCTAAGGGCGCGCATTGTTTCGAGGAGACGCATCCTGCCGAAGGATATAACCGAAGGTCGTAGGGCCATTAAAGCTGGACCCATTGTACTGGCGAGAATAGGAAATGTACCGTTGCGTGTCTGTTAGCGAGCGTTCAGGGTCGGGACGTGACTAGAACAAAAGACGCAGTTTCTTTGTGCAATCTGCTCCTTTAATGCCACGTTGGGCGAACCACATGGCTCGAAATATGATGCAATGCTCGAAAATTGAAAGAAATAACATTCCCGCCAATTCAGACTTTAGTTTAATCACTAGAGTATAGTAAATAATAATTAACGTGAACATGATTTTGAAGCGATGAGTACGAATGAATAATGCATATGATAATCGATCACGGTGGGCCTAGCGTTAAGTAGAATAAGAAATAAATAAAAACTAAATTGACTAGGAATAATTAAATGATATATGTAACAGGATATAAGATTTTGTAAGTAGCGTAAGAAATGAATAAATAACTAGATTTAACTAAAGGGTAAATAATTAGGATATAAGATTAATTATAGTCAGCGATAAGACGAAGGAGGAGTCAGTTCGGGTTCGGATCGGGCGTGGCCTCCAGAAGAAGCAAATGGACCAATGGGATGGTGGCCCGTCCCATGACGGGAAGAGGGCGGATCGGCAGTTGGGAGACACCCCATTGTTGGGGTATATAGATGGCCTACACACGGCCCGGAGGGAGTGCTACAGACAGTCGGGAAGAGTTAAGAGAGTGGTAAACGGGGAGAGTTGCCGAAACGAGGCCCGGAGGAAAAAAGAGTGCTACAGACAGTCGGGAAGAGTTAAGAGAGTGGTAAACGGGGAGAGTTGCCGAAACGAGGCCCGGAGGAAAAAGGAGTGCTACAGACAGTCGGGAAGAGTTGCGAGGGTGGTAAACGGGGAGAGTTGCCGAAACGAGGCCCGGAGGAAGAAGAGTGCTACAGACAGTCGGGAAGAGTTGCGAGAGTGGTAAACGGGGAGAGTTGCCGAAACGAGGCCCGGAGGAAGAAGTGAAGATCAGTCAGTCGAAAGTCAAACAGAGTGGAAAACCGAGTCAGTCAGACGTAAAAGAGAGTGGTAAACGGGGAGAGTTGCCGAAACGAGGCCCGGAGCAGAAAGTCGTAAAGTCAAAGAGACCAGTCAGTCGAAGAATCGTGAACGCAGTCGTAATCAGTTGGAAGGAAAAAGAGAGTTGAAGAAAAAGATTGGAAAACACCGAGAGTTGTCAAAACGAGGTCCAGAAGAGAAGTTACCGAGACGCAGTTAAAAGCACGCAGAAGCAGTTCACCGCATATCGTCCAGGAGCAGCCACCCCGCCCGTCCCAAGCAAGCGGTCAGATAGCCCGTCGCCGGAGCACCCGTAGATCCAGCAGGTAGCCGTCCACGCCGGCTGACCACGAGATCACTTCGCCGGCCAGAAGATCCGAGAAATTCACAAGATGACCCGAGGTAGAAATAGTCGTAGATTAAGGTAGTTATAAGCATTTTGTGTATTGAATAAATGTATAGTTTGTGTATCGTTGCGTGTTCATATTCACCTGTTTCCTTATCTATAACCATGGTAATAATAATGAAAGCGTGATATCCGATGGATGGTTCGCGGAGCGAATATTCCATTAGAGTGCGGGGATCGTTCTGACGAGCGATCAGGAGCGTGGTATGAATCGTGACTCCTAGACGAATCCCGACTCGAACCGAATGGCGCACAAGTCGTAGCCCCGGTTGTATCAATATCAGTTCCGATTCTTTTATAATTTTATTGGATTTCATATTGAAAAGAGTGCAATTTTTTATATTTCATTTGTAATATTTTTATTTTACTTCTGTTTATATTGTGTTTTTATTTTTTAAATTCTGTTTTTTGCCATAAAGAATATTTATTTATAATTTTGTCAGTATATCTAAATCTTTGTAGGAACTGATTACTAGGACTTGCCCCTGAAGGATTCCCATCAAGATATAGATGTCTCACAGAGACGAGCTATTATTTATTTTATTAAGGAGAACGCATTCTTATTGTGAAGTTGTAAATATTCAGAACAGACGCTCTGTAATATTTTAAATATCAATTAGAAAGATATACATATAAAATCAATTAAAAAAAATATATTGATGTTGGGCTACCGGGATTCGAACCTGGATCTCTAACAATCCGCGGAACGTGCATAAATCGATTATGCTATACCAACACGACAATATTTTCCAATAAAATTGATTTTATATGTGTATTTAATGTGTCTATTATATCTAAAATATTATATCATTAAAAACTAATCATGTATAACTGATTGAAGAGCCCAGTCGGTGTTGAAGTCTCGGGCATTACAGGGCTTACGACCTGTCATCAGCTGGCTTCACTGTCGTCACTTTACACAACGTGACGTTTACCAATTTACCCATGCTCGACTACCACAACTAACAATTTTTATGGAAGTTGTATATATGTTATCACGCAGAAAACCTTTCAATTATTTATTACTAACTACCTATCTATAGTTTTAGACAATTTAATATTCCTTCTCATGTAACAGCATAGATGTCGTTGAACTGAGAATGATTTGTAAATATTCAAAATATTGTAAAGTATACATATGATGTTTAAAAATTTAAAAATACTGAGTTATCAGACAATAAATATTCTAGTAATGTATTATTCTAGTATTGTATATTGTATCTGATGGGTGCCAGGCCACCGTTAATCATAACACTAATTCACATGACACTAAGTGGAAGTGTTGGTGACTGATAGCACACTCATCGGACTCGAATTGTTGGATGAATGCCTCTCTTCAACATAGTAAAGTAGATAGAGGATGCAAGCTCTATGCAGCGTACACGATGAAGCAGCTAAGACGAACGTCGGACACGAATCAATGGATGAATGCCTCTATTCAACATGGTAAAGGCGACAGAGTGCGCGAGCTCTAACACTTCCGCCTTGACGATTGTGTACGATATGTAGACCTCGCACCCTCTGTCGACTCACAATATCGAAGAGAGGGATTCATCCGTCAATTCTTGACCGACAATGTCTTTCATTCAGCTACGCTAACTCCTAGACGCGTCTTCATGAACACTACAACGAGTTCGCCACCTCTGTCATTCTAGCATGTCGAAGAAAAGCCGTCTTCCATCAAATCGTATCCGACGATTGTATTGTTCGTGTGCAACACTTCCGCCTTGACAAGTCATCGTGTACGATACGTAGAGTGACGCCGGTCTACCAAACATCCGACAATGCGCGGAAGGCCGGCTGGCCGGCATCGATAGGAGGTGCGGGCGAGACCCGGCGGATGCGGCCGCTTACGGAGCAAAGAAAATCAATGAACGACGCCCTGCTGACTGGGCCCGATGTGTTGTCCTCACTACTGGGGAATATTTTCCGATTCCGGGAGAAAAGTGGCACTGGCGGCCGATGTGAGAGAAATGTTCCTGCGCATCTAAATGAGAAGGCAGGACCAGGGTGCGCGGTTGTTTCCGTGGAGGTAGCCGGGCGAAACAGAGCCCGGTACCTACCGAATGAAGTCGAAGATCTTCGGGGCGACTTGCTCGCCTAGCAGTGCGCAGTATGTGCAGAACTGCATAGCCGACGCCAGTGCCGCGACATATCCAGAAGCCGCCGAGGCCATCCAGAAAAGGTTCTATATGGATGATTATTTGGACTCGGTGGACACCCCGGACCAAGCGATTCAGATGTCGCAGGATGTAACAGAAGTGCTCCGCCGCGGGGAGATGCATTTGACAAATTGTATCTCCAATGATCCGGAGGTTCTGAGGCGGCTTTCCGAGTACCTGAGGTCGACAGAACCGGTGCAGATTATCGGGGTGGAGAAAACGACGGAGCGTGTGCAAAGTGTGAAAAGTTCATTTTTAAATTTATGAATTTGCCGGAACTGCACGGAGGGGACCGTTCGACAAAGCGCGCACTTCTGAGCGCGGTGATGCGTTTTTTCGACCTGGTAGGCTTTGTGGCCTGCCTTCTCGTAAGGTCGAAAATCCTGCTGCAGGTGGTGTGGTGGTCCAAGGTCGGCTGGAACGAGCCGATTCATCTCGAACACGCGGAGAAATGGAAAGCGAGGCACCGGCTAGCCATGATTAGCCAATGTGCGGTGCCACGACAGGAGAAGCCGGCCGACGCATCACGTGTTCAGCGACGCTTCGGAACAAGCATGCTGCATTGTCGCACACTTTGTCGAGGCAGGAGAAGGCGGCAAATACATACCCTTCATCTCGGCGAAGTGTAAGGTGGCCCCGCTCAAGCCGCTTTCCACTCCGCGGCTTGAACTACAAGCAGCTTTGATGGCCGCAAGATTAGCGGTCACCATCAAAGAGGAACACACTTGTTCTATTGAAAGAACCGTCATATGGCGGACTCGATGACGGTCCTGACCTGAATCAGGACGGACCCCGGCCTACTCGGCCTTTGTGGTCAACCTGCTCGGGGAGATTGACGACCCGACGGACGCCACCTCCAGGAGATGGGTGCCCACGAAGCAGAATCCAGCAGATTTGGGCAAAAATGAGCCGCTCGATTTGTCCGGCAAGTGGTTCAGCGGGCCGGCGTTCCTAAGAGGCTTGGAGTCGGCGTGGACGCGGGAGCCCGCGCGGGCCGAACCGAGCCGGGAGGTGCTAGAACGGCGGCCGGACACCATAGTGCTCACCGGGCGCTCGACTGCGACCGGCGGGGCTCTGCCCGACATCGGCCGCTTCTCATCATGGAGCCGACTAGTACGCACTGCGGCATGAGTCAGGCGATTCTTTATGAATTGCCGGCGCACGCAACGCACCGCGCCGGATACAGAACAACCCACGCACGGTACCATGTCGATGAGTTCCATTCCGCCAAGCCACGTAAATGTGAGCGCTACATAAAGTTCGCGCCCTCTGTCGACTTTATCTAGTAGACGAGTGACTTTCGTGCAACGGGTAGTGTCTAACGATTGTATGTTCAGCGAGCGACAGTCATAAGACAAAACATCGTCGGACACAATGCGATGTGATGCTGTGTGTGTGCTCATGTCGATACTATACACTTTATCTCTTGCCTTATCCGTTTAGCAGACGTTGACTATCATCACTTGCTTTAATGCTCACAGCAGACTGTTCTTCAGCCATGATAATCTCCTTCTTTCAGGGACTTTCAAGCAATCTTTTCCTGCATTGTGAGATTCAATATCTGATAGTCTTCTGGGTAGATGTCAGATTTTTATTATTTGAAACTATTTTGAACCTACAATTTTATGCAACGCCAGTAAATCGGCCATATTGACGTACGGCTGTGTGGCTGTACGGGACGAGGCTGAGCATTCAAAATAAGACAACAAGATTACAATTTCTTGTGTTGAACTAAACCATTGTTCTGACTGATTATATGATTATATGAAAGCACAATCGTTAGACACGAATCGATTAATGAACGCCTTTTGACAAAAAAGGAATTTATACGTCAACTCTTGTCCGACGATGTCTTTTATTCAGCGACGCGTCTTCATTAACGCTACATACAGCTCGCGACCAATGTCGACTCTAGCATCTCGAAGAAAGGCATTCATCCATCGAATCGTATAAAACTACTGTACTTTAATTCGGCAAAACTTCCGCCTTGACGATTCATCGTGTACGGTACCTAGAACTAGCATCCTCTGTCGACACCAGCATGTCGAAGAAAGGCATTTATCCAGGAGTTAATTTATGAAAATTGAGATGAGTCGACCTCCTTCTGTAACTGCGGGGGCGCGCACTCCGCCAACTACGGGGAGTGCCCGCGACGCAAGGCGTACATGGCGAAGCTGCAGCCCCGCCCGGCTCAGAGAAGGGAAGCAGCTCGGCCCAACGCGGCCCCGAGGGTCTTTCCCGCAACTCCGATGGAAGGCAGTGGTCGAGGGTCGCACACGGTGCAGCGAGCGATCCTCCTGCTGCCCAAAATTACCCCATCGAAACGCGGGTATTTACCGCCTTCCGACCGCCGCGCTCGGTGTTCTTTTCCGCGCCGCCACTGGCCAGCCAAACCAGTGGCCAGCCCAAATTTGAATTTACTCACTTCGCGCCAATTATGCGTCTCGTCATGAACGCCCGCGATTGATTCACTCTTTGCACAGATAATTTCGAGTGCGCCAAGCACGCTCGATATTGTTCTGGTCAAAAACGCCCCCCTCGCGGGAGAACTGACGAGCGGCGACTATCTCTCGTCCAACCGTCTGGCGGTTTACTTTCAAATGTTTAATATCATTAATATTGAAGACAACGCATGTCCCAGGGAAATAAACTATTGTATTATTTAGAAGCATTAAACCACATAACATATGTCAATGATTCCAAAGTAATAATGAAATGAAAAACATTGGACTTCTGAGAAAAATTCTACACCAACAACCAATTTAGAACGTTTCAAAGCTCTGCTAATTCAACTGTTCTGAACTACGTAAGTTCACGTGCCCACACAAATTGAGTTTCATTTAGGGTTCTACATCTTATTCTGTGGCCGCCATCGCTCTCGCCTGCGTTCGGACACGTTTGTCATATTCCAGTCTGTTTTGGCAGTAAATAGTGTACGCCTCTGCTTGTGCAGGATCTTTAATGTTGGGTTCATTGAGAAGATATTGTATGCCGAGAAGCATCTGCTTGATGGTGATGGCGGGGCGCCAGCCCTTCTCCTCGTCCAGGAGGGACAGGCACACTGTGCCTGAGGGGTAAACATTGGGATGAAATAGTGGGGGCTCAAACTTGCACTTGGGAGGAGTGGATGGGTAGTCATCCTTGAAGATCATTCTTAGTTTGTAGGAACCACCTTCCCAGGGTGTGGATTTCTTTCCAGGTATGGCACATTCCCATGTCATAAGATTAAGTGTTCCGTCGGGATTCTTCATCGGTCGCGCTACAAACCCAAATGGATGGTCTTTGCGCCAGGCCTTTCGTTCCTCGGCGAGACGCGCACTCGCAATTCCAGACATTTCAAAATGATTCAAATAACTGAAGTGAGGTATAAATAAAGCAGTCTATCGGATTGAAGATAATTTGTTAACTCTTTTAAAATAAATGTCCTAGAAAACTAGGTGCGACGGCGCGAGCCGAGCGCACCCAGCGTAACTTTACGATATTTGTACAATTGTTTACACAATTTCACAGAATAGCTAAAATAAATCATTTTCTTTGATTTCTAGATTACTGAATCTTATTTCTCTATTTACTATAAAACCTTGAGATATTTTAGTTATTTTAGGGCGAATAGATGTGTTACAGTTGATGACAAATGGTGCTTATGATAGATAAACAATTGCTTTCTTATTTTCAAAGTATATCCAAAATAATACATATTCATTGAATGCAAAAAGACTGTATCTAATTTCTCTATTTACTATAAAATCTTCAACTATTCTGATGAGCTACTTGACTCTAGATGTCACGCATATGGCTCAAAAAGTTTTTTATGATATTTGTACAATTGTTTATATAATTTCACAGAATAGCCAAAATAAATCATTTTCGCGTAGCGCACTCGATGACTTTCGTAGAGGTTGAAGGGTTGCTGACGATGCCCTTCATTAAACAACTCTAACTCCTAGACGCGTCCTCATGAACCTTACAACGAACTCGCGACTTCTGTCACTCTAGGATGTCGAAGAGAGGCATTCATCCATCGAATCGTATCCGACGATTGTACTTTTCGTCTGCAACACTTCCGCCTTGACAAGTCATCGTGTACGATATTTAGAGCTCGCACCTTCTGTCGACTATACCATGTCGAAGAGAGGGATTCATCCATCAATTCTAGTCTGACGATGCCCTTCATTCAGCAATTCTAACTCCTAGACGCGTCTGCATGAACCCTACAATGAACTCGCGACTTCTGTCACTCTAGGATGTCGAAGAAAGCCATTCATCCATCGAATCGTATCCGACGATTGTACATTTCGTCTGCAATACTTCCGCCTCGACAAGTCGTCGTGTACGATACGTAGAGCTCGTGTATTATTTTAGGCTTCTTGCGCCCCCTCTGTATGTCATATAAGACATCGTTGACTACTCTTACGATCTCGTAAGGCCCCTCCCATGGTCTCATCAGTTTGGGACTAACCCCCTTCCTCCGGATTGGATTAAATTACCAAACTTTGCCTCCTAGTTTGTGTCGTGTCTCCGTAGCTTTCACATCATACCGTGTCTTCATCCGGTCGCTTTCTACTTTTAAATGCGCCCTGGCGAAGTCATGCACCCTTTCAAGGCGTTCCTCTAGACTCGCCAACTTGTTGTCTATCTTCCTTAGCTGGAGGTCTGCCATATAACAGGTCCACAGGTAGCAGTACCTCTCGTCCAGTTACCATCATAACTGGGGTATGACCGGTGGTCTCGTGTTTCGCGGCCCGATAAGCTAGGAGAAACAGCGATAATATCTTATCCCGATCGCGTTGATTTTCGTTTAAAAACTTAGACAAGTACTGTTGTAATAGCGTCCGGTTGAGCCTTACCACCATGCCGTCAGATTGCGGATGCATAGCGGTAGTTCTCGTCTTCTTGACGCCCAATATTTCCAGCATCTTTTGAAAAATTCAAGATTCGAAATTCCTTCCTTGGTCGGAGTGCAATTCGCGCGGAACGCCAAATCGGGACACAACATTTGTTACGATGGCTTCGGCGATAGTTTCAGCTTCCTGGTTTGATAGTACAATAGCTTCTGGCCATTTGGTGAAGTTATCTACTGCCAATAGAACATACCGATTTCCCTGTTCACTTGTCGGCAAAGGACCCAAAACGTCAATCGCAATTCTTTTAAATGGAACTCCTACATTGTACTGTTGCATTTTGGCATGACGACGAGTATGAGGACTATTCTTGGAGGCACAGAGATCGCAGCGTCGACACCATATTTCCACATCGTTTCTCCAATTAACCCAATAGTATCGGTCCCGTATTTTATCAATAGTTTTCCGGATGCCAAAATGACCTCCGGTAGGTGCCCCGTGAATTTGTTCCAAGATAACAGAAGTCATGTCTCTGGGAAGCACAAGTTGTATTAGAGGATTCTTCCCACCTCGGGACTCCCACTGACGAAAAAGGCAATCCTGCTTCAGGATGAGTGAATTCCATTGAGCCCACAAAGCTTTCGCGCGAAAACTGCGAGGCGCAACTTCATTCCAACCCGGTCTCCTGGGCCTTTTAATTACCAACGCCTCTTTAACAACCCGGCCTCTTCTAGCCATTTAATTACCAACGCTAGGCCTGAGTCACTCCTTTATGCATCCTTTAATCCTTCCTCCAACCATTGCTGTTCTCCTTCTAGGATGACGCATTCACCGTTACAAAAAACACGAATTTATTTTTCTTTTTTCATATCCTCCAATATAATATTTCGTTTTTCATAAATAATAATAAACACGATTTTATGGAAATGAGGCCTGGAGCTGGCAGAAAAGGAACGAAAGTAGACTGAATGCAGTGGAAATGAGATCACTTAGACGTATTTGTGGCAAATTTATTTATGACAGAGTAAAGAATGAAGAAATAAGAAAAGAATGTAAAGCTGATGTTAGTATAGTGAGTAAGATTAAGAAAGGATCACTTAGGTGGTTTGGTCATATGGAAAGGATGAATGAGGAGAGAATGGTAAGAAAGATATATGACGCAAGTGTTGATGGAACCAGAAATAGAGGACGTCCACGGAAAACTTGGCACGACCAGGTAAACCAGATAATGGAGGATGGTTCTGTTAGAAGCCTCAACAATCGGCGAGCTTGTATGACAAGATGTATGAATGTGGATGAGGCGAGAATTGTATGTCAGGACAGAAGAGTGTGGCGCTCTATCCTCTCTGCCTACCCCCACGGGGAAACGGCGTGATGGTAAGTAAGTAAGTAAGTATAAACACGATTTTCTTTTTCTTTTTTCATATCCTCCAATATAATATTTCGTTTTTCATAAATAATAAAAAACACAATTTTTTTTTTTTTCAAATCCTCCAATACAGTATTTCGAAAAACGAAATACTGTATTGGAGGATAAGAAAAGAGAAGAAAAACCCCGGAGGGACACACAAGAGGTGAGAGACCTTCGGTTCTATTTGTCGGCAGGATGCGTCTCCTCGAACAATGCGCGCCCTTGCAGATTCTCTATCGCTTCTCAGCAAACCTTCATAATCCCGTTATTTTCAGCCCCCGTCGTTTTTCGTTCATTGCACAACACGTGGGCTGGAGGTCACGACGGTCGCTATCCGCTTTTGAACGAGCCGCTAGTTTTTTTTTTGTTACGAGACGTCCGGTCCCGTCTATATGAGTCTGCCGTCAGCGACCTGCCTGTATTTCCAGCCTTTATTTTATTTCATTTATTCGGCTAATAAATGTGATAACTTCGCGTCACTTCGGGCTTAGGGATATCAATATGCGTCATGTATTTTCTTATCTAAAATCATAAAGAATGAAAATATTGAGTTCTCTTATGTATTATTGCAATATATTTTGTGTCTATGGTTAAAAATAGATAATAAAGCCGTTCATGCAGACCAACCTTATCTATGAGACCAACATTGTAATGATTCATGTAGTTTGACATTTGTTTGCATGGTAGTCCGCACCCCCTGATCGAGCATACTGGCGTGCGTCATCCTCGAGTCAGGAAACTCCGCAATTGTAGAAATAGGTGTGGGATCACGCCAAGGCGCGTTTCTTTAAATATTTTATGATTCTGCAGCTACAGTCGTTGATTTAGCGTATTAAATTAGGTTGTTTCGTCGCAAAGGTCATGTCGGAGTCCCTGAAGTGATGCTGTGACAGCGATGTGTCACGTGACCCGCGAGCGTCGTTAAAGCAGGCGACCGCCGCGCCTAAAGCCTTGATATAAGTCAATTGAATTCGCTTCTATTTGAGAAGCGAGTGAAGAGCTTGTCTTTATAAAAAGTGATGCAGTTACTATTCGCATTTTTACAATACTATTTTCGGAACAACTTTAAAATATCACCAATTCGTCCGATTTAGTACATTTTTTCACGGCTTAGTTGAGTGCCCTGATTACATTAGTTATCATACTTAAAAGTTCCGCATTTTCACGGTACACGTATCGAAGGCCATAGAAAATTAATGTTTCGATGTACGTTTACCATAGATAAGACAAATACATTAATATGTGATCCGTAGACAGTGAAGTTTTTTTACAAAAGTGTTTGATCGAAATAGAAATGTAATTATATTAAAATAACCAAAGCCATGAAGGTCACGTGGAGGTGGCGGTAGGGTTAATTAATTCTACGCTTCTATACGTATTTACACATCTATTTTCACACAAAAAGGAATTTCTTATCACTACTTATGTTTAATCTTAATTGATTCCTCTTGTTCACCCTTTGTCCGGCCGCCAACGCCTGTTTAGGAACGGGATGAGGGGTTGGCATAAATACGTGAACGTCGCACTAACCTAAAAATATAAATGTAATAATAAAATATCCAAATCTACCCTAAAAAGAGAAATGTAATTGAAACCTTGACCGCCCTCTATACACGCCTGCGTACACCTCTTCGAAACGTGATTTGGCGTGTTTTGTCAATGATTATTCTATAAAACAACTCAAATCACGTTTCGAAGAGGGCGGTAATGAGTTAAATAAATAACCAAACCTAGAACCTTGCCTTAAAAAAATGTGATGGTATCTTATTCAGCAAATTAATTCCTTGTATTTTTATCTATGGTAAACGTAATTTGGTGTTATCTATGAATGAAACATCTATTTTCTATGGCCTCCGATGTCGATAATGCCTTTATACACTCAACTATGCCGGGGAATAAAAATGAACAGAACTTGAATATTACATGTTTGATGTTTACCGTTATTTGAGGTTAGGTACACCCCGTGTCGTGGTCGCTGCGAGATCCTAGAACCATGAACTGTGCTGATTCTCCTGCCGTGAAAACTGAACCAGGGTCTCCAGGAGTTGGCGGTGGAGCACCCTACACGGACATTGACATATCGTACGCTGACATCAAGCAGGAGTGCTCGGAGTACTCCAGGCAGGCTGACCAGCTCAATGGTGAGGAGTTCATTCTTGATAATTAATTATGTAAGTCGCCTCTCTGATGTGACTGTCCAAGTTGGATGGAAAACGAAGGATAAGTCTAAATATGATGACCAAAGTACATTTATATCGGTTGGAAAAATGCGGTTGGCCAAGGGAAGGCTGCCAATGTTCTATTTTTGTGATGTATCATGCGTGTATCGCGCATGTTGGCAAGAATGGAGGCGCGCGCTCTCTCGCACCAGAGTCTTGGCTCCGAACACAATCTATTCTATTAGTTCTCATAACTGTAAACTCAGTAATAATCTATATCGTTGTCACATCGAGCTATCTTGGCTACCGCAATCCCGCACACAATAAAGAATCACCAACAAGCAATCCATGCCTGCTCATCAAAATCCAAAGAACGACCATTTCTTGACTTGTCTAAGCTGGTATCACCAGCTTTGAAGCGAACATACCGCTCTCGGAATGCCCTTTCGCTAATCGTTCCTTCGCCGAAACATCGTTGTGATCGCAAAATGACTCAGCAGCTTTCCACCCTTTCTCCAAGTAGTACAGCATCATTTGGCTTATATGTGCATGGTGGTCTAATTTCCTACCCCTATTTTAGAGTTATATTATGACAAATGTCAATTAAACTTCTAATTCAAAAAACATAATATTCGATTAATCATGAACATCAACATAATAAATATGAATTGTCGTTATGTTCTGACAAATGCAATCAGCTCTGTTATATCAGATTATTAATATGATTTCAGATATAGATACAAGCAGTGTCGGTTGGAGAAGTGCGCCTCGGATTGCCGAGGGTGTGGGTGTACAGCCAAGGGAGGGGTTTCCTGCCGAGAGCGCCGATAAAGGAGCAGGCGGTGGAGCACACTACACTGACATAGACATATCGTACCCTGACATCAAGCGGGAGTGCTCGGAGTACTCCAGGGAGACCGACCAGCGCAATGGTAAGCGGATTGGTGACCTTAGTGTGACTGTCGAAAGATCCTGTATAAATATATAGTGTACGGCATGAAAAATGCCTACACACAAAATAATGCTTTGAATGCTATAATTAAACAATTTTTATGTATTAAGTAAAGTTATTTGGAAGACTATTGAGCTTACGCAGGGTGACAATTCGCGAGTTAGGAATTAAAGTAGTATTATTTTAATATGTATCACGTGTTTTCGAAGTTGAGAAGGGCAACAAACTGATTTAATAAGCTCAATTCAATATTTTATCAATCTACATAATTTATTTACATTGCAGGTCTCTTGAGAATACAAGATTCTGTTTCTACTGATCCAGCTGGACTTCCACGTATCCCTGCGTATAAATCTTCAACTTGGCAAACTCTGCCATCCACTGGGAATAAACAGTTTTCTTGTTCACAGTGCAATTATTCGTGCAATCAAAAATCAACCTTAAAAAGGCACGCACTTACCCATAATGTTGACAAGTTATTTTCTTGTTCACAGTGCAATTATTCGTGCAATCATAAATCACACTTACATTTGCATGCGCGTACCCATAATGTTGATAAATTGTTTTCATGTTCGCAGTGCAATTTTTCCTGCCACCAAAAATCAAATTTAAAAAGACACGCACTTACACATAATGTTAACAAATTGTTTTCTTGTTCACAGTGCAATTATTCGTGCAATCAAATAGCACACTTAAATGTGCATGCGCTTACCCATAATGCTGATAAATTGTTTTCATGTTCACAGTGCAATTACTCCTGCCATCAAAAATCAACCTTAAAAAGGCATGCACTTACGCATAATGTTTATAAACTGTTTTCTTGTTCACAGTGCAATTATTCGTGCAATCAGAAATATGTTTTAAAATGCCATTTACTTTCTCACACTGGCAAAAAACTATTTTCATGTTCACAATGCAATTATTCGTGCAACCAAAAATCACGCCTAAATGTACATGCGCTTACCCATAATGTTGAAAAATTGTTTTCATGTTCACAGTGCAATTTCTCCTGCAGTCTAAAATCAACCTTAAAAAGGCATGCACTTACGCATAATGTTGACAAATTGTTTTCTTGTTTACATTGTAATTATTCGTGCAATCAAAAATCACACTTAAATTTACATGCGCTTACTCATAATGCTGAAAAATTGTTTTCATGTTCACAGTGCAATTACTCCTGCCATCAAAAATCAACCTTAAAAAGGCATGCACTTACGCATAATGTTGACAAATTGTTTTTTTGTTCACATTGTAATTATTCGTGCAATCAAAAATCATACTTAAATAAACATGCGCTTATCCACAATGCAGATAAATTGTTTTCATGTTCATTGTGCACTTACTCCTGCCATCAAAAATCAACCTTAAAAAGGCATGCACTTACGCATAATGTTGACAAATTGTTTTTTTGTTCACATTGTAATTATTCGTGCAATCAAAAATCATACTTAAATAAACATGCGCGTACCCACAATGCTGATAAATTGTTTTCATGTTCATTGTGCACTTACTCTTGCCATAAAAAATCAACCTTAAAAAGGCACGCACTTACCCATAATGTTGACAAACTGTTTTCTTGTTCACAGTGCAGTTTTTCGTGCAATCAGAAATCACGTTTAATAAAACATGTGCTCGAGCACATTGAATAGAAATTTTTACATTTGCAGTACACTTACATTTATATTAAGTTGATAAATTAAATCAATTTCAGTGATTTTTTAGACGTTCTAAAATATTTTGATACACACGAAGCCACATATTCACTTGAACTTTGGTTTACTGATACAATATGTGCTGAATATTAATAGTATAGAATGTCAGAAATATGATTAATTGTACCGTGCGGCTGTTTCGCCCGCTGAGTTGCTATTTACTGTTCCAATCATTTAACAGCTTCATGAAAATGGCGGTGCGTTTTGTTGTCTATAAAATATATTTTGTTAATCGCGTTCTTTTACACGTATGTTTAGTTATGTATTTATCTTCGCTAGTATTGCGTCGTGCGACCTTCGCCAGTACACTAATACTATTATTAAATTACTGTTGTATTTTGTATATCTACATACCTAATTTCTAATAGAAATTCTACATTTATAATGTCACTAGCTTGTTCATAAATAAATGTTTAATAAGTATTTTCTTGTGTTTTATTTGTGGATGGTACAATAAGAGCGGTGAGCCATGAGCTTTATCATTTATTATGTTGTATTGCTTATATTGTAACCAACTCGACTTGGAAATATACCGGATCGTAATATATATTTAAGAGACTACTTTTATAAACATAGCACAACGCCCCGTCCCGAGACAGAAGGTAAGTACAGCTAATGCATGCCCTTGGTAGGCTCAGTATAATAATAATAGACACTCTGTATACATCCCCTGCGGTGGTGAGTCAGATCTGAGCCGGGTGTTTGTAAAAATATGAATTACGCGATAAATATTCGACAGAAACCATATTACTATCAGCTAATCTTCCCTTAACTGTTTCCAAATAATTTGATATATAATTGAATGTAATCGAATGAGATTCAATTGAGTTATTGATAAAAATGTAAAAAAAATTGATCTAGGACCGTCATTTATATGGATTCGCCAATCATGGCTCGCGCCAAACCATGTATTATCAACCTTTTGGCTCCGGGAAACAAAGGATGCAGCTCCTCTCCGACCATTATGCGTGCTAGAAGGTAATACAGTTATTTTACACAATTTATATTATTTGGTTTATTTTTGCTGGCGCGCCCAGAAAGGAACCGTCCGAAGACGTCTTTCATTCAACTACTCTAACTCCTAGACGCGTCTGCATGAACCCTACAACGAACTCGCGACCTCTGTCGACACTAGCATGTCGAAGATAGCCATTCATCCATCGAATCGTATCCGACGATTGTACTTTTCGTCTGCAACACTTCTGCTTTGACAAGTCATCGTGTACGATAAGTAGAGCTCGCACCATATGTCGACTACACCATATCGAAGAGAGGGATTCATTCGTCAATTCTAGTCTGACGATGCCTTTCATTCAACTACTCTAACTCCTAGACGCGTCCCCATGAACTTTGAATTGAACTTTTCGTCTACAACACTTCCGCCTTGACAAGTCATCGTGTACGATACGTAGAGCTCGTACCCTCTGTCGACTATACCATGTCGAAGAGAGGGATTTATCTGTCAATTCAAGTCTGACGATGCCCTTCATTCAACAACTCTAACTCCTAGACGCGTCCCCATGAACCCTACAACGAACTCGCGACCTCTGTCGACACTAGCATTTCGAAGAAAGCCATTCATCCATCGAATCGTGTCCGACGATTGTACGTTTCGTCTGCAATACTTCCGCCTTGACAAGTCGTCGTGTACGATAAGTAGAGCTCGCACCCTCTGTCGACTACACCATATCGAAGAGAGGGATTCATCCCTCAATTCTAGTCTGACGATGCCCTTTATTCAACTACTCTAACTCCTAGACGCGTCCCCATGAACCCTACAACGAACTCGCGACCTCTGTCGACACTAGCATGTCGAAGAAAGGCATTTATTCATCGAATCGTATCCGACGATTGTATTTTTCGTCTGCAACACTTCCGCCTTGACAAGTCATCGTGTACGATACGTAGAGCTCGCACCCTCTGTCGACTATACCATGTCGAAGAGAGGGATTCATTCGTCAATTCTAGTCAGACACTGTCTTTCATTCAGCTACGCTATCTCCTAGACGCGTCCTTATGAACCCTACAACGAACTCGCGACCTCTGTCACTCTAGGATGTCGAAGAAAGGCATTTATCCATCGAATCGTATCCGACTATTGTACTTTTCGTCTGCAACACTTCCGCCTTGACAAGTCATCGTGTATGATACGTAGAGATCGCAACCTCTGTCGACTATACCATGTCGAAGAGGGGGATTCATCCGTCAATTCTAGTCTGACGATGCCCTTCATTCAGCAACTCCTAGACGCGTCCCCATAAACCATGAACATGACAGGTGATTTTAATTGTGTTATTTTAATTTTGGGCGTATACAATGACGCGGCTAGGCGAAAGCTTCGCTCACTGAACATGCAATCGTAGAACACGACACGATGGACGAAAGCCTATCTTCGACATGGTTATATCGACGAAGGGAGCCAGCTATATGTGACGTGCTTTGCGGTAGTGTCGCTCACTGAACACACAATCATCGGACACGATGCGTTGCAAAGGGAGCGAGCTATATGCAACGTACACTATGACGCGGCTAGTCTTAAGCGTCGCTCAGAGTACATACAATCGTCGTACATGACTCTGTGGCGGCCCGCGCGCATCGTTCAGCTGTTCCTCGTTTTGTAATTTCTTGGTCTTGCACCATCCCACGCGTACAAAGCGCAAACGTTCGAGGAAGGGCGGACTGCGCCGCCCAGCGGGCATGACACACGTGCACCACAGATGTGCACCGATTCTGAAGGGACTAGGAGTTACGCGCGAGTTTGTTTGTTTTTAAAATTTGATTTGGTCAAATGAAAAGTGAAGTGTTCGCATCTGTCATCATCTGCCTCCAGAGAGTTCCATAAACTTAGATTAAAGCATTGATAGAAGTATGTTGGGCGTCACACGTAAAGACAGAAAAAGAGAAGTCGATGTAATTGAAACTGAGAAGAAAATGAAATATCAACACGTGTACAGGAAATATCGTACAGACACCTGAGAACACAGAAAAATTGAGGACACTTAGGGAACCCTTGCCAGCAGTGAATATAAAACACCTGACAATGATAATAATATATATTATTGATTAAAATATTGACATGTGATTATATTTTATTTGGTTCTGCCTCGCTCAAAGTAAATTTTTATCTTTTAAATGTGTTTGTGAATGTCGTTTTAAACACGACTTCGTAGAACATGCGTAGTCGCACGTACTGCACGAGAACTGTTTCTCCCCCGTATGGTTGAGCTGGTGCCTTTTTAAATCTGATCTAGTGACACTTGCATTATTACACTCTGCACAAGAGAACGGTTTCTGAGCAACGTGATTGAGAATATGTCTTTAAAGTTGAGTTCATAGTGCACGAATAACTGCAAATGTTACAAGAGCACGGTTTCTCTCCGGTATGCTTGAACATGTGATTGTTTAAACTAGTCTTCTGTGAACATACATAACTGCATCTGTCACACGAGAAGGGTTTATCTTTTGTGTGTATTGGTAAGTGTCGCCTTAAGTGCGCTTTCGTCGTACACGTATAGCTGCATTCTGTACAGGAGAACGGTTTGACTCCGATGTATTTCAGCATGTGACTCTTCAAACTGCAATTTTGCGAACATGCATAGTTACACACGTTTCAAGAGAAAGGTTTTACTTTGGCATGGATATGACAATGCCTCCTTAAATGCGCTTTTGTGGCACACGTGTAACTGCACTCTGTACAGGAAAACGGTTTCACCCCGGTGTGTTTAAGTACATGGGTATTTAAACTGGACTTTTGTGAACAAACATAACTGCAACTGTCGCATGAGAAGGGTTTTTCTTTGGAGTGGACAAAAAAATGTCTATTCATATGCGCTTTTGTTATACATGTGTAACTGCACTCTTTGCAGGCGAACGGTTTCTTTCCAGAGTGGCTGAGCATATGGCTTTTTAGACTAGTACTTTGTGAACAAACATAACTGCACTTATTGCATGAAAACGGTTTTTCTTTAGTGTGGATGATGGAATGTCTAGTTAAATGCGCTTTAGTTGTACACGCATAACTACACTTGTCACATGAGAAAGGTTTCTCTCCGGTATGATTTAGAATGTGGCTATTTAAACTGGTCTTCTGCGAACACGCGTAGCTGCAAATGTGGCAAGAATAGGGTTTTACTTGTGAATGGATGAAGGAATGTCTTTTCAGGTGGCCTTTTGTACAACTTGTATAACTGCACTCAGTACACGCGAACGGTTTGCGCTTGACCGTTTGATTAATTTTATTTGATTCGGCACTTGTTTCTGTCAATGGAGGTCCAGGGTCTCCAGTATGAGCGGTAATGGAGTACAATTCAATGTCTGCAGGTATGTTGGCCTCTTCATTTAGGTTATTTTCTGAAAATGACATAAATATAATTTTTTTTTGTTATTCATATAACATAAATACTTTAAAACTTTATTTTTATCCACTTAATGAGTTAAATTTAATATATAAACAAGTTTTGTAAAATACAATATCCTTAATCAGGATGTCAAATGAACTAACTGAAACCATAAATGTAATCTTCTACACTATTCAAACAGCTTTTGCTGGCTTGTAGAGTTAAAAATGCCAACCTGCCGGCGAATGAACAGGACCGGTATAGGAGCTGCAGCTCATAAAACGGTCCTGGATAAGTTAGTTTTGGCGGAGGGTTGTCATTCACTCATTTGTCCGATGGTTATTTTAGAAAAAAAGTTTAAAATATGTGTTTGTGGTTTTAAAATCGCAATATAACAAGAATACAACCAAATAAGATTATTAATAAATGAAATATACGCTTATTAGCAAACAGAACACAGCTGAAAATAAAAGTATATTACACGTACAAAATTGGAGAAGAAACAAGGTATTGTACACATTATAGATGTTATATTCCTGATTTAATAAAATATCAAATTGAGCGAGCTCATGCAGTCATTCTTAGATTACGAATGCGAATAATATTATTTTATGGAATGTAAGCATGGACACTTCAAAGAAATGACGAGGCGATTTGAAGTGGATCTACAGAAGAATTCTCAAAATAAGCTGGATGGATAGATTTACGAATGAAGATGTCATGGTTCGGATAAATCAAGAAAAATAAGCAATACCGGAGGAACACTGTCTGCTATAATACAGTGAATTACTAGTGTAGCAGGCAGGGTACCCAAATATACGTCTTACTTTCTTACTGATATGTTGTATTTACTTTGCCAAATTTTATATGCATACCCTCGGTACATTTGTCCGATATTAGAAATATGACGCAACACTCATAGTAATGAACTAGGTGAAAATGTATACTTATTGAATATTAATTAGGAAGAGGAATACGTCAGATCGTTAGACATTATTTGTCAAAAGTTAACCTCATAAATTTATTATTATTATTATTTAAAACAATTAACATCCGAAAATTTAAATATCTCGGACATGTACTCAGACCTTGCATCTCATAATGCAGAAAAAAATTGCTGGAAGACGGAGAACATTGTGACTGAAAAACCTAAGGCAACGGTTACTGCAGAGATTTTCAGAGCCGCAGTGAACAAATTGATGATAGCAAACGTTCATTCAATGGATAAGGCACGAGAAGAAGAATACAAAAGTTAATTCGTCATCATAGACATATAATAACAAAATAGCCCCCCTCTTAAATAGAAGAAACACTCAAGATGTATCTTACCTCTATAAAATGTTAAATAACTTAGTTGACTCGCCCTATTTATTAGAACAAATAACTTTTAACTGTCCAACGCGACAAACAATCTTTTTTACCCAAATTTGGGTAGAACTAATTACATAAAAAATGGTTTTATCATCCGCTCTACATCAAAATATAACGCAGTAAATTTTTCTAATAACATGGACATTTTCAACGATAAATTGCTTCCTTTTAAATTTACACTACGCCAACTTTCAATAACTATTAACATAAATTGTATATATTGCATCCCATTTCCCTCCCCTCCTTACCTTTTCCTCTTTGTATGTTCAGTTTAAAATCATTCTTTTGTTTTTTTTTATTTCAGTTTATTAATTTTTTTATTTTTTTAAATATTATATATACTAGTTTTTAGTTTATTATGTACTAAGTATTTAATTCCGAAGAAATTTTACTGGTGTTATTTTTATATATTATGTAATTATCAGTTATTATTGTTACACTGTTTGTTTCTTCAAAAAATAAAATAAATATAAATAAACTATTTAAATTTCAGAGTTGTTTACTCTCGTTTCGATTCGTCATAATTACATTTTTTATTACATTCAGTCATGTCATCATAATACTATCATAGGTTGGCTCCGGTATCATCGCACCAGAGACACACAGAAAGAAGCTATAAAAATCATACACCCCCGAAAGGGGAAGGTAGACGTCACGTTTATGTGTTGCTGTCGCAGAATTCGGTCACAGTCCGGCAGAAATTCACCCTGGGTGCGAGGGAGAGCCAGTAAAATGCTCCGTTAGGTCTCTTTAGCCACTGCTCTTCCCGGCGTCGTTCATCCCACCAACCCCCAGCGAGAGACTCACACCCTAATAAATCCGGAAAATGTCCGAAATTCTTTTCGTTTCTTAATAGGTCATCGTAAAGTAAAACTCACCGTTACTAGAGTTCAAACATTCCTGATTAACATCGAAATGTTCTATGTTTACATCAGTGCAGAGTGCATCGCCGCCATTTCCTTCGTCACCGCTCCCGGGGATCGACCCTGGCTCAGAATTGACAGGAAATATATCAAGTTCATACTTGATCATAGATACATCTACAAAAACTATATCCATGATCTGCGCCTGAAGGTTTCCCTGTAAATTTAAAACATTTTTTTAAATAACCTCATGTCTTGTGATAGCTTTACAATATCACCAATTGATCCAATTTGGTTCATTTTTTTTACCAGCATAGTTGAGTACCCTGATTACATAAATGAAAGGGCACTCAATGCCGGGAAAAAAAAAATGAACCAAATCGGAGCAATCGGTGATATAGTAAATTTTAGCCCTAATCCAACCGAGGCAAGCTATATCTACAATAGTGAACAATTTTTGCAATTATTTGGACACATTATACGTTAAAGTGCAACTGGAACTTACCCTGATTCGTTGGCGAGAAAATACACACTCGTGACATCGGCGTGGAACGTTCTATCAAAACGGGCGACGATACAAAGGTGTCATGTTAAAAGAAAACATAGACAAGAATCTAGAAACTAGACAAAATATCGCACTAGTTCATATGTCGAACCACATTTTGGTTTGACTCAACATGTTGAGAACGAGCTCGGTAGTGTTCAAGATGGATTTGTATGTACAATAAAATAACAATAAAATTATCAAGTTTTGGTTTCCACACGAGAGTACTTACCGGGTATTCAATTTGAGGTACAGAAAGAAGAAAAAGAATTCCTGGATCTCCAAGCAGTTTTGAAAGCGAACTGTATATAGAATTATATCAAACACAACATCTCGTCAAATGTTCCAAACACCAATATAGACTCAATAATTGTTTCAATGCAGGGCCGCCTATCGACTAACGAGCGAGGCCAAGAAGGGTGGGGGAGACTGTGCATTATTTCGTTCAAAGTAATTAATACATGTTATTCGGCAATAAATATATTTTTTCCCTCAGAGTATATATGCAGCTAACCTCCATTTTATATTTAATCTTTGCCAAATCCATGTTTCTGGTAGATCTTACAAGATTTTCGAATGTATTTTGTAGAGCCTCAGTGGTTATTCGAATAATGGCGATGTAATTCGTGCAGCTCAATAGTTGCACGAATGAGGGTCTACAATTTTTTTAATATTACTTGTACGTAATATTCCACGACTCATATTTCAAAAACTCTGTATTTTCACAATTTTCGAGTACTACTAAACTTTCCAGTTTTTTAGGTAAATATTAATGTCGTGAAATACATTTCTAGAGAAAGTCACTATTAAATGTATAATAAAAATAACCATTAAAGTTGATTTCCACTTGTCACTACATAATTCAATTTGATCTGACTATAATTTTGATTACATCAGTTAATAACATTTCTACCAGCGCACATAAGTTCGTTTCAGAAACGACCGCTGCCCGAATTAGCGATTGGTGTTACCGGGACCCTGCATAGGCGACAAAACTCCATGAAATTGCCTCGACCTCGCTTTGGTAAATTGTGCTGGCCGTTCCGATACCGCATAGAAACACTCGATATAAGGGAGCGACTTACAAACGGAGGGGTTCGTGCCTTTTCCCTCTACTCCGCCGTGAGATGGGATAACGGACCGCGCGCGGCAGGAATAAATAAAATCGTCGGCGCTACATAAGAGGCCACTAGTTCTACTGGCGACGAGGACTCTGCCTGAGCGAGCCGCTTATTTCAACCGCCCTCACCCCAGAAGCTTCCTTTAGCCGACTTCTGTCTGCATGGAAGAGACTATCGCCGCCACCCCAGGACCGATTGCAAGGATCGCTGCCCATGCCGGACCACTTGGCATTCTATTCAACCGACCCGCTGCCTTCACCGATCAAGAAGTCTGCCGCGACCCACCTAGACTACCTTTCCCGCCGGAGGCATTTCGCTACTGAAGAGGCTAATTTCAGGGCCACCTAGCCGCTCCCTTCGTTACCCCCGCTGTTCCTCACTGTTACCTTATGTTTTTGCTCTATCACTACTGGAGATATTTGTTTTAAATAAATTTTTCCAGTCTTATCAATTTAAGCCCTCTTATAGGTATACTATATTTAAAAAATGCGTTGTTATTGTCACAGAATGCATCGGATAACTATTTAACTAACATGCCGTCACGTCATTTTCCCACAGGTGTACGCAATGACGATGAAGAGCCACACTCTTTTGTCCTGATACACAACTTTTCCTCACACATCTTATCATAGAAGCCCATTGAGAATATCAACAAAGAGAAGTAATCCACCACCGTTTTATGAACGAATACAATATCTTTCTTAGAATTCTCTCTTCAATCAGTCGTCCTGCATGACCAAACTATTTAAGCAGCATTTTTCAAACAGCCGTTTCACTCATACTAAATAAAAAATATGTTCTAAATCGTGCAGGTGCAACAGTTGAATTTCCCGCCTCCGCGTCCAAGCTTTTTCAAGAATCATCAAGAAGACGATTCACCAGTCTGTCAGTGCGTAAACGATAAAAGTATAGCATATTAAACAATAATATAACAAACACATGTTGTTTTTTTTGGGGCAAAACATGAATTTTTATTTTTTTCATAATTTAATTTAATAATTATTCATGTACGTCATCCATTTTACTTACAATACTTTTAATATTGATTTAAAATATTTTTCGCTTTAGATGTCGAATATACAATTGGACCCTTGACATCGTGGCATTCTGTGAATATAGAAGGAAAATACAATTGTTAGAAGAAGAGTAACATTTTGAAGACATCTAAACTGCTTACAATTTTAACGTTTATGATAGCGGCTGATGCAGGGAACTTTCTGAACATGTAAATGATACTAACTTACCGATGTTACTTATAAATCTAATACGAAAATTTAAAAAAGAACTAGCGTTGTATCAGATTATAGTGTATACAGAATGTAAAGATGTCTTGGTGGTGAAAGTAAAGCGCGCAGTTTGTGAAGAGTGTTTTATTGAGTATGGGTTGTGAAAGAAAGAGTACAGAAGATAGCGGAGCGTGAAGTAATAGAGATTAAGCGGAGCGAGTTGGAGATTTCAGTCTTAATCTCGCCCAGCGATCGAGCGGGACTTCTCTTCGCTGAAGCCCGTACTCTAAAAGCAGATGTCACTTGCGTTGTTGGTCGTCAACGTGTGGCAATGCTTCCGGTGGTAGTTCACCTTACCGCTCCTCACAATGGTAGACTTAACTAGAGTGTGCGTGCTTATTCATATGGCTCGTCAAGATTCCTCTTCTAGTACATTTATAATCGCACTTGGTACACGCAAATGGTTTATCCCCGGAGTGAGTGAGCATATGTCTTATTAAGTTACACTTTACGCTACACCGATAAGTGCACAGTGTACAGGAGAACGGTTTATTCCCAGTATGAGTCAGAATATGTGTCCTTAAGTTACTTTTCTGATAGCACGTATAAGTGCAGTGCGGACATGAAAACGGTTTATCTCCTGTGTGTGTGAGGATATGGGTTCTTAATGTGGTTTTCTGATTACACGTATAAGAGCACTGTATACATGAAAACGGTTTCTCTCCAGTGTGAGTGCGAGTGTGGGTTTTCAATGTAGTTTTATGATTACAAGTATAAGAACAGTGTGAACATGAAAACGGTTTCACCTCGTTATGTGTAAGCATATGTCGTTTTAAGCTACTCTTCACGCTACATCTGTACGTGCACCGCGAACAAGAAAATGGTTTACTACCAGTGTGAGTAAGAATATGGCTTCTCAAATGGCCCTTGTGATAACACGTGTAAGTGCACTGTGTACAAGGAAACGTTTTCACTTCAGTTAAATTATTAAGACTTTTCATCGTTTTTGGGGGTGTGTATGTGATCTCCAATTCTTGATACATTCCTGGCGAAGATGGTGGCAAAGTTGGGTTTGCCAAAATAGAATCTCCTACTCTGAACAGATCTGTAAAGAAATAATTTTTTATAATATAAAATCAATGTAATCAAATTTGCTTTATTAGTAATTATTTTTATTAGTAGCAAAAAAACAAGTTTATGCCTTATAAAAGAACTGTTTTAGACCTTTTTTAAATTTATGATGTTTAAATACGATTTCGATAATATATATCAGTGCAGTGCAGTATCACGCACGCAATTTCGGGGAGCAGTCATCAAAGCACCACTGCCGGCCGTAACATTCCAATGACATGAGAAAAAACAAAAAGAGACTACGATACAACAAAATTAAAACGACAAATGAGAAAATAAAGTGTATGACTAAAGAATTTAAAAACAGAGTAGAAAATTAAAAATATGTTGATAGTCTCAATTAGACCAGGGTCCTAGAGCCCCTAAGCATATCCCATCTTGACACACAAACTCTTACGTTTCTCTAGTTTCAAAGCCAACCCTATACATTTTTCCAATTTTTAATGCTGGTTTCTTCTTACATACCATTTACATATTGTATTTATTTCTTAACAATCAAACTTACTTCTTTTTGGTGTAAAAATTTGTCATTCAAAATCGGTGTTAGTTACAGAATAAGATTATTTTTGCGTATAATTATATCAAAATTAGTTTAACAATAGCTTAAATAGTTTACTTGTTTACCTATTTACCTATATTACGTTTTATTTCGATAATTTCTAGTCGCCACCATTGATTATTAATTTTACCACTGTTCATATCACCGCAGAGGACCGTATTCAGATCAAAAAAATTGCGAATTGAAAAACGTCGGAGTGCTAGGAAAATGATCAAAGAATTTGAAAACAATGCCTGGAGATAGCTAGACATTACGGCATAACTGGACATAACAGCAGGACGGAGCTCCATCTCACACAGCCAGAAATAATCAACTTTCTTCATCGTTAACGTGAGAATGTTAATTTCATCGAGCCAGGCATGTGGCCACCGAACAGACCAGATTTAAACCCACTAGATTATACAATATGAGGTATTTTGATGACTTATGAGTAGATAAATATTGTGCAAAAAAAAACATGTATGGCGTGATGTTCTCACTTCTTTTGGATCATCCTGTATATTAGGATAATATTATTACGGATTGGACCAATAGCAGTATTTGCTACTCTGAAACTAGTTTAAAAGCCCGCCAGCAAGGGGAACTAGCTTGTTTTTGAAGATTTTGTGATTTAAATCAGATAATTTGAATTATCATTCATAATAAGAAGTATATTAATAAATACATATTGTTATAATAAACTAACTCCTTACCCGTGCGATGGTCGGCCTTTCTGGAATATTCCGAGCATTCCTGCTTTATATCAGGGAGCGATATGTCAACTTCAGTATAGACGACTCCATCGCCTTCCTCTCCTTCGCCGCTCTCGGCCGAAGACCCTGGCTCAGACTTGACGACAGGGTCGTGTAGACCAGCTCGGTGCATGGTGCAGATATCTTCCTGCGAGCAAGATACGCGGTTGACATTAAAGCCGGTAGACCATAGACAAGAGGGGGCCATAGATAGATAATGTGGTATTTATAGGACCTAAGGCGCGCTATATATATTTTGACAAACACATTTATTTACTTACGAATGAACTCACAAGAAAAAAAGATCATATTCTAAAATAATAATAATATCTAACCTTATCTACCACGCGAACACTGATTTTATGTTTGTTCATCGTACTACCATTGTTCAATGATTTTCACTGTCTTGTCCTTCATATGGAATCTGGTCATGGGTGACCACACGGAGTCCGTTGGCCACATGCCAGTGATGCCCGCCCCTGGTCCAAAGCGTACTCCAAGTCGCTCCGCTTGAGACAAGCTGCCTTGCCGCGTCCGCCTATCCTCCGATCCTCTAATTGTGCAGCAGTGAATATCCTCATCACCGGATTTAAAAAGTGATAATAGTTTTTTTATAGTTGTTCAGGAATATATCCTTCTTTAAACATATGAGCAATCGTTTTGCTGAATACTTCGCGTACGGCTTTTAACCCGTTGATCGCGTTCATAAATACGCGTGACATATTTGATACGCGGCATAATAATTTAAAACTTTACTACTAATGCTACGATAATGTATTAGATTTATTTGTTTTTAAGAAATCGAAAGAAAAAGTTTTCAAGTATCCTCACGAACATAAACAAATACAGAAATCAGAACCATAATTACAAAATACTCCATGAGAGAACACAACAGTGCCGTTCACCATCGCTACACTAGCTCCATTTGTAGTGATATTCATATGTACTAGAATGAAGTAGTGATCTGCGCGGGCGCTGATTTCTGAGATTTATTAGTTTTAAATAAAGACATGAAATTTAACTCTACAGTTTGAAACCCATATACTGAGTTTAAGAACTTGAATAACTGAGCGATACTCGATGACACGAGGACTTTTATAATTTCGTGTTTTTTTTTTATAGAAAGCTAATAATCCTTGATAAATATCGACAAATGTCGGAAATTTATCAAGGATTATTAGCGTATATATATGCACTAGCGGTGAGCGAAACTCATATTTGAGTCACCCGCTCTGAGGGCAAGTAAGGCGCGACTCGTATATGAGTCACTCGCGGAGAATGGGTTAATATTATTACATTTATATTGTTATATCCAGGGCTTGTAGATTATTTTAGAGTCAGCTTTTTTGATATCTTTTTCAGTTACTTACTAAAACAAAGGTGTGGAAATGTTAAACAAAATTTGTGATTTGTTCTAGTCGGTTCGCTTGTTAATTGTCTAGAATAATATTAATCATATTTTGGTAATTATTGTTTTATGCTTTGGTCGGTTATCGTATCGATGATTTTCCAAAATTTTTTGCTGTCTTGTCCATCATCTTTTATTTTGTTTCGAAAATACTTTTCTTTTGTCAATCTAATTAAAAGCGAAAGTTTATTTCGGAATTTCGGGTAAATCTTAACGATTTTTTGTTGTTCGGAAATTTTTGTGGTAACAGAATTTTTTCACTTCTTTATACTAGAAAAATTAGTTTGTGGCCTCATTTTATATATAATTTGAAAAAAATACTCTGTTTAAACCACTATTTATCGATAATTCAACATTTTTAAAAATTTATTTGACATTTATACTATTTATTTATAACATGATTTAAGTATTTTACATTATTTTTTGCTTACCTCTCCAAAAACGAGACTAGCTCTTGTCCTTGGAGACGGAGTTACACTATAATAATTTTATATAGTGTTACGTCGTGCGCCGTCACCCTAGGATGGAATCCAGCGCACAACGCCACCAGCTAGACTCAGTCTGTGGGTACTCAAGGGTTGGTGTCGGAATGCCTATCTCAGGTGTGTGGGGGAGGTCTCAGACAATAATAACACTTTAATCGCATAATTTACACTTTATTCACTAAACAGGAGAAATTCGTGATTGTAACACGTAGAGGGTTCCAGATCTTTCCGTGGCCGGACCAAAGCATCATCTCGTCTTCTGGAGGCTTCCAAGTGGACCTATTCTGACGTCGAGGCGTGGACCGTGCTCGCCTCGCTTCCATTCACGCTCGCAGCCTCCCGCTCGTTCCCGCGGAGAGTCCTTCCTTCCTTAACACTCACGGGCAGAACAAGGCCCAAATATCTCTTATTCTGCCGTGAATATAATACTACGCGATGAGTCCCTCCTTCCTTGACACACACGGACAGAACAAGGCTCAAATATCTCCTGTCCTGCCGTGATTATAATACACAGTCTTATTCGTCGCCATTTCTCGATCTTTTACACCAATACTCAGATCTCGGCGGAGCGCCATTTGGCCTCCGCCCACACGCACCGCACAGCTCGGGCACTCGCTACGAAGTCCCTTTCTCCCTTCCTCCGACATCACTCTACCGGCCGCGCCTACGCCGGAAGATGGCGCCTCCGGTCTTCGCGCGTATTTTCGAATGGTACAATAGATAGTTATACATACATTTGTAGTTTATAATTATTTATTGTCTATTTGTATATATTATTTATCTTCTAATTATGTGCTTCTGAAGTGTTCATTTAATTTCTTTCTAAATTCTTTTATATCTTTTATCTCTTTAATTTGTGTAGGGAGGCTATTAAATTTTTTTATTCCTAAGTCTAAGTATATAAATTTATGCTGATAGAGTTTGGCGTTACATTTAGGGATTTTAAAGTTATTTTTAAACCTTAATGATGTGCTTGTTTCCAATTTGAGTGTTATTTTTTAAATTAATTGATTAATGTGATTTTTTTGTAAATGTTTTCGTAACTATTTTGGGAACTAGGAATTTTGCAAAAAGTGTTTGTGTTGAAAAAGTAGATATTTAAAAAAATATTATTTTGATGATTGTTCTCTGTATTATTTTTACCTAAATCATTATATTATTGTATGCTCCTCCCCACCCAATTATTCCATACTGGAGTAGTGAGTGAACAATAGCAAAATATACCTTTGTAAAATTATATATACTTAAAATGTTTCTTAATCTTATGAATATATAAATACATTTTCTTATTCATTTCACTAATTCGCTAATGCCATTTTAAATTATGATCAATAATTACAACGAGATATTTGATTTCTTTTTTTGGGCTTAAATTTGTACAAGAGTCGTCACAGGTCATTTTGTTACAGTTGTCGTTATGGATAGTAATTTTTATATGGGGCGGTGATTTAAGACTTTTGATTAATAGGGAAATGTGATAGGTTTTTTCGGAATTTAAAGAAAGTAAATAACTATCGAACCAGGATTTGAGTGTGTTCATGACGTTATTTGCATGTTCGTTTGTAGTGTTCCAGTCTTGTCCGTCAACAATGATAGCAGTGTCGTCGGCGTACGATATAATTTTTCTGGTCAATTTTAATTTTGAAAATATCATTGATATAAATTATAAAAAGAAGTGGGCCCAAAACTGTCCCTTGTGGTATACTAAATTCACTGAATAGGGGTTGACTTAGAGTTTCGTTAATTTGTTAACACGTGGTATATACCCGTGGTATCTTCTTCAGAAAATAATGTATACTGAAATTGAAAATACAAGCACAGATCAAAACAAAACTATAAAGTGGTGAATAAGTAAGAACTAATATGAAAACAAATTTAAAAGGTTTATTTATTTATTATTTTTAACTGTATAATATAATTTAAAAAATGTGTTTAGACTGTGTCCGTCACACTAGAGAATTCTGTGTCGAGACGGGAACAGTTTACAAGCAATTGTAAAATGAATTGGTATTACAAGTAGTTGACTATTTGCAAAGGGGATTTGGTTATTTCTAAACCCTTGTTAATATCAAAAGAATGGCTTGTTTCCAAAAGGTGATCGGAAAATTCTGAATAGTATTTTTGTTTGATTCCGATTGAAATTGCTAATCAATGGGTTATATATAGCTTAGTAATTTCAAACAGAACTAAATGCATTATTTTCAATTTTTAAACGTATATTTCACAAGATTACTAACTAATAAAAAATATGACGATATATCAGTAATCATATTAGATGTTACATGTAGAATCCAATAATAATCCAAGTCCAACAAGATGTGATGATTGTGGTATTTTTCTAGTTTATAATGGTTGAAATACGTATGAAATAAAGTACAAATTACTGAAATGTACTTATAACAAGCTAGTGAAACAGTCATAATACAATTCCAAGTCCTGTTGGTTAATCATAGAATATATAACATATCAAATAATAATATAAACAAGCAAATGACGTCTAAAAATCAGAAATTCATATTAAAATAGTGATAGTGTACTCATAAATCCACTTCAAATATATATACCTGAAAGAAAGAAAAGATAGGTATATAAAACAAAACAAAATAAATTTTATAGATAACAAAACGCACATATTGTATATAACAAATCAAAGTAGAAGTAAATATGTGGGTACGTGTGCGTAAAAATATTTTAGAATGTGTAAAAATTCTTCTTAATAAACGTGTAAGTTTACTGCAAACGTAATAATATCTATCCTGTGTGCTCAATGACATGTTTCATTAAACTTGATTTTTGATTGCATGAATAATTGCACTGTGAACAAGAAAACAATTTCTCACCAGTATGCGTAAGTGCATGCCTTGTTAGGTTTGATTTTTGATTGCAGGAGTAATTGCACTGTGAACATGAAAATAATTTATCACTATTATGAGACAGTGCGTGTCTATTTAAGTGTGATTTTTGATTGCACGAATAATTGCATTGTGAACAAGAAAGTAGTTTTTTGCCAGTGTGCGAGAGCAAATGCCTTTTCAAATCAAATTTCTGATTACAAGAATAACTACATTGTAGACATGAAAACAGTTTCACGTCAGAATGCGTAAGGACATGTCTTTTTAAGGTCGTTTGTAGATTGGACGAATAATTGCACTGCGAACAAGAAAATAGTTTCTCGCCAGAATGCGTAAGCACGTGTCTCTTAAAGCTAGATTTTATATTGCACGAATAATTGCACTGCAAACATGAAAACAGTTTCTCACCAGTGTGTGAAAGATAATGAATTTTTAAATTTGATTTTTGATTACACGAGTAATTGCAATGTGAACATGAAAACAATTTATCAACATTATGGGTAAGCGAATGCATTTTTAAGTATGATTTGACATTGCACGAGTAATTGCACTGTGAACAATGAAACAAATTCTCTCCAGTGTGTGAAAGTGAGTGCCGTTTAAATTTTGATTTTTCATTGCACGAGTAATTGCAATGTGAACAAGAAAACAGTTTCTCAACAGAATGCGTAAGGATGTGTACATTCAACCTTGATTTTTGATTGCACGAATAATTGCACTGTGAACAAGAAAACAATTTATGTACATTATGGTTAAGCACGTGTAATTTTAATTTTGATTTTTGATTGCACGAATAATTACACTGCGAACATGAAATCAGTTTTTCTGAAGAATGAATAAGCACATGTCTCTTTAGGTTTGAATTTCGAATGCATGAAAAACTACAGTGTGAACATGAAAACCGTTTCTTCCCGGTGGATGGAAGCGCGCGCCCACTTGAGGATTTATTGTCAGCGAAAACAGTGTGTAGTTCTGGCTCCTCTCCAGGGATGGGCGAAGACCCAGCTAGATTAGCAGAAACATAATCTTTTATTATCAAGAGATCTGCAATAAAAATTAATTATGAGTATTAATAAAATACTTATTAAGCTTATTAAGTCGGTTTGTTGTTCTTACCAAATTTCTGAAACATAGATCATATTAAAATAATACCACTTTAATTCCTAACACGCAAACTATCGCCCTGCTGTAAGCTCGATACAGTCGTACAAATAACTTTATTTAATATATTTAAAAAAATTGTTTGATTAATGCAATAACTTGTGCACCATATATTAATACAGTATGCTTCAATAGTCACACTAAGATCACATATCTGCTTACCAGTGCGCTGGTCGGATTCCTTGGAGTACTCTGAGCACTCCTGCTTGACATCTACATCAGTGTAGGGCGATCCACCGCCGCTCTCGGCTGGAGGTCCCTCCTCTGGCTGCACACCCCCTCCCGCAACAGTCAGAGGCGCACTTCTCCAGTCGACATTCCTTGTATCTATTTCTGAAATCAAAAACAATATCGCCATATCTATTAGGTTATTCGCGGTTTTGTTTTTATCTTTAATAGGGTTAGTATGATAAATCTTTAATTACCACAGATTCCCTTGGGGTTTTATCTTCTGATTACTGTCTACTTTCTTGGGTCTCGATTCGTTGTAGGTGAAACTCAGTCTTTCCAAGTAACAATTGAACGTTTATTACATGTTACTACAGACAATATAATTGTACACTTCAGAGATAGTCTTGTTGTTGAGAAGAAGCTGAGATGGAAGAGAGCTCTTCCCACAGAGGCGGTCCCTAATAAGGCTCGCCTCGCACCACTCGTCTACTCACTTTTATGACACACACACACACCCATACATTCACAAAGTGATAGTTCTCCCAGTTAGGATAATATAAATCCATTCACATATATACCACATGATGCTGTACCACTTGGAGAAAGGATAGACAGCTTACAAGTCATTTCGCCATCTCAACTCTTTTCGGCGAAGGAACGATTAGCGAAAGGACATTCCGAGAGTGGTTTGTACGCATCAAAACTGATGATACCAGCTTAGACAAGTCAAGAAAGGGTCGATCTTCGGATTTTGATGAGCAGGACCTTCTGGCGGTTGTTGAAGACGAAGGTTGCACCACTGGGACACTGGCTAAGAATTTCAACATTGATCAGTCCACGATTCTTCATCTCAGAAAATTCGGCAAGGCGTGGATAATGACTGGACGGGTCCCCGCACAACTCACAACCTATCTTTTTGGTTATGTTACAATATAATAGGGCAACATAATTAATAATATAAGATCCTGAGAAAAACAAACAAAATAAAACATATGAACCCTCCCCAGGCCGATCCATCTTTTCCCAACCGATATAAACGTGTATTATATAGATAATAAATAAAAAATATGAATTTTAACCACAAAGTTAATATTGCTAATTTTAAAAGTGTATTATATAGAACACATTCAACATTTTATTCAGTTGCACTCTAGGATCCTGAGGAAAATACAGTCATCCCACCTCAAAATATTGCAATCCATATTGAACGTCACATCAGGGACGCGACTTACATAATTATATAAGAATGAACTCCTCACCGGCGCGCTGGTCAGCCTTTTTGGAGTACTCCGAGCACTCCTGCTTGATGTCAGGGTACGATATGTCTATATCAGTGTAGGGCGCTCCATCGGACCATGGCTCAGTCTTCACGGCAGGAGAATCAGCACGGTTCATGGTTCTAGTATCTCGTAGCGAGCACGATACAGGACGTAACTAACTTCAAATAGCGGCCGATAAACATATAAGCCATTTATTTGTATGTAATATTCAAGTTCTGTTCAAAAACATACTGAAAATAGTGTTGTAAAAACTCAGTGTATAGCAACTCACTTTTTGAATAGAAACATATTCGATTGACTTATATAAATCGGCTTTAGGCGCGGCAGTCGCCTGCTTTACCGACGCACGCGAGTCCCGTGAAACCTCTCTGTCAAAACAGCTCTTCAGGGAGTCAGACACGACCTTTGAGATGAAAAAACCGAATTTCAATCACAAAAACAACGATTGTCGCTGCAGATATATAAAATATTCCTCTTAGAGTGATCCCACACTTACTATTAACAATTATAGTTTCCCAACGTCTAGGATGACGCGCGCCAGTAGGCACGTCACAAGCGACGCAACTGACCATAGAAACGAAGTACATCTAGAACGGCAAGTCCTCTCAACGTGTTTCGGTCGTATCGCACAACCTGGCGTCCGAATATAAAAACATATATACTAATTAAGTTTTCTTTGCAAGAATTATAATTCCACCTGTTCATAATACTTTAATCATACTTTATAATGTTTATTATTGCTCAGCTGCCACCTTCCTTTAGAAATTCTGATTATAAATCTGATTTGATTCAATCAATATTTTAAAGCAACCTTGCCATGTTATTATTCTAAAATAATTTTCTAGTTTTCAATAAAAAGTAGGTAAATAATAATTATCAGCATTTTGCATCTTGATATGCCTAAGCCCGAAGTGACGCAAAGTTATCACTTTATTAGCCGAATAAATGAAATAAAATAAAGGCTGGAAATCGCGTCTCGTAAATGCATGCAGGTCGCTGACGGCAGACCCATATAAACGGAACCGGACGTCTCTCAACAAAAAAGAACTTAGCGGTTCGTTCAAAAGGCCAGTTGCGACCGTAGTGACCTTCAGCCCACGTGTTGTGCAATGAACGAAAAACGACGAGGACTGAAAATAACGGGATTATGAAGGTTTCCTGAGAAGCGATAGCAGATCTCTAAGGGCGCACATTGTTTCGGGGAGACGCACCCTGCCGACAAATAAAACCGAAGGTCGCAGGGCCATTAAAGCTGGACCCGTTGTACTGGCGAGAATAGGGAATGCACCGTTACGTGCCCGTTAGGTAGCGTTCAGGGTCGAAACGTGACGAGAACAAAAGACGCAGTTTCTTTGTGCAATCTGCTCTTTTAATACAACGTTGGACGAACCACATGGCTCGAAATGTAATGAAAATTGCAAGAAATACATTCCCACCAATTCAGTCTTTAATTTAATCACTAGAATATAATAAACAATATGTTTTGACGCCTGAATATGATTTTGAAGCGACGAGTACGAATCTGGTAATCGCTTAATGAATTATGATAATCGATCACGGTGGGCCTAGTGTTAAGTAAAATAAGAATAATTAAATGATATATGTAACTAAATATAAGATTCTGTAGAGTAGCGTAAGTAATGGCTTAATGAATATGATAATCGATCACGGTGGCCCTAGTGTTAAGTAGAATAAGAATAATTAAATGATATATGTAACTAGATATAAGATTCTGTAAAATAGCGTAAGAAATGAATAATGAATATGATAATCGATCACGGCGGGCCTAGTGTTAAGTAGAATAAGAATAATTAAATGAGATATGTAACTAGACATAAGATTCTGTAAAGTAGCGTAAGAAATGTATAAATTACTAAATGTAACTAAAGTGTAAATAATTAGAATATAGGATTAATTATAGTCAGCGATAAGATGAAGGAGGAGTCAGTTCGGGTTTGGATCGGGCGTGGCCTCCAGAAGAAGCGAATGGACCAATGGGGTGGTGGCCCGTCCCATGACGGGAAGAGGGCGGATCGACAGATGGGAGACACCCCACTGTTGAGGTATAAGAATGGCCTACACACGGCCCGGGGATAATCAGTCAGTCGTAAAGTCAGTTCGAAAAAGAGTGGTAAACAGGGAGAGTTGCCGAAACGAGGCCCGGAGAAATGAGTTGGACACAAGGTCTGGGAGGATCGAAGTCGTAGAGGGAAGTGATAGACTCAGTTGTGAAAAGCAAAAAACAGAGAGAGTTGTCGAAACCCAGAGGAACGAGTTGGACACGAAGTCCGGGAGGATCGAAGTTGTGGAGAAGAAGTTGTAACAGAGAGCTGTCGAAACGAGGTCCAGAAGAGTGAGTCGGGGAGGTCCAGGAGGCGAAGTTGCACAGAGAGAAGTTGTCGAAACGCAGTCGAAAGCACACAGGAGCAGTTCACCGCATGCTATCCAGGAGCAGCCGCCCCGCCCGTTCAGAGCAACCAGTCTAGCCCGTCGCCGGAGCAGCCGTGGAGCCAGTAGGTAGCCGCCCACGCCGGGTGATCACGATATCACTTCGCCGGCCAGAAGATCCGAAGAAAAATCACCAGATGACCCGAGGTAGAATTAGTCTTAGATTAAGATAGTTATAAGTATTTGTGTATTCAATAAATGTATAGTTTGTGTATCATCGTGTGTTCACATTCACCTGCCTCACTCTTCCTATAGCCATGGTACTGATGAAAGCGTGATACTTGACGGATGAGTCGCGAAGCGAACATTCCTTTAGAGCGCGGGGTATCGTTCTGATGAGCGATCAGGGGCTGATACGTCTCTTGTGTGCCCTCCCCGGGGGTATCACAATGATAGCTGAATAATGGCTGTGGTAAGTTGTAGGTTCGGCCGCCAGATTGTGCTATACGATCAGAACTATTTGAAAAGAGTTACGATTCTACGGTTAGTTCACTGGCGTGCGTCACACTCAACGTTGGTAAACTTCGTAATTGTAAAAATTAGCTATGGGATCACGCCGAGACGCGTTTCTTCAAATATTTTATGAATCTGCAGCGACCGTTATTGTTTTTCCGGATTAAATTTGGTTTTTCATCGTGAAGGTCGTTTCGGATTCCCTGAAGTGCCGCTTTGACAGCCAGATGTCACGTGACTCGCGGGCGTCGGTAAAGCAGACGCCTAAAACCGTTTGATTTAAGTCAACGGAATATGCTTCTATTCAGTATTTCAGAAAAGTGTTAGTTTTTTATAAATAGTGATGAGGTTGCTTTACGAATTTTTACATTGTTTGTGGCTGTGTAGGCATACGAATATGCTGTGGTGATGAGAAGCCTGATCAGACGACAGAGATAGTGCAGCGAGTGGCCAAGGCCCCAGAGGTCCCGGCACGACTCTCCGACTTTCAAGCCGAAAGATATTCTGAAAGAATAAAACAGATTGTCATCAAAAAATATCTTTAAGAAGAACACACTCTTATTGTGAAGTTGTAATTATTCAGAACAGACGCTCTGTCATATTTTAAATACTAAATTAATGTATTAATTATACATATTTGGGGGTTAGGATGGTGGTTAAATGAAAAATAGATGTTTGTATGCGCGTTGAAGTTTTATTGTGACAGTATGATGAAAACGGATAGAAATAAAGAATGCAATGAAATGAATGAATGTGAAATGAAATGATGTGAAGCGAGTTGGCTGTCTCGCTCGGCGCTCCCGAGCCGGCGAGACCCCAGTTGTAGAACGCTGAAACTAGAGAGAGTGCCTAGCGTTGAATTCTGAGCCAGGCTTGTAGCAGCAACCGGCAACGCTGTCGCTAGCGTCGATGCCGTCGATGACCGCATCTAATTCCTCTATTTACTATAAAACCTTCAATTATCTAGTTAGCTAGTTGCCTCTAGATGTCGCGCGTACGATTACAGTGGATTCTGAAGATTTTCATATAATTTTTACACAATTTCACATTATCACCAAAATAAATCATTTTCTTTAATTCTGAGATGACCGCATCTAATTCCTCTATTTACTATAAAACCTTCAATTATCTAGTTAGCTAGTTGCTTCTAGATGTCGCGCATACGATGACAGTGGATTTTGAAGATTTTCATATGATTTTTACACAATATCAAATTATCACCAAAATAAATCATTTTCTATAATTCTGAGATGACCGCATCTAATTCCTCTATTTACTATAAAACCTTAAATTATCTAGTTAGCTAGTCGCTTCTAGATGTCGTGCATACGATGACAATGGATTCAGAAGATTGACATATGATTTTTACACGATTTCAAATTATAACCAAAATAAATCATTTTCTTCACCTAGGACATTTTTCGCACATAAAAGAGTCACCCGAGAAGGGTGTCAGGTTAGATGAAGCAAGAAACCTTATCAAATAAAATGATTAGACACGAAAAAAACCATTAGTTTTTTGGGGGTCATGTCGGTGGTCAAATGAAAGATATGTGATTGGCGCGTGTTGATATTTTATTGTGACAGTATGATAAAAACAAGAAAGACATAGAATGAAATGAATGTATGAAAATGTAGAAAGTGCATGTGTATAACGAAATGAAATGATGCGAAGCGGGTTGGCGGTCTCGCTCGGCTCTCGCGAGCCGGCAAGACCGCCGTCGTGAAACGCTGAAACTGGAGAGACTGCCTAGCGGTGAATTCTGAGCCAGGCTTGTAGCAGCAGCCGGCAGCGCTGTCGCTAGCGTCGATACCGATTGAGATGGCGGTGGATTTGAATTCCGGTCGCTACATCAGATAAATGAGAAGAAAGAATAATTCTTCAATACTCTCAATATCATTACTACACAACATAATTCATTTCACAACCATTTCTGGAGTAGCGCCAGAGATCCACAGTCTCCGTTCAGATTTGACTTGTCAGAGGCACCCGTGAATACTTGTAACTCTGACTCGCCAGACGTCAGGAAGGCTGTGTCATCTACTTGCATTTGGCTCGTCATGGATTGCTCGCGTCTTCCTCGGATATAAAAACTATCCCGTCGTGTACTGTCTAGCGGCAGAGATCAACTCGCACCCCTTCCTTCGTTGTTCAGGAGAAATCCTTCCTGTGGTCGATAGTATTGTCGTGGCATGACCCCTTGTTCGTCATGCCAGCAGAAGTAGTTTAAGCAAAGAGGTAACAACAAAATAACGATTAAAGAGAAAGAAGTGAGAAAAAAACGAGGAAGGCATGCGTCCATTTTGAAATTACACGCATAATTAGCGAATAAAAAATTACATACGATGCAGGACAACACAGATGTCAAAAATACTCAATTATTTTCACCCTTACTCACTAATACGAAGTCAAATTGACAGGATCGGATTGACCGTTGATATCTGTCAACAGAAAAAGACCGTAGCGAGAATACTTTTCCTTTCGTGGTCAGTGATGCCGATTGGTGAATGTTAATTTCCAACTGTTTGGGACATGTATTTATTCTTGAACGAAGGTTGTGTACTGTGCCCTCCACCTCCACTCCCTTTCCTCTCGCGGCACGACACCAACAGTCAAACGGCGACCCTGAACCGGTACGGCAATTAATGAATCGAAGTATAACATTAAATTGAGACGTCGCGTCTAATCCAGTCCAATCTGAAGGACTAGGACCCCTGAACGAAGATGGTGATTAACATAAATTTACAGTCCACCTCGGAGGTGTCAGAAGAACTGGTTTGTGGTGAGTGGAAACCTCCTTCCGAATATCCTGTTTCTTACGGCATTTATGCGTTTAAGCAACAAATGCCTTTCTTTGACATGCTAGAGTCGACAGAAGGCGCGAGCATTATGTAGCCTTCATGAAGATGCGTCTAGGTGCTAGCGTCGCTGAATGAAAGACAAGGTCGGACAAGAATTGACGGATGAAATCGGAAACTGGAGGAAGCAATCAAGGAGAGGGATGGATTGAAACACATGACCACGACTCTACAGAAAGTATTGTCACAGCTGGTGGAATATTTTAATTTATGCGAGGATGAGTTGAACAACACTTTTGTTGGAGAACTTCTGAGACAAATTATAGACGCTGACGATAACTTTGATAACACTATCATTTTAAGTTCATTTACTACGGCCAAAGACTCGGATTCAGAACACGAATTGAAAGTAAACCTGAACAGCAGCGCCTTGTCCCAGATAAGTAGACATTCTAAGAGGATGCACTTTGCGCCAAAGGTCGACGGAATATTGTCCTTTATCGAGACTGAGAGCATTCTGGGCTGTCTGGACAAGAGTCAAGATGTCAGCGTGAACTTTAAGCATGACTTAGATTATTACCTGAGACGACTAAAGCAAGAAGCTCAGAATTGCTCGTCTTATCTTCCCAAGCACCAAAGCGACTTAGTATATTAGCATCAAATGATGAACAAAAACCAACCCAAGATTATGCGAATGCCGATGAACTTCTACAGGAACACAATGATCTGCAAGACAAATATGATAAATATGAAGCACTCAGGAAGGATTTGGAAGAATCTCTCGCCCAAATTATGTACCGTGAGGAAATGCTCAAAGGTGATGTGCAGGTTGCTTTGGAAAGATTTGCTGAACTGGCCAATGATCACCCACTGCACCAAGATATCATTTCTGATAGGTATGGGGAGGCGTCTCCTCCGGCACGGTTGGCTGCCGAGCTGCAAGTTGCCAACACTGAACGCGAGGACATGCAAATAAGCAGCTCCGCTCGACTAAACAATTTCTAGAGGAGCAAGCTGCTGAAAGAGAACACGAAAGGGACGAGTTTCAGCAAGAACTCAAGCTTATTAAAAGAAGAAAACTCTAAACTATTAGTGAAGACTCAACAGTATGTCAGAATCTCCAAAGAGGTTGATCAGCTGGAAACTCAAATCAAGGACATGACCAACAGAATATTTGAGTTGGAGATTGACCCGCTCTTCGACATGGTATAGTCGACAGAGGGTGCGAGCTCTACGTATCGTACACGATGACTTGTCAAGGCGGAAGTGTTGCAGACGAAAAGTACTATCGTCGGATACGATTCGATGGATGAATGACTTTCGTCAACATCCTATGGTGACAGAAGTCGCGAGTTAATAGTTGGGTTCATGCAGACGCATCTAGGAGTTAGAGTTGCTGAATGAAGTGCATCGTAGACTGGAAATGACGGATCAATCCTTCTCTTCGACATGGTGTAGTCGAGAGAGGGTGCGAGCTCTACTTATCGTACACGTTGACTTGTCAAGGCGGAAGTGTTGCAGACGAAAAGTACAATCGTCGGATTGATTCGATGGATGAATGGCTTTCTTCGACATGCTAGTGTCGACAGAGGTCGCGAGCTCGTTGTAATGTTCATGAAGACGCGTCTAGGAGTTAGCGCAGTTGAAAGAACGACAGCGTCGGACAAGAATTGACGGATGAATCCCTCTCTTCGACATGGTCGACAGAGGGTGCGAGCTCTACGTATCTACGTTGATTTGTCAAGGCGGAAGTGTTGCAGACGAAAAGTACAATCGTCGGATACGATTCGATGGATGACGGCTTTTCTTCGACATCCTAGAGTGACAGAAGTCGTGAGTTCATTGTAGGGTTCATGCAGACGCGTCTAGGAGTTCCTGAATGAAAGGCATCTTCGGACTAGAATTGACGGATGAATCCCTCTCATCTGTTCGGCCAAGCATTGACACCCTCTTTGTTTGGTATCTTCGGGTGTTGAAATAATAATGTTTGGCTCCTCTGTACTTTTCGGGACATATCCTTGGATTCCTTCAGCAGACGAGGTATCGAGCCCGCCCGAGGACGCCCGCCCCTCTAGTTGGAGTCCATCCGGTCTCGGGATTAATGTTTTCATTATTAGTTCCTTTGTGTTTTCAGCAGTAGCTCATGTCTTTTTGGCTGGCGTTCCTACACCTTTATTTGGTGGAACTATTCCAGTTTGTTTGTATGTGTATGCCGGAGATGCTCGACCTCTGGTCTCCGTTTAATCTGACATTTATCTCCTGCATCATGTTATACAATGTTTTGAAGTAATCCTTTGCTTTCTTTTAAGTGTCGCCCGTTGCGGAGGGGGTAGTGTCTGGTGGCATTGGGTGGGTGAACATGATTTTCGTTCCCTCTTTCTTTCTTTTTTACGGCCCTTACCCTTTTCGCTATTCGCATTTGAGCTGCGAGCTGGTGCTGGGCTCGTGTAGCGTACACGATGGCGCCTCTAGGTGGAAGCGCCGATGACTGAGAGCACAGTCGTCGCATACGAATCAATGGATGAATGCCGCCTTTCCACACGTTGATGTCGACAGAGGGCGCGAGCTCGTGTAGCGTACACGATGACGCGTATAGGGTGAAGCGTTGCTGACAGAAGCACAATCGTCTGACACGAATCGATGGATATACCTCGCTCCCTCTGTCGACTTTACCATGCCGGATAGTGGCTTTCGTCCATCGAGTCGTGTCCGACGATTGAATGTTCAGTAAGCGATGCGTCCGCTCGCGCCCTTTCTCGACCGTACCATGTTGATGAGTGGCTATCGTGTAACGTATCGTGTCCGACGATAGCGTGTTCAGTGAGCGACCGAAGTGATAAGCCCCTAACTAGAAGCGAACATATAACTCTGTTGTCTCCACATAACACGTACTCTAAAAACTTTGTTACTTTATATTTTATTAACTAGAGTACTAAGGCTAAGCTGACCTAATCTCGCTCTCGGATGACCGGTACTTAACAATACTTGTGAGCTGTTTAACTAGCTTATATCCAGCTTATAGCCGGGCGCGGTCTCTCCCAACCACTCACCCCCCTCCGAGTTTGCGCCCACTATACTATAGTATACACCGTCTCCACCTGTAACATTTCATGTGTTTTAATAGACCGGTTGTGTACCTGAAACTATATTTATTCTGAGGTTTTCGCACGCGAGCGATCGCGCTACCGAGAGTAACCTCCTAGATAAAACGCCTATAGAGATTTATTTTTAAATTTCTTTGATACTCACCTTTATGTACATTTAGGTATACCTTCTTTTAATTGTATTTCATCTAATAAACCTTAAGATAGCTTGTGTAAATTTAAATCTACGTAACAATAACCTATCTATAATCTGCTGTAATATACCTACAAACTTTACTATTGACTGTGACAAGACTGATTTATCTCGCAATCTGCAAATCCCTTACGTGAATAAGACTAAAATGGAAGGACATGAATCAGATCTAGAACCATCGATTCGTGCCCGACGATTGTGCTGTCAGTCACCGACACTTCCACCTAGCTACGTCATCCTGTACGCTTCATAGAGCTCGCCCCTTCTATCGACTTTACCATGTCAAAGAGGCATTCATCCAACGATTCGTGTCCGACGATTATGCTTTCAGTCACCGACACGCTACATAGAGCTCACGTCTCTTGTCGACTACCATTTCTAATTTTTTTTTTTATAGAGGGATTTTGATAGTATAACTTTGTTATTCTGCCTGATTAACAGGGGAGACCGAGAGTGTCATATTAATCGCTTTGTGATGTGTGTCCTCTGCAACTAATGGGTCATCACACGTCCTCGCCGCTATTACAGTATCAATGCAGAGGACCAGATCGAGAATCCTACCCACACGGTTCACAGAGTTGTTCAACTGGTGTAGTCCTAGAAAATCTATCGAGTCACAGAATTCTCCACATACTGAAGTTGTACACCAGGTTGGAGAAAGAAGACTGAAGGTAACAGGTGCAGAGGGCGTCTGCGAAAGACCTGGCATGGTCATTTTAACCAGATGTAGATGCGTCAATGTGTACGCTGCAGAGCTCGCTCCCTCTGTCGACTTGACCATGTCGCAGAGAGGCATTTATCCATCGATTCGTGTTAGAGGATTGTGCTTTCTGTCAGCAACGTCCCGTGTACCGTATAAGCAAAGATACGACGGTAACTGTGGCGGACTTATAGTGACACCTGCCAAGGTTCAACATTATTTCGTACTTGTACATCTAACAGCTAACTGTACTTTATAGTGTGTTCGTCCACACCAGCAACCAGGCAACAAAATTCAAGCCATTGTTCTCTTTATCCAAAACGCTTGAGGTGTCATTCTTCTGTACACAATCTTTAATTGACTAGTACAACACGAGTCACTGTAATTTTAAACTATTACCAAATAAGGAAAATATATATTGAAGGTAACAGGTGCAAAGGGCGTCTGCGAAAGACCTGCCATGGTCATGATGTTGATGCGTTGATGTGTACGCTGCATATAGCATATACCCTCTGTCGAGTTTACCATGTCGAAGAGACGCTTTCGTCCATAGAGTCATGTTCGACGATAGCGTGTTCAGTGAGCGACGTTTTCGCCTAGCCGCGTCACCGTGTACGCAATATATAGTTCGCTCCCTTAGTCGAATTTACTATGTCGATGAGTGACTATAGTGCAACGTATAGTGTCCAACGATAGTGTGTTCAGTGAGCGACGCTGCCGCCTAGCCGCCTCAGTATGTAAGCTGCATAGAGCTCGCGCCTCCTGTCGACTTTACCATGTCGAAGGGAGGCATTCATCCATCGATTCGTGTCCGACGATTTTGCTATCAGTCACTGACCCTTCCACCTAGCTACGTCATTCTGTGCGCTTCATAGAGCTCGCGCCTCCTGTCGACTTTACCATGTCGAAGAGAGGCATTCATCCATCGATTGTGCTATCAGTCACTGACGCTTCCAACTAGCTGCGTCATCCTGTACGCTTCAAACAGCTCGCGCCTTCTGTCGACTTTACCATGTCGAAGAAAGGCATTCTTGCGAAGCGCTTCTGTCAGCAACCGTTTACCCTAGACGCGTCATCGTGTACGCTACATTGACTTCGAGTCCTCTGTTGACTCTACCATGTCGAAGAGAGGCATTCATCCATCGATTCGTGTCCGGCGATTGTGCTTTCTGTCACCGACGCTTCCGCCTAGACGCATTTTTGTGTATTCAGAATGAGTCGGTAAAGCCCGCGCTTTCCTTTAAAATTCCATAAACTCATAATTTTTGCCTCATTTCAATATGCAATTTAAACTTTAAATCATTTTATTTTCACGTCACATCAGAATATTCATATTTTATACGCAGTTCCTAAGACTAGGTTCTATAAACTTCATTCTAATGCCTGTGTAATAAATATGTATTTTAAATGATTCTTCTTTATTACTCCTTTCTGATACCTATTCATCTTTTTCAGTTACATAAATATTACATAATTCCGTTACTATACAACTGAAAACAACTGTACATACTTGTCAATTATTATTTTTTTAATTGTTCTATTTTGGTTTGAGCGTGCAACAGTGCAGCGTCACATTTCTGAGTTTTTATTACTGGGCGATGCTTGCAAACGTTCAGACAGATTTCATTTTAAGAAGTAATGTTTGTATGTTAATTTTTCTTTAAATTTGCTAACCAAAAATCAATGACATAAATACCAAGCCGTTCTTTCATTCTGTTGCGTATTTCTTATTTGTTAATAAATAAAATATAAATTATTTATATATTAGACTATATCCAAATAATTAATGTGTTAAACTTCCTCGGTCCAAGCATCTCATATAGGAGAGATAAAATATCAATCAAATTGGATGTGTAAAGACAAAGAACCTCATACTAACAAATAAAAATACTGATATAAATGCTTATAAGGCATATAATATATTGTAGAACACAGAAAAATAACTTCTTTTTTTTTCATGTACATATATTTAATTACAATCATTTTGACATTATAGTGGTGCAAGCACAAAAGTAAGGTTACTTTTATCTGCACGTTCTGCAGTCGTGATCTCAACCTCAAGATTACGAATGAGAATGGTCAGATGCAATAACAATAATGTGTTTATTCTAGCGAGATCAGGTTTTGTTTTATTTTTTTAACCTGATTCGCCATACAGATAAAACATATAAAGTTATACATTAAAGGTCAAGAAATAAATATGCTGTGAAAAAGAAACCTAAGGAAAATATTAATAAATACAAAAAAAAACTTTAAAAAGTTAATAAAAAGTTCACACACAAAATATAATTATTACATATATAACTACTTCAGTCACGGCCATTGTTGTATATGTAGCTATTTTGTAAGCGCTGCCATTCTCTGGTCGGGGAACCAGCTTTCCACGAGAGCGCCGCTGTACCATAGAGGTGGTGCTGAGCTCCAGCCGCCGCTTTATGCCAGCAACTCGATGTCTTGCCATGTATACGGCCTTCGGTAAACATTGTAGATGCGCTACAATAACGCGCCAATCCGAAAAGTATTCTGTATGAGTTGTTGTAGACGGTTATACGTCACTCGCTTATATTTCGACCAGAGCTCGCAGGTATACACGGTGGTGAAGAACGATTTAAACAGGATGCTCTTCAGCTCCTCACTGCATCGGTAGAAACGCCGTGACAACATATTTGCACGGACGCTCAGCTGTCTCCTCTGCCGTTCTACATCAACATCGTCTTGTAATGAGACATCCTGAGAAGTGTGAGATCTTGCCCCTCATAATGCAGGGGAAGATTGCTGAAAGTAGAGACCATGGAGTTAGCTAGTCGCTTCTAAATATCGTGCATGCGCTGACAAAAGATTCTGACGATTTTTGTACGATTTTTATACAATTTCAGTTAATAATCAAAATAAGTCATTTTCTATAATTCTGGGATGACCGCGTCTAATTCTTCTATTTACTATAAAACCTTAAATTATCTAGTTAGCTAGTCGCTTCTAGATGTCGCGCATGCGCTGACAAAAGATTCTGACGATTTTTATACGATTTTTATACAATTTCAGTTTATAAACAAAATAAGTCATTTTCTATAATTCTGAGATGACCGCGTCTAATTCCTCTATTTACTATAAAACCTTAAATTATCTAGTTAGCTAGTTGCTTCTAGATGTCGTGCATACGATGACAATAGATTCTGACGATTTTGTACGATTTTTATACAATTTCAATTTATCGCTCTGGTCGAAATACAAGCAAGTGACGTACAATTCAGTACAACAACTCACACAGAATACTGTTTGGATTGGCGCATTATTGCAGCACATCTACAATGTTTACCGAAGGCTATATAGATGGATTCTTTACGCTTCTAAGACATCGAATTATGCTGGATCCCAGCACCAACACTCTAGTGCAAGCGGCGCTCTCATGGAAAGCTGGTTCCCTGAGCAGAGAATGGCAGCGCCTACAGAATAACTACATATACAACAATGGCCGTGACTGAAGTAGTTATATATGTAATATTTTTATTTTGTGTGTATATGTGTGAACTTTTTACTTTTTATTATTTTTTTATTTATTTTTATTTACTAATATTTTCCTTAATTTTCTTTCCCATATCATTATATTTATTTCATAATTTTAATGTATAACATAATATGTACCTATATATTAATTAAGTATAATTCACTTTTAAATGGTATATTTCAATACTGTTCACTCACTAATCCAGTATGGAAACATTGGGTGGGGAGGAGCATACAATAACATAATGAACTCAGTAAAAGTAATACAGGGAACAATTAATAATGTAATATTTAAAAATAGTACAACTTTTTCAAGATCCTTAGGTCACAAAAGAGACAATATTTATAAAAAAATTTACAATGCAAAACTTGAAACAATCACATCCATAATATTTCAAAACAACTATAAAATCCAAGACTCTATCAATAAAATTAAATTTATTACAACAGCCTTCTTACAGAAATTAAGAAGATAAATTATTTATAGATCTACCAACATATAATCTGCAATTATAAAATTTCTGACTCTTCTAAAATTACAACAGTGTAAGTCCCTCTCCAAGCACAAAAGCTAATTTCTTTATTAGACATGTGCAACGATAAATAAAAATATGTAACTGAACAAAAATCAGATAACCAAACAAATGTATATGTAACAGGAATAATTAAATAAATTTTATATATAAGATCGCAGAATAAGTATCGCCAATCTGACATTACTAAAGCGGTCAAATGACTGGAACAGTTAATACCAACCCCACGTCTTAACTAATTATATTTCTGACACTCAAAACTATTTATATTCAACACATATTGAATTAACTAAGCAAAGTTCTAAGAAATATGTGGCTTTATATGCGTCAAAATTTGATTTTTCATGTCATGAATAATAACACTATGAACAAGAAGAAAGTTTCTTACCAAAATGCGTAAGCACATGTCTCTTTAGGCTTGATTTTACATTGCACGAATAATTGCACTGCGAACATGAAAACAGTTTCACCCCAGTGTGTGAAAGGAAATGGATTTTGAATTGTCGTTTATGATCGCACGAATAATTGCATTGTGAACAAGAAAACAATTTCTTACCAGTATGCGTAAGTGCGTGCCTTTTTAAGCTCGATTTTCTTTTGTACGAATAATTGCATTGTAAACAAGAAAACAATTTCTCACCAGTATGCGAAAGTGCGTGACTTTTTAAATTTGATTTTTGATAGCACGAGTAATCGCACTGTGAACAAGAAAACAACTTCTCACCAGTGTGTGAAAGCGAGTGGATTACCAATTGTGATTTTGTATTGCACGAATAATTACACTGTGAACATAAAATGTGTTTCTCAACAGAATGCGTAAGCATATGTCTATTTAAGCTTAATTTTAAATTGCACGAATAATTGCACTGCGAACAGGAAAACAGTTTCACCCCACTATGCGAAAGCAAATGCATTTTAAAATCAAATTTCTGATTGCACGAATAATTACAATGTGAACACGAAAACAGTTTCTGAACAGAATGCGTCAGCACATGTCTCTTTAAGCTTGATTTTATATTGCACGAATAACTGCAATGCGAACAAGAAAACAGTTTCTCGCCAGTGTGTGAAAGCGCATGGATTGACAAATGTGATTTTTGATTGCACGAATAACTGCACTGTGAACAAGAAAACAATTTCTCTCCAGTGTGCGTAAATGCGTGCCTTTTTAAGTATGATTTATCATTGCAAGAGTAGTTGCACTGTGAACATGTAAACAGTTTCACCCCAGTGTGCTTAAGCAAATGTCGCTTCAGGTCTGCATTTCGATTGCACGAATATTCGCACTGTGAACATGAAAACCGTTTCTTAACAGTTGAAATTGGCATACGCACACTTGAGGTTTTATCGGTGTTGAAAATAGTATCCAGTTCTGGCTCCACTTTGGGAATAGGCGGAGGCCCAGCTGGTTTAGCAAAACGAGAATCTTGTATTCTCAAAAGACCTGCAAAGTAAATAAATTAAGTGTATTAATAAAATATTCAATTGAGCTTATTAAGTTAACTTGTTGCTCTTACTCAACTTCGGAAACATGGGCCGTAATAAAATGTTACCACTTAAGTCCAACTCGCAAAACGCCGCCCTGCGGTAATCTCGATACAGTATTTAATATAACTTAACTTACAAAATTATATAACTATAGCATACAAAAAAAAGATTTTTGTATAGATATTTTCCACACCGTACAATATATTATTACGTCGTATTTGGTACCTACCGCGCACGAGATAGGTTGGGAATTGACATTCACCGATTGGGAGCGCTGACCGCGTAAGGAAAAGAATTCTCGCTACCGTATTTTCTGTTGACAGATATCGACGTGCGCGGGCGTTAATCCGATGTAAAAATAACGAAGATGTGACTTCGTTCAAGTGAGGAAGGGTGAAAATAATTAAATATGTTTGGCATCTGAGTTGTCCTGCACCACATGTAATTTTCTATTCGCTAATTGCGTGTGTAATTTCAGGATGGACGCCCTTCTTCCCTTCTTCTTCTTCTTCCTAGTTATTTTTTTGTTACCTTCTTCTTAAACTACTTCTGACATGTCAGGTAAGGTGTCATGCCACGATAATTCTTTCTACTTCAGGAAGAATTTCTCCTGTAGAATGAAGGAAGGGGTACGATTTGATCTCTGCCGCTAATCAGTACACGACGGGATAATTTTAAAACCGAAGATGACGTGAGAAATTCATGGCGAGCTACAACGTAAGAAGATGAGCCAGCCTTCCTGACCTTCTGATTTCTCAGAGTTACAAGTGTTTACGAGTTACAGAGTTACAAGTGTTATCCCCATCAATTTCATATCCCGATGTATGACAGACTTAATATGGTAAAAAAACGTACGAGTTCTATCTGGTCTGCACAATGGATGGATCCAAACAATCCAAGGGTCTATTCCCCGCACCCCTTGGTTCTCCAACAGGAAGGTATCTAAACGAACAATATCAAATATCTCTAGAATGAGAATTGGGCATTGCCGGGTGGCCTCCCATTTGTTTAGGTCGAACATAATAGACTCCCCAATGTGTGAGTGTGGTGCCGAGGAGGAGACCCTTGACCATGTCTTTTTTGCCTGTCCATCGAGGATCACAGATTTTTTTTACAATAATCTTGTCAATGGTAATTTTCAACTCCCGGTTAACTTGTGTCATCTTCTCTCCCTCAACTCGCCACATTTGAGCTATATGATAGCAAATTTCTTGAAGGACAATGGTATTAACTTGTAGCGTAATATTCCCTATTCTATAATATTGTTGTACCGCTTTCTATGAAATAATGTTTTGACTTGTTTAATGGCACAAATCACTCTTGAAGGGTGGATTGCCCGTTTAAAAGAAGAAGTAGTATTTACGGGTGCCTCGGACAAGTCAAATCTGGATGAGGGCTGTGCGTCTCTGCCGCAATGTACATGGTTGTAATATGAATTTCGGCGTGTATTGATAATATTGAGAGTATTGCAATCTTATTTTTTCTTATCATATTTTTAATTTAAAATTTCTGCTCGTGTTCAACCAATTTTTATGATATGATTTTTTGATCTGACAAACTGGTCAGGTGATAAATTTGTGTAATGTTATTTCCTATTACTTGCACAATAATCTGTCGATTTAGATATTTCAATGGTAGTACAATTTTATTATTTTTATTGAGGCAAAAATTGCAAATCTAATCTTTTCATCTTATCACATTCTAGTAATGGATCTCTTACTGCTTTATACTTAAATATTCATATGTTTTCTTGTCAATTAATTAAATTTTGTAATTATAAAATTTTAACCAAATCTTATTATTTTCCCTGAGAATGATGGCTAATATGAGTGGCAGGCGATATGGTGAATTCTGGGAACCAGACCCACGCACTTCATGCATTACCCTGAGCATGTCCGTGGACGTGCATACACGACGTCGCAATATATTTATATAGTATTCTTCAATAGTCACCAGTCTGCTTACCAGTTGGCTGGTCGGCCCTTCTGGAGTACTCCGAGCACTCCTGCTTGATATCAGGGTACCATATGTCTATATCAGTGTAGGGCGCTCCCTCGCCGCTCTCGGCTGGAGACCCCTCGTGTGACAGCACACCCCCTCCCTCAGCAGTCCGAAGGTCATTGCTCGCATCTATTTCTGAAATCAAAAACGATAATCGGATATAACAGAGTCATTTATCCAGTAGTACCTAACTACAATTTGCAACAGTCCAAAAAATATCGACAAAACTTTTCAAAAAATATCACCAATTGCTCTGATCTGGTTCATTTTTTTTCCCCGGCATAGTTGAGTGCCCTGTTTACATAAATGAAGTCGAATTATTGCGCTCAAGTTATTAAACTTTAAAGTTTCGATTTTTTACGGTACATTTGACAACTAAGTCAATAGTAAATAGATTTATTTTTATTTAATTTAGCGAAAAAAAATACATTGGCAAAATAAATTCAATTTTTAAAATACATGGTTACAAACATACAAGGTTATATACATACATGGTGTTTCTTTCGCTTACCTCTCCAAAAAAGAGACCGGCTCTTGTGCTTGGAGAGGGAGTTACACTACAATAATTTTATATAATACCTTACATATTTTCTTCATTGTCTATTTGTGCGCTTTTGAAGAATTCTGTAATATTGTTTATGTGTTTTTGAAGTATTCATTTAGTTTCTTTTTAAACTTTTTTATATCCTTTATTTCTTTGATTTGTGTAGGGAGGCTATTGAAATTTTTAAATAATTAAAATTACATTTCTATTTTAAGGTTAGGTTAGGTTTGGTTACTGAATTATAATTACATTACCATTTTTAGGTTAGGTTAGATTTGGTTATTTTATTACAATAACGATTTCATTTTTAGGTTAGGTTAGGTGTGGTTTAGTTATTTAATTATAATTACATTTATATCTATAGGTTATGATATTTAATTAAAATTATATTTCTATTTACATGTTAGGTTAGGTTAGATTTGGTTATTTTATTATATTAAATTACTATTTTGATTAAACTGTTGTATTAATATATTTATTTTTTATCTATGGTATACGCACATAGAAACATCTATTTTCTATGGCCTTAAATGTCAAATATACCATGAAACTTCGTAACTTCAGAGTGTAATAACTTTTTTAATACTTGCGAGCCCCGTAAATAGATTTCATTTATGTAATCAGATCACTCAACTACGCTGGGAAAAAAAAATGAACCAAATCGGAGCAAAGTTATTCCACAAAAATCATTTTCTATACGTAGAACCACTCTTGGTAATATACGACCTTAAAAATATGAACTCAAACATGAATAATGTTCTCACCGCTGTCGTGGTCGGCATTTTTCCAGTGGTCCAAGCACTCTTTCTTGATGTCTGGGTACGATATATCTATACTCGTGTACTGAGGGTCACCACCGGAGGACCATGGATCGGGCTGGACGGCAGGACCGTCAGGGCTCGCGGGCTCCATGTTTATTTCAATAAATACGGAGTTTCCCAAATCGAGGATGACGCATGCCAGCAGGCACGGCGCAAGTGACGCAACTAACCATAGAGACGACGCATTTCTAGAACGGCAACTCCTTTCAACGTGTGGTGGCCGAGTACTAGAACTTTGATGCGACTGCTTCACCGTTAGAACGTGATATACCTCGACGTGAAATGACGCGAAGCTATCGCACTAATTAGTCGTACAAAAATAAACGATAAAAGAAATTAATTTTTCCTCCGGCGCATACAAGTCGCCGGCGGCGGTACATATATATATATATATTGTGATCTGACGTTCCATTCCTTAATGTGAGGCTGGAAGTCCTCCACCGACTAGATCAGAGGAAAACATGAGATTTATGGTCACTACCAAATTCAGATATCTGAATCTGATCTGGTGAGTAGAATGTACGATGTATGCAAAGAGAGCGACCTCATGATGAATGTTAACAAGTCGAAAGTGATGGTATTCGAGAAGGAGGAAAGCAAGACACCGTGCTATATACTTGGAGGTAATGAATGTTTGGAACAAGTAGATGAGTTTGTATATTTGGGAAGTATGTTTGATAAAAACGGAAAGGCTGAGAATGATATCGAAAGGAGGGTGACTGCAGTAAATAAAGTGAACGGCGCTTTGAATGGAATTATATCTAACGGGAATTTGTCAACCGAGGCAAGACTAGCGGTGCACAATGAAATTCTGGTGCCGACACTGACGTATGCAAGTGAGGCCTGGAGCTGGCATAAAAGGAACGAAAGTAGACTGAATGCAGTGGAAATGAGATCACTTAGGCGTATTTGTGGCAAATATATTTATGACACAGTAAAGAATTAAGAAATAAGGAAATAATGTAAAGCTGATGTTAGTATAGTGAGTAAGATTAAGAAAGGATCACTTAGGTGGTTTGGTCATATGGAACAGATGAATGAGGAGAGAATAGTAAGAAAAGAAAGAAAGATATATGACGCAAGTGTTGATGGAACCAGAAATAGAGGACGTCCGCGGAAGACTTGGCACGACCAGGTAAACCAGATTATTGAGGATGGTTCTGTTAGAAGCCTCAACAATCGGCGAGCTTATATGAGAGGTTGTATGAATGTAGATGAGGCGAGAATTGTGTCAGGATAGAAGAGTGTGGCGCTCTATCTTTTCTCCCTACCCCCACGGAGAAACGGCGTTATGGTAAGTAAGTATTCCTCTATACACGAGTTAAATTAAATATATATATTCTACTGATAATTCTAAAAAGTAAACTAAATGTCAATCACATTTTTGCTTTCCTTATAATATTGATATTTGTTAATTGCATTTCGTATAAAGAGGATGCAAATTATTTGTAATATTTTTATTTTACTTCTGTGTAAATTTTGTTCTTATTTTTTTTAATTTTGTTTACAGAAAATACATTTGCACATGTGTAAAACGCAAAATGTACATTTTTGATTTAGAGATAGTAAAATGTTAAAATGTCAGTAAATCTTATTTTGTTATTGTAATACAACGTTCTGTTTATCAATGGAAAGTAGTTAAATATTTATTCTCGATAGGCATTTTTCATCGGAAATAATAAAACTATTTCTACAAAGGCGGTGGTAAGTTTTGGTATCGGCCGCCAGGTAGGGCTATGCGGCTAGAACAAGTTGAAAAGAGTTGTCGTTCTACGTATAGTACGTATCTATGGTGAGTTCACTGTCACTGGTGTGTTTCGTGCTCGAAGTTGGGAAGCTTCGTAATTGTGAAAACTAAGTGTGGGTTCACGCCGAGACGCGTTTCTTAGAATATTTTATGAATCTGTAGTTTTTGCGAATTAAATTCGGTTTTTCTAAGTAACTTACCATCACACCGATATATCGCCACACTCTTCTGTCCTGACGCACAATTCTCGACTCATACATTGCTTGCCGATTATTGAGACTTCTGGCAGGACCGTCTGGTTTACCCGGTCGTGCCAAGTCTTTCGCGGACGTTCTCTACTTCTAGCGTCATATATCTTTCTTACCATTCTCTCCTCATTTATCCGTTCCATATGACCAAACCACCTACGTGATCATTTCTTATTCTTACTTACTATACTATTTATTTCTTCATTCTTTACTCTGAGCCGTTTAATAGAAGTAAATGAAATATGCTTCTATTCGGAAGTTAAGAATTTATTTTTATTTTTATAAAAAAATATACGAAGTTGTTTTACATCCTAGAACCATGGAACGTGCTGATGCTCTTGCCGTGAAGCCCGAGCCAGGGTCTGCGGCCGAGAGTGACGATGAAGGACCAGGCGGTGAAGCGCGCTACACTGATGTAGACATATCGTACCCTGACATCAAACAGGAGTGCTCCGAGCGCGCCGGTGAGGAGTCCATTCTTGATAATTAATGTAAGACGTGCGCCCCTGGGGTGACCCTTCAAAATGGATGGAAAGCTTAATTATGGTGACAAGATTGCAAAATTTGGGAGGATTGGCTTTATCTCTTCAAGATCTTAGAGTGCAACTGAAAAATTTTTAAAAATAATGTGTACTGTCCCCATTCCGGGAGATGCTTTTGATGACTCAAACCTTAAACTGCTCAATTTTCTATCTTCGTATTATTTTACTCATATATTTTCACCTCTCGTATGACGTATTCATGGTCTAACAGATAGTTCACAATATTTTATGGGTGAACATGTTCAAGGGATATGTGCCAAATTTCAACAGTTTAAGAGATATAAAGATTTAAAAAAAAAATATATATTTTGATATTTTATTAATTACAAATTACATAATGAATACTATTAATTTAGAGGTCTTCAAATTTCGAGCAGCTAGACTATTTTTTGTTGTGCTTTAGGACCTGAAGCAAAAATATAGATTAACAATTGAACAATTGTGAAAAATGTATCAGAAGATTTATCAGTACCGAGTCTCTGTTGTGATTCCTCACATCGACTACTGCAGCAGCTTTTAGTTTCTGGCTAACGAAGAAGAAACACAACAATTGTCAGTGGTGCAAAATAAAGCTATGAGAATAATACTCGGAAAAAAATAGATACACTCTGATCAGAAAGATCTGAATATGGTGATTTAAGCAGAAAATATATTATCAAATAATGGTATTTATTTACAAAATCGTTAATAAGAAAATTTCAGCGGAATTCACACGAAAAAATGATGCAAATTGACATGAGCACGAGCACCGTACGAGGGGAAGGGACAGACCGAGACTGCCATTCAGGAAGAAGGACGAATCTCAGAAATCGATGATGTACAGTGCGATGCTAGGAAACATTAGAAAGGAAGAGAAATTGAATAGATTTAAAATTAAATTGATCAAATATGTAAAAAAATAAGTTTTAGTAGAAGAAAAGACTTTATTTAATTTTGTTTGTATTATAGCACATATAGGGGTGCTAACGTATGCACAAAGAATTAAATAAATAAATAAATTTCGCAAATATCTATTTCGAAGTACGTAGACTCCAAGCTTGTAAAAATTTCACACAATAATATTTTTCGTAAAAGTGAAGAATTTCCATATATTCCTTGAACATTTTCGACTCGTAATTTAGTCAGGTGTCTACCCATAAAATATTCTGGATTAGGTCTGTTACACTCTGTGTATAACTGTGATATCCTTGAATTGTATAGATGTGTGTATGTGTGTGAGACCCACCGCTGACGCGGGACGTGTGTATGTAATTAAGGGACACGCGCGGGGTGCGGTCTCTTTTCTGCGTTACTAGTTGTATATCTTGTAGCTAAATTGTATCATATTATAATAATTTATAATTGTCACAATAAGTTTCTCTCAGACGTTCAATAACCAAGGAGTACACAACGAATACGTACAATGCAATGAATATATTTTTTCTCTTTTCTTTGCTTTTATGTAATATGATATTTATGTTCTTTTTAAATTTTTATTCTGTCATCAATTGCTTAATAATAATAATAATATAACTACATTTTAGTATCGATTCGTGTTTATAAGCTTTAAATAAATAAACTCATTAAATTTATTTTATTTTTTTACATACTGAACAGTAGATTGCATTAAGGTCATGTAGTTTTATTATCTACTTTATTAGGAGCCCTAGCTTCTAAACTGGCCCCGCGTAAGGGTAGGTCCCCCTTACCCCTGCCAGCGGTCCTCTTAATATATCACATTTCATCAATCATATTTATATCGGTTAGAAAAGGGCGGATCGGCCAGGAGGGGGTGCCTGTGTTTTATTATTAGGACCCAAAAGAGTAACTATGCAAAATTAGACGTTGATCGTTCAACTGGTGTAGAATTATTGTATAGGGAATAGACAAAGGAAGTTATTAAATGTGTATAGATGCCGGAATAAGTCAGATACGGAAGGAATTTTTGGCCCTCACCATAATCCATTTCTGCAGGCATCTCCAAAATGTGGAATGTATGTTTAAATCACTAATTTCGTCTAGGGTGCTTTAGACGATACTGTACAGACGCGAAGTCTCGATTGTACTAATTTGTAATCCTTCAATTCACGTATACCGATCTCGCTCAAGGTCGCCAATCTAGTGGTTCAGCGGCGTGCCGGGAAAATAAATTAATGGGAAATTTTCGTTCAAGAATACATATGTTTGCAAACATATATATTTCGGAGGTTAGGACGGTGTCTAAATGAAATAAATGTCAATTACAACTTCACAATAAGAATGTGTTTTCCTTAATAATATATGTTGTATCAATGTGTCCAAAATTTAACAAAAATTAATTGATAATTCTGGCGTCTGCAGTCGGTTTACTCAAAGGTATTTGAGATTCTATAAAAATAATGTAGATGGCTTTCAAATAATGGAACGACAGGTGTATTAATTTGAAAAAATATAACATACAGGTTCGAAAATTTGTCAACAAAATACTGGCGTTATAACACAATTAGTAGTGTACTTCCCCGGATTGGAAACGAAGATCCAGGTTCTAATCCTGGTAATATTTTTCGACAAAATTGATTTTATATGTATATGTTTATAATTAGTATTTGAAATAAATGTCGTTACGTGTTGAGGTGTTTATTGTGATGGACACACCGATGAAGATGGATGAGAATGAATGTAATGGATGAGTGAAGATGTCAAGTTTGAAGTGAAGCGAGTCGGCGGTCTCGCTCGGCGCGCGTGGGCCGGCAAGACCGCCGTTGTGAAACGATGAAACTGGAAAGACGTAAATGAATTCTGATCGCTACATTCCAAATATATACTGTATATATAAATGTAAAAATGAGGCTAATATTGCTTGCACTGTTGCAAACTGTAGTGACGTGTTTCAGCTCTCTTAAATGAGACTATTATATTTGATTTCAGAAATAGGTCCTAGCGATGTCGGCTGGAGAAGTGCGGGGGAGGGTGTACAGCCATGGGAGAGGTCTCCAGCAGAGAGCGGCGAGGGAGCGCCCTACTCTGATATAGATATATGGTACCCGGACATAAAGCAGGAGTGCTCGGAGTACTCCAGGAAAGCCGACCAGCGCACTGGTAAGCAGATCGGTGAACTTAATGTGACTGTTAAAGGCTGCTGTATGACATAAAAAATTTTATAGCTTTGAATTCTATAATTGAACAATTTTTATTAATTAAGTAAACTTATATCGAAAACTTGGCGAGACGAAAATTCGCGAGTTAGGAATTAAATTTACTTACTTACTTACCATCACGCCGTTTCCCCGTGGGGGTAGGGAGAGAGGATAGAGCGCCACACTCTTCCGTCCTGACACACAATTCTCGCCTCATCCACATTCATACATCCTCTCATACAAGCTCGCCGATTGTTGAGGCTTCTAACAGAACCATCCTTCATTATCTGGTTTACCTGGTCGTGCTGAGTCTTCCGCGGACGTCCTCTATTTCTGGTTCCATCAACACTTGCGTCATATATCTTTATTACCATTCTCTCCTCATTCATCCTTTCCATATGACCAAACCACCTAAGTGATCCTTTCTTAATCTTACTCACTATACTAACATCAGCTTTACATTATTTCCTTATTTCTTCATTCTTTACTCTGTCATAAATAGATTTGCCACAAATACGCCTAAGTGATCTCATTTCCACTGCATTCAGTCTACTTTCGTTCCTTTTCTGCCAGCTCCAGGCCTCACTTCCATACATCAGTGTCGGTACTAGGATTCCATTGTGCAACGCTAGTCTTGCCTTGGTTGACAAATTCCCGTTAGATATAATTCCATTCAAAGCGCCGTTCACTTTATTTCCTGCAGTCACCCTCCTTTCAATATCATTCTCAGCCTTTCCGTTTCTATCAAACATACTTCTCAAATATACAAACTCTTCTACTTGTTCCAAAGATTCATTACCTACAAGTATTTAGCACGGTGTCTTGCTTTCCTCCTTCGCATATACCATTACTTTCGACTTGTTAACATTCATCATGAGGTCGCTTTCCTTGCATATATATTGTACATTCTACTCATCAAATTCTGTAGTTCTTGTTCATTATTCTCCATTAGTACTGCATCATCGGCGTACAATAAACAGCATACAATCAAATCGCCCATTTTTGCTCCAACATTCATACATTCCAGTTCTTTCACACATTTATCCATATACAAGTGAACAGCCATGGAGACACTACACAACCCTGCTTGACACCCTTGAGTGCTCCATTGATTCTTACACACGCAGAAATTCCTTCGTATAGGGATGCGATTGCGTGTACGGTATTCACCCCGTAATCAGAGAGTACTTTCCATAACTTTTCTCTTATGACTTTATCACATGCTTTCTGTAGATCTACGAAGGCACAAAAAAGTTTTTGGTTTTTCGCCAAAAACTTTTCCGTCATAAAGAAAAGATCTGATCCATGCATCCTCTTCCACCCACAAATGCCCCTTGCACGTCCCATAATTTTTCTTTCGTCACCATTCTTGCTCTTTCTATTAAAATTCTCCCATACAGTTTACCGACAGAGCTCAGTAGATTAATAACCCTACCACCTTACCACATTCCATTTTCGACCCTTTGCCTTTGTAAAGAGGCATAATGACAGCCATCCTCCAATCTAAAGGGGTTTGGCTCTCTTCCAAACATTGATTGAAGAGTGTATAAAGCCACAAGATAACTAATGAACCACCAGCTTTGATATACTCTGCAGCAAAATAATCATACCCCACAGCCTTACCATTCTTAATATATGTTTTATTGTACTCTTTATTTCTTCCATACTTATTGCATTCATACTTACCCAAGAGAGCCTCTCAGGTGCCTCCTCATTTGCCCTCTCTACACTCTCATACGTTCCGCGAAAATATTTAATCCATCTATCTTCTATTTCATCCTCATTCGTTACCATCTCTAACGAAGTTTTTTCATTTCATATTTCACTTTTTCGAATATAGTATTTCGTTTTTCATAAATAAGAATATAAACGATTTTTTTTTCTTTTATTGAAATTCTGCGATATGGTATTTCGTATTATAAAAACGATTTTTTTTCATTTCATATTTCACTTTTACGAATATAGTATTTCGTTTTTCATAAATAATAAAAATAGCAATTTTTTTTCCGTTTTTCAAATCCTGCAATATAGTATTTCGTATAATAAAACCGAATTTTTTTCATATCATATTTCACTTTTTCGAATATAGTATTTCGTTTTTCATAAATAATAAATATAGCAATTTTTTTTCCGTTTTCCAAATCCTGCAATATAGTATTTCGTATAATAAAAACGAATTTTTTTCATTTCATATTTCACTTTTTCGAATATAGTATTTCGTTTTTCATAAATAATAAAAATAGCAATTTATTTTCCCGTTTTTCAAATCCTGCAATATAGTATTTCGTATATTAAAAACGAATTTTTTTCATTTCATATTTCACTTTTTCGAATATAGTATTTCGTTTTTCATAAATAATAAATATAGCAATTTTTTTTCCGTTTTTCAAATCCTGCAATGCAGTATTTCGTTTATTAAAAACGAATTTTTTTCATTTCATATTTCACTTTTTCGAATATAGTATTTCGTTTTTCATAAATAATAAATATAGCAATTTTTTTTCCGTTTTTCATATCCTGCAATGCAGTATTTCGTTTATTAAAAACGAATTTTTTTCATTTCATATTTCACTTTTTCGAATATAGTATTTCGTTTTTCATAAATAATAAATATAGCAATTTTTTTTCCGTTTTTCAAATCCTGCAATGCAGTATTTCGTTTATTAAAAACGAATTTTTTTCATTTCATATTTCACTTTTTCGAATATAGTATTTCGTTTTTCATAAATAATAAATATAGCAATTTTTTTTCCGTTTTTCAAATCCTGCAATGCAGTATTTCGTTTATTAAAAACGAATTTTTTTCATTTCATATTTCACTTTTTCGAATATAGTATTTCGTTTTTCATAAATAATAAAAATAGCAATTTTTTTTTCGTTTTTCAAATCCTGCAATATAGTATTACGTTTATTAAAAACGATTTTTTTCATTTTCTATTATCTCGTTTACCTGGTCGTGCCAAATCTTCTGCGGACGTCTTCTAAATCTAGTTCCATCACCTCTTGCATCATATATCTTTCTTACAATTCTTTCCTCATTCATCCATTCCATTTGACCAAACCACCTAAGTGATCCTTTCTTAATCTTACTCACTATACTAACATCAGCTTTACATTCTTTCCCTATTTTTCATTCTTTACTCTGTCATAAATAGATTTGCCACAAATACGCCTGAGTGATCTCATTTCCACTGCATTCAGTCCACTTTGTTTCCTTTTCTGCCAGCTCCAGACCTCACTTCTATATATCAGTGACGGTATCAGGATTCCATTGTGCACCGCTAGTCCTGCCTCGGTTGACAAATTCCCGTTAGATAAAATTCCATTCAAAGCGCCGTTCACTTTGTTTCCTGCAGTCACCTCCCTTTTCGTTTCTATCAAACATACTTCCCAAATATACGAACACATCTACTTGTTCCAAACATTCATTAACTACAAGTATTTAGCTTTCCTTTTTCTCGAATACCATCACTTTCGATTGGTTAACAAATATCATGAGGTCTCTTTCCTTGCATACATCGTACATTCTGCTCACCAGATTCTGTAGTTCTTGTTCATTATTCGCCATTAGTACTGTATCATCGGCGTACAATAAACAGCATACAATAAAATCGCCAATTTTTGCTCCTACATTCATACATTCCAGTTCTTTTACTCATTTATCCATATGCAAGTTTATCAGCCATGCAGACATTACACAACCCTGCTTGGCATTTTAATATTATAAATGTTTTATTCACATTGCAGATCTGCCGATTGCAGTTTCTGCAAATCCAGCTGAGTCTCCACCAGTCGCTGGAGAGGAAACAGAACTGGAGATCGTTTTCAGTGCCAATCAATCCTCAAGTAGGCGCACGATCACTTCCACTGGAAACAAACTGTTTTCATGTTCACAATGCAATTATTCGTTCAACGAAAAATCAAGCTTAAAAAGGCATTCACTTACGCATACCGATGATAAATTGTTTTCTTGTTCACAGTGCAATTACTCGTGCAATGAAAAATCAAACTTAAAAAGGCACACACTTAAACATACTGGGGAAAAATTGTTTTCTTGTTCACAGTGCAGTTATACGTGCAATCAAAAATCACACTTAAAAATCCATTTACTCTCACACACTGGTGAGAAACAGTTTTCATGTTCGCAGTGCAATTATTCGTGCAATATAAAATTAAGCTTACAGAGACATATGCTAACGCATTCTAGCGAGAAACGCATCTTATGTACGCAGTGTAATTATTCGTGCAATCATAAATTTGAATTAAAAATTCATTTGCTATCACACACTGGTGAGAAACTGTTTTCATGTACACAATGCAATTATTCGTGTAATAAAAAAATTAGATTAAGAATACATGCACTTACGCATAGCGGACAGAAAATGTATTTATGTCCACAGTGTACTTATTCGTGCAATCACACTGGTGAGAAACTGTTTTCTTGTTCGCAGTGCAATTATAAATCAAATTTAACAGTACTTTCGCGAACGCACACTGGCGAGAAATTGTTTTCTTGTTCACAGTGCAACTACTCGTGCAATGAAAAATCAAACTTAAAAAGGCACCAAGTTATACACACAGGAGTAAAATTGTTTTCTTGTTCACATTGCAATTTTTCGTGCCATCGAAAATCATACTTAAAAATGCATACACTAACGCATACTGGTGAGAAATTGTTTTCTTGTTCTCAGTGCAATTACTCGTGCAATCTAAAATCACGATTTAAGAAACATATGCTTAAGCACACTGGATAGAGACTGTTTTAAAATTTGCAGTATATTACATGTATATTTATAAAGCAGGCTATCAACCCAAGCTTAGGAAGTTATACGCTTCCATGCTGAGCAGGAACCGATTTTTTTCGGCGAATTTTTTAACGTTATCTGAAATTGCTTTATGCACACTTGAACGTTTTTTATTTTATTATAGGATTATGACAGTGAAAACATATTGTAATAAACATAATAATTATTTAACATGCGATACTAATAAAAAAAATCCACAAAAAATATTTGGGTGGGTGAGAAGGGTGGGAAGGTTGCAACCAACGTTGCGGTAAAGATAGAGCACATGAGCTTTTATAGGTATAGTGAATGGCCAAAGTATAGATTGTGGTGGTTCATAAGAAGAACCCTTCGAGCTTAGTAAGGCTAATGTTGAACAAGTCAATTTCTGTAAATTTCTCATTATGGTATTTGCATCACCGGTGAATGATTGAATTTTGTATGTAAGATGTTCTACTTCTGGGAACGTGGAAGAGTACGGAGCCGAGTTGATCTATATGGCACATGGAGAGATATTACTTCCAATTGGCTGGGACAACAATGTGGCCTTGCAGTAGTTAGAAGAGAAGTATTAGGTCAGCACGTGTTCGTCAATGTTCTAGGGTCTTCATATTATAGAAGTTTGCTGTAATATAAATAAAATATATGTTGTAATTTAAATATAATCAAACTTATCTTACACGTATTGACTTTGTTTCTTTTTAAATCTATTAACTATCTCATATTTATTTCATTGAAGATCTTTCCGTTTCCGTTTCTGAGATTTAGCCTAAATTGTTGTCACATTTTTCAATATTTACAATAATATTGAATCTGTAATAAAACAATTCTTCCTCTGTAAAAACTGTTTTATTATATTTTTATGTATACCTTTTAACAGAAATTACCACCATTTGAACTGAAGTATGCACGAGTGAGGCAGCAAGTCAGACTTGTTGGTGAAGTTCTTACTTTAATGGATTCCCTAATTAAGACACAGAAATGGGTCATCAAAGTAATACACAAGAGGCCATTTAGACATAACCCTGAAGAACCCTTTAAATCCTTTCAAGTTTTGGATATAAAACAACTGTTTACCAGAGCAATCTAAAAACTATATATTTTTTAAAATAACTTTACTTCTACCATCCGATACAAAAAAAAAACAGGAGCAAAGCCTCAGGATACTATTCAGTGCCAAAAATTAATACTTAATTTGCTCAACGAACTTTTTTTATTTTGTTCTACGAGAATGTTAATAACAAATTGCCACTAGACCTTAAAGTGTCTGAAGTGATTAACTACTTCAAACCAAAAATAATTTAGTGGTTGCTTGATGTGGGTAGAAAGGAAAATAAAACTTATTTGTCATTTGTGCTAACCTAATTACCCACACATTTTTGTCCCCCACTATTGCATATTACTGACAATAATATTTTTACAATTTTTTTAAAACTTTTCATAACATACTTAACATTTACAACATTTAAAAACTATACAGGTAATTGCTTTAGAACATACTACGTCTAGTAAAGCAATTATCTTCATTCTTTCATATGTACTATTTATTATACAAAATAAAATAATCAATTACCAATTTCAATAACAAAAATAAATTATCCAATTTTTATCTAAATCTAGTACATATAAAAAACAAGTTATGAGATATTGCATTTTAAATGATTGAGTTCGTAAAATTAGTTCATAAAAAAAAAATTAAGTCGTTTTTATTTTTTAATAAACTTTTATTATCAGACAATATAAAGAAATGTTCATTGACGTAAAATGATATAATAAATAATAATTCTTTAACATGAAAAATGGAAAAAAATGTAAGTTGCCAACATTTACAACAACATAACATATTTTGATATACAGAGTTTCCAGCCTCCGTCGACTTTACCACGTTGAATAGAGGCATTCATCCATCGATTCGTGTCCGACGGTGGAAGCATCGTGTCACCGATGCTTCCACCGTCATCGTGTACTCTACATCGAGCTGCGTCATCGTGTACTCTACATAGGGCTCGCGCCCTATCGACTTTACCATGCGCAGCGCGCCATAAAATTGACTGTCTTTAATTGGGGTTCCTTTCTGGGGGCGCCAGCAAAAATAAATCAAATCAAATAACAATATAAATTGTGTAAAATAGCTTTACTGTATTGCCCACTAGCACGCGTAATGGTTTGCGAGGAGCTGCATCCCTTGTATCCCCGAGCCAAAAGGTTGATAATATATGATTTGGCGCAAGCCATGAGGTGAGTCCATAAAAATGACTGTCCTAGATCACTTTTTGGCTTTTTCATATTTGCATCTATAACTCATTTGAATCTCATCCGATTATACTGAATTATATCTCAAATTAAAATGGCATTAAACGAGTATTTATCGCGTAATTCATATTTTTACAAACACCAGGCTCAGATCTGACTCAACACCGCGGGGGATGTAATAGAGTATCTATTATTATTATACTGAGCCCACCAAGAGTATCCATTATCTGAACTCGGGACGGGGCATTGTAATATGTTTACAAAAGTGGTATCTAAAATATATATTACGATCCGGTATATTTCCAAGTCGAGTTGGTTACAATATAAACAATACAACATAATAAATGATAAAGCTCATGGCTCACCGCTCTTATTGTACCATCCACAAATAAAACACAAGAAAATACTTATTAAGCATTTATTTATGAACAAGCTGGTGACATTTTAAATGTAGAATTGCTATTAGAAATTAGGTATGTAGATATACAAAATACAACAGTATTTTAATAATAGTATTAGTGTACTGGCGATGGTCGCACGACGCAATACTAGCGAAGATAAATAGATAACTAAACATATGTGAAAAAGAACGTGATTAACAAAATATATTTTATAGATAGCAAGACGCACCGCCATTTTCATGAAGCTGTTAAATGATTGAAACAGTAAATAGCAACTCAGCGAGCGAAACAGCCGCACGGTACAATTAATCATATTTCTGACATTCTAAACTATTAATATTCAGCACATAATGTATCAGTAAACCAAAATTCAAGTGAATATGTGGCTTCGTGTGTATCAAAATATTTAAGGACGTCTAAAAAATCACCGAAAAAATATTTATAAACTTCTTAATATAAATGTAAGTGTACTGCAAATGTAACAATTTCTATTCTGTGTGCTCAAGTACATGTTTTATTATACGTGATTTCTGATTGCACGAATAATTGCACTGTGAACAAGAAAACAGTTTGTCAACATTATGCGTAAGTGCGTGCCTTTTTAAGGATGATTTTTGATGGCAAGAGTAAGTGCACAGTGAACATGAAAACAATTTATCAGTATTATGGGTAAGCGCATGTATATTTAAGTGTGATTTTTGATTGCACGAATAATTACATTGTGAACATGAAAATAGTTTTTTGCCAGCGTGCGAAAGCAAATGCCATTTCAAAACATATTTCTGATTGCACGAATAATCGCACTGTGAACAAGAAAAGAGTTTTTCAACATTATGCGTAAGTGCATGCCTTTTTAAGGTTGATTTTTGATGGCAGGAGTAATTGCATTGTGAACATGAAAACATTTTATCAGCATTATGGGTAAGGGCATGTATATTTAAATGTGATTTATGATTGCACGAATAATTGCACTGTGAACAAGAAAACAACTTGTCAACATTATGCGTAAGTGCGTGCCTTTTTAAGGTTGATTTTTTAGGGCAGGAGTAATTGCACTGTGAACATGAAAACAATTTATCGCTATTATGGGACAATGCATGTCTATTTAAGTATGATTTTTGATTGGACGAATAATTGCACTGTGAACAATAAAATTTGACAACATTATGTGTATGTGTATGCCTTCTTAAGGTTGATTTTTGATGACAGGAGTAATTGCACTGTGAACATGAAAATAATTTATCAACATTATGGGTAAGTACATGAATATTTAAGTATGATTTTTGATTGCACGAATAGTTGCACTGTGAACAAGAAAACATTTTGTCAACACTATGCGTCAGTGCATGCCTTTTTAAGGAAGATTTTTCATGGCAGGAGTAATTGCACTGTGAACATGAAAACATTTTATCACGATTATGGGACAACGCGTGTCTATTTAGGTGTGATTTTTGATTACACGAATAGTTGCATTGTGAACAAGAAAACAATTTGTCAACATTATGCGTAAGTGCATGCCTTTTTAAATTTGATTTTTCATTGCACGAGTAATTGCACAGTGAACATGATAACAATTTATCACTATTATGGGACAACGCATGTCTATTTAAGTGTGATTTTTGATTGCACGAATAATTGCACTGCGAACAAGAAAATATTTCAATACTATGTGTAAGTGAGTGCCTTTTTAAGGCTGATTTTTGATGGCATGAGTAATTACACTGTGAACATGAAAACAATTTATCAGCATTATGGGTAAGCGCATGTATATTTAAGTGTGATTTTTGATTGCACGAATAATTGCACTGAGAACAAGAAAACAATTTGTCAACATTATGCGAAAGTGCATGCCTTTTTAAGGATGATTTTTGATGACAGGAGTAATTGCACTGTGAACATGAAAACAATTTTTCACTATTATGGGACAACGCATGTCTATTTAAGTGTGATTTTTGATTGCACGAATAATTGCACTGCGAACAAGAAAACAATTTATTCCCAGAGGAAGTCAGTGTGCTCCACGTTGAAGATTTATACGCAGGGATAAGTGGAGGCCCAGCTGGATTAGTAGAAACAGAATCTTGTATTTTCAAGAGACCTGCAATGTAAATAAATTATGTGGATTGACAAAATATTGAATTGAGGTTAATAAGTCAGTTTGTTGCTCTTACTCAACTTCGAAAACACGTGATACATATTAAAATATTACTACTTTAATTCCTAACTCGCGAACTGTCGCCCTGCGTAAGCTCGATAGTCTTCCAAATAACTTTACTTAATACATAAAAATTGTTTAATTATAGCATTCAAAGCATTATCTTGTGTGCAGGCCTCATTATTTTGTGTGCATATTTCATGCCGTACACCATATATTTATACAAGGTCACCAATCTGCTCACCAGTGCGCTGGTCGGTCTCCCTGGAGTACTCCGAGCACTCCCGCTTAATGTCAGGGTACGATATGTCTATGTCAGTATAGTGTGCTTCACCGCCTGTTCCTTCATCGGTGCTCTCGGCAGGAAACCCCTCCCCTGGCTGCGCACCCACAACATCGGCAATCCGAGGCGCACTTCTCCAACCGACACTGCTCGTATCTATATCTGAAATCATATTAATAATCTAACATAACAGAGCTGAATGCATTTGTCCAGACATAACTACAATTTAAGCAATACAAAAAATAATACCGTCATATCTATTTGGTTGATGTTCATGATTATTAGAATATTATGTTTTTTGAATTAGAAGTTTAATTGACATATACGCTGAATCATTTCGCGATCTCAACGATCTTTTCAGCGAAGGAACGATCATCGAAAGGCCATGCCGAGAGCGTTCTGTTCGCTTCAAAGCTGATGATAACAGCTTAGACAAGTCAAGAAATGGTCGATCGTTGGATTTTGATGAGCAGGCATAGATTGATTGTTAGTGATTCTTTATTGTGTGCGGGATTGAGGTAGCCAAGGTAACTCGATGTGACAACAATACAGTTTATTACTGAGCTTACAGTTATGAGAATTAATAGAATAGATTGTGTCCGGAGCCAAGACTCCGGTGCGAGAGAGCGCGCGCTTCCATTCTTCCCAACATGAGCGATACATGCATGATACTTTAAAATAGAACACAGGCAACCTTCCCCTGACAAATCCGCATTTTTCCAACAGATATAAATGTACGCTGGTCATCATGGTTTAGACTTTTTCCTTCGTTTTCCATCCAATTTGAAATGTCACACCAGAGAGGGGACTTACATCATTAATTATCAAGAATGAACTGCTCACCAGCGCGCTGGTCAGCCTCCTCGAAGTACTCCGAGCACTCCTGCTTGATGTCAGCGTACGATATGTCAATATCCGTGTAGGGCGCTCCACCGCCAGCTCCTGAAGAACCTGGCTCAGTCTTCACGGCAGGAGAATCAGCACTGTTCATGGTTCTAGGATCTCGCAGCGAGCACGACACGGCGCGTATCTAACCTCAAATAACAGCAGACAAACAACAAACATATAATAGTCAAGATCTGTTCAAAAACAAACTGAAAACTATTATTTGCAATACCTCCAATTGCTCCGATTTTGTTCATTTTTATTCCCCGGCATAGTTTAGAAAATAGATGTTTCATTCATAGATAACACCAAATTACGTTTACCATAGATAAAAAATACAAGGGATTAAATTGCCGAATAAGATACCTCGTCACATTTTTATTAAGGCAAGGTTCTAGGTTTGGTTATTTATTTAAATCATTACCGCCCTCTGTACATCTCTTTGAAACGTGATTTGGGTTGTTTTATAGAATAATCAATCACCGACGAAACACACCAAATCACGATTCGAAGAGGTGTACACAGGAGTGTACAGATGGCGGTCAAGGTTTTAATTACATTTCTGTTTTTAAGCTAGATTTGGATACTTTATTTTTACATTTCTATTTTTAGTTTAAGATGGGTGTAACACGCGCGGCGTTCGCTTATTAGATTTATTTTCCATGCGAAATTTGAATATTGCTGTGCACGCGTCGCGCGCCTGGCGATGCCAACTCTTCCTCACCCCGTTCCTAAACAGGCGTTAGCAGCCGGACAAATAATGGCTAGCCCCTCCCGCGCGCATTTGGCAAGATGGATCACAACGCGATCCCAGGACGCTCTCTCGCTTCCCGTCCGTCTTGCGGCTGGCCTCCGGGCAGCTCCTTGCCAACCGCCATTTTTCCCCGAGATGCAGCCGACAGGAAGCTGTTATGTGTCATCCATCACGAGATGGCCGGACGCGGCTGTAGAGACCACGCGGCGTAGGCGCTAACCCGAGCGAAGCTGTAGAGCCCGCGCCCGTGAACTGATCAAAGAGCGGGGTTCAATCGCAGCTTGTCGCACGCGGCCACATGTGCGAAAATGAACAAGACAATGAGTGGGAAAAACAAATTAAGTTTAGACATAAGAAGTGATAAGAAATTCATTTTTGTGTGAAAATAGATGTATACATATGTATAGAAGCTTGTTAAATTAATTAACCCTCCCGACACGTCCACGTGACTTTCATAGCTTTGGTTATTTTATTATAATTACATTTCCATTTTGATTAAACACTTTTGTAAAAAAACTTCACTGTCTACGGTTCACATATTAATGTATCCGTCTTATCTATGGTAAACGCACATCGAAACATTAATTTTCTATGGCTTTCAATACACGTACCGTGAAAATGCGAAACTTCAAAGTATGATAACTTTAATAGTACTTGCGAGCGCCCGATGTAATCAGGGCACTCAACTAAGACGTGAAAAAAAATGTTCCAAATCGGAGCAATTGATGATATTTTAAAATTGTTCCGAAAATAGTGTTGTAAAAACGCGTGTAGCAACTGCATCACTTTTTATAAAGACGAGCTCTTCACTCGCTTCTCAAATAGAAGCGTATTCAATTGACTTATATCAAGCGGCTTTAGGCGCGGCGGTCGTCTGCTTTAACGACGCTCGCGAGTCACGTGACACATCGCTGTCACAGCATCACTTCAGGGACTCCGACATGACCTTTGCGACGAAACAACCTAATTTAATACGCAAAATCAACGACTGTAGCTGCAGAATCATAAAATATTTAAAGAAACGCGCCTTGGCGTGATCCCACACCTAGTTTCTACGATTGCGGAGTTTCCTAACTCGAGGATAACGCACGCCAGCAGGCTCGGCCAGGGGGTGCGGACTACAATGCAAACAAATGTCAAACTACATTAAGCATTGCAATGTTGGTCTACCTGAACGGATTTATTGTCTATTTTAAACCATAGATACTACGTGTATTCCAATAATATGTAAGAGAACTCAATATTTTTATTCTTTATAATCATAGATAAGGAAATACATAATGACGCATGTGATGTAGAAAGTCAGTAGTTAAACAATTATAGCTTTTGCAGCAATAATACAAATTACTAATTATCATCGTGGATTTTAACAGTAATTAATTTGTCTTTCTAAAGTATTTTAAAATATAGAATCATGGGAGAATCGGTAAATGTATTAACCCCCGTGCTAGAAAATTTCCTCACCCAGACATAATGTCAACTCGTGTTACCGTAAGAAATTTTGCAATTTGTAAGCATTTTAAATGTAAAACTAATGCTTTTACTAGTTTTAATAGCTGTAAAATAGTTATTATTTTTTCTCGAAATATAAAGTATTTAAAGTCAAATATTGATAAATATGATAATAATACTACGGAGAATTCATGATATGCAATCTAACAATGTCAGCGTCAGGACCAGCGGCAAGTATCGATCTGCCATCAAGGCCCGGGGCGAAGAAATACGATTTATTTATACAACTATCTCGTAAATACTGCCTCAATACATTTCCACTCAATAGACTTTGGTTGCGTTGAACAAACAATATAGTATATTATAATAATATAAACATTACAGTTTTTAGTATAATATTAACATTGGCATAGCAATAATACGATCCCTTAATAGTTTCATGCGCTCTAGATAGGCTTAACAAATATTGTGTACATAATTGTACGGAACAGATGCCCTACACGGCCAAATAACAAACATCCACCGAGCATGTAATCTTCTCGTCGGAACCCGAACAGGTAGTGTCATAAAACTTACAGATATGCGCAACGCTCCTCAAATAGTTATATTACTGGTATTGTCTAGGGGCCGCCAGACAAAAATAAGTCAAAACAAATACATGGATGCATACCTGATATGCTTTGTCTACCCGCTCAAAATGTTGACAATATATATTTCGGTGTAAGCGCTGAGTTTCAATTATTTAAAAGCGACAGATTTTTGAGAGTATTTTCACATTTTTATGAATAACTCATTTGAATCTCGTCCGATAACATTTATTTGTATCTCAAATTATTTTGAAATTTTAAACCTCATATTCCCCATAGATCGCTTTAAACTCGATATTTCAATAATTATGCAAACGATTTCATTTTTACTTTTTGTAATCTTCACGAAAATAATGACGAACAATTTGCTATCTTTTGTTTTTCAAATTTCTAAGCGTATAATATTTAAAAATACTGTCTTCGGTCCAGTGATATTCGCGCGGTACGTACACCTGCGCATTTCGATACCATACCCTTGTGTCTTATCTTTTACTTATTGTGCTTATTATTTGTTTCAGTCTAACTAGTGCACTAGGTAGCCCCATCCAACGAATGCGAACGAGGGAGATAGCTATATCGCTTATCGCGACTCGCAGCATTCGAAGAAGAGACGTCCGGCGAAGCGATTGGGTCCGCGTCACCCGTGACAAACTTTTTATGATATGGGGTGTTTCTATACCCCGGTTCGGACCACATAAAAGTTCTTGCCATTTAGTGACGAAAAGGTTGAAAAGATTAGCTAGAAGGAAAACAGCCTTAAACGAATATTTGTAGGGTAATTCGTATTTTTACAAACACCCACCACCGCAGTGTATGTTTTAGAATATTTAAATCTTACTTTATAATGTTTATTAGTACACTGCTGGCGCCTTCCTTTGCCAATTCGAATTATAATTGTAGAATTGGCGGATTTGATACAAATAATATTTGAAGTGAAGCTTGATATCTTAATATTTTCAATAAAAGGTAGTTAATAAATAGGATTTTTAAAACTATTTTCAATGATAGCTGAATAATGATCCAATAGTCGTAAGTTCTAGATTCGGCCGCCAGATGACGCTATACAACCGAAACACGTTGGAAGGATTTACCATTCTAGATAAAATACGTTTCTATGGTTGGTAACTGGCCTGCGTCACGTTGGGATATTTGATGAATATGTCGTTCTTTTTTTGCGAATTAGATTCGGTTTTATCATTGTAAAGGTCGTATCGGACTCCCCGCAGTGTCAATAAGTCAATGGAGTATGCTTCCGTTCAGAATTTTGACAACACTGTTTTCAGTTTTATTTATGAACAGATATTCGGTATCGGTAATATATCTATGTATAATTACAACGAGTATCTTGCTCCCTTCGATATCCTAGAATCATGGAACGTGCTGATGCTTCAACTGTGAGGCCTGAGCCATGGTCTGCAGCCGAGAGCGGCAAAGAAAAAGCAGGCGGTGGAGCGTGTTACACTGATGTAGACATTTCGCTCCTCGATATCAAGCAAGAGTGCATGGAGTACTCCACGCACTCTGGTTAGTATTACATTCTTGATAATTTGTGATGTGGGTCGCGCACCCTTGATGTGTCCGTTCAAGATGAATGGAATCGAAGGAAATAGTCAACTAACGTGACCAGATTTCAAAATTTGGTCCGAGCAAAAGGTGAGATCTCCGGGAGAGCGTTATAGGGTTCTTCAGAATTCTAGTGTGCAACTAAATAAACCTTTAATGTGTTCAATATAAGACACATTTATATTGGTTGGAAAACTAAGTATCGGCCAGCGGGATGGTGCCTGAGTTTCATTACGATTATTTTTGGTTTTCGCTGGATCCTAAAAAGTTACTATGCAAAATTGTACTCAGATCGTTCAATAATTGTATAGAGAACAGATTGTTGTAAATTGTAGAGAGGTGCTTCAGATCTATTATATTAGATTAGTATTGTTGCTTTCAGAGGTAGGTTCTAGCAATGGCGGGTGGAGAAGTGCGGAAAAGGGTGTGCAGCCAGACAAGGGGTCTCCAGCCAAGAGCGGCGAGGGAGCGCTCTATTCTGATATAGATATATGGTACCCTGACATTAAGCAGGAGTGCTCGGAGTACTCCAGGAAGGCCGGCCAGCGCATTGGTAAGCAGATTGATGAATTTAATATGACTTTTAAAGGATGATGTATAAATATATGGTGTACAATTTAGAAAATATCAATAGACAAGTTATTGCTTTCAATGCTATAATTAAACATTTTTTTAAATATGTAGTATATATTTTAATGCGATCCACATGTACCAAGTTGAGTAAGAAAAAAAACTGACCTCATATTTTTTTAATACAAATAATTTATTAACATTGCAGATCTCTCGAGAACACAAGATTCTGTTTCTGTTAATCCAGCCGGGCCTCCGCCTATCCCTGGAGAGGAGCCAGAACTGGAGATCATTTTCACCGACAACAAATCTTCAACAAGGCGCACGCTGACTTCCATTGGGAATAAACCATTTTCGTGTTCACAGTGCAATTATTCGTGCAATCGAAAATCAAACTTAAAAACCCATGCACTCGCGCATAATGGAGAGAAATTATTTTCTTGTTCTCAGTGCAATTATTCGTGCAATCGAAAATCACACTTAAAAGTCCATTCGCTTTCACACACTGGTGAGAAACTGTTTTCATGTTCACAGTGTATCTACTCGTGCAATGAAAAATCAAACTTAAAAAGGCACGCACTTAAACATACTGGAGAGAAATTGTTTTCTTGTTTACAGTGCATTTATTCGTGCAATCAAAAATCAAACTTAAAAATCCATTTGCTTACACACACTAGTGAGAAACTGTTTTCATGTTCACAGTGTATCTACTCGTGCAATGAAAAATCAAAATTAAGAAGGCACGCACTTACTCACACTGGAGAGAAAATGTTTTCTTGTTCGCAGTGTAATTATTCATGCAATCAGAAGTCTCAATTAAAAATTCATTTCCTTTCCCACACTGGTGAGAAACTGTTTTCATGTTTGCAATGCAATTATTCATGTAATGATAAATCTCAATTAATAATCCATTTGCTTGCACATACTGAAGAGAACGAGTTTTCTTGTTCACAGTGCAATTTCTCATTCAATTCAAAATCAAAGTTTAAAAGGCACGTACTTACGCATTCCGATGTGAAAAAGTTTATTTGTACACAGTGCAATTATGCGTGCAATGAAAAATCTAACTTTAAAAGACATCAAATTACGCATACTGGAGAGAAATTATTTTCTTGTTCACAGTGCAATTATTCCTGTAATCAAAAATCACAATTAATAATCCATTTGCTTTCACATACTGGTGAAAAATTATTTTCTTGTACACAGTGTAATTACTCGTGCAATTTAAAATCAAACTTGAGAAGGCACTCTCTTACTCATACTGGTGAGAAATTGTTTACTTGTTCTCAGTGCAATTTCTCTTGCATTCAAAAAAAATTATTAAAAATACACAACCTTGCGCATACTGCACGGAATTTGTTTTCTTGTTCACAGTGCAATTATTTGTGTACTCGAAAATCACAATTAACGAGACATGAGCTTGACCATACTAGATAGATTTTTTTTTACATTTACAATTATGTCACACGTATATTTAGAACATATTAAAACGTTTTCCCATAATATAAATTTACCATTTTTACGTTTACTGTGCCCGTGAATGTATACATAAAAGACTTTAGAAGCCATATGCCTATACAACGAATAGAAATCGATTTTTTTTTTTGCGTATTTTTAGATTTAATTCGAATTTTTTATGTACATTCTAATGTACGCACTGCACCAGGCTACGTGAGAAGCCAAATATTTACTGTGTTGATACAATGTGTACTGAATAGAAATAGTTTCTCTTGTGTCTTTATAGGCTGCGCCACTGTTATGTCTCTCTCTCTACTGCTCAGTGTGGTATCTTCAACATTTGCGCCAATGTAGATTCTTAATACTCGACTTCGTGAGTACATCGTCGTACAATATCGTACTGTATGAAAGAAATTATGGAGGGAGAAACATGATGACACTGTACTTTGAATATTATCGCTCACTTTTTTTAGTCCCGTCTTTCTCTAAGGTCAATATAAAGGATCCATCGACAGATGCTGGGAGTCACTTTTAAGACTCAAATTGATGTAGAAGGTATTTCGCGATGTAGGTAGATAACCGGTGCGTATTAGAAAAAGGTACAGGTTGTATTGTTTACCGTACGGCGTAAATTAGTCCTGATTGCGCCGCGTTGATGGGCGAATAACTAGTGACAAGTACGTGTCTGTAAGGTGGAAGGGATCTATTTTGGGATTAGTAACGTAATTTCTCTAACATTTTTTAGTTTAGATAATTCATTTTTGTCATCACCAGAAACATCAAATCTGCTCTGTCGAATGTAAGGTTTATTCTTTAATATATTGTAATTTTTTAAACTAAATCTCTTTTATTGCTTGAAATTCTACCTTCTCATTTTTATCACAATGACTTGACTCTATAGTTTATTAAATAGATTTATATTTTTCCCCAAGAGATGTTCATTTAGCATCGACAAAATTGTAAGTAGGTAATACTGATCCAAATTTCCTCATTACCTCATGCTGGTCACTGATCTGGTCGGTGGTGATGCTGGACCGGGGAGTCCTCAGTCCCACAATATATTGTATTGACATTATTGTATTGTGGCATATATTGTATTGTATTGATACACATATATGTATTGTGAGTAGACGTTCCATAAAAAAAAATATAAAATGTAAAAAGTTTAAAAAGTATTTTTGATTTAAAGATTGTAAAATGTTTATAATCATTGTCACAAATCGGCAGGTAGCCGACGACGAATTGACGGTTCATTGAATGTTTGTATTTGATCCATGTAGGGCGTTCATTAATGCGCAAATATACACACATAATTCGTAATTTTAATTAGGATAGAATAAATTAGACTGCGTTAGAGTTAAGATTGTACACCTGCCCATTCATGCGTAGTAGCTAATAAATATCTAAATAATATGTGTATTACATGTTTATCTAAAGTGTGTCCAAATTCGTATAATCATACAACAAATAAAAGTGTGATCTTGTTTAATGAATTGTGAAGGGAAGCATTTTATGTTGGGTGCCGCTCTAATCAAGCGATCAAAAGCATATCTCACTGCTGTCACATTTATTTGCTAATTCTGATTATTTATTATTCTAGAACTGGCGGATTTAATATTTTAAATCAAACTGATAATATTATTATTCTATTTATCAATGAAATATACCTAGTTATATAATTATTCCCGATAAGCTTTTAAAATCGAAAACTGTTTCTAATGATAGCTGAATAAAGGCGGTGGTAAGTTCTGGGCTCAGCCGCCAGATACGGCAACGTGACTAGAAAGAGTTGTCATTCTAGGTTCACTACTTTTCTATGGTTAGTTGACTTTCACGGGGGTCATACTCGACGTTAGGAAACTTCGTAATTATGAAAACTATGTGTGGGATCACGGCAAGACGCGTTTCTTTGAATATTTTATGAATCTGCTGCGACAGTCGTTGTTTTTGCAAATTTAATTCGCTTTTTCCAAGCAAAGTCGTGTCGGACTCCTTGAAGAGCCGTTTTGACAGTGCGGTGTCACGTCACTGCGACCTCCGCGCCTAACTAACTAACTTACCATCAAGTCGTCTCCACGCGGGAGTGCAACGCACTTTTCTATTCTGACACACAATTTTCTGACTCATCCACATTCATACATCTTCTCGTGCAAGCTCACCGATAATTAAGACTTCTGACAAAAGCATCTTCCACTACTAGTTTACTCGGTCCTCATCATACTATGACTATGACAAAACTACCAGAGTAATCCTTTCTTAATCTCACTCACTATACTATGATCAGCTTTATTATCTTTCCTTATTTCTTCATTCTTTATTCTAAGCCGTTTATAGATGTAATATGCTTCTATCCAGAAATTGTGAAAAGTGTGAGGTGTTTCTGAACTGAACGCCGCGAGATCGTATAATCATGGAGAGCGACGATGATGGAGCAGGCGGTGGAGCGCTCTACACGGATATTGACATATCGTATCCTGACATCAAGCAGGAGTGCTCGGAGTACTCCAGGCAGGCTGACCAGCGCGCTGGTGAGGAGTTCTTTCATGATAAATTAATGTTGTGAGTTGCTCACCCCTGCAGTGACTAGATTGCAAAATTTGGTCCGGGCAGCAAAGGTAAGATCTCCGGGAGAGCGGGGTGGGGTGACAATATTTTTCTCAAGATCCTAGAGTGTAACTGATTAATAAAATAATGTATTCAATATAGTGCATAATTATATCGTTTAGAGAAGGGCGGATCGGCGAGGAGGGGGTGCCTGTGTTTTATTATTAGGACCCTAAAGAGTTACTATGCAAAATTAGGCTCATAACGTTCAACGAGTGTGGAACTATTGTATAGATAATAGACGACGGAATTATTTATTTATTTATATATATATTGACATACATATTTTTGTTTTAACTGAGGTGGATACATAATAAACATAAGACATTCTCATAGTTTATTGTGTGGGATGGAGTAGACTTCACCTCTGATATATTCAGCGTTGTCCTGGCTACTTTGCTACACTGAAGTCTGTGTTAAAATAGCCAGTTTTTTTTTCATCGACATGAATAAAAAAAGAATTACAAGTATGTATAAAAAAGTAAAAATAAAATAAAAATATATGTAGTGGGAGTGTTGTAGGACTAGTGGATTATTAGTGAAGGTATTCTATAAATTATGTTAGAATGTTGGATAGCCATGCTTCTGATTCATCTCTACCAAATTAGGTCCATATTTGTGTAATCTTATTGGAATTATACGATTTCCAGATTATATATATATAAAATTTTTTGCACTGTTACAAATTGTTGTTACGTGCTTCAGATCTGTTATATTAGATTAGAATTGTTGATTTCAGATATAGGTTCTAGCAATGGCGATCGGAGAAGTGCGGGAGGGGGTGTGCAGCCAGGGGAGGGAGCGCCCTACACAGATATAGACATATTATACCCTGATATCAAGCAGGAGTGCTCGGAGTACTCCAGGAAGGCCGACCAGCGCACTGGTAAGCAGATCGGTGAACTTAATGTGATTGTTAAAGGATGCTGTATAAATAAAAAATACACAAATTATATTTTAACCATTTTTATTAATGAAGTCAACTTATATCAAAGACCGTTTCCTGCAGGGGGAAAGTTCGCGAGATAGAAATTAAATTTTAATAATGCAAATAATTTATTTCCATTGCAGATCTGTCGATAGCAGTTTCTGCAAATCCGGTTGGGTCTACACCATTCCCTGGAAATGAACCAGAACTGGAGATAGTCTTCCCCGCCAATAAATCTTCAAGTGAACACGCGCTCACTACCACTGGAAAGAAACTGTTTTCATGTTCACAATGCAATTATTCGTGCAATCGAAAATCACAATTTAATACACACGCGCTCACGCACACTGGAGAGAAATTGTTTTTTTGTTCACAGTGCAATTACTCGTGCAATGAAAAATCAAGTTTAAAGAGACATACACTTAGGCATATCGATGAGAAATTGTTTTCATGTTCACAGTGCAACTACTCGTGCAATAAAAAATCAAACTTGAAAAGGCACGCACTTAAGCATACTGGAGAAAAATTGTTTTCTTGTTCACAGTGCAATTATTCGTGCAATCAAAAATCACATTTAAAAATCCATTTGCTCTCGCACACTGATGAGAAACAGTATTCGTGTTCGCAGTGCAGTTATTCGTGCAATATAAAATTAAGCTTACAGAGACATGTGCTAACACATTCTGGCGAGAAACTGATTTTATGTACGCAGTGTAATTATTCGTGCAATCAAAAATTTGAATTAAAAATGCATTTGCTATCACACACTGGTGAGAAACTATTTTCATGTACACAGTGCAATTATTCGTGCAATAAAAAAATGAGATTAAAAATACATACCCTTACGCATACTGGACAGAAAATGTTTTCATGTTCACAGTGTACTTATTCGTGCAATCAAAAATCACAGTTTAATATCCATTTACTCTCACACACTGGTGAAAAATTGTTTTCTTGTTCACAATGCAATTATTCATGCAATTATAAATCAAATTTTACATTACATTCGCGTACGCATGCTGGTGAGAAATTGTTTTCTTGTTCACAGTGCAATTACTCGTGCAATGAAAAATCTAATTTAAAAAGGCACGAAGTTGTGCATACTGGAGAGAAATTATTTTTTTGTTTACAATGCAATTTTTCGTGCAATCAAAAATCTCAATTAATAATACATTTGCTTTCGCATACTGGTGAAAAATTGTTTTCGTGTTCACAGTGCAATTACTCGTGTAATTTGAAATCAAACTTAGAAAGGCATGCGCTTACGCATACTGGTGAGAAATTGTTTTCTTGTTCACAATGCAATTTTTCGTGCAATCGAAAATCAAACTTAAAAATGCATACACTTACGCATACTGGTGAGAAATTGTTTTCTTGTTCTCAATGCAATTATTCGTGCAATCGTAAATCACGATTTGACAGACACATGCTTAAGCACACTGTGTAGATATTTTTACGTTTGCAATACATTACATGTACTGTGCTAAAAATACTCTACGCAGCCATGCTGTCAAATAGTGCTACTGCAAGAAATTTGAGTTTTTTAAGCACTTTATTTAGAAAAAAAAAAAGCTTTTACAAGCCTAAATGACTTTAAAATAGTTAATATCATACTAACTATAAATATAATAAGAAATGATAAATGTAATTATTTTATACGTTCTTTTTATTCTCAAACGTTATTCTTATAACCCATTCGTCAAAAGACCCATCTAACATGTCTTCATCTCTATCTATCTTTAAATTAATGTGTGATCTTTTTCACGTGGTGTATGTGGTATTTTTAACGTAGATAGCATACTTATATAGCAATGAATTCAAAAATTATTATTTTTAATATGATTCGGTTTACATAATTGGTATTTCACTAAGTGGAAATTTTTTTTTTAGCCCTAGGTAAAGTGTAAGTTTTACATTATGCATATTTATAGAAATACAGTTTAATTGGCTCGGTAGAGCTATGTTAGTGCATGGCTAGGGAAGGGTTAAGAGAACACATTATTGTTGTGAAGTTGTAATTATTCAAAACATAGGTCTGCGATATATTTTTCAATAAAAATTAAATGTATTATTAGCATTCAGATGAAAATTCTATTTGTCCATATTTTTTGCGATTTCTGGATTTTGTTAAAAATCTGTTATATGGAAGTTTTTTTTTTTTAAACGGAATACGTATCACATCAATATTCTTACTATTTTCAAACTAAGGTAAACGCTTGTGCTATGAAAATAGGACTAACTTGCTGGTGCCCTGGAATCATGTATCATGAATCATCATCATGAATCATGGAACCAGCTACATTAACAAGCTACTCAAATTGAATTTTAAGTTCACTCCGGTTAATTGGAGATGTCGCTTTATTGGGCCAACCTTCCCGGCTCCAATGTGTCTTAATTAAGCGGAATCGGAACGGGTAGTAAGCCCTGTAATTATCCTCATACTTCTATATATTTTCCATTAAAATATAATAAAAGATAGCTTTGTCTCTATGAGATATCTGATATTTGTTTAATAAAGATAACTATTTAAAAATGGAGTAATATAAATTTTAGATCACTAGGCCAACGTCTTGACCGCTACACCAACAAGCTACTCAAAATTAAAAAAATTGGAATTAAACAACTAATTTGTTTGACGTAGGTTTATGATGTTCTATTACTCATATTAAAATACTGTACTGTTTTGTATAGCTGCGGTGTATTTTTGTAAACTCTATTTTTAATATTTTTTATTTTTACTGCCACTAGCTTGTTCATATGTCAATAAATTCAAAATGTATCTTTTTGTATTTTATTTTTGGATAAGACCGGGAACGTCACGAGGCGGTGATATTATTATTTATTTCGTTATATTGCTTTAAGCGTACCGAACATGACTTGGGAATATACCGGGTCATTGAGCACGATTATATCTGTTGTGTCTGGATATGTTAGTGTCATTGGCGTTGAAAAAAATATATAAATGTAGCGAATGAGTCAAAAGTTCTAACACTCCCGTACCGGAACCGTAGAAACTCTACTTTTCAATAATGAAAAGTGAAAAACTATATTGGATAAAAAATAAATATGAAAAATAAGTGTAAAAATATAAAAACTCGACATTTCAATAATGAAAGGTGAAAAGCGAAATACAATATTGGAGGAAGAAATGAAAAAAGAAAAAAGAGGGTAAAAATCGACTTTTTAATGTTAAAATATATAAAGCTATACTGAAGGAAAAAGTACGCAATACTAAGGAGGAGAAATGAAAGTTATTGGTGAGATAAGATCCAGAGAATAATATTAATCAGATAACACAATCCGAATCGGATTAAGGGAGGAAATAAAGGCAAATAGATCTGGCCCACCTCGCTTTGAAGTCCTGGGTTGGGCAGCGTCAAACCTTCGGTTGACTAGCACGTTTGTTGTGCAGAACCGAGCGATCACTGCACTTGCAGGAAAGAAAATGAATAAAAATTCGTTTTTAATAATAAAAGTGAAAAACGAAATACTATATTACTTACTTACCATCACGCCGTTTCCCCGTGGGGGAGATGATAGAGATGATAGAGCGCCACACTCTTCTGTCCTGACACACAATTCTCGCCTCATCCACATTCATATATCTTCTCATACAAGCTCGCCGATTGTTGAGGCTTTTGACAGAACCATCCTCCATTATCTGGTTTACCTGGTCGTGCCGAGTCTTCCGCGGACGTCCTCTATTTCTGGTGCCATCAACACTTGCGTCATATATATTTCTTAGCATTCTCTTCTCATTCATCCGTTCCATATGACCGAACCACCTGAGTGATCCTTTTTTAATCTTACTCACTACACTAACATCAGCTTTACATTCTTTCCTTATTTCTTCATTCTTTACTCTGTCATAAATAGATTTGCCACAAATACGTCAAAATGATCTCATTTCCACTGCATTCAGTCTACTTTCGTTCCTTTTCTGCCAGCTCCAGGCCTCACAACCATACATCAGTGTCAGTACCAGGATTCCATTGTGCACCACTAGTCTTGCCTCGGTTGACAAATTCCCGTTAGATATTATTCCATTCAAAGCGCCGTTCACTTTATTTACTGCAGTCGCCCTCCTTCGATATCATTCCATTCATACACTATATTAGAGGATAAATAAATGTTATATATGAGAAAAAAGTAAAATATGAGAGAAGTAAATGTGAGATAATAAAATTTACGAATTAGTAAAAGAGGATGGAGACACTACAATGCTTTGCACGCAGTTGTAAGCTTTTCTAATGATATTCTGTTAAAAGACAGCATAAGTTATAACTCCATACAAAACGGATCAGCCGAAAGGAATTATCAATTCAGATAATACACTAGTTTCAAAATAGAAGACGGTAATGTGAATAGCTACATTTTTCGAATTATAGCTATTAGCATTACGGCCGCAGCGGTGGATTGACGTAGTAATTTTAGAACTAAGCCATTAAAGATTCTACCGGAACACAGATGGCGCTAATTGTAATAAAACCGTAAATAAACGTTCACGGCCCATATTATAGATAGCTATGCTTACATTAGGCACAGACATAGGTTATGCTGTTCAATGACGATGAGTAAAAATTATTTTTTTTATAATAAAAGTGAAAAACGAAATACTATGTTAGAGAATATAAAAAAAAAAGTTTTTATTATTATTTATGAAAAACGAAATATTATAATGGAATAAGTGAAATATGAAAAAAGACAATGAATAATTTCGTTCTTACTATTTTGGAGGATAAACGAAATACTGTATTGAAGGATATGAAAAAAGAAAAAAAAATCGTTGGAATTATTATTTATGAAAAACGAAATACTTTTCCGACATGCTAGAGTCGACAGAGGGCACGAGGTCTACGTATCGTATACGGTGACTCGTCAAGGCGGAAGTGTTGCCGACTTAAAGTGCAGTAGTCGGATACGATTCGATGGATGAATGTCTTTCTTCGACAAGGTTGAGTCGACAAAGGTGCGAGCTCCGTGCAGCGTTCATAAAGACGCGTGTAGGAGTAACGTCGCTAAATGAAAGACATCGTCGGACAAGAATTGACGGATGAATCCCTCTCTTGGTCACGGTATAGTCGGCAGAGGACGCGAGGTCTACGTATCGTACACGGTGACTCGTCAAGGCGGAAGTGTTGCCGACTTAAATTGCAGTAATCGGATACGATTCGATGGATGTATGCCTTTTTCGACATGCCAGAGTCGACAGAGGTGACGAGGTCTATGTAGCGTTTATGAAGACGCATCTAGGAGTTAAACATGAAAAAATAAAATGAATAAATTCGTATATGTATATACTGTACTTTAAATCAGCAACACTTCTGCCTAGACGAGTCATCGTGTATGTTACCTAGACCTCGCTACTGTTGCCGCACGTGCTTGTCGTAGTGAGGGAGGTGAGAGGAAGGCACAGTACATTATTTTCCTTCAAGAATAAATAAATATATGTCCCAAACACACTGTATTTATAATTATTATCAACACCATACCGCATAGAACTATGTAACAGTGTACAGTTTGCATTGATTTGTATACTTACTTATCGGTGTTCTGATTTTTCTGAGTACGATTGAAAGGTACAAGAACCGAACAATCTGCTTCGGCTTCGGCCTTCGATCGGACATCCATCAACGTCTTAGTCTTCCCCTCGATCTCCATTTTTTGCTTGCGTTAAATTATCACACACGGGCTGTAAAACTTTATTTTCGAATACCTGCAACCTGTTGTATAGCGCCAGAGTGAGATATCAAATTTCACACGTGTATAGAATAATCGGTTGTGTCGGTGTTGTATACACTTAAAAATTTTAATTTCGTGACCAACTTCGTTGACAGCTGTGTTCTGTAAAGCGTGGTAACATTATTTTGTGAACATTTTCTTGGTGAAAGACATAGATCAGGTGAAAGATGACTAATAGTTTTTCACCGACTACGTATGAAGCAATTTCTAAAAAATATTATAAATTATAATGTCATACATAATACTTTCGTATAAGAGACAGTCAAAGTATTGTAATTTATTGTAATATTGACTTCGTACAGAGGTCAAATATGGCGCCATTAAATATTTCAGTGTGGCAATGCGCGAGAATTTTCCCAACACGTGGGAAAATACGTACTAAAATTTTTACATTTTGATTGGAATGACAACCGACTATTTTATTGTCTTGGCACATTTTTGTTTTGCGGCTCTAAAATGGTTCTTCTGGTGTAGAGTTTTATTGGCTATTTTGATAGCTCCGACGTCAATCCTGATGATGGTCCATGCAATGAGAAACGTCGGTTAGGGAGGTCGAAGAAACACGACAGAATAGCTCAGAACACTACGTATATAATTTATTATCAACAATGAGTTCTTCTATTGGTTATATTCGTTCCACTGGCACTCAACGTCATTCTCAAGATAAGTTTGTGGTACTTAATCTCAAAAGCGCCAATGAAAGGAGTCATTTATTTTCAAAACTGGCTTTATTGTTATTATATTATCATCAAAACTATATGCACATTTTGAGATTTCTGAGCATTATTCAACTCCGTCCGATATTCAAAGGCACTTTATAATGAAATTGTAGGGATCAGATTTTAAATTCACCGAGGTCTCAGCCGGCATAGCGCTGTCGGCTGCCGCTATGGGTCTGGCCCGATTTGTCACCGACGATCTCTATATCTGATCCCTACACACACGACCTTCATTAACTGCGGTCCGCAGCAACCTCTTCCGCGACCTCCCATGTCAATCTCATGTCCCCTAGTTTTACAGAGTGCGATCTGTGTGTAGTTGTTGCGGTATTTTATAGACTCTATATTAAATTAAATCGTCTATATCATCTTCAGCGGTTAGCGATTCACTGCTGGATGAAAACCTGCCTTTAATTCTGACACTCACTTCGGTCTTGAACAATTATATCTTCTATTCATCTTTAGGCATTCTTTCCAGGTCGTTTTTTGTCTATTTGATTTTGAAGATCATATTTTGTCCATTGGTTATCTCTGCATTTTGAAATATTCAAATTTCAAATTCACCGCCACTCAGACGGCATCGATACTAGAAACATAGCGCTGCCAGCTGCCGCCACGAGTCTGGCCCGATCCTTCAACGACGATCTCTCTCTCCTGTTTAATCGCTCCGCAACGGCGGTCTTGCCGGCCCAAACGTGCCGTGCTAGAGCCCCGACTCACTTTATTTCATAATACACGCGCACTTCTGCATTTTTTTATTATATCCGTAATATCTGTCTTCCTTGTCCTATCATACTGTCACAATAAACATCAATACGCCAATTATCACTTTTTCATTTAACCACCGACCTAACCCCTAATTATCCCTTTTCCATTTTTTTGTACGAGACAATTAAAATAATATGCAACAGAAACAGAGAAACAGATAACCTATCTGTAGAGAATGGAAGAGCGTGCGTGGACGAGACAAAAACACACCAGAATAGAAGAATGTGACGTTCTATCCTACTCCTCCAGAAAACGCCTAGGTGTTCGTAAAGTTTGTTAAAAATGTGACTGTTTCGATCTTTACCTTCCTAACCTTTCTCTAGTTTGCTGAAACATGGACTCTGAGAGAACAGGAGCGAAAAAGATCTGGAAATGTGGTGCTGGTGACACATGCTCCACACACCGCAAACAGCCTGTAGAAAAATAATATCGGTCATAGAGAAAGTGAGCCTCGAGCAGCGTCTATTTTCAATTATGTATACAAATCCTTAGATATTTTAGCCATATTATCATGGATAAAATGGTGAACTAATATACAGGGGAAAGAACCATACTAATAACAAATGGTTATCCAACATTTTAACATAATTTATACAATACCTACACTTATAGTTCACTAGTCCTACAACACTCCCACTACATATTTTTTTATTTCTCTTTTTATTCCTGTCGATGATTTAAATAATACGATAACAGCACGAAAAAAAATGCATAGCTATTTTAACACAGACTTCAGTGTAGCAAAATAGCCAAGACAGCGCTGTATATGTCAGAGGTGAGGTCTACTCCATCCCACACAATAAACTGCGAGTATCAATTATGTCTTATGTTTATTATAATATAATATATTCCGTCAGTTCCGAGAGCAATAATGACATTTTATCAAAGATTCTACATGTTCCTCCGCTCCGAAACTATACACCACACTCAGTACCAACTGGAAATCGTTTAATTCTAATAAGATTACACAAATATGGACCCAATATGTGATTCAATCAGATAAAGACGAATCAGAAGCATGGCTATCCAACATTCTAATATAATTTATACAATACCTTCACTAATAATTCACTAGTCCTACAACATTCCCAATACATATATTTTTATCATATTATTATTTTATTTTTACTTTTTTATACATATTTGCAATTCTCTTTTTATTCCTGTCGATAAAAAACACCACAACAGCACGAAAAAAAACTGTCTACTTTAACACAGACTTACTTCAGTGTAGCAAAGTAGCCAGGACAACGCTGTATATATCAGAGGTGAAGTCTACTCCATCCCACACAATAAACTATGAGTATAATTATGTCTTATGTGTATTATATATTCACCTATATTAAAACAAAAATATGTATGTTAATATATATATAAATAAATAAATAAATATTCACCTCTGTTAGAATAATAAATAATGCTTAAAAAATGCCACGGACCGGAGGTTCAAATTAGGTACCCACCACGATAAATGCGGAATCTTTTTCTGACCGACTTACAACACCGGTGCGTCAAATTTATTTTATAGTTTTTTTTTTTTTATAATATAACTTGTCAAGTTCGCGGTCCGTGTGAGCTATCATCGCTATCGCCGCCGATTGCCACTTTGAACTTTGAATTGGTAATTTGCATCGCTGAGAGTGGCCCACCGTGTGCCTACGTGCGACCAAAATGGCAGGTGAGCTGTCGTTCATTTATAAAATGTACACTTCGTCGAGACTGCCCGTCGGATCTGCGATCGGGTCCAGCTGCAAGGCGAATGATTTAATTTCGTTAATTACGTTGTACAATAGCGGCATTCGTTTTTGAATCAATTGTAATGTTTGCGGAGAGAGTTTTATCGTTGACACGATATTGTTTTGCGTGTCCTTCGTTCGCTTTCTAATTGGAGACGAGAGTTGTTATATCGGTAAACATGAAGATTCTGAGATCTTTACAGCTTAATTGACGTGTGAAATTAGTAATTGAATTCCCGTGCTAGATAAACACTACATCTATATTTCACTACTCGTAAGCTATTTTAATATGGAGTGTGTTTATTTAGCGGGCGCCTCGGTAAAATTTGTTACGAAAACCGCAAAGAAAGATGTGTTAGAAGAACAGAAACCTTTTTGAAATCAAACTCCGATTAAAAAACGTTGTATCGTACTTGTTATTTTGACTGTTGATTAAAATAACCGTCGAACACAACTAACAAAGTTACCGAGGAGGATGGAGAGCCACACTCTTCTTTCCCGACGCAACTCTCGCTTCGTCCGTATCCATACATTTTTTAATGCAAGCTCGCCGATCAACACTCGTGTCTCGCGTCTTTCTTACCATTCTCTTGTCCATCGCCACCGCAGTCAAGAATTTCCTATTTGGCATCATAGCGCATTCAAAACAATATAGTGCTCACCATTTTTAATAAGACTACTTCTTCATGTGTTGTCTTTTATCCAAGGTTGGCAACCATGTTGGCTTAATTTTGATTGAATCATTTTGAACATTGAGCCACTTGCAGACAATATGTCCCGAGTATGCAGCTTTCTTTGATAGTTAGTGTTAGTAATGTTGTTAAGCGAGGCCCTCTCAATAGCCCTATAATGGTGTGGTAATGTTTTTATTTTCACCCCCAGAGCGCAAATAATAGCGTTCCTCCTTAAAATTGTGATTTTATGAGTACTCGCTATCAGAGGTCAATGGTCAATAATCTAGCAAAGTGATCGGGGCAAGGCTGAATAACTGAGTGCATCCTGTAGAAAAAAAAATCTTATCTGAAATGGTATAGATGTGTTATTAGATTATATTATTGTTATTGTAATTCATCTTTCATATAAAACATCTTATCTAAATTATATGAATGCCAAAACAAGTAACTATATATATATAAAATTATACACGTCTACAGTTGTATTCCAAGCTTGATGAAATGTTGCACGCTTGATCTACAAAACAAGAGGAAGGTCACTGTCCATATCCACATTTGATTTCAAACAAAAAACTATCCTCCCAAATGAAACCTCTTCACTCCGCGTAAAGCCCGGGCAACACCGGGGTACTTCAGATAGTTTAATATAAAGAAAACAGATAATTAATTTTGACAATTGGCTTTTATGCATGTGAAGAGTGGAGCGTATTTGAGATCTTGACTGAAAAAGCTATACGTGAAGAAATACTTCTTGTCTTTAGTCTCCGACCTCTCTGGCTGAAGCTTTAATCCTCACTGTACACTCTAGTTGATGATTGGCGACATTGGAAGAATTTTACACTACTTTCTTTGGGCGCTGCACACCTTAAACTACTTCTCAACATGGTCGCCACCATTATTAAGTCACTTGTCATAACGGACATCTATTTTTGTATACATTTGTCATAAAACGACGGAGCCTGGGATTAAAACCATGACTGAACTCCGTCTCTGAATTCATTATCAAACGCTTGTCACAAAGAAACTTCTTCAGATGGAAATCACTCGGCACTGTAAAAGGGATGTTGCAATTGTTCCCAATCAAATGATGTGATGAGATCCTGCGTTTGATGGGTCGTGTAGTCGGGCATTGTCATGGAGTGAGACGATTCAGCGGGAAAGCATTCTACGCCTTTCGTTCTGAATCGCACAATGCAGATTTCGACAGCTGTTTCATGTTTCGTGTTGATCTATATTGTCTGTGTGAATATCTCTGACGTTGCATTTGGTGAGTCAACATATGAAAGAAACCAATGCGTAACATCGCAATGGCAGCGCTACACCGGGAATATACGGCAACGGTACTTACTTAAAAAACACGCCTTGTACAATATGAAATGGTGCATTATTATTAAGTGATTAAATTTTATTGTTGTTAACTTTCAGAAAACAACCCTTTTAACCGCATTCTCAAGAATGTCACCATCGGAGGCACCGACTTCAAGTATTATGATATGAAGGAGCTGGGCCCTGAGTACTGTGAGTATGACAAATCATTATATTATCGCTTAAGCGCACATCCGCTACGAAAACAACAGGTCGCAGGGGATGCCGGCGACACACTAATGCCAATAAACATGAAATGTACGATGTATGCAAGAAAAGCGACCTTATTATGAATGTTAACAAGTGAAAAGTGATGGTATTGGAGAAGGAGGAAAGATAAATACTTGGAGGTGATGATTGGTTGGAACAAGTAGATGAGTTTGTGTATTTGGGAAGTATGTTTGATAGAAACGGAAGGGAGGGTGACTGCGGGAACAAAGTGAACGGCGCTTTGAATGGAATTATAGCTAATAGGAACTTATCAACTGAGGCAAAACTAGAGGTACACAATGGATCCCTGGTACCGACACTGATGTATGGAATGCATTGGAAATGAGATCGTTTAGTTATATGTGTGGCAGATCCATTTATGACAGACTGAAGAATGAAGAAATAAGGAAATAATATAAAGCTGATCTTAGTATAGTGAATAAAATTAAGAAATGATCACTTACGTGGTTTGGTCATATGGAACGGATGAATGAGGAGAGAATGATAAGTAAGATATATGACAAAATAGAGAAAGACTTGGCATGACCAGGTAAACCAGATGGTCCTGTTAGAAGCCTCAGTAATCAATGAGCTTGTATGATAAGAAGTATGAATGTGGATGAGGCGAGAACCGTGTTTCAGGACAGAAGAGTGTGGCGCTCTATCCTCGCTGCCTAACCCTGAGGTCGGCGTAATATTAAGGATTAAAATTAATAACCTACCATCACCCTGCAGGGCCTTATTTATGAAGCTTCTAACGGCGCCGTTCTCCACGATCAATGCTCTCAGTTCCTGTTGCGTTTGACACACGCGTCATATATTTTCTTTACCATACCCTCATCGTTCGTACATTCCACATCTCAGAGATCGTTTTTCAATCTTGTGTGGCAGTCTATCCACTATGCCTACCCCCCGGGGAGAAACAGCGTATCGGTGTTAGGTTAGTTAGTTAATTAATTAATAATATTTTATTTGTGCTGTGAATTAACTACCCGGATTGACTTTGAAATAATTTTGTGTATATTATAATTTGATAACATATCTCGATATCATTTATGACGTGATACGCAATGTTCATTGACACCGGCGCCCGGCATTTTATACATATAAAGGCAGATATTTAATAAATAATTTGTAACTCAAAGAAGTGGGTATTACGGTGAAAGGCGGGTAAACATATTATTCAACTACTACTGTAAACGGGCGACTCTTGCAGCCATCGACCAGCGCTCGTCAATTATTGTGATTTTAACTGTGTTAGAATTTTTTTTGGAATTAAAAAATAATATAGATCACGTTATCTATCAAATGCTCTTATTAGTATGTAATGTTCCATTTTTTGGTCCAAATTTAACGTATACGTATTTTCAATTTATATCAAATTGTAATATTGAATTATTTAAATAAAATAGTGATCTCTGTTGAACTACGTAAGAAGTTTTAAGATGCTATTTTCTTTTAACAATATATGTTTTTAGTTAGTATTGACATCCTGAAGAAGAACGAAACCGGTAGATGTATTTAAACTCAATTCAGTGGTTAATAAAACTAAGATAATAAATAAAAAATATTAATACTTTTAATCGTTCCATTATTTGAAAGAGCCATCTGCCTTATTTTTACCTTTGAGTGATCTGATAGCAGACGCCAGAATTATCAATTCAGTTTTATTAAGTGTTGTCTTATTGTGAAGTTATAATTATTACAACTTCACAATAATAATAATATTATTAATAAAACAGTGCAATGGTTGTACATTGTCCAATTTCCTCTACGAGATAAGGTTTACGGGTCTGCCTCGGTGTAATAAAATTTCTTTGATTCTCAATCTTATCACTGACCTGTATTTTTCAACTATTGTTACGTGTTTACAGTGGATTCTTAAAATAGACTCCCCCGTGTCGTGCGTCAGCTACCTTATTGATACACTTGGCTTAGCGACTGATCGACTAGTTAGCTTACCGTCACGACATTTCTCTACGGGGTTAGGTTCATTCCGTTGGCCGAAGAACACCTGCAAGAGTGCCAGTGCCGCATCTGGCTGGAGAGGCTCTGGAGTCAGCTGTTAGCAATATTGCAGCAAATATTGACGAGAATGATTTAATGTATTTTTCGCCTGGGGATCAAAATCATTATTTTTTGAGCATACAAAGCTATAATGTGGTCAAATTTTCGACACGTTTAATCGGTCTGACGCACGCCGCCTTTTCGAAATGTGCGCTTATCTAGATTTGAATAAATTTGGTTCGATAACTGAAAACAATGGATAGTGATATTTCTAAATACGCATATTTTAAACTAACTCGTAAAGTGACGCATGACAAATCGATAGAAAATATTCAAAACTGTCTGATATTTATGCGACGACAAAATAACATGTTTTATCAGCCATCTTTTTTATCTTTTGCAGATAAGTTGCCGTACAGCATAAGGGTGCTGCTGGAGTCTTGCGTGAGGAACTGCGACGGCTTCCAGGTGCTGGAGAAGGACGTGCAGAATGTGCTCAACTGGGCCGACAGGCACAGCCAGGCCGGCGGCGTGGAGATCGCCTTCAAACCCGCCCGTGTTCTGCTGCAGGTGACTGACTAACCCGACTGCTCACCATTTTTAATACAATTTAATACCAAAAGCATGATTCACGGCTTTTGCGAGAATTAATTTAAAATATATTTCGACAATTTGGTCCACATTCTATCAAGTTCACCAATTAAAAATTTAACGATTTCAACGTAAATTTTTAAGATTCATTAATTTGAAATTATCTATACTAAGTGAAATCAATTAAGATTTAAGTAGGCCGTGAACGTGCAAAACTTTTCATGCCGCATTCGCTCCTAAATACGCATGATAAATTACGATTTTCAACACGTCGCCTATTCGAAATTGTACCGCCATCTAAGGACAACGATCCTAAGCTTTCACAATATTTCTAAAACCTTTAAATCTTGTAGATCTGTAATTTGTCTACGAGCTTCATTTGACAGCTGTCAGAGATCGCCGGGATTGGCACTTAAACAAGTTTTTAATGAGGTTTTTAATTTATAAACTTTTACTTGTTTCGTTGGAGTATTTTTTTTTTAAATTCCCTTAAAAATAATATAAAGTGAAAAGCGCTGTATAATTCCGTATTAAAGTAAAAAAAGGTATGACAAAGCACTCAGTTCAAGGTTTTCTGAAGGATCTCCCATTGAAAGACCCTGCCATGCGTGAATAGATCGGAGTTCCTAATGGTACTTTAATTTGCTCTCTCCAAACCTAGCATTTCCTCTCTGGCATGCAATGCACCCGGCTGAAGGAGCATCAAGGGTCCAGAGCAAGCCCGAGATCGTACAGCTTGCTGAGAAATGGTCTAATGCCGGAGGACCCCTAGTCTCCGCTCTCTCTCTTACTCCATCCTCCCACGGTGGGGAGGATGGAGTTAAGACCTCCTCGCCAGGGAGGTGGCATCCCATCTTGCCATTTTTTGAAACTTAGTGCATATCCTAATATATGAGCACAAAATGATACTACAAAAATTATCCAATAATATAATACAAAATAATAATTATTGTGAAGTTGTAATTATTCAGAACAGACGCTCTGTGATATTTTAAATACTAATTAAATGTATTAATTAGAAAGATATACACATAAAATCAATTTTATCAAAAAATATTGTTGTTGATGGCTTTTAAATAATGGAATGGTAGATGTATTAATTTGAAAAATGTAACATATTTGTCATTAAGAATACTGTCGCCATAGCACAGTCGGTAATGCACCTTCCCCGGATTGAAAAAGAGATCCAGGTACGAATCCTAGTAGTGCAACAATAATATTTTTTGATGAAATTGATTTTATATATATGTATATCTTTCTAATTAATATATTTAATTAGTATTTAACTCTAACCTGAGTTGAAGAGATCCTCGATAAATCATAGCCACATGCATGATGATGAAGAATTGGTATCATGACCGACATCGGGCATTCAGCTGTCATCGATCAATTTCCCGCGACATACTTTTAATAATACTTTAAAGAACTTTGCTAAATAGTCCCTCGCTTTGTTCAAGGATTTCACCGGAGTGCCGGCCGTGGTGGACTTTGCGGCCATGAGGGACGCCGTCAAGGATCTGGGCGGAGATCCGGACAAGATCAATCCCATCTGCCCCTCGGATCTCGTCATCGATCACTCAGTACAGGTGGACTTCTCCGGAAAGTAAGTTGCGGAATGTGCACCCGCTCCCGATCATCATCATCATCGACATCATTCAGTGGGACGGGATGTCAGGTCCGAAGCAGACCTTTCAGAGAGTCCCGTTGGATCATAATTAGGTATCCCGCTGTGCGCTATCCATGACTGGATCCTCAGTGGTCTTTGTTAAATATAAACTTTGATGATATTAAAAATTGTCATCATACAAATGAAGAATATAAAAGTGAGAAATGATATTATTATCGTGAAGTTGCAATTTTTCAGAACATAGTTCTGTGCTATTTTAATAATAATTAATTAAATACTAAATTAATGTATTAATGATGAATATATACATATAAAATCAATTTTGTCGAAAAATATTGTTTTTGTATCACCGGGTTTCGAACCTGGATATCTATTTCCAATTCGGCGAAGTACACTACCAATTGTGTCATTGCGCCAGTATTTTTCATGACAAATTTTCGAACCTATATGTTACATTTTTTCAAATTAATACATCTGTCGTTCCATTATTTGAAAGCTATCTATTTTATTTTTACAGAATCTCGAATACCTTTGAGTGATCTGATAGCAGACGCCAGAATTATCAATTCATTTTTATTAAATTTTGGACACATTGATACAACATATATTATTAAGGAAAACACATTCTTATTGTGAAGTTGTAATTATTCAGAACAGACGCTCTGTGATATTTTAAATATTTAATTAATGTATTAATTATAAATATATACATATAAAATCAATTTTGTCGAAAAATATTGTTTTGTTATAACACAATTGGTACTGTTCTTCCCCGGATTGGAAATAGAGATCCAGGTTCGAATCCCGGTGATGCAAAAACAATATTTTTAACAAAATTGATCTTATATGTATATATTTATAATTAGTATTTAAAATATCACAGAGCATATGTTCTGAATAATTACAACTTCACAATAAGAATGTGTTTTCCTTAATAATAATTTATTATCTCAGTAGCAACAAAAATTGAATTTTCCTTGATACATTTAATTTGTATATTAAACTAACCTCCTTTGAACATTGCCACGTGCCACTCCCGAGTCTCAATCACCTCAGAGCCTGCCTATTGCTATTCCAACTTTACCATCGTCAGTCAGTCATTGTTCAGTCTGCCTCTCAGTGACTGCCATTCTGTCTGCCATCCACCAATCATTACCACGTCACTGCTCTTATAGTTTAGTGTCTGCTGTCGCCTTCTGTGCTTCGCCAGCCTTTGCCAATTTAACTATCTATCGAGAACCTTTTGACACAATCTAGGTAGTGGATATTGTCCAAGAATATTATTTATCCATTGATTATCTACGCGTCTCACAATGTGGCCAGCCCATTGCAATTCACGCTTTTTACCAGTGACGATGACACCTGCGCATCGGTCCATGCTTGAACTCGCTATTTAAATTTAATATTAATTGGTTGCAGCACGAGTGCCTTGCAGAAGAATCAGGAACTGGAGTTTGAGAGGAACAAGGAACGCTTCATGTTCCTGAAGGTGAGGTATTTAGATTGATAATGACTGATTTGGTACCACGTATATATTATTAATATGAAATTAATTGAAATAAGTCAGTCATTAAGGATAAATCATCATTATCATCAAAAGCCTGTTCGTTGTAAATTCAAACATCTCAAACTACGCAGATGTCACGCCCGGTGATCTGCCGCCGTCTCCTGATTTTTTTTCTCTAGTTTCCCCCGACTCCTGGCTGGCCAGCCCTCTAGAACTCGATCAGATCCTGTAAATACCGAAAATAATCCCTATTCCGCATGCGCAAAGATGTTTAACCGAGACAGCCACAAATTAATGCTTCTGGTGCTGGAAGAAGCTTGCAGTCTTACCCGCATAAGTATAGAGTTCACGTACCATACCAGGTCTGGCAACTGAAGCATGTATAATTCCTAAACACCCGGCGCGGATCGTGGCTCCCAGCAAAATTGTATTCAACATGTTTCTGTATAATGTAACTAAAGTCTGCTATCCTGACAGAGCAGTCTCAGTTTTGCTGACAGAGCAGTCTCATCTCTGAACATCTGCGGCCTCCTTTACCTAAATATGATATCCGACCTGCTCTTTGCTACTGAAACTGAATGTATATCATCATTGTCTTTACAGTGGGGAGCGAAGGCCTTCAACCGCATGTTGATTGTCCCTCCCGGCTCCGGCATCGTGCACCAGGTCAACTTGGAGCACCTGGGTCGGGTGGTGTTCAGCCAGGACGGCACCCTGTACCCGGACTCCGTGGTGGGCACGGACAGCCACACCACCATGGTCAGCGGACTGGGCGTGCTGGCCTGGGGCGTGGGCGGTGAGTACCGCATAACCGGCATCGAGGTCCTTAATCACACTATGTTCAGGCGAGAGGGTATCTTGTACCCGGATTCTGCGGTAGGCTCGGATAGTCGCTCAAGTATGGTCAGCGGGCTTGGCGTGCTGGCATTTAGCGTGGGCGGTAAGTACTTTTGGTGAGCTCTAATGGTGTGGGGGTCGACCGACCATCGTACCATGGAAATTTGGAACAGCTCACGCATGATGGTAAGTGACTATTAAATTGGTCATACATAATAATATTACATTTCTCTTTCTGATTGCGTCCCGGTCGTGTATCGGAATCACTGCAGGGTAGGGGAAGGGAAGTAGGGAGAAGTGGTACAGGGAGAGGTCAGCGAGGGGAAGGGAATCTACTTGAAGGTCCAGTGATCTTGGGAAGTCAATGTGCATTCACGGCACACACAAACAATATACACTAAGATCACTGCACTGGACCTGAATGGTATCGCGATATCGCTCAAGTTGACGTGCGCCGGCGTCAAGGTAGGCAAGCATTAGAATATGTCATAGGTAAGAAATCAGGACGCGGGCGTGTGACATCAATAATTTTCATGCCCGATATTGGAAACACCGTTTACATCTATGACTGGATGGATGCCGGCTTCGGTTTCGGTATTAAACAGTCAGGCCTGTGAGACACGATCATGGCACAAAAGCGTGTGTTTTAATATCTCTAGGTTAAGATTACTTAAATGTTTATTACATTACAGTCAAAAATTTAAACTGGCTATGATTGCGACCTAATATTTGTCAAAATCAAAATCTAAAATTGCTTATTTGCTAGTATGGTGGGCAATGTTTGAATCTAGGAATGTGGACACTGCGGAAACACCTTAAGATGACGCAAGCAATTGGCAGCTTTCATATAATATTTCTGAAGAATGCTTTTACACTGCAATTTTTGCATGCTTTGAATATAGTGCTAAGATGGTTTGCTGACTCGCAAGGAGAGGATGGACTGCCAACAATTTTCAGGTATGAGCACATCAACCGAAAGAGATATGTATCCCGCGTCCGGGGTGTTCGTGTTGTTTCAACCGCCGTGTGTTTCTGCGCAGGTATCGAGGCCGAGGCGGTGATGCTGGGCCAGGCCATCTCCATGCTGCTGCCGTCGGTGGTCGGCTACAAGCTCGTCGGCGAGCTGAGTCAGCTGGTGACGTCCACGGACCTCGTGCTCACCATCACCAAGGTACGCGACGTTCTTTCTCGCGCGTGTCGTGATGATACGACGGCGTTTGCGATCGATGCTTTCAATTGGCGATGTTGGCTATCGTCGCCTGTTTGACCCCTGGCCACTGGCCAAACCATTGCCTCGGGTTATTCAGCCGATCTCCTTCAAGATATCGATGTCTCGCTTACTGTTAATGACTATCCATCCAGCTTAGTTTGAGCACTCTTCTGTTAATGCACACCTCAAATGCTTCAAGTCTTGCGTACAAGCTTAAATGTTGGAAGAATGTCGGGACATGAATGAGTTTGACACTCGCCACAGTCCGGATTCTGCTGACATCTCCAAAAATGTGGACTGCGTATTTTACTCACTATTTCGTCAATGGTTCCGACACAGTATAGACGCGATTAGTGTAATATTGTAAACTGTAAGGGAAGGGGGGGAAGGTACAGTACATTATTTTCGTTCAAAAATTAATATGTTTATATACACATGAATATATTTCTCAAACACCATCTATTGTTGTATATTAGCCTCTCTTGGCGATTGCCCCTCTGTGCGAAGCTACTTCCTGCAATCCTATTTATACAGGGTGGACTGTATCTAATGGCTGAATGATTAATAAGACAGTCTGCACTTTGATCAATGGAATCCCTCCCTAATCCTAACAATCACATTTTCCATCTAATTTATCTATTAAGCAAATAACATTTAAAAAAATTGTTCCACAGCACCTCCGACAGCTGGGCGTGGTTGGCAAGTTTGTGGAATTCTTCGGCCCGGGCGTGTCCAGTCTCAGCATCGCAGACCGCGCCACCGTGTCCAACATGTGTCCGGAGTACGGCGCCACGGCCGCTTTCTTCCCGGTGGACGACATGTCCCTGCGCTACCTCGTGCAGACCAGTATGTTTCGCTATCATTTCAAATCTGTACACATCATCACAAATATATTCCTCTGAAATGATGAACTGGCTCCGGGTGTTCAGAATATTCTGAAAGATATGACAGATGAACTAACTGTCCAGACACAATTCTCACCTCATACATCTTCTCATGCAAGCTCGCCGAACCGTCCTCCATTATTTGGTTTACCTGGTCGTGCCAAGTCTTCCGCGGACGTCCTTTATTTCTGTTTCCATCAACATTTACGTCATATATCTTTCTTACCATTCTACCTAAATGATCCTTTCTTAATCTTATTCACTATACTAACATCAGCTTTACATTCTTTCCTTATTTCTTCATTCTTTACTCTGTCATAAATAGATTTGCCACAAATACGCCTAAGTGATCTCATTCCCACTGCATTCAGTATACTTTCGTTCCTTTTCTGCCAGCTCCAGGCCTCACTTCCATATATCAGTGTCGGTACCAGGATTCCTTTGTGCACCGCTAGTCTTGCCTCCATCCAATTCCATTCAAAGTGCCGTTCATTTTATTTCCTGCAGTCACCCTTTCCATTCTCAGCTTTTCCGTTTCTATCAAACATACTATATATATATATATATATATATATATAACGTTCACCAATTCTCACCCCTCAATCTCCATATTTATCAATTTTTTAAAAAGTTGAATATATATCTTCTTATTTTGCCGAAGGCAGGTCGTAAGTCCTGTAATTATCCTATATTTGTATATCTTCCATTAAATATAATAAAAAATTGCTGTCTATAAGATATCTCATATTTATTTACAATTTTTTTATTATTTTTAAATAGATTCTGTTCAAAAAACAATATAACATATTAATGACATCCTGAAGAAGAAAATTATATTTTTCGAAACCGGTTGATGTATTTATTTCGTTAAGTGGTTAATAAAACAAAGTTAGCGATCTAAAATAATGGATTTCAACCACAAAGTTGACTTTGCTAATCTTAAAAAATAGATATTATTCCAGTCAAAGCGTCTTTCACTTTGTTTCCTGCAGCCATCCTCCCAAAAACGTACAAATATGTTAAATTCACTGTCCCAAATGGTGGAGATTTTTTTACATTTTGCACAACATGAATCAGCGTCAAATCACATGTGCAACTTGGTTGTCAATCTTCTTTAGAAGGCGGCACATGATGATAACATGTTAAACACGTGTTGGAAATGCGACAACACTCGTAAAGTAGGTAGATAATGAACTTCTTTCCGAATTCAATGCCTACCTTAAAATAATACATTCCTAATATGTACGCTAAGCGACCATTTTAAAACAAATGTAATAAGATGAAATCCCTTCCGATGAAATCCCTTCCTTCCCAGTGAACAGAGCGCAATGCAAAGGGGTGTTTATACATAAATTTGTCCTCACTCAATTATTTTTATTTTTGCAGACCGCTCCGATGAAAAGGTAGCCCTCATCGAAGAGTACTTGAGGATCACCGGCCAGCTGAGGAACTACGGTGACGCCAGCCAGGACCCGGTCTTTTCGCAGGTTAAGGGCGTGCTTTCATTTTGAGAAATTCTAGCTTTCGAGTATCAGAGAAATAATTAATGACGTTATTTGTTACGTAAGTCAAAGGTTTTAACAGAAAGAGACGACAATAAAATTATTAACGAGAACACATTCTTATTGTGAAGTTGTAATTGTTCAGAACAGACGCTCTGTGATATTTTAAATACTAAATTAATGTATTAATTATAATTATATACATATAAAATCAATTTTGTCGAAAAATATTGTTTTTACGCTACCGGTATTCGAACCTGGATCTCTATTTCTCCTTTATATATAAGTTGTATCAATGTGTCCAAAATTTAATAAAAATGAATTGATAATTCTGGCGTCTGCAGTCGGTTTACTCAAAGGTATTCGAGATTCCGTAAAAACAATGTAGATGTGTTAATTTGAAAAAGTGTAACATATAGGTTCGAAAATTCGTCATGAAAAATACTGGCGCTATAACACAATTGGTAGTGTACTTCCCCGGATTGGAAATAGAGATCCAGGTTCGAATCCCGGTAGCACAAAAAATTTTTTTTTTTTTGACAAAATTGATTTTATATGTATATATTTATAATTAATACATTAATTTAGTATTTAATACAATAAAATTGTTGATTTTAATTAAACACTAGCTGAAGCTTCAAACCCATTTGATTTCACTAAAACAAAGTAATTTTAACAGTCTATAACTATATTAATTTTTAATATTTATGTTAATTTATCTCAATGTAGATTTGTCTCCGTAATCTTCGCTTCAAGATTATAAGAAAATATATTTCGTATATGCAAAAATTTTCTATAATGAGGCAATTTTGTTGCACGCGGAGAATGTATTGTCTTAATTATGTCATACAACATTCAGTTTAATAGTTTTAAACTAGTGTACAGATCCTTGGACCTACATTTTCTTAAAAAAAATGTGAAAATTAGAATTATTATTCGTACCTCAATTACAAAATTAATTTTGGTCGTCATCAGGTGGTGGAACTGGATCTCAGCAGCATAGTGACGTCTGTGAGCGGTCCCAAGCGGCCGCACGACCGCGTCTCCGTGTCGGTGATGAAGAAGGACTTCAACGAGTGTTTGACAAATAAGGTATGTCGCGATATTGTTCTATCGGTCATGGTCGGTGATCAGTCAGTCCGTAGTGTGGTGAAAGTTTCCGCAGCATTCGGGCAGATGACCAGTAGTAATGTTGTACCCACCATCCACTGACTGGCATCTGCTTCAACGCCGCAAAATGTCGAGGACGAACCGATCACTGCTGCATTAGATGATTGTTCAGTCGAACTCGAAGAATCTCGATCGTTGCCAGATTCCACGGCACTGAAGCAAATGAGAACCTGTGATGAAAATCAAACAACACTCGGCTGTCATTTGCTCCAACGCTGCAGGAACGCCGCTCGTCCGATGATGGAGACTGACGATGCCGAAGGTTCCGCAGCATTGCGACAGACGTCAACTAGCGATGAAGTATCCATACATCACTAAGAGACGTCTGTTCCAACGTTACGAAAATTATCTCTGAAATGTGTATAAAAATCACAGCGGTATATGACACTTAAGTACAAAACAATCCAGTCGAGCTGAAAGAACAATGTGTACTGAATTGGTATTGGGCTAGGTGAGGGGATAAACTGGCGACAATAACACTACATTTTATGTGGAAATTATGTGTTCATCTATCAAAAAAAAACGGTAATTATAACATTGATAAAGAAAGTATAGTTACGGCAGAGTAGTGTGAGAATTCCACCGCATTTAAACAAACATTACCCAGTGATGCCAACAAAACACATCCACTGGATGACGTCTGTTTTAATGCAATGAAAAAGCGAGTCAAATTCTGATGTAGTCCATCGCTGGATCTCATGGGAATGCGGCAGCAGGCGTGAAGTCAGACATTCAATCGTGACCTAGTACAAGGTTTGTCGCGTGCGGCGCGCGACACTCTACTTCGAGGATTAGCTTTATGAGAAGTGATAACACTCATAAGCTAAATCGCCAAAGTGAAGTGAAGCCGCCCAGTTCGGTGAAGCTGTTCGGCCATGTATCCTTCCCAGCATTAAAAAATTAATTTCTCCAAATTTAACAGTGTGACGATGTGCAATACGCGTCCATTGTGAAGATACCCCAGTGATGATAGCGAGTTGACATCACGTGAGCTAACTTCACCGATGCACGCGATTGCTCCGCTTTTGAAATGTATTGTAATGTCTGCGGATGGATGATCGAGTGATAGACGCATGCGCGTTTGGGTCAAACGTGTGCGTGTCTGTAAGCATGAAGTGGCGACCGAGTTCGGCCTCTTTTCGCTCCGCGTCACTCTCCAAATAAGATATATTGTTAGTCAGGAATAGTTGGGTAAACCAATCTCGTCGGACTCCTTGCATATATGGTATTCTTCGTCACGTCCTTGGTGATTCAAACGTGCCGCGACTCGAGCGTAAGGTCTAGTCACCGATAATAATAAAAATGGTGCACTAGTCCTTAACACTCGCATCCCGGACGCTTTTGAAGGTGGTCGTGGAGTGTGATGACTTGCGGAGCATGCTGAATGCAACAGGTGACAGGCGGTGTAAGTCCCCGGGATGAATAGCACCCGGTGAAGATAGAAAAATACTTCTACCGAGGTCCATGCATCTTAGGAAAATACCCACGTCTCTGGTGGATCTCACAGTTGACATTCATTTATTGGACGTTGTTGTTGCGAGCTTCTGCAGCGTTCAAACATAAGACAACCAGTGATGACAGAATCGACACATCTACTGACTGTCATATGTCCGAACACCACAGAAATAGCATAGCATAGCATAGAAACATAGCATAGAAACATAGCATAGAAACACCATAGAATGTTAATAGAGCCTGTCCTTCTAATATAAACCAGTGCCTCTCTGGCCAACAGATTACTTAGGGATTTCGCCGACGGGGTGACAGATCGCTTTCTGACACCGAACTGTCAAGATCTGTGTTATTTTTCTACCGTTATGGACCGCGGAGAGGCGGTGTTCTCAACGGTGTTATCTCTCGGTTCTTCACTAAATGAGGTGGGAGTCAACTGGAGGTGAACGGTCCAATCCGGGACTTGAGAGCGAGGTAGGCCATGTCCATCTGGATAAATGTATCCAATAGTCCGATCATGTTGTTCTCCCTTACCTGATGCTGTTGCTCTGTCTTCTTAACCTCATATTTAAGTATCCGGTTCGTCTATACCGTATTGCCATGAAGATGGTATGGGTCCATCTGAAACTAGTTTAAAATGGTTTAAAACGAAACATTCTATTATTTAATTATGTCGAGTCGCAACATGTTTACTTTTTATAAAAATTCAAAAAAAAAAATGGACATTGACAAGTAGAATCACAAGTTGAGGATCCCACCGCGTTTAAACAAACAGTACCCAGTGATGCAGATAAATCCATCCACTGAATGCTGTCTATTTAAACGCAATGGAACAGCAAGTGTTGAAGTCTGGTCAGTACTGACACCAGGTGTGCTGCGGCAGCAGACACTCTAACACCAGCTTTATGAAGTCGGAAATTCAATCATAAGCTAGTGCTAAAATGTACAATGTACATGATGCTGGATGCTGGAGCAGTCATGATGACAGAAATACCACATGTTACAAAGGTACTCCGTTGATGATGGCAAAACGAGTTCATCGGCAGATATAACCCAGTGATGATAGGAACGTCACACCGTCTAGGCTACTCCGCCGGTGCACAAGTCTTGAAATAATTGACGAAAAGTACACCGGAGAAATGATGACGTTGAACGGTGGACCTGATGCGTCCGACGGTGGTGCAGGCGACGTGACTGATCACTTTAATTATCTTGCTTTATGAAGTCAATCTCAATCATAAGCTAGAAAATCAAAGGAATCTGAAACGCCACGTCCAATTTAATCGACGCGTTGCGAAACACGTAGATGTGTGGACAAATTTCTGTGATGAATAATACCCGGTGACGATGCTGTGTGACGTCTGCCGAGGTTTATTCATCGTAGAAAAATATCCTCGTCTGAGAGCTTCGGAGAAATGTAATCCTTGTAGACGAAGAACTCAATTGTGATCATTTCTCGGGGGTGGATGTAGTCCTGTGAAGATGTTACAGATAACTTCTAACATTCACCGTAGAAAAATACCCACGAATAAATCTCCCATCAGAGACACTAATAAAATACCTGAAAATTGTAAACAAGACAGTTTAAAAATACCAACGAGTTGATCTCCCATCCGAGACACTAAAATACATGGAAATTGTAAACAAGACAGTTTAAAAATACCAACGAGTTGATCTCCCATCCGAGACACTAAAATACCTGAAAATTGTAAACAAGACAGTTTAAAAAATACCAACGAGTTGATCTCCCATCCGAGACACTAAAATACATGGAAATTGTAAACAAGACAGTTTAAAAATACCCACGAGTGGATCTCCCATCCGAGACACTGAAATACATGGAAATTGTAAACAAGACAGTTTAAAAATACCCACGAGTTCATCTCCCATTCGAGACACTAAAATACCTGAAAATTGTAAACAAGACAGTTTAAAAATACCCACGAGTTGATCTCCCATCCGAGACACTAAAATACCTGAAAATTGTAAACAAGACAGTTTAAAAATACCCACGAGTTGATCTCCCATCCGAGACACTAAAATACATGGAAATTGTAAACAAGACAGTTTAAAAATACCCATCCCATTCGAGACATTAAAATACCTCTAAATTGTAAACAAGACAGTTTTACCATACCGCTCCAACACCGGATTCACAAAGCGTTGATGACGTCCCGCAGTTTTGAAACAAATGTCACCCAGTGATTACATATCAACACATCTGCTGAGCGGCATCCGTTTCAAAATCACAGATCAAATTGGAGAATTATCTCACTGTTGGGATACTTGACGACGGATATGGAAGTTTTGTGATCGTATGACTTACGAATACAGTAGAAAATCCCGTCGCGTTTCAACAAACAACACCCAGTGACGTCAATAAACACACCGACTGGATGACGTTCGTTTAAACGCAACGAAAAATGCAAGTCGATCGCCGATGCAGTCGGCAGGCTGCATCACGCACTTTTGTGCCAGCTTTATGAAGTCAGACATTCAATCATAAACTAGAGCAAAAATGTGCAATACACCCGCGTCGGGATGATGCCAATCTTGACGCGTCCCGGGATCCTGGATTCGGTTTTTTTGCAGTACACGTCCGTGACAAGTTAACCCAGTGATGATAGCAAATACACATCACACGGGCCGCCATGTCAATGCTCGTGACTGTTTTGAGTTCCGACGGCGTGTCGCGTGCGGCGCGCGACACCCTACTTTGGGGATTAGCTTTATGAGAACTGATAAAACTCATAAGCTAAATCACCAAAGTGAACTGAAGCCGCCCAGTTCGGTCCAGCCCATTTCGGCTGGGTATACTAACTGCACTTTGTTTAATAGTATTTGTTAGTTTTCAGTTACATTTGTACCGACAAAGATAACCCAGTGATGATGGCGACATCACACCACGTGAGCTACTCTGCCGATGCACCTGTGCAATACGCTTCCATTGTGAAGATCTGATAATACCGAATCACAAAAGTAGAAGATGAGGTTGTCTTCTTCAGGCGTTGTCGTGGCGCACGACACTTCCAATCAGTATTCTAGCTTTAAGAAGTAAATATCTCTAAAGCTAGGACACTAACCGGAAGTGCATCGCCAAATATGTCATCATCTTCAGCTGTTCGCCGAAGTCCCGGTCGCCAGATTATTTCTGAAGGTGTGCATTTCGCGTTCATGGCAAAGATAACCCAGTGATGATAGCAGCGAGCACACCACGAGGGCATCTCCACCGATGAGCATGAACATAAATATGTCAGAACGGTGTTAATATTATTGGAGATATGTTGAAGAATGCGAGCTTGGTCCATCCATGGTTGTCGCGGAGCTGCAGACGGAGTGTCTTCGGAGATATCCCTAAGATGAATAATACCCGGTGAAGATACTACACAACTTCTGCCGAGCTTTATCCACCGTAGAGAGATACCCGCATCCGAGAACTCTGGAGACATCTGTAGACGAACTATGATAGGACTAGACCCGGTGAAGATACAACACAACTGATAATAATCAAGGTCTGAGGACTTGGCCGCTGTAAGCGTACGAACATATAACATCCAGTGATGACAAATATACACACATCCACTGACCGTCATATGCTCCGACGCCGCAGAAGCAGTCTTTTACAGAAGCAACGTTGCAAAAACAATTAAAAATGATGTGAAATTTGCAATCCGTGCCCTGAAGGTAACTACAGCTGTGATAGAAGTCATATTTACCTATCACAACGGCAGTTCCTTGCGGGACTGGATAATGTTTAGTGTACAGCGCTTTTAAGGACAATGTACGAAATCTAGTATATATTATTAAATATACTGACATTACTAACTGTCTACATCAAGATGACGATTGATGGCACCTCACTAAGAGAAGCACCCGACGCGATACAGGAGAAATCCCACCGCGTATAAACAAACAATACCCAGTGATGCGAATCGAGTCATTTACTTAATATTGTCCATTTAACTAACTAACTAACTTACCATCACGCCGTTTCCCCGCGGGGGTAGGCATAGAGGATAGAGCGCCACACTCTTCTGTCCTGACACACAATTCTCGCCTCATCCACATACGTACATCTTGTCATACAAGCTCGCCGATTGTTGAGGCTTCTAACAGAACCGTCCTCCATTATCTGGTTTACCCGGTCGTGCCAAGTCTTCCGCGGACGTCCTCTATTTATGGTTCCATCAACACTTGCGTCATATATCTGTCTTACCATTCTCTCCTCATTCATCCTTTCCATATGACCAAACCACCTGAGTGATCCTTTCTTACTGTACTAACATCAGCTTTACATTCTTTTCTTATTTCTTCATTCTTTACTCTGTCATAAATAGATTTGCCACAAATACGTCTAAGTGATCTCATTTCCACTGCATTCAGTCTACTTTCGTTCCTTTTCTGCCAGCTCCAGGCCCTTTCCATACATCAGTGTCGGTACCAGTGTCCATTTAAATGCAATATAATCACATCAACCCTCAGCATACCGTGATAAAAAATATCTGTACGCAGCCATGACGTCAAATCGTGTTGCCTTGAGGAATGTGTAATTTTTAAGCATTTTAAATGAGAAAAAAATGCCTCTACTGATTTTAATGACTATAAAATAATTACTTAATAATCATACTCTAATATTGTGTATTTAATGTGAAATATTAATTACTTCGGTGGCAAGTACCGAGCGGTAGACCAGTGCTACCGCACGGCTATGGAACGGTCAAGTATATTTGTATATGCTGGAAGACTATCAGGTCATATTGTACAGCTCTGCGCGAGGTCAGATACACTTAACAGTACACTATATTCGTCCCGATTCGAATACACAAAATACAAAAATTATCGAATATATATAAATACAACTGAAAATCTAAAAATAAAAAGTTGATTTGAAATGTGCGATAATGTATCAAGCTAGAAAAAATGTATAAAATGAAGAAATACAATAGTTATAGATTATAATATACAAAGGTACAAAATATTAAAAAAATAACGAATTGAATATGACAGTTGAATAACTCACCGAGATGTGTTGAGGTCTGGCACGACAGTGAATCTGACACAACGTATAGCACACACAAGAAAAACTAACACTTGTATTAGATAATTACTAATATTTTAACACGACGCCAGGGATGCGCTGCAGAAGGCGACACTGCCTCCGTCAAAAGCGAAGGTCGACTGAATTCTCAAAGGGCTGGTCGGGCTTTATATACCCGGGGATGGGGCGCGATCGGCCATTTCTTGAAGAAGGGGTAAATTAGGTGGACTATCGCGTCGGACTTGCAAATTTGAAATTAATAAATTATTTACCTCTCTTTACTATTTCGCATGTATTAGATATATTAATTGTATAATATATAGAAAATACAGCCGTTTAAAATTGCACCAAATACGTGTAAAATGCAAGAATATAATTTTTTTTACTTACAGATAAATCGTGTAGGAGGGGTCGATATACGTTTTAACGATATAGTTACATAATATATAAAAAAATGTACATAATGAAGTGCAATTTTTAAATGTTATTTATTTATTTGAAACATTATTGTGAAAGAAATAATTATTTATTAATATTAAAAATATAATACAATTTGAATAATCAGTGGATATATATATATTACTTGAATAATCAGTGGATATATATATATATATTTTAACATTAGTTTCTTCTCTATGAGAGTAAGACTCGTGTATAGAGAAGGAGTATATTCGAGTTCAGTTAGTCTGTGTACATATTTTTTTACTTCAGTTACAAATTTACGGTAGTCCGTAATTGTTCTAATTGTGATGGGGAGATTGTTAAAAAATTTGACGCCTTGATAAATATATCGCGGTGTATTTCAGTTCTGGGATATCAATTAGATCTCTATATCTTGTAGATCGGAATTCTCTTCTAAAATTTACTTAGTCTACTGTATATCTGTTCTTTCATAAAAAATATTATTTACAAAATGTCGTTGGATCTTTAATAATTTTATTTATCATCAATACGACTGATATGTCACGACCGGGTAAGCAGATAGCACACGGGGGGCCGCGAATCAAAGCCTTGCCGAACACCGTTAGTATTTTTTTATTCGACATATGCCGTATAAAAAATATACTGATATTGTACTCTTTCAAACGTGATTATATCCGACCTCGACATGTTGTACAACATCGCTGGCAACTTCATGTACGTGGCAGATAATTTTATTTCCCTTTTCTTATATAGAATAATTAATATATTATAGTTTTTCCGTTTTCATTGATAAATTCAAACTTACAAATGCGACCCGATGACTCATAGGTTTTAGAATTTTGGAAAATATGTTCCCCGAAATAAAATAACGTCTTAGGATAAGTACATAATTAGCACATCCTGTTTGTACGTCTCATGATTGTACGGGAGTAAGTCAATAAATTGTATTTTTATTTGAAGCTTAACGAAAAAAAAACTTTGTTGTTTTTATATGATATTAATAATTTTACTGTATTTATTCGTAATGATTATTAAAATAGATGATATAAATACATTTATATAATCATAAACTACCGCCATCTTGTTTTTACTTTTCCACTTTTCTCGGCATCCCGTAGACGCGAGCACGATTCAAAATAACGCGTTATATGTGTCGTATCACCCCTGTTCAGAATGTTTTTTCTGGTTTGAAAAAAATACTCGTATATTCAGTTAAAAAAATAAATAACGTTCCCGTCAGAGATCCGAACCGCGGTCTCCCGCTTGGCAGGCGTGATTCAACCACTATACTGCCGACAGATACGAATGAGATGTCAAAATAGGTGCTGTCCTGGTACCGACACTGATGTGTGGAAGTGAGGCCTGGAGCTGGCAGAAGAGGAAAGAAAGTAGACTGAATGCAGTGGAAATTAAATCATGATGTGCCAGATCCATTTATAACAGAGTAAAGAATGAAGAAATAAGGAAATAATGTAAAGCTGATCTTAATACAGTGAGTAAGATTAAGAAAGGATCACTTAGGTGGTTTGGTCATACGGTGTGGAATGATAAGAAAGATATATGATAAATTGAGGACGTTTGCGGAAGACTTGGCACGACCAAGTAAACTAGATACTGGAAGATCGAAACCTCAATAATCGTCGAGAAAATGTATGAATGTGGATGAGGCGAGAATTGTGTGTCAAGACAGAAGAGTGTTGCGCTCTATGCTCTCCGCCCACCCCCGCGGGGAAACGGCGTGATGGTAAGTAAGTACTCAGGCGTATATATAGCAAATCCATTTATCCCTTCGTGACTTTTGGCCCACCCTGTATAAGAAAAAGAGGACTTTCGGTACCGCTAGCGTCGCAATAGCATTCAGTCACTTATATTAAAAACAAAACTATTTTAGTACGCGTTAGTTATTAGACTTGCCCCCGTTGCATCGTGAATCCTCCCCGAGGTACACGATCAACCCTTTCACCTTGTCAACTCTCAGGTACAGTCGTCCACCCTTACACTGCAAATAGTTTAAATGTTGACTAAATAATTTGTATACATTAAAAAATATATATTTTAACTCTTTTGATAGATTGGTTCATTTCGTTTGTGCCGCCGTTGGTGTCGGCACCAAAACTCCATTATGTAAAAATTAATTATTAGTAAAAAAAAAAAACGGGTTGTTCGATCGTTAGTAAAAAATTTTTTGTATCAACAACGCGCAAAGGATTTTTACTACGTGAGTTAACCTTTATCATACCGTGATATAAAATACTCGTATGCGGCCACGCTGTCAACTCGTGTCACCGTAAGAAATTGGACTTGTATGTAATATTATAATTCGGAACATTCATCAAGTACCGTATAGGTGGTTGCATTGTATAATTTATTTATTTATTTATATATATTTTGACATCCATATTTTTGTACTAACAGAGGTGGATACACAATAAACATACATAGTACATAGTTTATTGTGTGGGGTGGAGTAGACTTCACCTCTGATATATACAGCGTTGTCCTGGCTACTTTGCTACACTGAAGTCTGTGTTAAAGTAAAAAAGTAAAAATATATGGAGTGGGAGTATTGTAGGACTAGTGAAAGAATTGTATAAATTATATTAAATTGTTGGATATCCATGCTTCTGATTCATCTCTACCTGATTGAATCATATATTGGGTCCATATTTGTGTCAACGTGTTAATTATGCATTAAAAATTTAAAAAAAAATGTATTTTTGTAGGATTCGTCTTATATAATTGATTTTTAACTAGTCATTTCTAAGCGTGAATAATTTCCTTCAAATTAACTAAAATATGCGTATATTTACCGAAATATTACAGACTCAGAGCGGTAGACCTGTGTACACTGCATGGTTTGGGAAAGGGTTAATAAAAAGTTACTACCGATCGTACAACCGGGACTAATATCACCGTTTAACATGTTCATAGTAAACAATATAGTCAAATATTCGAGTAGCCTGTTGGTGTAGTGGTCGAGACGTCGGCCTAGCGATCTAGCGGTCGGGGGTTCGCGCCTCGCTCCAGTGCACCAGCAAGTTAGTCCTATTTTCATAGCACACACACCCTTTGCAACTTACTTAATTAAGAAAGGATTATATTTTTATAGTAATCCTTGGAATTGATAAATAAATAAAGAGGGTGAAAGCGTACTGAATGTTGCGGCAGAATATTAAAAAATTTGTATTCTTCGCAGTGCCGGACTTGGAAAATTTAAAAAATATTATTTTATTATAAAAATGCTATTTCGTCTGTACGTTCTTCTCCGTCTTCTCGCTTCTATTACATTTTTGAGAGTATATGAGAATGTTCTATCCATTGGTTTCACTGATTTTTAATAATAATATTGGATAATTTGTATAGCGCTATTTTTGTAAAAACTTACACCTCTAGTTTATAGTCCTGCATTACATTTTCTTCTTAAATAGTCACCATTTTTTATGACGGAGAACAAAGAGTTCCACGCTTTTTACTTTAGACCTGTCGGTTCTACAACCCTCCCTTCGGCTGAACTAGAGGCTGACCTCAGAGCTTGACGTCTACTATTCAAATTGTCTGGGATATAAATCTTTTGAAGATACAGAGGCGCCATGTTAGTGTAGTGAGTAAGATTAAAAAAGGGTCACTCAGGTGGTTCGGTCATATGGAACGGATGAATGAGGAGAGAATGGTAAGAAAGATATATGACGGCACCAGAAATAGAGGACGTCCGCGGAAGACTCGGCGCGACCGGGTAAACCAGATAATGGAGGACGGTTCTGTTAGAAGCTTCAACAATCAGCGAGCTTGTATGATAAGATGTATGAATGTGGATGAGGCGAGAATTGTGCGTCAGGACAGAAGAGTGTGTGAGTGTGAACTCTATCCTCTCTGCCTACCCCCACGGGGAAACGGCGTGATGGTAAGTGAGTAAGTAATTAAGTGTAACAGACGTTATGGGTGGACGGAAACCTTACTAAATTACGAATCGAAAACTTTTAAAAGATATATGCCTAATCTCAACCGTGTCAAAGATATAATCATTTAAAAAAAAAAAATGTAATTATACGATTACGGCCTTCCACCTAATCCGGCCCTGTTGGAATGTATTTCACTGATATTATAGATAAGGTGCGATAGAAAATATTCTTAACGATCCATTTCCTGTATGACAAATTGATGTGATTTTAATTAAGTTTCTCCTTGTACAAATATTGCAAAGGTCTGACATGTGCCGCCAAGCAGCGGTCCGCTAGATTTAATGGAATAAATATCATTCGGACGTCCTCGATTTGACCGTTCTGATATCGTGCCGTGTGCCTATTTGAAAAATATTAGTTTGTGAATGTTTTAAAATTGTTCTAAAATATTTATTTTCCATTAATTATTTGTGCGTCTCGCAGTACGGCCCCGGCCCATTGCCATTTACGTCCGCGCAACACACAGGTTAATAATTGTATAATGTGATGAATATTTGATAGAAACGGAAAGGAGGGTGACAACAAAGTGAACGGCGCTTTGTATGGAATTGTAACCGACGGGAATTTGTCAACCGAGACAAGACTAGAGGTACACAATGGAGTCTTGCTAGCGATACTGATGTGTGGAAGTGAGGCCTGGAGCTGGCAGAAGAGGAACGAAAGTAGACTGAATGCAGTGGAAATGAGATCACTTAGACGTATATGTGGCAGATCCATTTATGACAATGAAGGAATAAGGAAAGAATGTAAATATGCTCTTAGGAACGAGTAGAGAATGGTAAGAAAAATATATGAAGCAAGTGTTAATAGCACCAGAAATAATAATTATGTGTCAGTACAGAAGAGTGTGGCGCTCTATCCTCTCTGCCTACCCCCGCAGGGAAACAGCGCGATGGTAAATTAGTCAGTTAAAAATATTTTTCTGTTTTGATTTCTTCGAATATCGTCAGAATTTTACATCGAGTTCAGATGATGTTATTTTGTTTTGTTTATATCTATTAATATACCTATTAAACACCCGCAACAATGTTCTTGTTTATTACGCCCGCGTTCGCGTACGTCCTTTGTAAAATGTAATTCTACCCGGGAGGAATTCGGAAAAATGTATTGAAGATTTCGCGGACCGTGGATAATGTAGGAGGGTGTCAATTTTTCTATGCCACCGCGTACGTTAGTGTTGATAGGCCCCGGGTTGGTCGCTCCTGGTCTGAAACCAGGTACCGGCTACGTGGATATTTGCTAATGTCGAGCATTTTACCCGTGCAGTTCCGGGTTTAGAGGATTTTCTAAATTGTCAGTTGAATTTTGGAGAAATGTCTCAGATCCGTTTATTTATATTGTAAATATTTTTTTTTTTTTTATATACGCAAGTTATTGACTCCAGTTTCCCTTAAACGTGTACTGGTTGATTGGACATCCTCGATTTGACCGTTCTGATATCGTGCCGTGTGCCCATTTGAAATATTAGTTTTTGAATGTTTTTAAATTGTTCTAAAATATTTATTTTTTATCGATTATTTGTGCGTCTCGCAATAAGGCCCCGCCCGTTGCCATTTACGCTTTAATGCGGTGACAATCCGCGCAACGCACAAGTATTATTACCGGTGTAATAATACTGGATCTTTTGCGTGCCGATCATGGTACACCGACAAATTGATACATCTGTCGTTTCATTATATGAAAGTCATCTTTTTTTTATATTCACCGAATCTCAAAACACCTTTGAGTACGATCCGATGTGACGCGCCAGATTTAATTAATAATTCAATAACACTAGGAAGGTCACTGTTTGTTTACATTAGATGTCGAAAAACCACCCCGATCCTCTTTTCCCACCCCTTTAAGTAGAATTTTGATATTTTGCACAGTTGCGTTCAAAATGAGAGGAAAATTACTATCTACGTCTGATTTCGAAAGAAAAAAATAAATAAACCACCCCCACTCGCCTAAATAAAACCTCCTCGCTCTGCGTAAAGTCCGAGCAACGCCGGGTACTTCAAATATAAATTGAAAAATATTTGTAATAATAAAAATAATATTGTATCGCCATTCTTAAATACACTTCAAATATGTTACTTTCACTTCAATTAGGGGTTGACTCATCGTTGAGACCTTCCGGCTTAATCGTGCAGGCGAGATAATAGCCTTGTTTTGGTAAATTTCACTTTGAAAACAATTTCCAAATTGTTTACTATAGTATTAACTATCGAATATATATATATTGGCCGATAACGCTTAGCCGACTGGTTTCTTCGAATTGTATTATTTGTTAATGAACATGCCGTGGCCGGATTAAAGTCTCCTGATAACGAGGTTGTTTTGGAGTGAGTGAAAAGCAGTTTGGTTGTATTAGTTGTATTGGGACTCGTATCATATCATTCATGTAGTACTGATGGCGAATAATGAACAAGAAGTACACAGTTTAGGGAGTGCAAAGTACGATGTATGCAAGGGAAACGACCCCCATGATAAGTGATGAATTGTTGGAACAAGTAGATGAGTTTGTGTATTTGGGAAGTGTGTTTGATAGAAACGGAAAGGAGGGTGTGAACGGTGCTTTGAATAGAATTATATCTAACGGTAATTTGTCAATGTCCTGGTACCGACACTGACGTATGGAAGTGAGGCCTGGAGCCTGGCAGAAAAGGAACGAAAGTAGACTGAATGAATGAGTATTTGTGGCAAATCTATTTATGAGAGAGTAAAGAATGAAGAAATAAGGAAAGAATGTAAATCTGATCTTAGGTATGAGGAGAGAATGATAAGAATATGACGCAAGTGTTGATGGCACCAGAAATAGAGGACGTCCGCGGAAGACTCGGCAAGACCAGGTAAACCAGATAATGGAGGACGGTTCTGTTCGAAGCCTCAACAATCGGCGAACTTGTATGAGAAGATGTATTAATGTGGATTAGGCGAGAATTGTGTGTCAGGACAGAAGAGTGTGTGGCGCTCTATCCTCTCTGCCCGCTCCCGCGGGGAAACGGCGTGATGATAAATAATTAAGTAACATTCGTATCAAGAAGAGACTCTCAACTATTTGCCTTCTAAGTAACTTTTTACAAACGTCCGTGGTTAAAATCGTTTGCTGGTTGTTCGAACGTCAAATTTACTATTGTCAGAGCATAGATGGGTATGTTTACAGGCGCGACAAATAATATCGTGAAATACTATTTGTTTTATGTATTATCTACGGATATTTTTCGATATCTGTCACATCGGTGGTGACGTTTAACAGCTGTGAAGAGTCAGCCATATTTAACTATCGAATATCGAAGAGTAAAATGAGCTTACCACGGGACGTACTTTCGATAAGTAAATATTTTTTTACTATCGATTAAACGGCCCGTTTTCGCAAAACCATATCGAAGTTAATCTAGTGGTTAAGATACTCGCCTAGTTATACAGCGGTCATAGTTCGTAGCGCGAGAGATTATCGAAGTTAGAAAATTGTGAAAATTGTAATATTTTAAAATATCAACTGTCGGTAGACAATTAAAATAGACGATAAAATTACTAGAAATCCAAGTTGTAGAACAGAATTTTGGATAAACCCGGCATTAAGAATTTTAACAGATATAGTTATTTTATTATAAATAGACTTGAACTATCGCAAACCTATTGTATTATTATTAAGGAGAACACATTCTTATTGTGAAGTTGTAATTATTCAGAACAGACGCTCTGTCATATTTTAAATACTATTTAATAACACAATTGGTGGTGCACTTCCCCGGATTGGAAATAGAGATCCAGGTTCGAATCCCGGTAGCGCAACAACTATATTTTTTAACAAAATTGATTTTATATGTATATATTTATAATTAATACATTAAATTAGTATTTAAAATATCACAGAGCTATGTTCTGAATAATTCCAACTCCACAATAAGAATGTGTTCTCCTAATAATAAAGTTGTATCGATGTGTCCAAAATTTAATAAAAATGAATTGATAATTCTGGCGTCTGCTGTCAGATCACTCAAAGGTAAAAATAAGGCAGATGGCTCTTTCAAATAATGGAACGATTAAATGTATTCATATCTAAAAGGTTCGAAAATTTGTCATGAAAAATACTGGCGCTATAACACAATTGGTAGTGTACTTTTCCGGATTGGAAATAGAGATCCAGGTTCGAATCCCGGTAGCGCAAAAAAAAAAAAAATATTTTTCGACAAAATTGATTTTATATGTATATATTTATAATTAATACATTTAATTACTATTTATTGTATAATTCGTAAAATGTTCACTTTGGTGCCACTTACGTAATCAAAGAGCACCGCGATTTTTTTTTAAAATATGACACGATTGCAACGAAAATTTAAACACTGATAATGTACAATAGTGTAAAAAAGACGTCTTGTTTAAACAGAGATTTAATTTTTGAAGAGTAAAACAATCAGAGTTGTGTTTAGAATACCCCTCGCCCCGCAAATAATGTTCCAAACCCCTCTCCTATATACATATACACTTCATTATCATGTCTATTCATTTACTAGTCTGTGATTTAAACATTACTGTAGGGCGTTATTGATACATTTCTTATTTCATTGTTAATTATTGCATATTTTTATTTGTTATCTTTGTTTTATTAACCACTCAATTGAGTTTATAATAAAATATCAACCGGTTTCGAAAAATACCATTTTCTTTTAGAATGGGACTCGATGCAAAATTGATAATCCCAATTTTTTATCAAATGATTAGAAAATTCTGAAAACCCACTATTGTTCAAACATCTCAAATGTTCCCTTACTCTTATATTAATATTTCTCACCGTTTTAGCAATATAAAATGCAGCACTGAGCTTATAGACAGTAGAATTGTTAAATTTATCATCTCTGTCTTTAGAATTGATGAGGAAATTTCCTATACTATTATTTGTATAAAATGCCGGTCTAATGTTTCGCGGCAGGTGTTCAGATATTTGCTTCGAAAAGTTATCTATTTTATTAAGTTAGTTATTTATTAAAAATAATAATAAATGTGAATGTGAACCGTGGGGGTAGGCAGAGAGGATAGAGCGCCACACTCTTCTGTCCTGACACACAATTCTCGCCTCATCCACATCTTGTCATACAAGCTCGCCGATTGTTGAGGCTTCCAACAGAACCATCCTCCATTATCTGGTTTATCTGGTCGTGCCAAGTCTTCCGCGGACGTCCTCTATTTCTGGTTCCATCAACACTTGCGTCATATATCTTTCTTACCATTCTCTCCTCATTCATCCTTTCCATATGACCAAACCACCTGAGTGATCCTTTCTTAATCTTACTCACTATACTAACATCAGCTTTACATTCTTTCCTTATTTCTTCATTCTTTACTCTGTCATAAATAGATTTGCCACAAATACGTCTAAGTGATCTCATTTCCACTGCATTCAGTCTACTTTCGTTCCTTTTCTGCCAGCTCCAGGCCTCACTTCCATACATCAGTGTCGGTATCAGGATTCCATTGTGCACCGCTAGTCTTGCCACGGTTGACAAATTCCCGCTAGATATAATTCCATTCAAAGCGCCGTTTACTTTATTTCCTGCAGTCACCCTCCTTTCGATATTATTACATACAATCCATACACAATGAATCTGATCATCCATTGTCACCCAAGCAGTCAGGGTTCCACTCCATGATACAATATTCCTATGTCAACATCCAATTTCAATATTGAATTGAATGCAATTAAAAAAATAGCAGTTAATAACGGGTTAACACAGGTTTGATAGACACTATTTTAAAACATTAATTAAAAGTATGTAATAATCAATTTTTATATAAATCACAGATAAAACATAATGATCTTATACATAAATAACTTTTCCAATCAAATATCTGAACACCTACCGCGAAACATTAGACCGGCATTTTATACAAATAATAGTATAGGAAATTTACTCAGCAATTCTAAAGACAGAGATGATAAATTTAACAATTCTACTGTCTATAAGCTCAGTGCTGCATTTTATATTGGTAAAACGGGGAGAAATTTTAATATAAGAGTAAGGGAGCATTTGAGATGTTTGAACAATAGTGAGTTTTCAGAATTTTCTAATCATTTGATAGAAAACGGTCACGGTTTTGATAAAAAATTGGGATTATCAATTATGCATTTAAACTGTGTTGGTCACAAATTAAATAATTTGGAATCGTACTACGAGTCTCGTTCTAAAATTTTTTCCTAAAAATTATTCGTAAGGTACTAATTTTTTTTTTTTAAATAGATTCTGGAAAAAGGAACAATAATATATGTTTTTTAGTCAGTATTGACATCCTGAAGAAGAGAATGGTATTTTTCGAAACCGGTTGATGTATTTAAACTCAATAAAGTGGTTAATAAAACAAAGATAATAAATAAAAATATAAAGTTCAACCGCACAGCCTAAATGATCTCATTTCCACTGCATTCAGTCTACTTTCGTTCCTCAGCTCCAGGCATCATACATCACACCGGGACTCAATTGTGCACCGCTAGTCTCGCCCCGGTTGCTATTCAAAGCGCCGTTCACTTTATTTCCTGCAGTCAACCCCCCTTTCGATACCATTCTCAGCCGTTCCGTTTCTATCAAACATGTTCAATTTATAAAAATAAAATAAATAATATACGAATACGAAGTAAAATTGTAAACTATGTAGAATAATAGGGCAAACGTTAAATACATATAAAATAATGATCAAACTTACCAATCACCCCGTGTACCGTTTCGCCTCTTCAAATTCCACTGCTCTACACTGACATCTTGTACTTGCGCTCGGATGCGCCGATTGTGACGCCCGACGGAGTTGGTCGCGTTTTTATTTGTTTTTTTTTAAATTGTCAGCATTTTTGAAAATATAAGCGAACTAGACAGATTTTTTTTGTGACACTCTTATTGTTTACTCGTGTCGATACTGTGACAAATCGTCGGGGGGCAGAGAGGATAGAACGCGACACGTTCTGAAACGTGTATTTACTTACGACGGATCGTGTACTCTATGAACTCCCTCCCTCTCGATTATGCTCTTCCTCTTTACCTCCGTCCTTCGACGTGGCCCCATGCACCGAGCACCACATCTCAAAAACATCAGTCCGTCTTCTCTCGTTTGCCTTCAGGGTCCATGATAATATTAATAATATTATTCATTGAATCGTACACGATCGTCGCATCGCATCAAGTTGATTTTCAACCGGTTACTCTCATGTCGCCGGAACACCCAGTTACTCGATATTGTAATAACCGGTTCCACATAATCGACCTACATATCGTGCATTTCAAAAGTCGGATCCGGTTCCAAAAGTAACCGAATGAATGATCCGATAAAATCTAACCTAATCTAATCTGTTTAAACCACTATTTATTGATAAATCAACATGTTTTGATATATAAAGTATTCCATGTTTTTGAAATGAGATGTTACACATACTATTACAGTTGTTCTATCTAAATGGGATGTTACACATACTATTACAGTTGTTCTATCTAAATGCGATGTTACACATACTATTACAGTTGTTCTATCTAAATGGGATGTTACATATACTATTACAGTTGTTCTATCTAAATGGGATGTTACACATACTATTACAGTTGTTCTATCTAAATGGGATGTTACATATACTATTACAGTTGTTCTATCTAAATGGGATGTTACACATACTATTACAGTTGTTCTATCTAAATGGGATGTTACACATACTATTACAGTTGTTCTATCTAAATGGGATGTTACATATACTATTACAGTTGTTCTATCTAAATGGGATGTTACATATACTATTACAGTTGTTCTATCTAAATGGGATGTTACACATACTATTACAGTTGTTCTATCTAAATGCGATGTTACACATACTATTACAGTTGTTCTATCTAAATGGGATGTTACAAATACTATTAAAATTGTTCTATCTAAATGGGATGTTACACATACTATTACAGTTGTTCTATCTAAATCAGTTGTTCTGGATAAATCTCGAAACGTTTTACACCAAACTCCCCCCGGTGCGGGTTGCACAACCGACGAAGTTGACAATTTTAATTGGAGCACCGATGGCGTCGGCATTTTTTATAAACAATGCCAAAAACGTTGGGCAATCAAACGGCACGTGCCGTACCGCCGTGACCTGTCCGCGCGGGGCCAGGCAGTGATGACACATTACATCCCCTGTAAAATTCTACAGTCTCCTAACTAACTGAGTTTCTACGTCTTCTTCGACTTTAACAGACTGTTAAGATTGCGATTTCAACCTTGGCAGGGTGTTTCTCGTGTCAAACATTCTCAATTCTATCAACTACATTCGTTGTAAATTTGTTCAACTCTATCGTACATAGCGCGACCGTATTTTCACCTCTTTCAATCTGTTTGTTAATTTTTTTAACAATTCCAGTCTTTATTTTTTTATTTTATTTTATTGTATTGAAGGATTTTGACAGTGTATAAACTTATTATAATAATTAACATAATAAATATTTAACATGTGATACTATTTATGACAGAAATGTATATATTAAGTATGTTTAGGTGCTGAAGATAAATAAAAAGAGGGAGAAAGGGTGTTGAGGTTGCAACTATTGTTGCGGTAAAGGGAGAACAAGGCTTGTTTGTAGGTAGAATAATTAGTCAAAATTGAGATTGAGGTGGTTCACGAGAAGAACCCTTTAAGCGCAGTAAGGCTAATGTTGAACAAGTCAATTTCTCATTATGGTATTTGCATCACCGGCGAATAAATGAATTTTGTATGTAAGATGTTCTACTTCTGGGAATGCGGAAGAGTATGGATTGCCGGCTTGATCTAGATGGCAGATTAAGAGATATTAATTAATGTGGCCTTGCAGTAGTTTGAAGAGAAGTATTAGGTCAGCGCGTGTTCTAGGGTCTTCATATTGTGTAAGTTTGCTGCATCTAAATAGGAGCCGAATAATAGATTAGATCTGACATTCAGATGTCGAATAAACCTATTTTGTATTCGTTCTAATCTCGCAATATATGTAATCTGCCATGGGTTCCAGATTTGAGAAGCGTACTCTAAGTGACTACAAACGAATGCGTAATACAATATTTTGAAGCAGTATGGATTACATTCATCAGTGTTGGCTCCAAAATTACATTATGCTACAAATTCCTATGACTATAAAAATTAAGGAAACCCCAAAGGGTCCCACCTTATCCCGGAATCGTTTTCTCTCGCTTTTTTTTTTTGGAATATATTTTAAAGTTAGTTAGTTACTGAAACCTTATGGTACCCCTTCATAGTTAACATTTTTCTTTTTTATATGCTTAAACGATTAAAGTTTGTTATTGATATAGGTTGGCTCCGGTATCATCGCACCAGAGCCATACCTGTACAGTTTGACGTGAGACTCGTTGTCATATTAAATTCGGAAGGCAGCCGGAGAGAAGCTATAGAAGTCATGCATCCCCTAAAGGGGGCGGTGTACGTCACATTCACGTGTTGAAGTCGCAGAACTTTGCCACGGTCCGGCAGAAATTCACCCTGTTCATGTTTCAAGAGGGTCCGAGGGGGAGCCAGTGGAATACTCCGTTAGGTCTCATCGTCCATACCAGCAACCGCCAACGGGAGACCCACACCCTAACAAATCCCGGAAAAGTCAGAAATTCCTTTAATCGTACGAACTCTCATCACTAAAATAGCGGAATCTTGAATGACTCATTGTGTCGTATACTGCAACTTTCCAAATGTCAATGTGACAGATGACTTTTGGAACAGCTGTGAAGAGTCCGCCATATTTAACAACCGATTCTCGTTTTTACTATCGGATATCGGAGAGTAAAATGAGTTTACTACGGCATGTACTTTCGAGAAGTAATTTTTTTTTACTAACGATCAAACAACCCGCTGTGGTAAAAAGTTTACTGCTGATCAGACAACCTGCTCTAAGTATGGCGGACGTAAAAACATAATCAATACCTAGTGTGATCGGAATGAATACTAAATTATTAACCAGCTCTACCGACTATTATTCTTCGAGGAAGAGATATAACAATTGGCGCAGCCGAATTGTAGCTGGCGCCGCAGGATATTACATTTATATATTTAAGGTAAGATCAACTTTACATTCTTGACATGTGTGACGTAATTATAACGCGAGTCTCGCTTGCTCCGCAGGTCGGATTCAAGGGCTTCGGCCTGACGCCCGACAAGCTGGCGGCCTCGGGCAGCTTCACGTACCACGACGGCCGGGAGTACACCATCACGCACGGCTCCGTCGTCATCGCCGCCATCACCTCCTGCACCAACACCAGCAACCCCAGCGTCATGCTCGGGGCAGGTACGCCGCACCGACACCTTTTAATATTTCACTTTGGAAAATGTTCAAGGTTATGTGCATACTGTCAACTGTTTCAGAATTATACATATTTTATTTATCAACGTCATCAGGCTGTGCCTTTACAGTAGACTGGCCCAACCAGTGGCGCCCTCTGGAATTTTTCTGGACGCTCCCATTCCTGATTTAATGTGGATCTGTTGAACCATTCACTCAGACTCTCAGGTTCCGCAACTACAACGTCCTCCTGCGTCCAGACCCTCATTTTCGTGATTTAATCTTGCGCTGATGATAAGGTGGAGTGTTGCATTACACATGTCTCTCAAGTTTCGCTTCACATGGACTAAATATTCCAGTTTCCGAATCTTCATTGATTTCTTAGCTCATTTCCCAGTTATATTTTAACGGCACCTCATACGCTGTAATTATCGTGTTACTGGAGAATTGGCTGTCATTCTCCAGGGTAACACAGTTGCCCCGGCTTGCTTGGTGCCCTTGGGCTGGGCCCGAACTCGCCCCTCCTCCCCTCGAGCCGGCCCTGGACCCGACCATTTCCCCAGGTTCTTCAGCCATGATGTTCTACATCCTTCGGCAATCTTAGCCCTGCATTATGAGGAAATATGAAATCGCATACTTTCCCGGATGTGCCTTCCCGCTACTCTCTTCTCTCTTTTTCTCATCTATCCATCAATTCTTTGGCTTTTTTTAAAAGGGACAGCTGGAGGAGACCGGTTTAGAAGCTAGGGCTACCTTGTCGGTCCCACTCATCAAAGCTAATCAAAAAGGATAAGAAATTCAATGTGGTTATTAGCAATAAGATTTAAAATTTAGACCCTCCGGCATCCCTTAAATGCCGTCTTCATTCATAAAAAATCATATAATATAAATTCATAGAACATTACTTTAGGCTGTAGAGCTTTATCGCCTCCGCTATCTGTACGCACCCTGCATATAACTGAATGCAAAACGAGGCTCTTGTCAACCTTAAAAACACACCGGTGCTGACCGAATAACAGAATAATACAACGTTGTATAATTAAAAGTGTTGTATTCTTGCAAGAATCTCAAGGGATATGATTTACTCTCCAGGACTGCTGGCCAAGAACGCAGTCGAGGCAGGTTTGAAGGTGTTGCCGTACATCAAGACGTCGCTTTCCCCCGGATCCGGAGTCGTCACCTACTACTTGAAGGTAAACGCCATTAAATTACAAGTGCTACCAGCGCAATTGTGTGAAATCAAAATATAATACTTTGATTCGTTTGTGCTGCGCTTCCAGGAATCCGGCGTGGTACCGTACCTGGAGCAGCTGGGCTTCAACGTGGTCGGCTACGGCTGCATGACCTGCATCGGCAACTCGGGGCCCATCGAGGAGAACATCGCCAACACCATCGATCAGGTATGTCGAGCTTTGCACACCGCAATTACTAAAAATAGAAATAGCACTTAAGGTACGGCGTCATATGATAGACACACACTTCTAGGCTTTTGTTATTATTGATATATTTGGTGAGCTGGACACAGTCCCGAATGCACCTGCTGAAGCAGTATCATTCCGCTTAATTACAGTGCGTGTACAAGTCACCACACTGTTGCTCCCAGACTTGTTAACATCATTACACTCTGAACTCTGTAGTAGCATTCTATGGCAAAATTCTTCCTAAAGTTATTAATAATTGTAAAAAAATCATTATATAATATATTTAAAAAAATTAATTATAACATTTTCGTCGGATTAAATTAAAACTGTAAGTTTGCTTTGCGAGTGGAACTGACACGGGAGTTGCACAACTCTCAATACGGTACGGGAAAAGGTGGATCTTTACTGCCTTCTGTTTATAAAAAGAAATATAATAAACTCGGTGATCATCGAGTAAGTATTGATTATTTAATTCTGCTCACGCCACTGTCTAAACATCTTCCTCTTTGTACACAACAAACCAAGTTGAATACAAATGTATATGAACATAAATGATAAGCCGAGTTTGGGAGTGAATTTCCATTCACACTCTTAATGTTAATGAAAAATCCCAAATCCATAATAATGTTACACTTCCCCGTCTATATCTCTGACTTTCTGCGTGTGGCGGCTTCGGTTGTGTAATTATCGGTAGTGTCATGGCTGTATAGTGCTTGATTAAACGGTCTGAGACGCGAGCATGGCAAAAACGATCATGTTTTTAATATCTCTGGGTTAAGATTGCTTAAATGATTATCTTTTATACATTCAATAGCAATACAAAAATATATATTAAATTTGAAATGAAATGAAGTATACATTGTCTTTATTATGAGTAAGAAAGAAGAAAAATATTTTAACGAAATCGAATATAGACATCTGTAATCTTTTCTTCTGTCTATGGTAAGGGAGAAATCTTATTTACCATAGAAATTGTCTATCCATGATTCTTATATGTCATCTAGATGTCATTATTGTTCATTTTGACAGCTAACTTACAAAGATGGAATAATTTTAATGTCATTGACGTTTTATTTACGTGTGGTTTGTTTTGTGGTAAGCTCTATTACTGAAGTATAGATTCTATTGAGACCCTGACATGTGTTGAAATAACATAAAGATCTTTCTGCTTCCAGAACGAGCTGGTGTGCTGCGGAGTGCTCTCCGGCAACCGCAACTTTGAGGGCCGGATCCACCCCAACACGAGGGCCAATTATCTGGCATCGCCGTTGCTGGTCATCGCGTACGCCATCGCCGGCACGGTCGACATAGACTTTGTCACTCAGCCGCTGGGTGAGTGGACAAGGGAATAACTGCGTAACATCGACATCACGTTGTTCTAATCTAAAGTACTGGGTGGTTGATTAAAAAGTAATTCTAGTAATTGAAGACATCCCTCAATAGCATAAACTATTTTATCTTAGCAACACATTTGATTTTGTTAACTTGCTTAAACTTTTAACTGCCGAATACATTTGAAATGGAAGATACCGCATAGGGTAAGATTAGGCTTTAAGGGTCATGACTTATCTATCAACAGCTGTGACCACAAATAGCAAAATGATTTAAAAATATGACTTTAATCCCTAATAAAGTGAAATTTTTATAAATTCTAAAAATTACTTACTATATTACAAAATATGTTAAATTATAATTTATTTTTAACTATGGATATGCTCAAATCCAAAAAATGTATGCTGGAGTATTTTCCTATTACTACTTACTTACTACTTACCGTCACGCCGTTTCCCCGTGGGGGTAGGCAGAGAGGATAGAGCGCCACACTTTTCTGTCCTGACACAATTCTCGCCTCATCCACATTCATACATCTTCTCATACAAGCTCGCGATTGTTGAGGCTTCTTACAGAACCATCCTCCATTATCTGGTTTACCCGGTCGTGCCGAGTCTTCCGCGGACGTCCTCTATTTCTGGTGCCATCAACACTTGCGTCATATATTTTTCTTACCATTCTCTCCTCATTCATCCGTTCCGTATGACCGAACCACCTGAGTGATCCTTTTTTAATCTTACTCACTATACTAACATCAGCTTTACATTCTTTCCTTATTTCTTCATTCTTCACTCTTGTCATAAATAGATTTGCCACAAATACGTCGAAGTGATCTTATTTCCACTGCATTCAGTCTACTTTCGTTCCTTTTCTGCCAGCTATAGGCCTCACTTCCATACATCAGTGTCGGTACCAGGATTCCATTCCAATTCCAATTCCTATTACTATGGTAGATATAATCTTATTGTTTATATTTTATTTAAGAAATTAAAAAGTTTTATCTTATTATTATTATAAAATAAGAATTATTATTACATTATTCAAAAACTAATTTGAAACATCCTTTTTAAATGCCTTAGTGTCACTTAAGGTTTTAATATTATTTTCAATTTGATTATATATTCTGAAAGGTGAATAATCTTTGACCAAAAGTGGTTTTCGTTCTTGGAACGATTTTAAGATTATTAGCTCTTGTGGGACATCTTTCAGTCCTCACAGATGGAGCGTTTATTTTCCTATGAAAGCTAGTTAATATATTCAATACATATAATTGTCTTATTCCCTAAAAGTGGCTCTGAAGGATAGAAAAAGTCACGCCTCTGTATTACTCTGTGCAATGGTTACTTGATATATTATGTCATTATAGTTCACGTGTAGAATATATAAATTTCCAGGCACGCGCCCCGACGGCAGGCCGGTGTTCCTGGCCGATATCTGGCCCGGCCGGCAGCAGATCCAGGCCGTGGAGCAGCAGTATGTCATCCCCGCCATGTTCAAGGAGGTATGTCCCTCCCCTCTGGTCATTTTATATAACATTTACTTTTGCAATTGTGAAACCGATGATTAATTTTGAATTGATCATCTCGGAATGGAGGAAGAGTGTAGAGAATCCGATACATTGAGGAACTTTACAAGAATGCTTCGACTGAGATGGGCTGATTCTGCTGGTGAATGAGTGGAAATGGACAGCAGTAGACCCAGTAGATTTAAGTGTTTATAGGCTTGCATCATCGCACACCCACTCGCTCCATATTTAGTTAACATACAAGGTTGTTAAAAGATATATCAAGTGAATTATTTGTAGTAATAAGTACCGGATTTTTTTTTTAAAGAAACACATCATTTTTTACAACACTTTGTTTTCTTCGGACACTACACACCTTAAACTACTTCTTAGCATAGTCGTCACTTGCCAATTTTTGTATACCTTCATCATAGAACGACGCCGCCTGGGATGAAAGCCATGTCTGCACTCCGTCTTTGAGTCCATCATCGTCATAAAAATGGAACCAAATCAGGACATACTTAGCGATAAATGTCAGCTGGTTTCATGTTTCATGCATTCAAGAAACGAATCATAGTCAGCGGGCTGATCTATTGTCTTGGACATTTCAACCGCTCACTACAAGATGGCCACACTATGTGAATATCACTAACGCAACCGCAGCAGTACACCGGGAATATCCGGCAATGGTACTTACTTTAAAACGCACCTAGTATAATAGGATTATTTTTTTAATTAAATATTTCAGTAATTCTGTGAGCATATAGATTATGAAAACCACTTTGCCACCCTCTCACACTCCGACCGACTTGCAGCTATTATTTTTTTACTAGTTTTGAAGACTTTATTTATATTTTGTATGAAAAATACATACAAAATGTATAAAAAAATTTGTTGCAATATTTTGAGAATTACTGCAGAATATCAGGCAAACGTTGACTCACTTCAGCTCACTTAACTTGTCGGTTAAATCAGTTGAAAAGCGTTCCTACATTCGTGCTAATTACACATTCAGTCATATCGAGTGATCAACATATTTTGTAAAGCATGCTCTTCTTGATTCCAGGTGTACGCCAAGATCGAGACGGGCTCCCCCTCCTGGCAGGCGCTGGTGGCTCCGGCAGGCCGCCTTTACCCCTGGGACACCAGCTCCACGTACATCAAGAGTCCGCCGTTCTTCTCCGGAATGACCAAGGTGCGAATTTAAACATTTTCCAACTTGTTATTATTTTTAGAAGAACACATTCTTATTGTGAAGTTGTAATTATTCTGTGACATTTTAAATATGAATTAAATATATTAAATAGAAAGATATACATACAAAATCAATTTTATCGAAAAATATTGTTGTTGCGCCACCGGGATTCGAACTTGGATCTCTTTCCTAACCGGGGAAGGCTTCCGCTTTCCAGCTTTCCGCCCCTTGCACTAGACAGTTGGTGCTGAACTCCAGCCGCAGCAACTCGATGTCTCAGAAGCGGAACGAATCCATGTATATGGCCTTCGGCAAACATTGTAGATGCGCTGCAATAACGCGCCAATCTGAACAACATTAGTTCTGATGAAAATGATAAAAATAAAGTTTTCTGTATTTATAAAAAAAAACAGTAAATCAGTCGTCCTGACTCGACTTGGAAAGTAACTAAAGCTCGCAATGTTTGTATTTCAGGACTTGCCGACGGTGAAACCCATCGACGGCGCTCGGTGTCTGCTCTTCCTCGGAGATTCGGTGACCACGGACCACATCTCTCCGGCTGGAAGCATCGCAAGGAACAGTCCGGCCGCCAGATACCTCACGGAGAGAGGGTAACACCACCCGTTAATTATGATATCTGTTCTGCCACATTGCCGCTTTCACCACGCTATTCACAGCCACGTGTTTCTGCAGAATTTGATGATTCCGTTAGTCTAACAGGTTTTACTGTGACCGCTCACCCTTTCGATTCATTCCGAGTGACGCTGGATGATTGTGCTTGTTCAATGATTGTCTTGCGAGTGATCTAGCCTGCCCATCGCCATATTTTTTTTTTGATGCTACGCCATCATCGAGAGTCCATGTTCCACGAGCACTGGAAGAATGCATTAGTTGAACATTACACAACATCTTTATTGTATACACCTTGAAGTCAATTGTCCCAGGTAGACATCTCTGTCGCCTTGTTCAACCTGGGTCGCATTAACATGAATGACATTGTATATGTACTTAATATTAATTCATTTGTCCGACATAATGAATCCTAGGTACTTCATTTAGAAAGTTATTTAGAATACTTCAATCTGTTTGCACGTGTTTCAGCTTAACTCCGCGGGAATTCAACTCGTACGGCTCCCGGCGCGGTAATGACGCCGTGATGGCGCGCGGCACCTTCGCCAACACCCGCATCATCAACAAGCTGCTGGGCGGCGCGCCCGGGCCCAAGACCAAACACCTTCCCTCCAACGACACCATGGACATCTTTGACTGCGCTCAGAGGTAGAGACATTTTGTTTATTTTAATCGGTAATGGGCTATTCGGCCTGATGGTGAATTAAACCCTGAAAATTCTACCTAGGAGATTCTAAACTGCTGTGAAAACATAATATTTCATATCTTTAGTATTTATAAATATGAAATATACTAACATGAAAGCTCTGCGTTCTCAGGTATGCGGAGGAAGGAGTGGCCCTCATCTTGCTGGTAGGGAAGGACTACGGATCCGGGTCCAGCCGCGACTGGGCAGCCAAGGGACCGTACCTGCTCGTAAGTTGTAACTCTCATCGACATCAATACCAACCACTGCATCGGAAATGTCAGAAACCTTCAAATCTGTACAGCCCGGTTACCCTTTTCCCCCACATCCCTTGCTTACGATCATAAGATGACTCGTTATCTACTTTACAAAGCCTTAAAATGTACTCATATGTATGTATGTTATGTATCTAATAAATTTGGTAATATCCACACAACTCGTGGTTGAGGCACGCCCGACTGATCTGAAATCAGATTCTCTCTAGAAGTATTGCGATTATAAATTTTAAAACTTTGGTTTTTCTCTCTCTCTTTTATTATTGCGTTCATATTGCCAGCCTCATTGAGTCGTGCAAACAACAAATATTATATATATATATATATATATATTTGGATACACTAAGAAGTAGGAATTATTACATTATATTACACATTGACGATAAATGTATTAAACAAATAATACGTAACTCATCTGGAAACACTTTGAATACAACTACACTATCGCCATCTATGGACTAACTATGATATTATATAAAATGTATAATCGTCAACATGGCACCGAAGAACCTGTGGGATTGATTTCGGGAAACAAATGCTATCATTCTTGATAAAAACACGGCGGCGCCTGTCGCTATTCGCAAATATGGTGAGAAAATATTATATGAATGTATGTATTGCATGTGACTGAAATAAAATAGGCTATTCTGCAGGCGGGAAGCCATTCTCGATTATGTCACCGTAGTGTGCCGATATTGAACATCTTTCCACCTCATAATTATCATCACTGGTTGAGAGAAGCGGAGATCAGCGAACCACCCTTGTCTATATTCTTGTTTCCTGTACGGAACAAAAGATCTCCGATGCGATAGAAACGTATTATACTCCCGTTAAAAATTAGTCACCAGACGCTCGTGTAAATTTGCAGGGCATCAAGGCCGTCATAGCCGAGTCCTACGAGAGAATCCACCGATCCAACCTGGTGGGCATGGGCGTCATCCCGCTGCAGTTCCTCGAGGGGCAGAACGCCGCCAGTCTGGGGCTGACCGGGGAAGAGAAATACTCCATTCACATCCCCGCGGACCTGAAACCGCTGCAGAACATCACCGTCAATGTGAGTATGGCTTCCTATGCTGACAATCTTTGTTTTTTTTGTCTTATCCTCTCTTTGGCCTTCCCGACTCTCGGTGAAGCACTCGACATTGCTTGTGAGGTTTTGTGTAACAGCCAGTTTGAAAACAATGTAATATAATAATCTTGCGACAGGTGGACGACGGACGCTCCTTCGAGGTCCTGGTGCGCTTCGACACGGAAGTTGACCTCACGTACTTCCGCCACGGAGGCATCCTCAACTACATGGTGAGGAAGATGGCCGCCCACTAACATCGTCGCTGCTGTTTTCAAATTTGGATTCGCCCACTCTGACTGACGCACTGATATTTTACAACTCAACGGTGACCTGTTTCAAAATTTTGCAGAATTCTATTTTTTTATTTTTTCTAAATAATATTTAGATTTTGAAATAAATTAAATATATATGTTAGAAAGTGTTGCATGTCACAGACACGTGTATCATACCACTCATGCATGTTTTGATTTGACCTTCATTAGTTGATGGATATTATGCAGCAATAATAAGTTTGTTGTCCCCGGTATTTTAAACGCACTCTGCATATTAATTAATATATTATATACAACACTTTTATAGTACGTTTACAGTGGTACACGGCACATCCAAGGAGGAGTTGAAGGGAGGGGTTAAATTACACTGAAAAATGTAATATTCTCAGGTCAAATCCAATTTTAAAAGTATTACTATGGTACACGATGAAACTTGTTCAGCGTTCTTCTGATATACAAATGGGCGTCAGGTGTCTCTGTTCTAAGCCAACACACTCCACACGGAGACAAGAACTTGGAGCGCTTCCAGATATCTCATTCCATCTTAATCCTCCTCCTCATGTAAATGGGTCCCAATCATTTAGAGTAATATAGCAACGCTTTTATAATGATTGCACGAACCCTCTGTTAATATATTAGCGGCCCACCTCCGGGTACGCCCTTTTACCTAAGTTTATTATTTGGTTTGATTCGACCCCGCGCTTGTGTTCTTGGGAAAATGTCTCCAAGTATGGACGGTGAGTGCTGGAGCTAGTGGGTAAGGTGCTCCGGTGTTGCTGGCTGGTGCAAGATTGGTTATTTTAAAATCGACGACCATATCCCAATGTCATGCGCCGGGAGATTTGATTTGAAAGAAAGTACTCTGGAATTGAAATATTTATACAATAGGAACGGACATATTTTCTCTCTCAACCCACTCATTGGCTGACTTGAAAATATACCCTTAGAATCTTTCATCTCGCCAGTCATGACACGCATTTATATATATACAACATTCTAAATGTATATACAGGGTGGACCAAAAAAAGTGAGAACATCTTGTAACACACGAGTTATTTCAAAACATATTATAATTCTTAATTTTTTACACAATATTTAGCTAATCAGAAATCATCAAAACACTCCATATTGCATCATCTACTGAGTTTAAATCTGGTCTGTTGTTCGGTGGCGACACGCCTGGCTCGATGAAATTAACATTCTCACGACGAAGAAAGTTGATTGTATTTCTGGCTGCGTGAGATGGAGCTCCGTCCTGCTGTAATGTCCAGTTATGGCGACCGCTTATTTTATTTATTAACTATTTAAGCTATTGTTGATATAGTTAAACTAATTTTGATGTAATTATATCACATTTTACGAAATGTTGTCACTTTTTTTTGGTCCACCGTGTACATATAAGGCGGGTGTTCACGTTCTGTCAGTTTTAAATTAACAAATAGTTTGCGCCGCCGTGGGTCGTCCGCTCAAAATATGTTATATTAATTGTTTACGCAGCAATATGTTATTAACGTTAAGAATGTAAGTTTTATTTTAATATTTGTTTTTGATATATATATATATCATTAATTTTATACAACGATATTGGAAATGGATTTTGTACTCGGTAACCATTTTATTAAATGTTTTAATATAAATATTTTTGAAAGTTTTTGTGTTTTATTTGCATGTTGCAACTCTTGACTCCCGATGTAGTATCATTCCTCGGGATTTCTGAGACATTTTCGCTCCGTCATCATGGTGCTGTAGGTGGAGTACCTAACTCTAAATTCCTGGCTTATCTATGGATATATCTAACAACTCTAGGAGAGGTGAAGGCTGCCCCGCTAAATAACGATGGACTCGAGTAATTAATAAATTTCGTATAACGATAACAATCAGATTGTCGGATTCCTTCTGTTACCTGAGATTTCCATGAAATACAAGTATCCACCGTACAGTGACGCGAAGAAAAGCAGATTTTCATTTTTATAACTGTCAAATCTGTGTAATAAGATGTCCGTCTAGGAAAGGACTCCGCTCCTAGTCTCGGGGGAACCCAACGGTAATTTCATAAAAAGCTCTACATATCAACTGTTTAGTCTAACACTATGTAAACATGTCCAAGAACACACAATTACTGGATTTTCACCTACAAAGGCACTGTTATTAAACAAACGTCAGACATCTCATAGAGATGAAGCTATTTTTATTATATTTAATGAAAATATATAGAAATATGGGGTAATTACCAATTTCGACATTAATCAAATTTTTCAAAGTTGTATATATGTTATTATGTGGACTCGCTTCGAGTACCACTATGCCATCTATGGACCAAATTTAATAATTCATTTCTTCATTCTTGAAATAGCATATATGTCAACTCAATGAGAATCTAATTTGAAAATTATTTCAAGAACAAATATCAGATATCTCGTAGAGACGAAGCTATTTTTATTATATTTAATGGAAAATATATAGAAATATGGGGTAATTACTGGGTTTGTCTTCGGCAGCCTTAATCACTTTATATATAACGTTCACCAATCTCCACATTTATCAAATTTTTGAAAGTTGTATACATGTTAGTGTGTGGACTCGCTTCGAGTACCACTACACCATCACCATCTAGGGACCAAATTGAATAATTCATTTTTTCTTGAAACAGCATATATGTCAACTCAAACAGAATCTGATTTTTTTGAAAATTATTTAAAGCAATGTTCTTTATCTGTAAAATATTTTTTTTACACATACTAGAATACGCCTGAAAAATCAATATTTTTCTTATTTTGACTAGTATATTATTTTAGCAATATTTGAATATGATTTTTTGAAATGGTACTTTTTAGTATATTTTTAAATAGTCTGCTCCGAGGTAAAGTTCCACGCTTTTGCATCTGCCACAGCAAATGTCCGTTCACTGAACTCAGACCTCTGTCGGCTGGTCGGTTCTATAATACAACCCCTCCTGCAGCTGACCCAAGGTTGACGTCAACTACTCCGCTTATCGAGGATGCAGAGTTCTCGAAGATAGAGGCGCCGTGTCACGTTGTCGCCTAACACATCAACCAGCACAAATTAAATTCAACTCTTATATTTGCAAGATGTGCGATTTAAAAAAAACACAGTTTCTTACAAAATGAATATATTTTGACTTCATTATACAGGAAATTTATACATTGAATACAGCGACACATTGCATATATTCCCAAACACCTAGTCACATGCTCTAGATGCAGGGTTCTAACACTTCTCGCTCCAATCTTTTATAAATATGCAGTCAACAAATCTACATAAAGTATTATTTTTAATATATACTATTTAACACACACTCTGCGATGGTGGGTCAGATTTGACCCGGGTGTTTGTAAAAATATGAATTACATTACAAATATTTGTTTAATTCTGTTTTCCTTCCAGCTAATCTTTTATTAAATATTTTAAGATACAAATAAATGTCATCGGACGAGATTCAAATGACTTATTGATAAAAATGTGAAAAAACGCTCAAAAACTGACCTAAGACAGTCGGATTGAATCTCAGCGCTTACGCCGAAACATATATTGTCAACATTTTGAACGGGTAGACAAAGGATAGCATGTATTTGTTTTGACTTATTTTCGTCTGGCGGCCCCTAGACAATGCCAGTAATATGATATAATTATTTGAGGAGCGTTGCGCCTACCTACAAGTTTTATGACACTACCTACTCGGGTTCCGACGAGAAGATCACATGTTCAGTGGATATTTGTATTTTGGCTATGTAGGGTGTCTGTTGATGCGCGAGTATATGTATATTATTCGTAATATTTTTTAATTTTATTACGGCACATCATGCCATTTCATTCCAAATCATATTTAAAATGAAATATCTATAAAAAATCTCCCACAAAACGATTGAAAACTTGAGGTGGGTCTAAAATGACCCACTACCGCCGGACGTGTTTTGTTAAAATAACACAAACCTAGTAAGGTTTTGGAAAATATTTTATTTCAATTTAATGCATACGAGAACCACAATGATGTCCATGTTTAACATTGCAGCCAAACTGAAGAATCAATCCCAGTAATAGATTCTGAATTTGTGAAATTAGTCTAAAATCATGAACAATGGCACTAAATTAAACAAGTACTTAGCCATCTTCTAAAATACTATTTGATCTGAAATACTGAAATTTTCTCCATATAAATCTTTTAAAGACAGTTCAATCTGTCATTGATCATTGAACACGGAATAATTGCGCAGGGAGGAGTGACTATAACTGCAATTGACTCTTTAATTGTTGCCTGGAAAATAATTTTATAAATAATCTTAAAAATGTCCATAACTGAAAGGGCAGATGTTATATTTAATAAATTAACAAACACAGACTAAGAAGCTTCAAAGAAATTCTATACACGCAGAACAAAGATTATCTTCAAGTCCCGATAGCGCGAACGATGTATAGACAAAAACATTTTAGACACCTACGCAATCAAATGTATAAATATTTAGCTATCACAAAATTAAAATTGGAATTAGAAAGACCTGTTATTGGGACACTCATCCGAACAGTGCCAACCGGAATCCCGTTTGCCAGGTTTCAATGATGTATATATTTATGATAGAATCATAAGTTTTTATTTAATTCATTTGTATCATATGTACTTGCATATAATTATGTCTTAATTGTGAACTTTGCCTGAATCATCAACACAGAGTTTTCTAGCGAGACAGGCATAGTAAAACCTAATTAAATGTAAAAAATATACAGCATTGCAATAAATACATTTCACCGCAAAAACATCTCTGGGGCTCCGTGTCAAGAACGAGCAAATATCGAGGCAGGGCTTAAACAATTTTAATGTGATGTCCTTGAGATCGAATATATGTGTGTGTGTGTGAGCGAAGATAAAAGGGTGACGCACACCATAACTGTATTATTGTAATAAAGTTTATAAAGAGTTTCTCATTGGACTGCCAACAATACAATGTGGGAAGTATTGATCACTCAAGTACGTAACAATTATATTTAATGCTGGCTCTAGAGCATAAATATGTCTGGTTTCTTGGGGATGTCCACCGGGGCAGAGAGGAGATGAGATGAGGCGGTAAGTGTTGTGATGTTGAAACAAAACTACTTGAATACTGCGTGAGTCATTCGGTGCTTCTCCAGGTGAGCGAGTCGCCTGATTGCTCTCCCGCGTGCGTCACATGTGAATGGTTTTCTGGCCCGTGTGAGTCAATTGATGTTTTTTTAAATTTTGTGACAAAGTGAAATCTTTTCCACACACTTCACAAGTGAAGGGTTTCTCGCCCGTGTGAGCCATTGTATGCTGTTTTAAATTACCTGAATGGGTAAAACCTTTACTACACACTTCACAAGTGAAGGGTTTCTCGCCCGTGTGAGTCATTGTATGCTGTTTTAAATTACCTGAATGGGTAAAACCTTTACTACACACTTCACAAGTGAAGGGTTTCTCGCCCGTGTGAGCCATTGTATGCTGTTTTAAATGATTTAATTGGTTAAAACCTTTACTACACACTTCACAAGTGAAGGGTTTCTCGCCCGTGTGAGTCATTGTATGCTGTTTTAAATGATTTAATTGGTTAAAACCTTTACTACACACTTCACAAGTGAAGGGTTTCTCGCCCGTGTGAGTCATTGTATGCTGTTTTAATTTACCTGAATGGGTAAAACCCTTACTACACACTTCACAACGATGCTTCTTCTCATTTCCCAGGATCTGCTTTGATTTATCATTCCTAGGAGCACTCGGACCGCAATCGCCCCTCTCCTGCAGAAGCCCTCCCCTCGCGACGTCACCGGCTGTACCAACAATATTACACCCGAATGTTATTTGAAATCCGCCGATACGAGAAGGCTCTGTGAAAGATATCCAGAACAGTCATTCAACAAACAAAATGCAAGAAATTGTACAGGTAGCGAGACAAGAACAAATATAATCTTACTTACTTACTTACCATCACGCCGTTTCCCCGCGGATGTAAGCAGAGAGGTGAGAGCGCCACACTTTTCTATCCTGACACATAATTCTCGCCTCATCCACATTCATACAAGCTCGGCGATTATTGAGGCTTCTAACAGGGCCATCCTCCAGTATCTGGTTACCTGGTCCTGCCAAGTCTTCCGCGAACGTCCTCTACTTCTGCTGCCATTAACACTTACGTCATAAATCTTTCTTACCATTCTCTCCTCATTTATCCGTTCCATATGACCAAACCACCTAAGTGATCCATTCTTAATCTTACTCATTATACTAAGATAAGCTTTACATTCTTTCTTTATTTTTTTATTCTTTACTCTGTCATAAATGGATCTGCCACATATACGCCTAAATGATCTCATTTCCACTGCACTCAGTCTGCTTTCGTTCCTATTCTGCCAGCTCCAGGCCTCACTTCCATACATCAGCGTCGGTACCAGGACTCCATTGTGAACCGCTACTCTTGCCTCAGTTAACAAGTTCTCATTAGTTATAATTCCATTCAAAGCGCTGTTCACTTTAATCCCTGTAGTCACCCTCCTTTCGATATCTTTCTCTGTCTTTCCGTTTCTATCGAACATACTTCCCAAATACACAAACTCATCTACTTGTTCCAAACATTCATCACCTCCAAGTATTTAGCACGGTGTCTTACTTTCGTATACATTGTATATTCTAATCACTAGACTCTGTAATTCTTGTTCATTATTCGCCGTTAGTACTGCATCATCGGCATACAATAAACAGCATACAATCAAATCGCTCATTTTTACTCCTACATTAATATATTTCAGTTCTTTCACACAATTATCCATATACAAGTTGAATAGCCATGGAGACATTACACAACCCTGCTTGACACCCTTTGGAAAGAGATCCAGGTTCGAATCCTGGCAGCGCAACAACAATATTTTTCAATAAAATTGATTTTATATGTGCATAGTGCGTCCGTTTTAAGAATATGCAGACAGTTAGTGAATTTTTGGAATATTTTATCATATTTAATAAAGCCGTCATATCAACTATTTCTGTATTTCCGGTGCTGGACTACAAATTCTAATCCACCGGATCCACATTCCTGGATCCCTTGACCTTTTAATAATTCATCTGACATAAAGGAGCGACTCTTGTGCGGGTTTACGTAAAATGGTTATTGAGAGCTTTTAGAAAGTATGAAGGAACTAACCGGGGCTGGGTCCGGGCGTGAGATAGCTGTCCACGTTGATCTGGAGCAGTTTGGCGTACTGAGGCCCGTACCATACGAGCAGCTCTGTGCCCGCGTAGATGTCCGCTACTGTCCTGCGGTGTCGCAAGTAGGAAGCTTATTTACACATTCATTAGACTAACTGACATTGTCACCTCACATTTCAATCTATATATGGTATTCTTGGGTGGGGAGGCTCACAAAATCAACTATAATGTAACATATCAGATTATCCAACAAAGCTACTCTTGATATTAGAGTACACTATTAGATAGCTGTGTGGGGGAGAGTTTAATGAAATCAAATAAATGTTTATGATGCAAGTGTAAAAACGTACCTATAGTAGATATGCCCCTTGTACTGGTACGCTTGGAGGTTCTGCTCCGACACGGTCCTCGAACAGTTGATGTACCGCATCCAGTTGGCGCTGCGGAGATCCTCGCCGTCCACGTACTGCCGCTTTTTGTCGGCGCCGTTGCGCACCTGGTGACACCACCAAACATAACAAGGAGGGCTGCCGGTATTTCAGAGTTACATTTTAATAAAAAAAAACGTTTTCCACCGACCTGCAGATGGAAATAACTTATGTTGACATTTGATGAAACCTGAATGGAATAATCAAACAGGTGTACAAATAAATACCTGCCAGATGTATCGGCTCTTCGGGCTGGGCCGGTCGGAGAGGACTCCCTTGTAGGGCCCAAAGCGGACCCCGGAGGGCACGGCTTGCGCAGTCCACACGCCCATCCCCGCGCCCGGGATGCCCGAGAGTTGCAGCTTCACGAATGGCTTCGGACAGCCCAGCGGCTTCTGAAATGTGGAACCACGTTCACCGACTGATCTTCAGCTCGCACCGACTGTGCATTGTCAGCAATGATAATACAATCTTCCCTTCACACATTCAAAACTCACACATGTATAACTATTTGTATTATTAGATTCATATCTTTTAAATGTTTTAGTAATAAAAAGAGAGAAGTAAATGCGAGTAGTGGCAGCAGGTTGCGGAGAACCCCCGGAGCCTTTGTGCAACTAAAATACTTTGGCAAACTACCAGAATATCATTAATATTGGACTCTGTTACCAGAAATCAGAGTAGGGTGACCATATTTATTGTCATTATTTGGGTATCTATCCGCCTCTCAATGAATGACTCACCTGACTATCCGGAATGACCAGCAGCGGCCCGTGCACCGTGCAGTACTTCAAATACTGCTTTTCGCAAATGTCACACCCTGAAAACAGAATCACGAGTTACACACACGCTTACGGCACTGCTTACACACGCACAAGACACTGCCACCATACTTACAGATGTAAGCATCGTCATCCGGTTCAGACAGCTCCATGTACCGCACGGGCTTTCTCTTCCTCAGCCGCCTCTTCTTCAGATAAACTACAAGTCATAATTGTTCATATTTTCATCACTGATTATAGACGCAAGTAGAGTTGTGTACGTGTGCAACCTACCCGGCTCGCTGTCCGTGTCGGAATCCAGCTCTCGTTGCAGCTCGGCGAGCACCACCTTCGTCTGTTGCTGCGCCCTCTTGCTTCTGAAATGTTTGTGATACACGACGACAATAAGTTACACCGGTGAAAACTGCAACAAAATCAGATCATCCACTATTCAAAACGTGTTTCAAAATATTTTATTTTTTATTTGTAGAGATTTTAAATATCTTAAAATAATTATGTATTCTTATGTATATTATGATAATACAACAGTACGTTATATACTAGGATCTGTACTAGTCAATAAATATTTTATTTAATTTAATAAATATGCCTACTTTCTTCTTTTCTCTATAATATCTGAGGACTTACTCGTCCACTTCCAACTGCGAGAATCCCACGAGACATTCTTCCACGGGGTCCTTCTGCAAACTAACAGAGGCCGATGTCTGATGACTCCCGCTCACTTTCCTGTCCTGTAGCTTCTGCGCCATGCGAGCCTTCTGCTCTGACAGGCGGTACTGGCTGGTTTTCTTCACCCGGGCTGACAATTGAAATAATTCAACAAATTATTTAAAATGGCAAACATTACGTTCTATTGCATTTAAAAATTGAAGATTAATTTATTAGACGGGATCAGTGGTAACATTCCTCACACAATGGCCGGGGGCAGGGGAGGAGCAGACTCATAAAAAACTGGAGTATCGCATATAAATTAACAATTGATGGTAGTAATATAAATTAACACCCGATGGTAGTGATATAAGTACAGCCACAAACTGCCACCACGCTCGTCCATGGCGGTACGTACCTTCGTTCTTCTTCAGCAGACCGTCCTTCCAATCGTCATACCTCTGGATGATTATCGGTTTTGGAATTACTCCTGGAAGGAAAATACAAACTTATTAAATTCACCCAGTCTGAAGGAAGCGACCAAATGTTTAAGAGTCGTAACAGATTCTGTTTGAGACATATATATATTGGGACATACTCGTAGTTTATTGTGTGGGATGGAGTAGACTCCACCTCTGATATATACAGCGTTGTCCTGGCTACCTTGCTACACTGCCGTCTGTGTTAAAGTATCCAGTTTTTTTCGTGCTGTTGTGGTGTTATTTAATTCAAGAAAGGATTTTTTTTTTAAATGTAGTGAGAGTGTTGTAGAACTAGTGAATTATTAGTGTAGGTATTGTATTATGATTATGTTAGAATGTTGGATAGCCGTGCTTCTAATTGATCTCTACCCAATTGGATCATATATTGGGTCCATATTTGTGTAATCTTATTGGAATTAAACGATTTCCAGTTAGTATTGTGTTGTACAGTTTCAGAGCTAAGAACATGTAGAATCATTGATAAAATATTGTCGTTGCTCTCGGAACTGGCGTGTAGATTTTCATTGTTTGTCTTGTGTTGTGACCATGATCTATTGCTCGGGGTGAGTTGTTGTCAGCATGGAAATATTGGACGAGTATCAACATATAGACTAGTCTTATGTCTAGGGCATTGTACTCTTTAAATATGAGATCTGATGGATATCTAAAGAGATGACTATTTATTACCCTAAGAATTATTTTTTGTGCTCTTTTAGCCGACTTACTTGTTTGATTGTTTTTACTGCTCCTCCCCGAACTAAAATACCATAATTAATTAAGGAGTAGCAGAGTACAAAGTACACTGATCTTAAGAGTTAGTAATCAATTATACATAGTATTCCTTTAAAAAAGTAAATTATTGAACAAAAATAATTCACTGTGTCTTCCCCCATCCCCTCCCGCTCTCGACCGCACTACAGAAAGGATGAGAATGATATCGAAAGGAGGGTGACTGCAGGAAATAAAGTGAACGGCGCTTTGAATGGAATTATATCTAACGGGAATTTGTCAACCGAGGCAAGACTAGTGGTGCACAATGGAATCCTAGTACCAACACTGATGTATGAAAGTGGGGCTTGAAGCTGACAGAAAAGGAACAAAAGTAGACTGAATGCAGTGAAATGAGATCACTTAGGCGTATTTGTGGCAAATCTATTTATGACAGAGAAAAAATGAAGAAATAAGGAAAGAATGTAAAGCTGATGTTAGTATAATGAGTAAGATTAAGAAAGGATCACTTAGGTGGTTTGGTCACATGGAACGGATGAATGAGAGTATGGTAAGAAAGATATATGACGCAAGTGTTGATGGCACCAGAAATAGAGGACATCCGCGGAAGACTTAGTACAACCAGGTAAACCAGATCCTGGAGGATGGTTCTGTTAGAAGCCTTGTATGAGAAGATTTATGAATGTGGATGAGGCGAGAATTGTGTGTCAGGACAGAAGAGTGTGGTGCTCTATCTTCTCTGTCTACCCCTGCGGAGATACAGCGTAATGGTATGTAAATATGACCGGCTGACGGTGTGGATCGGAATGGGAGGATCTGGGAAATAAAGAAGAAAAGCACTTGTGGAGAAGGTTAAGACAGACTGGCTACGAGATATGCTTTTTTGAATATGGCTTGCAAAGTTGGCCTTGAAATGAACTCTAACAAAACATGATAGCTTCTGTGCCAGATCCAATGTGGTAACATGCGTTTAAAGTGCGACCGGCTTCTTTGAAAACTCTATCTGGGCTCAATTGGTACTAATCTCCATCAGTCAACGTGCTCATAACTGAACAAGTACGCGAGAAATACTTTGGTGAGAATTTCTTCAGTCCGGAGTACCTGATAGCGGTGTTCAATATTTGTGCATCGGTGATTTTTAACCGGTTGCCACCGAGTCGCCGGGACACTCGTAGGACGCATGAAATATAGTTTAAAATATCGGCGTCACCGGTCAGAAACTCTGTTCAGATTTTATTGCTTAGCAATCGAGACAGAACACATGACAATGTTACTGTTGGCATCCCAAAGCATCTGAAAATACCTAAAATTCAAATTTACAGAACACTCGCGAGACTGTTTTGTGCTGATATTTGCAGATACATACAATAATTGCACAATCGCGATCTTTGTAGATTTGCAGGCGACCGTTACCGATAATTGAACGAATGAATTACCTCTCATGTAGTCTACATACATGCACTTTGACAAGTGCTTCTGCTCAGCAGTCAGCTTCTTCCATTCGGACTTGGTCCAGAAGCCGCTGACGTCCATTCGCTCGGGATCATCCATTTCAAAAAAATGTCGGCTTCGATGTAGGAAACTATCGACTACGAGACGCTATAAAGTATTGGATTTCCCGCGACTTCAAGTGAAAAAGTGGTGCCAATCGAACAAGTTAATCGGAGATGCCAACAGTGCGCGCTTAAAAAGTGTGTAATATTATTTTATTGCCAGTACCTACTTGCATATTTCTGAAAATTTTATATCGTACGCATTTAACGGCTCCCGTTTAGATTGGCCAACTGACGGACAACATATTTATTATAGAACACATTCTTATAGTGAAGTTGTAATTATTCAGAACAGACGGTCTGTGATATTTTAAATATATTAATTAGAAAGATATACATATAAAATCAATTTTATCGAAAAATGTTGTTGTTGGGCCACCGAGATTCGAACCTGGATCTCTTTCCAAACCGGGGAAGGTGCATTATCCAACTATGCTACAAATTTTAGCGACAAATTTTCGAACCTATATGTTGCCTTTTTATGAAAGAGCCATCTACTTTATATCTTGTTCTGAATAATTCCAACTTCACAATAAGAATGTGTTCTCCTAATAATAAAGTTGTATCAGTGTGTCCAAAATTTAATAAAAACGAATTGATAATTCTGGCGTCTGCTTTCAGATTACTCAAAGGTATTTGAGATTTTATAAAAATAAGGTAGATGGCTCTTTCAAATAACGGAACGATTAAACGTATTAATATCAAAAGGTTCGAAAATTTGTCGCTAAAAATATCGCCGCTGTAGCATAGTTAGATAATGCACCTTCAACAAGAATATTTTTCGATAAAATTAATTTTATATGTATATCTTTCTAATTAATATATTTATTTCATATTTAACTTATTTATTAGCTGTCACTGTGTTGTATAAAAAAATATATTTAGTTTTTTTGGAAAGAAACAATGAATTGGAAACGTTCGTTATATACCAGTATGTCACTTATTTTATCATAAATAGATCGTACGCTATTTCACGTACGTTTTATGAAAGCTGACTATTTTAATCATATTTCAAACCAAATCTATCAAGATTCAGATTATTTCAAATCACCCCGAGAAATTTTAAAAATCTAACCACATCGATTGGTTCTCTCTTTTCGCCGCATTACTATTATATTAACCTTTACTATACCATGACATAAAATACCCGAACGCAGCCATGCTGTCAACTCGTGTTACCGTAAATAACATTTTTATTAAAAAAATGATTAATAACATAATTTAGAGCATTAATTAAGTCCTATACAATGTGTCCTTCCTTCTTATCTCTCTTTATTTAATTAGTGAGAAAGAGACAATTATATTTGTATGTTTGTTGTGCTTTTCACTGTGAAAATAGTGTGTGATCTCTGTCTTTCATATCACAAATTATATTTTTACCAACGTATTGATTTTACAACGGATTGAATGGGAAAAATAATTGTTTTTGTACGATTCCCTTTTCATCATTGGTTTTTAAAAAATGAATTTAATGTTGCATGTATTTACCGAAATATTACAGATTTAATCATAATGGTAGACCTGTGTTACTGCGTGGTTCGGAAAAGGTTGATGACTCTATGTTATACGTGTACTGGTCTGAATCGACCGCCATTCGCATTTTACTCTCTGGATTAATTAGTCTCTTTCTTCGGGTGTCTCTCGGGTTTCTTCTTGGCGCCGTGGACATGTATCTTTGGGGGGTGGGTTACGAGATGAAAAATCACCAAAACATATTTGGGGGTTAGAACGATGATTAAATGAAAGAAATGAGATTTGCGTGTGTCGAGGTTTATTATGACAGTATGATAAAAACAAAGAAGACAGATGAAAATGAAAGGAATGAATGAGGATGTAGAAGGTGCACGTGTATTATGAACTGAAATGAAGCGAGTTGGTGGATTTGCTCGGCGCGCGTGGGCCGGCAAGATCGCCGTTGTGCAACGATGAAACTGGAGAGACTGCTTAGCGGTGAATTATCGAGCCAGGCTTGTAGCAGCAGCCGGCAGCGCTGTCGCTAGCATCGATGCCGACTGAGATGGCGGTGAATATGAATTCTGATCGCTACACATACATTAATTAAACAAATTGCTGTTTAATTCTATTTAACAAATTTAAATCACATAAATTTCTGTAAATAAAATAAAATTGTAATATTAACAACACCTTATTTGAAGAAAAACTTTAATTCATTCCACACAATGAAATTACGAATAACACTATGAAATGTCAAGGTTTTGTATTAAGAACGGTGAAATATATCAATTCACTTAGAAGCGGAGATCTGCCCGCCCGCGTGCTGTGATTGCGGGAGTCACGGAGGCGTCATACGCGATAATACATAAGGCGAGCAGTCCTTCAGATTCCTGATTCCCCGAGATCCACTGGTCCTTCAACTGGATTCCTTATCCTATCATCGATCCTTATCCCCATTAATCCAAGTCCTTCCCTTATTTCGTCCCTTCCTTCCTTATTTCCTTCCTTCCTTTACCGCCCCCCCTTCGGCGATTCCGATTTACGACCGGAATCGTCGTATTCCAATCTCATAATTTATGATTGTTTTTGAATATATTTAGTAGCGTTAATAAAACTAAAAAAATTTACCAAATTCGAAACATTTTTTCTTATAGATGGGTAAATTATAAATGGAAAAAATAATGTATAATTTGACTAATTATATCTGATCACTAATTGTGGCAGTTTTTACCAAGACATAATTAAACAGAAAACTTGTTATTTTTGGTTCAAAATCAATTGATTAGTATTGTACGTAGAAAAATGCTGCCATCTTACATATTATCAAAATAAAATTGAACGTCAAATATTATTAAACCTTATTCTATAAATATGCAGATTATCAAGGTTAATTCGGTAAACAATAATCAATTTCCTAACCTTATAATCTTATTCGGCGCGGGATCTACGTTTTATATTCATTAATTACGAAAAGTTTGAGCATAATTACAGAAGAAAAAGAAAAATAAAACTCCATCTCCATCTTGTCGTCAGTGCAAGATTCACGAAAACAAGGGTCTAGTCGAAGGATAACGTTGTGGTTGCGAAATCTGAGAGAAATTAATTATCAACCCTGGAAAAATTTCGCGCCCTAGGGCGCCACAGACACCGCACCTAATTAGTAATAGGACGAATCTTGTTCTATATAAGAAATTTATTCGGGTATGGGTGACTCGTTGGAGTTCCTTAGGTGGGTAGTCAGGCCGGCCTGCGTGGGTGGGACTCTAGCTACGCGCCTACCTCTCACTCTCCATACCTCGTGTTTTGCAACTGCGCTAGTCTGTCCGTGTAAGTGTGACTCAACCCATTTTGTGTCCCGTCCACTGTCTCTCTTTTGGGAGTGTTTTTGATGAATGGATCCCTGAGTGTCTGCCTTGAACTACTGCACCTTAATTTTCCATCTGAATGTTAAACTATGTTCTGTGGATTTACGTTATATGATTTTTTTTAAATAAAGACAGTACTTAAGGGACGCTGGAGGGGCTAAAATTTTTAAATCTTAATTGCTTACAATCTTCTTTTCTTCTCCTTTTTCGTTTTGTAATTGTTAAAATGTAATTGAATTAAAGTCGCGTATTTGTATTAGCCTTAATGAGTGGGACCGACAAGGAAGCCCTAGCTTCTAAACCGGTCCCGGGAAAGGATGGTTCACCCCCCCCTTCCAGCTGTTTCTTTTTTTAAGAAAAAAGAGCGCCACAGAGGCTAGGGCCGGCACTGATTCCGGTGACAGTTGAAGGGAGACCGAACAGATCAAGAAATAGAGTAAACATGGATCAGCTCGGAGGAATGAGACGATAGTGATCCAAGTTACAGACGTATCAGGGGACCACGAAGTTCAGCATTAAGCACACGATGATGAAAAACAAGAAGTTCTCTCCAGATTGTGTGTGTGTGTATATTTATATACAGTCCACTGCGAAGGAATCAGACTTTAATACATTTTAAAATATCATTAGTTTTAAAACGGTTACATTGGTATATTGTGTACTAGGTGCTAAGTATGTGTAATTGTTTATGTTACAATTAAGTATATAGCGAATTTATGTATCAAGCGATTCATCTGTCTCGGTCAGTCTGCGCAAAACTGGAGCCACTGGGCGGCCGCCTCACGAGTCTGGCCACGCTTCGCCCTCAATCCACGATAGGTAGGAGGAGACTCGGGCGTACACCCCTGGGATACGGTTCTCACAACCCCTTCCGAAGTTAGTGACGGCGATGAGGTAGAATATACAGCTGTTCTCTTCAGAGGTCACGGTTAGCGGTCCACCACTGTCTCCCTGGAAAATAATAAACGAATTATCATTATTTTTTCTTAAATTTGGGCCAGCTCAAGGAGGGAGGCGAGCTCAGGCCCTGCCAGAGGGCGCCTAGCACGTCGAGCAAGCTGGAGCTCTGAGGAGCAAGCCTAGGCGCCGAGCAAACTGGGGCTCCGAGGAAGCCAGGACATCGAGCAAACCGGGGCGCCGAGCAAGCCGGGGCGCCGAGCGAGGTGGGGCGCCGAGAGAGGCGGGGCGCCGACATTTTCCTTCTGTTTACATTTTTTTTTGTTGGACCCTTCAAAAACTTAAAATCGGGGTTTCACTGTATACACCTTATAGGGGAAGTTTCGCTTTAGAATGATCGTTGAACACATCTTTTCAAGCCGGCAGTTCAGTGCGAAATAAAATCTAATCTTTGCTTTATGTAATTAGAATGTTTACGACCTAATCTTTGGCTTCGCAATTGTAAGTATAAAATTTTTTGTTGTAGTTATTTGAAGTGTCTGATTCGTATTTAAGTTTTAAAAATTGCTGCCAAAAATGGAGTAAATCGTTTGTCTTCTAATATATTGAGCTAGGTGATTGTAAGACTATATTAAGGTATTTCAGTATTACATCTATATCTATTTTTTAAAAGATTTTTCTGGGGTACTGTAGTATCCCGATTCGTCTCTGAATTTTAGCTTCTTAGCGACCGGTGCCCCTTGGTACAGCCGAGATACTTCATCATATGACGCGATGTGAGAATACTACCATGCACGTATCGTTCTTGCCTCCGCCAGCACAGAGCTGGTCATCGACGATGCCTCGCGGAAGCTTCGAGGTGAACTGGTATCTCTCCCGACATCGAGATGGCTCTACGAGGTCCAAGAGCACTTTCATCAAGACGTCTGATCTGTCACGATCTGTTAAATAAAATAAAATAATTTTGTATTAAGATTAATTAAGAACATATACTTATTGTGAAGTTGTTATTATTCAGAACAGACGGTCTGTGATATTTTAAAAACTAAATTGATGTATTCATTATAAATACATACATGTAAAATCAATTTTGTCGAAAAATATTGTTTTTGTGTCACCGGGATTCGAACCTGGATCTCTATTTCCAATCCGGTAATAGGTTTGAATCCCGGTGACGCAAAAACAATATTTTTCGACAAAATTGATTTTATATGTATATATTTATAATTAATACAATAATTTAGTATTTATAATAGAAGCACTGACAATTATCGTCATGGGGTTTGAAGCAAGTGTGGACTTATATTTTATATTCAATTTATTTTATACTAGAAGTAAGATATTAATGTATTAATTATAAATATATACATATAAAATCAATTTTGTCGAAAAGTATTGTTTTTGCGCTACCGGGATACGAACCTGGATCTCTATTTCCAATTCGGGGACGTACACTACCAATTGTGTTATAACGCACTGGCTGGCAGTACTGACTTTTCATGACAAATTTTCGAACCTACATGTTACACTTTTTCAAATTAATACATCTGTCGTTCTATTATTTGAAAGCCATCTACATTATTACAAATATCTTTGAGTAATCTGATAGCAGACGCCAGAATTATCAATATATTTTTATTAAATTTTGGACACATTGATACAACATATATTATTAAGGAGAACACATTCTTATTGTGAAGTTGTAATTATTCAGAACAGACGCTCTGTGATGTTTTAAATACTAATTAAATGTATTAATTGCCCCCTCCTAAATTTCTACAGTTCACTATTCCTACAAACCAATCATCCGTCCTATACTCACATACGCGAGCCCCAGCTGGGGTTCAAGTGTCATTTTAGAATCCAAACAAAACTATATATAACAAAACAGGTGACAGTAGGAAATTCAAAGGCGCACACAACTAGCTAATGCTGCTTCGAACCAAGTGTAGACAATATAGAAAAACAGTGACGTCAAGTAACTACAACAATCCCCGCAGTCGCCGCCGAGATCACACAAAGACACGCGGATGAGCCGATCTTCGATCCCAATCGAATACGGCAACGTCACAAGTTCACCCACAGCACGCAAACAACAAACAATACGCGATCAAAACACAATATCACAAAATACAGTGCTGGAAAATCCACACCGCGAATGCTATCGCGATGTTGAGATCGAACAAATATCGATCAAGTTGACGTCTGCTGGCGTCAAGGTCACATTTCACACCGACGAAACGAACATTAGGAAATACATTTGGACGCGGAAATGTGTTAATAACAGTGGTCGCGATTTTGATCTGGAGATAAACTCAGAAATCTGCGTGAAATTGGTAGAAAGAGACAAAAACTCAAACAAGTGAACCGTTCGATCTGATCCACCAGAGATCCGGAAAATTATCGTACAAGTCAGAGATAGTCAGACTCAGAAGTGTTGTTGAAAATCTGATTCGTGAACGCAGGGCTTGTTGTAGACTTTGCTAGAACTCTGCATACTCACAGTTGCCGAGCCTCCCCCATCCAACTGCCACCGCCTTCGGTCGGTCGATGTCAGCCCGCTGCCAGAGACACGCGGGCCGGATATTATCATTGAATCTGAAAAAAATAACGTTCAATATTAACCTTCCCCCTCCGATGATGTAAACTGAGTTGCATGTGGATATCCCTGTACTTACTTACCATCACGCCGTTTCCCCGTGGGGGTAGGCAGAGATGATAGGGCGCCACACTCTTCTGTCCTGACACGCAATTCTCACTTCATCCACACCGTTCCATATGACCAAACCACCTAAGTGATCCTTTCTTAATCTTACTTACTATACTAACATCAACTTCACATTCTTTCCTTATTTCTAAATTCTTTACTCTGTCATAAATAGATTTGCCACAAATACGCCTAAGTGATCTCACTTCCACTGCATTCAGTCCACTTTCGTTCCTTTTCTGCTAATAAATAGTCGATCAGCCGATTTGTATCGCCGCCCCCGCAATATAATTAAAGATATTAAAATATGTCACGTACGTGATATTTTTTACCAGCTCCAACAATGCAATGTCGTTGTACTTGTAGGTCTGGGTATAGTTCGGATGCAGTACGATTCTGTTGATGTTGACGTCCAGCGCGGTGTCTTCGCGCCTGGCGAGGTTGTGGGCTCCGAGCCGGCAGACCGAAGGTTCCGTACTGGAATCAGAACGAGATGAGATATTTTTTATAAAAAAAAAAATAGAGGCATATCGCCTCCACATCCAACACCGCCGACGTCAAATACCTGGGTGCAAACCATAATGTCTTAACGGTGACACATAATCTCGCGGTACCGGCCAGATGTTGACGACAATAATATGCGCGGGCAGCCGCCCAGCAAGCCGATATTTCACTTACTCTCTGCTTATATTTTACCTGCATTAATGTCTATCAACTGTAAGCATATTTTAGTTGTCCAACATGCTCCAGCCACACTCTTGCACATAAACTCATTGTAATAATAACATGATAGTCGTCAGACGTCAGACTCTTGCACATACAGCCTTCTGATTCTCATCTGATGATATTAAATTTAAAAAATGCAGTTTTACTTAGTAAAACATGCAGTTTAATTTAAAAACAAATATTTAACACTCGTAGTAATATATAAAACAATATATAATAACAAAAAATTAACTAAGTGCCAACAAAAAAAAAAGAGATTTCATTGAGATAATATATGAAATATAAATTAAACATATTAATTAGAAAGATATACATATAAAATCAATTTTGATCTCTTTCCTAACGCCAGAATTATCAATTCATTTTTATTAAATTTTGGACACATTGATACAACTTTATTATTAGGAGAACACATTCTTATTGTGAAGTTGGAATTATTCAAAACAGACGCTCTGTGATGTTTTAAATACTAATTTAATGTATTAATTGCCCCCTCCTAAATTTCTACAGTTCACTATCCCTACAAACCAATCATCTGTCCTATACTCACATAGGCGAGCCCCATCTGGGGTTCAAGCGACACTAGCATTTTTATCTGATTCTTTGTAATGAATATATTAAATTAGTATTTAAAACATCACAGTCCTATGTTCTGAATCATTACAACTTCACAATAAGAATGTGTTCTCTTAATAATATGTAAGTTGTATCAGTCATAAAAAAGACTCCGGCAGTAACCGAAATATTTTTTCGATAAATAAATATTTTACTGTGTATTTTTCTAATTGATTAATTTAATTTGTATTCATGTAATATGACTTGAATTTTTTTCTAAATATTACTTAGATAGAACCTTTACACTCATTTAAAATGAATAAACTGAATATCATTTGCCATAATTACGAAAATACAAGCATTATAGGAAAGACCGCGGCCATTAACTACACTTTCCGCGTGCCACAAAATTGCCTCAATATAAAAAATTCTTGCATATACGAAATATATTTTCTTATAATCTTGAAACCGAGATTACGGAGACGAATCTGAAAGCGCGCCCTGAGGATGTTATTATAAATAATTTTTACATTTGTAATGATCAGATTTCAAATTCATCATGCCATCTCAGCCGGCATCGTCGGTCTGCATCTCTCTCTCCTGTTTCATAGCTTCGAAACGGCGGTCTTGCTGGCCCACGCGCGCCGAGCGAGACCGCCGACTCGCTTAATTTCATAATACACGCACACCTTCTACATCTCTCCATCTTCATTCAATCTGTGTTCCTCGTTGTTATCATACGCCACAATAAACACCGACACGCCAATCACTCACTCTTTCATTTAACCACCGAACTAACCCCCAAACATTAATCAATCTTGTACTAATTTAAATGTCTTGTAATTCATCTTCTATTCCGCCATTTTAAATCTCTACTAGTCTAGAATTTATAAACTATATACGACATACCCGTATTGCCTTGAAAATGAGCAATGGGCGGCTGTCACCACGAATCTCTCGCTGATGAGTGTTCCTCCGCAATCCCACTGGATCCCGTTCACGCCGCTCGCCTGGAAGCCCACCGCCACCTAGAACCACACCGACACAAATATTAACCACGTCAGCTATTCGTTAAGAGACGTATACGATGTTGTTAGCTGCTCTGAAAGGTAATCAAACGTTTGACCAAACCACGGCCTAAGGTCTTAACCTACGTGTTTCTCCTTCTACCACGACCTCTTCACAAGCCAAGATCCATCGCGGATGATTATGAATACTATACAAATCAAGTTAAAATAGAAGAATGTATCATCCACGAAATGCCGAGTATGCTTTGTGCTCGTAAACTTTGTTCTCGAAAACGTGAACAATCGATTGCTACAGGTATAAATCAAGCTAGTCATGATTCTCGGTGATGTGAGAACCGAATAAATAGGAGAAATGTGCTTTTGGCGCCCAACGTGGGGCTAATTGGATTGTTGATTGATCGGATAATACTCATCACGTGAGAGAACTCGCCCAAACTGACCCATACGTGGTAACGACCCTCAGCGATATGGAAGCAGATTAAAGAAGATTGCTACTGGCGCCCAACGTGGAGCTAATTAATTTATAAGAAGAAAACAGGTGAATAGTGAAGTAATACTCACCATGTGAGGGAACTCGCCCGGACTGGCTTCCTCGCCTCCGACGACGAGCGGAGTATTTGTCTGGACGCACTTGGAAACTTTGGAGATAACAGTTTTGGGTCTCAGTGAAAGTGAAATGGCTTCTTGCTCTTCGGTAACCGAATCCTTGTATTCGTCACATTCTGTAAGAGTGCCGACCAATGTTAGTCACAACTAGCCACGTACACACACAAAATGTTCTAAACGAAACGAACAACTTTGATGTGCTTGTTGTTCTAATTATTAAGATACTCGCTAAGAGATCCAGTGGTCGGGGGTTGGAGCCTTATTCATTGACCGGCAAGTAAGTCCAAGCTTAGTTTGAAAATAATTAAAATATTGATGTGACACATGTACTATTCTGTATTCATCGAAAACATTTTTGGCACTTCTTGAAAATCGGTCGCGACCTATATTATTGACACCTTTCCACGTTCAAATTCCCACTCATCCCTTTTCCTTACTGCTTGTTTTTAGTGTGAATAGTGACCTTGATGTCAGCAGACGTTAACGCGACGCGATACTTGTTCGTTTACGACACCGCGATTGCATTAGTGGTGTGAATTTATTCAACTCCGGTGCATCAGTACTGTATTGTGATCCTGTGATTTGTGCTCAGTGATTATTTTGTGAGTCGCGGGTGACGTGATTGATGTCGCCGTCTTCATTTAGAAGCGGAGATCTGTCTGCCCGCTTGTTGTTTGTGTGATCTCGGTTGCGACTGATGGAGTTGTGAAGGGGTCACGATGTAAGGCGAGCACTCCTTCAGATTCCCGATTCCCACTGGTCCTCCGACTGGACTCCCTATCCCATCATCGATCTTTATCCCCGTTAATCCAAGTCCCTTATTTCCTTCCTTCCTTCTTTTACCGCTCCCCCTTCGGTGATTCCGATTTACGACCGGAATCGTCGTATTCCAATCCGCAGGACGCGCGACTCGAAGATCGCACAATTTTCCTTACGGTAGATCCTATTCGGCGCGGGATTTACGTTTTCTTTTCATATACTGTTTACGCAAATCTATTTTATTTAAAAAATATGTATATAAACAATTTTATTTCATTTAAAGTGCTGTACCGAGTTATAAGTGTTGACGCAAGTCGAATATTATCTTGTTCTTAAAAACGCGTTACATGTCTCAGATGCATGTATCATACTACCCCTGCATAATATATATTTCTCGTTAAAAAAAATTTCACACCATAAAAACATTCCAGGTTGAGAAAATATCATTGTCGTATTATGACTTCACCAGGAATCGAACCTGAAACCATCGGTATGAGAAGCCAAAATTTTCTACAAATATTAATTCGTTATTGGTGTCTACAAAGATAATAATTGTAATCCTCGTAAGCTAAAATATAATAGTTTGTTTATATTGTTTGCTTATCAGATTGATATTTAAAAATTATATTTTATAATTTACAAACTATCAACAGTTCAATGACACGACACATAAAAAAATAATAATTAAAAATATAACAATTAAACCTCTAATATGTATAATACATTCGGTTGGCACCCCAAGGTTTTGCATGTTGGTACCCATCATTGTCCGTGCGAGTGTGTGTGCCGCGTAGTCGGTCTTCCGTCGGATAAGGACATACAATTAGCAATCTGGATGTCCAATTTTCGACCACTTTTTATAGCAGCTGGGACGTATATCGGTAATAACGTGACGAACGTTGGCTTCCATGTCGTCAATCGTCTTTGGTTTATCGGCGTAGACTAGCGACTTCACATATCTCCACAAAAAATAATCCAAAGGTGTTAAATCACACGATCTCGAAGAACAATTCACAGGTCCATTGCGCGAAATGATGCGCTCATCGAATGTTTCCACCAATAAATAGATTGTGCCGCGCGCTGTGCGGCGTGTTGCGCCATCTTATTGAAGCCGCAGCTATTCCACATTAATACCATTTAATTGGGGAACGAAAAAGTCAGTAATCATGGATCTATAGCGATCTCTATTAACTGTAACGTTCTGGCCTCTTCTTCAGTGCCCACTGTACGGCGTCTCTGAGGATGCGTATTATCAATTAGAGTATGCGTGATGCGAAAACGATCCACAGTTATTCGAATTACTTGCTCGGACGGTCGATTATGTCGATCGTAAAATGGGCGTAAAACACTGAATCACGATTTTCGAAACAAATTTACACAATGGCAAACCAAACTGAGCACAAATCACCTATCAGTTGTCAAATTGGCTGTCGCTAGAAAAAGTGTTGCCAATTTAAAAAATAAACCTCTATATCTTTGTGGCTTAGTAATGAATTAAAGAATATGTCTAACTGTATTGATGTCATTATACAATTTACACGTGCGTGAAATCGGATTAAAGAACTCAATATTGCTGTGGCAGGCAACTAGTCTGAATGTTTCATGCTTCCTTAATAGTCTGACAGCCTTACTCAATTCGCTAATCCACTTTCCTCCCGGACGCCGTCTCCTGTTATAGTCCAACCCTTGAGGATTGAGAGTAGCTCCGAAGGTGTTGGATCTCGGCGGGCTGGAAGGTCTGCCACCAGAACCGTTGCCGGAAGCAATGGGTGGCTCTGCGCAGCACACGGTTTGTTCTGATGAAAAAAAGATGATCTTAGAACATTACATGTATTCCGAAGACGCTTGTCACGTTTCACTTTTAGACTTCTTCGTAGATCTATTTTTATACGCATGTGAGACCAGTGCTTAATATGCGCATGTAGGATTGTGTTACGTTGTAAAATAAAGTTTTAAGGATTCATCATAGAGAGAAGGGGTCAATAATTTGGACAAAAGGTGGTGTTATGTCAAGATGCGGTCGAGATATCCAATCGGTGTGTGTATGTATGGCCAGAGCGGGATTAACAATAAATACTACTTGCAGTTGTCACGAGTTTATTAAACATAGTTACAGCAGGAAGTATATGCAGTAAAAGGTCTACAACGAGAAGCTTTGCCAGTGAACTCGTCATAAGAGAAGTGGCGCACGGTATTGATGTCTGTTGGGGTCGGTACCAGGCGTGTTTTATGGGTATTTACCAGACCTCCTCAGGCCTGGGTTGCCCCTCACGCCTATCCTAGTTGCGCCTCGTTGTTACAGTAGTAGAAAATAGACTTACCAGCGACGCTGCAGATAGTCGGCCTGATGTTGTTCCGGAAGTCTGCGACGGCTGGAGCACAATCGAACAGGGATCGGCACCTCCCCCGGGATCCGTCTCTCTGGACCATGCAAGACTCACCAACTGCAACACACGGGCACAGTCTAGGTGAAAAGTCTAGCTTTATAACTAATTACTTTAAATACTAAATTAATGTATTAATTATAAATATATACATATAAAATCAATTTTGTCGAAAAATATTGTTTTTGCGTCACCGGGATTCGAACCTGGATCTCTATTTCCAATCCGGGGAAGTGCACTACCATTGTGCTATAACGCCAGTATTTTTCTTGACAAATTTTCGAACCTATATGTTACATTTTTCAAATTAATACATCTGTCGTTCCATTATTTGAAAGCCATCTACATTATTTTTACAGAATCTCAAATACCTTTGAGTAAACCGACTGCAGACACGCCAGATTATCAATTCATTTTTATTAAATTTTGGACACATTGATACAACATATATTATTAGGTAGATTAATAAGGTAGATGGCTCTTTCAAATAATGGAACGATTAAATTTATTCATATCAAAAGGTTCGAAAATTTTTCGCTAAAAATATCGTCGCTGTAGCATAGATAGATAATGCACCTTCCCCGGTTTGGAAAGAGATCCAGGTTCGATTCCTGGTGGCTCAACGACAATATTTTTCGATAAAATTGATTGTATATGTATATCTTTTTAATTAATATATTTAATTTAAATTTGATTTTATATATACATAGTGTGACAGAGCTGCAAGAGTCGGCGGCCAAATTCCTGGTAAAAGAGAAATCCTTGGGACCTTCACTCGATGCGCGAGACCGCATACAACTTCTACAAAACAACAATCTTTAACACCGAGCGGGACTCTTGAAAATGTCATTATTTTAGAAAGCTGCCCTTGGAATAAACTAATATTATCATTTTTACCAGGAATAGAGATTGGTTGGAAGCTGACAGAGGAGAAAGCTGACAGGCCATTTGAACCAATATGTGGGAAAAGGACACCTCTCCCTTAGGGTTATCCTTGAGTGAGAAAGAGATGGAACCCAGAAATTGGGTATATAAGGCCCAGCAAATCCTAGAGAAGACAGACGGAGTGGGGGTGAGCCGCTGGACCCTGGTTATCATGATAACTGGTATACCGGACGAACCCGAGGGAAGCGCATCTAGGAATGCTGACGTTTATCCTGTTCCTTGGGACTCGGTACGTTGTTTATCCTAGATGGCGCGAATGAGGAGGAGGAAAGAAAGTCTGAACTCAGACTCTCACGTCAGAAGAACGTCAGACTCTAGGCCATCCCTCTTTGGACAGAGGCTTGAATACGGAGGGCGTTCTATCGGTGATAGCGAAGGTGACCGGTGGAGGAGGGTCATTCGCGGCCGGTATCTCCAACTGGAGGTAGTGGAGGTCTATCGGGTCAGCACAATAAGGGCTTCAGCCCCGACAACGCTGACTCAGAGACTCCGAGATGCCTCGGCATCGAGGCCAGGACTGGCGACGTCCGTAAGAACCCGAGCAAGTGGGGCGCTCAGGAGGTCACTTCGTCACCAGTACCCACAGAGCATCATGAAGGATCGGAGGAGGGCACCGTGGATCCGCCTTGCGGGGCGCTCGGAGGCTCCAGTCGCGGAAGGTGCTGAGGTTGTGCACAGCCTGTGCAACTGTTAGACGCAGTAGCTTTGAGTGTGTGGGCCGCTCAGGAGGGTATGTCACACCCAGAGCTCACGGTACAGTCGGAGTAGGAAGGAGGACTGCTGGTAGGTGGGCACGCTGGCAATAAAGTATCCCGCACGGATGGAGTCCGTGCGGCGATGGTGCCCAGACCTACAAAGCATCGAGGACGATGCAGAGACTGAGGACAACCTGTGTGTCTGTTAGACACTAGCTCTGCAGAAGCTGTCAAGAGTGTGGGCCGCTCTGGTGGATACGCCTATCCAGCGAATCAAAAGCCCACGGAGCAGCCGAGAGTAGGGAGGAGGGCTGCTGGAGCAGGTGGGGCGCTCAGGTGGAGGTATCACGTTCGGAGGGATACCGTTCGGTGACGGCTGTTCGGTACTCACACAGCATCAGGAGGGGTCGGGGGACGGCGCCGGGGATTGCGTCGCGGGGATCCAGAAGCCATTGACCCCGAGGATGGCTGGTTTAGATTAAGCTTAGATTTAGATTATTTGTAAGGTAGCTCTTAAGTATTAGGATTATTTAGTTAATTAAGACATAGCTTGTAAGTTATTTTTATGTTTATAATACACGAATCTATACAATTAGACTTCTCTTTGACAACCTTCCCGGTTCCTATCCCGAATGTCAGCAACCTGTGTGAGAAGACGAGTTGGCGTGTATTGTGTAACGGCACGCCAGCAGACCGATCACCGCTCGGCTGCATTAATTGAGGAAAGCGTGTTCACCTCGTCGAGGTGGAATGCATGGATTTCCGGGGGTGGGATGGAATCGGTGCGCTTCACGCGCCTCACCAACCCCCCCCCCCTCCCTATATACGTTACAAAATAAAATCAATTTTATCGAAAAAATTGTTGTTGCGCCACCGGGATTCGAATCTGGATCTCTTTCCAAACCGGGGAAGGTCCATTATCCTAATATGTTACAGCGACAAATTTAATGACAACAAACGAATCTCAAATACCTTTGAGTAATCTGATTTTATATGTATATCTTTCTAATTAATATATTTAATTAATATATTTAAAATATCACAGAGCTGTGTTCTGAATAATTACAACTTCACAATAAGAATGTGTTCTCCTTAATAATAATATATAAATTGTATCAATGTGTCCAAAATTAATTGGATTCTATCGAATAATTAATTATATTATGTTTTGAAATAATAACTCGTATGTTACGAGATGTTCTCATTTTTTTGGACCGCCCTGTAGAATGTAAGCGCTGAGAGGGACAGAAATAAGCGGTTGTGTATTTAAATAAGACAGAAAAATGGAAGAATGTAAATTTAATGTCTCAATTAGAAATATGTTCAAAAAATGAAAATAATTTATATACACCGTGTATTTGTAGCTCACCTGCCTCTCCCAGCGGCACGAGCGCCATAAGATATGCGCCGATCCAAAACAGTCGCAGTGGCGCGGCCTTCATATTCACTGCAATCAAAAAAGACTATTTTTTTTATGGATATATTATTTAAACTATTAAAATATTAGCACGATCTTAAACATACGAACTGTTAAGGGCGAGAATAACGAAGTGGGTGAGTCGGGTATCGGTAGAACTACAGAGGCTAGCGAGTAGAATGTACGATGCATGCAAGGAAAGCGACCTCATGATGAAAGTGATGATATTGGAGAAGGAGGAAAGCTAAATACTTGGAGGTGATGAATGGTTGGAACAAGTAGATGAGTTTGTGTATTTGGGAAGTATGTTTGATAGAAACGGAAAGGAGGGTGACTGCAAAGAACAGAGTGAACGGCTCTTTGAATGGAATTATATCTAACGGGAATTTATCAACCGAAGCAAGACTAGCGATGCACAATGTAAAGCTGATCGTAGTATAGTGAGTAAGATTAAGAAAGGATTACCTTAGGTGGTGGTGGGATAAGATCCCGTGGACTGTATAGATTACAATAATGAAGAGACGAATATTGGCAAATGGATCTGGTCTACTTTGATCTAGATCCTGGATTGGATGTCAAGTTTTCACCTCCAGTTTACTCGCACCTTTTTAGTGAAGAACCGAGATATCACTGCACTTCCGGAATACCGCCTCTTCGTGATCCTAGCGTTACGCACGGCGCTACTTTTGGAGGTTAGAAAAATAACATAGATCTTGACGGCTCTGTGTCGGAAGGCAAGTGATTTGGTCATATGGAACGGATGAATGAGGAGATAATAGTAAAAAAGATATATGACGATAGTGTTGATGGCACCAGATATAGAAGAAGATTTGGCACGACCAGATAATAGAGGATGGTCCTGTTAGAAGCGTCAATAATCGGCGAGCTTCTATGAATGCGGATGAGGCGAGAATTGTGTATCGGGGCAGAGAAATGTGGCCACCTTGTATATGCAGTACCACTTTTTCCAACTTTATTGAAGCACTGCGTGCAGTGTGAACCCATCAACATTTGACAGAAGTACACTTGACGTTTGTCAACCTACAAATGTTTTTTTTTACCACGACCGATGGTTAAAAGTTTATTTACCGCTGATCGAACAACCGGCCATTAGATATCCAAGTCCTATTAATAGATTATCCCGGACACCGGCCGTAAGTCTTACGCGCGACCTGTTTTCCGATATACAAGCGAGTTACATAAGATAGATTACCAAGATTCACATATATGGAGTAATCAGGCAACAACCTCGACAATTGTCGACGAGCAAAGGTCAGCCTTCATATTTGTTATTTTAATGTAGTGAATAATTCTAGTAAAGGGTGTTTTTTTAGAAATCTAAAATGAAATAAAACATATAAAAACTTGTGATAATAGCCATGGTATTGCCTGTATTGGAAAGAGCATTTAATGCCATAAATAAAACGTACATCCCGCGCCGATATGGGATCTATGGAACGAATTGCGCGATCTTCGAGTCGCGCGTTCCGCTGATTGGAATACGACGATTCCGGTCGTAAAACGGAATCGCCGAAGGCGGGGACTGTAAAGGAAGGAAGGGGACCTGGATTAACGGAGAAAGGCCGATGATGGAAGGAAATCCGGTCCAAAGACCAGTGCTCGCCATACCTCGTATATGACGCCTCCGTTACGCTCGCAGTCGCAGCCGCGATCACACAAACAGCACGTGGGCGGGCAGATCTCTGCTTCCAAATGAAGACGGCGATATCACTCACTTCACCCGCGGCTCACACAATAATCACTGTGCACAAATCACAGGATCACAATACATTACTGGTGCACCAGAATTGAACAAATCCACACCACTAATGCGATCGCGGTGTCGCAACCGAAGAAGTATCGCGCCGCGTTAATGTCTGTTGACAGCAAGATCACTATTCACACTAAAAACAAGCAGTAGGGAAAAGGGATGGGTGGAAATTTGAACGTGGAAAGGTAAGGAATAATACAGGTCGCGACCGATTCTCAAGAAGCGCCAAAAATGTGTTCTGTGAATACGGAACAGTGTTTTAATATGATTTCGCGTATATGGGCGCCGTGGCTGGCTCGAATAAAGCAAGATCTGGAAGTACCGTATAACGCGACAAATGTTGGCTTCCAAGTTCTCTATCGTCTCTGGTTTATTGGCGTAGACTGGCGACTTCACATATACCCACAGAAAACAATCCAAAGGTGTTCACACGATCTTGTAGGCCAATTCACAGGTCCATTATACGCTCATCGAATGTATTCTTCAATAAATAGATTGTGACGCGCGCTGTGTGCCATGTCGCGCCGTCTTGCTGAAGTCGCAGCTCTTCCACATTAATGCCATTCAATTGGGGAACGAAAAAGTCAGTAATCATGGATCTGTAGCGCTTAATTGCTTGTATGATTGCATAATTGTATTCGCTAGCTTGATGTCACTTGTGACATTTCAAATATGCGCGGGGGCACCGAGCGCTACCAACAGATCCGGGTGGACGCGGAGACTTCCCCGAGGGCTGGCAGTGTGGAGCGAGCGCCGGACGGCGTTTGGCCGTAAAAATTGAGAAAAGGTTATATCTACAAGGCATATTTAAACGCGGTGAATTCGGGAGATATCTGGACTCCGATTTACCCGCGTCAAGGAAATTGAAACGAGTCAAAGCCTCTGAAGGCGAGATGAAATTTTAGACCGGGTGTGTGACAACTTGAAGACGGGCGCCACTACAACCTTTCGCATGACTAAAGTATCAGTGAAATTGCAAACAGAGTGTTCTTATTGTTTCAGACCATTACAGACCACATACATGTGCTGGCGTTCGTTCCATCGGTGTAAGCGCGTCACGTAACACACTGTCATTCCATATTCTCTACAGTTGGTTCGAAACGACTTTAACTCGTATGCGTCTTGGAATTCCTGCTGCATGTGCATACTAGAACACGTTTTTCCATAATAAGATTATAATAAATAAGAATTTCTATGTTATTTCAAGAAGTGACACAAACACGGCGTAGTTTTTTCTCTTAAGGTATTCACACAAACCAGCTTGGCACGTTTTATACTTGACTAATTATTCCATTTGATATATTAATTTAAAGAGGAAAAATATGACAATGTTCTTCAATACGGTATTATTGGATGGGGAGGTGCATATAAAACTTCAATGTCACAATGATGATAAAAATTATTCTAAAAAAAAAAAAAGACTATCCAAGTATACAACTTTTCACAGATTTTCAAAATTAAAAATCAATTAAATTTTATAAGCGAATTCCGATCTGCAAGATAAAGAGATCGAATTGATATCCCAAAACTAAAATACACCGCGATATATTTATCAAGGCATCAAATATTTGACCAATCGTAAATTTGTAAATGAAGTAAAAAAAATATGTACACAGACTAACTGAACTTCTTCTCTATACCTAAGTATACCTCTCTAAGCCTGAAGTATAGCTAGACATTTCAGCATAATTGGATATAACAACAGGACGGAGCTCCATCTCACACAGTCAGAAATACAATCAAAATTAATGTATTAATTATAAATATATACATATAAAATCAATTTGGTCGAAAAATATTGTTTTTGCGTCACCGGGATTCGAACCTGGATCTCTATTTCCAATCCGGGGAAGTGCACTACCATTGTGCTATAACGCCAGTATTTTTCTTGACAAATTTTCGAACCTATATGTTACATTTTTCAAATTAATACACCTGTCGTTCCATTATTTGAAAGCCATCTACATTATTTTTACAGAATCTCAAATACCTTTGAGTAAACCGACTGCAGACGCCAGAATTATCAATTCATTTTTATTAAATTTTGGACACATTGATACAACATATATTATTAGGTTCAAAAATTTGTCAAGAAAAATACTGGCGTTATAGCACAATGGTAGTGCACTTCCCCGGATTGGAAATAGAGATCCAGGTTCGAATCCCGGTGACGCAAAAACAATATTTTTCGACAAAATTGATTTTATATGTATATATTTATAATTAATATATTAATTTAGTATTTAAAATATCACAGAGCTATGTTCTGAATAATTACAACTTCACAATAAGAATGTGTTTTCCTTAATAAGAAATACAATCAACTTTCTCCGTCGTGAGAATGTTAATTATAATATATTCACGTATGTCTGATAAATAATAAAGTAAATAGGTAATCTTTGTTTTAAGGGAAGATTTTTTTTAGGCTAAGCTAAACAATTTTAATTCGTTCATTTCCCTGGTTTGTTAATAATGTAAACAATGCCTTCCTTGATCTGAATGGTCAATCTAAATCGGTCATCGAACACTTGAAAACCCAGACTGAGCTGATCGGTGACGACCCCTATGGCTTCCTATCCTTTAGGGCACAATGTCAAAGTGACACGGTATATTTAGATATCCATCAGATCTTATATTTAAAAGTACAATGTCCTAGATATAAGACTGGTTCAATATTTCCATACTAACAACAACTCTCCCCAAGCAATAAATCATGGACACAACACAAGACAAACAACAAACATCTACACACCAGTTCCGAGAGCAACAACGACATTTTAACAAAGACTCTACATGTTCCTAGCTCCGAAACTGTACAACACACTTAATACTAACTGGAAATCCAATAAGATTACACAAATATGGACCCAATCAGGTAGAGATGAATCAGAAGCATGGCTATCCAACATTCTGATATAATTTATACAATACCTTCACTAATAATCCACTAATCCTATAACATTCCCACTACATATATTTCTATTATATTTTTATTTTTTTATGTATATTTGTAATTCTCTTTTTATTCCTCTCGATAAATAAATAACACCACAACAGAACGAAAAAATAATAAAAACTGTCCACTTTAACACAGACTTCAGTCTAGCAAAGTAGTCAGGACAACGCTGTATATATCAGAGGTGAAGTTTACTCCACCCCACACAATAAACTATGAGTATAATATATATATATTAACATTTGTTTCTTCTCTATGAGAGTAAGACTCGCGTATAGAGAAGGAGTATATTCGAGTTCAGTTAGTCTGTGTACATATTTTTTTTACTTCAGTTACAAATTTACGATAGTCCGTAATTGTTCTAATTGTGATGGGGAGATTGTTAAAAAATTTGACGCCTTGATAAATATATCGCGGTGTATTTTAGTTTTGGGATTTCAATTCGATCTCTATATCTTGAAGATCGGAATTCGCTTCTAAAATTTAATTGATTTTTAATTATGAAAATTTGCATTTTTTTGTATATGTCTACTATGTGAAAAGTTGTATACTAAAAACAGAGATGATAAATTTAACAATTCTGGTGTCTTTAAACTCAGTGCTGCATTTTATATTGGTAAAACGGGCAGAAATTTTAATATAACAGTAAGGGAGCATTTGAGATGTTTGAACAATAGTGGGTTTTCAGAATTTGCTAATCATTTCATAGAAAATGGTCATGGTTTGGATAATTTGGAATCATTGGAGATAAAATCATATATTTGTTGTAAAATTTACATTGCAGTTTTTATTCATACATTATTTTTAACCACAGTAAGAATTGAATTTAATAGATCGACCGGTGACATCCTGATGAAGGAAAATGGTGTTCCATTTCACAAATCTGTTGGTGTATTAAATTCAACTCATAAAGTGGGTGGTTAAAAACAAAGTTTTAAATCATTTATATTGAGGTTAAATCTTAGTTATCACTCATCGTCACAATCACAGTCGTATAACTGTAATATAATGTATAATAACAAATCTATTATAATACAATAGATCCTAAAACATAGTCCACAGTCTTAGGACGCGTTAAACCCTAGTAAAATAATAACTCACAGATTTCAGTCCAATTTCCGATGCCAAGAGTTGAGAAAGTATTGTCCGAAAAGGTATCAACAGAATTACTGATGCTTAGGGTCACCGGTAGACCCATTTGTCAAGGTCCCACGGCAACACTGGTTCACCACTGTCTGATCTCTCTCCTCGCACTGACAGCCGGTGGGCTGGCAGCCCAGGATGCAGCTGAGAGTCCGTGAAGTTATAATTATCATATTTCCGTATAACAAACATAAGCGATAGCAAACTATCGGCTATCGAAGTCATATATCAATCTTATTTATTTATCAATTATTAATCAGAGTCTGGCAAGGATGCAACGGGGTAAAATCAATTCGATTTCAGTGCCAATATGATAACTGAATATGCTATTGAATATGATAACTGAATATTCTATTGAATATGATAACTGAATATGCTATTGAATATGATAACTGAATATGCTATTACAAAACTGATTGAACACACTACCACAAATGCGGATAAGGGACGGAAAGTACTAGACTATTATATCACACTCTTTGCTTATAAATAAACTTAATTATATTGGTATCACTGGCAGTCGCTTGAATTGGTTCAGAAATTATCTTGAAAATAGGAAAAAAACTATAAAAATCAACGGATCCATTTGGTAATATGTGCTATAATTACATCAAAATGAGTTTAACTATATCAACAATAGCTTCAATACTTTGCTAATTTACTTACTTACCTATTTACCTATGTAGCGACCGGAATTCAAATCCACCGCCATCTCAGTCGGCATCGACGCTAGCGACAGCGCTGCCGGCTGCTGCCACAAGCCTAGCTCAGAATTCACCGCTAGGCAGTCTCTCCGGTTTCATCGTTCTACAACGGCGATCTCTCCAGCCCGGGAGCGCCGAGCGAGACTGCCAAATCGCTTCACATCATTTCATTTCGTAATATACACGCACCTTCTACATTTCCATTCATTCATTTCATTCTATGTCTTTCTTGTTTTCATCATAATGTAATAAAACTTCAACGCGCAAACAAACAAACATCTATCTTTCATTTAACCACCGACATAACCCCTAAACCTATATTACGTTGTATTACAACAATTTCCCGTCGCCATCTTTGACTATACATTTCCCCATTGTTTATATTTGGGTTTTCCAAATTGTCGCCCAGAATTACAAAAATAGACCGAATTCTGATCAAAAATTTGCCAATTGAAAAACGTCGAGGTGCTAGGGAAATTATCAAAGAGTTTCAGAACAAGGCCTGGAGTATAGCTAGACATTACAGCTATACGGAGTTCCATCTCACACAGCCAGAAATACAATCAACTTTCTTCGTCGTGAGAATATTAATTTCATCGAGCCGGGCGTGTGGCCACCGAACAACCTACTATATGACGCAATATGGGGTGTTTTGACGATTTCTGATTGGCTAAATATTGTGCAAAAAAAAACATTAAGAATTATAATTAATTATATCATGTTTTGAAATAACTCATCTCATCACATAACTATGTGGGATGCAGTAAAAATCCACCTCTGATATATAATGCAGTGTACTAGCTACTTCACTAGTCTGTCGTCTGTCATAAAGTAGACAGTTTTTTTTTTTAGTGCTGTTGTGGTATTATTTGATTAAAATTAAAAACAAAGACTAAGATTCCACAAAGATATAAAAAAAATTAAGACAATAAAAAAATGTAGAATCTAACGTGAATTATTCGTGTATTTTATTGTGATTACGTTAGATCATGTATTCAGTCCATATTTTCTCAGTTAGTGTTAAATGTGTTGTACAGTTTAACGTTGAAATAGAATATCGCTGTTGCTCTCGGAACTGGTGTGTAGATATTCATTCATTGTCTTGTATGTAAACATGTATGGATGTGAGACCTGGAGCTGGCAGAAAATGAACGAAAGTAGACTGAATGCAATAGAAATGAGATGACTTATACGTATATGTGGCAAATCTATTTATGACAGAATAAAGAATGGAGAAATAAGGAAAGAATGTAAAACTAACGTTAGTACAGTGAGTAAGATTAAGAAAGGATCACTTAGGTGATTTGGTCATATGGAACAGATGAATGAGGAGAGAATGGTGAGAAAGATATATGACGCAAGTGTTGATGGCACCAGAAATAGAGGACGTCCGCGGAAGACTTGGCACGACCAGGTAAATCAGTTAATGGATCTCTTTCCAAACCGAGGAAGGTGCATAATCCAACTATGCTACAGCGACGATATTTTTAGCGACAAATTTTCGAACCTATATGTTACCTTTTTTTGATATTAATACATTTAATCGTTCCCTTATTTTTACGGAATCTCAAATATCTTTGAGTAAACTGATAACAGACGCCAGAATTATCAACAATATTTTTCGATAAAATTGATTTTATGTGTTAATATCTTTCTAATTAATATTTAAAATATCACAGAGCTGTGTTCTGAATAATTACAACTTCACAATAAGAATGTGTTCTCCTAATGATTGTAATATTATTTTTGGTGCTCCTCCCCAAACTAAAATCGCACGGTTAATTAAAGAGTTGCAAGGTACACCGATCATAAGATCGTATGCATTGGCCATTTTGTTTTTCAACGGTGTCTATTATCGTAGCTCGGTAAGTCAATCGTATTCTATCCATCCTTCTCGAAAAACTCTAGCCGTTCGTATAATATTCAATCACCATTTCTATGGACAACTAAAGAAATTACACATTGCTATCTGACAGCTGACGTCTACATTTTTCGTACATTTGTCGAGATACTTTCTAAATGATACGAAATATTTGATATATTATTCCATCTGTACTGTGATACACAGCTTTGAAACATCTCCGAATGGCGACCGTTTGTAAAAAGGTGGAATACAGCCGTAAAAGGGGCACCCATTCGTATTATTAGTGAAGGTTTGTTTTGAATTTTATTTAAATGTTGTATCTTAATACGTTCGCGTGAAAAATTTGTTTAAAGTAATCGTATTTGTGGTACAATATGATTATTTATTTTTGATACAAATATAATGACGATTATCTGAGATATCAAATGAGTTGGAATTTAAACATTTTTTGTTAGTTGGTTTCAAATTCAAATGTGCATTAACTACATAGACTGTGCGTTAATTATTAAATTAAATTAAATTGTCTTAATTGTATTATTTTATAATCAATTTGAAGAGGATGTTAAAACTGAATATGTTTATTTAGCGAGTATGCGCTCTGCCATCTTAGCTTCCTCACATTAGATAGTGGTGTCGAATTGTCATTCAAGTATACAATGCTGAATTTTTTGTATCATATGTATTCCACGCTTAAAATATTTAGTGTGTAGTGTGGTGGTAAGTGTCCCCGTTTGTCACGCAGGAGTTCGATTTCGGCATTTAATTGAATTAAATGATATTTTTTCGAAATAGAAAAAATATTTGAAGGGGTGTCTGAGCGACCCTTTTTTAATAATGCTCCCTGCATTTAGTCCACTTTGCTACCGGGACTCCAGTACGTACCCCTCTAATGGATGGATATAAATGAAACAATGTTATAACTCTACTTGAGTTTATTAGCACTACTCGAGTTTCGAGAGAAACAGTAACTCTCATCGACAGGTGAAGTATTAAACTGACTGCACATAAATATATAAGACAAGGCTTAGGTGGTAGACATACAAGTAATTAGGTACTGCCAGATGAAGAGGGAGGGTGCGGAGTTACTGGTGGATGGTGGAGGGGTGGTTGTAACGGGAATATTGAGAGGAGAGGAGATGAGTTAGAAAATTTAATATTGTTTAACAGATCTCCGAGTTCAAATTCCTTTTTATTTCTAAAATTATTCATTTTATTACCTTTACGCGTGGTCCATGATGTGGTTCGCGAATTCGGAAAAGTTACCAAAAGTACGCTTTTACTTTAGCAACTGCTGCAATAGTTAACATTATTTAACAGCTTAATATTTCCCAGATAATAATTTCACACCTCGCCTACCACATTACAGTAATTTATTTAAATTTAACCGTTGATTTCAGATATATTTCGAACAGAAACCAAAATAACAAATAAAGATAAAACAGTCATTGTTTTTTTAAGTAACATGGACTTGTCCATGTCGAATATCTTTAAAGTCAAGTCTGAACCGGTAGAGGACAATATCAAAGACGTTGTGCTGTATTCTGATGAAGGCATATCACACCCTGACGTAAAACAAGAGTGCTCGGAGTACTCTAGCGACGTCGACCAAGGTAAATGCATCAATTTATTCAGTGGACCTGCCTGTAAAATTGCATTAGAACCTTGATATTAATTACCCATACTTCCACATATATATTTTCCATTAAATATAATAAAAAATAGCTTCGTCTCTATTAGATATCTAGTATTTGGTTAATAACAGTGCCTTTGTAGGCGAAAATCCGGTAATTGTGTGTTCTTGAACATATTCAAATATTAACGGATGAATGTAAATGAAACAATGTTATTACTCTACATGAGTTTATTAGCACTACTCGAGTTTCGAGAGAACAGTAAATCAAGTAGTGTTAATAAACTCAAGTAGAGTAATAACATCGTTCCATTATGATGAAACTCTACAGAGTTAACGCCGGTTCTATTAATAATATATTCAAATATTGTTTATTAAATTGTTTCCAGACGGATTGGACAAATTGGAAGGTAACGGCGCGCTTTCGAAACCTCTCACAACAAAAGAAATATTTAAACAAAAGAAAAAAAGTCGACAGATTAAAACTAAACGTCTGAAATACACGGCAACGTTGCCGAGTTTGTCGCCTATTGAAAGTCACATCAAGAAACCATTCCCGTGTTCCCTGTGCAGTTATTCATGTTCGAGAAAACAACATTTAAAAATACACATGCTCACCCACACCGGCGAGAAACCCTTCTCATGTTCCGAGTGCGGTTTTCTGTGCTCCCGAAAGCAGCACTTGCAGAGGCACATGCTCACGCACACGGGGGAAAAGCCGTTCAAGTGTACGCAGTGCGACTTCTCGTGCTCCCAGAAGCAATCATTAAAAAGTCACATTTACACGCACACCGGCGAGAAACCGCTGTCTTGTTCCGAATGCAGTTACACGTGTTCTCAGAAACAGGCGTTAAACAGGCACACACTCACGCACACTGGAGAGAAATCGTTCTCATGTTCCGTGTGCAGTTACGCCTGTTACCGAAAATACGATCTAGTGTGTCACACTCTAACACACGCTGACAAGAAACCATTTTCATGTTTGAAGTGCAGTTATACATGCACGTTGAAATCATACTTAACGAAACACATGCTGACGCACACCGCAAACAAAGCGTTCTTTTGTTCCGAATGCGATTATACATGTTTTCGAAAGCTGTCTTTAAAAAATCACATTTTCACACACATTGCAGAAAAACCCTTCTCTTGTTCTGTATGCGCGTACGCGTGTTCTCAGAAACAGAATTTAAAACGTCACATGCTAACGCACGCCGGTGAAAAACCATTTGCGTGTTCCGAGTGCGTGTATGCTACGTATCGCAAACATAATTTGGTGCTTCATAAGCTGACGCACTCGGGAATGAAACCGTTTTCTTGTGCACAATGCAGTTACACGTGTGCCTTGAAATCGAATTTGAATAAACACATTCTTACCCACGCTGAAGAAAAACCTTTCTCGTGCACCCTGTGCGAGTATGCGTGCTATCGGAAACACGATTTGGTTTATCACACGTTCACGCATACTGGAGAGAAACCGTTTTCTTGTACAGAATGCAGTTACGCCTGTTACAGAAAGCGAAATTTGGTGCTGCATTCTTTAACCCATACAGGAAAAAAACCGTTTTCGTGTTGTCAGTGCACCTATACATGCTCGCTGAAGTCAAATTTGAAGAAACATATGATAACACACACGGGAGAGAAGCCGTATTCATGTACCGAATGTAGTTATGTTTGTTCTCGCAAAAATTCTTTAAATAAACACGTTCTCATTCATTTGAGTGAGAAACCATTTTCGTGTTCCGAGTGCACTTATGCGTGCGCTCAAAAACAAAAGTTAAAACGACACATGCTGACGCACGGTGATGTCAAACCCCTCATCGGCTTCACAGATGTAGGGTGTTAATAATATAATAATAAATACTAATTAAATGGATTAATTATAAAGATATACATATAAAATCAATTTGATCGATAAATATTGATGTTGTGCTACCGGAATTCGAACCTGTATCTCTTTTCCAATCCGGGCATGTCGCTGTAGCATTACCAACTATGCTACAGCGACGATATTTTTAGAACCTTTTCAAATTAATACATGTATCGTTCTATTATTTGAAAGCCATCTACTTTATTTTTACGAAATCGCTTATACCTTTGTGTAAACTGATAGCAGACGCCAGAATTAACAATTCATTTTTATTATATTTAAAATATCACATATGTGTTCTGAATAATTACAACTGCACAATAAGAATGTGTTCTCCTTAATAATATAATAATAGATACTGTTCCGTATTTGAAAAAACACACTTTAGCGCGTTATCGCAATATCGGGCGCAAAAATTATTATTGTCACATGCCCGCGTCCAAATTTCTTACCATGACCTATCCTAATGCTTGCCCGCCAGCGTGAAATGTGACCTTGACGCCAGCAGACGTCAACTTGAGCGATAGTGTGTCCGATCTCGACATCGCGATAACATTCGCGGTGTGGACCCTTTCAGCTCCAGTGCACCAGCACTGTGTTTTTGTGATCCTGTGATTTGTATGCACAGTGTGTATTATTTGTGTGTGCCGTGGATGGAAACTGACATCGCCATCTCCAGTAGGGAGCGCAGATCGGCTCATCCACGTGCCATTATTGTGTGATTTTTGGCGGCGATTTTTTGCCAAACTGCATGGCAAGGAATGTCTTTTACATGGATAAACATTTTTTTTTTATAAATAAAATATAACAAGGGGAAAAAAATTAGATAGGGAGATGTTAAATGAATTACTTAGAAAGATATAAGAAAAAATCAATCTTTCGAAAGGATATACAATTTTTATAGGGTGTAAGAGTCCCAGTCAACAGTGTTTTATGAATGGATATCTGAATATAATATAATATTACAAAGATATAAAAAAAAAGATAAGAATATGTTCTTTTACTTTGTATTTTAAAGTGGTCATTGGTGTCGCATCATTTTTAAAAATGTTTAATAGGCCTTTACTGATTATTCTTGGCACAATACATTCTCTCGTTCTCTCACCGTACACATTGTTCGCGATCGGTGCTCTCTTGGTTCGACCAGACGATCTGGTTGAATAGTTATGGTGTGATTCACATTATTTATCAACTCTTGGAATATTATAGCATATGTTACTTTTTTGTCAACTGGTAATATTTTGCATATAATTTACTATAATCACCTTTATACAAACACTTCGTTATGTTATCTACTATAAGTTTTAAAAATCTTAATTGTAACTGTTTAATTTTATTACTGTATGTTTTATATGTCAGTCCATTGCTACTCACTCCATAACTGATAACCGAGTCGACCATCGCGAAGTACAGTGAGTACAGTGTAACCCGAGAGGTACATAATCTTAACATATAAAATGCACTTACCGTGGATGAATAGCAAATGTCAGTTGAACGGATAAGACACCAGAGAAGTAACTGTTAGTCGGTCCAGCGGGTGTCGGACTTTCTTCTTCCTCGTGATCCACCCCAACAGCTATCTTCCCTTCTTGCAAGTTGCCCAAAAATTGAAGAATTCGTCTCAGGCAAATGGTTAAGAGCCTGTCTTTGACCTTCAGTTCCTGCAGAATGGAGATTTCTCGTGATCGGAGATCGTGTCTTCTCTCCCTTAAATAACAATGGATAATTTGTATAGCGCTATTTTCGTAAAAAATTTCACCTCAAGGCCTCCCTTGCCTTCAGAATCCATGATTCCGCACCATAAAAATATAATGTGTCAGAAAACTGACGAATACATAATACGTCACACTCGTTACCATGGTGACTGCACATTTTATTAAAATAAATATAAACTTGCGCGCTCAAAAATTAGAATATGTGATTTTAGTAACAATTTTTTTTATACAAACCTTTTGGGGGTTAGGTTAGGTGGTTAAATGAAATAAATGTTGTTGTGTGTGAGGTTTATTATGAGTATGATGATATAAACAATGAAGACAGATAGAATTAAAGAATGAATGAAGATGTAGAAGGTGCACGTGTATTATGAAATAAAATGAAGCGAATTGGCGGTCTTGCTCGGCGCGCGTGGGCCAGCAAGACCGTCGTTGTGAAACGATGAAACTGGAGAGACTGCCTAGCGGTGAATTATCAGCAGCCGGCAGCAGTGTCGCTAGCGTCGATGCCGACTGAGATGGCGGTGGATTTAAATTCCGATCGCTACAAACCTATTGCCTATCAAGACAAAGTACAATGCTATGCAAATGTTTTCTATCAAATGAAAATTTAAAATGTCAAGTGCACTGCCATCTTACTGTTCCTCTAGTATACCGTGTTGACGAGTTGTCGTATAAGTGTATAATGCTGATTTTTCTGTATGATAATGTAATACAATGTTGTATATTTTTAACATCAAATTGTGATTTTGATATGTAATTTATTTTTTTGTTGAACACGGTAATACTAATAAACTCGAGATCGAGTAATATGTAAACTGTTATTTTCACATCACACTAATATCTCAGCAGCATAATGGTTGGTATCCCCGCCCGTCACGCGGGTGGCTGGGTTCGGAGAGATTTTAATTTAATTTATTTAACTAAATTAATAAATATTTTTTCTATTGAAAAAAACATGTATGCAGGGGTGGTACAATACATGTGACTGAGACATGTAAAAAATATATATATATTTGGAAATTCTTTTGTATATAATGTAATATATTAAAACAAAACAACATGTCAATAATATTTTTTATTTCTATTAATTTTTCTTCATTCTAATTCATTAGTTACTCTGCAAGCGCTGATGCTGGAGCGGAAATTGTAGCGAAGCGGCCACAATAGCTGTGGTTTCACACAGCGCACGCCACAATCTATTTATTGAAGGAAACATTCGATGAGCGCATAATGGACCTGTGAATTGGCCTCCAAGATCTTGTAATTTAACGCCTTTGAATTATTTTCTGTGGGGATGTGTGAAGTCGTTAGTCTACGCCGATAAACCAGAGACGATAGACGACTTGAAAGTCAACATTTGGCCCCAAGTGCTCCAAAAAGTGTTCGAAAATTGGACTTCCAGGACTTGCTTTATTCGAGCCAGCCTCGGCGCTCATATGCGCGAAATCTTCTTGACTATACCCCTCCACTTTTTACGGTATTCTGCAGATCTGAGGACATCACTAAAGAAGTACCTGACGCCTTTTACACTTCTTCCTCTTCTTACTCTTCCTCTTCGTCCTTAGATGTGGTCTATCAAACAAGCCATCTTCCTTTCTCCCAAGATTCCCAAAAAATTGTAGGATTCGTTTGAGGAAAATGGTTACGACTGTTCTTGATGTTCAGCTCCTGCAGCATGGAGACATTCGTGCGTCTCCAGCACCACATCTCAAAACCAACAACTCGTTCATAATTCAACACTACATAGAATGTACCAGAGACAGTACAAGTCTAGTCTTGATTGTTTTGGATGTACCGCGGTCTTTTCATCCTTTAACAAGTCTGGACATAGAAGACCTTATTAAAATTTGTTCAGCTAGTGCTCCAAGTGCACAAACAGTAGTCTGTTTGTGTTAAAACACACAACACTTAAGTTAGTTCACGCTAATTTATGCACATGCGTGCAGTGCTTTTTTAAATCACACTTCGAAGAACACCTGTAACTGCAGTCTTCACAGGAGAAAGGTTTCTCTCCCGTATGCGTAAACATGTGAAGTTTAACATGAGCTTTACGCGAACTCGAATAACTGCACAGTTTACAGCAGAACGGCTTCTCCCCGGTGTGCGTAAACATATGCGTCTTTAAGTTTGATTTGTTAGAACTTGCATAACTACACTCTTTACATTTAAAGTGCTGCCCGACCGTGTGGGTGATCAAATGGGTCTTCAAGTGCTGCTTTCTTAAACACTTAAAACTGCATTCGCTGCACGAGAATAATTTATTATGCGTGCGCATGTGAATTATTAAATGACTTTTCGTTAAGCATTTCATACTGCACTCATCACAGGAGTACGGCTTGTCTCCTGTGTGAGTAAGCGTGTGTCTCTTCAAAGAAGTGGTCTGCGCGCACGTGTAGCTGCACACGTCACACGACAATTTCTTATCACCGGTATGCGTGACCATGTGATTGTTTAAATACGATTTCAGAGAGCAAACGTAGCTGCACTTGTCGCACGAGAACGGCTTCTCCCCAGTGTGGGTGAGCATGTGCCTATTCATAGATACTTTGTAATACGTGGAATAGCTGCACGCATCGCAAGATAATTTTTTTCCACCAGAATGTACAAGAACGTGGTTGTTTAACTGTGTTTTTCTAGAACATTTATAATGGCACACACTGCACGAGAATGGCTTCTCGTGCGACAGTAAATGGCTCTCCAAGTAAGGCTTTGAAGCGCATTTGAAACTACATTTAGCACATGCGAACGGTTTCTCTTTTGAATGTGTAAACATGTGTTTTTTTAAACGGGATTTCAGCAACGTTCTGTAACTGCATTCACGACAAGAGAAGTGTTTCTCACCAGCATCGCCGATTTCAGCCATTAATCTTACGTCGTTTCCTTTAGCGTCAGTCGCGGAGAATCTCCTATCTTGTGCTGCGCGAGTCTTTAAGCACTGGGCCTTACGTTCTGAAAGCAAGTAAATAACATAGTTTTGTAAGCAAAATATATATTATTAGGAGAACCTCCAATATTGTATTTCTTTATCTTTCAATATAGTATCTCTTATCCTACAATATAGTATTGCGTTTTTCACTTTTATTATAAAAAATGAATTTTTACTCGTTTTTTAAATTTCTTTTTTCTTATTTCACTTTTTCGAATATAGTATTTCGTTTCTCATAAATGATGATAATAAGGATTTTTTGAGAGGTGGGGTCTACTCTATCCCACACAATAAACTACCAGTATATACTTAATAGCTATCTTATGTTTATCATGTTATATTATAATATATTCAACAACATTACAACAAAAACATGTATGTCAGTAAAGTCTAATAAATAAATCTATGGGTTAAAGTAGATTTCTTTCTGCTAATAAATAAAAGGAATTTACCTCACTCTTGTGTGTGTTCTTTGTAGCGTTTTGAGAAAACTTCAAAAGGCTAGTGAAGAAATCGTTTCGATCCAACTTCTATAAACCTTAAGATTTCTGAAAACGTCAAAACCTGTGAAACCATAGATAAACTACCTAACGAGCGGCTGTAAGAACCAGCCTTTCCAATATTGTTTTATAGACCATTGTATCATAGACAATAATACAATATATCTAAAGATAAAAAATGCATGCCATGATGACAGCTCAGCGTGATCCGAAGAGATCTGTGCTGGAGATTCCGCTACGTAAATGTAGGGTACCAGCAGGAAGTTGGAGATGGCATAGGGGGTGAATGATACAGTTTTTGACCGTTTATTTATAAACTTTGAATCTATATATTTTGTGTAAAAATTGACAATACCAATACTTAATTTCACTTTCGGATACTTAAATGCTGTAAAGCTTCAGCCCAGCTAACATGAGAATGGATGAAGTGGTTCCCAAGATTAGAATTACGTACTCACCTTTAAATATCAAATTTTCTCTCCTTCACTTGAAGAAAATGTATAAAATATTAAAATTAAATGATTTTCAATACAATAAAATAGGGAAATAAATTTCTATAAGCATTGAAAGAGGTTTTTTTATTTTAACACAATCGTATATTATAAAATAAGAAACGTATTTAATGTTAGTATTTAACAAATAGATTCCATAATGAATAATTAATCGAATATACAATATTTTCTAATTCCGGCATTCTAATAAAATTGTAAAATGGCACCATAATTTTTAGTCAGTAGAGAAATCATTGTATTATAATAGATCAAGAAATTAAGAATCGATATGTATGCACAAGCAGAGGAAACATAACTATGTCCTAATTTATGTGAATCCTAATCTCGTTTGTCCTGACAGCGACTGAAGGACTATCCGCCGTGAAGGTGTGCGTCACCGCCAGGGAGGATTGGACTCCAGGTCAGAGGTCTACTGCCCCGCGGCTTTTCAGCAGAGGATCTCACTATGATTTCCAGTCTACAAAACAGTACCACAAATTAAACATATATATTTAAGAAGTTTATTATAGGTTATGTGTGTCTAAATAAATATTAAAAATAATTTTAAAAAATTAATTATTTTGATTTTTAATGCTTATTCTAGTATAATGTGTAAAAAAATATTTTACAAGTAAAGACAGTCCTATGTTCTGAATAATTACAATTTTACAATAAGAATGTGTTCTCCTAATAATACCTTATTTTGTTTAGAATTTATGATATATCTATGTATATCTAAAGTATATATAATGTTAAGGGAAGAATGGGAACATAATTGTGACATGGACTTAGCTCAGAGCGAAGAGTCATTTGTTGTATTTTAAGCTGAATAACCAACTGAAGCATACCCACCGAGCCCCAGCTCAGGAGTCAGGAGATGACAACTCAGTGCCACGAAGAGGACAAGATTAGATCTCTATCTATGATGATGGAATTATAAGGAATGTTCCACTCACCGCCTGAATTGTTCGTCGAAGTTACTGCTGTAGAACGGGTCCATGTCCACGGGGTAATTCAAGTGAACCTGAGGACGCCCCAGCGTTCATCTCGGTCCTGTAACACGGAAAGGAACAAGAAGAGTCAGCCTCGATGCACATTACAATCAGAGATATAAAAATTCTGGGAAACTGACATAAATTAAATAATTCATAATAATAATTCTAGCGCCGTTGCACAGTTCTGGATGCTACCACGCGACGTCACCAGAGCACTGTAGTCCTCGACTGGGCTATTATTCATTTATTGCTACTACAATTGTTAGCCATTGTTTTAATCTATCGTTCTATTCAAGCCATACTTGGCTCAATTATTATGGTGGATTCATTTTGCCTAAAGACGTCGGTTAAACGAATCTATGAACAATGCAGCATATAGCATATCATATCACGGTAACAGCATAACCTAAGTCTATACCAACAGCACGCCACTGATATACTGATGATGAATCCTGACTGCGTGTAAAACACATTCGATAGTGATAAATCTAGGTCCGGGTCATTTATTGACAATACGACGTGTCACTCTAGTAAGACATATCACCACTAACTGGATAGATGAAGCTTGCAGCTGCATCCTGTAGACGACCTATCACGCTGATGTGGAGGCGGAGTAGTCTGGCGTGTCTAGACAGACACAGAAGTAAATATGAAAGACGGTTTTATTTTAGAATACAACATTTTTTTCTTACCGACTGTACACACTGAGGTGATATTCTCCTATTGGAGATATTAGGCCCTCCAGCTTGGACCTAAACATAAAATACATTCCAATATGAGTGTTAGCTCTGTGGCACATGAGATAGCACTGCATCCAGTACCGTGTCCCCGTCGACCGTGCAGTGCCGGACCTACAGCTGACAATGGTCAAATTTCATTCATGATTGAATTTCATTAAATAAGAGCAGTAGTAGCATTTTATTATAGTAAAAAAAGTTACTGAAGTAAAAAAATTTTGCGAAAACGGGTTGTTTGATCGTTAGTAAAAAAATATTTACTACTACGAAAGTACATCCCGTAGTAAACTCATTTTACTCTGCGATATTCGATAGTAATACCGAGAATCGATAGTTAAATATGGCGGACTCTTCACAGCTGTTCCAACAGTCATCTGACACACTGATAGTTAGATAGTTGCACTATAGGACAAGGAATCATTCACTATCCCGCTATTCTAGTGATGATGTATAATCTCGTTGTTTAATATACATTATTCACATATTTAATAAGTGTAATAATGTATATATATATATAAAGTGATCACTTAAGCCAGCAGAGACAGGTCATAAGCCCTGTAATCACCCCATACTCCTATATATTTATCATTCAATATAATAAAAATAGCTTCGTCTCTATGAGACATCTGATATGTATTTAATAACAGTATCGTTATAGGTAAAAATTCAGTAATTGTGTGTTCTTGGACATATTCAAATATTGCTAATATAAGAATATCTTCTAATATCAATTAGAAAGATATACGTATAAAACCAATTTTATCAAAAAATATTGTTATTGCGCCACTGGGATTCGAATCTGGATCTCTTTCCTAACCGGGGAAGATGCATTATTCAACTATGCTACAGCGACAATATTTTTAGCGACAAATTTTCGAACCTTTTGATATGAATACATTTAATCGTTCCATTATTTGAAAGAGCCATCTACCTTATTTCTACAGAATCTCAAATACCTTCGAATCCCGGTGTCGCAACAACAACATTTTTCGATAAAATTGATTTTATATGTATATATTTCTAATTAATATATTTAATTAGTATTTAAAATATCACAGAAGAATAATTACAACTTCACAATAAGAATGCGTTCTCCTTAATAATATCATCCTTTACTTTACATTTCAAGGCATTTTAGTAAAATAATTGAGCGAAGATCATCTCAAATAATTAAGTAAAGCAAAAGATGGGGATACTTCTGTACCAGGAGTTAACACCTCTGGCTGCAGGAGTGCGCCAGACCGCTTCCGTGATGTTTCTTCTGACTGGTCTTCAAGGACGCGCTTCATATATTGAAGAATATTTTAAATTTAACCTTTACTATACCGTGATATAAAATACCCAAACGCAGCCACACTGTCAACTCGTGTTACCGGAAAGAACGTTTCGAAAAAATGTTTTTATTAGCATTCAATTTAGAAAAAAATATTTATTTATTTTATTTTATTTATTTATTTATATATATTTTGACATCCATATTTTTGTACTAACAGAGGTGGATACGTAATAAACATACATAATACATAGTTTATTGTGTGGGGTGGAGTAGACTTCACCTCTGATATATACAGCGTTGTCCTGGCTACTTTGCTAGACTAAAGTCTGTGTTAAAGTAGCCAGTTTTTTTTTCCGTGCTGTTGTGGTGTTATTTGGAATAAAAAGATAAATCAAATATGAATAAAAAAGTAAGAATATAATAAAAATATGTGGAGTGGGAGTGTTGAAGGACTAGTGAGTTATTAGTAAAAGAATTGTATACATTATATTAAATTGTTGGATATCCATGCTTAATTATTAATTACATAATTTAGAACATTTATTAAGTCCTATACAGTGTGTCCTTCCTTCGCTTAATTAGTGAGAAAGAGATAATTATATTTGTAGGTTTGTTGTCCTTTTAACTGTGAAAATAGTGTGTGATTATTGTCTTTCATATCACAAATTGTATTTTTACCAACGTATTCATTTATCAACAGATTGAATGGAAAAAATAATTGTTTTTGTACGATTCTCATAATTGGTTTTTCACTAGGCATTCCTAAGCGCTGATATTTTCTTTAGGATTATCTAAAATATTAATTTTATGTTGGATGTGTTTACCGAAATATTACAGGTTTGATTATGATGGTAGACCCGTGTCACTGCACGGTTAATAAAGTACCTTCTCAATGCGCGTTGCCTCCTCCTTCAGCCGCAGGCTCTCCCGCTCCGCAATCCGTTCATTATCCATTGCCAGCCTTGCTGCTTCCTGCCGTCTCGTGACGTGTTTTCTATTCAAAGTGAAAAATAAATATATTGGCCTATGCCCACGAGGGTTAAGGGACATTCTGTATTCATCTAATTCACTACCCAGATATAAACAATTGTAATATATTTTTATTAGTGAAAATCGAAATACTAAATTGGAGGATATGAAAAAAAAAATAGTTTTTTTATTTTTTATTATTTATGAAAAACGAAATATTGTATTCGTAAAAGTGAAATATAAAAAAACGAGTAAAAATTCGTTTTTTATAATAAAAGTGAAAAAAAAAATTGTATCTGAAGCCTATAATAAATTATTTAAAATAATTTGTATTCACTAACACAAAGTATTACAAATTAATCACATATAATGCCAATTGAATGGTTTATAACTCTGTTCATTCGCAATTCTTAATCTTGATTTTAAGATTATAATAAAATATATTTCGTTTGTTCAAGAAATTTCAAAATCGAGGCAATTTTGTGGCACGAGGAAAATGCATCTAATGGTCGCGATTTTTTTTATAATGCTTGGTATTGTTTTAATTATAGAAAATAACATTCAGTTTACTAGTTGTACATTAGTATAAAGATCGTATCTAAGTAATAACTTTAAAAAAAGGTAAATATAGTGTATAGCTTCTGATATAAATGAATAATAAAAATTATAAAATTTCGTAAAATATTAAATATTTTTTAATGCACGCCCTTATCTGACGAACTCCCATCACTAGAATAGTGAGATATTGAATGATTTATAGTCGTATAGTGCAACTATCTAACTATCAATGTGACAGATGACTGTTGGAACAACTGTGAAGAGTCCGCCATATTTAACTATGGTAACTATCGAATATCGCATAGTAAAATGTGTTTACTACGGTATGTACTTTGGATAAGTAAATATTTTTTTACTAACGATCAAACAACCCATCCGGCGATCACCTATCCGGCTATTTGTTTAACACTCCCGTTCCGGAACGGGGTACAACATTACCCCAAATTTTTTTTTTTTAAAACTATTTATAAAATATTAATGATGTTGAGCTGGTATTAATTGTCACTCAAAAATATCCCAAAGAATGCGCAAAAAATATATAACAATAATGGATAGTAAAAAGAAGAGATAATTATATTTTTTCTTAGACAATCAGGACCATTCCCTTTATTACAGCAGATATGACGCACGTGTTTGAATGAGTCGCGTCTTACCTGTCTTACGTGTTTTTACTGTTGTCAGTGTGAGCTATCTCATTTTATGTAATATTCGTGAAGTTTTTATTAAAAAAAATTAAGTTATCTCTATTATTAAATATTATATTTAGTACTTACTGGTACTATTATTCCTAAACTTATTCTCCAAAAAATTATATATTTTCTTTGGCTATCATATAATATTTATTTTCCTTGTTTATGTTTGTAATTTTAACGAAAATATTTATGAGTAAATATTAAAATTCTATACAATTTGCACTTGTACGTATATAAAAATAATACGAATAATTTCATCATATTATTATACTGAACCGTAACTTTCAGAACACAGTTCATGGCTCATGCACGTGTGCGGTGTGTTCACGATCGCGCGGCACATCCAGTTACACAATTCTGCTCGCGTAGACAAATTTAATAGTATCTTGTTCGCATTGTATAAGAAATTTAATTAAAAATATGTCAGAACACGATCAAATCATTATACTTCGTTAAAACGGAAATTTGAACTGGGTCACTTTGTGCCCCACTCCGGTCCTCGAAGGTTGATGGTATTTAAATTCAATATTGACACTAGGAATGTTGACTAGACGACGCGTCATGGAGTGGAACGCCAAAGGCTCACGCGATAAAAGATGATTCTATTTACAAAGTTGTGATAAATAGTAAATATGTTTATTTAACCGCATAAATTAATATTTATATTATTGAAAAATATTTTGTATTATTACACTGTTAATCATCTGCATAATATTAAATAAAAATTACTCCTTAAAGAAGGTATTAACTTACTCGGTATCGTGACGCTCGGTCGTGAATTGTGGCGAATTATCTATTATAACCTTCCGCCTCGTGTTGTCGTTCCTCGCCTGAAATAAAACACGAATCAAAACAACGAATTATTAAACAACACCCTGTATGTTTTGCGAACCGTTTAGAATGACAGCACCAACACACGCACCTCTACCGACTCTCAGAGATCAAAGTCTCAGTGAGAGACTATCACGGACGCAGGCCTACACGTTATCAGCGTAGTTCGTAATAACAGTTTTCCAAAAAAACAATATAAATGCGTTGCCCAACTAGGCAAGAATGTTTTAAAGCAAGATGGCAAACAAATCATATTTCATATATACTAATATAAGTTTACCATCACGCCGTTTTCTGCGTGGGTAGGCAGAGAGGATAGAGCGTCACACTCTTTTGTCCAGACACAATTCTCGCCTCATACACATTCATATATCAAGCTCGCCAATTGTCGAGGCTTCTAACAGAACCATCTTGTTTAGCTGGCCGTGCCAAGTCTTTCTCCATTTCTGGTGCAACCAACACTACATAAGAGATAATTTCTTAATCTTACTCGCATTCTTTCCTTATTTCTTCATTCTTTACTCTGTCATAAATAGATTTGCCACATATACGCCTTAGTGATCGGATTCCAATGCATTCAGTCTACTTTCGTTCCTCTTCTGTCAGCTACAGGCCTCATTTCCATATATCAGTGTCGGTACCGGGACTCCATTTTGTACTAGGAATTACTATTGAATATAAAATAAAATTCAAAATGGAAGTACATAAAGTTAATATATACACATATATATTTAAATATTACTTATCTTGTACGTTACGTATTCGATTTTATTATGTTTTACCTTCGATGAGTTTTAATTTTGTAAAATATATTTGTTTACTATTTTGAGCTGAAACAAACAGGCTTGCCTAGTTGGGCAATTCATTTTGAATTATGTGTAAAATACGAGTATCAAACTATCTCTTATTTTGCAGCTGTACAAATATTAATGTGCTACATAACATGTCTACAGGCTGGCCCAAGAATAGCGACAACATCTCGGAACACGCGAGTTGTTTCAAAACATAATATAATTAATTATAATCTTAGTGTCATTTTTTTTGCACAAAAGTTAGCTAATCAGAAATCATCAGAACACCCCGTACTGCATCATCTACTGTCCTGTTCGGTGGCCACACGCCTGGCTCGATGAAATTAACACTCTCACGGCGGAGAAAGTCGATTGTATTTCTGGCCGTGTGAGATGGAGCTCCGTCCCACTGTAATATCTAGCGGAAATTGTCGAAATTCAACGTAATACAGGTAAATAGGTAAGTAAGTAAATTAGTAAACTATTTAAGCTCTTGTTGATATAGTTAAGCAATTTACGAAATGTTCTCACCTTTTTTTGGGCTACCCTATAAATATTGTATATTCTGTTTGATATTAAATAAATTAATGTCTTAAATTTGTCATTCAAAGCCACATATTGTTGCTTTAAGAGTTATTTCATCATACACAACAGTTGACTGTTTTATCTCATTTTGACAATAAAATTTGAAACATTTTTTAAAGCTCTAAATGTAACTTAATTTATTATTTACAATTTAATTATTATATTCACTATGTGTCGTGTTCTCCTCGGTGAGCAGGCCACGCGACGCCCTCGGCCACGCCCAGAGCACTACTCGAAGGGCTGATTACGCAACGTTCCGAGGAACGCTCGGGCCCCCGATATGATATATAAAATACGAAGATATAAAGTATGAAAAGGTACTCCAATTACCTGCTCCAGTCCATCTTCGGTCGCGGAAGTCACGCTGCCGGAAGCCATGCTGCATGACGCCACGAATCGCAAAGCTGAACACATCTGCTGCAGACGGTGACGCGGACTGTAATGGCCGGCGTCAGGATATCGGCAGCTGATAAGGTGACGCGATAGCAGAGGTAGAAGGCATCAAAGGTGTGGGAAACGATTTATAATCGATGGATTTCTTTGCTTAGTAACATGCGTTATGTACATTAGGAGTAGTGATGAGAAAATATGCTACTCTCGTCTCACTGGTGTGATTGTGATTGGTATTCGATAACATCAGTGATTGACAACTGTGACTGTGATCACAGTCTTATTACTAATACGATATCACAATACACAAAATAAATTAAAAAATACAATTTTTAGAGTATTTACTTGATACGGGGTCGGCTTTCCTCCCGCCCAATCATCGTATCGTCAAAGCATCGTTGGTCACTGAGAAGGAGGCGGGGGTGGAAATCAATAAGCAAAGGTGATTAATACAATATTTACAATTTTATTAAATTGGTTAGGCGAGAAGACAACAATAATCCTAGGCCAAATTCTTAATCTATCTTATGGTCTACTTAATTCTAATCTTAAATCTACCTTAATTAAGTTGGCGATTCGGTCCGGGCTTATGCGATCGACGTCTGCCGCACGGATGGCGACCGACGACGCGATCTGGGCGGGACCGTGGCTTCATGTCCGCTCTGCAACACATCCTTTTGGTGGGCGGTCTCGTTCACCAGCTCCTCTGAACTGCTTTCCTCCACCTCCGCTCGAGTTATTCAGTCTTCCAGGTGTAGTTCCAAGTCTTGCTTTCATGCTGGCCGATCTCGAGCGCTGGTCGCCAGCCGTCAGATGGCTGACGGTGGAGTAGGATATTAACTCGAAAGTTTTAAACTTTTCCAAGTCCCCAAGTGTCTAAGTGACTAAGTCTCAAGTCAGTAGTTAACCATCAGTCTGTAACTGTCTTTCTGTGTGCGACTAACTGTCTAAGTCGAAATGACTAACTCCAAGTGTTAACTGTCAGTGACTAAGTGTCTCTGTTACTAACTCCAAGTCCCAGAGACTAACTCCAAGTGTTCTCTTCACCGCCGCATCCGACCTTTTAAGGACCTCGGGGCGTGTCCGTAACATGACGGTGATCGGTGCTCTCTTTTCCCCGGAACAGGTGCATTTTATGGCTGGTTAATTACGGCCGTCGTAGATACGTACTTTACCAGCCATTTATTATTCTCGGAAAGGTACGTCGCCGACAGCATACAATTAGGATTAGATGCATTTCTTGGGGTTGGACCGTCACAAAATGACTCTTAATCCCCCAAAAAAGCAAACACGTTCACCTAATCCTAATTGGTTGTACGGCCCTGTTACCCATGCTAATAATCCCTTAAGGAATTCACCGCAGTCGGTTTAACGTTAAGTGCTTTTTTTTCCTCCATAATATGGGGAAATTCGCGTCACCCTAATCGCCGGGCACATCATACTTTTATTATTCAAATTTCATTTGCGTATAAAACAGATTCTTGTGTATATAATTATAGTTTTAATATTATCATAAAGAATATGAAAACCGTTAAAAAATATGAGATTATTTTTCGGATCAAATTCTCAGCATTTCAGCGTAAAATGTTTTGGCAATATCTGCCAGATGACGCTTATCACGTCAATTACAACGTCATACTTTCATGAATATTTACGTTTCACACGTTATATTAAATTTTTCAACTTGTATCGCAATATCGTAACTATTTTTAGTCAGTATATGTGCGTTATCTAGTAGAAACTAACTATACTAGGATTCATGGTAAGGACAGAAACGTTTTTGACGTGTATTGAATTCTAAAAAATGTTCGTATATTAGATTTTTAAAATGTACACCTATCGTGCCTCTTTTTAGTCAACATATGTGGGACATCTAGTAGAAACAAATACAAGGATTTATAAAAAAATCAAAAACTAGATGCGATCATCTCGGATTAAAAATAATAATCTGTTTTGGACATATTTAAAATTTTTCAAATTGTACACATATCGTAACAATTTTAAGTCAGCATATGTGCGACATCTAGCAGAAACTTACTACACTAGGATTAATGAAAAGTTAAAAACTAGATGTGATCATCTGGGACTAAAAAAAAAATGTGTTTTAGATATATTAAAGATTTTTAAAATTGTACTCCTATCGTAACTTTCTGTAGTCAGCATGTTTGCAACATCTAGTAGAAACTATATAATTTTTTTTTTCATTTTTCACTTTTTGGAATATGGTATTTCGTTTTTCACTTTTACTATTAAAAACGAATTTTTACTCGTTTTTTCATTTTCCTCTTCATTTTTCACTTTTTGGAATATGGTATTTCGTTTTTCACTTTTACTATTAAAAACGAATTTTTACTCGTTTTTTCATTTTCCTCTTCATTTTTCACTTTTTGGAATATGGTAATTCGTTTTTCACTTTTATTATTAAAAATGAATTTTTTTTCGTTTTTTCTTTTTCTTTTTCATTTTTCACTTTTTCGAATATGGTATTTCGTTTTTCACTTTTACTATTAAAAACGAATTTTTACTCGTTTTTTCATTTTCCTCTTCATTTTTCACTTTTTGGAATATGGTATTTCGTTTTTCACTTTTATTATTAAAAATGAATTTTTTTCGTTTTTCTTTTTCTTTTTCATTTTTCACTTTTTCGAGTATAGTATTTCGTTTTTCACTTTTATTATTAAAAATGAATTTTTACTCGTTTTTTTATTTTTTTTTTCATTTTTCACTTTTTCGAGTATGGTATTTCGTTTTTCACTTTTATTATTAAAAATGAATTTTTTTTCGTTTTTTCATTTTCCTCTTCATTTTTCACTTTTTCGAATATGGTATTTCGTTTTTCACTTTTATTATTAAAAACGAATTTTTACTCGTTTTTTCATTTTTTTTTTCATTTTTCACTTTTTCGAGTATAGTATTTCGTTTTTCACTTTTATTATTAAAAATGAATTTTTACTCGTTTTATCATTTTCCTCTTCATTTTTCACTTTTTCGAATATGGTATTTCGTTTTTCACTTTTACTATTAAAAACGAATTTTTACTCGTTTTTTCATTTTCCTCTTCATTTTTCACTTTTTCGAATATGGTATTTCGTTTTTCACTTTTACTATTAAAAACGAATTTTTACTCGTTTTTTCATTTTTCTCTTCATTTTTCACTTTTTCGAATATGGTATTTCGTTTTTCACTTTTACTATTAAAAACGAATTTTTACTCGTTTTTTCATTTTCCTCTTCATTTTTCACTTTTTCGAGTACGGTATTTCGTTTTTCACTCTTATAATTAAAAATGAATTTGTACTCGTTTTTTCATTTTCCTCTTCATTTTTCACTTTTTCGAATATAGCATTTCGTTTTTCACTTTTACTATTAAAAACGAATTTTTACTCGTTTTTTCATTTTCCTCTTCATTTTTCACTTTTTGGAATATGGTATTTCGTTTTTCACTTTTATTATTAAAAATGAATTTTTTTTCGTTTTTTCTTTTTCTTTTTCATTTTTCACTTTTTCGAATATGGTATTTCGTTTTTCACTTTTACTATTAAAAACGAATTTTTACTCGTTTTTTCATTTTCCTCTTCATTTTTCACTTTTTGGAATATGGTATTTCGTTTTACACTTTTATTATTAAAAATGAATTTTTTTTCGTTTTTTCTTTTTCTTTTTCATTTTTCACTTTTTCGAGTATAGTATTTCGTTTTTCACTTTTATTATTAAAAATGAATTTTTACTCGTTTTATCATTTTCCTCTTCATTTTTCACTTTTTCGAATATGGTATTTCGTTTTTCACTTTTACTATTAAAAACGAATTTTTACTCGTTTTTTCATTTTCCTCTTCATTTTTCACTTTTTGGAATATGGTATTTCGTTTTTCACTTTTATTATTAAAAATGAATTTTTTTTCGTTTTTTCATTTTCTTTTTCATTTTTCACTTTTTCGAATATGGTATCTCGTTTTTCACTCTTATAATTAAAAATGAATTTGTACTCGTTTTTTCATTTTCCTCTTCATTTTTCACTTTTTCGAATATAGCATTTCGTTTTTCACTTTTACTATTAAAAACGAATTTTTACTCGTTTTTTCATTTTCCTCTTCATTTTTCACTTTTTGGAATATGGTATTTCGTTTTTCACTTTTATTATTAAAAATGAATTTTTTTTCGTTTTTTCATTTTCCTCTTCATTTTTCACTTTTTCGAATATGGTATTTCGTTTTTCACTTTTATTATTAAAAACGAATTTTTACTCGTTTTTTCATTTTTTTTTTCATTTTTCACTTTTTCGAGTATAGTATTTCGTTTTTCACTTTTATTATTAAAAATGAATTTTTACTCGTTTTATCATTTTCCTCTTCATTTTTCACTTTTTCGAATATGGTATTTCGTTTTTCACTTTTACTATTAAAAACGAATTTTTACTCGTTTTTTCATTTTCCTCTTCATTTTTCACTTTTTGGAATATGGTATTTCGTTTTTCACTTTTATTATTAAAAATGAATTTTTTTTCGTTTTTTCATTTTCTTTTTCATTTTTCACTTTTTCGAATATGGTATCTCGTTTTTCACTCTTATAATTAAAAATGAATTTGTACTCGTTTTTTCATTTTCCTCTTCATTTTTCACTTTTTCGAATATAGCATTTCGTTTTTCACTTTTACTATTAAAAACGAATTTTTACTCGTTTTTTCATTTTCCTCTTCATTTTTCACTTTTTGGAATATGGTATTTCGTTTTTCACTTTTATTATTAAAAATGAATTTTTTTTCGTTTATTCATTTTCCTCTTCATTTTTCACTTTTTCGAATATGGTATTTCGTTTTTCACTTTTACTATTAAAAACGAATTTTTACTCGTTTTTTCATTTTTCACTTTTTCGAATATGGTATTTCGTTTTTCACTTTTATTATTAAAAACGAATTTTTACTCGTTTTTTCATTTTCCTCTTCATTTTTCACTTTTTGGAATATGGTATTTCGTTTTTCATTTTTATTATTAAAAATGAATTTTTTTTCGTTTTTTCATTTTTTTTTTCATTTTTCACTTTTTCGAGTATAGTATTTCGTTTTTCACTTTTATTATTAAAAATGAATTTTTACTCGTTTTATCATTTTCCTCTTCATTTTTCACTTTTTCGAATATGGTATTTCGTTTTTCACTTTTACTATTAAAAACGAATTTTTACTCGTTTTTTCATTTTCCTCTTCATTTTTCACTTTTTCGAGTACGGTATTTCGTTTTTCACTTTTACTATTAAAAACGAATTTTTACTCGTTTTTTCATTTTCCTCTTCATTTTTCACTTTTTCGAGTACGGTATTTCGTTTTTCACTTTTACTATTAAAAACGAATTTTTACTCGTTTTTTCATTTTTCACTTTTTCGAATATGGTATTTCGTTTTTCACTTTTATTATTAAAAACGAATTTTTACTCGTTTTTTCATTTTCCTCTTCATTTTTCACTTTTTGGAATATGGTATTTCGTTTTTCACTTTTATTATTAAAAATGAATTTTTTTTCGTTTTTTCATTTTTTTTTTCATTTTTCACTTTTTCGAGTATAGTATTTCGTTTTTCACTTTTATTATTAAAAATGAATTTTTACTCGTTTTATCATTTTCCTCTTCATTTTTCACTTTTTCGAATATGGTATTTCGTTTTTCACTTTTACTATTAAAAACGAATTTTTACTCGTTTTTTCATTTTCCTCTTCATTTTTCACTTTTTCGAGTACGGTATTTCGTTTTTCACTTTTACTATTAAAAACGAATTTTTACTCGTTTTTTCATTTTCCTCTTCATTTTTCACTTTTTCGAATATGGTATTTCGTTTTTCACTTTTACTATTAAAAACGAATTTTTACTCGTTTTTTCATTTTCCTCTTCATTTTTCACTTTTTCGAGTACGGTATTTCGTTTTTCACTTTTACTATTAAAAACGAATTTTTACTCGTTTTTTCATTTTCCTCTTCATTTTTCACTTTTTCGAATATGGTATTTCGTTTTTCACTTTTATTATTAAAAACGAATTTTTACTCGTTTTTTCATTTTCCTCTTCATTTTTCACTTTTTGGAATATGGTATTTCGTTTTTCACTTTTATTATTAAAAATGAATTTTTTTTCGTTTATTCATTTTCCTCTTCATTTTTCACTTTTTGGAATATGGTATTTCGTTTTTCACTTTTACTATTAAAAACGAATTTTTACTCGTTTTTTCATTTTCCTCTTCATTTTTCACTTTTTGGAATATGGTATTTCGTTTTTCACTTTTATTATTAAAAATGAATTTTTACTCGTTTTATCATTTTCCTCTTCATTTTTCACTTTTTGGAATATGGTATTTCGTTTTTCACTTTTACTATTAAAAACGAATTTTTACTCGTTTTATCATTTTCCTTTTCATTTTTCACTTTTTCGAGTATGGTATTTCGTTTTTCACTTTTACTATTAAAAACGAATTTTTACTCGATTTTTCATTTTCCTCTTCATTTTTCACTTTTTCGAATATGGTATTTCGTTTTTCACTTTTACTATTAAAAACGAATTTTTACTCGTTTTTTCATTTTCCTCTTCATTTTTCACTTTTTCGAGTACGGTATTTCGTTTTTCACTTTTACTATTAAAAACGAATTTTTACTCGTTTTTTCATTTTCCTCTTCATTTTTCACTTTTTGGAATATGGTATTTTGTTTTTCACTTTTATTATTAAAAATGAATTTTTTTTCGTTTATTCATTTTCCTCTTCATTTTTCACTTTTTGGAATATGGTATTTCGTTTTTCACTTTTATTATTAAAAACGAATTTTTACTCGTTTTTTCATTTTCCTCTTCATTTTTCACTTTTTCGAATATGGTATTTCGTTTTTCACTTTTATTATTAAAAACGAATTTTTACTCGTTTTTTCATTTTCCTCTTCATTTTTCACTTTTTCGAATATGGTATTTCGTTTTTCACTTTTATTATTAAAAATGAATTTTTACTCGTTTTATCATTTTTCTCTTCATTTTTCACTTTTTCGAATATGGTATTTCGTTTTTCACTTTTACTATTAAAAACGAATTTTTACTCGTTTTTTCATTTTCCTCTTCATTTTTCACTTTTTGGAATATGGTATTTCGTTTTTCACTTTTATTATTAAAAATGAATTTTTACTCGTTTTATCATTTTTCTCTTCATTTTTCACTTTTTCGAATATGGTATTTCGTTTTTCACTTTTACTATTAAAAACGAATTTTTACTCGTTTTTTCATTTTCCTCTTCATTTTTCACTTTTTCGAATATGGTATTTCGTTTTTCACTTTTATTATTAAAAACGAATTTTTACTCGTTTTTTCATTTTCCTCTTCATTTTTCACTTTTTGGAATATGGTATTTCGTTTTTCACTTTTATTATTAAAAACGAATTTTTACTCGTTTTTTCATTTTCCTCTTCATCTTTTTCGAATATGGTATTTCGTTTTTCACTTTTATTATTAAAAACGAATTTTTACTCGTTTTTTCATTTTCCTCTTCATTTTTCACTTTTTCGAATATGGTATTTCGTTTTTCACTTTTATTATTAAAAATGAATTTTTTTTCGTTTTTTTCATTTTTTTTTTTCATTTTTCACTTTTTCGAGTATAGTATTTCGTTTTTCACTTTTTCGAGTACGGTATTTCGTTTTTCACTTTTACTATTAAAAACGAATTTTACTCGTTTTTTTCATTTTCCTCTTCATTTTTCACTTTTTCGAGTACGGTAATTTCGTTTTTCACTTTTACTATTAAAAACGAATTTTTACTCGTTTTTTCATTTTTCACTTTTTCGAATATGGTATTTCGTTTTTCACTTTTATTATTAAAAACGAATTTTTACTCGTTTTTTCATTTTCCTCTTCATTTTTCACTTTTTCGAATATGGTATTTCGTTTTTTCACTTTTATTATTAAAAATAAATTTTTTTTCGTTTTTTCATTTTTTTTTTCATTTTTCACTTTTTCGAGTATAGTATTTCGTTTTTCACTTTTATTATTAAAAATGAATTTTTACTCGTTTTATCATTTTCCTCTTCATTTTTCACTTTTTCGAATATGGTATTTCGTTTTTCACTTTTACTATTAAAAACGAATTTTTACTCGTTTTTTCATTTTCCTCTTCATTTTTCACTTTTTCGAGTACGGTATTTCGTTTTTCACTTTTACTATTAAAAACGAATTTTTACTCGTTTTTTTCATTTTCCTCTTCATTTTTCACTTTTTCGAGTACGGTATTTCGTTTTTCACTTTTACTATTAAAAACGAATTTTTACTCGATTTTTCATTTTCCTCTTCATTTTTCACTTTTTGGATTTCGTATTTCGTTTTTCACTTTTATTATTAAAAATGAATTTTTTTTCGTTTATTCATTTTCCTCTTCATTTTTCACTTTTTCAAATATGGTATTTCGTTTTTCACTTTTATTATTAAAAATGAATTTTTTTTCGTTTTTTCTTTTTCTTTTTCATTTTTCACTTTTTCGAGTATAGAATTTCGTTTTTCACTTTTATTATTAAAAATGAATTTTTACTCGTTTTTTTATTTTTTTTTTCATTTTTCACTTTTTCGAGTATGGTATTTCGTTTTTCACTTTTATTATTAAAAACGAATTTTTACTCGTTTTTTTCATTTTCCTCTTCATTTTTCACTTTTTCGAATATAGCATTTCGTTTTTCACTTTTACTATTAAAAACGAATTTTTACTCGTTTTTTCATTTTCCTCTTCATTTTTCACTTTTTGGAATATGGTATTTCGTTTTTTCACTTTTATTATTAAAAATGAATTTTTTTTCGTTTTTTCATTTTTTTTTTCATTTTTCACTTTTTCGAGTATAGTATTTCGTTTTTCTCTTTTATTATTAAAAATGAATTTTTACTCGTTTTATCATTTTCCTCTTCATTTTTCACTTTTTCGAATATGGTATTTCGTTTTTCACTTTTACTATTAAAAACGAATTTTTACTCGTTTTTTCATTTTCCTCTTCATTTTTCACTTTTTCGAGTACGGTATTTCGTTTTTCACTTTTACTATTAAAAACGAATTTTTACTCGTTTTTTTCATTTTCCTCTTCATTTTTCACTTTTTCGAATATGGTATTTCGTTTTTCACTTTTATTATTAAAAACGAATTTTTACTCGTTTTTTCATTTTCCTCTTCATTTTTCACTTTTTGGAATATGGTATTTCGTTTTTCACTTTTATTATTAAAAATGAATTTTTTTTCGTTTATTCATTTTCCTCTTCATTTTTCACTTTTTGGAATATGGTATTTCGTTTTTCACTTTTACTATTAAAAACGAATTTTTACTCGTTTTTTTCATTTTCCTCTTCATTTTTCACTTTTTGGAATATGGTATTTCGTTTTTCACTTTTATTATTAAAAAATGAATTTTTACTCGTTTTATCATTTTCCTCTTCATTTTTCACTTTTTCGAATATGGTATTTCGTTTTTCACTTTTACTATTAAAAACGAATTTTTACTCGTTTTATCATTTTCCTTTTCATTTTTCACTTTTTCGAGTATGGTATTTCGTTTTTCACTTTTACTATTAAAAAACGAATTTTTACTCGATTTTTAATTTTCCTCTTCATTTTTCACTTTTTCGAATATGGTATTTCGTTTTTCACTTTTACTATTAAAAACGAATTTTTACTCGTTTTTTTCATTTTCCTCTTCATTTTTCACTTTTTCGAGTACGGTATTTCGTTTTTCACTTTTACTATTAAAAACGAATTTTTACTCGTTTTTTCATTTTCCTCTTCATTTTTCACTTTTTGGAATATGGTATTTCGTTTTTCACTTTTATTATTAAAAATGAATTTTTACTCGTTTTATCATTTTTCTCTTCATTTTTCACTTTTTCGAATATGGTATTTCGTTTTTCACTTTTACTATTAAAAACGAATTTTTACTCGTTTTTTCATTTTCCTCTTCATTTTTCACTTTTTGGAATATGGTATTTCGTTTTTCACTTTTATTATTAAAAATGAATTTTTACTCGTTTTATCATTTTTCTCTTCATTTTTCACTTTTTCGAATATGGTATTTCGTTTTTCACTTTTACTATTAAAAACGAATTTTTACTCGTTTTTTCATTTTCCTCTTCATTTTTCACTTTTTCGAATATGGTATTTCGTTTTTCACTTTTATTATTAAAAACGAATTTTTACTCGTTTTTTCATTTTCCTCTTCATTTTTCACTTTTTGGAATATGGTATTTCGTTTTTCACTTTTATTATTAAAAACGAATTTTTACTCGTTTTTTCATTTTCCTCTTCATTTTTCACTTTTTCGAATATGGTATTTCGTTTTTCACTTTTATTATTAAAAACGAATTTTTACTCGTTTTTTCATTTTCCTCTTCATTTTTCACTTTTTCGAATATGGTATTTCGTTTTTCACTTTTATTATTAAAAATGAATTTTTTTTCGTTTTTTCATTTTTTTTTTCATTTTTCACTTTTTCGAGTATAGTATTTCGTTTTTCACTTTTTCGAGTACGGTATTTCGTTTTTCACTTTTACTATTAAAAACGAATTTTTACTCGTTTTTTAATTTTCCTCTTCATTTTTCACTTTTTCGAGTACGGTATTTCGTTTTTCACTTTTACTATTAAAAACGAATTTTTACTCGTTTTTTCATTTTTTACTTTTTCGAATATGGTATTTCGTTTTTCACTTTTATTATTAAAAACGAATTTTTACTCGTTTTTTCATTTTCCTCTTCATTTTTCACTTTTTGGAATATGGTATTTCGTTTTTCACTTTTATTATTAAAAATGAATTTTTTTTCGTTTTTTCATTTTTTTTTTCATTTTTCACTTTTTCGAGTATAGTATTTCGTTTTTCACTTTTATTATTAAAAATGAATTTTTACTCGTTTTATCATTTTCCTCTTCATTTTTCACTTTTTCGAATATGGTATTTCGTTTTTCACTTTTACTATTAAAAACGAATTTTTACTCGTTTTTTCATTTTCCTCTTCATTTTTCACTTTTTCGAGTACGGTATTTCGTTTTTCACTTTTACTATTAAAAACGAATTTTTACTCGTTTTTTCATTTTCCTCTTCATTTTTCACTTTTTCGAGTACGGTATTTCGTTTTTCACTTTTACTATTAAAAACGAATTTTTACTCGATTTTTCATTTTCCTCTTCATTTTTCACTTTTTGGATTTCGTATTTCGTTTTTCACTTTTATTATTAAAAATGAATTTTTTTTCGTTTATTCATTTTCCTCTTCATTTTTCACTTTTTCAAATATGGTATTTCGTTTTTCACTTTTATTATTAAAAATGAATTTTTTTTCGTTTTTTCTTTTTCTTTTTCATTTTTCACTTTTTCGAGTATAGAATTTCGTTTTTCACTTTTATTATTAAAAATGAATTTTTACTCGTTTTTTTATTTTTTTTTTCATTTTTCACTTTTTCGAGTATGGTATTTCGTTTTTCACTTTTATTATTAAAAACGAATTTTTACTCGTTTTTTCATTTTCCTCTTCATTTTTCACTTTTTCGAATATAGCATTTCGTTTTTCACTTTTACTATTAAAAACGAATTTTTACTCGTTTTTTCATTTTCCTCTTCATTTTTCACTTTTTGGAATATGGTATTTCGTTTTTCACTTTTATTATTAAAAATGAATTTTTTTTCGTTTTTTCATTTTTTTTTTCATTTTTCACTTTTTCGAGTATAGTATTTCGTTTTTCTCTTTTATTATTAAAAATGAATTTTTACTCGTTTTATCATTTTCCTCTTCATTTTTCACTTTTTCGAATATGGTATTTCGTTTTTCACTTTTACTATTAAAAACGAATTTTTACTCGTTTTTTCATTTTCCTCTTCATTTTTCACTTTTTCGAGTACGGTATTTCGTTTTTCACTTTTACTATTAAAAACGAATTTTTACTCGTTTTTTCATTTTCCTCTTCATTTTTCACTTTTTCGAATATGGTATTTCGTTTTTCACTTTTATTATTAAAAACGAATTTTTACTCGTTTTTTCATTTTCCTCTTCATTTTTCACTTTTTGGAATATGGTATTTCGTTTTTCACTTTTATTATTAAAAATGAATTTTTTTTCGTTTATTCATTTTCCTCTTCATTTTTCACTTTTTGGAATATGGTATTTCGTTTTTCACTTTTACTATTAAAAACGAATTTTTACTCGTTTTTTCATTTTCCTCTTCATTTTTCACTTTTTGGAATATGGTATTTCGTTTTTCACTTTTATTATTAAAAATGAATTTTTACTCGTTTTATCATTTTCCTCTTCATTTTTCACTTTTTCGAATATGGTATTTCGTTTTTCACTTTTACTATTAAAAACGAATTTTTACTCGTTTTATCATTTTCCTTTTCATTTTTCACTTTTTCGAGTATGGTATTTCGTTTTTCACTTTTACTATTAAAAACGAATTTTTACTCGATTTTTCATTTTCCTCTTCATTTTTCACTTTTTCGAATATGGTATTTCGTTTTTCACTTTTACTATTAAAAACGAATTTTTACTCGTTTTTTCATTTTCCTCTTCATTTTTCACTTTTTCGAGTACGGTATTTCGTTTTTCACTTTTACTATTAAAAACGAATTTTTACTCGTTTTTTCATTTTCCTCTTCATTTTTCACTTTTTCGAATATGGTATTTCGTTTTTCACTTTTATTATTAAAAACGAATTTTTACTCGTTTTTTCATTTTCCTCTTCATTTTTCACTTTTTCGAATATGGTATTTCGTTTTTCACTTTTATTATTAAAAATGAATTTTTACTCGTTTTATCATTTTTCTCTTCATTTTTCACTTTTTCGAATATGGTATTTCGTTTTTCACTTTTACTATTAAAAACGAATTTTTACTCGTTTTTTCATTTTCCTCTTCATTTTTCACTTTTTGGAATATGGTATTTCGTTTTTCACTTTTATTATTAAAAATGAATTTTTACTCGTTTTATCATTTTTCTCTTCATTTTTCACTTTTTCGAATATGGTATTTCGTTTTTCACTTTTACTATTAAAAACGAATTTTTACTCGTTTTTTCATTTTCCTCTTCATTTTTCACTTTTTTGAATATGGTATTTCGTTTTTCACTTTTATTATTAAAAATTTTTTTTTTCGTTTTTTCATTTTCTTTTTCATTTTTCACTTTTTCGAGTATGGTATTTCGTTTTTCACTTTTACTATTAAAAACGAATTTTTACTCGTTTTTTCATTTTCCTCTTCATTTTTCACTTTTTGGAATATGGTATTTCGTTTTTCACTTTTATTATTAAAAATGAATTTTTACTCGTTTTATCATTTTTCTCTTCATTTTTCACTTTTTCGAATATGGTATTTCGTTTTTCACATTTACTATTAAAAACGAATTTTTACTCGTTTTTTCATTTTCCTCTTCATTTTTCACTTTTTGGAATATGGTATTTCGTTTTTCACTTTTATTATTAAAAATGAATTTTTTTTCGTTTTTTCTTTTTCTTTTTCATTTTTTACTTTTTCGAGTATAGTTTTTCACTTTTATTATTAAAAATGAATTTTTACTCGTTTTATCATTTTCCTCTTCTTTTTTCACTTTTTCGAATATGGTATTTCGTTTTTCACTTTTACTATTAAAAACGAATTTTTACTCGTTTTTTCATTTTCCTCTTCATTTTTCACTTTTTGGAATATGGTATTTCGTTTTTCACTTTTATTATTAAAAATGAATTTTTTTTCGTTTTTTCATTTTTTTTTTCATTTTTCACTTTTTCGAATATGGTATTTCATTTTTCAATTTTATAATTAAAAACGAATTTTTACTCGTTTTTTCATTTTCCTCTTCATTTTTCAGTTTTTCGAATATGGTATTTCGTTTTTCACTTTCATTATTAAAAACGAATTCTTACTCGTTTTTTCATTTTACTCTTCATTTTTCACTTTTTCGAATATGGGATCTCGTTTTTCACTCTTATAATTAAAAATGAATTTGTACTCGTTTTTTCATTTTCCTCTTCATTTTTCACTTTTTCGAATATGGTATTTCGTTTTTCACTTTTACTATTAAAAACGAATTTTTACTCGTTTTTTCATTTTCCTCTTCATTTTTCACTTTTTCGAATATGGTATTTCGTTTTTCACTTTTATTATTAAAAACGAATTTTTACTCGTTTTTTCATTTTCCTCTTCATTTTTCACTTTTTGGAATATGGTATTTCGTTTTTCACTTTTATTATTAAAAACGAATTTTTACTCGTTTTTTCATTTTCCTCTTCATTTTTCACTTTTTCGAATATGGTATTTCGTTTTTCACTTTTATTATTAAAAACGAATTTTTACTCGTTTTTTCATTTTCCTCTTCATTTTTCACTTTTTCGAATATGGTATTTCGTTTTTCACTTTTATTATTAAAAATGAATTTTTTTTCGTTTTTTCATTTTTTTTTTCATTTTTCACTTTTTCGAGTATAGTATTTCGTTTTTCACTTTTTCGAGTACGGTATTTCGTTTTTCACTTTTACTATTAAAAACGAATTTTTACTCGTTTTTTAATTTTCCTCTTCATTTTTCACTTTTTCGAGTACGGTATTTCGTTTTTCACTTTTACTATTAAAAACGAATTTTTACTCGTTTTTTCATTTTTTACTTTTTCGAATATGGTATTTCGTTTTTCACTTTTATTATTAAAAACGAATTTTTACTCGTTTTTTCATTTTCCTCTTCATTTTTCACTTTTTGGAATATGGTATTTCGTTTTTCACTTTTATTATTAAAAATGAATTTTTTTTCGTTTTTTCATTTTTTTTTTCATTTTTCACTTTTTCGAGTATAGTATTTCGTTTTTCACTTTTATTATTAAAAATGAATTTTTACTCGTTTTATCATTTTCCTCTTCATTTTTCACTTTTTCGAATATGGTATTTCGTTTTTCACTTTTACTATTAAAAACGAATTTTTACTCGTTTTTTCATTTTCCTCTTCATTTTTCACTTTTTCGAGTACGGTATTTCGTTTTTCACTTTTACTATTAAAAACGAATTTTTACTCGTTTTTTCATTTTCCTCTTCATTTTTCACTTTTTCGAGTACGGTATTTCGTTTTTCACTTTTACTATTAAAAACGAATTTTTACTCGATTTTTCATTTTCCTCTTCATTTTTCACTTTTTGGATTTCGTATTTCGTTTTTCACTTTTATTATTAAAAATGAATTTTTTTTCGTTTATTCATTTTCCTCTTCATTTTTCACTTTTTCAAATATGGTATTTCGTTTTTCACTTTTATTATTAAAAATGAATTTTTTTTCGTTTTTTCTTTTTCTTTTTCATTTTTCACTTTTTCGAGTATAGAATTTCGTTTTTCACTTTTATTATTAAAAATGAATTTTTACTCGTTTTTTTATTTTTTTTTTCATTTTTCACTTTTTCGAGTATGGTATTTCGTTTTTCACTTTTATTATTAAAAACGAATTTTTACTCGTTTTTTCATTTTCCTCTTCATTTTTCACTTTTTCGAATATAGCATTTCGTTTTTCACTTTTACTATTAAAAACGAATTTTTACTCGTTTTTTCATTTTCCTCTTCATTTTTCACTTTTTGGAATATGGTATTTCGTTTTTCACTTTTATTATTAAAAATGAATTTTTTTTCGTTTTTTCATTTTTTTTTTCATTTTTCACTTTTTCGAGTATAGTATTTCGTTTTTCTCTTTTATTATTAAAAATGAATTTTTACTCGTTTTATCATTTTCCTCTTCATTTTTCACTTTTTCGAATATGGTATTTCGTTTTTCACTTTTACTATTAAAAACGAATTTTTACTCGTTTTTTCATTTTCCTCTTCATTTTTCACTTTTTCGAGTACGGTATTTCGTTTTTCACTTTTACTATTAAAAACGAATTTTTACTCGTTTTTTCATTTTCCTCTTCATTTTTCACTTTTTCGAATATGGTATTTCGTTTTTCACTTTTATTATTAAAAACGAATTTTTACTCGTTTTTTCATTTTCCTCTTCATTTTTCACTTTTTGGAATATGGTATTTCGTTTTTCACTTTTATTATTAAAAATGAATTTTTTTTCGTTTATTCATTTTCCTCTTCATTTTTCACTTTTTGGAATATGGTATTTCGTTTTTCACTTTTACTATTAAAAACGAATTTTTACTCGTTTTTTCATTTTCCTCTTCATTTTTCACTTTTTGGAATATGGTATTTCGTTTTTCACTTTTATTATTAAAAATGAATTTTTACTCGTTTTATCATTTTCCTCTTCATTTTTCACTTTTTCGAATATGGTATTTCGTTTTTCACTTTTACTATTAAAAACGAATTTTTACTCGTTTTATCATTTTCCTTTTCATTTTTCACTTTTTCGAGTATGGTATTTCGTTTTTCACTTTTACTATTAAAAACGAATTTTTACTCGTTTTTTCATTTTCCTCTTCATTTTTCACTTTTTTGAATATGGTATTTCGTTTTTCACTTTTATTATTAAAAATTTTTTTTTTCGTTTTTTCATTTTCTTTTTCATTTTTCACTTTTTCGAGTATGGTATTTCGTTTTTCACTTTTACTATTAAAAACGAATTTTTACTCGTTTTTTCATTTTCCTCTTCATTTTTCACTTTTTGGAATATGGTATTTCGTTTTTCACTTTTATTATTAAAAATGAATTTTTACTCGTTTTATCATTTTTCTCTTCATTTTTCACTTTTTCGAATATGGTATTTCGTTTTTCACATTTACTATTAAAAACGAATTTTTACTCGTTTTTTCATTTTCCTCTTCATTTTTCACTTTTTGGAATATGGTATTTCGTTTTTCACTTTTATTATTAAAAATGAATTTTTTTTCGTTTTTTCTTTTTCTTTTTCATTTTTTACTTTTTCGAGTATAGTTTTTCACTTTTATTATTAAAAATGAATTTTTACTCGTTTTATCATTTTCCTCTTCTTTTTTCACTTTTTCGAATATGGTATTTCGTTTTTCACTTTTACTATTAAAAACGAATTTTTACTCGTTTTTTCATTTTCCTCTTCATTTTTCACTTTTTGGAATATGGTATTTCGTTTTTCACTTTTATTATTAAAAATGAATTTTTTTTCGTTTTTTCATTTTTTTTTTCATTTTTCACTTTTTCGAATATGGTATTTCATTTTTCAATTTTATAATTAAAAACGAATTTTTACTCGTTTTTTCATTTTCCTCTTCATTTTTCAGTTTTTCGAATATGGTATTTCGTTTTTCACTTTCATTATTAAAAACGAATTCTTACTCGTTTTTTCATTTTACTCTTCATTTTTCACTTTTTCGAATATGGGATCTCGTTTTTCACTCTTATAATTAAAAATGAATTTGTACTCGTTTTTTCATTTTCCTCTTCATTTTTCACTTTTTCGAATATGGTATTTCGTTTTTCACTTTTACTATTAAAAACGAATTTTTACTCGTTTTTTCATTTTCCTCTTCATTTTTCACTTTTTCGAATATGGTATTTCGTTTTTCACTTTTACTATTAAAAACGAATTTTTACTCGATTTTTCATTTTCCTCTTCATTTTTCACTTTTTCGAATATGGTATTTCGTTTTTCACTTTTATTATTAAAAATTTTTTTTTTCGTTTTTTCATTTTCCTCTTCATTTTTCACTTTTTTGAATATGGTATTTCGTTTTTCACTTTTATTATTAAAAATGAATTTTTTTTCGTTTATTCATTTTCCTCTTCATTTTTCATTTTTTCGAATATGGTATTTCGTTTTTCACTTTTATTATTAAAAATGAATTTTTACTCGTTTTTTCATTTTAAATTTAAAATACGAACATTTTTTAGAATTTAAAATACGTCAAAAACGTGTTTGTCTTTATTATGAATCCTAGTATGGTTAGTTTCTACTAGATGTCGCACATATGGTGACTAAATATAGTTACGATAGATGTTCAAGTTAAAAAATCTAAAATATATATATTTATGTAAATTTAAATACGTTAAAAACGTTTTTGTCTTTACCATGAATTCTAGTATAGTTAGTTTCTACTAGATGTCGCACATATACTGACTTAAAATACTTACGATAGATGTACAATTTAAAAAATCTAAAATATGTACATTTTTATATGTTTTAAATACGTCAAATACGTGTTTGTCTTTATCATTTTTAAATATTTAAAATAAATATTCGGTGCTGATTCGACTTCTGTCATAGCCGGATATACCGGCGTATTAAATGATCGTTTTCATACCAAGCATACTCTAATTGCAGGTACGTCATGCAGTGCGCACCAAAGAAGCTGTTAGGCCAGAACGTTACAGTCAATGGAGAGCGCTATAGATCCATGATTCCTGACTCTTTCGTTCTCCAATTGAATGGTATTAATATGGAAGAGTTTCGGCTTCAACAAGATGGCGCGACATGGCACACAGCGCGTGCCACAATCTATGTGATTGTGTAATCATTCGATGATCCAGTGTATTGGCCTCCAAGATCGTGTGATGTAACATCGTGGGATTATTTTCTGTGGGGATATGTGAAACGTAAATGTTCATGAAAGTATGACGTTATAATCGACGTGATAAGCGTCATCTGGCAGATATTGCCAAAACGTTTTACGCTGAAATGCTGAGAATTTGATCCAAAAAATAATCTAAAATTTTTTAAGGGTTTTCATATTCTTTATGATAATATTAAACTATATACACTGTAATTATATATGCTAGAATCTGTTATTTACGCAAATGAAATTTGTATAATATAAGCAAATACGTTAAAAATTGTATTTTTTGATTTATTTCGTGTGTTGTGATATCGTATTAGTAATAAGACTGTGATCACAGTCACAGTTGTCAATCACTGATGTTATCGAATACCAATCACAATCACACCAGTGAGTCGAGAGTAGCATATTTTCTCATCACTACTCCTAATGTACATAACGCATGTTACTAAGCAAAGAAATCCATCGATTATAAATCGTTTCTCACACCTTTGATGCCTTCTACCTCTGCTATCGCGTCACCTTATCAGCTGCCGATATCCTGACGCCGGCCATTACAGTCCGCGTCACCGTCTGCAGCAGATGTGTTCAGCTTTGCAATTCGTGGCGTCATGCAGCATGGCTTCCGGCAGCGTGACTTCCGCGACCGAAGATGGACTGGAGCAGGTAATTGGAGTACCTTTTCATACTTTATATCGTCGTACTTTATATATCATATCGGGGGCCCCAGCTTTCCTCGGAATGTTGCGTAATGAGCCCTTCGAGTTGTGCTCTGGGCGTGGCCGAGGGCGTCGCGTGGCCTGCTCACCGAGGCGAACACGACACATAGTGAATATAATAATTAAATTGGAAATAATAAATTAAGTTACATTTAGAGCTTTAAAAAATGTTTCAAATTTTATTGTCAAAATGAGATAAAACCGTCAACTGTTGTGTATGATGAAATAACTCTAAAAGCAACAATATGTGGCTTTGAATGACAAATTTAAGACATTAATTTATTTAATATCAAACAGAATATACAATATTTACAGGTAGCCCAAAAAAAAGTGAGAACATTTCGTAAATTGCTTAACTATATCAACAAGAGCTTAAATAGTTTACTAATTTATTTTCTTACCTATTTACCTATATTACGTTGTATTTCGACAATTTCCGCTAGACATTACGGCGGGACGGAGCTCCATCTCACACGGCCAGAAATACAATCAACTTTCTCCGCCGTATTCTCATGTTAATTTCATCTCGCCAGGCGTGTGGCCACCGAACAGGACAGTAGATGATGCAGTACGGGGTGTTCTGATGATTTCTGATTAGCTAACTTTTGTGCAAAAAAAATGACACTAAGATTATAATTAATTATATTATGTTTTGAAACAACTCGCGTGTTCCGAGATGTTGTCATTATTCTTGGGCCAGCCTGTAGACATGTTATGTAGCACATTAATATTTTTTTTATCTGATTTTTTCCTCTAATCTTATCTATCTATTTAGACATATATAATATTTGTTTCAGCTCAAATTAGTAAACAAATATATTTTACAAAATTAAAACTCATCGAAGGCAAAACATAATAAAATCGAATACGTAACGTACAAGATAAGTAATATTTAAATATATATGTGTATATATTAACTTTATGTACTTCCATTTTGAATTTTATTTTATCTTATATTTAATAGTAATTCCTAGTACAAAATGGAGTCCCGGTACCGACTCTGATATATGGAAATGAGGCCTGTAGCTGACAGAAGAGGAACGAAAGTAGACTGAATGCATTGGAATCCGATCACTAAGGCGTATATGTGGCAAATCTATTTATGACAGAGTAAAGAATGAAGAAATAAGGGAAGAATGTGAGTAAGATTAAGAAATGATCTCTTATGTAGTGTTGGTTGCACCAGAAATAGAGAAAGACTTGGCACGGCCAGCTAAACAAGATGGTTCTGTTAGAAGCCTCGACAATTGGCGAGCTTGATATATGAATGTGTATGAGGCGAGAATTGTGTCTGGACAAAAGAGTGTGACGCTCTATCCTCTCTGCCTACCCACGCAGGAAACGGCGTGATGGTAAACTTATATTAGTATATATGAAATATGATTTGTTTGCCATCTTGCTTTAAAACATTCTTGCCTAGTTGGGCAACGCATTTTTATCGTTTTTTTGGAAAACTGTTATTTTTTGTAAATTATCTACAATATTTCATTGTTGTATAAGCTTTTAATAATAAAATTTAAAAAAACTGTCGCAAAGAATGAAGAATTACGCTGATACCGTGCAGGCCTGCGTCCGCGATAGTCTCTCGCTGAGACTGATCTCTGAGAGTCGGTAGAGGTGCGTGTGTTGGTGCTGTCATTCTAAACGGTTCGCAAAGCATACAGGGTGTTGTTTAATTATTCGTTCTTTTGATTCGTGTTTTATTTCAGGTGAGGAACGACAACACGAGGCGGAAGGTTATAATAGATAATTCGCCACAACTCACGACCGAGCGACACGATACCGAGTAAGCTAATACCTTCTCTAAGGAGTAATTTTTATTTAATATTATGCAGAGGATTAACAGTGTAATAATACGAAATAGTTTTCAATAATATAAATATTAATTAACCGGTTAAATGAACATACTATTTATCATAACTTTGTAAATAGAATCATCTTTTATAGCGTGAGCCTTTGGCGTTCCACTCCATGACGCGTCGTCTAGTCAACATTCCTAGTGTCAATATTGAATTTAAATACCATCAACCTTCGAGGACCGTAGCGGGGTACAAAGTGACCCCGTTCAAATTTGCCTTTTAATGAAGTATAATGATTTGAGCGTGTTCTGACATATTTTTAATTAAATTTCTTATACAATGCCAACAAGATACGATCTTTACACTAATGTACAACTAGTAAACTGAGTGTTATTTTCTATAATTAAGACAATACCAAGCATTATAAGAAAGATCGCGAATATTAGATGCATTTTCCGCGTGCCACAAAATTGCCTCGATTTATAAATTTTTTGAACATACGAAATATATTTTATTATAATCTTAAAATCAAGATTAATAATTGCGAATGAACAGAGTTATAAACCATTCAATTGGCATTATATGTGATTAATTTGTAATACTTTGTGTTAGTGAATACAAATTATTTTAAATAATTTATTATAGGCTTCAGATACAAACTATATTTACTTCGATCGTATCAATATGTGTTTGTTATTTGTTGATATTATTAATTTTTTAATCGGCGAAACGAAATAAATGACCTAAATAGTAGGAGAGGCAGTACGAAGCAACAGCTCAAACGCCAAAAACTAAATAGAATTTAATTAATTAATTTAACATCTGTTTGACATGTAAACAGTGACGGTGTTAAGTTGAATAATTTAGCTAACTAACTTACCATCACGCCGTTTTCCCGTGGGGGTAGGCAGAAAGAATAGAGCGCCACACTCTTCTGTCCTGACACACAATTCTCGCCTCATCCACATTCATACATCTTGTCATACAAGCTCGCCGATTGTTGAGGCTTCTAACAGAACCATCCTCCATTGTCTGGTTTACCTGGTCGTGCCAAGTCTTCCGCGGACGTCCTCTATTTCTGGTTCCATCAACACTTGCGTCATATATCTTTTTTACCATTCTCTCCTCATTCATCCTTTCCATATGACCAAACCACCTAAGTGATCCATTCTTAATCTTACTCACTATACTAACATCAGCTTTACATTCTTTTCTTATTTCTTCATTCTTTACTCTGTCATAAATAGATTTGCCACAAATACGTCTAAGTGATCTCATTTCCACTGCATTCAGTCTACTTTCGTTCCTTTTCTGCCAGCTCCAGGCCTCACTTCCATACATCAGTGTCGGTATCAGGATTCTATTGTGCACCGCTAGTCTTGCCTCGGTTGACAAATTCCCGTTAGATGTTATTCCATTCAAAGCGCCGTTTACTTTATTTCCTGCAGTCACCCTCCTTTCGATATCATTCTCAGCCTTTCCGTTTCTATCAAACATACTTCCCAAATATACAAACTCATCTACTTGTTCCAAACATTCATTACCTACAAGTATTTAGCACGGTGTCTTGCTTTCCTCCTTCTCGAATACCATCACTTTCGACTTGTTAACATTCATCATGAGGTCGCTTTCCTTGCACACATCGTACATTCTACTCACCAGATTCTGTAGTTCTCGTTCATTATTCGCCATTAGTACTGCATCATCGGCGTACAATAAACAGCATACAATCAAATCGCCCATTTTTGCTCCTACATTCATACATTTTAGTTATTTCACACATTTATCCATATACAAGTAGAACAGCCATGGAGACACTACACATAATTTAGAATCATTAGAAATGAATAAAGCATGTAAAAAAACAAACTAAATTTAATCGCAATTATTCTAAAAATGAATAAGTCAATTTCCACATCTTAAGAATATTCTGATCTCCGGATGTCGCTCAACGTGTTCTCGAAACTTTGAACAGGAACGAACGCGACGATCTTCTGGAAGAGCTCAGGGTGGTCAAGGATGAGCGGCGCCCCGCGGAGAGGCACTCCCAACGGCACAAAGAAACCTCGATGGAAGCGAAAAAGGAATTCGAAAGCTCACTTCTTTTAAGAGAAGAGGTAATTAAAATTAAAATATTATTTATGATGTCTTTGGAAATAGTATATTTGTGTGTGTGAATGTTGTTTATGTGAATGCCGCACTTCCGGGGCGTGTGTGCGGGGTTATAAAGGACTAAGCGCGCCAGGCGCGTTTCCTTATCGTTTGACTTGTACTAGTGATATGCCCTGTAACTAAATTGAATCGTTGCGCTTTTTGATTCTCAGACGAATGCAGAGAGTATTCGACAAATGGACATGGAGCATACTAAATTTCGGCGAGATTTGGAAAGCAAACTCCAAATAGTGAGTATTTATTACAATTACTGGATAATGTTACGAAAGAACGTTTTTTTAGCGGTTTGTTTTTCGAGCAAAAGCCAATTTGACAGCTGACAGCTAATTTGTGCTCAGTTTGGTTTACCATTGCGCAAATTTATTTCGAAAATCGTGGTTCAGTTCGCTAAACTTACGTTCATTTTACGGTCGACATAATCGTCCATCCGAGGAAGTAATTCCAATGACCATGGATAGTCTTGGCACCGCGCGTACTCTCATTGATAATACGCATCCGTAGAGAAGTCGTACAGTGTGCACAGAAGAAGATACCGCTGCAGTAGAGCATTCCATTCTCTTAGTCTCTCATATTCTGCAGCTACAACGTCTTCCTGCATCAAGACCCTCTTTTTCGTGACTTAATCTTGCGCTGATGATAAGGTGGAGTGTTGTATTACATATATCTCTCAATTTTAGCTTCACACGGGCTAAATATTCTAGTTTCCGAATCTTCATTGATTTCTGAGCTCATTTCCAAGTTATTTTTTAACGGCACCTCATTGTATAATTAACACTACAGCAGACACGTTTGTTACAGTTTAAATAAATAAGTAAATAGGAAAATTATAATAAAAGCGAGACAATAATTAAACCTGTTACACATTTTCTCAGAAGATACAATATACTTTATACAGTGAGTACAGTTTAAATTTTAAAAAGGACTACAATGCAGAAAAATATGAGAGAAAAAGTTGAAAATAAAAGTATAAACAGAGAGTAAAAAGGGGAAAGAAAGGGTGAGCTGAAAGGAAAAGAAAAATGGGATAGGGAATAAAATCTGTGTGATAAAAATCAAATGAAAACCATTCAAGTGTACGTATTGAATTTAGGGTTGCTGGGTAGAAAAATGAGTTTTGTTGTTTGGCATTGCAATGTGGAAGATTAAATGTAAGATTAGTTCTGGTTGACCTGGCTGGCACTCGAACGGATATGCGTCTGAGTAAATCAGGCAGTTTACTTTTGTGTGTGGGAAGATGACATCGGCCATGTCTCTTGGAATTCGCAGTGATGGAACATTGGAAATGATAGATGACTCAGCAGTGCTGGTTTGGTAACTACAAAAGTTAAGATGTTTGAGGAAGCTGTTCTGTATTTCTTCGATTCTGTTTGAGGTATATCTTAGATTACAGACTTGGGAGGGATATTTGCTGATATTTGAAAAAGCTGATGGATCTTCTGGATCTACACGATGTTCCTCTTGCTTTTTTTATAATATGTATTTTGTAGTGTCCATAAACTTGTCCCAGCTTGCTCGGCGCCCTCGGGCAGGGTCCGAGCACGTCCTTCCCCCTTTTTTACGCAATTATAACACCTAAATTTGATGGCACACTGGCGACACGTACAATACTTATTTGATTGTATTTAAACATGCAAAAAACTAACCCTCTACATGTCTTATACGATAATGCCTTCGCCTTGTTCGACGACGACCGCGGCCTTCCAAAGTAAAGGTGGCGTTGCCTCGAATCAAATCTCTGAGAGAAATCTTATCCTTGGACAATTATAACGGTGTATATACGGTATTTTGTATTTCAGACATCTGCAGAGCTTGCCAGACTTACAGACAACGCGACCAAGACGCGCCTCGTCACGGAGGAGCTCAGCTCTTCTAAGTAAGTCCACGATTTAATACTGTACTACCTAGAATATATCACTATATATACATATATCATATATATACATATATCAAAAGTGCTCGTCATTTTAGGATACATTCACGATCTAAAAATGTTATTTAGTTTGATAACTTAATTATTTGAGATGATCTTCGCTCAATTATTTTACTAAAATGCCTTGAAATGTAAAGTAAAGGATGATATTATTAAGGAGAACGCATTCTTATTGTGAAGTTGTAATTATTCTTCTGTGATATTTTAAATACTAATTAAATATATTAATTAGAAATATATACATATAAAATCAATTTTATCAAAAAATATTGTTGTTGCGATACCGGGGTTCGAAGGTATTTGAGATTCTGTAGAGATAAGGTAGATAGCTCTTTCAAATAATGGAACGATTTAATGTATTTGTGGGAAGGTTGGTTTGTGTTCTCGTGAAAACCATTTCTATCCGAACATGTTTATTCTCATCGGGGAGAAGCCACCGAGAGCAGGAAACAACACAGAAGACGTAAAGGTTATGTAAAAAACGACGCACGGTTAGTGAAAGGTGAGAGGGGGGATGTGTATCTCCGGTCCGGTCGGTTCGGGTACCCGGCGCCGCGTCCTTCGCCGACCGCCTCTTCCGCTGCGGGTATATTGGTGCACATCTATGGTGCACGTGTGTCATACCCGCTGGGCGGCGCAGTCCGGCCTACCTCGAACGTTTCCGCTTTGTACGCGTGGAATGGTGCAATACCAAGGAATGACAAAACGAGGGACATCTGGACGATGCATGCGAGCCACCACATATCCATATCAAAAGGTTCGAAAATTTGTCGCTAAAAATATTGTCGCTGTAGCATAGTTGAATAATGCACCTTCCCCGGTTAGGAAAGAGATCCAGATTCGAATCGCAGTGGCGCAATAACAGTATTTTTCGATAAAATTGATTTTATACGTATATCTTTCTAATTGTTATTTGAAGATATTCTTATATTAGCAATATTAGAATACGTCCAAGAATACACAATTACTGAATTTTTACCTACAAAGGTACTGTTATTAAAGAAATATCAGATGCCTCATAGAGACGAAGCTATTTTTATTATATTGAATGATAAATATACAGGAGTATGGGGTGATTACAGGGCTTATGACCTGTCTTCGGCTGGCTTAAGTGATCACTTTATATATATACATTATTACACTTATTAAATATGTGAATAATATATATTAAACAACGAGATTATCATCGGACGAACTCTCATCACTAGAATAGCGGGATAGTGAATGATTCATTGTCCTATAGTGCAACTATCTAACTATCAGTGTGTCAGATGACTGTTGGAACAGCTGTGAAGAGTCCGCCATATTTAACTATCGACTCTCGGTATTACTATCGAATATCGCAGAGTAAAATGAGTTTACTACGGGATGTACTTTCGTAGTAGTAAATATTTTTTTACTAACGATCAAACAACCCGTTTTCGCAAATTTTTATACTTTAGTAACTTTTTTACTATAATAAAATGCTACTACTGCTCTTATTTAATGAAATTCAATCATGAATGAGATTTGACCGTTGTCAGCTGTAGGTCCGGCACTGCACGGTCGATGGGGACACGGTACTGGACGCAGTGCTATCTCATGTGCCACAGAGCTAACACTCATATTGGAATGTATTTTATGTTTAGGTCCAAGCTGGAGGGCCTAATATCTCCAATAGGAGAATATCACCTCAGTGTGTACAGTCGGTAAGAAAAAAATGTTGTATTCTAAAATAAAACCGTCTTTCATATTTACTTCTGTGTCTGTCTAGACACGCCAGACTACTCCGCCTCCACATCAGCGTGATAGGTCGTCTACAGGATGCAGCTGCAAGCTTCATCTATCCAGTTAGTGGTGATATGTCTTACTAGAGTGACACGTTGTATTGTCAATAAATGACCCGGACCTAGATTTATCACTATCGAATGTGTTTTACACATAGTCAGGATTCACCCTCAGTATATTAGTGGCGTGCTGTAGGTATAGACTTAGGTTATGCTGTTACCGTGATATTATATGCTATATGCTGCATTGTTCATAGATTCGTTTAACCGACATCTTTAGGCAAAATGAATCCACCATAATAATTGAGCCAAGTATGGCTTGAATAGAACGATAGATTAAAACAATGGTTAGTAATTGTAGTAGCAATAAATGAAGAATAACCCAGTAGAGGACTACAGTGCTCTGGTGACGTCGCGTGGTAGCATACAGAACTGTGCAACGGCGCTAGAATTATTTAATTTATGTCAGTTTTCCAGAATTTTTATATCTCTGATTGTAATGTGCATCGAGGCTGATTCTTCTTGTTCCTCTCCGTGTTGCAGGACCGAGATGAACGCTGGGGCGTCCTCGGGTTCACTTGAATTACCCCGCGGACATGGACCCGTTCTACAGCAGTAACTTCGACAAACAATTCAGGCGGTGAGTGGAACATTCCTTATAATTCCATCATCATAGATAGAGATCTAACCGTGTCCTCTTGCCGGCACTGAGTTGTCATCTCCTGACTCCTGAGCTGGGGCTCGGTCGGTATGCTTCAGTTGGTTATTCAGCTTAAAATACAACAAATGACTCTCCGCTCTGTGCTAAGTCCATGTCACAATTATGTTCCCATTCTTCCCTTAACATTATATATACTTTAGATATACATAGATATATCATAAATTCTAAACAAAATAAGGTATTATTAGGAGAACACATTCTTATTGTGAAGTTGTAATTATTCAGAACATAGGACTGTGATATTTTAAATACTAATTAAATGTATTAATTAGAAAAATATACGTGATCACTTAACAAATATATATATATAACGTTCACCAATTCTCCCCCTCAATCACCACATTAATACAATGGTTGAAAGTTGTATATATGTTAGTATCGAGTACCACTACACAATCGTCATCTATGGACCAAATTTGATAATTCGTTTTTCCGTTTTTATTTAAACAGCATACATGTTATCACTATGAGATATCTGATTTTTTTAAAAATTATTTCAAAGCAATATTCTTTATCTGTAAAATATTTTTAACACATTATATTAGAATAAACCTTAAAAATCAAAATAAATAATTTTTTAAATTTATTTTTAATATTTATTTAGACACACATAACCTATAATAAACTCCTTAAATATATGTGTTTAATTTGTAGTACTGTTTTGTAGACTGGAAATCATGGTGAGATCCTCTGCTGAAAAGCCGCGGGACAGTAGACCTTCGACCTGGAGTCCAGTCCTCCCTGGCGGTGACGCACACCTTCACGGCGGATAGTCCTTCAGTCGCTGTCAGGACAAACGAGATTAGGATTCACATAAATTAGGACATAGTTATGTTTCCTCTGCTTGTGCATACATATCGATTCTTAATTTCTTGATCTATTATAATACAATGATTTCTCTACTGACTAAAAATTATGGTGCCATTTTACAATTTTATTAGAATGCCGGAATTAGAAAATATTGTATATTCGATTAATTATTCATTATGGAATCTATTTGTTAAATACTAACATTAAATACGTTTCTTATTTTATAATATACGATTGTGTTAAAATAAAAAAACCTCTTTCAATGCTTATAGAAATTTATTTCCCTATTTTATTGTATTGAAAATCATTTAATTTTAATATTTTATACATTTTCTTCAAGTGAAGGAGAGAAAATTTGATATTTAAAGGTGAGTACGTAATTCTGATCTTGGGAATCCACTTCTCATGTTCTCTGGGCTAAAGCTTTACAGCATTTAAGTATCCAAAAGTGAAATTAAATATTGGTATTGTCAATTTTTACACAAAATATATAGATTCAATGTTTATAAATAAACGGTCAAAAAGTATATCATTCACCCCCTATGCCACCTCCAACTTCCAGCTGGTACCCTACATCTGTATACATTTACGCGTGAATGTATACAGATGTAGGGTAGGAACGCTCTAATACAGATGAATTCAAGTGAAGCAGAGAAATTTTGAATTTGTATTTTTATATATGAAAACCGGAATGTTATATTCGAAAAAATTAAATATGACAAAAAGGAAATGAATAAATTCGTTTTAATAATGAAAGTGAATAAAAAAATACTATATTAGAGGCCATGAAAAATTAAAAATAATCATTTTTATTTATGAAAAAACGAAAAAATGTCGGAACAAACCTTAGGCAGCATATGTGCTACATGTTGAGGAAACTATCTATTCTGGAATTCATGGTGGAGATAAAACGTTTTTGACGTATTTTAAATTCTAAAAAATGTCGTAATTATTTATAGTTAGCATATGTGCGACATCTAGTAAAAATTAACTATACTGAATTGCATGGTGGAGATAATACGTTTTTGACGTATTTCAAATTCTAAACAAAGTAAGTATTTATAGTTAGCATATGTGCGACATCTAGTAAAAATTAACTATACTGAATTGCATGGTGGAGATAATACGTTTTTGACGTATTTCAAATTCTAAACAAAGTAAGTATTTATAGTTAGCATATGTGCGACATCTAGTAAAAACTAACTATACTAAATGCTGGAGATAATACGTTTTTGACGTATTTCAAATACTAAAAAATGAAAGTATTTTTAGTTAGCATATGTGCGACATCTAGTAAAAACTAACTATACTATAATGCTGGAGATAATACGTTTTTGACGTATTTCAAATACTAAAAAATGTATGTATTTTTAGTTAGCATATGTGCGACATCTAGTAAAAACTAACTATACTAAAATGCATGGTGGAGATAATACGTTTTTGACGTATTTCTAATTCTAAAAAATGTAACTCCTTATAGTTAGCATATATGCGACATCTAGTTAAAACTTCCTATACTAAAATGTATGGTGGAGATAATACGTTTTTGACGTATTTCAAATTCTAAACAATGTAAGTATTTTTAGATAGCATATGTGCGACATCTAGTAAAAACTAACTATACTAAAATGCATGGTGGAGATAATACGTTTTTGACGTATTTCAAATTCTAAAAAATGTAACTATTTATAGTTAGCATATATGCGACATCTAGTTAAAACTTACTATACTAAAATGCATGGTGGAGATAATACGTTTTTGACGTATTTCTAATTCTAAAAAATGTAACTCCTTATAGTTAGCATATATGCGACATCTAGTTAAAACTTCCTATACTAAAATGTATGGTGGAGATAATACGTTTTTGACGTATTTCATATTCTAAACAATGTAAGTATTTATAGTTAGCATATGTGCGACATCTAGTAAAAACTAACTGTACTAAAATGTATGGTGGAGATAATACGTTTTTGACGTATTTCATATTCTAAACAATGTAAGTATTTATAGTTAGCATATGTGCGACATCTAGTAAAAACTAACTGTACTAAAATGCATGGTGGAGATAATACGTTTTTGACGTATTTCAAATACTAAAAAATGTAAGTATTTTTAGATAGCATATGTGCGACATCTAGTAAAAACTAACTGTACTAAAATGCATGGTGGAGATAATACGTTTTTGACATATTTCTAATTTTAAAAAATGTAACTCCTTATAGTTAGCATATATGCGACATCTAGTTAAAACTTCCTATACTAAAATGTATAGTGGAGATAATACGTTTTTGACGTATTTCATATTCTAAACAATGTATTTTTGGATAGCATATGTGCGACATCTAGTAAAAACTAACTGTACTAAAATGCATGGTGGAGATAATACGTTTTTGACGTATTTCAAATACTAAAAAATGTAAGTATTTTTCGATAGCATATGTGCGACATCTAGTAAAAACTAACTGTACTAAAATGCATGGTGGAGATAATACGTTTTTGACGTAATTCAAATACTAAAAAATGTAAGTATTTTTAGATAGCATATGTGCGACATCTAGTAAAAACTGACTGTACTAAAATGCATGGTGGAGATAATACGTTTTTGACGTATTTCAAATACTAAAAAATGTAAGTATTTTTAGATAGCATATGTGCGACATCTAGTAAAAACTAACTATACTTAAATGCATGGTGGAGATAATACGTTTTTGACGTATTTCAAATTCTAAAAAATGTAACTATTTATAGTTAGCATATATGCGACATCTAGTTAAAACTTCCTATACTAAAATGTATGGTGGAGATAATACGTTTTTGACGTATTTCATATTCTAAACAATGTAAGTATTTATAGTTAGCATATGTGCGACATCTAGTAATAACTAACTGTACTAAAATGCATGGTGGAGATAATACGTTTTTGACGTATTTCAAATACTAAAAAATGTAAGTATTTTTAGATAGCATATGTGCGACATCTAGTAAAAACTAACTGTACTAAAATGCATGGTGGAGATAATACGTTTTTGACGTATTTCAAATTCTAAACAAAGTAAGTATTTATAGTTAGCATATGTGCGACATCTAGTAAAAACTAACTATACTAAATGCTGGAGATAATACGTTTTTGACGTATTTCAAATACTAAAAAATGAAAGTATTTTTAGTTAGCATATGTGCGACATCTAGTAAAAACTAACTATACTATAATGCTGGAGATAATACGTTTTTGACGTATTTCAAATACTAAAAAATGTATGTATTTTTAGTTAGCATATGTGCGACATCTAGTAAAAACTAACTGTACTAAAATGCATGGTGGAGATAATACGTTTTTGACGTATTTCATATTCTAAACAATGTAAGTATTTATAGTTAGCATATGTGCGACATCTAGTAAAAACTAACTGTACTAAAATGCATGGTGGAGATAATACGTTTTTGACGTATTTCAAATACTAAAAAATGAAAGTATTTTTAGTTAGCATATGTGCGACATCTAGTAAAAACTAACTATACTATAATGCTGGAGATAATACGTTTTTGACGTATTTCAAATACTAAAAAATGTAAGTATTTTTAGATAGCATATGTGCGACATCTAGTAAAAACTAACTATACTAAAATGCATGGTGGAGATAATACGTTTTTGACGTATTTCAAATTCAAAAAAATGTAACTATTTATATTTAGCATATATGCGACATCTAGTTAATACTTACTATACTAAAATGCATGGTGGAGATAATACGTTTTTGACGTATTTCAAATTCTAAAAAATGTAAATATTTATAGTTAGCATATGTGCGACATCTAGTAAAAACTTACTATACTAAAATGCATGGTGGAGATAATACGTTTTTGACGTATTTCTAATTCTAAAAAATGTAACTCCTTATAGTTAGCATTTATGCGACATCTAGTTAAAACTTCCTATACTAAAATGTATGGTGGATATAATACGTTTTTGACGTATTTCATATTCTAAACAATGTAAGTATTTATAGTTAGCATATGTGCGACATCTAGTAAAAACTAACTGTACTAAAATGCATGGTGGAGATAATACGTTTTTGACGTATTTCAAATTCTAAAAAATGTAACTATTTATAGTTAGCATATATGCGACATCTAGTTAAAACTTACTATACTAAAATGCATGGTGGAGATAATACGTTTTTGACGTATTTCTAATTCTAAAAAATGTAACTCCTTATAGTTAGCATATATGCGACATCTAGTTAAAACTTCCTATACTAAAATGTATGGTGGAGATAATACGTTTTTGACGTATTTCATATTCTAAACAATGGAAGTATTTATAGTTAGCATATGTGCGACATCTAGTAAAAACTAACTGTACAAAAATGCATGGTGGAGATAATACGTTTTTGACGTATTTCAAATACTAAAAAATGTAAGTATTTTTAGATAGCATATGTGCGACATCTAGTAAAAACTAACTGTACTAAAATGCATGGTGGAGATAATACGTTTTTGACGTATTTCATATTCTAAACAATGTAAGTATTTATAGTTAGCATATGTGCGACATCTAGTAAAAACTAACTGTACTAAAATGCATGGTGGAGATAATACGTTTTTGACGTATTTCAAATACTAAAAAATGTAAGTATTTTTAGATAGCATATGTGCGACATCTAGTAAAAACTAACTGTATTAAAATGCATGGTGGAGATAATACGTTTTTGACGTAATTCAAATACTAAAAAATGTAAGTATTTTTAGATAGCATATGTGCGACATCTAGTAAAAACTAACTGTACTGAAATGCATGGTGGAGATAATACGTTTTTGACGTATTTCATATTCTTAACAATGTAAGTATTTATAGTTAGCATATGTGCGACATCTAGTAAAAACTAACTGTACTAAAATGCATGGTGAAGATAATACGTTTTTGACGTAATTCAAATACTAAAAAATGTAAGTATTTTTAGATAGCATATGTGCGACATCTAGTAAAAACTAACTGTACTAAAATGCATGGTGGAGATAATACGTTTTTGACTTATTTCTAATACTAAAAAATGTAAGTATTTTTAGATAGCATATGTGCGAAATCTAGTAAAAACTAACTATACTAAAATGCATGGTGGAGATAATACGTTTTTGACGTATTTCAAATACTAAAAAATGTAAGTATTTTTAGATAGCATATGTGCGACATCTAGTAAAAACTAACTGTACTAAAATGCATGGTGGAGTTAATACGTTTTTGACGTATTTCAAATACTAAAAAATGTAAGTATTTTTAGATAGCATATGTGCGACATCTAGTAAAAACTAACTGTACTAAAATGCATGGTGGAGATAATACGTTTTTGACGTATTTCATATTCTAAACAATGTAAGTATTTATAGTTAGCATATGTGCGACATCTAGTAAAAACTAACTGTACTAAAATGCATGGTGGAGATAATACGTTTTTGACGTATTTCAAATACTAAAAAATGTAAGTATTTTTAGATAGCATATGTGCGACATCTAGTAAAAACTAACTGTACTAAAATGCATGGTGGAGATAATACGTTTTTGACGTAATTCAAATACTAAAAAATGTAAGTATTTTTAGATAGCATATGTGCGACATCTAGTAAAAACTAACTGTACTAAAATGCATGGTGGAGATAATACGTTTTTGACGTATTTCAAATACTAAAAAATGTAAGTATTTTTAGATAGCATATGTGCGACATCTAGTAAAAACTAACTGTACTAAAATGCATGGTGGAGATAATACGTTTTTGACATATTTCTAATTTTAAAAAATGTAACTCCTTATAGTTAGCATATATGCGACATCTAGTTAAAACTTCCTATACTAAAATGTATAGTGGAGATAATACGTTTTTGACGTATTTCATATTCTAAACAATGTATTTTTGGATAGCATATGTGCGACATCTAGTAAAAACTAACTGTACTAAAATGCATGGTGGAGATAATACGTTTTTGACGTATTTCAAATACTAAAAAATGTAAGTATTTTTAGATAGCATATGTGCGACATCTAGTAAAAACTAACTGTACTAAAATGCATGGTGGAGATAATACGTTTTTGACGTAATTCAAAAACTAAAAAATGTAAGTATTTTTAGATAGCATATGTGCGACATCTAGTAAAAACTGACTGTACTAAAATGCATGGTGGAGATAATACGTTTTTGACGTATTTCTAATACTAAAAAATGTAAGTATTTTTAGATAGCATATGTGCGACATCTAGTAAAAACTAACTATACTTAAATGCATGGTGGAGATAATACGTTTTTGACGTATTTCAAATTCTAAAAAATGTAACTATTTATAGTTAGCATATATGCGACATCTAGTTAAAACTTCCTATACTAAAATGTATGGTGGAGATAATACGTTTTTGACGTATTTCATATTCTAAACAATGTAAGTATTTATAGTTAGCATATGTGCGACATCTAGTAAAAACTAACTGTACTAAAATGCATGGTGGAGATAATACGTTTTTGACGTATTTCAAATACTAAAAAATGTAAGTATTTTTAGATAGCATATGTGCGACATCTAGTAAAAACTAACTATACTATAATGCTGGAGATAATACGTTTTTGACGTATTTCAAATACTAAAAAATGTATGTATTTTTAGTTAGCATATGTGCGACATCTAGTAAAAACTAACTGTACTAAAATGCATGGTGGAGATAATACGTTTTTGACGTATTTCATATTCTAAACAATGTAAGTATTTATAGTTAGCATATGTGCGACATCTAGTAAAAACTAACTGTACTAAAATGCATGGTGGAGATAATACGTTTTTGACGTATTTCAAATACTAAAAAATGAAAGTATTTTTAGTTAGCATATGTGCGACATCTAGTAAAAACTAACTATACTATAATGCTGGAGATAATACGTTTTTGACGTATTTCAAATACTAAAAAATGTAAGTATTTTTAGATAGCATATGTGCGACATCTAGTAAAAACTAACTATACTAAAATGCATGGTGGAGATAATACGTTTTTGACGTATTTCAAATTCAAAAAAATGTAACTATTTATATTTAGCATATATGCGACATCTAGTTAATACTTACTATACTAAAATGCATGGTGGAGATAATACGTTTTTGACGTATTTCTAATTCTAAAAAATGTAAATATTTATAGTTAGCATATGTGCGACATCTAGTAAAAACTTACTATACTAAAATGCATGGTGGAGATAATACGTTTTTGACGTATTTCGAATTCTAAAAAATGTAACTCCTTATAGTTAGCATTTATGCGACATCTAGTTAAAACTTCCTATACTAAAATGTATGGTGGATATAATACGTTTTTGACGTATTTCAAATTCTAAACAATGTAAGTATTTATAGTTAGCATATGTGCGACATCTAGTAAAAACTAACTGTACTAAAATGCATGGTGGAGATAATACGTTTTTGACGTATTTCAAATTCTAAAAAATGTAACTATTTATAGTTAGCATATATGCGACATCTAGTTAAAACTTACTATACTAAAATGCATGGTGGAGATAATACGTTTTTGACGTATTTCTAATTCTAAAAAATGTAACTCCTTATAGTTAGCATATATGCGACATCTAGTTAAAACTTCCTATACTAAAATGTATGGTGGAGATAATACGTTTTTGACGTATTTCATATTCTAAACAATGTAAGTATTTATAGTTAGCATATGTGCGACATCTAGTAAAAACTAACTGTACAAAAATGCATGGTGGAGATAATACGTTTTTGACGTATTTCAAATACTAAAAAATGTAAGTATTTTTAGATAGCATATGTGCGACATCTAGTAAAAACTAACTGTACTAAAATGCATGGTGGAGATAATACGTTTTTGACGTATTTCATATTCTAAACAATGTAAGTATTTATAGTTAGCATATGTGCGACATCTAGTAAAAACTAACTGAACTGAAATGCATGGTGGAGATAATACGTTTTTGACGTAATTCAAATACTAAAAAATGTAAGTATTTTTAGATAGCATATGTGCGACATTTAGTAAAAACTAACTGTACTAAAATGCATGGTGGAGATAATACGTTTTTGACTTATTTCTAATACTAAAAAATGTAAGTATTTTTAGATAGCATATGTGCGAAATCTAGTAAAAACTAACTATACTAAAATGCATGGTGGAGATAATACGTTTTTGACATATTTCAAATACTAAAAAATGTAAGTATTTTTAGATAGCATATGTGCGACATCTAGTAAAAACTAACTGTACTAAAATGCATGGTGGAGTTAATACGTTTTTGACGTATTTCAAATACTAAAAAATGTAAGTATTTTTAGATAGCATATGTGCGACATCTAGTAAAAACTAACTGTACTAAAATGCATGGTGGAGATAATACGTTTTTGACGTATTTCATATTCTAAACAATGTAAGTATTTATAGTTAGCATATGTGCGACATCTAGTAAAAACTAACTGTACTAAAATGCATGGTGGAGATAATACGTTTTTGACGTATTTCAAATACTAAAAAATGTAAGTATTTTTAGATAGCATATGTGCGACATCTAGTAAAAACTAACTGTACTAAAATGCATGGTGGAGATAATACGTTTTTGACGTAATTCAAATACTAAAAAATGTAAGTATTTTTAGAAAGCATATGTGCGACATCTAGTAAAAACTAACTGTACTAAAATGCATGGTGGAGATAATACGTTTTTGACGTATTTCAAATACTAAAAAATGTAAGTATTTTTAGATAGCATATGTGCGACATCTAGTAAAAACTAACTATACTTAAATGCATGGTGGAGATAATACGTTTTTGACGTATTTCAAATTCTAAAAAATGTAACTATTTATAGTTAGCATATATGCGACATCTAGTTAAAACTTCCTATACTAAAATGTATGGTGGAGATAATAAGTTTTTGACGTATTTCATATTCTAAACAATGTAAGTATTTATAGTTAGCATATGTGCGACATCTAGTAAAAACTAACTGTACTAAAATGCATGGTGGAGATAATACGTTTTTGACGTATTTCATATTCTAAAAAATGTAACTATTTATAGTTAGCATATATGCGACATCTAGTTAAAACTTACTATACTAAAATGCATGGTGGAGATAATACGTTTTTGACGTATTTCTAATTCTAAAAAATGTAACTCCTTATAGTAAGCATATATGCGACATCTAGTTAAAACTTCCTATACTAAAATGTATGGTGGACATAATACGTTTTTGACGTATTTCATATTCTAAACAATGTAAGTATTTATAGTTAGCATATGTGCGACATCTAGTAAAAACTAACTGTACTGAAATGCATGGTGGAGATAATACGTTTTTGACGTATTTCATATTCTAAACAATGTAAGTATTTATAGTTAGCATATGTGCGACATCTAGTAAAAACTAACTGTACTAAAATGCATGGTGGAGATAATACGTTTTTGACGTATTTCAAATACTAAAAAATGTAACTCCTTATAGTTAGCATATATGCGACATCTAGTTAAAACTTCCTATACTAAAATGTATAGTGGAGATAATACGTTTTTGACGTATTTCATATTCTAAACAATGTATTTTTGGATAGCATATGTGCGACATCTAGTAAAAACTAACTGTACTAAAATGCATGGTGGAGATAATACGTTTTTGACGTATTTCAAATACTAAAAAATGTAAGTATTTTTAGATAGCATATGTGCGACATCTAGTAAAAACTAACTGTACTAAAATGCATGGTGGAGATAATACGTTTTTGACGTAATTCAAATACTAAAAAATGTAAGTATTTTTAGATAGCATATGTGCGACATCTAGTAAAAACTGACTGTACTAAAATGCATGGTGGAGATAATACGTTTTTGACGTATTTCTAATACTAAAAAATGTAAGTATTTTAGATAGCATATGTGCGACATCTAGTAAAAACTAACTATACTATAATGCTGGAGATAATACGTTTTTGACGTATTTCAAATACTAAAAAATGTATGTATTTTTAGTTAGCATATGTGCGACATCTAGTAAAAACTAACTGTACTAAAATGCATGGTGGAGATAATACGTTTTTGACGTATTTCAAATTCAAAAAAATGTAACTATTTATATTTAGCATATGTGCGACATCTAGTAAAAACTAACTGTACTAAAATGCATGGTGGAGATAATACGTTTTTGACGTAATTCAAATACTAAAAAATGTAAGTATTTTTAGATAGCATATGTGCGACATCTAGTAAAAACTAACTGTACTAAAATGCATGGTGGAGATAATACGTTTTTGACGTATTTCAAATACTAAAAAATGTAAGTATTTTTAGATAGCATATGTGCGACATCTAGTAAAAACTAACTATACTTAAATGCATGGTGGAGATAATACGTTTTTGACGTATTTCAAATTCTAAAAAATGTAACTATTTATAGTTAGCATATATGCGACATCTAGTTAAAACTTCCTATACTAAAATGTATGGTGGAGATAATAAGTTTTTGACGTATTTCATATTCTAAACAATGTAAGTATTTATAGTTAGCATATGTGCGACATCTAGTAAAAACTAACTGTACTAAAATGCATGGTGGAGATAATACGTTTTTGACGTATTTCAAATACTAAAAAATGTAAGTATTTTAGATAGCATATGTGCGACATCTAGTAAAAACTAACTATACTATAATGCTGGAGATAATACGTTTTTGACGTATTTCAAATACTAAAAAATGTATGTATTTTTAGTTAGCATATGTGCGACATCTAGTAAAAACTAACTGTACTAAAATGCATGGTGGAGATAATACGTTTTTGACGTATTTCATATTCTAAACAATGTAAGTATTTATAGTTAGCATATGTGCGACATCTAGTAAAAACTAACTGTACTAAAATGCATGGTGGAGATAATACGTTTTTGACGTATTTCAAATACTAAAAAATGAAAGTATTTTTAGTTAGCATATGTGCGACATCTAGTAAAAACTAACTATACTATAATGCTGGAGATAATACGTTTTTGACGTATTTCAAATACTAAAAAATGTAAGTATTTTTAGATAGCATATGTGCGACATCTAGTAAAAACTAACTATACTAAAATGCATGGTGGAGATAATACGTTTTTGACGTATTTCAAATTCAAAAAAATGTAACTATTTATATTTAGCATATATGCGACATCTAGTTAATACTTACTATACTAAAATGCATGGTGGAGATAATACGTTTTTGACGTATTTCTAATTCTAAAAAATGTAAATATTTATAGTTAGCATATGTGCGACATCTAGTAAAAACTTACTATACTAAAATGCATGGTGGAGATAATACGTTTTTGACGTATTTCGAATTCTAAAAAATGTAACTCCTTATAGTTAGCATTTATGCGACATCTAGTTAAAACTTCCTATACTAAAATGTATGGTGGATATAATACGTTTTTGACGTATTTCATATTCTAAACAATGTAAGTATTTATAGTTAGCATATGTGCGACATCTAGTAAAAACTAACTGTACTAAAATGCATGGTGGAGATAATACGTTTTTGACGTATTTCAAATTCTAAAAAATGTAACTATTTATAGTTAGCATATATGCGACATCTAGTTAAAACTTACTATACTAAAATGCATGGTGGAGATAATACGTTTTTGACGTATTTCTAATTCTAAAAAATGTAACTCCTTATAGTTAGCATATATGCGACATCTAGTTAAAACTTCCTATACTAAAATGTATGGTGGAGATAATACGTTTTTGACGTATTTCATATTCTAAACAATGTAAGTATTTATAGTTAGCATATGTGCGACATCTAGTAAAAACTAACTGTACAAAAATGCATGGTGGAGATAATACGTTTTTGACGTATTTCAAATACTAAAAAATGTAAGTATTTTTAGATAGCATATGTGCGACATCTAGTAAAAACTAACTGTACTAAAATGCATGGTGGAGATAATACGTTTTTGACGTATTTCATATTCTAAACAATGTAAGTATTTATAGTTAGCATATGTGCGATATCTAGTAAAAACTAACTGTACTAAAATGCATGGTGGAGATAATACGTTTTTGACGTATTTCAAATACTAAAAAATGTAAGTATTTTTAGATAGCATATGTGCGACATCTAGTAAAAACTAACTGTATTAAAATGCATGGTGGAGATAATACGTTTTTGACGTAATTCAAATACTAAAAAATGTAAGTATTTTTAGATAGCATATGTGCGACATCTAGTAAAAACTAACTGAACTGAAATGCATGGTGGAGATAATACGTTTTTGACGTAATTCAAATACTAAAAAATGTAAGTATTTTTAGATAGCATATGTGCGACATTTAGTAAAAACTAACTGTACTAAAATGCATGGTGGAGATAATACGTTTTTGACTTATTTCTAATACTAAAAAATGTAAGTATTTTTAGATAGCATATGTGCGAAATCTAGTAAAAACTAACTATACTAAAATGCATGGTGGAGATAATACGTTTTTGACGTATTTCAAATACTAAAAAATGTAAGTATTTTTAGATAGCATATGTGCGACATCTAGTAAAAACTAACTGTACTAAAATGCATGGTGGAGTTAATACGTTTTTGACGTATTTCAAATACTAAAAAATGTAAGTATTTTTAGATAGCATATGTGCGACATCTAGTAAAAACTAACTGTACTAAAATGCATGGTGGAGATAATACGTTTTTGACGTATTTCATATTCTAAACAATGTAAGTATTTATAGTTAGCATATGTGCGACATCTAGTAAAAACTAACTGTACTAAAATGCATGGTGGAGATAATACGTTTTTGACGTATTTCAAATACTAAAAAATGTAAGTATTTTTAGATAGCATATGTGCGACATCTAGTAAAAACTAACTGTACTAAAATGCATGGTGGAGATAATACGTTTTTGACGTAATTCAAATACTAAAAAATGTAAGTATTTTTAGATAGCATATGTGCGACATCTAGTAAAAACTAACTGTACCAAAATGCATGGTGGAGATAATACGTTTTTGACGTATTTCAAATACTAAAAAATGTAAGTATTTTTAGATAGCATATGTGCGACATCTAGTAAAAACTAACTGTACTAAAATGCATGGTGGAGATAATACGTTTTTGACGTAATTCAAATACTAAAAAATGTAAGTATTTTTAGAAAGCATATGTGCGACATCTAGTAAAAACTAACTGTACTAAAATGCATGGTGGAGATAATACGTTTTTGACGTATTTCAAATACTAAAAAATGTAAGTATTTTTAGATAGCATATGTGCGACATCTAGTAAAAACTAACTATACTTAAATGCATGGTGGAGATAATACGTTTTTGACGTATTTCAAATTCTAAAAAATGTAACTATTTATAGTTAGCATATATGCGACATCTAGTTAAAACTTCCTATACTAAAATGTATGGTGGAGATAATAAGTTTTTGACGTATTTCATATTCTAAACAATGTAAGTATTTATAGTTAGCATATGTGCGACATCTAGTAAAAACTAACTGTACTAAAATGCATGGTGGAGATAATACGTTTTTGACGTATTTCAAATTCTAAAAAATGTAACTATTTATAGTTAGCATATATGCGACATCTAGTTAAAACTTACTATACTAAAATGCATGGTGGAGATAATACGTTTTTGACGTATTTCTAATTCTAAAAAATGTAACTCCTTATAGTAAGCATATATGCGACATCTAGTTAAAACTTCCTATACTAAAATGTATGGTGGACATAATACGTTTTTGACGTATTTCATATTCTAAACAATGTAAGTATTTATAGTTAGCATATGTGCGACATCTAGTAAAAACTAACTGTACTGAAATGCATGGTGGAGATAATACGTTTTTGACGTATTTCATATTCTAAACAATGTAAGTATTTATAGTTAGCATATGTGCGACATCTAGTAAAAACTAACTGTACTAAAATGCATGGTGGAGATAATACGTTTTTGACGTATTTCAAATACTAAAAAATGTAACTCCTTATAGTTAGCATATATGCGACATCTAGTTAAAACTTCCTATACTAAAATGTATGGTGGAGATAATAAGTTTTTGACGTATTTCATATTCTAAACAATGTAAGTATTTATAGTTAGCATATGTGCGACATCTAGTAAAAACTAACTGTACTAAAATGCATGGTGGAGATAATACGTTTTTGACGTATTTCAAATACTAAAAAATGTAAGTATTCTTAGATAGCATATGTGCGACATCTAGTAAAAACTAACTGTACTAAAATGCATGGTGGAGATAATACGTTTTTGACATATTTCTAATTTTAAAAAATGTAACTCCTTATAGTTAGCATATATGCGACATCTAGTTAAAACTTCCTATACTAAAATGTATAGTGGAGATAATACGTTTTTGACGTATTTCATATTCTAAACAATGTATTTTTGGATAGCATATGTGCGACATCTAGTAAAAACTAACTGTACTAAAATGCATGGTGGAGATAATACGTTTTTGACGTATTTCAAATACTAAAAAATGTAAGTATTTTTAGATAGCATATGTGCGACATCTAGTAAAAACTAACTGTACTAAAATGCATGGTGGAGATAATACGTTTTTGACGTAATTCAAATACTAAAAAATGTAAGTATTTTTAGATAGCATATGTGCGACATCTAGTAAAAACTGACTGTACTAAAATGCATGGTGGAGATAATACGTTTTTGACGTATTTCTAATACTAAAAAATGTAAGTATTTTAGATAGCATATGTGCGACATCTAGTAAAAACTAACTATACTATAATGCTGGAGATAATACGTTTTTGACGTATTTCAAATACTAAAAAATGTATGTATTTTTAGTTAGCATATGTGCGACATCTAGTAAAAACTAACTGTACTAAAATGCATGGTGGAGATAATACGTTTTTGACGTATTTCAAATTCAAAAAAATGTAACTATTTATATTTAGCATATGTGCGACATCTAGTAAAAACTAACTGTACTAAAATGCATGGTGGAGATAATACGTTTTTGACGTAATTCAAATACTAAAAAATGTAAGTATTTTTAGATAGCATATGTGCGACATCTAGTAAAAACTAACTGTACTAAAATGCATGGTGGAGATAATACGTTTTTGACGTATTTCAAATACTAAAAAATGTAAGTATTTTTAGATAGCATATGTGCGACATCTAGTAAAAACTAACTATACTTAAATGCATGGTGGAGATAATACGTTTTTGACGTATTTCAAATTCTAAAAAATGTAACTATTTATAGTTAGCATATATGCGACATCTAGTTAAAACTTCCTATACTAAAATGTATGGTGGAGATAATAAGTTTTTGACGTATTTCATATTCTAAACAATGTAAGTATTTATAGTTAGCATATGTGCGACATCTAGTAAAAACTAACTGTACTAAAATGCATGGTGGAGATAATACGTTTTTGACGTATTTCAAATACTAAAAAATGTAAGTATTTTAGATAGCATATGTGCGACATCTAGTAAAAACTAACTATACTATAATGCTGGAGATAATACGTTTTTGACGTATTTCAAATACTAAAAAATGTATGTATTTTTAGTTAGCATATGTGCGACATCTAGTAAAAACTAACTGTACTAAAATGCATGGTGGAGATAATACGTTTTTGACGTATTTCATATTCTAAACAATGTAAGTATTTATAGTTAGCATATGTGCGACATCTAGTAAAAACTAACTGTACTAAAATGCATGGTGGAGATAATACGTTTTTGACGTATTTCAAATACTAAAAAATGAAAGTATTTTTAGTTAGCATATGTGCGACATCTAGTAAAAACTAACTATACTATAATGCTGGAGATAATACGTTTTTGACGTATTTCAAATACTAAAAAATGTAAGTATTTTTAGATAGCATATGTGCGACATCTAGTAAAAACTAACTATACTAAAATGCATGGTGGAGATAATACGTTTTTGACGTATTTCAAATTCAAAAAAATGTAACTATTTATATTTAGCATATATGCGACATCTAGTTAATACTTACTATACTAAAATGCATGGTGGAGATAATACGTTTTTGACGTATTTCTAATTCTAAAAAATGTAAATATTTATAGTTAGCATATGTGCGACATCTAGTAAAAACTTACTATACTAAAATGCATGGTGGAGATAATACGTTTTTGACGTATTTCGAATTCTAAAAAATGTAACTCCTTATAGTTAGCATTTATGCGACATCTAGTTAAAACTTCCTATACTAAAATGTATGGTGGATATAATACGTTTTTGACGTATTTCATATTCTAAACAATGTAAGTATTTATAGTTAGCATATGTGCGACATCTAGTAAAAACTAACTGTACTAAAATGCATGGTGGAGATAATACGTTTTTGACGTATTTCAAATTCTAAAAAATGTAACTATTTATAGTTAGCATATATGCGACATCTAGTTAAAACTTACTATACTAAAATGCATGGTGGAGATAATACGTTTTTGACGTATTTCTAATTCTAAAAAATGTAACTCCTTATAGTTAGCATATATGCGACATCTAGTTAAAACTTCCTATACTAAAATGTATGGTGGAGATAATACGTTTTTGACGTATTTCATATTCTAAACAATGTAAGTATTTATAGTTAGCATATGTGCGACATCTAGTAAAAACTAACTGTACAAAAATGCATGGTGGAGATAATACGTTTTTGACGTATTTCAAATACTAAAAAATGTAAGTATTTTTAGATAGCATATGTGCGACATCTAGTAAAAACTAACTGTACTAAAATGCATGGTGGAGATAATACGTTTTTGACGTATTTCATATTCTAAACAATGTAAGTATTTATAGTTAGCATATGTGCGACATCTAGTAAAAACTAACTGTACTAAAATGCATGGTGGAGATAATACGTTTTTGACGTATTTCAAATACTAAAAAATGTAAGTATTTTTAGATAGCATATGTGCGACATCTAGTAAAAACTAACTGTATTAAAATGCATGGTGGAGATAATACGTTTTTGACGTAATTCAAATACTAAAAAATGTAAGTATTTTTAGATAGCATATGTGCGACATCTAGTAAAAACTAACTGAACTGAAATGCATGGTGGAGATAATACGTTTTTGACGTAATTCAAATACTAAAAAATGTAAGTATTTTTAGATAGCATATGTGCGACATTTAGTAAAAACTAACTGTACTAAAATGCATGGTGGAGATAATACGTTTTTGACTTATTTCTAATACTAAAAAATGTAAGTATTTTTAGATAGCATATGTGCGAAATCTAGTAAAAACTAACTATACTAAAATGCATGGTGGAGATAATACGTTTTTGACGTATTTCAAATACTAAAAAATGTAAGTATTTTTAGATAGCATATGTGCGACATCTAGTAAAAACTAACTGTACTAAAATGCATGGTGGAGTTAATACGTTTTTGACGTATTTCAAATACTAAAAAATGTAAGTATTTTTAGATAGCATATGTGCGACATCTAGTAAAAACTAACTGTACTAAAATGCATGGTGGAGATAATACGTTTTTGACGTATTTCATATTCTAAACAATGTAAGTATTTATAGTTAGCATATGTGCGACATCTAGTAAAAACTAACTGTACTAAAATGCATGGTGGAGATAATACGTTTTTGACGTATTTCAAATACTAAAAAATGTAAGTATTTTTAGATAGCATATGTGCGAAATCTAGTAAAAACTAACTATACTAAAATGCATGGTGGAGATAATACGTTTTTGACGTATTTCAAATACTAAAAAATGTAAGTATTTTTAGATAGCATATGTGCGACATCTAGTAAAAACTAACTGTACTAAAATGCATGGTGGAGTTAATACGTTTTTGACGTATTTCAAATACTAAAAAATGTAAGTATTTTTAGATAGCATATGTGCGACATCTAGTAAAAACTAACTGTACTAAAATGCATGGTGGAGATAATACGTTTTTGACGTATTTCATATTCTAAACAATGTAAGTATTTATAGTTAGCATATGTGCGACATCTAGTAAAAACTAACTGTACTAAAATGCATGGTGGAGATAATACGTTTTTGACGTATTTCAAATACTAAAAAATGTAAGTATTTTTAGATAGCATATGTGCGACATCTAGTAAAAACTAACTGTACTAAAATGCATGGTGGAGATAATACGTTTTTGACGTAATTCAAATACTAAAAAATGTAAGTATTTTTAGATAGCATATGTGCGACATCTAGTAAAAACTAACTGTACCAAAATGCATGGTGGAGATAATACGTCTTTGACGTATTTCAAATACTAAAAAATGTAAGTATTTTTAGATAGCATATGTGCGACATCTAGTAAAAACTAACTATACTTAAATGCATGGTGGAGATAATACGTTTTTGACGTATTTCAAATTCTAAAAAATGTAACTATTTATAGTTAGCATATATGCGACATCTAGTTAAAACTTCCTATACTAAAATGTATGGTGGAGATAATAAGTTTTTGACGTATTTCATATTCTAAACAATGTAAGTATTTATAGTTAGCATATGTGCGACATCTAGTAAAAACTAACTGTACTAAAATGCATGGTGGAGATAATACGTTTTTGACGTATTTCAAATTCTAAAAAATGTAACTATTTATAGTTAGCATATATGCGACATCTAGTTAAAACTTACTATACTAAAATGCATGGTGGAGATAATACGTTTTTGACGTATTTCTAATTCTAAAAAATGTAACTCCTTATAGTTAGCATATATGCGACATCTAGTTAAAACTTCCTATACTAAAATGTATGGTGGACATAATACGTTTTTGACGTATTTCATATTCTAAACAATGTAAGTATTTATAGTTAGCATATGTGCGACATCTAGTAAAAACTAACTGTACTGAAATGCATGGTGGAGATAATACGTTTTTGACGTATTTCATATTCTAAACAATGTAAGTATTTATAGTTAGCATATGTGCGACATCTAGTAAAAACTAACTGTACTAAAATGCATGGTGGAGATAATACGTTTTTGACGTATTTCAAATACTAAAAAATGTAACTCCTTATAGTTAGCATATATGCGACATCTAGTTAAAACTTCCTATACTAAAATGCATGGTGGAGATAATACGTTTTTGACGTATTTCTAATTCTAAAAAATGTAACTCCTTATAGTTTGCATATATGCGACATCTAGTTAAAACTTCCTATACTAAAATGTATGGTGGAGATAATACGTTTTTGACGTATTTCATATTCTAAACAATGTAAGTATTTATAGTTAGCATATGTGCGACATCTAGTAAAAACTAACTGTACTGAAATGCATGGTGGAGATAATACGTTTTTGACGTATTTCATATTCTTAACAATGTAAGTATTTATAGTTAGCATATGTGCGACATCTAGTAAAAACTAACTGTACTAAAATGCATGGTGGAGATAATACGTTTTTGACGTAATTCAAATACTAAAAAATGTAAGTATTTTTAGATAGCATATGTGCGACATCTAGTAAAAACTAACTGTACTAAAATGCATGGTGGAGATAATACGTTTTTGACTTATTTCTAATACTAAAAAATGTAAGTATTTTTAGATAGCATATGTGCGAAATCTAGTAAAAACTAACTATACTAAAATGCATGGTGGAGATAATACGTTTTTGACGTATTTCAAATACTAAAAAATGTAAGTATTTTTAGATAGCATATGTGCGACATCTAGTAAAAACTAACTGTACTAAAATGCATGGTGGAGTTAATACGTTTTTGACGTATTTCAAATACTAAAAAATGTAAGTATTTTTAGATAGCATATGTGCGACATCTAGTAAAAACTAACTGTACTAAAATGCATGGTGGAGATAATACGTTTTTGACGTATTTCAAATTCTAAAAAATGTAACTATTTATAGTTAGCATATATGCGACATCTAGTTAAAACTTACTATACTAAAATGCATGGTGGAGATAATACGTTTTTGACGTATTTCTAATTCTAAAAAATGTAACTCCTTATAGTTAGCATATATGCGACATCTAGTTAAAACTTCCTATACTAAAATGTATGGTGGAGATAATACGTTTTTGACGTATTTCATATTCTAAACAATGTAAGTATTTATAGTTAGCATATGTGCGACATCTAGTAAAAACTAACTGTACAAAAATGCATGGTGGAGATAATACGTTTTTGACGTATTTCAAATACTAAAAAATGTAAGTATTTTTAGATAGCATATGTGTGACATCTAGTAAAAACTAACTATACTAAAATGCATGGTGGAGATAATACGTTTTTGACGTATTTCAAATTCTAAAAAATGTAACTATTTATAGTTAGCATATATGCGACATCTAGTTAAAACTTACTATACTAAAATGCATGGTGGAGATAATACGTTTTTGATGTATTTCTAATTCTAAAAAATGTAACTCCTTATAGTTAGCATATATGCGACATCTAGTTAAAACTTCCTATACTAAAATGTATGGTGGAGATAATACGTTTTTGACGTATTTCATATTCCAAACAATGTAAGTATTTATAGTTAGCATATGTGCGACATCTAGTAAAAACTAACTGTACTGAAATGCATGGTGGAGATAATACGTTTTTGACGTATTTCATATTCTAAACAATGTAAGTATTTATAGTTAGCATATGTGCGACATCTAGTAAAAACTAACTGTACTAAAATGCATGGTGGAGATAATACGTTTTTGACGTATTTCAAATACTAAAAAATGTAAGAATTTTTAGATAGCATATGTGCGACATCTAGTAAAAACTAACTGTACTAAAATGCATGGTGGAGATAATACGTTTTTGACGTAATTCAAATACTAAAAAATGTAAGTATTTTTAGATAGCATATGTGCGACATCTAGTAAAAACTAACTGTACTAAAATGCATGGTGGAGATAATACGTTTTTGACGTATTTCTAATACTAAAAAATGTAAGTATTTTTAGATAGCATATGTGCGAAATCTAGTAAAAACTAACTATACTAAAATGCATGGTGGAGATAATACGTTTTTGACGTATTTCAAATACTAAAAAATGTAAGTATTTTTAGATAGCATATGTGCGACATCTAGTAAAAACTAACTATATTAAAATGCATGGTGGAGATAATACGTTTTTGACGTATTTCAAATTCTAAAAAATGTAACTATTTATAGTTAGCAAATATGCGACATCTAGTTAAAACTTCCTATACTAAAATGTATGGTGGAGATAATAAGTTTTTGACGTATTTCATATTCTAAACAATGTAAGTATTTTTAGATAGCATATGTGCGAAATCTAGTAAAAACTAACTATACTAAAATGCATGGTGGAGATAATACGTTTTTGACGTATTTCAAATACTAAAAAATGTAAGTATTTTTAGATAGCATATGTGCGACATCTAGTAAAAACTAACTATACTTAAATGCATGGTGGAGATAATACGTTTTTGACGTATTTCAAATTCTAAAAATTGTATGTATTTTTAGTTAGCATATATGCGACATCTAGTTAAAACTTCCTATATTAAAATGTATGGTGGAGATAATACGTTTTTGACGTATTTCATATTCTAAACAATGTAAGTATTTATAGTTAGCATATGTGCGACATCTAGTAAAAACTAACTGTACTAAAATGCATGGTGGAGATAATACGTTTTTGACGTATTTCAAATACTAAAAAATGTAAGTATTTTTAGATAGCATATGTGCGACATCTAGTAAAAACTAACTGTACTAAAATGCATGGTGGAGATAATACGTTTTTGACGTATATCAAATTCTAAAAAATGTAACTATTTATAGTTAGCATATATGCGACATCTAGTTAAAACTTACTATACTAAAATGCATGGTGGAGATAATACGTTTTTGACGTATTTCTAATTCTAAAAAATGTAACTCCTTATAGTTAGCATATATGCGACATCTAGTTAAAACTTCCTATACTAAAATGTATGGTGGAGATAATACGTTTTTGACGTATTTCATATTCTAAACAATGTAAGTATTTATAGTTAGCATATGTGCGACATCTAGTAAAAACTAACTGTACTAAAATGCATGGTGGAGATAATACGTTTTTGACGTATTTCAAGTACTAAAAAATGTAAGTATTTTAAGATAGCATATGTGCGACATCTAGTAAAAACTAACTGTACTAAATTGCATGGTGGAGATAATACGTTTTTGACGTATTTCAAATACTAAAAAATGTAAGTATTTTTAGATAGCATATGTGCGACATCTAGTAAAAACTAACTGTACTTAAATGCATGGTGGAGATAATACGTTTTTGACGTATTTCAAATACTAAAAAATGTAAGTATTTTTAGATAGCATATGTGCGACATCTAGTAAAAACTAACTATACTTAAATGCATGGTGGAGATAATACGTTTTTGACGTATTTCAAATTCTAAAAAATGTAACTATTTATAGTTAGCATATATGCGACATCTAGTTAAAACTTCCTATATTAAAATGTATGGTGGAGATAATACGTTTTTGACGTATTTCATATTCTAAACAATGTAAGTATTTATAGTTAGCATATGTGCGACATCTAGTAAAAACTAACTGTACTAAAATGCATGGTGGAGATAATACGTTTTTGACGTATTTCAAATACTAAAAAATGTAACTCCTTATAGTTAGCATATATGCGACATCTAGTAAAAACTAACTGTACTAAAATGCATGGTGGAGATAATACGTTTTTGACGTATTTCTAATTCTAAAAAATGTAACTCCTTATAGTTTGCATATATGCGACATCTAGTTAAAACTTCCTATACTAAAATGTATGGTGGAGATAATACGTTTTTGACGTATTTCATATTCTAAACAATGTAAGTATTTATAGTTAGCATATGTGCGACATCTAGTAAAAACTAACTGTACTAAAATGTATGGTGGAGATAATACGTTTTTGACGTATTTCATATTCTAAACAATGTAAGTATTTATAGTTAGCATATGTGCGACATCTAGTAAATCTAACTGTACTAAAATGCATGGTGGAGATAATACGTTTTTGACGTATTTCATATTCTAAACAATGTAAGTATTTATAGTTAGCATATGTGCGACATCTAGTAAAAACTAACTGTACTAAAATGCATGGTGGAGATAATACGTTTTTGACGTATTTCAAATACTAAAAAATGTAAGTATTTTTAGATAGCATATGTGCGACATCTAGTAAAAACTAACTGTATTAAAATGCATGGTGGAGATAATACGTTTTTGACGTAATTCAAATACTAAAAAATGTAAGTATTTTTAGATAGCATATGTGCGACATCTAGTAAAAACTAACTGAACTGAAATGCATGGTGGAGATAATACGTTTTTGACGTAATTCAAATACTAAAAAATGTAAGTATTTTTAGATAGCATATGTGCGACATCTAGTAAAAACTAACTGTACTAAAATGCATGGTGGAGATAATACGTTTTTGACGTATTTCTAATACTAAAAAATGTAAGTATTTTTAGATAGCATATGTGCGACATCTAGTAAAAACTAACTGTACTAAAATGCATGGTGGAGATAATACGTTTTTGACGTAATTCAAATACTAAAAAATGTAAGTATTTTTAGATAGCATATGTGCGACATCTAGTAAAAACTGACTGTACTAAAATGCATGGTGGAGATAATACGTTTTTGACGTATTTCTAATACTAAAAAATGTAAGTATTTTAGATAGCATATGTGCGACATCTAGTAAAAACTAACTATACTATAATGCTGGAGATAATACGTTTTTGACGTATTTCAAATACTAAAAAATGTATGTATTTTTAGTTAGCATATGTGCGACATCTAGTAAAAACTAACTGTACTAAAATGCATGGTGGAGATAATACGTTTTTGACGTATTTCAAATTCAAAAAAATGTAACTATTTATATTTAGCATATGTGCGACATCTAGTAAAAACTAACTGTACTAAAATGCATGGTGGAGATAATACGTTTTTGACGTAATTCAAATACTAAAAAATGTAAGTATTTTTAGATAGCATATGTGCGACATCTAGTAAAAACTAACTGTACTAAAATGCATGGTGGAGATAATACGTTTTTGACGTAATTCAAATACTAAAAAATGTAAGTATTTTTAGATAGCATATGTGCGACATCTAGTAAAAACTAACTGTACTAAAATGCATGGTGGAGATAATACGTTTTTGACGTATTTCTAATACTAAAAAATGTAAGTATTTTTAGATAGCATATGTGCGACATCTAGTAAAAACTAACTGTACTAAAATGCATGGTGGAGATAATACGTTTTTGACGTAATTCAAATACTAAAAAATGTAAGTATTTTTAGATAGCATATGTGCGACATCTAGTAAAAACTGACTGTACTAAAATGCATGGTGGAGATAATACGTTTTTGACGTATTTCTAATACTAAAAAATGTAAGTATTTTAGATAGCATATGTGCGACATCTAGTAAAAACTAACTATACTATAATGCTGGAGATAATACGTTTTTGACGTATTTCAAATACTAAAAAATGTATGTATTTTTAGTTAGCATATGTGCGACATCTAGTAAAAACTAACTGTACTAAAATGCATGGTGGAGATAATACGTTTTTGACGTATTTCAAATTCAAAAAAATGTAACTATTTATATTTAGCATATGTGCGACATCTAGTAAAAACTAACTGTACTAAAATGCATGGTGGAGATAATACGTTTTTGACGTAATTCAAATACTAAAAAATGTAAGTATTTTTAGATAGCATATGTGCGACATCTAGTAAAAACTAACTGTACTAAAATGCATGGTGGAGATAATACGTTTTTGACGTATTTCAAATACTAAAAAATGTAAGTATTTTTAGATAGCATATGTGCGACATCTAGTAAAAACTAACTATACTTAAATGCATGGTGGAGATAATACGTTTTTGAGGTATTTCAAATTCTAAAAAATGTAACTATTTATAGTTAGCATATATGCGACATCTAGTTAAAACTTCCTATACTAAAATGTATGGTGGAGATAATAAGTTTTTGACGTATTTCATATTCTAAACAATGTAAGTATTTATAGTTAGCATATGTGCGACATCTAGTAAAAACTAACTGTACTAAAATGCATGGTGGAGATAATACGTTTTTGACGTATTTCAAATACTAAAAAATGTAAGTATTTTAGATAGCATATGTGCGACATCTAGTAAAAACTAACTATACTATAATGCTGGAGATAATACGTTTTTGACGTATTTCAAATACTAAAAAATGTATGTATTTTTAGTTAGCATATGTGCGACATCTAGTAAAAACTAACTGTACTAAAATGCATGGTGGAGATAATACGTTTTTGACGTATTTCATATTCTAAACAATGTAAGTATTTATAGTTAGCATATGTGCGACATCTAGTAAAAACTAACTGTACTAAAATGCATGGTGGAGATAATACGTTTTTGACGTATTTCAAATACTAAAAAATGAAAGTATTTTTAGTTAGCATATGTGCGACATCTAGTAAAAACTAACTATACTATAATGCTGGAGATAATACGTTTTTGACGTATTTCAAATACTAAAAAATGTAAGTATTTTTAGATAGCATATGTGCGACATCTAGTAAAAACTAACTATACTAAAATGCATGGTGGAGATAATACGTTTTTGACGTATTTCAAATTCAAAAAAATGTAACTATTTATATTTAGCATATATGCGACATCTAGTTAATACTTACTATACTAAAATGCATGGTGGAGATAATACGTTTTTGACGTATTTCTAATTCTAAAAAATGTAAATATTTATAGTTAGCATATGTGCGACATCTAGTAAAAACTTACTATACTAAAATGCATGGTGGAGATAATACGTTTTTGACGTATTTCGAATTCTAAAAAATGTAACTCCTTATAGTTAGCATTTATGCGACATCTAGTTAAAACTTCCTATACTAAAATGTATGGTGGATATAATGCGTTTTTGACGTATTTCATATTCTAAACAATGTAAGTATTTATAGTTAGCATATGTGCGACATCTAGTAAAAACTAACTGTACTAAAATGCATGGTGGAGATAATACGTTTTTGACGTATTTCAAATTCTAAAAAATGTAACTATTTATAGTTAGCATATATGCGACATCTAGTTAAAACTTACTATACTAAAATGCATGGTGGAGATAATACGTTTTTGACGTATTTCTAATTCTAAAAAATGTAACTCCTTATAGTTAGCATATATGCGACATCTAGTTAAAACTTCCTATACTAAAATGTATGGTGGAGATAATACGTTTTTGACGTATTTCATATTCTAAACAATGTAAGTATTTATAGTTAGCATATGTGCGACATCTAGTAAAAACTAACTGTACTAAAATGCATGGTGGAGATAATACGTTTTTGACGTATTTCAAATACTAAAAAATGTAAGTATTTTTAGATAGCATATGTGCGACATCTAGTAAAAACTAACTGTATTAAAATGCATGGTGGAGATAATACGTTTTTGACGTAATTCAAATACTAAAAAATGTAAGTATTTTTAGATAGCATATGTGCGACATCTAGTAAAAACTAACTGAACTGAAATGCATGGTGGAGATAATACGTTTTTGACGTAATTCAAATACTAAAAAATGTAAGTATTTTTAGATAGCATATGTGCGACATTTAGTAAAAACTAACTGTACTAAAATGCATGGTGGAGATAATACGTTTTTGACTTATTTCTAATACTAAAAAATGTAAGTATTTTTAGATAGCATATGTGCGAAATCTAGTAAAAACTAACTATACTAAAATGCATGGTGGAGATAATACGTTTTTGACGTATTTCAAATACTAAAAAATGTAAGTATTTTTAGATAGCATATGTGCGACATCTAGTAAAAACTAACTGTACTAAAATGCATGGTGGAGTTAATACGTTTTTGACGTATTTCAAATACTAAAAAATGTAAGTATTTTTAGATAGCATATGTGCGACATCTAGTAAAAACTAACTGTACTAAAATGCATGGTGGAGATAATACGTTTTTGACGTATTTCATATTCTAAACAATGTAAGTATTTATAGTTAGCATATGTGCGACATCTAGTAAAAACTAACTGTACTAAAATGCATGGTGGAGATAATACGTTTTTGACGTATTTCAAATACTAAAAAATGTAAGTATTTTTAGATAGCATATGTGCGACATCTAGTAAAAACTAACTGTACTAAAATGCATGGTGGAGATAATACGTTTTTGACGTAATTCAAATACTAAAAAATGTAAGTATTTTTAGATAGCATATGTGCGACATCTAGTAAAAACTAACTGTACCAAAATGCATGGTGGAGATAATACGTTTTTGACGTATTTCAAATACTAAAAAATGTAAGTATTTTTAGATAGCATATGTGCGACATCTAGTAAAAACTAACTATACTTAAATGCATGGTGGAGATAATACGTTTTTGACGTATTTCAAATTCTAAAAAATGTAACTATTTATAGTTAGCATATATGCGACATCTAGTTAAAACTTCCTATACTAAAATGTATGGTGGAGATAATAAGTTTTTGACGTATTTCATATTCTAAACAATGTAAGTATTTATAGTTAGCATATGTGCGACATTTAGTAAAAACTAACTGTACTAAAATGCATGGTGGAGATAATACGTTTTTGACGTATTTCAAATACTAAAAAATGTAAGTATTTTTAGATAGCATATGTGCGACATCTAGTAAAAACTAACTGTACTAAAATGCATGGTGGAGTTAATACGTTTTTGACGTATTTCAAATACTAAAAAATGTAAGTATTTTTAGATAGCATATGTGCGACATCTAGTAAAAACTAACTGTACTAAAATGCATGGTGGAGATAATACGTTTTTGACGTATTTCATATTCTAAACAATGTAAGTATTTATAGTTAGCATATGTGCGACATCTAGTAAAAACTAACTGTACTAAAATGCATGGTGGAGATAATACGTTTTTGACGTATTTCAAATACTAAAAAATGTAAGTATTTTTAGATAGCATATGTGCGACATCTAGTAAAAACTAACTATACTTAAATGCATGGTGGAGATAATACGTTTTTGACGTATTTCAAATTCTAAAAAATGTAACTATTTATAGTTAGCATATATGCGACATCTAGTTAAAACTTCCTATACTAAAATGTATGGTGGAGATAATAAGTTTTTGACGTATTTCATATTCTAAACAATGTAAGTATTTTTAGATAGCATATGTGCGAAATCTAGTAAAAACTAACTATACTAAAATGCATGGTGGAGATAATACGTTTTTGACGTATTTCAAATACTAAAAAATGTAAGTATTTTTAGATAGCATATGTGCGACATCTAGTAAAAACTAACTGTACTAAAATGCATGGTGGAGTTAATACGTTTTTGACGTATTTCAAATACTAAAAAATGTAAGTATTTTTAGATAGCATATGTGCGACATCTAGTAAAAACTAACTGTACTAAAATGCATGGTGGAGATAATACGTTTTTGACGTATTTCATATTCTAAACAATGTAAGTATTTATAGTTAGCATATGTGCGACATCTAGTAAAAACTAACTGTACTAAAATGCATGGTGGAGATAATACGTTTTTGACGTATTTCAAATACTAAAAAATGTAAGTATTTTTAGATAGCATATGTGCGACATCTAGTAAAAACTAACTGTACTAAAATGCATGGTGGAGATAATACGTTTTTGACGTAATTCAAATACTAAAAAATGTAAGTATTTTTAGATAGCATATGTGCGACATCTAGTAAAAACTAACTGTACCAAAATGCATGGTGGAGATAATACGTTTTTGACGTATTTCAAATACTAAAAAATGTAAGTATTTTTAGATAGCATATGTGCGACATCTAGTAAAAACTAACTATACTTAAATGCATGGTGGAGATAATACGTTTTTGACGTATTTCAAATTCTAAAAAATGTAACTATTTATAGTTAGCATATATGCGACATCTAGTTAAAACTTCCTATACTAAAATGTATGGTGGAGATAATAAGTTTTTGACGTATTTCATATTCTAAACAATGTAAGTATTTATAGTTAGCATATGTGCGACATCTAGTAAAAACTAACTGTACTAAAATGCATGGTGGAGATAATACGTTTTTGACGTATTTCAAATTCTAAAAAATGTAACTATTTATAGTTAGCATATATGCGACATCTAGTTAAAACTTACTATACTAAAATGCATGGTGGAGATAATACGTTTTTGACGTATTTCTAATTCTAAAAAATGTAACTCCTTATAGTTAGCATATATGCGACATCTAGTTAAAACTTCCTATACTAAAATGTATGGTGGACATAATACGTTTTTGACGTATTTCATATTCTAAACAATGTAAGTATTTATAGTTAGCATATGTGCGACATCTAGTAAAAACTAACTGTACTGAAATGCATGGTGGAGATAATACGTTTTTGACGTATTTCATATTCTAAACAATGTAAGTATTTATAGTTAGCATATGTGCGACATCTAGTAAAAACTAACTGTACTAAAATGCATGGTGGAGATAATACGTTTTTGACGTATTTCAAATACTAAAAAATGTAACTCCTTATAGTTAGCATATATGCGACATCTAGTTAAAACTTCCTATACTAAAATGCATGGTGGAGATAATACGTTTTTGACGTATTTCTAATTCTAAAAAATGTAACTCCTTATAGTTTGCATATATGCGACATCTAGTTAAAACTTCCTATACTAAAATGTATGGTGGAGATAATACGTTTTTGACGTATTTCATATTCTAAACAATGTAAGTATTTATAGTTAGCATATGTGCGACATCTAGTAAAAACTAACTGTACTGAAATGCATGGTGGAGATAATACGTTTTTGACGTATTTCATATTCTTAACAATGTAAGTATTTATAGTTAGCATATGTGCGACATCTAGTAAAAACTAACTGTACTAAAATGCATGGTGGAGATAATACGTTTTTGACGTAATTCAAATACTAAAAAATGTAAGTATTTTTAGATAGCATATGTGCGACATCTAGTAAAAACTAACTGTACTAAAATGCATGGTGGAGATAATACGTTTTTGACTTATTTCTAATACTAAAAAATGTAAGTATTTTTAGATAGCATATGTGCGAAATCTAGTAAAAACTAACTATACTAAAATGCATGGTGGAGATAATACGTTTTTGACGTATTTCAAATACTAAAAAATGTAAGTATTTTTAGATAGCATATGTGCGACATCTAGTAAAAACTAACTGTACTAAAATGCATGGTGGAGTTAATACGTTTTTGACGTATTTCAAATACTAAAAAATGTAAGTATTTTTAGATAGCATATGTGCGACATCTAGTAAAAACTAACTGTACTAAAATGCATGGTGGAGATAATACGTTTTTGACGTATTTCAAATTCTAAAAAATGTAACTATTTATAGTTAGCATATATGCGACATCTAGTTAAAACTTACTATACTAAAATGCATGGTGGAGATAATACGTTTTTGACGTATTTCTAATTCTAAAAAATGTAACTCCTTATAGTTAGCATATATGCGACATCTAGTTAAAACTTCCTATACTAAAATGTATGGTGGAGATAATACGTTTTTGACGTATTTCATATTCTAAACAATGTAAGTATTTATAGTTAGCATATGTGCGACATCTAGTAAAAACTAACTGTACAAAAATGCATGGTGGAGATAATACGTTTTTGACGTATTTCAAATACTAAAAAATGTAAGTATTTTTAGATAGCATATGTGTGACATCTAGTAAAAACTAACTATACTAAAATGCATGGTGGAGATAATACGTTTTTGACGTATTTCAAATTCTAAAAAATGTAACTATTTATAGTTAGCATATATGCGACATCTAGTTAAAACTTACTATACTAAAATGCATGGTGGAGATAATACGTTTTTGACGTATTTCAAATACTAAAAAATGTAAGTATTTTTAGATAGCATATGTGCGACATCTAGTAAAAACTAACTGTACTAAAATGCATGGTGGAGTTAATACGTTTTTGACGTATTTCAAATACTTAAAAATGTAAGTATTTTTAGATAGCATATGTGCGACATCTAGTAAAAACTAACTGTACTAAAATGCATGGTGGAGATAATACGTTTTTGACGTATTTCAAATACTAAAAAATGTAAGTATTTTTAGATAGCATATGTGCGACATCTAGTAAAAACTAACTATACTTAAATGCATGGTGGAGATAATACGTTTTTGACGTATTTCAAATTCTAAAAATTGTATGTATTTTTAGTTAGCATATATGCGACATCTAGTTAAAACTTCCTATATTAAAATGTATGGTGGAGATAATACGTTTTTGACGTATTTCATATTCTAAACAATGTAAGTATTTATAGTTAGCATATGTGCGACATCTAGTAAAAACTAACTGTACTAAAATGCATGGTGGAGATAATACGTTTTTGACGTATTTCAAATACTAAAAAATGTAAGTATTTTTAGATAGCATATGTGCGACATCTAGTAAAAACTAACTGTACTAAAATGCATGGTGGAGATAATACGTTTTTGACGTATATCAAATTCTAAAAAATGTAACTATTTATAGTTAGCATATATGCGACATCTAGTTAAAACTTACTATACTAAAATGCATGGTGGAGATAATACGTTTTTGACGTATTTCTAATTCTAAAAAATGTAACTCCTTATAGTTAGCATATATGCGACATCTAGTTAAAACTTCCTATACTAAAATGTATGGTGGAGATAATACGTTTTTGACGTATTTCATATTCTAAACAATGTAAGTATTTATAGTTAGCATATGTGCGACATCTAGTAAAAACTAACTGTACTAAAATGCATGGTGGAGATAATACGTTTTTGACGTATTTCAAGTACTAAAAAATGTAAGTATTTTAAGATAGCATATGTGCGACATCTAGTAAAAACTAACTGTACTAAATTGCATGGTGGAGATAATACGTTTTTGACGTATTTCAAATACTAAAAAATGTAAGTATTTTTAGATAGCATATGTGCGACATCTAGTAAAAACTAACTGTACTTAAATGCATGGTGGAGATAATACGTTTTTGACGTATTTCAAATACTAAAAAATGTAAGTATTTTTAGATAGCATATGTGCGACATCTAGTAAAAACTAACTATACTTAAATGCATGGTGGAGATAATACGTTTTTGACGTATTTCAAATTCTAAAAAATGTAACTATTTATAGTTAGCATATATGCGACATCTAGTTAAAACTTCCTATATTAAAATGTATGGTGGAGATAATACGTTTTTGACGTATTTCATATTCTAAACAATGTAAGTATTTATAGTTAGCATATGTGCGACATCTAGTAAAAACTAACTGTACTAAAATGCATGGTGGAGATAATACGTTTTTGACGTATTTCAAATACTAAAAAATGTAACTCCTTATAGTTAGCATATATGCGACATCTAGTAAAAACTAACTGTACTAAAATGCATGGTGGAGATAATACGTTTTTGACGTATTTCTAATTCTAAAAAATGTAACTCCTTATAGTTTGCATATATGCGACATCTAGTTAAAACTTCCTATACTAAAATGTATGGTGGAGATAATACGTTTTTGACGTATTTCATATTCTAAACAATGTAAGTATTTATAGTTAGCATATGTGCGACATCTAGTAAAAACTAACTGTACTAAAATGTATGGTGGAGATAATACGTTTTTGACGTATTTCATATTCTAAACAATGTAAGTATTTATAGTTAGCATATGTGCGACATCTAGTAAAAACTAACTGTACTAAAATGCATGGTGGAGATAATACGTTTTTGACGTATTTCAAATACTAAAAAATGTAAGTATTTTAAGATAGCATATGTGCGACATCTAGTAAAAACTAACTGTACTAAATTGCATGGTGGAGATAATACGTTTTTGACGTATTTCAAATACTAAAAAATGTAAGTATTTTTAGATAGCATATGTGCGACATCTAGTAAAAACTAACTGTACTTAAATGCATGGTGGAGATAATACGTTTTTGACGTATTTCAAATACTAAAAAATGTAAGTATTTTTAGATAGCATATGTGCGACATCTAGTAAAAACTAACTATACTTAAATGCATGGTGGAGATAATACGTTTTTGACGTATTTCAAATTCTAAAAAATGTAACTATTTATAGTTAGCATATATGCGACATCTAGTTAAAACTTCCTATATTAAAATGTATGGTGGAGATAATACGTTTTTGACGTATTTCATATTCTAAACAATGTAAGTATTTATAGTTAGCATATGTGCGACATCTAGTAAAAACTAACTGTACTAAAATGCATGGTGGAGATAATACGTTTTTGACGTATTTCAAATACTAAAAAATGTAAGTATTTTTAGATAGCATATGTGCGACATCTAGTAAAAACTAACTGTACTAAAATGCATGGTGGAGATAATACGTTTTTGACGTATTTCAAATTCTAAAAAATGTAACTATTTATAGTTAGCATATATGCGACATCTAGTTAAAACTTACTATACTAAAATGCATGGTGGAGATAATACGTTTTTGACGTATTTCTAATTCTAAAAAATGTAACTCCTTATAGTTAGCATATATGCGACATCTAGTTAAAACTTCCTATACTAAAATGTATGGTGGAGATAATACATTTTTGACGTATTTCATATTCTAAACAATGTAAGTATTTATAGTTAGCATATGTGCGACATCTAGTAAAAACTAACTGTACTGAAATGCATGGTGGAGATAATACGTTTTTGACGTATTTCATATTCTAAACAATGTAAGTATTTATAGTTAGCATATGTGCGACATCTAGTAAAAACTAACTGTACTAATATGCATGGTGGAGATAATACGTTTTTGACCTATTTCAAATACTAAAAAATGTAACTCCTTATAGTTAGCATATATGCGACATCTAGTTAAAACTTCCTATACTAAAATGCATGGTGGAGATAATACGTTTTTGACGTATTTCTAATTCTAAAAAATGTAACTCCTTATAGTTAGCATATATGCGACATCTAGTTAAAACTTCCTATACTAAAATGTATGGTGGAGATAATTCGTTTTTGACGTATTTCATATTCTAAACAATGTAAGTATTTATAGTTAGCATATGTGCGACATCTAGTAAAAACTAACTGTACTAAAATGCATGGTGGAGATAATACGTTTTTGACGTATTTCAAATACTAAAAAATGTAAGTATTTTTAGATAGCATATGTGCGACATCTAGTAAAAACTAACTTTACTAAAATGCATGGTGGAGATAATACGTTTTTGACGTATTTCTAATTCTAAAAAATGTAACTCCTTATAGTTAGCATATATGCGACATCTAGTTAAAACTTCCTATACTAAAATGTATTGTGGAGATAATACGTTTTTGACGTATTTCATATTCTAAACAATGTAAGTATTTATAGTTAGCATATGTGCGACATCTAGTAAAAACTAACTGTACTAAAATGCATGGTGGAGATAATACGTTTTTGACGTATTTCAAATACTAAAAAATGTAACTATTTATAGTTAGCATATATGCGATATCTAGTTAAAACTTCCTATACTAAAATGCATGCTGGAGATAATACGTTTTTGACGTATTTCAAATTCTAAAAATTGTATGTATTTTTAGTTAGCATATATGCGACATCTAGTTAAAACTTCCTATACTAAAATGTATGGTGGAGATAATACGTTTTTGACGTATTTCAAATACTAAAAAATGTAAGAATTTTTAGATAGCATATGTGCGACATCTAGTAAAAACTAACTGTACTAAAATGCATGGTGGAGATAATACGTTTTTGACGTATTTCAAATACTAAAAAATGTAAGTATTTTTAGATAGCATATGTGCGACATCTAGTAAAAACTAACTATACTAAAATGCATGGTGGAGATAATACGTTTTTGACGTATTTTAAATTCTAAAAAATGTAACTATTTATAGTTAGCATATATGCGACATCTAGTTAAAACTTACTATACTAAAATGCATGGTGGAGATAATACGTTTTTGACGTATTTCTAATTCTAAAAAATGTAACTCCTTATATTTAGCATATATGCGACATCTAGTTAAAACTTCCTATACTAAAATGTATGGTGGAGATAATACGTTTTTGACGTATTTCATATTCTAAACAATGTAAGTATTTATAGTTAGCATATGTGCGACATCTAGTAAAAACTAACTGTACTAAAATGCATGGTGGAGATAATACGTTTTTGACGTATTTCAAATACTAAAAAATGTAACTATTTATAGTTAGCATATATGCGACATCTAGTTAAAACTTACTATACTAAAATGCATGGTGGAGATAATACGTTTTTGACGTATTTCTAATTCTAAAAAATGTAACTCCTTATATTTAGCATATATGCGACATCTAGTTAAAACTTCCTATACTAAAATGTATGGTGGAGATAATACGTTTTTGACGTATTTCATATTCTAAACAATGTAAGTATTTATAGTTAGCATATGTGCGACATCTAGTAAAAACTAACTGTACTAAAATGCATGGTGGAGATAATACGTTTTTGACGTATTTCAAATACTAAAAAATGTAAGTATTTTAAGATAGCATATGTGCGACATCTAGTAAAAACTAACTGTACTAAATTGCATGGTGGAGATAATACGTTTTTGACGTATTTCAAATACTAAAAAATGTAAGTATTTTTAGATAGCATATGTGCGACATCTAGTAAAAACTAACTGTACTAAAATGCATGGTGGAGATAATACGTTTTTGACGTATTTCAAATACTAAAAAATGTAAGTATTTTTAGATAGCATATGTGCGACATCTAGTAAAAACTAACTGTACTAAAATGCATGGTGGAGATAATACGTTTTTGACGTATTTCAAATTCTAAAAAATGTAACTATTTATAGTTAGCATATATGCGACATCTAGTTAAAACTTACTATACTAAAATGCATGGTGGAGATAATACGTTTTTGACGTATTTCTAATTCTAAAAAATGTAACTCCTTATAGTTAGCATATATGCGACATCTAGTTAAAACTTCCTATACTAAAATGTATGGTGGAGATAATACATTTTTGACGTATTTCATATTCTAAACAATGTAAGTATTTATAGTTAGCATATGTGCGACATCTAGTAAAAACTAACTGTACTGAAATGCATGGTGGAGATAATACGTTTTTGACGTATTTCATATTCTAAACAATGTAAGTATTTATAGTTAGCATATGTGCGACATCTAGTAAAAACTAACTGTACTAATATGCATGGTGGAGATAATACGTTATTGACCTATTTCAAATACTAAAAAATGTAACTCCTTATAGTTAGCATATATGCGACATCTAGTTAAAACTTCCTATACTAAAATGCATGGTGGAGATAATACGTTTTTGACGTATTTCTAATTCTAAAAAATGTAACTCCTTATAGTTAGCATATATGCGACATCTAGTTAAAACTTCCTATACTAAAATGTATGGTGGAGATAATACGTTTTTGACGTATTTCATATTCTAAACAATGTAAGTATTAATAGTTAGCATATGTGCGACATCTAGTAAAAACTAACTGTACTAAAATGCATGGTGGAGATAATACGTTTTTGACGTATTTCAAATACTAAAAAATGTAAGTATTTTTAAATAGCATATGTGCGACATCTAGTAAAAACTAACTTTACTAAAATGCATGGTGGAGATAATACGTTTTTGACGTATTTCTAATTCTAAAAAATGTAACTCCTTATAGTTAGCATATATGCGACATCTAGTTAAAACTTCCTATACTAAAATGTATTGTGGAGATAATACGTTTTTAACGTATTTCATATTCTAAACAATGTAAGTATTTATAGTTAGCATATGTGCGACATCTAGTAAAAACTAACTGTACTAAAATGCATGGTGGAGATAATACGTTTTTGACGTATTTCTAATTTTAAAAAATGTAACTCCTTATAGTTAGCATATATGCGACATCTAGTTAAAACTTCCTATACTAAAATGTATGGTGGAGATAATACGTTTTTAACGTATTTCATATTCTAAACAATGTAAGTATTTTTAGATAGCATATGTGCGACATCTAGTAAAAACTAACTGTACTAAAATGCATGGTGGAGATAATACGTTTTTGACGTATTTCAAATAATAAAAAATGTAAGTATTTTTAGATAGCATATGTGCGACATCTAGTAAAAACTAACTGTACTAAAATGCATGGTGGAGATAATACGTTTTTGACGTATTTCAAATACTAAAAAATGTAAGTATTTTTAGATAGCATATGTGCGACATCTAGTAAAAACTAACTATACTAAAATGCATGGTGGAGATAATACGTTTTTGACGTATTTTAAATTCTAAAAAATGTAACTATTTATAGTTAGCATATATGCGACATCTAGTTAAAACTTACTATACTAAAATGCATGGTGGAGATAATACGTTTTTGACGTATTTCTAATTCTAAAAAATGTAACTCCTTATATTTAGCATATATGCGACATCTAGTTAAAACTTCCTATACTAAAATGTATGGTGGAGATAATACGTTTTTGACGTATTTCATATTCTAAACAATGTAAGTATTTATAGTTAGCATATGTGCGACATCTAGTAAAAACTAACTGTACTAAAATGCATGGTGGAGATAATACGTTTTTGACGTATTTCAAATACTAAAAAATGTAAGTATTTTAAGATAGCATATGTGCGACATCTAGTAAAAACTAACTGTACTAAATTGCATGGTGGAGATAATACGTTTTTGACGTATTTCAAATACTAAAAAATGTAAGTATTTTTAGATAGCATATGTGCGACATCTAGTAAAAACTAACTGTACTTAAATGCATGGTGGAGATAATACGTTTTTGACGTACTTCAAATACTAAAAAATGTAAGTATTTTTAGATAGCATATGTGCGACATCTAGTAAAAACTAACTATACTTAAATGCATGGTGGAGATAATACGTTTTTGACGTATTTCAAATTCTAAAAAATGTAACTATTTATAGTTAGCATATATGCGACATCTAGTTAAAACTTCCTATATTAAAATGTATGGTGGAGATAATACGTTTTTGACGTATTTCATATTCTAAACAATGTAAGTATTTATAGTTAGCATATGTGCGACATCTAGTAAAAACTAACTGTACTAAAATGCATGGTGGAGATAATACGTTTTTGACGTATTTCAAATACTAAAAAATGTAAGTATTTTTAGATAGCATATGTGCGACATCTAGTAAAAACTAACTGTACTAAAATGCATGGTGGAGATAATACGTTTTTGACGTATTTCAAATTCTAAAAAATGTAACTATTTATAGTTAGCATATATGCGACATCTAGTTAAAACTTACTATACTAAAATGCATGGTGGAGATAATACGTTTTTGACGTATTTCTAATTCTAAAAAATGTAACTCCTTATAGTTAGCATATATGCGACATCTAGTTAAAACTTCCTATACTAAAATGTATGGTGGAGATAATACATTTTTGACGTATTTCATATTCTAAACAATGTAAGTATTTATAGTTAGCATATGTGCGACATCTAGTAAAAACTAACTGTACTGAAATGCATGGTGGAGATAATACGTTTTTGACGTATTTCATATTCTAAACAATGTAAGTATTTATAGTTAGCATATGTGCGACATCTAGTAAAAACTAACTGTACTAATATGCATGGTGGAGATAATACGTTTTTGACCTATTTCAAATACTAAAAAATGTAACTCCTTATAGTTAGCATATATGCGACATCTAGTTAAAACTTCCTATACTAAAATGCATGGTGGAGATAATACGTTTTTGACGTATTTCTAATTCTAAAAAATGTAACTCCTTATAGTTAGCATATATGCGACATCTAGTTAAAACTTCCTATACTAAAATGTATGGTGGAGATAATACGTTTTTGACGTATTTCATATTCTAAACAATGTAAGTATTTATAGTTAGCATATGTGCGACATCTAGTAAAAACTAACTGTACTAAAATGCATGGTGGAGATAATACGTTTTTGACGTATTTCAAATACTAAAAAATGTAAGTATTTTTAGATAGCATATGTGCGACATCTAGTAAAAACTAACTTTACTAAAATGCATGGTGGAGATAATACGTTTTTGACGTATTTCTAATTCTAAAAAATGTAACTCCTTATAGTTAGCATATATGCGACATCTAGTTAAAACTTCCTATACTAAAATGTATTGTGGAGATAATACGTTTTTGACGTATTTCATATTCTAAACAATGTAAGTATTTATAGTTAGCATATGTGCGACATCTAGTAAAAACTAACTGTACTAAAATGCATGGTGGAGATAATACGTTTTTGACGTATTTCTAATTTTAAAAAATGTAACTCCTTATAGTTAGCATATATGCGACATCTAGTTAAAACTTCCTATACTAAAATGTATGGTGGAGATAATACGTTTTTAACGTATTTCATATTCTAAACAATGTAAGTATTTTTAGATAGCATATGTGCGACATCTAGTAAAAACTAACTGTACTAAAATGCATGGTGGAGATAATACGTTTTTGACGTATTTCAAATACTAAAAAATGTAAGTATTTTTAGATAGCATATGTGCGACATCTAGTAAAAACTAACTGTACTAAAATGCATGGTGGAGATAATACGTTTTTGACGTATTTCAAATACTAAAAAATGTAAGTATTTTTAGATAGCATATGTGCGACATCTAGTAAAAACTAACTATACTAAAATGCATGGTGGAGATAATACGTTTTTGACGTATTTTAAATTCTAAAAAATGTAACTATTTATAGTTAGCATATATGCGACATCTAGTTAAAACTTACTATACTAAAATGCATGGTGGAGATAATACGTTTTTGACGTATTTCTAATTCTAAAAAATGTAACTCCTTATATTTAGCATATATGCGACATCTAGTTAAAACTTCCTATACTAAAATGTATGGTGGAGATAATACGTTTTTGACGTATTTCATATTCTAAACAATGTAAGTATTTATAGTTAGCATATGTGCGACATCTAGTAAAAACTAACTGTACTAAAATGCATGGTGGAGATAATACGTTTTTGACGTATTTCAAATACTAAAAAATGTAAGTATTTTAAGATAGCATATGTGCGACATCTAGTAAAAACTAACTGTACTAAATTGCATGGTGGAGATAATACGTTTTTGACGTATTTCAAATACTAAAAAATGTAAGTATTTTTAGATAGCATATGTGCGACATCTAGTAAAAACTAACTATACTTAAATGCATGGTGGAGATAATACGTTTTTGACGTATTTCAAATTCTAAAAAATGTAACTATTTATAGTTAGCATATATGCGACATCTAGTTAAAACTTCCTATATTAAAATGTATGGTGGAGATAATACGTTTTTGACGTATTTCATATTCTAAACAATGTAAGTATTTATAGTTAGCATATGTGCGACATCTAGTAAAAACTAACTGTACTAAAATGCATGGTGGAGATAATACGTTTTTGACGTATTTCAAATACTAAAAAATGTAAGTATTTTTAGATAGCATATGTGCGACATCTAGTTAAAACTTACTATACTAAAATGCATGGTGGAGATAATACGTTTTTGACGTATTTCTAATTCTAAAAAATGTAACTCCTTATAGTTAGCATATATGCGACATCTAGTTAAAACTTCCTATACTAAAATGTATGGTGGAGATAATACATTTTTGACGTATTTCATATTCTAAACAATGTAAGTATTTATAGTTAGCATATGTGCGACATCTAGTAAAAACTAACTGTATTGAAATGCATGGTGGAGATAATACGTTTTTGACGTATTTCATATTCTAAACAATGTAAGTATTTATAGTTAGCATATGTGCGACATCTAGTAAAAACTAACTGTACTAATATGCATGGTGGAGATAATACGTTTTTGACCTATTTCAAATACTAAAAAATGTAACTCCTTATAGTTAGCATATATGCGACATCTAGTTAAAACTTCCTATACTAAAATGCATGGTGGAGATAATACGTTTTTGACGTATTTCTAATTCTAAAAAATGTAACTCCTTATAGTTAGCATATATGCGACATCTAGTTAAAACTTCCTATACTAAAATGTATGGTGGAGATAATACGTTTTTGACGTATTTCATATTCTAAACAATGTAAGTATTTATAGTTTGCATATGTGCGACATCTAGTAAAAACTAACTGTACTAAAATGCATGGTGGAGATAATACGTTTTTGACGTATTTCAAATACTAAAAAATGTAAGTATTTTTAGATAGCATATGTGCGACATCTAGTAAAAACTAACTTTACTAAAATGCATGGTGGAGATAATACGTTTTTGACGTATTTCTAATTCTAAAAAATGTAACTCCTTATAGTTAGCATATATGCGACATCTCGTTAAAACTTCCTATACTAAAATGTATTGTGGAGATAATACGTTTTTGACGTATTTCATATTCTAAACAATGTAAGTATTTATAGTTAGCATATGTGCGACATCTAGTAAAAACTAACTGTACTAAAATGCATGGTGGAGATAATACGTTTTTGACGTATTTCATATTCTAAACAATGTAAGTATTTATAGTTAGCATATGTGCGACATCTAGTAAAAACTAACTGTACTAAAATGCATTGGGGAGATAATACGTTTTTGACGTATTTCAAATACTAAAAAATGTAAGTATTTTTAGATAGCATATGTGCGACATCTAGTAAAAACTAACTTTACTAAAATGCATGGTGGAGATAATACGTTTTTGACGTATTTCTAATTCTAAAAAATGTAACTCCTTATAGTTAGCATATATGCGACATCTCGTTAAAACTTCCTATACTAAAATGTATTGTGGAGATAATACGTTTTTGACGTATTTCATATTCTAAACAATGTAAGTATTTATAGTTAGCATATGTGCGACATCTAGTAAAAACTAACTGTACTAAAATGCATGGTGGAGATAATACGTTTTTGACGTATTTCATATTCTAAACAATGTAAGTATTTATAGTTAGCATATATGCGACATCTAGTAAAAACTAACTATACTTAAATGCTGGAGATAATACGTTTTTGACGTATTTCAAATGCTAAAAAATGTAAGTATTTTTAGTTAGCATATGTGCGACATCTAGTAAAAACTAACTATACTAAAATGCTGGAGATAATACGTTTTTGACGTATTTCAAATTCTAAAAATTGTATGTATTTTTAGTTAGCATATGTGCGACATCTAGTAAAAACTAACTATACTAAAATGCATGGTGGAGATAATACGTTTTTGACGTATTTCAAATACTAAAAAATGTAAGTATTTTTAGATAGCATATGTGCGACATCTAGTAAAAACTAACTATACTAAAATGCATGGTGGAGATAAAACGTTTTTGACGTATTTCAAATTCTAAACAATGTAAGTATTTATAGTTAGCATATGTGCGACATCTAGTCAAAACTAACTATACTATAATGCTGGAGATAATACGTTTTTGACGTATTTCTTATTCTAAAAAATGTAACTATTTATAGTTACCATATGTGCGACATCTAGTAAAAACTAACTATACTAAAATGCATGGTGGAGATAATACGTTTTTGACGTATTTCAAATACTAAAAAATGTATGTATTTTTAGTTAGCATATGTGCGACATCTAGTAAAAACTAACTATACTTAAATGCTGGAGATAATACGTTTTTGACGTATTTCAAATACTAAAAAATGTAAGTATTTTTAGTTAGCATATGTGCGACTTCTAGTAAAAACTAACTATACTAAAATGCTGGAGATAATACGTTTTTGACGTATTTCAAATACTAAAAAATGTAAGTATTTATAGTTAGCATATATGCGACATCTAGTTAAAACTTACTATACTAAAATGCATGGTGGAGATAATACGTTTTTGACGTATTTCTAATTCTAAAAAATGTAACTCCTTATAGTTAGCATATATGCGACATCTAGTTAAAACTTCCTATACTAAAATGTATGGTGGAGATAATACGTTTTTGACGTATTTCAAATTCTAAACAATGTAAGTATTTATAGTTAGCATATGTGCGACATCTAGTAAAAACTAACTATACTAAAATGCTGGAGATAATATGTTTTTGACGTATTTCAAATACTAAAAAATGTAAGTATTTTTAGTTAGCAAATGTGCGACATCTAGTAAAAACTAACTATACTAAAATGCTGGAGATAATATGTTTTTGACGTATTTCAAATACTAAAAAATGTAAGTATTTTTAGTTAGCAAATGTGCGACATCTAGTAAAAACTAACTATACTAAAATGCTGGAGATAATACGTTTTTGACGTATTTCAAATACTAAAAAATGTATGTATTTTTAGTTAGCATATGTGCGACATCTAGTAAAAACTAACTATACTAAAATGCTGGAGATAATACGTTTTTGAAGTATTTCAAATACTAAAACATGTATGTATTTTTAGTTGGCATATGTGCGACATCTAGTAAAAACTAACTATACTAGGGTTCATGGTGAAGATAAAACGTTTTTGACGTATTTTTAATTTTAACAATGTACATATTTTAGATTTTTTAATTGTACACCTTTCGTAACTATTTTTAGTCAGCATATATGCGACACCTAGAAGAAATTAACTATACGAGGATTCATGGTTATGTCTAAAACCACATGCGATTATCTCAGAGTTAAGAAATTAATCTGTTTTGGATTTATTTTAATTTTTTTAAATTGGCCACCTATTGTAACAATCTTTAGTCAGCATATGTGCGACATTTACTAGAAACTAACTATACTAGGATTCATGGAACACAAAAAAACCAGATGCGGTCATATCGTAGACAAAAAATATAATCTTTGCATACATACTGTTCAGTAAAGGAATAAGACTGTTACTATCACGTAGGGGTTGGTTCACTGCGGTCCGCTCTGTCTCTCGAACGCCGATATCATGCAGCTGTGTGCAGTGGTCCAAGGTGGTCCAAATCGTGTCCAGTGTAGTCGCAGAGTAGTAAGTATCTTCCAGGATCAGTCCAAGTGAAAAGCCAAAGGTCGAATCCAAGGGGAAGAAAGTCCAGGTAAAAGCAGGGTCAAAAGTAGAGCTGAATAAAAAACACTTTTTCTTCAGAGAAGTCCAGCGGTGCAGGCGAAAGCGAGGCAAGTGATTTTCCAACCGCTGAACCGTTTATTGAACTCGGAGACTCATCTCCTGGGAGCTTATGGCTCCCTCAGGAGGCTGGGACCAATCAGGGGGCGAAGACATCCCCCGCGCCACCCCGATTCGGTCCCGCGCCGACATCACCTGGCGGCCAAACTCGGCAACTTTTGCCATTTTTTCCGCCGTCCCGTAAGGAACTGGCCAGAACAAGAGTGGTAAGTTCCAACTGTCGTCGGATGGGTTGCGGCACGGAGTATTCCTGTCTGTTTTAGTTGGTTCTGGACGGGTTGTGCGGCTATAGAGTGACTTCCATATGTCTTTGGGGTACGAGCGGTACTAGCACGTATGTATTCTCAGTCAGGTCAGTGTTTTTCGGAAGCTAATCCTGCGATATAGTCAACCCTCCAAGCAAAAAAAATATGAACTTCTCCATCCTCAGTAATGTATATTTATCTTCTTTTTTTTGTCATTATTCCTGTCACTTGAATGCGACTTAAGGGGGTCACTACCGAGGAAAGTGAAAAAAAATAATTTCTCATTTTTTTATTCTAGACATTTTTATGTACAGAAAAATTAATTCCGCTCATTTCTACGATCAGTAGAATTGCTTGAAATTTTAGTAGAAACTGGCCAAGGAGTGAGCCATCATCGTAGCGTGAGAGCGGCCGCCCGCTGTGAGCTGCATCGCACCCACATCCAACTATTTTATAAATTTATACACGTTTTTTACTATATACATTAAACACAATAAACTAACAATATAAAATTATCTAAAATAACAACAAAAGTAATAACAGAAAGCGGTATAAATTTTGTAGTAAGCTCTATAACGTAAGTAGGATAAAAAAGTGTACAATAACGAAATTTTGAAACCCAAACACAAAATAAACAAAGATATGTCAGAATTAAACTGTGGACTAAGTGGAAAGTTTTCTTTCTTGTGCATTAGTCTCATTATTTTGGAAACCATAAAATAAATTGAAGTAATTTTTTTAAATGTCCACGGCATCACTGACTGCATTCTTGACTAAGGAAATATTTAACGAATCAGCTGTTTAATTACCGCTGTTTTTCAGACAGAGGAAAAAATAGCAATATTTTAATTCTGCTACAGCTTTTATTTTAAATTATTTTTTAAACCCTTATTCACTTATTTAATTAATTCACTTATTTAATTCCCAAGTTTTTAAACCCTTATTCACTTATTTAATTCACAAGTGTGCAAAATTTCATTGAAATCGGATTAGCGGTTGCTGAGAAAATGAGTCTCACTTTTCAATGTAAACGGTCTGTTAGCGCCATTTAAATGTACTACGCACGCGAATCTCATTGGATTACAGAAATATGTCCTGTCCCTTTTACTCTGGTCCTATCCTAGTCCCTAGGCACAAAGGAGAAAGAAGAAAGAAGCAGTCTGCTGATACGCCTGAACGAGTTATTCCGCTTTCGAAACTGAACACGGTACGCTGCCGTCGCTGTGAATCCGTTTACAACCGCTAACATTAATTACCGCTAACATATTTTAAAACAATTACTTTTCTAACGCGAGTGTCATCAATTACGAGACAATTCTGCGTCGTTTGTGAATTGGTGGACCAGGGAGAAACGAACCAGCTTCAAGAGATCGGAGACCCACAAGTAAGTGCCATCCTATCCTTTATCTCCCGATAACCCGCCAACTTTCCCCGGTCCTCGGTAGTGATCTCCTTAACGGTTGTTTTGGCCGTTTTCACTTCACCTCCTTTGAAACAATACGACAAAAGAAGGTAACCCGTCCTGCTTTGGGTTGCCATCTTTACAATGTTTTTCATTTAATGGTTATTGCGTAATTCTTCGGCTTGTGGTTTCTACGGCAATTACACCTGTCACTCATTTTGAATGCCAGGCCAAGTTAATTGAAAAAAATATAACGATTCCTGTCATCTGGTTCCACTGACGGTGATTTGTATATATGATAGGCAAGGTGTAATCGTCAAATTTTTCTACATCTAATTAATATGATAGCGCCGCGTCATTCCGCATCGGGACACAACAAGATATATATAGACAATTCTTAGCTTCTTCGGCGACTTTCAATCACTTATCTGTTCATTCTGTAAATATATATATTGATACCCACGGAGGGACACACAGGAGAGAAGAGTGAGAGACTTATCAGCTCCTGGTCGCTCATTAGAACGATACCCCGCACTCTAAAGGAAGTTCGCTTCGCGACTCATCTGTCAGGTATCACGTTTTCATCAGTACCATGGTTATAGGAAGAGTGAGGCAGGTGAATATGAACACACGAAGATGCACAAACTATACATTTATTGAATACACAAATGCTTATAACTACCTTAATCGAAGACTAATTCTACCTCGGGTCATCTTGTGATTTTCTTCGGATCTTCTGACCGGCGAAGTGATATCGTGACCGCCCGGCGTGGGCGGCTACCTGCTGGCTCCACGGCTGCTCCGGCGACAGGCTATCTCTGTTGCTCTGAACGGGCGGGGTGGCTGCTCCTGGATAACATGCGGCGAACTGTGGCTGCCTATCCTCCGACTCTCGATTACGTTCGATCGGTTTTCCGGTGTTGAATGTCTGCTTCTGTGTGCTTTCGACTGCGTTTCGGTAACTTCTCTCCGTGTAACTTCGTCTCCCGGACCTCGTCTCCCACTCACTCTTCTGGACCTCGTTTTGACAACACTCGGTTATAACTTCTTCTCCACGACTTCGCGTCTCCCGGACCTCGTGTCCGACTCACTGCTCCGGGCCACGTTTCGGCAGCTCCCTCTGTTTTCCACTTTTACGACTGAGTTTCCGACTTCTCCTCCCGGACCTCGTGTCCGACCCACTCCTCCGGGTTTCGACAACTCTCCCTGTTTACCACTCTTTTTTCAACTGGTCTCTCGAGCCGTGTGTAGGCCATTTTTATATCTCAACAGTGGGGTGTCTCCCATCTGCCGATCTGCCCCCTTCCCGTCATGAGACGGGCCACTGTCCCATTGGTCCATTTGCTTCTTCTGGAGGCCACGCCCGATCCAAACCCGAACTGACTCCTCCTTCGTCTTATCGCTGACTATAATTAATCTTATATTCTAATTATTTACACTTTAGTCAATTTAGTTATTTATTTATTTCTTACGCTACTTTACAGAATCCTATATCTAGTTATACATATATCATTTAATTATTCTTATTCTACTTAATACTAGGCCCACCGTGATCGGTTATCATATTCATTAAGCCATTATTAGATTCGTACTCGTCGCTTCAAAATCATATTCACGCGTTAAAACATATTATTTATTATATTCTAGTGATTAAACTTAAGGCTGAATTGGCGGGAATGTTATTTCTTGCAATTTTCATTTACATTTCGAGCCATGTGGTTCGTCCAACGTTGTATTAAAAGAGCAGATTGCACAAAGAAACGGCGTCTTTTGTTCTCGTCACGTTTCGACTCTGGACGCGCTAGCTAATGGGCACGTAACGGTGCATTTCCTATTCTCGCCAGTACAACGGGTCCAGCTTTAATGGCCCTGCGACCTTCGGTTCTATTTGTCGGCAGGATGCGTCTCCTCGAAACAATGCGCGCCCTTACAGATCTGCTATCGCTTCTAAGGAAACCTTCATAATCCCGTTATTTTCAGCCCCCGTCATTTTTCGTTCATTGCATAACACGTGGGCTGGAGGTCACTACGGTCGCAACTCGCTTTTGAACGAGCCGCTAGATTTTTTTTTTGTTGAGACGTCCGGTCCCGTTTATAAAGGTTTGCCGTCAGCGACCTGCATGCATTTGCGAGACGCGATTTCCAGCCTTTATTTCATTTCATTTATTTCAGCTAATAAACGTGATAACTTCGCGTCACTTCAGACTTAGGTATATCAATATGCTTAATGACTTAATTTTCTTATCGGTTTAGATTTGGCATTCTCCCAAATTTTTATGCTCGATAAGCCTCTAGCCCTTCGTGAATACTACGACTAACGACCAATAATGTGATTATCTATGGTTCTACGTGCGACGTCGCATCTGTCAATTTAAATAAAACGATGTGTTTTTTACGAAATATCAATGATCTATCGTCAGAATAACAATTAATTTAGATTTTCACTGAAATAATTTGAGTAAGTAACATAAATTTCACGTATACATTTGACATTTAAAAGATTTTGATTTATGTAAGGATGCGGACACGTTCAGGAACCTTCGCTCGGAATTTCAAGCTTGAATCTTTCTGAACGCGTGTTCGTCTTGTTTTACTGAAACAACCAATTAGATGATAATAATATTTATGCAATGTTTATCGTTCGCGTATTATATTAACATATATTTAACAAATAAGATAAAATGGCGATCATCTGTCAGATGAATATTGCAATATTGTTTTTGATCGATTTAAATGAGTACTGGTGGATTTCTGTAATTGTGGAAGTAATATAAAAGTACATTGTAAATGAATTTGTATAAAAGTGCTCAAATCATATTGTATTCAGAGTTATTGTGGAATGTAATATAAATTTTCAACCATAGATGTAAATTCGAATGACATTTTTATATTTCACCATAGACAAAATGTTCGCTGTGTCGAACAAGTATCTATATTTAAATAATATGCGTGACGATGCCGCATTATAAAAATGCGTAATAGGAGTATTTAGTATCTTATTAGATGCTAACGAAAAAAAAATATTTCCACTAAACAAAAGAGCACCGTCCGAACTTAAAATAAAATTCAATCGATGTTTGAAAAGACTGAAACAAAATATAACGATTTGTTAATTCGACGAACATTATTCGCACGGAGAAAACTTTCCAGGAACACCGATTGCTCAGATTTGTTTAATTTTATTTCCTCGGCATAGTTGTGTGCCCTGATTACATAAATGAAGTCAAATTAAGGCGCTCGCAAGTATTAAAAAAGTTATTACACTTTAAAATTTCGCTTTTTACGGTATGTTTGACATTTAAAGCCATAGAAAATAGATGTTTCAGTCGCGTCATTCATAGATAACACCAAAGTTAAATGTCCTGATTACATAAATGAAATCAAATTACGGCGCTCGCAAATATTAAAGTATATCAACACCTTAAAGTGACGAATTTTCATGATATATTTGACATTCAAGGCCGTATAAAGTATATCTTCCAATGTGCGTTTACCGTAGATGAAAGAGAAATAAATAAATTCGTAAACCATAGACAATTAAGTTTTATAAAAAAGTGTTTAGTCAAAATGTAAATGTATTTATAATATTAGAACACATTCTTATTGTAAAATTGTAATAATTCAGAACGTAGCTCTATGATATTTAAAATAATAATTAAATATATTAATAAGAAAGATATACATATAAAATCAATTTTATCGAAAAATATTGTTGTTGCGCCGCCGGGATTCGAACCTAGATCTCTTTTCTAACCGCGGAAAGTGCATTATCCAACTATGCTACAGCGACAAATTTTCGAACCTATATGTTAACTTTTTGATATGAATACATTTAATCGTTCCATTATTTAAAAGACATATCTACCTTATTTTTACGGAATCTCCAATACCTTTGAGTAATCTGATAGCAGACGCCAGAATTATCAATTCATTTTTAATTTTAATAAAATAACCAAACCTAACCTAACCTAAAACTAGAAATGTAATTTTAATTAAATAACCAAACCAAGGAATATTTTCCTTTCGTATGCACATGTGTCGAAACACAACCAATTATCAAATAATAACAATTCGCGATATTTCCATATATTCAATCGCTGATGGTGATTGACTCACGGTTCATTATTTTGAGTTCATCACTACTGGTCTAGCGAACTAATGTTCAGCGCCTATTGGCCAGTCGATCAGCGACCTTGAATCTACCTCGATGGGCTCCGTGAGTCAATGTTTATCGACCTTTGGCGAAATAGTGACAATTCTAAATACAGTCCTGTGCTTCTGGCACGTGAGGTGCAAGTATACCAGTATTCATTCGCCTAAACATACGTACATATTTATTATCATTTTACAGGTAACAATATTCATATGTTAAACACCTTCACCAGCAAGTAGCGGACATGGATCTTGCTGAAGCAGAGGCTCTTGCCGTCAAGGCGGAAACCTACACCTTTATCAATTGTGAAGAAAGAGAAGTTGAAACAGATCTCGTGAACATGGACGTGCCATACCTGGAAGTAAAAGAGGAATTTCCGGAAGTGTATACCAATGCTTTTGAAGAAATCGGTTAGATTATTTTTGCATTTTTACCTACTGTTTGAGATATATATTTATTTGTATATAAATATATTCATTACTGAATGAAAGTTATGCACTGTGCCGTCCCCCCTACACTTCCAAAGATGTGGACTGTACATTTTTACTCGCTATTTCTTCAAGGTTCTGACACAAAGTATAGACGTATAAGTCGGTGGCGTGACCGAGAAATTTGCCATTAATATAGTAGTCTTTCTTCTGTGTATAACTCCTCAAGTATGCAGATTTTGTTCGTCTCATACAGTCGCACAACATCTCACATATTACATACCTTCACAGTATTGATTTTAAGTATTAAAAAAGATTGCTCATGAATAAAAGCGATAATAAAATATAAATTAGCGTTTTATTTTTCAGAATGTTCGAATGGATCCTTTATCTTGGAAGAGTTTGATTTACAACTGAACACTTCTGATCCGGTGGAAATAGTCAACAATCAAAATTTGCAACAATATAACCGAACAACATTGAAGAAAAAATCTAACAACGAGCTGCATATGGAAGTGCACACCGGCGACAAGACGTTCACCTGTGACGACTGCAATAAAACGTACGTTACTAAACAGTTTTTACTAAAACATAGACTGACACATAAAAGAAAGAAAAGTAATCTACAGAAGAATTATACATGTCAATTGTGCAGCTATGTGTGTACAAGTCGAGCTGGTTTAAAAATTCATGTTATATCTCACTTGGGGCATGATCCAGCGACAGATGCACGCACTACAGAGAAGTGCAAATCAATACAACACGTGATTACTCATAGTAATAAGAAAGCGTACTCTTGTGATATATGCGATTATGTTTGTTTATCAAACTCCAGGCTTAAACTGCATATGCTCAGTCATACTGGAGAGAAACCGTATATTTGTGACAAGTGTAAAAAAACATTTACAAATAAACAAAACGTAAAAAGACATATTCTTACGCACACAGAAAATAATCTGTTCTCTTGCAATGTATGCAATTATAAATGTGCGGAAAAATCGAGATTTAAAGATCATTTGCTTACGCATGCTGCAGAGAAGTCGTACTCGTGTCATTTGTGCGCCTACGTCACCAAGAAACGTTCCAATTTAAAAATACACACGTTCGTGCACACTGGCGAGAAACCGTTCTCGTGCGAGAGATGCGACTATAAGTGCACTAATAAGCCTCTTTTGAAGCGACACGCTCGCATCCACAGCGGTCTGAAACCATTCTCGTGCCACAAGTGCAGTTACGTGTGCATCAGCAACTCCAGGCTGAAGCTGCACATGTATTCACATACCGGTGAAAAACGGTACAGATGCGAGATATGCGGTTTTATCTGCGCCGCTCAAACCAATTTAAAAACGCACGTGTTGACGCATACCGGAGAGAAACCTTTTTCATGTACTGAATGTAATTATAAATGCACGACTAAATCGTGTTTGAAAAGGCACTCGTACACGCACACGGGAATGAAGCCATTCTCCTGTAACGAGTGTGATAGATCGTTTTCTGAAAGGAAACATTACAAGAATCACGTGTTGACGCACGCGCGAGGGAAACTGTTCAAATGTGCTCAGTGCAGTTATATATGCATTGATGGCAACAAACTTAAAAATCATATCACCACTCATTCTAATGAAAAAAATAATATTTCTACTTCTCTTCATCGAGACTGTGAGGATAAGCCATTATTGTGTAACAAATGTAGTGAAATATTCTCTAATTCTGCAGATTTTGAGAATCACACGTGCGTGGCGCGAGGGGAGCCTTTATCGTGTAATTATTGCAGTTATTTATGCATCGACGAACACAAACTTAGACTACACATTCTTACTCACTCTGATGTTAAATCTCCGCCTAGCAATGACGTCATCACTGAGTGTGACTCAAAATCAAATTTAAAAAAACAAGCGCTTTACACGCGACACAAAACATTTTCGTGTAATGAATGTAGTGAAAAATTTTATGACCTAACATTTTTTCAAAGGCACGCCTTTACACACGCGCGGGGCAGACTGTTATCATGTAGTAAATGCAGTTATATGTGTATTGAAGAGGAAAAATTAAAGAAACACATTCTCTCTCACATTGGTATAGATGAGAGACTACCTCTTTATACTGAATTCAATACAAACAATGATGACAAAATGGATGTTAATTTACTCAGTTATACACAGAAAACAACATACTCTTGCAATAAATGCTACAAAACGTATTATCATCATTCAAATTTGCAAAGGCATTTATTAACACACGGTTATGGAAAATCGTACGAATCTGTGAAAAAGGACAAGCTCGCTAGTTCCCAAGTGAAAACAATCTCATGTAAAGACTGCAGTTATATTTGCAGCAATAAAAATAGTATGAAAATTCATCAGCTGGACCATAATGGAAGGACGCCTTACTGTTGCAATGAATGTAGTAAAAAATTTAAAACTTCAACATCTTTAAAAAAGCATATTTTTACACACTTTGGAGAGAAGCCATTCTCTTGTGACAAGTGCAAAAAATCTTACACGACTAAACAACACCTGAAGACCCACATGCTGTCTCACACCGGTGAAAAACCCTACCCTTGTAGCGAATGCGACAAAAAATTTACAGTCAAGGGAGGTTTGAATGAACATATGCTCACGCACACTGGTGAAAAACCGTTCTCTTGTTGTGAGTGTAAAAAGGTGTTTTCAAGTAAACAACGCTACGATATACATTTGCTCGACCATACTGGAGAAAAGCCGTTCATTTGCGACGAATGCGGTAGGGCATTCAAGGCAGCGGCAAATTTAAACAAACACATACTGACGCACGCTGGTGATAAACCTTACTTGTGTAACGTATGCTGTTACATGTGTTCAACAAAAGCCACATTGAAAAAGCATTTGCGCACTCATTCGGATGAGAAACCTTTTTCTTGTGAAGAATGCTGTTTTAAAACGGCAGAAAAATTTAGTTTAAAGAAACACATGTTGACTCACAGTGCAGAAAAACCATTTTCATGTCATTTGTGCAGTTACACGTGTATTACAAACGCAAGCCTTAAAGTGCATTTGATTTCTCACACTGGCAAGAAACCGTTCTCGTGCGCAGTGTGCGGCAAAATGTTCACAACTAATAGATCTTTGACAATTCACATGCGATTGCACACGCGCGCTCACGTGCGCGAAAAGCGATTTGCTTGTAACATTTGTGAATATAGATGCAATAGTAATGCCAGCCTAAAAAGACATTTTCTTTGTCATACCGGTGAGAAACCGTTTTCATGCGAGGTCTGTGATTTCAAGTGTGCCGCAAAATACACTTTACGCACGCACATACTCACGCACACCGGTGAGAAACCGTTCCCTTGTCACCTGTGCAGTCATATGTGCACTACTGTATCTAGTTTAAAGAGACATTTGCTAACCCACACGGGAGTGAAGGCGTTCTCTTGTAATGTGTGTAGTTATAGAGGCTCTACGAGAAGCAGTTTAAATAAACATGTTCGCATTCATTTGGGGGAAAAACCGTACTCTAAGAAGAAACGTTTGAAAAAGAAACCTGAGATTTTACAAGAAATATTCAATTAATTAAAATGTAAAAGCATATGAACGGACCTTAACGTTGTTGTAGTTCAACACCCAAACAAATCAAGTTTGATACTGAAATACCAATTTACTTTTTAATAAAAACTCATTTTAATTGGAAAGGTTCAATTTTAGAACATAGTTCTATGATATTTCTAACAAATTAGATCGGAGAAATATTTGCGTACCACCGGTATACGAACCTGGAACTTTTCTTTGCCGAAGAACTGCGTTACCAATTTCGGTATGTTAATATTTGAGACAAAAATTTATATTACTCCATTTTTAAATAGTTATCTTTATTAAACAAATATTAGATATCTCATAGAGATAAAGCTATCTTTTATTATATTTTAGTGGAAAATATATAGAAGTATGAGGATAATTACAGAGCTTACTACCCGTTCCGATTCCGCTTAATTGAGACACATCGGGACCAGTAAGTTTGGCCCAATAAAGCGACATCTCCAATTAACCGAAGTGAACTTAAAATTCAATTTGAGTAGCTTGTTAATGTAGTAGTCAATGCATTGGTCTAGTGATCTGGCGATCGGAGGTTGCGTCTCGTTCCAGGACACCAGCAAGTTAATCCTATTTTCGTAGTACAAGAGTTTAACTCAGTTTAAAAATAGTAAGAATATTGATGTGACATGTATTCCGTGTCCTCGTCTCTATTCTTTTTTTTTTTTTAAAATGATGGATATTTTTCTTTAAATACGTAGGGCTCCCTTCATTTCTTTCCTGCATAAAATAACGCTGCAACCCGGCAAATTTTTTTTTTCTTCGGGTTACTCAACAAGTACAGTTGGATATTCGTCTTCATAACATGGTCAATTGTTATCTATTATCGAAAACTCTTGATAATTAACAATAGAACTTCTAACATGTCCTGATTTCAATTTTGTTCAAAATTTCCGAAATATTTAAAGATTTTATACGGTGTTAACGGTTATAGTTTTAGTACTAACTCTCTGACTTTTGTGGATCTTATTTATAAATTTTAAATTAATGTATTGTAATCTTAAATTTATTGTCCCAATTAAGCATTGTAAATTACTATTAGTTCCTTGGTTTGGTTTCTGCTTCTTGAAATTTGGCCCGTTTAAGCGGAATCAACTGTATATGACGTCCACCAATTCTCACTTCTCAATCTCCACATTTATTAAATTTTTGATAGTTGTATATATGTTAGTATGTGGACTCGCTTTGGTGAACGTTATATATGTATATATAAAGTGATCACTCAAGCCAGCCGCAGACAGGTCATAAGCTCTGTAATTACCCCATTGTATTTTCTATTAAAATATAATTTAAAAAAAGCTTGGGAGATGTTTGATATTTGCTTAATAACAATACCTTTGTAGGTCAAAATCCAGTAATTGTGTGTTCTTGGACATATTAAAATATTGCTTTATAGTTATCTTTATATTACATATATTTTTTCTTACTTCACGATAGCATTGACGTATAGAGGCCTAAATCAGATGAGACATGACTCGTAATATTATTTTTTCCAGCATGATCGGCCATAAAGACAATACATTTAAGTTACGAAATATTATGAAAACCAGGGAAAATTTAAATAAATAAAAAGTTCATACACACATGTATATATATAAATATAAACAAAATATAAATACTACAGTCACAACCATTATTGTGTCTGTAAGCGTCGCCATTCTCTGGTCAGTGAACCAGCTTTCCATGAGAGCGCCGCTTGCGCCAGAAAGTTGGTGCTGAGCTCCAGCCGCAACTCGATGTCTCAGAAGCGGAACGAATCCATGTATACGATCTTCGGTAAACATTGTAGATGCGCTGCAATATCGCGCCAATCCGAACAGTATTCTGTATCAGTTGTTGTACAGAATTGTACGTCACTTGGTTGTATTTCGACGCTGGTATACATGGTGGTGAAGAAGGATTTAAACAGGATAATCTTCAGCTCCTCACTGGATCGGTAGAAACGCCGTGACAGCATGTTTGCACGAACACTCAACTGTCTCCTGTAATATCCAGGGTCCCTCCTCTATAATCTCCTTTTCACACATAATGAGGCCTAAAAATTGGAAGAATGCTTTGTTCACTGCTGTTGCTAGGGCTTGCTGCAGTTACTTTTGTTGCAGGGTCAACATATTCGTTCGTTATGCTGTCCATATGATACGTGACATACTTATCTTTGGTTTACCTGTGTTCGTAATCAAACTTTTTTTTTGTTTGTCATTCTAATTGATTTATCGTACGAGTATTTGTTACAAATAATTTTATATGACGCTAACGGGTAGTCGAAAAGATTTGTGGTTAAAATGGTGAAATTTCAAACACTTCTCGTTCTTCTTTATCATCCTCAGCGACTTGGAACTCCACAACTGCCAATATAGCCTCCGTCGTATATTTTCATCGTTAAACACTGTAGTAACCCTTGGTTTTCTATCGTCTAGTTTGTCTCGTGTATCTTGATAGGTATTATCGCAATAAACACTGCCTTCCGTACAACAATTCTAGGTTTATTACAACACATAAATTTTACACTCAGAATGAGTATTTACAAATGGAATTCGCTTAGATAAGAGAGCGCTTACCGAGGGCGCGGCGACTTATAATTGATCTCACAAATACTTATTATAAATCGACTTGCATTAATTGTTTTTCTATTTCACACATCACCACAAAGAAACACGTAACATAATGTGCTTCAGCTAGTACTACCCAATACGCGGCAATTGTCGGAATAACTGACTTGTAGTGATTGTATAGTTAAGTAAGTCGACTACCACCCAAGTGCTTTAGTGATAAAAAAATGTCTAATGTTGGCTCGAGGACTGATAATTATTATCTGAATATATTTATTGAATACTTATTGCACATTATGTATATTGTATGTTGAAAAAATGTCTTTTAATTTACCTTTCCTTATATATAAGTGTTTTCTCTTTCATCTCATGGACTGGCTCTAAAATATTACAATAGCTTACCTTATCATATAAATATTGTTATGTACATATTTAAAAAAAAATTGTTACAAACATGAGTATTAATATTATCCAAGAATTCATGTATATGGTGATTTTACCTACGAACGAACTAATACACGGGTCACCATGTATAAAATTTCCTATGTGCCGCATTTAACGGCGGAAAAAGAACACCTGCACGATGTTCTCGCCTTATTCTGCGCCTAAATACACACATTCTTGGGTATAGTATAACAGCCTATTTATGTCACGCCCGCCACAAGCATAAATAGAACGTAAGCCGTGGACCTGCCTATGTAGGAACCATATGCGAATAGATCCTGTGAACTATATCGATGTAAATTACTATTTAATTGACGCAACTTGAATTGGAGCAAGAAATAAATAATGAAAGATGGATCTGTCCTACCTTTATCTCAGTCCTGACAATTTACACCCCCAGTTGACACGCACTTATGCGGTGAAAAATGGAGATATTACTACACTTAAGGATGCTGTAGAAGACCGCTTTTTCGTGATCTGGATTTTACGCACGGCGACACTTTTAATACACAAAAAAACCTGTTGAAATGTAAACGCCCTATTTATTAGTTGGCCAGAAAACGACGGGTGAATGCACGGGAAGTACTCGACTTGCGTCAACAGTCAATAGTTATCTGAAATCGTAATACATAACATTCGTACAACTTTCTACAAACATATCAGTCAATTAAAATCATACAAAGATTGAAAAAACTGGCACCTGAAAGGGTAATGGTAACGGAACTTTGTTCTGCATTTAACATACTATTTTATCAAACAAAAATTGACAGATATATTTGACATATTTCGGCGACTTCATTCATTTTATTCCATATAACTTAACACGAATATTGGAGCCCTACCACTTTTTAACACTTTGGCAATCATGCCGCACTGTAGTGCAAAATAGTGCATGCCTGCTTACCAAATACCATGAACTGTCATACAGTGCAGTAGAGGAAGAAAATAAAAATGTATTCAGTTAAACAACACAAAAATTATTAAAGTATAGGTTCAATTTAGGAAATAAGAGTGTAGACAAGGGTAGTTCGCCGATATCAGCTTCTCTGGCGATGATGGTGATGATGATTGTGAGGTAGTGAGGTAAAAGATGATGATTGTGAGGTGTAAAGAACTGAAACCCAAAACATGTTCAATATCGGTTCACGACAGAATCGAGAATTGCTTCCCGCATACAGAATACCCTGTTTTATTTCAGTCAATACACAATACATACATTCATATCATATTTTCCCACCATATTTGCAAGTTACATAGCGGCATGCCGCCGCTGTGACGTTTTACTAAGAAATCTATCCCACGGGTTTTTCGGTGCCACACCAATGATTACACCTTTAAATTACTGACACGCGTCTATCATATCAATTATATGATAGACGCTTCTGCTGCGACCTCGCAATTCTGTGCGATACAAATAATATAACATAATAATGGACAAAATGGAAAAACATTTAGGGATAATAAAAATATAAGAAATAAATTATTTTTTGCTGTTAATTTATTTTTATAGAATCAACCAAAAAAAAAAAAGAGTTGACAAATTCATTTAATGAAGGGTGTTCGCAAATAGGGACGAAGATCAGTACTGCGAAAAAGAAGCTGAAAATAAAAACTTGGATTCGTAATATGGGTAGAGCTAGTATCGGTACACTCATCCAAACATATTGACCTTTAATAATTTTTTTTAAATAATTTATTTGAAAGTCCACTTTGTAATTGTACAATTGCTTGTAAAACACATTTGGTTTCTACTTGCTCGTAACTATCAAGCAGGACATGGTTTCCTTTCAATAAATGGGCTGCAAATCTAGAATCTACATATTTATTTTTATAGTAACGCATATCAGTGAATCTAGTCGAAAAACCCCTCCCTATTTATCAGATATATGGGGCTCTGCAGTCTTTATAGTATCGTTATCACCCGTAGAGGAAGTGGACGTGGTTTATCCACTGTTTGAAAATGGCCTTAACCGCCGAAATATCTAAATAATGTAAAGAACACAGGTCTGTAATATTTTAAATACTAATTAAATGTATTCATTAGAAAGATATACATATAAAATCAAATAATGGAACGATAGATGTATTAATTTCAAAAAGTGTAACATATATGTTAGAAAATTTTTCGCTGTAGCATAGTTGGATAATGCACCTTTCACGCTTTGAAAAAAGATACAAGTTCGAACCCCGGTAGCGAAACAACTATATTTTTCGATAAAAATTGATTTTATATGTATATCTTTCTAATTAATACACTCAATTAGTATCTAAATAATGCTTACGCAAACTAGCAGAACTCAATAATAATGTTTATTATAAACAGATTTTTTTTAATTTCATTAAAAATAAACATGGAACACAATAACAATAAACAGACAAAGATCATGACAATAAATATATATATATATATATATTTGTTTTAGTTTGAAATACGACACGGATGGTATAACTAGTGGAATTAATTCACTGTACATGATCACAGTTTTGTTGTTAGTAATAAAATGAATTGCGATATTTTCAGAGACTGATTTTGCAGTATCTGATACTCATAAAAGATTGCATTTTGGTAAAACTATCACATATCAATTCTTTGAAACTTTCTTAATCCAACGTTTTTTCTTCGAGTACGGTTTCTCGCCTAAATGAATTCGTACGTGTCTGTTTAAACTGCTTCTTGTGGAACCCCTGTAACTGCACACGTCACAAGAGAATGCCTTCTCGCCCGAGTGCGTCAACAGGTGCCTTTTCAAACTAGACGATGTAGTGGACATGTGGCTGCACAGGTGACAAGGGAACGGTTTCTCTCCGGTGTGCGTGAGTATGTGCGTGCGTAATGTGTATTTCACAGCGCACTTAAAATCGCAAATCTCACACGAGTACGGCTTTTCCCCAGTGTGACACCTCTTGTGTCGTAACAAACCGGCATTACTACTGCAAGAATACTTGCATACGTTGCACAGATACCGTTTACCGCGAATGTCGGCGTGCGTATGTATACGCGTATGAATTGTTAAAGATCTATTAGTCGTGAACATTTTACCGCACACGGAACAAGAAAACGGTTTCTCACCAGTGTGAGAAATCAAATGGACCTTAAGTCTAGCGTTAGTAATACACATGTAACTGCACAAATGACACGAAAATGGTTTATCTTCGCTGTGAGTCAACGCGTGCTTTTTTAAACTAAATTTATCTGCGGTCTTAAAAGAGCACTCGTCACAAGAAAATGGTTTCTCACCCGTGTGAGTTCGCAAATGTTTCTTCAACGTGTGCTTTGTTGTGCACATATAAGTGCAAATATTACACAGAAACTTTTTCTCACGAGTGTGCGTCAATATGTGTTTATTTAAATATGTTCCTTCCTTAAATGATTTCCCGCAACGATCGCACGGAAAGAGCTTTGCGCCGACAGCGTGTTGAAGCTGGTGTTGGTTCAAGCATCGTTCAGTTGAAAACGTTTTACTGCATTCATTACAAAAGAACGGTTTCGATTCAACATGAATCAACGCGTGCAATTTCAAAGCTGTTTTACTTGAAAACGTTTTTCCGCAATCGCTACACAAGGACGAATCATTGTGCGAAATCATATGTCGCTCTAGCTCACTACATTCTTTGAATTTTAAATTACATTCTTTACAACTGAACGTATCGTCACCGGCGCGCGACAGTCGATGTTTGAGATGAACGCGCGCGTGCTCTGCCGCGAGTTTGGCGTCACTAAATGTTTTACCGCACTTGGCACAAGAGTAAGGATCCTCCCCAACATGCGTGCTCATAATATGACTACTTAAATGAGCTATCTGTGTGGAACTAAAAGAGCAATAGCTGCATGAAAATCGTTTTTTACCAACATGATTTAGTAAATGTCTTTTAAAGACTGCCCTATGATTGAAAACTTTATTGCAATCTTTACACTTGAATGCGGTAAACATCTCTCCACTTTCATTGGTCAATTTTAACGTGCTGTAGTTTGAATCCGCTTCAACAGAGTACGACGCATTTGTCACATTTTGTTTTTCAGTTGCTCGATTGTGTGAGAGAAAATGTGTTTTTAATTTTTCTTCATCGATACACATATAACTGCATTCATTACAAGATATTAGTTTACCTCGCGCATGTGTGAACACGTGTTGTTTCAATGCTGTCTCATCGTCAAATTTCTCATCACATTCTTGACAGGAGAACGTTACTTTCGGTATATCAGAAATGCACGACTTACCTAAAACAAATTTTAGATTCTTCTTGCTGACAACAAACGCTACAGGCTTCTTGCGACCGTGAATGAGTCTATGTTGTTTCAGCTTACATTCATCGACACACATGTAACTGCATTTATTACACGACAATAGTTTTCGTCGTGTTTGACTAGCGGCATCTTTTTCGAGAACCGTGTGATTAGATTTGTCTTTAGGGCCGGGCGATTGGTCACGAGCGTGCGAAAGAGTATGCTCTTTTAATTTGTATTTATAATTTGAACTGAATTTACATACTTTACACGCGAACGGTTTCACTTCTGACGTGCTGGTCAAATTTTCTAGAATAATTTTTTTGTTATCTTCTCGCGTGGGCGCACGCGGTATTTTAAGATTAGATTTTAATTTAACATTTGTACCGATAGTGTGGCGCATTACTTTTCCATCGGTAGTTTCAGATTTTATACTTTTATAATGTTTTGCCGGTGCCTTCTTCAAGGGTGTTTTGGAGACTTGAATTATTTTTATTTTCTTGAAAATTCCTGTGACGGGAGATGTGGCCTGAACATCAGATTCTTGCAAAAAGCAGTCTTCAATTTCAGCAGGATCTTCTGAAAAATATTGAATCAATTTAAAAACATTATTATAATTAAATAAAGGGAATAATTTAAAGGACAATCTTTTTGCAGTCTATTGCCTGGAGTCTACTCTCAAAAATACACTAATAAAGAATATATGAATTTAATTTACTATTCACAGATTGTAAAGTACCAAAAAAAAAAATCAATAATTCAAATTTTCAAAATTAAAAATCAATTAAATTTCAGAAGCTAATTCCAATCTACAAGATACAGAGATCAAATTGATATCCCAAAACTAAAATATACCGCGATATATTTATCAAGGCGTCAAATATTTGAACAATCTCCACATCACAATTAGAAAAATTACGGACTATCGTAAATTTGTAACTGAAGTAAAAAAAATATGTACACAGACTAACTGAACTCGAATATACTCCTCTATACACGAGTCTTACTCTCAAAGAGAAGAAACAAATGTTAAAATATATATATATATATCCACTGATTATTGAATTTGTATTATATTTTTAGTATTAATAAAAAAATATTTAATTTACTTTAAAAATGCTCTATTATGTCTAAGATGTCCTGGCGCTATTAATCAAGTTTCGTGAAGTTATATATGCATTATAGGATAATATTATTTTTCGCAAATCTGTTCCGCCATCTAGCGGATTTTTAAACAAAAAGGACACTAAAAATAGACACAACAGAGACCAAGGCAATATATATGCCACTAAAGTAGTGTATAAAAAATCTGATGGAAATTTTATCACTTTTCATATCATTCAAATAAAACTATACAAATATCCCCCACTATAGATGTAAATAATACAAGTAGCCGAGTTAAATTGTTAGATTGATAATGCCCTTACAAGGCGAAACGCGTCTCAAATAAATTAAACGGGTAGAATAAAAATAACGAATGTTTTATTTTTACATATCGTCTATGTAAATACAATACCGCGTATGAGTAAATCATTAAATAGTATATTTTGTTTGGCGCTTTCAATTCCACGGAATTGATACCTTTCAACTTCCATACAAATACTACTTACTCGCCCATTTATCAAGGCGCGATCAACGCTAATTCGGTCGCCTGTCACAATAAAACCTGTGTACCTTTTAGAATACGCGCCGGTTACCTACCTACACCGAGAAATATATGCAAAGTGGCCGACGGTACCTTCTATGTAATTTCAGAATATTTTAAAAGGTGACTCCCAGCATCAGTCGAGGGGTTATTCGTTGCAGAGCGTGTAGAGAGAGAGAGAGAGAGAGAGAGAGAGAGGGAGGCGGAACTACAAAAGGTGGTAGTTTCTTATGTACTGTGTCATCCGGTTTCTTCCTTTACATTTCTTTCATACAGTCCACTTGATTATCCCTAATACTGCTTGCACTCGGCTAAAGTCAATACCACGAATAAACTATTCGTATAAAGACGGGAGATCGGCTCATCCGCGTGTGATTTCGGCGGCGACTGTAAGGATAGCGGAGGCGTCATATACAAGGTAAGGCGAGCAGTCCTTCCGAATCCTGGTTCTTCGACTAGACCCTCTCCGGCCTCATCCTATACAACTGTTCCTTATTTCCTTCCACTACCCTGCGGTGATTCCGATTTACGACCGGAATTGTCGTATTCCATCCCGCGGGACGCGCGGCCCAGAGTTTGTGCAATTTGTTCATTTAGATCCTACTAAAGAAGTAAACCGTTTTCTGTCCCTCTTGAACATATTGACTTAGGGTTATTAAATTTATCTCATTGAATTGAATTTTCGCGAGAAATCATTCAATATTACTAGTATCACGATAGCGTCCACTAGGGGCGTGCATATCAAAGAAATGTAATCACAACATATCATCTGTAACCTCCCTGTCAACTGCGCACTAGTCAAGCGAATCGTACCTTAGTTTAGTTCAGTTTCAGTTTAGAAATAATTTGCTTCTCTTTACAAGTCTTGAAAGATAACTAATACTTATGTAATTCTACAAAAATCATTTAAAACTAGTTGAATTCGCACTGTAAATCGGGATCGATAGGATCTAAATGAACGAATTACGCAAATCTTCGGGTCGCACGTCCCGCGGAATGGAATACGACAATTGCGGTCGTAAATCGGAATCACCGCAAGGTACGGGAGGGAGGTAGGGAAACCTTGGTACAGGATGAGGTCGATGAGGGGATAGGGGTTCTAGTCGAAGGACTAGTGATCTCGGGAACCAGGATTCGGAAAGACTGCTCACTTTACCTTATATATGACATCTCCGTAATCCCCGCAGTCGCCGCCGAGATCACACAAATTACAAGCAGATGAACCGATCTCCGATCCTAATTGAATACGGCGATGTCACAAGTTCACCTAACAAACAATACGTAATGAAAATATACTGCTGGTACACTGGAGCTAAAATATCCACACCGCAAGTGCTATCGCGATGTCGAGATCGAACAATTATCGTTCATGTTGACGTCTACTGACGTTAAGGTCAAAATTCATACTGACAAGATGAGCGTGTGAAAATGTATGGATGGGAATTTGGATGCGGAATTGTGTCAATAACAACGATTGCGGCTGATTCGAAAAGACGCGCCAAAGGTGTGTTTTACGAATTATTATTTGAATTCTCTCTCTTGTTGATGTGTGGTGTTGATACTGACGGCGCCTTTGAGATGAAATTTGTACTATATCCAATATAATTATTATACCCAACTGGATAAACTGAAACCTTACCATTTTGATAGACGGCGTCATCATACATAGGATCTAGATATTCGATCTTTACTTCAGGATACGATAGCTCATCATCAGTACAGAACTCCTCAGCAGCTGTCTCTGTCTCCGCTCCAAGATTGGAAGAAGCGTCTGGCCTGGCTGTATCCATTATCCAAGAATTACACGCTGAAAAACCGAAATTCAAGATCACTGATTTATTTCATATCAATTTATCGAAAAAATATTGCTGTAGCACTGTATCCGGGGAAATGCATTAGCCGATTATGCTACACCGACACAGTAAGTTGACGACCATACCATAATCGGTTTAAATTTTTCGCGTTTTTTACGAAAATGTGTTTTTATTATTCATTTATATCAGAAGTTATTCAATAGATTTGAATTCTTTTAAAACTATTACTTAGATAATACTTTTACACTAATGTAAAACTAATAAATTAAATGTTTACAATACAAGCATTATAAGAAAAATCGCGAACATTAAATTTATTTCCCCGTGCCACAAAATTGCCTTAATATAGAAAATTCTTGCATATACGAATTTTTTTTCTTTTATATTCTGTAAACCGAGCCTGCAACATTATTTTATTTACGTATATTTTAATTGTGAAAAAAGGGTTTAAATCATATCAACGAGACAAAAGGGGCCACATGTTAGACGGAGTATAGACGAAGAGAAGTGGCAGAATCACGAAGAGACGCGAATGCGGTGGGTGAATAATAGCTGAAAATAATGACCATAATATTGATGATATAAAATAAAAAAATAATTTTTAAAATGTGCAAAAATAAGCATCTACACTAAAAATAATAACAACAGACCCCACTTTTACACATCATCGGTGTAATGCCTAATCTTAAAACTATTGTCTATGGTGACAAACCAAAATGACGGCTAGTTCCATCACACACTGTTTTAATTAAAACAAAACATTCAACGTGATTAAATTCAGCATTTACAATACACGCATGAATTAACACAATAATATAGAAATTTACAATTAAGATTATTATAGGTTATGTTTATCATTTTCTGACAGCTGCACGCCATTTTGAATTTCGCTCATGTTTACCGCACTGTTTACGCGTTTATAATATTATTAAATAATAAACAGATTCAAGAATAGCATTCATTCGTTCACTGTAATGCCCGTCAGCTAACTGTAGCGGCAGCCGCGTTCATAAATCAACGTGCCCGAGTGACGCGAAGGCAAAAGAATCGATACAAAAACTTCCAAAAAAAGGTAGAATATACGATAAATGAGCAATATACGTACTGAGGCAGAAGGTGTAAGATCGTTGTAACCTAATTATACAATGTTCTGACGATATTTCGTTAAAAAAACTTTAATAATTCAGAAACTGCAGTGCAGCCAGCCATCTGTCACGCGCGAGCATAGATAAAGTTTTCATCGCGGACGCTAGCATCCAACTACCGAGGAGCTAGACTTTGACAAGGTTAAGAAAACTTTACTAAAAATTTGTGTATATTATTTATATTTTCTTTTGTGTTATTGATGTTTCACACGAATACATTCTGTTGTTATTATTATGTTAACGAAGCGTGTGAAAACATATGTCAAAATTAGTGATGTTACTATGCCTATTTGACACAATGCACTATGCCAGGAAATTCTTGCCCTACAATTCATTTGATATTTTTGCAAATGTCGATTTCTTTCCCAATGTATCTATACCAGTAATCTATACCAAAATACTAGTAATCTAAACCAAAAAATGTAATTGAACATATATCAGATATATCATAGAGACAAAGCTAATTGTTATTACATTTCATGAGAAATATATGGAAATATGAAGAAATTACAAGGCTTACGACCTGTCTTATTGTATGCTATATAATATTATATATATATATATATATATATATACATAACATAACTTATTGTTCAGTCTCCACATTTATTATAGTTGTATATATTATAGTTTGTGGACTCACCATCTATAAACTAAATTGGATAATTCATTTTTTCCTTTATATATATATATATATCAAGTGATCACTTAAGTTAGCCGAAGAAAAATTGTAAGCCCTGTACTTACTCCATAATTACATATGTTTTCATTATTTATGTAGATTGCATGCATTCGGAAGACAATTTCTATACAATACCATCTAACGGCTTGCCCAAACACCCCTTGAGATATTCTAGCCCCTCTTTGCTCACAAATGTCAATAGTTTTGAGCGACGTCGTCAAATGACCGCGTTGCTTTGATATGTCAGTTGTTGACGTCTTTAAAGAGATATGAGTAAATAATCAATATAATATTGATACTGTATTGTTTTTACTTCTACGTCTTCCGACGTAATTGGTGAGTTTTATCGATTATAATATGTTTTGTGAGATGTTTTGAATGCAACATTTTGGCCTTGGTTAGTTCGGGCGTGTCTACATGAACGCGGCTCCTGTCGCATAGTGAAGGAATATTATTATAATAATATGAACAGGTTGTTTCCGTGACTCAGATAAGTGTTTTAGTTTGTCAAATTAACAAATATCTGCAATTAAATGCAAAATATTTTATAAACTCGTGGCCATAGACAATAAATATTTTAAATATTAAATAAATGTATTAATTCGAAAGATATGCATATAAAATCAATTTTATCGAAAAATATTGTTGTTGCGCCACCGGGGATTTGAACCTGGATCTCTAATCGGAGATTCTGTAAAAGTAAGGTAGATGGCTCTTTCAAATAATTTATTTATTTATATATATTTTGACATCCATATTTTTGAACTAACAGAGGTGGATACATAATACATAGTTTATTGTGTGGGATGGAGTAGACTTCACCTCTGATATATACAGCGTTGTCCTGGCTACTTTGCTAGACGAAAGTCTGTGTTAAAGTAGCCAGTTTTTTTTTGTTTGGAATAAAAAGATAAATCAAATATGAATAAAAAAGTAAGAATAAAATAAAAATATGTGGAGTGGGAGTGTAGAAGGACTAGTGAGTTATTAGTAAAAGAATTGTATACATTATATTAAATTGTTGGATATCCATGCTTCTGATTCATCTCTACCTGATTGAATCATATATTGGGTCCGTATTTGTGTAATCTTATAGGAATTGTACGATTTCCAGTTGGTACTGAGTGTATTGTATAGTTTCGGAGCTAGGAACATGTAGAATCTTTGATAAAATGTCGTTGTTGCTCTCGGAACTGGTGTGTAGATGTTTGTTGTTTGTCTTGTGTTGTGTCCATGATTTATCGCTTGGGGAGAGTTGTTGTTAGTATGGAAATATTGAACGAGTCTCAACATAAAGATTTGTCTTATGTCAAGGACATTGTACTCTTTAAATATAAGATCTTAGGGATATCTAAAGGGACGACCAATTATTACCTTGAGAATTGTTTTTTGTGCTTTTTTATATTTATATTATAATGAAACGATTAAATGTATTAATATCAAAAATGTAACAAATAGGTTCGAAAATTGTCGCTATAGCATAGTTGGATTATGCACTTTCCCCGGTTTGGAAAGAGATCTGGCGCGACATCAATATTATTTGATAAAATTGATTTTATATTTATATCTTTCTATTTAATATATTTAATTCATATTTAATTTTCATTGTATGTGAAAATATATGTGTCCATTATTATGAAAGTGGTCTAAGTCAAAAAAATGAGACAAAAAATTAGTTTAACAATTATTTCGCGTCACATTGTTTTAAATTAATATAATATGACGCAAATTGTAACAATTGTGAAAAATTTTAGGAGTTATTTTGATACCAGTGAGTAGTATTTTGCGCTAGTGTTTATTTTAATACTAGAGTAAGTCATTTCAATATTAATTATTTTTCCTTGTAAGCTACATACAAGGTTTTTATATCGAAATAAATTATGAATCTAGTAGACTAAAAAAATATCTTTTTTTGCGTAAAACCATAGATGCCGGAAGAAACAGGATATTCGGAAACAGGTTTGCACTCACCACAATCCAGTTCTTCTGATACCTCCAAGGTAGACTGTAGACTATATCACGATCTTCGTTCAGGGGTCCTAGTCCTTTAGAATGCACTGTATTAGACGCGACGTCTCAATTTAATACTATTATTCGATTCACGCATAACTACACTGCTTCAAGGTCACCGTTTGACTGGCGGTGGCGTGCCGGGTGAGGAGAGGAGGGGAGAGGAAGGCACAGTACACTAGTTTTTCAAGAATAAATATATGTCCTAAACATCCCGCACCCCGAGGATTCAATTTAATCAATTCAAACGCAAATTTTTAATTATCTATGTGTACATCTAGGATCTTTCTATTGTCGATAGAGTTCTCTCCCAGTTGCGCTATATCAACATTGGTAATCTGTAATTTTTGTTTAATATATTAGTCTTGGTACTTTTTACTGTCACAAAGCAACTATCGTTATATTAACGTGGCAATCTTGTTTCTTACAAACGAAATACTTATCTTCTGTATATTTTCAGTGTTGTTTGTACTTTGTGAATACATGTGAAAAATATTATTTATTGGTGGTCCAAGAGGAACTCTTGTGTGACAATTATAATCTTTATTACGCGAATAATACAGTTATAGTACAAGGCATATAACTAGTCTCGGAGCCGAATGTTAACGCGGAAGAGAGAACGCGCCTCGCGCGAGTCACCCTTTTATCCCACACACATATATATCTCGCCTCGGCGGTGCGGGCACTCTGACACACACATATTTTTGATCTCAAGGACATCACAATTTATTTCAACATTATGAACTGAATGGGCATACCCAGCTGTGAACTGCCCAAAGCAACGTTTTTTTTCACAGTTCGCAACGCCAGCGACCTCGGTTGTGAACATCGTATTTCTGCTCCACTCCAAGTACTGCTGACAACGGCATTTTGTATTTGTCGGTCTTAGATAAGCTCGCGCAATCGTCCGTCTAAACGATAATGGATCCATTACCATCATCATCGTCCTGGCTCTACATCCTGATCTGAGTTCTGGCTTCCTCGAGACTACTCCCCCACCAGTCTGCACCGGGTTTGACACCAAGAGTGAATACCTCTTTATTTATATTGCATTTTCATCACATTTTTGACTTACATATCTTCAAGTTTAATATCCATGATTCAATAGCTTAGCAATTGCTTCCTGATTTTATTAGTTTTGTGATTTTTGGTTTACTATAGAAGTCTTTCAGCAAAAACAGATCCAAGGAAAGGGGAGGATTGTATTTATCGTTCAAAATTTGCAATGTGTTTTTTCCCCATACGAAAATTTTTATATTGATTTTAAATATTAATGTCACGCAGCAGGCAGCTAAACCGCAAATCCATCAAAAGGGTTTACTTCTCGGGTACACACATATTAAACAAAATGTGTCGCCGTAAAAAAGTCTTGGATCGATTGGTGTTCTTAAGTTCCTTCATATAACGCGTACGCCTTATTACATTTTTTTTTTTTGGCAGCTCTGAAAATTCTCCTGAGGATCCTTCGATGTACTCATGACTTAGCATTGTGGTCCTCTATTCTGCTTCTACTATACAAATTGTTGCCTCAATTCTTCGCGATCTTGTTCCTTGTCTTAGACTATCTTTAGCTCTTCTAGTAACTTACCCAAAATATAAAAGAATTATTATCGTGCATGTTGTAGAGAGCCTTTCTTTAGTGCGGAGTTCTTGAATAATAGATAATGGACGAGTAGATAATGACTATATTAATCATAGATAAAATTTCTAAATCATGTTTTTCATTTTTCAGAAATTCATGTCAAGCGACTGAAAATAAAGAACTACGTTAATTAATTCAAATTCACTTCCCCTGAAGAATCATTAAAAAAGAATACAGAAATGGAAGCCGGACGTAATACATTACTACGTAATGCGCTCCGTAAGGCCATTACATTAAAATCTTTCTCCACATACGAAGAGAACCAAAATCAGTCTCTCTCAGTCGACAAACCGTTCGCGTGTAAACAATGCAATTTCAGGGCAAAATACAATTACAAATTAAAACTGCACATGATCACTCACGCCGAAAAGAAGCCATTCTCGTGTACGCTGTGCGACTATGAGTGCATTAAAATGTCCAGTTTGAAGGTGCATCTCCTCAAGCACACTGGAGAAAAACCATTCTCGTGTGAAATTTGCAGCCTCAAGTTCACCGACAAATACATTTTAAAGAATCACACGCGTGTTCACAGAAATGGAAGATCGTTAGCGTGTAACGAATGCGGTTACGTGTGCGTTAATAATTACAGACTAACATTGCACGAGCGCTTTCACAAGACAAAGAACGCATTCGCGTGTAACGTATGCGGTTTTTTAACACTCTTACAGAGTACTTTAAAATCGCACGAACTCCAACACACGGGAGAGAAACCGCTTTCGTGTTATGATTGCAGTTATAGGTGTACGAATAAAGCCAGTTTAAAAAAACATCTGTTAACCCACACGGGTGTGAAACTGTACACGTGTGACGAATGCTGTAAATCTTTTTCTGATAAGAAGATTTTGATAAGGCATCAAAAAGTGCATGCACAAAAAAAACTAGTGTCGCGCGACGAGTACAGTCACGTGACCAGCGATGATAATGAATTTAGATCGGACGTACTACACACAACAAATAAGCCTACCCGTACAGAAGATGGTAACGTAACGTATAACGAGTGCAGTAAAGTATCGTCTATTGGTACGATTCCCAAGAACCTCTATTCGTGTGGTGAATGTAGTTATTTGTGCATCGAAGAACATAAATTAAATTCGCACATGCTCACACACGCTGGCGACCAGCCTCTTCAATTATCTGACTGTATAATGATTATACGCGATCCGAGTGAAACAGTCCTCGAAAATAGTGTATTTTCGAAAGAACAACCCGTAATATTATCCTGCAAGGAATGTAGTTATATGTGTCTCGAAGAACACAAGCTAGCACTGCACAGACTTACTCACGGTCGCAAAAAACCTGTGATTTTTGAAACTCCAAATAAAACGTTCTCTTGTGAAGAGTGCGCGAATATTTTTGAAGATGAAACTATTGCTGAAGTGCACGCTTTAACCCACGCTCGTGGTAAACTATTCTCGTGTTTTAAATGCAGTTATATATGCATAAACGAAGTTCATCTAAAAACACACCTTCTTTCACACGGTAATGAAATACAAAATGCAGTGAATTATTCGCCCGAAAACGGAGGAGACAGTGATCTTACTGCATTCGAACGTAAAGCGTTGAAAAAAGCAAGCTTAAATAGACATTTAGTGACTAATAATGGTGATATTCCGTTGTCCACAGAAAAAAATAATTTAAACATACAAAAACAATACAAATCCGAAGGAAATTTCAGGTTAGATGAAACACATTCGCGAAATGATTCGTTCTTGTGTACAGAATGCGGCAAACAATGTAAAAATAAACGTCTTTTAAAATTGCATATGGTCGTTCATGTTAAAGTGAAACCGTTTATATGTAATGAATGCAATAGAGCATTTGCAACTAAACAATACTTAAAGAAACACCTTTTACAACATAGTAACATGGCACTCTTGTCGTGTTATCAGTGCGATAAAGTATTAAACGGAGAAAACAATTTTAACAAACACATATTGACTCATACTCAAGAGAAAACGTTTTTATGTAATGTATGCAGTTATATGTGTTCCGCACAATACATGTTGCAAAGACATTTACGTACTCATTCCGAAGACAAACCATTTTCTTGTACCGAGTGTTCTTACAAGACTTCAAATAAATACACTTTGACAAATCACAAGCTGACTCACCGGGCAGAGAAACGTTTCTCGTGTCATTTGTGCAATTACGTGTGCGTCACTAACGCCAGACTCAGAGTGCATTTGATATCTCACACTGGTGAGAAACCGTTCTCGTGCGACTTGTGCAGTAAAATGTTCACCATTAAAGCTAATTTAAAGCATCATATGCGCACGCATACGGGTACTCCTGAGAAGTTGTATTCGTGCCAAGTTTGCGATTACGCTTGCAGTACTCTAGGTCGTTTGAAAAGTCACAATCGCTGTCACACCGGCGAGAAACCGTTCTCGTGTGAGGTGTGCGATTTCAAGTGCGCTGCGAAAACCAACCTGCGCACGCACATACTCACGCACACCGGAGAAAAACCGTTTCCTTGTCACCTGTGTAGTCACATGAGCACCACTTCGTCCAGTTTGAAGAGGCACTTGCTTACCCACACGGGAGAGAAGCCGTTCTCTTGTGACGACTGCAGTTATAGGGGCACCTCGAAGAGCAACTTGAACAAGCATATGCGAACTCATTTAGGGGAACAGCCGTATATTAAGAAAAATCGATTAAAAAAGAGACCCCAGGTTTTATAATATTATATAATTAGAATAACCCTTTTCCAATATTATAATAAAATAAAAGTTACATACTTCTTATTTATTTGTACTTTATTTTATACACGCTAGTAAGAGTACATAACCTTCATGATTCCATGGCAACTGCACACGAGACAGGTGCACACAGTGATAGGTGGAGAGTCATCTTACAGCTCTACTGACGTGACTGTATTAACCTAACTTCATAAAACTTAACGTAAACTGTAGTGAAGTATTTAATATTAATCTACCTAATATTCCAGTCTTGTGTGCTGTTGCCTGATCGCTAATCATCATTTCTGAAGAAGAAATATATTGAGTGGCTCAAAATCAAAACAACAAAGTCAACATCTGTGTTCCTTTTAACGTTTGAGAGTAACCAAAGTTCGCCAACACTAGGAAAAAGCGGTGTTTTAAACATCTCCGGACGTGCAGTGATATCTCCGTTCCTAACGACAAAAGTGCGAGTCAACTGGAGGTGAAACTTGACGTCCAACCCGGGACTGAGATCAAGGTAAGCCAGATCCATCTGCTAATATTCCTTTCTTGTTCCAATTCGTACTGCGTCAACTAACCATCAATTTTAATCGATACAGTCCATAAGATCTTTACCTTTTCATCACTAAGCGGCCAGAGCTTTCGTGTGGTCCGAAGCGGGGTATAGAAACACCCCAGATCATATTCATACAAACGATAATAAAAAGTTCGTGACGGGCAACACAGACCCAACTGCCTCGCCGGAAGTCTCTCGTCCGAATGCCGCGAATCGCGATAAGCTATATAGTTGTCTCTCTCGTTCGCATCTGTGGTATGGAGCTACCCAGTGCATTAGTTAGAATGAAACAAATAATAAACACAATAACTTAAAGATAAGATGGTTTGGAATGGTTTGGAAACGACTTGCGCAGGTGTACTGGAACGAAAACAATATTTTTAAATATTATACGATTAGAAGTTCGATAAGCAAAAAATGAGAAAATTTTCGTCACTATTTCCGTGAAGATTACAAAAATAAGAATGAAATCGTTTGCATAATTAGTGAGTTATCGAGTTTAAAGCGATCTATGGGGAATGTGAATACCCCGCTTCGGGAAGGCAAGGTTAACCCACCACCATCTGACATTGAAAAGGAACAAATCCCATTGAGTTACGAATGCCACAACATTGTATAGCTTTTTGAGCAACAAATAGTGTATTAAACAATCATATTAAGTAAATAAAAATATATAAAAACTATTTTTATGTGATTTTCCTGTAACAATACTGTATATCATTCAAGATGGCCCACGCTATGGCAATCGATCAACATTTGTTAAAATCGATTGGGGAGATCTCATTTATTTTTTAATGCAATATATGTAATAAATGTTAATTCGGTCTACTACTAGTAATACTAATTTATCTTGTCTCAACACAGAATTTCTCTAGTGAGACGGACACAGTCGAAACACATTTTTACATATATATATATTATTTGTGATGCAGTACTAATGGCGAATAATGAACAAGAACTACAGAATCTGGCGAGTAGAATGTACGATGTATGCAAGGAGAGCGACCTCATGATGAATGTTAACAAGTCGAAAGTGATGGTATTCGAGAAGGAGGAAAGCTAAATACTTGGAGGTGATGAATGTTTGGAACAAGTAGATGAGTTTGTATATTTGGGAAGTATGTTTGATAGAAACGGAAAGGAGGGTGACTGCAAGGAACAGAGTGAACGGCCCTTTGAATGGAATTATATCTAACGGGAATTTGTCAACCGAGACAAGACTAGCGGTGCACAATGGAATCCTGGTACCGACACTGGTGTATGGAAGTGAGGCCTGTAGCTGGCAGAAAAGGAACGAAAGTAGACTGAATGCAGTGGAAATGAGATCACTTAGACGTATTTGTGGAAAATTTATTTATGACAGAGTAAAGAATGAAGAAATAAGGAAAAAATGTAAAGCTGATGTTAGTATAGTGAGTAAGATTAATAAAGGATCGCTTAGGTGATTCGGTCATGTGGAACGGATGAATGAGGAGAGAATGGTAGGAAAGATATATGACGCAAGTGTTGATGGCACCAGAAATAGAGGACGTCCGCGGAAGAGTTGGCACGACCGGGTAAACCAGATAATGGAGGATGGTTGTATTAGAAGCCTCAACAATTGGCGAGATGTATGAATGTGGATGAGGCTAGAGTTGTGTGTCAGGACAGAAGAGTGTAGCGCTCTATCCTCTCTGCCTATCCCCACGGGGAAACGACGTGATGGTAAGTAAGTAAGTATATTATTTAGTACTTACTAGTACTAAATATGTATCACGATGGAGTAATAAGACAAGTTAGCAAGAATATCAGCGTGGAATGGGCATAAAATGGCGCACACTCTCTCTCTCTCTCTCCGAAATCGTAGATCAGAACTCATTGTTGAGTTCAGTCCTGCCACCTAAGGAGGCTGGACGATCTCCACCGGTTAGTCAGGAGAGAACATGAGATAATTGTGGGTATGTTGCCCTGTTCAGATCAACTACCTACCTCGTACGACATATGATTATCTTCATCGGAGAAATGTGTGTTCGTGTGATATGAAGTGAAGGTTATTGTAGTATAAAATCATATTATATGATAGCCAAAGAAATTTTTTTTTTTGAGAATAAATATAGGAATATTAGTACTAGTAAGTACTAAATATAATATTTAATAATAAAGATAACTTAATTTTTTTAAATAAAAACTTTAAGAGTATTACATGAAATTATGTAGCGCGCACCTTTAACAATGAATACAGATGAGACGCGACTGAAACACACTGTAGCGCCCTCGGCGAAAAGTCTCAGACGCGACTTGTAAATAACCGATTGTCTAAGGAAAAACATAATTTTCTCTACTTTTTACTATCTTACTATACATTAATGTTACATATTTTTTGCGCGTTACATTCTTTGGGATGTATATGAGAATTACAATGAATACCAGTTCAATATCATTATAATTTATTTTTTTTTTAAATGAGATTTTTGGGGTTACGTTGTACCCCGTTCCGGAACGGATAATAATTACAAAAAATATAAAACAAGGTTCACAATCGCCTCTTCTTTCCAACTTCATGTCAGTATTGACATAAAGTGGATTCAATAATCTCGTAATGCACCTCTGTAAGTCTCGGTCCTAGGTCGCCCTCACACCTGACTCCAGAGTCCCTTCAGCCAGATAGATACAAAGAGGCTGTCACTTTAACCGAAAAATTTGAAAAATCATTTTAGATAGGACTTACTGTCGTTGAAATTGTTGTAGGGTTGAGGTATTTGTGCGTCGTGCTGTCCACGAAGTGCGTCATCATTGCGGACTGTCCAAGTCTCCGCTTGGCACGCGCTCATGGCATTCAAAAGCTTAAAGAGTTAAAAAGGTTAAGAGTTAAAGGTTAAAAAATGGCGCAATCTCTCTGAATCTTGAGTAAATAAAGAAGATGTGAAGAAAGGGGACAAGAGTTAGGTAAGGTAACCATAATGGAGCATCCACACGCGCACAGCCATCGGCGATCTGTGGATCTGTCATCAACACTCCCGTTCCGGAACGAGGCACGACCTAACCCCAAAAATCTTATTTTTAGAACTATTAATTCTTCTTTTAAAGAGGAAATCCACCCTTTAAGAGTGATTTGTGCCATTAATCAAGTTAAATCTTTATTTTATAAGAAAAAGTACAATAATATTATGGAATAGGAAATATTATATTACAAGTCAATACCATTGTCATTCAAAAAATTTGCTATTATACAGATTAAATGTGGCGAGTTAAGGGAAAAAAGATGACACAAGTTAACCGGAAGTTGAAAATTACCATTGATGAGATTACTGTAAAAAAACCTGTTATTCGCAATGGACGGACAAAAAAGATATGGTCAAGGGTTTTCTCATCAGCATCATACTCACATGTTGGGGAATCTATTAAGTTCAATCTGTACAAATGTGAAGCTACCCGGCAATGCCCAATTCTCATTCTAGAGATATTTGATATTGTTCTCTTGGAGACTTTCCTTTCGCGAACCAGGGAGTGCGGGGAATAGATCTTTGAATTATTTTAAGCCGATTACCTTTATAATTATTTGGAGCCTTCCATTGTGCAACTATTTACTAAATATTAATGATTTTAAACTGGCATCATTGTAATCCTCATAAATAACCAAAAGAATGCAACGCGCAAAAAAATACATCAACAATGTATAGTAAGACAGTAAAAAGTAGAGAAAATGATGTTTTTCCATAGACAATCACGACAACTTTATAAGTTAATTCCTTTTATTAGGTAACGGCGGACAAGACGTACGTATTTGAATGAGTCGCGTCTTAGATCTCTTCGCTGACTTAGGACATGCACGTGCGCGGTGTGTTCGCGAACGCGACACGTCCGGCTGCGTCATTCTGCTCGCGTAGCTCCCGACGGCCGAACGTTTATGAATCACACTTCAAAATATTACGATTTCTTATAAAATGACTTTATAAGAAATCCTATCTTATTCGCATTTTACATGAAATTGAATTAAAAATATGATAGAAATGCTCAAACCATTACACTTTATTAACCTACCGTGATATAAAATACTCGTACGCAGCCATGCTGTAAACTCGTGTTACCGTAAGAAATTAGACTTCTATTAGCATTTAAAATGTGAAATTTATTGTCATAAATTTGCTTTAAGTATTGAGCAATAAATATTTTAATAATATATAATACTATAATTTTCAGCATTTATCGAGTTCCGAATAGGATGTTGTATTATATAATACAAGTTATATTATATAATTCGTTGCAAGCAACTGAATTATTTGCTAGTGTGTGAATATGGTGTGAAGTATTGAACTACTGAAGCGTCAGCACGATTTAAAACATGCGAACTACGAAGCGTGAGTACTAGTTCATTGAAGTACTTCGTCGATGTAGAGATTAAATCATAAAAAAGTTGCAATTGTCCTTGACTTTATCAGAGTTTAGCCCCTCGTTGTTCTTTCTGACCACTCAGCTGTCACCTCATTACTTTATCTATGGTTAATCAACACGTCCACGGAAACCCGACATTGTTTCGATTCTAATAATAAATGTTTTTAAAGAAATATTTATACATATATAAAATAGTTTCGATATAACAAATTGTGACGTAGTGCCTGAGTAAGTTATTTTAAACCTTTATCAAATATTCTACCTTTTTATTGAGTGATTTATTTACGCGATCTGTTGGCCTTGATTTCTGAACGCGGTTGTAGGTTAGCAGTTTTTTGCGAACGTTTACTCTTCCTCAAATTGTTTTCAATATTATAAATAGGGTGTTTACGAATTACTGCGATGCTACACAGATAACTCTATCTGTTTCTTAAGGCGGCGTTCATATGTCAGAAAAACAAATTCGTCACTATTAAATTTGTGTCTAAAAAAATTGCCGTCTTGAGCTTTATAAAGATGCACTGAAATTAAAATCTTCAATGTTATGTCTTTAATAATGCGGTATAATTAGATTCAACCGATAGGTTGTGGCCATAGACAAAAATGATCTAGTCAAGTTCAACGATGAAGAGAGAAATCGGGGTCTTTTGTAACATAAATACTTGTTAATGCTGTCATCCACATATGACGTTGGTACCATTTTCAAGAGTCCTGCCAGGCGTGAATGTCTAATATGTACTATAGTTATAGTGAACAGATTTTGAAAACTAAACGCCAACTCAATAATCTAATCTGTAAATCAAAATTACAATTGCAAACTTAAATTTGTTGGCAAATCTGTCGATGATGCGGTTCATGGACACTTGTAATTCAACTTTTTGTGGAGGCTTGGGTTGTATGTGTCGTTCGTGACTTGTAGGATAATATCAGAAGGATGAAATGGGAATGGTAATCCGCTTTAAGTCGGTTTATCATTCCGTGTTGAGATAAATTGAACGAAAACGAATGCTTAACGACTTTATACTGAATTCATTTTAAGTCAAGTTTTCTAAATCTTATTAATTAATTGTACGCTGTGTAACGGAGTGAGTGACAAACGCTGCTGATGGGTCCGAAAGATGTTAATACATGCGGCCATTACTATTTGTATCGTATTTTAATATCTGCCTCACTGGGGTTCGCCCGTTCTGAGGCAAACATTTTACATTTTTAATCAACAATCATATTATACATAATCAATTCATCAATTATAAATTTAAAATAAGAAAGAAGAAAAATTGATCGTTAGTAAAAAAATATTTACTTCTCGAGAGTACATCGCGTAGCAAACTCATTTTACTCTGCGATATCCGATAGTAAAAACGAGAATCGATAGTTAAATATGGCGGACTTATCACAGCTGTTCCAAAAGTCATCTGACACATTGAAAGTTGCAGTATACGATAATGAATCATTTAACATCCCTCTATTTTAGTGATGAGAGTTCGTCCGATAATTATCTCGTTGTTTAATATACATTATTACACATAATACGAAAAAATGCCACCACCAAAGAGAAATATACCGAAAAAAATCCATAAAATAAAGCATATTTCATGATTATTTGTCATACTTATACTTGACAATAGTAAATTTTATATATCAACAACCCGCGAAGGATTTTTACTACAGGCGTTAGTAAAAAGTTACTACTGATCATATAACCGGTCCTTAGTAACAAAATATGATCTTGAGAAATTTATAATCTACCTAATATAGTAAATAATACAGTACTATTTAATTTAACACACGCACAGCGCGCGCATGCATATACTGCTCACTCTTCGGTGTTGGGTCTGAAGTCTTGACTCTGTATATTTTGAGTTTATTAGCCAGAATTTTGTTGCGCCTTTGAACTGTTTGTGTTGCGCAGTGATCCGCCTCAATTCGGTTATCATTCTGGGTCTGTGCAAAAATATCGCGAAGTTTGTCGAGACGATTACAGGCAGTAATGGTAAATTGAATGGAAACGCATTCTTAACGTCTTTATACTGAATTTATTTTGAAGTTAAATTTTCTAAAAATTATTGATTTATTGTATTTGGTGGAACGGAGTGAGTAACGAAAGCTCCTGATGGGTCCAAAAGAGGTTAACGCATGCGGCCAATATATATAGGAAGTTTTTACGAAAAATTGATGCAAATCAACATGAACACGAGCATCATACAAGAGGAAGGGATAGACTGAGGAAGAATTCATAGATTCAGGAAGAAGGCCAAATCTCAGAATCATCGATTTCTGAGATCTGGCGATGAATATTTTTAACAAAATGCCAGAAAACATAAGAAAGGAGGAAAAATTAAATAGATTTAAAGTGAAACTGATCAGATATGTAAAAGATAAGTTTTAGTAAAAGAAAATACTTTAATGTTGTTTATTTCAGAGAATATATAGGAGTGCTTATGTATGCACTGTTAAGAATTAAATATATAAATATTGGTTTTCCAGCAGAGTATTGAATAAGGCGTGATTTGCCTGATTCATACAGGACAGCCAGTTTTGTAGCGAACTTTTTAAATACCGCGATCTAGTTAACACGCCAAATTTTTATCATACAAAATGTATTTTTCAGGAATGTGTAACTGTTGGATTATTTTACAAATCACCAGCTGTTGACTCCAAAATAATGGATATTGTCAGACCGGATGACTCCACTCCCAAGTATGACTCGGCAACCAGCGAGAGTGAACTTGAAGAAACAGCTACTGAAGAACTCTGCAATGAAATGGAGGTGGCCTATCCTGGTGTAATGGTTGAATGTGTAGATCCGCTAGATACAACGGGGGTTCAGAAAGACGGTGAGGTCACACGCAAATATTAAAGCGATATTTTCTTGTTGCTTATACACGTAAGTTTAAGCCTACTATGACGTTTACTAGCCTCTCGCCCGTCGTAAGACGCAATGGTCAGACAAGTTGTTGGGTAAAATTGGAAGCAAAGCGTGAAAGGCAGAGCGTTGTGGTCTGGACGTAGATCGGCAAAAGATGATTAAAATGTAAAAAAAGATTTTATTTATTTATTTATTATTACACGCTATTATTCGGGTATTAACATAATTTGTAAAATAACAGAAATTTTCATGAGAAGTGCAATACACAAAGAAAAAAATTGTACATCAACGTGTTATTTCATAATCAAAATTTAAATAATATATAAAATACAAGTAAAACAATTTATCCGTCACCATTAAGTTGAGACACAAATGTATACAGTTAAATTTACAGTAAAAATGTCCACTACCTCCGCATATTCATTCCCCAAATAATGCAATCTTGGGACGGCAGATTTAGCTAGTGCATGAGTTCTGACATTACTACTGTAATAAAACAATGAATTGTGTCTCGACGACCTCAATGGTGCGTGAAAGTCAAGCAGACCAACAATCTGGGAGCAATCTATCATGCCTTTGATGGTCCTGTATAGAAATAATATACGATATAAATTTATATATTAATGTCAGGTTTAACGTAGTAAAGAAATAAGGAGAGAATATACGAGTAAAGCTATTTTTAGCATAGTGAATAAGATTAAGAAATGATAAGTGGAGGATGGTTTGGTCATATAAAACCGATATATGACGGCTCCAGAAATGGAGGACGTGCGCCAAAGACTTGGCACGACCGGATAAACCAGACGGTCCTGTTAGATGCCTCAATAATCTTATGATGCGAGAATTGTGTATCAGGGACAATGAATGGTGTAATGTCGGTTGTAATGTGTCAGTTTCTTTTTAAATTTCAAGTCTCAGGGGTCTGAAAATTGTTAGTCTAATTTGTAGCATTAATATTTTTCAGAATGTCGCGCTGATATGGAGGTCTGCTTTTTTGAAGAATCTGATTTTCAACCAGATCCAGGAATAACGTTCAACAGCCGGGAATCAATACAACAATTTACCTCCCCTGATGTTACATATGCGAAACAATTAACGACTGAAGATGAAAATTGCAAACTAAACAATCAGAAACCATTTTCTTGTAAACAATGTAATTACAGTACAAAATACAACTATAGATTGAAACTGCACATGATCACTCACACCGGAAAAAAGCCTTACTCGTGTAACTTGTGCCATTTTGAGTGCATCAACGTGTCCAGTTTGAAGGTACACCTGCTCAATCACACCGGAGATAAACCATTCTCGTGTGAGGTGTGTAGTTATAAGTGCACCACCAAGTACCTGTTGAGAAGCCACATGCGTGTTCACAGCAACGGGAGATCATTCACTTGCGACGTGTGCAGCTACGTCTGCATAAGTGAACATAGTTTAAAATTGCATAAGCGTTTTCACACTGCAAAGAAAACGTTCGCTTGTAATATATGCGGTTTTTTAACGATAGAAAAAAATAATTTGAAGTCGCACGCGCTTACACATACGGGGGAGAAACCGTTCGCTTGTAGTGAATGCAGTTATAAGTGCACGACTAAATCATGTTTGAAAAGACATACGTACACCCATACTGGAGTGAAACCATTTTCATGTGATGAATGTTCTAAATCTTTTTCTGATAAGAGGGTTTTGAAAAGGCATGTACTTGTACATACGAGAATGAAACTACTAGACTGTGATGAGTGTAGTTACGTGGCTAGCGACGAGAATGAATTTAATCTACACGTGTTGACTCATACAAAGGTTGCCGCTTTAAAATACGTACCTGATCGTGCCGAAGATAGTAACGTGTACAGTAAAATGTCGCTTGGTAGTACAGTTGCCAAGAATATTTATTCTTGTGGTGAATGCAGTTATTTATGCATCGAAGAATACAAACTGAAAATACATATGCTTACACACACTGGCGACGAACCTCTTCAATCAACAGAGCGTATCGTCATAAAATGCGATCTGAATGATATCGTTCATACGCGAGTAAAACGTAAAATATTGACATGCAGTGAATGTAGTTATTTGTGCTTTGAAGAATCCAAGCTGGCACTGCATAGACTTACACACAATCGTAAAAATCTTATGACAAATGTGAATTCTGTGATATTTGACACAACTCTTAAAACGTTTTCTTGTAAAGAGTGTGGTGAAAATTTTTATAATGAAGCTCTTTTATTTAAACACGCTTCTGCACACACTCGAGGTAGTCTATTATCGTGTTATAAATGCAGTTATATGTGTATCAACGAAGATAAATTAAAAATGCACATACTTTCGCATACCTCTGATGACCAAAATGTGTGCAGTAAATCAACCATAAACCGAATAGATTTAGATCGTAGTACGTTTACTTTTGCTAGTGAGAATTGTGGTGATATAACCGCTTTTAAGTGTAACGAATGCAATAAAGTGTTCGCTCAAAAAGCGAGCTTTAAAAGACATTTAGTCACACACATCAGTGAAAAACCGTTCTCGTGCAATTTTTGCAATTATGCTTCTACAGAAAAAGCCAATTTAAACCGCCATGTTATGCGTAAACACATTGGCGAGAAACCTTACTCGTGCGGTAAGTGTGGCAAAACATTTTCCGACGCTAAGCTTGTGAAAGAACACGCGCGCACCCATCTCGTGCAGGCGTGCAGCGAGTGCGGCTACACCTGCCGCGGTAAATACAAATTGAGAATACACCAGCTGAAGCACGCTTGCGAGAAACCGTTCTCCTGTAATGAATGCTATTTATCGTTCGATGAAAAGTGTTTGTTAGAAAAACATGTCACTTCTCACAGGACTACTTTGTCGTGCACCGAATGCGACAAACGGTTCACAAATAAAACAACGTTGAGATTGCACATGATTGTTCACGTGAAAGAGAAACCATTCGTGTGTGAAGAGTGCAGTAAAACATTTAAAACCAAACGATGTTTAACGATACACCAGCTTTTGCACACTGATAAGAAACCCCACCCGTGTGACAAATGTGGTAAAGTATTTCAAGGAACTAGAAATTTAAATAAACATATGTTAACTCACACGCGTGAAAAAAAGTTTCTATGCAATGTATGCAGTTATATGTGTTCTACACAATACATTTTAAACATACACCTGCGTACACATTCTGGAGAGAAACCGTTTTCTTGCAATGACTGCTCTTTTCGGACCTCGGAAAAATACAGTTTGAAGAAACATATGTTGACACACAGTGCAAATAAACCTTTCGCTTGCGACTTATGCAGCTACACGTGCATCACAAACGTCGCGCTGAAGGTCCACTCGTATTCTCACACGGGAGAAAAACCATTCTCGTGCATTGTGTGCGGTAAAAAGCACGCAACTTCAAGGTTGTTGAAGGCTCATATGCGCACGCACACCGGTGAGAAAATGTTTCCGTGTGACGTTTGCAACTATACGGGCGGCAGTAAAGCCGCTTTAAAACGGCACAATCTTTGCCACACTGGTGAGAAACCGTTTTCGTGTGAAGTGTGCAGTTTCAAGTGCGCCGCGCAGTACACTTTAAAAACGCACATTCTCACTCATACTGGTGAGAAACCGTTTCCCTGTCACCTGTGCAGCCATACCTCTACCACCGTGTCCAGCTTGAAGAGGCACGTGCTGACACATTCTGGAGAAAAACCTTTCTCTTGTAATGAGTGCAGTTACAGAGGCTCTACAAAAGACAATTTAAATAAACATGTGCGAATTCATCTGGGCGAGAAACCGTATTCTAAGAAAAGTCGTTCAAAGAAGAAACTTTCTAATTTGAATTGAATATCTAATCGATATTGGATATCTGCAGCGGGGCTGAAGAATAGGATTTGGGATATTTTAATTTGCCTGTAATGTATGTGTCACGTGATTTTTTTTTATATAAAGCAACAAATGTCTGCTTTAGATATCTGGGGCGAGAGCGAATCATCAATTCGAATCATCGATTTATGCTGTCATTCTTTCGAGAATTTTATCGTGTTCTCTCGCTCTAGTGCATGCATCTGGGCTGATAAGTACTGCATCTGAGAATTGAGATCTGCCCTGTAACAATACTGTATATCAGTTCTTAAAAATATTGATGTACAATGCTTTTTGCAGGAAAGATCACTTAGAAATTGTGTTTAGTAGTATTATTATTTATATGGATGCCCACGATGATGTACAACGTCGTTGCCTTCATAACTAAGATCTACCCAAAACCGTGTTGCAAAGAGGCTCTCAATTGTGCGTGAAGGTGTTTGTGTTTTGGTCAGTCTGAGATAGCGTCGGAGTTTGAATTTTTGAACGACTCCACAAATCTGGTATGCAATGCATCCACAAAATAGTTGTTGTAGTCAAAATAAATGTATTAAGGTACCAAATAATTTACATGAATGCACTGATGATTTGTAATAAACTTTATATTTTACAAACTAAAATTTTTCATTTATTTCTACATTTTGTTTTGTTTGTATTAAATTTTTATTTCGACGCCGTGTCCATGTTTAGGGCTTCATGTTGGTAATGGTCATGATATTGGTTTTATTAAAAAGATCATTAGTATTTAAATATGATTTCACGGCTGGCTCGAATAAAGCAAGATCTGAAAGTACAGCGTTCGACCGTATAACGCGACGAATGTTGGCTTCCAAGTCGTATATTTGTCTCTGGTTTATCGACGTAGACTAGCCACTTCATATATCCCCACAGAAAATAATCCAAAGGTATTAAATCGCACGATCTTGGAGGCCAATCGATTGTGGCGCGCGCTGTGTGGCATGTTGCGCCGTATCGTCGAAACCACAATTTCTTCTCTATCACATTAATGCCATTCAATTGCGGAACGAAAAAGTCAGTACCTAATCATGTAACTATAGCTCTCTCCGTTGACTAACGTTCTGGCCGGCATCATTTTTGAAGAAACGACAGCTTCTTCGGTGCGCACTGTGCGATATCAATTAGAATATGCGTGGTACGAAAATGATCCATGGTTATTCGAATTTCTTGCTCAGATGGACGTAGCGCACGGTAAGTTCCACGAACTAAAGCACGAATTTTGAAATAAATTTGCACAATTTGCAAGCTATTCATAGTGATATAGCAAACCAAACTGAGCACAAATCAGCTGTCAAATTTACTGTCGCTAGAAAAAGTGTTGCCAAATCGAAAAACAAACTTGAAAAAAACACCTTTTTGATACAGAATTTATTTGGTTTGCACTTAATATTTATGTACGCGGGTTGTACTTGTGTTTTACGACTGTGTGCCTTTGTTTAATGCCATCTTTCGAACGACGGTTGTCAAAATTTCAGACAAACTTATCTAGTAGGTAGTTGTGTTTTGACAGCTGTTGAAATATAAACTTGTTTGTATTTGTTTGCAATCATGTAAAAAAAGCGATATCGGTCAGTGGTACGATTCCTTTTTTTAAATCGGAAACGAGGAAGTCATCGCCGAAAATGATAGCTATTTTGCTGAATTAGAGTAATCATATTTTTTGGATGGTTTAAAAATGTTAAGAGTATCGCTGGACTAAGTATATCGAGCTAAAATGGAGACAAATGGAAATAAATAAAAATAATTCAAAACGTTTCGTTCCCTAACACGGATACTTATCATACAGACCTTATATAAATGATTCACTTTGTTGAATCTGTGTGTGTACCCACAAACTCAGATCATTATCTGGTCAGCCGCTGGCGTATATGTAGTTGTGTAGGTTTATCTCCTTGCAGATACCTGTGTGTAAAACTAAGCTCCCGTCAGCCGCAAAAAATAGACCCCAACATGTGCCAATATAATGCGGCCGCCTTCCCGGTGAGTTCTCTAGCAAACTCTCCTCGGTGAAGACCTCTTATTGTATATATATATATATTTAAGCGACATTAAACTTCTGTCAACAGTTCAATCTGCTCTGGCCTCACACGCGGCTAAATATCTGTGATAATCAGTGATGTACAGTGCGATGAAGACTTTCAATGAAATATCAAATAAATAAATAGAAAGTGACAAACAGTGAGTAGTTCATTAAATAATTATCTATGGTCTTGGTTCTTCTGCTAGAGCACCCTGTACTCTGATAAAATATCACGCTGCGCGTTTCATTCGCTAGGTTCACACGTGTATACTATAATTATGAGAATATTGGAAAAGTGGAGAATAGAAGCTTAATTAGGACACATATGCCCTAAACATTTCGTACCAAATAAGCGGCTGGCTCTAATAACCGAAGCTTAATGTAAAATTAAAAAAGAATATGTACATATTTTTTAACTTTATTACATTATTGAAAAAAATGTCGAATTACAGAAAAATATTACATAATTATTAGGTATACTTTAAAATATTCAAAAATCCTAAAAAAAATTTAATCAAACAATTATATTATAATAACAGTAACTTAAAAAATATCACCTCAAAGAAAATTAATTTCTTTACTATTGTATTTTAGATATTTTTTTAATACTTTAAGGTTATAAAAATTCACTACAATCAACTTTATTAGAGATTTGAGTTTGTGTATTTGAGAAGTATGTTTGATAGAAACGGAAAGGCTGAGAATGATATCGAAAATAAAATGTACGGCGCTTTGAATGGAATTATATCTAACGGAAATTTGTCAACCGAGGCAAGACTAGCGGTGTACAATGGAATCCTGGTATGATGTATAGAACTGAGGCCTGGCGCTGGCAGAAGAGGAATGAAGAAAGTAGACTGAAAGTAGTTGAAAAAAGATCACTCAGGCGTATATGTAGCAAATCTATTTATGACAGGGTAAAGAATAAAGAAATAAGGAAAGAATGTAAAGCTGGTCTTAATATAGTGAGTAAGATTAAGAAAGGATGACTTAGGTGGTTTGGTCTTATGGAACGAATGAATGAGGAGAGAATGATAAGAAAGATATATGACGCGAGTGTTGATGGCACCAGAAATAGAAGACTTGTCGCGACCAGATGGTTCTATTAGAAGCCTCAACAATCGGCGAGCTTGTATTAGTAGATGTATGAATGTGGATGAGGCGAGAATTGTGTGTCAAGACAGAGGCGTGTGGCACTTTATCCTTTCTACTTACTCCCGCGGGAAACGGCGTGATGTTAAGTAACTTTATTAGATGGCTCTGACGTCATTACTGACTTGTCTGCGGGGCCTGAATACCCGAGGTGTTCGTCACAATTCCTATTAAATTCACATCGCATTACCGTCATTTAAATGCGTCTTTGACAAATGTTACGATTCGCACCAATCCGACTCGCCTCGCTTCCAGTTAGTTATGAAAGCTTCTAAACCAGATATTACTTCTCCCAAGACCGAAGCCGGCTCCAGCGCGAGTGATCTTGAAGAAAAACAGCTTCTGAGATGCTCTGTGGGGAAGTAGAGGTGCCACATCTCGGTGTAAATGATGAATATACAAGATTTCAACAATGTTGCCCAACAAATCGGTAAGATATTTACATTTTGTTTATATACAGTTATCCAAATTAAAACAGTAGCCATTTTTATTAAAATTTTGACAGCTGTCATTGTTATTTTTAACGTGAATTTTATCATCAATCCGAACAAACTATTCTGTCGACTTGTGAAAAGGTTTAAAACATGTATTCATTACATTATGTTGAGGACACCGGTAAGGCAAAGAATTTTCCAGAGTGAGACCAATATTGCCGCTGTAAATGATACTCTAAGGGATGATCCGAAGTTATCATTCCTCAATGTTCACAACATTTAGGTTGTCATAAGGCATAACATGGCGTATTTTACATAAATATCTGGGCCTGCACCCCTATAAGATCCAGCTAACGCAATACCAATAATGATTATAAGAATAATATACAGGATTGTCCAAAAAAAGTGAGAACATTTCTTAAAATGTGCTATAGTTATATCTGTGACGGCTCGCGCGCATCGTCCAGATGTTCCTCGTTCTGTTACGCGAACAAAGCGAGATTGTTCGAGGAAGGCCGGGCTACACCGCCCGTATACACCAGAGGAAACGGTCTGCGAAATAATCTGCGACCTGTACCCGATCGGGGCGCGGATGCACATCCCGACTCTCACCTTCCACTAACCGTGCATCGTTTTTCCATTGGCTTTCATGTACTCTATGTTGTTTCTTGCTCTCGGTGCCTTATCCCCGATGAGAATAAACAAGTTTGGATAATAACGGTTTTCACTTGAACACAACCAACCTTCCTAATAATCAAAATTAATTTAACTATATCAAAAATACCTTAAATAGTTTGCTAATTTACTTTACGTTTTATTTCGACAATTTACTGTCGCCATCTTTGATTATAAATTTTCCCATTGTATATATTTGTTTTTTTTTTAATTGTTGCCCAGAATGACAAAAATCACTGCAGAAAACCGTATTCAGATAAAAAATTTACGAATCGAAAAACGTTGGTACTCTAGGTAAATGATCAAGGAGTTTCAAAACAATGCGTATAACTAGATATTACAGCATAGCAGACACACAATCGACTTTATCGTCGTGAGAATGTTAATTTCATCTCGCCAGGCGTGTGGCCACCGAACAGGACAGATTTAAACCCACTAGATGATGTAATATGGGGGGTTTTGATAATTTATGATTGGCCATCTTTGATTTATACTAAGGGAGAACGCGCGTCCTCAGAAAGAGGTCCAGGTTCAAATCCCGGCAGCAACTAAATATTTTTTCGATATATATATTTTTTCTATATATCCGTCTCATTGATTAATACAATTTATATTAAAATACCGCAAAAAATTGTTCTGAATTGATCACTATTGTTTTTTTTTTTTTTTTTAGAACATTTCACTGAAGTTCGGACCTCCATTTTAGAAGATGACGACGCGCCACCAACGAACTCGAGAGTCAACAATCCAAATTTAGATCAAGATGTATTCAACTCGCGTGCGGGCAGTCCAACATCGAAGGAAACGCGTGTAAGCGGAAACCGGAAACAGTTCTCACTTAATGAAACCGACAAAAGAAAAGTTAAAAAACTTTCTTGTAAAATTTGCAACTACACGTGCAATATTACGTCGAATTTTAAAAGACATTTGCTTACCCATTCCGGAAAAAAATCGTTTTCTTGTAAACAATGCACTTTTACGACAAAGGATATTCACAAATTGAGACAACACACGTTTACTCACAACGGAACTAAACACAAATCATTATCCTGTAATGTATGCAGTTCTGTTTTGTCGAGTCAATTTCGTTTAAAAATACACATGCGTTCTCATAATAAAGAGAAACGGTTCGCGTGTAAATTGTGCGGCTTTTTGTGCGCAGCCAAAGGTAATCTAAAAACTCATATACTCACGCACACCGGGGAGAAACCGTTTTCTTGTAATGTATGCAGTTACGCGTGCACGACTAAATCCTGTTTAAAAAGACATTCGTACACTCACACTGGAGTCAAACCATTCTCGTGTAAAAAATGCAATAAAACGTTTTCTGAAACTAGGCGTTTGAAAGCACATTTAATAACGCATGTTCGACAGAAACGGTTTTCTTGCGATGTGTGCAGTTATGTTTCTGTAAATAAGAGTAAATTTAACTTACATAAGAACACACATAGTGATGATCGTGTTGTACAAGCTTTAAATGTTGTTTGTGACCCTATTTGTATTGGAGAAAAATCGTTTTCTTGTAAAGATTGCAGTGAAAAATTTTCCGATGAAGTTGTTTTCAAAAATCATGCTCTTAACCATAGACGAGGAAAACTTTTAGCATGCAGTGAGTGTAGTTACTTGTGTATTGAAGAATTTAAGTTAAAAAATCATATGCTTACTCACAATAGCAACAAATCTCTTTGGTCAAACGGAGAGGTTAATAAACGTGTTACTAAATCTAATTTAAAGAAATATAGCATTACTAAAAATAAATCTAATTCGCAGACAGAATACAACGAAAATGTTTATATTGAAACATTATCGCATAAACATGAAAACAGACTATTTTCTTGTCATAAATGCAGTTTTATGTGTGTCGACGAAGATAAATTAAAAATACACACGAATTCACACTCTGTTAAAAAACCACATCGTGTTGATTCTACAAAATCCACTGAAACATTTAAATCTGAACCAGATTTAGACTATCACTCGTCTTCCTGCAGCAGCAGCGAGAACGAGAGAGTGTTCAAGTGTAACGAGTGCAGTAAATCGTACAGTCTTCCAGAAAATTTAAAAAGACACCGACTTACACATAATAGCGAGAAACCATATTCGTGTGATCTTTGCGCGCACAGTTTCTCGGGAAAGCACAATTTGAATAGGCACATAACGCGCAAACACGTCGGAGAAAAACCTTTCTCTTGCAACAAGTGTGGGGAAAGATTTTCAGATGGAAAACGCTTAAAAGTGCACCTGCATGCTCACGCGCCTCTCTCGTGCGACGAGTGCAGCTACACGAGTAATAGTAAATACAATTTAAAAAGACATGTGCTCAATCACACTGACGAGAAACCGTTCGAGTGTAAAGAATGTTGTAAAGCGTTTAAAGAAAAATCTAATTTAAATAAACACGTTCTTACGCATAGTCGCGAACCTTCTTTCGCTTGTAGCGTGTGTGGTAAAAAAATTATGAGCGAAGCAAATCTAAGAAGGCATTTGCTGACTCACTGCGAAGTTAAACCGTTTGCCTGTAACGAGTGCAGTAAAACTTTTTCAAACAAATTTGGTTTAAAAACGCATGTGCTCTCTCACACGGGAGAGAAACCTTTTTCTTGTGAACAGTGTACTAAATCATTTACAACAGAAGTGTCTTTAAAAACTCATGTATTAACGCACACTGCAGACAAACTTTTACTGTGTAATGTGTGTAGTTATATGTGTCCTACGACAAGTATTCTAAAAAATCACATGCGAGTTCATTCGACAGAGAAACCGTTCTCTTGTAATGAATGCAGTTATAGGGCCAAAGTAAAATCATGCTTGAGATTACATATGCTCACTCACACTGGTGAGAAACCGTTTACGTGTCACTTGTGCAATTACGCTAGTACCTCTAATTCCGGCTTAAAAATACACATGGCCGCGCACTCCGGCGAGAAACCGTTCGCGTGCGTCGAGTGCGGCAAGACATTTACAACAAAACCTACTTTGATAATACACACGCGCACGCACACCGGAGAGAAACCGTTTTCCTGTAACGTCTGCGCGTACGCGTGCAGTACGAGTGGCCGCTTAAAAGTGCATATGTTACGTCACACGGGCGAGAAACCGTTTTCGTGTGAATTTTGCAACTTTACGTGCGCGGCGAGATATACTTTGAAAACGCACATTCTAACCCACACGGGAGAGAAACCGTTTCCGTGTCATTTGTGCACTCACATGTGCACAACTGTTTCTAGTTTTAAACGCCATCTGCTGACGCACAGCGGAGAGAAAGCGTTTTCTTGTAATGTGTGTAGTTACAGAGGATCGTCTCTGAGCAATTTGAATAGACACGTTCGCATCCACGCCGGTGAGAAACCATATTCTAAGAAAAACAGACCAAGAAAAAAAATTGAAGTTTTGCAATAATAATGCTACTATAAATTTTTTGTTTATTTTAATTATTTTTTCTAATATTTTCATTTTCAATACAATGTAGGAGAACGTTAATAGATTAAAAATTGTATTTAAATAATTCATTATTATCTATAATTACAAATGTTGAGAATAAAGTACATCAGAAATTTAATAAGTTGATACGAGAATAATTGTTTTTTTTTTGTAAATTAAATATTTTAGAAGAAACAATGTTTACTTTATTTTATTTTTTATATTAAATAAAACAACATTAACTTTGTATGAAACCACGAAATTGATTATACGTCAACCGGTTTCGATTATCTCAAGCTTTATCAGGACGTATCAGAATACATATACAGATAACCGGAACATTAAGGGAAGCGAAAATACAGTGTTGATAGATATTAAATTGATTTTAAAGGAAACATACTTAATATAAAGTTACTGTTTTTTTTAGTTAATACAATAATTTTCATTATTAGCTATAACTTGTCATGAGGTAAGTCGAGGGTCTGTATTCATCTTCAATGGGACGTCCAGCGCGGAGCTCGTCTTCCGATGAATAGCTTTTCGGGGGTTCGTGCCTCGTTCTAGGACACCAGCAATTTATTTTTTTAAATTCATACAATGTAGCAATGTCGGCGATTGGTAATTTTTTATTGAACGGTTGACGTAAGAGTAACGATAAAAAATAGGTTTCAAGTCAAAGGATAACCTTATACATTGTAGGCGACCTGCAATGCTAGTATGGCAGACAATCCAAACATATTAGTCCACCTGGTACCCACGGAGATGTTTCTACAGTACATCCCAACGAATGAGACTAGAAGCTTGACAAGACCAGCCACTTCTCCGCAGGCCGTCCTTTTGGAACACCTCAAGCGAGCGTATAATCCTGTTTTAATTAAATACATTGCTCCAGTCTGCATTCATGTACACGCCGACATACATCGAATTGAAGAGAGATATGACCTCTGAACGTCTAGGCGAGGGGTCGGCAGTTTGTCAAGTGAGAAGAGCTAAATGGTTTAAGGAATACCTAAGTAATAGACACCAAATCATTGGTGACTTAGATCTGATCCCCTCTTTATATCATTAGGAGTACCACAAGGGCCAATTCTTGGACCTATCCTTTTTATTATCTATATGAACGATCGTATAAATACTAAAACATTCCAAAATAAGATTATTTGCAGACGAGGCAATCATATATATATCGGGAGACAATTATACAACTATACAGAAAGAATTAAACTATGACTTAAACAATATGGCTGAAAAAAAATTCGTAAACATTGGAAATAAAATAATACCAATCATACCAACAATTATCATAGATGGTGTTAGCGCCATTTAAATGTACTACGCACGCGAATCTCATTGGACTACAGAAATATGTCCTGTCCCTCTTTCTTTTCCTATCCTAGTCCCTGGGCACAAAGGAGAAAGAAGAAAGAAGCAATCCGCTGTTACTACCGACCGAGTCATTCCGCTATCGAAACTGAAGACGGTACGCTGCCGTCGCTGTGAATCCGCTTACAACCGCTAATATTAATTACCGCTAATATATAATACCTTATTACCGCTAACATATTTAAAACAATTACTCTTTCAAACGCGAGTGTCATCATTTACGAGACAGTTTCTGCGTCGCTTGTGAATTGGTGGACCAGGGAGAAACGAACCAGCTTCAAGAGATCGGAGACCCGCAAGTAAGTGCCATCCTATCTTTTATCTCCCGATAACCCGCCAACATTCCAGATGGTGAATGTCTGAAGAAAGTGACTGAAATATAATATTTGGGAGTCATAATAGATTCAAAATTGAATTTATAGTAAAATACGAGATACGTGACTAAAAAGATTGCTAAGAAAATGTGACTTCTGGGAAGGATCAGAAGATTTATCAGTACTGAGTCTCTGTTATGATTCCTCACATCAACTGCTGCCACAATTGTCAGTGCTGCTAAATAAAGCTAAGAGAATAATACTCAGATAAAATAGATATATCTGATCTGAATATGATGACCTTTAAGCAGAAAATATATTTTAAAACAATGGTATTTATTTACTAAATCATCAATAAGAAAATGAAAAATTGATGCAAAGATTCCATTTATTTCTAGCTCCATATACAACGGTCTAAATGCAAAAGTGAAAGATCGCAACCATAGTCTCGCATATTTTTCACGAAAAGTGCAGTTCTGGCTCCACGAAATGGGGAGAAATTACGCCCAAGAACTTTTAAAGGTCTAAACTTGAAAATAAAACTGCTACAACAGTATATTGAATTACCTAATTGCATCTCTTAATTAACTGTTTATATATATACATTTATTGCACTTTGCTTACTGTTATACTAGAGGAACACTGCCTGCTATAATACAGTGAATTACTAGTGTAGCAGGCAGGGTACCCAAATATATGTCTTACTTTCTTAGAGATATGTTGTATTTACTTTGCCAAATTTGATATGCATACCCTCGGTACATTTGTCCGATATTAGAAATATGATGCAACACTCATAGTGGAAAGTTGGCAGGTTATCGGGAGATAAAAGACAGGATGGCACTTACTTGTGGGTCTCCGATCTCTGGAAGCTGGTTCTTTTCTCCCTGGTCCACCAATTCACAAGCGACGCAGAATTATGTCACGCACTTGATGACACTCGCGTTAAAAAAGTAATTGTATTAAATATATTAGCGGTAGTAAAAAATTATAAATTAAGGTTAGCGGTTGTAAGCGTATTTACAGCGACGGCAACGTACCGTGTTCGGTTTCAAAAGCGGAGTAGCTCGTGCAGGCGTATCAGCAGACTGCAGGAATCTTCTTTCTCCTTCGTGCCTAGAGACTAGGATAGGACAAGAGTAAAAGGGACAGGATATATTTCTGTAATCCAATGAGACGTGCGTGCATGTATACATGCGTAGTACATTTAATGGCGCTAACACATAGTAATGAACTAGGTGAAAGTGTATACTTAATGAATATTAATTTAGAAGAGTAATACGTCAGACCGTTAGACATTATTTATCAATGTAAGTACATAATGCTTATCAAAAGTTAACCTAATAAATTTATCATTATTATTATTATTATTTAAAACAATTAACATGAGCACGAGCATCGTACAAGGAGAAGGGATAGGCTGAGACTGCCATTCAGGAGGAAGGACAAATCTCAGAAATCGATGATGTACAGTGCGATAAATTTTTTTATTGAAATGCCAGAATACATAAGAAAGGAGGAAAAATTGAATAGATTTAAAATGAAACTGATCAGATGTATAAAAAATAAGTTTTGATAAAAGAAAAGACTTTAATCTTGTATATATTAGAGCACATATAGGAGTGCTTATGTATGCACTATGTTAAGAATTAAATAAATAAATAAAATAGTCAGGGAAACGGAGTAACAAAGGTACCAGAGAGCCACATATATGTCATATAATATGCGTCGCTTTTGATAGCTTCACTATATCTGGCAAATAGCTACGTATTGTTAATTCCCATGTGTTATTCTGCTTCTAAGTTTATTTTTTTATTTGATTTATAGTTGAGAACGTTTGTTCGCATATTGTTAGCGCCGTTTAATGTACTCACGCACATATACGCGCACACTGTATTGGATTACAGAAATATATCTAGGCACGATGTGAGAAGGAAGATTCCTGCAGTCTGATACGCCCGAACGAGCTACGTCGCTTTTGGAACCGAACTCGCTGTAAATCCGCTAACATTAATCAATAGAAATAATCGATTTTACTACCGCTAATATATTTAAATCAATTCCTTTTAACGCGAGTGTCAACAAGTGCGTGACATAATTCTGTGTCGCTTGTGAATTGGCGGACCAGACAGACAACAAAACCAGATTCCAGAGATAGAAGATCTGCAAGTAAGTGCCATCCCGCCTTTATCTCCCGACAAGCCGCCAACTTTCCACACACATATATATTTGGGGGTTATGGTTTTATTACATTATGACAGTATGATGAAAACAGATAGAAATAAAGAATGCAATGAAATGAATGAATGTGAAATGAAATCATGTGAAGCGAGTTGGCTGTCTCGCTCGGCGCTCCCGGGCCGGCGAGACCGCCGCTGTAGAACGTTGAAACTGGAGAGACTGCTTAGCGGTGAATTTCGAGCCAGGCTTGTGGCAGCAACCGGCAACGCTGTCGCTAGCGTCGATGCCGACTGAGATGGCGGTGGATTTGAATTCCGGTCGCTACATATATATATATATATATATATATATATTGTGACGTCGTATTTGGTCCGTCCTCCGGCTCGTTCATGGCATAGCATGAGATGCATGGTTCTGACGCACAGAATCCACCATGTCGCCTGCCACTCACATTAGCTACGGAACTCAGGGAAAAGGATAAGATTTAATTCAAATTTTTATAACATAATTTAATGGTTTACTCCGATACGAAAACATATGAATAATAAGGTAGAATGTAGTAAGAATCCTGTCGCTTGAATGTGATTGCATAAAAAGATTGATTGCGTTCTTGTTAACGTGAGAACATTTAAATCAACTATATCATCTAAAACTAATGGTGTGGTAAAACATTTAGATTCATTGGATATTAATATGTTCACCTCGGAAATTATATTACAAATATAACAAAAATCGAATCAAATAAATGTGATTAACCTTTACTAGTACCGTCAAATGCTCCAACTTTGTCTCTAGGGGTATCTTTGCCCGTAAGGGAAGATTTAAGTTCAACTTGAAATATTAAAAAAAGTATTGAATATGGTAACAATATTTCGCCTGCAGTAGAAAATTCAACATTATTTTGGCAATACTACAAATCTGCTCTGTTTTTAATGTGAGTCAGTCGCCTGTTAAAGCTTGTGCAGACGGGGTGTCGTTTTGTGGTGCCAATTTTGCGTTTCACAATTTGGAGACGGCTCGGTGACATTGCCCGATCATTTTTTGGCTTACGTATTGTTAATTAAGCTTCCGTATTTATTTACAACTCAGTCTTTTCCTGGACAATTACAATATATATTATCTGTAGGTCCGTAAAGGGCGTATTTCGATGAAAATAAGAAGTGGGCAAAGTTGGCTAAAATTGCAGGTAATTTTGCCCTTTTTTATTGTATTTTTCCTGTTTTTGTTTTCAAAAATCCAATTGTGCGATCATGTTACTGTCTCTTGGCATTAAAAAAATATATCCTTCCTTAATATATTTTCGAGAAATATCAAGTTTTATGAAAAAAGCGGGCGATGTTGGAGCATTTCACGGTAGTATTTGTTCTGAATTGTTAAAAATGTCCATCAAAACTATTTTAACAATATATGGTAATAACATGCGGCTCGTATTGACCAACGCGAGTGTAGTCATGTGCGGCCGGTCTAAAGTGTGTTAGAGAATATTCCTCACGAATCTATGTTTGTTCGGTGGCTCTATCTCATAAGCTCATAAGTTATAAGGCTGCTTGAGATGAGGTGAAATTGGAGTTTATGTCTGAAGAGCCGCAAACGTCCATGAAAAGAGCTGCATTTGGCTCGCGAGCCGCTTCTGCCGACCCCTGGTCTAGATGAAAAAATCCATAGATAATAAAATAAAGTATATTTCATCCCCATCTATGCTTTGACAGTAGTAAATTGGATGCATCAACAACCCGCAAAGGATTTTTACTACGGGCTTTAGTTACAATCGGCCCTTACTCATTTTCATGGCCAGTGCGCTCTATACAAAAATGAAAAACAAAATGTCCGCTTTCAAGCTTCTGGAAAACTCCGCTAGTGTTATAGTTTTGGTTCTGTGGTGAGGAATACGATTCTATTTAAAATTAATGAATTCAAATATTTGCAATACTAAATTAATGTATTAATTATTAATATATACATATAAAATCAATGTATTAATATATATTTGGGGGTTATGTCGGTGGTTAAATGAAATATAAATGATTTTGCGTGTTGAAGTTTTATTATAACGGTACAGATAGAAATAAAGAATGCAATGAAATGAATGAATGCGAAGAAATGAAATGATGTGAAGCGAGTTGGCTGTCTCGCTCGGCGCTCCCGGGCCCGCGAGACCGCCGCTGTAGAACGCTGAAACTAGAGAGAGCGCCTAGCGGTGAATTCTGAGCCAGGTTTGTGGCAGCAACCGGCAACGCTGTCGCTAGCGTCGATGCCGAGTGAGATGGCGGTGGATTTGAATTCCGGTCACTACATATACAAATATTGTTTTTGCGTCACCGGGATATATTTTTACAATATTTTTCGACAAAATTGATTTTATATGTATATATTTATAATTAATACATTAATTTAGTATTTAAAATATCACAGACCGTCTGTTCTGAATAATTACAACTTCACAATAAGAATGTGTTTTCCTTAATAATCAAATATTTGCATATAAACATAAGTTAATTCAAGTTATATAAGAAATTGTGTCTAAGAATATTATTGTTTTTGACTGACATGTTCAATTTAATTAAATAGTCTTTTTTTACTAAGCTAACCACTAAAAAAGGCCGTCTTACTTGCCTAACCAAATTTTATACTGTTATACATAACTGTCTTTCACGGCTTATAATGTGTGTTTGACTACACCAATGTTCACAATTCACAATCAGTCATACAAACGAAGAATCCACTCTAATCTCGAAATAGCAATGTGTCGAGCTGAGAGGTTATCTGGTATTGATGAGAGGCGGGAAGGGAATGGTGATAATAATGATGGTTTTTCGATTAACTTGCTCGAATGGGCGATCGTGTCGACCATAAAATAGGTGAGTTTCGCGAACTGAATCAAGATTTTCGAAATAAATTTGTGTAATTCATTGTGAAATGTCAAACCAAACTGAGCACAAATCAGCTGTCAAGTCAATTCGAAAAATAAACCACTGAAAAAACATCCTTTACTTTAAATTTGTATTTAACCTCATTGGAAATGATCACTTAGGTGGTTTGGTCATGTGGAACGGATAAATGAGGAGATAACGGTAAGAAAGATATATGACGCGAGTGTTGATGGCGCCAGAAATAGAAGACGTCCGCGGAAGACTTGACACGACCAGGTAAACCAGATGATGGAGGATGTTTCTGTTAGAAGCCTCAACAATCGGCGACCTTCTATGAGAAGATGTATGAATGTGGATGAAGCGAGAATTGTGTGTCAGGACAGAAGAGTGTGACGCTCTATCCTTTCTGCCTACCGCCGCGGGGAAACGACGTGATGGTAAGTAAGTAAATAAGTAAGTTTATGAAATATGATTTTTTTGCCAACTTGGCCTAAAATAAGCTTGTCTAGTCGGGCAACGCATTTTAGAAATATGTCAATCAATTTTCTTTTTGGCACGTTTTGTAAAATAGTTTTTTTTTTTTAAATTATAATTAATTGTTATCGATATGAAATCGCCGTGGAGAAGACAAAGGTCAGACCAGATAACGTGGGGTGACTGGTAAGCTATAATTATTATATTTACAATACTGAGAACTATACGAGGAAAACAATGTTGTTATTGGCGCTGGGTGATTGCACCAACTATGGGTAATCATTAAGGTCCGTGTTCACAAAAATAATCTCAGAGGTTTACACGTGTCGGCATTATAGTCTGATGACAGAATCAATCATTTAATTAACTTTACAATGGTAGAAAGAGACAAAAATTTAATATTGCGATTACTTCAGAATTTTTTTATTTTTATGAAGACCCCAATCGCCATACCTATTTATTTATTTATTTATTTATTAGTAACTATATAATACATATAAAAATTTGTTTGGACTGTGCCCGTCTCACTAGAGAAGTTCTGTGTCGAGACGGGCATAGTTTACAAGCAATTGTTCAATTGGTTAAAATTACAAGTAGAAAGATTTATTAACATATAAAAGGTGTATATGAAGAATTATTTTAAGGTGGACTTAATTTTTGGATCACTTTGTAGCAATAATTAATATAGGTATGAGTCAATATGTTTGGGTGAGTGCACCGATACTGGCTCTACCCATATTACGAATCCAAGTTTTAATATAAAGTTTCATGTTCTTGTGACAATTCAATTGATTTGAGTCTTTTAGCATTCTATTAAACAGTTTAGGTCCAAAATATTTGTAGTTTCTTTGACCAAATGTAGTATCTGCTCTTTGGGTTTGAAGGTTATTTGTATTTATATATATAAATATAAACAAAATACAAATACTTCAGTTATTATTGTACCCATAGTCGTTACCACTCTCTGGTCAGGGAACCAGCTTTCCATGAGAGCGCCGCTTGCACCGGAGAGTTGGTGGTGAGCTCCAGCCGCAACTCGATGTCTCAGAAGCGGAACGAATCCATGTATACGGCTTTCGACAAATATTTTAGATGCGCTACAATAACGCGCCAATCCGAACAGTATTCTGCATGAGTTATTGTACTGAATTGTACCTCACTTGCTTGTATTTCGACCAGAACTCGCGGGTATACAAATGTGAGTTTAGTTTTCGTGTCAAATTGGGTAAAACGCTTTGGCAGAATTTACTAGATGTCGCTTATCACGAATTATAACGTTACTCCTTCATTTCGTTTCATATGCACATGCGCCGAGTTACAGTTAACAACCAAATGTAAATCAAATAAAAAATTAATCGTGAATCACAATATTTCGAGATATTCAATCACTGATAGTGAATGTGACTCTAAGATATCAGTGATTGACTCACGGTTCGTGATTTGATACAATGTTGCAATGTATTAGTACAATCTATAACATCCTATATTCTAATCTAATCAAATATTAGTACGATCTATATTCAAATCGAACCAAAATTAGTACGATCTATAACATCCTATATTCAAATTGAATCAAATATCAGTACGATCTACAACATCCGATATTCTATAATTGTACGATCTACAACATCCGATATTCTAATCTAATCAAATATTAGTACGATCTATGACATCCTATATTCAAATCGAATCAAATATTACTACGATCTATAACATCCGATATTCTAATCGAATCAAATATTAGTACGATCTATAACATCCTATATTCAAATCGAATCAAATATTACTACGATCTATAACATCCGATATTCTAATCGAATCAAATATTAGTACGATCTATAACATCCTATATTCAAATCGAATCAAATATTACTACGATCTATAACATCCTATATTCCAATCGAATCAAATATAAGTACGATCTATAACATCCTATATTCCAATCGAATCAAATATAAGCACGATCTATAACATCCTATATTCAAATCAAATATTAGTACAATCTATATCTTCATATATGAAAAATAATATTCGGATGACGCTATCCACAATTGGTGCAGTCACCTAAAAAAAAAATGTATCGTGTCGTTAGGTGACTTCATATCGCTGAGCCAGAACCTGCTCGGTGATCGGCGTGCTGGCTTCTGATCCTGTCAGCTCTTGCAGGTGAGTGGACTTTTATTTAATCTATAACCGAGGCAATAGTATATATTATTTTTTTAGAGTCATAGATGTGGGATATTATTTTGATATATTAGATTTTTAATAGGTTCTGATATTACTCTAAAAACGCTAGATACATTCCTCGAGAAATATATATATATATATATATATATATATTATTATAATTAGAAAGATATACATATAAAATCAATTCTATCAAAAAATATCGTTTTTGCGCCACCGGAATTCGAACCTGGATTTCTTTTTTAACCGGGGAAGGTGCATTATCCAACTATGCTACAGCGACAAATTTTCGAACCTATATGTTACCTTTTTGATATTAATACATTTAATCGTTCCATAATATTTTTTGATAGAACTGATTTTAAATGTATATCTATCTAATTAATAATTTAAATATCCCCGAGTGTCTGTTCTGAATAATTCCAACTTCACAATAAGAATGTGTTCTCCTAATAATAAAGTTGTATCAGTGTGCCCAAAATTTAATAAAAATGAATTGATAATTCTGGCGTCTGCTATCAGATTACTCAAAGGTATTTGATATTCTGTAAAAATAAGGCAGATGGCTCTTTCAAATAATGGAACGATTAAATGTATTCATATCAAAAGGTTCGAAAATTTGTCGCTAAAAATATTGTCACCGTAGCATAGTTGGACAATGCACCTTCCCAGGTTAGGAAAGGTTCGAATCCCGGTGGCGCAACAACAATATCTTTCGATAGAATTGATTTTATATGTATATCTTCTAATGAATATATTTAATTAGTATTTAAAACATGACAGAGCGTCTGTTCTGAATAATTCCAACTTCACAATAAGAAAGTGTTCTCCTAATATTAGAACATGTCCAAGAGCACACAATTACTGGATTTTCACATACAGAGGCACTGTTATTAACACATCAGATATCTTATAAAGACGAAGCTATTTTTTATTACATTTAATAGATATATATGGAAGTATGGGTAATTACAGGACTCACGACCTGTCTTCGACTGGCTTAAGTGATCACTTTACGCGAATATAACGTTCACCATTCTACCCATTAGTCAATCTTCCATATTTAACAATTTTTTGTAAGTTGCGTATATGTTAATACGTGGAAACACTTGGAGTACCGCTACACTATCGCCATCTGCGGACTAACGTTGATAATTCATAATTCAAAAAATATACAGAAATATATAAAATTGGAAAATATTAATTTTTCAGGCGTACTCTAGTATAATTTGTTAAAAATATTTTACTGATAAAGAATATTGCTTTAAATAATTGTGACATATATGCTGTTTCGGGGAAATGAATTAAATGGTTTTTTACTAAGGGCGCTCAAACTTTTTTTAAAAATAAAACAAAAACGAATGAATATATCTAAAAAAAATTATTATGTTTTGAAGTACATTTAGTGGCAATTATGTATGAAATTCAATTTCCCTCGCATGACCACCGCGGGCACGTTTGCAGAAGTCCAATCGTTGAATCCAATTTTCCACCACTTTTTCACATAATTCGGCCCGAATCGCACCAATTTCGCGTTCAATATTTTCTCTTAGCTCTTGTAACGTCGCCGGCTTGTTGGTATAGACCAAATATTTAACACAGCCCCAAAGAAAATAGTCCAATGGTGTTAAATCGCATGATCTAGGCGGCCATTGAACTGGTCCATTTCGCGAAATAACACGCTCACCAAATTTGGTTTTCAATAAGTCAATTGTTGCGTGTGCCGTGTGACTGGTAGCGCCGTCTTGTTGAAACCACATATTGGCCAAGTCCATACCTTGCAATTGAGGCTAAAAATAATCAGTTATCATGGAGCGATAACGATTACCATTCACAGTAACATGACGATTAGCATCATCAACAAAAAAATATGGTCCAATGACACCTCCGGCATGTAATCCACACCAAACAGTGATTTTTCCGGGATGCAATTGTGTTTCGTGAAGCGCGTGTGGATTGGTGCCTGCCCGATAACGCATATTTTGCTTGTTTACATATCCATTGAGCCAAAAATGAGCTTCGTCGCTAATATTCTATCTAATTTAGTCTCGAAGTGAAGTCAGAAAGAATTAAACTATGACTTAAACAATATAGCAATGTGGCTGAAGAAAAATAAACTAAAACCAAATACATTTGACACGGGAAATAAATAAATAAACCAATTACACCAAAAATTATGATAGATAATGAAAGTCTGAAGGAAGTCACTGAAATATAATATTTGGATGTCGTAATAGATTCTAAATTGAATTTATCGCAAAGTACAATATACAATGAATGTTAACAAGTCGAAAGTGATGGTATTGGAGAAGGAGGAAAGCAAAATACTTGTAGGTAATGAATGTTTGGAACAAGTAGATGAGTTTGTGTATTTGGGAAGTATGTTTGATAGAAACGGAAAGGAGGGTGACTGCAGGGAACAGAGTAAACGGCGCTTTGAATGGAATTATATCTAACGGGAATTTGTCAACCGAGGCAAGACTAGCGGTGCACAATGGAATCCTGGTACCGACACTGTTGTATGGAAGTGAGGCCTGGAGCTGGCAGAAAAGGAACGAAAGTAGACTGAATGCAGTGGAAATGAGATCACTCAGGCGTATTTGTGGCAAATCTATTTATGACAGAGTAAAGAATGAAGAAATAAGGAAAGAATGTAAAGCTGATGTTAGTATAGTGAGAAAAATTAAGAAAGGATCACTCAGGTGGTTTGGTCATATGGAAAGGATGAATGAGGAGAGAATGGTAAGAAAGATATATGACGCAAGTGTTGATGGAACCAGAAATAGAGGACGTCCGCGGAAAACTTGGCACGACCAGGTAAACCAGACGGTTCTGTTAGAAGCCTCAACAGTCGGCGAGCTTGTATGACAAGATGTATGAATGTGGATGTGGCGAGAATTGTGCGTCAGGACAGAAGAGTGTGGCGCTCTATCCTCTCTGCCTACCCCCACGGGGAAACGGCGTGATGGTAAGTAAGTAAGTACAAGATACAAATGTCACTTCTTGGAAAGGATCAGAAGATTCATCAGTACCGAGTCTCTGTTGTGATTCCTCGCATCAACTGCCGCAGCAGCTCTTTGGTTTTGGCTAACGGAGAAGAAGTGCGACAATTGTCAGTGGTGCTAAATAAAGCTGCGAGACTAGCACTCATCAGTGCAATGCTGGAAGATCTGGAAGATATGGTGACCTCTAATACAGCGGAATTCACACAAAAAATGGATGCAAATCAATATGAGCACGAGCACCGTACAAGAGGAAGGGATAGACTGAGATTGCCATTCAGGAAGAAGGACAAATCTCAGAAATCGACGATGTATAGAAAAAGAAGAATGTATATGAAAGGAAGAGAAATTGAATAGATTTAAAATGAAACTGACCAAATAGTTTTAGTGAAATAAAAGACTTTAATCTTGCATATATTAGAGCATATATAAGGAGGGCTTGTGTATGCACTATGCTATATATTAAAAAATAGCTTCGTCTATACGAAATATCTATTATTTATTTTATATAGTATTTATTTTCAGTAAGAAAAAATCACTGAAACAAGTTTCTTTCTATCATATCTAATCGTTTGTTTTAAATGCAAATTTTTTTTATAAATTCTACCATATTATGTTACATTTATTATGCTTGTATTGACGTATATCAGCTGTGATTGCAAAAAGTGACTTTTAATAGTCTGCTGTTTCATATCAGTTTCTTTGTAGCAATATCCTAAACAATTATTTTAAAACTGTCATAGATGACGTGTGTCGTATATAATGAACTGTCATAGATGACATACGTATGAATAAATCATGACGCATGTCATCTATGACAGTTTTAAAATAATTGTCATGGATGACGTATGTCATGTCATGTAATGCGAAACGATTTGATTAATTTAGAATTGATAATGACATTATTGAAATGAAAAATTGTCACAGAATAATATGTTTACCTTGCGCAGGTATTATTACGCGATTGCTTGTAACTGTAGGTTAGAGAAAATCAAATAAAACATGTATTGATCGTCTTGTTTCGTATGAGCAAATTTTGTACGTTTTGTGTCTCGGCTAAATGTACAGTGTGTAAGCAAAAAACGGTCGACGTCTCGGCTAAATGTACAGAGTAAACGTAAAAGTTTGTGAAGGTTAGACATCGCGAAATGTGTCGGTGTTACTGATGTACGGCATTTTTGGCGTAATATATATACACTTAGTATAATCTATATTTCAGTGCTCAAATCCTTATTATATTAATTATTGCAGATTGCTTTTCTGAACAAAACATTCATGTCACATTTGACAGCGACATTGATAAGGAAATAAACCATAGACAGATGACGCTTTTCTTATCTTTGACAGGATGACAGCTCCTCGATATGCTTCGCCAGCCGTAATACGATTTCGCGTACTTTACATAAATAAAGACAATACCGAAGCCGCCACATCCAGAAAGTCGTGTCAATGTTATTATAGATACAGATTATTGAAGAAACATGGGAATGTTTTTTTTTTTAATTATCTATACATAAATATATTTAAATTATAACAACTAGAATGCATAGTGCAAATACTCTGGCAATTATCGCATAAATTTTACCCAGTTGATATGTTTAATTCCGGGTTGTGTATGAGTTAAAAAAAGTAATAAATTAAATAATATCAAATGTTGTTTCAATGCGCATCAGTTAACAGAGAACATTTTACAAGATAAACGTAAAAAGATTATACAAAATACGATGGCAAAACATTTAAAATAATAATGCCAATCGACCGGAAAATGTATAAAAAATGAATAATAGTGTGTATCCAGGTATAAATAATTTAATAAATAACAGTAACTTGTAGTCAACACTAGCGTCCAGAACGTATTTTAGTAAAAGCCGCCCTTGGGCAAGTTTCAAAATGCCGGCCTAACAAAATACCGGCCCCAATTTTGCATGCGGCGGCAAAAATTCAAATCATTTCTAATTATTTAGGTGAGAAAGGTTATGGTTGATAAACTCAAAGGTACAATTATTAATTCAAGAGGTTACATAGCGTTTTATGTACCATATATCAATAATTTAAATTAAGTTAAAAACCTAGTTTTTGTATTCGCGTCGCAAGGTCAAAATTCAATTTTATAATTACTTAAAATTGTGAATTTACTTCGTCATGCTGTGTTTGAATATAAAGGTGTTCAGCGGAGAAATTTCAAGATTAAATTGTAATTGATCGTAAACCATCAAGGTGCGGTAAGTGGGAGGGGTGTCGTTCGTTGATCGTATCTGATTTGCCAGTCGCAATGAGTCACTGGTCGGGAGAGCACCGCGTTCGCGGTTGAGCAATATTTCAAGTGCGGTGGTGATCAATTGGTCGCGCTTTTGTGTACTCACTTTAATATTCGATGAGTGAGTGACGGGCCGAGCGCGCAACTCATCCGGTGTCGGGTTCAAAAGTTCAGACGAGAAGAGACAACGGTTAACCAAACTCCTCCGGGACCGTCAGCGTCAGCAGCGACGCCAGAGCACGTGGTTCAAGTTCGACGTGAAATTGTGCGCAATCCGCGTAAGTCGATAAGGAAGATTTCAGCCTGTACTGGAATAAAATACCAACAGTGTACGTTATTTTGAAAAATAAACTACAATTTCACCCATACAAACTGCAAATCGTTCAGTTTCTCAACGAAAATGACTATTCTTTACGTGAAACCTTAGCGAAAACGATGCTGGAACGTTTTAGAACAGCACGAACGCTTGGAAACATATTGTTTACTGACGATGCACATTTTTATATCGATGGCTATGTTAATAAACAGAACATGAAATACTGGTGCCCCGACGTTTGCATTGTCCAAAAACGTCAGTGTGGTGTGCAATTTCTGCCCGAGGAATAATTGGGCCTTATTTTAATTTTTTTAACTGCTGACGTGTATTTCCGAATGATCGACGAGTTGTTGGTACCGCAACTGCAGTTGTTAACCGGGCTCAGCAACAGAACTCAATTTCAGCAAGACGGGGCCACTCCGCACACAGCTAGAGTTTCAATGGAGAAGCTGAGGGGAATTTTTCTCAAGACATACCATGTGCCCCTCGGTACACCTCAGTACCCTTACACCGTGTGCCTTTTTTTGTGGGGATATCTTAAATCGAAATACATCGAAAATCCTCGAACAATTCAGGCCCTACAAGAAAATATCCGCCGTGAAGTTGCTGCCATTGAACCGACGCTTTGCTCTCGCGTGTTCGCAAATTTAAGAATTCGATTACAAGAGTCTCGAAAAAAGTGGACGGCATTTAGACGATCTTGTTTATAAAACGTTAAACTCCATTTTGCACAAATAAAATATGTGAATAACATTGTAGTTTTTATTTTGTTATAATACTTGAACATTTTCTGCTGGACACGCTTTAGTTACCTGCAGCATGCCATTTTAAGTGTATCGTTGTAGTTCTATTGTTGCGCCTTCGGGTCGCCTGGCATATTGTTTATTTGTCAGCGCTCTCTATTGTCACCACTGCATTGTTAAGGCTACTGTTCAGTACAGGAACAAGACTGTGTTTCCGTAAGGTGCTGTATTCAATGTCGCTGCTTCCGTAGCTCGGACGACGATGCTCTGCCGGTGCGCAGTTGTCCAATGAGGTCCAAAATCGTGTCCAGTAGTGTTGCCAAGTCGTAGGAATTCTTCCGGGATCAGTCCAAAGTGTACAGCCAAAGTCGAAATGTCCAGAGGGAAGGAAGTCCAAAGTGAAGGCAGGGTCGAAATAAAAAAGTAGGTTCTAGTTGTGATGTCCAGCGGTGCAGGTGTGGCGAAGCGAGAGAGTGCCCTTGCAACCGCCGGACCGTTTATTTATCCTTAACCTACTGTATGCAGGAGCGTAAGGCTCCAGCATACTCGGGGACCAATCAGGGGGCCAGGACAGGCCCCGCGCCACCCCGATACGGTCCCGCGCCGCCAGCGCCGGGCGGCCAAAACTGGCAACAACAGCCATTTTTCCTGCCGTCCCGCAAGGGGCGGCAGAACTCTCATTTGTCATACATTTATTTTTATTCCTCATAAACCTGACATTCCCCAGGCATCGCGAGTATTTTTTAATATAAACATGGACCTGTCTCGCGATGCCTGGTAGTTTTTATAGCGGGCAATGGCCCGGATAATTTATAATTGCACCTCAAACCTTAAAACATCATTTTCTATTACCAAAGGATTTTTGAGGTGCATTATATCCCTCCCGGGCGATCGCCCTCTCAATTCTCTTCTATTTCTTATAATCATTACATCTATAATAATTTTTTTACAAGAGTTATTACATAAAAACATAATTCAAAATTTCCTGGCGGCGGCCGGGGCGTGGCCTGGTCCGCGGTCCGCTCCCCGCTCCACGCTCCGCCGGCGGCCGCACGGTGTCCGCAGCGGCGGCGATTTCCCACGGGCGTAGTGTGGCGACCGCGAAGTTGTCATGAAGCGGCCAAGTCCACATCTCGGCCCGGCGCTTGTTCGGGTCGGGGCGCTGTGGCCCCCCGCGACCACCCGGCGGCGCGAAACCGCGGCCGGGTTGGCGTCTCGGCTAAATGCTTGCGCGGGCCAGGGCGCCGCGCTCTCCGCGGCCGGGTTCGGGCCTCGGCTAAATATTTCCGTGGGTTTATTCGCGGCCGCCTTGCTGTGCGGAACAGCTACCGTTATTTTAATATTCACTAGTATAGGGTCTTTCAACAAGGACGCTCGATTTTAAAATGTAAGTTAAACAGGTTGTGTGTGAGATATTCACTCAATTTTTCTTTCATTTGAAAGTATATTTTATGGCATTAAGTGTGGAATATAACGTTGTTCGAATATCCGCTGCGGTTTTGTTCGGTGGCAGGTTTGGGAGGTCCAATTTTCTATGACTTTATCGCATAAATCTGGCTAAATTTGCTGGATGGCGTTTGTTATGTCGACTTTGAGGGGGTCAATTGTTTGCGGCTTATTCGTAAAGACTTGCGATTTAAGATAGCCTCAAAGGAAGAAGTCTAAAGGCGTTAAATCGCACGATCTCTGTGGCCAGTTCGCGTCACCGTCGCGCCAGAAAACCGTGCCCTCAAATCGATTGTCAAATTGCCCTCAAAATTTGATGATTTGCACACGTTGTTCAACCTTTTCCGTGATGATTTGCCGTATACTACTTAACAATTGACAATAAATTTGACAGATGTCACTTTAACAACATGGCTGCTATAACCTAACAAATTTTGAGCGTCCCTATTAAAAGACCCTATATTTCACAATTTTAAATATTTCATTTCTAAACCTGAACTCGATTTATCTCTGACGTGGTTGAGATTAGGCACATTTTCGATTTCGATTGGTAATGGTGGCGAATCTTGTTTTATATGAGGAATTTATTCGGGTATGGGCGACTCGTTGGAGCACCTCGGGTGGGTAGTCAGGCCGGCCTGCGTGGGTGGGACTTCACTCTCCATACATCGTGTTTTAGTCTGTTCGTGCATGTGTGACTCAGTGCATTTTGTGTCTCGTATACTGTACATCTTTTGATGAATGGATCCTTGAGTGTCTGCCTTGAACTACTGCACCTTAATTTTTCATGTGTATGTAAAACTATGTTCTATGATTTTTTATGAATAAAGATAGTACTTAAGAGACTAAATTTTAAATCTTTATTGCTAAGAACAACATTAAATTTCTTCTCCATTTTCGTTTTGTTTATACTTACATATATTAATGAATTAAAGTCGCGTATTTTTATTATCTTTGATTAGTGGGACCTAAACCGGTCCAGGGAAAGGGTGGGTTCTCCCCCTCCCCCCTACAGCTATCCTTTTAATACAGGCACATTTTGTCAGGTATCCACCTATAAAATATTATGAACTAGGTCTGTTAATTATTATTTATTAGTAAATATATAATACTATGTAAAAATCTGTTTGGACTGTGCCCGTCTCATTATTCTGTGTCGAGACGGGCTTAGTTTACAAGCAGTAGATATTGCACAATGGAATCCTGGTACCGACACTGATGTATGGAAGTGAGGCATGGAGCTGGCAGAAAAGGAACGAAAGTTGACTGAATGCAGTGGAAATGAGATCACTCAGGCGTATTTGTGGCAAATCTATTTATGACAGAGTAAAGAATGAAGAAATAAGGAAAGAATGTAAAGCTGATGTTAGTATAGTGAGTAAAATTAAGAAAGGATCACTCAGGTGGTTTGGTCATATGGAAAGGATGAACGAGGAGAGAATGGTAAGAAAGATATATGACGCAAGTGTTGATGGAACCAGAAATAGAGGACGTCACGGGGAAACGGCGTGATGGTAAGTAAGTAAGTAAGTAAGATAGAATTACATTTATTACTATATAATAGATGTATATGAAGAACAATTTTAAAATTGAAGACTTTGTAGCAATAATTAATATAGGTACGAGTCAATATGTTTGGGTGAGTGCACCGATACTGGCTCTACCATGTTTTAATATATAGTTTCATGTTCTCGGGACAATTCAATTGATTTGTCTCTTAGCATTCTATTAAACAGTTGAGGTCCAAAATATCTGTAGTTCCTTTGACCGAATGCAGTATGCGCTCTCGGGGTCTGTAGGCTATTTGTATTTGTCCGTGTGGAGATTATGTTTTGTGTTGTTTTAAAATGTGTCTGTTTGTATTTATATATGTATTTGAGAGTAGTATTAGCGTATATTTGTCTAATATCAAAGACATTGAATTTATCAAAAATTACGTCAGTGCTCGTTGTGATCGGGAATTTGAGGATAACTTTTAATATAATTTTTTGAGCTGCTATTATTGGATTATTTGCAGACAGTCACTCCAGGTCAATGCCTCGCTCAACATGTAAATATTATTACACATTCTTATTGTGAAGTTGTAATTATTCAGCAAGTCGGTTTACTCAAAGGTATTTGAGATTCTGTAAAAATAATGTAGATGGCTTTCAAATAATGGAACTACAGGTGTATTCATTTGAAAAAATGTAACATATAGGTTCGAAAATTTGTCAAGAAAAATACTGGCGTTATAGCACAAAGGTAGTGCACTTCCCCGGATTGGAAATGAAGATCCAGGTTCGAATCCCGGTGACGCTAAAACAATATTTTTCGACAAAATTGATTTTATATGTATATATTTATAATTAATACATTAATTTAGTATGTAAATACTACTGTACAATAAATTTAGTGTTTTAAACCCGTTCTGGTACGAGCACAAAATATTAGATACATGATTAATATATATATTAATATCACATTATTTTTTTTTTACATAGGTAGAAAAACTTGGAAGATACAACTCTCAATCGCTGATTTTCTGAATATAACAGTTTTCTGACCATCTACTGATCAGGGCATCCCGATCGCCATGAAGAATTTCATACTGATGTTGAATTTCTGCTCTGCAATGATATTGGCTTCCTCGGCGACACGTGGTAAGTTCTTATGTTTCGAAGATATTGTGAATATAAATGAAACAATGTTATTACTCTACTCGAGTCTATTAGCACTGCAGAACGGTAACTCTCATCGATAGGTGATGTATTAAACTTTACTTTAATACTTCACCTGTCGATGAGAGTTACTGTTCTGTAGTGCTAATAGACTCAAGTAGAGTAATAACATTGTTTCATTTATATCCATCCATTATGAAGAATTAATGCTGATTCTATTAATAATATATTGTAGTAATCTTTCACATTTCACCAGTATTTTAACCTGTGCAGTAGTGTGTCTTATGTCGATTATTATATATTATATTATATTATCATAAACTGGCAATACTATATAAAATAAACAAGCATATCAATTAGTTTATGATGAAAACACCGCCGCCGATCAACGTCTCGGCACGGTATTGCGACGAATCAGATCCTCGGAACGCAAGCAGTGTGCCTCTCTGCCGATCGACGCCTTCCAAATTCAGATAGTGAACCGTCTGAATGTAGTGCCCCGTTCGCCCCATGACATGAGTCGAGGTTCGGAGCGTTGAAATGTCGCACATGTGTCCATATTTATATTAATATAGTGTCCGCGTTCATGTTTATCTAGTGCTGCATTTTTTAAGTAAGTATCCGATATTTTTTACAACCTTTTACATCTTAAACTACTTCTCAACATAGTCGCCATTTATCATAATGGGGCACCAATTTGTACATACCTTCGTCATTGGACGACGCCGCCTGAGATGAAAATCATGTCTGTACTCCGTCTTTGAGTCGTCAAAACGCTTGCCACCGAAGAACCGCTTCAGATGAAGGAACGTATAGAAATCACTTGGCGTCAAATCAGTACATACTTGGCGATGAATGTCAGCTGGTTTCGTGTTTCGTTCATTCAAGAAATTAATCAAGGGCCGTATTTCAACCACTCACTACAACATGGCCACAATACGTGAATTTCTCTAACATTGCATGCGGTGAGTTAACAGATGAAGGAAACCATTGCGCAGCGCTAAACCGGGAATATCCGACAACGTTATGTGATACGTTACACACTAAGTAGTAGAGTATATTATTTTTTAATTTCCAGGGCCTACGACGTGCACCGGCCAACACGAGCAGTACACGGAGTGCGGCAGCGCGTGCCCGATTACCTGCACGACGTTCGGCATGACGGATACTGCCTGCATCAGTGTCTGCGTGCCGGGCTGCGAGTGCGTGCGCGGCTTCATCAGGAACGGGAAGGGGGTCTGCGTTAACCCTCAGCAGTGCGGTGAGGTCATAGATCAATCAGATGTACCATTAGGAGGGATGATATTCGTTTTTATTTTAAATAATATATATAACTGCCCCCGAAACTCGGCCTATCGATGAGAGGGTACGATAGATATTAATGAAATGGCATTCTTATTCGTTCCTCTTTCATGCCAGCGTGTTGACTCGGACTCGACTCGTAATGCACCTCCACAAGTTCTGGTGCTGAGACTTTCCAGCCAATTGCAACGCGTCCACTGCTGTGACACTCGTCCAGGTCATTATCGGCTCAATGTTGTAAGGTAGACCGGGTACAATTGAAACAGGGAGACGCAGGATTCTAATTAATATGCCCTACTATGAAAACAAGACTAATTTGCTTGTGTCCTGGAATGAGGCGCGAACCCCTGGACACAAGATCACTATGCCTGCTATTTGGGAGATGTCAATACATGGAGGCGATAGCTCTCAACAAATTCATGAGCTTAGTTTTTCTTTCCAGAGAACGACGTCTGTCCGGCCAAGAACGAGGAGTTCAGCGAGTGTGTCTCTCCGTGCGGAGAGTCCTGTCAGGACCTGGGCCACCATGTGACCTGCAACTTCCTCGTCTGCAACCAGGGCTGCGACTGCAAACCTGGCTTCTTCAGGAACGGCGACGGCTCTTGCGTGCCGCCAGAGAAATGCGGTAAAGATCGACACATTGTAATTTTCATAACTTGTTGTGTTTGGGACAATGAGGGCAGAACCACCGCTTACCCGAGACCGATACAATAACCTCGAGGCTTCTATCTCGGTCATACTCATTCGCCGCCTGGTTGGCATTTTTTAATGCCACTAGGCAGCTGTTCGATAGCGATACCGCACAGCTGCCAAAACAAGATTTGCACTCATTGTCCCCGGTTGACATAAAGATAATATTATATAATACAATTAACAAGACCGGGGAACAGGAGGAAAGTGAAGAGGCACTCCCTTCCGGGAAACGAGACGGCACAAAATAAAAACCAATCCACGCAACACTGCCGGGAGATTTAACCCACAAAAACAGTATATCGTAAATAATATTTAGGCAGAAGGTAGAAAAAAAAAAAAATAATAATGACGAAGCTACTCAGCAATTCTCCGGAGGATCTCCCATCTGGAGACCCACACTCGAACAAAAGCCAGATTCCTGCCACTCCTGGCGGAACCTCGATCTACTCCCTCCAAACCCTCTAGCATATCCTGGCTTGCATTCGTCAGAATCACGCGATGCCAGAGGATGTACTTCTCACCCGGCTGCAGATACACCATAGATCGTGTAGCTTGCTACGAAATTTCCCGAGACTGGCTGCACCGAGAAATGGTCAAAAGCCGAAGGACATGTATTAATTATTGAACAAAAATAATACACTGTGCCTTCCCCCCCTTCCTTCCCCACAATAGCGACACTGAACCAGTACGGTTTCAACGTGTACGGAACAGTTAATTAACACTGTTATGCAATCACGAGACTTATACGTAAATAGTGAGTAAAAATGTACAGTCCACATCTTGGTATGGTACAAAATCGCGATAATGACCGTGGTATAGGCTTTATTGGAAAGATCGAATAAAGCAAGATCTGGAAGTACCGTATAACGCCACAAATGTTGACTTCTAAGTCGTCCATCGTCCCTGGTTTATCGGCGTAGACTAGCCACTTCACACATCTCCAATATTTCCTTCAATAAATAGATTGTGGCGCCCGCTGTGCGGCATGTTGCGTCGTCTTGTTGAAGCTGCAGCTCTTCCACATTAATGCCATTCAATTTAGGGACGAAGAAGTCAGTAATCATGGATCTATAGCGCTCTCCATTCACTGTAACGTTCTGGCCCAACAGCTTCTTCGGTGCGCACTGCACGACATCTCTGCTGATGTGTATTAAGAATTAGAGTATGCGTGGTTTGAAAACAATTCATGGTTATCCAAATTAATTACTCGGATGGACGATTATGTCGACCGTAAAATGGACGTAAGTTTCGCGAACCGAACATTTGCACAATTTGCAAACCAAACTGAACACAAATCGACTGACAGCTGTCAAATTGACAGTCTTCTAAAATCTTCTAAAAGCTTTGAAGCGGTCATCTTTCTTTTCATTTATACATACGGCTCGCTGGTTAATGGCTACGGCGCTATGTATACTGCAGAATAGGGTGGTTTCCATTTAGGGTTAATAATAAAAGTGTCATGTACGCGTTTAAGAATCTCCATGTTCGGTTTCAGACTGCGGCGGTGAGGATTCGAACCAGGAGCTCGACTTGTGCCACAACCCGTGCCCTCCTGAATCCTGCGCAGACATCGGCAAGAAGTTCAAGTGCGCGGTGCCCGAGACGTGCAAGGTGGCGTGCAAGTGCAAGCAGAACTACAAGAGGAACAGCTCCCAGCAGTGTGTCGAAATCAGCGAGTGCCCTGAGTCTACATAAAGATATTATTTCAGCTTATGGTGAAGCGGACCCAGAGATACACCACAAATTGTTTTAAAGATGTGTATGTGAAAATGATTTTTGTCTATAATAAAGTTGGATACAAAATGAATAGATGATGATGATGAATAGATGGTTCGAATCCCGGTAGCGTAGCAACAATATTATATATATATATCTTTTATTATAAATAAATATATATTTGGCTTTAATAATTACTTTTCAAGTGTGGGAAAAGCTCTAGCCAAAAAAAAATCACCATATGATATCTTTCTCAATTCCGAAATTATAACTAGAAATGTTGTTAAAAAAAATTATAAACAACTTAAAAAATGATACAACTCCTGGCTACGATCAAAACACAACAAAAATACTTAAAGAAAATATATAATATTATTATATTCCCGTATAATTATAAACCCAGTTTTATATCTTCGGGAGTTAGGACGGTGGTTAAATGAAATATAAATGTGATTGGTGCGTTGACGTTTATTGTGACAGTATGATGAAAACAAGAAAGACATAGAATGAAATGAATGAATGTATGATGTAGAAGGTGCGTGTGTATTACGAAATGAAATGATGTGAAGCGATTTGGCGGTCTCGCTCGGCGCTCCCGGGCCGGCAAGACCGCCGTTGTGAAAGGATGAAACTGGAGAGACTGCCTGGCGGTGAATTTCGAGCCAGGCTTGTAGCAGCAGCCGGCAGCGCTGTCGCTAGCGTCGATGCCGACTGAGATGGCTGTGGATTTGAATTCCGGTCGCTGCATATCAACCAATATTTATATTACACATTAAAAATTACCGTCCCATATCCATTTTCTCCAACACGGACAAAATCTACGAAAAAAATGTAAAAAAAACAGCTCATGTCATATGTGCGTAGAAATGACATTATAAATGAGAATCAATTTGGATATATGAAAAAAAATTAGCACACAAGATGCTATTAACAAAAATAAGTTCAATAAGAAACAAACATATACAGGGTGACCCAAAAAAAGGGACAACATCTCGTAACACGTGAGTTATTTCAAAACAGTTAGCTAATCAGAAATTATCAAAAAACCCCATATCACATCATCTACTGGGTTTAAATCTGGACTGTTCGGTGGGCATGTGCCTGGCTGACATGTGAGACGGAGCTCCGTCCTGCTGTAATGTCTAGCTATACTCCAGGCTTTGTTTTGAAACTCTTTGATCATTTTTCTAGCGCTAGCAATTCGCAAATTTTAGATTAGAATACGGTCTTCTGCAGTCATTTTGGGCGACAATTTAAAAAAAACCCAAATATAAACAATGGTGTTGCATAAAAGCATAGAAGCCAGAAGAAACAGGATATTCGGAAGGAGGTTTGCACTCACCACGATCCGGTTCTTCTGACACCTCCAAGGTGGAGTGTAAATTAAGATTTTATCACAATCTCCGTTCAGGGCTCCTAATTTCTCCAGACGTCTCAATTTAATATTATACTCCGATTCATTAATTACCGTACCGGTTCAGGGTCGCCGTTTGACTGACGCGGCGGCGTGCCGGGCGAGAAAAGGGAAGGGAGATGGAAGGCACAGTACACTACCTTCGTTCAAGTGTAAATATATGTCCCAAACAAATGGGAAAATTAATAATCAAAGATGGCGACTGGAAAATAACGAAATAAAAGGTAATAAAGGTAAATAAGTATAAATTAGTAAACTATTAAACTAATTTTGATGTAATTATATCACATTTTATGAAATGATCTCACTTTTTTTTTGGGCCACGCCGTAGATGTCTCACAGAGACGAAGCTATTACTTTTACATGGGAAATATGGAAGTCTTGAGAATTACAGGGCTTATGACCTGCCATAGGCATAATTTTATATTCATTCTCATGTAACGACATGCCGTCATTTAAATCCCCTCATCTGTTGTAACTCAGATCATTCGCATTCGTAATCTGAGATTGAGATCCTGACTGCGGAATATCGTGATCAACGCGCCCAAAAAAGCAAAATGAATCCCCAAATCCACTTGTTCTAGTTCCTCCGAGACATGGCGGTGTAGACTAACAGAAAGTTCGTCAGCCAGCTGCTTTTCGTGAAGACCGACAGGTGCCTCAAAGTGTACCGGAACTGCTTCAAACAATTCGACTCCGACACCAGCACATCTTTTGAAGACGCCCTCAGGAACATTCAGTCGTCTAATCTCGACTAGTGAGATGGCCGAGATGTGCGACACCCTACAGAGTGTACCACAGTGTGCACAAGTGTCTACAAATTTCTATAAATGTCTATAAAAATAATATTTGTGAATTAAATACTTTAAAAAATAGATCTTAATCATGTGGATAACCGCCTTCATAATTCTAGATCATTAATATTTGACGGTGCAAAACTCTATTGTTGCTAAATATATATACAGGGTGACCTAAAAATACTGAGAACATGTCGTAACACGTGAGTTATTTCAAAATATAACACAATCGCAATTTGGACACTGGAAATGTTTGTCTCTTTCTGGACCCTCTTCCTATTTTACACCTCAGATCTTCCTCTGTTGTGATATTTCTCGAGGGACTTGCAATTGTGGCTATACAACATGTTTTCTTTAGAGGTTTGCCTTTCGAATTGGCAACATTTTTTCGAGCGATAGCCAATTTGAAAGGTGACTGCTGATTTCGCTTACGCCGGAACATCGCTTGCAAATTTATTTCGAAAATCGTGGTTCAGTTCGCGATACGCCAACATAATCGTCTATCCGAGCATGCTATTCGAATAACCATGGATCGTTTTGGTACCACGCATACTCTAATTGATAATACGCACTGAAGAAGCTGTTAGGCCAGAACGTCACAGTGAATGGAGAGCGCTATAGGTCCATGATTACTGATTTCTTCGTCCCTAAATTGAATGGCATTAATGTGGAAGAGCTGCGGCTTCAACGAGACGACGCAACATGCGGCACAGCGCGCGACACAATCTATTTATCGAAGGAAATATTGGAGATATGTGAAGTGGCTAGTCTACGTCGATAAACCAGAGACAATAGACGACTTGGAAGCCAACATTCGACGCGTTATACGGTACTTCCAGATCTTGGTATTTTGGAGCCAGCCGCGAAATCATATTTAAACACTAATAACATTAAATAATCTTTCCAATAAAGCCTATACCACGGTCATTATCACGATTTTGTACCATACCAAGATGTGGACTGTACATTTTTACTCACTATTTACGTATAAGTCTCGTGATTGTATAACAGTGTTAATTAACTGTTCCGTGTACGTTGTAACCGTACTGGTTCAATGTCGCCGTTGGACACTGTATATTAACATTCGACAGAGCTGCGAATTGGCCTCCAAGATCGTGTGAGTGGAGAAACACCTTTGGACTATGTGCAGTCGCCAATTTACGACGATAGACGACTTGAAAGCCAATATCGAAGTCAGCTACTCCAAAAAGTGGTCGAAAATTGGACTTCTAGATCTTTCTTTAGTCGAGCCAGTCGCAGTGCCCATATGCGCGATATCATGGCATTAAATGAAATTTTTAATATGTTTTATTTCATTTTAAAGTTCTATACCTATAAAAAAAATACAATTTAGTAGTGTGAACAATACTACAGCACGATATATTTAGCTTAAACATGAAAGAGGAAAGAAAAATAGATGACAGTTATCTGATATTGAAGTTACCGAAACCTTGAGACGCGTCGGTTCTGAAATATTTTCTGGATAAACCCGAGAACTGGTTCTCGGTTCAGGTAGTAGAACTACCAGGCATCGAAAACTGGTCGTGGAGGTCAACGATGAAGCAGGGATCCGAAAACCGAGCACATGTCAATAATTTAATGAAATATAACAATACGAAAATATCATTGTGATAATAAATATCTATCTCTGCCATGTTAAGCTATATATCACTACAAACTGACTGTTTGGGACATATATATATATATATATATATTTTAAATACTAAATTAATGTATTAATTATAAATATATACATATAAAATCAATTTTGGATCTCTATTTCCAATCCGAGGACGTACACTTCCAATTGTGCTTTTCATGACAAATTTTCGAACCTAAATGTTACACTTTTTCAAATTAATACATCTGTCGTTTCATTATTTGAAAGCCATCTACATTATTTTTACAGAATCTCAAATACCTATTGACTCTATAACACAATTGGTAGTGTACTTCCCCGGATTGGAAATAGAGATCCAGGTTCGAATCCCGGTGACGCGAAAACAATATTGTTCGACAAAATTGATTTATAATTAATACATTAATTTAGTATTTAATTAATAATTTGATGAGTACAAAATTCACATGTTAGATATTGTCTCCAATCTCGCAAAAATCTCACCCATAGACGCGGCCTATTCGGAATTTATTTATAATTAAATTTTTTTCATTAACGTCGCGAACCGCCAGTTGGCCGTGACTCGTTTGTTGTAATATTCATTTCGACATATTAAAATATCAATTTCATTATTTTCTATCAGCGAGCACAAGAACTTGGCTAGTCTAGTGAGGGTAATCGGCAAAACAGTGGAGTTCCGTTATATTTGTGGAAAGCTTTGTAGACACAGTTGGTAAGTAGTTTAATCAAGTTCTGGCTCCTGCGTATACCTATTGTATACAAAAATATGCACCAGTGTTTGGGACGTACATTTATTTGTAAATATTATTACGTCGCGCGCTGTCATCAGAGGATGGAATGCCAGCGCACCACGCCACCAGCTAGACTCGCTCTGTGGGTCAATAAAGTTCGGTGTCGGAATGCCTGTCTCGGATTGATGGGGGAGGTCTGAACAGTGGAAATACTTTATGCACTTTGAACAATTTATTCACATATAAAACACAAAGCCCGACACTGTAAGAACGGATATTGTCTTTAAGATCTCCTTTCTTCCCGTCACGCTCTTCTCCTTGTGGGGACACACCGTGTCACCGATTTAGCTATACGACCACCGCCCAGTTTGCCACGCCCCGTTCCAGAAGTGAATTCTTCATCCCGAAGGTCGCCCCGATGCCATCCGGTCACTGTGGAGTCCCTCGAGCCTATCCGTCTGCCGTCGCTTACCGGCAGCCTCCGCGAACAGTCACGCGCGGGTAGATCGATCCTTCGACCCCTCTAATTCACAACGCCTCATCCAAGATTTGTGTTTTTTATCCTTAATTTCGCCATACCGCTCCGCTCGCTACGAAGTCCCCCGCTACCTCTCACCACCGGCCACGCCTACTCGTATCGGTAGTTGGCGCCCTCGGTCTTGGCGCGTATATTAGAAATGTCACAATATATATTTATTTTTCCCCTCCTTCCATTCCTTTCCCAGCCTCGCAGTTGAATCAGTCGATCGGCGATCTTGAGCGAGTGCGGTATACGTGAATCGAAAGACTACAATATCATACAATCGAGACTATACAGTGTCGTCTAAAGGAACCTAGACGAAATTAGTGATTTAGACATACAGTCCACATTTTAGAGGTGCCTGCAGAGCTGGATTGTGGTGAGTGCCAAACTCCTTCCGTATGTCCAGACTTCTTCCGACATCTAAGTAAAGTAAGCCACGATTTCAGTCTCGAATTATGTGAAGATATTATAGACATACTTGTAGAATGTTCACCACTTTATTTCTAAATCAATATGTCATATATTTTAGTCTGGTAAATGTACAATTGTGTGTGTGTTGTTGGAATAGTTACCCCCATCACCCTGGTTTTGTACCAACTTCTATTTAATGCCTTTTGTAGTTCTCAGTGACCACTGTTCTGTCTGTCTTGAACTACCGCACCTTCTTATTTATCATTTACTTTCCATCCATGTGTTTGTTTGACTCACATATTTCTATGTAATGACGTATATTATATATCAATACGTTAATCTGCAAAGCGGCTAACTATCTCATTAGAAACGAAGTCATTTATATTATATACTTATTAAGGAGAACACATTCTTATTGTGAAGTTGTAATTATTCAGAACAGACGCTCTGTCATATTTTAAATATGAAATTAAATATAATAAGGTAGATGGCCCTTTCAAATAATTCAATGTTTACCTCTCATAAACGTGGCGAGTTGTAAAAAATTAAAACTTGAAGGATTCAGTTCTAACATTACTATCTTTCTAATCATTTGTCATACGGCCTCACAAACTGTAAACATTCATCTGCACGAAACACTATTTTTATAATAGTATTCCAATTCCCCATACAGATTATATAAAACTTTTTTTTTAAACAACTATGATTTTTCCAGGGAACATGGAGAACGTTGTATGGCGACTATTCTGTCTCATGACGCTGATGCCGCTGGCTCGATCACAGCTGGTCGGTAAGTAAATCGATACTCAAAAACTGACCTAAGACAGTCGCTTTTACGGGATTGAATCTCAGCTCTTACGCTGAAACATATATTGCCAACATTTTGAACATATTTTTTATGGCGGGTAGACAAAGGATACCAGGTATGCGTCCATTTATTGTACAGATTTACATCGTTATTTGTTTTGACTTATTTTCGTCTGGCGGCTCCTAGACAATGCCAGTAATATAAATATTTGAGGGGCGTTGCGCCTACATGTAAGTTTTATGACCCTACCCTCAGGTTTTCAATATTGTTGTTGCTAATTATCAGTGGATGTTTGTATTTTGGCTGTGTAGGGCGTCTGTTGATGTGTGAGAATATGTACATTATTCGTAATATTTTTTAATTGGTAACTTTAATTTTTTAGCAGAAACATTACGGCACATCATGCCATTTCATTAAATCACATTTAAAAAGAAATATGTATAAAAAATGTCCCACAAAGCGGTTGAAAATCCGAAAACTTGAGGTGGGTCTAAAATGACCCACCACCAGCGCTGCTGAGTCAACTATCATTTTCAATGTTCCATCACTAAAAATTCCAAGAGACATGGCCGATGTCATCTTCCCAGACACAAAAGCAGACTTCCTGATTTACTCAGACGCATATCCATTCGAGTGCCAGCCAGGTCAACCAGAACTAATCTTATAGTTAACCTTCCAACATTGCAACACCAATGCCAAACAGAACTCAATTTTCAATTCACACCTAAACGAACCAGACATTTTCAGTACTCCAGTTACCTCAATTAAATCTAAATTCAATACATAAACATTAATGGGCTTCATTTTATTTTTATCATACAGATTTTATTCCCTATTCTATTTACCTTTTCCTTTTCCTTCACCCTCCCGTTGCCCTGGAATATTTTTCTTCTTCTTTACAACCTTTATCTCTCCTTTGTTCATATTTTTATTTTCTACTTTTTCTCTCACTTTTTTCTGCATTAAATGATAAAGTACATTATAGGCCTTTTTTAAATTGTCCTCCCTGTATAAAGAATGTTGTATTTTCTAAGAAAACATATAACTGGTTAAATTACCGATTGGTTGTGAGTTCTTAGTGTTTTCCTGATAGAATAAAAATATGTCAAGAATATTGAAGCCTACCCTTGTGAATATAAAGTTTTTTGACTTCATAACTGTTGCAGTTGGTGATCCATGCACGATCCTGGTGGACGGATCGCGTGGGAGCTGTCAGCTCTTCGCCGACTGTCCCTGGGCGATGTTCCAGCTTAAGACCAGGATCAAGCTGACTATCTGCGGCTTCTCTGGTATAACCTCTACAATTAAATATAACTTTGGGGGTTAGGACGGTAGTTAAATGAAATATAAACGATTCAGCGTGTGGCGGTTTATTGTGACAGTATGATAAAAACAATAAAGACAAAGAATGAAATTATTGAATGAATGATGTAGAAGGTGCGTGTGTATTACGAAATGAAATGATGTGAAGCGGGTTGGCGGTCTCGCTCGGCTCTAGCGAGCCGGCAAGACCGCCGTTGTGAAACTGGAAAGACTGCCTAGCGGTGAATTCTGAACCAGGCTTGTAGCAGCAGCCGGCAGCACTGTCGCTAGCGTCGATGCCGACTGAGATGGCGGTGGATTTGAATTCCGGTCGCTACATAACATTTCATTTTCAAAAAGTGTCTTTGTGTCTAATGTTGCTCCAATTACTATACTAATTAGGATACGTATCAGTGCCAAAATTTAATACCAAATTCGCTCAGCGAACTTTCATGTTTTGTACTCCGCGAATATTTAACAAATTGTCACTAGAAAGCAAAATGAATCTAATTTGTCATTTGTGCTAACCTAACTACCTACACATTTTTGTCTCCAACTATTGTATATTACAGACAATAATATTTTTATAACTTACTTTACTTTCCTCTAAACAATTACAATATTTAAAAACTGTACTATAAATAAAATTAATCGGTATCATGCATCATCAATCATTCTCGATTTAAAACTACGTTTTAGCCAAGACATATACCACTTTCATTTTTGGTAGGCAAAGCAATTTTAATGCGGTATATATTAATTATTTAGCTAATGTTTATCGGTGGTTATATGAGGAAGAAACGAAGGCACTTACTTTTCATCTGCCAGATTCTGGTTCATTTTTTGATTCCTCTCCACCACAAATACAAGCGTTGCGGGGTGTATACTAAACACTCGCAAAAAAAATTATTATATATAAGAGGGATTAAAGTAAGATTAATTATAAGCGTTGACGGAGTGAAGCGACGGTAGTTATCCGTACAAAAGTTCCAAACGCACTGAACTTGCTGCAGTTGGAAGACTTTAACCACTGCGTCGTCATCTTTCTTACTTGTGCTTACGGATAGGTGAGCAAAAAAATATAGTATATTATCTCATCGAGTCTTCTCTCGTATATAAGGACAGTATAAGTCAATAATGCCATACTCTATAGTGCGAATTCTGTTCTGAATTAAATGTATTAATTAGAAAGATATACATGTAAAATCAATTCTATCGAAAAATATTGTTGTTATGCTACTGTGCTACAGCGACAAATCTTCGAACCTATATGTTATCTTTATTAATATTAATACATTTAATCGTTCCATTATTATTTTTACAGAATCTCAAATACCTTTAAGTAATATGATAGCAGATGCCAGAATTATCTATTCATTTTTATTAAATTTTAGGAGAACACATTCTTATTGTGAAGTTAATAGTATGTATTAGCACAGTTAGTTAATGCACTTTCCCCGGTTTGGAAAGAGATCCAGGATCGAATCCCGGTAGCAACAACAATATTGATTTTACGTATATATATCTTTTTAATTAATATATTTAATTCATATTTAAAATATCACAGAGCTATGTTCTGAATAATTACATATTTTTATTTATCTTTGTTAAGTTTAAATATATCTACCAGTTTCGAATAATACTACGATTTTCTTCTTCAGGAACACATTTTATTTTTACATTATTATAAATTTTTATATAAATTATAGATAAAACATAATGATTGTTGGCGTAGGATTTTATACATAAATAACCTTTCGAAACAAATATCTAAACACCTGCCATGAAACATTAGACGGCATCTTATACAAATAATAGTATAGGAAATTTACTCATCAATTCTAAAGACAGAGATGATAAATTTAACAATTCTGGTGTCTATACACTTAGTGCTGCATTTTATATTGGGAAAACGGGGAGAAATTTTAATATAAGAGTAAGGGAGCATTTGAGACGTTTGGACAATAGCGGGTTTTCAGAGTTTTCTAATCATTCGATAGAAAATGGTCATGGTTTTGATCAAAAATTGGGATTGTCAATTTTGCATGTAAACTGTGTTGGTCACAAATTAAATAATTTGGAATCGTGCTACGAGTCTCGTTCTAAAATTACTTACTTACTTACTTACCATCACGCCGTTTCAGAGTAGGCATCCTCGCCTCATCCACATTCATACATCTTGTCATATAAGCTCGCCGATTGTTGAGGCGTCTAACAGAACCATCCTCCATTATCTGGTTTACCTGGTCGTGCCGAGTCTTCCGCGGACGTCCTCTATTTCTGGTTCCATCAACACTTGCGTCATATATCTTTCTTACCATTCTCTCCTCATTCATCCTTTCCATATGACCAAACTACCTAAGTGATCCTTTCTTAATCTTACTCACTCTACTAACATCAGCTTTACAATCTTTTCTTATTTAAATTATTCCAGTAAATTTGTATTAAGTAACAATTTGAGTTAGGTACTAAATTTAGTTTTTAAATAGTTTGTTTTAAAAATAGATTCTGGTAAAGAAACAATAATATATGTTTTTAGTTAGTTATGACATACTGAAGAAGAGAATGGTATTTTTCGAAACCGGTAGATGTATTTAAACTCAATTAAGTGGTTAATAAAACAAAGTTAACAAATAAAAATATGAATTCTAATCACAAAATTAATTTTGATAATTTCAAAAGTATCAATAATTACAATAAGAATAAATTTAATTAAATCAGGACTGGAGTCAATTGTGTGCTGCAGAATTATGAGAGAAACTGGTGACAGCAACGACAAGCAGCCCATCAACTACGACAACCGGATGCAGTCGAATATCGGCCAAACATCAACCGGAGACGACAGACCAAACATCGGAATAACAGCGCCCCAGAGAGAAAAGCGAATCAGCGAACAGAGTAAGATCATCCATCATCTTGATCTTCGTGACTGTATGTGTGTGAGGCTTCATCCACTAAGCAACCTGCCAAGTCTCCTCTCATATTAAACCATGACACTCTCCTAGTGCTGGGGTCTCGCCTAGTCAGTCTTAGTAGGGTTGGTGGTGTAGTCTTACGGTCAGGTTACATCAGACAGGTTTTATTCAAAGTATTGTACATGCCTTTTCTACTATTAATCTTCTTCTTTTGATGATCTGTGTCCAATGTGAGTTTAAGATTATTTTGTCCTACTTATCTGATATCTTTGGCTTAGGTTGTCTATGTACCTAGGTTATACAAATCTGCTATTTCAGAGTGTGACAAATATAGAAGTTTGATATTTCAGAGTGTGATGAACACAGGAGTTTGGTATTTCAAAGTGTTATGAATACAGTTATGCGACATTTTAATGTATAATAAATACACGAGTTCGGTATTTCAGAATGTGATAAATACAGGAGATGGAATTTCTGAATTTGATAAAAACAGGAGTTGAAATTTCAAAGTGTAATAAATACAGGAGTTGGCATTTTAGAGCGTGATGAATAAATGAGTTCGGTATTTCAATACGTGATAAATACAGAAATTAATGTTTCAGAGTGTGATGAATACAGAAATTTAATATTTCAAAATGTGATGAATACAAAAGTTTGGTCGCAAAAGTGCTAAGCCTGAAAAATTCCAGTTTCACAGTGTGATAAATACAGTAGTCGACATTTCAGAGTGTGATGAACGTAGGAGTTCAATATTTCAGAGTGTGATATATAAAAAAGTTTAGTATTTCAACATATGATAAATACCGAAATTGATGTTTCAGAGTGTGATGAATACAGAAGTTTGGTCACAGAAGTGGTGAGCCTGGAGAAGTCCGGTCTTCCAAGCCTGATTGTCCCCAGATGCCCCAGGCGTGAACAATTTAGAGGCCAGACGGAAGTATTACCTGGCGAGTTCCCTCACATGGTGAGTCAACAACTCAATTATTATACGTGGCGATATACGAACGGTTGCACAATGCTCCAGCGACCAGAGTAGCAAGGATAAAACGCCCTATTTTCTGGGTGTTTTACCCTTGCCACCATCGCTCAATAGGCAATAGCAATCTATTTAGTTTATATCTTAATTGAAAATGAAATTTATTGTGACATTCACAAACAGATATACAATTGAAAGACTGAATCGTTCTGCTTTGTTTAAACGCGGTATTACTACGGTAGAATAATTTCCTTATTTTTGTACTCTTTCTCAGGAGTTGATTTGTTAAATTTCTGGATATTCTAACAAATTTATCATGATTTATGGACAACTATGTGAATGTTGTGTATTATTTATTTACACCCAATCTCGAATCATTTTGAGAGTCGTTTACCCTCGTTTCGATTCGTCATAATTACATATATTTTTATTTTATTACATTCAGTCATACCATAGATCGGCTCCGGTATCGTCGTACCAGAACCACCCCTGTACAATACGAGAGACTTGTTGTCAAGAGGCTATAGAAATCACACACCCCCAAAAGGGGAGGGTGGACGTCACATTTATGTATTTCACAGTCAGGCAGATATTCACCCTGTCCAGGTCGCAAGAGAGCCAGTGGAATGCTCCGTTAGTTCTCTCTAGCCACTGCTCTTCCAGGCATCGCCCATCCCAGCAACCCCCAGCGGGAGACCCACACATTAATAAATCTCAGAGATTGTCATGTTGTGTATTAATAAAAACTCAGACACTAAAACTAAAGTTGTTTCACGTTAGATCATTATATTACTGACATATTTATACGCAGAATTCATGTACAGCGGATGTGATATATAAAGGGTGTTTTTTTTTAGAGATATAGAACATTAAAATGAAATAGAACACTTAAAAATCTTGGTAACCTCCATGGTATTGAGTTTATTGGGAAGACAATGTTGTGCCATTAGTTTCCAAATATGATTTGGCTCATATGGTTCCAATTTTCGCGACGAATATTGGCTTCCAAGTCTCGAGGCGTATTATCAATGAGAGAATGCGTGGTGCCAAAACGATCCAAGGTTATTCGAATTACTCGCTCTGATGAACGATCATGTCGACCGTAAGATGGTAAGTAAGTACTTACTTACTATCCATCACGCCGTTTCCCCGTGGGGATAGGCAGAGAGGATAGAGCGCCACACTATTCTGTCCTGAATTCTCGCCTCATCCACATTCATACATCTTCTTATACAAGCTCGCCGATTGTTGACGCTTCTAACAGAACCATTCTCCATTATCTGGTTTACCTGGTCGTGCCAAGTCTTCCGCGGACGTCCTCTATTTCTGGTGCCATCAACACTTGCATCATATATCTTTCTTAGCATTCTCTCCTCATTCATCCGTTCCATATGACCGAACCACCTATGTGATCCTTTTTTAATCTTACTCAATTTTCGAAATAAATAAATTGAAATGGCAAACCAAACTGAGCACAAATCGGCTGTCAGCTGTCAAATTGGCTATCGCAGGAAAAAGTGTTGCCAATTCAAAAAACAAACCTCTTAAAAAACATCGTTTATAAGTTTTCATATTTTATATAAGGACACGTAACTTGGAAATTAGTCGCATGCATGGCCGGCAGGTGTTCTTTTTTTGACGTCAAATTAAGATTTATGAATTTTTATTAGTTTGTAGGCAGATGTTTTGTTTTGTTAGCCGCTTAAAAATAAAATAACTATAAATATGAATTAAATATATTAATTAGAAAGATATACATATAAAATCAATTTTATCGAAAGATATTGTTGTTGCGCCACCGGAATTCGAAAGGGAAGATGAATTATCCAACTATGCTACAGCGACATTAATTTAATTAAGGTAGATGGCTTGTTCAAATAATGGAACAATTAAATGTATCAATACCAAAAAGGTAACATATAGGTTCGAAAATTTGTCGCTGTAGCATAGTTGGATAATGCACCTTCCCCGGTTTGTTCTGAATAATTACAACTTCATAATAAGAATGTGTTCTCCTAATAATATAACTTTAATTAAAAATAACTAATTAGTATTGATACAGAGATTAAATATACGAACGCCTATCTGTCTGTCTGTAGGTGGCGTTGGGCTCCCAGTCGATTGGTGTGAGCGGAATCCAGTGGCGTCACGAGGGAACACTCATCAGCGAAAGATACGTGGTGACCGCTGCGCATTGTACTTAGTGTGTATTTGTATTTAATTAACCCTTCCCAAAGCATGCAGTGACACAGGTCTACCATCATAATTAAACCTGTAATATTTCGGTAAATACATGCAACATTAAATTCATATTTTAGATAATCCTAAAGGAATCGTGCATAAACAATTATTTTTAACATTCATTCCATTCTAAAATGAATACGTTGGTAAAAATACAATTTGTGATATGAACGACAGAGATCACACACTATTTTCACAGTGACAAGGACAACAAACATACAAATATAATTGTCTCTTTCTCACTAATTAAATGAAGAGAGATACGAAGAAAGGCTACATCGTATACGACTTAATAAATGGTATAAATTATGTTATTAATTTATTTATTATATGACATACATATTTTTGTTCTAACAGAGGTGAATATATTATACATAATAAACATAAGATAAATAAATTCTCATAGTTTATTGTGTGGGATGGAGTAGACTTCACCTCTGATATACACAGCGTTGTCCTGGCTACTTTGCTAGACTGAAGTCTGTGTTAAGGTAGCCAGTTTTTTTTTTCGTGCTGTTGTGGTGTTATTTAAATCATCGACAGGAATAAAGAGAGAATTACAAATATGTATAAAAAAGTAAAAATAAATATGTTGTGGGAGTGTTGTAGGACTAGTGAAGTATTAGTGAAGGTATTGTATAAATTATATTAAGATGTTGGATAGCCATGCTTCTGATTCATCTCTACCTGATTGGGTCCATATTTGTGTAATCTTATTATTTTCAGTTAGTATTAAGTGTGTTGTACAGTTTCGGAGCTAGGAACATGTAGAATCTTTGATAAAATGTCGTTGTTGCTCTCGGAACTGGTGTGTAGATGTCTGTTGTTTGACTTGTGTTGTGTTCATGGTTTATTGCTTGAGGAGAGTTGTTGTTAGCGTGGAAATATTGAACGAGTCTCAACATAAAGATTTGTTTTATATCTAGGACATCATTTATTAAAACTAAATGCCCAATATTTAGAGTAAATTCGTGTTATTTAAGCTAATAAAAACATATTTCCTACCTGTTAATTGCGGTAACATAGGTTGACAGCGTGGCTGATAAATCGGAAATTGGCCGAATTCCATTCCCACGATTTTATTTTGACCAAGCCCTAAATACCTTTTTTTTCTTCTCTCCTCTTTCATTGCTGTGTTGGCATGTACTGGCGGCCATAATCAGATGAGACTCGGCCGAGTCGCCCTCACAACCGACTCCAGCTCCTGACCTGAATTCCTGTGCTGTTTTCAGTCCCGAGCTAGCCGTTTGCCGGCTAGGAGGCCACGACCTGACCAGTCAAGACTCGCTGGATGTCAGAATTTCAAAAATTGCCCGGCACCCGAATTACAAGTTTGAGGAAAAGCACGATGACATCGCCCTGCTGCAGCTGGACAGGACCATCAAGTATGCAATATTTCTTACTTACTTACTTACCATCATGCTGTTTCTCGAGGACAGAGCGCCATACTCCTCTGTCCTGACACACAATTCTCGCCTCATACAAGCTCGTCGGCTATTGTGGCTTCCAATAGGACCATCGTCCTTTATCTGGTTTACCTTTTTTTGTGCCGACTCTTCCGCGGACGTTTCTGGTACCATCAACACTTGCGTCATATATCTTTCTTACCGTTCTCTCTTCATTCATCCGCTCAATATGACCAAACCACCTGAGTGATACTTTCTTAAACTTACTCACTACACTAACATCAGCTTTACATTCTTTCCTTATTTCTTCATTCTTTACTCTGTCATAAATAGATTTGCCACAAATACGCCTAAGTGATATCATTTCCATTGCATTCAGTCTACATTTCTAATGGAAATATATGGAAGTATGGGTAATTACAGGGCTGTCTTCGGTTGATTCAAGTGATCACTTTACACAAATATAACGTTCACCATTCACACCCATCAATCTCCATATCTGTCGAATTTTTTAAAGTTGTATATATGTTAATGTGTGTAAACACTACGCTAACTAAATTTGATAATTAATTTCTCTGAAACAGCATAACGTCACAATGAGTAAAATGTTTTTGACACATTATACTTAGAATACGTCTGAAAAATCTACATTTTTCAATTTTATATATTTTCTTATTTTGACTAGTATATTATTATTAGCGATATTTGAACATGTCCAAGAACACACAATTATTGGATTTTCGCCTACAAAGGCACTGCTATTAAACAAATATCAGATATCTCATAGAGACGAAGCTATTTAAAAAAAATATATTTTAATAATGGAAAATAAATGGAAGTATTGGTAATTAACAGTGCCCTTGTGGGTGAAAATCCAGTAATTATGTGTTCTTGGACGTATTCTAATATTGAACTTTAATACATTAATGACAAAATGATCAGTAACCACAGGTCACATGACCAAATAGGGCAAGAGCCCCAGTTTTGGCCACTTTAAGAAAAATTTCCCCACTGGCGTAATTAATTGTATCCTTCTAAATATTGGTAACATTCCTCCTCTTCCGCTTCTACAATCGTATCTACTCAGTACAATAAAGGTAAAGTTTTGCGGGCTGCGATCGAATTAATAGAAGTACAGTTATTAGTTATGTGAAAAACTGTTTCCATATTCGTCAGGCCTTCGGGAACGGATTTCAGGTTCCACTGTACGTACATAGCAACAGGTCGCCGCTGTGACGTTTTACTAAAAAATCTATCCCACGGGTTTTTCAGCGCCACGCCGCTGATTACGTCTTTAAATTACTGACACGTGTCTTATCACATCAATTATACGGCGCCTACGCTGCGACCTCGCAATTCTGAGCGATACACCAAGCTTCGAGAACAATACTCGGAAAAAAATATATGTACTCGGAACAGTGTAGTTCTGAAAGATCTCAATGCGATGATCTGTAAACAGAAAATATATTTTATTGTTTTAAATATTTATTTTATATTAATTTATAAGAAAAATGGATGCAAATCAACGTGAGCACGAACATCGTGCAAGATGAAGAGATAGAGTGAGACTGCCATTCAGCAAGAAGGCTAAATCTCAGATGATGTACAGCGCGATGAAAAGTTTGCCATGCCAGATGATCTAAGAAAGGAGAAGAAACTACATATATTCAAATTTAAACTAAAACTAATACACCCAGCGCAACAAAAATAACTGCACCCCCTAATTAGGTTCAAAAATTCCCTTGAAGAGTCAATAAATATCAAAGTAGGTATAGAAGAAAGCAATTCGCTTATCAGGTACCTGAAAAATCCTACATTTCTTCACTGTAGTGCCCGTTTTTGCAGTGAGTGGTCGTTTTATTACTGAATCGCAATGTCTACGAGACTTCAACCAAGTGAGTAAAAAAAAATCAGATATAGTAAAGAGGAATATGTTGATCTTGTTTATATTAGACCATATATACTTATGCATGCGCTATATTAAGAATAAATAAGTAAATACCAACTCAAATACCATATAAATTGTGACATTATGCCATGGAACCATGGATATTTTCCTATATCTCCTTTGCTACTGTTCTGTTTCCCAGGTTCACCGATACCATCCGCCCTGCCTGTCTCTGGCAGCGAGCTGACGTCGACCGGCCGTCGGCAACAGCTGTAGGTTGGGGAATAGTTGGAAACAGTTAGTATACACTTGTTGGATATAATTAGTATACCGTATACAGTAATTAGATACAGTTAATAACAGCAAAAGTGAAAGATTTCAACTGTAATCCTGCATATTTTTCACGAAAAGTGCAGTTCTAGCTCCACGAAATGGGGAAAAATTACGCCCAAGAACTTTTAAAGGTCCAAACCTGAGAATAAAACTGCTACAACAGTATATTGAATTACCTAATTGCATCTCTTGATTAACTGTTTATATATATATATATATATTGAACTTTGCTTACTGTTATACCGGAGGAGCACTGTCTGCTATAATACAGTGAATTACTAGTGTAGCAGGCGGGGTACCCAAATATATGTCTTACTTTCTTACTTATATGTTGTATTTACTTTGCACCCTCGGTACATTTGTCCGATATTAGAAATATGACGCAACACTCATAGTAATGAACTAGGTGAAAATGTATACTTAATGAATATTAATTAGGAAGAGTAATACGTCAGACCGTCAGACATTATTTATCAATGTAAGTACATAATACATGTCAAAAATGAACCTAATAAATGTAATATTATTATTATTAATATACAGTATTCAGTAGTTGGACACAGTACACTGTATTCAGTAATTGGATACAGTTAATATACAGTTAATAACATTATATCTACGTTTTTTCAGCGGGTAACACAGTAAAACTGACTTAGAATAAAATTGTGTGTCAGAAATTTTTTTAATATTTATACATGCTAAGCGAGCACCAATCCCCTAGTGAACTGTAATGTAAAATTGTCATATCAGTATATAATGCATAAATATTTTTGATGTATGATGTATGTCCTTTTCTGATTACTGATTTCTGATAACTTGCCAGTCTCCCGGAATGAGTATCGAACCCCCGATCACCGGATCACTAGGCGAGTGTGTTAATCATTTAAAAAGTACATTAAATTATAGCATTAGTTAGGTTAAGATGACATTTAAACATGTTTTGTTATTAATCTTGTGACGTCACCATTTAACAGCGAATCAGAGGTCCGACGTCCTGATGCGTGCGCAGCTGAACCTCGTGCAGTCCACCAGCTGTAAGGTATCGGAAGACATCGTCAACGTGGAGCTGTGCGCTGGCGGAGACGAGAAGAATAGTTGCTTAGTATTTCACTGTTTCTTATGACAATAAATTTAAATAGATCTTGGACTGGTATGCTCTGTTGGCGCAAGTCGAATACTCATTCCCTGTCCTCTTTCGTCCATCAAATAATCTATACCTGTCCCGCTCTGGCCGATTGCTTGCATTTCGCCGCCATCAAGTACTTGCGCTTCCTTCTGCCGCCCTACACTCACGCCGTGCGTAACGCTTGGACCGCGCAGGGAAAGTGAATTCCAGATTTCGGAAGTGCAGTGATTGATATCTCGGTTCGGCATAATATACGTGCTCGTCAACCGGAGGTGCAGTCGACGCCCAACCCACCAGGGCTTCAAAGCGAGGTAGGCCAGATCCATCTGCCCTTATGTTCCTTCAGATTTCCATTCCGAGTTGCGTCAACTACTTACAATTACTCTAAATACAGTCCACGAGACATTATTCCCACTATGCTCAGTCTTCAGAAAAAAAGGGAAGAAAAAAAGTAATGAATGATGGAATGACCAATCTACGTAAGTACGCCCACAATTACTTTAATTTATGACAGCAGAAATACTCGGGGCCCGTCCCCATGTAAAAACTACATTTAATTTAGAAAGTACAATTGTATTAGTGTGAGTAATACAACACGTAATAGTGTATTGATGCCGCTCAGCGTTTAGTTGGTCAGTGGACTGGGTTGTCGGGACTTGCGGAGGCGCATTACGAGCCGAGTCGCAATTGATCGAGGCCACTATATGGCAATGCTGACGTGATAGAGGAATAAGAAGAATTCATCGTGTAGGGCTACTATCATATTCGCCGTTACATTTCTAGATTGTTCTATCGTGATCGAGAACTGAACTGGTTTTTTTTTTCTTCCGCAGGGAGGCAGCGGCGGTCCGCTGACTGTGACGGCAGAGGACAATCCCTGTTTACATTATCTGATTGCCCTGACCAGTTCCGGATACGAGTGCGGCAGCAGCGTGCCGGGAGTGTACACCCGAATCTCTTCCTACCTGCAGTGGATAGAACGCATGGTGTGGTTGAACTGACAATCTAAATTTAATAATGTAAAATATTTTAAGTATTAAGATTATTTAATATTGATCTCTATTTATAATTATATACGACCCAAGGCCACCTTCTAGGTCTTATTTTATAAATATTAAAAATTTAATTAATCCATGATAGTCATTTTCTAATAAAGCAGTGATTTGTAGTCGACACTAGTGTCCAGAACCTTTTTCGGTAAAAGCCGCCCTCGAGCAAGTTTCAAAATGCCGGCCTAACAAAATACCGCCCCTAATGTGTGTGCTGCTACCATCATCAAGAACAATCTTGCCGGCGCTGACCACATATAGGATTATCCAATAAATGTGACAGAATTTCAAATATGAATTGTAAGCATGTTATTTAAATTTTATTAGATTACCAGCTGCAACCGCAGGGTTGCAAACCTACCCTGCAGAGACGCTGTACTCTGTTAGTCAATTTCCAGATTTTAAAAATTCGTTAATACACTCGGAGAAAACCATAAAAAGTGTTTTAATAAGAAAATAAGAAGAAGAAGAAGTGAAAAAGTTAAAATCTCATTGCGTTACACTTTAGTCTATCATTCAAACTTTTAAATTTAAATATTGAACATAAAATGACTGAAAAAAATTTAATGTGATGGGGGAACGGAAGAAGAAGAAGTGGAATTAAATTTCCTATTAATAGATTTTTTCTAAATTAATATCGCACTTAAACTAACCACAATAATCAAATAAACACAGTGTGGTGGGAACAGAAGAAGAAAATGAATTAGGTAATATTTTTTTTTAAATGCGTAACAAATCTATTGGAAGAATTTTTCAAAATTAATATCACGCTTGAACCAACTAATGTAATCAAAAAATCCAGTGTGGTGGGAACTGAAGAAGTGGTAGAATTTTTATTAAATGCTTAATACATTCTGCTATCAGTAGAATTTTTAAAAATTAAAATCGCACTGTAACAAACCAACATAATAATAAAAGAACCAGTGCGGTGGGAACAGAAGACGAATAAGAAATAAATTTTATAATACATTCCGCTATCAGAAGAATATTTAAATTTTAATTCAGTACAGTCGGCCATTTTATCACGGAGCATTTCATTTCGGAACAGAATATTCAACGATTCAATAATTTTCAGATCGTATTATATCTGTCCGTTGGACTAGTTTCTGTAGAGATATAATGTGACTTGTTTATGCAACAGCACACAGGCACTGCTGGGGGGGGGGTTAAGGAGGGTGGGCATGTGTCCCCGGGCGCCAGGCTAGAAAGGGCGCCGAAACGAGATAAAAATTTGATTTGAACAATTTAAATAAAGGGTGTTTGTTTACAGGCATAGAGTTTTACAATGAAATAAAACACATAAAAATCGTGATAATGGCTTTATTGGAAAGATTATTTAACACCATTAGTGTTTAAATATGATTTCGCGGCTGGCTCCAATATACCAAGATCTGGAAGTACCGTATAACGCGACAAATGTTGGCTTCCAAGTCGTCTATCGTCTCTGGTTTATCGTGACGTGGTAGTCTAGCCACTAGCCACGTGTTAAATCACACGATCTTGGAGAACAATTCACAGGTGCATTACTATTTATAAAAATCCACAGAAATGTTTAAGTGCAGAAGATAAAGGATGGGCAGGTTGTAACTATTATTGCGGTAAAGGAAGAGCAAGATGTATTTACATGTAGAATGATTTGCCAAAATTGAGATTGTGATGATTCATAAGAAGAACCCTTTGGTGTAGTCAATTATGATATTTGCATGATCGGTGACTGTATGAATTTTGTATGTAAGATGTTCTACTTCTAGATGATACGTGGAGAGATATTAATTCTAGTTGGCTGGGACAGTAGTTTGAAGAGAAGTATTTGGTCAGCACGTGTTCTTCAATATTCTATAATTTTCATATTCTGTAAGATTGCTGCATTTAAATACGAATTGAATAATAGATTAGATCTAACATTAAGATATTAAATAAACCTTTTTTGTATTCGTTCTAATCTCGCAATATATATTCCAGATTTGGAAGTGTTTGCAGGTTTGAAGTATGAATCCTAGCATTCTACAGGTCTTGGAGGTAATTTCGTCAGTGTGATTTTTGAAAAGAAGTTAGCTAGATCTCTCGAGGTTGAGAGACAACTCTTGACTTGGAGGCCACAGCTGATATATTGCCCCGTGGCAGCAATCTCTAATCAGTGATCTCTTTAGTAAATCTCAAGCTTGAAGCGAACGATGCTAGTGTCAAATCTGTATCCATGTGTTCTCACTCAGTGGTAATATGTACAGCAAGTGAAGAAGACAAAATACTGAAATCGTCATGTCTGGCTTGTATGTGGAACTTAAATAGATTTCATACCGACACCACATACGATTCGTTCGATCCGCCGGAGCCTGATCGCAACGGTAACACAACGTAAGCAACGTTACATCTGGCTGGAGGCTGGAGAGACCCTGTATCTGGGAGGGAGACCCGGGACTGTAACGAGCCGAGTCTCATCCCACAACATAATTTGTAAAAAACAGAAAATTTCATTAGAAGTGCAACACACAAAAGAAAAAAATTACATAGTTCAATCGTGTTTTTTCAAAATCAAAATTAAAAATAAATATAAAATGTGACGTAAAGCATTTTATCCGTCACCACTGAAATTGTAATAATGTTGTCGTATGTCGAAAACCTCCGCATATTCATTCCATTCAACGCGCGTGTTCTGACATTACCACTTGATAAAACAATGAATTGTGTCTCGATGGCCTCAATGGTGCGTGACAGTCAATTCAAGCCGACCGACAATCCGGGAGCAGTCTATCGTACCATCGATGATCCTGAATACAAATATAAGGTCGGTCATCGCGCGTCTCACTGATAATTTAAATTAATCAAATTAATAAATCTCAGAAACTTTCTCTGGATTATTTCAACAGCCGTCGAGTGAACAATGAAGTGAGGCGACCATGTGACCGAATTATATTCTACCTCAGGTCTGACTAGAGAAGTGTAGAGAACTACATAAGTGTACAGGTTTGAAAAGATTTTTTGCAGTAAATGCAGTAAAATTTTTGCGGTAATTTTGCAAAACAAATCCCAACATTTTGAGATCTTTATTAGTTATCGAATGAATAATAATATGGCAACACTGAGGAAAAAATTACACTATATAATTGTATCAAAATTAGTTTAACTATATCAACAATATCAAGGAGAACACATTCTTATTGCGAAGTTGTAATTATTCAGAACAGACGCTCTGTGATATTTTAAATACTAAATTAATGTATTAATTATAAATATATACATATAAAATCAATTTTGTCGAAAAATATTGTTTTTGCGTCACCGGGATTCGAACCTGGATCTCTATTTCCAATCCGGAGAAGTGCACTACCGATTGTGTTATAGCGCCAGTACTTTTCATGACAAATTTTCGAACCTAAATGTTACACTTTTTCAAATGAATACATCTGTCGTTCCATTATTTGAAAGCCATCTACATTATTTTTACAAAATCTCAAATCTTTGTATCAATGTGTCCAAAATTTAATAAAATTGAATTGATAATTCTGACGTCTGCTGTCAGATCACTCAAAGGTATTTGAGATTCTGTAAAAATAAGGCAGATGGCTCTTTCAAATAATGGAACGATTAAATGTATTCATATCAAAAAGGTTCGAAAATTTGTCATGAAAAATACTGGTGTTATAACACAATTGGCAGTGTACCTCCCCGGATTGGAAATAGAGATCCAGGTTCGAATCCCAGTGATGCAAAAACAATATTTTTCGACAAAATTGATTTTATATATATATATTTATAATTAATACATTTACAGTTTACTAATTTACTTACCTATTTACCTATATTACATTTTATTTAGATGACTTCCGGTTGTCATCTTTGATTGTTAATTTTTCCATTGTTTATATTTGGTTTTTTCAAATTGTCGCCCGGAATGACGAAAATCACAGCAGAAGACCGTATTCTGATCAAAAATTTGCCAATTGAAAATACGTCGGGGTGCTAGGAAGACGATCAAAGAGTTTCAAAACAAAGCCTGGAGTATAGCTAGACATTACAGCAGGACGGAGCTCCATCTCACACGGCCAGAAATACAATCAACTTTCTCCGTCGTGAGAATGTTAATTTGATCTCGCCAGGCGTGTGGCCACCGAACAGGACATTAGATGATGCAGTATGGGGTGTGTAGATGATTTCTGATTAGCTAAATATTGTACTAAAAAATGACATTAAGAATTATAATTAATTGTATTGTGTTTTGAAATAACTCGTGTGTTACGAGATGTTTTCACTTGTTTTGGGCCACCCTGTACAGTAATTAATGATTTATTGCGTCTTAACTGCGCCAATAGAGCGTTAGAAATGTTCATTATAACACGTTTTAGGTCCGGAGTGAGCAAACGCGGCACCCAACGTGCGGTCAGCTGTCTCATGCCTAAATCTTGATTCAGTATGTGACAATCACGTTCTTTGGACACGTTCACAGCCTCTGATATCTCTCTAATCTTCGATGATCGTCCAGCACCATTGAGCGATGTTATCGTCGGTGCTACCACCCGAGCTGGTACGTCCGCGTTTAAGTTCAGCTGCCCCAGCTGTCACCGTGGTAAATGGTGGCGCAGAGTCCCCCCCCCCCCCAAACCCAACAACATCTACTCATGGCCACGGCGACCTTGAAACAGTACGATTACAACGTGTACGGATCAGTTAATACTGTTATATTATACAATCTCGAGACTTATTCGTCTATACATTGTGGGAACCCTTGTCGAAAATAGTTAGTGAAAAATATATAGTCCACATTATGGAGATGTCAGCAAAATCCGGATTGGTCCACATACTAACATATATACGACATTCGAAAATTTGATAAATGTGGAGATTGAGGGGTAAAAATTGATAAACTTTATATATATGTATAAAGTGATCACTTAAGGCAGCCGAAGACAGATCGTAAGCCGTGTAATTACCCCCATACTTCCATATATTTTCCATTAAATATTTGGGGGTTAGGTCGGTGGTTAAATGAAAGACATGCGATTGGCGCGTGTTGAGATTTTATTATGACAGTATGGTAAAAACAAGAAAGACAAAATGAAATGAATAAATGTAAAAATGAAATGATGTAGAAGGTGCGTGTATATTACGAAATGAAATGATGTGAAGCGAATTGGCGGTCTCGCTCGGCGCGCGCGGGCCGGCAAGACCGCTGTTGTGAAACGATGAAACTAGAGAGACTGCTTGGGGGTGAATTATCGAGCCAGGCTTGTAGCAGCAGCCGGCAGCGCTGTCGCTAACGTCGATGCCGACTGAGATGGCGGTGGATTTGAATTCCGGTCGCTACAAATATAATAAAAAATAGCTTCGTCTCTATGAGATATCTGATATGTATTTAATAACGGTGCCTTTGTAGGTAAAAAAAAAAAAACAATAATTGTGTATTTTAAGATATATTCAAATATTTTCGGATTTTTTTCAGTTTCCACCGAGCCTGGACCGGCTCTGGTAGACTAACGCAGAAAACACGTACACATCGGTGTGCAAATATCGAACGGTCAAGGAGCACCACATCGGAAGGTCAACACACACCGAGGTGTTGCCATCATAGGCGAAATGTAAAAACCCACTATATCAAATAAAATTGTAAAAACTAAATATATCCGCGATCTCTGATGCCGGGTTTATCCGGCGCGCGTTTGAGAATATATATTTATTAAAATACAAATAATACAATTACAAGCGAGCGTTACGCGCCAAATACTCAAAGACCGCATTCCGGGATAACCACTACGAGAGATTGCCAGAAGGACGCGCGACTGACATCGGGGACATGGCGCTCTTCTTACCGCCTTTGCCGCGTGTGTCGCGCGCGGTCTGAGCTTGTCTTGAAAATAAACCAAAATAATACAAGTCAAATATGAAAAGTCTACAAATGTATGAAGAAAAACATTTTAAAATAAATTACTAAATACAATCGCATTATTTATTAACAAATTTCAAAACTTACTTACTTACTTACTTACCATCACGCCGTTTCCCCGCGGGGGTAGGCAGAGAGGATAGAGCGCCACACTCTTCTGTCCTGACACACAATTCTCGCCTCATCCACATTCATACATTGCCGATTGTTGAGGCTTCTAACAGAACCATCTTTCATCGACTGGTTTACCTGGTCGTGCCAACTCTTCTATTTCTAGTGCCATCAACACGTGCGTCATACATCTTTCTCACCATTCTCTCCTCGTTCATCCTTTCCGTATGACCGATCCTTTCTTAATCTTACTCACTATACTAACATAAGCTTTACATTCTTTCCTTATTTCTTCACTCTTTACTCTGTCATAAATAGATTTGCCACAAATGCGTCTAAGTGATCTCATTTCCACTGCATTCAGTCTACTTTCGTTCCTTTTCTGCCAGCTCCAGGCCTCACTTCCATACAACAGTGTCGGTACCAGGATTCCATTGTGCACCGCTAGTCTTGCCTCGGTTGACAAATTCCCGTTAGATATAATTTTAAAACGCTGCTCTGTTTTCTTGTTTCTTACATTCATTATTATATTAATATATTTTTATTTAATTTTTACTTTTTTATACATATTAGTAAATCTCTTTTTATTCCAAATAACACCACAACAGCACGAAAAAAAAAACTGGCTACTTTAACACAGACTTCAGTCTAGCAAAGTAGCCAGGACAAGGCTGTATATATCAGAGATGAAGTCTACTCCACCCCACACAATAAACTATGTACTATGTATGTTTATTATGTATCCATCTCTGTTAGTACTAAAATATGGATGTCAATATATATATAAATAAATATAAATAAAATTGTTTTTTTATTTTTCTAAAAATTCACAAACCTGAAAGGAATCGTAAACAATAAGCAGACATTTCTTTCGATTTTATGACTTCACAATAATGCGAGGCGAGCTATTTTCTCGCTATAATCGAGTTCGACTGTATGTTTAATTTCGCTGCTATACAACACGCGCGAGTGCGGATCAACGCGTGCAACCGTCACTCAGTTTCGCGCGCCACACTTCTCTGTCCTGACACGCAACTTTCGCCTCATCCGCATTCGTACATCTTCTCATACGAGCCCGCCGATTGTCGAGGCTTCTAACAGAACTATCCTCTATTTTCTGATTTACCTGGTCTCGTGCCAGGTCTTTGTCTATTTCTGGTGCGATCGACACGTGCGTTATATATATATATTTTTTTTTTTCTTGCAATTCTCTCCTCATTCATCCGTTACCTGTGACCAAACCGCCAAAGTGAGGTATACTGTCTTCACAATCCAACAACGCTCGAACGCACAGCCGCAAAAACACGCCCGGTACCGACGTCACAATAAATAATTTATACGCCACAGCAAATGCTCCTCTGTGCAGACTTTTAATTATATATTTCTGAATTGTAACTTAGCTCAATCAACAATAAACTCGTGACAACCGTAAGTAGTTCATCTTCTTCAACGCATACACAATAACATTTCCGCAATCATTATCAAACGAACACGTGGATAAAATATAATATATGGGGCATCCATATCGAAGCGCACTGTCTGAGACGATATTCCTATATATCGTTTCATTATTTGAAGACCATCTACATTGTTTTTACGGAATCTCAAATACTTTTGAGTAAACCGATAGCAGACGCCAGAATTAACAATTCATTTTTATTAAATACATATTGATACAATATATACTTGTGACCAATGTTCTTCAATTGAAGAAGAAGACTGCATCGAGTACCTTGGAATCATAATAGATAACAATCTCAAACGGAAAGAACATATTACTAATCTCACAAACCAAATAAGGAAAACTGCCTACATAGTTTAATATATTACGCGTTTGTACAGTCACATGTTGCGATACGGTATTATCGGATGGGGAGGAGCATATAAAACTTCAACGTCACAATTAGAAATCACTCAAAAAATGATAATAAAAATTATTCTAAAAAGACTATCCAAGTATACAACTGTTCACAGATTTTAAAGTACCAAAAATAGTAGACAAATACAAAAAAAATTCAATAATTAAATTTTAGAAGCAAATTCCGATCTACAAGATATAGAGATCGAATTAATATCCCGCGATATATTTATCAAGGCATCAAATGTTAGAACAATCTCCCCATCACAATTAGAACAATTACGGACTATCGTAAATTTGTAACTGAAGTAAAAAAATATGTACACAGACTAACTGAACTCGAATATACTCCTTCTCTATACACGAGTCTTACTCTCATAGGGAGAATATATCCACTGATTATTGAAATTGTATTATATTTTTAATATTAATAAAAAAAAATATATCTTTCTAATTAATACATTTAATTAGTATTTAAAATATCACAGACGTTCTGAACAATTACAACTTCACAATAAGAATGTGTTCTGTAAAAATAATGTAGATGGCTTTCAAATAATGGAACGACAGGTGTATTCATTTGAAAAATGTAACATATAGGTTTAAAAATTTGTCAAAAAAATACTGGCGTTATAGCACAATCGGTAGTGCACTTCCCCGGATTGGAAATAGTGATCCAGGTTCGAATCCCGGTGACGCAAAAACAGTATTATTCGACAAAATTGATTTTATATGTATATATTTATAATTAATACATTAATTTAGTATTTATCTTTCAAATTAATATGTTTAAATAATATGTAAAATACGTTCTGAATAATTACAACTTCACAATAAGAGTGTGTTCTCCCAATAAAAATATTATTATTGCGCTATCGGGATTCGAACCTGGATCTCTTTCCAAAACAGAATAAGGTGCATTATCCAACTGCGCTTCATCGACAGTACTTTTAATTTGTGCTCAAAGTGCTCGAGGCGGGCCTGGCACGCCAGTCAAGTACCTGTCGGTGTGATGTTAACATCGAATACGTGTTTGACGAATAGTACTCTTGGAGATATATTCAGCGTCAACAGCTGATTACGTCAGCGGTCAGCAATAATAATCAGGTTTCATTCCAGTCCAGGAGTTCACTAGCTGGCCCCAGCCAGTGACAGCTTGATCTCTGAAGCCAACAGTCGCGTCAGAGGAACGATCATCTTAAGGAATATACAAAATGGGTAAATAATATTAATTTCTAACATTTTAAAATTAGCAATATTGCTGTGTTTTTCAAAAATAGATTCTGGTGAAGAAACAATGATATATATTTATTAAATACTAAATTAATGTATTAATTATAAATATATACATATAAAATCAATCTTGTCGAAAAATATTGTTTTTGCGTCACCGGGATTCGAACCTGGATCTCTATTTCCAATCCGGGGAAGTGCACTACCTTTGTGCTATAACGCCAGTATTTTTCTTGACAAATTTTCGAAACTATATGTTACATTTTTCAAATTAATACACCTGTCGTTCCAAGATCCAGGTTCGAATCCCGGTGACGCTAAAATAATATTTTTCGACAAAATTGATTTTATATGTATATATTTATAATTAATACATTAATTTAGTATTTAAAATATCACAGACCTATGTTCTGAATAATTACAACTTCACAATAAGAATGTGTTCTCCTTAATAATATATATTTTTTATTTATTATCTTAGTTTTATTAACCACTAATTGAGTTTAAAAAACATCTACCGCTTTCGGAAAATACCTTTTCACCTATCCGAAAACCCACTATTGATAATAGTGGGTTTTCAGAATTTGCTAATCATTTGATAGAAAATAGTCATGATTTTGATAAAAAATTGGGATTGTCAATTTTGCATATAAACGGTGTAGGTCACAAATTAAATAATTTGGAATCGTTGGAGATAAATAAAGCATGTAAAAGTAATCAGGAAATTCTAAACAGCCAACTAAATTTAACTACGAGTCCTATTCTAAAATTTTATCTTAAAAATTATTCGACTAAATTTGTATTGAGCAGCAATTTGAGTTAGGTACTAAATTTATTTTTTTAAATAATTGTTGTTTTTTAAAAAATTTAAAAATAGATTCTGGCGAAGGAACAATGCTATATTTTTAGTTAGTTATGACATCCTGAAGAAGAACGAAACCGGTTGATGTATTTAAACTCAATTCAGTGGTTAATAAAACAAAGATAATAAATAAAAAATATTATAGTTTTAGATGTTTAGATCGTAAGTTAAAAGAAGATATTTTTATAAGAAAACAAAATTCAAAAATAAACTGTTTCAATAACGGTATTACTACTTATTATAAGATTTTAATTTTTTTTATATATAAAGAGTGAATTAATACACTCGTGTACGGAATCGACTCGTGTTTCTCGGTGTTATAAAGAGGGATAGGGGTAGATTTTCAAAATATAATGTAGACAGTGACCTTCCTCTTGTTTTGAAGCCCAAGTGTGCAAAATTTCATGAGGCTCGGAATAAAACTGTAGATTTGTATAAATTCTTCGTTACGTAAGGGGTTTTTTTTCCAGCAACAGCCAATTTGACAGCTGATTTGTGTTCAGTTTGGTTTGGTCTTGCCGGCCCCCGCGCGCCGAGCGAGACCGCCGACTGGCTTCACTTGTACATCTTCACTAATCCATTATACTCATTCTCATCTATCTTCATCGTTCTGTCCGTCACAATAAACACCTCAACACGCAAACAACATTTCTGTCATTTAACCACCGTTCTAACCCCCAAATATATAATATTAACACATAACATCATTATTATTTAGATTAAACGAAGATAATGTTTAATATATATAATAAATGTATATAAAATTTCTAAACCCTTGATATAATAGGGGTTCCACTGGTTGGACATCGCTTTATATAACGTTGAGCTTTCGTCGTTGCCCAATCTTTATATCGTTGGTCACTGAGAAGGAGGAGGGGATGGAAATTAATAGGCGAACAATTATATACATATTTACAATTTATCATACATTAAATTAACGAGAGAAAAAAAAACCTTTGATCTTACGGTCTACTTAATTGAAATCTTAACTTAATCTTAAATCTACCTTAATTACCCTGTCGAATACTGCTGGGGGCGACGTCCGGACTGCAATGTCCGGGCTCGATAGCCGTCGCGTCCACTCTTGACACATCCTCGTCGGTGGCGGGTTCACCTTTTTGTCTAATTTTTCTGACTCCCCACTGATTCTAACTGATCAATTCTAACTCCCGCTAACTGATTCTAAGTGATCTCTTCATCGCTGCGTCCTGCATTTTAAGCACTCCAGGGCGTGTCCTCGACACGTCCCTCGGTCCATCCCTTAGACGGTGATTGGGCGCTCTCTTCTTCACAAATCCTTTTTTGGCTTTGTACCCGGATTAGCCGGGAAATTCCTTTTGTTAATGGTTATTTTGGGATCTCCCGTACGAGATCCGAGATCCTTTATGCAGCTGGCTATATATGATTATCTAAAAGGTACGTAGCCGACAGTATGCAGTTAAGAATAAATGCATTTCTCGGGGGTGGACCGTCATAAAATGTCTCCTAGACCTCCCCAAGAAAGCTGCACGTTCACTTAATTTTAATTGTTTACACGACCCTATTATCCCTGCAAATCCCTTAAAGCAACACACCCCGTTCGTACTAGCAGTTAAGTACTCTATTATTCATTAATACTATGGGGAATTCGCGACACACTAGGCCGGACACATCAACTTCAACACGTTGTCAGATACTCCACAATAAGTTGTAATCAACTACTCTCCACGACTACCAAATGCGAATTTAAGCTTAACCATAATGGCGGCCAAACAAAAACACCCTGTATTAATATTATTTATTAATCGTGCATGTTATCTTTCTTGCAGCTAAAATTATTTACTTCGCCCTTGCGTTCCTGGTCGTGGCCGCATTCCTCAGTGAAGTATCAACGGGTGAGTGAGCATTATAATAAATGATAAATTCTAATTATATATTTCATAAGATTGGCAAGTGGGCGGAGCAAATGCTTTTGTAAGACCAACACGTTAAATTTGCCTACGATACTAATCTAGGGTTAAACCAATGACGTTGTATCTGTCATGTAGAATCTTATTGATTTTTTATTGTGTTATACTCGTATATATAACGTGACACGTGGCTCTGTTAAGTTTCCGTATGCTTTGATAAGTGCTCAGCCATTTTGGAGGCGCAGTTGTTGTTTGACAATCGTTTGAGTGAGTCGATGTGAAAATATCGAGCCGTCATTAAGTATTTGTTTATGAAAGGCAATAAGCCTACGCAAATTAAAGACGAGTCGGACGCTGTGTAAGGGGACTCTGCGCCACCATTTACCACGGTGAAAGCTGGGGCAGCTGAACTTAAACGTGGACGTACCAGCTCGGGTGATAGCACCGACAATAACATCGCTCAATGGTGCTGGACGACCGTCGAAGATTAGAGAGATAGCAGAGGCTGTGAACGTGTCCAAAGAACGTGATTGTCACATACTGAATCAAGATTTAGGCATGAGACGGCTGACCGCACGTTGGGTGCCGCGTTTGCTCACTCCGGACCTAAAACGTGTTATAATGAACATTTCTAACGCTCTATTGACGCAGTTAAGACGCAATAAATCATTAATTACTGTACAGGGTGGCCCAAAACAAGTGAAAACATCTCGTAACACACGAGTTATTTCAAAACACAATACAATTAATTATAATTCTTAATGTCATTTTTTAGTACAATATTTAGCTAATCAGAAATCATCTACACACCCCCTATTGCATCATCTAATGTCCTGTTCGGTGGCCACACGCCTGGCTCGATGAAATTAACATTCTCACGACGGAGAAAGTTGATTGTATTGTATTGATGTCACGATTTCGTTTATATACAAAGTTTAATATGTAAAACTTTAAAATATGTTTAAATATATTAATTAGAAAGATCTCTTTGCTAACCGGATAAGGTGAATTATCAAACTATGCTACGGCGACAATATTTTTAGCGACAAATTTCCGAACCTTTTGATATGAATAGATTTAATCGTTCCGTTATTTGAAAGAGCCATCTACTTTAAAATGTGTTTATTGTGTCCAGCCGGCGAGTGCCCGCTCGTCAGCCAGGTGTACTCGTGCAACCCGTCCTGTCTCCAGGATTCGGACTGCACCTACGGGAAGAAGTGCTGCTCCAACTCGTGCCACACCAAGTCCTGCGTGGAAGGGAAGACGCAGGGATCGTCCGGTTACAAAGGATGTGAGTATGATATCTGTCACAGCTTTGCGCTCGATTTGAAATCTCGGTCGCCGGGCTGTCGGCGGTAAACGGGGTCTCGTTATCCACTTTATCAACTGGTTCATATTATGATGTCATGGAAACGTCTACAATGACATTATCATATATATGAATTAAATTAACCTTTCCTTGCCGAAGCGGGGTGTTCACATACCCCGTAGATCGCTTTAAACTCGATAACTCAATAATAATTCAAACGATTTCATTATTATTTTTTGTAATCTTCAAGGAAATAGTGACGAAAATTTTATCATTTTTTGTTTTTAAAATTTTTAAGCGTATAATGTTTAAGAATATTGTTTTCGGTACAGTGATCTTCGCGCGATACACACTCCTATCGATACCATACGTCTGTGTCTTATCTTTAAGTTATTGTGCTTATTATTTGTTTCACTCTAACTGATGCAGTGGGTAGCCCCATACCACAGATGCGAACGAGGGAAACAGCTATGTCGCTTATCGCGACTCGTTACATTCGGACAAGAGACGTCCGACGAGGCGGTTGGAACCGCGTCGTCAATCATGAACATTTTCTTATCGTTTGTATGTATATTTGGGGGTTAGGACGGTGGTTAAGTGAAAGATAATGTGATTTGGCGTGTGGCGGTTTATTGTGACAGTATGATAAAAACAAGAAAGATATATAATGAAATGAATGAATGAATGATGTAGAAGGTACGTGTATATTACGAAATGAAATGATGTGAAGCGGGTTGGCGGTCTCGCTCGGCGCTTCCGGGCCGGCAAGACCGCCGTCGTGAACCGCTGAAACTGGAGAGACTCTTTAGCGGTGAATTTCGAACCAGGTTTGTAGCAGCAGCCGGCAGCGCTGTCGCTAGCGTCGATGCCGACTGAGATGGCGGTGGATTTGAATTCCGGTCGCTACATATATGATCTGGGGTGTTTCTATACCCCGCTTCGGACCACACGGAACTTCTGACCGCTCATATACATACAAAGATATACATACAAAATCAATTTTATCAAAAAATATTGTTGTTGCGCCACCGGAATTCGAGGCCGGGGAAGGTGCATTATCCAACTATGATACAGCGACAAATTTTCAAACTTTTGATATTAAAAAGATATGAAAGAGATCCAGATTCGAATACCTGTAGCAACAGCAATAATGATTTTATATGTATATCTTTCTAATTAATATATTTAATTAATATTTAAAATATCACAGAGCGTCTGTTCTGAATAGTTACAACTTCACAATAAGAATGTGTTCTCCTAATAAAAACGTTATCAAAGCCCGGAGAGAATGTTTGATAAGGAAAGATGTAAGTCGTAATGTGAAATTGATTTATTTGTTTATTATGTTGTGTTGCAAGCTGAAAATTATCTTATAATAATTCAATATAAAATACATTGTAATATTTTCTGAAAACAGTACAGACATAAGAGAATTTCGATGGGAAAAGTTCATCCTAGTCATAATCTTCGTCCAGTTATTTCTGCATCAATTACCAACGAAGGTCAATCTGTCTTTGCTGGTGTTCGATCTCAACAGCCGCTTGAAAAATACATCTTCTACTGGCGTTTGCGAAACACGTCCAAGATAATCAAGATCGTTCAGGCCCTAGAGGATAGGAAGCCGTAGGGGTAGCTGCTACCTCGGATGGGATGGTCATTAATTCAAAGGCAATATTGTTTTCACATTAGTTCTTACTTATTCACCATTTTATAGTTTTGTTTTTATCTATGCTTGTACTTTTAACATCACTATACGAAGATGATACCATAGGTATCGAAACATGTTGAATCTATATATATATTGTCACGCCGTGGCCTTCATCCGCTGATGGAATCCGGCGCACAACGCCACCAGCTAAACTCAGTCTGTGGGTACCTAAGGGTTGGTGTCAGAATGCCTATCTCAGATGTGTGGGGGAGGTCTCAAACAATAATAACACTACAGTCACATTATTTACACTTTATTCACATAACAGGGTAAAATTGTCTTTGTTACACGCAGAGGGATTCCTAACTTTCCGTGGCCGGACCAAAGCATCGTCTCGTCTTCTGGAGGTTTCCAGTGGACCAATCTTGACGTCAAAGCGAGGACGGTGCTCGTCCCGTTTCCATATTCGCTCGCAGCCTCCCGCTCGTTCCCGTGGAGAGTCCTTTTATTGGCATTCACCGGCAGAACAAGGCCCAAATATCTCTTGTTCTTCCGTGATTATAAAATTCAGTCTTAATTCTCGCCATTTCTCGTTCTTTACACCAATACTCAGATCTCGGCGGAGCGCCGCGGGGCGTCCGCCTCGACACACCTCTCTCTCCGGGCGCTCGTTACCGAGTCCCCCTCCTCTCTCCGACCTCGCTCTACCGGCCGCACCTGCTCGCGTCGGTAGATGTCGCCTTAGGTCTGCGCGCGTGATTTCAAATGTTACAATATATAGATTCAACAAAGCACAGAGACAATCGCTACAAGTGTGTAGACTAAATTTGGAAACGCTTCTCACGTGCACATCTGTGTGTGGCCTGCTCACGCGTTGGAAAACCTTCTAATTTATTCGTATACGAACCATACGGAAAAAACAAACAATATTGTGTATCCGAGAGCGATTCAATAATCAGAATTAAAATACAAACATTTTCTTTCTTTGAGTGACATTGCAACGCATGCCGGGTACTCGCTAGTATATTTATATATATGTGTGAATTAATGTTTGTTTGTTTGTTTGTCCCGTATGCGTTCCTATACCGTTCATCCGATTGCGATCAAACTTTGGTGAGTTGCTGTGCGCACGCCCGCGAAGGTTTCTGAAGTAGTACAACCATTTTACAATAGGTGACGCACGAGCCGTTTCAACAATTGTGTGTATTTCATAAAGATTTGTAGCGGCCAGAATTCAAATCCACCGCCATCTCAGTCGGCATCGACGCTAGCGACAGCGTTGCCGGTTGCTGCCACGAGCCTGGCTCAGAATTCACCGCTAGGCGCTCTCTTGTTTCAGCGTTCTACAGCGGCGGTCTCGCCGGCCCCGGAGCGCCGGCGAGACAGCCAAATTGCTTCACATCATTTCATTTTTTACATTTATTCATTTCATTTTGTCTTTCTTGCTTTTACCATACTGTCATAATAAAATCTCAACACGCGCAAACGAACATCGATCTTTCATTTAACCACCGAAATAACCCCCAAAGATTATTGCCATGAAACTTTGGTGAGTTGCTGTGCGCACGCCCGCGAAAGTTTCTGAATTAGTACAACCATTTTACAACGAGAAAGTTCGCCGAAGAAAGCGATTCAGTTTCATGGCAAACCATATGTCGTGAAATGTGAAATTCGGACACGTTGATTGGCTATTTTTAGGATTCTGTGTGGTGGATTTTCCAAGAATTATCCCTTTTTCTGGCGACTTCTCACAATTTAACAAATGTGTGTATTTCATGTATTTTAGCGACAGTTCGCATGTATTAGGTGTGAACTGTAGGAGTCTTAGATACGTCATGTTTACTGAGATCTCAAAAACAATCCAAAATAAACTATTTGCGTTTAGTCGCGGATTGGTTAAACAAGCTATTTGTGATCCGCGATCGGTTCTCACCGAGATAGTTGGCCAGTCACCGGGATGGCTTGGACAGAAGTTGTTTTTGACTTCATAGTTACATTTGATATGCGCCTTGGTTGTGTCAAACAATCGCGGGGTATTGTGAACGGTTATCAAGTGAAGTTGAAATAGTCTTCACAAAGCATTACTTTCGTTGTCAAATCAACTATGCCACCCAAACGACAGGCTATTGGTCGAGCTACACCTCAAGCACGAAATGAAAAGGTGTCAGGTAAAGGTAAAGGTAAGGTAAAGGAAAAGGTAATCAGAATTAAAATACAAAATATTTTCTTTCTTCGAGTGGCATTGCAACGCACGCCGGGTACTCGCTAGTAATTAATAAATACTTATTAAGGAGAACACATTCTTATTGTGAAGTTGTAATTATTCAGAACAGACGCTCTGTCATATTTTAAATACTAAATTAATGTATTAATTATAAATATATACATATAAAATCAATTTTGTCGAAAAATATTGTTTTCGCGTCACCGGGATTCGAACCTGGATCTCTATTTCCAATCCGGGGAAGTGCACTACCTTTGTGCAATAACGCCAGTATTTTTCTTGACAAATTTTCGAACCTATATATTACATTTTTCAAATTAATACACCTGTCGTTCCATTATTTGAAAGCCATCTACATTATTTTTACAGAATCTCAAATACCTTTGAGTGATCTGATAGCAGACGCCAGAATTATCAATTCATTTTTATTAAATTTTGGACACGTTGATACAACATATATTATTAAGGAAAATACGTTCTTATTGTGAAGTTGTAATTATTCAGAACAGACGTTTTGTGATGTTTTAAATACTAAATTAATGTATTAATTATAAATATATACATATAAAATCAATTTTGTCAAAAAATATTGTTATTGTTGCACTTCCCCGGATTGTAAACAGAGATCCAGGTTCGAATCCCGGTGACGCAAAAACAATATTTTTCGACAAAATTGATTTTATATGTATATATTTATAATTAATACATTAATTTAGTATTTAATAAATAACGCTTTAAACGAAGTATTTTGTATAATTATGAATATAAAATTGAAGAAGTGAAAACATTGTTTCTTTTAAAATAACGTAATCTTTTATTTATAAAAAAGGGCAATTACTTTCGCATCAACGTGTTATAATTATAATTAATTCAAAGTTGGCGTGTGAAAAGTGTCACTAAGTATTTGATTTTCATTTTTTCAGCATCTGGAGGCACCGGTACTTACTGCAACAACGTCAAGTGCAGCGCTCACGAAAAGTGCGCCCTGGACTCCTCCACCAAGAGGATGAAATGCGTCAGGGCCTAACTTCATTCCGCCCGACTGACCACCGCCAGCAGAAAATAAATTCATTAAAAATCATATAACTATGTTTAATTATGTCAAAATAAGATAATCTATGATCAATAAAACAGCACTAAATTTTTTGAATTTTTTTGTATATGTCTAATATTTATAATAATATGAATTAAACTTATTAATTAGAAAGATATAAAACAATATTTTTAAATACTAAATATATACATATAAAATCAATTTTGTTGAAAAATACTGTATACGCGTCAGTGGGATTCGAACCTGGATCTCTATTTTCAATCCGGGGAAGTGCACTACCGACTGTGCTATGACGCCAGTATTTTTCTCGACAAATTTTCGAACCTATATGTTACATTTTTCAAATGAATACACCTGTCGTTCCATTATTTGAAAGATATCTACATTATTTTTACAGAATCTCAAATATTCTGTTGTGAACAATTCCAACTCCACAATAAGAATGTGTTCTCCTAATAATAAAGTTGTATCAATGTGTCCAAAATTTAATAAAAATGAATTGATAATTCTGGCGTCTGCTGTCAGATCACTCAAAGGTAAAAATAAGGCAGATGGCTCTTTCCAATAATGGAACGACAGGTGTGTTCATTTGAAAAAGTGTATATATGTAGTCATGAAAAATACTGGCGTTATAACATAATTGGTAGTGTACTTCCCCGGATTGGAAATAGAGATCCAGGTTCGAATCCCGGTGACGCAAAAGCAGTATTTTTCGACAAAATTGATTTTATATGTATATATTTCTAATTAATATATTTAATTAGTATTTAAAATATCACAGACCGTCTGTTCTGAATAATTACAACTTCACAATAAGAATGTGTTCTCCTTTATAACAATATTTTTCGATAAAATTGATTTTGTGTATATATCTTTCTAATTAATATTTGGGGGTTAGGACGGTGGTTAAATGAAAGATAAATGATTTGGCGTGTTGAAGCTTTATTATGACAGTATGATGAAAACAGATAGAAATAAAGAATGCAATGAACGAATGTGAAATGAAATGATGTGAAGCGGGTTGGCGGTCTCGCTCGGCTCTCGCGAGCCGGCAAGACCGCCGTTGCGAAACGCTGAAACTAGTGAGACTGCCCGGCGGTGAATTTCGAGCCAGGCTTGTAGCAGCAGCCGGCAGCGCTGTCGCTAGCGTCGATGCCGACTGAGATGGCGGTGGATTTGAATTCCGGTCGCTACAAATATATTTAATTAATATTTCAAATACCACAGTCCTGTGTTCTGAATAATTACAACTTCACAATAAGAATGTGTTCTGCTAATAATAATTTAGCGCATTAATACAATTTTATAGCACGCGAAAAATACATCTAATATTCGCGGTCTTTCTTATAAGGCCTGTATCGTGTTAATTATGGCAAATAACATTCAGTTCATTAGTTTTAAATGAGTATAAAGGTGCTATCTAATAGTTTATAAAAAAAAAGTCTAGTCTAGTGTATGACTTATGATATAAACGAATAAAGTAAACCCACGTTTTCGTAAAAAACGCGAAAATATGAATTATCATTGAAAATAGCTACTTAATGACATAAAAAAAAAATTGAATTAGGTTTTACCCTAGGACACCGCCAGTCACTACTTTCGTATGTGACGCATAGATGGCACCAAAAATAAATCGTATCAAACTTATGAATAAAATATTCCTGGAACACAACCAATTTGACACCTTTAGTGTGTTACGTCTAGATGGCACTGCAAATAAGTCGAAAGAATAATAAAAAAAATCACGATAGGTATACAAAATTCTATACCAATTGCAATATGCATATTCGAATTATTAAAATTTTTATTTTTATTGCGAAGTTGTAATTAATTATTCAGAACATAGCTCTGTAATATTTTATTAATTAGAAATATATACATATAAAATCAACTTTATCGAAAAATATTGTTATTGCGCCTCCGGGATTCGAACCTGGATCTCTTTCCAAACCGGGGAAGGTGCATTATCCAACTACGCTACAGCAACGATTTTTTTAGCGACAAATTTTCGAACCTACATTTTTGATATGAATACATTTAATCGTTCCATTATTTTCAAAGAGCCGTCTACCTTATTTTTACGGAATCTCAAATACCTTTGAGTAATCTGATAGCGGACATAATTTATTCTGTAGCATAGTTGGATAATGCACCTTCCCCGGTTTGGAAAGAGATCCAGGTTCGAATCCCGATAGCGCAACAATATTTTTCGATAATTTTGATTTTATATGTATATCTTTCTAATTAATATATTTAATTCATATTTTAATAACTTATTTTTTTCATCCTTAGATACTTAGAAAGACTACAGTATAATTTTCTTTGAGATAAAATTTAAAATGACACATACATGGAAGAACTGATTTGTTCCTGCCCTGAAAAAATAATGAAACGCGTGTTTATGTATGCATTGTGACGATACCATCTCGAAAGTAAAAACCATTGCGTACATATGTCATCCATCATAACCTGTCATAAGAAGAGGATCTTCTTTTAAAATCAAATTTGATATTATTTCTTAAATTAACAATGTAATTTAACTCTGCTAACAATACCTGGATAATCATTTAAAAATTCTTACTTCAGCAGCAAGAAGTCGATCGAATGTAGATCATTGGGTTGTAATATATTTGCATCTGGAAAGAATAGAGTATGATGTTAATTTAAACAAGTTTACAATGGAACAGAAAAACGAAAAACCTTAGAAATATTATATGTGATGAAACGTCACTGGAGAATATTGTAATTAAAGGCATATAACTATAATATAAGTCTTATTTACTGCAATGTCTCTAAAAAGAAATTGACATAGTTCTATTACACCAATATTTCTGTTTTTATATTGAATTGGATATAAATAAATATACCTCTAGATATAAGAAAAAATTACAACAGTCTTGTGTTTAAATGTAATTTTTTCTAAAAATGGACATGTTAGGGTTGTTTAATACCTTTGTAAACTAAAATGATGAAGAAATAAATGGATGAAAAACATATTATATACAGGGTAGTATATGTGTAATGACAACGTTTTTTTCTGCTTTGTCATTAAAACATCAAAACAAGTTCCTACTTCGGTCGACTATTACAGAAAAACAATTTTCAGATTTGTCAACCTGCGATCCACCATCTTGTTTACTCGCTGTCAACTGGCAGTACTGTTCCTCGGCTGATGTTCCGTAATGTCAGTACAATCGTTTATTTTTGTTTAAATCGCCGTGTTTCTTCAAATCCTCGAGTGACCGCGCGCGCTAAGTGTTCAATACCAGCGTCGTCACGTCGCGCGCGTCCCAGAACAGTGACAAGTGCCCGCAGGATACTAATCAACCCGCAAAAGTGACATGTTAATATGTTTAGTGAACATGAAAATATGGCGGACCTGACATACTACCTATTGTGTTTACGAAAGTAAATGTTTTCGCACGCGAAGCGGAGAGGACAGCGCTGTTATTCAGTAGCAAAACAGGTATACGTTAGAAATAATTCGCGTTACATTCTCCCAGGCTTCATTGTCGCGTCTTTTTTATCATAGTTTCTGATAACGGTAATATTTTCTCGTCGCGATTTTTGCTTCCGTAGCGAAGATTACTGAATGTATCCGTCTGCGAATGGACGAGTTTCGTCGTGTTTGGACGTCAAATGTGTGCGAGAATCTGTTTGAAAGTTTGTTTTCGCAGTTTTCTCTTGTTTTGGTCGAGTGTGACATTTGGCCTGCCGCTGATCACTATGTAGGTCATACACACGGAAGGGCGCCGTGTACGCGCGCGGCCACCGATGTGTGCGTGAGGGACCGCTCTACTCTCGCGCGGAGATTCGAGGGTGGATGGACGCGGATCCGTGTCAATAGGTCATCGCTGACATCTCCAACTTCGCGTGACGTCACGCCTCCATTCAAAATTCGAATAAACCAAACATTCGAAAACAAAAGAACATCGATTTTCGCAAAACACACATCTGTCAAAAAAATTATTTTGCGACTACCGACCGCCACATCTCCCTGTAAACAAGGCAGTTTTGCAAATAAACACGCGTAATATATTCTTTATACACCATTCAATTAATTACTCAGTGATATAATCTCTTTGAAATGGACAATCTAATTGCAATTGATCATTTGTTTAGTTTTTATGCGAGACCTTGCAGTCTAATCTCTAGCTCAACTTGACTGTTGGTAAATCTTGTTTGGTGTCGTGGCAAGATACTCTTCTTGTAATCAAATGGTTGGGGGTTTGTGCCCCTATGAGTTAGTACTATTTTCACGGCACAAGCGCGCCAAGCTCAGTTTGAAAATATTGACAACATATATCGCTATTTAAAAAAGTATAAATGCATATTAAAAATGTTAGAATTATTACAATTTTCAATGTTTACTATGCATAAAATCAGTGTACTGTTTGGAGGATATTCTTATTTTTATTAATCAAGATAATGTTACAATATTCGCGTAGCATTTTATCACTTTTAACACAAAATATATTTATCTTCTACAATGTCACTAATCCTCTCAATTTTCCGCCTCGATACACTCTCTTCTTCTGTCCATTTCCGATGATATTCCGACGGCGTATCCTCGGCAACGTTTTTCACATTGTCGCCCCTGCGGAGACTCGATCTTCCGATCAATCTTCTCCCCCTGGATTTCTATTAAATATACTTACCATCACGCCGCGCCGCACTTTTCTGTCCTGACACAATTCTCACCACATCCACGTTCATACAAGCTCGTCGGATATTATGGCTCCTGACAGGACCATCTGGTTTACCTGGTCGTGCCAAGTCTCCATCTATTTCTGGTGCCATCAACACTTGTGTCATATATCCATCCTTCTTATCATTCTCTCCTCATTCATCCGTTCCATATGACCAAACCACATAAGCAATCACTTTTTAATCTTATTCAATGTGCTAATTTCTTCATTACTTTACTCTGTCATAAATGAATCTGCTTAAGTGATCTCATTTCAGCAACATTTGAATATATCCAAGAACACAATTACTGGATTTTTACCTACAAGGGCACTGTTATTAAATAAATATCAGATATCTCATAAAGACAATGCTATATTATTATATATATATATATATATATATATATATATATATAATGTTCACCAATCTCACCCCTCAATATTCATATTTATCAAATTTTTAACAATTCTATATATGTTATTACATGGACTCGTTTCGAGTACCACTACAACATCGCCATATATAGAATATTTAAAAATTTGATAAATATGAAGATTGAATATCATTCCTTTAAAATATAATAAAATAACTTTGTCTCTATGAGATATCTGATATTTATTTATTTGATCTCATTTCTGCTGCATTCAGTCTAATTTCGTTCCTCTTCTGCCAGCTCAAGGCATCGTTCATCACACCGGGACTCCATTGTGTACCGCTAGTCTCGCCTCAGTTGACAAGTTCCCATTGGCTATAATTCCATTCAAAGCGCTGTTCACTTTATTCCCTGAAGTCACCCTCCTTTCGATATCTTTCCTAGTCTTTTCGTTTTAGATAGATTTTACTGTATTAGAATGGATAACTTTCAAAGATATTCTTGTGCTTCTCGCAACATGGCTCACCCGCTACCGTTGTCTGCGCTTTCTCCTTAAGTTAAAATAACATTATTGAAATCTCTGGTCCGCAGCACACCGGAGTACTGTAACATAATCTGATCACCCAACTATGAAATCCACAATATAAGAAAGTATCTAGAGAAAGTTTTTACCGATTTTATCTTACCGCTGTGAGCCAGCCGAAGATCTTGCTGATAACAAGGCTAAACTGAGTGTCAGCAAACCTAAAGTGCCGGTGTTGAAGAGTGTGACTGTGTGTGAAGTAATAAGGCTCAGTATTAGAATATGTCCAAGAACACACAATTACTGGATTTTCACCTACAAAGGCACTAAATACTAATTTTTAATGTATTAATTATAAATATATACATATAAAATCAATTTTTTCGAAAAATATTGTTTTTGCGCTACCGGGATTCGAACCTGTATCTCTATTTCCAATCCTGAGAAGTACACTACCAATTGTGTTATAGCACCTGTATTTTTCATGATAAATTTTCGAACCTATATTTTACATTTTTTCAAATGAATACATCTGTTGCTCCATTATTTGAAGGCAATCTACATTGTTTAAAATTAGTATTTAAAATATCACAGAGCTGTGTTCTGAATAATTACAACTTCACAATAAGAATGTGTTCTCCTTAATAATACAAAGGCACTGTTAATTACCAATATTTCCATATATTTTCCATTAAAATATAATAAAAAATAGCTTTGTCTCTTTGAGATATCTATGATTTGTTTAATAACAGTGCCTTTGTAGGTGAAAATTCAGTAATTGTGTGTTCTTGGACATATTCTAATATTGCTAATAATATACTGGTCAACATAAGAAAATATATAAAATTGAAAAATATTATTTTTTCAGGCGTTAGTATATATAATGTGTTAAAAACATTTTACAGATAAAGAATATTGCTTTAAATAATTAGATTCTCTTTGTGACATATATGCTGTTTCGGGGAAATTAATTATCTAATTTTGTCCATAGATGGCGATAGTGTAGTGGTACTCCAAGTGAGTCCACATATTGACATATATACAACTTTCAAAAATTTGATAGGTATGGAGATTGATTAATTAATGGTGAGAATGGTGAACGTTATATTTATATAAAGTGATCATTTAAGCCAGCCAAAGACAGGTTGTGAGCCCTGTAATTACCCATACTTCCATATATTTCCATTAAATGTAATAAAAAATAGCTTTGGCTCTATGAGATATCTATTATTTGTTTATTAAAACTCACACTTAGGGGCGGTTGCGTGATTAGTGGTAAATTTTTATATATTAATTAGAAAGATATACATAAAGGTGTCCAGTGGAAAAATTTCAAGATTAAATTGTAATTGCTCATAGACCATCAGGGTGAGGTAAGTGGGAGGGGTATTGTTTGACACGCGTTATATGCGTATTTGCCAATCGCAATGGGTCGCTGGTCGGGAGCGTGTCGCGCTTTTTGTACTCACTTTAATATTCGGCGTGTGAATGATGAGCCGAACACGCAACTCATCCGGTGCCGGGTTCAAAAGTTCAGACAAAAAGGGGTGACGGTTAACCGTACTCCTTTGGGGCCGTCGGCGTCGGCAGCGACGCCGGAACATGTGGCTCAAATTCGAGATGAAATTATGCGCAATCCGCGTAAATCGATAAGGAAAATTGTACTGGAATAAAATAATCAACTGTGCACATTATTTTGAAAAAGAAACTACAGTTTCACCCATATAAACTGCAAATCTGCAGTTTCTCAACGAAAATGACTATTCTTTACTTAAAACCTTAGCGAGAACGGTGCTGGAACGATGGCATTTAGACGATATTGTTTGTAAAACGTAAAATCTGCATTGTTAAACTCCATTTTGTATAAATAAAATATGAGAATAACTTTGGAGTTTTTTTTTAAATTTTATATTGAACTTGAACATTTTCCGCTGGACATCATGTGTAAAACAGTTTACTGTCGGTATCTGCTCTTCCTAATTTCAACAACCAATTTGAAACACCCCCTTTAAAAACCTTAATGTCAGTTAAAGTTCTAATTTTATTTCCAATTTGATTGTGTATTCTGGGAGCTTAAAAAGCGAATAATCTTTGACCAAAAGTTCAAAAAACTCTACGGCGTCTTTCCTTACCTATGTCACACTGTCAAATGTGACACAAATGTTTAGTCTGTATTGATAATATAATGTGGTCGATCCTGTTGTAAGAATTATAAGTTTGCACTCTGGACAGTGCCTGTCGTGCGTGCAATAACCGAAGCGTGTTGTTTCCAGGAGTCCGGGTGGATGCGGAGCGCGGCGCGTGGCGGGGAGGAAGTGCCGCCACTCGCATGAGACCCTCCGACACTTCAGAGGGTAAACATCGCACATTCCTGCATTGATAATCCCCATCTATTACTAACCCGTTATCTCCATTATTTTACCAACTAATTCATATTAGACTTTGGTTTAACACTGCGTGGCTTCTCGATTGATCATATTTTCATATCCTCACTAAAGTATATCTATCATCCATTAAATTTCAGTTTCATAAATTTTTTTATGAAATATCATTTTATTTTTGTTAAAGTGCGATTTTTCAGAACGCAGTTCCGTGATAATTAAAACAAATTAAATGTATTAATTAGAAAGATATACATATAAAATCAATCTTATCGAAAAATATTGCTGTTGCTACCGAGTTTGCAATCTGGAGAATGTGCATTAACCGATTATACTATACCAACACAGTGCTTTTATGATAAATTTTCAAACCTATATGTTACACTTTACAAATTAATACATCTATCGTTCCATTATTTGAAATTTGTCATCAAAGCACCGTGTTGGTATAGCATAATCGGTTAATGTACGTTCCCCGGATTGGAAGAGATCCGTCCCGGTAGTGACAACAATATTTTTCGATCAAATTGATTTTATATATATATACCTTTCTAATGAATACATTTAATTAGTATTTAAAATATCACAGAACTGTGTTCTGAATAATTACAACTTCACAATAAGAATGCGTTCTCCTTAATTTAAATAAATCACTTTTAAGATACATAGGACATATCTATCAGAAAAATATAACCCGGAACATTATATCGCCGGTAGGACCCATGTTTGACAGAGACACAATACATTTTGTATTGATACTTTTCCATTGCTAATATGAACTAAACATTTTTAAATCCACCGCAGCTAAAAATAGAATTATATAATTTTATGTATGTGAATGTGTGAATATTATAAAAAACTAGAGACCAATTTTGTTCTTACTACTGTTGAGGCAGGTTGGAGAACCTGATTCCGATGTTCAGAGCAGTTTCCTTTAAAGTCCATTCAGTGATTCAATCGTTTGCTTTATGAAGACCTCGTCGAGTGTCTCCCATTTTTCTCTGTCCATTAATACTAGCTATAACGTAACTTAAGAATATGAAAATATCTAGCATGTACATATATATTTTATCCAATACTCATTTTTTTTCTTTGTGACGTCGTTACTGACACAGTGTGCGGTGTGTTGCAGGGTCCGTGTGGTGCTGCCCGGTGTTGGGACTGCTGTGTTGCCGCCGTGACCCCATGGGAGCCGGCCTGTCGCAGACTCAGGTATGAAACTTCATTGTACATTATTCTTTCCGATGCGACCGGTATAATATTATATATATTTTGTTATTGTAATCGTTTGATTGTGGGCATGTCGTGAATGATGCGAGGAGTGGGCTCTCCGTACAAACTTTACAGTCTGAAGTCAAGACTCATTCCGATATTATACCTGGTCACAATCCAATATCTGAGGCAGTCTACCGTTCGTTCCCAAAGTTCCAAGTTCTTTAATCTCGTCGATTCTCCGGATATCCGAGGGCAGAAAACTGATTAGATGATCAATGCTTCGCTGGAGAGACAGTGAATAAGGTCGCCAAGGATTAACTAATGGTGGAGATACGAGATTTGGACTGTACTGCTGTTGAAGTAAAATAATCGTTTAATATTGGGTTTTTTTTTAATACAAAAATCAATTTTATCCAAAAATATTGTTGTTGCTACCGGATTCGAACCTGGATCTCTTCCAATCTGGGGAACGTGTATTAACTGATTATGCTATAGCACCACAGTGCATTGACGACAAATTTTCTAGCTGTGTGTTACACTTCTCAAATTAATACATCTATCGTTCCATTATTTGGAAGCTATCTTCTTTATTTTTACGGAATCTCAAAATACCTTTGAGTAAACCAATTTATTAAATTTTAGACACATTGATACAACTTATATATTATTAAGGAGAACTCTCTTATAATCTGGGGAAATTGCATTATCCAATTATGCTACATTGATGACAATTTTTGGAACCTATATGTTACACTTTTTAAATTGATATGTCCATCGTCAATGCAATGTGTTTGCAATTTCCCCAGATTAGAAGTGATCCAGGTTTCAGATTAGAAGATATCCAACAACAATATTTTTTGATAAAATTGATTTCTAATTAATACATTTAATTAATATTTAAAATATCACAGAGCTACGTTCTGAATAATTACAACTTCACAATAAGAATGCGTTCTCCTTAATAATATTGATTGACGAGAGAGGGACTGCACTTTTCTAAATTAATAGTTAAAAATAAAATAATAATTTAATGGCTGAATAAGATATTACGTTACCTCTGTAATGATTAGATCTGTCAGAGAATGGTGATATACCACCAATTTGTATGAGGTGTATTTTGAGTAAAAAATATTCAAACAAATCATTTAAGAAACCCGATTACTTTGTTATAAATATGTTTGTATCGCATTTATAATATGAGCGTGCTTTCAGGATGGCGCGCTGGTGGCGTCACAGGCAACCCAGCCCATCACAATGGCGGAGGTTGTCAGGTGAGAAAAACATCTATCATCAGTTTACAGACATCTCCGGGTCCCGTAAGTTTTCACCCCCTACCCCTCCCCCCTCACCATCGTCTTAAGAGGCAGCCGGACACGATCCACAAAGATAATTCTATTATGAAAAATATTGAATTTTCACAATAAAATTTGCAAAAAGATACGAAGGCATTACACAAAATTGACTGAAAAAAAAATCATTGCTGTTCTCCCATTCCACGCGCATCCTGATTGTGTAGTATTTTTTTAATTGAATACGGCACAAAAATGAAACGGACAAGCCGCATCGTAAATGCAATCGTCCAGTGGTATCCGAGAAGAATCAAGAAGCCGACAAGCCACCCAAAAATTTACTGTAAGTATTACTTACTTACCATTGTGCCGTTTTTCCGCGGGGGTAGGCAAAGAGGATAGAGCGCCAAACTCCTCTGTCCTGACACACAATTCTCGCCTCATCCACATTCATATAAGCTCGTCAGTTATTGTGGCTTCTAACAGGACCATCCTCCATTATTTGGTTTACCTGGTCATGCCAAGTCATCTGCGAACGTCCTATATTTTTGAGGCCATCAACACTTGTGTCATATATCCTTCTTACCATTCTCTCCTCATTCATTCATTCCATATGACTGTAGTTTAGCTTATGTAGATAAGCGATCATTTTTTAATCTTATTCAGTATGCTAATATACGCCTGAGTGATCTCATTTCCACTGCATTCAGTCTACTTTCATTCCTCTTCTGTCAGCTCCAAGCCTCACTTCCATACATCAGTGTCGATACCAGGACTCCATTGTGCACCGCTAGTCTCGCCTCGGTTGATAAGTTCCCGTTAGATATAATTCCATTCAAAGTGCCGCTCACTTTGTTCCCTGCAGCCACCCTCCTTTCCGTTTCTATCGAACATACTTCCCAAATACACAAACGCATCTACTTGTTCCAAACACTCATCACCTCCGAGTATTTAGCTTTCCTCCTTGAATACCATCACTTTCCATTTGTTGACATTTATCATGAGGTCGCTTTCCTTGCATGCATCGTACATTCTACGTACTAGACTCTGTAAAGTATTAAAAATAAATAGATACTTGGGAGGCCTTCATCTGGCAGTGGATAGAAAATGGCATATTTTTACTAATTTTGAATGTTTTACAAATAAATCTAATTAGAAAAATATATAAAACAAATCTACCTTTTGTAAAAATATAATTGCTTCCGGAACTTTCTATTGCTGGTAGAATGCTTAAACTATAGTAACAACCTTATTGCTCTGTATATATTATTCCTTTAGTGAGACTAATAATTCAGTAATGTAGTTTATGTTCAACCAACAGAAGATGAAAAATGTCCAACATAGTCATCGCCATGTTTGTGTTGTGTCACCGCAGGGAGCGCAAGCGCAAGATGAACGGCGGGCTCGCCACGCTGAGGCGCCGCTTGCTGGCGGGCCGGCGAGGGGCTCGCGGCCCGCGCTCCTCCGACCCGGCCGCGCCGCTGCGGGACCTGCTACGCGAATGGTCGCCCATAGAGGTCAGCTTTCTCCTTCTCTATTTGCTGCATGTGTTAAACCACAATCTTTTGCCGATCTGCGTCCAGTGTTTAAAATCAACCTTCCCTTTCTAATATTAATTATTTAAAACTTTGTTTTTAACCGCAACAACTCGCAATACAATAAACATTTTAATAATATTAATATTCATACATGATACTTATTTATCTTCCGGATCAGGTGGGCGCCCTGCTGGAAGAGTACGAAGCGTTGGCCGCCCTGAGGGATCTGTGCGTGCAGGCAGAGCTGGCGAGACCGCCGGCCGCGGCACTCCGCGGAGACCTGGCCACGCTCTATGATCACAGGTAGTTGCTCACGAGATTATTGTCGAGTATATATTTACCGCACCCAACTCCCATCTATACACCGGGTGTGTAGCATCTCGCAAACTCTTCAGAAGGCCGGTGACCAGTTTTCGGCGGCGGTGGAAAGCCAGTTGGGTCGTTAGATACGTTTAATAATGCAACATCTTCTATTTTTCTTTTGTTTGATCTCGGTATCGATGCTAAGATTTACCTACCTTTTCAGGATATGTCCCGATGCGGAGCTGATATTCAAGGGGTCCTGCTTTCCGGTGCACCGGGCCATCCTGTCCGCCAGGTGTCCCTATTTCAGAGAGCTGCTCAACGGCTACCCGAGGTCTGTTTACTCATATTGTATGGAAAATATATTTATTCTATATTTAATTTTTCCAAATAGTTTGCCTGCTACATATGATACAATAAAAGAACTAGCATTTGCTATTCTGACAATCTTTGGCTCCACCTATTTATGCGAATAAACACTATCTTCCTTGAATCAAATAAAAAATAAGTTAAGAAGATAATTAACCAATGATAATTTATAATCGTGCCTAGATGATAGCGGGATTAGAAGAAATGATGTGTTTGATTTATTGTGTCGATTAACAATTGAGTAACATAAGAAAAAATTAAAGATTTATATCCGACGACAGTTGAAGATCCCACTTTACACACACCCACGTTACCACAGTTACATTGCAAGTTTTAAACAAAATTTCAGTTTGTTTTCAGGTGAAACTGTGTATGTAAGGAAATATAAGACTCGAATGAGGCTTCCCCGGGTGAAATGTGTTGCGAAATTACCTAGAGATATTAAAAACACGTTGGACTCACTTATGTGTATAAGACACGCGATCTCACTACTTTGTTGTTTTTTTTCATTCACTAACATAATGACACTGACGTAGTACACACGCCACTGAATATGTACAATATTTGCAAAATTATTTTGTGGCAACATATTATATAAATACGTAATAAGATAACACTGTTTAATACCAATATTTATTGATACATCAACGTGTTTCAAGACCTACGGTCCCTTCTTCAGGAGACAATGTATAATAATAAACAAAACTGTTATAATATAGATTAGAAATTAGAATTAAATATTATAAATAATCAAATTTGTTTCCACAGTAGTCGCTAATTACTTAGTTAATTAATTAGTTACTTAAAAAAATATATGTTAATTTATAATACCCGGTATTCATTACATTAGATGTCAAAACAGCTAAAGAACACTATTTGAACTTGATATCAAAATGCAGACAAATCAGTACCTTAACAAAATACAGTCGATATTTGAATATGTTATTAAACAAATAATAGATATCTATTTTTTATTAATTAAGTATGTGTAATTACAGGGCTCACGACCCGTCTTCGGCTGGCTCTTAAGTGATCACTTTTATCACAGTCGTATTGTTTTTCAGTGTGGGCGCTCGCGTGTGTCTGGACTCGCCGCTGCCCCCGCAGGTGGACACGGCGGCGCTGGACGGTCTCCTGCGCTTCCTGTATGCCGGAGAGCCCGCACCGCAGCCGTGCGGTAAGCCCTTTACATCACTCCCGCTTTTATACTGCATACCCTACTGCTCATTTATAGAGGATATTTTAAAACAACAATTACCGCTTAATACAGACGGGGAGAGTTGCGACCCGTCCAACAGGCGCCGGCAGGCGGCCAGCAGCGTTCCGGATTGCTGCCCCAACCTGAACGACGCTCAGCGAAGTCAACACGGTGACTATTGCATTTTCATTAATTAATACCCATTTATTTTAAAAAATTCTGTTCTTTTAAAAATAATGCTTGCTCCCTGCAGGCCGGCTGACGCTGGACGTGGTGTCTGCCAACGGCACGGCGCAGCGGCACGCCCGCGGTCCCGAGCCCGCCATGCTGCGCCGCCTCGCCCAGGAGCTGGGCGCCCAACCTGCGGCGCTGCACAGAGATATGCGCCATCTGCTAGACACGGGTGAGCACCGCTTGCAATTCCAGTCAATGAGTGATAAGTGAATTTGAGTGGAGTGCCGTTCGCAATATTTCGGTGTATTTATTTTAATATAATACATAATATAACTTTTTAGTGTGTGCTATAAGATAAAATTAATTCAAATAAACAAGATATGAAAAATAATAATGTAGTTAACAATCTTGTTTTCAATTTATATTTGATACCGGCGAATGTATCCCAACTGGTGATGAGAAGAAATGCTACTTTGAGTCACTGGTGTGATTGTGATTGATATTTGATAATATCAGTGATTGAAAACTGTGACTGTGATCACAGTTAATACGCATGCGTCTAACATGCATTCTGGGTCTCCTATATTCATCCATTTTGTTTTCCGCAGCGGAGTTTGCGGACGCATCGCTTGTGTTCACGTGGGAGCCTCCCGCGCCGCCACCCGCCGCGCCCCCCGTCCCCGAGGGCCAGCAGCCGGCGCAGCAGAACAGCTGGGACTATGGCTTCCGGCCGCGCCTGGAACTGCCATGCCACCGGGCCGTGCTCAGTGCGCGTTCGCCCTTTTTCAGGTGCGTATGCAACGATTGTTAAAAATGTCTATATGTTGTATGTTATGGTTTCTTGCCTCAAGAAATGGAGCTGCTCATTCGTAGTCGATACCTGAACCTTGAGGAGACAGGGGAGTAATGACTGTGTGTAAGCTCTACACGTGTGTGTGCTTGTGTTATATATTATTTTTTAAATTCAAATATACATATGTTCCGTCTTTTTAAACGTGTTCATGGATCACCGGTTGCCATGTGCGCGTTTTTGAACATAACATACGTAGATATAACAATTCCTGTCCATTACCTTCCTATTATCCCCTTCCCTATACCTAGAGCAAGACTTACCATTGAAGAGCATTGCCTGCCGCCAAGTTATTTCCGCCATGTGGGAACGAAAAATTGACTTGTGATTTATCATCCTGCCGTGTGGAGTTGATGGTGTACTGCGCATCTTGCTATCGTGCCTGTGTGTCACACCTTCAGCCATCAACAAAGTGTGGGTTGTGTTCCCTAAATTCCTTCCGTTCGTCCTTTTCCACTTTTGGTTTCATTTCAACATCTCCGATGTGTGAATTTCAATTGGATTGCAGGAGCGTGATACAGCGGCGCTGCCGGCAGCAGGCCAACGAGTCCTCGTCCACTGTGAAGATCGTACTGGACGAGAGGGTGATCCCGCACAAGTACGCCCGTGTGCTGCTGCATGCCGTTTACACCGACCAGGTGAGCTATCCTCGGAGTTATACAGTAAAAAATCATTGTTTAATAAGACGGTAATATATAAGGTTTGTGATAATTATTTTCCAGGTGGACCTAAACCTGGTGATGCGCGGCGGAGGCTCTATCTTCGGCTGCTCCATCCTGGGTAGCCACGGTTCCAGTCTCGGAGAAGTAATCCAATAAATTATTTTAATATAGCATTGAATAGTTGGATGGATATAAATGAAACAATGTTATAACTCTACTTGAGTTCATTAGCACTATGAAATATTAAAACTTTTAAGTTTAACTTAACTTTAAAGCAATATTTGAATACGTCCAAGAACACACAATTACATTTTATTAATTTTAATTAGATTCTTATTGTGACATATGCTGTTTCAAGGAAATAAATTATCAAATTTAGTCCATAGATGGCGATAATGTAGTGGTACTTGAAGTGTTTCTACATATTAACATATATACAACTTTCAAAAATTATATATAATATGGAGATTGATTAATAGATGAGAACGGTGAACATTATATTTATATATAGCCGAAGACAGGTCGTTAGCCCCGCAATTATCCTTAAATATAATAAAAAAATAGCTTCGTCTCTATGAGATATCTATTATTTATTTTTTAATACTTCACCTGTCGATGAGAGTCACTGTTTTTCTCGAAACTCGAGTAGTGCTAATTAAATCGTGTAGAGTTATAACATTGTTTCATTTATATCCACCAATTACGATGAAACTCTACAGAGATATCGTCGATTCTATCAATAATATCATTGAGTAGATATAGAGTTAATATCAAATATTAACATTTGCATTTTTAATTGTTTTATTTATTTATTAATTCTTAATCTGATGCATATATAAATATTTACAAAATGTAACAGACCTACTTCACAATTAAATTACAAATCAATGTTTTTAAATAAATACGAATCGGTCCAGCGAGACGTGTATAATCACAATTTCAAATTTAACATACTCCAACATTTTTATGCTGTTTTCTTTGCTCAGGCGCAAGCTTTGACGGGCAACCAGCAGAGCGCGTCGGCGTGCGCCCGCAGCAACTCCAGCGGTAACGTCGCCACGCACGCGCCTTCGCCGCTCGAGGAGGCCATGGAACTGTATGAGATTGGAAGGTGGGTGCATTTCATATTATTGTTATCTTGTTTTAATTTTAAAGTCCTGTTTTCAATTTCCAATCCATCAGCATGCAATACTACATTTTTATCTGTCACCGTTTTCTGCGCAGATTTCTAGAGCTGGACATTCTCAGCCAGGGCTGCGAGGACATCATAGCCGAGCGCCTGAGCGCCAGCAGTCTGGCAGCTGTCCTCAAGTGGTCGTCGCAGCCCCACGGCTCGCGATGGGTCCACAGGTATGTGAAAACCCCTTCATAATGTCAAAAAATTTTAATAATAATAATTTAATCTCCTGATAAGATTCCTTAGTTGGGATTTGCGGTTCACAACCTTCTTATACTTTCTTTCGTAGACAAGTGTCTCCTAGTGCCTACACACACATTTGGCCCCCGCCTGTCACTCTGTCATCATTCCATAGACAGATAAGCAAATAACGGCCTTTACTTTATGTATGTACAATCATATTCAGAGGCGTAGCTAGAGTATTTGGTGGCCCCCTAGTCTGGCCACGTTTGCCATTCCTTAAACCCCCTTAGCTAAGCCTCTGATCATATTTTCTAACAATATTGTTACAAACCTTGTTATAAAGTCTCACTGTTAGACTTTTATCGGCATCTGCATTTGACAGGTATTTGCAAAAATAAATAAAGCGGTTTGTGTCTTGGCGTGTGGCATGTTGCATAATATAATATGCATATTAAAGTTACATTTCGGTTACAAATCGGATCCCTCAGAACGAAGACCTATTAAGAAATTAAAGGAATCTTGGGCATTTCTGGGTTTTTTTTAGGGTGTGGGTCTCTCGCTAGGGGTTTCTGAGATGGACGATGCCGGGAAGAGAAGTGGCTTAAATTTGATGTCTACCCTTCCCTTTTGGGGGGTGCATGACTTCTATAGCTTCTCTCTGGCAGCCCTCTGAATTGAATGGGATAATGAATCATGTCAAATTGTACAGGTATGGCTCTAGTACGATGATACCGGGACCAACCTATGATGGTATTAAGATGTTAATATCTGAATGTAATTTTTAAAAAGGTGATATTGAAGAATCGAAACGAGAGTCTCAAAAAGATTTCGAGATGGGCTATAAATAAGTAAACAAAGTTACATTTTGTGAAAAAAAAGTTTTAAAAAACACAATTTAAAACGCGATTTCTTATCAGATGCTTTAACTGCTGTGCCACAACTGCGTGAATGTTATCTATTACACATTAGTAAGAACATCAATTTTATATTCCTTCATTGAAAAAAATAACTTTCAGTTATCAAGGGCACTAGCATCCGTGTTCTCCTGCATCATTTTTCATGTATTTTTACAGGCAAGCGCTGCGATACCTGCGCGAGGAGTTCCTGTCCGTGGCGGCCGGGCCAGCCCTGCTGCAGTTGGAAGCCGCGCATCTGCAGCACGCGCTCCGATGCCCGTTTTTACAAGCCTCCGAACTGGACGCTCTGAGAGCTGCCTTGCGCTGGGGCGAGCACCGCCTGGTCAAGCGGATGGAGGACCGAGGTGACCTCTCCGTGTTTCTTATTTATATTTTATATCATTGTATTATTCAAAACTGTACCCATAAATCTAAAATCGTTATTCAAAAATAGTTTTGGACCAGATTTGGTCAATTATAATGTTACCACGTAGAAAGTTAAATAAGGATAACAAAGTCTGAATCTGTCCGACTTAAAAATTTCAGGTTTTCAAAAAAGGAAAAGACGGCTAAAATTTCAACTCGTAGAACTACTTTATCCACTCTGCAATGTTGTCCGCATTCAAATAAAATTTAACAAATTATTGTTTTTTAAATCATCGTTAGCATTTCTTCATTAATATCACGAATATAGATGGATGCTATCTGCGAGAGATTTGCAGACAAAGAAAGCTATAGGGACAGAAAATCAATGCTCAATTACGCTAATAATCCGATAACTTTGATAATTTCGCTTTAATATAAAAATCATATCGAAACTTTGCTGAGTATACCAACTGCACATATATATTTTTTAATGCAATATGTTTGATGCGTGAAGCTCTACATATATAATACATGTTATGAAAATAGGTTTGGAGGTACATAATTAATATATATATATATAGCGCAGGTGGGGGATCTTCCTCTCTGTTCTCCAACGTGACTCACACAGCGAGCCTCTTCTCCAAATCATCTTGTCTTTTTGCAAGGTGTTAAAAAAATGATCAGATTTCTTGTTTTAATACAATGAAGTCACGCAAAATGAGACTGTACCATTCCAGAGCCGAATCTGCTTTCGCACACGGCCCACTCGGTGACGCGTAAGGGCGTGAAGAAGCGGGACCTGAGCGACACGGAGCTGCGCGAGCTGCTGGCGGACACGCTGCCCCTCGTTAGGACCGACCACGTGCTCCCGCCCAACAGCGAACTTCTGACGCAGGTCTGTCTCACGTCTCGCTCCATTTAATAAATTGTCACGCAAGATTCTGTCGCGTGTGTTCTTTTCTGACATTTTACGATCTTGGCAGGCTATCCGCCGAGGTCTCGTGAGCAGCCCCCCGTCCTGCATGCTCGGGGATGCGCCCGTGTCCAGGGCGGACGCCTGGATCCGCGGCAAGGGCAACGGCGGCGTGTACATCCGGCCCCGCCTATACATGCCGTACTACGAGGAAGTTAAGGTGAGTTGTTACTCTATTTTTGTGTTAAAATAAAATGTATTCTTAAAAATAAACAAATTTGCAATTTTTCTATCGTCGTCCCTATTTGCCTCTCGGCCTCCATTGATCTCTGTTGTCACTTTGTTCCAAATGTTCCCTGTAAGGTGTGAGTGTGTGCGCGCTGTCAAATCGTGTGAGCTCACAAAAAAAATATAGCGTGCGCACAATTTTTAACAAAACTTCTTCCTCGTGTGTCGCCTTCTATCCATGGTTGATTTATTACGTATTAGATCGCCGTCATTTAGGAGATCGCTCTTTCCAGCAATATTAGAATATGTCCAAGAACACGCAGTTACTGGATTTTCGCCTACAAAGGCACTGTTATTAAACAAATAATAGATATAATCTCACAGAGACGAAGCTATTACAGTGCTTACGACCTGTCTTCAGCTGGATTAAGTGATCACTTTACACAAATATAACGTTCACCATTCTCACCCGTTAATCAATTTCCATATCTATCAAATTTTTGGAAGTTGTGTATATGTTAATATGTGGAAACACTTCGAGAACAACTACACTATCGCCATCTACGGACTAAATTTGATATTCAAACATACCTACCGACAGTGTTGCATTCATTATCATAACGTGTAACGATTTAACCTTCAACAATAATAGTGACAAGTCACCGTCAATTTGCAGGCGTTATCGCATCTCCCGGGATAAAAGTCTCCCCATGAGTCTGGCACTCTTTTTGATCATCCGTCGCTTCAATAACTTTCTCTATCATATCACAAAGACGTCATTCGTTAACAAGTTTGAAAATTCCAATAACTGTCATATTTTCTTCCAGGCGCTACTCGAAGACCAGATGGTTCAAGAGACGGAGCTGGTGCGCATGAGGCGGGCACGCTACATTCCCGATATACCGGACACGCTATACATGGTCAGCTCTTGACATTTTTCGTGAGATTTAATTTGAATAATTCGCACCGCAGGACACCGCCACCGGCTAAACAACAATGGTTGCATGATATATGTTGGTTCAGCTGGAAATAGAGTCCTTCAGCCGACGACCTTTCTTTCAATCTGTGATAAATTTATAGTGTTGTGTAATGCGGACTGGGTATCAACGCTATTTAATGAAAGAAGTTCATTTTTAGTGATATTTGTTTAATACAAGTAACGTCTCCATAAATATAAACAATGAAAACAAGAATAAAAATTGAATAGATCCACTGCGGATAAGCCTCTCTCGGATCTGAAGTAAACCAAATATGCACCAATCTTGGCGATGCTACGAAGTGCAATTCGCAAAGCATCCAAATCTTAACTACAAAGTTAATCCTGCCTCCATGATGATAATCAGTCATTCCCTTAAAGTCCCGTGAGCCGTAACTAACTCCTACTTCCGATCCTCGGAAATGCAGGATCGTGGCCGTCACGCTAGACATGCCCGATGACCGATAGACAGAACATCCCATCTCTCTGTCCACAAATGGTAACAAAATGTCATTGCACATCTCGGCTGCCCTGTGACGCCAATCTCCAGTTCACCCCTTAGCCAGGAAGGAAATTGTTATTTTTGCGTAGGAAGAGAGTACAATGCGATTAGATACTACAAGATTATATAGACGTGCACTAGCATTCAAAAGATCCCTGGCAGTGTTTACCTTACAATTACAACTTGACTTACTAACATGACAATATGTTAATGAGATCATCTTTATAGGTATCGGCCGAGCCCCGCGCGCGCTCCTCGGCCAGCGTGGCCGCGGCCGAGAGCCCGCGCGGGGCGCCGGGGGCCGCCGCCGCGGCGGCCGCGCCACTCGCGCCCGCCGCGCCCCCGGCGCCCTCTCCGCAACTGCTGCGCGCGCTGCTGTCGCGCGAGGCCGAGCTGAGGCGCGCGCCTGCGTGCGTGCGTGCCACCAGCCGGGCGTTGACTCACACGCACGAGGTCAACCGCCAGGTGGGTGTTGAACTTGAATGTCTAGCAGTGTTACATCTATTGTTGGTGATATATATATCTCATTGTTTCAAATATTCTACTTTTATCATTACAGATCCGGCTGAGAGTGGTGCGCGAGTTTAACCTCCCCGATTCCGTAGCTGACACCCTGGAAGGGGCTGTGGTGGAAGGCGGCGCCAGCACACCCCAGCAGCACGCCGCCAGGTGATGAAACTCTCTCGCATTATTGATTAATTCATTTAACCATCTCTCTGTCATTTGCATTATTTCAATTTTAGTATATTACATTTTTTTATTTATTTATTTTAATATTAGAAGTATGTATAATTTATGTTTCAGTTAGTCTGTGTATATATTTTTTTTACTTCAGATACAAATTGATAGTATTCTGTATTTGTTCCAATTGTGATGGGGAGACTGTTAAAAAATTTGATGCCTCGATAAATATAGTGATTTTGGGTTGCGGTATATTTTAGTTTTGGGATATCAATTTGGTCTCTAAATCTTATAAATCAGAATTCGCTTCTAAAATTTTATTATTTTTTAATTTAGAAAATTTGGATTATTGAATTTTTTTTTGTATATGTCTATTATTTTTGCTGCTTTAAAATCTGCAAAGATTTGGATACTTAGATGGTCATTGTTTTAATAATTTCTAATTGTGATATTGAAGTTTTATACGCTCCTCCCCGTCCAATAATACCGTATTGCAAATGTGACAGTACAAACGCGTAATATATTATTTTATGATTTGTAAGTGATCATGATAAGATGTTTCAGAGTCTTAAAAATATGTAGGCAGTTTTCCTTATTCTGTTTGTGAGATTAGTAATATGTTCTTTCCATTTGAGTTTGTGATTCCTAGGTACTTGATACAGTATTTTCCTTTAATTGATGAACATCGGCCACAAGAATCTTCTTGAGTTAATATTAATATTTCTGTTGAATAGCAAATTGTAGAAAGTATATTTTAAGAGTATTAATTGTTAATAGGTTATCATTCGTCTACTTTTTTATGGTATTGACTTACTTACTTGCAGATATATTAGTGTCTCTTGTTTTCTATAGATGGCATAACTATATTTTTTAATGATACCTAAATATTATATAATATTATTTATCGTACTGTAATAAACACAGTACAGTAGAACCGCGATATAACGAAACCCGATATAGCGAAAAATGACGTATATCGAAAAAAAAATCGAAATTTAGTCCCTAAAACCAATTTTTCATACAAAAATGCATTTATATAACGAAATCCCGTTAATATGTATAACAAAATCATTTTTGTCCCGTACGAAAAAATGCCAATACATTTATGTCAATTTATAACGAAATAAAAAATGTTAAAAGATGAAAATATTATTTCGCACTTACAAAGCCGCGCCGATGCATCTGCCGTATGCGAACGGTTTTATGACCTTTTCGGCGGTGCGCGGCGGTCGGCCGACAAGGTAGTAAAACAATTCAAACTTCTTGGGTTCATAGCAGGCCCATAAAACCATTTGACATAATTCTTGCGGCGTTTTACGCACGCATACGCCTCTAATATGATTGCAACCCAGACCCAAACAGCTGTAAAATACAAAAATTAACAGGAACCCCCCGAAAGTTGCAGAATGTACTTATTGGAAATGTCAGTCTCAGTGTAACGTCTGTAGAGTTAAGTTTGTTCAGCTTTTAACGCGATTATTGCATGACCGAACTGAATATTTACATCAATTCAATTTCGTTTGACAATTGTTTTCGTGTGAACTCGTCAATAATATAAATAATTTGTTAAAATATTTTTGTACGTCATTTTGTATTTCTATTAATTATTGTTTTCGTGTATTTTAAGTGAACAATGTCAACGATAATTTTTAAGTGAACAATTTTAACGATTATAAATATATTTTGAAGTGGTTGCCGCCGTTACCGGTAAATACCTTCGTAATTTATATACGACTCATTTTATAAAAATGCCGCGATTCAACTGTAAGATTGTTATTTTTGAATTATTTTGTATGTTTCATGCCCAAAACTATGTTTGAAACGGCTCTACATTTAAACATAATTAAAATATTGTTTTGTGTTTGCAATATTCTGGAATTTACAAAAATATCTTTCAATTGGTGTTGAATAGATTCTGTTCTTAATTTAATTCCTTTGATTATCCATTTGCTTATCTGTTTTAATAACAAAACTACTAAAAATATGTAGGTATTCAGTTCCCTATGGCCTTTTTCCTCCTTTGTTTGCAGAATTTGCGATCTTTTTTGAAGCCGCGCAACATTTTTTTGCGACGGCGCGTAACATATAGTAGGTTTTTTATTTATTTCGTTACATGTGGGAATTCGTTATTAGGAATTTTTATTTTTTGGTCCCTTGGATTTCGTTATATCGCGGTTTTACTGTACAAAGTTTTTTTTATGTTTAATATAATGTTAAAAATCAATTGTGCCATTACTACAGATATATGTTATTTGTACTATATATACCGGATCATATAACCCATTGATAACAGTGGAATTACGCAACGCGCTTAGAAATATACGCGTGTAGGACTTTGTCGCTGAGCATTTCGTCGGTTGACAATTTTCTGTAATGTCAAAAAAATTTAACTTTTTATCATCGTCGGCAGGTCGAGTCAAGACGGCGACGACACGGATGCGGAGCTGGATGAAATTGGCAACCGGAGGTGTTTGCAGAACTCTAGAGACGGTTTAGGTAATTTAAAAATATATATTTGATACATACGGGGTGAAATTGGAATTGCGTAGAAAATTGTGATTAACAGTGTAATGCCACTCATGTACCGGTTCCTCTCAATAAAAACTAGAAAACTCCTGAGAATGTAAATGTAATTATTAAAGTTGTTGTTTATTGTTAGTTTGTGAATTTAAAAACTACACCTCTGTGCACTTCCTTTATTATTAACAATGTACATATATAAAGTTAAAAAACAATTTTCAACAAATTGGATTATACATGCATTTTCTGCCACTAGCATAAAAGAGTGATGTTATTACACAAAGCACAATAGGGCAATCATCTGAGTGACAATTTGCGATACACTCCCTAAGCGGGAGAAAGGTGTTTTTGGGTCTTCTCAGCATTTCCCATCGCGAGATCCACACCCTAATGAAACAGCCGGAAAGCGAGCAACGATTTATCCCAATTAATCCTTCAATCATAATATTAAATTACACTTGATATACTTGAATAACAATTGTTAATAAATATTAATATCGAGTTATTTGTAAAATATCATGTTAGATCACCAAATATGTCAGAATTGATACTTCAATCGCAAGCTTAGAGTGTCGATAGAGGACACTGGTGTCTGTCTGTTGATTTTATATTACGACGGCATTAAACCGAGCAATGCAGATCTATCTTTATCTGTACTCTTGCGTCTTCAGTGCACCTTGAGACTGTTTGTAAATGCGGAGAAATCAATGTGTATGGCATTGATTGAAGTCTCAGCAGCTGTACGACGACGGCAATTCCATTCATATTAAAGTCTACGAAATGATTTGTTCTTGTATGAACCCTGAGCCGCCGCGGCTTAACATTGCGGTGGAATGCGGCTAATGTGTTGGCTGTTTTCTAGAACCGTGGTGCGCCTCGCCCGTGGGGGGCCGGCGGCCGCTGCCCGCACTGCTCACGGAGGGAGACAAGTCCAGGTAATTACCATTAACCGAGTTCCAACCTTTAGTGAAAACGTTGTTTATGTTAGTTTTCAAAATTAGTATTTTATTCTGCTGTGACGATTTCCGCTATAAATTTACATTCTATAATTAAGTGCTGGATTTTTTAAAACATAGTATAACCTATTAAGTTTCCTCCAGGCCTCTTTCCGTGGAGTCCGTGGTGACGCGCCAACGCCGACGGCAGATCCAGAACGGCCGCGGCCTCTCGGAAGTGATGCCAGACGTCGCTATGGCCACTTCGTCGCTTACCCGCCTCCGTATCGGCCAAACGGAGGCCACCTGCCGCAAGACCGAGCCGCCCGAGGGCTTCCGGTACGCCGAAGATTCGGCCAAGGACATAGACAACGCGCTGCAGTCTTCGTACCACACCGGCGGCGCGGTCTCGTACTCGCTGGGCAGGGATGAAAGAAAACAGCCGCCGCAAAACGTCGCCGTGACGCCTCAGTCCGGACTGAACTTGAACATGTTTCACAGCAGAGAAGCGACGAGCTACGCCGACTGCGCGGCTCCTTACGCCGCAGACATTTCTCCTTGCGTGAGCGGCGACAGACAGATATACGCGTGTGACGGCAGATCTCCGTGCGTCGACGGGCGCGGGATTTACGACCGCGCCGTCTACTCGAGCTTCGTGGCGGACGGGAGAATGAATCCTCTGAATCCCCTGTATCCCGACAACCGTCAGTACGGGATGGCGTACTCGCTGAACACCAAGGACAGGCCGAGCGATCCGGTAGTGCCGTTCATGAACCCGAATCAGCACCTGCTGCAGGAGGGATGCGGGTTCGGGGCTTACGGCCGGCCCAACAGGGAGAGCCGCAGACGAAACCACGCTTGGAATTCTGCCCAGAACCAAGGTACGCATGACTCATGTGCAATGTTAGCATAGTATTTAAAGAAATTCATATTTGAATATAAATAATTTAGCAATATTAGAATATGTCCACACAGTACACACAATTACTGGATTTTCACCTACAAAGGCACTGTTATTAAACTAATATCAGATATCTCAAAGAGAGAAGCTTATATTTTTCCGTGATTTTTTAAGTCCAAACCCAGAGAGGTAATGCTCCATTTATCTAAATGGTCAAGGATTTATACGAATTACAAGATGTTGACGCCATTTTAGAGAACGAAATGTGAAAATAAAATATGTCAACGTGATGAAAGATTTATGTAGTTTCTTTAGTACCTACGTATACAAATCGCAACGTTTCATAAACATAGAAACTAGATCAAGTGATTCAATGAAAACATTATCTATAAACTTATAAAATGCACTATGGAATTTGATATACATATTATATTACGTACGTGCATATGTGGTATGGCAAAACTCAGTTCGGCACCTGTACACCGCAGGCACCGGTGTATGCGGGCCCAGTCGCAGGGATGAAGGTCAACTGCCTAGATGCGCGAGTCTAGCGATTAAAAAACAACGGCAAATATGCAAATCAGATTTTACGAATTATCGGTAGAAATTAATATGAAATGTTATTTTTGGGGTTAATTTTTTTGAAAAAAGTTCAAATTTAGGGTTATAATTTAACATTGTTATATGCGTGAAAAAAATCCCAATTATATTGGATATATTACATTATTTATTACATACTTATTACATTATTTTAATTTGTACAAATTTCCCCTTATACTAATTGTTTCAGGCGAGCCCGCTTCCTCCTACCAGCACTCGGATATGGAGACGGTGCCGGCGCTGCAGCTGGACCTGGGCGACGGGAACCAACACTCCAGTCCCGCCAGACACGCCGAAGGTGAGCTATATATGATATCGGAAGCTATTTGTTTGAAAAATATCCTAGGCGATCACTCCAGGGCATCAGATGTCATCTGACAATGAGGAATATATTAATATACATTTGAATCATGTTTCAGGTTCCCAATCGTGGGCCAGGAACCAGCCGCATGACAGGAGCGGGACGCTGCCGGCGGACTATGGCCATTCGCAGGTAAAGTGAGCGAGTCCGCAATGAGAACCGTTCTTTATTAGAGAAATGTGCACATCATGGATATAATCCTGTGAAATCAGTACTATTGATAAAAAAATATGACATGTAACAAGATCAAATTTTTTGATACCGATACCGGTATCAAATGCTAAAAAGAGCACTTGTCATCCCTTGCAACATGTTAGCCTGAAAATTTAACGAATGTAGCATCGAAGTAATGCGTTATCTGTTTTTAGCGTAAGCCATATGCGCACATATTTCTAAATTCTATAATAGTCTCACTTTACCGGAGCTTGTGAGAAAATATTGCTCTTTGAATATTTCATTCTTTATATTATAATTAATATTATCTTTGTCACCCCAGTATGCGGTGGGATGTCACCCGTCCCCTTCCACACAGGCGCGCCACTGCGCCAGCTACTCGCGTTACCTGTCGGCGAGCGCGGGCGCCGCCCCGGGCAACACCGTCACCGGCCAAGCGGGAGGCGCGTCGGCGGGGAGCTCCGCCGGAGCGGGGACACCCAGCGTCGCGACATCCAACAACTCGGTGTACGGCGTGAATCCCGCCGCGAACGTCGGCATCACGGCTGCCAGTAACCCCATGTACGGGATGAACCCTACGGTAAGCTGGATATTTAGGCGAAAGATGTCAATATTTCAATAATGGATGAATCTATATTTTCTCAATATTTCTCGCAGGGATTCTCCACCCTACAGCACCACGGCCGGAGCCGCTCTCCTCGTGCGCCGCCCGGCCACGCCACGCTGCAGCGCCCGCGACCCGTCTGCCCGTTGACCGAGAGCCAGCCGGCCGAGCGGGACTCCTTCGCTGCATTCCCCGCCGGCCAGCCGCAGCGCGGCACCAAGACCGCCCCCTGCACCGTTCAGCCCGGCGGTAGCCTCGCCCGGATGAAGAGCGCCGACTGCGCCGCGAGCGTCTCTAGCTGCGCCGCGGGCAATGTCAGTAACTGCAGACCTAACAATACGGGCGGGTCGGTCGCCGGCACGCCGAGCTCCTCCGGGGAGCGGGAGGCGGGCGTGCACAGATCGCACAGCGCCGGCTCCGTCGCGAGCATCGGGAGCGATGTGGAAAGAAGAGATACCAAATCGGCAGTTCACAACGTTTCAGGTGAGATTTGTAATTTGTACTGTCGAGTGAAGATTTTTTTTATTGAAATACGCTTTGAACATTGAAAATTGTATTTACAAATAATTTAATATTACTCTCTATTATCCGCAGATGGTTGAGAAAGTAATTGACCCAGATAATAAAACACTTCATTTAATGTCGCCCGGCCCCCAAATAACATTGAGTCATCTATTTTTATTAGCGTATATCACAAATTCCTTTTCGTGATTTGCTATTTTTGCACTTTGATTTTTTCTTATTATGTATCGTAGACGCAAACTGATGTTTGTTCTATGTTTCACGGAACTTTGAACTTATTGAAAGGAAGTCGTATCATTTTGGACTGCGCAGACTGCTGGACATGATTTTGATCAGGTCATATTTGAATGGAGTGCATTTTTGAAATAATCTCACTATTAAAACGTTTACAGCATCAATATCACAATTTCTTCTCAGTTGTTGTGACTAAGTTATTAATATTAACATTAACATTCTAGGTTTCAACCACCAGTTGCCCTTCTCCAGCGTACCGGAGACGACGCCCTCCCCGCGCCACTTCCGCTCCCTCTACTCGCTTCCCGACCCCCCGTACGGCCGGAGCCCGCGCGAGTACTACGCCAGCCTCAGGATGAGCCCCTTCCAGGAGAGCCTCCAGTACTCGCGCGTTGAGAGCCCCTTCGCTTGCATACAGCAGCAGCAGCAGCAACCGGCGCAGCGGCCCGGCTCGTGCTCCGGAATCGTGGACACCCTGCAGGCCAACTCCAGGGGAGAGAGTCCCCTATACACGGCCATCAACTCTTCGTCGCGTGGCTCTAGCCCGTTTCGCGCGCTAGACTCCACGCCCACGCAACAATTCACGCGGACCAGTAGTCCATACTCGTCAGGACACAGATCCGAGTATCGGTTATCGGAGAATTACACGCAGAATCTCCAGAGGAGCTCCAGTCCGGGGTGCAGGGCGTATCCGGCGGCGACTAACCAGAGAAATTCGCCGAGTTTGAAACAGCAGGCTGCGAATGCGAGATTGTCGGCCTCCCCGTCTTCTGCCTGTCTGCAGAACAAGTCGAGGAACTCGCCGATTCCCAACTTTTCGCAGTCAAGTTTGAAATTGCAGCGGACGAGTGGCGATCAAAAGGTTCAACAGAAAACGTGCGAAGGTCAAAAGGTGGCGGATTCGGCACCGAAGGGGCCACGAGTCGTGACAAGCAGTCCGTCTTGTTCGTCCGTCAACAGCTTCAGCCGACAGGACTCGAGCAGCCGGCCACCGTCCCGGGAGAAGGAGTACTTCAAGCAGTATCAGAGTACTAATGCGGCGCCCCGTTATTTGTGAAGAACGCTCTCCGTCAGGGAACTATTTAACATGACGCTATGAGATAACGATTTGAAATATCGTTTTTAAATCATCGTTACTATCGATAATGTTTTTTGTGTCGCTATTAGAGAGCAACGGTTAAAATAAATGTTTAATAATTGTCCAACAACGATAAATTAGTGGACACCGGCTACACGGGAGCAGGATCTGGAGCAGGTGGGTGGAGAAAGTTGTCTGTTCAGTACAAATATAGCGTTACGAGGCCTATCTTTGCACTATCGTGTCGGTGATTTGTCGTTGTTTCGCCGAGAGTAATTTGAGAGTTAACGTTTGTCCACCCGGAGCTCCGAAGCCGGAACGGTTCGACCGTAGGTTGTGTGAATTTTGAAAGACAACTAAAAGTTACGCACGTCGACACTGCCTGTATAATAAATAAACGTATAAATAAATATATATATATATATATATAAAAAAGACATTCGCAATAAAAGTATTAACTATATATTAACATATATATTTAGTGGACTCAGTATATTATGTAACCGTATTTAAAGCGTAAGTGTTTAAATTGTCGTTCATCTTAGATGTCTAAGTTATATATTGGATATTAATTATTTTACTCACGTTGAGACATCGGTATGAGGAACTTTGCGGGGGTAGAGCATTATAATACACAATTATTTTTGCTTAATGATCTATTTCAAATTTAATCATATGAAAACTATGTCAGTATTCATTATAAAGAAAGGCTGCAGCGATTTAGTGTGATGTGATTCAGTGAAGATTAATACAACAGCCATAAAGAAATTGGAGTCTCTCACACCTTGCGCTGATATCACTTGAGCTGCTCTTCTTGTCGCCATCGTCATTATCGCCTGATCCTTAGCCGCCTCGATGAGATTATATCTTTGAGGTTTTGATGATATAATTTTTTCTGTCGGGGATTTCATTCCCCTAGCCCGGTTATTCCGCTTTTGATGCGCCGGAGACTTTTTCCCATCTGCTGTAATGGAAGATGTCACTTGTCGGTTTAGTATACACTTTCGATAATTGCATACTCTACCACGGATTCAACCCGCAAAGCCTGATCATTTTATTACGCATTGTGGGTAGCCCGCAATGCGCGATTCTTGAAGAATGAATCCTCTGATTTGTCGTGTAATCTACCACGACACGGAGGCGTGATGCTTATTTTGTTATTTCCTCGTCGAGGGACTGCCTCTCTCTGTCGCGAATTCTCCGAGGTATGTCTCGTAATCCGTCACCGAACCGAATCTGATAAATATTTCTTGGTGCTTCACAACTGCCTGAAAAATGAATCCATTGCAAATCTTGACATATAATAAAAATTAATTTAAAATTTTGTTAATCGATTTTGTGGTCGCCGTCATTGGGCACTGCATTTAGATGTCAATTTATTAATTCCTTGCTCAAAAATTTTGGCAGATGAGAAAAAACTATAAAATAACTTAAAACTATAACGGAACACGGTCCGGAGAATAAGGAGGGAGTTGAAAAATTGACCGCAAATTTGGTGGCAGGCAAGTTTGTATCCCCCATCATTTTGGGGTTTGAATTAAAAACAAGCGCTGCTCCCTCATAACGGCACTTTTTATGAATCAACTTGATAAGCTTTAAAATTTATATTTTTTTTCGCCATGAAATGGCCACTGCGACGGGCTTCCGCCCGGCGATGCTGCGACATCCGCCACAAAATAGAACACAAATTGTTCCTCTGCAAGATCTATCCGTATTTGTACTGAATGTCTCATATAACATGATGTTTATCGAATTGTAGTGTGTAGTGTATATTACATTGTGCGGGCATTTTTCACGTTTTGGCCGTGCTGCGTTTATCAGCTTGAATATTTTTGTCATCAGAAACTGAATGTGTTGACATTGAAATGTACCAAATTCAGAGTTTCAAATTTTCAAAAAACCTACCACCTGAATGGTTCAATATTTTATGGGTCTTATCGTTAACTAGACTGTCTCGCAGACGCCGTGTATCCTTAATTTTAATTGCTTCGTGAATGATTAAACTGAACTGTGGAAACGACAAAATATAAATAACAAAATTGGCCACAGTTCTTTATTACATTGAATTTTGCATTTTATAATGGGTATCCCGTGATAAAATACAACTGAACCATGAAGACGTAGTATAGAGGATAGAATACCACATTCTTTATGTCCTGGCGTACAATTTTTGCCTCATTCACTTTCATGCATCGCTGATTTTTAAAGCCGTCGTCCGATATCTGGTCTAACTGATTGTGCCGGGTATTTCGCAATCGCCCTGTTGCTCGGTGTTGTGGGTTCGTCAAACGGAAATGTATTTTTATTATCCGCATTCGGTGTATTTTGCAGTAAACTACTTGTACACGACGAGGATATATAAAAAAGTGTTGAAGCATATTTTTTCAGTGTCAATATCGGTGTCACGACCTTCACATTGCAGACTAATCACGGACAGTTCTTGGATTTGGCCCGTATATTAACTATAGACACAAAAAATGTACATAAATATTAAAGTAGTTTAGCTTTATTGTTAAAAAGGAGATTGTCGTACGAGAAACAGAATGCCCCGTCGACAAACGGTACAGTGGTAACTGAGCAGTGTGACACACGACCGTTTTGTACATTGGATCAGTGTGGTTTGGAGCTTGTCTGTATAAATATTAATTTATGTTTTTTATCGAATTGAGCGTGTTTTATTACGTGACGTGACTGTCTGGAATTTTACGGTTTTGTGCGTTTAAGCTGAATGTGAAAATTCTATACTTATATATTATTTATTAGTCAAGACTTTCGATTGTTGTTAAAACGATAACGGCTGTGGCACTCTTTCGCATCTTCTTTTTGGCCCGAGGTCGTGTCCAGGATATTCTCCTTTCCTGGGCTGTCATTTTGACGCTGATAATGTGGTTGAAAACTCTTTTGTTCACTGCTGTAGATACGGCTCGGTGTGGTTGTATCTGTTACAGAATTGTGCTGTCTGAGGGTCACGTAACATCCTTCTCCAGCAATACATTTTGAAGGCATCTGTTTTACGCTTATCGCTATTGCATTTTTTTTTTAAATAGGGATGCGTTCACGGAATACGTGTCACGTCAATATTCTTACTATTTTCAAACTAAGCTAAACGCTTGTACTATGAAAATATGACTGACTTGCTGGTGTTGCGAACCCCCGACCACTAGACCACTAGGCCAGCGACTTAACCACTACACCAACAAGCTGCATTGTCTAGCAAGAGCGTGAACCAGCATAATTGCCATATTCTTTACAGTTGGTTCATTACAACTTTAGCTAGTTGGATGCGTCTTTGAACTTCTTGCTCGCAGTCACCAGTGTCGGTGATCTGTGCGTCCAAATAAATTGCTTATGAACTGCCTCGCATTTCGCTATTTGGGAAGTTTGTTGCGATGTATTAGCACGATCCACAACCAGTATTTTGGTTTTATTAATGTGTTATAAATTAATAATTCCACTTTATCGAGTCTCTATCAAACAGTGCCACGGCGGCGGCGGCGGTTCTCAACCGCAAAACCAACATTTCTCTTCAGATGATCGGTAGACTAATGCTACAGGATTTTCCAGGAACGTTTCTTATCGACTAGTCTGTATTTCGACATGGCGATGTCAACAACTTTTCTGGATTTTCCTGTCTTTATAACGTCACTCTTTGTAACAGCCAATTTTGATACACTGCTGTGATATCACCAGTAGATATTAAACAATTCGTCTAATATTTTCTCCATAACATACGAAATCCAGAGTTCTAAACAGTCATTTTGTCGTAAGAAAAAGAAGGTTGGGGTACTAGTTGCAACTTATAATAGAAGCTCAAAGAACAATGAATGATGATCCCAATAATCTGGTTTAAAATACAATACCTCGTATCAAAAACAATCTAGTCCCCGTACTGGTGGCCATTTAAATTTCAGACGACTATTGGTCGAATTCTAATATAAATGGCGGGGCGGGCAAAAGCGACCGATTTTGCAATCGACACAGATTTTGAATGTCCAAACTGCATCAAAACGGGCCAAGTTTGACTGTATGTATTAACATTAAAAGTTTTTGAAAATTACGGATGTCAACTATGCAACTAGTACCCCCGAATGATCTGCCGTGAAATTCCAAAGCGATGATGCGGAACCGGTTCTCAGTCAGGGATGGGATCGCAATCGCTTGCAAATTATTGATATTTTTGAAAAAATGTTCAGATTATTTTAATTTTTATTATTAATGGAGTCTTAGTGCCAACACAAGCAGACGAAATGCTGAAAGACGGTTGCGTGAATGTGGATATTGAAGCGGACACTGCAGATGGTAAATTTTGTATAAAATGGATTAGCGACTGCGGTTGGGTGTGCGCGGGGGCGCGGGTGCGCTTTCAGTGCGGCGGCTCGCTTGTCGGGCGCGATGGTGTGTGTAAATTATTGAAGTAAATATTTATCTAGACGTACCGCATTGCATGTGAATATTTTTATATGGAAAAATTTGCACAATTTGTGATTCTGCGTCAACTGTTCAACTGCGCCAGTTGTGTCACATTCTGTACCGCTGCTGACCTCGAGATAACTGATTATTATTGATTTTGTAATCGTCCAAAACATTATTTAATACCAACCAAGATCAAATAATTTTTTTTTTTTTTTAATGTGTATCTGGTTCACCTCGCCCCACCGTTACAGATAATTATATTTTGTTTTGGTCTTTTCAAACACCGTATGAACTTTATTTCCTGTTTAGATAGTGTTCTGTTATTTTGTTGAAATATTTATTTCTCAATGGTGTCTATGAAGTTGCTATACACTTGTAATATTAAATTACTAATACTCATAATAATTATACCCGCCACCCGCGAACCTTTTTTAAAATATTACGCACTTTTCTAACCCAATTTTGTGACGCATTGTATTCTTAACATATTCTATTTACATCGAATAATATAGAATATGTTTTTAATGCAAATTAAATGTATTAGAAAGATATTCATATAAAATCAATTTTATCGAAAAATATTATTGTTGCGCCACCGGGATTCGAACCTGGATTCGGGAAATGTGCATTAACCGATTATGCTATAGCACCACAGTACATTGATGACAAATTTTCAAAGCTATATGTTACACTTTTCAAATTAACACATCTATCGTTCCATTATTTGAAAGCCTTTACAGAATTTCAAGTACCTTTGAGTAAACTGATAGGAAATGCCAGAATTACCAATTTATTTTTATTAAATTTTGGACACATTGATATAACTTATATATATTATTATTAGAAGAACACATTCTTATTGTGAAGTTGAAATTATTCAGAACAACAATATTTTTTGGTAAAATTGATTATATATATATATATATCTTTCTAATTAATACATTTAATCAGTATTAAAAACATCACAGATCGTCTGTTCCAAATAATTACAACTTCACAATAAGCCTTGCCATTGCCTTAATAATAAAATATGTTTATTTCACGGGTCCCCTAGTGACATTTAATTATATATATAAAAAAAAATAACTACCCCTGTTGAACTTTATTTATCGTAAAATTTTAAAATGAACGTTTTTGCATGTATATCAATGACATGAATTGACCTCTCGTGTTTAGCTCCTCCGGGGTAGTTATTTTTTTTTATATATATAATTACATTTTCAGTTGTCTTAGCGTTGAATCACAAATGGTGTATATTTTTACGTATCGCTGCAAACACAACCGGCGACTCCTCGATAATGATCGCACATTCGAGCCAATCGACGAGCAAATGTGTAATATTTTTTCAGCGGCATACTCCGCTTATCCGTGCACGATTCATTTGATTTAATTACTGCACTATAAATATATACACAAGCTGAATTGGTTTTTGCGGTGCGAGGGTTCAATTCTCACTCGGTCAAATAATGCACCCCTTGGCAACTATAATAGTTCATTATTACAAAACATGATGATTTCAGATTTATTATTTTTAACGTTATTTTTCATTTGTTTAAAATTAAAAATTACATTTTTATTTGAACGATTAGGGTTCAGTGTCTCCGGTCATTATCCGGGAACGGCCGAGTGGCGGCAGTTTGCAGTGTCGTATCCCCCCACCCGTACGGAGGCTTAGAATGATAGTAACCTAGTAATTAGTAGAACATGTTATGGACCGTAAGTAAGGGTAAGATGTACAATATAAATGGAGATATCTCAAGACGTATATTTATTGCTATTACATAATATGTTACGCAAAATAAAACTTCATCAAATCAGAATTATATATGTTTTTATTGTGTCCTTATTCCTTACACAGGGTAGCCCAAAAAATTGAGAACATCTCGTAACGCACGAGTTATATCAAAACATAATAAAATTAATTATAATTCTTAATGTCATTTTTTTTAGCACAATATTTAGCTAATCAGAAATCATCAAAACACCCCGTATTGCATCATTTAGTGGGTTTAAATCTGGCCTGTTCGGTGGCCATACGCCTGGTGAGATGAAATTAACATTCTCACAATGAAGAAAGTTGTATTTCTGGCTGCGCGAGATGGAGCTCGGTCCTGCTGTAATGTCTAGCTATACTCCAGGCCTTGATTCGAAACTGTTTGATCATTTTCCTAGCACCCCGACATTTTTCAATTCTCAAATATTTTATCAGAATAAGTAAGATCTTCTGCGGTGATTTTTGTCATTCTGGGCGACAATTTGAAAAAAACCCAAATATAAACAATGGGAAAATTAATAATCAAAGATGGCGACTGGAAATTGTCAAAATAAAACTTAATATAAGTAATCATTTAAGCTATTGTTGATATAGTTCAACTAATTTTGATGTAATTATATCACATTTTTTTGATCCTGCCTCGCATACACCGGTAGGGATACACCGTCTCGGACTACCTGCGACTCCTTGTACTCGAAAAACTAATAGAACTGACGTGGAAGGACCAGTGGCAACCTCAGTCAATGGAGGAGTGTGTAGTGACCGACAATCAAGATATTAAAATGACAAGAAAAAAATATTTCCATACGTAACCTGATTATTTCTTACAAATTAAATGTATAAATTACAATGATATACAGATAGAATTGATTAATTTTAAATTATGATTATCTCCTCAGCTGTCTGAAGTTGTCAAATTTATCAGCGAGACGTACGACGACCGACCTTATATTTCTATACAGGATCATCAGTGGTATGATAGACTGCCCCCGGATTATCGGTTTGCTTGACTCGACTGTCACCCACCATTGAGGTCATCGAGACACAATTTATTGTTTTATCACAGTGGTAATGTCAGAACTGCGCAGTCCCCAGAATGCATTATTTGGGGAATGAATATGCGGAGGTAGTCGAAATTTTTGCTATTAATTTAATTCTTCATATGACTACATTATTACAATTTTTTTTGTTTCAACTCAATGGTGACGGATGAATTGCTACTTCACATTTTAAAATTTGGTTATGTAAAAACATGCTGACACTATGAAATTTTTTTCTTTACGTATTGCACTTCTGTTGCAATTTTCTGTTATTTTACAAATTCTGTTAATGCTCAGTCAATGTCTATGAGATACTATAAGTCAGGAATAAAAATATGGAGGGTGCGCTCGACACTCAGCTAAGATTACACTGGAGTAAAAGAATCTTTTTTTTTAAATACCGCGTTATAGCGAATCCGCACTCGCTGGGATCGCGATGAACGGGGGTTATCTGTAGTTAGTACAGAGGTCAGCACAATTCTAATAAAATATCTAATGCTTTCAAAAGTCACGCTAATCAAATAAAAAATGTAAATGCATTAATAGATATTTTTCGTTCAAAGTTACCCCATACAATATTTGACATACCTACCTGAGCGCAAATAAAATATTTCTCAACAATCTTAACACCCGCCCGTCTCTTCAATAATCCATGGTGCCAGTTTTTTCGCGCGCATCTTTCGTTTGTTGTGTGTTTTGTCATTTTTTTCAAGTTTTAACATACCAATTGGGCGAAAAATGGACGAGCTCAGCGTGTCGAGTATGCTGTCCAGCCTGATGGCCCCGGCGGACGTTCCCGAGGAGAAGCCCGGCGTGAGCTTCGCCGGGAAATCTCTTTCTCTGACAACGGCGGACGACGGTGTGTTACAATAATTATTCAATTTACAACGTCGTGTGCGTGGTTTTTCGATCCGGTGACCGTTAGGAGGCTCCGCGATCTCGTTCCGCAGCATTGGTGGGCGACGATTGAGGATTCAGGGATGCTGAACGACCAGCGACGAAGTAACATGGAAAATAAATGACCTTGTGAATTGTAAATAAACGCCGTGTCGATTTGAGGTTATGTTTGTTTTCGTTTGCGTGCGAACGTCAAAAAGCCGACATGAATGTGAATGGGTTGTAAATTGTTTCATTGTTTGATCGCGATATAAACTGTAAACCTATAAATTTTTCCCGAATAGATTTTTAATCACGCAAGAAAAATAGGCGTCACATGTCTCAGGCATATGTATCGTACCGATAACTAATTGTGTTTTTCTGATTCGAAAAAATATTCATAAATTCACCAAAAATAAAAAATGTTTCTGGCGAGGAACTGAATCCCGATCTTTCGCGTGACAGGCGGAGAAACTAACCATTCCATTAACATTGAAAAATTCAACATAATTTGTTAATATATCTTATGATGTAAGATCAACAAATTTGCGATACTCTTTCCAGTATGTCAACTTAACAGTCCATTGGGGGACTGGTTAAGTTGGCAGAGAGCTGGCTCAGTAACGGGATCGATTCTATTTTTGATGTCAAAAAGTTTTCCGAGGTGTCTGGTATCGATCCCGGTACGATTTTCAGTCACAATTTTTATTTGTACGTAGGTAAAAGAATTTATTTGTCAAGTATGAAGATTAATGTGGGAGCGAAAATGGGCGATTTGATTGTATGCCGATGATACAGTACTAATAGCGAATAATGACCTTATTATGAATGTCAACTAGTGTAAAGTGATGGTATTGGAGAAGGAGGAAAACTAAATACTTGGAGGTGATGAATGTTTGGAACAAGTAAATGAGTTTGTGTATTTGGGAAGTATGTTTGATAGGAGTAATAAAGTGAATGGCGCTTTGAATGGAATAATAACTAATAGGAATATCTCAATCGAAGCGAAACTAGCGGTACACAACAGAGTCCAGGTACCACCGACACTGATGTATGAAAATGAGGCCTAGAGCTGACAGAAGAGGAACGAAAATAGACTGAATGCAGTGGAAATGAGATCGCTTAGGTGTATGTGTGGCAGATTCATTTATGACAGAGTAAAGAATGAAGAAATAAGTAAAGAGTATAAAGCTGATCTTAGTATAGTGAGTAAGATTAAGAAAGGATCACTTAGGTGGTTTGGTCATATGGAACAAAGGAATGAGGAGAGAATGGTAAGAAAGATATATAAAGCGAGTGTTGACGGCACCAGAAACAGAGGAAGACTTGGCACGACCAAGTAAACCGGATGGTCATGTTAGAAGCCTCAATAATTGGTAAGCTTGTATGAATATGGATGAGAGGAGAACTGTGTGTCAGGACGGAAGAGTGTGGCGCTCTATCCTACCGGCTATCTATCCGGCGAGAGAGGATATAGGCTATTTCTGTGAATATATCGACTACAGCACTGGCTGTGGCTGCGGCTGTATCGACGCTTGTTGATGATTGGCTACATTATCGATGAAGAAGTACTAAAATGTATAAATAGATCTAGAGAACCAGTAACAATCATCATACGAAGAATAATTGCTATAATAACAGTCTCCAAAAACTCATGCAAGGGAAGTTAGAAGGTGACAGAGGCGTAACCTCGGAAATTGAGTATTTATTTATTTAGTATTATTTTCTTAGCGGCGGAGCTGGTGCGCGCTGTGGACTCTTGCCCCGAAGGCGACCTGCAGTGGCTGGACCTCAGTGGTAACTCACTCGGAGTGGCGGCCGCGGGGGCCCTCGGCGGTGCCCTCGAACGTAGGCCAGAGCTGAAGCGCGCGCAATGGGCGGATCTTTTCACCGGCCGCATGAAGACTGAGATCCCCGAGGCCCTGGTGAGCCATGTCTTGTATCGATAATAATATTTTATCGCCCACATTTGAGAAAATTTATGAAAATGATTTTTAAGATGTTGACGCTGCGTAAGAATGAAAGTTTTTTTTATGTCGGATGGTACACGGTGATGTTCTAGTACCGACACTGATGTACGGAAGTGTTGCCTGGAGCTGGCGGACGAGGATCTATAGTAGACTGAATGCAGTTGAAATCATTTAGCTGTATCTATATTTGTTATCAATTCATTCCCGTGTTCTTGGACATATTCAAATATTGTTAAACTGGTCAAAATTAAAAAATATAAAAATTAATTTTTCAGACATATTCTAGAATAATGTATTAAAAAAAAACATTTTATAGATAATGCTTTAAATAATTTCTAAAATAATTAGTTTCTCATTGCGACATCTATGCTGTTTCAACGAAATGAATATCAAATTTAGTCCATAGATGGCGATAGTGTCGTTTTATTGTATTCAAAGTTAGTTCACATAGTTAGCATGTATACAACTTCCGAAAATTTGATAGATATGGAGGTAAAGGGATCACATAAGCCAGCGGAAGACAGGTCGTAAGCTCTGTAATTGCCCATACTTTCATTAAATATAATAAAAGATAGTTTTGTCTCTATGAGATATCTATTATATATTTATTAAGAACACATTATTATTGTGAAGTTGTAATTATTCAGAGCAAACGGTCTGTGATGTTTTAAATACCAAAATACGCAAAAACAAAATTGATTTTATATGTATATATTTATAATTAATATAGGGTCTTTTAATAGGGACGCTCAAAATTTGTTAGGTTATAGCAGCCATGTTGTTAAAGTGACAACTGTCAAATTTATTGTCAATTGTTAAGTAGTATACAGCAAATCACCACGGAAGGTTGAACAACGTGTGCAAATCATCAAATTTTGAGGGCAATTTGACAATCGATTTGAGGGCACGGTTATCTGGCGCGACGGTGACGCGAACTGGCCACAGAGATCGTGCGATTTAACGCCTTTAGACTTCTTCCTTTGAGGCTATCTTAAATCCCAAGTCTTTACGAATAAGCCGCAAACAATTGACCCCCTCAGAGTCAACATAACAAACGCCATCCAGCAAATTTAGCCAGATTTATGCGATAAAGTCATAGAAAATTGGACCTCCCAAATATGCCACCGAGCAAAGCCGCAGCGGATATTCGAACAACGTTATATTCCACACTTAATGCCATAAAATATACTTTCAAATGAAAGAAAAATTGAGTGAATATCTCACACACAACCTGTTTAACTTACATTTTAAAATCGAGCGTCCTCATTGAAAGACCCTTTACATTAAATTAGTATTATTTGTTTAATAACAGTGCCTTTGTAGGTGAAAATTCAGTAATTGTGTGTTTTTTTTGACATATCCAATTAGTTCGTTTCCAGCCGGTGCACAAATTAATAATACTTTACCTTTATTGTACCGAGGAGACACGATAATAGAAGCGGAAGAGTAGGAAAGTTACTAATATTTAGAAGGAAGCAATTTAAACATCAGATAACTCTAATTCTGGTGGTGGTGTTCGTTTGCCAATGATTCAGTAGTTGCACTCCATTTAACAAAGAACTTGGCTGTTTTTAAAACCTTCATGGAGCAGTCGAATCACATTACCGTTGAATCCATTTATGTTTTGGTCAACTGCGCCAACATTTGAGTGCCGCTTTTCGACCACATTCTGCGTTTTGACCCGGTCAGACGGCATTGCTGGGTGGTGGAAGTGACAAATATAGATAATATTAACGAATATGGAAACGTTTGTTTGTTATCAAAATGTGACGAATATAGATGCACTGACGCATGACAGACCAGGTAAACTCGGCGTGATGTGGAAATATTTTTTCTTGTTGTTATCGATGCCTTTAAATCTATGTACATAAATAAACACTTATATTAGAAGCCTTAGCAATGGACTAGCTTGTATGAGAAGATGTATGAATGTGTCAGAGACGTAGCTAAGGGAGTTTAGGATGGCGGGGGGCATATGTCCCTGGGCACCAGACTAGGGGAGCGCCAAAATGTAATATTTAATTTGAACAACCGCATAGTACTAAATATATTAAATACAAATTAAATGTATTAATTGGAAAGATGTATATATAAAATCAATTTTATCGAAAAATTTCAAATATCGGTAGCGTAACAACAATATATTTACTTTTAAAATTAGCAATATTAACTTTGTGGTTAAAAAATTTTTCTAAAAATTATTCGACTAAATTTGTATTATGCAACAATTTGAGTTAGGTACTCAATTTACTTTTTCTGGTGAAGAAATAATAATATATGTTTTTAGATAGTTATGATATCCTGAAGAAACTCGTATTTTTCGAAACCGGTAGATGTATTTAAACTCAATTCAGTGGTTAATAAAACAAAGATAATAAATAAAAAATAACAATATATTTCGATAAAATTGATTTGATATATATATCTTTATAATAAATACAATTAATTAGTATTTAAAATATCACAGAGCGTCTGTTCTGAATAATTACAACTTCACAATAAGAATGGCTTCTCCTTAAAAATACTAAATATTCTTCATGGAGTGGCATCGTTTGAATAGTTCGTTCCCGGGCGTCAGATACCCTAGTCGCACCTCTGGTATGAGGCGACAGTCGTGTGTCAGGATAGAAGAATGTAGCATTCTATCCTCTCCCTAATCCTTCATGTAAACATTGTGGTTGTAGATCATGGATCCATGATTTTAAACAATTTCAAGTTGACTGATACTTGACACGTTGTATTATACATTTGTCTTTGACACAATGATTGGATGGATGTAATATGTCGGCAGAGCGCCCTGGGTAAGGGCATGATGCTGGCGCAGGCGCAGCTGGCCGTACTGGACCTGAGCGACAACGCTTTCGGGCCCATCGGAGTGGGCGGGCTCGCCGACCTGCTTCGTAGTCCTGTCTGCACATTTCTTCAGGTAAGCGTCTGCATAATTTATTTACGACGCCTTTCAAATGCTCTATTTATTGATTATTTGGATAAATTCGTTAACCAGACTGCTCCACAACTGATCAAAATTTACAACTTCTTTAATATTGGACTTAAATAAATAAAAAATTAACAGATGAGCAATCGGCGATGGCCATCGGTGACCGCAGCGCGTTCAGGGTCTCAGTAAAATCTATATTTCAATGATAGATCATTCCCCAAAACGAACCACACGTAAATAAAAAGTCGATGTAATTAAAATTCAAAAATGACATCTAGATGACACAAGAATTGTGAATAGACTATTTCTATGGCAAGTAAGATCTCATTCTTACGATAGACAGAAGAAAACATGACAGATGTTAATATATAAAATATAATTTTTTTTCTTATTCATAATAAAGACAATATACACTTCATTTCAAATTGAATATATATTTACATACTACATTTAAATAATCTTAACCTAGAGATATTAAAAACATATTCATTTTTGCCATCTGCGTCTCACACACGTGACCGTTTAATCAAACATTACACAGCCATAATGACACCACCGAAGCCGCCGCATACAAAATATCATAGATATAGACGGAGAAGTGTAATATTATTATGGATTTGTTTTCATACACAGACGAAATCTACTCGATTCTTGTAGCCATTGCCGAAAGGAATTTTTTAGTGAAATTATGCCAATTTACGGATGATAAAAAAATAACAGTTATTTAGTTCTAATTCGTTTTATAAAGTATTTTCTTAATTATGAATAAATCTGAAATATATTTGAATTATATAGCAGAATAAATTTGGTATTTTAGCCGTGTATTATGATGCTATTTTTAATGCCAGCTGATGTCGGAATGTCTTCTTCAGAGCGGTGTAATAAAATTAATTTATTGAGAGGCACACACAGAAATATAAATATTTGCTACGCAATATACTCGTCGTATTATCTAGATCAAGAGGTCGGTTGTTTCTGACTAACTCTGCATTGTGATTTCAGGAGCTGAGGCTAAACAACAACGGCATCGGCATCACTGGCGCCAAGCTACTCGTGGACGCGCTGAAGCCCATGCCCGTGCACTTGGAGGTGCTAGAGATGGGCCGCAACCGACTGGAGAACGTGGGCGCCCAGGCGCTCTCTGGAATAATCAAGGTCACCCTTCTTTCTTAAACTGCCGCTGAATGCGGATCCTTCATGTCAGTGGACACACAGTTGTCTTAATCAGATGAGACTCCATAAGTTTAGGTCCCGGGTCGCTCTCACATTTGACCTCTCCAGCCGGATGCAATGCATCCATCCACTACGGAACTCTTCCAAATCTGTTTTGTCCTAATCCTTTTTTTAGTATCAATATGACTGGTTCGGTTGGCCGGTGTTAGGTCTCATATTAAAGGATCCCCTCGCCATTTCTACTTAGTTGTAGTTTCTGTGTCTCCGCCTCTCATGTGCTCTTCGGTTGAAAAAAATCCAATTCGAGAGGCGCACGTCGCGTTGCGCTGGCCTGTTTTATTGTTGCATGACCATGGCTCGCACATTTCTGGCTCATCTAGCCGCCGTGACATCGTCAGGCCGGGAGCAGATACTCCTGGCTCCCAGTCCTCGCATGCTCCATACCGTGCATTGTACCGCTTCTTCTGCTCCCAAGCTCCCGTACTGCGGACTGACTCGATGTCAATGTCTTTACATATTTTCTACAATTAGTTCATAGCAATTTTAGTTAGTTGTGTACATCTTGGAATTTCCTGCCCGCTATCACCAGTGTTCGTGATCAGCGCGGCGTCCAAATAAATTGACTCTTGAACTGTCTCGCAGCCCGCTTCGTGAGAAGTTTGTGGTGATACTAAACATAATTTGTAAACAATATTATTGTTTTTTATTACATACATTTAAATGACCCCACCATTTCCCGGAACCGTTTTATAAATTTTCACCCATGTACTGGTTCATCAACAAAAGCAACAAGATTTTAACTACTGAGAATCTATAACCAATTATAATAATTATTATGTAAAAAAAAGACTGTGTGGAAGAATTTTAATAGAAAGAGCAAGAATGGTGACGAAAGAAAAGGTATGGGACGTGCAAGGGGCATTTGTGGGTGGAAGAGGATGCATGGATCAGATCTTTTCTCTACGAGTGATGACGGAAAAGTTTTTGGCGAAAAACCTAAAACTTTTTTGTGCCTTCGTAGATCTACAGAAAGCATATGATAGAGTTATAAGAGAAAAGTTATGGAAAGTACTCTCTGATTACGGAGTGAATAGTAAACTTATACGCGCAATTGCATCCCTATACGAAGGAAGTTCTGCGCGTGTAAGAATCAATGGAGCACTCACACCATGGTTTGACATTACAAAGGGTGTCAAGCAGGGTTGTGTAATGTCTCCATGGCTGTTCAACTTGTATATGGATAAATGTGTGAAAGAACTAAAATCTATGAATGTAGGAGCAAAAATGGGCGATTTGATTGTATGCTGTTTATTGTACGCCGATGATGCAGTACTAATGGTGAGTAATGAACAAGAACTACAGAATCTGGTGAGTAGAATGTACGATGTATGCAAGGAAAGCGACCTCATGATGAATGTTAACAAGTCGAAAGTGATGGTATTCGAGAAGGAGGAAAGCAAGACACCATGCAAAATACTTGTAGGTAAAGAATGTTTGGAACAAGTAAATGAGTTTGTATATTTGGGAAGTATGTTTGATAGAAACGGAAAGGCTGAGAATGATATCAAAAGGAGGGTGACTGCAGGAAATAAAGTAAACGGTGCTTTGAATGGAATTATATCTAACAGGAATATGTCAACCGAGGCAAGACTAGCGGTGCACAATGGAATCCTGGTACCGACACTGATGTATGGAAGTGAGGCCTGGAGCTGGCAGAAAAGGAACGAAAGTAGACTGAATGCAGTGGAAATGAGATCACTTAGACGTATTTGTGGCAAATCTATTTATGACAGAGTAAAGAATGAAGAAATAAGAAAAGAATGTAAAGCTGATGTTAGTATAGTGAGTAAGATTAAGAAAGGATCACTTAGGTGGTTTGGTCATACGGAAAGGATGAATGAGGAGAGAATGGTAAGAAAGATATATGACGCAAGTGTTGATGGAACCAGAAATAGAGGACGTCCGCGGAAGACTTGGCACGACCAGGTAAACCAGATAATGGAGGATGGTTCTGTTAGAAGCCTCAACAATCGGCGAGCTTGTATGACAAGATGTATGAATGTGGATGAGGCGAGAATTGTATGTCAGGACAGAAGAGTGTGGCGCTCTATCCTCTCTGCCTACCCCCACGGGGAAACGGCGTGATGGTAAGTAAGTAAGTAAAAAAAAGACGAGATGTTAATTAATGAATTTACATATAATCTATACATAGTTAATTATAGTTGATAAGCCTAGTCAGAGCAGTCATTTATAATATTGTGATTAAATACAAACTTTATTATACATATATTTTCTGCCACTAGCACAATAGAGTGATGTTATTACACAAACCACAATAGGCCAATAATTTTTTCTTTATTTTCTTTTTCTTTAATAAAAAATAGAGATGCGTACACGGAATACGTGTCACATCAATATTCTTACTATTTTCAAACTAAGCTAAACGCTTGCGCTATGAAAATAGGACTAACTTGCCGGTGTCCTGGAACGAAGCGCGAACCCCCGACCGCTAGATCACTAGACCAACGTCTTGACCACTACACCAACAAGCTACTCAAATAGTAGTGTGACAATTTGCAATACACTCCCTAAACGGGAGAGAGGACAATACGCGTATCTATTTCAATGACCATGAGCTCTCACCAATGATAACTTGTTCAATTTATGTAATTCAGAACCTGCCGAAGCTCCGTGTGCTCAGAATCCCCCAGAACGGGGTGTACCTGCCGGGCGTCTCGGCGCTGTGCCTGGCGCTGCGCGGCTGCCCCGAGCTGCGCGTGCTCGACCTGAACGACAACACCGTCGGGCCCAAGGGGGCGGCCGCGCTGGCCGACACGCTGGACCGCCTGCCGTGCCTGCGCAGCCTCAACCTGGGCGACTGCCTGCTCAAGACCAGGGGGGCCATCTCGCTGGCCGAGTCCCTTCACAAGGTGGCCGAGCTGGAGGTATGATTTGTTTTACAATGAAATTAATTAAGATTTTAGTAATACAATTTACCAAGATGTTAACTTTTTCTATTCAAAGAAACGTGTTCAATCAACTGATTACGTTTTTTGAGAAATTTAGAACTTATACTATCTAGTCTTTTTTCATAATTAAAAATCAATTAAATTTTAGAAGCAAATTCCGATCTACAATTGATATCTCAAAACTAAAATATACCGCAACTCAAAATCAATATATTTATCAAGGTATCAAATTTTTTAACAATCTCTCCATCACAATTAGAAAAATTACGGACTATCATAAATTTGTAACTGAAGTAAAAAAATATGTACACAGACTAACTGAACTCGAATATACTCCTTCTCTATACACATAGAGAAGAAACAAATTTTAAAATATATATATATATATTATTAAGGAAAACACATTCTTATTGTGAAGTTGTAATTATTCAGAACAGACGGTCTGTGATATTTTAAATACTAAATTAATGTATTAATTATAAATATATACATACAAAATCAATTTTGTCGTTAAATATTGTTTTTGCATCACCGGGATTCGAACCTGGATCTCTATTTCCAATCCGGGGAAGTGCACTACCATTGTGTTATATATTATGCTAAATAGAGATCCAGGTTCGAATCCCGGTGACGCAAAAACAATATATTTCGACAAAATTGATTTTATATGTATATATTTATAATTAATACATTAATTTAGTGTATATATATATTCAGTGATTATTGAAATTGTATTATATTTTTAATATTAATAAAAAAGAAGAAAAAATCTATTATTATGCACGCCCTTATTCAGGCATTAATATAATTTGTAAAATAATAGAAAATTTCATCAAAAGTGCAATATACAAAGAAAAATATGATATAATGTCGGCATGTTTTTACATACTCAAAATAAAAAATAAACATAAAATGTGACGTAGAGCAACTTATCCGTCACCATTGAGTTGAGACACAAAAAATTGTAATAATGTAGTCCTATGATGAGTTAAATTAACAGAAAAAATGTCCACTACCCCCGCATATTCATTCTCCAAAGAATGCATTCTGGGGGGCACGTGTTCTGACATTACTACTGCAGCAGAACAATGAATTGTGTCTCAATATTGCAATGATTTTTAAGTACAGTAGAACCGCGATATAACGAAACCCGATATAGCGAAAAATGACGTGTATCGAAAAAAAAATCGAAATTTAGTCTCCAAAACCAATTTTTCATACAAAAATGCATTTATATAACGAAATCCCGTTAATATTTATAACAAAATCATTTTTGTCCCGTACGAAAAAATGCCAATACATTTACGTAAATTTATAACGAAATAAAAAAATGTTAAAAGATGAAAATATTATTTCGCACTTGCAAAGCCGCGCCGATGCATCTGTCGTATGCGAACGGTTTTATGGCCTTTTCGGCGGTGCGCGGCGGTCGTCCGGCAAGGTAGTAAAACAATTCAAACTTCTTCTCGGGTTCATAGCGGGCCCATAAAACCATTTGACATAATTCTTGCGGCGTTCTCTGATTCGTTTTACGTACGCATACGCCTCTAATATGATTGCAACCCAGACCCAAACAGCTGTAAAATACAAAAATTAACAGGAACCCCCCGAAAGTTGCAGAATGTACTTATTGGAAATGTCAGTTTCAGTGTAACGTCTGTAGAGTTAAGTTTGTTCAACTTTTAACGCGATTATTGCATGACCGAACTGAATATTTACATAAATTCATTTTCGTTTGACAATTGTGTGAACTCGTCAATAATATAAATAATTCGTTAAAATATTTTATGAACTATTTTTGTACGGTATTTTGTATTTCTATTAACTATTGTTTTCGTGTATTTCAAGTGAACAATGTTAACGATAATTTTTAAGTGAACAATTTTAACGATTATAAATATATTTTGAAGTGGTTGCCGCCGTTACCGGTAAATACCTTCGTAATTTATATACGACTCATTTTATAAAAATGCCGCGATTCAACTGTAAGATTGTTATTTTTGAATTATTTTGTATGTTTCATGCCCAAAACTATGTTTGAAGCGGCTCTACATTTAAACACAATTAAAATATTGTTTTGTGTTTGCAATATTCTGGAATTTACAAAAATATCTTCCAATTGGTGTTGAATAGATTCTGTTCTTAATTTAATTCCTTTGATTATCCATTTGCTTATCTGTTTTAATAACAAAACTACTAAAAATATGTAGGTATTCAGTTCCCTATGGCCTTTTTCCTCCTTTGTTTGCAGAATTTGCGATCTTTTTTGAAGCCGCGCAACATTTTTTTGCGACGGCGCGTAACATATAGTAGGTTTTTTTTCGTTATATGTGGGAATTCGTTATTAGGAATTTTTATTTTTTGGTCCCTTGGATTTCGTTATATCGCGGTTTTACTGTAATACACGCTAAGTGATGCCCGGTAGCAACCAAATATTTTTTCTATTTAATTTGTATTAAAAATTACAATTTTGCAACAAAAATGTGTTATCATTGAACATTCGTAACTATATTGTAGGCTTAACATCAACATTATCAAAATACTATTCAGCTATGAAAGAACATTTCATCTAAAACATCTATCCTTTCCCAGGAGCTGAACCTGAGCTTTGACGAGGTGGGCGCCCGCGCCGTGCCGGTCCTGCTCTCGGCGTTGAAGGATCGGCCCGCGATCCGGGTGCTTCTCGGCGGCAACTCGCTCGGCTCGGCGGGCCAGAGGCTGACTGAGCTGGGCGAGCGCGTGCAGTTGCGTTCGGCGGACGGGGAGAGCGACGACGAGGCGGCCGAGTCGGGAGAAGGTACGACTAAATAATACGATAGATGTTATATACACAGTGCTCCTGAATCACCTTGCGGATTATTGTATCCGCAATATTGAATACTGATTCTGTACTGTTTAGGATAATTCAACACAATTTTTATGAAAAATTTCGAAGGTGTGAATTTTGAACACAATTATTATTCTCTCTTCAACTGCAGATTTAGATATCTTACACTGATCCACCGCGAGTGCGAACTGGTTGATTTCTCTCGTGGTAGGTGAAATATGCTACGACATTGTCCTGTACATGAACCAGCTGATTGCTGACGTCATCATACAGCGCATATAGCTCTGCGTTATAAGTTATAACTATAGAGCCTTCAAATATTCGTGATTCCAACTATTCGAATAGTTAATGATAATATATTCGTAAAATTTTTAAGAAATGAATAATTTACTTGGATGATAAATACAGAAATGTTTCAAATGTTTCTCCAAAAATGTAAGATTCTGATTAATAACTTGCAGAACTCCAACTCTTCGTGGAGATAGAGAGGAGTCAGTCTTCTCTCCATAGCTTTAGATATGTTTATATTACTTCATATCTCACACACCGAGTGCAAGGTTTCTTTTCATTATTTTGTATATAACTTCTCGTCTGTCGGCTCGAGTATTTATGAAAGCTGAATACTAAATAATAATAAAAAGCCAACTCCATCGTTGACAAAAGGAAGTATTACAAGTGCTCGTTGTCATAAAACCATAAAGATAAGCGGAAGACTTAAAAAAAAGGCAAATGCGAAAGATGTCCAACAAAGGCGTTTACATCTTTATTATCCGACTTCCGTATAGCCGATAGCGGTACTTCTGGAGAAAAAAATCGTATACCTGAATGAATGCTCCGCATATGACTTATGAGGGTTCGTAAACCTTTGTTTCGTTTAGAAAAATATTAAAAATCTTATAATATAAATATGAGCGAATACTTTACAAATACTTTTTAAAGTATTCGAATAACGAATACTTAAAAACAGGCGAATATATTCAGGTTTCGAATATTCAGATTGGATCTAGGTTATAACCTCTTCATCAGGTATTATTATCATTAATTACATAGTGTATATACAAGAAAAAAAACATATTTTATTGCTTTTTCGTTAAAAAACAAGAGAACCACGTCGTCCCAAATACTATTATAATACATAACGCATTTCGGACTCAAATTAAATAAGTAACTATGACATCATTAAAAAATCAAATGAGATAATTTATCTCGGATTAACAATTGAAAATTTGCGTTGGGTTCCTCGTATCCATCGAGTAAGCTCCAAAGTGAAAATTAATTTACACATTCACTATTTTACGCAGCTTTATGAATATTACTTTATTAAAAATGGTATACTATATTCACTTTGTCAGAGTCTAATCAGTTAAGCAATATGTGCATGGGGTGGTGCAGCTCTTACATTAATGGATTCTCTAATTAAGGCTCGGAAATGGGTCATCAGAGTAATAAACAAGAGACCATTTAGACCTAACTCTCTCTAAATCCTTTCAAGTTTTGGATATAAAACGACTTTACCAGAAGAATCTTAAAACTATTTTTTTTTTTAAATTAACTTTTATTTCCTCGATCCGATCCAGAGGAAACCAGGAGTAAAGCCTTAGTATACTACTCAGTGCCAAAATTTAATACAAAATTCGCTCAACGTACTTTCTTATTTTGTGCTCCGGGAATATTTAATAAATTGCCACTAGAGCTTAAAGGGTCTAAAGTGATTAATGACTTCAAACCAAAAATAACAAAGATGTTGCCCGATGTGGGTAGAACTTTTTATAATTCACTCATTACACTTACTCTTAACATTTACAACTTTTAAAAACTGTACAGATTATTTCTTTAGAACATACTACGTCTAGTAAAGCAATTAATTACCTTTATTTTTACCAAATAAAATCAAACGTCTTTTAGCTATAACAAAAAAATGGGCAAAAGGAAAAAATATTAAATTTGTTTGGACCCGAAATGGTAAAATTTATGTACGGAAAACTGAAGGCGACAAAGTTATTTTAGTGTCTAACGAGTCTTGCCTCTCGTCTATATGACTATCCTTTACTAAATTTATCTGCTATCTCATATTTCACTTTTACCCTATTTATTTAAATCTTTCTTCTTTTAAAAAAAAACACTTCTTTATTTTTTACCATAAATATATTTACACATCTTCACAAACTATTCATATCATTTGTGGAGCCATTAGCAGAATTCAAACGAATCAATCTATCTTTCCTATTTATTGTCAGCAATTTCCAGTACATTTCATTCACACGTACATGCATCAGACTAAACTGTATCGCCATTAGCACAATAAATACGCACAATTTTAATTTCGTTAAAAGGCTTTGAAGACATTAATTTTGATGACGTCCTAGAAGCATTCGAACCTATAGAAACGAGAGAAGTCGGGGAACCGGAATCTTGCAAAGAAATAATTAATGAAAATCTAAGAATTAAATTACTCAATGTCAATATTCGAAGCATTAATTATAATTTCGATAACTTGCAAGTGCTACTCCAACGCACTAACATCAATTTTGATATAATAATTTGCACAGAATGTTGGCTGAACAACTTGTCCGTACCGAAGCAAATAAAAGGCTACAATGTACACGCTACAACCATACATTTTAACCAAAATGACGGAGTGGTAGTGTACACTCATAACAATTTACATGTCACACATGAAGAATCATCCATCATACAAGATGCAAACTGCCTTCACCTAATCATTGACGAGTTTACTCATGTTCTAGCGTTATATCGCCCGCCCTCATTTCAGAACGCTGCGACATTCGTAGTGTCATTAGATACTTTCCTTACCACTCTCTCACAATCAAAGGAAATAATTGTCACAGGCGACCTTAATATCGACGTCATCAATCAGTCACTGCCTACTATCACTCAAGACTACCTCGATGTTCTAGCTCACCACGGACTCCTCTCAGCAATAAACAAACCTACACGAGATAAATCTTGTCTCGACCATATTATGATTAAGTCCAAGTCTCCAATTCACGCAGTAATTTGTCAATCACCTATAACCGACCACTTTCCGGTTATGATGGGCATCGAACAGTACACCAAAAAATCACACAAAACTAACAATCTGCGAAGAAAATGTATCAATTACAACGAACTGATTAAAGACCTAGAACAGGAAGCATGGAATTCAGTATATGACTGCGAGGATGTAAACTCAGCTTTTAAAGAATTTAATACTATATTGCAACAACACATCACCAAAAACCAGTATTATAAATCTCACTCTACAAAAAGAAACATAAAACCGTGGATCACTGAGGGTCTAATTTCAAGTATAAGAAAGCGCGACAAACTTCACAAAAAAGTTCAGCAGTATCCTCTCAACTTAGACGTACGAATTCAATACAAGCGATATAGAAATATCCGTAATAAGGCAACAAAAACGGCGAAAATACTATATTATAGAAATCTAGTAGATCAAAATAAAACCAATACAAAAAAATGTTGGCAAATTATTAGAGAATTTACCAATTCTAATATAGAAAAAAGTAATAAAGTATTTCAGATGGTTAATGATGAAAACATTCCAAATACTGATGAAAATCAGACTGATATTTTAAACTATATAAATAAATACTTCTCCTCAATAGGTAAAAAAATTTCACATGATCACTTACTTAGAATGAACACAAATGAATTACAGTTATGTAATAATGTCCGCCTAAATTCGCAAACATCAAACTCATTATTTTTAACTCCGACTACACCACATGAAATTAACACAGTTATACAGGGATTAAAAACTAATAGTGCTCCAGGTAAAGATGGTATTTCTATCAAGCTTGTAAAAGAAATTAAGTCATACGTAACCGAACCACTTGCATTTATTACTAACCTGAGTTTACAAACTGGAGTCTTTCCAACCGTGCTAAAAGATTTGTTGCTATGCCCAATCTATAAAAGCGGAAACCCTAGTGATATATCCAACTATAGACCGATTTCTCTTCTAAGTGTTTTTTCAAAAATTCTAGAAAAAATTGTTAAACGGAGGCTCCTTAAATTTCTGGATGTAAACAACATTCTATCGAATCAACAATTTGGTTTCCGATCGAAACGCAACACAGAAGATGCACTCATGTCTCTCGTGGAATATATCGTATCGAACCTGGACAAGGGAAACAAATGCATGGGGATTTTTCTTGACCTTGCAAAAGCATTCGACACCGTACCGCACCTACTATTGCTAAAAAAACTTGAAAACATAGGAGTAAGGGGCATAGCATATAAGTGGTTTAAGGATTACTTAACAAATAGACGTCAAATTGTCCAAAATAATGAAAAATACAGCAATCCATCATTGATAACACACGGTGTTCCACAAGGAAGCATTTTAGGTCCTATATTATTTCTAGTATACATTAACGACTTTTGTAATATGACCCTAAACAATGGAAAAATAATCACTTTCGCGGATGACACCGTGCTTTGCTTTGAGGGTAAGTCTTGGGAAGAGGTCAATACTCGTGCACAGGATGGTCTGAACAAGGCGAAAAAATGGTTTGATACGAACCTCCTATCACTTAATACAAAAAAATCAAAATATATATGTTTCTGTATTAACGAAAGAACAACACCACGTCAAAGTCCTACACTCGTCGTTCATGACTGCAAAGCAAACAAGACCACGGCGTCCGCATGCCAATGTGAAAAACTGACAAGAGTCAAAATTATTCGACATCTGGGAGTACTGATCGATGATCATCTTAACTGGAAAGAACATATATCGAATCTAGCAAAACGCATAAGAAAACTAATTTACTTTTTTAAAGGAATTCGATGTATAGTTGATTGCAAACTCTTGAGATCGGTGTACTTTGCACTGTGCTACTCTTTAATCAATTATGCTATTTTAGTTTGGGGAGGAGCAGCAAAAACAATATTGGAGTCGGCTAAAAAAGCACAAAAAACAATTCTCAAGGTAATAATTGGTCGTCCCTTTAGATATCCATCAGACCTTATATTTAAAGAGTACAATGTCCTTGATATAAGACAAATCTTTATGTTGAGACTCGTTCAATACTTCCATACTAATAACAACTCTCCCCAAGCAATAAATCATGGACACAACACTAGACAAACAACAAACATCTACACACCAGTTCCGAGAGCAACAACGACATTTTATCAAAGATTCTACATGTTCCTAGCTCCGAAACTATACAATACACTCAGTACCAACCGGAAATCGTACAATTACTATAAGATTACACAAATATGGACCCAATATATGATTCAATCAGGTAGAGATGAATCAGAAGCATGGATATCCAACACTTTACTATAATGTATACAATTCTTTTACTAATAACTCACTAGTCCTACAACACTCCCACTCCACATATTTTTATTATATTTTTATTTTATTATACTTTTATTTTTTTAATTTTATTCTTACTTTTTTATTCATATTTATTTTTTTATTCCAAATAACACCACAACAGCACGAAAAAAAAACAAAAAAAAAACTGGCTACTTTAACACAGACTTTAGTCTAGCAAACAAGCCAGGACAACGCTGTATATATCAGAGGTGAAGTCTACTCCATCCCACACATTAAAATATGTATTATGTATGTTATGTATCCACCTCTGTAACTACAAAAATATGGATGTCAAAATATATATAAATAAATAAATTTTTCATATGTACTCTTTATGCTACAAAAAAATAAATATATGTGCCCACTAGTCATAGTTAAGAAATTGACAAAATTTGAAATGTCATATTACACTCTAGATTTTGATATTAGATTAAATCATTTGTTATTTCCTTATAAGCTACACACAACATTTATATATGGAAATAAATTATAAATCTAGTAGACTTAATAAATGTTTAAACATCGTGTTGTGTAATATAGAAATATTTTTTGATCAATTCAAACGCAAACCTTTAAACATCTCGAAACGAAAGAATCGTGACTTAGACCACTTTCGTAATAATAATGGCCACATATGTGCTCTCATTTACACAAGATCAAAATGTTCATTTTTACTAGAACTTATCGCACATATTTGCTTAGATGTAAAATGTTTTATCCTCGTCACGACTCCACGTTTCGACGGAGGTGTAGTCAAGTACAAGTGTCAAGTCAAGACTGAGACTATAAAACACGTTTGGCACAAAAACTGTCAGTTAACTAGATTAATGTATGTGCGATGTAGAATTGTGAACACATCGGAAGGATTATACGAGTGGCGTTTTGAATGATGAGATGTGCCCAATATGAGAGTGTCCGATTGATAATCGAGGGACTATCAATGTTTATTTATCCAGAGCAGGTTATGAAAAGGATAAACCGTTAAAGGTTGACATTTGAGATATTGTTGGGCACAGTTTACTACAAGTATCGAGTAGATGAGCTGTACAATGAAAGTTACATCACGCAAATAGTTTACAGAGGCGTTTTATGTAATTGTTGGAAAGAGTAGTGTATCACACTGAATTACGAGGTCGCAGCAGTGGCGCCATGTAATTAATATGATAAGATACGTGTCTGTAATTTAAAGGTGTAATCATCGGCTTGGCGCCAAAAAACCCATGGGATAGATTTCTAAAAAACAAATACTGATATTCTTACCAAAACGTCACAGCGGCGACCTGTCGCTGAGTAGGTACTTGCGAATATGACTATATATTGTTGTGTCTGAATAAAAACAGGGTATTCTGCAGGCGGGAAGCCATTCTCGATTGCATCGTGTCGACGTAGTGTACCGATATTGAACATTTTTTGCGTTTCATTTCTTTCTACCTTATAATCATTATCATCAGTTTGATAGAAGTTGAGATCGGCGAATCACCTTGTCTACATTCCTGTTTCCTTTACGTAACAAGTAGCATACCAGACAGTTGCTGGCCGCATTAGTATCGCTACATGGCGTCGGTACTGGGTGTGTTGACAACTGCTAGGAGTTTTGTTTCCCAAGTTCCGTATCTCCACGAGGAGTAATGGCTTGCATTGTTGACTCTTCGTTGATGCCATGAATATTGTTTAAACGCGATATTTATCTTTGCACTAAAAAGTATTCCCCACATTTCTCATTTCAAGAATCAGAGAGTGACGGAGCCGATTCGGGTGCGTCATCAGGAGACGACGAAGACAGGGACACGGACCGAGGAATGAGCGAGACGGCGGACGCCTCGCTGGATGAGAGCGGCAGGGCGCCGGCCGCGGAGGGCTCGTCGAGGAGCCCGGCGGCAACCTTCCTCGGCAACCCGAGCCGGGAGAACTTCAAGCTCCTGGGACCGGATCCGGAGGGCGTGCTGAAGGAGCACATTCAGGTCTGCGTAACTTCAAATTGCTTATATTATATGTATCAAAGTTTTATGTTAAGTTATATCTTTGAAATTGCCCTTGCAGACTTGCACCGACGATATCAGCTACCTGGACACAGCCGCCGTGCTAGTAATGAGCTTGTGCGGGCTGGGGGAGGCGGTTGCCGCGTCGGGCCTGCTGAGAGCGCTGGTGCAGTGGGCGGAGACGGGCAGCGGCAGGCGGTGGGTCCTAGCTAACTCGGTGCTCACCCATCTGGAACTCATCAAGGTGATATTTCATATACCAGAACCAAAATGATTTTTTCCTAATTATGCTGCTTTCATGAACAAAGATGACATCTCTGTCGCATTTTTTTTTCAGTCTGAGAAAAAGTGCGATCTGCGATGGGACCGCGAGCGCTGCGTGGCGACGTTCGCCGCCTTCGTCACCGAGGCGTGGTTCCCCTCCGAGCTGCGAGACACGCTGACCTTCTTTGTCAAGCTGCACGTCGAAGACCCCAAGAAAGCGAAAGACGTAGACTTCAGCAAATATCCACAGCTGTATAAAAGAAATTGACAAAACTGAATGAGACAAATATCTATAACTAATAATCATGTATGTTTATTGTATAAATTAAATATTCACCGATGTTTTTCACTCTCTCCGCCATTGTTCTCGTGTCGATATTCAGAACCGCTCGGGTTATTGGAACGTGTGACATTTTTTTTGAGGACGCGCACATTTTTAAATGCACAAAATTGAAATATGTTCATTGGACAAGTATATATTATCGTTTAAACACACCAGATAAACTGAATGAACCGAGGGATAACTCAACTAAAACGATTTCGCCGAATTCACATGTACATACATACGTTACCCCGTCAGTTACGATGCAACGAAACGTACAATAATTGAAGATATCTATTTTTCTATTTGTTTAATGTGTTAAACCATTCCGAGACGTTACGCTTCCTAATGCCAGTATCATTCTAGCTAATATCAAACGCAAGCGTCGTATTCGAAGAGTGTCAAGCAATGTACGCGAGTAGCGTAGCAAAGTTGAGGAGATCACGAATCTGATGTTAATCTATATTGCTGTAAAGGACATAGAAATGTTTCTTTGATCGCCGTCGAACGTTGCTGACAAATTATGTTGAAACATTCAATTGTATATAATGAAATTTTGAATTGAACGATTTTGCTAGAAATAGAATTAAAAATCATTTTATAAGAATTGATGTCTTTTATTTTAGCAACATTGAACATTACCCGGTGCAAGAGATGTCTTGCGCTGAGGGATTGTAGTCTCTTGGCCTCTTTAATTCCAGTCGATACATCACAGTTGACACGGTCCTGCCATATGTATATTCTGGATAAGGGACGGTACTACATAATATGTGAGTTTTATTTTATTATTACAGAGGGCCATTCAGGTCCAAAGCCGAATGTACAAATGTCTTCAAGTCTAAAACCTGCTATCTATTTATTATAAATCTAGTGCAGACATAAGTATGTATATATATATATATATATACAGTGTGGCCGAAAAAAAGTGAGAACATTTCGTAAAATGTGATATAATTACATCAAAATTAATTTAACTGTATCGACAATAGTTTAAATAGTTTACTAATTTACTTACTTATTAATTTTCCCATTGTTTATATTTGTTTTTTTTCAAATTGTCGCCCAGAATGACAAAAATCACTGCAGAAGAGACCGTATTCTGATCAAAAATTTGCAAATTGAAAAACGTCGGGGCGCTAGAAAAATGATCAAAGAGTTTCAAAACAATGCCTGGAGTATAGCTAGACATTACAGCAGGATGGAGCTCCATCTCACACATCCAGAAATACAATCAACTTTCTTCCTTGTGAGATTGTTAATATCTTATTAGGAGAACACATTCTTATTGTGAAATTGTAATTATTCAGAACATACGCTCTGTGATATTTTAAATATATTAATTAGAAAGATATACATATAAAATCAAGTTCATTGAAAAATTATTGTTGTTGCGCCACCGGGATTCGAACCTGGATCTCTTTAAAATATCACAGAGCGTCTGTTCTGAATAATTCCAACTTCACAATAAGAATGCGTTCTCCTAATAATAAAGTTGTATCGATGTGTCCAAAATTTAATAAAAATGAATTCATAATTCTGGCGTCTGCTATCAGATTACTCAAAGTTAAAAATAAGGTAGATGGCTCTTTCAAATGATGGAACGATTAAATGTATTAATATCAAAAAGGTAACATATAGGTTCGAAAATTTGTCGTTATTTGAGTTTATCAATATAAAATTTGTTTAAAGAAATGAAAAAAGATTTGAAAAATATACATACATCTAAAATAATACAATAATATAAAAATGTTGGGAAATTGATCAGATTATAAATAGGGAAATATGTCAAATACATAGTTTAATAATTTTGAAGATCTTTAATCCATTTGAATGAGGAGAGAATGGTAAGAAAGATATATGATGCAAGTGTTGGTGGCACCAGAAATAGAGGAAGTCCGCCGAAGACTCGGCACGACCAGGTAAACCAGATAATGGAGGATGGTTCTGTTAGAAGCCTCAACAATCGGCGAGCTTGTATGAATGTGGATGAGGCGAGAATTGTGTGTCAGATCAGAAGAGTGTGGCGCTCTATCCTCTCTGCCTACCCCCGCGGGGAAACGGCGTGATGGTGAGTAATCCATTTGTAAGTAATTATTTGTTGGTGAATTTAATTGATATTGGCAGGTAGTTATACAGTTTAAGACCAATATATGATGCATGTCTCTATCCAATTCCTAATTTGCACATTTTTATAATAACATGTTCATCAGTTTTGCTCCCAGTCTGACAGTCATGTTGAATTTTTATTTCATCCTCTTTAAAAAAATGAAATAAGTCAGTTTTTATATATTACACATATATATATATATATATAAAGACGATAAATTCGATACAGGAAAATCTTTAAAAACTTGTTCTAGCCTTTTTTATTATTTTGAATTGTAATTATTGGTTTGAGATGTGCGAGACAAGTTCCGCCCCCCAACCTAGTATTCCGTAATGTAATATTGATTCGATCAATGCGAGGTTATAATATACGAGATATTTGTTATTACAATAATTATTTTAAATATTAATTAAATGTATTAATCAGAAAGATATACGTATAAAATCATTTTATCGAAAAATGTTGTTGCGCCACCGGGATTCGAACCTGGATCTCTTTGCAAACCGGGGAAGGTGCATTTTCTAACTATGTTACAGCGACAAAATTTAATAAAAATGAATTGATAATTCTGGCGTCTGCTATCGGATTACTCAAAGGTATTTGAGATTCCGTAAATATAAGATAGATGGCTCTTTTAAATAATGGAACGATGAATGTATTAATATGAAAAAGGTGACATATAGGTTCGAAAATTTGTCGTTAAAAATAATGTCGCTGTAGCATAGTTTGATAATGTTGATTGCGCAACGACCGGAGTGCCCGCGTTCGTATCATATATCTTTCTAATTAATACATTTAATTCATATTTAAAATATCACAGACCCATATTCTGAATAATTACAATAAGAATGTGTTCTCCTAATAATAATTAGTTCAAATACCTTAAAATATTTCTCTTCTGAATATATTATGAACCACAACAATCTACTTAAATAATTACATTAGATTATTATGTGTGAGAGAACGTATGCGTTTTCAATTTACTTTTACTTTTACACATATAACTGCATTGTGAACATGAAAACAATTTGTCTTTTTTGTGAGTAAGCATGTGCACTCTCAAGCTGCCCTTCTGATTACACAAATAAGAGCACTGTGAACAAGCAAAGGGTTTTTCTCCAGTGTGCGTAAACATATGTACACTCAAACTGACTTTCTGATTGCACGAATAAGTGCACTGCGAACACGAAAACGGTTTCTCCCCAGTGTGAGTGAGGGTGTGCCTGTTTAAGTGGCCTTTCTGATTACAAGAATAACTACACTGTGAACATGAAAATGTTTTTTTTCCGGTGTGCGTCAGCGTGTGCACTCTTAAACGGTCTTTATGATTACACGAATAAGTGCACTGTGAACATGAAAACGGTTTTACTTCAGAGTGCGTAAGAATGTGAATTCTCAAGTTAGCTTTCCGATTTGACGTATAACTGCATTGTGAACATGAAAATAGTTTTGCTTCCGTGTGAATGAGAACATGTCTGGTATAATCTCCTCTCCGTCTGCTTGTATAAGTGCACTTTGAACACGAAAACAGTTTTTCTCTATGGTCAGCGAGGTAATGGCTTCTAGAGATATTTGTGGCCGAACACTGAGTCTCCTTTCTAGGAATAGTCAGAGACGCGGTTAATTTTTTCACAATATTGGAATCTTGTAGAGTAGAGAGATCTGCAAATAAAATAGAATATTAGCATTTTGATTGGCTTTAGCACATTCTTTACAAGCAAATTTGAAAGGAAACTGACCAATTTCATCCGAGTAAAGTGTCAGTTTCCTTTAAAGTATGAATTAGATTGATTTTGCATCTGAACCTGTAAAAGGGGTGATATAAAAACATAACAAAATATTGCTCAATTTCAACAAAATATTACACCTCTAAAATCTAAGATTAATGCGAATTACTGAAATCAATTGCGGAGGTTCAAAGTATGAAAATAAAATTGATACGAGATTTAAATTTTTTATTGAAGCGACGCGACCAAGAAATGTAGACCAGGTGAATGTTTGGATAAGGTGGTATCCACAAGATGACGCTCACCAGTCACAAAGATGTAGGGTACCGATTGACTGTTATGCAATACACAATCTGCACGCATTAAAAACATCTACCTTTGTCAATTTCTAACCTGCCGCCTTTCACACACAAACGAACGACACAGATTTGAGGGAATATTGCGGCATCTATATCCTTACTCAAACCACACATTATCACACCTTCAGATGCGTGTATGTGATGCGCAGATATCTGTATTCAATGAAGTGTTGCATTCAATTCATTAATCAGTAATCCAAAAAAGCAAACTCGTTACCGGCACGCTGGCCAGCCATCATTGATAACTCCGAGCACTCCTGCTTGATGTCGGGGTGCGAAATATCTATATCAGTGCATCCTCCGTAGCCGCTTTTAGCTGGAGACCCTGGCTCAGGCTTAACAGCAGGCACATCGGAGACAGAAATATTCATGATTCTAAATATACCAGCGAACGCAATATGTAAATCAGCGTCAAATGGCGGTTGTCCATAGAAACCGGTGAATCATAGACGTAATTCATTATTAGTCTATTGACATGTCCTATAGAGTATAGAGTTCATCAAAACTTAAGATAGAAAACATTGAGATGATCTCATTCTCTTCAATCGTTCTTCATGACTTTAACATTGTCATGACTAAAACACTATTATGTTAAACATAAATTCCTATGTCGTCAACTTACTATGTTGATGTAGCATAATCGATTAATGCATTTCTCCTAATAGGAAGAGATCCAGGTTCGAATCCCGGTAGCAACAAAAATATACATTCACGTATTACCAATATTATTTTCGGCGCGAATTTTAAAATATTTAAGTATTCTTGAATCTTGCTGTGCATAGGACACCCGCCGGACGACGTAAGCCCCTCCTCGTCCCGCTATCAAACATGCATTCACAATCGGACAAAAGGTTGCTACCCCTTCTCCGCGCATTGGCCGGGGTGGGTTGCTGCAAGCTGAAGCTAACCTCTCGCTGTTCGCCTGTCCAACGTACTGAACCTGCTCCCGGGGTGCTCGATATGACGCCGCCAGGAAGCCGCAACTTGCCTTCTGATAGGCATCTGAAGACCCCATCTCGGATACGAATAAGAGACAAGCGGAGAATATTCCCGCCGCTCACGCTAGAGGACCGGAGGCCACCCATCACGAAATGACCAGACGCAGCTACGAAGACCACATGGTGAGCGAAGCTGCAGAGCCCATGTTCGTGAACTGGACCAAGGGCGAGCTCCAACGTAGCTTGTCGTGTGCGCCCACGGTAGTCCACACGTGGCCATGCAATTGGCCTCAAATGTGAATACAAGAGTGAGTGGGAAAATAGTTAAAACAATTAAAATAATATTTTCAATTAAGTTAAATATTTTAAATGAATAATTTTAATTAATAGTTTAAATTAAGTTAAATATTTTCACATTATACGCTATGTATGTATTCGATCTTATTCCGTTTTGCCTTCGATGAGTTTTGGTTTTATAAAATATTATATATATATAATTTTCCCAAAAACAGGCTAGCCTAGTTGGGCAATGTATTTAAATGTGTGTAAAGATGTAAATATGATATATTTATGTTAAAATCAAAAAATTCTGTTAAATCAAATTAGTGCGCCCGTGCTTGATTACGGTTAGATATAAATATCAATAAGAATTTTCTTTTTTTCTCTTGTATTGTAAAAAAATATGTGAATTTGTATATGAAATGGTAATTTAATTTACCCTCCCGCCATCTCCTCGTGACCACCACAAATATTGATTGCGCAACGATCGGAGTGCCTGCGTTTGTATCATATATCTTTCTAATTAATACATTTAATTTATATTAAAAGCCCGCATCAGTTTGCCGAGATGATACTCGCTTGGCTGGGGATTCGCGCTGCCATCGAGATCGCGATTCACTTCCTGTCTCTCATATCGTGATGTTGGCTGCCTCTGCTCGCCAGCCGTCTGCTTCTCGGTGGGTCACCGCTTGTCGATCCGTTTAATTCGGCTTAGCTCGTTTCCACATTTTCGAATGTCTGATCGGCGATTACAGGTACAGTTGATTGCACTAGATTTTCTTCGGTTCTTCGGTTTTCTCCGTATAGTTGGAGACTGTCCGAGGCTAATTGATGGATCCTCCTCTGTGGACCACTCTTCACTATCCGTGTCGCGGCTGTCTCCAGCGAACTCTGTTACATTCTCGCTGTGCCGTTTCTGACAAGGTGCTTTTGACAACTACTTTAAAAAATGGCATTCTCTTCACTTTATTGTTTACGACAAGGGTATGTCTCCGCCTGTCGGCTCAATCCACCCTCGCAAGGTTGGCGCAATTCTATAAGTCCATACTTGACAGCAGCAATACGTCTTTATTTAAGGCCTAACTTTAGACCCCGCCTTCGTTTTAAAGCGCAAACTTAGACTGGCTGTACTCTACATATCAATAATTCTTTCTTACAACTTTAAATACAATTATAATTGCTAAATGTTAATCCATCTACTATAAAATTGCATCCTGAATTTCCTATATTTATCATATATATAATTAACCTAGCTGTATATATGTATACGTATATAGACGCAAGTTCGCGGTACCATGAGTCTATTTTAATTTAAACTTTATTTTATTTCTACACGTATTGCTATCTAAGCTACTATCAACGTCAGAACATGTGTTCAACCCGACAAAAGGCAATGCAGTCGCCATTGTATGGCCTACGCCCTTTCTCCATTGCCCGTTATCTCGTCCCTTCTTATTTGATTTATCACCAGGGTTGTTGAGCGACCCTAGCTTAATACTTACAGCCCGGTGGGTCAAAACAAAACACTTCCGGCGGTGGCCGGTCATTTTAGACCCACCTTCTCGTCGGAACGTCAAGTAGTGTCATAAAACTTACAACGCAACTTAAGCCCCCCTCAAATAGTTATATTACTGGTATTGTCTAGAGGCCGCCAGACAAAAATAAGTAAAAAAAATACATGGACGTATACCCGGTATCCTTTACCTACCCGCTCAAAATGTTGACAATACATGTTTCGGCGTAAGCGCTGAGATTCAATCCGACTGTCTTAGGTCAGTTTTTAAGCGTTTTTTTCACATTTTATCAATAACTCATTTGAATCTCGTCCGATAACATTTATTTGTATCTCAAATTATTTGAAAACATTTAATAAAAGATTAGCTAGACGGAAAACAGCATTAAATGAATATTTTTTAGCGTAATTAATATTTTTACAAACACCTGGGTCAAATCTGACCCACCACTGCAGAGTATGTGGTACCCTAATTGTTCCTCAGGAATTAATTGTAATTATAAAACGAACTTTTCTCTTTTGGTCGTTATTTCTGCCGCTCGAGTGCGAATTATTACATCCACTTCACCCTCTTAAACAATTAATCCGATACGACAAAAGACGATGACCAGTTTTTTTAATGGTTATGGTATCTAGACCATTCGCCGGATGGCTTCGTTGACGTGAGATGGGACGATGAAATATTAGTGATGACCTCAAAATCATAAACCGTGAGTCCATCATTGATATTTTTAAGTTAGACTCACTATCAGTGATTGAATATCTAAGAATATCGTGATTCGCGATCCATTTTATTACTTTTATTTTTATTTAGTTATGAAGCGTATGTGCATATGAAACGAAAATATTCATGAAGGAATGACGTGATAGACGCCATCTAGTATATTCTGCCAAAAACATTTTACGCATTTGAACTGAAACGCTGAGAATTTGACCCGAAAAATAAACTCACTTTTTTTTTACAGTATTCATTCACTTTGTGATGATATTAAATTATTTATATATGCTAGAATATTTTTTTTAAGCAAATGAATTTTGAATAATATAAGTAAATGTGCTCGAAATTATATATTTTTAAAATACTAAATTAATGTATTAATTATTTGTATATATTTATAATTAATACATTAATTTAGTATTTAAAATATCACAGAGCTATGTTCTGAATAATTACAACTTCACAATAAGAATGTGTTTTTCTTAATAATATATGTTGTATCAATGTGTCCAAAATTTAATAAAAATGAATTGATAATTCTGGCGTCTGCAGTCAGTTTACTCAAAGGTATTTGAGATTCTGTAAAAATAATGTAGATGGCTTTCAAATAATGGAACGACAGGTGTATTCATTTGAAAAAGTGTAACATATAGGTTCGAAAATTTGTCATGAAAAATACTGGTGTTATAACACAATTGGTAGTGTACTTCCCCGAATTAGAATTAGAGGTTCGTATCCCGGTGACGCAAAAACAATATTTTTCAACAAAATTGATTTTATATGTATATATTTATAATTAATACATTAATTTAGTATTTAAAATATCACAGAGCGTCTGTTCTGAATAATTACAACTTCACAATAAGAATGTGTTTTCCTTAATAATATATTTTTTCTTTTATTTATTTATTTCTCGTATTATGATATCGTGCGGCGCATGGGTATTAGTAACGAAATTGTGATCACAGTCACAGCTTTAAATCGCTGATGTTATCAAATAGCAATCACAATCACGCCAGTGAGTTAAAAGTAGCATTTTTTCTCATCACTATGAAGTATCTATCTAACTAAAATCAAACTAATTTAGCCATAAATTATTTTTTCGTTGTCTATTTATCGATCTATCGCATAATTTATCTAAGGTGGCGGTCACGTGGTATCTGACAATTATTCGTACTGTATTAGAATCGCGATGTTACCGCGCTACGCGTCAGTTCGAAATGGTGAATATACAATGCTTTTACTATTTACATTAATATAATATTGCTTTGTGAAAAGGTGGTCGTGGGGGATGAGGTCGTAGCTTCCTTAACCTCGTCAGTCTAGTGCGAATGAGATCTTTCTCTGTCTGGTATTACTTACGTTTAGTAATTCTATATTAATATTCTTTCAAGACGCGCGCCATTGTTACATCAGAAGAAATAAATAACGTTCACATCAGTATTAGAATTTTTTAAAACATATAATATGATTATTCGGTTTATATATTTTATATTCGTATTTAACGTATATACCTTACAGCGGTATATCTAGTATACAACACTGATGTACGGAAGTGAGGCCTGGAGCTGGCGGAAAAGGAACGAAAGTAGACTGAATGCAGTGGAAATGAGATCACTTTGACGTATTTATGGCAAATCTATTTATGACAGAGTAAAGAATGAAGAAATAAGGAAAGAATGTAAAGCTGATGTCAGTGTAATGAGCGAGATTAAAAAAGGATCACTCAGGTGGTTCGGTCATATGGAACGGATGGATGAGGAGAGAATGGTAAGTAAGATATATGATGCGAGTGTTGATGGCACCAGAAATAGAGGACGTCCGCGGAGGACTCGGCACGACCAGGTAAACCAGATAATGGAGGACGGTTCTGTTAGAAGCCTCAACGATCGGCGAGCTTGTATGAGAAGATGTATGAATGTGGATGAGGCGAGAATTGTGTGTCAGGACAGAAGAGTGTGGCGCTCTATCCTCTGCCTACCCCTACGGGGAAACGGCGTGATGGTAAGTAACAAACGATCAGTTATCGACACTAGGTATTGAAAAGTATCAAGACAGGTCGCTACCTTCACATTGGTTGACATTTCATCGAACATTTTGAAATCTTTATAGCGCATATAAACTATTTAGTGTTCCTGCCATATATGTTTGTGGAGGTCTACAATCCCACCGACTAGTGTGGACCAAAAAAATTATATTTTTATTTATATATGGTGGCAATAATCTCGTTAAGTGTATATGTACTTTCATTTTTACACGAATTTGATACCGTCAAATGCGCCAACTTTGCCTCTAGGGGTATCTTCGCCCATAAGGGAAGATTTAAGTTCAACTTGAAATATTAAAAAAAGTATTGAATATGGTAACAATATTTCGCCTGTAGTAGAAAATTCAACATTATTTTGGGAATATTACAAATCTGCTCTGTTTCTAATGTGAGTCAGTCGCCTGTTAAAGCTTGCGCAGACGGGGTGTCGTTTTGTGGTGCCAATTTTGTGTTTCACAATTTGTAGACGGCTCGGTAACATTGCCCAATCATTTTTTGGCTTACGTATTGTTAATTAAACTTCCGTATTTATTTACAACTCAGTCTTTTCCTGGACAATTACAATATATATTATCTATAGGTCCGTAAAGGGCGTATTTCGATGAAAATAAGAAGTGGGCAAAGTTGGCTAAAATTTGCAGGTAATTTTTCCCTTTTTTATTGTATTTTTCCTGTTTTAGTTTTCAAAAATACAATTGTGCGATCATGTTACTGTCTCTTGGCATTTAAAACTATATCCTTCCTTAATATATTTTCGAGAAATATCAAGTTTTATGAAAAAAGCGGGCAATGTTGGAGCATTTCACGGTACGCTCTCAAGATGACGCTAATAGTTAAATTATTTTATGTATCGGATAAATAATTAATTGTTAATTGTAATCATGCGAGAGAGGAAGGTTCGAATAGAAAGAGACGGCAATAAAATTGTTGATTTTCTCGCGTTCGGGCACGAGCTTTAAACATGACTCGTGTCGGGAGTTTTTTTTCACCTTTTTTCATATTATATTGGAATTATGATTGGAATCATATGGAATGAAACAAAAATGTGTGTTGTCAGTTGAAGAGAAAATATTCGAAAATTAAATCATGTTAGGTACCTAATTCATATGTATGAATACGTTTTGAAATCGGCCAAAGTAGGTACCCACATTTATTTGATGTTTGCTTAAATCGATGTTCTAAATTAAAAAAATTTATGACAGCTTCGATATATTATTTTGTTTAATATTGTCGATTTAAAACACCCCGTTGCCGAAACACGTAGCTTTGTTTAAAATGCAACAGTGTTAATATAATAATAATAATGTGTTTATTCCAGCGTGATCAGGTTTTTTTTTAAACCTGATTCGCCATGGAGATAATGCATATTAAGTTATACATTAGAGGTTGTGAAATAAATATAATGCTATGAAAAAGAAAACCAAGGAAAATATTAATAAATACACAAAAAAAGTAAAGGTTCACACGCAAAATATAATTATTACATATATAACTACTTCAGTCACGGCCATTGTTGTGTATGTAGCTATTCTGTAGGCGCTGCCGTTCTCTGGTCAGGGAACCAGCTTTCCACGAGAGCGCCGCTCGCACCAGAGAGTCGGCGCTGAGCGCTGAGCTCCAGCCGTCGCTTTATGCCAGCAACTCGATGTCTCAGATGCGGAATGAATCCATGTATACGTTATGTATAAACGAAATATTTAATTCCAACTTACATAAAAAATAACGCACATAAAATGTTTGCTTTGTTCAAGGAAACGTTGTTTTCCATTGAAATCAGTTAAAAGAAGTCTGATTTATTAAATTTTCTACTAATGTTCTGACATAGCATAGCATATATTTTATAACATATAACGTACATATATTTTCGGCATTTTTTACGAGAGCGTGGACTAGACGCCATTACGGCCGCTGTCGATCGGCGATCTGAAGCTGATAATGAATATAAAAAATACACATTATTAGGACCGATATAAATATTATTTAGTAAGAAATTATTGCGTTTTTGATATCAAACTAGATTTTAAATAGTAGCTGAAACCTCAAAGCATGTCAGTACATAGAATATATTGTAACGTAAAATGGGGGGGGGGATTATGGTGAGGCGCGTGAAGCGCACCGATTCCATCCCACCCCCGGAAATCCACGCATTTCATCTCGACGAGGTGAACGCGCTTTCCTCAATTCGTGCAGCCGAGCGGTGATCGATCTGCCGGCGCGCCGTTACACAATACACGCCAAGTCGTTTTCTCACACAGGTTGCTGATATTCGGGATAGGAACCGGGAAGGTTGTCAAAGAGAAGTCTGGTTGTATAGATTCGTGTATTATAAACATAAAAATAACTTACTTAAAATAACTATGACTTAATTAACTAAATAATCCTAATACTTAAGAGCTACCTTACAAATAATCTAAATCTAAGCTTAACCTAAACCAGCCATCCTCGGGGTCAATGGCTCCTGGATCCGCGCGACGCGATCCCCGGCGCCGTCCCTCGACCCCTCCTGATGCTGTGTGGGTACCGGACAGCCGTCACCGAACGGTATCCCTCCGAACGTGATACCTCCACCTGAGCGCCCCACCTGCTCCAGCAGCCCTCCTCCCTACTTCCGGCTGCTCCGTGGGCTCTTGATACGCTGGATAGGCGTATCCACCAGAGCGGTCCACACTCTCGACAGCTTCTGCAGAGCTTGTGTCTAACAGACACACAGGCTGTCTTCAGCCTCAGCATCGTCCTCGATGCTCTGTAGGTCTGGGCATCATCACCGCATGGACTTCATCCGTACGGGATACTTTATTGCCAGCATGCCCCACCTACCAGCAGTCCTCCTCCCTACTCCGACTGCACCGTGAGCTCTGGGCGTGACACACCCTCCTGAGCGGCCCACACACTCGACAGCTTCTGGCAAAGCACAGGCTGTGCACAGCCTCAGCACCTTCCGCGACTGGAGCCTCCGAGCGCCCCGCAAGGCGGATCCACGGCGCCCTCTTCCAATCCATCATGATGCTCTGTGGGTACTGGCCACAAAGTGACCTCCTGAGTGCCCCACCTGCTCGAGTCCTTACGGACGTCGCCAGTCCTGGCCTTGATGCCGAAGCACCTCGGACTCTCGGAGTCAGCGTTGTCGGGGCTGAAGCCCTTATTGTGCTGACCCGATAGTCCTCCGCTACCTCCAGTTGGAGATACCGGCCGCCGATGACCCTCCTCCACCGGTTACCTCCGCTACCACCGATAGAACGTCCTCCGTATTCAAGCCTCCGTCCGAAGAGGGATGGCCCAGAGTCTTTAGACGTTCTATCCTCCTCCACCGGTCACCTCCGATAGAACGTCCTCCGTATTCAAGCCTCCGTCCGAAGAGGGATGCCCCAGAGTCTTCAGACGTTCTATCCTCCACCGGTTACCTCCGCTACAACCGATAGAACGTCCTCCGTATTCAAGCCTCCGTCCGAAGAGGGATGGCCCAGAGTCTTCAGACGTTCTATCCTCCTCCTCATTCGCGCCATCTAGGGTAAACAACGTACCGAGTTCCGAGGAACAGAATAAACGCCAGCATCCCTAGATGCGCTTCCCTCGGGTTCGTCCGGTATACCAGTTATCACGATAACCAGGGTCCAGCGACTCACCCCCACTCCGTCTGTCTTCTCTAGGATTTGCTGGGCCTTATATACCCAATTTCTGTGTTCCATCTCTTTCTCACTTAAGGGTAACCCTAAGGGAGAGATGTCCTTTTCCCACATATTGGTTCAAATGGCCTGTCAGCTTTCTCCTCTCCCGGCTTTCACCCGATCTCTATTCCTGGTAAAAAATGACAATATTCGTTTGTTCCAAGGGCAGCTTTCTAAAATAATGACCTTTTCAATAGTCCCGCTCGGTGTTAAAAAAACTATTGTTTTGTAGATGTTGCATGCGGTCCCGCGCCCCGAGCGAAGGTCCCAAGGATTTCTCTTTTACCAGGAATTTGGTCGCTTCCGTTACACTATTATTTTAAAACGTATAATTTCACTAAAAAAAATATTATAAAAACGTCGAAAATCGATAATGTATACTGCAAATTGATTGGTTTATAACTCTATTAATTTTTAACATTTTACTAATTTGGTTTCCAACAGATTTGTCTCCGTAATCTCGGCTTCACGATTATAAGAAAATATATTTCGTTTATGTATTAATTTAGCGTATCGACTCAATTTCTTGCCATGTTTGAAATGCATCCAACGGTCGCGGTCTTTCTTATAATATTTGTACCGTCTTAATTATGACAAATAACATTCAGTTTATTAGTTTTATATTAATGTAAAGGTCCAATCTAAGTAATAGTTGAAAAAAAAGTCAAATCTATTGAATAACTTATGATATAAATGAATAATAAAAACCCACATTTTCGTAAAAGCCGCGAAAATTTGAATTACCATTGAAAGCAGCGGCTTAATTGCTAGCGGCTAAAGCTGATGACAGTATAGTGAGTAAGATTAAGAAAGGATCACTTACGTGGTTTGGTCATATGGAACGGATGAATGGTACATGACGCAAGTGTCGATAGCACCAGAAATAGAGGGCGTCCGCGGAGGACTCGGCACGACCAGATAAACCAGAGGATGGTTCTGTTAGAAGCCTCAACAATCGGCGAGCTTGTATGAGAAAATGTACGAATGTCGATGAGGCGAGAATCTCTGCCTCCCCCCGCGGGAAACGGTGTGATGGTTAATAAGTAAGCATTCTTTGGGATCTTTATGAGGATTACAATGAATACCTACCAGCTCGATATCGTTAACATTAAATAAGTAGTTCTAAAAATAACATTTTTGGTGTTGTGCTGTACCCCGTTCCGGAACGGGAGTGTTAATGTCATGGGTAATTTGTAGAAAATGACAGCTATATAATTTTACAATCTAAGATATATTTTTGGTATTCTGGAATTTACAGGATGTAGTCATGTTCGACGCGAATGATATTTTAAAAATGAATGCACCGATCACGAATTGGTGATCTGTCGAGTTAAGTTTATTTCTTATTCTACTTTTGGGGGTTAGGACGGTGGTTAAATAAAAATAAATGTGATTGGGGTGCGAGGTTTATTATGACAGTATGATGAAAACAATAAAGGCATAGAATGAAACGAATGAATGAAGATGTAGAAGGTGCGCGTGTATTATGAAATGAAATGAAGCGAGTCAGCGGTCTCGCTTGGCGCGCGCGGGCCGGCAAGACCGCTGTTGTGAAACGATGAAACTAGAGAGACTGCTTGGGGGTGAATTATCGAGCCAGGCTTGTAGCAGCAGCCGGCAGCGCTGTCGCTAGCGTCGATGCCGACTGAGATGGCGGTGCATTTGAATTCCGGTCGCTACATACTTAAATAAACAATTTTTTGCCCATTTTCTTTATAATAATTAAAATATATTTGTCGTATATTAGTTTGTTGTCTAAATATTTACACATCTTCAATTGATTGAGGAGCGAAATTGTAAAATACACTGGTGCTTGTCAATTTTATTTTTCTAAATTTGATACAAAGGATTCTGTATGGATGTTTCCGTTGCAGAATAACACGGGCGAGATGTCGTCGACTTTTGCAGCGCATCTGACTGAAGACGTTGTCATTGTGAAGAATGAACTGGATCGTCGTGACGGAGAGGCGAGCGTCTGTGACGCGCTGCCAGACTACGATATTGATATTTTCATTCCAGACATAAAAGAGGAACACTTTGAAACCTCGGATGTTGAATACGCGCTCGACATGACGGATCGTAAGTATTTTACCGACTATTTCATATTCATTGGCATCTGACAACCCAAACATTGAGTCCCGAGTGATCAGAATTGTCACCGTGGCGTCCCGAACGATCGTACCGGACTACAAATTTTTAGATACAACAGGTATGTCCGTCTCGACATAGAATTTCTCTAGTGAGACGGGCACAGTCCAAACAAATTTTTATATGTATTATATAGTTACTAATAAATAATAACGATAAATAATCTAAAACTTTGTCGAAGTTATGCTCATTCAATATATAGGGTTAACTAGTCGGAGAACGGAGATATCCTATCCCATAGCACAGCGTAGGTAAAATAAATCATTTACAAGTAAGGAGTAGCTTGTTGGTGTAGTGGTCAAGACGTTGGCCTAGTGATCTAGTGGTCGGGGGTTCGCGCCTCGTTCCAGGACGCCAGCAAGTTAGTCCTGTTTTCATAGCACGAGCATTTAGCTTAGTTTGAAAATAGTAAGAATATTGATGTGACACGTATTCCGTCTACTCGTCTCTATTAAAAAAAAAAAAAAAAATGATAAGGAAGTATTTTAGATGAAAACATTTATTCAATAAACACATTTGATTATGATTTAAATGTATCACAGAGACGAAGCTATTATTTTTACACGGGAAGTATGGAAGTCTTGGGCATTACAGGGCTTACGACCTGTCATTGGCTAGCTTAAGTGATCACTTTGCGCAATGTAACGTTCACCTATTTTTTTTAAGAGATTGTATTCTTATTATAAAGTCGTAATTATTCAGAACATAGGTCTGTGATATTTTGTAAAAATAAGGTAGATGGCTATTTCAAATAATGGAACTATTAAATGCATTAAAAAGGTAACATGTAGGTTCGAAAATTTGTCGCTAAAAATGCACCTTCTCCGGTTAGAAAAGAGATCCAGATTCGAATCCTGATGGCGCAACAACAATATTTTTCGATAAAATTGATTTTATATGTATATCTTTCTAATTAATATATTTAATTCATATTTAAGTTCACCTGTTTACCCATGCTACAACATTTATCAATTTTTTTAAAGTTGTATATATGTTATCATGTTATTCATTCATTGAAACTGATAAACAAAATAGAGTTTTTAAACTGAATATACAAAGTAGAAAAGGCAAGGAGGGAAGGGAAATGGGATGCAATATATACAATTTATGTTAATAGTTATTGAAAAGTCGACGTAGTTTAATTTTAAAGGGAAGCAACTTACGGCATTATGTGTTGACGTAGAGCGAATCACAAAAACATTTTTTATGTGATTAGTTCTACCAACATTTGGGTAAAAAAGATTATTTGATCGTGTGTGGGTGTGTGGGACAGTTTAAAGTCATTTGTTCTAATAAATAGGGCGAGTCAACTAAGTTATTTAACATTTTATAGAGGTAGAATAAATATCGCGTGTTTCTTTCATTTTAGAGGGGATTTTATGGAAACACTCACTTTCTGAATGAGATTTAATGTCTAAGCGGGCACGTGAATTTAATATATTTAAAAAAACAATGTTGAATATTTTCAAGTCGGTCGTTGTGGGTGGAATAATGTGTGTTCCAAACTACCGATACGAATTCAAATTGACTGCGTACAAAGGTGAAATATAAAATGATAAGAATCAAAATGAGAAAAGGTCGTGAATAACAATATTATTCGATAATTCATGTACACGGTGCCTAAAAATGAACTGATATATGATGTATAATGTACAATATTCCCTGTGTGTCTCAATAACGGTTAAAAAAGAACACCTGGAAGCTCTACTCGCGACCAAATTTCCACGTTATATCGTATTTAAAAACACATGTCCTTAGGTATAGTATAATGGCCTATTTATGTCACGTCCACCGCATAAAGTACACGAGTAAATAACATATAGGCAAGAAATCTTCCTATATAAGATGCCGGTAAATTTTCTCTTGAATAACATCCCGAAATCGTATCGTAAACCTTCGCGCACGTATCTACAAATTATTATCAATCAGTTAAAATGTACTAAAGATTGAAAAAAACAGACTGTACATAATACTTACTTTGCATTTGATCTTTCCACTTTTATAAACTACACAAGTGATCTGATAACATTTATATTATATTACTAAATGCTATCTGTTTTTCAGGTGAAGAAATCGACCACATCGCATACACTTATGATGAGAGTACTCGAAAAGACGTGGAAAACAAAGTATCACATTTACTGCGCTACAAACAGTTCTTTTGTAAAGAATGTGGTAAAATATTTACTAACTCTTGCTCCGTAACAGCCCACCGAAAAATTCATAAAGGTCTTAATGCTTACACTTGTGAAGAATGTGGTAAAGTATTCTCATATAGTCGTTCTCTTACAAAGCATGTGAACACTCATTTAGGTAAAGAATGCGATGAAAATTCAACTGTTTTTAATAAAAATTGTCTAAAAACAAGCTTAGAAATTACCGATACGGGTCAGAAGATATTTCAGTCCAATAAATGTGAGAAAACTTTCAATAATAGAATTGATGTAATTCAACATATGAAGATTCGCAATACTTTTGTTTGTGAAGTCTGCGGAAAAAATTTCAATTATAGTGGTAATTTTAAAACACACAAGAGAATTCACGTCGGCCTCAAACCTTATCGATGTAACGAGTGTGGAAGAGCGTTCAATGAAAGGGGTAATTTAAATAGGCACATCAAGAGTCACATTAGAAACGAGGGATGTTATCCTGAAATGGAGCTCTTTTCTTGTGGAGATTGTGGAAAAAAATTCGTCACAAAAGGTCGACTCGCGGAACATACGACAATCCACAGCAGTGAGAAACCGTACCGCTGCGATGAATGTGGCGTTAGTTTCCGCCGAAGAAGTGAAATTACCAGTCACATGGTGGTGCACTCGGGGGCAACACCTTTCAAATGCGACAAATGTGGGCGAAGTTTCTCTAGAAACAGCGCTCTGAAGAAGCACAGATTGGTTCACACGCTTCAACGCTTTCCGTGCGATCAGTGTCAAAAAAGTTACAGTCGAATGAGCGATCTTAAGGTCCACAAGCTAGTTCACTCGGGAGACAAGTCGTTCGCTTGTGAAGACTGCGGAAAAAAGTTTTATTCTAAAACTTGTTTAACAAAACATAAAAAATATCACTAGGAATAGCGACCTTTATTGCCGACGTTAATAAAGAGTATTTCCAATATGAGGTAGCCGGCTTTAAATTGCTACCATGTTTATTTTTAAGGTTGATACTTGACAGTACCTGAAAAATGTAGTCTCTATAATTAGTTGAAGTTAACGGCGCATAGTCCATTCTAGGTTTCTCTAAGGTTATCTGAAATTAAAATGGTATTTTCTATGCTATATTTATGTGTGAACAAGTTACCATACGTGATTTATTAAAACACTTAAACTTTTTTCCACTATTTATTATTTAATGACCATTATCGATTGTGTAACAGACTAACTTTCAAATTATATAGTGTTACGTCGTGGGCCGTCACCCCAGGATGGAATTCAGCGCACAACGCCACCAGCTAGACTCAGTCTGTGGGTACATTAGGGTTGGTGTCGGAATGCCTATCTCAGATGTGTGGGGGAGGTCTCAGACAATAATAACACTTTAAACATAATTTACACTTTTTTCACTAAACAGGAGAAATTCGTCATTGTAACACGTAGAGGGTTCCAGATCTTTCCGTGGCCGGACCGAAGCATCATCTCGTCTTTTGGAGGTTTCCAGTGGACCAATCTTGACGTCAAAGCGTGGACCGTGCTCGCCTCGCTTCCATACTCGCCGCTCGTACCCGCGGAGAGTCCTTCCTTCATTGACATTCACGGGCAAAACATGGCCCAAATATCTCTTGTTCTTGCCGTGAATGTAATATTACGCAAAGAGTCCTTCCTTCCTTGATACACCCGGACAGAACAAGGCCCACATATCTCTTGTCCTGCCGTGATTATAATATTCAGTCTTATTTGTCACCATTTCTCGATCTTTTACACCAATACTCAGATCTCGGCGGAGCGCCGTTTGGCCTCCGCTGACACGCACCGCACCGTACGGGCGCTGGCTACCAAGTCCGACCTCGCTCTACCGGCCGCGCCTGCTCGCGTCGGAAGATGTCGCCTTCGGTCTTCGCGCGTATTTTCGAATCTTACAATAGACTCATTGAAAAACACCACTGTATTGAATTGTACAAATATCCTATCTTAAGAGTACTAATGGCGAATAATGAACAAGGAATACAGAGTCTGGTGAGTAGAATGTACGATGTATGCAAGGAAAGTGACCTCATGATGAATGTTAACAAGTGGAAAGTGATGGTATACGAGAAGGAGGAAAGCAAGACACCGTGCTAAATACTTGTAGGTAATGAATGTTTGGAACAAGTAGATGAGTTTGTATATTTGGGAAGTATGTTTGATAGAAACGGAAAGGCTGAGAATGATATCGAAAGGAGGGTGACTGCAGGAAATAAAGTGAACGGCGCTTTGAATGGAATTATATCTAACGGGAATTTGTCAACCGAGGCGAGACTGGCGGTGCACAATGGAGTCCTGATATCGACACTGATGTATAGAAGTGAGGCTTGGAGCTGACAGAAGAGGAACGAAAGTAGACTGAATGCAGTGGAAATGAGATCACTCAGGCGTATATGTGGCAAATCCATTTATGACAGAGTAAAGAATGAAGAAATTAGCATAGTGAATAAGATTAAAAAGTGATCGCTTATGTAGTTTAGTCATATGGAACGGATGAATGAGGAGAGAATGGTAAGAAAGATATATGATGCAAGTGTTGATGGCATCAGAAATAGAGGACGTCCGCGGAAGACTTGGCACGACCAGGTAAACCAGATAATGTAGGATGGTTCTGTTAGAAGCCTCAACAATCGGCGAACTTGTATGAGAGGATGTATGAATGTGGATGAGGCGAGAATTGTGTGTCAGGACAGAAGAGTGTGGCGCTCTATCCTCTCTGCCTACCCCCACGGGGAAACCGCGTGATGGTAAGTGAATAAGAGAAAAATGTACCAGTCTGAAGATGTCCGTGACAGGGCGAAAGCGGTAATGGTTATTAAATAATAAACAGTGGAAAATGTGTTTTAATAAATCATGTTTCACCATGTATTAACGGTATCAAAGTTACTTATTACATTTATTATTATTAGTTAAGTTAATTATTACAGAAGTTAAAATTACAAATAGGTCTTCGATGTCTCTTGAGAGCCAAACTGCAGGCCGACCTCGCCCTGACGCTGCCAGACCGCACCGTGCACGAGTGGCATCTTTATTTATTTTTGTCAAAAGATATATTTTTGTTTTAAGTATTTTTCCATTTACCTAATACTGGGCGAGTCATTTTATTGTCACATTAAGAACAGTGTTGTGCTCGGCAGTGTAGTATATAATATTAAATACATATATGATAATATTTTTATTTGAAACCTTATCCCTAAATATTTATGAACGCCGTTATGTCAACATTATTTCTTGCATAATTCATCGTTTTCTACATTGTTGCCACATCTTCAGTGCTGCATGTGGGTACCGTAGAGAAGGCATCTTTACGTCTATCAGTTCCTTTCAATCGACCTTCTCACAGCGGGTGCCGGATGCCGATCGTCGCTTAAGTTATGTCGGCAGTCCACTCTCGGCGAGGCACGGTGAGAGGAGCCGACTACTCCAGCTCTCGGCTGAGGTGAGAAGCTTCGGCGAGAGCGTACCCTGGCCGGATTAGACGTGTCTTAAGCGTCATTCTGCTGTCGTTCCGTATGACCGATGTTTATTCACATTCTTAACACTTTTTCACAATTATTGATATATGTTTGGAGTTAGGTTGGTGGTTAAATGAAAGAGTGGTCATTAGAGTGTTGAGGTTTATTATGACAGAGTGATAAAAACAAGGAAGACAGATATAATGAAGATGCAGAAATATCGAAGGTGCGCGTGTATTATGAAATTAAATGGAATGAAGCGAGTCGGCGGTCTCGCTCTGCGCACATGGGCCAGCAAGACCGCTGTTGCGAAGCGATGAAACAGGAGAGAGAGATCGTCGCTGAAGGATCAGGCCAGATATGTAGCGGCAGCTGGCAGCGCTGTGTCGCTAGCGTAGATGGCGGTGAATTTGAAATCTGATCCTTACATATATATTCACTTATTATTTTAATGATTAATATTAGTAATAAATATAAAATATTCGTACTTATCCGACTCGAAAGTGTCCATGTATACTGAGTTGACAGCACCGGGCCACGCGTTATTATTTTAGCATCGTATGAAGGTTAAAAACATTAAACTTTTTCCTAAAGATGTACATTTATTGATGGTAGGTACGGGGAAACAGATGGTTTATCTATTTATTAACAAACTAGACAACTAACAAGAGAGGGCTTCCGCGCGAGCCGGTGGCGTGGGTGGAGCGAGCGCCAGATGGCGTTTCGCCATAAAAATGGAGAAAGATTATCGCGACATGGAATATTTAGACGCGGTTGATTCGGGAGATATCTGGACCCCGATTCACCAGCCTCAAGGAAGAACAACTTGCTGGGACTTACCGGTGGACAGCCGTGCGAACGAGTCGAGGCCTTCCAACTCGGCCCAATATAAGATGGCTTGCTTTTGATGTAAATCAGAGGCGAGGTGAAATTTTGGTACGGGCGCGTGTCGGCTTGAGGACGGCCGTCACCTTAACCCTTCGGACGAGTTAAGATGAAATCGCAAACCTCGTAGTGTTTCCCTATCAATCGGAAGTGGCGAACTTTGTCTGAAAGATCTATTAGTTATAGAAGAGCTAGTTCTCTACTTCATGTTCTTAATATACGTACATATAATACATTATAAACATTCTTATAAATACACAAAAAAGGCGAACAAGCTTCATAATGTAAGAATTGTTCAACTAGACCGAAGGAGACAGATTCATCCGTTGTCTGCCATACTAATATTAGGAATGAAGTAAACAAAGTTATAAAGAATTGTAATAAGATAATAAATAAGTAAAATCCTCTCGCTATCCCATGATTGAAACACTATGAGAAATGATGTTCTGTTCATGTGATCATTTCCATGAATCTGATATAAACACAATGCTCTGGTTGTTGCGCAATCAATGTTTGTGGTGTCACGAGGAGATGGCGGGAGGGTAAATTAAATTAATACGAGTTTCTATATACAAATTTACACATTTATTACTACAAAAAGGAAAAATCATATATCTAACCTTAATTGCATGACTACGTGTGGCCCGCCGCGGACGCGGCATCTGGAGCTCGCCACTGGTTCAGTTCACGGACGCGGACTCTGCAGCTTCGCTCGCCATGTGGACTCCGTGGCCGCGCCCGGTCATCTCATGAAGGGTGGCCCCCGGTCCTCTAGCGTGTGCGGCGGAAATATCCGCCGCTTGCCTCGTGCTCCTGGAAGGCATCCGAGGACCCCTCGGATGCCTTCCAGGAAGCACGAGTCCGGTGCGTTCGACAGGCGTAGAGCGATAGCTAGCTTCGGTTTGGCAGAAACCCACCACGGCCAATGCTCGGGGGAGGGAGATAACAACCCTTGCGCTATGGATGCATGTTAGCGGGGCAAGGAGGGGCTCGCGTTGCAATATTTGAATATAGCTAAATATTAATTTAAAATTCGCGCTGAAAATAATATTCATAATACGTGAACGTCACACGTGAGATGCGACCGTAACAAATCTTTGGCCAGTTTCCTTTCTGCCAACACCGAATAACCAACTCCTGAGATGGTGTTTGAGTTTGTCCATCAACAATTATTTCATACTGCTCGACAAAATGTTACAGCCTTTGGGGGCCAGAAACACATGGAAGGATTGACCAAAACTTGTTTTCATTTTAGGCTTCATGGTGAGCCAATTCTTTTTTGCTCTCGTAGCATAATTACGAAATAGATATTGATAAAGTTCTTTGTTGTAATAAAAATAAAAGATTAGTCTATTTACATAGAGTATTTGAATATCAAGAAGCTGACATTCCTCAAACAGTGAGTCAGAGGGAAACCTATATGGTTTTTTGTAGATGATTCTGAGAATGGATTTTAGTGAAATTACTAAATGGTTAAGGACAGTTTTCCCAACTCCACCCCAACCTAAGATCATGTAGCTAAAAGGGATTGGCAGTGAGAAAAGCATATTGTTCTCAGCATACGTTTCTCTAGAACATTCCTAAGACATCTGAAGAAGAATGTCAGCTTTCTTAATTCTTAATGTCGGGTTTCTCATGTTTAATTGTAACGTATTAACTTCTAGGACGTCTTCAGTGTACACTTTTTATGTAAAAGACCAATAAATAGATTATGTAACAATTAATCTTTTATTACAATTTCGTATAAGGTACATCATTCGTATGTCAAACAACTAAGCCGATGGACCGCAAGCAAAGAGAGAGAGAGATACGCGTCCACTCTATTACTCTTTATAGCCACGTATACAAGCACCGGCGGTGCGGCATTCATACACACATACCCAAGGACATCACATTAATGTAATTAAAGTGTGATTAATGTGTCAATCGAGTCACACTCACAGACAAGATCGCAATGTAAAAATACACAAAAATAATCAATTTGAATATACTATCATTTTAGATGCTTGATAGAAACGGAACGGCTAAGAAAGATATCAAAAAGAGGGTGAATGCAGGGAACAAAGTGAACGACGCTTTGAATGGAATAATATCTAATAGAAATTTGTCAACTGGGGCAACACTAGCGGTACACAATGAATACAAACGTTGAATCACGTTGAATACAAATGTTCTTCTCAAATGAGTATGCTAGTGAACGGTTGTCGTCAAAAATGAACTGAACAGTTCATTAATTCAGTTCGGTGAACAGTGCTAAAAGACCGGTTCATTCCGAGCTACACATCTCTAGTCGGATGCACCAGTGTCAGTTTGACAGTTCGCGACCTCGTCGCGTGACGCTCGGTCTGGTTCGGTCTAGAGCTTGTACTGTAAACAAATTAATAATTATATTAGAAATCCAATCTACTACCGTAAATTATTTTAAAGACATCAAATCCGCGGCCAAGCTCCGTATTCTGTAAGTATTGATTATTATTTGTACTATCATGTTTTCAGATTTTTCGAATGTTCTATGTAGAGTTTTCTGTAATCAAACACAATATACGTTTATTTCATTTTTGTATGTTAATTGCCATCATTAAATTTAGCGTTACATGAGTTGATTTTTTTCAAACCACTCTATAACTGATTTTTAAACAAACGCAGAAATCACAAAAAACGTTTAAAAATTAATTTTTCATCTAAATGCTTCATCAGATCGTCATCTAATGCATCAGTACTGCAGAAAATCCAAAAAAAAAGTCGCAGATACGTCGTCGATTTTGAAAAATTACGTAATTTATAATTTAAATGAAGGAATTTGCCATTCTATATCATTTATAGTGGTGTCTGAAACTCAACACGTGTATTTTGAAGGTTTCTGTCGTTCACATTATTTGATCTTTACATACTAATAAAAATGATTGTCCAGCGTCATTAAGTTAAGTTGAGAACTCAATTATAGATGGTTTTGAAACTAAATTTAACTTTGAGGTTTGTTTCACGAATTGGCAACACTTTTTCTAGCGACAGTCAATTTGACAGATGATTTGTGCTCAGTTTGGTTTGCCAGAACAAGGCTTGAAAATTGTGGAAATTTATTTCGAAAATCGCGGTTCGGTTCGCGAAACTTACCGTCCATTTTACGGTCAACGTAATCGTCTATTAGAATAACCATGGATCGTTTTGGCATGCTCTAATTGATAATACGCATCCGCAGAGACGTCGCGCAGGGCGCACCGAAGAAGCTGTTAGGCCAAAAGGTTACAGTCAATGGAGAGCGCTGCAGATCCATGATTCCTGACTTCTTCGTTCGCCAATTGAATGGCATTAATGTGGAAGAGCTGCGGCTTCAACAAGACGGCGCAACACGCCACACAGTCTATTTATTGATAATGGACCTGCGAATTGACCTCCAAGATCGTGGGATTATACGTGAAGTGGATAGCCTACGCCGATAAACCGATAGACTATATACGACTTGAAAGCCGACATTATGTAAGGCTGAAAATTGTACTTCCAGATCTTGCTTTATTCGAGCCAGTCATGGGATAAAATAATCTTGCTACTGAACCCATTATTTTGAGTTTTATTTCATTTTATCCGTACATTATTATTTGTGGTAAAGTTTTGAAACCAGTCGCGAGTATAATTATCTCCTAGTATAACTGCATTCATTTGATTATAGACAGGTTTGGAAGTAAACAACGCATATGCATCGCACTCTCATACTGTTTAAACACAGAGAGTAATTTATGTAAGATGATAAAGAGAAACATTCAGTTATACATTTGTAGATAACGACGCCAAAATACATTCGTCCTATTGTGTAATGCCGCACTATTCTAACGCGAAAGTGTGAGCGAGACGCCCGCGAGTTTGCCATAGAGTTTTGCTCAAATTCCATAGACTGGCGCGGCTGTCAGCTGTCAGATGTCGAAAGGGATGGATCCACAGCGCGGCCAGATTAATTTAAATTATATTATATCTGTCTCTATTGCTGACCGAACGTATATTACATTCATTTTTTGTCACTTCAATACGAATACTTTAGAGGAAAGAGAATAAATGGGTTTTTTTTATATATATATATATATAAGCGCTACATTGTACGTATTTATATGTTGAATGGCGAAAAATAGATGATCGCGGTGATGTACATCTGTGCATGCGCAGCAGGGATGTCGCGCGTTCTGATTCTATTGTATAATTTATTAAACTGTAGTTTTAATTATAATTTCTATTTTAACGGCTTCATTGCTGTAAAAAATTTAAAACATACCGGATATTGTAATGTTGATGGCACCAGAAATAGAGGACGTCCGCGGAAGACTTGGCACAACCAGGTAAACCAGATGGTTCTGTTAGAAGCCTCAACAATCGGCAAGCTTGTATGAGAAGATGTATTATGAATGTGGATGAGGCGAGAATTGTGTCAGGACAGAAGAGTGTGGCGCTCTATCCTCTCTGCCTACCCCCACGGGGAAACGGCATGTTGGTAAGTAAGTAAGTAAGTAAGTAAGTAAGTAAGCAACACGCCTAGGGCCGGTTGCGAGAATGAGTTAGTAAAAAATATCTACTTCTCGATAGGACATCCCGTAGTAAACTCATTTTAAGTATGAATTGTTTATATTAATTAGAAAGATATACGTATAAAATCAATTTTATCGAAAAATATTGTCGTTGCGCCTGGATCTCTTTCCGAGCCGGGGAAAGGTGCGTTATCTAACTATGCTACAGCGACAATATGCGAATATAGCGAAAATGCAGCCTGTCGAGTTTCCCTCGCATCTTTTTTATAAAGAATGTGTGAATTTAGGCATATCATATCCAAAATATGTAAAAAAATCTTGAAATAATATTTTTTTACTCTGTTTCGGGCAATTTTACTTCTGGTTTCGCTATGATTATACCTCGTTTTTCATATTCACGTAAAGTATTCGGGAAAATTGCATCTTTTTTATCCTTTCACTTCATAATCACCATCTTATCTTTATACCTTGACATGTGCTGACCTTTGCCCAACTTACGTGTTGTTATGTCCGAAGGTGTTCCTTTTCTATTTTTCCGCATTGTTCCCACAACATCACACAATTTTTCTGCTATATCTGTTATCTAAGTATATTGTATATCCACGAATAATCTAATCCGTACGAAATTCCATACGAGAATATCAAAATTTGAAGTCAAACACAATAAAACCGTGCAGTGAGACCGTACAACTCGATGCCCAGATGTACTATATATATTACACCCAAACAAAATAAATCGTAGATCGTCACGCCCATTAGAGGGTAGTTTTAGAATGGTCTTGACGGAATATTTCGTCATAATAATAATGGGTAATTTGTATAGCGCCATTTTGCAAAAAATATTGCACCCCTCCCGGTTTGGAAAGAGATCCAGGTTCGAATCCTGGTGACGCGACAACAATATTTTTCGATAAAATTGATTTTATATGTATATCTTTCTAATGAATACATTTAATTAGTATTTAAAATATCCAAAAAATGTGTCCAAAATTTAATAAAAATGAATTGATAATTCTGGCGTCTGCTGTCAGATCACTCAAAGGTATTTGAGATTCCGTAAAAATAATGTAGATGGCTTTCAAATAATGGAACGACAGGTGTATTCATTTCAAAAAGTGTAACCATATAGGTTCGAAAATTTGTCATGAAAAATACTGGTGTTATAACACAATTGGTAGTGTACTTCCCCGGATTGGAATTAGAGATCCAGGTTCGAATCCTGGTGACGCGACAACAATATTTTTCGATAAAATTGATTTATATGTATATCTTTCTAATTAATATATTTAATTAATATTTAAAATATAACAGAGCGTCTGTTCTGAATAATTATAACTTCACAATAAGAATGTGTTCTCCGATAGTAAAAATAGCGGAATTTTCTGATGACAGTTCGTCACGTAATATGAAAAAATTTCACCACTAAAGTGACAGGTGTCGAAAAAATCCATAGATAAAGCATATTTCAAGATTATTTGTCACGTCAGTAGACATCTCCATCTATCTATGTTTTGACAGTAGTAAATTGGATATATCAACAGCTCGCAAAGGATTTTTACTACGGACGTCAGTAAAAAGTTACTACTGATCACACATATGATATTTTAATGGTTGATTTATTTATTTATTTATATATATTTTGACATCCATATTTTTGTACTAACAGAGGTGGATACATAATAAACATACATAATACATAGTTTATTGTGTGGAGTGGAGTAGACTTCACCTCTGATATACACAGCCTTGTCCTGGCTACTTTGCTAGACTAAAGTCTGTGTTAAAGTAGTCAGTGATACAATATCTCAAGTCGCGTGTGACTAAATTTGTTGCATAATTTGTTTTTTTTCTTACTGGAAATAAAGACGAAATACGCTGCACGGTGCGTTGTTAAAGTAGTTTTTAACCTACTTGAAATTTGTAAGGATAATATATATATTTTAACAAGTTTAAATGATACAGTATGTAGCGATCAGAATTCATGTCTACCGCCATCGAGGCTAGCTACAGCGCGGCCTGCTGCTGCTACAGGTCTGGCTCAGTGATTCACCGCCAAGAGTCTCTCCAGTTTCATCGTTTCACGACGGCGGTCTTGCCGGCCCGCGCGCGCCGAGCGAGACCGCCGACTCGCTTCACTTCGAACTTCACATCTTCACTCATCTATTACACTCATTCTCATCTATCTTCGTTGTCATATACGCAAACAACATTTCTTTCATTTAACTGCTGTCCTAACCCCCAAAAGTACAATTTAATTCAACACACACACACACATGCATAGACTGCTCACTCGTCGGTGTTGGGTCTGAGGTCTTGGCTCTTTATGTGTTCATATACGTTTTTTAGCTAGACTTTTATTGCCCCTTTGAACTGTCTGTGTTTCGTCAATTTGGGTGCTACAAAAACATAGTTAATAAGACGCGTCCCGAATTCAGCTACACCAAAGTAGTAAAAAAACGTGCGTCTTATAATCGAGGAAATACGGTAATGAAAGATTCATAATAATAAATCTTCTGTCGTATATTATTATAATTGTTCGCATCTAGAGATCGCGTGGTGACCCTGACGCGTAACTTTTTTTTGTGGCGGTTTTATGTTCTGTTCTGCGTTGTCTGCGCGAGGTCAGACGGGCAGTGTGCCGACCTTGATGTTTCGAAAACATCTCGGACAGACACCGAAGTTTGATTATAAAAATACAAATTGGTCCCCGCTGCACGGCGAGATTCGATCATATACAAAATAAATGATTTCTTTGTATGTTAAAATGATCCAATGCCTATGTATACAGAAAAAGCTCATTTAACGCGATTAATACAGTCTATGAATTTAGTCTAGCAATAAGCGATCGGCTGTCGCCAATTACTTATTGCTATGCCCTGCGGGCCACTTTACGGCCTTTACGTATGTACCTACCCTCCGAAACTACACCCCTATCTTTCAGTTTATCAATCTTAAGCTTTCTTGATTTTAATATTTTATTTTATTAAGGGATTTTGACATATTGTAATAAACACAATAATTATCTAACACGCGATACTAATAATGAAAATCCACTAAAAATATTCGGATACAAAGTATGTTCAGATGAAAGAAGGAGAAGACCGGGGAGGTTGCAACTGACGTTGCGATAAAGGGAAAGCAACGCGAATTTTATAAGTATAGTTTTGTCTTATCTTATTATTTATGTTTTCTGTAAGCGGATGTGTATTGAAACGATTATTTCCTATCATCTATTTTATTGCTTTGTTTACCCGGTACAGAACCCGGATTTAAATTATCTTCTATCTATATTATTTAATAGAATCTCCAGAATTATCTTTATAAACTGCAACACAACCCTTCAGAGATCAGATCGTATCTAACATCCAAACGAGAAAGAACTGAAAGTCTATTCGTTTCAATACATCTCCGTGGACACGCTACCTTATATCAATAAACTAGTTATTTACAAGTACTGAATCGTCATTTTAAGACCTTCCGAGGAAGGAACATAAACTACGTGGCCATTGGTGACCGCCCAGCGGTCAGGGTCTCAATAGAATCTATGATTAACATTTTTCGTTGCTGGAGCATACCTGAATTGAAGAAATATTTGTAAGGTTTTTTAAATTATATATTAAAACTGTTACCTATATTAAAATTAAAAATATGTATATTCCTATCTAAAAGGCCACAAGTGCGTCGATGGAAATAAATCAATATTTCAACGATAAAGCTTCCTCCAAAACGAACCATATGTAAATATAATAGCGTGATTAAAGTTATTCCATCTTTGTAAGTTAGCCTTCAAAAAGAACATAAATGATACGTAGACGACATGTAAGGTTCACGGATAGACAATTTATATGATAAGTGAGATTTCTCCCTTACCGTAGACAGCATAGATAAGAAAATGTGACATATGTCAATATACTCGCCGGTTGTCTCGCACGATAAGTAATCTTATCTTAGAGATATTAAAAATACGTTCGGATTTACCACCGCAGCCCGTAGATGAAATACAATGTGCATGCAAATGATATATTATAGCATGCATACAAATTAAAATGAAATATACGGGCGACAGCGCGCGTACTGTATTAACCTTTACCATACCGTGACATAAAATATCCGAACGCAGCCACGCTGTCAACTCGTGTTGCCGTAAGTAACAGCTAGAAAAAATGTTTTTATTAGCTTAAATAACTTCAATGGCACGAATTTACTCTAAATATAGAGCACTCATTAAGTCCTATACAATGTGTCCTTCCTTCTTATCTCTCTTCGTTTAATTACCGAGAAAGATACCATTATATTTGTGTGTTTGTTGTTGAAAATTTGTCGTCATAAAATAATGCGCTGTAGCATAGTTGTAAAATGCACCTTTGCCGGTTTGGAAAGAGATCCAGATTCGAATCACGGTGGTGCAACAAGAATATTTTTCGGTAAAATTGATTTTATATGTATATCTTTCTAATTAATATATTAAATTAGTATTTAAAACATCACAGAGCTGTGTTCTGAATAATTACAACTTCACGATGAGAATGTGTTCTCCTAATTGTAGCTCCATCTTTGCATTATCCTTCCCTAGCTCCTGGATCTTGTTGAACTGCTGTTTAGCTATGACTTAAAATATCCGAACGCAGCCATGCTGTCAACTCGTGTTGCCGTAGATAACAGTTAGAAAAAACGTTTTTATTAGCTTAAATGGCTTTAATGGCACGAATTTACTCTAAATATAGAGCATTCATTAAGTTCTATACAATGTGTCCTTCCTTCTTATCTCTCTTCGTTTAATTACCGAGAAAGAGACAATTATATTCGTATATTTGTTGTCCTTTTAACTGTGAAAATAGTGTGTGATCTCTGTCTTTCATATCACAAATGATATTTTTACCAATATATTCATTTTACAACGGATTGAATGGGAAAAATAATTGTTTTAGTACGATTCCCTTTTCATAATTGAGTCATTCCTGAGCGCTGATATCTTCTTTAGGATTATCTAAAATATGAATTTTATGCCGCTTATATTTACAGAAATATCACAGGTTTAATTATGATGGTAGACCTGTGTCACTGCATGGTTCGGGAAGGGTTAATATGCTTTTATAAAAACCTCAATTCTTACGTGACAAAAGACAAAATTTACCGAATTTCTTACTGCTTATGACTTGACGACTGAACGTGACTACTGACTAGGCCGGCGTATGTCATTTATTTTAACATGAAAAGCATGTTTATGCCAAACCTAGAGAAATATTTTAATATCTCAATCATTTTTGTTTGTTTTTCAGAAATCATGCAGAAAATTTTAACTACGCACCCTCCCTCGTACGAACTGTCCCAGGGGCTGACGCAGCCAGGATCAGGGGACCATCCCCCCAGCAATAACGATCAGTTTCAAAATGTCGGCCATATAGCCAACACCCCGGTGTACGTGCAGAATCATGGTTATGCGACGCAAAATCATGAATATCCAACCCAAAATGCTAGATATCCGGCACAAAATTCTGGATATCCGGCACAAAATCCCGGATATCCGGCGCAAAATCCTGGATATCCGGCACAAAATCCTGGATATCCGGCACAAAATCCTGGATATCCGATGCAAAATGCTGGGTATCCGCAACGAAAGCCCATCTTTACCACACCTGAGATTTCATCGAGAACATTCGCGAATCTCACCGTGAATCCCGGTAAGTCGTTCAAAACTATAAATAAAAATATTCAAAATGTCCGATTCACCAAAAATACTCAACACGGTGTTCAGAAATTTCGTCACAATTGACGTGATTAAAAAATCATTTCCATCACTATTGTCCCCTGCCACGATGAGATAAATCTCGAGAAATTTGTCGTCAAAAATAATGTCGCTGTAGCATAGTTAGATAATGCACCTTCCCCCATTTGACACTAAACCGCCGCTGACCCCACATGCAGAAAGTCATAGATGTAGACGGGGAAGCGTGATGTTATTATGGATATCGGCGTTTGCAGTCTACAGGGTGTCCCAAAAAAAGTGAAAACATCTCGTAACACACGAGTTATTTCAAAACACAATACAATTAATTATAATTCTTAATGTCATTTTTTTATTGCACAATATTTAGCTAATCATAAATCATCAGAACACCCCATACTGCATCATCTACTGTCCTGTTCGGTGGTCACATGCCTGGGGAGATGATATTAACATTCTCACGACGGAGAAAGTTGATTGTATTTCTGGCCGTGTGAGATGGAGCTCCGTCCTGCTGTAATGTCTAGCTATACTTCAGACTTTGTTTTGAAACTCTTTGATCATTTTCCTGGCAAATTTTTGATCAGAATACGGTGAATTTTGTTTTTCTGGGCGACAAATTAATAATCAAAGATGGCGACCGAAAATTATCGAAATGAAACGTAATTGTTGAGTAAATTAGTGAACTATTTAAGCTTTTTTTGGGCCACCCTGTATACGTTAAAAATCAAATAAAGCGTATAATTGCGCGTGCCTGTCAGCATAATTGTGTGTTTATGGTCTAGTGCCCATCGTCATAGGCCCCATGGGGCCGCACCCCTCGACCATGATGTGCCCGCGCTGCAGCGCCATGGTGACCACCGAGGCCAGGCTCAGCCCTAACATCCTCGCCTGGATATCCTGCGCCTCGCTAGCCTTTTTCGGGTGAGTATCCAACTCCCGTTCAGCCAATAATTGATAATTTCTATGTCCCAGAAAATGGTAAAGGGGAACGCAGTCCCCGCCGCCGTGCTGTATGGGCAAGGCAACGGAGCGGCGATACATGAGTACGACAGAAAATACTTGAGTATTTAAATATGAAACCGGAATGTTTATATATAAAATACACGTTTATTGTATGAAAATTAAACAAAATATTTATTGAAAGTATTGCCCGTCGCCTAGCTATACATTTTCCCCATTTCTCTGACATTTTGTGGATGTCGCGCCAAAAAAAACTGTCGCTCTTTTGAGGTGAACCAATCATCGAGCCATTTTCGTGAGAAGTGAAACGCTGCTCGGCAAGTGATGGTGCATTGTCACGAAGCGAAATCGCTCTGTGTTGCATTTCATGATATTCTGGTCGTTTTTCACGCAAAGCTTGATTTGTATCGGTCATTTGTTGTCGGTAGCGTTCAGGTTTCGCCAGGTTTTAGCAGCTCATAATGGATCACACCCTTCTGATCCCACCTTGACTTTGACTTTGATCGCATGTCTTACAGGGTACCGGGTTCGAAGAACCCCTTGCCCTATCATCGGTAGTATGCCACTGAGGCCTGAAAATTTATATTAAGTTATTCTCGAAGTGTTTCCACATATTATATATATATATATATATATATAATATCTCGTTCCAGAACAACTACACTATCGCCATCTACGGACTAAATTTGATATTCATTTCTCTGAAACAGCATAGATGTCACAACGAGATAATATATATATATATTATTTTGAAATTATTTAAAGCAATATTCTTTATATGTAAAAAATTTTTACAACACATTATACTAGAATACGCCTGAAAAATTAATTTTTAAATATTTTGACCAGTATATTATTAGCAATATTTGATAATGTTCCAAATATATATAATTACTGGATTTTCACCCACAAAGGCATTGTTATTAAACAAATAAATAATATATATATATAGATTGATTAATGGGTGATAATGGTGAACGTTATATTTGTGTAAAGTAGTAAGTTCTGTAATTATCCACGTTTCCATTAAATCTCGTCTCTATGAGATATTATCTATTATTTGTTTAAAAATATTTATTGTGCTTCAGGCCCTGAATCACTCAACAAAAAATAGTGTAGCCACTCGAAATTCGATGACATTTATATACACGGTGTGGCCCCAAAAAAAGTGAGAACGCAAGAATTGTCATCTCATTTTTATTAAATTTTGAACACATCGATACATATATTGTTCTCTCATTTTTATTAAATTTTGAAAAAGTGAGAACGCAAGAATTGTCATCTCATTTTTATTAAATTTTGAACACATCGATACATATATTGTTCTCTCATTTTTATTAAATTTTGAACACATCGATACATATATTGTTCTCTCATTTTTATTAAATTTTGAACACATCGATACATATATTGTTCTCTCATTTTTATTAAATTTTGAAAAAGTGAGAACGCAAGAATTGTCATCTCATTTTTATTAAATTTTGAACACATCGATACATATATTGTTCTCTCATTTTTATTAAATTTTGAACACATCGATACATATATTGTTCTCTCATTTTTATTAAATTTTGAACACATCGATACATATATTGTTCTCTCATTTTTATTAAATTTTGAACACATCGATACATATATTGTTCTCTCATTTTTATTAAATTTTGAAAAAGTGAGAACGCAAGAATTGTCATCTCATTTTTATTAAATTTTGAACACATCGATACATATATTGTTCTCTCATTTTTATTAACTTTGAACACATCGATACATATATTGTTCTCCTAATAATAAAGTTGTATCAATGTGTCCAAAATTTAATAAAAATGAATTCTGGCGTCTGCTATCAGATTACTCAAAGGTATTTGAGATTCCGTAAAAATAAGGTAGATGGCTCTTTCAAATAATGTATTCATATCAAAAGGTTCGAAAATTTGTCGCTAAAAATATTGTCGCTGTAGCATAGTTGTATAATGAATCCAGGTTCGAATCCCAGTGGCGCAACAACAATATTTTTCGATGAAATTGATTTTATATGTATATCTTTCTAATGAATACATTTAATTCATATTTATTTAAGCTATTGTTGATATAGTTAAACTAATTTCGATGTAATTACATCACATTTTACGAAACGTTCTCACATTTTTGGACCATCCTGTATAATTTAGAATTAATAAAATATCTTAATTAATCGATAAAAATCGCATATGTACGATTTGGCACATATTCTTTGAACATTTTCGACTCTTAATTTAATCCGGTATCCACCCGTAAGATATTGTGGACTAGGTCTGTCATACTCGAAGATCCCTGTTGTTGTTCCTCTAACTTTCTGACGTTTCTTGTTCCAGATTTATATTTGGTTGCTGTCTGATTCCGTTCTGCCTCAGACCCTGTCAGAATGTGGAGCACTACTGTCCGGAGTGTAAGGTCTACCTCGGAAGATATGCAGGAACAGACATCTTCAGGTGATGGAACTCAGAAGAGAAGAAGAAGACGGCGGAGGTGCTGAATCGCAATCTAAAAGATATAATCTAAGAGTATACAGGAATATATATCAACTATATGCCTTTGTGTATGCAAAACGCAATCCAACTGTATGCTACATTATAAATAAACCGTATACCTCAGTATGCTCTGACTAGTGATGAGAAAAATGCTACTCTTGAGTCACTGGTGTGATTGTGATTGATATTCGATAATAACAGTGATTGGAAACAGCGACTGTGATCACAGTTTTATTACTAAAAACGCGTGCGCAGCACGATATCACAATACAAGAAATAAATTTAAAAAACATAATTTTGAGCATATTTACTTATATTAAACAGATTCTATTATATATTAATATACATCTTAAACAAATATCAGATATCTCATAGCGACAAAGCTATTTTTTAAATTATATTTGATGGAAAATATATGAAAGCATGGGGTAATTACAGGGCTTACGATCTGTATTCGGCTGGCTTAAGTAATCACTTTATATATATATGTAACGATCACCAATTCTCACCCCTCAATTTCCATCTGTATCAAATTTTTGAAAGTTGTATATATGTTAGTATGTGGACTCGCTTCAAGTACCACTACATCAATGAACGTTATATATGTAAAGTGATCACTTAAGCCAGCTGAGGACACGTCGTAAGCCCTGTAATTACCCCATACTTCTATATATTTTTCATGAAATATAATAAAAATAGCTTCATCTCTATGAGATATCTGACATTTGTTTAATAACAGTGCCTTTGTAGGTAATATATATCTTATTTAATATTGAGTTTATTTTTCGGGTCAAATGCGTTTAACGTTTCGACAGAATCCGCTAGATGGCGAACTGTAACGTCATTTCTACGCGAATATTTTCAGTTGCGCATATGTTAAATCAATAAATAAAATTAAAAAATGAATCACGATATTCTCAAATATTCAATCACTGACGGTGAGTGTGACTCGAATGTAACAGTGATTGAGTCACAGGTCGTGCACCAAAATGTAAAACGTGTAACGTTTTACGTTCAAAAGTGCAATTAATAATATTTTTAAAAAAATACAATATAATTGCATTTGTGATATCAATATACCTCTTATATGCCACCACATCGTATATATTTACAAAGTATGATTAAGTACCTGAAAAATAAAGCTTTTCAAATTCAAATTTATTTTTTTAATTATCACCTATTTAATTTTTATAATTATATATTAAAATATTAATTTTTGCTGGCAACGTACCGACTGCGAGCTACAGTTATATACCTAATATATGCAGGAATATTTTTCCAATTCATAAACAATATATAAACAGCGATACAAATTGAGTGACAGATTTCGTTACGCGTGCAAAGAATTGATCAAAATCACTCGTTGCGATTGATAATTGGAAAGCAGACCAACGCGATACCCATCTTCTGTGTAATGTCCCTGGTAGTTTGATCAGTTTTAATTATAGCGGTTGGCATATCGTCGGCGGTAAGGGCGTCCCGTCTGTTCTTCTTCAGCTACTGATAGATGAACAGATCTGAACTTGGCAAAACCATCGATGAATCTCCAAATATTCGTGATTCCAACTATTCGAATATCGAATAGTTAATGATAATATATTCGAATATATTCGTAAATTTTTTAAGAAAGGAATAATTAACTTCGGATGATAAATACAGAAATGTTTCAAATGTTTCTCCAAAAATGTAAGATTCGCGATTAATAACTTGCAGAACTCCAACTCTTCGTGGAGACAGAGAGGAGTCAGTCTTCTCTCTGTTAGAAGCCTCAACAATTGAGCTTGTATGAGGCAAGAATTGTGTCAGGACTGAGGAGTGTGGCGCTCTATGATCTACGAACAGCGTTATGGTAAGTAAGTAAGTATTTAAAAAAATAATTTTAAATACAATAATACTTTGAATCTGTAACAGTGGGTTCTTGTATCATTTTTAAACAGTCTTTAAACATATTAGTAAAAATATTTGCAAAAACAGAATTAAAAAATGAATAGAGACAATGTGTTCTAGTTAACATTTAAAAAATAAATTAATATGGAGTGTGGAGAGGGTAAATATTTAAAAAATAAATAGTAATGTAGTCGCTGTTGCCTTATTATTATTTGAACTTTATTATAATTTGAACAGAAATATATCATATTTACATCTTTACACACATTTAAATACGTTGCCCAACTAGGCAAGCCTGTTTTTGGGCAAATTATATATATAATATTTTATAAAACCAAAACTCATCGAAGGCAAAACACAGTAAGATCGAATACATACATAGCATATAATTTGAAAATATTTAAGGAGAGAGAAAAAATAATAATAATAGCAATAATGTAAGCAGATATAAGGTAGATGTAAATATACAAGACCAAAGTAGTTATACAAATTATTTGATTATATAAAAGAGTTGACTCTCTGTATCTGCTCTTCCCAATTGCAGCAACCAATTTGAAATATCCTTTTTAAAAGTCTTAATGTCAGTTAAATTTCCAATTTGATTATATATTCTGGGAGCTTGAAAGGTAAATAATCTTTGTCCAAAACTAGTTTACATTCTTGCAACTATTTTAGGGTTGTTTGCTCTTGTGGGATAATATCTTTCAGTCCTCGCAGATGGAGCGCTTATTTTCCTATGAAAGCTAGTTAATATATTCTGCACATATAATTGTCTTATATCCAAAACCTGAAATTACCTAAAAGGTGGCTCTGAAGAATAGGAAAAGTTATTGGCGTAGATCTTTCAATTCAAGTGCTCCCACAGAAAATAGTCTGGAGCTGTCAAATCGGGTGATAGAGGAGGCCAATCGACATCTCTTGCAATATTTCAAGCATAACTCGGGCTGTGTATGATGTGGCACCGTGCTGCTGAAACCGCATGGGTCGATGTCAACGACCCAGTTATCCAACATGTGACGCTACGTTAATTTCAACACATTACTGCTACGTTAGATGCGCCATAATAAATTGTAATCAATTGTTCTCTGCGATTACTGAATTCGAACTGATAAATATCTGCCAAATCAAAATGGCGGCGAAACACAATCGGCCTGGAACATAATATTCACCATGTCACTTACCTCAATTGGTCTAATTTCAGTACAATATTGTATAAAGTTCTAGGCGGGATTTTTGACTTCTATTTCTTTGCATATTTCTGTAATAAGTATTGCAAAATGTCAACAGCCAGTGGTCCACTGGGAGGGAATTATTATTCGATGTAATTCTCTTACATAAGTATAGTTTAATTGCAAAAGATTTGGACAATATTCGCTTCGGAGAAAATCGCTTCCAGTGATGCGGAACGTTGGTGCAATACTTTCTCGTGTACCGCGTCCTGTAGAACTACTCTCTATCGATAGTTATTTTTCTGCTCTTGTTGTCTTTGTTAAAAAAATATTAATTTTAATATAGAATGTGTTCAAATGTTAATAATGAAAAAAGGACGACTTCGTCGGTTGGATCGTGTTTAACCCTTCCCAAACCATGTAATTAACACAGGTCTACCGTCATAATTAAACCTGTGATATTTCTGTAAATACACGCAGTACAAAATTCATATTTTAGATAATCCTAAAGAAGATATTAGCGCTCAGGAATGACTCAATTATGAAAAGGGAATCGTACTAAAACAATTATTTTTCCCATTCAATCCGTTGTATAATTAATACGTTGGTAAATATACAATTTGTGATATGAAAGACAGAGATCACACACTATTTTCACAGTGAAAAGGACAAGAAACATACAAATATAATTGTCTCTTTCTCACTAATTAAATGAAGAGAGATAAGAAGGAAGGATACATTGTATAGGACTTAATGAGTGCTCTATATTTAGAGTAAATTCGTGCCATTGAAGTTCTTTAAGCTAATAAAAACATTTTTTCTAAGTGTTACTTACGGTAACACGAGTTGACAGCATGGCTGCGTTCGGATATCTTAAGTCATAGCTGAACAGCAGTTCAACAAGATCCAGGAGCTAGGGAAGGATTATGCAAAGATGGAGCGACAATTAGGAGAACACATTCTCATCGTGAAGTTGTAATTATTCAGAACACAGCTCTGTGATGTTTTAAATACTAATTAAATATATTAATTAGAAAGATATACATATAAAATCAATTTTATCGAAAAATATTGTCGTTGCACCACCGGGATTCGAATCTGGATCTCTTTCCAAACCGGCGAAGGTGCATTCCATTTTACCTTATTTTTACGGAATTTCAAATACCTTTGAGTGATCTGACAGCAGACGCCAGAATTATTAATTCATTTTTATTAAATTTTGGACACATTGATACAACTTTATTATTAGGAGAACACATTCTTATTGTGGAGTTGGAATTATTCGGAATACAGCTCTGTGGTATTTTAAATACTAATTAAATGTATTCATTAGAAAGATATTGTTGTTGCGTCACCGGGATTCGAACCTGGATCTCATTCCAAGCCGGGGAAGGTGCATTATCCAACAATAGAACGATAAAAATGTATTAATTTAAAAGGTAACATACAGGTTCGAAAATTTGTCGTCATAAAATATGTCGCTGTAGCATAGTTGTATAATGCACCTTCTCCGGTTAGGAAAGAGATCCCGGTGGCGCAACAAGAATATTTTTCGATAGAATTGATTTTATATGTATATCTTTCTAATTAATATGTTTAATTAGTATTTAATATGACAGAGCTGTATTCTGAATAATTACAACTTCACGATGAGATTGTGTTCTCCTAATTGTGGCTCCATCTTTGCATAATCCTTCCCTCGCTCCTGGATCTTGTTGAACTGCTGTTCAGCTATGACTTATAACCTTTGGCATACCGTGACATAAAATATCCGAACGCAGCCATGCTGTCAACTCGTGTTGCCGTAAATAACAGTTAGAACATATGTCGCTGTAGCATAGTTGTATAATGCTCCTCCGGTTTGGAAAGAGATCCAGGTTCGAATACCGGTAGGTATTTCGATAGAATTGATTTTATATGTATATCTTTCTAATTAATATATTTAATTAGTATTTAAATACTTTTTAAAACAATTAATATTAAAAATAGTTCTTCAGCACCGTGTTCACCTGCGAGCTCTGCTTGAAATACAAGCGAGTGACGTACAATACAGTACAACAATTCATACAGAATACTGGTGAGGTTGGTGCGTTATTGCAGCGCATCTACAATGTTTACCGATGGCTGTATACACGAATTCGTTCCGCTAGTGATACATCGAGTTGCGGCTGGAGCTCAGCACTCAGCACCGACTCTCTGGTGCGAGCGGCGCTCTCGTAGAAAGCTGGTTCCCTGACCAGAGAATGGCAGCGCCTACAGAATAGCTACATATACAACAATGGCCGTGACTTAAGTATTTATATTTATATATATGTGAACTTTTTATTTATTTATTTATCAGAATACGGTCTTCTGCAGTGATTTTTATCATTCCGGGCGACAATTTGAAAAAAAAACAAATATAAACAATGGGAAAATTAACAATCAAAGATAAATAGGTAACTATTTAAGCTATTGATCACTTTTTTCGAACCACCCCGTAAACGAATAATAAAAACTCACATTTTCGTAAAAAACGCCCAAATTTTAGGCCATTTTTAAAAAATATTTTTATTATTATCTTTTGAGTTGTAATTATTGGTTTGAAATGTGTGGGACGTGTTCCTCCCCAACCTAATATTCCGTATTGTAATATTGATACAACCGCATTGTAATATTGTAGTGTTCCTTCCCAACCTAGTATTCCGTATTGTAATATTGATACAACCGCATTGTAATATTGTAGTGTTCCTTCCCAACATAGTATTCCGTATTGTAATATTGATACAACCGCATTGTAATATTGTAGTGTTCCTTCCCAACCTAGTATTCCGTATTGTAATATTGATACAACCGCATTGTAATATTGTAGTGTTCCTTCCCAACCTAGTATTCCGTATTGTAATATTGATACAACCGCATTGTAATATTGTAGTGTTCCTTCCCAACATAGTATTCCGTATTGTAATATTGATACAACCGATGCGTTGAGAGTTTTTAAATTACAGATTTGTCTATGCACATAGAAGTGGAATGAAATAGATTTGTCTACGCACATAGAAGTGGAATAAAACAAATATATTATGTATTATTTTATACGGTCACGATTGAAGTATATTATTTAGAAATATTTCTAAATTGTTTTTTGTGCATTTGGTTTTACAGATACATTGAATAATGCACTATCGTTGAATTAAATTACAATGTGAGAAATTTGCGTGGTCGACACTATATTTTTTTCAGCGCGGAAGTTATCGTACGAAAGTGTCGCGAAATATTAAAATTTCTCCAGACTACGAGGGTCTGTTTGCTGTCAGTCTATTCTCGGCTGCGGAGACTGTCGCCCGGCCGGATCGCCATGCAGATCCCGAAGCTGCTGCTGCTTCTGCTGCTGCCCGCGCTGGCCGCCGCCGCGGACACGTGCCCCGCAGACGCGCGCAGGTGCGCCGATGTCAACTTTTGGACCGGACGCGCAGGTAACATTTTAACAGGATAAAACGAAAAAATTATAAATTATAAACAGGGATGTCACAGCTTGCGTAGAATTTTTCTAGTTTGAAAAAATATTCGTTAATTCTATGTGTATTTGAACCGTTATTAAACCAGTTATTTAAACCGTTATTGCGATGGGTTGCGGACCGAAATTTTATCATTCACAAAGCGGGGAAAGATTGCTGGAAGACGGAGACCATCGCGACTGAAGAACCAGATGTAAAGGTTACCAGTCAACTGTAGACTTACTAGAAGCGCTGCCATTGGCCGAAATGAAAGGATTTGTCTCATTTTATAGTTACCCATCCTGCAGGACCGATTACTGTATAATTTCTGACACTTAATGAGACATCTAGAGAAGAATCTCGAAACATCTTGTTTTACACATCAACTGTTGTTGTGTTTTTCATGCCACGAGCGCATTAACACGCCAAACTATAAGCGTGTTAATTGGACCTTGCATACTTGCAGGGATTAGAGTCATATTTTTAAATCATTTTTCCATCTGCGGACGACAGGTCACAGCTGTTGATAGATATGTCAGGACCGTTAAAGCCTTCTCTTACCCTATGCGGTGTCTTCCATTTCAAATATGTTAAATAAAGTCTCGGAGGGAAGAGTTTCTCGCTTTTGGGCCTTTTAAGACAGGAATAATTTACTTTGGATGATAAATACAGAAATGTTTCAAATGTTTCTCCAGAAATGTAAGATTCTGATTAATAACTTGCAGAACTCCAACTCTCCGTGGAGACAGAGAGGAGTCAGTCTTCTCTGCATAGCTTTAGATATGTTTATATTACTTCATATCTCACACCCCGAGTGCAAGGTTTCTTTTCATTATTTTGTATATAACTTCTCGTCTGTCGGCTCGAGTATTTATGAAAGCTGAACACTAAAGAATGATAGAAAGCCGCCTCCATCGTTGGCAAAACAATGTATTACAAGTGCTCGTTGTCATAAAACCGTAAAGATAAGCGGAAGACTTAAAAAAATGGCAAACGCGAAAGATGTCCGACAAAGGCGTTTACATCTTTATTGTCCGACTTCCATATAGCCGATAGCGGTACTTCTGAAGAAAAAAATCGTATATCTGAATGAATGAATGAATGCTCGCATATGACTTCCAGGGTTCGTAAATCTTTGTTTCGTTTAGAAAAATATTAAAAATCTTATAATGTAAATATGAGCGAATATTTTACGAATACTTTTTTAAGTATTGGAATAACGAATACTTAAAAACAAGCGAATATATTCGGGGTTAGAATATTCTAATATTCGGATTGGAGTCTGTATTTCAACCACTCACTGCAAGATGGCCACACATCTTGCGGTAGCTGATTGTTCGCAATTCTAGAAGCTAGACCTCTTAACAGTTAAATCTTAGATACTAATCAGAACATAATATGAACACATTCGTAATACTACGAATCTCAATTTGAAATAAAGTGAGATTAAAAATGTAGAGAATCTCAAAAAAATTACATGTAGGTTCGAAAATTTATCGCTAAAAATATTGTCGCTGTAGCATAGTTGAATAATGCACCTTCCCCGGTTAGTAAAGAGATCCAGGTTCGAATTTTTCGATAAAATTGATTTTATACGTATATCTTTCTAATTAATATTTTTAATTATCTGTTGCTCTACAAATTTTACCTAACGGTACCGTCTTCGGTACGCCGAAATGTCCCGTTTTCAGAAAGAGAAAATCCTACGGTAGCGCGGCGATGACGGCACGCGTAATACGGTTCGCACACGTGCAAATCACGTGGTGAATTTAAATTTCTTGTGCGTGAACCCTTCAGTTTAGTAATGCCTTATCACAATCTAACTAAAAGTCGTCTAATGTAAAAAGGCCACGGAGTACGTGTCCCGTTCTGAGTACCCTGAAAATTAGTATACGTCTCGTTTTGTCGCCATAGCAGTTCACAAATCATGACTTAAACAGTTTAGTAATGTGGCTGAAGAGAAATAAATCTAAAACTAAATGTTAACAATACAAAACTGGAGTCGTAATATTATTATATACTATTATTATTTGAATTTATCACAAAATACAAGATACGCGACTGAATTGCTAAGAAAATGTCACTTCTTGGAAAGATCAGAAGATTTATCAGTACCGAGTCTCTGTTGTGATTCCTCACATCGACTACTGCTGCTGTATTTGCAACAATGATCTCAATGTGTTGACCCTTAAACAGAAGGTATATATCACACATGAGATAATCCTCGAATTTACACGAACAATTGACGCAAATCAACACGAGCACGAGCAACGTACGAGGGGAAGGGATAGACTGAGACTGCCGTTCGGGAGGAAGAACAAATCTCAGAAATCGATGATGTATAGAAAAAGAAGAATGTATATGAAAGGAAGAGAAATTGAATAGATTTAAAATGAAACTGACTAAATATGTAAAAGATAAGTTTTAATAAAAGAAAAGACTTATATTAGAGCATATATAGGAGCGCTTATGTATGCACTAGGTAAAGAATTAAATAAATAAATAAATACTGGCTTGTTACAAAGATCACCAGAGGTGATTGTTAATATCTAATTTTAAAAATATATACGGTTTTTCAGAATTTCATTGTGCGCCATTATATACGTGTTGCTTACAAGCATAGATGCCGGAAGAATGTCAGGACATGAAGGAATATGTACTCACCATAATCCGGATTCTGCAGACATCTCCAAAATGTGGTCTGTATATTTTAATTCATATTTCGTCAAAAGGTTCCGACGCAAAGTGTAGACGCGAAGTCTCGCGATTAGTATGACATTTGTAAACTTTGTCGCAAACAAGGTCGCGAATCGACTGGGTCGGCGGCGTGGCCGGGAAGGGAAGGAAAGAGGGGGGAAGGCACATTACATTATTTTCGTTCAATAATAAATATGTAAATAAACAAATAAATATATGCCCCAAACAGTATGTACATATATATATATATATATATATATCATCATCTCCGTCGCCCTATTATAGGAGACAAGGCTCTTCCAGCGTCCTATATCTAGCGCTAGCAGGTACTAGTAGAACAGACAAAGTCCAATCCATCTTGATATAAAATATATTTGGTGTCGATACATTCACAGCGCTAATATGGACTATGGGGGTGTAATACAAACCGAGTCTCATCTGACCGAGGTCCGCACTCGTTAGGGGCGGTAGTTTGTTAGGCCGGCATTTTGAAACATGCCCAAGGGCGGATTTCTGGACACTGCAAATTATTATTGCTTTATTAGGAAATAATTAATAAACTTTGATTTGGCATGCGCATGCTCGCCTGTGCGTAGGTATAGATTTAGGTTATGCTGTTACCAATGATATTATACAATCATATATAATATATGTTGTACATTTACGAACTTTCGTCTAACCAACGTCTTTAGACAAAATAAATTCGTCATTAATACGACCCTACCGTGTATCTATTTGTAATTTTAGAGTACTATTAATAGTGTTTTTTAAAGTTTAAGTTTAAACGTAAAATAATACCTTCTTACCCATATAAAAAATGTAAGAACGTTTTTAAGAACGCTTTTTATGACCGAACGTGATTCTTTTATTGTTTGAAAATCCTTCACGTAAGTTATTTGTGAGAACGATCATGAAATCGACACGTTAAAAACAGTAAGATAGTAAAACTCGCGAATTAGTAAAAGAGTAAGTAGACACTTCAATGATTTGCACGCAATTGTGAACCTTTCTATTGTTGTTCTGTTATAAGTAACGACTCCATACAAAACGGATCAACCGAAAGAAATTTTCAATTCAGTAAATAGCCAATTGTATGTCTTGAGTAATTCACCAGCCACTAACGCCACAAACGGTGCGTTGTCGTCGTAGTTTTTAGAACTAAGTCATTAAAGTTTATACTTGTATAAAAAATCCGTAAATATACGTTGAACGGTCCATATTATAGATTATTAAATTTGTTTGTTTCCTAGAATTTTCAGTAATGCGCAGCTTTTTCCTTTCCAGCGCCGGCGTTACCAGGGGCGCTGTACGCCCCTAGTAACGCCGGCGCTGCTGAGATCGCTATATGGTAACACTGACATGAAGAAGAAGAAGAAGAAACGTTCAAGTTATACCACTGGCACACTGGCGTTATTTACGCAAAAACAACTGATGGTACTTGCTCCAATTTAAAAAATATCTTAATATACATGCGTCCTTGCTATTTTTAATATTTAATAAGGATATTATTTTTTATTTTTTGTCAATGGTACTACGTCGTGGTACAATGGTCATCGTATAATGATGAACCCAAAATCACGAACCGTGAGTCAATCACTGACATCTTTGAGTCACATTCACTACCAGTGATTGAATATCTGCGAATAGCGTAATTCGTGATTCATTTTTTTAATTTTTTTTTATTTAGTTGTGAACCGTGATTCGGCGCACGCGCATTTGAGACGAAAATATTCATGAAGGAATGACGTTATAATTCGTGATCAGCACCATCTAGCAGATTTTACGCATAAACTCATCTTTTAAAACGTTTTCATTCTATTTGTGATGATATTAAATAAGATATATATTAATTATTTATTAATAACTATTAATAATTATTTAAAAAAAAATATTTCGTGTATTGTGATATCGTGCATCATATCGTACGTATTAGTAATGAAACTGTGATCACACACGTAGGCAGAGAGGATAGAGCGCCACACTCTTCTGTCCTGACACACGATTCTCGCCTCGTCCACATTCATACATTGCCGATGTTGAGACTTCTAACAGAACCATCTTTCATCAACTGGTCGTGCCAACTCTTCTATTTCTGGTGCCATCAACACATGCGTCATATATCTTTCTCATCATCCTCTCCTCATTCATCTGTTCCATATGACCAAACCACCTAACTTAATCTTACTCACTGTACTAAAATCAGCTTTACATTCTTTCCTTATTTCTTCATTCTTTACTCTGTTATAAATATATTTGCCGCACATACGCCTAAGTGATGTCATTTCCACTGCATTCAGTCTACTTTCGTTCCTCTTCTGCCAGGTCCAGGACTCGCTCCATTGTGCCCCGCTAGTCTTGTCTCGGTTGATAAATTCCCGTTAGATATAATTCCATTCAAAGCGCCCTTCCGTTTCTATCAAACATACTTCCCAAATATTATCGAATACCAATCGCAATCGCACCAGTGTGTCAAGAGTGGCATTTTTTTACCATCACTAGTAAATAAGTAAATTTATTTGTAGCTTTTTGTTGTGGCACAACCCTAGTTCTGGGCGTGCATTATAACGGAACATTGGAAATTGAAACAACAAAGCGACCCCACGCGTCCGTTGCATTACGATACCGGTTGGTACTTCTAGCTCCTCGTTCTGTCGCCGATGAATAGAAAAGATTGCCAGCTTGTAAAATTCTCGCCACACGCGGCAGATTTTAAATTAAATATTCATAACCTCGATACAAATAACGCGCGAGTAAATTAAGTTATACATTATTGTGTTACTTTTGGGGTTGAAAATAGTTTTGTTTTAAACTAATTAATTCAGATGGGGAGGAGCACAAAAAAATTATGTTAAAAATAATTCTAAAAAAATATGACTATTCAAGTATCCAACAACGCTTCACAGATTTCTATGTAACAAAAATAATAAATATATATATAATACAAAAGAAAAGAGACCAAATCGATATTCCAAAACTAATAAATATACCGAAATCCAATATCATTATATTTATCAAGGCATCCAATTTTTTAACAATCTCCCCATCACAATTAGAAAAAAAACGGACTATCGTAAATTTGTATCTGAATTTAAAAAAATATGTACACAGACTAACTGAAACATTAATTCTCCTTCATAAAGAAAAAATATATATATTACCGATTATATTTAAAATGTATTATATCTCATTATATCTTCTAAAAAAAAAATGTAAAAGTCTTAGGGAGGCTTTCATTCAGTGGTGGATTCTGAACTCAGCTCGTTTTACCCGTTTTTGAGAACCAAAATAACCAATTAATATTATCACTAAGCAGATAAGTAAAAAAATTAGATTAACTGTATCAATAATAGCTTAAATAGTTCACTAATTTACCTACTTACCTATTTACATTTATTTCGACAATTTTCCGTCGCCATCTTTGATTATTAATCTTCCTATTGTTTATATTTGTTTTTTACGGAATGACAAAAATCACCGCAGTAGACCGTATTCTGATCACTTAAGTCAGCCGATGACAGGTCGTAAAAACATCTATATCTAGGAGAACATGTTCTCCTAATAATAAAGTTGTATCAATGTGTCCAAAATTTAATAAAAATGAATAGACGATTCCGGCGTCTGCTATCAGATTACTCAAAGGTATTTGACATTCCGTCAAAATAAGGTAGATGGCTCTTTCAAATAATGAAACGATTAAATGTATTAATATAAAAAAAGTTCGAAAATTTGTCGCTAAAAATATCGTCGCTGTAGCATAGTTTGATAATGCACCTTCCCCGGTTTGGACAGAGATGCAGGTTCGAATCCCGGTGGCGCAACAACAATATTTTTAGATAAAAATGTATGAAAATGTATATTTTATATATTTAATTCGTATTTAAAATAAATCAAATGTACACAAATTTCACAACAAAAAATGTATAAAAAAAATGCTACTCTTAATTTTTACAGAATCTCAAATATCTTTACTTTACTTAGATGCTCTTTTAAATAATGGAACGATTAAATGTATTCATATCAAAAGGTTCGGAAATTTGTCGCTAAAAATATCGTCGCTGTAGCATAGTTGAATAATGCAAAGAGATCCAGCTTCGAATCCCGGTGGCGCAATAGCAATATTTTTCGATAAAATTGATTTTATATGTATATTTTTCCAATTAATACATTTAATTCATTTTATTAAATTGATATTATACACTGGTAATTTGACGAATTATTGTATCTGGTTTAATATTAAATAATGCAATTCAGTATAAGATTTAAACGCTGTAAGAAATCCGAATAAAATCAACTAAATAGATAGCCAAGACAAGCGGTGCACAATGGCATCCTGGTACTGACACTGATGTATGGAAGTGAGGCCTGGAGCTGGCAGAAGAGGAAGAAAGTAGACTGAATGCAGTGGAAATGAGATCACTTAGACGCATTTGTGGCAAATCTATTTATGACAGAGTAAAGAATGAAGAAATAAGGAAAGAATGTAAAGCTGATGTTAGTATAGTTAGTAAGATTAAGAAAGGATCACTTAGGTGATTTGATCGTATGGAAAGGATCACTTAGGTGATTTGATCGTATGGAAAGGATGAATGAGGAGAGAATGGTGAGAAAGATATATGACGCAAGTGTTGATGGAACCAGAAATAGAGGACGTCCGCGGAAAACTTGGCACGACCAGGTAAACCAGATAATGGAGGACGGTTCTGTTAGAAGTCTCAAATGTGGATGAGGCGAGAATTGTGTGTCAGGACAGAAGAGTGTGGCGCTCTATCCTCTCTGCCTACCCCCACGGGGAAACGGCGTGATGGTAAGTAAGTAAGTAAACAGATATAATTAAGTACCTACGCAGAAATAAAAATCTAGATCTGGCGACTTTTAATTTATTGAACTAATTTCTCTACTCTGACAACACCGCTCTTGACAGATGCGAAATTCGCGTCGAGGTGGTGTCCTTTTGTTTTGGTGTTTATCGAGAGGAATATTCTGTTCCTCGTTCAGTTATGGCCTGCCAGACGGAACGGACGCGCGCATAACCCGCACCCGGCTCCGATATATTATTACATCCTAGTTTCCAGTGTATGTCAATCAAAATGGGGATCTCTAACGCTGCCTTGTTTTGTGTTTTGTTGTGCATCTTTGTCAACGCAGCCTCCTCCGAGGACCAAACGGGTACGTGCAAAAACTGTATATATATATAATAAATTAATTCTAGATTTTGATTGTTTACATTTAGTATTTCACACAACTTTACTTTTCAACGCAGGGTGGCATAAAAAAGTGAGAACACTCTCTTAACACACTTGAGTTGTTTCAAAACATAATATAATTTTTTTTGCGCAATACTTAGCTAATTAACATTATCACGACCAAGAAAGTTGATTGTGTTTCTGGCAGTGTGAGATGGAGCTCCGTCCTGCTGTAATATCTAGCTATACTCAAAGCTTTGATCATTTTCTAGCACCGAAAAGTTTTGATCAGAATACGGTCTTTTGTCATTCCGGGCGACAATTTGAAAAAAATAACAAATATAAACAAAGGGAAAATTAATAATCAAAGATGGCGACCGGGTAAATAGGTAAATATTAATAAATTAATAAACTATTTTAGCTATTGTTGATATAGTTAAACTAATTTTGATGCAATTATATCACATTTTACGAAATGTTCTCACTTTTTTTTGAGTCACCCTGTATCTGAATAATATATATACTAACTAATGTAGCTTATTGATGTAGTGGTCAAGGCGTTGGCCTAGTGATCTAGTGGTCGGGGGTTCGCGCCTCGTTGCAGGACACCAGCAAGTTAGTCCTAGTTTCATAGCATAAGCGTTTAGCTTATTTTGAAAATAGTAAGAATATTGATGTGACATGTATTCCGTGTACGCATCTCTATATTTAAAAAATAAAAAAAAAGAATTTTGTATATATATATATATAGATACGTTCTAAAATACTTTAACTAGAATCTATAGTAACGTGTACTGATATTATTTTTATCACAGTAAGAAATACAATTCTAAAAATTAAAAAATATTATCGTTATCTCATACGTAAACATATTTACCGGTTTAGAAGTTAAGGCTTCCTTGCCGGTCCCGCTCAACACGCGACTTTAATTCAATAACATATTTAAGTATGAAAAAAACGAAAAAGGAGAAGAAATTCATTGTGGTTGTTAGCAATTACCGCAAATATTTTAAAATTTAGACCCTCCAGCGTCCCTCGAGCTCTGTCTTTATTCATACAAATCATATAACACAGTTTTACACACGGATGGAAAATTAAGGTGCAGCAGTTCAAGACGAACATTCCCTAAAGGGGGACAGTGGACAAGACACAAAGTGGATTGAGTCACATTTGCAAAACACGAGGTATGGCGTAAGTGGAGTCCCACCCACTACCTGACTCCAACGAGTTACCCATACCCGAATAAATTCCTTGTGTAAAACAAGATTCGTCCCATTATTAATTAGGTCTGCGTTCCTGGGCGGGCGGTGTCTGAATCCAGTCAAACCACGTACATAACAGATGTTGGCTATCGTCGCTTTGTTCACTGCGGACCTGAAAAGCTCTACAGTAGACTGGTCAAACCGATTGCGTCACGTTCTTCAACCGTGATGTTCTCCTTCCTCCGGCAATGTTTCCCAGCATCACGGAGTGCAATATCCCACTTATCTGGATGTCATTCATGTTCATTCGTAGCTCTATCCATCAAGCTTATTCTGTAGATCTGTTTTTTTTTAATATATTTTATTCAATAGGGTCAAGAACAGGGTAAAGAAGATGGTGGGGATCGGACGAGGGATCATATAGGCCGAGTGGGTTTATAGACGGGTTTGGGATGGAAATTTATTTGTGTCCCTGTGAATGATTGTGTTTCTGACAAACCAGGGTGAGTTTGTGATTCTACTGAGGATATAGTTTTGTTTGTATTCTAAAACGTTTGTGTCACTCGAACCCCAGATGGGGATGATTGCTTTGTACGAGAATCATTTGTAGAAATTTAGGAGGGGGTATAGTCGGTTGTAGATCGTTTATTCTGTGTACCGTGACGCGTAGCATCTGACCGTACACAATCGTAATCTATGGTTGAGATCATGCACGAGCTTGCTCAATATGGCGACAGAAGGATCCCGTCTTTCATGTATATTGCACCCCATCTTTTGCAATTTCGTTCCAGCTAAAGCTAAAGACTTGCTGTCTTATCTCTCGTCGTGCTGAACTATTGACATCTGCAATCACATCGTCAACAGGCCGTCCGTATCGCCGCACGCTAATTGGCCAAATAATTGTCGCATTTTTTTTTATTTGATCTACCAGAATTATAGGCATTGATTTTTTTTATCTTTGTGACACCGTTCTGGAATATTCCTTGACCATCTGTTATCTCCGAGTCTCGAAATGCGACGGTGGCATCCTTGACTCTGTTCTTACCCACGTGTCTATCTATCTAGAATAAAGCCTATTTTTCCTCGTTTTGGTATTGTTTCTCTTGTGCTGGTTTGTTAAGAGATGCGTGAATATTGATACAAAACTCCGTCAATATAAATCGAGCTGTTTCACGTTGGATTCATTCAAGATGACCGATTACAAAATATTTACCGGCGTCTTATATAGGCAGAATTTCTGCCTACGTGCTGTTTACTAGCGCATGGCGGACGTGACGTATAGACATATGTCGCAATACGCGTAGCTCGGGCTGTGTGCGAGGTAGCGTCGTCCTGTTGAAACCGCGCGTGTTGCGGACCCAATCGATCGATTGACGACCCGCCAAGTCGAAATGATAATTTTTTTCCAAAAGTCATGTTTGTGTTTGTTTTAACGTTTTAATTACTTTGTTGAGTCGTTAGATGCTACGTAATAAATTGTAATCAACCACTGTCAAGGAATACCGAATGCGAACTGACAAATGTGTGCCAAACCAAAATGGCGGCCAAATACAATCGGCCTGGAACATAATATTCACCCTGTGTTGCTTGGTTCAGCAGTGGTTCAATGTTACTCGCTAGAAGTATCTACCGTAACATCTACATAAAGCAAGTAGTTCAGTATCACACCTTAATAGTGTAGAAATAAATATAATTTAGTAAGAAATTATTGATATAAAACTTTATTTTAAATAGCAGCTGATACCTCGAAACGTGTGAAAAAATACAATATATTATTTAAAAATATTAATTTTTACTAAAACTCGATACTCCAAATTGAATGGTTTATAACTATATTAATTTTTAATATTTTTCTAATTTGGTCCAATACAGATTTATTTATAAAATATATTTCGTATACGCGAGAATTTTCTATATTAAGACAATTTTGTAGCGCGCTGAAAATGAATTTAATGGTCGCGTTCTTTCTTATAATGCTTGTATTTTCTTGATTATGGCAAATAACATTCAGTTTATTAATTTGAAATGAGCGTGAAGGTCCTATCTAAGTGATTATTTTAAAATTTGTCAAATCTAGTGTATAACTTCCGATTTAAATGAATAATAAAAACCCACATGTTATATATATGAAAGCGCGCCCTCAATAGACATTTGATTCGACATTGTATCATTGTACATGTGTGCGTGCAGTCTGCGCGTATTGCTTCCGAAGAGTTGCAGTCCGAGAGCTGATTGCCAGATGTTGCCCGGGTAGGGTTAGGTCATATTCCACGCGACTTCGTTCAGCGTGTCCGGTAGCTGTCGTCACTACAGTGCGGTCAAAAGTCACGCAATCCACACCGACAATTTGATAATATAAATAATATATACACAACGGTGACTATTGTAACGAGTGTAATAAAATCTAAACAGCAATATATTAATTACCTAAAACCCTCTAAAAAAAAATTTCTATTAAATATGCAGTTTCACATATATACACGTTATTTCTATCGAAAGCCACTTAAATCCATTGATATTTCATTTTCAAAATCGAGATTAGTTCCAAAATACCTTAAACCAGACAGTCGCTATTCCTTCTAAAATAAAATCGACCCATCACAAGATTTGAACATGTCCAAGAACGCACGATTACTGGATTTTTACCAACAAGGGCATTATAGATATCTCATAGAGACGAAGCTATTTATATTGTACGGGAAGTATGGAAGTATGGGTATTACCTGTCTTAAGCGATCTCTTTACACGTTATAACGTTGTGGATCCGGATCAACCTCCGTATCTATCAAATTTTCGAAAGTTTTACATATATCACCATGTAGAAAAACTTGAAAAATTTAATATTCATTTCGTTCATCGTACAGGGTGGCCCAAAAAAATGTGAAAACATTTCGTAAAATGTGATATAATCACATCAAACTGTATCAAAAATAGCTTAAATAGTTTAATAATTTACTCTTACTCACCTATTTACCTATATTAGGGTTTTAATTCCGGTGGGAGGTTATTTTATATTTGGCTTTTTTCAAATTGTCGCCCGGAATAGCAAAAATCTCGTATTCTGATGGAAGATTTGCCAATTGAATAACGTCGCGGTGCTAGGGAAATGATCAAAGCCTAGAGTGTAGCCAGACATGACGGCAGGACGGAGCTCTCCATCTCGCACCGCCAGAAATACAATCGACTTTTTCCGTTAATTTCATCTCGTCAGGCGTGCGGCCACCGAACAGGCCAGATTTGAAATATTGTGCAAAAAAAATTATATTATGTTTTGAAATAACTTTTTTTGGAGAGCACTCTGTAGTTTTTCTACACGTTAACATATATACAACTTGTTAAACAAGTGTTCAGCAGTTCATACTCTCTCTGATTATGGGGTATTTTGGATTTAAATGCCCCGCGACGATCGATATGACACGGTCGCCCGGAGGTCTCTGGTTCAACAAGAAGGTCGCGGTCCTCCACTGCGCTGGCGTCAGCGGACGTGCCAGTGTGCGTGCCGCGATGCGAGACAGGAAATGAGATAACCGCTCCATTTACGAACATGTCCGCGGGATTCTGTGAATTTGTATTATTTGTTATCTTCTTCTGCCGCTTTTGAACGACTATGTTTCTTCGCAAGTTATCTGTTTATTTATTTGCTTAATGTTCCGGTGAAACGCCTGGCGAGCGGACATCGGTCGTCGTAAAAGGGGCCGGTTGCGCTATCCGTAGTGAAAAAATTGCGATAATAATAATATTATTAAGGAAAACACATTCTAATTGTGAAGTTGTAATTATTCAGAACAGACGGTCTGTCATATTTTAAATATATTAATTAGAAATATATACATATAAAATCAATTTTGTCGAAAAATATTGTTTTTGCGTCACCGGGATTGGAACCTGGATCTCTATTTCCAATCCGGGGAAGTATACTACCAATTGTGTTATAGCGCCAGTATTTTTCATGACAAATTTTCGAGCCTATATGTTACACATTTTCAAATTAATACATCTGCCGTTCCATTATTTGAAAGAGCCATCTACCTTATTTTTACAGAATCTTAAATGCCTTTGAGTAAACCGACTGCATTTTATATGTATATATTTATAATTAACATTTAATTAGTATTTAATATCACAGTCCTATGTTCTGAATAATTACAACTTCACAATAAGAATGTGTTCTCCTAATAATAAAGTTGTATCAATGTGTCCAAAATTTAATAAAAATGAATTGATAATTCTGGCGTCTGCTGTCAGATCACTCAAAGGTATTTGAGATTCCGTAAAAATAAGGTAGATGGCTCTTTCAAATGATGGAACGATTAAATGTAGGTTCGGAAATTTGTCGCTAAAAATATTGTTGCTGTAGCATAGTTGGATTATGAGACTTCCCCGATTTGGAAAGAGATCCAATTGGTCCGAATCCCGATGGCGCAACAACAATATTTTTTGATAAAATTGATTTTATATGTATATCTTTCTAATGAATACATTGAATTCATATTTAAAATGAAACTGACCAAATATGTAATATATGAGTTTTAGTAAAATAAAAAACTTTAATCTTGTTTATATTAGAGTATATATAGGAGTGCTTATGTATGCACTATGTAAAGAGGAAAAAAAAAAAATATATATATATATATTAGTGATGAAGACTCGGCACGACCAGGTGAACCAGATGGTCCTGTTAGAAGCCTCAATAATCGGCGAGCTTGACAGGCGAGTGTGGCGCTCTATCCTCTCTGCCTACACCCGCGGGAAAACGGCATGACGGTTAGTTAGTCGTATTTCATAATTATTCGTCTTGTCACGCTGCGAGGCGAGATTTCTTATTTATACTTTGACAGTTGTATATTTGACGTACGCACGTCTATAGAAAAACCCCAAATCCATGGTCCTATTAAGAAATGAAAGGAATTTATTAGGGCGTGGGTGTCACGCTGGGGGTTTCTGGGGTGGACGATACCGGAAAGAGCGGCAGGTAGGGAGACCAAGCTACGGAGCATACTGCGACCGAGTCAAGTGACAAATTGATATATTGTGAATACTGTACAAGTGTGGATAAAATTGTATATCTACAAGCTATGTTGCTTTGCTGAGTGTATAACTCCCACAACGGTTCCAGGATAGCGTGTGACTCGTAGGGGTTTCCTAGGCAGTGGCGTTCGAGTTGAGAATTATTTTTATTTTACTGCCTGCTTATTTAGTGTGGTATCCATTCAAAATTATCCATAATAATGTTGAGCTTCCCCATCTATATCGATGTGTCATCTGTGGCTGTAAAGTGCTTGCTTAAACGGACAGGTCTGTGAGACGCGAGCAGGGCATGTATAATATCTCTAGGATAATATTACTTTTAATTTATTCTCTTTTATATATCCAACAGCAGTTTGTAAATAAATATTCAATTTGAAATGAAACGAAATGTACATTGTATTTATTACGTGTTAGAAAACGCATACATGACATCTGTAACCTTTTCTTATCTATGCTGTCTATGGTAAGGGAGAAATTTTAATTCCGTACGGGAAACAAGAATGCAGACGAGGGTGGTACGCCGATCTCAGCTTCTCTTAACGAAAGATGTTCAATATCGGACACAATCGAGAATGTCTTCCCGCCAGCGGAATATCCTGTTTTTATTTACATGCATAACAATACATACAGTCATATTTACGACAGGCCGCCGCTTTACTAAGAAATCTGTCCCACGAGTTTTTCTGCTCCACGCCGATGATTACACCTTTAAATTACTGACACGTGTCTTATCCATATCTCTGCTGCGACCTCGCAATTCTGTGCGATACACCATAGAAATTGTTCATCCGCGATTCATACACGTCATTTTTAGTCCGTTTCGACAGCTAACTTACAAAGGTGGAATAATTGCGGTTTTTTTTTTTTGAAATGTGGATTCTGTCAAGACGCTTAGCGTCCAAAATAGCTCGACTTGTTTCCGCCAGGCGGATATTCACCGCGGTGCGAACGATGCGGTTTGCAGCTCTGCTTCAGCCGCGCAAAGGTCAGAAGGTCGGCGTCATGTTTCTGATGAAATGAGGTCAGATTGTCTATGAAGTTGAAATAATTTTTAGAATTTAAAATAGCCGACTTTCCGACACTCTGATTATGTCATGTTCAATCGTTTGCAATGCGTCTGATGTGACCAATTGTAATGTGTTATTCAGTACACTCGAGGAATCTAAATCTGCAGTTAAATTGTCGGGCGGGCACATTGAGGCAGCCCGTCTACTCGTTGTGGTGTCACGTGTGGACTATTGTAACAGCGTCCAATGTTTCAGCTGGATATACCACAATCAAGCAGCAGGGTGTCCAAATAAAAAACTACAATGTTTTTCTCATATTTTGTTTATACAAAATGGCTAATTTTACGTTTTATAAATAATATCGTCTAAATGCCGTCCATTTCTTTCGAGACACTCTTGCAATCGTGCTCTTAAGTTTGCGAACACGCGAGAGCGAAGCGTCGGTTCAATGGCAACAACTTCTGAATTGTGAGGCCTGAATTGTTCGAGGATTGTCACTGGAAACTCTCGACTTGACGCATCCGGTGTAAGGTTCCGGTCACCGAGGTGCCCAGGGTATGTCTCCGTACTTGCTGATTAATTTATTGGGAAAAATTCTCCTCAGCTTCTCCATTGAACACGGGAAACGGCTACAGTTGCGGTACCAAAAACTCGTCGATCATTCGGCAATACGCGTCAGCAGTGACCGTCTCTCGCTGGTTAAAAAAGTAAGGACCATTTATCCCTCGGGCAGAAATTGCACACCGCACTGTCGTTTTTGGACAATGCAAACATTTTTGATGGCGTTCCCTCGAGTTCTCGGGGCATCAGTATGTCATGTTCTGTTTATTAACATAGCCATCGATACGAAAATGTGCTCCGTCAGTAAATAATATGTTTCCAAGCGTTCGTGCTGTTCCAAAACGTTCCAGCATCGTTCTCGCTAAGGTTTCACGTAAAGAATATTCATTTTCGTTGAAAATCTGCACGATTAGCAGCTTGTACGGGTGAAGCTGTAGTTTATTTTTCGAAATAACGTGCACTGTTGATATTTTTATTCCAGTACAGGCTGCAATCTTCCTCATCGCATAATTTCACGTCGAACTTGAGCCACACGTTCTGGCGTCGCTGCTGACGTCGACGGTCCCTGAGGAGTTTGGTTAACCGTTGTCCCTTCTCGTCTGAACTTTCGAACCCGACACCGGATGAGTTGCGCGTTTGGCCCGTCACTCACTCGTCGAATATTAAAGTGAGTACAAAAAGCGTACAAACCAATGAATCACCGCACTTTAAATATTGCTCAACCGCGAACCAGTGACTCATTGCGACTGGCAAATCCGCAAATCGCGCGCGTCGTACAATACCCCTCGCACTTACCTCGCCCTGATGGTTTACGAGCAATTTCAATATAATCTTGAAATTTTTCCGCCGGACACCCTTTATATTGTGTTTCTAAATTCTCTACATCGGCTTCGGTCGATGTACACGGCGACACATCTTCTAGAGGTTTTGTATCCCAGACAAATTGAATGGTAGACGTCAAACTCTCGGGTCAGCCTCTATTTCAGCCGCAGGAGCGTGGAACTCTTTGTCATAAGAAACAGTGCATCAGAGACTTGATCTAACCTATTTGAAATGGAAGACACCGCATAGGGTAAGAGAAGGCTTTAACGGTCCTGACATATCTATCAACAGCTGTGACCTGTCGTCCGCTGATGGAAAAATGATTTAAAAATATGACTCTAATCCCTGCAAGTATGCAAGGTCCAATTAACACGCTTATAGTTTGGCGTGTTAATGCGCTCGTGGCATGAAAAACACGACAGTTGATGTGTAAAACACGATGTTTCGAGATTCTTCTCTAGATGTCTCGTAACGTGTCAGAAATTATACAATAATCGGTCCTGCAGGATGGGTAACTATAAAATGAGAAATATCCTTTCATTTCGGCCAATGGCAGTGATTCTAGTAAGTCTACAGTTGACTGATAGATAACCTTTGCATCTGGTTCTTCAGTCGCGATGGTCTCCGTCTTCCAACAATCTTTCCCCGCTTTGCGAATTACAACATTTCGTAGTACTCCGGGTGTCGTGTATCACATGTTCGAGATATTAAATTTTTATCGTATCGAATACTTATTTTTAACCAGCTTATTTTGCGCACAGAGCCACATTTCAAATGCTTCATTTCTTCGGTAACTGTCGCACGCGGTCGTCGCGTAGACCTAGAAATTATGTTAAATTTTCTGATTAATATAGATCGCCTTTTGATCGAGACTATTTGAATCAAAAATAATTTAAACTAGCGCGTAGTACAATTCTACGTCCGCATTTTCTCCGTCGCCGGGCTGATTTGTGGAGGTGCACCATTATACTGTCTCAAGTCTGCGAAAAATATATTTTATTAAAATATACATCGTGAAAATTAAATATTATGTTGATGAACATCGTTAAGATTCATCGCCTTTATACTACTGCCATTCAGTTGAAAATAATCAAATCGTTTTCCACCGCGACGACGCTCGCCCTCATGTCGAACGCCGTGTGATCTAGGTCAACTGCATCGCTCTGAAAAATTGTCAGATCGGCAGAGTTTATGACCTAAAAATCGTCTCAAAAAACCAGTGCTGCTTCTTCGACCGTCTTCCAAGCACCCGAAAGATAATTGAACAATTGTTTTGAATTTATATATATATATATATTTTTTTTAAATAGAGATGCTTACACGGAATACATGTCACATCAATATTCTTACTATTTTCAAACTAAGCTAAACGCTCGTGCTATGAAAACAGGACTAACTTGCTGGTGTCCTGGAACGAGGCGCGAACCCCCGACAACTAGATCACTAGGCCAACGTCATGACCACTACACCAACAAGCTACTCGATCAATATAATATAATTACCTAAAATATGCAATATATCGGACGATGTTATGAACAGGTTATATTAACCTTTACCATACCGTAATATAAAATATCCGAACGCAGCCATGCTGTCAACTTGTGTTACAGTAAGTAACTGTTATAATAAATGTTTTTATTAGTTTAAATGGCTTTAATGGCACGTATTTACTCTAAATATTGAGTATACAATTTAGAAATAATGATTAATAACATAATTTAAAGCATTAATTAAGTCCTATACAGTGTGTCCTTCCTTCTTATCTCTCTTCATTTAATTACTGAGAAAGAGACAATTATATTTGTATGTTTCTTGTCCTTTTCACTGTGAAAATAGTGTGTGATCTCTGTCTTTCATATCACAAATGATATATTTACCAACGTATTCATTTTACAACGGATTGAATGGAAAAAATAATTGTTTTAGTACGATTAACTTTTCATAATTGAGTCATTCCTGAGCGCTAATATCTTCTTTAGGATTATCTAAAATATTAATTTTATGTTGCGTGTATTTACCGAAATATTACAGGTTTAATTATGATGGTAGACACAATGGAGTACTGGTGTGATGTACGATGTCTGGAGCTGACAGAAGAGGAACGAAAGTAGACGTATATATGTGGCAGATCTATTTATGACAGAGTAAAGAATGAAGAAATAACGCACTCTTACACGCACATCGTCTGTCTATTTGCGCACGAGGAAGAAGAAAAGAGGTCGCTGCCATCAACAATCTCGAACTGCAACGAGCCCAGTGTGCGTGCTTAGAACGGGCTAATCTACCGTCGCTTCAATCCGCTTTACTACCGTTAATATTAATTAATAAATATATATTTAATTCCGCTAATACATAAAAAGAATCCTTCAAAGCTTAAAGCTTTATTTAGCAACACTGACAATTGTCGCACTTCTTCTTCATTAGCCAAAACTAAAATGCTGCCGCAGCAGTTGATGCGAGGAACCATAACAGACTCAGTACTGATAAATCTTCTGATCCTTCCCAGAAGTGACATTTTTTTTTAGCAATCTTTTTAGTCTTTTAATCTTTCCTCTCCGATGATGTAAACAGAGTTGACATTTTCTCTAAATATGTGAATATCTCTGTAAATATACTAAATACATAGTTCATATTTTAGGTATTCCTCCGTTATATATTTGTGTATTGGATCAAATAATTACAATATGTAAATATTTACCATACGCAATAATAAAAAATGTTTTCTTTCGAAGAGCCTGACGTGAATTTGTCAATACGTGTGTAGTGCGCGGGGTGCCGGATGCCGATCGTCACTTTAGTGGCAGAGCGTGCGTTGGCGTTCGTGACGATCGATATTTTTTGTCATTTTTAGCGCTTTTACACAATAATTGATATATATATATAATATTAACATAACGTGTTCTACTGCCTAGAGAATGTTCCAGGTGCGTGTCCCAATGGTGATGATATATTTTTTCGACAGATAGATTTTTTTCTGTGCAGTCTATAAAGTCAGTAATAATCTAATAGTCAGATCTAATAATCAGTTTGTTTTGTTGATTTGTTGACCTAGTGAATTTGAAGAATATTATTAAGGAGAACACATTCTTATTGTGAAATTGTAATTATTCAGAACAGACGCTCTGTCATATTTTAAATACTAAATTAATGTATTAATTATAAAATCAATTTTGTCGAAAAATATTGTTTTTGCACTACTGGGATTTGAGATTCCGTAAAAACAATGTAGATGGCTCTCAAATAATGGAACGACAGATGTATTCATTTGAAAAAGTGTAACATATGTATATCTAGTCATGAAAAATACTGACGCTATAACACGATTGGTAGTGCACTTCCCCGGGTTGGAAATAGAGATCCAGGTTCGAATCCCGGCAGCGCAAAAACAATATTTTTCGACAAAATTGATTTTATATGTATATATTTATAATTAATACATTAAATTATTTTTTTTAAGAATATTCATGACAGTTTGTGACACGAACCGATGTGAAACAAAGTTTAATAAATCGCACTTTTTTTGTACATTTAAAATACGGTGCACCGCTATAACCGTGAGCCGGCCAAATAATTATTTCGGTATTATTATGACTGCGGTCCATATACGAATCGTTTGACCTCCGTTAACCCGGCAATCGAGCGCGCCGGCCGCTCCCCGCGTGGGTAAGCAGTGATGACGCTACAAACTGAATGCGATCAAATCTTTTAATTACACCAATCTTGCTTGTTAGCTTGTTCAATCTAAAGAAACAGTATCGACTGGGTCATCTTCATGAACGAGGAATTAGAATTTTTTTCATTTCTGTTTTCGTTCCGGTTCAATTTAAATATATAAATAAATAAAATAATCGTTTTATATTTGTATTAAAATTTTATTTCATCGCCATGTTGAAGAATTTTATTTTATTTTTTATAATTAATAAAATGTATTAATTTTAATTAGCTTTGATATCACTGTCTTTCCATATTATTTACGGTCGGTTCTCAGCGGTTTGGAATTTGCGTTCGTGATCCGAGACGCGAACCGCTTTATTCGGTGATACTCCGAATGCAATAAACATCGCACCGGACTGCAAATAAGTATGACATATGAATTAACCTAAAATTCTCTCTTTCGCTCCCGCTCGCGGGCGCATGTGCGGAACGCGTCTGTGTGACGCGCCTGGCAGAATTTTGGTCGTAAACTGTTTTAATGGAGGAAGTGATTCTATTAATAATCTCGCGTCATTCGCCTGTGAACAGTTTCTTTACTCCATCCAGCTATGTGGAGACCGCTGATTGGCCGTCGGCCCTTGCACAGTTTAACGTCAAACAATAATTAAATGTATCTATCTATAAGAATGATGAACAGATAAAATCAATTTAACTTAGTTATATTAAAATATGTCCAAGAACACACAATTACTGTGGATTTTTACCTACAAAAACAATTGTCAGATATCTCATAGAGTATAAGCTATTTTTTATTAATGGAAAAATATGGATCTGTCTTCGGCTGGCTTATGTCATAACATAAGCCAGCCGAAGACAGCACTTTACACAATATAACGTTCACCATTCCGCCCAATCAACCTCCATATCTATAATTTTTTTTAATGTTGTATATATGTTAATATGTGGAATCACTTGGAATATCCGCTACACTGCCGCCATCTATGGACTAAATTTGATAGCCCGTGCCTAGCCGTGTGGCGGCCAAAACCAGAAAGATTTTTTTTTATCTAATACAATATCGTAGTATGTATTTAGAGAAAAGTTTGCTTGTATATAGGTATAGGTTATGTTAAAATTAACCGTTAAATAATTTCATTTTAAAAATGTGAAATATTATATGCGTGGTTTTTGTGTGCGCAGTTTTCGTGTGCGCTGTTTTCGTGTGCGCAGCATTTCCCGACCTCATTTTAAGGTATATTTTTGATGTTATGAATTTACCGTCGCTGAAGAAGACAGACAGACACATTTAAAAGAAGGCATCTCCAATGTAGAGCATTGATGAAAATTGTGAGGTCCGAGTGTTGGTATGTGCGTGTGTCCGCGGTAGCGCGACACGGGAAGTGACAGATATGTGTGTGTGTGTGTTAATTTTTTTTTTTTTCTTGTTTCAGACGATGACGTGGTGGTGCTGACGGTGGCCACCGAGGAGACGGACGGCTACCGGCGGTACTTGCGCTCGGCCGAGGTGTACGGCGCGCGGCCGCGGGCGCTGGGGCTGGGCGCGCGCTGGGGCGGCGGGGACATGACCCGCGAGGGCGGCGGCCAGAAGGTCAATCTGCTGAAGGCCGCCCTCCAGGCCGAGACCGGAGACAAGATCGTGCTCTTCACCGACAGGTCTGTCTGGATTTATTTACGTTTTGTATTTCAGACTTTTAACGGCAGTGTTTGAGGAATATTTTTTATTTAAAAAGCTTTTTGAATCTTAGCTATCGGCTACAAGCAATTGGTAGAATGCTCAATAGAATCTATATTTCAATGCGAGAATCCCTTATTATAAAGGTGTTTTTTTTTTTTTAGAGGTTTGTTTTTCGAATTGGCAATATTTTTTCCAGCGACAGCCAATTTGACAGCTGATTTGTGCTCAGTTTGGTTTGCCAGAAGAACACTTGCAAATTTATTTCAGCTTGCGAAACTTACCGTGCGCTACGTTTTTTTTACGGTCAACATTATCGTCTATTGGAATAAGCATGGATCGTTTTCACACCACGCGTACTCTAATTGATAATACACATCCGCGGAAATGTCGTACAGTGCGCACCGAAGAAGCTGAGGTTTCTTCAAAAATGATACCGGCCAAAACGTTACAGTCAACGGAGAGCGGTATAGATCCACGATTACTGACTTTTTCGTTCCCCAATTGAATGGCATTACTGCGGAAGAGCTGCGGCTTCAACAAGATGGCGCAACATGCCACACAGCGCGCGACACAATCTATTTATTGTAGGAAACATTCGATGGACCTGTGAATTGGCCTCCAAGATCAAGATCAAGATTTAACACCTTTAGTATATTTTCTGTGGGGATATGTGAAGTCACCAGTCTACGACGATAAACCAGTGACGATAGACGACTTGAAAGCCAATATTGAAGTCAGCTACTCCAAAAAGTGGTCGAAAATTGGACTTCCAGATCTTTCTTTATTCGAGTCAGTTGCAGTGCCCATATGCGCGAAATCATATTTAAACTCTAATGGTATAAAATTACATTTCTAATAAAGCCATTACCACAGTTTTAATGTGTTTTATTTCATTTTAAAGTTCTATTCCTCTAAAAATAACACCCTGTACTTATTTCCAAACACGTAGACTTAGAGCTTACTATGATTATGTAAAAATCTTATACAAATAATATTTTCCGTAACCTAACGAGGTTCTAGATTTAATACTCGTACCTATCGAAATATTTATGTTTTCAAAATTTTAGTGTGTTTCTATATTGAAACACACACACAATATTATATTATATACGCAATTATTAATTGTAGACGATTTTATTTTCTCCACAGCTATGACGTCATGTTCCTGGGAGACTTGGACGAGATCGTCCGGCGGTTCAAGGAGTTCAACGACACGAGGGTGCTGTTCTCCGCCGAGCAGTTCTGCTGGCCCGACGAGAGGCTGCAGACCGTGTATCCCAAGCTCGAGGGCAAGGGGAATCCCTTCCTCAACTCTGGCGGCTTCATCGGTAAGTTTGTAAATTGATTGAATTGATATTTATAGTCGTCCGCTGCGTAATGTTATGCCTTAAATGGAAATTTATAGATACAGTCAAACCCCATTGATTAACGCTAATTGGTTCCATTAAATGTATTCGATTAACATATATAAATTATTAAAATTTCGAAAATTTAAGTATTTTATTGTATTTATTTGTAATGGATTATGTAAGGTTTAATAGCTTAACAACAATTAATATTGTTACAGTGCCTTTAAGCCCTAGAGAATAGGAAGCCGTACAGGTCGTCACCGATCTAGTTCAGTCTGGGTTCTCAAGTGTCTGTGCGCTCTGGTGTCGCCTGCTACCTCGGATGGCATGATCATGAATCCAAGGGCAAACTCGGCTGCGACACATTACACATTTTATTCACAATAACACCATCAATCCCGATATTGAACGTACGTAAAATGTATTTTAAGTCATGTCATTAAAAGTGACGTCTCGCTCAGCTGCTCGCTAGAATCGCATTCTCCTGATACCATGGCTCCTATCTCGGTCCAACTCACTCGCCGCCTGGTTGGCATTTTTTAATACTACTAGGTAGCTGTTTGATAGCGATACCGCACAGCTGCCAAAACAAAATTTGCTCTCATTGTCCCCGGTTGTAAATAATATTTAATAAGATAATATAAAATAATATAATTAACAAGGCTAGATATAATATAAAGTAATATAATTAACAAGAAGAGGGAAGTGTAGAGGCACCCCCTTCCGAGAAAGGAGATGGCATAAAAGAAAACATAAGAGACACTCACTATCCACGCAACACTGTCGGCAGATTTAACCCACAAGAACAGTACATCGCGGATCATATTTGGGAAGAAGGTAGAATAACAAAATACTAATGATGAAGGTACTCAGCAGTTCTCCGGAGGATCTCCCATCTGGAGACCTTCACGAGAATAAAGGTCAGATTCCTGCCACGCTTGAGCAGATCAGAATTCCTGATTGAACCTCGATCTACTGCCTCCAAACCCTCTAGCCGCTTGACCTAGCTAACATCACTAATTTCATTCAGTTCGCCATCCTCATTGTACAAGACCCTGGAGATTCAGCCGTGTCCAGGGTGGACTCTTCCACCAAGTTTTCATTGAGTATTGTCTTATGGCGATCAGGCAAAACCACTGACAAATTATCCATCCATCAGGGCTGAGGACGCCGGGCAACTCGCCTCGGCCCCTGAGAACTACACCATCTGATTATTGATATCTTTTATCATCACTGAACTGCGGATCGCCCGATTTGTGCCAGAAAAAGTGACAGCTCCTTCCATCTTGTTTTAACCGTAGACACAGTCCGCTTAGCTGGCGTTTGATGGGCCGACAGGATGATCGTGGACGCACTCATCTGTGTCGGTTTACTAAGGCGGTGTACACAAATGATGGCAAATTTCTCATGTAATGTTCAATAACAAATACAAATTTAAAAATTATTCCAGGCTACCTGCCCGAGGTACTCGAGCTGGTCTCCCACGCAGCCATCAAGAACGAGGACGACGATCAGCTGTACTACACCAAGCTGTATCTGGACGAGGCCCTCCGTGAGAAGCTCAAGATCAGACTGGACCATCAGTCAGTCATATTCCAGAATTTGAACGGCGCTTTGTGTGAGTCGGCTCATCTTAAAATATCTACCTGATTTGACCAATTACGCTATTTGTTGCATTCTTGTCAAATTTCATCGTTATATGTTTATTTTACACAAACTACCAAATACATAGACATGAACTAACGTAAATTCCTTGTTTCAATATTTTGATTTTGGTATCACACACTCAAATAGCTCTGTGACTTTTTTTAAATATATGACTCGATTTAAATGTTGACAATATAATATCAGATATACGTAAAAACACATTCTTATTGTGAAGTTGTAATTAGAAAGATATACATATAAAATCAATTTTATTGGAAAATATTGTTGTTGCTATCGGTATTATAAATAATAATTATAATAAAGTAGATGGCTATCAAATAATGGAACGATAGATGTATTAATTTGAAAAGTGTAACATATAGGTTTGAAAATTTGCCGTCAAAGCACTGTGTTGGTATGGCGTAATCGGTTGATGCCATTCTCCAGATTGGAAGAGATCCAGTTTCGAATCCCGGTAGCGCAATAACAATATTTTTCGATAAAATTGATTTTATATGTATATCTTTCTAATTAATACATTTAATTCACATTTACTAGTCTTTCTTGTTTTTATTTTTCCCTCTCTTATTTGTACACTTTGTTTCATGTTTATTTATTTACTGGTGTGTGGCTAGGAACCATTTTTAAATAATCACAAAAAACAATCTAGTCGGCACGTTTGCGATGCCTGTCTCAAATATGTACATTGCGTGGCTACAATATTATTTTTTTTTTTCAGACGAGGTGGATCTGTATATAAACGACACTGTAACTTACCCGTATGTGAGAAACACGGTCTATAATACGAATCCCCTCATCCTGCACGGAAACGGGCCGTCCAAGGCCGTGTTCAACTCGCTGTCTGGCTATCTGGCCAAAGCGTGGTCGCCCACACTCGGCTGCCAGATTTGTAAAGATATCCACGTCGTGTTGAATGTGAGTCGCCCCTTTTTTGTATTTGTAACTGTTTCACAGTAAAACAGATAATTAATAATACAATACTCAATTTTATCTATAATAAATTCCAAAACTATCAATTTTGATTAATATATATTATCATAATTATTTCCCGCCCAGGATGAGAAACTACCGAAGGTACTGATGACCCTGTTTATCGAGCTGCCCACCCCGTTTATCGAGGAGTACTTCAAGAAGGTCGCCGCGCTCAACTACCCCAAGGAGAGCATCCACGTGCTGCTGAGGAACAACGTTCCGTTCCACGAGAAGGACGTGGAAGTGTTCACCAAGAGGTACAGCAAGGAGTATGCGAGCTTCAAAGACATCAAGCCGACTGATACCCTCGACGAGGCCTCGGCAAGGGACCTGGCGCTGTGAGTTTGATTTGTACTAGATTTGTAAAGACCGATATAATATTTGAGTATGTCCAAGAGCACACAGTTGCTGGATTTTTACCTCCAAAGGTAAATTCGTAAGCCTTGTAATTACCCATGTTTCCATATTTTCCCATTTAATATAATATAAATAGCTACATATCTATGAGATGTCTATAATTTGTCTATAATATACTTGTTTAAATAAGAAATATATAAAATTGAAAATTGACTTTTCAGGCGTATTCTAGTATAATGTCTTAATCATTTGTCATATATGTATATAGATAAAGAATATAGCTTCCATATTTTCTAATAAAAAATAGATTCTCATTAGTGACATCTATGCTGTTTCAGGGGAAATGAATATCAAATTTCAGACCATAGATGGTGACAGCGAAGTTGTATTTAAATACTCAAAGTGTTTCTACATGGTAACATATATACAACTTTCAAAAATTTGATAGATATGGAGATTGATTATGGGCGTAATGGTGAACGTTACATTCTATAAAGTGATCATCAGAAGTTTTAATGTTTTTAAATTACTATAATAACCGGCCCTTGTCCTTAAAACAAAACTTTATTGGTGTCACTTCGGCGATCTCTCAATCCCGCAGACATACTGTGAACACACTCAGTACTTATGTGATGCAACAATAACCACGTGACCAACAGCCGTCTGGAAGGCCATCAGGCTTCCATCTGCTTCCTTCCGGACAACATCCCCGGGAATGGTCTCCGTAACTATTCACGCGTAGTAACTTTTATTACACAGTTTTTCTAAACCGTGTCTGTCTACAAATCAAGTGTCAAATGTTAGCAGTTTATGAAACGTACACGAGTCAATTCCTGCAAACCTGCAAAACCCTTCTGTTACGATATTGACATGTACACAGACGTATACACTCACAACTGCTAAATATCAATTCATAATTCTTAACCAGCATTCCTGTTCCATAATTCCGGATATCGTCACCTTCTCTATTCCCCAAAAAGACAACAGGAGCAGAGGTCATCCGCAAAAGACCTTTCATCATCAGATAACCCAAATTTTAGAGGGCAAAAAACCGAAGAGCGTCCATGACAAGATGTATGAATGTGGACAAGGACAAAAGAGTGTGGCATTCAATCCTCACTGCCCACCCCCATGTAAAAAACATCATGGTAGTAAGTAAGTTAGTTATTTATATCATGTTTGGGACGTATATTAATTATTGAACGAAAATGATGCACTGTGCTTTCCTCCCATTCCCTTCCCCAATTCGAGACTTTGCGTCTGTACTGTGTCAGAACCTTTGATGAAAAAGTGATTAATATATACAGTCCACATTTTGGAGATGTCTGCAGAATCCGGATTATGGTGACTGCCTGTACCTTCCTGTCCTGACATTCTTCCGGCATTGTATGCAACGACACCTGGTATAAAGTTATCAAAATCATTTCGCTTCAATTTAAAAATATCCAATTTATTATTGCAGAGACCTGTGTGTGATCAAGAAGTGCGACTTCCTGTTTGTGGTGGACTCGGTGGCGCATCTGGACAACATGGACACCCTGCGCCATCTGTTGGCCTACGATCTGCCCATGGTGGCGCCGCTCATCGCGCGGCCCGGCAAGGCCTGGACCAACTTCTGGGGAGCGTTGACTCCGGAGGGCTACTACGCCAGGTCCGTGGACTACATGGAGATCACGCAGCTGATCAGGAGGTCGGTCATATTTTATGTAATGTGCTTGCGCCATCAAGATACATTTCAATTTGAGCCTATTTTTAAGTCTATTTATGACGGTGGTGGTGAAGATAATAATATTTTCCGATGATAGTGAAGTAGCATCAACAATATTTTATTTGATTTCAGGGGTATTTGGAACGTACCGTTTGTGAGCTCGTGCTACCTGATCAAGTCGGCAGATGTTCTGCAGAAATACACCCGCAAGCAACTGACGTACAAAGCCAAGGATCTGGATGCGGACATGACCTTCTGCGCTTTTCTCAGGCAACTGGTGAGCCATAACTAACGGGACCATTTACTAATTCCTCAAAACGGGCATGCACTCCACACGGTGTCGTAGGATTTTTATATACTTCACTATGTGTAGTTCGTAAGAGAATCCAGACCTGCGTTTTACCCCTTCTTTTCTTACACTAGGCCACTACCGCTTCCGTGACATGCAATGCTCGACCGAATCAGACTCGCCCAGAACCGCTAGCTTATCGATGTGTGAAGGACGCTGTACATTAGAACATTCTGGAAGGGCCACGCCATGGAACATTATAGAATATTCTACACATCTTGTATTTTTTTAACCTTTCAGCTGCTTCGTATTGTACTGACATAAGAGCTTCGAATTACATTACAAATTCCTACAATAATCCAGGCGCGTCATACTTAGCAAGCCTAGTCGGCAAATTCCACGGATTGCGCCATCTTGTTTGCGCTCATATCGTACCTTGCTTTTCTGCTGATGACACCTGGTATCCCGTGATGCCGTACCGGTTTCCTGAATGATCACCGTTCCCCGGTTTTATTATAGCAGCTTCAAGGTATTTATCCATTTAACTTCAATGACTCAACATTAGCCCAAGGAGGCAATAATATCTAGTATAGACCATTTTCATCTACCATCATGCAGATTATGTGATAATAATATCTTATTAGAAATATCGAAATCACAGTAAGTACTTTTTTGTTTGTTTAGAAATAAACCCCTATAAATTTAATTATAGTTATTAATATTTTACTCTCATTTAAGGTTGTTCCGTAAAATAATTGTCAACTTTTATTGAATAAACGTTTGTTTGAAAATATTTCAATCATATTATCGAAACGCCCAAACTTACATACGATATATTTTCTACAGCCTAATGAGATAAGATGATCTCTCTTCTCCGCAATAGCTAGCCACTATTTATTATTATCTGATATTATCACACCGATTGTCGTCTCGGCGAAAGTACGCTTACAACGGGCTATGCTAAATTCTGCACGACACTTTTCACATCTGACGATCTCGCTTTATAAACGGATAGTCAGTTTGTAAGTTAACATTAAATTGTTAAAATGAAGGGTTCACGTACATATTTAATTCACTGAATAATGCAACTCGATTGCTGCATCGAACACGGGGGTTGAAAATTTAGATGGGCACAAAATATTGTGCCCATCTCAGCCTCTCTCAACCGGCGATGATGATGAGGTCAAAAGAAATGAAACACAAAAGATGTTTGAAATCGAGAATGACTTCTGCCTGCAGAATACTTTATTTATATATATATATATATAGTCATATTTTCAAGTACATACTCGGTGATAGGCCGCCGCTATGACGTTTTACATAGCATAATAGTCTTTGTTTTCCTGAAATATATCCACAGCGCCATGCCGATGATTATACCTTTTAATTATTGACACGTATCTTATCATATCAATATGGCGTCTCTGCTGCGACCTCGTAATTCTGTGCGATGCACCATAGAAATGGTTTATCCGCGATTCTTATATGTCATTTTTGTTCGTTTTGACAGCTAACTTACAAAGGTGGAATAATTTTAATTATATTGACATTTTATTTGCCTGTGGTTTGTTTTGTGGAAAGGTCTATCATTGAAATATAGATTATATTGAGAATTAGTTTCACGCTGTTATGCGACACGGACATGTCCGTCCAAGATGATGATGTGATGTTTTACTAAGACGTCTTTGTTTTCCTGAAATCTATCCCACGAATTTTTTGGCACCTCGCCGATGATTACACCTTCGAATGTCTTATAGTATCAATTGATTGGCGCCTCCTCGGCGAGCAATTCTGTGCGATACAATCGGTGTCCGCAAATATCAATGTTCGGAAAGTTTGTGTCTGCATAAACCTGTCTGGAAATATCCTGTCTGCAAAAATTACCGAACCCTAGTAACCTTATATTCGTAAGGTAATTTTAATATGTTCATGTATGCAACAGTATTTCTCCTTAATATTACATAATTATATATTGGTAGCGATGAAAAGCTGAAGAAAGTCTAATTTGCTTACATATATCTTACATGCTAATCTAACAATGAATGAATGATAACGATTCCAGTATGGCGCAGCACGGTCCGTATTATTCGGAAAAGACTTCACCAAATAATGCTACATTTTTTGTAGGGCGTGTTCATGCACGTGGCCAACGAGAAGGACTACGGCCATCTGATCGACACGGAAACGTTTGACACGACTCTCACCAACCCGGACCTGTACCAGATCTTTGAAAACAAGTGGGACTGGGAACAGCGCTATCTGCATCCAGACTACGCCGAGAACTTCAACGTGGCCAAGAAACCCAAGCAGGTAGGTGGTGTTGTATTTAGCTTGTTAATTAGTCATTTTGGTAAAACGTTTCTCCCCAACGGCGCTTATACACTTCAACTGTTTATAGTCCTACATTATATTTGTATTTAAAATTAAAAATTGTTATTTCAATTTATGGAAACGATTTTAGTCTATGATGCACTGTTTATGACGGAGGGCAAAGGGTTCCACGCTCTTGGGCCTGCCACCGCAAATGGCCGTTTGACTGGTCGATTCTACAACCCTTCTTGCGGTTGAGAGAGTTTTATGTCTACTACGGATATGTTCCATAATTTTGGTAGTTTGATGTGCCGTTGCAAACGTGCCATGATATGACTTTTTTTAAGTTAATAACATACAAATAACAATCATTTTAATTTTTAGGTTATGTTTTGTCTCTGACAGCTGTAGGAACCATAGATAATTTAGCTGTAAACTGACAGACGGTTATAGGATGACCGCCGGTAAGATTCACTACCCGGACCATCGTCGGTTAGTTTATTGTTGGTTATAAGAACGGCTATTAATATCGAATGCTCACTGATAATTTCTGAAAACAATAGAAGGGAGAGACGCGTCCAGACATGCCTAATTTCACTTGGTTTCGGCTGAATTGTACTGGTGCAGACTGTGTTTGCATATACAGACAAAATTCTACGATTTTTAGACCCTTTCAACATGTCAAATTGGTCTATAATAGTTATTTTAAAATAAAAAGCTTCTTGAAATATAAAAAGAGACCTGAGTGTAGTTGTGTGTGTGTGTGAATGCCACACCGCCGGGGCGTGTGTGCGGGGTTATAAAGAGCGACGCGCGTCAGGGTGCGGCCGTTTCTCTCTGCGTGTCCATCGACTTTATCGTTTGACTTGTACTAGTGATATACCTTGTAACTAAGTTTGTAATATTTCTTGGACCTTCACATTATCAATATTAACTGATAAATCATTGTATTTAGGTCCCGCAACCCTACGGAAGAACTTCTGGCAGAACCACGCGTCCGGACATGCCCAATTTCACTTGATTTTGGCTGAATTGTACTGGCACAGACTGTGTTTGCATATACAGAAAAAATCCTCCCAATTTTTGACCCTTTCGACATGTCAAATTGGTCTAAAATAGTAATATTAAAATAAAAAGCTTCTTGAAATATAAATCGCATAAAAAGAGACCCGTATAATATATAATTGAATCTCTTTCGTAGTGTAGTTTTATTCCTGTAACCGTTTCATGAATTCGTATTCTGTTCTAGCCCTGTCCGGACGTGTACTGGTTCCCGATGACGACTCTCCGCTTCTGCAAGGAGTTCATAGCCATCATGGAGGCGTACGGAAAGTGGTCCGACGGAAGCAACAGTGTACGTAGCTATTTGATATCCTCACCTGGTGCACGCCTCATCCGGTGTCACAGTTTATATTTACATATTTTTATACGCTAGTATATTAAGTAATCAAGGCGAATTATACATATCTCATACAGATGAAGCTATTAATACTATATTATATTAAATATCTCTAATTTGTCTGTAGGTAAAAATCTAGTAATTGTGTGTTCTTGGACATGTTCAAATATTGTTAATATAATATACTTGGTCTAAATAAGAAATATATAAAATTGAAAATTGACTTATCAGACGTATTCTAGTATAATGCGTTAATCATTTGTCATATACAGGATGGTCCAAAAAAAGTGAGAAAGTGAGATAGATCAACAATAGTTTAAATAATTTACTTACTTACCTATTTACTTATATTAAGTTTTATTTCGACAATTTCCGGTCGCCATCTTTGATTTTTAATTTTCCCATTGTTTATATTTGGTTTTTTTCAAATTGTCGCCCGGAATGACGATAATCACTGCAGAAGACCGTATTCTGATCAAAAATTTGCCAATTGAAAAACTTCGGGGCGCTTGGGAAATGATCAAAGAGTTTCAAAACAATGTCTGGAGTATAGCTGGTGTCAGTCAGGTTATCAAACAAATTGACAACGACGGTGCAACGGAACGTTGGTCCGGAAGTGGTCGACCAAGGTCTGTCAGAACTCAACAGAATATTGAGCTAATCTGCAGTCTAAATGATAATCCGCATAGTCACAAAAGTTCACAGGAAGTAGAAAGAGAAACTGGTATACCAAGGTCGTAGGTTCAACGTATTTTAAATTAGTAAACTATTTAAGCTATTGTTGATATAGTTAAACTAATTTTGATATAATTATATCACATTTTACGAAATGTACTCACTTTTTTTTTTCACCCTGTATACAGATAAAGAATATAGCTTTCATATTTCTAAAAAAAATAAGATTCTCATTAGTGGCATCTAGATGACACGCCAGCAAAGTTAAGTTAGATTTTCCGAATTTTATTAACACGGGCCGAACCCAAAAGGTTGACACGCAGCGTAATTATTCTGTTAATTTTATAGGACAAGAGGCTGGATGGAGGGTACGAGGCGGTGCCGACGCGCGACATCCACGCCAACCAGGTGGGCCTGGAGCGCCACTGGCTGCACATCCTGCAGCAGTACGTTCGCCCCCTGCAGGAGATGGTCTTCGTAGGCTACTTCCATGATGTGAGTACACTCTGAATAAGCAATTGGTGTATTATATATCTTAAAGAATTTCTTTTTCATTGTAGCGATTTGTTTATTTGATAAAACTGTCTACCGGCAATAGAAAGTTTATATAGTTATATTTGTTCTGGAAGGAACTATATCTCAACTTAACTATGATTAAAAATTAACAGAGTAATACTAAAAATAATAATGAATAATTTGTATAGCGCCATTTTCGTAAAAACTTTCACCTCAAGGGCGCTTTACACATCAACTGTTTATAGTTCTACAATTATATTTGTATTTAAAATTATAAATTGTTATTTCAAATTACGGAAATAATTTTTTGAAAAGGTTAGTTTTTCGTCTCTTCTTAACCTTTTACATGCCATGAGCGCGTTAACACGCCAAACTTTTTATGTCACGCCAAGCTATAAGTGTGTTAACACGCACTTGCATACTTGCGAGGATTAAAGTCATATTTTTTGCCATCTGTGGACGACAGGTCCCAGGTTTTGATAGATAAGTCAAGACCCTTAAAGCCTAGTCTTACCCTATGCGGTGTCTTCCATTTCAAATATGTTAAATAAAGTCTCTGATGCACTGTTTCTTATGACAGAGGGCAAAGAGTTTCACGCTTTTGGGCCTTTTAGATTTCTGGCAACGGTCGGTCAGTTCTACGATGCGGCTGAACTAGAGGCTGATCCAAGAGTTTAACGTCTACCATTCAAATTGTCTGAGATTGTCAGCTTGTACATCAACCAGCACAATTTAAATTCAACTCTTTCAGGGAATCGGAGCCAATGCAGCTGATGTAAAAGGGATATTATTTGAGAGAATTTGGAAACTCCATATATTATTCGTGCAGCCGTATTTAGAATAGATTGCAATCTGTCCAGCTGAAACTTAGGCAGCCCAGCATGGATGCTATTACAATAGTCCACACGTGACACCACAAATACATTTATAAATAAATACTAATTAAATGTATTAATTAGAAAGATATACATATAAAATCAGTTTGTGCTACCGGGATTCCAACCTGGATCTGAGGGAGGTACATTAATCAACTATGCTACAGCTACAGTACTTTTGATGACAAATTTTCGAATCTATATGTTACACTTTTTCAAATTAACACATCTACCGTTCCATTATTTGAAAGCAATCTCAAAGACCTTTGAGTAAACCAATAGATAGCAGACACCGGAATTAACAATGAATTAGTATTTAAAATATCATTACAACTTCACAATAAGAATGTGTTCTCCTTAATAATATGTAAATAATTTATAATTCTGTTTATCCTAGCCCCCGCGATCCTTGATGAACTTTGTGGTGCGGTACAAGCCCGACGAGCAGCCGTCGCTGCGGCCGCATCACGACAGCTCCACGTACACCATCAACCTCGCTCTCAACACTCCTGGTAAATATTGCACAACATCAAGGTCACCAGAATTCTGGTGTCAACGTATCTTAAAATGCAACATTGAACAAATGATAGATTTATAAAATTGGGTTAATATTTCTTCTATTGTCAAATCACATAGTAATATTATATTAGGTAGATTAATATAAATATCCCCACATTCCATTAAGTTAAGTTAGGCTAGTTTATCTAATACCTCTCCGGCCCAGCGACATGTATACAGGGTGGCCCAAAAAAAGTGATAACATCTAGTGACGCACGAGTCATTTCAAAACTATAATATAATTAATTGTAATTCTTAATGTAATTTTTTTTGCCCAATATTTAGCTAATCAGAAATCATCAAAACACCCCGTACTGCATCATCTAGTGGGTTTAAATCTGGTCTGTTCGGTGGCCACGTGTCTGGCTCGATGAAATTAACATTCTCACGATGAAGAAAGTTGATTGTATTTCTGGCTTTGTGAGATGGAGCTCCGTCCTGCTGTAATGTCTAGCTATACTCCAGGCATTGTTTTGAAACACTTTGATCGTTTTCGTCGTTCTTGGCAACAATTTGAAAAAATCAAAATATGTCGAAATAAAACGTAATATAGGTGAATAGGTAAGTGAGAGTAAATTAGTAAACTATTTAAGCTATTTTCGATATAGTTAAACTAATTTTTATGTAATTATATCACATTTTATTACGAAATGTTTTCACTTTTTTTGGGCCACCCTGTATATACGATCTATTCATCTGATAAGTCTTGTATTTTGTCTTTGCTTTGAATCGCTACACTTACCTGAGTCCTTGATTTAGCATCTAAATAGAGATGCGCACGTTTGTATCGTTCCTGGCCTGATCGAGCCGGTCGGTTGACTGTGCAGTTGTCTATATATGCACTCGTAATCGTGGATTTCATTATAATGTTCAATCGCTTACGAAATTCTATTCTTAATAATGAAAGATATTTATATATACGATACGATTTAGCGTTAACAAAAATGTTCTCACAGCGCGCCTTAAGATTATTTATATAAGATTATTTTATACATAAGAACTAAAAGCAAATATTATATTGTAAATAGAAAATACATATCCAAAAATAACAGTTGAGATATAAAAATATGTAAAATTATAAAACATAATGAAGAAATGTATATATTATATACAGTGATCACATTTTGATAACAAACAAATGTTTTCATATCTACCTTATTTTTACAGAATCTCAAATACCTTTACTTTACTTAGACCGCCTCTTTCAAATAACGGAAAGATTAAATGTATTCATATCAAAAAGGTTCGAAAATTTGTCGCTGTAGCATAGTTGAATAATGCAAAGAGATCCAGCTTCGAATTCCGGTGGCGCAACAGCATTATTTTTCGATAGAATTGATTTTATATGTATATCTTTCTAATTAATATATTTAATTAGTATTTAAAATATCACAGAGCCATGTTCTGAATAATTACATCTTCGCAATAAGAATGTGTTCTCTTAATAAATAAATATGTTAGAATTTTTTTTGTATTTAGGTACACACGGCGACACTCAAATAATTGATTCAATAACACCCTTAAAGCTTGTCTCTACCCTTGTCCTCCACGGTAAATAAGTTTGCTAATAAGTCAACGGATGCTATGAGAATTCATCATTTTGCCAATTTTCTACGTTTGATGTCAATGTATTTGATAGGCTTCTGGTCCACCGTCCGTTTGGAGCCGGTGGCGGTCAATAATCCATACCCGAGGCTGTCGGCGTCTTCTGCATGACGGGAAGATTGAAAGTTCTGTCGAAATTACATCACCGTGTGTTTTTAGATTTGGATTACAAGGGAGGCGGGTGCCACTTTATCCGATACAACTGCACCGTACAGCACAGCCGTCCCGGATGGCTCGTTATGCACCCCGGAAGACTCACGCACTATCACGAGGGACTCCAGGTCACGGACGGAGTCCGATACATCATGATCTCGTTCATCGATCCGTAGGCTGGATCCTGTTTCGTAACAGAGTCACCTTTCGCGGGATAAAAAATATTTTACATCTTTGGAATATTCATATTTCTTGCGATTATGACGCAGATATTAGAAATAAACGCGTTACTTGTGTCATATCATCCCCGCGTAGAATCTGTTCTTTTTTTTTTTTGGTTTGCCCCGCCACAGATATATTATAGATCGTCTGATAATGATGTTCGTTTGTTTTTTTGGAAAATAAAATTGAAAAATATTATTTATTTGTTTTGTATTGCGCACAGCGTTAATGATTTTGATGACAAAATATAGTTTAGACTAAAAATATGGTCTATCAAATCGTTCACCACTAAACATAGTCTGCAGATAGTGAGAATTGTAAATTGTTAATTAAATATTGAAAAATATTGAAAAATAGAAATTGTATTCAATATTATTTGTGGCACATTTTATCTGGGACGCCTCCAAAAAAAAAAAAAAAATATTCTACGCTAAAAAATTTTGTATCATCTTCAAAATAATACATTTTTTGTTGCGTAGACGCATCGCGTAATGTTTTCGACATATGCTCTTTGAATAGATAATGTTACGCTGTGAGCTTTGAACGCGTGGAATTGTTACAAATAAAATGTCCAAATTATATATCATAAAAATTGGCCTAATTCATTTAATTGTTAGTACTTTGGTTGCGTAGCTAAAAATGTACGTAGGGAGCCAATCAAACATATCAGTTCATCACATATTTTTAAGTTGCATCTCCTAATGATTAGGAAAAAAAATTGTTATTCATTTTCACAATATTAATTAAAAGTGTTTATAATGTAAATATAAGATGAACATGTGAAGGTTACATTTGAACAAATTTAGGTTACAAATTTTCAACATGTGAAGGTTACATTTGAACAAATTTAGGTTACAATTTTTCAACATGTGAAGGTTACATTTGAACACAAAAAGAGACTACATTTATTTAGGTCCAAACAAGACTATCGAAATAAAATACTAAAGAAATTTCTGTCATATACGTATTATAGTAACTAATTAAATTTACTGTTTAGTATTACTATTTACCTTTGTCCCAACACTGCATGTGCGTTAACATTCCTTTCAGGCAAAGATTACGACGGAGGCGGTTGTCACTTCCTCCGTTACAACTGTTCAGTCGTGGACACCAAGCCCGGCTGGATCCTGATGCACCCCGGCAGGCTGACCCACTATCACGAGGGCCTCAGGGTAACCCGAGGAGTCCGGTACATCATGGTGTCGTTTGTGGACCCGTAGAGTGGCGGGGGACGATCGGCGAAAAGCCAGGACGGTGGAGAAATAAATTGTCGAGACACGTCATTTTCCAGGATACTTGAAACGCCGCAAGTCTTAATTGCCGGATCACGTATAACGCCAGAATCAACGCACCGGGATAAAAAGGTGAACTTCTTGTCAGAGAAGAGAGTGAGATCGAATCTCGGGTGAATTTGATGAAAGAAAAATTTTTTTTTTTGGTGTCTTGTTTCACAGGAAAAACCTATTTTCGATAGCTTTTTTTACCAAGATTACGCATGCGTATGTTTTTTAATGTCAACGGATGCATGCAGACAGATTGAATTATGTCAGCGTCATCAGTTGATCAACTCGCTCTTCATACAATACGCAATAGACAAATTTAAATTGATACCTCGCTGTTAAATCTGCTATTTTACTTACAATTGTGAAGACATGATTTTCTCTACAAACGTGGACCATTACGTCAGCATTTAAAATGATATGTAGACCAATATTGTCTGATACAATATCAAAATGATTCGAAACTCATTAATTTTAAGGATAATAAAAGAATTTCATCGAATTGAAAACTATTTTTAAGTGCTTAATAATCTGTTTTGATCCAAAAATGTTACCATTGGAGTTTATCACCAAACCTGTGGGCGGGGCGCGCGCGCGCGCGCCCGCCTTGCATTTCTCGTGCGAGAGCCATCCACGAACAAATTTGTCCAATTTATGTACGTGTTTGTCATACTATTATTTTTAATAAAAAAATATATATATATATTATAATGTTTTGAATTTATGTTTAAATGTCCGATGAACCCGGCGTCGCGATGGTGGGTGATGAGATCTCAGCAGAGAGCTATCGCGTTCGATTGCAACACATTTGACAAATAAAACCTAATATATTATCAACCTAACAATTTAACTCGACAATTTGTATTTATATTAATGTTAATCTATAGTGAAGTACAGCTGTACGAGATTGTTTACAAGAGATGAAAAGAGACAGCATTATTCATTTGAATACTAAGGGTTTATATAATTTTTTTGCACAATTGAATCTATGTTTGATTTTAATCGTTTCTTTTCACATCATGTAAATACAATTATATAGCTGTAATTCAGTGTAGGTGAACATTAATATAAATACAAGTTGTCGCATTAAATTGTTTGATTGATAATGCCCTTAGACTAGGCTAGTCTGTTTTTAGACAAATTATATATATATATATATATATAATATTTTATAAAACCAAAACTCATCGAGGGCAAAACACAGTAAGATCGAATACATACATAGCATATAATTTGAAAATATTTAAGGAGAGAGAAAAATACTAATAATAATAATAAAAAATGTATATATAAAATATAAAAAAGAGAGAAGAGAAAAAAAAAATAATACCAATAATGTAGCCAGATATAAGGTAGTTGTAAATATACAAAACCAAAACGCACAAAAGTAGTTATACAAAATATTTGATTATATAAAAGAATTGACTCTCTGTATCTGCTCTTCCTAATTGCAACAACCAATTTGAAATATGCTTTTTAAAAGTCTTAATGTCAGTTAAATTTCTAATTTTATTTTCAATTTGATTATATATTCTGGGAGCTTGAAAGGTAAACAATCTTTGCCCAAAACTAGTTTTCATTCTTGGAACTATTCTAGGGTTATTTGCTCTTGTGGGATAATATCTTTCAGTACTCACAGATGGAGCCCTTATTTTCCTATGAAAGCTAATTAATATATTCTGCACATATAATTGTCATATAACTTAAAATGTGGCTCTGAAAGATAGGAAAAGTCACTGCGGTGTATTACTCTGAGTATAGCCTTCCGAGCAATGCTTACTTGATATATGTGTGCACCAGATGCACCCCCCCAACTATCAATACCATAGCTCAAGATGGATTGGCACAATGCACAGTACACAGCTTTAATCTTCTTTTTATTCAGAATATTTCTAGTTGTATTCCAGTGAGCAAATGCTTCAATGAGTTCAGAAAAGTATCTAAATTGTTAAAACAGGGAAGACGATATATAGCTAAAAGACATAATACCAATCACAATCGCAACAGTGAGTCGAGAGTAGGATTTTTTGACATCACTAATATAGTATTTGTATATTTGGGAAGTATGTTTGATAGAAACGGAAAGGCTGAGAATGATATCGAAAGGAGGGTGACTGCAGTAAATAAAGTAAACGGCGCTTTGAATGGAATTATATCTAACAGGAATATGTCAACCGAGGCAAGACTAGCGGTGCACAATGGAATCCTGGTACCGACACTGATGTATGGAAGTGAGGCCTGGAGCTGGCAGAAAAGGAACGAAAGTAGACTGAATGCAGTGGAAATGAGATCACTTAGACCTATTTGTGGCAAATCTATTTATGACAGATTAAAGAATGAAGAAATAAGAAAAGAATGTAAAGCTGATGTTAGTATAGTGAGTAAGATTAAGGAAGGATCACTTAGGTGGTTTGGTCATATGGAAAGGATGAATGAGGAGAGAATGGTAAGAAAGATATATGACGCAAGTGTTGATGGAACCAGAAATAGAGGACGTCCGCGGAAGACTTGGCACGACCAGGTAAACCAGATAATGGAGGATGGTTCTGTTAGAAGCCTCAACAATTGCCGAGCTTGTATGACAAGATGTATGAATGTGGATGAGGCGAGAATTGTATGTCAGGACAGAAGAGTGTGGCGCTCTATCCTCTCTGCCTACTCCCACGGAGAAACAGCGTGATGGTAAGTAAGTAAGTACTAATATAGTGAACTCCGAAGGTGCTTACGAAAATATTACAAATTTCACCGGCCGAAGTGCTTCTAGTCGTCCGTCAGCTGGTGCCTATCTATGGTATCTATGGCAAAATACAAAGAAATTACCATCTCTTATCTATGGAAATTACGCCATTGGAAGTTTGACGTTTCGCAATCTCAGGTCAGAGTGTCGTATTATTTTGTTGTATTCGTTGCGAGCGGAGATTTGACATGAAATCTTGACGTAATTTATTGCTGTCGGAGTATTGAATACATCAACATGGGAGAAAATCAGATCATCACGATTATTAATGATATTTTGGTAGGTTTTGAAACTGTTGTTTAGTTTCTGTGTTGTCAATAATTGTTAATAAATAATTTGAGTATTTAATGTGAGGTGGTGCATGCTGGACATCACATTTCTAATGTACATGTGATGTGTAAAGAGAACTAATAATAAATAGCACACTTTCACCAACAGAGACAGGTAGAAAGGTTATCTGTTACATCTTATACATCTTGCACTGGATATATCAGGACACTGTATACCATTGATATAAAACTGCACATGATAGCATTGTTCAGAGCTCTGATCTTCAACCAATCAGGTATCAATTGGGCACGGCTCTCTGTGTCTTGCTGACTTGCTGGTGACGCAGCAGTGCGTAATTCATCTACCTAATTTAGTTATGATTTTAACGTCACCCTTTTAAAATTGTGATTGAAATGCTGAAAAAAATTTGCAAATTTATGAGCTGAATTTTCTAGTGGGCGAATGGACATTAACCCGTTAACCGGAGAAATTTAATTTTGTTTATGTTAAAAAATGTGTATATTCAGCGAGTAATTATTTCTATAGAATGAAGGGTTTTTACGTCACGCCCATAGTAATCGGCAATCCGTACTCTTCCACATTCCCAGAAGTAGAACATCTTACATACAAAATTCATTCATTCACCGGTCATGCAAATTTAATTTGAAATAAATTTGAAAAATGTTACATATAGGTTCGAAAATTTATCATGAAAAATACTGGCGTTATAACACAATTGGTAGTGTACTTCCCCGGATTGGAAATAGAGATCCAGGTTCGAATCCCGGTGACGCAAAAACAATATTTTTCGACAAAATTGATTTTATATGTGTATATTTATAATTAATACATTAATTTAGTATTTAAAACATCACAAAACGTCTGTTCTGAATAATTACAACTTCACAATAAGAATGTGTTTTCCTTAATAATATTATTTGTCTTTGAAGTTAATTATTTAAAAATATATATTATTGTTAAGTATATTACTGGCAATTAAAAATGTATTCAATCGTATATGAAGAAAGTTCTGCGTGTGTAAGAATCAATGGATCATTCACACCTTGGTTGACATTACAAAGGGTGTCAATGTCTCCATGGCTGTTCAAATTGTATACGGATATTGTGTGAATGAACTGGAATATATATAGAATGTAGGAGTGAATTTGATTGTATGCTGTTTATTGTACGCCGATGATGCAGTACTAATGGCGAATAATTTACAAGAACTACAGAATCTGGTGAGTAGAATGTTCGATGTATGCAAGGAAAGCGACCTCATGATAAGTGATGGTATTCGAGAAGGAGGAAAGCTAAATACTTGGAGGTAATGAATGTTTGGAACAAGTAGATGAGTTTGTGTATTTGGAAGTATGTTTGATAGAAACGGAAAGGAGGGTGACTGCAGGGGATAAAGTGAACAGCGCTTTGAATGGAATCATAGCTAATAGGAACTTGTCAACCGAGGTGAGACTAGCGGTACACAATAGAGTCCTGGTGTGATGTATGATACCTGGAGCTGGCAGAAGAGGAACGAGAGTAGATTAAAACTGCAGTGGAAATGGGATCGCTTAAGCGTATATGCAGCAGTTCCATTTATAACAGAGAATATAAAGCTGATCTTAGTATAGTGGGTAAGATTAAAAAAGGATCGCTTACTCCTACATTGTAATAACAATGGTTAATTATTGCGTTGCACCAAGACGATACAAAAGTATTATTCAGATCAACAGATTGGATGCTGTACCGTAACGGAAGACACACCGCTTCCTATCCATGCGCTGTACTCTCCACACAACCAACTAATTATGTTTCCGATATTTCAGTGGGTCGACGCTATCGAGGAGGCGTTCAGCTGCTTCCTGGTGTACCGGCCCGAGGTGCAGAACGAGAAGCTGCTCGTGTTCCAGCAGGAGCTGGCCGCCGTCATGACGACCCTGAGCCCCGAGTCGCTGGAGAACTGCATCAGGGTGTACCTCACGAGCGCGGCCACCATCCCCAACAACTGCAAGATGAAGACGCTGTTCAAGGTCCTCGAGAATCTGGTCAATTCCAACGTACTGCAGGCGAGGTGAGTCGGCCTAAGTTTTTAAGCGAAAATTAATCCTTTTAATATGAATTTGACATCTTTACTGGAGATCTTAACACTGTGCAAACTTAATTTTAAATGCATCGATTTTTTTTCTTTCACCAAGTTAATAGTATAATGATTTTTCTTGTGCAGTTCACAATTGTTGTAGTGTTGGAACGATAGATGTATTAATTTGAAAAGTGCAACATATGGGTTCGAAAATTTGTCATCAACAGTACTCTCACTGTAGCATAGTTGGATAATGCACCTTCCACGGATTGGAATGAGATCTAGGTTCGAATCCCGATAGTGCAACAATAATATTTTTCGATAAAATTGTTTTTATCAAAAAATATTATTGTTGCGCCACCGGGATTCGAACCTGGACCTCTCTCCAAACCGGGGAAGGTGCATTATCCAACTATGCTACAGCGACAATATTTTTAGTGACAAATTTTCAAACTTATGTGTTACCTTTTTGATATTAATATATATATATATATTAGGGGTACCAGTCGAAAATGTCGCATTTCGGTATGGCCCTTGTTTGATCCTCACTCGCGTCCGTCTCGTCGAGTCGTCAGCACGTAATATATATTACTTTTGTTCCTTAACATTTGGAGATCATCTTTCGAAAGTTATTTTTATTTTTGTTAGCGATACATTTAAAATGGAAGGGTTTATACCAGATAAGAATTTTGTGCGCAATTGCTTGATCTACGAGTTCCACCAAAAAAACTCTGCGAGGAAGGCTGCAGAAAAAATTTGCAATATATACGGTGATGTGATATCCATTCGCCAATCGCAAAAGTGGTTTAAAAAATTTCAGAGTGGGAATTTTGATACGGAAAACCAGCCTCGAGAAGAAAAGGTCTTTAAAGTGGATGATGACATTTTAATGTGTGAAGTCGAAGCAAATCCAACAAAATCAATTCAGCAGATTGCAGACACACTCGGATACTCCTGGTCGAGTGTAAAAGCCATTTGAAAAAAATCGTCGAAATAAAAGTTAAGCGACCCAGAATGCACGCAGAACACAAAGTTTTTTTTCAACACGACAACGCAAGACCCCACACTGCAGCGATTACTCGAAAAAAAATAAACGCCTTTGGCTGGAAACAAATCGATCACCCCCCATATTCACCGGATTTAGCCCCATCAGATTACCATTTATTTAGATCCCTACAGCATTTTTTATCGGGAAAAAATTTCAACAACTTAGATGAAATAAAATCTGCCCTTGACGACTATTTCCAGTCGAAACCAGAAACTTTCTATTCAAAGGGCATAAAAATGCTTGAAAATAGATGGAAGACTGTATTAGAAAGTAATGGGGAGTATATAATATAAATTTTTTCAAATAATAAATGATTTAAATTTATATTTGCCTTTTTATTTAAAATGCGACATTTTCGACTGGTACCCCTAATATATATATATATATATATATATAATGTATTATATATATATTATATATATATATATATATATATATATATTATATATATAATGTAAGTTAAACAGGTTGTGTGTGAGATATTCACTCAATTTTTCTTTCATTTGAAAGTATATTTTATGGCATTAAGTGTGGAATATAACGTTGTTCGAATATCCGCTGCGGTTTTGTTCGGTGGCACATATTGGGAGGTCCAATTTTCTATAACTTTATCGCATAAATCTGGCTAAATTTGCTGGATGGCGTTTGTTATGTTGACTTTGAGGGGCTCAATTGTTTGCGGCTTATTCGTAAAGACTTGCGATTTAAGATAGCCTCAAAGGAAGAAGTCTAAAGGCGTTAAATCGCACGATCTTTGTGGCCAGTTCACGTCACCGCCGCGCGAGATAACCGTGCCCTCAAATCGCTCGTGACTTTGATAATAAAATTTGATGATTTGCACACATTGTTAAACCTTCCGTGGTGATTTGCCGTATACTACTTAACAATTGACAATAAATTTGACAGATGTCACTTTAAGAACATGGCTGCTATAACCTAACAAATTTTGAGCGTCCCTATTAAAAGACCCTATACTTTTAATCGTTCCATTATTTGAAAGACCCGTCTACCTTATTTTATATTATATCTTATGTCATGCTATATTATTATATCCTTATTATATTGTTGCTGTAGCATAGTTGGATAATGCACCTTCCCCAGTTTGGAAAGAGATGCAAGTTCGAAACCCGGTAGCAACAGCAATATTGATTTTATGTGTATATCTTTCTAATTAATACATTTCATTAGTATTTAAAATATCACAGAGCGTCTGTTCTGAATAATTACAACTTCACAATAAGAATGTGTTCTCCTTAATAATATCTCAATACAACATAAAAAATAAATGTGACCGACCGGGATGGCTTACAGAAAAAGTAGGACAGCTCAATTCACCCGTCACCGGCTTATCCTGAAGTTCACCTCAAAAACAAAACTGCGACGGCAAAACTTTGTAGAACTTCACCATTCGCAAAACGATTAAATTCACAAGGTCGAGCCAAAGGTACAATGTGTACTGATTGGGAGTGGGCAATACTGGTGACCTATTACATTTTAACAATAATATATTTTTTTAATTGTATGATGTTGAAAGTAATAAATGATTCCTGATTTGGGCTCATTATATTGTATAATATCTACATTCATTTAATTTCAATTCAAATCGACACTAATTTGTTGTTCTAGACAATATTCCAAGTGCTGCCTGTGTCGCACAGAAATTACTCGCCGAGTAGACGCCATATTAATTGATACGATAAGACACGTGTTAATAATTTAAAGGTGTAATCATCGGTGCGGCACCAAAAAACCCGTGGGATAGATTTCCGTTTAGGAAAACGAAGATGGCTTAGAAAAACGTCCCGAGCGGTGGGATGTCGCCGTTTTACGTATTTGCGAACTGACTGTATATAATGTAATGAATTCTCCATTTTGCCACTGTAGTGTGCTTACATTGAACTTTTTTTGTGTTTCATTTCTTTTGACCTCATTATCATCATTATCCATCGTCGGTTGAGAGAAGCTGAGGACGGCGAATCACCCTTGTCAACATTCTCGGTTCTCGTACGGAACACTGCCAAAATATGACTGCGTTTTCTTATTTTCTCCTTACAACTACGAGAAAATTTAATATACGCACAACACAATTTTAAAAAGAGCGTTATTGTTAGATGTTGATTTTTTTTTAATATGATTTTCTTTTTTTCAGAATGGTGTGCGACGCCATACTGTCGTGCGATAAATTGATCCATGAAAATTTGGAATTTTGGATCGAGTGCTTCAACCTCATGCGTCACATCGTCGGCGGCGTGGACTACAAGGGCGTACGTGAAATAATGAAGGTGGCCGGCTCTAGATCATTCTTCGGTTCGACATTAAAAATCAAAAAACTCCAAGGCTGAATTTGTTTATTTTTTTATTTGTTTCCTGCGGAATACACTTTGAAAAATCAATATGAAACTGGCCGTTTAAAAATATCTATTATTATTATTATTAGCTTTTCTCAAAGTTCACCTGATTAAAAAATAAATAATAATTAAAACTTTATAAAAAACAAATCGATGCTTAAATTGTACTTGTATAAATAATAGATATCTCGTGGAAACATTATGTTTTATGGAAAATATATGGAATTACGGGTAATTACAAGGCTTACGATCTGTCTCCGGCTGATTTAAGTGATCACTTTATGTAGATATAACGTTCACCATTCTCACCAATCAATTTAAAAGTTGTATATATGGTAATATGTGGAAACACTTTGAGTACAACTACGCTATCGCCGTCTATGGACTAAATTTGATAATTAATTTCCCTGAAACAGCATATATGTCACAATTATTTAAAGCAATATTCTTTACTTGTATAATGTTTATAACACATTATATTAGAATAGATGTGGAGATTGATTAACGGGTGTGAATGGTGAACGTTATATTTGTATAAAGTGATCAGTTAAGCCAGCCGAAGATAAGTCGTAAGTTCTGTAATTTTCTATACTTTCGTATATTAACATTAAATATAATAAATAATAGCTTCGTCTCTACGAGATGTCTATTATTTGTTTAATAACGGCGCTTTTGTGGGTGAAAAATCCAGTAATTGTGTGTTCTTGGATATATTCTACACGCTTGACATGTGAGAGGTTATCGTCATTATCTGTAGCGGTCCCCTTGTTATATTCCCCTTAGGGCTGTCATCAGAGGAGTGCCCGTCGGTCAGTCCAACGGGTGGGGGATCTTCCTCTCCCGCATGACCCACCTCAACAAGCTTCTTCCCTTCTCGCAAGATGCGCAATAAATTGAAGGGTTCGTCTCATGCAAACGGTTGAGAGATACCGGGATCGATATTTGCCAACTCAAAAAGAAATTTTATAATGCAGTTTTAAATTTCTAGTTCTACATTGTTAAGAGTGTTTATTTTCCAGGGCTGCAGAGAAAAGGCTCAAACGTTGCCCGTGCGTCTGGACACCAGCACCTTGCCGCAGCTGAAAGCCCTCCAGAACATGATGGAATATATATTTGACCGCAATGCGTCTTTGCTGCCGGCGTATTTCATCGTGACCGAGATACAAAAGGCCTACCCCGACAGTAACAATTGGCCTCACTGGGTTAGTCACGTACTCATGTATTTGCATGTTCTACCGAAAGGAGGGCGACCGCAGGGAATAAAATGAACGGCCCATTGAATGGAATTATAGCTAACGAAAACTTGTCAACTGAGGCGAGACTAGCGGTTCACAATTGTGTCCTGGTACCGACACTGAAGTATGGAAGTGAGGCCGGGAGCTGACAGAAGAAGAACGAAATTAGACTGAATGCAGTGAAAGGAAAAAAGGAAAGAATTTAAAGCTGACCTTATTATAGTGAGTAAGATTAAGAAAGTATCACTTAGGTGGTTTGGTCATATGGAACGGATGGATAGGGAGAGAACAGTTTGAAAGATATATGACGCCAGTATTGATAGCACCAGAAATTGAGAACGTCTGCGGAAAACCAAATACTGGAAGATAGTTCTGTTAGAAGCCTCAATAATTATGCTTGTCTCTACACAGAATTTCTCCAGTGAGGCGGGCACAGTCCAAACAGATTTTTACATTGTATTATATAGTTACTAATAAAATAAATAAATCAACGAGCTTGTATGAGAAGATGTTTTCGTGTGGATGAAGCGAGAATTGTGTTTCAGGACAGAAGAATGTGGCGCTCTATCCTCTCTGCCGTGATGGTATGTTAGATGGAGCGGATAGACTATTTTTTATTAGACGTTTTCTGAAATATTGAAATCACTGTTAATAAGTTTTCATACTTAAGAAATTATTATTTGATGGTCCTTTGGAAAACGTATTAAGAGGGATTCACTATATTTAAATACTTGTGTATGCACTAGATTATATTATCAGTGGTAAATTTTGACCATGGTAAGTTTTTACCATCGACCGTGGTAAAAAACGTTCGCGAGTTGTTGGTACATCAAATTTACTATTGCCAAAGTATAGATAAGAAATCTCACCTCGCATTGTAGCATGATGAATAATCATGGATGAATTGAATTGATAGTGAATTTTTTTTCGGTCTATGTGCTAATGTATTCTAAACATCGAGATAATCGTCATCGGACGCATCATAGCGGGATATTGAATGATTGATTGTCGTATACTGCAACTTTCTAAGTATCAATGTGACAGATGGCTGAAGAAGATTGTGACTGTGACGAGTCTGCCATGTTTAACTGATGATTTTTACGGATGAAGATCCATCCGTAAAAAAATAGTTTACCATTGCATTTTTTACTAATGATCGAACAACCCATTTTCGCAATTCATTTTACTTTTGTACCTTTTTTTACTGTACTAAAAAGTTACCACTGATCGCACAACCGACCCTAAGAATTAATAAATAAATCTTAATTAAATTTTTATGTTTTATCGGCCAGCAATTAGCGAAATTACTGTCCAGCTTCGTGGAAAGCTTCAGATCTTGCGCTCAAATGGTTTCCATCATCGGGCACTCGCACATGCTGCCCGTGGTCGAGCACTCGGGGTACGCCGATCACCTCATCAACCCGTGGCGTCTGGACCCGGCGACGTTAAAGTTCTCCCTCAAAGGTAACCTCCCCTACGATCAAGAGCTGCTGAAACCGCAGACCGGCCTGCTGCGCCACGTGCTGGAGCAACCCTATTCGAGAGACATGGTGTGTTCCATGCTCGGCCTTCAGAAGCAGCACAAGCAGAGGTGCGTCGCTCTGGAAGAGCAGCTCGTCGAGCTCGTCATCCTCGCGATGGAGCGGTACGAGCAGGACACCGAGTCCGACGAAGTGTCGTCGACGCACTGGCTGTGGCTCCACCTCTCGTCGCAGTTGATTTATTTTGTTTTGTTCCAATTCGCATCGTTTCAAAACATCGTGATGGCGTTGCACGATAAGCTGGCCGGGAGAGATCTGAGAAAGGGGCGAGATCATCTCATGTGGGTCCTTCTGCAGTTTATTTCCGGAAGCATACAAAGAAACCCGCTGTCCAACTTCCTGCCTGTGCTGAAACTCTACGACCTCTTGTATTCCGAGAAGGAGCCTCTCGCTGTGCCCGACTTTAGCCGCGCTCATTGTACTCACCAGATGGCAATCACGTGCATATGGATGCACCTCATGAAGAAGGCTCAATCAGAACATATGAACATGCATCGGCCGATTCCTCACACACTTAAACTACACTACGAGTGAGTATGCACGGGTTTTTGTTAACTTACTACATACTAGATTTAACTTTTATTATAATGATGGTATATCTTTAGTTGCTACCGTAATTTGAATCTGGACCTTTTCCTTTTGATAAATTGATTTTATTAGTGTTAGATATCTTTCTAGTTGATTAATTTAATTTATATTAAAAAATGCTACAGAACTATGTCCAGAAATTTCAACTTCACAACAAAAATGTGACATTATTTACTGATCAATCTTGTTCTATTTTCTGACCGCAAGTGGCGGCTTAACTGACCAAAACCTCAATATTATGCTGACAGTTTAAACGACGGCCTTTAATATTCAATTGTAGATTCCTTCAACACTTGGTGATGCCAACGAACAATGCGTCTCTCTGCATGGGCTCCGACTTCAGGATTGCGCTGCTATGCAACGCCTATTCAACAAACCAGGAATTCTTCACTCGGCCGATGGCGGCGCTCGTGGACACGATCCTAGGTAGCCAGAAAGCCTTGTCCAACTCGAGTCCGGCGAACAATCTCCCGACCGTCCCGCTGTCCATGTGCATCCTGGACAGCCTGACGGTGCACTCTAAGATGTCCCTCATCCACTCGATAGTTTCGCACGTGGCCAAGCTGGCCCAAAATAAGTCCAACGTGCCGGGGAACTGCACCATGGCGCCGGCGCTTGTGGAGACGTACAGTCGACTGCTGGTGTATACCGAAATCGAATCGCTCGGAATTAAAGGTTTCATAAGTGAGTAGTTTTTATTTCAACTATTTTAAGTCTAAAGTCTCGATAAGGTGGTTCTGTCTAATGGTTTAGTATTAGATGGCAAATCAAAGCTCTATCTGTCCTCAAGAAGTCTTTTCAGCTTCCCAGCCAGCAATCCATTTAGACTTTAATATTGTTGGTGAACCATGGTGTGTCTGCGAACGCGTGGAACGAACGGCGGAGCACATACTCTGGAGGTGTCGGATTCCAAGTGACGCACGTGAATGTATGCTGAACGATCTACTTATAGCAGGAAATCGCCCACCTAAGATTTAATACGAAATGAGAGAAATCTGATTTTATTGTTAGAAGCTTTATCAGAACTTGGGTGGTATGATGGGGTACTTTAGGGAGGTTAAACAAACTAGAGGGAGATAGCAAAACATATTGCTGTCCCCCTCTTCCTATATATGCATATTCTGGACAAATAGTACATATTTCTTCTTTTGTTAGACCATATTCATATTATGGTTACATCAGACCCTCATTTTTCTTTTTCGAGAGGAACTGGCAAGAGCGTAACCACTCTTAAAACAGTTCCGGGTAATGGTGGATTCCCCCCCATTATGCGGGTTTTTTTTAAAAGCCAACAACCCATTAGCCGCCTTCCCTTCGGAGTTTCAAGAAGATATGTTCTAAGATATCATCTAAGTTTCTAGAAGATACATTCCAAGCCATCTCAAGTTGTATGGACTCCGAGTCTTCCTTACTCGGTCCATTGATATCAATCTCAATATTTGAACGATCTGGATTTTCGATCAAACTCTCTCTCTCTCTCTCTCTCTCTCTCTCTCTCTCTCTCTCTCTCTCTCTCTCTCATTTGATTTTAGTAAACGTCTGTAGGGGTCATAAACGAGGAAAATATGATCATATAAAAATTATTATAATAATTCTTTGTTGATTTCAGATCAGCTGTTGCCGACGGTGTTCAAATCTCACGCCTGGGGGATTCTGTACACGCTGCTGGACATGTTCTCGTACCGGATGCACCACATCCAGCCGCACTACCGGGTCCAGCTGCTGTCGCACCTTCATTCCTTGGCCGCCGTGCCGCAGACTAATCAGACGCAGTTGCATTTATGGTACGAGATTTATGTGATGCTCATAATGTTATATTTTACATTATTGATGTTTGTACTTTTATACAAAATTGACTTTCCATACAAAAATGACCTTTCATACAAAATTAGTTTATCATACAAAATTTATCTTTCATACAAAATTAGTTTTTCATACAAAAATAACTTTTCGTACACAAATAACTTTTCATACAAAAATAACTTTTCGTACACAAATAACTTTTCATACAAAAATAACTTTTCATACAAAAATAACTTTTCATACAAAATTGAGTACATAAAAATTATTTTCTTACAAAACAAAAAACTTCATAAAATATTGATTTTCCATATAAAATTAACTTTCCATACAAAATTGATTTTCCGTACAAAATCGACATTTCATACAGTATTGATGTTTATTGTAAAATGGCCTCATACAATTTATGTATCATATTCAATCAAATAAAATATATTTCATTTTTTATTTGTGTTTTGGGTTGAATATTTCAAAAATCATTTTTTATCTTTTTGATCCAACCAAATCGTCAACGCATGTTAAAATACGCATTTCTATACAGGTCCTTTACAAGATAAATCCTTTTAACTGTCATATTATGCATTATTACAGCGTTGAAAGTACAGCCCTCCGCCTGATAACGGGCCTCGGCAGCGGCGAAGTGCAGCCGCAGCTGTCGCGCTTCCTGTCAGAGCCCAAGCCTCTCGTGTCTGCCGAGAGCGAAGAGTTGAATAGGGCGCTGGTCCTCACGTTGGCTCGCGCAATGCACGTAACTGGAACAGGTATTTTTAACATTATTTTCAAAGTGCATTGCAAATATATGAGTAATAATTAATTGTTTAAGCTGCCAATATTGATATATAAATAATTAAATAAACTAAGTAAATTTTAATAATTTATTATGTGATGAAAATGAAAATGGTTTGTAATAGTGACAAGCGTAAAATAGACACCTTCGAGATTGAGTATTGCTGAAGAAGGATGTTAACGCACGAGTATCCCGCAAGTGACAAATCCAACCACAACAAGTCCTATCTAAGATTCTTTCAATTTTTCGGCTGCATTATGTGTTGGGCGGATGTGTTGTCGGCGAGCCGACTGCGGCGGCAGCACTCTGCCGCCGGCTAGGATGATGACCAATGTCGACTGCAAACTTACATACTGCAAGGTTTATGATAGCGTTAATTCTGCAGCAGATTTGACATATTTAACAATCGTGTCTCTTGTATTGCAGGCGGCGACGGATCCTGGTGCAAGGAGCTGCTGAGCGCCATCATGCAGAGTACTCCGCACCTCTGGTCGCAGCACACCCTGCAGTGTTTTCCTCCCGTTCTCATAGAATTCTTCTCGCAAGTGAGGGTCAATTATTTCATTTATTATTCTGTAATTTTGTCGTAATTTAATGTTATTTCTGAATGTTCTGTCTCTTGCAGAATCCCGTGCCCAAAGAAAACAAACAACTGCTGAAAAAGTCTGTCGATGAAGAGTACCGCAAGTGGACGTCTATGACAAACGAGAATGATATAATCGCTCATTTTTCCGTGCCCGGAACGCCGCTGTTTCTGTGCTTGCTGTGGAAAATGGTGTTTGAAACTGACAGGATATCTCCCATCGCATATAAGTGAGTTTGTATGTCCTGCTATTTTAACTTCGCCAACATTTGATTTGATATGCCCATTAATATAATGATAATGGAATTAAGAATTCTGAGTCAAATTACAATGGCTCTGTCTGTTATAATAAAGTTATATTGTGTAAATAAATAAATATCAAATATTAAATTAATGTATTAATTATATGTATATATTTATAATTAATACATTAATTTAGTATTTAAAATATGACAGACCGTCTGTTCTGAATAATTACAACTTCACAATAAGAATGTGTTCTCCTTAATAATAAAATAAATATCAGATATCTCATAGAGACGGAGCAATTTTAATTTTATAAAATGAAAAATATATAGAAATATGCGATAATTGCAGGCTACCATTCACCATTCTCACCCCATAAATCTCCATATCTATTAAATTTTTGAAAGTTGTATATATGTTAGTACGTGGACTCGCTTCGAGTACCACTACACCTTCGCCATCTGTGGACCAAATTTGATAATTCAATTTTTCTTGAGACAGCATATATGTCAACTCAATGATAATCTGATACTCTTTATCTGTAAAATGTTGTACTAGAATACGCCTGAAAAATCAATATTTTTAAATTTTTTAAATATATATTTCTTATTTTGACCAGTATATTATTTTAGCAATTTTTGTATATGTCCAAGAACACGCAATAAATAATAAAGCGATTACTAAAGCCAGCTGAAGACAGGTCGTAAGCCCTGTAATTACCCAATATTTCTATATATGTTTCATTAAATATAGTAAGAATAGCTTCGCCTCTATGAGATATCTGATATTTTTTTAATAACAGTGCCTTTGTAGGTGAAAATACAGTAATTGTGTGTTCTTGGACATATTCTAGTATTACTTTTATACAATGAGTTTACTTTTTATTATTAGTATATAAAAATAAGGAAAAAATCGAGGAAATACGGTATATAATATAAACAAATTAGAACTACATGCTGCAAACTATTGTATAAGCAAATTGCAATTGATAAAATTTGTATTTTACAAATTTTTTTTTTTTTTTTTTCAGAATTTTAGAGAGCATTGGTGCCCGCGCGCTGTCCGCGCATCTCCGCAAATTTTGCGATTATTTGGTGTTCGAAGTGACGTGTCCGGCGGGCAGCCCGCACATACACAAGTGCGTGGACGCCATCAACGACATCATTTGGAAATATAACGTTGTCACCATTGACAGGATCGTCTTGTGTCTGGTGAGCCACCGTTTTGCTAACACTCTGATGACACGTTTTATTATTTAATTTGTATATTTGACGATTTATTATTGTAAAATATTAAAAATGATCCTAATTTAATTTACGTAGCAAAGAAATATATCTATCCACCGCTTTCGGTACTTTGCCACGTCACTCCCGCTGCTACGGGAGTTACGTTTTATCTACCCATCAATATAATATCTATCGACTATCTGTGACGTTTTGAAATTTACGCTTTTTACGATTTAGATTATATTTTGATTAAATTTTGACTAGTAAAAATTGTTAGTTTAGTAAAAAAAATTGCAAAAACTGATTGCTTTAATAGCTGTTTCAAAAATCATCTTTTCACATTAATATTTTGAAAATTGCAGTATACGGCAATGAATCATTTAATATCCTGATATTTTAGTGAGTTTGATGACGATCTCGCTGTTGAATTTATATTAGCACATAGACTGAAGATTTTTCGTCAGCAAAGTGACAGATTTCGAATACAGGTGAAAAAACATTAAATTGTACACATTGCCAATATTGAATATTTAAAATTAATCGATTTTGGTAAAATTTACAAGTATCTAATGAATATTCGCCTTGCTACACTTGCTAGACGGGATTAACTTTGACAGTAGTAAACTCGAAGTTTGAACAACCCGCAAACGTTTTATTTTTTATCATGAGCGATGGTAAAAAGTTACTTTAGTAAAATTTTACCATAGTAAGTTAGATAAACTGATCAAACAATCTACCCTTAGTATGATATTAATATATTTTTTTTTTTTAAATATAGATGCGTACACGGAATACATGTCACATCAATATTCTTACTGTTTTCAAACTAAGCTAAACGCTTGTGCTATGAAAATAGGACTTACTTGCTGGTGTCCTGAAATGAGGCGCGAACCCCCGACCACTAGATCGCTAGGCCAACGTTTTGACCACTACACCGGCAAGCTACGCAATGTAGAAATAATTATGTATTTCAAAATACACTTTTACTGTTAAGTTAGATAAATTTTGTTTACAAGCAGTGGCCAATCCGGCGAATAATATTAATCACGAAATGTAAATTCATTTTTTTAGGCACTGCGAGCGAACGCAGACGGCAACGAGTCGCAAGTCTGCTTTTACATCATCCAACTGTTACTGCTGAAGGGATCCGAAGTGCGCAACAGGGCGCTGGAATTTGTCAAAGAGAATTCACCGGAACATTGGAAACAGCGTGATTGGTAATGTGACTTAGTTTATAATTACATTTCAAGATACGTTAGTGTAGTTGAAGTTGTTCAAACTATGATTGACTCGAGATTGTGTCGGAAGGTTAAGATGCTGTGAGACAGAACCACCTAAAAGTTGTTGCTTGTGTGTCGCAGTGCAGGGTGTCTGCTGTAACCAGAGCAGGGTATATAAATGAAAGAGCGCTTACAAGGTTTGCAGTACAATTTAAATGCGCGATTGAACTCTGGAGTGGCTCGCTGGAGATGCTGAGTTGAATAGTGATGCTGGTGTTGGGACGGCCTGCAGAGAAGTGATCGCTAGTTGGTTATTGTTTGCTTTGGTTTGGGCCCAATATGGTTGATGGGTGAGTCCTTACACAGCACCAGTAAGGAAATATTCAACATATATTCGCTGCTGTTTTTCATATCTCTAGGTTAAGATTACATATTGACTCGTATACGAGTCGCGCCTTACGTACCCACAGCGCGGGTGACTCGAATATGAGTCGGCGTGTATCGCCCACCGTTAGTGCGTACATATGCACCGAGGAGTCAGCTCAGTCAGTACTGTATTAGCAATTTTCTTATTCAACTTAGTATTTTCAATCCTGCAGTTATTCACATGGCATTGTCACTTATAGCTAGAAAGGGAATTTTTAATTCGTCCTAATCGAATTAGAAAATTTGAATATTTTTATAGTTATTATTATTTATTGGTCCGCCATCTAAATTTAAGCACGGAATCACTAACGGCAATCGGAGCGTAAACTTATTAAAAATTAATTAGTTTTTGTTTTTCAACCTTTTTGAGTTTTTCTAAATATTAGCATTTCTTCTGACATAATACAGGAATACCTCGCATAGTCCGGCTTCGATTAGTCCGGTCTCACTACAGTGCGGACTCGAAATTTTCCAAAAAAAAAAAAATTTTTGCATTTGAAAAAAAAGTCCTACCAAAAAGTTTTTCTTGAAAAAAATTAATACGTAAAATAATTTTTATACGCAAATTTTCAATTTTTCCCCTTTTTTATGTCATTGTGGTTGCGGCTGATGTACACATTATCCGCGTGCGCCGTTCTAGTTTTGCGGTCCTTTTTATCTTTGTTAGTTTTCTGTCAAATACCGACATCTGTCGATGTTTGTCAAAGATTATTAGCCATCTTATAAACAAACACGGAATAATAAAAGTCCTCATGTCATCCGGTAACGCTCAGAATGTGATGCGTTTCAAACTATACAGTTAGATTCAATATCAGTACTTAAAAGCTTGTAAATAGCGTGCATCAGTGTCAGAAATCAGATCACTACTTGACTCTAGTACGTATGAATAACACCACAAATGGTACTAGTGTAGCGACGGAGTAGGGCACTGTTGTGTATTTGTTTATATTCGTGAGAATATTTGATAACCTTTGCTATCGATTTCTTAAAAACAAATCATAAATTTGTCGCTTATCGTAGTGTAAAACCGTCAATTATAATGACATGCGTATTTATAAACGTGATCAACGTGTTGAATATTTTCTCTTTTATAATAGGCGGACCGGAAAAGAATGTCGTTTTTAAAATAAAACAATTTGATATGATTAAAATATGTCTTTATAAAAACTTAGTTCAAAACATAATTTCCATCATTTTTTTAATCCCTCTTTGGTTCAATTAGCTAGCTTTGATCCAAAATACTCAGATATGCCCATTGTTACGTTCTCGTAACTTCTATATTCTTCGCCATTCGAAAAGTATTGCATCGACCGGAACAAATGATAATCCGATGGAGCAATGTCCGGTGAATATGGTGGGTGACGTATAGTGTTGTAGAAATGGGGTTTTTGAATTTAATTCCAATAGGTTTGTGATTCTCTTCACTTAACTCGTGCGGTATCCAATGTCCTTAGTCTCCGCGTCTTGCCGATTTTTTTAATCTGCTTCTGTACACTTGACCATGAACATCTGTGTTTGTCCGTGAGTTCTTTAATCGTTGATATTGGATTTTGTTCAATCAGATCAAATAAAATGTTGTTATTCGCTTTATTCGTTTTCCACTTCCAGGATTATTTTTTAAACTAAGTTTCCGGATTTAAACTGTTTAAACCACCTCTGACGTTTACGAATATCTAAAATAACTGATCATTTAAGAGCGATAACAATAAAAATGTAATTTTTTTCCGGTACACCTATTATATTCAATAACAGCACCTTAATATATATTCAATTTTAAATGAAGTATACATTATCTTTCTTCTTCTTCTTTTAAACAGGCAAGTTCAAGAAATTTGCTATTGTATAGATTAAATGTGGCGAGTTGAAGGAAAGAATATGACACAAGTTAACCGGGAGTTGAACGTCAGCATTGACGAGATTACTGTAAAAAAATACTGTGATCCGCAACGGACAGGCAGAAAAGATATAGTCAAGGGTTTCCTCCTCGGCACCACACTCACACATTGGGGAATCTATTAAGTTCAATCTGAATAAATGTGAGGCTACCTGGCAATGCCCGATTCTCATTCTAGAGATATTTGATATTGTTCTTTTAGAGACTTTCCTGTTGGAGAACCACGGGGGGCGGGGAATAGATCCATGAATTATTTTAAGCCGATTACCCTTGTGATTGTTTGGATCCATCCATTGTGCAGACGAAAATCTCAATGTTCTTTGTTAATTCGTTAGTCGACATCTCTGAATCGGCCTCAATTTTTGCAGCTGAGGGATCTTAATTGATAATTTTTGGTGTTCCACTTCTAGGCTTGTCTTTGAAATATTTTTTTTTTATTATTCAATTCTTTTGAACCATTTTTAGCATTGACGAACTAGTGAAGCTTCACCGTAGATGGGACAATTATTTTTGCTTGCTGGACACATGTTATGTATAAATTAAATTAACGCAACCAAATCTAGAAAGATATATATCTATAATCTAGAAAAGTATGGATGTGTTGTCATTTACAGGGCTTATGACCTGTCATCGGCTGGCTTGAGTGATCGCTTTACACAATACAACGTTCACCCATTTACCCGTGCTCACATAAAAGCACAGGTCGTAAGTCCTGCAATGCCCAAGACTTCCCACGTAAATAAAAATAATATCTTGATGATAATCTCTCAGGGGATAAATTCCAGTAATCGGTTCCTACAACGATTTGGACATGCAATCAAATTATTCTTCTCTATTAACTCTGCTCCGTGATACCATTACCATCAGGCACGAGAAGCACCTGGCCTTCCACCGCAAATATCCGGAAAAATTCGCCCCCGAGGAGGCGTCGGGCCCGTACGGAGGCTCCCTCCCCGTGTATCTCAGCAACGTGTGCCTCCGCTTCATCCCCGTGCTGGACATCGTGGTGCACCGCTTCCTGGAGATACCCGGCCAGGTCACCAAGAGCTTGGAGATGCTGCTCGACCACCTGGGGTGTCTTTACAAGTTTCACGGTAATATTTTTACACTCTTTTCATTTTTACTACACGAATGTGGATAACTACACAAGTGTACACGAGGCCCCATATATGACATTTCTTGTGGGCAGTATTTAATGGCAAAAAAGAACACTTGTCACTCGAACACGACCAATTCCCACATTATTTCACACACCCTTGTATATGTCACGTCTACCATACCTTAGTAATTAGCACGTAGGCAGGAATTCTGCCTATATAAGACGCTTGTTAATATTTTCTGAGCAGTTCTTTGGAATAAATTTGACGCGAAACAACATACCGAATTTTTATTGTCAGTGTACATTTTGAAATCATAATATACAACCGTCACGCATCTCTTTATAATCAGTATCTGTTTACAGTTATTTTTATGTATTTTAAATTCCTTATTCTCCAGATCTTTCTCCAACAAATTTCTACATAGTCAGAACACTGCAAAATGCATTGAATGAAAAAAATTATTTAATCAACACCCTTGAATGGCATTCCAGACCGCCCGGTGACCTATCTGTACAACACGCTGCACTACTACGAGAGGAAGCTGCGAGACAGGCCGGCCCTGAAGCGCAAGCTGGTCGGCGCAGTCCTGGGCTCGCTGCGGGACGTGCGGCCCGCCAACTGGGCCGCCTCGGAGCCCTTCCAGGCCTACCTGGCCGAGCCGGACAGCGCCAACCCCGCGTGGGTGCCGGATCTCAACTACTACATGGCGCTCATCAGGAGAATCGTAGACAGTATCCTTTTGTCAATAGTAGATATCGGACCGATCAAACTAATAAAATCAACTCATTCCTTCCTCAATTTTGTTGCCATCAGAGAGAGGTTGCTCATTGATTTCGGTCTTGCTCCTGATCCGCGGTGTACTTGCAGCCGTGCGAGGCAGACACCGGAGTACATCTAGCGCTGCGTTTTGTTGACTGATGCAAGAAAAGATATGCTCGAGGGTATGGAGGGAGCGGGTCGTAGTTCTGTTACGAACTGCGACCTACTCAGTTCTGGAAGGAGTCTGAAACTGTTCACAGGCTTTGCGATTGTGCGGGTCTCTAGGTGGGATATCATGGGTCAATCTGCTGTGGACCCCCTAAAATAAAAATCACACAAAATCGAGAACACATAGCATCTATCTATTCTCATTCGTAATCTAGGATTGAGATGATGAGTGCGGAACATGAGGATAAAGGTTGCGTGAGCTTGCTCAATGCGCCATTTGATTTCAACTTCGTCTTCCATTTATATATCAACCCAGGTATATAATGTGTATTTTTTCTGCCAATTTACCTTTCTTGTTTTAATGTAATGCTGTGGAATCAGGATACCTAACTGAATGAAGGAGATTTTTTAACATCCCAATGTGTTTGTCACTGAAATTCAATACAATTCAAGACCTGAAAAATATGGCATATTACTGTTTGTGACATGTTTATTTGGTGTGAATATATATTAATTATCGAATGAAAATTAGGCACTGTGCCTCCTCCCCTTCCTCACCCGGCTGCGCCGCCGACCAGTCGAGTCGCGACCTTAAACCGATACGGTTATACGTGTACAGTACAGTTTACAATATTATACTACTCTATACCTCGTGTCGGAACCTTGACGAAATGGTGAGTTAAAAAGTATACAGTCCACATCTTTGGAGATGCCAGCAGAATCCGAATTGTGGTGAATGCCTATTCCTTCCTGTTCTGAATTCTTACAATTACATTTAATAATTTTCTAGGTAGCATTAATATTTTTGTACCTCACCTCATTGTATGACTATAATCCTTACATCGTTGTAACTCAGCGATGGCCGGAAAGACACATTTCCCAAACACGGATTGGCGTTTCAACGAGTTCCCCAACCCCTCCGCTCACGCCCTCCACGTGACCTGCGTGGAGCTCATGTCCCTGCCGCTGGTGCCCGCCGTGGTCGGGGCCAACCTCCTCGACGTCATCAGCAAGGGCTTCACGGTCATACCGTCCGATCAGCTGCAGTCCTGGATCAACGCCATCGGGCTGGTGATGGCCGCCCTGCCGGACTCGTACTGGTCCGTCCTGCACGACCGGATCCTGGAGGTGATCACCTGCCCGCAGATGATGGACTGGAAGTACGGCAACTCGCCGTTTCAGCTCTTCAATTTGACCATCACGCGGGACGCGCTGCTGGAGAACAAGTTCAGCTTCACGCTGGCCCTGGCGCATTCCATGTGGTACCACGCGGGCGTGGGGCAGATCGGCCAGGTTCCGCAGTGAGTTTTGTTCTCATTCTCGTGTCTTATTACTTTGTTCATTGCAATTGCACCACGGGAGAAGCTTTCAAACTATTGCTATCTGTCAGGGGTTGGTATACCGCGGATGCTTGCAATATACGACACCATAAAAGAATTAGCATTTGCCATTATCTTCTGTTTACGCGTTTTGTTATTCCGATTGGTACCATTGGGTTCCTGGTATTGCCGCCCTTTTTCGGAGAATGCGAAAAAACGGTAAACGACAGGCGGATCAGTCACAGTTAGTGGAGTGTTCATTTATCATATGTGTCCTTATTGTCAATCGGAAACATGGAAACCAGCTGTTGTAGGGAATTACAGGAACGAACTTCCATGAATCGAATAAAAAATAGTTAAAACATCTTTTTTATTTCTTTCAGATTTATAAAAGACAAACTGATGCCTGTGATACAGACCGAGGTTCAGTTCCTCTTCCTCTGCCACCTGGTCGGGCCGTTTCTGCATCGGTTCAATTCCGACCTGCCGAGGGCCGTCATAGAGATCACCATCATCTTCTACGAGCTCCTGGCGCAGATCGACAAGGCCCAGACGCACCTCAGCTTCATAGACCCCATCTGCGATTTGCTGTATCCTTTTAAGAAATTTTCATTTTTGAAAAACTGCAATACTCAAACGTTCCAAATTAAAAATGTATCCTTTATCATTACGGTAGAAAGAATTCAGAATCCACACAAAGTACTGCGGTGGGAAATAGACCCCGTGGCGGACTGTATCTCTGCTAGTTATTGTTTGTTTAACACAACCCAATTTGGATGAAAAAGGACAGAAGGAATCTGGTCTCACTGTACTTGTACTTTCCTCGATTTGCATTAAAGTAAGAAAGTCTCACTACACTTCGGACGGGGGTCAGATGAGGGGCAAATTCGGTTATCCGGTCCGGATAACGTTAAGGCACGGCGATAATCTATCTCGGCGGAAACCAAGCGTTCAACTACATCCTTCTCCGACAATACATATCGCTATTACGGACTGTCCAAGTCTCCGCTGCACGTATAAAGATGTGAACCAATATAATTTTAATTGATAGCTTAATGTCACTGTCTTTCCACATTTTCTACAGTCGGTTCGTAGCGATTTCATTGTACAAATAATATAAATTACATTATTCCATTTTATACTATGATCCTTGACTCGTGATCCGGCAGATATCACATCAAGTACATGTTTGTCGGCGACATGATGAAGAGCGAGGTGGAGGGCATCATCCGAAGGCTGCGGCCCGCCCTGCAGATGAGGCTCCGCTTCATCGCGCACCTCAACCTCGAGCAGATCAATCCCATCTGATGGGCGTGCGACGGGGACACACGTGGCGGCGCAGCAGATTTACAACGCCTCTAAAGACGCTTTTAACAGTGGCCATTTTGTCCCAAGTGATCTAACACTATAGATGATAGGTGGCACAGTGGACAGTGTGGTGAAAAATGACTATTTTGTTTGCTATATTACATTATTATTGGAATATCTCTTCTTGAGTAATGTTTGTATTCAACTTTTAATGATTACGTAATTCATTTTCGTGTCACTAACGCAATCAAATAGTTCCGCGACTTATTTTAAAAATATGACTCGATTAGAAGGAAAATTTAAACACTGACGAGCTCTAATGCATTAATGTAAAAAATGCGTCTCGTTTCCACCAAGAATGTTCTGCAATTAATATCTTTATTTCATGTCTATTCATTTACTGGTCTGCGGGACGTACGCTACATGGAGGATACGTCTGCGTCATGTCACGGAGCCAGACTAAATGTGATGTAAGACTCGACGGAGAATACAGAGTTCAATTGTTGAACGCTGTTGAAATAATAGAACACGATTTTGCGCATTTATTCAAAATTAGCACAATTTAGAATTGTCACGAGCTCGACGCGCGAAAGAAACTGTGTTTGTGGCTGATCAAGAAACAGTACATATATTTTAATAATATAGTTTTAAATATTTAAAATGTAAATATCATTCAATGTATTAAAAATAAACTTTTTCAGTTTTGGAGAAATCAATCATACATTATTAATTGTGGTTTACCCCACCGCCCACCACGCATTCCCCTCCGCACGATCGCAATTATTTTCACCTTCTTACTTTTGCACATTTTTCAACTGTCGTCGCTCTCCTTTCCTTCGCTCCCTGTCTCTATCTCTCCCTCCTTATCAAAGGAAGAATCAGTTGCTCCTGGACGTGAATCTTCCAAAAACCGATTGAAACTTAGCTGGCGATTTATAATTAAACCCAATCCTGATTTATCATTCTGAAAATCCCAGAGCATCGCGAGGGAAAGATCAAAATTTGCTTCCTGTCATTTGGAAATCGAATAAAAGAGCCTGGGTTACCGCACTCATTTTCAAATAATGGTTAAGCGATATTGTAACAATAATAATTTGGAATTTAAAGCTATATTAATCTGCAGGATATATTTCCGAAAACGAAAGTTCTATTCCTTCTTTCGGATACCACCTCACTCATACAGCCTACGGACCAAACAGTAATTGTTACGTTATTATATAAGGGTGGTAATTCTTTTTATTTCTTATTTGTTGCATAAATTTTAATTTTTTTCCAAACTGCATGGCAATTTTACGGCAATCGAGGCATCTGAAGTAGGCCATCGAGCCGACTGACAAGGAAGGTGCGCGGCACTTTTGGAGAAACTACAACATACGGAATGCAGTGATAGGATGTTCGTGGCACAAAATCACAATTGAAATAGTTTCAAAGATGAATGAACTCTAAATCGAATCTCGTTGAGAGTCTTTATCGAATGAATACCTGATTGAACGGCGAGACGCGAGTGAAGTAGAAAATGTAGGCGGAGAAGAGGTTGACATCGACAAAAATGTGTAAATGCGAGTAGCTCACAGATATAGGTTAACTAACTAACTTACCATCACGCCGTTTCCCCGTGGGGGTAGGCAGAGAGGATAGAGCGCCACACTCTTCCGTCCTGACACACAATTCTCGCCTCATCCACATTCATACATCTTGTCATACAAGCTCGCCGATTATTGAGGCTTCTAACAGAACCATCCTCCATTATCTGATTTACCTGGTCGTGCCAAGTCTTCCGCGGACGTCCTCTATTTCTGGTTCCATCAACACTTGCGTCATATATCTTTCTTACCATTCTCTCCTCATTCATCCTTTCCATATGACCGAACCACCTGAGTGATCCTTTCTTAATCTTACTCACTATACTAACATCAGCTTGACATTCTTTTCTAATTTCTTCATTCTTTACTCTGTCATAAATAGATTTGCCACAAATACTGCAATTAATCCAATAATAGCAGCTCAAAAAATTATTTTAAAAGTTATTCTCAAATCCCCAATCACAACGAGCACTGGTGAAATTTTTAATAAATTCCATGTCTTTGATATTAGACAAATATAGGCTAATACTACTCTCAAATACATATATAAATACAAACAGACACATTTTAAAACAACACAAAACATAATTTCCACACGGACAAATACAAATAACCTTCAAACCCAAAGAGCACATACCACATTTGGTCAAAGGAACTACAAATATTTTGGACCTGAACTGTTTAATAGAATACTAAAAGACTTAAATCAATTGAATTGTCCCAAGAACATGAAACTATATATTAAAACTTGGATTCGTAATATGGGTAGAGCCAGTATCGGTGCACTCACCCAAACATATTGACTCGTACCTATATTAATTATTGCTACAAAAATTAAGCCCATTTTAAAATAGTTCTTCATATACACCTTTTATATAGTAATAAATGTAATTCTAATCAATTGAACAATTGCTTGTAAACTATGCCCGTCTCGACACAGAATTTCTCTAGCGAGACGGGCACAGTTCAAACAAATTTTTATATGTATTATATAGTTACAAATAAATAATAAATAAAAAATGAAGGCGTAGAAGAGGTTGACATCGACAAAAATACGAATGAAGCCTTTGTGTAAATGCGAGTAGCTCACAGATATAGGTTAATTGTAGGTTATTGTGAATGCAAAATCAATTTTTATAACAAATTAAATATTTATTACCATTCAATATTAATAATAAATAATTATACTTTTAAAATTAGCAATGTTAACTTTGTGGTTAAAATTCATATTTTTTATTTATTATCTTTGTTTTATATTAGACTGGCATTTTATACAAATAATAGTATAGGTAATTTACTCATCAATTCTAAAGACAGAGATGATAAATTTAACAATTCTGGTGTCAATAAACTCAGTGCTGCATTTTATATTGGTAAAACGGGGAGAAATATTAATATAAGAGTAAGGGAGCATTTGAGACGTTTGGACAATAGTGGGTTTTCAGAATTTTCTAATCATTTGATAGAAAATGGTCACGGTTTTGATAAAAAAATGGGATTGTCAATTTTGCATGTAAACGGTGTCGGTCGCAAATGAAATAATTTGGAACGGTTGGAGATAAATAAAGCGTGGAAAACTAATCTAAATATTATAAACAACCAACTGAATTGAACTACGAGTCCCATTCTAAAATTATTCGACTAAATTTGTATTAAGTAACAATTTGATTTAGGTACTCAATTTATTTTTTAAATAATTGTTTTTTTTTAAATTTAAAAATAGATTCTGGTGAAGAAACGATGCTATATTTTTAGTTAGTTATGACATCCTGAAGAAGGAAAAGGTATTTTTCAAAACCGGTAGATGTATTTAAACTCAATTCAGTGGTTAATAAAACTAAGATAATAAATAAAAAAAAATTATTAATTCTAAAATAGAATCTGTGATAGAATTTTCGTAAAGAATTACATTTTTAACATCAAACAAACATAAAATCTTAGCGGTATATATATTTTTTTAGACACTAGTACTTTTGATTTTTTAAGAAGTCGGATAACTAAAAAATAAATATATTATAACTTTCGTTATAATATATTTATTTTTTAGTTATCCGCACTTTCTTATCGTGTAATTTTTAATAGCATTTTCACCGCCTTTGTAGATTTTTTTTAATTGTTCGCAAGAAATGTCATTTAAAGCTAGTTTTTTACACATATTGATAGAATTCATATCATTCAATTCCGCCAACATTTGTAAATTTACTTTAGCTTTGTCTGACTTGGATAATTCTTGCAAATAATTCTCGCATTTTTTGCGAGAGTAAAATAAATTACTTCGTATTAATTGAGCTGTTTTTTTTTGATTTTTTTGTTTTTTAGCTTCACACATACTTGCTAAGGCTTTAGCTATTTTATCACCGGTCTTTTTTTTAACGCATCAACCATTTTTTTAACGCAAACTCATTATTAATAAACTGTTCGCAATCTCTAATATAAAAGTGACCTCCAAAATTTTTCAAAACATTGAAAGCGCGCGTCTCGAGCGTAGGAATGTTCAAAGTAAGAATACCGTGGTGCCGGATCGGAGAAACGACGCGGTGAGAATATTTTTGAACTTTTGCGCATGTGAGCGGAAGCGAAAAAGTACACTGTACCTTAAGTATTTTTTATTCTATTCGTAGTAAGTTTACATACGGGGGATAGTTTTTTTTAACTATAATGGATGAAAGTGACCCCAATACAGAGTGTATTTCTCAAGTATATAGGGCAATCGGTAGAGACACGGCATGTTATAGAACTCTCAATCAGGAAAAGAAAAAGAAGGCTGGCATTTAACAATCTCTTGAAGATATCTGAATACTAATACGTATTGTTATTTTATTATATATATATATATTAGGGGTACCAGTCGAAAATGTCGCATTTTAAATAAAAAGGCAAATATAAATTTAAATAATTTATTATTTGAAAAAATTTATATTATATACTCCCCATTACTTTCTAATACAGTCTTCCATCTATTTTCAAGCATTTTTATGCCCTTTGAATAGAAAGTTTCTGGTTTCGACTGGAAATAGTCGTCAAGGGCAGATTTTATTTCGTCTAAGTTGTTGAAATTTTTTCCTGATAAAAAATGCTGTAGGGATCTAAATAAATGGTAATCTGATGGGGCTAAATCCGGTGAATATGGGGGGTGATCGATTTGTTTCCAGCCAAAGGCGTTTATTTTTTTTCGAGTAATCGCTGCAGTGTGGGGTCTTGCGTTGTCGTGTTGAAAAAAAACTTTGTGTTCTGCGTGCATTCTGGGTCGCTTAACTTTTATTTCGACGATTTTTTTCAAATGGCTTTTACACTCGACCAGGAGTATCCGAGTGTGTCTGCAATCTGCTGAATTGATTTTGTTGGATTTGCTTCGACTTCACACATTAAAATGTCATCATCCACTTTAAAGACCTTTTCTTCTGGAGGCTGGTTTTCCGTATCAAAATTCCCACTCTGAAATTTTTTAAACCACCTTTGCGATTGGCGAATGGATATCACATCACCGTATATACTGCAAATTTTTTCTGCAGCCTTCCTCGCAGAGTTTTTTTGGTGGAACTCGTAGATCAAGCAATTGCGCACAAAATTCTTATCTGGTATAAACCCTTCCATTTTAAATGTATCGCTAACAAAAATAAAAATAACTTTCGAAAGATGATCTCCAAATGTTAAAGAACAAAAGTAATATATATTACGTGCTGACGACTCGACGAGACGGACGCGACTGAGGATCAAACAAGGGCCATACCGAAATGCGACATTTTCGACTGGTACCCCTAATATATGTGTGTGATAGATAAATAAATATATAACTGTTGTTGGGCCACCGGGATTCGAACCTGGATCTCTTTCCAAACCGGGGAAGGTGCGTTATCCAACCATGCTATGGTGGCGATATTTTTAGCGACAAATTTTCGTACCTTTTGATATGAATACATTTAATCGTTTCATTATTTGAAAGAGCCATCTGCCTTATTTTTACCTTTGATTAATCTGATAGCAGACGCTAGAATTGTTGGATAACGCACCGTCCCCGGTTTGGAAAGAGATCCAGATTCGAATCCCGGCGGTGCAACAACAATATTTTTCGATGAAATTGATTTTATATGCATATCTTTCTAATTAATATATTTAAAAAATACTATTTTGTCTCTACAGGAGTATGTTAAAGGGTTTTATTATTGTGGGGGCGGCGATTCAAATCCACTGTCATCTGCGATCCGCTATCTCTTTATACTCCGGTATTTTCTTTCCTATCTGTGACATTCAATACACGATCATACAAAAACCTTAGTTTTATTCCGCCACCACCTTCATAGTTCTATTAAAATTATGTTTAAAACTCTTGAAACTATATACCATGTATATTTTGACATCCATATTTTGTACTAACAGAGGTGGATACATAATAAACATATATAATACATAGTTTATTGTGTGGGGTGGAGTAGACTTCACCTCTGATTGTCACAGCGTTGTCCTGGCTACTTTACTAGACTGAAGTCTGTGTCAAAGTAGCCAGTTTTTTTTTCGTGCTGTTGTGGTGTTATTTATCGACAGGAATAAAAAGAGAATTACAAATATGTATAAAAATATATGTAGTGGGAGTGTTGTATAAATTATGTTAGAATGTTGGAATGCCATGCTTCTGATTCATCTCTACCTGATTGGATCATATATTGGGTCCATATTTGTGTAGTCTTATTGGAATTAAACGATTTCCAGTTAGTATTAAGTGTGTTGTACAGTTTCAGAGCTAAGAACATGTAGAATCTTTGATAAAATGTCGTTGTTGCTCTCGGAACTGGCGTGCGGATGTTTGTCGTTTGTCTTGTGTTGTGTCCGTGGTTTATTGCTTGAGGAGGTTGTTAGTGTGGAAATATTGAACGAGTCTCAACATAAAGATTTGTCTTATATCTAGAACATTGTACTCTTTAAATATAAGATCTGATAGATATCTAAAGGAATATAATTGAAATATAGAAAAAGCAATGTTATCGAGTCTTTTAAAATGATTTAATTTTTTATCAGTTGCAGCGTTGCAGTTGCGATGTTGCACGTGCGCAATGACATTTTATCAAAGATTTTACGTGTTCCTAACTCCGAAACCATACAATACACTCAGTACCAACTGGAAATCGTACAATTCCAATAATATTACACAAATATGGACCCAATATATGATTCAATCAGGTAGAGATGAATCAGAAGCATGGATATCCAATAATTTACTATAATGTATACAATTCTTTTACTAATAACTCACTAGTCCTTCTACACTCCCACTCCACATATTTTTATTATATTCTTACTTTTTTATTCATATTTGATTTATCTTTTTATTCCAAACAAAAAAAAACTGGCTACTTTAACACAGACTTCAGTGTAGCAAAGTAGCCAGGACAAGGCTGTGTATACCAGAGGTGAAGTCTACTCCACCCCACACAATAAGCTATGTATTATGTATGTTTATTATGTATCTATCTCTCTTAGTACAAAAATATGGATGTCAAAATATATATAAATAAATAAAATAAATGGTTTAGTTCAACTGTTGACTCACCGCACGCAACGTTGGAGATTTTCACACAGTGTGGCCATTTGTAGTAGTGACGAATGCACGAAACATGAAACCAGCTGACCGGTCCCTTAGTTGTGAGCGTTTTTATGACAATGATGAACTCAAGTATCAAGATGGAGTGCAGAGACATGGTGAGACTCGTTATGACAAGCGGCGACTATGTTGAGAAATAGTTAAGGTGTGTAGCGTCTGAAGAAAGTAAAAAATTCTAAAAAGATCTGATACTTAAAAAATTTGCCTCATATTTAAATATATTATTTAAAAACTATTGTATTAGCTGCCCTAAAATGCAGTTCTTCTTCAATGCAGCCACTTCTTCCGATGTAGCGATCAAAGTTGTATCGTTCGCATACCTGAGACCTCATTTCTCACGATGTATTCTCTGTATGTGTTTAAAAGTCTGGATACAATATACATCCATCTCTGACTCCTTTCTGAAGGACGTTACACGACTTTAAAATTAATCCCGCCGACCGCGAAGAACGGAATGGGGTCAGCACTGACAGTCATGCAGCTATATCACGCACACGGAGATGATTTCTCAAATCATATCGTATCTGGTAACGAGTCCAGAAAACGAGCATCAATCTATGGGAGTAGTACTCCCGCATCGGTTCCACTCGACAAAACAAACGCGTGAGTTTATCAGCCAAAGAAATAAATTCAAAAATAATTGTTGAACACAATTGGCGTCTGCTATCAGATTACTCAAAGGTATTTGAGATTCTGTAAAAATAAGGTAGATGGCTCTTTCAAATAACGGAACGATTAAATATATTCATATCAAAAAGGTAACATATATGGTTGCCTCATTCAATTCGCGATTTACATTTTAACCTGTCGTTAAGCACAAGGAAGAAAGAAGATGTCGCAGTGATTAAAAGTCTCTTGGAACGTTTGTACGGATAACTACAGTCACTTCACTCCGCTAACATCGTTTTCGTTAACATTGCAGACACCCCACGACGCTTGTTCTTGTGGTGGAGAGGAATCAACAAACGAACCAGCAGACTAAAAGTAAATACCTTCATTATTTCCGCCACTAGACCATTTTCTGGATTACCTCATTTATATTTAATATCGAGAAGCGGACGAATAAAAACAGGTTCTTAAATACCACATCAAGTGATTCTCATTATCCGTCGTTTGGATGCACTCTGGTCCCAGAACTGTCAAGCCAGCAGCACCATAGATACAATGATAGTACCCGATGCCTGTAGCCGCTCGCAGAGCCTAGCAGTTTTAACCTATTTCCCGCGGATGACTCATATATCTGACCGTGCTTCGCCCGCCATTGGTGCGTTCATACGCACTGAGTAAATGAATACTTTTAACAATTTTAACCCATTGATCGCGTTCATAAATACGCGTGACATCTTTCATACGCGGCACCCTTTGGTGGCATTATAATTTACGATCTTACACTACGATATTGCAACATATTTATGATTTGTTTTTAAGAAATCGATAGCAAAGGTCCTCAAGTATCCTCACGAACATAAACAAATACAGAAATCAGAACCATAATTACAAAATAACGTAAACATTTACGTACTAGAGTCAAGTAGTGATCTGATTTCTGACACTGATGCATGCTGTTTACAAGCTTTTAAGTACTGATATTGAATCTAACTGTATAGTTTGAAACGCATCACATTCTAAGCGACACCGGATGATACGAGGACTTTTATTATTCCGTGTTTGTTTATAAGATGGCTAACTTCCACAATATGAAGACCCTAAAACACCGACGAACACGTGCCGACCTAATACTTCTCTTCAAACTACCGCAAGGCCATATTGATCGTCCCAGCCAATTGGAATTAATATCTCTCCATGTGCCATCTAGATCAACCCGGCAATCCGCACTCTTCCACATTCCCAGAAGTAGAACATCTTACATACAAAATTCATTCGTTCACCTGTCATGCAAATACCACAATGAAATTGACTTGTTCAACATTAGCCTCACTAAGTTCAAAGGGTTCTTCTTATGAACCACCACAATCTAAACTTTGGTCATTCACTCTTATCTACAAAGACTCGCGTTGCTCTCCCTTTACCGCAACGTCAGTCGCAACCTCCCCGGTCTTCTCCTTCTTCCATCTAAACATACTTTGTATCCAAATATTTTTAGTGGATTTTCATTATTAGTATAGCGTGTTAAATAATTATTATGTTTATTACAGAATGTTTTCACTGTCGAAATTCCTTAATAATATCTGCAGATGTCGGTAGTGTACTTACTTACTTACCATCGCGCCGTTTCCCCGTGGGGGTAGGCAGAGAGGATAGAGCGTCACACTCTTCTGTCCCGACACACAGTTCTCGCCTCGTCCACATTCATAATACATCTTCTCATACAAGCTCGCCGATTGTCGAGGCTTCTAACAGAACCATCCGGTTTACCTGGTCGTGCCGAGTCTTCCGCGGACGTCCTCTATTTCTGGTTCCATCAACACTTGCGTCATATATCTTTCTCACCATTCTCTCCTCATTCATCCGTTCCATATGACCGAACCACCTAAGTGATCCTTTTTCAATCTTACTCACTATACTAATATACATTCTTTCCTTATTTCTTCATTCTTTACTCTGTCGTAAATATATTTGCCACAAATACGTCTAAATGATCTCATTTCCACTGCATTCAGTCTACTTTCGGCAGTGTATGCGGTACGATTTTCGCCGCTCCTCGTCGCGTGCGCACGCACTAGCGGCGTACGAAACACGGCGTATCACATTTGAGTCGCCCGCGCTCCGGGCGTGTGAGGCGCGACTCACATACGCGTCGCCCGCGGGAAATAGGCTAAATATCTAATTTGTGTACGCAAACCAAAAGTTGTTAATTCATGAAATTCGCCATCTTTGATTTGTAAACACGTTTGCGTGATGTGCCATTTTATTTCGCGACATTGAAAGGACGCGACTTGATTTCGCAACGGCTAAAACAGCTTTTATTATAATATATTACTATATTATACTAGTCCCTCGCCTGGAGCCATCCGCGACTGTCGCATTTCTGCGAAAGGAACGATAAAAAAATGTTAATTGCTACAAGTTTTGAAATAGTAAACTTTTTTATATTTTTTCGTGCGTACTTTAATTTGTTTGTTAACTATGCAGTTTGGCAAAAAATAAAACTCAAAATCTCAAAGCATTAATTAACTTTATTAACTTTAAGAACATTGTACGACTCTAGGAACAGTGATATAGAATGCTATATAATAGGTGTACCGGAAAAGAATATCGTTTTTTTAATAAAACAATTTATTTATTTATTTATATATATTTTGACATCCATATTTTTGTACTGACAGAGGTGGATACATAATAAACATACATAGTACATAGTTTATTGTGTGGGGTGGAGTAGACTTCACCTCTGATATATACAGCGTTGTCCTGGCTACTTTGCTACACTGAAGTTTGTGTTAAAGTAGCCAATTTTTTTTTTTCGTGTTGTTGTGGTGTTGTTTGGAATAAAAAGATAATTCAAATATGAATAAAAAAGTAAAAATATATGGAGTAGGAGTGTTGTAGGACTAGTGAAAGAATTGTATAAATTATATTAAATTGTTGGATATCCATGCTTCTGATTCATCTCTACTTTATTGAATCATATATTGGGTCCATATTTGTGTAATCTTATAAGAATTGTACGATTTCCAGCTGGTACTGAGTATACACTATATATTATAACTATACAATACTGTATAGTTATAATATAATTGCCATTGTTTGATATAACCTTCCACCTCTCAGTCAATTTTTTAATACCGCGTTCGTAAAATTCAGCCGGTTTCAGTCTTGTCTTTTGTGACATCCTCATAATTTTTGTATTGCAGTGTTGCATCGACCGGAACAAATGGTAATCCGATGGAGCAAGACCCGGAGAATATGGTGGGTGAACGTACAGTTGTCCAACCTAGGGCTTTAATGTTTTCTTTCGTAATTTTTGAGGTATGCGGTCGTGCACTGAAATGGTAAAGCCTAATATTTCGAATAAATTCCTCATTCGGTACAAAGCTCTCCATTGTATATAGGGTTGTAAATTTTTTTGTTTAAAAGTCCTAGTACACTCCAGGTATGCGTAGTCAGAGAAGCAATACCCAGCACGTTGTAAAAGTTCAACTGCCGAAGCACAACTGATCACTCAAAAGCGTTAACAAAAAAGTGCAAAAATCACAATTGTTTTATGCTGCTAGGACCTGCAGGAGGCTATTTGGCCGCGAAGCGGCCCACGCGTTCCGTAGAATCTGTATTTCATCTAAAGCAACATAATAAGGATGCACGAGTGGCCACAATGGCCACCTGCAGGGCCTAGCAGCAAGAAGTTGGTGATAGCTGATGAGCAATGAAATTCAAACTCGCCAGAATAAAATCGATTAATATTATTAAATTTGATTAAACATTGATACGAGTTTCATAAAACCAGTGCCAAAACGACCGTCCGAGCTGCAAGGTGAAAAGGTACTGGTGGGAATTGGGCCAGGTGATGGGGAAATAAAAGGTGACAACAATGATCTACATTTAATCCGGAATCAATAGTGTTTTCCTTGTTTATTTCTAGGCACGATTATCTAGTTTATTCTTCTGATGTAGTGATCAAAGTTGTATCGTCCGTGTACCTGAGATTCTTAGAAATCTTTCTGATTCTAGTTTTCGTGTGAACTTCTCATAATATATATGCTAAAAAAGGTCTGTAGAAAATATACAGGGTGGCCCCCCTAAAAAGTGAGAACATCTTACATGAGTTATTTCAAAACACAATATAACATACTTACTTACCATCGCGCCGTTTCCCCGCGGGGGTAGGCAGAGAGGATAGAGCGCCACACTCTTCTGTCCTGACACACAATTCTCGCCTCGTCCACATTCATAATACATCTTCTCATACAAGCTCGCCGATTGTTGAGGCTTCTAACAGAACCGTCTGGTTTACCTGGTCGTGCCAAGTCTTCCGCGGACGTCCTGTATATCTGGTTCCATCAACACTTGCGTCGTAAATCTTTCTTACCATTCTCTCCTCATTCATCCGTTCCATGTGACCAAACCACCTAAGTGATCCTTACTTAATCTTACTCACTGTACTAACATCAGCTTTACATTCTTTCCTTATTTCTTCATTCTTTACTCTGTCATAAATAGGTTTGCCACAAATACGCCTGAGTGATCTAATTTCCACTGCATTCAGTCTACTTTCGTTCCTAGTCTTGCCTCGGTTGACGAATTCCCGTTAGATATAATTCCATTCAAAGCGCCTTTGTCCCCTGCAGTCACCCTCCTTTCCGTTTCTATCAAACATACTTCCCAAATATACAAACTCATCTACTTGTTCCAACCATTCATCACCTCCAAGTATTCTGCACGGTGTCTTGCTTTCTTCCTTGTCGAATAACATAACCCCCCGTATTGCAAAGTTGATTGTATTTCCGGCTGTGTGAGATGGAGCTCCGTCCTGCTGCAATGTCTAGCTATACTCCTACTATATACTAGCGCCCCAACGTTTTTCAATTGTCAAATTTTTGATCAGAATACCGCCTTCTGGGGTGATTTTCGTTATTCCGGGCGACAATTTGAAAAAAAAAACCAAAATATAAACAATAGTAAAATTAATAATGAATAACCGAAAATTGTCGAAATAAAACGTAATATAGGTGAGTAAGTAAATTAATAAACTATTTAATCTATTGTTGATATAGTTGTAGCGATCGGAATTCAAATCCACAGCCATCTCAGTCGGCATCGACGCTAGCCTACAAGCCTGGCTCGATAATTCACCGCCAAGCAGTCTCTCCAGTTTCACCGTTTCACAACGGCGGTCTTGCCGGCCCGCGCGCGCCGAGCGAGACCGCCGACCCGCTACATTCCTTTCATAATACACGCGCACCTTCTACATCTTCATTCATTCTTTGATTCTATCTATCTTCATTGTTGTATCCATCACAGTTTCTTTCATTTAACCTCCTAATCAATGTATTTTCACTTATTTTAGGCCAAACTGTGTACAGATAAGATTGAAATTCTACTCCGCCGGCCGACAGTTTGCTATCGCTTACTTACAGCGTTATAGCTTCACCGGCTGCCAGCCCACCAGCTGTCAGTGCGAGGAGAGAGATCAGACGGTAGTGAACCCGTGTAGCCGTGAGACCTTGACAAACAGGTCTACCGGTGGCCCAAAATATCACCAACTGTTTATACCCTTTCGGATATTACTTTCTCAACTCTTGGCATCAGAAATTGGACTAAAATCAGTAAGTATTAACAATAATAATACTATTTTGTTATATTTTATAATCTATTAATAATGATAGTTATGTATGACAAGGTTTAAATTGAATATACACTATTTAAAACTCAATTCAAACACAAAATGTATGTCAAACAATTTTATATATATGTGAGTTTTTTTTGTTTGTTTGTAGATTTGACATCTCGATGTAGAAAATGATATCTTCCGAAACCGGTTGATGTAGGTGTTACATTCAACGCGTAAAATGGTTCAAAACAAAGTTTTAAAACAAATATATGATATACCTAACTGTTAGAAATTATTTAATTATATTTCTCGTACCTAGTTGCGTACAGGGTCGGATCATAAATTAAGTATAATTCACAGCAGAATTAATTAATCTTAATCTTTTGTCTACATTCGATATTAACACTCTTCGTTTTAAGGGAAGATTTTTAGGACTACCCTAAACAGTTTTTTATACCTTCATCAGTCTAACTTTGTCCCGGGGCCTATTTATCTCGAAAAGTGTTAAACGTAAACAGGGCGTTCCTTGACCTGACTGGTTTATCTAAACAGACGACCGTGATAAAAATTTGTATCAAATTTGATAAGCTAAGTATCGAGAAAATAGCCGGGACATAACGTGCTATCTGGTAGTGATGAGGAACAGTGCCGCTCTCGAGTCACCGGTGTGATTGTGATTGGTATTCGATAATAACAGTGATTGAAAACTGAATTTTTATTTATTATCTTTGTTTTATTAACCGCTGAATTGAGTTTAAATACATCGACCCGTTTCGAAAAATACCATTCTCGTCTTCAGGATGTCGTAACTAACTAAAAACATATATTATTGTTACTTTTAAAATTATCAATATTAACTTTGTGGTTAAAATTCATATTTTTTATTTATTATCTTTGTTTTATTAACCACTGAATTGAGTTTAAATACATCAACCGGTTTTTCTTCTTCAGGATGTCATAACTAACTCAAAATGATATTTTTCGAAACCGGTCGATGTATTTAAACTCAATTCAAGTGGTTAATAAATAAAAAATGTACATTATTGTTTCTTTACCAGAATCTATTTTTAAAAAGACAATAATTATTAAAAAATATATTTAGTACCTAACTCAAATTATTTAATACAAATTTAGTCGAAATTATTTTAGAATGGGATTCGTAGTTAAATTCAGTTGGTTGTTTATAATTTTTTAAACAGTTTTCCACGCTTTATTTATCTCCAACGATTTCAAATTATTTAATTTGTGACCAACACCGTTTATATACAAAATTGACAATTCCAATTTTTTATCAAAAATCATGATTTTGATAAAAAAAATTGTAGCGATTGTGTAGTGCACAGTTTGTTTACGTTTTTTTCTAATTATTGTTCTGATTTCTGTATTTGTTTATGTTCTTGTTGATACTTGACAACATTTGCTATCGAGTTCTTAAAAAAAAATCGCAAATTTGTCGCATTATCGTTGTGTATAGTCGTAAATTATAATGCCACCGAAGGGTGGCGCGTATGAAAGATGTCACGCGTGTTTATGAACGCGATCGATGGGTTAGTCTAGCAAACGAAGCGAGAAATAATAACGCAATTAATGTGACTTGACTACTTAAGTCATTTCTCTTCCTGTCCAATGTGCGTATTATTGCAATAATTAAAGAATTGCAAAAATTAACGATAATGTTGATTGAGAAAATTGTATTGTACGCCGGTGATGCAGTGCCAATGGCGAATAATGAACAAGAACTACAGAGTGCAGTGGAGATGTGTGCAAGGGAAGCGACCTCATGATGAATGATGCTATTGGAGAAGGAGGAAAGCTAAATACTTGGAGGTGATGAATGGTTGGAACAAATAGATGAGTTTGTGTATTTGGGAAGTATGTTTGATAGAAACGGAAAGGAGGGCGACTGCAGGGAACAGAGTGAACGGCGCTTTGAATGGAATTATATCTAACGGGAATTTGTCAACCGAGGCAAGACCAGCGCTGCACAATGGAGCGAGCCCTGGACCTGACAGAGTTAAGAATGAAAAAACAAGGAAAGAACGTAAAGCTGATGTTAGTATAGTGAGTACGATTAAGAAAGGAGAGATTGGTCAGGAAGATATATGACGCAAGTGTTGATAGCACCAGAAATAGAGGACGTAAACCAGAAGATGGTTCTGTTAGAAGCCTCAACAATCGGCGAGCTTGTATGAGAAGATGCACGAATGTGGATGAGGCGAGAATTGTGTGTCAGGACAGAGGAGTGTGACGCTCTATCCTCTCTGCCTACTGTAAGTAAGCGAGCAAGTAAGACTCATTCTATATAAATACTCTATAGCTAGTAATAATATATTTTTCATTTATATCCAATCGTATAATTATGGTTTCCAAAGAATTTCTTTATTACTAGATAAGTATACACGTACGAAGCAGGCACGAAGTAGTTCAAAATTAGTTTTACTAATTGTGGACGTCACCCGAATAACGATGTACGACATCTGAGAATATCTATTTATTTTATCTAATGATGGGAAAAAATAATATTAGCAAGGTGGCCCGAAAAAAAATAATTTGAAAACATCTCTTGTTTCTTACGTATTTATAATTCTTTTTGTACAATACTTAGCTAATCAGAAATCATAAAAACACTCCATATTGCATCATCTGCTGGATTACTGTGAGATGGAGCCCCGTCCCGCTGTAATTTATACATATTTTTGTACTAACAGAGGTGGATACATAATAAACATACATAGTACATAGTTTATTGTGTGGGGTGGAGTAGACTTCACCTCTGATATATACAGCGTTGTCCTGGCTAGTTTGCTACACTGAAGTCTGTGTTAAAGTAGACAGTTTTTTTTTTCGTGCTGTTGTGGTGTTATTTGCAATAAAAAGTGAATTACTAATATGTATAAAAAAGTAAAAATATATGTAGTGGGAGTGTTGTAGGACTAGTGAATTATTAGTGAAGGTATTGTATAGATTGTATTAGAATGTTGGATAGCCATGCTTCTGATTCATCTCTACCTGATTGGATCCATATTTGTGTAATCTTATTGGAGTTAAACGATTTCCAGTTAGTATTAAGTGTGTTGTACAGTTTCGGAGCTAAGAACATGTAGAATCTTTGATAAAATGTCGTTGTTGCTCTCGGAACTGGCGTGTAGATGTTTGTTGTTTGTCTTGTGTTGTGTCCATGGTTTATTGCTTGAGGAGAGTTGTTATTAGCATGGAAATATTGAACGAGTCTCAACATAAAGATTTGTCTTATATCTAGCACATTGTACTCTTTAAATATAAGATCTGATGGATATCTAAAGGGACGACCAATTATTACCTTGAGAATTGTTTTTAGTGCTTTTTTAGCCGACTCCAATATTATTTTTGCTGCTCCTCCCCAAACTAAGATAGCATAATGAATGAAGGAGTAGCACAGTTCAAAGTACGCCGATCTTAAGAGTTTGTAATCAACTATACATCGTACTCCTTTAAAAGAGTAAATTAGTTTTCTTATGCGTTCAGCTAGGTTCGACATGCGTTCTTTCCAGTTGAGATGATCATCGATCTGTACTCACAGATTTCGAATAATTTTGATTTTTTAATTCTAATTAGTAATAGTAATATAAATAACTAGTACGAAGGTTGATCTTGGCTCGTCGCAAAGTCGTACAATCAGGAAACGGTTGTTGACAGCTCGTGTGAAACATGGTGACCTACTCTACGTTAGTAATGTTAGAAAACAGTTTGCTTGCAAGACCTATTGCCAATTTGCCGGTGACAATCGAATCCCGAATGGACTAGGATTACGCGACTCCATCACAAATCGAGTAATAAAATAATTCATTCAACGTTTTTACGCTGAACTCCCACAGCACCGGAACCCCGCGATAAATGTTCTGTCAACCTGTGACACGACGGCCCCCTCGCGTGTTAACCCCTCCAACACCATGCAGTAACACGGGTGATACCGTCCCAATTAAAACTGTAATATTTTGGCTAATGTATGCAACATAAAATTAATACTTTAGATAATTCTAAGAAAACTGTATAAGTTATATAAATCGAATCCTACGAAAATAATTATTTTTCTATTCAGTTTGTTGTAAAATACATACAATGCTGACAATACATATAAAAATTAAGATCCAGGTTCGAATCCCGGTGGCGCAACAACAATATTTTACGATACAATTGATTTTATATGTATATCTATCAAATGAATACATTTAATTAGTATTTAAAATATCACAGAGCGTCTGTTCTGAATAATTACAACTTCACAATAAGAATGTGTTCTCCTTAATAGAATATACGATTTATCTTTTTCGCTAATTAAATGAAGAGAAATAAGAAAAAAATTAGTATGAAAATGAATACTCTGATTAATATTATGATATTGATCCTATTTTCGTAATTAATAAAAAGGTTTTTTCATATTTAAAATGTTAAAAATTTCTCTTGACAGCATAGCTGCAAATAGGTATTTTATATCACGGGTATGGTAAAGGTTAAACGTCCCAAAACCGTCCTCCTTTATAGGTTATCTCCTGCCCCAGCTAGCAGCCCCTGCATCAATGCCATAACGCATACATCGCGAATCGCGAGCCTCCATTCGTGATTCCAACTATTCGAATATCGAATAGTTAATGATAATATATTCGTAAAATTTTTAAGGAATAATTTACTTCAGATGATAAATACAGAAATGTTTCAAATGTTTCTCCAGAAATGTAAGATTCTGATTAATAACTTGCAGAACTCCAACTCTCCGTGGAGACAGAGAGGAGTCAGTCTTCTCTGCATAGCTTTAGATATGTTTATATTACTTCATATCTCACACCCCGAGTGCAAGGTTTCTTTTCATTATTTTGTATATAACTTCTCGTCTGTCGGCTCGGGTATTTATGAAAGCTGAACACTAAAGAATGATAGAAAGCCGCCTCCATCGTTGGCAAAACAATGTATTACAAGTGCTCGTTGTCATAAAACCGTAAAGATAAGCGGAAGACTTAAAAAAATGGCAAATGCGAAAGATGTCCGACAAAGGCGTTTACATCTTTATTGTCCGCCTTCCATATAGCCGATAGCGGTACTTCTGGAAAAAAAAATCGTATATCTGAATGAATGAATGAATGCTCGCGTATGACTTCCAGGGTTCGTAAACCTTTGTTTCGTTTAGAAAAATATTAAAAATCTTATAATATAAATACGAGCGAATACTTAAAAACAGGCGAATATATTCGGAGTTCGAATATTCGGATTAGAGGCTCCAAGTTACGATGGAAGAGCTAGGGGTCCAAATGGACCCGATATTCTGAAGGGAAGATCTATATCAAAGGATTATCTTGCTATTTGATCAATGGTAAAGAGTGTAAATATGGAGAACGAAACTTGATGGAGTTTATTTAAGTGTGTACTTCGCGAAGATCACACCGAACTCATCTTCCGAAATGAATCTGCAGTATTAGAAGTTCACGAAATTCTTCTATTTCGCTATTTATTATCGAGTACAGTTTGATAATATCAACAAATTTATCTACCGGACGTTCTGTGTTCTTCAACAACCAATTTGTTTAATTTAATAAATGGTACCCACACGGAGTTACTTAAAATTGCGGTCGTAATGTCGCATACAGAAAATATTAATGTATTTTTAAGTATTTGATTAATTTGAGGAAGTGGTTTGAAGCGACCTTTAGTCGAAATTGCATAGATTATTCTCTGCGGTAAAAATTTGATTATTTGTCTGCAATAGCGTTGGGCTTTTAGATCAGTCAGTTTTAATAATAAATGTAATGTAAAGAATTTCGTGTCGTATTGAAATAATATGATTTATTTATGTATACGGTCCTTTCTGAGTTGATTTAGTACCTGCATTTAGTAGTGCATTTTTTAACATATTATAGCATAGATTGTATTGATAGCCTGTAAGCTTTTGATACGAGAATTCCGGTCGTAAATCGGAGTCGCCGCAAGGTAGGGTAGGAAGTAAGGAAACGTGGTACAGGATGAGGCCGGTGAGGGGATCATCTCGGGAACCGTAGACCCCGCAGTCGCCGCCGAGATAACACAAAATAGCATGTGGATGAGCCGATCTCCGATCCAAGTTTACAAGTTCACTGTGCATACAAATCACAGGATCAAAAACGACACAGCGCTGGCGCACTGCAGCTGAAAGGTCAAATATCTGTCAAGTTGACGTCTGCTGGCGTCAAGGTCACGATTGAAACTGAAACGAAATGTATGGATGAGAGTTTGGACGCGAAAATGTGTCGTCGATTCGAAAAGACGCACCAAAAATGTGTTTCGAATTTGGAATAAATAATAATGCATTTATCTCAGATAGATCGTTTTTTTTTGTGAGAACACCAAAAAAATATATATAGTTCACAGTTCAAAAATATATGTAAACAAAATATTAATACTACATTTCAGTCACGATTATTATTGTATATGTAGCTATTCTGTAGGCGCTGTCGTCCTCTGGTCAGGGAACCAGCTTTCCACGAGAGCGCCGCTCGCACCAGAGAGTCAGTGCTAAGTGCTGAGCTCCAACCGCAATTCGATGTATCACTAGCGGAACAAATCCATGTATACAGCCTTCGACAAACATTGTAGATGCGCTGCAATAACGCGCCAATCCGAACAGTATTCTGTATGAATTGTACGTCACTCGCTTGTATTCCGAGCAGAGCTCGCAGGTGTGCATGGTGGTGAAGAAGGATTTAAACAGGATGCTCTTCAGCTCCTCACTGCATCGGTAGAAACTGCCGTGACAGTGACTCAACTGTCTCCTCTGCCGTTCTATATCACCATCGTCTTGTCCATCTTCAATGAATATATGGCCAAGGTATTTGACCTTATTGTCGTCCCGTCCAGCCACACGGGAGGGATATTATGTGGCCCTTTTCCATATTAGAACGCCACTATGTCTTTCACATGAAGGGAATTTTTTTTAAAGGTTTAGAACTTTAAAATGAAATAAAGCACACGGTATTGGCTTTATTGTAAAGATTATTTAATACTATTAGTGTTTAAATATGATTTCGCGGCTGGCTCCAATATACCAAGATCTGGAAGTACCGTGTAACGCGTCAAATGTTGGCTTCCAAGTCGTCTATCGTCTCTGGTTTATCGGCGTAGACCAGCCACATCACATATCCGCACAGAAAATAATACAAAGGTGTTAAATCACACGATATTGGAGGCCAATTCGCAGCTCCATCGAATGTTTCCTTCAGTAAATTGATTGTGTGCACGAGGTGAATCTTGTAGGTTCGTAAATCAAGATGGACACGGCTCCAATTATTGTGCACGATAGCGAATCGACTCATTGGTGTCCTCTCCTCAATACTACGCTCCACTGCAGCAGCAGCTTCTTCTGTGCACACTGCACGACGTCTCTGCGGATCCGTATTATCAATGAGAATATGCGTGGTACCAAGACGATCCATGCTTATTCCAATTACTTTCTCGGATGGACGATTATATCGACGTTTCGCGACCCGAACCACGATTTTAGAAATAAACTTGTTTGTGAGTCTATTCACGGTGAAATGGTAAACCAAACTGAGCACAAATCACCAGTTGCTGGAAAAAGCGAATAAAAATACACTAAAATTATTTGACCGTACTACTGTAACAATACTGGGACGGTTGCTAAGTGTAATACTCCATCACACAGAATCCGTCCGAAGAGACACTAATTATTCCGCAAAACTTGTACACTTGTTGGTGAATTATCAATTGAAACGTTGTCTTTGCATTTTACACGGAGAGAAGATTGAACCGACAGGTACGGATGAAAATATTTTTAAATGTTGTTTTATGATTGCAGTGAATATGAAGGCCGCGCCACTGCGACTGTTTTGGACCGGCGCGTGTCTTATGGCGCTCGTGCCGCTGGGAGAGGCAGGTGAGCTACCATTATTGTATTTATTATCTAGGACCGAAGACGCGTCCATGCGAGACGAGACGTACACGATTTGTTTTTTGAATACCTTTCTAATTATTAGGAGAACACATTCCTATTGTGAAGTTGGAATTATTCAGAACAGACGCTCTGTGATATTTTAAATACTAAATTAATGTATTCATTATAAATATACACATATAAAATCAATTCTGTCGAAAAATATTGTTTTTGCGTCACCGGGATTCGAACCTGGATCTCTATTTCCAATAAAATATCACAGAGCTGTGTTCTGAATAATTACAACTTCACAATAAGAATGTGTTTTCCTTAATAATATATGTTGTATCAATGTGTCCAAAATTTAATAAAAATGAATTGATAATTCTGGCGTCTGCTGTCAGATTACTCAAAGGTATTTGAGATTCCGTAGAAATAAGGCAGATGGCTCTTTCAAATAATGGAGCGATTAAATGTAGGTTCGAAAATTTGTAAATTTCGTGTACATTTGAGTTATTTTAAATATGAATTAAATATATTAATTAGAAATATATGCATATAAAAACAATTTTATCGAAAAATATTGCTGTTGCGCCGCCGGGATTCGAACCTGGATCTCTTTCCTAAACGGGGAAGGTGCATTATACAACTATGCTACAGCGACGATATTTTCAACGACAAATTTTCGAACCTACTTTAAATCGTTCCATTATTGGAAAGAGCCATCTGCCTTATTTTTACCTTTGAGTGATCTGACAGCAGACGCCAGAATTATCAATTCATTTTTATTAAATTTTGGACACATCGATACAACTTTATTATTAGGAGAACACATTCTTATTGTGAAGTTGGAATTATTCAGAACAGACGGTCTGTGATATTTTAAATATATTAATTAGAAATATACACATATAAAATATTGCTGTCGCGCTACCGGGATTCGAACCTGGATCTCTTTCCAAACCGGAGAAGGTGCGTTATCAAACTATGCTACAGTGACAGTATTTTTAGCGACAAATTTAATCGTTCCATTTTTCGAAACAGCCATCTACCTTATTTTTACGGAATTATCAATTCATTTTTATTTAATTTTGGACACACTGATACAACTTTATTATTAGGAGAACACATTCTTATCGTGAAGTCAATTTTGTTTTATCTGTATATCTATCTAATTAATATATTTCACAATAAGAGTGTGTTCTCCAAATAATAAAGATTAACATTAAAATTCCCACGAAGACTCTCGCGACAGATGTTCATCAATTGAAGAATATACTGTACCGAGTATCTAGAAATCATATTACATAACAAACTCAAATGGTAATAACATATTACTAATATTACAAACAGAATAAGGAAAACTGTCTATATATTTACAAGACTCGGAATTATCAAATCACGTACATATCTAAAAATAATATATTGCACAGTAGTTAGGGATAATAATACTTCAGTATCACGATTAAAAATTATAAAAAAATGTTAATAAATATAATTCTATATAAAAGAAAAATACTATCTAAGTATCCATAACAGTTCAAATTTTCAAAATTAAATTGTAGAAGCGATGGAGACAAAATTTATATTTCGAAACTAAAATATACCGCAGCCAAAAATCACTATATCTATCAAGGCATCAAATTTTTTTTACAATCACAATTAGAAAAATTACAGAAAAATATAAATTTGTATTTGAAGTAAAAAAAATATATGCAAACATAAATTATACGCTAAAGTATATACTCCTTCTCTATACACGAGTCTTACTCTCATAAAGAAGAAACGTATGTTAAATAATATATATATATATATATATTTGAAGTAAAAAAAATATATACAAACATAAATTATATGCTACCGTATATACTCCTTCTCAATACACTCTCAAAAAAAAATTGTAAAACGCTATACAAATTATCCACCATTATTATTGTTATAACATCCCTGACGTTGACTTCACAGTAGATTTATTCTGAATATTGAATATCCATTAAAATAATGATTACCCTGAGATCAGCCGTGCGTAACATCTGACCATCCGCATTCGTAATCACGCATGCAGAACACGCGGATAAACTTTGCATAAGCTTCCTCAATGAGGTATTATTTGATGTCAACAGAAAGATCCAATCTTTCGTTCGTATATGGTGTTCTTTTAGAGGTTTGTTTTCCGCATTGGCAACACATTTTCCAGCGACAGCCAATTTGACAGCTGTCAGTTGATTTGTGTTCAGTTTGGTTTGCCATTTCACCGTGAATTCATTTAAGCTTGCTGCAAATTATCTAATTGATAATACGCCTCCGAAGAAGCTGCTGCTGCAGTGGAGCGCAGTATTGAGGAGGACCTGAATGAGTCGATTACTGACTTTTTTGTTCTCCATTAATGTGGAAGAGCTGCGGCTTCAACAAGATGGCGCAACATGCTACACAGCGCGCGCCACAATCTATTTATTGAAGAAAATATTGGGTATATGTGATGTGGCTGGTCTATGCCGATAAACCAGAGACGATAGACGACTTGGAAGCCAATATTCAGCTGAAAATTGTACTTCCAGATATTACTTTATTAGATTTAAACACTAATACCATTAAATTATCTATCCAATAAAGCCAAAACCATGGCTTTCACCACCGGCCTTTTTCATTTTGAGGTTCTATGCCTTTAAAACAAACATCCTTGCATGGCTATTGTTAAAAAAAATCTTAGTTAATTGAATGTTATTAGTTGTAAAGCTAGACATTTCACCTAGACAATGTCCGTGTGTTGCAGTCGGTGAGTCCTGCATCGTCCAGAGAGACGGATCCCAGGGGAAGTGCAAATCCCTGTACGATTGTGCTCAAGCCGTGGCAGACTTCCGGAAGAACATCAGGCCGACGATCTGCAATCGTGATGGTGAGGTCATTTTCTACAACTGCAACAACTAGGGGAAACGAGGAGGGCAGCTCAGATTCGGGCGCGGAACTGGATTCTAGTTGAATGATCGAAAGAGTGCTCGGTTCTGGGTTTCCTCGGACTGGTTGCGGCGCGACGTATCGTTGGCTGGTTGACTGTTGGAACGCGAACAGATCCACAGATCTGTGCTGTAATGACAAAGACATTTGACACACGGAGATCGCTCATATGTTTGTCCCCTTTATACCTTAAAATAAAAAATAGATCTACGGAGAAGACGGAGAAGTCTGAAGGTAAAATGTACCTAACTTCAGAATACTCAAGTAAAAATCCTCGTTATTCTCAAAGAAATAACATTTTATCTTGGTAGAACATTTGTACTTCAAAAACAGAGTAAATATATTTAAAAATGTTCAAAGATCATCTTTTTTTCATCAGAACAAACCGTGTGCTGCAGCGATGGAAGACGGGCCCCGGGAGGAAAGAGGATCAGCGAATTGAGTAAGGCTTTTAGACTATGATCATTAAGGAAGCATGAAACATTCAAACTAGATACCTACCACATCAATATTGAGTTTTTTAATCCATTTCTATGCATGTGTAGATTGTACAGTGTATCCCAAAAGTCTTTATCATTTTGGTTCATTCGCTGCACAAAGGCAACGTGCGAGAGAGGGGCTGTGGGTCGCCGATCGCTAGCCGCCTTTTTATGAATTCAGTCGCTATGGAGCGTGTTCGTAAATTTTCCCTGGAAAATTGTTATCCCGACGTGGTGACATAAAGTGACCTCCACGGCTATCTTAAATCAAAGGTGTACAATACAGTTCTCAGAAATTTTGCCTCCCATTTAGAAGAGTGCCAGCGAAATAACGGATCACATTTGGAAAACTTATTTTTTAAGAAATAAATTTCCAAGGACTGTACTTACATGCTAAATACATATTTTTTTATTAAACTCATTATTTTATTACAGAATTTTTATTATGGTAAAGACCTTTGGGACACCTGTATAATGTCAATACACAGGAAATGAGTTGGACATATTTTCTAGCTACCAAATACTTTTAAAGGACATTTTTTTAAAAATCTATGTTTGCGTATATAGATGCTAAATTAATTGGTAATTATGTTCTTATATATTAATTATATTTAATTGTTAATACATAGTTCATATCTACAGTAGTTATTATTTACATGCTGGATGAAAATGAATTATGCAATCCCGCGGAATGGTATGCGGCAATTCCGGTCGTAAATCGCAATCACCGCAGGGCAGGGGAAAGAAGTAGGGAAACGTGACACCGGATGAGGTCGGTGAGGACCGGTGAATTTCGGGGAACCGGGATTCGGAAAGACTGCTCGCCTTACCTTGTGGGTATATGACGCCTCCGTAATTGAATACTGCAATGTTACAAGTTCACAGTGCATACAAATTACAGGATCGCAAACAATACAGTGCTGGTGCACTGGAGATGAAAGGTCCACACTGCGAACGCTATCGCGATGTCGAGATCGAACAAATATCGGTCAAGTTGATGTCTGTTGGCGTCAAGGTCACAATTCACACTGAAAAGACGAGCATGAGGAAATCTATGGATGAGGAAATGTGTCAACACATATGATTAGCGTTTTTAAAGGGTTTAATGACTATATTTTTAATTTTTTTTTATGTGTTTTGTCAAAGAACTGTTGATGATCTGTGAATTATAAAATAAAATTAAAAAATATCAATCTGATGAGCAAACAATACAAACAAACTATTATATTTTAGTTTACAAGGATCGTATTGGATCGTTAAACATAAGTTTGATGTTTAAATGAACGATTTTATCTTTGTAGACACCAATAACGAATCAATATTTGCAGAAAACCCTCGACCCTCGTAGTCCAATGATCAAGGCGATAGCTTCTTATACCGATGGTTCCGGGTTCGATTCCTGATAAAGTTACGATACATCAATGTTATTTTCTCAACCGGGAATGATTTAGCGACGTGTTTCGCTATATTATTATTATTTTTTGTTTATAATTGTTCGTTTTTTAAATAAAATAGATTTGGGTAAATAGAATATGGGTCGAATCAATATTTTAACGATTTTCAAACTAAGCACGATGAAGATAAGACTAACTTGCTTGTGACTAATCTTGGACGGCACTCTTGCAGAATGTGATAAATATAAAAGTTTGGTCACCGAAGAGCTAGAAGCCATTCCACTTTTACTGGAACCTGAACCTGTTGTCACCAAAGTTTCCAAGTGCATCCAGTCGAGTACTCCGCTCATCACCGGAGGCGAGGAAGCCAGTCCGGGCGAGTTCCCTCACATGGTGAGTATCATCTCAATATTCACCCGTTCTCTTCTTACAAGTAAATTAGCCCCACGTTGGGCGCCAATGGCACATTGCTTCTCTTTAGTCGGTTCCTACTTCATTGAAGATTGTGACATATTGCGTTCGGACGAGTTATAAAAAAGTATCTATGCTGAAAATTATGCAGAGCCCGATCCTTTTGAGCCCCCAATGAACCACATTGACGTTGTTACGCCGCTGTCCCACGTATATGTACTCTTGTACAAACAATTTTGTTTGCCTGATATCCTTATCGGTTTTCATCAATATTAGAACTTAAATATTATTTGTCTATTTAAATACAAACTCGCAGTATGATATAACTGAATAATATCCAACCAACCCTTACCCCTGCGCCTTTCATAATATACTCGGCAATTCGTGGTTGTACATTCTTCTATTTTTAACCTGATTCGTATGGTATTCATAATCGTCCACGATGGCCCTTGGCTTGTGAAGAAGTCATGGTAGAAGGAGAAACTCGTAGCTGAAAACCTTAGACCGCGGTTCGGTCAAACATCGAATATCTTTCGGGCAGCTCTAAACAAAGTCTGAAGAGTCAAGATCATTACTAACGTCCTGTGGCGAATCACACCGCGTAAGCCATCTGGCGACACGATCACCAAGCTTCCCAAATTGCCGACGCGTAGTGCCGGACACCCGCCAGGGGGACGTACCAGGCGGCCTGTAGATTTAGTCTGGAAGATCATCAAGTCTTATCTCTTAGCGTACCTTACTTTTTTTACTTACAAATTTAATATATACCTTAATACAATGGTGTGTTACCATACCGGGCGACAATAAAATATGTATCAATACCTTGTTGCTGATTTAACACACCCTGACTGTCATCCTTCCCTACAATAACACTAAGAATAAAGGAGAATTTCAAGCTTCATCAGGACATATTTAAAACTAATCATAAATACAAGAAGATTATTGTTAGTTGTGTTGAACGTTATGGCACAGTCCGCAAATCTTCTCCTGACATTCTTCGCAGTTAGTCCAAAGGCCTGATTGGAGCCTGATGTGGTTGATATTTGTGCCGGTGTGGTTCTAGGTGGCGGTGGGCTTCCAGGCGAGCGGGGTGAACGGGATCCAGTGGGATTGCGGAGGAACACTCATCAGCGAGAGATTCGTGGTGACCGCCGCCCATTGCTCATTTTCAAGGCAATACGGGTATGTCGTATTTAGTTTATAAATTCTAGACTAGTAGAGATTTAAAATCATGAATTAAAATAGCACGAGATCGATTTAATAGTTTTATTATTCATAATAAATAAAATTAAATACAAATAAATGGATCAATCAGAAAGATATACAATATACAAATATATATTTATCAAAAAAATATGTAGGAGCTGATTTGTGAATATTGAAGTTATTCAAACTATGATTGACTCAGAAGGATAAGATGCTGTGTAACAGAAGCCCCTAACTTCTTCTTGTCTCACGCGTGTTGTGTGTCGCAGTGTGGAGTGCCTGTTGTAACTAGAACACTTACAATGTTACAATTGTAGAGATCAGAATTCAAATCCACCGGCATCGACGCTAGCGACAGCGCTGTCGGCTACTGCTACAAGTCTGGCTCGATCATTCACCGCCATGCAGTCTCGCTGGTTTCATCGCTTCACAACGGCGGTCTTGCTGGCCCACGCGTGCCGAGGAAGACCTCCAATTCACTTCATAATACATGCACACCTTCTACATCTCTGCATCTCTTCACTCATTCTATTTGTCTGTCTTCTTTGTTCGATCTATCTTTGAAGCGGCTCGCTAGAGGTGCGGTTGAATGGCGATGTTGGTGGTAGGATGGTCTTCGGATAAGTGATATTCGTTGTTTGAGCAGTATCCGTCTCTGGTGCTAATGTTTCGTTTGCGTCTGATTATTGATTTGGGCCCTAATGGTTGACAGAAGAACCCTTACACGGTCATGTCGACGGGCGCGTGTAAAGTCGCCACATTCTGTAGTCTTTTTTTATAATTGATACATGTATATTGCAGTGACTTTGGAATAACTTTTGAGTTAAATACGTATTCTTAAAGGAGAAAAAATCTCAATGAAGATGAGATTTAAAGAGAGATGAGCTTACAAAATGCGGTGTCGTTTGGCATACCATTACAACCCAAAATAAGAACTCATGAAGGACATGAAGGAATAGGCACTCACCACCCATCCGGATTCTGCTGGCACTTTTAAAGATGTGGACTGTATATTCGCGAAGTCTTGAGATTTGTATAACGTACTAGTTAAAAGTCGCCAATTTACTGGTCGGCGGCGAGGCCGAGAAGGTGATTTCATATCTTTCAATTAAATATAATAAAAAAATAGCTTCATCTCTATGAGATATCTGTTATTTGTAGGTGAAAACACACTAATTGTGTGTTCTTGAACAAATTTAAATATTTCTAAACCAATTTTAGGTTAGAAGCTTTGAAAATGACGAGTAATTCAAATGCTAACTAATTTAATAGCTAATCTTGTTCTGATTCCAGTACGGAACCTTCCGTCTGCCGGCTCGGAGCCCACAACCTCGCCAGGCGCGAAGGCACCGCGCAGGACGTCAACATCAACAGAGTTATCTTGCACCCGAGCTACACCCTGACCAACAAGTACAACGACATTGCACTGCTGGAGCTGGTAAAAAACGTCAAGTACGTTACGTATTAAAAAAAATCTTTAATATCATCGTGGGGATGGCGATTCAAAGCCACCGTCACCATCGACGCTCCCAGCAGACAGACACTCTTTACAGTCATGGTCCTTCGTGATTGAGAATCGCGAACTCTATGAACTTCTGCCCTCTTGATTATTCTGCTATGAGGGATGTCACCAGAGAGCTGCCTGTCGGTTCGCAGCTTCTCCGAGCTATCTTCCCTTCTCGTAATATGCCGAAAATATCGAAGAATTCATCTCTGGGAAATGGTCGAGAGTCTGTTCTTGATCTTCAGTTCCTGCAGAATGGAGAAATTCGTGCGTCTTGACGTTCATGGTACGCGCAGCATGTGATACTACAAACTCTACGGACACCTCTCTTATTATTTGATATCTACTTGTAAATAATTGTTATTTTTATTTGTGTGACTTATCAATGCCTCATCATGCTTTCAACTTTAATCAGATGATTTGTTATAAACTAAACTTTTACTATGTACTCGTTGTTTCTTAATAAATACAGCTGAAAGCTAATGTGACCGAAAGCTCAAAATCACGAACCGCGAGTCAATCACTGATATCTTTGAGTCACACTCGCTGTCAGCGATTGAACATTTAAGAAATATCGTAATTCGTGATTCGTATTTTTATTTGATTTATATTTGGCGCAAGCACATATGAAACAAAAATATTCATGAAGGAATGACGTTATAATTTGTGATAAGCGCCATCTAGTGGATTTTGCCAAAACGTTTAACGCATTCGACCCGAAAAATAAAATCACACTGTTGTTTATCAGCGACTTTTTACCTAGCCTACTGAACGCCAAATGAACAATATACTACAATTAACATTTATTTTTTTAGGTCAAGAATAAAATTATATGTATACAGTATAAGGTAATTGCTGGGCTTACGATCTGTCTTCGGCTGTCTTATGTGATCGCTATATATACATATATCGTTCACCAATTCTCACCCCTCAATCTCCACATTTTATAATTATTATTTTTAAGTTGTATATATGTTAATACTCGCTTCGAGTACCACTACACCATCGCCATCTATGGACCAAATTAGATGATTCATTTTTCTTTTTTTAAACAGCATATACGTCATCACAATGAGAAAATTAATGATCAAATTTGGTCCATAGATGGTGTAAAGGAAACGTAAATCCTGCGCCGATAGGATCTACCGATTATGACGATTCCGGTCGTAAATCGGAATCGCCGCAAGGGGAGGGGAGGAATGAAATAAGCGACCCGGATATAATGGTCGATGATGGGTAGGGATTCCAGTCAAAGGACCAGTGATCTCGGAGAACCGGGATTCGGAAGAACTGCTCGCCTTACCTCGTGTGTGACGCCTCCGTCACACCTTCAGTCGGCCGCTGAGAATCACACAAACGGCACGCGGATGGGCAGATCTCCGCTCCCAATTGAAGACGGCGATATCACAGCTTCACCAGTGGCACACAAAACAACAAACGACAATCACTGTGCACACAAATCACGGGATCGTAAACAATACAGTGCTGGTGCACCGGAGCTGAACAAATCCACACCGCGAATGCTATCGCGGTGTCGCGGTCGAACAAGTATCGGTCACGTTGACGAGACAAGCATGGGGGAACAGATGGCGATGGTGTAGTGGTACTTGAAACGAGTCCACATACTGTTATATGATAAAATGTGGAGATTGAGGGGTGAGAAGGCGTCCGTTTCCGCTATTGCGGACTGTCCTAGTCTTCTATTAATATAGTACATTATTGTTTTCAGATTCGATGATAATATCCGACCCGCGTGTCTCTGGCAGCGGGATGACATCGACCGACCAAATGCGGTGGCGATAGGATGGGGGAGAATCGGCGACTGTAAGTATTCAAAAGTTCTAGAGAGGTCTACAACATAACACCATGTTCACGAATAAGATTTTTGAGAGATTTTCGACTCTAGACTATCTCCGAGACACGGATTTCGCTCTGAGCTTTCGCACACCGTGTCTCGGAGATTCGCCGTCTCGCGCTCAATTTCACACTCGTCACGAACTGTCGTGTTCCAACATTTGATACTGGCGGGATAAGGATCCCGTGGACTGAGTCGATTATAATATTGTTCAATTGACACATGGCAAATGGATCCGGCCTACCTCGCTCTAAAGCCATGGGTTGGACGTAGAGCCTCCAAATATTCGTGATTCCAACTATTCGAAAATCGAATAGTTAATGATAATATATTCGAAAATTTTTTAAAGAATAGTTTACTTCAGATGATAAATACAGAAATGTTTCAAATATTTCTCCAAAAATGTAAGATTCGCGATTAATAACTTGCAGAACTCCAACTCTTCGTGGAGACAGAGAGGAGTCAGTCTTCTCTCCATAGCTTTAGATATGTTTATATTACTTCATATCTCACACCCCGAGTGCAAGGTTTCTGTTCATTATTTTGTATATAACTTCTCGTCTGTCGGCTCGAGTATTTATGAAAGCTGAATACTGAAGAATGATAGAAAGCCACCTCCATCGTTGGCAAAACAATGTATTACAAGTGGTCGTTGTCATAAGGCAAATGCGAAAGATGTCCGACAAAGGCGTTTACATCTTTATTGTCCGACTTCCATATAGCCGATAGCGGCACTTCTGGAGAAAAAATCGTATACCTGAATGAATGAATGAATGCTCGCATGTGACTTCCAGGGTTCGTAAACCTTTGTTTCGTTTAAAATATTAAAAATCTTCTAATATAAATATGAGCGAATACTTTTTAAAGTATTCGAATAAAACCGGCGAATATATTCGGGGTTCGAATATTCGGATTGGAGGCTCTAGTTGAACGTCGTTTTCACCTCCAGTTGACTAGCACGTTTGTTGTGAAGAATCGAGAGATCGATGCATTTCCGGAACTGTTGAGGACACAGCTTCTTCTTGGTCCGAACGTAACTTGCGGCGCTGCTGTAGGACGGCAGAAAAATGGCACAAGGTCTTGTTCGGTGTTAGAAAGCATTTTATCCCCAGAGCGGGACAGGTATGTTAAGGTTTACTGGAAGGACAAATGCTCAGGAAGTGAACAGACACTATCATTCCGAAGTGGCAATGGAAGGTATTATTGAACTAGGCCTACGTGACGAAGTGCAACGCGCTGTTTTGAGTGTCATAGTTCACTTCTGTAATTGTACACAAGCAGTATCAGATGTTTCAACCTTACATACTCAGTTGGCACACTATTCTGTCCTCACGCGCAATTCTCGCCTAATCCACTTTCATACATCTTGTTATTGTGGCTTCTAACTGGACCATCTTTCAGTATCTGTTTTACCTGGTCGTGCCGAGTCTTTCGCGGACGTACTTCATTTCTGGTCCAATCAACACTAGCGTCATTTATCTCTTTCGCGATTCTCTCCTCATTCATCCGTTCCATATGACCAAACCACCTAAGTGATCCTTTCTTAATTTTAATCACTATACTGATCAGGTTTACATTATTTCTTCTGTCACATATACGCCTAAGTGATCTCATTTCTACTGCATTCAGCCTACTTTCGTTCCTCTTCTGGAAGCTCCAGGCGTCACGTCCAGGTTGACAAGTTCTCGTTAGATATAATTCCATTCAAAGCGCCGTTCACTTTATCTCCTGCAGTCACTCTCCTTTCCGTTTCTATCAAACATACTTCCCAAATACACAAACTCATCTACTTGTTCCAATCATTCATCACCTCCAAGTATTTAGCTTTCCTCCTTCTCGTATACCATCACTTTCCACTTGTTCCATCATGAGGTCGCTTTCCTTGCACACATCGTACATTCTACTGTTCCAATCTGGTCAATCTAAGTCTAGTTCAATCACACCTCACATATTTCAACAAATTACAAGTGGGCCACCTTGTATATTAAAAAAAAAACTGAAAAATAAACAAAAGCATGTTTTTAAACTGAAAATATAGAGTGGAAAGGGTAAGGAGGGAAGGGAAATGCGATGCAATATACACTATTAATGTTAATAGTTATTGAAAAGTTGGCGTAGTTTAATTTCAAAGAGAAGTGTCCAAGTTATTAGAAAAATTTACAGCATTATATTTTGACGTATTTACTACGGGATGTACTTTTGAGAAGTAAATATATTTTTACTAACGATCAAAACTGTTTTCGCAATTTTTTTTTGCTTTTTGGGGCTTAGGTCGGTGGTTAAATGAAAGAAATGTAGATTTGTGTTTACTGTGATGGATATAACAATGAAGATAGATAGAATTAAAGAGTGAATGAAGATGTAGAAGGTGCGCGTGTATTATGAAATGAAATGAAGCTAGTCGGCGGTCTCGCTCGGCGCGCGCGGGCCGGCAAGACCGCCGTTGTGAAACGATGAAACTGGAGAGACTGCTTGGGGGTGAATTATCGAGCCAGTCTTGTAGCAGCAGCCGGCAGCGCTGTCGCTAGCGTCGATTCCGACTGAGATGGCGGTGAATATGAATTCTGATCGCTACAGCTTTAATAACTTTATTTACTATAGTAAAAAGTTGTTACCGATCACACAACCGGTCCAGATAAATAATTCTATATTCCTAATTGGTGTAGTTTTGCAAAACTAAATGATTATTTTGTTTAACAGTCGGTGAGAAGTCGGACGTCTTGATGAAGGCGTTGCTGGACCTCGTAGAGTCATCTCGATGTCGGGAGAAGATCCGCCCCACCAAGCAGATTCCCCAGGGGCTTGTCGATAACCAGCTCTGCGCCGGCGGAGGCAAGAACGACACGTGCAGGGTAGAGTATTTTTTCCGTGTGTACCGTGTGCTAGGTTAGGATTGGAAGGCAGGCAGGATTATCTACTTACATGTGATGTAGTGTGCATCGGCTTAACCTTTACCATACTGTGATATAAAATACCCGAACGCGGCCATGCTGTCAACTCATGTTGCCGTAAATAATAGTTAGAAAAAATGTTTTTATTAGCTTCAATGGCACGAATTTACTCTAAATACTGAGCATTCATTAAGTCCTATAAAATGTGTCCTTCTTATCTCTCTTCATTTAATTACTGAGAAAGAGACAATTATATTCGTATATTTGTTGTCCTTTTAACTGTGAAAATAGTGTGTGATCTCTGTCTTTCATATCACAAATAGTATATTTACCAACGTATTAATTTCACAACGGATTGAATGGAAAAAATAATTATTTTAGTACGATTCCCTTTTCATAATTGAGTCATTCCTGAGCGCTAATATCTTCTTTAGGATTATCTAAAATATGAATTTTATGTTGCATGTATTTACAGAAATATTAATAATGATGGTAGACCTGTGTTAATTACATGGTTTGGGAAGGGTTAACCAAGGGACGATAGTTGGTGCGAAACTAAATTTAGACATGGATCTAGACGCCACAAATATAGTGTTCCGTATTGACTATCGTACTGCTTGCACACCAGTGTGAATCATGACGTGACGCCACTGGACATACACTTGATCAATATTTGTTTATAAACAAATAATAGATAGACCTGTCTTCGGCTGGCTTAAGCGATCACTTTACACAAACATAACGTTCACCATTCTCACCCACTAATCAATTACCATATTTATACAATTTTTGTAAGTTGTATATATGTGTTCGTATGTGCTATCTATGGACTAAATTTGATACTCATTTCTCTGAAACGGCACATATGTCACAACGAGAATCTAATCATAATTGAAAGCCGTGTAATTATCCATACTTCCGTATATTTTACATTAAATATAATTTAAAAAATAGCTTCGTCTCTATGAGATATCTATTATTTAATTAATAGCAGTGCCTTTGTATGTGAAAATTCAGTAATTGTGTGTTCTTGGACATGTTCAAATAATGTTAATATTTGTTTTGTTTGATCTCGACAACCCGATTGTGGACCAGTTACCTCCATTGCACCGGCAATGTTTTTTGTGTGATCTGTGATTTGCGAGCGCAGTGTTGTTGTTCATGCGTGCCGCGGGTGAACATTGACATCGCCGTCTTCAGTCGGGAGCGGAGATCGACGGCAGGGATCGCGTCATACTCAAAGTAAGGCGAGCAGTCCGGTTCCCCGAGATAGCTGATCCTTTTTCTAATTTCCTTTCCCTCACCGACCTCTAATAACCTCGCGAGACCCGGAGATTGCACAAATAGATATTCTCGGATCAGTACAATGCTGCTGAAGTAGGCTTCCAAACACCTGGTTCAATATATTGACAATAATATTAAAAACCCATTAACATCCATTTTTCCGAATTCGACACTAATCGCATAAACAAATAACGACAATAATTATTGAAATCACAGAATTGCCAGAGTAGTGATTTCATTTAGCGCTGAACTGCCGGCCTGAAAAGACGCGTTTCATGATCATTTTAGTTCCCACGAATATTGAATATAATTTAGATGAATCTGTGTTGAAAATGTTCTTCCCGCTTCCACAGGGGGACAGCGGCGGCCCGCTGACCATAACCTCCGAAGAGAACGGCTGCGTGTTCTACCTCGTCGCCGTCACCAGCTTCGGGTACAAGTGCGAGAAGGGTTCACCGGGGGTGTACTCCCGAATCTCCTCCTACCTGCCGTGGATAGAGAGCCAAGTGTGGCCGGATTCGTGAGGGGGCCGCCCAGTGGCTCCGGTTTGCGACAGACGATTTACTCCGCCCGCTAGAATGTGACTTGAAACCGTTCTCTAACTGATGACGTTTTAACCCTTCTTCTCTGATGATACAAACTGAATTGATAATGTGAATTTCACCGTAAATATACTAAATACAGAGTTCATATTTTAGCTATAATATATTTATGTATTGAATCAAATAAATACAGTATACGCAATAAGAAAAAAATATTTTCTCGAAGAATCTGACGTGAATATGTCAATACGTGTATGTGTACGCGCGCACAGGTGCGGACGGCGCAGTGCGCGGGGTGCCGGATGCCGGACGTCACTCAGTGCGGAGCGTGCGCTGGCCGAGTTAGACGTGTCTTACGCTGTCGTTCGTGATGATCGATGTTTTTTTTTTTTCTCATTTTCAGCACTTTTACACAATAATTGTTATAAATATATTCATTTTTAACGATTAATATAAGTACACTAATATTTATCCGCCATGAAAATCGTAAAAGTCCTACATGTACACTGAGTTTACAACACCGGAATGTGCGTTTTAATTTTGACCAAGCTACGATCAATATCGTCGGTGTGCTCGGTGCCCACTTCTGTTGTTCAGCCAGAGACGCCACTGGAGGTTTATCTGTCGTTTGCCGCCTTCTCGGCTCTCCGAAAAAAGGCGGCAATACTCACACACACACACACACACGTGTATATTATTATAAATCAGTAAACAAAGTGCAATGACATATATTAAACATTTTTAAAAAAATTATGCGACCCCGGTGACCAAAGGAAGGAACATATTCTTGTATATGTAATATTTTTTATTTCCTTGTTGTAGTATATTATATTCAGGTATGCACCCATAAAACACCGTGGACTAGATCTGTTACACCCTGTGAAAATGATTGATTCTAAATTATACAGGGTGGCCCAAAAATGTGAGAACGTTTCGTAAAATGCGATATAATTGCATCAAAATTTGTTTGACTATATCAACAAAAGCTTAAATAGTTTGGCCATCTTTGATTATTAATTTTCTTATCGTTTATATTTAGTTTTTTCGCAGAGGACCGTAGTCTGATCAAAAAATTTCCAATTGAAAAACAATAAAGCTCGGAGTATAGCTAGACACTACAGCAGGACGGAGCTCTCCATCTCACACGGGTAGAAATACAATCAACTTTTTCCGTCGTGAGAACGTTAATTTCATCGAGCCGGGCGTGCGGCCACCGAGCAGGCCAGATTTAAAGCCACTAGATGATGCAGTACAGGGTGTTCTGATGATTTCTGATTAACATTAAGAATTATAAATAATTTTATTATATTTTGAAATAACTCGTGTGTAGAAAGAGCTTTTTATTGGTGTATTAAGCATGTCTTGTGGGAGTCTGTTTTTTTAAAACTAAGAAGTATCAGATAGGCATGTGAATAATATCTCGCTTCTATTATTTTCTGCTATTAATTATGTTTAAATTTTATTTTATTGTAGAAATCTATGTGTTTTAAATATAAATAAACGTGTAATTAATGTACATTTTTGTATTTTTTTTTATCTCGTAACCCACCGCCCAAAAAGGTGAGTGACCACGCCGCCGAGAAAAGACCCGAAAGACACCCGAAGAAGGGGAACAATTAAGCTCGATTCAGACCATGTTTTCTTTATATAGGGTCTTTTAATAGGGACGCTCAAAATTTGTTAGGTTATAGCAGCCATGTTGTTAAAGTGACATCTGTCAAATTTATTGTCAATTGTTAAGTAGTATACGGCAAATCACCACGGAAGGTTGAACAACGTGTGCAAATCATCAAATTCTGGACATTCTGCACGAGCGATTTGAGGGCACGGTTATCTCGCGCGGCGGTGACGTGAACTGGCCACAAAGATCGTGCAATTTAACACCTTTAGACTTCTTTCTTTGAGGCTATCTTAAATCGCAAGTCTTTACGAATAAGCCGCAAACAATTGACCCCCTCAAAGTCAACATAACAAACGCCATCCAGCAAATTTAGCCAGATTTATGCGATAAAGTCATAGAAAATTGGACCTCCCAAATATGCCACCGAGCAAAGCCGCTGCGGATATTCGAACAACGTTATATTCCACACTTAATGCCTTAAAATATACTTTCAAATGAAAGAAAAATTGAATGAATATCTCACACACAACCTGTTTAACTTACATTTTCAAATCGAGCGTCCTTGTTGAAAGACCCTTTATAAATGTTAAGGAATCACTGTAAGGTTATGAAAAACGATAAATGACAGTACTTTGAAAAATATATATTTAACTTTCTTAAACAAAAAACGATACAACACTCTATTTATTTCAAAACGAAATATTTTATCGACCTGTTAGTCAGAATCGATATTCCCATCATTACAATTGTTGCAAACCACCTGAACCAAACTGCCAAACGGTTCTCGCGTGTAAAGGACTGGCAACGGCAACACTTCATCGATGCTGAGGATCTTTTCTTCTCGACAAATCGGTTCAACTTCCCGACCGTAATCCACATTGAGAAAAGCACTTATATCTTGCGGTAAATGTTTGACATCTGATCTGAAGATGAGATGCTCTTTCATCACGGTCGATGCCAAATTTTTTAGGAAAATTCTTCGACGCTTTGGAACCTTTCCTGGACAGGAAAATTTGAGCATTTATGCCGTCAATTAGAGTCCAAATATCAATGAATAACAAAAACTTGTAAGTGCACCCGGTACGTCTGTAGTTCAGAGAGACGCTGACCCTGACTAAGTGGTAAAAGTGGGGGAAGCGATGAGGCGCATTTGTCGGAAATTTTGTGACAGCGCGCCCGCTGGGAGGTTAAACAACAAAAAAGTGCGCCAGAAACGGGGGACCCACCCGTTCCCGGAACCATTGTGGAAATTTGCAACTTCTTTTATCGGTTCCGCACACAATGGTTAAGTGACGCGAATTCTACAATTAATAAAAAAACAAAAGCTAATATAAGAAGAATTTGAATTTATATTTTAGTTTGAGACAATGTAAAGGGTGTCCAGCAAAAAAAAAAAACTGCAATCTTATTTATACAAAATGGAGTATTTTTCCTGAAGATTTTTTCAAAATATTTTTCCTCTTGATACCCTCGTTTCAATATTAATTTTTCTGTTTTGCAGTGTTTCAATCATAGCGAGAATATTTTATTTATTTATTATATTATTATAATTCTTTTAACCTTTCCCAAACCGTGCTGTAACGCGGGTCTATCGTTCCAATTAAAATGCCTATAATATTTCAATAAATACACGCAACATAAAATTCATATTTTAGTTTGATTCAAAGAAATATTGCCGCATAGGAATGTCTAGTGAAATATCAATTATTATTTTTCAATTCAATCCGTTATCAAAAATACCATTTGTACCGTAGGTAAGATAAAATAGATCAAATATTAATTTCACAGTGAAGAGAATAACAAAGAAGGTTGTATTTTTCACATTTAATGGTCATTATTTCGAGAAAATTTATAGCACTATTTATTAGCCAATATAAGTGTTTTGTCTCATTGAAAATTCTAAAAAAACTACAACATCTTACGGTAACACGAGTTGACAGCATGGTTGCGTACGAGTATTTTATATCACGGTATGGTAAAGGTTAAAACCCTGTTTACTGCATTCCTAATATTTTTGATTTAGAAATATTAATAATAATAATGGTCTTCGTGTTTGTATGACAGACAACGGATGAACCTGTCTCCTTCAGTACAGACTTTGGTCTAGTTAAGAGACAGTGAACATCTCTTACATTATGAAGCTTGTTTGCCTTTTTTACGCATGGACATAAAATTTGCCTTTTTTACGCATGGACGCATTTTAAACATGGACATAAAATTTGTACGCATAATATGTACAAATTTTATGTCCATGTTTCTCAATAAATTCTCATTTCCCGTACGGAACAGATGCACCGCACTTTTCTCCGTGACGCTGTACGAGTAGGTGAGGCGTGCAGTGTCACGATTTGTCATCATAACAGGCCCACAATTTTTAACAAGACGTCATGTTCGTGATGGTTGGCAACCATGTTGATTAATCCTGTATAAGATCACCGACATTTCGGACATTAAACCACTTCCTGAGGTTACACAGCCAAGATAATCTCGCTCTACCTACATCACTAGCTCTGCCGTCTTCAACGTGGTCAACATCATCTTCAGACTAATTGTGGTGGTAGACAAGGGTGGTTCGCCGATCTCAGCTTCTCTCAACCGGCGATGATGATGAGGTGGAAAGAAATGAAACACAAAAGATGTTCAATCACGACACAGTCGAGAATGACTTCCCGCCTGCAGAATACCCTGTTTTTATTCAGATATATAACAATACATATAGTCATATTTGCAAGTACCTACACGGCGACAAGCCATTTTGGCGCCACGCCGAAGATTACACCTTTAAATTATTAACACGTGTCTTATCATATCAATTATATGGCGTCTCTGCCGCGACCTCGCAATTCTGTGCGATACGGTCAACCTTAGTTCACGACGACTTCATGTCGGTAAGGGTGAACAGGGTCCGGATAACTCCTGTGATAGAAGCAACCTTGGCCAGACGTTACGCGGAGAGAATGGCGATCGTCTCATGTAGACGACGCCAGATCAGAATTGCTGAATCGTTAATAAAAGGGTAGGGTGTGATTAAACTTGGCAATCACTAGTGCACCGTTAAATCAATGGTTCGCATGATATTTCCTTCGCTGACATGGGATAACGGAGGCAATCCCATATCGACATGGTATGACGCCTTTGACACATGTTGCGGTAGCAAACTTCTTACATGGCGACCGCAAACCAGAGGCGAGGATGCCGAAGCTAACCGACGGATCAGCGATAAAGGATCGACTAGATTAACGTAACTTTGTACAGTATTATTGACATATTTTAATGTTTGAGATAGAATCCATTGTTATCATAATGGTAAACTGTTAATGTTAAACCGGTAATGGTAACTGAGAATTAACGATGATCGGTAACTAAGATGCAATCAGTTATCGCAATCACAGTCAAAATAACGATTTTACCATCACTAGTCTCTTACCTATTATTTAAGTGTCACGAATGACATTTGGAAATCACAAGGGGGGGGAATTTCGTGGATGTAACACAATATTTGGAGGTTATAAACCACTGCCTGTCAATGAATGGAATCCCATATGTGAAGTCTTGTCAGCTACCTACTGCGTACACCTAGACAGAGTTGTATCCAGATCGTGTTACAGGCCGCACCTGAATATATTTATATTTGTAGAGTACCTGAATCTCTGTGTCAATTATAAATGTTCCTCAGTCAAAGATGGAAGAAGAGTACTATTGGAGGAAGTTACTGAGCATTCATGGCGTTGTGGATCCACAAATTCACGTCAACCATTGTCTAGCGGGTGGTATTGCCGATGTTCGATCCGCCAGAGTATGAATATAAATGAAACAATGTTATAACTCTACTCGAGTTCATTAGCACTACTCTAATTTAATCTGCAAGGTTTGTTTAATTAATCAGGTATTATTACATTTTCCCGTTACAACCACCCCTCCACCGTTCACCAATAACTCTTGTATCCCTACCACCGAAGCCTTACCTCCTATATCTATGTGTAGTCAGTTTGATACTTCACCTATCGATGAGAGTTTTAGTTTATCTCGAAACTCTAGTAGTGCTAATAAACTCAAGTAGAGTTATAACATTGTTCACGATGGAAACACTACAAACTCGACGCCGATTCTATCAAAGATACTTAGTTTCTCCCCCGGAGCACAAATTGGTCATTAACATTTCAATTAATACAAAAAAAAAAAAACTATTTAAGAACGTTCCCAAAAAAATCACATTTCTTACAATCCTTTTGAAACTTTGAATACGCATACTTATGAGTGTCTTTTATACGTAGAAATTTTTTTCAATAGTTCTCGCGGAGTTCAATTTGTAAATATTGACTGTTAGAATGTGCACATTTAACATACGAATCATCCCCCGATCGATGTTGTAGCGCACGTTTAATTGTAATTTTCTTACCGTTGTTTCGGAAAACTGAGAATCAATATTGATTGAAAATGTAACAAATATCTTTACGTAAAAATAACTAAAACGAGCGGCGTTCGTTTTGTTATAAAAAATGTTAAAAGTGAGCTACTTTTGAATGGTTTTGCCGTTTCCTTTTATAATTTGAATAGTGACAGATCTTTGAACTTCTGCGCGTGCGAGCGGAAGCGAAAAAGTACACTGCACCTCAACTATTTTCTATTCTATTCATAATAGTTCTATAGTAGTTTACATACGGAGGAATCTTCTTGAAGATTGAGTGCGACTGCTCTTTGGGAACGTCCTTAAAACAAAATAAACTTGAAAAAAAAACTATAAATATAATACTATTTGTACATTAAATTAATAATAAAACAAAGTCACAATAGTACAAGATGACACATGGTAAAAAATGACACGAATAAATATTATGTAGACGGAAGTGGGACCTTTTCACTGCCTTGCGGTACGGTATTAAACGTAATTTTTAAACTATCAACTTTGTTGACACGTCTAAAATATTACTCTCTTTGGGTTTTTCAGCCTCGTCGCTCTCCAAGTATTCGGAGAAGACCTTCCATTTGCCGAGGAGGATTCCTATGAATATCAACAAGCCGACGGTGCTGTTGGAAACAAATTTATCGGCGCAGTCCTTGGGATTCTCCGTGTCCAGTGTCGCTATCTAGAAAAAAAAAAAAAAAAGAGAAAATTAGTTTCTAAGACATGATTTTTTACATTCTGAACGAATCGCGCATCCCGCGGAATGGAATACGACGATTCCGGTCGTGGATCGGAATCGCCGCAAGGTATGTGAGGGAAGTAGGGAAACGTGGTACAGGATGAGGTCGGTGAGGACCGGTGAATTTCGGGGACTGCTCGCCTTACCTCGTATATGACGCCTCTACCCGCCGTCACCAGTGTTTTATGATCAGTGTGCCCAAATAAATTTTAAAATACGGTATAGTGAAAAATATATAATATAAAATCTAAGGAAAGGCAGAATTAAATATACTCGCAAACAAGCTTACCTGGGTTGCCAAGTGTACGCCCACCGAAGCCAGGCAGGCGTAGTACGGCCACGCCAGAGACGCGGCCATGCCGGAGCACGCGAGGCCGCCTATCATCCCCGCTCCGAACACGCTCAGCCACGCTTTAGTCTGCGGGCCGAACTTCAGGGCGGTGGACCGGATGCCGATGATTGCGTCGTCCCTTTTGTCCTGCGATGAATCGGTTGTTTATCAGTCAAATGGGCGCGTAAGAGTATCGTGGAGACCCTGAACATGCCGCAATAACAAAATAGACGATTTACGCATGGCTTAACGGTACAGCAATGCGAACGCTGCTCGAAACAAGTGACAGATTATCGATGATTTAACGAAGCACATTTTTATTTTTCAGAAATATCTGAAGATGTCAGCACCGTCAAAGTATTAGTAATCTTTTAGTATATGTTAAAGTATTGTATAAAATAGGCGCACTATGTGATCACGGACCATTTTAGTTGAATACCCAAACACACATTAAATCGTCAAAATAGACGACTTATGCATGATTTATCGCCTCTGATAGAGATAAAAGGTTATCTTGTTCAATATGGTTGTAAACTAATACATAAACTCCATGCATAACGGTACAGCAATGCGACAGCTGTTCGAAACACGTGAAAGATCATTGATATTTTTAAAGAAATACGATTTTATTATCCAGAAATTTCTGAAGATTCCTCTAGAGTGTAGTCGATAGGTTAAATGACAACCATCAGGAAGTGAACTTCACTCGTCTGCCTGCCGTCATTCCAACAACGAGCTCTAGATGGGCCTATCTATATCTCATTGATAACGATGACGTATACGTGTGAAGCGAAAGAGAAGAAAAACAATCACCTGATGCGCGTAGATGGTGTCGTACAGCAGGGTCCAGCTGACGCCGGCCGCGTACAGGGGCAAGCAGACCGCCGGGTCCACCTGTCCCTGGATGGCGGACCAGCCCAGGAGCGCGCCCCAGTTGAAGGCCAGCCCCAGCACGAGCTGAGGATAGTCCGTCACCCGCTTGGCCAGGGGGTACAGCACCACCAGTACTGAAACAGAAAACACGGTAAATTTGATACTCATAGTGAAGCTGGTAGCATGATTTGTATTAACTTGACTATAATAGGGGCGACACGCAAATAGGGGGGTCGCCTTATATTCGAGTCACGAACATAATGCGTAACAATAAATTCACTATTAGCGAAATTATCAATAGCCATCAGCCGGTTTAAGTGATCCCTTTACACAATGTAACGTTCACCTATTTACCCACATCTAACAAATTTTTGAATGTTGTATATATGTAATCATTTTTTTTTTTTTAATAGAGATGCGTACACGGAATACATGTCACATCAATATTCTTACTATTTTCAAACTAAGCTAAACGCTTGTGCTATGAAAATAGGACTAACTTGCTGGTGTCCTGGAACGAGGCGCGAACCCCCGACCACTAGATCGCAAGGCCAACGTCTTGACCACTACACCAACAAGCTACTCAAAGTAAATCATGTTGGAACAACTTCAATTATTTATTACCAACTACGCTGTCGCCATCTATGGATTTTTTTTAAAAATTTGATATTCATTATCATGTAACGGTATAGATGTCGCTGAAGCTGAGATTATTTTTTTTTTCAGGTCGTAAGTCCTGTAACGCCTGAGACTTCCATACTTCCCGTGTAAAAATAATAGCTTCGTCTCTGTGAGACATCTACATATCTTGACGACAATCCCTCGGGGAATAAATCCCAGTAATTGATTCCTACATAGATTTGGACATACTTAAAAATATCGTTATTAATAGTGTTCAAAACTTGGCAAGTGAACGGCGCTTTGAATGGAATTATAGCCAAGTCCAAGTGTCAATGGGACTGATGACGTGTATATATTTATTTACGTATTGGTAACTATATAATGCATATGTAAAAATGTGGTTGGACCGTGTCCGTCTCACTAGAGAAATTCTGCATTAAGACGGGCACAGTTTACAAGCAAATTGTACAATTACAAAGTGGACTTTCAAATAAATCATTATGAAGAAATTTGTGACAACAATTATTAAAGGTTCGGGTGAGTGCACCAATACTAGCTCTACTCATATTACGAATCCAAGTTTTCATTTCTAGTTTCAATTCGATTGAGCTAAATCCTATTAAATAGTTTAGGTCCAAAATATTTGTAGTACCTTTGGCCGTACGTTGTATGCGCTCTCGAGATTTGTAGGTTATGTATATTTGTCCGTGTGGTAATTGTTAGCGCCGTTTAACGCACTCGTATACGCACGTCGTTTATGTGCGATTATTAAAATTTAAACCTAGTATCTCCTTCTATTTCTTTTCCTAACCTGTCCCTTTGCGCACGAGGAAGAAGAAAAGAGGTCGCCGCCATCAACACTCTCGAACTGCAACGAGCCCGGTGTGTGCTAAGAATTATATACGGGCTAATCTGCTAATGCATAAAAACAATCCTTATTGCGCGAGTGTTAACAGTGCTTGTTACACATTCTGCGCCGCATGTCTTGCGGTTGGAAAGGAGAGACAATTGATCCAGCATCGGGCAGACCGAAAAAGTAAGCGCCTCCTATCTTCCAATATATCCATCAGTAATTATAATTTGAGTTGTTTTAAAAATGTGTCTGTTTGTGTTTATATATGTAGTTAAGAGCAGAATTAGCATATATTTGTCTTATATCTCCGAGAGCAACAACGACACATTATCAAAGATTCTACATGTTCTTAGCTCCGAAACTGTACAACACACTCAGCTCCGTTCACTTCTAATAAGATTACACAAATATGGACCCAATATATAATCCAATTGTATTCCTGTTCAATCTTTATCTTTCTTGAATTAAATAACACCACAACGGCACGAAAAAAACTGTCTACTTTAACACAAACTGCAGTCTAGCAAAGTAGCCAGGACAATGCCGTATATATCAGAGGTGGAGTCTACTCCATCCCACACAATAAACTACTTGCAATGTAATTGTATCTTATGTTTATCATGTTATATTATAATATATTTACCTCTGTTACAACAAAAAAATGTATGTCAATAAAGTCTAATAAATCAAATTTATTAAAACTTTTGTCAGTGCTCGTTGTCATGGGGTTTTGAGGATAATAATACAGCAATTATACCATGCTCTCTGATTGATTGATTGACAGATTCCCTTTAGGTGAACACACTTTTCATTCAAATTAGATTTGGTACAATTATACAATGTTTTACATTTTATAAACTGATATTTCTTAATAATCCACGAATAATTTTGATCTCATTCCTTTCCATTATTTTTTCTCTTAAAAAAATAGAAATGTACACGGAATTAGCGGTGGTTCATATTTATGTCACGGTGATTCTTAACCGGTCACTATCACTCGATATTATAATAACCGACTCTACAGAGTCGATCGAGTATCGTAAGACACAAGAAATATCGCTGACGATGATGGATCATCATCTACGACATTCACTAATAACTGAGGATTGTGATCTCCATGAACTCCCGCCCTCTTGAGTATGCTCCCCTACGTTTCTCTACCACCCCACCAGAGAAGTGCTTGTTGCCTTTTTCACTCGGTCGGTCCAACGGGTGGGGGATGTTCATCTTCCTCATCGTCCTTCAACGTAGCCCACCACAACAAGTTTCTCCGAGCTGTCTTCCCTTCTCGCGCTCGCAATTAATCAATTAAAGAAAATAATACTAAAATTTGAAACAAGCACACCATTAAGGTTTAAAAATATCCCTAAATGTAACACCAAACACTATCAGCAAACCAAACACTAATATATATTTATTTTGAAATAGCTGTGAAGAGTCCGCCATATTTAATAACCATCGATTCTCATTTTTACAATCGGAGAGCGAAATGAGTTTACTACGGGATGTATTTATATATAGTTGGCTTATACTAGTATGGTAATATTTTACTTATTTTCAAAAAACAGCACACGTTAGCCGACAAATGACAAAGAATCAACATTATAACTCACTCATGCTGGAAGCGCCCAAGGCGACGCTGTACCAGTTCAACTGGAGCAGTATCGACAAGCCGACAGTCAGCTGGCCGGCCAGGAACACCACGGCGGCTTTCTTGCCCATGGCCCCGCTTACCAAGGGCCTATTCCTTGTCCTTTCTACCTGAAAACATAATAAATTATTTATATATTATCGTAGTCTATCGTATCCTATATTTTTCAGTGATTTCTGACACATCTATTCATACAACATTATGTCGTCTGAAGTTTCAGATTTCACTACCGTGTGTGAGAATTGGAAAAATGTCCTATAAATATCAAGGAGAACACATTCTTATTGTGAAGTTGTAATAGGTCTGTGATATGTTAAATACTAATTAAATGTATTCATTAGAAAGATATACGTATAAAATCAATTTTATCGAAAAATATTATTGTCGCGCTACCGGGATTCGAACCTTCATTGGAAACACCTTTATTTGCTACCCTGATGTCACTGTCCCTTGAAGTACTTCGCACCTGCTATTTGAAAAGTTCACTATTTTTCGTAAAATAATTTCAAGTCCAATCTTAGACATATAAATATGTCACCTTGGCGTCTATATCCCGGTCCCACAGGTCGTTGATGGTGCACCCCGCACCGCGCATCACCAGCGCGCCCGCCAGGAACAGCCCGAGCATGTGAAGGCTCGTGGCCGCCGCGCACGCGCCGGGGCTGGTGGCCAGCAAGATGGACCAGCCGCACGGCCAGAAGAGAAGCCATGTACCTGAAAACGATTTGATCTTATTGAAAATTGATCGTTTAGTCTCTTTTGCATATATAATAATACAATTTCGCTATTAAACTGAGATATTAAATATATTTATTAAGGAGAACACATTCTTATTGTGAAGTTGTAATTATTCAGAACAGACGGTGTGTGATGTTTTAAATACTAAATTAATGTATTAATTATAAATATATACATATAAAATCAATTTTGTCAAAAAATATTGTTTTTGCATCACCGGGATTTGAACCTGGATCTCTATTTCCAATATGAAAATTACATTATTCCAACTTTACAATAAGAATGTGTTCTCCTTAATAATATAAGTTGTATCAATGTGTCCAAAATTTAATAAAATTGATAATTCTGGCATCTGCTATCAGATTACTCAAAGGTATTTGAGATTCCGTAAAAATAATGTAGATGGCTTTCAGATAATGGAACGACAGATGTATTAATTTGAAAAAGTGTAACATATATATGTAGTCATGAAAAATACTGGCGTTATAACACAATTGGTAATGTACTTCCCCGGATTGGAAATAGAGATTCAGATTCGAATCCCGGTGACGCGAAAACAATATTTTTCGACAAAATTGATTTTATATGTATATATTTATAATTAATACATTAATTTATTATTTAAAATATATTCTATATTACGCATCGGTAATACAAGTTTTCAATAATTTTACAAATACACAATCACTCACCAATCGGTTTGTCCAATCGCATCAATTTTATATAGGGATCTGCCTTAACTCTAGCGTCGGTGAACTTCTTTGGTAACTTTTTAAAAATTGAAAATCCGCCACCGTTTGCTATCTCGTCTTTCGAAATGGCGGCCCGCCCCTCGGCGAGACGGCCCGTCTCCCCCGGATCTCGCCCGTCTTCCGGCGGTATACCCGCAGAGAGGAACTTTTGTTTTTTGCTATTGGCTACACTAGAATTAAATCTCGCTTGAAGACTATTAAAAAAACACATTTTATTTAAACTATTATCACCGGATTTAAAATAAGAGGTATTTAATAATGAACTAGAATCGGTTAAAAATATTGGATGGCAAGATGCACGCGTCGACATCTTTTTCACGAGGCGTCCACTGTCGTAATGCGTTCTGTTGGGTCGTAAAAGACCGACAGAACACGACAATTGGAGCCTTTGAGAGTTTTTCCACATGATGAGACGAAATAGCTTCCTTATCTCGGCCCGTCCATGATCCAATCTGCAACAGAAGAAGAGTCATAAGATTAGTGACGGTTAAGTTATTATTGTGTTAAATTTTTAACGACGATTGGTAATTCTCGGAGCAATGACTGGTACACTAGAAAGCAAACCTCTAACAGTTAATAAACAAACTATAGATAACAATATTTGAATATGTCCAAGAACACACAATTACTGGATTTTTACCTACAAAGGCACTGTTATTAAACACAAATCAGATATCTCATTTAATGGAAAGATATGGAAGTATGACTAATTACACGGCCTACGAGTCTCCAATCCGAATATTCGAACCCCGAATATATTCGCCTGTTTTAAAAAGTATTCATAAAGTATTTGTTCATATTTATATTATAAGATTTTTAATATTTTTCTAAACGAAACAAAGGTTTACGAACCCTGGAAGTCATATCCGAGCATTCATTCATTCATTCAGGTATACGATTTTATTCTCCATAAGTACCGCTATCGGCTATACGGATGTCGGACAATAAAGATGTAAACGCCTTTGTCGGACATCTTTCGCATTTGCCTTTTTTTTAAGTCTTCCGTTTATCTTTACGGTTTTATGACGACGAGCACTTGTAATACATTGTTTTGTCAACGATGGAGTCGGCTTTCTATCATTCATCTTTAGTATTCAGCTTTCATAAATACTCGAGCCGACAAACGAGAAGTTATATACAAAATGATGAAAAAAAAACTTGCACTCGGGGTGTGAGATATGAAGTAATATAAACATATCTAAAGCTATGCAGAGAAGACTGACTCCTCTCTGTCTCCACGAAGAGTTGGAGTTCTGCAAGTTATTAATCAGAATCTTACATTTCTGGAGAAACATTTGAAACATTTCTGTATTTATCATCTGAAGTAAATTATTCCTTAAAAATTTTACGAATATATTCAAATATATTATCATTAACTATTCGATATTCGAATAGTTGGAACCACGAATATTTGGAGGCCCTACTTACGACCCGTCTTCGGCTGGCTTAAGTGATCACTTTACACAAATGCAACGTTCATCATTCTCACCCGTTAATCAATCCACATATCTGTCAAATTTTTGTAAGTTGTATGTTTGTTACCATGTGGAAACACTTAGAGTACAACTACACTATCGCCATCTATGAACTAAATTTGATATTCATTTCCCTGAAACAGCATAGATGTCACTAATGAGAATGTAATTATTTATGCAAATATTTAAAACAATATTCTTTATCTGTAAATTGTAAAAACCATTTTTTTTAAATATATTTTTTATAAAATAGCTTCGTTTCTATGAGATATCTGATATTTGTTTAATACTAGTGCCTTTGTGGGTGAAAATCTAGTAATTGTGTGTTCTTAGACATGGTCAAATATTGCTATTATGATTTATAATCTTAACTCTTATATTAATTTTCTTATGTTTAATATTCCAACGTCATTTTCAGTGTCACGCGTGATCATTTCAAATTTCCCTAGAAATATACGAATTAGGTGGAACGGCAGTAATTTTTAATGAAAACTTGTCAACCGAGGTAAGATTATAGATGTAGTCAGGCCAAAGTAATAATTGGTCGTCCCTTTAGATATCCATCAGATCTTATATTCAAAGAGTACAATGTCCTAGATACAAGACAAATCTTTATGTCGAGACTCGTTCAATATTTCCCTGCTAACAACAACTCTCCTCAAGCAATAAATCATGCGCACAACACAAGACAAACAACAAACATCTACACGCCAGTTCCGAGAGCAACAATGACATTTTATCAAAGATTCTACATGTTCTTAGCTCCGAAACTATACAACGCACTCAGTACCAACTGGAAATTGTATATTTCCAATAAGATTACACAAATATGGACCCAATATATGATCCAATCAGGTAGAGATGAATCAGAAGCATGGCTATCCAACATTCTAATATAATTTATTCACTAATAATCCACTAGTCCTACAACACTCCCACTACAAATATTTTTATTTTATTTTTACTTTTCTATACATATTTGTAATTCTCTTTTTATTCCTGTCGATGACTTAAATAACACCACAACAGCACGAAAAAATAAAAACTGTCTACTTTATCACAGACTTCAGTCTAGCAAAGTAGCCAAGACAACGCTGTATATATCAGAGGTGAAGTCTACTCCATCCCACACAATAAACTGTGAGTAATGTCTTGTGTTTATTATGTATGATAGAAACGGAAAGGCTGAGAATGATATTTAAAGGAGGGTGACTGCAGAAAATAAAGTGAACGGCGCTTTGAATGGAATTATATCTAACGGGAATTTGTTAACCGAGGCAAGACTAGCAGTGCACAATGGAATCCTGGTACCGACACTGATGTATGGAAGTCAAGCCTGGAGCTGGCAGAAAAGGAACGAAAGTAGACTGAATGCAGTGGAAATGAGATCACTTAGGCGTATTTGTAGCAAATCTGTTTATAAAGAATGTAAAGCTGATGTTAGTATAGAGAGTAAGATTAAGAAAGGATTACTTAGGTGGTTTGGTCATATGGAGGAGAGAATGGTAAAAAAGATATATGACGCAAGTGTCGATGGCACCAGAAATAGAGGACGTCCGCAGAAGACTCGGCACAACCAGGTAAACCAGATAATGGAGGATGGTTCTGTTAGAAGCCTCAATAATTGGCGAGCTTGTATGAGAAGATGTATGAATGTGGATGAGGCGAGAATTGTGTGTCAGGACAGAAAAGTGTGGCGCTCTATCCTCTCTGCCTACCCCCACGGGAAAACGGCGTGATGGTAAGTAAGTAAGTATGTTGGAGTGACACGGCAGAGAACCGCAGAGTCAACGGGAGACCTTCGACCAGCAGCGGATCGGAAAAGCTGATGATGACTTGCAAACCTGATTTCAGCGCAGACTTTAATCTCGTAAAAGACGTCTCGGCAGTTCGCGGTCGGACCAATCTGCGGTCGGCAAATCTTGACAGAAAATAATTTCTTAAAACGTCAACCAATCACGGCACGGCAAATGCGAGAGAGAAAAAAATCGTACAATTTTCATTTTAAAACCGCGAAATACGCGAAACGCGTCATCCGGACGCGCTGCGCATAAAATAGATGCGATACATTTCACTGTCACAAAAGGGATACGAGGTCTTTCAAAAGCGGTGCAAAAACGCGACGAGTACGAAAAAATATTAGTGCGAAAATACTTTGTAAACAGATGTTACGAAAGACTCGGCGCGATAACCTAGCAATTGTAACACCGGCCCGCGCGATATTTACTTAAATAACATATTTAACGATAAGCGGAGAATCGCACCTGCACTTAGACAACGAGTCAGCACCTTTGCAATACGTTTATTGGACCTATCAAAGTTCTACCATCGCGATAATAATAATATTACAATTTTATTTGAAGGTTAACAAGATTTTATATTCCACAATTCGTATTTGACAGATGGAGCGAACAGCCAAAGTCTGCGGCGACCAAAGGTATGTGCACTTGTTTTTTTTGATACATTTCTGACGTCATCGCCGCGTCAACCAATGGGGAACTTTTTTTTTAATACGACGCACCTTTTAAAATGTCGCGTTCATATTTTTAGCGTGTCTGTGATATGTTTATTGGAGCAAGGTCAACAAGGTTTCATCACGCTTTATGTTCGTAATCAGTGGCGTAACGTAAGAAAATTAAGGACCATGTCTTCCATGAAAATAAATAAAATAAAATTTTTCGCGTTTTTTACGAAAATGTGGGTTTTTATTATAAATTTATTTAACGTAGATTTGACTATTTTTAAACTATTACTACTTACTTACTTACTTACCATCACGCCGTTTCCCCGCGGAAGTAGGCAGAGAGGATCGAGCGCCACACTTTCTGTCCTGACACAATTCTCGCCTCATCCACTTTCCACCATCCTCCATTAATTGGTTTACCTGGTCGTGCCAAGTCTTCCGCGTCCGTCCTCTATTTCTGGTGCCATTCATACATTCGCGTCATATATCTTCATTCTCTCCTCATTCATCCGTTCCATATGACCAAAGCACCTAAGTGATCCTTTCCTAATCTTACTAGTTATACTAACATCAGCTTTACATTCTTTCTTTATTTCTTCATTATTTACTCTGTCATAAATAGATTTGCCATAAATACGCCTAAGTGATCTCATTTCCACTGCATTCAGTCTACTTTCGTTCCTTTTCTGCCAGCTCCAGGCCTCACTTTCATACATCAGTGTCGGTACCAGGATTCCATTGTGCACCGCTAGTCTTGCCTCGGTTGACAAATTCCTAAATGTATTAAATAATGTACAACTAATAAACTGAACGTTATTTGCCACAATTAAGAAAATACAAGCATTGACCATTAAATTAATTTTAATATTGAAAGTTCTTACCTATACGAAATATATTTTTTTATAATCTTGAAGCCAAGATTACGGAGACAAATCTGTATTGAACCAAATTAGAAAAATGTTAAAAATTAATAGAGTTATAAACCATTCAATGCGCAGTACGTATGATCAATTCTCAACGTTTTTAACCATACCGTGATATAAAATATTTGTACGCAGCCATGCTGTCAACTCGTGTTACAATAAGAAATTAGAGTTCTATTAACATTTGAAATGTGAAAAAATGGTCAATGCCATATATTATATTTTGTCTCCCTCGTTCGCATCTGCGGTACGGGGCTACCCAGTGCATTAATTAGAGTGAAACAAATAAAAAACACAATAACTTAAAGATAAGATACAAGGGTTTGATATCGACACGTGAAGGTGTATGTACCGCGCGAATGCCACTGGACCGAAAACAATATTTTTCAATATTATAAGCTTAGAAATTTAAAAATCAAAAAAATGACAAAATTTTCGTCACTATTTCCGTGAAGATTACAAAAAATAAGAATGAAATCGTTTGCATAATTAGTGAGTTATCGAGTTTAAAGCGATCTATGGGGAATGTGAATACCCCGCTTAGGGAAGGCAAGGTTAAAAGTATTGACACGACCTTTTAAGCTCCTGTCTGACGCGTGCTACGCCAATGTTATAATGAAGATTGTTAATTTTGCAATTTGCATTTGATAGATAGAGCGAAGAGCAAAAGTAATCAAAGTCAATCAAAGTTAAGTGATTTTTTTTTACAATGCATTGCTGACGTCATTGTTATCAATCAAAGGGGACCTTGTAATGGTCAGGGTTACGACGCTCCTTTTTAAATGACGCGTTCATATTTTTAGTGGTAACGGTGTACGGTATAACTTGAGACTGCGTTGTCAAATTGTCATATAAGTATTTTTTTGTGACAAAATTTAATAACGATAGTGTTTATTCCAGCGTGATTTTTTTTTACATTCGCCATACAGATAATACATTTTATGTTATACATTAAGGTTATGAAATAATTATAATGCTATGAAAATGAAAACCAAGGAAAATATAAATAAATAAAAAGAATAAAAAAAAGTTCACACATACATACACACAAAATATAATTATTACATATATAACTACTTCAGTCACGGCCATTGTTGAGTATGTAGCTATTCTGTAGGTGCTGCCGTTCTCTGGTCAGGGAACCAGCTTTCCATGAGAGAGCTGCTTGCACTAGACTTGCCGAGCTCCAGCCGCAGCTTTACGCCCGAAACTCAATGTCTCAGAAGCGGAACGAATCCATGTATACGACCTTCGGTAAACATTGTAGATGCGCTGCAATAACGCGCCAATCCAAACAGATTCTGTGTGAGTTGTTGTACTGAATTGTACGTCACTCACTTGTATTCCGAGCAGAGCTCGCAGGTATGCATGGTGGTGAAGAAGGATTTAAACAGGATGCTCTTCAGCTCCTCACTGCATCGGTAGAAATGCCGTGATAGCATATTTGCACGGACGCTCAACTGTTTCCTCTGCCGTTCTATATCACCATCGTCTTGTCCATCTTCAATGAATATATGGCCAAGGTATTTGACCTTATTGTCGTCCCGTCCAGCCACATGGGAGGGATATTATCTGGCCCTTTTCCATATTAGAACGCCACTATGTCTTTCACATGAAGGGAATTTTTTTTAAAGGTTTAGAACTTTAAAATGAAATAAAATACATGGTATAGGCTTTGTTGGAAAGATTATTTAATACCATTAGTGTTTAAATATGATTTCGCGGCTGGCTCCAATATACCAAGATCTGGAAGTACCGTATAACACGACGAATGTTGGCTTCCAAGAGTAGACTCCACCTCTGATATATACAGCGCTGTCCTGGCTACTTTGCTAGACTGAAGTCTGTGATAAAGTAGCCAGTTTTTATTTTTTCGTGCTGTTGTGGTGTTATTTAAGTCATCGACAGGAATAAAAAGAGAATTACAAATATGTATAGAAAAGTAAAAATAAAATAAAAATATTTGTAGTGGGAATGTTGTAGGACTAGTGGATTATTAGTGAATAAATTATATTAGAATGTTGGATAGCCATGCTTCTGATTCATCTCTACCTGATTGGATCATATATTGGGTCCATATTTGTGTAATCTTATTGGAACTATACAATTTCCAGTTGGTACTGAGTGCGTTATATAGTTTCGGAGCTAAGAACATGTAGAATCTTTGATAAAATGTCGTTGTTGCTCTCGGAACTGGTTTGTAGATGTTTGTTGTTTGTCTTGTGTTGTGTCCATGATTTATTGCTTGAGGAGAGTTGTATGTAAATATTGAACGAGTCTCAACATAAAGATTTGTCTTATATCTAGGACATTGTACTGTTTAAATATAAGATCTGACGCATATCTAAAGGGACGACCAATTATTACTTTGGCCTGACTACATCTATAATCTTATCTCGGATGACAAGTTTTCATTAAAAATTTTGCTTCAGATTCATCTCTACCTTATTGGGTCCATATTTGTGTAATCTTATTGGAATTAAACGATTTTCAGTTGGTACTGAGTGCGTTGTATAGTTTCGGAGCTAGGAATGCCTATGATAAGAGCCGCCGTCTGCCGATCCTTGATCTAGGACCGCGATGCTCGGATATATCGATCGAGAGGGAGAGTGAGAAATGTGACACGACTCAAGACAGTGGGTAAATGATTACGATAAAAATATTTCAATCAATTTATTTTCATTATATCAATATCAAATAACAGATTTCAATATAAATTGAAACTACAAATCTAATCTGCATCTATACATTATTTAAACATATAATTTTAATATCAAATATGTTGTTAGCGTCTACAGCTATAGGAAATAATCAAATATAACAATAATATGTTTCAAACCTCGGAAAACACAAGGACGTTGCCATTTTAATTTTGTAATTGGTCTATCAAGTACGGCGTAGCGGCCGCACGGTCGACCTTTACAACGCAATCACACACGCGTGTGCAGGATTAACAAAGGAATTGATAATCGCACACAAGGCAAGTGCACACGAAATGATACAATTACCTCACAATAGCTTACATGTCTTAAAGAAAGCTTAGCTATATCAAGTTAGGTTATTAAATACTAAGAGTATTAAGCTGACTGTGTGCAGCTGTCTAACGGACTTACCGTCACACTGTTGGGGGTAGGCAGAGAGGATAGAGCGACACATACTTCTCCTCTTTTCACACAAGCTCATCAATCAATGGCCCATCTGATTTACCTAGTCTGCTGGTTGCGTCGATAGGACACTGACCTTTCCCGGAACCGAGTTTTCGCTCATGTATCGGTTCCTCTCAACAAAAGCGAGAAAAGTCTAACTTTTGTGAATTTATATGCAATTATTAAGGAGAACACAATCTTATTGTGAAGTTGTAATTATTCAGAACAGACGCTCTGCGATATTTTAAATACTAATTAAATGTATTAATTAGAAATATATACATATAAAATCTATTTTATAGAAAAATAATGTTGTAGCGCTACCGGGAAAGGTGTATTATCCAACTATGTTACAGCACAGTACTTTTGATGGCAAATTTTCGAATCTATATGGCTTTCAAATAATGGAACGATAGATGTATTCATTTGAAAAGTGTAACATATAGGTTCAAAAATTTGTCATCAAAAGTACTGTGTGCCGTAGAATAGTTGGTTAATGCACCTTCCCTGGATTGGAAAGAGATCTAGGTTCGAATTCCGGTAGCGCAACAATTTTTTATGATAAAATTGATTTTATATGTACAGAGTGGCCCAAAAAGTGAGAACATCTCGTAATTAATTATAATTCTTAATGTCATTTTTTTGTGCACAATATTTAGCTAATCAGAAATAATCAAAACACCCCATACTGCATCATCTACTGGGTTTAAATCTGGCCCGTTCGGTGGCCACACGTCTGGCGAGATGAAATTAACATTCTCACGACGGAGAAAGTTGATTGTATTTCTGGCCGTGTGAGATGGAGAGCTCCGTCCCGCTGTAATGTCTAGCTATACTACCGGGCATTGTTTTGAAACTCTTTGATCATTTTCATCATTCCGGGCGACAATTTGAAAAAACCAAATATAAACAATGGGAAAATTAATAATTAATAAAAGACGGCGATCGAAAATTGTCCAAATAAAACGTAAAATATTTGTAAGTAAGTAAATTAATAAACTATTTAAGCTATTGTTGATATAGTTAAACTGATTTTCATGTAATTATATCACATTTTACGAAATGTTTTCACTTTTTTTGGGCCACCCTGTATATCATTCTAATTAATACATTTAATTTGTATTTATACGCAATTATTTAAGATGTTATAATGTAGAAAAAATACGAGATATAAGTTTGTGAATTTTAAAACTACACCTTTCAACCCCTAATGTGACAATTAACATACTTCAGACAGACAGACAGACAGTCCACCCTTCAAGAGTGATTTGTGCCATTAAACAAGTTAAAACATTATTTCATAGAAAGAAGTACAACAATATTATAGAATAGGGAATATTATATTATAAGGCCGTTCAAGAAATTTACTATCATATAGATTAAATGTGGCGAGTTGAGGGAAAGAACACGAATGAATGAATAACCGGGAGTTGAAAATCACCATTGACGAGATTACTGTAAAAAAAAAACCTGCGATCCGCAACGGACAGGCAAAAAAGACACGGTTAAGGGTTTCCTCCTCGGCGCCGAACTCACGCATCGGGGAGTCTATTATATTCAATCTGAACAAATGTGAGGCTACCTGGCAATGCCCAGTTCTCACTCTAGAGATATTTGATATTGTTCTTTTGAGACTTTTCTGAAGGAATAGATCTTTGGATTATTTTAAGCCGATTACTTTTGTGATTGTTTGGATCCATTAACATACGTGTATAAAGTTACGACAGTTTACACTTGCGTCATGTATCTGTACATCTTTCCCACTCATCTCATATCAAACCAGCAAAGTGATATTTTTTAATTATATTCTACTATGCTAACATCAGCTATACATTCTCTCTTAATTTATTCGATCTTTACTATGTCATAAATGGTTGCAGTTATCTACGTGTGCACTCATCACCGTGAGTATTCGTCTTGTGTGCAGTTATCATGGAATCTAACAGTTTAACAGTAGGTACTCGATTAGTAGCTTGTATAATCTATCGTTGCTGGCTACGCAACGGCACATTTATTTGTATATTCTTACGAAAAGCGTAGTCGGAGCATTATATCAACGCCACAAAATGTCCAGACGAACATACGTCGTTCTGGGAGATTCTGAAATACTCCGGGAAGGATTATAAATCTGAAATAAATAGGCTGTACAATTGGCAAGTAGACATTTGATGAGATATTATGTAGTGTATAATGAAATGAGTTTACTATTAGGAGGACACATTCTTATTGTGAAGTTGTAATTATTCAGATTTAAATATGAATTTGAAAGATATACACATAAAATCAATATTGCTGTCGCTACCGGGATTCGAACATGTATCTGTTTACAAACCGGAGAAGGTGCATTATAAAATTATGCTACAGCAACAATATAGTAAGGATATATAATAATATAAAATAAGGTAGATGGCTCTTTCAAATAATGAAACGATTAAATGTATTAATATCAAAAAGGTAACATATAAATTCGAAAATTTGTCGCTGTAGCATAGTTGGATAGAATCCCGGTGGCGCAACAACGATATTTTTCGATAAAATTGATTTTATTGATTGTATATCTGTTTAATTAATATATTTAAATGAGTTTACCATCAAACGTCATCGCATAATGTAGCTTAGACATTAAATACCATTAAACCAAACTATCATAATTCGTCACAAATATGAATAATTGCGTGATTTGAAATGATTTCACCAAAGTAAACATGTCACTGACCGTACGCCGGGTATGAGTCACGAAAACTAACAACAACTATCGAATGAAGGAAAGCATTAGATTTTGGACACGATCGTGCAGGGAAGGGCAGCAGGACTGCATAACCTCGGATAGTGGCTCAATGTCGGCGATCTTGAACCGGGCAAATCAGCCTTCTGCTATTTGGAACACGAATAAGAGGAAGAAACATTTCACTGATCTAATATTAAATTGAGTTGAGTTGTGAATTTCTATAGAAACATACGTAGCAGAGTCACCGCCGGAACATGAACCCGAGTCTTTCTATTACCGGCAGGCTGCTGTCCCAGCTGAGCCTTGTTAGAATCATCAGATTTGTTACATACAGGTTGCAACAGACTAAATCTACAATATTTTTCATACTAAATTGTAAATTATTATTGTATGAGATTTAAGTTTACATATTTGGAAATAAATATTAACAAAATTGTCCCATTATTATTCTATATTATTGCTTCGGGTCCTGAATTGTCTAACAAAATTCAATAATCTTTTAATTTTTGTAATAATCATACGAGGCGCGTTTTTTAAATAAGTACCGTTGCCGGATATTCCCGGCGTAGCGCTGCTGTCGCCACGCAATGTCAGAGACACGCACAGCGTGGCCATCTCGTAGTGAGTGGTTGAAATGTTCAAGACAATAGATCAGCCCGCCGACTGCGATTCGTTTCTTGAATACACGAAACATAAACCAGCTGTCAGTGTTCTGATTTGGCGCCAAGTGATTTCCGTCTTTTCCTTCATCTGAAGTGGTTCCTTGATGTCGAGCGTTTTCGATCACGATGATGAACTCAAAGACGAGTACAGACATGGTTTTCATCTCAAGCGGTGTCGTTCTACGACGAAGGTATACAAAAATTGGCACCCCGTTATGACAAGCGGTGTGTAACACCCGAAGGAAGTAAAGTGTTGTAATATAGATTCTTTAAAAAAAAATTCCGGTACTTATTTAAAAAACGCGCCTCGTATAACTGTGTCTCTTTTTAAATTCTCATATCTCTGACACGATTGAGATTATGCGCACGCGACTACAACATTTTCAACTCATATTTTTAAAATGAACCTCGATCTAATACAAATCACCCCATACATCGTCGACATATTTACTTTGGTTCGATCAACACGGAACGACGTCACAAATAAACTGTGAATTAATCTCATTTATAGGAATAATTTCACTCGAAATTCGCAGTGAATTATATAGTTTACTTCATCAGGTTCTGAAATAATTTGTTTCGATATACATACACATTTGCTTATATTAAAATTTTAAATTATCGTACGAAAGAATCATCAGTAACATTGAGTCGTAATTCATTTCACGACGATACACAGCTTGCGTCGTCGTCTAATATATCTATACACAAATATTACAACTAGTAGTACGATACGCGTTCGCCGATCTGAACAACAATCGCGATCGCGATAATCAACTGGAAATAGTTTAATAATTTAATTATTCTCAGATCGATAAAAATTAAGTCGATGGATATACAGGGTGGCCCAAAACAAGTGAGAACATCACGTAACATGCGAGTTATTTCAAAACATAATTATAATTCTTAATGTAATTTTTTTTGCACAATATTTAGCTAATCAGAAATCATCAAAACACCCCGTATTGAGTAATCTAGTGGGTTTAAATCTGGCCTGTTCGGTGGTCACATTCTCACAACGAAGAAAATTTTTGTATTTCTGGCCGTGTGAGATGGAGCTCCGTCCTGCTGTAATGTCTAGCTATACTCCAGGCATTGCTTTGAAACTCTGATCGTTTTCCTAGTGCCCCGACATTATTCAATTGGCAAATTTTTGATCAGAATACGGTCTTCTGCGGTGATTTTTGTCATTCCGGGCGACAATTTGAAAAAAAAAATAAAGACCTGGAGTGGCTTAGAAGCGTCTCGCAAACGCCAGTAGAATGATTATCAATTAAATTAAAACTAAACAACGCGAGGGATAATGTACATCGGGCATCACGCCAAGAGACAAGAAAAATAGCAGTGGCAATGGGAAGGCCGCATCGTCGGACGAATGCTGTCGCTACTCGAGGAGAATCAAGAGGCCGACAGGCCACCCCGCGACGAAATCATCAAACTCTGCAGCGAATAACAATGGCAACGGATTTAAAATAACTGAAGATATTTTCAAATACATTGCGGAATGTGCACTCGGTACTGGACAATGATGGGTATGCTAGTCAGTTGGGTGGTTAATGTGCGATGGCGCAAGGGCGCGCTCGATTCTTACTGACACACTCGGGGGAGTCTTCGTCCAGCAGGTTACAGGCGTATAGGTTTGGTAACATCGATAATTTTCTGTAACAGTTTCTGCTTTCTCGTGAACATGATTCTCCTCGACGGCTGTCGAGTGACGGTAATTTCAAATAATAATGAAACCTAACATAAAATTGTCTTTACACATTGCACATTTCTAAGGCACGATGCCTGATGGTATATATGTACACATACAAGAAAATAATAACGCGGGATTGTCCGATCAGATTGGGCACGGTGATCAGAGAATCGGCAAACGAGCGAGGAATACAACACGGGATCATTTCAACCGTCGTTGACCAGCTTGGTGACGTAGTTGCTGGGGAACAGTCCCGTCATTCCGCCCAGCTCGCCTGCAAAGAAAAACAATTGCGCCCATTACACATTGTGAAAGTTGTCAAGTCAAAGAAATTGGAAAAAAAAAAACAGAGTTTTTTAAATGAAAATAATATGATACAAATTGTGAAAACTTTGAAGCGTTATATACGGCGTATTCCGCTAGTGTTTATTTTGATAAAAAAAATTGCGAAAACGAGTTGTTTGAAAGTACACCCGTAGTAAACTCATTTTACTCTCCGATATCCGATAGTAAAAATGAGAATCGATAGTTAAATATGGCGGACTTTTCACAGCTGTTCCAAAAGTCATCTGACACATTGATACTTTGAAAGTTGCAGTATACGATATAAGAGTTCGCCCGATGATGATATCGTTGTTTAATATACATTATTACATATAATACGAAAAAATGTCAAAAGCATAATTCATGATTATTTGTCACGCCTATAGACATCTATCTCCATTTATATATTTTTAGGAGAACACATTCTTATTGTGAAGTTGTAATTATTCAGAACACAGCTCTGTGATATTTTAAATATTAATAAAATATATAATTAGAAAGATATACATATAAAATCAATTCTATCGAAAAATATTATTGTTGCGCCACCGACATTCGAACCTGGATCTCTTTCCAAACCGGGGAACGTGCATTATCCAACTATGCTACAGCGAAGATATGTTCTGTCATATGTATCACAATAAGAATGTGTTTTCCTTATAATAAAGTTGTATCAATGTGTCCAAAATTTAATAAAAATGAATTGATAATTCTGGCATCTGCTATCAGATTACTCAAAGGTATTTGAGATTCCGTAAAAATAAGGTAGACGGCTCTTTCAAATAATGAAACGATTAAATATATTAATATCAAAAGGTACGAAAATTTGTCACTAAAAATACCATCGCTGTAGCATAGTTAGATAATGCACCTTCCCCTGTTTGGAAAAAGATCCAGGTTCGAATGTCGGTGGCGCGACAGCAATATTTTTCGATAGAATTGATTTTATATGTATATCTTTCTTATTATTATTTTATATATTTTTATTTATATGTAAGCTACATGCGACATTAATATATGGAAATAAATGATAAATCTAGTAGACTAAGTCAATTTTGAAAAATTGTAATATTAAAATATATTTCAAACAATACAGACACAAACCTTTAAATATCACAAAACGAAAGAAACACGACGCAGACCACTTTCATAATAATGAACATAATTAATATGCACGCGTGTGTGCGTATAGTTCACCAGATGGGAAGGAATTAACGAAATTTTATTACATTTATTTTTGACATTTTAATATTTAATATGTCAAAACACGATCGCGTAGCATTGTATTTTGTTTAGGAACATTTGTCTTCGTGTTCCTCCGCACGGTATTAGTGAATTTTTCCACCAGTCACACGCAAGATTGAGGTCAGGGAGATGGACATTCATTTTATTTATTTATCCGTGTTGCGTACGAGCACAGACACCGGAAGAATGTCAGGACAGGAAGGAGTTTGGCACAATCCGCATTCTGCTGACATCTCCGAGGATGTGGATTGTATATTTTATCTCACTATAAGTTTTCAAGCTCATAATTCAAAACACGGATCACTTCAAAGTACAGATGTTGCGGAGCGCTCACCTTGCCACCACGCGGGGTCCTGATCCCTGTTGGTCACGGCTATGATATCGTCTTTTTCGAAGCTGAGCTCGTCCGCGTTCTGAGCGGTGTACGGGTACAGCGCGATCACCTGTCAAACGGCATTAAAAATATTATATTATTTATTATCTGTAACAAAGGTTTTCGGTAAAACTGCGCGGAATTCCATGATTATTTTGAAAATTGAGTTAAAACACTATATTTTTTTTTTTTTTGCGAGAACGGAGGGTCATGCATTTGTTAATAATAATTTATAACTTATACACGGTTGCGCTAAAGGACAAAAGTTAAACAATCTAGAAAATTTAGAAACATTTAATAATAAAAATAACAAAATATTAATTAGAAAGATATACGTATAAAATCAATTTAATGGAAAAATATTATTGTTGCGCCGCCGGCATTCAAACCTGGACCACTTTCCAAACCGGGGAAGGCGTATTATCCGACTATGCTACAGCGACAGTACTTTCGATGACAAATTTTCGAATCTATACGGCTATATTTCAAATAATGGAACGATAGATGTATTAATTTGAAAATAGGTTCGAAAATTTGTCATCAAAAGTACTGTAGCTGTAGCGTAGTTGGATAATGCATCTTCCCCAGTTTGGAAAGAGATCCAGGTAGCGCTACAACATTATTTTTCCATTAAATTGATTTTATATATGTATATCTTTCTAATTAATATATTAAATTAGTATTTAAAATATCACAGAGCTGTGTTCTGAATAATTACAACTTCACAATAAGAATGTGTTCTCCTTAATAATCACATTATATACATTTGTGTCAAGCATAATTCTTTTTTTCTTTGATATTCATTTTCAATAAACAATTGTATTCTATTTTTTTTTATTATCATAATACAAAACTTGGTGAAAATAATATTTATAGAATTTTGAAAAATCGGATAATTTAATAATAAAAAAAAGCAGAATTTTATTTGGAACTTTATCATACATTTAAAAAAAATAAAAAGAATATTTAATTCACAAGCGCTACGGATTACTTTTTGTTTCCTTATGTTATATTTTATATAAATCTGATGGGATCGTTGTACACACCTTGTCGATGACCTGCTCCTGCGACAAGATGTCCATTTTGGACGACATCACCGGCGTGGTTCTGCCAGAAGTTCTTCCGGAAGGTTGCAGGATCTACGACACAATGATTCATCAGTAAATATTGATAATTGATACGTACTTGTCTCTGAAGTGCGTCTTCAGTGTACACTTCGTAATTTGAAGGTCCAAGAAATATTATTTGTAACAATTATACGTTTATTGCAATTTAGTTACAAGGTATATTACTAGTACAAGTCAAACGATATAGAGAGAGACGCGCGCCCTGACACGCGTCGCTCTTTATAACCCCGCACACACGCCCCGGCCGTGTGGCATTCACACACACACACGACTACATTTGGGTCTCTTTTCATGCGGTTTATATTTCGAGAAGCATTTTTTTTTAAATAGTCATTTTAGACTAATTTCACATGTGGAAAGGGTCAAAAATTTGGAGAATTTTGTCTGCAATGCAAACACAGTCTGCGCCGGTACAATTCAGCCGAAACCAAATGAAATCGGGCATGTCTGGACGCGTTTCTCGTGCACCAAATTTTAAGAACAATCATGAAATCGACACGTTAAAAACAGTAAGATAGTAAAATTCGCAAATTAGTAAAAAAGGAAGTAAACACTTCATTGATTTGCACGCAGTTGTAATGTTTTAGCAGTTTCTAATGTTAATCTGCTAAAAAACAGCATAGGTAACTACTCCATACAAAACGGATCAACCGAAAGGAAATTTCAATTCAATAAATAACTAATTATATGACTTGAGTAATTCATTAACTTAAAAACAGAACAGAGTAATGTGAATAGCTCTATGCAGCGAATGCACGAGAGCGCCATTGGGTACAGCGGTGAGTTGCTGTGTTAAAGTCTCTACTGGTACACAGATGGCGCTAATTGTAAAATAATATTTCCATTTGTGTTAATACAATTATTTAATTACTATATTTGTTTCCCGGAATTTTTAGTAATGCACAGCTTTTTTGCTCGTACGCACTGCACTCTATCAGCTACTATCTATTTCGCTAGATACAAATAAAATACCCTTTAAACATCGCATTCTTCTCAAACATTTATACTAAAACCAGTTCTGTATTCGTCGTGAGTGAGTCAAAAGATTTGATTGATAGAGCGCACACTTCCTCCGCACGTAGGTTAGCGAGACGCCGACGAGCAAAGAGGTGCAGGGTGACGCACCTTGACGTAGCTGGCGGGGAACCATCCCACCTGCCTCTTGTGACCCTTGGCCTGCAGCTCGCCCTCCCACCAGCCGCTGTCGGCCTTCTTGCGGACCATGATGAGCTGCCCCTTGGTCAGGCTCAGCTGCTCGGTGCTGAAACCGAGAAAATAACACTTTGATGTTGCAATTACATCTACAATGAAACAAATGTTAATAAATAAATGCAGTGAGTGGGCCGTTACGCGTGTTGTTAGTGCTAATACAAGTGTGTTACGTAATGTGTACGTAGTTGTAATGTGAAGTGCTGATATATTTTCGTTTCAAGAATCACATTAAAACACAATAATGTTAATAAAATCTGATGTCGTCCTTCCAAAAATAAAACAAATAATAATGTTCTAAGTATTTATAACCTGACAACCTATATTATATGACAGTATATATTATTATATGTGTGTAAAAAAAAAAAAAAATATACATTTTTAAAAATCTGACGTTGTATCGTTAAATTGTACAATACGCCATTTTCATATATTGCATGATTTCTCAGCAGCTTAATGGTTAGTATGGACTATGTCACGTGTGGACTATTGTAACAGAATCTATGCTGGCCTGCCGACGTCTCGGCCGGATAGATTGCAATCTATTCTAAATGCGGCTGCACGGATAATATATGGAGTTTCCAAATTCTCTCATATAACATCCCTTTTACATCGGCTACATTGGCTCCGATTCCCTGAAAGAGTTGAATTTAAATTGTGCTGGTTGATGTACAAGGCGACACACAACATGGCGCCTCTGTATCTTCAAGAACTTTGTATCCCAGACAATTTGAATGGTAGAGGTCAAACTCTCGGGTCAGCCTCCACTTTAGCTGCAGGAAGGGTTGTAGAACCGACCGACCGTTGCCAGAAGTCTAAATTTAGTGAGCGGGCATTTGCGGTTGCAGGCCCAAAAGCGTGGAACTCTCTGCCTTCCGTTATAAGGAACAGTGCATCAGAGACTTTATTTAAGAAAAAACTAAAAACGCACCTTTTCAAAAAATCATTTCCATAAGTAAAAATAACGATTATTAATTAAAAAAAAATTAAAAATTGTAAAACTATTAACAGTTGATGTGTAAAGCGCCCTTGAGATGAAAGTTTTTACGAAAATGGCGCTATACAAATTATCCATCATTATTATTATTTATCCCCCCCTGTCGTGGTTCAGTTCTCTGGCGGGGGAATTCATTTTATGAATAACTTTATATATTTATATACCCGTCAATGTAGATCCGTGGAGCTAAATCACCACACGATCTTCGACCGTCTCACCTGGTGGCCGTGTAGGCGGCCAGGGCCTGCGCGATCTCCGGCCGCTTGCCCCTGCCCGAGACAGAGTCCCGTCCCGAGACCGAGTCCCGCCCGGACACCGAGTCCCGGCCACCGGATCTGCCCATGGCCGCGGTGATGGCCGCCATGTCCGTGATGGACGCCACCTCGGACGATATGGGCGTGGACGGCTTCTGCTCCTGAAATGTTCAATTCAATTCTTGACGAAAATATTTTAATCATTTTTGTGGTGTTGCAGATGGTACGAAAAAATACCCGTGTGTAGATGTCGCCCGCGTCGTCGGTTAGCCGGGGACGGCGACGATGGTAAAGTGTATTTTTAACTGTGTTGATCTGTACTTATTATTTTGAATTTGCAACCTATTCAATATACAGCAAATTGAGGTACGACAGTAAATAATATACCTCAATATGATTATTTACTGTTGTACATCCCTGATGTTAATTTCACCTTAAATCCCCTTCTGATACCGTATTATTCCCAATACTTTGACGGTGCTGACACCTCCAGATATTTCTGGAAAATTAAAACATTAAAAATCTGTCACGTGTTTCGAGCAGCGGCCACATTGCTGTACCGTTATGTTATGCATGGAGTTTATGTGTATTAATTTACAACCATATTGAACAAGATAACCTTTTATCTCTATAAGTCGTCTATTTTTATGATTTAATGCTTATTTGGGTATTTAATAAAAATGTGCCACGTGAGTATTGGAATGTCAGAGCTGGGAGTAGCATTCAGAATGTTAAGTGTCTGGTCAACCAGCCTTTACCATGCAAATAGTAATTGCCCCGTGACCAACCACAGATCAACATAACTCACGTCGTTCATCTGCGGCGGCGGTTGAGCCTGGACCACTTGAGCTTGGACCACTTGAGGTGCGATCTGCGGTTCTACGCTGGTCTCCGGTTGCGCGACGGGCTGCGGGGGCGCTTGGGCCTCGTCTCCAGGCAGCGGCTGGACATAGTTGGAGGGGAATATTCCAACTCTGTAAAGAAATATCGGAAATACGATTGGTGATCAACAAATATATACTGTATTTCTGTTTTGTTCTTTTCAAGGCTGATTCTGTCAATTTACATCGAAGTGTACTGTGATAGAGTAAAAAGTTCCAAGATAAGGTGAGTATATGACCATGTCACTCTAGTAAGACATATCACCACTAATATGGACTGCTGGCTGATCCTCTGCAGATTCCTGATTTATGTTCTCTTAACTGGTCTCCACGAATTACTCAGGTGCGTTAAACAACTTCCTAGAGCGTTTTTAATAGCGAACCGATTCCGATTACGGCTGGATTCCTTCTGACACAAGTAGAAGTGCTTCGTCAATACATAGCAAATCAGGCACACTACCAGGGCTACCAATTGAAGGATATAACATGTGCAAACACAATGGTTGAAATAAAATTCGGGTTGCTAGCAGATATGACGCGAATCTCAGCTAATCTGCCAGATAGCTTTTATTAATACATTCTATTACGCACGCTACGCAGCCACGATCAAAACTTAAATTTTTAAATAATTCAAAACAAAATTGCGAGCAGAAGTGTCCTTAGAAGACAAATGACATCCTGGATGTAAAATCTAAGGCAATTGTTCAGGAAATTTAGACTCGCCACCGATTCAGATTCTGCCAGTGTTCCAAAGTGGACTGTATTAGATTTCACACACACTATCTTGACACAAAGTATAGATTATTTTTTATGATGGTGTTTGAACCGTTCCAATACACGGCCGCCTCCGGACTAGACTGGCGTGGCCGGGAGTAATAATATAAATATATATCTCAAACACCAACTATTTTGTATGATGTGAGTGTTGTGTGTCAATTATAATGTTTTTAAAGATTTATTTAATTATACGGTATCCACATTACAGACCTATCGTCGACCTTTCCAGTCCACCAATCGCCATTCTTCTCGATGACGTGGATGACCTCGCCGGCCTGGAACACCAGGTCGCCCGGTTCCGTGGAGTTGTAGGGGTATGCGGCTGTATAGAAGCCTGTGTCGTCACCTAAAAGTAATGTGTTTTATATTTGACGACGAAAACATCAAAAATTCATCCAGTTGTGAACAGAAAACTTCTGACGATGATGTAATGTCATTCCTTACCGGAGGTTTCAGTCGGCGGTGTCGGTTCAGCAGCTGGTTGATAAACGTCTCCAAAACCTGAAAGCAAGCAAAAACAAGACTATAACAATTATCGCGTGTGTCCTTCACGTTTACCTCGACCTTGTTGAAATCATTGTACCATTATTTTAATTTTCACAAATAAACTTTGTACTACACACACGTTGGGTTATTGTCAGTTTCAAGAGTCCGTCTCATCATCAGGTGATAATTTTAAATTATACTTAACAGAGAAAACACTAATTAACAACATAACACTTCATCTTTACTGTCCATATGCCAATTAAAGACTGAAACTTCTCCCCTCATCCCTAGTCCAGCCCTATTACCAAACAAAAATGTAGACAAGGGTGGTTCTCTCAACCGGCGATGATGATGATGATGAGGTCGAAAGAAATGAAACAAAAGATGTTCACTCTAGGTACGCTATGGCGACATAATCGAGAATGCGTTATCGCCCACAGAATACCTTGTTTTATTTCAGTTACAAACAGTACATTAATTTATTAATATTTTCCCACCACATTTGCACCATACCTACATAGCGACAGGCCGCCGCTGTGATGTTTTACTAAGAATGATAGTCATTGTGAAAAAAAAACGTAGATCCCGCACCGAATAGGATCTACCGTAAGGAAAATTGCGTGACCTTCGAGTCGCGCGTCCCGCGGATTGTAATACGACGATTCCGGTCGTAAATCGGAATCGCCGAAAGAGGGGTGGTAAAGGAAGGAGGGAAGGAACTTGGATTAACGGGGATAAGGATCGATGAAGGGATAGTGAGTCCAGTCAAAGGACCAGTGAATCTCGGGGAATCTGAAGGACTGCTCGTCTTACCTCGTGTATGACGCCTCCGTTACTCCCGCAATCGCACCCGAGATCACACAAACAGCACGCGGGCGAGCAAATCTCCGCTTCCAAATGAAGACGGCGATATCAATCAACCGCGGCTCACACAATAATAATCACTGTGCATAAATCACAGGATCACAATACAGTACTGATGCACCGGAGTTGAACAAATTCACACCAGTGATACAATCGCGGTGTCGCAATCGAACAAGTATTGCGTCTGCTGACGTCAAGGTCACTATTCACACTGGTCAAGCAGTAGGGAAAAAAGGATGGGTGAGAATTTGAAAGTGGAAAGGTGTCAATAATACGGAATACACTGTTTTCCCGAATTCTATCCCACACGGATGATTACACCATTAAATTACCGACACGTGTCTTATCATACCAATTATTTGGCACCTTCTCGATGAGTAATTCCGTGCGATACAGATCACTGTATCATCTTCCAACTTTCAGCAGTTTGCCACCGGTTTTAAGCACTTCAATCAACGGGGATATATTGCAACCTTGTTCGACATCTAAACATTGTTCATTCTAGCTAAAGTCAACAGAACAGAAATATACCTGATTGTAAAGAGGTGGCTTCGATGGTGGACTGCAAGGATTCCACTTGGCCTTCGCTGGTTGTTTCCGGCACTTCCACAATACCTAGAAAATATCATTAATGAAAATCTAAGCAAGTTGTCATGATTTAGGATAATCAATAGATATTGAATTCAAGAGATAAATAAATCTCAGAAATGGGTGATGTACAGTGCGATGGAGAACTTCAATGATATGTCAGATGATATAAGAAAGGAGAAAAAACTATATAGATTCAAACTTAGACTACATTAAAGCATATATTATTAAGGAGAACATATTCTTATTGTGAAGTTATAATTATTCAGAACATAGGTCTGTGATATTTTAAATACTAATTAAATGTATTAATTATAAAGATATACATATATAATCAATTATATTGAAAAATATATTGTTGTTGCTACTGGGATTCGATCCTGGATCTTTTTCCAATCTGAATAAGGTGCATTATCCAACTATGCTACAGCAGACACTACCTTTGTCGATAAATTTTCGAACCCATATGTTACATTTTTCAAATGTACCGTTTCATTATTTGAAAGCCAAGAGCTACGATAGATAACAACCGACAAAGCTGCAAACAAACCTTCCAGAATAGTTTTCCCCTCCATGCTGTCCGTGAGCGCCGAGGATTCCATGACACCCTCCCCCGGAGTGGTGACTCGCTCCACGTACGACTCCGGAAACAGGCCCGTTTGTCCTGAAAAAAAAAAAGTTATTTCACTATACACATATCAACAACACACATTTTAATATAACTCGAAAATGATTAACAGTCACCTCTGCAACGCCCGCTGAACCAGCCGGGATCCGATTTCAGGTCGGCCGGCACCATGACGATGTCGCCCGGCTGCAGGGACAGCTCGTCGACCGAGCGGGCGACAAACTCGTACACGGCCCGGTACTTTATCTCATCCCCGATCGCCGCGGGAGCTGCAAAATGAAAACGCGGATAGAACGCTTCTGCATTGACCATAACTGTCTACGGTCTGCAGTTGACAGTACTAAATTTGTCCTTTTATCGAGGGATACGTATTTACATATGACAGACATTGAACACTCAGCTGAGAGAGCTAAAAGCAAATTGTATATTTTCCTTGGGTTTCAGGAAGAAGGCCAAATCTCAGAAATCGATCATGTACAGTGCGATGAAATTTGTTAATGAAATGCCAGAAAACATAAGAAAGGAAGAGAAATTGAATAGATTTAAAATGAAACTGACCAAATATGTAAAAGATAAGTTTTAGTAGAAGAAAATACTTTAATCTTGTATATATTATGTATGTATGTATGCACTATGTTAAGGGTTAAATAAATAAATAAATAAATACATAAACACTCTTATCAACAACAATTATATATATTACAATAAATAAATAAATGTTATAAGATGTGTCATGTCACGTCGATTAAATTTAGCGCCAATAGCGAAGGACAAAACTTAATTTCGCAATGAACGCTTCACGTTAATGCATGTTCACCAGCTTGAAGCGTTGTTAGTACCGCTGGTTGGCCCGCTCCCGATCCAGGTTGAAATCGCTTTGCACTTCACATAGCACTATACTGCAATGTAGTGTCTGAAGTGTGTAGTGCGATACTTCGCGAAGTATGTATACTTCAATGAACTACATGAAGTGAGCGGCAAACTCTTTCGTCTCTATACGTACACAGTTATTTGTGAGCATTGCTGAGTAAGAGCTTTGTTGTTATTAGCTAATGTAATATGGTGTGAAGTATTGAACTATTGAAGCCGATGCAGGCCGAAATCGCTTTGCACTTCACATAGCACTACACTGCAATGAAGTGTCTGAAGTGTGAAAAAGAAGAACCTTCCAACGAAGAAGTGTCAGCTCATCCCATAAACTCGGTTCCTACAAAGGACGACGCCACGAGAAGCACATTGAAGGAATCAAAGCATATTTTACTAGTATTAGCAATGTACCACCAGAAAAAAACAGATTATTGATTTTTTAAATAAAAAATAAATAATCTGTTTTTTTTTAATAAATATATAAAATAAATAAATTAGGCTTGATTTTAAAATAGTAAGATTATTGATGTGACAGGTTATTATTAATCATTAATTATATTTTACTAACAAACGGAACTATACGTCTGTCAGAATGACAGCGGTATCGTTGCAGTCGGACTTGTGGTTTCAGAGTTATTCAACGGTTTTGCATCATGTTAAAATGTTATGTGCGTAGCTAAAGTACATCGCTTGAATAGGCAATATTTTTTTCTCCATACAAAAAAATAAACACGACAAAATCAATAATTAGCTCAAATTAAAAAAAAAAACAATTCATTTAAATAAGCGCCATTGTTAAACAATTATATCTCGCCAAACTGCCTTAACGGTAATGTTAGTAAAATCACAAAACACGTCTGTTAATACTCCACGTCAACCGAGACACAAAACTGTTAGTGGCAACAAACGACCGAGCCGTCAAGCTGTGCGTAACCTTTTGTCGTTTCACCGGCCGTCAGAAAAAAGTCATCCCAAATGCTGTCGATCCTGACGGCCATCGGTGTTTCGACGCTACTCGTCGGTTTCTCCACGTCCCACGCCGGCATCGTGGAAAAGTCCCACAAGTCAGGCACTGAACAAATATATTAAGCATGTATATATATATATATATATATATATATATATATATATATATATATATATATATATATATATATACATATTAAATAAATAATATTACAAATGTAAAAAAATACAACTACGTTCTCTGCCAAAATTCAATAGCCCAAAAAAAAAAAAGTTTCTTTTAGAACCATCCATTTCCGATACTCTCTCTTTCCCTTAATTCCCGCGTCATGCCCTTAGAACATGCCGGCCATCGTATTCATACATGTATATAATATAATATGGACATTCAAAAATATGTATGTATAATAGTGACAATAGAATTTCTTTTAGGTGATCGCTTCGCCCCACTTGACATTGTCGCAAAACTAGATACAGATCATTATACGTATCCTGTTTTGTACATAACTGTAAAAGGTGTATTTAATATCATTGTTATAATCACAATTGTATTAATGTCATACCTAGGATTGTCTGTCAGGGTCCTCGACGACCTTGTCAATAGTCTGTATAAATCTCTTCAAGCGTTGTCTGAATTGTTTTTCAATTTCAGGCTTTCTTTTTGTTGTGAAAATATGTTTTTCTATATACTAAAATATCCATAACAGCTATCTTATACAAATACGCCCCCACCCGCGAACCTACCGTAAAATGTTACTTTTCGATCACGTTTCACTGTGGAGGTCTCTGAAAAAAAAAATCTATGCTTAAATTACTTTTGCTCTTGTATCCATCGAAATATCCAACGACAATACGATCAGATTACGCGAGAGAATGGAACACAACGCTGTACTGTTGTCAACTCACCGGCATTGCTGACGACGCTGGCGACCGTCTTGCTGGCCCCCCAGGCGGTGTCCTCCGTAGGATCGGAGCTTCCCCAGTCGGCCGTCGCCGCCGGCGTAGCCCACGCATCGCCTGCGCAAAAAATCACTCACATAAAATGTTATTTTAATACAAATTTAATGTATCAATTAGAAAGATATACATGAAAATTTAATTTACTGAAAAAATATTTTTGTTGCTACTGGGATTCGAACGTGGAACCTTTCCTATCCGGGGAAATGCGCTAACCGATTACTTAACCCTCTACACACCTGTGTACACCTCTTCGAAACGTGATTTGAGGTGTTTTATAGAATAATCATTGATAAAACAAGTGTACACAGGCGTGTACCGAGGGTGATAATGGGTTAAATCAACGCTATTAATGAAGAATGACTCACCCGGCGCTTCGTCCCAAGCCGAACGACTCGTCTGCGAAGAATTGAGGGCGAGGTATTCCGCCTTCTTTGCTTCCCAGAGCTTGTACACCTGAAAACGAGTAATAATATAATATTGACGTGCACAAAGAATGTGGATGAGGCGAGAGTTGTGTGTCAATACGAAGAACTTGGCACTCTATCCTCTATCCATCCAACCACAATCATCTTTACATATGGTGAGTCTTGGCTTCCTGCAGGATTTGTCACCATCCCTTTCTATCCGTCATGTCATGTTCAACATTATTTGAAAGTACCCAAGTCGGCGTAATCGTTCAATATTAATAGATTTGTCCACACTGGCATCTCTGTACAACTCACGGAGTTTCGTATTATATCTTTCATTTCCAGAACACTATCATTTAGAAAATTTTTCTAATTTTAATCAAAGATTTAAATATACATGTATGGAATTACCTGCTCGCATTTGTCGGACAATTTGATGATGTTGCCGTTGAGTTCGGCGAGTTGGGTGGTGTTGTTTTCCACGTCCACACCCTTGGTTCCGATTATCGCCTTTGCCGCTTCAATCTGCAAGCGACGCACGCCAATTAAAGATATGATAAGACTCAAATCAGTGTTTTAAAGATATAATCATCGGCGTGGCGCCCGAGAGACGTGGGATAGACTTTAGTAGACGAAAACTGTAATTTTTTTATAAAACACAACACGGCGGCGCCCGTCACTGTCTACTTGCTAATACGGTGAGAAAAATATGAATAAACGAATGTACTATTTGTAACTGTAATAAAACAAGGTATTCTGCGGGCGAGAGCGCATTCTCGATTCTGTCATCTTTTGTGCTTCATTTCTTTCAACCTCATAATTATCACCAGTTGAGTGAACCCGAGATCGGTTCCCTGTAAGAAACAATGTATTCAAATTGTTGCGTAAAAGCATAGAAGCCGGAAGAAACAGGATATTCGGAAGGAGGTTTGCACTCACCACAATCCAGTTCTTCAGACACCTCCAGGGTGGACTGTAAACTATATCACTATCTTCGTTCAGGGGTCCTAGTCCTTCAGATTGCACTGGATTAGACGCGACGTCTCAATTTAATATTATACTCCGATTCATTAATTACCGTTTATTAATTTTATTAATATTATTAAGGTTCGCCGTTTGACTGGCGGCGGCGACGTGCCGGGTGAGGAAAGGTACGGGAGGTGGAGGGCACAGTACACTACCTTCGTTCAAGAATAAATATATGTCCCAAACACAAATAATTATTAAATGTATCAAATACGCAGTGGGTCAAAGTTTACATTCACTTCAATTTTAGATAAAAATAAAATAGCCGTTTCAAATGTGTATAAGTGATGTCGGAACTAGAAAGTTTTCACTACCAATCACTCAGTTTTGAAGAGGTATAAATAATTTACCTTATCTTTCAACTGTTTCAAAGTGGCTTCCATATTGCTGAACTTGTTGACGCCATCTTCTTCGCCGGATTTGATCTGAAAGCAAAAATCAGTTCTGTAAACATTGAAGCTGTCTGTTTCAATATCTTGATCGTCTCAGAGCGGTCAAATACATTATGTAGGCGTGAGCTGGTGGAACTACGGATGGCCTTTGGTTAAATATGTAAATATATTAAAAGCCGATAACATTTTGTAAACAAACCAGAATATATAAGAGAAGAATTTTTTTTTTTTGCCAGTTAAGTGACAGGTGTCAAACGCAGAGGCGAAATTTCTTGATCACACGACTGATCCTAAGGCAATAAACAAAAATTCTTCCAATTATTGACTGCGTTACGTGCCAGTTTGATAGCGTAGTAAATAAAATTATCCCGGCTTCATAGAATACATGGCTCGAGACTCTGGAGGCAGCTGCGAGGGCGACCCGGGACCGAGACACGTGGAGTTGCATAACGAGTCGAGTCTCATCCGATTGACAATGTGTTATTCGGTGGTGTGATTACAAAACACCGCCACAAACGGGCAACCTAACTGGCCCTACCTCGGAAGCCACCGAGCGCTAAGAAGTGAGAGAACCTGTCCCGCGTCTCGGATAACTATTTCCACAACTGACACAGAGTTGGAGTGTTAACTACCGGTATAACGGGCGTACCGACCTTGGCGTCCCAGTGTGCCCTCTCCTGGTTGAGGGCGATCTGCTTGGCGTTCAGATCCTTCAGGCTCTGCTTCAGCTTGGACATCTCCTGCATGGAGGTGTCGCGGGTTGTCCTGAAACACAATGTCGCATCATATTTAGTCGATTAATGAACTAATTTAATTGTTACATTACGAAAAATGCCTGGGGTACTATTTACGAATAATATTTTTTAATCAAAATTACCAAAATGATATCATGACTATGTAAACTATAGAAAAAAATATTTGTATTAACATATTAACGGAGGGAAAGGTATTAATACAGTTTATTTAATTTAAAAAATATCATTAAACTTGATAATTTCCTTTGAATCACGTAGATAAGATGTCAAATTACTATATCACAGCAATCAAAGAGAAATCTCGTGTTTCATTTCAACAGAATACATCTCGTAAATTTACAGATGTGACTCGTACAACTGGTCCGTAAAAGATAGTATTAATTAGCGCTTTAATAAAAAGGGTAAAATACAATACAACAAACAAAAACGATAGTTATAGACCGTTTTGTAATACTTTATTTAAACCACTTCATACAACATATTTCGATACTTATGGTATCTTCATCAGGAAACAATGTAAACTGAAATTAAAAATACAAGCGTAGATAAAAAGAAACAATAAGAAAGAACTAATATGAAAAAAAAATTAAAATGTGATTTGGTTATTCATAATATTTAGCTTGCTATTAACACTTTTTTGTCAATATCAAAAGAATGGTTTGTTTCCGAAAACTGATTAGAAAATTCTGAATAATTGTTGCTATTTAGGCATCTCAAGTACTCTTTAATTCTAATATCAAAATTTTACCTCTATATAAAAATAATTGAAGAAGATATACCGTAGGTGTGGAAACATGTAGAATAATAAAAAAAATAGTGGTTTAAACCAAAGTATTTAGTCTAATTACATATTTATATAAAATGAGGCCAAAAAATAGTTTTTCCAATATTGAAGAAACATGTATTTACTATTCATATTGTTGCCATCTGCCTTATTTTTACCGAATCTCAAATACATTTGAGTAATCTGATAACAGACGTCAGAATTATCAATCCATTTTTATTAAATTGTGTACACATTGATACAACTTATATATTACACTTAAAGGTATTTGAGATTCCGTAAAAACAAAGATTTCAAATAACGGAATGATAGATCTATTAATTTGAAAAGTGTAACATATAAGTTTGAAAATTTGTCATCAAAAGTACTGTCGCTGTAGCGTAATTGGGTCCAGATTCGAATCCCGGCAGCGCGACGATAATATTTTTAATATATCTTTCTAATAGTATTTAATTGAATTCTTTATTTTATTAAATAAATAATATAATCGCATAAATTGAACCGGTCTGTACCGACACATGAATTGTGCAGTTTTCGGATAAAAATTAATCACCTCATTCCGTCGATGGTGGCCTTGACGTCCGACACGCTGGTGCGGGTGTCGACGATGCTCTGCGTGAGCACCTTGCCCCGCGCCTGTATGGTGGTCAGGTCCATGGTGAGCTGCTGGTTCCTGCCCTTCAGAGCCAGCAGCTTCTCCTGCTCTTGGTTCCGCATGGCTTGCAGCTCCTGGGTTCTGAACGGGACAGATACACACACATTGTTGCAAAAATATAATATCGGATTTTGACATAAATTTTTAAAAAATCTGTACGCATGAGACACAAGTAGTCACCTCTTGCTCTCCCACTCCAGTAGGCACTGTCTCTCCATCTCCTTCCTCGCTGCGTCCCTCTTTTCCTAAAAAAATATTACAATCACGTTTAAAAAAAATATATTTTCTACTGGAAAAAAAAAAGTAACGTACAAAGATCAAATTTTACAAGAATAATAAAATTCCATAGTTTAAAAGGAAAAGTACTCTACTGGCAATATAAATTTTAGATTTGGTTCCCGGTAGCAGTTATACTTACACGAGGTGCGTTTTTTAAGTAAGCAGCGCTACGGTTGCAACCTAACTTATAAAACGGTTCCGGGAAAGGACGGAGTCCTTTCGACGCCTTTCGATAATGAAATAATTTAAAAAATTTACTTTTGTTAATTGTCATACCTGATCTTCTTTCTGCTTCCTCTTGACTTCCTCCTGTTCCCTCTTCTGTATTTCCAACCTCAGCTTCTCTCTCTTCTCTGCCTCCTCTCTCTCCTTTCTCTCTCTTTCCGCCTGGAAGATGTAACAATACTCATAATTAAATTATAAACTATTATTTCGCACAACGAATTTATTGTCAACCATTGACAGTGTGTATGAAAAGTCATGGGCATTTTACATACCTGTTCCTTTTGCGCTTCTTCCAAAGCGGCCTTGTAAAAAAAAACCAATACTTGAGCTGGGAATACAGGGCAGTATCAAATACAGGGCAGTATCAAATACAGGGTGGCCCAAAAAAAAAAAGAGATATAATTACATAAAAATTAGTTGAACTATATCAACAATAGCTTAAATAATTACTAATCTATTTACCTATATTATGTTTTATTTCGACAATTTCCAGTCGCCATCTTTGATTATTAATTTTCCCATTGTTTATGTTTGGTTTTTTCAAATTGTCGCCCGGAATGACAAAAATCTGATCAAAAATTTGCGAATTGAAGAACGTCGGCGTGCTAGGAAATGATCAAAGAGTTTCAAAACAAAGCCTGGAGTATAGCTAGACATTACAGCAGGATGGAGCTCCATCTCACACGGCCAGAAATATAATCAACTTTCTTCACCGTGAGAATGTTAATTTCATCTCGCCAGGCGTGTGGCCACCGAACAGGCCAGATGTAAACCCACTAGATGATGCAGTATGGGGTGTTTTGATGACTTCTGATTAGCTAAATATTGTGCAAAAAAAAAAACATTAATTATATTATGTTTTGAAATAACTCACTTTTTTTGAGCCACCCTATATATAAATTTCATTTTTGATATCATTTAAAAATAATAAGAAATTCCAAGAATATGTAAGATTTTTATCAAACGATTATAAATATGAACAAACTGCCCGCACGGCCCAACCTTTTCTTTCATCTGCACTTCGAGCAGTGCCGCCCGTCGCCGCTCGAGCTCGGCTTGCCCCCTGTCGTAGTTCTCCTTGCGGCGGTCCTCGTACGACGCTTGGCTCATGGGACTGGTCAGGGAATCTCTTCTGCAATTTAGAAGAAAAATAGATTTAAGCATTCAGATTATACATAGGCAATATCTGTTTTAGGCAACCCCTCAACAGATGAACTCTCATCACTAAAATAGCGGGATATTAAATGATTCATTATCGTATACTGCAACTTTCCAAATTTATTTAACTCTTAAGATAGTGCATACATAAGCACTCCTTATATAAGCTCTAATATATACAAGATTTAAGTATTTAGTGAGTGCGTTAGCGCCGTTTAACGCACTCATACACGCACGCCGTCCATTCGCGATTATCAAAATTTAACTTGCGTATCTCCTTCCCTTTCTTTTCTAATCTGTCCTTAAGCACGAGGAAGAAAGAAAAGGTCGCCGTAATTAACACACTCTCGAACTGCAACAAGTTCAGTGTACTCTTGGAACAGTATACGGACTAATCTACCGTCACTTCAATCCGCTTTATCAATGTTTATTTAATCTCGCTAATACCAAAAAAAAATTCTTATAAATTCTGTGACGCTTGTTCTTCTGGTGGAAAAGGAGTAAACAACTGAACCGGCATCCAGAAAAGCAGACGAAAAAGTAAGTAAGTAGTATCCTCTATTTAATAATATTTCCTCCACTAAAACTTATTTTTTACATATTTAGTCAGTTTAATTTTAAATCTATTCAATTTCTCCTCCTTTCTTATGTTTTCTGACATTTCATTAAAATATTTCATCGCACTATACATCATCGATTTCTGAGATTTGTCCTTCTTCCTGAACGGCAGTCTCAGTCTATCCCTTCCTCTTGTACGGTGCTCGTGCTCATGTTGATTTGCATCAATTCTGCTGGCATTTTCTTATCGAGGATTATCTCATATATGATATATATATTCTGTTTAAGGGTCATCATATTGAGATCTTCCAGCATTTTATTGATTAGTAATATTCTCAAAGCTTTATTTTGCAACACTGACAATTGTCGCATTTCCTCTTCGTTAGCCGAAAACAAAATGCCGCTGCAGTAGTCGACCTTTGGAACAGCTGTGAGCGGTCCGCCATATTTAACTATTAATTTGCATTTTTACTATCGGATATTAGAAAGTGACAAGAAGGGTGGGACACTGCCACTCAGGGCAGATGGATTTAAACCTTTCTCCCTTTCGTGGAGGTGAAAATGAAAGGTGGGGGTGGTCCTCTGGCGCTGGACAACTATGAGATGCAGTCGATCTCGGGGCATGGGCATTTCATGAGTAAACTCTTCGACTCGGGACTTGTCCGTGAACCGTGATGTGTTTGCGCTTAGGTGAGGCAGACGCCGGGAGCACATCCTCTGAGACTGTGATTATAAATGATGCACGTAAGATCAATTGATTAGAAGGAATAGGTCATCGGATCCCCCGGAACGATGACCTATGACATTTCCGGGTATTTATTAAAGTGTGGGTCTCTCGCCAGGGGTTGCTGGGATGGACGATGCCGGGAGACCTAACGGAACAGTGTGAATTTCTCCCGGACTATAATCAAGTTCTGCGACTGCAAATAAATGTGACATCTACCGTCCCCTTTTGGGGGTGCACAATTTATATAGCTTCTCTCTGGCCGCCCTCTGAATTGAATGTGATAACAAGTCTCACGTCAAATTGTAAAGGAATGGCTCTGGTACGATGATACCGGAGCCAACCTAAGATGGTAATATGGACGAATCGAAACGAGAGTAAACAATTCTGGATAGGGTGTATAAATATCGGATATTAGTTTACTACCGGATATACTTTAGAGAAGTAAATATTTTTTACCAACAATCAAACAAGAGGCACAGCCGACCCTAAGAATTAACATTAGAATAAAAAAAAATGATACAAATTCATACTACAAGCAACTTTAACTATTACCTAGCTTAACTATTACGTAACTTAATTATTATTAGTTGGAAATTGAATTGTCTCCCGGTTAAAAAATTTGATCATCACAGATAAAGAACATTCACCTGAAGGTGGGTGGTATCAGCTCGGGGGGCAACTTGAACGGAACGGCTTCCCCTGAAGCGCCCAACTCGCACAGATACATGGCCAACACAAATTCGTCACAACCTGAAAAAATATACAACGCGTATAAAATATTCAACAGCCTTGAAGTAACGAGAGCTGAATACTAATTGAATGTATTAATTATAAAGATATACAAAAAATATTGTTGTTGCGCTACCGGGATTCCAACCTGGATCTCTTTTCCAATCCGAGGAAGGTCCATTATCAACTGTCTTACAATAACAGTATTTTTGATGACAAATTTTCGAACCTATATGTTATAGTTTTTCAAATTAATACATCTATCATTCCATTATTTGAAAGCCGTCTATATTTTTTTTACGAAATCTCAAATACCTTTCAGTAAACCGAAGGCAGACGCCAGAAATAGCAATTCATTTTTATTAAAACACATTCTTATTGTGAAGTTGTAATTATTCAGAACACAGCTCTGTGACGTTTTAATTTGTCATCAAAAATATTGTCGCTGCAGCATAGTTGATAATGCACCTTCCCCAGATTGGAAAGAGATTCAGATTTGAATCCTGATAGCGCAACAACAATATTTTTCGATATACTTGATTTTACATACTTTTTTTAATGTAATAATCTATTATGTGCAACTCACCCAAATTTCCATCTGCATCTAGGTCTGCCAGTGCCCAAATTCTTGCTAACGTAGCCTGGGGCAGTCGCGACTGCACCATAATATTCCTGGCCTGAGGGCCACTCAGATATCCGGTCTTGGCCCTGTCCGTGGTGTTGAACAACTGCGTGTACTTCAGCTTAGACCCCTGGGGTATAGCCCAGTCCAGCGGCTGTGAAATCTGCACCATGCCCTGAGAATCGGGACTCTGTGCGAAGCCTTCGTTACTTTGTGAAAGATGCGAGCCCGTCATCGAGTTTTGCAGAGGCGCCGCAATGTTTTGCAAGTTCGCACTCCCCGGGGGACTGGACAGCGAGGCTGGAGCCGCGCTTTTTGGCGGACTTTGCATCAATGCGGACATATTGCTCAAGTTAGCAGTCGGCTGGGTAGTGATTGGACCGATCAGAGAAGCATGCTGACCGATCATGGAGCTCTGCGAAGTCACCATGGACGATGAGCCGACGGGAATCAGCGTCTGGAGGTTTGGTAACGGTGGAATGATCGGCGGTTCCGTCGATATCAAAGATGAAGACAGACCGGAGAGTAGAGTCTGATTACCCGGAATCAACGGTTGGCTCGCGGAAATCAACGGCTGCTGACTCGCTGTCATTATCGGTTGAACGCCCGGGATCAACGGTGGACTTGCGGCCATCATCGGTTTGCTCGGCATTATCGGTTGGCTCTGCATCATGGGTTGACTCGACATCATGGATTGGGTAGGTATCATGGGCTGGCTCGACATCATGGGTTGCGTCTGCATCATCGGTTGACTCGACATCAAAGGTTGGCTCGACATCATCGGCTGGCTCCCCGGCATCATGGGTTGACTCGTCGGCATCATCGGTTGCATTCCTGGTATCAACGGCTGAGACGACAGAGGAGTTGTTTGCGCCGCGGGGATCATCGGTTTCATCGCTTGTGCAGACGGGGGTGTCAACGGTTTCATCGGCGGGGATGTCACTAGAGCTACCCCTAAAAGCAAAAGAATAGTATTTAATGACAGCAAACAATAGCTTATTTAAATGATACAATAAATTTGTTTTAATTTCTGTTGTGAATTTACAATCAGAACACAGTCCTGTGCTATTTTTAATACAAATTAAATTAACCCAACCAAGTAACAGAATATTTTTTCGATAAATAGTCAATTCGAATTATAAATCCGGATCGATAGGATCTAAACTCCGAGTCGCGCGTTCCGCAGAATGCAATACGACAATTCCGGTTGTTTACGCGCTTTTATACTTCGATATGTAGGCCTGATATAAAATTTTAAATATGTATATTCTTTTTGTGTGGATTTTAAAACAGAAAACAAAAGCGAAGCTGCTTCTGGGAAGAGAGTTTTTGCGATTCGGGCGGACTTTTACGGCGGCGATAATAAAATCATTTTGTGTTATATATTTTCGGATTATCGTTTGTGAGAAGGTTTTCGGTGGCTGACCAGCAGATTTAAGGACCATGAGACTACAAGGAGAGCGACGTCGGTGTCAACCAGCACAGGTTCGCAAAGGTTTGTGTAATTTGAATTTACATAGATTGAATTATTGTATTCATCATAATCAATAGAAAACCCAGAACTAGCTCGAATCGAAGTATTTACGGCAACACCGGTCTTAAATTGGAATCGCCGCAAGGTATGGGAAGGAAACAGTGAAAACTTGGTACAGGCTGAGGTTGATGGACCAGTGATCTCGGGAACCGGGATTCGGAAGGATTACTCGCCTTACCTTGTACATGACGTCTCCGTAATCCCCACAGTCGCCGCCGAGATCACACAATGGCACGCGGATGAGCCGATCTCAGATCCTAATTGAATATGGCGATATCAAAGTACAGTGCTGGTGCACTGGAACTCAAATGTCCACACGATTGCGATGTCGAGATCGAACAAATATCGGTCAAATATCGAAATATCGAACAAATATCGAGCATGAGGAAATGTATGGATGGGAATTTGGATGCGGAGTTGTGTCAACAACAATGGTCGCGGCTGATTCGAAAAGACGCGGTAAAAGTGTGTTTTACAATTTCAGAACAAATACATTTCCTTCTAGTTAATTCATTAAATTAGTATTGACAGGATAATCACCTGGTGGGCTCAACGATGCCGCCAGCGATGGAGGAAGAGCTTTCGGTATATCTATTCCGTGAAGTTTCAAGTTGATGACCTACAATCAAAATACAAATTTAACATATTACAAAAAAATACTCGTATAATACTGTATCAGATTATAACTGAACATCTAGTCTCCATCGGTGTAATAACTTAAAACAGAGCAGTATGGCTGAAGAAAAATAAACTAATACTAAATGTAAACAAAACGAAATTCACAAACATTGGAATTAAAGGAATACCAATAGCAATAAGGATTGCTCCGATCACATCATGATAATCTAATTAATATAGGGTCTTTTAATAGGGACGCTCAAAATTTGTTAGGTTATAGCAGTCATGTTGTTAAAGTGACATCTGTCAAATTTATTGTCAATTGTTAAGTAGTATACGGCAAATCACCACGGAAGGTTGAACAACGTGTGCAAATCATCAAATTTTGAGGGCAATTTGACAATCGATTTGAGGGCACGGTTATCTGGCGCGACGGTGACGTGAACTGGCCACAGAGATCGTGCGATTTAACGCCTTTAGACTTCTTCCTTTGAGGCTATCTTAAATCGCAAGTCTTTACGAATAAGCCGCAAACAATTGACCCCCTCAAAGTCAACATAACAAACGCCATCCAGCAAATTTAGCCAGATTTATGCGATAAAGTCATAGAAAATTGGACCTCCCAAATATGCCACCGAGCAAAGCCGCAGCGGATATTCGAACAACGTTATATTCCACACTTAATGCCATAAAATATACTTTCAAATGAAAGAAAAATTGAGTGAATATCTCACACACAACCTGTTTAACTTACATTTTAAAATCGAGCGTCCTCGTTGAAAGACCCTTTACATTTAACGAGCTATATTATCCTCAGTCTGTGAAATTCAAAAAGAGAAAACATATATTTTACCTTGCAAGCGATGGAGAACTCCTTGAGGTCTAGTTTTCCATCTGAGTTTGTGTCAGCGAGGAACCAGATCTGTCCGAGAACAGGCGGAGGCAGCTGGGACTGAAACATTAAAGATCTTGAAAACATTGTTTTGAAAGAGTATTTTTAGTATGAGAAGAACATCATCTGTTGCTGTTTAAATCTATTTAAAGCATTTATTGGTGCATTCTATATTTTTATATGCAGAGCGAGCCGTGGCGCCGAGCAAGTCGGGGGGCGCCAACCAGATCCAGAAGAGCCATCTGTTTCTTCAAATATCATCACAAACGTCTCCGCCGGAGGGTTGCCCTGGAAAATGGTAGATAATTCTCCAGGGCTTATGGGGGCTGACCTGGGCTGTAATCTTAATAATAACTGGGAAGTGAGCTAAGAAATCAATGAAGATTCAGAAACTGGAATATTTAGCCCGTGTGAAGCGAAACTTGAGAGATATATGTAATACAAGACTCCACCTTATCATCAGTACATGATAGAACCACGAAAATGAGGGTCTGGTCGCAGGAGGACATTGTAGTTGCGGAATCTGAGAGAATTGTTTAACAGATTTTAGATCAGGGATGGGGGCACACAGAAAAATTTCACTCGAGGGCGCCACATAGGCTAGGGCCGGCACTGCCTGAAAGCGAGGGAAAGGACGAAGAGACACATTTACTCGTCATCTATATTATATCTATATGCATAATATAGATGACGAGACGCACAAATGCGTCCATTCTTCAGGAATTAAAAATCAATCAAGGACAAACTCTCAACATGCAGCCTGAGACGAATCCTTGAATTTTTTGAGCGTTTTGCAAAAAGGGAAGATAGCTCGGAGAAGCTTGTTGCAGTGGGATGCAAGATCCCCCACCCGTTGGACCGATCAACGAGCACTTCTCCGGTGACAGCCTTAAAAGCGGCATAGTCAAAAGTGCGGAAGCTAATGATGATCAACTGATCAGTCAATTATGAATAATGAACAATTAATAAATAAATGAAATAGCGTGAATTTGTTACCTGCAACATAAATCGTTTGGCCTGCTCCCCTCCCACGAGTCCATTAATCGGTCCCAAGTTTCTAAAGTGCTCCGCAAACTTGACATGCTCGTGCGGCTGTATGAACCACGGATCCGTGGACACCATCTTGTTTCTCTTTCGCTTGTTGCGTTTTTGAATTTCAATAAAATTTTAAACCAACTAGTGATAAATAATTTACCGGTCAACTTTTGTTTTCACCGGTTGACAAATGATTCAACCTTGTTTACGAAACAATTTGATTTAATATCATTTGTACTAAAGTATTCTAAAAATAAATATTTCATTAAATGCAATTCATCAAAAATAAAAAACTGGAAAATTAATTTTTATTACGGTATCACCGAATTCGACGTCTATGGCAATTATGTACAATTTTTTTCTATGGCAAGAACACGATTCGATGCTCTTTTTGGAATGTTATTCAAATTTAGAATGCGGCTGTCACTTTTTCAGATCTACATGAAATATCTGAAAAAAAAAACATATATTAATAATTTTAAAGAATGAAGCCTATTAGAATCTTATCTATTAAACACAATTTCTAAGTGAGCTCTGTCTATCTATCAACGTTTGTTATAACAGATATAGTGTTGTCGCAGGGGGGTATCAATTGTTGGGTTAAGTTTCAAATATGTCAAATTGTAATACAGAAACACGGCCAGTTTCAATCTGTACGTGTTTAAGACACGGACACTAATAAGAGTTCAAAAAGAGAAGCTGTGAATCCGTGAAAAGTTCACAAGGCATCCATTTTAAAAGAAATACATGATATTAAACAAATATCAGATATCTCATAGAGACAAAACTATTTTTTTATTATATGTAATGGAAAATATATGGAAATATGGGGTAATTACACCTGTACCTTACGACCTGTCTTCGGCTAACTTAAGTGATCACTTTATACATATATATATTTTTTTAATTAATATTAAAATACAGTTTTGAATAATCAGTGGATATATATATATATATATATTTTAACATTTGTTTCTTCTCTATGAGAGTAAGACTCGTGTATAGAGAAGGAGTATATACGAGTTCAGTCAGTCTGTGTACATATTTTTTGTACTTCAGTTTCAAATTTATGATAGTCTGTAATTTTTCTAATTGTGATGTGGAGATTGTTAAAAAATTTGATGCCTTGATAAATATATCGCGGTATATTTTAGTTTTGGGATATCAATTAGATCTCTATATCTTGTAGATCGGAATTCGCTTCTAAAATTTAATTGATTTTTAATTTTGAAAATTTGAATTATTGAATTTTTTTTTTGTATATGTCTACTATTTTTGGTACTTTAAAATCTGTAAACAGTTGTATACTTGGATAGTCTTTTTTTTTTTAGAATAGTTTTTATTATCATTTTTTGAGTGATTTCTAATTGTGACATTGGAGTGTTATACGCTCCTCCCCATCCGATAATACCGTATCGCAACATGTGACTGTACAAACGCGTAATATATTAAAATATGTAGGCAGTTTTCCTTATTTAGTTAGTGAGATTAGTAATATGTTCTTTCCGTTTGAGATTGTTATCTATTATGATTCCAAGGTACTCGATGCAGTATTTTTCTTCAGTTGATGGACATTGGTCACAAAAGTTTTCTCGAGTATATATATAACATTCACCAATTCTCACCCCTCAATCTCCGCATTTATCAAATTTTTGATTGTTGTATATATGTTAGTATGTGGACTCGCTTCGAGTACCACGACACCATCGCCATCTATGGCCCAAATTTAATAATTCATTTTTTCTTTTTAAAACAGCATGTATATCATCACTATGAGAATCTGTTTTTTTTTTAAATTATTTTAAAGCTATATTCATTATCTGTAAAATTATTTTTAACATATTATACTAGAATACGCCTGAAAAATCAATATTTTTCAATATATTTTCTTATTTTGACCCGTATAATATATCAACAATATTAGAATATGTCCACACAGTACACACAATTACTGGATTTTCACCTACAAAGGCACTGTTATTAAAACTAATATCCGATATCTCATAGAGACAAAGCTATTTTTTATTATATTTAAAAGAAAATATACGGAAGTATGGGGTAATTACAGGGCTTACGACCTGCCATCGACTGGCTTAAGTGATAACTATATATATATATATATAACGTTCACAAATTCTCACCCCTCAATCTCTACATTTATCAAATTTTTAAAAGTTGTACATATGTTAGTATGTAGACTCGCTTTGAGTACCATTACACCCTGTAATTACCTCATACTTTCATATATTTTTCATTAAATATAATAAAAAATAGCTTCGTCTCTATGAGATATCTGATATATGTTTAATAGCAGTGCCTCTGTAGGTGAAAATTCAGTAATTGTGTGTTCTTAGACATATTCTAATATTGCTAAATAAATGTTTAACTATCTTCCAAAATACAAAAAAAATCTGCTTAGATGGTTTAATCATATTTAATAAATTAATAAGGAGAGAATGTAAGAAAGATACGACACAAACTGGAAGATGAGCCTGTTAAAAGATGCGAGAACTGGAAACAAACTTTAAACAATTTTAATTCAAAATAAATCTTAAAAAAACACAATATAGTTACGTTGACCCACAAAATTGTGCGTCAAGACAGAAGAGTGCGGCGCTCTATCCTCTCTGTCTCGCGGGGAAACGGCGTAATGACGATTAGCGTCAGCTGGTCAGCAAATATGAGGCCGACACTCCATTTTGAAAGGCCAACTCGTTCGTACGTCACAAAAAGGAAGCAACTATCATTTGAATTATTTCCGACTATCGCTTCGGCTATCGCTCGGCGGAAGGGAGGGTCGCGCTGGTGAACGGAAGCCGCTCTCGGTAACCACCTACCTCTCGTCCGCCGCAGCCGCCATTGCTCGGCAAGATCACAATATTCGAATATCCGCGTCCGGTGCACTTATTTCAGAAGCTAAATAATTAATCGCGGCCGGGTCTTGCGCAAATATCGAGAAACATCCGCAAAATGACACTTGTATCGATTTTGACAGTTGATTCGGAACTGTGCTGCCAGACTGTCGCGCTCGTGATTCCCACAAAGTTTCCCACATTTCCCACATCATGCGGTAAAATTGATATGCCTGAACGGTAATTTGTGTCGCGAGTCGATTTTGATTCGGACCAACCTATCGTTATTTGCCATCCGCGGATACTTGGGTGTCTTGGAAGGGTATTTCGCAGGGACCCACGTCACACGAGAACCTTTTCTTTCGTCATTGGAAAGCTGCCCTTTGTTTCTTAGTCCATTCATCGGGAATATTTATCTCTTCCGCAATTGCGAGGGATGACCACACGTGTTACTCAATACGTTATGGAGTCAATCGGTTGCCTTTTGTCCGAGAAGAAATCGTTCCGATCAGAAGCTGATACATGTTCGATTAATCATAGATTAATTGAATCATGACTCCTAAATGAACCCCGATTCAAATCACATGGCGCACAACGTCGTGTCCCATTTGTATCAAGAGTATACGTTGCTACACAAGCCCAGAACATTTGCAAAACATAATTGAATCCCGGTTCCCCGTGATCACTGGTCCTTCTTCTAAACCTCTATTCCTGTACCACGTTTCCTTACTTCCTTTCCCTACCCTGCGGTGATTCTGATATATGACCGGAATTATAATTCTGGCGTCTGCTATCAGATTACTCAAAGGTATTTGAGATTCTGTAAAAATAAGGTAGATGTCTTCTGTATTAATGTATTAATATCAAAAAGATAAGATATAGGTTCGAAAATTTGTCGCTAATAAATATTGTCGCTGTAGCATAGTTTGATAATGTACCTTTACCGGTTAGGAAAGAGGTCCAGGTTCGAATTCCGGTGGCGCAATAACAATATTTTACGATATAATTGATTTTAAATGTATATCTTTCTAATTAATATATTTAAAATATCACAGAGCAGCGTTCTGAATAATTACAACTTCACAATAAGAATATGTTCTCCTAATAATATGTTTTCAAATCAGAAAAATATTTTCATGCCAGTACGGTACGACATACGTATCTGAGTCGTATAATGCAGCTAGCAGTTCAATTTCAGTGAACACATAAGTACTTTCGATACAGAGTAAAAGACCGTTTATTTTAGCTACGTAACAGCTGTAAACTATTAAAAAAAAAAAAATAGCTGTCACCCGAGCTGCTTGTCATCTCGCCTGTTTGTTTGTTTATTATATCTCCGGTCGAGGTCGGCTCGCCATGGAAAGCAAGCCGCAAATAAAGTTCTCCTTGCTGGAGAGGCTGGAGTTCTACGACGATCCGCAGATGAAGCGGTTTGCGAAGATCTTCCCCAAAGTGCAGCCGCAGGATGTGCGATCTTTTATTGAAAGTAAGCGCACGGACTAATTAACTGACCGTCTATTAACATTTAGAAGACTTATTTACTTACCATCACGCCGTTTCCCCGCGGGGGTAGGCAGAGAGGATAGAGCGCCACGCTCTTCTGTCCTGACACACAATTCTCGCCTCATCCACATTCATACATCTTCTCGTACAAGCTCGCCGATTGTTGAGGCTTCTAACAGGACCGCCCTCCACCGGGTCAAATTGATGCTCGGTAATCCACGATTGACTGGTTTCAGTTGCCGTGAACGAGATGGAGGGAAGGGTGCCTGAAGAGGCCGGCTCCTGGGACTGGCCCGGCCTGTCACCGGAAGCGCTGGCTATTCGGCGGCTCGTGCAGATGCTGCATCGGGAGGGGACCCACTCTGACAGGGAGGAAATAATGGAGTATCTAGTGTCTCTCAAGTAATTTATGTTTATTTTTAGTATATAATATTTTTTTTAATACAAATTAAATGTATTAATTAGAAAGTTCTTGTGTTCTCCTTAATAATATATAAGCTGTATCGGTGTGTCCAAAATTTTATAAAAACTAATTGTTAATTCTAGTATCTCCTATCGGATTATTCAAAGAGATTCCTTAAAATATAATGAATATGGCTGTTCCGTACAGGAAACAAGAATGAAGAAGGGTGGTTCGCCGATATCAACTTTTTTCAACCGGTGAAAAAAATGTTCAATATCGGTACACTACGGCAACACAACACAATCGAGAATGGCTTCCCGCCTGCAGAATACTCAGTTTTTATTCAGATACATAACAATTCATACAGTCATATTTGCAAGTACCTACATAGCGACAGGCAGCCGCTGTGACGTTTTACTGAGAATAATAGTCTTTGTTTTCCTGAGATCTATCGCACGGGTTTTTCAGCGCCGCACCATGATTACACCATTAAATTACTGACACGTTTCTTATCATATCAATTATGTGGCGTCTCCGCTGCGACCTCACAATTCTGTGTGATATGATGGTTTTCAAATAATGGATTGATAGATGTATCAATTTGAATAGGTTCGAAAATTTGTCATCAATGCACTGTGTTGGTGTAGTATAACCGGTTAATGCATTTTGCCCGGATAGGAACAGATCCAGGTTCGAATCCTGGTAGCAACAATATATTTTGATAAAATTGATTTCATATGTATATCTTTCTAATTAATACATTTAATTATTAGGAGAACACATTCTTATTGTGAAGTTGTAATTATTCAGAACACAGCTCTGTGATATTTTAAATATTAATATAAATAATCAATTTTATTAAAAAATATTTTTGTTGCGCCACCGGGATTCGAACCTGGATCTCTTTTTTTCAAACCGGGGAAGGTGCATTATCGAACTATGCTACAGCGACAATATATATGTTACCTTTTTGATATTAATACATTTAAGGTATTTGAGATTCCGTAAAAATAATGAAACGATTAAATGTATTCATATCAAAAAGGTAAGATATAAGTTTGAAAATTTGTCGCTGTAGCATAGTTGGATAATGCACTGTTTGGAAAGAGATCCAGGTTCGAATCACGGTAGCAACAGCAATATTGATTTTATTATCAATATTAATATATTTAATTAATATTTAAAATATCACATAGAATAATTACAACTTCACAATAAGAATGTGTTCTCCGTGCATTTAAAAAAAAAACAGTATCTTGCCGCAGTGCTCTTCTGGCCGCCTGCCACAAGGATGGGGGGTCTCATTGGGTTAACCTGTCGATTGGATCCCATTCAGCGACATTAACCGTGGAATAGGATTCGAAATGTCGGCGCAGAAAAATAGGCGTTAATTAGAAATTTGAAGAATATTGATCAAGAGAGATTATTGACCAGGATCAAAGCGTGCAGCCGTTCATTTCTACCCGAGTAAGTTAGTAAGGTACGGTTATGTGATCAGTGGTATGTTTTTACAATGGTAAAAAAAGTTATCAAAGTAAAAATTTTTGTAAAGAAAATGAATATTTGTACTGTCGTCAAGCGGATTTTTTAAAATAAAACTAAAAAACCTCTGTCTATCGTTTTTTTGAAGGGACCTAATAAATATAAAATGAATGCGGGAATATATAATACAAAAAAAAAATTATATATATACATCAAATTTAAAAAATGGTACATATTTCGCGTGTATAAATATGTCTCGTATATGTCAATTCTATCACCGTTGACGCCACATGCGAGATAATGATTATTCGAAGATATATATATATATATATATACACAGTGGCCCAAAAAAAGAGAATGAGAAAATTTCATAAAATGTGATATAATTGCATCAAAATTAGTTTAACTATATCAACAACAGTTTAAATAGTTTACTTATTGTACATGTCGGCGTGTTAGGAAAATGATCAAAGAGTTTCAAAACAAAGCCTGGAGTATAGCTAGACATTACAGCGGGACAGAGCCCAGAAATACAATCAACTTTCTCCATCGTGTGAATGTTAATTTCATCGAGCCGGGCATGTGGCCACCGAACAGGCCAGATTTAAACCCACCAGATGATGCAGTACGGGGTGTTCCGATGATTTCTGATTAGCTAAATGTTGTGCAATAAAAATATAATTAATTATATTATGTTTTGAAATAATTCGTGTTCTCACATTTTTTGGGCCACCCTGTATATATGTATATATTAATATACTCGGGCGCCTCGCCTCGGTTCGTCATTCACCGATAACACTGTAGCAAGTCTGTAGCTGCCCGCGAAGCCTACTTAGACACAATGCGTTCTATTAAAAATTTACAATGATGTATATCGAGGATAATTTTCAGCCTGCCGAAGCCGTGCTGCGAGGAGGTGGTGTCGACCGTTCTATCCCAAGATGTGTTCCACAATATACCGAAGACTCTGAGACTCCGGCCGTCGCTCATCTCGCTCCAGTGGAAGATTGACATTTCTTTTTGGTAATTTGAATTCAATTATCGCCCATCAAAAAAGGTTTTAATTCTCGATTTATTCTCATGGAAGTATTCACAGATACTATAGTGTTAAATATCACGCAGGAGACCGGGGTTCAGTTCCCGAAAATAACACATTTTCTATACAGGGTTGTATGGTACATTTATTTGAGATACATAACACATTTTTTCCTCTCAATGGTATGGTAGACTGCTGCTCCCCAATACGCACAATTGAGGTCATCGAGACACAATTCATTGTTCTATCACAGTGGCAATGCAGTCCCCAGATTCCATTCTTTGGGGAATGGATATGCGGAGGTAGTCAACATTTTTTCTGTTAATTTAATTCTTTATAGGACTACAACTGTTTGTTAGTTATTGATAATATATTCGTAAAATTTTTAAGAAAGGAATAATTTACTTCGGATGATAAATACAGAAATGTTTCAAACATTTCTCTAAAAATGTAAGATTCGCGATTAATAACTTGCAGAACTCCGACTCTTCGTGGAGATAAAGAGGAGCCAGTCTTCTCTCGATAACTTTAGATATGTTTATATTACTTCATATCTCACACCCCGCGTGCAAGTTTTTTTTTCATTATTTTGTATATAACTTCTCGTTTGTCGGCTCGGGTATTTATGAAAGCTGAATATTAAAGAATGATAGAAAGCCGACTCCATCGTTGGCAAAACAATGTATTACAAGTGCTCCTTGTCATAAAACCGTAAAGATAAGCGGAAGATTTAAAAAAAGGCAAATGCGAAAGATGTCCGTCAAAGGCGTTTACATCTTTATTGTCCGACTTCCATATAGCCGATAGCGGCACTTCTGGAGAAAAAAATCGTATACCTGAATGAATGAATGAATGAATGAATACTTGCATATGACTTCCAGAGTTCGTAAACCTTTGTTTCGCTTAGAAAAATATTAAAAATCTTATAACATAAATATGAGCGAATACTTTTTAAAGTATTCGAATAAAACACACAAATATATTCGGGGTTCGAATATTCGGATTGGAGGCTCTAGTCTTAACTCAACAGTGACGGATAAATGACTATTTCACATTTTATATTTATTTTTAATATTGATTACGAGAAGACAGGCTTCTTTTCTATTATTTTCCAAATTATGTTAATGCCTGAATAGGGCGTGTATAATAACAATAATTATGTTAAATTTTTCAGCCAGCGCAACCCCGAAGACTTTGCCGAGGTCCGCTCCAAAGTGGAAAACTTCCACCGCCGTGTCCGGGTCATCTTTCTCCTCGGCTATTCAAACGGATCCAGGATGGCGCTGAGCGCGACGGCCACCGCGCTCGCCCGCTTGAAGCACGGCGTGGCCAGCGCGATACGCGCGCACGCGGAGGTGGACCGCAAGTCCAGGCAGCCCGTCAGGCTGACGGAGGAGGAGAGGGAGGCTCTGGAGGAGAGAGGGGAGACAGTTCAAGGGGCCATTTGACACGCGTGAATTGTTCCGGGTGACGCGATTCTTCGCATGTTGTTTGTTGAATAGTGAAACCTTGCGGTGCAATGTGTGGAAGACATCAGAAACCATTAATTACTACTAATATATGAAGTGTAGTGATTGTGATTAGTTCCATAACTGGGTCAAGATGTATAGCAGTGAAACTCTGTCTGCTATACAACAATTCTCTATATATTACAATAATACGATAGTTACACTAAAAACAAGTATTTACTAGTAGAAGACCCGTGAATAAGAGAGCGCTCCCAAGGGTGCGGCGTCTTATAACGGCTCTGCTACACACCCATCTGTCAGATATCACGCCGCTCTATTGCGAACATACATATATTACATATTCAACTGACGGATCTCACATAAGCGATCGGTCTCTTCTTCGTCGCACATTCCCGGTAAACACTGACTTCTTCATATCTTCTGTCAAGAAGCCACGTCATACTGATAACACAACCAGCCCTAATAAATCATTTTTTAACCCTTTATAGGGCTAATAATATTTTTCTTAAATTCAAACATTAACACTTTAAATTTGTGTATTATTTGAATAAATAATTTAAAATGAAAATTTAAAAATATTACTCGGTTATCTGAAAAGACATTATTTTGTGATGGCTGATTTATCGACCCCTGACCGTTTAGAAGAATTATTTTTTAATAAATGTATATATACATTTGCTTCTGAATCGTTTCCAAAATTCAACATCAAAAATGTGACGCGGCGAGTTGCGGTCGTAAACGCTCGGTGGCTCGTGTATCGACCAGTGAAATAAATATTTTTTTACGCGCGATTGAGAGCCAACTTCAGTGCGGGCGGTCGATACATTACCGTTTTCGGCTTATGCCCTGTAAAGGGTTAAAGTTGACTAGTTAGAGAATGCTATGTCTAGTAAGTAACTAATTGTTAAATTTCAGACAAGATTATTTAACTTATTTTTTTATTTAATTCATATAAGATAAAGTCAAATGCTAGTTTCTTTTATGGTGTCATATGTTACAAGCAAGCTCTTCCACGTATCAAATATGATTATAGATGAAAATCTGTGAGCCGTGTGTGTGAAGTGAGCCGCGGTCTGCCGACCCCGGTCAAGACAATATTTCAAGCGCTGCTCAAATATAACTGTATTGTTACGTCGTCTTCTAAACTGCCGGGACGTGTGACTCGCGCATTGTTGGCACGAGGCCGCGATGCATTATTTTCTGTACATACTGTTATATATTGTGATGTAAATAAATAAAAACACATAATAAAAACGATATTGCTTCATATTTTATTACAAATAACTTGGTTTATGAACACAATTTTGTCTCGGTACGACACCGCCAGTCGTAATTATGCGGCAACAGATAACTTTTTATTATAACAATGTCGTTTCTATCCACTGCTGAATGAAGGCCTCCCCAAGTATATCTCATTTTTCTCGGTCCGTTGTTATTCGCCGCTACGTAAGTTTATTTTTTGAATTTAATTAATGACTTTTCATCCAGTAAATAAGGTGTCGTTATATACACACATTCATACTATGTCGCAATTAATTTAAAAAAATTATTCCTTGACCAATCAAATGAAAGGAAATGAGTTCATTATGACCTGTATTGTGTATAATATGACTGGCAGTGTATTGTTTCAAATATTACATAAAAAATATTTTTTTAAATTGAAAAAACTCGCTGTCGAAAAGTGGAAAATACACATATTAAAAATTCGAAAAAAAAAATCTACAAAAGCATTCACTAAAACCAACTTATACGACATATTATTGTCTGCGCGTGACGAGCTCGTTCGGTCCAGCGGTGAGATCTTTACCCGGTGTCTTCTTCATAGACGCTTTTTTTTTTTCAGATACGTTTCAGCAGCGAGCTCCTCAAATAAAATCTATACAGAATTATTTATAACGTCGAAAATAAAACAATATCGCACCGCCACGACACTCGAAGAGCGTTCGCGTCCGTCGGATCTCATGTATGATCCGACGGACGCGAACACTCGGAGATTTTTAATATTTCACATCTATAAAACACAAAACTAATCTAATATAATTAAATCATTTGAAAAATAGATTATTTCATAATTTTTTTTAAACTTATTCATATATTGTTCAGCGTAAATAATAATATTGTAACTAATAAACAGGTCATTTTTAGTTGTAGTATTTAGATTTTTTTTAATGAGCAGTAATTTATTTTATATATTACAAACTTCAAGCCTATAACGAGATCACGGCCGATAATGAGAAAAAAATCTGCAATGATTTAGAAAGGTCGCATTTTACGTGGATAAATTTTGACTATCGGTTGTCATTTATTTGTCGTCTGTGTCGCACTTTTTTCATTCCGAAGTAAAAATGATTTTATTTATTATTATACACGCTCTATTTAGGCATTAACAGAATTTTTAAAATAACAGAAGTGCAATACACAAAGAAAAAAAAATTTCACAGTATCGCCATGTCTTTACATAATCAAAATTAAAAATAAATATTAAACGAGATGTAGTAATTTATCCGCATGTTAATTTCCCAAAGAATGCATTCTGGGAACTGCGGAGTTAGTTAATGCAAGTGTTCTGACGTTACCACTGTGATAAAACAATGAATTGTGTCTCGATGACCTCAATGGTGCGTGACAGTCAAGTCAAGCGGACGGACAATCCGGGGACAGTTTATCGTACCATCGATGATACCGTATAGAAATATAAGGTCGGTATGGTATGACGTATGGAAGTGAGGCCTGTAGCTGGCAGAAAAGGAACGAAAGTAGACTGAATGCAGTGGTAATGAGATCACTCAGACGTATTTGTGGCAAATCTATTTATGACAGAGTAAAGAATGAAGAAATAAGGAAAGAATGTAAAGCTGATGTTAGTATAGTGAGCAAGATTAAAAAAGAATCATTCAGGTGGTTCGGTCACATGGAACGGATGAATGAGAAGAGAATGGCAAGAAAGATATATGATGTGTTGTGTCAGTGTTGATGGCACCAGAAATAGAGGACGTCCGCGGAAGACTCGGCACGACTAGGTAAACCAGATGATGGAGGATTGTTCTGTTAGAAGCCTCAACGATCGCCGAGCTTGTATGAATGTGGATGAGGCGAGAATTGTGTGAAGAGTGTGGCGCTCTATCCTCTCTGCCTACCCCTGCGGGGAAACGGTGTGATGGTAAGTGAGTAAGTAGGTCGGTCATCGTATGTCTCCCTGATAAGTTGAACAATTTCATACAGCTAAGACTAAATTAAAATTAATAAATCTTTACCGTGTTTTATTTCGGCGGCGAGCTCGTTAAAATTACGTATTTAGAAATTTCCTAGTATTCTCAATACGACAGCATTATTATTTGTCAAAAACATGCCCAGTCGCCGAATGCCGAACAAGTCTTCAGCTCTTCAACCGTATTGACAGAAAGAATAAAGACTAATTTATCAGATATAATGAAATTTTGTTTGATTCTTTGATCCCCGTTGTATCCGAGTTTGACTGTATATAAAAATAAATTACTAACATTTAAAAATGTGAATCAATAGAGCAACTAAATATGTTAAGTTACAATATTTTACATAGGAGGGAGTAGATATATAATTATTATACAAGTTCTGTATAAAAAAAAACCTGTTTACAATTATCAAATACAGGATGTTCGTGAAAAAGACTGTTGAATCCGTGCCGTCGACTTTTATTTGGCCGGGGATAGGCGGAGACGACAGAACACACCACGCTGCGCAAGATTCGCCACGATCGCAATGTGGAACATTTCATTTAATAATTTTTTTTGAAATTTGCTCCGGTCGAATATAAATTGAACGTAAAAATAGCCGTGATGAAAAAATAATGATTTTAAAACGGTACAAACTGCAAGAATCGAAAAATTGACATTTTTAAACACGATGACTCTCGTAGTCCATTGAACACAGCACGACACTGACTTGTCGTGCCGGGGGCTCCGGGTTTGTTTCCGAACGCTCACGCATTAATCGGACAAAATTCATTATATACAATTATATTTTTAATAGACATTGATTTAAGAGTCTCCCGATCACGATGAATAAAAAAGTGTTTAAAATTTCCAGAAATCGCATCACGAAATCTTCCGCTTAAAAAAAGTAAAAGCAATTCGAAAAATTCCTCATCTTTTCACGAACATCCAATATTTAACATGGAATGGTCTCCTGCCAATTCAAGATCCGTATAAAAAGTTTATCAAAGCGGGCGTCAGATTCTATCGACGACACCCGCGATATCAGATAACATTTATCCGTTAAAAACTTTGTACACGATCTCGAGGCGATCACGCGTTTATCACGCAAACACACTTTGCTAAAAAAATACAATGTCCGGCCGGCCGACGCTAGATTAAAAATAAACCGACGTCGGGGGCCGATTCTACAAGACTAACATGGAATTCTCAGAAGTAAATGCCACATTTAACTGTAAATACATCAAAACTCTTCCGGCGATTGAATCGTAATTCAAGCAGTCCAGACGGCTAACGGGTTTGTTGAGTATGCCGTCCACTGAGATTTAATAAATACTAGTAAGTATAATAATATCGAGATGTGGCACTGGAGACAGATGTCCACAATTACCGAAATATTTTCGACCACATGAAAATAGAAATGAAAGGAATCTCGAACTTTTCCGGGGATTTATTAGGGTGTGAGTCTCCCGCTGGGGGTTGCTGGGATGTATGATGCCGGTGGCTACGGAAACCTAACGAAGCATTCTATTGGCTCTCTCTCGCACCTCTTGCGTGAATTTCTGCTGTAGTGTGACCGAGTTCTGCGACTGCAACACGTAAATGTGACGTCTATCTTCTCCTTTTGAAGGTGCATGATTTCTATAGCTTCTCTCTGGCGGCCTTCTGAATTTAATGTGTACAGGTATGGTACGAATATACCGGAGCCAACGTCGAATCAAAAACTCAAATGTGTAAAAAAAAAAAATTTTTAGGCGTGTTGCCGTTGTGATCGCGGGGACAGTTGAGGAAAGACGCGCAAGAGGAGAGGTAGACAAAATGAAGAAGAATGCATTCTTTAAACACTACCGTCAACGTGGCTCAAGACTGTGACGAATAGACATGTATTGTACATCGAATACCGCACAGTCTCGGGGACCACGATAGTTAGAAATGAACACATTAATAACATTTTGTTAATTAATGAAATCATTTCTTAGGATTCAAGATGGAACCCGATCGTTCCATCTAAGGTTGATTAATTTAATATCATTACTTAGTTATACATTGAAATAATTCAAATACAGCGAAACCTGCCCAAATAAATTATAAAACAGAGTTAAATAATACTCTAAACAGGAATAATTTTCGGCAACCGTTTGCGTAAATAACCCGACGTTTAAGGACGCAGTGGGAAACATCTGTAATTTAAAGCAATATACCGTCTATTCTTCCAACCCTTCTCTTGTCAACTATGACAAGTAATTGGAAGTATTGAAGTAAATGGAAGAAAATTGTGAACTCTAGTGATTTTTTACCGTATCTGTGTTCGGTAACAATGACAGTGGATCGGCTGTGTGATCAGTAGCAACTTTTTATAAAAATCATTTGCGGTCTGTTGATACACCCAACGCATAGATGGAGATGTCCACAGGCGCGACAAATAATCGTGAAATACGCATTATCTATGGATTTTTTTGGATATATATCACTTTGGCGGTGATATATGTGTAATAATGTATATTAAATAATGAGATTGTTAAATATTTTAATTAGAAAGATATACATATAAAATCAATTTTATCGAAAAATATTGCTGTTGCGCCACCGGGATTCGAACCTGGATCTCTTTGCGTTATTCAACTATGCTACAGCGACAATATTTTTAGTGACAAATTTTTGTACCTTTTTGATATTAATACATTTAACAGTAATCCGATAGCAGACGCCAGAATTATCAATTCGTTTTTATTAAATTTTGGACACATTAGGAGAAGACATTCCAGATCCAGGTTCGAATCCCGGTGGCGCGACAACAATATTTTTCAATAGAATTGATTTTATATGTATATCTTTCTAATTAATATATTTAAAATATCACAGAGCTATGTTCTGAATAATTACAACTTCACAATTTTTTTAATGAATTAATTGTCTTATACTGCAATTTTTTAAGTATCAATATTATTAGATGACAATATTTTTGAGGGTGTCCAAATCTTCTTATGAACCAATTACTAGAATTTATCCCCCGAGAGATTGTCATCTAGATATATAGATGTCTCGCAGAGACGAGATCTAAATACGAAGTTAAAAATTGAAAAATACTCCCTTTTCAGACGTATTCAGTGTGAGTTTCTTAAGTACATACAGATATAGCACCACACTTAAAAAAAAAATAATCTCTACTTCAGCGACATCTACACTGTTACATTAGAATAAATATCAAATTTTCAAAAAAAAATCCATAGATGGCGACAGCAGTCGGTAATAAATAATTAAAATGTTCCACCATGATAACGCGTACACAACTTTAAAAAATTTGATAGTCGTGTGTAGGTAACACGGGCATATAGGTGAACGTTACATTGTGTAAAGCGATCAGATGACAGGTCGTGAGCCCCGTAATACTCGATACTTCGATTCTTTCCACGCAATAATAGCTCCGTCTCTGTGAGACATTATCTCGTTTTTCTTTCACTATCGGATATCGCAGAGTAAAGTGAGTTTGATCACACAAAGTGAAAACGATAAAAAAATACCGATCGTGTACCGTTTTAGGCAGGTTTCACTGTATATTTCACGGCGACATTCTCTCCCGACCGATAAGCGGGCTCAAACTAAAACTATAAAACAAATTGTGACTCTTAAAATAATATTGCACTCGAGTCTGTGTGTCAGTGCTCGCTATTTAGGAAGAATTCCACGCACGGGTAATCAGACATTCGGGTGTCCCAATAACTAGTGTGCGGTACCCAAAAAACCCGATTTTTAATATGGAACGGTTTTTAAAAAAAAACTTCTAAACCGATTGTACGTTCTATCTATTCAATCGGTTTAAATCTCTCGCTGCCTTGTCTTGTTCGCTTTCGATCATTTCTAATTCTATTTCGTCTTTCAAAACGGGTTCGTCAAGTTTGAAATACCCCGGGGGCTCGTCTAAAATTTCTAATTCTCTCTGCTTCGACACTTTTCTCTTGCTGTCTCGGCCCTTTGAGTCCTTCCTACCTCTCTTCCCCTTAAAACTACTGCTCCTCCCGGTGTCGAAACGTTTGATTTCATCGGTATCTTCGCAATTCTTGCTCTGTTTTCTCTTAGCTTCGTTATTTCTTTCGTTGTTGTCTACAGGCTCCGCGTTCGTCGCGAATTTCTTCTCTTGGATACCCATGGGACCCTGATCCAGAACCGAACGAACGGCGTCTTCGAACGTGCTCCTCCTGGTCTCGCCCGCTTTGGAGCAAGACGCGTAGTTGGCGCACTCCTCGTGACTCGGCGAGGTGACGACGCTCGAGAGCGCCTCGGCCGACGCTCGATCGTCTGCGACGTGTTCGTCTTCACCGGGAATCTTTTTAGATACGACGACCTCTTCGAGCTTGAATTTGGACTTGTTCTTCTGGTTTGCAAACTTCGCCGCGTTGCGCTTTCTGCAAAAAAATAATATCGAATTAAATATTGGGCAACACTGGGAAACAAAATACAAAAACCCTAGCGTCCACCGTGTATCGGTAGAAGAATGCTATTTTATTCTTCATTCATTCACTGTAGTCTGTCGTTCTATTCAAGCCATACAATTGCTACCTACTGAATTGAAAATTCCACTCGGCAGAGTCAGTCCATGTTGTACAGAGTCCTTACTTATACTGTTTCCCAACAGAATAACATTTGAAAGGTTTAGAACTTGGCTTAGAGCTGATCGAAGCATTTGCTGATTCGCAAATTTGACTGCGTTTTCGTGATTTTTCTTCGCGTTCGAGGATAAGAGGCATCAATACCGCGATAATTGCACACATATACAACTGTACACAGTCAGCTGATTACTCTGCTGCTGTGAATGTATATATTTATTTCTTTATTTCGGAATCGTTTTAAGAATTGTTTACTCTCGTTTTCGATTGATTTGAATATAACCGTTTTTAATGTGTTTAGAGAGCATTTTGAGATCACCTGCAGTGGCGCACGCCCCCCTGGATCTTGGTGATGACCCCGCTGCACAGGCAGACGGCGCTGGCCGCCAGCGCCCCCAGCGAGATGGCCACGGCCACCAGGTGCAGGCGGGCGGGCGGGGGGCGCGACGCCCCGCCGGCGCCCGAGCCGCAGGACAGGTCGTCCCGGGGGTACGCCGTGTTCGGGGGCGCCTCGTCGCCAGGCTTGCACCACTCGCCGCGCGCCTGGACATGGAAGTGTCACACAACGTTACACTTATACAAGAGACAAACGAACAACATAAATAGTGATCGAAAGAAGTTGGAAAAGTTTACCATTGTGTGTTCGGTTTCTCGCCGTGCGTGCCGAAATCTGTATCTATTGTGCTTGTTCCGATCTGCTCAAGCGTGGCAGGAATCTGTCCTTTGTTCTCGCGTGGGTCTCCAGATGGGAGAACTGCTGCTGCTGAGTAGCTTCATCATTCTTATTTTCTACCTTCTGCCCAAATATGATTTGCGATGTACTGTACTAGTGGTTTAAATCTGTCGGCAGTGTTGCGTGAAGAATGAGTCTCTTATATGTTTTTCTTATGTGCCTCTTCACTTCGTGTTTGTTCCCCGGCCTTGTTAATTGTATTATATAATATTATCTTTATGTTATATATTGTAAATATTATTTATTAATTTACTAATAAAGTGTGTTAACTGAGGACAATGAGGGCAAATTTTGTATTGGCAGCTGTACGGTATCGCTATCGAACAGCTGCCTAGTAGCATTAAAAAATGCCAACCAGGCGGCGAATCAGTAGGACTGAGATAGGAGCCTTGAGCTTATTGCGTCAGTCCTGGGTAAACGGTGGGTTTGTCCTCACTGTATTAGCCCCATCAACGAAGTGTAAATTCGATAATACCTAGAAGCTAGAAGACCTGTGGATCCAATGGAACATTTCTTGGCTGGGTCGTGTTTTTTTCTGGTTCTGGTCGGTCCTTCAGCCACCCTGTTCCATATTCCTTCCACCCTTCCTACATCTCAAACAAATTGTATTCATTGCATTTTAGCGGACGATAAGGGTTTGTTTCATAACTGGTTCGAAACGACTAAATTCATCTTTTCGGGTGTTTGCGCGTTAAAAATGCTTCGCTTGGCAGTTCTAAGTTTCTTTTAAAATGCAAAGTATGTACCGCCCGGTTTTACGTGGGTATACCACATAATTTGAAATATTAACATTACCGATATCGAACATCGAGAATGCAGCAAAATCTCGAAATAAATTTAAGGTTTGACCAATACGAGGCAATCAATTAAGCGGCCACTGATGCAGATTTCAACGAGCATGGCATACCTGGAACTGCTTCTGGCACAAGTCTCTGCACGGGGGACAGAGAAGGGCGCCGCGATGCAACCAGCCCCCTCGCACGATCCGGATGGAGATCTCTTGGCCGGAGTGGTAGCACTCGTACGAATAATTTCCCACCTGAAATCATTGGAAAGAATCTTGATTCTGTAATGTATATTGACGAAGGTGTCCTCCAATTCGTCGTCTTCCAGCTCCCAGTCCAGGACGAGTTAACACACCAGTCGAGAAATCTGACGAAATCCACATGGTCTAATTCAGATGGATTCAACAACTATTGTGGGTGTTGCGTACAAGCGTAGATACTGGAAGAATCTCAGGACAGGAAGGAATAGGCGATCACCACCATTTCGGATTCTGCTGGCACCTCCAAAATGTGTATTTTTACTGTATATTTTTCGTCAAGAGTTCGAACAACGTACAGGCGTACAAGTCTCGAGATTTGTCTAACAGTTTTAACTGTTCCCTAAACGCTGTGGGAATGTCGCTGTAGCATAGTTGGATAATGCACCTTCCACGGTTTGGAAAGAGATCCGGGTCGGAATCCCGGTAGTAGGAATTGATTTTATATGTATATCTTTCTAGTTAATACATTTAATTAGTATCACATGTTTATTATCAGATTAATATAGCACAGCCACGTGTTGCCGTCGTGATGGGGATTCGTGAACACACTCACCATCAAATGTAGTCTTCCACCTTCGCACTTGTAGTTATAGCAGCCGGATCCCCAGTGTTGCCATTGTCGCACCTGAAATGATGTAATAATAATTGTTTTATTTGTATACGTCACACACTCTTTCGCGCATCGCGGTAATTTCTTATACTTTCTAATATAATTATTTAATATAATTTGACAGCCGAGTTCAATAGACAAGACAATTCAAAAGACTCTGTAGATTTCACATGCCATGCGCGATCTTTTGCCTCTGTAGAGAGGCGTAATGGCAGTCCTTCTCCAATCTAACGAGGTGTGGCTCTCTTTTAAACGTTGATTGAATAGTGTACGAAGCTACGATGTAACTAATGAACTACTACAACAATGAGGGGGGACTCACCGCTCACCCATGACCGACGCACTAAGCTCAAGGCTCCTATCTCGGTCCTACTCATTCGCCGCCTTGTTGGCACTTTTTAATGCCGCTAGGCAGTTGTTCGACAGCGATAGCGAAAAGCTGCCAAAACTAAATTTGCCCTCATTGTCCCCGGTTGACTCACTTTATTAGTGAATAAAAAAATAATATTTATAATACACAAAGATAATATAAAATAATACAATTAACAAGGCCGGGGAGCAGAGGGGAAGTGAAGAAGCACCGCCTTCCAAGAAATGGGGTGGCACATAAGAAAAAAATATAAGATGCTCACCCTCCACGCAACACTGCCGGCAGATTTAACTCACAAGAACAGTACAGAGCAGATCATATTCACGTCAGAATCACGCAATGCTAGAGGACGTGCCTCGGCATTTGGACTACTACAATAGAATATGAAGGGAGATCTGGAGACGTATCACCTTCTTATTTTCAGAGACGCCGGGCGCCATGTTGTATATCAAAGCTGCAAAGTGGTACTATCGAACCATAATTACCCTTCAATGTACAAAATCTGTTTTACCTGTCGGCAAGATCTCTGTTCCCACATCCTGTTGGTGTGATCGAAGCACTTGGAGTTCTCACCGTAGCTCTCCAGGGCGAAGTTCTTGTCTTCGTCTGTTGCAATACAACAATTCTACAATTATTATCGAGAAATCCATTTTCTAGATGCAGACCTAATCCTATTTTAACCTTCGGGTACAGGAAGATCGATACAGGAAGAGCGGGATACAAAGTGACCCCATTCAAATTTGCGTTCTAATGAAGTATAATGGTTTAAGCATGTTCTATATTTTTAATTAAATTTCTTATAAAATGCGAATAAGATATTACCAAAATAAATATAACATTTTTAGGAGAATAAGTTTAGGAACTGAATATAATAGAGATAACATAATTTTTTTTAATAAAAACACTAAGAATATTACATAGCGCACAGTTAAGAGAGGTAAGACACGACGGAAACACACTGTAGCGCGCTCGGCGAAGAGCCTATAGCGAAGATATCTAAGAGTCCCGATTGTCTATGGAAAAACATAATTTTATCTACGTTTTGCTGTCTTACTATACATTATTGTTTATAAAGATGATATAATAGAAGTCCCACTGGTAGGGGCACCGCTAGATATAATAGAGGTCCCACTGGTAGGGGCACCGCTAGATATAATAGAGGTCCCACTGGTAGGGGCACCGCTAGATATAATAGAGGTCCCACTGGTAGGGGCACCGCTAGATATAATAGAGGTCCCACTGGTAGGGGCACCGCTAGATATAATAGAGGTCCCACTGGTAGGGGCACCGCTAGATATAATAGAGGTCCCACTGGTAGGGGCACCGCTAGATATAATAGAGGTCCCACTGGTAGGGGCACCGCTAGATATAATAGAGGTCCCTCTGGTAGGGGCACCGCTAGATATAATAGAGGTCCCACTGGTAGGGGCACCGCTAGATATAATAGAGGTCCCACTGGTAGGGGCACCGCTAGATATAATAGAGGTCCCACTGGTAGGGGCACCGCTAGATATAATAGAGGTCCCACTGGTAGGGGCACCGCTAGATATAATAGAGGTCCCTCTGGTAGGGGCACCGCTAGATATAATAGAGGTCCCACTGGTAGGGGCACCGCTAGATATAATAGAGGTCCCACTGGTAGGGGCACCGCTAGATATAATAGAGGTCCCACTGGTAGGGGCACCGCTAGATATAATAGAGGTCCCACTGGTAGGGGCACCGCTAGATATAATAGAGGTCCCACTGGTAGGGGCACCGCTAGATATAACGTTGAGTTTTCTCCTTGCCCAATCATCATATTATCAATATATCGTTGGTCGATGGAAATAAACAGGCTACAATCGTGTACATATTTACAATTTATTATATATTACATTAAGGAGAAAAGAAAAAAGCTTAGGTTAAGTTCTCAATCTAACTTAGAGTCTACTTAATTACAATCTTAAATCTACCTCCATCACTCCGTCGGACACTGCTGGGGGCGACGCCCGGACAGCAATGTCACAGAAGTGGGCGGACGGGTCTCTGTCGCCGTCGCTGTTGCGGCGGTCGGCTGCTATTGCCGACCCGTCTTCATGGGCGGCGGTGTCGCTTAGGTGCCAGCTGGATCGGGCGCCTCTAGCCTCGTTCTGCCTTCCTTCGTCCTGGTACTGGCCGGTCTCGGGCGCTGGTCGCTAACCTAACCTAACCGTCCGACGACTGACGGTGGCTCCTCACTTCGAATTTCCGATTTTTGCCGGGATTTTTTCCTTCCGTATCCCGTAAGCCTCACACCTGATCCATTATTATCGAAAGATTTTTCTAATTAACCCCACCTTTAATAAGAAGCACGACTACTCACGCGGGTTATTGTCAGCAAACGAACACCTGGATCCGCGGACCACCTGACTCTTGAACTTCCAGGTGAACTCCTGAGTGTAGGGACAGTAGTCGGCCAGCGAGACGCTCCCGCCGTAGCTGCCCTCGGTGCCGGGTTCGGCGTCAGCCACCCAATCGAAATGCTGGAAGTAAAATCGAGCGTGTATCGTCACATGTTGACTCACCCGCACGCATCGTTAAGAGACATTCGCATTGTGCGACAATCTTGCAGCGAGTGGTTGAAATGTTCAAGACAAAAGATCACCCCGCCGACTGTGAGATACGGAGAACCCAAAGACGGAGTACGGACATGGTTTTCGTCACAGGCGGCGTCGTTTTACGGCTACGTGGTCTCCTTAAAATATATTTAAATCATAATTAAACAAATAATAGATATCTCATAAAGACAAAGTTATTTTTTAAATTATATTTAATAGAAAGATATGGAAGTATGCGTAAGCCCTAGCTTCAAATCTGTGAGATATCTATTATTGATCTTGTATGCACTGCACGCCCGTGGGTATTACTCGGAGTTCAGGGGTGAACTTGCTCACCTGGTACAGTGGCGGTAAAGGCCTCTCATGAAGGACCAGGTTGCACAGCGCCACGCTGTCGCGCAGCTGCGAGCACTCTGTCTGCAGGGGATCTCTCTTCACTCTCGAGCAGAACGGGTGCGCTGACCTGCCTCTGGAACACGAGGGATGAGGATTAATAGTCTGCACTGTCTGTCCTGATGGAGAAACTTAAGCGTCCCGCAGCCACAATGGATGCGAGAGAAGAGACGCTTGTAGGATTGGAAAGATTAGTTCGCGGCTCCGTCAGGAACTGCGAACTGCTACTCTAGCATCCCTTAACAGTTCACATCGTCGGAGGATGTGCTCCAGAGATGTACACCGCGAGTCAAGGATCGGGGTAGAAAGAGACAAGCTTCTAATTAAACTACAATAATCGATGCAGGTGGACCTCGACTATCGCACTTCAGAGTTGTCATTTTGATACAGGTTGCCAACCTACTAAAGTAGTGTACGATAACGATCCAGTGTGATTGCACGAATAATTACATTCAGAACATTGAAGTAGTTTATCTTCAGTGTGCGCAAGCACATGACTAACGTATGTTTGGATGAATAATTGCCGTATCGCACAGAATTGCGAGGTCGCAGCAAAGGCGCCAAATAATAAATAAGAACAGGGTATTCTGCAGGCAGGAAGCCATTCTCGATTGTGAAGTTATTTTCTCCGACCTATAATAGCATGGACCTGGAGCGGGGTCTTCAATCGGATTGAGATACCCTTTATCAATATAACTTTTGCACTGTTTCGGTAATTCTGGAGTAGAATTCACCATCTTTTCTAACTTTAAAATATCTACTGGACGGGATGAAATTGAGCGTTCAAAATAAGGTCAAATACCTTGGTCACGTCTTCAATGAAGATGGACAAGGCGATGATGATATAGAACGGCAGAGGAGACAGTTGAGCGTTCGTGCAAATATGCTGTCACGGCGTTTCTACCGATGCAGTGAGGAGCTGAAGAGCATCCTGTTTAAATCCTTCTTCACCACCATGCACGCCTGCGAGCTCTGCTCGGAATACAAGCGAGTGACGTACAATTCAGTACTACAACTCATACAGAATACTGTTTGGATTGGCGCGTTATTGTAGCGCATCTACAATGTTTACCGAAGGACGTATACATCGAGTTGCTGACGTAAAGCGGCGGCTGGAGCTCAGCGCTCAGCGCCGACTCTCTGCTGCGAGCGGCGCTCTCACGGAAAGCTGGTTCCCTGACCAGAGAATGGCAGCGCTTACAAAATAGCTACATACACAACAATGACCGTGACTGAAGTAGTTATATATGTAATATGTATAAATTATATTTTGTGTGTATACATGTGAACCTTTACTTTTTATTAACTTAAAAAAAAAAAAAAAAATTTTTTTTTTTGTATTTATTAATATTTTACTTAATTTTCTTTTTCATAGCATTATATTTATTTCATAACCTGATCACGCTGGAATAAACACATTATTATTATTATTATTAATATACACACAACTACCGTCGCTTAATTCCGCTTTACACGCTTAATTTAATCCCGCTTATATATTATATTCCCTTTCGCGAATGTTAACATTGTACGCACCCCGTGACGCTTGTACTAGTGGTGAAGAGGAATCTATCCAGCAGACGAAAAGTAAGTCCCTTCCTTTCATTCTTATATTTCCGCTATAAATGAGCTGTAATTCTCACTACTGATACTGTGTTTCCTTTTAGATTTGCACGAATAGATCTCTAGACATGGGGTCTACTACATTAAGAGATTTGTGTAAAAAATTATAATATACGAAAAAGATTCGGCTCAACTCTTGATAAATTCATTAAGGAATATTTTTTTTTTCATATATAGTTTTACTACACGTTTTTTCCTTTCCTCTTTAGTACAGTTTTGAAGAACCGATCACGTACAAAAGTCAATTTTGCAAGTCAATACTAAACCTGAACATCACAAATCTCACACGTCAGCCCTTAAGACGTAACCTGCGTTTGAACGGGGATAAACACAGAAAAATAGCCCAGAAAATGCCACACATTTTTTAAATAATCACACACAATTATGCTACAGATGAATAGATTGAAATGAATGCAAAACAGAAAACGGTCAAAACTACAAGACACAAATACACACGAACAAATAAACAGAGATGCACTACACAACTAAACGACGCACATAAAGAACCAAGTTACCCCAAGTCCACGTCCGGATCGTCTCCTTCACTGCGGCAATAAAACAAAACAATATTAATAAATCATCAAATATAATTGCTAGCCTCGGGTTTTCACGTTGGCGGCGTGTCAATTTTCGTTCTTAACTCGACAGAAAGTATCCAGCAGCCGTCGGAATCGGTCCGCTATCAAATAACCCTCTATGAAGATTTCAAGCATCAGCAGTCCAGGTCAGTTGTGATATGTCTTACTAGAGTGACACGGTCTTATTGCCAACAGAAAACCCAAGACTAGGATGCATCGCTATCGAAGGTGTTGACACGTTTAATGCTGATATCGAATTCTATATGGAAATTGGTGAACTTAGTAGTGGTAAGTCCTCGCTCCTGTCACGTGGGAGTCCAGAGTTTGATTCCGTGTGAGGGAGATTTTAATTTTATTTATTTAAACGAATTTAAGAATATTTTTTTTGATTCATTAGTAAAGGAATTGATACGCTAACCCATTTTTAATATAAAAATTAATTAAACGGTCCTCATTTCTCGCATTACAATATTTCAGTTAAAAACGCACGCCGACTCCGCACAATGTTGCTTAATGAAAAAATTTTGACGCCTATGCTTTTCCGAGTGCTCGACAAAGAAGTGGCATCATTTTCAGCTCCGTCACAGCTCCCCCGAATGATATCGTCCACAAACGAGATCCGCGAGAACGCCAGATGTCACAAAAATTATGGTATCTCGGTACAATGTAAGACTAGGTAACATTAGGTTAGCGTCCCACCGGAGCATGTACTGACTTGCCTGCCGCGCTGTTGATCCACTCCTTGCAGGAGCGCGTGACGAAGGAGCAGCCGAGCTCCCGGCCCCAGCTCAGCTCCTGGGCCTGGGTGTAGTCGGCCCTGTACCATCCGGTGTCCTCCATGAGCGCCAGCGTGATCCGCGAAAACACCGGATTCTGGGTGTGCGTGCCAGTCATGGCTTCGTTCTGGAGAATAAACATCATTTGTTTTTAGTGACAGGGGCCCGAGAGGACCCCACCCTTTCCCGGAGCCGTTTTAAGAGTTTGAACTCGCGCGTCAGTTTCACTCAACAAAGCAAAAGTGTAATAAATAACAAACGAAATGTGACCATGAAAAATTTCAAAATAAAAACTGTTGATAAAATTGATAAAACTACATGCGAAAGACACAGAATACCTATACAGATAAACGGAACATTAAGGGATGGGAAAATACAGTGTTGATGGATATTAAATTGATTTAAAAGGAAACATACTTAATATGGGGCTAATGGATAGATTTTTTTGGTTATTAAGAATTGCACTTCCACTATTTACTACCCTTTTTATCTCAAGGGTCTCTAAATTGTCCAATTGAGATTATTAAATGAATGGTCTTTTTCAATAACATGGTTGGAAAATTCTGAGAAACGTTCTGTCAAAATGTATATGTATTCTGTCTCTCTTTTTTGCATGTAACTTTATATTCTGTCTCCCTCTTTATGTATATATAAGTTCACTTGTTAGTTCGGTTTAAAAATTAATTTAATTCTATTTGTTTAGTTTGTATTTATCTAATTTTAATCTGCGTATATTCTTACTTTTTTCTTTCCTCACTCATTCCTAAGCACTATAATATTACACTAATTATATTATACTTAATAATCATTTTTTTCGCGAGTGTTGCTACACACGCCGCGACGCTTGTACTCGTGGTGGAGAGGAATCAACGAATCGGCCAGAATCCAGGCGACTAAAAAAAATATGTGACATCTTTTTCTTCCTCGTATTTCTATCACCACTCTTTTTGTATTTATTGTTAGTTTTAAATACGCCCTGACGAAGCTTGAGCTAAGCGAAACGGGTTGGCGTTTAAAAATACGTGTAAATAAATAAATAGATGAATCCAGCGCACCTCCATGATCCTCTTCTCCCAGTGAGTGAGCGCGGTGCCCTCGCCGCCCTGGTCTTCCAGCTCGGCTCCCTCCAAACTGCTGCACCCGTAGTGGTCCCTCACCTGGACAAGGAAGACGAGATATCAACGACAAAAACGTGTTACACGTCTCAGATACACTCCATCCACCAGGTTAGCAGGAGTTGCCTATTGCACCGTCAAGATCAACCCACGGTGAGCTGGCTGATACATTAATAGAGGACCATGTTAGAGAAAATTCCTCATCCTGGTGTAGATTCCTCTCAACTTACAGACACATAGTTGACACTACCTACTCGCTCATTACTTGGTCTTAAGAGGTGACTCCCAGCATCTGTCGAAGGATTCTTCATTACTGAGAGTGAAAAGAGAAGCTGGACTACAAAAGGTGAGTGGTAGTGTCTTGACTACTGTGTCATCCTGTTCCACATCTCATTCACATAGTCCACTTGTTCGTCACCAACGTATCAGACAAGTGAAAAAAATCACGGAGCGGGAGACGCGAACAAGACACCAGCACGACGGACAAATAACATCGAGAGAAAGCCAGGCTTATGGAACTCTGGGGGAAAGAGTTTGAAGATGCAGTGGGCTAAAAAGAACTGCGCGGACATTTGCTGCCACCCCTGGAACAGTCATGCGTGTTGCACTGGCCGCATGACCCGTCTAGCAACCGACGGCTGACGCGAACTCCTCAAATTCTTCATTTACGCCCATCCCACCGATCTCCGACTCGATCACCGCAAAATACTCGATCAGTGAATTATAACGTTAATTTGACTCATACGTGTGGTGGACCTGCACGCGCCCGTAGACATGTCCGGGTAAGGACAAGGACTCCATATAAGCGACCAATTAGCAGATGCATTAAGCCAACATGCACCGGAGACGGACACTGCCTGAGCGGCTAGCACTCACTCTAATCTTATCTTAAGAGGACAACCCAGTTAAAGGAACATCAACATCGGTTAGTGCAGTTCACATACCAGCCATCGAAGGCATTAACATAAACGAATCGGGGGCGGATTATCATTCCCATTTAATCCTTCCGACATATCTACATATCACATCGCACACAACTCATTCCTATGTAGAATGAAGGACAATATAGACAAATTATTAAAATAATAGATTAGATACCTCCTTGACGACTCTCGGAGTGACCATGACTTGGATATTTCTGGTCATGAAGCCTCCGCGGACCATCCACCGCTCCCTGGTCAGGTTCCGCACCACCTTGTCGGACCACTGGTGGATCTGAAGCCTGGACAATATTACATTTTACTAGAAATTGTGCAGGTGTTTCGTATCGAGTTATCAAGCGATGGCAAACAATTCAAATGCAAATGTTGAAAGGGACAATGCATTACGTAGTGTAACGTATTGAGCGAGAGAGAATGCACACACCTTTCTTTCATTTTGTTAATAAACATGTACTTACTCTTCATTTAATGGAGGGCTTCCGGTGTCCGGATTTCTTTCAGTCAACGGATTCCCTTCATCGTCTCTGAGGACATAATACCATAATTTTAATATCAGTAACAAAAATACATTTCTCTCAAAAGACTCCACCGAAGGTTGGCGCACGCCAGGTTACCTGTAGAATGCGAACAGCGACACGCTGAACCCCAGCGCGTGCAGCATCTCGTGCTGGACGGTGGACAGCATGGAGCCCAGCTCCTGGGGGCGGGTGGACAGTTCCGAGGGGCAGAAGTTGGCGTGGCCCGCGATCGGTCTAAAAGTGTTAATAGTTTCTTTTAATATGAGTAAAATAAAATTAAAATATAGTTTCTTAATTAGAATGTATTCCTATATGCGTCAGCAACATCCACATCCTCGACATACAATTTTTGAATTCTGTTTAATGGAGAATTAATCTGAGCAACCGTCCCAGTATTGTTACAGTAATAAGGTAAAATGATTCTAGTGTTTCTGACCTATGTAAGCACTATATTAAGAATAATTAAATAAATAACGAGAACGGACCCGTTCAGGACCGCTCTATGAGCAAAATCTTTGTCGGTCGCCCACCCACCTGTCGAGCGCAGCCTCCTGCTGGCAGTGCGCGGCGTACGCCACCGTCAGGCCGCGCGTGCAGCGCTCCGTCTCCACGGCAGACACATACAGCACGAAGTCCGCGTCCGGCACGCCCGGCGCCGGGGCGGGGGGCGGCTGCAGCTGGCCGCAGCCGTGGCCGGTGGCGTTGCACACGTAGCAGGGCTGCAACACAAGAGGGGTATATTGTCTGGTTCGATGGGTTAAATCTGCCGGCAGTGGTGTGTGGAGTGTGAATCCCCTTATTTGTTTTCCTTTCGTGCCGTCCTTTTCCCCGAAAATGAGAATTTCCTCACTTCCTTTCTGCACCCCAGCCCTATGCGGCATTGCGGCATGGCATGCTTGTCAAGTAGTGTTAATAAATGCCTACGTGGCGGTGAACGTGAAGGACCGATGTGGGAGACTTTGCTCATAAGTCGGATCAACATTTAATTGTACAGTTCAGGGCCTAGGTATCTAAAATGTGTACGTGGTTCACGCTCTCGAGACTTGAGGACAATCTTTGTTCTGAGTGTAAGAATTGTGTATAGAGTTTCTTTGAAGTGAGTTAGTTTATTTTTTGTATATATAAGCTAGAGAAGTTTTATTATTATGCAGTCAAAGTCGCTCCTCCTCATGCAATCACTCCATGTTCAATAATTCGTGTAAGCCGCTCAGCACACCGACCTTTTAGCAGCACTCCTCTCTCGGCCGGCTTCCCGTACATTTTGACTAACAGCACACGTATTTTTTTTTAAAACATGAACACACATACGTCCATAACTTGAAACAAATGTTATTGTAAAATGCGGTGTTACTGTCACCAGTTTTAGTTTTGTTCCTACCCCCTTAGCCCATTCCCAATCAGTGTACATTGTTTTTTCGGCTCGACTGGTTTTTTAAATTCGAGGAGAGGCAGGCAATGTTCTCATGTGTTTTCATTTATTGGATCAATAGTTCATATACCGCTGCGATTTTGGTGTGAACAGGTGATACGAACTATCCTTTTGCTTCCGCGAGTCCATCCTGGTGCGCTAACGAATAAATACCGTATCCTCATCATTCCCCAGTTTCCATCCACCCGTCCCTTCCGATTCCATCGTCCACCAACGTGATGGGCGACTTGCGTCGGTATGCATTTTTGGTCCTTCGAGCCGGATTTATTATTTGTTTCGCACGCTCGAGTCACGGCCACGTTCTAAATTACACTTTCGTTCACAACAGCACAATTGCTATAACATATAGCCAACACCCCACCACACTGGTGACACTGGCCTCAAGAGTGTCGGAAGAGGCAAGCTGCGTTAGCTGATTAGACGGTGTTAACCAGGACGCTCATGCAGTCCGGATCATGGGCTGGAAATACGCCAATTATGATACTCGTTGACATTATACAATCATATTTTCTACGATTTGCTATTCAACAGAAACAAAACACCCAAATTCATATTAAAATTCCCACCGAGGCCTGTACTCCAGAAAACTCTCCTGACCAATGTCCATCAACTGAAGACAAATACTGCATCGAGTACCTTGGAATCATAATAGATAACAATCTCAAACGGAAAGAGCATATTACTAATCTCACTAACTAAATAAGGAAAACTGCCTACATATTTTAATATATTACGCGTTTGTACAGTCACATGTTGCGATACGGTATTATCGGATGGGGAGGTGCATATAACACTCCAATGTCACAATTAGAAATCACTCAAAAAATGATAATAAAAATTATACTAAAAGAAAAAAAGACTATCCAAGTAAGAGATCAAATTGATATCCCAAAACTAAAATATACCGCGATATATTTATCAAGGCGTCAAATGTTAGAACAATCTCCCCATCACAATTAGAACAATTACGGACTATCGTAAATTTGTAACTGAAGTAAAAAAATATGTACACAGACTGACTGAACTCGAATATACTCCTTCTCTATACACGAGTCTCACTCTCATAGAGAAGAAACTAATGTTAAAATATATATTCACTGATTATTGAAATTGTATTATATTTTTAATATTAATAAAAAAAGATAAATAATAAATGTATTTTCGTTTAACCATGTATTTATTTGTAATTTGTAAAAAAATGTATGGACGTTTTTAAGAACACTTTCTATGACTGAACACGATTCATTTATTGTTTGAAAATCCTTGGCGTGATAACTGAAGAAAATAATTATTTCTATTAAAAGATAACGTGTGAAATAGTATTAAAAATCAAATACCAAACCGTGCACCAAATTTTCAGAACAATCATGAAATGAACACGTTAATAGCTATTTATATGACTCGAGTAATGCGAATAGCTCGATGCGGCGAATACAAAAGAGCGCCATACGTATATACAGCATTAAAATCTCAACTAGTGTAAAATATTTCATTTATTTTATTGCATTTTTTTGCTTGCACGACTTGCTGTCCGTAACGTGTAAAACTACTCACGTTGAGGTGTTCCTCAGGGACCTGAACCTCGCCGCACGTCGTGATGGCTTTGCAGGCGCCGATGCAGTGGGTGCGGCCGTTCTTCACGAACACCTGCCGCGACGAGCACTTTCTGGGGTAAGAAGAAATATCATCTGTACATGTAAATATAGAATATATAATAATATCGTCGAAGTTATGACCCTCACTGTCACTGTGCAGACGATTGACAAATTAATTTGTTTCAGCAAACCGTACGGCACACATGTATTAAAAGGGAAAAAAACAGACTTACATTGAATCCATCCAAAATAGAGCTACTATGCCTATTTTTTTAAGAATTAAATATGCAGTTTTGTAGATATTTTTGTCAACTGCACGCAGAACACGTCGCTTCTCGCAAAGGTCACTTAAATCCATTGTTATTGCATGTTCAAAATCAGGGTTAATTCCAAAATACCCAAAAGCGGACATAGTAAAAGAGTAGCAATATTTGAATATGTCCAAAAGCACAAAATTACTGGCTATTTTTTAATAGAAACATATGGAAGTATGGTTAATTTACCTGTCATAAATACAACTTACAAAAAAATCTGACAGACATGGTGATTGACTAACGGGTGAGAATGGTGAACGTTATATTTGTGTAAAGTGGTAAACTTAAGCCAGCCGAAGACGGCTATTTCCATTAAATAGCCTCGTCTCTATGACATATCTATTATTTGTTTCATAGTATATATAAGTTGCTATTCCTCCTAAAATTAAATCAACCGATTTGCTTGTTTGACGATCGTCTGATTTGAAATTCAGTATAGCTGTCAGAATGATGTATATATAAAATATATATATATATATATATATATACCAGCGTGTACAGTGGAAAATTTTCAAGTTTAACGTTAAATAATAAAAAAAAATAATAACTACAATGATATTTTCATATTTTATCTATACAAATACGCCATTCAGAAATACACGTCATCAGTGACAATTGTCCCTCGGGCAGAAATCGCACACCACACTGTAGTTTTTGAACAATGCAAACGTTTCTGATGGTTGTCGGGGCGCCAGTATCTAATGTTCTGTTTATTAACATAGCCATCGATAAGAAAATGTGCTTCGTCAGTAAACAACATGTCTCTAAGCGTTTGTGCTGTTCCAGCTTCGTTCTAGCTAAGGTTTCACTTAAAGAATAAAAATTTTCGTTGAGAAACTGCACGATTAGCAGCTTGTACGGGTGAAACTGTAGTTTATTTTTCAAAATAACGTGCACTGTTGATATTTCTATTCCAGTACAGCCTTCAATCTTCATCATGGCATAATTTCACGTCGAACTTGAGCCACAAGTTCTGGCGTCGCTGCTGACGTCGACGGTCCCGGAGGAGTTCGGTTAACCGTTGTCCCTTCTCGTCTGAACTTTCGAACCCGACACCGGATGAGTTGCGCGCTCGGTTCGTCACTGTGAGTATAAAATGCGCGATGCGCACGAACCAATGAATCGCCGCACTTTAAATATTGCTCAACCGCGAACCAGTGACTCATTGCGACCGGAAAACCGCAAATCACGCGTGTCAAACAATACCACTCCCACTTACCGCATCCTGATGATTAACGAACAATTACAATTTAATCTAGAAATAAATCAAAACATTTTGAGCTTCTTCATTTTAGAGTAGTAACCTTGGACAGCACGCGAACAATTAGCGATGGTGATTCTGTTCTCACCTGTTTAGCTTGATGACGTCTGCGGTTTTTCTGACCATCAGCGTCTTTTCCCAGAACTGCACGGCTCCAGGTAATATTGTATTCTGAAAAACATGACGTCATAATATAATATAATATTATATTTTTATTTTTGTGTTAAAATAGGGTGATGGGATAAGATTCCGTGGACTGTATAGATCGCAACCCGAAATGGATTCATGAAGGAAAATAATGACAGGTGGATCTGGCCTACCTTGCTCTAAAATCGTGGGTTGAGCGTGGTTTTCACCTGCAGTCAACTCGCACTTTTTTAGTGTAGAACCGAGATATCACTACACTTCCGGAACTGTTGAGAACGCCGCCTCTTCGTGATTCTAGCGTTACGCACGGCGCTGCTTTCGGACGTTTAAAAAAGAACACAGATCTTGACGGTTCGGTGTCGGAAGGCAGAATCCCTAAATAATTAGTTGGAGCACTAGGTACTCGACTTGCGTCAATACAGATAGATAATTCATTATATACAAAATTATCAGTTTTGGAAGGCTTTCATCTCGATGGAGAGTTCACAAATTTTTGAACGACGCACTCGATCACGAGTGACTTCTGAAAAATCTAATTTACAAAACTGAAAGAATTTTTTTTAATATCTTGAAATATGGCAGAGTTACAGATGTTCAAAGTTTCGTGTTCTGTCTAATAAAAGAGTACGATACTGAGCAATAAAAGAACTTTAAAAGAAAATTTGAATATTTTTTTAAATCAAGATACACATGTCTCACAGAGACGAAACTATTATTTGTTTTTATATGGGAAGTATGGAAGTCTCGGGCGTTACAGACACGTATGCACTGCACGCTCCTGATGTCACGTTATCAAGCTTGCGTTTGATTTAACAACACCACACGTAACAAATCTATATAAGATGTCAATAATTTAATTGCCAAGTATGTCATTAAAGAGGCTACAATTTAAAAGGTCAACATGATGTTGAGGTTTTTGGTCAGTCGAGCCGGCACTCGCGATAATCAAGATCAGCAAATAGGACGCTCTGAAGTTAACCTGACTTAACGAATCATTTAACTATCTACTTACGTTTATGAGATCGAATTTTTCCGGTTCCAATCTGCAACAAAAACAAAAAAATGAACCTTTAATCGGTGAATTAAATTAATATTAAAACAATATTGTAGCGACAGGCACCATAGGCCGTCTGGCGATGACGTGTCGGACGCCCGCTAGGGGAACATCCCGCTAGGCTATACAAGGGCACATACTACATTCGGTCAAAGGAACTACAGATATTTTGGACCTGAACTGTTTAATAGAATGCTATGAGACTTAAATCAATTGAATTGTCCCGAGAACATGAAACTATATATTAAAACTTGGTAGAGCCAGTATCGGTGCACTCACCCAAACATATTGACTCGTACCTATATTAATTATTGCTATAAAAATTAAGTCAATTTTAAAATAGTTCTTCATATACACTTTTTATATAGTAATAAATGTAATTCTAATTAATTGAACAATGCTTGTAAACTATGCCCGTCTCGACACAGAACTTCTCTAGTGAGACGGGCACAGTCCAAACAGATTTTTACATTGTATTATATAGTTACTTATAAATAATAAAAATAATAAATATAATTGTCTCTTTCTTACTAATTAAATGAAGAGAGATAAAAAGGAAGAACACATTCTAATTGTGAAGTTGTAATTATTCAGAACAGACGCTCTGTCATATTTTAAAATATTAATTAGAATGATATACATATAATTTAAATTTTATCGAAAAATATAATGCACCTTCCACGAATAATGCACCTTCCACGGTTTGGAAAGAGATCCAGGTTCGAATCCCGGTGACGCCAAAACAATATTTTTCGACAAAATCGATTTTATACGTATATATTTCTAATTAATATACTTAATTCATATTTAAAATATCACAGAGCGTCTGTTCTGAATAATTACAACTTCACAATAAGAAACGTATATAATTATATTAACTCTGAAACGCGAGAACGCCATGCCACTTCTCTGATATGCGTTTGAGACATCCAGAGAAGCGTGAGATCTCGCACCCCACAATCGCGGCCCTGGAAGAAGGAGAACACCACGACTGAAGAACCCGAGGCAACGGTTCACTTTAGAGAGGCGGCAGTAAACAAAGTTTAGACATATTTAAAAGCAGCTATGATAATTTTTGGACAGTTATCTACATTAATTGTATAAATTAAGTTATATTCTGGTATTAATGGCGAATAATAAACAAGAATTGCAGATATTATTATTATTAGGAGAACACATTCTAATTGTGAAGGTGTAATTATTCAGAACAGACGGTCTGTGATGTTTTAAATACTAATTTAATGTATTCATTAGAAAGATATACATATAAAATCAATTATATCGAAAAATATCGTTGTTGCGCCACTGGGATTCGAACCGGGATCTTTTTCCAAACCGGGGAAGGTGCAATATCCAACTATGCTACAGCGAAGATATTTTTAGCGACAAACTTTCGAACCTCGTTCCATTATTTGAAAGAGCCATCTACCTTATTATTACAGAATCAATACCTTTGAGTAATCTGACAGCAGAAAAATAGAAATAAGGTAGATGGCTCTTTCAAATAATGGAACGATTAAATGTATTCATATCAAAAGGTTCGAAAATTTGTCGCTAAAATTATCGTCGCTGTAGCATAGTCAGATAACGCACCTTCCCCGGTTTTGAAAGAGATCCAGATTCGAATTCCGGTGGCGCAACAACAATATTTTTCGATAGAATTGATTTTATATGTATATCTGTCTAATTAATATATTTAAAACATCACAGAGCGTCTGTTCTGAATAATTACAACTTCACAATAAGAATTTGTTCTCCTAAAAATATGTAAGTGACACTAAAATTGAACTTTTTGAAGACACCAGTCACGGAACCAGAATGAATCTCTCGTTCCACGCGCCCGGTAGCCTAGCGGGATGTTCCCCTAGTGGGCGTCCGACACATCATCGCCAGACAGTTTAGCATAGTTGGATAACGCACCTTCCCCGGTTTGGAAAGTGATCCAGGTTCGAATTCCGGTGGCGCAACAACAATATTTTTTGATAGAATTGATTTTATATGTATATCTTTCTTATTAATATATTTAATTCATATTTGAGAATTGCAGAGGGTAGTGAGTAGCGACCTCATGATGAATGTTAACAAGTGGAAAGTGATGGTATACGAGAAGGAGGAAAGCTAAATACTTGGAGGTGATGAATGGTTGGAACAAGTAGATTATTTTGTGTATTTGGGAAGTATGTTTGATAGAAACGGAAAGGAGGATGACTGCAGGGAACGACGCTTTGAATAGAATTACAACTAATGGGAACTTGTCAACCGAGGCGAGACTAGCGGTGCACAATGAAATTATAGACCTAGAGTGAGACCTGGAGCTGGCAGAAGAGGAACGAAAGTAAACCGAAATGCAGTGCAAATGAGATCGCTTAGGCAGATTCATTTATGACAGAGTAAAAAAATTAAGAAATAAGGAACGAACGTAAAGCTGATCTTAGTACAGTAAGTAAGATTAATAAAGGATCACTTAGGTGGTTTGGTCACATGGAACCAATGAATGAAGAGAGAATGCTAAGAAAGATATATGACATTAATGTAGATGGCATCAGAAATATAGGAGTCCTCGGAACTTAGTCAGATGAATGTGTCAGGAGATGGACAGAAGAGTGTTTGCGCTCTATCCTCGATGCCTACGCTCGCGTAGAAACGGCGTGATGGTAAGTCAGTTAGTTAATATTGTGGTAAACTACTTTTTTTTTAAATACCAACTATGCTACAGCAAAAAAACGTCAAAAGTACTGTGTGTTGTAGCATAGTTGGATAATGCACCGTCGCCGGTTTGGAAAGAGATCCAGGTTCGAATCCCGTTAGCGCAAAATTTATTTTACATGTATATCTTTCTAATTAATGCATTTAATTAACATTCTCTTTGCCTGTCTCCGCGAAGAAACGTGATAGTAAAATAGTCAGTTAATGATGGATTTTACGGAAAAACTTGGCCATTGGTCACGAAGCGGCCACCGCGGTATTACCTGTAAACGGAGTGATCATAATACAGGACTATCCTCAGGGGCTGTTCCGTGCTGCGCTTCTTCACGGTGTGGCTGCTGTCCAGCTGGACACCGGTCACGACCTGGAAATAAACACGTCGTCATTAGCATCGTCTAAAACATCACCAGATCTCAAATCCTTGGGTCAGTGCCGATGGATCCGACGCATATGGAGAAGAACAAGATTATACGGTTATCATAGGAGGCTTTTGGTATACAGAGTGACCCAAAAAACGCGCGAGTTATTTCAAAACATAATATAATTAATGTCATTTTTTTTGCACAATATTTAGCTAATCAGAAGTCATCAGAACACCCCGTACTGCATCATCTGCTGTCCTGTTCGGTGGCCACACGCCTGGCTCGATGAAAGTTGATTGTATTTCTGGCCGTGTGAGATGGAGCTCCGTCCTATATATGGCGAATAATGAACGAGAACTACAGAGTCGAGGGAGTGCAATGTACGATGTGTGCAAGGGAAGCGACCTCGTGATGAGTGATGATATTGGAGAAGGAGGAAAGCTGAATACTTGGAGGTGATGAATGGTTGGAACAAGTAGATGAGTTTGTGTATTTGGGAAGTATGTTTGATAGAAACGGAAAGGAGGGTGACTGCAGGGAACAGAGTAAACGGCGCTTTGAATGGAATTGAAGCCGATGGGAACTTGTCAACCTGGAAGTGAAGCCTGGAGAGGAACGAAAGTAGACTGAACGCAGTGGAAATGAAATTAGTCAGACGTATTTGTGGCAAATCTATTAATGACAGAGTAAAGAATGAAGAAATAAGGAAAGAATGTAAAGCTGATGTTAGTATAGTGAGCAAGATTAAAAAAGGATCACTCAGGTGGTTTGGTCATATGGAACTGATGAATGAGGAGAGAATGGTAAGAAAGATTTTATTTTATTTATTTATATATTGTACAACAGAGACATAAACATACATAATACATAGTTTATTGTGTGGGATGGAGTAGACTTCACCTCTGATATATACAGCCTTGTCCTGGCTACTTTGCTAGACTGAAGTCTGTGTTAAAGTAGACAGTTTTTTTTTCGTGCTGTTGTGGTGTTATTTAAATCATCGACAGGAATAAAAAGAGAGTTACAAATATGTATAAAAAAAAATATATATATATATATGTAGTGGGAGTGTTGTAGGACTGGTGAATTATTAGTGAAGGTATTGTATTAATTATATTAGAATGTTGGATAGCCGTGCTTCTGATTCATCTCTACCTGATTGGGTCCATATTTGTGTAATCTTATTATTTTCAGTTAGTATTAAGTGTGTTGTACAGTTTCGTAGCTTACATGTAGAATCTTTGATAAAATATCGTTGTTGCTCTCGAAACTGGCGTGCAGATGTTTGTTGTTTGTCTTGTGTTGTGTCCGTGGTTTGTTGCTTGTGGAGAGTTGTTGTTAGCATGGACATATTGAACGAGTCTCGAACATAAAGATTTGTCTTACATCTAGGACATTGTACTCTTTGAATATAAGATCTGGTGGATATCTAAAGGGACGGCCAATTATTACCTTGAGAATTGATGGCACCAGAAATAGAGAAAGACTTGATAATGAAGGATGGTCTCAACAATGTACGAATGTGGATGAGGCGAGAATCGTGTGTCGGGACAGAGGAGTGCGGCGCTCTATCCTCTCTGCATACCCCCGCGATGAAACGGCGTGATGGTAAGTAAGTAAGTAAGTAAGATAAGGTAATAATGGTAATTTTTGGATTTTTATATCATAGAACGATTCTAAGTAACAAATATGTTCAAACACTAGTGATATTTTAATGAAATGTAATAATATACAATTTTATATAAATAAGATAGAGAAAATATTATTTGTGTTAATTTTTAGGATTTTCACGTGTATTTTTGTACGATGCTAGTTAACAAATGTGTTCAAACACTAGTGATATTTCAACGATGCGGTTAAAAAAAAAAAAATCGCTACATTACTTTCTGCCTCGCCCCGCGCTGCGGTGCGACTGTACAATTTTGATTGAGCGATTAGCAAGCGCGACGTGGACGCAACGAGGCGCGTGCGCGGTCAAAATGTGTCTTAGAAAATGGAAAGTAATGCTAATTTCGAAACGTAAACACACAGATACGCGCCCTGAATGCAAAGCGATGTGGCACTTGCGTGCGATGTGGACGCGATATGAAGTCATACTGTATGGAGATCCGGGTAGATGTGTTTTATAACTTGGGCTCGATCGGGACCGTGAACCATGGAAGAAGTATTGTTCGACGCGGGCGATTTGCTGATTTGCCAGTCGCAATGAGTCGCTGGCCGGGAGCGCACAGCGCGTTCGCGGTTGAGCAATATTTAAAGTGCGGCGATTCGTTGGTTCGTGCGCGTTGCGCTTTTTGTACTCACAGTGGCGGACCGAGCGCGCAACTCATCCGGTGTCGGGTTCGAAAGTTCAGACAAGAAGGGACAACGGTTCTACGTGAAATTATGCGACAAGGAAGGCTGCAGCCTGTACTTGAATAAAAATATCAACAGTGCACGTTATTTTGAAAAATAAACTACAGTTTCACCCGTACAGACTGCAAATCGTGCAGTTTCTCAACGAAAATAACCATTATTTACGTTAAACCTTAGCGAGAACGACGCTGGAACAGCACGATCGCTTAAAAACACATTATTTACTGACGAAACACATTTTCATATCTATGACTATGTTAATAAACAGTACATGAGATACTGGCGCCCCGACAACCCGATGGAGCGCCATCAAAAACGTTTGCATTGTTCAAAAACGATAGTGCGGTGTGCAATTTTCGCCCGAGGTATAAATGGCCCTTTATTTTTCTAACCAGCGAGAGACGGTCACTTCTGACGCGTATTGCCGTATGATCGACGAGTATTTGGTACCGCAACTGTAACGACATAAAACTATCTGATTCGTACATTATATTTTCGTTTAAACTCAAACAAAACGGTATATAGGAAATGTTCGTTTATTTGAACTTGACACTCTATTTTCTTTAGCCAATAATTACTACAAATTGAAAAAAATTACATTGGAGTATGTCAAAAAAAAAAAAAAAAAATCTTTTCTATAAGTAGTATTGCCTTGAAAAGCATAAATGGTAGAAAATTATTTATACATATGATATAATATGCAGTTGTCAAGTGTTTTTGGTGTAAACTCGTTCTGATAGTCAAATGCCAACGGTGTGAGGACACGTTGAAGGTGAGCGCGGCGGTGCAGCGAGGTACCGTTCGTGCGTGAAATCAGCCATTTCACCGACCGTCCGATGCGGTATTCATTTCGACAAAAGACCGGATGAATTCTCGATGAAAGACCGTTGTGGGAAAGATCCTAAATCCCCGATCACAAGACCGACAAACCAAGTTTGTACTCGTGTCATCTCATAAACTACAGGGTGAATATTATGTTCCAGGCCGATGTTGTAACACAATAACCAAAAGATTAAACGCGATTTTTTAATTTTTTTTTTTTTTGATCGATTGTTTGGTTTGTTACAATTGTGTACGAAATATGACGTCGGCCGCGTGGCCGCCGCGTGCTCTTTTAACCACATTTTACACACTGATACAACGAATAATGGAACGATAGATGTGTCAATTTGAAAAAGTGTAACATACAGGTTCGAAAATATGTCGTCAAAAATACAGTTGCTGTAGCATAGTTGTTGGATAATGTGTCTTCCCCGGTTTGGAAAGAGATCTAGGTTCGAATCCCGGTAGCGCAATAACAATATTTTTCGATAAAATTGATTTTATAAGTATAAATAATTACAATTATTTAACTTGAAGAGATTAAAATTTAAAGACGCGTATAGCTAATCTGAATTTAACAATTTCCAAAATCACCAATGAGAATCGAGGACATTAGAATTTGTTGTACCTACACTAAAAAATAAACTACAAAAAAGAGTACGCTCTCTCAAAATTTAGAAGAAATGATAAAAAAAAAGGCTTATCGATAATAAGAATAAAATGAATTTGATTGTATTAAATGTAACAAAATTGATATAAATACATCTGCAGACAGACGTCTATCAAGACGGTCTAGTGTTAATTAAAAAAAAAAAAAAAATTTGCATAGTTTAGAATCTAATAAACAAATAAGACGTATATAACTGTACAACATATCATAATTGACCAACTAAATTTAATCAGATATCTCATAGAGACAAAGCTATTAAAAAAAAATTATATTTAATGAAAAATATATGGAAGTATGGAGTGATTACAGGGCTTACGATCTGTCTCACATGTATCCAATGATTTCAAAACTAAAAAAAAAAAGGTTCCCACCGCCCTTTGACGTCTCCGTGGGGGTGAACTAGACTGATCGTACCCCGGCTGCGGGGATGATTTGGAACTAAACTCGCGGGAAGATGTTCTGTCACACGTTCCGGAGGTCTGTTTTGGAAAACGCGCCAAATTTCCAAATTGAATCAGACTTTGCGTCCGTGTCGCCGCCGATTCTGCCAATCCAGTGATTGGAAGAAAGACGAAATCAGAAGGATCGCATTATGAACTCTGATCCTGCGCTATTCTTTGAGGGATCCAAGTCCCTCAGCACTCGCTAGTTCAGAGGCTAACAACGTTAACGCGACGCGATACTTGTTCGGTTGCGACACCGCGATAGCATTAGCGGTGTGGATTTCGTCCATCTCCGGTGCATCAGCGCTGTTATATTGTGATCCTGTGATTTGTGTGCACAGTGAATATTGCGTGAGCCGCGGGTGAGGCGATTGATATCGCCGTCTTAATTCTGCGGGAGTGACTGAGGCGTCACACGCGAGATAAGGCAAACGGTCCTTCAGATTCCCTCCTCCCTTCCTTTACCGCCGCACTCCGATTTACGACCGAAATCGTCGTATTCCAATCGGCGGGACGCGCGACTCGAAGATCGCCATAACCTTCAACATTTTTCACCCCTCAAAATAGCTCGGTCTCTATGAGATATCTGACAATTGTCCTTGTAGGAAAAAATCCAGTAATGTTCTTGGACAATTTATTCAAATATTTTCATTAATTTTTTTATAAAATCAGAACTCGTCATGTACTTGGTTCGGGTACTCGGTTGCCAGGAGTATACTGGATACACAGACGACAATACCATACTAATTATTCATCATCGATGGCCTGAATTGTACATTTTGACCTTACCGTGACTGAATCGGACGCTTGCAAGACCAGACGAAATCCTTGGTTATAAAATATACATTTTTTCCGTATTCCGCATCGACTATAATAGCACAAAACCGTTTAGAATGCGAAATTATGGTAATGTGATTATGTTGGCTGGACTGTCACGCTAATATATAACCAATTAAATATTTAAAAAAAAAACACCTTTCATCAGCTGATACATAATGCCATTATATAACGTATAATATTCCACGAAATTAAGCAAATCTAATTCTATTGTTGGAAATTTGTATATTATATCTTAGTTTAAAAAAATTACGGAGCTGTCACTATCCGACACTGTCGCCATCTGTGTTAATGCATCAATATCAAAAAGGTTCGAAAATTTGTCGCTAAAAATATCGTCGCTGTAGCATAGTTTGATAATGCACCATCCCCGGTTTGGAAATAGATCCAGGTTCGAATATTTTTCGATAAAATTGATTTTATTCATATATATTTATGATTAATATATTTATATTATAAATAAATAAATCATTATACAGTGCTTACACTAGTACCGCAACACTCCCACTACATTTGTATCTCTATTTTTATTTCTGTCGAATGTTTATATTAAATAACACCACAACGGTACGAAAAAACTGGCTACTTTAACACAGACCTCAGTGTAGCAAACTAGCCAGGACAACGCTGTATATATCAGAGGTGAAGTCTACTCCACCCCACACAATAAACTATGAGTATATACTTAATAGCAATATACTTGTATCTCATGTTTATCATGTAATATTATAATATATTCACCTATATTACAACAAGTGGAAAGTGATGGTATTAGAGAAGGAGGAAAGCTAAATACTCGGAGGAGATGAATGGTTGGAACAAGTAGACGAGTTTGTGTATTTGGGAAGTATGTTTGATAGAAACGGAAAGGAGGGTGACTTCAGGGAACAGAGTAAACGGCGCTTTGAATGGAATTATATCTAACGGGAATTTGTCAACCGAGGCAAGACTAGCGGTGCACAATGGAGTGAGTCCTGGAGAGGAACAAAAGTAGACTGAATGCAGCGGAAATGAGATCACTTAGACGTATTTGTGGCAAATCTATTTATGACAGAGTAAATAATGAATAAATAAGGAAAGAATGTAAAGCTGATGTTAGTATAGTGAGCAAGATTAAAAAAGGATCACTCAGGTGGTTCGGTCATATGGAAAGGATGAATGAGGAGAGAACACTAAGAAAGATATATGACGCAAGTGTTGATGGAACCAGAAATAGAGGACGCCCGCGGAAGACTCGGCACGACCAGGTAAACCAGATAATGAAGGACGATTCTGTTGCTTGTATGACAATATGTATGAATGTGTACGAGGCGAGAATCGCGTGTCAGGACAGAAGAGTGTGGCGCTCTATCCTCTCTGCCTACCCCCGCGGAGAAACGGCGTGATGGTAAGTAAGTAAGTAAGTATATTACAACAAAAACATGTGTATCAACAAAGTCTAAATAAATGTTATCCGAAACGCCGCCAAGAAAAATCACATATACTCGGCAGATTAGCCCGGAAAACTACTGTCAGTGTTCCAGGGTCAGTCAGAATCCGAGGCTGGTGCCATCTGCGTCACACGTCGGCGACATGTGTTTAGTGAATATGCCCGCCTAGATAAACAACCGTGATAATTATTATAATTCAATAGATTCAGAATCCACGTACGACGCCGCATTGGCAAATCTTGAAAGCTGAACAAACGGAGATGATTTGTTTGCACAGCTCCGTGGAGCTGATTCGCTTCCTGCGTTTTAGACTAACCGAAGATATTCACACAGACGAGTGTCGGCAGCTAGATCAACAAAACATGGTAACCCAACAGCAAAGAGATCCAAAAATTAAAAAAAAAAGCAAAGAATGAACACGCCGTAGCGGGCGTCAGATTGGCATGCCAGTCGGACCCCCATAGTGTGCCGTCTCCCGGATAATATAGAGTCTTTCAACGAGGACGCTCGATTTTAAAATGTAAGTTAAACAGGTTGTGTGCGAGATATTCACTCAATTTTTCTTTCATTTGAAAGTATATTTTATGGCATTAAGTGTGGAATATAACGTTGTTCGAATATCCGCTGCGGCTTTGCTCGGTGGCATATTTGGGAGGTCCAATTTTCTATGACTTTATCGCATAAATCTGGCTAAATTTGCTGGATGGCGTTTGTTATGTCGACTTTGAGGGGGTCAATTGTTTGCGGCTTATTCGTAAAGACTTGCGATTTAAGATAGCCTCAAAGGAAGAAGTCTAAAGGCGTTAAATCGCACGATCTCTGTGGCCAGTTCGCGTCACCGTCGCGCCAGATAACCGTGCCCTCAAATCGATTGTCAAATTGCCCTCAAAATTTGATGATTTGCACACGTTGTTCAACGTTCCGTGGTGATTTGCCGTATACTACTTAACAATTGACAATAAATTTGACAGATGTCACTTTAACAACATGGCTGCTATAACCTAACAAATTTTGAGCGTCCCTATTAAAAGACCCTATATCTGCCGATAGTGGTGCTCGGGTAGAGAATCAACTCTTCTTGTTTCACGCCAGGGGTTAATTCAGATTTTTTCAGTGGAATATTTTGTTTATTATCTTTGTTTTATTAACCACTGAATAGAGTTTAAATCCATCTAGCGGTTTCCTTCTTCTTCAGGATGTCATAACTGACTAAAAACATATATTGCTGTTTCTTCACAAGAATCTATTTTTAAAAAATAAATCTAGTACCTAACTCAAATTTAGTCGAATAATTTTTAGAAAACCAACTTTTACAGATACTATCATACACAATGAATCTAATCATCCATCATCACGCAAGCAGTCAGGGTTCCACTCCATGATATACTATTCCTATGTCAATATCCAATTGAATACAATTAAAAAAATAGCAGTTAATAAAGGGTTAACACAGGTTTGATACACTATTATAAAAAATAAAGTAAAAGAATATAATAATCAATTTTAATATAAATCACAGATAAAACACAATGATCTTATACGTAAACAACTTTTCCAATCAAATATATGAACACCTGCAGCGAAACATCTGACCGGCATTTTATACAAATAATAGTATAGGAAATTTACTCATCAAAGGAACGGTAGATGTATTAATTTGAAAAAGTGTAATATATAGGTTCGAAAATTTGTCTTGAAAAACACAATTGATAGTGTGCGCCCCCGGATTGGAAATAGAGATCCAGGTTCGAATCCCGGTGGCGCAAAAACAATATTTTTCGACAAAATTGATTTTATATGTGTATATTTATAATTAATACATTAATTTAGTATTTAAAATTATAAATATGACTAGCTCTATCTCGAAAGCCGACTCTGTTCGTTCTGCCGCGCGCGTTGAGGCGTGAATTTTAAAATCTGCGTATAATATATGCAACATACTGTAAACAAAAAATTCGTCGTTGAATTTAATAAAAATAGAGATATACGAGATCTTGCACTTCACAAAATGTGGGAAAAGTTTGCTGGAAGAAGATGAGCGTCGTGGCTGAAGAACCTCGGGCGGTAGTGTGGCCGGTCTACTGTGGAGGTTTGTTGATAGAGCACAAGAAGGAGAAGCGATCTGCAGTTGAGATGTTGGGCGTGCACATTGATTCAGATCTTTCAACGAATACATTAATCAGTAAGACTATCTTCCTCTTGAGGCAGCCCGTCCACTCATTGTGGTGTCACGTGTGGACTATTGTAAGAGCACCTATGGATAGATTGCATTGCAATCCGAGTATTCGAATATTCGAACCCCGAATATATTCGGCTGTTTTTAAGTATTCGTTATTCGAATACTTAAAAAAGTATTCGCTCATATTTATATTATAAGATTTTTAATATTTTTCTAAACGAAACAAAGGTTTACGAACCCTGGAAGTCATATGCGAGCATTCATTCATTCATTCAGTTATACGATTTTTTTCTCCAGAAGTACCGCTATCGGCTATATGGAAGGCGGACAATAAAGATGTAAACGCCTTCGTCGGACATCTTTCGCATTTGCCATTTTTTTAAGTCTTCCGCTTATCTTTACGGTTTTATGACAACGAGCACTTGTAATACATTGTTTTGCCAACGGTGGAGGCGGCTTTCTATCATTCTTTAGTGTTCAGCTTTCATAAATACCCGAGCCGACAGACGAGAAGTTATATACAAAATAATGAAAAGAAACCTTGCACTCGGGGTGTGAGATATGAAGTAATATAAACATATCTAAAGCTATGCAGAGAAGACTGACTCCTCTCTGTCTCCACGGAGAGTTGGAGTTCTGCAAGTTATTAATCAGAATCTTACATTTCTGGAGAAACATTTGAAACATTTCTGTATTTATCATCTGAAGTAAATTATTCCTTAAAAATTTTACGAATATATTATCATTAACTATTCGATATTCGAATAGTTGGAATCACGAATATTTGGAACCTCAGGCAATGGTTTGTTGGTAGAACACAAGAAGAAGAAGTGCGAATGCTAAATCTGCACATTGATTCAGATCTTTCAATGAATACACTGATCAGTAAAACTGTCTTCCTCTGTACATCTTCCTCTTGAGGCAGCCCGTCCACTCATTGTGGTGTCGCGCGTGGACTATTGTAACAGCATCCATGCTGGCCTGCCAATGTTTCAGCTGGATCCATTCTAAATGCGGCTGCACGTATAATACATGGAGTTTCCAAATTCTCTCATATTACATCAGCTACATTGGTTCAGATTCCCTGAAAAAGTTGAATTCAAATTGTGCCAGTCGATGTACAAGGCGACACACGACACGGCGCCTCTGTATCTTCGAGAACATTGTATCCCAGACAATTTGAACGGTAGACGTCAAACTCTACTTCAGTTGCAGAAAGGGTTGTAGAACCGATCGACCGTTGCCAGAAGTCTAAATTTAGTGAACGGGCATTTGCGGCGGGAGGTCCAAAAGCTGTGGAACTCTTTGCCCTCCGTCATAAGGGACAATGAATTGCATCAGAGACTTTATTTAAGAAGAAACTAAAAACGCACCATTTCAAAAAAATCATTTACATTAACTTTACAAATTATTAAATAACGTGTCAATAATATCGCACTTTCGATTTTGTCGCATTCTCCAACATCGCAGCTGACGACGGGTCACCGGGTCGCGGCGCCACAAAGCGAGACGTAACAACGGTACACTGTGACGTCATCTTCCCACTTAACGCCTCCGTTTTGAAACTGGTTTGTTGTCGGGAAGTCATAAACGATTATAACTTCACAACTGGATGAAGGTCCGCTCGTGTGGTGCGTCTCTCACTCTTGTCAATTTTGATTTCTCGCCGTCTGACCCGCATATTTTTTATAGCAATCTTCATTAGTTATCATATGTTCCGCTGCGATTCTATTAAATTTTTTAGCGTTTGACTTGTTGCCTCGCACGTACGTTCTGTTCGCGGTATCTCACCAAATACTTAACCTTTACCATACCGTGACATAAAATATCCGAACGCAGCCACGCTGTCAACTCGTGTTAACGTAAATAACAGTTAGAAAAAATATTTTTTTTATTAGCTTAAATGGCTTCAATGGCACGAATTTACTCTACATACTGAGCATTCAATTTAGAAATAAAGTATTTTTTATTTATTATCTTTGTTTTATTAACCGCTGAACTGAGTTTAAATACATCAACCGGTTTCGTTCTTCTTCAGGATGTCATAACTAACTAAAAACATATATTATTGTTTCTTTACCAGAATCTATTGAATTAAAAAATAAATTTAGTACCTAACTCAAACTGTTACTTAATACAAATTTAGTCGAATAATTTTTAGGAAAAAATATTAAATTCAGTTGGTTGTTTATAATTTTTTGATTAGTTTTCCACGCTTTATTTATCTCCAATCATTCCAAATTATTTCATTTGTAACCAACACCGTTTACATGCAAAATTGACAATCGCAATTTTTCATCAAAATCGTGACCATTTTCTATAAAATGATTAGCAAATTCTGAAAACCCACTATTGTTCAAACATCTCAAATGCTCCCTTACTCTTATATTAAAATTTCTCACCGTTTTACCAATATAAAATGCAGCACTAAGTGTATAGACACCAGAATTGTTAAATTTATCATCTCTGTCTTTAGAATTGATGAGTAAATTTCCTATACTAATATTTGTATAAAATACCGGTCTGATGTTTCGTGGTAGGTGTTTAGATATTTGTTTATGTATAAAATATAAAAATATGAATTTTAACCACAAACTTAATATTGCTAATTTTAAAAGCTAATAATTTCTTTAGGATTATCTAAAATATGAATTTTATGTGCGTGTATTTACCGAAATATTACAGGTTTAATTATGACGGTAGACCCGTGTCACTGCATGGTTCGGGAAGGGTTAAGCACAAGGGAGAAAGAAGACATCGTAGTGATTAAAGCCCGTCGCTTCACTGCGCTAAAGCTTATTAATTAATCTTACTTTAATCCCGTTTATATATAATAATCCTTTTCGCGAGTATTACCGTACACGCCGCAACGCATGTACTAGTGGCGAAGAGGAATCTATCAATGGATCCGGCTGACGAAAAGTAAGCGCCTTCCTTACTTCTTCATATTTTCACATATATTTTTGTTTCTGAAAACGCGGGTTTTATATGTAAAAGAAATTTGTTATTAATTTTATTGGATAGATATGATTATAGTTAGTTTAGTTATCACATGGACTCGAAACTACAGGCAGTTTTTTTTACAGGTATAGAACTTTAAAATGAAATAAAAAACATGATATTGGCATTATTGGAAAGATAATTTGTTTAAATCTAATAAAGCAAGATCTGGAAGTACATTTTTCAGCCGAATATAACTCGTCGAATGTTGGCTTCCACGTCGTCTATCGTCTCTGGTTTATCAGCCTAGACTAGCCACATCACATATACCAAATACTTCCTTCAATACATAGATCGTGGCGCGCGCTGTGTGGCATGTTGTGCCGTCTCGTTGAAGCCGCAGCTCTTCCACACTAATACCATTCAATTGGAGAACGAAGAAGTCAGTAATCGTGGATCTATAGCGCTCTCCATTGACTGTAACCTTCTGGCCTGACAGCTTCTCGCGTATTATCAATCAGAGTATGCGTGGTACCAAAACGATACATGGTTATTCGAATAGCATGCTCGGATGGACGATTATATCGACGTATCGCGAACTGAACCACGATTTTCGATATAAATTTCTAAGGCGTAAGGCAAACCAAACCGAGCACAAAACGGCTGCCGCTGTAAAGAGTGTAAATGTATCATCTCAGAGTTTAAATTACTGACTTGAATATTTAGAAAATTCGCGCTACAATTGTGAAAGTAGTTTTTAATAAGAATTGTAACATTTTGGCTTCGCAAACGGCCCGAAGAGTTCCCACAATGTGAATAAATATCAGAATATTTCTCTGATCCGTCACATACCGCGTGAGAAGTGTTACAACAACTTGCGTGCGTGTGACGTCACATTCCTTAAAAGTGAAAGCCCGTATATCGTTTCAACTGCCAAGCAGACTTGGGGACAGACGTGATCGTCCTAAACCCGATACGTAGGTCACGGTTGATAAGAGAACACATCGTCCTGTCGGCCCAGTTTCGCTGGTCTCTGGCCTTATTTGACGTCTCACAGACCTGGCAGTTGAATCGTTGATTATACATCCATAATGATACTAAATCCTAGACATTCTGGACGTCCAGAATGTCATAGAAAATAGACTTAGAGGCGGTAATATTACTACGCACATCCCGTACGTAGAGTGTACCAGACCCAGTTCACAATAACAAATGAGAATATTTTGAATAGCTTGCGTTATGCGTATAACACGGCACATACAGTCCTGACGAAGATACGTCAGTATCTATCGAAAGCGGTTGACGTAAAAGCAACACAAGTTATAAAATTTCTAATTTATCTAGCTCTACAATGGTTCGTTTCCAAAATTTGATTAGAAAATTCTGAATAGTTGTTATTATTTAGGCGTCTCAAGTTCTCCTTAATTGTATTAACAAAATTTTTGCAAGTTTTACCTGTATAAAATAACAAACAACTCGGTTAACGAACGCAGCGCACAACGAACTTTCTGTTCGTCATACAATGGACCGTATCGCAATTCACTATGCCGCTCGAATCTACCTGCGTATCACGATATCGCCCGATCTTCTGAGGTCGCACGCAGCCGATGCACGAACTTGCGCGAACGTGCATCAACGCGCGGCAGTCGTGATTAAAGCAGACAACCTCGGAGAGGTTATTCAAGAAGCCAGCGGCCAAGAAGCAAAGGATGGAACAAGAGGATTTGACCCAGCAAGCCACGGCAGACTCTCCTACATCCGAGTATGACTAAAAAATAAAAAAGTAAAAAATATGTATTGTTATGTGAAAACGCGTTTCACATAACGAACTCTTCGCATAACGAACTTGAAACTTGGAACAAGACATATATATATATATATATATATATATATATATATATATATATATATATATATATATATATATATATATCTAATTATTTATATAAAACGAGGCCACAAAATAATATTGCAAATATAGAAGATAAGTAAAACAATCTAAATTAACAAAAGTAAATTGGTTCATCGTGGTCTGTTTCTGACAGATATTGGATCGGCTGCGCCTGTCATATTATAAGTAATAATTGATTTCCTCACGCGACTGAGCGCAGGCTCGGCTCGTTGACCTTGCCGCCGATGGTTCTGTAATCAGACCGTGGGATCGGGTGACAATGTTCTCCACGCAACGCGCCAGTTGTTGATTGGCGAAGGGCATTGCTAAACGCGGATTGGTCCACGCCATTTTCATCATGAAAATTGTTTTTAACACAGAACGTGTAACGTAGAATTCATCAATTCCAGTCTGACATGTCAAATTGTCGTTGTATCTTTATTATATATATTGCTATGCACTGTTGCAGTGGATTAAATCTGCCGGCAGTGTTGCGTGGAGTGGTTTTTCTTTTGTGTCGTCTCGTTTCCTGGAAGGGAGTGCCTCTTCATTTCCCCTCTGCTCCCCGGCCTTTGATATTTGAATATGTCCAAGAATACGCAATTATTGGATTTTTACCTACAAAGACACCGTTATTAAACAAATATCAGATTTCTCATAGAGACAAAGCTATTTTTTATTATATTTAATGGAAAATATATGGAAGTATGGGATTACACATACTAACATATACACAACTTTCAAAAATTTAATAAATATGGATTATTTGAGGGGTGAGAATTGGTGAATATATATATATATATATAAAGCTTCGTCTCTACGAGATATTTGTTTAATATTTTGTTCTATTTAAATGTATTGTAAATATCTCATTTACTAATAAAGTGTGTCAGCCGGGGACAATTGGGGCAAATTTTGTTTTGACAGCTGTGCGGTATCGCTCTGATATCGAACAAAAAATACCAATTGAATCCGCCCTCATTGCCTAGACTATTGGACGTCTTGGACTTAGTTTACACTACAGAGTGTCCCAAATTTTTTTTTCATTTTGGTTCATTCGCCGCACCAACGCAACGAGCGGGGGATATTGCCGATCGCTAGCCGCGTCCTTGGAAATTCAGTCGCTATGGAGCGTATTCTTACCAGTTTTTGGTGAAATTTTCCCAAGAAAATTGATATCTCAACGAGGTGACTCTCCGTAGCTCAGACTTGACACAAATGGACTTTTTCCTATGGATCTACCTTAAATCAAAGGTATTTAATAACAATCAACCCTCTCTGGACCAATGAAGAGAAGAAATGGCAGCTATCACGGAACACGTGCGCCGGGCAGTTCTCAGAAATGTTGCCTCCCGTTTAGAAGAGTAACAGCGAAGTAACAGATCACATTTAAGAAATATTATTTTCAAGTAATAAATTCCCAGTGACTATACTTGAATGCTAAATAATATATATTTTTTTTTAAATTAAATTTTTATAATGAAAAATACTTTTGGAACACCTTGTATAAAGGTTTCAAATTGTTAAATGAACTGCCAGCAAATATGAAGGAAGACACTAGTCTATCTAACTTTAATAACTGATAATTTTTTTATATGATTATTTTCTTTTGTATTTATAATCTATTTATCAAATGCTAATTGATATACGATATAATAAAATATTTTTTAAATATTAGCGTTCGCATACTAGATGTAAGAATATTAATTTTTTTACAACTAAATAGTGTCAAAAAAAGTAAAAAAAATATTCACCAAAGTAGCGAAAATATCGAACGTGTTTTTAATATTAGTATTACGGCTGGCAAGAATATTGAGCATCTGTCATCCTGCCAATCACGTATATGTCGCACTCTATGGTCGCAATTTATTTTCTTATCTATGGTAGCACTGCCAAATGAGACCACAGCCAAATGTGTATTTTTTAAGAATGTCTTTAAGTGGATATATATATACATATATTTCACAGTTGATACGTAAGAATACCGTTTGTACAATTCCTGGGAGAGAAATTCGGAATGCACTAACGGAAAAGCGATTGACGATATCCGATTCGACATGGGTGGCATCTATTGTACAATGCGAAGAGGTAGTAAATGAATATTAATAATAGTGCTCATCTGTATTGCAAATCTGCCGTCTAGCGGATTTTTTATATACTACTTTGTCATTTTTAAAGGCTCAATACAAAGGACACTAACATATCCAATAGCAATCATACGTGTAGGGGGCAACGGTTTAAATTCACCGCCGTCCCAGCCGGCATCGATACCAGCGACATCTGCATTCAATACCTAGCCGGCGGCAGATTGGTGCCGCCACAATCCGCTTCGATCGCTTGCCGACGATGAAGAAGTACGGATGCGTTTCTCCCGCGTGCTGTCAGCTATCATTCGCCGAAGAGCGTTGACTAAAACCATAGATTGTCGTGCAGAAGTAATTGATTCACGGCCAAGAACGCGAGCTTCTATATAATTACGAGGTGAATTGAACAAATGTGGATAATTACTCGTCTTCATTAGGAGAAAGCCAGACTTAATGTGGTGCAAAAAGTGGTTCAGAATTATAGTGATGTAACGTAACTGACCACAGCAAATGTTAACCACACGTATCCAGCCACAATAATGGGGGGGCACCTTCAGAATACACCTTCAGGATGTCATAACATAATGTTATAGTTAAGAAAATAGTATTTTTGGAAACCGGTTGATGTATTTAAACTCAATTTAGTGGTTAATAAAATAAAGATAATAAATAAAAAATATATATTTTATTAATCATTTTTCATTATTAATCATTAATTTTAATAGAAGACCAACTGCTCCAATTTACCTTGTTAAAAAATATCGATAATTTAACAAAAAACGAAGGCAGAATAACTAAATACATACCGTAGTCGACAAAACAAATCTCAATACTGATCCGCCAGTTTTCAGACATTTCTTTGATGCAGCCATTATCTTTTTGTCTGTTTAAGTGAGTGAGTGGTCGAGTGCATCGGTTCCTTACATGAAGGCGACATATCTCGACATCGTTTTCTGGAACGTAGCCGTTACTCTGTGATCGTAACAATACTCGGAGGTGATGAATGTTTGGAACAAGTAGATGAGTTTGTGTATTTGGGAAGTGTGTTTGATAGAAACGGAAAGGAGGGTGACTGCTGAGAATAAAGGGAACAGCGCATTGAATGAAATTATAGCTAATGAGAACTTGTCAACTGAGTCAAGTACCGACACAGATGTGTGAAAGTGAGGCCTGGAGCTGGCAGAAGAGGAACAAAAGTAGACTGAATGCAGTGGAAATGAGATCACTTGGGCGTACATGTGGCAAATTTATTTATGGCAGAGTAAAAAATGAAAAGCTGATCTTAGTATAGTGAGTAAGAATAAGAAAGGATCACTTAGGTTATGGTTATGGAACGAATGAATGAGGAGAGAACGATAAGAAATATATATGACGCAAGTATTTTTTTTTTTTTAAATAGAGATGTGTACACGGAATACATGTCACATCAATATTCTTACTATTTTCAAACTAAGCTAAACGCTTGTGCTATGAAAATAGGACTAACTTGCTGGTGTCCTGGAACGAGGCGCGAACCCCCGACCACTAGATCACTAGGCCAACGTCTTGACCACTACACCAACAAGCTACTCAAGCTACTGTTGATGGCAGCAGAAGTAGAGGACGTCTGCGGAAGACTTGACACGACTAGGTAAACCAGATACTGGAGAATGGTCCTGTTAGAAGCCTCAATAATGACGATAGTCCGTTGAACTGCATAAGAAGAAGACTGTTAGATGGATTGCGATGTACAAAAGCAATGAAACGACTACACGAAGGAGTATTTCCTGAAGATCTTGTCGGCAGCAGGAGAAATGAAGCTCCAACATGGTTGCGGGCGCACGTCAGTGAAGAGCCTTCAAGGGTCGTCATTAATTTTAAAATCTGACCACTTCTATTGGTTTAACGTTAGGACGGGCGCACACTAACTGATCCATAAAATAAATTATTCAATCGTTCGGCGGGGGGCGCGGCCTCAATCGTTGTGGTGGGAGATGATAAAGAATTAGATTTTTTGAAGAGCGTGATATCTGGATTCATTCAAAATTGTTTTCTATAAAATTCTATTAAGTTTTTTGGCGTTTGACTTGTTGACACACTCATGCACATATTCAATTCGCGATTTACTAAAATTTTGCCTGCGCATTTCCGTTCTTTTCTTTCCTAACCTATCCTTAAGCACGGGGAAGAAAGAAGATGTCGCAGTGATTAAAGTGTTAAACACCACCGTCGCGTCACTCCGCTTTTTACCTTACCTTAATTCGGCATATAATCAATAATTATTTCATCGCAAGTGTTGTTATACACCCCGCTCAAACGCTTGTACTAGTGGTGAAGAGGAAGTAAATACATTCCTTTCTTCCTCATATTTCCACCGCACATTAAAAGTTAGACAAACAGTATGTGTGTGTGTGTGTCGCGCGGCGAGAAGTACTAGTGGGACATCTGTGTGTGTAGGTGGGCTGGCTCTTGCTTCTGGACTCCGACGCGATCTAGTACTATCTTTAAGTTCACTATACCGTAATAAAGCTTGAATAAATTCGTGTCAATTCGCATCACAAAGAGTTTGATTCAACTACAAAATTACAAGAGATTATAATTACAAATATTAATTAAAGAGACTCAAATTCACCCAACTGACGAACGTCAAAGGGCTGACGATTGACTGTATCTCTAAGTACACGTTGGACTACGAAAATTGAAAGATGTCATCGAAGAATCAAAAGATATTTTGAAATTTAAAAAAAACAATAAAAAACAAATCTAATTTCGACACGCAGAACGCGGCAAAAAAATTTCTACGCTTGAACTTGACCCACTATACTCGTGCTGCGCGGCCAGTGCAAAAAGTCGAACGGTATTAACACGATAACCGCAATATCAATCAAAGAAGATCTCTCCAGAATAGTCTGCAGCGGTCACGAGGGTCCAGCTGAAAAAAAGCAGTCCAAGAGTCTAAATTACTGTGGTCAGATCGAGCCTCGAACTCGGTACGAATACACTTGCTTATCGAGACGGCGCCACTGAAAACGTCTGTACAAAAAATTTCAAAATTTTAAATATGGAAATAAAGGGTGTTTTATATTAAGATGTTTCCAAGATGTCATTGGCAACAGCGTAACCTAAATCTATTCGTGCCGCGCGACACTGCCAGCGAGAAAAAAATTAACATATTCGCCAAAGTGGCAAACTTTTTTTTAATATCTCTACGTATCTAATAATACAAACTCAAAGAGCACATACTGCATTCGGTCAAAGGAACTACAAATATTATGGACCTCAACTATTTAATAGAATGCTAAAAGACTTAAATCAATTGAATTGTCCCGAGAACGTGAAACTATATATTAAAACTTGGTAGAGCCAGTATCGGTGCACTCACCCAAACATATTGACTCGTACCTATATTAATTAATGCTACAAAAATTAAGTCCATTTTAAAATAGTTCTTCATATACACCTTTTACATAGTAATAAATGTAATTCTAATTAATTGAACAATTGCTTGTAAACTATGCCCGTCTCGACACAGAACTTCTCTAGTGAGACGGGCACAGTCCAAACAAATTTTTTATATACATATTATATAGTTACTAATAATAAATAAATAAATACGGCAATATATATACAGTACGAATTTGTACCATTTGTTATCTAGCGTCGCATTTGACAGACGGTAATGTTTACGTTTGTTCAATAATTAATTATTAGTTGTTTCAAGACTGCCAGAAATACTAGAATTATTTTATCTCATTATTGTAACAATACTGGAACGATTGCTCTCCGTTTAATACTCCATCACGCAGATTTAAAAACTTGATTGATTTGACAGCAACACGAGCTACGAAGAATGTTAATCAATATATACATTTTTTTATACAGGGTGTCCCGGGTTCAACAACGGAACACAATTTCAGCGAGACGGAGCCACTCAAGGCGCAGTTAGAACTTCAATGGAGAAGCTGGGGGGAATTTTTCCCAATCAGACAGTACGGAGACATACCCTGGCCACCTCGATCACCGTACTTCACACCTTAAGACTTTTTTTTGTAGGGTTTCCTCAAGTCGAGAGTCTACAGCGACAATCCTCGCCAATAATTCGAGCCCTGCAAGAAAATATCAGCCGTGAAGTTGCTGCCGTCGAACCTTAACGCTTAACTCTCGCGCGTTTGCAAATTTAAGAGTCCGATCGCGAGAGAGTCTCGAGAGAAATGAACGGCATTTAGACGATACTCTAAATAAAATATGAGTATAACATTGTATTTTTTTTTAAATTTAATATTTCTTACTTACTTACTTACCATCACGCCGTTTCCCCGCGGGGGTAGGCAGAGAGGATAGAGCGCCACACTCTTCTGTCCTGACGCACGATTCTCGCCTCGTCCACATTCATAATACGTCTTCTCACACGAGCTCGCCGATTGTTGAGGCTTCCAACAGAACCGTCCTTCGTTATCTGGTTTACCCGATCGTGCCGAGTCTTCCGCGGACGTCCTCTATTTCTGGTGCCGTCAACACTCGCGTCATATATCTTTCTTACCATTCTCTCCTCGTTCATCCGTTCCATATGACCGAACCACCTGAGTGACCCTTTTTTAATCTTGCTCACTATACTAACATCAGCTTTACATTCTTTCCTTATTTATTCATTCTTTACTCTGTCATAAATACGTCTGAGCGATCTCATTTTCACTGCATTCAGTCTACTTTTGTTCCTCTCCAGGACTCACTCCATTGTGCAGCGCTAGTCTTGCCTCGGTTGACAAATTCCCGTTAGATATAATTCCATTCAAAGCGCCGTTTACTTTGTTCCCTGCAGTCGCCCTCCTTTCCGTTTCTATCAAACATACTTCCCAAATACACAAACTCATCTACTTGTTCCAACCATTCATCACCTCCAAGTATTTAGCTTTCCTCCTTCTCCAATACCATCACTTAATTTAATATTAAACATCATTTACTAGTCGATACGTAAGAACACCGTTTGTGCAGTATCGCCGATTGCTTTTCAGCTAGTGCACTAGATGGAGAGATCACCAGCTCGACGACGGTCTTATCTGAAGTGCCCGTTAATTGTTTCAAAGCACTTTAAATAATGATTTGAGTTTTTTCTCAACACTGGAAAGGTAAAAGCGAATAATCAATTCTACGAGAACGAAGGTGTTCGGCTCGAGACGCCGGGTTCCCACAGAAGGAAAATGAAAGTGTACAACGGCTCGCCGAAGCGGCTGTGACCCCACCCGACAATCCATTCAACGATGAAAGGTCAAAGACTCGCACGACCGGGCTTTTAAATGGTAGCCGTCTGACATATTTTAGATTTTTTTTAAATTTTATCGTCGGCTATTTTCTGTATCAGAACTGTTCGCGGTGCATCGGGAGACGGATGGGCGAACGCAACTCAGTATACTCATATCACAATACGTAATATACAGTAAAATAATTAATATCAACAGCTGAATAATGTAAAAGGTGTTACTTTTAAATGTGTAGAACTTTACAATGAAATAAAACATATTCAAAATCGTGGTACTGACCACGGTATATTGGCTTTATCGGAAAGTCTAATTTTCGGACGTGCATGTTGGCTTCCAAGTCATCCATCGTCTCTGGTTTAAATCACAGGTCCATCACGCGAAATTATGCGTGGCACGTCGTCTCGTAGAAGCCGCAGCTCTTCCACGCTAATACCGTTCAATTGGGGAACGAACGAGTCAGTGATCATGGATCTACAGCGCTCTCCAAGGACGACGATGTCGACCGTAAAATAGAAGATAAGTTTCGCGAACTGAATCGCAATAAATTCGCAAATCCTGTTCACTGTGAAATGGCATACCAAACTGAGCACAAATCAGCAAATAAGGCGTTATTTATTTTTAACATCACGCGGGGAAACTCGGCTCGAGCGACCGTCCGCCGATTGACAATGGTGTGAAAAAACGTTGTAATTATCTGCCGCGTTCCTTTGGCGCGCTGTACTCCTCGCGTTTCTTCTCTTTCGCGCAGCGACGGCCAATCGCGTCTCAGTTTTGCTTCGCAATAGTGTCGACGACCTTTGTCCAGAAGAAGGCGACGACGTTTACAGATTTACCCGCAAATTTATCACCAACATTTTGGACATTGGATCACTCACAAAGGTTACATTTTGGACATTGGATCACTCACAAAGGTTACATTTTGGACATTGGACCACTCTCAAAGGTTACATTTTCATATCAAGCAAATAAAATTGTACAGATGTTTGTCGCATACAAGCACAGATACGGGAAGAATTCAAGACAGGAAGGCGTTTGGCGCTCAGCACAATCCGAATACTGCAGACATCTTCAAAATGTGGACTGTGTATTTTAACTCACTTTTTTTTTTTTTTTTTGTCAAGGTTCCTACACAGTATAGACGCGAAGTTTCAAATCAGTATAATATTGCAGACTGTACTTTACAGGGCATTAGCTCAATGAATGGTTGAGGGAGGGGGGGAAGGCACAGTGTACTATTTGCGTTCAATATTTATACGCCAAATAAATATATATCCCAAACACAAATAGTCGAGTTAAATTGTTAGATTGATAATGCCATTACAAGGCGAAACGCGTCTCAAGTAAATTAAACAGTTTTATTATACCTATCTGTCCACCCCCCCCCCCCCCCATCCCTTCCTTAACTGTTGAAACTACGACAGTATTCACAGCGCTTCAGCAGAAAAAAATCCAGGCAAATCGTGCTTTTCGGTCGGTCCGTTAGCCCTTATTAATCTGTCCCTAAGCATCCCGTTATAACGTCGTCTTGTGCACTTTCGAATTAAGATATTTGTCAATTAATGTGTCTAATTCATAATGCACCACCCCGCGCGTTCTCGAGGCCGACGTGTGACATTAAGCGTCACGGTCACATCGAAAGATCGCCATTTTTTTTTTCCATACTAATAATGGACACTTCCTCGTGTGCAACGCAAAAAAAAATAATGGAGCAATTATAATTGATATACGAAACGGCTAATTAAAGCAGATTAATAATTAATGCTATTAAAAAAAATAATATATGCAAGAAAGGAAAATGCTACGAGACATATATATATATATATATAATAAAAATTATTCTAATTCAACATTCAATGTTTACATATCCAATTACGATGCATATTGATTTTATTAACTTTTTTAAGTATGTTAAAAAATACTAAATCACCGAACCGACTCCAAACATTAACACGCGTGTGTCATTCCCTTTTGTTTCCTCGCCTATTCTTAAACATAACGAACAAAGAAGATGTCGCAGTGATTGAGGTCTTAATATTACCTTAGTCCCGTTTATAAGCAATTATCCCTTTCGTCAGTGTTGTTCACATTGTAGACACACCGCGACACTTGTATTTGTGGTGGAGAGGAATCAACAAAATGAAGCCTGCATCCTGTCCGCGAGTGCCTTCCTTTCTTCGTCATATTTCCACCACCACTAAAGCGGTAATATTCTGAATTTAATACCAATTTACTGGTAGACTACTGGTAATTATCTATTCTTAAGCACAAGGAAGAAAGAAGGTGTCGCAGTGATTAATGTCTTCAAACTGAAGCAAGTTCAGTACGCTTGAAACTCTTGTGCGGATAACTACCGTCACTTCACTCCGCGCCAACACATATTAATTAATCCCATTTATACATAATAATCCTTTTCGCGAGTGTTGTTAACATTGTAGACACACCGCGACGCTTGTATTTGTGGTGGAGAGGAATCAACAAAATGAAGCCTGCATCCTGTCCGCGAGTGCCTTCCTTTCTTCGTCATATTTCCACCACCACTAAAGCGGTAATATTCTGAATTTAATACCAATTTACTGGTAAACTACTGGTAATTATCTATTCTTAAGCACAAGGAAGAAAGAAGGTGTCGCAGTGATTAATGTCTTCAAACTGAAGCAAGTTCAGTACGCTTGAAACTCTTGTGCGGATAACTACCGTCACTTCACTCCGCGCCAACACATATTAATTAATCCCATTTATACATAATAATCCTTTTCGCGAGTGCTGTTAACATTGTAGACACACCGCGACGCTTGTATTTGTGGTGGAGAGGAATCAACAAAATGAAGCCTGCATCCTGCCCGCGAGTGCCTTCCTTTCTTCGTCATATTTCCACCAACGGTAAAGCGGTATAAAACTCTGAATGTAATAACAATTTACTGGTAAACTACTGATAATTATTGTGTCAAAAAGTGACTATTATGAGTTACAGTAGTTAAATTTCAAGTGTAGCTCGAGCCGTGTGCGAGGTGCCACCGTCCCGTTGAATCCACGGGTGTTGCACGCCCAATCGACCAGATTCAACGTGTGACGATAGTGATCACCTAACATCATTGCCATTATTAGATTAGATACTCCGTAATAAATTGTAATCGACTACTCTCAACAACTACCAAATGCGAACTGACAAACGTCCGCCGAACCGAAATGGCGGCCAAACATAATCGGCCTGGAACATAATATTCACTGATATAATAAACGCGAATATTCTCGTAAGCGAGCCTAGGAAACCGATCAAACTAGTTCGTTCTAGAAAATAGTCCAGAGAAAAGTTTTCTAGATCGTCTGTTTGAGGTTCGCTTCACGTGTCAATAAGCCTCCAATTCGCGTCATACTAATACGAAAAAAAAATTAATTAATTCAGTTAAATAATAAATATGTCCCCAGTGAGTGCGGGAATACTGACAATAACGTGGCTCTATTAACAATAACTTCTTACAAAATTCAATAGGGGTAACTACCGCGTGTAACGTACCACCACTGCATTTGAAAAAAAAAAAAAAAACTATTAATTTACGTACTATACATCGAACTGTATATTGACCAGGGGCGTGCACTTCACACAACACAAGAACGCGTTCTAATTGTGAATTTGTAATTATTCAGAACAGACGCTCTGTGATATTTTAAATATATTAATTAGAAAGATATACATATAAAATCAATTTTAATGAAAAATATTGCTGTCGCGCTACCGGGATTCGAACCCGGATCTCTTTTTTCGGTTCGGGAAAGGTGCATTACCTCGTGCGAGAGTTGTGTGTCAAGACAGAGGAGTGCTAAGTAAGTGACTATAGGTAACGTAACATATTCTAGTATCAATAAAAAATATTGTTTTTATTACTTACTTACTCACTTACTATCACGCCGTTTCCCCGAGGGGGTAGGCAGAGAGGATAGAGCGCCACACTCTTCTGTCCTGACACACAATTCTCGCCTCATCCACATTTGTAATACGTCTTCTCATACAAGCTACCCATTTGTTGAGGCTTCTAACAGAACCGTCCTTCATTATCTGGTTTACCTGGTCGTGCCGAGTCTTCCGCGGACGTCCTCCATTTCTGGTGCATGGCATTGATGGAACACTCGCGTCATATATCTTTCTCACCATTTTTTCCTCGTTCATCCGTTCCGTATGACCGAACCACCTGAGTGATCATTTCTTAATCTTACTCACTATACTAACATCAGCTTTACATTCGTTCCTTATTTCTTCATTCTTTACTCTGTCATAAACAGATTTGCCACAAATACGTCTGAGTGATCTCATTTCTTCTACTCCATTTAGTCTACTTTCGTTCCTCTTCTGCCAGATCCAGGACTCGCTCCACTGTGCACCGCTAGTCTCGCCTCGGTTGACAGGTTCCCGTCAGATATAATTCCATTCAAAGCGCCGTTCACTTTGTTTCCTGCAGTCAACCTCCTTTCGATATTATTCTCATCATTATTTAAATGTTTATATTATAAAAATTGCGATAATCTGACATCGCAGTCTATTTGAGGAGTATTTAATATGGCAGTGGTTTCAACGGTGGCTTTAAATGGTGCGTAGAATCCACCACAGCATATCTTGATGTGAAAAAATTTCAGGTACATGAAGAAGTGTATCTAATTCCACCCACACCTATATTTCATATTCGGATCTAGATATCTATATAGAAACTTAAGATCGAAGGCCAAAAAATAAAATTATATCTTCCTCGCCCCGTGTACAGTATTCAGAAAAAAATGTGAGAACTGACCTCAGAAGTTTCGACAGATCTGGTGTCGCTATTAAACATCCACAGGGTGATCCAAAAAAAAAATTAAATCAAAACAAATTCAGCAATACTAATTTACTCACTTGCATACTTTATATTTGATATTTTATCAAACTGTCGCCCAGAACGACAAAAATCTCGTATTCTGATGAAAAATTTGCAAATTTAAAAACGTTCTAGGTGCTAGGAAAACGATTAAAGCGTTTCAAAACAAAGCCTGGAGTACAGCTATACATTACAGCGGGACGGAGCTCCATCTCACGCGGCCAGAAATACAATCGACTTTCTTAGAATGTTAATTTCATCGAGCCAGGCGTGCGGCCACCGAACGGGCCAGATTTAAACCCACTAGATGATGCGATATGAGATGATTTCTGATTAGCTAAATATAGTGCAAAAAAAATTAACATTTAATTAACATATATATTATATTATTTTGAAATAACTCGTGTGTTTACGAGATGTTCTCACTTTTTTTGGACCATCCTGTATATATATATATATATATATTCAGGGAGATCACTTTCGACTTTGAATTATTTAGAATAGGACAGTATGCCGTAACGACAAGTGTTTCTACATACAACATCTACGGAAACATAAATCACATTCATGCAATAGTAAAAATATTGACTATCGGAAAATACAAAACGTACGTTTTGCATTAATGCATATTATATTGTCAGCGTTTAAATTTTCGCTCCAATCGAGTCATATTTTTAAAAAAAGTCGCGTAGCTATTTAATTCCGCAAATTATTACTACGTAGGTGACAAACAAATTGAAAATATTGAAATTTGCGTTAGTTCGTGTCCATGTATTTGATAGTCTGCGACTGCCGGAGAAGGATGAGAAGGCTCACAAGCACGCCCGATACTGACACGTGTGTCAAAAGTACGCGCCCGCAATCAAGGAGGGCCGGCTCCTGAGCTACACTCCTCTTGCGGCCGCCTACCGGTTACGACTTCCAGCAAAACGCGTATTTTCAAACGATTTTCATATAAAAAGGCACCGTTATTAAACAAATAATAGATATCTCATAGAGACGAAGCTATTTTTTTATAATATTTTTAATGGAAAGATATGGAAGTGTGGGTAATTACAGGGCTCACGACCTGTCTTCGGCTGGCTTATGTGTGACGTAACGTTCACCATTCTCACACATTAATCGATATGCATATCTATCGATCTTTTGAAAGTTGTATATATGCTAGATAACAGATTATACATATTTTCCAGATAAAGAATACTGTTTTAAATAATTACGTTCTCATTGTGACATATATGCTGTTTCATGGAAATGAATTTCAAATTTAAACCATAGATGGCGATAGTGCAGTTGTACTCGAAGTGATTCCATATATTAACTTTTCACTGGACAATTTTCTAGCAGTTTGTTCGGCTTTCTAGACTTGCATCGCGAATAAGTGAATATTATGTTTCAGGCCGATTTTGTTTGGCCGCCATTTTGGTTTGGCAGACATTTGTCAGTTCGCGTTCGGTAGTCGTAGAGAGTAGTTGATTACAATTTATAGTGGAGCATCTAATGGGCATTAAAACATTTTTATATAAATAATAGTGGCAATACCATTAATATTGATCGATATCGTCACACGTCGGTGGCCGAATTGTGTCGATTGGAAATAATACGGAAGCATCTGTGCCGCTACCAGAGGCGGCCACATAGCCGACGTCATATTCCATACACAATTGTAATAAATGAAATAATCTATAAATAAAAACAAATTTAAAAAATTGTGTTTTATTTCGTAGATATTCAATAACAACATCGGCCTGGAACATAATATTCATTGATTAACGGGCGTGAATGGTGAACGTTACATTTGTGTAAAGTTATCGCTTAAACCAGCCGACGGCGGGCGGTATATTTCCAGTAAATATGACAAATATATTATTCGTTTAGATGATTTTCGACTTGAACTCGCGTGCACGGCCAACACGTCACGGGTCATTATCGCATCAGACTCATTTTCACGTAACGCGCGATAATTTTTCGAAAAAAGAGAGCAATGTCAGAAGCCCGGAGCGAGAGACGTGCCCGGACCGGTGTGCACACCTGCGACAGCTGTTGTTGTTCGACCTTGTGCGAGCTGTTATGCCGACTGTCACAGCTACGGCGAACATTAATCCGATAACAGCTTCCTACGGCGGAGGAGCACTCTGCGAGTTCACCCGCGGCCAGGGCGCTCCGCACAAAAATTGAAAAGGAACGTGGCTGTCGCACTGCTGAGCGCCGCGGAAAGGACTCAAATAGAATAATATAATTCGATCACGCGGTCGCCTCACCAAACTGTTAAAATTATCAGTGAGACGTACGATGACCGGCGTTTTATTTGTTTACAGCACCATCGACGGTATGATAGACTACCCCCCAGACTGTCACGCACCATTGAGGTCATCGAGACACAATTCATTGTTTTATTACAGTGGTAATGTCAGAACACACGCATTAGCTTCTTCGGGGAGTGAATATGTTGAAGTAGTCGACATTTTTACTGTTAATTTAACTCCTTACAGGGTTACACAATTATAAATTGTTTGGATCTCAATACTTCTGATATATTTTTTTATTATTCTACATATTATATTAATGCCTGAATATCCTGTCGTGTAAAAAGGGTTAACATAATTGAAATTTAAATACTCGTGGCTGATTTGCATTGTGTATTGTTTATGTTATAGAAACATGAAAAATAATATGGTAAAAAAAAATGTACGGATTCTATTTGGACTGCACAATGGATGGATCCAAATAATCATAAGGATAAATATAATTAATACATTAATTTAGTATTTAAAATATCACAGAGCAATGTTCTGAATAATTACAACTTCACAATAAGAATGTGTTCTACTTGATATTTTTTTTTACTATAGTAAAAAAGTACTACTGATTATACAACTGACCCTTAGAGTTAAGCGACAATTTACTAGTAGATATATATATATATATTTTAACATTTGTTTCTTCTCTATGAGAGAAAGACTCGTGTATAGAGAAGGAGTATATTCGAGTTCAGTTAGTCTGTGTACATATTTTTTTACTTCAGTTACAAATTTACGATAGTCCGTAATATACATAATACATAGTTTATTGTGTGGGGTGGAGTAGACGTCATCTCTGATATATACAGCGTTGTCCTGGCTGCTTTGCTAGACTGAAGTCTGTGTTAAAGTAGCCAGTTTTTTTTTTCGTGCTGTTGTGGTGTTATTTATGTAGGACTAGTGAAAGAATTGTATAAATTATATTAAATTCATCTCTACCTGATTGAAACATATATTGTGATGGAGAGATTGTTAAAAAATTTGACGCCTCGATAAATATAGTTATATTGATTATATATATATATATATTTTTTTTTTTTAATGAACCGTACAGACTATTGGGCGTCGCCTCGCCCGGCTGTCACATAGAAAAGAAAAGTGGTTTTGCAGAGTACGCGCCACTGCCGCGATAATCGATTCAGAAATTGACTTGACAACTCTTCGTTGAGTCGACATTTTGCCCGTCAACCAGAGTCAACGGTCTATTCGGGCGAAGTGTTCCGAAAGCCGCTTCCTGATGCAGGCTGGACCATGACGGTAGATGCCCTCCGCATTTGCGACAATTTTAATATATATATATATAAAAAAACTGGAACATTAGTAATAGTAAGTTATTAAAATATATCTAATAAGGCATCAGTGTAATTTGTAGATTTTTTTATATTTTGTTCCTTGTACGAAGATAGATACTAGTTCCACATTGCAAAGAAATGTCTACCAACATTGAACATACGTACTGATGTCTACATCGTCGACAGGCAATGTTAGTCCACTACTGAACAGTGCCGCACTAGTCTTTAAAAAAACAATAGATCTTATTGTGAAGTTGTAATTATTCAGAACACAGCTCTGTGATATTTTAAATATATTAATTTGAAAGATATACATATAAAATCAATTCTATCGAAAAATATTGCTATTGCGCCACCGGGAATCGAATTTAGAACTCTTTTCAAACCGGGGAAGATGCATTATCCAACTATGCTACAGCGACAATATTTTTAGCGACAAATTTTCGAACCTGCATTTAATCGTTTCATTATTTGAAAGAGCCATCTGCCATATTTTTACCTTTGAGTGATCTGACAGCAGACGCCAGAATTATCAATTCATTTTTATTAAATTTTGGACACTCAGATACAACTTTATTAATATGATTATTATATTAATTAGAAAGATATACATATAAAATCAATTCTATCTAAAAATATTGTTGTTGCGCCACCGGGAATCGAATTTAGATCTCTTTTCAAACCGGGGAAGATGCATTATCCAACTATGCTACAGCGACAAATTTTCGAACCTTTATGATATTCGATAATCGTTCCATTATTTGAAAGAGCCATCTACCATCTATCTCCGATTTGGAAAGAGATCCAGGTTCGATTCCCGGCGACGCAACAACAGTATTTTTTAATAAAATTGATTTTATACGTATATCTTTCTAATTAATACATTTAATTAGTATTTAAAATAGATATATTAAACCATTCTCGCAAATTTCGCAGTTACAACGTCCTCTTGGGACAAGACACTATTTTTCGTGATTCTGTCTTACATACTTAATTATAATTCTTAATGTAATATGTTTTGCACAATATGTAGCTGATCAGAAATCATCAGAACACCCTATACTGCATCATCTAGTGGCTTTAAATCTGGCCTGTTCGGTGGCCACATACCTGGCGAGATCTGATTAACATTGTCGCGACGAAGAAAGTTGATGATACAATAATTAGTGGCCCGTTGTGACAAGAGGACTGAGAAGTAGTTTAAGGTGTGCATCGTCCGAAGAAATAGATTCTCAGTGAGGACGCACGGCGCGGAACAGATCGCAGACTCCCAGGAGTCAGGAGTGAGGTGGAACTTCGTCCATCGACACGATCCGTTCGGCCGGAGTTTGGCCATCGCAGACTTATCTTGAAATGGTCGCGCTCTGTTTGGTACAGCGACCGGGGCCAAGTTTGTCAAAATACTTTTAAAATTAACAATTTTTAGAACTTTAAAATGAAACAAAACACATGGTATTGGCTTTATTAGAAACATTATTTAATGCCACTAGTGTTTAAATATGATTTCGCGGCTGGCTCCAATATACCAAGATCTGGAAGTACCGTATTACGCGACAAATGTTGGCTTCCAAGTCGTCTATCGTCTCTGGTTTATCGGCTTAGACTAGCCACATCACATATATCGAATATTGCATATTGTACCGTCTCGTTGAAGCCGCAGCTCTTCCACACTAATACCATTCAATTGGAGAACGAAGAAGTCAGTAATCGTGGATCTACAGCGCTCTCCATTGACTGTAACTTTCTGGCCTAACAGCTTCATCGGTGCGCACTGAACGACGTCTCTGCGGATGCATATTATCAATTAGAGTATGCCTGGTGCCAAAAAGATCCATGGTTATTCCAATTACTAGCTACGATTATATCAACCGCAAAATGGACGGAGAGAAATGGCAAACCAAACTGAGCACAAATCGGCTGTCAAATTGGCTGCCGCTGGAAAAAGTGTTGCCAAATCAAAAAAACAAATCTTTCAGTATACTATTAAATAGTTTAGATCAAAAATATTTGCAGTTTATTTGGCCATGTGTTGTTGTGTTCTCGTTGCTGTGGTAATTATATTTTTGATCGCCTTCAAGTTTAAAGTTAACGCTACAAACATTAACAAATTTTTTTTTTAAATATGAATTAAATATATTAATTAGAAAGATATACATATAAAATCAATTCTATCGAAAAATATTGCTGTTGCGCCACCTGGATTCGAATCTGAATCTCTTTCATGACCGGGGAAGGCGCATTATCCAACTATGCAACAGCGACAATATTTTTAACGACAAATTTTCGAACCTTTTTGATATGAATACATTTAATCGTACCATCATTTGAAAGAGCCATCTGCCTTATTTTTACGGAATCTCAAACACCTTTGAGTGATCTGACAGCAGACGCCAGAATTATCAATTCATTTTTATTAAATTTTGGACACATTGATACAACTTTATTATTAGGAGAACACATTCTTATTGTGGAGTTGGAATTATTCGGAACATAGCTCTGTGATATTTTAAATATGAATTAAATATATTAATTACAAATATATACATATAAAATAAACCGGGGAAGGTGCATTATCCAACTATGCAACAGCGACAATATTTTAGCGACAAATTTTCGAACCTGTATGTTGCATTATTAGAAAGAGCCATCTGCCTTATTTTTACGGAATCTCAAATATCTTTGAGCGATCCGACAGCAGACGCCAGAATTATCAATTCATTTTTATTAAATTTTGGACACATTGATACAACACCACAGTTGGTACTCGTTTCGATTAAATTTTTGATGGTATTGATACAACTCCACAGTAAGAACGTGTTCTCCTAACAATAAGAAAATGTATCTATATATTCATAAGATTAATTAACATTCTAAGTATAAATAATTTAAAAAAGGTATATTTTGCTATTGTTCACTCACTACTCCGGTATGGAATAATCGGGTGGGGAGGAGCATACAATAATATAATTAACTCAGTAAAAAATAATACAGAGAACAATTATTAAAGTGATATTAAAAAAAAGGTCAACTTTTTCAACACAAACACGTTTTGCAAAATTCCCAGTCCCCAAAATTGATAAAATATACAAAAAAAAAACCCTCAATTAATCAATTAATTAAACACTATATATAATATAACACTAGAAAATTTGAAACAAGCACATCGTTAAGGTTTAAAAATAACTTTAGAATCCCTAAATGTAACAACAAACACTGTCAGCTGAATTCTATATACTTAGGGATAAAAAATTTCAATAGCCTCCCTATACAAATCAAAGAAATAAAAGATATAAAAGAGTTTAAAAAGAAACTAAATGAATACTTCAAAAACACATAAACAATATTACAGAATTCTTCAAAAGCACACAAATAGACAATGAAGAAAATATGTAAGTTATTATATAAAATTATTGTAGTGTAACTCCCTCTCCAAGCACAAGAGCCGGTCTCTTTTTTTGGAGAGGTAAGCGAAAGAAACACCATGTATGTGTATAACCTTATGTATGTTTGTAACCATGTATTTTAAAAATTGTTAATTCAATTCCCGTGTATTTTTTTCGCTAAATTAAATAAAAAATAATAAAATAATAATTTTTTTTACTACCCCTAGACTACCACAATTGAAAAACGTGCCGTAGAATAATTATACTAGATAAATGTATAAAGATATTTGTAACGGTGTCGTAGCGCGCTGGCGCCGACACTCAATTATCCCGCTGTGGCAGGGAGGAGATCGCGGTGCGGGGGGAGGGGAGAAGTTGCGCGCTCGAAACTCCTTCTTCCAGCGCTCGCGTCCGGTCATCGTACGCCGGCCATCATGATGGAAATCACTGCAATATTTCAAATATTCACATTCGGCAATCCGTAATAATATCACGCACCCCCGCCGCCGCGGCTGTGCAGTGCTAAATTAAACGGCCAGGCGACCGTGGCAAAATTCAAAATTATCAACTATCGCAACATAAACCGCGAATTTGTATTAAACGCCAACCGGTTTCGCTCAGCTCGAGCTACGTCAGGGCGTATTTAAAACTGGCGATAAATACGTATAGAGCGCGCGAAAGCGAGTGACGGAACACGTATACAGATAGACGGAACATTAAGGTAGGGGAAAATACAGTGTTGATGGATATTAAATTTATTTGATTATTAAGAATTGCACTACGACTGTTTACTGCCATTTTTATGGGGGATAAATGAATAGACTTTTATATATTTATTTTAATATGGTTAGAAAATTCTGAGAAACATTTAAAATGCTCCTTGACACGAATATCAATACTACGAACAGTTTTGCCTATACAGAATGAGGGACAATTATTACAAGTTAATTTATATACAGGGTGTCCCGCAAGTAGCGGTCCGGTGAGAATCTCTGTAGCGCGACAACAATATTTTTCTATAAAATTGATTTTACATGTATCTTTTTAATTCATGTATAAAAATTTTTGATTAATATCGAAAAATACTAAATTAATGTATTAATTATAAATATACACATATAAAATCAATTTTGTCGAAAAATATTGTTTTTGCGTCACCGGTATTCATTTCCAATCCGGGGAAGTACACCACCAATTGTGTTATAGCGCCAGTATTTTTCATGACTACATACATATGTTACACTTTTTCAAATTAATACATCTGTCGTTCCATTATTTGAAAGAGCCATCTACCTTATTTTTACGGAATCTCAAATACCTTTGAGTAATCTGACAGCAGACGCCAGAATTATCAATTCATTTTTATTAAATTTTGGACACTCAGATACAACTTTATTATTATTATTGTGAAGTTGTAAAAATAATATTTTTCGATATAATTGATTTTATATGTATATCTTTCTAATTAATATATTAATTTAGTATTTAAAATATGACAGAGCGTCTGTTCTGAATAATTACAACTTCACAATAAGAATGTGTTCTCCTTAATAATATAGGAAAAGCTTCGAATCTCGGTAGCAACCAAAATATTTTTTTCGTTAAATAGAGTTCTTCTGTACATTTTTTTAATTTATTAATTTAAATTGTATTAAAAACACAAGGAAAATTTGTTCTCATTGAAGAAGAAAAAAATTACAATTAGATCAACGATTGTGTTTAGTCTTCTATCGAAGGGTGTTGATGCTATAAAAGGTGCGTTAAATTAATGGTGTCATGAGCACTGAGCCACTTTCTGGGGTCACGCAGCCGAGATAACCTCTTTCCAGTTCCAAGTAGGGATTCTGCGCCGAGATAATCCGAGAAATCTGCGATATTTCGCCGTCTCGAGTCTCGTGATTTCAATAAACTTAATACCACAACTGGAGACTAATTAAAAGATATATTATTCATTTAAAACTAGTCGAATTAATTCCAGTGATGGTAAACCGTTACGTGACTTGTGTCGATGATTGGTAACTGTGATTGTGTCGACGATTGGTAACTGCGATTGTGTCGACGATTGGTAACTGCGATTGTGTCGACGAATGGTAACTGTGATTTAAAGACGATTGGTAATTAAGATTTAACTGTCGGAGACTTACTTTCTAGTGTACCAGCCGTTGTACGAAGAATTGCGTCAATTCAGAACGATACAGTACTAATAATTAACGAAAAAACTTGGACTGACGCTAATATATCGGCAAATGAGGATTTGATACCATAAAAAAGTGTACAGATGATAACTTACTATCAATTAATACCGATAAAATATACTTTGTACGATTTGCTATTCAACAGAAACAAAACACCCAAATTCATATTAAAATTCCCACCGAGGCCTGTACTCCAGAAAACTCTCCTGACCAATGTCCATCAACTGAAGACAAATACTGCATCGAGTACCTTGGAACCATAATAGATAACAATCTCAAACGGAAAGAACATATTACTAATCTCACTAACTAAATAAGGAAAACTGCCTACATATTTTAATATATTACGCGTTTGTACAGTCACATGTTGCGATACGGTATTATCGGATGGGGAGGTGCGTATAACACTCCAATGTCACAATTAGAAATCACTCAAAAAATGATAATAAAAATTATACTAAAAGAAAAAAAGACTATCCAAGTAAGAGATCAAATTGATATCCCAAAACTAAAATATACCGCGATATATTTATCAAGGCGTCAAATGTTAGAACAATCTCCCCATCACAATTAGAAAAATTACGGACTATCGTAAATTTGTAACTGAAGTAAAAAAAATATGTACACAGACTAACTGAACTCGAATATACTCCTTCTCTATACACGAGTCTTACTCCCATAGAGAAGAAACAAATGTTAAAATATATATATATACATATATATACAAAATCACAATCACAATAACAATCAAAATAACGGTATACTGTTCGGATTGGCGCGTTATTGTAGCGCATCTACAATGTTTACCGAAGGCCGTATACATGGATTCGTTCCGCTTCTGAGACATAGAGTTGCTGACGTAAAGCTGCGGCTGGAGCTCAGCACTCAGCACCGACTCTCTGGTGCGAGCGGCGCTCTCGTGGAAAGCTGGTTCCCTGACCAGAGAATGGCAGCGCCTACAGAGCAGCTACATACACAACAATGGCCGTGACTGAAGTAGTTATATATGTAATATTTATATTTTGTGTGTATATTTTATTTATTAATATTTTCTTTGGTTTTGTTTTTCATAGCATTATATTTATTTCATAACCTTAATGTATAACACAATATGTATTATCTGTATGGCGAATCGGGTTAAAAAAAAACCTGCTCACGCTGGGATAAACACATTATTATTATTATTATTATTATTATTACCATACAGCAGGCAGTGACCCAGCGACGAGCGGCGCACGAGTAAGTATATAAAAATAAAAAATAAATTCCAATTCTCGTCTTAATACTAACAAAGCTAAATATATGGTCAGCTACAAAGATTAATTAGATCTTCAGATATTTACTACAGGTTGAATATTATGTATAATACGTATCGGGGTAAGTGCGTTAACTAATTACACTACGTCAGCCTCGTAAGTATTCACTATGAGACGCCATTTATTCAATAATCTAACAGTAGCTTGTTGGTGTAGTGGTCAAGACGTCGGCCTAGTGATCTAGTGGTCGGGGGTTCGCGCCAGCTACAAAGATTAATTAGATCTTCATATATTTACAACAGGTTGAATATTATGTATAATACGTATCGGGGTAAGTGCGTTAACCAATTACACTACGTCAGCCTCGTAAGTATTCACTATGAGACGCCATTTATTCAATAATTTAACAGTAGCTCGTTGGTGTAGTGGTCAAGACGTCGGCCTAGTGATCTAGTGGTGGGGGGTTCGCGCCTCGTTCCAGGACACCGGCAAGTTAGTCATATTTCCACAGCACGAGCGTTTAGCTTCGTTTGAAAATAGTATGTGACAAATCTGAGTACCTTCTCATTCTCGTCGAAATGTTAATATTGAAATGATCCACACCAGTAGCGGTCGCCACAATCGCTTGGATGACGACACCGGCAGCTGAAAGCGTCCGGCGCCAGCCGCTCCTGGCGCGATCCATCGGCTGCAGACTTGACCAGATCTCTCGGTGATCTTCCGCGTGACGGATTAAGAGCCTCGAGGATCTCAATCGTCTCTTAATTCGTCCCCGCGTGGCCTGCCCAACTTTGAATTCAATTGATTTTAATTGATACTAATTGATACGTAGAATTTTGAGCTGCTGTCGGTCCGTGCGGATGATACAACGATCCCTTCCGGTACTTTTTGACATGAAAGGTGAGTAGATGAATGTGGGTTTCCAAGACATCGCCTCTGGTCTAACTGAGCTTTTTGGATAATAATCTAAAAGGTGTCAAATCACACGTTCTTGGAGGAAAATTCACAGGTCCATCGAACGGTTTTTTTACACGCATTTAAATACATTGCCCAACTAGGCAAGCCTGTTTTTGGGCAAATTATATATATAATATTTTATAAAACCAAAACTCATCGAAGGCAAAACACAGTAAGATCGAATACATACATAGCATATAATTTGAAAATATTTAAGGAGAGAGAAAAAATAATAATAATAGCAATAATGTAAGCAGATATAAGGTAGATGTAAATATACAAGACCAAAGTAGTTATACAAATTATTTGATTATATAAAAGAGTAGACTCTCTGTATCTGCTCTTCCTAATTGCGACAACCAATTTGAAATATCCCTTTTAAAATTCTTAATGTCAGTTAAATTTCCAATTTGATTATATATTCTGGGAGCTTGAAAGGTAAATAATCTTTGTCCAAAACTAGTTTACATTCTTGCAACTATTTTAGGGTTGTTTGCTCTTGTGGGATAATATCTTTCAGTTCTCACCTATTTCTTATGAAAGCTAGTTAATATATTCTGCACATATCCAAAACCTGAAATTGCCCAAAAATTCCTTCGATAAATAGATTGTCGCCGTTTCGTTGAAGCCGCAGCTCTTCCACACTGATACCATTCAATTGAAGAACGAAGAAGTCAGCAATCGTGGATCTACAGCGCTCTCCATTGACTGTAAGGTTCTGGCCTGCGTCATTTTTGAAGATACAACAGCTTCTTCGTCTCTGCAGATGCGTATTATCAATTAGTGCGAAAACGATCCACGGTTATTAGAATTACATGCTCGATTGGACAATTATGTCGAGCGTACAATGGAGGCGTTGTTCTGGCGTAAGTCTATTCATACCGAACTGAGCATAAATCCGCCGTCAGCTGTAAAATTGGCTGTCGCTGGAGAAAGTGTTGCCAATTCGAAAAACAGACCTCTAAAATAAACACCTTTATATGGATCATGTATTCAACGTGTTTCGTATATCGATATAGGATAGGATCCGTGTACCCTCGGGTAAAAACTTAATTTTTTTATCTGGTCTCCAATTGGAGATATTTGACCAAGAAATCAAAAAAAATTAAATATGATGAAAATGCCACAAAAAAAAAGCAGGGAGGATTCCTAACCCAAACTTTAATTCCTCACAGCTGAGAATTATTACAACCGACTATACCCCCTCCTAAATTTCTACAGTTCACTATCCCAACAAAGCAATCATCCGTCCTATACTCACACACGCGAGCCCCATCCAAGGTTCAAGTGACACAAACATTTTAGAATCCAAACAAAACTACACCCTTAGTAGATAGAATCACAAACTCATCCTGGTTAGTCAGTAACACAATCATTCACAGAGACACAAACATACCCTCTTATCTTCTGAATCGATTTCCATCCATAATAATCCTCGGCCTATGCGATCCCTCGTCCGATCCCAAATCAAACAAAAAAAAAAAAAAAAATCTTTTAAAATTGGCAAAATTAACATTGCCTTTTAAAATTCATTTATTTTTATTTGTCAACTTTGCTTCATTAACCACTTATTGAGTTTAAATATTTACATCGAACGGTTCCGAAAAATATCATTTTCAAAATATAAATTATGCATGTAAACGGTGTTGGTCACAAATTAAATAATTTGGAATCGTTAAAAATAATCAAAATATTACAAAAAAAAAAAAAAAAAACTATATCTAACTACGAGTCCCATTCTAAAAAAAATTGTATTTTACGATTTGAGTTAGGTACTGAATTAATTTTTTTAAATAATTATCGTAATTTTGATTAGTATTGACATCCCGAAGAAGAAAATGATATTTTACGAAACCGGTTGATGTATTTTAAACTCACGCAATGGTTTTCCTCATCTGTTGACTCACCGCGTGCAACGTTAGAGACATAACAGACGAAACACGAAACCAGCAGATATTCACCGCCAAGTGTAATTTCATCTTCTTTTCCTTCATCAGAAGCGGCACCTTGGTGGCGAGCGTTTTTATGACGATAATGGACTCATAGTCGGAGTACAGACATGGTGTTCACATCAGGCTGTGTCGTTCTACGACGAAGGTATACACAAAATGGCGGCTCGTCATGACAAGTGGCGAAATGGGGACTGAAGAAATACACGGTAATATACATTAATCAACGATCCGGTCAATTTCTCTGCTTCACGGTTCGGTAGCGGTTTGGACGACACTTTGATTAGTTCTTTAATCAAAGTCGGCAACAATGGATCGATCTGATGAAGAGATCCTCGTAAAGAAGTCATTACCCTGGTGACCTATAGGTGGATATTTACGATAGGCATTGATATTTGATCCGACACAGTTGCAAGATCGTTTCTCTCAACACGGACGAGATAAAATGTTTACTGCCGGACTGATGTACAGATGATATATAAAGGTTACCGATGATGCTGTAAACAAATCAATGCCCACATTCACGCCGCATGAACGACGGATAATTGTCAATCTTCTTCTTCTAGCGTTTTGTCTGCTCATTATATGCGATCTTCGTTTTACTAGGACGGGCACTAGTAAAGAACATAGGACGGTAGGCGTAGCAACATTAGCTGCAGTAATTTTCACGGAATCGTAAAGTTCACCGACGGAAAGTTCACCGACAGAAAGTTCACCGACGAAAAATTCACCGACGAAAAATTCACCGAATGTCGGTGAATTTTCCTTCGACGAATTGCAGTCGGTGAACTATCCTTGGACCCATTTTTACAACTCGTCACTTTTTCTGAACTGAATCGTATACCGTATTAACGAAACATTACAATCTAAACGCCACGTTTGAAATGTTGAAAACCGATCACAATGATATTGCGCTTCCCCGTCTTTTATCTATGACTTACTGGACTGTAGTATTGTAAAAATATTCGCACAAAGTAGCGAAAATATCGAACGCGTTTTTAATATCTCTGAGTTAAGATTACATACAAGTTTTTTTTTGTCTAAGATATATATATATATATATCTTAGATTTAAAACTTCATTTAAAATATATATATAATATTTTAAATGAAGTGTACAGGGTGCTCCGTTAGAATCCAGACAAAATTGTATATTGCAGTTCCCGCTAGTGAGATTTTCATAGTTTCAAGTTTCCGGCCAATATCCACGTCCTGAGCGTCGGTCTCGAATGAGGGTGATGTCATGCCGCCGCACTTCTTCCAGAAGGGCGAACCGGTCACGAAGGAGATTTATTTAAAGGTCCTGAGGATGGAGACTGTGGTATTTATAAGAAAATATCAAAATTGACGCAAATTAACATGAGCGCGAGCGTCGCACAAGGGGAAGGGATAGACCGAGACTGCCGTTCAGGAAGAAGGACAAATCTCAGAAATCGATCATGTACAGTAGCGCGATGAATTTTTTTAATGAAATGCCAGAAAACATAAATTGAACAGATTTAAAATGAAACTCACTAAATATGCAAAAGGTACTACTTACTTTGTACGATTTGCTATTCAACAGAAACAAAACACCCAAATTCATATTAAAATTCCCACCGAGGCCTGTACTCCAGAAAACTCTCCTGACCAATGTTCATCAACTGAAGACAAATACTGCATCGAGTACCTTGAAACCATAATAGATAACAATCTCAAACGGAAAGAACATATTACTAATCTCACTAACTAAATAAGGAAAACTGCCTACATATTTTAATATATTACGCGTTTGTACAGTCACATGTTGCGATACGGTATTATCGGATGGGGAGGCGCGTATAAAACTTCAATGTCACAATTAGAATCAAAAAATTCAAAAAATGTTAATAAAAATTATTCTAAAAGAAAAAAAGACTATCCAAGTATGAGATCTAATTGATATACCAAATCTAAAATACACCGTGATATATTTATCAAGGCGTCAAATTTTTTAACAAACTCCCCATCACAATTAGAAAAATTACGGATTATCGTAAATCTGTAACTGAAGTAAAAAAAATATGTACACAGACTAACTGAACTCGAATATACTCTCATAGAGAAGAAACAAATGTTAAAGATGATCGAAGAGGTGATAGAGGCGCACGGTGGCCATATAGAACGAAAGTTCCCAAGCGAGGACCCTTTAAATGAGATATCTATAACTTTTTCTGTCCTGTTTCTGGCGGCACACCGCGTGCATCGTATTTATAACGAATAAGAAAAAATATAATTTCGACCGTCTGTCATCATCTTACACATACAATAAAATACTTTCTAAATCGCAATGTTATCGTTATTCATGATAAAATAATTTTAGGTTATGTTCGCCAAGCGGGAAAAATACGACGAAACTAAAAAAAAAGTACATGTCTTAGTCAGAGTGAGAAGGCCATTCATCCGATTCCGTCTTCATTTAAACACACACAAATACAAACAAAATAGCTTTTTGTCTATTCGCGATTCTTACATCACCACATAGATGTCATTTTTGTCCGTTTTGACAGTTAACTTACAAAGATGGAATAATTTGTTCTGGTAAAAAGCGCGATTGGAGTTTTTATAGAAACTATTTTTTAACGATTTTATAAGATAGTAATAAATACAAAAAAATCAACACTGCATGCTCCACAGGTGCTGGATCGTGGATATTTCATGAGTAAACTCTTCGAATTGGGACTTGTCGGCGAACCGCGAGGCTGCCGCCGGAGCGCATCCTCTGGGACTGTGTGATTACAAATGATGCACGGATCCTACTATCATTTGTGCTCAGTTTGGTTTGTCATTTCACCGTGAATGGAACTTACTCTAGAACGTCGCTTGCAAATTTATTTCGAAAATTGTGATATATATGTCCATTTTAGGGTTTAAATTTACCGTCTTAAAAACTCCATTTTTTTCGATATACTTCTCATTATTTCAAATTCACAGCCCTTTGCTTGTCGAACCTATCACCATTTCGCACATTATCTTATTTTTTTATTTATTTAATTAATTATATTTATATAAAGTACAGCGCCCATAATAAATTTTTAGATAGGTACTGTTTAAATTAACGTTGTCTTTTGAAATTGTATTGCTTTATAACCGGGTGCGTTACACTATTTCGCCAAATTTACAGTATATTTTTGGGTATTCTTGCCCTTTGATATTTTCACATATTTTTTTTGTCTGTTTCTTTTCGCACAATTTTGAAAAATGTACTTTAATGTTTTATTTTTGCATATTTAGTAATATTTTTATTATATCTAATAATACAAGTTAAATGAATTAATTAGAAAGATATAAATCGAAAAATATTGCTGAATCTGAATCTCTCTTCCGATCCGGGGAAGGTGCATTAGCGACTATGCTACAGCTACATTATTTTTGACGACAAATTTTCGAACCTGTTACACTTTTTCAAATTAATACACGCCTCGTTACATTATTTGAAAGCCATCTACATTGTTTTTACGGAACCTCAAATAGCTTCGAGTAAACCAATAGCAGACGCCAGAATTAACAATTCTTTTTTATTAAATTTTGGACACATTGATACAATTTATATATTATTAATACATAGTCTACGGTGGTGGGTCAGATTTGACCCGGGTGTTTGTAAAAATACAAATATGCTGTTTTCCTTCTACCTAATCTTTTATTAAATAATTTGAGATACAAATAAATGTTATCGGACGAGATTCAAATGAGTTATTGATAAAAATGTGAAAAAACGCTCAAAAACTGACCTAAGACAGTCGGATTGAATCGCTTACGCCGTAACATATATTATCAACATTTTGAGCGGGTAGACAAAGAATACCATGTATTTGTTTTGACTTATTTTCGTCTGGCAGTCCTAGACAATGCCAGTAATATAACTATTTGAGGGGCGTTGCGCCTACCTGTAAGTTTTATGACACTACCCGCTCGGGTTCCGACGAGAAGATCACACGCTCGGTGGATGTTTGTATTTTGGCTGTGTAGGGCGTCTGTTGATGCGTGAGAATACGTACATTATTCGAAACATTATTTATTTCATTTCATTAAATCATATTTAAAAAGAAATATCAATAAAATTGTTGACTAAAATGACCCACCGCCGACGGAGGGGGTTTATTTTGACCCTCCGGGTTGTACTTAAGTGTTAAAGAGAGCACATTCTTATTGTGAAGTTGTAATTATTCAGAACAGACGCTCTGTGATATTTTAAAATATTAACTAATCGGTTTATATGTAAAATAGTAGCTATGTCTATTAGGTACGATTCATTATATGTGTCTATAACTATAGGTAAGTGTATTAAAATCATATTACATGTATAGGGTGTTCAGCGGAACCATCAGGGTGAGGTAAGTGGAAGAAGTATTGTTCGACGCGCGTGATTTGCTGATTTGCCACTCGCAATGAGTCACTGGTCGGGAGCGCATCGCGCAATCACGGTTGAGTAATATTTAAAGTGCGGTGATTTATTGGTTCGTGCGCTATTCACAATGACGAACCGAGCCCGCAACTCATCCGGTGTCGGGTTCAAAAGTTCAGACGAGAAGGGACAACGGTTAACCAAACTCCTCAGGAACCGTCGACGTCAGCAGCGACGCCAGAACATGTGACTCAAGGTCTACATGAAATTATGCGATAAGAATGCAGCCTATACTGGAATAAAAAATCAACAGTGCACGTTATTTTGAAAAAGAAACTGCAATTTCTCAAAGAGACGAGAACGATGCGAACAAATAAATAATGGAACATTTTGGAACTGCACGAACGCTTGGAAACATATTATTTAAGGACGAAGCACATTTTCATATCGATGGCTATGTTAATGAACAGAACATTAGTTACTGGCGCCCCGACAACCCGAGGCACGTTTGCCGTGAGGCATAATTAGCCCTTATATTTTAACCAGCGAGAGACGATCACCGCTGACGCGTATTGCCGAATGATCGACGAGTATTTGGTACCGCAACAGCAGCTGTTTCACAATTTCACAACACGCGGCTAGAATTTCAATGGAGAAGCCGAGGGGAATTTTTCTCAATCAGACAGTACGGAGACATACCCTGGCCACCTCGATCACCGGACCTTAACAATTCGGGCCCTACAAGAAAATATCCGTCGTGTAATTCAAGTCCGATTGTTATAGTTAAACTTTATTTTGTATAAACAAAATATGAGAAATAACATGGTAGTTTTTATTATAATTTAATATTAAACTTGAACATTTTTCGCCGGACACCCTGTATGATAGACACAAATCACTTAGCGCGTATAGCCGTGAGTATGTCTATTACAAATCATTTATATGTATGACGTTTGATTTGAATCGTTTCACATATAATAAATAACATTTGCAAGTGCAGTTAGTACTCGGTCGATATAGAAGCGTGCATCTATCGTATCGTACGCTTTAAGCAAAAAACAAAACAAAAAGTAAACAAAGGAACGTTGCCGCTCGCGTCTTCCGTTGAAGGATAACCGCTTACAGTCACTCTCCGCAGTGGCGCGCTCAACAATGAAAAGATGAATTATTCCGACTGTTCAGCTGACAAGGGCCTACCTCGTGCGCCCTGGGGTGAGCGTGGCGACACTGCCTCCCGCGGTGGCGGTCCTCGATCGATTCCCGGCCGACGGCATCGCCGAGACCACTATCACTTTCGTGCAAACTGTGACATTTGACACTGGCGCACAGACATAACACGGCGAGCATCACATAAAAGTGGCGCGAAACGGCGGTAAAGTCGCGCACATCGGCCGAATCCGATTTTCTGGGGCTTCTGGCCGCGTCCCCGGCGGGCGCCGGCATGTTTCGCGAGCGGAATCGGCGGAAAAAACAATTTCAAACCGCCCGATGCGTGGGCGCGCCGCAAACGTCAAAGCGACTCACTGACAGGAGGGCGACTGCCATGTTTGATTGGTCTAGGCGGGTTGCCAGCGTAGAAATATGTAGCGAGAATAGAAAAAAATTGTTTTCATTAATTATTTATTAGAACACTTAGTATTTAAAATATGACGCTCTGTCATATTTTAAATACTAATTAAATATATTAATTACAAAGATATACATATAAAATCAATTTTATCGAAAAATATTGTCGTTGCGCCACCGGGATTCGAACCTGGATCTCTTTCCTAATCGAGGAAGGTGCATTATATAACTATACTACATATAACACATATTATTTATCAAGAAGAACACATTCTTATTGTGAAGTTGTAATTATTCAGAACAGATGCTCTGTGATATTTTAAATACTAAATTAATATATTAATTACAAAGATATACATATAAATTCAATTTTATCGAAAAATATTGTCGTTGCTTCACCGGGATTCGAACCTGGATCTCTTTCCTAACCGGGGAAGGTGCATTATCCAACTATGCTACAGCGACAATATTTTTAGATCCAGGTTTTAATTCCGGTGGCGCAACAACAATATTTTTTGATAAAATTGATTTTATATCTTTCTAATTAACATATTTAATAATAATTATGTGACGCCGATTTCGTAAAAAAATTTCACCTCGTTGGCGCTTTACATATAAACTGTTAATAGTTCTACAATTATTTTTGTTTTTATAATTAAAAATTGTTATTTTCACTTATAGAAATGACTTTTTGAAATGGTACCTTTTTAGTTTATTCTTAAATAAAGTCTCTCATGACGGAGGGCAAAGAGTTCTACGCTTTTGAGCCTTTTAGACCTCTGGCAATGGTCGGTCGGTTCTACAACCCTTCCTGCGGCTAAAGTAGAGTTTGACGTCTACCATTCAAATTGTCTGGGATACGAAGTTCTTGAAGATGCAGAGGTGTCATGTTATGTGTCGCCTTGTACATCAACGGGTACAATTTAAAATCAACTCTTTCAGGGAATCGGAGCCAATGCAGCTGATGTAAAAGGGATGTTATATGAGAGAATTTATAAACTCCATATATTATCCGTACAGCCGCATTTAAAATGGAATGTAATTTATTCAGCTGAAACATCGGCAGGCTAGCAAAGACGCTGTTACAATAGTCCACACGTGACACCACAATGAGAAGACAGGCTTCCTCAAGAGGAAGATGTCTCTAAATACTTTTAATCTGTCTCAGTTGATAAAAGCATGCACTGACAGGCTCAATATCGACTAATAATAATTTGTATAGCGCCATTTTCGTAAAAAATTTCATCTCAAGGGCTCTTTATGTATAAACTGTTTTTTGTCATAGATTATCTTTGTATTTAAAGTTAAATATTATTATTTAAACTTATGGAAATAATTTTTTTTAAATGGTGCGTTTTTAGTTTCTGATGCACTATGATAGAGGCCAAGGCGTTCCACTTTAATGTTCGTTTATTAAACTGGTCGGTTCTACAACCGAGTTAGAGGCTGACCTGAAAGTTTGACGTATACTATTCAAATTGTCTGGGACATGAAGCTCTTGAAGATACAGAGGCGCCATGTTATGTGTCGCCTTGTACACTAACCGGCACTATTTAAATTCAACTACCAAATTTTGAACAATTCTAGTACCAATTAATTTAGTTTTTTGATAAAACTCATTTTTGTTGTGCTATTGCAATATCAGAACATAGCTTAATGGTATTTCAATAAAAATTAAATTAATATCCGCTTTCGAATCTTGATAGCAACCAAATTTATTTTCGAAATATAGATTTTTTTTCTGTATTCATTTCTAGTACTTTGTGAGATGAGAGTCCCAAAACACCTTGTACATTTTATTCGCAATTTGTATTTGGGTAATACAGTCAAAGTTAATTTTATATCAATTTCATTTAAAAAGCTTAAAGTGACAAAGATTGTTGATAGAGAAATTATGTTCCTTATCCCGATATACAGGATGACTCAAAAAAAGTGAGAACATTTCTTAAAATGTGCTATAATTACATCAAAATGAGTTGAACTGTATCAACAATAGCTTAAATAGTTTACTAATTTACTTACTAACCTATTTACCTATATTACGTTTTATTTAGACAATTTCCTGTCGCAATATTTGATCATTAATTTTCCCATTGTTTATATTTGTTTCTTTCAATTTGTTGCCCAGAATGACAAAAACCACTGCTGAAGACCGTATTCTGATGAAAAATTTGCGTATTGTCAAACATCGGGGTGCTAGGAAAATGATCAAAGAGTTTCAAAACAAAGCCTGGAGTACAGCTAGACATTACAGCTGGACGGAGCTCCATCTCACACGGCCAGAAATACAATCAACTTTCTCCGTCATGAGAATGTTAATTTCATCGAGCCAGGTATGTGGCCACTGAACAGCCTAAAGTTAACTTAGATACCAGGCTAGATACTCTGTGCCTCCAAAGATGTTTAGAGATGTCTTCTATCGACTTCAGTACTAGCAAAGGTGAAAATAAAACAAGAAAAAGTGAGGATATATATGTAGCGATCAGAATTTATATTCACCGCCATCTCAGTCTGCATCGACGCTAGCGACACGACGCTGGCTCGATAATTCACCGCTAAGCAGTCTCTCCAGTTTCATCGTTTCACAACGGCGGTCTTGCCGGCCCGCGCGCGCCAAGCGAGACCGCCGACTCGCTTCATTTCATTTCACAATACACGCGCACCTTCTACATCTTCATTCATTCCTCTCATTCTATATATCTTCATTGTTATATCCATCACAATAAACACATCAACACGCAAACAACATTTTCGCTATTTAAACTCGCTATTTTGACAATTCCAATCATTTATATGTTAAAATGACATGATTCATTATTTTATTATTAATACCACGTTTTAAAGATGTGTGCTCGTGTCAAAAATCATGTAAAAACAGTTTTGAACGAATACATTCAACTAGAAAATTTAAAAACCCGACTAAAATAGCGACAATAAGAGCACTGGCAACACCAAATAGCTCTACCGAAAAAGACACTCACACGAAATAATGCTTCTCTTTTGTTCACCCTGACATTCACATAGTCCCGTCTCTTTTTAGCATTTGATCTTCACGAGGAATACGTATAGCTCTTTCTCGCCGGCGGTCATTCGTATATTTCATAATAACCGAGCCGAACGAACGGAGCCATACGAAAATGTTAACACTTAGTTAAAATGTTTTAAATATTAGTATAAACATGAAAGCTACAGGGTGGTTAATAAATAGTACACTTTTATCAACAACTTTGACTTGTTTTTTCGCGTAGAAATCTAAGTATTGCGATGACAGTAGGCTTCAAAAGTACGGAACCGTGTCATCGGATATTGTGATGATATTATCGATGCAATCCACTGTTGTCGTAAATAGTGAGCACATAACCGCGGGTGGGCCATTAAATTTGACTTAAGCCGGCGAGCCCCTTGTTAAATGAAGTAATAAACGAAATACATACATTTAGAGGTTGAATTTTATTGTATTTCCAACGTTCCGTTGTGAGAATATTTCGATACAGTATAAAAATTACGTATTAATTAGAAAGATATACATATAAAATCAATTATATCGACAAATATTGGTGTTGCGCCACCGGGATTTGAACCCGGATCTCTTTCTAAACAGGGGAAGTTGCAGCACTATCGAACTATGCTACAGCTACATTATTTTTAATGACAAATTATCGAACTTATGTCATTTTTTATGTATTAATGCATTCTTCGTTCCATTATATCTTATTTTTATTAAATTTTAAGACACATTGATGGAACTGATATATTAAAATATCACAGAGCTAGCGTTTATATTATTTCTGGAAAGTTCTGCGGTGTGTCTGTTTATTTTTGATAAATACAATGCATTAAATACAGGGAATTCATAGTACAGAGGTGTCATATGAGCCACCAGTCAATAAACTCAATTTCTAATAATTTCTAATAATTACTAATAATTTCTAATAAATTCTAATAATTACTAATAATTTCTAATAATTACTAATAATTTCTAATAATTACTAATAATTACTAATAATTTCTAATAATTTCTAATAATTACTAATAATTTCTAATAATTTTTAATAATTTCTAATAATCTAACAAGCAAATAATTTTCCCAAAAAAATATGAAAAAATGTAAAATTTTTCAATTAACAATGAAAACAAAATATATCACTCTGTATGAAATCACGAAATTTTTTATACGTCAACCGGTTTCGCTTATTGATATATATATATATATAATGGAACGGTTAAATGTATTCGTATCAAAAGGTTCGAAAATTTGTCGTTAAAAATAATGTCGCTGTAGCATAGTTGGATAATGCACCTTCCCCGGTTAGGAAAGAGATCCAGGCACGAATCCCGGTGGCGCAACAACAATATTTTTCGATATAATTGATTTTATATGTATATCTTTCTAAATATGAATTAAATACATTAATTAGAAAGATATACATATAAAATCAATTTTATCGCCAACGGGATTCGAACCTGGATCTCTTTCCTAATCGGGGAAGGTGCACTATCCAACTATGCTACAGCTACGATATTTTTAGCGACAAATTTTCGAACCGAAGAGCCATCTACCTTATTTTTACGGAATCTCAAATACCTTTGAGTAATCTGACAGCAGACGCCAGAATTATCAATTCATTTTTATTAAATTTTGGACACATCGATACAACTTTATTATTAGGAGAACACATTCTTATTGTGAAGTTGGAATTATTCAGAACAGACGCTCTGTCATATTTTAGATACTAAATTAATGTATTAATTATAAATATATATATATATATATATATATATATATATATATATATATATATAAAATCTTATTAAATTAATTTTAAAAAATGTAACATATAAGTTCGAAAATTTGTCATGAAAAGTACTGGCGTTATAACACAATTGGCAGTGCACTTCCCCGGATTTGAAATAGAGATCCAGGTTCGAATCCCGGTGACGCAAAAACAATATTTTTCGACAAAATTGATTTTATATGTATATATTTATAATTAATACATTAATTTAGTATTTATAATGTTATTTATTGGATTTTTAGCCTCTCCCTCCTGTGCGTAATGCCGGCGCTGCCGAACAGCGTTCACCGCCCTACATCCTCTAAGAGCACAACGACAGAAAAATTATACGCAGAACAGACGCGAAATCGGCCAGCGCCGTTTGAAGAGCTTCGCAAAGAGGATCGCGTGGTGCCGAACATGCGCGCGCCGCTGTGCCCCGCGCAGGTGATTCACACCGCGGACACTCGGAACTGGTTTTCTATTTCCAATGTCTGGTGCAACCTGGAGCCAGCATTTCCAGTGACCACCGCGAGGTGTGATGGCAGACTATTACAAAACAGCGCAGCACTGAATTACCCGAGCCGTGCGCGGGGGCAGTGACAGGACAACGCAAAATAATAGCACACATGATAACTGCACATATGATAACTGCACACGTGATAACTGCACACGCGATAACTGCACACGCGATAACTGAACGCGCGATAACTGCACACAAGTAGAGTAAAATAATAGAATTTCTGCGAAATAATTCGTAATACGACGTGTGTCTTGTAATATTTTTATAATAGCAGAATGAATGGCATCAATGACACTGCGGTGACCCTGCACGCGCCCGCACACACGGCCGTGTAAGGGCTCGCCTATCAACCGTATAGGGCCCGAATTAGACACGGGTACTGCTCAATAAAACGGGAGGAGGACCAGCAAAAATAATATTGGAGTCAATATGAAGGTACGTGACTCTTTCAAGTGATGGAACTATTAAATGTATTCATATCAAAAAGGTTCGAAAATTTGTCACTAAAAATATTGTCGCTGTAGCATAGTTAGATAGTGGACCTTCCCCGGTTTATTTTACATGTATATCTTTCTAATTAATACATTTAATTAGTATTTAAAACGTCACAAAGCGTCTGTTCTGAATAATTAAAACTTCACAATAAGAATGTGTTCTCCTAATAATAAAGTTGTATCAGTGTGTCCAAAATTTATTAAAAATGAATTGATAATTCTGGCGTCTGCTGTCAGATCACTCAAAGGTATTTGAGATTCCGTCAAAATAAGGTAGATGGCTCTTTCAAATAATGGAACGATTAAATGTATTAATATCAAAAAGGTTCGAAAATTTGTCGCTAAAAATATTGTCGCTGTAGCATAGTTAGATAATGCACATTTCCGGTTTAAGACAAATCTATATGTCGAGACTCGTGCTACGACAACTCACCCCGAGCAGTGAATCGTGGACACAACACACATCTACACGCCGGCTCCGAGAGCTACGACGACATTTTATCAAAGATTCTACATGTTCTTAGCTCTGAAACTGTACAGCATCCAATGGAAGCATCTTCGTCCAACATTCCAACATAATACAATACCTACCCTAATAATTCACTAGTTCTACAACACATTACACACATTTGACAGTTCTGTCATAGATATTTTTTTATTTACGCCCTATCTCGGAATCGTTTAGATTCGTCAATATTACTAGTTTTTAATTACATATAGTTATTAACATCTTAATACCATCATAGGATGGCTTCGCTATCATCGCACCAGAGCCACACCTGTACAATCTGACGTGAGACTCGTCATCACATTTAATTCAGAGGGCAGCCAGAGAGAAGCTATAGAAGTCATGCACCCCCAAAATACGTCACATTTATGTGTTGCAGTCGGCAGAAATGAGAGCCAGTATAATGCTCCGTTAGGTCTCTCTGGCATCGTCTGCTCTTTCCGGCATCGTCCATGCAGCAACCCTCAGTGAGAGACCCACACTTTCATTTCTTAATATGAATAATCCCCCGGAACGATATACATATATATATGTATGTCGAATATTTATCTTTCATGAATTAAATAACACCACAGCAGCACGAAAAAACCCGGCTACTTTAACACAGACGGCAGTCTAGCAAAGCGTTCTTTTGATTCTAACGAGGGTTTAGAAATTATACGTACAAATACTAGGGGCTTACAGTACAGATACATTTGATATTTTAGAAAATCAGAAAGTATAATTTGAATAGCAAGCTAAATATTATAAATAACCAAATAACCTTTTAAATTTATTTTCATATTAGTTCTTATTTATCATTAGGAGAACACATTCTTATTGTGAAGTTGTAACTATTCAGAACAGACGCTCTGCGATATTTTAAATATATCAATTAGAAAAATATACATATAAAATCAATTTTATCGAAAAATATTCGAACCTGGATCTATTTTCAAACCGGGGAAGGTGCATTGTCCAACTGTGCTACAGTGACGATATATTTAGCGACAAATTTTGGAACCTTTTGATATTAATACATTTAATCGTTTTCATTATTTGAAAGAGCCATCTATCTTATTATTACTGAATCTCAAATACCTTTGAGTAATCCGATAGCGTAATGACGCTGTAGCATAGTTTGATAATGGATATATATATATATATATATATATATATATTTCTAATTAATACATTTAACATCACATAGCTATGCTTGTATTTTTTTAATTTCAGTATACATTGTTTCCTGAAGAAGATATACCATAGGTGTCGAAACATGTTGATGTATCGATAAATACTGGTTTAAACAAAGTATTTTGTTTAATTAATAAGGTTAAGATAAGTCAAATGTTTTCTATTTTATATATTCATTAACAGTGCGTTAATATATATCCACGTATTACGACTGGCAAATATATTGAGCATCTGTCATCATGTCATCTCATCTACGTCTCATGTTCATGTCGCGTCACACTCTAAGGTCACTTTCTTATCTACGATAGAACTGTCAAATATCCTGTCATCTCATCTACGTCTCGTGGTCATGTCGCGTCACACTCTAAGGTCACTTTCTTATCTACGATAGAACTGTCAAATATCCTGTCATCTCATCTACGTCTCATGTTCATGTCGCGTCACACTCTAAGGTCACTTTCTTATCTACGATAGAACTGTCAAATATCCTGTCATCTCATCTACGTCTCGTGGTCATGTCGCGTCACACTCTAAGGTCACTTTCTTATCTACGATAGAACTGTCAAATATCCTGTCATCTCATCTACGTCTCGTGTTCATGTCGCGTCACACTCTAAGGTCACTTTCTTATCTACGATAGAACTGTCAAATATCTTGTCATCTCATCTACGTCTCGTGGTCATGTCGCGTCACACTCTACGGTCACCTTCTTATCTACGATAGAGCTGTCAAATTACGACAATATTAATGTTTTGTTCGTATTTTTCAAGAATATTTTTAAGTCGATATACAGGGTGGCTCGAAAAAAGTGAGAATATCTTTTAACACACGAGTTATTCCAAAACGTATTATAATTATAATTCTTAATGTCATTTTTTTTTTGCACAATATTTAGCTTATTAACATTCTCACGACGAAGAAAGTTGATTGTGTTTCTGGCCGTGTGAGACGGAGCTCCGTCCAGTTGTAATGTCTAGCCATACTCCAGGTTTTGTTTTGAAACTATTTGAACATTTTCCTAGCACTCCAAAGTTTTTCAATTCGCAAATTTTTCATCAGAATGCAGTGAATTTTGTTATTCTAAGTGACAATTTGAAAAAACCAAATATAAACAATTAGAAAATTAATAATCTTAAGCTGTTGTTGACATTGTTAATCTACCACACTGATACGTAAAAACACCGTTTGTACAATTCCAGGTACGGCAATACAGAAAGCTATCTGTGCTAGGACGACGCTGGCCAACTGTTCGTATCTGTTCTGTATATAATTTCTCTGTCGTTGTGCTCTTAGAGGTTGTAGGGCGGTGAACGCTGGTAGGCAGCGCCGGCATTACGCACAGGAGGGGCAGACAAATAATCCAATAAATAACATTATAGTTTTTAAATACTAATTAAATGTATTAATTAGAATGTCAAGAGAATTCAAAATCTGAAAAAATATAGATTAAGACCTTAAAAAATTAAATGCGACTTTAATCAAATTTATTTTGTATTTTCTTAAAAAAGCAATCACTTCGTTTATGTAAATACCTTCGATGGCTGGTTTCCAGATTTCCGATTAACAATAGGTACACGTATAACACACGAACTGCGCGAATCTGTTGACTTTGCTGGCCGAAGCCGACTGCTCAACTGGTCAAAGCACCGGAGATAATGACAATCACGCCCTCGTTCCGTCTTCTCCGATTCCGACAACGGGCGGCAATAATCACGCACGCACATGCGCATTATCGTCAACCGGGAAACCCAGCGGTGCCAACCGAAGTAATAATAATAATGTGTTTATCTCAGCGTGATTAGATTTTTACTTTAACCCGATTCGTCATACAGATAATTGTACAACTCCCGCAGTTCTTATTTGATTTCGATCAAACCATTTTGAAAAATTGACCTGGTAAATATCTTACCTAAGATCGTTAGCCACTGTCAAAGACGCTGTTTCGTTTCAAAATGGCGGATGCTTTAAAAATTTAAAATAATTGTAATTCAGATAATATTGATATTTGAGAAAATCTATCTATCTATCTGACTCTTGAGAGATATTAAAGAAATGTCAATACTTATATCACGCCGTCCAATTCATTATTAAAATTCAATGTGGTTTCTGCTTACGCAAGTGTTGCCATAGAACAACAAATACAATGAAACTTGTACCTATAATTTCTTCCGAACGGAAGTGAATGCGATTTTCGTCAGATACGACAAGCAGAGGTTTAAAACTTTTACAAAGAAAAAAATAAATGAAAATAATTGAAGTAATATTAGTTCAGTTATGTTAGTTTACTATTTTACTTACTTATCCACCCACTTTTGTTTGTATTTGTGCAAAACAAAGCCTGCAGTATAGCTAGACATCACAGCTGGACGGAGCTCCGTCTCGCACGGCCAGAAATACAGTCGACTTTCATCGAGCCGGGCGTGTGACCACCGAACACCCACCAGATGATGCAATATGTGCAAAATAATTACAATTAATTATATTAGTTTTTGAAATAACTCGTGTGTTACGAGATCTTCTCACTTTTTTGGGCCACCCTGTATATGTATATATATTCTAGTGCATACATAAGTATATATATCATTAAAGAGAACACAATTTTATTGAAAAATATTGCTGTTGCGCCAGGGATTCGAACCTGGGTCTCTTCCAGTCCGGAATAGTGGAATGATAGATGTATTAATTTGAAAAATGTACCAACATATATGTTGGAATTATCGTAATGAATTTCTCTCCAAGATCGTGTAATTTACCATCTTTAGATTATTTTCTGTGGGGATATGTGAAGTGGCTAGTCTACGCCGATAGACCAGAGACGACGGAGGACTTGGAAGCCAACATTCGTCTCGTTACTGCCGATATACGGCTCCAGGGATCTTTCCAATAAAACCGATACGATTTCTATTTCATTTTAATGTTCTATACTTAAGAAAAAACAACCTTTAAATACTGAGTTAAATCAGATTTACAATTCGTGCTGCCGTTGAGAAATTTTAACGAATACAGGACCAATGTCGAAAGGTAAATAGAGATATTATATTTTATTCATCTCGCAAAATGCCTGATAATGTACTGAAAAAAAAATATTATTATTATTAACACGTTATTCTATCAACAGCGATCTTTTTGTAAACGTTCAATATTATTTTTTAATATACTAACCCTTTCCAAACCATGCGGTGACGCAGGTCTACCGCTCCAATTAAATCGGTAATACTTCGGTAAGTGTACGCGACATTCATTTGGTATTTTAGTTAATTAGAAGGTAAATATTTACGCTTACAAATGTCTAGTGAAATATCAATAATGTAAGGTGAATCCTACAAAAAATAATTATTTTTAAAATTTGTTCCGTTGTATAATTAATACGTTGGGACGGATACCATTTACGGCGAGACAGAAAGAAATAACACGTTAATTTCGCACTGAGAACAATAACAAACATAATGGTGGCTAATAGAAGGCTAATTTCTTGCGGCGACACTAGTTGACAGCATGGCTGCGTACGAGTATTTTATATCACGGTACAGTAAAGGTTAAATCCACGTGCCCGCTTAGACATTAAAACTCATTCAGAAAGTGAGTGTTACCATAAAATCCCCCCCATCTTGAATAGAAGATTTATTCTACATTTATAAAATGTTAGAAGCCTCAACAATCGGCGAGCTTGTATGACAAGATGTATGAATGTGGATGAGGCGATAATTGTATGTCAGGACAGAAGAGTGTGGCGCTCTATCCTCTCTGCCTACCCCCACGGTGAAACGGCGTGATGGTAAGTAAGTAAGTATAAAATGTTAAATAACTTTAAACTGTCCCGCACACATAACACGATCAAATAATCTATTTTACTCAAATTTCCGTAAATTCTTCTAATAACTTGATCATTTCAACGATAAATTGCTTCGTTTTAAAATTAAACTACGCCAACTTTTTAGTAACTATCAACATAAATTGTGTATATTCGATTACATTTTCTTTATCAGTTTGTATAAATGTAATATTCTTAAGTTAATTACGTTACTATTTCTTGGCTTGTTTAATTCCGAAGTAACAGATCGCCAACAGAACGAGTCTGAAGAGATTAAGATGCGGTTGAAGACCTCATCATCAGGTGGTTATCCAACCAGATAACAGTTGGCTACTCCTCGGCGGTGCGTCGCAACTTTTAATGGCTTTCTTGTGCGTTTTCTGGCGCTAGAGAAACATGTTTTTTCCCGTCGTATTTCGTAATGGCGACGATTCATTGTATACACATTAATGTCCGCATCTTATTATGACTGGAGACCTTGCTCAGTCAACCCTGCAGCTACCGGCTTCAGATAATACTTCCTACAAATATTGCATATTGTCAACGGTATACAATTTTATAAAGGCTCAACTTTTAACTGCTTACTAAATATAGAATGAATATTGAATGTGAACAATTATAAATCCGGTTCGATAGGATCTAATTGAACGAATTGCGCCGTCTCCGGGTCGCGCGTCCCGCGTAATGGAATACGATAATTCCGGTCGTAAATCGGAATCGGAAGTGGCTAATCTACACCGATAAACCAGAGACGATTGACGACTTGGAATCCAACATGTACAGTTGAAAATTGTACTTGTTTTATTGGAGCCAGCCGCGAAATCATATTTAAACACTAATAGTATCAAATGATCTTTCCAATACAGCCGATACCATGATTTTTTTGCATTTTAAAGTTCTATACCTCTGAAAAAATACACCCTTTACATGAAACGTTAAGAATTATGGTGATTTGGTGTTTGCGTGCACAGCTATTATTGCAATGAAGTAGACGTAAACGTCGTTTTGCGCCGGTTCGATTTACGCCGATTACGCCGGTCGGTGCCGACGTGGGATTCTCCGGTTCGGCCGAGAAGTGTGTAAGGTGCAAGTGTAGAAGAGGTAGATAACATTAACACAAAAACAACCGAAGATGTGACCGAACTGTTAGACGTTGACCAACCACTGTCAAATCAAGAATTGTCGAAGAGTCGATGGAGGTATTAGATCGCCCTCAATCAGAAAATCCCGAAGGAGAAGAAGAGAAGAATGAGAAAGTCCTAAAAACGGCCGATCTAACTCGTATCCTTTCTTATATCTATAGAAAGTTAACAGATGAGCTCTGTGAGATGGATGGGGATTTCAACCGAAACGCAAATGTTAAAAGAAGCGTCACAGCTGCCGTTCGACCTTATGCTATGTTTCTGCAAGAAAGGAAGCAACAATTAGAGCAAACGAAAGTGGATGCTTTGTTCAAAAAAGTGCGAGAACTTAATTTAGTACCGACGAACTGGTGAGTCAGTATTTATTTATAAAAAAATCATTATTTATATCAAGAGATTATTATTTATTTTGTAAACGAATTTTAACTGTATTTATAATTTATTTTGAATATATATATAATATGTATTAAATAAGCATGTTAGATTGTTCTTAGAATTTTGACACGGAACCTAATCCGTCCATTATATTTGTGTTCATTTTACGCCGATTTTTCACCTATCGTCCATTATATTTGTGTTCACTTTACGTCGATTTTTCACCTATCGTCCATTATATTTGTGTTCATTTTACGCCAATTTTTCACCTATCGTCCATTATATTTGTGTTCATTTTACGCCGATTTTTCACCTATCGTCCATTATATTTGTGTTCACTTTACGCCGATTTTCCACCTATCGTCCATTATATTTGTGTTCACTTTACGCCGATTTTTCACCTGTCGTCCATTATATTTGTGCTCATTTACGCCGGTGTCTCTCGAAACGGAACCCCGGCGTAAAACGACGTCTACCTGTACTTACTTATATTTAAAAAATTTATTTATTTGACACTTTTACAATTTTTTTTAACGTGAATTAAGTATTTTAGATTTTTAAAATTACGTGTCTTTTCTTTTGCTTACCTCTCCAAAAAAGAGACCAGATCTTGTGTTCGGAGAGGGAGTTACACTACAATAATTTTATATATTCTATCTTACATAGTAATATTGTTTATTTTACAATTATGTGGTTTTTTTAAGCGTTAATTTGATTTCTTTCTAAACTCTTTAATATCTTTTATTTCTTTAATTTGTGTAGGAAGACTATTGCAATTATTTATCTCTAAATAAATACAACTTTTCTGATAGTGTTTGGTGTTAAATTTAGGGATTTAACATGATGTTATTACTACTGTTTCTATCGAAACTCAGTGAGCAGTGCTAATAAACTCAAATATAATAATAACATTGGTTTATTTATATCCTTCCGATTCTATTAATAGTAGATTGAATTTATACTAGTTTGTTGTTATTATTATATTATAATAAATATAAGATTAACGTAGTACAGTGCAGGCGGTGCTGAGGTGCGAGTAAACGTATCCGAGGAGCTAACCAGGAGAAGATTGGTCGGTTCTACCGGTTGCGGCGCGACGCATCGTTGTCTGGTTTACTGCGTAGGACCAGCGACAGGTTAAAAAACCACTATGAATATAAATTTCTATTTTATCACTTGTTTTGAAATAGACTGTGAACAGCTGGTAGCTGCTGCCGAACGAGCCGCCGGGCAGGCCCGGATCGCGACAAGATTGTATTTGAAAAATCAAAAGCGACAAATTGTAAAAGCATATTTCGTTCAATACCCATAAACATATACACAATATTTTGAGTATGTTCAAATTTTGCTAGAGCAGAATTGGTGAACGTTATACGGTGTAAAGTGATCAGCCGAAGATAAGTTGTAAGCCCTGTAAATTCCGAATATTCGAATATTCGAACCCCGAATATATTCGCCTGTTTTTAAATATTCGTAGAGTATTCGCTCATATTTATATTATAATATTTTTAATATTTTTCTGAACGAAAGAAAGGTTTACGAACCCTGGAAGTCATACGCAAGCATTCATTCATTCATTCAGGTGTACGATTTTTTTCTCCAGAAGCGCCGCTATCGGCTATATGGAAGTCGGACAATAAAGATGTAAACGCCTTTGTCGGACATCTTCGCATTTGCCTTTTTTTAAGTCTTCCGCTTATCTTTACGGTTTTATGACAACGAGCACTTGTAATACATTGTTTTGCCAACGATGGAGGCGGCTTTCTATCATTCTTCAGTATTCAGCTTTCATAAATACCCGAGCCGACAGACGAGAAGTTATATACAAAATAATGAAAAGAAACCTTGCACTCGGGGTGTGAGATATGAAGTAATATAAACATATCTAAAGCTATGCAGAGAAGACTGACTCCTCTCTATCTCCACGAAGAGTTGGAGTTCTGCAAGTTATTAATCAGAATCTTACATTTTTGGAGAAACATTTGAAACATTTCTGTATTTATCATCCCAAGTAAAATATTCGTTGTACCTGAGTGTCCAAAATTTAATAAAAATGATTTGATAATTCTGGCATCTGCTATCAGATTACTCAAAGATATTTGAGATTCCGTAAAAATAAGGCAGATGGCTCTTTCAAATAATGGAACGATCAAATGTATTCATATCAAAAAGGTTCGAAAATTTGTCTCTAAAAATATCGTAGCTGTAGCATAGTTAGATAATGCACCTTCCCTAGTTTATTTTACATGTATATCTTTCTAATTAATATATTTAATTAATATTTAAAACATGACAGAGCGTCTGTTCTGAATAATTACAACTTCACAATTAGAATGTGTTCTACTGATAAGAAATCATATTTAAACACTAATTATCTTTCCAATAATTTTTATTTCATATTTAAGTATTGATTGTATTAAATTGCTCGTGCGCTAGATGGCTAGTGAAATATCAAATATAACAATTAAACATCTGTCTAGTCCGCCCCTTGCGACATGTTTTGACCTACTGACCTCTCTGGTGTGACGCTATCATAATACACGTGGAATTTTTTAAATATATATTAACATATTGTTAACACAACATATATAATCTGTACACAAACCAGAAACGGAAAGAAATAACGGTAATAATGTAATATTACAATTTTAACGGCTCGTGTACACGGAGCATTAGAAATTCGAACCAGGATTTCTTCCTATTCCGGGAAGCGCGTTCTCCACTTAGCATTTTATATTTTAACCTTCACCATACCATGATATAAGATAGAAATAATGTTTTTATTAGCTTAAACATGGCTTTAAGCCTTCCAAAACCGTGCAGTGACACAGGTCTACCGTCATAATTAAACCAGTGATATTTCTGTAAATACACGCAGTACAAAATTCATATTTTAGATAATCCTAAAGAAAATATTAGCGCTCAGGATTAGAAGTACAAAAACAATTATTTTTTTCCATTCAATCCGTTGTAAAATGAATACGTTGGTAAGAATACAATTTGTGATATGAAAGACAGAGATCACACACTATTTTCACAGTAAAAGGACAAGAAACATACAAATATAATTGTCTCTTTCTCAGTAATTAAACGAAGAGAGATAAGAAGTAAGGATACATTGTATAGGACTTAATGAATGCTCTATATTTAGAGTAAATTCGTGCCATTGAAGCCATTTAAACTAATAAAAACATTTTTTCTAACTATTATTTACGGTAACACGAGTTATTTCGTGTATTTTATAAAGGTTAATAGCACGAATTTACCCCAAATATTAGGAGTATAATTTTGAAAAAATGGTTAATAACATATTCATTAAGTCGTACACGATGTGTCCTTCCTTCTTATCTGTCTTCATTTAATTAGTGAGAAAGAGACAATTATATTTTTATTAAGGAGAACACATTCTTATTGTGAAGTTGTAATTATTCAGAACAGACGCTCTGTGATATTTTAAATACTAATTAAATATATTAATTAGAAAGATATACATATAAAATCAATTCTATTATTATCTAACCGGGTGCATAATTCAACTATGCTACAGCGACGATATTTTTAGCGACAAATTTTCGAACCTTTTGATATGAATACATTTAATCGTTCCATTATTCGAAAGAGCCATCTACCTTATTTTTACCTTTGAGTGATCTGACAGCAGACGCCAGAATTATCAATTCATTTTTATTAAATTTTGGACACTCAGATACAACTTTATTATTAGGAGAACACATTCTTATTGTGGAGTTGGAATTATTCAGAACAGACGCTCTGTCATATTTCTAAATACTAAATTAATGTATTAATTATAAATATATACATATAAAATCAATTTTGTCGAAAAATATTGTTTTTGCGTCACCGGAATTCGAACCTGGATCTCTATTTCCAATCCAGTTCCTAGAGATCCAGGTTCGAATCCCGGTGACGCTAAAACAATATTTTTCGACAAAATTGATTTTGTATATATATATTTATAATTAATACATTAATTTAGTATTTACAATTATATTTGTATGTTTCTTGTCCTTTTCACTGTGAAAATAGTGAGTGATCTCTGTCTTTCATATCACAAATTGTATTTTTACCAACGTATTCATTTTACAACGGATTGAATGGAAAAATAATTGTTTTAGTACGATTCCTTTTTCATAATTGAGTCATTCCTGAGCGCTAATATCTTCTTTAGGATTATCTAAAATATGAATTTTATGCTGCATGTATCTACCGAAATATTACAGGTTTAATTATGATGGTAGACCTGTGTCACTGCATGGTTTGGGAAGGGTTAAAACCATTTTTAAGCTAATAAAAACATTTTTTCTAACAGTTGTTTACGGCGACACGAGTTGACAGTGTGGCCGCGTTCGACTATTTTATATCACGGTACGGTAAAGGTTAAAATGTAAAATGCCAAAGTGGATATCCTGGTTCGAATTCCGGTAACTTTTTTCTGAACATCACGCCGTTTAAATTGTAATATTACGTATTACAGCTGTTGTTGACTGTTCGTTTATGGTCATTCACTGGTCATTCCTGAGCGCTAATATTTTCATGTATTTAGAGAAATATTACAATCTTAATTGTGACGGTAGACTTGTGTCACTGCGTGGTACGTGTTTACACGCTTTATAAAGGGTCTTTCAACAAGGACGCTCGATTTTAAAATGTAAGTTAAACAGGTTGTGTGTGAGATATTCACTCAATTTTTCTTTCATTTGAAAGTATATTTTATGGCATTAAGTGTGGAATATAACGTTGTTGGAATATCTGCTGCGGCTTTCCTCGGTGGCATATTTGGGAGGTCCAATTTTTTATGACTTTATCGCATAAATCTGGCTAAATTTTCTGGATGGCGTTTGTTATGTCGACTTTGAGGGGGTCAATTGTTTGCGGCTTATTCGTAAAGACTTGCGATTTAAGATAGCCTCAAAGGAAGAAGTCTAAAGGCGTTAAATCGCACGATCTCTGTGGCCAGTTCGCGTCACCGTCGCGCCAGATAACCGTGCCCTCAAATCGATTGTCAAATTGCCCTCAAAATTTGATGATTTGCACACGTTGTTCAACCTTCCGTGGTGATTTGCCGTATACTACTTAACAATTGACAGTAAATTTGACAGATGTCACTTTAACAACATGGCTGCTATAACCTAACAAATTTTGAGCGTCCCTATTAAAAGACCCTATATTATTCCTTAATAACCTCTTAATTCATTTAAAATTAAACGAATATACACCAGTATAATAAATGGAGTCATGGAGACAGAACAAGGGAGTCTGTTTGCCTGTTCAAGATGGTATTAATATACGTTTGCGTCATAGTTAAAAAAATATGTTGATACAAAACAAGAAACGACTCCTGACTATACAAAAAAAGCCGCCCAGCGAGGAATTTTTTGTCGCGTTTTTAATATAATTCAACGCCACAAACTTATTTTTAAAATCTCATTAAGCGTTCTCGAAAGGTCTGTCGGTAATGACGCCACTGCGCAGTTGCGGATGGCGTACTGACAATTACACCGTGCAGTGACACAGGTCCACCATCATAATTAACCCTGTTATATTTCTCTAAATACACGCAGCATAAAATTCATATTTCAGATAATTCTAAAGAAAATATTATCAAATACTAAATTAATGTATTAATTATAAATATATACATATAAAATCAATTTTGTCGAAAAATATTGTTTTAGCGTCACCGGGATTTGAACCTGGATCTTCATTTCCAATCCGGGGAAGTGCACTACCTTTGTGCTATAACGCCAGTATTTTTCTTGACAAATTTTCGAACCTATATGTTACATTTTTCAAATGAATACACCTGTCGTTCCATTATTTGAAAGCCATCTACATTATTTTTACAGAATCTCAAATACCTTTGAGTAAACCGACTGCAGACGCCAGAATTATCAATTCATTTTTATTAAATTTTGGACACATTGATACAACATATATTATTAAGGAAAACACATTCTTATTGTGAAGTTGTAATTATTCAGAACAGACGGTCTGTGATATTTTAAATACTAAATTAATGTATTAATTATAAATATATACATATAAAATCAATTTTGTCGAAAAATATTGTTTTAGCGTCACCGGGATTCAAAAATTTACAAAATTTAATAAAAATGAATTGATAATTCTGGCGTCTGCAAATCGGTTTACTCAAAGGTATTTGAGATTCTGTAAAAATAATGTAGATGGCTTTCAAATAATGGAACGACAGGTGTATTCATTTGAAAAATGTAACATATAGGTTCGAAAATTTGTCATGAAAAATACTGGCGTTATAGCACAAAGGTAGTGCACTTCCCCGGATTGGAAATGAAGATCCAGGTTCGAATCCCGGTGACGCTAAAACAATATTCTTCGACAAAATTGATTTTATGTGTATATATTTATAATTAATACATTAATTTAGTATTTAAAATATGACAGAGCGTCTGTTCTGAATAATTACAACTTCACAATAAGAATGTGTTCTCCTTAATAAGAAAATATTATCGCTCAGGAATGACTGGTGAAAAATCAATTATGAAAAGTTAATCGTACCAAAACAATTATTTAGTTAAAAGGGAGGAACACTTGTCGGGGACACCGTAGACGGCGAGACAAATGACGATGAACGTCTGCCTTCTGCAGGAACTCAACATCGAGGACAGACCCTCAACAGCTTTCAATTTTTTTGACACCTTACGAAAAGAGAAATGTCAAAAAAAAACAAATTTTCACATTTTGCACATGTTGTTGTGTACAATTAGACATAATAGCCCTGGAAACTGTAGAAAATTAAGGCTGATACGAAGAATACGTTGCGAAATTCCCAACTCGTATCTCTCTCTCCATGGCTCTTTGAGCCATTTTAACCTTTACCATACCGTGATATAAAATACCCGAACGCAGCCACGCTGTCAACTCGTGTCACCGTAAACAACTGTTAGAAAAAATGGCTTTAATCCTTCCCAAACCATGCAGTGACACAGGTCCACCATTATAATTAAACCTGTAATATTTTGGTAAATACACGCAGCATAAAATTCATATTTTAGATAATCCTAAAGAATATATCAGCGCTTGGAATGCCTAGTGAAAAGCCAATTATGAAAAGGGAATCGTACCAAAACAAATCTTTAATTAAAATGAAGAGACAATTGTTGGGGACACCATAAACGGCGAGACAAATGACGACGAACGTGAAAGTTGACAAATTTTAATTCAAAGTTGACAAATTTTAATTCAAAGTTGACAAATTTTAATAATTCATGTTGGATTCAGCTGAGTTAAAGTCAAGTTATACCTTACCAATACCTTATTTAAAAATTAGTCATTTTTGACTATTCTCAATGTAAATCCAAGGGGTTTTAATTGCTCTGTTACATGTATTGTTGATATGCAGGAACTCAACATCGAGGACAGACCCTCAACAGCTTTCAATTTTTTTGACATCTTACGAAAAGAGAAATGCCAAAAAAAAAAATTGGAAAAAACAAATTTGCACATTTTGCACGTGTTACTGTGTATGATTAGACATAATAGCCCTGGAAACTGTAGAAAATCAAGGGTGATCTCTCTCTCCATGGCTCTTTGGGCCATGTTAACCTTTTACCATACCGTGATATAAAATATCCGAACGCAGCCATGCTGTCAACTCGAATATTCGAACCCCGAATATATTCGCCTGTTTTTAAGTATTCGTTATTAGAATACTTTAAAAAGTATTCGCTCATATTTATATTATAAGATTTTTAATATTTTTCTAAACGAAGTCATATTCGAGCATTCATTCATTCATTCATTTAGATATACGATTTTTTTCTCCAGAAGTACCGCTATCGGCTATATGGAAGTCGGACAATAAAGATGTAAACGCCTTTGTCGGACATCTTTCGCATTTGCCATTTTTTTAAGTCTTCCGCTTATCTTTACGGTTTTATGACAAGGAGCACTTGTAATACATTGTTTTGCCAACGATGGAGGCGGCTTTCTATCATTCTTCAGTATTCAGCTTTCATAAATACTCGAGCCGGCAAACAAGAAGTTATATACAAAATAATGAAAAGAAACCTTGCACTCGGGGTGTGAGATATGAAGTAATATAAACATACCTAAAGCTACGGAGAGAAGACTGACTCCTCTCTATCTCCACGGAGAGTTGGAGTTCTGCAAGTTATTAATCGCGAATCTTACATTTCTGGAGAAACATTTGAAACATTTCTGTATTTATCATCCGAAGTTAATTATTAATTCTTAAGAATTTTACGAATATATTATCATTAATTATTCGATTACTCGAATAATTGGAATCACGAATATTTGGAGGCTCCAACTGCAACTGTGTTCTGGCCGGCATCATTTTTTAAGAAACAACAGCTTCTTCGTCTTTGCGGAAGCGTATTATCAATTAGAGTATGCGTGGTGCGAAAACGATCCACGGTTATTCGAATTACTCGCTCGGATGGACGATTGCGACGGTGTGAAATGGCAAACCAAACTGAGCGCAAATCAGCTGTCAGATTAAACCTCTAAATTGAACATTTTTAGCAGTGTTGTGATCTTCGTCAGCTCGTTTCCACTGTTAAAAGTAAGTTGTGAGACCTCGAACTTGATTGATAGATGTTGTATAATTAATCGTTTAGCATATCCTATTTACATATTATATAATATCAGATATATAGGGTAGGCAATGTGATATTACAGAGGTGGCAAAAAAAATGTGCACAATGACCTGAAGCGGAGGATTGATCCAAAACAAAGTAATTAACCAGGTTTTTCTTGTGGTGTCGCAAGATCTAATTCCATTGGACCAAATTAGCATTGGCCAGAGCCTGTTCTTGTTATTATAAAAATAGCCAAGTCTCCACGCGCCGGAAACACATTACAGATCGCAATAAAGGCAGTCGATGGTCAGTGGCGTGGGCTTATTTAAAACACGTGAGTGATTAGAGATGATCTATTAGAAAATTTATATATTTTACGTTTTATTATCACAGTGAAAAGACAATATTTTAGTAAACCTGGTGTAGGGGGTAGTTAAAGACATAAATATTAAGGTCGTTCAATTTCAGAGCTATTTGCGGTGTTCCTGGAAAGGCGCAATGGAGACAGCAACGGTTAATTATTATACACGACCTATTAAAATAACAGAAAATTTCACCAGAAATACACAAAGAAAAAAATTACATAATGACAGCACGTTTTTACATAATCAAAATTAAAAATAAATATAAAATGTGACGTTACGCGATTGAGTTGAGCAACACGAAATAATCGTAATAATGTAGTCCTATAAAGAATAAAATTAATGCAATGGAGTTGAAGGGAAATACTGAAATTTCCCTTCTTTCTACCTTATGATCTTTTTTCTGACGATCTACATTTTTTACCACGAAAAATCACGGCTTATTCCCAACATCTTATAATGGTCCACCTGGGAGAAGAGAAGCACGCGTGTGCCGCTGGTTGAAGGAGTACCTGACCAAAATTGCCAGACACTCGGATGCCTCGGTAGAAGCTGCTCCCAGGACATGTGATGCGTGAAGATACCGTATTTTGCCGTGGGATTAGAGGAATCGACGCAGGTCGACGTATTATTATTGTCGTCGTCACCTGTTAAGTAGCTCCGTACCTAAATTTTTAGATTTTAACTTACCAAAGTAGTTCTGTTCCATTAATCGTTTGAATAAATTCAATTAAGACTCGTTGACTCTTTTATTCTGGAATATCACCTCTCAAATCTTACTTTTATTCTGGAATACCACCTCTCAAATCTTACTTTTATTCTGGAATATCACCTCTCAAATCTTACTTTTATTCTGGAATATCACCTCTCAAATCTTACTTTTATTCTGGAATATCACCTCTCAAATCTTACTTTTATTCTAGAATACCACCTCTCAAAGCTTACTTTTATTCTGGAATATCACCTCTCAAATCTTACTTTTATTCTGGAATATCACCTCTCAAATCTTACTTTTATTCTGGAATATCACCTCTCAAATCTTACTTTTATTCTGGAATATCACCTCTCAAATCTTACTTTTATTCTGGAATATCACCTCTCAAATCTTACTTTTATTCTAGAATACCACCTCTCAAAGCTTACTTTTATTCTGGAATATCACCTCTCAAATCTTACTTTTATTCTGGAATATCACCTCTCAAATCTTACTTTTATTCTAGAATACCACCTCTCAAAGCTTACTTTTATTCTGGAATATCACCTCTCAAAGCTTACTTTTATTCTGGAATATCACCTCTCAAATCTTACTTTTATTCTGGAATATCACCTCTCAAATCTTACTTTTATTCTGGAATATCACCTCTCAAATCTTACTTTTATTCTGGAATATCACCTCTCAAATCTTACTTTTATTCTGGAATATCACCTCTCAAATCTTACTTTTATTCTAGAATACCACCTCTCAAAGCTTACTTTTATTCTGGAATATCACCTCTCAAATCTTACATTTATTCTGGAATATCACCTCTCAAAGCTTACTTTTATTCTGGAATATCACCTCTCAAATCTTACTTTTATTCTGGAATATCACCTCTCAAATCTTACTTTTATTCTAGAATACCACCTCTCAAAGCTTACTTTTATTCTGGAATATCACCTCTCAAAGCTTACTTTTATTCTGGAATATCACCTCTCAAATCTTACTTTTATTCTGGAATATCACCTCTCAAATCTTACTTTTATTCTGGAATATCACCTCTCAAATCTTACTTTTATTCTGGAATATCACCTCTCAAATCTTACTTTTATTCTAGAATACCACCTCTCAAAGCTTACTTTTATTCTGGAATATCACCTCTCAAATCTTACTTTTATTCTGGAATATCACCTCTCAAATCTTACTTTTATTCTAGAATACCACCTCTCAAAGCTTACTTTTATTCTGGAATATCACCTCTCAAAGCTTACTTTTATTCTGGAATATCACCTCTCAAATCTTACTTTTATTCTGGAATATCACCTCTCAAATCTTACTTTTATTCTGGAATATCACCTCTCAAATCTTACTTTTATTCTGGAATATCACCTCTCAAATCTTACTTTTATTCTAGAATACCACCTCTCAAAGCTTACTTTTATTCTGGAATATCACCTCTCAAATCTTACTTTTATTCTGGAATATCACCTCTCAAATCTTACTTTTATTCTAGAATACCACCTCTCAAAGCTTACTTTTATTCTGGAATATCACCTCTCAAATCTTACTTTTATTCTGGAATATCACCTCTCAAATCTTACATTTATTCTGGAATATCACCTCTCAAAGCTTACTTTTATTCTGGAATATCACCTCTCAAATCTTACTTTTATTCTGGAATATCACCTCTCAAATCTTACTTTTATTTTCCCAGAAGATGGTTAGGATGGATCTACGCACTATGGTAAGTAGGTAGCATCTGATTCCCAAATTCACCTATCGTGCTCTCCGTCGTGGCTAGGCGGTGGAGGGGCTGTCGTCAGTTCACCCCCCACAATATGTCTTACTTTGCTGCAATGTTTATCTGATTATAATATAACACAATATATCATCGCCCTGTACTAAGAATCAAATATAATAATTGATTCTTAGTACATCTATGATAATTGCTGACGTATTTGGTATTATTATATTTCTAATCTTTTATACATTTAATTTAATTATTTATTATACACACCCTATTCAATTCATCAGAAGTGCAATACACAAAGGAAAAAAATTTGATAATGTCAGCATGTTTTTACATGATCAAAATTAAAAATAAATATAAAATGTGACGTAGCAATCTATCCGTCACCGTTGAGTTGAGACACAAACAATTGTAATAATGTAGTTCTATACAGAGTTAAATTAACAGCAAAAATATCCACTACCTCCGCATATCCATTCCACAAAGAATGCATCCTGTAGACTGCGAATTAAGCTAGTGCACGAGTTCTGACATTACCACTGTGATAGAATAATGAATTGTGTCTCGATGGCCACAATGGTGCGTGACAGTCAATTCGAGCAGACCGACAATCTGGGAGCAGTCCGTCATACCATCGATGATCCTGTATATATAAGGTCGGTCATCGTACGTCAACAATTTATGGAATCCTCGGAGCGTATATTTCATTTAAAATTAATAAATCTTAGAAACTTTCTCTGGATCTGAAGAGTTCCAAGATTGACGCAGAAATAGATTCTATTATTTTCGCTTCAATTCCACGTATTCCAATACTTAGTAAATGATGGCACAGTGTATTAAATATTAGAAACTGTCCTCAAACAAAACTGTGCACAATTACTAGTGACAAGTACAAAATCACGAACTGTGAGTCAATCACAGATCGAGTCACACTCACTGTCAGTGATTGAATATCTGGGAATATCGTGAATCGTGATTCTATTTTTTTTTGTTATCACTTGATTTTCCGTAATTTGATTAGCTCCATCGATTGGAATGTGTTTGTTAGCAACTTAATTTTTTTTCATATTATTGATAAAGTCGGCGTGGCGTTACTTTTCATCACAATGGATGGATATAAATGAAACAATGTTATAAATCTACTTGAGTTTATTAGCACAACTCTAGTTTCGTGAGAAACAATAACTCTCATTTACAGATGAAGTATTAAACTGTATTGAATTTCACCTTCATTAATTTTATTTTGTTGGTATGTTTTTAAATATTTTGTTGGTATGATATATATGTAATAATTTTCTAGTTATTATTGCTAGAATAATGAGGTTTTAATAATAGTACGCTCAAAATTGTGGGTTTAAATTTTTTTTCACGTATTGGGAAATATCGTGATTAATTTTTTTATTGTATTTATATTTGGTTGTGAACTTTGATTCAGCGCGTGTGCATGTGAAACGAATGACATTATAATTTGTGATAAGCACCATCTAGGACTTACTTACTTACTTACTTATCATCATGCCGTTTCCCCGCGGGGGTAGGCAGAGAGGATAGAGCGCCACACTCCTCTGTCCTGACACACAATTCTCGCCTTGTCCACATTCATACATCTTCTCATACAAGCTCGCCGATTGTTGAGACTTCTAACAGAACTGTCCTCCATTATCTGGTTTACCTGGTCGTGCCGAGTCTTCCGCGGACGTCCTCTATTTCTGGTGCCATCAACACTTGCGTCATATATCTTTCTTACCATTCTCTCCTCATTCATCTGTTCCATATAACTTTTCTTAATCTTACTCACTATACTAACATCAGCTTTACATTCTTTCTTTATTTTTTCATTCTTTACTCTGTCGTAAACAGATTTGCCACAAATACGCCTAAGTGATCTCATTTCCACCGCATTCAGTCTACTTTCGTTCATTTTCTGCTAGCTCCAGGCCCCACTTCCATACATCGGTGTCGGTACCAGGATTCCATTGTGCAATTTGACCCGAATGCTAAGAACTATACCCGAAAAATAAACTCACATTTTTTAAAGGATTTTCATCCTCTCTGTGATGATATTAAATTAGATATATTTTTTAATTACGTAATTTATCGTATTAGTAATGAAACTGTGATAGCAGTCACAGTTTTAAATCACTGCTATTATTAAATATCAATCACAATCGCGCCAGTGACTCGAGAGTAGTATTTTTTCTCATAGCTAACAATTGCGGTAAGTATGAAGTATGAAGGATAATCGTTTAAAGCATCTTTCACAAAAATTTTGCGTTGAACATCTGGAAGCAATATATAAAACAATGCCGTTTTTAAGGACTGAGAATATTGTTTTTTCTTCATTTAACAAGGGGCTCGCGCGAGCCCCGTCTTCGAGACAAACCTCAACATTAAAAATGAAGAAACGTGGCAGGGATCTATAAACCGGCGCCGCCTTGTAGCTGCCCTCGGCACACACGCACTACGCACAGGCGCGCCACTGAGTTAAACATAATAATTATGCTGTTCAAAAATATGTGTCTCCGCCCATTTCCACTTCGAGCGGACAATCTTGTTCACCATGTCACTAACCCTGTGTTCAATGCGTCCGGCCCAAGGTTACCGAACGTGTTCTTGAGGTGCCCTTGGATACGGACGTAGCCTCAAGGAATACCGGTACCGAAATGGGAAGACGACACCTGGAAGTCTGCTGGGAGACATCGAATAGGAAGACTAGCACAGGGTGAGAGGAGCAGCGGTGGGCTGGAGTGAGCTCGGAGGCGTTCGCGCGAACCACGTGTTGATTAAAAAATATATATATACAGTAACTAACTGCAATTTCTGTAGATGGTAAAAATGTATTATTATGAAATGTCGCATATTAAAATTTCTCTTAAGATACATTTATTTTGGATAAATAATTAAAAAAAACACAGTAGCTTTTTGTCTACAGGGTGGCCCAAACAAAAGTGAGAACATTTCGTAAAATGTGATATAATTACATCAAAATTAGTTTTAACTACATCAACAATAGCTTAAATTAAATTTTCGATTGTCATCTTTGATAATTATTTTTCCTATTGTTTATATTTGGTTTTTTCAAATTGTCGCCTAGAATGACAAATTCATATTCTGCATTCTGATCAAAAAGTTTCAAAACAAAGCCTGGACATTACAGCAGGACGGAGCTCCATCTCACGCGGCCAGAAATACAATCGACTTTCATCGCGCCAGGCGTGCGGCCACCGAACAGGGCAGATTTAAACCCACTAGATGATGCAATATGGGATGTTTAGATTGTGTGAGATGGAGTAGACTTCACCTTTGATATATACAGCGTTGTCCTGGCTACTTTGCTACACTGAAGTCTGTGTTAAAGTAGCCAGTTTTTTTTTTCGTGCTGTTGTGGTGTTATTTGGAATAAAAAGAGAATTACAAATATGTATAAAAAAGTAAAAATATATGTAGTGGGAGTGTTGTAGGACTGGTGAATTATTAGTGAAGGTATTGTATAAATTGTATTAGAATGTTGGATAGCCATGCTTCTGATTCATCTCTACCTGATTGGGTCCATATTTGTGTAATCTTATTGGAATTAAACGATTTCCAGTTAGTATTAAGTGTGTTGTACAGTTTCGGAGCTAAGAACACGTAGAATCTTTGATGAAATGTCGTTGTTGCTCTCGGAACTGGCGTGTAGATGTTTGTTGTTTGTCTTGTGTTGTGATGATTTCTGATTAGCTAAATATTGTGCAAAAAGAATTATAATTAATTGTATTATGTTTTGAAATAACTCACCGGTAGAGCCTCCAAATATTCGTAATTTCAACTATTCGAATATCGAATAGTTAATGATAATATATTCGTAAATTTTTTAAGAAAGGAATAATTAATTTCGGATGATAAATACAGAAATGTTTCAAATGTTTCTCCAGAAATGTAAGATTCTGATTAATAACTTGCAGAACTCCAACTCTCCGTGGAGACAGAGAGGAGTCAGTCTTCTCTGCGTAGCTTTAGATATGTTTATATTACTTCATATCTCACACCCCGAGTGCAAGGTTTCTTTTCATCATTTAGTATATAACTTCTCGTCTGTCGGCTCGGGTATTTATGAAAGCTGAATACTGAAGAATGATAGAAAGCCGCCTCCATCGTTGGCAAAACAATGTATTACAAGTGCTCGTTGTCATAAAACCGTAAAGATAAGCGGAAGACTTAAAAAAATGGCAAACGCGAAAGATGTCCGACAAAGGCGTTTACATCTTTATTGTCCGATACTTAGCGGTACTTCTGGAGAAAAAAATCGTATACCTGAATGAATGAATGAATGCTCGCATGTGACTTCCAGGGTTCGTAAACCTTTGCTTCGTTTAGAAAAATGTAAAAAATCTTGTAATATAAATATGAGCGAATACTTTTTAAAGTATTCGAATAACGAATACTTAAAAACAGGCGAATATATTCGGGGTTCAAATATTCGCATTGGAGGCTGGTGTCACGGGATGTTTTCACTGTTTTCGGGCCACCCTCTAAATGAGAACTTTTTTAGCTTTTCGTTCTGGCAATATAAAGACTGATTGCTATCTCGTAACTGCTTTCGGGGTAAATTTTAATATTTTCTATATTATAACACATCGATAGAATATGACTTAGTCTTTATTCATCAATTACGCAACCGTAATTGAATCGTGATTCTCACATTGTACAAGTAGACGTGTACCTGCATTCACGTCGCTCGTCCTGCACCGCGGTCGTGCCCAACTTCAGAGCATTGTGTAGTCGTGACTGTGATGTCCTTTATTACGGGGCTGTCGATCCCGGGGATCGCTCGTCCCGGGAGTTCTTCCATCTCTCGTCGGTCCCTCGCGACTGAAGAGTGTGATCTTCATTCGCACACGCTCTGCACTCAGATTTGACCGGGTGTTTGTAAAGATATGAAATACGCTATAGATATTCGTTTAATACTGTCATTCTTCTAGATTATGTTTTATTAAATATTTTGAGATACAAATAAATTACGGAGAATACATTCTTATTGTGAAGTTGTAATTATTCAGAACAGACGCTCTGTGATGTTTTAAATACTAATTAAATATATTAATTAGAAAGATTTACATATAAAATCAATTAGATGGCTTTCAAACAATGGAACGATATACATATTAATTTGAAAAAATGTAACATAACTATAACACAATTGGCAGTGTACTTCCCCGGATTGGAAATAGAGGTACAGGTTCGAATCCCGGTAGTGCAAAAACAATATTTTTCGACCGAATTGATTCTATATTGTGACATTTCAAAAATACGCGCCAAGACCGAGGCGCCATTTACTGAGGTGAGTAAGCGCGGCCGGTGGAGAGAGAGGACGGAGGAAGGTAGCGGTGGACTTCGTGGCGAGCGCCCGAGCTGAGAGGTGCGTGTGGCGAGCGCCGAGCGGCGCTCCGCCGAAATTAGAGTATTGGCGACGGAGATCGACAATTGGAGGACTATTTTCGCGGCAGAACAAGAGATTTGGGCTTTGTTCTGCCCATGTAAATCGTGTAAGGAGGGACTCTTCAGGGACGAGATGGCTTCGAGGTACTATTCTGGAGGATGAGATCACTTCAGAGAGACCAAGGCCGCGGCAACCCCGTGGCTAACAGGGTGGAGATCGAGGTGTGCTGAATCGGCAACATTAATATCCTCACTAGGAGGAGAGTTTAACATGAAGAAAGAAGATGTCAAAGACAGTTGTCGTGCTTAGAATGTCGGGTTGTTACGTTTTATGTGATTAAAGTGTAAATAATGTGTTGAAATCTAGTGTTATTATTGTCTGAGACCTCCCCCATACATCTGAGACAGGCATTCCGACATCAAACTTTATAGACCCACAGACTGAGTCTAGCTGGTGGCGTGGTGCGCTGGCATTCCATCCTCTGGTGACAGCGCATGACGTAAGAATATTTATTATTAATACATTCAATTAGTACAAATAAATGTTATCGGACGAGATTCAAATGAACTATTGATAAAAATGTGAAAAAACTCTCAAAAATTGATCTAAGACAGTCGGATTGAATCTCAGCGATTACGCCGAAACAGATATTGTCAACATTTTGAGCGATATATAATACCAGGTATTTGTTTTGACTTATTTTCGTCTGGCGGCCCCTAGACAATGCCTGTAATATAATTATTTGAGGAGCATTGCGCTTACCTGTAAGTTTTATGACACTGATCGATCACATGCTCAGTGGATGTTTGTATTTTGGCTGTGCAGGGCGTCTGCCCCTCCTACAGAATAACGAGAAGAAGAACAAGACGATGCTGATGACGAAAATACAGCAGTCTTGTCCCGGGATGTGCTACGTGTACTTTCGATCCCGGGAAGTAAATACTTGGCACAGCCCTGTTTCACGCTTGTGAGAGATCCGATGCGCCGTGCCCGCGGGGCCTGATGACGTAGCTGGCCCCGAGTTCACGGGTAGGGCTGATGCGATGATGGTTTGACATGTAACAAACTGACATTTATTACGACATGTCACGCGACACTCTGTCAAAACTATTTCACCCCCAGATACAACACGTTATTATTTAATTACAACGAGACTTTATCTATCAACGGAAACAGATAGGCATACTTATTAACATAAAATATGTTTAACCTTTCCCATACGGTTCTAAAATAATAACGCGCGCTCCGGTGCTGTAAACTCAGTCTACATGGAGACTTTTTAGCATTTTTAAGTCGGATAAATATGAATATTTTACTATTAGTAGAACACATTCTTATTGTGAAGTTGTATTTATTCAGAACAGACGCTCTGTGATATTTTAAATACTAATGAAATGTATTAATTATAAATATATACATATAAAATCAATTTTGTTGAAAAATATTGTTTTTGCGTCACCGGGATATGAACCTGGATCTCTGTTTCCAATTAGTACACTACCAATTGTGTTACAGCGACAGTACTTTTCATGACAAATTTTCGAACCTACATGTTACATTTTTCAAATGAATACACCTGTCGTTCCATTATTTGAAAGCCATCTACATTATTTTTACAGAATCTCAAATATCTTTGAGTAAACCGACTGCAGACGCCAGAATTATCAATTCATTTTAATAGATGTATTAATTTGAAATAGTGTAACATAAAATAATAATATGTTCTAAAATAATAACGCGCGCTCCGGTGCTGTAAACTCAGTCTACATGGAGACTTTACTATTTTTAAGTCGGATAAATATGAATATTTTACTATTAGTAGAACACATTCTTATTGTGAAGTTGTAATTATTCAGAACAGACGCTCTGTCATATTTTAAATATTAATTAGAAAGATATACATATAAAATCAATTTTATCGAAATTTATCATCACTCAAAGGTATTTGAGATTTCGTAGAAATAAGATAGATGGCTCTTTCAAATAAAAGAATGATTAAATGTATTAATATCAAAAAGGTTCGAAAATTTGTCGCTAAAAATATCGTCGCTGTAGCATAGTTGAATAATGCACCATCCACGGTTTAGAAAGAGATCCAGGTTCGAATCCCGGTGGCGCAACGACGATATTTTTCGATAAAATTGATTTTATATGTATATCTTTCTAATTAATATTTGAATATTTTACATTCATTAGTTACATATACATATATGTATAAAAAAGTAAAAATAAAATTAAAATATATGTAGTGGGATTGTTGTAGGACTAGTGAATTATTAGTGAAGGTATTGTATAGATTATATTAGAATGTTGGATAGCCATGCTTCTGATTCATCTCTACCTGATTGGGTCCATATTTGTGTAATCTTATTATTTTCAGTTAGTATTAAGTGTGTTGTACAGTTTCGTAGCTTACATGTAGAATCTTTGATAAAATATCGTTGTTGCTCTCGGAACTGGTGTGTAGATGTTTGTTGTTTGTCTTGTGTTGTGTCCGTGGTTTATTGCTTGAGGAGAGTTGTTGTTAGCAGGGAAATATTGAACGAGTCTCGACATAAAGATATGTCTTATATCTAGGACATTGTATCCCTTTAAAAAGGTAAATTAGTTTTCTTAAGCGTTTAGCTAGGTTCGATACGTGTTCTTTCCAGTTAAGCTGATCATCGATCAGTACTCCCAGATGACAAATAATTTTAACTCGTGTCAATTTTTCACATTTTACAATATTATTTTGGCACGACAGGGCGCCAACCATTTCTTGACATCGCATACCTCTTGCGCTCATCAGCTCTGCATCCTTCTCGATTTCACCCTCTACGGGGTGTCACACCGCTCCCAAAGTTACAATTTCTTTAACCATCTGCGTGTACGGTGAGGTAATCAGATATTTGGCTGAAAAAAATTATATTTTCAAAGATCCGCAACCTGCTACAAGGTGAGAGGCTAATAAATAAAAATTGCAAAATATTTTTTTCAGATTGTTTTATTAAAAAATACATCCAATAACAATATGTTATCAAATATTGTCTACAAATAAATCACAACAGCCCACACTACGGCGAGATGGCGCGCCCAGGCCAGACTTGTAGCCATTGCTCTCACTATGGCGAGATGGCGCGCCCAGGCCAAACATGTAGCCATTCCTCACGCCGTATTCCAGCCAGCAACAACATTTCAACTCACATTATATAATGTAACTTTACTGAATAAACCTGTGACTAACCGGTAAGTACTCTTTTACTCATGCAATGAATATGAATATCAATACCAACACTACACGACACTGAGAAATGTGAAGGTGCGCACTAAAGAGTGCGGGATTTCATGAAGATCCCGTGAGCGAAAAACAAACTTAATGCTGCGTGACCGATAGTACATTTTGACCATCGAGGCGAATAATTATCAAATGCCTGTGATTTTTACCAAAATTGATATTTCACAGAGAAGAACCTATTTTTTATTATATTTAATAGAAAGATATGAAAGTATGGGCAATTACAGGCTTTTACAACTTGTCTTCGGCTGACTTAAGTGATCATTTTGACGTGATGTTACCACATAGTTACATATATACAACTTTCAAAAATCGGATAGATATAGAGATTGATTAATGGATGAGAATAAATGTTATATTTGTATAAAGTGATCAATTAAACCAACCAAAGACGGGTTGTGAGCCCCGTAATTACCCGTACTTCCATATATTTCCATTAAATATAATAAAGATATTTTAATATTTTTAAAATTGATTTATTTTAAATATTCACCATCGACAAAATCTGTCATTTTCAAACATCGGTAATATAAATTAAACAGCAAGATCGTTATCAAACAGTCCCATCGCTAGAATAGCGCGACATCGAATAATTCGCCGTCGTATACAGCAAATTGCAATTGAATTCTTGGTCCAACCGTACTAAGCACAACGGTAAGCTAACAACACGATCGATACACTGGAAGAGAATTGATTATATCTCGCAAATCACGCTCGGTATTGTCAGGTCAGAGAAATGATTCCGGTGTGAACGTCTCCCTCCTGATTTTGGGCAGCAGCTTCAGCAGGCCGCTCCGGTCCTCGGCCCAGTCGTAGGTCTGGCTGGCCACCATCAGCTTGGATGTGATGATTCTCATTGTCTCCAGCTTGTCGATCATCTGCAGAAGGGTCCTGCAAAACGATGCGATAAATGAAACGTCCGTAATATAAATTCTCTGCGGGTCGTCGATGCAATAAATTTACTTTTTATCAAAGATGGTCAAAGACAATATCGCCTATCAGTGTGGCAAGGTGAATAATCGTGAAATATTTTCTGCTTTGTGTTCGAAATCTGCCACGAGATTATCACGGGACAAACTCTCATGACAAAAATAATAGGATATTGAATGGCAACGTTTCAAGTATTAACGTGTCAGATGACCTTTGGAACAGCTGTGAATAGTCCGCCATATAGTCGGATATAGGAGAGAGTAAAATGAGTTTACTACGGGATGTACTCTCGAGAAGTAAATATATTTTTACCAACGATCAAACAACCCGTATAAAGTATATAGTTACTATTGATCACATAACCGTACCCCCTATATATAAGATGATCAGCTGATTCTCAGAATTCTATCGCATAAGTTTCTGATAAACCGAGGTCCTCTACAACAGCTCAATACCATTATCCGTATCTCATCGACATAAGTAGAACATAACCTAATGTGCTTTAGTAAGAAAGCAATAAATAATTTTTTGGCCAGTACTTACTCATCAGTCGGTTCCTTGGCCTTCTTCTTGGCCAGGTTTGATTTTCTCCTCTCGGCAAACTCGGCGGTCCCCCGCTGCCAGTCGTCGGCCGCGGCGCTCACCTCCCGCCAGCGCTCGGCCTCCAGTCGCTCCAGGCGGTCCAGGTACTGCTGCAGCTCGGACAGCTTGGCCATCAGTTCCTTTATGAGGCTGAAACGAGACGTTATGATGACTCTCTTCTATCTCGGACATTAGATTATGTCTCGGTGATTTTTAATCTTTTAATCGCTTACTATTAAGTCATCCAGTTTCACAGGATGCAATAAAAATATCAATGTCACCGGTTAATAACAAAAATAACTTGTTATTTGCGACGACAATGGATTATTTTAGAATCGGTTGTAATGAAAATTTGGAAAAGTGTTGACACATTCGCGCGTCGTGCTGTCCACGGATGTCCGGGATGCTGTCTTTCCGTATTACCTACAGTTGGTTCGTAGCAACATTAACTAGTTGTATGCATCTTGGATTTTTCTGCCCACTGTTACCAATAGAAATAAGTAAACATCTGAGAAATTATTCAAACAGTGAAAAATGTTTCAACCGCAATGTGAATATTTTAAAAAGAACACATTATCATTATGATTTTTTCAGTACATAGTTCTGAAATATTTTAATACAAATAAAATGCATCAATTAGAAAGATATACATATGTATATATTTGTTCTGCACAGCTTTGGGCCCGCCGGGGGGCGCGATAATCGCGGCCCGAGAAATGTTTAATGCCGGGCCCATCTTTCCCGCTTCACTGAAACATCAAAACGGGAGGCCTCACGCGTCCAAGATATTTTCATCTCAAATAAATAATGGTCCAGCGGTCGCCGAGAGCATTCCCATTCTCATCTCGCACCGCTGGACTCTTCAAGGAAAAATTGTGTTTTATTTATCTCCGCTTCGCTTGACACTGCTATTACACTGGACTTTCTGGATTCGCGACCTTTGGCTACGACATTTGGACCGCATCTGGAATTTTTTCGACATTGGCTGCTACACTGGACGACAATTTTGGACCCCCCTGAACCACCGCAAGCCGCTGCAGACATCGACATCCGAGACACCAGAGCGAACCGGCGAATCACCCCTTACAAATCTACAGTCTTGTTTTTAGTACGAAACAATATTTTAACATTTGTTTCTTCTCTATGAGAGTAAGACTCGTGTATAGAGAAGGAGTATATTCGAGTTCAGTTAGTCTGTGTACATATTTTTTTTACTTCAGCTACAAATTTATGATAGTCCGTAATTTTTCTAATTGTAATGGGGGAGATTGTTAAAAAATATTAAAATATCAATTCATTAAAAAATTACCTGCGCGCTGACCAATTACACAACGTCAGTATAGTAAACTGACGACAATTTTTCGCACTCATATGTTGTAGCTATTTCAAATTGATACGAATACCTTTTGAGTAATATACAAAATTATTTAAAACTACGATTTTAATCCCTTCGAGCTTGCAAAGTACTAAAGTACCTGTTAAAACGCTTATAGCTTGGCGCGACATAATCCGCTCACGGCATTTAAAAGGTTAATACGACTCACAATCACAATCACGACGAGCACTGACGAAATTTTTAATAAATTCGATGTCTTTGATATTAGACAAATATGTAATAATTTCCACATGGACAAATACAAATAACCTACAAACCCCGAGAGCACATACGGCATGTGGCCAAAGGAACTACAAATATTTTGGACCTAAACTATTTAATAGAATGCTAAAAGATTTAAACCAATTGAATTGACCCAAGAACATGAAACTTTATATTAAAACTTGGATTCGTAATATGGGTAGAGCCAGTATTGGTGCATTCACCCAAACATATTGACTCGTACCTATATTAATTATTGATACAAAAATTAAGTCCATTATAAAATAGTTCTTCATGTACACCTTTTATATAGTAATAAATGTAATTCTAATCAATTGTACAATTGCTTGTAAACTATGCCCGTCTCGACACATAACTTCTCTAGTGAGACGGGCACAGTCCAAACAGATTTTTACATTGTATTATATAATTACTAATAAATAAATATATTAAGATGTCTCGCAGAGACGAAACTATTATTTTTATATGAGAAGTATGGAAGTCTTGGTCATCGGCTGGCTTTACACTTTACACAATGTAACGTTCACCTATTTACCCACGTTACCGCATCTATCAAATTTTTGGAAGTGGAATATGTTAAATCAAGACGAACATTTCATTTATTTATTACCAATTATGCTGTCGCCATCTATTGACATTTTTTGAAAATTTGATATTCTTTCTCATGTAATAGTATAGATGTCGCTGAAGCTCATACTAAATTTGAAGTAGAGGCACTATTCTTTATGTGTATAGGAAATTAATTTGAATTATTAAGATATACTAGGAATACGTCTGAAAATACAGTATTCTTTAATTTTTTAACTTCATATTAAATATATATTTTAAAGAGAACACAGTTCTGTGATATTTTAATACAAATTAATTCTAACCCAAAATCACCAATTTTTTAACGATCTCCCCATCACGATTAGAAAAATTATAGACTACTATCAATTTGTTTCTGAAGTAAAAAAATATATACACAGACAAACTGAAACATAAATTATCTCGTATATACTCCTTCTCTATAGACGAGTCTTACTCTCAGAGAGAAGAAATAAACGTTCAAAGAAATATATCCCACTGATTATTTTTAAAATGTATTATATCTTCTAATATTAAAATAAAAAAAAACTAATTACCGAGAAAATGAAAGGAGGAACCCTCTTGCCGTACATGACACATAGAATAGGCTTCCTTAATCACACCTGGACTCATAATTGATAAACCACGGTACGCGTCATCCTAAAAATAGCATTTTTCACAACTACGCAACAAAATTGAACTGAACCGTCAACAACTCGAGGATGATGACTTACAGAGTGTTTTGCGGACTCCATCGGCCGTAGTAGATAGAGTTTGACATGGCTTGGACCTGCAGCGCCTTACCCCACCGCAATCTAGTGTCCAGACCCTTGCTGAGGTTCTCTAAGGCCAAATCCTTGTCCACATTCACGTTTTGAAGACGTCCTAAAAAATATAAAAACATCTAACTGTCGTCAACTTAGAAGTGGTAATAATGTCTCCAAAAATTTAATTATCAATTAATTTTGGCGTCTCCTATCGGATTTTACTCAAAGGTGTTTCAGAGATTCCGTAAATATAAAGAAGATGGCTTTCAAATAACGAAACAACAGATGTGTCAATTTGAAAGCGCAATACATAAGTTCGAAAATTTGTCATCAACTTACTATGTTGGTGTAGCATAATCGGTTCATGCATTTCCCCGGATAGGAAGAGATTCGGGTTGCAACAAAAAACATTTTTTTGATGAATTGTATATCTTTCTAATTAATACATTTAATTTGTATTTTGTTATCGTCTCTTTCTATCATAACTTTCCTCTCTAGCATTATGTAACAAATAACGTTGTTTAGTATTTAGGCGACACTAAAATTTTTAACTGTCAACTCTATTTGAAGTGGAAGACACCATATAGGGTAAGACTAGGGTTTAAGAGTCTTAACTTAACTACCAAAAGCTGGGACCCATCGTCTACAGATGGCAATACGATTATAATCCTTGCACGTTTGCAAGGTCCAAAAGTGCGTGTTAACACTAGAGAAAGACAAAACTTCATTTCATAATGAACGCTTCACGAAATGCACGTTCAAAGTGAACGCTTCATTCCAAAGTATGTTGGTACCACTGGTTGGCCGGTCCACTCCCGATGCAGGTCGCAATCGCTTCGCACTTTATATAGTACAATGAAGTGTCTGAAGTGCGAAGCAAAGAGCGAGGTATGCAGTGAGATATTTCGCGAAGTATACTTCAATGAACTAACTCTTTCGTACATAGTTAATTGCGTGCTTTGCTAAGTGAGAGCTCCGTTACAGGCAACTAAGTTATTTGCTAGTGTGCGTGAATACGGTGTGAAAAGCGTCAGAACGATTTAATATGTGCGAACTACGAAGCGTGAGTATAAAGAACTAGTTCATTGAAGTACTCTGTACAGTGTGGCCCCATCGCTAGTTAACACGCATACAGCTTGGAGTAATTTAAAAAGTTTGGCGTGTTAACGCGCTCATGGCATTTAAAAGGTTAAGCTAGAACACAAAAAGTTGAACCATTACTCCCGGCTTGAATTTCTCGAATTTCAAACAGGAAAAATGAATGCACCCATGTTTTCGTAGATTGAAAACTTTACATACCTTTTTGCAAGCTGGCGTTGACGAGGATAGCCTTCGAATTGAGGAATTTGAGCTCTTTTATTTTAGCGTTGACTATTTCTTCCCATTTTTCTGTTCCATCTGCGAACTGGCCGGCGGCGGAGCACGGTGCCATGCCCACGAAGGCAGATTTCAGAACGCCGTCCAGGTATTGCGCGGCCTGTGCTAAATTACTAAACCCCGCCATTGTGGAGAGAATGTTACACAAATATATCACACAATATATACAGAAGACGCAAACACGACAGCAATCGCCACGAAAAACTAGTCAAATAAATCTAATTTATTATCTCAAATTTTAAATCATCTTTATAACCATTTTTGTAATAATGATAAATAAATACTCGTCTATATATTTCACAATTAATATATTAGTTTTATCTATTAGTATTGCGACAGAGAATGCTTTAATAAATCCACAACAACAATCAAATCTGACAGCAATTTAAATTATGAATATACGTTAAATTTTCAATTTTAAATATTTACGGCTATTGAATGTAGTTTTATCCGTCTGGGTAATACATTATTTTAGGTATCTACTCGTAAACTTTTAACCTCGAAATTGGTACGCTCGATTGTTAATTTTTATTTTATTGGCATTACTGTGCGTTATCAACTGTGACCATCTTCACGACAGTGTGTCATGTCTGATCAGCTGACCCGATTTTATCTGCTCGCGCGTTTCTCGTTCGTAGTTTATCGCCGATTTTTTCCGTGAATTAAAAAAAAATCGTTTCCGAGTATCGTGTCAGTGTCCAACTGCTCAGATCGTAATCTAAGTAGTCGAAAATCGTGTCGGCACTCCACCCGTCTGTCAGAAAAGATTCAAACGACTTATCGGAGCGTAAGTCAAATGTCAACCTTGGTATATCGCTGTAGTTCGAGGTCATGCCCTTAACTTCGAAAATAGTCGACTACTCTCATTTTTAATCTGTCTCGTGTGTTTGAATCGTATTTTTGAACGGTGAAATAACCTATTTTCGTTGCGACACGTTGCGTCATCCGCGCGACATGCCTTCCAAATTATCAATATTTTTCCACAGACGACGGCCACTGCAAAGCGCAGTGGCCTTCAATTTTCAAAAATAGAAACATCACCACATTAAGTGCGGTTTTCACTGATCGACCGGACAGACCTTGTTTGCAAACTTGCGGGAAGTTTATGCGTGCCCGTGTTTATTTAAGTCTCAACCTCGCGTTATGATTTTTCAGGTGCGATGACATTGGCGGCGTTCGGACGCCAGTTCGAGAGGTTGCCCGAAGACTTCGACTGCAAAGGATGACCGCGAAGGATCACGGATTACTTCGTCAACGTATTTCTGCTGATGGTCCTGTATTTTGCGCTGTCGTTCCTGCGCTACTGACGCCCGACATGAGCGCGTCCGTTTTGCCGCCGCCGTCGAATGTGAAAAGATGAAATTTGAAATTTTCAGTCAGGTCGCTGCGCTGTTTGTGCTCGTGTATTTGTTCGGTGGATTTTATCAAAATTGTCGGATGTGAATGTGACTGATGGCGTTATGGACCACAGTGTTGATTTAGAGTGCGCGTTGTCGAGTTGACCTCGAGTTTTTGCGAGTTTTATTCGAGCGTCGGTTTGCACTCCGCGACGATGGGTTCCACGGTGACGGAGAGCCCGCCGCCGCAGCTGATCACCACCATCGAGTGGGAAATGATGGACAAGTCCAAGTTCTTCCCGCTCTCCATGTTGAGCAGCTTTTCTGGTGCGTATTTATTTTGTTTTTAAACACGATTTTGACGATATGAAAATGTATTAATTTTAAGACCAATGTAGTGAAAATGATTCTTATTGTGAAGTTGTAATTATTCAGAACAGACGCTCTGTGATATTTTAAATACTAAATTAATGTATTCATTAGAAAGATTATATATATTATTATTATATTATATATAAACACTATTCAACTATGAGATTCTGTAAAAATAAGGTAGATGTCTCTTTCAAATAATGGAATGATAATGTATTAATATATAAAAGGTAACATATATGTTCGAAAATTTGTCATTAAAAATAATGTCGCTGTAGCATAGTTGGATAATGCACCTTCCCCAGACATCCAGGAAAGACATCCAGGTTCGAATCCCGGTGGCGTAACAATATTTATCTATAAAATTTATTTTATTTGTATGTCTTTTTAATTAATATATTTATTAATATGTAAAAACGACAGTGTGGTGTGCAATTTCTGCCTGAGGGATAATTAACCCTTGTTTTTTTAACCAGCGAGAGACAGTCATCGCTGTCGTGTATTGTCGAATGATCGACAAGTTTTTGGTACTGCAACTGCAGCTGTTTCCCGGGTTCAACACAGAACACAATTTCAGCAAGATGGGGCCACTCCTCGCGCAGCTAGAGTTTCAACGGAGAAGCTGAGGGGAATTTTTCCCAATAAATTAATCAGCAAGTGCGGGGACATACCCTGGCCACCTCGGTTACCGTGCGACTTTTTTTTTGGGGATACCTTAAATCGAGAATTTACAGTGACAATCCTCGAACAATTCAGGCCCTACAAGAGAATATTCGCCGTAAAGTTGCTGCCATTGAACCGACGCTTTGCTCTCGCGTGTTTGCAAATTTATGAGTCCGATTTCAAGAGTGTCTTGTGAGAAATGAACGGCGTTTAGACGATATTGTTTATAAAATCTGCATTGTTAAACTTGAAAATTTGTATATGCTAAAATGTTACACCTAATGAAATTTACATTTAATTCCATATTGTTTCAAAATATTTCAAGGGTCTGGTCAATACGGTAATTGGCATTTCTCATCATACGAAAGTGGACTAGTCGAGAGTTCACCGGTTTGTTTATTTGAAGTTCTCTATGTGGTGAGTTATTACATCTGTTAACATTGATGAGATGACTAAAATACGGCGTGCCGGATTTATCAGCTGCGAGATGCCTTATCTCATTGACACAGTTAAATATTGTATTAATTGTTGTCAAAGATATTGCGTAGTAAAGAAAAACGTGCGTAAAAAACAAAGGGACCACACTTTATAAATAATTGATAAATATACGTTTATCGATTGATACAACAATATTGTTTATGATATGTTTAGTTTAATTTATTAATTTTGTTTTATTAACCACTGTAAGTTATGCGTGAGAGTTATGTATTAAGATTTACTCAGATGTACTCAATAAAAAGTCAAGTTGTTTCATATTGGATTTATTCCAGCCACAAACAGTTCTAACTTTAAAATATATTCCGAATTAAAATATTGCACGCGTTGCTTTGTTGAATATAATCGAAGCGAGATTATTGATTAATTTCGAATGAGATTAAGTGAGGGTGGGCTCAGTGACAATCCAACCAGTATTTTCTATTTTTTTTTTTAAATATCTTCATAATACTGATTGTGTACAATGGCCTGTTGCAGTGCGGTGTTTGCTGTACCCGCTGACGTTGATCAAGACGCAGCTGCAGGTGCAGCGGCGGAAAGAGGCCTACACGGGCATGATTGACGCCGCCACTAAGATCCGGCGCCAAGAGGGCATCTTCGGACTGTACCGCGGCTTCTGGATATCATCAGTGAGTCCAATAATACATACTTGCGATTATCCGGGATAGGTGGTGAAAAAGAATCCTTTATATTCGCACCTACTGTCCGAAAGTCTGTATGTGCTATGCAGATGCAGCTCGGGTTGTTGCAGGCTTGTCAAATAACTTTTGTAAACAAATATCTTTTACACAATTGTAGAACATTAAAAAAATAAACTTTGCAATTTTTGGGAAATTCTACTACAAATATTTATCTGCATCATATTTTTACTGAGAGCACTGTTAAGTCAAGAAGTTTTCCCGCATAATCTAAAACGACGGCGGTATTTCTAAGACAACGAGCTTGTACAGTTTCTGGTGCATTCTATATTCTTATACGGTGTGGAACCGTGGACGGCGAGACGCATGAATGTCTCCATTCTGCAGGAACTGAAGATCATGGACAGACTCTCAACCTGCAGCCTGAGACGAATCTTATAATTTTTTGTGCATCTTGCGAGAAGGGAAGATAGCTTGGATAAGCTTGTTGCGGATGGGCCACGAGGAAGAGGAAAATTTTCCTCCCACCGGACCGACTGACAGCACTTTTCTGAAGACAGCCCCAAGGTCTGCAGCGTAGTCAGGAATGTCCACATACCATTGTTTTATTTTTTCTGGCCAATACTTCTTCACACATATTCACAGTCTGAAGCTCCAGTGTGTTTTTAACTATTCAATATTTTTCTTACAGCCCCAAATAGTCTCCGGAGTGTTTTACATCTCCACGTACGAGGGTGTGCGGCACCTCCTGGGCACGCGGGACACCAACCAGAGGATTCGGGTGAGCGGCACTATTCCCTTATTTTTAATTTATTATATTTGATTGTCTATTAAGTCTTTTGCGGTTTTATTAAATTATTATTACAACGTATTATTGAGGACTTCGTACCATCTTTGAGCCAATTTGTCGACGCCTTTTATTAGCGCCATTTAAAATTATCTAAATTCTTTTAAATAATTGTTAACTCGTGCATACGATTTACCAAATTTTAACCTGCTTACATCCTTCCCTTTCTTTCCTCACCTATCCTTAAGCACAAGAAAGAAAGAAGATGTCGCAGTGATTAAAAGTCTTCCGACTGCATCGAGTTCAGTGCGCTTGGAAATTTTGTACAGATAACTACCGTCGCTTTACTCCTCTAACGCTTATATACTTACTTTTATCCCACGTATACATACATAGTAATCCTTTTCGCGAGTGTTAGTATACACCCCGCGACGCTTGTATTTGTGGTGGGTAGGAATCGACAAATGAACCGGCATCCGGCAGACGAAAAGTAAGTGACTTTCTTTCTTCCTCATATTTCCGCCATAAGTTCTGGTCCTTTTTTTTTACCCGAGATCCCGAAGTCCTTTTTTTTCATACGCAATATTTATTCTACTGTATTCTATAAAAATAGTAATATCGAGCCAATTTCAGAGGTCATCGTCATTGTTGAACATCGATAATGACAACAATGAGATTGTCATCAGACGAACTCTTATCATTAAAATAGCGGGATTTTGAATGATTAATTGTATATTGCGACTTTCAAAATATCAATATGTCAGATGACTTTTGAAACAGCTGTTAAGAGTCTGCCATATTTAACTGACGATTTTCAGTTTTTACCATCTGTGCTAATTTACTTTAGTAACTTTTTTGTATAGTTATACTTAGTTGATCAAATCATTGTATTACTTTCTAATATATTTATTGTTTGTGTCGGTTTCAGGCGCTGGTGGCCGGCGGCTGCGCCTCGCTGGTGTCGCAGACCATCATAGTCCCGTTCGACGTCCTCAGCCAGCATCTCATGGTGCTGGGCCTCGTCACCGACAAGGGCGGCGGTCAGACTGTGAGTATTTTCCCGCAGCTCGACGCGTGACATGTCCGGCAGAATCTACGGGATGGAGGTAATAACGTCCGCGTTTCGTGTCCTGCAGGTCGGCCTCAACCCGCTGGGCGTCCGCCTCGTGCCGCACCAGTCGCGCCTGCATCTGACCGTAGAGATAGCGCGAACCATCTACCGCCAGGACGGGCTCAAGGGTTACTATCGGGGCTACCTGGCCTCGCTGGCCGCCTACGTGCCTAATTCGGCCCTGTGGTGGGCTTTCTATCACACCTACCAAGGTATGTCGTCTTATTCAATTTGATTTCAATATTTTTATACAATGTGACTTAACCCTTTCTATCTTGACAGCAATTTATCAGTTGTATATCTTACAGCGGGGTCAATTCTCTGACAATACCACAAATATATTAACATTACATATTTTTTTGTTATGCCAACAATGCGGCGGGTGAAATGTCAGTTGCGCATTGTTAAAACGTTAAATTTGACGCGTTTGTATTCCATGTGATTATTAATAAATTGTTATTTTGACCAAATTTTTTTTCTTGTTAAATTATCAACTATTTTCGTAAGATTTTGAATATTTATTTCCTATGTTTTGTGTACTATGCTATATATTTTTATTTTTTTGTGTTTGTGTATAATTAATATTATTTATATACCTAATTTTCAAACGCAATTAGATTATTTAATGTTCGAAGAATACTATAAAAAAATATAGTTTTTAATCAGTTCAATTTAATAATTCGGGGTAGAAAGGGCTAACATATTGACTATATATCAACAACATGTTCAAACAAAGGAAATAAGGTTGTATAGGCTGCGTTATCCTAACCTAACGGAAGTAGTTATGGCTACCTCCCTCCCTCGATCCCTTCAATTATGACGATGTATCCAATTTAATATATTTCTTATTTAGACCAAGTATATTATATTAGCAATATTATAATATGTCCAAGAACACACAATTACTGGATTTTTACCTACAGAGACATTGTTATTAAACAAATTATAGATATTTATATTATATTAAAGCTATTTATATTATATTATGTGGGAAGTATGGGTAATTACAGGGCTTACAACCTGTCTTCGGCTGGTTTAAGCAATCACTTTATATAGTGTGACTTTCACCATTTAACCTACAAATTCACTGTCGCCATCTATGGTCTGAAAATTTGATATCATTCCCCTGAACTGACTATCAAATATATAGACATGAACTAATGGAAATGACTCGTTTCAATATTTTCATTTTGGCGTCACTTTGGTACCACTTACGCAATGAAATAGCTCTGTGACATTTTTTAAATATATGACTCGATTGGAAGGAAAATTTAAACGCTGACAATATAATATGCATTAATGTAAAAAAATATGTAAAGAAGAGACTAGTGAGTAGAATGTATGATGCATGCAAGGAAAGCGACCTCATGATGAATGTTGACAAGTGGAAAGTGATGGTATTGAATGGAATTATAACTAATGCGAACTTGTCAACTGAGGCAAGACTAGTGGTTCACAATAAAGTCCTGGTACCAACACTGATGTATGGAAGTGAGGCCTGGAGTTGCTAGAAGAGGAACGAAAGTAGATTGAATGCAGTGGAAGTGAGATCACTTAGGCATATATGTGGCAGATCCATTTATGACAGAGTAAAGAATGAAGAGATACAGAAAGAATGTTAAGCTGATCTTAGTATAGTGTGCAAGATTAAGAAAGAATCACTTAGGTGGTTTGGTCGTATGGAATAGATGAATGAGAGAATGGTAAGAAAGATACATGACGCAAGTGTTGTCCGCGGAAGACTTGGCACGACCAGGTAAACCAGATGGTCATGTTAAAAGCCACAATAATCGTCGAGCTTGTATGAGAAGATGTATGAATGTGGATGAGGCGAGAATTGTGTGTCTGCCTAACCCTGTGGAGAATCGGCGTGATGGTAAGTAAGTAAAAAATATGTCTTGTTTTACACAAAGATTAAAACTTTGACTGTTGCGTAAATGTGTCATAAATTATCGAATTTATATTTCCACAAATAATGTGTGTAGAATGCCCCCCGCCCCGCAACTAACGTTCCGAACCCGCCTCCCATATGTACACTTTATTTCATGTCTATTCATTTACTGGTCTGTGTTCACAATGCTCTATGTAAGAAGAGTCAAATAAAGATTTGTATTATACCGTGCGGGTTGTGTATTCCAGAGTATCTGTTGGGCGTGTGTCCCGTGTGGTTCTCCCACCTGGTGATCCAGTGCGTGGCCGGCACGCTCGGCGGCTTCACCACCACCATCCTCACCAACCCTCTGGACATCGTGAGGGCCAGGCTCCAGGTATTTTTGTGTACATCGTGCGTGAGACCCGACCGGACATTTATTTATTTATTTGTGGCATAAATAGTACGTATGAAAAAATAAAGATATTTACTTTACTAGACGTGGTCTGTTCTAAAGCTATTACTTGTACAGTTTTTAAAAATTGTAATTGTTTAGAGGTAAGTGAGTATAGTGTTAAGTAAGTTATAAAATATTATTGTCTGTAATATACAATAGTTGGTGACAAATATGTGTAGGTGGTTAGGTTAGGACATTTTGCTTTCCACCCATTTCAAGCAACCACTTTGTTATTTTCGAATTAAAATCGTTAATCACTTTAGACCCTTTGAGGTCTAGTTGCGATTTGTTAAATATTCGCGCAGCATAAAATAAATTCGTTGAGCGAATTTTGTATTCAATTTTGGCACTTAAAAGTGGGAAGGATTTAAAGAGGTTATGTCTAAATGGCCTCTTGTTTAATACTCTGATGACCCATTTCTGAGCCTTAATCAATAAGAGAATCTGTTGGATTAAGAGCCGCACCGCCCCGAGCACATATCGCGTAACTGACGAGACTCTTGACAAAGTGAATAGTGTATCATTTTTAATAGAGTAATATTCACGAAGCTGCGGTAAAACTTTGAAAATATAAATTAATTATCTCACTTTGGAGCTTAATCGATCGATATGAGGAACCCGTCGTAAATGTTCATCAATTGTTAATCTGAGATTCGATTTTTCAATGATATCACAGTTGCATATTTGATTTGAATCCGAAATGCTTGTGTATGTATTCTAATAGTATTTGGGATAAAGTCGATTAAGGAGATATATAAATTTGGTCTTGTACTGTAGTAATACTCTATATTAAATACAAATTAAAAATCTATTTATCGAAAAAGTATTTTTGTCACTGCCGCCGGGATATATTGTGTGAAATCTATCTCAAATACCTTTGAGTAATGCACACTAGGATGTAGATGTTAGGAATTTAATTAATTAATATTGATACAGCTTATATATTTTTAAGAGGCTACTTTCATTTTTCCAGTTTGAATTTCGAGATATTTTTGCATTTTGCATACCCTTTCAAGACGAGACTAATAGTTAATTCATTTACAATATCAAGTAAACATAAAAGTGCGTTATTTTTTACGTAAATATTGCTAGAGTGAAAGGTATCAATAGAAAAGGACAAGTATACAATTGTTGGTTTTTTTAAACTCCTAGGTAATAAAGCTATCAGAAAATAGCCATTTTTTCAACATTCATAATACATATGTGTTGCCATTTGAAATTATCAAGTGAAAATTAAATAATTTGTTAAAGTTCTCACCTAAGAATTGTTATACTTATGATAAAAACCATTGTTTGTGTCGACAAACATATGATTATAAAATATTACAATTTTGCCCCGATTTATAAGGAAAAAATGACGTAAATTCACATTGATAACTTTTGAAGCAGCTGTATTTGTGAAGAGAAAACTATTAATGGTATTATTATATAATAATCATACTCCGGTTGTAATTTAAAAAAACTGTTGTTGTAAATATTACTTTATTATTTTAATAAATTACATATATATTTAATATTACAATATAAATGAAAACATGACAAAAGTATTATTATTTACTGTTAAACAATTAGTTGTTCATCAAGCATATTATCGTTCATCAGAACTTTGTTGTTTTTTTCTTTACACGTATTCAAAACAAAATTCGATCCACACATATAGCACTTTAAACTGAACTTAGAAATAAAACTTTATGTTCTTTCACATATTCAATATTCGTTTATGTGCACCCAAACATCGATTTGTGGGAGTAAATTTGATTAATTAAAAAAAAGAATTGGTGTATGTCGACCACTCTTTTGCCATCCAATTTACAAAGTTTATACGAGTCCACATTCAATGCTCAGTTCGGGAACATCCTGAAAATAATTTAAAATATTATTAATATTGTTATTCAGTTATCAGTATTTTTATGTAGAAAATATTAAAATACGTGTTTATTCATTTATATGACTATAATAAATACATTTGTATCAATGAAACAGGTCTGTCATGTATAATTCTTTTGATAAAATAATTTATCTTTAAGGATATATATTTCCAATAAAAAATAATTTATCTGCACTACATAATATATGTATATTGAACTATGTAATTTATATTGTTAAATCAAATAGATAATTGTTATAGAAATGGTAAAAATTATCAACTTACGTCACGATTTATTTTCAAGAAGTTTATAACCATTTAAAATTTTATTGGAACATTTCCTAGAGCGTGTCAATGGATACTTTTTGATCTTAGGCATCTTGAGTCACAGGAGGCAGTAATTTCAGAACAATAATGTATATAATAATATATTATTGACTTTTCATTTCATTATTGATTGATTCACGCGCATGCGCTGGCTGTCATGCACTGGCCGCGAATTCGTTAGCCACCACGCACTGGCCGCGAATTCGTTAGCCATCATGCACTGGCCACGCATCGTTAGCCATGTATGAGCTGTCAGATTCTAAAACTAGGCATGACGCATGTTGAACGTTGAAATATCAAAATTATAATCTGTTTTCGTATAAAAACAGCCCAAAACCATACAATTTACAAAAATAAGCAATTAATATCAAGAATAAGTATAATATTCATTCATATTGTAGTCAAAATTTGTATTAAAATGTGTTTTATGGGCAAATTTCATTAAAAAATTTCGGAGCGCGGATATTAGGACCGCCGTCGCCATATTTGAATGGCATACTGACAGTGTGAGATATAAATAATAATATCGTATTTCATAAGACGGAAAATATATTATTTAAAAAATGATTATTGTGTTTCTGATATTAAACTTAGTTTTAAATAGTAGTTGAAGCCTCAAAGCATGTGAGTAAATATAGTTTATTATTTAAAAACGTATGTTTTTACTAAAACAAAGTATTTTAAAAACGTCAAAAATTCATTAAATGTACTGCAAATTGAATGACTTATAACTCTATTAATTTTTAACATTTTGCTAATTTGGTTTCCTACAGATTTGTCTCCGTAATCTTGGCTTCAAGATTATAAGAAAATATATTTCATTTATACGTGCATTAAGCCCATCGACTCAATTTCGTACCATGCCTAAAATGCATTTAATGGTCGCGGTCTTTCTTATAATATTTGTATCGTATTAATTATGACAAATAACATTCAGTTTATTAGTTTTATATTAATGTAAAGGTCCAATCTAAGTAATAGTTGAAAAAAAATTCAAATCTATTGAGTGATTTCTGATATAAATGAATAATAAAAACCCACATTTTCGTAAAAAACGCGAAAATGTGAATTATTATTGCAAGTCGCGCCTTAAGGAGAATGCATTATTATTGTGAAGAACTGCGTGTCGCGGGGATAGACAGAGAGGGTAGAGCACGATGCTCGCCTCATCTGCATTCGTACATCTTCTCATACAAGCTCGCCGATTATTGAGGTTTCTAACACGACCATCTGGTTGACCTGGTCGTGCCGAGTCTTCCACAGATGTTCTCTACTTCTGGCGCCATCGACACTTATGTCATGTGTCTTTCTTACCATTCTTTCCTCATTCATCCGTTCCGTATGACCAAACCACCAAAGTGGTGCATTCTTAATCTCACTCATTATCAGCTATAGATTTGCCGCATGTACGCTTAAGCGATCTCATTTCCACTGTGTTCAGTCTACTTTTGTTGCTCTTCTCCATCAGCTCCAGTACTCCATTGTGTACCGCTAGTCTTGCCTCGATTGACAAGTTCCCGTTAGATATAACTCCATCCAAAGCGCCGTTTACTTTGTTCCTTGGAGTCACCCTTCTTTCCGTTTCTATCAAACATACTTCCCAAATACACAAACTCATCTACTTGTTCCAAACATTCATCACCTCCAAGTATTTAGCTTTCCTCCTTCTCGAATACCACCGCTTTCAACTTGTTAACATTCATAATAAGGTCACTTTCCTTGCATACATCGTACATTCTACTCACCAGATTCTGTAGTTCTTGTTCATTATATATGTAACTAACTTAAAACCAATTTTCCCACACTCTATGATCTCTCGCTATACTTGTTGAAGATGCAAGCAGTCAGCACTCACCATAACTGTGTTCCGGTGATTTTCAGGTGCAGCGGCTGGACTCGATGCGCGTCGCCTTCACCTCCCTGTGGCAGGAGGAAGGCCTGCACGGGCTGCTGGCCAAGGGGCTGTCGGCGCGCCTCGTGCAGTCGGCCAGCTTCTCCTTCTCAATCATCCTCGGCTACGAGACCATCAAGCGGGTGGCCGTCACCGATCAGTACAAAGTGCTCGTGCGGTGGTAGACACGCCGTGATTTAGTACTCGACTCGGTGACGGAGAGCGGGTTACACTGTGATTGAGACTAGTTGTAACGTGGCGGAAACCAGTTTCAGTTCTGTGATTGAGGCCAGTAGCACCGAGATGCCAGTTTTGTTGAGTTTGTTTGAAAAAATCATTTTTACATTGCGTTAATGCTCACGCAGCGATTCAGTATTTTATTTAATGGTTTGAAAACGATAATAAATGAAAAAGTTAAGCTGTGATCGAATATTTATTGTGTTGTTGTTAACAGTTAGACTATGATTGAGTACTCTTTGATTGGACAGAGGTCAGTCACGGTGATTGAGTATTTTTTTGTAGTATTGAAAATGATTGCACTGTGATTGAGTATTTTTCGACAAGATTGAAAAAGATTACACTGTGATTGAGTATTTTTCGACAAGATTGAAAAAGATTACACTGTGATTGAGTATTTTTCGACAAGATTGAAAAAGATTACACTGTGATTGAGTATTTTTCGACAAGATTGCAAATGATTACACCGTGATTGAGTATTGTTTGACAAGATTGAACCTTATTACACTGTGATAAGTACTCTTTGATAGGGTTGAAAATCAAAGAAGTCAATTACGCGATTGTCATATGATTGGAGTATTTTTTGGGTCGGTGTGAATGCAGTTGTCTGCTGAAGCATATAAGTCGATCGTAGTAGGGTGTTGATAGATTTTTGACAAAATTGAGATAATTCCGAGCGGCCCCGCGCGCGCCAGAAACATGGTGTTTCTTGTTCTTAAATGGTTTTTTCAAAATAAACAGATACACGCAGGGAGGTGCACGTTAGTCGCTAAGATTGTCTACCTTAATACTCGGCTGTAATATAGATTTATTATTTTTATTATTGTCTGACCGTGTGGGACGACACCCCGGTGCGGGAAATATATCATTGCTTGGAATAGTGACGCCACCTGAATAGAGGGTGTATTCATATTTCTATTATAAAATAATTACTATAGTTAAATTTATATGTATCAATATATTTTTAAATGTTGTTATATTACTTTAGAATTGTTAAAATTAAAATCTATTTATTTATTTAATTGTTGACTGGTGAAAAAAATATTTTTATTTGTACTTAAATAGATTGTGACGGTACAATTGTTAAATATATTTTATTTTCTATATACATATTATTGTTTTGAGAAATATTTTAGTTTACGTCGATATCATACCAGAGAGCATTCCAATTTGCGTTGAATCGCGTGCAGTTTGCGCATTTTCCGATGCGCGTACACGTGGCGTGTTAAAATGTGCGTCGAAAATTTGAATATCTATATTTATATACAGGATGTAATAAACGACGGCGTCAAAAATGTTCAAGCTGTGTGTGAAAATTTGATTATTTAACTTGTGCCGTGAGCCTTCTTTTTATCGTCAGTCTACTAGCGCAATCTACTATTTCATCGTAAACCGCGGACGCCACGTTGGAGCGCCCGAAGACAGAGAGAATTGGCGATCCTCGAGGGAGGCGTACATCCGACAGCGGAGAGATACATGCTGTTGATGACTGTACCAAAAATTATAAACTTAAATATTTAAAAATGATTCAAATTTTATACATACAAGTTTGAATATTTCCCCCCTTGAAGATTGTGAACTGAATTTACTACACTCTGTATATATAACAGAATTCATTAATATCAATAGTAACATTTAATATACAATAATTTCAAATTTTATATGTCATGAGTAAAATTGTACGTCCGCTTCGCCGACGTTTGATTCTAATTTTTCATCCAATTTTCTACCATTAACATATATGATCATTTTCGCACAATCGCGATCAACCGTTCAGAGAGTATTTGCGTGATTTCTTTTAATTTGTAAGATAGGCAAATTTGACTGGCGTCATTAATGCACCATTCGGTTACGCAAGTTTTCTTTTGTTAGTAATAAACAGTTCTGCAAAATTCCTACTACTAATACTTAAATTGTGTATGGAATGAATTTAATTAATTGTTATTAGTTTTAAAATGCACATTTGCAAATGTTCAATTATCAAATGATATATGTCCTCTTCTTTTCATGTTGCTTTTCAAGATATATAAGTTCATCGGAATTTTCAGCCAATATAACCCCTTTCTACCTCCCTCTCTTCTGCCTTCTACATGGTGTTTGGAGTACGTTATTAGTTCTGTTGACTTATTCATGCATCAAAGTGTCTGTTCCAAATTTGTAAACACGTCTTTTCGAACCAACCGTAGTTATTGACACATTTTCGCGTCCAAATTCCCACCTACGCATTTCCTGTAGAATGGCTCGCGTTCGTCGTCTCGCGACCCGCTGCCGGAGGTGCCAGATGCCTCTCTATCCGCCTCGCACGTTCAAACACGAATGTGCACTCGCGCGGGCGCTCCGGAAATTAAGCTGTCATATACGAAGATAACGGGTAACTCCAATGATGTAATCACTTGTACAAACGGGAGTATTAAAATAGTTTGTACGTGAATGCGTAGTGTAATGAAGCATTTTGAAAATATTAACTTTTTAAAGTTATTCAAATAATCAATTGAATTGAATACTAGATGCAAATATTCAAGATTTTAGGTTTAGTTTACATAATACTTATTATTGTAAGAATTTAGCTAAATGTACAATATTTTAATTTTATTTTCGAGCTGGCTCCGTCGAATCATTCTCTGCGCACAGATGATAGTCTTGTCACACATCTCCGTGATAGTAGCATTTTTTAAAAATCTATCTTGAAACTGTGTCAAGATGTTTTCATCGTTTCGACACATTACAGTTTCACGTAGATTTCAATAGAATTTCACGAATTCTTCTACGGTGTACCCGTAATATCGTATCGTGTAGAATTATCTATCAGTATTATATAAAAAGAAAAAAAAAATAATGCAACTTTCATTTTTTGGCTTCAAAACCGTTTTGAAATCGCCGAGTGTCCATTCTGGTATCGCTCGCGCGCAAAGCGTCATCTCTCTATTCCCCCAATAAACTGCGTTGTCAAATTGATGTACAAAAATATAATTCAGATTTTTTTACATATTTAAATTAATTGTTAAACTAGTATGTATTAATTAATAAAGAGCTTAAATTGCTATTTTCACATCTCGTTGATTTCACGGCAGCCTAATGCTAAGTATTCCCGCTTGTCACTCAAGATTAGGTTAGGTCTCTGAATTTATAAGTATTTTTTTGAACTGTTGAAGTTTGATTTTGCGGTGCCAGCTCGCATACGAGTATGTATATATATATATATATATATATTGGTCATTGTTAGACGTTAAGAAAATGTATTGTAACTATTTTTTAAATGGACATTCAATTTGTTACCGAAACTATAATTTTTGTTACCGGCGTTTGTAAGGTATGCGCCCGCCCGTCAAAGATGATGATAGTTGTGTGTTTGTTAATTATACAAAAAAAAATCAACGCGTAATAGTGCTAAGGGCCAGTTGCGCGGTCAACTGTAAATTTTTACTTTTTGTTATTTAGTTAGTTAAAAGTTGTAAACCCCATCACAGCTGTTTCAAAATTCACGTCACATTGGTATGTACTTGGAGAGTTGCACAATACGCGCGGTGATAAATCGTTAAATATTCCGTTATTTTATGTCTGTGATGATGATTTTGCTGTTTAATTTATATTACTGAAGACTTTTCGCCCAGCGATGTGTTGCCGACGTTGAATATTTAAAATGAGGATTGATTTTGACAGTAATAACTCGACATTCAAATAACTCGTGAACCTTTTTTCTTTTACCGCAGACGATGGTAAAATTCGACCACTGATCAAACAATCGGTCCCAAGTTCCAAATAAAGTCATATATATATATACAGGTGGTCCAAAAAGAGTGAGAACATTTTGTACAATGTGATATAATTACATCAAAACTAGTTTAACTATATCAACAATAGCTTAAATAATCCAGTACTAATTTTCCCATTGTTTATATTTTATGTTTTCATATTGTCTTCCAGAATGACAAAAATCAACGCAGAAGACCGTATTCTGATTGAAAATTTACAAATTGAAAAATGTCAGGGCGCTAGGAAAATGATCGAAGAGTTGCAAAAAAATGCCTGGAGAATATAGCTAGACATTACAGCAGGATGTCCAACTCCATCTCACACAGCCAGCAATGCCATCGACTTTTCCGTCGTTAGAATGTTAATTTCATCGAGCCGGGCGTGTGGCCACCGCACAGGCCAGATTTAAACCCACCGGATGATGCAGTATGGGGTGTTTTGATGATTTCTGATTAAAGAATTGTAATTAATTATATTATATTTTGAAATAACTCGTGTGTTACGAGATGTTTTCACTTTTTTTGGGCCATTCTGTATATTTATATATATATATATATATATGTATGTATGTACATAGTGGTATCAAAAAATATAAGGACCCATAAAAAATTTACAGAATATTATTATTTCTTGATTTCCCAGTACATTGTTCAAATGACCATTCTCAAATATAGTTGACTATAGTTGAAATATCTATTGTACAATTAAATTGTATTAAACTGACGTGAACTTGTCAAAAAAAAAAAAAAAAAGAAGCAGAACCGCCACCGGTATTTGTTAGCTGTTGACACGGTTACGTCAGCCGTGCAGTTGTCGATGTTTCAATGTACTACAGGCTTTAGCACGTCACTGTGTATATTACACGCATCGTGACTTTCGAACAAGGTATCGTCAATTGATATTTTTCAAATCAAAATTGTGACAGTTGTTTTTTTGTTGAAACTGCGTTTCGCGCGTGTCAAATATTTTCTAGACACATCAGGAAATTAATTAAATAAATGAAAATATTAATATTCAAGCTCTTAGCGACGCGGATGCCAAATGATCACCCTGTTGCTCCGAGAGCACGATATGTGGATATTTATTGTTGACATCTTAATTGTTTTATTAGTTAATATTATTCTATTGCTAGTGTCACATTTGTTTCCACAGTACAAACCTGACATCTTGTCTTGTTATTTATTTTTATATTTAAACATGTTTTTAATGTATTAGTTGAAATATAAATATATTTATTACACCACATCGATAAGATTTGTTTTTTTTTTTTTGTCATTCCCTGTGCGGCTATCGGGACACAGTCCTGAACACGTCTGGCGGAGAAGTGAACAACCACCACTGGGGGACGTCGGCGTAATATAACATAGGTAGTGTAATTTTTTTTTATTAAGGAAAACACATTCTTATTGTGAAGTTGTAATTATTCAGAACAGACGGTCTGTGATATTTTTTAAATACTAAATTAATGTATTAATTATAAATATACACATATAAAATCAATTTTGTCGAAAAATATTGTTTTAGCATCACCGGGATTCGAACCTGGATCTTCATTTCCAATCCGGGGAAGTGCACTACCTTTGTGCTATAACGCAAATTATAAATTGGAAATGAAGATCTAGGTTCGAATCCCGGTGACGATAAAACAATATTTTTCGACAAAATTGATTTTATATGTATATAATTATAATTAATACATTAATTTAGTATTTAATTTTTTTTTCATTATTTACAACTTCTTGCTAACATTCTATGAGTTTTTCGATGGCTCGGCGATAGTCATCATCTGTGTCTGAAGTATCATCGAATATGACTCCTGAGTCTGGAATCCTTCCTAATAGTTTCCTCAAATATAAGCGCTGCTGAGTCATGTATCATTTTCAATGTTCCATCTGTTCCGTACAGGAAAGAGCTGACGGGCTTTACGATGTCTGTGCGCAGGGTCTAAATCTTAATCCAGTGTAGCAGCTAAGAGTTAATCCGTTTCCAAAAGTCGTAGGGTCAAAACGAGGTAGAGAGAAATGAAACTTTACGGCGTGTGTACTTAGAGAGCTGTCTCAGCTGCCAGCGCACTATTTATTACCAGTGAAACGGGCCCCCTGTCTCATGCCAGACCAATTGGAGCGGGCTTACAGCCCTAGCCCCGCCCCCGTGCGACCCGGCTCGTCGCCTGGTGGTGAAAGGGAGAAGCTGCTGCACAGTCGGGCGTCATTGCGCTCGGGTCAGGAGATTTTATTAGCGATTTAATTTCAAATAAAATCTTACAGCCAGGGATATGGCAGGTTTTTTATTTGTTTATTTTACTGCCCGCAATATCCCATATGGTATATCGATAGTGCGGGGTGACCCCCCGTGATTTATTAATTTTAATATTAAAAGTATAAACATCACAGGAAATAAAATCTACTGAAATGGCATTGTACAATATACATAGCGTCCGTCTACGGGAGATCACCTCGCGTTATTATCACCAGTGATTGGGTGGTCCCAATAAGGGCCGCATACCGGGTTAGCTCCCGCGAGCGAGATCCTGTGCGGCACACCATTACAAATTCGAATGTGCCAATATCATCTTCCCACACAAAGTAGACTGTCCTGATTTACTCACACGCATATCCATTCGAGTGCCAACCAGGTCGACCAGAACTAATCTCACATTTAACCGCAATTGCAACGCACCACTGCCGAATTCATAATTAAATGAACTAGACATTTTCGATACTACAGTTACCTCAGTTAAATCTAAAATCAATACAAAAATCTTAATTTTATTTTTATCGCACAGATTTTATTCCCTCTCCCCTGGGATATTTTCTTCTTTCACTTTTTTCTGCATTCGAGTAGAGCGCATTATGTCTATGCTGTAATTCAACAGAAAACATGTAACTGATTGAATTATTGTTTTTATGGATAAACTGTTTGTTTTTGAAATTTGAAAAAACCCAACACTTAACATTAATATCTTCAGTATCATCACGTGAGTAAACCTTGTTCTGCCACTGCCATTAATACCTACCCAGCAAACAGACGAATATCGCAGTAACGCAAACACAAACAGTAAGCCAACTTAAAAGCGGATCACTCCTCACGTGCGATTCTTCTGATCTGATAATACGTATATCTGCGCACATATTAATATTTTTGCATTTTTTATAATTCATTTACACCACGAGTTATAACACTAGATTTGACTTTTTTAAAAATTATTACTTAGAACCTTTATACTCATTTGTAATTAATAAACTGAATGTTATTCGCCATAATTAAGACAATACGAGCATTCATTATATGAAAGACCGCGACCGTTAGATACATTTTTCGCGCGCCACAAAAATGTGTCAATATGTAATTTGAGAAAATCAACAATCGTATACACTCAGACAACTGTTTCATTTATATCCATCGATTATAATGAAGCACACTGCAAAGTTAACGCCGGTTCTATCAACAGTGGTGAAAGGACGTATTTTACCAGGAATTCAATAAAACAAAAAATACATTTTATATATCACTTTATGAGATAAAAATATATAAACAATATTAATATAAAATGAATACAGAGAGAGGGGGTAAAAAACAATAATAAAATTGTTGATGGCACATTTAATAAAACAAACGATTGGAAAAAAAAAAAACCCTTACAATAATTACATATCTTATAAAATACTTTAAAACATGCTGAAAATGCGTTTTAAAAAATGTACACAATTTTATAATGAATATATATATATTTATATATAACTTGAAATAACTTACGCAGGTAGATTTTTGTTCATTACAAATATGATGAGGCTGACGCCCGCGGTTAACACGGAGACGGACTCCGAGTATATATATATATATATAATATACAGCTTTTTAAATTAGTCAGAGATCATTTATCAGAATGCAGTAAATGCTTTTCTACACGGAATATGTTTCTCCGGCGGTTTCGTAACATTTTATAGAAGGTTCGGTAACGCGTGCGAGGATGTAATATGTAAGAACGTTGTTACGGGAATTTAGTATCCAAGTGGCCGCCGGCGGCAAATAAATATTCACAAAAAGCAAAAGGACATTGACTAAAAACTAAAATCTGGAAAAACATATCCCGTGCACTAGTGTGATACATGCGTCTTAGACATGTCTTTATTTCATGATTAAATATCGTGACCGTGCCAAGCGTGTGAATAACATGCGTTTAAGACACGAAGAATACAAGTCTAAGGCGTGTGGTGAGCATTTGGGTGCCGATTCACCGAGGGTGCGCTCACCGGTTCCGTCAACACAATTAATGAAATCCACGTCTCCACGCTCAGCTGACTGATCCGAATGTTCCGGATTAAAATGAAACAGACTCCGTAAAAAAAAAAAAAAACTAACCCGCACAAATATACGAAATACATTCCTTATATATTTACTTAATAAAATAATCACTTCTCTGAATTTCAATAGTTAAAAACATTATAATATTTATACGTAAAAAATAATCAATACAATTATATTTTCTATACATATCATACAGAACAACTTCATAATAAATTCATAAAATAGCAAAAAAAAAAAAAATACAAAAAATTGTCAAACTAAAGGTAATTTCTTTTAACCTAAACACTTAAAATTGATTTAAAATCAAAAAAAAAAAAAAAAACGATTTATCCGACACAAAGGCACTATATTTTTTAAACTCTAACATAAAAACATTTGCCAAAACAAAACATAGCACCCTTCACGACGCGGGCACCGACTCCTGGAAACCCGGAACTAATCTACGCATCTATCTATCTGTAAAGAGAACATATTTTTATCAAGAATCGAATCAACAATTACAAATAGATATAAAAATTCATCAAACGTCAATAATCTTGGGACAAATTAAAATAAACTACATTTCATAGCACAATCATCACTGAAATGGTAAAATCTTCAAAACGCGTACGTCGTCACATCCGACCGAGAACGGTTTCATGTACATTCCACCAGGTATAAACGACGAGGCAAAGAATCGAGCCGATTATCACGAGAACACGTTCTTCATGGCTCGGTGATATTTTAAATACTAATTGAATGTATACATATAAAATCAATTTTATCAAATAGGATTCGAACATGGATCATCTACAGCGACATTATTTTTGGTGGAAAATTTTCAAACCTATATGTTACACTTTTCGAATTAATGCATCTATCGTCCCGTTATTTGAAAGCCATCTACTCTGTTTTTACAGAATCTTAAATACCTTTGAGTAAACCAATAGCAAACGCCGGAATTAACAATTTATTTTTATAAAATTTTGGACACATTGATACAACTTATATATTATTAACGAGAACGCATTCTTATTGTGAAGTTGTAATTATTCAGTACTGTCGCTGTAGCATAGTTGAATAACGCACCTTCCCCGGTTTGGAAAGAGATCCAGGTTCGAATAGCGGTGGCGCAACAACAATATTTTTCGACAAAATTGATTTTACGTGTATATCTTTCTAATTAATACGTTTAATTAGTATTTGAAAAAATATTGTCGATTAAGAGCGACAAGCGGCTAACTGACATGCAAAATTGAATATTTAATAGTTAGATTTCTATAAGTAATTGCAAAATTAAAACAAATAGAAAAACTCAATTTTGGATCACCGCAGAAGTTAATTACTTTTAACTCTTAACCGACATTACACAAACGTATTAGCTTAAAACTAGCCAACGGCCGAACCGATTTAGACGCAGTTTGCTCCGGCATATTGGACATTTCTCTGGGGAAAATTTAAAGTCATATATCATCACGGTACGACATCAAAGTCAGAATACAGGCGGTTGAAATGTATATATGGTGTTGTTCTTCACCTCGTCAGACTCGAAATCAAACAACTGTCTCGTTAAAACTATGATTAGACGCTCGGCCGAGAGATGTTTTACACAGACTAAACATTTGAGCGTCGCAGACGCCCTCGACTAAGCACCGGTCGTATAGATCGATGGACATACAAGCACTTTAGATAATATTATCTTATTTGTATATATATATATAATATATCAATATGAATATATTTTTTAAAACTCTAAATTCAAAGAATCTAAACTAATTTTCAAAATCAACCCGTTTAGCGTGAGAAACTATTTCCTCGAACAGAACTTAACAGCCTTCGGTCCAAAACTTTAATTTCTGAAATGATTTAAACCGTGCGTCATTTTAGCACTAAAATATAAAAGTTTCTGTATTCAGCGACCTTGAATAAACCGCCCCCGCTAAAAGAGTTGAACTTGAAAACAATTTAATATAAAAATAATGATTTAGATTATATATATCACGCAAGTTTCTACAGAAATATTCAAACGTATTTCGATTTACTCAAAATATAGCAGTACGCCCGCCAAAGTTGGCAGCGATTGAAGTGACTCGTCTTACAATCTCGCGTGCCTCACTGCCGTGCACCGAGGCACCGGTAACACGACTAGCCAAAATACACGTATTTTTACATAACAAGTCACATTTTTTTGAGTAAACGACACGTATAACAATATGATAAAAGTGTGTATAATTTCAAAACTAGGCCTGGAGGGCTCTCGCTACCTACCGCGTCGGCGTACTAATCGACGACACTTGTAATCTAAAGGCACCCATTTCTAATCAAGCACATATAAAAGGCTTCTTTAATAACACTATGTATAGTAATATCTATAAAATTGACAGGTTTTAATAATATATATATATATAATATTAAAATGTTACCGAGAAATTTTTCGATAATTTGTGATAAAACGAGGGCTGCGCCGCCGGTGTCAATTCCGAAAGAGTCCACGTTTAAACAAAATGTCTCTTTAAATTCAGGCACAAACGATCAGCACCGTTTTCCTTCTTCCAGTGCCTCGTCCGTTCAACGGACGACGTATATAACAGAGAACGTATATCCCCGATCGATCGGCACAGCCTTAGGCAAAGATCGGTGTCCACTATGTGTAACGATACACTATATAATATATTTTACACGAGCGATTTCTATTCTGCGGCGGCTGTTTCGCACCTTTGTTGCGTACGCGTCACAATCGACGTGTTGAACCTTAATTAGGTTTAAATATTTCAACATAATAAGACAAGATGCTACTGAAAACTTTGTACACTGTTTGAATTAAATATTCCTGAAACTACTCAAAACACAAATTATTAATAATAATTAATTTTTTTTTGAAAGGTCAAAATAATGACATCAGTACAGTCGCACGCGTGATAAATATGAATAGTTGATCAAAAAGACTTTTCATGTTAACATTTTTTTAACACACGATACAACGAAGATTAAAAGATGTACTGTCGTCATTTTTTTCAGTTTTCAATAAAAATTTTTAACATTTAACAATGTTTTTGGTGAATATTTTCATCTTCGACGTGTTTCCGCTACTTTTGCTGAATTCTCTCAACATTTTAAGACAGTGAAAAAAATAAGCGAAAATGACACGATATTACAACACATACAAATCATATTACAGCTTAAAGAAATCCATTTAATTATGTATATATATACGATTTCGTTTTAGCTTGCACTCTCGTATAGAATCTGCAGTCCTTTGCGGTTTTACCAACAGATGGCGATACTCGTATGCTCACAGCCCTCTTGCGTAGTCTCAAAGGCCACTTTTAAAAATGTGTTTAGTTGCGGTGACGGAGACCACCGCCGCCGCAGCCGGGTTGAAGAAAATCTCGTAGGTGCTAAAAAATAAAAAAATACAATATTAGTTTTTGTGCGTTGGCGGCACACCTATCGCCGTCCCCGTGAACTGCGCTCGGCTTCTCCGGAGTGACTCTAGATGGCTATTGTCAGACACCACAATTGCACGATTAGAATCTGTGAGAAAACCAATCAAGACTGAAAAAAATTGAAAAAAAATTTGCAAAAGAATTCCTTTTTTGGTGTCGTACAGTCGCTCTCAATAATATACTTGTTGACAATCCTTGGAATCCACCTCCAATGAGCTAGCCGCCGCCGTCGCTACTACACAGTTGGGATATATTCGTCGCTCGGTGACGGTCAAACGTTTTTTAATAAATTGTTGCATAATACTAGTATGACCTCAAAAGCGATTCAGTATATAATGAAAACTTATTGCGTATGCAATATATACTAGGTATGTAAATATGAAACTGGAATTTGCCTCTTGACCCGCTGTCAATGTAGTTACCGTCAAACCAGGTCATTGGTGCCATTTTCTTGTTTTGACATCTGACAAAGATTTTCGACTCGTAACAATACGAGTTTCATACGACAGCATAGTTTTTAATAGCGTTGAACATGTCGAATAAAGCATTGATTTTCTGTTACCATTTGAAGAAAACTGCGGCAGAATCGCATTGAATGCTTATGGTGAGTATGGTCTCGGTAAATCGCAGCGCTTTGAGTGGTATAAAAAATTCAAAAGTGCCAATTTTGACGTGAGAAACGAAGAAAAGTGGGAGACCACATAAAAAGTTTGAAGGCAGCGAATTGCAAGCACTGTTGGATGAGGATGACGCACAAACGCAACTCGCGGATCAATTAAATGTGACACGAGAAGCCATCTCCATTCTCCATACGTTTGAAAGCCACAGGAAAGATCCAGAAGATGGGACAATGGGTTCCACATGAACTGAATGAAAGACAACAGAAAAACTGGAAAACCTCTTGCGAAATGCAGCTCGCCAGGATACAAAAGAAAGTCATTTCTCCATCGAATCGTGACTGGCGATGAAAAGTGGAAATATTTCAAGAATCCTCAGCGTAAAAGATCATGGCTAACTCCAGGTGAACTATCGACATCGACTGCAGGGCCAAATCGGACGGAAGACAATGCTCTATGTTTGGTGGGATCAGAAGGGTGTGATCTATTATGAGCTGCTAAAACTTGACGAAACCGTTAATACTGAAAGTTACCAACAACAAATGATCGATTTAAATCAAGCTTTGCGTGATAACGACCAGAATATGAAAAAAGGCAACACAAAGTGATTTTGCTTCATGATAATGCACCATCACATGCAGCAAAACCGGTCAAGGAAACGATTGAGGTGTTTAGTTGGGAAATACTTTCGCACGCGGCTTACTCACCAGACTTGGCTCCGTCAGATTAATATTTTTTTGCATCGATGGGACACGCACTTGCCGAGCACCGCTTCACCTCTTACGAAAATGGCTCGATGATTGGTCTGCTTCAAAAGAGCAACAGTTTTTTTGGCGCGGCATCCACAAATTGTCAGGGAGATGGGAAAAATGTATAGCTATCGATGGGCAATACTTTTAATAAAATATTTTGTTTCATTTTCTGGCTTAGAATCGATGTAATATGGTATTTTAAAAATAATAAAAAAAATCTAACGGTCACAGATTGTGTCGATAATCGACCCGGCTTAACACCTTGATTATTGAAATTTCTAGACTCACCGTTTAATTGGTCTTGGTGTTGGAAATGTTGCCGTTGCCCGATCCGTTGGCCTGCGCGAGCAGTCCTTGCGGGAAAAGAGCGGCCGCGCCGACCAGCTCCGGGAAACAGCCGAAGCCCTGCAGGTCCATGCAGTCGTCGAATCCCTCCAGCTGGCCCCCGATGTCGGAGTAGTCCATCCCGCCCTGGTAAGCGGAGACGCTGGCCGCGTCGCACCTAGACATGGGCGTGGCCGCTCCCGTATAGCTGTCGTTTTCCACCGTCGTTTGGTATTTTTTTACGTTTTCGATTGCCATTTGTTTAAATTTAGTTTTGTTTGACATTTTTTTTTTAACATTGGCACGTGACACCGCAGATTATTATTTTTTTAAACAATTCGTCATTGACATCGTCGGTGAGACCGGGAAAAAAAGAGAAAAAAATGCAGCACATTAGACAGGCGTTCGACATGTTTTAAAAAAAATTTTTTTTATATACTTAAGATAATTTTTAACAAACGGACAAAGGTTCAGACTTGAATAATAATCAAACAGATGATAAAAAATAATTCACTCAATTAAATTGTTTATTTTTTCTTTTTAACTTTTAATGCAACACAGACTAAAACAGACTATTTTTTGAAATTGTGATAAAATTTTAAATATTTTGATTTTAATATATATTTACATTATAGAACTATTAAAAAGATTTTTTTTTTTTTTTTTAATATTTACAATTTAACCTGCCGCAAGAGAGATATATTAATAATCGGTGTTGCAAGTGTCGGTAAAATAAATAATAAATAAAAATTAAATCGTACAAAAAAACACAATGACGGCAAATATTTTCAAGAAATAGTCGAAGCATTCTGTCTGTGCTGCATGTTAATCTCTCTCCTTCCCTCCCACACACTTTGGCATAGGATCGAAGGAGGAGCGGAGTGAAAGAGAGAAGAAAAATAAAACAAAACAATAGAGGGAACATTCGAAAGGGGGCGATCGACCAAATGGAAAATATATGTAAGAAAATACAAAAATAATATTATTTTCCAGCCGGGCGGCCGCCCGCTTTCATTTATTGTAAAATGAAACGCAACATTGTTTATGCGTAATACTGAAAATATTTATTCATAGTCCATCAAGTTTGCACATGTATATATATATACATATATATATATATATGTAAGGGGCTCTGTGTAGAAAGAACCGCGTCACCTAGCCTCATTACTTTGCACGCACGCAATTCTACCGTGTATATTAAATAACATTAATAATTAATTAATCATACTTTGGCACAGAATTTAGACGCAACAAATTTAAAAACAAGTCCAATGTCGGGAAGCTCGTTGCCAAATATTATAAATTGATTAAATAATTTATTCTTTTCACTTAAAAATATACTAAATTCTTTAAAAAAATTTTTTTTATATATATATCACTCGAGCGGTACACACCGAACTCTCCCCGGTGCTGTTTTAGCTGTGTATTCAATTCAAACTGTAAAAAAAAAAAAAGTATGACTCGGTTCACGGTCATCAATATGTCGCATCCATAATTTTAATATGTTTTTCTCAAATAACACAAAGTAACTAATAAAGAGTGTTTTTTTTAGAGGTTCGTTTTTACAGCTGATTTGTGCTCAGTTTGATTTGCCATTTCACCATTACCCCGGAACAATGCTTGTAAACTGTGCAAATTTATTTTGAAAATCGTGGTTCAGTTGGCAAAAATTTGCCGTGCGCTGCGTCTATTTTACTGACGACATAATCGTTCATCCGAGCAAGTAATTCAAATAACCATGGATCGTTTTCCCGCCACGCATCTGCAGAGATGTCGTACGGTGCGCACCGAAGAAGCTGTCGTTTCTACAAAAATAATGCCGGCCAGAACGTTGGTCAATGGAGAGCGCTGTACATCCATGATTACTGACTTTTTCGTTCCCCAATTGAATGGCATTAATGTGAAAGCGTTGCGGTTTCAACGAGATGGCGCAACATGCCACACAGCGGGCGCCACAATCAATTCATCGAAGGAAACATTCGATGAGTGCACAATTTCGCGTAATTGCGATTTAACGCCTTTGGATATGTGAAGTCGCTAGTCTACCAGAGACGATAGACAACTTGCAAGCCAACATTGTGCACGTTATTGTGTCGAAAATTGTACTTCTAGATCTTGTTTTATTCGAACAAGCCGCAGCGCCCATATGTGCGAAATCATATTTGAACATTAATGGCATAAAACTATATTTCCAAAAGCAATACCACGATTTTTTATTTGTTTCATTTCATTTTAAAGTTCTACATCTCTAAAAAAGACACCCTTTAGAAGCGCGTATGTAATTAAAGTCACGTAGTGTATTATGAACTATTTTGTGTTCAACTACATGCGTAAATGCACCGTGCGTCACGTGAAAAGTGGATCCAAACACCGGAAGCTGCACGAGCGTAAGAAGTAACCTCGACAATGACCGGAATCAACTATACAAACGTGTCCAGAATTGCGCACATCTAAAGCTCAGTCTCTTAATAATTATAAATAATTGTAAAAATATATTTAAAAAAAAAAAAAATCATGTTCACAAATGCATCAAAAACAGAAATATATCACATGGAAAATAGTAAAAAATAAAAAAAAATTTAAAATGGTACTTATAATATAGAATGAAAAGCTAAACTATAATTAATTTTTCATAAAAAAATACTATAAAATTATATCGATAAATAGTACAACATACGTAATACACTGTTTAAATAAAAATAGACCAACATTTGATCGAATGTGAAAGCGTTACAGATTAAAAAACAACAATTGCACATTTTGTCTTTTGTCGAGTGGCGAGTCTGCCCGGTGACGATTCTACAAATCACCCTTCCGCACACACAAAAAAAACACTCACCATGATTGAGAAAACACTTCACCGATGATTCAAAATTGTGACATAAAAAATTACGCCGGGAAAATTTTGTAAGATGAGACAGTCATAATGTCAAGTTGGACGGTGGTCCATTGTGACAGCGGTCATGGACTTACGGAGTCTCACGAGGCCACCAAAGAAGAGGCAGAAGCTAAATTATGACTTGGCGTATCGTTCGTCTCTAAAAAAAACTGGTCTGTCTCAAAATTACGACAAGAGTGGCAGCTCGTGTCGTAACTTTGCCCTTGCTATGATGACACAGTAGTCTCCAAATTACGACTCGGTCAGCGTAGCGTGTCTCTAAATTACGACCCGTCGGGTGTCGACATTATTTCTAACCTGACTGATGAATTAAATCATTTGGTGAAACATTTTCCAATAAATTGACATTTATTATATTATAGTTCATATAATATACATATATATATATATTTATTAAATATTTAAAAAATAATATTATGCAAACGTCCCTGTAAGAAGATTACATTATAGGCCAAATTTTGGAAATTCTTAAAAGATCTATTTATGAAAAAACTAAGAAATGCAATGAAAATAATAATATTTAAATATATAAAACATGATCACGTTTTTTAAGATTTTAGATACGGTAGCCGAGTCCACAATATCGGGCACCACCGCCGTCCCGAAAATCCAAGCAATAATAATACAATAAAAATATTTTACGACTGACTGTTTTTTTCCAAAATAATTTTATTTTTATATAATTTGGCACACGCACAAAATACGCTTATTTTTTTAAATTTAATTAATTTTCTTAATACAACAATTAGAGAACCACAATTCTTTAAAACATTTTGTCGGGGAGGGGGAAGGTAGTGGGTGTGGGGGGGGGGGGCACCGATTCATAAATCCTTTACATCGTTACGACGCATCAAAGTAGACTCGAGAGAAAATACGTTCAAATCAACACGCAATGTAGAAAAATAAATATACAATGTACTTAAAAAAAAAAACACAATTGAATCACAAATATAATATATAAAGTACATCGGCTTGCTGTGTCCTTTTAACGATAGTGACGTCATCAAGACAGAAAAAAAAAATTATTATCACGACGACGCGTGTACGAATTTTTACATGCTTTGAAATAAAACTTTTTTAGCCAATATTATGCGACATGCAATATTTTTTGAAAACACAACAATCTTAAGTTTAACAATTATTTAACTATAATTAAATTTTTTCTTTAATAATAATAATAATAGTATATATAAGTAAGTTTCACTTAATGAAAAAGAATCGAGATATATTTTTAAAAATTACACTTTTTTTTTTCTTTCTTGTAACCCTGTTGCGTAGGCCGTGGTGCGCTTCAACGGAACGACAAAAGTATTGTGGATTATTTTTTTACAAATATAAAAATTATATTAACGGTGAAGACTTATTTTACGACTGAAAAAATCATACGGGCGAGTATCAATCTATTTTTTTATCGTATAATAATAATTAATATGTTATCACGTAAACTATTTCCAAAAATACCCTGATACGGAGATAAATTCGTTTCAATTTTGTTCATTTCATTTAAAATAATTGATACTCAGTTTCATTTCACGGTCGGCCATTGCGGCTCGCAAACGTCTCCACGTCGGCGGTGCGAGAAACGACACCAACATAATGGGATGTGTTTTATTTTAAAGCTAAAAATGATACAGATAATGGCAACATTCTAAAAGTCACGCGCGGATAACGGCGTCGTTCACAACCCTCGCTCACTATAACCGCCACAAGAGTTGAACGCGGATATACATTACACATTGGTCCGGATATGTAAATCATTAAAATATATTTTAATATAAACACGAACGGGACAACACTTTACTTTAAAATCTCACTGCAAGCTCTCAAACATCGGCCCGAGCAGCTTGTGACGATACTATTTTGAAAATTCCTGAGATTCCGAATTTTGCAAATAGCCTAGTGTTCAATTTGTACATTTAATTTTAAACAGAGATCTCGTCAACACTCTCTTCTCTCCGGTCGACGTTTAAACTCGACCCCCGGCGTCGATGCTAATATGTCTATTCGCGTTAATCGCGATTCACTTGCCGTAAATGTGACGAAAAACCGATAATAAAAAAGAGAGAAAAACGACAGGTATCGTGACCGGTCCATAGCAATCGTGCGATACATTACGGATACAAAATATATATAAATATACTCTTAAAACACTTTTTAATTGATTTATACATGATACGTAAATTATGCTAGAAATTTATCAAACGATCCGAGCCACCGGCCCCGACAATTAAACGAAATGTCACATTTGCGCGATAGTTGACAAAAATCTTCAAACTTGTTCCGGGAATGTCGCCAGCCATCCGACGGGCCCCAACGGACATTTTGATTTTTGTCTATAGTTGTATACTTTTTAGAATAAGCGAACGGACGAATGACGGAGGTAGATTTGTGTCAATAAGTAAATAATTTGTATATATGTTCAAAAAAAAAAAAAATCAATTGCAACTTCCGCTTTTTCAACATGTGTTCATTTTCCGTTTATCCTGTGCAACAGTCTCGTCGTCATTCGTGCCGGCGACCCAATCTAACCGACGTCATCCGTACAAGCTTCATCGGCGTTGAACGCGACAATGAAAACTATCAAATATTTTACGAGAGTTTTAACAAAAAACCCTTCTTAAGAGGAAATATTTCAACAGATATTTATAAATGCACACACGAAAAATACAGTATAAAATAAATTAACTAATAAAAACTATTTTATAAGGAGTACAAAAAAATCACTTAATATTTACTACAAGTATTTTCACATAGTACGTACGGCATATTCGGTTGGGGTTGAATTATTAATTTCGATTTTTTTTTTACTCGTCACAAAAAATAATCTATAATTTTGCATTCTCGTTTATATGCATTTTTTTTTAAAACCGTTAATTATTAATGTCGAGCGAAAATCAATTAAATAACTACATTCGTACACCTCTTTGGGGTCATTTTTGAGATGACATTTAAAAAAAACGAAATGAACGAAACCCATCAACCAGATATGCGTACGCGCACACTTTTGGGTCAATTTTCCCAAAAATTTCACAACACAAGAAGACATACGGTACGTCGCCCGTAGCATCCCGTGAAATAATAACATCTTCAAATCCACGTCTGTTCAATTCTAACGAGCAGAGATCGACAATTTTAGTCACGGTTGTGACGCAGCTGCGCCTACCGCAGACGTCGCAATGCTGATTCAGAACGGAACAGAGCGACAATCGACCAGTCGAATATGCCAAACGAGCATTGAACGACGTGAAAAGTTAAATAAGAATTATTATTTTTATTTGTTAACTTTGTTGCATTAACCGCTTATTGAGTTTTAATACATCAACCGGTTTCGAAAAATACAATTTTCTTCTTCAGGTTGTCAATACTAACTAAAAACATATATTATTGTTTCTTTACCGGAATCTATTTTTGAAAAACAACAATTATTTAAAAAAATAAATTTAGAACTCGACTCAAATTTACATTTAAAATTTAAAATTTTTAGAATGGGACTTGTAGTTAAATTTAATTAGTTATTTATAATTTTTTGATTAGTTTTACATACTTTATTTATCCCCAACGATTTGAAATTATTTAATAGAACAAACTAAACAACTGACTAAATTTAACTATATGTCCAATTCTAAAATTTTTTCCTAAAAATTATTCTAGTAATTTTGTAAAAATAGATTCTGGTAAAGAAACAATAACATATGTTTTTAATATAGTTAGTATCGATATCCCGAAGAAGAGAATTGTATTTTTCGAAACCGGTTGATGTATTTAAACTCAATTAAGTGGTTAACAAATAAAAATAATGAATTTTAAACCGCAAAGTTGATTTTGCAAATTTCATATAAGTAAAATAAGAATTGCTTCAAATGTAAAAATTAAAAATATTAATTTATATTTATATATACGCTTGGAATCCACCCTGTTGACACAGCAACACGTGTGGTGAAGAGATAAAATATACATTTTGGTTCGTTTGTGCCCTGCATTATAAAAATAATTGAGTACTAAATAAGTGTTGCTAACGATGATGATCAACTTCATTATAACATATCGTATCGAGTGTAATACTGAAGCCGCGCTCGCCGTCCAGTTACAATTGCATGACGGAACTCTGAAAACTGTAAATAACAACACGTTAGGGTGCGCGCTGCGGGCAAAATAAACAAAATTTATTTCGCATCGTAAAACAGACACGTACAAACAGAAATAAAGGATCAAGGGCCGGCTGTGCGATCAGTAGTAACTTTTAACATTAGTAATAAGTCACTAAAGTAATTTTTCATTGGTAAAAAATATTTTACTCTCCGATATTCGATAGTTAAATATGGCGCACTCTTCACAGCTGTTTCGAAGGTCATCCGGCACATTAATAATTGCAGTATACGACAATTAATTATTCAATATCCCGCTATTTTATTGAAGATAATTTGTCCGATGACGATCTCGTTGTTCAATGCGTATTAATTAGCACATAATTGAGTCCTGGAGCTGGCAGAAGAGGAACGAAAGTAGACTGAATGCAGTTGAAATGAGATATACGAGATATAAGCGTATATATGTGACAAATCTATTAATGACAGAGTAAAGAATGAAGAAATAAGGAAAGAATGTAAAGGTGATGTTAGTATAGTGAGTAATTTGGTCATATGGAACGGATGAATGAGGAGAGAAAGATATATGATGTTAGTGTCGATGGCGCCAGAGATAGAGGACGTCCGCGTAAACCAGACATCGGTGGACGGTTATGTTAGAAGCCTCGACAATCGGTGAGCTTGTATGAATGTGGATGATGCGAGAATCGTGCGTCAGGACAGACGAGTGTGGCGCTCTGTCCTCTCTGCTCGAAACGGCGTGATGGTAAATAAGTAAGCACGTAATCTGAAAAAATTTCACCACCAAAGTGACGATAAAATATATTTCACAATTATTTGCCTCGCCTATGGACATCTCATCTATCCTTTGACATTCAAACAATACCCGCAAACGATTTTAACAAAAAAAAGTCACCATAGTAAAAAGTAACTACTGATCGCACAACCGGCCCTAAGAATAATACGTAAAATTAAATTGACAAAGAAAAAAATTTAATCGTTCTATAATTATAAACAACTAAAATTATAATTAACAAAATATCAAGCGCAAGTCTGTTCCATAGCAAAATAAAAAATATTAATCACTTAGATATTCACATCGATTGGTTGAGTAACAATTCTGTAGAATCTATATTTCAGTACGTAAATTCCTCATTATATTGCTTCAATAATGCTTTATTTCCAGTAAGAAAAAACAAAATTTTGTATATTGTGAGATATTTGACATCTGACAAAGTTGTATGTATGCGTGTGCGCCAGCTTGGCGACAGACGGGAGACTATGTGAGAAGTGTTAAAAAAGATGCTGGAAGCGCTCTCTTTCGATACTATTCGGTTCTCAAGATAATGTATCTTACATTGTTGTACAGTAGTAATCAAAATGTTGGACTCTTATTTTCACTACCGACATCTCACCGAACCTTCAGGGAATCTGTTAGATTATCGCCGTGGCCAAGACGGCAAAAAGAATATTTTTTTACTGTAATGTTTCACTAATGACGTACTGCGATGTGAATTGCAACACCCAACAGAGACATCATATTCAATGACAGACAATCAATATACTTGCCAGTTGTAAAATATTAATACAATTGAATAATAAATAGAAAAATGGTATTTGATCAGTATAATGTGCATTTAACCTTCGGGTACCAGAAGATTGAAAGTAGTATCAAGGTCCGGAGCGGGGCACAAAGTGACCCCATTCAAATTTGCATTTTAATGAAGTATAATGGATTGAGCATGTTCTATAATATCTTTAATTAAATTTAAAAAAAACTGGTATCATTCATAAGCGTGGGGCCGTTGCGAGCTACGCGAGCAGAATGAGTCATTTGATTTTGTGAAATATAATTTGTTGCCCATTTTCCTCAAAAGAGGCTCGCCTAGTTGGGCAACGCATTAAAAAAAACATGTCATTTTTTTTAGCTGCACAATACTTGTATATTATATGCGTCTAAATAAATAAATAACCACAAACTGTCACTATAACATTGTGACTAAGAAAGTGCTCTACTGTGAAAGATCTCTCTTATCATAGACAGCATAGATAAGAAAAGACGACAGATGTCTTGAATGTTTTTTCTTACTCGTAATAAAGACAATGTACACTTCATTTGAAATTGAATATGTAAAAGAGAAAACATTTAACTCATTTTATTCATTACTTAGTGTGCCCTGTTGGCTATCATCACTCTGTTTACTGCGGCCCCTCTACAGCAGACCGTCGCCTCCGGTTCTTCAGCCGCGATGCTCTCCTTCTTCCGGCAATCTTTCCCTGCATTATGAGGTCACACACTTCTAATTTAACTTGACCTGGCAATGACACTGACATATAACACATCATACGGCCGTGCAATACAGTGAAACCTCTATATTAGTCACATTTTGATAACAAACAAAAATATTTCCATGTTTGTTCATATTATCTATATTTGTCACTTCCACCGCCCCGGCAATGCTGTCCGACTGGGCCACAGTCGACGGAAACATAAATGGGTTCAATGGTAATGAGATTGACTGCTTCGTGAAGGTTTTAAAAAACAGCCAAGTTCTTTGTTAAATCAACCACCACCAGAATTAGAGTTACCTGATATTTAAGGGGTCTCACTACCGAGGACCATTTACGTTGAAAAGTAAGACCCATTTTCTCAGCAACCGCTAATCTGATTTCAATGAAATTTTGCACACTTCTGATTCAGTATTAAGTAAGTGAATATAACTAAGGGTTTAAAATAAATAAATCACAATGACTTTCATTTTGATTTTTTTTCCTGTCTAAAAAAAGGCGGTAATTGAACAGCTGATTCGTTTGACATTTCCTCAGTCGGGAATGCAGTCAGTCAATATATTTTACGGTATCCAAAATAATGGGACTAATGTACATTTTTTCATTTTAAAACTGTTTATTACATAATAAATAAGACCTATTCAATTTATTTACTTATATAAATGTATTTTTATATTATTAATTAATTAATTAAGGAGAATACATTCTTATTGTGAAGTTGTGATTATTCAAAACATTATTATTTTTAATGTATATTGTAAAAATAAAATAAAAAGTTGGATACGGGTGAGATGCAGCGCGCAGCCGTACCTCAGCAGACTGTCTCACCGCTACGATGAATGCTCATACCTTGGCCACTTTGTAATTAAAATTTCAAGTAACTCTACTAATCGCAGAAATGTGCGGATTGAATTTTCTTGTACAAAAAAAAGTCTAGATAATAAAATGAAAAATATTTTTTTTTTTTTTTCATTTTTCTCAGTAGTAACACCCCTTAATTAAATTGTCTCTTTTTAAATATTAATAACTTCTACTGTCATATCAAGTTTTGACATAATTTGATTAATTTTTGTGAGGTAGGAAGGAATTAATTGAATTTCAGTTATTTATTACGGGAAAAACTGTTTCTACATTTGTCAAGACTCTCAAGAACGATATATAGAGGATCCACCGTATAACGGATAAGATTTTTTCTCTATTCTCTCAATGCCATTCAATTCTTGGATTATTAAAATATCCAACCTTACATTATCTCCGTTGTAGAGGGGAAAAGTGATCAAAGACGATACCTGCTGTGCACCGTGCTCGGAGTGTCCCGGTTGGGGTCCGGCGAGTGCAGGTAGGAGGCTGACTGGTGGTGCGGCGTACCCGCGTACGAGCCCACCGGCCCGCCCCAGCCGGGCACGTGGGTCACCAGGAGCGGTTTCACGTAACCGTTGCTCATGGTCGGCTGGTTTTCTGCATAAACAAACAGGCCGTGAATTAATGTCAAATAACTTTGTACGCATAACTTTATCAAATATAAGATCTATACGTTTCGACAATAATGTTCTCTCGGAGGATTGTTTACAAATGTTATCTGATTATTATTATTAATAATATATGACTTAACACTTTTCCCAATCTCTAATATTTCTAAATTATTAATCTGTGAGACTTTATAATTTGTACTCTATATTCTATTAAGGAGAACACATTCTTATTGTGAAGTTGTAATTATTCAGAACACAGCTCTGTGATATTTTAAATATTAATTAAATGTATTCATTAGAAAGATATATATATATATATAAAATCAATTTATTGTTGTTGCTACAGAGATTCGAATCTGGATCGCTTTCCAATTCAGAGAAAGTTGCATTATCCAACTATGCTACAGCAGACGGTACCTTTGTTGACAAATTTTCGAACCCAAATGTTACAGACCAATGTTCTGAATAATTACAACTTCGATATTGGGAAATCCAAGGGAGCAAAAAAATTTAATTTCGTAATAACGAATTCCCACATACAGTGAAATTTTTTTTCCTAATATATGAATATTTCACGCACAGTTTTAAAAAAGTTTGTAAGTTTCGCAAACAAGTCAACCATTGTCAATTTAATATGAAATATAACATAATAAGGCATTCTGTGTAATAAAGAAAACTATGAATAATCCATTTAGTTTTGTTACAACAGAAAAAAAATATATATATCCAAAGCGTCATTTACCTTGGAAGGGAGTGTAGTACTTGGAGAACGCCACATCCTTGGCGATGTCAGGATACAGCGCGACCAGGTGGGAGAGATCGGACACCCTGTCAGCTAGCGAGCGGATGGCGAAGTCCTTGGATGTGAATGGCTGCAGCATAAACACCTCGCTGGATTCTACGATACACAAAAGATGTATGTGAAAAATTGGCCAAATTTTAATATTTGTCACGTTTCAATGTGGCTGCACTCACCGCCGACCCACGCGATGGTGACGCCGCCCAGCTCCGAGTCGGAGAACCGCAGCAGGAACGTGCCGTTGCTGCACTGCGACAGCATTTCTTCAGCTTGCTTCTTGCGGACGAAGCCCAAGATGGCGCTGAAACAATGGTAGAGAATGATTACTCTGAACATGCCGTTCACTACTAAAATTAAACCACCATCCGACTATAAGTGACCTATTTTGATATCAAATATCCGAGATGATAACGGAACTCACCCGTCTACCCAGGGCCCCCTCAGATGTTCGCGGGTCAGTTTCATGACTGCGTAGAACCATTCCCAGAAGGTGAAGTTCCTGTCGGAGAGGGGCTCCTTGCAGAACTGCGCCCAGGACAAGAGGCTCTGCCCCATCTCGGCCCCGGCCGGCATCAGAGATCTAGACGACAGAGTGAATTAGTAAGTAAAGAAAGAAATAAGATTATGAAAAATTAATTTAAGGTGCGTCGGGGTAAGTGCGTCTATGTCTCCTAATTACGTTTGAAATTGAATTCCAGTGCCGCGATCCATTAAAAAATGTTGTAAATCAATATTTGAAGAGACGGTCCAGAGACGGTGCAAATCCAAAACATTAGTTTGCTCGTAATACCATTTCTAATTATGACAATTTGTGTATTCCTTGTCAATCTTTCCTATATCTCGATAATCTTATGTGTCAAGATGCTGATATTAGGTGAGCACCTTCACCTTTTATGATTATTTCCGTTGATTACGATCTATAGGATCAGACACATTTACCCCATCTACTCGGTGATTGGTATGGTACCCCATATATTATTGTATGGAGACTTTCTCAATCAGTGATGCGTGAACAGTCCTATTATTTTTTTTAAAATAATCGACAAATTCAAACAACAATCACTTGTCGCACTTTCCCCGTCTAAGTAAAAAAAATTGTCATTAAGCATATCGGTAAAGACGTTCGAATTATTTTAATAATTTGTCAGAAATAATACAACTAGACGGATTTACCCCAAATTTGGGGTAAATGTGTCTACTCGTCAAATTTTCGTAAAATGCTATAAATGTCACGTATCGTAAAAGGTGACATTCCAATTTTTGGTTTACGATCATTCTATCATTGTTTCAATGTCATAGCAATAATCTTATGAAGTTTGAGAAAACTTTAAAGTGTCAAATTATCTCATAGAATGTACTAAAGAAATAGGGAGGGAAAAATAGGATAACACACGACACAGTACTTTGAAAACTACCACTCATCTTTTGTAGTCCCGCTGGACGAATGTTGAGTCACTTTTAAGACACAGAATTGATGTAAGAAGTACCGTCAGCCACTTTGTATGTATTGCGATGACCGGTGTGTATTCGAAAAGATATACAGATTGTATTGCTTATAGGACGGCGACCAAATTAGCGGTGATTCTTGCGGTAATGGACGAGTAGGTAAGTTGGAAGGGATCTATACCGGGATTAGGAACTTTCTCTAATATAAAGTTTACGTTGATGATTTATAAGTCACATTTACCCTGAAATTCACCTTCACATATAACTGACAAGACAATTAGAATAAATTTGATAAATAACAATGAAATAAATCTACCTGAAGGCTTTCTCGCCCAAGAACCTCAGGTTGTCTTCCGTCAGCGACCTTCCGGTGGCTGATCTGAACTTCATGTTGAGCGCGTCGGCAACCAGGGTCCACGGCACCTTGGGAATGAGAACGACATTTTATTTAAATAATACTACAATCATGTAAAGTAATACAATCTGTAAAGTGTGCGCATTTTTAATAAGGGCAAAGGATAGCGAACCTTGTCTGGGACGGCGAAGGGCACGCGTCCCGGAGCGGCAAAGGCGTTGTCCCACGTGACCGTGGCCCAGGCGTGCGGCTCCTGGTTGCCGTGCACAATCACCACCACCGGGAGGGAGAGCGTCCACACCTGCAAAATTTAAATATATTAGGTGTAACCAAAAAACGAAGGCTTTAAAGGTCAGCTGTGACTTATTTGTTGTGTGGATCGCACGCCTATATTTCATTTAGTGTGTCGCGAGCATAACAGTAAAAAAAAAAAAAAACCATTTTCAATGGAGGACTTTGTTCCGAGCAAAGCTGTTTTTACGTTCTTGTATTAGACTTTATCGGCATTGACATACGTATCACAGCATATATATCATATATGACTAACACAAGCGAGTGCTGGGGTGACATGAGTCCCTAGCCTCACATTCAAATCAAACTTTCCGATTCAGCTCCCAAACATATACAGATAGATAACAAGGATAAACTCTCACCTCAAAGAAAATGTAATTTGTCAAGCTTACCTGGAAGACGAGCTCGCCGCCGCCGACGTTGAATTGGCTCTGGAACAAAAGAGAGAACTTCTCGTCCATGACGCTCTCGGTTCCTTTCTTTTCGGCGCGCTTTATCTTCTTCAGTTGCATGTTTCTGCGAATGACAAAAGTAACATTTAAATTGAATTAAAATAATTTGTTTCGGAGTGCCGCTACGCACACCGCACGCTCGGACACATCTGTCGAGTGGCTGACGGAAGAAGCGTCGGCGCAGTGCGCGGGGTGCCGATTGTAACTTTAGTAGCAGAGCGTGCGCTTGCCGAGTTAGACGCGTTTTATGCTCCTCTATGCTGATCAATGTTTTTTTCTCTTTTTTAGCACTTTTACACAATAATTGATATATGTGTTAAAAAATGATTAATATAAGTAAAATATACATATTTATCCGATTTAAAAATCGTGTTTTTATTTTAGCACCGTAAGGGAAAGGTTAATGTTGATATTGACCAATTTTTTAATCCTTATAAACATGCATTTTTTTTTTAACACAGGTAACAGATTGTCACAAGATAGATAATAGTCAAATCAGTGAAAATTCTTCAATGACCGGGGGTCCCCCGCACATTAATAATTTAAAATGAAATGACAATGGACAGGTCACATCGTTCGTAGGACAAATGCCAATTCTAATAGTATCCAGCAGTGGGAATCGGGAGAATCATGGGAAACACTCGGAGAGGCTTTCGTCCGGCGACACTGAAACGTGGACTCACCTGAAACTGACGCTCAGCTGCCGCGTGGCCTGCTGGTACTCCATGGTGCCGGTGTTGTTGAGGATCTCCCCGCTGGCCTCGCCGGGCCCCTTGCCGCCCGCTCCCCCGCCTCCCTTCTCGTTCTTCAGCAGGGCGTTGGCCTGGCTCTCGGATATTATCGTCACCTTTACCTGCGAGCGGGACGCAAAGCGTAAGTCGGCCGTCGGCTTCTGAACCGCGAGGGTTAAAATGGTCGGCACGGGACCGGATAAATAGCCAATTATCTAGTGATGGATTCGATTTTAATAATATGATTATTTGCCAAAGCCAAGTCAAATATTGTTAAATTTTTTTTTAATAATTCCGGAGAGTTCTACATACTGATTGATATTTATCAGATCGATGATAATACTTCATAGAAGACAATTAAATTAATTTTTTTTTAATTAATTGTTAAGAACACACTCTTATTGTGAAGTTGTAATTATTCAGAACAGACGCTCTGTGATATTTTAAATACTAAATAAATGTATTCATTAGAAAAATTACTGTCACTGTAGCATAGTTGGATAATGCACCTTCCCCGGTTTGGAAAGAGATCCAGGTCGGAATCCAGGTAGCGCAACAACAATATTTTTCGATAAAATTAATTTTGTATGTATATCTTTCTAATTAATACATTTAATTTGTTATTATTTTTTTAATAGTGTTTTCACAAATTTGATTGTTTGATGATGCACGGCAGACGTGTCAAAAAAATTGGCATCGACAATTTAATTTTGAGTCTCAATTTAAATCTCAGCACCGCGCGCACGCGTGTTGAAATTTTGCTCTCGAGACATAGGCAAGCGCCGAAACGCACTACAGACGGTAATACAACTCACTTGGGGCGGCGTCATGTGGACGTTGAGCTTCCCGCCGACGAGGAGCCGGACAGTCGATGTGAACCTGCGACGATAACAAGAGTTACGAGTTAAAGAAATGCCACGATTTGAGGACGCATCTTGGATTAACATCATGTTACATTTATTTATTTAACAAAAAAATATAATAATTTTTTTTTTTTTTAAATTTCATTAATTCATTTAATAATAAAATACATTTTACATTAGAAATGGAAAATAATTCAACCCTAAATTAGAAATAATAATAAAATTTAATTCAAAATTTTTAGAAAACCAACTTTTACAGATACTATCATATACAATGGAATCTAATCATCCATTGTCACACAAACATTCAGGGTTCCACTCCATGATACAATATTCCTATGTCAACATCCAATTTCAATATTGAATTGAATACAATTAAAAAAATAGCAGTTAATAACGGGTTAATACAGGTTTGATAGACATTATTTTCAAAATAAAGTAAAAGAACATAATAATCAATTTTTATATAAATCACAGATAAAACATAATGACAATAATAATTGGCGTAGGATTTTATACATAAATAACTTTTCGAAACCAATATCTAAACACCTGCCGCGAAACATTAGACCGGCATTTTATACAAATGATAGTATAGGAAATTTACTCATCAATACTAAAGACAGAGATAAATTTAACAATTCTGGTGTCTATAAGCTCAGTGCTGCATTTTATATTGGTAAAACGGTGAGAAATATTAATATAAGAGTAAGGGAGCATTTGAGATGTTTGAACAATAGTAGGTTTTCAGAATTTTCTAATCATTTGATAGAAAATGGTCATGGTTTTGATGAAACATTGGGATTGTCAATTTTGCATATAAACGGTGTTGGTCACAAATTAAATAATTTGGAATCGTTGGAGATAAATAAAGCGTGTAAAACTAATCAAAAAATTATAAACAACCAACTGAATTAAACTACGAGTCTCATTCTAAAATTATTCAACTAAATTTGTATTAAGTTACAATTTGAATTAGTTACTAAATTTATTTTTTAATAATTGTTGTTTTTTTAAAAATAGATTCTGGTGAAGAAACAATAATATATGTTTTTAGTTAGTATTGACATCCTGAAGAAGAACGAAACCGGTTGATGTATTTAAACTCAATTCAGTGGTTAATAGAACAAAGATAATACATAAAAGATAAAAAAATATATTATTGACATGTTTTTTTACACGCAAAATGCAACGTGTAAAAGTAAACATGTGAATTAATCTTTTGGCATTTTTTACAAAAATGCCAATTTTTATTATTCATTTATATCGGAAGTTATATATTAGATTTGACTTTTATTTTTTTTTAGTATTACTTATACAGGACCTTTAGACACATTTAAAACTGATAAAACTGAATGTTATTTGCCATAATTAAGACAATACAAGCATTATAAGAAAAACTGTGACCAATTGAATACATTTTCCGCGTGTCACAAAATTGCCTTAATATGGAAAATTCTTGAATGTGCAAAATATATTTTCTTATAATTAAATTCTCGATAGACTAATTCAAATGACAACGTATGTATTATTTCATTCTACAATATTAATATTCAGATTCACGTAACAAATAACATTTTTTAATATTTATAAGAAATTGAACTATTAACCTCATTTTAAAAGATGACGTAATTCGTTTAGAATTTCTCAAGTTTCAAATTGAAAAAATGAAATGCAATTTAAATAGTTGATATGTAATGTATTTACCTGGTGTTTGTCTTCATGACTTGCGGCGGCTGCTTCTCGATGACAAACGTGGAGGTGACGAGGGTGGACAGCAGCTGCGTGGCGCGCGCGCCGAGCGCCGGCAGCAGGTCCGGAACGCCCGGCGGCTCGAGCGCCAGACGCTGGCGCAGGCGCTCCGCCTCGCGCACCTGCTGGCGGCAGGACCAGATCACCTCCGCGAGGGACTCGCACCTGGGGACGGAACGGAAGCGGCACGTTGAAATGTGAAAAGGTCGCGCAAAGATTGACGGATTGCGAAAACAATCAATTAAACTCACCATTCTTGTATCGTGTCCAGGTTGGCGTTGAAGGCGGCTCCGTTACCGGCCAACTGTTGTTCTCTTTTCCATCTGAAATGAAAATTTGAAATTGATGAATGTGAAATGAACTTCGGTATTTTTTTTTTCTTCCGTAGGTGGCCATCGACACTATTATACTTTGGTACATTCGAAATTCCACTGATAAAACTGTTGTTACTTAATAAAACAGATGAAAAAGTAATTCAATTTTTAAAATGCACGAGTTAGATTTCTAGTCAGACTAGAAATGGCATTGAGTTGGGTGATGATATTTATTAGAAAGTACATATGTAAATCAATAAAAATTAATTTTCAAGTACATCCCACAGTAAACCCATTTCACTCTCTGATATCTGATAGTAAAAATGAAAATCGATGGTTAAATATAGCGGACTATTCACAGCTGATCCATGACTGATCCATGACTGATCCACAGCTAATATCCCGCAATTTTAGTGACGAGAGTTTGTCCGATGATGATGATCTCGTTGTTTAACATACATTAGCGCGTAATACGAAAAAATTTCACCACCAAAGTGACAGATTTGGAACGCAGGAGCGAATAAAGCATATTTCATGATTACAACACCCCGCAAAGGGTTTTTACTACGGGCGTTAGTTAAAAGTTACCACTGATCACACAGCCGGCCCTAAACGTTTGTAAACGCGGTGAAATGCCTGGCATCGTGTGCGCTATTTATGTACGTGGTCGTAAATCTTTTTTTTAACGTCCCTACTATAACAATTGTCTGAATGTGTCCGAACGGCGGCGTGGGAATTACCGTCATGGCTGGCACTATTTTAGAAATATTAAATTATACATAATATATTTATATTTATATAGAAAATTATTAATACCATCAAAGAGGAATTTTGCAATCAATAAAAAGATGCCGCAAATACAAGATCACTTAATAGTCATCTCGGTGAGTTGTAACACGGTGTAGAAATTTTTTTAACACAAGATAATAATACGAGTTCTACACACCTGATGAGCTCCTCGTCCAGAACTTTGCTCTGCAAACTGTTCAGGGCTTCGATGGTGTCCTTCAGCTTGTCCACCAGCGCCAGCCTCACCTGCAACAGGTGAGCCACCTGCGAACACGGGAAGCAAATTTCACGAAAACGATAAATGAAATATTTCGCCGTTTTAATTTTTTCACTCGCATAAAAAAAATCTAAATGCTAAATGTAACATATACAATATATGTTACTGTTTCCGATGTGAGTTTGTAATCTAACAATTTGACTCGACAACTTGTACGTGTGGAGAATGGTTATACAATTTCATTAGCATGAGACACCATTAGAAACGGAAGGAATCTGCATACATCTTCAAAATGTGGAGTGTATATTTTAACTCATTAAGGTCCCGACACGGTGCAGACGCAGTCTCGAAATTGTATAACATTGTAAACTCCACCATACACGTATAACCGCACCACCGGCTCGAGGTCGCTAATTGACTAGTCGGCGGCGAGGCGACGTGCATTATTTTCATTCAATAATTAATATTTATACATCAAATAAATATATGTCGCTAACGCTGAGGGTTTATATAAATTTTTGCATGATTCTAATTATTTGAAGTAAGAATTCTAATATTTTAATAGAGATATCAGTAAATTCATTTTTCAGTAGGCAAAAAGAAAAATAACATTTTTGTTCATTTTTTGTTAGGTTATAAAACTAAATTACATTATTCCAAGAATTGGAGCTAAGTTAGTTGCGTATATGACAGAGTATCCGAATACAGTAATAATTTTTATAACATAATATTAAAGCCTCAAGTAAATTACATTAAACTATGCGTATTTAAAAAATTAATAATTTTTTTGACAGTTTTCACTATTGTTGATTGCTCCAAAACGGTTAACACAGTCTGCTGTTGCATACACGGTATTTTAATAATACGAATTAAACAGTTTAACGCAAGAAACGTACCTTCTGATTGAGCACCTGCTCCAGCTTCTCCTTCTGCGCCTTCACTTTCACCTCGATCTCCTTCTGCTGGTGGCTGGCCGGCTGCGTGGCCAGGTGCTGGATGTGCGCTGTCAAAACCGCAACACAATCGTATAATACTCGACTTTTGTATTTTCATCGACGGAATCGTGCGGGGAACGGCGCCGCACTTTGAATGCAATAATTTCTAATGGAAATTTATCAGCAGAGACAAATCTAAGTAATTACTGTGTAATGGTTATGTTAGAATGTTGGATGGCCATGCTTCCGATTGGATCATATGTTGGGGCCATATTCATGTAATCTTATTGGAAGTGAACGGTCCTGAGTGTGTTGTACAATTTCAGAGCTAAGAACATGTAGAATCTTTGATAAAATGTTGTCGCTCTCGGAACTGTCGTGTAGATGTTCGTTGTTTGTCTTGTGTTGTGTCCATGATTTATTGCTTGGGGTGAGTTGTTGTAAGCATGGAAAAATTGGACGAGTTTCAATATAAATATTTGTTCTCTCTACATAAATACTCTTTAAATATCAGATCTGATGGATATTTAAAGGGATGACCATCTATTACCCTAAGAATTGTCTTTTGTGCCCAAACTAAAAGTACAACGATCTTAAGAGTTTGTAGTCAATTATACATTGTATTCCTTTAAAAAAGTAAATTAGTTTTCTCAAGCGTTTAGCTAGGTTTAATATACGTTCTTTCCAGTTAAGATGATCATCGATCAGTACTCCCAGATATAGAACGTATCTAGTCTTTTTTTATGCGTTTTCCTGCGGAACGTATCTACTGCATAAAAAGAGACCCCGAGTGTATTTTTGTACCTAAGAACACATATTCTTTGGTACGGTATAACGTGTGAATTTGGTGACGAGTACATAGCAGCGCAACATGTTATTTTAACCGTTTAAATGTGTCGTACGATATATAGTCGGTACATAGTGATTCGTTTGTAGGTAGAACAAATGAATAAAACGGTAGGAAAAATATATATGCAAATACGTGCAAGTGTTGATGGCACTGCAATTTATTTATGTTAATTAATAGATGATAATTATAATGTATTAAAAACACACATTGAATATCATTTCTTCTCAACATTAGATAAAATAAACAGTTTGTTCCTCAGTTCCATTAAAATCACACAAAATGAACCGTACATGGTTGTTTGGGTGACGTCTTCAATTGTGTACTTTGAAATATTGTGACGCGTCACTGTATCGGGGGGGAAAATCGATCCAAGGACATAGCAGTATAGTCAGCAGGTGATGAAGTGGAAAAATATTAATAAAACACTAAGTAATGTTCATCTTCAAATACGGCAATTTAGTTTGGTTACCGTTGAGCTTGGTGCACTCGTGGTACTGCAGCGCGAAAGCCTCCTGCTCCTGCTCCATGATGCGCAGCTCGTTGGCCGACTCCTTTGTCCTCTGGCGCAGCGATTCCATCTGCTGGATCATCTGCAGATCATACAGACACATGTAGCGCCCGTCCATTCACCCGGGACACCCCATCTCGAGTGATAGCGAGCGTTTTGTCCCGATAATTAAATATGTGAAAATAAAACGCTTGGTTTTCGATTCTACCTGTTTAATTTTATTTTTTAAACGCGTTTCGCCTTGCGAGAGCATTATTCTTATATTATAAAATTAAACAGTCGTATTTTTCTACACACCATTATATATATATATGACATTAAAATATCATCAGTGTTGAAATAAAATTGTCGCTTATGTCAAATAATCTTAAATAAAAAAATATAGCTGTCCTTCGGTATATATTAACGTTACAAGTTGTCGAGTTAAATTGATTGATAATACCCTTACATGGCGAAACGCGTCACAAACAAGTGTTGAATTTTCATATATGCGATATTTTATAATATTGAATCAAAACGTCGGTCTACGACTCCCGAAATGACAGTCGTCAAATATCAAGAGATGAAATGTGATTCAGAATAAAAACTGACCTCTGCCGTGGCCGTGGACTGGGCCAGGGCGTTGCCGGCCCCCTGGACGAACCTCATCTCGGTGGCGAGGCACTGCTTCACGTAGTTATATAGGTTGATGGGGTTGGAACTGCAACAGAGATAAAGGAATAATTTTAATAAAATAAATTTGAACATTCTTATACCGCACGCTCAAAATAACAAGGTGACAGCTGATATTCTGATATACAAAAATACGTATATATTGTAAAGCATCAAAGCAAACTGCCTCCAGATTTGGGCTAACCCCCATAATCTATCTGTATTCACATCGACACTCGTTGGCTGCAAACTGCGGCTCTTCGACGAATGGCGTGTTTAAAATATACACCTCTCTACGAAGGCAAAGTGTCGAAAAGATCAAGGTTGGTAGCCCATTAGTTGTCTCGTGACTTTATGCGCTTTTCAATCAGTGTTTAGAGGAAAGCAATTATCATGCCTCTCTACAAAGATAAAGGGTCGCATATGGATTGTGGTAACTATAGCGCTATTAGTCTACTAAGCACGGTGAGCAAACTATGTGGAAGAATTTTAATAAAAAGAACCAAAACGGTGACAAGGTGCCTTTGTGGGTGGAAGAGGATGCATGGATCAGATCTTTTCTCTACGAATGATGATGGAAAAGTTTTTTGTGCCTTCGTAGATCTGCAAAAGCCATATGATAGAGTTACAAGAGAAAGGTTATGGAATGTACTCTCTGATTATGGGGTGAATATACACGCAATCGCATCCCTATATGTAGGAAGTTCTGCATGTGTAAGAATCAATGGAACATTCACACCACGGCTGTCAAGCAGGGTTGTGCAATGTCTCCGTGGCTGTTTAACTTGTATGTGGATAACTGTGTGAAAGAACTGGAATGTATTAATATGGGAGCAAAAATTGACAATTTGATTGTATGTTGTTTATTGTAGTGCAGAACTAATGACGAATAATGAACAAGAACTACAGCGTATTATTGGCGTAGGATTTTATACATAAATAACTTTATGAATCAAATATCTAAACACCTGCCACAAACATTAGACCGGCATTTTATACAAATAATAATATAGGAAATTTACTCATCAATTCTAAAGAAAAAGATGATAAATTTAACAATTCTGGTGTCTATAAACTTAGTTGCAAGGATTGTGCTGCATTTTATATTGATAAAACGGTGAGAAATTTTAATTAATAAGAGTAAGGGAGCATTTGAGATGTTTGAACAATAGTGGGTTTTCAGAATTTGCTAATCATTTGATAGAAAATAGTCATGGTTTTGATACAAAAAAAAAAAATTGGGATTGTCAATTTTGCATGTAAACGGTGTAGGTCACAAATGAAATAAATTAGAATCGTTGGAGATAAATAAAGCGTGTAAAACTAATCAAAAAAATTATAAACAACCAATTAAATTTAACAAAGAGTCCCATTTTAAAATTTTTTCCTAAAAATATTTTTCGAAACCGGAAGATGTATTTAAACTCAATAAGTGGTTAATAAAACAAAGTTAATAAATAAAAATAAGAACTACAGAGTCTAGTGAGTAGAATGTACGATGTATGCAAGGAAAGCGACCTCATGATGTATGTCAACAAGTGGAAAGTGATGGTATTGGAGAAGGAGGAGCTAAATACTTGAAGGTGATGAATGTTTGAAACAAGTAGATTTGATAGAAACGGAAAGGAGGGTGACTGCAGGGAATGAAGTGAACTGTGCTTTGAATGCAATTATATCTAACGGGAACTTGTCAACCGAGGCAAGACTAGCGGTGCACAATGGAGTCCTGGTACCGATACTGGTGTACGGAAGTGAGGCCTGGAGCTGGCAGAAGACGAATGAAAGTAGACTGATTGCAGTGGAAATGAGATCACTCGGGCATACATGTGCAAATCTATTTATGACAGAGTAAAGAATGAAGAATGTAAAGCTGATGTTAGTATAGTCAGTAAGATTAAGAAAGGATCACTCAGGCGGTTTGGTCACATGAAACGGATAAATGAGGAGAGAATGAAAAAGATATATAATGTGAGTGTTGATGGGACCAGAAGTAGAGGAAGACTTGGCACGACCAGGTAAACCAGACGGTCCTGTTAGAAGCCTCAACAATCGGCGAGGTTGTATGAATATGAACAGGGTGAAAATTGTGTGTCAGGACAGAGGAGTGTGGCGCTCTATCCTCCATGCCTATCACCACGGGGAAACGGCGTAATGGTGAGTTAGTTAATTAGTTATGATATATAGTTTCATTCGGTAAGCTTAGTTTTAACAGACTTCTAAATGTGATGTCCTTGGGATGGTGTGGTTGTGTATGAGTGCCGCACCGCCGTTGCGTGTATGTGTGGCCATAAAGACGGCGCGCGCATCTCTTTGCTTACGGTCCATCAGCTTAATTGTTTGACATACGAGTGATATACCTTATACGAAATTGTAGCTTATTGTAATAAAAGATTAATTATTACATAATCTATTTATTGGATTTTTCGTATGAGGTGTACACTAAAGCTGTACTAGAAATCAGTACGTAACACTAGATTAAATCATTGCAATGCTGATATTTGGCCCTTTTGACTAATGAGTTTGCCGACCACCGGTTTAGAATATTTATGGGCGAGATCCCTGACAAAATGTTCAAGGAATATATTATACCGTATAGGATTTCTACAATATCATGTTAAGCTTTGAGTCCCGCATACTTGGTAATAAATATTTAAATCTAACAAAAAACAGTCTAGCCGCTGCAAACTCTACGACCTTTAAATTATTGTATTCAATATATTATTTGAATCGAAATAATCACATAATTATGAATTTTTACAAAACGTTATTTACATAATTGACATGAGCCTTGAATAAGAAGTGTACAAACATAATATATATAAATTTACGGCATTATATCCTCAATACTTGCCCTCCAAGGCCAACGAGTTATGATACGAGAGAACCAATATAACGGTCAAATTAAATTGCTAGGAACTCACCTGTAGCGCTGCCTGAACATCTTGGCGGCCTCCATCAGCTTGATCTTGTTGAGGAACATGTCCTCGGAGCTCAGGGAGGCGGCCTTCAGCTCCAGCTCCTGGATCAGACCCACTACCAGGCTGGAGATGTACTGCTCGTGCTGTGGGTTATCCACCTCCATCTCGGTCCTGAAGGTGTGATCATGTTATAACACCGTTTCATATAAAAAATATTACATAGTTTTATTGAATATAGAGAAATAATATGGGGCAGCGGTGTGTCGAAAATAAATGCTATTTTTTCATAAATTTTTATTATAAATCCGCTAGCTTAGTCGAATAACCAGGGCGTCCACTCGTAAAGACAGAGTGAAGATTTTTAAATCCTGGAACCTGGAGCTGTTCAGGACCTTCGTGAGGATGTGGGTGAGAAATCTTGGGTCGACCTTCTGCGGCAGAAATCTGATTGGCCTGCCAGTCGACCCCCTATTGTGCTGTTGCCTTTGTTAATATTGTATTATTATTCTGTGCATTGTATATTTTAAATAATAAAGATTTTTTATATGGGGTGATAGGTATGTGTAGTGAGGGATGTATTGATTGGCAGCAGTGCGTAATTGCTTGGACGCTTACGTCACGGTCGCCTGTTTAGCATAAAAAAATGCCAACCTGGCGGTGAATGAGTAAGACTAATATTTGCTTATAAAACAGTCCTGGGTTTCAGGAGGTGGCGCCATTCAGTAGGAACGGCTTGCGCAAGGCGACGATGACTTACCACATATTCTCCTCGATCCACGAGGCCATGAAGTGGCGCACCTCGATGGGGAAGTGCTCCCCGTAGATAGCCCGGATCTGCTGCAGGCTCTCCGCCGGCAGCTGTTGAGCCTTGGCCCACAGGGACATGATGCCGGTCTCTCCTGAACACGGACACAAAATAAATATACACACGAAAATTAAACAATATGATAACTCAATCTCTAAGACTTCAACTAGTGCGTGCTTCCAGAATTGACGTGGACCCCCGCCGTCAATGTCGCACGCAAAAAAGAGCAATGGAAAGAACTATGTTTGGAATATTCACAAAAGTTCAAATTCTCACAGATTAATACGGACCTTTGTACAATGTGTTCTAGTTTAGACTGCCGGCGCAAACACAGACTGTCGGGATCAGAAGGCTGCCCAAAGAAGGCGCCCCCACGCACGCACTGGTCTCTGGTAGCTCAAGCTGCAACACAGTCACAGGGTTATCGGTCGTGCTGACGCAAGACAAGTTTGGCAATATATTTTTAACGATTATTTAAAACGATCATTAACGATGTGACTATTTAAAAAGATGAAATAACGTAATACGAGTGATTTAAATTAAAGTAAAAAAAAAATTATCTGAATATTAAACATTCATAAATTTGCAGAAACAGATGGTCTGTGGCTGTCGTCACCTTAAATGCGTATATTTATACGATCTCGGTACAGATACTAACTTTATTTCTACACTAACAAATGGCGGAGGATTCTATATAAATATTTATAAACGCCATCATCATAAACTTGTTCACTCGTATGATGCCGATATTGTGCAGCTTCGTAACCGCCTATATGTCGGAGCTTCGTAACCGCCAATACAAGAGATGTCGGATTGTCAGTGTTAACAAAAGAATTAGCGACAAAATTACGATAATTTTGGGTAGTTTAATCGAAATTAATGAGTATCAATATATTGGCAGGAAATTAATGAGTATCAACATATCAGCAATAATTGTGACGCATGTCACGCATACAGTGGACGGAGAGATGCAAGAATGTCTCCATTCTGTAGAACTGAACATCGAGGACAGACTCAATCATTTGCCTGAGACGAATCCTTCAATTTTTCGCGCGGTGGGCAGCGTCAAGGAACGGAGAGGAAGAGATAGATCCCCATCCGTTGGACTGATTAAGGTGTTAGAAATTCTTATTATGCCATCTAGATACAAACATTCTCCAGTTAGAAATATGCAATCATCTGTGTCTTCAGCAGAATGACATCATAGCCGGACTAAACTGGTCGAGGATTGATGCGTGATGTTCGGAATGAGATCCAATTATTACATCATTCTTATCAAGATTGAGGGTTGCATGCCACTGTTTTCAGATTTCACTAATCAGATACTCAAAAGAGACTATCTTGGGTATCAGAGAGGAGGGAAAGCAGACAACGGAAGATGTAGTGATCCACGTAAAAACTAGTCTTAGATTTGCCCTTTCGGCAATGCTCTCCGCTTTGCTAAATGCCGGGAATAATAGAGAAGAATTATAGAAGTCAATTACAGTTATTAGATATATAAGGAAGATGTTTGATGTTACAGCATCAAACAATGCTGGTTCACACTCTCGTCTATCATGTACACAACGGAGACTTGGACAGTCTGCAATAGCGACGAGTGGAAAATATACACCTGAGAAATGTATTGCCGGACAATATTACGTATTCCGTGAACAGCACGGTGCACAAATGACTCGAACCTGTAACACAAGCTACATGATATGACAGCCTACAAAATGAACTGATCCTGGATCTCGGAGCCAGCTGCAAGGGCCACTTGTGTCAATACTAACACGAAGAAAGAACACTTCTGTGCGGAAGATTGATTGTCGATCAGAAGATTACGACGACTCTTGATGTAGAATGCCCATCCCAAATATTATAGACAGCCATCTCAAGTACGTGATTCATCTAAGTAACTCTTATCTCCAGATAAACTGATTATCTAAGTGAATATTCTTTCATTTACAAAATATGTATTTTTAGATTTGAATAGTTTTCTGAGGTTAGGCGACGTCGCGTTCTCCGATACGCGGCGAAAATGTTGACGGGCTGACGCCGTTCGCGCAAGACCAATATTTACCTTGTGACAAACTATAGCAACAGATGTTTCGCACCGAAGCCATACAAAAAAAATAAATAACCGCACGATTCACAGGCAAGTCCGCCGATATCGTACACAAGGCGTGCGCATAACTCCGGCGACACAAAACGAACAGAAGACGCGAGCCTGCCGCTTTCTTGGACACTCCTAACGAAATTGCGTCTCACTGTCGAGCACGATCGCGGATATCACTTCTCCACGCCGACTGGGGCATCGTTCGGCTTTTTCGGGCTAGCCCAGGAGAGTCGGCGTGTTGCCATGGGAACAGAGGTGCTCTAGATCGCGGGCCCAGAGTCCTACCTGTATCGAACGAAACGCCATGCGCGAACTTCCGAGAACCTGACAACCGACATACCACCACTGCGGCCGGAAAAAATAAACTCGCCGATAACAGCGCGTTCCTCGCGCACTCCGCCGTGATACGACTTACTTTGGCATCCAACGGGTTTGCGAAACGCCTCTTTCGACTTCCACGCGGCGCTATCACAGCTTTTTCATGTCAAAACGACGAATAAACACAAACTTTTCGAGCACGCTACGGAATGACCACAGAACGACTTCTGAGAAATCCGCCATTTGTAAATTACAAATTTACCTGTCACGTGACACCGGTCGTCCGCTGTAGAAAGGCGTTCGCCGTCTGTTCCCCGTCTCGCTCGCACGCCTCGTGCTAGTGGCGCAAAACGACAGGCACGTATGTGCGAGCGCATCAAAAAATCAAAAAAAATCTACGATTGTGGCCCGTCCGCGTCGAGACAAATGACGGGCTACAAAACAAAACCAAAAGGGACAAAACAATTTCAACAGCTGCGCGTCAATTCGTGACGAATAATAATCACAAACACGTTTTTACAAAGTACCTTACACCATTTCAAAATTTGTTTCTAGTGTTAGATTTGACGTCCGTAATTAATACAAGATCGGAAAAGTATATCTGTCTCTATCCGTCATCAACGTGTAGGTTGATAAAAAACGAGATAAATCATTTAGCATTGACTTTCGATAATTGCACGGAACGCGTGAAAGGTAAATTTTGTGAAAGGATGAGGATAAATAATGGTTTAAAATGTATAATGTAAGAACAATCGAACATTGGACGTGTGTAATGGCCTGAAGTGGCCATTTAAAGCGATAGAAAACATTTCGGTGGCAAATTTAAATATGATGACAAGGCTGAAAGATACCGCCGACGGCCGCGCGGCTCAGGTTCTTGAATGATTCATTACTTCTCGGAAATGGCGGTTGTTGGTGGTCATATTGATTATATTACACACCAATTCTAAAAGAAAAAACACCCAGACCGTAGCCCCACTCGTCTTATCATATTCAAAATTGTAATAGTTATACAGTAGTGAGGAGATAATACGCTACTCTCGACTCGCTGGAGTGATTGTGATTGGTATTCGATAATAGCAGCGATTGGAAACTGTGACTGATCACAGTTTCTGATATCGCAACACACAAAATAAATTTAAAAAAACATAATTTTGAACGTATTTATTTGCGTAAATAGCATATTACTTTTTTATTGGACTTTGGTTCAGTACCGGGTCACTTCGGACCCCTTGCTTCTTCATCATCTTGTATGCCAGAATGGCCTGAATTTTTTTATTATTATTCTGCAAACACGGGGCGTGAAACTGCTAGTTGGCTCAGTGATTTGTATCCTCGAAATGAGGAGAGTTCTGGGACGTTTAATACGCGAGGGAACTGTTATATCGCAATTAGATAGTGCGGTTTCAGTGCTGGGGGACGTCAGCATATAAACGCTTGTAGATTTGTTTGATGAACTCTTTTACGGGGATAATGACGGAATCGCGATGTAATTGCGTGACTCTTGGCCGTCTGGGGGCGCCCGGTGTTGATCGGACGATCTTATTCTGGAAAGTCTGCAGATTATTCATGGCCCCAGACGGGGGCTGCGTACGGGAGTATCGGTCTTAGGATGGCCTTGTATACGAGGAGGTTGTTGTCAACGGCAAGTTTGCTGTTCTTGCCTAATAGTGGATACATTGTTTTGCTCTACGTGAGATTGGAATCCAGCGTAATACCAAGGTACTTGATGTCACTGGTCCAGGGGATGTTCTCTCAAAACATTTTTATGTTGGGTTTATGGCGTTTGGTTCGAGGGCGCCTTCTTGAAAATAGAACGGCGGCACTTTTGGAAGAGTTGATTTCGACTCGCCACTTCTTGCACCAATTCTCTAAGAGGGTGGCTTGTCTTTGGATGCGGCGGTTTTTCTGATGTTGGTAAGTACGCGGTATCGTCGCCGAATTGGGCGTATGTCGTGGGAGAAAACGATAAATAGGAAGGGTGACATTATGGCGCCTTGCGGTACTCCTGCTAATAGTAGAAAATTACTGTACATACATACATATATCTACAAAATGTAAAATAAAAATACAAACTTAATTACCAGTAAGTGTGGCGCTAGTCAAATGATAATCGATTTAAAATCAATAAAATTTTTAACAAAAAAAAAAATCACGATATTCTCAAATATTCAATCACTGACAGTGAGTGTGACTCAAAATATCAGTGATTGATTCATGATTCGTGATTTTGAGCTCATTACTATTATATATACAACGTCATTTGTACGCAGGGCTGAATAATGGCTCAGCCATCTCAGGTACTCCCTCATGGCCCGCGTCCACGATAATCGTGTAGAAGAACATCAAGTGATTTATAATTTTCATTTAAAATAGTAAATGGCATACTGGACGCCCCTAATTTAACTGAACTGATTGTATACCACGTTCCTGCGCGGAGTACCAGGTCGTCCGAAGACTTCACAGGCTTGGGAACGATTTTGGTCTTGTAGATATATTCCGATACTCAAAGAGTAATGTTTTTGACGCTGTTCTGAGTCAAAGATACAATTGATTTAGATACTGGGCCATTCTGTGTCAAACCTAAAGTTTTATTGTTTGTTTTTCTTAATATATAATTGCACAATATTTAGCTAATCAGAAATCATCAAAACACCCTGTACTGCATCATCTAGTGGGCTTAAATCTGGCCTGCTCGGTGGCCACACGCCTGGCGAGATGAAATTAACATCCTCACGACGAAGAACGTTGATTGTATTTCTGGCCGTGTGAGATGGAGCTCCGTCCTGCTGTAATGTCTAGTTATACTCTGATCATTTCCCTAGCACCCCGACGCTTTTCAATTGGCAAATTTTCGATCAGAATACGGTCTTCCGCGGTGATTTACGTCGTTCCGGGCGACAATTTGAAAAAACAAAATATAAACAATGGGAAAATTAATAATAATTAAAGATGGCGACGGAAAATTCTTGAAGTAAAACGTAAAAATGTATTATATTTAAGCTATTGTTGATATAGTTCAACTAATTTTGACGCAATTATATCACATTTTACGAAATGTTCTCACTTTTTTTGTGGCCACCCTGTATACGTAATAAAGAAGAAATAAAAATTAAGAAAATATCTATTATATAAAAAATTAATATTTAAATGTGATGCCTAACAAAATGTTAAGTAAAATAAATACATTTTTCGTCTGCCGCTTAATTGATTGCCTTGCATTCGCAACACCTTAAATTTATTTCCGGATTTCCCAGTAATTTCGATTTCGAGTAATTTTTATGTGAAATTATGACGAAATAATTTTGTTGGTCACCTGGTTCTCGTCATGTCCGAGTTCGACTATATCAGCTCTGGTGCCACGCGGCGCAGTCCACTCCTGACGACTCACCTATTTGGCCAGCCACCCGACCGCTGCGCTCCCAAGTGTCAATATCTTCAGTATGAATAGTCTACCGAAATATCTACCGGGCGGCTTGAAAACAGATATATTTTAATTTATTAATATTAAAAATATTCAATTTCAATAATCAGTGGATATATATATTTTAACATTAATTTCTTCTCTATGAGAGTAAGACTCGTGTATAGAGAAGGAGTATATTCGAGTTCAGTTAGTCTGTGTACATATTTTTTTACTTCAGTTACAAATTTACGATAGTCCGTAATTTTTCTAATTGTGATGGGAAGATTGTTAAAAAATTTGACGCCTTGATAAATATATCGCGGTATATTTAAGTTTTGGGATATCAATTGGATCTCCATATCTTGTAGATTGGAATTAGCTTCTAAAATTTAATTGATTTTTAATTTTGAAAATTTGAATTATTTAATTTTTATTCGTATTAAATACGATGTACACGGTGTGCCGTTAGAAACAGGACAGAAAAAGTTCTATATGTCTCATTTAAAGGGTCCTCGCTGGGAACTTTCATTCTATATGGCCATCCTGCGCCTCTATCACCTCTTCGATCATCTTTAACATTTGTTTCTTCTCTATGAGAGTATATTCGAGTTCAGTTAGTCTGTGTACATATTTTTTTTACTTCAGTTACAGATTTACGATAGTCCGTAATTTTTCTAATTGTGATGGGGAGATTGTTAAAAAATTTGACGCCTTGATAAATATATCACGGTGTATTTTAGATTTGGGATATCAATTAGATCTCATACTTGGATAGTCTTTTTTTCTTTTAGAATAATTTTTATTAACATTTTTTGAATTTTTTGATTCTAATTGTGACATTGAAGTTTTATACGCTCCTCCCCATCCGATAATACCGTATCGCAACATGTGACTGTACAAACGCGTAATATATTAAAATATGTAGGCAGTTTTCCTTATTTAGTTAGTGAGATTAGTAATATGTTCTTTCCGTTTGAGATTGTTATCTATTATGGTTTCAAGGTACTCGATGCAGTCTTTGTCTTCAGTTGATGGACATTGGTCAGGAGAGTTTTCTGGAGTACAGGCCTCGGTGGGAATTTTAATATGAATTTGGGTGTTTTGTTCCTGTTGAATAGCAAATCGTACAAAGTATATTTTATCGGTATTAATTGATAGTAAGTTATCATCTGTACACTTTTTTATGGTATCAAATCCTCATTTGCCGATATATTATATACATATATGTATCGTCTGCACAAGATATTACTTTGCCATGTATAATTTATTAATTTTTTTTATTTATCGAGTATAACTTAACTCGTTCCCCGCGGGTGACTCAAACACGAGTCGCCGTGTCGCCGTTCACACGCGCAGAGGAGCGGTTAAAATCGTATCAAAATTATTTGTAATCTTTACACTACCGACATCGCTCGCCGCTAATGCGTGCATACGCGCTGAGGAGCGGTGAAAATCGTACCACAGTTTTATTTATTATTTTATTAGTAACTATATAATACAATGTAAAAATCAGTTTGGACTGTGCCCGTCTCGCTAGAGATGTTCTGTGTCGAGACGGGCATAGTTTACAAGCATTGTTAAATTGATTAGAATTACATTTATTACTATATAAAAGGTGTATATGAAGAACTATTTTAAAATGGACTTAATTTTTGTAGCAATAATTAATATAGGTACGAGTCAATATGTTTGGGTGAGTGCACCGATACTGGCTCTACCAAGTTTTAATATATAGTTTCACGTTCTCGGGACAATTCAATTGATTTAAGTCTTTTAGCATTCTATTAAATAAATAGTTGAGGTCCAAAATATCTGTAGTTCCTTTGACCGAATGCAGTATGCGCTCTCGGGGTCTGTAGGCTATTTGTATTTGTCCGTGTGGAAATTAATGTTTTGAGTTGTTTTAAAATGTGTCTGTTTGTATTTATACATGTTATATATAATTATTTGTAATCTTTACTCTACCGACATCTGTCGAGGATTATTAACCATCTTATAAACAAACACTAAATAATAAAAGTCCTCGTGTCATCCGGTGTCGCTTAGAATGTGATGCGTTTCAAACTATACAGTTAGATTCAATATCAGTACTTAAAAGCTTGTAAATAGCGTGCATCAGTGTCAGAAATCAGATCACCACTTGACTCTAGTACGTATGAATATCACCACTGTTGTGTTCTCTCGTGGATTATTTTGTAATTATGGCTCAGATTTCTGTATTTGTTTATGTTCGTGAGGATACTTCAGAACCTTTTAAAAAAATTATTTTCTTCTCGAAATCCGATAGTAAAAACGAGAATCGATAATTAAATATGGCGGACTCTTCACGGCTGTTCCAAAAGTCAACTGACACATTAATAGTTAGTAAGTTGCACTATACGACAATGAATCATCCAATATCCGCGATGAGAGTTCGTCCTTTGATGATATCCTTGTTTAATATACATTATTATGCATAATACGAAAAAACTTTCACCACCAAAGTGACAGATGTCAAAAAAATCCATAGATAATGCATAAAATAAAGCCTGTTTCGTGATCACACGAAACAGGCTTTATTTTACACCTATAGACATCTCCATCTACGCTTTGACAGTAGTAAATTTGACGTGTTTAATGATTTTAATTACGGTCGAAAAAAGTTACTACTGATTACACAACCGGCCCTAAGTGCACTGTTTTTAACCATTCGGTCGCCCGCACGCCACTTTCGTCAGAGGCGGTATTTTGTTAGGCCGGCATTTTGAAAGTTGCCCAATGGCGGCTGTTTACCAATAGACCTTCTGGACACTAGTGTCGGCTACAAATTACGGCTTTATTATTATTGGATTATTTTTATAGCACACTATTATAGATAGTTTTGAGATTTTGATCTGGTGATGAACCGGTGACCTAACGGAGTATTCTAATGGCTCTCTCTCGCACCTCTCGCGTCATGGACTGGGTGAATTTCTGCCTGACTGTGACAGAGTTCTGCGACTGCGACACGTAAATGTGACGTTCACCCTCCCCGTTTTGGGGGTGTGCATGATTTCTGTACGTCCTCTCTGAATTTAATGTTGTAAACACGTCAGATACGATGATATCGGAGCCAACTGTGATGGTATTATAATGATAATTACCTAATATAGTAAAAAAAAAATATATATATATAAATATATAATTATGACGAATCGAAACGATTCGGGATCCAATGTCAATAAATAACTAGAGAGAATCTATGACATACAACTAATCTTCGTAGTACCCCGTGTACTCACCATGTGTCAGAGATTATCCGCTCATAGCGTATTTTTAATCTCCCCAGCAGTAGTTAAAACTGAAAAAAATATCAGTAGAACACATTCTTATTGTGAAGTGATATTTTAAATATGAATTAAATATATTAATTAGAAAGATATACAATTTTATTCTAAAAATATTGTTGTTGCGCCACCGCCATTCGAACCTGGATCTCTTTCCAAACCGGGGAAGGCGCATTATCCAACTATGCTACAGCGGCAACGGCAACATTGACACAACTTGATTTTATATGTATATCTTTCTAATTGATATATTTAATTAGTATTTAAAATATCACAGAGCGTCTGTTCTGAATGATTACAACTTCACAATAATAATGTGTTCTCCTAATAGTACATTTTTTTACTGGCAATGACTACGGATCGTGTACAGACGGAGCGCAATCATATGATGGGGTTTCAATTGCATTGCAGTATCGGCGCAGCAGCGTCGCTTCATTACTTAACAGACATGTGTATTCCTGAATGTGTGTTCTTTTTTTAGTAGCGCCGTGCGTGACGCCACGACCGCGAAGAGGCGGTATTCTAAACAGTTACGGAAGTGCAGTGATATCTTCACATCTTTAGTTTTTCACTGAAAGGATCTTACATGTGCACCGAGTTTGCAGCATCAGAAATATTTTCGTTTTTATTTCAGTACCGCGAGGGAAAGGTTGAAACATTGATTAAATTTTGACTTTTGCACGCACGAAGCCCCTCCTGCAAAACGACATCGATAGATAGACGGAGCGTCGGCCGCCTTCAACGCGCCTGACATTTGACACGTCGTGTGTAGACTGTAGAGCCAAGACTACGCGGCATAGTTGAAGGAAAAAATAAAGAATATGTAACGATAAATAATCGGAGAAAATTTGAAATAAACTATTCTGTCAATAGACCGTCTCTGTCATTTGAAAATGTCACCCGACAGTAGCCGAGCCAAAAATGCCTTCAGTTTGGAACTGGCTCGCGACTCGGAGACATCTCTCGGCCCCTAGAATAGATCGAAAGCATTTTAAAAAACATAGTTTGTGTTCCATTTTCAAACGGCTACAATTCCGTTTTTAAATTATTAATTTTTGATATTTTTAAATGTTTAAAATTAGATTTAATCGTCACTCCGATAGAATTACTGTGACATGTTTTGTGAAGTGTGAACCTTTTGAAATCAAAAACGCGTGTATTTTTCGTCGCTTTTTAGACTCGTGTTGTCGGTTAGTAGAATCAGGATCGTGTGCGTTGAGCTTAGCGTCGTGCACAACACGTCTCCGTTCCTCCCGGTCTTGAGCAACGTTTAAAGAGGACCCTGTTAACTCCTTTATTGAGCTTGTCCAACACCTTATTCTTGCGTCGTATTCATTAGCTGTGGCTAGCATCCCTCTGTTGGCTGGCCAAGCATTGGGTGAATATATTAAAAATGTAAGCGAAAAAATACACATAAAAAATGATCAGTTATTGCACTTAAGCTTCCGTGTTGTTTTCTGATTAATATATGCCGGCAGTGGTGCTCGGGTACAGCGCCGGTCCTAGCGTTTGTGGCGAAATTTTTCTGACTGCACCCATCGTTGATTTAAAGAGAATGGTGAAAGTATTGAACTATTCTTGCAGATTCCTCAATTACGACGTCCTTCTGAGATCGATCTTGAGCTGATGATAAGGTGGAGAGCGTTGTATAACACGTATCTCCCAAGTTTCACTTCACACGGGCTAAATATTTCAATTTCCGAATCTTCACTGAGGTGATCCTTTTTTAACGGCACCCATTGTGACACTGCAGAGTTAGCTGCCACTGTTCAGGGCAACACTACAGCGGAGACGTTTGTGATGATGTTTGAAGAAGCAGAAGACGGCTCTTCTGTATCTACAGGGTGGCCCAAAAAAAAAAAGAGAAGAGAACATTACGTAAAATGTGATATAATTACATTAAAATTAGTTTAATAATTTACTTACTTACTTATATTATGTTTTGTTTCGACAATTTATGGGCGCCATTTGATTGTCCGGAATGACAAAAATCACCGCAGAAGACCGTATTCTGATCAAAACTTTGCAAATTGAAGAACTTTGGGGTGCCAGGAAAACGATCAGAGAGTTTCAAAACAAAGCCTGGAGTATAGCTAGACATTACAGCTGGACGGAGCTCCATCTCACACAGTCAGAAATACAATCGACGTTCGTCGTCGTGAGAATGTTAATTTCGTCGAACAGGCCAGATTTAAACCCACTAGATTATGCGATATGGGGTGTTTATATGATTTCTGTTTAGGTAGATATCTCACTTTTTTTGAGCCACTCTGTATATGACGCTAGTCTCGCTTTTCTTGTATTATGTATTTTGTAATACTGACCTTTTTGTTTTTTTTATTTCTGCGCCCTTGGGCCGGCCCTGCTCGCGTAGATAATGTACTCCCTAGTTGCCCCTCTGTCATCCGTACTGTATCTTAGCATTATATGTGGTTAAGGGTGTAATGATGGACGTACTGGTTGGCGACCGTCGTTTCGACACTTAGGCGCTCTGCTGCGTTGCACGGGGCCCGGGTTAGCGGTGGGTCCTCTCGCTGCTAGTCACGATATTCTCCTTCCTTCTCTGCATTATAAGGTGCAAGATCTCGATATTGAAGTTATCTTTAGTCTGAACATCTTCAATCGTGACTCCATCTATCCAGATCATTTTGAAATCCTTGCAAGTCGAAAATCTCAATCGTACACGTGGACCAGGACACTGAAAGGCTCTCTCGATGAGATGGTAGATTTGATTCGATGGCACTCCTGAGGTTTCCAATTTTGCTCGACCGAGAGCCTCGGCAATGACGAGTAGATCTCCTAATCCACTTCGTTCCGTGCAAAATTAAATAAATCAACTTGAAATACGTACAGAAAATTTTTATTTATAGTAAAAATATTTTATTAGGAGAACACATTCTTATTGTGAAGTTGTAATTATTCAGAACGTAGAATATATTAATTAGAAAGATATACATATAAAAATGTTGTTGTCGCATCACCTGGATTCGAACCTGGATCTCTTTCCAAACCGGGGAAGGTGCATTATCCAACTATGCTACAGCGGCGATATTTTTAGCGACCAATTTTCGAACCTTTTGATACGAATACATTTAATCGTTCCGTTATTTGAAAGAGCCATCTGCCTTATTTTTACCTTTGAGTAATCTGACAGCAGACGCCAGAATTATCAATTCATTTTTATTAAATTTTGGACACTCAGATACAACTTTATTATTAGGAGAACACATTCTTATTGTGGAGACGGTCTGTGATATTTTAAATATGAATTAAATATATTAATTAGAAAGATATAGATATAAAATCAATTTTATCAAAAAATATTCATTTTTATTAAATTTGAATTGATAATTCTGGCGTCTGCTATCGGATTACTCAAAGGTATTTGAGATACTGTAAAAATAATGTAGATGGCTCTTTCAAATAATGTATTCATATCAAAAGGTTCGAATATTTGTCGCTAAAAATATCGTCGCTGTAGCATAGTTGGACAGATAGAATTGATTTTATATGTATATCTTTCTAATTAATATATTTACTTCATACTTAACGATATCTTTCGAGTTGATTAATTTAATGTACGTTCTGAAATCTGCAATTTTACAAGAATAATATGATAAATATTATTTTATCCGTGCAATACAGCAGTCATCCGGGCTACGAATCTATTAGGGCCGTGCGAAATCGATCAAGTATCTTTTTAATGTGATAATGGCGGTGGATTTGAAGTTCTCCAAGTTCGACAGCACTCCGTGGGGCTTCCGGCTGACTGGCGGAAGCGACTACAACCTCCCTCTGACAGTCGTGAAGGTAAACAGCTCTGTCAATAATTGTTTTTTTTTTCTCTTTAACACAATTTTTAATAAATCCTCACATTAAACCAAGTAGAGTACCATAATTTGTGCCAACATAATATACATTTCATTACATATTCATGGTGCTCGGATTATTCCGGATACTAAGTATTAAATGTATATATATATATATATATATATTATTAAGGAAAACACATTCTTATTGTGAAGTTGTAACTATTCAGAACACAGCTCTGTGATATTTTAAATATGTTAATTAGAAATATATACATATAAAATCAATTTTATTTAAAAATACTGTTGTCACGCCACTCTCTTTCCTAACCGGGGAAGATGCATTATCCAACTGTGCTACAGCTACGATATTTTTAGCGACAAATTTTCGAACCTTTTGATATGAATACATTTAATCGTTCCATTGTTTGAAAGAGCCATCTGCCTTATTTTTACCTTTGAGGAATCTGACAGCAGACGCCAGAATTATCAATTCATTTTTATTAAATTTTGGACACATTGATACAACTTTATTATTAGGAGAACACTTTCTTATTGTGAAGTTGGAATTATTCAGAACAGACGCTCTGTCATATTTTAAATACTAAATTAATGTATTAATTATAAATATATACATATAAAATCAATTTTGTCGAAAAATATTGTTTTTGCGTCACCGGGATTCGAACCTGGATCTCTATTTCCAATTGTGTTATAACGCCAGTATTTTTCATGACAAATTTTCAAACCTATATGTTACACCTTTTCAAATGAATACACCTGTCGTTCCATTATTTGAAAGCCATCTACATTACTTTTACAGAATCTCAAACACCTTTGAGTAAACCGACTGCAGACGCCAGAATTATCAATTCATTTTTATTAAATTTTGGACACATTGATACAACATATATTATTAAGGAAAACACGGATTGGAAATAGAGATCCAGGTTCGAATCCCGGTGACGCAAAAACAATATTTTTCGACAAAATTGATTTTATATGTATATATTTATAATTAATACGTTAATTTAGTATTTATTGTATATATCTTTCTAATAAATATATTAGAAACATTTTCAGATTTAGGCGCCCTTTCAAGGCGCGCCATTCGTGGCGGGCACGCAGGGTTAGGTCTAATTTTGGCGACGCTCGGTCGGATCGTCGGTAGTGTTGTAAATGTCAGCTGATTTCAGTCACATTTTGGCATTGCTCTTTGATCGATTTATGTTCCGCTGCGAGTGTACTTACTTACTTACTTACCGTCACGCCGTTTCCCCGCGGGGGTAGGCAGAGAGGATAGAGCGCCACACACTTCTGTCCCGACACGCAATTCTCGCCTCGTCCACGTTTATAATACATCTTCTCATACAAGCTCGCCGACTGTTGAGGCTTCAATCAGAACCGTCCTCTGGTTTACCTGGTCGTGCCGAGTCTTCCGCGGACGTCCTCTATCTCTGGTGCCATCGACACTTGCGTCATATATCTTTCTCACCATTCTCTCATCGTTCATCCGTTCCATATGACCGAACCACCTGAGTGATCCTTTCTTAATCTTACTCACTATACTGACATCAGCTTTACATTCTTTCCTTATTTCTTCATTCTTTACTCTGTCATAAATAGATTTGCCACAAATACGTCTAAGTGATCTCGTTTCCACTGCATTCAGTCTACTTTCAATCCTTTTCTGCCAGCTCCAGGACTCACTCCATTGTGCACCGCTAGTTGACAAATTCCCGTTAGATATAATTCCATTCAAAGCCATATTTATTTTATTTAAATATGTGTTTTCTGATACGAAAAAAATATTCATTAACTCGGTTAAATACTTAAATAATTATTAAAGAGAACAGATGGATATCTCCTGCATCGCACACTGATATAGTTATTAAACAAATATCAGATATCTTTAGTAAATATAATAAAAATAGCTTCATCTCTATGAGATATCTGATATTTGTTTATTAATGCGTGCCTCTGTAGATGTGAATCTAGTAATTGTGTGTTCTTGGACGTATTCTAATATCGCTAAGGTAAATAGTGTTTTAAATACTAATAAAATATATTAAGCTAGAGCTGTCGCGGGGGTCACGCCTTTCGGCGGACTGGACCCCTTCCTGTTCCAACGGAATCCTAGGGAAGGATTATATAGCCTACCACAAAGTGCACATCAATGCCCTGCCGACTAGGATCCGTACCACCAGGGGGAGAGTTTCGCGGAAACAGGGCGAGAGGGTCCAGACCCTCGATTGAGTTGCCACCGAAACGGAAATGCACGCCATACACGTGTGTCCCGCATGTCCATGAGTGATGCCGTTTGTAAGACCCTGTAAGTGGCCCCTTTTGGAGAAAGGGTGGAGCGTGGAGAGAGAGAGGTTATACCGCACTTCTAATGGTGGGTTAGGACGTCCAGATTGTGTCCGCTGGTCACGGACTGGAAAGGGAAAAAGTACAGTCGAGAGGAGCTTAAGGCCCTAGTAGCAGAGAGAAGGCAGGCAGGTGAATATATTAATTAGAAAGATATACATATAAAATCAATTTCGATTCAAGATTCGAACCTGGATTGTTGCATTAGTCAACTACGCTACGGCGACAGCACAATTGACGGCAAATTTTCGAACCTACATGTTACACTGTTCAAATTAATACATCTATCGTTCCATTATTTGAAAGCCATCTACTTTATTCTTACGGAATCTCAAATACATTTGACTAAACCGATAGCAGACGCCAGAATATATATCTTTTTGTAATAAACATAATAATTATTTGACACGCGATACTAATAATGAAAATACACTAAAAATATTCGGATACAAAGTATGTTCAGATGAAAGAAGGAGAAGACCGGGGAGGTTGCAACTGACGTTGCGGTAAAGGTAGAGCGACACGAGTTTTTATAGGTAGAGTAAATGGTCACAGTTTAGATTGTGGTGGCTCATAAGAAGAACCCTTTGAGCGTAGTAAGGCTAATGTTGAACAAGTCAATTTCATTGTGGTATTTGCATGACCGGTGAACGAATGAATTTTGTATGTAAGATGTTCTACTTCTGGTATGTGGAAGAGTGCGGATTGCCGGGTTGATCTAGATGGCACATGGAGAGATATTAATTCCAATCGGCTGGGACGATCAATGTGGCCTTGCAGTAGTTTGAAGAGAAGTATTAGGTATAAGGTTAATGTTGAACAAGTCAATTTCATTGTGGTATTTGCATGACCGGTGAATGAATGAATTTTGTATGTAAGATGTTCTACTTCTGGGTATGTGGAAGAGTGCGGATTGCCGGGTTGATCTAGATGGCACATGGAGAGATATTAATTCCAATCGGCTGGGACGATCAATGTGGCCTTGCATTAGGTCTAGGGTCTTCATATTGTGGAAGCTTGCTGCATCTAAATAGATCAGATCTGACATTCAGATGTCGAATAAACCTATTTTGTATATCTTTCTAATGAATACATTTAATTAGTATTCTACTTAGTTACCCACCATTTTTATAGTTTTATTTTTATCTATGGTTGTATTTCTAATTTTAATATACATTGTTTCTATCATATCTAAATATGTTAATGTATCAAAAAAATTAGTTTAAACAAAGTATTTAAATAAAACATTCTTATTGTGAAGTTGTAACATCCAGGTTCGAATCCCGGTGGCGCAACAACAATATTTTTCGATAGAATTGATTTTATATGTATATCTTTCTAATTAACATATTTAAAATACTGTTTTTCCTATCTGAATTATTTTTTTCGTCACATCCGTATAATTTTGCGACCAAGAGAGTCGTCGTGCGGTGCGCACCGAAGAAGCTGTTGTTTCTTCAAAACTGATGCCGTCCAGAACGTTCCAGCCGATGGAGAGCGCTGTAGATCCATGATTACTGACTTCTTCGTTCCTCAATCGAATGACATTAATGTGGAAGAGCTGCGGCTTCAACAAGACGACGCAACATGACACAATCCATTTATTGAAAGAATCGTTCGATGGACCTGTGAATTGGCCTCCAAGATCGTATAATTTAACATCTTTGGATTATTTTCTGTGGGGATATGTGAAGTGGCTGGTCTCCGCCGATAAACCAGAGACGATAGACGACTTGGAAGCCAACATTTGTCGCGTTATTGATATAGAACGGCAGAGGAGACAGTTGAGCATTTGTGTAAATATGCTGTCACGGCGTTTCTACCGATGCAGTGAGGAGCTGAAGAGCATCCTGTTTAAATCCTTCTTCACCAGCATGCACACCTGCGAGCTCTGCTCGGAATACAAGCGAGTGACGTATAATTCAGTAGAACAACTCGTACAGAACACTGTTCGGATTGGCGCGTTATTGCGGCGCATCTATATCGTATACATGGATTCGTTCCGCTTCTGAGAAGCGGTAAAGCTGCGGCTGGAGCTCAGCACCTCTGGTGCAAGCTGCGCTCTCATGGAAAGCTGGTTCCCTGACCAGAGAATGGCTGCGCCTACAGAATAACTACATATACAATGACTTTTTTTATTTATTAATATTTTCCTTGGTTTTCTTTTTCATAGCATTATATTTATTTCATAACCTTAATGTATAACATAATATGTATTATCTGTGTGGCGAATCAGGTTTTAAAAAAACAATAATCTGATCACGCTGGGATAAACACATTATTATTAATATTATAGATGCTAGCAACGGGTCTGACCCGATCCCTCACCGACGATCTCACTTCAGTTTCATCGCTCCGCTCCGACATTTCTTCCATTCTATCTGTCTTCCTTGTTCTATCCAACACGTCAGTCTTTCATTTCGTTGTTGTGTCAAATAACTAGGCGGACTGTCTACCATCGAACTGTCACAATAGCTTCGTTAAAGGCCGCCGTCAAACAACACAAATCTCAAGACTGCTCGTTTCGGTTGGCAGGTCTACCAGGGCAGTCTGGCGGAGTCCATGGGCCTGAGGGAGGGCGACGTGCTGGTCGCGCTCAACGACCAGAAGGTCGGCTGGATCACGCACGACAGCGCCCACGACCACATAACCAAGGCTGGCAACAACTTCTTCATCACAGTTTTAAGGTACGCATGCTATATTCCGGTCACATCAATATTCTCACTATTTTCAAACTAAGCTAAACGCTTGTGCTATGGAAATAGGACTAACTTGCTGGTGTCCTGGAACGAGGCGCGAACCCCCGACCACTAGATCACTAGGCCAATGTCTTAACCACTACACCAACAAGCTACTCAAAGTGGATGCAATATTTATTTATTTATTTATTGACACACATGTTTTTGTTGTAACAGATGTGAACATATTATAAAATAACATGGTAATATGTTTATTATGTGGGATGGAGTAGACTCCACCTCTGATATACACAGCGTTGTCCTGGCTCCTTTGCTACACTGAAGTCTGTGTTAAAGTAGCCAGTTTTATCAGTAGAGTGTATTATTAGTGTAGGCACTGTGTCTTAGAATATTGGATATCCATGCTTCTGATTGCTCTCTACCTGATCGGATCATATATTGGCTCCATATTTGTGTAATCTTATTGGAGTTGAACGATTTCCAGTTAGTATTAAGTGTGTTGTACAGTTTCGGAGCTAGGAACATGTAGAATCTTTGATAAAATGTCGTTGTTGCTCTCAGAACTGTCGCGTATATTTGTCTTGTGCTGTGTCCAAATTTATTGCTTGAGTAGAGTTGTTGTTAGTACGGAAATATTGAACGAGTCTCAACATCAAGATTTGTCTTGTATCTAGGACATTGTACTCTTTGAATATAAGATCTGATGGATATCTAAAGGGACGACCAATTATTACAATAGTTAAAATCATACCTACGTAAATATAACTGTATTTGTTTCAATTTTTGCTTTGTCAGGCCGAAGAACTCGGTTATTTGGAGTCCACTCGAGATAAGGGTTGGTGTTGAGGTAAAAATCTTCCCTTCTTACAGGTGCGGATATCGCGGTATGTCGCGGTGTGTATAAATGGTGTGTACGGAAAGTAGCAAGAGAGGTGGGAAACGGCAACGCAAGAAAGATGGACTTACTCTTTTCATCTTCGTCGTCAAGTTGAAACATCCAGACCTAAATTATTTTGAATGGCGTATGATTGCTGGGCGTGGATTTCAGAGTGATCTGTTTGAGTTTGAGTGTGGGAGAGTGGAACAGACGTCTGACCATGTTATGTGAACTTGTGAGATATTTAAAGATGCACGCGAACGTATTAATATTAACTTCCTTAATGTTCCGTCTAAATGTATATGTATTCTGTCTCTCTCTTTCACATGTAATTTTATATTGTTACGTCGTGCGCTGTCACCAGTGGATGGAATGCCAGCGCACCACGCCACCAGCTAGACTCAGTCTGTGAGTTAATAACCATTGGTGTCGGAATGCCTGTCTCAGGTGGATGGGGGAGGTCTGAACAATGGAAAACACTTTATGCACTCAGAACAGAACAGATTCACGTTATTGTCTTTGAAATCTTCTTTCTTCCCGTCACGCTCTTCTCCCAGTGGGGACACACCGCGTCACCGATTTAGCAATACGATCACTGCCCAGTTTGCCACGCCCCGTTCCAGAAGTGAACTCTTCCTCCCGAAGGTCACCCCGATGCCGTCCGGTCACTGTGGAGTCCGTTGAACTCATACGTCTGCCATCGCTTACAGGCAGACTCCTCGCCAGTACCCGCGAGGAGCAGTCACGCGCTGGTAGATCGATGCTTCGACCCCTTGAATCCACCATCCTCATCCAAGATTCGTGTTTGTTATTTATTAACGCCATTTCTGCCTGGCGAGACGCCGCCCCGGCGCTCTACCTCTGCCGCGCGCTCGGCACGAAGTCCTCCTACTCTCCACCGGCCGCGCCTACTCGCCTCGGTAGATGGCGCACTCGGTCTTGGCGCGTATATTTGAAATGTCACACCATATTATGTGGATATTTAAAGATGCACGCGAACGTATTAATGTCAACTTTCTTAATGTTCCGTCTAAATGTATATGTATTCCGTCTCTATCTTTCACATGTAATTTTAAATTCTATCTCCTTCTTTATGTATGTAAATAGAAGTGTATTATTTTTGTATTTATGGTTAGTTTTAAACGTGTCCTGACGAAGTACGAGATAAGCGAAACCGGTTGACATATAATATATTTTAAAATCTAATATGTCAAACGACAATGTGATACGAAAATATTTATTTTTCTTTACACATCAGAATCATACGTAATTCTATCCATCCAGCCTTCTGTAGATTCACATCGCAAATGCTTCAATTCGTCTTATCATTTCTTATGTAAGTATCAATGTTTTCCTCCCTTTTGTCACCCGGCACGCCGCCGCGTCGGTCGAACGGCGACCCTGAACCGGTACGGTAATTAATGAATCTAAGTATAGTATTAAATGGAGACGTCGCGTCTAATACAGTGCATTCTAAAGGACCAGGAGCCCTGAACGAAGATAGTGATGTAGTTTACAGTCCACCTTGGAGGTGTCTGAAGAACTGGATTGTGATAAGTGCAAACCTCCTTCCGAATATCCTGTTTCTTCCGGCATCTATGCTTTACGCAACACATTCCATAACGCAGGGCATTCTCAATCTTTAGTTACCACGTGCTTTTTCAATGTGACGTCTACGGAATGAGGATGTGATAGGCGCACGCGGGTAAGGGACACATGGGTATGTGCGTGCGGATATATATGAACGATCATCATTAAACTAATGAAATTATCAAATTCTCCCCGACGTACATATACACATACGCACGCACATATATACATACATACTCATTTGTCCCTTACCCGCGTGCGCCTATTATATCCTCTCCTCGTGTCATCCGGTGTCGCTTAGAATGTGATGCGTTTCAAACTATACAGTTAGATTCAATATCAGTACTTAAAAGCTTGTAAATAGCGTGCATCAGTGTCAGAAATCAGATCACCGCTTGACTCTTGTTGTGTTCTCTCACATATAATTTTGTTTACGTTATTAACGCGATCAATGGGTTAACTGTTATATATATATATATATATGTAGCGACCGGAATTCAAATCCACCGCCGTCTCAGTCGACATCGACGCTAGCGACAGCGCTGCCGGATGCCGCTCGATAATTCACCGCCAGGCAGTCTCTCCAGTTTCATCGTTTCACAACGGCGGTCTTGCCGGCCCACGCGCGCCGGGCAAGACCGCCAACTCGCTTCATTTCGTTTCATAATCAACGCGCACCTTCTACATCTCCATTCATTCTTTAATTCTATCTGTCTTGATTGTTTTTATCTTAATGTCATAATAAATCTCAACACGCCAATCACATTTATTTCATTTAGCCACCGTCCTAACCCCCAAATATATATATATATATATATATATATAGCTGAATATAGCCAGTGCGGTACATAACGTTAAACATGGTTGTGGAATATATCATTGTATGCCCAGGGTATATACAGCGTTGTGGCATTTATATCTGAGATCTGCCAACTATAGTATTATTAAGGAAAACACATTCTTATTGTGAAGTTGTAATTATTCAGAACAGACGCTCTGTCATATTTTAAATACTAAATTAATGTATTAATTATAAATATATACATTAATTTAGTATTTAAACTATAATATTGTTACAGAGACAGTTAACCCATTGATCGCGTTCATAAATACGCATGACATCTTTTAAACGCGGTATTATATTTTACGATTTTCCACTACGATAATGCAACATATTTTTGATTTGTTTTTAAGAAATCGATAGCGAAGGTTCTCAAGTATCCTCACGAACTTAAACAAATACAGAAATCTGAGAAAATTACAAAATAATTCACGAGAGAACACAACAGTGGTGATATTCATACGTACTAGAGTCAAGTGGTGATCTGATTTCTGACACTGATGCACGCTATTTACAAGCTTTTAAGTACTGATATTGAATCTAACTATATAGTTTGAAACGCATCAAATGTGATGCTGAGCGACACCGGATGACACGAGGACTTTTATTATTCCGTGTTTGTTTATAAGTTGGCTTATAATCCACGACAGATGTCGGTAGAGTAAAGATTACAAATAATTATATATAACATATATAAATACAGACACATTTTAAAACAACTCAAAACATAATCTCCACACGGACAAATACAAATAGCCTACAGACCCCGAGAGCGCATACTGCATTCGGTCAAAGGAGCTACAGATATTTTGGACCTCAACTATTTAATGTAATATATTTAATAGATTTAAATCAATTAAATTGTCCTGAGAACATGAAACTATATATTAAAACTTGGTAAAGCCAGTATCGGTGCACTCACCCAAACATATTGACTCATACCTATATTAATTATTGCTACAAAAATTAAGTCCATTTTAAAATTGTTCTTCATATACACCTTTTATATAGTAATAAATGTAATTCTAATCAATTGAACAATGCTTGTAAACTATGCCCGTCTCGACACAGAACTTCTCTAGTGAGACGGGCACAGTCCAAACTGATTTTTACATTGTATTATATAGTTACTAATAAAATAATGAATAAAACTGTGGTACGATTTTCACCGCTCCTCAGCGCGTATGCACGCATTAGCGGCGAGCGACAGCGATTCATATTTGAGTCACCCGCGGGAAATGGGTTAAAAATACCTTGCCGATTTCAAGGTATACAGTGAAATAATAACAACTATCTTTGAAATTGTCGTTTTCTGTTACAGAGGAAATTACGAGCCAGCCATGCTGCAGAAATACGCCAATCCAGAAGCAGGAATAGAATCCGTGACCCCTCCCTTCATACAAGACATCAACCCCTCTCCAATCACCAACGGATTTGTAAATAAGGTATCCCCGATCTCACCCTTCAAGGAACCGCCTCCCTCTATTATCAAACCCATAGCGAAGTCCTACAAACCCTTTTGCAAAGATCTGTCTAACATAGTCCCCCCCTACGAGAGACCTCTGATCCTGTCTCCCTTGCACACGGACGAGTTTCAAACCATCAAGCAGCGAGAGTGGAACGAAGTGTCGTCCAAGATTGTCAAGCCGGTTGCTAAATTGGCCACTTGCAACACGATGTCCAAGAATCTGGTGAAAGACGATCTGATAGTCAACGGAGGAATCTTGCTGGACCTCCACGAAATAGAAAAATCAGCCAAGGAAGCGGCAGAGGAAAAGAGAGAGAGGATTATCAAAGTCATGAATGAATCTAACGAAGTGATGTTGCGGGAAACGGAGATGAAAAAACAGAAAGAAGAGTCCAAACGCGAAACGGAGACGAAAAAAATGACAGAAGAATCCAAAGAAACGAGAGAAGAAGAAAATAGAAAAAGTAATATCAAAATTACAATGGAACCACGCAGAGAAGTGGTACGAGAATCCAAAATACAAGAGATTAAAGAAGAATCAAAGTTTGAAGAGACAATTAAAGAAGACGTTGAGGTTAAGAGTGTAAAAAAAATTATAGAAGAAATAAACAGAGCCACAACTCCATCGCCGAGTATTTATAAAATGTCTTGCAGAATTAAAAACCCTCCGGTGACGCCTGTGATCATAGAAAACGTTGCGGTGGACGGGTTTGAGCTGGTGGAAGAGATAGTCACAGTCAAGAATGAACCAAAAGAGCCGGTAATTGTTAAAAGAAGCGAAACACCCAAGAGAGAAGTTGAAAAGAGAGCCAGTCCTCTCGTCATATCTAAGGAGGTCAAAGAGCTGTCAACGTCAGAGGTCAGCCTGCAGGAAACTAAATCTAAATACATCAGTGCGGCGAGTACGTTGTCACAAGAAGCCAAACAGAGAAATTACCAAGTACCTTGCGTCGCTGCAAGCATACCACCAGCTCAGACCCAAACTGACGATCTCTTGAAGACATTCTTTATTCATCTGACTGATGTCATGGTCGCGCTGACGCAGATGATCACAACTAACAAAACGTGTTGCCACTGTGCCTATCTTCAATCGCAGCAGCACTTGGTGAAGCAGGACGTAGTTTGTGGCGAAATGTGCGTGGAAATGGCCAAGTTAATCAGGGAGTTCTCGGAAACTATCAAACAGAGTCAAGTTTCGACTTCGACCACGAAAATCGAGAGGAGCACGACTGCTGTGCAAAGCAAGGAAACCAAAGAGAAACAAGTGCAGACGATCGTGGAGAAACTTCCAGATAAATCCATCGTCAAGGTTAGCGAAGCTGCAGAAGCTGGACGGGTATTGAAAGAAGTGTTTCAGAGTGATTTTGGCGTTGATGTAACTGTCAATGGAAAGGATCCTTTAGAATGGTTGGCCGATTTGGATAAACAGCAGGTAGAACCAGTGTGTGTTAAAAAGACTGTACAAGTTTGCCAAACTGCTGAAAAAAAAGAGGTCTCAGAAGAAAGGAGCGCGATACAGCAAAAAGCTGTGGTCTCAGAAGAAAGGAGCGCAATACAGCAAGAAGCTGTGGTCTCAGAAGAAAAAAGAGCGATAAAACAAGAAGCCCTGATTTCTGAAGAAATAGTTACAGCTAAACAAGAAGCCACGATATCAGAAGAGAAAGTGGTGAGCCAAAGTGTGAGCGTGGAAGAGTCCAGAATAGAAGAACAAATAATGGAGAGTGTTGCTACAGAAAAAAGCGAAGAAGTATTTGCTGAAAAAATAATATCTAAGGCCACCCAGGAAGTAGAAATGATAAGCGAGGAAGAGTCCAGAAAAGAAGAACAAATAATGGAGACTGTTGCTACAGAAAAAAGCGAAAAAGTATTTGCTGAACAAACAATATCTAAAGCCACCCAGGAAGTAGAAATGATAAGCGAGGTGAAGGAAGAATCGTTGAAGATCGAGGATCTAAGCTCCACTGAAATAATGACTCTTAACAAAGAAAAAAGCAGTGTAGTTGAAGGGTACGCGACAGGTGATGCATTCGAAGTAGTGTGTAAATTGAGAAAAGAGGAAGATGTAGAAGTTTCAGAATCTCTGAGCATTCAGAAGAGTAGTCAAGAATTAAGCGAAAGCATATATGAAGAAGAAAGCCTGTCGTGCACCGAGGAAATCATCTCGGAGCCTGGTGAAAGGAAGAAGAAGCGAAAAAAGATGATGAAGGTGAACGCGAAAGACCCGCAGACACCCAGTACCGAGGAGTATCTCTTCAAACTGGACGTTAAATTAGAAGGGAAGCAGCAAAAAGAAGAACAGACAATACACGAGGACTTTTCCATAGTTAGAAAACCTGGATCTATCGAGGTTCGAACGATAACGAGACCTGACGAACAAGAAGACAAAACTGATATCATAAGCGAACCATTGACTGTAACAGAAACTAGAAAACATGGTCATCTTAAATTAGATATAAATATAGAAGAGGACAGTTTTCCAAGCCAAAGAGAATTGGACGCTCAAAGAAAGGCGGAACAAAAACCTTCAGACGTTTTTGTACTCGTCTGCCAGCCGAGTCCAGGAGACACTCCCGACGTCGACGGCAGCGTCGTTCAGCAAACTTTTAAATTGTCCAAGACCAGAGAATCCGCGGCCGTCAGCAAAAGTGAGTCCATTTCGATTGAAAGCGCCAAGAGTGCGTCGCTGGCTTCTAGTGTGTCCGCAGAAATCACGACTAACATTGCCCCAGCAGACGAGGGTGTGACCCGAGTGTTTAAATTGCCCACTAACAAAACGGCGACTAACATTGAAGTGTCCCTTCCCACTTCCGATACTTCCGAAGTGCCCACTGCTACGAACGGCACTGCCAAAACCCCGCTATCTGCTACTCATGCTAGCTTCACCCAGGAGAACTTAGAACTCTCAGAGAATGCCAACGAAACAGCTTTGCTGCAGAATAAGGTAAATGCCATAACTCATCAGCTAAACTCATTCGCCTAACAACGCCATACCGCGCTGCACGCCTCCTAACGCGGTCATTTGCTTAGCTCTCAATACTGTCGCATGGATCCCTGCCATACACCTTTTGTTATATCTGTTTTTAAATCATTATATTATAGTTTCTTGTGAAAGATTGATGTGAAATATTCCGCTAGTGGATATCGCAAAACATCCGGTTTAATAAGGGAAAAAGATCATATTTTAATTCAGCATATAAATTAGGTGACTGACTGGTGAAAAAGTCACGACGCAATGGGACAATGTCACAGATTTAGTTGAGATACTTCTAAATACCGAGATCAAAAACTCAAATAAAACATAGGGTGACCCAAATCGAATGCCGGATTTAAATCGAAAATTATTGTGCACATATAAATATGGAAAATACACAAAATTACAATTTCTTTAATCACAAGATCTTGCTGACCAATTGTACTCAGGGAAATTGTTGTTGTAGTAAATCGACTGTTGCTCGAGTTGTGTGGCAGATGGCGCCGTCCTGCTTGAACCACATTCGTTCAAGGTCCATATCGTGCGGTTGGTGTCGAAAAATCTCCGTTATCGTGTTAACCTTTACCACACCGTGTTATAAAATATTCAAACGCAACCACGCTGTCAACTGGTGTTACCGTAAATAATAGTTAGAAAAAACGTTTTTAAATGGCACGAATTTACTCTAAATATTGAGCATTCAATTTTGAAAAAATGACTAATAACATAATTTAGAACATTCATTCAGTTCTGTACAATGTGTCCTTCCTTCTTATCCTTCTTCATTTAATTAGTGAGAAAGAGACAATTGTATTTGTATGTTTGTTGTTCTTTTCACTGTGAAAATAGTGTGTGATCTCTGTCTTTCATATCACAAATTGTATTTTTACCAACGTATTCATTTTACAACGGATTGAATGGAAAAAATAATTGTTTTAGTACGATTAACTTTCCATAATTGGTTTTTCACTAGTCATTCCTGAGCGCTGATTATTTTGAAAAATAAACTACAGTTTCACCCATACAGACTGCAAATCGTGTAGTTTCTCAACGAAAATGACTATTCTTTACGTGAAATCTTAGCGAGAACGATGCTGGAACGTTTTAGAAAAGCACGAACGCTTGGAAACATATTGTTTACTGACAAAGCACATTTTCATATCGATGGCTATGTTAATAAACAGAACATGAGATACTTGTGCCCCGACAATCCGAGGGAAAGCCGACAAAAATGTTTGCATTGTCCATAAACGACAGTGTGGTGTGCAATTTCTGCCCGAGAGATAATTGGCCCTTATTTTTTTAAGAGTCACTGCTGACGCGTATTGCCGAATGATCGACGAGTTTTTGGTACCGCAACTGCAGCCGTTTCTCGGGTTTAACAACAGAACACAATTTCAGCAAGACGGGCCCCCTGGATGAATGTAGAAGCTGAGGGGAATTTTTCCCAATAAATTAATCCGCAAGTACGGAGACATACCCTGGGCACCTCGGTCACCGGACTTTACACCTTACCTTAAGTCGAGAGTTTACAGCGATAATTCAGGTCCTACAAGAAAATATCCGCCGTGAAGTTGCTGCCATTGAACCGACGCTTTGCTCTCGCGTGTTCGCAAATTTAAGAGTCCGATTGTAAGTGCCTTGAGAGAAATGTACGGCATTTAGACGATTCTGTTTTATATAACGTAAAATCCGCATCGTTAAACTCCATTTTGTATAAATAAAATATGAGAATAACAACGAAGTTTTTATTTTATTTGATATTAAACTTGAAGATTTTCCGCTGGACTCCCTTATGTTCACTTATATATTATCAAATGATAAAATATTCATATTTATCCGACTCAAAAGTGTTCGTGTACACTGAGTTGACTGCACCGGAGCGCGCGTTATTATTTTAGCACCGTATGGGAAAGGTTAAAATGATTTTTGACAAAGATGACTGACTGGTAAATGTTCGCCCGTGACTATTAAGCTTAGAATGGGAATTAGGTGGTTAAATTTGGTTGATCAGTGAAAGTATCGGCTGTGAAACTATCGGCAGTTTCCGCGGGTGTAGTTTGCATGTTTCACATCAGTAGAGGATTTCTGAGTTAATTTCCCGTGAGATACGTGACAGAATAACCCAAAAAATCATACCATATAGTCTACAAGATTTGAATACAGAATATGTTTAATGATTGGCTAACATGATGCATGCTACGAAGAAGATCGTGTGTTGCAGCTAGTATATAAGGGGTGCCCTACAAATATAGTTGGTATTAAAATTGAAAAAATACCAGTAAGCAAGCTATCAATTTTTTTTTTTGGCAACTAGATTGCATGGAATTTCTGTTCATTCATTTTTATGATATGTGACCTTGCACGACTTACTGTGTCAATACCGTCCGCAGGAGGTGCAGCAATCTATTATGACGAATGGACACTCGAAGGTCTCTGAAGCGAAAATGATTTGCGAAAGCCAAATAGTCTCTGCCAAGACGGCGAGTCACACGGCAGAAGTCACCACAGAGTCCAGCAGCACAAAAATCGAAGAATCGAAGAGCGAACACACCAAACGTACTGCAGAATACACCAAACAGCAAACGGAAGCTGTCCAACAATTGACCAACGAGGAGAAACTGATTACGGAAGAAGCGAAAGAATCGAGTGCAGCATCTAAACATCAGAAAACAGAACAATTAATGATGACTGAAACAAATATGAACGAAGGTGTTGAAGAGCTGAAGAAGACAGTCGACGGTGAACAAGAAGCGGTGACGGACGAGCCAGCAGCTACGGTGTTACTGAAGCAGGCGTCGAAGGGTTTCGCATCATTGCAGCCGAGCAGACTGTCCAATGGAAACATTACTAACGGTGTTCCCAATGGACTTCAAAACGGTACCAGTGGAGCTGAAACGGGCGACTACGAAGACGGTAAGAACATATTAATATTTTTGATAAATCAGTATTTTGAATCTGCCGCCATGCATGGAATATGACCACGGCCAAGTGGCCGCCTCTGGCAGCGGCACAAATGCGTGCTCCTTTAACCATATTTTTCACAACATTCTCGTGTACTTCGCGTGTTATTTTAACAATTTCATTTCTAATATTGTCCTGTAGCATCGAAATAGTCAGGAGTCGTCAAATCGACTTCACTATATTTTTGTAACGTTAGATACTCCATAACATATTGTAATCAACTATTCTCTACGATTACAAAATGAAAACTGACAAATGACTGCCAAACCAAAATGGCGGTTAAACAAGATCGGCCTGGAACATAATATTTACCCTGTGTTTTCTGAATTTGTTTCTTCGAAGAACGTGATTCATTTGTTTTTTCAGAGTTGGGGAAGCCGGGGCTGACTGACGAGGAGATAGCAGACATTATTTCGGGAGAATCTGAAATGCTGAAGGACCAGCACGTCTTGGGGTGAGTGAAGTAGAGATCCAAGTACCACACTCAAACGGACTCGCGGAACTCTATATAAGTCTATGAAGTCCATGACTACACACTGTATAGTCATTATCGTAGCATCTTGGCCAGGGCATCAGAATTCAATAGTTTTCATGGACCCGGTTCTGTTCCGGTTCTGGCAATTATACTGATCCAGAGTTTAGTTCAACATATAATATATAAATATAATAGTTACGAGCTCAATTTCACAAACCGTGAGTCAATCACTGATATTTTAAATGTATTCATTAGAAAGATATACATATAAAATCAATTTTATCCAACCTGGATCTTTTTCCAATCCGGGGAAGGTGCATTATCCAACTATGCTACAGCGATATTATTTTTAATGTCTCATTCGTGCACGCATGCTCTTAGAGCCAATCCATATTAAATTCATCTCATCAAAGGAAGAATTTTTGTAACTAACCACTTAGGGCCGGTCGTGCGATCGGTAAAAATCCTCTGCAGGTTGTTGATACGTCAAATTTACTAGTGTCAAAGCAAATAAACGTGAAATATGCATTATTTCGCCTAGCCATTCGAAATCTGTCACTTTGATGGCGAAATTTGTTCGTATTGTGTGTTAAACAACGTCGGACGAACTGTCATAACTAAAATAGCCGGATATTGAATGATTCATTGTCGTATACTGCAACTTTCTAAGTGTCAATGTGACAGATGACATTTGGAACAGCTGTGAGAAGTCCGCCATGTTTAACTGTAGATTCTCGTTTTTACTATCGGATGTCGCAGAGTAAAATGAGTTTACTACGCGATGTACTTTCGAGGTGTAAATATTTTTTTACTTACGATTAAGCAACCCGTTTGGTTACCGAGAAAATTCCTTCGTTCAAAGCAAAAGTCAATGTAAATGAAAGATGGGATTCTTTTGTTGAAATCAAATCCCGCATTGAGCAAGCTAGTGCAACCTTAGATTGGTAAGATGCTATGTTTTCTCGATATTATTTGATGGAACGAAAGCATCGATACTTACCAATGAAATGATGAAGCTGTTTGAAGTATTTGATATGTGGATCTACAGAAATAAGCTGGATTGGTAGAGCTACGAATGTCGGATGAATAATGAAAGATAAGTATATAAAATAATAAAAATCAATATCTTAGACGTGCGGAGAAGTACCAGATCTTGCACCTCTAGACCTGCAGAGCTTTCGGGGCGCTGAGCAAGCCGAAGCGCCGAGCAAGTCGGGGAGCGCCCTCCAGATCCAGAAGAGCCATCTTCTGCTTCTTCAAATATCATCACAAACGCCTCCGCTGGAGTGTTGCCCTGGATAATGGCAGCTACGTCTCCAGTAGCACAATAATTATCATCAGCACAAGATCGAATCACGAAAAAGATGGTCTGGTCACAAGAGGACATTGTTGTTGCGAAATCTAAGAGAATTGTACGACAGATTTATCGTTTTTTTTTAAATCAGGGATGGGGGCGCCCAGAAAAATTTCGCCCGAGGGCGTCACAGAGGCTAGAGCCGGCACTGGCAGTGAATAAGGAGATGATAGAGTACAAAAAAACATGTATAAAGTCATTGATGTTCTGTCTAAAATGTGCAGCAGTGTACTGTCGAACCGTTTAAAGAGCTAACTAAGCCTCAGTGAAGATTAATAATATTTTCTACAAATGTGTTAAGGATGTATTCAAAAGACGCAAGAAGTCTTTCCGCATTGACATAGTCCAGTGAATAGTTCCTGGACCGATTTAAGAGCAAAAGCTCACAGATCGATCTGTCACATTCACCGCCAGGTTGGCATTTTTTAACACTACTTGATCAAGGAGACAATACACGATAATAAAAAAGAACTCCTTCCGGCAAAGAGCAGCCAAGACCAGCAGATATAAAATGTAAAGTTTTTATAGCAAGAAGGAGAAAGGTGAACGGCCCTCACCCTCTTTCTAAACACCTGATCGTCTCAAAATCTCCCAGCAAGATACCCGCACACCCACAAACTCCCGAGAATTTGGGAAGAATCAAGTGTTGAACTCTTCAGCCACGAGCTGCGTTCGTATATTTGGCTGTTGAAATCCAGGGAGGGGGGGCGAGCTCGGGCCCCGCCCGGAGAGCCGAACAGGCCGAAATAATAGATCTAGAAGATATAGATCTATCTGCTTCTTCAAATATATATAGTAGTGTTGCCCTGGAGAATGGCAGCTAATTCTCCAGTATCAGTCTGAGGGTCTGGTCACGAGACATGCACAGAGGCTAGGGCCGCCACTGGTGATATCATTCATACCTCATCAGCTATCACGTAGAATAGCAATTAGACTGATATATTTTTTAAATTCATTGACGTATATCAATTTTTATTTTTCCACGCTACTCTACAAACATACACACATTTAAACAAAAATTGAAATGACACATCTAAAAATTGGGACAATATTTATTACAACGCACATATCACAGTCTACAAAAGGTTATAGCGTCTCACATGAGCAGGCCGGCTGAAAACGACGAGGAATCTTCCAGTGTCAACTTCGCCAAGATGATGCCGGTGGCCGGCTTCCTCAAGGACTCGGAGGTGTTCAAGGCGCTGAACGAGGAGTCCATCAAGAGCAGGGCCGACCTGCTGGAGGAGCAGCGGAAGTACACCAAGTTCCTGCAGAAGCCGAATCGGCCGATCCCGTATTGCAAGAGACTCGCGCCCACCTTGGAGTTTGCGGTAAGTTGACATCTAACCTAATCTAACCTCAAATACCTGTAGTATTTTTGTTACTAATTACTTGGGTTCCGATTCTTTAAAACATAAAACTCACATAGACTAAGATAGACTGGTTATTCAGGTGAAGCTGTGATGGAAGAGAACCGTTTCCCCACTCATTTGCTCACTTCCACGACACACACACACACATACAGGTACAAAGTGACAGTTCTCACAGTTTTGTTGTCGGTTATATCGTTAACACTGTTCTAGAAGGTTCTACACTGTTCTAAAGAGTAAACGAACACGGCGTCATCTGGCGGCTTAAGTAAGAAGTTATTTAATTCTCAGTTAAAACGTTTCAAATGCATTTAGCAGGAAATTTATGAAATTGGTAGATTTTTTTTTTGAAAATCAGATGTAGACAGCAATTCTCGTATTTTGAACGTCAAGGGTGCAAAATTTCCTCAAGAAGTACCAAAATTATGGAAAGAGGGATGGGGGTGGTGATCTCATTTCTGTATTCAGTCTACTTTCGTTACTCTTCTGCCAGATCCAGGCCTCACTTCCACACATCAGTGTCTATTGTACACAGCTAGTCTTGCCTCAGTTGACAAATTCCCATTAGATATAATTCCATTCAAAGCGCCGTTCACTTTGTTTCCTGCAGTCGTCCTCCTTTCCGTTTCTATCAAACACACTTCCCAAATACACAAACTCATCTACTTGTTCCAAACATTCATCAGCTTCAAGTATTCAGCTTTCCTCCTTCTTCAATACCATCACTTTTTACTTGTTGACATTCATCATGAGGTCGTTTTACTTGCACACATCGTACATCACACTCCCTAGACTCTGTAGTTCTTGTTCATTATTCACCATTAGTACTACGTCATCGGCGTACGATCAAATTGCCCATTATTAGTATTTAAAATCCCATATTAGTATAAATAATTCTAACTAATTATGAATGGGATGAATCTTGTTCTGTATAAGAGATTTATTCGGGTATGGGTGACTCGTTGGAGCTCCTTAGGTGGGTAGTCGGGCCGATCTGCGCGACTACCTCTCACTCTCCATGCCTCGTGTTTTGCAACTCCGTTAGTCTGTCCGTGTAAGTGTGACTCAATCTATTTTGTGTCTCGTCCACTGTCCCTCTTTTTGGAGTGTCTGCCTTGAACAACTGCACCTTAATTATCCATTAATTTTCCATCTGCATGTAATACTATTTTTTTTATGAATTTATGTAATATGATTTTTAAATCTTAATTGCTAATAACCATCTTGGATTTCTTCTCCTTTTTCGTTTTGCCAATACTGAAATATTTAATTGAATTAAAATCGCGTATTTTTATTAGCTTTGACGAGTGGGACTGGCAAGGAAGCCCTAGCTTCTTAACCGGTACCGGGAAACGATGGGTCCCCCCTTCCAGCTATCCCAATTACGCTGTAATTCGTAGGCGACACGCCCAGAACGTCCATTGGCAAGTTTCAAAATGCCGGCCTAACAAAACGCCGACCCCAACGCGGAAAACAATCTTGCCCGCGGCGGCAAAAAGTCGAGCGTCGTCGCTGGCTCACGTCACGTATCTAACGTGGGCTCTTATGCCTGTTTAGTTTTCCCGCTGGCGGGCGTGCAATCTATCTTCCGAAGAGATGACGGGGCGCGGCGGTATGCAGCGCCAGATACCGAACAGTCTTGCATCACCCCAACGTCAATCACGAAACGCAATCGAATACTTCGATTAGCACCGAAATAAGCTTGGCAATGGGCTGACAACATTATTATTCGATCAGAACAAGGCTGTCAACATTTATAATGCAGACGAAATCAGTTTCTTAATTGAGCTTCTCTCCTCTGCGACGTGTTGCCAATTTGATCAATTCAAATTGGCGAAGCAGAACACAGCCAAAAAAAAAAACGATAATGCACTGTTTACAATTATTTTTAAACTATTATATAAATATAATTTATCTTTAGTATCTATACACGAGTCTTACTCTCGTAGAGAAGAAACAAATGTTAAAATATATATATATATTTTTTTTGTTCTATCCTCTGCTTACTGACTAATTACTTGGGTTCCAATTCCTTGTAACACAAAACTCACATAGACTCAGATAGACTGGTTATTCAGGTGAAGCTGTGATTCAAGAGAACCATTTCCCCACTCATCTACTCACTTCCATGACACACACACACACACACACCCACAAAGTGACAATTCTCACAGTTATATATACGATTAAAATGAATACATTTAATTCATATTTATTTTTTGTTAGATGGTTTAGGTTTAGGTTGTCTTAGGTATAATAAATTAAATGTCATATTGTCTTAGAGGTGTAGTGAATTAAATGTCATATTGTTTTAGGTGTAATTAATTAAATGTCATATTGTTTTAGGTGTAATGGATTAAATGTCATATTGTTTTAGGTGTAATGAATTAAATGTCATATTGTTTTAGGTGTAATGAATTAAATGTCATTTTGTCTTAGATCTAATGAATTAAATGTCACATTGTCTTAGGTATAATGTTTTAAATGCTGTGGAAATGAGATCGCTTATGCGTATATGTGGCATTTGTGACAGAGTATTGAATGAAAAAATAAGGAAATAATGTAAAGCTGATTTTAGTATAGTGAATAAGATGAAGAAAGAATCAGTTAGGTGGTTTGGTCATATGGAACGGAGAATGGTAAGAAAAGTAATGACACCAAAAGTAGAGGACGTCCGCGGAAGACTTGGCACGACCAGGTAAATCAGATAATAAAGGATGGTTCTGTTAGAAGCATCAACAATCGGCGAGCTTGCATTAGAAAATGTATGAATGTGGATGAAGCGAGAATTGTGTGTCATGATAGAGAAGTGTGGCGCTCTAACCTCTCTGCCAACCCCGCAGGGAAACGGCGTGATGGTAAGTTAGTTAGTTGGTTGGTTTAGGACCTGGAGGATTTATAATGGATAAAAATCAAATTTTTCGTAACGCTGGAGAATTTGCACACATTCCTTGAACCTTTTCGACTCGCAATTTAGTCACATGCACACGCGGATATCTGTGACATTAACAATAGTTAACCGGCTCTATCGCCTTGAAATTTACAAATGTCTTTAGTTATCTTGTCTTCTGAAGCTGGTGTCTCTTTCAGGAACCGCCGTACAGAGTGAACCTCAAGCATCAGCCCAAAGCGGGGCCAGGATCCAGCATTTTGACAGAAGTAAGTATTGTTATTTAAGACTACTAGTGTACTGACTAACTTAGGACTGCCGACTCCAATCCGAAGCTAATATCGAGCCCGGGACCATCTAGTCACCGGTATGGTATGGATACGAATATATTCTGTAATAAAATAATATATGGGTTTAATAAAAAAATTAAACAAGGGAATTTACGTCACTGGGATTCGCACCTGAATCTCTTTTCAAACCGGGGAAGGTGCACTATTCAACTATGCTACAGCTACAATATTTTTAGAGACATATTTTCAAACCTATATGTTATCTTTTTGATATTATTTGAAAGAGCCATCTACCTTATTTTTACGGAATCTCAAATGCATTTGAATAATCTGATAGCAGACGCCGGAATTATCTATTCATTTTTATTAAATTTTGGACACAGCTCTTGTTCTGAATAATTACAACTTCACAATAAGAATGTGATCAACGGGGGGCAACATTTCTGAAAATTCCTCGGCACGTGTTCTCCGCGATCCTTGACTTTTCTTCTCTTAATTGGTCCAGAGAGGTCAGATATACACGGCAGATTAGACCAGAAAACTGCCCACAGAAGATTCTGAACGGCCGTGAACATCTAAGAACTCTTCGCATGTAACTTGTTGGTGTAGCTGTTAAGACGCTGGTCTAGTGATCTAGTGGTCGCGGGTTCGCGCCTCGTTCCAGGACACCAGCAAGTCAGTCCTATTTAAAATTGTACGAATTGATTATGTGCCGGCGACGAAGGGAAGTACGTGGCAAGCGCATTTGCACCTCCATAGTCGGCCCGTAATTCGTGTTCGAGTTATTTTAATATTCATCTAGGTTTGACAGTCGGGAATATGTTTCGGGACAGCTTGGCACAATTTTGTATGTTTATTTGATTTTGTCGTTCCGCACGACAGCTGACCCCTGGCGGCCGTGCGTCCCGCCGATGTTCCTTCCGACTTGACTCACTTCACTTCATTACAAGCAAGTAAACGTTCTCATCAGTTATGCGTGGTCAAAAATGCATTATTAATTTTATTTCCAGGGTGTGTTTTTGGTCCCCGAAGTGCCGATACTGGTTCCAGAACCAGTTCCCGAATTGCTGATAGCTCCCGAGTACCTGGGAGACTCCGAGTTGCCCGACCTTGAAGATACGGGGATACCTCTGCCAGAAAGGGTTCCGGAAAACAAGGCGTCTGTTCACCAAGGCGCCTATACAGAGGACAGACTGAAAGGTAGAGTATCATTAATCGTCCTCTTATCATTGGAGGGTAGACAGGGCGCTTCCATGCTCCGCTGTCTTGCAGAAATTATTATGTTCCAGGTACAGTTCTGTTGAAACCATATGTGCTGGAGGCCCAATCGACTCAATTTACCTCACCTCTTGCAACAATCCTGATCCTGATACAATGATTCCGCTGGCCTACATGACACACCACACAGTAACACTGCTGTGAAGGTCATTGGTGTATCAATTGAAGATTTTCAGTACCCCAATAATGACTATTTTGTTTATTAACAAAATCCGCCAAGTCGAAATGAGCTTCGTCGCTCGTGATAATTTTTTTTTACAAAAGTCGCAATTTTTGATGTGTTAGATATGCTATAATAAATTGTAATTAACTACTCCATACGATTATTAAATGTGAACTGACAAATGTCTGCCAAACCAACATGGCGGCCAAACAAAATCGGCCTGGAACATAATATTCACAGGTCGAGTCATAAATAACTCTCAGTGCAGGTAGATAGAATCTATTTAGTTTGTATTTACTAGTGATAAGAAAAAATACTACTTTTAACTCACTGGTGTGATTGTGATTGATATTCAATTATAGCAGTGATTGAAAACTGTGATCACAGTTTCATTACTAATACGCATGCGCCGCACGATATCACAATACACGAAATAAGTTTAAAAAACACATAATTTTGATATAGTTACAAAGAGAATTCAAATTCAGATCAAATTCTCAGCATTTCGGGTCAAATGCGTAAAATGTTTTTATACAATCTACTAGATGGCGCGTATCACGAATTATAACGTCATTCCTTCATTAACATTTTCGTTTTATATACACACACGCTATGCGTCACGGTTCACAACCAAATATAAATATAATAAAAAAGTGAATCACAGATCACGATATTCCCAGATATTCAATCACTGATAGTGAGTGTGACTTAAAGATATCAGTGATTGAATCACGGTTCGTGATTTTGAGTTCATCGCTAGTATTTACCCATTATAAGTCAACGGGATCAACGAGTTTTTGCTTTCACTAAATAGATAATTAGTTCTCTATGGATCGTATCACGTCCAATGACCAAATGTGGAACAAGCGAACGAAGTAAATACTGTATTGCTAGGTATGTATAAAGCGCGAGGAATTTGTTGTGTAAATGCTTTACTGCGCGGGTTTCACGCGCATGCAACGTGGACTACATAATTAAATTTGTTAAGTACAGTAAAACCTTGTTTAATTATTTAAACTATCATCGATTTTGCTAGAATCACGTCTGTGTTCTTTATTGTAATATCATCTCGACATGGTTGAAAAGAAAAAGCTCGCACTTTACCGATAAATAATCCTGTTGCAGATACAACAGACGACGAAGAAACCGCAGATCTTGCTGATGAAGAGGGCGGGGATCCAAGTGAAGAAATCAGACCGATTGAAGAGAGGCAATGGACGGATCTGGTGGTGGATGAGACTATAGGTGAGTTGTTGTGTTGATCCCGGTGCGGTAATCCCGAATCGGGATGTTCAAGAACTGTTTTTTGAGGTGGTCCGCCAGTTCGCGCTTAAAGCTCTCGGATGCAGGTGTCCAAAAGGTGATCAAATCGTCGTCCAAAAGGTCCAGTAGTGCAAGCAGGCGAGGTGGTGAAGAAATAATGCTTAGTGTGTTGACTCATGGTCATCTATAGCCGTTGGCGCGTTATTTATTCTGTAAGTGCCCGTTTCCAGCCGGACCAATGGGAGCGGGATGGCAAGTCTCGATCCGCCCCCGTGCGGCCCGGCGCTGTCGCCGCCAGGCGACGATGAGCCGCAACTCTCGGCCGTTTGGGAGTCGTAGCCCCCGGGCCGGCAGATATCAATTTTTATTATATTCCACCCATAAAATATTGTGGACTAGATCTGTCACACCCTGCATGTTGGAAAAACAAGTCGAAATTTTAACATTAGACTCTAAGAGCAATATCTATCTCCGCGCATTATTTTGAGAAGATAACTTAACATTAAAACATCTCCCCGAATATATGTCCGTGACAATCTTGAATTTAGGAACATATTTTACATGTTCGGTACCTAACAAGGTCTATTTGTTTATCTGGTTGGTACGTGGCCCCAATATATTAAGTTTATTTTAGACTCGTAATGAATATTAGTGATGGGAAAATATGCTACTCTTGACTCACTGGCTCGATTGTGATTGCTATTCGATAATATCAGTGATTGAAAACTGTGACTCTGATCACAGTTTCATTATTAATGCACACGCGCCGCACGATATTACAATACACAAAATAATAAACATATTCTAACACAAATAATTAATATATATCTAATTTAACCCTCCCCTAACCATGCAGTAACACAGATCCACCATCATAATTAAACCTGTAATATTTCGGTAAATACACGCAGCATACAATTCATATTTTAGATAATCCTAAAGAAGATATTAGCGCTCAGGAATGACTCAATTATGAAAAGGGAATCGTACTAAAACAATTATTTTCTCCATTCAATCCGTTGTAAAATGAATACGTTGGTAAAAATACAATTTGTGATATGAAAGACAGAGATCACACACTATTTTCACAGTGAAAAGGACAACAAACATACAAATATAGTTGTCTCTTTCTCACTAATTAAATGAAGAGAGATAAGAAGGAAGGACACATTGAATAGGACTAATGAATGTTCTAAATTATGTTATTAAACATTTTTTCTAACTGTTATTTACTGTAACACGAGTCGACAGCATGGCTGCGTTCGGGTATTTTATATCGTGGTATAGTAAAGGTTAACATCATCACAAAGAGAATGAAAACGTTTTGAGTTTATTTTTCGGGTCAAATTCTCAGCGTTTCGGATAAAATGCGTATATATTCTATTAAACAGCGCTGATCATAAATTATAACGTCATTCCTTCACGAATATTTTCACACAATCACAGTTCACAACCAAATATAAACAATAATAACAAAAATAATCACGATATTTACAGATGTTCAATCACCGATAGTGAATGTGATGTGATATCAGTGTTTGATTCACGATTTATATTATGTTTGTAATGAAACCGGCAGACGAGTCTCTTCCGGTGGAGCAGCAGCTGGTGAAGGTCCAGAAGCAGCTGGAGGCGCTGAGCAAGCTGCCAGCCGCCATTCAACAAACCCTGGACCTGGTCTCCAAACAGCTGTGCAAGATGGTGCCGAGGTCCGACACTCCCAGAGCCGAACAGGTTGGACCGTTGCGAATCAGAAGAGTTGATATCTTAAGGCTTTGATACATTGTTTGATCATTTATATCAGAAGTTATACACTAGATTTAATTTTTTTTTTTAACTATTACTTAGATAAGACATTTATAGTCGTTTAAAACTAATAAACTGAATGTTATTTGACATAATTAATACAATACTATAAGAAAGATCGCGACCATTTGACGCAGTTTCCGCATGCTACAAAATTATATTAATTTGGTAAATTATTGCATAAACGAAGTATATTTTAAATACTAATTTAATGTTTAATTATAAATGTATACATATAAAATCAATTTTGTTTTTGCGCTACCGGGATACGAACCTGGATCTCTATTTCCAATCCGGAAAAGTGCACTACCATTGTGTTGCAGCGCCAGTATTTTTCTTGACAAATTTTCGAACCTATATTTTACACTTTTTCAAATTAATACATCATTTTGACGGAATCTCAAATACCTTTGAGTAATCTGATAGCTGACGCCAGAATTATCAATTCATTTTTATTAAATTTTGGACACTCAGATACAACTTTATTATTAGGAGAACACATTCCCACACCTTGATTGGAATAGATCCAGGTTCGAATCCCGATAGCAGTATAAAGTGTTAATAAATTAATAATTTATTAAGGAAAACACATTCTTATTGCGAAGTTGGAATTATTCAGAACATAGGTCTGTGATATTTTAAATACTAAATTAATGTATTGATTATAAATATATACATATAAAATCAATTTTGTCGAAAAATATTGTTTTTGCGTCACCGGGATTCGAACCTGGATCTCTATTTCCAATCCGGGGAAGTGCACTACCAATTGTGTTATAGCGCCGGTTTTTTCATGACAAATTTTCGAACCTATATGTTACACTTTTTCAAATTAATACATCTACCGTTCCATTATTTGAAAGCCATCTACCTTATTTTTACGGAATTTCAAATACCTTTGAGTAATCTGATAGCAGACGCCAGAATCAATTATTAAATTTTGGACACATTGATACAACTTGTATATTATTATAATTAACTCTTGATAAACCTGAAGATGTCATTTTTATGAAGAACCCCGCACCACCAAATAACATGTCGCGTGAAAATTCTCGCTACAACATATACATATAAAATCAATATTGTTTTTGCGTCACCGGGATTCGAACCTGGATCTCTATTTCCAATCCGGGGAAGTGCACTACCAATTGTGTTATAGCGCCGGTTTTTTCATGACAAATTTTCGAACCTATATGTTACACTTTTTCAAATTAATACATCTGTCGTTCCATTATTTGAAAGAGCCATCTACCTTATTTTTACGGAATCTCAAATACATTTGAGTAATCTGATAGCAGACGCCAGAATTATCAATTCATTTTTATTAAATTTTGGACACATTGATACAACTTTATTATTAGGAGAACACATTCTTATCGTGAAGTTGTAATTATTGGTAGTGTACTTCCTCGGATTGGAAATAGAGATCCAGGTTCGAATCTCGGTAGCGCAAAAACAATATTTTTCGACAAAATTGATTTTATATGTATATATATTTATAATTAATACATTAAATTAGTATTTAAAACATCAAGTCGAATACTCATTCCCTGTTCTCTTTCGTTCATGCAATCATTTTATACCTGTCCCATTCTGGTCGATTACCTTACATTTCGCCGCCCCGGACTACTCTCCGATTGTGCTTCGACCGCGAAGCATTAAGTTTTTTTCGTGCTTCTTCCTGCCGCCCTACCCTCGCGCCGTGCGCATCGCTCGGACCGCGCAGAGGAAGTGAATCTGTTTCGGGAGTGCCGTAATAGAGATCTCGGTTCGGCGTAATATACGCGCTCGTCAACCGGAGGTGCAATCGACGCCCGACCCAGGACCTCAAAGCAAGGTAGGCCGTATCCATTTGCGTTAGTTTCCTTCAGACTTCCATTCGGGTTATGTCAAATATTTAAAAACATTCTAGATTACAATCCACGGGATTTTATCCCATCGCAGAGCGTCTGTTCTGAATAATTACAACTTCACAATAAGAATGTGTTCTCCTTAATGAAGCATATTTTCTTATAATCTTAAAGCCAAAATTACGGAGACAAATCTGCATCAGATCAAATCAGCAAAATATTAAAAATGAATATTTATTTATTTATATATATTTTGACATCCATATTTTTGTACTAACAGAGGTGGATACATAATAAACGTACATAGTACATAGTTTATTGTGTGGGGTGGAGTAGACTTCACCTCTGATATATACAGCGTTGTCCTGGCTACTTTGCTACACTGAAGTCTGTGTTAAAGTAGCCAGTTTTTTTTTTCGTGCTGTTGTGGTGTCATTTATCGACAGGAATAAAAAGAGAATTACAAATATGTATAAAAAAGTAAAAATATATGTAGTGGGAGTGTTGTAGGACTAGTGAATTATCAGTGAAGGTATTGTATAAATTTTATTAGAATGTTGGATAGCCATGCTTCTGATTCATCTCTACCTGATTGGATCATATATTGGGTCCATATTTGTGTAATCTTATTATTTTCAGTTAGTATTAAGTGTGTTGTACAGTTTCGGAGCTAGGAACATGTAGAATCTTTGATAAAATGTGGTTGTTGCTCTCGGAACTGGTGTGTAGATGTTTGTTGTTTGTCTTGTGTTGTGTCCATGATTTATTGCTTGGGGAGAGTTGTTGTTAGTATGGAAATATTGAACGAGTCTCAACATAAAGATTTGTCTTATATCTAGGACATTGTACTCTTTATAAACTATTCAATTGGCAGTACATGTGATCAATTTTCAAGGTTTTTTAAAATACTTTGTTTTAGTGATAATATACATTTTGAAAATATTTACTCTTTGAGGCTTCAGCTACTGTTTAACCTTCATGCGGGCGCGCTGTAAGCTTACGAAAAATGATAAATGTCAGTACTTAAAAAAATATACATTTGACTTTCTTAACCTTTCCCAAACCATGCAGTGACACGTGTCTACCGCTCGGTAATATTACGGTAAATACAAGCAAAACATATATTTCATATTTTAGTTAATTTACGCCTAGAAATGACTATTGAAAATTCTATTATGTATGGCGAATCCTACAAAAATAATTATTTTTAATTCTTTGATAAAAATACCATTTGTGGCGAGACAGAAAGAAATTAAACGTTAATTTCAAAATGATAACAATAAAAAATATACGAACATAACGGTGTCTCTTTCTCACTAATTAACTGAAGATTGATATAAAGGAAGGTCGTATTATACAATGCAATCCCCTATACATAATAACTTGATGAACGTTTCGAATCATAAAATAAAATATTTTTTTAATATTTAATGCTCGATACTGAATTAAAATCAAGTAATTCTATGGCGTTAACCTTTTTGTCACATTTAAAGGCTAATAGAACTCTAATTTTTTTTTACGGTAACACGAGTTGACAGCGTGGCTGCACACGAGCATTTTATGTCATGGTATGGTAAAGGTTAAACAAAAAATGCGATACATTTTATCGACCTATAAGTCAGAATCGAAATTCTTACCACCACAATTGTTGCAAACCACCTTAACCGCAGAACGGTTCTTGCGCGCAAAGGGCTGGCAACGGTGACACTTCATAGATGCTGAGGATCTATTCGTCTCCGGTGCACGTGACCACCACGCCGTTTCCCCGCGGGGGTAGGCAGAGAGGATACAGCGCCACACTCTTCTGTTCTGACACACAATTCTCGTCTCATCCACATTCATACAAGCTCGCCGTTGTTGTTGAGGCTTCTAACAGAACCGCCCTCCATTAATTGGTTAGTGAAATGTACGATGTATGCAAGGGAAGCGACCTCATGATGAATAATGGTATTGGAGAAGAAGGAAAGCTAAATACTTGGAGGTTTTGAATGGTTGGAACAAGTAGATGAGTTTGTGTATTTGGGAAGTAGGTTTGATAGAAACGGAAAGGAGGGGGATTGCAAGGAACAGAGTGATCGGCGCTTTGAATGGAATTATATCTAACGGGAACTTGTCAACCGAGGCAAGACTAGTGGAGTGAGTCCTGGGCCTGGCAGAAGAGGAACCAAAGTAGACTGAATGCAGTGGAAATGAGATCACTGAGTCGTATTTGTGGCAAATCTATTTATGACAGAGTAAAGAATGAAGAAATAAGGAAAGAATGTAAAGCTATGTAGTTAGTATAGTGAGTAAGATTAATCTTACGAATATTCTTAAGAAAGGATCACTCAGGTGGTTTGGAAATATGGAACGGATGGTCGTGGTAACAAAGATACATGACGCAAGTGTTGATGGAACCAGAAATAGAGGATGTGCGCGGAAGACTTGGCACGACCAGGTAAACCAGATGGTTCTGTTAGAAGCCTCAGCAATCGGCGAACTTGTATGAGAAGATGTATGAATGTGATAAGGCGAGAGTTGTGTGTCGGGACAGAGGAGTATGGCGCTCTATCCCCTCTGCCTACCCCCGTGGGGAAACGGCGTGATGGTAAGTAAGTGAGTTGTAGGTAAAAATCCAGTAATTGTGTGTTCTTGGACATGTTGATAATTTCTTTAAACTCTTTTCCTCAGACTGAAGAAATTGTCGAGAAGGACCTTCCAGACGATTCAGCTCCAACAGATTATACAGAAATAGGTAAACAATGAATTATAACATTAATTATGTATAAATCGTTTCAATCGAGTCATATTTTAAAAAAAAATCTCGCAGCTATTTAATTGCGTAGGTAGTAAAATGTGACAAAAATGAAATTTTGCGTTAGTTTGAGTTGAAAGTCAACGCTCACTGAACATACAATCGTCGGACACGACGCGATGGACGATAGCCTCTCTTCGACATGGTAAAGTCAACAGAGGGCGCGAGCTCTATGTAGCATACACATTGATGCGGCTAGGTGGAACGTTGCTCACTGAACTCATAATCGTCGGGCACGACGCGATGGACGATAGCCTCTCTTCGACATGGTAAAGTCAACAGAGGGCGCGAGCTCTATGTAGCATACACATTGATGCGGCTAGGTGGAACGTTGCTCACTGAACTCACAATCGTCGGACATGACGCGATAGACGAAAGCCACTGATCGAGTAGATGAAGTCGACAGAGAGCGGGTGTTATATGTTGTGTACACGATGACGCGGCTCTAGCATAAAAAAAGGCGAAAACCACACGACTTATATATTATTTATTTTTAATTACTCATGTCAAATAGCACCCATTAGTTATAATTAATAATTTACGTATGATTTAAGGTCTAGAATCAGCAACAGAACACGATGAAGGCGGGACGCCGATTGAAAATGGAGAATCAGAAGAACACGTTGAAGAAATGATCGAAGAAGACGCCCATGATCAGGATGCGGTCGAAACAGTAGAACGTCCTAAAGTACAAGAACAGCGAATTCCCGTGGACGACGAAGCTAAAATACAGAGGATGAAACAGGTGAGATATTTGAGTTTAGACTTGGTGTACATGCGGGAGAGGAACAGACGGCTGACCATATTTTGTAATGCAGACCGAATAAGTAATGGAACGAATCTTGTTTTATATAAGGAATTTATTCAGGTGTGGGTGACTCGTTGGAGCTTCTTAGGTAGGTAGTTGGGCCAACTTGCGTGGATGGGACTCCACCTACGCGCCTATCTCTCACTCTCCATACCTCGTGTATTGCAACTCCGTTAGTCTGTCCGTGTAAATGGGACTCGATCCATTTAGACCCTCTTTTGGGGGTGTTTTTTTATGAATGGACCTCTGAGTGTCTGCCTTGAACAACTGCACCTTAATTTTCCATCTGTATGTAAAACTATGTTATATCATTTTTTTTATAAATAAAGATAGCACTTAAGGGACGCCGGAGGGTCTAAATTTTAAATCTTAATTGTTATTAACCACATTGAATTTTTCGTTTTGTTTATACTTAAATATGTGATTGAATTAAAGTCGTCTATTGAGCGAGACCGACAAGGAAGATCTTGCTTTTAAACCGGTCTAATAATCTGATCGAAGCATGACACATTCAAACTAGATACCTACCAGGGAATAATTGCGTTCATATATTAAAACACTTCGCTCGCGTATATTGAGTGCTAAATATTTGTTTACAATTATATTATATTCCGGCAGCAGGACCAAAGGTGATGATGACGTAAGGAATTAATTAGGGAGAGAAAGAGAAATAGAGAGAGGGACAGGAATAGGAAACAAGGAAGATAAAAGACCAACCAGACACCAAGAAGAAACACGACCTACTTGCTTCTTTAGTTATCTGGATTTCTTCTTTCACTCCGTTGTTCCGCACGAAGTATTCTCGAACTCGCACTTTGTTGATGGCGCGAAGTGTGACACATGAACACAGTATCAAGATGAACAATTACACTATCAGCTCCATACAGCAGGACGATAATTCACAAGCTAAATATTTGTTCCCACACGGCAGGAAGAACTCGGCGGCAGTCAACGCATCCAATGGTAAACGTTAACGTAAAACTATAGAACAAACTACAAAAATGATGATTTAATTTTTTTTAATAACAGGCCAGATTTAAACCCAGCAGATGATGCAGTACAGCGTGTTCTGATGATTTCTGATTAGCTTAATATTGTGCAAAAAAGAATTATAATTAATTGTATAATGTTTTGAAATAACTCGTGTGTTACGAGATGTTTTCACTTTTTTTGGGCCACCCTGTATATTAATATCTAGATTATTTTTATTGCACACTATCGTCGTTTTGCAATTAGGGATTTTGTTTTTCAATTTTTATGTATTTTTCAGCCCCTCCCATTGATTTGGCCACCGCCGGCAGGCGCCTGCCCCGCCTGTGTGTAACGCCGATGTTGGTTGAACCCTTTATTTTGTGTAATAAATTGTAGAACGAAGAATGTAGATAATTTTTGACATGCCCTTGTGAAAAAGAAACGGATCTACGAGTCGCGCGTCCCGCGGATTGGAATACGACAGGAAGGAAGGAAAGAAATAAGGGACTCGGATTAAAGACAAGGATCGATGATAAGATGAGGGAGTTCAGTCGAAGGATCAATGGATCTCGGGGAATCGGGAATCTGAAGGACTGCGCGCCTTACCTCGCGTATGACGCCTCCGTCACTCCCGCAGTCGCAGCCGAGATCGCACAAACAGCACGCGGGCGGGCAGATCTCCGCTTCAAAAAGACGGCGATATCAATCGCCTCACCCGCGGCTCACACAATAATAATACAGGATCAAAATCCACACCACTGATACAATAGCGGTGTCGCAACCGAACAAGTATCGCGTCGCGTTAACGTCTGCCGACATCAAAGTCACTATTCACGCCGGGGAGACGAGCATGAGGAAAGGAATATTTGGACTGGAAAAGGGTGTCAATAATACGGTCGCGGCCGATTCGAATAGCGCGCCTAATATGAGCCCATGACGCCCAATCATAGTTCGTAATTCGCATAATAAACACAAGAGTTTGTTAATGTGGTTGCGTCATTCAAATCTGTGAGCATAACATACGGAGTGATGTTTCATAGATCGAACACGAGCTATTATTTCCTCTGGCATTTGATCAAAAATCTTTATGGTATTCTACATCAGAAACTTGTGAAATTTGTCCTTCTTTCTGAATAGCAGTCTCAGTCTGTGTCTTCAACTCGAATCGTGGTCACGTTGATTTGAATTAATATAAGTGCGCTAATGTATTCCAGTGCCATGGTAAGTTATTACTTCTTCTCGTGCTTGTGACGTTGGCCATCGTCACATTGTGCAGCTCTACAGAAGACTGGCCAAACTGGTTCTCTTACCGCGTGGTAAAGGGGTGCTGACTGTAGATCTCTTGGTGCTGGAAGCGTGTCATTTGGGACACATCTTCAGGCTGTTGGATTGGAGTGTAAGGTTATGGGCAAGCATTTAAGGAGATGAGTTTTTTCCTTTCTCCCCTCCGTTGCCACTCGAGAAAAAGGTCACGGAGGTCCTACAGCGTTTGGTCATTATTCGATCCAGCTCGTGTCGGACCTGCAGCTTCTGACTTCTGTGCGAGCATGGGTGTCTAGACGGAGACTCTTGATTATGAGACCGCTCCGCAGACGCGGCCGTGTCGGGACTCATCTAACAGCCATACAGGGCCGAAACAAAACTGACCAATTAGCAGATGCAATACATCGTGACGGACGAGTCCATGAAGCTAGCCGACCACTTTTCCGCAGACCGCCATTTCATCGACATTGCTCTAGACACAACACACACATCACACAGGCACACTGTATACACTGCGACGTGTACTAGCACGCGTGAGTCTAGAAGATTGTTAGGGACGCTCAGTCTCACCATTCACAATACCTTATGATACAACCACGCGGTCGATATCACCGTGGTTCCAGCATTACCTCTCGCATCCTGAAAGAAATAGGGCCCAACGATTCCGCCAGCCCGTACAGTAACTCTGCGTGAGTGTATCAATTGAAGATTTTTAGTGCCCCAATGATGATTTTTATCCAAAAGTCACAATTTTTGACTCCATAATAAATTGTCATCAACTACCCTCTAAGATTATCAAATTCAAACTGAAAAATGTCTACCAAACCAAAATGGCGGCGAAACAAAATCGGCCTGGAACATAATATTCACCCTGTAAAAATACATTAAAATGTTAGATTGATATTGCCCGTACAAAGCGAAATGTAATCAAGTGAATTAAACGAGAAGACTGAAGAAATATGTATTTTATGGAATTCTATAAACTGTATATTAAAAATGAAAATTATTACATCCATCGTGTTCCAGGATGTCATGGACGAACTGTCGTCCGAGCAGTCCCGTCAGATGAACCAGCGCCCCTCTCCGCCGAAGCGCTCCCCCAGGAGGACTCCTGGACCCAAGCCGGTGTTCGGGCCGCTGACGCCGAACACCAGGCCGCTGGTGCTGCCCGGCGGACGGAAATGGAAAGGACCGAGAGACGCGTATTCTGACGCTTTCATAGCCGAGACCATGAGCTCGCAGGCGACAGTGATCCAGGGTAAAGTGCTGGGGTATGTTCATTTTTTAAAACGACATTCCTCTAAAGCTTGCATCAATATAAAAATCCTTAAAGTAACCAATACACCAGAAAGTACGAGTATTTAATACTACATTCCGCTTACATGCGGGCCGCTACCTGTCTCGCTAGGTGCAGTAGCCATTAGGTTCCTAATTAGTAAGTAAAGGTTAAATTAGAAGTAATGTAGCTAATTATATTAAATAGTAAAAAATCAGTAAGGAGACAAGTAGAGACTAAGTAAAATTAACAAAGTTGAGATTAACAAAGAAGAGAAACAAGATAGGATGTAAGGACAAAAAAGAATTACATAAAATGAGTAGCTTTGATCCAGTTATTCCAACATGAGCACGCAGAATTGTTGATACGATACCGTCGTCATCTCTTGTGGCAGCACATTGTATATCCACGGTCCTATAAAACATGCATGTCATTGAGCAAATGAGATTTTTAATAACAGGACAGCTAGTTTTCTTTGAATTTTTTTTATTTTTATCAGTATAAGGATTTATTGAGAATAGAATTATCGAGTAATGTGATAGCGGCTCCACCCCAGCCAACTATAACAGATCTTATGATGCTCTAAACAGAGTGCGAAATGTACATTACTTGATTCGATAACAGAATAATGGTATCAGGCTTTTGCGGGTTTCATTAAGGTTTGGGTATCGCGTTGGTGTATCTTGGGCGGAATAACTGCGTGTACGCAACACCGCTAGTTCATGCTGTATTAAGCGTAACTCTAAGGTCCAGTTGTGTGATCGGTAGTAACTTTTAACTAACGCCCGTAGTAAAAATCATTTGCGGGTTGTTGACACATCCAATTTACTACTGCACAGATGGAGATGTCTATAAGTGTGACAAATATGCATTATCTATTTCGTATTTTGTGTTATATTATACAACGAGGTCATCTTCGGACGAACTCTCATCGCTAAATAGCGGGATATTGAATAATTCATTGTCGTATACTGCAACTTTCTAAGTGTCAATGTGACAGATGACGTTTGGAACAGCTGCGAGAAGTCCGCCATATTTAACTATAGAGTCTCGTCTTTAGTATCAGTTATCGTAGAGTAAAATATGTTTACTAAGGAATGTACATTCGAGAAGTAAATATTTTACTACTAAACATCACTGTGTTCGTCTCCGTCGCCATTCTGGTAAGAGAGCTTCTTGTTTACGGTCTGACTGCCTTGCAGTTTAACAATGTCATCTCACTCTATCGGTATGCTGTCTCTTCTCACATCGTATTATGTTGACCGTTTAAATGATAGCCGGAAAAAATACAACGAAAATACGTCAGTATAGTGATTCGTTGCCTGTCTGGAGTATCAATTTTTATGACCGCGCGTGGTCCTCATTACTGCAAACTTTACCCAGTGAAGTTTCACACAGTGTAATTTTATTAGTAACTATATAATACAATGTAAAAATCTGTTTGGACTGTGCCCGTCTCACTGGAGAAATACTGTGTCGAGACGGGCATAGTTTACAAGCAATTTTAGAATTACATTTATTATCTTATAAAAGGTGTATGTATATGAAGAACAATTTTAAAATGGACCACTTTGTAGCAATAATTAATATAGGTATGAGTCAGTATGTTTGGGTGAGTGCACCAATACTGGCTCTACCCATATTACGAATCCAATTTTTAATATATAGTTTCATGTTCTCGGGATAATTCAATTGATTTAAGTCTTTTAGCATTCTATTAAATAGTTTAGGTCCAAAATATTTGTAGTTCCTATGATCGAATGTAGTGTGTGCTATTTGTATTTGTCCGTGTGGAAATTATGTTTTGAGTTGTTTTAAAATGTGTCTGTTTGTATTTATATATGTATTTGAGAGTAGTATTAGCGTACATTTGTCTAATATCAAAGACATCGAATTTATTAAAAATTTCGTCAGTGCTCGTTAACATAATTCACACGTCGATAACACAATTTATTGTGTTTTATTTTCAGAAAATCACATTGTTTTGCTATCAAAAATATCATTCCACGACATTTCCATTTGTATCTAATAATTTATCAAATTTCATTATGTTTTAGGAGTCAATTCGAAAGCGCCCATCTTCCATATGACAACAGGTACATTTCCAATTTCATTTTCATTCCTTTTTGTGTGTGCTCCAAGCTACGTTTCTATTCGCCAGAACATGACACAAAAACATCACCGTGCCACGCTTACACCGTTCAAGTTAAACACTCAAGTACTTGAACTGTTATTTTACATCTCGGTACTATTATTTATGCGAGAGAAATCTCAACCGTGAATACGAACCATAATAATCTCAAAAGTGTGCAAACTCTACAATGAGTCTGACGTCATAAAATTGACTGCCAGAGGGACATCTACATGCTATCGAGGACGACAACTGGCGAACCAACACCCAGAACAGAGAGGAACGATATGACTCACTAGGGGCATGCTAATTTACCGGTAAATCGGTGAAACTCTGAATGTAATACCGGTTTACCGGTAATTATGATAACCTATATCAGTTAGTGACCGAATGTAATAAAGATGTGTTTGTTAATTGTGGCATACAACAAAGAAAAATAATAAAGTTAAGTATGAAAGCTATTATTACTATTACAAGGTTTAGGAACATGACTTAAATATATATTCTAATATAGAATGACTCCGGGGATAAAATAATTAATTTAATGGATTTATAAATCTATGCAGAATTCAAGTTGGTCAGGACAGTCACTGGCGCGATGTAAACCGTGCTCGGGATCGTCGATCCGATGTCTATTTCCGTGTGGGTATGTGACATTACACGACATTTCTAAATGAATTGTTGGCAAAGTGATGTGAAACTGGATTGTACGCAGGGGCGTGCAGTGCATACAAGCAAAAGAGCTGTGCATCACTAAAAATTCTAGTAAACGAATATAAATTAATAAATAATTGGATTCGCATAAACGAAAACATTATTTTACAATTAGGGCCATTTGTGTACCAGTAGACATTACTCACCGCTGTACCCATGGCGCTCTTTTGTATTCGCCGCATCGAGCTATTCAAAAATAACATCGGCCCGTACTGTATAAATATTCACCCTGCACTGTCCAATGAATCACACTGACGTTAATACACGACTGAATAAATGAACGTAAGCTCTTCCCAGACGTCAATACTTGACAGCTTTCTGTGCGCAGGGTGGACTTCATGAAGTACAAGAAGCCGCCCGTGGTGCTGGACCACCTCAAGGAGTCGTCCGTGTACAAGCTGGTGCACGAGATGGACGAGTCGCCGCAACTCCCCATCGAGACCAGGCCTTCCAGGGTCATGTCTGAAGCCGAGTACAGAGAGGTGAGTTCCTTCAGTTTGTTGCGGATCAGTCACGCTGTATCGTGAAGGTTGGGGGCTGCGGCCGCTAGTATATAAGGGGCCCCGTGAAATAATTACAAAATCAATCAAATGTACACTGTTATATTTACTATGAAACTGATGAATAAGAGAATTGTAAGAAAGGTCCAGGCTTCAATAATTGTCGAGCTTGTATGTGTTTGAAGCGATAATTGCGGTTAGGATAGAAGAGTGCGGCACTCTATCCTCTCTGTCTATACCCGCGGGGATGATAAATTAAGTCAGTCCTTGAACATATTCTGTGCAGGGTGACATTATTATATAATTTCAGCCCCGTGTGGGATGTATGGAAAAGGATCGGTCACACGGTGTTGTGAAGATTGGGGGCTGCGGCTACTAGTATATAAGGGGGCCTGTGAAGTAATGTCAAAATCAATCAAATATACATTGTTTTATATTTTTACTATGGAATTTATAGTTTTATATTATTTTTGAATTGATTTTTTTTAAAATAAGAATCATATATTATGTTAAATAAAATAACAATCACTTTGTAAACGAATATTATTAAACGTCAACCGGTTTCGTTTATCTCAAGCTTCATCAGGTAGTATTTGAAACTAATCATAAATACAAAAAGAGTGTACTTAAATATAGGTACATAAAGAGGAAGATAGAATATATAATGTGAAAGAGAGAGAGAAAGAATAAATATACAGATAGACGGAACATTAAGGAAGGGGAAAATACAGTGTTGATGGATATTAAATTGATTTTAAAGGAAACACACTAATATGGGGGTAATAAACGTATAATGATATCGAAAGGAGGGTGACTGCAGGAAATAAAGTGAATGCCGCTTTGAATGGAATTATATCTAACGGAATTTGTCAACCGAGGCAAGACTAGCGGTGCACAATGGAATCCTGGTACCGACACTGATGTATGGAAGTGAGGTCTGGAGCTGGCAGAAAAGGAACGAAAGAAGACTGAATGCAGTGGAAATGAGATCACATAGGCGTATATGTGGCAAATCTATTTATGACAGAGTAAAGAATGAAGAAATAAGGAAATAATGTAAAGCTGATGTTAGTATAGTGAGTAAGATTAAGAAAGGATCACTCAGGTGGTTTAGGCATATGGAACAGATGAATGAGATGAGAATGGTAAGAAAGATATATGATGCAAGTGTTGATGGCATCAGAAATAGAGGATGCCCACTGAAGACTTGGCACAACCAGGTAAACTAGTTAATGGAGGATCGGCGAGCTTGTATGAGAAGATGTACGAATGTGTGGCAGAAGAGTGTGGCGCTCTATCCTCTCTGTCTACCCCCGCGGGGAAACGGCGTGATGGCAAGTAAGTAAGTATACGTACAATACAAAGTGATTACTTTTGATATATTATATACTGTGTGTTTTTCTGAAATACAATCAAATAAATTAATTTTTGTTTATGTCTGTTTCTCAAGCCGATGTTTGAATTCATCGCGAGACTTTAACACGTGCACGCGATACTGAAACATATCTCGCGTGCCTATGTTTCAAGACGATATATTGGTTGCGTTCTTCGATATATTATTTTTATGTATTTTTGTATTGTTTCAGAGATGTCGCTCGGCGACGCCCAACACCATGTCAAACGGCGCCTAAATGTCACACTTCACCGGATCACGCCTTTACATGTGCCAGCACCATTCATCACGCTTAGCTGCCCGCAAATTTTTCACCTTATCATTTAAACTAGCTGAATCAGTAAAATATATTTTTAAATATTGAAAATGTTTTCATTTTGTTTTTAATGAATCGACGCAAACGAGCGCTAAATAAAGTGGTTTATGTCTCGGCTATTTATATATATATATATATTGTAGCCGGGGGGTGAATTAAACCTACACTCCCATAATTACGATTTCTGAATCTGGCGTTAGAATGCACTAGACCGCAACAGATGATCAAATATACAATATTAATTTTTCCACCCGCTGCTGGATGAAGGCCTCCCGCATTATACTCAAAGACAATCGATTACTTATAAATGTATAATCAAAAACCATAAAATTTCTCAAGAATACGTGCCAGTATAAATGGTATAATAGACTCCGTACTTGTGGGCGTATATATATATATATATATATATATATATATATATATATATAAAAGGTACCTCTAGTTATTCGCTGCTCTGTGTATTTTACGTGATGTTTTAACATTTTGTTGATTAAATTTATCCAACATTTATTTCACATCAAAATCATATATTTTTAAGTTAAAAAATTTAGTTAGGTAGGTAACTATTGAATTATAATTAATATTTCAAATAATATTTAAAAACAAAAAATCTTGTAATTTTTTTAATAGTACAATAAAAATAAATGTATTTTTGTCATATTAAACCATTGCGTTATTTATTTTGTTAATTTAAAAGTATATTCAGATTTTTTTAAAAATTAATTCGGCTACCGAACATATTATAGTCCAATATTATTCTACTAACTGAAGATGACGCAGCCGATTGGACACGGCAGACGAGATCCGCTACAAACATTTTTGGAACTTTGGTTTCTTGTCAAACAGGGTACCGGGTCCGCTGGACCCCTTGCCCCTTCATCGTGAAGTTTACCTAGGCGGCCTGAGAAGATTTTATTTTTCGCTTTTTATTATTATTCTGCTATTACAACATGGGGTTGTAAAATTAAGACCTCTAGGCGAGGGTGTTTATTATTATAAATGGGGTTTCAGTGCTCGGGGAGTGCCCCATAGAAACGCTCGGAGGTCTGTTTGATGAACTCCATGACGGGTAGAATCGTGATGCAATTGGGTGACTCTTGACCATTTTGGGGCTTTCAGAGCTGATCGGATGACCTTGTTTTGGAAGGTCTGCGTCCCTCTGGTGGTGCCTGCTATAAGCTCGCACGCGACATGTCAGCGAGCTTTCGCGAACCACCGCAAGGTGGTACCATGAGTCTGCCGCAGGCCAGTCAATTTATTAAACAATTTCGCGAATACTGCTTATAACTTAGACTGATTCAAACTGTCGTTTTTGTTCCGCGATCTAGACCGAAGAAGCTTAAATATAATAATTTAAAACCACGCGCCGTGACAAATACAATTGACATATTTTAATATTTAACACTCTGAAATTAAAAATGTGGTCCAGAATAAAAATATGATTAGATATTAATTTTTTTTTAATTTACAACACACAACAGATGATTTATAATAAAAATATATCATATAGATAATAATATAATAAAATCTGCTAATGTTTTACTATGAAACCAAAAAAAAAAATACATATATTAAAATAATTACTTGATAATAATAAGAACAAAATTTATATTGTACCGCATTAATTAATTGTAAAATTGGTATACATATGAATTTGACAACTAAATTTTTACACCCATTTTCGTGATATTAAAGAATTTATTTTTCTTATTAATAATAATAATATATTAGTCAAAAATTCAAACAAAACGATTTTAAAAATAGGATTACCAAAAAAGAACACGTAGATGCCGAACAGTAGCGTCACTCCACAACGGATATATTTGAATACATCATCCGAAGAAGAATTTAAATGATTTTGATTGTGTTTTTATATATTTTTTACTTTACACCTACATATAATTAAAGTGTATTTTCGGAATAAAGTTCGGTTTTTTTTTTAAATCACATATTATTATTTTATTCATTTATAGATACATTACTAGTCTTGTATGCGAAGGGTGTTTATTAACTTTGAAATGAAATAAAAATCGGTATTGGTTTTATTGGAAAGATTATTTTGCACCATTAGTGTTTAAATATGGACAATCAGCTGCAGTTGTATATCAGTAATAATGCGACGAATGTTGGCTTCCAAGTCGTCCATCGTCTCTGGTGTATCGGCGCAGACCAGCCACATCACATATCCCTACAGAAAATAATCTAAAGATGTTAAATCACACGTCTTGGAGGCCAATTCGCAGGTCCATCGAATGTTCCCTTCAATAAATGAATTGTGTCATGTTGCGTCGTCTTGTTGAAGCCGCAGCTCTTCCACATTAATGCCATTCAATTGGCGAACTTAAAAGTCAGTAATCTACTCATTTGGGTCCTGCTCAATTATACGTTCCACTGCAGCAGCAGCTTCTTCGGTGCGCTCTGCACGACGTCTCTGCGGATGCGTATTATCAATTAGAGTATGCGTGGTGCGAAAACGATCCACGGTTATTCGAATAACATGCTCGGATGGACGATTATATCGATCGTAAAATGAACGTAAGTTTTGCGAACTGAATCACGCTTTTTGCAATAAATTTGCACAATTTGCAAGCGTTGTTTTGGCATAAGTCTTTTCACGGTGAAATGGCAAACCAAACTGAGCACAAATCAGCTGTCACATTGGCTGTCGCTGGAAAACGTGTTACAAACAACCTCTAAAAAAAACAATATAATTACAGAATATAGGTTCAAAATTGATCGAAAATGTATTCGATTGCTACAGTGAAATGGTATACAGTGGTCCAGGTTCGAATCCCGATAGTAACCAATATTTATTCCATTGACGCGTGGTGCGAAAACGATCCATGGTTATTCAAATTACTTGCTCTGATGGACGACTATAACGATTGTAAAATGGATGTAGCGCACGGTTTCGTAATAAATTTGCACAATTTGCAAGCGTTGTTCTGGCGTAAGTCTATTCATGGTGAAATGGTAAACGAAACTGGGCACAAATCAACTATCAGCTGTCGAATTGGTTGTCTCTGGAAAAAGTGTTAACAAACCTTTAAACACTAAAAAAAAGCAAAAACCATTAAATTAATTATCAATTATATCAACACCAAAAACAATAAAGCAGTGGGTAACAACGTTACTAAATTTTAACCTAATAATAAATAAAAGTATATTTAATAATGATAAGTGAAAATTGTTTAATAACTTTATTTAACAAATTATTTAAAAATATTGTACGTATCATTTAAACATATCCCCACAAGTACGGGGTTAATTATAGTATTTCTACTTAAGAGCCTGCAGGACGCACAGAATTATCGATATCAGATTTTTAATAATTGACACTTTAAATAATTGTACCTATAATAAAATTAAAAACATACTCCTTTTTATTTTTAACGATACAAATTTTCAAAAGTCTAAATCATATAAATGAATTAAAACTTAACTATAACAAAGACTGAAGTAATGATTTAAAAAAAAAAAGAATATTTTTAAAAACAATTTGCGAGATAAAATTTGTGTGTTACAGTTAGATGAAATTTCTATATCGCCTGATCTGCTGCATACATTTTACTAATTTCATAACACCACATCTAATTCACACGATCGTGCGGCTTTTATATTAAAATAGACAAATGTTATAGGTTGCCTGCGTTTTGAGTAGAGATACAGAGGTATAAAAGGAATAAAAATTTTTACAATCCCCAAGATCTTCAAAAATATCAACGAGATCAGAACTATTTTATTAAAATAAACTATGTTTTATAGAAATTTCGTAAAAAAAATAAGACGCAAACTTTATCTTATAAAAACATTTTTTTGTTAATAATACAATTTTTTTGATCATATACAGATAAACCACACTAGACTTAAAATGTATACATATTATTAAACATTTAATTGTTTGTTTTGGGAAAACAATTCCTCTTCAATATGCATAAGCACATGTCTTTTTAGACTTGATTTATGAACGCACGAATAATTGCACTGTGAACAAGTAAAACGTTTCTCTCCAGAGTGTGTACGCTGATGACGTTTCAGAATTGATATATTATAGCACGAATAATTACATTGTGAACATAAAAACAAGTTCTCTGTAGCATGCGTTATCTCGTGAGCTTTCAAAGTAGATTTATGAACGCACGAATAATTACACTGTGAACAAGAAAACAGTTTCTCTCCGGAATGCACACGCTGATGACATTTTAGAACTGATATATTATTGCACGAATAATTACACTGTGAACACGGAAACAATTTATCTCCAGTATGTTGAAGCTCGTGGTTTTTTAGATACGATTTACGAATGGAAGAATAATTGCACTGCGAACAAGAAAACAATTTCTTTCCAGTATGCATGAGTTCGTGACTTTTAAGACTTGTTTTATATAATGACGAATAATTGCACTGTGTACACGAAAAAGGTTTCATTCCAGTGTGAGTAAGCTGATGGCGTTTTAAACTCGATATATTATTGTACGAAAAAATGCATTGTGAACACGAAAACTGTTTCTCTTCAGTATGTTTAAGTACGTGACGTTTAAGACTTGATTTACAAACAAACGAATAATTGCACTGTGAACAAGAAAAAGGTTTCTCTCCAGAATGCGTGAGCTGATGAATTTTTAGACTTGACTTGTGATTACACGAATAGTCACACTGTGAACATGAAAATAGTTTCTCTCCAGCATGAGTAAGCTGATGACGTTTTAAAGATGCTACATCGTTGCTCGAATAATTGCACTGTGAACACGAAAACTGTTTCACTGCAGCATGAGTAAGTTCATGACGTTTTAGACGTGATATAATATTAAACGAACTATTACACTGCGAACATGAAAACAATTTCTTTCCGGTATGTATTAACTCGTGACTTTTTAGACTAGATTTATAAATACACGAGTAATCGCAATGTGAACACGAAAAAGGTTTCTCTCCAACATGCATAAGCTGATGACTTTTCAATCTGGAATTATTATAACACGAATAATTGCACTGTGAACACGAAAACAGTTTCTCTCCATCGTGTTTAAGCTCGTGCGTTTTTAGATTTGATTTACGAATGCACGAATAATTGCACTGTGAACACCAAAAGAGTTTCTCTCCAGCGTGCGTAAGCTGATGTCGTTTTAGACTTGCTTTACGATTGAACGAATAATTGCACTGTGAACACAAAAACAGTTTCTCTCCAGTATGTTTAAGCTCGTGACTTTTTAGATTTGACTTACTAATGCACGAATAATTGCACTGTGAACAAGAAAAAGGTTTATTAACAGAATGCGTAAGCTGATGACGTTTTAGACTTGATATATTAGTACACGAATAATTGCACTGTGAACATGAAACAAATTTCTTTCGAATGTGCTTAAGCACGTGTATTTTTATGTTTACTTTTCGATTGCAAGAATAATTGCACTCATCACACGAAAATAGTTTCTCCCTAACGTGTATTAACAAGTGAACTCGTAAAGAGGCTTTCCGATTGCACGTGAACGGGCACTGCGCGCATGAATACACGTTCTTACCAACGGAAGTAAGCGGGCGCCCACTTGAGGATTTTATGGTGGAGAATGCCGACTCCAGTGCTGGCTGCGCTCCAGGGCCAGGTGGGTCTGCCGAAATAGAATCGTGTATTATTAAAACGTCTGCAAAGTAAATAGATCACATGTGAGAATTAAATATTTCATTACATGCTTCAGATTTTTGTCACGTCCGGGTATGTGGTTGACAGTAACACATTAATATCGTCGAATATAAAGTAAAAATTCACAATTCTAAAAAAAATAAGCAGGAATGTTGAGCTCTTAGTGCAATGCTGTGTTGAAGGTGTTAGTTAGGTATTATAGATCTAGTATGTTTATTTAACCCATTATCTCGTTACGCTCGTGTACAAAGAGCGGTAATAGGTTAAAATGTTGCAACTTATAATTTATAGCCTTGATTTATAGCGGCTAAAAATACTAGAATCATTTTACCATATTACTGTAACATTACTGGGACGGTTGCTCAGTTTGTTTCTCCATCACGCAAAATTCAAAACTCGAGTAACGTGTACGCAGTTATTGCTGCTGTACGGAATATAACACTACCGAAGTATAAAAAATAACTGGCAGATCAGAAGAATTGATTTGAGACCAACACAAGTTGAAATAACGTAAGGCGTTTACTATCTTAACACAGTTTATTTAACTTTGTTTTTAATCACTAAATTAGTTACTTTCATACACACCTACCACAAAACATTAGTTTGCCATTGTATACAAATAATAATATGGAAAAATTACTTGTAAATTCCGAAGACAAAGTTGATAATTTTTATAACTATTTTATAACTGTTTTCTATATAAGAAAAACAAGACGAAATTTTAACATAAGAAGCATTTAAGATGTTTATATAGTGATAGTTTTTCAGAATTTTCCTATCATTTGTTAGAAAATGATCTTACTATTAATAAAAAATTGCGATGGTCTGTATTACATATAAAAAATGTTTGTCTTAATTTAGAATCATTAGAAATAAATAAAGCTTATATAACTAACTAAATAAATGTAACCATAAGTCCTAATCTAAAAAAAAATTCTTATTATTTTGTAACATTTAGTAAATTTACACAACTTTCATCTACAGGTACATGCAATATTAATATTTGAATTAGATCTTTAAAAACTTATAAGAGTAACGTGACATATATAGTTTTAGTTAGGCGTCGATTCATACGAAATGATCCAGCACTGGTCGCTTGACCATTTTTAAAAATTCTCATTATTTGTGCAATCATCCTATAACTTGTTGGTAATTTAAAATGAATATTTTATTGTTTATGGTTTTTGCGCGGCATCCGTATTAGTTTTACTGGGCGTAGCATAATTTGCAATGTAAAAGTTTGCGAAAACTGAAATATCTCAACTCCTATTCGTCCTATCGATATGGGATTAAAACCAATTTATTAAGAAAGAAACGCACTATAAGATTGATTTGACACATTAATGAAATTTCAGCCTATATTCATAATCATTGTTATAAAAAAGTCCCTTCCCTAAGATGTGGGAACAAGTTGTGCTCACATATCAAATTTGTTCTTATTAAAGCTATATATGTTTGGTGGTATAAAAACCTGAAAATTCTGTCCAAATAGTAGTGTATTGGACGTATTTCTCATTCTGTTCTAATTTGATCAATTTCTTAACATTTTTAATAAAATACTATTTTGATATTAAATTTTACATTGTATTATTATATTATATATTATAGCCGTACCCATAATTCTAGATCTTTCTTATTTGGGGGTGCATAACTATTGTTGCATATTCTTGTTGAAGGTATATATACAAATATAACTCATTCATTATATTTGTATTCAAATCAACAGATAATGTTCTTGATAAATGATTCTTTAAGATACCTTGGATTGGTAATCCAAGGGAACCAAATGCTCACCAGTGCGCTGGTCAGTCCTTCTGGAGTACTCCGAGCACTCCTGCTTGATGTCAGGATGCCATATGTCTATATCCGTGTAGGGCGATCCCTCGCCGCTCTCGGCTGCAGACCTCTCCCCTGACTGCACACCCCCAACACTGCCATTGCTGGAATCTATTTCTGAAATCAGAAACAATAATCCTATATACCAGAGCTGGAGAACTGCCTGTCTCCCGGGCTCGGCTCCATGTCACCTCGGGGTGGCGACCAGGCGTACTACTCTTCCAGCACTGAATTTCCGCGTAATGCGCTTCTGTAAAGTAAACTCAAATTTGGTCTATTCGAACATAGTCAATTCGCAGAATATTTTTATTTAAATGTTGGCAACCATGCAAAAAAGAGTAACGTATGTTATCTATGATTTAAAAACCATAGAAGATAGACAGATTATAACCTGTCAACCAAAATAGTATTTTGACGCATATTTTGCTCAAGATACACTGCTTCATTCACTTAACTGCAACATCAAGTATGCGGGCTTCACGTCATAAATACTAATGATGAACGGAGCAACTCCTCACCGGCGGGCTGGTCGGCCCTCCCGGAGTACTCCGAGCGCTCCTCCTTGACGTCCGGGAGCGATATGTCTATATCAGTGTAGGGCGCTCCACCGCCTTCTCCCTCATCACCGCTCTTGGCTGGACACCCTGGCTCGGGCTTCACGGCAGCACATTCCATTCTTCTAATACCTTGCAATGACACCCGGCGAACAAATACGATTATGAAATGGCGGATAACCATAGACAAGAGTTGGCCATAAACAAATTATTATAATTAATTATTCGGTAGGTCATTGGTATTGGTACTTTTTTTTAGCAGACATTGGAATAGATACAAAATTGTTACTGCCGCATATCACATGTGACGTTATGTATTACGAATATTATTTTCGGCATAAATTTTCAAGTGTTCAAATATTCTAGAATCTTGCTGCGCGGGCCGCGCGCGGTAAATTCCTCCTCGTTGCATTGGAATTGGCCGGGGTGGGTTGCTCCCTAAGCTGAAGCTAGCTTCTCGCTTTTCGCCTTTCCAACACAGCGGATCTGCTCCGGGGTGCCGTCGGTTTTACGTCCGGCCTCCGGGCAGCTCCTTACTGACTGCCATTATGCCTCGAGACGACGCCGCCGGGAAGCTGCGAAGTGCCTCCTGATAGGCATCGGAAAACCCTATCTCGGGTACGAGGCGAGCGGCGGATATTCCCGCCGCTCACGCAAGAGGACCGGAGGCCACCCATCACGAGATGACCGGACGCGGCCACGGAGACCACATGGCGAGCAAAGCGTGACCAACTGTGAAACAAATGTGAAGACAAAAGAGTGAGTAGGAAAAACAGTTAAAACAATCAGTGCGCAACAATTAAGGTTAGATATAAGTAGCAATAAGAATTTTCCTTTTCTTGTAAATAAATGTGAATTTGTATATAGAAAGACGTGTTAATTTAATTTACCCTCCCGCCATCTCCTTGTGACCACCTCAAATATTGATTGCGCAACGACCGGAGCGTCTGCGTTCGTATCAAAATATTATATACCTGGGTACAATAGAAATGAAAAATGGGATCCTTCCGCTGAAATCAAACGCCACTAATAAATACTTCGATAGCTAGTCCTGGGTTTTCCATAGGTAATGTTGAATACAGTCATTCAATCTCTGCAAATCCAAAATATACCAACTATTGTGAACCTGGGCTGGTAGACGTCGATGTCGCTCTCCTTGTAGTCTGGTGGACCTTAACTCGGCTGGCCAGCCTTCGAAAACTTTCTCACAACCTATAATCCGAAAATGCATTTATGTCGTCGCCATAAATAAATCCGTCCGAACCGAAAAACTGTCTCTCTACAGAAGCAGCTTTGCTCTTGTTTTCTCTTCATTATAGAATACACATTCAATATTTTATACCAGGCCTACCTATCGAAGTTTAAAAACGCGTAAACAGCTACATTGAGCAAGCTTAATTTTTGATGATCTCAACCTACAAATGCGTGTAGTCAGATGCTATAATGTACTCGATATTATTTTATGGAATGGCAGCACGGATACTTACCGAAGAAAGGATAAGTCGACCTGATGTGATGTGGATCTACAGAGTAATGCTTAAAATAATCTGAACGAATGCTGTGGTTCGGATCATTCGGAATAAACTAAGAGTAACTATTGCCAAATCAACTATATAAGCAAAATGTATCGGCGATGATATTGTGTCTGATGTCGGGGTCCCTTGTATTTATTTTCTTTCATTGATTTTATACATTTTTAATATTTAATACCCACGTCATTTGATCGAAGTTCGTATCGAGATGGGCGTACATAGTTTGTTGGGAGCAGGTCCTAACGAGTTATCTCCATAAAAAAATGTGTTATATCTTTAGCTTTTACCAGTATGTTAATATTTTACCAGTATTTCTAATTAAATAACTTTTTGGGTAAGAATTACATATCCCGCTATCATCACCGAATATGATTTTAAATTTAATAATGTGAGGGAAAAAAACACAACGGCAATATGACAAAAATACATTTATTTTAATAAACGTTTAAAAAAATACAAGAATAAGTAACATTTAATTTAAAAAACTATTATTTATCTAAATAACATTTTACAATAATAATATAATGGTTACCAACCGACCTAACTAAATAAAATAAATAGAATTATATTTTATAATGTTCAACAATTTTAATTGACAAAATATTTAAAAGTACGTACGATACACAGAGTAGCAAACTAGAGGTGTCTTTAGCGTGTACTTCTTAAATATACGCCCAAAAATGGAGTCTATGATAGCATTTCTATTTAAGAGTCTGCAGGACACCGTCCGCTAATATATGGCTAAAATACGGAGCCACCATAATTCAACAGAACGAAATATATATTTATTGTCTTACATAATATGGGTGACCCTTTTTGGGTACATATACATTCAACAAAATGACCTTACAAATGCGACCGGGTTTGTAAGAATTCGTTACTATTTCAAACAGGATTAGATTTGGTGGGTAGTTGCAGAAACAACAGTACGGCTAATGTTTCCGTAAAATCAATTTTCAATGCCGATATTATAAGCGGTTTATCAGAGAACAACTTAAAGCAACACACGAATTTTAAGAGAACAGAAAACTCTTCCGTCATAAAACATTGTTAATCCAATTACATAAGCCGAAAAGACCGATTTTGTTGATTTTTTGTATATTTCGTTATATGTATTATCATTTTAAATAACATTTCCCATCGATATTGTATACACTTCAAAAGTTGTACAGTGTAAACTCTTTATGTAAAATAGGTTAACGTTCTCACGTTATACGACTTACAAAGTACCAATTGGATAAGCTCGTACGAAGTATCGACGCATTCATTTTCACGTCACTTTCGAGGTTTGTAAATAAAGAGGTAGAAAAACTGACCAACTCACACTGTTCCGGATCGTAAACACCATTTCAATGCGTCTTTTCGAATTGGTCACGACCCATGTTATTGACACGTTTCCCCATACGGGAATTTGGATTTTCACCTACAAACGCAGTGTTATTAAACAAATATCAGATATTTCAAAGAGATAAAACTATTTTTTATTGTATTTAATGGAAGATATATGGAAGTATGGAGTAATTATGTCTTCGACTGGCTTAAGTGATCACTTTGTGTATATATATATATATATTATATATAACCTTGTGATAAAATTTGTAATAATCTTTTTATTTTCCTTGAGAATGCTAGCTGAAGTGAAAGGCAGGAGATTATGTTGAATTCTGTAGCACAGACCCACGCACATCATGCAAACCTCTGAGCAAGCCGGTGGTGTGCAAACATGGCGTCCTATCCTGACGATTACCCGTCACATTTAGGCACAATATGCGTAGGCTAATGCATTTTTAGACTTGATTTATATTTGTAAGAATAATTGCAATGTGAACACGTAAGCTCGTGAGTTTTTAGAGTTAATTTATAAACGCAAGAATAATTGCACTATAAACAAGAAAAAAATTTCTCTCCGAAATGGGTACGCTGATGACGTATTAGATTTGATTAACCCTCGGTGGAATATAAACTAGGTGCAATGAAAAATTTTGTAAAAAAAAAATAAGACGCAAACATTATCTTTTGTAAATAAATCAGAAATTAACATTAAACTATTGACTTTTTGTTTTGTGAAGACAGACCCTCTTCACTATGCGTAAGCATATGCTTTTTAAGACCTGATATATAAACACACGAATAACTGCACTGTGAACATGATGACACTTTTCCTCCGGCATGCGTAAGCTCGTGAGTTTTTAAAGTTAATTTATAAACGCACGAATAATTGCACTGTGAACAAGAAAAAAGGTTCCGTCCAGAATGCCTAAGTTGATGACGTTTTAGAACTGGCATATCATTGCACGAATAAGCACACTCTGAACATGAAAACGGTTTATCTCCAGTATGTTTAAGCTCGTGTCTTTTTAGGTATGATTTACGAATGGTCGAAAAATTACACCGTGAACATGAAAACAATTTCTTTCCAGTATGCATAAGTTCGTGACTTTTTAGACTTGATTTTAAAAATGACGAATAATTGCACTGTGAACACGAAAAAGGTTTATTTCCAGAATGCGTAAGTTGATGACGTTTTAGATCTCCTTTACAATTGCACGTATAAATGCACTCTGCACAAGAAAACTGTTTCTCTCCAGAATGTTTAAGCTCATGGCGTTGTAGACTTGATTTAGAAATGCACGAATAATTACACTGTGAACATGAAAAAGGTTTCTCTCCAGAATGTGTAAGTAAATGAGTTTTAAAACTCGATTTATGATTGCATGAATAGTCGCACTGTGAACACAAAAACCGTCTCTCTACAGCATGTGTAAGCTGATGACGTTTTAGACTAGACGTATTATTGCACGAATAATTGCACTGTGAACACGAAAACATTTTCTCTCCAGTATGCTTAAGCTCGTGACTTTTAAGATTTGATTTAAAAATGCACATATAATTGCAGTATGAACATGACAAAGATTTCACTCCAGAATGTTTAAGCTGGTGTTTTTTCACCGTTGCACTATTAAAGGACACGAAATTGCACTTTAAACATGAAAACCGTTTCTCTCCGTAATGTTTAAGCTCGTGAGTTTTTAGATTCGATTTACGTGAACACTTAAAATCGCACTGTGAACACGAAAACATTTTCTTTCCAGAATGCGTAAGCTGGTGACGTTTTAGACTTGAACTACGATTGAACGACTGATCGCACTGTGAACATAAAAACCGTCTCTCTCCAGTATGTTTGAGCATGTGACTCTTTAGATATAATTTACTAATGCAAGAATAATTGCACTGTGCACAAGAGAAACGTTTATTTGCACAATGCGTGAGCTGATGACGTTTCAGACTTGACATAAATGTGCACGAGACATTGCATTTTGAACATGAAAAACGTTTCTTTCCAATGTGCTTAAGCACGTGTACTTTTATGTTTACTTTTCGATTGCACGAATAATTGCACTGATCACACGAAAACAGTTTCTCCTTAGTATGTGTTAACAAGTGAACTTTAAAGGAGGCTTTCCGATTGCATGTGAACTGGCACTGCGCACATGAATAGACTTTCTTACCAGCGGCAGTAAACGGGCGCCCACTCGAGGGTGTTATGGCGGAGAAAGCAGATTCCAGTGATGGCTGCGCTCCAGGGCCAGGTGGGTCTGCCGAAATGTAAATATTTGTGTTAATTAAATATGCTATCACATAGTTAATATTTTTGTCACGTCCGGGAATATGGATGACATTAACATGTTAATATCACCGAATACAAGGTGCAAATTCACAATTCTAAAAAAGCAATACGCTGGAACGTTGAGTTCTTATTGCAATGTTGTGTGTCTGTTCACAGTGCAATTATTCATCATTTTTAAAATCAAGTCTAAAAAGTCACGAGATAATGCATACTGGTAACAAATTGTTTTCATGTTCACGGTGTAATTTTTCGACCATTCGAAAATTCGTAAAATAAAAAGACATGAGCTTAAACATACTGGAGATAAATCGTTTTCGTGTTCAGAGTGTGCTTATTCGTGCAATGAGATGCCAGTTCTATAACGTCATAAGCTAAGGCATTCTAGTCGGAACCTTTTTTCTTGTTCACAGTGGAATTATTCGTGCGTTTATAAATTAACTTTAAAAACTCACGAGCTTACGCATGCTGGAGGAAAAGTGTCATCATGTTCACAGTGCAGTTATTCGTGTGTTTATATACCAGGTCTTAAAAAGCATATGCTTACGCATAGTGAAGAGTGTCTGTCTTCACAAAACAAAAAGACAATAGTTTAATGTTAATTTCTGATCTATTAACAAAAAATGCTGTCGTAAGATAATGTTTGGGTCTTATTTTTTTACGAAACTTTTCATAGCGCCTAGTTTATTGATATAAAATAAAAAAGGAATTGACAATTCTGGCGTCTGCTATCAGATTACTCAAAAGTATTTGAGATTCCGTAGAAATAAGGTAGATGGCTCTTTCAAATAATGGAACGATTAAATGTATTCATATCAAAAGGTTCGAAAATTTGTCGCTAAAAATATCATCGCTGCAGCATAGTTGGATAATGCACCTTCCCCGGTTTGGAAAGAGATCCAGGTTCGAATCCCAGTGGCGCAACAACAATATATTAATTTATATCTATATCTTTCTAATTAATATATTTAATTCATATTTAAGATCATATTTTTAATAAAAATTGGGATTGCCTGTTTAACATATAAAATATGATGGTCTTAAATTGAATAACTTAGATAATTCATAATTCTAGATATTTATTATTTAGGGCTGTTAACTCATTAATTATATTTGTATTCAAAGCAACAGTTGTTTTTACTATATAATTAATTAAGAGACCACAGATCGATAATTCAAGGGAATCATCTGCTCACCAGTGCGGTGGTCGGCCCTCCTGGAGTACTCCGAGCACTCCTGCTTGATGTCAGGGAGCCATATGTCTATATCCGTGTAGGGCGCTCCCTCGCCGCTCTCGGCTGCAGACCCCTCCCCGGGCTGCACACCCCCAACATTATCATTATTGGAATCTATTTCTGAAATCAGGAAAAATAATCCGATATACCAGAGCTGGTGTCTATTTTAGGTTAGGTTATTTAATTATAATTGCATTTCTATTAAGACTAAACATTTCTGCAAAAAAAAACGTAATTATCTATGTTTCACGCGTTAATTTATTTCTCTCTTATCTATGATATACGTATATTGAAACATCTATTTTCTACGCCCTTCAAGGCCAAATGTACCGTGAAAATTCGAAACTTGTAATAATTATTTAATACTTACGAGCGCCTTAATTTGGGCTTCATTTATGTAATCAGGGCAGTCAACTGTGCCGGGAATTTTTTTTTAACAAAATCGGAGCAATTGGTGTTATTGTATATAATAGCCTGCTCCTTGACGTCTTTCTGAAAGATAGCCAATTCACAGAATATATTTTTATCCAAATGTTGGCAACCATGCAAAAAAGGCTAACGCACGTTATCTATGATTTAAAAGCCATAGAAGATGGACAGATTATAATCTGTACGCAAAAAATTGAGGTTAAGAAATATTAGATTTTCTCGAGGTGCACTGCTTCACACACTTAACTACCTCAAGTGTGCGGGCTTCACGTCATTAATACTAATGAAGAATGGAGCAACTCCTCACCGACGCGCTGGTCGGCCCTTCTGGAGTACTCCTCCTTGACGTTGGGGAGCGATATGCCTATATCAGTGTAGGGCGCCCCACCGCTTTCTCCCTCATCGTTGCTCTCGGCTGGAGACCCTGGCTCAGGCTTCACGGCAGCACAATCTGGGGCAGAACGGCCCATGGTCCCAGTTGCTTGTGACGACACGCGGTGACTAAATGGCGGCTCACCATAGACAAGAGCTGGACATAAACAAATTATCATGATAATTATTCGGTAAGTTCTTAGTATTGTATTTAAAAAACAGAAATTGTAGAAGATACGAAGTATTATATACCCAGGTTGCAATATAAATAAAAAATGGGATCCTTCTGTTAAAATCGAATGTCACATTGAGCTAGCTCGCTTAACTTTTATCTTCATGTTCTGCAGTCACGATTTCGACTTACGAATGTGTATAGTCAGATGCTATGGTGTTCTCGGTATTATTTTATGGAATGGCACCATAAATACTTACCGAAGAAAGGATAAGGAGACTTGAAACATTTGAGATGTGGGTCTACAGAATAATGTTAAAAATGAGCTGAACGAATAGTTACGAATGGTTCGGAATAAATTAAGATTAATATGCAGAAAAGATCCAATTGACAACCTACTAGTTGTGAGATATTTGAAGAAATATAAGACTGGAAAATATAAAATCACAGTCAATTTCCAACTTTCAAATGCTGTTTGATATATTCAAAATTAACATTTCAATATTGAGATACATGCCAATTTATGAAGTTGGATCATTATTGTTTAAATGGATTTTCAGAATTTAAAATGCAGAAAGAGTTTAATATCTTTTATAAATAATTATTATATTGGACACGTAAAGGTGGCCCAAAAATAATGAGAACATCTCTTAACACACGAGTCATTTCAAAACATAATATTATTAATTGATTAATATTCAGAAATCATCAGAGCACCCCATGTTGTATAATCTACTGTGTTTAAATCTGGCCTGTTCGGTGGCCGCATGCCTGGCTCGATGAAATTAACATTCTCACAACAAAGAAAGTTGATTGTATTTCTGGCTGGCTGATGGAGCTCCGTCCTGCTGTAATGTCTAACGATACTCCAGGCTTTGTTTTGAAACTCTTTGATCATTTTCCTAGCACCCTGACGTTTTTTAATTCGCAAATTTTTGATCAGAATACGGTCTTCTGCGGTGATTGGTGATGGCAAACAGTGGAAAAATTGTTAATCAATGATGGCGACCGGAACTATTGTTGATACAGTTAAACTAATTTTGATGTAATTATATCACATTTTACGAAATGTTCTCACTTTTTTGGGCCACGCTGTATACGCTGCGTGCACTTGTCAAGAGATATTCTCGTACGATTCTTTTTTAAATATGTACATATGAAAAAATGTGTTTTGTTATTATCTGATATATATTTATTCAATGTATTTTTAAAAATGGAATTATTTAAATAAAATACTTAAAACATAAAATAAAAAGGTTTATTTATACGGAGACATATTTTCTTAACAGACTGCGAAAAAGAGAACTTATATTAGCAAATAATAAAATGATTATAATATTTTTCAAAATGCGTCATCTTCTAAATCAAAATCTAATGGACTGCCATAACCCCCGATGTCGTCATCTATAGTTTCATCTAATATCATAATGACAATCCTCAAGGGGAAGAAACCCAGTAAATAATTCCTACAAAGATTTGGACGTACTCAAAATATTTTAATATATACCGGTCTGAACATGAAGTTAAAAATTCAAAAATATTGTATTTTCATACGTATTCTAGTATATGTTAATAATTCTAATGAATTTTATATACACATAAAAGATATTGCTCTACATCAAAAATAAATCTCAGCTTCATCGACATCTGTGCTGCTACACGAGAAAGAATATCAAATTTTCAAAAAAAAATCAACAGATGGCGATAGCATAGTTAGTAATAAATAAGTGAAATGTTCCATCATGATATCATACGTACAACCTGCAAAAATTGGATAGATGTGGTAGCATGGGTAAATAGGTGAAAGTTACACTGTGTAAAGTGATCACTTAAGCCAGCCAATGACAGGTTGCAAGCCCTGTAATGCCTGAGACTTCCATACTTCTCGTGTAAAAATAATAGCTTCGTCTCTGTGAGACATCTATATATATAGCATCTGCGGGTGTTAGATGCATTATTGATTTAATGTCGTTAAGTTTGGCAGGCGATATCCCTGCGGCATCTTGCATCGGCAACCTTGCCCCTTACTATTCGTTTTAAATTAACTTCTATTTCAGAACCTCCCATTTTCATGTACTCTTGCGAGTCGCGATAAGTGATAAAGGTGTCTCCCTGTAGCATGGGACTACCCAGTGCATTCGTTTGAGTGAAACAAATAATAAGCATAATAACTTAAAGATAAGACACAGGGGTGTGGTAACGACATGCGCAGGTGTATGTACCGCGTGAAGATCACCGGACCAAAAACAATATTTCCAAATATTATACGTTTAGAAATTTGAAAAACAAAATTTTCGTCACTGTTTGCGTGAAGATTACAAAAAATAAGAATGAAATCGAATTTAAAGCGATCTATGGGGAATGTGAATACCCCGCTTCGGGAAGGCAAGGTTAACTAAAATATATTATAATATTGGGGAATACTTGCCGAGTATAAGTTAGTATATGTTGTAGATACCTACAATATATTTTTAATTTTAATTTTATTTCATTTCTTCAATGTCCTTGTGGGCTTTTACATAACAATACATTTTTAATTGACATTTCATTATAACAATTTAAATATAACAAAAAAATAAAAAAAACTAAGTATAATTTACATATATTTCTTAAAAATATCAACATAACTCAACTTGCTACCGAGCCGATGCATCTGCTATATTGGAGAGTTAACAGCGTAACTATTTCTATGTGTACTTACAAAGAACACAAGAACACTTTGTGTCGTCTCGTTTGAGTTGGTACTTTATACGAAACCATTTGGCCAATCCAACATACCATTGATCATTTTATATAGATATACCATATCGCTCACATCGCTTCTCAAGCCTAATTTTTTCAAATGAAGAAGACTCATTAAATAATCGTAATTAATATTTTCTGTCGGAATATGAAATTTAAAATTAATAAATCTTAGAAATTTTCATTGCACTCTTTCGATTTTTATAATATGTGAGCCACAGTAGGGAGACCACAGAGTGGAGTTGAATTCCAGCGCACTTCTTACGTGATAGATGTATATAAAGTTGTTAGAGAGCAGAGCGAGTTAAAGTTTTTGGCTGTCCTTAATACTAATAAATCCTAAAGCTTTCATCGCTTTGTTGCAAATTTCTTTGTAATGTTGAATTTAATGTCAATTTTTCGTCGAAGAGCACACCGAAATCCCGCATAACTGCGACTCTACTTAGATCTATATTATTAATGCCGTATTGAAAAGGGAGTTGATTTTTACATCTATTGAAACATATTTCTTTACATTTTTCTACATTGAGATATAGTTTGTTCGCACAGCACCACATATAAAGCAAATTTAGTTTATTCTGCAATGTAAATACAGTCATTTATGTTAAAAATTGCTTTATAAGTTTTAAGATCATCTCCAAACAACAGAACATATCAATGAATAGTCAAAATAAATCAGGTCCAAGGTGGGACCCTTATGGTACTCCACTGGACGCTTTAAATTGAAAAGATTTGTAATTATGTATTTTAACGTGAAATTTTCTAGAAGTTGGATAGCTTTCAATCCATTTTAAGGTGTTATTGCTTATATTTATACTAACCGTGTCATCTGAAGAACTATGCTTTTCTGTAGAATCAGAGATAAGATTATTTGCAGTAGTCAAGACTATTTTGTACATCTGCGCTACGACTTTGGTAACCAGATATTGTTTTTCTTCCTCTGCTAGGCCTACCATGAATAACAATATTTTTTATATTTGCAGCTGCTTTGTTAATACATTCATTATCATCGGAGATGCGTACAATGTCAGATTCATCAGCTTCTTGGATAAATATACAATTTTCCTCAGAATCATTCACAAGTCTTTTTATCTAAAAAAATAAGCATTAATTAAAACATATTTTGGAAAACTTAATGAGTGAAATTTTATTAACATACGACATTCATTTGAATTAATTATTATTAGGTATTAATACTCACTGTGCAATCGTATTCGAGAGACACACAAACCTTTTGTAGATGGTTTATATTTTTCATCTCCACCAGATAGCCAAAAATCTTCATTCAGTATTCAGGCATGTAGAATCTAAAAATTTGCATGGTGAGATTGGTGGGTACTCTGCAATAATTAATATATCATAATATCACAACTATATAATAATTTAGTTGAGGCAGGGTTTGGTATATTTGTTAGTGCAACAGTTTTTTACTTTTAGTGCGGCTAGATCAGCATATTCTAAGGGCAAGGTGTCAAAAGAGACGCCTGGTATTCTTGTGCGTGGCAATTCTATAGTTGACCATGCCACTATTCTTACTGACTTCTTGAATATACGATTCGCTGGCTAGCACGTTTCCTGAGTAGCACAATGCTAAACGATCGTATGGAACACCCGGTGGTCACCGAATTGGAGCTGTTCCATACGATCGTTTAGCATTGTACTAATCGGGAACCTTGGCCCCATGACGGCACCTGGTTAGACAGGTTAAATGGTGTGATAGCAAAGAATGTGTGGAAGAATGTTAAAGCTGAAGTAATTTATGTTTTCAACATTTGTTTAAAACAGGGTATTTTCCCTGCGGAATGGAAAAAAGGACTGTGACCGACGCAAGTCGCCAGTCACAAGTGGTGGATGATGATGGAATCAGAAGGGATAAGCTAGATAGGAAATAGAGACTCACGGAACCAAAGGACAGCTCGACTCACCTGGAAGTTCACCCAATGTTCGAACAGCCTCAAACCGGCGATTTTGATGAATCCACCGCACACCGTTCCTGAATTCACATTCAAATACGCTGTTCACGGATCACAATGATTAAAATTGCACTCTGAATCTCGGCGTATTTCCATACAACGAAACACCAAACCGAGTTAAGAACAAACACGTACGTTAGAAGTGATTCACATGACTGATCACAGTGAGGACGACACTTCCTCCAAATCTTGACGAATTACAATTTAAAAACAAACACACTAGCCAAAGGAACTATGTATATTGGTTTGGGAGTAGGCTAAGGGGTAGGAAAAATATACTATGTTTCGACCCCTTAGAATATAATATTTTGGGCTAATCTGAGTTATTGTGCGAAATGGGTTCAAAATGCATAATTCTTTATTTCTTCCATACACACCAACTCTATTTAACCGATATTACAGGAAACAGCAAGAGATCAAAGTTCCAACTACATCAGCTATTTCCTTTAATAGCACAGGCTAACCTAACACGTCTCGTGCCAAAATTAAACTGAACTTTTGCACATAGATTCCATTTGTTCCTAACACCAAAAATATACAACAGTCTAAATGCAGACGTGAAAAATTGCAACCGTAGTCTTGCATATTTTTCAAGAAAAGTGCAGTTTTGGCTCCACGAAATGGGGAGAAATTACGCTCAAGAACTTTTAAAAGTTCAATTATGAGATTAAAACTGCCACAGCAGTACCTATATATTGAATATTGCATTTTCTACTCTTCTCTGTTATTCTATTAGTATGCTATTTAACTTAACTTTTTTCAATCGCTTTATATTGAGCATTACAAATGTTATTTACTTATTTTCTCTTACCTTATTAACATTTCAATTACTTTAAGTTTTACATTGTATTTATATACTATTAATTGCATTATGTTTTACTCTTTATACAATATTTTTTTACTTTTTATATACAGAATGACCCAAAAAAAAAGTGCGAACATCTCGTCGTAACACAAGAGTTATTTCAAAACTTATTATAATTAATTATAATATACATAATATTTAGCTAATCAGAAATCGTCAAAACACCCCATATTGCATCATGTAGTAGGTTTAAATCTGGCCCGTTCGGTGGCCACACGCCGGGCTCGATGAAATTTGATTGTATTTCTAGTCGTATGAGATGGAGCTCCGTCCTGCTGTAATGTCTAGGTATACTCCAGGCTTTGTTTTGAAACTCTGATCATTTTACTAGCACCCTGACGTTTTTCAATTCGTAAATTTTTGATCAGAATACGGTCTTCTGGAGTGATTTTTGTTTGAATTTGAAAAAAACAAATATAAACAATGGGAAAATTAATAATCAAAGATGGCGACCGAAAATTGTTGAAATAAAACGTAATATGGGTAAATAGGTAAGTAATAATAAATTAGTAAACTATTTAAGCTATTGTTGATATAGTTTGATGTAATTATATCACATTTTACGAAGTGTTCTCACTTTTTTTGGGCCACCCTGTATGTAATACAACACTCTTCGCCTTGTCATAATTGCAAGACTAAATCACGAAAAGAGGATCTGGTCGCAGGAGACCGTTGCAGCTGCGGAATCTGAGAGTCTCCGAGTGAATGGTTCAACAGATACACCGGTTTTTTTAAATCAAAGATGGGGGCGCCCAGAAAAACTTCGCCCGAGGGCGCCACAGAGGCTAGGGCCGGGGCTGCTTGTCTAAGTTGTTATCTTCAACCATATTAGGCTCAAAATTACTCCATTTCTGATATATTTCCAATTTATTCGAAACGCCTTAGACAATCGCCTACAGGTGGAATCTGTGTACACCGACTGGCATAAGTCAGGTATCTCACTTCGCTTCCCTTCTATTCTATAAAATACTCCGACATTCAGGGTGAATATTTTATTCCACACCAATGTTGTTTGAACAGAAACACAATTATTTAATTTGGTTTTTATTTGTTGATTATTTGGTTCATCACAATTATGTTCGGGGGTTAGGACGGTGGTTAAATGAAATAAACGTTGTTGTGTGTTGAGGTTTATTGTGGCATTAAGATAGAAACAATGGAGACAGATAGAATTAAAGAATAAATGAATATGTAGAAGGTGCGTGTTGATTATGAAATGAAATGAAGCGATTTGGCGGTCTCGCTCGGCGCTCTCGGGCCGGCAAGACCGCCGTTGTGGAACGATGAAACTGGAGACTGCCTTAGCGGTGAATTTCGAGCCAGGTTTGTAGCAGCAGCCGGCAGCACTGTCGCTAGCGTCGATGCCGACTGAGATGGCGGTGGATTTGAATTCCGGTCGCTACATATGTATGAAAGCACAAGTGGCCGCCTCTGTCAGCGGCACAAATGCGTGCTCTTTTAACCATATTTTAATGATATTCTCGCACACTTGGCGTGTTATTTCAGCAATTTCATTTTGAATATTGTTTTGTAGCATCGGAATCGTTGTTGAATATTGGCGTAGACTTTTTCATTTGAGTACTTCCACAGAAAATAGTCGAGAATCGTCGAATCAGGTGATCGAGGAGGCCAGCCGGTATCACTACTCTTTGACGTGACTGCGTGCGAGGTGGCATCATCCTGTTGAAACCATACGTGTTGCAGGCCCAATCGACCCAATGCGGCCACCAAGAACTTTTCCGACGTGTGACGATAGCGAACACCATTGCCTCTTGTACTTTGAAAGAAATATACGCGACAGTCACTCCGCGTGGGTGTGAAGGTCGTCAGTGGATCATTGAGAATTTTCAGTACCCCAATACCGTCTGTTTTGTTTAACCCATTGATCGCGTTCATAAATACGCATGACATCTTTCAAACGCGGCACTCTTTGGCGGCATTATAATTTAATACTTTGCAGTACTATAATGCACCAAATTTATGATTTATTTTTAAGAAATCGTTAGCAAGAGTTCTCAAGTCTCCGCACGAACATAAACAAATATAGAAATAAGAACCATAATTACAATATAACGTAAACAAAATTATCGACGAGAGAACACAACAGTGCCCTACATATTATATACGATGTTCATACATACTAGAGTGAAGTAGTGATCTGATTTCTGATAATGCACACTATTTACAAGTTTTTAAATACCGACATTTAATTTAACTATATAGTTTGAAACGCAATACATTCTGAGCGATATCGGATGATACGAGGACTTTTATTATTTCGTGTTTGTTTATAAGATGGCTTGACAAATATCAACAGATGTCGGTAGGATAAAGATTCCAAATAATTTTTGTACGATTTGCGGCCGGCCGCCGGGCAGCTACAAGCTGCGATGTGCCTCCTGGAAGGTATCCGAAGACCCCGTCATGGACATGAGGCAAGCGGCGGATATTCCCGTCGCTCACAATGGAGGACCGGAGGCCACTCACCGCGAGACGACCGGACGCGGCCACGGCGAGCGAAGCTGCGTAGCCCGCGTCCGTGAACTGGACCAGGGGCGAGCCACACGCGGTCGTGCAATCGGCCACAAATGTAAAGACAGACAAAAGTGAACGGGAAAAACAAACAATTAGTGCGCCCGCGTTCAATTAAGGTTAGATATAAGTAGCAATAAGAATTTTACTTTTTTCATATTTCCTTGTGTTGTAAATACATGTGTGAATTTGTATACACAAAGACGTATTAATTTGATTTACATCCCCGCCATCACAAATGATTGCGTATCGACCAGAACGTTGCGTTTATATCAAAGTCCTAATACTTAGGACCTACCGAAGAAATAATTATAATAATTTGTTTATGGCTAACTCTTGTCTATGGTTAGTCGCCATTTGCCATTTGTTCACCGCGTCCTGTTGCATGGTACTAGTCATGGATCGTGCTGTACCAGATGGTGTTACCGTGAAGACTGATCCAGGGTCTTCAACCGAGACCGGCGATGAGGGAGAAGGCGGTGGAGCGTTCTACACTGATATAGACATATCGCTCCTCGACGTCAAGGAGGAGTACTCCAGGAGGGCCGACCAGCGTGCCGGTGAGGAGTTACTCCATTCTTCATTAGTATTAATGAGCTGAAGCCCGCGCACTTGATGTGACAGTTAAGTAAATGAAGTAGTGCACCTAGGATAAATATGTGTATACATATATACCATTTTGTTTGACAGGTTATAATCTGTCTATCTTCTACGCATTTAAATCATAGATAACGTACGCTAGCTTTTTTGCATGGTAACCAACATTTGGATATAAATTGGCTGTGTTTGAAATTGGCAAAATTTTTGGTTACGTTACAGAAAAGCATTACGCGGATATTCAGTGCTGGACGAGCAGTACGTCTGGTCGCCACCCCGAGGTGACATGGAGCCGAGCCCGGGAGGCAGGCGGCTTTCCAGCTGCGGTATTTCGGATTATTGTTTCTGATTTCAGAAATAGGTTCCAGCCATGACGGTTGGAGCGGGCGGGAAGGGTGTGTGCAGCCAGGGGAGGGGTCTGCAGCCGAGAGCGGCGAGGGAGCGTCCTACGCGGAAATAGACATATACCACCCTAACATCAAGCAGGAGTGCTCGGAGTACTCCAGGAGGGCCGACCAGCGCACTGGTGAGCAGATGATTCCCTTGGATTATCAATCTGTGGTCTCTTAAATAATTATTTAGTAAGAACAACTACTGATTTGAATACAAATATAATGAATGAGTTACAGCCCTAAATAATAAATATCTAGAATCCATCATATTTTATATGTAAAACAGGCATTTTTTATTAAAAATAAGATCCTAAATATGAATTAAATATATTAATTAGAAAGATAGATAGATATAAAATCAATTTTATCGAAAAATATTGTTGTTGCGCCACCGGGATTCGAACCTGGATCTCTTTCCAAACATTGTGAAGGTGCATTATCCAACTATGCTACAGCGACAATATTTTTAGCGACAAATTTTCGAACCTTTTGATATGAATACATTTAATCGTTCCATTATTTGAAAGAGCCATCTACCTTATTTTGACGGAATCTCAAATACCTTTGAGTAATCTGATAGCAGACGCCAGAATTATCAATTCATTTTTATTAAATTTTGGACACATTGATACAACTTTATTATTAGGAGAACACATTCTTAGAACACATTAGAAGATCATTTTACATTTGTGTTAAAATTTAGACCTGTTTTTCCAATATATAAAACAGTACAATCTATATTCAGCTATAAACACCGGAATTATTAAATTTATCATTGTTGTCTTTGAAATGTATGCGTAATATTTCTATATTATTATTTATATAAAATGCCGATCTAATGTTTTATGGTAGGTGTTTAGATATTTGATTCGAGAATAATCCTTATTATTATGTTAGCTACATAAAAATTGTCTATTAATTTTTTTTTAAGTGTGTCTGTTAATTTTGTATGGCGCCCGTTATTACGTGCTATTTGTTTAATGCGTCCCGCGGAGTGGAATACGACGATTCCGGTCGTAAATCGGAATCGACGATGGGACGGCGGTAGAGGAAGGAAGGGACTTGGATTAACGGGGATGAGGATTGATGATGGGAGGGAATCCAGTCGAGGACCACTGGATCTCGGGGAATCGGGAATCGAGAATCTGAAGGACTGCTCTCCTCCGTTACTCCCGCAGTCGCAGCCGAGATCACACAAATAGCACGCGGGCGCGCAGATCTCCGCTTCTAAATGAAGACGGCGATATCACTCACTTCACCCGCGGTTCACACAATAATCACTGTGCACAAATCACAGGATTACAATACAATGCTGACGCACCGGAGTTGTACAAAATCCACACCGCTAATGCAGTCGCAACCGAACAAGTATCGCGTCGCGCTAATGTCTGCCGACATCAAGGTCAGTATTCACACTAAAGACAAGCAGTAGGGAAAAAGGATAGGTGGGAATTAGAATATGGAAAGGTGTCAATAATATAGGTCGCGACTGATTCTCAAGAAGAGCTAAAAATGTGTTCTATGAATAAGGAACATAGTGGTTATAAACAAAGTTAAATAATCTATAATAAGATAGTAAATGCCTTACATTACCTATACTAAAATATTTATGAAAAAATAACAGTATGTCCAGTTATTTTTTTTTATATGTCTGTAATGTTATATTCCATACAGCAGCAACATCTGCATACACGTTGCCCAAGATTTAAATTCCGTGTGATGGAGAAATAAACTGAGCAACTGTCCCAGTATTGTTACAGTAATAAGGTAAAATGATTCTAGTATTTCTAACAGCTACATCAAAATTTTATCATCCGCACTGAATCATGGCTATCAATTATATGATGCAACATTTTAAATGTACATGCTAGATAAATAATAATTAACTCACTAGCACCTTCAGTAGACACACACAACATTGCAATAGGAGCTCAACATTGCTGCGTATTGTTTTTTTAGAATTGTGAATTTTTTTACTTTATATTCGATGATATTAATGCGTTAATGTCAACCGCGTACCCGGACGTGACAAAAATCTTAAGCATGTAATGTAATATTTAATTCTCACATATAATGTATTTACATTGCAGATCTTTTAAGAATACATGATTCTATTTCGGCAGACCCACCTGGCCCTGGAGCGCAGCCAGCACTGGAGTCATCTTTCTCCTCACGTAGGCGCCCGGTCACTTCCTCTCGTAAGAAAGCGTACTCATGTGAGCAGTGCCCGTTCACGTGCGATTGGAAAGCCTCTTTAAGAGTTCACTTGTTAATACACGTTAGGGAGAAACTGTTTTTGTGTGATGAGTGCAATTATTCGTGCAGTCAAAAGATTAACATAAGAATGCACGTGCTTAAGCACATTCCAAGGAAACGGTTTTCATGTTCACAGTGCAATTATTCGTGCAATAATATATCAAAAAGGAAACGTCATCAGCTTAAGCATTCTGTAAATGAACTTTTTTATTGTTCGCAGTGCAATTATTCGTGCATTAATAAATCCAATCTAAAATGCCATGAGCTTACGCATTCTGCACAAAAACCTTTTTCTTGTTCAAGGTGCAATTATTCGTGCATTCGTAAATCAAATCTAAAAACTCACGAGCTTAAACATGTTGCAGATGAGAAACTGTTTTCGTGTTCACAGTGCAATTATTCGTACGTTCATAAATCAAGTCTAATATCTCATCAGCGCAAGCATTCTGGAGAGGATCCGTTTTCTTGTTCAAAGTGCGATTATTCGTGCAATAGTAATTCAAATCTAAAATCTCATGAGAATAAACATGATGCTGGAGAGATACCGTTTACGTGTTCGCAGTGCAGTTATTCGACCTATAATAAATCAAGATTGAATAGCCATCAGCTTACACACGTTGCAAAGAAGCCCTTTTCGTGTTCACAGTGCAATTATACGGGCACTTGTAAATCAAATCTAAAAAGTCACGAGTTTATACACACTGGGAAGAGATTGTTGTCGTGTTCACTGTGTGATTATTCTTCTAATTTTTATTCACATCTGAGACATCATCAGCTTACGCACGCTGTAGACAAACAGTTTTCGTGTTCACAGTGCAGTTATTCGAGCAATTACTTGTCAACCCTAAAACGTCACAAGCTCACGCATTCTGTAGATAAACTATTTGCGTGTTTACAGTGCGACTATTCGTGTAATCATAAAACGAGTCTAGTACGGCATCAGTTTGTTCATACTGGAGTGAAACCTTTTTCTTGTTCACAGTGCAATTTTTCTTGCTTTGTTAAATCGACTCTATTATTTCACGAGGTTACGCACCGTAGATAATTTTCGCGTTCACATTGCAATTATTTCTACAAATATGAATCAAGTCTAGAAACGCATCAGCTTTACGCATATTGGAGACAAACTGTTTGCGTGTTCACAGTGCGATTATTTGTGTTTTTATAAATCATGTTTATGATCAAAAGTTTGACATTTTTTAATGTAAATTGGTCGGTGCGGTTTACTGCATATTTAAAAAAAAAAGGTATTATTAACTGTTATGTACTTGTCTTTGAAGTACATCTTCAGTGTGCATGTCCAAGAAATAGACTTTGTAACAATTGTACATTTATTATACGATACGATTTAGTCAAATATACCTAATATAGGTCAAACGATTAAGCCGATGAACACGCGGAGAAATAGGCCGCGCCGCCCTTTATAGCCTCACACACACGCGCCGGCGGTGCGTTATTCACACACAACTATGCAATTTCTTAAGACATCACATTAACAAAAAACTGCTTATGTAAGTTCTGTTCTTATTGAGGGTTTTGAAGATCTTGGGGATGGTGAAAGGAAAATATATTTTACAGACCTGAGTTTTTATGCCTAGGGGTCTCTACTCAAAATGGAAGCAGCCTATAGCATTTTTTTTTTAATGTATGACACTGATGTATGGAAATGAGGCCTGGAGCTGGCAGAAGAGAAACGAAAGTAGACTGAATGCGGTGGAAATGAGATCACTTAGGCGTATATGTGGCAAAGAATGTAAAGCTGATCTTAGTATAATGATTATGATTAAGAAAGGATCGCTTAGGTGGTTTGGTCATATGGAACAGATGACGCGAGTCTTGATGGCACCAGAAATAGAGGACGTTCGCGGAAGACTTGGCACGACTAGGTAAACCAGATAATGGAGGATGGTTCTGTTAGAAGCTTCAACAGATCGGCAAGCTTGTACGAGAAGATGTATGAATGTGGATGAGGTGAGAATTGTGCGTCAGGACAGAGGAGTGTGGCGCTCGCTGTGGAAACGGTGTGATGGTAAGTTAGTTAAAAAGAATTTAAGTTAGTTAATTCAATATAATCGGAACTGTATGTTTGTAGTAAATTAGGGTAAACAGTTCGTTTATCGTTTATCTCGAGCTTCATCAGGATGTATTTAAAACTGATCATAAATACAAAAAGAGTGCACTTATATAAACATATAAGTGTGTATATATATATATATATATATATATATATATATATACACACACAAAGAAGGAGATAGAATATAAAATTACATATGAAAGAGGTAGATAGAATACATATATAGTTAAATAGAACATCAAGGGAGACAGAATATAAAATTATATGCGAAAACGAGAGACAGAATACATATTCAGGTAGACGGAACATTAATGGATGGGAAAATACAGTTTACTTTTAATAATACCGCAGGGGTCAACATCCTCCATAAAAACGGGTTTGGACAATTTAGAAGCCCTCGAAATAGAAAAGGCAAAAAATGGTGATACGCCGATTCTTAATAATCAAATTATTTTATCAATTAGCCCTATATTAGGTATGTTTCCTTTTAAATCAATTTAATATCCATCAACACTGTATTTTACTATCCCTTAATGTTCCGTTTATCTGTATATGTATTCTGTCTCTCTCTTTCTATCTCCCTCTATATTATATAGGTGCGCTTTTTTTTTGTATTAATGTTCAGTTTTGAATAAGTCCTGATGAAGTTTGAGATAAGCAAAACCGATTGACGTATAATAAATTTTCATCTTGTCATAATATTCAATGTGTCAAACCGAGTGTCCATGATTGAGTAGATGAATATTCATATTAAAAGCTAAGTTCTTGATAAAATATCAGGTGAAAATGGACACACTATACTTAGGCTTCCCCTGTATCATCCTATCATATAACTTCAATCCAATTGGATAAAAATCTGGACACGGCTTGAAGGTTATGTCGCCCAGAATAATGTAGAAATTAACATTAAACGTGTTCTTGTATTAATAGAGGAAAAAGTTGCAGCTATTGGACGAAATTAATGGACTCTTGTACGTGGACATGGACAAGATGAAGAAAACGTCTATCTACATGGAACGAGAAATTGTGACAGACGATCTTGACAGTGGTGACAGTGACAGTTTCGAAAACAGAGGAGATAGTGACAATTACGAAATTGATATGATATTGATGTGTTTTAAATGTAAAGGTAGGTATATTATTAATTTTATTTAATATATTATTGTGTGTACTCTTTCCTCTCCGATGATGTAAACTGAATTCAAGTCATTTCTAATTATATGAATATCTCAGTAAATATACTAATATATTTATGTATTAGATAAAATAATAATAATATAATATATAAGTATTTACCATACGCAACAATAAAAAATGTTTTCTCGGAGAATCTGATGTGAATTTGTCAATACGTGTGTGAAGATGTCGATCGTAACTTTAGTGGCACAGCATTCGCTGGCCGAGTTAGATGTGCTTTATGTGTCTTTATGCTGTCGTTCGTGATGATCAATGTTTTTTTCTCATCTTTAGCTCATAGTAATTGATATATATATATATATATATAGGGTCTTTTAATAGGGACGCTCAAAATTTGTTAGGTTATAGCAGCCATGTTGTTAAAGTGACATCTGTCAAATTTATTGTCAATTGTTAAGTAGTATATGGCAAATCACCACGGAAGATTGAACAACGTGTGCAAATCATCAAATTTTGAGGGCAATTTGACAATCGATTTGAGGGCACGGTTATCTGGCGCGACGGTGACGTGAACTGGCCACAGAGATCGTGCGATTTAACGCCTTTAGACTTCTTCCTTTGAGGCTATCTTAAATCGCAAATCTTTACGAATAAGCCGCAAACAATTGACTCCCTCAAAGTCAACATAACAAACGCCATCCAGCAAATTTAGCCAGATTTATGCGATAAAGTCATAGAAAATTGGACCTCCCAAATATGCCACCGAGCAAAGCCGCAGCGGATATTCGAACAACGTTATATTCCACAGTTAATGCCATAAAATATACTTTCAAATGAAAGAAAAATTGAGTGAATATCTCACATACAACCTGTTTAACTTACATTTTAAAATCGAGCGTCCTCATTGAAAGACCCGTTATATAGTACAGTGTGTTATATTGTTATAATCGGATAACATTGCAGTAAAGTAAGACATATACAGTCGATTCCGTTTAATTGGGGCAGCTAAATCTCAAGGAACGGAAACCAAACCAAGGAACTAATATTAATTTACATCGCTTAATTGGGATGACATTCCGCGTAATTGGAATTTATTAAGTTCCACAAAAGCCAGAGAGTTAGTGCAAAAATTTCCCTTCTGCGAGCAATACAGTTTGTCGCTGTCACAACACCTTATAAACTCTTTAAACCTTTAGATATTTCCGAAATTTTGAGCAGTGAGGGAAATGAGGACATGTTAGAAGTTCTGTTGTTAATTAACAAGGGTTTTCAACAGTAGATCACAATTTACCGTGTTGCAATGAAAATAAAGAGACTGAAACATCAAAAATTAAATGAAGAAGATGTTGATGTTACTATTTCGAACAGGAAACAGGAAAACAAGGGTGGTTCGCCGATCTCAGCTTCTCTCAACCGGCGATGATGATGATGATAATGAGGTCGAAAGAAATGAAACACAAAAGATGTTCAATATAAGCACAGTACGGTGACAAAATGGAGAATGCCTGCCGCAGCAGGATACTCTTGTTCTTTTATTAAAATTTATTACAATACATGCAGTCATTCTGACAGCCCGCCGCTTGAGACGTTCTTCTAAAACGTCTTTGTTTTCCTAAATCTATCCCACGGGTTTTTTGACGCCGCGCCGATGACTACACCTTGAAATTATTAATAAGTGTCTTATCGTATTAATTTATACGGCGCCTGCTCGGCGAGCAATTCCTGTGCAATACATTATTATTATTATTTATTAATAACTATATAATATATATAAAAAATTTGTTTGGACTGTGCCCGTCTCACTAGAGAAATTCTGTGTCGAGACGGGCATAGTTTACAAGCAATTGTTCAATTAATTAGAATTACATTTATTACTATATAAAAGGTGTATATGAAGAACAATTTTAAAATGGACTTAATTTTTGTAGCAATAATTAATATAGGTACGAGTCAATATGTTTGGGTGAGTGCACCGATACTGGCTCTACCCATATAACGAATCCAAGTTTTAATATTCAGTTTCATGTTCTTGGGACAATACAATTGATTTAAGTCATTTAGTATTCTATTAAACAGTTTAGGTCCAAAATATTTGTAGTTCCTTTGACCGAATGCAGTATGCGCTCTTTGGGTTTGTAGGTTATTTGTATTTGCCCGTGTGGAAATTATGTTTAAAACATCTACCATACCCGTAAGTAACCAGGAGAAAAAAATGTATAGCCTGGTTACAACGTTATTTTATGCAGGAAGGCTACGAATGGAGCCCTACGTATTTAAAGAAAAATATTCATCATTTAATTTTACGCTTCCGATGTGTCCCAACAAAGCGGAATCGTCTGTATTTCGGTATCCCTTCTGCCACACTAGTATTTTACTGTATTACAGCAGACAGTGCTTTTCCGGTATAGTAGTAATGTTCAATGACAAAAATATATATATATATGTAAAGAGTAAAATAAGATGCAATTATATAACATATAAATACAACGTAAAACTTAAAAGTAAATGTGATGTTCAATGTATTAAGAATAAACTATTATTTGAATTTAAAAATGACAAAATTCTCCCTGTACACCACTGAGTTAACAACACCGGAACGCTCGTTTCTATTTAACACCGTAAGGGAAAGGTCAAATATAAATTAACATATATATTATTATAGCGATATTTTACTATTTAAATGTGTATATGTGTATAAATGTCTATTATTAGATTAATAATACATTTTAAATATTTTATTTTATAATATTTTCGCAGTTAAATATAAATGACTTGAATTATCAACGTACAATTGTTCAATTAACTTTATTTTCATGAATATTTTTATTGTGTTATAACCGATTTGATTTTCATTATACATGCTTTATTAATTAAAAATTCTTATATTTTGTAAGAAGTCAATATTAATAAAGTGTTCTAAATATTTGTCATTTATTTTTATGTGCAACATATCTTTCAATAATGTCCATATTTAAAAGTAAATTAAATTCAGAAAATCGTTTTTTAGTTTACCTACTGTGAGTATTCGTACGGGCGCCATTTTTCCGAATGTCATGCCCAATTTATGCTGGTCTCACTCTACCTTCACTCTTATTGAGTGTCTGTGAGGCATAGCAGATCGGTAGATCTTTGTCTTATCTCTCCTTGAGGAAGAATAGCACCTATAATATAATTTGAAGCACCTGTCGTCACAATAAATACCTCTTTAAAGTGTGGATATCGTAAAAGAGGGGGATAGTCGTTAAACTGCTTTTTAGTGAGTCGTTAGCCTTTTTTTCAAATTAGTCAAAACGGTAGATGTTAGCGCTGTTTAAAATTAATTTAATTCTATTAAGTTTTTGGTGTTTTACCTGTTGCGTACCGTTCAATTCGCGGTTTACCAAATTTAATCTGCGTATATCTTTCCCTTTCTTTCCTCACATATCCTTAAGGGCAAGGATGTTGCAGTAATTCAAAATCTGTCAACTGCAGCAAGTTCAGTGCGCTTCGAACTTTCTAACTTTATTAATCAACCACCGTCGCTTCACTCCGCTACCGCTTCTTACATTAATTATATTATACTTTATAATCATTTTTTGACGTATATTGTAATAAACGCCACAACGCTTGTACTCGTGGTGGAGAGGAATCAACGAGTACCCTTCAGTGTGTTTCAGTAACGTCATACTTTCTTTAGTGTTGTCAGTGCGCGCTATGTAATTTTATATTCTAATAATTCTTGAAGTTTTTATTTTAAAGTTGAATGTTATCTCTATTATATTCAGTTATTGCCTGTATTATACGTATACTTATTTATATATTTTGTTTAGCTATTACACAATATAATTTTTATTATTCTTGCATTCACCTTTTTACTTTTTTTTGATATATTGTGAATTTTTTCTTGTTTATGTTTGTAATTTTAATGAAAATGTTTATATTATATAGTTATGTTCTGTTTAGATTTCTTAATTTTGAAATGTAGGAGCAACAATGGACGAATCGATTTTATGCTGTTTATTGTACGCCGATGATGCAGTGCTAACTAATGAACAAGAATTACACAGGCTAGTGAGTAGTAGAAGTGGAAAGTGATGGGATTTGAGAAGGAGGAAAGCAAGACAGCGTGCTAAATACTTGTAGGTGATGAATATTTAGAACAAGTAGGTGAGTTTGTGTATTTGGGAAGTATGTTTGATAGAAACGGAAAGGAGGGTGACTGCAGGGAACAAAGTGAACGGCGCTTTGAATGGAATTATATCTAACGGGAACTTGTCAACCGAGGCAAGACTAGCACACAATGGAGTCCTGGTGTGATGTATGATGCCTGGAGCTGGCAGAAGAGGAACGAAAGTTGACTGAATGCAGTGAAAATGAGATCACTTAGGCATATGTGTGGCAGATCTATTTATAACAGAGTAAATAATGAAGAAATAAGGAAAGAATGTAAAGCTGATGTTAGTATAACGAGTGAGATTAAGAAAGGATCACTTAGGTGGTTTGGTCATATGGAGCGGATGAATGAGGAGATAATGCTAAGAAGGATATATGACGCAAGTGTTGATGGCATCGGAAATAGAGAACGTCCGCGGAAGACTTGGCACGACCGTAAACCGGATATCGGAGGATGGTCCTGTCAGAAGCCTCAACAATCAACGAGATTGTATGATTGTGGATGAGGCGAGAATTGTGTGTCAGGACAGGAGAGTGTGGCGCTCTATCCTCTCTGCCTACCCCTGCAGTGAAACGGCGTGATGGTAAGTTAGTCGGTTAAGATTTTTATTTGTTATTTATATATCATTTTACTGTGTGATGAGTGTAAAATATTAAAATTCTCTCTCATTTGTACTTGTGTGTATTTTAAAACAATTCCAATAATTCCATCCCACTTTTAGTTGAAATAAATATTATAATACTGGACAGTAACTTTTGGAACAGTCTGCGTCTGGACTGCGTCATTCTGCTCGCGTAGCTCCCGACGGCCGGACGCTCATGAGTGATGACACTTCAAAACACTACGGTTTCTTATGAAATTATGACAAATTTAATAGTATACCATTCGCGTTGTATAAGAAATTAAATTAAAAATATGATAAAACAACATGCCCTAAACATTATACTCCATTAAAATGAAAATTTGAATGGGGTCACTCTTTACCCCGCTCCGGCTCTCGATCCTATTTTTGATCTTTCGGTGCCCAAAGGTTAATAAATATGTAAGGGATTTACAAGTTTCAGAGAATTCAAGAATAAATCTTCTAAATATTAATTAGAAAGATATACATATTGTGGCCAACCAAATAAAAAGTGGTCGCCTCAAATTGCTTCCGCTAGGGTGCGAGCGGATTTCATTCAACTAAAGTCAAGCTAGTCACACTCGCTCCAAATCGCCGGTGGTCGCGGATCCAAAAGTCTTCACTGGCCCGAGAGAGCACGCTTGAAGGTGGCTGGACGGCGAGGCTCCGAAGGAAGAGGTGCGGAAATAGTTAATAATAAATAGAATAAATAATAATTTCGGATAGGAGTGCTGGCGAGGTAAATTAATCTACAGACAATGGGTGCCGTGGACCATGACATTTGTTCATTCTGCTGTGTCCACGGCACCTGATAAAAAATAGAACAGTAATAGGCGACGTACCGACGGGCGGGTGAGTATTTATTGTGCTCCCAATCCCGCGGCACACCGCACAAAACAAACAATATTTTTATAATTAGTTCTCTCTGTGTGCAACACGTATAAAATCAATTTTCTTGAAAAAATTGTTGTTGCGCCACCGGGATTCAAATGTGGATCTCGTTCCAAACCGGGGAAGGTGCATTTATCTAACTATGCTACAGCGACATATTTTATGACGAACCCGGTCACGCTGGAATAAAAGCATTATTATTATTATTATTATTACACACAATTATGAATAAATTAAACTAGGACTCTTAAATAATATAGCATTACGGCTGAAGAAGAAAAACTAAAATTAAACATAATTTATTAAAATTATCAACGAGACCTACAATGGCCGACCTTATATTTCTATACGGGAACATCAATGGTATGACAGATTGCCCCCAGATTGTTGGTCTGCTTGACTTTCACGCACCATTGAGATCATCGAGACACAATTAATTGTTTTATTACGGTGATAATGTCAGAACTCGTGCACTAGCTAAATTTGCGGTCCACAGAATGCGTTCTTTGGGGAATGAATATGCGGAGGTAGTGGATATTTTTGCTGTTAATTTAACTCTGTATAGAACTACATTATTACAATTGTTTGTGTCTCAACTCAACGGTGACGGATAGATTGCTACGTCACATTTTATATTTATTTTTAATTTTCATCATGTAAAAACATGCTGACATTATCAAATTTTTTTCCTTTGTGTATTGCACTTCTGATGAATTGAATAGGGTGTGTATAATAAATAATTAAATTAAATGTATAAAAGATTAGAAATATAATAATACCAAATACGTCAGCAATTATCATAGATGTACTAAGAATCAATTATTATATTTGATTCTTAGTACAGGGCGATGATATATTGTGTTATATTATAATCAGATAAACATTGCAGCAAAGTAAGACATATTGTGGGGTGTGAACTGACGACAGCCCCTCCACCGCCTAGCCACGACGGAGAGCACGATAGGTGAATTTGGGAATCAGATGCTACCTACTTACCATAGTGCGTAGATCCATCCTAACCATCTGCTGGGAAAATAAAAGTAAGATTTGAGAGGTGATATTCCAGAATAAAAGTAAGATTTGAGAGGTGATATTCCAGAATAAAAGTAAGATTTGAGAGGTGATATTCCAGAATAAAAGTAAGATTTGAGAGGTGATATTCCAGAATAAAAGTAAGATTTGAGAGGTGATATTCCAGAATAAAAGAGTCAACGAGTCTTAATTGAATTTATTCAAATGATTAATGGAACAGAACTACTTTGGTAAATTAAAATCTAAAAATGTAGGTACGGAGCTACTTAACAGGTGACGACGACAATAATAATACGTCGACCTGTGTTGATTCCTCTGATCCCACAGCAAAATACAGTATCTTCACGCATCACATGTCCTGGGAGCAGCTTTTACCAAGGTATCCGAGTGTCTGGCAATTTTGGTCAGGTACTCCTTCAACCAGCCGCACACGCGTGCTTCTCTTCTCCCAGGTGGACCATTATAAGATGTTGAGAATAAGCCGTAATTTTGCATGGTAAAAAATGTAGGAAAAATGAAGATCGAGTAGAAAGAAGGGAAATTTCAGTATTTCCCTTCAATCGGCATCCTGAGCGCAATGTTCAAATGCCATTTTGGCGTTGTCTCCGCTCTTGGATTCCGTACGGGCTCCATCTCTAAACAGAAGTTCCGAAATATGGGGGGACGGCCACAGCCGCCCGCAGGGCATTCTTCCCAGCTTGAAACGCGAACGCGAAGCGAGCTACCTACTCGCGCCAGTCTTATCCGTTCTCTCGGCCGCACCGAGCGACGAATTTCGAAACCAGTGCTAGGTGTTTCGCTATGTGCGTGAAATTTACCAGGCATGGTGATTGTTGTCTTAATTTATTACCGTTATTTACTTCTTGTTTTCAAAATCTATAACGTTTCAATATATTTGGGCACCCTGCCTGCTATACTAGTATTTAACTGTATTATAGAAGACAGTGTTCTTCCGGTATAGTAGTAAACAAAGTGCAATGATCAATGTACAAAAAAAAATATATATAAACAGTTAAACAAGATGTCATTAAATTAGATACATACTTTGTAAAAGATGTAATATATGGTATATGTAAAGAGCAAAGCAAGATGCAATTAAATAACATATAATTACAACGTAAAACTGAAAGTAAGTCCATTGTTCAGTATATAAAAAAAAAAAAAATTTTGTTCTAACAGAGGTTAACATATTATAACAATAAATATAAGACACAATTAATACTCGTAGCTTATTGTGTGGGATGGAGTAGACTCCACCTCTGATATATACAGCGTTGTCCTGGCTACTTTGCTACACTGAAGTCTGTGTTAAAGTGGACAGTTTTTTTTTTTTCGTGCTGTCGTGTTATTTAAATCATCGACAGGAATAAAAATATGTATGATAAAATAAAATATATGTAGTGGAAGTGTTGTAGGACTAGTGAATTATTAGTTTAGGTATTGTGTAACTTATGTTAAGATGTTGGATAGCCATGCTTCTGATTCATCTCTACCTGATTGGATCATATGTTGGGTCCATATTTGTTGGAAGTGAACGGTGCTGAGTGTGTTGTACAGTTTCGGAGCTAAGAACATGTAGAATCTTTGATAAAATGTGGTTGTTGCTCTCGGAACTGGCTCGTTTGTTTCGTGTCCATGATTTATTGCTCATAGTGACTTGTTATTAGCATGGAAATATTGAATTATACAAAGTACTTTGTTTAAACCGCTATTTATTGATTATTCAACGTGTTTCGATACCTATGGTATCATCTTCAGGAAACAATGTATACCGAAATTCAAAATATAAGCATAGATGAGGGGTTTACACTTAGATAAATTTGAAATTTTAGAAATAAGAAAAAGTGTTACATTTTATGTTATATTTTGATAACGTGTGCTTTGGGAGGTCAGCATTAAATCGCTTGGAGAGATGTTTTATGAAGGTTTTTTATGGAGAGTATGCCCGAATCGTGATGTAGTTGGGTATTCCTCAGCCATCTAGGGGCACCCAGAGCTGTCCGGATGACCCTATTCTGGAAGGTCTGTAGTTTATTTATGTTTGTATTAGCCGCATGACCTCAGACCTTGTATAGTAGGAGCTTGTTGTCAGTGGCAAGTTTACTATTCCTGCCTTTATTTTATAGAAAAAAGTACAATAATACATTATATTACGGTTCAATACCATTGTCGTTCAAAAAATTCGCTGTTATATAGATTAAATGTGGCGAGTTAAGGGAAAGAAGATGACACAAGTTAACCGATTACTGCAAAAAAAAACCTGTGATCCCCAATGGACAGGCAAAAAAGATATGGTCAAGGGTTTCCTCCTCGGCACCACATTCACACATTGGAGAATATATTAAGTTTAATCTGAATAAATGTGAGGCTACCTGGCAATGCCCAATTCTCATTCTAGAGATATTTGATATTGTTCTTTTGGAGAATCTGGGGGTGCGGTGAATAAATATTTGAATTATTTTAAGCTGATTACCCTTATGATTATTTGGATCCGTACATTGTGCAGTCCAGATAGAATTCATACGTTTTTTTTATCATATTGAGTCTGTCATACATCGGGATATGGAATCGATGGGGGGAAACTCCGGAAAGAGTGGCCTCCTTGGCCAGTTTATCAACAATGGTTAAGACGGTAACAAAAATAATACTAAATTCAACCTATCCACATTTTTTCTTAATAATTATATACGTTAACACGATACAGTGTGGATTTGATAATAAAAAATAATGTTAAACAGTGTAAAAGACAATGAAAAGAGTGACAGCTATCTCTTCTATTGAAGGAGTAAAAAAAATAAGAGAAGGAAAAGAAAAACATTTTTTTTCCAGATGGAACGGAAGGAAGATGGCATAAGGATTAAATTCTGTGTAATTCTGATGAAATATAAGGCCGTTATAATGTTTATGGTAATAAATTAGATTTAATATCTTCCATCTGAGAGCGAGATACGTTTGTAGGTAGAATGAAAGCAGACCTCATAGTTCTCTAGCCTCTCTTTTTATTTGACAGCTGCGTCATAGAAAAAGTAAAAACTTAAAATTCATCCGCTATTGTGATGACGTGACCGCTAAAAGGAAAAAAAAATCAAAACAAAATACGTCTAGAATGTTGAATCAGTGTTGTCGCAGGGCGGGCGGGGGCCGCCTCCTCGGCGAGCGGACGCGCGAGACGCTCGTCCAGAAGAACTTCGAGGTTAGAAAGATCTCGTTCCGAAAGGTCGACTTCAGGCCGAAACAGCAGCGGTCTTGGTTCAGCGTGAGGAGCGCCTTCACGAGGTGGACGCCCATCGGGGCCGCCGGCTACGGCGCCTATCTCTGGAACAAGGGCATCACGGAAGACGTGAGCCATCTAGAAGTGCAATGTTATTCGCGATTGCTACCGCTGCGCATCGTGAGTAAGATCTTCGGCAAAATCGCAAACATCGAATTGCCCGTGTCGACGAGAGCCTACTTTTACGGGAAGTACTCCACTTGGTTCGACGTGAACCTGGACGAAGCCGTCACGGACGACTTCACGCAGTACGAGAGTCTGGCTACGTTCTTCGCGAGAAGTCTGAAACCCGGAGCCAGGAAAATCGACCAGAACGGGTGCTTGGTGGCCCCGTGCGACGGCAGGGTCCTCTCGTTCGGCCCCGTCACCAGCGGGCGCGTCGAGCAGATCAAAGGAGTGACGTACAGTCTCAAACAGTTTTTTGGCAAAAACACGTGGTCAAATTATGCAGAAAAAAAGAATAATAAAGCGGAAAAACGCTACTTCTCGAGCAATTCTGCGTTGATGGAGGGCGTCCACGATAACAACGCGGCGAGCAAGAACACGTTGAGAGACAGCTACAAACAAAACGACTCAGATCTCGTTAGTGGTCAAGATTCCGACGATTATTACAAATCTATTTTAAGTGACCCTGAGAAAAATATACTGCACCACTGCGTGATCTACCTCGCGCCCGGGGACTACCATCGGTTCCATTCGCCGTGTGACTGGATCGTGAAGTTCCGCCGCCACTTTTCGGGCAAGCTGCTGTCGGTCAATCCCGTGATAGCCAAATTGATCCCCGGGCTGTTTTGCCTGAACGAGAGGGCCGTCTACATTGGCGACTGGAAGCACGGCTTCTTCAGCTACACCGCCGTCGGCGCGACCAACGTGGGGTCCATCAAGATCTACAAGGACGAAGCTCTGCACACAAACGGTTGGAAAAAAACGAAATGCGACGAACTGGTTTTGGAGCCGAAAATCGACTTTGAACGCGGCGAGATGGTCGGACAGTTCAACATGGGCAGCACGATTGTATTGATCTTCGAAGCGCCGAGAGATTTCGAATTCTATCTGAAGGCGGGCGACTCTGTTAAGATGGGCAACGAGTTGGGCTGCTTCAAGGGAGTGCCCGCGAGGAGCGGCAGAAAGTGGTGGTTTTAGTGTTTCTTATATTTTTATATCATGTTTCTATTTTTTATTTTATAAACACGTCGGCACGTAACGAACGATGATATTTTTAATTTTAGTTTTAAATACGTAGTCGGTCCCGAGTGTGGCGTTGCCGACGTTTTTGGTACTAAGACTGATTCGGCCCAATCGTATACGTAATCGGCATCGGAGGTCGCTGTGATGTGTATTCATCATTTTATTTTATAATGAATGGTAATGTGAACAATCTCAGGTTATAAATATAATTGTATTTTGAGGGATCAGTAAAAACTATTTTACTTACTTTGAGAAATTTGAGGGCCAACTGTCTACGGACATTCTCAACGCGATCAATCTGAAAGAAATCACTACAGCATCTATTATCGGTCATTGTAAATCCCGTGCAGCTTTGTAAGGTCCTTCGTTATATTTAACTGGCACTCCTGGTAGTCTGATGACACACTAATCCCTGTTTAATTGTATTCTAGTATGAATTAAAACACTTTATAATGATTGGCGTACAATTTTTATATTTTTTTTTAGTAATAAATACAGTTTTCAACTTTGTAATACATTTTTTATTTTTTTATAATACACGCATCTCACCACACTGCATTTCTTGTAGTTGTCACATACCTGGACTTACCGTACGTCCTGGTTCAACGGAGGGATCATCCCGGTTTCGCACGTCGGTCCCGGCTCTCTGTGTTTTCGCGGGTGACGGTCGACGCCGATCACGGATCACTCGCAGTGTAATTGCGTTTTATTTATGTACCTAAAATAAAACCTTTTAAAATTGCGTTTAAAACGCCGTAAAGAAATTGCAAAAAGATTACCCGTTTATAAAAAGGCTCTGCGGTGAAAGTGAAATGCCAGCGATGTTTCTCAGAATTTTTTGATGCACGCAGCGACCGTCACGAGTTCTTCATCTGTTGAAATATTCTTTAAAAACGATGATTCCATTCAAGATGATTTAATTATTGCGGCCATAGAGGGTACATTTGTCTTTGAGATTCAAAACTTCTGAGTGTACATCCAAATTAAACGATAATTGTCATCCCGGTGCAGTTTCATAATTACGGTAATCCTATCACATCGTATTCTATAGATTTCCAATCCCACCACACTGTATTTCTGAAGATATTCTGTAGGTAGATAGTTCTTATATCCAAGCTTGGTATTAGGCATTTTGCCGCCCATTTTCAGTTATTTACAAGCAACGCACGGCCTCCAATCAGTTGAGTTCGTTAACCAAGCTGATTCACCATTGATTTGAAAAATGTATAACCATAAATATTGAACATAGAGAAAAATTAATTCAAAATGTACTGATTTTTGCAGCTATGTAGGAAGAGATTTTTAAAATAATAATATTGAATAATTTTTATAGCGCCGTTTCACTTCAAAGGCGCTTTACACATAAACTGTTTATAGTCCCGTGTAATATTTGTATTTAAAATTAAAAATTGTTATTTGAACGTGTACAAATGATGTTTTGAAAATGTACATTTTTAGTCTCTGATGTACCGTTTCTTACGACGGAGGACAAAGAGTTCCACGCTTTCGGGCCTGCCGCCGCAAATGTCCGTTCACTAAAAACAACGGCCGGTCGGTTGGCAGATGCTGAGAGTTTGTTGTTTATCATTCAAATTGTCTGCGATGTAACGCTCTCGTCGCCGTGTACATCGATCACTACAATTTAAGTTCAACTCTTTCAGAAAGTCGTAATCAATTTGATAACTGTTAACGCAATAAAAATGTCACAAATTTGATCAAATAGTTATATTTATTTATGTTTGATTTAAATCAGTCTTAAAGGTTTGCTAGAGGGCTCAAAGCCCTCGGCACTGAAGATAAGCCGACTATTTGTGAACTAAAACAATTATATTTATATTTGATATTGAGATTAATCTTTGTATGTTATTTATATAATATAATGCAAGATCATTTTCTTAGATAGGCTGTTAAATTTTAATTTTGTGTTACATTTGAAGCCAATCTCAATAAGTTAATTATATTTCTTTTAATGGTGTCGGCTAAAATCAAATTAATTAAAAATCTTTTATACATGAATTTCATGAAAAATATGTCTGCCAGGTGCAAAACAATACAGAGATGCGTACACCAGATCGAAATATTTGATCTACCGAATAATGGACAGATTGCGTGACATTGAACGGGCAAAGGAAACTGCGGTAACTCAGCCGCATTAAGAGTGGCACTAAATATGAGTATACAATAGTCTTAAATACTAAATTAATGTATTAATTATAAATATATACACATAAAATCAATTTTGTCGAAAAATATTGTTTTTGCGTCACCGGAATTCGAACCTGGATCTCTATTTCCAATCCGGGGAAGTGCACTACCTTTGTGCTATAACGCCAGTATTTTTCTTGACAAATTTTCGAACCTATATGTTACATTTTTCAAATGAATACACCTGTCGTTCCATTATTTGAAAGCCATCTACATTACTTTTACAGAATCTCAAATACCTTTGAGTAAACCGACTGCAGACGCCAGAATTATCAATTCATTTTTATTAAATTTTGGACACATTGATACAACATATATTATTAAGGAAAACACATTCTTATTGTGAAGTTGTAATTGTTCAATTATTACTTTTAAGTTTGTCTGAGAATGACAAGAATACGAGAAGATATACGCTTTAGATATATCCCGTGGATACCTCGCAGAACAAACTTTAAGGTGTCGTACCGAGATATTTCAGATGACGTGCGGATACCACGGAGAGACTAGCTGTACTGTGACCACGATTATTCAGCTAAGAAGTAAAATGAGATTACATAAATGATAAATCTGTTGGCCGAGAAATATGACGGTGGCCAATATCCGAGAGGAGGCACTGTAAAAAGAAATACCGGAGAAAATATATCACATTGGATAGTGGTTTGCAACAATCTAATAAAATGTACAAACTGAGATATTTGATGTTAAAGATTTGTAATAATACTGGAGAACAGTTTGGTGTTTTTTGTGGATAAATAATATTTTGAATATTATGTAAACATAATATGTAAATATTTGAAGTAGAGTTGAATGTAGCAATAGAATTGCATCATTTAGATGTACATATATAATCAATTTTATCGAAATATATATACCGGGATCTTTTCAATCCGGGGAAGGTGTGTTATCCAACTATGCCACGGCAGACAGTACCTTTGTCGACAAATTTTCGAATCTTATTTTTCAAATTAATACATCTACCGTTCCATTATTTGAAAGCCGTCTGCTTTGTTTTTACGGAATCTCAAATACCTTTGAGTAAACAATTCATTCGGTTTGGAAAGAGGTCCAGGTTCGAATCCCGGTAGCAACAACGATATATCTTTCTATTTGATGTGTTTAATTAATATTTAAAATATCACAGAGCGTCTGTTCTGAATGAATGTGTTCTCCTTAATAATAAAATGTTCAATTTCGCACATTTAGAAAATTTTATACGGATCACGTATTAAGATGTTTAAACCCCTCAAGGGCCCGACGCATGACATATATAATGACAATAACCTAACCTAACCTTTGTCCATTTATATTATCTTGCAAAAATAATTGAAATACCGATAACACTATTTTGAAATACAAACAAAATTGTTTTTTTTGTGTTTTTCATTGGATTCAATTCGATTGCTGCATTGAACTCGGGGGGGGGTTGAAAATTTAACAATTCAAATATTATTTGTCTGTAAAAATCTACGCACATCATTGGAATTCCGCCTTCATTGGTGGCGCTTTTGCCGCTAGGCACCTGTTTTTTCCTGTGTCAAAATGAAAACATTGGAACAAGAAATTTGCGTTAGTTCATGTCTATATATTTGGTGGTGTAATTTTTTTTTTGCAAGTATTGTTGCGATGGTAAGCGTATTTAAATTCACTTTGTACTTTTATTCTTATATCATTAAAATTTTCATTATTGTGTTTTGAATCATATTGATTCAAAAATGATTGAATAAATTTTTTTTACAACAAAATTTCGTATTTTTTTTTGTTTGTTTTATATTCACATATGCACGAGATCTTTAATGACATATTCAGGAGAGACTGAGGGCATTAAGAGAAGAAACGCCATGACGCTGCGCGCTGTGAACGACCTCAAAAATATACGAGACTAAACAGGGGTACAGAAGATTTACTTCAAAACAAATATTTCTCTATGTTTGCTTATTCAATATATGATTTGAAATCAATAAAATATTTTAATTGATCGAAATAATCGCATAACTGCGAGTTTTTTCAAATAGTCGAATCTCCGACACGGTTGTGATTAGACATACGCAGCTTGAACATTTTCCACTCATATTTTTAATATGTACAGGGTGAATATTAAGTTGGCAGACATTTATCAGTTCGCATTTAGTAGTCGTAGAGTAGTTGATTACATTTTATCTAAATAACAATGGCAATTCGTTCGCATGTTGGAAAACTTCTTGGTGGTCGGATTGGGTCTATCGGGCCTGCAACACGTGCGGTTTCAACAGAACGGTGCCACCTCACACACAGCACGATCTACGTTTGAAATTTTTCCCTGTTAAAAAGTGGTGATATCGACTGGTCTTCTCGATCACCCGTTTTGACGGCTCCCAACTATTGTCTGTGAGGGTACTTGAAAGGGAAGGTCTACGGCGATAATTGCTGAAAAAACATGCGAGAATATCATGAAAAATATGGTTAAAAGAGCACGCATTTGTGCCACTAAAGGGGCGGCCACTTGGCCGATGTAATATTTCATACATAATTGTAATAAATCAAATAAAAATCAATTTATTTAATTTCCTATTTATTCAAAAACAACATCGGCCTGCAATATAATATTCACCCCTACCCCTAAGGTTACTGTAATAACCTCCAGTACATATACAGGGTGGCCAAAAAAGTGAGAACGTCTCGCAACACACGAGTTATTTCAAAGCATGATATAATTAATTATAATTCTTAATGTCATTTTTTTTTCGCACAATATTTAGCTAATCAGAAATCATCAAAACACCCCCCATATTGCATCATCTGGTGGGTTTAAATCTGGTCTGTTCGGCGGCCACACGCCTGGCTCGATGAAATTAACATTCTCACGATGAAGAAAGTTGATTGTATTTCTTGCTGTGTGAGATGGAGCTCCGTCCTCCTGTAATGTCTAGCTGTACTCCAGGCTTTGTTTTGAAACTCTTTGATCATTTTCCTAGCACCCCGACGTTTTTCAATTCGCAAATTTTTGACCAGAATATGGTGATTTTTGTCATTTTGGGCGACAATTTGAAAAAGCCAAATATCACATTTTACGAAATGTTCTCATTTCATTTGGGCCACCCTGTATATATACATGTATAATGAAAGCATTAGTTTGAATGTCACATCAATATCGCCGTCGTCTTCAGTCAGCCAGCACCTTCGTGCCGTACAGATCCGACAAAGTTCACCATGATGCCACGATCTAGGGTTGCGCCTGCCGAATATCCGCTACAGTGCCACAGCGCGCTGTATAATTACCGCTTCGATTGGGGAAAGAAGACGACAAAAACTCACCAATTTGACAAGTTTAAATATTGTTTATTATATATATATTATACAATAAAAAAATATATTTTACCAGCTACAATATTTGGTACATCGAAATTTCTATTAATTGATTAACGTTAAACCCTTGATTTAATATAGACCATCCGAGTAAAAAGGATTTATAATACAAATGAGTTAAAATTATTCAATTATACCGTGAGGCCATTTTTAACGCAATAAACGTTTATAAATATTTGTCTATTGCACGCAAGATTCTGTCGCACACCAGTTAGTAAAATAACAATAAAAAATACCGACATAATAGACAATTTAATTCTCATAATGCACCTTTAAAAAAATATACACGCGTCTAGTAGTCGCCGACTCGTCTCGTTAATAATTGTGTGTGTTATGATGCCAATTGCTATTGGCTACTGTCATCTTATGAGAGCTTCCCTTGCGCAACTATACACTGATTCGGACGGCGTTTCCATCTCTGGAAGCATGCCTGCGACTGTCGAGCACCTGCCTCACATTTTGATGGATATCAGTCATATTAGAAAATCTTCACCTCTCGAATGCAGCTTTTCATTTTGAAAATAGCCATAAATCACAGAGAGCCAAGTCGGGATGTTCCAATTGGGTAATCGCTTTTTTGACTCTCATAGTGATTTAAATTGAGATTTTCACGTCAAAGTACACGCGCCGTAATTCTACATGATTTTTAACCTACAGCTGAGAAGTAGCGATGAGAACAAACGCTACTCTTGACGCACTGGTGTGATTGTGATTGATATTCGATAATATCAGTGATTGGAAACTGTGACTGTGATCACAGTTTCATGTTTACTTATATTATTAAAACTTCATTTACATAAAAAACGCACACTAGTATTTATAATTAATATGTATCTTATTTGATATCGTCACAAAGAGAACAAATACCCTTAAAAAATGTGAATTTATTTTTCGGGTTAAATGTGTACCAGATGGCGCTTATCACGAATTATAACATCATTCCGTCATGAACATTTTCATTTCATTTGCGCAATTCAATCACCGGTAGTGAATGTGACTCAAAGATGTCAGTGATTAACTCACGGTTCGTGATTTTGAGCTCCTCACTACTGGGAACGTGTGTATGCGTCACGTGAACAGATCACCTAGAAGGAAGTGTTGAAATTACATTTGTTAGATAACATTGTACTAAGTATGTAAGTGTCAAAACACAAGTTTGACGTTTACGGGTACTGTAAGACGGAGGAGAGCTGCGCAGAACTGGCGACCGTGGAAATCACCGAGGGTGGCCAGCATCAAGGCTGAAGGAGAATATGAATTATCTTTTTGACTACATAATTTTCACCGAGGGTTGGTCAGATGACTACAACGCAACATCCATAATACTAAAATGTAATTATATGAACATTATTTAATTATTTATATATTTAAAAAATAAAAACTTCACTATTATATACATTGACATTTAAAAAAAATATATATATATATATGTATTAGCAGGCAAAAAGATAGAGCATATATGTAGTTACTAAATAATTTAAATACTAATTAAATGTATTAATTAGAAAGATATACATATAAAATCAATTTCATCGAAAAATATTGTCATTGCGCTACCGGAATTCGAACCTGGATCTCTTTCCAAACTGGCAAAGGTGCATTATCCAACTGCGCTATGGCGACAGTACTTTTGATGACAAATTTTCGAACCCATATGTTACACTTTTCAAATTAATACATTTATACCGTTGCATTATTTGAAAGAGCCATCTATTTTATTTTTTACGGAATCTCTAATACCTTTGAGTAAACCGATAGCAGATTAAAATATCAGTGTTTTGAATTATTACAACTTCACAATAAGAATGTGTTCTCCTTAATTCAACATTTAATAAAAATGAATTGTTAATTCTGGCGTCTGTTATCGGTTTACTCAAAGGTTTTTGAGATTCCGTAAAAGCAAAGTAGATGGCTTTCATATAACGGAACGTTAGATGTATTCATTTGAAAAGTGTAACATACGCATAGTTGGATAATGCACCTTCGCCGGTTTAGAAAGAGATCCAGGTTGGAATCCCGGTAGCGCGACAACAATATTTTTCGATAAAATTAATTTTATATGTATATTTTTCTAATGAATTCATTTAATTAGTATTTAAAATACCACAGACCTATGTTCTCTGAATAATTACAACTTCATAATAAGAATGTGTTCGCCTTAATAAGTAATTTTAATTTATTCTTTAGTATTAAGCTTTAGAAAAAAAAAATATACACAATACAGTGGTACCTCGGTATACGTCCTGTTTGGATGCAATTTTTTTTTGTTTCGTATACGACCTTTATTCAGCGAAGACTCGCGTGCGCGCTCACATTCTCGGTCTTGTTCGGCTGAATTCAATTTTCCCGCTGGACGCACTGCGCCACTGAAGAGGCCATTTTCAGGGCCACCCAGCGGCTGCCTTCATCGCCCCCGCTGCTCTTTGCCGCCCGCAAGCCTCCGCCATTCACGGCGTCGAGCGCGCCTATCGCCGCATCACAGCTTTATTCTACATTGCTCTACTGTTCACTGTATATAAGATTTTCATCAAGGATATTTGTTAAAATAAAATTTCTGCCATTTCCACTGTATTTTGCTGAGCCCTCTTGATACCCTCGTATCAAGATATATAACAATACATACAGTCATATTCGCAAGTACCTACAGCGACAGGCCGCCTCTGTGATATTTTTGTTTTCCTGAAATCTATCCCGCAGGTTTTTTGGCGCCACGCCGATGATTACACCTTTAAATTACTGACACGTGTCTTATCATATCAATTATATGGCGCCTCCGCTGCGACCTCGCAATTCTGTGTGATACAGCAGTGTTTAATATTCATATATGTTTTATTTATATTTAATTCGTTTGGTGTAAGTTCAAAGATCTGGAACCGATTAAGAACGTATGCCGAGGTATCTCTTTATTAAAAATTCCATAATGTAGGAATCGTCATTGCGAGAGAAACGCTGTTAAGCCATGTTTCTGTCGTTAAAGTCATGTCACGATTTACTAAATATCGCTAACAGAGCAAATAATTACTATGAGATGTATGTCAAATATTTTACAATATTATACAATTAAGGTGGAAGTTTTTACACATAGTTTGTGCATTTTCAATTCTATATTATTTGAATACGTATTTTGTACAATATTGCAGACTAACAGAAATTGCACCCTAATTATCGGCGTCGATGATTGGCGGAACACGATTCAGATCAGAGAATTGGAAGAAGATCTTTGAGGTGTCCGGGGTCCACACCGGGCGATAGTTAAATTTTTGTTGTTAAACGTGTCAGGTTGAAGCATTTGACGCACAAAATAAGCTTGGTGGATATCTCATATCTCAAGATGCAGTAAAGACAGACTCAGAAGAGTGTCAGATCTCACAACTTATAATGCAGCGAAAGATTGTTGTAAATCAGGACCCTGGATGGAGGTTCATGGCTGAAGAACCTGAGGCAACGATTTGGCCAGTATACAGTGGAATTTTTCCGGATAGTCAGCATTTGTCGAAGACATGGATTTAAATACTTTCATCTGAAAATGAAATGAAAAAATGGGGACGGCAATTCAAATTCACCGCCATCCCCAGCTGACTAAAGACAGGTATTCCAGGGTTCAGCGGAGAGAAAAATCGGAGAGTTTGCAAGGCGCGCTCGAGTGCCAAGCGGGACTGACGCCATAAACACTCTTTACTATTCTATTCTTTCTATCATCGACGCAGTTTCATAAAATTATGTAATACTTATTCTAGATTATAACAGTACATGTTGACGCAAGTCGAGTACATACAATATATATATCTTAACCTATACCTGTCCCGCTCTGGCTGACTGGGGGACATCGAACTGTCAAGTTATATGTTCTTTTTTAACGTCTGAAAAAGCAACACCGTGCATAACATTGGGACCGCGAAAAGGAAGTGTTCTCAATAGTTCCGGAAGTGCGGTGATCTCTCAGTTCTGCACAACAAACGACTTTAAAGCAAGGTATGCCAGATCCGTCTGTCCTTATTTTCGTTCATAATTCCAATTCGGGTTGCGTCCACTGATCAATATTATACTCGATACAGTCCACGGGATCTTATCCCACCAGTGCATCTATCATCTATTAGTTATAATTAACAATTGGATTAACGAATTACATTCTACAAGTGTCAGCCGACGATTAGAAACATCTTTTTTTTTTTTAATATACTAAACTTTGCAGTGTACACAAATCATATTTCTCACACAAGCGCAGCGGTGTTGAATTTGACGGTTAGACTTTATTTAAACACTTTGAAAGATAAATCATTTATTTATTTAAGAACTTCGCACGACTGATATCCAAAATACAGTCATCTACCGCCGTAAATACTTTGTCTGTGAACTAAAATTGACGCTTTGTTGTAAGGGAAGACTTTTAGGGGAACCTAAACGATTTTATACAGTCATTGACCTAATTGATCACTCATATAAATTGGACTAACTAACCGCGGAAGGGTATTAATACCGTCCACGAAAATTTTTTTTTTAAATTGCAAAAATGTAATTAAACTCTATAATTTCATTGTGTAGATAAGATATCAAATTAATGTATCAGAGCAATAATTGTATATTAGCATTCGAAAAGTACACGATGGAAACGTGTTCACACAATATAAATGTGTATACAGGGCGGCCCAAAAGAAGTGAGAATATTTCGTAAAATGTGATAAAATTACATCAAAATTAAGTTTAACTATATCAACAATAGTTTACTAATTTACTTACTTACCTAGTTATCTTTGATTATTAATTTTCCCATTGTTTATAATTGGTTTTATCAAATTGTCACCCGGAATGACGTAAATCAACGCAGAAGACCGTGTTCTGATTAAAAATTTGCCAATTGAAAAACGTCAGGGCGCTAGAAAAATGTTCAAAGTGTTTCAGAACAAAGCCTTGAGTATAGCTAGACATTACAGAAGGACGGAGCTCCATCTCACACGGCCAGAAATACAATCAACTTTCTTCAGTAGATGATGCAGTATGGGGGTGTTTTGATGATTTCTGATTAGCTAAATATTGCGCAAAAAAAATAATTAATTATATTATATTTTGAAATAACTCGTGCGTTGCGAGATGTTCTCACTTTTTTTGGGCCATCCTCTATACCAAATTACATTAATTTAGTATGTTAAGTATCACAAATGTAGCCGGCCAGTAATAATAATATAATCCAAATTAGCATTAACGACTGAAACCCCCCTTTCCACGCCTTACCCCTCTATTCAAATAGGTCAACACGAAACTGTATTTAGAGACAAAGCTATATTTTATTATATTTAATGGAAAATACACATGGAAGTATGGGGTAATTACAGGGCTCACAACCTGTCTTTGACTGGCTTAGGTGATTACTTTGTATATATATATATATATATATATATATACATAATGTTCACCAATTCTCACCCCTCAATCTCAACATTTATCAAATTTTTTAAAGTTGTACGTATGTTAGTATGTGGACTCGCTTCGAGTACCACTACACCATGGCCATCTATGGACCAAATTTGATAAATAATTTTTCGTTTTTTTTTTAAACAGCATATGAGAATGTGATTTTTTTGAAATTATTTATCTGTAAAACATATCAGTATTTTTAATTTTTTTATATATTTTCTTATTTTGATCAGTTTATTATGTTAGCGATATTTGAACACGTCCAAGAACACACAATTACTGGATTTTTACCTACAAAGGCACTGTTATTAAACAAATGTCAGATATCTCATAGAAACAAAGCCATTTTCATTATATTTAAAGGAAACTATATATAGTTTCCATAGAGACAAAGCTATTTGTTCAAATAATAGTGCCCTTGTAGGTAAAAATCCAGTAATTGTGTGTTCTTGGGACATATTCAAATATTGCTAATGTATTTAGTTTAGTTATCGCCGGACGACATGAGAGTGATTGCACCTCGGTAGCGACGAAAGTGTGTAGTACAAAGTTTGGTTTATTAAAAAAAAAATAATAATAATCACACTGCATCAGCCACATGTCGGAAGACGCAGAAATAAAATAATGATTACTTAAAAACTTACATTTCTTAAATAAGAATTAATTGCGAATTATTTTGCAGCCGTAGCTGACGTTTCGAGCCACATTTCATCATCGGAGCTGATGTGACAGAAAATGAAATGATAAACTATAATCTAGTACACTGTGACACCACAAACAACAACCAGTTATCGCGCATACAACAAATGCAGCACGACTGATGATTCGCTCTCGCCCCAGACTCGACAACAGGATGTAACGGATATAGTCCACAATATTATACGGATACTGACTAAATTATGAGTCGAAAATGTTCAAGGAATATGCGCAAATTCTGCACAGTTACGAAAAAAAAAATTGTTTGAAATTTTTACAAAATCATATTAAGTTTTAAGTCTACTTACATCGAAATAAATATTTGTGAAATTTATCTGTTATTAATCTATATCTACGCTTCCGGCCCCTAAATCGTCTAACAAAAAATAGTCTGGTCTCTCGAAATTCGATGGCCGATTTATAATTTGGAATTATTGCATAATTACGATTTTTTGAGATCAGATACACAATTCCATGAACATTTTCGACTCATAATTTAGTCAGGCACCCCACCAAATAAAATATTGTGCACTATATGCTACACCCCTGTACGATGACAACACATAATATCCCAGATGAGATTCTGTTGTCAAGTTGGCAGCAGTTCAATTTTAATAAATTTATTGCTGACTGACCAGATTACATAAAATAATTGAACGCCAGTTTCAAAACGAACGATACTTAAACATAATAATATATGTATATAAAAATTTAGTAATATTTAAAATAAGAATAAAATTAAACGTGAATGTGAAGCCAAAGCTGTCACGAGATAACAGTTGAGAAAAATATAACAACATTTGACGTAAGGCACTTCTGAAATGCGATAAGGCATTGTTTCATATTAATTTCCGATGAACGCGTCAATCACGTGATGAAATCGTGACTAATTTTTAATTTTCAATTTGCAACACAAGTTATGTTTCCGAAGCAACTTTTTATTAGGATACCTTTTGGAGCAGTGTTTACACACGGTCGACATCGTATAAATAACTCTCTCCCGTCGATTCTCTTTGATTGGCAATTCATTTTCGGGAAAAGGTTTGATCTCAGAATCGGCAACACTGAAATAATACACGTTATCTGTTTTGAAACTGGCGTTCAGACTGCCGATCGGTGCGCGCGTACCGCACACGGCGTTACCGGATTTTCTCGGGACGTCATTGTTGCAGTCGATGTGGACGATAGCCGAGGTTGTCAACCTGACGCAGTCGGATGTCCGCTTTTCGAAGACAAGATCGTTGTTGTTGAGATTCAAATTTTGTTCACATTCTTCCGTGGCGACTTGTTCGACCGCGTCTTGAACGTAATGATTGTTGAATTTTTTTAATCTCAATTTTATCTTTTTTGATCTGGTTATCGCCGGTACATTGATTGACGGTTCGTCTGTTTCGGCGGAAACAACGAACGGTCTGGCCGATTTCACAGTACCGCCAGAAAGACCACCTTTAATTTCGTCAACGACAACCGGAGTCAACAAAACTGAAAGCGGTTTAATGGCAACTGATTTTAAATTATTAATGTTAGCTGGTGTATTAAATTTATTATCTTCATCTCTATTGATACATTTTGAGGCCATCTCTTCAGTTGTACTGTCTCCTAAATCTTCTTTATCTTCGGTGTATCTAAATGCACATTCATTTGATTCTAAATCATTAGACGCGTTCGTAGGCACAACCTCACAGTTCAAAGATTCACCAAAATCATCGTACAACTCGTTGATTATCGCCGTGACGTCCTCCTTGATCCTCGTAAACTCCTCGTCGTCGTTCAGGCTCAATTTCGAATCGGGCATTTCTTTGTTTTTCCGCTTGTGTTTCTTTTTCCGGTCTTTCCGTTTGCGTTTGGTTCCGTGCGCCGATTCCGCGTTATCCTTCGGTTTGAGGCACAGCAAAATACTGTTATTCTTCAGCATGACTACTCTGTATTCGTTCTCGTTACAATTTTTAAATTCTCTATCTTTAGTTTTTTCCAAATTCCGGCCGGCGCACGGTTGTGATTCAGGATCGATTCCTTCGATTTCTTTTGTCGGTTCGGAATCGGTCGCGTGATCGGTGCTGTCATCTTTTGGATTCAAAGTTGGGAAAAAGGAATTTGGTATGTCGACGATGACGTCTTCCTTGTGCGACCATTTTTTATCATTCAATATTAAATTTTGGATCATTTCCATCTTGGATAGAGAAACGTTACATTCTTTAACTTGAGCAATATTCGAACAATCGACTTCTTTATTTTGACTACCGTCTAAGACCATCGATTGAACCTGCGTCACGTCCATACTCAAATCTACGGAACAGTCCATAGATTTAAATTCAGAAGCATTAGTTTGTTTTATTTCGACTTTGTTTTCTTCACATCCGACACTATCATTCCTTTGCCCTCTGTTTAATTCTTTCTCTACTTCACATCTGACATGATCTGTATTTTCATCATTTACGTGTTCATTTCTATGTCGGCACACGTCGAAAACAAAATCAGTGCCATTATTTTCTCGCGGTTCACTCTTTACTTCGTTTTTGATCCTGTACTTGCCACGGTTCCACTTGTTGATCAGGGTGAACTTCTCCTTGAGGGCCTCCAGACGCCTCTCGATGTTGTTCGACTGGCCGAGAACCGTTTCGCCCTTGCATCTCTGCGTGGGCTTGTGGAAACGATCGGACTCTGGTTTATTTTCGTCGGACTTGTTCAAGTTAAACTTGAATCTTATGGGATAATGCGACGCCGATCTGAGGAGCGACTCGTTCATCACTTTTCTTTTATATTCGTCCATGTAGTCGCTTATCATCTGATGTATACTCTGTCTTTTGTCCGGTGTCGGTATTTTAATTAATTTGTCGTTTTTTGATCTAATGTACTCTTTGTCCAATTGATGTAATACGACTATTGGATTCAAATGTAATTTATTCATTGACATAGCTCCATCCGTAATTGCGTCCATGCACAAACTGAAAAAATATAAATTGTAATTATTAATATATTGTTAATTTTTTTGTGTATTCACATTTTACCTTTCCTTTCCGATAATGTAAACTGAGTTAACATCACCTCTAATGATATGAATATCTCCGTAAACGTACTAAATACAGAGTTCATATTTTAGCTATTCCTCCGTAATATATTTATATATTGGATCAAATAATTACAATACATAAGTATTTATCACACGTAACAATAAAAAATGTTATCTTCGAAGAACCTGACGTGAATTTGTCAACACGTGTACGTGCAGTCACGTGGCGCATGGTGCTGATCGTCACTTAGACATGTCGTATGTGATGATCAATGTTTTTTTCTCATTTTTAGCACTTTTACACATTAATTGATATATAAATATATATATGCAAAATATTCATATTTATGAGACTTAAAAATTGCCTAAGTCTCCATGTAGACTGAGTTTACATCACTGGAACGCGCATTTTTATTTTAACATCGCAAGGGAAAGATTAAATATTTCAAAAATAGTAGACATATACAAAAAAAAATTCATTAATTCAAATTTTCAAAATTAAATTTCAGAAGCGAATTCCGATCTACGAGATATAGAGATCTAATTGATATCCCAAAACTAAAATATACCGCGATATATTTATTAAGGCGTCAAATGTTTTAACACTCTCCCCATCACAACTAGAAAAATTACGGACTATCGTAAATTTGTAACTGAAGTAAAAAAAAATATGTACACAGACTAACTGAACTCGAATATACTCCTTCTCTATACACGAGTCTTACTCTCATAGAGAAGAAACAAATGTTAAAATATATATATATATATCCACGGATTATTCAAATTTTATTATATTTTTAATATTAATAAATAAAAAAAATTAAAAAGAGATTAAAAAATGCACATTTTCAAAAAATCATTTCCGTAAGTTCAAATAACATTTTTTATTTTTAAATACAAATATAATGTATGTAAATATGGTAAGCGTCCTTGGGGTGATTTTTTTTTACATAAATTGGGATATATAAATTATCCAATGTTACAGTAGTACGACACGTGTCGCTTAAAATCACCATAAACCCGTACAACTATCGGGTCATCAATTACACAAACTAAAAGTCGGAGGGGGGCGGGATAAACTACCTGTTCTACTACTTATTCTTAGTGCAAGCTTTGAAGAGTGCAGTTTGATATTAATTGTTATTTTTTCAAAGCTATAATAGAAGTGACAAAGGGGGAGACAATATAGGCAACAGCTGAATGGAAAATGGGAGAAATACACCCGAGAACTTTTAAAGGTCTAAAGTTCTCGGGTGTAATTTCTCCCCATTTCGTGGAGCCAGAACTGCACTTTTCGTGAAAAATATGCAAGACTACAGTTGCGATCTTTCACTTTTGCATTTAGACCGTTGTATATTTTTGGTACTAGAAATAAATGAAATCTTTGTGCAAAAGTCTTGGCACTAGATAATGACAGTTAGCCTGCGTCCTTGTTAAGTGAGGGTGCGTAATTTGCTGGTAATATTGCTTACGCCGGTGAAAGTGTTTTAGTATAACAAGAATATACAATTGACGGATGTCTAGGTCGTGACATATGACTAATTAAAGAATTTGAAATATATATATATTTAAAAGAAAAAACTAATAAACAAAACTTTTAAACTATCAACTTAAATTCAAACTGAACATACAAAATGGAAAGGGTAAGGAGGTGGGGGGGGGGGGAATGGGATGCAATATATACAATTTATCGTTGAAAATGTCCACGATTATTAGAAGAATTTACGGCATCATATTTTGACATATTTGATGCAAATTTCCCTACGCGTTCCTGCAAATTAAATGACAGTCTTGTAATCGAACGCTAACAGTAATGTCTATAGGTTATGTTATCGTCATCGAGTCGAGTTTAAAATATATATAGAAAAGCGGACTTCTTTCTAAAATACATGAAGTCCGTAGAAATTAACTAGAGTTCATTTTACATTAGGCTACGATCTATTTCATCTGATAAACTGGGTGGTGAATTGTTAAATATTTTTAAAATATTATCGTTTCACAACAAACCGATCGCGATGTAAACGATTCGTTGTATCGAATCGTTGTGTCGCGTTTGTTTACGTTTCAAATGTCACCATTGTCTATTGATTTGACTAATCGATTCCACGGAACGTATATTCGCGGCGTTCTATCCGATTCGCAACATATTGCTCGCAGATGTAAACAGTTTTAAAATATTATACGTACTTACGAGATCAATGTCCTATTTTTGAAGGTTGGGTTATGAAATATGGCGATCTGTTCGAGTTTGGTCATCCACGACAGAAATGTTAAGTTATAATAATTATAATAAAAGATGTAATACAAATTCTGCACGAACCGCCATAACATAAGACTTGTATCGTAAATCTTTTTTCTATGCATAAGACAATAACAAAAGAATAATTTTAAAAAAAAATTCGAATGCAGATAATGGTCGCGTTCATATTTTTACAGATTACCGCTATCGTCTGCCGCTTGCGCTTAGGTAAGAACTTGCATGAAAGTTATCGGCTATTTGTAACGGCCGCATCTCACGTGTGACGTTCACGTATTGCATTTATTATTTTTGGTGCTGTTAGGGTAGGGGGGATTAGGAAATGATTACTGTTTATGACATATATTTATTCTTGAACGAAAACAGTGTACTGTGCTTTACATCTCCCCTCCCTTTCCTCAACCGGCACGCCGCCTCATCAGTTGAACGGCGACCTTGAACCGGTGCGGTGATTAATGACTCGAAGTATAGTATTAAATTGAGACGTCGCGTCAATACAGTGCATTATAAAGGACTAGGACCCCTGTACAAAGAAAGTGATATAGTTAACAGTCCACCTTGAAGGTGTCAGAAGAACTGGATTGTGGTGAGTGCAAACCTCCTTCCGAATAACCTATTTCTTCCGGTATCTATGCTTTTACGTAACAATTACAATCTTTTTAACCTTTCCCAAACCATGCAGTAACACAGGTCTACCATTACAATTAAACCTGTAATATTTCGGTAAATACACGCAACATAAAATTCATAATTTAGATAATCCTAAAGAAAATATTATCGCTTAGGTATGACTAGTGAAAAACCAATTATGAAAAGAGAATCGTATAAAAATAATTATTTTTTCCATTCAATTCGTTGTAAAATGAATACGTTGGTAAATTGTTGTGATATGAAAGACAGAGATCACACACTATTTTCACAGTGAAAAGAACAACTAACATACAAATATAATTGTCTCTTTCTCACTAATTAAATGAAGAGAGATAAGAAGGAAGGACACATTGTATAGGACTTAATGATTGCTCTATATTTAGAGTAAATTCGTGCCATTAAAGACATTTAACCTAAAAAAAACATTTTTTTAAACTGTTATTTACATAGTAACACGAGTTGACAGCATGGCTGCGTTCGGGTATTTTATATTATGGTACGGTAAAGGTTAATCAGATGCTCTTAATTCCCATTACTGCGGCCCCGCACACTGGTAATATCTATTTCCAGGTATCACATCGCCAATTTTACTATGGTTATAAGAATTATTTGGACAGGTGAAGAACAAATACACGCGGAACACACATTAATCAAATTTATTCACCTATACGAATAGTCAGATGTACATGATTCTTAATTGTAACTTAGACTAAAAATTATTCTACCTTTTGCTATACGTGCTGGTCAAAAGGGATCTCCAGCAATCTCGATCTTCGATTGACGACGCGGTGATGTCAACGAGATGACAAGCAGGGCGGTGGCTAACGGCTGGCTGCTTCGGTCGCTGGCTGCTCCGGGCTGACTTGGCGCTCCCGAATTGGTTGGTGTTCCAATTCCTTTTTTTTTGTTTTTGGTGCAAACTCGTCAACTCTCTCGTATTCAATACTGAATTCAACTGTTATGATTCTTTCTCGTCCTCTTCCTCTCAAATCTTGCTTCCAACTGAGAGATATTTCTCCACTCGTCCTTCCAAATGTTGTTTCCGACTGAGACTGATAACTGATAATTCGTCTCTCTTCCAAATTCTATTTTCATCCAAATCTTTCTTCCAACTGAGAACTCTTCCTCCTAAATCTTGCTTCCAACTGACATCTTCCTCCCGAATTTTACTTTCTACTACCCTCTTCCTCCCAAATCTTGCTTTCAACTGCCCTCTTTCTCCTAAATCTCGCTTTCAACTGACCTCTTCCTCCCAAATCTTGCTTCCAACTGCCCTCTTCCTCTCAAATCGTGCTACCAACTGCCCTCTTCCTCCCAAATCTCGCTTTCAACTGAGGCCCGTGCGTAGACCATTCTTATACCTTGACAGTGAGTGTTTCCCATCTGCCGATCTGCCCTCTTCCCGTCATAGAACAGGCCACCATCCCATTGGTTCGTACGCTTCTTCTGGGGACCACGCCCAATCCAAATCCAGCCTGACTCCTCCTTCGTCTCACAGCTAATTATAATTAATCTAATTATTTACATATACATATTATTTTTTGTCACTTGGCTTCACACAGGTAGATCATTTCATTACTCCCTCGTACGTAGTCTTATCTAGGTACATCTATAATCAAAGAGCCTAATTTCATTATCAGTCATATTGGGAGAAAAGTGTATTCTTTCCTTACTACACTTTGAAATAGTATCTACTATAACTAATTACAAATGTCTTATAATGGGTTTTTCAATAGGGACGCTCAAACTTTCTTTCAACAGGGACAAGAAACTACGCCATATTTCTTCAATTTTTTTTGAGGTTAACACTCGTACTTAGTTGGCAAATTATCATGGAGCAGTACACACCGGAGCAACGCTTGCAAATTATTCAAATCTACTACCAAAATTCACGTTCGCTCACCGCAACTTGAATGCTGAATTCCATCGAAAAATCATCTTTAGCGACGAAGCTCATTTTTGGCTCAATGGATATGTAAACAAGCAAAATATGCGTTATTGGGCAGGCACCAATCCACACGTGCTTCACGAAACACAATTGCATCCCGGAAAAATCACTGTTTGGTGTGGATTACATGCCGGAGGTGTCATTGGACCATATTTTTGTGTCGATGATGCTAATCGTCATGTTACTGTGAATGGTGATCGTTATCGCTCCATGATAACTGATTATTTTTAGCCTCAATTGCAAGGTATGGACTTGGCCAATATGTGGTTTCAACAAGACGGCGCTACCAGTCACACGGCACACGCAACAATTGACTTATTGAAAACCAAATTTGGTGAGCGTGTTATTTCGCGAAATGGACCAGTTCAATGGCCGCCTAGATCATGCGATTTAACACCATTGGACTATTTTCTTTGGGGCTATGTTAAATATTTGGTCTATACCAACAAGCCAGCGACGTTACAAGAGCTAAGAGAAAATATTGAACGCGAAATTGGTGCGATTCGGGCCGAATTATGTGAAAAAGTGGTGGAAAATTGGATTCAACGATTGGACTTCTGCAAACGTGCCCACGGTGGTCATGCGAGGGAAATTGAATTTCATACATAATTGCCACTAAATGTAATTCAAAACATAATAATTTTTTTTTAGATATATTCATTCGTTTTTGTTTTATTTTAAAAAAAAAGTTTAAGCGCCCTTAATGAAAAACCCTTTATTTATCACATATGTAGTTATGTCTTAAAAATAACCTGTCCACACCCACTATCACTACATTCACGATACTACATTATATACTATACACAGATTTACAATTATGGTTCGTATTTAAATCGATCGGAAGCCTATTGCTAACAAAGGACTCTAGCATGTTACTTTGCATGTTATCTCTTGCACTATTCTAGGATCTAGGAATATATTTATTTACATTTCGAGCCGAGCCACGCGGTTCGTTCGGTATTGCACTCAAGGCAGATTACACAAAGGAGCTGCGTCTTTTGTTTTCATCACGTTTCGACCCTGATGTACGTGGTCCAGCTTTAATAGTCCTACGACCTTCGGTTTTATCTGTCGGCAGGGTGCGTCCCCTCGAAACAAAGCGCGCCCTTCTCGAGAAACCTTCATAGTTCCGTTATTTTCGTTCCCCAGTCTTAATGTGCATTGCACAACACTCGTTTTGAAGGTCATTGCGGTCGTTATTTGCTTTTGAATGAGTCGCTAGGTTCTTTTTGTTAAGAGACATCCGGTCCCGTTTATATGGGCTTGCCGTCAGCGACCTGCATGTACTTGGGAAACGCGATTTCTGCCTTCGTTTTATTTCGTTTTTAGGGTTTATTAATGCGATAACTTCGCGTCACTTCACGCCGAGGTATATCAGTGCGAAATCAGAGCTCCGCTCCTAAACATGCGCAGCCGGACGAAAGCTCGCTACTCCCTCCCCAAATTGAAGCTAGCCTCTCGCTCTTCGCCTGTCCGACGCGTCGGATCTGATCCCGGTGCGACGCCGGGTTCTGTTACTGACCGCCATTTCGCGTCGAGACGACACCGCCAGGAAGCTGCGACATGGCGAGCGAAGCTGCATAGCCCGCGTCCGTGAACTGGACCAGGGGCGGACTCCAGACGCAGCTTGTCGCAATTGGCGACGAATGTGAAGACAGACAAAGGCGAGTGGGAATAACAATTAAAAAATTGTGTTCAATTATGATTAGATATAAGTAGCAATAAGAATTTTTCATATTTCCTTGTGTTGTATGTGAAAATGTAAATTTGTATATAGAAAGAGGTGTTAACCCTTCCCAAACCATCATAATTAAACCTGTAATATTTCGGTAAATACACGCAGCATAAAATTCATATTTTAGATAATCCTAAAGAAGATATTAGCGCTCAGGAATGACTCAATTATGAAAAGTTAATCGTACTAAAACAATTATTTTCTCCATTCAATCCGTTGTAAAATGAATACGTTGGTAAAAATACCATTTGCGATATGAAAGACAGAGATCACACACTATTTTCACAGTGACAAGGACAACAAATATACGCTAATACTACTCTCAAATACATACATAAATACAAACAGACACATTTTAAAACAACCCAAAACATAATCTCCACACGGACAAATACAAATAGCCTATAGACCCCGAGAGCGCATACTGCATTCACTGCATTTTGGACCTCAACTATTTAATAGAATGCTAAATGACTTAAATCAATTAAATTATCCCGAAAACATGAAACTGTATATTAAAACTTGGTAGAGCCAGTATCGGTGCACTCACCCAAACATATTGACTCGTACCTATATTAATTATTGCTACAAAAATTAAGTCCACTTTAAAATAGTTCTTCATATACACCTTTTATATAGTAATAAATGTAATTCTAATTAATTGAACAATTGCTTGTAAACTACGCCCGTCTCGACACAGAACTTCTCTAGTTAGACGGGCACAGTCCAAACAGATTTTTACATTGTATTATATAGTTACTAATAAATAATAAAAATAATAAATATAAATGTCTCTTCTCGCTAATTAAATGAAGAGAGATAAGAAGGAAGGACACATTTTAATTGTGATATACATATAAAATAAAAAAACGAAAAATATTGTCGTTGCGCCACCGGGATTCCTACCTGGATCACTTTTCCAATCCGGGGAAGGTACATCACCAACTATGCTACAGCGACAGTACTTTTGGACACAAATTTTCGAACCTACATGTATGTATGTTACAATGTAGATGGCTTTCAAATACTGGAACGATAGATGTATTAATTTGAACATTTGTCGTCAAAAGTATTGTCGCTGCAGCATAGTTGGATAATTAATAACCGGGATCCAGGTTCGAATCCCGGCGGTGCAACAACAGTATTTATTTTGTATGTATATCTTTCTAATTAATACATTTAATTAGTGTTTCAAATTGTTTACATCTATTGTTATATTTCAGAATCTTATATCTAGTCCCAAATATTATTTTATCATTTGGTTTTAAACGGTTTGATAGTCTTAATTTTTCTCTTATTATCTCAATATTAATATTCTAATGAATCTATTTATCTAATAATCTTTCACATCAATAAAAATAATTGTGATTATTCTTAGAACTCACTATAGTTCGAAATGTGTTTTGAACACTTGTTCACAAGCTCTATTATAAACAATTATTTTCAAATACTAATTAAATGTATTAATTAGAAATATATACACATATAAAATCAATTTTATCGAAAAATATTGCTGTTGCGCCATCGGGATTCGAACCAGGATCTCTTTGCAATCCGGGGAAGACGCATTAATCGACTATACTACAGCAGACAGTACAAATTTTCGAACCCATATGTTACACTTTTAAAATGAATACATCTACTAATTAAATGTATTTATTAGAAAGATATACATATAAAATCAATTTTATAGAAAAATATTACTGTTGCGCCACCGGGATTCGAACCAGGATCTCTTTCCGATCCGAGGAAGGCGCACTAACCAACTGTGCTACAGCAGACAGTACATTTGACGACAAATTTTCGAAACTATATGTCTACTAATTAAAAGTATATTGTTTTTGCGCTACCGGGATTCAAACCAGGATCTCTTTCCGATCCGAGGAAGGCGCACTAACCAACTGTGCTACAGCAGACAGTACTTTTGACGACAAATTTTCGAACCCACGTGTTACATTTTCAAATTAATACGTCTACTAATCAAATGTATATTGTTGTTGCGCCGCCGGGATTCGAACCTGGATCTCTTGTCAGTCAACCGCTTCAGTCGTTGATCGTCGTGACCCTGGATGCTAACTGGCCGTCTGGCAATCTTACGTAATGGTTATTTTCCTAGATAACTCCTCGGAAGTCGCCTGTCTCGGTCGATATTTGTCTAACTAGTCTTCGCTTTGTATGTTTTTCTCGAATACCCTCATCGGCTATACCTGTCGCTATTCCCGTCGACACTGTCCTTCCGTCTTAACGCATACAGGGTGGCCAAAAACAAGTGAGAACATCTCGTAACTCGTTTCATTAATTATTTTTTTTGCACAATATTTAGCTAAAATCAGAAACGATCAAATCACCCAGTACTGCATCATCTGGTGGGTTTGAATCTGCCCTGTTCGGTGGCCGCACGCCTGGCGAGATGAAAGTTGATTGTATTTCTGACCGTGCGAGACGGAGCTCCGTTCTGCTGTAATGTCTAGCTATACTCTGCTTTGATCATTTTCCTAGCATCCCAACGTTTTTCAATTGGCAAATTTTTGATCAGAATGCGGTCTTATGCGGTGATTTTCGTTATTCCGGGCGACAATTTGAAAAAAACCCAAATATAAACAATGGGGAAAATTAATAATCAAAGATGGCGACCGGAAATTGTCGAAATAAAACGTAATATAGGTAAATAGGTAAGTATGTGAATTAGTAAACTATTTAAGATATTATTGATATATATTTTTCATGTATTCATATCGCATTTTACACACAATATATACATAAACCTTCTCACAGAAGCTCGCCGATTGTTATATCCGGTGCCATCAACACTCGTCCATGGTTCCATACGACCAAACCACCTAAGTGTACCTTTTTAATCTTACTCATTATACTTTACATTCTTTCCTTATTTCTTCATTCTCTACTCTGTCAAATAGATTTGCCACAAATACGCCTGAGTGGTCTCATTTCCACTGCATTCTGTCTACTTTCGTTCCTTTTCCGCCAGCTCCAGGCCTCACTCCATTGTGCACCGCTAGTCTTGACTCAGTTGACAAGTTCTCATTAGATATAATTCCATTAAAAGCGCCGTTCACTTTGTTCCCTGAAGCCACTCTCCTTTCCGTTTCTATGAAACATACTTCCCAAATACACAAACTCATCTACTTGTTCCAACCATCATCACCTCCAAGTATTCAGCTTTCCTCCTTCTCGAATACCATCACTTTCAACTTGTTAACATTCATAATAAGGTCACTTTCCTTGCATACATCGTACATTCTACTCACTAGCCTCTGTTGTGTTTTCATTTCGTTTCATTATTGGCGTTTGACTTGTTGCCTCACTCATGCGTGCATTCAATTCTTGATTTACCGAAATTTAACCTGCGTATCTTCGTCCCTTTTTTTTCTCACAAGCACACGGAATAGAGAAGATGTCGCAGTAATTAAAAACCGCTTTGAACAACGGCAACACTACTTACATACCTTAATTCCGCTTATATTCAATAATCCTTTAGTCACTTCGCGACGCTTGTTCTTGTGGTGGAGAGGAATCAACAAATCTATCAACTGCACCGAGTTCAGCGCGCTTTGAACTTTATACGGCAACACTACTTACATTAATTCCGCTTATATTCAACAATCATTTTAGACACTTCGCGACGCTTGTTCTTGTGGTGGAGAGGAATCAACAAATGAACCAATAGTAGACGAATAGTAAGCGCCTTCCTTTCTTCCTCATATTTTCGCTACTTAGTTATTAATTGTTTTTGAAGTCATATAATTACATAAATCGTGAATTTTGGATTTTTTTTACAAACAATGTTAACCTTTACCGTACCATGATATAAAATACTCGAACGCAGTCATGCTGTCAACTAGTGTTACCGTAAATAAATGTGAGAAAAATGATTTTATTAATAAATAATGAGCATTCATTAGTCATCAGATAATATCCCTCCCGTGGCTGGGCGGGACGACATTGAGCGTTCAGAATGAGGTCCAACACCTTGGCCATATATTCAATTAAGATGGACAAGACGATGATGATGTAGAACGGCAGACGAGACAGTTGACTCACTGTTACGGCGTTTCTACCGATGCAGTGAGGAGCTGAAGAGCATCCTGTTTAAATCCTTCTTCACCACCATGCATATCTGCGAGCTCTGCTCGGAATACAAGCGAGTGACGTACAATTCATACAGGACACTGTTCGGATTGGCGCGTTATTGCAGCGCATCTACAAGGTAGTATACATGGATTCGTTCCGCTTCTGAGATAGCTGGAGCTTAGCACTCAGCGCCGACTCTCTGGTGCGAGCGGCGCTGTCGTGGAAAGCTGATTCCCTGACCAGAGAATGGCAGCGCCTACAGAATAGCTAAGTATACAACAATAGTTATATATGTAATATTTATATTTTTTATTCATTAATATTTTCATTGATTTTCTCTTTCATAGCATTATATATATTTCATAACCTTAATGTAGAACATAATATGTATTATCTGTATGGCGAATCGGGTTAAAAAAAAAACCTGATCACGCTGGGATAAACACGTTATTATTAAGTTTTATACAATGTGTTCTTCCTTCTTATCTCTCTTCGTTTAATTACTGAGAAAGGGACAATTATATTTGTATGTTTCTTGTCCTTTTCACTGTGAAAATAGTGTGTGATCTCTGTCTTTCATATCACAAATTGTATTTTTACCAACGTATTAATTTTACAACGGATTGAATGGGAAAAATAATTGTTTTAGTACGATTCCCTTTTCATAATTGAGTCATTCCTGAGCGCTAATATCTTCTTTAGGATTATCTAAAATATGAATTTTATGTTGCGTGTATTTACAGAAATATTAATTATGACGGTAGACCTGTGCCACTGCATAGTTTGGGAAGGGTTAACGCGATTTAGATAATAATATATTCCGAGTGGACTTGCTTGACCTGGGAACTGCATTTTCTCGCTTCGGCCTGTGCAAGGGTGAGTTCCACACCCCATCCCGCTCCCTCGCAACATCTGGTATCGATTTTTCGTAGAGACCTAGCCTTTCCCAACCCCGAGTTCATTCTACGTAGCCGCGTAGCCCCAGACGGTCGCGCCCGCCCGACTCGCCAGCCGCCAGCCGATCAACCGCTCCGAAACTGTTCGAGCGACGCCATTTTACGCGTTCTCAATTCGAATCGCTGTCAGATCGAACGAAATTCAAACCGCTCGGTCAATAATCGCGATAACGCCGCGCGGGATGAAAACTGTGTCTAGCGAGAGATGTTTTGAGACGAGAAAATGTCACTGAAATCTCGCAATTGATCGGAATTGTATCGAGACTCTTTTGTACGTTTTTAGTTTCGATCTAGACGCCCTTTCGCGTTGGAAATAATGTAATTAAAGCATTTTGTATCGCGCCGATCGGGACAGATCAACCTTGGATACCCTCTGTATATATATATATAAATCCCTCGTGACGAGTCGCGAATTGCGCCCCACACAAAGTGACCGATCGAATGTCAGAGCTGACGAGCCGGCAGCGATAGTCGAGCGACCGCCCCGCCTGGATGTGACACGACGAGGAGTTGTGACGCTGCATTTCCTGGTCGACGGTGCAGCGCGCCGCCATCTTGGGCAGTGACACGCGCCGCGGCTGTTGTTTTGTTTTCATTTCTGGCCTTCTTCTGTTTAAACTCGTTACAACGGCGCTGCAATCGGGGGTGGACTCGGCCAATCCAATGTGCCAGGGTGCAGGGCTGACAGGGCTTGAACACGCGAGGACTGAGACAGTGGAACTCTCGAGGGTCGACAAGTGTTACCAGTTCGGGTTGCCGGTGTCCTTAGCGACATGTCGCTACCGCGAGAGTGGAGTTTTACGCAGGTAAATAGATAATAAATTAATTATATACAGGTCACGAGAGAATTGTATCTTTTAGGTCGTGACCTTGGTGTCATGTTTTGATTTCACATGATTGAATTCACATATTACATCGAGACGCGATCTTTTTCATCATTTGTAAATGTTGAAATGGAAATATAGCATCGCAGTTCAAGTGCGGATAATATAATCAATTAGGGGTGTCATGTATATAGGTCACGCGCAATTGATTGCGTTCGCACCGAGGATGACCTATTTTGAATAAAAACTAGTGACGTATTCAGCCAAAAAACCGCACCGCGGTTGTGAGGAACGGTTTTACCTATTGACACATGTGTTGTGGGTTGCGACGGAGACGAGTCGGATGCCTCGTGATGTTTTCACTAATATTAGTAATATTTTCGTTTGATCGAAACCACGACCGCGCGCTGGTGTCTTTGCGTCAAGAACCTGAGAAGAATTTAATGAAGGCTGTGAATTGTGACCTCTATTCATTTAACAGAATGCGAATTGTAGTATCTTAAATATTATGTATTAATTAGAAAGATATACGTGTAAAATCTATTTTTATCGAAAAATATTGTTGTTGCGTCACCGGGATTCGGACCTGGATCTCTTTCCAATCCGGGGAAGGCGCATTATCCAACTGTGCTACAGCAGACAGTGCTTTTGACGATAAATTTTCGAACCCGTATGTTCCGGGATTCGAACCTGGATCTCTTTCCAATCCGGGGAATGTGCGTTATCCAATTTTCGAACGCGTATGTTACATTTTACATTATTTGAAAACCATCTGTCTTATTTTTACGGAATCTCAAATACCTTTGAGTAATCTGACAGCAGACGCCAGAATTGACAATTCACTTTAATTAAATTTTGGACACATTGATACAGCTTATATATTATTAGGAGAACCGATTCTAACCGAGAAAAATATTGTTTCTACGCCACCGGGATTCGAACCTAGATCTGGTAGTGTACTTCCCCGGATTGGAAATAGAGACAAAAACAATATTTTTCCACAAAATTAATTTTATATGTGTATATTTATAATTAATACATTCATTTAGTATTTAAAATATCAACAATTGCTTGAATAGTTTACTAATTTGCTTACTTACCTATCTATCTTTGATTATTAATTTTCCCATTGTTTATATTTGGTTTTTACAAATTGTCGCCCGGAATGACAAAGATCACCGCAGAAGACCGTATTCTGATCAAAAATTTTCCAATTGAAAAACGTTCTAGGTGCTAGGGAAATGATCAAAGAGTTTCAAAACAATGCTAGACATTACAGCAGAACGGAGCTCCATCTCGCACGGTCAGAAATACAATCAACTTTCGTCTCGCCAGGCGTGCGGCCACCGAACAGGCCACTAGATGATGCAGTATAGGGTGTTCTGATGATTTCTGATTAGCTAAATATAGTGCAAAAAAATAAATAATTATATTGTGTTTTGAAATAACTCGCGTGTTACTAGATGTAGCCTGTAGGTTTGAAAGTTTGTCGTCAAAAATACTGTCCACCTTCCCCGGTCTGGAAAGAGATCCAGGTTCGAATCTCAGTAGCAACAATAATATTGATTTATATGTATATCTTTCTAATGAATACATTTAATTAGTATTTAAAATATCACAGACCGTCTGTTCTGAATAATTACAACTTCACAATAAGAATGTGTTCTCTTTAATAATATAATATAATATAATAAAAGTTGTATCAATTAGTCTTTAGATATCCATCAGATCTTATATTTAAAGAGTACAATGTCCTAGATATAAGACTGGTTCAGTATTTCCCTGCTAACAACAAAAAATCACGGACACAACACAAGACAAACAACAAACATCTGCACGCCAGTTGCGAGAGCAACAACGACATTTTATCAAAGATTCTACATGTTCTTAGCTCCGAAACTGTACAACACACTTAATACTAACTGAAAATAATAAGATTACACAAATATGGACCCAATCAGGTAGAGATGAATCAGAAGCATGGCTATCCAACATTCTAATATAATTTACACAATACCTTCACTAATAATTCACTAGTCCTACAACACTCCCACTACATATATTTTTACTTTTTTTATACATATTTGTAATTCTCTTTTTATTCCTGTCGATGATTTAAATAACACCACAACAGCACGAAAAAAAAACTGTCTACTTTAACACAGACTTCAGTCTAGCAAAGTAGCCAGGACAAGGCTGTATATATCAGAGGTGAAGTCTACTCCGTCCCACACAATAAACTACGAATATTAATTCTGTCTCATATTTATTATGTTATAATATGTTAACCTCTGTTAAAACTAAATTTCTTCTTTTATATATACATACTGAACAATGGACTTACTTTCAGTTTTACATTGTAATTATATGTTATTTAATTGCATCTTGCTTTGCTCTTTACATATACCATATATTACATCTTTTACAAAGTATGTATCTAATTTAATGACGTCTTGTTTAACTCTTTATATATATTTTTTCTTTTATATTGATCATTACACTTTGTTTACTAGTATACCGGAAGAACACTGTCTTCTATAATACAGTCAAATACTAGTGTAGCAGGCAGGGTACCCAAATATATTGAAACGATTCAAAATTTAATAAAAATTAATTGTCTAAATATACTACTGATTACAAAACCGGTCCTGAGTGATCTCAGGCCTCACTTCCGTACACAAATGTCGGTACCAAGACTCCAACCACATCGCTATCGAACAGTCGGCGTAATAGAAGTACCAAAATAGAAATTGAGCTTATCTAACGGTCCTGGGAATGTGGTGCCAGGACTCCATCGTGTACCGCTAGGCTTGCCTCGGCTGACGAGTGCCCATTAGTTATTAAATCATTAAATATATATATATAGATATCTTTCTCAGCCTTTTCGTTTCTATCAAACGTACTGAAAATGTTAAAATAAAGGGTGTTTATTTTTATTAAGGGATTTTGACATATTGTAATAAACATAATAATTATCTAACACGCGATACTAATAATGAAAATACACTAAAAATATTTGGATACAAAGTATGTTCAGATGAAAGAAGGAGAAGACCGGGGAGGTTGCAACTGACGCTGCGGTAAAGGGAGAGCAGCACGAGTTTTTATAGGTATAGTGAATGGCCACAGTTTAGATTGTGGTGGTTCATAAGAAGAACCCTTTGAGCTTAGTAAGGCTAATGTTGAACAAGTCAATTTCATTGTGGTATTTGCATGACCGGTGAACGAATGAATTATGTATGTAAGATGTTCTACTTCTGGGTATGTGGAAGAGTGCCGATTGCCGGGTTGATCTAGATGGCACATGTAGAGATATTAATTCCAATCGGCTGGGACGATCAATGTGGCCTTGCATCAGGTCTAGGGTCTTCATATGCTGCATCTAAATAGGAACCGAATGATGGATCAGATCTGACATTCAGATGTCGAATAAACCTATTTTGTATATCTTTCTAATGAATACGTTTAATTAGTATTCTACTTAGTTATCCAGTTAGATTGTGGTGGTTCATAAGGACAACCCTTCGAGGGTAGTAAGGCTAATGGTGAACAAGTCAATTTCCGTAAATAAGAGATAATGAAATAAAAGATATAAAAATCGTGATATTGACTTTATTGGAAAGATCACAAAGGAAGAATATTTTAAGAAACTAATTGAACAAGTAAAAATATTTAGCAAACGATAAATAAAATAACCGAAAAGACAAATGTGAAGAAAATTAACTATGAAAATACAATTATCAACGCTGATTATATATTATCATGGCTAATAAGTTATCTAACACACCGAAAAGAAAATGTAAAAAATAAATGGACTTAATAGTACACCTGAAACTACTGACTTACTGGCATACCACAAGGTACAGTACTTAGACCACTGTTATTTATTATATACTCTAATGATATATTTAAACTCTAATTACATGAAAAAATAATATCTTGCGCAGACGATACATATATAAATAATATATCGGCAAATGAGGGTGTTAATACCATAAAAAAGTAGACTTACTATCAATTAATACCGATAAAATATACTTTGTACGATTTGCTATTCAACAGAAACAAAACACCCAAATTCATATTAAAATTCCCACCGAGGCCTGTACTCCAGAAAACTCTCCTGACCAATGTCCATCAACTGAAGATAAATACTGCATCGAGTACCTTGGAATCATAATAGATAACAGTCTCAAACGGAAAGAACATATTACTAATCTCACTAACTAAATAAGGAAAACTGCCTACATATTTTTTAGACTCAGAAACATCTCATCACTTACATATCTGAAAATAATATATTACGCGTTTGTACAGTCACATGTTGCGATACGATATTATCGGATGGGGAGGTGCATATTAAACTTCAATGTCACAATTAGAAATCACTCAAAAAATGATAATAAAAATTATTCTAAAAAAGACTATCCAAGTATACAAATGTTCACAGATTTTAAAGTACCAAAATAGTAGACATATACAAAGCGAATTCCGAACTACAAGATATAGAGATCTAATTGATATCCCAAAACTAAAATATACCGCGATATATTTATCAAGGCGTCAAATTTTTTAACAATCTTCCCATCACAACTAGAAAAATTACGGACTGTCGTAAATTTGTAACTGAAGTAAAAAAAATATGTACACAGACTAACTGAACTCGAATATACTCCTTCTCTATACACGAGTCTTTCTCTCGTAGAGAAGAAACAAATGTTCAAATATATATATATCCACTTCGACCACTTTTTGAAGCCGCTGGAGTCGTATATCGGCAATAATACTAGAAATGTTGGCTTCCAAATTGTCTATCGTCTCTACTTTCTCTGACTTCACACATCCCCACAGAAAATCTAAAGATATTATATCCCAGGCCAATTCACGGGTCCATCGAATGTTACCTTCAATAAATAGATTGTGGCGCGCGCTATGTGTCATGTTGCGCCGTCTTGCTGAAGCCTCAGCTCTTCCACATTAATACCATTCAATTGGGGAACGAAAAAGTCAGTAATCTATTCATTTGGCTCCACCTCTTCTTCAGTGCGCACTGTACGACGTCTCTGCGGATGCGTATTATCAATTAGAATATGCGTGGTGCGAAAACGATCCACGGTTATTCGAATTGGTCGTTGTGGCGCAAGTTTATTAATAATCAAATGGCAAACCAAACTGAGCACAAATCAGCTGACAGCTGTCAAATCGGCTATCGCCGGAAAAAGTGTTGCCTGTATTGATAATTAATTAAGATATCAATATCTCTGGTTAGGTTGGGAATATTTTTACGGCGCCGCGTCGAGAAGGCGGCGTGACTCATTCCGTCTCGCCGCGCGGGTCCTCGTCCAGGGTGGCGCTATTGAGGGCAGACTATCGGTGTCAGCGGGCCGTGCAGCGGTCGATAGTGGCCAGCCCCGGCGGTGGATGATTCACGTAACAGGCCCTGATGCCGCGACTACGCAGACAAGAATCAATACTTCGCGATGAATCATGCAACCGTGCCATCGGCGGCTCCGGCACCACGGTACACTGCTAATTTCGCTACGGCAGTCGATCGGTCGCCCCCGCAATAACCGATAACGGGATGTTATGTCATATTCAGGGGTGGGCTGGAGGGGGCTCGGAGGGGCTCGCGCCGGCCCCTTCTTAAATGAACAAAAAAACAATATTCTCAGATCAAATCAGTACATTACAATTTATTTACGCATACTTTACGGAGGCTAAGATCGTCGTGGATGATTTGACGGACAGAACCTCGAGTGATGTTCAAAGGAAACGCTACCTCCTTCCTTCTTCGTTCGTCACACTCGTCCGGCCACTTTGACGCGATCGGGAACGTGACAACCTTGAAGGTGTGTCACGACGTAAGTGCAGATTATTATATTACGAAACACGCGACTGTTGACTTTTGAAATTTTTCTTAAAATACGTATATTATATAATAAAACAGACCGTACTGTTTTTTTTTTGTCTACAGTTTAACAATGCTTAAAAATGTCGAGGTTTGATGTACATTGCTTCCATATAATGGTATAATTGCTTGGGGTGGAGCGAGTATGTCTGCAATTATTCAAATAATAACATCTCAAAAAATGATATTAAAAGTTATCCTCAAAGCCCCAATCACAACGAGCACTGACGAAATTTTTAATAAATTCCATGTCTTTGATATTAGACAAATATACGCTAATACTACTCTCAAATACATATATAAATACAAACAGACACACACACTACAAAAATTAAGTCCATTTTAAAATAGTTCTTCATATACACCTTTTATATAGTAATAAATGTAATTCTAATTAATTGAACAATTGCTTGTAAACTATGCCCGTCTCGACACAGAACTTCTCCAGTGAGACGGGCACAGTCCAAACAGATTTTTACATTGTATTATATAGTTACTAATAAAATAAAATAATAATATATTCTTAGATGTTCAACGCATCACTATTGTGAACCATGCTTTGATCGATTATCCTTCATACTTCACACTTACCGTAACTGCGCACAGTTTAGAGAAGGACATCATTTACTAAGGAGAACTACAGTCAGAACAGTCCAGTGTTCTGTTTAACTTCTCAATTTCTTTTATAATTATTGTGTATAATTGTAAAAGAGTATATAATAAAGAGAAATAGCTGTGAGATTAATCGAGTCTCTTATTAAGGTGTTAACTTTTTAAGGTACACATACAGGGTGGCCCAAAAAAAGGGAAAACATTTTGTAAAATGTGATATAATTACATCAAAATTAGTTGAACTTTTAAATAGTTTTTAAATATGAATTATATATATATACATATAAAATCCACCTTCCCCGGTTTGGAAATAGATCCAGATTCGAATCCCGGTGGCGCAACAACAACATTTTTCGATAAAATTGATTTTATATGTATAACTTTCTAATTAATATATTTAATATAGACTTGTTTTGTGTCTAGGGCATTGTACTCTTTAAATATAAGATCTGACGGACATCTAAAGGGACGACCTTAAGAATTGTCTTTCGTTCTCTTTTAGCCAGTTTTAATATCATTATTTAGGAGGACACATTCTTATTGTGAAGTTGTAATTATTCAGAACATAGGTCTGTGATATTTTAAATACTAAATTAATGTATTAATTATAAATATATACATATAAAATCAATTTTGTCGAAAAATATTGTTTTTGCGTCACCGGGATTCGAACCTGGTGTATATGTATGTGTAGCGACCGGAATTCAAATCCACCGCCATCTCAGTCGGCATCGACGCTAGCGACAGCGTTGCCGGTTGCTGCCACAAGCCTGGCTCAGAATTCACCGCTAGGCACTCTCTCTAGTTTCAGCGTTCTACAGCGGCGGTCTCGCCGGCCCGGGAGCGCCGAGCGAGACCCCCAACCCGCTTCACATCATTTCATTTCACATTCATTCCATTCTTTATTTCTATCTGTTTTCATCATACTGTCATATCTTTCATTTTTAACCACCGACATAACCCCCAAATATATATTTATAATTAATACATTAATTTAGTATTTAAAATATCACAGAGCGTCTGTTCTGAATAATTACAACTTCACAATAAGAATGTGTTCTCCTTAATATTAAATAGTTTTCTAATTTGCTTACTTACCTGTCCACCTATATTAATCTTTGATTATTAATGTTCCTATTATTTATATTTGTTTTTTTTTACTTTACAAATTGTCGCTCAGAACGACAAAAATCACCGCTGAAGACCGTTTTCTGATGAAAAATTTGCCGATTGATAAACTTTCTATGTGCTAGGAAAATGATCAAAGTCTTTCAAAAACAAACTCGAGTATAGCTAGACGGAGCTCCATCTCGCACAGCCAGAAATACAATCAACTTTCATAGAGCCAGGCGTGTGGTCACCGAACAGGCCAGATTTAAACCCAGCAGATGATGCAATATGGGGTGTTCTGATCGTTTCTGATTAGCTACATATTGTGCAAAAAATAATGAATTATTTTATGTTTGTAATATATATGTTCTCACTTTTTTGGGCCATACTGTATATATATATATATATATATATGTGTATATTTAGCGATCGTAATTTACATCCACCGCCATTTCAGTCGGCGCTGCCGGCCGCCGCTGCAAGCCTGGCTCGATAATTCACCGCCAAGCAGTCTCTCCAGTTTCACAACGGCGGTCTCACCGGCCCGCGCGCGCCGGGCAAGACCGCCGACTCGCTTCATTTCATTTCATAATACGCGCGCACCTTCTACACCTTCGTTCATTCTTTAATTCTATCTGTCTTCATTGTTTTTATCACGCTGTCATGATAAACCTCGACGCGCCAATCACATTCTCTCGCTTAACCACCGACCTAACTCCCAAATATATATTACAATATTATCAGTCTTGGATGTATCACGGTTATCTATGGTTTTCCGAACACAATCAAATGTAATAATGTCGCCCGTTGCCAGAACCTCGATGACGTACGACTGTAAAACGAACCAAAGAATCAATACTCGACGGTGAATCAGACAACTGTTCCATTAATCAAGGGTGGAATTTATCGAAGGTTCTAGATTTAACTACGGTACTGTAAATTTTCCGTAATTTGATTAGCGCCATCTGTTGTTATTTGTTTTTAATGTTGTCTGTAATGTTTATTGCTATCTTGCCGGTAACTTAATTTTGTTGGTATTTTTTTTAACATTTTGTTGGTATGTATGTACGATCATTTTGTAATTATTTATCCAAGAAAATGTTACATAACAAATTGGCACTTTTTACTGATTTTTTTTTAACTTGACATGGTGAGCGCCGGCGCTAGACATTTTGTCGTTTCAATTTTCAATTTTTGTAAAACCACACGTACACGCACACTTTAGGGGGCGGTATTTTGTTAGGCCCGCATTTTGAAACTCGAGCAAACTTCCGGACACTAGTGTCGACTGCGAATTACTGCTTTATTAGGAAATAACTAAATGACTAAACCTTGATTCGGCCGCCACTGGCAGGCGCCTATTCCGCCGGCACTGGTCACGGTTATTCGTAAACATGAGATGACCTTGTCTTTATCTTTCTCTGCAGGATAGTTGGAAATCCTCTCTGGCGTTCCATCATTCCAGTCATCAGCAGGTTCTCCAGATTGTCGTCGAAAAATTGGAGAATGCTCAGATAAATCGGTGCGCGTTGCTATTCGAGGGTTTCAAAGCGTTCGTCCTGTAAAGCGCCTGATTAAACGGCCAGGTCTGTCAGGCGCGAGCGGGGCCTCTACACACCTATGTAAAAACGTGGAGCGTCTATGCAAATGTAATAGAAGAGACTCAGGTACCTTTACTGCACACTTCGCGCCCTCACTCGTCATCGATAATGCCCTTACAAGGCGAAACGCGTCTCAAGTAAATTAAATGAGTAGAATAAAAAATCATGTGTTTTATATTAGATATGGGTAACATCTATTGCACAGTGCGAAAAGATTGTAAATCAACATTAATTTTCGTTATTTAACCTTTTAATCAGTGATGAGCTCTAAATCACGAACCGTGATTCAATCACTGATATATTTGAGTCACACTCACTGTCAGTGATTGAATATCTGAGAATATCGTGATTAGTGATTCATATTTTTTTTAAATATGAATTAAATATATTAATTAGAAAGATATACATATAAAATCAATTTTGTCGAAAAATACTGTTTTTGCGTCACCGGGATTCGAACCTGGATCACTATTTTATATATATATATATTTATAATTAATACACTTAATTAGTATTTAAAATATGACAGAGCGTCTGTTCTGAATAATTCCAACTCCACAATAAGAATGTGTTCTCCTAATAATAAAGTTGTATCAATGTGTTCAAAATTTAATAAAAATGAATTGATAATTCTGGCGTCTGCTGTCAGATTACTCAAAGGTAAAAATAATGTAGATGTCTTTCAAATAATGGAGCGACAGATGTATTAATTTGAAAAAATGTAACATGTAAGTTCGAAAATTTGTCATGAAAAGTACTGGCGTTATAACACAATTGGTAGTGTACTTTCCCGGATTGGAAATAGAGATCCAGGTTCGAATCCCGGTGACGCAAAAACAATATTTTTCGACAAAATGATTTTATATGTATATATTTATAATTAATACATTAATTTAGTATTTAAAATATCACAGACGTATGTTCTGAATAATTACAACTTCACAATAAGAATGTGTTCTCCTTTATGATGAAAATTTTATTAACCCTTCCCATATTAAACCTGTAATATTTCTCTAAATACATGCAGCATAAAATTCATATTTTAGATAATCCTAAAGAAGATATTAGCGCTCAGGAATGACTCAATTATGAAAAGTTAATCGTACTAAAACAATTATTTTTTCCATTCAATCCGTTGTAAAATGAATACGTTAATAAATATACATTTTGTGATATGAAAGACAGAGATCACACACTATTTTCACAGTGGAAAGAACAAGAAACATTTCTCAGTAATTAAACGAAGAGAAATAAGAAGGAAGGACACATTGTATAGGACTTCATAAATGCTCTATATTTGGAATAAATTCGTGCTATTGAAGCTAATAAAAATATTTTTTCTAACTGCAAAAAATCCAATAATAGCAGCTCAAAAAATTACATTAAAAGTTATCCTCAAATCCCCAATCACTACGAGCACCGACGAAATCTTTGATAAATTCCATGTCTTTGATATTAGACAAATATACGCTGATACTACACTCAAATACATATATAAATACAAACAGACACATTTTAAAACAACTCAAAACATAATCTCCACACGGACAAATACAAATAGCCTACAGACCCCGAGAGCGCATACTGCATTCACTGCATTTTGGACCTCAACTATTTAATAGAATGCTAAAAGACTTAAATCAATTGAATTGTCCCGAGAACATGAAACTATATATTAAAACTTGGTAGAGCCAGTATCGGTGCACTCACCCAAACATATTGACTCATACCTATATTAATTATTGCTACAAAAATTAAGCCCATTTTAAAATAGTTCTTCATATACACCTTTTATATAGTAATAAATGTAATTCTAATTAATTGAACAATTGCTTGTAAACTATGCCCGTCTCGACACAGAACTTCTCCAGTGAGACGGGCACAGTCCAAACATATTTTTACATTGTATTATATAGTTACAAATAATAAATAAAATAAAACTGTTATTTACGGTAACACGAGTTGACAGCATGGCTGCGTTCGGGTATTTTATATCACGGTATGGTATAGGTTAAGACGACTTTTGTATCGACCAATCAAATCAGGTATTATCTTTAAAGCCTCGATCTATTTCTGAATGACATTACCAAAATAGGCTATATTATATATCGCACACGATTGGCTTATAACAGAAGCCTGACAATTCTGATAATTTATTAGTTCGTCGGTACCGGGTACTGGACCGCACTACAGGGTGATTATTATGTTGCATGATGCGCGAAATTTCAAGTGTAGCACGGGCTGCGTGTGAATTGGCACCGTTCTGTCGAAACCCGCTTTTGTTTCGAGGCACTTAAAGACCCAAATTTAAATCTTTAAGCCTCTAGTTTGGCTACACAACTGATGTGTTCGGTTTCAGAAGTCAATTCTTTGGACAGTATTAAATGTTGGAAGAAGAGTTGGATATATTTGAGTAGCTTGTTGGTGTAGTGGTCAAGACGCTGCTCTTGTGATCCAGTGGTCGGTGGTTCGCGTCTCGTTCCAGAACTCCAGCAAGTTAGTCCTATTTTCATAGCACAAGCATTTAGCTTAGTTTGAAAATAATAAGAATATTGATGTGACATGTATTCCGTGTGCGCATCTCTATTTTTTTTTTTAAATAAAAAATAAAAAAATTATAAAAGATGCTGAAATGAAGAAGAATACACAAAATTTTTAATGTTTAAGGGAAGAATCTGCCCTGTTTAAATATTTGGGGGTAGGACGGTGGTTAGATGAAATAAATGTCGTTAGGCGTGTCGAGGTGTTTATCGTGATGGATATAACAATGAAAACAGATAGAATGAAAGAAATGAATGAAGATGTAGAAGGTGCGCGTGTATTATGAACTGAAATGAAGCGAGTCGGCGGTCTCGCTCGGCGCGCGCGGGCCGGCAAGACCGCCGTTGTGAAACGGTGAAACCGGAGAGACTGCTTGGCTGTGAATTATCGAGCCAGGCTTGTAGCGGCAGCCGGTGAATATGAATTCTGATCGCTACAAATACAATAAAAAGGGTGCGTTCAATCTTGAGAGGCTCCACGACGCGCTTTGCACAGTGAGACCGACGTCCACTAATTTTTGCACTAAAATTAGATTAGTCCCTCGCTGCACTAGTATTCCTAAAAATATTATTATATAAGAGATTCTAAAACAAAATCACCTACACAGTGGCTCATAAAAAGTAAGAAGTGATATAATTACATCAAAATTAGTTGAACTATATCAACAATAGCTTCAATAGTTTACTTATTTACTTACTCACCTTTATTACGCCCATTATTGTCGCCCAGAATGATAGTATTCTGATCGAAAATTTGCGAATTGATTTGATATTACAGCAGGACGGAGCTCCGTCTCACGCGGACAGAAATACAATCGAATTTCTTCGTCCAGGCGTGTGGCCACCGAACAGTCCAGATTTAAAGCCAGTAGATGATGCAATACGGGGTGTTCTGATGATTTCTGATTAGCTAAATATTGTGCAAAAAAATGACATTAAGAATTATAATTAATTGTATTATGTTTTGAAATAACTCGCGTGTTACGAAATGTTCTCGCTTTTCAGGGTCTTGGTCTCCGACTTGGTGTGTTCATCCTCCGGAGAATGACCTCTCGCCCTTTAGTTTTGCTTCTGTGAGTGAGGTGTTGGGATCCATTTCTAAATCGTTCTCTTGCGATTGAGGACCTCAACCTTCGTGCAGTTCCTCATCGATCCTTTCCTTCTAGAATTTCACCATTCTTCTCTTTCTTTTGCAATTGTCAATTGTTCGGTTCATCGAATGTATTTCTGTAAAACTGTTCTTTCTATTTCAGCAGGAGGCGGTCGCAATGTCGTGTCCTGTCCAGGACTCCTTATTGCAGACGGCCGTCCTCGGAGCTGAAGTCACACCAAACCATCAGGTAACGGACAGAATTGTTGTATTTCATATCCAAACATGTTGCCATTATAATATACAAGCCTAGCTTTAAGTACATATGTAATAAAATAGCCTCGAAGATTCCTAGCTCCAAGATGAGTCTAATATTGTAAAATTTAATTGCTTTGAAAAAAGTTGTGTATTACTAAAATTTCTGGGAAAAAAAATAATTAAATAAACTAGGACGACAACTCACCGCTATACGACGCTCTTGTGTATTCGCCGCATCGAGCTATTCACATTACTCTGTTCTGTATTTAAGCTAGTGAATTACTCAAGTCACATAATTGGCTATTTTAATTCTAAAGAACAAAACATTTCGATATTGTAATATTTTGTTTGTCCACCTGCAGGTGGTCCCGATGGACGTGATGTCAAGCTCCCTACTGTCGATACAGTCGGCCCCCGCACTGGAAGCTCCCGCGCTCTCAATTCCTCCGGCAAGGCCCAGCGATTTGCCTCTACCGATCACAAAGGTAAAGCCATAAATTGCGGTACATCTGGACACCCGCAGGGATTCAAAATGGGACCATTTAAGAATGTTAAAAGAGGATTTAATTATTTTTTAGCTTGAGAAGGACAAAAAATAATGTTGAAATACTTATCAATTGCCTAAATTATAAAAAATATATTATTTTGGTGTGGGGAGGAGCTGCAAAAACAATATTAATGTCGGCTAAAAGGGCACAAAAGACAATTGTTAGGGTAATAAATTGTCGTCCATCAGATCTTATATTTAAGGAGTATAATGCCCTAGATCAACAACTCACCCCGAGTAATAAATCATGGACAAAATACAAGACAAACAACGAACATATAGACGCCAGTTCCGAGAGCAACAAGGACATTTTATCAAAGATTCTACATGTTCTTAGCTCCGAAACTGTACAACACACTTAATACTAACTGAAAATAATAAGATTACACAAATATGTACCCAATATATGATCCGATCAGGTAGAGAGCAATCAGATGCATGGCTATCCAACATTCTAACATAATCAGTATACTCACTACATTTTTTTATTTATTTTTGTTTTAATTCTTGTCCAATCTTTATATTTCTTGAATTAAATAACACCACAACAGCGCGAAAAAAACTGTCTACTTTAACACAGACGGTAGTCTAGCAAATTAGCCAGGACAAGGCTGCATATATTCAGAGGTGGAGTCCACTCCATCTCACACAATAAACTATTATTTAATAACAATATAATTGTATCTATAAAATTGTATATTGTATTTAAATGATGTGATGTATTCTACGATTATCAGGAATACCCAATATTGGAAGAAAGGCCTCATTTAATGCTTCCACGACCGAAGAGTGTGCTTGAGAATATTTATGTAAGCGAAAGAAGATAACCCAGAACAGAAAGAGGGTTAGGTTAGGTTTGGTTTCGGTGTGTTTGGTTCAATTTCGGTTTTATTTGATTTGAGTGACAGGTTATAGTAAACGATTATCGGAGGCAATGATGTCGAACCTTTTAAGGTCGGCGTGTCATCCTCCCCTTCCCCGTCCCGCCCTTAAAAAAACTCAATCAATTAATTGAATTTTTCCCAAATTCAGATGATCCGAAAGATATTGTAGCGATTCTTTGATATCAGTGAACACTGGCGGATTGTAATTCAACTGCGCGTCCTTCCAGCCGCTGTACCTCCAGAGCCCTCCGGACACCAACGCCGAGGAGGACGACAACCTGCTGACCATCTCCAGCTTGACCGGCAGGCCGCTGCTCGGCAGGAAGACGGTGAGGCGGCAAGCCCCGAGTCCCAGGTAGGTGCTTCAATTTTTTTTTGGCAAAAGCGAGTATTCTGTCCTAGGCTGAATCCAGCCGATCGATATGTTTAATTTTCAGGTCATGAAAATGTCAGTTATCGCGTGACTGGGGTTCCGTGCCTATTTAGACTGTTATTATTTCGATTTAGCGATACGGAATATCGGAAATGGTCTGAAATTATAATGACTGGAAGTACGGTAGAAGTTGTTTGAACTATTCGCCTTTATTCGCAAAGTCAGACAGCCTAGATTTCCATCATTGAGTTCAAGGCTCCAACGCGTTCCGTGGTCGTGTAAATCTGAATTTTTAGAGGCCAACTCCTCGCCAATGCTGATCTGGTTTAATGGTGATATTATTTCAAGATATATATGTATGTTTAGGTTCAGAAGAACGGTGCGAGAAAGTTTGATAATATCTCTATTTTTTATTTATTATCTTTGTTTTATTAACCACTGAATTGAGTTTAAATACATCGACCGGTTTCGAAAAATACCATTTTCTCTTTAGCATGAAATAGCTAACTACTAGGTCTTGACGTCTTGACCACTACACCAACAAGCTACTTAACACTACAAGAAAAAATATTTTTTGTAAAAATTCTAGAATACACCATCAGCTATCTAATTAAAACACAATCTTGGTAATTTCCAGTTTATCCGAGCCCCTGGACGGCGGCTACGGATGGTTCGTGGTGTTTGGCGCCTTCCTGGTCCAGTTCTGGGTGGCCGGGCTGGTCAAGTCCTACGGGGTGCTGTACGTCGAGGTCCTGGAGACCTTCCCCGGCTCTTCGGCCTCAATGGCGTCCTGGATCCCCGCGATCCTCAGCGCCCTCTGTCTCGCTCTCGGTGAGTGTGGTGTCCGACAACCGTGTCTTGAAATATAAATATATATATATATATATATATATATATATATATATATATATATATATATATATATTGTGACGTACGCAAGTCGCCGATTACAAGCAGTGGATGATGCAATCGGAAGGGATGGGTTAAATTGGAAACAGTGAATTGATGAGGAATGCGGGACCTTCGATAGCGGACCAGGATAGATTCACGGAACTAGAGCCTCCAAATATTCGTGATTCCAACTATTCGAATATCGAATAGTTAATGATAATATATTCGTAAAATTTTAAGACAGGAATAATTAACTTCGGATGATAAATACAGAAATGTTTCAAATGTTTCTCCAGAAATGTAAGATTCTGATTAATAACTTGCAGAACTCCAACTCTCCGTGGAGACAGAGAGGAGTCAGTCTTCTCTGCATAGCTTTAGATATGTTTATATTACTTCATATCTCACACCCCGAGTGCAAGGTTTCTTTTCATTATTTTGTATATAACTTCTCGTTTGCCGGCTCAAGTATTTATGAAAGCTGAACACTAAAGAATGATAGAAAGCCGCCTCCATCGTTGGCAAAACAATGTATTACAAGTGCTCCTTGTCATAAAACCGTAAAGATAAGCGGAAGACTGAAAGGCAAACGCGAAAGATGTCCGACAAAGGCGTTTACATCTTTATTGTCCGACTTCCATATAGCCGATAGCGGTACTTCTGGAGAAAAAAATCGTATATCTAAATGAATGAATGAATGCTCGCATATGACTTCCAGGGTTCGTAAACCTTTGTTTCGTTCAGAAAAATATTAAAAATCTTATAATATAAATATGAGCGAATAATTTACTTCGATTGACACCACTGGGTTTCTGGTTTATAATAATGTTCATGTGTGTGTGTGAGTATTGCAGCCCTTTTTTTGGAAGGCTAAGAAGACAGTAACCGAGAGGCGTCGTTTATATTACACCCAGTGCTTCGACCAGTTCAGCGATCTAAATAAACCACCGTTATTCGAATACTTTTAATAAAGTATTCAAATAACGAATACTTAAAAACAGGCGAATATATTCGGGATTCGAATATTTGGATTGGAGGCTCTAGTTCCGTGACGGAACCAAAGGATAGCTCGACTCACCTGGTTGATGGCTTCCGTGAACTTCTTCCTGGTGAACTTCCGGAAGACCGTCGAGACGGTCCCCCAATGTATGAAACACTGCCACAGCACACAAACTATGATGATTTTCACTTTCACAACACAACTAAATCACAGTGATATACGAACTAGTGATCCAACGCGAATAATCACATGAGAACATATCCTCTCATCGAATTCAAAAAACAACTAGTTGTGCCGAAGGAGCATTGTTTACTGACTGGAAATATACTAAGGGGTAGGAACAAACTAAAAATTGGTGACAATAAACATCTAAATACTAATTAAATGCGTTATAAAATCGAACCTGGATCTCTGTTCCAATCCGGGAAAAGTGCAATACCAACTATGCTACAGCTACAGAATTTTTGACGATAAATTTTCACATCTTTCGTTCCATTATATGAGAGCCATCTACTTTGTATTTACGGAATCTCAAATACCTTTGAGTGATCTGATAGCAGACGCCAGAATTATCAATTCATTTTTATTATATTTTGGACACATTGATACAACTTATATTATTAACGAGATTGAAAAGAGGTCCAGGTTCGAATCCCGGTAGCGCAACAACAAATTGATTTTATATGGATATATATTTATAATTAATACATTAATTTAGTATTTAAAACATCACAGAGCGTCTGTTCTGAATAATTACAACTTCACAATAAGAATGTGTTCTCCTTAATAATGCAAGAAACATAATTTAACAATAATCATTTTAAATATGTTTAATATGTTAAACAAAGGAAATATTATTATCTATACTTACGTCACAACACATCTTCAAGGTTGTCACACTGCCGTCTGCGGTCACGTGTGCAAAATTTGATCCCGATCGCGTTTGAAGACCACTCGTCAAATCAAATCATCCACGACTAGCTTGGTTTCCGTCAAGTCTATGTAAATAAACTGTAGAACGAAAAATGTATATAATTATTGATTTGTAAACTGTACATAAAGGGAGACAGAAGAAATAGAGATGCGCACACGAAATACATGTCACATTAATATTGTTACTATTTTTTAAACTAAGCTAAACGCTTGTGCTCTGAAAATAGGACTAACATGCTGGAGTCCTCAAACGAGGCGCGAACCACAGACCACTAGATCACTACACCGACAAGATACTCAAAATACATATACAGATAGACGGAACATTAAGTTTTTTTCCCCTCCCTTAATGTTCCGTCTATTTGTACATGTATTCTGTCTCTCTCTTTCACATGTAATTTTGTACTCTATCTCTGTTATAAGTGCATTCTTTTCGTATTTACGATCAGTTTTAAATACGTCCTGATGAAGCTTGAGATGAACGAAACCGGTTGACGTATAATAAATTTCGTGGTTTCATACAAATGTCCCAATGATTTGTTCCTTTTACAGCTCCGGTATCATCGGCTCTATGCCAGCGCTTTTCCTGCCGGTCGGTCGTGTTCATCGGAGGCCTGTTCTGCTCCGCCGGGCTGGCGCTCACCTACTGGGCCACTTCTCTTCTGCACCTGCTCTTCACGTTTGGAGTGCTCACGGGTTAGTATTCTACTGTTTAACCTCGTGGCGGACGCCTGCCACCATTTCTGCGCACACCTAGCCGCCACAGAGAGGCACACGACACGTTTCACTCTGATTCCACAGCGTTATTTCAATCAGTACAATTTTAACATACCTGTGTAGCTTAATTTCAATAAATTCAGCGCAATCTGTAAGTACCTACGTGTTTCTGTTCAAGTTTCCCGTGACTGTGTGTGAGATTATGAGACACCCTTTCCCGGCACCAGCTTACGAGCTTCCTTGTCGGTCCCACTCGTCAAAGCTAATACAAATACGCGACTTTAATTCAATAACGTATTTTAGTACAAGCAAAACGAAAAAGGAGAAGAAATTCAGTGTTAGTAATTATGATTTAAAATTTAGACCATACAGAGTTTTGCATACAGATAGAAAATTAAGGTGCAGTTGTTCAAGGCGGACACTCAGGGATACATTCATCAAAAAACACTCCCAAAAGAGGGACAGTGGACGAGACACAACATGGATCGAGTCACACTTACACGGACAGACTGACGGAGTTGCAAAACACGAGGTGTGGAGAGTGAGAGGTAGGCGTGGCCGGCCTAACTACCCACCTAAAGAGCTCCAACGGGTCACCCATATCCGAATAAATCCACAAAATCGGAGCATCCACAAGTGTAAACTCAAACAGTTTACTTCGGAATTGTTTATGTCCCGTTCAAAATGATTTAGGTCTGTCACATCCCGGTGGGGTAAGATCCCGTGGACTGTATCGAGAATTTAATTGGAAGTCTGAAGGAACATAACGGCAGATGGATCTGGCCTACCTTGCTATTGAGTCCTGGTATGGGCGTCCCGATATGTGATCCAATCGGGTAGAGATGAATCAGAAGCATCTCTATCCAACGTTCTAACACAATCAGTATACAGTGTCTACACTAATAATACACTAGTTCTACATTACTCTCAGTACAGGCCAAAACAAGTGAGAACACGTCGTAACACACGAGTTATTTCAAAATATAATACAATTAATTATAATTCTTAATGTAATAGGTTTTGCGCTATATTTAGCTGATCAGAAATCATCAGAACACCCTGTACTGCATCATCTAGTGGCTTTAAATCTGGACTGTTCGGGGGCCGCACGCCTGACGAGACGATATTAACAATCTTACTAGAAAGTAGATTGTAAATATTTCTGTCCGCGTGAGACGGAGCTCCGTCCTGCTGTAATGTCAAATCTTACTTATTTACTTACTTACTTACCATCACACCGTTTCCCCGTGGGGGTAGGCAGAGAGGATAGAGCGCCACACTCTTCTGTCCTGACACACGATTCTCGCCTCATCCACATTCATACATCTTCTCATACAAGCTCGCCGATTGTTGAGGCTTCTAACAGAACCGTCCTCCGTTATCTGGTTTATCTGGTCGTGCCGAGTCTTTCGCGGACGTCCTCTATTTCTGGTTCCATCAATACTTGCGTCATATATATTTCTTACCATTCTCTCCTCATTCATCCTTTCCATATGACCAAACCACCTGAGTGATCCTTTTTTAATCTTGCTCACTATACTAACATCAGCTTTACATTCTTTCCTTATTTCTTCATTCTTTACTCTGTCATTAATAGATTTGCCACAAATACGTCTAAGTGATCTCATTTCCACTGCATTCAGTCTACTTTCGATCCTTTTCTGCCAGCTCCAGGACTCGCTCCATTATGCACCGCTAGTCTTGCCTCGGTTGACAAATTCCCGTTAGATATAATTCCATTCAAAGCGCCGTTTACTCTGTTCCCTGCAGTCACCCTCCTTTCCGTTTCTATCAAACATACTTCCCAAATATACAAACTCATCTACTTGTTCCAAACATTCATTACCTCCAAGTATTCAGCTTTCCTCCTTCTCGAATACCATCACTTTCGACTTGTTAACATTCATCATGAGGTCGCTCTCCTTGCATACATCGTACATTCTACTCACCAGATTCTGTAGTTCTTGTTCAATATTCGCCATTAGTACTGCATCATCGGCGTACAATAAACAGTGTCAAATCAGTCAGCGAATTTGTTCAACTGGGAAGGTGCATTGTTCAACTATGCTACAGCGACAAATTTTCAAACCTACAGGCTACATCTAGTAACACACGAGTTATTTCAAAACACAATATAATTTTTTTGCACAATATTTAGCTAATCAGAAATCATCATAACACCCTGTACTGCATCATCTGCTGGGTTTAAATCTGGCGAGATGAAAGTTGATTGTATTTCTGGCCGTGTGAGACGGAGCTCCGTCCTGCTGTAATGTCTAGCTATACTCCAGGCTTAGTTTTAAAACTCTTTGATCGTTCTCCTAGTACCTCAAGGTTTTTACGGTCTTCTGCAGTCGTTCCGGGCGACAATTTGAAAAAACCAAATATAAACAATGGGAAAATTAACAATCAAAGATAGATAGGTAAGTAAGTAAATTAGTAAACTATTGTTTGATGCAGTTCCGTAATGTATTGTGTAAAAGAAGCTGGATTTATTGTCAGGCACAGTTTACAAATGCGGAGAAGTTAAACTGTACGATGTAGTTACTAAAAGCTTTATTGAATTAAATAACACCACAGTAGCACGAAAAAAACTGTCTACTTTAACTAGCAAATTAGCCAGGACAGTGCTGTATATATTCAGAGGTGGAGTCTACTCCATCCCACACAGTAAACTACTAGATTTAATAGCACGTAACATATTACAATATGTACGCCTCTGTTGCAACAAAACCGCGTGCGTCTATAAAGTTTAATAAATAAATATGACCTAAAGTGGTGACCCCTGACCCGCGAAAATGACCTTAATTTGTGCTGCCAATTATAAATCCAGTAGTAATGTTGCTGTCTTCTTATCATAGGAATAGGCGGAGGACTATCCACGACTCCTGGAATCATCATAGTGTCGCACTACTTCGAAAAGCACAGGTGAGATCTGATCTAATTTCTAATTATTCAGCAACACCAGTTCCTTGACGTCATTTCGTAAATTATATAAATAATTAATAACGTTATTTGTCACGTAAATCTTGCGAGAGAGGGAGGTTTGAATTGTTGATTTTTTCGCGTTCGATATTTGCGAGTATTTTCCACCTTTTATCATATCTATTGATGTATTGGAATCGTATGGAATGAAATAAAAATATGTGTTGTCGTTCGAATTTATCAATCGAATATTAAATCATTTATTGGGTATCTACTTCATATGTATGAATATGTTATAGTGCCTTCAAATATGAAATACTATTCTATAGTGCTGATAAACTCAAATAGACTAAATACTAAATTAATGTACTAATTGTAAATATATACATATAAAATCAATTTTGTCGAAAAATATTGTTTTTGCGTCACCGGGATACGAACCTGGATCTCTCATTCCAAACCGGGGAAGTACACTGCCGATTGTGTTATGACGCCAGTATTTTTCATGACAAATTTTCGAACCTATATGTATATTATTTGAAAGCCATCTATATTATTTTTACCTTTGAGTAATCTGACAGCAGACGCCAGAATTATCAATTCATTTTTATTAAATTTTGGACACATTGATACGACTTTATTATTAGGAGAACACATTCTTATTGTGAAGCTGTAATTATTGGTAGTGCACCTCCCCGGATTGGATATAGAGATCCAGGTTCGAATCCCGGTGACGCAAAAACAATATTTATCTACAAAATTGATTTTATATGTATGTATTTATAATTAATACATTAATTTAGTATTTAAAATATCACAGAGCTGTGTTCTGAATAATTACACCTTCACGCTAAGAGTCTATTTGCCTTAATACTCAAATAGACTAACAACCTTGCTTCATTTATATCTATAATTTCTTTGTTTCAGAGCGCTGGCTAACGGAATTTGCGTCAGCGGTACTGCTGCGGGGAGCTTCGTGTTTCCCATGGTTCTCGAACACCTGGTGGACAGATACGGCTTCCACGGCACCATACTACTACTAGGTGAGTCTCAACGCATTCCATATTGACAAATTGTGGGTCTGTAGCATCACTACTCCCCGCGGAGGTTTAGGTGAATTTTTCGGACACGATTTTTGGATACGATTACTACAGGATAGTTTACTATATCTTTCATATTTATTTTGTTAGCATCACTATGAAGAGCTCCAGGGGCGCACGTATAATTTTACCAATATTTAGTACACTACGTTGTACATTGTTAGCAATATTACCAGCAAATTACGCACCTTCACTTGACTAGGACGCAGTCTAACTGTGCCGAAACTAAACAAAACTTTTGCACCCGCAACCGCAACCGCAGTCTTGTATATCTTTCACGAAAAGTGCAGTTTTGGCTCCACGGAAAGGGGAGAAATTACGCCCAAGGACTTTTAAAGGTCTGAACCTGAGAATAAAACTAAATTCTTAATTGCGTCTCTTGATTAACTGTATATATATATATTTTTTTTTTTTTGTACATTGATTTGCTTACTGTTATTATTTTTATATTCAACTTTGAACGAATTCCGCTAGATAGCGTCAGGGCTTTCACTTTTTAAACCAGAAAGTTTTAGCACAACTAAATTTTAAAATTAATTGGAATATTTTGTTTACTTACTGAACTCTTTTCAATCGTTCGTATGTTATATACTTATTTACTCTTACTTTACATAGTTTTTTAAATTTTTTATAAATGGAACATATCATTTATTTTAAGTTTTACATTATATATATATATTCTATTAATTGCATCCTGTTTTACTCTTTGTATAATATTTTTTTTACTTTTTAACAATCTAATCGCATACTCTCTATGTATATTTATTAGTATATTGAAGCTACACTCTGTTTATTACTATACCGGACAGGCACTGTCTGCTACAATACAGTATGCTACTAATGTAACAGGCGGGGTACCGAAATACATATTTTACTTTACTGCAATGTTATCTGATTATAACAACATAATAACACAGTGTACTGTACTATGAATACAAAAAAAAATTATTATTATTATTAAAGCAATATATATATAGTAAATGCTGGTTGCGAGATCAGTAGTAACTTTTTACTATAAAAAAATGTTGAAAATAGATTATTTTAACCGTCGGTAAACAACTATTTACTTACTTACTTACTTACCATCACGCTGTTTCTCACTCTTCTGTCCTGACATACAATTCTCGCCTCATCCACATTCATACATCTTGTCATACAAGCTCGCCGATTGTTGAGGCTTCTAACAGAACCGTCCTCCATTATCTGGTTTATCTGGTCGTGCCAAGTCTTCCGCGGACGTCTTCTATTTCTGGTTCCATCAACACTTGCGTCTGTAGTAAAAACGAGAATCGATAGTTAAATATGGCGGACTCTTCACAGCTGTTCCAAATGTCATCTGTCACGTTGATGGTTACAGTATTGGACAATTAATCGTTCAGTATCCTGCTATCTCCTTGTTATCCCCTATCTTAATATACATTATTACACGTAATACGAAAAAAATATTACCATCAAAGTGACATATCGAACGCCTATCAGTGACAGTGACATATCGAACGCCTATCAATGACAGTGACATATCGAACGCCTATCAATGACAATGACATGTCGAACGCCTATTAGTGACAGTGACGTATCGAACGCCTATCAATGACAGTGACATATCGAACGCCTATTAGTGACAGTGACGTATCGAACGCCTATAGTAACAGTGACGTATCGAATGCCTGTCAGTGACAGTGACATATCGGCGTATCGAAAGTATTTTGCAGGCTCGCAAGCAAGTAGCGCACTCTCGTGTACGTTTGAAAGTCGCGAAATGTATTGTGTAAAAGAACCTGGATTTATTGTCAGGCACAGTTTACAAATGCGGAGAACTCAAGCTGTACAAAGTAGTTATTAAATGATTAGTTTAGCAAGATACTTTACGGCTGATGGGAGCCTCGTTTTCTGCACCGGTTTCACTTGATGACCGAGCGGTGATGATGCGAATGGAGGCGATAGACCTCCACAGTTGTGTCGGATTACATATTTATTTATTTCTTAACATAGTGCATACATAAGCACTCCTATATATGCTCTAATATATACGACATTAAAGTCTTTTCTTTTAATAAAATTTATCTTTTATATATTTAGTCAGTTTCATTTTAAATATATTCAATTAATGTTTTCTGGCATCTCATTAGAGATCTCCACCGCACTGCACATGATCGATTTCTGAGATTTGTCCATCTTCCTGAATGGCAGTCTCGGTCTATCCCTTCCTCTTGTACATTGCTCGTGCTCATGTTGACTTGCATCCATTTTTTGTGTAAATTTTGTATATAAATACCATTATATTAAAATATATTTTTTGCTTAAAGGTCGTCATATTTATGTAAGCATATCGTTAAGGCGGCATCTATGGTTCCAGGTGGCGGCATGCTGCACGTGTGCGTCAGCGCCGCGCTGTACCGCGCCCCGCCCAGCATGATGTCCCCCATGAGCTCCAGCCCCGGGACCTCGGCGGCCGAGGGCGCGGGGGCGGCAGAGGCCGCGCGCGGGGAGGCGGCCAACCTTCTGAGAGACGTGGACCCCACCAAGGAAAGCTCCGACGTGATCGCAGGTACTTGAACATGTTGTGCAATCAATATTTTGACGGTATATTAATACACAGTATGAATCAATTTTCGAGACCGGTTTAACGTCAAATAAGAAGAAAATCGGGCGGCCGCGGAGCAGGAGAAGCGAAGAGTTTACGAGTCTGTACCAGAAGATCTGGGATACCAAGATCAACATAAATGATAAACCAGTCACAATATTCCAATTCATGACGAATATTCGTCTAGAGATAGCCAATAGTCACGCGCTTGTGTCATGGAGTCTTTCAATACCTAGGTTCCAGATTCGAGGAATGCCAGCAGCGGGATTAGGCGGCATTATTTTTAAAACACGATTTTTCCGAATATCCTCTTTCAGTGAAATATATATTTTTTAAATTGTCTTAAACTCTCTTTTTGTTGGAAAATTTAAAATAAATTTGATATATTTCGTGGGAATTGTACGACGTATTATACAAATAACTATATATTAAGAAATTGTGGTTTTGAGATGTGGTGCTGGAGACGTACCATGGAGCATGACTCCATTCTGCAGGAGATGAACGTCAAGGACAGGGGAGCTAGCTTGGAGAAGCTTATTGCATTGAGCCAAGTCAAATGATGAAGAGGAAGAGGTAGATCGCTCACCTGTTGGACCGACCAATAGGCACTTCTCTGGTGAAGCCAACCATTGCCGAGGTTCTTCAACCATGATGTTCTCCTTCTTCCGGCAATCTTTCCCTGCATGACGAGGTGCAAGATTTCGTACTTCTTCGGTATATCAGCACATGTCAGAGATGTTGAAATTTTCAGTTTTCATAACATCTTCGGTGACAGAGTTCTGCGACTGAAATACATAAATGTGACGTCTACCCTCCCCTTTTGGGGGTGTGTTTCTATAGCCTCTTGACAACAAGTCTCTCATATTGTACAGGGGTGGTTCTGGTACGACGATACCGGAGCCAACCTATGATGATATGACTGAATGTAATAAAATAAATAAAAATATATGTAATTAAGACGAATCAAAACCAGGGTAAACCACTCTCAAAACGATTCGGGATAGGGTGTAAATAAATAAATTAATAAATAAATACTGCAATCACACAGGAAACTGATAAGTATTTGATATATGTATATTCACAACAAAGTTATGTTAATAAAGGTTAAAGTAAATAAATTCCCATTCGTAATTTAAGGTTGCGATAAATTTGATTTCAACAAAAGGGTCACATCTTTTATTTCCTACTTTACTTCCCCGAAGACAGTCCTAACATCTGCAGAATGCCGAGAATGAGAAGCAGCATAGTCAAGTCAAGAAGATCCTCAGTACTGTGCAATAGAGGTTGCCCAAGTGTCTGTGGTTCCCTATGACGTGCCTTAAGGATAGTGTTGTTTAAAAATATGCATAAGACACGCCAAAGCGAATCCTGGACGTCTCTCATCATCGTCCGCAGCAGCAGCTCAACCTGGCCAATAATACAACTGAAATGTAACCCGACAAATTATTTGATTTAACCCCGCGTTACAAACTTTCGCCGATTCGACGAATGATGAAATCGCTGCTTGTAATCCAGAGTTGAAAGTTAAAAAAATTGTCTGTTGTATTCTATTGTGCGTCGTACTTAAAATCTGAACGATTTTTTCGTGTAATATACTCAATTAATATGCCAGTTATAGTGGTAGTGTACACTCGGTATTATCGGTAAGAAAACACACCAAGTACATAGATGACGATCTATAAACTTTTACGTATTTAATTAATTTAAAGAATATGTCTAATTGTGGTGTTTGTTTACGATAATTGGTTAGGTTAGGTTGTTCTGTGATGTTTTACGACCATTATTGAATAATGGGTTTTTCGAAAATTTCATATTCTATGAATATAAATAATATTTTAATTATCGGCGAACATTCTAAAAATCATAAATCTTTATAGACTCGGTGAAACTGGACAATCGCCTGCAGAGTCTGTTCCTGAACGAGATGCTCCTGAACAAGAAGAACGCGATGATGACCTCGGAGTCCAAGTCCATCATGAGCGGCGACGAAGACTTGAAGATGGCCGCGCAGAGGAACAACCTGATCTGCGAGATATACCACCCCAGTCTGATAGAGGTAATGTCACGTGGAATCAATTTCATCTTGTAATTATTTTTAACTGTGATATCTTCGGTTGACTGCTGTGATGCGAGAGACCGCACCCCTCAGCCAGCTGGTATTTTATCCCTTTCGCACGCCCTACACAAAAATACGCGTACACATTTAACATTGCGAAAAAAAAAGAGTCGAAGAACATCTAAGATGTAAAAAACAATCATATTTTTTCAGAATTTTCCAATCATTTATTAGAAAATGATACTGTAAATGAAAATTTTGGATTGTCTGTTTTATATATAAATAATTGAATAATTTAAAATCTAATTTAATGTATTAATTATAAATATATACTTATAAAATCAATTTTGTCGAAAAATATTGTTTTTACGCTACCGGGATTCGAACTTGGATCTCTATTTCCAATCCGGGGAAGTACACTACCAATTGTGTTATAGCGCCAATATTTTTCATGACTACATATATATGTTACACTTTTTCAGATGAATGTCGTTCCATTATTTGAAAGAGCCATTTACCTTATTTTTACGGAATCTCAAATACTTTTGAGTAATCTGATAGCAGACGCCAGATTATCAATTCATTTTTATTAAATTTTGGACATATTGATACAACTTTATTTTTAGGAGAACACATTCTTATTGTGGAGTTGGAATTATTCAGGATAGACGGTCTGTACTCTTCGTCAGTAAATGCCTCTAGAATGATATCTACAGACGCTTGAACACTTCTTCCTTTGCGGCCTCATCGGTCACTCATGAAGCCTACTGTAGACATCCTTGACATCGCCGTTTTGGACCAATCTTGGCGTTATGCACGTCTCAGTCTTGACGGACTCCTCATTCCTAACAGGGATGAGAACCTGGGGATGCCGAGGAGTGTGTAAGAACGTTTGCAGAAGAATTTGCAGAGGAGATTACCACCCTTAGTCGTGAAGGAACGACTGTGTAAGAAGAATGGATGGATGTAAATGAAAAAATGTTATAACTCTACTTGAGTTTATTAGTAAGATTAAGAAAGGATCACTCAGGTGGTTTGGTCATATGGAGCAGACGAATGAGGAGAGAATGGTAAGAAAGATATACGACGCAAGTGTTGATGGAACCAGAAATAGAGGACGTCCGCGGAAGACTTGGCACGACCAGGTAAACCAGATAATGGTGGACGATTCTGTTAGAAGCCTCAACAATCGGCGAGCTTGTATGAGAAGATGTATGAATTTGGAAGAAAAGTGTGGCGCTCTATTCTCTCTGCCTACCCCCGCGCCGAAACGACGTGATGGTAAGTAAGTAAGAGTTACGAGATAAACATTAAATCTCGTCGATGTGGTGCTAATAAACTCGAATAGAGTTATAACATTGTTTCATTTATATCCATCCATAATGATGAAACTCTACAAAATTAATGCCGATTCTGTCACACGAGGGAAGAATGTGCTATATTTATGTTTGATACATGCAACTCCACAGGTGACGAAACCACCGCTGAAGCGCCGAGATTCTGGCGACTCGGAAGAGCTAAACGACGTGCTGGGGGAGGCGAGGAGGTGGAACACCAGGTCCAGCGGAAGACTGCACAGCGTGGAGGACCTGAGCACGGACTCCACCTGCGTGTACAAGTCCAGGTGTAGACACAGGCCGATTAGTAGGTGAGTTGTGGTGTCCATACATATTTTTCTAGTGAACTCACTCACTATCTGCAACTAAGGGGTGTTTTTTTTAAAGGTTTATTTTTGATTTGTGCTCAGTTTGGTTTGTCATTTCACCATTTTTTTTATTCTAGAACAACGCTTGCAAATTGTGCAATTTATTCGAAAATCGTGATTCAGTTCGTCCATTTTACGGTGGACATATTCGTCCATCTGAGCAAGTAATTCGAATAACCCTGGATCGGTTTCGCACCACGCGTACTCTCATTGATAATACGCATTCGCAGAGATGTCGTACAGTGAGCACCGAAGAAGCTGTTGTCTCTTCAAAAATGATGCCGGCCAGAACGTTATAGCCAGTGGAGAGGGCTGTAGATCCATTGATTACTGACTTTTTGCTCCTCAATTGAATGGTATTAATGTGGAAGAGCTGCGGCTTCAAGAAGACGACGCAACATGCCGCACAGCGCTCGCCACAATCTATTTATTGAAGGAAACATTCGATGGAGCTGCGAATTGGCCTCCAAGATCGTGTAATTCAAGTCACTATTCTACTTCGATGAACCATTCGTTTGGTAACAGTGCCTTTGTAGATGAAATTCAGTAATTATGTGTTCTTTGACATATTATAATATTTCTAATTGATATTTTGTTTATATCAGAGCATATATATCAATTAGTTATGTCGATGATATAGTGATACAAGCACCATCTATAAATGGAATGAGAAAGCTTTTACAGATATGTGAAACATACGCCAGTGGACACAATATTTCAAACAGTGCCAGCAAGTCGGTCATAGTGGCGTTCAAACATGGACAAGGGCAGATTATATCCCTCCCGTGCGGCTGGACGGGACGAAATTGAGCGTTCAAAATAAGGTCAAATACCTTGGCCATATATTCCATGAAGATGGACAAGACGATGATGATATAGAACGGCAGACGAGACAGTTGACTCACTGTCACGCCGTTTCTACCGATGCAGTGAGGAGCTGAAGAGCATCCTATTTAAATCCTTCTTCACCACCATGCATACCTTCGAGCTCTGCTCGGAATACAACAAGCGAGTGACGTACAATTCAGTACAACTCGTACAGAACACTGTTCGGATTGGCGCGTTATTGCGGCGCATCTACAGGGTCGTGTACATGGATTCGTTCCTCTTCTGAGACATGGAGTTGCGGGCGTAAAGTTGCGGCTGGAGCTCAGCACTCAGCGCCGACTCTCTGGTGCGAGCGGCGCTCTCGTGGAAAGCTGATTCCCTGACCAGAGAATGGCAGCGCTTACAGAATAGCTACATATACAATGAATTTTTTTATTTATTAATATTTTCCTTGGTTTTCTTTTTCATAGCATTATATATATTTCATAACCTTAATGTATAACACAATATGTATTATCTGTATGGCGAAGCGGGTTAAAAAAAAATCTGTTCAAGGAAAGGGAGAGTCGCCTCTCAGTGTGGAACTACACTAGACGTATCTAATTATGTGAATGTTAACTTTTCAGATCTTTATATATAAAGCCACCCCTAGACGTAGCCCGCCCCCTGCCTAACAAGCTGTCGAATGGGGCCAGAGACAGGATGGCCGACAACGCGGCGGACGTGGAGAGGGTTGGCGCCGATGTGGCTCTCACGGAAACCAAGGTCACCTGCTACGACAGAATCACGAGGTAATTTAACATATTTGATATCTAGTTTAAAAAAAAACTGCGTCGGAGGCCTATCCCGATTCGTCATAATTATATATATTTTTATTTATTTTATTACATTCAGTCACATCATCATAGGTTGTCGTACCAGAACCACCCCTGTACAATATGAGAGACTTGTTATCAAGAGGCTGTAGAAATCACACACCCCCAAAAGGGGAGGGTGGACGTCACATTTATAAGTATCAGTAAGGCAGAAATTCACCCTGTCCAGGTCGCAAGAGTGCATAGGAGAGCCAGTATAATGCTAACCGCTGTTCTTCCAGGCATCGTCCATCCCAGCAATCCCCAGCGGTAGACCCACACCCTAATAAATATCCGGATCAAACACTCCCAGAGGAGAAATCACGCGTATAGAAAATATTTTGTGATCTAAGTGGTTACGTTGCTTGCCTAGTGATGCAGTGGCCTCGTTTCAGGAAGCCAACAAGTTAGTCCTATTTTTATAGCTCAAGCGTTTAGCTTAGTTTGAAAGTAGTATGAATATTCATGTGACATGTATTCCGAGAATGCATCTCTATTTAAAATATATATATTTGTTTCTTCTCTATGTGTTTAGAGAAGGAGTATATTCGAGTTCAGTCAGTCTGTGTACATATTTTTTTACTTCAGTTACAAATTTACGATAGTCCGTAATTTTTCTAATTGTGATGGGGAGATTGTTCTAAAATTTGACGCCTTGATAAATATATCTCGGTATATTTTAGTTTTGAGATATCAATTAGATCTCTATATCTTGTAGATCGGAATTCGCTTTGTATATGTCTACTATTTTTGGTACTTTAAAATCTGTGAACAGTTGTATACTTGGATAGTCTTTCCTTTGTTAGAAAAATTTTAATTATCAATTTTTGTGTGATTTCTAATTGTGACGTTGAAGTTTAATATGCTCCTCCCCATCCGATAATACCGTATCGCAACATGTGACTGTACAAACGCGTAATATATTAAAATATGTAGACAGTTTTCCTTATTTAGTTAGTGAGATTAGTAATATGTTCTTTCCGTTTGAGATTGTTATCTATTATGGTTCCAAGGTACTCGATGCAGTCTTTTTCTTCAGTTGATGGACATTGGTCACAAGTGTATATATATATATATATATATATATATATATATACACGAACCCTTTATATAGCAATCCATGAAAATAGCAGTTTACAAATATTTCATCGCAGTCTATCTTATAACTCTTGTATTTTCTTAATTATGGCAAATAACATTCAGTTTATTAGTATTTAAATGAATGCAAAGGTCCTATATAAGTAATAGTTAAAAAAAAAGAAGTAAAATCTAGAGTATAATTTCTGATATTAATAAAAATATGAATTTAATATATTAATTATAAAGATACATATATAAAATCAATTTTGTCGAAAAGGGATCTGACCCAGATCCCTTTCCTAAGCGAGGAAGGTGCATTATCTAACTATACTACATATTATTTACCAAGAAGAACACATTCTAACTGTGAAGTTGTAATTATTCAGAACAGACGCTCTGCGATATTTTATTAATTAGAAACATATGCGTATAAAATGCTGTCGCGCTACCGGGATTTGAAACTGGATCTCTTACCAAACCGGTGAAGGTGTATTACCCAACTATGCTACAGCGACATTAATTTTAACGACGAATTTTTGGACCTATATGTTATTTTTTTTTCATATTAATACATACATACTTACTTACTTACCATCACGCCGTTTCCCCGTGGGGGTAGGCAGAGAGGATAGAGCGCCACACTCTTCTGTCCTGACGTACAATTCTCGCCTCATCCACATTCATACATCTTGTCATACAAGCCCGCCGATTGTTGAGGCTTCTAACAGAACCATCCTCCATTATCTGGTTTACCTGGTCGTGCCAAGTCTTCCGCGGACGTCCTCTATTTCTGGTTCCATCAACACTTGCGTCATATATCTTTCTTACCATTCTCTCCTCATTCATCCGTTCCATATGACCAAACCACCTAAGTGATCCTTTCTTAATCTTACTCACTATACTAACATCAGCTTTACATTCTCTTCTTATTTCTTCATTCTTTACTCTGTCATAAATAGATTTGCCACAAATACGTCTAAGTGATCTCATTTCCACTGCATTCAGTCTACTTTCGTTCCTTTTCTGCCAGCTCCAGGACTCACTTCCATACATCATAGTTCCATATTCTGGCGTCTGCTATCAGATCACTCAAAGGTATTTGAGATTTCGTAAAAATAAGGCAGATGACTCTTTCAAATAATGGAACGATTAAATGTAGGTTCGAAAATTTGTCGCTAAAAATATTGTCGCTGTAGCATAGTTAGATAATGCATCTTCCCCGGTTTGAAACGAGATCTAGATGGCGCAACAACAATATTTTTCGATATAACTGATTTTATATGCATGTCACATCAATATACTTACTATTTTCAAACTAAGCTAAACGCTCGTGTTATGAAAATAGGATTAACTTGCTGGTGTCCTGGAGCGAGGCGCGAACCCCCGACCGCTAGATCACTAGGCCAGCGTCTTGACCACTACACCAACAAGCTACACATTTACAATAAGAATGTGTTCTCCGCTAAACCTCTAAAATATGAATTTTCTTCGAAGGGAAGCCTTAAAAATTTTTTAATGAGGTACAACACCGAGTACAAATCAATGAATTAATTTTTAAAATCAAAATCCTGATCCCGGTACTGATAAATGTGAAAATTATACTCGTAATAAGAGTAAGATAATATAAAAATGTTACAGAAAATTTTACATGTTTTTCAAAAGCGTCTGTAGTCAGGCAATACCGCACAACACGGTTGCCAACCAAACTCCAAGCATAATATCTTGGACCTACATTTTGATATGTCCAGATCTCCTACAGCCGACTGTACGCCCTCCTAAAATGTCTACAAAGCAAATTACTCCTGTACAAAGCAATCATTTATCCTGTACTCACATGCGCGAACCCCATCTAGGGTTCAAATGACACTAACGTTTTAATCTCAGGAGAATCACAAACTCACCCTAGTTTGTCAGTAATACAATAATTCACAGAGACTCAAACATACCTTCATCTTCTAAATTAATTTTCATCGGAAATCCTTACATAAACTCTCTCGCCCTATATGATCCCTCAACCGATCCCAGTCGTCTTCGTACCATTTCACTTCTGCACCCTTTTGAACTGAATTTGTAACAAAATCAAACTAATAAAGAATGAACAAAATATGTAATGTATTATATAAAAAAACTTTAGTGTCAACCTTCGATTGGCGATTTCTAACATGATTTCTGATGTTCGTTCCATCTTCAGGTATCTGGACGTGTCTCTCTTGAAGGATGGAAAATTTATGCTGGTCACCGGTTCCGTGGCGCTCATGTCCACCGGCTCCCCGTACCTGCTCTACTACCTGCCGGCGCACACCCTCATGATAGGCCATTCTAAGGCTGAAGCAGGTACTATCGTCTTATATGTTACCAATACAGGGTGAATATTATGTTCCAAGCCGATTTTGTTTGACCGCCATTTTGATTTGGCAGATACTGGTCAGCTCGTATTTATTAATCGTAGAGAATAAATAATTACAATTTATTATGGAGTAATATAAAATTGGAACGCGCATGTTTTGAAGCTCAATATTGATGATTCCGACTTTTGGAAAAAATCTTCAAACAGCCGTTATTGGGACACTGAAAATCCTCAGTTGATACACCCACACCTTTACACCTACGTAACACATTTTTCATAATTTGGTATTTGGTGACATTTAAAAATTGCGCGGCATACCGAGCGCCACATTACCGATCCGAGTGTTGGCGGGCGGAAAGAGAGACAAGGCGGAAAGAGAAGGGGGGACTTGGAGTCGAGCCGGCGAGGTGGATGGAACGCACCGAACTGAGCTCCGCCGACAAAATGGAGAGATTTGGAAGAAGGATTTCTGAGATGCGGTGGATATAGGAGGTATGAGGTCCCAATGAGTGCCCCAAAGCTTCAAAGCAAAAATCGGGTTTGTGTTTGTTTTAATGTTTTAATGACTTCAATACTTTTTTGAGGCGTTATGTACTTCATAATAAATTGTAATTAATTATTCTATACGACTATCAAATGTGAACTGACAAATATTAGCCAAAACAAAATGGCGGGCAAACAAAATCAGCCTGGAACATAATATTCACCCTGATTTTCATTTGTGCATCGACCCGCAATAAACTTAAAAGTCCTGTTTTACTTAAATACCCTTGGTCTAGTCACAGTTCATATACACTCATTCGCACATTCCGCATTTATACACACGCGTGAGAACTGAAGAGGTATAGGGCCTCAGTCTCATGTGACGTATAGCCAACCCTTACAGTGGTGATACAAGATAACTCGACTCGATAAAGCTAACCCATGTACGTCTGTATTATTTTCAGGAAGTTTAGTAGCCATTAGCGCCGCGATGGATTTGTGCGGCCGCCTGGTCCTGGGCTGGCTGGCCGACCTGCACATCTTCGATAGAAAAAAGGCCTATCTTTTGAGGTATGTTTGTTGGCTTTACTTTTATGTTTGCATTATTTTTTGTTCCTTAATTTTTTCCGGGGATTCGAGGATGTGTGGGTGTCTCGCTGGGAGATTTTGAGACGGTCATGTATTTAGGAACAGGGTGTGCGCCGTGCGCCACTTCTCTTCTGCGCCTGTTTTTCACGTTTGGAGCGCTCACATGTTAGTATTCCACTGTTTAAGCTTGTGGCGGACGCCTGCCACCATTTCTGAACACTGAGAGATACGCATCATGTTGCACTCTGATTCCATAGCGTAATTTCAATCAGTACAATTTTAACCCACCTTTGTAACTTAATTTAAATAAATTCAGTGTAAACTGTTAAGTGCTTACGCGTTTCTGTTCTGGAGGATATGCTCGCGGGATTGGACTGCTATGAAATTTTGGACTCTTCTGGGATTTCATGGGTGTGTGGGTGTCTCGCTGGAAGATTTTGAGACGGTCAAGTGTTTAGGAAGAGGGTGTGGGCCATCATCCGTTGCATATCTGATTAATATCCGTCGGTCCTGGCTTTCCTTTACCGCAAGGAACCTTTTTTGTTTTGTGTCTGTCTTCTCTTTAATTTTAATGTATTTTTCTCGAAAGCTCCTCGCAGTGGACTCATAAATTTTCATTGTTGCAGTGTGGTGTTTGCCGGGATGTCTGTCTTGACTCTGCCCTTCGTGACGTCGTGGTGGATCATGGCGGTCGCTTCAGGTAACAGGTCCTTTATTATTCGATGAACTCGATGAGCTGAATGTCTCAAACTTGGTAAAAATAGAAATATTGGATCGAACAGCAATCATTGCTGTACACTAGACCAACCAGGTGCTCGGGAAAACTATAACTAGGATGGAGCAACAGTGCCTTCAAAGACATAGCTACCTCGAGTCCCGTGTTGAACTGTCGATCAGCTTCAGATCGGTAAAAATGATCAAATAATCAAACCAGCTCGATCTGACAGAAAATTCGACACGTGCACACAAACGACACCAAAAAATCACAATAGATCACCACAACAATACATTCTGAAAGTTATACGTAAGTTATTAAATATTAAATTCAATGTGAGGTTTAATATTATTGATAGATAATAAAACAATATATACAACAGTATAGATAGTAGTAGATCGCGTCGGAGTCCCGAAGATAGAGACCCGCCCTTCCAACGCGTCCGCTTATAAATTATCGCTCACACACACACGCGCCACACTCGTACTTCCCGCCGTGCGGACACGGTACACACACACACAAACTCACGGACATCACAATGATTGAATTTAAACTGTAAATCCTGCACCGTAGGATCCAAATGAACGAATCCCGCAAATATCTGGTCAAGTCAAAAATAGAGTACTACAATTCCGGTCGTAAATCGGAATCACCGCAAGGTATGGGAAGGAAATAGGGACATCTTGGTATAGGATGATGTCGGTATTCCAGTCGAAGGACTAGCGATGTCGGTAACTGGGATTCAGAAAGACTGCTCGCCTTACCTTGTATATGTTGTTTCCGTTACCCCTGCAGTCGTCGCCGAGATCACACAATGGCACGCGGATGAGCAGATATCCGCTTCCAATTGAAGACGGCGATATCACAATCTAAACCACGGCACAAACAAACAACAAGCAAAACGTGATCAAAACATAATATCACAAAATACATTTTAAATAATTAAAAAAAAATCAGATTCTCATAGTGATTACATATATGCTGTTTAAAAAAAAATTTTATCAAATTTAGTTCATAGATGGCGATGGTGTAGTGGTGCTCGAAGCGAGTCCACATACTAACATATATACAACATTAACAAATTTGATACATGTGGAGATTAAAGAGGTGAAAATTGGTTAACATTATATATATTTATATATATCACTTATGCCGGTTGAAGACAGGTCGTAAGCTCTATAATTACCCCATATCTTCCGTTAAATGTAATAAATATAGCTTCGTCTCTATGAGATCTCTGATATTTGTTTTGAAAGAAATCTTGTATATGATGGCTCCGTCACCCCCGACGGTGACATCACAATTTCACCCACGGCACGAACAAACAACAAACAATACGTGATCAAAACACAATATCACAAAATACAGTGTTGGTGCACTGGAGCTGACAAATCCACACCGCGAATGCTATCGCGATGTCGAGATCGAACAAATATCGGTCAAGTTGACGTCTGCTGGCGTCAAGGTCACAATTCACACTGACAATACGAGCATTAGGAAATGTATGGGGAAATATGTTAATAACATGCGTCGCGACCGATTCGAAAAGACGCGCCCAAAGGGTGTTTACGAATTCGGAACGATATCGATTGTAAAAATGTTATTTTGTTTCACAGGATGTTACGGACTTTGTTTGGGGAGCTGGTTCCTGCTGGTTCCCGTGCTGCTGACTGATCTCTTCGGGCGGGAGAGAATCAGCTCTAGCTACGGTCTAGTGAGATTATTTCAAAGTATCGGCGCCATATCTGTACCCCCGCTGGCAGGTGAGGCGATATTTTAAATAATAACTACATCTCTAATTTTGTGTTTTGCAAACATGTCAGTGTCGTCAGGTTGATAAAAAGTGGACCTGATTATCTAAATTTAATATAATATGTGTAGCGACCGGAATTCAAATCCACCGCCGTCTCAGTCGGCATCGACGCTAGCGACAGCGTTGCCGGTTGCTGCCACAAGCCTGGCTCAGAATTCACTCCAGTCTCTCCAGTTTCAGCGTTTCACGACGGCGGTCTCGCCGGCTCGCGAGAGCCGAGCGAGACCGCCGGCCCGCTTCACATTCATTCATTTCATTCTGTGTCTTTCTTGTTTTCATCATACTGTCATAATAAACCTCAAACGCACAAACTATTTCATTTAACCACCGACATAGCCCCCAAATATGTTTAGTGGTTGGCATGATTGCATTTGCAGTCGGATATAGAATCGTAGAATCAAATCCAACATGAAGGGTTCAATGACATGTATGACATATGAAATAAAGTATATAATGATACTACCAAATATTAGTGAACAGGTCAAATGAAACAAAGGTCATTTATGTAGATGCGAGGGTGGGTCTCCTATACAGGATGGTCCAAAAAACTGAGAAACTTTCGTAAAATGTGACATAATTACATCAAAATTAGTTGAACTATATCAACAATAGTTTAAATAGTTTACTGATTTACTTACTTACCTATTTATATTTGATTGTTAATTTTCCCATTGTTTATATTTGGTTTTTTCAAATTGTCGCCCTGGATGACAAAAATCACAGCATTCTGATGAAAAATTTGCGATTGAAAAACGTCGGGGGGCTAGGAAAATGATTAAAGAGTTTAGCTAGACATTACAGCAGGGCGGAGCTCCATCTCACACAGCCAGAAATACAATCAACTCGTGAGAATGTTAATTCCATCGAGCCAGGCGTGTGGCCACCGAACATGCTCAGCAGATGATGCAGTATGGGGTGACCTGATGGTTTCTGATTAGCTAAATATTGTGCAAATAGGTGTGCAAGGATCGACTGTATATGAATAATGAACGGATATAAATGAAACAGTGTTATAGCTCTGCTAATGCACTACTCGTGTTACGAGACATTAATCGAAATGTGAAGTATTTAATTTGTAGTAGTGCTAATAAACTCGTGTAGAGTTATAACATTGTTCCATTGTGACGAAACTATCAATGATAGAAGATTTCTCGTTGCAGGTTATATCAGGGACGTCACAGGAGGCTACAGTCTGTGCTTCTACTGCATGGGGTCCTGCATGGTGATGGGAGCCCTGCCGATGCTTCTGGTCGACTCCACGCCGTCACATTAAATACATAAACAAGTACACAATGATAATGTTGACGTTAAAACTATGTTCCAATTGAATCTATGTAATATAAATAACGCTGCTCAAGTAAAAAGGAGCAAAGATGGATTCACAATTGCCGGGGTGGTTGACCTTTTTATCATTTCTCCACGCAATTCAGAGACAGTCTCCGGGACGGGGATTGTGCATTTCGAGTAACGAGTCCGACGACAGCGGGGTAGGGTGAATTTCATATCTGAAACGGTTAAAAGACAAGTCTCTCAAGCTGAAGGCTGAATAATATCCCTGGATCTAATTCTCAACACGAGCATTTGATATTGCGTGTTCAAAATCAGGGTCAGATCCAAAATACCCTAAAGCTGACAGTGTGCAAGTTGCGATTCTCGCTAAAATGGAATCAGCCTATCACAACGTTTATTGGTGACCACGTGATCTAATATCTATACATAAAAAATAAATTTATTCATTTTAAATTTCATAACGCAAAAACACATACAGTACTCTTTACAAACGGAGACATTTTTTCCTCGTCAGTGACACAAAATACCCGTAACGACGTTCTTGTATATTACAGCCCACCTACCGTACACTTACCAGAAAATGTTTTAAGATTTTCAAACGCCATTTCAAACACGCTATTTCTACACGCCGTTGGAACGCCTTTGATAAAATATATAATTGTTTGTTTATGGTACGCACCTCTGCATGTGATGTAATTGATCCGTCTGACGTTTACCGCGTACCTGCACTCTTCAAAAAAAGGCGGCAATACTCACAATCTTTCTTGTAAAATTAATACACGAAGATCGAAAATAGGATCGAGGGCCGGAGCGGGGTACGAAGTGACCCCATTCAAATTTCCGCTTTAATGAAGTGTAATTGTGACGTTAAGTATCAAAGTGTGACATCTCCATCTTTAGACAAAATGAGTCATGAATGTAGTTTTGTAGAATGTAAAGCTTATGAAATCATAACATTATATATCCTTATGATTTTAAATCATTTTGAATTGTAAAAACATATTCCGAAACTATACAATACACTCAGTACCAACTGGAAATCGTACAATTCCTATAAGATTACACAAATATGGACCCAATATATGATCCAATCAGGTAGAGATGAATCAGAAGCATGGATATCCAACAATTTACTATAATGTATACAATTCTTTTACTAATAACTCACTAGTCCTACAACACTCCCACTCCACATATTTTTATTATATTTTTATTTTATTCTTACTTTTTTATTCATATTTGATTTATTTTTTTATTCCAAACAACACCACAACAGCACGAAAAAAAAAAAACTGGCTACTTTAACACAGACTTTAGTCTAGCAAAGTAGCCAGGACAACGCTGTATATATCAGAGGTGAAGTCTACTCCATCCCACACATTAAACTATGTATTATGTAAGTTATGTATCCACCTCTGTAACTACAAAAATATGGATGTCAAAATATAAATAAATAAATATATATCATCAAAAAGTGACGTATTTGGCCATGTTTTTAACGATTATCTCAAAACTATGAAAATGGAGATGTCACACTTTGATACTTACCGTCACAATTGTTTGACCGTGTTCTATCAAATTTTTAATTACATTTCTTAATTCTAAATTTGTCGTCATTTTATGAGAAATCGTAGTATTTTGAAATGTCATGACGCAGCCGGACGTGTCGCATTCGCGAACACACCGCGCACGTGCATGTCCTAAGTCAGCGAAGAGATCTAAGACGCCGCTCATCCAAATATGTGCGTCATGTTTGCCGTTATCCAATAAGGGGAATTAACTTATAAAATGGTCCCGATTGTCCTTAAAAAAAAATCATTTTCTCTACTTTTTACTGTCTTTTTATACATTGGTGTTTTATTATTTTTTTGCGCGTTGCATTCTTTGGGATATTTATGAAGATTACAATGAATACCGGCTCAATATAATTAATATTTAATAAATAGTTGTAAAAATAAGATTGTTGGGGTTATGTGGTGCCCCGTTCCGGAACGGGAGTGTTACCGTGAAAAAATATTATTTTTATTGGAACATTCGTCCAAAATAATTGTTCTGTCAATTCATTTACTATTTATAACGGATTTAAAAATATGAGTCGAAAATGTGTACGTAGACTTAAAGGTTAACGGAATAACCGCAAGGTATGGGAGGGAAGTAGGGAAACCTTGGTACAGGATGAGGTCGGTGAGGGGATAGAGGTTCTAGTCGAAGGACCAGAGACTGCTCGCCTCATCTTGTGTATGACGTCTCCGTTACCCCCGCAATCGCCGCTGAGATCACATAAATGGCACGCGGATGAGCCGATCTCTGATCCCAATTGAGTACGGCGATGTCACAAGTTCACCCACGGCACACAAACAACAAACAACACGTGATCAAAACACAATATCGCGAAATACAGCGCTCGTGCACTGGAGCTGAAATGTCCACACCGCGAATGCTATCACATAACAAATATCGATCAAGTTGACGTATACTGGCATCAAAGTCACCATTCATATTGACATATATATGTATGGGAATTTGGACGCGGAAATGTGTCAATAACAGTGGTCGCGGCTGAATCAAAATACGCGCCAAAAGTGTATTTTACGAATTCGGAACAATTTAGACACCCAAGGCGCTCCTTTGTTATCTAGATTTCTTCTTTCACCGACTCAGAAACACGTACTTCGTTGATCCGCACGAAGCACTCTCGAATTCACACTTCGTTGATAGCGCGAAGTGGGGACGATACACACCATACAAAATAGCAAGATGAACAGTTTAACTATCAAACCGACACTCCAGCGACTAGCTCGATAGCAGAACGTCAACTTTACAATTCATACTTATTATTCTAAAGAAGGCAAGAAGATAACATGTCAACTTAACAGTCTGACAAACTCAAATAGTCGAAATTTTTAGATAACACACAGAAAATGTTCGTGCTCTGGGTATAGGGAAGGGAGAAACAGGTAGATACGAATCATTATATCGACATTTCACGTTCACGCATGCGCGCACGGCGTTCTGCGATCCATATATATCTATCATAAAGTTCGAACAAATCTCATAGAATCATATTAATTGTATATTTTAAATTTAGTCAGGAATTCCACCCAAATATTGCGAATATATCTCCCGCAGGCGTGTATTTTTTGAGGCGACGCCTCGACAATGGCACGCGTTACCGTACCGAAACTTCGGCCTACGTTTTTCCCAAGAAAGCTATCTACAAAATACGCGATCTAACCTAGATGATAACCCATTTATGTATACTAGTGCCTGCAAAAACCTCAAATCTAATACACACGTGTACAATTAAAATAAATATATATATTGTTATACAATTACTGTGAACTAGTTAAGTTTTTGAAATCCCTGTATAATTTTGGTTTTTTGAAGAATTGACATTAAATTTTTGGCTAATTGTGAATCCACCTTTAATAATAACTGAAAATCGTACAATCCCATTTAAAAAAAATTGATAAAATTTAATTATAAATTATGACAATTTATTTCCACTCGATGTCTTAACTAGTAAAATCTAATCTTTCTCCTTTCATTTTTTTTTTTTTTTTCAAAAAATCATGTCGACTGTAAGACTTTCAGAAAAAGAGGACAATGAGAGTCGTGTTGACTGTAAGACTTTCAGAAAAAGAGGACAATGAGAGTCGTGTTGACTGTAAGACTTTCAGAAAAAGAGGACAATGAGAGTCGTGTTGACTGTAAGACTTTCAGAAAAAGAGGACAACGAGAGTCAAGTTGTGGTTTCTTGTATTTTTAATGTTTCTAGTGTCTCTAATAATCTACGTTACTGTTTGTTGTTGGCGTGAACGCCTCACGACACTATGTTTATTATTATTGTTGATTACTTAGTTTAAATATTAATTTATAGTTAAATAATTGTATACAACATGTTGTCAATAGAAGTAAGTGTGATGTCGAATGTTCTGAACTTGTATCGCGCGGTGAACAAAGATATCATCAAAATTACTATGACATGAACTAACGCAAATTTCTTGTCGCAATATTTTCACTTTCGGTACTAGTTACGCAATTAAAAAGTACCGCGATTTTTCTAAAAAATATGACTCGATCGGAACAAAAATGCTAATAATGTAATATGATTTAAAATACTTAATTAAGTGTATTGATTAGAAAGATATACATATAAAATGGGTTTCTTTCCAATCAGCGAAAGGTGCATTAACCGACTATGCTACAGCACACAGTATTTTTGACGACAAATTTTCTAACGTGTATGTTACACTTCTTCAAATTAATACATCTATCGTTCCATTATTTGAAAGAGATCCAGGTTCGAATGCCGGTAGCAACAATAATATTTTGTTTTTTATATGTATATCTTTCTAATTAATATGTTTAATTAGTATTTAAAATATCACATAGCGTCTGTTCTGAATAATTACAACTACAACAAAGTTTTAACTTTACTATTGCAAAAATGCCACTAAGAATGTGTGCGGAATGCCTGCAGGGTTCTAAACCTCCATGACGCGATTTACAATCACTGAGTTCTATCATCAGTTCTTGTTGGCGTGTCGACCACTCAGAATAACAAGGTTCCATCTGACACTTATACTATTTTGAGATAGTGAGCTCAAAAGCGCTGATTGAATTTCAATATATATATATTCATACATATTTTGTTTTGAGTATGCAAATATAATTATTTTCAGTATTGACAATGCACGCTGCGCGATGAGAGAAGTTAACCCTTCCCGAATCATGCGGTGACGCAGGCATACCCCTCTAATTAAATCTATTATATTTCGGTAAATATACGCAACATGCGTTTCATATTTTAGTTAATTTGAATGAAAATATTTACGCTCGAAAATAACTAGTGAAAAGTAAAATTAATACGTTGATAAGTAGCAAAACGGAAAGAAATCAAACATGGTGTCTCTGTATCACTAATTAAATAAATATAGATTAAAAGGAAGAATGTATTATACAATACAACCTCATATACAGAACTCGATGAATGCTTCGAATTATAATATAACATTTAAAAAAATATTTAATGCTTAAATGTACGGCGTTAACCATCTTTTCACATTTTAAAGACTAATTTCTAACGGTAACACGAGTTGACAGCATGGCTGCGCACGAGTGATTTATGTCACGGTATGGTAAAGGTTAAAAATAATAAAGTACAATAATTTTCCATAAATTTAAATAAATAACTGATGCAATTGGAACTGTTTCCTTTAATATACATTAAATACAATCGGTGCGTATGGAAGAAATAAAGAATAATACATTTGGAACCCTTTACCTAACTCAAATAAGCCTAAAATGTTAGTTGGAACCTTATTATTCGGTCGTGCGTTTCCCACTCTTCCAGGTCTTCTTCGGCTTAAAGTTGTGCCTGTGATCATCTTCCTTTCCGAAGAATTGAAAGAGTCTTCTGTTCACGGCCTGCTTCAGTCGAATTTGTTGCAGAATTGTCACATTTACGAGTATATTTCGTCTCGTCGCCATTGCAGACCGTCAGATCGGAGAGACAAGAATGTATCCAACATGATTTTAAACAAACATCAGATATCTCATAGAGACAAAGCTATTTTTTATTGTATTTAATGAAAAATGTGCGGAAGTATGCGGTAATTACGGCTTAACCCATTGATCGCGTTCATAAATACGCGTGACATCTTTCAAACGCGGCATTATAATTTACGACTCTACACTGCGATAATGTAACAAATTTATGATTTATTTTTAAGAAATCTATAGTTAAGGTTCTCTAGTATCCTCACGAACATAAACAAATACAGAAATCTGAGCCATAATTACAAAATAATCCACGAGAGAACACAACAGTGGTGATATTCATACGTACTAGAGTCAAGTGGTGATCTGATTTCTGACACTGATGCACGCTATTTACAAGCTTTTAAGTACTGATATTGAATCTAACTGTATAGTTTGAAACGCGTCAAATGTGATGCTGAGCGACACCGAATGACACGAGGACTTTTATTATTATTATATAAAGATTACAAATAATTTTGGTTTGATTTTAACCGCTCTTCGGCGCGTATGTACGCACAACACGGCGACTCACATGTGAGCCACCCGCGGAGAATAGGTTAAGTGATCACCAATTCACATCTCTCAATACTGACATATATACAACATTTTAAAATTTGATAAATGCGAAGATCGGTGCCATCCTAATTATATGGTGGAAGTATTTTTGTATAAGATTTCCTCTTTGTATTTTTCCCTCTATTAAACTTATACAAGATGAGATATATTATTAGTAATATTTGAACATGTCCAACAACACACAATTACTGAAATTTCACCCACAAAGGCACTAGTATTAAACATATATCAGATATCTCATAGAGACAAAGCTATTTTTTAATTATATTTAATAAAAAATATATGGAAACATGAAAGTATTGCGTCTCCTTGGACATATTCAAATATTGATAATATAATATACTGGTCAAAATAAGAAAAAAATTGAAAAATATTAATATGTTTTACAGAAAAATAATATTGTAAAAAATCAGATTCTCATAGTACAACATATATGCTGTTTAAAAAAAATGGGAAAAATAAATTATCAATTTCGTTCCATAGACGGCTACGATGTAGTCTACATACTAACATATATACAACTTTAAAAATTTTTATAAATGTCCAGATTGAGGGGTGAGAATTGGTGAACGTTTTATATGTAAAAATATATACAGGGTGGCCCACAAACAGTGAAAACATTTCGTAAAATGTGATGTAATTACATCAAAATTGGTATCGCTGTTTCAATAATTTACGATCTCCATCTTTGATTATTAATTTATCCATTGTTTATATTTGGTTTTTTTAAATTGTCGCCCGGAATGACAAAAATGACCGCAGAAGACCGTATTCTGATAAAAAATTGCCAATTGAAAAACGTCGGGGTGCTAGGGAAATGATCAAAGCCTGGAGTATAGCTAGATATTACAAAAAGACGGAGCTCCATCTCACACGGCTGGAAATACAATCAACTTTCTTAATAAACCCACTAGATGATGCAATATGGGGTGTTTTGATGATTTCTGATTAGCTAAATATTGTGCAAAAAAAATATCTCACACTTTTTTGGGTCATCCTATATATATATATATAAAGTGATTACTTAAGCCAGCCGAAGATGTTGTGAGCCCTGTAATTACCCCATACTTCCATATATATTTCCCATTAAATATAATAAAAAATAGCTTTGTCTCTATGAGATATCTGATATTTGTTTGATAATTTTGTGCCTCTCTAGGTGAAAATCTAGTATTTGGACATATTTTAATATTGCCAACGTGATTTTAATTGCTTGAAGTTGAATTTCACAGTAATGTGTGGTGTGGTGCGGTGCGTGCGGTGGGGTATCGTGTGGTGTGGTGGCGGAGCCATATTCATCAATCGACATCTTACGTCACGATGCGTGATAGCACCTTTTGCAATGTGTTTTTCCGCACGATTTGTTTTCACCTTAGAATTTACATCCATTCTTCGCCAGTTGATAACCTCATTATATTCACGTATCCACTTTCCACCACCGTCTTTGATCTTGTCAGTCAATCGAGTCGGAGATCACATCTTGTTCCTTTTTGGTCTTCCACCTTTCAAGTTTGGTCGTGCTTCTGATCCAATACCTTCAACCGTTAGTCAGTTCTGGTAGGCATTTTAGCCATTATCAGGATTTAATGCCGATCTCCCACCATTTATATCTGCCTCAAATATACTTGACTCATTATGACCTGAATATTTTATACCGCTATGTAGCTGCTCTTTCTTCAATCACAGATTGTGATTGATTGACGTGAAATATTGGTCGCGGGCATAACTTACATCATTCACAACTTTGGTTCTAGCTGTAAGATTTGAAAATTTTAGTTATTTTAAATATTTTGAATGAAGAGAACTGACTCCTCTGGTGAATTTTGTTGGAACTGATTTAATCGGTTCTTTCGTCTGTCCTGCTGTCGGTCTGGAAGCGACAGCCATGACACACGAGCTCCAGACTATGTCTTCGGCCGTGGTTTAGCGGGTTGGCCAAGGTGGGCAGAGGCCTGTGCGTGGGATTGTTCAAGTTCTAGGTGGTATTGCACTGTAGCGCGTACACGCGCTCTTGGAATAGTTGAGATCTCGGTCCAGTGGCAAAGGCGGGCAGCACTAGCGCCGATAATCCAGCATGTCATTCAGTTCTGTGTGCGTTCTGACACCTGACGCAAGTCACATAAAATTGTCTACACGACGTAGAGACATATGATAAGATAACTCGGTTCCACTGAACGAAGCTGGACGATGAGTTACTCCAGTGACACCACACCACAAAGATCGAAATAGCGACGGCAATACAGTATCATTTTATGATGACTCCGCGAATGCGGGTTGTCTCCTGGCGACGATACAAGCACGAAGGGAGGGACCCTTCATCCCTTAAAAGTTAAAATTAACCCATTTACAGGGTTGTACATAGAAATACTACGATTTAGTCCGTAATATATGACTGAGTTGTTTTAAAAAAAACTATAATATTAAACCAGTTCAATCTTTCAAGTATAACATGTGTTACGTATACAATTCTGACGCTCGGCACACGCGCGTGCACGTGTTTGTTTCAGCTTCTGTGTGCATTCGATATATTTATAAATAATGATAATACTAGTGTTATTAAGACCCGTCCTAGTTCTGAACCGGATCTTCTTCCACTTTTTGATAAACGTTAAGAAAAATGGTTTGACGTTTTAACCAATTCAAAATTTATAAAATGTTCCTTCAGAAAAAACTTGTGAAAAAAAAAATATCTGTCGTAGATATTTTTGTAATCAAAGCGAATTGAAAATGCACTTTAATAAACATTTATTTAAAACTTAAAATACCGTCCTAGGACGGGTTACAGACTAGTAAGTAAATGCAATTGTTATTGTCAAGATTTTCGAATTTATTATTTCGAATTAACATTTCAAAATAACATTTCGAATTATTATTTCAAATCAAAATTTCGAATTATTACTTCGAATCAAAATTTCGAATTATTACTTCGAATCAAAATTTCGAATTATTACTTCGAACAAAATTTCGAATTATTACTTCGAATCAAAATTTCGAATTATTACTTCGAATCAAAATTTCGAATTATTATTTCGAATTATGGAATATAGTATTGAAGGAAATCGGTTACTAATTAGATACCAGATTGCGTAATGGAATCCTCGTAGCGATACTGATTCTTTCAAATGAAGCCTGGAGCTGGTAGAAGAGGAATGTAAGTCATGTTAAAAATTCCAACCTGGCGGTGAATGAATGATATGGGAGCGTTTGCTCATAAAACGGTCCTGGTTAATCAATAACCAATTTCAACTTCAAGCTTCACAATATCCTTCGGTTCCATGGCTCTTTGGGTATCACTTCATCTATGTATAGATCGTCAAAACTGCGTCACGCCGGCAGAAGACATTCATTTTGTCTGGTCAAGACATGACCAATCCAATTTCGGTAGTTCGAGTTGTGTACACGAGTCAGACTGAGCGCGGCTTCTCACCGCTGATGCCAGGACCCTGGATGTAGGCATTTGAATCGCCGTCCCTGCACTGGAACAGGGTGAGCTCTGCAAAGAGAAGTTGGTGACATCCTTGGATCGCGAATGTTTTTCTCATATCTGGGGTTAATTAAGAATGAAATATGTTGATGCCACCAGATAGATACCATATATTGGTAGATTTAAGCTTAAATATTGACGAGATGAGTTTTATGAGACTTTGTTCTATGAAAATATAATTTTACTACATACAGTTTTGTGTATTTATTATTTTTGAGTACTATGTGTGTATCTAGCGTGGGTTATATTACAACATGTGTATTAAGACCGTATTCGCACTGACATACTCGTCTGAATACCTCTTACTAAGCTAAGTTATTATGATTGTCCATAACTTTAATGTTACTAAGATGAACCTATTCAAAGTGACTAGGATTGCACTATCCTGTAAAAGCGTGTAACGTTATTGGAATTGATTATTTATAATAGTACATTGAACTAAAACGGATTGTTTGTAAATTTACTATAACAGATCGCTTGTACCGCTAAATTTACTACGTGGATCGCTTGTACTGGTAAATTTACTAGGACAGATCGTCTGTATTACTGTATTTACTACGATGAATTCCTTGCACTACTATGGATGGGTTACTTGTATTAGTATATTTACTATAACAGATCGCTTGTACTGCTAAATTTACTACGTGGATCGCTTGTAGTGGTAAATTTAATATGGCAGATCGTCTGTATTACTGTATTTACTACGATGGATTCCTTGTACTAGCAAATATACTATAATGGGTTGCTTGTATTAGTATATTTACTATAACAGATCGCTTGTACTACTAAATTTACCATGTGGATCGTTTGTACTGGTAAATTTAATATGGCAGATCGTCTGTATTACTGTATTTACTACGATGGATTCCTTGCACTAGCAAATATACTATGATGGGTTGCTTGTATATTTACTATAACAGATCGCTTGTACTACTAAATTTACTACGTGGATCGCTTGTATTGGTAAATTTACTAGGACAGATCGTCTGTATTACTGTATTTACTACGATGGATTCCTTGCACTAGCAAATATACTATGAAGGGTTGCTTGTATTAGTATATTTACTATAACGGATCGCTTGTACTACTAAATTTACCATGTGGATAGTTTATACTGGTAAATTTAATATGGCAGATCGTCTGTATTACTGTATTTACTACGATGGATTCCTTGCACTAGCAAATATACTATGAAGGGTTGCTTGTATTAATATATTTACTACAACAGATCGTTTGTACTACTAAATTTACTACGTGGATCGCTTGTACTGGTAAATTTACTAGGACAGATCGCCTGTACTACTGTATTTACTACGATGGATTCCTTGCACTAGCAAATATACTATGATGGGTTGCTTGTATTAGTATATTTAATATTGCTAAATTTACTACGTGAATCGCTTGCACTGGTAAATTTACTTTGATCGATCGCTAGTACTAATATATTTACCGAGACGGATTGCTTGCACTAGTATATTTACTATGACAGATCGCTTGTACCACTAAATTTACTAAGCTTGATCGCTTGTACTAGTAAATTTACCATGATCGATCGCTAGTACTAGTAAATTGACTAACGTTGATTTTTGTACCGGTAAGTTTACCGCAATTTACCTGTACTAATAAATTTACTCGTGTTCTGCAGTACAACAACTGTAAAACTAGGCCGTCCTCGTATTCGAAGGGCGGGGTGGTCAACGTGTATTCAAACGCACTGTGGCTTTCTTGACGCGCTGTCGACAACAATAAAATGAACCATTCGAACGTGGTTCTATTTTTTACCGCTTTCAATGTTGGCGAGTGGACTGCCACGCGCGTCGGTGACCAAGCTTAGTGCCACCCCGCGGCCGGTGTGAGCCAGAGTACCGTAATTAAATTTTTTAAATTGAATCGTCTACTAGATAAAGGTGCTGTGAATTGTATTAGATTATTTTGTTTCGATTTAATTTTAATTCGAAATGACACGTGAGCGCGTATTTTTTCATTAAGCTAGAGAAAGGAAAATAAACACTATTGGAAGCGATCATTTACATATATATATTCGACAGTATTGTGAATAGATTGCCAAGACGGTTCGGACACGCGAAACTGTGATGGAAAAGCGTGACGCTCCGCTCCAGTGGCTACCGCCCGGGAAAAGTGTCGCCCGTTATCCAATGTACGTGATGTGATAATTTTTGTTTTGAGCGCGTGGAACGTACGAGTGCGGGGAGGAGAAAGATAAATTAAATACGATCGAAATGCAGCACTGGAGGCGGTAAAGCGTCACGCGCTGCTCCAGGAACGCGGTTCGGAATTATTTTATTTTTTTGTACACGTTTATGAAGATTTTTACTCGTGGAACGTACGAGCGAGGCGAACGCGTCGCACGCTGCTCCGGCAGCTACCGCCCGGGAAAAGTGCCGCTTGCGACTTGACGGTTTTCTGGTCGTGATTATTTTTTTTTTTAATTGTCGCCGAAACGGTTCGGACACGAGTAACGTAGACGGTATATAAATAAATAATATGTATTTACAAGTGTATTAAATCTGGAGATGGTAACGCGCCACGCGTCGCTCCAGTAGTCACCGCTCGGGAAACGGTGACAATTTTATGCAACCGTCGCCAAGACGGTTCGGACACGCGGAACGTGCTATTAAAATGTAGATAAAGAAAAAGGAGCAAACTCCAAATACAAGGCTGGAGGTGGCAACGCGTCACGCGCCACGCGCGCTCCAGTACGGTGTGATAACGTACTTAGTTTAAAAAAAAAAAAAAAAGTTTTATTTGAAATGTTCTCAAACATTAAATGTTCAACATTTATCCGATAACCTATTCATTTATTATAATTTTTTAAATATACAAGAGAATCGATAATAAATTTACAGTAAATATACGATAAATAATTTACAACTGTGGTATATATATATATATATATATATATATATATATATATGTAAATTAATAAATATATTACGTATAATTTTTTACACACATTGTGTATTTACTATTTACAAGAGACACGACCTTCGGACGCAGTGTCGACAGTTTCAGAAATAGTCATATATACGCTTGTACATATATATATATGTATGTTTGTAATGTATTATATACAACGCGTACACACCAAAAGTAATGTATAAATATTATAAAAGAAATTTCTTTAAAATTGAGGTCGCATTTTTATTTTATAGTAGAACCGTAAGTATTAGTAATTTTAGTATATATTTATGACAGATTGGCTGGCCAGTGGCGGCTAGCATTCCTGCGGACAGAATTATATTATGTATAAATATGTATATATATGTATTTTATATTTTATGAACTCAATAAACAAATTTACCCCAATATAAAAAAATATGTTTCTTTCAACCCTCGCCCCGATACTTTCTCGCTCTTGAAGCGTCTACATCGCCATCGTTGACATATTTTATGTGTGAATATTATGTTCCAGGCCGATTTTGTTTGGCCGCCATTTTAGTTTTTAGCAAACATTTGTCAGTTCGCATTTAATAGTCGTGGAGAATAGTTGATTACAATTTATTACAAAGCATTTAATACTTCAGTAACGTATTATAATGGCAACACTGTAACCGTTAATGGTGATCGCTATCGTCACACGTTGGAAAACTTCTTGGAGGCCGAATCGGATCGATTGGGACTGCTATACGTGTGCCACTTCGCACAAAGCCCGAACTACGTTTAAAATTTAGCGAATTTCGATGCTACAGGACAAAATACTAGAAATGAAATTGCTGAAATAACACGCGAAGTACACGAGAATGTTATGAAAAATATGGTTAAAGGAGCACGCATTTGTGCCGCTGCCAGTGGCGGCCACTTGGCCGATGTCATGTTTAATACATAAATGTAATAAATCAGTTTGTACAGTCACATGTTGGAGTACGGTATTATTGGATGGGGAGGTGTGAATTCCGATCTACAAGATATAGAGATCAAATTGATGTCCCAAAACTAAAATTTATCAAGGCGTCAAATTTTTTAACAATCTCCCCATCACAATTAGAAAAATTACGGACTATCGTAAATTTGTAACTGAAGTAAAAAAATATGTACACAGACTGACTGAACTCGAATATACTCCTTCTCTATACACGAGTCTCACTCTCATAGAGAAGAAACAAATGTTCAAAAATATATATATATAAAAAATTGTAATGCATTTTATAGTTATTCAAAAAACACATCGGCCTGGAACATAATATTGAAAATTATTAAAAATATGAGAAAAAGTATGATTTGTGTACATACATTTTCTAGTCACGGTGTACTTTTATAATCCACGTCAACAAGTCAGCAATTCCAAGGTGAAAATAAATCTGCAGTTAACAACTTCACCGATACGGATGCGAGTCTCCCGTTACGAGAACTGACATTGATCGAGTAGCGTCGACTCGGTCCAGGACACGCACTGTTTGAGCCGCAAGTTTTGTTGTCAGGCAAACAACAACACCAAATTATCTGTCAATTCAGTCGTGCCAACCTATCAAAAATAATAAAACGAGCTGGCCTCGAAAAATATCATTTTTTCTTTTCAGTATTGAGCAAGGTGGAATGTACTCTTTGATTGCGGGGTGCATAGTACGAAGTTAGTTCTGCGTGTGTAAGGATCAATGAGGCATTCACACCGTGGTTTGACATTACAAAGGGTGTCAGGCAGGGTTGTGTTCAACTTGTATATGGATAAATGTCTGAAAGAACTGGAATGTATGAATGTGGGAGCAAAAATTGGCGATTTGATTGTATGCTGTTTATTGTTCGCCGATGATGCAGCACTAATGGCGCATAGTGAACAAGAATTACACAATCTAGGGAGTGCAGTGTACGATGTGTGCAAGGAGAGCGACCTCGTGATGAATGTTAACAAGTGGAAAGTGATGGTATTCGAGAAGGAGGAAAGCTGAATACTTGGAGGTGATGAATGGTTGGAACAAGTAGATGAGTTTGTATATTTGGGAAGTGTGTTTGATAGAAACGGAAAGGAGGGTGACTGCAGGGAACAAAGTGAACGGCGCTTTGAATGGAATTTGTTAACCGACTAGCGGTGCACAATGGAATCCTGGTACCGACACTGATGTATGGAAGTGAGGCTTAGAGCTGGCAGAAATGCTGTGAAAATGAGATCACTTAGACGTACCTGTGGTGAAACCATTTGTGAGAGTAAGTAAAGAAAGAAGAAATAAGGAAAGAATGAAAAGCCGATGCTATTATAGTGAGTAAGATAAAGAAAGGATTACTCAGGTGGTTTGGTCATGTGGAACAGATGAATGAGGAGAGAATGGTAAGGAAGATATATGACGCAAGTTTTGACGGCACCATAAATAGAGGACGTCCGCAGAAAACTTGGCTGGACCAGGTAAACTAGTTAATGGAGGATGGTTCCGTTAGAAGCCTCAACAACAACGGCGAGCTTGTATGAGAAGATGTATGAATTTGGAAGGGACGAGAATTGTGTGCCAGGACAGAAAAGTGTGGCGCTCTATCCTCTCTGTCTACACCCGCGGCGAAACGGCGTGATGGTAAGTAAGTAAGTATTGATAGTATTAAACCCGTTACCTGACTGTGATTGTGTCGGTGATTGGTAACGAAGATTCAACTGTCGGAGGCTTACTTTCTAGTGTGCCAGTCATTGCGCGAAGAATTAAGTTACTCAGTTATCATTCACAGTTACAATCACAGTCAAAATAACGATTTTACCGTCACAAGTGTGTAGCGCGTAATTCCAAAACCACCTGAAACGGATTTGGCAAAATCACAGTTAAATGTGCAGCCTGGTAGATTTATTTATCAGCTATATGCGAAACACATTGTTTGTCGCAAAGGCCGCCTGTATCCGTTGATATTGCATGGTCAAAATCAGGGTCACTTCCAAAATACCCCAAATCAAACCTGTTTCCGAGTAATAACAGAAAATCGTCGTACCACAACTGTCACAGTTTGGGATCATATTGGTGAGCACAGGTCACATGACCGGTAACCACAGGACACATGACCGGTAACCACAGGTCACATGACCGGTAACCACAGGTCACATGACCGGTAACCACAGGTCACATGACCGGTAACCACAGGTCACATGACCGGTAACCACAGGACACATGATCAAATGCTCTCATCTTATTGGTATATATCCAAGAACACATAATTATTAAGTTTTTTTTTTATTTACCTGTTATTAAACAAATATCAGATATCTCACAGAGACGAATTGCGCCTGATTCCAGGCAATGCCTCAACGTGAGTGCAAGGTGGATTACGGCACGTAAGTGACTCGAGTCTTTCATACTGAAGAACAGTGTTATTGTCCGTGCGGCACGAGAGAAAAATATATAACGGAAGATTGTACAATATTGTTTTCTGAGATTTAGCCTTCTGCCATTCGGGAAGAAGGCTAAATCTCAGAAATCAATCTCAGGATCAATGAAATGTCAGATGATATAAGAAAGGAGGAGAAATTATATGGTAGAATTAGAAATATTGATATCGCTTATATTACACCATGTACAGGGTGGCACAAAAAAAGTGAGAATACTTCTTAAAATGAGATATAATTACATCAAAATTAGTTGTATTCTGATGAAAAATTTACGAATTGAAAAATGTAGGAAAATGATCAGAAAGTTTCAAAACAGAGCCTGGAGTGTAGCTAGACATTACAGCAGGACGGAGCTCCGTCTCGCACGGCCAGAAATACAATCAACTTTCATCTTGCCAGGCGTGTAGCCACCGAACAGGCCACTAGACGATGCAGTACGGGGTGTTCTGATTAGCAAAAAAATAATTAATTATATTATGTTTTGAAATAACTCGTGTGTTACGAGATGTTCTCACTTTTTATACGTATATACTTCTAATTAATATATTTAATTCATATTTAAAATATGACAGAGCGTCTGTTCTGAATAATTCCAACTTCACAATAAGAATGTGTTCTCCTAATAATAAAGTTGTATCAATGTGTCCAAAATTTAATAAAAATAAATTGATAATTCTGGCGTCTGCTGTCAGATTACTCAAAGGTATGTATTAATATTAAAAAGGTAACATGCAGGTTCAAAAATTATATCGTCGCTGTAGCATAGTTGGATAATGCACCTTCTCCGGTTTGGAAAGAGATCCAGGTTCGAATCCCGGTAGCGCAACAACAATATTTTTCAATAGAATTTGATTTTATATGTATATCTTTCTTACTTACTTACTTGCTTACTTACCATCACGCCGTTTCCCCGCGGGGGATAGGCAGAGAGGATAGAGCGCCACACTCTTCTGTCCTGACGCACAATTCTCGCCTCATAATACATCTTCTCATACAAGCTCGCCGATTGTTGAGGCTTCTAACAGAACCGTCCTCCATTATCTGGTTTACCTGGTCGTGCCGAGTCTTCCGCGGACGTCCTCTATCTCTGGTGCCGTCAACACTCGCGTCATATATCTTTCTTACCATTCTCTCCTCGTTCATCCGTTCCATATGACCGAACCACCTGAGTGATCCTTTCTTAATCTTACTCACTATACTAACTGTATATCTTTCTAATTAATATATTTAATATAGATCTGTTTTGTGTCTAGGGCATTGTACTCTTTAAATATAAGATCTGACGGACATCTAAAGGGACGACCTTAAGAATTGTCTTTCGTTCTCTTTTAGCCAATTTTAATATCATTATTTAGGAGGACACATTCTTATCGTGAAGTTGTAAATACTAAATTAATGTATTAATTATAAATATATACATGTAAAATCCACCTTCCTCATTTTGGAAAGAGATCCAGGTTCGAATCCCGGTGGCGCAACAACAATACTTTTCGATAAAATTTGATTTTATACGTATATCTTTCTAATTAATACATTATATACAGATTTGTTTTATGCCTTGGGCATTGTACTCTTTAAATATAAGATCTGATGAACATCTAAAGGGACCAATTCTAATATCGTTTTGCAGCTCCTCCCCAGACTAAAATACCACAGCGATCTTAAAAGTTAATACTCGAATATACATTGTAACCCTTTACGAAAGTAGATTAGTTTTCTTATTCGTTTACCTTGATCTTAAAATGATATTACTGGAGAACTGGGGGGGCTATGTATCCGAATACAAAAATAACTTAAAATTTTTTCTTTTTTGAGATGTCTCAGTTTTGATGCAAACGTGCGATACGTTCCAGTTATGGTGACGAATTAACTATCAATTGCAATCGTAATATTGTCCCATATAAGCGAGCTCCGTCGCGAAAACTGCATGCAGTAGCGAAATTATTATCGCAATTGTGCAATGTGAACGAGTAGCAACACGGCAAGTGTGAGAGAGCACGGGCGGCACGTGCCAGAAAAGTGCACGCTTATAGAAATACACGTTTGAGAATTATTTTTAATTTTAACCTTTGCTATACAGTGATGGAAAAAAAATATTTTTATTAAGAAGAACACATTCTTATTGTGAAGTTGTAATTATTCAGAACAGACGCTCTGTGATATTTTAAATACTAATTAAATATATTAATTATAAATATATATCCATATAAAATCAATTTGTTGTTGCGCTACCGGGATTCGAACCTGGACCTCTATTTCCAATCCGGGGAAGCGCACTACCATTGCGCTATAACGCCAGTATTTTTCTTGACAAATTTTCGAAACTATATGTTACATTTTTCAAATGAATACACCTGTCGTTCCATTATTTGAAAGCCGTCCACATTATTTTTACAGAATCTCAAATACCTCTGAGTAAACCGACTGCAGACGCCAGAATTATCAATTCATAACATATAGGTTCGAAAATTTTGTCAAGAAAAATACTGGCGTTATAGCACAATGGTAGTGCACTTCCCCGGATTGGAAATAGAGATCCAGGTTCGAATCCCGGTGACGCAAAAACAATATTTTTCGACAAAATTTATAATTAATTCATTAATTTAGTATTTATTTTTACGAACGACTTACATGCTTACTCTTCTGCCTCATCCACATTCATACATGCTCGTCTCTCTTTAAGTGATCTATTCTTAATCTCACTCTCTACACTAAGATCAGCTTTATATTATTTCCTTATTTCTTCATTATTTTCTCTTATTTCAGTCTATTTTCGTTTCTTTTCTGGCAGCTCCAAGTCCAACTAACTTACATTTGTGTCAGCACCGAGACTCCATTGTGTGCCGCTAGTTTTGCCTCAGTTGACAAGTTCCCGTTAGCTATATTTCCATTCAATGCGCCGTTCACTTTATTACCTGCAGTCACCCTCCTTTCCGTTTCTATCAAACATTCTTCCCAAATACACAAACTCATCTACTTGTTACAAATATTCATCACCTACAAGCATTGATACAAAATTAGAGGGAGCATTGGTTGCAGATCGTGCTAGTGCATCATAACAAATGTTAGTTCAAGAGGTAATTTATATGGGCACGCTGATCGTAAACGCTGTTGATAATAGGCAGACAGTTCCAAGAAGAGGGATAACATCCCGTGGACTGTATAAATTAAAATTATAGTTAATGACAGATGGATTTGGCCTGACTTGATCATGGTCCTGGATTGGACGTCAAGTTTCATCTCCATCTGACTCGCAGTGCGTACTAGGCCTAAGCGGAAGAAAAGACAGCACACAGACAGAGACACCAAAGAAGTAATTAAAATTATGTTAATTCACCCTCTTGTCTTTACTAGAAATAGACGTCAGAAAAATATATCGTTGGATAAGGGTGTTACATATCAATGCATCAATTATACAACAAATCCAATTACAGCAACCCCTGTCTACAGCAGTGAACAAAAGATTATCTAGACCAACAGGCATTTATAATTGCATCTAGCTCAGCTGTGAGGGGATGTGTGGAGGTGCATTACGAGCCGAGTTCCATCTGATTGAGGCCACCATATATCAACACTAACACGAAGAAAATAAGAAAAAGTATAATGTATACTAAAATTATAAAGATATATATATACATATTGTTGTAGCGCTACCGGGATTCGAACCTGGATCACTTTACAAACCGGCGAAGGTGCATTATCCAACTATGCTACAGCGGCGATATTTTTAGCGACAAATTTTCGAACCTATATGTTACCTTTTTGATATTAATACATTGTGTCCAAAATTTAATAATAATGAATTGATAATTCTGACGTCTGCTGTCAGATCACTCAAAGGTATTTGAGATTCCGTAAAAATAAGGTAGATGGCTCTTTCAAATAACGGAACGATTAAATGTATTCATATCAAAAGGTTGCTACATATGCTACAGCAACATTATTATTTTTGATGACAAATTTTCGAACCTACATATGTAGTTTTTCAAATTTCATTATTTGTTTTTACGGAATCTCAAATACTTTTGAGCAAACGGATTTGTGGTCGGAAAATGCACTTTCCACGGTTTGGAAAGAGATCCTGGTTCGAATCCCGGTGGCGCAACAACAATATTTTTCGATAAAATTGATTTCACATGTATATCTTTCTAATTAATATATTTAATTAGTATTTAAAATATGACAGAGTGTCTGTTCTGAATAATTACAACTTCACAATAAGAATATGTTCTTCTAATAATATAATGAATACTGTTGCGTACAAGCAAAGATGCCGGAAGAATTCAGGATACGGAAGGAGTAATCCAGATTCTGCAGACATCTCCAAAATGTGGACTGTATTTTTTTCATAATTTCTTTTTAGGTTTCGACACATTATAGACGCGACGTCTCAATTTAGTGTAACATTGTAATCGTTTAATCGGCTCAAGGTCGCCAATCGACTCATCGGCGGCGCGCCGGGAGGGGAAGGAAATGGGGGCGGAAGGCACAGTGCATTATTTTCGTTCAAAATAAATATGTATTTACACATATAAATGTATGTTTCAAACGTATAGTCTAATCGCAATATTAAAAAAAAAAAAAAAGTTAGATTTATTCGCGTCTCGGAGACCCGAGATCCTTGTTTGAGGGTTAATCTATTCCTCAATGATGACAGCTGTGACCTCGTCTGTCTCCAGATCGGAAAAAGCGTCAGTCGTGCAGAAGTCGACCGGCTGCGGCACTACCGCTATTCGCATACGTCCAATAACAAATAACACTTCCAAAATGAAATTCAGTGTTGCAAGGCTAAAGGATGTATTTCATTCGCCGGTGATTTATTCGAATTTCGAACGTTTCCCGACATCTTGAATACGATCCGCCCGCCTGACAGTTGGATGTCACATTGTTCATGTATACCGAATAATTTTAACATATTTCAGAAAGCTGGCTACGAGATGAGCCCGATTTGGTTTGCTAATCGGCCGCTCGGGGTGCCTCCGTCGCGTCCGCCATTTTAAAACATTTAAATGTCACTTTGACGTTTGAGGCTCGGTATATTTTTGTCGCGCGACTTCTGCTTAAGTATTAGGCTTGTAAATAGTATGAGAATCCAGTCATAACAATTGCCACTGCGTTTTTATTTTGTATGGACAGTGGAGAACCACTTTATTAGTTTTATTGTGATTTATACTGTATTTTAATCTAGCACTGTGCGCCCGGCTTATTGGTCACATTTTTTATCATATATATATATAACTCTTATAGATATTCTAATAACGAACTAAACAATATGCATTCAAATTGCAAGATTCCCTTTTAGTTACACTCGAAATCGTGAAATGTGAATATGACGTATTTAAAAGTTGTTGATTAAATCTCAAACTTCACGAGCTACACCGTCATCTGAAGCCGCCACTGAGACGGAACAGTTTTCAACATGTATCATTTTATACCAGCAGTATCGATCGGCATCGACTGCTTTGAGCAGATGGGACCTCATATTGTAGAACGTGGAGAAATGAAAGAGTCTCCTTGAGAAGACCGAGGTCCGTCCAGATGATGAATGAGGAAAACGGACAAGGTGCTTAAAATGACAAGGCATGTTCTAAAAAACCTTTGTATATTTTTTTCTTTTCAAATAAATACAAAGTGACATCTAAAATGTAGATATAAAGGTTGACATATTCTAAAATAATATAAATGTGTGTATTTTAATGACATACTCTGTTTAAATTAATAACATATATAACAATAAACAAGCGACAAGATGTTAACATTAATTATTTCCATAAATAATTTAAATTTGATGTCAAAGAAATAGAGAAAAAAAGAGCATAAATAATAATTTAGAATTTTTTTATAAAGAAGCAACACAATAAATAACTTATTTGAAGCTATACTAACTAAACTATGAGTAGTTTAATGTAGATATAATAGATAGTATTAAATAATAGTCGAAAAATGATTTTGATGACGCACTTTTTATGTTGGACACTTGGTTATAATCGAAATGCAAACTCAACCTTTGCGACTGCAAATCGTTTTAATACAATACGAAATATGAAAAATAAAAGTCTATTGTTAATTTGGAAAAGAATTTATTTCAATTTGGAAAAGAATTGTTAACAAAAATTGAAAATAGTCAACGATGTAACTTTGAAAGGATGTTTTGAAATGATTAAATAATAAATATGATTTATTTAAATTACATCTCTTTACGAGTGTGATTTACACGTGTTGGTCACGATAAAACGAGCGCTTCCGAAGGGTAATTCGGAAATCTTCGTTGAATTCGACTGATTTTATACATTAATATATTATTATGGTAATATCGACACATCTTCGAGAACCGGTCATGGCACAGTGGGCTAACACGCTATGGCACAGATTCTTGGGGTGAATTTAATTTTTATCGAGATACAGACCGATAATTTAAATTATTAAATAATTACCTTATTATTTCAAATATTATAAGACCGTGTCTAATTGTATATTACGGTACAAGTTTTTTTTTTTATAATAAATTATGTTTTTTACATTGAAAAATAGGATTTACGAAAACACCAGCCATGGCAGCGGTATTGAATTAGATATGCAAGTATTTAGAATGTGAAAAACTTTACATTTTTAGGACGTGTACTTGTCTTCTGAAATGTGTAGATGTTTAGCTAGTAAAATATGATATATATAGATGAAATATGACGGAACTAATAATGCTGGAGTAGCTCAGCTGGGAGTAAGCAGTGTGCCAGGAATCACTAGAAGAGTCAGAAAAATAAATAGGGGGATAATAGCAAACCCTTGTATAAGACATACAATGACATTATCTACAACAAAGAGGTATTAGATTACATCACCTAAATTCACCTGAAAGGTTAAAAATATCATTATTAAATATGGCCTATTAGACTGCAGATACAATTCAAATATAGCCTATTAGACTGCAGATACAATTCAAATATGGCCTATTAGTCTGCAGATACAATTCAAAAGGGTTGATAAAATTATCGGAGCAATGTGAGTGATACGACAAAGATTATATACGAGGAAGTCTAGCTAAGAAGAGCTCGATTTAAAATAGATGATAATTTGTTTCGAAAATAGCTTCAGAAAGAGCCGTACATTTGAATTTGATTCCAAATCCAGGAGTTGGAGATTACCGAAACTCGTGATCAGAGAAATAGTTGAGGGAGATGACGGTCTACTGCAAGATGGTTAGACCAAATAAACAAGTAAACAGGGTCCTGTTTGAATGCGGCTGAAGATCGGAAGGAAATTTCAAATATATGACGCAGAAGAAAGTAAATTATACAGAAGCATGTCTCAATAGACTGCTCACGACACGGTATTATCCATTAGATATACAGGTTCAACAAGTAGGTTGGTACGAGTGGAAGAGCGTGATGAAAAATGACAGCAGTGATACTCAGACTGGCCGGTCGAAAATTGATCTTGTCAGAGTTGGAAACTGAATAATAAATAGAACGATGGATTTAAATGTATATTGGCACACGATACGAATACAAGAATGCCTATAAATACCTAACTATATAATAATTTAATTTTTTCCACCTCTACTATAATAATTACAGGTCCCGCGCTGTGGGGTCTGTGGGGTCTGTCGTCTCTCAGTAAATGAGTCGGGTATTTTTCGATTGAACAGAATTCTTCCTCCTTTATAAAACCTCTCTATAAAAAATAAGTTAACTCTTCGGATTGCTCCTCAGCGCTTCCTCGGGGTGAACGTGAGTCCGAACGTGTCCGGGGGGAGAGCTATGCAAGCCGTGTAGGTCTTGATGCTCTCTGGATTTTTGCAGGAGACGTCGAAGTTCTGCAGGATCGTCGCCAGGCTGACGAGGCTGTACCGCATGAGCAGCCCCTGGCCTAGACACGTTCTCTTGCCGATGCTGAACGGCATGAAGTGAGTCAAGTTCTTCTTGAGTGTGACGATTTCGTTCTTGGACGTCTTCGCGTCTTGGATGATTTCTGTTTGGTTGTTTTCCAGACGGTTTATTTTGGTGCAGTCTTCGTTTTCCGATTCGACGCCGGAGTCGTGGTCGGAGCCTCGTCTCTCGCTTTTGACGTCGACGTACACCCTGTCTAGAAATCTTTCCGGGTCGAATTTGGTCGGCTCTGACCACAGACTTTCGTCCATGTTGATTTTGTAATTGTTGATTATGATCACGGTGCCTTTTTCTACGCCATAACCATCTATCGACGCGTCTTCTGTGGCTACGTGAGGAACGATCGGAGATGACTGGTATCTGAGAGTTTCTTTAACGGTCGCCGTGGTGTACGGAAGGTATTCTGAATCAGCTACAGTAACAGGCCTTTCTCCTCCGGTAAGGTTATCTATTTCGTATCTGATCTTCATCGCGACTTCGGGATGTTTCACAATCAGACCCAACATCAGCATTATCGTGTTTCCAACAGCAGAACTGCCTCCCAAGAAATCTTCCAGCGTGAACAGAATAGCGTCCCTCGTGAACGTACCCGAGTCGTGTTTCAGCGTCTTCAACAGCGCGTCCGTGAAGTCCTTTTCAGTTTCATCGTCATCCAAGTTGACTTCTCTGTTGTTGATGATCCTCGTCAAGATGAAGTTCCTGATGTAGTGCGACCAGTCGGCCAGCTTCTTCATGTGAGAGCTGTAGAAGGGCAAGAGCCAGGGGAGGAAGTCGACTGCGTAGCCTTGGTTGATCTCCCAGAAGATGTTGTCGAACAGCTGTGTGACTTTTTGGAATTCCGCGTCTTGAGTATCGAAGCGAACGGAGCACATGTACTGGCTGAAGATGTTCAAGCAGGTCGACATTATTATGGGCTTGATGTTCAGATCCACTCCATTCGCGTTGGCTTCGATTGACTGCGTTTTGATTGTCTGAACGAACTCGTTCATCTCCAGGGATCCGACTTCCGAGATCAGCTTGTTGATGTTGGAGTAGGGCTTGGGGTCGCAGTGTCTCCTGGCGATGTTTCTTCTTCTAATCTGAAGGTTGCACCAGTCGCATAGAGCCAGCGCTGTGGACAATAGGAAACAACAATACTATTAGTTCACGTGGAAATAAAACGCGTATTACACACGAAATAGTTTAAAGGGTGTTATTTTAGAGGTTTGACAGCTGATTTGTGCTCAGTTTAGTTTGCCATTTGCCATAAATATACGTATGCTAGAACAACGCTTGCAAATTGGTTCAGTTCGCGAAACTTACTGTGCGCTACGTCTATTTTACGGTTGACATGATCGAATTATTCGTGGTGATATTCATACGTACTAGAGTCAAGTGGTGATCTGATTTCTTACACTGATGCACGCTGTTTACAAGCTTTTAAGTACTGATATTAAATCTAGCTGTATAGTTTGAAACGCATTACATTCTAAGCGACACTGGATTTTATTATAACGTTTGTTTATAAGATGGCTTATATCGATAGATATCGGAAAGATAAAGATTCCAAATATTTTTTTCTACTAGCGGTTGGCGAATAATATTTGAGTCACCCGCGCCCTGGGTGCATAAGGCACGACTGGTACATGAGCCAACCGCGGGGAATGGGTTAAGTAATGTTTAACCAATCCATTATCTACGACAGTCGACTGTCAGTATCATTATGGTTGTTTCACACTTGCTTAAACGGCCAGGTCTGTGAGACTGTGGCCCGAACGAATGTGTCTTTGATATCTCTAAAGGTTTTCAATTTTGAAATGAAATATGCATTGTAAAACGAACGAACTTTGAGCTGTCATCTCACAGTTTTTCTATGGTCGCACTGTCAAATCGTTTATTTAAACGCGATCTCAGCTTTTAAAAGCTGCCTCGGATCCGAAAGAGCAGCGAAGGACAAAGCGTCATTTCGTAATGAACGCTTCGCGAAATGCACGTATGTTAGCAGGTAACAACGGTTGGCCCGCTCCCGATGCAGGTCGAGATCGCTTCGCACTTCAAACAGCACAACAAAGTGTGGTTAAGTTGTTATTTAAACTGTTATTGAACTATACTCAATGAACTACACGAAGTGAGTGGCAAACTCTTTCGTCTCTATACATATTCAGTCGATTCTGCGCGTTGTTGAGTGAGAGCTTCGTTGCAGGCAATCGAGTTATTTACTAGTGTATGTGAATACGGTGTGAAAAGCGTCAGCACGATTCAAAACGTCCGAACTTCGAAGGGTGAGCATAAATAACTGGTTCACTGAAGTACTTCGTACAGTGTGGACACATCGCTACTAAAGAGCGACTGTCCAAAACAACAGACAGTTCTATTTTACTAGAACACATTCCAATTGTGAAGTTGTAATTATTCAGAACACAGCTCTGCGATATTTTAAATATTAAATTAAATGTATTCATTAGAAAGATATATATATATAAAATCAATTATTGTTGCGCCACCGGGATTCGAACCTTTCAAAACCGGGCAAGATGCATTATCCAACTATGCTAAAGCGACGATATTTTTAGCGACAAATTTTCGAACCTTTTCATATGAATACATTTAATCGTTCCGTTATTTGAAAGAGCCATCTGCCTTATTTTTACGGAATCTCAAATACCTTTGAGTGATCTGACAGCAGACGCCAGAATTATCAATTCATTTTTATTAAATTTTGGACACACTGATACAACTTTATTATTAGGAGAACACATTCTTATCGTGAAGTTGGAATTATTCAGAACATAGGTCTGTGATATTTTAAATACTAATTAAATCTATTCATTAGAAAGATATACATATAAAATCAATTTTATCAAAATTTGCTCTACCGGGATTCGAACCTGGATCTCTTTTCAAACCGGGGAAGGTTCATTATCCAACTATGCTACAGCGACAGCGCTTTTGACGACAAATTTTCGAACCCATATCGTTCCATTATTTGAAAGAGCCATCTATCTTATTTTTACAGAATCTCAAATACGTTTGAGTAAACCGATAGCAGAATTAACAATTCATTTTTATTAAAGTTTGGACACATTAATACTACGTTATTTATTAAAATGTATTAATTGATATTGATAATTGATAAAAGGTAACGTAGTTGGATAATGCATCTTCCCCGGTTTGGAAAGGTTCGAACCCCGGTGGCGCAACAACAATATTTTTCGATAAAATTGATTTTATATGTATATATTTCTAATTAATATTTAATTTGATTTTATATTGTAGACATACATAAGAACTCGACTATATCCTGCACCTGATCGAGGAAGAGAGACATGCTATCTGTGGCGACAGGTGGCATCACCAAACATCAGCGTGGATTCCCAAGGAAATTATTCAAATCCCGGCCGTTTTACATATTGTCGATAAACTAGATCGATTCCAAAAGAGCCGCCGCCGCCGATACGGATCCCGTCGCAACTTTCACTAGTGCAGCGCCGCGTTGCGTCACTTGGGGGGAAATTACAAAACATGGTGCACACATAAGCCTTCCTTGTATGTACTCTAATATATACAAGATTAAAGTCTTTTTTTTTACTATAAATTAGCTTTTATATATTTAGATTTGAGTGTTTATGAGATTGAGATGTATTCGAGAAGGAGAAAAGCTAAATACTTGGAGGTGATGAATAGTTGGAACAAGTAGATGAGTTTGTGTGTCTGGGGAGTATGTTTGATAGAAACGGAAAGACATAAGCACTCCTATATATACTATATATAATATAAACAAGATTAAAGTTTTTTCTTTTACTAAAACTCATCTTTTATATATTTAGTCAGTTTCATTTTATTATTAGGAGAACGCATTCTTATTGTGAAGTTGGAAGTATTCAGAACAGACGCTCTGTGATATTTTAAATACTAATTATAAATATATACATATAAAATCAAAATTCAATAAAAATGAATGATTACTCAAAGGTATTTGGGATTCTGTAAAAATAATGTAAACGTATGACAGATGTATTAATTTGAAAAAGTGTAACATATAGGTTCGAAAATTTGTCATGAAAAGTACTGGCGCTATCACACAATTGGTAGCGTTCTTTCCCTTATTGGAAATAGAGATCCAGGTAACGCATAAACAATATTTTTCAACAAAATTGATTTTATATGTATATATATAATTAATACATTTAAAGTTTCACTACACCCTGTATATATTTAATATACGTGTATTAGATTATATTTTTTGTATTATTAATAATTAAAAGTTATTAAGGAAAACACATTCTTATTGTGAAGTTGTAATTATTCAGTACATAGGACTGTGATATTTTAAATACTAATTTAATGTATTAATTATATATATATATATATATATATATATATAAACGGGGCAGGCAATAAATAAAAATATAAAGTTATTTCCATATGTCCAGAACGTATTTTGACAAAAAGCTTCCTTGGGCGAGTTTCAAAATGCCGGCCTAACAAAACACCGCCCCGATTTAGAGGGCGGCCGATTTATGGAGATGGTTGTGTATATATTTAAAACATCATCTTCACCCAAGTTACTAGTTAATCTTTTCTGTGACAACGAAGATTCTAACTGACATTTTTTTTAAATCGATTCAATTCTGACATAATTTTTTTCTTCGCTATCTACGTAACAGAAATATATTTTTAAAAAAAATGCGTGACGTAGTTACGCAGAAAACAGCTGAGACAGCAGTTCGGAACAACTGCGTCCGTAAAATATTATTAGTGTTGGAACATAATTATTAACTAAGAAACATACCAAAATATAAATACCCATCATTACCTTGTAAGCACTTAAAATTATATAGCCGTCCCTTTGCAACAGATTTCATATCGATACAAATTCGTTGAATTTAAAATGGTTAGATGATAATGTCCTCATAAGGCGAAACGCGTCGAGTAGAACTAAAAAAACACGAATTTTTATTTTTATATTCATATATTATAACTATATGATATGCAAAATATTTTTTTTCCGTATAGATATAATTATGATTGTAAAAATCATGTATCTTGATATTAACCCTTCCCATGCCGTGCAGTAATACTGGTCTACCGCAATATATCACAAGGCAAATAGTTTGTATATTTGGGAAGTATGTTTGATAGAAACGGAAGTGCCGAGAATGATATCGAAAGGAGGGTGACTGCAGGAAATAAAGTGAACGGCGCTTTGAATGGAATAATATCTAACGGGAATTTGTCAACCGAGGCAAAACTAGCGATGCACAATGGAATCCTGGTATAGAAGTGAGGCCTGGAGTTGGCAGAAAAGGAACGAAAGTAGACTGAATGCAGTGGAAATGAGATCACTTAGACGTATTTGTGGCAAATCTATTTATGACAGAGTAAAGTATGAAGAAATAAGGAAATAATGTAAAGCTGATGTTAGTGTAGTGAGTAAGATTAAAAAAGAGTCACTCGGGTGGTTCGGTCACGTGGAACGGATGAATGAGGAGAGAATGGTGAGAAAGATGTATGACACAATTGTTGATGGCACCAGAAATAGAGGGCGTCCAGGCACGACCAGGTGAATCAGATAATGGAGGATGGTTCTGTTAGAAGCCTCAACAATCGGCGAGCTTGTATGACAAGATGTATTATGAATGTGGACGAGGCGAGAATTGTGCGTCAGGACAGAAGGATGTGGCGCTCTATCCTCCCGCAGGGAAACGGCGTGATGGTAAGTAAGTAAGTAAGTACACACAAAACATAATATTCATATTTTAGTTAAAAATTTATAGCGAAAAACCGATTACGTATGCGAATCTAACAAAAATAGTTGTTTTTCTATTTTATCACTTGTAAGACAGAATGACAGATAAGCGAATTGCTCCGAATTATAATATTATATTAATCTTTTTTAATTCTCAATATTTAGAATCTTTTTATGGTATTCGACAATTTTAAAACCACTTAAGCTGATGAAAGCATTTTTTCACATTTTAGAGGTTAAAACAATTCTACGTATCTTACGGTAACACGAGTTGACAGCGTGGCTGCGTTCGGGTATTTTATATCACGGTATGGTAAAGGTTAAATACGATTGCAGGTGCAGAGTTAATTTTGTAGTTTCATCATAATTGATGGATATAAATGAAACAATGTTATTACTCTACTTGAGTTTATTAGCACTACTCGTTATTTCATTTATATCCATCTTTTTTCTTCTGAGATGACGTTCATATCAAATCTAGGATAGGTTACAGGGTTTTAAGATGTGAAACACTGCAGAAACCTTCACATCATCATCTGTGTCGGTCCCTCATGACTGAGGATCACGATCTTCATGAACTCCAACCCTTTTGACTGTGCTCCTTTTAGAACAGTCACAGTTGGTCGGTCCAAGAGGTGTGGGATCTTCCTCTGATCTCTGTCCTCCGACAAGCTTCTCCCTTCTTGCAAGATGCCCAAAAAATGGAAGGATTCATCCCAGGCTTGATGTTCAGTTTCTGCAGAATGGAGACATCGCACGTGTCTCTTCCTTCTCACTCTCGCTTTCAGGGTCCATGACTTCACACCATTTAACAATACAGAAACCTCCACCAAAAACGAAAAATAACGCACTTGGAACCAAATACCACATGTTCTGAGGTACGGGAGTGAATCGTAGCTACAAGTGGTCTCAGACAATAACGACATTTGATTTCAACACATTACTACCCGACATAACTGTCTTTGACATCTTCTTTCTTCACATTAAACTCTCCTCCCAATGTTAACGATTTAGTCCACTTCGATTTTTACCCAATTTCCGCGGTCTCGGTCCCGTACCAGAAGCGATCTCTTCCTCCAGAAGGTCACCCAGTTGCCATTTGATTACTGTGGACTTACAGGCAGTCTCCCCGTCAGTACCATCGAAGAGGGTTGATCAAGGCTTCGACTCGCTCGGATCCACCACGCCTCATCCAATCTTCCGTTAACGATGTATTTTCCTTCCTCCTCGAGTAGATGGCGCACTGTGTCCTAGCGCATTATTCGAAATGTCACAATATGTCGAGGATTCATTAGATAAACAAATTAATAGATACGTAGCTTAAACACGAAGACGTAGGACAGCAGATAAACTAGAAAAATGACTGAGTGGAAGCAGAAATGTGAATTGACCAAAGAGATGTTGCAAGCGATATTGCGGACCAGATACGAAACGTTGTACAATGTAGAAACTATCTCCCTATACCCAAAGTACGAGCTTTTTCTAAGGTTTTTTTGGACGAGTTGAAGTTGAAATATTGAACTGATAGTACGGCAGGCTGTGAAAATTGCGAGAATTATTAATGACAGAATTATAACGAAATGTGTGTTCGGTTTTCTCGCTACCGTGCGCAACAGCGGAATACGCGTTCTGAAGCTAAAAGAAAAATCCTTAAAGGAGTACTAAATTAATATATTAATTATAAATATACACATATAAAATCAATTTTGTCGAAAAATATTGTTTTTACGTCATCGGGATTCGAACCTGGATCTCTATTTCCAATCCGGGGAAGTACACTACCGATTGTGTTATAGCGCAAGTATTTTTCATGACTACATGTATATGTTACACTTTTTCAAGTTAATACACCTGTCGTTCCATTATTTGAAAGCCATCTACATTATTACAAATACCTTAATTAATAAGGCTGATAGCTTTTTAAATATGAATTAAATTAGAAAGATATACATATAAAATCAATTTTATCGAAAGATATTGTTGTTGCGCCACCAGGATTCGAACCTGGATCTCTTTCCTAACCGGGGAACGTGCATTATCCAACTATGCTATAGCGACAATATTTTTAGCGACCAATTTTCGAACCTACATATTACATACATTTAATTGAAAGAGCCATCTACCTTATTGTTACGGAATCTCAAATACCTTTGAGTGATCTGACAGCAGACGCCAGAATTATCAATTCATTTTTATTAAATTTTGATTTTATATGTATATCTTTGTAATTAATATATGATTTATTCGAAACGGGGTGATGGTAAGTAAATAAGCGATGATATGTAAAAAATATTTTTATTAGATTCTTTATCATTATTATTTGTTTTAACTTTGAGTTGTGACCGCCGAAATATTTGTCGGAGAAGTTTATTTTTTTTTGTCCACGCAGTATACGAACGCACGCTGGACGTGCGTCATTTGTACTTTGGCACGAGCTTCCATTTAACCTAAATAAACGATTTACTTACGGCGAACGTTGGTGCAGCCGAAGCACATTTCGCTTGGCCCATAATTCCGATAGCGCACTCGACCTTTGATTTCATATTTCACAATGTAAGCAAATATTTTATTAATTAACACTACTGAATTTGAGGTCTGAGACTCGGTAAAGGAGGCAGAATCAGAAAACACGACCCACCTGTGAAATACTCCTTTAAGTATTATAATCAATTGAGGAGAACACATTCTTATTGTGAAGTTATAATTATTCAATAAGTATGTACATATAAAATCAATTTTCGTCGAAAAATATTGTTTTTACGTCACCGGAATTCGAACCTGGATCTCTATTTCCAATCCGGGGAAGTGCACTACCAATTGTGTTATAGCGCCGGTATTTTTCATAACTACATATACATGTTGCACTTTTTCAAATGAATACACCTGTCGTTCCATTATTTGAAAGCCATCTATATTATTTTTACAGAATCTCATTAATTTAGTATTTAAAATATCGCAGACCGTCTGTTCTGAATAATTCCAACTCCACAATAAGAATGTGTTCTCCTAATAATAAAGTTGTATCAATGTGTCCAAAATTTAATAAAAATGAATTGATAATTCTGGCGGCTGCTGTCAGATCGCTCAAAGGTATTTGAGATTCCGTAAAAGTAAGGTAGATGGCTCTTTCAAATAATAGTACAATTAAATGTATGTAATATGTAGGTTCGAAAATTGGTCGCTAAAATATTGTCGTTGTAGCATAGTTGGATAATGCACGTTCCCCGGTTAGGAAAAAGATCCAGGTTCGAATCCTGGTGGCGCAACAATAATATTTTTCGATAAAATTGTTTTTATATGTATATCTTTCTAATTTAATTCATATTTAAAAAGCTATCAGCCTAATTAATGAATGTACATTATATATTTATTGCGACTGGTTTCGGAGAATACGCTCCGTCACTGGAAAAGATTTCAATATGATAAAGGGTAATGATTATAAAACAGCGGTTGGAACAAAAATGCTCAAAGTGTCGGGGACATGACGCGTATAGCTGATGTGAGCTTGTGGAGTCAAAATATTGGACAAATTTCTAAATGCATATCTAAATTCATAATTGTATTCAGTGGCTTTTATTTTTGAAAAATCAGGCGGTATGAAGGAATGACGCTATATGAGGAAGTTCACTTGGTTCTTAAAACCAAGAGAAGCGATGTGATTGGCTTTTGTCAGTTATATCTTAAAGTTACGATTAAAGTAGATGCGACAAAACACATTCTTATTCAGAACATAGATCTGCGATATTCTAAATACTTATTAAGTATATTAGTTAGTCTATCCCTTCCTCTTGTACGATTCACTCACGTTGATTTGCAACAATATTTCGTGTTATATTTTCTTACTGAGGATTGTCTCATATGTGATATATATCTTCTGTTTAAGGGTCAACATATTGAGATCTTCCAACATTGCAATACTGACAATTGTTCGTTAGCCAAAAATAATGTGAACACCGCTAAGTTAAATACTATAAGGGTATTAATTAGAAAGATATACATATAAAATCAATTTTTTTGTTGTTTAAAATGCAATTGTGATCGCAGTCACAGTTTCCGATCACTGATGTTATCGAATATCAATCACTATCACACCGGAGAGTCAGGAGTAGCATTTTTCCTCATCACTAGTTTCTAACAACTGACTTTTTAGTATTCTAAATAATGCAATATTATATGTCTTTAAATGTCTTTAAAAAAAGTTCACTTGACGCGAATGTCGAGGTCATGACTCAATTTAGACGCCATTGAAAAAAAAAACGCACCCTGTAGATAGATCCTATCTACAGGATGAACAAAGAATTCTTCAAATTCTTAGGCCATCAGCCGCGAAAAGGAGATTATCTTGGGTGCAAGTTTCACAAGGTGGACAGTCTCTGGAGTCAGCTGTGAGGGCGACCCAGGACCGAGTCTCGTCTGATTGAGGCCACTGTATGTCAGCACTGACATGGAGGAGGAAGAAGAAAAAGAAGAAGAAGTAAACAATTGCTTTAAATAATTTAAAAAAAAAATCAGATTCTCATTGCGATGATATATATATGCTGTTCCAGGGAAAAATTAATTATCAAATTTGGTCCATAGATGGCGATGGTGTAGTGGCACTCGTCTACATATTAACCCTTTCTAAACCATGCAGTGACACAGGTCTACCATCATAATTAAACCTGTAATATTTCTGTAAATACACGCAGTACAAAATTCATATTTTAGATAATCCTAAAGAAGATATTAGCGCTCAGGAATGACTCAATTATAAAAAGGGAATCGTTCTAAAACAATTATTTTTCCTTTCAATCTGTTGTACAATGAATACGTTGGTAAAAATACAATTTGTGATATGAAAGACAGAGATCACACACTATTTTCACAGTGAAAAGGACAAGAAACATACAAATATAATTGTCTCTTTCTCACTAATTAAATGAAGAGAGATAAGAAGGAAGGACACATTGTATAGGACTTCATGAATACTTTAAATTATATTATTAATCATTATTTCATAACTGAATGCACAATATTTAGAATAAATCGTACCATTTAAGCTAATAAAAACATTTTTTCTATCTGTTTTTACTGTAACACGAGTTGACAGCGTGGCTGCGTTCGGGTATTTTATATCATGGTATGGGAAAGGTTAATAACTACTATTAATATGGAATATCGGACACAAAGCTCCGTAACTATAAAATTCAACTACATATTTAAGTACAAGCAAAACGAAAAAGGAGAAAAGATTCAATATGGTTATTAGTAGTTAATATTAATGAATGCTCCAAATTATATTATTAATCATTATTTCTAAATTGTACGCTCAATATTTAGAGTAAATTCGTGCCATTAAAGCCATTTAACCTAGTAAAAATATTTTTTCTAACTGTTATTTACCGTGACACGAGTTGACAGCGTGGCTGCGTTCGTGTATTTTATGTCGTGGTATGATAAAGGTTAACATATATACAACTTTTAAAAATTTGATTTGGTGAGAATGTTCACATTTATATAAAGTGAGATATCTGTTATTAGTTTATAATGTAATAATATTTTTTATTTATTAACCACTGAATTGAGTTTATATACATCAACCGGTTTCGAAAAATACAATTTTCTTACATTTATATTCTAATATTATTCTTACTTTCTAATATGACATTCTGAAGAAGAAAATAGTATTTTTGGAAAAGTAGATAAATAATTAATGTTAATAAAACAAAGATAAAAAATAAAAAATATGAATTTTAACCACAAAGTTAATATTGATAATTTTAAAAATGTAATCGTTTAATGGAGGTAAAAGAAGCAGTTGGATGCGAGGATACCATGTGTCGCCGAGGGATCCAGGAATTTTTCAATCAAAGTGGACTATTTTGGTTTAATATGTATTGTAAAAAAAACCCACCCTTGTCGCTTTTGCTTGCCGGAATCGCAATATTAATTAGGGGAAGGTCGAACGCTTCTATCGTAATATATTAATTAATATCCCTAATTATACAGATTCGTATCTGTTAATTCTTCTAGACTTGATAGTATAATATGTTCTTCATACGATATAGAAGTTAATTGTGCAAAGAATATGACAAGGTCAAATCGAATATGATGCGAGGGGTGCAGTGGAATCTATAAAAAAACTAGAAAAATATACAGAATAAATCTATCTATGGAAAAAATATTTAGCTGTTACCGGGATTCGAACTTGCACCTCTTCCTGTCCGAGGAAAAACACGTTACTATTCACTACGCCAACCGATTGCGACAAATTTAAAAATTATATCTGTGTATTTTTATAAGTTGATCGCAAGTTAGTTCTATTTTCATAGCACGAGCGTTTAGCTTAGTTTGAAAATAGTGAGAATATTGATGCGACATGTATTCCGCGTACGCATACCAATTAAAAAAAAAAAAAAATCACATAATGTACAGGGTGGTTCCAAAAAAATTAAAAAATTTCGTAAAATGTGATATAATTACTTTAAAATTAGTTTAACAATATCGACAATAGTTTAAATAGTTTGCTAGTTTACTTACTTACTTGTTTATCTTTGATTATTAATTTTTTCATTGTTTATATTTAGTTTTTTTCAAATTGTCGCCTGGAATGGCAAAAATCACTGCAGAAGACCGGGGTGCTAGGAAAATGATCAAATAGTTTTAAAACTAAGCCTGGAGTATGGCTAGACATTACAGCAGAACGGAGCTCCATCTCACACGGCCAGAAATACAATCAACTTTCATCTCACCGAACAGGGCAGATTTAAACCCACCAGATGATGCAATATAGGGGGTGTTCTGACAATTTTTGATTAACTAAATATTGTGCAAAAAATATATATATATATGTTTTGAAATAACTCGTATGTTACGAGATGTTCTCACTTTGACAATTTTTTTTTTGCTAAATATCGAAACGCAGTAAGTGTAATTTATTAATTTAAAAGATTATTCGACCCCAGTTACAATGGAATATAACATTTGATACAGTCCATTGCAATCTGGTGCAATTTTACTAATAAGACGTTAATCTTTCGTTGGTGCTGCATCTTGCAGGGACGCAGGCAGTGCCGGCCCTAGCCTTCGTGGCGTCTTCGGACGAATTTTTCTGGGCGCCCCCACCCTTGATTTCAAAAAAACACGGTGTATGTTCAACTATTCTTTCAGATTGCGCTGATGATAAGGTGGAGAGCGTTGTGTTACACATGTCTCTCAAGTTTCGCTTCCAGTTTCCGAATCTTCACCGAGGTGATCCTTTTTTAACGGCACCCATTGTGACACTGCAGAATTAGCCGCCATTGTCCAGGGCAACACTTCAGCGGACACGTTCGTGATGATATTTATCTATATGATGTTCATCTTATTTTTTTTTGTATTATGTGTTTTTGTGTCTTTCTCTGTTTTTTTTTATTTCGGCGTATTCGGCGCCCCGGCTCGCTCGGCGCCCCGGTTCGCTTAGCGCCCCGGTTCGCTCAGCGCCCCGGCTCGCTCGGCGCCTTCCGCACCCCTGATAAGCCTGAATGTTATGAATTGATAACTTCGGATCGTCCCTTACATTTTCATTTTCTTATAGCTCCCTCAGATAGTTGATTTTGTCGACCATAAAATTCACGAAGAACGCGTTGTTCTAATAGGTTGTAATGCGAAACGCCATATGGTAAAATAGCAGACTATACTGCATACAAATATGAAAGACAGCTGTCAAAATTAGCTAACGCAAGAGTTTGAAATACCGATAGATTGAAACAGACGGAAGAAACTTACAGTTTTGTCTGTCGTCCCCGAAGAGCTTGTTGTATCTGATGAAATCTGGCCTGCCGCCGAAGAATTTGCCGTTCTGCATCAGCACACTCCTGATCTGCTTCACACTACTGACCACGACACATTTGGACGAGCCCAGGGTGATGCCGTAGACGTCACCGTACACCTCGGCCAGCTCGGTGAATTTGACGAACGGACTCCGGCCGGAGTCCATCAGGTACGACGAGCCGATGACGGGGAGCGCCAGCGGCCCCGGCGCCCGCGGCAGACCCTTCCTCGGCCTCCTCGACGCCAGGTAGGCCAGCGCCGCGACCAGCGCCAGAGACAGGACAATCGGTATTATCATTTTTCAATATTTGACGAATGTGCGAGTGTATCAGAAATTTTTTTTCGCTGAATTTCTTTCGTAATGGACAGATACGTCACACTTGGTTCCGGTGATGATGCGAGCAAAACTAGCTCGAATTTTGGTGAGTAAGTAGTTTTGCAATATCGATGTTGCTGAGTTGAAATTTTACTCACTGTCGCGGCTGAACTCCTCGGAGGAACTAAGTGTCGTTCGGAGGAAGCAGAGCTTATATACCCCCGGTCGGCCGGGCGATTTGCATGAACGGCTCGGGATCGACTTACTGATATACATCTGAATAGACGCAGACGACAATGGGACATAATTTTGAATGTTTGTAGAACAGGAACCGAAATGCGGAGAAATGCGGTTGAATTGTACCGTTATCGTAGTCTGGAATAATAGACGCCAATTTAGATTAAACAGTGAGAATTTTGCCGTGCGGCGTCTTCAGATGTGCTGCTATTGAAGACCGGCGACTTCCGTTGAAGCTGGCAAACTTTAGAGTTTAGACCCGCTTCTGCACAATCTAAATTCAGTTGAAAGCTGATGTCAGTACAGCGAGTAAGATTAAAAAAGGGTCACTCAGGTGGTTCGGTCATATGGAACGGATGAGCGAGGAGAGAATGGTAAGAAAGATATATGATGCGAGTGTTAATAGCACCAGAAATAAAGGACGTCCACGGAAGGCTCGGCACGACCAGGTAAACCAGATGATTCTGTTAGAAGCCTCAACAATCGGTGAGCTTGTACGAGAAGATGTTTGAATGTGGATGAGGCGAGAATTGTGCGTCAGGACAGAAGAGTGTGGGGCTCTATCCTCTCTGCCTACCCCCGCGGAGAAACGGCGTGATGGTAAGTAAGTAAGTAAGTAAGTACTTCTCAATACCGTGATTTTGAACTCAGAGATAAGCTTGACATTTTGACTTTGAAAGAAACGAAAACCTTATCCTAATATAATGAGTAAGATTAAGAAAGAATTCCTTTTAATTTTGTATCAATTCTTGGAGGTGATGAATGTTTGGAACAAGTAGATGAGTTTGTGTATTTGGGAAGTGTGTTTGATAGAAACGGAAAGGAGGGTGACTGCAGGAAACAAAGTGAACGGCGCTTTGAATGGAATTATATCTAACGGGAATTTGTCAGCCGATTCAAGACTAGCTGTACCGACAAAGATGTGCTGGAGCTGGCAGAAGAGTAACGAAAGTAGACTGAATGGCGTATATGTGGCAGATCTATTTATAAAAGAGTAAAAAATGAAGAAATAAGGAAATAATGTATAGCTGATACTAGTATAGTGAATAAGATTAAGAATGGATCACTTGAGGAGAGAACGGTAAGAAAGATATATGACGCAAGTGTTGATGACACCAGAAATTGAAGTTGGCACGACCAGGTCAACAGGATCGTCATGTTAGAAGCCTTAACAATCGGCGAGCTTGCATAAGAATGTGTCAGGATAGAAGAGTGTGACGCTCTATCCTCTCTGCCTACCCCCGCGGGGAAACGGCGTGATGGTAAGTTGGTACGTTAATCAGGCGAAAAATAACATTTTTTTTTCAAATTTAACAGCTGCTGAGAGGATTCTAAATCACCCAAATAACAAATTACAATGACATTTATCTTTAAGGCATGGAGTGTACGCGGGAACTGTCTTCAATTCGGGAGCAAATTTCGAAGCAGAATAAAATATATCACATCGATGTCCCTTCTATGTATGGATAAATAATTAGTGAAGAGAAAAAATGCTATTTTGGACTCACTACTGTGATTGTGATTTGATATTCGATAATAGCAGTGATTGAAAACTTGGAACAAGTAGATGAGTTTGTGTATTTGGGAAGTATGTTTGATAGAAACGGAAAGGAGGGTGACTGCAGGGAGCAAAGTGAACGGCGCTTTGAATAGAATTATATCAGCGGTCCACAATGGAGTGAGTCCTGGACCTGGCAGAAGAGGAACGAAAATAGACTGAATGCAGTTGAAATGAGATCACTTAGGTGTATTTGTGACAAATCTATTAATGACAGAGTAAAGAATGAAGAAATAAGGAAAGAATGTAAAGCTGATGTTAGTATAGTGAGTAAGATTAAAAAAGGATCACTCAGGTGGTTCGGTCATATGGAACGGATGAACGAGGAGAGAATGGTAAGAAAGATGTAGCAAGTATTGATGGCGCCAGAAATAGAGGACGTCCGCGAAAGACTCGGCACGACCAGGTGAACCAGATAACGGAGGATGGTTCTGTTAGAAGCCTCAACAATCGGCGCGCTTGTACGAGAAGATGTATGAATGTGGATGAGGCGAGAATTGTGTGTCAGAACAGAAGAGTGTTGCGTTCTATCCTCTAAGTAATGAAACTGTGACTGGGTTCACAATAAATAAATAAACATAATTTTGAGCGTATTTACTTATATTATACAAAACATGTTCGAGCGTGTATAATTAATATACAGGATGGTTCAAAAAAAAGTGAGAACATTTCGTAAAATGTGATATAATTACATGAAAATTAGTTTAACTATATCAACAATAGCTTCAATATTACCTATTTATCTTTGATTATTAATTTACCCATTGTTTATATTTGTTTTTTTTTCAAATTGTCGCCCGGATTGACGAAAATCACCGCAGAATACCGTTTGGTCGGAAAACGATCAAATAATTTCAATACAAAGCGTGGAGTGTGGCTAGACGTAACAGCAGAACGGAGCTCCATCTCGCACAGCCAGAAATACAATCAACCTTCTCCGTCGTGAGATTGTTAATTTCATCGAGCCGGGCGTGCGGCCACCAAACAGGACAGATTTAAACCCAGTTTGGGGTGTTTTGATGATGTCTGATTAGCTAAATATTGTGCTTAAAAAAAAATGACATTAAGAATTATAATTAATTATATTACATTTTGAAATAACTCTTATATTACTAGAGGTTCTCACTTTTTTGGCCCACCCCACTGGTTGTAACCTTTATTGCAATAAATTCAGTGTAATCGTGTAAATACCCAGTTGTGCTAAACTACTGCCGTTGATATTTTGGATGTGTATAACCAAGCAGTCGACTAATATTTAACCCTTTTTTTTTGGCCACCCTGTACATCGAATTTAATATCGTCACAAAAAATAATATTTTCGTTTCATGTGCGCGCGCGCCGAATCACAGTTCAATCACTGATAGTGAGTGTGACTCAAAGATATCACGGTTCGTGATTTTGAGTTTATCACTATAAGCAATCTATTGTGCAATATATATATATATATATATAAATTTCTATCTGAAATGGTCAAGCAACCACACCTCCGTGTGGTATTCTACGAATACGAATATTGTATGTTACAAAGGCCCGTTTCAGATCCCTGCTGCACTCCGCGAGCTGGCGGTAGCGCGCCGCACATCGCGCGGTGGCGCCAGCACCTCGGACGCATGTAGCCTATTTTTCACCATTTGAATAATTTTTCGGACGACGTGTTTATCTACCGCGGTGTTTGACCTAATTTTCCTGGAAGTCGGTCCGTAAAGAAGTTCGACTGAATGATGAATTATGCATCGGTCAGAGGAATCGGTCAGATCATTGCACGCAGAGGCAGCTGCTCCCGGATCCAGGTCCAGCTCCAAAATAATTCCCCAAGACTGTCGAATATGCATGAACTAACGGGAATTCCTCGTTTTAATATTTTTTTCAATAGCACCGCGACTTTTTTTAAATATTTGACTAGATTAAATGATGTGTGTAGAATGCGTCTCGTCCCGCAAGTAATGTTCCGAACCCCTCTCCTATATGTATAGGGTCTTTTAATAGGGACGCTCAAAATTTGTTAGGTTATAGCAGCCATGTTGTTAAAGTGACATCTGTCAAATTTACTGTCAATTGTTAAGTAGTATACGGCAAATCACCACGGAAAGTTGAACAACGTGTGCAAATCATCAAATTTTGAGGGCAATTTGACAATCGATTTGAGGGCACGGTTATCTGGCGCGACGGTGACGCGAACTGGCCACAGAGATCGTGCGATTTAACGCCTTTAGACTTCTTCCTTTGAGGCTATCTTAAATCGCAAGTCTTTACGAATAAGCCGCAAACAATTGACCCCCTCAAAGTCAACATAACAAACGCCATCCAGCAAATTTAGCCAGATTTATGCGATAAAGTCATAGAAAATTGGACCTCCCAAATATGCCACCGAACAAAGCCGCAGCGGATATTCGAACAACGTTATATTCCACACTTAATGCCATAAAATATACTTTCAAATGAAAGAAAAATTGAGTGAATATCTCGCACACGACCTGTTTAACTTACATTTTAAAATCGAGCGTCCTCGTTGAAAGACCCTTTTGACATATTATAATAAACATAATAATTATTTAACAAGAGACTCTAATAATGAAAATCCACTAAAAATATTTGGATACAAAGTATGTTCAGATGAAAGAAGGAAAAGGGTGGGGAGGTTGCAACTAAAGTTGCGCTAAAGCGAGAGCAACGCGAGTTTTTATAAGTAGACTGAATGGCCACAGTTCAGATTGTGGAGGTTCGTAAGAAGAAGCCTTTGACCTAATAAGGCTAACGTTGAACAAGTCAATTTCTATTATTGTAGTATCTATTCATTTACTGGTCTGCGCCCTGGACGTTTGAACAGAACTTGTGGATCTACAAAAGAATCTTCAAAATAAGCTGGATGTTGAAAGAAACTGTCTTCTTGTTCACAGTGCACTTGTACGTGGCTCTACACACCTTAAACTACTTCTCAACAGTCACTTGTCATAACGGGGCACCAATCACTGTGTACACCAGCCTGAGATGAAAATCATCTCTGTACTCCGTCTTCGAGTCCATCTTCGAGTCCATCTTCGTCATCAGAACGCTCGCCACCAAAGAACCGCTTCAGATGAAAGAAAATATGTAAATCACTTGGCGCCAAGTCATATATCAGTTGGTTTCATGTTTCATGGTCACTCACAGTCGACGGGCCGATCTGTTGTCTTGAACATTTCAACCGCTCACTGCGAGATGGCCGCACGTTGCATGTGGTGAGTCAGCAGACGAAGGAAACCGTTGCGCTTGCGCAACATCGCAACTGCAAAGCTAAAAATTGATAATCTGTATTATTCCTTCTATCATTCTTTATATATTTTTTTAAATAGTTAACCCTCAACTAACAGAATACATATTGGGACCATATAGGTCCGAAACCCAAGCAACCAATCAGCAGACAACATGCATCGCGACGGACACTGCCCGAGCAGCTAGCGACCACTTCTCCGCAGATTTTCCTTTACAAGTTTCAGTGTCGCATCAACAAAACCTTCTGACACAATCACGAGTCGATCATATTCTACAACTCACAACCCTTACAAGAAGTTATGACTTAAGCATAAAGGATGAGATGCGAATGGTAATCTGCCACCGTAGCCGTTTTACTGAGTGCTGAGTCTGTTTATTCAAAATGAATGCATACAGTAAAAGAAGAACTGGTTGAACATGAATATTCTTACTATTTTCAAACTAAGCTAAACGCTTGTGACTAAGTTCATGGAGCCAGATCACTATATCACTAGGCGAGTATCACTGGCTGCGTTCAGCAGTATCGACCGTTGCTCGGGACGACTCACCGTACTGTATTATTTACAAATCTTACTGAGTTTTCGTCGAATGTCACGAGAGAGATTTCATAATTGATTTTTATTTTACTAAATATATTTATTTGCTACTTCAATATTAGAAAAATTTCTTTTCATATAAGTAACAAGACAAAACACTGTTCTGAATTTGTCAATCACGTTTTGGAAACGAACCATTCTTTTGACATTAACGATGACCTATTAAGAATTGAAAGGAATCTCGGATATTTCCGGGATTTATTAAAGTGTGGGTCTCCCGCTGGGGGTTGCTGGGATGGGCTAGAGAGACCTAATGTAGCATTCATTTGTCTCTCCCTCGCACTCTTGCGACCTGAATTTTTGCCGGACTGTAACCGAGTTCCGCGACTGAAACACATGAATGTGACGTCTACCCTCCCCTTTTGGGGGGGTGTGTGATTTCTACAGCTTCTTGACAACAAGTCTCTCATATTGTACAGGGATGGTTCTGGTACGACGATATCGGAGCCAACCTATGATGATATGACTGAATGTAATAAAATAAATTTAAAAAAATAAATAAGGGTTTAGAAATTATACATATAAATACTAGGAGTTTACAAATCTTTTTTTTTGCAAACAGTCACCTTATAAATTTGTTTTTCACTTATATTTTTGTTTTTATTTATGCTTGTATTTTTAATTTTATTATACATTGTTTCCTGAAGAAGATACCAAAGGTATGCGAAACATGTTGATTCTATAAAGGAGCGCTAGAAGGGGGGGACCTATCGTTTCCCGGAACCGTTATAGAAGTTTTCAACTTCCGATGATATGGTTATACTGGCGCCATCTATAAAAGGGATGAGAAAGCTTTTACATATATGTGAAACATATCCCAGTGGACACAATACTTCGTACAGTGCCAGCAAGTCGGTCATAGTGGCGTTCTAATGTGGACAAGGGGCAGATTATATCCCTCCCGTGTGGCTGATGAAGATGGACAAGACGATGATGATATAGAACGGCAGACGAGACAGTTGACTCACTGTCACGGCGTTTCTACAGATGCAGTGAGGAGCTGAAGAGCATCCTGTTTAAATACTTCCTGCGAGCTCTGCTCGGAATACAAGCGAGTGACGTACAATTCATACAGAACACTGTTCGGATTGGCGCGTTATTGCGGCGCATCTACAAGGTCGTATACGTGGATTCGTTCCGCTTCTGAGACATCGAGTTGCCGGCGTAAAGCTGCGGCTGGACTCTCTGGTGCGAGCGGCGCTTTCGTGGAAAGCTGGTTCCCTGACCAGAGAATAGCTACATACACAACAATGGTCGCGACTGAATATAGTAATTATATATGTAATATCTATATTTTGTGTGTATATATGTGTGAACCATTTATATATTAATATTTTCCTTGGTTTTCTTTTTCATAGCATTATATTTATTTCATAACCTTAATGTAGAACATAATATAGAACATAATGTAGAACATATGTAGGGTTAAAAAAAAAAAAAAACTTGATAACCCTGGGATAAACACATCATATCGGTTCCACACACAAAAAAACAAAAACTAATGTACTTACTTATTTACTTACCATCACACCGTTTCCCCGCGTTGGTAGGCAGAGAGTACAGAGCACCACAGTCCTCTGTCCTGACACACAATTCTCGCCTAATCCACATTCATACATCTTCTCATACAAGCTCGCCGATTATTGAGGGTTCTAACAGGACCGTCTGGTTTACCCGGTCGTGCCAAGTCTTTCGCGGAAGTTCTCTAGTTATTAAGTTGTGCCACACGTACATCTTTATTACGATGTGTCACAATTTAACGAACAGAGACTTTCATTAACATGTTGATTTATCAATGAATAATGGTTTAAACAAAGTGTAATATTTTATTAATTGAGAGCACGCGTCTCTCACCGGCCACCACTGCTCTGCAGGTGATCCTTCCAGAAATTAATTCAGTCGCCCTTTGGGCAAGTTGACACACCGACAGATTGAATCATATTTTTTTATTCCGACCCTCGTAAATTATTTCGGGTGAAAATTATAATTTTTGATTATTCGTGCGTTACGGTTGTTTTGCATTTAAAAAATGTTCACGTTTCGTATGCGGCGCGTCGTTGTAACATCAAAACGTTGTATTCGGCGTTTTTTTGATTTAGTGAAGCGGAGGCTATTATCGCACGGAGCCCAATATTCCGTGTGTATTCTATCCATTAAACCTTATTATTATTATAAATATGAATTAAATATATTAATTAGAAAGATATATATCTATTTGCATCATTTTTCGACAAATTTTCGAACCTACTTGTTACCTTTTTGATATTAATATCATCATTTGAAAGAGCCATCTACCTTATTTTTACGGAATTTCAAATACCTTTGAGTAATCTGACAGCAGACGCCAGAATTATCAACTCATTTTTATTAAATTTTGGACACATTGATACAACTTTATTATTAAGGAGAACACATTCTTATTGTGAAGTTGTAATTATACTATGTTCTCCTAATAAACCTTATTATACCTGTTCTTTTGCATTTCGACACGAAACGGTCAACGTCTGTGTTTCTTTTAACGCTCGAGAGTAGCGCCGTACGTAAAATCCGATAGATCACCACTGATTTTCCTGGTTTATAATGATGTTCACGCGCGTGTGTGTGTGTGTGTGAATATTGCCGCCCTTTTTTTATTACATTCCGCGCTTCGACCAGTCCAGCAGTCGAAATAAACCACCAGTGAAGAAGACAACCCGACTGAAAGAAAGAGAGCAAAATTAACGGAAATCTGAGAACCAGCTATCGAAGGCATTTACATATACAGTAATAATACTTTAAATATGAATTAAATATATTAATTATAAAGGTATATAAATATATAAAATCAAAATTGTTGTTGCACTACCGGGATTCGAACCTGAATCTCTTTCCTAACAGGGGAAGGTGCAATATTTTTCAACAAATTTTCGAACCTACATGTTACCTTTTTGATATTAATACATTATTTGAAAGAGCCATCTGCCTTATTTTTACGGAATCTCAAATACCTTTGAGTGACCTGATAGCAGACGCCAGAATTATCAATTCATTTTCGTTGTAGCATAGTTGGATAATGCACCTTTCCCGGTTTGGAAATCAGTATTTAAAATATGACAGAGCGTCTGTTCTGAATAATTACAACTTCACAATAAGAATGTGTTCTTCTAGTAATAAAAATATGCGATTTTAAGGTTCCTATGCCGTACATAATTATCAGATTACATTCGTTATTGTCCCTAGCACAAGCTTTGTCAGGGCATATTAAATAATAACGAACGACGAAGCCGATTGGAGTGTAAAAAAATTCGTTATTTTATACAAAATGTTTGTGTTTGATTTAATACAATATGTCAGACCACAAAGTGATAGGTTGGTAAGAGAACTATCAAACAAAGGTTTATATTAATTATAAATTTACCGATACATTGCTTGAACAATATTCATTTTAAGATATACGAGTATACAGGGTGGTGATAATATAATTTTTTTGAACACCCCTATTGCATCTTCTGGTGGGTTTATATGTTGGCCCGTTCGGTGGCCATACGCCTGGCTCGATGGAATTAACATTCTCAAAGTTGATTGTATTTCTGGCTGTGTGAGATGGAGCTCCGTCCTGCTGTGATGTCTTGCTATACTCCTACTATACACTAGCGCCCCAACGTTTTTCAATTGTCAAATTTTTGATCAGAATACGGCCTTCTGCGGTGATTTTTGTCATTCCGGTCAAACAAATAACTAATTTTGTTCTATTAATGTTCTCACTTTTTTTTGGGGCCACCCTGTATGTAATAATTAATATTTCATTTTTGGAAAAATTAAAACTCAACCCCACTCGGTTTGGCCACAAGCTATGACAGAATACTGTCACTTTTGTATGTGTGCATCAGATGAGCGGTGGAGGTCGTGGGTTACAAGCGGCCGTCACTGGAGGAACGGGGCTCTTTTCCATCGTTCAGTAATCAAAATCTATTATTGTACATTGTATAAATACGTTGTTTTTAATAAATTATCATTGTTACGCATATCTACCGAGTTTCACTAACAAGGACAACTCAATAAGAGGATTGAACTCCAAGGGAATCTGGTGGTAATTACAAATATACCACACTGGCGCAGTCACATTGGATAGTTACCACACAAGGCGATCACGCTTTTGGCCTGATTTACACAACAGATATTGATGACATATTGGGTACAACATTTCGCTGACGCTGCTCGACGCGCCTCGTTATCGGGAACGCGAAATTTGACCTGATTAAAAATTAATTGTAATACTTAATTATAAAGACATACAATTAATTATTTTCGACCCTAAAACATCAACGGTTGTGGAGATGAAAGAAATCCAGTTAAACGTAAACTAGAGAACGTAATGCGTCAATAGCAGTTAAAAACGTTTGGAATTGAACACATATCGAACCTAGCTAAACGAATAAGAAAACTAATCTCCTTTTTTAAAGGAATACCATGTATAGTTGATTACAAACTTTTAAGATCGGCGCACTTTGCACTGCGCTACTCCTTCATTAATTATGCTATTATAGTTTGGGGAGGAGCAGCAAAAACAATATCGGAGTCAATTCTCGAAAAAACAATTCTCAAGGTAATAATTGGTCGTCTCTTTAGATATCCATCTGATCTTATATTCAAAGAGTACAATGTGCTAGATATAAGACAAATCTTTATGTTGAGACTCGTTCAATATTTCCATGCTAACAACAACTCTCCTCAAGCAATAAACCACGGACACAACACAAGACAAACAACAAACGTCTACACACCAGTTCCGAGAGCAACAACCACATTTTATCAAAGATTCTACATGTTCCTAGCTCCGAAACTGTACAACACACTTAATACTAACTGAAAATAATAAGATTACACAAATATGGACCCAATCAGGTAGAGATGAATCAGAAGCATGGCTATCCAACATTCTAATATAATTCATATAATACCTTCACTAATAATTCACTAGTCCTACAACACTCCCACTACATATATTTTTACTTTTTTATACATATTTGTAATTCTCTTTCTATTCCTGTCGATAAATAACACCACAATAGCACGAAAAAAAACTGGCTACTTTAACACAGACTTCAGACTAGCAAAGTAGCCAGGACAACGCTGTATATATCAGAGGTGAAGTCTACTCCACCCCACACAATAAACTATGTACTATGTATGTTTATTATGTATTCAACTATATTAAAACAAAAATATGAATGTCAAAGATTAAAAAATATTAAAACGTAAAGACTTATGGGACAACCCATATCAAATTTTTGAATCTACATGTTACACTATTCAAATTAATAGATCTATCGTTCCATCATTTGAAAGAGCCATTTACTTTATTTTTACAGAATCTCAAATACCTTTGAGTGTGGTGCCGAGGAGAAGACCCTTGACCATGTCTTTTTTGCCTGTCCGTTGCGGATTGCAGGTTTTTTTATACAGTAATCTCGTCAATGGTGATATTCAACTCCCGGTTAACTTGTGTCATCTACTTTCTCTCAACTCGCCACATTTAATCTTATATAATAGCAAATTTCTCGAACGGCAATATAATATACTTACTTATTAAACTTACCATCACGCCGTTTCCCCGCGGGGGTAGGCATAGAGGATAGAGCGCCACACTCTTCTGTCCTGACACACAATTCTCGCCTCATCCACATTCATACATCTTCTCATACAAGCTCGCCGATTGTTGAGACTTCTAACAGAACCATCCTCCATTATCTGATTCACCTGGTCGTGCCTGGACGTCCTCTATTTCTGGTGCCATCAACAATTGTGTCATACATCTTTCTCACCATTCTCTCGTCCGTTCCATGTGACCGAACCACCTGAGTGATCCTTTTTTAATCTTGCTCACTGTACTAACATCAGCTTTACATTCTTTCCTTATTTCTTCATTCTTTACTCTGTCATAAATAGATTTGCCTAAGTACGTCTAAGTGATCTCATTTCCACTGCATTCAGTCTTCTTTCGTTCCTTTTCTGCCAGCTCCAGGGCTCACTTCCATTCATACATCAGTGTCAATATAATATAATATTCCCTAAGTTGTGCTTTTTTCTATAAAATAATGTTGTAACTTGATTAATGGTGGATTACATATTTAAAAGAAGAAGAATAAATACCTTTGAGTAAACCGATAGCGGACTAACTAGATAACTAACTGTAAACCCCTAGTATTTGTATGTATAATTTCTAGACCCTTATTCATATCAATGGTGGTTTGTTTCCAAAAGGTGATGGAAAAATTCTGAATAGTTATCTCAAGTGCTCCTTAATTCTAATATCAAAATTTCTGTATTACCTATACAATTTTTTTTTTTTTTTTAATATTGTCCTTATCCTTGTTATTTAATATGTAATTATTTAATTTGTTATTTTATATATTTAATACTGTAGAAGTGAAAATATATTTGTCTGATTTTGCATTCTAATAAATTTTTTTTTGCTTTAATTGTATGGTAAATTAAGGTACAGTAGTTGAAGACAGATATGTCATCAAAAACAAAAAAAAAGATTGAGATTTCCCACCCGCACAGTCCAGCCTAACTATCTACCGAATGAACTCCATCGTGTCACCCATACCCGAATAAATTCTTTATGTAAAACAAGATCTGTTCCGTTACTGATTTGGTTCGCATTCCTGGGTGGACGGTATCTAAATCCAGTCAAACCACCGGTAAGGTACTGCGTTGATCTGATATTGCAGACCTCTATAATATTCGTTTCTTCCATAAGAACGTAGAAGTACTAAATTTATGGAGAAAGGGGAGAAGGTTAAGATATGCTATGAAATGTAAAAATTAATATTGACAATAATAATGTACTTAGTATACAAACATCTCCTCTCCTTTCACCGAAACCTCCCTCTCTCATACTGCCACCGTTCCTACCCCCAATTTAGACAATAGTCTATCAATAGTTTATTACCGACGATGGCGCAGTAAGTGTTGTGTGAAGTAAATGACGTTGTGTTTTATTTTTGTAAAAGCTTTTCCTCATTCTTCACAAGAAACGCATTTATCACCGAGTCTCACCTATAACTCAGCCTTCCGAGGGTCTTTGGTGAGGGTCACCACAGTCGATTCTCTTGTCAACCTCATTTTCTTAGTCTCTCGGTCCTAACGGGACTGTGTACCAGGGAAACGGGCCCAGTTCAATCAGATGCAGAACGCGACATGTGCTATCAGATTCTGAATTTTCTCATTCAAATATTGAACTAGATACACACGAAATGTGGAGACTCCATTGTAGTGCAAATCGTCTGTAGTCTGATTTCATAACGAGCCTCGAGCCCGAAAGACTGAGCATCCGACCTGGTCGGCATACCACCCTGACCTGATCGAGGATGACCGATGTTCTCCTACCGAACGTATCGTTCACAGTGCCTCTCGCATGATACCTGCTCTGCCGACTCCCCGAGTGCATCCCTAATAAACCGTAGCGCCAAATTTATTATTCAGACTTGACAAAATACGGAAAGACTGCAATGTTTCCGAAACAACGAAGGTCAAGATTGCACAGATATGTCATAATCCTTTTCGCGAGTGTGAAAATTGTAGATACCCCGCGACGCTTGTACTAGTGGTGGAGAGGAATCTATCAATTAACCATTGTTAATTATCCGCCAGACGAAAAGTAAGTCCCTTCCTTTCTTCTTCATAATTCCACCATAAGTTCTGGGTGGAAGACGCGCGAATGTCTCCATTCTTACTTACTTACCATCACGCCGTTTCTACGCGGGGGTAGGCAGAGAGTGTAGGGCGCCACACTCTTCTGTCCCGACACACAATTCTCGCCTCATCCACATTCATAACACATCTTGTTGAGGCTTTTAACGGAACCATCCTCCATTATCTGGTTTACCTGGTCGTGCCAAATCTTCCGCGGACGTCCTCTATTTCTGGTGCTATCAACACATGCGTCGTATATCTTTCTTACCATTTTCTCCTCATTCATCCATTCCACATATCAGTGAGTGATCTCATTTCCACTGCATTCAGTCTACTTTTGTTCCTTTTCTGCCAGCTCCGGGCCTCACTTCCATACATCCGTGTCGGTACCAGGATTCCATTGCGCACCGCAAGTCTCGCCTCGGTTGACAAATTCCCGTTAGATATAATTCCATTCAAAGCGCCGTTCACTTTGTTTCCCGCAGTCACCCTCCTTTAGATATACTCTCAACCATTTACCGTGTGCTATTGAGACTATTCCTTCAATTTTTCGACACTTCTCTGGTGACTGCCTTGAGAAGAACATAGTCAAGTGGACGGGCAGGCATGGAGTCACGATCCTCGGTCACGAGGAGAGTCATAGGTTGATAAACATGTACAGCATCAATCTGCAATACTAATGTTAGTTATATTACGAACTAGAAGATGCAATGAGTGGTAGCGAGAGATTCAAAAAATCAAGGCTCGATATGACGAGCCGCAGGGCCTTTGAAAAAGCGAATACCCCAGTGGAAGCGACCAAGAGGCAGACCAAGATATAAAGCAAGATGAAGGATGAGAGTCACTGGAAAGCACTTACATCCTGCGATCTAGAGAAAGGTGCATTACCAACTATGCTACAGCGACATAATGTAGATGGCTTTCAAATAATGAAACAATTGTTAAAAATAGTATCGCTGAAGTATAGTCGGTAATGCACCTTCCCCGGATTGGAAAAGAGATCCAGGTTCGAATCCCGGTAGCGCAACTGTAATTTTTTTCGATAAAATTGATTTTATACGTATATCTCTCTAATTAATACATTTAATTTGTATTTATAATAATAATAATGCGTTTATTCCGGCGTGAACAGGTTTTTTTTTAACCCGCTTCGCCATACAGATAATACATATTGTGTTATACATTAAGGTTATGAAATATATATAATGCTATGAAAAATAAAACCAAGAAAAGTTAATAAGAAGGAAAAAGTTCACACATATATACACACAAAATATAAATAGTTGTTGTGTATGTAGTTATTCTCTAGGTGCTGCCATTCTCTGGTCAGGGAACCAGCTTTCCACGAGAGCGCCGCTCGCACCAGAGAGTCCAGCCGCAGCTTTACGCCGGCAACTCGATGTCTCAGAAGCGGAACGAATCCACGTATACGACCTTGTAGATGCGCCGCAATAACGCGCCAATCCGAACAGTGTTCTGTATTGTTGATACATACTGATGAACTGTACGTCACTCGCTTGTATTCCGAGCAGAGCTCGCAGGAAGTATTTAAACAGGATGCTCTTCAGCTCCTCACTGCATCTGTAGAAACGCCGTGACAGTGAGTCAACTGTCTCGTCTGCCGTTCTATATCATCATCGTCTTGTCCATCTTCATCAGCCACACGGGAGGGATATAATCTGGCCCTTGTCCACATTAGAACGCCACTATGACCGACTTGCTGGCACTGTACGAAATATTGTGTCCACTGGGATATGTTTCACAGATCTGTAAAAGCTTTCTCATCCCCTTCATCCCTACAGTCGTACGCTCAATTCGTCCATGTGCGTATTTAAGAGGATTGGCGACATGCACCCGCCCTGCCTCACCCCAGTGTGCAGGTAAAATATATTTTCTTATATATTATTTTTAAATCTTCATTTCTGATGGACAATGGATTAGCGCCGTCTCGTACCGGACGCGAATATCCTCGCAGCAGGTCCTTCATCACTGAGGATGTCGCTACTCTGTCCTCTTGCGTTTCGCTCCAGTTTCCCGGCGATCTGCCCCGTTTTATCTCTACCGAGAATCAGATTATGATGCGATATATATTAAACTTGGAAATAAACAAGTGTCACCGTGGTGAAAGAATTCTTCGAAATGTTGCGACGATACCGAAAATAACGTAAACAAACTCGCGTTAAAAATGTTCCCTGAAATTGAGTCAATACCGGGGAAATTTCGTCATAGTTTCACCTGCAGTGCTCGTCTGGAGTCGACGACTGGAGCTGGCTCCACCCGGCTTTCCAATAATCTAAAGATGTGGCCAGAAGAAGCGCGACTTCTGGTGACGCGCCACCAGTGGAATGCTACAGTTGACCCGGCCGTGATGTTGGCAATCGATGTGGAGAAGAAATTTTCTCGTTCCATAAAATAATATCGAGAACACATACCATCTGATCATTCGCATTCGTAATCTAAGATTGCGAACACGACTGAAGTTTTTACCTTTATTATTATTATTATTATCCACTTCGATTCCTCACGATTGAGGAGTGTGATCCTCGTGAACCTGCTTGATTAATAGTAGTGAAAATCATTACTAATTTATTCGGGTATGGGTGACTCGTTGGAGCTCCTTGGGTGGGTAGTTAGGGACTTCACCTACGCGCCTACCTCTCACTCTCCACACCTCGTGTTTTGCAACTCCGTGTAAGTGTGTCTCAATCAATTTTTGACGAACGGCTCTTCTCACTAGAAAGTCTGCCGACCGCTGACCTATACTCCACCGTATGATGTTGTATATTTATTATAAAAACTGCTAATTGAACTCGCGTTCGTATCACAATTTTTATTTTATTCAGCCAAGACGCAAACCACTTTACTCGATTTCTACACAATCTAGGCATCGTAGATGGGTATCGCTATGTAAACTTCTTTATTTTGTCTATCCATCTTGAAGGAAGCTGTTCTCTTGCTCGTGAACATTATGTTCCAGGCCGATTTATTCAATGCGCCATTTTGGTTGTGTTCATACTTATCTATTAATATTTTATAATCGTAAAGAATAGTCAATTACAATTTTTTTTGAGCATTTTACATCTCAATAAATAAATATATATAAATATATAATAAAATTAATTGTCTGCCTTGAACTACAGCACCTTAATTTTGCATGCGTATATAAAACAATATCATATGATTTTGACAGCTCTTAAAAGCTGGAGGGTCTAAATTTTTTGTATATTTTGATAATTGCTAATAATCACATTGAATTCACATTTCTTTTTTTTCGTTTTGCATATACTTAAAATATGTTAGGAAGCCCTAGCTTCTAAACCGGGCCCAGGGTGTTAACTAGTTATCTCCAGAGAATGCTCTATACCTGTACCTTTCTTGTCTTCCTCCGCCACAATTTTCTTCAAGCTATCTTCTCTCAACGTGTCCAAAAAATTGTATCGTTCGTCTCAGATAAATGATTAAGAGTCTGTTCTTTAATGTGTAGTTGCTGTAGAATGGAGACATTCGTGCATGTCGATATCCATGGTATGCAAAACACGTGTCTCTTTCTTCTCTCTCTCGTTTTCAAGGTCTACGTTTCCACACCATGGCTGTACCAGACTGATCTCCTTAGATGCCCTGGAAATATCGCTGTCTTATTGTCACTGTCTCCGCGAGGATCCATATTTGGTGACCATATAACAAAGTAAGCACAGCTGACAGACAGTAAGTTCGGTCTTAACTAGCGATGAGAAAAAATGCTACTCTTGACCCACTGATGTGACTGTGATAGAAAACTGTGACTGGTAGAAAACTGGGACTGTGATAGATAACTGTGACTGTGATAGATAACTGTGACTGTGATAGAAAACTGTGACTATGATAGAAAACTGGGACTGCGATAGATAACTGTGACTGTGATAGAAAACTGTGACTGTGATAGAAAACTGTGACTGTGATAGATAACTGTGACTGTGATAGAAAACTATGACTTTGACAGAAAAATATGACTGTGATAGAAAACTGTGACTGTGACTGTGATAGAAAACTATGACTAATAGAAAACTGTGATTGCAATCACAGTTTGTAATATCACTTTAAATAAATTTAAAACATTTTAGCATATTTATTTGTATTATTAAAACTTTATTTTAATGAAGTTAATTAAGTTAAAAAACGTATTCTAGCATAAATAATTAGTAGAAAATTACTGCACACATATACACATACCTACAAAATGTGAAATAAAATTGAGTTACTGGCAAGCCAGCACAAACATAACCAACAAATACAGATTCCGGATCAAGTGATAAACGATTCAAACCATTTAATAATTTAGAATCACGATATTCTCAGATATTCAATCACTGACAGTGAGTGTGACTCAAAGATATCAGTGATTGATTCGTGATTTAGAGCTCGTCACTAGTCTCGACCGTCAACAGTACCACTGCACTACAGAGAAAATGTAAAACATCACAAGAACAATTTATTATTTTTATTTTTTGGTAAAACATCACGAGGACAATTAATTTTTTTATTTTTTAGTAAAACATCACAAGAACAATTTATTATTTTTATTTTTTGGTAAAACATCACAAGGACAATTAATTATTTTTATTTTTTGGTAAAACATCACAAGAACAATTTTATTATTTTTATTAATTACGAAAAGTTTTAGAAAGCAGAAATGTACTGTTACAAAACGCACGTCTCGTTATTATTATTCCGGAAAAATTTCCAACGGCGGCAAATTCAAATTTCGTATATCGAATTCGGAATCCACCGCGATATATTACGCAATTTGCATTTACAAACATCGTTCGTCTCCGAAGCGGTCTCCCCCCCCAGAGATGAGATCCGACGGTCGCCGCGGCGACGGCCGAATGTAATTCGCCGAATTTAAAATCGTTAAGGTGCGTGTCTCCTTCGGTTTTCGTCGAATCGGTGTCGAATGTGAAGCGAAAATGAAATATATCCCCAATTCATAGGACCGTAGAATGTTTCGTTTAATACATGGAATGTGGCGCGCGCTGCGTGTCATGTTGCGGCGTCTTGTTGAAGCCGCAGCTCTTCCACACTAGGGCCATTCAATTGGGGAACGAAGAAGTCAGTAATAGCGGTCTCCATTAGCTGTGACGTTCTGGCCGGCATCATTTTTGAAGAGACAACAGCTTCTTCGTCTCAAGAAGGATGCGTATTATCAATGAGAGTATGCGCGGTGCGAAAACGATCCGTGGTTATTCGAATTACTTGCTCGGATGGACGGTACTCGATTTTCGAAATAAATTTGCACAATTTACAAGCGTTGTTCTGGCGTAAGTCTATTCGTGGTGAAATGGCAAACTAAAGTGAGCAGTTAAATTGCCTGTTGCTGTAGAAAGTGTTGTAAATTCGGAAAACAAAGTTAGCTCTTTAAAAAGAAATCGATCTATTCATCTGATATTCTCCATAGCACTGTATGGAATGAAAACAAAGATTCAGAAATAAAGGAAGAAATATGTTGAATGTGGCGCTGGAGGCGAATTCTATGGGCCGTACGGCGAAGAATAAGAAAGAAACTTAATCTGGAAACATCGCAATTAGTTTAGAATGTGACAGCTAAGCAAAAAATTACACAAAATGTTCTAATATTGATAAATAAAATTAAAAATCGATTATTGGCGTCATCATACATGAATAAAAATATAATTTTGTTTTCCACAAATCTGGCAGGAACACTAAATAGTTTATGCTATAAAGGTCAATGAACTGCCGTCAAATGTGAAGGAAGCATCTGGTCTTGCTACTTTTCGTAAGATTCTTTCCCGCCTTGGACGTGTTGCCAGAAGAAACGAGTCTCATCACACCACCGTCAGCAGTTGAGGTGCAGCGAGCGAGAGAACGATACCCCGCAAGATAGGTAGACCAAATAAAGAACTCCTCTTCAAACGTGGCTCAAGACCGAGAGGTACGGAGATGTTACATATTAAGCATCAAGACCGCCGTATCATTTCTTCGGTGGCGAGTGTCTACGCTTCCAGCGATAAATCTCAATTTAATAAAAATTCGGTATTCATTTTCGAACAATTAAAAAATTCGGCGATCGTTTTCGACGAATTATAAAATTCGGCATTCACTTACGACGAATTGTAAAATTGAGTATTGGTCGAATTGTTCGAAAAAAATTCGGCAGTCGTTTTTCGACGATTTGCAGAATTTCGTTTCAAGTCCGTTCGCGAGCGGGCCACGCGTCAACATTTCAACGCTTTTCGGCGAAATACAAAAATTCGGCGTTCATTTTCGAAAAATTCGGCATTCGATTTTCTAGAATTTCGTTTTTTACGCGAACGGACTACGCATCAACACTTCAATAAATTTTGACGAAATACAAAAATTCGGCGTTCATTTTCGAAAAATTCGGCATTCGACTTTCTAGAATTTCGTTTTTTACGCGAACGGACTACGCATCAACACTTCAATAAATTTTGACGAAATACAAAAATTCGGCGTTCATTTTCGAACAATTCAAAAATTCGGCAGTCGTTTTTCGACGATTTGTCGAATTTCGGTTTGATGCGAGCGGCATCTCGTCCCTGGCGGACAAGAGTGGGAATAGTTTTCATCGCGAACCAAATAGACGAGTGACACACTATTCAGATTTGTGTGGACTGCTTGCATTATTTATCGCCGGTGCGAATACCGAATCGCTCCGGCGGCTGCTTTCCAATACGCCCCGGTAACATTGTATTTCGGCTTATGTAACAGTATTGCGTCGAAACATGCCGATCTCGTCAACAACATATGTTAATAATAATAATAATAATGTGTTTTTCCCAGTTTTGTCAGGTTTTTTTATTTAATTTTTAACCCGATTCGTCACACAGATAATACATATTATGTTCTACATTAAGGTTATGAAATATATATAATGCTATGAAAAAGAAAACCAAGGAAAATATTAATAAACAAAAAAAGCCATTGTATATGTAGCTATTCTGTAGGCGCTGCCGTTCTCTGGTCAGGGAATCAGCTTTCCACGAGAGCGCCGCTCGCACCAGAGAGTCGGCGCTGAGTGCTGAGCTCCAGCCGCAGCTTTACGCCCGCAACTCCATGTCTCAGAAGAGGAACGAATCCATGTATACGACCTTGTAGATGCGCCGCAATAACGCGCCAATCCGAACAGTATTCTGTATGAATTGTGCGTCACTCGCTTGTTGTATTTCGAGCAGAGCTCGCAGATATGCATGCTGGTGAAGAAGGATTTAAACAGGATGCTCTTCAGCTCCTCACCGCGTCGGTAGAAACGGCGTGACAGAATATTTGCACGGACGCTCAGCTGTCTGCCGTTCCACATCACCGTCGTCTGTCCGTCTTCGTGGAATATATGGCAAAGGTATTTGACCTTATTTAATATGTTGTTGGAGACTTGAAACAGAAAATAACAAAAAAAAAATGAATAAAATATGCCAATAAGAACATTGCATGCATTATAAACTCGACAACACGACCGATTCGACTATTTTAGCGTGTGGTGTTTTTGTTTTTCGTGGCATAAGTACTCTGAAAAGTAAATTTGTTAACATATGTCAATGTCATTTTAACGGGACGGTATTGTTTTATTGAATACGTTTTGAATTTTTCATTTTGAATTAAGTTTCTGTTAGTTGTTGGTTAAGTAGAATGAGTACCAAAAACACAAAAAATGAATATTTTTGACATGTCCATCTGTTTGAGTTAAACCGACGAATTGAGGCATGAATTAAACATTTCTATAATATGTATTATGTTTTTATAAAAAGGAACTGGAAGAAGGAAGGAACCGGAACTGAAGAAGGAATCTTTTGAATACTAGAGGGTGACTGCAGGGAACAAAGTGAACGGCGCTTTGAACGGAATTATATCTAACGGGAACTTGTCAACCGAGGCAAAACTAGCGGTGCACAATGGAGCGAGTACTGGACCTGGCAGAAGAGGAACGAAAGTAAACCGAATGCCGAAGTGTATGTGACAGATCCATTTATGACAGAGTAATTATTGAAGAAATAAGGAAAGAACGTAAAGTGTAGTATAGTAAGAGAGATTAAGAAAGGATTACTTAGGTGGTTCGGTCATGTGGAACAGACGAATGAGGACAGAATGGTGAGAAAGATATATGACGCAAGTGTTGATGGCACCAGATATAGAAGAAGACTTGGCACGACCAGTTAAATCAAATGGTGGTGGGTTATTTTCGATTTTTCAACCGTTTTGTGGAACATTTTTTATAGATATTTAATTTTAAATATGATTTAATGAAGTGGCACGATGTGCCGTTATGTTCTGCTAAAAAATTAAAAAATATTACGAATAATGTACGTATTCTCACGCATCAACAGACGCCCTACACAGCCAAAATACAAACATCCACTTATAATTAGCAACAACAAAATTAAAAACCCGAGGATAGGGTCACAAAACTTACAGGTGGGTAACTAATTTATCCCTCAAATAGTTATATTATTGGCATTGTATAGGGGCCGCTAGACGAAAATAAGTCAAAACAAATAACAATATAAGTCTGTACAGTAATTGGACGCATACCTTTTTACTACCCGCCATAAATCTTGACAAAATGCGTTTAAGCATAAGCGCTGAGATTCAATCCTGTAAAAGCGACTGTCTTAGGCCAGTTCTTGAGCATGTTTTCACATTCTTATCAATAACTCGTTTGTATTTCGTCACATAACATTTATTTGCATCTAAAATTATTTGGAAGTGTTTAATAAAAGATTAGCTAGAAGGAAAACAGCATTAAACGAATTCATATTTTCACAAACACCCGGGTCAAATCTGACCCACCACCGCAGAGGATGTGTTAAAAGTCACAATAATCGACGAGTTTGTATGAACGTGGATGACGCGAGAATTGTGTCAGGACAGAAAAGTGTAGCGATCAATCCTCTCTGTCAACCCCCTCGGGGAATCGGCGTGATGGTAAGTAAGGATAAAAATGTACAGATCATAAATTATAAATCAATGCATTCAATTCTAACAATAAAATTTATCATTTTATACTTACACGACAATTTGACACTACAGTGTTTTACAGTTTTCGTGACAAATAAATGAGTGCGATCTTAAGTCTCAAGAGATGTATTTATCTTGATCGATCTTTTTGATATAAAGGCTGTCCAGCGGAAAAATTTCAAGATTAAATTGTAATTGCTCGTATGCCATCAGGGTGAGGTAAGTGGGAGGGGTATTGTTCGACGCGCGTGATTTGCGGATTTGCCAGTCGCAATGAGTCACCGGTCGGGAGCGTACCGCGCGTTCGCGGTTAAGCAATATTTAAAGTGGCTCAAGTTCGACGTGAAATTATGCAATAAGAAAGATTGCAGCCTGTACTGGAATAAAAATATCGAAATATATAGAAAAAGAAACTACAGTCGTTCAAATCGTGCAGTGTCTCAACGAAAATGACTATTCTTTACGTAAAACCTTAGCGAAAACGATGCTGGAACGTTTTGGAACAGCACGAATGCTTGAAAACATATTGTTTACTGACAAAGCACGTTTTCATATAGATGGCTATGTTAATAAACAGAACACGAGATACTGGTGCCCCGAAAATCCGAGGGAACGCCATCAAAAACGTTTGCACTATCTTAAAACGATAGTGTGATGTGCAATTTCTGTTGACGTGTATTGCCGGATGATCGACGAGTATTTGGTACCGCAACTGCAGCTATTTCCCGGGTTCGACAACAGAACACAATTTCAGCAAGACGGGACCACCCCGCAAACAGCTAGAGTTTCATTGGAGAAGCCGAGGGGAATTTTTCCCAATAAATTGATCAGCAAGTACGGAGACATACCCTGGCCACCTCGGTCACCGGAGAGACACTCGGTTTGTGGGGATATCTTAAGTGAGAGTTTCCACAATCTTCAATCTTCACAATTTAGGTCCTACGAGAAAATATCGCAAATGTTCGCAAATTTAAGAGTCCGATTTCAAGAGTGGACGGCATTTAGACGTTACTGTTTATAAAACGTGAAATCCGCACCGTTAAACTCCATTTTGTATAAATAAAATATGAGAATAACATAGAAGTTTTTTTTTTATTTAATATTAAACTTGAAAATTTTCCACTGCACACTTTTTTGTATACATTAATATTATCTGCTAATTTAACTGATTTTAGTAGTTATTTATATAATCTTGGAACAACGTATGATGCATGTGTCTGTCCTATTCCTAAATTTGACATTTTTTAACCTTTACCAGACCATGATATAAAATACCCGAACGCAGCCATGCTGTCAACTCGTGTCACCGTAAATAACAGTTTAAAAAAATGTTTTTATTAGCTTAAATGGCTTTAATGGCACGAATTTACTCTAAATATAGAGTATTCATTAAGTCCTATACAATGTGTCCTTCCTTCTTATCTCTCTTCATTTAATTACTGAGAAAGAGACAATTATATTTGTATGTTTCTTGTCCTTTTCACTGTGAAACTAGTGTGTGATCTCTGTCTTTCATATCACAAATTGTATTTTTACCAACGTATTCATTTTACAACGGATTGAATGGAAAAAATAATTGTTTTAGTACGATTAACTTTTCATAATTGAGTCATTCCTGAGCGCTGATATCTTCTTTAGGATTATCTAAAATATGAATTTTATGTTGCGTGTATTTACCGAAATATTACAGGTTTAATTATGATGGTAGACCCGTGTCACTGCATGGTTCGGGAAGGGTTAAAGTAACACATTCATTGGTTTCACTACGAGTCTGAATTAACGTCTTGCTGTGTGGGGTTGATAGTAAAACTGTTTGTTAGCGCCGTTTCAAGTTTTTTGGCGTTTGACTTGTTGCTCTACTCATGCACTACATTCAATTCTCGATTTATCGAAATTTAACCTGCGTATCTCCGTACCTTTCTTTCCTAGCCTATCCTTAAGCACAAGGCAGAGAGAAGATGTCGCAGTAATTAAGATTTTTTTGTACGGAAAACTACCGTCGTTTCACCCCGCTTTACTCCGCTGACGCTAATTAGTTAATCTTTCTTAAATTCCGCTAATATTTTCGCGAGTGTTATATAATATACACCCCGCGACGCTTGTGTTTGTGGTGGAGAAGAATCAACAGATGATCCAGCATCCGACAGACGAAAAATAAGTGCCTTCCTTTCTTCCTCATATTTCCACCACTTCATCTTGCCACTGTGCGTGTCGCCCCCCACATCGCGCTATCAACAAAGTGTGCGATTCTAGAGTGCTTCGTGCGGATCAACGAAGTGCGTGTATCTGAAGCCAGTGAAATAAAAAATACAGACACTTAAAGGAGCATCTCAGGTAGGTCGTGTTTCTTAGCGGTGTCTGGTTGGTCCTTCGGCATACATATTTTCCATTAATCTTGGATCCATCGGCCTGAGATTTTACGCACACTTTTTTTAGAATCTAACTGAATACTGAACTCTGCACTGTCAGCATTAGTTTATTAATGTATCCGATGATATTTCTCTGCCTGCCCTTGCGGGGCGTGGCGATAGGCCATCCGTTCAGCTTATATTTCCACCAAATCGAAATTGAATTCGAATATTTACAGAATTTTGAATATATTTGAATATCCAGTGCTGGCAATGTTCCCGGTCTGGTCCCTCGGACTACTGGACCTCTGAATATTGGCAACTGAAACCCTGAAGCGGTTAACATCATTCCAATCCTGCATAAGCTAATATACGTTTGGACTAGTCGCGATAACGCCAAAGTGACTTGATGATTTTAGAAGCTGAAGGGGGTTACCGCGAGAGGGAAAAGCCAGCCCGAAAACGAATTGAAAAAAAAAGACGGATATGCCGGTATGAAGACACCAGCTGGAAAAGTTCAACCCCCACTGTGGGACCTCAACGCAGCCGGCGACAACATCCGATCATTCTGTACGCATCGCTCTCTTTCACAAAGGCAACTAGTGTCCTCCTGAGATAAGTCTCGGAAACTCGATTGAGATAAATCACCATGTACAAGTGTTGAGATCTGTAGATAAACTCAGAGATCTGATTGAGCTTTTCGTTTTTTTTTTATCTCCTTTCTTTCGTGTTTATCAATTGTACATTTCGCGTTTCTGTAGTACTGCGAGTGGAACCGATAAAAGAAGTTGAAAGTTCTACAATGGTTTCGGAAAATGATGGGTCCCCCCTTCTAGCGCACCTTTAAATTCAATTCTTTGGGTTTATACACATTTTTGTACAATTCTAATTATTCCAAGTAGCAATACTATTTCAAAACTTACTTACTTAATTACTTACCATCGCGCTGTTTCCCGACATCTCCCCATCTATGCTTTGACAGTAGTAAATTTGACTTATCAACAACCCGCAAAGGACTGTAACGACCGGAATTCAAATCCACCGCCATCTCATGTCGGCATCGACGCTAGCGACAGCGTTGCCGGTTGCTGCCACAAGCCTGGCTCAGAATTCACCGCTAGGCAGTCTCTCGAGTTTTTATCGTTCTACAGCGGCGGTCTCGCCGGCCCGGGAGCGCCGAGCGAGACAGCCAAATCGCTTCACATCATTTCATTTCACATTCATTCCATTCTTTATTTCTATCTGTTTTCATCATACTGTCACAATAAAACTCAAAACGCGCAAACGAACATATCTTTCATTTAACCACCGACATAACCCCCAAAGGACTTTTAGTTAAAAGTAACTACCGATCATCTAAATGATTCACTCCATTTCAAACACTGCTCGACTCCAGTCCACATCTCGTATTCAAATCTAGAATTAGATTCCTTGGCCTAGTGGAAGAAAAACCGGAAGATGGGAACGACGGAGCGAGTCATGGTCATGCCGGACTATCTTATACTCGCACAGCAGCTCCGGAATGTACTCGTGCGGTATAATCTTCGACATATGATCATTCACTATCTAGCCATTCAAAAATACATTATTCAACTATATAGTCACACGGTGTATCCGGCTTCCCAAGGGTAGAAACCTCCCTCGTCCAACAATCTCAAGATCCACAGACCAGCAAATGAATATTTCTCGATAGAATTGATTTTATATGTATATCTTTCTAATTAATAAAATATCACAGAGCTATGTTCTCAATTATTACAACTTCACAATAAGAATGTGTTGTACTTAATAAATAATTTGTATGTATAGGAGAGGGGTTTGTAACACCAGTTGCGGGACGAGGGGCATTCTACACACATTATTTGCGGAAACATAAATCAAAACGTAAAAGTTTTAATCTTTGTGTAAACAAGACGTATTTTTTACATTAATGCGTATTATATTGTTTGCGTTTAAATTTTCGTTTCAATCGCGTCATATATTTAAAAAAAAGTCGCTGAGATATTTGATTGCGTGGACGACACCAAAATACTGAATTAATAGAAAACCCAGGATCAGAAAGAGCTATCGAAGGAAATAACTCTAATTATATATGCTTCAAGGTTGTCATACTTCTTCTTCTTCTGCGGTTACGCGTGCAAAATTTGATCCCGATCGCGTCATTTGCCTTCCGGTTATTACAGTCTGATGAACAGCGAGCAGTGATCCGATTTCTCTGGTCGGAGGGTGTGAAATTCGTCGTGGAATTTTGTCACAATGGACAGTACTTTATACAGTAAAAAGTGGCCGGACGAGTGTGACGCACGAAGAAAGGTCACGAATAGGCGAGTTACCATCGATGAGGTAGCGTCTTCTTTGAACATCACTCATCATTCTGATCATCAAATCATCCACGACGAGCTTGACTTCCGTAAAGTTTTACGTATATTAATTGTAGAACCAAAAATGTACATTATTTTCGGCTTACCCTCGATTTATTTCCAGAAATATTATAATCAAACAATCAGATATCTCATAGAGACAAAATATATGGAAATGATCACCTAAGTCCAGTAATTACCCCATACTTCCATATATCTTTCATTAAATGAGAATGACAAAAATGACTGCAGAAGACCGTATTCTAATCAAAAATTTGCGAATCGCAAAACGTCGGAGTGCTCTAGTAAAATGATCAAAGAGTTTCGAAATGATGCCTGGGGTATAGCTAGACATTACAGCAAGACGGGGCTCCATCTCGCACGGCCAGAAATACAATCAACTCTCTTCGTCGTGAGAATGTTAATAAACCCAGTAGATTATGCATTATACAAAGTGAACAGCCAAAGACAGGTCGTGAGCCCTGTAATTACCCCATACTTCCATATATTTTCCATTAAAAATAATAAAAAACAGCTTTGTCTCTATGAGATATCTGATATTTGTTTGATAACAGTGCCTTTGTATGTAAAAATCCAGTAATCGTGTGTTCTTGGACATGATCTTGGAATACACTGGACGTGTAGCTTATACTAGAATCATTTTACCTCATTACTGTAACAGTACTGGGACGGTTGCTCTGTTTAATTCTTCATTAAGCAGATTTAAAAACTTGGATAATGAGATGTTGCTGACGTGTGGAACACGGCATTACCGAAATATTCTTACACGTCTCTTATATCTGACAGATTACCGAAATATTCTTACATGTCTCTTATAACTGACAGATTATCGAAATATTCTTACATGTCTCTTATAACTGACAGATTACCGAATTATTCTTACATGTCTCTTATAACTGACAGATTACCGAAATATTCTTACACGTCTCTTATAACTGACAGATTACCGAAATATTCTTACATGTCTCTTATAACTGACAGATTACCGAAATATTCTTACATGTCTCTTATAACTGACAGATTACCGAAATATTCTTACACGTCTCTTATAACTGACAGATTACCGAAATATTCTTACATGTCTCTTATAACTGACAGATTACCGAAATATTCTTACATGTCTCTTATAACTGACAGATTACCGAATTATTCTTACATGTCTCTTATAACTGACAGATTACCGAAATATTCTTACATGTCTCTTATAACTGACAGATTACCGAAATATTCTTACATGTCTCTTATAACTGACAGATTACCGAAATATTCTTACATGTCTCTTATAACTGAAAGATCGGAGGGGTTGATTTTACACCAACACAAGCTAAAAAATAATGTTAATTATAATAATTTTTATAGACAGAATATATTTCTGGCGCGTGGGAGCGCGCGCCCAAGCGCGACGCTCTTTTATCCCTTCCACACTGTCAGTCTTGTCAACGTGCGCGCGTCACACATTCACTACATACATACGATACATTACAGTATATTTAATTATCATGTATGTATGTATATACGTAAGAAATAGATTTAAAAAGATGGTTCTTAATACTTTTAAAATTAGCAATAATAACTTTGTGGTTAAAATTCATATTTTGTATTTATTATCTTTGTTTTATTAACCACTGAATTGAGTTTAAATACATCAACCGGTTTCGTTCTTCTTCAGGATGTCATAACTAACTAAATACATATATGTTTCTTTACCAAAAATCTATTTAAAATGTATATATATATATATATATTGCTTTTTTTTAAATATATTATGACATCCTGAAGGAGAAAATGGTATTTTTCGATACCAGTAGATGTATTTAAACTCAATTCAGTGGTTAATAAATAAAAAATAAGAAGGTTCTTCACTAAATTTCTACATTTCGTAAACTTTTTTAAAGTATCGATTATTTTCACCGTGTATTTAACGATTTTAACTTATTGTTTTTATATATTATGTAATATATAATGCTGAAATGGTGTCTTTACGAATAGATATATCATCAGTGAACCCACAATAAAATTATTCCCGAACAAGGACACAATGTCGGAATAAGGTAATATATCTAGAAGGTAAAAAAACAGGAAGAGCTACGGACCTTGGCGTATCTCTAGAACGTGGACTGACGCCAAGATCTAAAAATTCAGTACCAGTGTGCACCAGTTCGAAACGAATTTAAGAATCTGACAATCTCTTCCGCAATGTGATAATTCGATCATATCTTCGGGCATTCTTTGAGCATTGTTTCTGAAGTACTGTTTCTGAAGTACTGCTTCTGAAGTACTATTTCTGAAGTGCTGTTTCAAGTTCTTCTTATTAGCATACATCACTATGTGTATCACGTCTGTTGGCCCGTATCTCTCTGAGATTTGTCTCGAATTCGCGAGAGGACAGTTCAGCCCATTGAGATTTTTACTTTTTAAACTCCTATATGCGGAAATGTGTCAGCTAGTATTATAATGACCAATTATAACAAGAAATATTTAATTTGTTTCGTGTTGTCTGAGACATTGTAAATGAGAGTTTTTCAGTAAATTATATTTCAATCAGTTTATTATTTTTAAATCTTATTTATTTATTTATTAGTAACTATATAATATATATAAAAAAATTGTTTGCACTGTGCCCGTCTCACTAGAGAAATTCTGTGTCGAGACGGGTACAGTTTAATTAATTAGAATTACAAGTAGATAGAATTACATTTATTACTATATAAAAGGTGTATATGAAGAACAATTTTAAAATGGACTTAATTACTGTAGCAATAATTAATATAGGTACGAGTCAATACGTTTGGGTGAGTGCACCGATACTGGCTCTACCCATATTACGAATCCAAGTTTTAATATATAATTAAACGGACCTAATTCACAACCTTGTGGAACGTCTACGTTAATTGCTGAACCGCGCATTTTTATACGACTATATAATGATTTTTCATTTAATATAAAGGACAAGGTACAGAGCCTTGTGGGACGCCAGTAGTGATATCTAGAATACACATATTTATACATTTTCAACTTCAAATCAGTGCAATTGACAACTTGTTATAATTATATTATCTGTATATTTTTTAAACAATTTTTCGATAAATATATACTGTAGTTATCTAAAATAGTTATAAATAATAGGTGTACCGGAAAAAAATGTCGTTTTTTTAATAAAACAATTTAATGTTAAAAATCTCCAATGAAATGCTTTCAGTATAACAAATACCGATAAGCTAATAGAACCCTATTGCTCTGAGTTTGACTGATTTTCGGAGCAACAGGGTAAATATATTAATTAGAAAGATATACATATAAAAACAATTTTGTAGAAAAATATTCTTGTTGCTTTACCGGGATTGGAACCTGGATCTCTTTCCTAACCGGGGAAGGTGCATTATCCAACTATGCTGCAGCGACAATATTTTTAGCGACAAATTTTTGATATGATTACATTTAATCGTTCCATTATTAGAAAGAGCCATCTGCCTTATTTTTACGGAATCTCAAATACCTTTGAGTGATCTGATAGCAGACGCCTGAATTATCAATTCATTTTTATTACATTTTGGACACTCAGACACAATTTATATATTGCTAAGAAGAACACATTCTTATTGTGAAGTTGGAATTATTCAGAACAGACGCTCTGCGGTATTTTAAATATTAATTAAATGTATTAATTAGAAAGATATAAAATCAATTTTTTAGAAAAATATTGTCGTTGTGCCATCGGGATTCGAACCTGAATCGCTCTCCTAATCGGGGAAGGTGCATTATCCAACTATGCTACAGCGACAATATTTTTAACGACAAATTTGATATGAATACATTTAGTCATTCTATTATTTGAAAGAGCCATCTGCCTTATTTTTACGAAATCTCAAATACTTTTGAATAATCTGATGTCAGATGCCAGAATTGTTCATTCATTTTTATTAAATTTTGAACACACTGATACAACTTATATATTATTAAGGGGAACACATTCTTAGAATTAATTAAAATATGTTAGAAATATTACAGTTTTAATCGGGGTCGGTAAAGCAATGTCGCCGCGTGGTAATGGAAAGGTTAATAACCAGTTTAATGAAAAGGCCTCAATGCAAATCCTTGCCGGACGTCCTCTGTTATTTTACAGAGACACTTTCGAAAGCTCGTGTAACATCCGTCCGCGGTCGCTCGTGCCGCCCGTTCTATTATACAAACCCCTGACATAATCGACGCTGGCATCGGTCCCAGCCGTAATGGTATCGCGGCCCATAATAGGATTCCGGCGACAATGAATATGGTCCGACAATGAGATTAGATATTTTCAATGGAGACCCAGAAATATTCAAATGCCGCATGGTAAACGGAGGTGAGGCGATTCGTCCAGACTGCCAACCCTGCTACGACCGCGCTGGGTCCCATTTAACCCTTCCCAACCCGTGCAGTGACACAGGTCCACCATCGTAATCAAGCCTGTAATATTTCTGTAAATATACGCAACATACATAGATAATCCTAAAGAAGATATTAGCGCTCAGGAATGACTCAATTATGAAAAGAAAATCGTACTAAAACAATTATTTTTCCCATTCAATCCGTTGTATAATTAATACGTTGGTAAAAATACAATTTGTGATATGAAAGACAGAGATCACACACTATTTTCACAGTGAAAAAGACAACAAACATACAAATATAACTGTCTCTTTCTCAGTAATTAAATGAAGAGAGATAAGAAGGAAGGACACATTGTATATGACTTAATTAATGCTTTAAATTATGTTATTCATCATTATTTCAAAATCGTATGCAGAATATTTAGAATAAATTCGTACCATTTAAGCTAATAAAAACATTTTTTCTATCTGTTTTTACGGTAACATGAGTTGACAGCGTGGCTGCGTTCGAGTATTTTAAATCATGGTATGGGAAAGGTTAATAGCTACTATTAGTATGGGATATCGGACACAGAGCTCCGTAACTATAAAATTCATTTACACATTTAAGTATAAACAAAACGAAAATGGCAATTAAGATTTAAAATTTGGACACAATTTAACATACAGTAGTTTAATGTAGACACTCAGAGATACATTCATCAAAAATACTCGCGAAAGAGACACAGTGGATTGAGTCACACACACGAAGTTGCAAAATACGAGTTATATAGAGTGACAGATAGACGCGTAGGTGGACTCTCACCCATGATGGCCGGCCTAACTACCAATCTAAGGAGCTCCAACGAGTCACCCACACCTATATAACAAGCTATATGCAAGCTCTTTTACCTGCTCCGGCTCTGCTTTCACATGCTGATCAACAAGACTTAAAAAATATTACAACATATTTGTTCCGTATTCGTCAAGTATTATTTGCTTATTGGTGAATATTGCCACCCTTTTTCCGGAAAGCTAAGAAGACGGTAACCGACAGGCGTCATTCTTATTACAACCTTTGCTTCGACTAGTGCAGCGGTCCAAATAAGCCACCAGTGCGCGCTTCGGTCGGTCGAAATCTAAAGAAGACAACCCAGCTAAAAGAACAACCACATCAGACCAGAAAGGCAGCAAAATTGAAGAGGTTAGTGCTGTTCATATTGTTAATCGGAAACCTGGGAACCAGCTATCGAAGGAACATAAGCGGGAGTGAGCCGGGAGTGCTAGCTCTTTCCTTTGTTTATTATTGTTGTAAATATCATTGTAATCATGAAATTCACACAATCAGAGTTTAATGAATACCCCACACACGGAATACAAGGGGATTTGTCCAGAGACACTTCCACAGCGGTACTTGCAATCGCCGCTCGAAGTATAAAATATAATAATTGTACTTTTTCCGTCGCTGGAGGGTTGATCACATTTGACCTTTAGCATCTAAATTCATTCAGTAGGAACTGTGTGTGTGATGGTCGGAATACGGGCCTAGAGTGGTGGTGTCTTGGGTTTCTCGAAAAAGACTGCAAATATTCCTGTTAAAAAATAGAGTATAGAAGTCGAGAGTGGTAAACAGCACATGATAGATTATCTTCAACTCTTCAAATATATCACGACTCAAGAGAAGAAGTCTTTCAGCACCTGTCAACGATACTCGCAGATGCCGCAATGACAATGCTATGCGTAGTCAAAAATAGAACATCTGATGATAGAGATGAGGTTGGCCAAACCGAAACAAATGGCAGGCAGTCAGACAAGAAGATAACAGCCCAAAAGCAACCAAAGGCCCGCTAGATCGATTATGTCCGTGATGATGAACAGAAAACCATGGAAAGCGAAGGTCAACGTTGTGGCATTCATAACCCATGAAAAGCGGCGCGTATCCTGTGCTGGACGCAAAGACGATGAGGATCAGCCATCATCAGGATGAACCATCTTTGAATATCTGATTCAACTGAACGTTGAAGGCAACAATTATTTCTGTTACCTTCAACGTTCGCGTCGTATATATTCTTTACCATTTTCTGACTTATATTCCACACTCAAACCTAGTGAACCTTCCTTAATCGTGTTGACAATGCTACAATCGAGTTTTCATTCGTTCCCACTATCGTATAATCAGCCGTTTTCTATCTATTGCTGGATGAAAGCCTCCCCAAGTGTCTCCACAATATTTCTGTTGCCTTCAACGTTCGCGTCGTATATATTCTTTACCATTTTCTGACTTATATTCCACACTCAAACCTAGTGAACCTTCCTTAATCGTGTTGACAATGCTACAATCGAGTTTTCATTCGTTCCCACTATCGTATAATCAGCCGTTTTCTATCTATTGCTGGATGAAAGCCTCCCCAAGTGTCTCCACAATATTTCTGTTGCCTTCAACGTTCGCGTCGTATATATTCTTTATCATTTTCTGACTTATATTCCACACTCAAACCTAGTGAACCTTCCTTAATCGTGTTGACAATGCTACAATCGAGTTTTTATTCGTTCCCACTATCGTATAATCAGCAGTTTTCTATCTATTGCTGGATGAAAGCCTCCCCAAGTGTCTCCACAAATTTTCTCCATCGATTTTTATTCACCGTCACGTATTTCTGCAAAATTTGACGTTTTAAATGTCAGTGTGACAGATTTTTAAGAAATTTTTATTTTATGCGCAGCTTATTGTACATTTCTTATTATTTTACACACACACTGCTGCATTTCAAGCGCTTACTGTCTATTTTCATTCACTGTCTGTTAGTTGGTTAGTTTTTCGTATGCTTTCTGCTATTTCTTATTATTTTACACACACACTGTTGCATTTCAAGCGCTTACTGTCTATTTTCATTCACTGTTTGTTAGTTGGTTAGTTTTTCGTATGCTTTCTGCTCTCCGGGGCGTACGAGTGGGCAAAATTTAAAAAATAAAAAAAAACATGTTTTAGTTTTAACACTTCCTTGTGCGGGCCGCTCTGCATATCTGAATATTTACACAAAATGGAAAAAATCCGTATCGAGATTTGTTGAAATACCTCCATTACCGGCCCAGCATGCAGCCTGTCCCGTCACAACACGCGTACCCGGACCGGCCGCTGAAAATAGATAATAATACAATTTCTAAATGCGCACGATGCAAAGATAACACTGGCAGATGACGACAACAGTTCACCTATATATTAAAGTTTGAACCTTGCGGCGCCCCTTTATAGTCGACATATTTCTTTTTCAATCAAAACAATCAAAATTGTATAAAATGGGAGAATGTTAAAGTGTGAGTGAAGTATGAAACGTGGCTTACGACCTATCTTCGTTTGCCTCATGTAATGTTTGCCCTTTAACGTTTGCCTCGTGTAACGTTTGCCTCGTGTAACGTTTGCCTCGTGTAACGTTTGCTTCATGTAACGTTTGCCTCGTGTAACGTTTGCCTCATGTAACGTTTGTCTCATGTAACGTTTGCCTCATATAATGTTTGCCTCATGTAACGTTTGCCTCGTGTAACGTTTGCCTCATGTAACGTTTGCCTCGTGTAACGTTTGCCTCATGTAATATTTGCCTCATGTAATATTTGCCTCATGTAATGTGCTTCCGTAAATACTTCGATAGCTGGTTCTGGGTTTTCTATTGGCAATGATGACACAACAGTTATTCAATCTATGTGAATTCAAATTACACAAACCTTTGTGAACATGTGCTGGTTGAGGCCGACGTCGCTATCCTTATAGCTTGATGGTCCGCAAATAGCTGGTCAGCCACCTTCACACCTTCACACAACCGCTAATCCGAAATTATATATACTAAAAGTTTTATTATTCTTTTCCCAGAAGCAGCTTCGCTTTTGTTTTATGTTTTTCAAATCTACACAAAAAGAACATATTCAAAATTTTATATCAGGCCTACCTATCGAAGTATAAAGCGCGTAAACATAATGTTTGCCTCATATAACGTTTGCCTCACGTTACACTTTACACAATGTAACGTTCACCAATCCGCCCATAAATCAACCTCCACATCTATCTAATTTGTATATTTAATTATTTATTTAATTCTTAACATAAGCACTCCTTGTATACACTCTAATATAAACAAGATTAAACTATTTTATTTTACTAAAACTTATCTTTTAATACTTTTAAAACTAGCAATATTAAATTTGTGGTTAGAATTCATATTTTTTATTTATTATCTTTGTTTTATTAACCACTGAATAGAGTTTAAATCCATCTACCGGTTTCCTTCTTCTTCAGAATGTCAATACTAACTAAAAACATTTATTATTGTTTCTTTACCAGAACGTATTTTTAAAAAGACAACAATTATTTCAAAAATAAATCTAGTACCTAACTCAAATTGTTACTTATTACAAATTTAGTCGAATAATTTTAGAACAGGACTCGTAGTACGATTCCAAATTATTTAATTTGTGACCAACACCGTTTATACGCAAAATTAACAATTCGAATTTTTTATTAAAATTTTATAATCAATCGTTAGAAAATGATCACGGTTTTAAAATAAATAAATATAATAATAAAAAATAAATACACACACGTCCCAAACACATCCATATAGTGCCGAAACGCACCGAGCAATACATAGTGACGATTGAGTCCTAGGAGCTAGCCGACCGCTTCTCCGCAGACCGTTCTGTCGACAACACCCCAAGCCTTCAACTTTACTTGCGCGATTAACATTATACTCGTAGTACCTGCAATTACACGCGATAACTGCTCACACGCGTGTTGATATGCGCTTAAACATGCACCCACACGTGTGAGACATTGAAGAGAGTTAAGTACTTAACTTACAAACGCCATCCGAGTGACTCGACAACTCAGATACACATATCGGTCACAATTTCTCTTACAATATCATACATTGAATCATCGAATACTAGTGTCCCAATAGCAGGTTGACCCATCTCTAACAAACCAAATATTAAACCTACATTTTAAATTCATCAGATATATAAATCTAAAAATTTTATCGTACATTTTGGGGCCTGGGTGTCTCAACTTTATATTACCGAAGATTCATCATCACCAAAGTGACAGATGTCGAACAGAATGGGTGAATAATAAACCATAGATAAAACTTAAAATTGTACGAACGCTCGGGCGGTCTCTGGAGACAATTTTCAAAACTTCAGTGCTAATAAAGGTGGAATATTTTTAATTAAATCAATATTTTATTTAGGAAAAATCTCTATAAAAAAAAACCTTTGTGTGTGCGTCGAAAGGTTAAAATACAATTTTATAATTTTAAATATATTAATTAGATAGATACACATATAAAATCAATAGTACCGAAAAATATTGTTGCGCCACCGGGATTCGAACCTGGATCTCTTTCGTAACCGAGGAAGGTGCATTATCTAACTATACTACATATTATTTATCAAGTAGAACACATTCTTATTGTGAAGTTGTAATAATTAATAACAGACGCTCTGCGATATTTTATTAATTATAAATATATACATATAAAACGAATTCTATCAAGAGATATTTATTTGTTGATCTGTGGATCTTGAGATTATTAGATGAGGGAGGTTTCTACCCTTGCGAAGCTGGATACATCGTGTCACTATATAATTGAATAATGTATTTTTGAACGGCCAGATAGTTTTGATTGGTTGTATATGTTAGTGAAAAAGAGCAATAGGGTAAATATATTAATTAGAAAGATATACATATAAAATTAATAGTATCGAAAAATATTCCTGTTGCGCCGCCGGAATTCGAACCTGGATCTCTTTCCAAACCGGGGAAGTTGCATTATCCAACTATGCTACAGCGACGATATTTTTAGCGACAAATTTTCAAACCTTTTTGATATTAATACATTTAATCGTTTCATCATTTGAAAGAGCCATCTACCTTATTTTTACGGAATCTCAAATACCTTTGAGTGATCTGACAGCAGACGCCAGAATTATCAATTCATTTTTATTAAATTTTGGACACATTGATACAACTTTATTATTAGGAGAACACATTCTTATTGTGGAGTTAGAATTATTCAGAACAGACGTTCTGTGATATTTTAAATATTAATTAGATAGATATACATATAAAATCAATTTTAACGAAAAATATTGCTATCGAGATCTGACCTGGATCTCTTTCTAAACCGAGGAAGGTGTATTATCGAACTATGCTGCAGCGACAGTATTTTTGACGACGTTTTATCGAACATTTTTTCAAATTGTTTGTACAATACATTAAATTAATATTTAAAATATCACAGAGCGTCTGTTCTGAATGATTACAACTTCACAATTAGAATGTGTTCTACTTAATAATATGTATTTTTAAGAGTTGAGGACGATTTTTTAAATAGATCTACAGTGTAACTTTATTTTATAGTTATATATGCTCTAATAAGAACAAGTTCAAAGTATTTATTTTTACTTCAACATATTAGCTTAGTTTCATTTAGAATCTGTGCTGGTTCTCTTCCTTTCTTATATCATCTGACGTTTCACGTCTTCAATACGCACGTGGACGAATTGAACGAACGTCTATCTGACGCGAAAATTGGCTGCCATACGGGCGAGACACACTAGTTACGGTGATAGGGATGAAAGGGGTGATAAAGGTTTTACAGATATGTGAAACGTATCCCAGTGGACACAATACTTCATACAGTGCCAGCAAGTCGGTCATAGTGGCGTTCTAATGTGGAAAAGGGCAGATAATACCCCTCCCGTGCGGCTGGACGGGACGAAATTGAGCGTTCAAAACAAGTCAAATACCTTGGGCATATATTCCATGAAGATGGACAAGACTATGATGATATAGAACGGCAGACGAGACAGTTGACTCACTGTCACGGCGTTTCTACCGATGCAGTGAGGAGCTGAAGAGCATCCTGTTTAAATCCTTCTTCACCACCATGCACACCTGCGAGCTCTGCTCGGAATACAAGCGAGTGACGTACAATTCAGTACAACTCGTACAGAACACTGTTCGGATTGGCGCGTTATTGCAGTGCAAGGTCGCATACATGGATTCGTTCCGCTTCTGAGACATCGAGTTGCGGGCACTCTCAGGTGCAAGTGGCGCTCTCATGGAAAGCTGGTTCCCTGACCAGAAAATAGCTACATATACAATAATGTACGTGACTGAAGTATTTATATTTTAAATATGAATTAAATATTATTAATTATAAAGATATGTAAAATCAATTCTATCGAAAAAAATTGTTGTTGTATATTCGAACCTGGATCTCTGTCCAAAGTGGGGTAGGATCATTATCCAACTATGCTACAGCTACAATATTTTTAGCGACAAATTTTCGAACCTGTATATTATATATTTCATTTTATTTTCATAACATAAATAACTAAAAGCATTATATTATTATTATTACATTAAATATCTTCATCGCACTGTACATCACCTGAGACTTAGCCTTCTTCTTGAACGGCAGTCTCATTCCATCTCTTCCCGAGGTCATCACATCATCAGATCTTTCAGCACCGCACGGATACCGCGCGACAGTGGTGGTAAACTTAAACGTGTTTCACGTTACCATTGACCACGGTCAAAGTTTACTGCCGATTACACGACCGGCCCTAAGACTCGCCGCGTTGTACCTCGCGCCGCGGACTCGGGTCGTAACCCTGCCGCCGCCGAGGACAGTTCGGCGCCTGTCTTGCATCAAATCCAAGACGCAATAGATGTCTGACATACGGCCCGATTTACAATTCTGGACGTTAAGTTATTGTTGATACGAACGGGCCCGAGTTCCGTAAACAAGACTTGTAGGTTACGCGTAGGTCGTAGATGTTTACAAATCACCACCAGATCATTTTTTCAAATCTAAGTCCCCGTTACATTTTAATGTATTCGACCGCAGCGTGTCCAGATCAGGCGAACGACTGCAGAGTATTGAACAAACTATAGAAAATATTTTCAATACGTTCTCAATTAACTATGATCATTATTATCCGTCATTTCATTTTTATCACACAGATTTTATTCACTATCTCATTTCCCTTTTCCTTTCCACTCACTCTCCAGTTCCCTTAGAATATTTATATAATATAATTTTTATATTTATTGATAAACCATATGTTTTCCTAATAAATAATAATAAAAAGCAGTAATACTGTCCATTACAATCCTTACACGAAACCCCCAAACACAACCGCAGTTACTATCTGAAAATGTTTTTAACTTTAGTTGAATTATATTATTGATAATGGGAAGATGTTTCCGAATTTGTTCCAACGTTTACAATTAATACAATAAAATGTGAATACAGTTAATAAAGAATGTATTTTTTTATCAGACTACGGAATTTCTTATTTCAATATTTTCAATTTGATATCATCCACGAGATCATTTTGGTAACCACTTGTGCGATCAAATAGCTCTGTGATTTTTTTTAAATATATGACTCGATTGGAACGAAAATATAATATGCATCAGTGATAAAATAAAAACTCAATATACATGTAGACTTTTGTCATTTGACATTTTACATACATAATAATTATATAATATTAATTATTCAAATAATAGTTGATATATGCGAATATATATACATCAATTATTGTGTTAAAAATTAGAAAAAAACATCGGCTATCACGGACGACAGCATAAATACGCTTGAGACACGTCTGACTCGGCCAACGCACGCTCTGCCGCTAAAGTGACGATCGACATCCGACTTTCCGCGCACTACGCCTTCATACACACACGTATTGGCAAATTCACGTCATGTTCTTCGATAAAACATTTTTTATTGTTGTGTATGGTCAACACTTATACATTGTAATTATTTGATCTTATATATAAATATATAATGGAGGAATACCTAAAGTATGAACTCTGTGTTTAATGTATTTACATAGATATTCACATATTTAAAGGCAATGTCAACTCAAGGTTATTGTAAAAATACGTCTTGTTTACACAAAGATATAATTTGCATAAACGTGTCGTAAATTATCAGATTTATGTTTCCACAAATAACGTGTGTAGAATGCCCCTCGTCATGCAACTAATATTCCGAACCCCTCTATATTATATGTACACTTTATTTCATGTCTATTCATTTACTGGTCTGTGATTTTGATCATTACAACAGTCCATTAGAGATTTTCAAGAGTACTTTTGATGTATTCATTTGTAAGTGTAGGTTCGAAAATTTGTCGTCGAAAGTACTGCCGCTGTAGCATAGTTGGATAATGCACCTTCACCGGTTTGAAAAGAGATCCAGGTTCGAATCCCGGTAAAATTGATAAAATTGATTTTATATGTATATCTTTCTAATTAATATATTCTATGTTCTGAATAATTACAACTTCACAATAAGAATGCGTTCTCCTTAATAATATATATTTGTAATCAATGTACAGGGTGACTGTTATATTTCAAACCGATTTGCCACGTCATCGTTCCATGGGATCCGATGACCTATTATTTCTAATCTCGCAATCTAATGCTTGCATTATTATAGATTTTTTTCACCCAGGGTGTCCTTTTTCTTCCAAGGCATCTTGTAGCCAATTTATCCTTGAATTATAAAATGTAGTTCCTTCTTGTAAATTATAATGTTCTAAATTTGTAAACACCATTTTGGCGCGTCTTTTCGAACCGGTCGCGACCAATTATTCCCACGTGATTGTGACGTCAGCAGAATTTCCTAAGAATTTCTTTACGTGTTCTTTTAGCAGACTCAAATAATGTTATTGTAGCTCCTCCCCAGACTAATATCGCATAGTATATTAATGAACAGCACATCGTACGTAGTATGTGGCAAAGTACATCGACAGATCATTCAAAATAATGACTCATAGACGAGTCTTACTCTCGTAGAGAAAAAACAAATATTTTAATATAATATATATATATATATATATATATATATATATATATATATATATATATATATATATATATATATATATATATATGTATATATATATATCCACTAATTATTGAAATTGTATTATATTTTTAATATAAATAAAAAAATTAAAATGTATGCATTACCACATAATACGAAAATATTTCACCACCAAAGTGACAGATATCTAACGCTTCGGCGAAAAATGCATAAAATATAGCATATTTCACGATTATTTGTCGCGCCTGTAGACATCTCCTAATCTATGCTTTAACAGTAGTAAATTGGACGTATCAACAACCCGCAAATGATTTTTACCACGGGCGTTAGTAAAAAGTTACTACTGCTCACACAACCTGCCCTAAGAATTTCCTTTCGTGTTCTTTTGGCAGACTCAAATAATGTTATTACTGCTCCACCCCAGACTAATATCGCATAGTATATTAATGAATAGCACATCGTATGTAGTATGCAGCAAAGCAAATAACGATTCATAGACGGTGTTCCGAATTCGTAAACACGATTTCGGCGCGTCTTTTCGTAGTTTCTGACACAATTGCGCATCCAAACTTCCATCCGTACATTCCGTCTTGACGCCAGCAGAAGTCAACTTGACCGATATTTGTTCGATCTCGACATCGCGATAGCATTCGCGGTGTGGACTTGTCAGCTCCAGTGCACCAGCACTGCATTTTGTGACACTGTGTTTTGATCACGTATTGTTTGTTGTTTGTTCGTGCCGTGGGTGAAATTGTGATATCACCGTAGGGGATGACGGAGCCATCATATACAAGATTTCCTTCAAAACAAATATCAGAGATCTCATAGAGACGAAGCTATATTTATTACATTTAACGGAAGATATGGGGTAATTATAGAGCTTACGACCTGTTTTCAACCAGTATAAGTGATATATATAAATATATATAATGTTCACCAATTTTCACCTCTTTAATCTCCACATGTATCAAATTTGTTAATGTTGTATATAAGTTAGTATGTGGACTCGCTTCGAGCACCACTACACCATCGCCATCTATGAACTAAATTTGATAATTCTTTTTTTTTTTTAAACAGCATATATGTAATCACTATGAGAATCTGATTTTTTTTAAATTATTTAAAACTTAATATATATTTTTCATTTTTTTTAATATATTTTCTTATTTTGACGAGTGTATTATGTTAACATTATGATTATCCATTAAATATAATAAAAATAGCTTCGTTTCTATGAGATATCTGATATTTGTTTAATAACAGTGCCTTTGTAGTTGAAAATCCAGTAATTGTGTGTTCTTGGACATATTCTAATATGGCTATTATTGATTTCACTCAACTCTCAATTTTTTATCACGAACAGGAGACATGGAAACCACTCTCTATTGAAAACTTTGAAAGTTATTACCGTTGATTTTTTTTTCTTCTTCTGTTCCCCTCTAGTGATTTATACATATGGCGTGTTGATATTGGTGCGATTTAGCAATAATCAAAGGTGTTCCTTTTTTGCGACTATCAATTTGATCCAAACTTCAATGACGTCAATGGAATCCAATATATTGAATCTAAATTGCTTACATTTTAAAATTTTAAATATCCCGGTTCGAGCTGAATATAAACTCGATTTTAAAACTCGTTCCGGGAACCGGTGACCCTCTAATCCCCTGTCGTCAATATCGAATATTTATACTTTTAAGAGATACATGTCTACTGCACTGTTACTCGGTGCCAGGTCAACGCTGGAGCGCTTGCAGATCCTCACAGTCGTGGTCCAGAAAACTGTACACAGAAAATTGAAGAATTCAACAAAGTTATAAATTATATGTTAATAATTGCTCTTCGTACCAGTAATCCATTAGCACACGTATTGTGCAGTCTGATTACGACAATTCCGGTTGTAAATCGAAATCACCGCAGGGTGGGGCGGAATATCGGGAGACGTGGTACAGGGAGAGGTCGTTGAGGGGATGATAATTATAAAAAAAAACCAGCGATTTGGAAGGAATCCTCGCTTTACCTTGAGTATGAAGTGGATACGAGGATGATCGATCTCCGCTCCCGACCGAAGACGGCGATGTCAACGTTCACCCACGGCACAAACAAACGATAATACTCACACAAGTCACAGATCACAAAAAGCAATGCTTCACTGCACTGGAGGTGAACGGTCCACGATTTTAAATTAATGATTACTCGAATATTTTAGCATTGCAGTTCAAAATGATTTTACAAAAAATATCATATGTGTTCATGCTATTAATTTATCAATTTAATATAGCTCTAGGTGTGTATATAGGTAGCATGTATCATCTTGTTTTTCTTAATGAAAATAAAGCATTGATAATACGCATCCGCAGAGACGTCGTGCAGTGCGCACCGAAAAAGCTGTTAGGCCAGAAGGTTACAGTCAATGGAGAGCGCTGTAGATCCATGATTACTGACTTCTTCGTTTCCTAATTGAATGATAATAGTGTGGAAGAGCTGCGGCTTCAACATGACAGCGCGCGCCACGATCTATGTATTGAAGAAAATATTCGGTACATGTGAAGTGGATAGTCTCCGCCGATAAACCAGAGACGATAGACGACTTGGAAGCCAACATTAGTCGCGTTATACGGTACTTCCAGATCTTGGTATGTTGGAGCCAGCCGCGAAATCATATTTAAACACTAACGGTATTAAATAATCTTTCCAATAAAGCCAATACCACAATTTGTATGTGTTTTACTTTATTTAAAAGTTCTATAACAAATTGATATCCCAAAACTAAAATATACCGCGATATATTTATCAAGGCGTCAAATTTGTTAACAATCTCCCCATCACAATTAGAACAATTACGGACTATCGTAAATTTGTAACTGAAGTAAAAAAATATGTACACAGACTAACTGAAACATTAATTAACTCGAATATACTCCTTCTCTATACACGAGTCTTACTCTCATACAGAAGAAACAAATATTTAAAAATATATATATATACATATATTATCCACTGATTATTAAAATTGTATTATATTTTTTTATCGAACGCTTCGCCGAAAAATGCATAAAATATGGCATATTTCACGATTATTTGTCGCGCTTATATACATCTCCTAATCTATGTTTTAACAGTAGTAAATTGGACGTATCAACAACACGGAAATGATTTTTACCACAGGCGTTAGTAAAAAGTTACTACTGCTCACACCCGCTCTAAGAATTTCCTTTCGTGTTCTTTTAGCAGACTCAAATAATGTTATTGCCGCTCCACCCCAGACTAATATCGCATAGTATATTAATGAATAGCACATCGTGTGTAGTATGTAGCAAAGTAAATAATGACTCAAAGACGGTGTTACGAATTCGTAAAAACACTTTAGGCCCGTCTTTTAGAATCAGCCGGTACCGTTGTTATTGACACAATTCCGCATCCAAAGTCCCATCCATACATTTCGTCGTGCTCGTCTTGTCAGTGTGAAATGTGACCTTGACGCCAGCAGACGTCAACTTGACCGATATTGGTTCGATAGCTACCCTTTCAGCTCCTGTGCGCCAGCACTGTATTTTGTGATATTGTATTTTGATCACGTATTGTTTGTTGTTTGTGTGCCGTGGGTGAACTTGTGACATTCTCGTATTCAATTGGGATCGGAGATCGGCTCATCCGCGTGCCATCTGTGTGATCTCAGCGGCGATTGCGGGGTTTACGGAGGCGTAAGGTCCTTCGACAAGAAGCCTCATCCTCTCACCGACCTCATCCTGTACCAAGATTTCCCTACTTCCCTCCCATACTTTGCGGTGATTTGCGCTCAATTCGAATTCAGACGTACACCTCCAGAAATTAAGTTCTACTTATTATTCAGATTTTATATTGTACTAAAAACACTAGAGGTACGAAAGGGTAAACCATCATGACGGTGTTATGACGCACTCGGAATATTATATACCGGCCCGTCTGGTTGCTGTCATCTGTTATTATAGGCTACTCTGCACATGGGCTGGCTGAAAACGTAATAGGATGGCTGCACTCGTGATGAACAACACTAATTATGCTGATTCCCAGCGTCACGCGTGTATCCTCTTCATGTTTCATGTTTTTTACTAGACTGTGTGATTCTGACGGATATGCAAGAGTGTTTGGAGGGTGGTAGATCGAGGTTCCGTCAGGAACTCTGATCAGTTGATTTCGTAATTGTTCTTCAAATTTGGTGCACGAATTGATTTTTGATTTGGGAAAAACAAAAAGCAATTGCCACAACTATTTCCCGCGTTAACCTTAATAGAAATAATTATTTCAAACAATAAATTAATCATGTTGATACATTATTATTATATATAGCTATTCTCTCTCATCGTTCATCCGTTCCATATGACCAAACCACCTGAGTGATCCTTTCTTAATCTTACTCACTATACTGAGATCAGCTTTACATTATTTCCTTATTTCTTCATTCTATACGTCTAAGTGATCTCATTTCTACTGTATTCAGTCTACTTTGGTTCCTCTTCTGGCAGCTCCAAGACTCACTTTCATACATCAGTGTCGGCACCAAGACTCCATTGTGAATGGCTAACAAGTTACCATTAACTATAATTCCTTATTATTAAGGTAAACACATTATTATTTTGAAGTTGTAATAATTGAGAACATAGCTCTGTGATATTTTATTAATTAGAAAGATATACATATAAAATAAATTCTATCGAGAAATATTGCTGTCGCGCTACCATGTTGTACACCGTTACGCGAATGTGATTGTGTCGATGATTGGTAACTGAGACTTAATTGTCGGAGGCTTACTTTCTAGTGTGCCAGTCAATACGGTAATCAGTAATCAAAATCACCGTTACAATCGAATACAATCACAGTCAAAATAACGATTTTACCATTAATACGAACTATGCTACAGCGACAATACTTTTGACGACAAATTTTCGAACCTATATGTTACACTTTTTCAAATGAATACATCTATCGTTCCATTATTTGAAAGCCATCTACTTTATTTCTACGGATAATGCACCTTCCCCGGTTTGGAATTTGAAGCTGATGTTAGTATAGTAAGTAAGATTAAGAAAGGATCACTAAGGTGGTTTGGTCGTATGGAACGGATGAATGAGGAGAGAATTGTAAGAAAGATGTATGACGAAAGAGATGAAATGTAGGACGTACGTGGAACACAATTGAGATAATGGAAGATGGATCTGTTAGAAGCCACAACAATCGGCGAACTTGTGTGAAGAGAACCTTCCCCAATTTGGAAAGAAATCCAGAGAACTATATTTATATTTTATATGTATATCTTTCTAATTAATACATTTAATTAGTATTTAACTATAATTCTATTCAAAGCGGCGTTCACATTATTTTTGGCTAACGAACAATTGTCAGCATTGCAATGTTGGAGGATCTCAATATGCTGACCCTTAAACAGAAGATATATATCACACATGAGATAATCCTCGAATTTACCCGAAAAATTGACGCAAATCAACACGAGCACGAGCACCGTACGAGGGGAAGGGATCGACCGAGACTGCTATTCAGGAAGAAGGACAAATCTCAGAAATCGATCGTGTGCAGTGCGGTATGTGAAGATCTTTAATGAAATGCCAGAAAACATTAATTGAATAGATTTAAAATGAAACTTTAAATACTAAATTAATGTATTAATTATAAATAACAGGCGCGATCGCTTCATAGATGCTTTGGATGCTCCGCATCCCATGTGTTCTGGAGTCAAAAAGTTTTGGACTTTTTGTTTCTAGCCGAAAACAATCCTTTAGAGACCACTACCTACCTACGACACGGCGCATTACACGTACATTATCAACTTTCAAACATCCATGAATCGCGTAAACACAGATACTAGCGACATTGGATTCTATCATTCGTTCCGTATCCACAAAGTTTGGAGGTATTCGACTCTCGCGCGTGCGCATTCGGTCCGTCTGTCAAAGTCTTCGAATATACGCGATCATTCGAACGTACAAAAAACTACTTTAATCATTATGGGTATAATGTACACAATATTATAAATATTGTTTGATTGTTTTGACAGAGTTTGGCTTCAATACTTGAAGTCGAATTATTGAAGCATAATATCCTCCGATTATATAATATGTTGTTTGTTTATTTGATGACAGGTATAACATATTACCCAGCATCCCTTCAACAAGAAGTCAGCGACCGCCACTGATAAATATATAAACATATAAAATCAATTTTGTCGAAAAATATTGTTTTTGCGTCGCCGGGATTCGAACCTGGATCTCTATTTCCAATCCGGGGAAGTGCACTACCAATATTGTGTTATAGCGTCAGTATTTTTCATGACTACATATATATGTTACACTTTTTCAAATGAATACATCTGTCGTTCCATTATTTGAAAGCCATCTACATTATTTTTACAGAATCTCAAATACCTTGAGTAATCTGATGATCATTTTTATTACATTTTGATTTTGTACGTATATATTTATAATTAGTATTTAAAATACCACAGAGCGTCTGTTCTGAATACTTCCAACTTCACAATAAGAATGCGTTCTCCTAATAATATAATGAAACTGACTAAATATATAAAAGATGAGTTTTAGTAAAAGAAAATACTTTAATCTTGTTTATATTATATATAGTATATATAGGAGTGCTTATGTCTTTCCGTTTCCATCAAATATACTTCCCAAATACACAAACTCATCTACTTATTCCAACCATTCATCACCTCCAAGTATTTAGCTTTCCTCCTTCCCCAATACCATCACTTTCCACTTGTCAACAATCATAATAAGGTCGCTTTTCTAAATACATCTCAATCTCATAAACACTCAAACCTCCTAAATAGATGGTACATTGGGCAAAGACAATTTGAAATGGTAATGCAGATTTATATTTCTTTGCCACCTACAAAGGTCACTGACAAGCCGACCGCCACGTTCCGGTCTGGGTGCTCGCCGTGCACGTGCGGTGCGAGGACACGCAGACGTCACGCGTGATACGTACCCGGGACGCAGACGATCCGCAGACGGTGGACGTGACGATCGAAGCGTTACACCTTCGTGGGAAATGTCTGGATGTACCACAGGGAGGTCAAATGAGCCCGGTCAGAATAAGCAGTGTTCCGAGCCGATGAATTCACATTATATTAACACCGATCGTTGATAAAATTACCGTTTACACGTATTATATCACCTCTGTATAGAATACGTTTGATGGCTGGCTGACTCTCTTTCTTTTTTCAATTTTATTATGTGGTGCTATAGAAACATGGATGACGAGACGCACAAACGTATGCAGGAATTACACATCAATCAAAGACTCTTAAACAAATTCCTTGGCATCGTGAGAGAAGGGAAAATAGCTTGGTGAAGCTTGTCGGGGTGGACCACGAGAAAGAGGTAGATCCCCCACCAGTTGGACAGACCGACAGACACTTCTCTGGTGACAGCCCTAATATCTGCATGACGCCGAGAAAGGTTGAGAAACAAGTCATGAGAGACCGACGCGGTTGATGATTCTTCTTCTTTTTTCTTTTCAGTGAAGAACAGCTACATAATGATACGAAAAGAGATATCATTATTCAATCCAATTATTTGGATGCTGTATAGTGATTTCATCAGAACGTGGACTATGAGATGGGGTATATTAGGTAGATGATGACAAGATCGTGTCAGCGAGGACGCTGACACTTCACTTTTCATAAGTCAAAACAAAATAGTCCGGCGGTGATGGGTCATTTTAGACCCACCTCAAATTTTCGATTTTTCAACCGTTTTGTGAGAATTTTTTTATAAACATTTCATTTTAAATATGATTTAATGAAATGGCACGATGTGCCGTAATGTTTATGCTAAAAAATTAAAAAACATTGCGAATAATGTACATATTCTCACGCATCAACAGACGCCCCACACAGCCAAAATACAAACATCCACTGAGCGTGTGATCTTCTCGTCGTCGGTCGGCGATTGCACTACCTGCCGTATTATTTATTTTTTATATATTAAAATTGTTTACACGTAAACCGGGTGAAAATAATTTAAACAAAATATTTATAGAAGTGAATTAAATACATTATGAAAATTACATCTTTTTTACACGAAACGTAATCAACAATATTTTAAACAGAATCAAATTTAATTGACATAATTTTAAAACTTAAGTATAACAATAGACAACCCATACTCAAAATAGATATAATAATGATTGTTCTGTGAATTTCGGTCAGTAAATTGTTTGTTATTGTCAGAATATAAATAACAATTGTTCTATGGCCAAGTGTGTCGGAACCCGACCAGGTAGTGTCATAAAACTTACAAATAGGCGCAGCGCCCCTCAAATAGTTATATTACTGCAATGTCTAGGGGCCGTCAGGCGAAAATAAGTCAAAACAAATACGTGGACGCATACCAGGTATCCTTTGAGATTCAATCCCGTAAAGCAACTGTCTATGGACTAAATTTGATATTTGAAACAGCATATATGTCACAATGAGAATCTGATTAATTTTTTTGAAATAATTTAAAACAATATTCTTTATCTGTAAAATGTTTTTAACACATTATACTAGAATACGCCTGAAAATTTTGTGGATCAATTTTTATAATTTTTATATATTTTGACCAGTATATCATTAGCAAGATTTTCACCCACAAAGGCACTGTTATTAAATAAATAATAGATATCTCATAGAGACGAAGATATTTTTTTATTAATGGGAAAATATGGAGGAAAATACCTCCATATATATATATATATATATTTCATTAGTGTAGTTGTGTAGTACGATTTTTTTAAATGAACGGTCTGGATCAGTTACATATTCCTTGAACATTTTCAACTCGTAATTTAATCAGGTATCCACCTATAAAGTATTGTGGACTAAGTCTGTTACACCTGTATATAGCGTAAATAAAACAGTAAATTCTTCTTTTTTTTACATAAATTCTTAAAACAAATAACAAAAAATTATTTACTTTCAAGTTCTAAATATGAACTAATGTATAATTTATTTAAATTAGATTTCTAACATTGTAAGTACAGTGTTATTTTTATTGCAGTCGGCTCAAAGCCAGGTCTTCCAGGTTCATGACTATGAGCTGTGGTCTCCCAATACGGCCTCGCAGCGCCCATTTATTATTATTTTGCCAAGTTCCCGTTGCACTTCAATCATAGACCGCACCAGGTGCTCTGGAGTGGTCACATCTTAGTCTGATTGAGATATCTGATTGCTGGAAAGCATCGACAAATGTGTAAGCGAGGACGTACATAATCTTCCTCTTGTGCCTTATCCGTTTAACGGGCGTCACGTTGGCTGTCATGACCGGAAAAGCTCTACAGTAAACTGGCAACATCATTACCACGTCTTCCAGCAATCTCACATATTCATAACTCCAACCTTATTTTGAGCATTCTTTCATATATATTATTTTTTAAATAACTGTGCACACTTCCATTCTATATAATAATATCGATAATATAAAGCATCTGACCATTCGCATTCGTAATCTAAGGTTGAGATCATAAATGCAGAACACGCAGATAACAGTTGCACGAGCATACTCAATGCGGCATTTGATTACAACAGAAGGATGCCATATTTTATTAATATTATATACAGTAGTGGCAAAAAATACACATCCTTCAGATTTCAAATTCACCACCATCCCAGCCGGCATCGATGCTAGCGACAGCGCTGCCGGCTGCCGCTACAGGTCAGGCCCGATCCTTCAGCGACGATCTGTCTCTCTTGTTTCATCGCTTCGCAACGGCGGTCTTGCCGGGACCGCCGACTCACTGCATTTCATGCTCACCTTTTTAATTTCTTCATTATATTCGTAATATCTGTCTTCCTTGTTTTACCATACTGTCACAATAACCATCAACACGCCAATCATTCATCCTCTTTCATTTAACTCCCAAATATGTAAAAGAGTGTATTAATTTCTCTAGCATTCGCTATAATCTAACTCTTTAATACGTTGTACAACATGTAAAAAAGGTACTGCTACTAATATTAATCGGGACATTAAATTCTAGAGGAATAAATTAATTACTAAAACTACATCAAATCAATTGTAACCAAGTACATGACGTAGCCTTTTCAACATCACGAATACATAAAAGATATCGGTTGTATTTACATATGAGTAAGCACATGTCTTTTTAGATTACTCTTACGATTGCACGTATAAGAACACTTGGAACATGAAAACGGTTTCTCTCCAGTGTGTGTGAGCATATGAATATCTAAGAGAGCCTTCCAATTACACGAATAAATACACAGTGTACAAGAAAACGGTTTCACGCTAGTGTGAATTAGCAAATGATTTCTCAACTTGCTTTTATGATTACATGTAAACGAGCATTGCGAACATGAAAAGGGCTTTTCAGCGCTGTGTGTAAGCATATGGACTCTCAAGAAGTCTTTCTGGTTACTCGAATAGGAACAGTGAAAACATGAAAAGACTTTATTGCCGGTGTGTGTTAGCATGTGGACCCTTAGGTGGTCTCTCCGTTTACACGAATACATGCACTGCGGACAGGAAAATGGTTTCTCACCAGTATGCGTAAGCATATGATTTCTCAGGTTGCCTTTATGGTATCCGGAATAATTGCACTGTGGACAAGAAAATAATTTCACCCCAGAATGAGTGAGCAAATGGTGTCTCAAGTTCCCCTTTCGATTACAAGTGTAACTACACTGTGAACATGAAAATAGTTTTTCAGCAGCGTGAGTAAACATATGAACTCTTAATAAGTCTTTCCGGTTACACGAGTACGCGCACTGCGTACATGAAAACAGTTTCTCGTGGCTGTGAGTAAGCATGTGGACTCTTAAGTGATCTCTCCTGTTACACGAATACGTGCACTGTGAACAAGAAAATGGTTTCTCACCAGTGTGCGTTATCATGTGGTTTCTCAAGTTGCCTTTATGATAGCACGAATAACTGCACTGCGAACACGTAAACGATTTCTGACCAGTGTGTATAAGCATATGGTTTCTCAGATTACCTTTATGGTTACAAGTGTAAGCGCACTGTGAACATGAAAACGGTTTCTCACCAGTGTGAGTTAGCATGTGGGTCCTCAAGTGACCTTTTCGGCTACTTGAATAAGTACACTGTGCACATGAAAAGCGTTTCTCACTAGCGACGTTAGTACGACTTCCATAGACGCTGTTTTTAATAATGGTAGTTTCCGGTACTGGCTCCATTATAGGGGTAGGGGTATTTTTTAAAGCGAAGCCCTGCAGTCTCGATTTACCTACAAAACAAATAAAATAATTATTCAAAAATAATTGTCGTTCTGTCGACAAATATAATTTTAAAACAAATTAAATTAATTAATTAGAAAGATATTTAGAAAAATTATATCGATTGAAAATGTATTTGGTTACTAATACATTTTCAATTAATCAACTAGAAACATATCACAGATCTTATATATTATATATCTTATGAGTATAATTATGTCTTTTGTTTATTATGTAATAATATAATCACCTCTGTTAGAACAAAAATATGTATGTCATCTAATAAATAAATAAATAGTTGAATAATTTAATTTGCATTAAAAATACCACAGAACTGTGCTCTTAAAGCTCAATGTGTTATGGTTTGGTTACCGCCATTGGAAGTAGGCTTAGAACTGTTGAATACCTGTCTCCCATTGGGTACGATATCAGTTATATAAAACAATCTCGGTCCCTTCAACGCAGCTTGGATATAGCCAGAAATTACAGGAAGCCTAGTCAGGCGAACAGGCAAAATAATCCAATGGCTTTTAGCCAAAAAGTCTCTCACAGTGAGCGTACTCTGAGTACTCTAAATTGTGCACACGCAGATATCTGCCATCTTTCCAATATCTAACTATCAGCTAGAAATTGACGCACGTATTAGTTCAAACACAAGTGATTTTTGATACAATTACGTCACGGAAGAAATGGACCATATTACAACAACGGATTTTAAAAACGCTAAACAATTACAATTATGCGCTCACCAGTGGGCTGGTCGACTTCCTTGGAGTCTTCCACGCACTCCCGTTTTATATCTTTATAGGATACTTCATCACATGATTCTTCGTCACCTTCTTCGTTGATGTCACCTGCCTCGGCAGCCAGAGACGCGTTTGTGCAACCGACATTATTAAAAAATATTTCTGAAATCAAAAATAATAACAGAAATCAATAATTGCCAGAAGACAGGTTGCCCAGAGTCACCTGACCTCATCTCTTTGTGTACAGTTATGATATGAGCTATTTGAATTATTTTTTTGAGGAAAAAGATTAACAATTAAAAGTTATTAATGAAGAAATCAAAATGATTTGTAGATTGGACGTTATACATGCATCGGTTGTAGGTCTTGTACCTCCGGTTTTATGTGGGTATTAAGACGCCACAAATAATCTAGCCGCCATCAGTGTTGGTCCTAATTAATACGCTCTCCGGACAGAAATCAACGGCAGGAGAGCGAGCTCAGATTCAAAGCAGTTTTGAAGCTATTGTTTGGAAAACGTCGATAGGAAGAGTAATCGTGATTCTGTTCGTCTGTATTGTTGTTGCACACCGTTGGTATGATTGGTAGGAGTTTACGCACGTACCGCCTTGCTGAGTGCGTTCAGCTCCGCTTAGTTTACACATTTTATTACTGGTGACGGCGTTACGCACAGGCGGGTCAGGCGCCTGCCCGTGGTAGCCGAAAAATATATAAAAAAATAAAAACAAATTCCCAACGTGCAAAACGACAATAATGTATAATAAAAATAATTCAGGTATACACAATCCAATAAATAAAATTACAGTTATTTCAAAATAAAGCAGTAATTTGCAGTCAACACTAGTGTCCAGAACATTTTTTGGTCAAATGCCGGCCTTGGGCAAGTTTCAAAATGCCGGCCTAACAAAATACCGCCCCTAAAACCGGTCAACACAATCTCATGGAGACCAACGCCTACAACCAATGAGTGCTCTGAGTGTTTATATACGAAGTAGGGACGTTGACCCTCACCGTCAATCTCGTATACATAAATTAAAAGTTGACCAATGGAAAAATTAATTGTTTGGAATACCTGACATATTTATCATACATGATTAGATGATGCAGAAAACGGGTGGAAGCTTCGAACTGATAGAACAAGTGTTCGTCGTCGGACGGAGCGACGACATCGAAAGAGTAGCGGGCAAATTAGGAAGAAAAGGAGTGGGAACATATAAGCTGATGATGATAATAAATGCCAATCTAAAACAAACAATACCGGCGCGCTGTTCAGCCGTCCTGGAGTACTCCAAGCACTCCCGCTTGATATCGGGGAGTGATATATCAATATCAGTATAGAGGACACCACTGCCGCCTTCTTCTTCGTCGGCGCTCTCGGCTGGAGAGTCCGGCTCAAGCTTGACGGCAGGATCTGCGTCAGCCAAGTCCATGATTCTAGTACCTCCAGCGAGCGCGAGACACGACTCACAGCCGGATGAAGGTTAACCATAGACACGAACAATTCATAGTCAAATTGTAGATGGACATGTCATATGTGAAGGGTTCTCGAAAATAAGAGAGTTAAATCATAATTTGGCTACCTCGCTAGGCGCCAATACTCTATTGTCCTCATTGAACAAGTTATAATCTGTCTTCTTCTTCATGTCAGTATTGACAGCCAAATCAATATAAGGATTTATTCAGGTATGGGTGACACGTTGGAGCCAGTGATGAGCTAAACGTTATTGTGACTGATTGTGCGTTTGATATTTGGTAACTGATATTTAACTGTTAGAGGTTTAGTTTCCAGTGTATCAGTGAGTACTGGTCGAATTATTAGTTACTAAACATCGAACACAAATTGCACAGTTAAAATAACAGTTTAGTTCATCACTAGTTGGAGCTAGTTAGGCCGGCCTGCGTGGGTCGGACTCCATCTACGCGCACACCTCTCACTATCCATACCTCGTGTTTTGCAACTCCGTCAGTCTGTCCGTGTAAGTGCGACTCGATCCATTTTGTGTCTCGTCCACTGTCCCTCTTTTGGGAGTGCTTTTTAATGAATGGATCCCTGAGTGTCTGCCTCGACTACTGCACCTTGATTAGGGTAGAGCCAGTATTGATGCACTCACCCAAGCATATTGACTCGTATGAGTCATCTAGGTATCTATATTAATTATTGCTACAAAGTGATCCAAAAATTAAGTCCACCTTAAAATTGTTCTTCATATACACCTTTTATATGTTAATAAATCTTTCTACTTGTAGTTTTAATCAATTGAACAATTACTTGTAAACTGTGCCCGTCTCGACGCAGAATTTCTCTAGTGAGACGGGCACAGTCCGAACAAATTTTAATATGTATTATATAGTTACTAATAAATAATTCAAATAAATTTTCCATCTATATGTGAAACTATGCTATGTGATTTTTATGACTTTTTGTGACAGCGTTTAAGAGACGCTAGAGGGTCTAAATTTTTACTTTTTTTGCAAAAATTGCTAATAAGCTCACTGAATTTCTCGAATCTTTATGTTTTGCTAAAACCCACCCCCTACCGCTGTCCCCGTTATTAGTGGCCTAAATCAGATGAGATTCGGCTCGCAATGTACCCCAACAAGTTCCGATCATGGGTCCCCCTCACAGCTGACACCGGAGTCTCTATAACCACCCCTACGGCACTCTTTCAAGACTTCTTCGAAACAGAGTTGTTCCCAGAACAATCTCCTTTATTGGACTGTCACTTTGATGCACGAATTGTCCGAAGAATTTAAATAATCTTTTGTTCATGGCTGTAGGACATATAAGATTACACAAATATGGACCCAATATATGATCCAATTGGTAAAGATCAATCAGAAGCATGGCTATCCAACATTCTAACATAATCAGTAACACTAATAATTCACTGGTTCTACAACAGTCTCACTACATTTTTTTTTCTGCCTAATCTTTATCTTTCTTGAATTAAATAACACCACAACAGCACGAAAAAAACTGACTACTTTAACACAGACGGCAGTCTAGCAAAGTAGCCAGTACAGTGCTGTATGTATCAGAGGTGGAGTCTACTCCATCCCACACAATAAACTACGAGTATATACTTAATAGCAATATAATTGTATCTTATGTTTATCATGTTATATTATAATATGTTCACCTCTGTTACAACAAAAACATGTATGTCAATTGAGTTAAATAAATAAATGCTCTGATAGGAAGCTCTAAACCGGGACAATTATCGCTTCGAATGCGAAGCGATAATAATAATTGTGCGATAATAACCCAAATGTGGTTCAAAGTATTTTGAAATCAATTTGGACGTAGTCAGAAATTTTGAAGCTCATACCATGCTTTTCTATGTGAAATGTAAATGTGGCCTCCTAGGCCGCAGTAACTAATTCACCTTGAATAGAATCATCATTTTAATAAAATGTTTCTTAGAAAATTCTGAGGAACATTTATTTCGAAGTAGTTTCCTTCATCTGTTGACTCACCACATGTTAGAGACATTCACATAGTGTGGCCATGTTGCAGTGAGTGGTTGAAATGTTCAAGACAATACATCAGCTCGCCGACTGTGAGATACGATCCAGCTGACAGTAGTATACTGCTTTGGCGCCAAGTGACTTCCATATTTTCCTTCATCTGAAGCGGTTCCTTGGTGGCGAGCGTTTTTATGACGATGATGAAGACAAAGACGGACTACAGACATGGTTTTCATCCCAGGAGGTATACGTAAATTGGTGCCCCATTATGACAAGAGGCAACTATGTTGAGAAGTAGTTAAAGGTGTGTAGCGTCTGAAGAAAGTTAAGTGTTGGAAAAATGATGTAGTGTTTCTTTACAAAAAATTACGATACTTACTTAAAGCTCATAGCACGATTGTTTTTAAATCTGACGCAATAAGATTTTTAGATTTTTAAGATTTAAGACGCAAAACATTTTCGACTCATAATTTTGATCCACCCATAAAATATCTAATTTTTCTGTAACACCCGTTTTTATGCTTTACGGTAAAACTTAGATACATATAATTCCGCCGCATATTCATCTTTTTCTACTGCCATATCCAACAAGTCTCCTGACCGTCTAACGATAGCTGTAAAACTTGTAAAGTAATGACAATTGTGAGAGGTAAATTGGGTGCAAGAATATCAGAAAAGAATTGAAATTCCTACACGGTGTTGGTGTTTGGTGCGCCTGCACGAGTGTGTCATGAGTTTATTACATGTTTTGAGCATGGAGACTACGTACCAGAGAGGATATTTAGTTAATACCAAATTCTCGATTTATAATGTATTTATTTGTATTAATTATTAACGATTAATTAACTATATAAAATAAATCAATTAGGTAAATCATTTAAAATTACACGATTAAATTTAACATCAATGCCTTCTTTCTGTCGGGGCGTCAAGTATGTAAATGAAAGAAAAGATTAGGGAAAGAAAGGGCTGTCACCAAAGAAATACACATTGCCTTATCCACTCGATTGGTCTAACGGGTAGGGGTTCTTCCTCTTCGTCTTCTCCAAGCTAGCTTCCCTTATTGCAAGATGCCGAAAAAATTAAAGGCTCATCTTTGGCAAATGGTTGAGTCCTTATTTTATGTTCAGTTCATGCAGAATCGAGATATTCATGCGTCTCGCCGTTCACATGTGTCTTCAACACCACACCTTAAAGGCATCAATCTGTCTTTTTTCCCTTGCCTTCAGGGTACAAAACGCAAATATTAACATATTTATTTTAGTTAGCTATGACCGACCACACAACCATCCTCCAGGTCTGTCTGGTATCCCAACAGGGAATTTGCCGACCCGCTGCAACCATTCAAGTATGTCCTGCCAATCTTATTCATATCGACTTCAGTATTGCTGAGATATTTAAGCTTGACGTTTAAGCTGATGCATCCTTAACTGGTCCAAGTTAACACTGAGAATATTGTTATCGAATAAATTGTATTTGTTGATTTTAGATATACTTGATACTATCTTAGTTAGCTCTGAAAAAATTGTTTAAACACTGCATTTCCATTATTTAAGTCATGTACTTCAAGTGTAGAACATATTCGAAAGATGACCACTATAAACGAGCAATATACTCAAATATTTAGTCTTCCCGATGTTGAAATTAAGATTGAATTTATTAACCGGTCCTTCTAAAAGGATAAATATATTTTCCAATAATATACATACTTCACACAAGCTTAGGTTGTGACATCAACTTTTTTCAATCATTAATAAGCACCTTTTTTCGATTACTTCACTGCGAACATGAAAGCGGTTTGGCAACAGAATAATTAATATGTAACCGTATGATTTCCGAAACAAGGTGTGAACTCTAGTGTTAGTAAAAAAGTTAGACATCCGGAAACGCGAATAAGTGCACTAAAAAGAATAGATAGAGGGGGGAGGACCCACCCTTTCCCAGGACAAGTTTAGAAACTAGGGCTTCCTTGTCGGTTCCACTAATCAAAGTAAATAAAATACGCGACTTTAATTCAATTACATTTTTACAATTACAAAACATATAATCATATAATATAAATCCACAGAACATAGTTTTACATACAGATGGAAATTAATGGAAAAATTAACGTGCTGTAGTTCAAGGCAGACACTCGGGAATCCATTCATCAAGAACACTCCCAAAAGAGGGACAAAAATGAATTGAGACACACTTACATGGACAGACTAACGGAGTTGCAAAACACGAAGCATGGAGAATGAGAGGTAGGCGCGTAGATAGACTCCCATCCAAGCAGACCGACCTGACTACCAACCTAAGATACTCCAACGAGTCACCCATACACGAAAAAATTCCTTATATAAAACAAGATTCGTCCCATTACATATTAGATCTGCATTCCTGGGCGAGTAAGTGCACTGCGAACATGTAAATGGTTTTCAAGCATTGTGAGTAAGAGCATGGACTCGTAAGCTATCTTCCCGACTACACGAATAACTGCACTGCGAACACGAAAAGAGTTGTTCGCCGTGAGTAAGCATGTGGACTTTTAAATGATCTTTCCGTTTACAAGAATATGTACACTGTGAACATGAAAATGGTTTCTCGCCAGTGTGCGTGAGCATATGTTGTCTCAGATTGCGTCTATGATAACCCGAATAAGAGCACTGTGAACATGAAAACAGTTTCTGACCAGTGTGTGTAAGCATGTGGTTTCTCAATGTGTCTTTATGATTACAAGTATAAGCGCATTGTGAACATGAAAATGGTTTCGCAGTATTGTGCGTTAACATATGAACTCTTAACAGGTCTATCTGATTACACGAATACGTGCACTGTGAACATGAAAAGAGTCTTTCATCACTGTGAGTGAACATATGAACTCTTAAGTGATCTTTCCTGCTACACAAGTAAGTGCACTGTGAACAGGAAAATGGTTTCTCGCCAGTATGCGTGAGCATATGGTTTCTCAAGTTGCCTTTATGATACGACGAATACGTGCACTGCGTACACGAAAACGATTTCTGTCCAGTGTGAACAAGCATATGATTTTTCAAGTTGCCTTTATGATTGCAAGTGTATGCGCACTGTGAACATGAAAACGGTTTCTCACCAGTATGCGTAAACATGTGTGTTATTAAGTGGCTTTTCAGTTTACACGAATAACTGCACTGTGCACATGAAAACGATTTCTTTCCTGTGTGAGTGAGCATGTGATTTCTCAAGTTACTTTTATGATTACAAGTATAAGCGCATTGTGAACATGAAAACGGTTTTTCGCCAGTATGAGTGAATATGTGTGCTCGTAAGTGGCCTTTTCGGTTACATGAATAACTGCACTGTGCACAAGAAAAGCGCTTCTCTTTAGAAATATTAGCACGATTTTTACAGTTATTTTTGGCAATAATTGTGGTTTTTAATTCTGGCTCCATTTTAGGAATAGTTTGAGGCGCGGTTGTATTTTCCATGACGAATCCTTGCATTCCAGAAGGTTCTGCAAAATAATAAAATAATTATTATAAATGTATGGCTCTACCGTTAACACATACATTTTCAATAATATTCACGATAAAAATCAATCAGCAACACCTGTGTGTAATACTAGGCTCTTAACAGCTTCAAAAACACGCTTGGTGCCGACCCCAACATGTGCCAATACAATACATCTAGAAAGCCAGCCCCTGAGCGCGCCACATTTTTCGCGGTTGCCTTCCGGATAAGATCTTTAGCGGAAGCTCTTCAGTGTAGACTATTTACTGCATATTTTTCAAACTGTAACTTTGCTCACGCACCTACCTTCTGTTCAAATATGATATGCGAAGTACTGTTCTTGTGAGTTAAATCTCCCGGCAGTAGTGCATGGAGGATGAGTTTCTTATATGTTTTTCTTTTGTGCCGTATCGTTTCCCGAAGCGGGTGCCTCTTCACTTCCCCTCTGCTCCTCGGCCTTGCTAATTGTATTATTTTATAATATCTTTATGTTATATATTGTAAATATTATTTATTTATTTAGCAATGAAATGAACCAACCGGGGACAATTAGGGTAAATCTTATTTTGGCAGCTGTGCAGTATCGCGGTGCCAATATGCGAGGCGCTATCGAACAGTTGTCTAGTAGCATTAAAAATGCCAACGGGTAAGTAGGAACGAGATAGGAGCCTTGAGCTGATTACATCGGTCCTGGGTAAGCGGTGGGTCCGCCCTCATTTTTAATCTGCCCGTCGTTTACCGTTTACTTGCATTCTCCAAAAAAAGAGAGGCAATACTCAAATACACACATGCACAATATTATCAACCAGGAAACCCAGCGGTGCCAATCGGAATAACAAGGCACGTAAACACTATTTCTAGCACCTAAGGTGCGATTTCACCATCAGAAATAACAGTTGAATCAATGATGGTAGGCAGTACATGCTTACCAGTGAGCTGGTCGACTTTCCTGGAGTGCTCCGCGCACTCTTGCTTAATATCAGGAAGCGATATATCCGCATCAGTGTAGGGCACTCCGTCAGTTACTTGTTCATCGTCACCTTCAGCCACAACATCTACTCTCTCGACAGTGCGAGACGCTTTTCTGTAGCCGACATTATTGAAACCTAGTTCTGAAATCAAAAATAACAATAATAATAAAATCTAAGCTTAAGAAATGTCAAGATTCTTTAATATAATATCAGAATCAATCAATTCTTATTGTGTTTGTTTGTTTAACCCTTCCCAAAGCATGCAGTGACACAGGTATACCATCATAATTAAACCTGTAATATTTCGGTAGATACACGCAGCATAAAATTCACATTTTAGATAATCCTAAAGAAGATATTAGCGCTCAGGAATGACTCAATTATGAAAAGGGAATCGTATAAAAACAATTATTTTTCCATTCAATCCGTTGTAAAATGAATACGTTGGTAAAAATACCATTTGTGATATGAAAGACAGAGATCACACACTATTTTCACAGTGAAAAGGACAACAAACATACAAATACAATTGTCTCTTTCTCAGTAATTAAATGAAGAGAGATAAGAAGGAAGGATCCACTGTATAGGACTTAATGAATGCTTTAAATTATGTTATTTAATCATATTTTCTAAATTGTATGCTCAATATTTAGAGTAAATTCGTACCGTTTAAGCTATTTAAGCATTCTTTCTAACTGTTAATTACGGTAACACGAGTTGACAGCGTGGCTGCTTCGGGTATTTTATATCACGGTATGGTAAAGGTTAAATTAACCATCGATATCAAGGAACAAATTGTTTGCATTTAGAACAAAGAGACGAATTAAATATATTAATTAGAAAGATATACATATAAAATCAATTTTATCGTAAAATATTATTGCTGCGCCTTATTTTTACCTTTGAGTAATCTGACAGCAGACGCCAGAATTATCAATTCATTATTATTAAATTTTGGACACACTGATACAACTTTATTATTAGGAGAACGCATTCTTATTGTGAAGTTGGAATTATTCAGAATAGACGGGTCTGTGATATAAATTTATAATTAATACATTTAATTAATATTTAAAATATCACAGAGCGTCTGTTCTGAATAATTCCAACTTCACAATAAGAATGTGTTCTCCTAATAATAAAGTTGTATCAATGTGTCCAAAATTTAATAAAAATGAATTTATCAATTCTGGTGTCTGCTATCGGATTACTCAAAGGTATTTGAGATTCCATAAAAATACATGACTCTTTCAAATAATGGAAAGATTAAATGTATTCATATTTAAAAAAAGGTAAATATAGGTTCGAAAATTTGTCGCTAAAAATATTGTCGCTGTAGCATAGTTGGATAATGCACCTTCCCCGGTTAAGAAAGAGATCCAGGTTCGAATCCCGGTGGCGCAACAACAATATTTGTCGATATAATTGATTTTATATGTATATCTTTCTAATAAATACATTTAATTAGTATTTAAAATATCACAGAACGTCTGTTCTGAATAATTACAACTTCGCAATGAAGAAATATTATTAACCATATTATTATCAGAATTGACGTTAACTATGTAGTTTCATCATAATGGATGGATATAAATGAAAGAATGTTATTACTCTACTGGAGTTTATAAGCACTGCTCGAGTTTCGAGAGAAACGGTAGCTCTGATCAACAGGAGAATTATTAAACAATGTTTCTTTTAGTGCTAATAAACTCAAGTAGAGTTATAACATTGTTTCATTTATATCCATCCACTATTATTTGTAATTGTAAAAAGTGTCAAACACTCAATGGAGCGACATCAAAATAATAGCGGACAAAAGTGTTGAAGATAGAGAATTGGCGAGGTGCAAACACACGCATTGACTTACTTACTTACTTACCATCACGCCGTTTCCCCGTGGGGGTAGGCAGAGAGGATAGAGCGCCACACTCTTCTATCCTGACATACAATTCTCGCCTCATCTACATTCATGCATCTTGTCATACAAGCTCGCCGATTGTTGAGGCTTCTAACAGAACCATCCTCCATTGTCTGGTTTACCTGGTCGTGCCAAGTCTTCCGCGGACGTCCTCTATTTCTGGTTCCATCAACACTGGCGTCATATATCTTTCTTACCATTCTCTCCTCATTCATCCTTTCCATATGACCAAACCACCTAAGTGACGATAATCATAAATTACTTATCTGCAAACTTCTTACCGGAGTGCCTGTTGAACTCTGAGCTTTCTATCTTGACATCGAAGGATGCTGAATCATTATCAGTATTGAAGACTACACCATCGTCTTCTCCTTTACCGTGACTCTCGGCTGGAGACCCTGGCTCCAGCTTGATGGCAGAATCTGTATCAGCGCGGTACATAGTTCCAATAGCTCCCAGCGAGCACGAAACATGACATCAAATGGCCGCCGACCATAGACTAGCGCAATTCATAGACGAATTATGTAGTTTATTTATTGACAGCTCCGCGAAATGGGGAGAAATTACGCCCGAGAACTTTTAAAGGTCCAAACCTGAGAATAAAACTGCTACAACAGTATATTGAATTACCTGATTGGATCTCTTGATTTACTGTTTATATACATAGTTTTTGTACATTGATAAATGCACTTTGCTTACTGTTATACCGGAGGAACACTGTCTGCTATAATACAGTGAATTACTAGTGTAGCAGGCAGGGTACCCAAATATATGTCTTGATGAAATTAAATTGAAAAATGAATTTACATTTCGTGATTAATATTATTCGCCGGGTTGGCCATTGCTTGTAAACAAAATTTATCTAACTTAACAGTAAAAGTGTATTTTATAATACATAATTATTTCCACATTGTGTAGCTTGGTGGTGTTGTGGTCAAAACGTTGGCCTAGTGATCTAGTGGTCGGGGGTTCGCGCCTTGTTCCAGGACACCAGCAAGTTAGTCCTATTTTAATAGCACAAGCGTTTAGCTTAGTTTGAATATTGAGTAAGAATATTGATGTGACATGTATTCCGTGTACGCATCTCTATTTAAAAATTTTTTTTTTTTTTTTGTACATTGAGGAACACTGTCTGCTATAATACAGTGAATTACTAGTGTAGCAGGCAGGGTACCCAAATATATGTCTTACTTTCTTACTGATGTGTTGTATTTACTTTGCCAAATTTTATATGCATACCCTCGGTACATTTTTCTGATATTAGAAATATGACGCAACACTCATAGTAATGAACTAGGTGAAAGTGTATACTTAATGAATATTAATTAGGAAGAGTAATACGTCAGACCGTTAGACATTATTTATCAATGTAAGTACATAATACATGTCAAAAGTGAACCTAATAAATGCATTATTATTAATTATAGAATGAAGTACTAATAAATTTCTTCAATATTAGCGAAATTACTTTGTGGCCTCGTTTAATATGAATTATAAGACAAAATACTTGGTTTAAATCACTATTTATTGATAATTTTACATTTTTTAATACCTATAGTATCTTCATCAGGAAACAATGTATACTGAAATTAAAAATACAAGCGTAGATGAAAACAAATTTAAAACGTGACTATTTGCAAAGAGGATTTGATTATTTATAATATTAAGCTTGCTATTAACACTTTTTCTTATTCCAAAAGTTTATTGGAAAATTCTGAATAGTTATTGTTATTTAGGCATCTCAAGTGCTCCCTAATTTCTGCAAGTTTTAGCTATATAAAAATAATTACAATCATTGCAAACATGTTGAATAAATCAGTAAAAAGTGGTTTAAACAAAGTATTTTGTATAATTGTTTATTAATAAATTGTTATATTTTTACTCCGCGATAGTCGATTTCAAGCAATGCTGAGAAATATTGTTGTTGTCGCAAGTCGAATACTCATTTCCTGTCCTCTTTCGTCCATCCAATTATCTATACTTGTCCCGTTCTGGCCGATTATTTGCATTTTTGCCGCCGGCATTAGTCTCCGATTGCGAAGCATTAAGTACTTGCGCTTACGCCGCGCGTAACGCTTGAATCGCGCAGAGGAAGTGAATTCCAGATTTCGGAAGTGCAGTGATTGATATCACGGTTCGGCATTATATACTTGCTCGTCAACCGGAGGTGCAGTCGACGCTCAACCCAGGACTTCAACGCAAGGTAAGCCAGATCCATCTTCCCTTGTGTTCCTTCAGACTTCCATTTCGGGTCGCGTCAACTACTTAAAACTATTCTAGATACAGTCCATGGGATATTATTACAACAACATAATTTATAAATCATTTTTATGTAAAATAAAAAATTTACATTTGTTAGTCTCCAGTCATTTTAGGCTTAATAACTTCACCAACGTGATAGCCCTCTGATATATTATAAAATGTGAAGTAAGGCAGTTTATCCATCACCATTGAGTTGATACAAACAAAAAAATAGTTAAATTTACAGGAAAAATGTCGACTACCTCCGCATATTCATTCCCCAACGAATACAATGGAGTTAGCTAATGCATGTATTCTGACATTACCACTGTAATAGAACAATCAGTTGTGTCTCGATGACCTCAATGGTGCATGAAAGTCAAGTAAACCGACAATCTGGGGCCAGTCTATCATACCATCGATGATCCTGTATAGAAATATAAGGTAGGTCATCGTGCGTCTCACTGATAATTTTAACAATTTCAGACTGCTAAGGAGATAATCATTATTGACATCCTCAGAGTGTATATTTTATATAAAATTAATGAATCTTAAAAACGTTCTCTAGATTCTTTCAACCGCCGTCGAATGAACAATGAAGTGAGGCGACCATATGACCGAATTATATTCTACCTGAGATCTGACTAGAGAAGTGTGGAGGACTCTATAAGTTTGCGGGTCTGAAAAGTTTTTTTGCGGTCCGCCCTCTGATATAGTATTTTGGGGAGTTAACTATTATGATATATGTGCAGAACAAGTTAGATAAGAGAAACTACTTAGTGGTAACACACGTTGAACACAGTTACAATTTCGAAATATGTAATGAAAAGTCTACATAGAGGAGCGTTTGCTGGAGATCTTAACGGGAAGGCAGCAACGAGACGCTCAGGAGCCGGCCTTCCTTGATTGCGGGCGCATGTTATATTTAAAGCGACATCGGTATCGGACGTATTTTGCGGCTGTTAGAAGCTCTGTTTTACGCCCAAGTATCTGCAAGGTGCATTCGGGGCACGTTGGCATGTAAATAAAGAAACAGCTCAAAGTAATAATCTTTTATATTTTCGTAGAAAGCAATCACTTTGTGGTTTGACATATTATATTAAATAAAATAACAATCACTTTATACAAAAATAGTGCACTTATATATATATATATAAGAGGGAGATAGAATATAAAATTACACGTGAAAGAGGGAGACATAATACATATACAACAAGATAATTAAATTACATTTCATAGACAATTATGAAATGTAATTTTTTTTCTGTATATGTATATCGTTCTGGCAGCCATACTGGATTTTAGATCACGTGATCATCAACAAGCGTTGTGAATGACTGATTTAATTTTAGGGGGAATAGCAATTTATACTCTATCAGCTTTGGTTTATTTTGGAACAAACCCTGATTTTGAACATGCAAAATCAATGGATTTAAGTGACTTTTGCGAGAAACCATGTGTTCTGCGTGTAGCTGACAAAAATAACTATAAAACTGCATTTTTAAAACAAATTATCCGTCTTAGGGGGTTTCGGAAATAGGCGCTACATATTACAGTTAAGAGGTTAAATATTTCATTGCGTCAGACATAGCATCTGGATATCATCAAATTAATATGGCTGAAGAAGATCGACACAGAACAGCTTTCACTGTTCCTTCAAGACATTGTGTATTTATTACGTTACTGATGAAAGTCGTGATGAGGTTATTAAGTTGTTTGAAGAGATTAATGGCTTCTGTTCTGACCGAATTACAAGTAATGGATTGCTATGTTCTTCAGCTGTTGTTTTTGACAAACTCAGAGAACTTTTTAACTCTAATTATTCGTTTTAGGTGATTTTGGAATAAGACGCTAAATATAAAGCTGTAATAATAAATTTTATTCACGTATGTCATGTATGAGAAAGCGTATGAATTTCTAAGTCGCATTTTCTTTTACATATATATGTGCACCGTGAACAAGAAAACGATTTCTTACCAGTGTGCGTGAGCATGTGAAGCCGTAAGTGGCCTCTCCGGTTACAGAGATAAGTGCACAGCGAACATGAAAACGGTTTCTCACCAGTATGAGTGAGCACATGGATTCTCAGGTAGTCTTTTTGAATACACGAATAAGAGCACTGTGAACACGAAAACGGTTTCACACCAGTGTGACTAAACATATGGAATCTCAAACGGTTTTTCTGATTTGAAGAATAACTGCACTGTGAACAAGAGAATGGTTTCTCGGCAGTGTGGGTGAGCATATGGACTCTTAAGCGAGTTTTCTGATTACACGAATAAGTGCACTGTTTACATGAGAATGGTTTATCGGTAGTGTGAGTAAGTCTGTGATTTCTTAATTGGTCTTTTCGATTACACGAATAAGTACACTGTGAACAAGAAAATGGTTTATCAGTCGTGTGAGTGAGCGTGTGGCTTCGTAAGTGGTCTTTTCGTTTGCATGTATAAGCGCACTGTGAACATGAAAACAGTTTATCTTTGCTGAAAGTTTGTGTTTGTTTTCTAGTGATGTTTTTGGCGATACACATTGTCTCCGTCTGTGATTCTGATTCCCTTTCAGAGACAGTCAGAGGGGCGCTTGATTTTTCCAAAATATAACCTTCGATAATCGAGAGACCTGCAAGGGAATAAAAAGTATATGTAAATAGATAATAATATTGATACGTGTGGAATATCATGCCATAAATCACCACCGTCGCCGCTGCTTTAAGATAATTTTTTAATCAAACGCTGCCCGAACTCCAGGAAATAACAATAATAATAATAAATTCCATGAAATTTCCCCGAACACGCTCTGGTAAATTCCTACTGCCATTAGCAACGACCGATACGAGAGGGCGACTTACAAGCTCCCACTATACCACCGCAAGACGGGCTAATGGACCGTATAAATAAGACCGCCGACGCTACAGAAAAGGGCTCCCAGTTCTATTGGTAACGAAGACGACACGATTCGATTCTGGGCAGTGAATTCAGCGACTCTGCCCGAGCGTGCCGCTAGCTGCCACCACTGCCACCCCAGGAGCTTCGTGCCGCTGACCTCTGTCTGGATAGACGAGACTGCCGACGCCACCCCAGGACTAATTACAAGAATCCCTGCCTACACCGCACCAATTGGCCTTATATCCAGCCAAACCATTGCCCCGTTGTTATCATTACCGATCGAGTAGTTTCCCACCTGACGCACTGCGTCACTGAAGAGGTCATTTTCAGGGCCACCCAGGCGCTACCTCCATCGCACCCGCTGCTCTTTGCCGTCCGCAAGCCTCCGCCGTTCACCGGTTCATTCCATGTTTGCTCTACCCCGCTACATATTGAATTATTTTTCCTGAAGACATTTTTTTTACCATTTTCCACTGTCTTTCACTGAGCTCCTTTGATACCTTCGTATCAATATAAAAAAATATTATTTACTGTTTATTAATAAGATGTTAAAATAATGCTATGCCATAATAATACTTTTGTTACCACGAACGGATATTATTCTGACGACACAACAGAGTTTACATCACCATCAGCACGTAGTGATGAGATTAAAATCACGAACCGTGAGACAATGAATGATATATTTAAATCACACTCACTATCAGTGATTGAATATTTGGGAATATCATGAATCGCGATTCATTTTTTTTATATTTGGTTGTGAACTGTAATTCGACGCATGTGCGTATGAAACGAAAATATTCATAAAGGAATGACGTTATAATTCGTAATAAGCCCCATCTAGTAGACTGCCAAAACATTTGACCCGAAAAATTTTTTTTTTTCACGGTTTCATTCTCTTTGTGATGATATTAAATTAGTTATATATTGATAATATATACTAGTATATGTTTTTTACGCAAATGAAGTTTGAACAATATATATACGTATGTTTGTTTTCATTTATTTCGTGTATTGTAGTATCGTGCGGGGCACGCGTATTAGTAATAATAATAATAATGTGTTTATTCCAGCGTGATCAGGTTTTTTTTAACCCGATTCACCATACATATTATGTTATACATTAAAGGTTATGAAATAAATATAATGCTATGAAAAAGAAGACCAAGGAAAATATTAATAAATAAAATAAAAATTTAATAGAAAATAAAAAGTTCACACATACATACACACAAAATATAAATATTACATATATAACTACTTCAGTCACGGTCATTGTTGTGTATGTAGCTATTCTGTAGGCGCCGCTTGCACCAGAGAGTCGGTGCCGAGTGGTGAGCTCCAGCCGCAGCTTTACGCCAGCAACTCGATGTCTCAGAAGCGGAACGAGTCCATGTATACGGCTTTCGGTAAACATTGTAGATGCGCTGCAATAACGCGCCAATCCGAACAGTATTCTAATGAAGTAATAAAACTTAGTTTTCAATCACTGATATGACCGAATAACAATCAAAAGTAACATTACCCTCATCACTATCAGCACGAATCAAAAGAAATAACAGTTATAATGTGCATCGTCATTGAAATGTGGTCCTTGATTTCATTAATTATTATACCAAAGAATCAAACTCCTTACCAGTGCGCCGGTCGGCCTTGCTAGAGCACTCCACCTTGATGTCGGGGAGCGATGCATCGGTACATGACATTCCATCGCCATCCTCAGCTGGAGACGTTGGCTCAGACTTGACTACAGTAACATCTGGACCATCGTGGTGCACGGTTTTAATATCAACAAATGTAATCATTATACATAAATAAAAAAGCTTAAAACATGTTTTTGTTAGAATTGTATTGACATTGCTATACAGCGGAACCTCTATTAATCCGTTCCTGAGGGCCTGACGAATATACAAACAGTTTTTCCCTTAACTAATAACTGAAATTCAATTAATTCCTTCCCAGCCCCCAAAAATAGTACACAAATTAATCAATTTTATGTCAACACTTGACATATATTGTACTGAGCAGTAGTGATGAGAAAAAATGTTACTATTGACTCACAGATGTGATTGTGATTAATATTCGATAATAGCAGTGGTTGAAAACTGTGACTGTGATCACAGTTTCATTGCTAATACGCGTGTGCCGCACGATATCACAATACACGAAATAAATGAACAAATAAAAAAAGTTAATTTTGAGCGAATTAACTTATATTATTCAAACTTTATTTGCGTAAAAAACGTATTCTAGCGTATATAACTAATACATGTATATCAAATTTAATATCATCATAAAGATAATAAAAACCCTTAACTAATTTTTCGGGTCGAATGCGTAAAACGTTTTGGCAGAATCTGCTAGATGGCGCTTATCATGAATTATTACATCATTCCTTCGTGAATATTTTCGTTTCATGCGCACATGCGTCGAATTACGGTTCACAACTAAATATTTAAAAAAATAATCGCGATTCACGATATTCCCAGATATTTAATCACTGATAGTGAATGTGACAAAAATATCAGTGATTGACTCACGGTTCGTGATTTTGAACTCATCACTACTGAGCAGACATGACGGTAGAAGCGGAAGAAGAGGAAAGTTACCATTATTTAGAAGGAGACAATTTAAACATTAGGTAACTCTAATTCTGGTGGTGGTTTTCATTTACCGATGATTCAGTAGTTGCACTTGATTTAACAAAGAACTTGGCTGTTTTTTAAAACCTTCACAAAGCAGTCAATCACATTACCAATGAATCCATTTATGTTTTGGTTGTCTGTGGCAATATTTGGGTGCCACTTTTCGACCATATTTTGCGTTTTGCCTCTTATCTATGATTTTTGCTCTTATCTATGGTTTCGGCCCAGTCGGACACTACTGCCAGGCGGTGGATGTGACGAATATAGAAAAATATTACTGAATATGTAAATATTTGTTTGTTATCAAAAGTTCGTTTTTTGAAAATTTGTGCAGACAATTAAAGTGGGGGGGAGAAGAGCATTTAAGGTACTAGCAGAGAACTACGACTTCCGTAGCTTGATAACGAGTCTCACGTAAAATTAATACCGTACAGATAAATAGTATAACAGTATGGCTTTGGTACAATGATACCAGAGCCAACTGATCTAACTTTAAAATATATTCTAAAAAGATTTAAGATTTTGTAAATTATTGCACGCGTTGCTTTGTTTAGTAAACGACTCTCAAAACGATTCCGAGATAGGGTGGGACACATTGGGGTTTCCTTCATACTAATCCAAAATTGTTACTTTTGTCCGCGTCACCATTGCTGGAGTCCTCCGAGCATTCCTGCTTTATATCAATTTCGGTATATAAGTCATCTCCGTCGTTTCCGTTCTCTGCTGCTGGAGACCCTGGCTCAGGCTTGATGGCAGGATCCGAGTCATCACTGTCCATGGTTTTAGTATCTCCAGGGAATGCTTAACGCGAATCGCAGTTGAATGAAAGTTGACCATAGATACGAGCGGTCCATAGACACACAGAAAAAATATGCGGACATGACCTACGTACGTAGTAATGTCAGAGGTTCAACTGTAAACAATTGAACATCTATAATGTGTAATTTTGTGAAAACTATTCCATTATTTTACAAAAATAAAAAACAGTTAAAAATCTCTATGCATTTGCTGTAACATTGATATGAATCCCGACACTCGTTGCGCAATCAACATTAGTGGTGATCACGAGGAGATGGCGGGAGGGTATATTAAATTAACAATATTTCTATAGATATAGCTCTGCTGTCCCCTTGCTGGCATCAGAGTCCGTCGCGGCCCACATAGACTGCCTTTCCCGCCGGACGCACTGCGCTACTGAAGAGGCTTATTTCAAGGCCACCCCGCAACTACGCTAGGCACTGCCTTCATCGCCCCCGCTGCCTCTCACCGACCACAAGCCACCGCCATCCACAGCGTCCAACGCAGCTTCACTACTACGCTTGTTTACCGCCATGTTAAGTTTCATTTTTCTGACATTTTCCACTGTCTTTCACCGAGCCCTCTTGATACCCTTGTATCAATATTAATATTACACTATCATACAAGCACTGGAGCAACTCTTCCTCCTGGTTTCTCATTAAAAGTGATCTTTTCACAACTCAACTCAAAATAATAATAATAACGGAAAGCTTACGATTGAAATTCAATTTCGTTAAATCATATTTAATACGAAAGATCCATGAAAGATCTCCCGAAAAACGGTTAAAAAATAGAAATTTGGAAACCGCTGAATGTGTTTTGTTTGAACCCACCTGGCTATGCGAGTTAAAATTATATTCTGATGCCTAGTTCATGACCCACTCCATCCGAGACGGAATATATTACGGTCCATCAGCCTTATTTTCGTCACTTTTAAAATACCAAAATTAACTATTCAGACATAGAATAGATGTATTCCTGAATCACTTGGATAGCTAGATCAGGTCCTGATTTTCTATTGATAATGTTCACAAAGTAAATAATTCCTAATTATGTAAATAATAATCATTAACCTGTTTCATCTGGCCAGCCTCCGACACTTGACCCGATCAGATAACAAAACGCAATCTGTATCTTTAGTAGATGTGTGACTGAGGGCGTTTCAATTGACTGACCGCATCAAGTTTGTAGTATTACCCACATAACAGGAATGTACATACTTTGCGATGATCGACTCGGTTATCAGTCATAGAGTGAGTAGCAATGGACTAGCATTTAAAACATATAATGATAAAATTAAACAGTTACAATTAAGATTTTTTTAAACTTATAGTAGATAACAGAACAAAGTGTTTGTATAAAGTAAGATATATTATAATTTTAGAAGACATGATAAACAATGTAAATATGAATACTGACCCTCATCATAGCTATTCTACGAGATGCTCGAGACCAACCATGAGAGACCAATCTCGAACAATAAGCACAGTGAGAGAAGGAGAGAATGTGTTGTGCCAAGAATTTTTAATAAAATCAGTACATTATTAAATATTATGAAAAATAAGGAAACATCAGTGAACACACTCGAATATAAAGACAAACCCATTCTAATTTAATTATTTGATTTCTCTGTCGTATTATTTTTTTTAAATGTTGATAAAATTTTAGTTTACCTTAATTTAATATGTTAAGTACTTTAAATGAAGGGCATCTTGGCGTAAAACTGCCATGCAGTTTGGTAAAAAAATAAAAATTGTTATGTAATATATATGAAATAAAGTAAGTAAGTAAATAAAATAATATAAAAAAATTGTATTTCTGAAAATCAAGGCTATCAAACGAACCATGCATAATGTGTATATAAAATTATATATATATAGTAGAAACAAAATGTTCGATTTTTTGTCTTTATTCGAAAAATGGCGTTATATAATTGTATTATTAATCAATTTCTATATAAAGTACATGACTTAAGTGCCCTCTTCAATATATACATTTAGAGAGGTCAGCGTTGAAAGGTGAGTAAACGCATGCCTTTTTAAATTACTTCTACGATTGCACTTATAAGAACACTGTGAACAAGAAAACGGTTTGTGCCCAGTGTGAGTAAGAATATGTGTGGATAACCTACCTTTGTGATCACACGAGTAAATACACAGTGAACACGAAAAAAGGCCCTCCCCAGTGTGAGTTAACATATGCTTTCTCAAGAGCACTTTCTGATTACTAGAATATGCGCACCATGAACATGAAAGCAATTTCTTCTCAGAGTGAGTAAACATATGTGATTTTAATCTGCTTTTATGATTACACGTATAACTGCACTGTGAACATGAAAACAGGTACTCGCCACTGTGAGTTAGCATATGACTTCTTAAGAGAGTTTTCCAATTACACGAATAAGCGCACTGCGAACATGAAAACGGTTTTACGTCAGTGTGTGTAAGAATATGGTTCCTCAAATTGCCTTTGTGATTACATGTGTAATTGCACTGCGGACACGCAAATTGTTTCACACCAGTGTGAGTAAGTATATGGACGCTCAGGTGGTCTTTCCGGTTACACGAATAAATGCAGTGTGGACATGAAAATGGTTTCTCACGAGTGTGAATAAGCATGTGGGTTCGTAGGTGGTCTCTCCGATTGCACGAATAACTGCACTGTGAACAAGAAAACTGTTTTTCTGTATCGAATGTGATCGTTTGACTATTAGAGATATTTTTAGCATTATACGTCGTCTCTGATTCGGACTCTCTTCCAGGTGCAGTAGGAGGTAGGCTTGATTTCTCCAAAACGAAATCTGGCAGAGTTGAGAGACCTGTAAAAAAATTAAAAATGAGTATGTCAAGTTTGAAATGTCCGCAAATATGATTGAACTATGCAACAATAGAATTGGCCATGCCAACTTTATAATATATAACCGCAGTTTTCAGAAAACTATTCCACATTCGAAAATAATAGATTGCATGTATCCTAAGCACGAGTGCGATTATAAATTAATGTTATGAATCAAAAGGTTATGTATGCACTCTTACAATTTTTAAATTAATCGCGAGGTGTGTGTGGGAGTGCGCGTGTGGCCTCAGCAAGTTAAACAAGAAACAGTTGACAGAAGTTAATTGAAGCTTGAGCACAGCTACAGATAAAAAAATATACATTCAGAAGTCTACACCGATGAGCGGTTGCTAGAGACCTTGCCGAGAAGGCAGCCGCGAGAGAAGTGGCGCGCTCGGAGGCCGGCACATGTTGGGGTTGGTACAGGCGTATTTTTAGCCTAGTTTTACACCTAGGTTGTATCTGCAAGGTACGTTCAGGGGCCGTCGGCGGTGTCGCTGATTGTGGATGCGATTGACCTGCACAGCCTCAAAGCGAGGCGATTCTAAGAATACTGATGGTTAAATAAAAAGCAGAAAAGAAACTGAAAGTTTATTCTTTATCAGAACTTAAAATATTTTAAATTTAAAAATAAAATGAATTATTGACGATAACATAAATTACTCCTTTTTACACGATACGCGAAACTAGCTTTCCGAGATGGACTCACTACAGTTACTGTTACATTTTATATTTACTACTGAATTCGAAACGTAAACCCGGATCCATGGGATCTAAATGAACGGATTGCGCAAAACCTCCGGGCCACCGGGATTTGAACCTGGATCTCTTTCCTAACCGAAGAAGGTGCATTATCCAACTACGATACAGCGACAATATTTTTAGTGAAAAATTTTCGAACCTTTATGTTAACTTTTTGATATCAATGTGTCCAAAGTTTAATAAAAATGAATTGATAATTCTGGCGTCTGCTATCAGATTACTCAAAGGTATTTGAGATTCTGTAAAAATAAGGTAGATGGCTCTTTCAAATAATGGAACGATTAAATGTATTAATATCAAAAAGATAACATGTAGGTTCGAAAATATGTCGCTAAAAATATTATGTATCACAGACCTATGTTCTAAATAATTACAACTTCACAATAAGAATGTGTTCTCCTAATAATAAAGTTGTATCAATGTGTCCAAAATTTCATAAAAATGAATTGATAATTCTGGCGTCTGCTATCAGATTACTCAAAGGCATTTGAGATTCCGTAAAAATAAGATAGATGGCTCTCTCAAATAATGGAACGATTAAATGTACTAATATCAAAAGATTCGAAAATTTGTCGCTAAAAATATTGCCGCTGTAGCATAGTTGGATAATGCACCTTCCCCGGTTAGAAAAGAGACACAGGTTCGAATCCCGGTGGCGCAACAACAATATTTTTCTACAAAATTGATTTTATATGTATATCTTTTTAATTAATATATTTAAAATGAAAAATCGTTACTGCGACTGTGTTCGTTTGTAACGACAATTACAACAGATTATTCAAACAACGACTGGTGGTGGAAATATGAGGAAGAAAGGGGAGGCACTTACTTTTTCGTTTGCCTGATGATGGTTCATTTGTATGTTCCTCTCCACCACAAGAACAAGCGTTTGAGCGGGGCGAATACTAACATTCGCGTAAAAGATTATTTTTATGTATTAGCGGGATCAAAAAAAATATTGATTAGAAGTGTTTGCGATTAGTTAACAAGCGACGTTAGTTAGTCCGTATAAAGTTCCAAGAGCACACTGAACTTGGTGCAGTTGGAGAGACTGTTAATCTTATTTCTTCCTTTGTGCTTAAGGATACGTTAGTAAAGAAAGGAACGGAGATACGCAGGTTAAAAGTTAGTGAGCAGGTTAAAACTTCATATAATTTAATCAACTTGAACGGCGCTAACAACTAGTACACTAGAAAGTAAACCCCTAACAGTTAAATATCAGTATTATCACTCATCGTCACAATCACAGAAATATTTATGTAAATACATATAGCATTAAAACAACAGCATTTTATATCGCATTAATAGATATATATAAGATGAGATGGACATAGTGAGGCGACTGATTCCTACAAACAATTAATTACTAATCCAAAGAAATCGACAGCTCACCCTTGATTTTATCGGCATTCTTGGAGTACTCCGAGCATTCCCGCTTTATATCTGGGAGCGAAATATCTATAACAGCATAGAATACTCCACCATCGTCTTTTTCTTCGTCGCCGCTCTCGGCTGGAGACCCTGGTTCAGATTTGACTGTAGGATCCGGGTCAGGACGGTCCATGTTTCAAATGTTTTCCAGCTATTACAAAACCATAGATGCAGTTGAAAGAAGGTCGACCATAGACAAATAGTATATTCAATACAAATTAAATGTATTAATTAGAAAAATATACATATAAAATCAATTTTATTGTAAAATATTGCCCGTTGCTAGCGGGATTCGAACCTGGATCAATAAATGCAGCAAAATTTGCGACTCAACTATAAGTCAAAGTTAATATTAATTATTTTTTTAATTCTCAATACTTGATCAACGACAATAAATAATTAATATATTTATTGTTGTTGATCAGTAGTAACTTTTTACTTTAGTAAAAAAAGTTACTCATGTTTTTTTTTGCGTAAACGGGCTGTTTAATCGCTGGTAAACAAATATTTTCTTCTCAATAGTACATCCCGTGGTAAGATGATTTTACTATCCGATATCCGATAGTAAACACGAGAATCGATGGTTAAATTGGCGGACCTACAGCTATTCCTAGTCTTCTGACAGTTTGAAAGTTACATTCGACGATGAATCTTTTAATATCCCGTTATTTTAGTGATGAAAGTTCGTCTGATGATGATCTCGCTGCCGAATTTATTTTACCGCGTAGACCGAAGATTTTTCGCCAACGAAAAGATCATTTTCAGTGGGACGACGCCGACTTCTTTGCCAGATTTCGGATGTCAAAAGAATCCGTGTCGTGGCTCATCGATTTGATCAAGCGGGATTTGGAAAGGCCCACGATACGGTCAGTATAAAATATAATATAATTCAAACCGAATCGAAATTGTTGAAAACAAAAAATAAATTATCAACGCGATAATGCCTCGTCCTCGTGTAGCAAAAGTCATGCGAAAAAATTGGAACTACTACTTGTACTAGCACTAGCTGATTATCATTTGTTCAGGTTTTTACAAACAGAATATATTTAAGAATAATGTTTTTGTATAATACGTAATAGTGATGGTAAAATCGATATTTTGACTGTTATTGTGTCCGATTATAACAATAATTGATAACTGATTAACGTAATTCTTCTAGCACTGACTGTGTTGCCGTAAATACTTCGATAGCTAGTTCTGGGTAGTTCTGTGAACCTGTGCTGGTTGAGGCCGACGTCGCTATCCTTGCAGTCTGATGATCCTCAAATATGCTGGTCAGCCACCGAAAACCTTCACACAACCGATAATTCGAAATTATATATACTAAATGTTTTTATTATTGCCGCCGTAAAAAGTCCGTCCGAATCACAATAACTCTTTTCCCAGAAGCAGCTTCGCTTTTGTTTTCTGTTTTTTAAATCCACACAAATAGAACACACATATTCAAAATTTTATATCAGGCCTACCTATCCAAGTACAAAGCGCGTGAACAGACTGGTACACTAGAAAGTAAACCTGCGACAGTTAAATCTCAGTTACCAATCATCAACACAATCACAACGGTTTACAATCACTAATACATTAATTTTTGAGACCACATATCATATGTTATAAATTTCTAGGAATCAAGCGGTCACTCCATCACAACAAGTCCTTCTGACGCTGAGGTTCTACGCGACTGGCGTTATCCAACAATGTACGGGAGATTTAAGCGGTTTACATAAAAGTACCGTATCGAGAATAGTGTACGCAGTCACAAAGTCAATATGTAAATTGCGTCCTCTATTCATGTCAATGCCGGATAACGCCGCTGAGATTGTGAAATGTGTAGAAGGATTTTACAGAATTGCTAAATTCCCAAATGTCATTGGTGCTATCGACTGCACCCATGTACCCATTTTAAACCCAGGTAACAAAAATATTGCAACTTGAACACCAAATAAAATCAAACTCAAAACAATCTTTTAAATGCCATGAGCGCGTTGACACGCCAAGCTATAAGCGTGTTAACACGCACTTTTGAACCTCGCAAACTTGCAGGGATTAAAGTCACCTTATTAAATCATTTCACAGGTGATGACAGGTCTCATCTTTCGATTGATAATTTATGACCGTTAAAGCCTAGACTTACCCTATGTGATGTCTTCCATTTCAAATGCGTTGGCATTTAAAAGATTAAAGTTGAACCCTGATTTTTTTAACATTTTGTTTCAGGCGGAGAAGGCAGCAAGTATTACAGGAATAAGAAGGGTATTTTTTCCTTTAATGTCCAAGCTGTGGTCAACGCTGACATGACAATCATGGATATCGTGGCCAGGTGGCCAGGATCCAGCCGTGACATTTACATATTTAATCACAGCCATGTACAAACTAGATTGGAGAGAGGTGACTTTGGTAATTGTTATCTCGTAGGAGATAAAGGTTATGTTCTAAAACCATACATGATGATACCGTTTTCCAATCCGGTATCCGTCGCTGAGAAGTTATATAATGAAAGTCAAGCGCGGACAAGAAACGTCGTCGATAGGACGTTTGGTGTTTGGAAACGGCGTTTTCCAGCTATAGGCAGTAAATTAAGAATCCGCACTAACCGCGTGCAGCCTACCATAGTGGCAACAGCTATTCTCCACAACATATGCATTGTAAAAAATGATAACCAGTTCAGATGCAATGTGGAAGACACGTCTGCTGATGAAATATTAATAAATGGAGAAGAATTGAATGAAAACGCTGTTAGAAGAAATGATCTGATTGAAAGATATTTTTTAAGGTAAGAAATAATCTTACATGTACTATTGAAATATGTTTCAGAAGAAACTACATGTCAATAAGTAATATTATAATTATTGTTTATTACAGATTGGCTAATGAAGAAGGGCGTCCCTAAACCGCAGACTGCATTTTTTTTTTAAATAAATAAAACAATTTATTATATTATATGTAAAACTCTTTTATTCTGGATGGATATAAATGAAACAATGTTATTACTCTAGAATTTATTAGCACTACTGGAGTTTCGACAGGTGCAGTATTAAACTATACATAAATGTAGGAGTCGAGGTTTAGGTGGTAGACATACAAGTAATTAGGAACTGACAGATGGAGCGGGGGGATGACGGAGTTACTGGTGGACGGATGGTTGTAACGGGAATATTGAGAGGAGAGATGAATTAGAAAAATGTAATATTGTTTTAACAAATTAATACCCGAGTTCGAATTCCTTTTTATTTCTAAACTTTCTAAATTATTCATTTTATTACCTTTACGCGTGACAGGATGGAAAAGTTTAATGGTACATGGATGAAGAGTGATTATTATCCATGATGTGATTAGCGAATTCAGAAAAGTTGTTACTAATTAGACAATGATGATGCTCTTTTAATCTAATGTTGAGATTTCTAGAGATTTATGATGAAACTACAAAGTTAACACTGATTCTATCAATAATACTATTTTATTATATTCTTATATATACCTTTAAAAAAAAGAAAAATACATTTTTTTGTCATTTTGGATCTATAATAAAACAGAAATAGAAATACAGTAAAAAGACAAGAACCAATCAGTATATAAATATTTAAAAGTCATAAAAAATGTATGAAAATATTAAGGTGAGAAGCGATCAGTACATAAATACTTAAAAACCATACAAAATTTATGAAAATAAAAGTACAATAGAAGGATGAGAAGCAATCAGTACATAAATACTTCAAAGCCATACAAAATGTATGAAAATAAAAGTACAGTAGAAACGTGATGGTAAATCGTTATTTTAATTGTGATTGTAACTGTGATTATATTTGATTATAACGATGATTGATAATTGATTAACGTAATTCTCCAAGCAATGACTGGTACATTAAAAAGTAAACCTCCAACAGTTAAATCTTAGTTACCAATCAGTGACAGTCACGTAACGGTTTACCATCACTAGTGATCAGTACATAAATACTAAAAGGCCATACAAAATTTAAGAAAATAAAAGTACAGTAGAAGGGTGAGAAACGATCAGTAAACAAATACTTCAAAGCCATAAAAAATTTATGATAATAGAAGTACAATAAATTGCGAGGAGTCAGGTAAGGTGGCAGAATATGACATTGATAAAAAGAAAAATGTGAGAAGTGCCAGATGTATAGAGTGCACGTAATGCCAGACAACATTAAGAAAGTAAACATTGAGAAGGCATCAATTATTCATAGACTGGTTCATATATAATTGATGCCTTTCTTGAGACAGCTGTTGCATCAAGGCGTGGCTCTCCTCTGCTAGTCTCCGTATTAAAGTATTAGTGTCCGAGACTAGCTGCTGTACATGTGATTATTTAAAATGTAACAATAATAAGAGATGCTTCTCCTGTACAAGGGATGCGATAGCCGTGTTACTCGCATGCCTTCGCCAGCATAATTTGCTGCTCCCTCTTAATTTTTAACAATGTGAGAGTTGTCTTAGAGGCAGACAGTTCACAAATTTTCCTTCTCGTTTCCAGAGGTGTGTTCAACGCTTTTCTCTTCTTATTATCTGAACCTGAAAATCATATTACGGTTGTTATGACGAGATTGAATTGTAATTTGATTTTTGCAATGGTAAATTGGAATACAGGCAGCCCTCGACTTTCGCACATTTTTTGACCGTTGTTTTTTTATGATAATGTTCGCTTTTGTGTCACGTGCAGTCGTTCTCCTCTCCTCTGCTCCCTGTCTCTTTCTCTCCGTCCTTGAAATGTATGTAAACAAGCTCTATGGGTTTCAAAGGATCTTGGAAAAAATTACGCCCACAAACGATGGACGATCATCTAAACCTTGAAGAATCTCAATAGTTTAATGTCCATGTTTAGTTTAGTCCACATCAAAGATGTTGAATTAATCGAATCTCATTCAGAGCCTTTGTTAAATGAATAAATAATTGAACAACAAGAAGCGAATGAAATAGAAAATGAAGGTGGAGAAGAGGCTGACATCGTCGAGACTTTCACAATCAAAAATATGAAAAAATCCTTCGTGCATCTTGATAATTTTTTGGCTATCATGGATGAATATGATCCCGATACAGAGCGTACATCTCAAGTACGTAGAGCAATCGATAGAGACATGGCATGTTATAGAACTCTGATGAAAAGAAAAAATAAGGATGTATTCAACAATTTCATCAAGTAGATTCCTGACTCTTAATACGCATTGTTATTTTATTATGTACATGTGTGTGATAGATAAATAAATACATAACTATATTTCTATTTGTTAACTTTGTTTTATTAACCACTTATTAAGTTTAAATGCATCTACCGGTTTCGAAAAATACTATTTTCTTCTTCAGGATGTCAATACTAACTAAAAACATATATTATTGTTTCTTTACCAGAATCTATTTATAAAAAAAACAATTATTTAAAAAATAAATTTAGTACCTAACTCAAATTGTTACTTAACCGTCAGCATACCGTGATAAAAAAATACTTTTACGCAGCCAAAATGTCACTGTGTTACCGTGAGGAATGTATATTTTTTAAGCATTTTAAATAATAAAAATGCATTTATTAGTTTTGATAGCTATAAAACAGTTTTTAACATATTTTTACACTAAATATTGTGATAATATAATGGGAGCATTCGTCATGCGTAATCTAACGCAATTACCAAGAGGTAGACCTGTGTTACTGCATGGTAAAGGAAGGGTTAATACAAATTTACTCAAATAGTTTTTATGAAAAAATTTTAGAATGGGACTCGTATTTAAATTTAGTTGGTTGTTTATAATTTTTTGATTAGTTTTAAATTTAACCACGAGTCCCATTCTAAAAATTATTCGAGTAAATTTGTATTAAGTAACGATTTGAGTTAGGTACTAAATTTATTTTTTAAAAATAGATTCTGGTAAAGAAACAATAATATATGTTTTTAGTTAGTATTGACATCCTGAAGAAAAAAATGGTATTTTACGAAACCGGTAGATGAATTTAAACTCAATAAGTGGTTAATAAAACAAAGATAACAAATAAAAATATGAATTTTAACCACAAAGTTAATTTTGTTAATTTCAAAAGTAAACACGTAACTGATAATACATAATACATCCCGTTTTGGTGGTTTTTTTACATGGCTCTACTTTCGCACACATTTCAAGAACCAATAAAGTGCGAAAGTCGAAAGCCGCCTGTACACATAAATAAATGCAAAATTAACAAAATAATTATTACATGATTAGGGAAAGAGGCGTCCTCAGCAAGGTGCGCGGTGTTTTCTGGATTCTCCGTCATGCATGAGGCTGCACGCTCCACAGTGACCATGTCGTCCATTTTAATAAGGGGTCACATCTACCGCTTCACATTCTGAGACTGGAATTTCTGAAATAATAACAATATTTTGGTTTTTTATTGCCGTAATCATTTCAATGATCGACGTAATCGTATGGACACTTCCAAGTTCAACATCACTGTCGAACACCGAAGGAAGTTCTTCTATTGATAGTGGCATCAATCCGAGGATCCTCTCTCATCTCTGAAATTCTTGGAGGTCGCCAGTTGCCCGTCGACTTGCATAGGTGCGAAATCAATTTACAATACTAAATATGTATAATATCTATTCAAATTCATTCGTTTATTTAAAAAATACTGACCTTTTTGGCCGCCATTTTTACATTACTCAATTTTAGTTTATGGATCGTCCGGTATACCGATCCCGCAGCGTTAAAGTCATCTGCCAAGTTCGTCCATGCCTTCTCCTTCTTAGAAGCACTGGTAGTCATTTATTTAAATTTAATATTATAGGTGCGTATTTGTTAACGAGACTAACTCCTCGCGGGAGAAGTTGGACGAGCGATTTGAAGCTGTCAAACTGAAACAGCCATGAAATTTCAATGAATATCATTAACAAATCGATGCTAATAATATGAAGTACTTAATAGATTTTACTTACTTACAAACGTTGGACACGATGCGAAAACTATTATTATTAAATGTTTATTATTACATTTTTGAAATTATCACGTCGGGCGAATAAAGCCCATAGATAAAGCCATAAACAATGCATACAATTATTTGTGTTGCCAGTGGTTAATATTTAAAATAAATCAATTTTGGTAAAAATTTCAGGCATTTGATGAATTAGCCGAGATCAATAACCGGTAAACGATTTTAATCACTAACGTTTGTAAAAATTTACTACTGACTACACAGCCGGCCCTACAACAATTTCTACATTTTACAATTACCGCAAATAGCATAGGTAATAAAATGATTATTCATAAGTGAGCCCACAGATTGTGATACTTCTGCCATTTTAATTTGTATATTATATTTTGTCGATATCTTGCAAATCTGATTTTTCAACGTGTTTAAAACAAAAAGTATAATAAATATATTAAACCATTTTTATGACTGATTGTGTTTGATTTAAATGATGATTGTTAAACTGAGATATAACTGTTGGAGATTTAGTTTCTAATGTAGCAGTGATTGCTCGAAGAATTATGAATAATCAGTTACCAATCCGTTATTGTAATACAGTAATTGTAGAACGGGTTCGATGATTATGACTAATTGATTATTTTATTAAAGCGGCCCTGCACTCTGGTAATATTTTGCTATCCGATTATTTCCAGGTATCAAATCGTTTTAATTGTATTATGGTTACAGAAGGATACAGCTGAATATTAAAAACACAAATTGTTTGTTTTCTACAACACATATATACACAAATGGACAGGCAGAATTTCTTATAATTAGCCTAATCTAATTATGACTACTAGTGATGGTAAACCATCACGTGACTGTGATTGTATCGATGATTGGTAATTGTGATTTAACGTTGATTGGTAACTAAGATTTAACTGTCAGATGCTTACTTTCTAGTGTATCAGTCATTGTTCGAAGAATCTAACACAATCGCAGTCGTAATAACAGTCAAAATAACGACTTTAACATCACTAATGACTATCTTATATTAATGACGCGTTGTATTTGCCGGAGCCGGCCTCACGTCCAATTCTCAATCGAACAGAGGACGGTATCGTCGTCCGCATTTCCTCTCGTCCTGATGTCTACTGGACTTAACCCCCGCGTCACTCTACCGTTGGTACCCGTTTGGCTGAGCATCCGCGCTGCCACCGAGGTAGCGGTTCACTCCTCGTTTCCCATGTCGCGATTAACATGTGCGCTTGATTCCACTCGGCTTTCGACATTTTCCGGACTTTGGTTTTTCTCCGTGCGGCTGGAGACTGCTGCTCAAGGCTAACTACGAGATCTTCCTCTGAAAACCATTCTTCACTGTCCGTATCGCGTCTGCCTCCAGCGAACTTTGTTGTACTCGTACTGTGCTGTTCAGGTGGACTGTCCTCGAGGGATCTTGTCTCGGACTGTGTCAGTCTGTTTTCTGACACGAACTCAAACTCTGAGGCGGACTCGTGTCCGAGGCCAACTGATAGGCCTTCCCGAATTCTGTGTCGAACTGTCTGTAAAAACTGCTTTCGGACTATTTTCGAACTCTCTAAAAATGTCGTCGCTTGAGTGTGTCTCCGGCTAGATCCACCCTCGCAAGACTGGCGCATGGCGGGGGCGTTACGCCCTCATTTAAGGCCTAATATTGGACCTCACCTTCATCTTCTGATCTAGTCATAATTTATTTGTGTCCACCTACCTTATCACATAAACACATAAACTTCGAGTCCACCTTACCTGTAGATATAAGCACTTAACATTACCTTATTAACTAAAACTCCTAGTTTAATGACAGCATTATCGCTATACATCCCTTCTATATTCAATTATGACTAAACTAATCTCCATCGCAATTTTTACATAATATTTCATTATTATAAATACCTCTTATTTTATTTACTAATTATTAATTCTTATTTACTACTTAACATACAATTATAATTTTATAATTGGTGCACGTGTTTCCATGTACTATAAAATCGCACCCTGAATTTCCTGTATTTATTTATATTTATAATACACATTTTTACTTGGTCTTGTCTTGTTGTACACATGCATATTATATAATATATGTGTTGGCGCGAGTTCACGGTATCACGTGCCTATTTTAAACTAAACTTTATTTCCATACGTATTGCAGGACTTATGAAGCGAAGTTCCTCAGAACTGCTCTCTCTGTATAAAGACTCAACAAAGCAATACAGTTTCCATTGTACCATACGTTCGCTCCCTTTGTTTCTGAAAATAATAGCCATATATTGAATATTCTCGCTAGTGCTGACCGTTATCTTGTTGCTGTTTAGAAATTGATTTATCGTCAGGGTTGGCGAGTGACTCTAGCTTAATTGTTATCCCTTCAGGAACTTACTGTCAAAAGAAAAACGAACTTTTCTCTTATGGTTTTTATTTCTGCCATCCGATGTGAATTATTACATTCACTTCACCCTTTAAAACAATAAATCCTTTACGACAAAAGACGATTTCTTTAATTGTTAATACGTCCGCCACTCGTCTGAAGACCTTCTGTTTAGACTACAGGATTTTGGATTTGGCTTCGTTGACGGCGGTTGGCATGAGATAGGCAAACTTGCATCTCCTTTATTATTTTTTTTCTACGTTTAATTAATGTGATAGCTTCGCGTATATCAGTAATAATAATAATTGATCATCACTGGTCGATATATTACTCCTGCTACACCAAATCAAAGAGCACACTCAAAATATAATGTTTATTTATGTGTGGAAACCATTATAAAGGTTACGTAACAGTCAGTACATTATCGATATTAGTACATATATCTCTTACCTATGCTCTGTCGGTTTGCAGACACTAGTGATGGGCGATTGTGATTTGCATAATCGAGTGATTAGTAATCGAATGATTCATAATCGATACACGAAACATTAGCACTTATTTTTTAATCTGTAATTAGCATTGATAAATATTGTTTGCATAAGGGCTCTAAAAGCATTGATGTTGATTAAACATGATTTAAATTGAATTCCCATGTGATGCTTGTCTAACGTGACCATATGTTTCATTTTGAACGGGACCATTCCGTTTTAGGTAGCTTATTCCGTTGTCCCCAAACACAGCTTCGGGACGCTGAATTGTCCCGTTTTCAGAAAGAGAGCAGCCCACGACAACAGTTTCAATTAAGGCGCGAAAAAAAAACGACGGTAGCGCCTAGTATCGCGGTGATGACGGCATGCGCAATATATCTCACACATATGTAAATCGGTTAGAATCCTGCTAGCTTGCTCGCTCCTCGGTTGCGAGTACACGTAGACAGCTCGCGCATCTTTATTGACGATTGATTATTGTTTTTTTTATCGACGTGTGTTATTGTAAAAAAAAAATGTAAAATTGCAAGGCTACAGTGGTGTTGACGAAGAATATATAAAAAGTACAGCTACTGACTTTTATAAAATAAGCAAAGACTATTTGGAGAAGTGGATTTTATTCTGTGAAGAATTAGAAATATTTGAATGGGTGAATTTAACCAAAATACCTACGTGGTAAGAAATTCAAAGTGTAATGGATGTGTTGATTGAAAATTGATGTGTTGTAATATAACCGGCTAAAAACCACCGGAACATAAACATTCCGAGTACAGAGGACAAAACATAATTTCGTAAACGCTTCACGAAATGCATGTTTACCAACTTGAAGCGTTCAAAATGAACGCTTCATTCGAAGTATATTGGTATCATTGGAACCAAGAAACAATTATTAAATGAGTATTCACTTATTTCTAACCTACAGATGAATATTATGTTCCAGGTCGATGTCGTTTTTAAATAACTAGGAAATAAAACACATTTTTTAATATTTGTCGATTATTTAGTTTATTAATGTGTTTGTTCATTTTTATTTCGTTAATATTTATATGTTTTTATGATTTTATCAATCAATCCTTCCAAGTTTATATTTATTTTCTCAAAAAATTGTTACAAAAAACATTATTATTATTTAACATATTTAATTTTTCTAAATAAATGTATAATTTAAAAATGTTATCCATTTATTTTTTAACAATAAAAAAAATATTTTTTATTTCACACCACCAGGAATAGCAAAATATAAAATTTATTAAATAGCCCCTGAATCCACAACATTGCTGTTCGAAATTAATATAATATGTCATTCATTATTCGTTAAATCGAATTGGCGCCATCTGTCATCGGCTCGACTAGCACAGTACGAGCACGCCGAATACTAAATTAGTACTCGGGTATAATCGAGTCCGACGCGCCGCTTCGATTGTTACGGCGATTATGAGTACTAATTTAGTACTCGAGTATAATCGAGTCTGACGCGCTGCTCCGATTCTTACGGCGATTACGAGTACTAAATTAGTACTCGTCGCTGCCATATCTCGAGATAATTAGTACTCGGGTATAATCGAATGACATGATCGAGTCCGACGCGCCGCTCCGATTCTTACGGCGATTACGAGTACTAAATTAGTACTCGGGTATAATCGAGTCCAACGCGCTGCTCCGATTTTTACCGCGATTACGAGTACTAAATTAGTACTCGTCGCTGCCATATCTCGAGATATCTCGAATGATTTTCATAATCGAATAATTCGATTATGATATCTCGCAATCGCCCATCGCTAGTCAGAACGTAATCGATATTAGTACTTATATCTCTTATCCATGTCTCTGTCGGTTGCAGACGCTATTACCTGTGATTGCAGAAGGCGAGGCATGGCGCCCGGTTGGGCGTCGGCTCGTCTTTAATACGGAAATAATGTTAAATATTATTTTCTGCTCGGCTTAATCAACGTTCTACGTATTCTCGACTAATATTCTACGGGTTCAATTTTGTTTTTCTACGCCTGGAGACTGCAATCACATTTTTCACGTACATACGCGAATGGCTTGATGTCTGAAATTGTCGCGTAGCGAGAAAAAAATGGAAATATCGCATCAAGATCATCTCTGAGTGCTGACCGATGGCGGGCGTAAGTATTAAACACTATTTAAATGTTATCTGATGTGAAAATTTTCAATTTTTTTTTTGAAGTTATAATTTTATTTGCCGTGTCGTTCTCTATCTGCAAGGAAGCGCCGCCATTTGTAAATGTTGGTTTTTCTATGGTTATCGATTATTCGTGCGGGCATTTTTGCAACTGCTGGCCGCAGATAACATATCGATCCCGCCCTGCGTGAAATATCGTAAGTAAAAGAAAAAGTAATTTTAATATGATATTTATTTACGTGGCAAATTTAAAATGTATCGTATTCTATGATGGAGGTAGAAAGACATAATATTTAAAAAATTACAACCATTTAAAAATGTATCAAATACGTGCAAAACGTTTTTATATTCTTTTATATGTACCGCTTTAGCCATTGGCCCGAATACAGCGCGACTCTGTAAATTTTTTACGAGACTAAAATAAAATATAACATTTTAATTTGTACGAACGTATGTTGCGTAATAAATAGGTCTCGATTGTAACGCGAGTTGTTCGGACCGATGCGGTAATCGATAGTGCGACAACGAGGCTTGCGCGTCGTTTCGGGTCTGGACCGCCGGTCGTGTGTAACATTTTAATTGTAATTTTATTATTATTAATTGCGTGTACAACAATATAATTAAATATTATAAAAAAAGTCAAATAGAAAACTGATTTTTAAAATGCCAACTGGGCGAGCCCGTATCTATATGTTTGTACATTATATAGATTGTGCTGTGTGTTTAAGTTGTAGATGTTATCAGGAGAAAAATATTTGTACATTTTATAACCGTGGATTAAAGTCGCGATTATCTTATTCGACGATTATTTTAAAAATGATTACTGATTTAATTAGAAAATAAAATAAATTATTCTTCCATTATGTTACTACGTAAAAACGTTGATAAGACCGATAGACTCTAGATACGTGTTATTTTTGATATTTGTCTCGAATGTGAAAAAAATCATATATTTTTCCGCCCGTTAAAACAGGACACACTTGGGCGTGCGCGTCAGCCGGTTCCATGCTCGAATCACGGACCGTATCTCATAGTCGGCGGGCTAATCTATTGTCTAAAATATTTCAACCGCTCATTGCAAGGTGACAACACTATGTGAACGTCTCTAAACGCTGCGTGTGGTGAGTCAACATACGAAGAGAACTCTCGCGTAATGTCTACGGATCGCGAAAATTGCGTTTTAATTATCGCCTAGCGGGTGCGCGCGCCCATGCCCTCCACAGCGTTTTAAATGTGTATTTGTGTCGCTGTCGACAGATGCAGCCGAGGGTGCGGCCTGTCATGGGTCCCTGGAACACAGAAGCTACTGGCGTCAAGCTCGAGATAGAGGTTCCAGAGACGGACCTTGACATTTCGCATCCGGGCTTGAAGATGGAATCCTCGATTCCTGCCGGCAACGGTGAGTACTTTCATCACTATGTACGTAATGTACCGGGTGTTTCGGTTAATTCATCGAAACGCATGTAATTGCGTCATACTTCGCGTCTCTTGAAAACCTACGCTTGTCTAGAGAAATGAAGAAAAATTTTGTTTGCAATAATGTAATATAATAAAAATAACAGCATTAACCTTATAAATAATATTACAATTCAAGTTTTGAAAAAACTATAAAATTCGCACCAGATTGTAACAATAAAATGTACTGCGGTGACTGGATATTTTTATTAAGTCAACATAAAAGTGAAATTTGACAATTTAAATATGTTCTTTCACGTTTCAATAGGTAAAAAAAAAAAACTTATTTGCAAATTCAGTACCTGTGCAACAGTACAAATAAAAAAAAATTATGTCAATAAGTAAATATGATAACATTTAATTCCTTCCTTTCTACTAAATAATTTTTTAGGTAGATCTTAATCATCTACACAATGTTAAGGGACCATTTTCTAAAAGTGGATATTTTCAAATTCAACATTTTAGTTAAAGTTCATTTTTATATAGATTATTTAACTTTGTTTTTAACCACTTAATTGATACACCAGCAGATTTTGGAAAATACAATTTCGGGATGTCAAATTAGCTACTCAAAAGGTATTTGAGATTTCTTAAAAATAAAATTGGCGATTTTCGAATAATGGAACGGAAGATGTGTATTCATTTGATTTGTATAACATATGAGTACGAACATTTGTCATCGAAAGTACCGTGTGCTGTGGCACAGTCGGTTAATACACCTTCCCCGGATTGGAAAGTGAAGTATTTTTTTGATAAAATTGATTTTATGTGTATATCTTTCTAGTCGGTATTTAAAATATATTTTCTTGTAATCTTAAAGCTTAAATTTGCCAGACGTTGGTAAAATTTTGTCGTTCTTTAAAAAAAATTTTTTTTGATTTTAAATATGTAATGTATTATATTTACTCGCATCATCTATTTAAATTCAAATTTGATATCAACAACACAATAATTTCTTATTAAATAATATTTATATCGATGCTAATTTAAAAAAAAAAAGTTAATGTGCATTTCTTATCGTTTCTTTGTTTGCATCGTTCTGCCGATTTAAGCGTGAATTAATATTGAATTTATTCACGATATAATTTGCAATCTAGGTAAATTAAATTCTTTTAAAATTAGTAATATTAACTTTGGTTAAAATTCATATATTTTTTATTATTGAGTTTAAATACATTTACCGGTTTCGAAAAATACCATTCTCTTCTTCATTTATATTTATTTTTAAATAATTATTGTTTTTTAAAAAAATAGATTCTGGCAAAGAAACAATAATATATGTTTTTAGTTAGTTATGACATCCTGAAGAAGAGAATGGTATTTTTCGAAACCGGTAGATGTATTTAAACTCAATTCAGTGGTTAATGAAACAAAGATAATAAATAAAAAATAAATTCATTTATATAAGTCGCAATTGTATATTCCGTACATATTTAACACGGTAACATACTACGTAATTGTGAAACAAACAGACGACAAAACGGCGACGTTGGGGTATTTTTAAAAACGGAAAAATTATTTAAAATTGTATTAGTATGAAACAATGTTTATAAGACAGATTAGACTCTAGATATGAGTTTTTTTTTTTTTTGATACTTATCGTGATTATATTACATTACACTAATCACAAAAAAAGTAATACAGTAAAATCCTGTTTATTCGAAATTCGCCGCAAGTCGAAGTTTACAATTTTTTTTTTTTTTTTTTAACTATAGATGCGTACACGGAATACGTGTCACATCAATATTCTTACTTTTTCAAACTAAACTAAACGCTCGTGCTATGAAAATAGGACTAACTTGCTCGAGTCCTGGAACGAGGCGCGAACCACCTAGATCACTATATCTTGTACTTATAAATCGAATATCGCTATTTTTGGACCCCATCACGTGAATATATCGGATCTATTTTTCGCTTCATTCGATTATTTTTTTTGTCCGATGTCTGTAATCTGGAAATGCGCATGCGCGCTGCGCGATGTGCCCTGCCCAAAGTCCAAGACCGTAAAAATGGGTAGTTCCGCCCCTATATCGATTCACTGCGCATAAAGTGAATTCGCATTGTTTGTTCTCTCACTCACTCTCAGTATACTAGAAAAGATGACAGATGTATATATCTTGCGCGTCCTCGATATGAAATCTTTGTTTTCTCTCTCTCTCGTTTTCTTTACATTAGAAAAAGATAGCAAATATTATCTTTGCGCCATTATACGTAACGCAGTTCTCCCGTCTGCAGCTGGGAATGTCAGCGCTTCTTGCCAATCTTCTGTTCCGTATTATTATTTTGTCTTTCAAACGCTAGTATATACGTTTTATAAATCATTTAATTTGTATTAATTTTAATACATACATTTCTCGTTCTATTTGTGTTCAGTGTCGAGGCATTTTAAATAATGTACGTTTAGCGTTTTTCAGATTTTCTATCGTATCTTGTTAATCGTTGTATTCCCATTTGTTTTATATGTAAAGAGAATTATTTGTTTTTTTTCTCTGTCGCACATTTTGAAATTCGCGAATGCGTGGTTTGCGTTCCTCAGACTATTTAAATTAAAACATTTTTATGATTTTGACTGATAATTTTATATTTATATTAACTATAATTTTATATTAACACAAGAGATTGACAAAAAATATTATCCAAAACATAATTAACAAAAAAATACGCGACTCCATTAATGTAAAAAAATAATAAACACGTAATTAAACGCGGTGACAGAAAGAACTTTAATATTGAAAGGCGAGTGTCAAATGTCGCCGCGACCACCGCAAAAAAAAAAATGTTTTAAAAGCGCTGGAAACTTCAGCGGAGAAATGGCGGGTTGACAGTTCGATTATTAAAAATGGCGCGAAAAGATATTCCATTATAATCTTGTTTTTAAAAAAATAAAATATTGTCATTTGTTTACACTGTATTTTGACAACTTGTTTTGTTATTTTTAAAAGTGTGAATATTTTACTTATTTACTTAACCATCGCGCCGTTTCCCCGTCCGTGGGGGTAGGCAGAGAGGATAGAGCGCCACACTCTTCTGTCCTGACATACGATTCTCGCCTCATCCACATTCATACATCTTGTCATACAAGCTCGCCGATTGTTGAGGCTTCTAACAGAACCATCCTCCATTATCTGGTTTACCCGGTCGTGCCGAGTCTTCCGCGGACGTCCTCTATTTCTGGTTCCATCAACACTTGCGTCATATATCTTGAATATATATATATATATCATGAATATAGGTGTATATAATATTATTACTTCGAATTGCTACGAAAATAGTATGAAAAAAAAAGAATCGAATATTTGAAATTTTTATATTCATTATCCTAAATCCGTTATTCGAACTTTTTTCTTGATTTTCGATCTCCTCAACTTCGTATAAACGATATTTTACCGTCCTAAAAATAAAAATAAATATTATCTGACAAAATTACTTTTTGAAGAATTCCCGAGCGCCAACGTTTTGTGATCTATTTAAAAGAAATTCTAATATTACAAGAAAAAGAAAAATATCATTTTGTTACTGAAAATCATACTAGGTTTAAATTTGTATTTCCGTACTCAAAAATCAACACATCTGCAGAACACCACTATGCGCATGTAGGAAAAAAAAATTAAGATGTTTAAAAATAATTAATGCTATTAAAAAAATTCTTTAAAGATAAAAATATACCCCGAAACTTGTAATATTTTTATATTGTTGATATTAATTTATTATAAGCTAGTTATTGTGAACGATAACTGTTAATATTGTATATTAACGTTGGCCTTGTTGGCAATGTTTTATCATGGCTGACAAGTTATCTAACACACCGAAAACAAGATGTAAAAATAAATTGACATATTAAGTACACCGGAAACCACTGACTTTGGCATACCACAAGGTACAGTTCTCGGACCATTATTATTCATTATATACTCTAATGATATATTTAAACTCAAATTACATGGTAAAATAATATATTATGCAGACGATACGGTATTAATAATTAACGAAAAAACTTAGACTGACGCTAATATATCGGCAAATGAGGGTGTTAATACCATAAAAAAGTAGACTTACTATCAATTAATACCGATAAAATATACTTTGTACGATTTGCTATTCAACAGAAACAAAACACCCAAATTCATATTAAAATTCACACAACTCTTGAGACCAATGTTCATCAATTGAAGAAAAATACTGCATCGAGTACCTTGGAACCATAATAGATAACAATCTCAAACGGAAAGAACATATTACTAATCTCACTAACTAAATAAGGAAAACTGTCTACATATTTTTTAGACTCTGAAACATCTTATCACTTAGATATCTGAAAATAATATATTACGCGTTTGTACAGTCACACGTTGCAATACGGTATTATCGGATGGGGAGGAGCATATAAAACTTCAATGTCACAATTAGAAATCACACAAAAAATGATAATAAAAATTATTCTAAAAAAAGAAGACTATCCAAGTATACAACTTTTCACAGATTTTAAAGTATCAAAAATAGTAGACATATACAAAAAAAAAATCAATAATTCAAATTTTCAAAATTAAAAATCAATTAAATTTTAGAAGCAAATTCCGATCTACAAGATACGGAGATCAAATTGATATCCCAAAATTAAAATGTACCGCGATATATTTATCAAGGCATCAAATTTTTTAACAATCCCCCCACCGCAATAGTAAGAATATTGATGTGACATGTATTCCGTGTACGACGCATCTCTATTTTTTTTTTAAATAAAAAAATTAGAAAAATTATAGACTATCATAAATTTGTAACTGAAGTAAAATCCTATATTATATACTCCTTCTCTATACACGTGTCTTACTCTTATAGAGAAGAAACAAATGTTAAAATATATATGTATATACTCGTATATCAAATTGTATTATATTTTTAATATTAATAAAAAATAAAAATAAAATCTAATCCTCTTCTCTACTCAAGTATATGCTTTTTAGTATAGAACAAAAAAATAATTATATTACTATGAAAAACCATTTATAAGACTGATTTAGACTCTAGAAACGAGTTATTTTTGACACTTGTCTCGAACGCGAGAAAATCAACAATTTTATTGTCGTCTCTTTCTGTTAAAACTTCACCGTCTCGCATGATTTATGTAACAAATAACGTCCTTTAAAATTTAGGTGACATTTACAAGAAGTTTAACTATTAGTACCGGCTTGAAATAATATGTAAAGAAAGATTTGTCTTGTATATGTTTCGGCGACATATTGATTTTGGTTGAATTATCAAGAAACAATATGTTCCGAAGTAAATTTAATTAATATGTACGAGGGTAATACAGAAGGTATAGTTTTTTTAAACACCCAGTACCTTCAAATATTTCTTTGCGTGGTCATCTCTTACATTTTAACATTTATCATATCTGTTCACGAGCATTAAAGCCCCGCCGCTGTAGTTATCCACCGTCAGGCCATTTAACCAATTCTGGTACAATTTAAAATGTTACACTTATTTAAATAATTGAATACGTATTTTTGTATCATTGAAAGTTCGTAAGTAAGGGGTCACTTGGTTCACTGCAGTCCAGAAAAGCTCCACAGTTAACTGGTATATCCATTATTTGATACTTCTCTGAGGTCTCATCGCATGTTCGAGATTTTGAATTTAGATTCAAGTTCTCGGATTTTAATTGTTTTAAATATTTATTTTTCTTCATTTGTCCGTATCATAAAAATCTTCACTCGTGATTCTGTCCATCCAGCTGAGTTTGAGCATTCTATAGATCCACATGTCCAATACTTCAAATCGCATCATTATCATTTCTTCTGCGAGTGTCCATGCTATCATTCCATACAATAATCATCTGTGGAGGACTATCGGCTCCATAATTTGAACGCACCTTGCAAATACCCAGGTGCAAAATGGAGCTCTCTTCTAATCACACCGGTACTGGCCGAAAAATGGGCAACAATAAAACGAGCCAGCCCTAACGCTTCACTTTTCTCGCAGTCGCCTTTTAAACGAGTTCATTGAACAATGCCTCACGTTGTAGAACATTTACCGCTAATATACTATCACTTAACTTGATTCCATTGCAGTCCTGTAATTTTCAACACTTTTTTTACTATTCGTATGTGTTAATTATTTTGTTTCAATTTCATTCTAGTTAACGACTACAGCGAGGCGATCCACTTCTCGCAGTAAAATTCTGGCACACTGGAAGCTACTGAAGAATTACAACAAATTAATGATCATTTCCGCCTAGCTGATCAGGTACACAATTTTGACTACCCCTGATCAAGACTGAAGTCAAATCTTACACGTACATGGAAGGAACAACTCAAACTAAATCACATCCCTTAAAACTTGATTTATTCGCGGAAAGAACAACATTCGAAACAGTATCCCTGCACAAAATGCGACTTCACTTGTCAGTCGTTGACGTCCTTAAAGAGGCACACCTTCACACACACTGGAGTCAAGCCCTTCGCTTGTCCCGAGTGTGACCACGCCTGTTCTAAAGTCGGACACTTGAGGCTTCATATTACGATGACTCACAATCGAGTAAAGCTGTACAACTGTTCAGAGTGCAATTTCACCAGCAATACATCCGTTCTGCTGAAACATCACATGCGCACGCATTTCAGAGAGAAGACTTTCACTTGTTCCGAATGTGACTACACGTTCTATTGGTCGGCTAACTTGCGAAGACATATGTTGACTCACTCTACAATCAAACCGTTCGCCTGCGAAGAATGCAGTTTTACAAGTATCACGTTCGATCAGTTGAAGATTCATAAACGGGTCCATACTGGGGTGAAGCCCTTCGCTTGTACAGAATGTAGTTACACTTGTGGTGCTTTAGCGAACTTGAAAAGGCATAAGCTTACGCACACTGGAGAAAAACCCTTTGCTTGTACCGATTGCGACTATTCCTGCATCACGGCGCAGTGCCTGAGGCTCCACATGATGAAGCACACCGGCGAGAAGCCATTCGCGTGTTCTGAATGCAACTACGCCTGCGCTACGGTGGGTCATTTGAAGCTGCATATTATGAGCCACACCGGAGAAAAGCCGTTCGCCTGCGACAAGTGCGACTACGCCTGCATCACGTCAGGGAAGCTAAAGGTACATTACAGGACTCACACTAGTGAGAAACTGTTCGCTTGTTCCGAGTGTGATTATGCTTGTTCTACACTGGGACTGTTGAGGAAACATTCCGCTAATCATTTTGTGAATGCCTTGATTTAAATATTCATTGTTTAAAATTGTATATTTATTATATTTTGTATATTGTATATTTATTGTATAAAATTGTATATTGTCGGCTGCGTGCCACCTTCACCACTTGGAAGCTTCCATCGTTCCTTTTAGTCTGCAGTTCGGGTAGCCACTACAGTACACAGTAGCGTCGTTGATTTGGTCGGTCCGTTACACCCAAGAGTGGAATAGATCGGTTTATAGATACTAGGAAGCCGATTGCAGGATGATTCCGCCTTCTTCTCAATGCTTTGATTCCACAAGGAAACACTTCTAATTTATTGAGAACTAGACTTGTTTTTAGCTCCGAAACTGTACAACACACTCGGCACCGACTGGAAATCGTTCACTTCCAATAAGATTACACAAATATGGACCCCGATATATGATCCAATTGGGTAGAGATCAATCTAGAAGCATGGCTATCCAACATACTGATATAATACCTACACTAATAATTCACTAGTTCTACAACAATCTCACTACACTTTATTTATTTTTTTCTCTATTTTTATTTTTGTCAAATCTTTATTTTTCTTGAATTAAATAACACCACAACGGCACTGAAAAAACTAGCCACTTTAACACAGACGGCAGTCTAGGAAAGTAGCCAGGATAGTACTGCGTATATCAGAGGTGGAGTCTACTCCATCCTACACAATAAACTACGAGTATATACTTAATATCAATATAATTGTATCTTATGTTTATCATGTTATATTATAATACGTTCACCTCTGTTACAACAAAAACATGTGTCAATAAAGTCTAAAGACTTCTGAAACATCTTGTGATGATCAGGATTGTGTAGGATTTTATAGATATAAACACGGATATATCGCACACGCTATTTATTGTGGAGGACGAACTGATCGCGCCGGAGACGAGTATCCGGTCATGGGATCCTTGTTCATGCGACGGCGCACGCGTAGCTCTACCTCGATTGGTTTGCACCCTGGGTGAGCGCGCTCTGCTTGGCCAGCGTGCCGTTAGACGGCGACGTGTGTTCTAACTTTTTTAAGTTGTCCTTTCTACGGATATTTTTGAAAAATTGTTTGACACGTCTTACACAAGTCTCGAGCTGGTGGACAATCGTTATCTATCTATCTAGCCGGAGCGCTAACGTCCACCCTTATAGTTCATCCGTTACCTGATCCATCCTACCTGGCCGTGTAGCTTCATTACAGCTTAATGTCAAAGAGTTTAAAAGGATTTAATGTTCTTCACATGTCCTTCTGATCCTCGGTCATTGTACCTGAGAATGTTTGCCGACAGGAGTTGTTGCTGTCCACACTTTACTATTATCCCTCGCTCTTCAGGCACCGCAAGATTTTTTCCCTCAGGTCCAAGACGATGGTGTAGATGCCGATTCTGCACTGCTCCTCGTCTTTGGCATCGTGTTGTTTAGACTGTCACTACGTATTAAATATACTCCAGTACTGATTAAAAACACAGACTATTAACTTTCAAAAGATCTTCAGCGTTGCTGTTTCTATTTAAATTTTTAATTTTTTTAAATTTTCACTGATTTTAATAGTGGTTTCTTTGACAAGTACGCACAATAAAAATTGAAGCGCTGGCATGACTCATAAGATGTTCACCCGTTGTGCTGGTCACCAGTATAGTCTGAAATGTCTACGCCCCGTGGTGTGTCGTGATAAGAATAACAGTTCCAGGTGTTAGGGATTATCATAGCGGACTGTATGAAAGAAAATATGAAGGAAGAAACGAGAGAACACAATACTTGAAAACTACCACTGATCTTTAGTGTTCCTGTCTCTCTCCACCCTCGGCAATTGAAGGATCCCTCGACGGATGCTGGGAGTCACTTTGGGACACTCGTAGTCATTGCAGAAGGTACCGTCGGCCACTTGGCACAGTATCTCGCGGTGTAGGTAGATGACCGGCGCGTATTATTTGAAAAAGGGTACAGAATGTAATGTCTACTGTGCGGTGACCAAATTAACTCTGATTCCCGCATGAATGGGCGAGTAGGTAGAACCAAGTATGCGTGGGAAGGTTGGAAGGGATCTATAGGTATTAGGAACGCAATTTCTCTAGCTATGGGAGTTTTGTCTGAGATGTCTCTAGAAGCTTTTCTTATATCGTGCCGAGGCTCCGCTTTGACGATGAGCGTTTTATAATGGTTGAGAATAAATATTTTAATCTCCTCAATGTGCGTTGCCTCATCCTTCAGTCGCGGGATCTCACGGTCCGCAGAGCGTTGATTTTCCGTAGCAAGCCTCGCTGCTTCCTGCTGCCTTGTGGCGTTTTTCTGCTTGTCGGATGACGACGTGTGTCTTAAGCGTAGGCTGTGGACGGCAATGGCGTGGTATTTTGAGATGTTTTGGATTCTCAGCAGGTGAACCTGAAAAATAACTCGTGTTTCGGGCTTGTGGTTTTCGATTTCCCAACTGATGTGGAAATAAAAATAATAATAGCTCAGCAGCAAAGTTGTGTTTATCGAGCACATTAAAAAAATGAGATATTTACAGGCAATCGGTTGCTCCAGCGCGGTGTGTCGTCACAAGAATAGCAGTTCCTGGAGTGTGTCAGACCGCTTCATGATGTTTCTAGGGGCTGTTCTTCAAAGACACTTTTTATCGTGCTGAAGCTCTGTTTTGAAGAAGCGTTTTACAATGGTTGAGAATAAATATTTTAATCTCCTCAATGTGCGTTGCCTCATCCTTCAGTCGCGGGATCTTATGGTCCACAGAGCGTTGATTTTCCGTAGCAAGCCTCGCTGCTTCCTGCTGCCTTGTGGCATTTTTCTGCTTGTCGGATGACGACGGGTGTCTTAATTGTAGGCTGTGCACGGCAATGGTGTGGTATTTTGAGATGTTTTGGATTCTCTTTTGACAATGTTTTATCCATCGCTTTTTCGTCCGTTCCATAGTTAACGTAAACTTCTCATATCACGTCACCAAGTCGGGCGAGCGTAGGCGTAAATGTCGTCGTGGTGTCAAGTTCTCGTACTGAAACGTCGATTCCAAAGATCGAGTCTAAGTAGAGTGGCTCATTCTTTTGGGGAGTAGGGTTAGCGTTTCTCTCCATTGAGCTTGGTGGCGTCACCTTTGAGTCCTTCGGTCCTTTTGAAAATTTGGGTTTTTCTTCACGTGGCCGTGGAGAACCCTTTTTCGCTGGATCAAAATTCTCGGGTTTGCCTCGATATCCGGGGGCGATCTTAGCAATCTCCTCCTTGGTAAACACTTTCTTTGCGTTCTCCATATCGATTGGTTTGTTTTGGTTTTGTTTTCGCTTACTGCGAGCCAGTATTCCTAGAAAAACTGAAAAATAACTCGTGTTTCGGGCTTGTGGTTTTCGATTTTCCAACTGATGTGGAAATAAAAATAATAATAGCTCAGCAGCAAAGTTGTGTCTATTGAGCACATTAAAAAAATGAGATATTTACAGAGCAATCGGTTGCTCCAGCGCGGTGTGTCGTCACAAGAATAGCAGTTCCTGGAGTGTGTCAGACCGCTTCATGATGCTTCTAGGGGCTGTTCTTCAAAGACGCGCTTTATATCGTGCTGAAGCTCTGTTTTAAAGAAGCGTTTTGTAATGGTTGATAATAAATATTTTAATCTCCTCAATGTGAGTTGCCTCATCCTTCAGTCGCGGGATCTCGTCGTCCACAGAGTGTTGATTTTCGGTAGCAAGCCTCGCTGCTTCCTGTTGCCTCGTGGCGTTTTTCTGCTTGTCGGATGACGACGTGTGTCGTATCATTTTTATTGCGTTCTGAAAGTCGTGCAGTAATATTTCATAAATAAATTGACGGTCACCCTTTTATGTTGCGAGGAGTAGATCCTCGTGCATTTCAATTTGTCGATTATATTGCCTTTTATAGGTCACAATTCACGATGACATACGAGAATGGAAAAGAAAAAAAAGATACTATATGTGTGCCGGCTTAGTTTCGAACATTACTCTTTTATCATTACGGTGGGTGGTAGGCGAGTTCTTTCAACTCTTAGTTGTGACAATACTCGTGAATTATTGTACCAAAAGAAATACAAGCTAGAGGTATTGTACACACTAACAATATGCAGAGAAACATATTGAACAATTACAGTAGCTCTGGTGAGAGTATTAAAAAATATTATTTATCTTTATCGGACGCGACAAATTGTATTCGGCCAGCGTCCGGTGGATGAGTTCTCATTCAGCATTCCATCTTCATTTCAAATACAAGCGCGTTGTTTCTTCATTGAGATACTTTGAAAATTCTAAAATACCTCGTGTGGTTTTATCAAAAATGAAAGCTACCAGCGTGTACACACAATAGCTGGTCGTTTATTTTCTCTTACTGCGGTCTTTAGCTCTGGTTGATTGTGATTAGTCTCTTTTGGCTGTATGTGCTCCCTCGTGACCGCGAGCGGCGGATACTATCTGGGTGTCTAAAATTGTGATGCCGCGCTTGCCAGTGGCGATGAGGTCGGGTTTTAACTCACCGCGAGATGTGCGATATAGCGTCTCTCTCTCTCAACATTCCACCCTTTCTCCGATAAAGCTCGCAAAGGGTCGCACACGTTGCATCGTGCCCGAGAATTCTTTCACACATCCGAATGACGTGCGCAGCCATCTCGATGGCGTTGCAGCCAGCACGGCATCGCACTAGGGGGTCTGGACCTCCCTGATTTGTCTCCCGCAAGACTCCCCCTTGTGGTTCTCATTCTTGTAGGCAATATTTATAAAAAATACGAGTATTCTATGTCTACAGAGCAATCTGTCGGTTCAGCGTACCATGTCGTGACAAGTACTGTCTGGCTGCAGGAGTGCAGTAGACCGCTTCAATGATATTTCCAGGGACTATTCTTAAAGGACACACTTTATATTGTGCATTTTAATAAAAAGGACCTCCTCAATGTGCGTTGCCTCATCCTTCAGTCGCGGGATCTCACGGTCCGCAGAGCGTTGATTTTCCGTAGCAAGCCTCGCTGCTTCCTGCTGCCTTGTGGCGTTTTTCTGCTTGTCGGATGACAACGTGTGTCTTAAGTGTAGGCTGTGGACGGCAATGGCGTGGTATTTTGAGATGTTTTGGATTCTCAGCAGGTGAACCTGAAAAATAACTCGTGTTTCGGGCTTGTGGTTTTCGATTTCCCAACTGATGTGGAAATAAAAATAATAATAGCTCAGCAGCAAAGTTGTGTTTATCGAGCACATTAAAAAAATGAGATATTTACAGGCAATCGGTTGCTCCAGCGCGGTGTGTCGTCACAAGAATAGCAGTTCCTGGAGTGTGTCAGACCGCTTCATGATGTTTCTAGGGGCTGTTCTTCAAAGACACGCTTTATATCGTGCTGAAGCTCTGTTTTGAAGAAGCGTTTTACAATGGTTGAGAATAAATATTTTAATCTCCTCAATCTGCGTTGCCTCATCCTTCAGTCGCAGGATCTCGTGGTCCACAGAGCGTTGATTTTCCGTAGCAAGCCTCGCTGCTTCCTGTTGCCTCTTGGCGTTTTTCTGCTTGTCGGTTGACGACATGTGTCACTCTTACCCTCATATAGTCACATGTTATTTATGAAATGTATCACGTGATGTTGTGTGTCGCTCTTGGGAAGATCACGATTATCATCGTGGTATGAAATTATCTAAAAAGCATTCACAATACAGCGTGCGGTTATCAATGTTCCCTTTCCCCTCCCCACTGGTAACATTGCTAACTTGTTTGTTCTTTAACAGTTAGAAACTTTTACCGATTTCCAAACAGTAATGGATAATGAATATTTTATTGGGCGTATGCATTAATTCATGCGTTTTTTTTTCGAAAATTAAGGCTTTATTGTGAAAAAATGGTTATACACTCAATGATCAAAGTATTGTCCGTCGGAAGCTACAACATTTGTCCATCTTTCTGGCAGTTTGTGGATTCCATCCCAAAAGAACTTCTCCGGCTTGGTGGTGAAGAACGAATCAAGCCAATTTTTCATACCCTGTTCTGAAGTGAAGCGTATTCCGGTGAGGGCATTCTGCATTGATCTGAACAAGTAAAGGGTTATCCAATTCAAGCTTGATAAAGTAAACTTAAAAAAAACACACAAAATATTTGGAATGTATTGTAATTTTTATTTCATTTTACAGATTGATCCTTGCCATTTTTAGTTAAACAAGATATCATTCAAATGTCCTCCACGGGTCTTCTTACAGGCCTCGATTCTTTTGAGGTAATTTTCAATGACTTCGGCACATTTCGGGCGGTATCTCGGCCATTACATTACCAATATTAGTTTTCAATTCGTCAAGAGTTTTAGGATTGTTTGCGTAAACACGATCTTTCGCGTAGCCCCACAAAAAGAAATCCAAAGGCGTTAGTTAAATCACAGGATCTTGGAGGCCAATTGACATCAGCCAATCGCGAAATCAAACGTCCAGGAAATTTCTCATGCAAAAGATCTCGATTTGCTCGTGTTACGTGACCGGTTGCTCCATCCTGCTGGAACCACATATCGTCAAGATCATAATCTTCGATTTTCGTAAAAAAATAATCGGTTAACATGCGGCCATAGCGCTCAGAATTGACGGTAACGGTTCGTCCATGGTTGTTCTCAAAAAAATACGGCCCAATCACACCACCAGACCACAATGCGCACCAAACAGTGACTTTTTCCGGGTGTAATGGCTTCTCTACAATCAATTGTGGATTTACTGAGCCCCAAATTCTACAGTTTTGCTTATTAACGTATCCACCAAGCGAAAAATGAGCTTCATCACTGAAGAAAATTTTATTCGAAAAATCAGCATCGACGGCCTGTTTTTCCAACACCCAATTTGCGTATGTTCTTCGTTGTCCATGGTCAGCAGGCTTTAGCTCTTGTGTCAAATGGACTTTATACGGATGAAGATGCAAATCCAGATGCAAAATGCGCCATAATGAGCCATAAGATAGGCCTAAATGTTGAGCTCGACGAGGAATTGACAAATTTGGATCTTCTTCCACACTTTCAGCTACAGAAGCGATATCTTCAGCATTGCGAATGTTTCGATGATGCACAGACCTTACAATATCAGTAACAGATCCAGTTTGTTCAAATTTATTCACTGTATTCAATATGGTTTGCTTTGTAGGACGATTATGACGACCATAATCTGCTCGTAAAGCGCGAAATGTGGATACGGCAGAATCACTATTTTTATAATAAGATTTAATAATTTTAACGCGTTGGTCGATTGTTAAATGCTCCATATTCTTAAATGGCAGAATGTCAACTAAATAAATGACAGCGTACTTGACGTTTATCTTTGACAGATGTCGGTATACAGATTTCTACTTTATCAACCTCGAATTGGATAGCCCATTAGTAATCAGAAGGGGCTATGTCTGGGCTATAAGGCGGGTGAGGTAGAACTTCCCACCCACTGTTCTCCAAATAGTTCTGAACCGGTCTTGAAACATGTGGCCGAGCGTTGTCATGATGGAAAATTATGGATTCATGTCTGGTTGCATATTCTGGTCGTTTTTCCGCAATCGCTCTCTTCAAACGAATTAATTGTGTTCGGTAGAGGTCCCCTTTGATCTTCTGACCCGATTTCAACAGCTCATAATACAACACACCCTTCTGATCCCACCAAATACAGAGCATTACCTTGGCGCCATGGATATTCGGCTTTGCCGTGGATGTTGATGGTTGGCTGGGCTTCACATACGATTTCTTGCGCTTGGGGTTATCGTAATGAATCCATTTTTCATCACCAGTGACAATCGGATGCAAAAATGACTTATTTTTGTGGCGTTGAAGCAACATTTCCGACATGCAGAATCGGCGTTCGATGTCTCTTGGCTTTAATTCATACGGCACCCAGTTTCCAAGCTTTTGGATGAATCCCGATGCTTTTAAACGTCTGGAAATGGTTGCTTGATCAACTCCCAATGATTTTGCAAGATCTTTTTGCGTTTGGCACGCATCTTCATCAAGCAATGCCCCCAATTCTTCATCTTCAAACCTTTTTGGCTGTCCGGGTAATTAAAGGTACACTCTCAATGTGCGTCGCCTCCTCATTCAGCCCCAGGTTTCTGATGGTCCACAAAGCGTTGATTTTCTACAGCAAGCCTCGCTTCTTCCTGCGACCTTGTGACGTCTCTTTGCTCGTCAGATGGTGACGTGTGTCACTCGTGCGCGAGCTCTCCATTATAAAGGGTTTTTCATCAAGGGCGCTCAAACTTTTTTTTAAAATAAAACAAAAATAAATGAATGTATCTAAAAAAAATTATTATGTTTTGAAGTACATTTAGTGGCAATTATGTATGAAATTCAATTTCCCTCGCATGACCACCGCGGGCACGTTTGCAGAAGTCCAATCGTTGAATCCAATTTTCCACCACTTTTTCACATAATTCGGCCCGAATCGCACCAATTTCGCGTTCAATATTTTCTCTTAGCTCTTGTAACGTCGCCGGCTTGTTGGTATAGACCAAAGATTTAACATAGCCCCAAAGAAAATAGTCCAATGGTGTTAAATCGCATGATCTAGGCGGCCATTGAACTGGTCCATTTCGCGAAATAACACGCTCACCAAATTTGGTTTTCAATAAGTCAATTGTCGCGTGTGCCGTGTGACTGGTAGCGCCGTCTTGTTGAAACCACATATTGGCCAAGTCCATACCTTGCAATTGAGGCCAAAAATAATCAGTTATCATGGAGTGATAACGATTACCATTCACAGTAACAGTAACAGTAACAGCTTATCCTCCTTTGGGTTGAAAACAGGGCAGCCCTGTTTTCAACCCAAAGGAGGATAAGCTGCGAATTGTTGAGAGTATTTGGCCCACATGTTGCCAGTCGATTCGTTCACCGCGTATTGGGAGGTTTTGCTCGCTCAGCGTCAGTGTGGTGAGTCCACTCTTGCCCCACTTTCAGATTGTACTCGACCACCTTTTTTTCTCTGCTCCTTGGTCAAGTCCTGCCGCAGTTTGTCCGTGCACCTCGAGGGTCGTGTTCGGTGTCACGTTGTCCGACCACGCGTTGTGCGGTGTCTCTGTCGACTCCTCGGTGGCTTGAATTGCTTTATTTTTCGTGGACGACGACTTCCGTACTTGCGGGCCGATTTCAGCAATCTCAATGCCGCTCTCTTATTTTTCAATGATTATCCTTTTCAACTCGATCATGTTCGCGGTTGCTGGCTCTGGAAACATTATTTTCACCCATGATGGAGCCAAAAGGAAAGTATTCACTTTTAACAGGGACAATAAAATTTGAGAACATGTTATTTTATCTTATGTGCGTTACTACGCACATTTTGAAACAAAATGTATGTTAATACATTATACATAATCAATGGGATTCTGAACACTAACGTTAGTTCACGCCGGCGTGACGTTTGAAAAGAACTTTGCGGATATTTTGAAATAAAGGTTTTAATTGCTTCTTTTCAAATGTCACCCCGGCGTAAACTAACGTTAGTTTTCAGAATCCCATTGAATACATAATGTACAAAAAAGCATCACATTGAATACTGTATACACAGTAATCACAAAAGTTATACAATTGTTTGACTCGACGGGCGGGCTAAATGCTCACACAACGAGAAACAGTGCAACACCGTGCGGGTCACAGTACTCCGACGAAAACTGAGACAAATTTTTCACAGAAAAAAAATCGATGAAAACCGAGGTACCATCCATCGCACTGTCGACTTATTATTGTTTAGACTTCATTACCATCATTAGATAAATACCCAAATATTTATCTTACCGACAGCACATTACCTCATATTTTATCTCGGTGTTTGTTGTGGGTATAAGTCGTACGAGCCTAGCACGTTTGAAGGACTATCGCCCGGTTCTTGCATGTTAAGCTCGATTTTCCTTATCAATAACTCTGAATAGCTTTAGGGGCGTATTGGGAGGGGGTTCGCTTGAGCGAGATGTGTATGTGTCCGGTATACCTCGACCCCTGCACGCGTGCGTTGCCATCGAGGTTTCTTCATTCAAATACTGCAAAAGTTTTAAAATCCCATCTTCAGCACAGTGCTTTGTCTAGGTCAAGAAAATTAAAGAACGAATGTTAGAGTACTCACAATGGATGGCCGTTTATTTTACGCTGGATCTAATACAATGTTATATTTACTACTACAAGCAGCAGCCTACATTTATAGGAAAAGTTTTATACAGCTTACTTGTTAACCTGTAAAAATACAGCACTTGTAATCTCTGGCTGGTGAATGGATGTCTTCACCTTCCCATTCATCTGCAGCCGGCATTCCGGATGGCCGGGTCTTAGATGTGGTCGGTCTGTACCCCTCTTTGTCTTTCCGGTCACAAAACCCCTCACCGTAAACCGATTTCAGCCGATGGAGAACATAAGCGCGCTTCATTTGACGCACGTGAGCCGTCGTCACGTTGAAATGATTGTCGATGCGCTTTCCATTTAGTGGTGTTGTCGAACGTTTCTAAGTACATTAGATACGCGTGTGTCCTGCTATAAATCCAATTCAGCAACTCTTCGTTATTTCTCAAATAATTATAACAATTCCCCTTTGATAATGTGTTCTGTTATAAATCCAATTCAGCAACTCTTCATTATTTCTCAAATAATTATAACAATTCCCCTTTGATAATGTGTCCTGTTATAAATCCAATTCAGCAACTCTTCGTTATTTCTCAAATAATTATAATAATTCCCCTTTGATAATTTTCTCACCTGTACGAATCCTTTGTATTTCAATATCAGTTTCATCTAACGTCCACGTACATTTCGATTGGATAATTAGACACTGTGAACATGACGCAATCCTTGACATCCTGTTTATCTCTGTGTTTGACGTCAGTCGACATCGGCGATCCGGTCGCCGAGTGTTTTCACTGTTCAAACTGGTTCTCTGTCATTTTACACTCGTCCACGAACACGGCGTTCGTGTGAATCAGACAGGAAAAATTAAAAGTAGAAGGCAAAGTTTTTCATCTTAAGTGTTAATTCAACATCTCGTCTCGAACTTCGTCTTACCATCTTGTTGGAGATGTCTCGCACTGCATTATTGCGATGGCAAAATCCTCCGGGCTGTCTGCATCCGTTGTAGCAACGTGCCCAAAATATGAAAGAATTATTTTTCCGCTTGTCGTGGAGAGCCTCTAACGTGGCATTCGTTCATCGAATGGTCCACACCGCATCGCAGCGTTCGAGCGTATCCCATCTCTGGCTAACTGAAGCGGGCGCGGCGTGCTCGTCAGGCTGGTTGACTTCCCCGTGCCAGGTTCGAAGATCGATTGCGAGCCAGGTTGAATGAATATAGCGAAGTATAGCGAAGATGAAAATTATAAATAAAAAATGTAAAAAATTGAGTTATGACATTTTTCCTTCGACGTTGTATTAAATGTACTCGATTCAAAAATTTATGTAAGGATAAAAATAGGTGAAAAACAGGAGCTAAATCAGGAGAATAAGGTCGATGCTTTAAAACATCCCAATTTAGATCCTTTAATTTATGTTGTGTTATCATCGTAGAATGTGGCCCCGCATTGTGGTGGTGAAAGACGACACCCTCGCGATTGATGAGTTGGGATCGTTTTATTAAGAGTGCTGACTTTAATTTTTGAATCTGTTCACAGTATCTTTCAGCATTTATTGTTTGGTTGAGTGGCAATAATTTGTAATAAATAATGCCCTTCATATCCCACCAAACACAAAGCATAATTTTTTTTTTTTTGATGAAGTTCTGCCTTGGGAGTGGTTAATTGGCTTCTTTATTTTATTATTATAAACAACCTATTTTTCATCTCCCGTCACTAGTCGATGCAAAAAAGGCTCACGCTCTCGTCTCGCAGACAAGGAAATGCGTGTCGTAACTCGGTCTAACAGATTTGCGAGTGACGATTCGTGCGGGACGCACACGTCGTACTTGGAAACCGTTCCAATGCGACGCAGATGCCTCACCGCCGTAGATTGATCGATACCCATCTTCAATGCGATGTCGCTGGTATTTTGACGGGGATCAGCTTCAAGTATGGCTTTCAGTACATCATCATCGGTGGTTGAAGGGCGTCCCGATCTTTCATCATCAGCTGTTGATAAATTCCCAGATCTAAATTTAGCAAGCCATCGTTGACCGCTTGGAACATCGATAGCACCTCTGCCGTACACATCACGCATGGTTTTGGTTGTCTGTTGCATTGTGGCCTTTATCGAATTCAAAAAGTTAAACAGTGCCGGGTAACATCAAATATTAGAATTGTTGGCACGTGGGATCCGGCGATGTTTATTCTGCCGGGTAACATCAAATATTAGAATTGTTGGCACGTGGGATCCGGCGATGTTTATTCTGCCGGGTAACATCAAATAATTCGAGTCCAGCTCGTGAGGAGACACCGTCTTTCTGTATCTATAATGACCATCGTCAATTATGTTTATAATTAGGACAGCGATGTCGCCGACTGTCTATAGCGCAAAAGTAACCCCCATCGTAAAAACCAATAACTTCCAATGCCCGTTAGATGCTGTCCTTAATCATAACTTTACCTTGCGCGAACGCTGTCCCCGCTGAACCCCGGGGTAGTGTTTTGATAATGAAAAAGGGCGGTCGACGAACTTAATAATTTTCCCACGCTGTTTTCATCAAAATTTTCAAATGGTTCGATGAATTGGGACAATTTTGAGCAGAGTGACTGGTCCCCGCACTTAGGCAATCTGGTTTTGGGTGGCCGAATCGACAGCAGTTAAAGCACTGAATCGTAGGGAAGGAGTATAATCATACTGGAGGAGAGTTACGCTGGTGGCCCGGAAGTAGCCAACTAGTTTATTCACCCTATAGTTTCTAAAGTATTAATTGAAATACAAAAATAATGACATTTGGACTCCTTTAATAAATCAATAAAAAAAAATTACAAATCAATTGGAAAAAATTATGTCACGTAGGTGACCTTCATTTTAAACCGTACATAACCTAACCTAAACGTGGATAAATTTTAAAATTGTCGGCACGTTGGATACGGCGATGTTTGTTCTGTTCGGATAATGCCAAATAATTAGCTCGTAAGGAGACGACACCGTCTTTCTGTATCTATAATGACCATCGTCAACTATTTTTATAATTAGGACAGTGATCCAGCCAACTGCCTAAAGCACCAATGGAACCCCCAAATATCAATAACTTTGAATAACCTTCCAACAAAAAAGGGCAGCCGACGCATTTAATAATTTTCCCACGCCGTTTCCTCGGAATGTTTATCTGGAAGGCCGCTGCGAGAAGGTTGAGCCTCGACAACCGGTCTTCTAGACTTTTCCGTAGGTGACCTTCATTTTAAACCGTACATAACCTAACCTAACCTAACCTAACTTAACTTCAATTTTATTTTTGCATTTAACCTAAGACACCGTCTTTCTGTATCTATAATGACCATCGTCAACTATTTTTATAATTAGGACAGTGATCCAGCCAACTGCCTATAGCACCAATGGAACCCCCAAATATCAATAACTTTGAATAACCTTCCAACAAAAAAGGGCAGCCGACGCATTTAATAATTTTCCCACGCCGTTTCCTCGGAATGTTTATCTGGAAGGCCGCTGCGAGAAGGTTGAGCCTCAAAAACCGGTCTTCTAGACTTTTCCGTAGGTGACCTTCATTTTAAACCGTACATAACTTAACCTAACCTAACTTAACTTAATCTTTAACTTCACTTCAATTTTATTTTTGCATTTAACCTAAGTTTTCTCCAAAAATTTTAAGTTTTGAATTTTATCAAGTCTTAAATTCGTTCAAAAAAAATTACAACTTTTCAATTCTCCCCAACACATAAAACGGGGCCGTGCCATAGACTTTGTCTCTGCGTCGGTGACCACAACGCCGCAGCCCCGTTCCGCTCATTCGAATTGTTCGCGGCCTTCCGGTTCGGGGTGAATCCGTAACTGATCCTGGCGCTCGAAAATGTTGAATTTATCGCCTTGTGGCGGATCGCGATGGACAATCAGCAATATTAAAATGACGTTGATATGCACGCCGAGTTTCAACAATTGAGTGTTGTTTTGTGAAAAATATTTTGACCGTTTTTGTTCTTCGCTCTGTGGTGTACATTTCCATGATTAATTATAAATGGTTCACTTTAAGTTATTATTATTATTATCTGAAAAGAAGTTTCCTAATTAAAAAGTTATAAATTGTTTACACACCGGTTCGCGAATTCTGAGCCACCCAGTATTGCAAACGTGCGATGTACCTATCAGATGTTACTCCATCGGCTTGCACAGCAGCGTGTGCCGGTCCGTGGATAAATTTTAAAATTGTCGGCACGTTGGATACGGCGATGTTTGTTCTGTTCGGATAATGCCAAATAATTAGCTCGTAAGGAGACGACACCGTCTTTCTGTATCTATAATGACCATCGTCAACTATTTTTATAATTAGGACAGTGATCCAGCCAACTGCCTATTTCACCAATAGAAGCCCCGTGCACCAATAACTTTGAATAACCTTCAACAAAAAAGGGCAGCCGACGCATTTAATAATTTTCCCACGCCGTTTCCTCGGAATGTTTATCTGGAAGGCCGCTGCGAGAAGGTTGAGCCTCGACAACCGGTCTTCTAGACTTTTCCGTAGGTGACCTTCATTTTAAACCGTACATAACCTAACCTAACCTAACCTAACTTAACTTAACTTAATCTTTAACTTAACTTCAATTTTATTTTTGCATTTAACCTAAGACACCGTCTTTCTGTATCTATAATGACCATCGTCAACTATTTTTATAATTAGGACAGTGATCCAGCCAACTGCCTATTGCGCCAATAGAAGCCCCGTGCACCAATAACTTGAATAACCTTCAACAAAAAAGGGCAGCCGACGCATTTAATAATTTTCCCACGCCGTTTCCTCGGAATGTTTATCTGGAAGGCCGCTGCGAGAAGGTTGAGCCTCGACAACCGGTCTTCTAGACTTTTCCGTAGGTGACCTTCATTTTAAACCGTACATAACCTAACCTAACCTAACCTAACTTAACTTAACTTAATCTTTAACTTAACTTCAATTTTATTTTTGCATTTAACCTAAGACACCGTCTTTCTGTATCTATAATGACCATCGTCAACTATTTTTATAATTAGGACAGTGATCCAGCCAACTGCCTATTGCGCCAATAGAAGCCCCGTGCACCAATAACTTGAATAACCTTCAACAAAAAAGGGCAGCCGACGCATTTAATAATTTTCCCACGCCGTTTCCTCGGAATGTTTATCTGGAAGGCCGCTGCGAGAAGGTTGAGCCTCGACAACCGGTCTTCTAGACTTTTCCGTAGGTGACCTTCATTTTAAACCGTACATAACCTAACCTAACCTAACCTAACTTAACTTAACTTAATCTTTAACTTAACTTCAATTTTATTTTTGCATTTAACCTAAGACACCGTCTTTCTGTATCTATAATGACCATCGTCAACTATTTTTATAATTAGGACAGTGATCCAGCCAACTGCCTATTGCGCCAATAGAAGCCCCGTGCACCAATAACTTGAATAACCTTCAACAAAAAAGGGCAGCCGACGCATTTAATAATTTTCCCACGCCGTTTCCTCGGAATGTTTATCTGGAAGGCCGCTGCGAGAAGGTTGAGCCTCGACAACCGGTCTTCTAGACTTCCAGGCGCGTGAGTATTGCCACCTGACGTCTGTGCTGGGTGCGTTTTTACGACTGTTGCTCTAGTTTTGCAATTCACTGACGTCCTCCAAACTTAGGTACTCTGTTTGGACGAACGAGGAATTGTCACAGGTTAATGTTTTTAATGGTTACGGTTATTTGAGGGGGAGTAGGAAAGTGATTGAATTGTAAACAGTGACCATTAAGGTAGAATTGGATGCTGATCGTAACCCGGTCATATTATGGGATTAGATTTTGGTGTTTTGTGCACAAATTTTTTGTAGGATGGAGATACATGAGCTAATTTGGCCGAAATTGAAATATGGCACCCGGGATGTTGAGCCAAAAGTCTCTGGAAAAGATTTCCCAGAAATTGGCTGCCGTGTGATGTTTGACAGTATAATCCGGGATAGAGGAATCTGTTGCAGTGTGAGAGTCGGAGCAGTTCACACAGACTGGTTTGATGAATTGGGACAATTTGGGACACGGCATGTAGCGCAACAGTCCACTTTTAATCGTGTTTCGATTGGGTATATCACACCACATTTAGCATTTCTCAAATGCTAACAAGCTGTCCATGTCCATCACCAGATCCAAAAAAAATTTCGATTCACGTTGAAATGTTTGTCGACGCGTCTTCCGTTCAAATTCAGACTGTAATTGCCATCTTGGCATGCATGGTTTATCACCCGCGTGTTGTCAAACGTTTCAAAGTATACTAGATACGCGTGTGTCCTGTTATAAATCCAATTCAGCAACTCTCCGTTATTTCTCAAATAATTATAACAATTCTCACCTGTACGAATCCTTCGTATTTCAATATCAGTTACATCTAACGTCCACGTACATTTCGATTGGATAATTAGACACCGTGTACATGACGCAATCCTCGACGTCCTGTTCATCTCTGTGTTTGATGTCGGTCAAGAGTTTCCACTGTTCAAACTGGTTTTGTGTCATTTTACACTCGTCCATGAACACGGCCCTTATTGGAGATGTCTCACACTGCATTATTGTGATGGGAAAATCCTCCAGGCTGTCTCCATCCGTTGTAGCAACGTGTCCAAAATATGAAAGAATTATTTTTCTGCATGTCGTGGAAAGCCTTTAGCATGGCATTCGTTCATTTAATAGTCCATACCGCATCGCAGGCTTCGAGCGTGTCCCATCTTTGACTGACTGGAGCGAACGAGGCATGCTCATCAGGCTAGTTGACTTCCCCGTGCCGGGTTCAAAGACCCTCGACTGGCAAACGCCGGCGGCCACATACGGGCAAAGGTCTTCAATGACCCTCTTGAGCGTTGCCACAAAAATGACCTGTCGCTCGCTGCCCGCTTCGATAGTAAATAAATCTGTTTGCCTTATAATTAAATTCTTGTCTTGGTTAATGAATTTATAAAATAGTGAGAAAACACAAAACCCCTCACCATTAATCGAATTCAGCCAAACGAGACCGTAAGTGCACACCATTTGACGTACGCGAGTCATATCCCAAATAAACGGACCGCTGACCGCCCGCCGAGTCTTCAGTACGACGTGGAATTTCTGCAATCAATATCGATGATAATACCAACGTATCCAAAAACAGGTAGAAAACCGTCAGTCCGGCGTTATCCGGCGATATTCTGTCAGGTAACATATAATTCGAGTCCAGCTCGTAAGGAGACGACACCATCTTTCTGTATCTATAATGACCATCGTCAACTATTTTTATATGATTGCCATCTTGGCATGCATGGTTTACCACCCACGTGTTGTCGAACGTTTCAAAGTACACTAGATACGCGTGTGTCCTGTTATAAATCCAGTTCAGCAATTCTTCGTTATTTCTCAAATAATTATAACAATTCTCCTTTGATAATGTGTCCTGTTATAAATCCAGTTCAGCAATTCTTCGTTATTTCTCAAATAATTATAACAATTCTCCTTTGATAATTTTCTCATCCTGTACGAATCCTTTGTATTTCAATATCAGTTCCATTTAACGTCCACGTACATTTCGATCGGATAATTAGACACTGTGAACATGACGCGATCCTTGACATCCTGTTTATCTCTGTGTTTGACATCGGTCGACATCGGCGATCTGGCTGCCAAGAGTTTCCACTGTTCAAACTGGTTTTGTGTCATTTTACACGGCCCTTATTGGAGATGTCTCACGCTGCATTATTGTGATGGCAAAATCCTCCAGGCTGTCTCTCCATTCGTTGTAGCGACATGCCCAAAATATGAAAGAATTATTTTTCTGCATGTCGTGTAAAGCCTTTAACGTGGCATTCATTCATTGAATAGTCCATACCGCATCGCAGCCTTCGAGCGTATCAAATCCCTGACTGACTGGAGCGGACGAGGCACGCTCATCAGGCTGGTTGACTTCCCCGTGCCGGGTTCAAAGACCCTAGACTGACAGACGCCGGCGGCCACGTACACGATACACGCCACACGACAAAGGCCTTCAACGACCCTCGCGAGCGTTGCCACAAAAATGACCTGTCACTTGCTGCCCGCTTCGATAGTGAATAAATCTGTGTGCGTTATAATTAATTTCTTAGAAGTCTTGGTTAATGAATTTATAAAATAGTGAGAAAACACAAAACCCCTCACCTTTAATCGAATTCAGCCAAACGAGACCGTAAGTGCACACCGTGCATTTCTCTCGTCTATTACCTTCCTCCATAAAAGAATCAACGTTTTGATACCCTTTTCGTAAAACTCTGGTGACTTACTGGCAAAATACGAATCCAGGCTTATTTTTCACCTGGTCAGCGTTTGTAAATTTTTTGTCACGGAGTGAATGCTCCATCGACTTGAAGAGATAATAATCCGAAGGTGCTATGTCTGGTGAATATGGAGGATGTGGCAGAAGTTTGAAATCAAGTTCTCTTATTTTTTGCTGAGTAATTTTTGCCGCACGAGATCTTGCATTATCATGTTGTAAAATCCGCCTATTGTTATTGACCAAAACAGATCGTTTTTTAATAACTCTGCTTTTAATCGTTCTAGTTGGACACTGTATAGTTCTGCCGTAACTGTTTGACCAGATTTCAACAATTCAAAATGTATTATCCCCGAAACATTCCACCAAACACATAACAAAACTTTTATTAACGTCAATGTTGGCCGAGGGGTAGGCACAGGTACTTGATTTGGTGATAGGTATTGTTCAAAATGACCTCAAACAAGGAACGTAAAAAAAATTATTTCTTTCCGGTAACCCAGCAATGGTGACTTGTTTTCTTCTAGGATTCCTTTATAGAGGATTTGTTTCACAATCAAATAAGAAGTACGTGTAATCCGGGGGTACTCTTTAAAATGGTGAAGGTGGTGTACGGCAAGCGGCATACTTGTTTATTGTCAGATGTCGGCCTAGTCGATAGAAATAAAAGTTTTCAATAGAAAGCGGTTTTTTAATTACTCAGAGCGTTAGCGTGAGCAGTCCAAGCGCTCCAACCAATACTATGTTAGATACGCGACGTTTGGACCTCTCACGATAATGATCAATAATGATAATAATTCAATTCCTGGATTTCACATACTAGGAAGATTGTAACATTAACTTTTAATATTAGTATGGCTATTTAAATATTATTGTAAACATATTTGATGGACGGTATGTCATTTTAGGAGGCGTTCTGGGTAATATTTGTCACAAAAAGGTGTTAAAAAATGTTATAAAATAATATGCAATGAATGAAATAAAAGAAATTTATACAATTTATATTGTTTTTATTTATTTTTTACCAAACAAAATACAATGGTGTGTATTCGAGGTGGGTATATGAGCGGTACATGTAAGTATTTTAATACGAACCTCACTGAACACTCTACCTTCTGCCGAGGCAAACATTTCAGTTGATCAATAATCGGCAAATATAAATTAAACAGTAATGGAAATAATGGTGTGTTTAATTATGAAATGTATATTATGAGGTGTCGGCCTCGGACGGAGATAAATTATTATGAATTTGTTTCAACTCTTACGGTGCTAAAATAAAATCGCACGTTCCGGTGCTGTAAACTCAGTCTACATGGAGACTTGCCATTTTTAATTTGGATAAATATTAATATTTTAGATTTATTAGTCATTAAAATAATATATATATATATATAAAAGTGTATTGGAGAAGGAGGAAAGCAAGATACCGTGTAGATGAGTTTGTGTATTTGGGAAGTATGTTTGATAGAAACGGAAAGGAGGATGACTGCAGGGAACAAAGTGAATGGCACTTTGAAAGGAATTATATCTAACGGGAATTTGTCAACCGAGGCAAGACTAGCGGTGCACTTGCCAATGGAGTGAGGCCTGGACCTGGCAGAAGAGGAACGAAATAAGACTGAATGCAGTGGAAATGAGATCACTTAGGCGTATGTGTGGCAGATCTATTTATGACAGTAAAGAATGAAGAAATAAAAGAATATAAAGTTGATGTTGGTATAGTGAGATTAAGAAAGGTTCACTTAGGTGGTTTGGTCCGCGGAAGACTTGGCACGACCAGGTAAACCGGATGATCCTGTTAGAAGCCTCAGTAATCGGCGAGCTTGTATGAATGTGGATGGGGATGCAAGAAATGTCGGTATCTGAGAAATAGTTTGTAACGGTATGACAAATCATTTGTTCGGTGGTTACTTTTTTGAAACTGGTTCAAGCTTTCGAAATACATGATTCAATTTAATCGATTAGGTAGTGTTAAAAAAAAATCAAATTAAGTCTCAGCTTCAGCGACATCTGTACTATTACACGAGAAAGAATATCAAATTTTCAAAAAATGTCAATAGATGGCGACAGCATAATTGGTAATAAACAAGTGAAATGTTCCATCTTGATTTAATATACACAACTTACAAAGATTTGACAGATGCGGTAGCGTGGGTAAATAGGTGAACGCTAACATTGTGTAAAGTGATCACTTAGGCCAGCCGATGACAGGTCGTAAGTCCTGTAATGCCCAAGACTTGTTAAAAAAATAATATCTTCGTCTCTGTGAGACATCATAATCTTAAAAAAAATATTTTTTTTATGCCGTTGATTGTTAAAAGATAATAATAACTATTTCCGTAAAACTTCCACCTCAAAGGCGCTTTACACACCAACTGTTTATAGTTCTCTACATTAAAAAAAATTAAAAACTGTTATTTTCACTTAAAAGGTGCATTTTTAGTTTCTTCTTAAATTAAAGTCTCCGATACATTAATTGTTCCTTGCGATGAAGGGCAAAGAGTTCCACGCTGTCGGGCCTGCCACCGCAGATGTCCGTTCTCTCAATTCAGACTTATGCCGGCTGACCTGAGAGTTTGACGTCTACCATTAAAATTGTCTGGGGAGATTAACTATTTGACTGTTTATATATATTTTTCTTTCTACATTGATTTGCTTACCGTTGTTATTTTTGTATTTAACTAGCGCCGGAACATTCACTTTTTAAACCAGAAAGTTTTAATACAACTAAATTTTAACAATTTTTAATTCGTGCTTTACATTTTTTCAGTGGAATATTTTGTTTACTTAATTATAAAATATCCTAACTACGCTAATAAAAAGTCAGTATTGCTAGTTATCGAACAACAGCAGTATCTACGTATTGAATGTTGCATTTTTCTCCTGTGTAGTTGTGCTAGTATATATAGTATGCCATTCAACTGAACTCTTTTCAATCGTTCGTATATTATTTACTTATTTACTCTTACTTTGTTTAGTTTTTTAATTTTTTTTATAAATAGAACATTGCATATATTTTAAATTTTATTAATTGCATCTCTTTATATAATATTTTTTTACTTTTTATATACATTGAACATTGTATTTATATGCTATCTAATCGCATCTCGATTTACTCTTTATGTATATTTATTAGTATATTGAACACTGCACTCTGTTTATTACTGTACCAGAAGGGCACTGTCTGCTATAATACAGTTAAATACTAATGTACCAGGTAGGGTAACCAAATATATGTCTTACTTTATAACAATATATAAATAATAATTATTATTATAGATAAAAAGCTCTTGAAGATGCAGAGGCGCCATGTTGTGTGTCAACTCTTTCAGGGAATCGGAGATGTAAAAGGGATGTTATATGAGAGAATTCGGAAACTCCATATATTATCCGTGCAGCCGCATTTAGAATAGATTGTAATCTATCCAGCTGAGACGTCGGCAGGCCAGCATGGATACTTTTACAATAGTCCGCACGTGACAGAGGAAGAAAGATCTGAATCGATGTGCACGCCCAACAACTTGACTGCAGATTTAGCGTTCGCTAAACCGTATAAGTTGGAACCGGTTCTGACAAAAATGAATTTTTTCATTCATAATTAACTTTGCTTAATTGATCGAATTTGATTATCCAAAGTTGGTACCAAAAATAACCAAACAAATGATCCGATATTATATATGATTCAATCAGGTAGAGATGAATCGGAAGCATGGATATCCAATAATTTAATATAATGTATACAATTCTTTTACTAATAACTCACTAGTCCTACAACACTCCCACTCTATATATTTTTACTTTTTTATTCATATTTGATTTATCTTTTTATTCCAAATAACACCACAACAGCACGAAAAAAAAACTGGCTACTTTAACACAGACTTCAGTGTAGCAAAGTAGCCAGGACAACGCTGTATATATCAGAGGTGGAGTCTACTCCGTCCCACACAATAAACTATGTATTATGTATGTTTATTATGTATCCACCTCTGTTAGTACAAAATATGGATGTCAAAATATATATAAATAAATAAATTCATTTGGAACCTGAACTGGTGTTGAAGCAAATCGTATCAACGATCTCTAGTAGTTAAAGATTAACCCAAGGTACGCTCTGTTGCCGTAAGTACTTCGATAGCTAGTTCTGGGTCTTCTATGGGTAATGTTGAACACAGTAATTCAATCTACGCAAATTCAAATCACACAAACCTTTGCGAACCTGTGCTGGTAGACGCCGACGTCGCTCTCCTTGAAGTCTGATGGTCCTTAAATCTGCTGGTCAGCCGCCCAAAACCTTCTCACAACCGATGATCCGAAAATATATAATACAAAATATTTTTATTATCGCCGCCGTAAAAGTCCACCCGAATCACAAAAACTCTCTTCCCAGAAGCAGCATCGCTTTTGTTTTCTGTTTTTAAATCCGCACAAAAAGAACATATTCAAAATTTTATATCAGGCCTACCTATCGAAGTATAAAAGCGCTAAAAAGGTTAACACGGAAATGGAAAAAATTTTGTGTCACAGTAATTATTTCAATACACAAATAATGCAGATGCAATACATGCTGTTTTGTGGATGTGATTTTTTTGATTAAGAACGAAAATTTTACGATTTTAATTTAAATTCTAATAAACAAATTTTATTCATAATTTTGTGGTTACTATAAAAAATGGCTATTTGGTTACTAATATAAATCGGTAATAATACCCACAGACAAGTAAAGATTGTGTTTTGTATTGAAAAATATACAAACCTTTAAGACTGTAACTGAATCATGTAGTGCCACTACTTGATATATGTTGCCAGCTACTTTCAGATTCATTTGATTTTTGATTCTTATTGTGTTTGTTTAGACGACAAACAAAGTCGAGTAAAATGTTCTAGTTAAGTCCTAAACTTTCCCTTAAAAGCAATTATATTAAACCTAGACAAATGATCTAGAGCACAAAAAACTTGAATATCGATTGTAAGAAGTTCTTCTGAAATAAGTAAATCAGTTATCGTGCACGTGTTTCAGTAAAGTCTCACTTTTAAATTCGACATTATGGTAATGTGAGTATACAACTTACCCTGAGGAAGACTTTAATTCGAATATGATTTGCTAACACACTCTTATCCATGTTATCAATTCCGCACTCGTCTATTTAAGAAATCACAACGGTAAGTAAAAATAGATATAATGTGTGTAATGTCTCCGTGTCTGTTCAACTTGTATACGGATAATTGTGTGAAAGAACTGGAATGTATGAATGTAGGAGCGAAAATGGGCGATTTGATTGTATGCTGTTTATTGTACGCCGATGATGCAGTACTAATGGCGAGTAATGAACAAGAACTGCAGAGGCTAGTGAGTAGAATGTACGATGTATGCAAGGAAAGCGACCTCATGATGAATGTTAACAAGTCAAAAGTGATGGTATTCGAGAAGGAGGAAAGCTAAATACTTGGAGGTGATGAATGGTTGGAACAAGTAGATGAGTTTGTGTATTTGAGAAGTATGTTTGATAGAAACGGAAAGGAGGGTGACTGCAGGGAATAAAGTGAACGGCGCTTTAAATGGAATTATAGCTAATGAGAACTTGTCAATTGAGGCAAGACTAGAGATTCACAATGGAGTCCTGGTACCGACACTGATATATGGAATTGACAGAAGAGGGACGAAAGTATACTGAATGCAGTGGAAATGAGATCATTTAGGTGTATATGTGGCAGATCTATTTATGACAGAGTAAAGAATGAAGAAATAAGGAAAGAATGTAAAGCTGATCTTAATATAGTGAGTAAGATTAAGAAAGGATCACTAAGGTAATTTGGTCATATGGAACGGATGAATGAGAAGTGTTGATGAAGTAGAGGACGTCCGCAAAAGACGCACGACCAGATAAACCAGATGGCCCTGTTAGAAGCCTCAATAATCGTCGAGCTTGTATGAGAAGATGTACGAACGTGGATGAGGCGAGAATTGTGTCAGGACAGAAGAGTGTGGCGCTCTATCCTCACTACCTGCCCCCGCGGAGAAACGGCATGATGGTAAGTAAGGTAAGTATTATTTCACACATTAGAGAGAAAATGTTTGTCAGTTGAAATATAGCTATATCACCTAAGAAGTTATATAAAAACGATTTTGTCTAATTAAATTATAACAAAATATGTAGGTACGAATTCTAATCTAAGTAATCTTTTAATAGAAATTTTACCATAATACTGAGCTATAGCATTTTAATCTATGTTAATGTAGACGTGTAACATTTATTTTATGCCTCTGTCATCAATAGAATCAATCTATCCGAGCAGTTTGAGGCGATTTTTTAAATGACCACGCCGATGTTAACCGTTTTACAACTGCCAATAGGCCTGTTATTTCTACGACAAGACTGCACGAGTGATGGAGGGCCGTCCGGCACAGGCTTCTGATCTCGTTCCTCTGAATTGGAGCATCGCCAGTCGTAAGTAACAATGTCACACTTCGAAGGCATTTATATATTTTTTCTGAATCACACCAGACGGATGAGCTGGAAGAAGTGAAACGGAAGTACACTGAACACGGTGGAAATGATGTCAGACAACTATCGAAGTAAATAATTAATGTCAAATGCGATATGTCTGTAGTGGTACTCGAAGCGAGTCCACATATTAACGTATATACAACTTTTAAAATTTTTATAAATGTGGAGTTTGAGGGGTGAGAATTTTTTATTTTTTGGAGAAACAAACAGTGTAACAATAATAACTGTTAATTATATAATATATAAAAATAACACCAGTGAAGTTTCTTCGGAAATTAAATACATAGTACATAATAAGCTAAAAAATAGTATATATTAAAAACAATAATAGTATTAATAAACTGAAACAAAAGAGTAATTTTAAACAGAACATACAAAGAGGAAAGGGTAAGGAGGGGAGTGAAATGGGATGCAATATATACAATTTATGTTAATAGTTATTGAAAAGTTGGCGTAGTTTAATTTTAAAAGGGAGCAATTTATCGTTGAAAATGTTCACATTATTAGAAAAATTTACAGCATTATATTTTGATGTAGAGCGGATGATAAAACAATTTTTTATGTAATTAGTTCTACGCAAATTTGGGTAAAAAAGATTATTTGATCGTGTTTGACAGTTAAAAGTTATCTGTTCTAATAAATAGGGCGAGTCAACTAAGTTATTTAACATTTTTATAGAGGTAGGATAAATCTCGAGTGTTTCTTCTATTTAAGAGGGGAGTATTTTATGGTAACACTCACTTTCTGAATGAGATTTAATGTCTAAGCGAGCACGCGAATTTGATATATTAAAAAATTTATGTTGTACATTTTCAAGTCGGTCGCTGTAAGTGGAATAATGTGTGTTCCAAACTATTTGTACGATCCGAATTCAAGTCGACTGCGTACAAATGAGAATATATAATGATAAGACTAAAAAGTGATTGGAATGGGTGAACGTTTTATATATATATATATATATATATATATATATATAAAATGATCACTTAAGCCAAGGTCGTGAGTCCTGTAATTACCCCATACTTTCATATATTTATCATTAAATATAATAAAAAATACTGGATGATACGAGGACTTTTATTATTTCGTGTTTGTTTATAAGATGGCTAATAATCCTTGACAAATATCGACAGATGTCGGTAGTGTAGACTCAAAATAATTTTGGTATGATTTTCACCACTCAGCGCGTATGTACGCACTAGCGGCGGGCGAAACGCGGCGGCTCACATTTGAGTCACCTGCGCTTTGGACATGTAAGATGCGACTCGTATATGAGTCACCCGCGGGGAATGAGTTAAAGTATGTCACATTTCAAGTATAAGACGATATATATAGCGATAGTTAAATCTTTAAGCACGTCCAGTCCCCAGAAAGTGTCAGGAGCAAAAATCATAAAAATGCATGGTAGTGTGGCGGACTTGCGGTGCCATTTAGAGGTGGTTCGCGGAAGCCCGATGACACGCCGCGTACCGGCGCACACCGAGCTTGCAGTGGACACCGATAGCGGGACGCGGTGATGCGGCCTGAAGACGAGAGTACCGAGCCCAGATATTCATTCTGGCTTCCGTGGCTGATGCACTCAATAAGTTCTCTGTTATTTTGTACTTATAAATCTAACAGCTACCTGTACTTTATAGTGTGTTCCGACTGCGGACCGCGAATAAACCATATAATAAATCTCAAGGTATGATGCTATTTATTTAACACGTCCGAGATGTCATTCTCCCTTACACATTTTTTAATTGGCTAGCACAATCTGAGTCAACCGAGTATCAATTCTAGCCGAAGTAGTAACCTCTTACGGAACCATCTGCGGACAAGTGAACTTTCACCTTTCGGCAGCGCTATGACGGCGCTACTCCAGCGGCTGTGCGCCTTCGTCATTACTCTTCTGCCCCACATTGTCAAGCACAGATCCAGGTATTTACTTCGCTTCGTATCATTGAATTTAAGTAAGTTTTACCCGTGAAATACATTGTACCTCTTTGTCCAATCAACATCAACCTAACAGTTTACGTAAATGCCTTCGATAGCTGGTTCCCAGGTATATGAACTGCATTAACCTTTTGGTGTCTTTCTGGTTCGATGTTTTGTCCTTTCTATTTATTATTGTACACGCCCTATTCAGGCATTATTAGAATTACAACATAAGTGCAATACACAAAGAAAATTTTACATAGTGTCAGCATATTTCTACATAATCAAAATGAAAAATAAATATAAAATGTGAAGTAGCCATTTATCCGTCACCATTGCGTTGAGACACGAACAATTGTAATAGTGTAGTCCTATAAAGAATTAAATTAACAGCAGAGTTAGCTAGTGCACGAATTGTGACATTACCACTGTAATAGAACAATGAATTGTGTCTCGACGATCTCAATGGTGCGTGAAAGTCAAACAGACCAACAATCTGGGGGCAGTCATACCATTGATGATCCTGTATAGAAATATAAGGTCGGTCATCGTACGTCTCACTAACAATTTCAGACGGCTAAGGAGATAATCATAATTGATATCCTCAGAGCGTATATATAATTTAAAATTAATAAATCTTGAAACTTTCTCTGAATTCTTTAAGCTGGGTTGTCTTCTATAGATTTCGACCTACCGAAGCGCGCACTGGTGGTTTATTACACGAGATGTAAACAGAACGACTCCTATCGCTTACCATCTCCTTAGCTTTCCGATAAAAGGGCGGCAATACTCACACATGTACATTATTATACTACTGTTCGGATTGGCGCATTATTGCAGAGTATCTACAATGTTTACAATGGATTTGTTCCGCTTCTGAGACATCGAGTTGCTGGCGTAAAGCTGCGGCTGGAGCTCAGGACTCAGCGCCGACTCTCTGGTGCGAGCGGCGCTCTCATGGAAAGCTGGTTCCCTGACCAGAGAATGGCAGCGCCTCCAGAATAGCTACATATACAACAATGGCCGTGACTGAAGTAGTTATATATGTAATATTTATATTTTGTGTGTATATATGTGTGAACTTTATTTTATTTATTTATATTTTCTTTAGTTTTCTTTTTAATGTATAACATAACATGTATTATCTCTATGGCGAATCGGGTTAAAAAAACCTCATTACGCTGGAATAAACACATTATTATTATTATTATAAACCAAGAGACTCGGCGGTGCCAATGGAAGTGACAAGACGCGTAAACACCGACCGATATAATGTTGGATCGAGTTGAAAGCAATCTATCATTCTAATACAATTATCATTCCCCGAAGACATGCATCGTTCTAAATGAAGTTTTTCGATATAAAACGCAGCCACGCTGTGAATACGAGACTGAAGCCCCTAACTCTTCGAGTCTCACGCGTGTCAGTGTATGTCGCCGTGTGTGATTGTTTATGTTATATCTAGAGGGAGGTATTTTATTAACCTTTACCATACCTCGATATAAAATACTCGTACGCAGCCACGCTGTCAACTCGTGTTACCGAAAAAAAATAGAATTTTTGCTGTGACATGCACTGACACTGACTGGAAGAGATTAGGGGCTTCAGTCTCGTATTCACAAAACCTAATTATAGTCAATCTTAATCTACAATCTATTCTCCTATTAAATTCTTCTGTAAATTCCAACTTCCGTAAGGAAATAATACAAAAATATAGTAAAACAGTATTAATTTACAGTTTTTTTGAGAATATTTTTACTTACCATCGCACCGTTTGCCCGCGGGGGCAGACAGAGAGGATCCCGACACACAATTCTCGCCTCGACGATTGTTGAGGCTTCTAACAGGGCCAATCTGATTTACCTGGTCGTGAAAAGTTTTTCGCGGACGTTCTCTACTACTTCTGGTGCTATCAACACTAGCGTCATATATTTTTCTTTTAATCCTTTCTTAATCTTACTTATTTCTTCATTCTTTACTCTGTCATAAATGGAACTTTAATAGAAAGAACAAGAATGGTGACGAAACGGGCTTTTGTGGGTGGAAGAAGACTCATGGAGCAGATATTTTCTCCAAGAGACGGAAAAGTTTTTAACGAAAACCTTTATAGATCTGCAAAAGGCGTGTGATAGAGTTATAAGAGCAAGCTTGCGGAAGGTACTCTCTGAATACAGGGTGAGCAGCAAACTTATACATGCAATCGCATCCCTGCATGAAGGAAGTTCTTGATAATATAAACATATAAATAATTTATTATTCTCCGTTGTATTCTATATTAAATCAATACATATAAAATTAAATAAATCTGTTTGTTCTCTATACCGAAGACAACCACCCTCCCCTCCCTCTTGATATCAAACATCTACCTTATATCTGCTTACATTATTGGTATTATTATTTTTTTCTCTTCTCTCTTTTTTATTCACTTTTTTATATTTTATATACATTTTTTATTATTATTTTTTCTCTCTCCTTAAATATTTTCCCATTATATGCTATGTATGTATTCGATCTTACTGTGTTTTGCCTTCGATGAGTTTTGGTTTTACATCGGCTGCTGCTACAAGCCTGGCTCGAAATTCACCGCCAGGCAGTCTCTCTAGTTTCATCGTTCCACAACGGCGGTCTTGCCGGCCCGGGAGCACCGAGCGAGACCGCCAAATCGCTTCACATCATTTCATTTCGTAATACACACGCACCTTCTACATCATTCATTTCGTTCTATGTCTTTCTTGTTTTTACCATACTGTCATAATAAAACTTCAACACGCCAAATCACATATCTTTCATTTAACCACCGTCCTAACCCCCAAACTTGCTTAAAAACAGGCTAGCCTAGTTGGGCAATGTATTTAAATGTGTGTAAAGATGTAAATATGGTATATTTCTGTTAAAATCAAAATAAAGTTAAAAACAAACCCATAATTTTAAATTATAACCAAATCTGATGTAGAGATAGAGATCGTTCAAAAAATTATACACGATCCCCACTATAAGCTGTAAAATTATATATCATAGTCATAAAAATTATTAAATTATATAATTTTAAGATCATTTACGATTATAGCACCATTATCAAAAAACGCTAATGACTATATAGGGTGGTCCAAGAAAAGTGAAATGTTGTGAAAAGTTTCGTAAAATGTTATAAAACAACATCAAAATTAATTCAACTGTATCAACAATACATACTAAATTAATGTAATAATTATAAATATATACATATATTTATAATTAATACATTAATTTAATATTTAAAATATCACAGAGCGTCTGTTCTGAATAATTACAACTTCACAATAAGAATGTGTTTTCCTTAATAGTATAAAAAATAGCTTAAATAGTTAACTAATTTATCTATATTATATTTTATGTCGCACATCTTTGAATATTAATTTTCCCATTGTTTATATTTTGATTTTTCAAATTGTCGCCAAGAATGACAAAAATCACTGCAGGCGACCATATTCTTATCAAAAATTTGAGAAATAAAAAACGTCGAGGTGCTAGAGAAATGATCAGAGTTTCAAAACAAAGCCTGGAGTATAGCTAGATATTACGGCAGGACGGAGCTCCATATCACATAGCCAGAAATACAATCGACTTTCTTCGTCGTGAGAATGTTAATTTCATCGAGCCAGGCATGTGACCACCAAACAGTACAGTAGATGATGCAGTATGGGGTGTTTTGATGATTTCTGATTAGCTAAATACTGTGCAAAAAAATGACATTAAGAATTATAATTAATTATATTATGTTTTGAAACAATTCATGCGTTACGAGATGTTCTCACTTTTTTTAGCCCACCCTGTACAATAAGTTTTCGTGTCACATCTTGAGTTTTATCATTTAATGCCAACCGGTTCCGAATAAAAAAGTACATCCCTTCGTCCTGGGTAGTTATTCATTATCAGCCTGTCTCTCCACAGCTGGATACAAGGATCGCCAATTCTCTCTCTGCCTTCAGCTTTTCTCATCCACAAACAATAAAACTTAAGTGGTCAATGTTAATATATCTAACAAAGTTAATAATTTCAAATTTTAAAAAATAATACTCGATTATTCTACATTAATTTATGGTACATGGGAAGACTTTTTCTCGCGAACGTGAATGAGCTTGTGTCGCCTCAAGTTTGCTGCGGACGAACTCGCAAACTTACATTCATTACAAGAGAAAGGTTTCTCTTTTGTATGAACTCGCTTGTGACTTTTCAAACCTTCTAACCTAGCGCAAGTGAATTTGCATTCTGTACAAGCGAAAGGTTTAGCCTTCGAATGGATCAATAGATGTCTTCTCAATGAGCCCGCGGTGGAACAGACCAACTCACACTCGGTACAAACGAAGGGTTTCTCACCAGTGTGCATCATCATGTGACCCTTCAAACGCTCTGGAACGGAACACGTATAACTGCATTCGGAACAAGCAAAGGGTTTGACATCAGAATGACGCCATTTGTGGATCCTCAAACGACTCATAGTGATGCAGGTGTAATCGCATAGATTGCAAGCGTACGGTTTCTCTCCAGTATGGCGCCGACAATGCGTCATCAACATACTCCTATTCGTACACGAATAATTGCATTCAGTACATACAAATGGTTTCTCTCCGGTATGGATCAGATTGTGAATCTTCATGTGTTGCGGTGTTCTGCTGGTGTAACTGCACTGTGTACAAGCGAAGGGCCTCTCTCCGGTGTGGCATCGCTGATGTCTCTTCAAATTGGCTGCTTTAGAACAAGTGTAGATACATTCAGTACAAGCGAAGCTTTTATTTTTGATCTGGCTCTGTTCTTGCACATCTGAACTGTTCGCAGCATCGCTGTATTCAATAGAGAGAACATTTTTTAACGTAGAGCAAGAAGCTTCACCCTCTTCTACGATACTGTCAGTCTTAATATGTTCCTTTTTGATATCCTCATTTAAAACATCAATTTTAAACTCTGGGAAGACAGTTGGATCTTCGTCGCCGCCCTCGCAGTAATCCTCCGGTTCATGCTTAACAGTAGGAGCGTTTCCAGAATCCATGACAGGTCACGCTACAAAGCTGCTTCTATAAAACAGAAATAACTGTCTATACTGTGTAAGGGATGACAACCATGAGAAAACTGAAGAAACAAGATTATAACGTTTTAAATATATTAATTAGAAATACATACATATAAAATCAATTTTATCGAAAAATATTGTTGTCGCGCTATCGGGATTCGAACCTAGATCTCTTTCCAAACCAGGGAAGGTGCATTATCCACTATGCTACAGCGACAAATTTTTCGTACCTATATGTTACCTCTTTGATATTCGTTGCATTATTTGAAAGAGTCATCTATGTGATTTTTTTGTATAGTTGGATAATGCACCTTCCCCGGTTCGGAAAGAAATGCAGGTCGAATCCCGGCGGCGCAACAATAATATTTTTCGACAAAACTGATTTTATACGTATATCTTTCTAATTAATATATTAATATCGCAGAGCTATGTTCTGAATAATTACAACTTCACAATAAGAATGTGTTCTCCTAATAATATATTCATTGATATATTAATGATGTAATGTAGTTTGAGACGACACCAGATTCAATCAATTTCAAAGAAGCGAAGACCGCTATTACCAATTTAAATAAAAAAGAGCTAAGTTTGATTGTTAATAAATTAACACAATATCTTATAAGCAATTTGAGAAGACAACTACATTAAAAGTTTGGAAAAAATTTAAATGTAAGTTGCCGACTTTGAAAAACAGAACCATCATTTATGGTCTGGTCATAGACAAGTTTTCACAGCACATATTATATACAATGACCACATTATTTGAGTGCGTACAAAATAAACACAATTAAAATAATAATATTTGTAGTCAAACTTCAGTCAAACCACTGCAATGTAGCGCTTTCATTGTTTTGTATGAGACTTCGCGAACCTTCGATGGTGTGACGCGTTGACACACAAGTCATGTATCACCTACATATTGCGGATATTGCATATGTAAAGGGATACCGCTGGGTAAAAAATAGAATACTGAATGCGGGTTAATGTTATAATCTCCGAATTGACAATCGAGCAATGAACACTTACATGAAGAGACGGTATGCGGTGGTCACTGCGCGACATTCCGCGTGCCTCGAGCTGAGTGGCCTTGAAGCGTACGGTGGATCAAAAATAATTTGACTCGACAAATGGCCACAGAAAAAACAAACCATAGATAAAATTATCTGAGGATAATATGAAGTGCTGCATGCACAATAGTACATGAAACGAGGCTAGATACTCTATTTATAATAATAACAGCCCGACTACTTATAAATGTATTTTTGGTGTCACGTGTGAACTATTGTAACAGCATGATGCATCTCGACAGTGAATGATGGTCCTCAAAGGAAAATTCGACAGTCAGCCTCGGACAGCAGTCTCCAACCATACGGAGAAAACCAAAGACACGAAGAACCGAATGCAATCGAATACAATCGACCGCACCTGTTATTGTCAAAGACAGACGTAAATGTAGAAACGAGCAAAGCCGAATCAAACGGATCGACGAGCGGTGACTCACCGAGAAGCAGACGGTTGGCGAGCAGAGGCAGTCTACACAACGACATGGGATACAGGGAGCGATCCCAGCCAAGCGGATGCTAGGGCGGCAGTGACGCAGGCGTTCAGCCCAGTGGACATCAGAATGAGACGGAACGCGGACGACGACACCGCTCTCCGTCCGGTCGAGAACCGGACGTGACGCCGACTCTGACAACACATCGCGTCAGTTATATGAGGTAGTCTTAATTATTAAGTTAATTATAAGATATTCTGCCTGTTCACTTGTGTATTATGTGTTGTGGGAAATAAATAATTAATCTGTGTTTTGAATATTCACCTATCTCCTATAACCGTAATACAATTGACGATAATCGAGGAGCGAAATATTACCAATGTGTGGAGTTAATAAAATTAATTAAGAGCATTAAGATCATAATTTCCAATCCATCTATGCTGGCCTGCCAATGTTTCAGCTGAATAGATAAGAATCCATTCTAAATGAGGCAGCACAGATGATATATAGAGTTTCCAAATCATCTCAAATAACATCCTTTTTACACGAGCTACATACAGTATTCACAAATGAAAGACGCGTAGATAGCGTAGACGCGTAGCCTTTCCCAAGGGCGCGGCGCTTTATAATGGCTCTCACACACACTAACACAACCATCTGTCCAATATCAAACAAATTACAAACAACTGACAGATTTCACAGTATGCAAAAAGTATTTTCCAGCTTGTTTTAGAAAGCCTTCTTTTAGTGTGGTGTTCAAATAAAAGGGCGTAGATTAGGAAGTGGGAAGGATTAGGTTATTAACGGGTAGCATTCCCTAATAGAGTAGATTCCGCTTAACGTAAACCAAACCCAAGAACTGACAGTAATTTACATCCGGTAAGAAAAAATAACTTTCTTTTATTTTTTCTTACCGGAAATAAATACAAAGTACAATCGGCAAAAACTAAATAGATTTTTTGTTAGTTATAGTCGATTGCTAATATCGAATACCCCATAAACATAAATAAAAAACAAAATACTTCTAACATAGAATGTTTATTCAGTGAATAGCCAAAAAAAAAATTTTAATTTATTTTCAACCTCAAGACGCCGCCAAAGCATTTTGAAACTATAAAGAATTTTTTCCGATACCTTTCACATGCCGTGTTGGTGCTATTCCATTTTAGCCACTCTTCTACTAGGCTGTGATGCTGAATTGTCATATATTTACCGCCAACTTTGTTTTATTTTAACGAATTGATTTATATTTTCGATATATTATATATTCTAAACATTGAAATGTAATACTATAATATCAATTCTAATGAACGTTGTAAAAAAAGTAAGATATTTATAAACAATTATCATCACTAGTAGTTTTAATATGACCGAGGCTCGGTTCCCGGTCAAGAGGATTTAAATTCATTTTATTGAATAAAATACATACCATGTAGAGATGGTTTCGGAAAAACGCATTTTTATTGTTAGTTCACCATAATTTTACAAATATCTGTAAATGTACTTGCATCGATTTGTTTCCAGCTTCGACTGTTTATTTTTGACACCCGGTATTCGATTCGCACCCTAAATGTGGCCACATTCAGTTGCTCCGAGTGCTGTGAGTGAGTGTATGTTTTTTCAAATATCCTGCAGAAGAACACGAAAACTTGCATTCATTACAACGGAAAGGTTTTTCTTTTCTATGGATCAACTTATGACTTTTAAGTCCTTCTAACCTAGCGCACGTAAAATTACATTCTGTACAAGCGAATGATTTAACTCTCGTATGAATCAACGAATGTCTTTTCAAGGTGCCCGCAGTGGAGCAGACCAGCTCGCATTGCATGCAAGCGAATGGTTTCTCACCGGTGTGGACCAACATATGACTCTTCAAACCCCCTAACACGGAACACGTATAACTGCATTCGGAACAAGCAAAGGGTTTAACTTCAGAGTGGTGCCATTTGTGTATCTTCAAACGACTCGACGTGGTGCAGGTATAATCGCATTCATTACAGGCGTATGGTTTCTCACCGGTGTGGCGCCGCTTGTGAGTCATCAATTTAGTCGCGTTCGTGCATGAATAATTGCATTCTGTACAAACAAACGATTTCTCTCCAGTGTGGATCATATTATGAATTTTCAAGTTCTGCGACGTGCTGCAGGTGTAACTGCAATGTGTACATGCGAATGGTTTCTCTCCCGTATGGCACCGCTTATGCCTCGTCAAATCAGATGCACTGGAACATGTGTAAATACATTCATTACAAGCGTACGGTTTGTTTCTGATTCGGGGTCGCTTTTTAGTCTTCAAACTGTTCGCCTTACTGCTGGAATCAACACAGGAAGCAGCCAAATTCTTCGATGTATCGCTAGAAGCTTCACACTCTTCAACGACCCTCTCAGACTTCACATATTCCTCTTTAATATCCTGTTTTAAAATATCAATATTAAATTCTGGAAAGATAGTCCGATCTTTAGCTGCTCCTTCATCACCATCGGCGCAGTCCTCCGGTTCAGTTTTGATGTTGAAAGTCTCTATTCTGCAAGGATCCATGACGGCAAGATCGGAACTGCACAACAGAAATAATAATTAATAGTGTAAAATAATGAATTCTACGAGATTGGTCTGTTTACTGACGTCCATTATTACTAGCTAGGATCGATTCGTAAAACTGAAACAATTCGGTGTAAGCTCCGATGGTCACTGATTATAAATATCAATGACCATCGGAACTGAAAAATATACATTATCTTCTACAGATATTGTGAGAACTGCCTGTATTGAAGAGGCCGTCTCTGGGGGAACAACTCTCTTCCATCACAGCTTCTCCTGAATAACTAGTCTATCTCTGAATCTAGATTTTATATTACCGTAAAACGTGTTGTAATAAACATATAATATTGTTACCTGGAAAGACTGAGTTTCTCTTAGAAAGAATTGGACCCAAGTAATTAGACAGTAATCAGAGGATAGAACCCCAAGGGAATCTATGATTTATCACAGATATATTTTCAGTAAAACATAATTTATATCGACAGTTAACTTCTTTAAGCAAGATTGACTGATTGGACGGACTGATTTAAGACAAACACAAGCTACAAATAATGATAATTAATATTAAATTTATAAATATAAAAATTGTCGAATTTTTCTTATGTAAGTATATTTAATTATAATGTGTGTACAAAATAAATAGATGTTTAAAGGCGGTACTTAAAAATTATTCTCATTTTGTTTATATTACTGTCTAGTTTAAAAGGCTCAATTGAAGATGCGAATATAAAAATAAATAAATATATTTATTCGTCACAACAAATTGTTTAATGATAAAAATGACACCAAAAGCAAACATGAAAACTATTAGATTTTAATAATGTAGTGGAAAATTTTCATGAAACTCTAAATGGCCGGTTAGTAAAACGTGGTAACAAGAGATGTCGCCACAGGGAAATTGATATACAAGTCCAATGTAACGTATCAATTTCTTTTAAAATTTCTCAATGCACACCAGGTTATGTTATTGTAAGTCTACGGTAAAATTCAACCAATCTATACAAATAGAAGTAAAATTAAAAAATGGCACTACGCTATTTTCTGCGGAGTAGATTTATGTTTAGTCTCGAATCAGAATTACCTGGCGGAACTACCTGTAGACGGTTATATTATTGTATTGACTAGTAACTGCACATAAGCAGTGTCGACTTCCAGATCTTCAAAGTGGCTATCTTCCACGTGGACGGACCAAAGAACATAATTATTTCCGTGGACACGCCGCATACACATTCCTGACAGGTATAGCGAAATATGTAATAGATAAGATAAAATGCCGCCTATATTTATTCACCATAGATAAAATTAAATGAGAATAACGTAAAAGGGTGCATACATAGTGAGACATTTAATGACTGGTTGCATATGTTGTGAAATTATTTCTTTAACATCACGCCTTTCACCAACAGATTGCACGTTTGTCCAACAGATCTGTTTATTGTGACAAGAGTATGATAGACCGAGAATACATAATTAAAGACGATGAAATGTAGTGGTGCCAGTCAGCGGTCTGGTGGCCGCGGCGGAGCGGTAGAACTGAAAAAGTTGTCTGTGAACGATTGGATCAGACTGTGACTGCACCCGATAGCACTATGTCGATAGTGTATGGTGACCGCAGCGCGGCCAGGCATACTTCCGTATCCGTAGCGTGCATACTTCAAGGATGCACAATGTACTATTGTTAAACCTATATAATAAAGGATTTCCGAATTGAAATACATCCTGTGGAAGTCCTGGCTTCGCAGCGGCCACTACTGGCCACGTAGCGGTTATAATAGCCTTCCGCAGGGCCTAGCAGCAAGCAAACGACACGTAATGTTTCGTTGTGTATACAACCCTTTATTACAACATATTCTGTGGTAGTTATACAAATGTCACATTGGTTTTCTGCCGATGATATTCCTTCGCCTATAATGATTTATGATTACATTCTAAGCATTCCAGGCCAATTCGTTGTCTGGTTTGTATTCCTCTGTGTGTTGTTTCGTCTGATGTCCAGCCACCAGGATACGTCCATTTTTATTGCACTTCTGGAGTAACGACAGTCAGATGTTTGTATGTACGAGTTGGGTTAATACATGCGACACAATATATACTTCGGAGCATCCTGCACCAGTCTAGGTAAACAAATATAAATATCGTCATTATAGGCAGTTTTCTATTCACTGCTGGATGAAGGCCTCTCCAAGTGGCTCCCACTTTTTTCGTGTTTTCCATTTTTTTTAAATATATAACTTTTGAAACCTTGGTGAATATTTAATTACCTTTTATAGAAGCAGCTCAATGTCAGATCACCAGTCATGGATGATGGGAATACAAGCGTCAAACCTGAACCAGAAGACATCGCTGACAGCAATGACAATCAAGCAAGAGATACAACTCTCTCTCTCTCTAACGTTTAATGCTGATATTTCGTATCCAGATATGAAACAAAAATGTCTGAAGTTTATCAGTTTTAATGAAAATAATATCGATCAGGAGTATGATAATAAGAGAGAGTATAATGATGATTCTAGCTGCACTGGTACTACTGAAAATAGTCAAACTGGAGACAAACTGTTCGCTTGTAAGGTATGTAGTTACACGTGTGCAACTGCGAGCGTATTAAAGATTCACAATCGTCGTCACGTGGAGAGAAACCGTTCGCCTGTGCAGAATGCAATTATACTTGTACTATTTTGAGTCGCTTGATGGTACATCAACTCTTACACACCGGAGAAAAACCATTCGCATGTTCTGAATGTACATACGCTTGAAAAATTCATAAAATGCGTCACGGTAGAGAAAAACAGTACGCTTGTGCACAATGTCCTTTGAAGGAACGTAAATGCTGCCACAAACGAGCGAAACTCTTTGAGTGTCTCGAATGCAACTGTCACCGAGTATCTTTTAAAAGTTCATATAAGGCGACACACCGGAAAAAAGCCGTACGCGTGCACACGATGTAACTTCATCTGCAGCACATCGCAAAATTTGAAGGCTCATCAGCTGACGCACGCTGAAAATAAACCGTTCGCCTGTACTGAATGCAGTTATTCTTGTACTAGAGCTTACAGTTTGAAACTTCATGAGCGTGGCCATACGGGAGAGAAACCTATCACTTGCACTGAATGCAGTCATGCGTGCGCTAAGACAAGTGATATGACACTTCACAAACGATGCCATACTGGGGAAAGACCGTACGCGTGCACTCATTGCAATTACACTTATACTAGGTCGCAAAATCTGACAGCTCATAAACGAATTCATAGTGGAGAGAAACACATCCGTTGTGCTGAATGTAACTTTGCTTGTTCTAAGTCACGGACCTTGAAAAAACACATGAATATTCATATTACAGATTAAAAATCTATTGCATGAGTTTCGGCAATGATTCCAGGCTATAATAAGACCAAGCTATTTAATGAAATGTACACATAACCTGGTTATAATTAATGAAAAGTATAAAATTAATAATAAATTGTTATACCAATATTTATTTCACAATCACTCTGCTTGTTGAAATATGGCTAACCCATTACCATTTTTTACTAGTGGTGATGACGTCATTGAGCTCAGTCTGCGTTTGTAATCAGTGAGTTTCGTTTTCTGACAATATTGGGGTTAGTAGATAACAACGCCATGTATATTAAATTCTAAAATTATTGAGCTTGATTGCATTTACATTAATTATTACAACCTTCTCGAAAGACGGACAATCGTAGGACAAAGAGTAGGAGACCCACAAGTCGCTCTAAAATCCGCTGAACTGTCTGCACAATCAACGTGACGTGGTTACGATACTTGCCTAGTGGTCGGGGATTCGAGCCCCGTTCCAGGAGGCCATCAAGTTAATACTTTTTTCATACCACAAGCGTTTAGCTTAGTTTTAAAACAGCATAATGATATTGAAGTGATAATCATTTTAAATGTAAACAAAAAGATATCTCTGCGGACAGAGAAAAGTGGGAAATACTTGGGAAGACCTTCATACAGCAGTAAATTGAAACTGACTGGATACGATATTCATTATAACATCTTTCTAAAATCGTTTTTGTAATTTTTAAATCTTTATTTCTAGTTCCCAAAGTTAATTAAATTTAAACAGTTATATATTCACTATAATTTTTTTTAATTTTTCTAAAAAGAAAAAAAACGGAATACGTGTCACATCAATATTCTCACTATTTTCAAACTAAGCTAAACGCTTGTGCTATGAAAATAGGACTAACTTGCTGGTGTCCTGGAACGGAGTGCAAGCCCCCGACCACTAGATCACTAGGCCAACGTCTTGACCACTGCACCAACAAGCTACCGAACAAAGCTACTATATTGGACATATTAGGGGCGTATGTTGTTTTATTTGTAGCGTTATCGATAGAGTTATTACAGAGATGATTTAGTAATGTGGAATGTAAATATACTTTGCGAATATTAAAGAAAACAGGAACAGAGAACGTTCGCAAAAGACTTGGTGTAATCAGATATTCGAAAACAGTCGCGTTAATCCCGCCAACACTCGAAGATTGTGCATAAAAAGACATGTGAAAACGAACGAAGCAAGAGTGGTATGCTAGTTCATAAGAATCTGACGTTCTAACCTCTCTCCTTCTACCCCTACAGAGAAACGGCATGATGTTAAGTCAATTAGTTATTAATCTATTTCAAATGTGAGACAACTCTGAAGTACATTTAGGGAAATTAATGTATCTTTGTGTGTGCGCACCTTTATGCTATTATTTTATCGCTGTTTTTCCGATGGCAACTGTGTAAACGTCAGATTGGATTTTTTTCAGATTATCGAGTCGAAGAAACCTACAAATCGCATTGTTTTAAGATATTTTGACTATTTCTGTTTGTGATCAACGTATAGCCGTAATATCTGTATTTTTTATACATTAAAAGATGAACAACTAGAAGTTTGATTTTTGGCTGTTGACTTCGTTGTGTTTCCAGAATGAAATGGAGATACCGAGAACAGTACGGCTTACAGTAGCACAGTGTTCTGCTCATATACAGTCGCTAGTATAGGTAATGTAATTTAATAATATTCACTTATGGTACATTATAACTTTAATAAGAATAAGTCGATAGAACTAATAGCAACTATCAATGGAAGGAGGGCGGTACACTGCGCAATGAGAAATATGATTACTTACAACTGAGACGTTGGTAAAAAGTTTTTCAATATTCAAAATGCTTGAACGAAATTTCGATAGTTACTATTGTATACCGTCAAATGCGCCAACTTTGCCTCTAGGGGTATCTTTGCCCATAAGGGAAAATTTAAGTTCAACTTGAAATATTTAAAGAAATATTGAATATGGAAACAATATTTCACCTGTAGTAGAAAATTCAACATTATTTTGGCAATACTACAAATCTGCTTTGTTTCTAATGCGAGTCAGTCGCCTGTTAAAGCTTGTGCAGACGGGGTGTCGTTTTGTGGTGCCAATTTTGTGTTTCACAATTTGGAGACGGCTTGGTAACATTGCCCAATCATTTTTTGGCTTACGTATTGTTAATTAAACTTCCCTATTTATTTACAACTTAGTCTTTTCTTGGACAATTACAATATATATTATCTATAGGTCTACTACTACTACTACCACTACCACTACTACTACCACTACTACTACTACTACTACTACCACTAATACTACTAACACCACTACTACTACTACTACTACCACTATCACTACTACCACTACTACTACTACCACTACTACTACTACTATTATTATTTACGAAATTTAGTGCTGCGAGAACCAAACGTGAAGCGAAAATTGTCCCGATTTAGATAATAATGTCCCGGTGTAGAGCTTCATAATTATGGTAAACCTATATACACATCTTATCTATGGAAGAATTTAGCACATCTTTTTAGCGTCGGTAACCTTCTTCTGTTTCAGGTGCTCCTGGGGTGGGACTGTGGTCATGGATTGTGCGATCGCAGACGATCCTTCCGTCAAGCCCGAGCCAAACGGCGATGATATCCCAGAGTTCAGTATTGATATCTCCACTACGGACGTAAAAGACGAATGTTCTAAAATCATTAAGGGTAATATTGTAAAAGCGTGTGCTGATTCTTGCAGCACGTCCCTAAACACCAATGATCAACGTGACATCAGTCAAGAAATGAAGACCCATAATCAATCCAACGCTGGAGAGATACACTTATTATGTAACGACTGCGATTTCACTTGCGTCAGAGCGCAAAGCTTAAAGCTACATAAATACAAACACCATAATGGTGACAAACCCATCGCTTGTACAGAATGTAAATACACGTGTATTAAAATGAGCCAATTGACGATGCACAAACGCCGCCACACGGGAGAAAAGCCATACGCGTGCGCTAGGTGCGACTATACATGCGGAAGACTACAAAATTTAAAGGTTCATAATCTGACACACACTGGTGACAAACCGTTCGCTTGCACTGAGTGCAACTACACTTCAACCAGTGCGATAAATTTAAATCTTCATAAGCTACGCCACACTGGAGACAAGCCGTTCGCGTGCACCGAGTGTGATAGTGCGTTTGTTTCTGTGCACAGTTTAAAGCTTCATAAACGCAGTCATACTGGTGCGAAACCCATCGCTTGTACAGAATGTAGCTACACTTGCACGAATTCGACTAGTTTGAAACTTCACGTGCGTCGTCACACTGGAGACAAACCGTTCGCATGTACAGACTGTGATTACACTTGCATTCAAATATACGATTTGGCGATTCATAGACGGCGTCACACCGGTGAAAAGCCGTATGCGTGTGATCAGTGTAGCTATACTTGCAGTAGATTGCAAAGATTGAGAGCTCATAAACTGATACACTCTAGAGTTAAACCCTTTGCTTGTACCGAGTGTGACTACACTTGTAGCAATGGGACAAGTTTCAAGCTTCACACGCGTCGTCACACTGGAGATAAACCCTTCGCTTGCACCGACTGCGACTATTCTTGTTTACAAATATATGATTTGGCGATACATAAACGACGCCATACTGGCGAGAAGCCCTACAAATGTGATCAATGCGACTACGCTTGCAGTAGATCGCAAAGATTGAAGGCCCATAAACTAATACACTCTGGAGATAAACCCTTCGCTTGTACCGAGTGTGAGTACACTTGCAGTAACGGGACTAGTTTGAAACTTCATGTACGGCGCCACACGGGAGAGAAACCGTTTGTTTGCACTGAATGCAACTACGCCTGCACCAGAGCTTCAAGGCTAAATTGTCACAAACGCATCCACACTAGAGTGAAACGCTTTTCTTGTGCTGAGTGCAGTTACGCTTGCACCAAGTCCAGTGATTTTGAGGTTCACGTGCGCCGCCATGCTGGAGAGAAACCGTTCGCGTGTGCCCAGTGTGACTACGCCTGCACCAAGGCGAGGACATTAAGGAAGCACATGACTACTCATACGGACGATCAGATTCCACCGCATGCTAGTCAATGACAAGCGATGTAGAAGTGAAATTCTATATTAACCCTGCCAAAGCGTTGTAAAGTGAGGCTGAATATGTTCATTTGTCCTTAAAATGGGGGATTGTCGTAATCTTCTCGCGACATTTTTTTAATCTCAGGACTCTGTCTTCAGCGAGATGAAAGCTCTGTCGTCGTGATACCTTATTCACCGATCGATCCTTTGCACAAGGGATAGTCCACGTGATATCCCTTTCATCACAATCATCGCTAGAATGAAGTCCTCCAGACTTTCATTGCTGATTTCTTCAAAGGTCTAGTTTTACTTTTATGCTCATGCAGTAAGCGAAAGCTTCAGACCTAGATGTTTAACCTTCGGGTACCGGAAGATCGACAATAGGATAGAGGGCCGGAGCGGGTACAAAGTGACCCCATTCAAATTTGCGTTTTAATGAAGTATAACGGTTTGAGAATGTTCTATCTTATTTTAAATTAAATTTCTTATACAATGCGACCAAGATATTACTAAATTTGTCGCCATTTTATAAGAAACCGTAGTATTTTTAAGTGTCATCACTTATAAGCGTCCGGTCGTCGGGAGCTACGCGAGCAGAATGACGCAGCCTCACGTGTGGCGTTCGCGGACACTAAAACATCTAAGACGCGACTCATCCAAATACGTGCGTCATGTCTGCCGTTACTTAATAAGGAGAATTAACTTATAAAATGGTCTCGATTGGCTATATGCGACTGGGTGGCCTTGAAAATAGTCTGGCGTGGGCAGCGATTCTTGCAATCAGTCCTGGGGTGACGGCGTCAGTCTCATCTATCCAGACAGAGACCAGCGGCACGAAGATCCTGAGTAGCTAGATTCACTGTCCAGAATCGAATCGTGCTGCTCTCGTCGCCAATAGAACTGGGAGCCCCTTGTTAAGCGCCAACGATCTTATTTATACCTGCCATGCACGGGGCGGTGTAGTGGGGGAAGGCGCGCACCCCTCCGCTTGTAAGTCGCCCCCTCGCATCGGTCGTTGCTACGCAAAATAACGGCCGGCGGAATTTACCAGAGCGTGGTCGGGCTAATTTCATACAATTGTGTCGCTTGTGCATGGTCCCGGTAACTCCAATCGTTGGATCATTTTATGGAATTCGGGGAGCGGTCGTTTCTAAAACGAACTCAAAGCAGCGGCAACATCAGTGTTTGTAGGCATGATGTTCCACACGTATTACAATGAATACCAGCTCAATATCATTAATATTTAGTAAAGAGTTCTAAAAATAAGATTTTTGGAGTTATGTTATGCTCCGTTCCGGAACAGGAGTGTTAAGATGTGAGAATACGGCTGACAAATAAATCAGTCACCTGTTGTGGCCGCTACCGTCTCTTGTGTAAATCATTGGAGTTCGGCATAGTATTTGGGAGTCGCCTGGCGTTAATGTAACAGTTGTACTCGGTGCATAAGAGAGCAGCTCATTCCGTTTTACAACCAACTGTTGATAGACAATTTGTACTCACAGAGCACACGATATTGTGATTGTGGAACGATGTGACGACATCAATGGATGCTAAAAAAACTTGTATTAAATTGAAAATACTTACCGTTGGCACTACATTTTTTGAAGCAAACATATTACAAAGGTTGAGGTTTTATCCAATGCGAACTATGTATCGTACATCAGAGGCGACTTGTAAACTGCTGCAGCCGTGGACGTCAGTGCGTGAAGTGAAGAGAGCTGTTTGGACCGCCAGTAACACATCCAATAACTTGAGTATTTATGCCCGGTAGTAGGGAACCGTCTTACCTGCAACCTCACGATGTTTCATATTTTTTTAATTGGATCAGTTATATTTTTCATTCCTATATGACGGCCTACTTATATAACGCGCCGTACCGTGAATTCATCGACAATTCAGCCAGAACAGTCACCGACCATCTGCTAGACTTTGTATATCTTAATTTTCAGAACCAACTTCTAGCTTTCGACGCCAGCTCGATTCGATAATCAGCCACCTAAACATTTGGTCGTAACGTCCACATACAGAGCTCCTCCCCTAATCCCCATGTGTTTTATTATATTATTATGTATTCATAATAATATACTAAGTATTCATTATTAATATTATTCTCTATTCATATTAAAATATTAGAATATGGTCCTTTGATAATTAAACTAATTAGATAAATCGCAGAGAAAATTATTCATCTATTGAATCAAATATATACAGTATTTTAATATCTCAGTAGAACAAAAAAAAAACTCTTACAAAAGTGAAAAATAATTTCGGGTTTTGAGTCCCGGTGGAAATTCAATCTTCACGATTCTCTACGTAGATTTTTTTCTAGTTTGCCATATTTATTTGTATCTGTATCTTTAAAAATAAATAATTTTAATGAGAAGGTTTTTTTGTCCTGTTGCCCTCAAGTTAGTCCTATTTTCATTTATCTCAGTTTGAAAAAAGTAAAAATATTTCGTATGCGCATGTCAATTTATTACTATTTATTATTCTTCCACACTCTTACATTCTAGCTATGAATAATACATACACAATTAATGTTATAACGAGTGCGCTCGAATATCATACCGCCTGACCGGAGGTTTTCTGTTATTTAGTCGTGTACTATAAGATAATCGGTATATTTATTTTAATAATTGCTCTATAGGTATTTGAACGGCTATAATATTTGGATATTTGTAAACTTTAGATATTTGATAATTGAAAACGCAGGTTAAAAGAACTAGGATTATTACGGGCATAACATGGGGAATACTCGTAACCACTAGAACGTTCACGTTGGCCAAATTTAGATATTAAGCGAATAAATTTAGATATTAAGCGTAAAAACTAGTATTAAGGTAGAAAGCTAGACCTCACCCTGGCGACGGAGGCCAGGAGGATATAAATTAACACACAATATTATTTTAGTGAGTGGGATTTCGGGATCCCTTACACAGGGGTGACTTGCGACCAGGAGCGCTCGCACAGGGAAAGTGTAAATTCCGCGTTAAATTAGAAATAATAATATTAAAATCATATTTAAGTAGATTAGGGAATTATCGAATTCATCACACTAGTGCCGGAGACCAGGAGTTTTATTAATTATTCTAAATTAATTTTAGAATAATATAATTATTTAAATTAACTATATATAAATAGATAAGAGATTAATACGGATTTATTACACCGGATATGCGATATTTCGAAGAATTTATAGTATAGTATTTTATTTATTGTAACGAAAGCTTTTGGGTGTTATGTAAAAAATGTGAAGAATACAGATACAGTTATTAACACTGAAAAGACCTTGCTCAGGTTCACCAAGACCTACCTTTGAAGTTGAAGATGGTCGTTAATGGCTGCCAGCTCTGCGGATAGTACACTTCTCTTTCGTCTCAAGGTTCGCTCGAGGTTCAACTCAATATATGCTTTTAAGGTCAGGGTGTCGAAATAAAAGGTTTATGTACATTTGGTACGGAATGACATATATTCAGTTAAAAAGTTATGAACAGAACAAAGACAATATAAAAGTGAAATGCTGTGGTGGCGAAAAATAAGATAAAAAGTTTACATGGGAAGATCACATATCGCAATTTCAAAATACAATATAATGACTTGGTGCTTCTGCGTGTGCGGTATTGAGGCCGTCACATCATAAGTGATAACTTTCTTTTTTTAACTTCTCATAATCGATGACTGATTTATACAAGATTAATTCTGTACATGGAGACTGCGGAGACACCGAACGGATATTAAGATCATACTCGACCGAGTCTAATTATTCTGGTAAGTTGTGACTTGGCCTATCGAGAAGTAAAGGAACGAGATGTTTGTTTAACTAAAACTGGTCGGGAATGGTTTTATTATGTGGGCAATTTCGATCAGAATTTGCCTGTTGCTGAGTACTCCGGTTTATAAATAATCTTAACAATAAAATGTTATGGTAAGGTAAAGTGACAAATAGTTATAGACAACCAATATTTAAGATAGTACCAAAAGCTATTACAAGACAAATAACGTTTGATGGAGTAATTCGTGGTTATTATAATCTATCCGGTGGTCGAGGATAACTTTACATTGTCAGTTGAGTTTCCAACAAAGAAAATTGGAGGGATAACTTTCGCGAGAGCGGGAATGTTCACAATATTAATTTTGAAGAGTTGTAGATTTATGTAAATGCGGAACACTGGAGGGCGCACGGTACTTTAGATTTTAATGAGAAACATGGTGACGGTGTATCTTATGACACGCGCAGCCTGGAATCGTCAGGTGGGCAGAGGCGATCTTTCTGGATGAAGCTGATGGAAGGCGTAGGGGATGACTTCTTGGTGGATGCGAGATCTTCCGGAGCAGTTAGGCGATGGAGAAAGTAGTATAAAATGTATCTAGAATCTAGATGTTTATGACGATGCACAAAGAGGCGTCAAATTCATTCAAACGAAAGTAAAATTTCTTGATAAATATTATGGCAAAATTCTTATCCGGTTTTGTATATTACAAACGAGATAGATTGAGGTCACTACTTTGAGATTTTGGAAAAGTTCACTGTGACATGCCGAGTAAATTATTATCTCACATAGATATCAATAGTACAACTGTTAAAGATTATTCTCGAATTAAATCGTTTTACCGCGACAAATACTATTTACAAGAAATGACCGTAAAAGATCGTAAACCGGTGAATTCTCGGACGCGCGCCTATAGGTTGTATAGATGTTGATTTTTTTCTACTGGAGAAACTAAGTGGGTGTAGCTACATATATGCATACGTATCATGAGTGCATACTTAGGCAAGGAATATTAATCAGATGTTTAAAATTAAAATGCGGCCATTACGTTATTATTGTATTCAGAGAGTTTAATCAATGCATTAATCAGCGAATAAATTTATAAAATTTTATATGAATTACTTAAATGGAAGTCCAACATTTTACAAAAGATAAATAATAAATATTTAAAAAAAAAATCTAATTTTAATGTCGCTTAACAACCTAACTAAACATTTTACCTAAGTGTAAATAATATTTTCGTATAATATAATATAAAACGTAATCAAAAGAACTTGGATCCTTTTTTTTACACTACAACAAAATCACACGATAAACTATGTGTTAAGATAAAAAATCAATGCTACAGATAGCTTCTATTTTGTATCGTGGCCCCTCGGCATAAAAAATCAAGTCTGTAAAATTTTATTACACCACCCTTTAAGCGTATGTAAATATGCACTCATACCAAACTAGACAAAAATTAAAAAAAAAAAAAATATATATATATATATTACCCTTTCTCTTATTGTTTTGTGGAAACTTCACTTCTTCCCATGCATAAGCACATGTCTATTTAGATTTGATTTATAATTGCACGAATAGTGGCACTGTGAACACGAAAACAGTTTCTCCAGTATGTATAAGAATATGATTTTTAGGATTTGATTTATTAACGCACTGTATAATTGCACTGTGAACACGCAATAAGATACTTTCTTGAATGCATAAGCTAATGAATTTTATGAGTTGATTTATGATTGTTCAAATAACTGCACTATGAAAACGAAATCACTTTTTCTCTAGTATGTATTAACACGTGTTTTCTTAAGGCATTTTTCTGATTGCACTTGTACGAACAATGCGCACATGAAAACAGTTTCTCAACAGAATGCGTAAGTTGATGACTTTTTAAACTTGATTTATAATTGCACGAATATTCGCACTGTGAACAAGAAAACAGTTTCTCTTCAGAATGCTTAAGCAGGTGACTTTTAAAACTTGATTTATAATTGCACGAATAGTCGCACTGTGAACAAGAAAACGGTTTCTCTCCAGAATGCTTAAGCAGATGACTTTTAAAACTTGATTTATAATTGCACGAATAGTCGCACTGTGAACAAGAAAACAGTTTCTCTTCAGAATGCGTAACCAGATGACTTTTTAAACTTGATTTTTGAAAGCACGAATAGTCGCACTGTGAACATGAAAACACTTTCTCTCCAGTATGCTTATGCTGATGACTTCTTAGAGTTGATTTACGATAGCACGAAAAGTCGCACTGTGAACACGAAAACTGTTTCTCTCTAGAGTGCATAAGCTGATGACTTCTTAGAGTTGATTTACGATAGCACGAAAAGTCGCACTGTGAACACGAAAACAGTTTCTCTCCAGAATGCGTAGCCTGATGACATATAAGACTTGATTTACGTTTACTCGAAAAGTAGCACTGTGAACACGAAAACTGTTTCTCTCCAGAGTGCATAAGCTGATGACTTCTTAGATTTGATTTATTATTGCACGAAAATTCGCACTGTGAACACGAAAAAGGTTTCTCTCCAGTATGCTTAAGCTGATGACTTTTTAAACTTGATTTATAATTACTCGAAAAGTCGCACTGTGAACACGAATACTGTTTCTCTCCAGTATGCCTAAGCTGATGACTTCTTAGATTTGATTTATGATTGCACGAATATTCGCACTGTGAACACGAAAACGGTTTCTCTCCAGTATGCTTAAGCTGATGACTTTTTAGCCTTGATTTATGATTACTCGAATAGTCGCACTGTGAACACGAAAACCGTTTCTCTCCAGAATGCGTAATCTGATGACTTTTTGGAAATGATTTATTATTGCGCAGTTTCTCCCCAGTATGTATTAACGTGTGACCTTTTAAGGAGGCTTCCCGATTGCACGAGTACGGGCACTGCGCGCATGAATACGCTTTCTTACCAGCGCTAGTAAACGGACGCCCACTTGAGGGTGTTGTGGCGGAGAAAGAAGACTCTAGTGCTGGATGCGCTCCAAGGCCGGGCGGAGGTCCTCGTGGGTCTGCCAAAATAGAATCTTGTGTTTTTAAAAAATCTGCAATATAAATAAACCATGTGTGAGAATTAAATATTTTAATATATGTTTAATCTATCTCAAATCTGGAACCAATGTTAGATTACACATATTGCAAGATAAGAACGAATATAAATTATGTTTCTTCGACGTCTCAGTGTTAGATCTAATCTATCATTCAACTTATATTTAGATGCAGCAACCGAACTATGATAATCTTAGATATCGAAGAACACCTGCTGACTAAATACTTCACTTTAACCCTTTATATAATTTTAATGACACACTGTATTTCCAAGTTGAACTAATCACTCTCCCTACACACACATGTTGCTCTTCCATTCTCACAATAGTTTCAATCCCCCCATCCTCTCACCTTGGAGTTATACTTTTAAAATCCCAAAATTTTTTTTTTTTTAAATTGACACTTCCGGGAATGTGGACGACATCAGTATCTGATATAAAGTTCAAATTAACAGTGCAAAAAACCAAACCGGAGGAATGTTGAGCTCATATTGAAATGTTGTCACCACACAGCATTTTTGAGTCTACCATATAATAGTATAAACATGAATGATGAAGGTGCTAGTGAGGCGGCCGCTGGCTCTTGTGGACCTCAGTCACCCGGGGTGACAGGGACGAATATGACCCAGCATTAATCACAATAATTATTTCTGAACTAGTAGGTCTATTTAAGATGTTGCATCATATAATTGATAGCCCTAATTTTGCGGGTTTGCAACTTTCCAGAAATTCTAGAATTGTTTTACCATATTACTATCGAAATACATAAAATCTTACATATTTACATATTACGTAGATCAGAACTGATTTAAGACCTACACGAGTCGCTCGCGAGTCATGGCTGGAACTTATTTCTGAAATCAGAAACAATCTGATATACTACAGCTCGTGAGCTGCCTGTCTCCCGGGCTTGGCTCCATGTCACATCGGGGTGGCGACCAGGCGTAATGCTCCTCAAGCACTAAATTACCGCACAATTATTACTAAAATTTCACCCAATCAAAGATTGCTAAATTCACAGAATATTTTTATCTAAATAATGGCAACTATCAAAAAAAGACTAGCGCACGTTATCTATGATTTAAAAGCCATAGAAGATACACAGGTTATTATCTGTTAAACTAGTAACAATAGCGCAAAAAAAAATTGAGGTTATAAAGAAATATCAAAGAACCTCCCTCAAGGCGCACTGTTTCATACACGCGCATGCTGTACACCATTCGTGCTCATAAAGAATGGAGCAACTCCTCACCAGTGACCTGGTCGGCCCTCCTGGAGCACTCCTCCTTGACGTCGGGGAGCGATATGTCTATATCAGTGTAGGGCGCTCCACCGCCTGCTCCCTCATCGCCGCTCTCGGCTGGAGACCGTGGCTCTGGCTTTACGGCAGCACCAACTGAGTCAGCACGGTCCATGCTTCTAGTAGCTTGCAACGAGATGCGGTGAACAAATGCATAGAACAAATGGCGGTTATAAAATGGTGGCTAACCATAGACACCAGCAATCCATAAATAAATAATTATATTTAATTCTTCGGTAGGTCCTGGGTATTGCGGCTTTCTTAAACAGTGATACAACCGGGGCCACGACTTTGTGCGCCATTTGGTCCGAGTCGGGGTTCGTGTAAGAATCATGATTCATACCATGCTCCTGATCGCTCGTCAGAACGATACCCCGCACTCTAATGGAATATTCGCTTTGCGAACCATCCATCAGATATCACGCTGTCATTATTACCATGGTTATAGATAAGGACACAGGTGAATATTAAGACGCGAAGATGCACATTACACATTTATTAAGCACATGTTTACATATTCGGGCAATGAAAGCGGACCCACCACATTCCCGAGATCGTTTTAAAAGCGGTTGCCTTTGTGTCGATCTCACTCTTACGCCGCCTGGTTGGCAATTTTTTGCTAAGAAATGCTACTGCCGTGCATGCACGGCAGGCATTACAAAAACGCTCTCATTGTCCCCCTTCCAAACGTAATCAATTTATTTTCAGTTTAATAATGATAATAAATTCAACAACAAAACGAAAGACAGGGAAAAGCCAGGGAGTGATAGGAAGGGGAAAAACAATGGAGCAATAACATGCAACACCTCCTTACGGAGTAAAAGACATCACACAAATAATTACAAAAGAAGAAGGAGTTACGGTTCAGACACCAGGACAATTACTGTACAATTCAAGAAAGATTACAAAATATATTACAAAAGTTAATACAATACATACTGTACAATTCAAGAAAGATTACAAAAGTTGAAAGAAGTTAATACAATACATACTGTACAATTGAAGAAAGATTACAAAAGTTGAAAGAAACTAGGAAAAGCAGTAAGATATAATCAAATATGAAGATACACGGAGGAAGCATGAATAGACACCAATACCTAGAAGATTACTTTATAGAGATAATTCAATGTTGAGTGTGCAGGCACAGTTACAATTTCATGCTCAAATAAATGCAACATAGTATGTTAGATGATTTATTATTGAGTTTATTTAAATGTACTTGATAAATTATACGATAAGAGTTGGTAAAACAAAAATGAAATGACTAATTAAATAATGTGACAAAGAAGAATCACAGAGGCAGACACCAATACGTTCGAATTTGATTTGCAAAAATTATTTAAATGAAATTTAGAGTAACATGCAATGAAAAGTGAAAGAAAGACTAGTTGTAAAAAGCAAAAGTTAACTATTAGTTGCGACAGTAACATGCAAGAGAAGAGAGAGTACAAGCAGTGAGGCTGAAACAGAAAAATTTAATGCGAGTTAATATCAAAAACCAAACCAAAGTCAAGGTCGCCTAAGAATCTCCCATCTGGAGACCCACACTCTTGTAAAGGCTCTGAACAGCTCCAGATTCCTTCCACTCATCAGCAGATCCTGGTTCCCGGGAGAAGTAGGACCCGCTGAGCCATTCACTATCTCCGCACGTTCGAGTCCTTCTAGCATCTCCTCTCTAGCATCCCTCAAAATTTCACAATGCCAGAGAATGTGCTCCGGCGTTTGCCTCACACGAGTGCAGCTGCACCATGGGTGAGGAGCCAGTCCTAGATCATGCAATTTACTCTTAAACTCACCGTGGCCTGATACCAGCTGCATCGCGTAGTGGTCCAACACCGGAGGACCCCTCCGGCCAGTCTCTCTTACACCCACCGTTGGGAGGAAGGAATAAGTCCACCTCCATAGGGGGGCGTTATCCCATCTTTCTTGCCAAAAATTTATACTAATATCCCTGATGCACGAGCACAGAACCCCGTACTCAGCGTCTGTGGGCCTCAGGGTGTGACCTAAATGGCACACCTCAAGGCCCCTCTTCAGAGCACTTCGGGCACTCGCCTCTAATACCAACAGGTCAGCTGGGAGCACGCCCGCCAGCACAGGCAGGGCCACAGTGGACACGGTCCGATATGCCCCTGCATACGGGTACATATACGGGCAGGTGGAAATACTTATAATTAACTTAATCAAAAGCTTTTTCTACCTCGGGTTGCTCGGCGACGTTCCTCCGGAATCTTGTTTCCGGCCGGCGGAGTGATGCCGCTGGCATCCGGCATGGGCGGCTACCCGCTGTTTGCTCTGTAGGACTGCGAACCGGTCTGGGCGGCTGCTCCTGGGTGGGTTGCGATGAACCGTGGCTGCTTCCTTCGTCGATTTCAGTCCTAACTGTGGTTGCCTTGACGTCTCTTTGACGATTCACTCCTCCGGACCTTGTTTTGTAGCTGCGTGCTTTCGACTTCCTTTTGACTGGCCTTCGACTTCCTTTCTTCAACTTCCTTCCGGACCTCGTTTCACTTGTTCTCCCGGACCTCATGTCCGACTCACTACTCTGGGTTTACGACTTCCTTCCGAACCACGTTCCACTCGTCCTCCCGCACCTCATGTCCGACTCCGGGTTCATAACTGCGTCTCACCACTCCGGATTTACAACTTCCACTGTTTTCTTTTATAACTCATCCCGTCGACCGTCTACTACGGATTCACAACTTCCACCCCCGTTTACAACTCCATTCCTCCGTCTCTCTTCGACTGTCCGGCCGTCTTTCGACTGTTGTCCGAGTTTACCACTGCGACTCTTACACCTCCATCCCTCCGACTGTCTTCGACTTCAACTGTCCACTCACAACTCTCAACCGTCCGACTTCAACTCAACTCTTAAAAATGGCGTCCTGGCCGTTTAAAGAAACTGTGGTGAGGGCGTATTTCCCGCTCGGGGTCGGTCCGTCCTCACAGGATTGGCGACGCCTCATTGGTCCATCCGTTGACATTTTCGCTACACCCTCGCTTGTAGGCCTAATTTTAGGCTCCGCCCACTTTCTTCGTAATTAATTATAGTCCTGCCTTATCACATAAAAAATCCAATAATACACTATTAATTTAAATTATTCACAAACATATATAAACTATTGCTAACTCATATTCTATACATTTTTCACATTAAGCTTACCAGGATTATCACTATCTCTAATTACCTCTAAGTACATCAATCAGTATAAAATACAATCAGTATAAAAAATTTTCACATTCAAGATCCTAATTAAGAGCTAATCATTTTATTTCTTTTTTTATTGCCTCTTGAGACTTTTATAATTAGGTACATATGGGATTTCTTTATTCCAGTTTTACTACATCGTTTTGTGAGTGGTTTTCGCATTACAAACACTTATACCTATTACATAATTTCCTCACCTGCCCAATTATAATTACATTATAGTTATATTATTTTACATTGCAGTCTCTCTGCCTGCCTTCATTCTTATTTGTATTAGTCGACTCGATTATAGCTAGTAGATTCAAGAACGAACGGCGACTGAATACTGCGGAAGTGCTAATACACCGGCACACTTCGATTAGATCGAACCGCGGTCGATCTGATACTTGCTCACACGGTTCGTCCGTATTAAATGAATAATTGACAATGGAATAGTCCGGTCCACGTACCACATGAGGTGCATGAATATGGACGATGTGAATCCGCGTACACAAACTTATTCGTAAGCGTCCTATTTTCTCTGCCTACCCCTACGGAGAAAAGACGCGATAGTCAGCCGCCGCTCACGGTGGCCCTTCCGCACGTGGGTACTGACCTGCATGCAACAAAAGATGCTTTATCACCCCGGAGTCAATTATCCTCGGGCAGAAAAACGCACCCGCTTCTTAATGGTTCCCTTTTTTCTGTGCGGTCATTGTTTTATTGTCGACTCCCTAATTTACGGACGGTGCATTGTTACTAGGCTGCTCCCGAGCGCGATATTTCTCAGAACGATTTCTTCCCGAACAAAAGGCAACCGATTGACTCCATAGCATATTGCGTCACAAGTGTGGTCATCCCTCGCAATTGCGGAAGAGATAAATATTCCCGATGAATGGCCTAGGAAACAAAGGGCAGCTTTCCAATGACGGAAGAAAAGGTCCTCGTGTGACGTGGGTTCACGCGAAATGCACTTCCAAGAAAACAAAGTGTCTGCAGATGACAAATAACGATAGGTCGGTCCAAATCAAAATCGGCTCGCGACACAGATTACCGTTCAGGCATATCAAATTATTAATAAAGTGCGTTTGATGACACACTTTTGTAAAAAAAAAAAAGTCCTTATTGTCTATGGCTCACATATTACCTAACATTTCTCTTACTTATGGCCAACGTACATTGCAACATCTATTTTCTATGGCCTCAACTGTCTAACGTACCCTAAAGGGAAAATTTTAAGTGTAATAAAATTCTGAATAATTGCGTGCGCTATAATTTGACTTAATTTATATAACCAGGACACTGAACTATATCGGGGGAAAAAATTTCATAAAAATCAGAGCAATTGATGATACTTCAAAGTATTCCCCCGGGAGACAGGCAGCTCACCAGTTGTAGTATATCAGATTGTTTCTGATTTTAGAAATAGGTTCCAGCAATGCAGCCAGGGGAGGGGTCGGCAGCCGAGAGCGGCGAGGGGGCACTCCTGGAGGGCCGACCAGCGAGCTAGTGAGCAGCTGATTCTATATATAATAAGATACTAAATGCCTTACACTATACGAATATATTGATGAACTAATAATAGTGTACGGCCGTGCGACTCGTGTAGGTTTCAAACCAGTTGTTCTACTAGTTTTAAATCAATATATAGCATTTTTTTATATTTCATATAGTAATACGGTATAATAATTCTAGTAATTTTTACTATCATGCAGCTGGTCTTGTATGGTAGACTCAAATAATGTTGTGTGGTGACAACATTTCAATCCGAGCTCAATATTCCTCCGTTTTGGTTTTTTGTACTGTGAATTTTCACCTTATATTCGATAATGATGTCGTCCACATTCCCGGATATGACAAATTTTTGAAAAATAAATTAATTAAAGGATTTTAATAGTATTAATCCACAGATGTGCTATCTTAAAATGTGTGATTGTAAGAATATATGTAAATACTGGAGTTGAATGTGGTCATCTCAGGAAGGAGGAAAAGAACGGTTTTAGCTATCTTTTGAAATTCTTGAATTATTAGGAGACGTGGGAAGGAATGTTTCAAACACTCATGTACTACTCCGAATAACATCTAGGTTACAAAAAAAAATTAAATGTGTAATAGTAAATAAAGGTGTTAAACGGGGTCATCTCAGGAAGGAGGAAAAAAAATGGTTTTGGCTACACTTTGAAATTCAGAAAATGTCTGTCAATGTGCCAATATCATGGGTCGTGGCCCATTCGAAAGACGTGCCAAAATTGTGTTTTATGAATTCGGAACAAGTAATATATAGAATATATTATTTTATACTATAAGAAGGCAAGAGACTTCTAGGTAGTAATTATGTTCAACCAAAATGACATCCCTACAAGGTGATACATGTCTGCAGCAAATTAAACAAATAGAATAAAAACAAATATTTTATTTCCACATACGACAGTATTGTGGACTTCAGTACGTCAGCGTTGTTTTGAATTCGAAATATTTCGGGATCTCGGTGCAATCGTAAATAATTGTTTAGAGATTACCAGTAGTGGGACATTTGACGACAGTAGATCTTCTCGGTTCCTGAAAATGAGGACAGGCAGAAGGTTGTACAGCTACAGTGAATAGCCAAGAGTGCCCTGCGGTGTGCATGTTGTGGTGCATACTCCTCGGTGAACGACGAAGGTCTAGTGTTCAGCGTACCAGTGATTGCTCGCCGATTTACAAATAATCAGCTGCTAATCATAAATGTTAAGATTACAAGCGAACACAAATCTCAGAATCTGAGTCACGATCACATTTAAAATACTGGTTTAGCTCATCACTAGGGACGGCCCATTATTTCTTTATGAGAGTTTTAATATTGTGAAAAATAAATATAGTGGGTAAAACACACCTAATGTGCAATATTTAGGAGTGAAAATATAAGTCGAAAATGTGCAAGCTGCGTGTACCTGATATGCGATATTTCGGTGAATTTATAGTATAGTAGTTTATTTATTGTAACGAAAGCTTTTGAGTGTTATGTAAAAAATGTGAAGAATACAGATACAGTTATTAACAGTAGACAGACCTTGCTCAGGTTCACCAAGACCTACCTTTGAAATTGAAGATGGATGTTAATGGCTGCCAGCTCTGCGAATAGTACACATCTCTTTCGTCTCGAGGTTCGCTCGAGGTTCGACTCAATATATGCTTTTATGGTCAGGGTGTCGAAATAAAAGGTTTATGTACATTTGGTACGGAATGACATATATTCAGTTAAAAAGTTATGAACAGTACAAAGACAATATAAAAGTGAAATGCTGTGGTGGCGAAATATAAGAAAAAAAGTTTACATGGGAAGATCACATATCGCAATTTCAAAATACAATATAATGACTTGGTGCTTCTGCGTGTGCGGTATTGAGGCCGTCACATCACACTTGACAAATTGTAATGTGTCTAGAGAGTGATAATTTTCTTTTTTTAACTTCTAATTATCGATGACTGATTTATACAAGATTAATTCTGTACATGGAGAATGCGGAGACACCGAACGGATATTAAGATCATACTCGACCGAGTCTAATTATTCTGGTAAGTTGTGACTTGGTCTATCGAGAAGTAACGGAACGAGATGTTTGTTTAACTAGAACTGGTCGGGATTGGTTTTATTATGTGGGCAAGTTCGATCAGAACTTGCCGGTTGGTGAGTGCTCCGATTTATAAATAATCTTAATATTAAAATGTTATGGAAAGGTAAAGTGACAAATAGTTATAGACATCCAATATTTAAGATAGAAATGAAAGGTATTATAAGACAAATAACGTTTGATGGAGTAATTCGTGGTTATTATAATCTATACGATAGTCGAGGATAACTTTACATTGTCATGTTTCCAAAGAAGAAAACTGGAAAGATCACATTCGCGAGAGCGGGAATGTTCACAATATTAATTTCGAAGAGTTGTAGGTTTATGTAAATGCGGAACACTGGAGGGCGCACGGTACTTAAATTTTAAATGAGGAACATGGTGACGGTGTATCTAATGACACGCGCAGCCTGGAATCGTCAGGTGGGCAGAGGCGATCTTCCTGGATGAAGCTAATGGAAGGCGTAGGGGATGACTTCTTGGTGGATGCGAGATCTTCCGGAGCAGTAAGGCGATGGAGAAAGTGGTATAAAATGTATCTAGAATCTAGGTGTTATTGGCGATGCACAAAGAGGCGTCAAATTCATTCAAACGAAAGTAAAATTTCTTGATAAATATTATGGCAAAATTCTTATCCGGTTTTGTATATTACAAACGAGATAGATTGAGGTCACTACTTTGAGATTTTGGAAAAGTTCACTGTGACATGCCGAGTAAATTATTATCTCACATAAATATCAATAGTACAACTGTTAAAGATTATTCTCGAATTAAATCGTTTTACCGCGACTGATACTATTTACAAGAAATGACCGTAAAAGATCGTAAACCGGTGAATTCTCGGACGCGCGCCTATAGGTTGTATAGATGTTGATTTTTTTTTACTGGAGAAACTAAGTGGGGGTAGCTACATATATGCATACGTATCATGAGTGCATACTTAGGTAAGGAATATTAATCAGATGTTTAATATTAAAATGCGGCTATTACGTTATTATTGTATTCAGAGAGTTTAATCAATGCATTAATCAGCGAATAAATTTATAAAATTTTATATGAATTACTTTAATGGAAGTCCAACATTTTACAAAAGATAAATAATAAATATTAAAAAAAATAATCTAATTTTAATGTCGCTTAACAACCTAACTAAACATTTTACCTAAGTGTAAATAATATTTTCGTATAATATAATATAAAACGTAATCAAAAGAACTTGGATCCTTTTTTTTACACTACAACAAAATCACACTATAAACTATGTGTTTAGATAAAAAATCAATGCCACAGATAGCTTCTATTTTGTATCGTGGCCCCTCGGCATAAAAAATCAAGTCTGTAAAATTTTATTACATCACCCTTTAAGCGTATGTAAATATGCACTCATACCAAACTAGACAAAAATTAAAAAAAAAAAAAAAAATATATATATATATATATATATATCAATATAAATATATATATATATATTACCCTTTGTCTTATTGTTTTGTGGAAACTTCACTTCTTCCCATGCATAAGCACATGTCTATTTAGATTTGATTTATAATTGCACGAATAGTGGCACTGTGAACACGAAAACAGTTTCTCCAGTATGTATAAGAATATGATTTTTAGGATTTGATTTATTAACGCACTGTATAATTGCACTGTGAACACGCAATAAGATTCTTTCTTGAATGCATAAGCTAATGAATTTTATGAGTTGATTTATGATTGTTCAAATAACTGCACTATGAAAACGAAAACACTTTTTCTCTAGTATGTATTAACACGTGTTTTCTTAAGGCATTTTTCTGATTGCACTTGTACGAACAATGCGCACATGAAAACAGTTTCTCAACAGAATGCGTAAGTTGATGACTTTTTAAAATTGATTTATAATTGCACGAATATTCGCACTGTGAACAAGAAAACAGTTTCTCTCCAGAATGCTTAAACAGATGATTTTTAAAACTTGATTTATAATTGCACGAATAGTCGCACTGTGAACAAGAAAACAGTTTCTCTTCAGAATGCGTAAGCAGATGACTTTTTAAACTTGATTTATAATTGCACGAATAGTCGCACTGTGAACATGAAAACAGTTTCTCTCCAGAATGCATAAGCAGATGTGTTTTTAGAGCTGATTTTCGATTGCACGAATAGTCACACTGTGAACACGAAAGATGTTTCCCTCCAGAATGCGTAAGTTGATGACTTTTTAAACATGATTTATAATTGGACGAATAGTCGCACTGTGAACAAGAAAACAGTTTCTCTTCAGAATGCGTAAGCAGATGATTTTTTAAATTTGATTTTTGAAAGCACGAATAGTGACACTGTGAACATGAAAACAGTTTCTCTCCAAAATGCATAAGCAGATGAGTTTTTAGATATGATTTACGATTGCTCGAAAAGTTGCACTGTGAACACGAAAACAGTTTCTCTCCAGAATGCGTAAGCTGATGACGTTTTAGAGTTGATTTACAATTGCCCAAATAGTCGCACTGTGAACACGAAAATGGTTTCTCTCCAGAATGCGTACGCTGATGAGTTTTCATATGTGATTTATAATTGCTCGAAAAGTCGCACTGCGAACACGCAAACAGTTTCTCTCCAGAATGCGTAACCTGATGAGTTTTGATACATGATTTATAATGGCTTGTAAAGTCGCACAGTGAACACGAAAACAGTTTCTCTCCAGAATGCGTACGCTGATGACTTTTGATAATTGATTTAAAATTGCTCGAAAAGTCGCACAGTGAACACGAAAACAGTTTCTCTCCAGAATGCGTAAGCTGATGACGTTTTAGAGTTGATTTCTGATTGCTCGAATAATCGCACTGTGTACAGGAAAACGGTTTCTCTCCAGAATGCCTAACCTGATGACTTACTAGACTTGATTTATGTTTGCTCGAAAAGTCGCACTGTGAACACGAAAACAATTTCACAGCAGAATGCTTAAAATAATGTAATTTTAGGTCTGATTTATAATTGCTGGAATAGTTGCACTGTGAACATGAAAAAGGTTTCTCTCCAGAATGCGTAAGCTGATGACGTTTTAGAGTTGATTTACGTTTACTCGAAAAGTCGCACTGTGAACACGAAAACCGTTTCTCTCCAAAATGCGTAAGCTGACGACTTTTTGGAAATGATTTATTTTTGCGCAGTTTCTCCCCAGTATGTATTAACGTGTGAACTTTTAAGGACGCTTCCCGATTGCATGAGTACGGGCACTGCGCGCACGTATACTCTTTCTTACCAGCGGCAGTAAGCGGGCGCCTACTCGAGGGTGTTATGGCGGAGAAAGCGGACTCCGGTGCTGGATGCGCTCCAAGGCCGGGCGGATGGCCAGGTGGGTCTGCCGAAATATAATCTTGTGATTTCAAAAGATCTGCAATATAAATAAACTATTTGTGAGAATTAAATATTTTAATATACGTATAATCGTATCTCAAATCGTGGCAAACGGCAGATTACACATATTGCGAGATTAGAACGAATAACAATTAGGTTCTAATACCGTAATGAGAAGTTCTCACCGGTGCGTTGGTCGGCCCTCCTGGAGTACTCCGAGCACTCCTCCTTGACGTCGGGGAGCGATATGTCTATATCAGTGTGGGGCGCCCCACCGCCTGCTCCCTCATCACCGCTCTCGGCTGGAGACCCTGGCTCAGGATTCACGGCAGCACCATCTGAATCAGCACGGTCCATGCTTCTAGTAGCTTGCAACGAGATGCAGTGAACAAATGCCGATTATAAAATGGTGGACAATCATAGACAAAAGCTTTTCATAAACAAATTATCATATTTATTTCTTCGGTGGGTCCTGGGTATTGCGGCTTTCTTAAACAGAAATAGAAGCAGAATAAAATAATGTACACCTGGGTTGCAGTACGATGAAAGACGGGATCCTTCCGTCGAACTAATATAATGCATTGAGCACGCTTGTGCAACCTATATCTGCATGTTCTGCATTTATGAAGTGATCCTTTGATTACGAATGCAATTATTCAGATGCTATGTGTTCTTGATAGTGATGAGATGATGCTACTCTTGACTCACGGGTGTTATTGTGATTGGTATTCGATCAGTGATTGAAAACTCTGACTGTGATATCAGATTCATTACTAAATGCGCACGCGCCGAACCGTTTCACAATACACGCTATAAATAATAAACACTATTTTATGCATATTAATTTTTATTATCTAAACTTCATTTGTGTAAAAAAATATTCTTGCGCAAATAATAATTAATATACTAGACTGCCCGGTAGCAGACGTATCCTGCAGAGACGCAGTACTCTGTTATCAATTTGTAGAAAGAAAAAAAAAATTCAACACACTTTATAAGACTATAAGAAGCGTTTTGATAGGAAAATAAAAAGAAGAAGATGAAATGTTTCATGTTTTTAAATACATGAAATATTCACCAATTGACAGAATTTTTCAAAAATAAAATCGCACTTAAACTAACCAATAGAATAAAAAAAAAACCAGTGTTCATATAAATTCATAATTAGAGCTATAATAATATATAAACTCCTGTTGTATACTAAAAACTAACGCCAATGCTATTTTAATAGCAGCCAACAGGCGTTTCTCATTTATACTCGTAATTTTTAAAATTTTATTTTTAAAATTAGGTTTTCTACATAAAAACGACATGACAAACATTTGCAAGTTAGAAACAGTACACTTTTGTCATTCTCCAGAAGGTTAAAAAACATACGTATTAAACTAAAACTCACAGACAAAATCATAATGTGTCCACGGGATATCTCTTTAATTCAAATTATTAGCTGTGCGTTACACCTATTGCCAACCCACAGGCGTATTTATTTATATCCATTTAAATAAATAATTATCTAAGATAATTTAATAGAACTTGAAAGACGCAAAACACTCTTTTCAAAATATTCATAATATTTTGAATTTAAAAATAATAATAAACATACTGGACATATTTGCTCAATACAAGTCAAGAGGCAGCATTCCATTTATCTGCACTGGGCGGCGTACTATCCTCTACGTCGTTTGTGAAAATCAAAGGTGGCGATTTAAACGATGATGATGATGTTGATTTTTAACGTGTAAATAATAATAAAAAAACACTATTATCGATAAAAGTTTAAAAAAAAAACAAATTTCTACAGCCGGCCGACCATGAAGAAAACATCGCGGAAAAATTTCAATTTGAAAATTGACTTTTTAATCCTTTTGAAATTTCAAAATCTTTAACCACACCTCGTGCGCTATATTTCAAAAAATTGTTTCCATAAAAAAAAAACATTTAAAATTAATTCATAAATATTTTATTGAGTATTTTAACATTCAAAAATATTTTCCACCCTTTCGAGGAAAGTAAATTATATTTATTAATACAGATTAACGGTAGAAAATCTGAAAATACTATTTTGTTCGATATATTGTAAAATAATATTTGCGTTTCTAAAATTATTTAATATAAATCGATTATTAACTCAAACGGCATGTATAGTGACATCTATGCTTAAAAGTTGTAATACATCGTAATACTTACCATCACGCCGTTTCCCCGTGGGGGTAGGCAGAGAGGATAGAGCGCTACACTCTTCTGTCCTGACACACAATTCTCGCCTCATCCACATTCATACATCTCGTCATACAAGCTCGCCGATTGTTGAGGCTTCTAACAGAACCATCCTCCATTATCTGGTTTATCTGGCCGTGCCAAGTCTTCCGCGGACGTCCTGTATTTCTGGTTCCATCAACACTACATCATCGTAATACATCGCGCTAAATTTAATTTTTCAATTTCGATTTTTATTCATATCATTTATGAAATTTTTGAAAACTCTATATGACGCCGTAAATTAAAAAAAGTAGTTTCCGTAAATAAAATTAATTAAATTCTAACAAAATATCGCAATACTCTGCGGTAAAAGATTGCCAATAATATGCCTAGAGAAAAATGTACATGTCGAAAAATAACAATATCAATATTTAAATAAAAATACTCTTTTTAATTCGGATTTGGCAAATATTTCACTTCATGGTGGTCAAATAAACCGATATCGATACCGTACAGTCTGGAGAGATTGATTTTAAACCTAAAAATGTTTAATTTTTTATGTGAATTACGACATTTTTGATTAATATGAAATAATATTAAAACATAATTTAATAAAAATACTATTATAATTCGTATTGGGTAAATATTATTCGTCAGGGTGCATTAACGTGTAGATACCTCCAATATTACGGTATTTTTAAAAGACCGGTTCATACCGCATATTGTATAGAGATTGTTTTCATATCTAAAAATGTTTGATTTCTCACGTGAAAATCGACATTTCTCATAAATCGCAAAGTTTGTCATCGTTCCGTATGTCAAAAGACAAAAACGGTTGCATTTGTTTCCTCGCGCGGTCGTGAGATTTTTACACTTATCGGGGTAAGTTGTTTTAGTATGTAGACATTTTATGCGTATCTAGGTAGGTTCATACATTTATTGCAAAAAAAAATTCGCGTTTTTCACAATTTAAAGGTGAATTTTAAACGTTAAGAGGTTACAAAAACAAAAATAAATTAAAGTCCATTGTGATGTATGCACAGATGCAATAAAATTATATTTTGGTCGTTTGGTTGCAACATATAATTGATAGCCTTAATTTTTGCGGGTTTCCAACTTTCCAGAAATTCTAGAATTATTTTACCGTATTACTATCGAAATACATAAAATCTTACATATTTATTTAAAACTGGTAGATCAGAACTGATCATGAACGTACACGAGTCGCACGGTCGTACACTATTATTAGTTCAATATGTAAGTATAATGTAAGGCATTTAGTATCTAACATAGAGATTAGATATAGATAGAATCAACTGCTCACCAGCTCGCTGGTCGGCCCTCCTGGAGTACTCCGAGCACTCCTGCTTGATGTCAGGGTGCCATATGTCCGTATCCGTGTAGGGCGCTCCCTCGCCGCTCTCGGCTGCAGATCCCTCGCATGGCTGTACACCCCCTATGGTGTCGTTCCTGGAACCTATTTCTGAAATCAGAAACAATCTGATATACCACAGCTGGTTAGCTGCCCGTCTCCCGGGCTCGGCTCCATGTCACCCCGGGGTGGCGACCAGGCGTACTGCTCCTCCAGCAAAAATTTCCGCATAATTATTACTAAAATTTCGCTCATTTCAAAGATTGCTAAATTCACAGAATATTTTTATCTAAATTATGGCAACTATCGAAAAAAGACTAGCGCACGTTATCTATGATTTAAAAGCCATAGAAGATACACAGATTATTACCTGTCAAACTAGTAATATTAGCGCAAAAAAATTTGAGGTTATAAAGAAATATTAAAGTACTTCTGATTATTAAAATCAGAAAGAACCTTTATTAAAGAACGCTGTACACCATTCATGCTCATCAAGAATAGAGCAACTCCTCACCAGTATCTTGGTCGGCCCTCCTGGAGTACTCCGAGCACTCCTTGACGTTGGAGAGCGATATGTCTATATCAGTGTGGGACGCTCCGCTGTCTTCTTCCTCATCGCCGCTCTCGGGTGGAAACCCTGGCTCGGGCTTCTCGGCAGCACCAACTGAGTCAGCACGGTCCATGTTTCTAGCAGCTTGCAACGACATGCGGTGAACAAATGCATAGAACAAATGGCGGTTATAAAATGGTTGCTAACCATAGACACGAGCAATCCATAAATAAATTATTATATTTAATTCTTCGGTAGGTCCTGTGCATTGCGTCTTTCTTAAACAGAAATAGGAGAAGAACAAAGTAATATGAATGAAAGATGGGATGAATGCAGAACGTGCGGATAAAGCGTGCTCAATGCATCGCTTAAGTTCGTAGGAAGCATCCCATCTTTCACTCATCATGCAACCCAGGTATGATACTCCCGGAAAAATCCACACGCATGAGAGAGAGTCGAGAGATGCGTATCAGCTCCCGATCGCTCATCAGAACGATACCCCGCGCTTTTAAAGAAGTTCGCTTCGCGACTTATCCGTCAGGTATCACCCTTTCATCAGTACCATGGCTATAGGAAGAGTGAGGCAGGTGAATATGAACACACGATGATGCACAAACTATACATTTATTGAATACACAAATACTTATAACTAACTTAATCTAAGACTAACTCTACCTCGGGTCATCTTGCGATTTTCTTCGGATCTTCTGGCCGGCGAAGTGATATCGTGATCACCCGGCGTGGGCGGCTACCTGCTGGCTCCACGGCTGCTCCGGCGACAGGCTATCAGACTGGTTGCTCAGAACGGGCGGGGCGGCTGCTCCTGGATAGCATGCGGTGAACTGCTCCTGTGTGCTTTCGACTGCGTTTCGGTAACTTCTCTCCGTGCAACTTCGTCTCCCGGACCTTGTCTCCGACTCACTCTTCTGGATCTCGTTTTGACAACTCTCGGTTACGACTTCTTCAGCCTATCACTTCCTTCTGTAACTCCGATCCTCTCAGACCTCGTGTCCGATTCACTACTCCGGGCCTCGTTTCGGCAACTCCCTCTGTTTCTCACTCTCTTTTCGACTGACTTTACGACTGACTGATTTTCAACTCATCTTACGACTGACTGCTCGTCCAACTGATCTCCGGGCCGTGTGTAGGCCATTTTTATCCTTCAACAGTGGGGTGTCTCCCATCTGTCGATCCGCCCTCTTCCCATCATGGGACGGGCCACCGTCCCATTGGTCCATTCGTTTCTTCTGGACGCCACGCCCGATCCGAACCCGAACTGACTCCCCCTTCGTCTTATCGCTGACTATAATTAATCTTATATTCTAATTATTTACAATTTAGTCAATTTAGTTATTTATTTATTTCTTACGCTACTTTGCAGAATTTTATACCTGGTTACATATGTAGCGACCGGAATTCAAATCCACCGCCATCTCAGTCGGCATCGACGCTAGCGACAGCGTTGCCGGTTGCTGCCACAAGCCTAGCTCAGAATTCACCGCGAGGCAGTCTCTCTAGTTTCAGCGTTCTACAATGGCGGTCGCGCCGGCTCGTGAGAGCCGAGTGAGATGCCAAATCGCCTCACATCATATCATTTCATAATACTACGTGCACCTTCTACATTTCACATTCATTTCATTTCATTCTGTCTTTCTTGTTTTTATCATATTAGCACAATAAAACCTCAACACGCCAAATCGTTTATATTTCATTTAACCACCGACATAACCCCCAAACATATATCATTTAATTATTCCTAGTCAATTTAGTTTTTATTTATTTCTTACGCTACTTTACAGAACCTTATATCTAGTTACATATATCATTTATTTATTCTTATTCTACTTAACGCTAGGCCCACCGTGATCGATTATCATATTCATTAAGCAATTGCTAGATTCGTACTCGTCGCTTCAAAACATATTATTTATTATATTCTAGTGATTAAACTAAAGACTGAATTGGCGGGAACGTTATTTCTTGCAATTTTCATTTACATTTCGATTCGGGCCATGTGGTTCGTCCAACGTTGTATTAAAAGAGCAGATTGCACAAAGAAACTGGGTCTTTTGTTCTCGTCACGTTTCGACCCTGAACGCTAGATAACGGGCACGTAACGGTGCATTTCCTATTCTCGCCAGTACAACGGGTCCAGCTTAATGCCCCTACGACCTTCGGTTATATCCTTCGGCAGGATGCGTCTTCTCGAAACAATGCGCGCTCTTAGAGATCTGCTATTGTTTCTCAGGAAACCTTCATAATCCTGTTATTTTCAGCCCCCGTCGTTTTTCGTTCATTGCACAACACGTGGGCTGGAGGTCACTACGGTCGCAACTCGTCTTTTGAACGAACCGCTAGGATTTTTTTGTTGAGAGACGTCCGGTCCCGTTTATATGGGCCTGCCGTCAGCGACCTGCATGCATTTACGAGACGCGATTTCCAGCCTTTATTTTATTTCATTTATTCGGCTAATAAACGTGATAACTTCGCGTCACATCGGGCTTAGGCATATCAAATATATATTTGTTCTTCTTTTTCTGTTTAAGAAAGCCGCAATAACCAGGACCTACTGAAGAATTAAATATAATAATTTATTTATGGATTGCTCGTGTCTATGGTTAGCCACCATCATAGATAAGAGATATAATAGATAGAGAATTCTGACGATAAAATAGGACCAGAGCAAAATAGGACCGGAAGTTCCGGTTCATTAGTGCACTCTATAGATCGTGGTGAAACTAACAGCCTATTTGCCGCTCTTTTTTTGAATGTTTCAAAATGAAAAATAGTTTTTCTATCGAAAATAATGATTTTCAATCAATAGAAATTATTTTACGATTTTCAGCAGAAAAAAACATAAAATTATATCTATTGTTGAAAATGAGAATTTGGTAAAACAATAAAAGATGTCAAGCTGGTTTTAAAATATTTATTATGTCAAATCTGCTAATTAGAGAATACAAAAAATTGTGTAAAAAACTGACAATGGAATACAAACATATTTACAACATTATTAACAGAACACAAAATATAAAACAGGATAAATATGTGGTAATACAAACACATTGCTTCTGAATTTGGAACAAATTTTTCCCATACCATAGTACGTATATGATATATTTTAGACAGATATTTGTGTTAGTAAAAAATACCTAACAAATTCAATATAATAACGCCACAAGGCTCATGATAAGAAATAATATTATTTATTAAATAGGAGTACTAAACAAAACAATGTGTCATCGCTAAATCAGAAAATAATATGTATTTGATAAATTCAAGACAAATAGTTTTGTTAGTAAAAAATAATTTAAAAATCTAATATAATAAGGCAACAAAGCTCTTGGTGAGAAAAATGAATAATTTATTTAATAAATACAAAACAATGTGGTATCGCAAAATCAGAAAAATGGTATCACCTTTATATTACGCATATTACTAATATATGAAAGAAAAAACTTAAAAAAGAAACTGCACTATAGAATATATGTTAGAATGCTCTTCTTATTTTCATTTCTTACAATAAAATTAAAGATTTAAAAAGAACGTACATACTTTTATATACACGTGTACCTTCGGAAAGTTTATTTTAAATATGTAAATAATGATTTTCAATCATTAGAAATTATTTTAATATTTTCAATGCAGACTTTTACATAAAAAAATTTTATTAAACTATTACTATTGTTAAAAAATGATGGTAAGCTTGTTTTTAAATATTATTATTTCAAATCCACTAATTTTCGAATAATAGAAATAGCGGAGATAGAAAACTGAAAACGGAATACAAAATATAAATTATAAAACAGAACATAAATGTGATAATGCAAACACATTGGTTACGAGCTTGAATAAGAGCTCGCTTTGAAAATTGGAACAAAATTTTCCCATATCATAGTATGTACGAAGTAAAAAAATATTAAACTATTCAATATCAACCGCAAATCTCGTGGTGGAAAAAATTAATGATTTATATATTAAATAACACACAAAACAATGTGCCGTCACTAAATCATAAAAATAGTATCATCTTTATATTTATACATATTACTAATACATAGAAGAAACATTGAAAAGAAATTGCACGCATGTTTAAATTAAATTGGTAATAAAAAGGTAATACTTAGGTGATTATAAAAAATTAAAGAATTTATATTAGAATGCTCTTATTATTTTCATTGCACGCATACTAACATTATTCAAGTAAAAAAAGAAAATTAAAGCTTTAAAAATACCATACATACTTTTATATTCATAACGTGTACCTTCGGAAAGTTTATTCTAAATATGTCAATAAAAATATTCAATTATTAGAAATTATTTTCAATGCAAAAAGACTTTTATATCAAAGTAATTATGAATCTATCACTATTGTTGAAAATGATGGTAAACTCGCTTTTAATGATTTAAAATCAGCTAATTTTAGAATAACAGAAAAATGGGAAAAAAAAACTGACAACGGAATACAAATTATAAAACAGGATAAAAATTAGGTAATACAAACACAATGGTTCTGAACTTGGTTGTGGGTGTGAACGGAACTTGCGATAGTTTGACAAATCATATATGTAATATATGTATTTGATAAATTTAAAACAAATGGTTTTGTTAGTACAAATATTTAACAAATTCTATAGCGACTATCATAACTACTAGACCACAAGCACGTAAATATTTACACACTAACATTATTTAAATGATAAATTAAAGATTTAAAAATAATGCACTTAAACATAACATGTTTATTCTAAATATGTATTTCCGTAAGGAAAGAATTAAAAATATCACTTCTTCAAATTAGCAAAATTATAATATAATTGAATTTTGCAAAATAATCAAGGTATGACAGTTGCTTCTTTAGTAATAGAATCAAAAAAAATTCACTGAATTCAAAATTATGATGGCTCAGCCAAATCCACTGCCTGTAGTCTCGTATCGATATAGCCTGCATAACAAGACCGGTTTAACATCTGGGTGGCAATGCAGTCTTTCATCTTCTTGATATAATCTATAAAATAAAATATGAATATCTGTTATAGATAATAGGTATAGAAAAGAGATATCTTAAGAAATATCTTTGGATGTAACAATATGCTTCAATGGCATTTTCATATGGCATTTTTGTACAGAAATAATTTTTTCATATGGCATTTTTGAAATAAATTTTTGTGCAGAAATAATTTTTTTTTTAATTGTTAGAATATTGTTTATGCTCTTAAAGCTATGTCGACTGCTTATCTGTAAGACATTTTTCGACATACACACACAATTAGTTGACTGATTGGAATCCGTGGTCAATTCGTAATCACCGAGAACTCTGTATGCATGGCGAGCGGATTACAGACTTTAAGAGAACACATTTTTAAAAGTTTTTTGACAGTAAAGCTGATAAAAGATACTATTGTTACGGGATTTATAGAAATTTGTTGCCGTCGGACAGAAGATTAAAGGAAAAACTTGGTATTCAAGATTATAAATTTTTTATAAAACAATCGACCCATAAATAACTATAGATACAGCGAAGAAAAAATTAACAATTTGAGAAGCTCTTTTAGAAAAAATTGATGAACAGAGATAAATAATGTAGTAACTTAAGTTTCTAAGGTGCATTAGACGAAGTAGCAATGTATGAATTGAACAGAAATACAGAGACTGTAGAAACTCTCCTCTGACTCCAAGGATGACTTCCTCAAAGCCCTCAGACAGTTCGGCCATATTGCAAGTCTACATTCAAATGTTGTCTGAGATGGAGATGACTGTGGCTGGTGAGGGCGTTAGTAGCTTCAAGGTTATGAGTGAATCGGCAAAGTGGATACACAGCGGAACGCCTGCAGAGACATTAACGAGGTACTGCAGCTATGCTGACAACCCCTTGAGGGACACCAACTTTGTCATCCTGGCCTGCAGGCACAATAGTGTTTATAGAAATTTAATTAATCCATTAGAAAGATATACAGAGAAAATCCATTTTAATAAAAAAATATTTGGTTGCTACCGAGATTCGAACCTGAACCTGAACCTCTTCCTATCCAGAGAAACATGTTACCATTCCACTACAGCGAGCCATTATGATTACAACAAATTTAGAACTAATATCTGTATATTTTTATAATTGATACATTTATTATTCCATTTTTCAAAGCAATTGAAATTGCTACTTCACAATATAAATATGTTGTCATTTAAAAAAAAATGTAACAATAGTGTTGATATAGTTAGGTACTTACATTGACAAGATCAGTCAGGACACCACACCAGGGAAGCTAGATAACGAAGGCCACAATGTGAGTTGTGCCATTCGCTCTGGTAATGTGGAACTGCTCGAGACAGTCATTAACGAGTGGCCTGGTGGATACTGGTGGAACTGCTCCGAGCTCTCTTCGCAGTTTACGACGATCTGAAATTGAAGAATGTGCTTCTGTCAGATGAAATGGAGTTTTTTGTCCAAACCAAACTGTTAAACCTATGCAAAGAACATGAATAAGAAATACAAGAAAAAAGAGAAATAAAGTCTTTATTTTGTACCTAATAAATATGTTTCCTAGTAATATTGTTGAGCAGATCTAACTTGTTCTTGAAAAGATCAGAACACTGAGGGCCGAGTACTCCGGTGGTGACAAGTTTATTTATATCACTATCTTTGTGGTGCAAAATATCTGCATATTGAAGCAACAACTGAAGTCAACCTACGACGTATTGGCATGGGAGGAAATTGAATTCTACTTAGTGAGCTCATATCTGCCCACACAAAGCACCAAGAACTAAACGTATAATTTTGGTCAGTTTTGAGTAAAGATAATAAACTGGAGAATTAATAGCATTTCTTAAATGACCTTGAAAATTTTACATAAAACATAAAAAGTGCCAATGTCTACTCACTTGGAAATTCATGTCTAACCTAATTGGGGCCGCTATATTTCAATATTTACATGAAGGGTTAAAGGATATGATCAATATCCATTTGAAAGCACTATTATAAGTTTTAATTACCTGGACTAGCGTCAGAAGTGCACAAAGTGGAATTTTCAAGTAAATGCACATGGATGTTCTCTTGTGCCAGATTGTGCAAGGCATGTATATTAATCTTCTTTCCTGAAAATCTAATATTAAGGTTATGTGGTCGAACACACACAAGTTTTTTGCAATACATAAATATTCAAGGCGATTATACAATATTTAATTTAATATTTCTAAAGTCATTTACCATTTCTGTTAAAATCAAATAAATTATATACACTAAAAATGAACTAAGCTCTTGTATGCACTAAAACGTTGAAGCCAGGTCTTGTGATATGCGAGAATATCAATCGGGTTATTCGATAATAAACTAAAATTAAAAAATAAATATATAGAAATACTTACATATACAAGAAGTGTTTGCCATAGGCACCTGACTTCTAGAGCTGTTATTTATATTCAATGTTTCAGATTCTGAAATAAGACAATACAATCATTAGTTCACCATTTTTCCAGAATTCTCGACTACTCATGATTGTTGTTTAACAACAATTAACACTAAGGGTTCACGGAGGAAACATAATGAAATTGAATTCAATCATACACCCACATAGGAACTATGTATGCACATGTATGTGTAAATTGAGTGTTAACCTTTTTTAAAAATAGAGAATACTTTACACAATGGTAAACTAAAATTATATATAGAAATACATACCTATACAAGAGTTTGCCATAGGCACCCGATTACTAGAACTGTTACATATATTCAATGTTTCAGATTCTGAAATAAGACAATACGATCATTAATACACCATCTTTCCAGAATTATCGACTACCCACGATTGCTGTTTTACAACAATTAACACTAAGGGTTCACGCAGGAAACATAATGAAATTTAATTCAAGCTTACATCCATATAGTACGCTCACGTATGTGCTATCTTCAATAATTTTAGAAACAATACCTCTAACAGTTAAATCTTGCGTACCAATCATCGTTACAATAGAACATTACTCAGTCACAAATAATGGTTTACCATGACTAATTTTGTACTAAACAAAATATAACAACAATTGAACAATAATACTTGGAATGAAAAGAAAATTAACAAGTATTTTATCTAACCTTTTAGAAGTTTGGTTTCAACTGAGCTTTGCGAATCATCTATTTTATTTGCATAATTATGAATGTTATGGAATGTGACAAGATTTGATGGCTGGATATGAGCAAAGCGATAACAAAAACTATTGTTTTGTTACTACTTCATTAAACCCTGTAAAACAATGCACATTAATTATTTTTATATAAATTTGATATTCTTGATATATCCAGAGGAATGTACACATGGAAATCTCCAGGTGATAACTACCGTAACTAAATACATTATGATCAAAAAGGTGGAGATAAACCATACAAAATGTGAAAATGTATCCAGGCGAAAACGATCTCGCCACCAATTATTAGTTGCGGGCGCCAAATTAAAATTCAAGAGGATTGATTGTGACAAATATAGGAAGTCGGGACCACTTTTGACAAAATTGCAAACAATTTAGAATTTTAGGAGCAGATTCCAAATCAGCAACCAGAACTTATCAGCGACAGTCTTATAAAATTCTCCCAAAAACTATATTTTATTTATTGAAAATAAAACAGATATAAGAATAATGTTGGTATTTGACAAAGAAAAAATAAATCGTGAAAAATAATTTATATCCTAAAACATTTATCATGGACAAGAAAACACGGACATACAGATAAAAGCTTAGTACTATCTTAAAAAAAAAGATATTAACATAAAACAATAACAAGGAAAAGTTATTTAGATATTGCATCGAAAAATATTGTTAATTTGGTTTTTAAATATATATAACATATATTTATTTCGGTGAACCTATCATTGAAAGGTCTTCTGGGTACAGTTCTCTGGGCTAATCTATTGTGTATATCTGACCTTTCTTGCTGACGTTTCAGATCCCATTGCAGGGTCCATCGTCATTGTAAGCTTGACGCATTCTCTACTCTGCACATTTTAACTACTGTAAAAGTTAATGATCTACAAACTAGGGATCTATATCAAATAAATTAAATACATGGATCTGAGGATACTTGGCAGCTAATAAAACAGCACCTTTGAGAAATAGTGTTGGTGTTGTTTGCTGCATACACACGAACTGGGGTCAAAACAAAATGTCACTATTTTTCAGAAACTCAATACTTAAGAAAGGCTTTCCATAATATGGAGGAAAACTATTTATTTTCCAGCCATTCCAATAATTCTTATGAATACTTGAAGAAATTGAAATTCACATTGTTTGTAAGAGAGGCTAGTTCAGATTTTTTGAATGGAGTAATAATAGTGGTATATTAGGGAAACGGCATGACGAATATCGGTTATTACCTGGTACGTTTATCGTCGGCACGGAGTACATACGCAACCTTTTAGAACCAGGATCTCTGTTAATATTAGAAAAATGCTTGTCACAGACATTTTTTTCATATATACTCAAATCTCTAGATGCATCTATTGGAGTAGTGAAGATTCTTCGAAACCACTCTTCGGAGACATATCCATCATAATGGGGAAATCTATACACTGTCTCATATCTTGATAAACATCCAGGCACACAGAATTTATGCTGCCCAGCCATAATCCTGAAATTTGAAAAAGAAATTCGAAACACACCGTAAAAAGTAATGACACTTGAAAACACTTTAAAACTATATACGTACTAGAAAAATAAAGATACAATAAGTTAAATAATATTATCAGTGGAAATTAGAAGAAATTTTAGTTGCATTTATGTAAAAGATAATAATAATTAAAAATAGATTAAAAATAATGTGGAAAGAATCAATATTATCAACAATTTTAGAGAATTGCTAATTAAAAAATGGCTTCTTAAACCGGATATCCTGTCCTGGTGGGACTTTTTAATCACATTTATACACTCAGTGCATTTTTTAATGAATGTAAGTTAATCTTTTTTATGCAATTTTCGAATTATGGGGTTCATATTTAATACAATTCAAACAAACAAACAAACTTTTAATGCATACTTGAAAGCAGAATGGCCTGGATGTGTTACAGTCAGTGAAATCATTGAAGCGTCGGCAATATCAGCTGAGATCATTTCTTTAGTTCATGAAATTGGTGAAGAAGGTTATGATACCTTTAATCAAAATGATATCAACAAATTATTTATGAATAATCCTTCAAGTCACGATGATATGATTGATATAACTTTAATAAAATATCGCCAGAGAACCAGAAAACGACAGTAAAACGGAAGAAAATCCAGTCTCTTTCCTGCAAATATAATTCGAGGCCTTTAACTTTGCAGTAAATTGTAAAATTATTTTCTTCTTAATAACACTAATTCTGAACGAATCTTCAAATTACAACGTCAGCTTAAGAATTGTATGCCTGTATATCACGAACTTCACAAAAAGTTAGTTATCGAATCAGGAAAGTCACCACTGAGTATTACTAATTACATTATTAAAAGGAAAAAAATCAACACAGAACGATGGTGAAATTGACTTTATCTTTAATACGTAGTAGATCTGATTCGCATACTATTTCTTGTGATGAAAGTGATTTCGAACCAAATCGCGAATCGTGCCGAGCAATGTCACATACCGACAACAATTTTAATTAAAAAATTGACTTTTAAATTAAATTACATTAATAAACATTTCGTGGAATGCATCTACTGCACAAAAAGAGGATCAAATGTAATCCAAAAATTATTAAAGCCTTTTAGAAAAATTTGGGTAAAAGAACATTTAGTAGTCAAAATCAATTATTTAACTAATTAGCGTAACTATACCAATGCGATGCATTAGGGTTCACGTTAGATGAGGGCCAAAATGTCCGTGCCGCACAATATTTCTGCACGTATCAATATTTTTCCCAGCGGTAATATGGACTAATAAATTTTGATCTTTTGTGTATTGTGATAATATTATCGATATATACAATAGGTTGAACACTATTAATATGTCGGGTTAAGGGCCAGACCATTGTCGTAAAACGAAGCAAGGTTTTTTATAATTTACTGCATGTAATTTCCTAAAAACATGTTTTTTCACGAAAATGTGAATATTAAGAGGCCTATTTTGTTATTTATATTTATTGGATAAGACCGCGTAGTACTTATTTTTTTATGCGTTTATGTATATTTAAATCAGTACCCGACTTGTTAGGAATTTTTACAACAAAAACGCCACCGTTGTGGAATGAAATCGATGTTTCGTTTATTATTAATTATATAAACAAATATTTGTTAAACCTATCTAGAGCGCGTGAAGCTGAGAAGGGATCGTATTATTGTTGTGTCAATGTTAATATTATACTAATAAACTATAATGTTTGTACTAATAGACTAAATTGTTTGTTCAACGCAACCAAAGTCTTTTGTGTGGAAATGTATCGAAGCAGTACTTACGAGATAATTGTATAAATAAATCGTATTTCCTCGCCCCGCGCCTTGCTGGTATAGATCGATACTTGCCGCCGGACCTGATACCAGCATTGTTAGTTCTCCGTTATATTATCATGTTTGTCAATATTATTTGACTTTAAATACCTAATTTTTTAAACCATTTTTTTCACATTTAAAATGCTTACAAACTGCAAAATTTCTTACGATAGCATGAGTTGACTTATGGCTGCGTGAGCAAATTTTCTAACAAGGTATACGGGTTAATAAACTGATTATATCCATGATGGAAATTAGTAATTTGTATTATTTCTGCATAAGCTATAGTTGTTTAGCTACTGAATTTCTAGATTGTATGCGATATTATGTATTTCCTTTTTTATGATCATAAAGAATGAAAATATTAAATTCTCTTATATATTATTGAAATATATTTAGTGTCTATGGTTTAAAATAGTATACTGACTGTTCAGGGATACCAACATTGTAATGCTTAACATAGTGTGACATTTGTTTGTATGGTAGTTTTAGCATTTTATAACCGCCATTTGTTCACCGCATGTCGTTGCATGCTGCTAGAAGCATGGACCGTGCTGACTCAGTTGGTGCTGCCGAGAAGCCCGAGCCAGGGTTTCCACCCGAGAGCGGCGATGAGGAAGAAGGCGGCGGAGCGTCCTACACTGATATAGACATATCTCTCTCCAACGTCAAGGAGTGCTCGGAGTACTCCAGGAGGGCCGACCAGGACACTGGTGAGGAGTTGCTCCATTCTTGATGAGCATGAATGGTGTACAGCGTTCTTTAATAAAGGTTCTTTCTGATTTTAATAATCAGAAGTTCTTTAATATTTCTTTATAATCTTAAATTTTTTTGCGCTGATATTACTAGTTTGACAAGTAATAATCTGTGTATCTTCTATGGCTTTTAAATCATAGATAACGTGCGCTAGTCTTTTTTCGATAGTTGCCATAATTTAGATTAAAATATTCTGTGAATTTTGCAATCTTCAAAATGAGCGAAATTTTAGTAATAATTATGCGGAAATTTATTGCTGGAGGAGCAGTACGCCTGGTCGCCACCCCGGGGTGACATGGAGCCGAGCCCGGGAGACGGGCAGCTCAGCAGCTGTGGTATATCAGATTGTTTCTGATTTCAGAAATAGGTTCCAGCCACGACACTGTTGGGGGTGTGCAGCCTGGGGAGGGGTCGGCAGCCGGGAGTGGCGAGGGGGCGCCCTACACGGATATAGACATATGGCACCCTGACATCAAGCAGGAGTGCTCGGAGTACTCCAGGAGGGCCGACCAGCGAGCTGGTGAGCAGTTGATTCTATCTATAATCAGATACTAAATGCCTTATATACTAATATATTGATGAACTAATAATAGTTTACGGCCGTGCGACTTGCGCAGGTCTCACATCAGTCCTGATCTACAGGCTCCAAATAAATATGTAAGATTTTATGTATTTCGATAGTAATACGGTAAAATAATTCTAGTATTTCTGGAATGTTCCAAACCCGCAAAAGTAGGGCTATTAATTATATGATGATACTAGTTCAGAAATAATTATTGTGATCAATGCTTTATTTTTTTAACCTGGGTCATATTGACTGGGTGACTGAGGTCCACAAGAGCCAGCGGCCGCCTCACTAGCACCTTCATCATTCATGTTTATACTATTATACAGCTGGTCTTGTATGGTAGACTCAAATAATGTTGTGCGGTGACAACATTTCAATACGAGCTCAACATTCCTCTGTTTTGATTTTTGTACTGTGAACTTGCACCTTATATTGGACGATAATTTCACCAACAACGCATTTAAAAAAATAATAATTAAGGGATTACATTAGTTTAAATAATCATAATATTAAACATAGCGTGTGAAACTAATTATTAAAACCTACATATATGCTATAGTGAAGTACAGACTACACGGTAATATACCGGTTTACTTATAAGGTTACTTTTCAAATGAAGGAAAAAAAAATTACCAAAAGAATATCATCAAACTATTATACCGAAACACTAACCGCATCACCAAACTGCACCCATGAATATCTTTCTTGATTCCAAACCAAAACTGAAAATGATAATCAAAAAAAATCATAGACAACCTGATAAATTATACAACTCCTGGCTTCGACCAAATCACGACAAAATAATCTTACCAAACCTATAACACATATTACAAATACTAACCCTCATAATGGAGTATTCCCATCTATCTATAAGCATAGTTATATCACGCCAATATGAAAAACAGGAAATAAAAAAGATTTTAAAATTAACAGAAAGATAATACTAATTAATATTAAAATTCATACCAAAGCCTGTACTCAAGCAGACTCTTGTGACCAACGAAGAAAAAGACTGCATCAAGTACCTAGGAATCATAATAGATAACAAACTCAAATGGAAATAACATATTATTCATCTTACAAACGAAATAAGGAAAACTGCCTACATATCACCCATCACTTACAAATCTAAAAATAATATATTACGCGTTTGTACAGTAACATTTGCAATACGGTATTATTGGATTGGGAGGAGCACATAAAACCTCAATATTACAATTATTATTCACTAAAAAAATGGTGATAAAAATAAATCTAAAAAAGAAAAATGACTATCCAAATTGATAGCATAAAATATTAGAAGGGATTTCTGATTTAGTGATTTAGTGATTGATCACAATATTTATCAAGGCATCAAATTCTTCAACAATCAAAAAAATGTGTACACAGACTAACAGACACTTAAATTATACACTCCATTATATACTTCTTCTCTATACACCAGTCCTACTCTCATAGAGTAGAATCAAATGTATGACCTCTAATTTACCTAATCATTGACAAGTTTACTCATGTTCTAGCGTTATATCGCCCGCCCTCATTTCAGAACGCTGCGACATTCGTAGTGTCACTAGATACTTTCCTTACCACTCTCTCACAATCAAAGGAAATAATTATCACAGGCGACCTTAATATCGACGTCATCAATCAGTCACTGCCTACCATCACCCGAGACTACCTCGATGTTCTAGCTCACCACGGACTCCTCTCAGCAATAAACAAACCTACACGAGATAAATCTTGTCTCGACCATATTATGATTAAGTCCAAGTCTCCAATTCACGCAGTAATTTGTCAATCACCTATAACCGACCACTTTCCGGTTATGATGGGCATCGAACAGTACACCAAAAAATCACACAAAACTAACAATCTGCGAAGAAAATGTATCAATTATAACGAACTGATTAAAGACCTAGAACAGGAAGCATGGAATTCAGTATATGACTGCGAGGATGTAAACTCAGCTTTTGAAGAATTTAATACTATATTGCAACAACACATCACTAAAAACCAGTATTATAAATCTCACTCTACAAAAAAAAACATAAAACCGTGGATCACTGAGGGTCTAATTTCAAGTATAAGAAAGCGCGACAAACTTCACAAAAAAGTTCAGCAGTATCCTCTCAACATAGACGTACGAATTCAATACTAGCGATACAGAAATATCTGTAATAAGGCAACAAAACCGGCGAAAATACTATATTATAGAAATCTAGTAGATCAAAATAAAACCAATACAAAAAAATGTTGGCAAATTATTAGAGAATTTACCAATTCTAATATAGAAAAAAGTAATAAAGTATTTCAGATGGTTAATGATGAAAGTATTCCAAATACTGATGAAAATCAGACTGATATTTTAAACTATATAAATAAATACTTCTCCTCAATAGGTAAAAAAATTTCAGATGATCACTTAGAATGAACACAAATGAATTACAGTTATGTAAAAATGTCCGCCTAAATTCGCAAACATCAAACTCATTATTTTTAACTCCGACTACACCACATGAAATTAACACAGTTATACAGGGATTAAAAACTAATAGTGCTCCAGGTAAAGATGGTATTTCTATCAAGCTTGTAAAAGAAATTAAGTCATTCGTAACCGAACCACTTGCATTTATTACTAACCTGAGTTTGCAAACTGGAGTCTTTCCAACCGTGCTAAAAGATTCGTTGCTATGCCCAATCTATAAAAGCGGAAACCCTAGTGATATATCCAACTATAGACCGATTTCTCTTCTAAGTGTTTTTTCAAAAATTCTAGAAAAAATTGTTAAACGGAGGCTCCTTAAATTTCTGGATGTAAACAACATTCTATCGAATCAATAATTTGGTTTCCGATCGAAACGCAATATAGAAGATGCACTCATGTCTCTCGTGGAATATATCGTATCGAACCTGGATAAGGGAAACAAATGCATGGGGATTTTTCTTGATCTTGCAAAAGCATTTGACACCGTACCGCACCTACTATTGTTAAAAAAACTTGAAAACACAGGAGTAAGGGGCATAGCATACAAGTGGTTTAAGGATTACTTAACAAATAGACGTCAAATTGTCCAAAATAATGAAAAATACAGCAATCCATCATTGATAACACACGGTGTTCCACAAGGAAGCATTTTAGGTCCTATATTATTTCTAGTATACATTAACGACTTTTGTAATACGACCCTAAACAATGGAAAAATAATCACTTTCGCGGATGACACCGTGCTTTGCTTTGAGGGTAAGTCTCGGGAAGAGGTCAATACTCGTGCACAGGATGGTCTGAACAAGGCGAAAAAATGGTTTGATACGAACCTCCTATCACTTAATACAAAAAAATCAAAATACGTATGTTTCTGTATTAACGAATGAACAACACCACGTCAAAGTCCTAGACTCGTCGTTCACGACTGCAAAGCAAACAAGACCACGGCGTCCGCATGCCAATGTGAAAAACTGACAAGAGTCAAAATTATTCGACATCTGGGAGTACTGATCGATGATCATCTTAACTGGAAAGAACATATATCGAACCTAGCAAAACGCATAAGAAAACTAATTTACTTTTTTAAAGGAATTCGATGTATAGGTGATTGCAAACTCTTGAGATCCGTGTACTTTGCACTGTGCTACTCTTTAATTAATTATGCTATTTTAGTTTGGGGAGGAGCAGCAAAAACAATATTGGAGTCGGCTAAAAAAGCACAAAAAACAATTCTCAAGGTAATAATTGGTCGTCCCTTTAGATATCCATCAGACCTTATATTTAAAGAGTACAGTGTCCTTGACATAAGACAAATCTTTATGTTGAGACTCGTTCAATACTTCCATATTAACAACAACTCTCCCCAAGCAATAAATCATGGACACAACACTAGACAAACAACAAACATCTACACACCAGTTCCGAGAGCAACAACGACATTTTATCAAAGATTCTACATGTTCCTAGCTCCGAAACAATACAATACACTCAGTACCAACTGGAAATCGTACAATTACTATAAGATTACACAAATATGGACCCAATATATGATTCAATCAGGTAGAGATGAATCAGAAGCATGGATATCCAACAATTTACTATAATGTATACAATTCTTTTACTAATAACTCACTAGTCCTACAACACTCCCACTCCACATATTTTTATTATATTTTTATTTTATTCTTACTTTTTTATTCATATTTGATTTATTTTTTTATTCCAAATAACACCACAACAGCACGAAAAAAAAAAAAACTGGCTACTTTAACACAGACAACGCAAAGTAGCCAGGACAACGCTGTATATATCAGAGGTGAAGTCTACTCCATCCCACACATTAAACTATGTATTATGAATGTTTATTATGTATCCACCTCTGTAACTACAAAAATATGGATGTCAAAATATACAATATATAAATAAATAAAATAAAAATGAATAAATTATTGTATTTGCACGAATGAGTTTTGTGTGTAAGATGTTCTACTTCTAGGAATGTAGATAGAAACGCACTGCCTGGTCGATCTAGATATGAAAGGATATTTTCTTCTATCATATTTATCATATTGTGGTTGCTAGATCTAAATATAAGTTAAATGATATATTAGATCTAACATTACGATGTCGAAGAAACCTAATTTGTATTCGTTCTAATCTTGCAATATGTGTAATCTGCCGTTGTTTCCAGATTTGAGATACGATCAACCGCATAATAAAATATTTAATTCTCACAGGCAGTTTATTTATATTGCAGGTCTTTTGAAAATCCAAGTTTCTATTCCAACAGTCCCACCTGGCTATCCGCCAGACCTTGAAGCGCAGTCAGCACTGGAGTCCGCTTTCTCCAGCACAACAAACTCAAGTGGGCGCCCGCTCACTGCCGCTGGTAAGAAGGAGTATTCGTGTGCGCAGTGCCCGTACTCGTGCAATCAGAAAGCCTCCTTAAGAGTTCACGCCTTAATTCATCCTAGGGTGAATATTAAATCAAGTCTAAAAAGTCATCAGGTTACACATTCTGTTGAGAAACTGTTTTCGTGTCCGCAGTGCGACTATTCTTGCAGTCGTAAATCATATCTTAAAAATCATCAGCTAACGCATTCAGGAAAGAAATTATTTTCGTGTTCACAGTGCGACTTTTCGACGTATCATAAATTTAGTTTAAAAAGTCATCAACTTACGCATTCTGGAGAGAAACCTTTTTCTTGTTCACAGTGCGACTTTTCGAGCAATCATAAATCAAGTCTAAAATCTCATCAGCTTACACATTCTGGAGAGAAATTATTTACTTGTTCACATTGCGACTATTCGACCAATTATAAATCAAAACTAAAAACTCATCAGTTAATGCATTTGGGAGTGAAATTGTTTTCGTGTTCACAGTGCGACTTTTCGTGCTATTATAAAACAACTCTAAAAGCTCATCTGCTTACGCATTCTGGAGAGAAACCATTTTCGTGTTCACAGTGCGACTTTTCGAGTCATTATAAATCATCTCTAAAAGGTCATCAGGTTACGCATTCTACAGAAAAACTGTTTTCGTGTTCACAGTGCGACTATTCGTGTAATTATAAATCATGTTTAAAAAATCATCAACTTTCGCATTCTTTAGAGAAACTCTTTTCGTGTTCACAGTGCGACTATTCATGCAATCATAAATCAAGTCTAATAAATCATCAGCTTATGCATTCTGAAGAAAAAACTGTTGTGTTCACAGTGCGACTTTTCAAGTAATCATAAATCTAGTCTAAAAAGTCACCAGCTTACGCATTCTGGTGATAAACTGTTTTTGTGTTCACAGTGCGACTATTTGTGCTATAGTAGATCAAATCTAAAAACTCATGTGCTTACGCATTCTGGAGAGAAACTGTTTTCGTGTTCACAGTGCGACTATTCGTGCATTCAAAAATCAAATTTAAAAAGTCATCAGCTTACGTATTCTGCAGATAAACCGTTTTCTTGTGCGCATTGTTTTTACAAGTGCAGTCGGAAAATTTACTAAAAAAAAACACGTGTTAATACGTATACTAGAGAAAAACTGTTAGTGCAATAGTGCAGTTATTCGTACAGTCATAAATCAACTCTTAAAACTCATTAGCTTACGAATTTAGAAAAGAAACTGTTTGCGTGTTCACAGTGCAATTATTAATGCGTTAATAAATTAAATCTTAAAAATCATGTGCTTATACATACTGGAGAAATTGTTTTCATGTTCACAGTGCGACTATTCGTGCAATTATAAATCAAATCAATCAAATCTTAAAAGACATGTACTTATGCATGTGAAGAAGTGAAGTTTCCATAAAACAATAAGAGAAAGGATAATATATATATATATATTTTTTTAAATTTTTGTCTAGTTTGGTATGAGTATATATTTTCAAAACTTTTTGTATCAACAAAAACTGCCTTTGTTTAATAGAGTTTGCGTTATTTTTTATAAAATTTCCATAGCACCCAGTTTATTTTACTAAAATAGTTGTTACTCATTGAGGGATTTAAAGGATGGTATAATAAAATTTTACAGACAAAAGCCATGATACAAAATAGAAGCTATCTGTAGCATTGATTTTTTTATCTAAATACATATTATATCGTGTGATTTAATTGTGGTTTAAAAAAAGGTTGCAAGTTATTTTGATAACGTTTTGTATTATATTATACGAAAATATTTTTTACACTTAGGTAAATGTTTACAGTTAGGTTGTTAAGCGACATTAAAATTAGATTTTTTTTTTTTTAATATTTCTTATTTATCTTTTGTAAAATGTTGGACTTCCATTAAAGTAATTCATATAAAATTTTATAAATTTATTCGCTTATTAATGCATTGATTAAACTCTCTGAATTCAATAATATCGAAATCGCCGCATTTAAATTTTAAACATCTGATTTATGTTCCTTGCCTAAGTATGCACTCATGATACGTATTCATATATGTAGCTACCCCCACTTAGTTTCTCCAGTAGAAAAAAATCAACATCTATACGACCTATAGGCGCGCGTCTGAGAATTCACCGGTTTACAATCTTTTCCGTCCATTTCTTGTAAAATGTTATCAGTCGCGATAAACCGATTTATTTCGAGAATAATCTTTAACAGTTGTAATATTGATATCTATGTGAGATAATAATTTACTCGGCATGTCACAGTGAACTTTTCCAAAATCTCAAAGTAGTGACCTCAATCTATCTCGTTTGTAATATACAAAACCGGATAAGAATTTTGCCATAATAGATTATCAAGAAATTTCACATTCGTTTGAACAAATTTGACGCCTCTTTGTGCATCGCCATTAACACCTAGATTTTAGATACATTTTATACTTGCCTAACTGCTCCGGAAGACCTCGCATCCACCAAGAAGTCATCCCCTACGCCTTCCATCAGCTTCATCCAGGAAGATCGCCTCTGCCCACCTGACGATTCCAGGCTGCGCGTGTCATTAGATACACCGTCACCATGTTCCTCATTTAAAATTAAAGTACCGTGCGCCCTCCAGTGTTCCGCATTTACATAAACCTACAACTCTTCGAAATTAATATTGTGAACATTCCCGCTCTCGCGAAAGTGATCTTTCCAGTTTTCTTCTTTGGAAACATGACAATGTAAAGTTATCCTCGACTATCGTATAGATTATAATAACCACGAATTACTCCATCAAACGTTATTTGTCTTATAATACCTTTCATTTCTATCTTAAATATTGGATGTCTATAACTATTTGTCACTTTACCTTTCCATAACATTTTATTATTAAGATTATTTATAAATCGGAGCACTCACCAACCGGCAAGTTCTGATCGAACTTGCCCACATAATAAAACCAATCCCGACCAGTTCTAGTTAAACAAACATCTCGTTCCGTTACTTCTCGATAGACCAAGTCACAACTTACCAGAATAATTAGACTCGGTCGAGTATGATCTTAATATCCGTTCGGTGTCTCCGCATTCTCCATGTACAGAATTAATCTTGTATAAATCAGTCATCGATAATTAGAAGTTAAAAAAAGAAAATTATCACTCTTTAGACACATTACAATTTGTCAAGTGTGATGTGACGGCCTCAATACCGCACACGCAGAAGCACCAAGTATATTGTATTTTGAAATTGCGATATGTGATCTTCCCATGTAATTTTTTTATCTTATTTTTCGCCACCACAACATTTCACTTTTATATTGTCTTTGTTCTGTTCATAACCTTTTAACTGAATATATGTCATTCCGTACCAAATGTACATAAACCTTTTATTTCGATACCCTGACCATAAAAGCATATATTGAGTCGAACCTCGAGCGAACCTTGAGACGAAAGAGAAGTGTACTATCCGCAGAGCTGGCAACCATTAACATCCATCTTCAATTTCAAAGGTAGGTCTTGGTGAACCTGAGTAAGGTCTTTCTACTGTTAATAACTGTATCTGTATTTTTCACATTTTTTACATAACACCCAAAAGCTTTCGTTACAATAAATAAACTATTATACTATGAATACACCGAAATAATCGCATATCAGGTACACGCAGCTTGCACATTTTCGACTTATATTTTCACTCCTAAATATTGCACATTAGGTGTGTTTTACCCACTATATTAATTTTTCACAATATTAAAACTCTCATAAAGGAATAATGGGCCATCCCTAGTGATGAGCTAAACCAGTATTTTAAATGTGATCGTGACTCAGATTCTGAGATTTGTGTTCGCTTGTGATCTTAACATTTATGATTAGCAGCTGATTATTTGTAAATCGGCGAGCAATCACTGGTACGCTAAACACTAGACCTTCGTCGTTCACCGAGGAGTATGCACCACAACACGCACACCGCAGGGCACACTTGGCTGTACAACCTTCTGGCCATTCTGCTTGTCCTCATTTTCAAGAACCAAGAAGATCTACTGTCGTCAAATGTCCCACTACTGGTAATTTCTAAACAATTGCACCGAGATCCCGAAATAATTCTAATTCAAAACAACGCTGACGTACTGAAGTCCACCATACTGTCGTATGTGGAAATAAAACATTTGTTTTTATTCTATTTGTTTGATTTGCTGCAGACATGTATCACCTTGTAGGGATGTCATTTTGGTTGAACGTAATTACTACCTTGATGTCTCTTGCCTTATTATAGTATAAAATAATATATTCTACATATTACTTGTTCCGAATTCGTAACACGCTTTTAGCACGTGTTTCGAATCGGCCACGACCCATGATATTGACACATTGACACACATTTTCTGAATTTCAAAGTGTAGCCAAAACCATTATTTTCCTCCTTCCTGAGATGACCCCATCTAACTCCTATATTTACAACTACACATTTAATTTTTTTGGTAACCTAGATGCTACTATGTGTAGTACACGAGTGTTTTAAATATTTCGCCCTTACATCTCCAAATATTTTCTGAATTTCAAAGTATAGCCAACACCATTTTATTTCCTCCTTCCTGAGATGACCCCATTCAACTCCTATATTTACATATATTCTTACAATTACACATTTTCAGTTAGCACATCTCTGGATTTATACTATTAAAAATCCTTGAATTCATATATTTTTCAAAAATTTGTCACCTCCGGGAATGTGGATGACATCATTATCGAATGTAAGGTGAAAACTCACAGTTCAAAATACTAAAACGGAGGAATGTTGAGCTCGTATTGAAATGTTGTCACCACACATTATTTGAGTCTACCATACAAGACCAGCTGCATAATAGTAAAAATTACTAGAATTATTTTACCGTATTACTATATGCAATACAAAAAAATGCCATATATTGATTTACAACTAGTAGAACTGATTTGAGACCAACACGAGTTGCACGGCCGTACACTATTATTAGTTCATTAATATATTAGTATAGTGTAAGGCATTTAGTATCTTATTATAGATAGAATCAGCTACTCACCAGCTCGCTGGTCGGCCCTCCTGGAGTACTTCGAACACTCCTGCTTGAAGTCAGAGTGCCATATGTCTATATCCGTGTAGGGCGCCCCCTCGCCGCTCTCGGCGGCCGACCCCTCCCCTGGCTGCAGTGTCATTGCTGGAACCTATTTCTAAAATCAGAAACAATCTGATATACTACATCTGGTGAGCTGTCTGTCTCCCGGGGGAATACTTTACAGTATCATCAATTGCTCTGATTTTTATGGAATTTTTCCCCCCGGTATAATTCAATGCCCTGATTATATAAATAAAGTCACATTATAGCGCACGCAATTATTCAGAATGTTATTACACTTAAAATTTTCACTTTTTTAGAGTACATTAGACAGTTGAGGCCATAGAAAATAGATGTTGCAATGTACGTCGGCCATAGGTAAGAGAGTTATTAGGTAATACGTGAACCATAAACAATAAAGCTTTTTTTTTTACAGAAGTGTAATCAAACGCACTTAATTAATAATTAATGAAAAAAGTCATTCTAATCATAAATGATACAACCGGGGCCACGACGTTGTGGGCCATTCGGTTCGAGTCGGGATTCGTCTTGGAGTCATGATTCATACCGTGCTCCTGATCGCTCATCAGAACGATACCCCGCGCTTTAATGGAATATTCGTTTTACGAATCATCCATCGGATATCACGCTGTCATTATTACCATGGTTATAGGAAAGGATACAGGTGAATATGAACACACGAAGATGCACATTATACATTTATTAAGCACATGTTTACATTTACGGGCAGGTGGAAATACTTATAACTAACTTAATCTAAAATTAATTCTACCTCGGGTTGCTCGGCGACGTTCCTCCAGAATCTTGTTTTCGGCCGGCGGAGTGATGCCGCTGGCATCCGGCGTGGGCGGCTATCCGCTGTCTGCTCTGTAGGACTGCGAACCGGTTTGGGCGGCTGCTCCTGGGTGGGTTGCAATGAGCCGTGGCTGCTTCCTCCGTCGATTTTGGTCCCGACTGTGGTTACCTTGACGTCTCTTTGACGATTCCCTCCTCCGGACCTCGTTCTGTAGCTGCGTGCTTCCGACTTCCTTTTGACTGGCCTTCGACTTCCTTTTTACAACTCCCTTCCGGACCTCGTTTCACTCATCCTCCCGGACCTCATGTCCGACTCACTACTCTGGGCTTACGACTTTCTTTCCGAACCTCGTTCCACTCGTCCTCCCGGACCTCATGTCCGACTCCAGGTTACAACTGCGTCTCAACACTCCGGGTTGACACTTCAACTACGAACCTCGTTCCACTCGTCCTCCTGGACTTCATGTCCGATTCACTCTTTCTACTCCGGGTTCGCAACTTCAACTCCCTTTTACAACTCCACCCCTCCGACTTTCCACTCCCGGGTTCCCAACTTCACCTCCTCTCTTCGACTTCAACTTTCCAGTTTAACTGTCCACTCTCAACTCTCGACTTCAACTGGCTTTTAAAATGACGTCCTGACCCTTTTAAAGAAACTGTAGTGAGGGCGCATTTCTCGCTCGAGGTCGGTCCGTTCTCACAGGATTGGCGACGCCTCATTGGTCCATCCGTTGACATCTTCGCTACACCCTCGCTTGTAGGCCTATTTTCGACCCCACCCACTTTCTTCGTAATTAATTACAGTCCTGACTTATCACATAAAATTCAATAACGCACTGTTCACTTAAATTGTCCACAAACATATATAAACTATTACTAACTTATATTCTATACATTTTTCACATTAAGCTTACCAGAATTATCACTATCTCTAATTACCTATAAGTACATCAATCAGTATAAAATACAGTCAGTATAAAACATTTCACATTCAAGATCGTAATTAAGAGCTAATCATTTTATTCTTTTTTTTTTGGCTCTTGAGACTTTTATAATTAGTACATATGGGATTTCTTTATTTCAGCTTTATTACATCGTTTCGTGAGTGGTTTTCGCGTTACACACACTTATACTTTTTACATAATTTTCTCACCTGCCCAGTTATAATTACATTATTAATTATATATATTTACATTGCAATCTCTCTGCCTGCCTCCATTCTTGTTTGTATTAGTCGACTCGATTATAGCTAGTAGATTCAAGAACGATCGGCGACTGAATACCGCGGAAGTGCTACTACACTGGCACACTTCGATTAGATCGAATCGCGGTCGATCTGAGACTTGCTCACACGGTTTGTCCGTTTTAATAAATAAATAAAAATACGCAAATGTAGTTTTAATAATATAAATTAATATGCGTAAAATTGGTTATTCTATTTATTTCGTGATTAATGAAAACGTTCGGCGCGAGCGCATTTGTAACAGTTTTCAATCACTGATCGAATACCAATACAATCGCACCCGTGAGTCAAGAGTAGCGTCATCTCATCATTATCAAGACACGTAGCATCTGAATAATCGCATTCGTAATCTAAGGATGATTTTATGAATGCAGAACGTGCGGATATAGGTTGCACAAGTATGCATCACTTCAGTTCAACGGAAGGATCCCGTCTTTCATTCATACTGCAACCCAGGTATACATTACTGTGTTCTTCTATTTCTTTTTATGAATGCCGCAATACCCAGGACATACCGAAGAATTAAATATGATAATTTGTTTATGGACTGGTTTTGTCTATGGTTAACCACCATTTTATAATCGCCATTTGTTCACCGCATCTCGTTGCAAGCTACTAGAAGCATGGACCGTGCTGACTCAGTTGGTGCTCCCGTGAAGCCCGAGCCAGGGTTTCCGGCCGAGAGCGGCGATGAGGGAAAAGGCGGTGGAGCGCTCTACACTGATATAGACATATCGCTCCCCGACGTCAAGGAGGAGTGCTCGGAGTACTCCAGAAGTGCCGACCAGGACACTGGTGAGGAGTTGCTTTATTCTTAATGAACATGAACTGTGTACAGCTCTCGCACCTGGTGTGATCGTTAAGCGGATGAAGCAGAGCGCCTTGAGAGAGGTTTTCCAATTTCTTTATAACCTCAAACTTTTTTTGCGCTAGTTGTTTGACAGGTAATAACCTGTATATCTTCTATGGCTAATAAATCATAGATAACGCACGCTAGTCATTTTTGATAGCGATATTTTGATTTATGTTAAAGAATTATGCGGAAATTCAGTGTTGGAATAACAGTACGCCTGATAGCCACCCTGAGGTGACATGGAGCCGTGCCCGGGTGACAGGTAACTCTTCTGCTCTGATATATTGGATTATTGTTTCCGATTTCAGAAATAGGTTCCAGTAATTATAATGTTGGGGGTGTGCAGCCAGGGCAGCGGTCTGCAGCCGAGAGCGGCGAGGGAGCGCCCTACACGGATATAGACATATGGCACCCTGACATCAAGCAGGAGTGCTCGGAGTACTCCAGAAGGGCCGACCAGCGGACTGGTGAGCAGCTGAGTCTATGTATATGTAAACTCTATGTTAAGATACTAAATGCCTTATTAGGATGTTCATATCATAAAAAAATGGCCAGATGATAGATAACTTACTATTAATAATAACTGATAAAATATACTTTCCACGATTAGCTATTTAACAGAAAGATAACACTAATTAATAATAAAATTCACACCAAAGACTGTACTCAAGCAGACTCCTGTGACCAATGAAGAAAACGACTGCATCAAGTACCTAGGAATCATAATAGATATCAAACTCAAATGGAAATTACATATTATTCATCTTACAAACGAAATAAGGAAAACTGCCTACATATCACCCATCACTTACAAATCTAAAAATAATATATTACGCGTTTGTACAGTAACATTTGCAATACGGTATTATTGGATGGGGAGGAGCACATAAAACCTCAATATTACAATGAGAAATCACTCAAAAAATGATGATAAAAATAATTCTAAAAAATATAATTACTATCCAAATTGATAAAATAAAATATTAGAAGGGATTTCTGAACGATAAGATTCAGTGATCACAATATTTATCAAGGCATCAAATTCTTCAACAATCTCCCCATCGCAATTAGGATAATTACAGACTACTGTAAATTCGTATCTGAAGTCAAATAATGTGCACAAAGACTAACAGATACTTAAATTATACACTTCAATGTATACTTCTTCTCTACTCACGAGTCCTACTTTCATAGAGTAGAATCAAATGTAAAACCTCTGATTATCGCATTTGCACGAATGAGTTTTGTGTGTAAGATGTTCTACTTCTAGGAATGTGGAAGAGTACGCACTGCCTGGTCAATCTAGATGGTATGTGAAAGTATATTTTATTCTATATACTAGGGTTATCTGTCATATTGTGGTTACTAGATCTAAATATAAGTTAAATGACATATTAGATCTAACATTACGATGTTGAAGAAACCTAATTTGTATTCGTTCTAATCTTGCAATATGTGTAATCTGCCGTTGTTTCCAGATTTGAGATACGATTAACGGCATAATAAAATATTTAATTCTCACAGACAGTTTATTTATATTGCAGATCTTTTGAAAACCCAACTTTCTATTCCGAAAGAGTCACCTGGCCATCCACCAGGCCTTGGAGCGCAGCCAGGAGTCATGGAGTCCGCTTTCTCCAGCACAACAAACTCAAGTGGGCGCCCGCTTACTGCCGCTGGTAAGAAGGAGTATTCATGTGCGCAGTGCCCGTACTCGTGCAATCGGAAAGCATCCTTAAGAGTTCACGCGTTAATTCATCCTAGGGTGAATATTAAATCAAGTCTAAAAAGTCATCAGGTTACACATTCTGTTGAGAAACTGTTTTCGTGTCCGCAGTGCGACTTTTCTAGCAGTCGTAAATCATATTTTAAAAATCATCAGCTAACGCATTCAGGAAAGAAATTATTTTCGTGTTCACAGTGCGACTTTTCGACCAATCATAAAGCAAATATAAAAACTCATCAGCTTACGCATACTGGAGAGAAACGGTTTTCGTGTTCACAGTGCGACTATTTGTGCAATTATAAATCAAGTTTAAAAAGTCATCAATTTACGCATTCTGGAGAGAAACCTTTTTCGTGTTCACAATGCGAATATTCGAGCTATTATAAATCAAGTCTAAGATATCATCAGTTTACACATTCCGGAGAGAAATTGTTTATGTGTTCACAGTGCGACTATTCGTGCAATTATAAATCAAATCTTAAAGCTCATTTGCTTACGCATTCTGGAGAGAAATTGTTTTCGTGTTCACAGTGCCACTTTTCATCTATTCAAAAATCAAATTTAAAAATTCATCAACTTACTCATTCTGGAGAGAAACTGTTTTCGTGTTCACAATGCGACTATTCGTGCTTTCAAAAATCATTATTAAACCGTCATCAACTTAAGCATTCTGCAGAAAAACTGTTTTCGTGTTCACAGTGCGACTATTCGTGCAATCAAAAATTAAGTTTAAAAAGTCATCAACTTACGCATTCCGGAGTGAAATTGTTTTCGTGTTCACAGTGCAACTTTTCGAGTAATTATAAATCATGTCTAAAAATTCATCTGCTTAAGCATTCTGGGGAGAAACTGTTTTCGTGTTCACAGTGCGACTATTCGTGCAATTATAAATCAAATCTAAAAAGTCATCAGCTTAAGCATACTGGAGAGAAACTGTTTTCGTGTTGGCAGTGCGACTTTTCGTGCAATTATAAAACAAATCTAAAAACTCATCTGCTTACGCATTCTGGAGAGAAACTGTTTTCGTGTTCACAGTGCGACTATTCATGCAATCATAAATTTAGTTTAAAAAGTCATCAACTTACGCATTCTGGAGAGAAACCTTATTCGTGTTCACAGTGCGACTTTTCGAGCAATCATAAATCAAGTCTTAAATCTCATCAGCTTACACATTCTGGAGAGAAATTATTTACTTGTTCACAGTGCGACTATTCGACCAATTATAAATTAAAACTAAAAACTCATCTGTTTATGCATTCCGGAGTGAAATTGTTTTCGTGTTCACAGTGCGACTTTTCGTGCAATTATAAAACAAATCTAAAAACTCATCTGCTTACGCATTCTGGAGAGAAACTGTTTTCGTGTTCACAGTGCGACTATTCGTGCATTCAAAAATCAACTTTAAAAAGTCATCAACTTACGCATTCTGGAGAGAAACTGTTTTCGTGTTCACAGTGCGACTATTCGTGCATTCAAAAATCAACTTTAAAAAGTCATCAGCTTACGCATTCTGCAGATAAACCGTTTTCTTGTGCGCATTGTTCGTACAAGTGCAATCGGAAAATTTACTTAAAAAAACACGTGTTAATACATACTTGAGAAAAACTGTTAGTGCAATAGTGCAGTTATTCGTACAATCATAAATCAACTCTTAAAATTCATTAGCTTACGCATTCAGAAAAGAAACTGTTTGCGTGTTCACAGTGCAATTTATAATGCGTTAATAAATCAAATCTTAAAAGACATATACTTATGCATGTGAAGAAGTGAAGTTTCCATAAAACAATGAGAGAAAGGATAATATAAATATATATTTATTTTTTTTAATTTTTGTCTAGTTTGGTCTGACTGCATATTTTCAAAAATTTTGTGATCAACAAAAACTATCTTTGTATAATAGAGTATGCTTTATTTTTTATAAAATTTCCGTAGCTCCCAGTTTATTTTACTAAAATAGTTGTTACTCATTGAGGGATTTAAAGGGTGGTGTAATAAAATTTTACAGACTTGATTTTTTATGCCGAGGGGCCATGATACAAAATAGAAGCTATCTGTGGCATTGATTTTTTATCTAAACACATAGTTTATCGTGTGATTTTGTTGTAGTGTAAAAAAAAGGATCCAAGTTCTTGTGATTACGTTTTATATTATATTATACGAAAATATTATCTACACTTAGGTAAAATGTTTAGTTAGGTTGTTAAGCGACATTAAAATTAGATTTTTTTTAAAAATATTTCTTATTTTTCTTTTGTAAAATGTTGTACTTCCATTAAAGTAATTCATATAAAATTTTATAAATATATCCGCTGAGTAATGAATTGATTAAACTCTCTGAATACAATAATAACGAAATCGCCGCATTTAAATTTTAAACATCTGATTTATGTTCCTTGCCTAAGTATGCACTCATTATACGTATGCATATATGTAGCTACACCCACTTAGTTTCTCCAGTAGAAAAAAATCAACATCTATACGACCTATAGGCGCGCGTCCGAGAATTCACCGGTTTACGATCTTTTCCGGTCATTTCTTGTAAAGTGTATCAGTCGCGATAAAACGATTTATTTCGAGAATAATCTTTAACAGTTGTAATATTGATATCTATGTGAGATAATAATTTACTCGGCATGTCACAGTGAACTTTTCCAAAATCTCAAAGTAGTGACCTCAATCTATCTCGTTTGTAATATACAAAACCGGATAAGAATTTTGCCATAATAGATTATCAAGAAATTTCACATTCGTTTGAACAAATTTGACGCCTCTTTGTGCATCGCCATTAACACCTAGATTTTAGATACATTTTATACTCGCCTAACTGCTCTGGAAGACCTCGCATCCACCAAGAAGTCATCCCCTACGCCTTCCATCAGCTTCATCCAGGAAGATCGCCTCTGCCCACCTGACGATTCCAGGCTGCGCGTGTCATTAGATACACCGTCACCATGTTCCTCATTTAAAACTAAGGTTCCGTGAGCACTCCAGTGTTCTGCATTTACATAAACCTACAACTCTTCGAAATTAATATTGTGAACATTCCCGCTCTCGCGAAAGTGATCTCTCCAGTTTTCTTCGTTAGAAACTTGACAATGTAAAGTTATCCTCGACCACCGTTTAGATTATATTAACCACGAATTACTCCATCAAACGTTATTTGTCTTATAATACCTTTCATTTCTATCTTAAATATTGGATGTCTATAACTATTTGTCACTTTACCTTTCCATAACATTTTATTATTAAGATTATTTATAAACCGGACCACTCACCAACAGGCAAGTTCTGATCGAACTTGCCCACATAATAAAACCATTCCCGACCAGTTCTAGTTCAACAAACATCTCGTTCCGTTACTTCTCGATAGGCCAAGTCACAACTTACCAGAATAATTAAACTCGGTCGAGTATGATCTTAATATCCGTTCGGTGTCTCCGCAGTCTCCATGTACAGAATTAATCTTGTATAAATCAGTCATCGATTATGAGAAGTTAAAAAAAGAAAGTTATCACTCTCTAGACACATTACAGTTTGTCAAGTGTGATGTGACGGCCTCAATACCGCACACGCAGAAGCACCAAGTCATTATATTGTATTTTGAAATTGCGATGTGTGATCTTCCCATGTAAACTTTTTATCTTATTTTTCGCCACCACAACATTTCACTTTTATATTATCTTTGTTCTGTTTATAACTTTTTAACTGAATATATGTCATTCCGTACCAAATGTACATAAACCTTTTATTTCGATACCCTGACCATAAAAGCATATATTGAGTCGAACCTCGAGCGAACCTTGAGACGAAAGAGAAGTGTACTATCCACAGAGCTGGCAACCATCAACATCCATTTTCAGTTTCAAAGGTAAGGTCTTGGTGAACCTGAGCAAGGTCTGTCTACTGTTAATAACTGTATCTGTATTCTTCACATTTTTTACATAACACCCAAAAGCTTTCGTTACAATAAATAAACTACTATACTATAAATTCACCGAAATATCGCATATCAGGTACACGCAGCTTGCACATTTTCGACTTATATTTTCACTCCTAAATATTGCACATTAGGTGTGTTTTACCCACTATATTAATTTTTCACAATATTAAAACTCTCATAAAGAAATAATGGGCCGTCCCTAGTGATGAGCTAAACCAGTATTTTAAATGTGATCGTGACTCAGATTCTGAGATTTATGTTCGCTTGTAATCTTAACATTTATGATTAGCAGCTGATTATTTGTAAATCGGCGAGCAATCACTGGTACGCTGAACACTAGACCTTCGTCGTTCACCGAGGAACCACAACATGCACACCGCAGGGCACTCTTGGCTATTCACTGGAGCTGTACAACCTTCTAGCCATTCTGCTTGTCCTCATTTTCAGGAATCGAGAAGATCTACTGTCGTCAAATGTCCCACTACCGGTAATTTCTAAACAATTGCACCGAGATCCCGAAATAATTCTAATTCAAAACAACGCTGACGTACTGAAGTCCACCATACTGTCGTATGTGGAAATAAAACATTTGTTTTTATTCTATTTGTTTAATTTGCTGCAGACATGTATCACCTTGTAGGGATGTCATTTTGGTTGAACATAATTACTACCTAGAAGTCTCTTGCCTTATTATAGTACAAAATAATATATTCTACATATTTCTGGTTCCGGCACTTTTGGCACGTCTTTCGAATCGGTCGCAACTCACGATATTGATACATTGACACAAATTTTCTGAATTTCAAAGTATAGCCAAAGCCATTTTTTTTCCTCCTTCCTGAGATGACCCCATTTAACTCCATTATTTACATATACTCTTACAATTATCCATTTTAAGTTAGCTTATCTGTGGATTTATACTATTAAAATTCTTTAATTATTTTTTTTAAATTGTCACATCCGGGAATGTGGAGTACATCATTATCGAATATAATATACAATTTTATTAAATTAACTAAACGAGAATAAAAAAACATTAGGTCAAATTCTTAATCTAACTCATGGTCTACTTAATTCTAATCTTAACTTAATCGTACATCTACCTTAATTATTCCGTCGGATACTGCTGGGGGCAATGTCCGGACCGCGATGTTACGGAAGTGGACGGACGGGGCTTGATCGCCGTCGCTGCTGCGGTGGTCGGCTGCCATTGCCGACCCGTCTTCATGGGCGGCGGTGCCATCTCTTTCTGTAGTCTGCGCCACTGGCAACAGATAGCTTAGGTGCCAGCTGGATCGGGCGCCTCTAGGCTCGTTCTGCCTTCTCTCGTCCTGTTACCGGCCGGTCTCGGCCGCTGGTCACCAACCGTCCGATGATTGACGGTGGCTCCTCACTCGAATTTTCAACTTCAATTGTCCCCCTTGTCTTCCGTGTTCCACGTTCTTCTTTATCTCAGATCTTGTTCTCATGCTGGCCAATCTCGAGCGCTGGTCGCCAGCCGTCCGATAGATGATAGTGGAGTAGAATCTTCAACTCTCCTTACGAGAGTATTAAACTTTTTTTCTAAGTCCGACTGATTTTAAGTCTTGAGTCCTAAGTAAAAACTCTTCTAAACTGTGTTTTCTCAATTGTTTCTTCTCAACTGTCTTCTTCATCGCCGCGTTCGGCCTTTTAAGGACCTCAGGGCGTGTCCTCAACATGTCGCTTAGACGGTCCACCCCTAAAACTATGATTGGGTGCTCTCTTTTCTAGAAACAGAAGGATTTTACGGCTTAGGATTACGAATTAGCTGGGAAATTCCTTGTATTAATGAATATTTGAGATCTCCTGTACGAGATCCGAAACCCTTTATTCGACTGGCTAATTGCGGCCGTCCCGGCATTATATTAATATCCGAAAGGTACGTCACCGATAGTATACAATGAAGATTAAATGCATTTCTTGGGGTTGGACCGTCATAAAATGTCCCTTAGATCTCCCGAGAAAGCAAACATGTTCATTTAATCTTAATTGGTTACACGGCCCTCTTACCCATGCAAATCCCTTAAGGAATGCACCGCGTTCGGATTAGCCGTTGAGGGCTCCTTTCTTTCTAGTAATATGGGGAAATTTGCGTCATCTTAATCGCCGGGCACATCACATATAACAATATTCATTTATTACAACAATGTATTTACAGTAATTTACTATTTGTTATGTCAGACATAGACTGATAACTATTTCGAAGTGGCGTTGGAAAAGAGCCCGTTCTCCCAGTGACGGCCTTTCATAACTATAGTTCCCCCACCACTAATACACACACGCACACACACATGTCCGAAGAGACGTTTCTCACAATAGTGATGAGAAAAAATGCTTCTCTTGATTCACGGGTGTTATTGTGATTGGTAGTCGATCGGTGATTAAAAACTGTGACTGTGATTACAGATTAATTACTGACGCGCACGCGCCGAACGATTTCATAACACATGAAATAATTTAAAAAAATATTTTTCGCATATTAATTTCTATTTTTTAATCTTCATTTACGTAACTAACATATTTTAGCATAAATAAATATTGTATATACTATATTATTGAATGTCTTCACAAAGATAATGAAAAGGCCTAATAAAATGTAGCGATAATTAAATATTAGAAAGTTAATGTAAATACACCCACACCGCCCATTTTAAAATTACTTAAAATTATACGAGTAAATTTGAATTAACAATGTGAGTTAAGTACTAAATTTTTTTTTTAAATAATTGTTTTTTTTTATTTTTAAAACTAGATTTTTTAAAAATAGATTCTGGTAAAGAAACAATAATACACGTTTTTAGTTAGTATTGACGGGCTGTAGAAGAAAATGGTATTTTTCTAAACCGGTAGATGTATTTAAACTCAATTCAGTGGTTAATAAAACAAAGGTAATAAATAAAAATATTTAATTATTATTATATTTCTATTTGCAGATTAGGTTAGGTTAATTATTTATAAATACTTTATTACTTTTATGATAGGTTAGGATTTGTTATTTTATTAGAATAACATTTATATTTTTAGGATTATTTATGATTATGATGACTTTTTTCATTTACTATTTGTTGAGTAAAAGCATAGATGCCGGAAGAAACAGGATATTCGGAAAGAGGTTTGCACTCACCACGATCCAGTTTTTCTGGCACCTCCAAGGTGGACAGTAAATTTATGTTTTATCACGATCTTCGTTCAGGGGTCCTAGTCCTTCAGATTGCAGTGGATTAGAAGCGACGTCTCAATTTAATATTGTACTCCGATTTATTAATTACAGTACCGGTTCAGGGTCGCCGTTTTACTGACTACGCGGCGTGCCGAGTGAGGAAAGGGAGGGGAGGTGGAAGACACAGTAAACTATATTAGTTCAAGAATAAATATATGTCCCAAACATTATTAAATGCATGCGTTTGATTAAACGCATGCGTTTGATTAAACGCACCTGTAAAATTTGTTTTATTGTCTATGGTTCACGTATTCATTCTTTTCTCACTTATGGCCAACGTACATTGCACCATTTATTTTCTATGGCCTCAACTGTCTAATATACCCTGAAAAAGAGAAAATTTTAAGTGTAATAGCATTCTTAATAATTGCGCGCGCTATAATTTGACTTTATTTATATAATCAGGGCACTGAACTTATCGGGGAAAATTTTTTTATAAGAATCAGAGCAATCGATGATATTGAGACTCAAATAATGTTGTGTGGTGACATTTCAATACGACCTCAACGATTTTGTAATGTGGAGTTGCACCTTATATTCGATAATAATGTAATCCACATTCCCGGATGTGACAATTTAAAAAAAAAATTAATTAAAGAATTTTATTAGTAGTAATCCACAGATAAGCTAACTTAAAATTTGTAATTGTAAGAGTATATGTAAATATAGGAGTTAAATGCGGTAATCTCAGGAAGGAGGAAAAAAATGGTTTTGGCTATACTTTGAAATTCTTCAATTATTTGGAGACGTGGGAAGGAATATTTCAAACACTCATGTACAACTCCGAATAGCATCTAGGTTACAAAAAAATTTAAATGTGTAATAGTAAATAAAGGAGTTAAATAGGGTCATCACAGGAAGGAGGAAAAAAATAGTTTTGGCTATACTTTGAAATTCTGAATTTATTAGGAGACGTACGGGCGAAATATTTCAAACACAAGTGTACTTCACACAATAGCATCTAGGTAACCAATAAAAAATAATTTGTAAATGTAAATATAGGAGTTAAATGCGGTCATTTCAGGGAGAAGGTAAAAAATGGGTCTTGCTATACTTTGAAATTCTGAAGTTATTTGGACAGACGAAATATTTCTAACACTCGTGTATTACACCTAATAGCATCGGAAATTCAAAAAAAAAAATTAACTTTTAGTTGTAAATATAGGAGTTGAATGCGGTCATCTCAGGGAGGAGGAAAACAATGGTTTTGGCTACACTTTGAAATTCAGAAAATGTGTGTCAATGTGTCAATATCATGGGTTGCGCCGATTTGAAACACGTGCCAAAATTGTGTTTTACGAATTCGGAACAAATAATATGTAGAATATATTATTTTATACTATAATAAGCCAAGAGACTTCTAGGTAGTAATTATGTTCAACCAAAATGACATCCCTACAAGGTGATACATGTCTGCAGCAAATTAAACAAATAGAATAAAAACAAATGTTTTATTTCCACATACGACAGTATGGTGGACTTCAGTACGTCAGCGTTGTTTTGAATTAGAATTATTTCGGAATCTCGGTACAATCGTAAATAATTGTTTAGAGATTACCAGTAGTGGAACATTTGACGACAGTAGATCTTCTCGGTGTGCAAGTTGCGTGTACCTGATATGCGATTATTTCAGTGAATTTATAGTATAGTAGTTTATTTATTGTAACGAAAGCTTTTGAGTGTTATGTAAAAAATGGGAAGAATACAGATACAGTTATTAACAGTGGAAAGACCTCGCTTAGGTTCACCAAGACCTACCTTTGAAGTTGAAGTTGGTTGGTAATGGTTGCCAGCTCTCCGGATAGTACACTTCTCTTTCGTCTCAAGGTTCGCTCGAGGTTCGACTCAATATATGCTTTGATGGTCAGGGAATCGAAATTAAAGGTTTATGTACATTTGGTACGGAATGACATATATTCAGTTATAAAGTTATGAACAGAACAATGACAATATAAAAGTGAAATGTTGTTGTGACGAAAAATAAGAAAAAAAGTTTACATGGGAAGATCACATATCGCAATTTCAAAATACAACAGATTGACTTTGTGCTTCTGCGTGTGCGGTATTAAGGCCGTCACATCACACTTGACAAATTATAATGTATCTAGACAGAGTGATAACATTCTTTTTTTAACTTCTAATTATCAATGACTAATTTATACAAGATTAATTCTGTACACGGAGACTGCGGAGACACCGAACGGATATTAAGATCATACTCGACCGAGTCTAATTATTCTGGTAAGTTGTGGCTTGGACTATCGAGAAGTAACGGAACGAGATGTTTGTTTAACTAGAACTGGTCGGGAATGGTTTTATTATGTGGGCAAGTTCGATCAGAACTTGCCTGTTGGTGAGTGCTCCGGTTTATAAATAATCTTAATAATAAAATGTTATGGAAATGTAAAGTGACAAATAGTTATAGACATGCAATATTTAAGATAGAAATGAAAGGTATTACAAGACAAATAACATTTCATGGAGTAATTCGTGGTTATTATAATCTATACGGTAGTCGAGGATAACTCTACATTGTCAAGTTTCCAACGAAGAAAACTGGAGAGATCACTTTCGCGAGAGCGGGAATGTTCACAATATTAATTTCGAAGAGTTGTAGGTTTATGTAAATGCGGAACACTGGAGGGCGCACGGTACTTTAATTTTAAATGAGGAACATGGTGACGGTGTATCTAATGACACGCGCAGCCTGGAATCGTCAGGTGGGCAGAGGCGATCTTCCTGGATGAAGCTAATGGAAGGCGTAGGGGATGACTTCTTGGTGGATGCGAGATCTTCCGGAGCAGTAAGGCGATGGAGAAAGTGGTATAAAATGTATCTAGAATCTAGGTGTTATTGGCGATGCACAAAGAGGCGTCAAATTCATTCAAACGAAAGTAAAATTTCTTGATAAATATTATGGCAAAATTCTTATCCGGTTTTGTATATTACAAACGAGATAGATTGAGGTCACTACTTTGAGATTTTGGAAAAGTTCACTGTGACATGCCGAGTAAATTATTATCTCACATAAATATCAATAGTACAACTGTTAAAGATTATTCTCGAATTAAATCGTTTTACCGCGACTGATACTATTTACAAGAAATGACCGTAAAAGATCGTAAACCGGTGAATTCTCGGACGCGCGCCTATAGGTTGTATAGATGTTGATTTTTTTTTTACTGGAGAAACTAAGTGGGGGTAGCTACATATATGCATACGTATCATGAGTGCATACTTAGGTAAGCAATATTAATCAGATGTTTAATATTAAAATGCGGCCATTACGTTATTATTGTATTCAGAGAGTTTAATCAATGCATTAATCAGCGAATAAATTTATAAAATTTTATATGAATTACTTTAATGGAAGTCCAACATTTTACAAAAGATAAATAATAAATATTTAAAAAAATAATCTAATTTTAATGTCGCTTAACAACCTAACTAAACATTTTACCTAAGTGTAAATAATATTTTCGTATAATATAATATAAAACGTAATCAAAAGAACTTGGATCCTTTTTTTTACACTACAACAAAATCACACTATAAACTATGTGTTTAGATAAAAAATCAATGCCACAGATAGCTTCTATTTTGTATCATGGCCCCTCGGCATAAAAAATTAAGTCTGTAAAATTTTATTACATCACCCTTTAAGCGTATGTAAATATGCACTCATACCAAACTAGACAAAAATTAAAAAAAAAAAAAATATATATATATATATATATCAATATAAATATATATATATATATATTACCCTTTGTCTTATTGTTTTGTGGAAACTTCACTTCTTCCCATGCATAAGCACATGTTTATTTAGATTTGATTTATAATTGCACGAATAGTGGCACTGTGAACACGAAAACAGTTTCTCCAGTATGTATAAGAATATGATTTTTAGGATTTGATTTATTAACGCACTGTATAATTGCACTGTGAACACGCAATAAGATTCTTTCTTGAATGCATAAGCTAATGAATTTTATGAGTTGATTTATGATTGTTCAAATAACTACACTATGAAAACGAAAACACTTTTTCTCTAGTATGTATTAACACGTGTTTTCTTAAGGCATTTTTCTGATTGCACTTGTAAGAACAATGCGCACATGAAAACAGTTTCTCAACAGAATGCGTAAGTTGATGACTTTTTAAACTTGATTTATAATTGCACGAATATTCGCACTGTGAACAAGAAAATAGTTTCTCTCCAGAATGCTTAAGCAGATGACTTTTAAAACTTGATTTATAATTGCACGAATAGTCGCACTGTGAACAAGAAAACAGTTTCTCTTCAGAATGCGTAAGCAGATGATTTTTTAAATTTGATTTTTGAAAGCACGAATAGTGACACTGTGAACATGAAAACAGTTTCTCTCCAGAATGGATAAGCAGATGTGTTTTTAGAGCTGATTTTTAATTGCACGAATAGTCACACTGTGAACACGAAAGATGTTTCCCTCCAGAATGCGTAAGTTGATGACTTTTTAAACTTGATTTATAATTGCACGAATATTCGCACTGTGAACAAGAAAACAGTTTCTCTCCAGAATGCTTAAGCAGATGACTTTTAAAACTTGATTTATAATTGCACGAATAGTCGCACTGTAAACAAGAAAACAGTTTCTCTTCAGAATGCGTAAGCAGATGACTTTTAAAACTTGATTTTTGAAAGCACGAATAGTCGCACTGTGAACATGAAAACAGTTTCTCTCCAGAATGCATAAGCAGATGTGTTTTTAGAGCTGATTTTTGATTGCACGAATAGTCACACTGTGAACACGAAAGATGTTTCTCTCCAGAATGCGTAAGTTGATGACTTTTTAAACATGATTTATAATTGGACGAATAGTCACACTGTGAACAAGAAAACAGTTTCTCTTCAGAATGCGTAAGCAGATGATTTTTTAAATTTGATTTTTGAAAGCACGAATAGTGACACTGTGAACATGAAAACAGTGTCTCTCCAAAGTGCATAAGCAGATGAGTTTTTAGATATGATTTACGATTGCTCGAAAAGTTGCACTGGGAACACGAAAACAGTTTCTCTCCAGAATGCGTAAGCTGATGACGTTTTAGAGTTGATTTACAATTGCCCAAATAGTCGCACTGTGAACACGAAAATGGTTTCTCTCCAGAATGCGTACGCTGATGAGTTTTCATATGTGATTTATAATTGCTCGAATAGCCGCACTGCGAACACGCAAACAGTTTCTCTCCAGAATGCGTAACCTGATGAGTTTTGATATATGATTTATAATGGCTCGTAAAGTCGCACAGTGAACACGAAAACAGTTTCTCTCCAGAATGCGTACGCTGATGACTTTTGATATTTGATTTATAATTGCTGGAATAGTTGCACTGTGAACATGAAAAAGGTTTCTCTCCAGAATGCGTAAGCTGATGACGTTTTAGAGTTGATTTCTGATTGCTCGAATAGTCGCACTGTGTACAGGAAAACGGTTTCTCTCCAGAATGCCTAACCTGATGACTTACTAGACTTGATTTATGTTTGCTCGAAAAGTCGCATTGTGAACACGAAAACAATTTCACAGCAGAATGCCTTAAATAATGTAATTTTAGATTTGATTTATAATTGCTGGAATAGTTGCACTGTGAACATGAAAAAGGTTTCTCTCCAGAATGCGTAAGCTGATGACATTTTAGAGTTGATTTACGATAGCACGAATAGTCGCACTGTAAACACGAAAATAGTTGCATTCCAGAACACGTACGCTGATGACGTTTCCGAATTGATTTATTATTGCACAGTTTCTCCCCGAGATGTGTTAACGCGTGAACTTTTAAGGACGCTTCCCGATTGCATGAGTACGGGCATTGCGCGCACGTATACTCTTTCTTACCAGCGGCAGTCAGCGGGCGCCTACTCGAGGGTGTTATGGCGGAGAAAGCGGACTCCGGTGCTGGATGCGCTCCAAGGCCGGGCGGATGGCCAGGTGGGTCTGCCGAAATATAATCTTGTGATTTCAAAAGATCTGCAATATAAATAAACTATTTGTGAGAATTAAATATTTTAATATACGTATAATCGTATCTCAAATCGTGGCAAACGGCAGATTACACATATTGCGAGATTAGAACGAATAACAATTAGGTTCTAATACCGTAATGAGAAGTTCTCACCGGTGCGTTGGTCGGCCCTCCTGGAGTACTCCGAGCACTCCTCCTTGACGTCGGGGAGCGATATGTCTATATCAGTGTGGGGCGCCCCACCGCCTGCTCCCTCATCACCGCTCTCGGCTGGAGACCCTGGCTCAGGATTCACGGCAGCACCATCTGAATCGGCACGGTCCATGCTTCTAGTAGCTTGCAACGAGATGCAGTGAACAAATGCCGATTATAAAATGGTGGACAATCATAGACAAAAGCTTTTCATAAACAAATTATCATATTTATTTCTTCGGTGGGTCCTGGGTATTGCGGCTTTCTTAAACAGAAATAGAAGCAGAATAAAATAATGTACACCTGGGTTGCAGTACGATGAAAGACGGGATCCTTCCGTCGAACTAATATAATGCATTGAGCACGCTTGTGCAACCTATATCTGCATGTTCTGCATTTATGAAGTGATCCTTTGATTACGAATGCAATTATTCAGATGCTATGTGTTCTTGATAGTGATGAGATGATGCTACTCTTGACTCACGGGTGTTATTGTGATTGGTATTCGATCAGTGATTGAAAACTCTGACTGTGATATCAGATTCATTACTAAATGCGCACGCGCCGAACCGTTTCACAATACACGCTATAAATAATAAACACTATTTTATGCATATTAATTTTTATTATCTAAACTTCATTTGTGTAAAAAAATATTCTTGCGCAAATAATAATTAATATACTAGACTGCCCGGTAGCAGACGTATCCTGCAGAGACGCAGTACTCTGTTATCAATTTGTAGAAAGAAAAAAAAAATTCAACACACTTTATAAGACTATAAGAAGCGTTTTGATAGGAAAATAAAAAGAAGAAGATGAAATGTTTCATGTTTTTAAATACATGAAATATTCACCAATTGACAGAATTTTTTTAAAAATAAAATCGCACTTAAACTAACCAATATAATAAAAAAAAAACCCAGTGTTCATATAAATTCATAAATAGAGCTATAATAATATATAAACTCCTGTTGTATACTAAAAACTAACGCCAATGCTATTTTAATAGCAGCCAACAGGCGTTTCTCATTTATACTCGTAATTTTTAAAATTTTATTTTTAAAACTAGGTTTTCTACATAAAAACGACATGACAAACACTTGCAAGATAGAAACAGTACACTTTTGTCATTCTCCAGAAGGTTTAAAAACATACGTATTAATCTAAAACTCACAGACAAAATCATAATGTGTCCACGGGATATCTCTTTAATTCAAATTATTAGCTGTGCTTTACACCTATTGCCAACCCACAGGCGTATTTATTTATATCCATTTAAATAAATAATGATCTTAGAATCGACGTTTCTCGATAAATAATACAAACAATATGTTTAATAGAACTTGAAAGACGCAAAACACTATTTTCAAAATATTCATAATATTTTGAATTTAAAAATAATAATAAACATACTGGACATATTTGCTCAATACAAGTCAAGAGGCAGCATTCCATTTATCTGCACTGGGCGGCGTACTATCCTCTACGTCGTTTGTGAAAATCAAAGGTGGCGATTTAAACGATGATGATGATGTTGATTTTTAACGTGTAAATAATAATAAAAAAACACTATTATCGATAAAAGTTTAAAAAAAAAACAAATTTCTACAGCCGGCCGACCATGAAGAAAACATCGCGGAAAAATTTCAATTTGAAAATTGACTTTTTAATCCTTTTGAAATTTCAAAATCTTTAACCACACCTCGTGCGCTATATTTCAAAAAATTGTTTCCGTAAAAAAAAAAATTTAAAATTAATTCATAAATATTTTATTGAGTATTTTAACATTCAAAAATATTTTCCACCCTTTCGAGGAAAGTAAATTATATTTATTAATACAGATTAACGGTAGAAAATCTGAAAATACTATTTTGTTCGATATATTGTAAAATAATATTTGCGTTTCTAAAATTATTTAATATAAATCGATTATTAACTCAAACGGCATGTATAGTGACATCTATGCTTAAAAGTTGTAATACATCGTAATACTTACCATCACGCCGTTTCCCCGTGGGGGTAGGCAGAGAGGATAGAGCGCTACACTCTTCTGTCCTGACACACAATTCTCGCCTCATCCACATTCATACATCTCGTCATACAAGCTCGCCGATTGTTGAGGCTTCTAACAGAACCATCCTCCATTATCTGGTTTATCTGGCCGTGCCAAGTCTTCCGCGGACGTCCTGTATTTCTGGTTCCATCAACACTACATCATCGTAATACATCGCGCTAAATTTAATTTTTCAATTTCGATTTTTATTCATATCATTTATGAAATTTTTGAAAACTCTATATGACGCCGTAAATTAAAAAAAGTAGTTTCCGTAAATAAAATTAATTAAATTCTAACAAAATATCGCAATACTCTGCGGTAAAAGATTGCCAATAATATGCCTAGAGAAAAATGTACATGTCGAAAAATAACAATATCAATATTTAAATAAAAATACTCTTTTTAATTCGGATTTGGCAAATATTTCACTTCATGGTGGTCAAATAAACCGATATCCATATTCTTTGATGATTTTTAAAACATCGGTTTATACCGCAAAGTCTGGAGAGATTGATTTTAAACCAAAAAATGTTTAATTTTTTTTGTGAATTTCGACATTTTTGATTAATATTAAAACATAATTTAATAAAAATACTATTTTTAATTCGTGTTGGGTAAATATTATTCGTCAGGGTGCATTAACGTGTAGATACCTCCAATATTACGGTATTTTTAAAAGACCGGTTCATACAGCATATTGTATAGAGATTGTTTTCATATCTAAAAATGTTTGATTTCTCATGTGAAAATCGACATTTGTCATAAATCGCAAAGTTTGTCATCGTTCCGTATGTCAAAAGACAAAAACGGTTGAATTTGTTTCCTCGCGCGGTCGTGAGATTTTTACACTTATCGGGGTAAGTTGTTTTAGTATGTAGGCATTTTATGCGTATCTAGGTAGGTACATACATTTTTTGCAAAAAAAAATACGCGTTTTTCACAATTTAAAGGGGAATTTTAAACGTTAAGAGGTTACAAAAACAATAATAAATTAAAGTCCATTGTGTTGTATGCACAGATGCACTAAAATTATATTTTGGTCGTTTGGTTGCAACATATAATTGATAGCCTTAATTTTTGCGGGTTTCCAACTTTCCAGAAATACTAGAATTATTTTACCGTATTACTATCGAAATACATAAAATCTTACATATTTATTTAAAGCTGGTAGATCAGAACTGATCATGAACCTACACGAGTCGCACGGCCGTACACTATTATTAGTTCATCAATATATTAGTATAATGTAAGGCATTTAGTATCTAACATAGAGATTAGATATAGATAGAATCAACTGCTCACCAGCTCGCTGGTCGGCCCTCCTGGAGTACTCCGAGCACTCCTGCTTGATGTCAGGGTGCCATATGTCCGTATCCGTGTAGGGCGCTCCCTCGCCGCTCTCGGCTGCAGATCCCTCGCATGGCTGTACACCCCCTATGGTGTCGTTCCTGGAACCTATTTCTGAAATCAGAAACAATCTGATATACCACAGCTGGTGAGCTGCCCGTCTCCCGGGCTCGGCTCCATGTCACCCCGGGGTGGCGACCAGGCGTACTGCTCCTCCAGCAATAAATTTCCGCATAATTATTACTAAAATTTCGCTCATTTCAAAGATTGCTAAATTCACAGAATATTTTTATCTAAATTATGGCAACTATCGAAAAAAGACTAGCGCACGTTATCTATGATTTAAAAGCCATAGAAGATACACAGATTATTACCTGTCAAACTAGTAATATTAGCGCAAAAAAATTTGAGGTTATAAAGAAATATTAAAGTACTTCTGATTATTAAAATCAGAAAGAACCTTTATTAAAGAACGCTGTACACCATTCATGCTCATCAAGAATGGAGCAACTCCTCACCAGTATCTTGGTCGGCCCTCCTGGAGTACTACGAGCACTCCTTGACGTTGGAGAGCGATATGTCTATATCAGTGTAGGACGCTCCGCCGTCTTCTTCCTCATCGCCGCTCTCGGGTGGAAACCCTGGCTCGGGCTTCTCGGCAGCACCAACTGAGTCAGCACGGTCCATGCTTCTAGCAGCTTGCAACGACATGCGGTGAACAAATGCATAGAACAAATGGCGGTTATAAAATGGTTGCTAACCATAGACACGAGCAATCCATAAATAAATTATTATATTTAATTCTTCGGTAGGTCCTGTGCATTGCGTCTTTCTTAAAAAGAAATAGGAGAAGAACAAAGTAATATATACCTGGGTGTAATATGAATGAAAGATGGGATGAATGCAGAACGTGCTGATAAAGCGTGCTCAATGCATCGTTTAAGTTCGTAGGAAGCATCCCATCTTTCACTCATCATGCAACCCAGGTATGATACCCCCAGAAAAATCCACACGCATGAGAGAGAGTCGAGAGATGCGTATCAGCTCCCGATCGCTCATAAGAACGATACCCTGCGCTCTAAAAGAAGTTCGCTTCGCGACTCATTCGTCAGGTATCACCCTTTCATCAGTACCATGGCTATAGGAAGAGTGAGGCAGGTGAATATGAACACACGATGATGCACAAACTATACATTTATTGAATACACAAATACTTATAACTAACTTAATCTAAGACTAACTCTACCTCGGGTCATCTTGCGATTTTCTTCGGATCTTCTGGCCGGCGAAGTGATATCGTGATCACCCGGCGTGGGCGGCTACCTGCTGGCTCCACGGCTGCTCCGGCGACAGGCTATCAGACTGGTTGCTCTGAACGGGCGGGGCGGCTGCTCCTGGATAGCATGCGGTGAACTGCTCCTGTGTGCTTTCGACTGCGTTTCGGTAACTTCTCTCCGTGCAACTTCGTCTCCCGGACCTTGTCTCCGACTTACTCTTCTGGATCTCGTTTTGACAACTGTCGGTTACGACTTCTTCAGCCTATCACTTCCTTCTGTAACTCCGATCCTCTCAGACCTCGTGTCCGATTCACTACTCCGGGCCTCGTTTCGGCAACTCCCTCTGTTTCTCACTCTCTTTTCGACTGACTTTACGACTGACTGATTTTCAACTGCGCTTACGACTGACTTTCAACTCATCTTACGACTGTACGACTGATTTTCAACTCCATCTCCGGGTCGTGTGTAGGCCATTTTTATCCTTCAATAGTGGGGTGTCTCCCATCTGTCGATCCGCCCTCTTTCCATCATGGGACGGGCCACCGTCCCATTGGTCCATTCGCTTCTTCTGGAGGCCACGCCCGATCCGAATCCGAACTGACTCCCCCTTCGTCTTATCGCTGACTAAAATTAATCTTATATTCTAATTATTTACACTTAAGTCAATTTAGTTATTTATTTATTTCTTACGCTACTTTACAGAACCTTATATCTAGTTACATATACTATTTAATTATTAGTATCCTTCTTAATACTTAGCCCACAATGATCGATTGTCATATACGTTAAGCAATTTAGATTCGTACTCATCGCTTCAAAATCATATTCATATTAATTATTATATTCTAGTGATTAAACTAAACACTGAATTGGCGGGAATGTTATTTCTTTCAATTTTAGAGCATTGCATTACATTTCGAGCCATGTGGTTCGTCCAACGCTGTATTAAAGGAGCAGATTGCACAAAGAAACGGCGTCTTTTGTTCTAGTCACGTCTCGACCCTGAACGTTACCTAACGGACACGTAACGGTGCATTTCCTATTTTCGCCAGTACAACGGGTCCAGCTTTAATGGCCCTACGACCTTCGGTTATATCCTTCGGCAGGATGCGTCTCCTCGAAACAATGCGCACCCTTAGAGGTCTGCTATCGTTTCTCACGAAACCTTAATTATCCCGTTATTTTCAGCCCTCGTCGCTTTTCGTTCATTGCACAACACGTGGGCTGAAGGTCACTACGGTCGCAACTTGCCTTTTGAACGAACCGCTAGGTTCTTTTTTTGTTGAGAGACGTCCGGTCTCGTTTATATGGGTCTGCCGTCAGCGACCTGCATGCATTTGCGAGACGCGATTTCCAGCCTTTATTTTATTTCATTTATTCGGCTAATAAATGTGATAACTTCGCGTCACTTCGGGCTTAGGCATATCAATATCAAATTATTAATAAAGTGCGTTTGATGACACACTTTTGTAAAAAAAAAAAAATCTTTATTGTCTATGGCTCACGTATTACCTAACATTTCTCTTACCTATGGCCAACGTACATTGCAACATCTGTTTTCTATGGCCTCAACTGTCTAACGTACCCTAAAGAAGGGAAAATTTTAAGTGTGATAAAATTCTGAATAATTGCGTGCGCTATAATTTGACTTTATTTATATAACCAGGACACTGAACTAAAATGGTGGAAAAAATTTCATAAAAATCAGAGCAATTGATGATACTGTAAAGTATTCCCCCGGGAGACAGGCAGCTCACCAGTTTTAGTATATCAGATTGTTTCTGATTTTAGAAATAGGTTCCAGCAATGCAGCCAGGGGAGAGGTCGGCAGCCGAGAGCGGCGAGGGGGCACTCCTGGAGGGCCGACCAGCGAGCTAGTGAGCAGCTGATTCTATATATAATAAGATACTAAATGCCTTACACTATACTAATATATTGATGAACTAATAATAGTGTACGGCCGTGCGACTCGTGTAGGTTTCAAACCAGTTGTTCTACTAGTTTTAAATCAATATATAGCATTTTTTTATATTTCATATAGTAATACGGTATAATAATTCTAGTAATTTTTACTATCATGCAGCTGGTCTTGTATGGTAGACTCAAATAATGTTGTGTGGTGACAACATTTCAATCCGAGCTCAACATTCCTCCGTTTTGGTTTTTGTACTGTGAATTTTCACCTTATATTCGATAATGATGTCGTCCACATTCCCGGATATGACAAATTTTTGAAAAATAAATTAATTAAAGGATTTTAATAGTATTAATCCACAGATGTGCTATCTTAAAATGTGTGATTGTAAGAATATATGTAAATACTGGAGTTGAATGTGGCCATCTCAGGAAGGCGGAAAATAACGGTTTTAGCTATCTTTTGAAATTCTTGAATTATTAGGAGACGTGGGAAGGAATATTTCAAACACTCATGTACTACTCCGAATAGCATCTAGGTTACAAAAAAAAAAAAAATGTGTAATAGTAAATAAAGGTGTTAAATGGGGTCATCTCAGGATGGAGGAAATAAAATGGTTTTGGCTACACTTTGAAATTCAGAAAATGTCTGTCAATGTGTCAATATCATGGGTCGTGGCCCATTCGAAACACGTGCCAAAATTGTGTTTTACGGATTCGGAACAAGTAATATGTAGAATATATTATTTTATACTATAATAAGGTAAGAGACTTCTAGGTAGTAATTGTGTTCAACCAAAATGACATCCCTACAAGGTGATACATGTCTGCAGCAAATTAAACAAATAGAATAAAAACAAATGTTTTATTTCCACATACGACAGTATGGTGGACTTCAGTACGTCAGCGTTGTTTTGAATTCGAATTATTTCTGGATCTCGGTGCAATTGTTTAGAAATTACAAGTAGTGGGACATTTGACGACAGTAGATCTTCTCGGTTCTTGAAATGAGGACAGGCAGAATGGCCAGAAGGTTGTACAGCTACAGTGAATAGCCAAGAGTGCCCTGCGGTGTGCGTGTTGTGGTGCATACTCCTCAGTGAACGACGAAGGTCTAGTGTAATAATCAGCTGCTAATCATAAATGTTAAGATCACAAGCGAGCACAAATCTCAGAATCTGAGTCACGATCACATTTAAAATACTGGTTTAGCTCATCACTAGGGACGGCCCAATATTTCTTTATGAGAGTTTTAATATTGTGAAAAATTAATGTAGTGGGTGAAACACACCTAATGTGCAATATTTAGGAGTGAAAAGGCCGTCACATCACACTTGACAAATTGTAATGTGTCTAGAGAGTGATAACTTTCTTTTTTTAACTTCTAATAATCGATGACTGATTTATACAAAATTAATTCTGTACATGGAGACTGCGGAGACACCGAACGGATATTAAGATCATACTCGACCGAGTCTAATTATTCTGGTAAGTTGTGACTTGGCCTATCGAGAAGTAACGGAACGAGATGTTTGTTTAACTAGAACTGGCCGGGAATGGTTTTATTATGTGAGCAAGTTCGATCAGAAGTTGCCTGTTGGTGAGTGCTCCGGTTTATAAATAATCTTAATAATAAAAAGTTATGGAATGGTAAAGTGACAAATAGTTATCGACATCCCATATTTAAGATAGAAATGAAAGGTATTACAAGACAAATAACGTTTGATGGAGTAATTCGTGGTTATTATAATCTATACGATAGTCGAGGATAACTTTACATTGTCAGTTGAGTTTCCAACATAGAAAACTGGAGAGATCACTTTCGTGAGAGCGGGAATGTTCAGAATATTAATTTCGAAGAGTTATAGGTTTATGTAAATGCGGAACACTGAAGGGTGCACGGTACTTTAATTTTAAATGAGGAACATGGTGACGGTGTATCTAATGACACGCGCAGCCTGGAATCGTCAGGTGGGCAGAGGCGATCTTCCTGGATGTAGCTGATGGAAGGCGTAGGAGATGACTTCTTGGTGGGTGCGAGGTCTTCCGGAGCAGTAAGGCGATGGAGAAAGTAGTATAAAATGTATCTAGAATCTAGGTGTTAATGGCCATGCACAAAGAGGCATCAAATTTGTTCAAACGAATGTGAAATTTCTTGATAATCTATTATGGCAAAATTCTTATCCGGTTTTGTATTTTTACAAAAATTTTACAAAAAGTAAATAAGAAATAAAAAATAAAAAATCTAATTTTAATGTCGTTTAACAACCTAACTGTAAACATTTACCTAAGTGTAAAAAATATTTTCGTATAATATAATACAAAACGTAATCAAAATAATTTGCAACCTTTTTTTACACCACAACAAAATCACACGATATAATATGTATTTAGATGAAAAATCAATGCTACAGAGAGCTTCTATTTTGTATCATGGCCCCTCGGCATAAAAACTCGTCTGTAAAATTTTATTATACCACCCTTTAAATCCCTCAATGAGTAACAACTATTTAAGTAAAATAAACCGGGTGCTATGAAAATTGTATAAAAATTAAAGCAAGCTCTATTAATTAATTAAAGGTAGTTTTTGTTGATCCAAAAATTTTTGAAAATATGCAGTCAGACCAAACTAGACAAAAATTAAAAAAAAATATATATATATACAATATATATATATATATATATATATATTTTTTCTTTTCTTTTATTGTTTTATGGAAACTTCATTTCTTCACATGCATAAGTACATGTCTTTTAAGATTTGATTGATTTGATTTATAATTGCACGAATAGTCGCACTGTGAACATGAAAACAGTTTCTCCAGTATATATAAGCACATGATTTTTAAGATTTGATTTATTAACGCATTAATAACTGCACTGTGAATACGCTAACAGTTTCTTTTCTGAATGCGTAAGCTAATGAATTTTAAGAGTTGATTTATGATTGTACGAATAACTGCACTATTGCACTAACTGTTTTTATCTAGTATATGTATTAACACGTGTTTTTTTAAGTAAATTTTCCGATTACACTTGTAAGAACAATGCGCACAAGAAAACGGTTTAACTGCAGAATGCGTGAGCTGATGACTTTTTAAATTTGATTTTTGAAAGAACGAATAGTCGCACTGTGAACACGAAAACAGTTTCTCTCCAGAATGCGTAAGGCGATGAGCATTTAGACTTGATTTAGATTTGAACGAATAGTCGCACTGTGAACACGAAAACAGTTTCTCTCCAGAATGCGTACGGCGATGAGCATTTAGATTTGATTTATAATTGCACGAATAGTCACACTGTGAACACGAAAACAGTTTCTCTCCTGTATGATTAAGCTGATGAATTTTTAGAGCTGATTTATGATTGCACGAATAGTCGCACTGTGAACACGAAAACAGTTTCTCTCCAGAGTGCATACGCTGATGACTTCTTAGATTTGATTTACGATAGCACGAATAGTCGCACTGTGAACACGAAAACGGTTTCTCTCCAGTATGCTTAAGCTGATGATTTTTTAGACTTGATTTATGATTGCACGAATAGTCGCACTGTGAACACGAAAACAGTTTTTCTCCAGAATGCGTAAGTTGATGATGTTTTATAGTCGATTTATTAATGGTTGAATAGTCGCACTGTGAACACGAAAACAATTTCTCTCCAGTATGCTTAAGCTGATGTTTTTTTAGATATGATTTATAAAAGCACGAATAGTCGCACTGTGAACACGTGAACGGTTTCTTTCCAGTATGCTTAAGCAGATGACTTTTTAGAGTTGACTTATAATAACACGAAAAGTCGCACTGTGAACACGAAAAAAGTTTCTCTCCAGAATGCGAAGTCTCATGACATAATAGACTTGATTTATGATTAGTCATAAAGTCGCACTGTGAACACGAAAACCGTTTCTCTCCAGAATGCAAACGCTGATGAGGTTTTAGACTTGATTTATGATTGCTCGTAAAGGCGCACTGTGAACACGAAAACAGTATCTCTCCAGAATGCGTAAGCTCATGAATTTTTAGACCTGCTTTAAGATAGCACGAATAGTCGCACTGTGAACACGAAAAAAGTTTTTCTCTAGAATGCATAACCTGATGAGTTTTTAGACTTGATTTATGATAGCTCGAAAAGTCGCACTGTGAACACGAAAACTGTTTCTCTCCAGAGTGCATACGCTGATGCCTTCTTAGATTTGATTTACGATAGCACGAATAGTCGCACTGTGAACACGAAAACGGTTTCTCTCCAGTATGCTTAAGCTGATGACTTTTTAGAGTTGAATTAAAGTTGCTCGAATAGTCGCACTGTGAACACGAAAACCGTTTCTTTCCAGAATGCGTAAGCTGATGATTATTTAGATTTCCTTTATAATAGCACGAATAGTCGCACTGTGAACACGAAAACTGTTTCTCTCCAGAGTGCATACGCTGATGCCTTCTTAGATTTGATTTACGATAGCACGAATAGTCGCACTTTGAACACGAAAACGGTTTCTCTCCAGTATGCTTAAGCTGATGACTTTTTAGAGTTGAATTAAAGTTGCTCGAATAGTCGCACTGTGAACACGTAAACCGTTTCTCTCCAGAATGCGTAAGCTCGTGATTTTTTAGACCTGATTTACGATAACACGAAAAGTCGCACTGTGAACACGAAAACGGTTTCTCTCCAGTATGCTTAAGCTGATGACTTTTTAAACTTGATTTATGATTGCACGAATAGTCGCACTGTGAACACGAAAATAGTTTTTCTTCAGTATGCGCAAGCTGATGACTTTTTAAAAATGATTTTTTTTTGCAAAGATTCTCCCTAGTATGTATTAACCTGTGAACTTTTAAAGAGGTTTCTCGATTGCACGAGTACGGGCACTGCGCGCATGAATACTCTTTCTTACCAACGGCAGTAAGCGGGCGCCCACTCGAGGATGTTATGGCGGAGAAAGCGGACTCCAGTGCTGGCTGCGCTGCAAGGCCTGGCGGAGTGCCAGGTGGGGCCGCCGAAATAGAATTTTGTGATTTGTGAATTGTGAATATTTTAATATTTGTACAATCGTATCCCAAATCGTGAAACCACGGCAGATTACATATATTGCAAGATAAGAACGAGCATAAATTATGTTTCTAATCTACCATTTAACTTATATTTAGATGCAGCAACCGAACTATGATAATCTTAGAATATCGAAAAAAACCTGCTGACTAAATACTTCACTTTAACCTACTGCAAGTATCATATTGAGAGCCAATTATAACTAATATATTTTCACATACCGTTTAGATCGACCAGGCAGTGCGCACTCTTCCACATTCCTAGAAATAGAACATCGTACACACGAAACTCGTTCCTTCACGGTTTGTGCTAATACCATAAAGAGAAGTTAACAGAAATTGGCTCTTTAAACATTGGCCTTACTACGCTAAAATATAATTTTAATGAAACACTGTATTTCCAAGTTGAACTAATCACTCTACCTACACACACATGTTGCTCTCCCATTCTCACAATAGTTTCAATCCCCCCACTCTCTCTCCTTGGAGTTATACTCTTAAAATCCCTAAATTATTATTACATTTTTTGAATTGTCACTTCCGGGAATGTGGACGACATCAGTATCTAATATAAAGTTCAAATTAACAGTGCAAAAATCCAAACCGGAGGAATGTTGAGCTCGTATTGAAATGTTGTCACCACACAACATTTTTGAGTCTACCATGTAATAGTAAAAACATGAATGATGAAGGTGCTAGTGAGGCGGCCGCTGGTGGCTTGTGGACCTCAGTCACCCGGGGTGACAGGGACGAATATGACTCAGCATTAATCACAATAATTATTTCTGAACTAGTCTGTCTATTTAAGATGTTGCATCATATAATTGATAGCCCTAATTTTGCGGGTTTCCAACTTTCCAGAAATTCTAGAATTGTGTTACCGTATTACTATCGAAATACATAAAATCTTACATATTTATTTAAAGCTGTTAGATCAGGTCTGATTGGAGACCTACACGAGTAGCACGGCCGTACACTATTATTAGTTCATCAATATGTTAGTATGTAAGGCATTTAGTATCTTAACAAAGATTTTAGATATAGATAGAATCAACTGCTCACCGGTGCGCAGGTCGGCCCTCCCGGAGTACTCCGAGCCCTCCTGCGTGAGGTCAGGGTCCCATATGTCTAAATCCCTGTAGGGCGCTCCCTCGCCACTCTCGGCTGCCGACCCCTCCCCTGGCTGCACGCATCCTGCAGTGTCATTGCTGGAACCTATTTCTGAAATCAGAAACAGTCTGATATACTACAGCTCGTGAGCTGCCTGTCTCCCGGGCTCGGCTCCATGTCACATCGGGGTGGCGACCAGGCGTAATGCTCCTCCAGCACTAAATTACCGCATAATTATTACTAAAATTTCACCCATTCAAAGATTGCTAAATTCACAGAATATTTTTATCTAAATTATGGCAACTATCGAAAAAAGACTAGCGTACGTTGTCTATGATTTAAAAGCCATAGAAGATTCACAGATTATTATCTGTTAAACTAGTAATAGCGCAAAAAAAATTGAGGTTATAAAGAAATATTAAAGAACCTCCCTCGAGGCGCACTGTTTCATACACGCGCACGCTGTACACCATTCGTGCTCATAAAGAATGGAGCAACCCTCACCAGTGACCTGGTCGGCCCTCCTGGAGCACTCCTCCTTGACTTCGGGGAGCGATATGTCTATATCAGTGTAGGGCGCTCCACCGCCTGCTCCCTCATCGCTGCTCTCAGCTGGAGACCCTGGCTCGGGCTTCACGGCAGCACCAACTGAGTCAGCGCGGTCCATGCTTCTAGCAGCTTGCAACGATGTGCGGCGAACAAATGGCGGTTATAAAATGGTTGCTAACCATAGACACGAGCGATCCATAAATAAATAATTATATTTAATTCTTCGGTAGGTCCTGGGTATTGTGGCTTTCTTAAACAGAAATAGAAGAATAACAACCTAATATATACCCGGGTTGCAAGATGAATGAAAGATGGGATGCTTCAGACGAACTCAAACGAAGCATTGAGCACGCTTGTGCAACCTTTATCCGCACGTTCTGCATTCATGAACTCGTCCTTTAATTACGAATGCGATAATTCAGATGCTATATATCCTTGATATTTGTGGTATCTTTTGAAGTTGTAAAAGATATCCTTTGAGTTCTATCCTCTCTTTGTACTCTCGAGTTACTTTGGAGTGAGATTAATTAGATTTGTGTAACAATGTTCACTTATTACAACAATGTATTTACAGTAATTTACAATTAGATAACTCAGACACAGACTGATAACTATTTCGAAGTGGCGTTGGAAAAGAGCCCCGTTCTCCCAGTGACGGCCTTTCATAACTATTGTCCCCCCACCACTTTTCTAACACACACATGTCCAAAGAGACGAAATGCTTCTCTTGACTCACGGGTGCTATTGTGATTGGTAGTCGATCGGAGATAGAAAACTGTGACTGTGATTACAGTTTCAGTACTAATGCGCAGGTGCCAAACGATTTCATAATACACAACTTATTTTATTTTTTTAATTTTTCGCATAATAATTTCTATTTTTTAATGTTCATTTACGTTATTAACATATTCCAGCATAAATAATTAATGTATGTATATATATTATTAAATGTCTTCATAAAGATAATGCCAAAGCCTAATAAAATGTAGCGATAATTAGATAATAGAAAGTTAATATAAATACACCCACACCGCCCATACATCCCTTTGTACGTCTTTTCGCTATAACTTAAGGTGATCACCAACTAAATTTAACTACTAGTTCAATTCGAGTTAAGTAATAAATTTATTTTTCAAATAATTGGTTTTTTACTATTATTCAAATTGATTCTTTAAAGATTGATTCTGGTAAAGAAACTATAATATATGTTTTTAGTTAGTATTGACGTCCAGAAGAAGAAAATGGTATTTTTTTAAACTGGTTGATACCCCCGGGAGGGCACACACAGGAGGGAGGAGAGTGAGAGAGATGGATCATCTCCTGATCGCTCACACGAACGATACCCCGTACTCTAATAGAAGTTCGCTTCGCGACTCATCCGTCAGGTATCACCCTTTCATCAGTGCCATGGTTATAGAGTGAGGCAGGTGAATATGAACACACGATGATGCACAAACTATACATTTATTGAATACACAAATACTTATAACTATCTTAATCTAAGACTAACTCTACCTCGAGTCATCTTGCGATTTTCTTCGGATCTTCTGGCCGGCGAAGTGATATCGTGATCACCCGGCGTGGGCGGCTACCTGCTGGCTCCACGGCTGCTCCGGCGACAGGCTATCAGACTGGTTGCTCTGAACGGGCGGGGCGGCTGCTCCTGGATAAAATACGGTGAACTGCTCCTTCGTGCTTTCGACTACGTTTCGGTAACTTCTCTCCGTGTAACTTCGTCTCCCGGACCTCGTCTCCGACTCACTCTTCTGGACCTCGTTTTGACAACTCTTGGTTACAACTTCTTCTCTACGACTTCGCTCCTCCCAGACCTCGTGTCCGACTCACTGCTTCGGGCCTCGTTTCGGCAACTCCCTCTGTTTTCCACTTTTACGACTGAGCCTATCACTTCCTTCTGCAACTTCAGTTCTCTCAGACCTCGTGTTCGACTCACTCCTCCGGGCCTCGTTTCGACAACTCTCCCTGTTTACTACTCTCTTTTCAACTGACTTCACGACTTAGCCTATCACTTCCTTCTGCAACTTCGATCCTCTCAGACCTCGTGTTCGAGTCACTCCTCCGGGCCTCGTTTCGGCAACTCTTCCTGTTTACCACTCTCTTTTCGACTGACTTCACGACTGAGCTCCGGACCGCGTGTAGGCCATTTTTATATTTCAACAGTGGGGTGTCTCCCATCTGCCGATCTGCCCTCTTCCCGTCATGGGACGGGCCACCATCACATTGGTCCATTTGCTTCTTCTGGAGGCCACGCCCGATCACGAACTGACTTCTCCTTCGTCTTATCGCCGACTATAATTAATCTTATATTCTAATTATTTACACTTTAGTCAATTTATTTATTTATTTATTTCTCACGCTACCTTACAGAATCTTATATCTAGTTACACATATCATTTAATTATTCCTAGTCAATTTAGTTTTTATTTATTTCTTACGCTACTTTACAGAACCTTATATCTAGTTACATATATCATTTATTTATTCTTATTCTACTTAACGCTAGGCCCACTGTGATCGATTATCATATTCATTAAGCAATTACTAGATTCGTACTCGTCGCTTCAAAATCATATTCGCGCGTCAAAACATATTATTTATTCAATTATTCTAGTGATTAAACTAAAGACTGAATTGGCGGGAACGTTATTTCTTGCAATTTTCATTTACATTTCGATTCGGGCCATGTGGTTCGTCCAACGTTGTATTAAAAGAGCAGATTGCACAAAGAAACTGGGTCTTTTGTTCTCGTCACGTCTCGACCCTGAACGCTAGCTAACGGGCACGTAACGGTGCATTTCCTATTCTTGCCAGTACAACGGGTTCAGCTTTAATGGCCCTGCGACCTTCGATACTATTTGTCGGCAGGGTGCGTCTCCCCGAAACAATGCGCGCCCTTACAGATCTGCTATCGCTTTTCAGGAAACCTTCATAATCCCGTTATTTTTAGCCCCCGTCATTTTTCGTTCATTGCACAACACGTGGGCTAAAGGTCACTACGGTCGCTACTCGCTTTTGAATAAAACGTTAGGTTTTTTTTTGTTGAAAGACGTCCGGTCCCGTTTATATGGGCCTGCCCTAGCGACCTGCATGTATTCGTGAGGCGCAATTTCCAGCTTTTATTTTATTTCATATATTCGGCTAATAAATGTGATAATTTCGCGTCACTTCGGGCTTAGGCATATCATGGTAGATGTATTTAAACTCAATTAAGTGGTTAATAAGACAAAGATAATGACTTGGTGCTTCTGCGTGTGCGGTATTGAGGCCGTCACATCACACTTGACAAATTGTAATGTGTCTAGAGAGTGATAACTTTCTTTTTTTAACTTCTAATAATCGATGACTGATTTATACAAAATTAATTCTGTACATGGAGACTGCGGAGACACCGAACGGATATTAAAATCATACTCGACCGAGTCTAATTATTCTGGTAAGTTGTGACTTGGCCTATCGAGAAGTAACGGAACGAGATGTTTGTTTAACTAGAACTGGCCGGGAATGGTTTTATTATGTGAGCAAGTTCGATCAGAATTTGCTTGTTGGTGAGTGCTACGGTTTATAAATAATCTTAATAGTAAAAAGTTATGGAAAGGTAAAGTGACAAATAGTTATAGACATCCAATATTTAAGATAAAAATGAAAGGTATTGCAAGACAAATAACGTTTGATGGAGTAATTCGTGGTTATTATAATCTACACGGTAATCGAGGATAACTTTTCATTGTCAAGTTTCCAACGAAGAAAACTGGAGAAATCACTTTCGCGAGAGCGGGAATGTTCAGAATATTAATTTCGAAGAATTGTAGGTTTATGTAAATGCGGAACACTGAAGGGCGCACGGTACCTTAGTTTTAAATGAGGAACATGGTGACGGTGTATCTAATGACACGCGCAGCCTGGAATCGTCAGGTGCGCAGAGGCGATCTTCCTGGATGAAGCGTAGGGGATGACTTCTTGGTGGATGCGAGGTCTTCCTGAGCAGTAAGGCGATGGAGAAAGTAGTATAAAATATATCTAGAATCTAGGTGTTAATTGCCATGCACAAAGAGGCGTCAAATTTGTTCAAACGAATGTAAAATTTCTTGATAATCTTGATAATATTATGGCAAAATTCTTATCCGGTTTTGTACATTACAAACGAGATAGATAGAGGTCACAACTTTGAGATTTTGGTAAAGTTCACTGTGACATGCCGAGTGAATTATTATCTCACATAGATATCAATATTACAACTGTTAAAGATTATTCTCGAAATAAATCGTTTTACCGCGTCGTATAGATGTTGATTTTTTTCTACTAGACAAACTAAGTGGGGGTAGCTACATATATGCATACGTATCATGAGTGCATACTTAGGCAAGGAACATAAATCAGATGTTTAAAATTTAAATGCGGCGATTTCGCTATTATTGTATTCAGAGAGTTTAATCAATGCATTAATCAGCGAATAAATTTATAAAATTTTATATGAATTACTTTAATGGAAGTCCAACATTTTACAAAAGGTAAATAAGAAATATAAAAAAAAAAATCTAATTTCAATGTCGCTTAACAACCTAACTGTAAACATTTACCTAAGTGTAAAAAATATTTTTGTATAATATAATACAAAACGTAATCAAAATAATATGCAACCTTCTTTTACACAACAAAATCACACGATATAATATGTATTTAGATAAAAAATCAATGCTACAGAGAGCTTCTATTTTGTATCATGGCCCCTCGGCATAAAAATCGTCTGTAAAATTTGATTATACCACCTTTTAAATCCCTCAATGAGTAACAACTATTTTAGTAAAATAAACTGGGTGCTATGAAAATTTTATAAAAAATAAAGCAAGCTCTATTATACAAAGGTAGTTTTTGTTGATCCAAAATTTTTTGAATATATGCAGTCAGACCAAACTAGACTAAAATTTAAAAAAAATAAAATATATGTATATTATCCTTTCTCTTATTGTTTTATGGAAACTTCACTTCTTCACATGCATAAGTACATGTCTTTTAAGATTTGATTGATTTGATTTATAATTGCACGAATAGTCGCACTGTGAACATGAAAACAGTTTCTCCAGTTTATATAAGCACATGATTTTTAAGATTTGATTTATTAACGCATTAAGTTGATTTATAATTGTACGAATAACTGCACTATTCCACTAACAGTTTTTCTCATGTATGTATTAACACGTGATTTTTTAAGTAAATTTTCCGATTGCACTTGTGAGAACAATGCGCACAAGAAAACGGTTTATCTGCAAAATGCGTAAGCTGATGACTTTTTAAATTTGATTTTTGAAAAAACGAATAATCGCACTGTGAACACGAAAACAGTTTCTCTCCAGAATGCAAAAGGCGATAAGCATTTAAATTTGATTTAGATTTGAACGTATTATCGCACTGTGAACACGAAAACCGTTTCTCTTCAGAATGCGTAAGCTGATGACGATTTAGATTTCCTTTATAATAGCACGAATAGTCGCACTGCGAACACGAAAACAGTTTCTCTCCAGAATGCGTAAGTTGATGATGTTTACAGTCGATTTATTAATGCTTGAATAGTCGCACTGTGAACACGAAAACAATTTCTCTCCAGTATGCTAAAGCTGAAGAATTTTTAGAGTTGAATTATAATAGCACGAAAAGTCACACTGTGAACACGAAAACAGTTTCTCTCCAGAATGCGTAGCCTTATGACATATTAGACTTAATTTATGATTAGTCGAAAAGTCGCACTGTGAACACGAAAACCGTTTCTCTCCCGAATGCGTACGCTGATAACTTTTAAGACTTGATTTATGATTGCACGTGAAGGCGCACTGTAAACACGAAAACAGTATCTCTCCAGAATGCGTAAGCTCATGAATTTTTAGACCTGATTTAAGATAGCACGATTAGTCGCACTGTGAACACGAAAACAGTTTCTCTCCCGAATGCGTACGCTGATGACTTTTAAGACTTGATTTATGATTGCACGTGAAGGCGCACTGTGAACACGAAAACAGTATCTTTCCAGAATGCGTAAGCTCATGAATTTTTAGACCTGATTTAAGATAGCACGAATAGTCGCACTGTGAACACGAAAACAGTTTTTCTCCAGAATGCATAAGCTGATGAGTTTTTAGACTTGATTTATGATTGCTCGAAAAGTCGCACTGTGAACACGAAAACTGTTTCTCTCCAGAGTGCATACGCTGATGACTTCTTAGATTTGATTTACGATAGCACGAATAGTCGCACTGTGGACACGAAAACGGTTTCTCTCCAGTATGCTTAAGCTGATGACTTTTTAGACTTGTTTTATGATTGCACGAATAGTCGCACTGTGAACACGAAAACAGTTTCTCTCCAGTATGCGTAAGCCGATGACTATTTAGAAATGATTTTTTATTGCACAGTTTCTCCCCAATATGTATTAACCTGTGAACTTTTAAGGAGGCTTGCCGATTGCACGAGTACGGGCACTGCGCGCATGAATACGATTTCTTACCAGCGGCAGTTAACGGGCGCCCACTTGAGTGTGTTGTGGCGGAGAAAGAAGACTCTAGTGCTGGATGCGCTCCAGGGCCGGGCGGAGGTCCTCGTGGGTCTGCCGAAATAGAATCTTGTGTTTTCAAAAAATCTGCAATATAAATAAACCATACGTGAGAATGAAATATTTTAATATACTCGTATGTTTAATTTATATCAAATCTAGAACCAATGTTAGATTACACATATTGCAAGATAAGAACGAATATAAATAATGTTTCTAATCTATCATTTAACTAATATTAGATGCAGCAACCGAACAATGATAATCTTTGAATATCGAAGAACACCTGCTGACTAAATACTTCACTTTAACCTACTGCAAGTATCATATTGAGAGCCAATTAAAAGTAATATATTTTCACATACCGTTTAGATCGACCAGGCAGTGCGGACTCTTCCACATTCCTAGAAATAGAACATCGAAACTCGTTCCTTCACGGTTCGTGCTAATACCATAATGAGAAGTTAACAGAAATTGACTCTTTAAACATTGGCCTTACTACGCTAAAATATAATTTTAATGAAACACTGTATTTCCAAGTTGAACTACTCACTCTACCTACACACACATGTTGCTCTCCCATTCTCACAATAGTTTCAATCCCCCCACCCTCTCTCCTTGGAATTATACTTTTAAAATCCCTAAATTATTTTTATTTTTTTTAAATTGTCACTTCAGGGAATGTGGACGACATCAGTATCTAATATAAAGTTCAAATTAACAGTGCAAAAATCCAAACCGTAGGAATGTTGTGCTCATATTGAAATGTTGTCACCACACAACATTTTTTGAGTCTACCATATTATAGTAAAAACATGAATGATGAAGGTGCTAGTGAGGCGACCGCTGGCCCTTGTGGACCTCAGTCACCCGGGGTGACAGGGACGAATATGACCCAGCATTAATCACAATAATTATTTCTATTTAAGATCATCATATAATTGATAGCCCTAATTTTTGCGGGTTTGCAACATTTCAGAAATACTATTATTATTTTACCGTATTACTATCGAAATACATAAAATCTTTGATTTGAGACCTACACGAGTCGCACGGCCGTACACTATTATTAGTTCATTAATATTTTAGAATGTAAGGCATTTAGAATCTTAACAAAGCTTTTAGATACAAATAGAATCAACTGCTCACCGGTGCGCAGGACGGTCTTCCTGGAACAATCCGAGCACTCCTGCTTGATGTCAGGGTCCATATGTCTAAATCCCTGTAGGGCGCTCCTTCGCCGTTCTCGGCTACCGACCCCTCCCCTGGCTGCACACAACCTGTGGCGTCATTGCTGGAACTTATTTCTGAAATCAGAAACAATCTGATATACTACAGCTCGTGAGCTGCCTGTCTGCCGGGCTCGGCTCCATGTCACATCGGGGTGGCGACCAGGCGTGATGCTCCTCCAGCACTAAATTACCGCATAATTATTACTAAAATTTCACCCATTCAAAGATTGCTAAATTCACAGAATATTTTTATCTAAATTATGGCAACTATCGAAAAAAGACTAGCGTACTTTATCTATGATTTAAAAGCCGTAGAAGATAAACAAATTATTACCTGTCAAACTAGTAACAATAGCGCAAAAAAATTGAGGTTATAAAGAAATATTAAAGAACCTCCCTCAAGGCGCACTGTTTCATACACGCGCACACTATACACCATTCGTGCAGCATACAGAATGGAGCAACTCCTCACCAGTAACCTGGTCGGCCCTCCTGGAGTACTCCTTGACGTCAGGGAGCGATATGTCTATATCAGTGTAGGGCGCTCCACCGCCTTCTCCCTCATCGCCGCTCTCGGCTGGAGACCCTGGCTCTGGCTTCACGGCAGCACCAACTGAGTCAGCGCGGTCCATGCTGCTAGCAGCTTGCAACGATGTGCGGTGAACAAATGGCGGTTATAAAATGGTTGCTAACCATAAACACAAGCAATACATAAATAAATTATTATATTTATTTCTTCGGTAGGTCCTGGGTATTGCGGCTTTCTTATACAGAAATAGGAAAATAACAACGTAATATATACCTGGGTTGCAAAATGAATGAAAGGTGGGATGCTTCAGACGAACTCACATGAAGCATTGAGCACGCATTTCTTTTATCGAAAACTAATCCGGCTCGAAGGACCAAGTTACTTACGTACTTACCATCACGCCGTTTCCCCGTGGGGGTAGGCAGAGAGGATAGAGCGCCACACAATTCTCGCCTCATCCACATTCATACATCTTGTCATACAAGCTCGCCGATTGTTGAGGCTTCTAACAGAACCATCCTCCATTATCTGGTTTACCTGGTCGTGTCAAGTCTTCCGCGGACGTCCTTTATTTTTGGTTCCATCAACACTTGCGTCATATATCTTTCTTACCATTCTCCCCTCATTCATCCTTTCCATATGACCAAACCACCTAAGTGATCCTTTCTTAATCTTACTCAGTATATTAACATCAGCTTTACATTCTTTTCTTATTTCTTCATTCTTTACTCTGTCATAAATAGATTTGCCACAGATACGTCTAAGTGATCTCATTTCCACTGCATTCAGTCTACTTTTTTCCCTTTTCTGCCAGCTCCAGGCCTCACTTCCATACATCAGTGACGGTACCAGGATTCCATTGTGCACCGCTAGTCTTGCCTCGGTTGACATTCTCCTGTTAGATATAATTTCATTCAAAGCGCCGTTTACTTTATTTCCTGCAGTCACCCTCCTTTCGATATCATTCTCAGCCTTTCCGTTTCTATCAAACATACTTCCCAAATATACAAACTCATCTACTTGTTCGAAAAATTCATTACCTACAAGTATTTTGCACGGTGTCTTGCTTTCCTCCTTCTCGAATACCATCACTTTCGACTTGTTAACATTCATCATGAGGTCGCTTTCCTTGCATACATCGTACATTCTACTCACCAGATTCTGTAGTTCTTGTTCATTATTCGCCATTAGTACTGCATCATCGGCGTACAATAAACAGCATACAATCAAATCGCCCATTTTTGCTCCTACATTCATACATTTTAGTTCTTTCACACATTTACAAGTTTCACAAGTTGCCATGGAGACATTACACAACCCTGCTTGACACCCTTTGTAATGTCAAACCATGGTGTGAGTGCTCCATTGATTCTTACACACGCAGAACTTCCTTGGTGTAGGGATACGATTGCGCGTATAAGTTTACTATTTACCCCGTAATCAGAGAGTACTTTCCATAACTTTTCTCTTATAACTCTATCATATGCTTTCTGTACATCTACGAAGGCACAAAAAAGTTTTAGGTTTTTCGCCAAAAACTTTTCCGTCATCACTCGTAGAGAAAAGATTTGATCCATGCATCCTCTTCCACCCACAAATGCCCCTTGCACGTCCCATACTTTTTCTTTCGTCACCATTCTTGCTCTTTCTATTAAAATTCTTCCATACAGTTTACCTACAGAGCTCAGCAGATTAATAGTTACCCCATTCCATTTTCGACCCTTTGCCTTTGTAAAGAGGCATGATAACAGCCCTCCTCCAATCTAACGGGGTGTGGCTCTCTTCCAAACATTGATTGAAGAGCGTATGAAGCCACAAGATAACTAATGGGCCACCAGCCTTGATATACTCTGCAGCAACGTTATCATACCCCACAGCCTTACCTTTCTTCATCTGTTTTATTGCACGCTTTATTTCTTCCATACTTATTGCATTTATATCGTTTTCCTCATTCATACTTACCCCAGAGAGCCTCTCAGGTGCTTCGTCATTAGCATTCTCTACACTTTCATACGTTTCCTGGAAATATTTCATCCTCATTCGTTAACATCTCTCTATTTACTGACTTAATAGCTTTCATACTACTGCTTTCAGCACCGCATCGAGAATTTTTGACCGCCTTCCAGAAGAATTTTATATTATCCTGAGAATTCTCAGTCATTTTCACTCCTTCTTCTCTTTTCAGCCGCTCTTTCCTTTCTTTCACATCAGATTTAACTTTTTCCTAACAGACATTGTACAGGACTTTTGCTCTCGTATATTCATCCCAAGTTACGTTTCCGTAAATACTTCGATAGCTAGTTCTGGGTTTTCTATTGGTAATGATGAATACAGTTATTCAATCTATGTAAATTCAAATTACACAAACCTTTGTGAACCTGTGCTGGTTGAGGCCGACGTTGCCATCCTCAAATATGCTGGTTAGCCACCGAAAATCTTCACACAACCGATAATCCGAAATTATATAAACTAAATGTTTTTATTATTGCCACCGTAAAAAGTCCGTCCGAATCACAATAACTCTCTTCCCAGAAGCAGCTTCGCTTTTGTTTTCTGTTTTTAAATCTACACAAAAAGAACACACATATTCAAAATATTATATCAGGCCTGCCTATCGAAGTATTAAGCGCGTAAACACCGCCCATACCTCTCTTAATACGTCTGTTCGCTATAACTTAAGGTGATCACCAACTAAATTTAACTACGAGTCCAATTCTAAAATTTCCCAAAAATTATTCGAGTGATAATTATTTATTTTTTTCAATTTTTAAAATTGATTTTTTAAAAATTGATTCTGGTAAAGAAACTATAATATATGTTTTTAGTTAGTATTGACGTCCTGAAGAAGAGAATGGTAGTTTTCCAAACCGGTAGATGTATTTAAACTCAATTAACTGGTTAATAAAACAAAGATAACAAATTAAAATATTTTATTATTATTTCATTTCTTTTTTAATTTTAGGTTAGGTTAATTTTTTATAAATACTTTTAGGATAGGTTAGGCTATTTAGGATTTGTTATTTTATTATAATAACAATTATATTTTTAGGATTATTTATGATTAGGATGATTTTTTTCATTAATTATTAATAAAGTGCGTTTGATGACACACTTTTGTAAAAAAAAAAATCTTTATTGTCTATGGTTCACGTATTACTTAATATCTCTCTTACCTACAGCCAACGTACATTGCAACATGTATTTTCTATGGCCTCAACTGTCTAATGTACTCTAAAAAAGCGAAAATTTTAAGAGTAAAAACATTCCTAATAATTGCGTGCGCTATAATTTGACTTTATTTATATAATCAGGGCACTGAACTATATCGGGGGAAAATATTTCATAAAAATCAGAGCAATTGATGATACTGTAAAGTATTCCCCCAGGAGGCAGGCAGATCTCAAGCTTTGGTACGTCAGATGATTGTTTCTGATTTCAGAAATAGGTTCAAGCAATGACTCAAGGAACATAAACCAGATGCTTAAAATTTAAATGCGGCGATTTCGTTATTATTGTATTCAGAGAGTTTAATCAATGAATTAATCAGCGAATAAACGTATAAAATTTTATATGAATTACCTAAATGGTAGTCCAATGTTTTACAAAAAATAAGACATATTAAAAAAAAATTCAAATTTTAATGTCGCTTAACAACGTAACTATTAACATTTCCCTAAGTGTAAATAATATTTTCGTATAATATAATAAAAAACGCAATCAAAATAACTTGCATCCTTTTTATTACACCACAACAAAATCACACGATAAACTATGTGTTTAGATAAAAAATTAATGCTGCAGATAGCTTCTATTTTGTATCGTGGCCCCTCGGCATAAAAAATAAGGTCTGTAGAAAACAATTTTATTGTACCACCCCTTAAATCCCTCAATGAATAACAACTATTTTAATAAAATAAACTGGGAGCTACGGAAATTTTATAAAAAATAAAGCAAACCTTATTATACAAAAGCAGTTTTTGTTGATCCAAAAATTTTGAAAATATGCAGTCATACCAAACTACATTATCCTCTTATTTATTTTGTGGAAAATTGCACGAATAATCACACTGATAACACGAAAACAGTTTCTCCAGTATGTTTAAGCACATAATTTTTAAGACTTCATTTATTAACGCACAAATAATTGAACTGTGAACACGCAAACTGTTTCTTTCCTAAAAGGGTAAGGTGATGAATTTTAAGAGTCGATTTTGATCGTACGAATATTCACATTGTTTACATGGAAATAGTTTCTCTCCAGAATGCCTAAGCTCATGACTTCTAAGTAATAATTTATGATTTGTCATGTATATTATTTTGTCACAGTCAATATACTCGTATTTAAATTATTTAATCCTAATTACTAGATCTGCAAAAAAAAACATCTATACCTTGTATAATATGCCACCGTTACGATATTTATAATCTGAATTTAATAACAGAAAAATTAAAAATATAACCATTTTAAATACTATCAAGTATTATAACTCCACGCAAATGTTAATATTATTCACAATTGCATCAGACAATTTCGTTAAAAACGCGCGTACATTCTAAAAATAGAATATCTACGGGCACACGTGCGCTTCCAACAAGACCAGGTCGAACGAATTACAGGCACATGGTGTATGAAATTATCATCTCCTGACTTGTATCTTTAAGGGCGTTGTGTAATTATGTTTTTTCCCCCTCCATAAAATATCAGAAAACCGTTGCTAGAACGGCTATATAAACGACCCCCACATAGCCCCGGCAGCATAAAAAATCAACATCTATAATACCTATAGGCGCGCGTCCGAGAATTTATCAATTTACCATCTTTCCCGGTCATTTCTTGCAAAATGTATCTGTCGCCGTAAAACAATTTCTTTAAAGATTAATCTTTACCATTTGTAATATCTATGAGAAATACTAACTTACTCGGCAATATCACAGTAAAGTTTTATAAAATCTTAACTAAGTGACCTCAATCTATCGTGCTTGCAATATGCAAAAGCAGATAAGTTTCTTGCCGGATTAGAATATCAAAGAAATTTCCATTCAGTTTTACGAACTTGACGCCTCTTCGTGTACACTGCCGTGTTATCTCGCGCATAGATAGATCTACTACTACTTCCTCCATCGCCTAAGTGCTCCGGAAGACCTCGCATATACAAAGAAGTCTTCCCCTACACCTGTCATCAGCATCCAGGAAGATCGCCTCAGCCCACCTGACGAACCGAGACTCCGCGTGTCATTAGATACGCCGTCACCATGTTCATCATCCATAACCAAGGTACCGTGCGCTCATGAGTGTTGCGCATCAAAAAAAAAAAAAACTTTCTTCGAAATCTATATTCTGACATTTCCGTTCTCTCCGAAAGTGATCTCTCCAGTTTTCTCAGATCAAATCTCCACGAACAATGTACATATATCCTCGACCACCGTACAGATCTTTATTACCTCGAACTATTCTTCTTAATATTTTGGTATTGTAATACATTTCCTTGTCATCGTAAAACTCAATTCTCTATGTCCTGTTGTCACTTACCTTTGCATAATAAAAAGAATTTCGCATTGCTAAAATCATTCATAAACTGGAGCACTTATCAACGAGCAAGTTTTGCTCTAACTAGTCTACATAATAAAATCATACGCGACCACTCTTCCTAAATAAACCTCTCGTATCAATATTTCTGGAAAAATAAGAAAAAAACAATTAGACTCGGTCGAGTATGATCATAATATCCACACATTGCCTCCACAGTAGCAATATAGTAAAATAATCTATTATAAGTTGATACGGCGTCGGGCTTTCCTCACTGCCCGATCATCGTATCTCAATGCAACGTTGGTCACGGAGAAGGAGGCGGGGATGAAAATTAATAAGTCAATAATTTAGTAAAATATTTACAATTTTAATCGATTGGTTAAGCGAGGAGACAAAAATAATCCTAGGCTAAATTATCTTAATTTATCTTACGGTCTACTTAACTCTAATCTTAAATTAATCTTAACTCTACCTTAATTAAGTTCGGTCGGTCCGGGCTTCGAGGATCGATGTCCGCCGCGCGGATGGCGACCGACGGCGCGGTCTGGGCGGGACTGGGGCTTCAAGCCCGCTCTGCGATCCCGTCCTTCTGGTGGGCGGTCTTGTTCACCAGCTCCTCTGCACTGCCTTCCTTCCATCTCCGCTCGAGTTGCACTATTTTCCAGTCTTAGTTTCGCCTGTTGTTCCAAGCGTTCCTTCACGCTGGCCGACCTCGAGCGCTGGTCGCCAGCCGTCCGATGGCTGACGGTGGAGTAGAATATTAACTCGAGAGTTTTAACTTTTCCATTCTCCAAGTGTCTAAGTTAACTGTCCGTGTTAGCTTTAACTGTCTTCAAGTAACCAACTGGCTAGTGCCTCATTGCAACTGTTCGAGTCTCACTGACCGAGTCTAACTTTCCAACTGCAACTGCGACTGCTAACTGCTTAACTCCAAGTCTGTGACGAACTGTGACTGCTAACTGCAAGTGTTTGTAACTAACTGACTAGTGTTCAACTCTAAGTGTTCTCTGCAAGTGTGTTGTTTACCGCCGCGTCCGGCCTTTTTAAACCCTCAGGGGCTTAGGGTGTGCGCGGATCGTAAGGACAGGTCGGTCGCACATGCTATACCATTAAAATTACCCTAGTCTATTGTTATTATACTAAAATCGGAAAATACTAAAACGTTGGAAGGTCTTGTCGGCATTCTGAGAATGCATCTAATTTGGCGGGCTTGCGAAAATTTCCGACCGGGTATTATCCTTGGAAAGGTACGTCCTCGACAATATACAATCAGGATTAGATGCATTTCTTGGGGTTGGACCGTCATAAAATGTCCCTTAATCCCCCAAGAAAGCAAACACTTTCACCTAATCCTAATTGGTTGTACGGCCCTGTTACCCATGCTGATAATCCCTTAAGGAATGCACCGCGTTAAGTGTTTTTTTCTTCACAATATGGGGAAATTCGCGTCACTTTAATCGCCGGGCACATCAAAGTGATAAAAGAAAAAAAAAAGATTATTACTCTGTATATTATAAATTGTCAAAAGAATGTGACGGTCTCTATACCGCACCGATTGAAGCGCCTGGGCTTCCAATTGTACGTTATACATTACGGTACGCCATCTTAACATGAAACCCCTGGTCTTATTTTTTGCCACCGCCATATCTTACTTTCATATTGTCTTTTCTGTTCAAAACTTATAATTGAATATAAGTCATTCCGTACTTAATATACATAAAACTTCAATTTCAATACCCTGACCTATGAAGCATATACTGAGTCGAAACTAGAACTAACCTTGAGACGAAAGAGAAGTGTTTCATCCACAGAGCTAGCACAGCCATCATCAAAGGCTAATCCAGGTCTTTCACTGTTAATGACCTATGAATATGTAAAATATAGGCAACTAGAAATTGTCGTTACAGATTGCACGAATAACTGCACTATGAACACGAAAACAGTTTTTCTCAAGTATGTATTAACACGTGTTTTCTTAAGTTATCTTTCCGATTGCACTTGTAGGAACAATGCGCACACGAAAACAGTTTCTCTCCAGTATGCTTAAGCTGATGACTTTTTAGACTTGTTTTATGATTGCACGAATAGTCGCACTGTGAACACGAAAACAGTTTCTCTCCAGAATGCGTACGTAGATGAATTTTTAGATATGATTTATAATTGCACGAATAGTCGCACTGTAAACACGAAAACAGTTTCTCTCCAGAATGCTTAAGCTGATGAGTTTTTAGATGTATTTTATAATTGGACGAATAGTCGCACTGTGAACACGTAAAAATTTTCTCTCCGGAATGCGTAAGCTGATGAGTTTTTAGATTTGATTTATTATTGCACGAATAGTCGCACTGTGAACACGAATATAATTTCTTACCTGAATGCGTAAGCTGATGAATTTTAAGAGATGATTTCTGACTGCAAGAATAGTCGCACTGCGAACACGAAAACGGTTTCTTTCCAGAATGTGTAAGCTGATGAGTTTTTAGACTTGATTTATAATTGCACGAATAGTCGCACTGTGAACACGTAAAAATTTTCTCTCCGGAATGCGTAAGCTGATGTCTTTTTAAATATGATTTATTATTGCACGAATAGTCGCACTGCAAACACATAAACAGTTTCTCTCCAGAATGTGTAAGTTGATGACTTTTTAGAGTTGATTTATAATTGGACGAATAGTCGCACTGTGAACACGTAAAAATTTTCTCTCCGGAATGCGTAAGCTGATGAGTTTTTAGATTTGATTTATTATTGCACGAATAGTCGCACTGTGAACACGAATATAATTTCTTACCTGAATGCGTAAGCTGATGAATTTTAAGAGATGATTTCTGACTGCAAGAATAGTCGCACTGCGAACACGAAAACGGTTTCTTTCCAGAATGTGTAAGCTGATGAGTTTTTAGACTTGATTTATAATTGCACGAATAGTCGCACTGTGAACACGTAAAAATTTTCTCTCCGGAATGCGTAAGCTGATGTCTTTTTAAATATGATTTATTATTGCACGAATAGTCGCACTGCAAACACATAAACAGTTTCTCTCCAGAATGTGTAAGTTGATGGCTTTTTAGACTTGATTTATAATTGCACGAATAGTCGCACTGCGAACACATAAACAGTTTCTCTCCAGAATGTGTAAGTTGATGGCTTTTTAGACTTGATTTATAATTGCATGAATAGTCGCACTGCGAACACATAAACAGTTTCTCTCCAGTATGCTTAAGCTGATGTTTTTTTAGATATGATTTATAAAAGCACGAATAGTCGCACTGTAAACACGTGAATGGTTTCTTTCCAGTATGCTTAAGCAGATGACTTTTTAGAGTTGACTTATAATAACACGAAAAGTCGCACTGTGAACACAAAAAAAGTTTCTCTCCAGAATGCTTAAGCTGATGAGTTTTTAGATGTATTTTATAATTGCACGAATAGTCGCACTGTGAACACGTAAAAATTTTCTCTCCGGAATGCGTAAGCCGATGAGTTTTTAGATTTGATTTATAATTGCATGAATAGTCGCACTGCGAACATATAAACAGTTTCTCTCCAGAATGTGTAAGTTTATTGATTTTTTGACTTAATTTATTATTGCACACTTTCACCCTAGGATGAATTAACGCGTGAACTCTTAAGGAGGTTTTCCGATTGCACGAGTACGGACACTGCGCACACGAATACTCCTTCTTACCAGCGGCAGTAAGCGGGCGCCCACTTGAGTTTGTTGTGCTGGAGAAAGCGGACTCCAGTGCTGGCTGCTGCGCTCCAAAGCCTGGCGGATGGCCATATGAGTCTGTCGGAATAGAATCTTGTGTTTTCAAAAGATCTTCAATATAAATAAACTGTTTATGAGAAGTAAATTCTTTATTATGCGCTTAATCGCATCTCAAATCTGGAAACAACGGCAGATTATACATATCGCAAGATTAGAACGAATACAAATTATGTTTCTTCCACATCGTAATGTTAGATATAATCTATCATTTAACTTAAACTTAGATGCAGCAACCACAATATAACTTTAGAATAGGGAAGAACATATCCTTTCACATACCATCTAGATCGATCAGGCAGTGCGTACCCTTCCACATTCCTAGAAGTAGAACATTACACACAAAACTCATTCGTGCAAATACCAGAGGTTTTACATTTGTTTCTACTCTTTGAGAGTAAGACTCGTGTATAAAGAAGAAGTATATAATGGAGTGAATAATTTAAGTATCTGTTAGTCTGTGTACACATTTTTTTATTTCAGATACGAATTTACAGTAGTCTGTATTTATCCTAATTGCGATGGGGAGATTGTTGAAGAATTTGATGCCTTGATAAATATTGTGATCACTAAACCTTATAGTTCAGAAATCCCTTCTAATATTTTATTTTATCAATATGGATAGTAATTATTTTTTTTTAGAATTATTTTTATCATCTTTTTTTTAGTGATTTCAAATTGTGATATTGAGGTTTTATATGCTCCTCCCCATCCAATAATACAGTATTGCAAATGTTACTGTACAAACGCGTAATATATTATTTTTAGATTTGTAAGTGATGGGTGATATGTAGGCAGTTTTCCTTATTTCGTTTGTAAGATGAATAATATGTTATTTCCATTTGAGTTTGATATCTATTATGATTCCTAGGTACTTGATGCAGTCTTTTTCTTCATTGGTCACAGGAGTCTGCTTGAGTACAGGCTTTGGTGGGAATTTTATTATTAATTAGTGTTATCTTTCTGTTAAATAGCTAATCGTGGAAAGTATACTTTATCAGTTATTATTAATAGTAAGTTATCTATCATCTGGAAATTTTTTTATGGTACTAACATCCTAATAAGGCATTTAGTATCTTAACATAGAGTTTACATATAGATAGAATCAGCTGCTCACCAGTCGGCTGGTCGGCCCTCCTGGAGTACTCCGAGCACTCCTGCTTGACGTCAGGGTGCCATATGTCTATATCCGTGTAGGGCGCTCCCTCGCCGCTCTCGGCCGCAGACCCCTCCCCTGGCTGCACATCCCCAACATTATAATTACTGGAACCTATTTCTGAAATCGGAAACAATAATCCAATATATCAGAGCAGAAGAGTTACCTGTCACCCGGGCACGGCTCCATGTCACCTCAGGGTGGCTATCAGGCGTACTGTTATTCCAACACTGAATTTCCGCATAATTCTTCATCATAAATCAAAATATCGCTATCAAAAATGACTAGCGTACGTTATCTATGATTTATTAGCCATAGAAGATATACAGGTTATTACCTGTCAAACAATTAACTAGCGCAAAAAAAGTTTGAGGTTATAAATTGGAAAACCTCTCTCAAGGCGCTCTGCTTCATCCGCTTAACGATCACACCAGGTGCGAGAGCTGTACACAGTTCATGTTCATTAAGAATAAAGCAACTCCTCACCAGTGTCCTGGTCGGCCCTCCTGGAGCACTCCACCTTGAGGTCGGGGAGCGATATATCTATATCAGTGTAGAGCGCTCCACCGCATTTTCCCTCATCGCCGCTCTCGGCCGGAAACCCTGGCTCGGGCTTCACGGCGGCACCAACTGAGTCAACACGGTCCATGCTTCTAGTAGCTTGCAACGAGAAGTTGTGGCGAACAAATGGCGAATTATAAAATGGTGGTTAACCATAGACAAAACCAGTCCATAAACAAAAATCATATTTAATTCTTCGGTATGTCCTGGGTGTTACGGCTTTCATAAAAAGAAATAGAAGAACAGAGTAATGTATACCTGGGTTGCAGTATGAATGAAAGACGGGATCCTTCCGTTGAACTGAAGTGATGCATACTTGTGCAACCTATATCCGCACGTTCTGCATTCATAAAATCATCCTTAGATTACGAATGCGATTATTCAGATGCTACGTGTTCTTGATAGTGATGAGATGACGCTACTCTTGACTCACGGGTGCGATTGTGATTGGTATTCGATCAGTGATTGAAAACTGTGACTGTGATTACAGTTTCATTACAAATGCGCTCGCGCCGAACGTTTTCATTAATCACGAAATAAATAGAATAACCAATTTTACGCATATTAATTTATATTATTAAAACTACATTTGCGTACTTTTAGTTATTTATTAATTTATTTACGCCCTTACAAAATAGGTTTGGTAACATTTAAGAAAAAAACACATGAGCAGCTACACAGTAGCATGGAATACATATATAAGAATAGAATAGACAAATACAAACTATAAAAATAAAGATTCAAGACAGAAAATTTAGGTTTGACACAGAATGGCTTAGTATCTAAATTATTTGTATCTTTGACTCAGAACAGCATCAAAAACCTCTCTTATATTTAAATATTGAATATCGGAATATATCTACAAGATCACAATCGTTCCCGAGCCTGTGGAGTCTTTGTGTGGGTGCATTCCTATAAAAATGAGTATATGATGAATTTATACGAAACAGCACTGACGACCTGTTACTCCGCGGAGAAACGTGGTATACAATCAGATCAGTTAAATTAAGGGCGTCCAGTATGTAAAGGTCTTACTACATCATATCGCCAACCAACTCTTATCTATAAACCAGAGTACAAGTTAGTTATTATTTATCATTATTTAACTTCACTTACCAATGTTAATAAAGTAAATATTAACTTCCTTGTAGTAATCTTATACCAACCATGGAGCCCGACCATATCATTAATTAACATAGTAAATGTTGGTTATTTTCTTAATTAACTAAATATTTATTAGTATACTATTTTTCCATGTATATATAGAACAAATCAGAACAAGCAACCACTACTATTTTGTATTTATACATTTAACAACTATTATTCTGTTTATACGTACATTAATTATGTCATAAATAAATGATTGCACAAGTCTATTGTGATAATAGTGTGTTCTTGTCCTCCACAAAAGCCCCACAGTTATCATCCTGATTGCCCAAGTCTTGGACGCTTGGTGGATATCCTAGTATCCAAACTTGTGGGTCAATACAAGTATGCCACTTACTATTTTAAATAAAAATAATAAATCACATTAACAATAATATTCTACACGATAAGTTAGTTAAATGAAGAGTACTCGTTAGAAAATTATAATTCAATTGTTCAGCGGGTATACACAGTTTGAAGTTAATAAACGAGCACTCCTGTCTAAAAGAGCATTTCGGATCGCCGAGCAGAAGACTCACTTTGCGGGCCTGATAAAGGCCTTTTTGGGCCGCCGAGCAGAAGGCTCACTTGGCGGCAATGAAAAAGACTTTTTTAGACAGGAGTGCTGGCGTGGTTATTTATTTTATACAGAAAATGGGTGCCGTGGACTATAACATTTATTTGTTCTACTGTGTCCACGGCACCGTTACAAAAACAAACATGGGAATAGGCGACGTATCGACGGGTGGGTGTGTGTTTATTGTGGTCCCAATCCCGCGGCACACCGCACAAAACAAACAACAATTTTATAATTACAAGCAATAACTGTGCCTAGTCTCTGTATGCAACAAAACCTTAAAAATGTATGCTGAACCCTTTCTAATTTTAATTCGTGCACTTTATAAAGTGGAGACCAAACAGTTGAATTAAATTCAAAATTGCTACGAACCACAGCTGTGTATAAAACATTAAGCGATTTAAGTGAATTGATATCTTTCACCATTCTTATTACGAAACTGAGACATTTCATAGCTTAAAGGGTAATTTCATTAATGTGTGGAACGAATGGTAGATTTTCATCAAATAATATGCCAAGATCTTTAAATTGAGATACTGTTTAAAAGAAACGCTGTTTACGCTATAAAGAAAAACAATGGGTATTTTGATTCTGCAAAAGTAATAGATTGATATTTATCAATATTTAAAAAAGTTAGTTGTGTGTATACTATTCATGGAATATGTTAAGGTTAGATTGAAGTATAAGACAGTCACGTTCTGGATATCTTTAGGTAATCAGCAAACAGCCATCTCGTGAACAATGTCTCGATACAATCCCACACAAAAAACTTAGTTTGCGTCGTGTAAACAGTATAAGCAATAGTTTATTAGTATAATACAAACATTGGGTCAGTGATAATATGATCCTCTCGGGGCTCCAAGCGCTATCGGATATATATTTGTTTGTATTAAGTGGTGAACAAAACACCGGCTTCATCAAAAGGCATCATTCTTATTTGAATATATTCTTATCCAATACACTAACAAATACGAAAATAAAATGAATAATTTATGACTTACCGAGTGTGTTATCAACATATATTTGGTTACAAGCTCTTGAGATGAAGTGAGCACAAAAGTCCGGAGTCATAACACAATTTGCTGAATTAGCAACTGACCAAATCTTTATCCCATATTTTTCCGGCTTAATTTTCATGTAAACACGGGATGGGCAATCTCCAATACAGGTGGCTAAACGTTAATCCACTGCTATATTTAAACTAGGAGAATAAAGTTTTTTTTACAGGTATTAGTAAATTTTTCGAACACTGACTATTTGTTTTATTTTTTACTTACTTCCAGAGTTTCAGTATTCTATATGAATATATTTGACCGTATGTCAAAACATATCGTGCTAACTACGCATATAATCATATTGCGGCGGTAAAGAAGGGCTGTCTAAACAGAAATTCACTGGTCCACAACACGTTCAGTTGTATTTTCTTCTTTGATTTGTACCCGATGCCAGCAATATTGCGATACACGTTTACATCTCGTTATTTGGATCGTCTCTTTGCAAACTATAACAGTGAGGATTTACCTCTAAACAAATCTCCTCAACATGTTCACTATCATTTCGTAATCCGGGATTTTCACTTAAAATATGAAAAGTTCGACTTCTAGACAGTGGAGGTGGTTGTGAGCTCTATTCAAATCCAAAATACGATTTAATAGAAAAGATTTCACTATTATTTTCAATGTGTTCAAAATTTCATCATTAATTTCAGTTACACTCGCCTTTTTTATATTATCAAAAATTTCAAACTCCACATCAGAATCATAATCGTTTTGTTCGGTAAGGTTTTCAATTTGTTCCTTAGTTAAATTTTGTCGTTCCGTGATAATCGGGATAAAACACGCATCGAACTATCGGCCTATGCTGTATCACTGATAAGTCGTTCCGCGCCCCGCTAACCGAAAACAGATGATTGCTACTACACACGTGTGTCGTGAGTCTATTTTAATAATCGGGTACCTACCGTCATAAATAATTGAACCACGCGCGATACGTCTAGCCCCTCGTTCCCTTGCAAATTTTTGAATATCCGTTTCCGACGGACCAACGCGTCCCAACGGTCACTCTCCCCAGCGAGCTTAGAGTATTAGCATTGTCTCGCGTGGATTTCGGATTTCATTGATATAACTCAGCTCGATTTTAAAGAGCTGTATTTCGAAACTGATCCGTCATCTGACTTACCATATTTTTGTGTAAATTGTCACTGTAAATCCGCGAGTGATCAGAGATATCTGCATCTATCTTATTCTTAGGGTACTTTACCCGACCGCCATAATATGTTCCACATGATCTCACCGAATCGTCGTGTCGAACCAACTACAATACCATCACCGGTCGCACTAGAACCACTCGAAGCTCGCAATTCCACACCATCTCATCGCTCTTTACATTGTCAAAGTTTTGAGCACGCCCGACAACCTACGCCGTAATCCTGCGCTGATTGCATGAGCCCGAACAAATCACATCATCGCCTTATCATTCAGCATAAGTCTTCGGGATCCCTTCGAAACCATGCTAGCCGCTTCTGCTGACACCTGCTTCATCAATCCTGCCCTCCAGTTGGCATCGTCTGACTAGGAGTACCTACACCACCATTTGTACCCTACAGCATTATATATATAAATATTTTATTTAATAAATGATAATTGTGTTACTGACATAAAACTTAGTTTTAAATAGTAGTTGAAGCCTCAAAGCATGTGAGAAAATATAGCATATCTGTTAAAAACGTATGTTTTTACTAAAACTAAGTATTTTAAAAACGTCAAAAATTCATCAAATGTACTGCAAATTGAATGATTTATAACTATTCATTTTTAACAATTTGTTAATTTGGTTTCCTACAGTTTTGTGTGCATAATCTTGGCTTCAATATTATAAGAAAATATATTTCGTTAATGCGTAAATTTATCGTAATTAACTCAATTTCGTACCATGCCTAAATAGATCCGATGTTTAAAATTTAAATGCGGCGATATCGTTAGTATTGTATTCAGAGAGTTTATTCAGTGAATTGTTTTTATATGAACTACTTTAATAGGAGTACCCCCCTTCGAAACCCTCAATGAGTAACAACTATTTTAGTACAATAAAGTGGATGCTATGGAAATTTTATAAAAAATAAAGCAAACTCTAATATACAAACGCAGTTTTTGTTGATCCAATTTTTTTTGAAAATATGCAGTGGTACCAAACTAGACAAAAATAAAAAATATATTACCCTTTCTCATATTTGTTTTGTGAAAACTTCACTTCTTCACATGCACAAACATATGTCTTTTTAGATTTGATTTATAATTGCACGAACAGTCGCACTGTGAACACGAAAACAGTTTCTCTCCTAAATGTCCAAACTCATAAAATTTAAGACTTGAATTATTGAAAATTTGCACTGTGAACACGAAAACAATATCTTTCCAGTATGCTGAAGCACGTGAAGTTTTAGATTTGATTTAAAATTAACGAAAATCTGCATTCTGAACAAAAAAACCAATTTTTCCTTGAATGCGTAAACTGATGAATTTAAAGAGTTGATTTATGATTGCATAAATATTCGCATTGGGTACACGAAAAGAGTTTCTCTCCAGAATGTGTGTTTAACCTCGATTCCAGCGAGGAAGAAAAGTCGCACTGTGGACACGAAAACAGTTACTATCCAGAATGCGTAATCTGATGACTATTTAGATTTGATTTATAATTGCACGAATAATCGCACTGCGAACACGAAAACAGTTTCTGTCCAGTATGCTTAAGCTGATGACTTTTTACAGTTGGTTTATGATTGCTCGAAAAGTCGCACTGTGAACACGAGAATAGTTTCTCTCCAGAATGCGTAGGCAGATGGCGTATTAGACTTGATTTACGATTGCTCGAATAGTCGCACTGTGAACACGAAAATAGTTTCTCTCCAGAATGTGTAGGCTGATGGCGTATTAGAGTTGATTTAAAATTGGTTGAATAGTCGCACTGTGAACACGAAAAAAGTTTCTTTCCAGAATGCGTAAGCTGATGACGTTTTAGAGTTGATTTACGATTGCTCGAATAGTCGCACTGTGAACACGAAAATGGTTTCTCTCCAGAATGCGTACGCTGATGAGTTTGGATATATAATTTATAATTGGTCGAAAAGTCGCACAGTGAACACGAAAACGGTTTCTCTCCAGAATGTGTAAACTGATGACGTTTTAGAGTTGATTTACGATTGCTCGAAAAGTCGCACTGTGTACACGAAAACGGTTTCTCTCCAGAATGCCTAAAACAATGTAATTTTAGACCTGATTTATAATTGCTGGTATAGTTGCACACTGAACAGGAAAACAGTTTCTTTCCAGAATGCGAACGCTGATGACTTTTGATAATTGATTTATAATTGCTCGAAAAGTCGCACAGTGAAATCGAAAACAGTTTCTCTTCAGAATGCGTAAACTGATGACGTTTTAAAGTTGATTTACTATTGCCCGAATAGTCGCACTGTGAACACGAAAATAGTTTCTTTCCAGAATGCGTAAGGTGATGACGTTTTAGAGTTGATTTACTATTGCCCGAATAGTCGCACTGTGAACACGAAAATGGTTTCTCTCCAGAATGTGTACGCTGATGAGTTTTCATATTTGATTTATAATTGCTCGAATACTCGCAATGTGAACACGAAAACCATTTCTCTCCAGAATGCGTAACCTGATGACTTTTGATATTTGATTTATAATTGCTCGAATAGTCGCACAGTGAACACGAAAACAGTCTCTCTCCAGAATGCGTACGCTGATGATTTTTGATAATTGATTTATAATTGGTCGAAAAGTCGCACAGTGAACACGAATACCGTTTCTCTCCAGAATGCGTAAACTGATGACGTTTTAGAGTTGATTTCTGATTGCTCGAATAGTCGCACTGTGTACAGGAAAACGGTTTCTCTCCAGAATGCGTAACCTGATGACTTACTAGACTTGATTTAAAGTGGCTCGAATAGCCGCACTGCGAACACGAAAACAGTTTCTCTCCAGAATGCGTAACCTGATGAGATTTGATATTTGATTTATAATTGCTCGAAAAGTCACACAGTGAACACGAAAACAGTTTCTCTTCAGAATGCGTAAGCTGATGACGTTTTAGATTTGATTTACTATTGCCCGAATAGTCGCACTGTGAACACGAAAATGGTTTCTCTCCAGAATGCGTAAGCTGATGACGTTTTAGAGTTGGTTTCTGATTGCTCGAATAGTCGCACTGTGTACAGGAAAACGGTTTCTCTCCAGAATGCGTACGCTGATGAAGTTTTAGAGATGATTTATGATTGCTCGAAAAGTCGCACTGCGAACACGAAAACAGTTTCTCTCCAGAATGCGTAACCTGATGAGATTTGATATTTGATTTATAATTGCTCGAAAAGTCACACAGTGAACACGAAAACAGTTTCTCTTCAGAATGCGTAAGCTGATGACGTTTTAGATGTGATTTACTATTGCCCGAATAGTCGCACTGTGAACACGAAAATGGTTTCTCTCCAGAATGCGTAAGCTGATGACGTTTTAGAGTTGGTTTCTGATTGCTCGAATAGTCGCACTGTGTACAGGAAAACGGTTTCTCTCCAGAATGCGTAAGCTGATGACTTACTAGACTTGATTTAAAGTGGCTCGAATAGCCGCACAGTGAACACGAAAACAGTTTCTCTCCAGAATGCGTAAACTGATGACGTTTTAGAGTTGATTTACTAATGCTCGAATAGTCGCACTGTGAACACGAAAATGGTTTCTCTCCAGAATGCGTACGCTGATGAAGTTTTAGAGATGATTTATGATTGCTCGAAAAGTCGCACTGCGAACACGAAAACAGTTTCCTTCCAGAATGCGTAACCTGATGAGATTTGATATTTGATTTATAATTGCTCGAAAAATCACACAGTGAACACGAAAACAGTTTCTCTTCAGAATGCGTAAACTGATGACGTTTTAGAGTTGATTTACGATTGCTCGAATAGTCGCACTGTAAACAAGAAAATAGTTGCATTCCAGAATTCGTACGCTGATGAGGTTTACGAATTGATTTATTATTGAACGGTTTCACCCCGGGATGTTTTAACGCGTGAACTCTTAAGGAGGCTTTCCGATTGCATGAGTACGGGCACTGCGCACATGAATACTCTTTCTTACCAGCGGCAGTAAGCGGGCGCCCACTTGAGGGTGTTACGGCGGAGAAAGCGGACTCCAGTGCCGGCTGCGCTCCAGGCCCGGGCAGAAGGCCAGGAGGGTCTGCCGAAATAGAATCTTGTGATTTTAAAAGATCTGCAATATAAATAAACTGTTTGTGAAAATTAAATATTTTAGTATATGTATAATCGTATCTCAAAGCGGCATACGGCAGATAACACATATTGCGAGATTAGAAAGAATTACATTTAGGTGCTAATACCATAGTGAGAAGTGCTCACCGGTGCGTTGGTCGGCCCTCCTGGAGTACTACGAGCACTCCTGCTCGATGTCAGGGTGCCATATGTCTAAATCCCTGTAGGGCACTCCCTCCTCGCTCTTAGCTGCAGTCCTTTCCCCTGGCTGCACAACCCCTATAGTGTAATTGCTGGAACCTATTTCTGAAATCAGAAACAATAATCCGATATATCAGAGCTGAAGAGCTACCTGTCTCACAAGCACGGTTCCATGTCAACTCAGGGTGGCGACCAGGCGTACTCTTATTCCAACACTGAATCACTGCATTATTCTTTAACATAAATGAAAATATGGCCCATTTCAAATATAGCTAAAATCACGGAAGATTTTTAACCAAATGTTGAAAACTATAAAAAAAAAAAGACTAGCGTACGTTATCTATGATTTATTAGCCATAGTAGATACACAGATTATTATCTGTCAAACAAATAACTTTAGTGCAAAAAGTTCGTGGTAATAATGAAATTAGAGAATCTCTCTCAAGGCGCTCTACTTCATCCGCTTAACGATCACACCACGTGCGCGCGCTGTACACCATTCATGCTCATCAAGAATGAAGCAACTCCTCACCAGTGTCCTGGTCGGCCCTCCTGGAGTACTCCGAGCACTCCTCCTTGACGTCGGGGAGCGATATGTCTATATCAGTGTAGGGCGCTTCACCGCCTGCTCCCTCATCACCGCTCGCGACTGGTGACTCGGGCTGCACGGCAGCACCATCTGCGTCAGCACGGTCCATGCTTCTAGTAGCTTGCAACGAGAAGCGGTGAACAAATTGCGATTATAAAATGGTGGACACCATAGACAAGAGCGTTTCATAAACAAATTATAATATTTATTTCTTCAGTAGGTCCTGGGTATTGCAGCTTTTTTAAAAAGAAATAGAAGCGGAATAAAGAAATGTACACCTGGGTTGCAGTACGGTGAAAGAAGAGATCCTTTCGTCGAACTTATAAGATGCATTGAGCACGCTTGTGCAACCTTTATCCGCACGTTCTGCATTCATGAACTCATCCTTTGATTACGAATGCAATTATTCAGATGCTATGTGATTATTGTAAGTGATGAGATGATGCTACTCTTGACTCACGGGTGTAATTGGAATTGGTTATCGATCAGTGATTGAAAATTGTGACTGTGACAGTTTTATTACTAAATGCGCACGCGCCGAACCGTGTCATAATACAAGTAATAAATAAAAAACACTATTTTATACACATTACTTTTTGTTATCAAAACTTCATTTTTGTAAAAAAATATTCTTGCGCAAATAATTAATATATTTTAATCTCTTCACAAACAGAATGGAAACGCTTTGTATAACATGAGTTTATTTTTCGGGTCAAATTCTCAGCGTTTCGGATCAAGTGCGTTAAACATTTTGGCAGAATCTACTTGATGACGATAATCACAAGTTATAACGTTATTCCTTGATGAATATTTTCGTTTCAAATGCGCGTGCGCCGAATCAAGTCTGGTTGTATAATTTCATGTATTGCAAACATAAAGATAACTCACAGGCTATTACTCAATTAACTATATTATCTTTATACTTAAAAGCTACCTTACAAATAATCTAAATCTAAGCTTAATCTAAACCATCCATACTCGGGATCGATGGTTTCTGAATCCCCGCGACGCAGTCCCCGGTGCCTTTCTTCGACCCCTCCTGATGCTGTGTGGATACCGAACAGCCGCTACTGAACGGTATCTCTCCGAGCGTGATACGTCCACCTGAGCGCCCCACCTTCTCCAGCAGCCCTCCTCCCGGCTCCCGGCTGTTCCGTGGGCTCTTGATACGCTGGATAGGCGTATGCACCAGAGCGACGCACACTCTCGACGGCTTCTGCAGAGCTAGTGTCTAAAAGACACAAACGCCAGCCACTTTTTGGGCTTCGACTGGCTCTGGAATGTCAGCGTTGCGGTTTGTTGGAGGGGAGGTTATAAGAATGGTGGTGAATAATATTTTTAATCAACCATTTAGTAAGCTTATTGTGAGTCGCTGGTGAACCAACCTTGTAATAGATGTATTGGCCTTTATTCTCGGCCGTATAGCGGATTTCTCGATTTTCGAGGAATTCCGATATTCGGATTCCGGTAGTCGGATTTCACGTGAATGACTACTGGCGGCACCTTCTTGAGGTTATTCCCAAGGGCGTTATCTGGATTGTTTGCGATACCCATATGGTGGTGAGCGCGCTGGCGGGGGGGTGGGGGGGGGAGGGGGAGCCGGGAGATACGACCGAGATGATGCCGAGAGACGAGGTGCGACCCCTCTTACGTTTGTTCTGTTTGGAGGTGATTGGAGTCCATTCCATGTCCTCTGAGCTTACGTCATCTTCGAGGTCGCGTTTAAGCTGCGCTCGAAGATCATCTGTTACCTCTGAGGAATCCAAAATTAATGAATTAGACCTTGAGGAGGCCTTTGAGTCTCGCTTTTCACTTCGTGCCCCTTTTCGCGTGTTTGAGGAACCCGCATCGGGGAAGTGGTTTTCAAAGGTGAAAATTCCCGCCGCAAATAAAGCGATAGCACCTTTGCCTAGACGTTTGAGTAAAACGTCGTCGAGTGGTGTATTTACGCAAACTTTGAAGAAGTTGCGTAAAACGTCAGTATTTGTTTCGGTGATTCTGGATGGGGTGTAGTCCAGACCTAATGTAGCGTTTAGCTCTATTACAGCGACCGGGATGGGAGGGGACGCGGACTGAAGCGCCAAAGCGGCTCTTGACTGGTGAAGCCATTCTATCTGCGAGCGAGTGAAAGGGATGGGGCTGTGGGAGCGAGCGAGAGAGAGCGAACCTACGGCCGTGTACGCGACCGGGCGGTGCTAGCGATCGGTGATTCCAGGAAATTGGCCGAGTGCGGCTCGGCCATGGATCGGAATGCGGTGATTAGCGGTACCTTATCGGGTTTCGTGATCGGCCGGGAACGATAGCCATTCTTATCGCAAATAGGGGCGTATAGAGTGAAACTCCGTGCGCTTTCGGACGAATTTATGGGGCTTGACTTGCGGCGCGGTAATATTTATGTCACTGAATAAAATTTTTACCGGAATTAAATTAAAGGTCGGGGATGAGGGGTCCATGATACGTTCGTAGGTATCGGTGAGCGAGTTCGACCGATTGGTTCAACTTCGATGACGAAAATCTGCCCGTTATTGGTCTGACAGCCAATAAACGTACCCTGGGGTAAAAAACCTCGAAAAGGCTGAAAAACCCCCAGTATGCTGATGAGAGTCACTGCTGTATTACGCGACGTGATTTGAAAAATGTTTATCACTTATCACGATAATAACGAAGAACTGTATAATCCAATGGTAATCCCGTCTGGCACTGTGTGACCACTTTGAAAATAACTTAGCAAGCGCGAACGCGCGGAGCCACCCAGAAGGGGAGCGATCCGGCTGTCGGCACTGAGTTGAGCGGAAGCGAAAACTTAACCGAGCGCAAGCGCACCGGTGGAGCGAACGCGCCGTCTGCTTCCTCTTTGACTTTTTTCTAATGTAATGCAGAGTACCGGACTCATCAGAGTCCCTCGCTCTTTCGTAATGATGTTGCCTCTCGGGGCTGAATTAAAATTTTAATTTGTCTTTATTATTAATAATTATTTTTATAAGGTGTGCGTAGATTTAGCTGCTAACTGGGGGCAGGAGATTGGAGGACTCGTTTGGGGCGTTTTATACGCGATGGGAGATTTATATCGTAATTAGAGAGCGTATTTATCGTGGGGTTACGGTGCTTTGGTAAGTCAGCACAAAAACGTTTGGATAAATGTTTTATGAATTCGCTTATGGGGGGAATGCCCGATTCGTGATGATGACGTGTTATCCTAGTCCATTTCGGGGCCTTCAGAGCGAGTCTGAGGACCTTGTTCTGGAAGGATTGTAGTTTTTTAATGTGTGATTTAGCCGCGTGGCCCCAGACGGGGGCTGCGTAGAGGAGTATTGGCCTTAAAACGGCCTTGTATAGTAGTAGCTTGTTGCTGGAGGCAAGTTTGCTACGCCTGCCTATCAGAGGGTACATTGCGCAAAGTGCACGTGATGCAGCGCCTAATCGATCTTGTATGTGTTTGCACCACGAGAGTCTGGAGTCCAGCGTGACACCGAGATACTTGATGTCGCTGGTCCATGGGATTTTTTGTCCAAACATCGTTATGCTGATGTTCCGACTTTGGATCTTGGGGGTTCGATGCGAATATATAGTGGCGGCACATTTTTGAGGGTTAATCTCGACTCGCCATTTTTTGCACCATTCCTCTATGAGGCTGGCTTGTCTTTGGACGCGCTTAACTGCTAGGACTGCATTAACTGATGACGCTAACACGCCGGTGTCATCTGCGAATTGAGCTACTGTAGTGTTGCTATCTAACTGCTTCTTCTAGGATTTGCTGGGCCTAATATACTCAATTTCTGGGTTCCGTCTCTTTCTCACTCAAGAGTTATCTTAAGGGAGAGATGTTTTTTTCCCACTTAGTGGTTTAAATGGCCTGGCAACTTTCTCCTCTGTCGGTTTCCAACCATTCTCTATTCCTGTTAAAAAGGACAATATTAGTTTATTCCGAGGGCAGCTTTCTAAAATAATGATATCTTCGATAGTCCCGCTCAGTGTTAAAAACTATTGTTTCGACAAGGATCGCTAGTAATAAATCTTTGCAGTCGAGGACGTCCGAGAAGTTTTACAGTCCTTTTACGATGATCCATTGACTATTTCTCAGGCTCGAGCACGTACCCAAAACATCCCTTAATTGCCGAGCTCACCAGCGCACGTTCTCACGGCTTAAACAATGGGCTGTTGTGTGCGGCCTCGCGCACTAAGTGAAGGTCCCAAAGATTTCTCTTTTACCAGGAATTTTGTATCGGCCGCCAGATCTTGCAAACTTTGTTACAATAAGCTGAACGGACAGAGTAACGAATGAAGATGTCATGACTCGGATGAATAACGAATAATAATTACCCATTTAAAACAATAAAAATCCAAAAAATGTTGATAGATAGATAGACAAAAAAGAACGAAATGTTGCTTCTTATAATTCAGGAGATGAGTACTGGATGTCGGAACCCTGGTAAAAGAGTGATATTATGGCTGAGGAATCTAAGAAAATGGTTTGGCCAATCCACAGTGGAGCAGTAAACAAAGTGACGATAGCCTACGTTCGTTGAACGGATAGAGCACAAGAAGAACAAGAAGATGATAAAAGTCGTAGTTTGATAATTATATTTAATCGTCTGCAACACAAAATAAAAGGAAGCTGTGAGTTTTACTATTATTTAACTTTTAGTTCACGGCGCAGAATTTACTAAAGAAAATTTTCCTATTTTCTAACTCACTTTTCGCCTATTTTCTTCAAGCAGGAAACGAAGTGGTATCATACCCGCTTACCTTGCAGCAGCCGTCAGGTGCTGGCAGCACATGCGGCCAGTCGTGTTTACGAAGTATTGGCGTAATATAACACATTATTTATTTACACCCTATCCCGAATCGTTTTGAGAGATTTACTTTTGAGAGTTTACTTATTATTTATTATTTTTGAGATTTGAGATTATTTTGAGATTGAGATTATTTTTGAGAGTTTACCCTCGTTTCGATTCATCATAATTTCATGTTTTTTGAACTTCGATTCCATGGCTAACAGGGTACCGGGTCCGCTGGACCCCTTGCCCCTTCATCGTGTAGTTATGCCTAAGTGGCCTGTTAAATTTTATTATTATAGGTTTGGTTATTATTATTCTGCAAAATTTAAAAATTTTATAGCATGGCGCATGAAAACTGCTAAATGGCGCAGTGAGCGATTATATCATTATGCTAGGACGGTCTTGGGACGTTTGATTTTAGATGGTACGTTTATATCATAATTCGAAAGGACGTTTATCATGGGATTGTGGTGCTTGGGAAGCCCCTCATAAAAGCGTTTGGCGGTTTGTTTGATGAACTCCATGACGGGGAGTATGCCGGAGTCGTGGTGAAGTTGGGTGACCCTGATCCATCTTGGGGCATTCAGAGCTTGCCTTAATACCTTATTTTGGAAATAATTTCATGTATTTTTATTCATTTTATTACATCAACTCATATCATCATAGGTTGGCTCCGGTATTGTCGTACCAGAACCATACCTGTACAATATGAGAAACTTGACATATTAATTTCAAAAGGCAGCCAAAAAGAAGCTATAGAAATCACACACTCCCAAAAGGGGAGGGTGGACGTCACATTTATGTGTTTCAGTCGCAGAACTCGGTTAGTCCGGCAGAAATTCACCCTGTCCAGACGCCTTTCATCAACTTCGTGGATCCAGGAAGATCGCCTCTGCCCAACTGACGACCCCATGCTCAGCGTGTCATTAGATACGCCGTCACCATGTTCCACGCTTAAAACCAAGGTACCGTGTGCCCCCTAGTGTTCAGCATTTACCATAAACTTCCACCTATTTGAAATCTTTACTCTGAATATTCCAACTCTCGCCGACAGTGATTCCTCCAGTTTTCTCCGTTTGAAAACTCTAGAAAACTAATTAACAGTGTAAAATTATTTTCGACCACCTTAGAAATTGTAATAACCTCGATTTACTTCAGCAAACTTTATTTGTCCAGTAATACATTTTATTTGGACCGTAGATTTTGATGTTGTCTATAACTCCTTGTCACTTTACATTTGCATAGCATTTTATTATTAAAAAAATATTTATAAACTGGAGCACTTACCAACGAGCAAGTTCTGATCAAACTTGCCCACATAATAAAACCATACCCGACCAGCTCTAGTTGAACAAACATCTCGTTCCGTTATTTCCTGATAAGGTAACCCTTATTTTATTAGAATAATTAGACCCGGTCGACTATGAGTTTAATATCCGTTCGGTGTCTCCCCGGTGTCCGTGTTCTGGTATAACTTTGTATAAACCAGTCTTCAATTAAAATAAAATTATTACTCTCCAGTTAATCAAAGACAACACGTAAATTCTCTTTATGTATATTATAATTATGTCAAGTGTGATGTAACGGCCTCCATACCGCACACGCAGAAATACCAATTCCTTAATTGTGTATTCTAAATTATCCTATGTGTTTGATATAAAGATGTCCCAATGGTTGGGGCACCGCTAAATAAGACGTCGGGATTTCTCCTCGCCCAATCATCATATTATCAATCTATCGTTGGTCACTGATAAGGAGGCGGGGATGGAAATCAATAGGCTACAATTATGTACACATTCATTATATATTACTCTCAATAGTCTGCGCCGCTGGCAACCGATAGCTTAGGTGCCAGCTGGATCGGGCGCCTCTAGCCTCGTTCTGCCTCTCTTTGTCCTGGTACTGGCCGGTCTCGGCCGCTGGTCGCCGACCGTCCGATGACTGACGGTGGCTGCTCACTTTTTTATTTTAAACTTCAATTGTCCCCCTTGTCTTCCGTGTTCCACGTCCTTCTTTATCTCAAATCTTGTTCTCATGCTGGCCGATCTCGAGCGCTGGTCGCCACCCGTCCGACGGCTGACGCTGGAGTAGGATATTCAACTCTCCTTACGAGAGTATTAAACTTTCCAAGTCTGTCTGATCCCAAGTAAAAAGTCTTCTCAACTGTGTTTCTAAGTGTAGTCTTTTTAAGTTTAGATCAGCGGAAGTCGAGTGCTCGATAAGCTACATACGTGCATACGTGTCATTAACGCATACTTAGGCACGGAACATAGATGAGATGTTTAAAATTTAAATGCGGAGAGTTTAATCAATAAATAAATCAGCGAATAAATTTATAAAATTTTTTATGAATTACTTTAATGGTGGTAGCACCCTTCAAAACCCTCAATGAGTAACAACTATATTAGTAAACTGGGTGCTGTAGAAATTTTATAAAAAATAAAGCAAACTCTATTATACAAAGGCAGTTTTTGTTGATCCAAAAAACTTTGAAAATATGCACTCATACCAAACTAGACAAAAATAAAAAATATATTATCCTTTCTCTTTTTGTTTTGTGGAAACTTCACTTCTTCACATGCATAAGTACATGTCTTTTTAGATTTGATTTATAATTGCACGAAAATTCACACTGTGAACACGAAAACAGTTTCTCGTCAGAATGCGTACGCTGATGAGTATTTAGATTTGATTTATAATTGCACGAAAAGTCGCACTGTGAACACGAAATCAGTTTCTCTTCAGAATGCGTACGCTGATGAGTATTTAGATTTGATTTATAATTGCACGAATAGTCGCACTGTGAACACGAAAACAGTTTCTCTCCAGAATGCGTAAGCTCATGATTTTTTAGACCTGTTTTACGATAGCACGAATAGTCGCACTGTGAACACAAAAACAGTTTCTCTCCAGAATGCGTAGCCTGATGACATATTAGACTTGATTTACGTTTACTCGAAAAGTCGCACTGTGAACACGAAAACTGTTTCTCTCCAGAGTGCATAAGCTGATGACTTCTTAGATTTGATTTATGATTGCACGAAAATTCGCACTGTGAACACGAAAACGGTTTCTCTCCAGTATGCTTAAGCTGATGGCTTTTTAGATTTGATTTATGATTACTCGAAAAGTCACACTGTGAACACGAAAACTGTTTCTCTTCAGAGTGCATAAGCTGATGACTTCTTAGATTTGATTTATGATTCCCAGAATAGTCGCACTGTGAACACGAAAACAGTTTCTCTCCTCAATGCGTAAGCTCATGATTTTTTAAACCTGTTTTACGATAGCACGAATAGTCGCACTGTGAACACGAAAACAGTTTCTCTCCAGAATGCGTAGCCTGATGACATATTAGACTTGATTTACGTTTACTCGAAAAGTCGCACTGTGAACACGAAAACTGTTTCTCTCCAGAGTGCATAAGCTGATGACTTCTTAGATGTGATTTATGATTGCACGAAAATTCGCACTGTGAACACGAAAACGGTTTCTCTCCAGTATGCTTAAGCTGATGGCTTTTTAGATTTGATTTATGATTACTCGAAAAGTCGCACTGTGAACACGAAAACTGTTTCTCTTCAGAGTGCATAAGCTGATGACTTTTTAGAGTTGATTTATGATTCCCAGAATAGTCGCACTGTGAACACGAAAACAGTTTCTCTCCTGAATGCGTAAGCTCATGATTTTTTAGACCTGTTTTACGATAGCACGAATAGTCGCACTGTGAACACGAAAACAGTTTCTCTCCAGAATGCGTAGCCTGATGACATATTAGACTTGATTTACGTTTAATCGAAAAGTCGCACTGTGAACACGAAAACTGTTTCTCTCCAGAGTGCACAAGCTGATGACTTCTTAGATTTGATTTATGATTGCACGAAAATTCGCACTGTGAACACGAAAACGGATTCTATCCAATATGCTTAAGCTGATGGCTTTTTAGATTTGATTTATGATTACTCGAAAAGTCGCACTGTTAACACGAAAACTGTTTCTCTTCAGAGTGCATAAGCTGATGACTTCTTAGATTTGATTTACGATAGCCAGAATAGTCGCACTGTGAACACGAAAACAGTTTCTCTACTGAATGCGTAAGGTCATGATTTTTTAGACCTGTTTTTACGATAGCACGAATAATCGCACTGTGAACACGAAAACAGTTTCTCTCCAGAATGCGTAGCCTGATGACATATTAGACTTGATTTACGTTTACTCGAAAAGTCGCACTGTGAACACGAAAACTGTTTCTCTCCAGAGTGCATAAGCCTATGACTTCTTAGATTTGATTTATGATTGCACGAAAATTCGCACTGTGAACACGAAAACGGTTTCTCTCCAGTATGCTTAAGCTGATGGCTTTTTAGATTTGATTTATGATTACTCGAAAACTCGCACTGTGAACACGAAAACTGTTTCTCTTCAGAGTGCATTGGCTGATGACTTCTTAGATTTGATTTACGATTGCCAGAATAGTCGCATTGTGAACACGAAAACAGTTTCTCTCCTGAATGTGGACGACATCAGTATCTGATATAAAGTTCAAATTAACAGTGCAAAAAACCAAACCGGAGGAATGTTGAGCTCATATTGAAATATTGTCACCACACAACATTTTTGAGTCTACCATATAATAGTAAAAACATGAATGATGAAGGTGCTAGTGAGGCGGCCGCTTGCTCTTGTGGACCTCAGTCACCCGGGGTGACAGGGACGAATATGACCCAGCATTAATCACAATAATTATTTCTGAACTAGTATATCTATTTAAGATGTTGCATCATATAATTGATAGCTCTAATTTTGCGGGTTTCCAACATTCCAGAAATACTAGAATTATTTTACCATATCGAAATACGTAAAATCTTACATATTTATTTAAAGCTGGTAGATCAAGACTGATTTGAGACCTACACGAGTCGCACGACCGTACACTATTATTAGTTCTTCAATATTTTAGTATGTAAGGCATTTAGTATCTTAACAAAGATTTTAGATATAGATAGAATCAACTGCTCACCGGTGCGCAGGTCGGCCCTCCTGGAGTACTCCGAGCCCTCCAGCGTGATGTCAGGGTGCCATATGTCTAAATCCCTGTAGGGCGCTCCCTCGCCGCTCTCGGCTGCCGACCCCTCCCCTGGCTGCACACAACCTGCAGTGTCATTGCTGGAACTTATTTCTGAAATCAGAAACAATCTCATAAACTACAGCTCGTGAGCTGCCCGTCTCCCGGGCTCGGCTCCATGTAGCATCGGGGTGGCGAACAGGCGTAATGCTCCTCAAGCACTAAATTACCGCATAATTATTACTAAAATTTCACCCAATTAAAGATTGCTAAATTCACAGAATATTTTTATCTAAATTATGGCAACTATCGAAAAAAGACTAGCGTACATTATCTATGATTTAAAAGCCATAGAAGATACGCAGATTATTATCTGTTAAACTAGTAACAATAGCGCAAAAAAAAATTGAGGTTATAAAGAAATATTAAAGAACCTCCCTCAAGGCGCACTGTTTCATACACGCGCATGCTGTACACCATTCGTGCTCATAAAGAATGGAGCAACTCCTCACCAGTGACCTGGTCGGCCCTCCTGGAGCACTCCTCCTTGACGTCGGGGAGCGATATGTCTATATCAGTGTAGGGCGCTCCACCGCCTTCTACTTCATCGCCGCTCTCGGCAGAAGACCCTGGTTCGGGCTTCACGGCAGCACTAACCGAGTCAGCACGGTCCATGCTTCTAGTAGCTGGCAACGAGATGCGGTGAACAAATGCATAGAACAAATGACAGTTATAAAATGGTGGCTAACCATAGACACGAGCAATCCATAAATAAATTATTATATTTAATTCTTCGGTAGGTCCTGGGTATTGCGGCTTTCTTAACCTCTCAGCCGCTAAACAAGTGTACTCCAAGTGATATCCCCTGCGCGGGCCTATTTTCGAAAGTCGTAAATTTGGTTGAACACAACTTTTAAAATGACATTTAGATATAGAAACACGCATCTTGTGCATGATTTATCACTTGAAAATACTTATCCGATAATGTTGTTAATATAAACAATCAATTGAGATGTTCAAATCCTTAAGATAATATAAATATTGATCGAACAAAACAACGATCCCTAAAAATAGTCGCCGACTTACGTATACTCTCACGCGGTCACAAATACAGTCACATTGTTTATACGATTATAGAGACCTCGTTGAATTGGATTGCTGCGCCGATATCTTTATTATGTACTTACGAGTATGCTTATATTTTTTCACGTTTGTTGAAGATATTTGAAAATAATGTTTACATTCTTATAAAGTCCTTTGGAATACATAAATAAACAAAAGAGCACAGATACGGCTAGAATAGTAAACATTAACATACCACATCAAGTCAAGTGTCGCATCAGAGATGTCCGCTCACGCGATAAATAATATAATAACAGCGGTACTTACCCGCTCCTTTGAGAACTGCGCCGTTATCTTCAATATAACAACACTCATACGTTTTCAATATCTATAGCATTTATTTTAAAAAGTTTTAAAGTGATCAATGGTTTGGAAAAAAAAAAAAATTTAAGTATTTTCAAAATGTTTGTTTTTCGTGATAGGTCCTAAAACACGGCCACACACACAATGTCACATTACACTCGGAGCATTTATATTGAGACATTTTTCTAGTTTTGGAAGCGGCGCAAACTCGACAGGCTCTCTGAAGTCTTTGGGATTTATTTCCTGTTATTGGCTCAGGCATATGTTTCACTAATGCCCTAGCAGTTAGTCTTAGGGGCGAATCATGTAACGTACGGGGATGGGGTGCTGGTGATTGGTGTGCTGGTGATTGGTGTGTAATGTGATATTTTTCTAATAATTGTCTTATTAAGGCTAGTTGAAAGTCTGCTAAACTAATATTTTTTTTCGTTATCATTTTGTAAACTATTTTAGAGTTTAATAAAAATAAATCGATTATATGAAAAGCCACTTTCTTGTACCATTTTATTGTTTTTCGTAAGCAACTTAAACTACTCAACATCATGTCCACTTTATCGACAGAACCCATACACTTATTATAGTCATTGACACATTTCGGTTTAATTATAGGTTGACCCGTTTTCCAATCTATTTTGCCTGTCGTACCCATGGAATCGTCATGCAAGGTTGTTAGCATGTGGACTTCTCTTTTATCGCGCCATTTTAATGCTAAAAGAGGTCCACGATGTTTGGCGTCCATTTCACCTTTTTTTAATTTACGAAATGAGGCCATACCTTTCCGTGTTTTCCGCACCGTACCGCACGCATTAGTCTTTTTCTCGTGCAGAAAATCAAATAAACGAGGGCTAGTGTACCAATTATCCACGAAAAGGTTATGACCTTTATTGAGGTAGTCTTGAAGTAATGTCGTTACCACCGCCCCTGTGACTCCGAGACATTCAGTGTCAGTTATGTCAGTCCCTTTACCACAATAAATAATGAAATCCAAAATATAATCTGTCTTGACGTCACACAAAACAAACATTTTAATTCCACACCGGTGACGTTTGGTCGGGATAAATTGTTTAAAAATCAAACGCCCTTTGAAAACAATTATGCTCTCATCTATACATAAATTTTCAAAAGGCATTAATGTTTTTTTGAAAATGTTTCGCGTATGGTCAACTAGGATTTTTAATTTATGAAGTCTGTCACCGGGGACTTGTGTGTCGGGATCTGAGAAGTGCAACATTCGCAGTAAAATTTCATATCGATCTCTGGGCATAGTTTTCCCAAAAATATTACTAGCGAGCAATGGGTCGGTTGACCAATGTTCCTCGATAGTAAGATGTCGATTTCTCGTCATTAACATTAATATTGCAAAAAAAACGTACATTTCTTCGACAGACGTGTCTACCCATCTACGAAGTCTGGATTTTTGGGAAGGTTCCTGTACTGAAACGGTAGCTGTGTAATATCTGTTAGTTTCATCAACTATTTTTGTCATAATGTCTCTGTTCAAAAAGTATTCAAAAAAGTCGATTTCTGATGAATTTTCAGTAAATAAAGTAGATGGGTCTATACCTGACACAAACTCATCGAACTCGTGAATAACTGGGATAAATGGACCAGAGGTCCAAGAAGGCAAAAAGTCAGCATTTTCACTTTGATGTGAAGTACTTGAACGGTTATGAGATTGGCTTGTCCCAGGGGGGTTTGATTCACTTTCACTGACATCTTCATTCATTGTTTCATGTTGCTCATCTTCACTCATTTCTAAATCAGAGTCCACATCTAAAAATGTTTCTAATATTTCTTCCTCTGTAAGTCTGCGGCCCGCCATTTTAAAAGGTACACAATTTTTAAATTTTAATAATTATGATTATACGTAGCACAATACAAGCATCTGTTTTTAATAAACGAATATTGTCTTAAAATATAACCGATTCCCGAAACACAAATACAGTCAGAACAATATCAACATTTGGATGTAAACACCAATTTAAATAAGATCACAGTAATAATGAATGTCGTTTCTGATACAATATATTGTTTCAATTCCCCACAAAACACAGATCGCGATGTCAATATTTCGTATCAACGCACAGTTCCGACAAATACTAGTGACTTCGAACACACGACGAGAGAGGGATGAGTCGGCCCCGCCAAATTCAAATAAACTGAACGGCGTTTCAAGATGTCTTCGTTTTTAAACTGATTTATATAAACAAATAACAATATTTCACGTGACTAACGCAAGATGTCAGCAAAAGTATAGATCGAACTAATTTTTGGTATATTTTCCCGCCCGATTTGCCGCGCTGTCACGGAGTACACAACAAAATAAATTTAAAACATCATATGATGCGTGTAGCGTCTGAAGAGCGAATTATTCGCGCATCATATGATGTTCGTAGCGGCGGTCGGGTTAAACAGTGATACAACCGGGGCCACAACTTTGTGCGCCATTCGGTAAGTCATGATTCATCCCATTCTCTTGATCGCTCGTCAGAACGATACCCCGCACTCTAATGGAATATTCGCTTTGCAAATCATCCATCAGATATCACTGTCATTATTACCATGGTTATAGATAAGGATACAGGTGAATATGAACACGCGAAGATGCACATTATACATTTATTAAGCACATGTTTACATTTATGGGCAGGTGGAAATACTTATAATTAACTTAATCTAAAGCTTATTCTACCTCGGGTTGCTCGGCGACGTTCCTCCGGAATCTTGTTTCCAGCCGGCAGAGTGGCATCCGGCATGGGCGGCTACCCGCTGTCTGCTCTGTAGGACTGCGAACCGGTCTGGGCGGCTGCTCCTGGGTGGGTTGCGATGAACCGTGGCTGCTTCCTCCGTCGATTTCGGTCCCAACTGTGGTTGCCTTGACGTCTCTTTGACGATCCCTTCCTCCGGACCTCGTTTTGTAGCTTCGTGCTTTCGACTTCCTTTTGACTGGCCTTCGACTTCCTTTCTACAACTCCCTTCCAAACCTCGTTTCACTCGTGCTCCCGGACCTCATGTCCGACTCACTACTCTGGGTTTACGACTTTCTTCCGAACCTCGTTCCACTCGTCATCCCGGACCTCATGTCCGACTCCGGGTTCACAACTGCGTCTCACCAATCCGGGTTTACAACTTCCATTGTTTTCTTTTATAACTCATCCCGTCGACCGTCTACTCCGGGTTCATAACTTCCACCCCCGTTTACAACTCCATTCTTCCGACTCTCTTCGACTGTCCGACCGTCTTTCGACTGTTTGTTCGAGTTTACCACTGCGACTCACTCTTACACCTCCATCCCTCCGACTGTCTTCGACTTCAACTGTCCACTCATAACTCTCAACCATCCGACTTCAACTCAACTCTTAAAAATGGCGTCCTGGCCCTTTTAAAGAAACTGTGGTGAGGGAGTATTTCCCGCTCGGGGTCGGTCCGTCCTCACAGGATTGGCGACGCTTCATTGGTCCATCCGTTGACATCTTTACTACACCCTCGCTTGTAGGCCTAATTTTAGGCTCCGCCCACTTTCTTGGGAATTAATTATAGTCCTTATCACATACTTTATTTATATAACCAGGACACTGAACTATATCGGGGGAAAAAATTTCATAAAAATTAGAGCAATTGATGATACTGTAAAGTATTCCCCCGGGAGACAGGCAGCTCACCAGTTTTAGTATATCAGATTGTTTCTGATTTTAGAAATAGGTTCCAGCAATGACACTGTAGCCAGGGGAGGGGTCGGCAACCGAGAACGGCGAGGGGGCGCCCTATCAGCCCTAACTGAAAATGTGTAATTGTAAGAATATATGTAAATATAGAAGTTAAATGGGGTCATCTCAGGAAGGAGGAAAACAATGGTTTTGGGTACACTTTGAAATTCAGAAAAAGTGTGTCAATGTGTCCATATCGTGGGTCGCGGCCGATTCGAAACACGTGCTAAAAGCGTGTTACGAATTCGGAACAAGTAATATGTAGAATATATTATTTTATACTATAATAAGGCAAGAGACTTCTAGGTAGTAATTACGTTCAACCAAAATGACATCCCTACAAGGTGATACATGTCTGCAGCAAATTAAACAAATAGAATAAAAACAAATGTTTTATTTCCACATACGACAGTATGGTGGACTTCAGTACGTCAGCGTTGTTTTGAATTAGAATTATGTCGGGATCTCGGTGCAATGGTAAATAATTGTTTAGAAATTACCAGTAGTGGGACATTTGACGACAGTAGATCTTCTCGGTTCCTGAAAATGACGATAGGCAGAATGGCCAGAAGGTTGTACAGCTCCAGTGAATAGCAAAGAGTGCCCTGCGGTGTGCGTGTTGTGGTGCATACTCCTCAGTGAACAACGAAGGTTCAAATAATCAGCTGCTAATCATAAATGTTAAGATAACAAGCGAACACAAATCTCAGAATCTGAGTCACGATCACATTTAAAATACTGGTTTAGCTCATCACTAGGGACGGGCCATTATTTCTTCATGAGAGTTTTAATATTGTGAAAAATTAATATAGTGGGTAAAACACACCTAATGTGCAATATTTAGGAGTGAAAATATAAGTCGAAAATGTGCAAGCTGCGTGTACCTGATATGCGATATTTCGGTGAATTTATAGTATAGTAGTTTATTGATTTTAACGAAAGCTTTTAGGTGTTATGTAAAAAATGTGCAGAATACAGATACAATTATTAACACTGAAAAGACCTTGCTCAGGTTCACCAAGACCTACCTTTGAAATTGAAGATGGATGTTAATGGTTGCCAGCTCTGCGGATAGTACACTTCTCTTTCGTCTCAAGGTTCGCTCGAGGTTCGACTCAATATATGCTTTTATGGTCAGGGTGTCGAAATAAAAGGTTTATGTACATTTGGTACGGAATGACATATATTCAAAAACAATATAAAAGTGAAATGTTGTGGTGGCGAAAAATAAGATTACATGGGAAGATCACATATCGCAATTTCAAAATACAATATAATGACTTGGTGCTTCTGCGTGTGCGATATTGAGGCCGTCACATCACACTAGACAAATTATATGTCTAGACAGAGTGATAACTTTCTTTTTTTAACTTCTCATAATCGATGACTGATATATACAAGATTAATTCTGTACATGGAGACTGCGGAGACACCGAACGGATATTAAGATCATACTCGACCGAGTCTAATTATTCTGGTAAGTTGTGGCTTGGCCTATCAAAAAGTAACGGAGCGAGATTTTTGTTTAACTAGAACTGGTCGGGAATAGTTTTATTATGTGGGCAAGTTCGATCATTACTTGCCTGTTGGTAAGTGCTCCGGTTTATAAATAATTTAATAATAAAATGGTATGGAAAGGTAAAGTGACAAATAGTTATAGACATTCAATATTTAAGATAAAAATGAAAGGAATTACAAGACAAATAACGTTTGATGGAGTAATTCGTGGTTATTATAATCTATACGGTAGTCGAGGATAACTTTTCATTGTCAAGTTTCCAACGAAGAAAACTGGAGAGATCACTTTCGCGAGACCGGGAATGTTCACAATATAAATTTCGAAGAATTGTAGGTTTATGTAAATGCAGAACACAGGAGCGCGCACGGTACCTTAGTTTTAAATGAGGAACATGGTGACGATGTATCTAATGACACGCGCAGCCTGGAATCGTCAGGAGGGCAGAGGCGATCTTCCCGGATGAAGCTGATGGAAGGCGTAGGGGATGACTTCTTGGTGGATGCGAGCTCTTCCAGAGCAGTTAGGCGAGTATAAAATGTATCTAAAATCTAGGTGTTAATAGCGATGCACAAAGAGACGTCAAATTTGTTCAAATGAATGTGAAATTTCTTGATACTCTATTATGGCAAAATTTTTATCCGGTTTTGTATATTACAAACGAGATAGATTGAAGTCACTACTTTGAGATTTTGGAAAAGTTCACATGCCGAGTAAATTATTATCTCACATAGATATCAATATTACAACTGTTAAAGATTATTCTCGAAATAAATCGGTTTACCGCGACTGATAACATTTTACAAGAAATGGCCGGAAAAGATCGTAAACCGTGAATTCTCAGACGCGCGCCTATAGGTAGTATAGATGTTGATTTTTTTCTACTGGAGAAACTATGTGGGGGTAGCTACATATATGCATACGTATAATGAGTGCATACTTAGGCAAAGAAAATAAATCAGATGTTTAAAATTTAAATCCGGCGATTTCGTTATTATTGTATTCAGAGAGTTTAATCAATTTGTAAATTTTTATTATACCACCCTTTAAATCCCTCAATGAGTAACTATTTAAGTAAAATAAACTGGGTGCTATGGAAATTTTATAAAAAATTAAGCAAACTTTATTATACAAAGGCAATTTTTGTTGATCCAAAAATTTTTGAAAATGTGCACTCATACCAAACTAGACAAAAATTAAAATAAAAAAATATATATTCTCTTTAGTTTTGTGGAAACATCACTTCTTCCCATAAAAACATGTCTTTTTAGATTTGATTTATAATTGCACGAATAGTGGCACTGTGAACACGAAAACAGTTTCTCCAGTATGTATAAGAACATGATTTTTAGGATTTGATTTATTAACGCACTAATAATTGCACTGTGAACACGCAATCAGATTCTTTCTTGAATGCATAAACTAATGAATTTTATGAGTTGATTTATAATTGTTCAAATAACTGCACTATGAAAACGAAAACGCTTTTTCTTTAGTATGTATTAACACGTGTTTTCTTAAGGCATTTTTCCGATTGCACTTGTAAGAACAATGCGCACATGAAAACAGTTTCTCAACAGAATGCGTAAGCTGATGAAATTTTAAACTTGATTTATGAAAGAACGAATAGTCGCACTGTGAACACGAAAACAATTTCTCTCCGGAATGAGTATATTGATGAGTTTTTAGATTTGCTTTATAATTGGTAGAATAGTCGCACTGTGAACAAGTAAATAATTTCTCTCTAGAATGCGTGAGCAGATGACTTTTTAGATTTGATTTATTATTGCACGAAAAACCGCACTGTAAACACGAAAAAGGTTTCTCTCCAGAATGCGTGAGTAGATGACGTTTTAAACGTAATTTATGATTGCACGAATAGTCGCACTGTGAACACGAAAACAGTTTCTCTCCAGAATGCTTAAGCAGATGATCTTTTAGATTTGATTTACGATTGCTCCAAAAATTGCACTGTGAACACGAAAAAGGTTTCTCTCCAGAATGCGTAAGTTTATGACTTTTTAAACGTGATTTAAGATTGCACGAATAGTCGCACTGTGAACACGAAAACAGTTTCTCTCCAGAATGCGTAAGCAGATGAGTTTTTAGATTTGATATACGATAGCTCGAAAAATCGCACTGTGTACACGAAAAAGGTTTCTCTCCAGAATGCGTAAGTTGATGACTTTTTAAATTTGATTTATGATTGCACGAATAGTCGCACTGTGAACACGAAAACAGTTTCTCGTCAGAATGCTTAAGCTGATGACTTTTTAGAGATGATTTATAATTGCACGAATAGTCGCACTGTGCACACGAAAACAGTTTCATTCCAGAATGCATAAGCAGATGACTTTCTAAACTTGATTTATGATTGCACGAATAGTCGCACTGTGAACACGAAAACAGTTTCTCTCCAGAATGCTTAAGCAGATGAATTTTTAGATTTGATTTACGATTGCTCCAAAAATTGCACTGTGAACACGAAAAAGGTTTCTCTCCAGAATGCGTAAGTTTATGACTTTCTAAACGTGATTTATGTTTGCACGAATAGTCGCACTGTGAACACGAAAACAGTTTCTCTCCAGAATGCGTAAGCAGATGAGTTTTTAGATTTGATATACGATAGCTCGAAAAATCGCACTGTGTACACGAAAAAGGTTTCTCTCCAGAATGCGTAAGTAGATGACTTTTTAAATTTGATTTATGATTGCACGAATAGTCGCACTGTGAACACGAAAACAGTTTCTCGTCAGAATGCGTAAGCTGATGACTTTTTAAAGATGATTTATAATTGCACGAATAGTCGCACTGTGCACACGAAAACAGTTTCTTTCCAGAATGCATAAGCAGATGACTTTCTAAACTTGATTTATGATTGCACGAATAGTCGCACTGTGAACACGAAAAAAGTTTCTCTTGAGAATGCGTAAGCTGATGAATTTTTAGATTTGATTTACAATTGCTCGAAAAATTGCACTGTGTACACGAAAAAGGTTTCTCTCTAGAATGCGTAAGTATATGACGTTTTAAATTTGATTTACTATTGCACGAATAGACACACTGTGAACAAGAAAACAGTTTTTCTCCAGAATGCGTAAGCTGGTGACGTTTTAGATGTGATTTATTATTGCACGAATAGTCGCACTGTGAACACGACAACAGTTTCTTTCCAGAATGCGTAAGCAGATGAGTTTTTAGATATGATTTACGATTGCTCGAAAAATTGCACTGTGAACACGAAAAAGGTTTCTCTCCAGAATGCGTAACGTGATGACGTTTTAGACTTGATTGAATATTCACCCTAGGATGAATTAACGTGTGAACTCTTAAGGATGCTTTCCGATTGCACGAGTACGGGCACTGCGCACACGAATACTCTTTCATACCATCGGCAGTAAGCGGGCGCCCACTTGAGTTTGTTGTGCTGGAGAAAGCGGACTCCAGTGCTGACTGCTCTTCAAGGTCTGGCGGATAGCCAGGAGGGACTGTCGGAATAGAAACTTGGATTTTCAAAAGACCTGCAATACAAATAAACTGCCTATGAGAATTAAATATTTTATTATGCGGTTAATCGTATCTCAAATTTTTGAAACAACGGCAGATTACACATATTGCAAGATTAGAACAAATACAAATTAGGTTTCTTCGACATCATAATGTTAGATCTAATCTATTGTTTAACTTATATTTAGATGTAGCAACCACAATATGATTACCCTAGAATATAGAAGAAAATATCCTTTCACATACCATGTAGATCGAACAGGCAATGCGTTCTCTTCTACATTCCTAGAAATAGAACAATCTTACACACAAAACTCATTCGTGCAAATACAATAATTAGAAGTTTTACATTTGATTCTACTCTATGAGAGTAGGACTGGTGTATAGAGAAGAAGTATATAATGGAGTGTATAATTTAAGTGTCTGTTAGTCTGTGTACACATTTTTTTACTTCAGATACGAATTTACAGTAGTCTGTAATTATTCTAATTGCGATGGGGAGATTGTTGAAGAATTTGATGCCTTGATAAATATTGTGATTACTAAATCTTATAGTACAGAAATCCCTTCTAATATTTTATTTTATCAATTTGGATAGTAATTTTTCTTTTTTAGATTTATTTTTATCACCATTTTTTTAGTGATTTCTAATTGTAATATTGAGGTTTTATGTGCTCCTCCCCATCCAATAATACAGTATTGCAAATGTTACTGTACAAACGCGTAATATATTATTTTTAGATTTGTAAGTGACGGGTGATATGTAGGCAGTTTTCCTTATTTCGTTTGTAAGATGAGTAACATGTTATTTCCATTTGAGTTTGATATCTATTATGATTCCTAGGTACTTGGTGCAGTCTTTTTCTTCATTGGTCACAAGAGTCTGCTTGAGTACAGGCTTTGGTATGAATTTTAATATTAATTAGTGTTATCTTTCTGTTAATTTTTAATATCTTTTTTATTTCCTGTTTTTCATATTGGCGTGATATAACTATGCTTATAGATAGATGGGAATACTCCATTATGAGGGTTAGTATTTGTAATATGTGTTATAGGTTTGGTAAGATTATTTTGTCGTGATTTGGTCGAAGCCAGGAGTTGTATAATTTATCAGGTTGTCTATGATTCTTTTTGATTATCATTTTCAGTTTTGGTTTGGAATCAAGAAAGATATTCATGGGTGCAGTTTGGTGATGCGGTTAGTGTTTCGGTATAATAGTTTGATGATATTTTTTTGGCAATTTTTTTTTCCTTCATTTGAAAAGTAACCTTATAAGTAAACCGGTATATTACCGTGTAATCTGTACTTCACTATAGCATATATGTAGGTTTTAATAATTAGTTTCATATGCTCTGTTTAATATTATGATTATTTAAACTAATGAAATCCCTTAATTATTATTTTTTTAAATGCGTTGTGGATGAAATTATCGTCCAATATAAGGTCCAAGTTCACAATACAAAAACCAAGACAGAGGAATGTTGAGCTCGTATTGAAATGTTGTCACCGCACAACATTATTTGAGTCTACCATACAAGACCAGCTGTATAATAGTATAAACATGAATGATGAAGGTGCTAGTGAGGCGGCCGCTGGCTCTTGTGGACCTCAGTCACCCAGTCAATATGACCCAGGTTAAAAAAATAAAGCATTGATCACAATAATTATTTCTGAACTAGTATCATCATATAATTAATAGCCCTACTTTTGCGGGTTTGGAACATTCCAGAAATACTACAATTATTTTACCGTATTAGTATCGAAATACATAAAATCTTACATATTTATTTAAAACTGGTAGATCAGGACTGATTTGAGACCTACACGAGTCGCACTGCCGTACACTATTATTAGTTTATCAATATTTTAGTATGTAAGGCATTTAGTATCTTAACATAGATTTTAAATATAGATAGAATCAACTGCTCACCAGTGCGCTGGTCGGCCCTCCTGGAGTACTCCGAGCACTCCTGCTTGATGTCAGGGTGCCATATGTCTATATCCGTGTAGGGCGCTCCCTCGCCGCTCCAGGCTGCCGACCCCTCCCCAGGCTGCACACCCTCTATAGTGTCATGGCTGGAACCTATTTCTGAAATCAGAAACAATCTGATATACCACAGCTGGTGAGCTGTCCGTCACCCCGGGGTGGCGACCAGGCGTACTGCTCCTCCAGCAATAAATTTCCGCATAATTTTTACTAAAATTTCGCTCATTTCAAAGATTGCTAAATTCACAGAATATTTTATCTAAATTATGGCAACTATCGAAAAAAGACTAGCGCACGTTATCTATGATTTAAAAGCCATAGAAGATACACAGATTAATACCTGTCAAACTAGTAATATTAGCGCAAAAAAATTTGAGGTTATAAAGAAATATTAAAGAACTTCTGATTATTAAAATCAGAAAGAACCTTTATTAAAGAACGCTGTACACCATTCATGCTCATCAAGAATGGAGCAACTCCTCACCAGTGTCCTGGTCGGCCCTCCTGGAGTACTCAGAGCACTCCTTGACGTTGGAGAGCGATATGTCTATATCAGTGTAGGACGCTCCGCCGCCTTCTTCCTCATCGCCACTCTCGGCTGGAGACCCTGGCTCGGGCTTCACGGCAGCACCAACTGAGTCAGCACGGTCCATGCTTCTAGTAGCTTGCAACGAGTGTCGGTGAACAAATGACGGTTATAAAATTGTGGCAAACCATAGATAAATTATCATATTTAATTCTTCGGTAGGTCCTGGGTATTGCGGCTTTCTTAAACTGAAATAGAAGAACAAATATATACCTGGGTTGCAAGATGAGTGAAAGATGGGATGCTTCCGACGAACTTCAACGGTGCATTGAGTACGCTTGTGCAACCTTTATCCGCACGTTCTGCATTCATCCCATCTTTCATTCATATTATACCCAGGTATATTGATATGCCCGAAGTGACGGAAGTTATCACATTTATTAGCCGAATAAATGAAATAAAATAAAGGCTGGAAATCGCGCCTCGCAAATGCATGCAGGTCGCTGACGGCAGGCCCATATAAACGGGACCGGACGTCCCTCAACAAAAAAGAACCTAGCGGTTCGTTCAAAAGGCGAGTTGCGACCGTAGTGACCTTCAGCCCACGTGTTGTGCAATGAACTAAAAACGACGAGAGCTGAAAATAACGGGATTATGAAGGTTTCCTGAGAAACAATAGCAGATCTCTACGGGCGCGCATTGTTTCGAGGAGACGCATCCTGCCGATAAATATAACCGAAGGTCGTAGGGCCATTGAAGCTGGACCCGTTGTACTGGCGAGAGTAGGAAATGCACCGTTACGTGCCCGTTAGCTAGCGTTCAGGGTCGAAACGTGACGAGAACAAAAGACGCAGTTTCTTTGTGCAATCTGCTCTTTTAATACAACGTTGGACAAACCACATGGCTCGAAATGTAATGCAATGCTCGAAAATTGAAAGAAATAACATTCCCGCCAATTCAGTGTTTAGTTTAATCACTAGAATATAATAATTAATATGAATATGATTTTGAAGCGATGAGTACGAATCTAAATTGCTTAACGTATATGACAATCGATCATTGTGGGCTAAGTATTAAGAAGGATACAAATAATTAAATAGTATATGTAACTAGATATAAGGTTCTGCAAAGTACCGTAAGAAATAAATAAATAACTAAATCGACTAAAGTGTAAATAATTAGAGTATAAGATTAATTATAGTCGGCGATAAGACGAAGGGGGAGTCAGTTCGGGTTCGGATCGGGCGTGGCCTCCAGAAGAAGCGAATGGACCAATGGGACGGTGGCCCATCCCATGATGGAAAGAGGGCGGATCGACAGATGGGAGACACCCCATTATTGAAAGATAAAAATGGCCTACACACGACCCGGAGATGGAGTTGAAAATCAGTCGTACAGTCGTAAGATGAGTTGAAAGTCAGTCGTAAGCGCAGTTGAAAATCAGTCAGTCGTAAAGTCAGTCGAAAAGAGAGTGAGAAACAGAGGGAGTTGCCGAAATGAGGCCCGGAGTAGTGAATCGGACACGAGGTCTGAGAGGATCGGAGTTACAGAAGGAAGTGATAGGCTGAAGAAGTCGTAACCGAGAGTTGTCAAAACGAGATCCAGAAGAGTGAGTCGGAGACAAGGTCCGGGAGACGAAGTTGCACGGAGAGAAGTTACCGAAACGCAGTCGAAAGCACACAGGAGCAGTTCACCGCATGCTATCCAGGAGCAGCCGCCCCGCCCGTTCAGAGCAACCAGTCTGATAGCCTGTCGCCGGAACAGCCGTGGAGCCAGCAGGTAGCCGCCCACGCCGGGTGATCACGATATTACTTCGCCGGCCAGAAGATCCGAAGAAAATCGCAAGATGACCCGAGGTAGAGTTACTCTTAGATTAAGTTAGTTATAAGTATTTGTGTATTCAATAAATGTATAGTTTGTGCATCATCGTGTGTTCATATTCATCTGCCTCACTCTTCCTATAGCCATGGTACTGATGAAAGGGTGATACCTGACGGATGAGTCGCGAAGCGAACTTCTTTAAAAGCGCGGGGTATCGTTCTGATGAGCGATCGGGAGCTGATACGCATCTCTCAACTCTCTCATGCGTGTGGATTTTTCCGGGGGTATCATACCTGGGTTGCGAGATAAGTGAAAGATGGGATGCTTCCTACGAACTTAAGCGATGCATTGAGCACGCTATATCCGCACGTTCTGCATTCATCCCATCTTTCATTCAAATTACTTTGTTCTTCTCCTATTTCTGTTTAAGAAAGACGCAATGCACAGGACCTACCAAAGAATTAAATATAATAATTTATTTATGGATTGCTCGTGTCTATGGTTAGCAACCATTTTATAACCGCCATTTGTTCTATGCATTTGTTCACCGCATGTCGTTGCAAGCTGCTAGAAGCATGGACCGTGCTGAGTCAGTTGGTGCTGCCGAGAAGCCCGAGCCAGGGTTTCCACCCGAGAGCGGCGATGAGGAAGAAGACGGCGGAGCGTCCTACACTGATATAGACATATCGCTCTCCAACGTCAAGGAGTGCTCGGAGTACTCCAGGAGGGCCGACCAAGATACTGGTGAGGAGTTGCTCCATTCTTGATGAGCATGAATGGTGTACAGCGTTCTTTAATAAAGGTTCTTTCTGATTTTAATAATCAGAAGTACTTTAATATTTCTTTATAACCTCAAATTTTTTTGCGCTAATATTACTAGTTTGACAGGTAATAATCTGTGTATCTTCTATGGCTTTTAAATCATAGATAACGTGCGCTAGTCTTTTTTCGATAGTTGCCATAATTTAGATAAAAATATTCTGTGAATTTAGCAATCTTTGAAATGAGCGAAATTTTAGTAATAATTATGCGGAAATTTATTGCTGGAGGAGCAGTACGCCTGGTCGCCACCCCGGGGTGACATGGAGCCGAGCCCGGGAGACGGGCAGCTCACCAGCTGTGGTATATCAGATTGTTTCTGATTTCAGAAATAGGTTCCAGGAACGACACCATAGGGGGTGTACAGCCATGCGAGGGATCTGCAGCCGAGAGCGGCGAGGGAGCGCCCTACACGGATACGGACATATGGCACCCTGACATCAAGCAGGAGTGCTCGGAGTACTCCAGGAGGGCCGACCAGCGAGCTGGTGAGCAGTTGATTCTATCTATATCTAATCTCTATGTTAGATACTAAATGCCTTACATTATACTAATATATTGATGAACTAATAATAGTGTACGGCCGTGCGACTCGTGTAGGTTCATGATCAGTTCTGATCTACCAGCTTTAAATAAATATGTAAGATTTTATGTATTTCGATAGTAATACGGTAAAATAATTCTAGTACTTCTGGAAAGTTGGAAACCCGCAAAAATTAAGGCTATCAATTATATGTTGCAACCAAACGACCAAAATATAATTTTAGTGCATCTGTGCATACAACACAATGGACTTTAATTTATTATTGTTTTTGTAACCTCTTAACGTTTAAAATTCCCCTTTAAATTGTGAAAAACGCGTATTTTTTTTTGCAAAAAATGTATGTACCTACCTAGATACGCATAAAATGCCTACATACTAAAACAACTTACCCCGATAAGTGTAAAAATCTCACGACCGCGCGAGGAAACAAATTCAACCGTTTTTGTCTTTTGACATACGGAACGATGACAAACTTTGCGATTTATGACAAATGTCGATTTTCACATGAGAAATCAAACATTTTTAGATATGAAAACAATCTCTATACAATATGCGGTATGAACCGGTCTTTTAAAAATACCGTAATATTGGAGGTATCTACACGTTAATGCACCCTGACGAATAATATTTACCCAACACGAATTAAAAATAGTATTTTTATTAAATTATGTTTTAATATTAATCAAAAATGTCGAAATTCACAAAAAAAATTAAACATTTTTTGGTTTAAAATCAATCTCTCCAGACTTTGCGGTATAAACCGATGTTTTAAAAATCATCAAAGAATATGGATATCGGTTTATTTGACCACCATGAAGTGAAATATTTGCCAAATCCGAATTAAAAAGAGTATTTTTATTTAAATATGGATATTGTTATTTTTCGACATGTAAATTTTTCTCTAGGCATATTATTGGCAATCTTTTACCGCAGAGTATTGCTATATTTTGTTAGAATTTAATTAATTTTATTTACGGAAACTACTTTTTTTAATTTACGGCGTCATATAGAGTTTTCAAAAATTTCATAAATGATATGAATAAAAATCGAAATTGAAAAATTAAATTTAGCGCGATGTATTACGATGATGTAGTGTTGATGGAACCAGAAATACAGGACGTCCGCGGAAGACTTGGCACGGCCAGATAAACCAGATAATGGAGGATGGTTCTGTTAGAAGCCTCAACAATCGGCGAGCTTGTATGACGAGATGTATGAATGTGGATGAGGCGAGAATTGTGTGTCAGGACAGAAGAGTGTGGCGCTCTATCCTCTCTGCCTACCCCCACGGGGAAACGGCGTGATGGTAAGTATTACGATGTATTACAACTTTTAAGCATAGATGTCACTATACATGCCGTTTGAGTTAATAATCGATTTATATTAAATAATTTTAGAAACGCAAATATTATTTTACAATATATCGAACAAAATAGTATTTTCACATTTTCTACCGTTAATCTGTATTAATAAATATAATTTACTTTCCTCGAAAGGGTGGAAAATATTTTTGAATGTTAAAATACTCAATAAAATATTTATGAATTAATTTTAAATGTTTTTTTTACGGAAACAATTTTTTGAAATATAGCGCACGAGGTGTGGTTAAAGATTTTGAAATTTCAAAAGGATTAAAAAGTCAATTTTCAAATTGAAATTTTTCCGCGATGTTTTCTTCATGGTCGGCCGGCTGTAGAAATTTGTTTTTTTTTTAAACTTTTATCGATAATAGTGTTTTTTTATTATTATTTACACGTTAAAAATCAACATCATCATCATCGTTTAAATCGCCACCTTTGATTTTCACAAACGACGTAGAGGATAGTACGCCGCCCAGTGCAGATAAATGGAATGCTGCCTCTTGACTTGTATTGAGCAAATATGTCCAGTATGTTTATTATTATTTTTAAATTCAAAATATTATGAATATTTTGAAAATAGTGTTTTGCGTCTTTCAAGTTCTATTAAACATATTGTTTGTATTATTTATCGAGAAACGTCGATTCTAAGATCATTATTTATTTAAATGGATATAAATAAATACGCCTGTGGGTTGGCAATAGGTGTAACGCACAGCTAAGAATTTGAATTAAAGAGATATCCCGTGAACACATTATGATTTTGTCTGTGAGTTTTAGTTTAAAACGTATGTTTTTAAACCTTCTGGAGAATGACAAAAGTGTACTGTTTCTAACTTGCAAGTGTTTGTCATGTCGTTTTTATGTAGAAAACCTAATTTTAAAAATAAAATTTTAAAAATTACGAGTATAAATGAGAAACGCCTGTTGGCTGCTATTAAAATAGCATTGGCGTTAGTTTTTAGTATACAACAGGAGTTTATATATTATTATAGCTCTATTTATGAATTTATATGAACACTGGGTTTTTTTTTTATTATATTGGTTAGTTTAAGTGCGATTTTATTTTTGAAAAATTCTGTCAATTGGTGAATATTTCATGTATTTAAAAACATGAAACATTTCATCTTCTTCTTTTTATTTTCCTATCAAAACGCTTCTTATAGTCTTATAAAGTGTGTTGAATTTTTTTTTTCTTTCTACAAATTGATAACAGAGTACTGCGTCTCTGCAGGATACGTCTGCTACCGGGCAGTCTAGTATATTAATTATTATTTGCGCAAGAATATTTTTTTACACAAATGAAGTTTAGATAATAAAAATTAATATGCATAAAATAGTGTTTATTATTTATAGCGTGTATTGTGAAACGGTTCGGCGCGTGCGCATTTAGTAATGAATCTGATATCACAGTCAGAGTTTTCAATCACTGATCGAATACCAATCACAATAACACCCGTGAGTCAAGAGTAGCATCATCTCATCACTATCAAGAACACATAGCATCTGAATAATTGCATTCGTAATCAAAGGATCACTTCATAAATGCAGAACATGCAGATATAGGTTGCACAAGCGTGCTCAATGCATTATATTAGTTCGACGGAAGGATCCCGTCTTTCATCGTACTGCAACCCAGGTGTACATTATTTTATTCTGCTTCTATTTCTGTTTAAGAAAGCCGCAATACCCAGGACCCACCGAAGAAATAAATATGATAATTTGTTTTTGAAAAGCTTTTGTCTATGATTGTCCACCATTTTATAATCGGCATTTGTTCACTGCATCTCGTTGCAAGCTACTAGAAGCATGGACCGTGCCGATTCAGATGGTGCTGCCGTGAATCCTGAGCCAGGGTCTCCAGCCGAGAGCGGTGATGAGGGAGCAGGCGGTGGGGCGCCCCACACTGATATAGACATATCGCTCCCCGACGTCAAGGAGGAGTGCTCGGAGTACTCCAGGAGGGCCGACCAACGCACCGGTGAGAACTTCTCATTACGGTATTAGAACCTAATTGTTATTCGTTCTAATCTCGCAATATGTGTAATCTGCCGTTTGCCACGATTTGAGATACGATTATACGTATATTAAAATATTTAATTCTCACAAATAGTTTATTTATATTGCAGATCTTCTGAAATCACAAGATTATATTTCGGCAGACCCACCTGGCCATCCGCCCGGCCTTGGAGCGCATCCAGCACCGGAGTCCGCTTTCTCCGCCATAACACCCTCGAGTAGGCGCCCGCTTACTGCCGCTGGTAAGAAAGAGTATACGTGCGCGCAGTGCCCGTACTCATGCAATCGGGAAGCGTCCTTAAAAGTTCACGCGTTAACACATCTCGGGGAGAAACTGAGCAATAATAAATCAATTCGGAAACGTCATCAGCGTACGTGTTCTGGAATGCAACTATTTTCGTGTTTACAGTGCGACTATTCGTGCAATCGTAAATCAACTCTAAAATGTCATCAGCTTACGCATTCTGGAGAGAAACCTTTTTCATGTTCACAGTGCAACTATTCCAGCAATTATAAATCACATCTTAAATTACATTATTTTAGGCATTCTGCTGTGAAATTGTTTTCGTGTTCACAGTGCGACTTTTCGAGCAAACATAAATCAAGTCTAGTAAGTCATCAGGTTAGGCATTCTGGAGAGAAACCGTTTTCCTGTACACAGTGCGACTATTCGAGCAATCAGAAATCAACTCTAAAACGTCATCAGCTTACGCATTCTGGAGAGAAACTGTTTTCGTGTTCACTGTGCGACTTTTCGAGCAATTATAAATCAAATATCAAAAGTCATCAGCGTACGCATTCTGGAGAGAAACTGTTTTCGTGTTCACTGTGCGACTTTACGAGCCATTATAAATCATGTATCAAAACTCATCATGTTACGCATTCTGGAGAGAAACTGTTTGCGTGTTCGCAGTGCGACTTTTCGAGCAATTATAAATCACATATGAAAACTCATCAGCGTACGCATTCTGGAGAGAAACCATTTTCGTGTTCACAGTGCGACTATTTGGGCAATTGTAAATCAACTCTAAAACGTCATCAGCTTACGCATTCTGGAGAGAAACTGTTTTCGTGTTCACAGTGCAACTTTTCGAGCAATCGTAAATCATATCTAAAAACTCATCTGCTTATGCATTTTGGAGAGAAACTGTTTTCATGTTCACAGTGTCACTATTCGTGCTTTCAAAAATCAAATTTAAAAAATCATCTGCTTACGCATTCTGAAGAGAAACTGTTTTCTTGTTCACAGTGCGACTATTCGTGCAATTATAAATCAAGTTTTAAAAGTCATCTGCTTAAGCATTCTGGAGAGAAACTGTTTTCTTGTTCACAGTGCGACTATTCGTCCAATTATAAATCATGTTTAAAAAGTCATCAACTTACGCATTCTGGAGAAAAACATCTTTCGTGTTCACAGTGTGACTATTCGTGCAATCAAAAATCAGCTCTAAAAACACATCTTCTTATGCATTCTGGAGAGAAACTGTTTTCATGTTCACAGTGCGACTATTCGTGCTTTCAAAAATCAAGTTTAAAAAGTCATCTGCTTACGCATTCTGAAGAGAAACTGTTTTCTTGTTCACAGTGCGACTATTCGTGCAATTATAAATCAAGTTTTAAAAGTCATCTGCTTAAGCATTCTGGAGAGAAACTGTTTTCTTGTTCACAGTGCGAATATTCGTGCAATTATAAATCAAGTTTAAAAAGTCATCGACTTACGCATTCTGGAGGGAAACATCTTTCGTGTTCACAGTGTGACTATTCGTGCAATCAAAAATCAGCTCTAAAAACACATCTGCTTATCCATTCTGGAGAGAAACTGTTTTCATGTTCACAGTGTCACTATTCGTGCTTTCAAAAATCAAATTTAAAAAATCATCTGCTTACGCATTCTGAAGAGAGACTGTATTCTTGTTCACAGTGTGACTATTCGTGCAATTATAAATCAAGTTTTAAAAGTCATCTGCTTAAGCATTCTGGAGAGAAACTATTTTCTTGTTCACAGTGCGAATATTCGTGCAATTATAAATCAAGTTTAAAAAGTCATCAACTTACGCATTCTGTTGAGAAACTGTTTTCATGTGCGCATTGTTCGTACAAGTGCAATCAGAAAAATGCCTTAAGAAAACACGTGTTAATACATACTAGAGAAAAAGTGATTTCGTTTTCATAGTTTAGTTATTTGAACAATCATAAATCAACTCATAAAATTCATTAGCTTATGCATTCAAGAAAGAATCTTATTGCGTGTTCACAGTGCAATTATACAGTGCGTTAATAAATCAAATCCTAAAAATCATATTCTTATACATACTGGAGAAACTGTTTTCGTGTTCACAGTGCCACTATTCGTGCAATTATAAATCAAATCTAAATAGACGTGTTCTTATGCATGGGAAGAAGTGAAGTTTCCACAAAACAATAAGACAAAGGGTAATATATATAAATATATATATATATATATATATATATATATATATATATATATATATTTATATTGATATATATACATATACATATATATATATATATATTTTTTTTTTTTAATTTTTGTCTAGTTTGGTATGAGTGCATATTTACATACGCTTAAAGGGTGGTGTATTAAAATTTTACAGACTTGATTTTTTATGCCGAGGGGCCACGATACAAAATAGAAGCTATCTGTGGCATTGATTTTTTATCTAAACACATAGTTTATAGTGTGATTTTGTTGTAGTGTAAAAAAAAGGATCCAAGTTCTTTTGATTACGTTTTATATTATATTATACGAAAATATTATTTACACTTAGGTAAAATGTTTAGTTAGGTTGTTAAGCGACATTAAAATTAGATTATTTTTTAAAATATTTATTATTTATCTTTTGTAAAATGTTGGACTTCCATTAAAGTAATTCATATAAAATTTTATAAATTTATTCGCTGATTAATGCATTGATTAAACTCTCTGAATACAATAATAACGTAATGGCCGCATTTTAATTTTAAACATCTGATTAATATTCCTTACCTAAGTATGCACTCATGATACGTATGCATATATGTAGCTACCCCCACTTAGTTTCTCCAGTAAAAAAAAAATCAACATCTATACAGCCTATAGGCGCGCGTCCGAGAATTCACCGGTTTACGATCTTTTACGGTCATTTCTTGTAAATAGTATCAGTCGCGGTAAAACGATTTAATTCGAGAATAATCTCTAACAGTTGTACTATTGATATTTATGTGAGATAATAATTTACTCGGCATGTCACAGTGAACTTTTCCAAAATCTCAAAGTAGTGACCTCAATCTATCTCGTTTGTAATATACAAAACCGGATAAGAATTTTGCCATAATATTTAATAAGAAATTTTACTTTCGTTTGAATGAATTTGACGCCTCTTTGTGCATCGCCAATAACACCTAGATTCTAGATACATTTTATACCACTTTCTCCATCGCCTTACTGCTCCGGAAGATCTCGCATCCACCAAGAAGTCATCCCCTACGCCTTCCATTAGCTTCATCCAGGAAGATCGCCTCTGCCCACCTGACGATTCCAGGCTGCGCGTTTCATTAGATACATTGTCACCATGTTCCTCATTTAAAACTAAGGTACCGTGCGCTCTCCAAATTTCCGCATTTACATAAACCTACAACTCTTCGAAATTTATATTGTGAACATTCCCGCTCTCGCGAAAGTGATCTTTCCAGTTTTCTTCTTTGGAAACATGACAATGTAAAGTTATCCTCGACTATCGTATAGATTATAATAACCACGAATTACTCCATCAAACGTTATTTGTCTTATAATACCTTTCATTTCTATCTTAAATATTGGATGTCTATAACTATTTGTCACTTTACCTTTCCATAACATTTTATTATTAAGATTATTTATAAATCGGAGCACTCACCAACCGGCAAGTTCTGATCGAATTTGCCCACATAATAAAACCAATCCCGACCAGTTCTAGTTAAACAAACATCTCGTTCCGTTACTTCTCGATAGACCAAGTCACAACTTACCAGAATAATTAGACTCGGTCGAGTATGATCTTAATATCCGTTCGGTGTCTCCGCATTCTCCATGTACAGAATTAATCTTGTATAAATCAGTCATCGATAAATAGAAGTTAAAAAAAGAAAATTATCACTCTCTAGACACATTACAATTTGTCAAGTGTGATGTGACGGCCTCAATACCGCACACGCAGAAGCACCAAGTCATTATATTGTATTTTGAAATTGCGATATGTGATCTTCCCATGTAAACTTTTTTTCTTATATTTCGCCACCACAGCATTTCACTTTTATATTGTCTTTGTACTGTTCATAACTTTTTAACTGAATATATGTCATTCCGTACCAAATGTACATAAACCTTTTATTTCGACACCCTGACCATAAAAGCATATATTGAGTCGAACCTCGAGCGAACCTCGAGACGAAAGAGATGTGTACTATTCGCAGAGCTGGCAGCCATTAACATCCATCTTCAATTTCAAAGGTAGGTCTTGGTGAACCTGAGCAAGGTCTTTTCAGTGTTAATAACTGTATCTGTATTCTTCACATTTTTTACATAACATCCAAAAGCTTTCGTTACAACAAATTAACTATTATACTATGAATTCACCGAAATATCGCATATCAGGTACACGCAGCTTGCACATTTTCGACTTATATTTTCACTCCTAAATATTGCACATTAGGTGTGTTTTACCCACTATATTAATTTTTCACAATATTAAAACTCGCATAAAGAAATAATGGGCCGTCCCTAGTGATGAGCTAAACCAGTATTTTAAATGTGATCGTGACTCAGATTCTGAGATTTGTGTTCGCTTGTAATCTTAACATTTATGATTAGCAGCTGATTATTTGTAAATCGGCGAGCAATCACTGGTACGCTGAACACTATACCTTCGTTGTTCACCGAGGAGTATGCATCACAACATGCACTCCGCAGGGCACTGTACAACCTTTTGGCCATTCTGTCTGTCCTCATTTTCAGGAACCGAGAAGATCTACTGTCGTCAAATGTCCCACTACTGGTAATCTCTAAACAATTATTTACGATTGCACCGAGATCCCGAAATAATTCTAATTCAAAACAACGCTGACGTACTGACGTCTACCATACTGTCGTATGTGGAAATAAAACATTTGTTTTTATTCTATTTGTTTAATTTGCTGCAGACCAGTATCACCTTGTAGGGATGTCATTTTGGTTGAACATAATTACTACCTAGAAGTCTCTTGCCTTATTATAGTACAAAATAATATATTATACATATTTCTGGTTCCGGCACTTTTGGCACGTCTTTCGAATCGGTCGCGACTCACGATATTGATACATTGACACAAGTTTTCTGAATTTCAAAGTATAGCCAAAGCCATTTTTTTTCCTCCTTCCTGAGATGACCCCATTTAACTCCATTATTTACATATACTCTTACACTTACCCATTTTAAGTTAGCTTATCTGTGGATTTATACTATTAAAATTCTTTAACTATTATTTTTTTTAAATTGTCACATCCGGGAATGTGGAGTACATCATTATCGAATATAATATACAATTTTATAAAATTAACTAAACGAGAATAAAAAGCCTTAGGCCAAATTCTTAATCTAACTCATGGTCTACTTAATTCTAATCTTAACTTAATCGTACATCTACCTTAATTATTCCGTCGGATACTGCTGGGGGCAATGTCCGGACCGCGATGTTACGGAAGTGGACGGACGGGGCTCGATCGCCGTCGCTGCTGCGGTGGTCGGCTGCCATTGCCGACCCGTCTTCATGGGCGGCGGTGCCATCTCTCTCTGTAGTCTGCGCCACTGGCAACAGATAGCTTAGGTGCCAGCTGGATCGGGCGCCTCTAGCCTCGTTCTGCCTTCTCTCGTCCTGTTACCGGCCGGTCTCGGCCGCTGGTCACCAACCGTCCGATGGCTCCTCACTCGAATTTTCAACTTCAATTGTCCCCCTTGTCTTCCGTGTTCCACGTCCTTCTTTATCTCAGATCTTGTTCTCGTGCTGGCCGATCTCGAACGCTGGTCACCAGCCGCCCGATAGATGACGGTGGAGTAGAATCTTCAACTCTTCTTTTCTATGTCAGACTAATTTTAAGTCGTGAGTCCTAAGTAAAAACTCTTCTCAACTGACTTCTTCATCGCCGCGTTCGGCCTTTTAAGGACCTCAGGGCATGTCCTCAACATGTCGCTTAGACGGTCCACCCCTAAAACTATGATTGGGTGCTCTCTTTTCTAGAAACAGAAGGATTTTACGGCTTAGGATTACGAATTAGCTGGGAAATTCCTTGTATTATAGAATATTTGAGATCTCCTGTACGAGATTCGAAACCCTTTATTGGGCTGGCTAATTGCGGCCATCGTAAATCTGTATTTTCACAGCCATATATTAATATCCGAAAGGTACGTCACCGACAGTATACAATTAAGATTAAATACATTTCTTGGGGTTGGACCGTCATAAAATGTCCCTTAGATCTCCCGAGAAAGCAAACATGTTCATTTAATCTTAATTGGTTACACGGCCCTGTTACCCATGCAAATCCCTTAAGGAATGCACCGCGTTCGGATTAGCCGTTGAGGGCTCCTTTCTTTCTAGTAATATGGGGAAATTTGCGTCATCTTAATCGCCGGGCACATCACATATAACAATATTCATTTATTACAACAATGTATTTACAGTAATTTACTATTTGTTATGTCAGACATAGACTGATAACTATTGCGAAGTGGCGTTGGAAAAGAGCCCGTTCTCCCAGTGACGGCCTTTCATAACTATAGTCCCCCCACCACTAATACACACACGGACACACACATGTCCGAAGAGACGTTTCTCACAATAGTGATGAGAAAAAATGCTTCTCTTGACTCACGGGTGTTATTGTGATTGGTAGTCGATCGGTGATTGAAAACTGTGACTGTGATTACAGATTAATTACTGACGCGCACGCGCCGAACGATTTCATAACACATGAAATAATTTAAAAAATATATTTTTCGCATATTAATTTCTATTTTTTAATCTTCATTTACGTAACTAACATATTTTAGCATAAATAATTATTGTGTAAACATATATTATTTAATGTCTTCACAAAGATAATGAAAAGGCTTTATAAAATGTAGCGATAATTAAATATTAGAAAGTTAATGTAAATACACCCACACCGCCCATTTTAAAATTACTTAAAATTATACGAGTAAATTTGAATTAACAATGTGAGTTAAGTACTAAATTTTTTTTTTAAATAATTGTTTTTTTTTATTTTTAAAACTAGATTTTTTAAAAATAGATTCTGGTAAAGAAACAATAATACACGTTTTTAGTTAGTATTGACGTGCTGTAGAAGAAAATGGTATTTTTCTAAACCGGCAGATGTATTTAAACTCAATTCAGTGGTTAATAAAACAAAGGTAATAAATAAAAATATTTTATTATTATTATATTTCTATTTGCAGATTAGGTTAGGTTAATTATTTATAAATACTTTTTTACTTTTATAGTAGGTTAGGTTGGTTAGGATTTGTTATTTTATTAGAATAACATTTATATTTTTAGGATTATTTATGATTATGATGACTTTTTTCATTTACTATTTGTTGAGTAAAAGCATAGATGCCGGAAGAAACAGGATATTCGGAAAGAGGTTTGCACTCACCACGATCCAGTTTTTCTGGCACCTCCAAGGTGGACAGTAAATTTATGTTTTATCACGATCTTCGTTCAGGGGTCCTAGTCCCTCAGATTGCAGTGGATTAGAAGCGACGTCTCAATTTAATATTATACTCCGATTTATTAATTACAGTACCGGTTCAGGGTCGCCGTTTTACTGACTACGCGGCGTGCCGAGTGAGGAAAGGGAGGGGAGGTGGAAGACACAGTAAACTATATTAGTTCAAGAATAAATATATGTCCCAAACATTATTAATAAGGCGCGTTTGATTAAACGCACCTGTAAAATTTGTTTTATTGTCTATGGTTCACGTATTCATTCTTTTCTCACTTATGGCCAACGTACATTGCACCATTTATTTTCTATGGCCTCAACTGTCTAATATACCCTGAAAAAGAGAAAATTTTAAGTGTAATAGCATTCTTAATAATTGCGCGCGCTATAATTTGACTTTATTTATATAATCAGGGCACTGAACTTATCGGGGAAAATTTTTTTATAAGAATCAGAGCAATCGATGATATTGAGACTCAAATAATGTTGTGTGGTGACATTTCAATACGACCTCAACGATTTTGTAATGTGGAGTTGCACCTTATATTCGATAATAATGTAATCCACATTCCCGGATGTGACAATTTAAAAAAAAAATTAATTAAAGAATTTTATTAGTAGTAATCCACAGATAAGCTAACTTAAAATTTGTAATTGTAAGAGTATATGTAAATATAGGAGTTAAATGCGGTAATCTCAGGAAGGAGGAAAAAAATGGTTTTGGCTATACTTTGAAATTCTTCAATTATTTGGAGACGTGGGAAGGAATATTTCAAACACTCATGTACAACTCCGAATAGCATCTAGGTTACAAAAAAATTTAAATGTGTAATAGTAAATAAAGGAGTTAAATAGGGTCATCACAGGAAGGAGGAAAAAAATAGTTTTGGCTATACTTTGAAATTCTGAATTTATTAGGAGACGTACGGGCGAAATATTTCAAACACAAGTGTACTTCACACAATAGCATCTAGGTAACCAATAAAAAATAATTTGTAAATGTAAATATAGGAGTTAAATGCGGTCATTTCAGGGAGAAGGAAAAAAATGGCTCTTGCTATACTTTGAAATTCTGAAGTTATTTGGAAACGTACAGACGAAATATTTCTAACACTCGTGTATTACACCTAATAGCATCGGAAATTCAAAAAAAAAAATTAACTTTTAGTTGTAAATATAGGAGTTGAATGCGGTCATCTCAGGGAGGAGGAAAACAATGGTTTTGGCTACACTTTGAAATTCAGAAAATGTGTGTCAATGTGTCAATATCATGGGTTGCGCCGATTTGAAACACGTGCCAAAATTGTGTTTTACGAATTCGGAACAAATAATATGTAGAATATATTATTTTATACTATAATAAGCCAAGAGACTTCTAGGTAGTAATTATGTTCAACCAAAATGACATCCCTACAAGGTGATACTTGTCTGCAGCAAATTAAACAAATAGAATAAAAACAAATGTTTTATTTCCACATACGACAGTATGGTGGACTTCAGTACGTCAGCGTTGTTTTGAATTAGAATTATTTCGGGATCTCGGTGCAATCGTAAATAATTGTTTAGAGATTACCAGTAGTGGGACATTTGACGACAGTAGATCTTCTCGGTGTGCAAGTTGCGTGTACCTGATATTCGATTATTTCAGTGAATTTATAGTATAGTAGTTTATTTATTGTAACGAAAGCTTTTGAGTGTTATGTAAAAAATGGGAAGTGGACAGACCTCGCTTAGGTTCACCAAGACCTACCTTTGAAGTTGAAGTTGGTTGGTAATGGTTGCCAGCTCTCCGGATAGTACACTTCTCTTTCGTCTCAAGGTTCGCTCGAGGTTCGACTCAATATATGCTTTGATGGTCAGGGAATCGAAATTAAAGGTTTATGTACATTTGGTACGGAATGACATATATTCAGTTATAAAGTTATGAACAGAACAATGACAATATAAAAGTGAAATGTTTTGGCGAAAAATAAGAAAAAAAGTTTACATGGGAAGATCACATATCGCAATTTCAAAATACAACAGATTGACTTTGTGCTTCTGCGTGTGCGGTATTAAGGCCGTCACATCACACTTGACAAATTATAATGTATCTAGACAGAGTGATAACATTTTTTTTTTAACTTCTAATTATCAATGACTGATTTATACAAGATTAATTCTGTACACGGAGACTGCGGAGACACCGAACGGATATTAAGATCATACTCGACCGAGTCTAATTATTCTGGTAAGTTGTGGCTTGGACTATCGAGAAGTAACGGAACGAGATGTTTGTTTAACTAGAACTGGTCGGGAATGGTTTTATTATGTGGGCAAGTTCGATCAGAACTTGCCTGTTGGTGAGTGCTCCGGTTTATAAATAATCTTAATAACAAAAGGTTATGGAAATGTAAAGTGACAAATAGTTATAGACATGCAATATTTAAGATAGAAATGAAAGATATTACAAGACAAATAACATTTCATGGAGTAATTCGTGGTTATTATTATCTATACGGTAGTCGAGGATAACTTTACATTGTCAAGTTTCCAACGAAGAAAACTGGAGAGATCACTTTCGCGAGAGCGGGAATGTTCACAATATTAACTTCGAAGAGTTGTAGGTTTATGTAAATGCAGAACACTGAAGGGCTCACGGTACCTTAGTTTTAAATGAGGAACATGGTGACGGTGTATCTAAAGACACGCGCAGCCTTGAATCGTCAGGTGGGCAGAGGCGATCTTCCTGGATGAAGCTGATGGAAGGCGTAGGGGATGACTTCTTGGTGGATGCGAGGCCTTCCGGAGCAGTTAGGCGAGTATAAAATGTATCTAAAATCTAGGTGTCTAGGCGATGCACAAAGAGGCGTCAAATTTGTTCAAACGAATGTGAAATTTCTTGATAATCTATTATGGAAAAATTCTTATCCGGTTTTGTATATTACAAACGAGATAGATTGAGGTCACTACTACGAGATTTTGGAAAAGTTCACTGTTTTATTATACTACCCTTTAAATCCCTTAATGAGTAACAACTATTTTAGTAAAATAAACTGGGTGGAAATTTTATAAAAAATAAAGCAAACTATATAATTCAATGGCAGGTTTTGTTGATCCAAAATTTTTTGAAAATATGCACTCATACCAAACAAGACAAAATTAAAAAAAAAAAAAAAATATATATATATATATATATATATATATTTTCCTTTCTCTTATTGTTTTATGGAAACTTCACTTCTTCACATGCATTGGTACATGTCTTTTAAGATTTGATTGATTTGATTTATAATTGCACGAATAGTCGCACTGTGAACATGAAAACAGTTTCTCCAGTATGTATAAGCACATAATTTTTAAGATTTGATTTATTAATGCATTAATAATTGCACTGTGAACACGCAAACAGTTTCTTTTCTGAATGCGTAAGCTAATGAATTTTAAGAATTGATTTATGATTGTACGAATAACTGCACTATTGCACTAACAGTTTTTCTATAGTATGTACGAGGCTTGTCCGTAAAATAAGTTCCACGGACTGCCGCTGGCGCTAGGATCGTTTCTATGCGCGACCAGACAGCAGAGGCAGGTTATTTGGTTCCCCCACTACAATTCCTCACCAAGCCAGCGTCGCTGCGACGTTTAGTCTAGGCCCAGCAGCCGTCAACGATGGAGCTTCCTCTTGCGTCTCCCGCCAGCTGCGAGTTGCGGTCTGTTATTCGTTTCCTGGCCGCTAAGAAGAAATCGGCGAAGGAAATTCACGAAGAACTTTGTGAAGTGTATGGAGAAGAGTGTATGAGCTCCGGGATGGTGCTCAGATGGGTCAGGGAATTTAAAAATGGCCGAACAGACGTCCACGACGAAGCCCGTGCAGGGCGGCCATCGGTTTCCGACGAAACAATTGCCAGAGTCGAAGCGGCAATGCTCGAAGATCGACGGATTACAGTTAGGGAGCTGTGCGAACAGATTCCGGAGGCCAGCAAAACCACAATCGACAAGATTTTGACTGAACATTTAGGCTATTCAAAGGTCTGCGCAAGATGGGTACCAAAAATGCTCACTGCAGATCACCAGCGGCAGCGGGTTGAAGCGGCCCAAGAATTTCTCGCTTTTCACGGAACAACCGAAGAGGAATTTCTGGACTCTATTGTTACTGGCGACGAGACCTGGGTACACTACACCACACCGGAAACAAAGGAGCAATCGAAGCAGTGGAAGCACCCTTCTTCGCCAAGAGCAAAGAAGTTCAAACAAATCCTGTCTGCCGGAAAAATCATGGCTAGCGTTTTTTGGGATCGAAAGGGCGTATTGTTGTGCGAGTTTATGCCTCGCGGGACAACAATCAATGCTGAACGGTACTGTGAGACCTTGAAAAATCTTAGACGTGCAATTCAGAACAAGAGAAGAGGAATGTTGACCAAAGGAGTGCGTTTTCACCATGACAACGCCCGACCGCACACCGCCTATCGAACCACAGCCCTCATCGAAAAATTTGGATGGAAAATGGTGTCTCACCCACCCTACAGTCCAGACTTAGCACCAAGTGACTTCCATCTCTTCCCCGAGTTGAACAAAAACCTTGGCGGAACGCAATTCAAGACAGATGAAGAGGTACAAAATGCGGTTGTTAGTTTTCTACGCGGACAGGCGGCAGAGTTCTATGACTCTGGTTTAAAGAAGTGGGTGCCTCGAATGCAGAAGTGCATAGAACGCAACGGCGATTATGTAGAAAAATAAAAGAAGGACTGAACTTTCCAAAAATATACTTTTCTTTAAAATTAAACCAGTTTTTTTATGTGAAAAAAATTCGTGGAACTTATTTTACGGACACGCCTCGTATTAACACGTGTTTTTTTAAGTAAATTTTCCGATTGCACTTGTAAGAACAATGTGCACAAGAAAACGGTTTATCTGCAGAATGCGTAAGCTGATGACTTTTTAAATTTGATTTTTGAAAGAACGAATAATCGCACTGTGAACATGAAAACAGTTTCTCTCCAAAATGCGTAAATTGATGAGTTTTTAAAGATGATTTTTGAAAGCACGAATAGTCGCACTGTGAACACGAAAAAGGTTTCTCTCCAGAATGCGTAAGCAGATGAGTTTTTAGATTTGTTTTATAATTGCACGAAAAGTCGCACTGTGAACACGAAAACAAATTTTACTCTGGAATGCATAAACTGATGAGTTTTTAGTTTTAATTTATAATTGGTCGAAAAGTCGCACTGTGAACAAGTAAATAATTTCTCTCCAGAATGTGTAAGCTGATGATATTTTAGACTTGATTTATGATTGCTCTAAAAGTCGCACTGTGAACACGAAAAAGGTTTCTCTCCAGAATGCTTAAGTTGATGACTTTTTAAAAGTGATTTTTGAAAGCACGAATAGTCGCACTGTGAACACGAAAACAGTTTCTCTCCAGAATGAATAAGTTGATGACTTTTTAAATTTGATTTTTGAATACACAAAAAGTCGCACTGTGAACACGAAAACAATTTCTCTCCAGAATGCGTAAGCAAATGAGCTTTTAGATTTGATTTATGATTGCACGAATAGTCGCACTGTGAACACATAAACAATTTCTCTCCGGAATGTGTAAACTGATGATATCTTAAACTTGATTTATAATAGCTAGAAAATTCGCACTGTGAACACGAAAAAGGTTTCTCTCCAGAATGCATAAGCAAATGAGCTTTTAGATTTGATTTATGATTGCACGAATAGTCGCACTATGAACACGAAAACAATTTCTCTTCAGAATGCGTAAACTGATGAGTTTTTAGATTTGCTTTATGATTGGTCGAAAAATCGCACTGTGAACACGAAAATAATTTCTTTTCTGAATGCGTTAGCTGATGATTTTTAATATATGATTTACGACTGCAAGAATAGTCGCACTGTGAACACGAAAACAGTTTCTCTCCAGAATGCGTAAGCTGATGAGTTTTTATATTTGTTTTATAATTGGTCGAAAAGTCGCACTGTGAACACGAAAATAATTTCTTTCCTGAATGCGTTAGCTGATGTTTTTTAAGATATGATTTACTACTGCAAGAATAGTCGCACTGTGAACACGAAAACAGTTTCTCTCCAGAATGCGTAAGCTGATGAGTTTTTATATTTGCTTTATAATTGGTCGAAAAGTCGCACTTTGAACACGAAAATAATTTCTTTCCTGAATGCGTTAGCTGATGATTTTTAAGATATGATTTACGACTGCAAGAATAGTCGCACTGCGGACACGAAAACAGTTTCTCAACAGAATGTGTAACCTGATGACTTTTTAGACTTGATTTAATATTCACCCTAGGATGAATTAACGCGTGAACTGTTAAGGAGGCTTTCTGATTGCACGAGTACGGGCACTGCGCGCATGAATACGATTTCTTACCCGCGGCAGTAAACGGGCGCCCACTTGAGTGTGTTGTGGCGGAGAAAGAAGACTCTAGTGCTGGATGCGCTCCAGGGCCGGGCGGAGGTCCTCGTGGGTCTGCCGAAATAGAATCTTGTGTTTTCAAAAAATCTGCAATATAAATAAACCATACGTGAGAATAAAATATTTTAATATACTCGTATGTTTAATTTATATCAAATCTAGAACCAATGTTAGATTACACATATTGCAAGATTAGAACGAATACAAATTAGGTTTCTTCGAAATCGTTATGTTAGATATAATATATCATTTAACTTATATTTAGATCTAGCAACCACAATATGATAACCCTAGAATATAGAAGAAAATATCCTTTCATATACTATCTAGATCGACCAGGCAGTGCGTCCTGATCTACATTCCTAGAAGTAGAACATCTTACACACAAAACTCATTCGTGCAAATACAATAATTAGAGGTTTTACATTTGATTCTACTCTATGAGAGTAGGACTGGTGTATAGAGAAGAAGTATATAATGGAGTGTATAATTTAAGTGTCTGTTAGTCTGTGTACACATTTTTTGACTTCAGATACGAGTTTACAGTAGTCTGTAATTATCCTAACTGCGATGGGGAGATTGTTGAAGAATTTGATGCCTTGATAAATATTGTGATCACTAAATCTTATAGTTCAGAAATCCCTTCTAATATTTTATTTTATCAATTTGGATGGTAATTTTTATTTTTTAGATTTATTGTTATCACCATTTTTATAGTGATTTCTAATTGTAATATTGAGGTTTTATGTGCTCCTCCCCATCCAATAATACCGTATTGCAAATGTTACTGTACAAACGCGTACTATATTATTTTTAGATTTGTAAGTGATGGGTGATATGTAGGCAGTTTTCCTTATTTCGTTTGTAAGATGAGTAATATGTTATTTCCATTTGAGTTTGATATCTATTATGATTCCTAGGTACTTGGTGCAGTCTTTTTCTTCATTGGTCACAGGAGTCTGCTTGAGTACAGGCTTTGGTATGAATTTTATTATTAATTAGTGTTATCTTTCTGTTAATTTTTAATATCTTTTTTATTTCCTGTTTTTCATATTGGCGTGATATAACTATGCTTATAGATAGATGGGAATACTCCATTATGAGGGTAAGTATTTGTAATATGTGTTATAGGTTTGGTAAGATTATTTTGTCGTGATTTGGTCGAAGCCAGGAGTTGTATAATTTATCAGGTTGTCTATGATTTTTTTTGATTATCATTTTCAGTTTTGGTTTGGAATCAAGAAAGATATTCATGGGTGCAGTTTGGTGATGCGGTTAGTGTTTCGGTATAATAGTTTGATGATATTCTTTTGGCAATTTTTTTTTTCTTCATTTGAAAAGTAACCTTATAAGTAAACCGGTATATTACCATGTAGTCTGTACTTCACTATAGCATATATGTAGGTTTTAATAATTAGTTTCACATGCTATGTTTAATATTATGATTATTTAAACTAATGTAATCCCTTAAATATTATACTTTTAAAATTAGCAATATTAACTTGGTGGTTAAAATTGATATTTTTTATTTATTATCTTAAGATAATAAATAAAAATACCTTAATTATTATTTTTTTAAATGCGTTGTGGGTGAAATTATCGTCTAATATAAGGTACAAGTTCACAATACAAAACCAAAATAGAGGAATGTTGAGCTCGTATTGAAATGTTGTCACCGCACAACATTATTTGAGTCTACCATACAAGACCAGCTGTATAATAGTATAAACATGAATGATGAAGGTGCTAGTGAGGCGGCCGCTGGCTCTTGTGGACCTCAGTCACCCAGTCAATATGACCCAGGTTAAAAAAATAAAGCATTGATCACAATAATTATTTCTGAACTAGTATCATCATATAATTAATAGCCCTACTTTTGCGGGTTTGGAACATTCCAGAAATACTAGAATTATTTTACGGCATTACTATCGAAATACATAAAATCTTACATATTTATTTAAAACTGGTAGATCAGAACTGATCATGAACCTACACGAGTCGCACGGTCGTACACTATTATTAGTTCATCAATATGTTAGTATAATGTAAGGCATTTAGTATCTAACATAGAGTTTAGATATAGATAGAATCAACTGCTCACCAGCTCGCTGGTCGGCCCTCCTGGATTACTCCGAGCACTCCTGCTTGATGTCAGGGTGCCATATGTCCATATCCGTGTAGGGCGCTCCCTCACCGCTCGCTGCCGACCCCTCCCCAGGCTGCACACCCCCAACAGTGTCGTAGCTGGAACCTATTTCTGAAATCAGAAACAATCTGATATACCACAGCTGGTGAGCTGCCCGTCTCCCGGGCTCGGCTCCATGTCACCCCGGGGTGGCGACCAGGAGTACTGCTCCTCCAGCAATAAATTTCCGCATAATTATTACTAAAATTTCGCTCTTTTCAAAAATTGCTAAATTCACAGAATATTTTTATCTAAATTATGGCAACTATCGATAAAAGACTAGCGCACGTTATCTATGATTTAAAAGCCATAGAAGATACACAGTTATTACCTATCAAACTAGTAATATTAGTGTAAAAAAATTTGAGGTTATAAAGAAATAGTTAAGTACTTCTGATTATTAAAATCAGAAAGAACCTTTATTAAAGAACGCTGTACACCATTCATGCTCATCAAGAATGGAGCAACTCCTCACCAGTGTCCTGGTCGGCCCTCCTGGAGTACTCCGAGCACTCCTTGACGTTGGAGAGCGATATGTCTATATCAGTGTAGGGCGCTCCGCCTCCTTCTCCCTCATCGCCGCTCTCGGCTGGAGACCCTGGCTCGGGCTTCACGGCGGCACCAACTGAGTCAGCACGATCCATGCTTCTAGTAGTTTGCAACGAGTGTCGGTGAACAAATGACGGTTATAAAATTGTGGCAAACCATAGATAAATTATCATATTTAATTCTTCGGTAGGTCCTGGGTATTGCGGCTTTCTTAAACAGAAAGAGAAGAACAAATATATACCTGATATGCCTAAGCCCGAAGTGACGCGAAGTTATCACATTTATTAGCCGAATAAATGAAATAAAATAAAGGCTGGAAATCGCGTCTCGCAAATGCATGCAGGTCGCTGACGGCAGGCCCATATAAACGGGACCAGACGTCTCTCAACAAAAAAATCCTAGCGGTTCGTTCAAAAGACGAGTTGCAACCGTAGTGACCTTCAGCCCACGTGTTGTGCAATGAACGAAAAACGACGGGGGCTGAAAATAACGGGATTATGAAGGTTTCCTGAGAAACAATAGCAGATCTCTAAGGGCGCGCATTGTTTCGAGGAGACGCATCCTGCCAAAGGATATAACCGAAGGTCGTAGGGCCATTAAGCTGGACCCGTTGTACTGGCGAGAATAGGAAATGCACCGTTACGTGCCTGTTAGCTAGCGTTCAGGGTCGAAACGTGACGAGAACAAAAGACGCAGTTTCTTTGTGCAATCTGCTCTTTTAATACAACGTTGGACAAACCACATGGCTCGAAATGTAATGCAATGCTCGAAAATTGAAAGAAATAACATTCCCGCCAATTCAGTGTTTAGTTTAATCACTAGAATATAATAATTAATATGAATATGATTTTGAAGCGATGAGTACGAATCTAAATTGCTTAACGTATATGACAATCGATCATTGTGGGCTAAGTATTAAGAAGGATACAAATAATTAAATAGTATATGTAACTAGATATAAGGTTCTGCAAAGTAGCGTAAGAAATAAATAAATAACTAAATCGACTAAAGTGTAAATAATTAGAGTATAAGATTAATTATAGTCAGCGATAAGACGAAGGGGGAGTCAGTTCGGGTTCGGATCGGGCGTGGCCTCCAGAAGAAGCGAATGGACCAATGGGACGGTGGCCCATCCCATGATGGAAAGAGGGCGGATCGACAGATGGGAGACACCCCATTATTGAAGGATAAAAATGGCCTACACACGACCCGGAGATGGAGTTGAAAATCAGTCGTACAGTCGTTAAATGAGTTGAAAGTCAGTCGTAAGCGCAGTTGAAAATCAGTCAGTCGTAAAGTCAGTCGAAAAGAGAGTGAGAAACAGAGGGAGTTGCCGAAACGAGGCCCGGAGTAGTGAATCGGACACGAGGTCTGAGAGGATCGGAGTTACAGAAAGAAGTGATAGGCTGAAGAAGTCGTAACCGAGAGTTGTCAAAACGAGATCCAGAAGAGTGAGTCGGAGACAAGGTCCGGGAGACGAAGTTGCACGGAGAGAAGTTACCGAAACGCAGTCGAAAGCACACAGGAGCAGTTCACCGCATGCTATCCAGGAGCAGCCGCCCCGCACGTTCAGAGCAACCAGTCTGATAGCCTGTCGCCGGAACAGCCGTGGAGCCAGCAGGTAGCCGCCCACGCCGGGTGATCACGATATTACTTCGCCGGCCAGAAGATCCGAAGAAAATCGCAAGATGACCCGAGGTAGAGTTACTCTTAGATTAAGTTAGTTATAAGTATTTGTGTATTCAATAAATGTATAGTTTGTGCATCATCGTGTGTTCATATTCACCTGCCTCACTCTCCCTATAGCCATGGTACTGATGAAAGGGTGATACCTGACGGATGAGTCGCGAAGCGAACTTCTTTAAAAGCGCGGGGTATCGTTCTGATGAGCGATCGGGAGCTGATACGCATCTCTCGACTCTCTAATGCGTGTGGATTTTTCCGGGGGTATCATACCTGGGTTGCGAGATAAGTGAAAGATGGGATGCTTCCTACGAACTTAAGCGATGCATTGAGCACGCTATATCCGCACGTTCTGCATTCATCCCATCTTTCATTCAAATTACTTTGTTCTTCTCCTATTTCTGTTTAAGAAAGACGCAATGCACAGGACCTACCAAAGAATTAAATATAATTATTTATTTATGGATTGCTCGTGTCTATGGTTAGCAACCATTTTATAACCGCCATTTGTTCTATGCATTTGTTCACCGCATGTCGTTGCAAGCTGCTAGAAGCATGGATCGTGCTGAGTCAGTTGGTGCTGCCGAGAAGCCCGAGCCAGGGTTTCCACCCGAGAGCGGCGATGAGGAAGAAGACGGCGGAGCGTCCTACACTGATATAGACATATCGCTCTCCAACGTCAAGGAGTGCTCGGAGTACTCCAGGAGGGCCGACCAAGATACTGGTGAGGAGTTGCTCCATTCTTGATGAGCATGAATGGTGTACAGCGTTCTTTAATAAAGGTTCTTTCTGATTTTAATAATCAGAAGTACTTTAATATTTCTTTATAACCTCAAATTTTTTTGCGCTAATATTACTAGTTTGACAGGTAATAATCTGTGTATCTTCTATGGCTTTTAAATCATAGATAACGTGCGCTAGTCTTTTTTCGATAGTTGCCATAATTTAGATAAAAATATTCTGTAAATTTAGCAATCTTTGAAATGAGCGAAATTTTAGTAATAATTATGCGGAAATTTATTGCTGGAGGAGCAGTACGCCTGGTCGCCACCCCGGGGTGACATGGAGCCGAGCCCGGGAGACGGGCAGCTCACCAGCTGTGGTATATCAGATTGTTTCTGATTTCAGAAATAGGTTCCAGGAACGACACCATAGGGGGTGTACAGCCATGCGAGGGATCTGCAGCCGAGAGCGCCGAGGGAGCGCCCTACACGGATACGGACATATGGCACCCTGACATCAAGCAGGAGTGCTCGGAGTACTCCAGGAGGGCCGACCAGCGAGCTGGTGAGCAGTTGATTCTATCTATATCTAATCTCTATGTTAGATACTAAATGCCTTACATTATACTAATATATTGATGAACTAATAATAGTGTACGGCCGTGCGACTCGTGTAGGTTCATGATCAGTTCTGATCTACCAGCTTTAAATAAATATGTAAGATTTTATGTATTTCGATAGTAATACGGTAAAATAATTCTAGTATTTCTGGAAAGTTGGAAACCCGCAAAAATTAAGGCTATCAATTATATGTTGCAACCAAACGACCAAAATATAATTTTAGTGCATCTGTGCATACAACACAATGGACTTTAATTTATTATTGTTTTTGTAACCTCTTAACGTTTAAAATTCCCCTTTAAATTGTGAAAAACGCGTATTTTTTTTTGCAAAAAATGTATGTACCTACCTAGATACGCATAAAATGCCTACATACTAAAACAACTTACCCCGATAAGTGTAAAAATCTCACGACCGCGCGAGGAAACAAATTCAACCGTTTTTGTCTTTTGACATACGGAACGATGACAAACTTTGCGATTTATGACAAATGTCGATTTTCACATGAGAAATCAAACATTTTTAGATATGAAAACAATCTCTATACAATATGCGGTATGAACCGGTCTTTTAAAAATACCGTAATATTGGAGGTATCTACACGTTAATGCACCCTGACGAATAATATTTACCCAACACGAATTAAAAATAGTATTTTTATTAAATTATGTTTTAATATTAATCAAAAATGTCGAAATTCACAAAAAAAATTAAACATTTTTTGGTTTAAAATCAATCTCTCCAGACTTTGCGGTATAAACCGATGTTTTAAAAATCATCAAAGAATATGGATATCGGTTTATTTGACCACCATGAAGTGAAATATATGCCAAATCCGAATTAAAAAGAGTATTTTTATTTAAATATTGATATTGTTATTTTTCGACATGTACATTTTTCTCTAGGCATATTATTGGCAATCTTTTACCGCAGAGTATTGCTATATTTTGTTAGAATTTAATTAATTTTATTTACGGAAACTACTTTTTTTAATTTACGGCGTCATATAGAGTTTTCAAAAATTTCATAAATGATATGAATAAAAATCGAAATTGAAAAATTAAATTTAGCGCGATGTATTACGATGATGTAGTGTTGATGGAACCAGAAATACAGGACGTCCGCGGAAGACTTGGCACGGCCAGATAAACCAGATAATGGAGGATGGTTCTGTTAGAAGCCTCAACAATCGGCGAGCTTGTATGACGAGATGTATGAATGTGGATGAGGCGAGAATTGTGTGTCAGGACAGAAGAGTGTGGCGCTCTATCCTCTCTGCCTACCCCCCGGGGTAACGGCGTGATGGTAAGTATTACGATGTATTACAACTTTAAAGCATAGATGTCACTATACATGCCGTTTGAGTTAATAATCGATTTATATTAAATAATTTTAGAAACGCAAATATTATTTTACAATATATCGAACAAAATAGTATTTTCACATTTTCTACCGTTAATCTGTATTAATAAATATAATTTACTTTCCTCGAAAGGGTGGAAAATATTTTTGAATGTTAAAATACTCAATAAAATATTTATGAATTAATTTTAAATGTTTTTTTTTACGGAAACAATTTTTTGAAATATAGCGCACGAGGTGTGGTTAAAGATTTTGAAATTTCAAAAGGATTAAAAAGTCAATTTTCAAATTGAAATTTTTCCGCGATGTTTTCTTCATGGTCGGCCGGCTGTAGAAATTTGTTTTTTTTTTAAACTTTTATCGATAATAGTGTTTTTTTATTATTATTTACACGTTAAAAATCAACATCATCATCATCGTTTAAATCGCCACCTTTGATTTTCACAAACGACGTAGAGGATAGTACGCCGCCCAGTGCAGATAAATGGAATGCTGCCTCTTGACTTGTATTGAGCAAATATGTCCAGTATGTTTATTATTATTTTTAAATTCAAAATATTATGAATATTTCGAAAATAGTGTTTTGCGTCTTTCAAGTTCTATTAAACATATTGTTTGTATTATTTATCGAGAAACGTCGATTCTAAGATCATTATTTATTTAAATGGATATAAATAAATACGCCTGTGGGTTGGCAATAGGTGTAAAGCACAGCTAATAATTTGAATTAAAGAGATATCCCGTGGACACATTATGATTTTGTCTGTGAGTTTTAGTTTAATACGTATGTGTTTAAACCTTCTGGAGAATGACAAAAGTGTACTGTTTCTAACTTGCAAGTGTTTGTCATGTCGTTTTTATGTAGAAAACCTAATTTTAAAAATAAAATTTTAAAAATTACGAGTATAAATGAGAAACGCCTGTTGGCTGCTATTAAAATAGCATTGGCGTTAGTTTTTAGTATACAACAGGAGTTTATATATTCTTATAGCTCTATTTATGAATTTATATGAACACTGGTTTTTTTTTTTTATTATATTGGTTAGTTTAAGTGCGATTTTATTTTTGAAAAATTCTGTCAATTGGTGAATATTTCATGTATTTAAAAACATGAAACATTTCATCTTCTTCTTTTTATTTTCCTATCAAAACGCTTCTTATAGTCTTATAAAGTGTGTTGAATTTTTTTTTTCTTTCTACAAATTGATAACAGAGTACTGCGTCTCTGCAGGATACGTCTGCTACCGGGCAGTCTAGTATATTAATTATTATTTGCGCAAGAATATTTTTTTACACAAATGAAGTTTAGATAATAAAAATTAATATGCATAAAATAGTGTTTATTATTTATAGCGTGTATTGTGAAACGGTTCAGCGCGTGCGCATTTAGTAATGAATCTGATATCACAGTCAGAGTTTTCAATCACTGATCGAATACCAATCACAATAACACCCGTGAGTCAAGAGTAGCATCATCTCATCACTATCAAGAACACATAGCATCTGAATAATTGCATTCGTAATCAAAGGATCACTTCATAAATGCAGAACATGCAGATATAGGTTGCACAAGCGTGCTCAATGCATTATATTAGTTCGACGGAAGGATCCCGTCTTTCATCGTACTGCAACCCAGGTGTACATTATTTTATTCTGCTTCTATTTCTGTTTAAGAAAGCCGCAATACCCAGGACCCACCGAAGAAATAAATATGATAATTTGTTTATGAAAAGCTTTTGTCTATGATTGTCCACCATTTTATAATCGGCATTTGTTCACTGCATCTCGTTGCAAGCTACTAGAAGCATGGACCGTGCCGATTCAGATGGTGCTGCCGTGAATCCTGAGCCAGGGTCTCCAGCCGAGAGCGGTGATGAGGGAGCAGGCGGTGGGGCGCCCCACACTGATATAGACATATCGCTCCCCGACGTCAAGGAGGAGTGCTCGGAGTACTCCAGGAGGGCCGACCAACGCACCGGTGAGAACTTCTCATCACGGTATTAGAACCTAATTGTTATTCGTTCTAATCTCGCAATATGTGTAATCTGCCGTTTGCCACGATTTGAGATACGATTATACGTATATTAAAATATTTAATTCTCACAAATAGTTTATTTATATTGCAGATCTTTTGAAATCACAAGATTATATTTCGGCAGACCCACCTGGCCATCCGCCCGGCCTTGGAGCGCATCCAGCACCGGAGTCCGCTTTCTCCGCCATAACACCCTCGAGTAGGCGCCCGCTTACTGCCGCTGGTAAGAAAGAGTATACGTGCGCGCAGTGCCCGTACTCATGCAATCGGGAAGCGTCCTTAAAAGTTCACGCGTTAACACATCTCGGGGAGAAACTGTGCAATAATAAATCAATTCGGAAACGTCATCAGCGTACGCATTCTGGAGAGAAACTGTTTTCGTGTTCACTGTGCGACTTTACGAGCCATTATAAATCATGCATCAAAACTCATCAGGTTACGCATTCTGGAGAGAAACTGTTTGCGTGTTCGCAGTGCGACTTTTCGAGCAATTATAAATCACATATGAAAACTCATCAGCGTACGCATTCTGGAGAAAAACCATTTTCGTGTTCACAGTGCGACTATTTGGGCAATTGTAAATCAACTCTAAAACGTCATCAGCTTACGCATTCTGGAGAGAAACTGTTTTCGTGTTCACAGTGCGACTATTCGTGCAATCATAAATCAACTCTAAAACGTCATCAGCTTACGCATTCTGGAGAGAAACCTTTTTCATGTTCACAGTGCAACTATTCCAGCAATTATAAATCAAATATCAAAAGTCATCAGCGTACGCATTCTGGAGAGAAACTGTTTTCGTGTTCACTGTGCGACTTTACGAGCCATTATAAATCATGCATCAAAACTCATCAGGTTACGCATTCTGGAGAGAAACTGTTTGCGTGTTCGCAGTGCGACTTTTCGAGCAATTATAAATCACATATGAAAACTCATCAGCGTACGCATTCTGGAGAAAAACCATTTTCGTGTTCACAGTGCGACTATTTGGGCAATTGTAAATCAACTCTAAAACGTCATCAGCTTACGCATTCTGGAGAGAAACTGTTTTCATGTTCACAGTGCGACTATTCGTGCTTTCAAAAATCAAGTTTAAAAACTCATCTGCTTACGCATTATGAAGAGAAACTGTTTTCTTGTTCACAGTGCGACTATTCGTGCAATTATAAATCAAGTTTTAAAAGTCACCTGCTTAAGCATTCTGGAGAGAAACTGTTTTCTTGTTCACAGTGCGAATATTCGTGCAATTATAAATCAAGTTTAAAAAGTCATCAACTTACGCATTCTGTTGAGAAACTGTTTTCATGTGCGCATTGTTCTTACAAGTGCAATCAGAAAAATGCCTTAAGAAAACACGTGTTAATACATACTAGAGAAAAAGTGATTTCGTTTTCATAGTGCAGTTATTTGAACAATTATAAATCAACTCATAAAATTCATTAGTTTATGCATTCAAGAAAGAATCTGATTGCGTGTTCACAGTGCAATTATTAGTGCGTTAATAAATCAAGTCCTAAAAATCATGTTCTTATACGTACTGGAGAAACTGTTTTCGTGTTCACAGTGCCACTATTCGTGCAATTATGAATCCAATCTAAAAAGACATGTTCTTATGGGAAGAAGTGAAGTTTCCACAAAACAAAAGAGAATATATATATATATATTTTTTTTTTATTTTAATTTTTGTCTAGTTTGGTATGAGTGCATATTTTCAAAAATTTTTGGATCAACAAAAATTGCCTTTGTATAATAAAGTTTGCTTTATTTTTTATAAAATTTCCATAGCACCCAGTTTATTTTACTTAAATAGTTACTCATTGAGGGATTTAAAGGGTGGTATAATAAAAATTTACAAATTGATTAAACTCTCTGAATACAATAATAACGAAATCGTCGCATTTAAATTTTAAACATCTGATTTATATTCTTAGCCTAAGTATGCACTCATGATACGTATGCATATATGTAGCTACACCCACTTAGTTTCTCCAGTAGAAAAAAATCAACATCTATACTACCTATAGGCGCGCGTCTGAGAATTCACCGGTTTACGATCTTTTCCGGCCATTTCTTGTAAAATGTTATCAGTCGCGGTAAACCGATTTATTTCGAGAATAATCTTTAACAGTTGTAATATTGATATCTATGTGAGATAATAATTTACTCGGCATGTGAACTTTTCCAAAATCTCAAAGTAGTGACTTCAATCTATCTCGTTTGTAATATACAAAACCGGATAAAAATTTTGCCATAATAGAGTATCAAGAAATTTCACATTCATTTGAACAAATTTGACGTCTCTTTGTGCATCGCTATTAACACCTAGATTTTAGATACATTTTATACTCGCCTAACTGCTCTGGAAGACCTCGCATCCACCAAGAAGTCATCCCCTACGCCTTCCATCAGCTTCATCCGGGAAGATCGCCTCTGCCCTCCTGACGATTCCAGGCTGCGCGTGTCATTAGATACATCGTCACCATGTTCCTCATTTAAAACTAAGGTACCGTGCGCGCTCCAGTGTTCTGCATTTACATAAACCTACAATTCTTTGAAATTTATATTGTGAACATTCCCGGTCTCGCGAAAGTGATCTCTCCAGTTTTCTCCGTTGGAAACTTGACAATGTAAAGTTATCCTCGACCACCGTATAGATTATAATAACCACGAATTACTCCATCAAACGTTATTTACTTGTAATACTTTTCATTTCTATTAAAATATTAGTTGTCTATAACTATGTGTCACTTTACATTTCCATAACATTTTATTATTAAGATTATTTATAAACCGGAGCACTCAACAAACAAGCAAGTTCTGATCGAACTTGCCCACATAATATAACCATACCCGGCCAGTTCTAGTTAAACAAACATCTCGTTCCGTTACTTCTCGATAGGCCAAGCCACAACTTACCAGAATAATTAGACTCGGTCGAGTATGATCTTAATATCCGTTCGGTGTCTCCGCAGTCTCCATGTACAGAATTAATCTTGTATAAATCAGACATCGATTATGAGAAGTTAAAAAAAGAAAGTTATCGCTCTGTCTAGACATATTATAATTTGTCAAGTGTGATGTGACAGACTCAATACCGCACACGCAAAAGTACTAAGTCTTTTTATTGTATTTTGAAATTGCGATATGTGATCTTCCCATGTAAACTTTTTATCTTATTTTTCGCCACCACAGCATTTCACTTTTATATTGTCTTTGTTCTGTTCATAACATTTTAACTGAATATATGTCCTTCCGTACCAAATGTACATAAACCTTTTATTTCGACAACCTGACCGTAAAAGCATATATTGAGTCGAACCTCGAGCGAACCTTGAAACGAAAAAGATGTGTACTATCCGCACAGCTGGCAACCATCAACATCCATCTTCAATTTCAAAGGTAGGTCTTGGTGAACCTGAGCAAGGTCTTTTCAGTGTTAATAATTGTATCTGTATTCTGCACATTTTTTACATAACACCTAAAAGCTTTCGTTAAAATCAATAAACTACTATACTATAAATTCACCGAAATATCGCATATCAGGTACACGCAGCTTGCACATTTTCGACTTATATTTTCACTCCTAAATATTGCACATTAGGTGTGTTTTACCCACTATATTAATTTTTCACAATATTAAAACTCTCATGAAGAAATAATGGCCCGTCCCTAGTGATGAGCTAAACCAGTATTTTAAATGTGATCGTGACTCAGATTCTGAGATTTGTGTTCGCTTGTTATCTTAACATTTATGATTAGCAGCTGATTATTTGAACCTTCGTTGTTCACTGAGGAGTATGCACCACAACACGCACACCGCAGGGCACTCTTTGCTATTCACTGGAGCTGTACAACCTTCTGGCCATTCTGCCTATCGTCATTTTCAGGAACCGAGAAGATCTACTGTCGTCAAATGTCCCATTACTGGTAATTTCTAAACAATTATTTACCATTGCACCGAGATCCCGACATAATTCTAATTCAAAACAACGCTGACGTACTGAAGTCCACCATACTGTCGTATGTGGAAATAAAACATTTGTTTTTATTCTATTTGTTTAATTTGCTGCAGACATGTATCACCTTGTAGGGATGTCATTTTGGTTGAACGTAATTACTACCTAGAAGTCTCTTGCCTTATTATAGTATAAAATAATATATTCTACATATTACTTGTTCCGAATTCGTAACACGCTTTTAGCACGTGTTTCGAATCGGCCGCGACCCACGATATGGACACATTGACACACTTTTTCTGAATTTCAAAGTGTACCCAAAACCATTGTTTTCCTCCTTCCTGAGATGACCCCATTTAACTTCTATATTTACATATATTCTTACAATTACACATTTTCAGTTAGGGCTGATAGGGCGCCCCCTCGCCGTTCTCGGTTGCCGACCCCTCCCCTGGCTGCAGTGTCATTGCTGGAACCTATTTCTAAAATCAGAAACAATCTGATATACTAAAACTGGTGAGCTGCCTGTCTCCCGGGGGAATACTTTACAGTATCATCAATTGCTCTAATTTTTATGAAATTTTTTCCCCCGATATAGTTCAGTGTCCTGGTTATATAAATAAAGTATGTGATAAGGACTATAATTAATTCCCAAGAAAGTGGGCGGAGCCTAAAATTAGGCCTACAAGCGAGGGTGTAGCAAAGATGTCAACGGATGGACCAATGAAGCGTCGCCAATCCTGTGAGGACGGACCGACCCCGAGCGGGAAATACTCCCTCACCACAGTTTCTTTAAAAGGGCCAGGACGCCATTTTTAAGAGTTGAGTTGAAGTCGGATGGTTGAGAGTTATGAGTGGACAGTTGAAGTCGAAGACAGTCGGAGGGATGGAGGTGTAAGAGTGAGTCGCAGTGGTAAACTCGAACAAACAGTCGAAAGACGGTCGGACAGTCGAAGAGAGTCGGAAGAATGGAGTTGTAAACGGGGGTGGAAGTTGTGAACCCGGAGTAGACGGTCGACGGGATGAGTTATAAAAGAAAACAATGGAAGTTGTAAACCCGGATTGGTGAGACGCAGTTGTGAACCCGGAGTCGGACATGAGGTCCGGGATGACGAGTGGAACGAGGTTCGGAAGAAAGTCGTAAACCCAGAGTAGTGAGTCGGACATGAGGTCCGGGAGCACGAGTGAAACGAGGTTTGGAAGGGAGTTGTAGAAAGGAAGTCGAAGGCCAGTCAAAAGGAAGTCGAAAGCACGGAGCTACAAAACGAGGTCCGGAGGAGGGGATCGTCAAAGAGACGTCAAGGCAACCACAGTTGGGACCGAAATCGACGGAGGAAGCAGCCACGGTTTATCGCAACCCACCCAGGAGCAGCCGCCCAGACCGGTTCGCAGTCCTACAGAGCAGACAGCGGGTAGCCGCCCATGCCGGATGCCACTCTGCCGGCTGGAAACAAGATTCCGGAGGAACGTCGCCGAGCAACCCGAGGTAGAATAAGCTTTAGATTAAGTTAATTATAAGTATTTCCACCTGCCCATAAATGTAAACATGTGCTTAATAAATGTATAATGTGCATCTTCGCGTGTTCATATTCACCTGTATCCTTATCTATAACCATGGTAATAATGACAGTGATATCTGATGGATGATTCGCAAAGCGAATATTCCATTAGAGTGCGGGGTATCGTTCTGACGAGCGATCAAGAGAATGGGATGAATCATGACTTACCGAATGGCGCACAAAGTCGTGGCCCCGGTTGTATCACTGTTTAAGAAAGCCGCAATACCAGGACCTACCGAAGAATTAAATATAATAATTTATTTATGGATTGCTCGTGTCTATGGTTAGCCACCATTTTATAACTGTCATTTGTTCTATGCATTTGTTCACCGCATCTCGTTGCCAGCTACTAGAAGCATGGACCGTGCTGACTCGGTTAGTGCTGCCGTGAAGCCCGAACCAGGGTCTTCTGCCGAGAGCGGCGATGAGGGAGAAGGCGGTGGAGCGCCCTACACTGATATAGACATATCGCTCCCCGACGTGAAGGAGGAGTGCTCCAGGAGGGCCGACCAGGTCACTGGTGAGGAGTTGCTCCATTCTTTATGAGCACGAATGGTGTACAGCGTGCGCGTGCATGAAACAGTGCGCCTTGATGGAGGTTCTTTAATATTTCTTTATAACCTCAATTTTTTTTGCGCTATTGTTACTAGTTTAACAGATAATAATCTGCGTATCTTCTATGGCTTTTAAATCATAGATAATATACGCTAGTCTTTTTTCGATAGTTGCCATAATTTAGATAAAAATATTCTGTGAATTTAGCAATCTTTGATTGGGTGAAATTTTAGTAATAATTATGCGGTAATTTAGTGCTTGCGGAGCATTACGCCTGTTCGCCACCCCGATGCTACATGGAGCCGAGCCCGGGAGACGGGCAGCTCACGAGCTGTAGTTTATGAGATTGTTTCTGATTTCAGAAATTAGTTCCAGCAATGACTCTGCAGGTTGTGTGCAGCCAGGGGAGGGGTCGGCAGCCGAGAGCGGCGAGGGAGCGCCCTACAGGGATTTAGACATATGGCATCCTGACATCACGCTGGAGGGCTCGGAGTACTCCAGGAGGGCCGACCTGCGCACCGGTGAGCAGTTGATTCTATCTATATCTAAAATCTTTGTTAAGATACTAAATGCCTTACATACTAAAATATTGAAGAACTAATAATAGTGTACGGCCGTGCGACTCGTGTAGGTCTCAAATCAGTCTTGATCTACCAGCTTTAAATAAATATGTAAGATTTTACGTATTTCGATATGGTAAAATAATTCTAGTATTTCTGGAATGTTGTAAACCCGCAAAATTAGAGCTATCAATTATATGATGCAACATCTTAAATAGACCTACTAGTTCAGAAATAATTATTGTGATTAATGCTGGGTCATATTCGTCCCTGTCACCCCGGGTGACTGAGGTCCACAAGAGCCAGCGGCCGCCTCACTAGCACCTTCACCATTCATGTTTTTACTATTATATGGTAGACTCAAAAATGTTGTGTGGTGACAATATTTCAATATGAGCTCAACATTCCTCCGGTTTGGTTTTTTGCACTGTTAATTTGAACTTTATATCAGATACTGATGTCGTCCACATTCCCGGAAGTGTCAATTTAAAAAAAAAATAATAATTTAGGGATTTTTAAATAATTTAGGGATATAACTGCATGGTGAGAGGATGGGGGGATTGAAACTATTGTGAGAATGGGAGAGCAACATGTGTGTGTAGGTAGAGTGAGTAGTTCAACTTGGAAATACAGTGTTTAATTAAAATTATATTTTAGCGTAGTAAGGCCAATGTTTAAAGAGTCAATTTCTGTTAACTTCTCATTATGGTATTAGCACAAACCGTGAAGGAACGAGTTACGTGTGTACGATGTTCTATTTCTAGGAATGTGGAAGAGTGCGCACTGCCTGGTCGATCTAAACGGTATGGAAAAATAAATTAGTTTTAATTGGCTCTCAATATGATACTTGCAGTATGTTAAAGTGAAGTATTTAGTCAGCAGGTGTTCTTCGATATTCTTAGATTATCATAGTAGGATTGCTGCATCTAAATATAAGTTGAATGATATATCAGATCTAACACTGAGACGTCGAAGAAACATAATTTATATTCGTTCTTATCTTGCAATATGTGTAATCTAACATTGGTTTCAGATTTGAGATAGATTAAACATATATTTAAATATTTAATTCTCACACATGGTTAATTTATATTGCAGATTTTTTGAAAACACAAGATTCTATTTCGGCAGACCCACGAGGACCTCCGCGCGGCCCTGGAGCGCATCCAGCACTAGAGTCTTCTTCCTCCGCCACAACACCCTCAAGTGGGCGCCCGTTTACTGCCGCTGGTAAGAAAGCGTATTCATGCGCGCAGTGCCCGTACTCGTGCAATCGGGAAGCCTCCTTAAAAGGTCACACATTAATACATACTGGGGAGAAACTGCGCAATAATAAATCATTTCCAAAAAGTCATCAGCTTACGCATTCTGGAGAGAAACGGTTTTCGTGTTCACAGTGCGACTTTTCGAGTAATCATAAATCAAGTCTAAAAAGTCATCAGCTTCAGCATACTGGAGAGAAACCGTTTTCGTGTTCAAAGTGCGACTATTCGTGCAATCATAAATCAAATCTAAATAGTCATCAGCGTACGCATTCTGGAAAGAAACAGTATTCGTGTTCACAGTGCGACTTTTCGAGTAATTATAAATCAAGTCTAAAAAGTCATCAGCTTAAGCATACTGGAGAGAAACCTTTTTCGTGTTCACAGTGCGAATTTTCGTGCAATAATAAACCAAATCTAAGAAGTCATCAGCTTATGCACTCTGGAGAGAAACAGTTTTCGTGTTCACAGTGCTACTTTTCGAGTAAACGTAAATCAAGTCTAATATGTCATCAGGCTACGCATTCTGGAGAGAAACTGTTTTCGTGTTCACAGTGCGACTTTTCGTGCTATCGTAAAGCAACTCTAAGAAGTCATCAGCTTATGCACTCTAGAGAGAAACAGTTTTCGTGTTCACAGTGCGACTTTTCGTGCTATCGTAAATCAACTCAAAGAAGTCATCAGCATAAGCATACTGGAGAGAAACTGTTTTCTTGTTCACAGTGCGACTATTCGTGCAATTATAAATCAAGTTTAAAAAGTCATCTGCTCACGCATTCTGAAGAGAAACTGTTTTCTTGTTCACAGTGCGACTATTCGTGCAATTATAAATCAAGTTTAAAAAGTCATCAACTTACGCATTCTGGAGAGAAACTGTTTTCTTGTTCACAGTGCGAATATTCGTGCAATTATAAATCAAGTTTAAAAAGTCATCAACTTACGCATTCTGGAGAGAAACTGTTTTCATGTGCGCATTGTTTGTACAAGTGCAATCAGAAAAATCCCTTAAGAAAACACGTGTTAATTCATACTAGAGAAAAAGTGTTTTCGTTTTTATAGTGCAGTTATTTGAACAATCATAAATCAACTCATAAATTTCATTAGCTTATGCATTCAAGAAAGAATCTGATGCGTGTTTACAGTGCAATTATACAGTGCGTTAATAAATCAAATCCTAAAAATCATATTCTTATACATACTGGAGAAACTGTTTTCGTGTTCACAGTGCGACTATTCGTGCAATTATAAATCAAATCTAAATACTCATCAGCGTACGCATTCTGAAGAGAAACTGTTTTCGTGTTCACAGTGCGACTTTTCGTGCAATTATAAATCAAATCTAAATCCTCATCGCCTTACGCATTCTTGAGAGAAACTGTTCGTGTTCACAGTGCGACTATTTGTGCAATCAGAAATCAGCTCTAAAAAATTATCAGCTTAAGCATACTGGTGAGAAACTGTTTTCGTGTTCACAGTGCGACTATTCTTGCAATTATAAATCAAATCTAAATACTCATCAGCGTACGCATTCTGACGAGAAACTGTTTTCGTGTTCACAGTGTGAATTTTCGTGCAATTATAAATCAAACCTAAAAAGACATGTACTTATGCATGTGAAGAAGTGAAGTTTCCACAAAACAAAAAGAGAAAGGATAATATATTTTTTATTTTTGTCTAGTTTGGTATGAGTGCATATTTTCAAAGTTTTTTGGATCAACAAAAACTGCCTTTGTATAATAGAGTTTGCTTTATTTTTTATAAAATTTCTACAGCACCCAGTTTACTAATATAGTTGTTACTCATTGAGGGTTTTGAAGGTTGGTACCACCATTAAAGTAATTCATAAAAAATTTTATAAATTTATTCGCTGATTTATTTATTGATTAAACTCTCCGCATTTAAATTTTAAACATCTCATCTATGTTCCTTGCCTAAGTATGCGTTAATGACACGTATGCACGTATGTAGCTTATCGAGCACTCGACTTCCGCTGATCTAAACTTAAAAAGACTTTACACTTAGAAACACAGTTGAGAAGACTTTGTACTTGGGATCAGACAGACTTGGAAAGTTTAATACTCTCGTAAGGAGAGTTTAATATCCTACTCCAGCGTCAGCCGTCGGACGGGTGGCGACCAGCGCTCGAGATCGGCCAGCATAAAACGAGATTTGAGATAAAGAAGGACGTGCAACACGGAAGACAAAGGGGACAATTGAAGTTGAAAATTCTAAGTGAGCAGCCACCGTCAGTCATCGGACGGTTGGCGACCAGCGCCCGAGACCGGCCAGTACCAGGACGAAGGGAGGCAGAACGAGGCTAGAGGCGCCCGATCCAGCTGGCACCTAAGCTATCGGTTGCCAGCGGCGCACACTATTGAGAGTAATATATAATGAATGTGTACATAATTGTAGCCTATTGATTTCCATCCCCGCCTCCTTATCAGTGACCAACGATAGATTGATAATATGATGATTGGGCGAGGAGAAATCCCAACGTCTTATTTAGCGGTGCCCCAACCGTTGGGACATCTTTATATCAAACACATAGGATAATTTAGAAAACACATTTAAGGAATTGGTATTTCTGCGTGTGCGGTATGGAGGCCGTCACATCACACTTGACATAATTATAATATACATAAAGAGAATTTACGTGTTGTCTTTGATTAACTGGAGAGTAGTAATTTTATTTTAATTGAAGACTGGTTTATACAAAGTTATACCAGAACACGGACACCGGGGAGACACCGAACGGATATTAAAATCATAGTCGACCGGGTCTAATTATTCTAATAAAATAAGGGTTGCCTTATCAGGAAATAACGGAACGAGATGTTTGTTCAACTAGAGCTGGTCGGGTATGGTTTTATTATGTGGGCAAGTTTGATCAGAACTTGCTCGTTGGTAAGTGCTACAGTTTATAAATATTTTTTTAATAATAAAATGTTACGCAAATGTAAAGAGACAAGGAGTTATAGACAACATCAAAATCTATGGTTGAAATAAAATGTATTACAGGACAAATAAAGTTTGCTGAAGTAAATCGAGGTTATTATAATTTCTAAGGTTGTCGAAAATAATTTTACACTGTCAATTGGTTTTCTAGAATTTTCAAACGGAGAAAATTGGAGGAATCACTGTCGGCGAGAGTTGGAATATTCAAAGTAAAGATTTCAAAGAAGTGGAGGTTTATGGTAAATGCTGAACACTGGGGGACACACGGTATCTTGGTTTTAAGCGTGGAACATGGTGACGGCGTATCTAATGACACGCGGAGCATGAGGTCGTCAGTTCGGCAGACGCGAACTTTCTGGATCCACGAAACTGATGGAAGGCGTCTGGGACAACTTCTTGGTGGACGCGAGGTCATCAGGAGCAATTAGGTCATCAGAGCAAATGTATCGAGAATCTAGGTAGTAGCGGCGGTATTCACAAGGAGACGTCACGTCTCCGTACAACCCGGATAGTTTACTGGTGCATATTAAATTATCGATGGTACATTACGGCAAAAATTTGTATAAACTTTTATATATTGCAAACGCGATAGGTGGAGGCAACTACTTCGGACTTCGGGCAAGTTCACTGCGACATGTCGAATAAGTTATTACCGCACATAGTTAGGAATATTTCGACTGTTGAGAAATATTCTTGAGATAGATTGTTTTAACGAGACTGATGCATTTTAATAGGATGACCGGAAAACATCGTCTACCGATAATCTCACGGATGCGCCTCTAAGTTGAATAGATGTTGACTTTTTTCTGCTGGGGAGACTAAGTGGGGGTCGCTTATATACGATGACCAAATACAGGGAGGAGGAAAAACGGAAATTAAAGAAGACACTTAAAATACATAGGACTGCGCTGGTTTTTTCCATCAGGAGGAACTCGTGACACGATGTTTTTGGTTTTGTTGGAACACCACGTGTGCACTCGGATAATATATTTTAAGACGATACTTGCTGTTTACGCGCGACTTTACCTGTATTGTATTACGAAATTTGCACGTAATATCAATGTTTGCGGGGAGTCAATTTGGAAGTTATAAAAAAATGATTATTATTTTCTATAAATTCTTGATTATTTATATCGTATTGATAGCATGTTGTACAAGGGATAAATGTTTATTTTATGAAGATTTAGGATGAATGAATTTAAAAGGCGAGTACCTTGACTGCAGCGAAATTATATACATCCTTATATACGTCCTTGTCCGGCGTTTCCTGGGATTCATCTTAAGTTATGCGAGATGGAGTGCCTAAAAAGTAAATGACGTGTGCAAACTGGTAGGGCGAGATCCGGGGAGATCGGTTGACTATGTATTTATCAGTGTGCAACTGAACAAAATCTGGACAATATAATACACACTTGTGTCGTGGACTGATGGTGGGGAGAGGATCGTCCCTGTGCGCGTGTGGTCAGACTGCGTTCCCGATGGATGATTCCGGAGCTGAACGATGATCCTTCTGTCTGGACTGGATTCGTTGACTTTCCTCGTATGTTCGCGATTCGATTCGAGAACGTATTTGCAATAGGTACTCGCATTTATTTTATTTTAGCTAACGTTACCCAAGATTCTGATCTAGTTATAAGGATGTGGGGTTTGTCATTGTTTAACATAGGCCCCACTTCCATACATCAGTGTCGGTACCAGGATTCCATTGTGCACCGCTAGTCTTGCCTCGGTTGACATATTCCTGTTAGATATAATTCCATTCAAAGCACCGTTTACTTTATTTCCTGCAGTCACCCTCCTTTCGATATCATTCTCAGCCTTTCCGTTTCTTTTTTTCCTAAATATATTTTATTTATTTATTTATACATTCGACATATATAAAACAACAATAGTGTTTGCACCGCAAAATAAGAAAGATCTAGAATTATGGAGGTGGGTATCAACAATTATATATAACGAGATCAAGATCTACTAGATGTAAGAAATTGTTTACAACTAATAAAAAAATAAAATGTCCAATGCATCTATATTAAGAAATTAATCAGATTAACACTTGGAAAACATGTGTATATAAAGATTGTGTGGTTGATTGTACACCCGGTAGATAATATTAGATAAGTATTATTAGTCACCGTGTTACTCTCCGAGCTGTGGGTGATGCAGCGCTGGATCTCCACGCAGCCTCTGCTGCTGTCCATGTGGTGGATACTCCTCAGTGTCCGTCCCTCGGTAGCCACAGCGCAGTCATGTTTATTTCTCCTCCCTGAGATTTTAACTCCTATATTTACAAATAAAACCCAATTTTTTTTACAATTTCCGATGCTATTAAGTGTAATACACAAGTGCTAGAAATATAACTTCCATACGTTCACAAATAACTTTAGAATTTCAAAGTATACCCAAAGTCATATTTTTTCCTTCTCCCTGAGATGACCGCATTTTACTCCTATATTTACAAATAAAACCTAATTTTTTTTACAATTTCCGATGCTATTAAGTGTAATACATGAGTTTTAAAAAGATTCTGTTTGTAGGTTTCTTAATAACTACAGAATTTCAAAGTATACCCAAAGTCATATTTTTTCCTTCTCCCTGAGATGACCGCATTTTACTCCTATATTTACAAATAAAACCTATTTTTTTTTACAATTTCCGATGTTATTAAGTGTAATACATGAGTTTTAAAAATATTCTGTTTGTAGGTTTCCTAATAACTACAGAACTTCAAAGTATACCCAAAATCATATTTTTTCCTTATACTTGAGATGACCGCATTTAACTCCTATATTAACAAATAAAACCTAATTTTTTTTACAATTTCCGATGCTATTAGGTGTTTTACACTAGTGTTAGAAATACTCCTTCCACACGTTTACAAATAACTTCAGAATTTCAAAGATTAGCCAAGCCAGTTTTTTACCTCCTCCCTGAGATGACCGCATCTAAAACCTATGTTTACAATAAAACCTGAAATTTTTTTATGAATTCAGATGCAATTAAGTGTGATACACGAGTTTTATAAATATTTCGTTAATTTGTTTTCAAATAACTTCAGAATTTCAAAGATTAGCCAAAGCCAGGTTTTTTCCTCCTCCCTGAGATGACCGCATTTAACTCCTACGTTCACAATAAAACCTGATTTTTTTTTGTGAATTCAGATGCAGTTAAGTGTGATACACGAGTGTTATAAATATTTTGTGAATTTGTTGTCAAATAACTTAAGAATTTCAAAGATTAGCCAAAGCCAGTTTTTTTCCTCCTCCCTGAGATGACCGCATTTAACTCCTATGTTTACAATAAAACCTGATTTTTTTTTGTGAATTCAGATGCATATTAGTGTGGTTCACGAGTTTTATAAATATTTCGTAAATTCGTTGTCAAATAACTTCAGAATTTCAAAGATTAGCCAAAGCCTGTTTTTTTCCTCCTCCCTGAGATGACCGCATTTAACTCCTATGTTTACAATAAAACCTGAATTTTTTTTGTAAATTCAGATGCAGGTAAGTAATATTTCGTAATTTCGTTGTCAAATAACTTCAGAATTTCAAAGATTAGCCAAAGCCAGTTTTTTTCCTACTCCCTGAGATGACCGCATTTAACTCCTATGTTTACAATAAAACCTGAATTTTTTTTGTGAATTCAAATGTAATTAAGTGTGAAACACAAGTGTTATAAATATTTCGTGAATTTGTTGTCAAATAACTTCAGAATTTTAAAGATTAGCCAAAGCCAGTTTTTTTCCTCTTCTCTGAGATGACCGCATTTAACTCCTATGTTTACAATAAAATGTTAAATTTTTTCGTAAATTCAGATGCAGTTAAATGTGATACACGAGTGTTACAAATATTTTGTGAATGCGTTGTCAAATAACTTCAGAATTTCAAATATTAGCCAAAGCCAGTTTTTTTCCTCCTCCCTTGGATGACCGCATTTAACTCCTATGTTTACAATAAAACCTGATTTTTTTTTGTGAATTCAGATGCAATTAAGTGTGATACACGAGTTTTATAAATATTTCGTTAATTCGTTTTCAAATAATTTCAGAATTTCAAAGATTAACCACAGCCATTTTTGTTCCTCCTTCCTGAGATGACCGCATTTAACTTCTATGTTTACAATAAAATGTTAAATTTTTTTGTAAATTCAGATGCAGTTAAATGTGATACACGAGTGTTATAAATATTTCGTGAATTTGTTGTCAAATTACTTCAGAATTTCAAAGATTAGCCAAAGCCAGTTTTTGTCCTCCTCCCTGAGATGACCGCATTTAACTCCTATATTTACAAATAAAAACTATTTTTTTTTTTACAATTTCCAATGCTATTAAGTGTACTACACGAGTGTTAGAAATATTTCTTCCACACATTCACAAATAACTTCAGAATTTCAAAGTATACCCAAAGTCAATTTTTTTCCTTCTCCTTGAGATGACCGCATTTAACTCCTATATTTACAAATAAAAGGTAACTTTTATAATAATTTCCGATGCTATTAGTTGTAATACACCAGTGTTAGGTTATGTTAGTTTAGGTTAGGTTAGGTTACGTCAGGTTTGGTTAGGTTAGGTTAGTTGGGTTAGGTTAGGTTAGGTTAGGTTATATTTACAAATAAAAGTAAATTATTTTTATAATTTCCGTTGCTATTAGGTGTAATATACGAGTGTTATGTTAGGTTTGATTAGGTTACGTTAGGTTAGGTTAGTTATGTTAGGCTAAGTTAGGTTAGGTTAGGTTAGATTAAGTTATATTTACAAATAAAATGTAATTTTTTTTATAATTTTCGATGCTATTAGGTGTAATACACGAGTGTTAGAAATATTTCTTCCATACGTTTACAAATAATTTCAGAATTTCAAAGTATAGCAAAGTCATTGTTTTTCCTTTTCCCTGAAATGACCGCATTTAACTCCTTTATTTACATATACTCTTACAATTACACAAGTTAGCATATTTGTGGATTTATACTATTAAAATTCTTTGCCCTGACTATATAAATAAAGTCAAATTATAGCGCACGCAATTATTCAGAATGTTATTACACTTAAAATTTTCGTTTTTTTAGAGTACATTAGACAGTTGAGGCCATAGAAAATAGATGTTGTAATGTACGTTGGCCATAGGTAAAAAAAAAAACGAATTATTACGTAAACCATAGACAAAATTTTTTTTGTATTTACGGGTGTATTTAATCAAACGCGCTTTATTAATAATGTTTTGGACACATTTTTTATTCTTGAACTAATATAGTGTACTGGGTCCTCCACCTCCCCTCCCTTTCCACACCTGGCACGCCGCGGAGTCAGTAAAACGCCCACCCTGAACCCTGGTACTGTAATTAGTGAATTGAAGTATAATATTAAATTGCGACGTCGCTTCTAATCCAGTGCAATCTGAAGGACTAGGACCCCTGAACGAAGATCGCGATAAAACATAAATTTACTGTCCACCTTGGAGGTGCCAGAAAAACTAGATCGTATTGACGGCAAACCTCTTTCCGAATATCCTGTTTCTTCCGGCATCTATGCTTTTACTCAACAAATAGTAAATGAAAAAAGTCATCATAATCATAAATAATCCCAAAAACATAAATGTTATTCTAATAAAATGACAAATCCAAACTTACCAAACCTATCATAAAAGTAAAAAAGTATTTATAAATAATTAACCTAACCTAATCTGAAAATAGAAATATAATAATAATAAAATATTTTTATTTATTACCTTTGTTTTATTAACCACTGAATTGAGTTTAAATACATCTACCGGTTTAGAAAAATACCATTTTCTTCTACAGCCCGTCAATACTAACTAAAAACGTGTATTATTGTTTCTTTGCCAGAATCTATTTAAAAAAAATCTAATTTTAAAAATAAAAAAATCAATTATTTAAAAAATAAATTTAGTACCTAACTCAAATTGTTAATTCAAATTAACTCGTATGATTTTTAGGTAATTTTAAAATGGGCGGTGTGGGTGTATTTACATTAACTTTCTAATATTTAATTATCGCTACATTTTATTAGGCCTTTTCATTATCTTTGTGAAGACATTAAATAATATATGTTTACACAAAATTTATTTATGCTAAAATATGTTAGTTACGTAAATGAAGATTAAAAAATAGAAATTAATATGCGAAAAATATTTTTTTTAAAAATATTTATTTCATGTGTTATGAAATCGTTCGGCACAGTTTTCAATCACCGATCGACTTCCAATCACAGTAACACCCTTGAGTCAAGAGAAGCATTTTTTCTCATCGCTATTGTGAGAAACGTCTCTTCGGACATGTGAGTGTGCGTGTGTGCGTTAGAAAAGTGGTGGGGGGACAATAGTTATGAAAGGCCGTCACTGGGAAAGCGGGGCTCTTTTCCAACGCCACTTCGCAATAGTTATCAGTCTATGTCTGACATAACAAATAGTAAATTACTGTAAATACATTGTTGTAATAAATGAATATTGTTACACGTGATGTGCCCGGCGATTAAGATAACGCGAATTTCCCCATATTACTAGAAAGAAAGGAGCGCTCAACGGCTAATCCGAACGCGGTGCATTCCTTAAGGTATTTGCATGGGTTACAGGGCTATGTAACCCATTAAGATTAAATGAACATGTTTGCTTTCTCGGGGGATCGAAGGGACATTTTATGACGGTCCAACCCCAAGAAATGTATTTAATCTTAATTGTATACTGTCGGTGACGTACCTTTCGGATATTAATATATGGCTGTGAAAATACAGATTTACGATGGCCGCAATTAGCCAGCCCAATAAAGGGTTTCGAATCTCGTACAGGAGATCTCAAATATTCATTAATACAAGGAATTTCCCAGCTAATTCGTAATCCTAAGCCGTAAAATCCTTCTGTTTCTAGAAAAGAGAGCACCCAATCATAGTTTTAGGGGTGGACCGTCTAAGCGACATGTTGAGGACATGCCCTGAGGTCCTTAAAAGGCCGAACGCGGCGATGAAGAAGTCAGTTGAGAAGAGTTTTTACTTAGGACTCACGACTTAAAATTAGTCTGACATAGAAAAGAAGAGTTGAAGATTCTACTCCACCGTCATCTATCGGGCGGCTGGTGACCAGCGTTCGAGATCGGCCAGCACGAGAACAAGATCTGAGATAAAGAAGGACGTGGAACACGGAAGACAAGGGGGACAATTGAAGTTGAAAATTCGAGTGAGGAGCCATCGGACGGTTGGTGACCAGCGGCCGAGACCGGCCGGTAACAGGACGAGAGAAGGCAGAACGAGGCTAGAGGCGCCCGATCCAGCTGGCACCTAAGCTATCTGTTGCCAGTGGCGCAGACTACAGAGAGAGATGGCACCGCCGCCCATGAAGACGGGTCGGCAATGGCAGCCGACCACCGCAGCAGCGACGGCGATCGAGCCCCGTCCGTCCACTTCCGTAACATCGCGGTCCGGACATTGCCCCCAGCAGTATCCGACGGAATAATTAAGGTAGTTGTACGATTAAGTTAAGATTAGAATTAAGTAGACCATGAGTTAGATTAAGAATTTGGCCTAAGGTTTTTTTATTCTCGTTTAGTTAATTTAATAAAATTGTATATTATATTCGATAATGATGTACTCCACATTCCCGGATGTGACAATTTAAAAAAAATAATAATTAAAGAATTTTAATAGTATAAATCCACAGATAAGCTAACTTAAAATGGGTAATTGTAAGAGTATATGTAAATAATGGAGTTAAATGGGGTCACCTCAGGAAGGAGGAAAAAAAATGGCTTTGGCTATACTTTGAAATTCAGAAAACTTGTGTCAATGTATCAATATCGTGAGTCGCGACCGATTCGAAAGACGTGCCAAAAGTGCCGGAACCAGAAATATGTAGAATATATAATTTTGTACTATAATAAGGCAAGAGACTTCTAGGTAGTAATTATGTTCAGCAAAATGACATCCCTACAAGGTGATACATGTCTGCAGCAAATTAAACAAATAGAATAAAAACAAATATTTTATTTCCACATACGACAGTATGGTGGATTTCAGTACGTCAGCGTTATTTTGAATTAGAATTATTTCGGGATCTCGGTGCAATCGTAAATAATTGTTTAGAAATTACCAGTAGTGGGACATTTGACGACAGTAGATCTTCTCGGTTCCTGAAAATGAGGACAGACAGAATGGCCAGAAGGTTGTACAGTGCCCTGCGGAGTGCATGTTGTGATGCATACTCCTCGGTGAACAACGAAGGTCTAGTGTTCAGCGTACCAGTGATTGCTCGCCGATTTACAAATAATCAGCTGCTAATCATAAATGTTAAGATTACAAGCGAACACAAATCTCAGAATCTGAGTCACGATCACATTTAAAATACTGGTTTAGCTCATCACTAGGGACGGCCCATTATTTCTTTATGCGAGTTTTAATATTGTGAAAAATTAATATAGTGGGTAAAACACACCTAATGTGCAATATTTAGGAGTGAAAATACAAGTCAAAAATGTGCAAGCTGCGTGTACCTAATATGCGATATTTCGGTGAATTCATAGTATAATAGTTAATTTGTTGTAACGAAAGCTTTTGGATGTTATGTAAAAAATGTGAAGAATACAGATACAGTTATTAACACTGAAAAGACCTTGCTCAGGTTCACCAAGACCTACCTTTGAAATTGAAGATGGATGTTAATGGCTGCCAGCTCTGCGAATAGTACACATCTCTTTCGTCTCGAGGTTCGCTCGAGGTTCGACTCAATATATGCTTTTATGGTCAGGGTGTCGAAATAAAAGGTTTATGTACATTTGGTACGGAATGACATATATTCAGTTAAAAAGTTATGAACAGTACAAAGACAATATAAAAGTGAAATGCTGTGGTGGCGAAATATAAGAAAAAAAGTTTACATGGGAAGATCACATATCGCAATTTCAAAATACAATATAATGACTTGGTGCTTCTGCGTGTGCGGTATTGAGGCCGTCACATCACACTTGACAAATTGTAATGTGTCTAGAGAGTGATAATTTTCTTTTTTTAACTTCTATTTATCGATGACTGATTTATACAAGATTAATTCTGTACATGGAGAATGCGGAGACACCGAACGGATATTAAGATCATACTCGACCGAGTCTAATTATTCTGGTAAGTTGTGACTTGGTCTATCGAGAAGTAACGGAACGAGATGTTTGTTTAACTAGAACTGGTCGGGATTGGTTTTATTATGTGGGCAAATTCGATCAGAACTTGCCGGTTGGTGAGTGCTCCGATTTATAAATAATCTTAATAATAAAATGTTATGGAAAGGTAAAGTGACAAATAGTTATAGACATCCAATATTTAAGATAGAAATGAAAGGTATTATAAGACAAATAACGTTTGATGGAGTAATTCGTGGTTATTATAATCTATACGATAGTCGAGGATAACTTTACATTGTCATGTTTCCAAAGAAGAAAACTGGAAAGATCACTTTCGCGAGAGCGGGAATGTTCACAATATAAATTTCGAAGAGTTGTAGGTTTATGTAAATGCGGAAATTTGGAGAGCGCACGGTACCTTAGTTTTAAATGAGGAACATGGTGACAATGTATCTAATGACACGCGCAGCCTGGAATCGTCAGGTGGGCAGAGGCGATCTTCCTGGATGAAGCTAATGGAAGGCGTAGGGGATGACTTCTTGGTGGATGCGAGATCTTCCGGAGCAGTAAGGCGATGGAGAAAGTGGTATAAAATGTATCTAGAATCTAGGTGTTATTGGCGATGCACAAAGAGGCGTCAAATTCATTCAAACGAAAGTAAAATTTCTTGATAAATATTATGGCAAATTTCTTATCCGGTTTTGTATATTACAAACGAGATAGATTGAGGTCACTACTTTGAGATTTTGGATAAGTTCACTGTGACATGCCGAGTAAATTATTATCTCACATAAATATCAATAGTACAACTGTTAAAGATTATTCTCGAATTAAATCGTTTTACCGCGACTGATACCATTTACAAGAAATGACCGTAAAAGATCGTAAACCGGTGAATTCTCGGACGCGCGCCTATAGGTTGTATAGATGTTGATTTTTTTTTTACTGGAGAAACTAAGTGGGGGTAGCTACATATATGCATACGTATCATGAGTGCATACTTAGGTAAGGAATATTAATCAGATGTTTAAAATTAAAATGCAGCCATTACGTTATTATTGTATTCAGAGAGTTTAATCAATGCATTAATCAGCGAATAAATTTATAAAATTTTATATGAATTACTTTAATGGAAGTCCAACATTTTACAAAAGATAAATAATAAATATTTTAAAAAATAATCTAATTTTAATGTCGCTTAACAACCTAACTAAACATTTTACCTAAGTGTAAATAATATTTTCGTATAATATAATATAAAACGTAATCAAAAGAATTTGGATCCTTTTTTTTACACTACAACAAAATCACACGATAAACTATGTGTTTAGATAAAAAATCAATGCCACAGATAGCTTCTATTTTGTATCATGGCCCCTCGGCATAAAAAATCAAGTCTGTAAAATTTTATTACACCACCCTTTAAGCGTATGTAAATATGCACTCATACCAAACTAGACAAAAATTAAAAAAAAAAAAAATATATATATATATATGTATATATATCAATATAAATAAATATATATATATATATATATTACCCTTTGTCTTATTGTTTTGTGGAAACTTCACTTCTTCCCATGCATAAGAACATGTCTATTTAGATTTGATTTATAATTGCACGAATAGTGGCACTGTGAACACGAAAACAGTTTCTCCAGTATGTATAAGAATATGATTTTTAGGATTTGATTTATTAACGCACTGTATAATTGCACTGTGAACACGCAATAAGATTCTTTCTTGAATGCATAAGCTAATGAATTTTATGAGTTGATTTATGATTGTTCAAATAACTAAACTATGAAAACGAAATCACTTTTTCTCTAGTATGTATTAACACGTGTTTTCTTAAGGCATTTTTCTGATTGCACTTGTACGAACAATGCGCACATGAAAACAGTTTCTCAACAGAATGCGTAAGTTGATGACTTTTTAAACTTGATTTATAATTGCACGAATATTCGCACTGTGAACAAGAAAATAGTTTCTCTCCAGAATGCTTAAGCAGATGACTTTTAAAACTTGATTTATAATTGCACGAATAGTCACACTGTGAACAAGAAAACAGTCTCTCTTCAGAATGCGTAAGCAGATGATTTTTTAAATTTGATTTTTGAAAGCACGAATAGTGACACTGTGAACATGAAAACAGTTTCTCTCCAGAATGGATAAGCAGATGTGTTTTTAGAGCTGATTTTTGATTGCACGAATAGTCACACTGTGAACACGAAAGATGTTTCCCTCCAGAATGCGTAAGTTGATGACTTTTTAAACTTGATTTATAATTGCACGAATATTCGCACTGTGAACAAGAAAACAGTTTCTCTCCAGAATGCTTAAGCAGATGACTTTTAAAACTTGATTTATAATTGCACGAATAGTCGCACTGTGAACAAGAAAACAGTTTCTCTTCAGAATGCGTAAGCAGATGACTTTTTAAACTTGATTTTTGAAAGCACGAATAGTCGCACTGTGAACATGAAAACAGTTTCTCTCCAGAATGCATAAGAAGATGTGTTTTTAGAGCTGATTTTTGATTGCACGAATAGTCACACTGTGAACACGAAAGATGTTTTTCTCCAGAATGCGTAAGTTGATGACTTTTTAAACATGATTTATAATTGGACGAATAGTCGCACTGTGAACAAGAAAACAGTTTCTCTTCAGAATGCGTAAGCAGATGATTTTTTAAATTTGATTTTTGAAAGCACGAATAGTGACACTGTGAACATGAAAACAGTTTCTCTCCAAAATGCATAAGCAGATGAGTTTTTAGATATGATTTACGATTGCTCGAAAAGTTGCACTGTGAACACGAAAACAGTTTCTCTCCAGAATGCGTAAGCTGATGACGTTTTAGAGTTGATTTACAATTGCCCAAATAGTCGCACTGTGAACACGAAAATGGTTTCTCTCCAGAATGCGTACGCTGATGAGTTTTCATATGTGATTTATAATTGCTCGAAAAGTCGCACTGCGAACACGCAAACAGTTTCTCTCCAGAATGCGTAACCTGATGAGTTTTGATACATGATTTATAATGGCTCGTAAAGTCGCACAGTGAACACGAAAACAGTTTCTCTCCAGAATGCGTACGCTGATGACTTTTGATATTTGATTTATAATTGCTCGAAAAGTCGCACAGTGAACACGAAAACAGTTTCTCTCCAGAATGCGTAAGCTGATGACGTTTTAGAGTTGATTTCTGATTGCTCGAATAGTCGCACTGTGTACAGGAAAACGGTTTCTCTCCAGAATGCCTAACCTGATGACTTACTAGACTTGATTTATGTTTGCTCGAAAAGTCGCACTGTGAACACGAAAACAATTTCACAGCAGAATGCCTAAAATAATGTAATTTAAGATGTGATTTATAATTGCTGGAATAGTTGCACTGTGAACATGAAAAAGGTTTCTCTCCAGAATGCGTAAGCTGATGACATTTTAGAGTTGATTTACGATTGCACGAATAGTCGCACTGTAAACACGAAAATAGTTGCATTCCAGAACACGTACGCTGATGACGTTTCCGAATTGATTTATTATTGCTCAGTTTCTCCCCGAGATGTGTTAACGCGTGAACTTTTAAGGACGCTTCCCGATTGCATGAGTACGGGCACTGCGCGCACGTATACTCTTTCTTACCAGCGGCAGTAAGCGGGCGCCTACTCGAGGGTGTTATGGCGGAGAAAGCGGACTCCAGTGCTGGATGCGCTCCAAGGCCGGGCGGATGGCCAGGTGGGTCTGCCGAAATATAATCTTGTGATTTCAAAAGATCTGCAATATAAATAAACTATTTGTGAGAATTAAATATTTTAATATACGTATAATCGTATCTCAAATCGTGGCAAACGGCAGATTACACATATTGCGAGATTAGAACGAATAACAATTAGGTTCTAATACCGTAATGAGAAGTTCTCACCGGTGCGTTGGTCGGCCCTCCTGGAGTACTCCGAGCACTCCTCCTTGACATCGGGGAGCGATATGTCTATATCAGTGTGGGGCGCCCCACCGCCTGCTCCCTCATCACCGCTCTCGGCTAGAGACCCTGGCTCAGGATTCACGGCAGCACCATCTGAATCAGCACGGTCCATGCTTCTAGTAGCTTGCAACGAGATGCAGTGAACAAATGCCGATTATAAAATGGTGGACAATCATAGACAAAAGCTTTTCAAAAACAAATTATCATATTTATTTCTTCGGTGGGTCCTGGGTATTGCGGCTTTCTTAAACAGAAATAGAAGCAGAATAAAATAATGTACACCTGGGTTGCAGTACGATGAAAGACGGGATCCTTCCGTCGAACTAATATAATGCATTGAGCACGCTTGTGCAACCTATATCTGCATGTTCTGCATTTATGAAGTGATCCTTTGATTACGAATGCAATTATTCAGATGCTATGTGTTCTTGATAGTGATGAGATGATGCTACTCTTGACTCACGGGTGTTATTGTGATTGGTATTCGATCAGTGATTGAAAACTCTGACTGTGATATCAGATTCATTACTAAATGCGCACGCGCCGAACCGTTTCACAATACACGCTATAAATAATAAACACTATTTTATGCATATTAATTTTTATTATCTAAACTTCATTTGTGTAAAAAAATATTCTTGCGCAAATAATAATTAATATACTAGACTGCCCGGTAGCAGACGTATCCTGCAGAGACGCAGTACTCTGTTATCAATTTGTAGAAAGAAAAAAAAAATTCAACACACTTTATAAGACTATAAGAAGCGTTTTGATAGGAAAATAAAAAGAAGAAGATGAAATGTTTCATGTTTTTAAATACATGAAATATTCACCAATTGACAGAATTTTTCAAAAATAAAATCGCACTTAAACTAACCAATATAATAAAAAAAAAACCCAGTGTTCATATAAATTCATAAATAGAGCTATAATAATATATAAACTCCTGTTGTATACTAAAAACTAACGCCAATGCTATTTTAATAGCAGCCAACAGGCGTTTCTCATTTATACTCGTAATTTTTAAAATTTTATTTTTAAAATTAGGTTTTCTACATAAAAACGACATGACAAACACTTGCAAGTTAGAAACAGTACACTTTTGTCATTCTCCAGAAGGTTTAAAAACATACGTTTTAAACTAAAACTCACAGACAAAATCATAATGTGTTCACGGGATATCTCTTTAATTCAAATTCTTAGCTGTGCGTTACACCTATTGCCAACCCACAGGCGTATTTATTTATATCCATTTAAATAAATAATAATCTTAGAATCGACGTTTCTCGATAAATAATACAAACAATATGTTTAATAGAACTTGAAAGACGCAAAACACTATTTTCGAAATATTCATAATATTTTGAATTTAAAAATAATAATAAACATACTGGACATATTTGCTCAATACAAGTCAAGAGGCAGCATTCCATTTATCTGCACTGGGCGGCGTACTATCCTCTACGTCGTTTGTGAAAATCAAAGGTGGCGATTTAAACGATGATGATGATGTTGATTTTTAACGTGTAAATAATAATAAAAAAACACTATTATCGATAAAAGTTTAAAAAAAAAACAAATTTCTACAGCCGGCCGACCATGAAGAAAACATCGCGGAAAAATTTCAATTTGAAAATTGACTTTTTAATCCTTTTGAAATTTCAAAATCTTTAACCACACCTCGTGCGCTATATTTCAAAAAATTGTTTCCATAAAAAAAAAACATTTAAAATTAATTCATAAATATTTTATTGAGTATTTTAACATTCAAAAATATTTTCCACCCTTTCGAGGAAAGTAAATTATATTTATTAATACAGATTAACGGTAGAAAATCTGAAAATACTATTTTGTTCGATATATTGTAAAATAATATTTGCGTTTCTAAAATTATTTAATATAAATCGATTATTAACTCAAACGGCATGTATAGTGACATCTATGCTTAAAAGTTGTAATACATCGTAATACTTACCATCACGCCGTTTCCCCGTGGGGGTAGGCAGAGAGGATAGAGCGCCACACTCTTCTGTCCTGACACACAATTCTCGCCTCATCCACATTCATACATCTCGTCATACAAGCTCGCCGATTGTTGAGGCTTCTAACAGAACCATCCTCCATTATCTGGTTTATCTGGCCGTGCCAAGTCTTCCGCGGACGTCCTGTATTTCTGGTTCCATCAACACTACATCATCGTAATACATCGCGCTAAATTTAATTTTTCAATTTCGATTTTTATTCATATCATTTATGAAATTTTTGAAAACTCTATATGACGCCGTAAATTAAAAAAAGTAGTTTCCGTAAATAAAATTAATTAAATTCTAACAAAATATAGCAATACTCTGCGGTAAAAGATTGCCAATAATATGCCTAGAGAAAAATGTACATGTCGAAAAATAACAATATCCATATTTAAATAAAAATACTCTTTTTAATTCGGATTTGGCAAATATTTCACTTCATGGTGGTCAAATAAACCGATATCCATATTCTTTGATGATTTTTAAAACATCGGTTTATACCGCAAAGTCTGGAGAGATTGATTTTAAACCAAAAAATGTTTAATTTTTTTTGTGAATTTCGACATTTTTGATTAATATTAAAACATAATTTAATAAAAATACTATTTTTAATTCGTGTTGGGTAAATATTATTCGTCGGGGTGCATTAACGTGTAGATACCTCCAATATTACGGTATTTTTAAAAGACCGGTTCATACCGCATATTGTATAGAGATTGTTTTCATATCTAAAAATGTTTGATTTCTCATGTGAAAATCGACATTTGTCATAAATCGCAAAGTTTGTCATCGTTCCGTATGTCAAAAGACAAAAACGGTTGAATTTGTTTCCTCGCGCGGTCGTGAGATTTTTACACTTATCGGGGTAAGTTGTTTTAGTATGTAGGCATTTTATGCGTATCTAGGTAGGTACATACATTTTTTGCAAAAAAAAATACGCGTTTTTCACAATTTAAAGGGGAATTTTAAACGTTAAGAGGTTACAAAAACAATAATAAATTAAAGTCCATTGTGTTGTATGCACAGATGCACTAAAATTATATTTTGGTCGTTTGGTTGCAACATATAATTGATAGCCTTAATTTTTGCGGGTTTACAACTTTCCAGAAATACTAGAATTATTTTACCGTATTACTATCGAAATACATAAAATCTTACATATTTATTTAAAGCTGGTAGATCAGAACTGATCATGAACCTACACGAGTCGCACGGCCGTACACTATTATTAGTTTATCAATATATTAGTATAATGTAAGGCATTTAGTATCTAACATAGAGTTTAGATATAGATAGAATCAACTGCTCACCAGCTCGCTGGTCGGCCCTCCTGGAGTACTCCGAGCACTCCTGCTTGATGTCAGGGTGCCATATGTCCGTATCCGTGTAGGGCGCTCCCTCGCCGCTCTCGGCTGCAGATCCCTCGCATGGCTGTACACCCCCTATGGTGTCGTTCCTGGAACCTATTTCTGAAATCAGAAACTATCTGATATACCACAGCTGGTGACCTGCCCGTCTCCCGGGGTCGGCTCCATGTCACCCCGGGGTGGCGACCAGGCGTACTGCTCCTCCAGCAAAAAATTTCCGCATAATTATTACAAAAATTTCGCTCATTTCAAAGATTGCTAAATTCAAAGAATATTTTTAACTAAATTATGGCAACTATCGAAAAAAGACTAGCGCACGTGATCTATGATTTAAAAGCCATAGAAGATACACAGATTATTACCTGTCAAACTAGTAATATTAGCGCAAAAAAATTTGAGGTTATAAAGAAATATTAACCCTCAGACGGCGGATAAGATTTTCGGGAATTGTTCCCCTGGAAGTACTTCTGATTATTAAAATCAGAAAGAACCTTTATTAAAGAACGCTGTACACCATTCATGCTCATCAAGAATAGAGCAACTCCTCACCAGTATCTTGGTCGGCCCTCCTGGAGTACTCCGAGCACTCCTTGACGTTGGAGAGCGATATGTCTATATCAGTGTAGGACGCTCCGCCGTCTTCTTCCTCATCGCCGCTCTCGGGTGGAAACCCTGCCTCGGGCTTCTCGGCAGCACCAACTGAGTCAGCACGGTCCATGCTTCTAGCAGCTTGCAACGACATGCGGTGAACAAATGCATAGAACAAATGGCGGTTATAAAATGGTTGCTAACCATAGACACGAGCAATCCATAAATAAATTATTATATTTAATTCTTCGGTAGGTCCTGTGCATTGCGTCTTTCTTAAACAGAAATAGGAGAAGAACAAAGTAATATATACCTGGGTGTAATATGAATGAAAGATGGGATGAATGCAGAACGTGCGGATAAAGCGTGCTCATTGCATCGTTTAAGTTCGTAGGAAGCATCCCATCTTTCACTCATCATGCAACCCAGGTATGATACCCCCGGAAAAATTCACACGCATGAGAGAGAGTCGAGAGATGCGTATCAGCTCCCGATCGCTCATAAGAACGATACCCTGCGCTCTAAAAGAAGTTCGCTTCGCGACTCATTCGTCAGGTATCACCCTTTCATCAGTACCATGGCTATAGGAAGAGTGAGGCAGGTGAATATGAACACACGATGATGCACAAACTATACATTTATTGAATACACAAATACTTATAACTAACTTAATCTAAGACTAACTCTACCTCGGGTCATCTTGCGATTTTCTTCGGATTTTCTGGCCGGCGAAGTGATATCGTGATCACCCGGCGTGGGCGGCTACCTGCTGGCTCCACGGCTGCTCCGGCGACAGGCTATCAGACTGGTTACTCTGAACGGGCGGGGCGGCTGCTCCTGGATAGCATGCGGTGAACTGCTCCTGTGTGCTTTCGACTGCGTTTCGGTAACTTCTCTCCGTGCAACTTCGTCTCCCGGACCTTGTCTCCGACTCACTCTTCTGGATCTCGTTTTGACAACTCTCGGTTACGACTTCTTCAGCCTATCACTTCCTTCTGTAACTCCGATCCTCTCAGACCTCGTGTCCGATTCACTACTCCGGGCCTCGTTTCGGCAACTCCCTCTGTTTCTCACTCTCTTTTCGACTGACTTTACGACTGACTGATTTTCAACTGCGCTTACGACTGACTTTCAACTCATCTTACGACTGTACGACTGATTTTCAACTCCATCTCCGGGTCGTGTGTAGGCCATTTTTATCCTTCAATAGTGGGGTGTCTCCCATCTGTCGATCCGCCCCCTTTCCATCATGGGACGGGCCACCGTCCCATTGGTCCATTCGCTTCTTCTGGAGGCCACGCCCGATCCGAAACCGAACTGACTCCCCCTTCGTCTTATCGCTGACTATAATTAATCTTATATTCTAATTATTTACACTTTAGTCAATTTAGTTATTTATTTATTTCTTACGCTACTTTACAGAACCTTATATCTAGTTACATATACTATTTAATTATTAGTATCCTTCTTAATACTTAGCCCACAATGATCGATTGTCATATACGTTAAGCAATTTAGATTCGTACTCATCGCTTCAAAATCATATTCATATTAATTATTATATTCTAGTGATTAAACTAAACACTGAATTGGCGGGAATGTTATTTCTTTCAATTTTAGAACATTGCATTACATTTCGAGCCATGTGGTTCGTGCAACGTTGTATTAAAGGAGCAGATTGCACAAAGAAACGGCGTCTTTTGTTCTAGTCACGTCTCGACCCTGAACGTTACCTAACGGACACGTAACGGTGCATTTTCTATTATCGCCAGTACAACGGGTCCAGCTTTAATGGCCCTACGACCTTCGGTTATATCCTTCGGCAGGATGCGTCTCCTCGAAACAATGCGCACCCTTAGAGGTCTGCTATCGTTTCTCACGAAACCTTAATAATCCCGTTATTTTCAGCCCTCGTCGCTTTTCGTTCATTGCACAACACGTGGGCTGAAGGTCACTACGGTCGCAACTTGCCTTTTGAATGAACCGCTAGGTTCTTTTTTTGTTGAGAGACCTCCGGTCCCGTTTATATGGGTCTGCCGTCAGCGACCTGCATGCATTTGCGAGACGCGATTTCCAGCCTTTATTTTATTTCATTTATTCGGCTAATAAATGTGATAACTTCCCGTCACTTCGGGCTTAGGCATATCAATATCAAATTATTAATAAAGTGCGTTTAATGACAAACTTTTGTAAAAAAAAAAAAAAATCTTTATTGTCTATGGCTCACGTATTACCTAACATTTCTCTTACCTATGACCATCGTACATTGCAACATCTATTTTCTATGGCCTCAACTGTCTAACGTACCCTAAAGAAGGGAAAATTTTAAGTGTGATAAAATTCTGAATAATTGCGTGCGCTATAATTTGACTTTATTTATATAACCAGGACACTGAACTATATCGGGGGAAAAAATTTCATAAAAATCAGAGCAATTGATGATACTGTAAAGTATTCCCCCGGGAGACAGGCAGCTCACCAGTTGTAGTATATCAGATTGTTTCTGATTTTAGAAATAGGTTCCAGCAATGCAGCCAGGGGAGGGGTCGGCAGCCGAGAGCGGCGAGGGGGCACTCCTGGAGGGCCGACCAGCGAGCTAGTGAGCAGCTGATTCTATATATAATAAGATACTAAATGACTTACACTATACTAATATATTGATGAACTAATAATAGTGTACGGCCGTGCGACTCGTGTAGGTTTCAAACCAGTTGTTCTACTAGTTTTAAATCAATATATAGCATTTTTTTATATTTCATATAGTAATACGGTATAATAATTCTAGTAATTTTTACTATCATGTAGCTGGTCTTGTATGGTAGACTCAAATAATGTTGTGTGGTGACAACATTTCAATCCGAGCTCAACATTCCTCCGTTTTGGTTTTTTGTACTGTGAATTTTCACCTTATATTCGATAATGATGTCGTCCACATTCCCGGATATGACAAATTTTTGAAAAATAAATTAATTAAAGGATTTTAATAGTATTAATCCACAGATGTGCTATCTTAAAATGTGTGATTGTAAGAATATATGTAAATACTGGAGTTGAATGTGGTCATCTCAGGAAGGAGGAAAACAACGGTTTTAGCTATCTTTTGAAATTCTTGAATTATTAGGAGACGTGGGAAGGAATATTTCAAACACTCATGTACTACTCCGAATAGCATCTAGGTTACAAAAAAAAATTAAATGTGTAATAGTAAATAAAGGTGTTAAATGGGGTCATCTCAGGATGGAGGAAATAAAATGGTTTTGGCTACACTTTGAAATTCAGAAAATGTCTGTCAATATGTCAATATCATGGGTCGTGGCCCATTCGAAACACGTGCCAAAATTGTGTTTTACGAATTCGGAACAAGTAAAATGTAGAATATATTATTTTATACTATAATAAGGCAAGAGACTTCTGGGTAGTAATTATGTTCAACCAAAATGACATCCCTACAAGGTGATACATGTCTGCAGCAAATTAAACAAACAGAATAAAAACAAATGTTTTATTTCCACACACGACAGTATGGTGGACTTCAGTACGTCAGCGTTGTTTTGAATTCGAATTATTTCTGGATCTCGGTGCAATTGTTTAGAAATTACAAGTAGTGGGACATTTGACGACAGTAGATCTTCTCGGTTCTTGAAATGAGGACAGGCAGAATGGCCAGAAGGTTGTACAGCTACAGTGAATAGCCAAGAGTGCCCTGCGGTGTGCATGTTGTGGTGCATACTCCTCAGTGAACGACGAAGGTCTAGTGTTCAGGGTACCAGTGATTGCTCGCCGATTTACAAATAATCAGCTGCTAATCATAAATGTTAAGATCACAAGCGAACACAAATCTCAGAATCTGAGTCACGATCACATTTAATATACTGGTTTAGCTCATCACTAGGGACGGCCCAATATTTCTTTATGAGAGTTTTAATATTGTGAAAAATTAATATAGTGGGTGAAACACACCTAATGTGCAATATTTAGGAGTGAAAATATAAGTCGAAAATGTGCAAGCTGCGTGTACCTGATATGCGATATTTCGGTGAATTCATAGTATAATAGTTTATTTATTGTAACGAAAGCTTTTGGGTGTTATGTAAAAAATGTGAAGAATACAGATACAGTTATTAACAGTAGACAGACCTTGCTCAGGTTCACCAAGACCTACCTTTGAAATTGAAGATGGATGTTAATGGCTGCCAGCTCTGCGAATAGTACACATCTCTTTCGTCTCGAGGTTCGCTCGAGGTTCGACTCAATATATGCTTTTATGGTCAGGGTGTCGAAATAAAAGGTTTATGTACATTTGGTACGGAATGACATATATTCAGTTAAAAAGTTATGAACAGTACAAAGACAATATAAAAGTGAAATGCTGTGGTGGCGAAATATAAGAAAAAAAGTTTACATGGGAAGATCACATATCGCAATTTCAAAATACAATATAATGACTTGGTGCTTCTGCGTGTGCGGTATTGAGGCCGTCACATCACACTTGACAAATTGTAATGTGTCTAGAGAGTGATAACTTTCTTTTTTTAACTTCTAATAATCGATGACTGATTAATACAAGATTAATTCTAATTCTGTACATGGAGACTGCGGAGACACCGAACGGATATTAAGATCATACTCGACCGAGTCTAATTATTCTGGTAAGTTGTGGCTTGGACTATCGAGAAGTAACGGAACGAGATGTTTGTTTAACTAGAACTGGTCGGGAATGGTTTTATTATGTGGGCAAGTTCGATCAGAACTTGCCTGTTGGTGAGTGCTCCGGTTTATAAATAATCTTAATAATAAAATGTTATGGAAATGTAAAGTGACAAATAGTTATAGACATGCAATATTTAAGATAGAAATGAAAGGTATTACAAGACAAATAACATTTCATGGAGTAATTCGTGGTTATTATAATCTATACGGTAGTCAAGGATAACTTTACATTGTCAGTTGAGTTTCCAACATAGAAAACTGGAGAGATCACTTTCGCGAGAGCGGGAATGTTCAGAATATTAATTTCGAAGAATTATAGGTTTATGTAAATGCGGAACACTGAAGGGCGCACGGTACTTTAATTTTAAATGAGGAACATGGTGACGGTGTATCGAATGACACGCGCAGCCTGGAATCGTCAGGTGGGCAGAGGCGATCTTCCTGGATGTAGCTGATGGAAGGCGTAGGGGATGACTTCTTGGTGGGTACGAGGTCTTCCGGAGCAGTAAGGCGATGGAGAAAGTAGTATAAAATGTATCTAGAATCTAGGTGTTAATGGCCATGCACAAAGAGGCATCAAATTTGTTCAAACGAATGTGAAATTTCTTGATAATCTATTATGGCAAAATTCTTATCCGGTTTTGTATTTTTACAAAAATTTTACAAAAAGTAAATAAGAAATAAAAAATAAAAAATCTAATTTTAATGTCGTTTAACAACCTAACTGTAAACATTTACCTAAGTGTAAAAAATATTTTCGTATAATATAATACAAAACGTAATCGAAATAATTTGCAACCTTTTTTTACACGACAACAAAATCACACGATATAATATGTATTTAGATGAAAAATCAATGCTACAGAGAGCTTCTATTTTGTATCATGGCCCCTCGGCATAAAAACTCGTCTGTAAAATTTTATTATACCACCCTTTAAATCCCTCAATGAGTAACAACTATTTTAGTAAAATAAACCGGGTGCTATGAAAATTGTATAAAAATTAAAGCAAGCTCTATTATACAAAGGTAGTTTTTGTTGATCCAAAATTTTTTGAAAATATGCAGTCAGACCAAACTAGACAAAAATTAAAAAAAAAAATATATATATATACAATATATATATATATATATATATATTTTCTTTTCTTTTATTGTTTTATGGAAACTTCATTTCTTCACATGCATAAGTACATGTCTTTTAAGATTTGATTGATTTGATTTATAATTGCACGAATAGTCGCACTGTGAACATGAAAACAGTTTCTCCAGTATGTATAAGCACATGATTTTTAAGATTTGATTTATTAACGCATTAATAATTGCACTGTGAATACGCTAACAGTTTCTTTTCTGAATGCGTAAGCTAATGAATTTTAAGAGTTGATTTATGATTGTACGAATAACCGCACTATTGCACTAACTGTTTTTATCTAGTATATGTATTAACACGTGTTTTTTTAAGTAAATTTTCCGATTACACTTGTAAGAACAATGCGCACAAGAAAACGGTTTAACTGCAGAATGCGTGAGCTGATGACTTTTTAAATTTGATTTTTGAAAGAACGAATAGTCGCACTGTGAACACGAAAACAGTTTCTCTCCGGAATGCGTAAGGCGATGAGCATTTAGACTTGATTTAGATTTGAACGAATAGTCGCACTGTGAACACGAAAACAGTTTCTCTCCAGAATGCGTACGGCGATGAGCATTTAGATTTGATTTATAATTGCACGAATAGTCACACTGTGAACACGAAAACAGTTTCTCTCCTGTATGATTAAGCTGATGAATTTTTAGAGCTGATTTATGATTGCACGAATAGTCGCACTGTGAACACGAAAACAGTTTCTCTCCAGAGTGCATACGCTGATGACTTCTTAGATTTGATTTACGATAGCACGAATAGTCGCACTGTGAACACGAAAACGGTTTCTCTCCAGTATGCTTAAGCTGATGATTTTTTAGACTTGATTTATGATTGCACGAATAGTCGCACTGTGAACACGAAAACAGTTTTTCTCCAGAATGCGTAAGTTGATGATGTTTTATAGTCGATTTATTAATGGTTGAATAGTCGCACTGTGAACACGAAAACAATTTCTCTCCAGTATGCTTAAGCTGATGTTTTTTTAGATATGATTTATAAAAGCACGAATAGTCGCACTGTGAACACGTGAACGGTTTCTTTCCAGTATGCTTAAGCAGATGACTTTTTAGAGTTGACTTATAATAACACGAAAAGTCGCACTGTGAACACGAAAAAAGTTTCTCTCCAGAATGCGTAGTCTCATGACATATTAGACTTGATTTATGATTAGTCATAAAGTCGCACTGTGAACACGAAAACCGTTTCTCTCCAGAATGCAAACGCTGATGAGTTTTTAGACTTGATTTATGATTGCTCGTAAAGGCGCACTGTGAACACGAAAACAGTATCTCTCCAGAATGCGTAAGCTCATGAATTTTTAGACCTGCTTTAAGATAGCACGAATAGTCGCACTGTGAACACGAAAAAAGTTTTTCTCTAGAATGCATAACCTGATGAGTTTTTAGACTTGATTTATGATAGCTCGAAAAGTCGCACTGTGAACAGGAAAACTGTTTCTCTCCAGAGTGCATACGCTGATGACTTCTTAGATTTGATTTACGATAGCACGAATAGTCGCACTGTGAACACGAAAACGGTTTCTCTCCAGTATGCTTAAGATGATGACTTTTTAGAGTTGAATTAAAGTTGCTCGAATAGTCGCACTGTGAACACGAAAACCGTTTCTTTCCAGAATGCGTAAGCTGATGATTATTTAGATTTCCTTTATAATAGCACGAATAGTCGCACTGTGAACACGAAAACAGTTTTTCTCTAGAATGCATATTCTGATGACTTTTTAGAGTTGAATTATAGTTTCTCGAATAGTCGCACTGTGAACACGTAAACCGTTTCTCTCCAGAATGCGTAAGCTGATGACTTTTTGGAAATGATTTATTATTGCGCAGTTTCTCCCCAGTATGTATTAATGTGTGACCTTTTAAGGAGGCTTCCCGATTGCACGAGTACGGGCACTGCGCGCATGAATACGCTTTCTTACCAGCGGCAGTAAACGGGCGCCCACTTGAGGGTGTTGTGGCGGAGGAAGAAGACTCTAGTGCTGGATGCGCTCCAGGGCCGGGCGGAGGTCCTCGTGGGTCTGCCGAAATAGAATCTTGTGTTTTCAAAAAATCTGCAATATAAATAAACCATGTGTGAGAATTAAATATTTAAATATATGTTTAATCTATCTCAAATCTGAAACCAATGTTAGATTACACATATTGCAAGATAAGAACGAATATAAATTATGTTTCTTCGACGTCTCAGTGTTAGATCTGATATATCATTCAACTTATATTTAGATGCAGCAATCCTACTATGATAATCTAAGAATATCGAAGAACACCTGCTGACTAAATACTTCACTTTAACATACTGCAAGTATCATATTAAGAGCCAATTAAAACTAATTTATTTTTCCATACCGTTTAGATCGACCAGGCAGTGCGCACTCTTCCACATTCCTAGAAATAGAACATCGTACACACGTAACTCGTTCCTTCACGGTTTGTGCTAATACCATAATGAGAAGTTAACAGAAATTGACTCTTTAAACATTGGCCTTACTACGCTAAAGTATAATTTTAATGAAACACTGTATTTCCAAGTTGAACTACTCACTCTACCTACACACACATGTTGCTCTCCCATTTTTACAATAGTTTCAATCCCCCCATCCTCTCACCATGGAGTTATACTTTTAAAATCCCTAAATTATTATTTTTTTTTTAAATTGATACTTCCGGGAATGTGGACATCAGTATCTGATATAAAGTTCAAATTAACAGTCCAAAAAACCAAACCGGAGGAATGTTGAGCTCATATTGAAATATTGTCACCACACAACATTTTTGAGTCTACCATATAATAGTAAAAACATGAATGATGAAGGTGCTAGTGAGGCGGCCGCTTGCTCTTGTGGACCTCAGTCACCCGGGGTGACAGGGACGAATATGACCCAGCATTAATCACAATAATTATTTCTGAACTAGTATATCTATTTAAGATGTTGCATCATATAATTGATAGCCCTAATTTTGCGGGTTTCCAACTTTCCAGAAATACTAGAATTGTTTTACCGTATTACTATCGAAATACATAAAATCTTACATATTTATTTAAAGCTGGTAGATCAGGACTGATTTGAGACCTACACCAGTCGCGCGGCCGTACACTATTATTAGTTCATCAATATATTAGTATGTAAGGCATTTAGTATCTAACATAGAGTTTAGATATAGATAGAATCAACTGCTCACCAGCTCGCTGGTCGGCCCTCCTGGAGTACTCCGAGCACTCCTGCTTGATGTCAGGGTGCGATATATCTATATCCGTGTAAGGCGCTCCACCGCCTTCTCCCTCATCGCCGCTCTCGGCTGGAGACCCTGGCTCGGGCTTCACGGCAGCGCCAACTGAGTCAGCACGATCCATGCTTCTAGCAGCTTGCAACGACATGCGGTGAACAAATGCATAGATCAAATGGCGGTTATAAAATGGTGGCTAACCATAGACACGAGCAATCCATAAATAAATTATTATATTTAATTCTTCGGTAGGTCCTGTGCATTGCGTCTTTCTTAAACAGAAATTGGAGAAGAACAAAGTAGTATATACCTGGGTTCCAATGTGAATGAAAGATGGGATGCTTCCGACGAACTCAAACGATGCATTGGGCACTCTTGTGCAACCTTTATCCGCACGTTTTGCATTCATGAACTCATCCTTAAATTAAGAATTCGATAATTCAGATGACATATATTTTTGATATTTGTATCTTTTGAAGACCCCCACCACTTTTCTAACATACACGTGCACACTCACATGTCCAAAGAGACGTTTCTCACAATAGTGGTGAGAAAAAATTCTTCTCTTGACTCACGGGTGTTATTGTGATTGGTAGTCGATCTGAGATTGAAAACTGTGACTGTGATTGCAGTTTCAGTACTAATACGCAAGTGTCGAACGATTTCATGATACACGAAATAAATTTAAAAAAATATTTTTTGCGTATTAATTTTTCTGTTTTGTAATTTTCATTTACGTAATTAACATATTCCAGCAACAATAATAAATGTATATACATATATTATTTAATGTCTTCACAAAGATAATGATACAACCGGACCACGACGTTGTGCGCCATTCGGTTTGATTCTGGGTTTGACTAGAAGTCATGATTCATACCATGCTCTGATCGCTCATCAGAACGATACCCCGCACCCTAATGGAATATTCGCTTCGCGAACCATCCATCAGGTATCACGCTTTCATTATTACTATGGTTATAGATATGGATACAGGTGAATCCGAACACGTGAAGATGCACATTATACATTTATTCAACACATGTTTACATTTACGGGCAGGTGGAAATACTTATAACTAACTTAATCTAAAGCTTATTCTACCTCAGGTTGCTCGGCGACGTTCCTCCGGAATCTTGTTTCCGGCCGGCGAAGTGATGCATCCGGCGTGGGCGGCTCCCCGCTGTCTGCTCTGTAGGTCTGCGAACCGGTCTGGCCGCCTGCCCCTGGGTGGATTGCGATGAACCCTCCAATTCACTTATCGGGGCCTTGTTTTGTAGCTTCGTGCTTTCGACTTCTTTTCGTCTGGCCTTCGACTTCCTTTCTACAACTCCCTTCCGGACCTCGTTCCACTCGTTCTCCCGGACCTCAGGTCCGACTCACTACTCCGGGTTTACGACTTCCTTCCGGACCTCGTTTCACTCGTCTTCCCGGACCTCAGGTCCGACTCACTGCTCCGGATTTACGACTTCCTTCCGAACCTCGTCCCACTCGTCCTCCCGGACCTCATGTCCGATATATATATATATTTTTTTTAATTTTTGTCTAGTTTGGTATAAGTGCATATTTACATACGCTTAAAGGGTGGTGTAATAAAATTTTACACACTTGATTTTTTATGCCGAGGGGCCATGATACAAAATAGAAGCTATCTGTGGCATTGATTTTTTATCTAAACACATAGTTTATCGTGTGATTTTGTACTACTGTAAAAAAAAGTATCCAAGTTCTTTTGATTACGTTTTGTATTATATTATACGAAAATATTATTTACACTTAGATAAAATGTTTACAGTTACGTTGTAAAGCGACATTACATTTTTTTTTTTTTAATATTTCTTATTTATCTTTTGTAAAATGTTGGACTTCCATTAATGTAATTCATATAAAATTTTATAAATTTATTCGCTGATTAATGCATTGATTAAACTCTGTGAATACAATAATAACGAAATCGCCGCATTTAAATTTTAAACATCTGACTTATGTTCCTTGCCTAAGTATGCACTCATGATACGTATGCATATATGTAGCTACCCCCACTTCTATACGACCTATAGGCGCGCGTCCGAGAATTCACCGGTTTACGATCTTTTCCGGTCATTTCTTGTAAAGTGTATCAGTCGCGGTAAAACGATTTATTTCGAGAATAATCTTTAACAGTTGTAATATTGATATCTATGTGAGATAATAATTTACTCGGCATGTGAACTTTTCCAAAATCTCAAATTAGTGACTTCAATCTATCTCGTTTGTAATATACAAAACCGGATAAAACTTTTGCCATAATAGATTATCAAGAAATTTCATATTCGTTTGAACAAATTTGACGTCTCTTTGTGCATCGCTATTAACACCTAGATTTTAGATACATTTTATACTCGCCTAACTGCTCTGGAAGACCTCGCATCCACCAAGAAGTCATCCCCTACGCCTTCCATCAGCTTCATCCGGGAAGATCGCCTCTGCCCTCCTGACGATTCTAGGCTGCGCGTGTCATTAGATACATCGTCACCATGTTCCTCATTTAAAACTAAGGTACCGTGCGCGCTCCAGTGTTCTGCATTTACATAAACCTACAATTCTTCGAAATTTATATTGTGAACATTCCCGGTCTCGCGAAAGTGATCTCTCCAGTTTTCTCCGTTGGAAACTTGACAATGTAAAGTTATCCTCGACCACCGTATAGATTATAATAACCACGAATTACTCCATCAAACGTTATTTACTTGTAATACTTTTCATTTCTATTAAAATATTAGTTGTCTATAACTATGTGTCACTTTACCTTTCCATAACATTTTATTATTAAGATTATTTATAAACCGGAGCACTCACCAACAAGCAAGTTCTGATCGAACTTGCCCACATAATATAACCATACCCGGCCAGTTCTAGTTAAACAAAGATCTCGCTCCGTTACTTCTTGATAGGCCAAGCCACAACTTACCAGAATAATTAGACTCGGTCGAGTATGATCTTAATATCCGTTCGGTGTCTCCGCAGTCTCCATGTACAGAATTAATCTTGTATAAATCAGACATCGATTATGAGAAGTTAAAAAAAGAAAGTTATCGCTCTGTCTAGACATATAATTTGTCTAGTGTGATGTGACAGACTCAATACCGCACACGCAAAAGTACTAAGTCTTTTTATTGTATTTTGAAATTGCGATATGTGATCTTCCCATGTAAACTTTTTATCTTATTTTTCGCCACCACAGCATTTCACTTTTATATTGTCTTTGTTCTGTTCATAACATTTTAACTGAATATGTGTCATTCCGTACCAAATGTACATAAACCTTTTATTTCGACACCCTGACCGTAAAAGCATATATTGAGTCGAACCTCGAGCGAACCTTGAAACGAAAAAGATGTGTACTATCCGCAGTGCTGGCAACCATCAACATCCATCTTCAATTTCAAAGGTAGGTCTTGGTGAACCTGAGCAAGGTCTTTTCAGTGTTAATAATTGTATCTGTATTCTGCACATTTTTTACATAACACCTAAAAGCTTTCGTTACAATAAATAAACTACTATACTATAAATTCACCGAAATATCGCATATCAGGTACACGCAGCTTGCACATTTTCGACTTATTTTTTCACTCCTAAATATTGCACATTAGGTGTGTTTTACCCACTATATTAATTTTTCACAATATTAAAACTCTCATGAAGAAATAATGGGCCGTCCCTAGTGATGAGCTAAACCAGTATTTTAAATGTGATCGTGACTCAGATTCTGAGATTTGTGTCCGCTTGTGATCTTAACATTTATGATTAGCAGCTGATTATTTGTAAATCGGCGAGCAATCACTGGTACGCTGAACACTAGACCTTCGTTGTTCACTGAGGAGTATGCACCACAACACGCACACCCCAGGGCACTCTTGGCTATTCACTGGAGCTGTACAACCTTCTGGCCATTCTGCCTATCGTCATTTTCAGGAACCGAGAAGATCTACTATCGTCAAATGTCCCAATACTGGTAATTTCAAAACAATTATTTACCATTGCATCGAGATCCCGTAAAAATTCTAATTCAAAACAACGCTGACGTACTGAAGTCCACCATACTGTCGTATGTGGAAATAAAACATTTGTTTTTATTCTGTTTGTTTAATTTGCTGCAGACATGTATCACCTTGTAGGGATGTCATTTTGTTTGAACATAATAACTACCTAGAAGTCTCTTGCCTTATTATAGTATAAAATAATATATTCTAGATATTACTTGTTCCGAATTCGTAAAACACCATTTTGGCACGTGTTTCGAATCGGCCGCGACCCACGATATTGACACATTGACACACTTTTTCTGAATTTCAAAGTGTACCCAAAACCATTGTTTTCCTCCTTCCTAAGATGACCCCATTTAACGCCTATATTTACATATATTCTTAGAATTACACATTTTCAGTTAGGGCTGATAGGGCGCCCCCTCGCCGTTCTCGGCTGCCGACCCCTCCCCTGGCTGCAGTGTCATTGCTAGAACCTATTTCTAAATTCAGAAACAATTTGATATACTAAAACTGGTGAGCTGCCTGTCTCTCGGGGGAATACTTTACAGTATCATCAATTGCTCTGATTTTTATGAAATTTTTCCCCCCGATATAGTTCAGTGTCCTGGTTATATAAATAAAGTATGTGATAAGGCAGGACTATAATTAATTCCCAAGAAAGTGGGCGGAGCCTAAAATTAGGCCTACAAGCGAGGGTGTAGCAAAGATGTCAACGGATGGACCAATGAAGCGTCGCCAATCCTGTGAGGACGGACCGACCCCGAGCGGGAAATACTCCCTCACCACAGTTTCTTTAAAAGGGCCAGGACGCCATTTTTAAGAGTTGAGTTGAAGTCGGATAGTTGAGAGTTATGAGTGGACAGTTGAAGTCGAAGACAGTCGGAGGGATGGAGGTGTAAGAGTGAGTCGCAGTGGTAAACTCGAACAAACAGTCGAAAGACGGTCGGACAGTCGAAGAGAGTCGGAAGAATGGAGTTGTAAACGGGGGTGTTAGTTGTGAACCCGGAGTAGACGGTCGACGGGATGAGTTATAAAAGAAAACAATGGAAGTTGTAAACCCGGATTGGTGAGACGCAGTTGTGAACCCGGAGTCGGACATGAGGTCCGGGATGACGAGTGGAACGAGGTTCGGAAGAAAGTCGTAAACCCAGAGTAGTGAGTCGGACATGAGGTCCGGGAGGACGAGTGAAACGAGGTTTGGAAGGGAGTTGTAGAAAGGAAGTCGAAGGCCAGTCAAAAGGAAGTCGAAAGCACGGAGCTACAAAACGAGGTCCGGAGGAGGAAGGGATCGTCAAAGAGACGTCAAGGCAACCACAGTTGGGACCGAAATCGACGGAGGAAGCAGCCACGGTTCATCGCAACCCACCCAGGAGCAGCCGCCCAGACCGGTTCGCAGTCCTACAGAGCAGACAGTGGGTAGCCGCCCATGCCGGATGCCACTCTGCCGGCTGGAAACAAAATTCCGGAGGAACGTCGCCGAGCAACCCGAGGTAGAATAAGCTTTAGATTAAGTTAATTATAAGTATTTCCACCTGCCCATAAATGTAAACATGTGCTTAATAAATGTATAATGTGCATCTTCGCGTGTTCATATTCACCTGTATCCTAATCTATAACCATGGTAATAATGACAGTGATATCTTATGGATGATTTGCAAAGCGAATATTCCATTAGAGTGCGGGGTATCGTTCTGACGAGCGATCAAGAGAATGGGATGAATCATGACTTACCGAATGGCGCACAAAGTTGTGGCCCCGGTTGTATCACTGTTTAAGAAAGCCGCAATACCCAGGACCTACCGAAGAATTAAATATAATAATTTATTTATGGATTGCTCGTGTCTATGGTTAGCCACCATTTTATAACTGTCATTTGTTCTATGCATTTGTTCACCGCATCTCGTTGCCAGCTACTAGAAGCATGGACCGTGCTGACTCAGTTAGTGCTGCCGTGAAGCCCGAACCAGGGTCTTCTGCCGAGAGCGGCGATGAGGGAGAAGGCGGTGGAGCGCCCTACACTGATATAGACATATCGCTCCCTGACGTCAAGGAGGAGTGCTCCAGGAGGGCCGACCAGGTCACTGGTGAGGAGTTGCTCCATTCTTTATGAGCACGAATGGTGTACAGCGTGCGCGTGCATGAAACAGTGCGCCTTGAGGGAGGTTCTTTAATATTTCTTTATAACCTCAATTTTTTTTTGCGCTATTGTTACTAGTTTGACAGGTAATAATCTGTGTATCTTCTATGGCTTTTAAATCATAGATAATGTACGCTAGTCTTTTTTCGATAGTTGCCATAATTTAGATAAAAATATTCTGTGAATTTAGCAATCTTTGATTAGGTGAAATTTTAGTAATAATTATGCGGTAATTTAGTGCTTGAGGAGCATTACGCCTGTTCGCCACCCCGATGCTACATGGAGCCGAGCCCGGGAGACGGGCAGCTCACGAGCTGTAGTTTATGAGATTGTTTCTGATTTCAGAAATAAGTTCCAGCAATGACACTGCAGGTTGTGTGCAGCCAGGGGAGGGGTCGGCAGCCGAGAGCGGCGAGGGAGCGCCCTACAGGGATTTAGACATATGGCACCCTGACATCACGCAGGAGGGCTCGGAGTACTCCAGGAGGGCCGACCTGCGCACCGGTGAGCAGTTAATTCTATCTATATCTAAAATCTTTGTTAAGATACTAAATCCCTTACATACTAAAATATTGAAGAACTAATAATAGTGTACGGCCGCGCGACTCGTGTAGGTCTCAAATCAGTCCTGATCTACCAGCTTTAAATAAATATGTAAGATTTTATGTATTTCGATAGTAATACGGTAAAACAATTCTAGTATTTCTGGAAAGTTGGAAACCCGCAAAATTAGGGCTATCAATTATATGATGCAACATCTTAAATAGATATACTAGTTCAGAAATAATTATTGTGATTAATGCTGGGTCATATTCGTCCCTGTCACCCCGGGTGACTGAGGTCCACAAGAGCAAGCGGCCGCCTCACTAGCACCTTCATCATTCATGTTTTTACTATTATATGGTAGACTCAAAAATGTTGTGTGGTGACAATATTTCAATATGAGCTCAACATTCCTCCGGTTTGGTTTTTTGGACTGTTAATTTGAACTTTATATCAGATACTGATGTCCACATTCCCGGAAGTATCAATTTAAAAAAAAAATAATAATTTAGGGATTTTAAAAGTATAACTCCATGGTGAGAGGATGGGGGGATTGAAACTATTGTAAAAATGGGAGAGCAACATGTGTGTGTAGGTAGAGTGAGTAGTTCAACTTGGAAATACAGTGTTTCATTAAAATTATATTTTAGCGTAGTAAGGCCAATGTTTAAAGAGTCAATTTCTGTTAACTTCTCATTATGGTATTAGCACAAACCGTGAAGGAACGAGTTACGTGTGTACGATGTTCTATTTCTAGGAATGTGGAAGAGTGCGCACTGCCTGGTCGATCTAAACGGTATGGAAAAATATATTAGTTTTAATTGGCTCTCAATATGATACTTGCAGTAGGTTAAAGTGAAGTATTTAGTCAGCAGGTGTTCTTCGATATTCTTAGATTATCATAGTAGGATTGCTGCATCTAAATATAAGTTGAATGATATATCAGATCTAACACTGAGACGTCGAAGAAACATAATTTATATTCGTTCTTATCTTGCAATATGTGTAATCTAACATTGGTTTCAGATTTGAGATAGATTAAACATATATTTAAATATTTAATTCTCACACATGGTTTATTTATATTGCAGATTTTTTGAAAACACAACATTCTATTTCGGCAGACCCACGAGGACCTCCGCCCGGCCCTGGAGCGCATCCAGCACTAGAGTCTTCTTTCTCCGCTACAACACCCTCAAGTGGGCGTCCGTTTACTGCCGCTGGTAAGAAAGCGTATTCATGCGCGCAGTGCCCGTACTCGTGCAATCGGGAAGCCTCCTTAAAAGGCCACACGTTAATACATACTGGGGAGAAACTGCGCAATAACAAATCATTTCCAAAAAGTCATCAGCTTACGCATTCTGGAGAGAAACGGTTTTCGTGTTCACAGTGCGACTTTTCGAGTAATCATAAATCAAGTCTAAAAAGTCATCAGCTTCAGCATACTGGAGAGAAACCGTTTTCGTGTTCAAAGTGCGACTATTCGTGCAATCATAAATCAAATCTAAATAGTCATCAGCGTACGCATTCTGGAAAGAAACAGTATTCGTGTTCACAGTGCGACTTTTCGAGTAATTATAAATCAAGTCTAAGAAGTCATCAGCTTAAGCATACTGGAGAGAAACCTTTTTCGTGTTCACAGTGCGAATTTTCGTGCAATAATAAACCAAATCTAAGAAGTCATCAGCTTATGCACTCTGGAGAGAAACAGTTTTCGTGTTCACAGTGCTACTTTTCGAGTAAACGTAAATCAAGTCTAATATGTCATCAGGCTACGCATTCTGGAGAGAAACTGTTTTCGTGTTCACAGTGCGACTTTTCGTGCTATCGTAAATCAACTCTAAGAAGTCATCAGCTTATGCACTCTAGAGAGAAACAGTTTTCGTGTTCACAGTGCGACTTTTCGTGCTATCGTAAATCAACTCTAAGAAGTCATCAGCATAAGCATACTGGAGTGAAACTGTTTTCTTGTTCACAGTGCGACTATTCGTGCAATTATAAATCAAGTTTAAAAAGTCATCAACTTACGCATTCTGGAGAGAAACTGTTTTCTTGTTCACAGTGCGAATATTCGTGCAATTATAAATCAAGTTTAAAAAGTCATCAACTTACGCATTCTGGAGAGAAACTGTTTTCATGTGCGCATTGTTTGTACAAGTGCAATCAGAAAAATCCCTTAAGAAAACACGTGTTAATTCATACTAGAGAAAAAGTGTTTTCGTTTTTATAGTGCAGTTATTTGAACAATCATAAATCAACTCATAAAATTCATTAGCTTATGCATTCAAGAAAGAATCTGATGCGTGTTTACAGTGCAATTATACAGTGCGTTAATAAATCAAATCCTAAAAATCATGTTCTTATACATACTGGAGAAACTGTTTTCGTGTTCACAGTGCGACTATTCGTGCAATTATAAATCAAATCTAAATACTCATCAGCGTACGCATTCTGAAGAGAAACTGTTTTCGTGTTCACAGTGCGACTTTTGGTGCAATTATAAATCAAATCTAAATCCTCATCGCCTTACGCATTCTGGAGAGAAACTGTTTTCGTGTTCACAGTGCGACTATTTGTGCAATCAGAAATCAGCTCTAAAAAATTATCAGCTTAAGCATACTGGTGAGAAAGAAGCTCTGAATGCCCCAAGATGGATCAGGGTCACCCAACTTCACCACGACTCCGGCATACTCCCCGTCATGGAGTTCATCAAACAAACCGCCAAACGCTTTTATGAGGGGCGTCCCAAGCACCACAATCCCATGATAAACGTCCTTTCGAATTATGATATAAACGTACCATCTAAAATCAAACGTTCCAAGACCGTCCTAGCATAATGATATAATCGCTCACTGCGCCATTTAGCAGTTTTCATGCGCCATGCTATAAAATTTTTAAATTTTGCAGAATAATAATAACCAAACCTATAATAATAAAATTTAACAGGCCACTTAGGCATAACTACACGATGAAGGGGCAAGGGGTCCAGCGGACCCGGTACCCTGTTAGCCATGGAATCGAAGTTCAAAAAACATGAAATTATGATGAATCGAAACGAGGGTAAACTCTCAAAAATAATCTCAATCTCAAAATAATCTCAAAAATAATAAATAATAAGTAAACTCTCAAAAGTAAATCTCTCAAAACGATTCGGGATAGGGTGTAAATAAATAATGTGGTATATTACGCCAATACTTCGTAAACACGACTGGCCGCATGTGCTGCCAGCACCTGACGGCTGCTGCAAGGTAAGCGGGTATGATACCACTTCGTTTCCTGCTTGAAGAAAATAGGCGAAAAGTGAGTTAGAAAATAGGAAAATTTTCTTTAGTAAATTCTGCGCCGTGAACTAAAAGTTAAATAATAGTAAAACTCACAGCTTCCTTTTATTTTGTGTTGCAGACGATTAAATATAATTATCAAACTACGACTTTTATCATCTTCTTGTTCTTCTTGTGCTCTATCCGTTCAACGAACGTAGGCTATCGTCACTTTGTTTACTGCTCCACTGTGGATTGGCCAAACCATTTTCTTAGATTCCTCAGCCATAATATCACTCTTTTACCAGGGTTCCGACATCCAGTACTCATCTCCTGAATTATAAGAAGCAACATTTCGTTCTTTTTTGTCTATCTATCTATCAAAATTTTTTGGATTTTTATTGTTTTAAATGGGTAATTATTATTCGTTATTCATCCGAGTCATGACATCTTCATTCGTTACTCTGTCCGTTCAGCTTATTGTAACAAAGTTTGCAAGATCTGGCGGCCGATACAAAATTCCTGGTAAAAGAGAAATCTTTGGGACCTTCACTTAGTGCGCGAGGCCGCACACAACAGCCCATTGTTTAAGCCGTGAGAACGTGCGCTGGTGAGCTCGGCAATTAAGGGATGTTTTGGGTACGTGCTCGAGCCTGAGAAATAGTCAATGGATCATCGTAAAAGGACTGTAAAACTTCTCGGACGTCCTCGACTGCAAAGATTTATTACTAGCGATCCTTGTCGAAACAATAGTTTTTAACACTGAGCGGGACTATCGAAGATATCATTATTTTAGAAAGCTGCCCTCGGAATAAACTAATATTGTCCTTTTTAACAGGAATAGAGAATGGTTGGAAACCGACAGAGGAGAAAGTTGCCAGGCCATTTAAACCACTAAGTGGGAAAAAAACATCTCTCCCTTAAGATAACTCTTGAGTGAGAAAGAGACGGAACCCAGAAATTGAGTATATTAGGCCCAGCAAATCCTAGAAGAAGCAGTTAGATAGCAACACTACAGTAGCTCAATTCGCAGATGACACCGGCGTGTTAGCGTCATCAGTTAATGCAGTCCTAGCAGTTAACCGCGTCCAAAGACAAGCCAGCCTCATAGAGGAATGGTGCAAAAAATGGCGAGTCGAGATTAACCCTCAAAAATGTGCCGCCACTATATATTCGCATCGAACCCCCAAGATCCAAAGTCGGAACATCAGCATAACGATGTTTGGACAAAAAATCCCATGGACCAGCGACATCAAGTATCTCGGTGTCACGCTGGACTCCAGACGCTCGCGGTGCAAACATATACAAGATCGATTAGGCGCTGCATCACGTGCACTTTGCGCAATGTACCCTCTGATAGGCAGGCGTAGCAAACTTGCCTCCAGCAACAAGCTACTACTATACAAGGCGGTTTTAAAGCCAATACTCCTCTACGCAGCCCCCGTCTGGGGCCACGCGGCCAAATCACACATTAAAAAACTACAATCCTTCCAGAACAAGGTCCTCAGACTCGCTCTGAAGGCCCCGAAATGGACTAGGATAACACGTCATCATCACGAATTGGGTATTCCCCCCATAAGCGAATTCATAAAACATTTATCCAAACGTTTTTGTGCTGACCTACCAAAGCACCGTAACCCCACGATAAATACGCTCTCTAATTACAATATAAATCTCCCATCGCGTATAAAACGCCCCAAACGAGTCCTCCAATCTCCTGCCCCCAGTTAGCAGCTAAATCTACGCACACCTTATAAAAATAATTATTAATAATAAAGACAAATTAAAATTTTAATTCAGCCCCGAGAGGCAACATCATTACGAAAGAGCGAGGGACTCTGATGAGTCCGGTACTCTGCATTACATTAGAAAAAAGTCAAAGAGGAAGCAGACGGCGCGTTCGCTCCACCGGTGCGCTTGCGCTCGGTTAAGTTTTCGCTTCCGCTCAACTCAGTGCCGACAGCCGGATCGCTCCCCTTCTGGGTGGCTCCGCGCATTCGCGCTTGCTAAGTTATTTTCAAAGTGGTCACACAGTGCCAGACGGGATTACCATTGGATTATACAGTGCTTCGTTATTATCGTGACAAGTGATAAACATTTTTCAAATCACGTCGCGTAATACAGCAGTGACTCTTATCAGCATACTGGGGGGTTTTCAGCCTTTTCGAGGTTTTTTACCCCAGGGTACGTTTATTGGCTGTCAGACCAATAACGGGCAGATTTTCGTCATCGAAGTTGAACCAATCGATCGAACTCGCTCACCGATACGTATCATGAACGTATCATGGACCCCTCATCCCCGACCTTTAATTTAATTCCGGTAAAAATTTTATTCAGTGACATAAATATTACCGCGCCGCAAGCCAAGCCCCATAAATTCGTCCGAAAGCGCACGGAGCTTCACTCTGTGCGCCCCGTTTTGCGATAAGAACGGCTATCGTTCCCGGCCGATCACGAAACCCGATAAGGTACCGCTATTCACCGCATTCTGATCCATGGCCGAGCCGCACTCGGCCAATTTCCTGGAATCACCGATCGCTAGCACCGCCCGGCCGCGTACACGGCCATAGGCTCGCTCGCTCCCATAGCCCCATCCCTTTCACTCGCTCGCAGATAGAATGGCTTCACCAGTCAAGAGCCGCTTTGGCGCTTCAGTCCGCGTCCCCTCCCCTCCCGGTCGCTGTAATAGAGCAAAACGCTACATTAGGTCTGGACTACACCCCATCCAGAATCACCGAAACAAATACTGACAACTAGTCTTTTTTTTTTATAGTTTTCAACATTTGGTTAAAAATCTTCCGTGATTTTAGCTATATTTGAAATGGGCCATATTTTCATTTATGTTAAAGAATAATGCAGTGATTCAGTGTTGGAATAAGAGTACGCCTGGTCGCCACCCTGAGTTGACATGGAACCGTGCTTGTGAGACAGGTAGCTCTTCAGCTCTGATATATCGGATTATTGTTTCTGATTTCAGAAATAGGTTCCAGCAATTACACTATAGGGGTTGTGCAGCCAGGGGAAAGGACTGCAGCTAAGAGCGAGGAGGGAGTGCCCTACAGGGATTTAGACATATGGCACCCTGACATCGAGCAGGAGTGCTCGTAGTACTCCAGGAGGGCCGACCAACGCACCGGTGAGCACTTCTCACTATGGTATTAGCACCTAAATGTAATTCTTTCTAATCTCGCAATATGTGTTATCTGCCGTATGCCGCTTTGAGATACGATTATACATATACTAAAATATTTAATTCTCACAAACAGTTTATTTATATTGCAGATCTTTTAAAATCACAAGATTCTATTTCGGCAGACCCTCCTGGCCTTCTGCCCGGGCCTGGAGCGCAGCCGGCACTGGAGTCCGCTTTCTCCGCCGTAACACCCTCAAGTGGGCGCCCGCTTACTGCCGCTGGTAAGAAAGAGTATTCATGTGCGCAGTGCCCGTACTCATGCAATCGGAAAGCCTCCTTAAGAGTTCACGCGTTAAAACATCCCGGGGTGAAACCGTTCAATAATAAATCAATTCGTAAACCTCATCAGCGTACGAATTCTGGAATGCAACTATTTTCGTGTTTACAGTCCGACTATTCGAGCAATCGTAAATCAACTCTAAAACGTCATCAGTTTACGCATTCTGAAGAGAAACTGTTTTCGTGTTCACTGTGTGACTTTTCGAGCAATTATAATTCAAATATCAAATCTCATCAGGTTACGCATTCTGGAGAGAAACTGTTTTCGTGTTCGCAGTGCGACTTTTCGAGCATTAGTAAATCAACTCTAAAACGTCATCAGTTTACGCATTCTGGAGAGAAACTGTTTTCGTGTTCACTGTGCGGCTATTCGAGCCACTTTAAATCAAGTCTAGTAAGTCATCAGCTTACGCATTCTGGAGAGAAACCGTTTTCCTGTACACAGTGCGACTATTCGAGCAATCAGAAACCAACTCTAAAACGTCATCAGTTTACGCATTCTGGAGAGAAACCATTTTCGTGTTCACAGTGCGACTATTCGGGCAATAGTAAATCAAATCTAAAACGTCATCAGCTTACGCATTCTGGAGAGAAACTGTTTTCGTGTTCACTGTGCGGCTATTCGAGCCACTTTAAATCAAGTCTAGTAAGTCATCAGCTTACGCATTTTGGAGAGAAACCGTTTTCCTGTACACAGTGCGACTATTCGAGCAATCAGAAACCAACTCTAAAACGTCATCAGTTTACGCATTCTGGAGAGAAACCATTTTCGTGTTCACAGTGCGACTATTCGGGCAATAGTAAATCAAATCTAAAACGTCATCAGCTTACGCATTCTGAAGAGAAACTGTTTTCGTGTTCACTGTGTGACTTTTCGAGCAATTATAAATCAAATATCAAATCTCATCAGGTTACGCATTCTGGAGAGAAACTGTTTTCGTGTTCACTGTGCGACTATTCGAGCCACTTTAAATCAAGTCTAGTAAGTCATCAGCTTACGCATTCTGGTGAGAAACCGTTTTCCTGTACACAGTGCGACTATTCGAGCAATCAGAAATCCTCTCTAAAACGTCATCAGCTTACGCATTCTGGAGAGAAACCATTTTTGTGTTCACAGTGCGACTATTCGGGCAATAGTAAATTAACTCTAAAACGTCATCAGCTTACGCATTCTGAAGAGAAACTGTTTTCGTGTTCACTGTGTGACTTTTCGAGCAATTATAAATCAAATATCAAATCTCATCAGGTTACGCATTCTGGAGAGAAACTGTTTTTGTGTTCGCAGTGCGGCTATTCGAGCCACTTTACATCAAGTCTAGTAAGTCATCAGCTTACGCATTCTGGAGAGAAACCGTTTTCCTGTACACAGTGCGACTATTCGAGCAATCAGAAATCAAATCTAAAACGTCATCAGTTTACGCATTCTGGAGAGAAACGGTATTCGTGTTCACTATGCGACTTTTCGACCAATTATAAATCAATTATCAAAAATCATCAGCGTACGCATTCTGGAGAGAAACTGTTTTCGTGTTCACTGTGCGACTATTCGAGCAATTATAAATCAAATATCAAAAGTCATCAGGTTACGCATTCTGGAGAGAAACGGTTTTCGTGTTCACATTGCGAGTTTTTGAGCAATTATAAATCAAATATGAAAACTCATCAGCGTACACATTCTGGAGAGAAACTATTTTCGTGTTCACAGTGCGACTATTCGGGCAATAGTAAATCAACTCTAAAACGTCATCAGTTTACACATTCTGGAGAGAAACCGTTTTCGTGTTCGCTGTGCGACTTTTCGACCAATTATAAATTATATATCCAAACTCATCAGCGTACGCATTCTGGAGAGAAACCATTTTCGTGTTCACAGTGCGACTATTCGAGCAATCGTAAATCAACTCTAAAACGTCATCAGCTTACGCATTCTGGAAAGAAACTTTTTTCGTGTTCACAGTGCGACTATTCAACCAATTGTAAATCAACTCTAATACGCCATCAGCCTACACATTCTGGAGAGAAACTATTTTCGTGTTCACAGTGCGACTATTCGAGCAATCGTAAATCAAGTCTAATACGCCATCTGCCTACGCATTCTGGAGAGAAACTATTCTCGTGTTCACAGTGCGACTTTTCGAGCAATCATAAACCAACTGTAAAAAGTCATCAGCTTAAGCATACTGGACAGAAACTGTTTTCGTGTTCGCTGTGCGTTTATTCGTGCAATTATAAATCAAATCTAAATAGTCATCAGATTACGCATTCTGGATAGTAACTGTTTTCGTGTCCACAGTGCGACTTTTCTTCCTCGCTGGAATCGAGGTTAAACACACATTCTGGAGAGAAACTCTTTTCGTGTACCCAATGCGAATATTTATGCAATCATAAATCAACTCTTTAAATTCATCAGTTTACGCATTCAAGGAAAAATTGGTTTTTTTGTTCAGAATGCAATTTTTCGTGAATTTTAAATCAAATCTAAAACTTCACGTGCTTCAGCATACTGGAAAGATATTGTTTTCGTGTCCACAGTGCAAATTTTCAATAATTCAAGTCTTAAATTTTATGAGTTTGGACATTTAGGAGAGAAACTGTTTTCGTGTTCACAGTGTGACTATTCGTGCAATTATAAATCAAATCTAAAAAGACATGTGTTTGTGCATGTGAAGAAGTGAAGTTTTCACAAAACAAATATGAGAAAGGGTAATATATTTTTTATTTTTGTCTAGTTTGGTATGACTGCATATTTTCAAAAAAAATTGGATCAACAAAAACTGCCTTTGTATATTAGAGTTTGCTATTTTTTATAAAATTTCCATAGCATCCACTTTATTTTATTAAAATAGTTGTTACTCATTAAGGGTTTCGAAGAGGGGTACTCCTATTATAGTAGTTCATATAAAAACAATTTACTGAATAAACTCTCTGAATACAATACTAACGATATCGCCGCATTTAAATTTTAAACATCGGATCTATTTAGGCATGGTACGAAATTGAGTTAATTACGATAAATTTACGCATTAACGAAATATATTTTCTTATAATATTGAAGCCAAGATTATGCAGACAAAACTGTAGGAAACCAAATTAACAAATTGTTAAAAATGAATAGTTATAAATCATTGAATTTGCAGTACATTTCATGAATTTTTGACGTTTTTAAAATACTTAGTTTTAGTAAAAACATACGTTTTTAACTGATATGCTATATTTTCTCACATGCTTTGAGGCTTCAACTACTATTTAAATTTAAGTTTTATGTCAGTAACACAATTATCATTTATTAAATAAAATATTTATATATATATAATGCTGTAGGGTACAAATGGTGGTGTAGGTACTCCTAGTCAGACGATGCCAACTGGAGGGCAGGAATGATGAAGCAGGTGTCAGCAGAAGCGGCTAGCATGGTTTCGAAGGGATCCCGAAGACTTATGCTGAATGATAAGGCGATGATGTGATTTGTTCGGGCTCATGCAATCAGCGCAGGATTACGGCGTAGGTTGTCGGGCGTGCTCAAAACTTTGACAATGTAAAGAGCGATGAGATGGTGTGGAATTGCGAGCTTCGAGTGGTTCTAGTGCGACCGGTGATGGTATTGTAGTTGGTTCGACACGACGATTCGGTGAGATCATGTGGAACATATTATGGCGGTCGGGTAAAGTACCCTAACAATAAGATAGATGCAGATATCTCTGATCACTCGCGGATTTACAGTGACAATTTACACAAAAATATGGTAAGTCAGATGACGGATCAGTTTCGAAATACAGCTCTTTAAAATCGAGCTGAGTTATATCAATGAAATCCGAAATCCACGCGAGACAATGCTAATACTCTAAGCTCGCTGGGGAGAGTGACCGTTGGGACGCGTTGGTCCGTCGGAAACGGATATTCAAAAATTTGCAAGGGAACGAGGGGCTAGACGTATCGCGCGTGGTTCAATTATTTATGACGGTAGGTACCCGATTATTAAAATAGACTCACGACACACGTGTGTAGTAGCAATCATCTGTTTTCGGTTAGCGGGGCGCGGAACGACTTATCAGTGATACAGCATAGGCCGATAGTTCGATGCGTGTTTTATCCCGATTATCACGGAACGACAAAATTTAACTAAGGAACAAATTGAAAACCTTACCGAACAAAACGATTATGATTCTGATGTGGAGTTTGAAATTTTTGATAATATAAAAAAGACGAGTGTAACTGAAATTAATGAAATTTTAACACATTGAAAATAATAGTGAAACGTTTTCTATTAAATCGTATTTAGGATTTGAATAGAGCTCACAACCACTTCCACTGTCTAGAAGTCGAACTTTTCATATTTTAAGTGAAAATCCCGGATTACGAAATGATAGTGAACATGTTGAGGAGATTTATTTAGAGATAAATCCTCACTGTTATAGTTTGCAAAGAGACGATCCAAATAACGAGATGTAAACGTGTATCGCAATATTAATGGCATCGGGTACAAATCAAAGAAGAAAATACAACTGAACGTGTTGTGGACCAGTGAACTTCTGTTTAGACAGCCCTTCTTTACCGCTGCAATATGATTATATGCGTAGTTAGCACGATATGTTTTGACATACGGTCAAATATATTCATATAGAATACTGAAACTCTGGAAGTAAGTAAAAAATAAAACAAATAGTCAGTGTTCGAAAAATTTACTAATACCTGTAAAAAAAACTTTATTCTCCTAGTTTAAATATAGCAGTGGATTAACGTTTAGCCACCTGTATTGGAGATTGCCCATCCCGGGTTTACATGAAAATTAAGCCGGAAAAATATGGGATAAAGATTTGGTCAGTTGCTAATTCAGCAAATTGTGTTATGACTCCGGACTTTTGAGCTCACTTCATCTCAAGAGCTTGTAACCAAATATATGTTGATAACACACTCGGTAAGTCATAAATTATTAATTTAATTTTCGTAGTTGTTGGTGTATTGGATAAGAATATATTCAAATAAAAATGATGCCTTTTGATAAAGCCGGTATTTTGTTCATCACTTAATACTAACAAATATATATCCGATAGCGCTTGGAGCCCCGAGAGGATCATGTTATCACTGACCCAATGTTTGTATTATACTAATAAACTATTGCTTATACTGTTTACACGACGCAAACTCAGTTTTTTGTGTGGGATTGTATCGAGACATTGTTCACGAGATGGCTGTTTGCTGATTACCTAAAGGTATCCAGAACGTGACTGTCTTATACTTCAATCTAACCTTAACATATTCCATGAATAGTATACACACAACTAACTTTTTTAAATATTGATAAATATCAATCTATTACTTTTGCACAATCAAAATACCCATTGTTTTTCATTATAGCGTAAACAGCGTTTCTTTTAAACAGTATCTCAATTTAAAGATCTTGGCATATTATTTGATGAAAATCTACCATTCGTTCCACACATTAATGAAATTACCCTTTAAGCTATGAAATGTCTCAGTTTCGTAATAAGAATGGTGAAAGATATCAATTCACTTAAATCGCTTAATGTTTTATACACAGCTGTGGTTCGTAGCAATTTTGAATTTAATTCAACTGTTTGGTCTCCACTTTATAAAGTGCACGAATTAAAATTAGAAAGGGTTTAGCATACATTTTTAAGGTTTTGTTGCACACAGAGACTAGGCACAGTTATTGCTTGTAATTATAAAATTGTTGTTTGTTTTGTGCGGTGTGCCGCGGGATTGGGACCACAATAAACACTCACCCACCCGTCGATACGTCGCCTATTCCCATGTTTGTTTTTGTAAGGGTGCCGTGGACACAGTAGAACAAATAAATGTTATAGTCCACGGCACCCATTTTCTGTATAAAATAAATAACCACGTCAGCACTCCTGTCTAAAAAAGTCTTTTTCATTGCCGCCAAGTGAGCCTTCTGCTCGGCGGCCCAAAAAGGCCTTTATCAGGCCCGCAAAGTGAGTCTTCTGCTCGGCGATCCGAAATGCTCTTTTAGACAGGAGTGCTCGTTTATTAACTTCAAACTGTGTATACCCGCTGAACAATTGAATTATAATTTTCTAACGAGTACTCTTCATTTAACTTACTTGTCGTGTAGAATATTATTGTTAATGTGATTTATTATTTTTATTTAAAATAGTAAGTGGCATACTTGTATTGACCCACAAGTTTGGATACTAGGATATCCACCAAGCGTCCAAGACTTGGGCAATCAGGATGATAACTGTGGGGCTTTTGTGGAGGACAAGAACACACTATTATCACAATAGACTTGTGCAACCATTTATTTATGACATAATTAATGTACGTATAAACAGAATAATAGTTGTTATATGTATAAATACAAAATAGTAGTGGTGGCTTGTTCTGATTTGTTCTATATATACATGGAAAAATAGTATACTAATAAATATTTAGTTAATTAAGAAAATAACCAACATTTACTATGTTAATTAATGATATGGTCGGGCTCCATGGTTGGTATAAGATTACTACAAGGAAGTTAATATTTACTTTATTAACATTGGTAAGTGAAGTTAAATAATGATAAATAATAACTAACTTGTACTCTGGTTTATAGATAAGAGTTGGTTGGCGATATGATGTAGTAAGACCTTTACATACTGGACGCCCTTAATTTAACTGATCTGATTGTATACCACGTTTCTCCGCGGAGTAACAGGTCGTCAGTGCTGTTTCGTATAAATTCATCATATACTCATTTTTATAGGAATGCACCCACACAAAGACTCCACAGGCTCGGGAACGATTGTGATCTTGTAGATATATTCCGATATTCAATATTTAAATATAAGAGAGGTTTTTGATGCTGTTCTGAGTCAAAGATACAAATAATTTAGATACTCAGCCATTCTGTGTCAAACCTAAATTTTCTGTCTTGAATCTTTATTTTTATAGTTTGTATTTGTCTATTCTATTCTTATATATGTATTCCATGCTACTGTGTAGCTGCTCATGTGTTTTTTTTTTAAATGTTACCAAACCTATTTTGTAAGGGCGTAAATAAATTAATAAATAACTAAAAGTACGCAAATGTAGTTTTAATAATATAAATTAATATGCGTAAAATTGGTTATTCTATTTATTTCGTGATTAATGAAAACGTTCGGCGCGAGCGCATTTGTAATGAAACTGTAATCACAGTCACAGTTTTCAATCACTGATCGAATACCAATCACAATCGCACCCGTGAGTCAAGAGTAGCGTCATCTCATCACTATCAAGAACACGTAGCATCTGAATAATCGCATTCGTAATCTAAGGATGATTTTATGAATGCAGAACGTGCGGATATAGGTTGCACAAGTATGCATCACTTCAGTTCAACGGAAGGATCCCGTCTTTCATTCATACTGCAACCCAGGTATACATTACTCTGATCTATTTATTTTTATGAAAGCCGTAACACCCAGGACATACCGAAGAATTAAATATGATTTTTGTTTATGGACTGGTTTTGTCTATGGTTAACCACCATTTTATAATTCGCCATTTGTTCGCCACAACTTCTCGTTGCAAGCTACTAGAAGCATGGACCGTGTTGACTCAGTTGGTGCCGCCGTGAAGCCCGAGCCAGGGTTTCCGGCCGAGAGCGGCGATGAGGGAAAATGCGGTGGAGCGCTCTACACTGATATAGATATATCGCTCCCCGACCTCAAGGTGGAGTGCTCCAGGAGGGCCGACCAGGACACTGGTGAGGAGTTGCTTTATTCTTAATGAACATGAACTGTGTACAGCTCTCGCACCTGGTGTGATCGTTAAGCGGATGAAGCAGAGCGCCTTGAGAGAGGTTTTCCAATTTATAACCTCAAACTTTTTTTGCGCTAGTTAATTGTTTGACAGGTAATAACCTGTATATCTTCTATGGCTAATAAATCATAGATAACGTACGCTAGTCATTTTTGATAGCGATATTTTGATTTATGATGAAGAATTATGCGGAAATTCAGTGTTGGAATAACAGTACGCCTGATAGCCACCCTGAGGTGACATGGAGCCGTGCCCGGGTGACAGGTAACTCTTCTGCTCTGATATATTGGATTATTGTTTCCGATTTCAGAAATAGGTTCCAGTAATTATAATGTTGGGGATGTGCAGCCAGGGGAGGGGTCTGCGGCCGAGAGCGGCGAGGGAGCGCCCTACACGGATATAGACATATGGCACCCTGACGTCAAGCAGGAGTGCTCGGAGTACTCCAGGAGGGCCGACCAGCCGACTGGTGAGCAGCTGATTCTATCTATATGTAAACTCTATGTTAAGATACTAAATGCCTTATTAGGATGTTAGTACCATAAAAAAATTGCCAGATGATAAATAACTTACTATTAATAATAACTGATAAAGTATACTTTCCACGATTAGCTATTTAACAAAAAGATAACACTAATTAATATTTAAATTCATACCAAAGCCTGTACTCAAGCAGACTCCTGTGACCAATGAAGAAAAAGACTGCACCAAGTACCTAGGAATCATAATAGATAAAAAACTCAAATGGAAATAACATGTTACTCATCTTACAAACGAAATACGGAAAACTGCCTACATATCACCCATCACTTACAAATCTAAAAATAACATATTACGCGTTTGTACAGTAACATTTGCAATACGGTATTATTGGATGGGGAGGAGCATATAAAACCTCAATATCACAATTTGAAATCACTAAAAAAAAGATGATAAAAATAATTCTAAAAAAAAATAATTACTATCCATATTGATAAAATAAAATATTAGAAGGGATTTCTGAACTATAAGATTTAGTGATCACAATATTTATCAAGGCATCAAATTCTTCAACAATCTCCCCATCGCAATTAGGATAAATACAGACTACTGTAAAATCGTATCTGAAATAAAAAAATGTGTACACAGACTAACAGATACTTAAATTATTCACTCCATTATATACTTCTTCTTTATACACGAGTCTTACTCTCAAAGGGTAGAAACAAATGTAAAACCTCTGGTATTTGCACGAATGAGTTTTGTGTGTAATGTTTTACTTCTAGGAATGTGGAAGGGTACGCACTGCCTGATCGATCTAGATGGTATGTGAAAGGATATGTTCTTCCCTATTCTAAAGTTATATTGTGGTTGCTGCATCTAAGTTTAAGTTAAATGATAGATTATATCTAACATTACGATGTGGAAGAAACATAATTTGTATTCGTTCTAATCTTGCGATATGTATAATCTGCCGTTGTTTCCAGATTTGAGATGCGATTAAGCACATAATAAAGAATTTACTTCTCATAAACAGTTTATTTATATTGAAGATCTTTTGAAAACACAAGATTCTATTCCGACAGACTCATATGGCCATCCGCCAGGCTTTGGAGCGCAGCAGCCAGCACTGGAGTCAGCTTTCTCCAGCACAACAAACTCAAGTGGGCGCCCGCTTACTGCCGCTGGTAAGAAGGAGTATTCGTGTGCGCAGTGCCCGTACTCGTGCAATCGGAAAACCTCCTTAAGAGTTCACGCGTTAATTCATCCTAGGGTGAAAGTGTGCAATAATAAATTAAGTCAAAAAATCAATAAACTTACACATTCTGGAGAGAAACTGTTTATATGTTCGCAGTGCGACTATTCATGCAATTATAAATCAAATCTAAAAACTCATCGGCTTACGCATTCCGGAGAGAAAATTTTTACGTGTTCACAGTGCGACTATTCGTGCAATTATAAAATACATCTAAAAACTCATCAGCTTAAGCATTCTGGAGAGAAACTTTTTTCGTGTTCACAGTGCGACTTTTCGTGTTATTATAAGTCAATTCTAAAAAGTCATCTGCTTAAGCATACTGGAAAGAAACCGTTCACGTGTTTACAGTGCGACTATTCGTGCTTTTATAAATCATATCTAAAAAAACATCAGCTTAAGCATACTGGAGAGAAACTGTTTATGTGTTCGCAGTGCGACTATTCGTGCAATTATAAATCAAGTCTAAAAAGCCATCAACTTACACATTCTGGAGAGAAACTGTTTATGTGTTCGCAGTGCGACTATTCGTGCAATTATAAATCAAGTCTAAAAAGCCATCAACTTACACATTCTGGAGAGAAACTGTTTATGTGTTTGCAGTGCGACTATTCGTGCAATAATAAATCATATTTAAAAAGACATCAGCTTACGCATTCCGGAGAGAAAATTTTTACGTGTTCACAGTGCGACTATTCGTGCAATTATAAATCAAATCTAAAAACTCATCAGCTTACACATTCTGGAAAGAAACCGTTTTCGTGTTCGCAGTGCGACTATTCTTGCAGTCAGAAATCATCTCTTAAAATTCATCAGCTTACGCATTCAGGTAAGAAATTATATTCGTGTTCACAGTGCGACTATTCGTGCAATAATAAATCAAATCTAAAAACTCATCAGCTTACGCATTCCGGAGAGAAAATTTTTACGTGTTCACAGTGCGACTATTCGTCCAATTATAAATCAACTCTAAAAAGTCATCAACTTACACATTCTGGAGAGAAACTGTTTATATGTTCGCAGTGCGACTATTCGTGCAATAATAAATCAAATCTAAAAACTCATCAGCTTACGCATTCCGGAGAGAAAATTTTTACGTGTTCACAGTGCGACTATTCGTCCAATTATAAAATACATCTAAAAACTCATCAGCTTAAGCATTCTGGAGAGAAACTGTTTTCGTGTTTACAGTGCGACTATTCGTGCAATTATAAATCATATCTAAAAATTCATCTACGTACGCATTCTGGAGAGAAACTGTTTTCGTGTTCACAGTGCGACTATTCGTGCAATCGTAAAACAAGTCTAAAAAGTCATCAGCTTAAGCATACTGGAGAGAAACTGTTTTCGTGTGCGCATTGTTCCTACAAGTGCAATCGGAAAGATAACTTAAGAAAACACGTGTTAATACATACTTGAGAAAAACTGTTTTCGTGTTCATAGTGCAGTTATTCGTGCAATCTGTAACGACAATTTCTAGTTGCCTATATTTTACATATTCATAGGTCATTAACAGTGAAAGACCTGGATTAGCCTTTGATGATGGCTGTGCTAGCTCTGTGGATGAAACACTTCTCTTTCGTCTCAAGGTTAGTTCTAGTTTCGACTCAGTATATGCTTCATAGGTCAGGGTATTGAAATTGAAGTTTTATGTATATTAAGTACGGAATGACTTATATTCAATTATAAGTTTTGAACAGAAAAGACAATATGAAAGTAAGATATGGCGGTGGCAAAAAATAAGACCAGGGGTTTCATGTTAAGATGGCGTACCGTAATGTATAACGTACAATTGGAAGCCCAGGCGCTTCAATCGGTGCGGTATAGAGACCGTCACATTCTTTTGACAATTTATAATATACAGAGTAATAATCTTTTTTTTTTCTTTTATCACTTTGATGTGCCCGGCGATTAAAGTGACGCGAATTTCCCCATATTGTGAAGAAAAAAACACTTAACGCGGTGCATTCCTTAAGGGATTATCAGCATGGGTAACAGGGCCGTACAACCAATTAGGATTAGGTGAAAGTGTTTGCTTTCTTGGGGGATTAAGGGACATTTTATGACGGTCCAACCCCAAGAAATGCATCTAATCCTGATTGTATATTGTCGAGGACGTACCTTTCCAAGGATAATACCCGGTCGGAAATTTTCGCAAGCCCGCCAAATTAGATGCATTCTCAGAATGCCGACAAGACCTTCCAACGTTTTAGTATTTTCCGATTTTAGTATAATAACAATAGACTTGGGTAATTTTAATGGTATAGCATGTGCGACCGACCTGTCCTTACGATCCGCGCACACCCTAAGCCCCTGAGGGTTTAAAAAGGCCGGACGCGGCGGTAAACAACACACTTGCAGAGAACACTTAGAGTTGAACACTAGTCAGTTAGTTACAAACACTTGCAGTTAGCAGTCACAGTTCGTCACAGACTTGGAGTTAAGCAGTTAGCAGTCGCAATTGCAGTTGGAAAGTTAGACTCGGTCAGTGAGACTCGAACAGTTGCAATGAGGCACTAGCCAGTTGGTTACTTGAAGACAGTTAAAGCTAACACGGACAGTTAACTTAGACACTTGGAGAATGGAAAAGTTAAAACTCTCGAGTTAATATTCTACTCCACCGTCAGCCATCGGACGGCTGGCGACCAGCGCTCGAGGTCGGCCAGCGTGAAGGAACGCTTGGAACAACAGGCGAAACTAAGACTGGAAAATAGTGCAACTCGAGCGGAGATGGAAGGAAGGCAGTGCAGAGGAGCTGGTGAACAAGACCGCCCACCAGAAGGACGGGATCGCAGAGCGGGCTTGAAGCCCCAGTCCCGCCCAGACCGCGCCGTCGGTCGCCATCCGCGCGGCGGACATCGATCCTCGAAGCCCGGACCGACCGAACTTAATTAAGGTAGAGTTAAGATTAATTTAAGATTAGAGTTAAGTAGACCGTAAGATAAATTAAGATAATTTAGCCTAGGATTATTTTTGTCTCCTCGCTTAACCAATCGATTAAAATTGTAAATATTTTACTAAATTATTGACTTATTAATTTTCATCCCCGCCTCCTTCTCCGTGACCAACGTTGCATTGAGATACGATGATCGGGCAGTGAGGAAAGCCCGACGCCGTATCAACTTATAATAGATTATTTTACTATATTGCTACTGTGGAGGCAATGTGTGGATATTATGATCATACTCGACCGAGTCTAATTGTTTTTTTCTTATTTTTCCAGAAATATTGATACGAGAGGTTTATTTAGGAAGAGTGGTCGCGTATGATTTTATTATGTAGACTAGTTAGAGCAAAACTTGCTCGTTGATAAGTGCTCCAGTTTATGAATGATTTTAGCAATGCGAAATTCTTTTTATTATGCAAAGGTAAGTGACAACAGGACATAGAGAATTGAGTTTTACGATGACAAGGAAATGTATTACAATACCAAAATATTAAGAAGAATAGTTCGAGGTAATAAAGATCTGTACGGTGGTCGAGGATATATGTACATTGTTCGTGGAGATTTGATCTGAGAAAACTGGAGAGATCACTTTCGGAGAGAACGGAAATGTCAGAATATAGATTTCGAAGAAAGTTTTTTTTTTTTTGATGCGCAACACTCATGAGTGCACGGTACCTTGGTTATGGATGATGAACATGGTGACGGCGTATCTAATGACACGCGGAGTCTCGGTTCGTCAGGTGGGCTGAGGCGATCTTCCTGGATGTTGATGACAGGTGTAGGGGAAGACTTCTTTGTATATGCGAGGTCTTCCGGAGCACTTAGACGATGGAGGAAGTAGTAGTAGATCTATCTATGAGATAACACGGCAGTGTACACGAAGAGGCGTCAAGTTCGTAAAACTGAATGGAAATTTCTTTGATATTCTAATCCGGCAAGAAACTTATCTGCTTTTGCATATTGCAAGCACGATAGATTGAGGTCACTTAGTTGAGATTTTATAAAACTTTACTGTGATATTGCCGAGTAAGTTAGTATTTCTCATAGATATTACAAATGGTAAAGATTAATCTTTAAAGAAATTGTTTTACGGCGACAGATACATTTTGCAAGAAATGACCGGGAAAGATGGTAAATTGATAAATTCTCGGACGCGCGCCAATAGGTATTATAGATGTTGATTTTTTATGCTGCCGGGGCTATGTGGGGGTCGTTTATATAGCCGTTCTAGCAACGGTTTTCTGATATTTTATGGAGGGGGAAAAAACATAATTACACAACGCCCTTAAAGATACAAGTCAGGAGATGATAATTTCATACACCACGTGCCTGTAATTCGTTCGACCTGGTCTTGTTGGAAGCGCACGTGTGCCCGTAGATATTCTATTTTTAGAATGTACGCGCGTTTTTTAACGAAATTGTCTGATGCAATTGTGAATAATATTAACATTTGCGTGGAGTTATAATACTTGATAGTATTTAAAATGGTTATATTTTTAATTTTTCTGTTATTAAATTCAGATTATAAATATCGTAACGGTGGCATATTATACAAGGTATAGATGTTTTTTTTTGCAGATCTAGTAATTAGGATTAAATAATTTAAATACGAGTATATTGACTGTGACGAAATAATATACATGACAAATCATAAATTATTACTTAGAAGTCATGAGCTTAGGCATTCTGGAGAGAAACTATTTCCATGTAAACAATGTGAATATTCGTACGATCAAAATCGACTCTTAAAATTCATCACCTTACCCTTTTAGGAAAGAAACAGTTTGCGTGTTCACAGTTCAATTATTTGTGCGTTAATAAATGAAGTTTTAAAAATTATGTGCTTAAACATACTGGAGAAACTGTTTTCGTGTTATCAGTGCGATTATTCGTGCAATTTTCCACAAAATAAATAAGAGGATAATGTAGTTTGGTATGACTGCATATTTTCAAAATTTTTGGATCAACAAAAACTGCTTTTGTATAATAAGGTTTGCTTTATTTTTTATAAAATTTCCGTAGCTTCCAGTTTATTTTATTAAAATAGTTGTTATTCATTGAGGGATTTAAGGGGTGGTACAATAAAATTGTTTTCTACAGACCTTATTTTTTATGCCGAGGGGCCACGATACAAAATAGAAGCTATCTGCAGCATTGATTTTTTATCTAAACACATAGTTTATCGTGTGATTTTGTTGTGGTGTAATAAAAAGGATGCAAGTTATTTTGATTGCGTTTTTTATTATATTATACGAAAATATTATTTACACTTAGGGAAATGTTAATAGTTATGTTGTTAAGCGACATTAAAATTTGAATTTTTTTTTAATATGTCTTATTTTTTGTAAAACATTGGACTACCATTTAGGTAATTCATATAAAATTTTATACGTTTATTCGCTGATTAATTCATTGATTAAACTCTCTGAATACAATAATAACGAAATCGCCGCATTTAAATTTTAAGCATCTGGTTTATGTTCCTTGAGTCATTGCTTGAACCTATTTCTGAAATCAGAAACAATCATCTGACGTACCAAAGCTTGAGATCTGCCTGCCTCCTGGGGGAATACTTTACAGTATCATCAATTGCTCTGATTTTTATGAAATATTTTCCCCCGATATAGTTCAGTGCCCTGATTATATAAATAAAGTCAAATTATAGCGCACGCAATTATTAGGAATGTTATTACTCTTAAAATTTTCGCTTTTTTAGAGTACATTAGACAGTTGAGGCCATAGAAAATACATGTTGCAATGTACGTTGGCCGTAGGTAAGAGAGATATTAAGTAATACGTGAACCATAGACAATAAAGATTTTTTTTTTTACAAAAGTGTCATCAAACGCACTTTATTAATAATTAATGAAAAAAATCATCCTAATCATAAATAATCCTAAAAATATAATTGTTATTATAATAAAATAACAAATCCTAAATAGCCTAACCTATCCTAAAAGTATTTATAAAAACTTAACCTAACCTAACATTAAAAAAGAAATGAAATAATAATAAAATATTTTTATTTTATATCTTTGTTTTATTAACCAGTTGAGTTTAAATACATCTACCGGTTTAGAAAAATACCATTTACTTCTTCAGGACGTCAATACTAACTAAAAACATATATTATAGTTTCTTTACCAGAATCAATTTTTAAAAAATCAATTTTAAAAATATAAAAAAATAAATTTAGTACCTAACTCAAATTATCACTCGAATAATTTTTGGAAAATTTTAGAATTGGACTCGTAGTTAAATTTAGTTGGTGATCACCTTAAGTTATAGCGAACATACGTATTAAGAGAGGTATGGGCGGTGTTTACGCGCTTAATACTTCGATAGGCAGGCCTGATATAATATTTTGAATATGTGTGTTCTTTTTGTGTAGATTTAAAAACAGAAAACAAAAGCGAAGCTGCTTCTGGGAAGAGAGTTATTGTGATTCGGACGGACTTTTTACGGTGGCAATAATAAAAACATTTAGTTTATATAATTTCGGATTATCGGTTGTGTGAAGATTTTCGGTGGCTAACCAGCATATTTGAGGATGGCAACGTCGGCCTCAACCAGCACAGGTTCACAAAGGTTTGTGTAATTTGAATTTACATAGATTGAATAACTGTTGTGTCATCATTGCCAATAGAAAACCCAGAACTAGCTATCGAAGTATTTACGGAAACGTAACTTGGGATGAATATACGAGAGCAAAAGTCCTGTACAATGTCTGTAAGGAAAAAGTTAAATCTGGTGTAAAAGAAAGAAAAGAGCGGCTGAAAAGAGAAGGAGGAGTGAAAATGACTGAGAATTCTCAGGATAATATAAAATTCTTCTGGAAGGCGGTCAAAAAATCTCGATGCGGTGCTGAAAGCAGTAGTATGAAAGCTATTAAGTCAGTAAATAGAGAGATGTTAACGAATGAGGATGAAATATTTCCAGGAAACGTATGAAAGTGTAGAGAATGCTAATGACGAAGCACCTGAGAGGCTCTCTGGGGTAAGTATGAATGAGGAAAACGATATAAATGCAATAAGTATGGAAGAAATAAAGCGTGCAATAAAACAGATGAAGAAAGGTAAGGCTGTGGGGTATGATAACGTTGCTGCAGAGTATATCAAGGCTGGTGGCCCATCTTGTGGCTTCATACGCTCTTCAATCAATGTTTGGAAGAGAGCCACACCCCGTTAGATTGGAGGAGGGCTGTTATCATGCCTCTTTACAAAGGCAAAGGGTCGAAAATGGAATGGGGTAACTATTAATCTGCTGAGCTCTGTAGGTAAACTGTATGGAAGAATTTTAATAGAAAGAGCAAGAATGGTGACGAAAGAAAAAGTATGGGACGTGCAAGGGGCATTTGTGGGTGGAAGAGGATGCATGGATCAAATCTTTTCTCTACGAGTGATGACGGAAAAGTTTTTGGCGAAAAACCTAAAACTTTTTTGTGCCTTCGTAGATCTACAGAAAGCATATGATAGAGTTATAAGAGAAAAGTTATGGAAAGTACTCTCTGATTACGGGGTAAATAGTAAACTTATACGCGCAATCGTATCCCTACACCAAGGAAGTTCTGCGTGTGTAAGAATCAATGGAGCACTCACACCATGGTTTGACATTACAAAGGGTGTCAAGCAGGGTTGTGTAATGTCTCCATGGCAACTTGTGAAACTTGTAAATGTGTGAAAGAACTAAAATGTATGAATGTAGGAGCAAAAATGGGCGATTTGATTGTATGCTGTTTATTGTACGCCGATGATGCAGTACTAATGGCGAATAATGAACAAGAACTACAGAATCTGGTGAGTAGAATGTACGATGTATGAAAGGAAAGCGACCTCATGATGAATGTTAACAAGTCGAAAGTGATGGTATTCGAGAAGGAGGAAAGCAAGACACCGTGCAAAATACTTGTAGGTAATGAATTTTTCGAACAAGTAGATGAGTTTGTATATTTGGGAAGTATGTTTGATAGAAACGGAAAGGCTGAGAATGATATCGAAAGGAGGGTGACTGCAGGAAATAAAGTAAACGGCGCTTTGAATGAAATTATATCTAACAGGAGAATGTCAACCGAGGCAAGACTAGCGGTGCACAATGGAATCCTGGTACCGACACTGATGTATGGAAGTGAGGCCTGGAGCTGGCAGAAAAGGGACAAAAGTAGACTGAATGCAGTGGAAATGAGATCACTTAGACGTATCTGTGGCAAATCTATTTATGACAGAGTAAAAAATGAAGAAATAAGAAAAGAATGTAAAGCTGATGTTAATATACTGAGTAAGATTAAGAAAGGATCACTTAGGTGGTTTGGTCATATGGAAAGGATGAATGAGGGGAGAATGGTAAGAAAGATATATGACGCAAGTGTTGATGGAACCAAAAATAGAGGACGTCCGCGGAAGACTTGACACGACCAGGTAAACCAGATAATGGAGGATGGTTCTGTTAGAAGCCTCAACAATCGGCGAGCTTGTATGACAAGATGTATGAATGTGGATGAGGCGAGAATTGTGTGGCGCTCTATCCTCTCTGCCTACCCCCACGGGGAAACGGCGTGATGGTAAGTACGTAAGTAACTTGGTCCTTCGAGCCGGATTAGTTTTCGATAAAAGAAATGCGTGCTCAATGCTTCATGTGAGTTCGTCTGAAGCATCCCACCTTTCATTCATTTTGCAACCCAGGTATATATTACATTGTTATTTTCCTATTTCTGTATAAGAAAGCCGCAATACCCAGGACCTACCGAAGAAATAAATATAATAATTTATTTATGTATTGCTTGTGTTTATGGTTAGCAACCATTTTATAACCGCCATTTGTTCACCGCACATCGTTGCAAGCTGCTAGCAGCATGGACCGCGCTGACTCAGTTGGTGCTGCCGTGAAGCCAGAGCCAGGGTCTCCAGCCGAGAGCGGCGATGAGGGAGAAGGCGGTGGAGCGACCTACACTGATATAGACATATCGCTCCCTGACGTCAAGGAGTACTCCAGGAGGGCCGACCAGGTTACTGGTGAGGAGTTGCTCCATTCTGTATGCTGTACGAATGGTGTATAGTGTGCGCGTGTATGAAACAGTGCGCCTTGAGGGAGGTTCTTTAATATTTCTTTATAACCTCAATTTTTTTGCGCTATTGTTACTAGTTTGACAGGTAATAATTTGTTTATCTTCTACGAGATGGCGATGAGGGAGCAGGCGGTGGAGCGCCCTACACTGATATAGACATATCGCTCCCCGACGTCAAGGAGGAGTGCTCCAGGAGGGCCGACCAGGTCACTGGTGAGGGTTGCTCCATTCTTTATGAGCACGAATGGTGTACAGCGTGCGCGTGTATGAAACAGTGCGCCTCGAGGGAGGTTCTTTAATATTTCTTTATAACCTCAATTTTTTTTGCGCTATTACTAGTTTAACAGATAATAATCTGTGAATCTTCTATGGCTTTTAAATCATAGACAACGTACGCTAGTCTTTTTTCGATAGTTGCCATAATTTAGATAAAAATATTCTGTGAATTTAGCAATCTTTGAATGGGTGAAATTTTAGTAATAATTATGCGGTAATTTAGTGCTGGAGGAGCATTACGCCTGGTCGCCACCCCGATGTGACATGGAGCCGAGCCCGGGAGACAGGCAGCTCACGAGCTGTAGTATATCAGACTGTTTCTGATTTCAGAAATAGGTTCCAGCAATGACACTGCAGGTTGCGTGCAGCCAGGGGAGGGGTCGGCAGCCGAGAGCGGCGAGGGAGCGCCCTACAGGGATTTAGACATATGGGACCCTGACCTCACGCAGGAGGGCTCGGAGTACTCCGGGAGGGCCGACCTGCGCACCGGTGAGCAGTTGATTCTATCTATATCTAAAATCTTTGTTAAGATACTAAATGCCTTACATACTAACATATTGATGAACTAATAATAGTGTACGGCCGTGCGACTCGTGTAGGTCTCCAATCAGTCCTGATCTACCAGCTTTAAATAAATATGTAAGATTTTATGTATTTCGATAGTAATACGGTAAAACAATTCTAGTATTTCTGGAAAGTTGGAAACCCGCAAAATTAGGGCTATCAATTATATGATGCAACATCTTAAATAGACATACAAGTTCAGAAATAATTATTGTGATTAATGCTGAGTCATATTCGTCCCTGTCACCCCGGGTGACTCAGGTCCACAAGAGCCAGCGGCCGCCTCACTAGCACCTTCATCATTCATGTTTTTACTATTATATGGTAGACTCAAAAATGTTGTGTGGTGACAACATTTCAATACGAGCTCAACATTCCTCCGGTTTGGATTTTCGCACTGTTAATTTGAACTTTATATTAGATACTGATGTCGTCCACATTCCCGGAAGTGACAATTCAAAAAATGTAATAATAATTTAGGGATTTTAAGAGTATAACTCCAAGGAGAGAGAGTGGGGGGATTGAAACTATTGTGAGAATGGGAGAGCAACATGTGTGTGTAGGTAGAGTGAGTAGTTCAGTCAACAGTGTTTCATTAAAATTATATTTTAGCGTAGTAAGGCCAATGTTTAAAGAGTCAATTTCTGTTAACTTCTCATTATGGCATTAGCACGAACCGTGAAGGAACGAGTTTCGTGTGTACGATGTTCTATTTCTAGGAATGTGGAAGAGTGCGCACTGCCTGGTCGATCTAAACGGCATGTGAAAATATATTAGTTTTAATTGGCTCTCAATATGATACTTGCAGTAGGTTAAAGTGAAGTATTTAGTCAGCAGGTGTTCTTCGATATTCAAAGATTATCATAGTACGATTGCTGCATTAAACATATATTAAAATTTTAATTCTCACACATGGTTTATTTATATTGCAGATTTTTTTAAAACACAAGATTCTATTTCGGCATACCCACGAGGACTTCCGCCCGGCCCTGGAGCGCATCCAGCACTAGAGTCTTCTTCCTCCGCCACAACACACTCAAGTGGGCGCCCGTTTACTGCCGCTGGTAAGAAAGCGTATGCATGCGCGCAGTGCCCGTACTCGTGCAATCGGCAAGCCTCCTTAAAAGGTCACACGTTAATACATACTGGGGAGAAACTGCGCAATAATAAATCATTTCCAAAAAGTCATCAGCTTACGCATTCTGGAGAGAAACGGTTTTCGTGTTCACAGTGCGACTTTTCGAGTAATCATAAATCAAGTCTAAAAAGTCATCAGTTTCAACATACTGGAGAGAAACCGTTTTCGTGTTCAAAGTGCGACTATTCGTGCAATCATAAATCAAATCTAAATAGTCATCAGCGTACGCATTCTGGAAAGAAACAGTATTCGTGTTCACAGTGCGACTTTTCGAGTAATTATAAATCAAGTCTAAAAAGTCATCAGCTTAAGCATACTGGAGAGAAATTGTTTTCGTGTTCACAGTGCGCCTTTTCGAGCAATCATAAAGATAGTTTAAAAATTCATCAGCTCAAGCATTTTGGAGAGAAATTGTTTTCGTGTTCACAGTGCGACTATTCGAGCTACTATAAATCATCTCTAAAAAGTCATCAGCTTAAGCATACTGGAAAGAAACCGTTTTTGTGTTTACAGTGCGACTATTCGTGCTATTATAAATCAAGTCTTAAAACTCATCACCTCGCGCATTCTGGAGAGAAACTGTTTTCGTGTTCACAGTGCGACTATTCGAGCTACTATAAATCTGGTCTAAAAAGTCACCAGCTTAAGCATTCTGCAAAGAAACGGTTTTCGTGTTCACAGTGCGACTATGCGTGCAATTGTAAATCAGTTCTAAAAAGTCATCAGCTTAAGCATACTGGAGAGAAATTGTTTTCGTGTTCATATTGCGACTATTCGGGCAATCATAAAGCAAGTCTAAAAACTCATCAGCTTAAGCATTCTGGAGAGAAACTGTTTACGTGTTCACAGTGCGACTATTCGAGCTACTATAAAAAAAATCTAAAAAGTCATCAGCTTAAGCATGTTGGAAAGAAACCGTTTTCGTGTTCACAGTGCGACTATTCGTGCTATTATAAATCAAGTCTAAAAATTCATCAGGTTACGCATTCTGGAGAGAAACTGTTTTCGTGTTCGCAGTGCGACTTTTCGAGCAATCATAAATCATCTCTAAAACTTCATCAGCGTGCGCATTCTGGAGAGAAACCATTTTCGTGTTCACAGTGCGACTATTCGAGCATTTGTAAATCTACTCTAAAACGTCATCAGTTTACGCATTCTGGAGAGAAACTGTTTTCGTGTTCACTGTGCGACTTTTCGAGCAATTATAAATCAAATATCAAATCTCATCAGGTTACGCATTCTGGAGAGAAACTGTTTTCGTGTTTACAGTGCGACTATTCGTGCTATTATAAATCATATCTAAAAAGTCATCTGCTTACGCATTCTGGAGAGAAACTGTTTTTGTGTTCACAGTGCGATTATTCGTGTTATCGTAAATCAACTCTAAAAAGTCATCTGCTTACGCATGCTGTAAAAAAACTATTTTCATGTTCACAGTGCGACTTTTCGAGCATTAATAAATCGACTCTAAAACGTCATCAACTTACGCATTCTGGAGAAAAACTGTTTTCGTGTTCACAGTGTGACTTTTCGTGCAAACGTAAATCAAGTCTAAAAACTCATCTTCTTACGCATTCTGGATAGACACTGTTTTCGTGTCTACAGTGCGACTTTTCTTCTTCTCTGAAATTGAGACTAAACACTCATCAGATTACACATTCTGTAGATAAACTCTTTTTATCTACACAATGCGAATATTTGCGCAATCATAAATCAACCTTTAAAATACATGAGCTTACGCATTCAGGAGAGAAATGGTTTTCTTGTTCAGAATGCAATATTTCGTGTTATTATAAATCAAATCAAAAAATTCACGTGCTTCAGCTGGAAAATTTTTTTTTTCGTGTTCTCGGTGCAACTTTTCGATCAGTTTGGGCATTCAGGAGAGAAACTGTTTTCGTGTTTAAAGTGTGACTATTCGTGCATTATAAATCAAATCTAAAAAGATATGTGCTTAGATATCTGACTATTATGAGGGATGGCACCGCAGCCCATGAAGACGACTCGGTAATGGCAGTCGACCTCCGCAACAGCGACGGCGACGGAAGCCCACTACCAACAATAACGAATCAAGAGTGAACGAGTGAACGGCGATCGACCCCCGTCCGTCCACTTCCGTGACATCGCAGTCCGGACGTCACCCCAGCAGTATCCGACGGAGTAATTAACGTAGATTTAAGATTATAATTAAGTAGACTCTAAGTTAGATTAAGCTTGTCCTAATGTTTTTCTTTTCTCCTTAATGTAATATATAATAAATGGTGAATATGTAAATAATTGTAGCCTATTGATTTCCATCCCCGCCTACTTCTCAGTGACCAACGATAGATTGATAATATGATGATTGGGCGAGGAGAAAGCCCAACGTCTTATTTAGCGGTGCCCCAACCATTGGGACATCTTTATATCAAACACATAGGATAATTTAGAATACACAATTAAGGAATTGGTATTGCTGCGTGTGCGGTATGGAGGCCGTCACATCACACTTGACATAATCATAATATACATAAAGAGAATTTACGTGTTGTCTTTGATTAACTGGAGAGTAATAATTTTATTTTAATTGAAGACTGGTTTATACAAAGTTATACCAGAACACGGACTCCGGGGAGACACCGAACGGATATTAAACTCATAGTCGACCGGGTCTAATTATTCTAATAAAATAAGGGTTACCTTATCAGGAAATAACGGAACGAGATGTTTGTTCAACTAGAGCTGGTCGGGTATGGTTTTATTATGTGGGCAAGTTTGATCAGAACTTGCTCGTTGGTAAGTGCTCCAGTTTATAAATATTTTTTTAATAATAAAATGCTATGCAAATGTAAAGTGACAAGGAGTTATAGACAACATCAAAATCTATGGTCGAAATAAAATGTATTACAGGACAAATATGGTTTGCTTAAGTAAATCGAGGTTATTATAATTTCTAAGGTTTGTTGAAGATAATTTTACACTGTCAATTGGTTTTCTAGAATTTTCAAACGGAGAAAACTGGAGGAATCACTGTCGGCGAGAGTTGGAATATTTAAAGTAAAGATTTCAAAGAGGTGGTGGTTTATGGTAAATACTGAACACTGGGGGGGACACGGTATCTTGGTTTTAAGCGTGGAACATGGTGACGGCGTATCTAATGATATGCGGAGCATGGGGTCGTCAGTTGGACTTTCTGGATCCACGAAACTGATGGAAGGCGTCTGGGACGACTTCTTGGTGGATGCGAGGTCATCAGGAGCAATTAGGCGATGGAGAAAGTAGTATAAAATGTATCGAGAATCTAGGTAGTAGCTGCGGTATTCACAAGGAGACTTCACATCTCCGTAGAACCCGGGTAGTTTACTGGTGCATATTAAATTATCGATGGTACATTACGGCAAAAACTCGTTTAAACTTTTGTATATTGCAAACGCGATAAGTGGAGGTAACTCCCTCGGACTTCGGACAAGTTCACTGCGACATGCCGAATAGAAGTTATTAATATTTCGTTAGTTAGGAATATTTCGACTGTTGAGAAATATTCTTGAGATAGATTATTTTAACGAGACTGATGCATTTTAAAAGGATGACCGGAAAACATCGTCTACCGATAATCTCACGGATGCGCCTCTAAGTTGAATAGATGTTGACTTTTTTCTGCTGGGGAGACTAAGTGGGAGTCGCTTATATACGATGACCAAATACAGGGAGGAGAAAAAACGGAAATTAAAGAAGACAGTTAAAATACATAGGACTGCGCTGGTTTTTTGCATCAGGAGGAACTTGTGACACGATGTTTTTGGTTGTTTTGGAACACCACGTGTGCACTCGGATAATATATTTTTAGATGGTACTTCCTGTTTACGCGCGACTTTACCGGTATTGTCTGACGAAATTTGCACGTAATATTAATGTTTGCGGAGAGTCAATTTGGAAGTTATAAAGAAATGATTATTATTTTCTATAAATTCTTGATTATTTGTATCGTATTGGTGGCATATTGTACAAGGGATAAATGTTATGAAGATTTAGTAATTTAGGATGAATGAATTTAAAAGGCGAGTACCTTGACTGCGGCGAAATTATATACATCCTTATATACGTCCTTATCCGGCGTTTCCCGGGATTCATCTTAAGTTATGCGAGATGGGGTGTCTAAAAAGTAAATGACGTGTGCAAACTGGTAGGGCGAGATCCGGGGAGATCGGTTGACTATATATTTATCAGTGTGCAACTGAACAAAATCTGGACAATATAGTACACACTTGTGTCGTGTATTGATGGTGGGGAGGGGGAAATACTGCGTAACGTAGGATCCTAAAGTGCAAATATAACTGCAATAACACTGTATATCGGTTTTTAAAAAAAAGTCGTTAGATAGACAGTGTGTCTGCCATCTTTGAAGATATACAGTGTTGTTGCGGGTAAAATCACTTAGAAACGATATCCAGCGTTGTTGTAGGGGTGGTATCATTTGTAGTTAATCTATATACACTCTCATATCCTGTCTGATTGGGTATGTGCGTTAATTGGTCGAATCAAGTTGTACTGTGGTACGTAAATTATTATATTTCCAATTTGTTCTACGCGTTTTTCGATATCCCATTACTCTTTGTCATTCAGATTACCACCAGAATTGTTTTATACGAGGGTGCTTTCTCATCAACTGTACTGCCGACCTCGAGTCGTCGTTCCCCACGATTGTCCGAGTGAACTAGAAAACTCGGCTGCCGGTAATGGCGCAGTTGTCGGCAGCTGAATTCGCCGAGCGAGGGTGGCCGTGCCGGGCCGCCTGCAGTCCGGAATTTAAACTAAAGCCTTGTGGGCAGACCGACGAAATGAGCCCGCGATGGCATGGGTGAATTAATTTCAAGTGCATCGGGCAGTGCGTGCAAGGCATCCGACATCCCTTTATCAATCTATCTGCGAGCAGCGCCCAAGCCAGCGCGATCGTCCCTGTGCGCGTGTGGTCAGACTGCGTTCCCGATGGATGATTCCGGAGCTGAACGATGATCCTTCTGTCTGGACTGGACTCGTTGACATTCCTCGTATGTTCACGATTCGATTCGAGAACGTATTTGCAATAGGTACTCGCATTTACTTTATTTTAGCTTACGTTGCCCAAGATTCTGATCTAGTTATAAGGATGTGGGGTTTGTCGTTGTTAAACGTAGGCCCTAAACATATTTTATTTATTTATTTATACATTCGACATATATAAAACAACAATAGTGTTTGCACCCCAAAATAAGAAAGATCTAGAATTATGGGAGTGGCTATCAACATTTATACAAAACGAGATCAAGATATACTAGATGTAAGAAATTGTTTACAACTAATAAAAAAATGTACGATACATCTATGTTAAGAAATTGATCAGATTTACACTTGGAAAAGATGTGTATATAAAAATTGTGTGGTTGATTGTACAACCGGTAGATAATATTAGATAAGTATTATTAGTCACCGTGTTACTCTCCGAGCTGTGGGTGATGCAGCGCTGGATCTCCACGCAGCCTCTGCTGCTATCCATGTGGTGGATACTCCTCAGTGTCCGTCCCTCGGCAGCCACACCGCAGGGCAATTTTGGCTATTCACTGGAGCTGTACAACCTTCTGGCCATTCTGTCTGTCCTCATTTTCAGGAACCGATAAGATCTACTGTCGTCAAATGTCCCACTACTGGTAATTTCTAAACAATTGCACCGAGATCCCGAAATAATTCTAATTCAAAACAACGCTGACGTACTGAAGTCCACCATACTGTCGTATGTGGAAATAAAACATTTGTTTTTATCCTATTTGTTTAATTTGCTGCAGACATGTATCACCTTGTAGGGATGTCATTTTGGTTGAACATAATTACTACCCAGAAGTCTCTTGCCTTCTTATAGTATAAAATAATATATTCTACATATTACTTGTTCCGAATTCGTAAAACATAATTTTGGCACGTGTTTCAAATCGGCCGCGACCCATGATATTGACACATTGACACACATTTTCTGAATTTCAAAGTGTAGCCAAAACCATTGTTTTCCTCCTCCCTGAGATGACCGCATTCAACTCCTATATTTACAACTAAAAGTTAATTTTTTTTTGAATTTCCGATGCTATTAGGTGTAATACACGAGTGTTAGAAATATTTCGTCTGTACGTATTCAAATAACTTCAGAATTTCAAAGTATAGCAAGAGCCATTTTTTTTCCTTCTCCCTGAAATGACCGCATTTAACTCCTATATTTACATTTACAAATTATTTTTTATTGGTTACCTAGATGCTATTGTGTGTAGTACACTTGTGTTTGAAATATTTCGCTCGTACGTCTCCTAATAAATTCAGAATTTCAAAGTATAGCCAAAACTATTATTTTCCTCCTTCCTGTGATGACCCTATTTAACTCCTTTATTTACTATTACACATTTAAATTTTTTTGTAACCTAGATGCTATTCGGAGTTGTACATGAGTGTTTGAAATATTCCTTCCCACGTCTCCAAATAATTGAAGAATTTCAAAGTATAGCCAAAACCATTGTTTTCCTCCTTCCTGAGATTACCGCATTTAACTTTAACTTTAACAAATTTTAAGTTAGCTTATCTGTGGATAACTACTAATAAAATTCTTTAATTAATTATTTTTTAAATTGTCACATCCGGGAATGTGGATTACATCATTATCGAATATAAGGTGCAAATCCACATTACAAAATCGTTGAGGTCATATTGAAATGTCACCACACAACATTATTAGAGTCTCAATATCATCGATTGCTCTGATTCTCATAAAAAAATTTTCCCCGATAAGTTCAGTGCCCTGATTATATAAATAAAGTCAGATTATAGCGCACGCAATTATTAAGAATGCTATTACACTTAAAATTTTCGCTTTTTCAGGGTATATTAGACAGTTGAGGCCATAGAAAATAAATGGTGCAATGTACGTTGGCCATAAGTGAGAAAAGAATGAATACGTGAACCATAGACAATAAAACAAATTTTACAGGTGCGTTTAATCAAACGCGCCTTATTAATAATGTTTGGGACATATATTTATTCTTGAACTAATATAGTTTACTGTGTCTTCCACCTCCCCTCCCTTTCCTCACTCGGCACGCTGCGTAGTCAGTAAAACGGCGACCCTCAACCGGTACTGTAATTAATAAATCGGAGTATAATATTAAATTGAGACGTCGCTTCTAATCCACTGCAATCTGAAGGACTAGGACCCCTGAACGAAGATCGTGATAAAACATAAATTTACTGTCCACCTTGGAGGTGCCAGAAAAACTGGATCGTGGTGAGTGCAAACCTCTTTCCGAATATCCTGTTTCTTCCGGCATCTATGCTTTTACTCAACAAATAGTAAATGAAAAAAGTCATCATAATCATAAATACTCCTAAAAATATAAATGTTATTCTAATAAAATAACAAATCCTAACCAACCTAACCTATCATTAAAGTAATAAAGTATTTATAAATAATTAAACTAACCTAATCTGCAAATAGAAATATAATAATAATAAAATATTTTTATTTATTACCTTTGTTTTATTAACCACTGAATTGAGTTTAAATACATCTACCGGTTTAGAAAAATATCATTTTCTTCTACAGCACGTCAATACTAACTAAAAACGTGTATTATTGTTTCTTTACCAGAATCTATTTTTATAAAATCTATTTTTAAAAATAAAAAAATCCATTATTAAAAAAATAAATTTAGTACTTAACTCAAATTGTTAATTCAAATTTAGTTGAATAATTTTTAGGTAATTTTAAAATGGGCGGTGTGGGTGTATTTACATTAACTTTCTAATATTTAATTATCGCTACATTTTATAAAGCCTTTTCATTATCTTTGTGAAGACATTAAATAATATATGTTTACACAATAATTATTAATGCTAAAATATGTTAGTTACGTAAATGAAGATTAAAAAATAGAAATTAATATGCGAAAAATATTTTTTTTAAATTATTTCATGTGTTATGAAATCGTTCGGCGCGTGCGCGTCAGTAATTAATCTGTAATCACAGTCACAGTTTTCAATCACCAAAAAATCAAAAAATTAGGTTTTATTTGTAAACATAGGAGTTAAATGCGGTCATCTCAGGGAGGAGGAAAAAAACTGGCTTTGGCTAATCTTTGAAATTCTGAAGTTATTTAAAAACGCATTCACGAAATATTTATAATACTCGTGTATTACATCTAATAGCATCGGAAATTATAAAAAAAATTAGGTTTTACTTGTAAACATAGGAGTTAAATCCGGTCATCTCAGGGAGGAGGAAAAAAACTGGCTTTGGCTAATCTTTGAAATTCTGAAGTTATTTGAAAACGAATTCACGAAATATTTCTAACACTCGTGTACTACATCTAATAGCATCGGAAATTATAAAAAAACTTAGGTTTTATTTGTAAACATAGGAGTTAAATGCGGTCATCTCAGGGAGGAGGAAAAAAACTGTCTTTGGCTAATCTTTGAAATTCTAAAGTTATTTAACAACGAATTCACGAAATATTTATAATACTCGTGTATCACACTTATTTTCATCTGAATTTACAAAAAAATTTAACATTTTATTGTAAACATAGGAGTTAAATTCGGTCATCTCAGGGAGGAGGAAAAAAACTGGCTTTGGCTAATCTTTGAAATTCTGAAGTTATTTAAAAACGAATTCACGAAATATTTATAATACTCGTGTATCACACTTATTTGCATCTGAATTTACAAAAAAATTTAACATTTTATTGTAAACATAGGAGTTAAATTCGGTCATCTCAGGGAGGAGGAAAAAAACTGGCTTTGGCTAATCTTTGAAATTCTGAAGTTATTTAAAAACGAATTCACGAAATATTTATAATACTCGTGTATCACACTTATTTGCATCTGAATTTACAAAAAAATTTAACATTTTATTGTAAACATAGGAGTTAAATTCGGTCATCTCAGGGAGGAGGAAAAAAACTGGCTTTGGCTAATCTTTGAAATTCTGAAGTTATTTGAAAACGAATTCACGAAATATTTCTAACACTCGTGTATTACATCTAATAGCATCGGAAATTATAAAAAAAATTAGGTTTTATTTGTAAACATAGGAGTTAAATGCGGTCATCTCAGGGAGGAGGAAAAAAACTGGCTTTGGCTAATCTTTGAAATTCTGAAGTTATTTGAAAACGAATTCACGAAATATTTCTAACACTCGTGTATTACACCTAATAGCATCGGAAATTATAAAAAAAATTAGGTTTTATTTGTAAACATAGGAGTTAAATGCGGTCATCTCAGGGAGGAGGAAAAAAACTGGCTTTGGCTAATCTTTGAAATTCTGAAGTTATTTGAAAACGAATTCACGAAATATTTCTAACACTCGTGTACTACATCTAATAGCATCGGAAATTATAAAAAAAATTAGGTTTTATTTGTAAACATAGGAGTTAAATGCGGTCATCTCAGGGAGGAGGAAAAAAACTGGCTTTGGCTAATCTTTGAAATTCTGAAGTTATTTAAAAACGCATTCACGAAATATTTATAATACTCGTGTATTACATCTAATAGCATCGGAAATTATAAAAAAAATTAGGTTTTACTTGTAAACATAGGAGTTAAATGCGGTCATCTCAGGGAGGAGGAAAAAAACTGGCTTTGGCTAATCTTTGAAATTCTGAAGTTATTTGAAAACGAATTCACGAAATATTTCTAACACTCGTGTACTACATCTAATAGCATCGGAAATTATAAAAAAACTTAGGTTTTATTTGTAAACATAGGAGTTAAATGCGGTCATCTCAGGGAGGAGGAAAAAAACTGTCTTTGGCTAATCTTTGAAATTCTAAAGTTATTTAACAACGAATTCACGAAATATTTATAATACTCGTGTATCACACTTATTTTCATCTGAATTTACAAAAAAATTTAACATTTTATTGTAAACATAGGAGTTAAATTCGGTCATCTCAGGGAGGAGGAAAAAAACTGGCTTTGGCTAATCTTTGAAATTCTGAAGTTATTTAAAAACGAATTCACGAAATATTTATAATACTCGTGTATCACACTTATTTGCATCTGAATTTACAAAAAAATTTAACATTTTATTGTAAACATAGGAGTTAAATTCGGTCATCTCAGGGAGGAGGAAAAAAACTGGCTTTGGCTAATCTTTGAAATTCTGAAGTTATTTGAAAACGAATTCACGAAATATTTCTAACACTCGTGTATTACATCTAATAGCATCGGAAATTATAAAAAAAATTAGGTTTTATTTGTAAACATAGGAGTTAAATGCGGTCATCTCAGGGAGGAGGAAAAAAACTGGCTTTGGCTAATCTTTGAAATTCTGAAGTTATTTGAAAACGAATTCACGAAATATTTCTAACACTCGTGTATTACACCTAATAGCATCGGAAATTATAAAAAAAATTAGGTTTTATTTGTAAACATAGGAGTTAAATGCGGTCATCTCAGGGAGGAGGAAAAAAACTGGCTTTGGCTAATCTTTGAAATTCTGAAGTTATTTGTAAACGAATTCACGAAATATTTCTAACACTCGTGTATTACACCTAATAGCATCGGAAATTATAAAAAAAATTAGGTTTTATTTGTAAACATAGGAGTTAAATGCGGTCATCTCAGGGAGGAGGAAAAAAACTGGCTTTGGCTAATCTTTGAAATTCTGAAGTTATTTAAAAACGAATTCACGAAATATTTATAATACTCGTGTATCACACTTATTTGCATCTGAATTTACAAAAAAATTTAACATTTTATTGTAAACATAGGAGTTAAATTCGGTCATCTCAGGGAGGAGGAAAAAAACTGGCTTTGGCTAATCTTTGAAATTCTGAAGTTATTTAAAAACGAATTCACGAAATATTTATAATACTCGTGTATCACACTTATTTGCATCTGAATTTACAAAAAAATTTAACATTTTATTGTAAACATAGGAGTTAAATTCGGTCATCTCAGGGAGGAGGAAAAAAACTGGCTTTGGCTAATCTTTGAAATTCTGAAGTTATTTGAAAACGAATTCACGAAATATTTCTAACACTCGTGTATTACATCTAATAGCATCGGAAATTATAAAAAAAATTAGGTTTTATTTGTAAACATAGGAGTTAAATGCGGTCATCTCAGGGAGGAGGAAAAAAACTGGCTTTGGCTAATCTTTGAAATTCTGAAGTTATTTGAAAACGAATTCACGAAATATTTCTAACACTCGTGTATTACACCTATTAGCATCGGAAATTATAAAAAAAATTAGGTTTTATTTGTGAACATAGGAGTTAAATGCGGTCATCTCAGGGAGGAGGAAAAAAACTGGCTTTGGCTAATCTTTGAAATTCTGAAGTTATTTGTAAACGAATTCACGAAATATTTCTAACACTCGTGTATTACACCTAATAGCATCGGAAATTATAAAAAAAATTAGGTTTTATTTGTAAACATAGGAGTTAAATGCGGTCATCTCAGGGAGGAGGAAAAAAACTGGCTTTGGCTAATCTTTGAAATTCTGAAGTTATTTGAAAACGAATTCACGAAATATTTCTAACACTCGTGTACTACATCTAATAGCATCGGAAATTATAAAAAAAATTAGGTTTTATTTGTAAACATAGGAGTTAAATGCGGTCATCTCAGGGAGGAGGAAAAAAACTGGCTTTGGCTAATCTTTGAAATTCTGAAGTTATTTAAAAACGCATTCACGAAATATTTATAATACTCGTGTATTACATCTAATAGCATCGGAAATTATAAAAAAAATTAGGTTTTACTTGTAAACATAGGAGTTAAATGCGGTCATCTCAGGGAGGAGGAAAAAAACTGGCTTTGGCTAATCTTTGAAATTCTGAAGTTATTTGAAAACGAATTCACGAAATATTTCTAACACTCGTGTACTACATCTAATAGCATCGGAAATTATAAAAAAACTTAGGTTTTATTTGTAAACATAGGAGTTAAATGCGGTCATCTCAGGGAGGAGGAAAAAAACTGTCTTTGGCTAATCTTTGAAATTCTAAAGTTATTTAACAACGAATTCACGAAATATTTATAATACTCGTGTATCACACTTATTTTCATCTGAATTTACAAAAAAATTTAACATTTTATTGTAAACATAGGAGTTAAATTCGGTCATCTCAGGGAGGAGGAAAAAAACTGGCTTTGGCTAATCTTTGAAATTCTGAAGTTATTTAAAAACGAATTCACGAAATATTTATAATACTCGTGTATCACACTTATTTGCATCTGAATTTACAAAAAAATTTAACATTTTATTGTAAACATAGGAGTTAAATTCGGTCATCTCAGGGAGGAGGAAAAAAACTGGCTTTGGCTAATCTTTGAAATTCTGAAGTTATTTGAAAACGAATTCACGAAATATTTCTAACACTCGTGTATTACATCTAATAGCATCGGAAATTATAAAAAAAATTAGGTTTTATTTGTAAACATAGGAGTTAAATGCGGTCATCTCAGGGAGGAGGAAAAAAACTGGCTTTGGCTAATCTTTGAAATTCTGAAGTTATTTGAAAACGAATTCACGAAATATTTCTAACACTCGTGTATTACACCTAATAGCATCGGAAATTATAAAAAAAATTAGGTTTTATTTGTAAACATAGGAGTTAAATGCGGTCATCTCAGGGAGGAGGAAAAAAACTGGCTTTGGCTAATCTTTGAAATTCTGAAGTTATTTGTAAACGAATTCACGAAATATTTCTAACACTCGTGTATTACACCTAATAGCATCGGAAATTATAAAAAAAATTAGGTTTTATTTGTAAACATAGGAGTTAAATGCGGTCATCTCAGGGAGGAGGAAAAAAACTGGCTTTGGCTAATCTTTGAAATTCTGAAGTTATTTGAAAACGAATTCACGAAATATTTCTAACACTCGTGTACTACATCTAATAGCATCGGAAATTATAAAAAAAATTAGGTTTTATTTGTAAACATAGGAGTTAAATGCGGTCATCTCAGGGAGGAGGAAAAAAACTGGCTTTGGCTAATCTTTGAAATTCTGAAGTTATTTGAAAACGAATTCACGAAATATTTCTAACACTCGTGTACTACATCTAATAGCATCGGAAATTATAAAAAAACTTAGGTTTTATTTGTAAACATAGGAGTTAAATGCGGTCATCTCAGGGAGGAGGAAAAAAACTGTCTTTGGCTAATCTTTGAAATTCTAAAGTTATTTAACAACGAATTCACGAAATATTTATAATACTCGTGTATCACACTTATTTTCATCTGAATTTACAAAAAAATTTAACATTTTATTGTAAACATAGGAGTTAAATTCGGTCATCTCAGGGAGGAGGAAAAAAACTGGCTTTGGCTAATCTTTGAAATTCTGAAGTTATTTGAAAACGAATTCACGAAATATTTCTAACACTCGTGTACTACATCTAATAGCATCGGAAATTATAAAAAAACTTAGGTTTTATTTGTAAACATAGGAGTTAAATGCGGTCATCTCAGGGAGGAGGAAAAAAACTGTCTTTGGCTAATCTTTGAAATTCTAAAGTTATTTAACAACGAATTCACGAAATATTTATAATACTCGTGTATCACACTTATTTTCATCTGAATTTACAAAAAAATTTAACATTTTATTGTAAACATAGGAGTTAAATTCGGTCATCTCAGGGAGGAGGAAAAAAACTGGCTTTGGCTAATCTTTGAAATTCTGAAGTTATTTGAAAACGAATTCACGAAATATTTCTAACACTCGTGTATTACATCTAATAGCATCGGAAATTATAAAAAAAATTAGGTTTTACTTGTAAACATTGGAGTTAAATGCGGTCATCTCAGGGAGGAGGAAAAAAACTGGCTTTGGCTAATCTTTGAAATTCTGAAGTTATTTGAAAACGAATTCACGAAATATTTCTAACACTCGTGTATTACATCTAATAGCATCTGAATTTACAAAAAAATTTAACATTTTATTATAAACATAGGAGTTAAATTCGGTCATCTCAGGGAGGAGGAAAAAAACTGGCTTTGGCTAATCTTTGAAATTCTGAAGTTATTTGAAAACGAATTCACGAAATATTTCTAACACTCGTGTATTACATCTAATAGCATCGGAAATTATAAAAAAAATTAGGTTTTATTTGTAAACATAGGAGTTAAATGCGGTCATTTCAGGGAGGAGGAAAAAAACTGGCTTTGGCTAATCTTTGAAATTCTGAAGTTATTTAAAAACGAATTCACGAAATATTTATAATACTCGTGTATTACATCTAATAGCATCGGAAATTATAAAAAAAATTAGGTTTTACTTGTAAACATTGGAGTTAAATGCGGTCATCTCAGGGAGGAGGAAAAAAACTGGCTTTGGCTAATCTTTGAAATTCTGAAGTTATTTGAAAACGAATTCACGAAATATTTCTAACACTCGTGTATTACATCTAATAGCATCGGAAATTATAAAAAAAATTAGGTTTTACTTGTAAACATAGGAGTTAAATGCGGTCATCTCAGGGAGGAGGAAAAAAACTGGCTTTGGCTAATCTTTGAAATTCTGAAGTTATTTAAAAACGAATTCACGAAATATTTATAATACTCGTGTATCACACTTATTTGCATCTGAATTTACAAAAAAATTTAACATTTTATTGTAAACATAGGAGTTAAATTCGGTCATCTCAGGGAGGAGGAAAAAAACTGGCTTTGGCTAATCTTTGAAATTCTGAAGTTATTTGAAAACGAATTCACGAAATATTTCTAACACTCATGTATTACATCTAATAGCATCGGAAATTATAAAAAAAATTAGGTTTTATTTGTAAACATAGGAGTTAAATGCGGTCATCTCAGGGAGGAGGAAAAAAACTGGCTTTGGCTAATCTTTGAAATTCTGAAGTTATTTAAAAACGAATTCACGAAATATTTATAATACTCGTGTATCACACTTATTTGCATCTGAATTTACAAAAAAATTTAACATTTTATTGTAAACATAGGAGTTAAATTCGGTCATCTCAGGGAGGAGGAAAAAAACTGGCTTTGGCTAATCTTTGAAATTCTGAAGTTATTTGAAAACGAATTCACGAAATATTTCTAACACTCGTGTATTACATCTAATAGCATCTGAATTTACAAAAAAATTTAACATTTTATTATAAACATAGGAGTTAAATTCGGTCATCTCAGGGAGGAGGAAAAAAACTGGCTTTGGCTAATCTTTGAAATTCTGAAGTTATTTGAAAACGAATTCACGAAATATTTCTAACACTCGTGTATTACATCTAATAGCATCGGAAATTATAAAAAAAATTAGGTTTTACTTGTAAACATTGGAGTTAAATGCGGTCATCTCAGGGAGGAGGAAAAAAACTGGCTTTGGCTAATCTTTGAAATTCTGAAGTTATTTGAAAACGAATTCACGAAATATTTCTAACACTCGTGTATTACATCTAATAGCATCGTAAATTATAAAAAAAATTAGGTTTTATTTGTAAACATAGGAGTTAAATGCGGTCATCTCAGGGAGGAGGAAAAAAACTGGCTTTGGCTAATCTTTGAAATTCTGAAGTTATTTGAAAACGAATTCACGAAATATTTCTAACACTCGTGTATTACATCTAATAGCATCGTAAATTATAAAAAAAATTAGGTTTTATTTGTAAACATAGGAGTTAAATGCGGTCATTTCAGGGAGGAGGAAAAAAACTGGCTTTGGCTAATCTTTGAAATTCTGAAGTTATTTAAAAACGAATTCACGAAATATTTATAATACTCGTGTATTACATCTAATAGCATCGGAAATTATAAAAAAAATTAGGTTTTACTTGTAAACATTGGAGTTAAATGCGGTCATCTCAGGGAGGAGGAAAAAAACTGGCTTTGGCTAATCTTTGAAATTCTGAAGTTATTTGAAAACGAATTCACGAAATATTTCTAACACTCGTGTATTACATCTAATAGCATCGGAAATTATAAAAAAAATTAGGTTTTACTTGTAAACATAGGAGTTAAATGCGGTCATCTCAGGGAGGAGGAAAAAAACTGGCTTTGGCTAATCTTTGAAATTCTGAAGTTATTTAAAAACGAATTCACGAAATATTTATAATACTCGTGTATCACACTTATTTGCATCTGAATTTACAAAAAAATTTAACATTTTATTGTAAACATAGGAGTTAAATTCGGTCATCTCAGGGAGGAGGAAAAAAACTGGCTTTGGCTAATCTTTGAAATTCTGAAGTTATTTGAAAACGAATTCACGAAATATTTCTAACACTCATGTATTACATCTAATAGCATCGGAAATTATAAAAAAAATTAGGTTTTATTTGTAAACATAGGAGTTAAATGCGGTCATCTCAGGGAGGAGGAAAAAAACTGGCTTTGGCTAATCTTTGAAATTCTGAAGTTATTTAAAAACGAATTCACGAAATATTTATAATACTCGTGTATTACATCTAATAGCATCGGAAATTATAAAAAAAATTAGGTTTTACTTGTAAACATTGGAGTTAAATGCGGTCATCTCAGGGAGGAGGAAAAAAACTGGCTTTGGCTAATCTTTGAAATTCTGAAGTTATTTGAAAACGAATTCACGAAATATTTCTAACACTCGTGTATTACATCTAATAGCATCGTAAATTATAAAAAAAATTAGGTTTTATTTGTAAACATAGGAGTTAAATGCGGTCATTTCAGGGAGGAGGAAAAAAACTGGCTTTGGCTAATCTTTGAAATTCTGAAGTTATTTAAAAACGAATTCACGAAATATTTATAATACTCGTGTATTACATCTAATAGCATCGGAAATTATAAAAAAAATTAGGTTTTACTTGTAAACATTGGAGTTAAATGCGGTCATCTCAGGGAGGAGGAAAAAAACTGGCTTTGGCTAATCTTTGAAATTCTGAAGTTATTTGAAAACGAATTCACGAAATATTTCTAACACTCGTGTATTACATCTAATAGCATCGGAAATTATAAAAAAAATTAGGTTTTACTTGTAAACATAGGAGTTAAATGCGGTCATCTCAGGGAGGAGGAAAAAAACTGGCTTTGGCTAATCTTTGAAATTCTGAAGTTATTTAAAAACGAATTCACGAAATATTTATAATACTCGTGTATCACACTTATTTGCATCTGAATTTACAAAAAAATTTAACATTTTATTGTAAACATAGGAGTTAAATGCGGTCATCTCAGGGAGGAGGAAAAAAACTGGCTTTGGCTAATCTTTGAAATTCTGAAGTTATTTGAAAACGAATTCACGAAATATTTCTAACACTCGTGTATTACATCTAATAGCATCGGAAATTATAAAAAGAATTAGGTTTTATTTGTAAACATAGGAGTTAAATGCGGTCATCTCAGGGAGGAGGAAAAAAACTGGCTTTGGCTAATCTTTGAAATTCTGAAGTTATTTAAAAACGAATTCACGAAATATTTATAATACTCGTGTATCACACTTATTTGCATCTGAATTTACAAAAAAATTTAACATTTTATTGTAAACATAGGAGTTAAATGCGGTCATCTCAGGGAGGAGGAAAAAAACTGGCTTTGGCTAATCTTTGAAATTCTGAAGTTATTTGAAAACGAATTCACGAAATATTTCTAACACTCGTGTATTACATCTAATAGCATCGGAAATTATAAAAAAAATTAGGTTTTACTTGTAAACATTGGAGTTAAATGCGGTCATCTCAGGGAGGAGGAAAAAAACTGGCTTTGGCTAATCTTTGAAATTCTGAAGTTATTTGAAAACGAATTCACGAAATATTTCTAACACTCGTGTATTACATCTAATAGCATCTGAATTTACAAAAAAATTTAACATTTTATTATAAACATAGGAGTTAAATTCGGTCATCTCAGGGAGGAGGAAAAAAACTGGCTTTGGCTAATCTTTGAAATTCTGAAGTTATTTGAAAACGAATTCACGAAATATTTCTAACACTCGTGTATTACATCTAATAGCATCGGAAATTATAAAAAAAATTAGGTTTTATTTGTAAACATAGGAGTTAAATGCGGTCATTTCAGGGAGGAGGAAAAAAACTGGCTTTGGCTAATCTTTGAAATTCTGAAGTTATTTAAAAACGAATTCACGAAATATTTATAATACTCGTGTATTACATCTAATAGCATCGGAAATTATAAAAAAAATTAGGTTTTACTTGTAAACATTGGAGTTAAATGCGGTCATCTCAGGGAGGAGGAAAAAAACTGGCTTTGGCTAATCTTTGAAATTCTGAAGTTATTTGAAAACGAATTCACGAAATATTTCTAACACTCGTGTATTACATCTAATAGCATCGGAAATTATAAAAAAAATTAGGTTTTACTTGTAAACATAGGAGTTAAATGCGGTCATCTCAGGGAGGAGGAAAAAAACTGGCTTTGGCTAATCTTTGAAATTCTGAAGTTATTTAAAAACGAATTCACGAAATATTTATAATACTCGTGTATCACACTTATTTGCATCTGAATTTACAAAAAAATTTAACATTTTATTGTAAACATAGGAGTTAAATTCGGTCATCTCAGGGAGGAGGAAAAAAACTGGCTTTGGCTAATCTTTGAAATTCTGAAGTTATTTGAAAACGAATTCACGAAATATTTCTAACACTCATGTATTACATCTAATAGCATCGGAAATTATAAAAAAAATTAGGTTTTATTTGTAAACATAGGAGTTAAATGCGGTCATCTCAGGGAGGAGGAAAAAAACTGGCTTTGGCTAATCTTTGAAATTCTGAAGTTATTTAAAAACGAATTCACGAAATATTTATAATACTCGTGTATTACATCTAATAGCATCGGAAATTATAAAAAAAATTAGGTTTTACTTGTAAACATTGGAGTTAAATGCGGTCATCTCAGGGAGGAGGAAAAAAACTGGCTTTGGCTAATCTTTGAAATTCTGAAGTTATTTGAAAACGAATTCACGAAATATTTCTAACACTCGTGTATTACATCTAATAGCATCTGAATTTACAAAAAAATTTAACATTTTATTATAAACATAGGAGTTAAATTCGGTCATCTCAGGGAGGAGGAAAAAAACTGGCTTTGGCTAATCTTTGAAATTCTGAAGTTATTTGAAAACGAATTCACGAAATATTTCTAACACTCGTGTATTACATCTAATAGCATCGGAAATTATAAAAAAAATTAGGTTTTACTTGTAAACATTGGAGTTAAATGCGGTCATCTCAGGGAGGAGGAAAAAAACTGGCTTTGGCTAATCTTTGAAATTCTGAAGTTATTTGAAAACGAATTCACGAAATATTTCTAACACTCGTGTATTACATCTAATAGCATCTGAATTTACAAAAAAATTTAACATTTTATTGTAAACATAGGAGTTAAATTCGGTCATCTCTGGGAGGAGGAAAAAAACTGGCTTTGGCTAATCTTTGAAATTCTGAAGTTATTTAAAAACGAATTCACGAAATATTTATAATACTCGTGTATTACATCTAATAGCATCGGAAATTATAAAAAAAATTAGGTTTTACTTGTAAACATTGGAGTTAAATGCGGTCATCTCAGGGAGGAGGAAAAAAACTGGCTTTGGCTAATCTTTGAAATTCTGAAGTTATTTGAAAACGAATTCACGAAATATTTCTAACACTCGTGTATTACATCTAATAGCATCTGAATTTACAAAAAAATTTAACATTTTATTATAAACATAGGAGTTAAATTCGGTCATCTCAGGGAGGAGGAAAAAAACTGGCTTTGGCTAATCTTTGAAATTCTGAAGTTATTTGAAAACGAATTCACGAAATATTTCTAACACTCGTGTATTACATCTAATAGCATCGTAAATTATAAAAAAAATTAGGTTTTATTTGTAAACATTGGAGTTAAATGCGGTCATCTCAGGGAGGAGGAAAAAAACTGGCTTTGGCTAATCTTTGAAATTCTGAAGTTATTTGAAAACGAATTCACGAAATATTTCTAACACTCGTGTATTACATCTAATAGCATCTGAATTTACAAAAAAATTTAACATTTTATTGTAAACATAGGAGTTAAATTCGGTCATCTCTGGGAGGAGGAAAAAAACTGGCTTTGGCTAATCTTTGAAATTCTGAAGTTATTTAAAAACGAATTCACGAAATATTTATAATACTCGTGTATTACATCTAATAGCATCGGAAATTATAAAAAAAATTAGGTTTTACTTGTAAACATTGGAGTTAAATGCGGTCATCTCAGGGAGGAGGAAAAAAACTGGCTTTGGCTAATCTTTGAAATTCTGAAGTTATTTGAAAACGAATTCACGAAATATTTCTAACACTCGTGTATTACATCTAATAGCATCTGAATTTACAAAAAAATTTAACATTTTATTATAAACATAGGAGTTAAATTCGGTCATCTCAGGGAGGAGGAAAAAAACTGGCTTTGGCTAATCTTTGAAATTCTGAAGTTATTTGAAAACGAATTCACGAAATATTTCTAACACTCGTGTATTACATCTAATAGCATCGGAAATTATAAAAAAAATTAGGTTTTACTTGTAAACATTGGAGTTAAATGCGGTCATCTCAGGGAGGAGGAAAAAAACTGGCTTTGGCTAATCTTTGAAATTCTGAAGTTATTTGAAAACGAATTCACGAAATATTTCTAACACTCGTGTATTACATCTAATAGCATCGTAAATTATAAAAAAAATTAGGTTTTATTTGTAAACATAGGAGTTAAATGCGGTCATTTCAGGGAGGAGGAAAAAAACTGGCTTTGGCTAATCTTTGAAATTCTGAAGTTATTTAAAAACGAATTCACGAAATATTTATAATACTCGTGTATTACATCTAATAGCATCGGAAATTATAAAAAAAATTAGGTTTTACTTGTAAACATTGGAGTTAAATGCGGTCATCTCAGGGAGGAGGAAAAAAACTGGCTTTGGCTAATCTTTGAAATTCTGAAGTTATTTGAAAACGAATTCACGAAATATTTCTAACACTCGTGTATTACATCTAATAGCATCGGAAATTATAAAAAAAATTAGGTTTTACTTGTAAACATAGGAGTTAAATGCGGTCATCTCAGGGAGGAGGAAAAAAACTGGCTTTGGCTAATCTTTGAAATTCTGAAGTTATTTAAAAACGAATTCACGAAATATTTATAATACTCGTGTATCACACTTATTTGCATCTGAATTTACAAAAAAATTTAACATTTTATTGTAAACATAGGAGTTAAATGCGGTCATCTCAGGGAGGAGGAAAAAAACTGGCTTTGGCTAATCTTTGAAATTCTGAAGTTATTTGAAAACGAATTCACGAAATATTTCTAACACTCGTGTATTACATCTAATAGCATCGGAAATTATAAAAAAAATTAGGTTTTACTTGTAAACATTGGAGTTAAATGCGGTCATCTCAGGGAGGAGGAAAAAAACTGGCTTTGGCTAATCTTTGAAATTCTGAAGTTATTTGAAAACGAATTCACGAAATATTTCTAACACTCGTGTATTACATCTAATAGCATCGTAAATTATAAAAAAAATTAGGTTTTATTTGTAAACATAGGAGTTAAATGCGGTCATTTCAGGGAGGAGGAAAAAAACTGGCTTTGGCTAATCTTTGAAATTCTGAAGTTATTTAAAAACGAATTCACGAAATATTTATAATACTCGTGTATTACATCTAATAGCATCGGAAATTATAAAAAAAATTAGGTTTTACTTGTAAACATTGGAGTTAAATGCGGTCATCTCAGGGAGGAGGAAAAAAACTGGCTTTGGCTAATCTTTGAAATTCTGAAGTTATTTGAAAACGAATTCACGAAATATTTCTAACACTCGTGTATTACATCTAATAGCATCGGAAATTATAAAAAAAATTAGGTTTTACTTGTAAACATAGGAGTTAAATGCGGTCATCTCAGGGAGGAGGAAAAAAACTGGCTTTGGCTAATCTTTGAAATTCTGAAGTTATTTAAAAACGAATTCACGAAATATTTATAATACTCGTGTATCACACTTATTTGCATCTGAATTTACAAAAAAATTTAACATTTTATTGTAAACATAGGAGTTAAATGCGGTCATCTCAGGGAGGAGGAAAAAAACTGGCTTTGGCTAATCTTTGAAATTCTGAAGTTATTTGAAAACGAATTCACGAAATATTTCTAACACTCGTGTATTACATCTAATAGCATCGGAAATTATAAAAAGAATTAGGTTTTATTTGTAAACATAGGAGTTAAATGCGGTCATCTCAGGGAGGAGGAAAAAAACTGGCTTTGGCTAATCTTTGAAATTCTGAAGTTATTTAAAAACGAATTCACGAAATATTTATAATACTCGTGTATCACACTTATTTGCATCTGAATTTACAAAAAAATTTAACATTTTATTGTAAACATAGGAGTTAAATTCGGTCATCTCAGGGAGGAGGAAAAAAACTGGCTTTGGCTAATCTTTGAAATTCTGAAGTTATTTGAAAACGAATTCACGAAATATTTCTAACACTCATGTATTACATCTAATAGCATCGGAAATTATAAAAAAAATTAGGTTTTATTTGTAAACATAGGAGTTAAATGCGGTCATCTCAGGGAGGAGGAAAAAAACTGGCTTTGGCTAATCTTTGAAATTCTGAAGTTATTTGAAAACGAATTCACGAAATATTTCTAACACTCGTGTATTACATCTAATAGCATCGTAAATTATAAAAAAAATTAGGTTTTATTTGTAAACATAGGAGTTAAATGCGGTCATCTCAGGGAGGAGGAAAAAAACTGGCTTTGGCTAATCTTTGAAATTCTGAAGTTATTTGAAAACGAATTCACGAAATATTTCTAACACTCGTGTATTACATCTAATAGCATCGTAAATTATAAAAAAAATTAGGTTTTATTTGTAAACATAGGAGTTAAATGCGGTCATTTCAGGGAGGAGGAAAAAAACTGGCTTTGGCTAATCTTTGAAATTCTGAAGTTATTTAAAAACGAATTCACGAAATATTTATAATACTCGTGTATTACATCTAATAGCATCGGAAATTATAAAAAAAATTAGGTTTTACTTGTAAACATTGGAGTTAAATGCGGTCATCTCAGGGAGGAGGAAAAAAACTGGCTTTGGCTAATCTTTGAAATTCTGAAGTTATTTGAAAACGAATTCACGAAATATTTCTAACACTCGTGTATTACATCTAATAGCATCGGAAATTATAAAAAAAATTAGGTTTTACTTGTAAACATAGGAGTTAAATGCGGTCATCTCAGGGAGGAGGAAAAAAACTGGCTTTGGCTAATCTTTGAAATTCTGAAGTTATTTAAAAACGAATTCACGAAATATTTATAATACTCGTGTATCACACTTATTTGCATCTGAATTTACAAAAAAATTTAACATTTTATTGTAAACATAGGAGTTAAATGCGGTCATCTCAGGGAGGAGGAAAAAAACTGGCTTTGGCTAATCTTTGAAATTCTGAAGTTATTTGAAAACGAATTCACGAAATATTTCTAACACTCGTGTATTACATCTAATAGCATCGGAAATTATAAAAAGAATTAGGTTTTATTTGTAAACATAGGAGTTAAATGCGGTCATCTCAGGGAGGAGGAAAAAAACTGGCTTTGGCTAATCTTTGAAATTCTGAAGTTATTTAAAAACGAATTCACGAAATATTTATAATACTCGTGTATCACACTTATTTGCATCTGAATTTACAAAAAAATTTAACATTTTATTGTAAACATAGGAGTTAAATTCGGTCATCTCAGGGAGGAGGAAAAAAACTGGCTTTGGCTAATCTTTGAAATTCTGAAGTTATTTGAAAACGAATTCACGAAATATTTCTAACACTCATGTATTACATCTAATAGCATCGGAAATTATAAAAAAAATTAGGTTTTATTTGTAAACATAGGAGTTAAATGCGGTCATCTCAGGGAGGAGGAAAAAAACTGGCTTTGGCTAATCTTTGAAATTCTGAAGTTATTTGAAAACGAATTCACGAAATATTTCTAACACTCGTGTATTACATCTAATAGCATCGTAAATTATAAAAAAAATTAGGTTTTATTTGTAAACATAGGAGTTAAATGCGGTCATCTCAGGGAGGAGGAAAAAAACTGGCTTTGGCTAATCTTTGAAATTCTGAAGTTATTTGAAAACGAATTCACGAAATATTTCTAACACTCGTGTATTACATCTAATAGCATCGTAAATTATAAAAAAAATTAGGTTTTATTTGTAAACATAGGAGTTAAATGCGGTCATTTCAGGGAGGAGGAAAAAAACTGGCTTTGGCTAATCTTTGAAATTCTGAAGTTATTTAAAAACGAATTCACGAAATATTTATAATACTCGTGTATTACATCTAATAGCATCGGAAATTATAAAAAAAATTAGGTTTTACTTGTAAACATTGGAGTTAAATGCGGTCATCTCAGGGAGGAGGAAAAAAACTGGCTTTGGCTAATCTTTGAAATTCTGAAGTTATTTGAAAACGAATTCACGAAATATTTCTAACACTCGTGTATTACATCTAATAGCATCGGAAATTATAAAAAAAATTAGGTTTTACTTGTAAACATAGGAGTTAAATGCGGTCATCTCAGGGAGGAGGAAAAAAACTGGCTTTGGCTAATCTTTGAAATTCTGAAGTTATTTAAAAACGAATTCACGAAATATTTATAATACTCGTGTATCACACTTATTTGCATCTGAATTTACAAAAAAATTTAACATTTTATTGTAAACATAGGAGTTAAATTCGGTCATCTCAGGGAGGAGGAAAAAAACTGGCTTTGGCTAATCTTTGAAATTCTGAAGTTATTTGAAAACGAATTCACGAAATATTTCTAACACTCATGTATTACATCTAATAGCATCGGAAATTATAAAAAAAATTAGGTTTTATTTGTAAACATAGGAGTTAAATGCGGTCATCTCAGGGAGGAGGAAAAAAACTGGCTTTGGCTAATCTTTGAAATTCTGAAGTTATTTAAAAACGAATTCACGAAATATTTATAATACTCGTGTATTACATCTAATAGCATCGGAAATTATAAAAAAAATTAGGTTTTACTTGTAAACATTGGAGTTAAATGCGGTCATCTCAGGGAGGAGGAAAAAAACTGGCTTTGGCTAATCTTTGAAATTCTGAAGTTATTTGAAAACGAATTCACGAAATATTTCTAACACTCGTGTATTACATCTAATAGCATCTGAATTTACAAAAAAATTTAACATTTTATTATAAACATAGGAGTTAAATTCGGTCATCTCAGGGAGGAGGAAAAAAACTGGCTTTGGCTAATCTTTGAAATTCTGAAGTTATTTGAAAACGAATTCACGAAATATTTCTAACACTCGTGTATTACATCTAATAGCATCGGAAATTATAAAAAAAATTAGGTTTTACTTGTAAACATTGGAGTTAAATGCGGTCATCTCAGGGAGGAGGAAAAAAACTGGCTTTGGCTAATCTTTGAAATTCTGAAGTTATTTGAAAACGAATTCACGAAATATTTCTAACACTCGTGTATTACATCTAATAGCATCGTAAATTATAAAAAAAATTAGGTTTTATTTGTAAACATAGGAGTTAAATGCGGTCATTTCAGGGAGGAGGAAAAAAACTGGCTTTGGCTAATCTTTGAAATTCTGAAGTTATTTAAAAACGAATTCACGAAATATTTATAATACTCGTGTATTACATCTAATAGCATCGGAAATTATAAAAAAAATTAGGTTTTACTTGTAAACATTGGAGTTAAATGCGGTCATCTCAGGGAGGAGGAAAAAAACTGGCTTTGGCTAATCTTTGAAATTCTGAAGTTATTTGAAAACGAATTCACGAAATATTTCTAACACTCGTGTATTACATCTAATAGCATCGGAAATTATAAAAAAAATTAGGTTTTACTTGTAAACATAGGAGTTAAATGCGGTCATCTCAGGGAGGAGGAAAAAAACTGGCTTTGGCTAATCTTTGAAATTCTGAAGTTATTTAAAAACGAATTCACGAAATATTTATAATACTCGTGTATCACACTTATTTGCATCTGAATTTACAAAAAAATTTAACATTTTATTGTAAACATAGGAGTTAAATGCGGTCATCTCAGGGAGGAGGAAAAAAACTGGCTTTGGCTAATCTTTGAAATTCTGAAGTTATTTGAAAACGAATTCACGAAATATTTCTAACACTCGTGTATTACATCTAATAGCATCGGAAATTATAAAAAGAATTAGGTTTTATTTGTAAACATAGGAGTTAAATGCGGTCATCTCAGGGAGGAGGAAAAAAACTGGCTTTGGCTAAACTTTGAAATTCTGAAGTTATTTAAAAACGAATTCACGAAATATTTATAATACTCGTGTATCACACTTATTTGCATCTGAATTTACAAAAAAATTTAACATTTTATTGTAAACATAGGAGTTAAATTCGGTCATCTCAGGGAGGAGGAAAAAAACTGGCTTTGGCTAATCTTTGAAATTCTGAAGTTATTTGAAAACGAATTCACGAAATATTTCTAACACTCATGTATTACATCTAATAGCATCGGAAATTATAAAAAAAATTAGGTTTTATTTGTAAACATAGGAGTTAAATGCGGTCATCTCAGGGAGGAGGAAAAAAACTGGCTTTGGCTAATCTTTGAAATTCTGAAGTTATTTGAAAACGAATTCACGAAATATTTCTAACACTCGTGTATTACATCTAATAGCATCGTAAATTATAAAAAAAATTAGGTTTTATTTGTAAACATAGGAGTTAAATGCGGTCATCTCAGGGAGGAGGAAAAAAACTGGCTTTGGCTAATCTTTGAAATTCTGAAGTTATTTGAAAACGAATTCACGAAATATTTCTAACACTCGTGTATTACATCTAATAGCATCGTAAATTATAAAAAAAATTAGGTTTTATTTGTAAACATAGGAGTTAAATGCGGTCATTTCAGGGAGGAGGAAAAAAACTGGCTTTGGCTAATCTTTGAAATTCTGAAGTTATTTAAAAACGAATTCACGAAATATTTATAATACTCGTGTATTACATCTAATAGCATCGGAAATTATAAAAAAAATTAGGTTTTACTTGTAAACATTGGAGTTAAATGCGGTCATCTCAGGGAGGAGGAAAAAAACTGGCTTTGGCTAATCTTTGAAATTCTGAAGTTATTTGAAAACGAATTCACGAAATATTTCTAACACTCGTGTATTACATCTAATAGCATCGGAAATTATAAAAAAAATTAGGTTTTACTTGTAAACATAGGAGTTAAATGCGGTCATCTCAGGGAGGAGGAAAAAAACTGGCTTTGGCTAATCTTTGAAATTCTGAAGTTATTTAAAAACGAATTCACGAAATATTTATAATACTCGTGTATCACACCTATTTGCATCTGAATTTACAAAAAAATTTAACATTTTATTGTAAACATAGGAGTTAAATTCGGTCATCTCAGGGAGGAGGAAAAAAACTGGCTTTGGCTAATCTTTGAAATTCTGAAGTTATTTGAAAACGAATTCACGAAATATTTCTAACACTCGTGTATTACATCTAATAGCATCGGAAATTATAAAAAAAATTAGGTTTTACTTGTAAACATAGGAGTTAAATGCGGTCATCTCAGGGAGGAGGAAAAAAACTGGCTTTGGCTAATCTTTGAAATTCTGAAGTTATTTAAAAACGAATTCACGAAATATTTATAATACTCGTGTATCACACTTATTTGCATCTGAATTTACAAAAAAATTTAACATTTTATTGTAAACATAGGAGTTAAATGCGGTCATCTCAGGGAGGAGGAAAAAAACTGGCTTTGGCTAATCTTTGAAATTCTGAAGTTATTTGAAAACGAATTCACGAAATATTTCTAACACTCGTGTATTACATCTAATAGCATCGGAAATTATAAAAAGAATTAGGTTTTATTTGTAAACATAGGAGTTAAATGCGGTCATCTCAGGGAGGAGGAAAAAAACTGGCTTTGGCTAAACTTTGAAATTCTGAAGTTATTTAAAAACGAATTCACGAAATATTTATAATACTCGTGTATCACACTTATTTGCATCTGAATTTACAAAAAAATTTAACATTTTATTGTAAACATAGGAGTTAAATTCGGTCATCTCAGGGAGGAGGAAAAAAACTGGCTTTGGCTAATCTTTGAAATTCTGAAGTTATTTGAAAACGAATTCACGAAATATTTCTAACACTCATGTATTACATCTAATAGCATCGGAAATTATAAAAAAAATTAGGTTTTATTTGTAAACATAGGAGTTAAATGCGGTCATCTCAGGGAGGAGGAAAAAAACTGGCTTTGGCTAATCTTTGAAATTCTGAAGTTATTTGAAAACGAATTCACGAAATATTTCTAACACTCGTGTATTACATCTAATAGCATCGTAAATTATAAAAAAAATTAGGTTTTATTTGTAAACATAGGAGTTAAATGCGGTCATCTCAGGGAGGAGGAAAAAAACTGGCTTTGGCTAATCTTTGAAATTCTGAAGTTATTTGAAAACGAATTCACGAAATATTTCTAACACTCGTGTATTACATCTAATAGCATCGTAAATTATAAAAAAAATTAGGTTTTATTTGTAAACATAGGAGTTAAATGCGGTCATTTCAGGGAGGAGGAAAAAAACTGGCTTTGGCTAATCTTTGAAATTCTGAAGTTATTTAAAAACGAATTCACGAAATATTTATAATACTCGTGTATTACATCTAATAGCATCGGAAATTATAAAAAAAATTAGGTTTTACTTGTAAACATTGGAGTTAAATGCGGTCATCTCAGGGAGGAGGAAAAAAACTGGCTTTGGCTAATCTTTGAAATTCTGAAGTTATTTGAAAACGAATTCACGAAATATTTCTAACACTCGTGTATTACATCTAATAGCATCGGAAATTATAAAAAAAATTAGGTTTTACTTGTAAACATAGGAGTTAAATGCGGTCATCTCAGGGAGGAGGAAAAAAACTGGCTTTGGCTAATCTTTGAAATTCTGAAGTTATTTAAAAACGAATTCACGAAATATTTATAATACTCGTGTATCACACTTATTTGCATCTGAATTTACAAAAAAATTTAACATTTTATTGTAAACATAGGAGTTAAATTCGGTCATCTCAGGGAGGAGGAAAAAAACTGGCTTTGGCTAATCTTTGAAATTCTGAAGTTATTTGAAAACGAATTCACGAAATATTTCTAACACTCATGTATTACATCTAATAGCATCGGAAATTATAAAAAAAATTAGGTTTTATTTGTAAACATAGGAGTTAAATGCGGTCATCTCAGGGAGGAGGAAAAAAACTGGCTTTGGCTAATCTTTGAAATTCTGAAGTTATTTAAAAACGAATTCACGAAATATTTATAATACTCGTGTATTACATCTAATAGCATCGGAAATTATAAAAAAAATTAGGTTTTACTTGTAAACATTGGAGTTAAATGCGGTCATCTCAGGGAGGAGGAAAAAAACTGGCTTTGGCTAATCTTTGAAATTCTGAAGTTATTTGAAAACGAATTCACGAAATATTTCTAACACTCATGTATTACATCTAATAGCATCGGAAATTATAAAAAAAATTAGGTTTTATTTGTAAACATAGGAGTTAAATGCGGTCATCTCAGGGAGGAGGAAAAAAACTGGCTTTGGCTAATCTTTGAAATTCTGAAGTTATTTAAAAACGAATTCACGAAATATTTATAATACTCGTGTATTACATCTAATAGCATCGGAAATTATAAAAAAAATTAGGTTTTACTTGTAAACATTGGAGTTAAATGCGGTCATCTCAGGGAGGAGGAAAAAAACTGGCTTTGGCTAATCTTTGAAATTCTGAAGTTATTTGAAAACGAATTCACGAAATATTTCTAACACTCGTGTATTACATCTAATAGCATCTGAATTTACAAAAAAATTTAACATTTTATTATAAACATAGGAGTTAAATTCGGTCATCTCAGGGAGGAGGAAAAAAACTGGCTTTGGCTAATCTTTGAAATTCTGAAGTTATTTGAAAACGAATTCACGAAATATTTCTAACACTCGTGTATTACATCTAATAGCATCGGAAATTATAAAAAAAATTAGGTTTTACTTGTAAACATTGGAGTTAAATGCGGTCATGTCAGGGAGGAGGAAAAAAACTGGCTTTGGCTAATCTTTGAAATTCTGAAGTTATTTGAAAACGAATTCACGAAATATTTCTAACACTCGTGTATTACATCTAATAGCATCGTAAATTATAAAAAAAATTAGGTTTTATTTGTAAACATAGGAGTTAAATGCGGTCATTTCAGGGAGGAGGAAAAAAACTGGCTTTGGCTAATCTTTGAAATTCTGAAGTTATTTAAAAACGAATTCACGAAATATTTATAATACTCGTGTATTACATCTAATAGCATCGGAAATTATAAAAAAAATTAGGTTTTACTTGTAAACATTGGAGTTAAATGCGGTCATCTCAGGGAGGAGGAAAAAAACTGGCTTTGGCTAATCTTTGAAATTCTGAAGTTATTTGAAAACGAATTCACGAAATATTTCTAACACTCGTGTATTACATCTAATAGCATCGGAAATTATAAAAAAAATTAGGTTTTACTTGTAAACATAGGAGTTAAATGCGGTCATCTCAGGGAGGAGGAAAAAAACTGGCTTTGGCTAATCTTTGAAATTCTGAAGTTATTTAAAAACGAATTCACGAAATATTTATAATACTCGTGTATCACACTTATTTGCATCTGAATTTACAAAAAAATTTAACATTTTATTGTAAACATAGGAGTTAAATGCGGTCATCTCAGGGAGGAGGAAAAAAACTGGCTTTGGCTAATCTTTGAAATTCTGAAGTTATTTGAAAACGAATTCACGAAATATTTCTAACACTCGTGTATTACATCTAATAGCATCGGAAATTATAAAAAGAATTAGGTTTTATTTGTAAACATAGGAGTTAAATGCGGTCATCTCAGGGAGGAGGAAAAAAACTGGCTTTGGCTAAACTTTGAAATTCTGAAGTTATTTAAAAACGAATTCACGAAATATTTATAATACTCGTGTATCACACTTATTTGCATCTGAATTTACAAAAAAATTTAACATTTTATTGTAAACATAGGAGTTAAATTCGGTCATCTCAGGGAGGAGGAAAAAAACTGGCTTTGGCTAATCTTTGAAATTCTGAAGTTATTTGAAAACGAATTCACGAAATATTTCTAACACTCATGTATTACATCTAATAGCATCGGAAATTATAAAAAAAATTAGGTTTTATTTGTAAACATAGGAGTTAAATGCGGTCATCTCAGGGAGGAGGAAAAAAACTGGCTTTGGCTAATCTTTGAAATTCTGAAGTTATTTGAAAACGAATTCACGAAATATTTCTAACACTCGTGTATTACATCTAATAGCATCGTAAATTATAAAAAAAATTAGGTTTTATTTGTAAACATAGGAGTTAAATGCGGTCATCTCAGGGAGGAGGAAAAAAACTGGCTTTGGCTAATCTTTGAAATTCTGAAGTTATTTGAAAACGAATTCACGAAATATTTCTAACACTCGTGTATTACATCTAATAGCATCGTAAATTATAAAAAAAATTAGGTTTTATTTGTAAACATAGGAGTTAAATGCGGTCATTTCAGGGAGGAGGAAAAAAACTGGCTTTGGCTAATCTTTGAAATTCTGAAGTTATTTAAAAACGAATTCACGAAATATTTATAATACTCGTGTATTACATCTAATAGCATCGGAAATTATAAAAAAAATTAGGTTTTACTTGTAAACATTGGAGTTAAATGCGGTCATCTCAGGGAGGAGGAAAAAAACTGGCTTTGGCTAATCTTTGAAATTCTGAAGTTATTTGAAAACGAATTCACGAAATATTTCTAACACTCGTGTATTACATCTAATAGCATCGGAAATTATAAAAAAAATTAGGTTTTACTTGTAAACATAGGAGTTAAATGCGGTCATCTCAGGGAGGAGGAAAAAAACTGGCTTTGGCTAATCTTTGAAATTCTGAAGTTATTTAAAAACGAATTCACGAAATATTTATAATACTCGTGTATCACACTTATTTGCATCTGAATTTACAAAAAAATTTAACATTTTATTGTAAACATAGGAGTTAAATTCGGTCATCTCAGGGAGGAGGAAAAAAACTGGCTTTGGCTAATCTTTGAAATTCTGAAGTTATTTGAAAACGAATTCACGAAATATTTCTAACACTCATGTATTACATCTAATAGCATCGGAAATTATAAAAAAAATTAGGTTTTATTTGTAAACATAGGAGTTAAATGCGGTCATCTCAGGGAGGAGGAAAAAAACTGGCTTTGGCTAATCTTTGAAATTCTGAAGTTATTTAAAAACGAATTCACGAAATATTTATAATACTCGTGTATTACATCTAATAGCATCGGAAATTATAAAAAAAATTAGGTTTTACTTGTAAACATTGGAGTTAAATGCGGTCATCTCAGGGAGGAGGAAAAAAACTGGCTTTGGCTAATCTTTGAAATTCTGAAGTTATTTGAAAACGAATTCACGAAATATTTCTAACACTCGTGTATTACATCTAATAGCATCGGAAATTATAAAAAAAATTAGGTTTTACTTGTAAACATAGGAGTTAAATGCGGTCATCTCAGGGAGGAGGAAAAAAACTGGCTTTGGCTAATCTTTGAAATTCTGAAGTTATTTAAAAACGAATTCACGAAATATTTATAATACTCGTGTATCACACTTATTTGCATCTGAATTTACAAAAAAATTTAACATTTTATTGTAAACATAGGAGTTAAATTCGGTCATCTCAGGGAGGAGGAAAAAAACTGGCTTTGGCTAATCTTTGAAATTCTGAAGTTATTTGAAAACGAATTCACGAAATATTTCTAACACTCATGTATTACATCTAATAGCATCGGAAATTATAAAAAAAATTAGGTTTTATTTGTAAACATAGGAGTTAAATGCGGTCATCTCAGGGAGGAGGAAAAAAACTGGCTTTGGCTAATCTTTGAAATTCTGAAGTTATTTAAAAACGAATTCACGAAATATTTATAATACTCGTGTATTACATCTAATAGCATCGGAAATTATAAAAAAAATTAGGTTTTACTTGTAAACATTGGAGTTAAATGCGGTCATCTCAGGGAGGAGGAAAAAAACTGGCTTTGGCTAATCTTTGAAATTCTGAAGTTATTTGAAAACGAATTCACGAAATATTTCTAACACTCGTGTATTACATCTAATAGCATCTGAATTTACAAAAAAATTTAACATTTTATTATAAACATAGGAGTTAAATTCGGTCATCTCAGGGAGGAGGAAAAAAACTGGCTTTGGCTAATCTTTGAAATTCTGAAGTTATTTGAAAACGAATTCACGAAATATTTCTAACACTCGTGTATTACATCTAATAGCATCGGAAATTATAAAAAAAATTAGGTTTTACTTGTAAACATTGGAGTTAAATGCGGTCATGTCAGGGAGGAGGAAAAAAACTGGCTTTGGCTAATCTTTGAAATTCTGAAGTTATTTAAAAACGAATTCACGAAATATTTATAATACTCGTGTATCACACTTATTTGCATCTGAATTTACAAAAAAATTTAACATTTTATTGTAAACATAGGAGTTAAATTCGGTCATCTCAGGGAGGAGGAAAAAAACTGGCTTTGGCTAATCTTTGAAATTCTGAAGTTATTTGAAAACGAATTCACGAAATATTTCTAACACTCATGTATTACATCTAATAGCATCGGAAATTATAAAAAAAATTAGGTTTTATTTGTAAACATAGGAGTTAAATGCGGTCATCTCAGGGAGGAGGAAAAAAACTGGCTTTGGCTAATCTTTGAAATTCTGAAGTTATTTAAAAACGAATTCACGAAATATTTATAATACTCGTGTATTACATCTAATAGCATCGGAAATTATAAAAAAAATTAGGTTTTACTTGTAAACATTGGAGTTAAATGCGGTCATCTCAGGGAGGAGGAAAAAAACTGGCTTTGGCTAATCTTTGAAATTCTGAAGTTATTTGAAAACGAATTCACGAAATATTTCTAACACTCGTGTATTACATCTAATAGCATCGGAAATTATAAAAAAAATTAGGTTTTACTTGTAAACATAGGAGTTAAATGCGGTCATCTCAGGGAGGAGGAAAAAAACTGGCTTTGGCTAATCTTTGAAATTCTGAAGTTATTTAAAAACGAATTCACGAAATATTTATAATACTCGTGTATTACATCTAATAGCATCGGAAATTATAAAAAAAATTAGGTTTTACTTGTAAACATTGGAGTTAAATGCGGTCATCTCAGGGAGGAGGAAAAAAACTGGCTTTGGCTAATCTTTGAAATTCTGAAGTTATTTAAAAACGAATTCACGAAATATTTATAATACTCGTGTATCACACTTATTTGCATCTGAATTTACAAAAAAATTTAACATTTTATTGTAAACATAGGAGTTAAATTCGGTCATCTCAGGGAGGAGGAAAAAAACTGGCTTTGGCTAATCTTTGAAATTCTGAAGTTATTTGAAAACGAATTCACGAAATATTTCTAACACTCGTGTATTACATCTAATAGCATCGGAAATTATAAAAAAAATTAGGTTTTACTTGTAAACATAGGAGTTAAATGCGGTCATCTCAGGGAGGAGGAAAAAAACTGGCTTTGGCTAATCTTTGAAATTCTGAAGTTATTTAAAAACGAATTCACGAAATATTTATAATACTCGTGTATCACACTTATTTGCATCTGAATTTACAAAAAAATTTAACATTTTATTGTAAACATAGGAGTTAAATGCGGTCATCTCAGGGAGGAGGAAAAAAACTGGCTTTGGCTAATCTTTGAAATTCTGAAGTTATTTGAAAACGAATTCACGAAATATTTCTAACACTCGTGTATTACATCTAATAGCATCGGAAATTATAAAAAGAATTAGGTTTTATTTGTAAACATAGGAGTTAAATGCGGTCATCTCAGGGAGGAGGAAAAAAACTGGCTTTGGCTAAACTTTGAAATTCTGAAGTTATTTAAAAACGAATTCACGAAATATTTATAATACTCGTGTATCACACTTATTTGCATCTGAATTTACAAAAAAATTTAACATTTTATTGTAAACATAGGAGTTAAATTCGGTCATCTCAGGGAGGAGGAAAAAAACTGGCTTTGGCTAATCTTTGAAATTCTGAAGTTATTTGAAAACGAATTCACGAAATATTTCTAACACTCATGTATTACATCTAATAGCATCGGAAATTATAAAAAAAATTAGGTTTTATTTGTAAACATAGGAGTTAAATGCGGTCATCTCAGGGAGGAGGAAAAAAACTGGCTTTGGCTAATCTTTGAAATTCTGAAGTTATTTGAAAACGAATTCACGAAATATTTCTAACACTCGTGTATTACATCTAATAGCATCGTAAATTATAAAAAAAATTAGGTTTTATTTGTAAACATAGGAGTTAAATGCGGTCATCTCAGGGAGGAGGAAAAAAACTGGCTTTGGCTAATCTTTGAAATTCTGAAGTTATTTGAAAACGAATTCACGAAATATTTCTAACACTCGTGTATTACATCTAATAGCATCGTAAATTATAAAAAAAATTAGGTTTTATTTGTAAACATAGGAGTTAAATGCGGTCATTTCAGGGAGGAGGAAAAAAACTGGCTTTGGCTAATCTTTGAAATTCTGAAGTTATTTAAAAACGAATTCACGAAATATTTATAATACTCGTGTATTACATCTAATAGCATCGGAAATTATAAAAAAAATTAGGTTTTACTTGTAAACATTGGAGTTAAATGCGGTCATCTCAGGGAGGAGGAAAAAAACTGGCTTTGGCTAATCTTTGAAATTCTGAAGTTATTTGAAAACGAATTCACGAAATATTTCTAACACTCGTGTATTACATCTAATAGCATCGGAAATTATAAAAAAAATTAGGTTTTACTTGTAAACATAGGAGTTAAATGCGGTCATCTCAGGGAGGAGGAAAAAAACTGGCTTTGGCTAATCTTTGAAATTCTGAAGTTATTTAAAAACGAATTCACGAAATATTTATAATACTCGTGTATCACACTTATTTGCATCTGAATTTACAAAAAAATTTAACATTTTATTGTAAACATAGGAGTTAAATTCGGTCATCTCAGGGAGGAGGAAAAAAACTGGCTTTGGCTAATCTTTGAAATTCTGAAGTTATTTGAAAACGAATTCACGAAATATTTCTAACACTCATGTATTACATCTAATAGCATCGGAAATTATAAAAAAAATTAGGTTTTATTTGTAAACATAGGAGTTAAATGCGGTCATCTCAGGGAGGAGGAAAAAAACTGGCTTTGGCTAATCTTTGAAATTCTGAAGTTATTTAAAAACGAATTCACGAAATATTTATAATACTCGTGTATTACATCTAATAGCATCGGAAATTATAAAAAAAATTAGGTTTTACTTGTAAACATTGGAGTTAAATGCGGTCATCTCAGGGAGGAGGAAAAAAACTGGCTTTGGCTAATCTTTGAAATTCTGAAGTTATTTGAAAACGAATTCACGAAATATTTCTAACACTCGTGTATTACATCTAATAGCATCTGAATTTACAAAAAAATTTAACATTTTATTATAAACATAGGAGTTAAATTCGGTCATCTCAGGGAGGAGGAAAAAAACTGGCTTTGGCTAATCTTTGAAATTCTGAAGTTATTTGAAAACGAATTCACGAAATATTTCTAACACTCGTGTATTACATCTAATAGCATCGGAAATTATAAAAAAAATTAGGTTTTACTTGTAAACATTGGAGTTAAATGCGGTCATGTCAGGGAGGAGGAAAAAAACTGGCTTTGGCTAATCTTTGAAATTCTGAAGTTATTTGAAAACGAATTCACGAAATATTTCTAACACTCGTGTATTACATCTAATAGCATCGTAAATTATAAAAAAAATTAGGTTTTATTTGTAAACATAGGAGTTAAATGCGGTCATTTCAGGGAGGAGGAAAAAAACTGGCTTTGGCTAATCTTTGAAATTCTGAAGTTATTTAAAAACGAATTCACGAAATATTTATAATACTCGTGTATTACATCTAATAGCATCGGAAATTATAAAAAAAATTAGGTTTTACTTGTAAACATTGGAGTTAAATGCGGTCATCTCAGGGAGGAGGAAAAAAACTGGCTTTGGCTAATCTTTGAAATTCTGAAGTTATTTGAAAACGAATTCACGAAATATTTCTAACACTCGTGTATTACATCTAATAGCATCGGAAATTATAAAAAAAATTAGGTTTTACTTGTAAACATAGGAGTTAAATGCGGTCATCTCAGGGAGGAGGAAAAAAACTGGCTTTGGCTAATCTTTGAAATTCTGAAGTTATTTAAAAACGAATTCACGAAATATTTATAATACTCGTGTATCACACTTATTTGCATCTGAATTTACAAAAAAATTTAACATTTTATTGTAAACATAGGAGTTAAATGCGGTCATCTCAGGGAGGAGGAAAAAAACTGGCTTTGGCTAATCTTTGAAATTCTGAAGCTATTTGAAAACGAATTCACGAAATATTTCTAACACTCGTGTATTACATCTAATAGCATCGGAAATTATAAAAAGAATTAGGTTTTATTTGTAAACATAGGAGTTAAATGCGGTCATCTCAGGGAGGAGGAAAAAAACTGGCTTTGGCTAAACTTTGAAATTCTGAAGTTATTTAAAAACGAATTCACGAAATATTTATAATACTCGTGTATCACACTTATTTGCATCTGAATTTACAAAAAAATTTAACATTTTATTGTAAACATAGGAGTTAAATTCGGTCATCTCAGGGAGGAGGAAAAAAACTGGCTTTGGCTAATCTTTGAAATTCTGAAGTTATTTGAAAACGAATTCACGAAATATTTCTAACACTCATGTATTACATCTAATAGCATCGGAAATTATAAAAAAAATTAGGTTTTATTTGTAAACATAGGAGTTAAATGCGGTCATCTCAGGGAGGAGGAAAAAAACTGGCTTTGGCTAATCTTTGAAATTCTGAAGTTATTTAAAAACGAATTCACGAAATATTTATAATACTCGTGTATTACATCTAATAGCATCGGAAATTATAAAAAAAATTAGGTTTTACTTGTAAACATTGGAGTTAAATGCGGTCATCTCAGGGAGGAGGAAAAAAACTGGCTTTGGCTAATCTTTGAAATTCTGAAGTTATTTGAAAACGAATTCACGAAATATTTCTAACACTCGTGTATTACATCTAATAGCATCGGAAATTATAAAAAAAATTAGGTTTTACTTGTAAACATAGGAGTTAAATGCGGTCATCTCAGGGAGGAGGAAAAAAACTGGCTTTGGCTAATCTTTGAAATTCTGAAGTTATTTAAAAACGAATTCACGAAATATTTATAATACTCGTGTATTACATCTAATAGCATCGGAAATTATAAAAAAAATTAGGTTTTACTTGTAAACATTGGAGTTAAATGCGGTCATCTCAGGGAGGAGGAAAAAAACTGGCTTTGGCTAATCTTTGAAATTCTGAAGTTATTTAAAAACGAATTCACGAAATATTTATAATACTCGTGTATCACACTTATTTGCATCTGAATTTACAAAAAAATTTAACATTTTATTGTAAACATAGGAGTTAAATTCGGTCATCTCAGGGAGGAGGAAAAAAACTGGCTTTGGCTAATCTTTGAAATTCTGAAGTTATTTGAAAACGAATTCACGAAATATTTCTAACACTCGTGTATTACATCTAATAGCATCGGAAATTATAAAAAAAATTAGGTTTTACTTGTAAACATAGGAGTTAAATGCGGTCATCTCAGGGAGGAGGAAAAAAACTGGCTTTGGCTAATCTTTGAAATTCTGAAGTTATTTAAAAACGAATTCACGAAATATTTATAATACTCGTGTATCACACTTATTTGCATCTGAATTTACAAAAAAATTTAACATTTTATTGTAAACATAGGAGTTAAATGCGGTCATCTCAGGGAGGAGGAAAAAAACTGGCTTTGGCTAATCTTTGAAATTCTGAAGTTATTTGAAAACGAATTCACGAAATATTTCTAACACTCGTGTATTACATCTAATAGCATCGGAAATTATAAAAAGAATTAGGTTTTATTTGTAAACATAGGAGTTAAATGCGGTCATCTCAGGGAGGAGGAAAAAAACTGGCTTTGGCTAAACTTTGAAATTCTGAAGTTATTTAAAAACGAATTCACGAAATATTTATAATACTCGTGTATCACACTTATTTGCATCTGAATTTACAAAAAAATTTAACATTTTATTGTAAACATAGGAGTTAAATTCGGTCATCTCAGGGAGGAGGAAAAAAACTGGCTTTGGCTAATCTTTGAAATTCTGAAGTTATTTGAAAACGAATTCACGAAATATTTCTAACACTCATGTATTACATCTAATAGCATCGGAAATTATAAAAAAAATTAGGTTTTATTTGTAAACATAGGAGTTAAATGCGGTCATCTCAGGGAGGAGGAAAAAAACTGGCTTTGGCTAATCTTTGAAATTCTGAAGTTATTTGAAAACGAATTCACGAAATATTTCTAACACTCGTGTATTACATCTAATAGCATCGTAAATTATAAAAAAAATTAGGTTTTATTTGTAAACATAGGAGTTAAATGCGGTCATCTCAGGGAGGAGGAAAAAAACTGGCTTTGGCTAATCTTTGAAATTCTGAAGTTATTTGAAAACGAATTCACGAAATATTTCTAACACTCGTGTATTACATCTAATAGCATCGTAAATTATAAAAAAAATTAGGTTTTATTTGTAAACATAGGAGTTAAATGCGGTCATTTCAGGGAGGAGGAAAAAAACTGGCTTTGGCTAATCTTTGAAATTCTGAAGTTATTTAAAAACGAATTCACGAAATATTTATAATACTCGTGTATTACATCTAATAGCATCGGAAATTATAAAAAAAATTAGGTTTTACTTGTAAACATTGGAGTTAAATGCGGTCATCTCAGGGAGGAGGAAAAAAACTGGCTTTGGCTAATCTTTGAAATTCTGAAGTTATTTGAAAACGAATTCACGAAATATTTCTAACACTCGTGTATTACATCTAATAGCATCGGAAATTATAAAAAAAATTAGGTTTTACTTGTAAACATAGGAGTTAAATGCGGTCATCTCAGGGAGGAGGAAAAAAACTGGCTTTGGCTAATCTTTGAAATTCTGAAGTTATTTAAAAACGAATTCACGAAATATTTATAATACTCGTGTATCACACTTATTTGCATCTGAATTTACAAAAAAATTTAACATTTTATTGTAAACATAGGAGTTAAATTCGGTCATCTCAGGGAGGAGGAAAAAAACTGGCTTTGGCTAATCTTTGAAATTCTGAAGTTATTTGAAAACGAATTCACGAAATATTTCTAACACTCATGTATTACATCTAATAGCATCGGAAATTATAAAAAAAATTAGGTTTTATTAGTAAACATAGGAGTTAAATGCGGTCATCTCAGGGAGGAGGAAAAAAACTGGCTTTGGCTAATCTTTGAAATTCTGAAGTTATTTAAAAACGAATTCACGAAATATTTATAATACTCGTGTATTACATCTAATAGCATCGGAAATTATAAAAAAAATTAGGTTTTACTTGTAAACATTGGAGTTAAATGCGGTCATCTCAGGGAGGAGGAAAAAAACTGGCTTTGGCTAATCTTTGAAATTCTGAAGTTATTTGAAAACGAATTCACGAAATATTTCTAACACTCGTGTATTACATCTAATAGCATCTGAATTTACAAAAAAATTTAACATTTTATTATAAACATAGGAGTTAAATTCGGTCATCTCAGGGAGGAGGAAAAAAACTGGCTTTGGCTAATCTTTGAAATTCTGAAGTTATTTGAAAACGAATTCACGAAATATTTCTAACACTCGTGTATTACATCTAATAGCATCGGAAATTATAAAAAAAATTAGGTTTTACTTGTAAACATTGGAGTTAAATGCGGTCATGTCAGGGAGGAGGAAAAAAACTGGCTTTGGCTAATCTTTGAAATTCTGAAGTTATTTGAAAACGAATTCACGAAATATTTCTAACACTCGTGTATTACATCTAATAGCATCGTAAATTATAAAAAAAATTAGGTTTTATTTGTAAACATAGGAGTTAAATGCGGTCATTTCAGGGAGGAGGAAAAAAACTGGCTTTGGCTAATCTTTGAAATTCTGAAGTTATTTAAAAACGAATTCACGAAATATTTATAATACTCGTGTATTACATCTAATAGCATCGGAAATTATAAAAAAAATTAGGTTTTACTTGTAAACATTGGAGTTAAATGCGGTCATCTCAGGGAGGAGGAAAAAAACTGGCTTTGGCTAATCTTTGAAATTCTGAAGTTATTTGAAAACGAATTCACGAAATATTTCTAACACTCGTGTATTACATCTAATAGCATCGGAAATTATAAAAAAAATTAGGTTTTACTTGTAAACATAGGAGTTAAATGCGGTCATCTCAGGGAGGAGGAAAAAAACTGGCTTTGGCTAATCTTTGAAATTCTGAAGTTATTTAAAAACGAATTCACGAAATATTTATAATACTCGTGTATCACACTTATTTGCATCTGAATTTACAAAAAAATTTAACATTTTATTGTAAACATAGGAGTTAAATGCGGTCATCTCAGGGAGGAGGAAAAAAACTGGCTTTGGCTAATCTTTGAAATTCTGAAGTTATTTGAAAACGAATTCACGAAATATTTCTAACACTCGTGTATTACATCTAATAGCATCGGAAATTATAAAAAGAATTAGGTTTTATTTGTAAACATAGGAGTTAAATGCGGTCATCTCAGGGAGGAGGAAAAAAACTGGCTTTGGCTAAACTTTGAAATTCTGAAGTTATTTAAAAACGAATTCACGAAATATTTATAATACTCGTGTATCACACTTATTTGCATCTGAATTTACAAAAAAATTTAACATTTTATTGTAAACATAGGAGTTAAATTCGGTCATCTCAGGGAGGAGGAAAAAAACTGGCTTTGGCTAATCTTTGAAATTCTGAAGTTATTTGAAAACGAATTCACGAAATATTTCTAACACTCATGTATTACATCTAATAGCATCGGAAATTATAAAAAAAATTAGGTTTTATTTGTAAACATAGGAGTTAAATGCGGTCATCTCAGGGAGGAGGAAAAAAACTGGCTTTGGCTAATCTTTGAAATTCTGAAGTTATTTGAAAACGAATTCACGAAATATTTCTAACACTCGTGTATTACATCTAATAGCATCGTAAATTATAAAAAAAATTAGGTTTTATTTGTAAACATAGGAGTTAAATGCGGTCATCTCAGGGAGGAGGAAAAAAACTGGCTTTGGCTAATCTTTGAAATTCTGAAGTTATTTGAAAACGAATTCACGAAATATTTCTAACACTCGTGTATTACATCTAATAGCATCGTAAATTATAAAAAAAATTAGGTTTTATTTGTAAACATAGGAGTTAAATGCGGTCATTTCAGGGAGGAGGAAAAAAACTGGCTTTGGCTAATCTTTGAAATTCTGAAGTTATTTAAAAACGAATTCACGAAATATTTATAATACTCGTGTATTACATCTAATAGCATCGGAAATTATAAAAAAAATTAGGTTTTACTTGTAAACATTGGAGTTAAATGCGGTCATCTCAGGGAGGAGGAAAAAAACTGGCTTTGGCTAATCTTTGAAATTCTGAAGTTATTTGAAAACGAATTCACGAAATATTTCTAACACTCGTGTATTACATCTAATAGCATCGGAAATTATAAAAAAAATTAGGTTTTACTTGTAAACATAGGAGTTAAATGCGGTCATCTCAGGGAGGAGGAAAAAAACTGGCTTTGGCTAATCTTTGAAATTCTGAAGTTATTTAAAAACGAATTCACGAAATATTTATAATACTCGTGTATCACACTTATTTGCATCTGAATTTACAAAAAAATTTAACATTTTATTGTAAACATAGGAGTTAAATTCGGTCATCTCAGGGAGGAGGAAAAAAACTGGCTTTGGCTAATCTTTGAAATTCTGAAGTTATTTGAAAACGAATTCACGAAATATTTCTAACACTCATGTATTACATCTAATAGCATCGGAAATTATAAAAAAAATTAGGTTTTATTTGTAAACATAGGAGTTAAATGCGGTCATCTCAGGGAGGAGGAAAAAAACTGGCTTTGGCTAATCTTTGAAATTCTGAAGTTATTTAAAAACGAATTCACGAAATATTTATAATACTCGTGTATTACATCTAATAGCATCGGAAATTATAAAAAAAATTAGGTTTTACTTGTAAACATTGGAGTTAAATGCGGTCATCTCAGGGAGGAGGAAAAAAACTGGCTTTGGCTAATCTTTGAAATTCTGAAGTTATTTGAAAACGAATTCACGAAATATTTCTAACACTCGTGTATTACATCTAATAGCATCGGAAATTATAAAAAAAATTAGGTTTTACTTGTAAACATAGGAGTTAAATGCGGTCATCTCAGGGAGGAGGAAAAAAACTGGCTTTGGCTAATCTTTGAAATTCTGAAGTTATTTGAAAACGAATTCACGAAATATTTCTAACACTCGTGTATTACATCTAATAGCATCTGAATTTACAAAAAAATTTAACATTTTATTGTAAACATAGGAGTTAAATTCGGTCATCTCTGGGAGGAGGAAAAAAACTGGCTTTGGCTAATCTTTGAAATTCTGAAGTTATTTAAAAACGAATTCACGAAATATTTATAATACTCGTGTATTACATCTAATAGCATCGGAAATTATAAAAAAAATTAGGTTTTACTTGTAAACATTGGAGTTAAATGCGGTCATCTCAGGGAGGAGGAAAAAAACTGGCTTTGGCTAATCTTTGAAATTCTGAAGTTATTTGAAAACGAATTCACGAAATATTTCTAACACTCGTGTATTACATCTAATAGCATCTGAATTTACAAAAAAATTTAACATTTTATTATAAACATAGGAGTTAAATTCGGTCATCTCAGGGAGGAGGAAAAAAACTGGCTTTGGCTAATCTTTGAAATTCTGAAGTTATTTGAAAACGAATTCACGAAATATTTCTAACACTCGTGTATTACATCTAATAGCATCGGAAATTATAAAAAAAATTAGGTTTTACTTGTAAACATTGGAGTTAAATGCGGTCATCTCAGGGAGGAGGAAAAAAACTGGCTTTGGCTAATCTTTGAAATTCTGAAGTTATTTGAAAACGAATTCACGAAATATTTCTAACACTCGTGTATTACATCTAATAGCATCGTAAATTATAAAAAAAATTAGGTTTTATTTGTAAACATAGGAGTTAAATGCGGTCATTTCAGGGAGGAGGAAAAAAACTGGCTTTGGCTAATCTTTGAAATTCTGAAGTTATTTAAAAACGAATTCACGAAATATTTATAATACTCGTGTATTACATCTAATAGCATCGGAAATTATAAAAAAAATTAGGTTTTACTTGTAAACATTGGAGTTAAATGCGGTCATCTCAGGGAGGAGGAAAAAAACTGGCTTTGGCTAATCTTTGAAATTCTGAAGTTATTTGAAAACGAATTCACGAAATATTTCTAACACTCGTGTATTACATCTAATAGCATCGGAAATTATAAAAAAAATTAGGTTTTACTTGTAAACATAGGAGTTAAATGCGGTCATCTCAGGGAGGAGGAAAAAAACTGGCTTTGGCTAATCTTTGAAATTCTGAAGTTATTTGAAAACGAATTCACGAAATATTTCTAACACTCGTGTATTACATCTAATAGCATCGTAAATTATAAAAAAAATTAGGTTTTATTTGTAAACATAGGAGTTAAATGCGGTCATTTCAGGGAGGAGGAAAAAAACTGGCTTTGGCTAATCTTTGAAATTCTGAAGTTATTTAAAAACGAATTCACGAAATATTTATAATACTCGTGTATTACATCTAATAGCATCGGAAATTATAAAAAAAATTAGGTTTTACTTGTAAACATTGGAGTTAAATGCGGTCATCTCAGGGAGGAGGAAAAAAACTGGCTTTGGCTAATCTTTGAAATTCTGAAGTTATTTGAAAACGAATTCACGAAATATTTCTAACACTCGTGTATTACATCTAATAGCATCTGAATTTACAAAAAAATTTAACATTTTATTATAAACATAGGAGTTAAATTCGGTCATCTCAGGGAGGAGGAAAAAAACTGGCTTTGGCTAATCTTTGAAATTCTGAAGTTATTTGAAAACGAATTCACGAAATATTTCTAACACTCGTGTATTACATCTAATAGCATCGGAAATTATAAAAAAAATTAGGTTTTACTTGTAAACATTGGAGTTAAATGCGGTCATCTCAGGGAGGAGGAAAAAAACTGGCTTTGGCTAATCTTTGAAATTCTGAAGTTATTTGAAAACGAATTCACGAAATATTTCTAACACTCGTGTATTACATCTAATAGCATCGGAAATTATAAAAAGAATTAGGTTTTATTTGTAAACATAGGAGTTAAATGCGGTCATCTCAGGGAGGAGGAAAAAAACTGGCTTTGGCTAAACTTTGAAATTCTGAAGTTATTTAAAAACGAATTCACGAAATATTTATAATACTCGTGTATCACACTTATTTGCATCTGAATTTACAAAAAAATTTAACATTTTATTGTAAACATAGGAGTTAAATTCGGTCATCTCAGGGAGGAGGAAAAAAACTGGCTTTGGCTAATCTTTGAAATTCTGAAGTTATTTGAAAACGAATTCACGAAATATTTCTAACACTCATGTATTACATCTAATAGCATCGGAAATTATAAAAAAAATTAGGTTTTATTTGTAAACATAGGAGTTAAATGCGGTCATCTCAGGGAGGAGGAAAAAAACTGGCTTTGGCTAATCTTTGAAATTCTGAAGTTATTTGAAAACGAATTCACGAAATATTTCTAACACTCGTGTATTACATCTAATAGCATCGTAAATTATAAAAAAAATTAGGTTTTATTTGTAAACATAGGAGTTAAATGCGGTCATCTCAGGGAGGAGGAAAAAAACTGGCTTTGGCTAATCTTTGAAATTCTGAAGTTATTTGAAAACGAATTCACGAAATATTTCTAACACTCGTGTATTACATCTAATAGCATCGTAAATTATAAAAAAAATTAGGTTTTATTTGTAAACATAGGAGTTAAATGCGGTCATTTCAGGGAGGAGGAAAAAAACTGGCTTTGGCTAATCTTTGAAATTCTGAAGTTATTTAAAAACGAATTCACGAAATATTTATAATACTCGTGTATTACATCTAATAGCATCGGAAATTATAAAAAAAATTAGGTTTTACTTGTAAACATTGGAGTTAAATGCGGTCATCTCAGGGAGGAGGAAAAAAACTGGCTTTGGCTAATCTTTGAAATTCTGAAGTTATTTGAAAACGAATTCACGAAATATTTCTAACACTCGTGTATTACATCTAATAGCATCGGAAATTATAAAAAAAATTAGGTTTTACTTGTAAACATAGAAATTAAATGCGGTCATCTCAGGGAGGAGGAAAAAAACTGGCTTTGGCTAATCTTTGAAATTCTGAAGTTATTTAAAAACGAATTCACGAAATATTTATAATACTCGTGTATCACACTTATTTGCATCTGAATTTACAAAAAAATTTAACATTTTATTGTAAACATAGGAGTTAAATTCGGTCATCTCAGGGAGGAGGAAAAAAACTGGCTTTGGCTAATCTTTGAAATTCTGAAGTTATTTGAAAACGAATTCACGAAATATTTCTAACACTCATGTATTACATCTAATAGCATCGGAAATTATAAAAAAAATTAGGTTTTATTTGTAAACATAGGAGTTAAATGCGGTCATCTCAGGGAGGAGGAAAAAAACTGGCTTTGGCTAATCTTTGAAATTCTGAAGTTATTTAAAAACGAATTCACGAAATATTTATAATACTCGTGTATCACACTTATTTGCATCTGAATTTACAAAAAAATTTAACATTTTATTGTAAACATAGGAGTTAAATTCGGTCATCTCAGGGAGGAGGAAAAAAACTGGCTTTGGCTAATCTTTGAAATTCTGAAGTTATTTGAAAACGAATTCACGAAATATTTCTAACACTCATGTATTACATCTAATAGCATCGGAAATTATAAAAAAAATTAGGTTTTATTTGTAAACATAGGAGTTAAATGCGGTCATCTCAGGGAGGAGGAAAAAAACTGGCTTTGGCTAATCTTTGAAATTCTGAAGTTATTTGAAAACGAATTCACGAAATATTTCTAACACTCGTGTATTACATCTAATAGCATCGTAAATTATAAAAAAAATTAGGTTTTATTTGTAAACATAGGAGTTAAATGCGGTCATCTCAGGGAGGAGGAAAAAAACTGGCTTTGGCTAATCTTTGAAATTCTGAAGTTATTTGAAAACGAATTCACGAAATATTTCTAACACTCGTGTATTACATCTAATAGCATCGTAAATTATAAAAAAAATTAGGTTTTATTTGTAAACATAGGAGTTAAATGCGGTCATTTCAGGGAGGAGGAAAAAAACTGGCTTTGGCTAATCTTTGAAATTCTGAAGTTATTTAAAAACGAATTCACGAAATATTTATAATACTCGTGTATTACATCTAATAGCATCGGAAATTATAAAAAAAATTAGGTTTTACTTGTAAACATTGGAGTTAAATGCGGTCATCTCAGGGAGGAGGAAAAAAACTGGCTTTGGCTAATCTTTGAAATTCTGAAGTTATTTGAAAACGAATTCACGAAATATTTCTAACACTCGTGTATTACATCTAATAGCATCGGAAATTATAAAAAAAATTAGGTTTTACTTGTAAACATAGGAGTTAAATGCGGTCATCTCAGGGAGGAGGAAAAAAACTGGCTTTGGCTAATCTTTGAAATTCTGAAGTTATTTAAAAACGAATTCACGAAATATTTATAATACTCGTGTATCACACTTATTTGCATCTGAATTTACAAAAAAATTTAACATTTTATTGTAAACATAGGAGTTAAATTCGGTCATCTCAGGGAGGAGGAAAAAAACTGGCTTTGGCTAATCTTTGAAATTCTGAAGTTATTTGAAAACGAATTCACGAAATATTTCTAACACTCATGTATTACATCTAATAGCATCGGAAATTATAAAAAAAATTAGGTTTTATTTGTAAACATAGGAGTTAAATGCGGTCATCTCAGGGAGGAGGAAAAAAACTGGCTTTGGCTAATCTTTGAAATTCTGAAGTTATTTAAAAACGAATTCACGAAATATTTATAATACTCGTGTATTACATCTAATAGCATCGGAAATTATAAAAAAAATTAGGTTTTACTTGTAAACATTGGAGTTAAATGCGGTCATCTCAGGGAGGAGGAAAAAAACTGGCTTTGGCTAATCTTTGAAATTCTGAAGTTATTTGAAAACGAATTCACGAAATATTTCTAACACTCGTGTATTACATCTAATAGCATCGGAAATTATAAAAAAAATTAGGTTTTACTTGTAAACATAGGAGTTAAATGCGGTCATCTCAGGGAGGAGGAAAAAAACTGGCTTTGGCTAATCTTTGAAATTCTGAAGTTATTTGAAAACGAATTCACGAAATATTTCTAACACTCGTGTATTACATCTAATAGCATCTGAATTTACAAAAAAATTTAACATTTTATTGTAAACATAGGAGTTAAATTCGGTCATCTCTGGGAGGAGGAAAAAAACTGGCTTTGGCTAATCTTTGAAATTCTGAAGTTATTTAAAAACGAATTCACGAAATATTTATAATACTCGTGTATTACATCTAATAGCATCGGAAATTATAAAAAAAATTAGGTTTTACTTGTAAACATTGGAGTTAAATGCGGTCATCTCAGGGAGGAGGAAAAAAACTGGCTTTGGCTAATCTTTGAAATTCTGAAGTTATTTGAAAACGAATTCACGAAATATTTCTAACACTCGTGTATTACATCTAATAGCATCTGAATTTACAAAAAAATTTAACATTTTATTATAAACATAGGAGTTAAATTCGGTCATCTCAGGGAGGAGGAAAAAAACTGGCTTTGGCTAATCTTTGAAATTCTGAAGTTATTTGAAAACGAATTCACGAAATATTTCTAACACTCGTGTATTACATCTAATAGCATCGGAAATTATAAAAAAAATTAGGTTTTACTTGTAAACATTGGAGTTAAATGCGGTCATCTCAGGGAGGAGGAAAAAAACTGGCTTTGGCTAATCTTTGAAATTCTGAAGTTATTTGAAAACGAATTCACGAAATATTTCTAACACTCGTGTATTACATCTAATAGCATCGTAAATTATAAAAAAAATTAGGTTTTATTTGTAAACATAGGAGTTAAATGCGGTCATTTCAGGGAGGAGGAAAAAAACTGGCTTTGGCTAATCTTTGAAATTCTGAAGTTATTTAAAAACGAATTCACGAAATATTTATAATACTCGTGTATTACATCTAATAGCATCGGAAATTATAAAAAAAATTAGGTTTTACTTGTAAACATTGGAGTTAAATGCGGTCATCTCAGGGAGGAGGAAAAAAACTGGCTTTGGCTAATCTTTGAAATTCTGAAGTTATTTGAAAACGAATTCACGAAATATTTCTAACACTCGTGTATTACATCTAATAGCATCGGAAATTATAAAAAAAATTAGGTTTTACTTGTAAACATAGGAGTTAAATGCGGTCATCTCAGGGAGGAGGAAAAAAACTGGCTTTGGCTAATCTTTGAAATTCTGAAGTTATTTGAAAACGAATTCACGAAATATTTCTAACACTCGTGTATTACATCTAATAGCATCGTAAATTATAAAAAAAATTAGGTTTTATTTGTAAACATAGGAGTTAAATGCGGTCATTTCAGGGAGGAGGAAAAAAACTGGCTTTGGCTAATCTTTGAAATTCTGAAGTTATTTAAAAACGAATTCACGAAATATTTATAATACTCGTGTATTACATCTAATAGCATCGGAAATTATAAAAAAAATTAGGTTTTACTTGTAAACATTGGAGTTAAATGCGGTCATCTCAGGGAGGAGGAAAAAAACTGGCTTTGGCTAATCTTTGAAATTCTGAAGTTATTTGAAAACGAATTCACGAAATATTTCTAACACTCGTGTATTACATCTAATAGCATCTGAATTTACAAAAAAATTTAACATTTTATTATAAACATAGGAGTTAAATTCGGTCATCTCAGGGAGGAGGAAAAAAACTGGCTTTGGCTAATCTTTGAAATTCTGAAGTTATTTGAAAACGAATTCACGAAATATTTCTAACACTCGTGTATTACATCTAATAGCATCGGAAATTATAAAAAAAATTAGGTTTTACTTGTAAACATTGGAGTTAAATGCGGTCATCTCAGGGAGGAGGAAAAAAACTGGCTTTGGCTAATCTTTGAAATTCTGAAGTTATTTGAAAACGAATTCACGAAATATTTCTAACACTCGTGTATTACATCTAATAGCATCGGAAATTATAAAAAGAATTAGGTTTTATTTGTAAACATAGGAGTTAAATGCGGTCATCTCAGGGAGGAGGAAAAAAACTGGCTTTGGCTAAACTTTGAAATTCTGAAGTTATTTAAAAACGAATTCACGAAATATTTATAATACTCGTGTATCACACTTATTTGCATCTGAATTTACAAAAAAATTTAACATTTTATTGTAAACATAGGAGTTAAATTCGGTCATCTCAGGGAGGAGGAAAAAAACTGGCTTTGGCTAATCTTTGAAATTCTGAAGTTATTTGAAAACGAATTCACGAAATATTTCTAACACTCATGTATTACATCTAATAGCATCGGAAATTATAAAAAAAATTAGGTTTTATTTGTAAACATAGGAGTTAAATGCGGTCATCTCAGGGAGGAGGAAAAAAACTGGCTTTGGCTAATCTTTGAAATTCTGAAGTTATTTGAAAACGAATTCACGAAATATTTCTAACACTCGTGTATTACATCTAATAGCATCGTAAATTATAAAAAAAATTAGGTTTTATTTGTAAACATAGGAGTTAAATGCGGTCATCTCAGGGAGGAGGAAAAAAACTGGCTTTGGCTAATCTTTGAAATTCTGAAGTTATTTGAAAACGAATTCACGAAATATTTCTAACACTCGTGTATTACATCTAATAGCATCGTAAATTATAAAAAAAATTAGGTTTTATTTGTAAACATAGGAGTTAAATGCGGTCATTTCAGGGAGGAGGAAAAAAACTGGCTTTGGCTAATCTTTGAAATTCTGAAGTTATTTAAAAACGAATTCACGAAATATTTATAATACTCGTGTATTACATCTAATAGCATCGGAAATTATAAAAAAAATTAGGTTTTACTTGTAAACATTGGAGTTAAATGCGGTCATCTCAGGGAGGAGGAAAAAAACTGGCTTTGGCTAATCTTTGAAATTCTGAAGTTATTTGAAAACGAATTCACGAAATATTTCTAACACTCGTGTATTACATCTAATAGCATCGGAAATTATAAAAAAAATTAGGTTTTACTTGTAAACATAGAAATTAAATGCGGTCATCTCAGGGAGGAGGAAAAAAACTGGCTTTGGCTAATCTTTGAAATTCTGAAGTTATTTAAAAACGAATTCACGAAATATTTATAATACTCGTGTATCACACTTATTTGCATCTGAATTTACAAAAAAATTTAACATTTTATTGTAAACATAGGAGTTAAATTCGGTCATCTCAGGGAGGAGGAAAAAAACTGGCTTTGGCTAATCTTTGAAATTCTGAAGTTATTTGAAAACGAATTCACGAAATATTTCTAACACTCATGTATTACATCTAATAGCATCGGAAATTATAAAAAAAATTAGGTTTTATTTGTAAACATAGGAGTTAAATGCGGTCATCTCAGGGAGGAGGAAAAAAACTGGCTTTGGCTAATCTTTGAAATTCTGAAGTTATTTAAAAACGAATTCACGAAATATTTATAATACTCGTGTATTACATCTAATAGCATCGGAAATTATAAAAAAAATTAGGTTTTACTTGTAAACATTGGAGTTAAATGCGGTCATCTCAGGGAGGAGGAAAAAAACTGGCTTTGGCTAATCTTTGAAATTCTGAAGTTATTTGAAAACGAATTCACGAAATATTTCTAACACTCGTGTATTACATCTAATAGCATCGGAAATTATAAAAAAAATTAGGTTTTACTTGTAAACATAGGAGTTAAATGCGGTCATCTCAGGGAGGAGGAAAAAAACTGGCTTTGGCTAATCTTTGAAATTCTGAAGTTATTTGAAAACGAATTCACGAAATATTTCTAACACTCGTGTATTACATCTAATAGCATCTGAATTTACAAAAAAATTTAACATTTTATTGTAAACATAGGAGTTAAATTCGGTCATCTCTGGGAGGAGGAAAAAAACTGGCTTTGGCTAATCTTTGAAATTCTGAAGTTATTTAAAAACGAATTCACGAAATATTTATAATACTCGTGTATTACATCTAATAGCATCGGAAATTATAAAAAAAATTAGGTTTTACTTGTAAACATTGGAGTTAAATGCGGTCATCTCAGGGAGGAGGAAAAAAACTGGCTTTGGCTAATCTTTGAAATTCTGAAGTTATTTGAAAACGAATTCACGAAATATTTCTAACACTCGTGTATTACATCTAATAGCATCTGAATTTACAAAAAAATTTAACATTTTATTATAAACATAGGAGTTAAATTCGGTCATCTCAGGGAGGAGGAAAAAAACTGGCTTTGGCTAATCTTTGAAATTCTGAAGTTATTTGAAAACGAATTCACGAAATATTTCTAACACTCGTGTATTACATCTAATAGCATCGGAAATTATAAAAAGAATTAGGTTTTATTTGTAAACATAGGAGTTAAATGCGGTCATCTCAGGGAGGAGGAAAAAAACTGGCTTTGGCTAAACTTTGAAATTCTGAAGTTATTTAAAAACGAATTCACGAAATATTTATAATACTCGTGTATCACACTTATTTGCATCTGAATTTACAAAAAAATTTAACATTTTATTGTAAACATAGGAGTTAAATTCGGTCATCTCAGGGAGGAGGAAAAAAACTGGCTTTGGCTAATCTTTGAAATTCTGAAGTTATTTGAAAACGAATTCACGAAATATTTCTAACACTCATGTATTACATCTAATAGCATCGGAAATTATAAAAAAAATTAGGTTTTATTTGTAAACATAGGAGTTAAATGCGGTCATCTCAGGGAGGAGGAAAAAAACTGGCTTTGGCTAATCTTTGAAATTCTGAAGTTATTTGAAAACGAATTCACGAAATATTTCTAACACTCGTGTATTACATCTAATAGCATCGTAAATTATAAAAAAAATTAGGTTTTATTTGTAAACATAGGAGTTAAATGCGGTCATCTCAGGGAGGAGGAAAAAAACTGGCTTTGGCTAATCTTTGAAATTCTGAAGTTATTTGAAAACGAATTCACGAAATATTTCTAACACTCGTGTATTACATCTAATAGCATCGTAAATTATAAAAAAAATTAGGTTTTATTTGTAAACATAGGAGTTAAATGCGGTCATTTCAGGGAGGAGGAAAAAAACTGGCTTTGGCTAATCTTTGAAATTCTGAAGTTATTTAAAAACGAATTCACGAAATATTTATAATACTCGTGTATTACATCTAATAGCATCGGAAATTATAAAAAAAATTAGGTTTTACTTGTAAACATTGGAGTTAAATGCGGTCATCTCAGGGAGGAGGAAAAAAACTGGCTTTGGCTAATCTTTGAAATTCTGAAGTTATTTGAAAACGAATTCACGAAATATTTCTAACACTCGTGTATTACATCTAATAGCATCGGAAATTATAAAAAAAATTAGGTTTTACTTGTAAACATAGGAGTTAAATGCGGTCATCTCAGGGAGGAGGAAAAAAACTGGCTTTGGCTAATCTTTGAAATTCTGAAGTTATTTAAAAACGAATTCACGAAATATTTATAATACTCGTGTATCACACTTATTTGCATCTGAATTTACAAAAAAATTTAACATTTTATTGTAAACATAGGAGTTAAATTCGGTCATCTCAGGGAGGAGGAAAAAAACTGGCTTTGGCTAATCTTTGAAATTCTGAAGTTATTTGAAAACGAATTCACGAAATATTTCTAACACTCATGTATTACATCTAATAGCATCGGAAATTATAAAAAAAATTAGGTTTTATTTGTAAACATAGGAGTTAAATGCGGTCATCTCAGGGAGGAGGAAAAAAACTGGCTTTGGCTAATCTTTGAAATTCTGAAGTTATTTAAAAACGAATTCACGAAATATTTATAATACTCGTGTATTACATCTAATAGCATCGGAAATTATAAAAAAAATTAGGTTTTACTTGTAAACATTGGAGTTAAATGCGGTCATCTCAGGGAGGAGGAAAAAAACTGGCTTTGGCTAATCTTTGAAATTCTGAAGTTATTTGAAAACGAATTCACGAAATATTTCTAACACTCGTGTATTACATCTAATAGCATCGGAAATTATAAAAAAAATTAGGTTTTACTTGTAAACATAGGAGTTAAATGCGGTCATCTCAGGGAGGAGGAAAAAAACTGGCTTTGGCTAATCTTTGAAATTCTGAAGTTATTTGAAAACGAATTCACGAAATATTTCTAACACTCGTGTATTACATCTAATAGCATCTGAATTTACAAAAAAATTTAACATTTTATTGTAAACATAGGAGTTAAATTCGGTCATCTCTGGGAGGAGGAAAAAAACTGGCTTTGGCTAATCTTTGAAATTCTGAAGTTATTTAAAAACGAATTCACGAAATATTTATAATACTCGTGTATTACATCTAATAGCATCGGAAATTATAAAAAAAATTAGGTTTTACTTGTAAACATTGGAGTTAAATGCGGTCATCTCAGGGAGGAGGAAAAAAACTGGCTTTGGCTAATCTTTGAAATTCTGAAGTTATTTGAAAACGAATTCACGAAATATTTCTAACACTCGTGTATTACATCTAATAGCATCTGAATTTACAAAAAAATTTAACATTTTATTATAAACATAGGAGTTAAATTCGGTCATCTCAGGGAGGAGGAAAAAAACTGGCTTTGGCTAATCTTTGAAATTCTGAAGTTATTTGAAAACGAATTCACGAAATATTTCTAACACTCGTGTATTACATCTAATAGCATCGGAAATTATAAAAAAAATTAGGTTTTACTTGTAAACATTGGAGTTAAATGCGGTCATCTCAGGGAGGAGGAAAAAAACTGGCTTTGGCTAATCTTTGAAATTCTGAAGTTATTTGAAAACGAATTCACGAAATATTTCTAACACTCGTGTATTACATCTAATAGCATCGTAAATTATAAAAAAAATTAGGTTTTATTTGTAAACATAGGAGTTAAATGCGGTCATTTCAGGGAGGAGGAAAAAAACTGGCTTTGGCTAATCTTTGAAATTCTGAAGTTATTTAAAAACGAATTCACGAAATATTTATAATACTCGTGTATTACATCTAATAGCATCGGAAATTATAAAAAAAATTAGGTTTTACTTGTAAACATTGGAGTTAAATGCGGTCATCTCAGGGAGGAGGAAAAAAACTGGCTTTGGCTAATCTTTGAAATTCTGAAGTTATTTGAAAACGAATTCACGAAATATTTCTAACACTCGTGTATTACATCTAATAGCATCGGAAATTATAAAAAAAATTAGGTTTTACTTGTAAACATAGGAGTTAAATGCGGTCATCTCAGGGAGGAGGAAAAAAACTGGCTTTGGCTAATCTTTGAAATTCTGAAGTTATTTGAAAACGAATTCACGAAATATTTCTAACACTCGTGTATTACATCTAATAGCATCGTAAATTATAAAAAAAATTAGGTTTTATTTGTAAACATAGGAGTTAAATGCGGTCATTTCAGGGAGGAGGAAAAAAACTGGCTTTGGCTAATCTTTGAAATTCTGAAGTTATTTAAAAACGAATTCACGAAATATTTATAATACTCGTGTATTACATCTAATAGCATCGGAAATTATAAAAAAAATTAGGTTTTACTTGTAAACATTGGAGTTAAATGCGGTCATCTCAGGGAGGAGGAAAAAAACTGGCTTTGGCTAATCTTTGAAATTCTGAAGTTATTTGAAAACGAATTCACGAAATATTTCTAACACTCGTGTATTACATCTAATAGCATCTGAATTTACAAAAAAATTTAACATTTTATTATAAACATAGGAGTTAAATTCGGTCATCTCAGGGAGGAGGAAAAAAACTGGCTTTGGCTAATCTTTGAAATTCTGAAGTTATTTGAAAACGAATTCACGAAATATTTCTAACACTCGTGTATTACATCTAATAGCATCGGAAATTATAAAAAAAATTAGGTTTTACTTGTAAACATTGGAGTTAAATGCGGTCATCTCAGGGAGGAGGAAAAAAACTGGCTTTGGCTAATCTTTGAAATTCTGAAGTTATTTGAAAACGAATTCACGAAATATTTCTAACACTCGTGTATTACATCTAATAGCATCTGAATTTACAAAAAAATTTAACATTTTATTATAAACATAGGAGTTAAATTCGGTCATCTCAGGGAGGAGGAAAAAAACTGGCTTTGGCTAATCTTTGAAATTCTGAAGTTATTTGAAAACGAATTCACGAAATATTTCTAACACTCGTGTATTACATCTAATAGCATCGGAAATTATAAAAAAAATTAGGTTTTACTTGTAAACATTGGAGTTAAATGCGGTCATCTCAGGGAGGAGGAAAAAAACTGGCTTTGGCTAATCTTTGAAATTCTGAAGTTATTTGAAAACGAATTCACGAAATATTTCTAACACTCGTGTATTACATCTAATAGCATCGTAAATTATAAAAAAAATTAGGTTTTATTTGTAAACATAGGAGTTAAATGCGGTCATTTCAGGGAGGAGGAAAAAAACTGGCTTTGGCTAATCTTTGAAATTCTGAAGTTATTTAAAAACGAATTCACGAAATATTTATAATACTCGTGTATTACATCTAATAGCATCGGAAATTATAAAAAAAATTAGGTTTTACTTGTAAACATTGGAGTTAAATGCGGTCATCTCAGGGAGGAGGAAAAAAACTGGCTTTGGCTAATCTTTGAAATTCTGAAGTTATTTGAAAACGAATTCACGAAATATTTCTAACACTCGTGTATTACATCTAATAGCATCGGAAATTATAAAAAAAATTAGGTTTTACTTGTAAACATAGGAGTTAAATGCGGTCATCTCAGGGAGGAGGAAAAAAACTGGCTTTGGCTAATCTTTGAAATTCTGAAGTTATTTGAAAACGAATTCACGAAATATTTCTAACACTCGTGTATTACATCTAATAGCATCGTAAATTATAAAAAAAATTAGGTTTTATTTGTAAACATAGGAGTTAAATGCGGTCATTTCAGGGAGGAGGAAAAAAACTGGCTTTGGCTAATCTTTGAAATTCTGAAGTTATTTAAAAACGAATTCACGAAATATTTATAATACTCGTGTATTACATCTAATAGCATCGGAAATTATAAAAAAAATTAGGTTTTACTTGTAAACATTGGAGTTAAATGCGGTCATCTCAGGGAGGAGGAAAAAAACTGGCTTTGGCTAATCTTTGAAATTCTGAAGTTATTTGAAAACGAATTCACGAAATATTTCTAACACTCGTGTATTACATCTAATAGCATCTGAATTTACAAAAAAATTTAACATTTTATTATAAACATAGGAGTTAAATTCGGTCATCTCAGGGAGGAGGAAAAAAACTGGCTTTGGCTAATCTTTGAAATTCTGAAGTTATTTGAAAACGAATTCACGAAATATTTCTAACACTCGTGTATTACATCTAATAGCATCGGAAATTATAAAAAAAATTAGGTTTTACTTGTAAACATTGGAGTTAAATGCGGTCATCTCAGGGAGGAGGAAAAAAACTGGCTTTGGCTAATCTTTGAAATTCTGAAGTTATTTGAAAACGAATTCACGAAATATTTCTAACACTCGTGTATTACATCTAATAGCATCGTAAATTATAAAAAAAATTAGGTTTTATTTGTAAACATAGGAGTTAAATGCGGTCATTTCAGGGAGGAGGAAAAAAACTGGCTTTGGCTAATCTTTGAAATTCTGAAGTTATTTAAAAACGAATTCACGAAATATTTATAATACTCGTGTATTACATCTAATAGCATCGGAAATTATAAAAAAAATTAGGTTTTACTTGTAAACATTGGAGTTAAATGCGGTCATCTCAGGGAGGAGGAAAAAAACTGGCTTTGGCTAATCTTTGAAATTCTGAAGTTATTTGAAAACGAATTCACGAAATATTTCTAACACTCGTGTATTACATCTAATAGCATCGGAAATTATAAAAAAAATTAGGTTTTACTTGTAAACATAGGAGTTAAATGCGGTCATCTCAAGGAGGAGGAAAAAAACTGGCTTTGGCTAATCTTTGAAATTCTGAAGTTATTTGAAAACGAATTCACGAAATATTTCTAACACTCGTGTATTACATCTAATAGCATCGTAAATTATAAAAAAAATTAGGTTTTATTTGTAAACATAGGAGTTAAATGCGGTCATTTCAGGGAGGAGGAAAAAAACTGGCTTTGGCTAATCTTTGAAATTCTGAAGTTATTTAAAAACGAATTCACGAAATATTTATAATACTCGTGTATTACATCTAATAGCATCGGAAATTATAAAAAAAATTAGGTTTTACTTGTAAACATTGGAGTTAAATGCGGTCATCTCAGGGAGGAGGAAAAAAACTGGCTTTGGCTAATCTTTGAAATTCTGAAGTTATTTGAAAACGAATTCACGAAATATTTCTAACACTCGTGTATTACATCTAATAGCATCTGAATTTACAAAAAAATTTAACATTTTATTATAAACATAGGAGTTAAATTCGGTCATCTCAGGGAGGAGGAAAAAAACTGGCTTTGGCTAATCTTTGAAATTCTGAAGTTATTTGAAAACGAATTCACGAAATATTTCTAACACTCGTGTATTACATCTAATAGCATCGGAAATTATAAAAAAAATTAGGTTTTACTTGTAAACATTGGAGTTAAATGCGGTCATCTCAGGGAGGAGGAAAAAAACTGGCTTTGGCTAATCTTTGAAATTCTGAAGTTATTTGAAAACGAATTCACGAAATATTTCTAACACTCGTGTATTACATCTAATAGCATCGTAAATTATAAAAAAAATTAGGTTTTATTTGTAAACATAGGAGTTAAATGCGGTCATTTCAGGGAGGAGGAAAAAAACTGGCTTTGGCTAATCTTTGAAATTCTGAAGTTATTTAAAAACGAATTCACGAAATATTTATAATACTCGTGTATTACATCTAATAGCATCGGAAATTATAAAAAAAATTAGGTTTTACTTGTAAACATTGGAGTTAAATGCGGTCATCTCAGGGAGGAGGAAAAAAACTGGCTTTGGCTAATCTTTGAAATTCTGAAGTTATTTGAAAACGAATTCACGAAATATTTCTAACACTCGTGTATTACATCTAATAGCATCGGAAATTATAAAAAAAATTAGGTTTTACTTGTAAACATAGGAGTTAAATGCGGTCATCTCAGGGAGGAGGAAAAAAACTGGCTTTGGCTAATCTTTGAAATTCTGAAGTTATTTGAAAACGAATTCACGAAATATTTCTAACACTCGTGTATTACATCTAATAGCATCGTAAATTATAAAAAAAATTAGGTTTTATTTGTAAACATAGGAGTTAAATGCGGTCATTTCAGGGAGGAGGAAAAAAACTGGCTTTGGCTAATCTTTGAAATTCTGAAGTTATTTAATAACGAATTCACGAAATATTTATAATACTCGTGTATTACATCTAATAGCATCGGAAATTATAAAAAAAATTAGGTTTTACTTGTAAACATTGGAGTTAAATGCGGTCATCTCAGGGAGGAGGAAAAAAACTGGCTTTGGCTAATCTTTGAAATTCTGAAGTTATTTGAAAACGAATTCACGAAATATTTCTAACACTCGTGTATTACATCTAATAGCATCGGAAATTATAAAAAAAATTAGGTTTTACTTGTAAACATAGGAGTTAAATGCGGTCATCTCAGGGAGGAGGAAAAAAACTGGCTTTGGCTAATCTTTGAAATTCTGAAGTTATTTAAAAACGAATTCACGAAATATTTATAATACTCGTGTATCACACTTATTTGCATCTGAATTTACAAAAAAATTTAACATTTTATTGTAAACATAGGAGTTAAATGCGGTCATCTCAGGGAGGAGGAAAAAAACTGGCTTTGGCTAATCTTTGAAATTCTGAAGTTATTTGAAAACGAATTCACGAAATATTTCTAACACTCGTGTATTACATCTAATAGCATCGGAAATTATAAAAAGAATTAGGTTTTATTTGTAAACATAGGAGTTAAATGCGGTCATCTCAGGGAGGAGGAAAAAAACTGGCTTTGGCTAATCTTTGAAATTCTGAAGTTATTTAAAAACGAATTCACGAAATATTTATAATACTCGTGTATCACACTTATTTGCATCTGAATTTACAAAAAAATTTAACATTTTATTGTAAACATAGGAGTTAAATGCGGTCATCTCAGGGAGGAGGAAAAAAACTGGCTTTGGCTAATCTTTGAAATTCTGAAGTTATTTGAAAACGAATTCACGAAATATTTCTAACACTCGTGTATTACATCTAATAGCATCGGAAATTATAAAAAAAATTAGGTTTTATTTGTAAACATAGGAGTTAAATGCGGTCATTTCAGGGAGGAGGAAAAAAACTGGCTTTGGCTAATCTTTGAAATTCTGAAGTTATTTAAAAACGAATTCACGAAATATTTATAATACTCGTGTATTACATCTAATAGCATCGGAAATTATAAAAAAAATTAGGTTTTACTTGTAAACATTGGAGTTAAATGCGGTCATCTCAGGGAGGAGGAAAAAAACTGGCTTTGGCTAATCTTTGAAATTCTGAAGTTATTTGAAAACGAATTCACGAAATATTTCTAACACTCGTGTATTACATCTAATAGCATCGGAAATTATAAAAAAAATTAGGTTTTACTTGTAAACATAGGAGTTAAATGCGGTCATCTCAGGGAGGAGGAAAAAAACTGGCTTTGGCTAATCTTTGAAATTCTGAAGTTATTTAAAAACGAATTCACGAAATATTTATAATACTCGTGTATTACATCTAATAGCATCGGAAATTATAAAAAAAATTAGGTTTTATTTGTAAACATAGGAGTTAAATGCGGTCATCTCAGGGAGGAGGAAAAAAACTGGCTTTGGCTAATCTTTGAAATTCTGAAGTTATTTAAAAACGAATTCACGAAATATTTATAATACTCGTGTATTACATCTAATAGCATCGGAAATTATAAAAAAAATTAGGTTTTACTTGTAAACATTGGAGTTAAATGCGGTCATCTCAGGGAGGAGGAAAAAAACTGGCTTTGGCTAATCTTTGAAATTCTGAAGTTATTTGAAAACGAATTCACGAAATATTTCTAACACTCGTGTATTACATCTAATAGCATCTGAATTTACAAAAAAATTTAACATTTTATTGTAAACATAGGAGTTAAATTCGGTCATCTCTGGGAGGAGGAAAAAAACTGGCTTTGGCTAATCTTTGAAATTCTGAAGTTATTTAAAAACGAATTCACGAAATATTTATAATACTCGTGTATTACATCTAATAGCATCGGAAATTATAAAAAAAATTAGGTTTTACTTGTAAACATTGGAGTTAAATGCGGTCATCTCAGGGAGGAGGAAAAAAACTGGCTTTGGCTAATCTTTGAAATTCTGAAGTTATTTGAAAACGAATTCACGAAATATTTCTAACACTCGTGTATTACATCTAATAGCATCGTAAATTATAAAAAAAATTAGGTTTTATTTGTAAACATAGGAGTTAAATGCGGTCATTTCAGGGAGGAGGAAAAAAACTGGCTTTGGCTAATCTTTGAAATTCTGAAGTTATTTAAAAACGAATTCACGAAATATTTATAATACTCGTGTATTACATCTAATAGCATCGGAAATTATAAAAAAAATTAGGTTTTACTTGTAAACATTGGAGTTAAATGCGGTCATCTCAGGGAGGAGGAAAAAAACTGGCTTTGGCTAATCTTTGAAATTCTGAAGTTATTTGAAAACGAATTCACGAAATATTTCTAACACTCGTGTATTACATCTAATAGCATCGGAAATTATAAAAAAAATTAGGTTTTACTTGTAAACATAGGAGTTAAATGCGGTCATCTCAGGGAGGAGGAAAAAAACTGGCTTTGGCTAATCTTTGAAATTCTGAAGTTATTTGAAAACGAATTCACGAAATATTTCTAACACTCGTGTATTACATCTAATAGCATCGGAAATTATAAAAAGAATTAGGTTTTATTTGTAAACATAGGAGTTAAATGCGGTCATCTCAGGGAGGAGGAAAAAAACTGGCTTTGGCTAATCTTTGAAATTCTGAAGTTATTTAAAAACGAATTCACGAAATATTTATAATACTCGTGTATCACACTTATTTGCATCTGAATTTACAAAAAAATTTAACATTTTATTGTAAACATAGGAGTTAAATTCGGTCATCTCAGGGAGGAGGAAAAAAACTGGCTTTGGCTAATCTTTGAAATTCTGAAGTTATTTGAAAACGAATTCACGAAATATTTCTAACACTCATGTATTACATCTAATAGCATCGGAAATTATAAAAAAAATTAGGTTTTATTTGTAAACATAGGAGTTAAATGCGGTCATCTCAGGGAGGAGGAAAAAAACTGGCTTTGGCTAATCTTTGAAATTCTGAAGTTATTTGAAAACGAATTCACGAAATATTTCTAACACTCGTGTATTACATCTAATAGCATCGTAAATTATAAAAAAAATTAGGTTTTATTTGTAAACATAGGAGTTAAATGCGGTCATCTCAGGGAGGAGGAAAAAAACTGGCTTTGGCTAATCTTTGAAATTCTGAAGTTATTTGAAAACGAATTCACGAAATATTTCTAACACTCGTGTATTACATCTAATAGCATCGTAAATTATAAAAAAAATTAGGTTTTACTTGTAAACATTGGAGTTAAATGCGGTCATCTCAGGGAGGAGGAAAAAAACTGGCTTTGGCTAATCTTTGAAATTCTGAAGTTATTTGAAAACGAATTCACGAAATATTTCTAACACTCGTGTATTACATCTAATAGCATCGTAAATTATAAAAAAAATTAGGTTTTATTTGTAAACATAGGAGTTAAATGCGGTCATTTCAGGGAGGAGGAAAAAAACTGGCTTTGGCTAATCTTTGAAATTCTGAAGTTATTTAAAAACGAATTCACGAAATATTTATAATACTCGTGTATTACATCTAATAGCATCGGAAATTATAAAAAAAATTAGGTTTTACTTGTAAACATTGGAGTTAAATGCGGTCATCTCAGGGAGGAGGAAAAAAACTGGCTTTGGCTAATCTTTGAAATTCTGAAGTTATTTGAAAACGAATTCACGAAATATTTCTAACACTCGTGTATTACATCTAATAGCATCTGAATTTACAAAAAAATTTAACATTTTATTGTAAACATAGGAGTTAAATTCGGTCATCTCTGGGAGGAGGAAAAAAACTGGCTTTGGCTAATCTTTGAAATTCTGAAGTTATTTAAAAACGAATTCACGAAATATTTATAATACTCGTGTATCACACTTATTTGCATCTGAATTTACAAAAAAATTTAACATTTTATTGTAAACATAGGAGTTAAATGCGGTCATCTCAGGGAGGAGGAAAAAAACTGGCTTTGGCTAATCTTTGAAATTCTGAAGTTATTTGAAAACGAATTCACGAAATATTTCTAACACTCGTGTATTACATCTAATAGCATCGGAAATTATAAAAAAAATTAGGTTTTACTTGTAAACATTGGAGTTAAATGCGGTCATCTCAGGGAGGAGGAAAAAAACTGGCTTTGGCTAATCTTTGAAATTCTGAAGTTATTTGAAAACGAATTCACGAAATATTTCTAACACTCGTGTATTACATCTAATAGCATCGTAAATTATAAAAAAAATTAGGTTTTATTTGTAAACATAGGAGTTAAATGCGGTCATTTCAGGGAGGAGGAAAAAAACTGGCTTTGGCTAATCTTTGAAATTCTGAAGTTATTTAAAAACGAATTCACGAAATATTTATAATACTCGTGTATTACATCTAATAGCATCGGAAATTATAAAAAAAATTAGGTTTTACTTGTAAACATTGGAGTTAAATGCGGTCATCTCAGGGAGGAGGAAAAAAACTGGCTTTGGCTAATCTTTGAAATTCTGAAGTTATTTGAAAACGAATTCACGAAATATTTCTAACACTCGTGTATTACATCTAATAGCATCGGAAATTATAAAAAAAATTAGGTTTTACTTGTAAACATAGGAGTTAAATGCGGTCATCTCAGGGAGGAGGAAAAAAACTGGCTTTGGCTAATCTTTGAAATTCTGAAGTTATTTAAAAACGAATTCACGAAATATTTATAATACTCGTGTATCACACTTATTTGCATCTGAATTTACAAAAAAATTTAACATTTTATTGTAAACATAGGAGTTAAATGCGGTCATCTCAGGGAGGAGGAAAAAAACTGGCTTTGGCTAATCTTTGAAATTCTGAAGTTATTTGAAAACGAATTCACGAAATATTTCTAACACTCGTGTATTACATCTAATAGCATCGGAAATTATAAAAAGAATTAGGTTTTATTTGTAAACATAGGAGTTAAATGCGGTCATCTCAGGGAGGAGGAAAAAAACTGGCTTTGGCTAATCTTTGAAATTCTGAAGTTATTTAAAAACGAATTCACGAAATATTTATAATACTCGTGTATCACACTTATTTGCATCTGAATTTACAAAAAAATTTAACATTTTATTGTAAACATAGGAGTTAAATTCGGTCATCTCAGGGAGGAGGAAAAAAACTGGCTTTGGCTAATCTTTGAAATTCTGAAGTTATTTGAAAACGAATTCACGAAATATTTCTAACACTCATGTATTACATCTAATAGCATCGGAAATTATAAAAAAAATTAGGTTTTATTTGTAAACATAGGAGTTAAATGCGGTCATCTCAGGGAGGAGGAAAAAAACTGGCTTTGGCTAATCTTTGAAATTCTGAAGTTATTTGAAAACGAATTCACGAAATATTTCTAACACTCGTGTATTACATCTAATAGCATCGTAAATTATAAAAAAAATTAGGTTTTATTTGTAAACATAGGAGTTAAATGCGGTCATCTCAGGGAGGAGGAAAAAAACTGGCTTTGGCTAATCTTTGAAATTCTGAAGTTATTTGAAAACGAATTCACGAAATATTTCTAACACTCGTGTATTACATCTAATAGCATCGGAAATTATAAAAAAAATTAGGTTTTACTTGTAAACATAGGAGTTAAATGCGGTCATCTCAGGGAGGAGGAAAAAAACTGGCTTTGGCTAATCTTTGAAATTCTGAAGTTATTTAAAAACGAATTCACGAAATATTTATAATACTCGTGTATCACACTTATTTGCATCTGAATTTACAAAAAAATTTAACATTTTATTGTAAACATAGGAGTTAAATTCGGTCATCTCAGGGAGGAGGAAAAAAACTGGCTTTGGCTAATCTTTGAAATTCTGAAGTTATTTGAAAACGAATTCACGAAATATTTCTAACACTCATGTATTACATCTAATAGCATCGGAAATTATAAAAAAAATTAGGTTTTACTTGTAAACATTGGAGTTAAATGCGGTCATCTCAGGGAGGAGGAAAAAAACTGGCTTTGGCTAATCTTTGAAATTCTGAAGTTATTTGAAAACGAATTCACGAAATATTTCTAACACTCGTGTATTACATCTAATAGCATCTGAATTTACAAAAAAATTTAACATTTTATTATAAACATAGGAGTTAAATTCGGTCATCTCAGGGAGGAGGAAAAAAACTGGCTTTGGCTAATCTTTGAAATTCTGAAGTTATTTGAAAACGAATTCACGAAATATTTCTAACACTCGTGTATTACATCTAATAGCATCGGAAATTATAAAAAAAATTAGGTTTTACTTGTAAACATTGGAGTTAAATGCGGTCATCTCAGGGAGGAGGAAAAAAACTGGCTTTGGCTAATCTTTGAAATTCTGAAGTTATTTGAAAACGAATTCACGATATATTTCTAACACTCGTGTATTACATCTAATAGCATCGTAAATTATAAAAAAAATTAGGTTTTATTTGTAAACATAGGAGTTAAATGCGGTCATCTCAGGGAGGAGGAAAAAAACTGGCTTTGGCTAATCTTTGAAATTCTGAAGTTATTTGAAAACGAATTCACGAAATATTTCTAACACTCGTGTATTACATCTAATAGCATCGTAAATTATAAAAAAAATTAGGTTTTATTTGTAAACATAGGAGTTAAATGCGGTCATTTCAGGGAGGAGGAAAAAAACTGGCTTTGGCTAATCTTTGAAATTCTGAAGTTATTTAAAAACGAATTCACGAAATATTTATAATACTCGTGTATTACATCTAATAGCATCGGAAATTATAAAAAAAATTAGGTTTTACTTGTAAACATTGGAGTTAAATGCGGTCATCTCAGGGAGGAGGAAAAAAACTGGCTTTGGCTAATCTTTGAAATTCTGAAGTTATTTGAAAACGAATTCACGAAATATTTCTAACACTCGTGTATTACATCTAATAGCATCGGAAATTATAAAAAAAATTAGGTTTTACTTGTAAACATAGGAGTTAAATGCGGTCATCTCAGGGAGGAGGAAAAAAACTGGCTTTGGCTAATCTTTGAAATTCTGAAGTTATTTGAAAACGAATTCACGAAATATTTCTAACACTCGTGTATTACATCTAATAGCATCGTAAATTATAAAAAAAATTAGGTTTTATTTGTAAACATAGGAGTTAAATGCGGTCATTTCAGGGAGGAGGAAAAAAACTGGCTTTGGCTAATCTTTGAAATTCTGAAGTTATTTAAAAACGAATTCACGAAATATTTATAATACTCGTGTATTACATCTAATAGCATCGGAAATTATAAAAAAAATTAGGTTTTACTTGTAAACATTGGAGTTAAATGCGGTCATCTCAGGGAGGAGGAAAAAAACTGGCTTTGGCTAATCTTTGAAATTCTGAAGTTATTTGAAAACGAATTCACGAAATATTTCTAACACTCGTGTATTACATCTAATAGCATCGGAAATTATAAAAAAAATTAGGTTTTACTTGTAAACATAGGAGTTAAATGCGGTCATCTCAGGGAGGAGGAAAAAAACTGGCTTTGGCTAATCTTTGAAATTCTGAAGTTATTTAAAAACGAATTCACGAAATATTTATAATACTCGTGTATCACACTTATTTGCATCTGAATTTACAAAAAAATTTAACATTTTATTGTAAACATAGGAGTTAAATGCGGTCATCTCAGGGAGGAGGAAAAAAACTGGCTTTGGCTAATCTTTGAAATTCTGAAGTTATTTGAAAACGAATTCACGAAATATTTCTAACACTCGTGTATTACATCTAATAGCATCGGAAATTATAAAAAAAATTAGGTTTTACTTGTAAACATTGGAGTTAAATGCGGTCATCTCAGGGAGGAGGAAAAAAACTGGCTTTGGCTAATCTTTGAAATTCTGAAGTTATTTGAAAACGAATTCACGAAATATTTCTAACACTCGTGTATTACATCTAATAGCATCGTAAATTATAAAAAAAATTAGGTTTTATTTGTAAACATAGGAGTTAAATGCGGTCATTTCAGGGAGGAGGAAAAAAACTGGCTTTGGCTAATCTTTGAAATTCTGAAGTTATTTAAAAACGAATTCACGAAATATTTATAATACTCGTGTATTACATCTAATAGCATCGGAAATTATAAAAAAAATTAGGTTTTACTTGTAAACATTGGAGTTAAATGCGGTCATCTCAGGGAGGAGGAAAAAAACTGGCTTTGGCTAATCTTTGAAATTCTGAAGTTATTTGAAAACGAATTCACGAAATATTTCTAACACTCGTGTATTACATCTAATAGCATCGGAAATTATAAAAAAAATTAGGTTTTACTTGTAAACATAGGAGTTAAATGCGGTCATCTCAGGGAGGAGGAAAAAAACTGGCTTTGGCTAATCTTTGAAATTCTGAAGTTATTTAAAAACGAATTCACGAAATATTTATAATACTCGTGTATCACACTTATTTGCATCTGAATTTACAAAAAAATTTAACATTTTATTGTAAACATAGGAGTTAAATGCGGTCATCTCAGGGAGGAGGAAAAAAACTGGCTTTGGCTAATCTTTGAAATTCTGAAGTTATTTGAAAACGAATTCACGAAATATTTCTAACACTCGTGTATTACATCTAATAGCATCGGAAATTATAAAAAGAATTAGGTTTTATTTGTAAACATAGGAGTTAAATGCGGTCATCTCAGGGAGGAGGAAAAAAACTGGCTTTGGCTAATCTTTGAAATTCTGAAGTTATTTAAAAACGAATTCACGAAATATTTATAATACTCGTGTATCACACTTATTTGCATCTGAATTTACAAAAAAATTTAACATTTTATTGTAAACATAGGAGTTAAATTCGGTCATCTCAGGGAGGAGGAAAAAAACTGGCTTTGGCTAATCTTTGAAATTCTGAAGTTATTTGAAAACGAATTCACGAAATATTTCTAACACTCATGTATTACATCTAATAGCATCGGAAATTATAAAAAAAATTAGGTTTTATTTGTAAACATAGGAGTTAAATGCGGTCATCTCAGGGAGGAGGAAAAAAACTGGCTTTGGCTAATCTTTGAAATTCTGAAGTTATTTGAAAACGAATTCACGAAATATTTCTAACACTCGTGTATTACATCTAATAGCATCGTAAATTATAAAAAAAATTAGGTTTTATTTGTAAACATAGGAGTTAAATGCGGTCATCTCAGGGAGGAGGAAAAAAACTGGCTTTGGCTAATCTTTGAAATTCTGAAGTTATTTGAAAACGAATTCACGAAATATTTCTAACACTCGTGTATTACATCTAATAGCATCGGAAATTATAAAAAAAATTAGGTTTTACTTGTAAACATAGGAGTTAAATGCGGTCATCTCAGGGAGGAGGAAAAAAACTGGCTTTGGCTAATCTTTGAAATTCTGAAGTTATTTAAAAACGAATTCACGAAATATTTATAATACTCGTGTATCACACTTATTTGCATCTGAATTTACAAAAAAATTTAACATTTTATTGTAAACATAGGAGTTAAATTCGGTCATCTCAGGGAGGAGGAAAAAAACTGGCTTTGGCTAATCTTTGAAATTCTGAAGTTATTTGAAAACGAATTCACGAAATATTTCTAACACTCATGTATTACATCTAATAGCATCGGAAATTATAAAAAAAATTAGGTTTTACTTGTAAACATTGGAGTTAAATGCGGTCATCTCAGGGAGGAGGAAAAAAACTGGCTTTGGCTAATCTTTGAAATTCTGAAGTTATTTGAAAACGAATTCACGAAATATTTCTAACACTCGTGTATTACATCTAATAGCATCTGAATTTACAAAAAAATTTAACATTTTATTATAAACATAGGAGTTAAATTCGGTCATCTCAGGGAGGAGGAAAAAAACTGGCTTTGGCTAATCTTTGAAATTCTGAAGTTATTTGAAAACGAATTCACGAAATATTTCTAACACTCGTGTATTACATCTAATAGCATCGGAAATTATAAAAAAAATTAGGTTTTACTTGTAAACATTGGAGTTAAATGCGGTCATCTCAGGGAGGAGGAAAAAAACTGGCTTTGGCTAATCTTTGAAATTCTGAAGTTATTTGAAAACGAATTCACGATATATTTCTAACACTCGTGTATTACATCTAATAGCATCGTAAATTATAAAAAAAATTAGGTTTTATTTGTAAACATAGGAGTTAAATGCGGTCATCTCAGGGAGGAGGAAAAAAACTGGCTTTGGCTAATCTTTGAAATTCTGAAGTTATTTGAAAACGAATTCACGAAATATTTCTAACACTCGTGTATTACATCTAATAGCATCGTAAATTATAAAAAAAATTAGGTTTTATTTGTAAACATAGGAGTTAAATGCGGTCATTTCAGGGAGGAGGAAAAAAACTGGCTTTGGCTAATCTTTGAAATTCTGAAGTTATTTAAAAACGAATTCACGAAATATTTATAATACTCGTGTATTACATCTAATAGCATCGGAAATTATAAAAAAAATTAGGTTTTACTTGTAAACATTGGAGTTAAATGCGGTCATCTCAGGGAGGAGGAAAAAAACTGGCTTTGGCTAATCTTTGAAATTCTGAAGTTATTTGAAAACGAATTCACGAAATATTTCTAACACTCGTGTATTACATCTAATAGCATCGGAAATTATAAAAAAAATTAGGTTTTACTTGTAAACATTGGAGTTAAATGCGGTCATCTCAGGGAGGAGGAAAAAAACTGGCTTTGGCTAATCTTTGAAATTCTGAAGTTATTTAAAAACGAATTCACGAAATATTTATAATACTTGTGTATTACATCTAATAGCATCGGAAATTATAAAAAAAATTAGGTTTTACTTGTAAACATTGGAGTTAAATGCGGTCATCTCAGGGAGGAGGAAAAAAACTGGCTTTGGCTAATCTTTGAAATTCTGAAGTTATTTGAAAACGAATTCACGAAATATTTCTAACACTCGTGTATTACATCTAATAGCATCGGAAATTATAAAAAAAATTAGGTTTTACTTGTAAACATAGGAGTTAAATGCGGTCATCTCAGGGAGGAGGAAAAAAACTGGCTTTGGCTAATCTTTGAAATTCTGAAGTTATTTGAAAACGAATTCACGAAATATTTCTAACACTCGTGTATTACATCTAATAGCATCGTAAATTATAAAAAAAATTAGGTTTTATTTGTAAACATAGGAGTTAAATGCGGTCATTTCAGGGAGGAGGAAAAAAACTGGCTTTGGCTAATCTTTGAAATTCTGAAGTTATTTAAAAACGAATTCACGAAATATTTATAATACTCGTGTATTACATCTAATAGCATCGGAAATTATAAAAAAAATTAGGTTTTACTTGTAAACATTGGAGTTAAATGCGGTCATCTCAGGGAGGAGGAAAAAAACTGGCTTTGGCTAATCTTTGAAATTCTGAAGTTATTTGAAAACGAATTCACGAAATATTTCTAACACTCGTGTATTACATCTAATAGCATCGGAAATTATAAAAAAAATTAGGTTTTACTTGTAAACATAGGAGTTAAATGCGGTCATCTCAGGGAGGAGGAAAAAAACTGGCTTTGGCTAATCTTTGAAATTCTGAAGTTATTTAAAAACGAATTCACGAAATATTTATAATACTCGTGTATCACACTTATTTGCATCTGAATTTACAAAAAAATTTAACATTTTATTGTAAACATAGGAGTTAAATGCGGTCATCTCAGGGAGGAGGAAAAAAACTGGCTTTGGCTAATCTTTGAAATTCTGAAGTTATTTGAAAACGAATTCACGAAATATTTCTAACACTCGTGTATTACATCTAATAGCATCGGAAATTATAAAAAAAATTAGGTTTTACTTGTAAACATTGGAGTTAAATGCGGTCATCTCAGGGAGGAGGAAAAAAACTGGCTTTGGCTAATCTTTGAAATTCTGAAGTTATTTGAAAACGAATTCACGAAATATTTCTAACACTCGTGTATTACATCTAATAGCATCGTAAATTATAAAAAAAATTAGGTTTTATTTGTAAACATAGGAGTTAAATGCGGTCATTTCAGGGAGGAGGAAAAAAACTGGCTTTGGCTAATCTTTGAAATTCTGAAGTTATTTAAAAACGAATTCACGAAATATTTATAATACTCGTGTATTACATCTAATAGCATCGGAAATTATAAAAAAAATTAGGTTTTACTTGTAAACATTGGAGTTAAATGCGGTCATCTCAGGGAGGAGGAAAAAAACTGGCTTTGGCTAATCTTTGAAATTCTGAAGTTATTTGAAAACGAATTCACGAAATATTTCTAACACTCGTGTATTACATCTAATAGCATCGGAAATTATAAAAAAAATTAGGTTTTACTTGTAAACATAGGAGTTAAATGCGGTCATCTCAGGGAGGAGGAAAAAAACTGGCTTTGGCTAATCTTTGAAATTCTGAAGTTATTTAAAAACGAATTCACGAAATATTTATAATACTCGTGTATCACACTTATTTGCATCTGAATTTACAAAAAAATTTAACATTTTATTGTAAACATAGGAGTTAAATGCGGTCATCTCAGGGAGGAGGAAAAAAACTGGCTTTGGCTAATCTTTGAAATTCTGAAGTTATTTGAAAACGAATTCACGAAATATTTCTAACACTCGTGTATTACATCTAATAGCATCGGAAATTATAAAAAGAATTAGGTTTTATTTGTAAACATAGGAGTTAAATGCGGTCATCTCAGGGAGGAGGAAAAAAACTGGCTTTGGCTAATCTTTGAAATTCTGAAGTTATTTAAAAACGAATTCACGAAATATTTATAATACTCGTGTATCACACTTATTTGCATCTGAATTTACAAAAAAATTTAACATTTTATTGTAAACATAGGAGTTAAATTCGGTCATCTCAGGGAGGAGGAAAAAAACTGGCTTTGGCTAATCTTTGAAATTCTGAAGTTATTTGAAAACGAATTCACGAAATATTTCTAACACTCATGTATTACATCTAATAGCATCGGAAATTATAAAAAAAATTAGGTTTTATTTGTAAACATAGGAGTTAAATGCGGTCATCTCAGGGAGGAGGAAAAAAACTGGCTTTGGCTAATCTTTGAAATTCTGAAGTTATTTGAAAACGAATTCACGAAATATTTCTAACACTCGTGTATTACATCTAATAGCATCGTAAATTATAAAAAAAATTAGGTTTTATTTGTAAACATAGGAGTTAAATGCGGTCATCTCAGGGAGGAGGAAAAAAACTGGCTTTGGCTAATCTTTGAAATTCTGAAGTTATTTGAAAACGAATTCACGAAATATTTCTAACACTCGTGTATTACATCTAATAGCATCGGAAATTATAAAAAAAATTAGGTTTTACTTGTAAACATAGGAGTTAAATGCGGTCATCTCAGGGAGGAGGAAAAAAACTGGCTTTGGCTAATCTTTGAAATTCTGAAGTTATTTAAAAACGAATTCACGAAATATTTATAATACTCGTGTATCACACTTATTTGCATCTGAATTTACAAAAAAATTTAACATTTTATTGTAAACATAGGAGTTAAATTCGGTCATCTCAGGGAGGAGGAAAAAAACTGGCTTTGGCTAATCTTTGAAATTCTGAAGTTATTTGAAAACGAATTCACGAAATATTTCTAACACTCATGTATTACATCTAATAGCATCGGAAATTATAAAAAAAATTAGGTTTTACTTGTAAACATTGGAGTTAAATGCGGTCATCTCAGGGAGGAGGAAAAAAACTGGCTTTGGCTAATCTTTGAAATTCTGAAGTTATTTGAAAACGAATTCACGAAATATTTCTAACACTCGTGTATTACATCTAATAGCATCTGAATTTACAAAAAAATTTAACATTTTATTATAAACATAGGAGTTAAATTCGGTCATCTCAGGGAGGAGGAAAAAAACTGGCTTTGGCTAATCTTTGAAATTCTGAAGTTATTTGAAAACGAATTCACGAAATATTTCTAACACTCGTGTATTACATCTAATAGCATCGGAAATTATAAAAAAAATTAGGTTTTACTTGTAAACATTGGAGTTAAATGCGGTCATCTCAGGGAGGAGGAAAAAAACTGGCTTTGGCTAATCTTTGAAATTCTGAAGTTATTTGAAAACGAATTCACGATATATTTCTAACACTCGTGTATTACATCTAATAGCATCGTAAATTATAAAAAAAATTAGGTTTTATTTGTAAACATAGGAGTTAAATGCGGTCATCTCAGGGAGGAGGAAAAAAACTGGCTTTGGCTAATCTTTGAAATTCTGAAGTTATTTGAAAACGAATTCACGAAATATTTCTAACACTCGTGTATTACATCTAATAGCATCGTAAATTATAAAAAAAATTAGGTTTTATTTGTAAACATAGGAGTTAAATGCGGTCATTTCAGGGAGGAGGAAAAAAACTGGCTTTGGCTAATCTTTGAAATTCTGAAGTTATTTAAAAACGAATTCACGAAATATTTATAATACTCGTGTATTACATCTAATAGCATCGGAAATTATAAAAAAAATTAGGTTTTACTTGTAAACATTGGAGTTAAATGCGGTCATCTCAGGGAGGAGGAAAAAAACTGGCTTTGGCTAATCTTTGAAATTCTGAAGTTATTTGAAAACGAATTCACGAAATATTTCTAACACTCGTGTATTACATCTAATAGCATCGGAAATTATAAAAAAAATTAGGTTTTACTTGTAAACATAGGAGTTAAATGCGGTCATCTCAGGGAGGAGGAAAAAAACTGGCTTTGGCTAATCTTTGAAATTCTGAAGTTATTTAAAAACGAATTCACGAAATATTTATAATACTCGTGTATCACACTTATTTGCATCTGAATTTACAAAAAAATTTAACATTTTATTGTAAACATAGGAGTTAAATTCGGTCATCTCAGGGAGGAGGAAAAAAACTGGCTTTGGCTAATCTTTGAAATTCTGAAGTTATTTGAAAACGAATTCACGAAATATTTCTAACACTCATGTATTACATCTAATAGCATCGGAAATTATAAAAAAAATTAGGTTTTATTTGTAAACATAGGAGTTAAATGCGGTCATCTCAGGGAGGAGGAAAAAAACTGGCTTTGGCTAATCTTTGAAATTCTGAAGTTATTTAAAAACGAATTCACGAAATATTTATAATACTCGTGTATTACATCTAATAGCATCGGAAATTATAAAAAAAATTAGGTTTTACTTGTAAACATTGGAGTTAAATGCGGTCATCTCAGGGAGGAGGAAAAAAACTGGCTTTGGCTAATCTTTGAAATTCTGAAGTTATTTGAAAACGAATTCACGAAATATTTCTAACACTCGTGTACTACATCTAATAGCATCGGAAATTATAAAAAAAATTAGGTTTTACTTGTAAACATATCAGTTAAATGCGGTCATCTCAGGGAGGAGGAAAAAAACTGGCTTTGGCTAATCTTTGAAATTCTGAAGTTATTTGAAAACGAATTCACGAAATATTTCTAACACTCGTGTATTACATCTAATAGCATCGTAAATTATAAAAAAAATTAGGTTTTATTTGTAAACATAGGAGTTAAATGCGGTCATTTCAGGGAGGAGGAAAAAAACTGGCTTTGGCTAATCTTTGAAATTCTGAAGTTATTTAAAAACGAATTCACGAAATATTTATAATACTCGTGTATTACATCTAATAGCATCGGAAATTATAAAAAAAATTAGGTTTTACTTGTAAACATTGGAGTTAAATGCGGTCATCTCAGGGAGGAGGAAAAAAACTGGCTTTGGCTAATCTTTGAAATTCTGAAGTTATTTAAAAACGAATTCACGAAATATTTATAATACTCGTGTATCACACTTATTTGCATCTGAATTTACAAAAAAATTTAACATTTTATTGTAAACATAGGAGTTAAATTCGGTCATCTCAGGGAGGAGGAAAAAAACTGGCTTTGGCTAATCTTTGAAATTCTGAAGTTATTTGAAAACGAATTCACGAAATATTTCTAACACTCATGTATTACATCTAATAGCATCGGAAATTATAAAAAAAATTAGGTTTTATTTGTAAACATAGGAGTTAAATGCGGTCATCTCAGGGAGGAGGAAAAAAACTGGCTTTGGCTAATCTTTGAAATTCTGAAGTTATTTGAAAACGAATTCACGAAATATTTCTAACACTCGTGTATTACATCTAATAGCATCGTAAATTATAAAAAAAATTAGGTTTTATTTGTAAACATAGGAGTTAAATGCGGTCATCTCAGGGAGGAGGAAAAAAACTGGCTTTGGCTAATCTTTGAAATTCTGAAGTTATTTGAAAACGAATTCACGAAATATTTCTAACACTCGTGTATTACATCTAATAGCATCGTAAATTATAAAAAAAATTAGGTTTTATTTGTAAACATAGGAGTTAAATGCGGTCATTTCAGGGAGGAGGAAAAAAACTGGCTTTGGCTAATCTTTGAAATTCTGAAGTTATTTAAAAACGAATTCACGAAATATTTATAATACTCGTGTATTACATCTAATAGCATCGGAAATTATAAAAAAAATTAGGTTTTACTTGTAAACATTGGAGTTAAATGCGGTCATCTCAGGGAGGAGGAAAAAAACTGGCTTTGGCTAATCTTTGAAATTCTGAAGTTATTTGAAAACGAATTCACGAAATATTTCTAACACTCGTGTATTACATCTAATAGCATCGGAAATTATAAAAAAAATTAGGTTTTACTTGTAAACATAGGAGTTAAATGCGGTCATCTCAGGGAGGAGGAAAAAAACTGGCTTTGGCTAATCTTTGAAATTCTGAAGTTATTTAAAAACGAATTCACGAAATATTTATAATACTCGTGTATCACACTTATTTGCATCTGAATTTACAAAAAAATTTAACATTTTATTGTAAACATAGGAGTTAAATGCGGTCATCTCAGGGAGGAGGAAAAAAACTGGCTTTGGCTAATCTTTGAAATTCTGAAGTTATTTGAAAACGAATTCACGAAATATTTCTAACACTCGTGTATTACATCTAATAGCATCGGAAATTATAAAAAAAATTAGGTTTTACTTGTAAACATTGGAGTTAAATGCGGTCATCTCAGGGAGGAGGAAAAAAACTGGCTTTGGCTAATCTTTGAAATTCTGAAGTTATTTGAAAACGAATTCACGAAATATTTCTAACACTCGTGTATTACATCTAATAGCATCGTAAATTATAAAAAAAATTAGGTTTTATTTGTAAACATAGGAGTTAAATGCGGTCATTTCAGGGAGGAGGAAAAAAACTGGCTTTGGCTAATCTTTGAAATTCTGAAGTTATTTAAAAACGAATTCACGAAATATTTATAATACTCGTGTATTACATCTAATAGCATCGGAAATTATAAAAAAAATTAGGTTTTACTTGTAAACATTGGAGTTAAATGCGGTCATCTCAGGGAGGAGGAAAAAAACTGGCTTTGGCTAATCTTTGAAATTCTGAAGTTATTTGAAAACGAATTCACGAAATATTTCTAACACTCGTGTATTACATCTAATAGCATCGGAAATTATAAAAAAAATTAGGTTTTACTTGTAAACATAGGAGTTAAATGCGGTCATCTCAGGGAGGAGGAAAAAAACTGGCTTTGGCTAATCTTTGAAATTCTGAAGTTATTTAAAAACGAATTCACGAAATATTTATAATACTCGTGTATCACACTTATTTGCATCTGAATTTACAAAAAAATTTAACATTTTATTGTAAACATAGGAGTTAAATGCGGTCATCTCAGGGAGGAGGAAAAAAACTGGCTTTGGCTAATCTTTGAAATTCTGAAGTTATTTGAAAACGAATTCACGAAATATTTCTAACACTCGTGTATTACATCTAATAGCATCGGAAATTATAAAAAGAATTAGGTTTTATTTGTAAACATAGGAGTTAAATGCGGTCATCTCAGGGAGGAGGAAAAAAACTGGCTTTGGCTAATCTTTGAAATTCTGAAGTTATTTAAAAACGAATTCACGAAATATTTATAATACTCGTGTATCACACTTATTTGCATCTGAATTTACAAAAAAATTTAACATTTTATTGTAAACATAGGAGTTAAATTCGGTCATCTCAGGGAGGAGGAAAAAAACTGGCTTTGGCTAATCTTTGAAATTCTGAAGTTATTTGAAAACGAATTCACGAAATATTTCTAACACTCATGTATTACATCTAATAGCATCGGAAATTATAAAAAAAATTAGGTTTTATTTGTAAACATAGGAGTTAAATGCGGTCATCTCAGGGAGGAGGAAAAAAACTGGCTTTGGCTAATCTTTGAAATTCTGAAGTTATTTGAAAACGAATTCACGAAATATTTCTAACACTCGTGTATTACATCTAATAGCATCGTAAATTATAAAAAAAATTAGGTTTTATTTGTAAACATAGGAGTTAAATGCGGTCATCTCAGGGAGGAGGAAAAAAACTGGCTTTGGCTAATCTTTGAAATTCTGAAGTTATTTGAAAACGAATTCACGAAATATTTCTAACACTCGTGTATTACATCTAATAGCATCGGAAATTATAAAAAAAATTAGGTTTTACTTGTAAACATAGGAGTTAAATGCGGTCATCTCAGGGAGGAGGAAAAAAACTGGCTTTGGCTAATCTTTGAAATTCTGAAGTTATTTAAAAACGAATTCACGAAATATTTATAATACTCGTGTATCACACTTATTTGCATCTGAATTTACAAAAAAATTTAACATTTTATTGTAAACATAGGAGTTAAATTCGGTCATCTCAGGGAGGAGGAAAAAAACTGGCTTTGGCTAATCTTTGAAATTCTGAAGTTATTTGAAAACGAATTCACGAAATATTTCTAACACTCATGTATTACATCTAATAGCATCGGAAATTATAAAAAAAATTAGGTTTTACTTGTAAACATTGGAGTTAAATGCGGTCATCTCAGGGAGGAGGAAAAAAACTGGCTTTGGCTAATCTTTGAAATTCTGAAGTTATTTGAAAACGAATTCACGAAATATTTCTAACACTCGTGTATTACATCTAATAGCATCTGAATTTACAAAAAAATTTAACATTTTATTATAAACATAGGAGTTAAATTCGGTCATCTCAGGGAGGAGGAAAAAAACTGGCTTTGGCTAATCTTTGAAATTCTGAAGTTATTTGAAAACGAATTCACGAAATATTTCTAACACTCGTGTATTACATCTAATAGCATCGGAAATTATAAAAAAAATTAGGTTTTACTTGTAAACATTGGAGTTAAATGCGGTCATCTCAGGGAGGAGGAAAAAAACTGGCTTTGGCTAATCTTTGAAATTCTGAAGTTATTTGAAAACGAATTCACGATATATTTCTAACACTCGTGTATTACATCTAATAGCATCGTAAATTATAAAAAAAATTAGGTTTTATTTGTAAACATAGGAGTTAAATGCGGTCATCTCAGGGAGGAGGAAAAAAACTGGCTTTGGCTAATCTTTGAAATTCTGAAGTTATTTGAAAACGAATTCACGAAATATTTCTAACACTCGTGTATTACATCTAATAGCATCGTAAATTATAAAAAAAATTAGGTTTTATTTGTAAACATAGGAGTTAAATGCGGTCATTTCAGGGAGGAGGAAAAAAACTGGCTTTGGCTAATCTTTGAAATTCTGAAGTTATTTAAAAACGAATTCACGAAATATTTATAATACTCGTGTATTACATCTAATAGCATCGGAAATTATAAAAAAAATTAGGTTTTACTTGTAAACATTGGAGTTAAATGCGGTCATCTCAGGGAGGAGGAAAAAAACTGGCTTTGGCTAATCTTTGAAATTCTGAAGTTATTTGAAAACGAATTCACGAAATATTTCTAACACTCGTGTATTACATCTAATAGCATCGGAAATTATAAAAAAAATTAGGTTTTACTTGTAAACATAGGAGTTAAATGCGGTCATCTCAGGGAGGAGGAAAAAAACTGGCTTTGGCTAATCTTTGAAATTCTGAAGTTATTTGAAAACGAATTCACGAAATATTTCTAACACTCGTGTATTACATCTAATAGCATCGTAAATTATAAAAAAAATTAGGTTTTATTTGTAAACATAGGAGTTAAATGCGGTCATTTCAGGGAGGAGGAAAAAAACTGGCTTTGGCTAATCTTTGAAATTCTGAAGTTATTTAAAAACGAATTCACGAAATATTTATAATACTCGTGTATTACATCTAATAGCATCGGAAATTATAAAAAAAATTAGGTTTTACTTGTAAACATTGGAGTTAAATGCGGTCATCTCAGGGAGGAGGAAAAAAACTGGCTTTGGCTAATCTTTGAAATTCTGAAGTTATTTGAAAACGAATTCACGAAATATTTCTAACACTCGTGTATTACATCTAATAGCATCGGAAATTATAAAAAAAATTAGGTTTTACTTGTAAACATAGGAGTTAAATGCGGTCATCTCAGGGAGGAGGAAAAAAACTGGCTTTGGCTAATCTTTGAAATTCTGAAGTTATTTAAAAACGAATTCACGAAATATTTATAATACTCGTGTATCACACTTATTTGCATCTGAATTTACAAAAAAATTTAACATTTTATTGTAAACATAGGAGTTAAATGCGGTCATCTCAGGGAGGAGGAAAAAAACTGGCTTTGGCTAATCTTTGAAATTCTGAAGTTATTTGAAAACGAATTCACGAAATATTTCTAACACTCGTGTATTACATCTAATAGCATCGGAAATTATAAAAAAAATTAGGTTTTACTTGTAAACATTGGAGTTAAATGCGGTCATCTCAGGGAGGAGGAAAAAAACTGGCTTTGGCTAATCTTTGAAATTCTGAAGTTATTTGAAAACGAATTCACGAAATATTTCTAACACTCGTGTATTACATCTAATAGCATCGTAAATTATAAAAAAAATTAGGTTTTATTTGTAAACATAGGAGTTAAATGCGGTCATTTCAGGGAGGAGGAAAAAAACTGGCTTTGGCTAATCTTTGAAATTCTGAAGTTATTTAAAAACGAATTCACGAAATATTTATAATACTCGTGTATTACATCTAATAGCATCGGAAATTATAAAAAAAATTAGGTTTTACTTGTAAACATTGGAGTTAAATGCGGTCATCTCAGGGAGGAGGAAAAAAACTGGCTTTGGCTAATCTTTGAAATTCTGAAGTTATTTGAAAACGAATTCACGAAATATTTCTAACACTCGTGTATTACATCTAATAGCATCGGAAATTATAAAAAAAATTAGGTTTTACTTGTAAACATAGGAGTTAAATGCGGTCATCTCAGGGAGGAGGAAAAAAACTGGCTTTGGCTAATCTTTGAAATTCTGAAGTTATTTAAAAACGAATTCACGAAATATTTATAATACTCGTGTATCACACTTATTTGCATCTGAATTTACAAAAAAATTTAACATTTTATTGTAAACATAGGAGTTAAATGCGGTCATCTCAGGGAGGAGGAAAAAAACTGGCTTTGGCTAATCTTTGAAATTCTGAAGTTATTTGAAAACGAATTCACGAAATATTTCTAACACTCGTGTATTACATCTAATAGCATCGGAAATTATAAAAAGAATTAGGTTTTATTTGTAAACATAGGAGTTAAATGCGGTCATCTCAGGGAGGAGGAAAAAAACTGGCTTTGGCTAATCTTTGAAATTCTGAAGTTATTTAAAAACGAATTCACGAAATATTTATAATACTCGTGTATCACACTTATTTGCATCTGAATTTACAAAAAAATTTAACATTTTATTGTAAACATAGGAGTTAAATTCGGTCATCTCAGGGAGGAGGAAAAAAACTGGCTTTGGCTAATCTTTGAAATTCTGAAGTTATTTGAAAACGAATTCACGAAATATTTCTAACACTCATGTATTACATCTAATAGCATCGGAAATTATAAAAAAAATTAGGTTTTATTTGTAAACATAGGAGTTAAATGCGGTCATCTCAGGGAGGAGGAAAAAAACTGGCTTTGGCTAATCTTTGAAATTCTGAAGTTATTTGAAAACGAATTCACGAAATATTTCTAACACTCGTGTATTACATCTAATAGCATCGTAAATTATAAAAAAAATTAGGTTTTATTTGTAAACATAGGAGTTAAATGCGGTCATCTCAGGGAGGAGGAAAAAAACTGGCTTTGGCTAATCTTTGAAATTCTGAAGTTATTTGAAAACGAATTCACGAAATATTTCTAACACTCGTGTATTACATCTAATAGCATCGGAAATTATAAAAAAAATTAGGTTTTACTTGTAAACATAGGAGTTAAATGCGGTCATCTCAGGGAGGAGGAAAAAAACTGGCTTTGGCTAATCTTTGAAATTCTGAAGTTATTTAAAAACGAATTCACGAAATATTTATAATACTCGTGTATCACACTTATTTGCATCTGAATTTACAAAAAAATTTAACATTTTATTGTAAACATAGGAGTTAAATTCGGTCATCTCAGGGAGGAGGAAAAAAACTGGCTTTGGCTAATCTTTGAAATTCTGAAGTTATTTGAAAACGAATTCACGAAATATTTCTAACACTCATGTATTACATCTAATAGCATCGGAAATTATAAAAAAAATTAGGTTTTACTTGTAAACATTGGAGTTAAATGCGGTCATCTCAGGGAGGAGGAAAAAAACTGGCTTTGGCTAATCTTTGAAATTCTGAAGTTATTTGAAAACGAATTCACGAAATATTTCTAACACTCGTGTATTACATCTAATAGCATCTGAATTTACAAAAAAATTTAACATTTTATTATAAACATAGGAGTTAAATTCGGTCATCTCAGGGAGGAGGAAAAAAACTGGCTTTGGCTAATCTTTGAAATTCTGAAGTTATTTGAAAACGAATTCACGAAATATTTCTAACACTCGTGTATTACATCTAATAGCATCGGAAATTATAAAAAAAATTAGGTTTTACTTGTAAACATTGGAGTTAAATGCGGTCATCTCAGGGAGGAGGAAAAAAACTGGCTTTGGCTAATCTTTGAAATTCTGAAGTTATTTGAAAACGAATTCACGATATATTTCTAACACTCGTGTATTACATCTAATAGCATCGTAAATTATAAAAAAAATTAGGTTTTATTTGTAAACATAGGAGTTAAATGCGGTCATCTCAGGGAGGAGGAAAAAAACTGGCTTTGGCTAATCTTTGAAATTCTGAAGTTATTTGAAAACGAATTCACGAAATATTTCTAACACTCGTGTATTACATCTAATAGCATCGTAAATTATAAAAAAAATTAGGTTTTATTTGTAAACATAGGAGTTAAATGCGGTCATTTCAGGGAGGAGGAAAAAAACTGGCTTTGGCTAATCTTTGAAATTCTGAAGTTATTTAAAAACGAATTCACGAAATATTTATAATACTCGTGTATTACATCTAATAGCATCGGAAATTATAAAAAAAATTAGGTTTTACTTGTAAACATTGGAGTTAAATGCGGTCATCTCAGGGAGGAGGAAAAAAACTGGCTTTGGCTAATCTTTGAAATTCTGAAGTTATTTGAAAACGAATTCACGAAATATTTCTAACACTCGTGTATTACATCTAATAGCATCGGAAATTATAAAAAAAATTAGGTTTTACTTGTAAACATTGGAGTTAAATGCGGTCATCTCAGGGAGGAGGAAAAAAACTGGCTTTGGCTAATCTTTGAAATTCTGAAGTTATTTAAAAACGAATTCACGAAATATTTATAATACTTGTGTATTACATCTAATAGCATCGGAAATTATAAAAAAAATTAGGTTTTACTTGTAAACATTGGAGTTAAATGCGGTCATCTCAGGGAGGAGGAAAAAAACTGGCTTTGGCTAATCTTTGAAATTCTGAAGTTATTTGAAAACGAATTCACGAAATATTTCTAACACTCGTGTATTACATCTAATAGCATCGGAAATTATAAAAAAAATTAGGTTTTACTTGTAAACATAGGAGTTAAATGCGGTCATCTCAGGGAGGAGGAAAAAAACTGGCTTTGGCTAATCTTTGAAATTCTGAAGTTATTTGAAAACGAATTCACGAAATATTTCTAACACTCGTGTATTACATCTAATAGCATCGTAAATTATAAAAAAAATTAGGTTTTATTTGTAAACATAGGAGTTAAATGCGGTCATTTCAGGGAGGAGGAAAAAAACTGGCTTTGGCTAATCTTTGAAATTCTGAAGTTATTTAAAAACGAATTCACGAAATATTTATAATACTCGTGTATTACATCTAATAGCATCGGAAATTATAAAAAAAATTAGGTTTTACTTGTAAACATTGGAGTTAAATGCGGTCATCTCAGGGAGGAGGAAAAAAACTGGCTTTGGCTAATCTTTGAAATTCTGAAGTTATTTGAAAACGAATTCACGAAATATTTCTAACACTCGTGTATTACATCTAATAGCATCGGAAATTATAAAAAAAATTAGGTTTTACTTGTAAACATAGGAGTTAAATGCGGTCATCTCAGGGAGGAGGAAAAAAACTGGCTTTGGCTAATCTTTGAAATTCTGAAGTTATTTAAAAACGAATTCACGAAATATTTATAATACTCGTGTATCACACTTATTTGCATCTGAATTTACAAAAAAATTTAACATTTTATTGTAAACATAGGAGTTAAATGCGGTCATCTCAGGGAGGAGGAAAAAAACTGGCTTTGGCTAATCTTTGAAATTCTGAAGTTATTTGAAAACGAATTCACGAAATATTTCTAACACTCGTGTATTACATCTAATAGCATCGGAAATTATAAAAAAAATTAGGTTTTACTTGTAAACATTGGAGTTAAATGCGGTCATCTCAGGGAGGAGGAAAAAAACTGGCTTTGGCTAATCTTTGAAATTCTGAAGTTATTTGAAAACGAATTCACGAAATATTTCTAACACTCGTGTATTACATCTAATAGCATCGTAAATTATAAAAAAAATTAGGTTTTATTTGTAAACATAGGAGTTAAATGCGGTCATTTCAGGGAGGAGGAAAAAAACTGGCTTTGGCTAATCTTTGAAATTCTGAAGTTATTTAAAAACGAATTCACGAAATATTTATAATACTCGTGTATTACATCTAATAGCATCGGAAATTATAAAAAAAATTAGGTTTTACTTGTAAACATTGGAGTTAAATGCGGTCATCTCAGGGAGGAGGAAAAAAACTGGCTTTGGCTAATCTTTGAAATTCTGAAGTTATTTGAAAACGAATTCACGAAATATTTCTAACACTCGTGTATTACATCTAATAGCATCGGAAATTATAAAAAAAATTAGGTTTTACTTGTAAACATAGGAGTTAAATGCGGTCATCTCAGGGAGGAGGAAAAAAACTGGCTTTGGCTAATCTTTGAAATTCTGAAGTTATTTAAAAACGAATTCACGAAATATTTATAATACTCGTGTATCACACTTATTTGCATCTGAATTTACAAAAAAATTTAACATTTTATTGTAAACATAGGAGTTAAATGCGGTCATCTCAGGGAGGAGGAAAAAAACTGGCTTTGGCTAATCTTTGAAATTCTGAAGTTATTTGAAAACGAATTCACGAAATATTTCTAACACTCGTGTATTACATCTAATAGCATCGGAAATTATAAAAAGAATTAGGTTTTATTTGTAAACATAGGAGTTAAATGCGGTCATCTCAGGGAGGAGGAAAAAAACTGGCTTTGGCTAATCTTTGAAATTCTGAAGTTATTTAAAAACGAATTCACGAAATATTTATAATACTCGTGTATCACACTTATTTGCATCTGAATTTACAAAAAAATTTAACATTTTATTGTAAACATAGGAGTTAAATTCGGTCATCTCAGGGAGGAGGAAAAAAACTGGCTTTGGCTAATCTTTGAAATTCTGAAGTTATTTGAAAACGAATTCACGAAATATTTCTAACACTCATGTATTACATCTAATAGCATCGGAAATTATAAAAAAAATTAGGTTTTATTTGTAAACATAGGAGTTAAATGCGGTCATCTCAGGGAGGAGGAAAAAAACTGGCTTTGGCTAATCTTTGAAATTCTGAAGTTATTTGAAAACGAATTCACGAAATATTTCTAACACTCGTGTATTACATCTAATAGCATCGTAAATTATAAAAAAAATTAGGTTTTATTTGTAAACATAGGAGTTAAATGCGGTCATCTCAGGGAGGAGGAAAAAAACTGGCTTTGGCTAATCTTTGAAATTCTGAAGTTATTTGAAAACGAATTCACGAAATATTTCTAACACTCGTGTATTACATCTAATAGCATCGGAAATTATAAAAAAAATTAGGTTTTACTTGTAAACATAGGAGTTAAATGCGGTCATCTCAGGGAGGAGGAAAAAAACTGGCTTTGGCTAATCTTTGAAATTCTGAAGTTATTTAAAAACGAATTCACGAAATATTTATAATACTCGTGTATCACACTTATTTGCATCTGAATTTACAAAAAAATTTAACATTTTATTGTAAACATAGGAGTTAAATTCGGTCATCTCAGGGAGGAGGAAAAAAACTGGCTTTGGCTAATCTTTGAAATTCTGAAGTTATTTGAAAACGAATTCACGAAATATTTCTAACACTCATGTATTACATCTAATAGCATCGGAAATTATAAAAAAAATTAGGTTTTACTTGTAAACATTGGAGTTAAATGCGGTCATCTCAGGGAGGAGGAAAAAAACTGGCTTTGGCTAATCTTTGAAATTCTGAAGTTATTTGAAAACGAATTCACGAAATATTTCTAACACTCGTGTATTACATCTAATAGCATCTGAATTTACAAAAAAATTTAACATTTTATTATAAACATAGGAGTTAAATTCGGTCATCTCAGGGAGGAGGAAAAAAACTGGCTTTGGCTAATCTTTGAAATTCTGAAGTTATTTGAAAACGAATTCACGAAATATTTCTAACACTCGTGTATTACATCTAATAGCATCGGAAATTATAAAAAAAATTAGGTTTTACTTGTAAACATTGGAGTTAAATGCGGTCATCTCAGGGAGGAGGAAAAAAACTGGCTTTGGCTAATCTTTGAAATTCTGAAGTTATTTGAAAACGAATTCACGATATATTTCTAACACTCGTGTATTACATCTAATAGCATCGTAAATTATAAAAAAAATTAGGTTTTATTTGTAAACATAGGAGTTAAATGCGGTCATCTCAGGGAGGAGGAAAAAAACTGGCTTTGGCTAATCTTTGAAATTCTGAAGTTATTTGAAAACGAATTCACGAAATATTTCTAACACTCGTGTATTACATCTAATAGCATCGTAAATTATAAAAAAAATTAGGTTTTATTTGTAAACATAGGAGTTAAATGCGGTCATTTCAGGGAGGAGGAAAAAAACTGGCTTTGGCTAATCTTTGAAATTCTGAAGTTATTTAAAAACGAATTCACGAAATATTTATAATACTCGTGTATTACATCTAATAGCATCGGAAATTATAAAAAAAATTAGGTTTTACTTGTAAACATTGGAGTTAAATGCGGTCATCTCAGGGAGGAGGAAAAAAACTGGCTTTGGCTAATCTTTGAAATTCTGAAGTTATTTGAAAACGAATTCACGAAATATTTCTAACACTCGTGTATTACATCTAATAGCATCGGAAATTATAAAAAAAATTAGGTTTTACTTGTAAACATAGGAGTTAAATGCGGTCATCTCAGGGAGGAGGAAAAAAACTGGCTTTGGCTAATCTTTGAAATTCTGAAGTTATTTAAAAACGAATTCACGAAATATTTATAATACTCGTGTATCACACTTATTTGCATCTGAATTTACAAAAAAATTTAACATTTTATTGTAAACATAGGAGTTAAATTCGGTCATCTCAGGGAGGAGGAAAAAAACTGGCTTTGGCTAATCTTTGAAATTCTGAAGTTATTTGAAAACGAATTCACGAAATATTTCTAACACTCATGTATTACATCTAATAGCATCGGAAATTATAAAAAAAATTAGGTTTTATTTGTAAACATAGGAGTTAAATGCGGTCATCTCAGGGAGGAGGAAAAAAACTGGCTTTGGCTAATCTTTGAAATTCTGAAGTTATTTAAAAACGAATTCACGAAATATTTATAATACTCGTGTATTACATCTAATAGCATCGGAAATTATAAAAAAAATTAGGTTTTACTTGTAAACATTGGAGTTAAATGCGGTCATCTCAGGGAGGAGGAAAAAAACTGGCTTTGGCTAATCTTTGAAATTCTGAAGTTATTTGAAAACGAATTCACGAAATATTTCTAACACTCGTGTACTACATCTAATAGCATCGGAAATTATAAAAAAAATTAGGTTTTACTTGTAAACATATCAGTTAAATGCGGTCATCTCAGGGAGGAGGAAAAAAACTGGCTTTGGCTAATCTTTGAAATTCTGAAGTTATTTGAAAACGAATTCACGAAATATTTCTAACACTCGTGTATTACATCTAATAGCATCGTAAATTATAAAAAAAATTAGGTTTTATTTGTAAACATAGGAGTTAAATGCGGTCATTTCAGGGAGGAGGAAAAAAACTGGCTTTGGCTAATCTTTGAAATTCTGAAGTTATTTAAAAACGAATTCACGAAATATTTATAATACTCGTGTATTACATCTAATAGCATCGGAAATTATAAAAAAAATTAGGTTTTACTTGTAAACATTGGAGTTAAATGCGGTCATCTCAGGGAGGAGGAAAAAAACTGGCTTTGGCTAATCTTTGAAATTCTGAAGTTATTTAAAAACGAATTCACGAAATATTTATAATACTCGTGTATCACACTTATTTGCATCTGAATTTACAAAAAAATTTAACATTTTATTGTAAACATAGGAGTTAAATTCGGTCATCTCAGGGAGGAGGAAAAAAACTGGCTTTGGCTAATCTTTGAAATTCTGAAGTTATTTGAAAACGAATTCACGAAATATTTCTAACACTCATGTATTACATCTAATAGCATCGGAAATTATAAAAAAAATTAGGTTTTATTTGTAAACATAGGAGTTAAATGCGGTCATCTCAGGGAGGAGGAAAAAAACTGGCTTTGGCTAATCTTTGAAATTCTGAAGTTATTTGAAAACGAATTCACGAAATATTTCTAACACTCGTGTATTACATCTAATAGCATCGTAAATTATAAAAAAAATTAGGTTTTATTTGTAAACATAGGAGTTAAATGCGGTCATCTCAGGGAGGAGGAAAAAAACTGGCTTTGGCTAATCTTTGAAATTCTGAAGTTATTTGAAAACGAATTCACGAAATATTTCTAACACTCGTGTATTACATCTAATAGCATCGTAAATTATAAAAAAAATTAGGTTTTATTTGTAAACATAGGAGTTAAATGCGGTCATTTCAGGGAGGAGGAAAAAAACTGGCTTTGGCTAATCTTTGAAATTCTGAAGTTATTTAAAAACGAATTCACGAAATATTTATAATACTCGTGTATTACATCTAATAGCATCGGAAATTATAAAAAAAATTAGGTTTTACTTGTAAACATTGGAGTTAAATGCGGTCATCTCAGGGAGGAGGAAAAAAACTGGCTTTGGCTAATCTTTGAAATTCTGAAGTTATTTGAAAACGAATTCACGAAATATTTCTAACACTCGTGTATTACATCTAATAGCATCGGAAATTATAAAAAAAATTAGGTTTTACTTGTAAACATAGGAGTTAAATGCGGTCATCTCAGGGAGGAGGAAAAAAACTGGCTTTGGCTAATCTTTGAAATTCTGAAGTTATTTAAAAACGAATTCACGAAATATTTATAATACTCGTGTATCACACTTATTTGCATCTGAATTTACAAAAAAATTTAACATTTTATTGTAAACATAGGAGTTAAATTCGGTCATCTCAGGGAGGAGGAAAAAAACTGGCTTTGGCTAATCTTTGAAATTCTGAAGTTATTTGAAAACGAATTCACGAAATATTTCTAACACTCATGTATTACATCTAATAGCATCGGAAATTATAAAAAAAATTAGGTTTTATTTGTAAACATAGGAGTTAAATGCGGTCATCTCAGGGAGGAGGAAAAAAACTGGCTTTGGCTAATCTTTGAAATTCTGAAGTTATTTAAAAACGAATTCACGAAATATTTATAATACTCGTGTATTACATCTAATAGCATCGGAAATTATAAAAAAAATTAGGTTTTACTTGTAAACATTGGAGTTAAATGCGGTCATCTCAGGGAGGAGGAAAAAAACTGGCTTTGGCTAATCTTTGAAATTCTGAAGTTATTTGAAAACGAATTCACGAAATATTTCTAACACTCGTGTATTACATCTAATAGCATCTGAATTTACAAAAAAATTTAACATTTTATTATAAACATAGGAGTTAAATTCGGTCATCTCAGGGAGGAGGAAAAAAACTGGCTTTGGCTAATCTTTGAAATTCTGAAGTTATTTGAAAACGAATTCACGAAATATTTCTAACACTCGTGTATTACATCTAATAGCATCGGAAATTATAAAAAAAATTAGGTTTTACTTGTAAACATTGGAGTTAAATGCGGTCATCTCAGGGAGGAGGAAAAAAACTGGCTTTGGCTAATCTTTGAAATTCTGAAGTTATTTGAAAACGAATTCACGAAATATTTCTAACACTCGTGTATTACATCTAATAGCATCGTAAATTATAAAAAAAATTAGGTTTTATTTGTAAACATAGGAGTTAAATGCGGTCATTTCAGGGAGGAGGAAAAAAACTGGCTTTGGCTAATCTTTGAAATTCTGAAGTTATTTAAAAACGAATTCACGAAATATTTATAATACTCGTGTATTACATCTAATAGCATCGGAAATTATAAAAAAAATTAGGTTTTACTTGTAAACATTGGAGTTAAATGCGGTCATCTCAGGGAGGAGGAAAAAAACTGGCTTTGGCTAATCTTTGAAATTCTGAAGTTATTTGAAAACGAATTCACGAAATATTTCTAACACTCGTGTATTACATCTAATAGCATCGGAAATTATAAAAAAAATTAGGTTTTACTTGTAAACATAGGAGTTAAATGCGGTCATCTCAGGGAGGAGGAAAAAAACTGGCTTTGGCTAATCTTTGAAATTCTGAAGTTATTTAAAAACGAATTCACGAAATATTTATAATACTCGTGTATCACACTTATTTGCATCTGAATTTACAAAAAAATTTAACATTTTATTGTAAACATAGGAGTTAAATGCGGTCATCTCAGGGAGGAGGAAAAAAACTGGCTTTGGCTAATCTTTGAAATTCTGAAGTTATTTGAAAACGAATTCACGAAATATTTCTAACACTCGTGTATTACATCTAATAGCATCGGAAATTATAAAAAGAATTAGGTTTTATTTGTAAACATAGGAGTTAAATGCGGTCATCTCAGGGAGGAGGAAAAAAACTGGCTTTGGCTAATCTTTGAAATTCTGAAGTTATTTAAAAACGAATTCACGAAATATTTATAATACTCGTGTATTACATCTAATAGCATCGGAAATTATAAAAAAAATTAGGTTTTACTTGTAAACATTGGAGTTAAATGCGGTCATCTCAGGGAGGAGGAAAAAAACTGGCTATGGCTAATCTTTGAAATTCTGAAGTTATTTGAAAACGAATTCACGAAATATTTCTAACACTCGTGTATTACATCTAATAGCATCGGAAATTATAAAAAAAATTAGGTTTTACTTGTAAACATTGGAGTTAAATGCGGTCATCTCAGGGAGGAGGAAAAAAACTGGCTTTGGCTAATCTTTGAAATTCTGAAGTTATTTGAAAACGAATTCACGAAATATTTCTAACACTCGTGTATTACATCTAATAGCATCGTAAATTATAAAAAAAATTAGGTTTTATTTGTAAACATAGGAGTTAAATGCGGTCATTTCAGGGAGGAGGAAAAAAACTGGCTTTGGCTAATCTTTGAAATTCTGAAGTTATTTAAAAACGAATTCACGAAATATTTATAATACTCGTGTATTACATCTAATAGCATCGGAAATTATAAAAAAAATTAGGTTTTACTTGTAAACATTGGAGTTAAATGCGGTCATCTCAGGGAGGAGGAAAAAAACTGGCTTTGGCTAATCTTTGAAATTCTGAAGTTATTTGAAAACGAATTCACGAAATATTTCTAACACTCGTGTATTACATCTAATAGCATCGGAAATTATAAAAAAAATTAGGTTTTACTTGTAAACATAGGAGTTAAATGCGGTCATCTCAGGGAGGAGGAAAAAAACTGGCTTTGGCTAATCTTTGAAATTCTGAAGTTATTTAAAAACGAATTCACGAAATATTTATAATACTCGTGTATCACACTTATTTGCATCTGAATTTACAAAAAAATTTAACATTTTATTGTAAACATAGGAGTTAAATGCGGTCATCTCAGGGAGGAGGAAAAAAACTGGCTTTGGCTAATCTTTGAAATTCTGAAGTTATTTGAAAACGAATTCACGAAATATTTCTAACACTCGTGTATTACATCTAATAGCATCGGAAATTATAAAAAGAATTAGGTTTTATTTGTAAACATAGGAGTTAAATGCGGTCATCTCAGGGAGGAGGAAAAAAACTGGCTTTGGCTAATCTTTGAAATTCTGAAGTTATTTAAAAACGAATTCACGAAATATTTATAATACTCGTGTATTACATCTAATAGCATCGGAAATTATAAAAAAAATTAGGTTTTACTTGTAAACATTGGAGTTAAATGCGGTCATCTCAGGGAGGAGGAAAAAAACTGGCTTTGGCTAATCTTTGAAATTCTGAAGTTATTTGAAAACGAATTCACGAAATATTTCTAACACTCGTGTATTACATCTAATAGCATCGTAAATTATAAAAAAAATTAGGTTTTATTTGTAAACATAGGAGTTAAATGCGGTCATTTCAGGGAGGAGGAAAAAAACTGGCTTTGGCTAATCTTTGAAATTCTGAAGTTATTTAAAAACGAATTCACGAAATATTTATAATACTCGTGTATTACATCTAATAGCATCGGAAATTATAAAAAAAATTAGGTTTTACTTGTAAACATTGGAGTTAAATGCGGTCATCTCAGGGAGGAGGAAAAAAACTGGCTTTGGCTAATCTTTAAAATTCTGAAGTTATTTGAAAACGAATTCACGAAATATTTCTAACACTCGTGTATTACATCTAATAGCATCGGAAATTATAAAAAAAATTAGGTTTTATTTGTAAACATAGGAGTTAAATGCGGTCATCTCAGGGAGGAGGAAAAAAACTGGCTTTGGCTAATCTTTGAAATTCTGAAGTTATTTGAAAACGAATTCACGAAATATTTCTACAACTCGTGTATTACATCTAATAGCATCGGAAATTATAAAAAAAATTAGGTTTTACTTGTAAACATAGGAGTTAAATGCGGTCATCTCAGGGAGGAGGAAAAAAACTGGCTTTGGCTAATCTTTGAAATTCTGAAGTTATTTAAAAACGAATTCACGAAATATTTATAATACTCGTGTATCACACTTATTTGCATCTGAATTTACAAAAAAATTTAACATTTTATTGTAAACATAGGAGTTAAATTCGGTCATCTCTGGGAGGAGGAAAAAAACTGGCTTTGGCTAATCTTTGAAATTCTGAAGTTATTTAAAAACGAATTCACGAAATATTTATAATACTCGTGTATCACACTTATTTGCATATGAATTTACAAAAAAATTTAACATTTTATTATAAACATAGGAGTTAAATGCGGTCATCTCAGGGAGGAGGAAAAAAACTGGCTTTGGCTAATCTTTGAAATTCTGAAGTTATTTAAAAACGAATTCACGAAATATTTATAATACTCGTGTATTACATCTAATAGCATCGGAAATTATAAAAAAAATTAGGTTTTACTTGTAAACATTGGAGTTAAATGCGGTCATCTCAGGGAGGAGGAAAAAAACTGGCTTTGGCTAATCTTTGAAATTCTGAAGTTATTTGAAAACGAATTCACGAAATATTTCTAACACTCGTGTATTACATCTAATAGCATCGGAAATTATAAAAAAAATTAGGTTTTACTTGTAAACATTGGAGTTAAATGCGGTCATCTCAGGGAGGAGGAAAAAAACTGGCTTTGGCTAATCTTTGAAATTCTGAAGTTATTTGAAAACGAATTCACGAAATATTTCTAACACTCGTGTATTACATCTAATAGCATCGTAAATTATAAAAAAAATTAGGTTTTTTTTGTAAACATAGGAGTTAAATGCGGTCATCTCAGGGAGGAGGAAAAAAACTGGCTTTGGCTAATCTTTGAAATTCTGAAGTTATTTGAAAACGAATTCACGAAATATTTCTAAAACTCGTGTATTACATCTAATAGCATCGGAAATTATAAAAAAAATTAGGTTTTACTTGTAAACATAGGAGTTAAATGCGGTCATCTCAGGGAGGAGGAAAAAAACTGGCTTTGGCTAATCTTTGAAATTCTGAAGTTATTTAAAAACGAATTCACGAAATATTTATAATACTCGTGTATCACACTTATTTGCATCTGAATTTACAAAAAAATTTAACATTTTATTGTAAACATAGGAGTTAAATTCGGTCATCTCTGGGAGGAGGAAAAAAACTGGCTTTGGCTAATCTTTGAAATTCTGAAGTTATTTAAAAACGAATTCACGAAATATTTATAATACTCGTGTATCACACTTATTTGCATATGAATTTACAAAAAAATTTAACATTTTATTATAAACATAGGAGTTAAATGCGGTCATCTCAGGGAGGAGGAAAAAAACTGGCTTTGGCTAATCTTTGAAATTCTGAAGTTATTTAAAAACGAATTCACGAAATATTTATAATACTCGTGTATTACATCTAATAGCATCGGAAATTATAAAAAAAATTAGGTTTTACTTGTAAACATTGGAGTTAAATGCGGTCATCTCAGGGAGGAGGAAAAAAACTGGCTTTGGCTAATCTTTGAAATTCTGAAGTTATTTGAAAACGAATTCACGAAATATTTCTAACACTCGTGTATTACATCTAATAGCATCTGAATTTACAAAAAAATTTAACATTTTATTATAAACATAGGAGTTAAATGCGGTCATCTCAGGGAGGAGGAAAAAAACTGGCTTTGGCTAATCTTTGAAATTCTGAAGTTATTTATAAACGAATTCACGAAATATTTATAATACTCGTGTATTACATCTAATAGCATCGGAAATTATAAAAAAAATTAGGTTTTACTTGTAAACATTGGAGTTAAATGCGGTCATCTCAGGGAGGAGGAAAAAAACTGGCTTTGGCTAATCTTTGAAATTCTGAAGTTATTTGAAAACGAATTCACGAAATATTTCTAAAACTCGTGTATTACATCTAATAGCATCGGAAATTATAAAAAAAATTAGGTTTTATTTGTAAACATAGGAGTTAAATGCGGTCATCTCAGGGAGGAGGAAAAAAACTGGCTTTGGCTAATCTTTGAAATTCTGAAGTTATTTAAAAACGAATTCACGAAATATTTATAATTCTCGTGTATTACATCTAATAGCATCGGAAATTATAAAAAAAATTAGGTTTTATTTGTAAACATAGGAGTTAAATGCGGTCATTTCAGGGAGGAGGAAAAAAACTGGCTTTGGCTAATCTTTGAAATTCTGAAGTTATTTAAAAACGAATTCACGAAATATTTATAATACTCGTGTATTACATCTAATAGCATCGGAAATTATAAAAAAAATTAGGTTTTACTTGTAAACATTGGAGTTAAATGCGGTCATCTCAGGGAGGAGGAAAAAAACTGGCTTTGGCTAATCTTTGAAATTCTGAAGTTATTTGAAAACGAATTCACGAAATATTTCTAAAACTCGTGTATTACATCTAATAGCATCGGAAATTATAAAAAAAATTAGGTTTTACTTGTAAACATAGGAGTTAAATGCGGTCATCTCAGGGAGGAGGAAAAAAACTGGCTTTGGCTAATCTTTGAAATTCTGAAGTTATTTAAAAACGAATTCACGAAATATTTATAATACTCGTGTATCACACTTATTTGCATCTGAATTTACAAAAAAATTTAACATTTTATTGTAAACATAGGAGTTAAATTCGGTCATCTCTGGGAGGAGGAAAAAAACTGGCTTTGGCTAATCTTTGAAATTCTGAAGTTATTTAAAAACGAATTCACGAAATATTTATAATACTCGTGTATCACACTTATTTGCATATGAATTTACAAAAAAATTTAACATTTTATTATAAACATAGGAGTTAAATGCGGTCATCTCAGGGAGGAGGAAAAAAACTGGCTTTGGCTAATCTTTGAAATTCTGAAGTTATTTAAAAACGAATTCACGAAATATTTATAATACTCGTGTATTACATCTAATAGCATCGGAAATTATAAAAAAAATTAGGTTTTACTTGTAAACATTGGAGTTAAATGCGGTCATCTCAGGGAGGAGGAAAAAAACTGGCTTTGGCTAATCTTTGAAATTCTGAAGTTATTTGAAAACGAATTCACGAAATATTTCTAACACTCGTGTATTACATCTAATAGCATCTGAATTTACAAAAAAATTTAACATTTTATTATAAACATAGGAGTTAAATGCGGTCATCTCAGGGAGGAGGAAAAAAACTGGCTTTGGCTAATCTTTGAAATTCTGAAGTTATTTATAAACGAATTCACGAAATATTTATAATACTCGTGTATTACATCTAATAGCATCGGAAATTATAAAAAAAATTAGGTTTTACTTGTAAACATTGGAGTTAAATGCGGTCATCTCAGGGAGGAGGAAAAAAACTGGCTTTGGCTAATCTTTGAAATTCTGAAGTTATTTGAAAACGAATTCACGAAATATTTCTAAAACTCGTGTATTACATCTAATAGCATCGGAAATTATAAAAAAAATTAGGTTTTACTTGTAAACATTGGAGTTAAATGCGGTCATCTCAGGGAGGAGGAAAAAAACTGGCTTTGGCTAATCTTTGAAATTCTGAAGTTATTTGAAAACGAATTCACGAAATATTTCTAACACTCGTGTATTACATCTAATAGCATCGTAAATTATAAAAAAAATTAGGTTTTATTTGTAAACATAGGAGTTAAATGCGGTCATTTCAGGGAGGAGGAAAAAAACTGGCTTTGGCTAATCTTTGAAATTCTGAAGTTATTTAAAAACGAATTCACGAAATATTTATAATACTCGTGTATTACATCTAATAGCATCGGAAATTATAAAAAAAATTAGGTTTTACTTGTAAACATTGGAGTTAAATGCGGTCATCTCAGGGAGGAGGAAAAAAACTGGCTTTGGCTAATCTTTGAAATTCTGAAGTTATTTGAAAACGAATTCACGAAATATTTCTACAACTCGTGTATTACATCTAATAGCATCGGAAATTATAAAAAAAATTAGGTTTTACTTGTAAACATAGGAGTTAAATGCGGTCATCTCAGGGAGGAGGAAAAAAACTGGCTTTGGCTAATCTTTGAAATTCTGAAGTTATTTAAAAACGAATTCACGAAATATTTATAATACTCGTGTATCACACTTATTTGCATCTGAATTTACAAAAAAATTTAACATTTTATTGTAAACATAGGAGTTAAATTCGGTCATCTCTGGGAGGAGGAAAAAAACTGGCTTTGGCTAATCTTTGAAATTCTGAAGTTATTTAAAAACGAATTCACGAAATATTTATAATACTCGTGTATCACACTTATTTGCATATGAATTTACAAAAAAATTTAACATTTTATTATAAACATAGGAGTTAAATGCGGTCATCTCAGGGAGGAGGAAAAAAACTGGCTTTGGCTAATCTTTGAAATTCTGAAGTTATTTAAAAACGAATTCACGAAATATTTATAATACTCGTGTATTACATCTAATAGCATCGGAAATTATAAAAAAAATTAGGTTTTATTTGTAAACATAGGAGTTAAATGCGGTCATCTCAGGGAGGAGGAAAAAAACTGGCTTTGGCTAATCTTTGAAATTCTGAAGTTATTTGAAAACGAATTCACGAAATATTTCTACAACTCGTGTATTACATCTAATAGCATCGGAAATTATAAAAAAAATTAGGTTTTACTTGTAAACATAGGAGTTAAATGCGGTCATCTCAGGGAGGAGGAAAAAAACTGGCTTTGGCTAATCTTTGAAATTCTGAAGTTATTTAAAAACGAATTCACGAAATATTTATAATACTCGTGTATCACACTTATTTGCATCTGAATTTACAAAAAAATTTAACATTTTATTGTAAACATAGGAGTTAAATTCGGTCATCTCTGGGAGGAGGAAAAAAACTGGCTTTGGCTAATCTTTGAAATTCTGAAGTTATTTAAAAACGAATTCACGAAATATTTATAATACTCGTGTATCACACTTATTTGCATATGAATTTACAAAAAAATTTAACATTTTATTATAAACATAGGAGTTAAATGCGGTCATCTCAGGGAGGAGGAAAAAAACTGGCTTTGGCTAATCTTTGAAATTCTGAAGTTATTTAAAAACGAATTCACGAAATATTTATAATACTCGTGTATTACATCTAATAGCATCGGAAATTATAAAAAAAATTAGGTTTTACTTGTAAACATTGGAGTTAAATGCGGTCATCTCAGGGAGGAGGAAAAAAACTGGCTTTGGCTAATCTTTGAAATTCTGAAGTTATTTGAAAACGAATTCACGAAATATTTCTAACACTCGTGTATTACATCTAATAGCATCGGAAATTATAAAAAAAATTAGGTTTTACTTGTAAACATTGGAGTTAAATGCGGTCATCTCAGGGAGGAGGAAAAAAACTGGCTTTGGCTAATCTTTGAAATTCTGAAGTTATTTGAAAACGAATTCACGAAATATTTCTAACACTCGTGTATTACATCTAATAGCATCGTAAATTATAAAAAAAATTAGGTTTTTTTTGTAAACATAGGAGTTAAATGCGGTCATCTCAGGGAGGAGGAAAAAAACTGGCTTTGGCTAATCTTTGAAATTCTGAAGTTATTTGAAAACGAATTCACGAAATATTTCTAAAACTCGTGTATTACATCTAATAGCATCGGAAATTATAAAAAAAATTAGGTTTTACTTGTAAACATAGGAGTTAAATGCGGTCATCTCAGGGAGGAGGAAAAAAACTGGCTTTGGCTAATCTTTGAAATTCTGAAGTTATTTAAAAACGAATTCACGAAATATTTATAATACTCGTGTATCACACTTATTTGCATCTGAATTTACAAAAAAATTTAACATTTTATTGTAAACATAGGAGTTAAATTCGGTCATCTCTGGGAGGAGGAAAAAAACTGGCTTTGGCTAATCTTTGAAATTCTGAAGTTATTTAAAAACGAATTCACGAAATATTTATAATACTCGTGTATCACACTTATTTGCATATGAATTTACAAAAAAATTTAACATTTTATTATAAACATAGGAGTTAAATGCGGTCATCTCAGGGAGGAGGAAAAAAACTGGCTTTGGCTAATCTTTGAAATTCTGAAGTTATTTAAAAACGAATTCACGAAATATTTATAATACTCGTGTATTACATCTAATAGCATCGGAAATTATAAAAAAAATTAGGTTTTACTTGTAAACATTGGAGTTAAATGCGGTCATCTCAGGGAGGAGGAAAAAAACTGGCTTTGGCTAATCTTTAAAATTCTGAAGTTATTTGAAAACGAATTCACGAAATATTTCTAACACTCGTGTATTACATCTAATAGCATCGGAAATTATAAAAAAAATTAGGTTTTATTTGTAAACATAGGAGTTAAATGCGGTCATCTCAGGGAGGAGGAAAAAAACTGGCTTTGGCTAATCTTTGAAATTCTGAAGTTATTTGAAAACGAATTCACGAAATATTTCTACAACTCGTGTATTACATCTAATAGCATCGGAAATTATAAAAAAAATTAGGTTTTACTTGTAAACATAGGAGTTAAATGCGGTCATCTCAGGGAGGAGGAAAAAAACTGGCTTTGGCTAATCTTTGAAATTCTGAAGTTATTTAAAAACGAATTCACGAAATATTTATAATACTCGTGTATCACACTTATTTGCATCTGAATTTACAAAAAAATTTAACATTTTATTGTAAACATAGGAGTTAAATTCGGTCATCTCTGGGAGGAGGAAAAAAACTGGCTTTGGCTAATCTTTGAAATTCTGAAGTTATTTAAAAACGAATTCACGAAATATTTATAATACTCGTGTATCACACTTATTTGCATATGAATTTACAAAAAAATTTAACATTTTATTATAAACATAGGAGTTAAATGCGGTCATCTCAGGGAGGAGGAAAAAAACTGGCTTTGGCTAATCTTTGAAATTCTGAAGTTATTTAAAAACGAATTCACGAAATATTTATAATACTCGTGTATTACATCTAATAGCATCGGAAATTATAAAAAAAATTAGGTTTTACTTGTAAACATTGGAGTTAAATGCGGTCATCTCAGGGAGGAGGAAAAAAACTGGCTTTGGCTAATCTTTGAAATTCTGAAGTTATTTGAAAACGAATTCACGAAATATTTCTAACACTCGTGTATTACATCTAATAGCATCGGAAATTATAAAAAAAATTAGGTTTTACTTGTAAACATTGGAGTTAAATGCGGTCATCTCAGGGAGGAGGAAAAAAACTGGCTTTGGCTAATCTTTGAAATTCTGAAGTTATTTGAAAACGAATTCACGAAATATTTCTAACACTCGTGTATTACATCTAATAGCATCGTAAATTATAAAAAAAATTAGGTTTTTTTTGTAAACATAGGAGTTAAATGCGGTCATCTCAGGGAGGAGGAAAAAAACTGGCTTTGGCTAATCTTTGAAATTCTGAAGTTATTTGAAAACGAATTCACGAAATATTTCTAAAACTCGTGTATTACATCTAATAGCATCGGAAATTATAAAAAAAATTAGGTTTTACTTGTAAACATAGGAGTTAAATGCGGTCATCTCAGGGAGGAGGAAAAAAACTGGCTTTGGCTAATCTTTGAAATTCTGAAGTTATTTAAAAACGAATTCACGAAATATTTATAATACTCGTGTATCACACTTATTTGCATCTGAATTTACAAAAAAATTTAACATTTTATTGTAAACATAGGAGTTAAATTCGGTCATCTCTGGGAGGAGGAAAAAAACTGGCTTTGGCTAATCTTTGAAATTCTGAAGTTATTTAAAAACGAATTCACGAAATATTTATAATACTCGTGTATCACACTTATTTGCATATGAATTTACAAAAAAATTTAACATTTTATTATAAACATAGGAGTTAAATGCGGTCATCTCAGGGAGGAGGAAAAAAACTGGCTTTGGCTAATCTTTGAAATTCTGAAGTTATTTAAAAACGAATTCACGAAATATTTATAATACTCGTGTATTACATCTAATAGCATCGGAAATTATAAAAAAAATTAGGTTTTACTTGTAAACATTGGAGTTAAATGCGGTCATCTCAGGGAGGAGGAAAAAAACTGGCTTTGGCTAATCTTTGAAATTCTGAAGTTATTTGAAAACGAATTCACGAAATATTTCTAACACTCGTGTATTACATCTAATAGCATCTGAATTTACAAAAAAATTTAACATTTTATTATAAACATAGGAGTTAAATGCGGTCATCTCAGGGAGGAGGAAAAAAACTGGCTTTGGCTAATCTTTGAAATTCTGAAGTTATTTATAAACGAATTCACGAAATATTTATAATACTCGTGTATTACATCTAATAGCATCGGAAATTATAAAAAAAATTAGGTTTTACTTGTAAACATTGGAGTTAAATGCGGTCATCTCAGGGAGGAGGAAAAAAACTGGCTTTGGCTAATCTTTGAAATTCTGAAGTTATTTGAAAACGAATTCACGAAATATTTCTAAAACTCGTGTATTACATCTAATAGCATCGGAAATTATAAAAAAAATTAGGTTTTACTTGTAAACATAGGAGTTAAATGCGGTCATCTCAGGGAGGAGGAAAAAAACTGGCTTTGGCTAATCTTTGAAATTCTGAAGTTATTTAAAAACGAATTCACGAAATATTTATAATTCTCGTGTATTACATCTAATAGCATCGGAAATTATAAAAAAAATTAGGTTTTATTTGTAAACATAGGAGTTAAATGCGGTCATTTCAGGGAGGAGGAAAAAAACTGGCTTTGGCTAATCTTTGAAATTCTGAAGTTATTTAAAAACGAATTCACGAAATATTTATAATACTCGTGTATTACATCTAATAGCATCGGAAATTATAAAAAAAATTAGGTTTTACTTGTAAACATTGGAGTTAAATGCGGTCATCTCAGGGAGGAGGAAAAAAACTGGCTTTGGCTAATCTTTGAAATTCTGAAGTTATTTGAAAACGAATTCACGAAATATTTCTAAAACTCGTGTATTACATCTAATAGCATCGGAAATTATAAAAAAAATTAGGTTTTACTTGTAAACATAGGAGTTAAATGCGGTCATCTCAGGGAGGAGGAAAAAAACTGGCTTTGGCTAATCTTTGAAATTCTGAAGTTATTTAAAAACGAATTCACGAAATATTTATAATACTCGTGTATCACACTTATTTGCATCTGAATTTACAAAAAAATTTAACATTTTATTGTAAACATAGGAGTTAAATTCGGTCATCTCTGGGAGGAGGAAAAAAACTGGCTTTGGCTAATCTTTGAAATTCTGAAGTTATTTAAAAACGAATTCACGAAATATTTATAATACTCGTGTATCACACTTATTTGCATATGAATTTACAAAAAAATTTAACATTTTATTATAAACATAGGAGTTAAATGCGGTCATCTCAGGGAGGAGGAAAAAAACTGGCTTTGGCTAATCTTTGAAATTCTGAAGTTATTTAAAAACGAATTCACGAAATATTTATAATACTCGTGTATTACATCTAATAGCATCGGAAATTATAAAAAAAATTAGGTTTTACTTGTAAACATTGGAGTTAAATGCGGTCATCTCAGGGAGGAGGAAAAAAACTGGCTTTGGCTAATCTTTGAAATTCTGAAGTTATTTGAAAACGAATTCACGAAATATTTCTAACACTCGTGTATTACATCTAATAGCATCTGAATTTACAAAAAAATTTAACATTTTATTATAAACATAGGAGTTAAATGCGGTCATCTCAGGGAGGAGGAAAAAAACTGGCTTTGGCTAATCTTTGAAATTCTGAAGTTATTTATAAACGAATTCACGAAATATTTATAATACTCGTGTATTACATCTAATAGCATCGGAAATTATAAAAAAAATTAGGTTTTACTTGTAAACATTGGAGTTAAATGCGGTCATCTCAGGGAGGAGGAAAAAAACTGGCTTTGGCTAATCTTTGAAATTCTGAAGTTATTTGAAAACGAATTCACGAAATATTTCTAAAACTCGTGTATTACATCTAATAGCATCGGAAATTATAAAAAAAATTAGGTTTTACTTGTAAACATTGGAGTTAAATGCGGTCATCTCAGGGAGGAGGAAAAAAACTGGCTTTGGCTAATCTTTGAAATTCTGAAGTTATTTGAAAACGAATTCACGAAATATTTCTAACACTCGTGTATTACATCTAATAGCATCGTAAATTATAAAAAAAATTAGGTTTTATTTGTAAACATAGGAGTTAAATGCGGTCATTTCAGGGAGGAGGAAAAAAACTGGCTTTGGCTAATCTTTGAAATTCTGAAGTTATTTAAAAACGAATTCACGAAATATTTATAATACTCGTGTATTACATCTAATAGCATCGGAAATTATAAAAAAAATTAGGTTTTACTTGTAAACATTGGAGTTAAATGCGGTCATCTCAGGGAGGAGGAAAAAAACTGGCTTTGGCTAATCTTTGAAATTCTGAAGTTATTTGAAAACGAATTCACGAAATATTTCTACAACTCGTGTATTACATCTAATAGCATCGGAAATTATAAAAAAAATTAGGTTTTACTTGTAAACATAGGAGTTAAATGCGGTCATCTCAGGGAGGAGGAAAAAAACTGGCTTTGGCTAATCTTTGAAATTCTGAAGTTATTTAAAAACGAATTCACGAAATATTTATAATACTCGTGTATCACACTTATTTGCATCTGAATTTACAAAAAAATTTAACATTTTATTGTAAACATAGGAGTTAAATTCGGTCATCTCTGGGAGGAGGAAAAAAACTGGCTTTGGCTAATCTTTGAAATTCTGAAGTTATTTAAAAACGAATTCACGAAATATTTATAATACTCGTGTATCACACTTATTTGCATATGAATTTACAAAAAAATTTAACATTTTATTATAAACATAGGAGTTAAATGCGGTCATCTCAGGGAGGAGGAAAAAAACTGGCTTTGGCTAATCTTTGAAATTCTGAAGTTATTTAAAAACGAATTCACGAAATATTTATAATACTCGTGTATTACATCTAATAGCATCGGAAATTATAAAAAAAATTAGGTTTTATTTGTAAACATAGGAGTTAAATGCGGTCATCTCAGGGAGGAGGAAAAAAACTGGCTTTGGCTAATCTTTGAAATTCTGAAGTTATTTGAAAACGAATTCACGAAATATTTCTACAACTCGTGTATTACATCTAATAGCATCGGAAATTATAAAAAAAATTAGGTTTTACTTGTAAACATAGGAGTTAAATGCGGTCATCTCAGGGAGGAGGAAAAAAACTGGCTTTGGCTAATCTTTGAAATTCTGAAGTTATTTAAAAACGAATTCACGAAATATTTATAATACTCGTGTATCACACTTATTTGCATCTGAATTTACAAAAAAATTTAACATTTTATTGTAAACATAGGAGTTAAATTCGGTCATCTCTGGGAGGAGGAAAAAAACTGGCTTTGGCTAATCTTTGAAATTCTGAAGTTATTTAAAAACGAATTCACGAAATATTTATAATACTCGTGTATCACACTTATTTGCATATGAATTTACAAAAAAATTTAACATTTTATTATAAACATAGGAGTTAAATGCGGTCATCTCAGGGAGGAGGAAAAAAACTGGCTTTGGCTAATCTTTGAAATTCTGAAGTTATTTAAAAACGAATTCACGAAATATTTATAATACTCGTGTATTACATCTAATAGCATCGGAAATTATAAAAAAAATTAGGTTTTACTTGTAAACATTGGAGTTAAATGCGGTCATCTCAGGGAGGAGGAAAAAAACTGGCTTTGGCTAATCTTTGAAATTCTGAAGTTATTTGAAAACGAATTCACGAAATATTTCTAACACTCGTGTATTACATCTAATAGCATCGGAAATTATAAAAAAAATTAGGTTTTACTTGTAAACATTGGAGTTAAATGCGGTCATCTCAGGGAGGAGGAAAAAAACTGGCTTTGGCTAATCTTTGAAATTCTGAAGTTATTTGAAAACGAATTCACGAAATATTTCTAACACTCGTGTATTACATCTAATAGCATCGTAAATTATAAAAAAAATTAGGTTTTTTTTGTAAACATAGGAGTTAAATGCGGTCATCTCAGGGAGGAGGAAAAAAACTGGCTTTGGCTAATCTTTGAAATTCTGAAGTTATTTGAAAACGAATTCACGAAATATTTCTAAAACTCGTGTATTACATCTAATAGCATCGGAAATTATAAAAAAAATTAGGTTTTACTTGTAAACATAGGAGTTAAATGCGGTCATCTCAGGGAGGAGGAAAAAAACTGGCTTTGGCTAATCTTTGAAATTCTGAAGTTATTTAAAAACGAATTCACGAAATATTTATAATACTCGTGTATCACACTTATTTGCATCTGAATTTACAAAAAAATTTAACATTTTATTGTAAACATAGGAGTTAAATTCGGTCATCTCTGGGAGGAGGAAAAAAACTGGCTTTGGCTAATCTTTGAAATTCTGAAGTTATTTAAAAACGAATTCACGAAATATTTATAATACTCGTGTATCACACTTATTTGCATATGAATTTACAAAAAAATTTAACATTTTATTATAAACATAGGAGTTAAATGCGGTCATCTCAGGGAGGAGGAAAAAAACTGGCTTTGGCTAATCTTTGAAATTCTGAAGTTATTTAAAAACGAATTCACGAAATATTTATAATACTCGTGTATTACATCTAATAGCATCGGAAATTATAAAAAAAATTAGGTTTTACTTGTAAACATTGGAGTTAAATGCGGTCATCTCAGGGAGGAGGAAAAAAACTGGCTTTGGCTAATCTTTGAAATTCTGAAGTTATTTGAAAACGAATTCACGAAATATTTCTAACACTCGTGTATTACATCTAATAGCATCTGAATTTACAAAAAAATTTAACATTTTATTATAAACATAGGAGTTAAATGCGGTCATCTCAGGGAGGAGGAAAAAAACTGGCTTTGGCTAATCTTTGAAATTCTGAAGTTATTTATAAACGAATTCACGAAATATTTATAATACTCGTGTATTACATCTAATAGCATCGGAAATTATAAAAAAAATTAGGTTTTACTTGTAAACATTGGAGTTAAATGCGGTCATCTCAGGGAGGAGGAAAAAAACTGGCTTTGGCTAATCTTTGAAATTCTGAAGTTATTTGAAAACGAATTCACGAAATATTTCTAAAACTCGTGTATTACATCTAATAGCATCGGAAATTATAAAAAAAATTAGGTTTTATTTGTAAACATAGGAGTTAAATGCGGTCATCTCAGGGAGGAGGAAAAAAACTGGCTTTGGCTAATCTTTGAAATTCTGAAGTTATTTAAAAACGAATTCACGAAATATTTATAATTCTCGTGTATTACATCTAATAGCATCGGAAATTATAAAAAAAATTAGGTTTTATTTGTAAACATAGGAGTTAAATGCGGTCATTTCAGGGAGGAGGAAAAAAACTGGCTTTGGCTAATCTTTGAAATTCTGAAGTTATTTAAAAACGAATTCACGAAATATTTATAATACTCGTGTATTACATCTAATAGCATCGGAAATTATAAAAAAAATTAGGTTTTACTTGTAAACATTGGAGTTAAATGCGGTCATCTCAGGGAGGAGGAAAAAAACTGGCTTTGGCTAATCTTTGAAATTCTGAAGTTATTTGAAAACGAATTCACGAAATATTTCTAACACTCGTGTATTACATCTAATAGCATCGTAAATTATAAAAAAAATTAGGTTTTATTTGTAAACATAGGAGTTAAATGCGGTCATTTCAGGGAGGAGGAAAAAAACTGGCTTTGGCTAATCTTTGAAATTCTGAAGTTATTTAAAAACGAATTCACGAAATATTTATAATACTCGTGTATTACATCTAATAGCATCGGAAATTATAAAAAAAATTAGGTTTTACTTGTAAACATTGGAGTTAAATGCGGTCATCTCAGGGAGGAGGAAAAAAACTGGCTTTGGCTAATCTTTGAAATTCTGAAGTTATTTGAAAACGAATTCACGAAATATTTCTACAACTCGTGTATTACATCTAATAGCATCGGAAATTATAAAAAAAATTAGGTTTTACTTGTAAACATAGGAGTTAAATGCGGTCATCTCAGGGAGGAGGAAAAAAACTGGCTTTGGCTAATCTTTGAAATTCTGAAGTTATTTAAAAACGAATTCACGAAATATTTATAATACTCGTGTATCACACTTATTTGCATCTGAATTTACAAAAAAATTTAACATTTTATTGTAAACATAGGAGTTAAATTCGGTCATCTCTGGGAGGAGGAAAAAAACTGGCTTTGGCTAATCTTTGAAATTCTGAAGTTATTTAAAAACGAATTCACGAAATATTTATAATACTCGTGTATCACACTTATTTGCATATGAATTTACAAAAAAATTTAACATTTTATTATAAACATAGGAGTTAAATGCGGTCATCTCAGGGAGGAGGAAAAAAACTGGCTTTGGCTAATCTTTGAAATTCTGAAGTTATTTAAAAACGAATTCACGAAATATTTATAATACTCGTGTATTACATCTAATAGCATCGGAAATTATAAAAAAAATTAGGTTTTACTTGTAAACATTGGAGTTAAATGCGGTCATCTCAGGGAGGAGGAAAAAAACTGGCTTTGGCTAATCTTTGAAATTCTGAAGTTATTTGAAAACGAATTCACGAAATATTTCTAACACTCGTGTATTACATCTAATAGCATCTGAATTTACAAAAAAATTTAACATTTTATTATAAACATAGGAGTTAAATGCGGTCATCTCAGGGAGGAGGAAAAAAACTGGCTTTGGCTAATCTTTGAAATTCTGAAGTTATTTAAAAACGAATTCACGAAATATTTATAATTCTCGTGTATTACATCTAATAGCATCGGAAATTATAAAAAAAATTAGGTTTTATTTGTAAACATAGGAGTTAAATGCGGTCATTTCAGGGAGGAGGAAAAAAACTGGCTTTGGCTAATCTTTGAAATTCTGAAGTTATTTAAAAACGAATTCACGAAATATTTATAATACTCGTGTATTACATCTAATAGCATCGGAAATTATAAAAAAAATTAGGTTTTACTTGTAAACATTGGAGTTAAATGCGGTCATCTCAGGGAGGAGGAAAAAAACTGGCTTTGGCTAATCTTTGAAATTCTGAAGTTATTTGAAAACGAATTCACGAAATATTTCTAACACTCGTGTATTACATCTAATAGCATCGTAAATTATAAAAAAAATTAGGTTTTATTTGTAAACATAGGAGTTAAATGCGGTCATTTCAGGGAGGAGGAAAAAAACTGGCTTTGGCTAATCTTTGAAATTCTGAAGTTATTTAAAAACGAATTCACGAAATATTTATAATACTCGTGTATTACATCTAATAGCATCGGAAATTATAAAAAAAATTAGGTTTTACTTGTAAACATTGGAGTTAAATGCGGTCATCTCAGGGAGGAGGAAAAAAACTGGCTTTGGCTAATCTTTAAAATTCTGAAGTTATTTGAAAACGAATTCACGAAATATTTCTAACACTCGTGTATTACATCTAATAGCATCGGAAATTATAAAAAAAATTAGGTTTTACTTGTAAACATTGGAGTTAAATGCGGTCATCTCAGGGAGGAGGAAAAAAACTGGCTTTGGCTAATCTTTGAAATTCTGAAGTTATTTGAAAACGAATTCACGAAATATTTCTAACACTCGTGTATTACATCTAATAGCATCGTAAATTATAAAAAAAATTAGGTTTTATTTGTAAACATAGGAGTTAAATGCGGTCATCTCAGGGAGGAGGAAAAAAACTGGCTTTGGCTAATCTTTGAAATTCTGAAGTTATTTGAAAACGAATTCACGAAATATTTCTACAACTCGTGTATTACATCTAATAGCATCGGAAATTATAAAAAAAATTAGGTTTTACTTGTAAACATAGGAGTTAAATGCGGTCATCTCAGGGAGGAGGAAAAAAACTGGCTTTGGCTAATCTTTGAAATTCTGAAGTTATTTAAAAACGAATTCACGAAATATTTATAATACTCGTGTATCACACTTATTTGCATCTGAATTTACAAAAAAATTTAACATTTTATTGTAAACATAGGAGTTAAATTCGGTCATCTCTGGGAGGAGGAAAAAAACTGGCTTTGGCTAATCTTTGAAATTCTGAAGTTATTTAAAAACGAATTCACGAAATATTTATAATACTCGTGTATCACACTTATTTGCATATGAATTTACAAAAAAATTTAACATTTTATTATAAACATAGGAGTTAAATGCGGTCATCTCAGGGAGGAGGAAAAAAACTGGCTTTGGCTAATCTTTGAAATTCTGAAGTTATTTAAAAACGAATTCACGAAATATTTATAATACTCGTGTATTACATCTAATAGCATCGGAAATTATAAAAAAAATTAGGTTTTACTTGTAAACATTGGAGTTAAATGCGGTCATCTCAGGGAGGAGGAAAAAAACTGGCTTTGGCTAATCTTTGAAATTCTGAAGTTATTTGAAAACGAATTCACGAAATATTTCTAACACTCGTGTATTACATCTAATAGCATCTGAATTTACAAAAAAATTTAACATTTTATTATAAACATAGGAGTTAAATGCGGTCATCTCAGGGAGGAGGAAAAAAACTGGCTTTGGCTAATCTTTGAAATTCTGAAGTTATTTATAAACGAATTCACGAAATATTTATAATACTCGTGTATTACATCTAATAGCATCGGAAATTATAAAAAAAATTAGGTTTTACTTGTAAACATTGGAGTTAAATGCGGTCATCTCAGGGAGGAGGAAAAAAACTGGCTTTGGCTAATCTTTGAAATTCTGAAGTTATTTGAAAACGAATTCACGAAATATTTCTAAAACTCGTGTATTACATCTAATAGCATCGGAAATTATAAAAAAAATTAGGTTTTATTTGTAAACATAGGAGTTAAATGCGGTCATCTCAGGGAGGAGGAAAAAAACTGGCTTTGGCTAATCTTTGAAATTCTGAAGTTATTTGAAAACGAATTCACGAAATATTTCTACAACTCGTGTATTACATCTAATAGCATCGGAAATTATAAAAAAAATTAGGTTTTACTTGTAAACATAGGAGTTAAATGCGGTCATCTCAGGGAGGAGGAAAAAAACTGGCTTTGGCTAATCTTTGAAATTCTGAAGTTATTTAAAAACGAATTCACGAAATATTTATAATACTCGTGTATCACACTTATTTGCATCTGAATTTACAAAAAAATTTAACATTTTATTGTAAACATAGGAGTTAAATTCGGTCATCTCTGGGAGGAGGAAAAAAACTGGCTTTGGCTAATCTTTGAAATTCTGAAGTTATTTAAAAACGAATTCACGAAATATTTATAATACTCGTGTATCACACTTATTTGCATATGAATTTACAAAAAAATTTAACATTTTATTATAAACATAGGAGTTAAATGCGGTCATCTCAGGGAGGAGGAAAAAAACTGGCTTTGGCTAATCTTTGAAATTCTGAAGTTATTTAAAAACGAATTCACGAAATATTTATAATACTCGTGTATTACATCTAATAGCATCGGAAATTATAAAAAAAATTAGGTTTTACTTGTAAACATTGGAGTTAAATGCGGTCATCTCAGGGAGGAGGAAAAAAACTGGCTTTGGCTAATCTTTGAAATTCTGAAGTTATTTGAAAACGAATTCACGAAATATTTCTAACACTCGTGTATTACATCTAATAGCATCTGAATTTACAAAAAAATTTAACATTTTATTATAAACATAGGAGTTAAATGCGGTCATCTCAGGGAGGAGGAAAAAAACTGGCTTTGGCTAATCTTTGAAATTCTGAAGTTATTTATAAACGAATTCACGAAATATTTATAATACTCGTGTATTACATCTAATAGCATCGGAAATTATAAAAAAAATTAGGTTTTACTTGTAAACATTGGAGTTAAATGCGGTCATCTCAGGGAGGAGGAAAAAAACTGGCTTTGGCTAATCTTTGAAATTCTGAAGTTATTTGAAAACGAATTCACGAAATATTTCTAAAACTCGTGTATTACATCTAATAGCATCGGAAATTATAAAAAAAATTAGGTTTTATTTGTAAACATAGGAGTTAAATGCGGTCATCTCAGGGAGGAGGAAAAAAACTGGCTTTGGCTAATCTTTGAAATTCTGAAGTTATTTAAAAACGAATTCACGAAATATTTATAATTCTCGTGTATTACATCTAATAGCATCGGAAATTATAAAAAAAATTAGGTTTTATTTGTAAACATAGGAGTTAAATGCGGTCATTTCAGGGAGGAGGAAAAAAACTGGCTTTGGCTAATCTTTGAAATTCTGAAGTTATTTAAAAACGAATTCACGAAATATTTATAATACTCGTGTATTACATCTAATAGCATCGGAAATTATAAAAAAAATTAGGTTTTACTTGTAAACATTGGAGTTAAATGCGGTCATCTCAGGGAGGAGGAAAAAAACTGGCTTTGGCTAATCTTTGAAATTCTGAAGTTATTTGAAAACGAATTCACGAAATATTTCTAACACTCGTGTATTACATCTAATAGCATCGTAAATTATAAAAAAAATTAGGTTTTATTTGTAAACATAGGAGTTAAATGCGGTCATTTCAGGGAGGAGGAAAAAAACTGGCTTTGGCTAATCTTTGAAATTCTGAAGTTATTTAAAAACGAATTCACGAAATATTTATAATACTCGTGTATTACATCTAATAGCATCGGAAATTATAAAAAAAATTAGGTTTTACTTGTAAACATTGGAGTTAAATGCGGTCATCTCAGGGAGGAGGAAAAAAACTGGCTTTGGCTAATCTTTGAAATTCTGAAGTTATTTGAAAACGAATTCACGAAATATTTCTACAACTCGTGTATTACATCTAATAGCATCGTAAATTATAAAAAAAATTAGGTTTTATTTGTAAACATAGGAGTTAAATGCGGTCATTTCAGGGAGGAGGAAAAAAACTGGCTTTGGCTAATCTTTGAAATTCTGAAGTTATTTAAAAACGAATTCACGAAATATTTATAATACTCGTGTATTACATCTAATAGCATCGGAAATTATAAAAAAAATTAGGTTTTACTTGTAAACATTGGAGTTAAATGCGGTCATCTCAGGGAGGAGGAAAAAAACTGGCTTTGGCTAATCTTTAAAATTCTGAAGTTATTTGAAAACGAATTCACGAAATATTTCTAACACTCGTGTATTACATCTAATAGCATCGGAAATTATAAAAAAAATTAGGTTTTACTTGTAAACATTGGAGTTAAATGCGGTCATCTCAGGGAGGAGGAAAAAAACTGGCTTTGGCTAATCTTTGAAATTCTGAAGTTATTTGAAAACGAATTCACGAAATATTTCTAACACTCGTGTATTACATCTAATAGCATCGTAAATTATAAAAAAAATTAGGTTTTATTTGTAAACATAGGAGTTAAATGCGGTCATCTCAGGGAGGAGGAAAAAAACTGGCTTTGGCTAATCTTTGAAATTCTGAAGTTATTTGAAAACGAATTCACGAAATATTTCTAAAACTCGTGTATTACATCTAATAGCATCGGAAATTATAAAAAAAATTAGGTTTTACTTGTAAACATAGGAGTTAAATGCGGTCATCTCAGGGAGGAGGAAAAAAACTGGCTTTGGCTAATCTTTGAAATTCTGAAGTTATTTAAAAACGAATTCACGAAATATTTATAATACTCGTGTATCACACTTATTTGCATATGAATTTACAAAAAAATTTAACATTTTATTATAAACATAGGAGTTAAATGCGGTCATCTCAGGGAGGAGGAAAAAAACTGGCTTTGGCTAATCTTTGAAATTCTGAAGTTATTTAAAAACGAATTCACGAAATATTTATAATACTCGTGTATTACATCTAATAGCATCGGAAATTATAAAAAAAATTAGGTTTTACTTGTAAACATTGGAGTTAAATGCGGTCATCTCAGGGAGGAGGAAAAAAACTGGCTTTGGCTAATCTTTGAAATTCTGAAGTTATTTGAAAACGAATTCACGAAATATTTCTAACACTCGTGTATTACATCTAATAGCATCTGAATTTACAAAAAAATTTAACATTTTATTATAAACATAGGAGTTAAATGCGGTCATCTCAGGGAGGAGGAAAAAAACTGGCTTTGGCTAATCTTTGAAATTCTGAAGTTATTTATAAACGAATTCACGAAATATTTATAATACTCGTGTATTACATCTAATAGCATCGGAAATTATAAAAAAAATTAGGTTTTACTTGTAAACATTGGAGTTAAATGCGGTCATCTCAGGGAGGAGGAAAAAAACTGGCTTTGGCTAATCTTTGAAATTCTGAAGTTATTTGAAAACGAATTCACGAAATATTTCTAAAACTCGTGTATTACATCTAATAGCATCGGAAATTATAAAAAAAATTAGGTTTTATTTGTAAACATAGGAGTTAAATGCGGTCATCTCAGGGAGGAGGAAAAAAACTGGCTTTGGCTAATCTTTGAAATTCTGAAGTTATTTAAAAACGAATTCACGAAATATTTATAATTCTCGTGTATTACATCTAATAGCATCGGAAATTATAAAAAAAATTAGGTTTTATTTGTAAACATAGGAGTTAAATGCGGTCATTTCAGGGAGGAGGAAAAAAACTGGCTTTGGCTAATCTTTGAAATTCTGAAGTTATTTAAAAACGAATTCACGAAATATTTATAATACTCGTGTATTACATCTAATAGCATCGGAAATTATAAAAAAAATTAGGTTTTACTTGTAAACATTGGAGTTAAATGCGGTCATCTCAGGGAGGAGGAAAAAAACTGGCTTTGGCTAATCTTTGAAATTCTGAAGTTATTTGAAAACGAATTCACGAAATATTTCTAACACTCGTGTATTACATCTAATAGCATCGTAAATTATAAAAAAAATTAGGTTTTATTTGTAAACATAGGAGTTAAATGCGGTCATTTCAGGGAGGAGGAAAAAAACTGGCTTTGGCTAATCTTTGAAATTCTGAAGTTATTTAAAAACGAATTCACGAAATATTTATAATACTCGTGTATTACATCTAATAGCATCGGAAATTATAAAAAAAATTAGGTTTTACTTGTAAACATTGGAGTTAAATGCGGTCATCTCAGGGAGGAGGAAAAAAACTGGCTTTGGCTAATCTTTGAAATTCTGAAGTTATTTGAAAACGAATTCACGAAATATTTCTACAACTCGTGTATTACATCTAATAGCATCGTAAATTATAAAAAAAATTAGGTTTTATTTGTAAACATAGGAGTTAAATGCGGTCATTTCAGGGAGGAGGAAAAAAACTGGCTTTGGCTAATCTTTGAAATTCTGAAGTTATTTAAAAACGAATTCACGAAATATTTATAATACTCGTGTATTACATCTAATAGCATCGGAAATTATAAAAAAAATTAGGTTTTACTTGTAAACATTGGAGTTAAATGCGGTCATCTCAGGGAGGAGGAAAAAAACTGGCTTTGGCTAATCTTTAAAATTCTGAAGTTATTTGAAAACGAATTCACGAAATATTTCTAACACTCGTGTATTACATCTAATAGCATCGGAAATTATAAAAAAAATTAGGTTTTACTTGTAAACATTGGAGTTAAATGCGGTCATCTCAGGGAGGAGGAAAAAAACTGGCTTTGGCTAATCTTTGAAATTCTGAAGTTATTTGAAAACGAATTCACGAAATATTTCTAACACTCGTGTATTACATCTAATAGCATCGTAAATTATAAAAAAAATTAGGTTTTATTTGTAAACATAGGAGTTAAATGCGGTCATCTCAGGGAGGAGGAAAAAAACTGGCTTTGGCTAATCTTTGAAATTCTGAAGTTATTTGAAAACGAATTCACGAAATATTTCTAAAACTCGTGTATTACATCTAATAGCATCGGAAATTATAAAAAAAATTAGGTTTTACTTGTAAACATAGGAGTTAAATGCGGTCATCTCAGGGAGGAGGAAAAAAACTGGCTTTGGCTAATCTTTGAAATTCTGAAGTTATTTAAAAACGAATTCACGAAATATTTATAATACTCGTGTATTACATCTAATAGCATCGGAAATTATAAAAAAAATTAGGTTTTACTTGTAAACATTGGAGTTAAATGCGGTCATCTCAGGGAGGAGGAAAAAAACTGGCTTTGGCTAATCTTTGAAATTCTGAAGTTATTTGAAAACGAATTCACGAAATATTTCTAACACTCGTGTATTACATCTAATAGCATCGTAAATTATAAAAAAAATTAGGTTTTATTTGTAAACATAGGAGTTAAATGCGGTCATTTCAGGGAGGAGGAAAAAAACTGGCTTTGGCTAATCTTTGAAATTCTGAAGTTATTTAAAAACGAATTCACGAAATATTTATAATACTCGTGTATTACATCTAATAGCATCGGAAATTATAAAAAAAATTAGGTTTTACTTGTAAACATTGGAGTTAAATGCGGTCATCTCAGGGAGGAGGAAAAAAACTGGCTTTGGCTAATCTTTGAAATTCTGAAGTTATTTGAAAACGAATTCACGAAATATTTCTACAACTCGTGTATTACATCTAATAGCATCGTAAATTATAAAAAAAATTAGGTTTTATTTGTAAACATAGGAGTTAAATGCGGTCATTTCAGGGAGGAGGAAAAAAACTGGCTTTGGCTAATCTTTGAAATTCTGAAGTTATTTAAAAACGAATTCACGAAATATTTATAATACTCGTGTATTACATCTAATAGCATCGGAAATTATAAAAAAAATTAGGTTTTACTTGTAAACATTGGAGTTAAATGCGGTCATCTCAGGGAGGAGGAAAAAAACTGGCTTTGGCTAATCTTTAAAATTCTGAAGTTATTTGAAAACGAATTCACGAAATATTTCTAACACTCGTGTATTACATCTAATAGCATCGGAAATTATAAAAAAAATTAGGTTTTACTTGTAAACATTGGAGTTAAATGCGGTCATCTCAGGGAGGAGGAAAAAAACTGGCTTTGGCTAATCTTTGAAATTCTGAAGTTATTTGAAAACGAATTCACGAAATATTTCTAACACTCGTGTATTACATCTAATAGCATCGTAAATTATAAAAAAAATTAGGTTTTATTTGTAAACATAGGAGTTAAATGCGGTCATCTCAGGGAGGAGGAAAAAAACTGGCTTTGGCTAATCTTTGAAATTCTGAAGTTATTTGAAAACGAATTCACGAAATATTTCTAAAACTCGTGTATTACATCTAATAGCATCGGAAATTATAAAAAAAATTAGGTTTTACTTGTAAACATAGGAGTTAAATGCGGTCATCTCAGGGAGGAGGAAAAAAACTGGCTTTGGCTAATCTTTGAAATTCTGAAGTTATTTAAAAACGAATTCACGAAATATTTATAATACTCGTGTATTACATCTAATAGCATCGGAAATTATAAAAAAAATTAGGTTTTACTTGTAAACATTGGAGTTAAATGCGGTCATCTCAGGGAGGAGGAAAAAAACTGGCTTTGGCTAATCTTTGAAATTCTGAAGTTATTTGAAAACGAATTCACGAAATATTTATAATACTCGTGTATCACACATATTTGCATCTGAATTTACAAAAAAATTTAACATTTTATTGTAAACATAGGAGTTAAATTCGGTCATCTCTGGGAGGAGGAAAAAAACTGGCTTTGGCTAATCTTTGAAATTCTGAAGTTATTTAAAAACGAATTCACGAAATATTTATAATACTCGTGTATCACACTTATTTGCATCTGAATTTACAAAAAAATTTAACATTTTATTGTAAACATAGGAGTTAAATGCGGTCATCTCAGGGAGGAGGAAAAAAACTGGCTTTGGCTAATCTTTGAAATTCTGAAGTTATTTGAAAACGAATTTACGAAATATTTCTAACACTCGTGTATTACATCTAATAGCATCGGAAATTATAAAAAAAATTAGGTTTTACTTGTAAACATAGGAGTTAAATGCGGTCATCTCAGGGAGGAGGAAAAAAACTGGCTTTGGCTAATCTTTGAAATTCTGAAGTTATTTAAAAACGAATTCACGAAATATTTATAATACTCGTGTATTACATCTAATAGCATCGGAAATTATAAAAAAAATTAGGTTTTACTTGTAAACATAGGAGTTAAATGCGGTCATCTCAGGGAGGAGGAAAAAAACTGGCTTTGGCTAATCTTTGAAATTCTGAAGTTATTTGAAAACAAATTCACGAAATATTTATAATACTCGTGTATCACACTTATTTGCATCTGAATTTACAAAAAAATTTAACATTTTATTGTAAACATAGGAGTTAAATTCGGTCATCTCTGGGAGGAGGAAAAAAACTGGCTTTGGCTAATCTTTGAAATTCTGAAGTTATTTGAAAACAAATTCACGAAATATTTATAATACTCGTGTATCACACTTATTTGCATCTGAATTTACAAAAAAATTTAACATTTTATTGTAAACATAGGAGTTAAATTCGGTCATCTCTGGGAGGAGGAAAAAAACTGGCTTTGGCTAATCTTTGAAATTCTGAAGTTATTTAAAAACGAATTCACGAAATATTTATAATACTCGTGTATTACATCTAATAGCATCGGAAATTATAAAAAAAATTAGGTTTTATTTGTAAACATAGGAGTTAAATGCGGTCATCTCAGGGAGGAGGAAAAAAACTGGCTTTGGCTAATCTTTGAAATTCTGAAGTTATTTAAAAACGAATTCACGAAATATTTATAATTCTCGTGTATTACATCTAATAGCATCGGAAATTATAAAAAAAATTAGGTTTTATTTGTAAACATAGGAGTTAAATGCGGTCATTTCAGGGAGGAGGAAAAAAACTGGCTTTGGCTAATCTTTGAAATTCTGAAGTTATTTAAAAACGAATTCACGAAATATTTATAATACTCGTGTATTACATCTAATAGCATCGGAAATTATAAAAAAAATTAGGTTTTACTTGTAAACATTGGAGTTAAATGCGGTCATCTCAGGGAGGAGGAAAAAAACTGGCTTTGGCTAATCTTTGAAATTCTGAAGTTATTTGAAAACGAATTCACGAAATATTTCTAACACTCGTGTATTACATCTAATAGCATCGTAAATTATAAAAAAAATTAGGTTTTATTTGTAAACATAGGAGTTAAATGCGGTCATTTCAGGGAGGAGGAAAAAAACTGGCTTTGGCTAATCTTTGAAATTCTGAAGTTATTTAAAAACGAATTCACGAAATATTTATAATACTCGTGTATTACATCTAATAGCATCGGAAATTATAAAAAAAATTAGGTTTTACTTGTAAACATTGGAGTTAAATGCGGTCATCTCAGGGAGGAGGAAAAAAACTGGCTTTGGCTAATCTTTAAAATTCTGAAGTTATTTGAAAACGAATTCACGAAATATTTCTAACACTCGTGTATTACATCTAATAGCATCGGAAATTATAAAAAAAATTAGGTTTTACTTGTAAACATTGGAGTTAAATGCGGTCATCTCAGGGAGGAGGAAAAAAACTGGCTTTGGCTAATCTTTGAAATTCTGAAGTTATTTGAAAACGAATTCACGAAATATTTCTAACACTCGTGTATTACATCTAATAGCATCGTAAATTATAAAAAAAATTAGGTTTTATTTGTAAACATAGGAGTTAAATGCGGTCATCTCAGGGAGGAGGAAAAAAACTGGCTTTGGCTAATCTTTGAAATTCTGAAGTTATTTGAAAACGAATTCACGAAATATTTCTACAACTCGTGTATTACATCTAATAGCATCGGAAATTATAAAAAAAATTAGGTTTTACTTGTAAACATAGGAGTTAAATGCGGTCATCTCAGGGAGGAGGAAAAAAACTGGCTTTGGCTAATCTTTGAAATTCTGAAGTTATTTAAAAACGAATTCACGAAATATTTATAATACTCGTGTATCACACTTATTTGCATCTGAATTTACAAAAAAATTTAACATTTTATTGTAAACATAGGAGTTAAATTCGGTCATCTCTGGGAGGAGGAAAAAAACTGGCTTTGGCTAATCTTTGAAATTCTGAAGTTATTTAAAAACGAATTCACGAAATATTTATAATACTCGTGTATCACACTTATTTGCATATGAATTTACAAAAAAATTTAACATTTTATTATAAACATAGGAGTTAAATGCGGTCATCTCAGGGAGGAGGAAAAAAACTGGCTTTGGCTAATCTTTGAAATTCTGAAGTTATTTAAAAACGAATTCACGAAATATTTATAATACTCGTGTATTACATCTAATAGCATCGGAAATTATAAAAAAAATTAGGTTTTACTTGTAAACATTGGAGTTAAATGCGGTCATCTCAGGGAGGAGGAAAAAAACTGGCTTTGGCTAATCTTTGAAATTCTGAAGTTATTTGAAAACGAATTCACGAAATATTTCTAACACTCGTGTATTACATCTAATAGCATCTGAATTTACAAAAAAATTTAACATTTTATTATAAACATAGGAGTTAAATGCGGTCATCTCAGGGAGGAGGAAAAAAACTGGCTTTGGCTAATCTTTGAAATTCTGAAGTTATTTATAAACGAATTCACGAAATATTTATAATACTCGTGTATTACATCTAATAGCATCGGAAATTATAAAAAAAATTAGGTTTTACTTGTAAACATTGGAGTTAAATGCGGTCATCTCAGGGAGGAGGAAAAAAACTGGCTTTGGCTAATCTTTGAAATTCTGAAGTTATTTGAAAACGAATTCACGAAATATTTCTAAAACTCGTGTATTACATCTAATAGCATCGGAAATTATAAAAAAAATTAGGTTTTATTTGTAAACATAGGAGTTAAATGCGGTCATCTCAGGGAGGAGGAAAAAAACTGGCTTTGGCTAATCTTTGAAATTCTGAAGTTATTTAAAAACGAATTCACGAAATATTTATAATTCTCGTGTATTACATCTAATAGCATCGGAAATTATAAAAAAAATTAGGTTTTATTTGTAAACATAGGAGTTAAATGCGGTCATTTCAGGGAGGAGGAAAAAAACTGGCTTTGGCTAATCTTTGAAATTCTGAAGTTATTTAAAAACGAATTCACGAAATATTTATAATACTCGTGTATTACATCTAATAGCATCGGAAATTATAAAAAAAATTAGGTTTTACTTGTAAACATTGGAGTTAAATGCGGTCATCTCAGGGAGGAGGAAAAAAACTGGCTTTGGCTAATCTTTGAAATTCTGAAGTTATTTGAAAACGAATTCACGAAATATTTCTAACACTCGTGTATTACATCTAATAGCATCGTAAATTATAAAAAAAATTAGGTTTTATTTGTAAACATAGGAGTTAAATGCGGTCATTTCAGGGAGGAGGAAAAAAACTGGCTTTGGCTAATCTTTGAAATTCTGAAGTTATTTAAAAACGAATTCACGAAATATTTATAATACTCGTGTATTACATCTAATAGCATCGGAAATTATAAAAAAAATTAGGTTTTACTTGTAAACATTGGAGTTAAATGCGGTCATCTCAGGGAGGAGGAAAAAAACTGGCTTTGGCTAATCTTTGAAATTCTGAAGTTATTTGAAAACGAATTCACGAAATATTTCTACAACTCGTGTATTACATCTAATAGCATCGTAAATTATAAAAAAAATTAGGTTTTATTTGTAAACATAGGAGTTAAATGCGGTCATTTCAGGGAGGAGGAAAAAAACTGGCTTTGGCTAATCTTTGAAATTCTGAAGTTATTTAAAAACGAATTCACGAAATATTTATAATACTCGTGTATTACATCTAATAGCATCGGAAATTATAAAAAAAATTAGGTTTTACTTGTAAACATTGGAGTTAAATGCGGTCATCTCAGGGAGGAGGAAAAAAACTGGCTTTGGCTAATCTTTAAAATTCTGAAGTTATTTGAAAACGAATTCACGAAATATTTCTAACACTCGTGTATTACATCTAATAGCATCGGAAATTATAAAAAAAATTAGGTTTTACTTGTAAACATTGGAGTTAAATGCGGTCATCTCAGGGAGGAGGAAAAAAACTGGCTTTGGCTAATCTTTGAAATTCTGAAGTTATTTGAAAACGAATTCACGAAATATTTCTAACACTCGTGTATTACATCTAATAGCATCGTAAATTATAAAAAAAATTAGGTTTTATTTGTAAACATAGGAGTTAAATGCGGTCATCTCAGGGAGGAGGAAAAAAACTGGCTTTGGCTAATCTTTGAAATTCTGAAGTTATTTGAAAACGAATTCACGAAATATTTCTAAAACTCGTGTATTACATCTAATAGCATCGGAAATTATAAAAAAAATTAGGTTTTACTTGTAAACATAGGAGTTAAATGCGGTCATCTCAGGGAGGAGGAAAAAAACTGGCTTTGGCTAATCTTTGAAATTCTGAAGTTATTTAAAAACGAATTCACGAAATATTTATAATACTCGTGTATTACATCTAATAGCATCGGAAATTATAAAAAAAATTAGGTTTTACTTGTAAACATTGGAGTTAAATGCGGTCATCTCAGGGAGGAGGAAAAAAACTGGCTTTGGCTAATCTTTGAAATTCTGAAGTTATTTGAAAACGAATTCACGAAATATTTATAATACTCGTGTATCACACATATTTGCATCTGAATTTACAAAAAAATTTAACATTTTATTGTAAACATAGGAGTTAAATTCGGTCATCTCTGGGAGGAGGAAAAAAACTGGCTTTGGCTAATCTTTGAAATTCTGAAGTTATTTAAAAACGAATTCACGAAATATTTATAATACTCGTGTATCACACTTATTTGCATCTGAATTTACAAAAAAATTTAACATTTTATTGTAAACATAGGAGTTAAATGCGGTCATCTCAGGGAGGAGGAAAAAAACTGGCTTTGGCTAATCTTTGAAATTCTGAAGTTATTTGAAAACGAATTTACGAAATATTTCTAACACTCGTGTATTACATCTAATAGCATCGGAAATTATAAAAAAAATTAGGTTTTACTTGTAAACATAGGAGTTAAATGCGGTCATCTCAGGGAGGAGGAAAAAAACTGGCTTTGGCTAATCTTTGAAATTCTGAAGTTATTTAAAAACGAATTCACGAAATATTTATAATACTCGTGTATTACATCTAATAGCATCGGAAATTATAAAAAAAATTAGGTTTTACTTGTAAACATAGGAGTTAAATGCGGTCATCTCAGGGAGGAGGAAAAAAACTGGCTTTGGCTAATCTTTGAAATTCTGAAGTTATTTGAAAACAAATTCACGAAATATTTATAATACTCGTGTATCACACTTATTTGCATCTGAATTTACAAAAAAATTTAACATTTTATTGTAAACATAGGAGTTAAATTCGGTCATCTCTGGGAGGAGGAAAAAAACTGGCTTTGGCTAATCTTTGAAATTCTGAAGTTATTTGAAAACAAATTCACGAAATATTTATAATACTCGTGTATCACACTTATTTGCATCTGAATTTACAAAAAAATTTAACATTTTATTGTAAACATAGGAGTTAAATTCGGTCATCTCTGGGAGGAGGAAAAAAACTGGCTTTGGCTAATCTTTGAAATTCTGAAGTTATTTAAAAACGAATTCACGAAATATTTATAATACTCGTGTATTACATCTAATAGCATCGGAAATTATAAAAAAAATTAGGTTTTACTTGTAAACATTGGAGTTAAATGCGGTCATCTCAGGGAGGAGGAAAAAAACTGGCTTTGGCTAATCTTTGAAATTCTGAAGTTATTTGAAAACGAATTCACGAAATATTTCTAAAACTCGTGTATTACATCTAATAGCATCGGAAATTATAAAAAAAATTAGGTTTTATTTGTAAACATAGGAGTTAAATGCGGTCATCTCAGGGAGGAGGAAAAAAACTGGCTTTGGCTAATCTTTGAAATTCTGAAGTTATTTAAAAACGAATTCACGAAATATTTATAATACTCGTGTATTACATCTAATAGCATCGGAAATTATAAAAAAAATTAGGTTTTACTTGTAAACATTGGAGTTAAATGCGGTCATCTCAGGGAGGAGGAAAAAAACTGGCTTTGGCTAATCTTTGAAATTCTGAAGTTATTTGAAAACAAATTCACGAAATATTTATAATACTCGTGTATCACACTTATTTGCATCTGAATTTACAAAAAAATTTAACATTTTATTGTAAACATAGGAGTTAAATTCGGTCATCTCTGGGAGGAGGAAAAAAACTGGCTTTGGCTAATCTTTGAAATTCTGAAGTTATTTGAAAACAAATTCACGAAATATTTATAATACTCGTGTATCACACTTATTTGCATCTGAATTTACAAAAAAATTTAACATTTTTGTGGTTTATGATGATCCATGGCAAAGGATTGTCGATGGTGCGACATCATCTATGGACGACGCGGGAAAGAATCAGTGAAAAAGCGCGCGCGAAGGAGTGTTGACGTTGTGTGGAAAAAGGTATTAACGGTGAAAAAGGTGACAATAACAAGCTATTTCGGCGTGTAACGATGGCGACAGTAAAAATTGGTGATTTGGTGAGATGTTTTGACGGTGAAGGAGACGTCATTCAGTGGTTGGAGAAATTGGAATTGGTGGCGAGATTGAAGGATATCGGAGATCTCGCAACCGTCATACCGCTATTCTTGGAAGGGTCCGCGTTTGCCGTCTACAGCGAATTGAGAGACGAGGACAAGAAAGATGCTGAGTGCATCAAAAAAGCCCTGCGCGATTCATTCGCTATGAACCCGTTTCAGGCGTACGAGCAGTTGGCCCAGCGAAGGTGGAAAGATGAGCCTGTCGACGTGTATCTCACTGAGCTGAGAAAGTTGGCCAAATTGGCGGGTGTGGTGACGGACCAGTTGCTCAGACGAGCATTTGTTGTGGGATTGCCGGCCACGATATCACGTGAGCTCAGGGCGTTGCCAGGCGTAGAGACGATTGCGCTGTCATCCCTGCTCGAACGGGCGCGGGCGTTGATGGCTGAACTGCACGATCCGGGCGTCGCGGCTGCGGTCGTTAGACAATCGAGTGGGACACCGAGGCAATGTTTCAAGTGTGGTGGGCCACACCTTATGAGATATTGTACTCAAAAAGCTCTGTCGTGTTGGACATGTGGTGAAACAGGACACGTGTCACGTGAATGCCCCACGAAGGAGGGAAACGGGAAAGGAAGAGCTGGTGCGCCGGTAGTTCTTCCTCGTCAACATTAACGGCGCTACCGATTGTGAAGATTTGTGTGGGAGGAAAGTTGGTGCGAGCATTGGTGGATACGGGGTGTTCAAGAACAGTGCTGTCCAGTTCCATTAGGTGTGACGTTCGCAGTGGCGGGAACCGATGCAGGTTGATTAGTGTTGATGGGAGTCAAGTGCCGTGTGTGGGCGAAGCTGTAGTCAGCATTGACGTGATGTGTGGGGTGAAAAATGGTGAGCGAAGGGCCCAATCTAGTGGAGTGTGGGTTAGTTGTGTGGTGGTGAACAAGTTGTTTGATGGCGTGGATGCGATTATTGGGATGGATTTCATAAAAATGTGTGGAGGAGTAACGGTGAATGATGACCAAGTGATTTTTTCGTGTGTACAAACAAATCTTGATTGCCATGTTATAAATGCGGCAGCTGAACCTGAAACTATCTGTATCGAAGATCAGGACTTTCAAGCACGGTTTGATGGTCAGAAGTGGTGGGTTAGATGGGCGTGGAAAGAAGGACCGGTAGCTTTAATGAATGACATTGCATCATATTCCAGTCTTCACAAGCACGATGTGAAGGATGCGATCAAGGACGAACTGGAGAGGTGGATGAAGGAAGGCTGGTTAAAGCCGTGGACCGGGGAGTGCACGGGTGTTGTACCACTACTGGGAGTCATTCAGAAGAACAAGGGAAAGGTCAGGCCAGTGCTTGATTATAGAGAGCTAAACAACCATGTGCAAAGTCACACGGGGGAAGAGGTTGCAGTATGTGATGAAACTCTCAGGAGATGGAGAAGACATGGTGAGCAACTTAAACTCCTGGATTTAAGGTCGGCGTACCTTCAAATCCGCGTTGACGAAGATCTGTGGAAATATCAACTTGTGAAATTTGAAGACAGAGTGTATTGCTTGACGAGATTGGGTTTCGGGTTGAACAGCGCTCCCAAAATCATGACAAGAATAGTTAGAGAGGTCTTGTCAAGAAACGAGAGAGTTAAGCGAGGCACTGACAGCTACATTGACGACATCATAGTGGACGAGACAGTGGTTTCAGCTGAGGAGGTAGCGGCTCACCTGAGGAGGTATGGATTGGAAGCAAAGCCACCATTAGATCTGGAGGGCGGACGCGTTCTCGGGCTTCGAATTGAGCGAGAAAATGGAGTTCTGGTGTTCAGGCGTGGGAATACTATTCCTGAACTAGAATCAGCTACAAAGCTCACGAAGAGGCAATTGTTTTCTGTCTGTGGGCAGTTGGTTGGCCATTACCCGGTGTGTGGGTGGCTTCGAGTTGCTTGTAGTTTTGTGAAAAGAGCATGTTCTGGGGATACATGGGACTCACATGTAGGAGAAAATGCCCAGAGAATTCTCAGTGAGGTGATCCAAAAAGTAAAGTGCGATGATCCCGTAAAGGGTTTTTGGAATGTTCCTGCAGATCTTACGACGGGAAGAGTGTGGTGCGACGCAAGTTCATTAGCGTTCGGAGCTATGGTGGAAATTGATGGGAAAGTTGTAGAAGATATGTCATGGTTAAGAAAGACCACGGACGTTGGTCATATCAATGTGGCAGAACTTGACTCTGTTGTTAAGGGAATAACGCTGGCATTGAAATGGGGACTAAGAGCTATGGAGTTGATGTCAGATTCCGCAACAGTGGTGGGATGGGTCACGTCTGTTTTGACGAAGGATCACCGGATCAGAGTTTCTGGTATGTCTGAAATGTTAGTCAAAAGGAGGCTTGGACTGATAAAAGAACTGGTGGACGAATATGGTCTCGAGTTGACCATCACTCTTGTTAAGTCAATAGAAAACAAGGCAGATCCTTTGACAAGAGTTGATCGCAGCTGGCACAGAAGTGATGTGGCGGCTGTGGGAGTGGTTGAAAACTCTGATGTGAAACGCTTGCATGAGCAACATCATTTTGGTGTAGACAGGACTCTTCATCTGAACCGACTGGTGAACCCGGACGTTCGGAGAGAGGAAGTGGTGGAATGCGTAAGAAACTGTATACAGTGCCGGACCATAGATCCAGCGCCTGATAGGCACAACTCTGGAGTGTTGAACGTGGAGCGCAATTGGAGTAGGATCGCAGTTGATGCGACACACTTTGGGAGTAAGTGCTACCTCACTGTCATCGATTGTGGGCCGAGTAGGTTTGCCTTGTGGAAAGAAATTAGAGCCGAGAGCAGTGAAGATGTGGTCCGTAATTTAAAGGAAGTCTTTAGAGAAAGAGGTCCCCCGGACGAAATTTTACTCGATAATAGTAGAGCATTCCGTTCTCTGGCGCTACGAGAATTGTGTAGGGAGTGGGGTGTTCGCCAGAGGTTCAGAGCCGCTTATCGACCGTCAGGGAATGGAATAGTCGAAAGGCATCACCGCACGATAAAGAGGACTGCGGCACGGAGCAAGATCGATCCCCTGCAAGCTGTATTCTGGTACAACTTAGCATCTGCCCACCCGGGTCAAGAAGAGACGTCGCCTGCCAACATTGTGCATGCTTACATGTGGCGGCACCCACTCGTACCACCTGCTGAACTAGAAGAAACCAAGGAATCCTCGTACCGCCCAGGCGATGTTGTAGTTTTGAAGCCGCCCAATGCAAGGTGTACCACAAGGTGGCAGCCTGGTATTGTCACTCGGGTTGTGAGTGACAACAACGTAGAGATAGACGGTGTGCCAAGGCATGTGCTGGACATTAGACGACTGTTTGACGACAGTGAAGAAAGCGAATCAGAAGATGCAGACGATGAGGAGCTCAGTGAGGCTGTGGAGCTGGATGAAGGCATAGCAGCAGAAGATGATGTGCCAAACAAATCCGAAGGACCAAGACGGGGAACCAGGGTTCGGCGGCCCCCGCAGTGGCTCAATGATTATGAGTGTTGATTGGTGATGAGGACATCAGGAGGGCGTGTGGTTTATGATGATCCATGGCAAAGGATTGTCGATGGTGCGACATCATCTATGGACGACGCGGGAAAGAATCAGTGAAAAAGCGCGCGCGAAGGAGTGTTGACGTTGTGTGGAAAAAGGTATTAACGGTGAAAAAGGTGACAATAACAATTTTATTGTAAACATAGGAGTTAAATTCGGTCATCTCTGGGAGGAGGAAAAAAACTGGATTTGGCTAATCTTTGAAATTCTGAAGTTATTTAAAAACGAATTCACGAAATATTTATAATACTCGTGTATTACATCTAATAGCATCGGAAATTATAAAAAAAATTAGGTTTTACTTGTAAACATTGGAGTTAAATGCGGTCATCTCAGGGAGGAGGAAAAAAACTGGCTTTGGCTAATCTTTGAAATTCTGAAGTTATTTGAAAACGAATTCACGAAATATTTCTAAAACTCGTGTATTACATCTAATAGCATCGGAAATTATAAAAAAAATTAGGTTTTATTTGTAAACATAGGAGTTAAATGCGGTCATCTCAGGGAGGAGGAAAAAAACTGGCTTTGGCTAATCTTTGAAATTCTGAAGTTATTTAAAAACGAATTCACGAAATATTTATAATACTCGTGTATTACATCTAATAGCATCGGAAATTATAAAAAAAATTAGGTTTTACTTGTAAACATAGGAGTTAAATGCGGTCATCTCAGGGAGGAGGAAAAAAACTGGCTTTGGCTAATCTTTGAAATTCTGAAGTTATTTAAAAACGAATTCACGAAATATTTATAATACTCGTGTATTACATCTAATAGCATCGGAAATTATAAAAAAAATTAGGTTTTACTTGTAAACATTGGAGTTAAATGCGGTCATCTCAGGGAGGAGGAAAAAAACTGGCTTTGGCTAATCTTTGAAATTCTGAAGTTATTTGAAAACGAATTCACGAAATATTTCTAACACTCGTGTATTACATCTAATAGCATCGGAAATTATAAAAAAAATTAGGTTTTACTTGTAAACATAGGAGTTAAATGCGGTCATCTCAGGGAGGAGGAAAAAAACTGGCTTTGGCTAATCTTTGAAATTCTGAAATTATTTAAAAACGAATTCACGAAATATTTATAATACTCGTGTATCACACTTATTTGCATCTGAATTTACAAAAAAATTTAACATTTTATTGTAAACATAGGAGTTAAATTCGGTCATCTCTGGGAGGAGGAAAAAAACTGGCTTTGGCTAATCTTTGAAATTCTGAAGTTATTTAAAAACGAATTCACGAAATATTTATAATACTCGTGTATCACACTTATTTGCATATGAATTTACAAAAAAATTTAACATTTTATTATAAACATAGGAGTTAAATGCGGTCATCTCAGGGAGGAGGAAAAAAACTGGCTTTGGCTAATCTTTGAAATTCTGAAGTTATTTAAAAACGAATTCACGAAATATTTATAATACTCGTGTATTACATCTAATAGCATCGGAAATTATAAAAAAAATTATGTTTTATTTTTAAACATTGGAGTTAAATGCGGTCATCTCAGGGAGGAGGAAAAAAACTGGCTTTGGCTAATCTTTGAAATTCTGAAGTTATTTGAAAACGAATTCACGAAATATTTCTAAAACTCGTGTATTACATCTAATAGCATCGGAAATTATAAAAAAAATTAGGTTTTATTTGTAAACATAGGAGTTAAATGCGGTCATCTCAGGGAGGAGGAAAAAAACTGGCTTTGGCTAATCTTTGAAATTCTGAAGTTATTTAAAAACGAATTCACGAAATATTTATAATACTCGTGTATTACATCTAATAGCATCGGAAATTATAAAAAAAATTAGGTTTTACTTGTAAACATTGGAGTTAAATGCGGTCATCTCAGGGAGGAGGAAAAAAACTGGCTTTGGCTAATCTTTGAAATTCTGAAGTTATTTGAAAACGAATTCACGAAATATTTATAATACTCGTGTATCACACATATTTGCATCTGAATTTACAAAAAAATTTAACATTTTATTGTAAACATAGGAGTTAAATTCGGTCATCTCTGGGAGGAGGAAAAAAACTGGCTTTGGCTAATCTTTGAAATTCTGAAGTTATTTAAAAACGAATTCACGAAATATTTATAATACTCGTGTATCACACTTATTTGCATCTGAATTTACAAAAAAATTTAACATTTTATTGTAAACATAGGAGTTAAATGCGGTCATCTCAGGGAGGAGGAAAAAAACTGGCTTTGGCTAATCTTTGAAATTCTGAAGTTATTTGAAAACGAATTTACGAAATATTTCTAACACTCGTGTATTACATCTAATAGCATCGGAAATTATAAAAAAAATTAGGTTTTACTTGTAAACATAGGAGTTAAATGCGGTCATCTCAGGGAGGAGGAAAAAAACTGGCTTTGGCTAATCTTTGAAATTCTGAAGTTATTTAAAAACGAATTCACGAAATATTTATAATACTCGTGTATTACATCTAATAGCATCGGAAATTATAAAAAAAATTAGGTTTTACTTGTAAACATTGGAGTTAAATGCGGTCATCTCAGGGAGGAGGAAAAAAACTGGCTTTGGCTAATCTTTGAAATTCTGAAGTTATTTAAAAACGAATTCACGAAATATTTATAATACTCGTGTATCACACTTATTTGCATCTGAATTTACAAAAAAATTTAACATTTTATTGTAAACATAGGAGTTAAATGCGGTCATCTCAGGGAGGAGGAAAAAAACTGGCTTTGGCTAATCTTTGAAATTCTGAAGTTATTTGAAAACGAATTTACGAAATATTTCTAACACTCGTGTATTACATCTAATAGCATCGGAAATTATAAAAAAAATTAGGTTTTACTTGTAAACATAGGAGTTAAATGCGGTCATCTCAGGGAGGAGGAAAAAAACTGGCTTTGGCTAATCTTTGAAATTCTGAAGTTATTTAAAAACGAATTCACGAAATATTTATAATACTCGTGTATCACACTTATTTGCATATGAATTTACAAAAAAATTTAACATTTTATTATAAACATAGGAGTTAAATGCGGTCATCTCAGGGAGGAGGAAAAAAACTGGCTTTGGCTAATCTTTGAAATTCTGAAGTTATTTAAAAACGAATTCACGAAATATTTATAATACTCGTGTATTACATCTAATAGCATCGGAAATTATAAAAAAAATTAGGTTTTACTTGTAAACATTGGAGTTAAATGCGGTCATCTCAGGGAGGAGGAAAAAAACTGGCTTTGGCTAATCTTTGAAATTCTGAAGTTATTTGAAAACGAATTCACGAAATATTTCTAAAACTCGTGTATTACATCTAATAGCATCGGAAATTATAAAAAAAATTAGGTTTTATTTGTAAACATAGGAGTTAAATGCGGTCATCTCAGGGAGGAGGAAAAAAACTGGCTTTGGCTAATCTTTGAAATTCTGAAGTTATTTAAAAACGAATTCACGAAATATTTATAATACTCGTGTATTACATCTAATAGCATCGGAAATTATAAAAAAAATTAGGTTTTACTTGTAAACATTGGAGTTAAATGCGGTCATCTCAGGGAGGAGGAAAAAAACTGGCTTTGGCTAATCTTTGAAATTCTGAAGTTATTTGAAAACGAATTTACGAAATATTTCTAACACTCGTGTATTACATCTAATAGCATCGGAAATTATAAAAAAAATTAGGTTTTATTTGTAAACATAGGAGTTAAATGCGGTCATCTCAGGGAGGAGGAAAAAAACTGGCTTTGGCTAATCTTTGAAATTCTGAAGTTATTTAAAAACGAATTCACGAAATATTTATAATACTCGTGTATTACATCTAATAGCATCGGAAATTATAAAAAAAATTAGGTTTTACTTGTAAACATTGGAGTTAAATGCGGTCATCTCAGGGAGGAGGAAAAAAACTGGCTTTGGCTAATCTTTGAAATTCTGAAGTTATTTGAAAACAAATTCACGAAATATTTATAATACTCGTGTATCACACTTATTTGCATCTGAATTTACAAAAAAATTTAACATTTTATTGTAAACATAGGAGTTAAATTCGGTCATCTCTGGGAGGAGGAAAAAAACTGGCTTTGGCTAATCTTTGAAATTCTGAAGTTATTTAAAAACGAATTCACGAAATATTTATAATACTCGTGTATTACATCTAATAGCATCGGAAATTATAAAAAAAATTAGGTTTTACTTGTAAACATTGGAGTTAAATGCGGTCATCTCAGGGAGGAGGAAAAAAACTGGCTTTGGCTAATCTTTGAAATTCTGAAGTTATTTGAAAACGAATTCACGAAATATTACTAAAACTCGTGTATTACATCTAATAGCATCGGAAATTATAAAAAAAATTAGGTTTTATTTGTAAACATAGGAGTTAAATGCGGTCATCTCAGGGAGGAGGAAAAAAACTGGCTTTGGCTAATCTTTGAAATTCTGAAGTTATTTAAAAACGAATTCACGAAATATTTATAATACTCGTGTATTACATCTAATAGCATCGGAAATTATAAAAAAAATTAGGTTTTACTTGTAAACATTGGAGTTAAATGCGGTCATCTCAGGGAGGAGGAAAAAAACTGGCTTTGGCTAATCTTTGAAATTCTGAAGTTATTTGAAAACGAATTTACGAAATATTTCTAACACTCGTGTATTACATCTAATAGCATCGGAAATTATAAAAAAAATTAGGTTTTATTTGTAAACATAGGAGTTAAATGCGGTCATCTCAGGGAGGAGGAAAAAAACTGGCTTTGGCTAATCTTTGAAATTCTGAAGTTATTTAAAAACGAATTCACGAAATATTTATAATACTCGTGTATTACATCTAATAGCATCGGAAATTATAAAAAAAATTAGGTTTTACTTGTAAACATTGGAGTTAAATGCGGTCATCTCAGGGAGGAGGAAAAAAACTGGCTTTGGCTAATCTTTGAAATTCTGAAGTTATTTGAAAACAAATTCACGAAATATTTATAATACTCGTGTATCACACTTATTTGCATCTGAATTTACAAAAAAATTTAACATTTTATTGTAAACATAGGAGTTAAATTCGGTCATCTCTGGGAGGAGGAAAAAAACTGGCTTTGGCTAATCTTTGAAATTCTGAAGTTATTTAAAAACGAATTCACGAAATATTTATAATACTCGTGTATTACATCTAATAGCATCGGAAATTATAAAAAAAATTAGGTTTTACTTGTAAACATTGGAGTTAAATGCGGTCATCTCAGGGAGGAGGAAAAAAACTGGCTTTGGCTAATCTTTGAAATTCTGAAGTTATTTGAAAACGAATTCACGAAATATTTCTAAAACTCGTGTATTACATCTAATAGCATCGGAAATTATAAAAAAAATTAGGTTTTATTTGTAAACATAGGAGTTAAATGCGGTCATCTCAGGGAGGAGGAAAAAAACTGGCTTTGGCTAATCTTTGAAATTCTGAAGTTATTTAAAAACGAATTCACGAAATATTTATAATACTCGTGTATTACATCTAATAGCATCGGAAATTATAAAAAAAATTAGGTTTTACTTGTAAACATTGGAGTTAAATGCGGTCATCTCAGGGAGGAGGAAAAAAACTGGCTTTGGCTAATCTTTGAAATTTTGAAGTTATTTGAAAACGAATTCACGAAATATTTCTAAAACTCGTGTATTACATCTAATAGCATCGGAAATTATAAAAAAAATTAGGTTTTATTTGTAAACATAGGAGTTAAATGCGGTCATCTCAGGGAGGAGGAAAAAAACTGGCTTTGGCTAATCTTTGAAATTCTGAAGTTATTTAAAAACGAATTCACGAAATATTTATAATACTCGTGTATCACACTTATTTGCATCTGAATTTAGTAAAAAATTTAACATTTTATTGTAAACATAGGAGTTAAATTCGGTCATCTCAGGGAGGAGGAAAAAAACTGGCTTTGGCTAATCTTTGAAATTCTGAAGTTATTTGAAAACGAATTCACGAAATATTTCTAACACTCGTGTATTACATCTAATAGCATCGGAAATTATAAAAAAAATTAGGTTTTACTTGTAAACATAGGAGTTAAATGCGGTCATCTCAGGGAGGAGGAAAAAAACTGGCTTTGGCTAATCTTTGAAATTCTGAAATTATTTAAAAACGAATTCACGAAATATTTATAATACTCGTGTATCACACTTATTTGCATCTGAATTTACAAAAAAATTTAACATTTTATTGTAAACATAGGAGTTAAATTCGGTCATCTCTGGGAGGAGGAAAAAAACTGGCTTTGGCTAATCTTTGAAATTCTGAAGTTATTTAAAAACGAATTCACAAAATATTTATAATACTCGTGTATCACACTTATTTGCATATGAATTTACAAAAAAATTTAACATTTTATTATAAACATAGGAGTTAAATGCGGTCATCTCAGGGAGGAGGAAAAAAACTGGCTTTGGCTAATCTTTGAAATTCTGAAGTTATTTGAAAACGAATTCACGAAATATTTCTAAAACTCGTGTATTACATCTAATAGCATCGGAAATTATAAAAAAAATTAGGTTTTATTTGTAAACATAGGAGTTAAATGCGGTCATCTCAGGGAGGAGGAAAAAAACTGGCTTTGGCTAATCTTTGAAATTCTGAAGTTATTTAAAAACGAATTCACGAAATATTTATAATACTCGTGTATTACATCTAATAGCATCGGAAATTATAAAAAAAATTAGGTTTTACTTGTAAACATTGGAGTTAAATGCGGTCATCTCAGGGAGGAGGAAAAAAACTGGCTTTGGCTAATCTTTGAAATTCTGAAGTTATTTGAAAACAAATTCACGAAATATTTATAATACTCGTGTATCACACTTATTTGCATCTGAATTTACAAAAAAATTTAACATTTTATTGTAAACATAGGAGTTAAATTCGGTCATCTCTGGGAGGAGGAAAAAAACTGGCTTTGGCTAATCTTTGAAATTCTGAAGTTATTTGAAAACAAATTCACGAAATATTTATAATACTCGTGTATCACACTTATTTGCATCTGAATTTACAAAAAAATTTAACATTTTATTGTAAACATAGGAGTTAAATTCGGTCATCTCTGGGAGGAGGAAAAAAACTGGCTTTGGCTAATCTTTGAAATTCTGAAGTTATTTAAAAACGAATTCACGAAATATTTATAATACTCGTGTATTACATCTAATAGCATCGGAAATTATAAAAAAAATTAGGTTTTATTTGTAAACATAGGAGTTAAATGCGGTCATCTCAGGGAGGAGGAAAAAAACTGGCTTTGGCTAATCTTTGAAATTCTGAAGTTATTTAAAAACGAATTCACGAAATATTTATAATACTCGTGTATTACATCTAATAGCATCGGAAATTATAAAAAAAATTAGGTTTTACTTGTAAACATTGGAGTTAAATGCGGTCATCTCAGGGAGGAGGAAAAAAACTGGCTTTGGCTAATCTTTGAAATTCTGAAGTTATTTGAAAACGAATTCACGAAATATTTCTAAAACTCGTGTATTACATCTAATAGCATCGGAAATTATAAAAAAAATTAGGTTTTATTTGTAAACATAGGAGTTAAATGCGGTCATCTCAGGGAGGAGGAAAAAAACTGGCTTTGGCTAATCTTTGAAATTCTGAAGTTATTTAAAAACGAATTCACGAAATATTTATAATACTCGTGTATTACATCTAATAGCATCGGAAATTATAAAAAAAATTAGGTTTTATTTGTAAACATAGGAGTTAAATGCGGTCATCTCAGGGAGGAGGAAAAAAACTGGCTTTGGCTAATCTTTGAAATTCTGAAGTTATTTGAAAACGAATTCACGAAATATTTCTAAAACTCGTGTATTACATCTAATAGCATCGGAAATTATAAAAAAAATTAGGTTTTATTTGTAAACATAGGAGTTAAATGCGGTCATCTCAGGGAGGAGGAAAAAAACTGGCTTTGGCTAATCTTTGAAATTCTGAAGTTATTTAAAAACGAATTCACGAAATATTTATAATACTCGTGTATTACATCTAATAGCATCGGAAATTATAAAAAAAATTAGGTTTTACTTGTAAACATTGGAGTTAAATGCGGTCATCTCAGGGAGGAGGAAAAAAACTGGCTTTGGCTAATCTTTGAAATTCTGAAGTTATTTGAAAACAAATTCACGAAATATTTATAATACTCGTGTATCACACTTATTTGCATCTGAATTTACAAAAAAATTTAACATTTTATTGTAAACATAGGAGTTAAATTCGGTCATCTCTGGGAGGAGGAAAAAAACTGGCTTTGGCTAATCTTTGAAATTCTGAAGTTATTTGAAAACAAATTCACGAAATATTTATAATACTCGTGTATCACACTTATTTGCATCTGAATTTACAAAAAAATTTAACATTTTATTGTAAACATAGGAGTTAAATTCGGTCATCTCTGGGAGGAGGAAAAAAACTGGCTTTGGCTAATCTTTGAAATTCTGAAGTTATTTAAAAACGAATTCACGAAATATTTATAATACTCGTGTATTACATCTAATAGCATCGGAAATTATAAAAAAAATTAGGTTTTATTTGTAAACATAGGAGTTAAATGCGGTCATCTCAGGGAGGAGGAAAAAAACTGGCTTTGGCTAATCTTTGAAATTCTGAAGTTATTTAAAAACGAATTCACGAAATATTTATAATACTCGTGTATTACATCTAATAGCATCGGAAATTATAAAAAAAATTAGGTTTTACTTGTAAACATTGGAGTTAAATGCGGTCATCTCAGGGAGGAGGAAAAAAACTGGCTTTGGCTAATCTTTGAAATTCTGAAGTTATTTGAAAACGAATTCACGAAATATTTCTAAAACTCGTGTATTACATCTAATAGCATCGGAAATTATAAAAAAAATTAGGTTTTATTTGTAAACATAGGAGTTAAATGCGGTCATCTCAGGGAGGAGGAAAAAAACTGGCTTTGGCTAATCTTTGAAATTCTGAAGTTATTTAAAAACGAATTCACGAAATATTTATAATACTCGTGTATTACATCTAATAGCATCGGAAATTATAAAAAAAATTAGGTTTTACTTGTAAACATTGGAGTTAAATGCGGTCATCTCAGGGAGGAGGAAAAAAACTGGCTTTGGCTAATCTTTGAAATTCTGAAGTTATTTGAAAACGAATTTACGAAATATTTCTAACACTCGTGTATTACATCTAATAGCATCGGAAATTATAAAAAAAATTAGGTTTTACTTGTAAACATTGGAGTTAAATGCGGTCATCTCAGGGAGGAGGAAAAAAACTGGCTTTGGCTAATCTTTGAAATTCTGAAGTTATTTGAAAACGAATTCACGAAATATTTCTAACACTCGTGTATTACATCTAATAGCATCGGAAATTATAAAAAAAATTAGGTTTTACTTGTAAACATAGGAGTTAAATGCGGTCATCTCAGGGAGGAGGAAAAAAACTGGCTTTGGCTAATCTTTGAAATTCTGAAATTATTTAAAAACGAATTCACGAAATATTTATAATACTCGTGTATCACACTTATTTGCATCTGAATTTACAAAAAAATTTAACATTTTATTGTAAACATAGGAGTTAAATTCGGTCATCTCTGGGAGGAGGAAAAAAACTGGCTTTGGCTAATCTTTGAAATTCTGAAGTTATTTAAAAACGAATTCACGAAATATTTATAATACTCGTGTATCACACTTATTTGCATATGAATTTACAAAAAAATTTAACATTTTATTATAAACATAGGAGTTAAATGCGGTCATCTCAGGGAAGAGGAAAAAAACTGGCTTTGGCTAATCTTTGAAATTCTGAAGTTATTTGAAAACGAATTCACGAAATATTTCTAAAACTCGTGTATTACATCTAATAGCATCGGAAATTATAAAAAAAATTAGGTTTTATTTGTAAACATAGGAGTTAAATGCGGTCATCTCAGGGAGGAGGAAAAAAACTGGCTTTGGCTAATCTTTGAAATTCTGAAGTTATTTAAAAACGAATTCACGAAATATTTATAATACTCGTGTATTACATCTAATAGCATCGGAAATTATAAAAAAAATTAGGTTTTACTTGTAAACATTGGAGTTAAATGCGGTCATCTCAGGGAGGAGGAAAAAAACTGGCTTTGGCTAATCTTTGAAATTCTGAAGTTATTTGAAAACAAATTCACGAAATATTTATAATACTCGTGTATCACACTTATTTGCATCTGAATTTACAAAAAAATTTAACATTTTATTGTAAACATAGGAGTTAAATTCGGTCATCTCTGGGAGGAGGAAAAAAACTGGCTTTGGCTAATCTTTGAAATTCTGAAGTTATTTGAAAACAAATTCACGAAATATTTATAATACTCGTGTATCACACTTATTTGCATCTGAATTTACAAAAAAATTTAACATTTTATTGTAAACATAGGAGTTAAATTCGGTCATCTCTGGGAGGAGGAAAAAAACTGGCTTTGGCTAATCTTTGAAATTCTGAAGTTATTTAAAAACGAATTCACGAAATATTTATAATACTCGTGTATTACATCTAATAGCATCGGAAATTATAAAAAAAATTAGGTTTTATTTGTAAACATAGGAGTTAAATGCGGTCATCTCAGGGAGGAGGAAAAAAACTGGCTTTGGCTAATCTTTGAAATTCTGAAGTTATTTAAAAACGAATTCACGAAATATTTATAATACTCGTGTATTACATCTAATAGCATCGGAAATTATAAAAAAAATTAGGTTTTACTTGTAAACATTGGAGTTAAATGCGGTCATCTCAGGGAGGAGGAAAAAAACTGGCTTTGGCTAATCTTTGAAGTTCTGAAGTTATTTGAAAACAAATTCACGAAATATTTATAATACTCGTGTATCACACTTATTTGCATCCGAATTTACAAAAAAATTTAACATTTTATTGTAAACATAGGAGTTAAATTCGGTCATCTCTGGGAGGAGGAAAAAAACTGGCTTTGGCTAATCTTTGAAATTCTGAAATTATTTAAAAACGAATTCACGAAATATTTATAATACTCGTGTATCACACTTATTTGCATCTGAATTTACAAAAAAATTTAACATTTTATTGTAAACATAGGAGTTAAATTCGGTCATCTCTGGGAGGAGGAAAAAAACTGGCTTTGGCTAATCTTTGAAATTCTGAAGTTATTTAAAAACGAATTCACGAAATATTTATAATACTCGTGTATTACATCTAATAGCATCGGAAATTATAAAAAAAATTAGGTTTTACTTGTAAACATTGGAGTTAAATGCGGTCATCTCAGGGAGGAGGAAAAAAACTGGCTTTGGCTAATCTTTGAAATTCTGAAGTTATTTGAAAACGAATTCACGAAATATTTCTAAAACTCGTGTATTACATCTAATAGCATCGGAAATTATAAAAAAAATTAGGTTTTATTTGTAAACATAGGAGTTAAATGCGGTCATCTCAGGGAGGAGGAAAAAAACTGGCTTTGGCTAATCTTTGAAATTCTGAAGTTATTTAAAAACGAATTCACGAAATATTTATAATACTCGTGTATTACATCTAATAGCATCGGAAATTATAAAAAAAATTAGGTTTTACTTGTAAACATTGGAGTTAAATGCGGTCATCTCAGGGAGGAGGAAAAAAACTGGCTTTGGCTAATCTTTGAAATTTTGAAGTTATTTGAAAACGAATTCACGAAATATTTATAAAACTCGTGTATTACATCTAATAGCATCGGAAATTATAAAAAAAATTAGGTTTTATTTGTAAACATAGGAGTTAAATGCGGTCATCTCAGGGAGGAGGAAAAAAACTGGCTTTGGCTAATCTTTGAAATTCTGAAGTTATTTAAAAACGAATTCACGAAATATTTATAATACTCGTGTATCACACTTATTTGCATCTGAATTTAGTAAAAAATTTAACATTTTATTGTAAACATAGGAGTTAAATTCGGTCATCTCAGGGAGGAGGAAAAAAACTGGCTTTGGCTAATCTTTGAAATTCTGAAGTTATTTGAAAACGAATTCACGAAATATTTCTAACACTCGTGTATTACATCTAATAGCATCGGAAATTATAAAAAAAATTAGGTTTTACTTGTAAACATAGGAGTTAAATGCGGTCATCTCAGGGAGGAGGAAAAAAACTGGCTTTGGCTAATCTTTGAAATTCTGAAATTATTTAAAAACGAATTCACGAAATATTTATAATACTCGTGTATCACACTTATTTGCATCTGAATTTACAAAAAAATTTAACATTTTATTGTAAACATAGGAGTTAAATTCGGTCATCTCTGGGAGGAGGAAAAAAACTGGCTTTGGCTAATCTTTGAAATTCTGAAGTTATTTAAAAACGAATTCACGAAATATTTATAATACTCGTGTATTACATCTAATAGCATCGGAAATTATAAAAAAAATTAGGTTTTACTTGTAAACATTGGAGTTAAATGCGGTCATCTCAGGGAGGAGGAAAAAAACTGGCTTTGGCTAATCTTTGAAATTCTGAAGTTATTTGAAAACGAATTCACGAAATATTTCTAAAACTCGTGTATTACATCTAATAGCATCGGAAATTATAAAAAAAATTAGGTTTTATTTGTAAACATAGGAGTTAAATGCGGTCATCTCAGGGAGGAGGAAAAAAACTGGCTTTGGCTAATCTTTGAAATTCTGAAGTTATTTAAAAACGAATTCACGAAATATTTATAATACTCGTGTATTACATCTAATAGCATCGGAAATTATAAAAAAAATTAGGTTTTACTTGTAAACATTGGAGTTAAATGCGGTCATCTCAGGGAGGAGGAAAAAAACTGGCTTTGGCTAATCTTTGAAATTTTGAAGTTATTTGAAAACGAATTCACGAAATATTTCTAAAACTCGTGTATTACATCTAATAGCATCGGAAATTATAAAAAAAATTAGGTTTTATTTGTAAACATAGGAGTTAAATTCGGTCATCTCAGGGAGGAGGAAAAAAACTGGCTTTGGCTAATCTTTGAAATTCTGAAGTTATTTAAAAACGAATTCACGAAATATTTATAATACTCGTGTATCACACTTATTTGCATCTGAATTTAGTAAAAAATTTAACATTTTATTGTAAACATAGGAGTTAAATTCGGTCATCTCAGGGAGGAGGAAAAAAACTGGCTTTGGCTAATCTTTGAAATTCTGAAGTTATTTGAAAACGAATTCACGAAATATTTCTAACACTCGTGTATTACATCTAATAGCATCGGAAATTATAAAAAAAATTAGGTTTTACTTGTAAACATAGGAGTTAAATGCGGTCATCTCAGGGAGGAGGAAAAAAACTGGCTTTGGCTAATCTTTGAAATTCTGAAATTATTTAAAAACGAATTCACGAAATATTTATAATACTCGTGTATCACACTTATTTGCATCTGAATTTACAAAAAAATTTAACATTTTATTGTAAACATAGGAGTTAAATTCGGTCATCTCAGGGAGGAGGAAAAAAACTGGCTTTGGCTAATCTTTGAAATTCTGAAGTTATTTGAAAACGAATTCACGAAATATTTCTAACACTCGTGTATTACATCTAATAGCATCGGAAATTATAAAAAAAATTAGGTTTTACTTGTAAACATAGGAGTTAAATGCGGTCATCTCAGGGAGGAGGAAAAAAACTGGCTTTGGCTAATCTTTGAAATTCTGAAATTATTTAAAAACGAATTCACGAAATATTTATAATACTCGTGTATCACACTTATTTGCATCTGAATTTACAAAAAAATTTAACATTTTATTGTAAACATAGGAGTTAAATTCGGTCATCTCTGGGAGGAGGAAAAAAACTGGCTTTGGCTAATCTTTGAAATTCTGAAGTTATTTAAAAACGAATTCACGAAATATTTATAATACTCGTGTATTACATCTAATAGCATCGGAAATTATAAAAAAAATTAGGTTTTACTTGTAAACATTGGAGTTAAATGCGGTCATCTCAGGGAGGAGGAAAAAAACTGGCTTTGGCTAATCTTTGAAATTCTGAAGTTATTTGAAAACGAATTCACGAAATATTTCTAAAACTCGTGTATTACATCTAATAGCATCGGAAATTATAAAAAAAATTAGGTTTTATTTGTAAACATAGGAGTTAAATGCGGTCATCTCAGGGAGGAGGAAAAAAACTGGCTTTGGCTAATCTTTGAAATTCTGAAGTTATTTAAAAACGAATTCACGAAATATTTATAATACTCGTGTATTACATCTAATAGCATCGGAAATTATAAAAAAAATTAGGTTTTACTTGTAAACATTGGAGTTAAATGCGGTCATCTCAGGGAGGAGGAAAAAAACTGGCTTTGGCTAATCTTTGAAATTCTGAAGTTATTTGAAAACGAATTCACGAAATATTTCTAAAACTCGTGTATTACATCTAATAGCATCGGAAATTATAAAAAAAATTAGGTTTTATTTGTAAACATAGGAGTTAAATGCGGTCATCTCAGGGAGGAGGAAAAAAACTGGCTTTGGCTAATCTTTGAAATTCTGAAGTTATTTAAAAACGAATTCACGAAATATTTATAATACTCGTGTATTACATCTAATAGCATCGGAAATTATAAAAAAAATTAGGTTTTACTTGTAAACATTGGAGTTAAATGCGGTCATCTCAGGGAGGAGGAAAAAAACTGGCTTTGGCTAATCTTTGAAATTTTGAAGTTATTTGAAAACGAATTCACGAAATATTTCTAAAACTCGTGTATTACATCTAATAGCATCGGAAATTATAAAAAAAATTAGGTTTTATTTGTAAACATAGGAGTTAAATTCGGTCATCTCAGGGAGGAGGAAAAAAACTGGCTTTGGCTAATCTTTGAAATTCTGAAGTTATTTAAAAACGAATTCACGAAATATTTATAATACTCGTGTATCACACTTATTTGCATCTGAATTTAGTAAAAAATTTAACATTTTATTGTAAACATAGGAGTTAAATTCGGTCATCTCAGGGAGGAGGAAAAAAACTGGCTTTGGCTAATCTTTGAAATTCTGAAGTTATTTGAAAACGAATTCACGAAATATTTCTAACACTCGTGTATTACATCTAATAGCATCGGAAATTATAAAAAAAATTAGGTTTTACTTGTAAACATAGGAGTTAAATGCGGTCATCTCAGGGAGGAGGAAAAAAACTGGCTTTGGCTAATCTTTGAAATTCTGAAATTATTTAAAAACGAATTCACGAAATATTTATAATACTCGTGTATCACACTTATTTGCATCTGAATTTACAAAAAAATTTAACATTTTATTGTAAACATAGGAGTTAAATTCGGTCATCTCTGGGAGGAGGAAAAAAACTGGCTTTGGCTAATCTTTGAAATTCTGAAGTTATTTAAAAACGAATTCACGAAATATTTATAATACTCGTGTATTACATCTAATAGCATCGGAAATTATAAAAAAAATTAGGTTTTACTTGTAAACATTGGAGTTAAATGCGGTCATCTCAGGGAGGAGGAAAAAAACTGGCTTTGGCTAATCTTTGAAATTCTGAAGTTATTTGAAAACGAATTCACGAAATATTTCTAAAACTCGTGTATTACATCTAATAGCATCGGAAATTATAAAAAAAATTAGGTTTTATTTGTAAACATAGGAGTTAAATGCGGTCATCTCAGGGAGGAGGAAAAAAACTGGCTTTGGCTAATCTTTGAAATTCTGAAGTTATTTAAAAACGAATTCACGAAATATTTATAATACTCGTGTATTACATCTAATAGCATCGGAAATTATAAAAAAAATTAGGTTTTACTTGTAAACATTGGAGTTAAATGCGGTCATCTCAGGGAGGAGGAAAAAAACTGGCTTTGGCTAATCTTTGAAATTTTGAAGTTATTTGAAAACGAATTCACGAAATATTTATAAAACTCGTGTATTACATCTAATAGCATCGGAAATTATAAAAAAAATTAGGTTTTATTTGTAAACATAGGAGTTAAATGCGGTCATCTCAGGGAGGAGGAAAAAAACTGGCTTTGGCTAATCTTTGAAATTCTGAAGTTATTTAAAAACGAATTCACGAAATATTTATAATACTCGTGTATCACACTTATTTGCATCTGAATTTAGTAAAAAATTTAACATTTTATTGTAAACATAGGAGTTAAATTCGGTCATCTCAGGGAGGAGGAAAAAAACTGGCTTTGGCTAATCTTTGAAATTCTGAAGTTATTTGAAAACGAATTCACGAAATATTTCTAACACTCGTGTATTACATCTAATAGCATCGGAAATTATAAAAAAAATTAGGTTTTACTTGTAAACATAGGAGTTAAATGCGGTCATCTCAGGGAGGAGGAAAAAAACTGGCTTTGGCTAATCTTTGAAATTCTGAAATTATTTAAAAACGAATTCACGAAATATTTATAATACTCGTGTATCACACTTATTTGCATCTGAATTTACAAAAAAATTTAACATTTTATTGTAAACATAGGAGTTAAATTCGGTCATCTCTGGGAGGAGGAAAAAAACTGGCTTTGGCTAATCTTTGAAATTCTGAAGTTATTTAAAAACGAATTCACGAAATATTTATTATACTCGTGTATTACATCTAATAGCATCGGAAATTATAAAAAAAATTAGGTTTTACTTGTAAACATTGGAGTTAAATGCGGTCATCTCAGGGAGGAGGAAAAAAACTGGCTTTGGCTAATCTTTGAAATTCTGAAGTTATTTGAAAACGAATTCACGAAATATTTCTAAAACTCGTGTATTACATCTAATAGCATCGGAAATTATAAAAAAAATTAGGTTTTATTTGTAAACATAGGAGTTAAATGCGGTCATCTCAGGGAGGAGGAAAAAAACTGGCTTTGGCTAATCTTTGAAATTCTGAAGTTATTTAAAAACGAATTCACGAAATATTTATAATACTCGTGTATTACATCTAATAGCATCGGAAATTATAAAAAAAATTAGGTTTTACTTGTAAACATTGGAGTTAAATGCGGTCATCTCAGGGAGGAGGAAAAAAACTGGCTTTGGCTAATCTTTGAAATTCTGAAGTTATTTGAAAACGAATTTACGAAATATTTCTAACACTCGTGTATTACATCTAATAGCATCGGAAATTATAAAAAAAATTAGGTTTTATTTGTAAACATAGGAGTTAAATGCGGTCATCTCAGGGAGGAGGAAAAAAACTGGCTTTGGCTAATCTTTGAAATTCTGAAGTTATTTAAAAACGAATTCACGAAATATTTATAATACTCGTGTATCACACTTATTTGCATCTGAATTTACAAAAAAATTTAACATTTTATTGTAAACATAGGAGTTAAATTCGGTCATCTCTGGGAGGAGGAAAAAAACTGGCTTTGGCTAATCTTTGAAATTCTGAAGTTATTTAAAAACGAATTCACGAAATATTTATAATACTCGTGTATTACATCTAATAGCATCGGAAATTATAAAAAAAATTAGGTTTTACTTGTAAACATTGGAGTTAAATGCGGTCATCTCAGGGAGGAGGAAAAAAACTGGCTTTGGCTAATCTTTGAAATTCTGAAGTTATTTGAAAACGAGCTCACGAAATATTTCTAAAACTCGTGTATTACATCTAATAGCATCGGAAATTATAAAAAAAATTAGGTTTTATTTGTAAACATAGGAGTTAAATGCGGTCATCTCAGGGAGGAGGAAAAAAACTGGCTTTGGCTAATCTTTGAAATTCTGAAGTTATTTAAAAACGAATTCACGAAATATTTATAATACTCGTGTATTACATCTAATAGCATCGGAAATTATAAAAAAAATTAGGTTTTACTTGTAAACATTGGAGTTAAATGCGGTCATCTCAGGGAGGAGGAAAAAAACTGGCTTTGGCTAATCTTTGAAATTCTGAAGTTATTTGAAAACGAATTTACGAAATATTTCTAACACTCGTGTATTACATCTAATAGCATCGGAAATTATAAAAAAAATTAGGTTTTATTTGTAAACATAGGAGTTAAATGCGGTCATCTCAGGGAGGAGGAAAAAAACTGGCTTTGGCTAATCTTTGAAATTCTGAAGTTATTTAAAAACGAATTCACGAAATATTTATAATACTCGTGTATCACACTTATTTGCATCTGAATTTACAAAAAAATTTAACATTTTATTGTAAACATAGGAGTTAAATTCGGTCATCTCTGGGAGGAGGAAAAAAACTGGCTTTGGCTAATCTTTGAAATTCTGAAGTTATTTAAAAACGAATTCACGAAATATTTATAATACTCGTGTATTACATCTAATAGCATCGGAAATTATAAAAAAAATTAGGTTTTACTTGTAAACATTGGAGTTAAATGCGGTCATCTCAGGGAGGAGGAAAAAAACTGGCTTTGGCTAATCTTTGAAATTCTGAAGTTATTTGAAAACGAGCTCACGAAATATTTCTAAAACTCGTGTATTACATCTAATAGCATCGGAAATTATAAAAAAAATTAGGTTTTATTTGTAAACATAGGAGTTAAATGCGGTCATCTCAGGGAGGAGGAAAAAAACTGGCTTTGGCTAATCTTTGAAATTCTGAAGTTATTTAAAAACGAATTCACGAAATATTTATAATACTCGTGTATTACATCTAATAGCATCGGAAATTATAAAAAAAATTAGGTTTTACTTGTAAACATTGGAGTTAAATGCGGTCATCTCAGGGAGGAGGAAAAAAACTGGCTTTGGCTAATCTTTGAAATTTTGAAGTTATTTGAAAACGAATTCACGAAATATTTCTAAAACTCGTGTATTACATCTAATAGCATCGGAAATTATAAAAAAAATTAGGTTTTATTTGTAAACATAGGAGTTAAATGCGGTCATCTCAGGGAGGAGGAAAAAAACTGGCTTTGGCTAATCTTTGAAATTCTGAAGTTATTTAAAAACGAATTCACGAAATATTTATAATACTCGTGTATCACACTTATTTGCATATGAATTTACAAAAAAATTTAACATTTTATTATAAACATAGGAGTTAAATGCGGTCATCTCAGGGAGGAGGAAAAAAACTGGCTTTGGCTAATCTTTGAAATTCTGAAGTTATTTGAAAACGAACTCACGAAATATTTCTAAAACTCGTGTATTACATCTAATAGCATCGGAAATTATAAAAAAAATTAGGTTTTATTTGTAAACATAGGAGTTAAATGCGGTCATCTCAGGGAGGAGGAAAAAAACTGGCTTTGGCTAATCTTTGAAATTCTGAAGTTATTTAAAAACGAATTCACGAAATATTTATAATACTCGTGTATTACATCTAATAGCATCGGAAATTATAAAAAAAATTAGGTTTTACTTGTAAACATTGGAGTTAAATGCGGTCATCTCAGGGAGGAGGAAAAAAACTGGCTTTGGCTAATCTTTGAAATTTTGAAGTTATTTGAAAACGAATTCACGAAATATTTCTAAAACTCGTGTATTACATCTAATAGCATCGGAAATTATAAAAAAAATTAGGTTTTATTTGTAAACATAGGAGTTAAATGCGGTCATCTCAGGGAGGAGGAAAAAAACTGGCTTTGGCTAATCTTTGAAATTCTGAAGTTATTTAAAAACGAATTCACGAAATATTTATAATACTCGTGTATCACACTTATTTGCATATGAATTTACAAAAAAATTTAACATTTTATTATAAACATAGGAGTTAAATGCGGTCATCTCAGGGAGGAGGAAAAAAACTGGCTTTGGCTAATCTTTGAAATTCTGAAGTTATTTGAAAACGAATTCACGAAATATTTCTAAAACTCGTGTATTACATCTAATAGCATCGGAAATTATAAAAAAAATTAGGTTTTATTTGTAAACATAGGAGTTAAATGCGGTCATCTCAGGGAGGAGGAAAAAAACTGGCTTTGGCTAATCTTTGAAATTCTGAAGTTATTTGAAAACGAATTCACGAAATATTTCTAAAACTCGTGTATTACATCTAATAGCATCGGAAATTATAAAAAAAATTAGGTTTTATTTGTAAACATAGGAGTTAAATGCGGTCATCTCAGGGAGGAGGAAAAAAACTGGCTTTGGCTAATCTTTGAAATTCTGAAGTTATTTAAAAACGAATTCACGAAATATTTATAATACTCGTGTATTACATCTAATAGCATCGGAAATTATAAAAAAAATTAGGTTTTACTTGTAAACATTGGAGTTAAATGCGGTCATCTCAGGGAGGAGGAAAAAAACTGGCTTTGGCTAATCTTTGAAATTTTGAAGTTATTTGAAAACGAATTCACGAAATATTTCTAAAACTCGTGTATTACATCTAATAGCATCGGAAATTATAAAAAAAATTAGGTTTTATTTGTAAACATAGGAGTTAAATGCGGTCATCTCAGGGAGGAGGAAAAAAACTGGCTTTGGCTAATCTTTGAAATTCTGAAGTTATTTAAAAACGAATTCACGAAATATTTATAATACTCGTGTATCACACTTATTTGCATCTGAATTTAGTAAAAAATTTAACATTTTATTGTAAACATAGGAGTTAAATTCGGTCATCTCAGGGAGGAGGAAAAAAACTGGCTTTGGCTAATCTTTGAAATTCTGAAGTTATTTGAAAACGAATTCACGAAATATTTCTAACACTCGTGTATTACATCTAATAGCATCGGAAATTATAAAAAAAATTAGGTTTTACTTGTAAACATAGGAGTTAAATGCGGTCATCTCAGGGAGGAGGAAAAAAACTGGCTTTGGCTAATCTTTGAAATTCTGAAATTATTTAAAAACGAATTCACGAAATATTTATAATACTCGTGTATCACACTTATTTGCATCTGAATTTACAAAAAAATTTAACATTTTATTGTAAACATAGGAGTTAAATTCGGTCATCTCTGGGAGGAGGAAAAAAACTGGCTTTGGCTAATCTTTGAAATTCTGAAGTTATTTAAAAACGAATTCACGAAATATTTATAATACTCGTGTATTACATCTAATAGCATCGGAAATTATAAAAAAAATTAGGTTTTACTTGTAAACATTGGAGTTAAATGCGGTCATCTCAGGGAGGAGGAAAAAAACTGGCTTTGGCTAATCTTTGAAATTCTGAAGTTATTTGAAAACGAATTCACGAAATATTTCTAAAACTCGTGTATTACATCTAATAGCATCGGAAATTATAAAAAAAATTAGGTTTTATTTGTAAACATAGGAGTTAAATGCGGTCATCTCAGGGAGGAGGAAAAAAACTGGCTTTGGCTAATCTTTGAAATTCTGAAGTTATTTAAAAACGAATTCACGAAATATTTATAATACTCGTGTATTACATCTAATAGCATCGGAAATTATAAAAAAAATTAGGTTTTACTTGTAAACATTGGAGTTAAATGCGGTCATCTCAGGGAGGAGGAAAAAAACTGGCTTTGGCTAATCTTTGAAATTTTGAAGTTATTTGAAAACGAATTCACGAAATATTTATAAAACTCGTGTATTACATCTAATAGCATCGGAAATTATAAAAAAAATTAGGTTTTATTTGTAAACATAGGAGTTAAATGCGGTCATCTCAGGGAGGAGGAAAAAAACTGGCTTTGGCTAATCTTTGAAATTCTGAAGTTATTTAAAAACGAATTCACGAAATATTTATAATACTCGTGTATCACACTTATTTGCATCTGAATTTAGTAAAAAATTTAACATTTTATTGTAAACATAGGAGTTAAATTCGGTCATCTCAGGGAGGAGGAAAAAAACTGGCTTTGGCTAATCTTTGAAATTCTGAAGTTATTTGAAAACGAATTCACGAAATATTTCTAACACTCGTGTATTACATCTAATAGCATCGGAAATTATAAAAAAAATTAGGTTTTACTTGTAAACATAGGAGTTAAATGCGGTCATCTCAGGGAGGAGGAAAAAAACTGGCTTTGGCTAATCTTTGAAATTCTGAAATTATTTAAAAACGAATTCACGAAATATTTATAATACTCGTGTATCACACTTATTTGCATCTGAATTTACAAAAAAATTTAACATTTTATTGTAAACATAGGAGTTAAATTCGGTCATCTCTGGGAGGAGGAAAAAAACTGGCTTTGGCTAATCTTTGAAATTCTGAAGTTATTTAAAAACGAATTCACGAAATATTTATTATACTCGTGTATTACATCTAATAGCATCGGAAATTATAAAAAAAATTAGGTTTTACTTGTAAACATTGGAGTTAAATGCGGTCATCTCAGGGAGGAGGAAAAAAACTGGCTTTGGCTAATCTTTGAAATTCTGAAGTTATTTGAAAACGAATTCACGAAATATTTCTAAAACTCGTGTATTACATCTAATAGCATCGGAAATTATAAAAAAAATTAGGTTTTATTTGTAAACATAGGAGTTAAATGCGGTCATCTCAGGGAGGAGGAAAAAAACTGGCTTTGGCTAATCTTTGAAATTCTGAAGTTATTTAAAAACGAATTCACGAAATATTTATAATACTCGTGTATTACATCTAATAGCATCGGAAATTATAAAAAAAATTAGGTTTTACTTGTAAACATTGGAGTTAAATGCGGTCATCTCAGGGAGGAGGAAAAAAACTGGCTTTGGCTAATCTTTGAAATTCTGAAGTTATTTGAAAACGAATTTACGAAATATTTCTAACACTCGTGTATTACATCTAATAGCATCGGAAATTATAAAAAAAATTAGGTTTTATTTGTAAACATAGGAGTTAAATGCGGTCATCTCAGGGAGGAGGAAAAAAACTGGCTTTGGCTAATCTTTGAAATTCTGAAGTTATTTAAAAACGAATTCACGAAATATTTATAATACTCGTGTATCACACTTATTTGCATCTGAATTTACAAAAAAATTTAACATTTTATTGTAAACATAGGAGTTAAATTCGGTCATCTCTGGGAGGAGGAAAAAAACTGGCTTTGGCTAATCTTTGAAATTCTGAAGTTATTTAAAAACGAATTCACGAAATATTTATAATACTCGTGTATTACATCTAATAGCATCGGAAATTATAAAAAAAATTAGGTTTTACTTGTAAACATTGGAGTTAAATGCGGTCATCTCAGGGAGGAGGAAAAAAACTGGCTTTGGCTAATCTTTGAAATTCTGAAGTTATTTGAAAACGAGCTCACGAAATATTTCTAAAACTCGTGTATTACATCTAATAGCATCGGAAATTATAAAAAAAATTAGGTTTTATTTGTAAACATAGGAGTTAAATGCGGTCATCTCAGGGAGGAGGAAAAAAACTGGCTTTGGCTAATCTTTGAAATTCTGAAGTTATTTAAAAACGAATTCACGAAATATTTATAATACTCGTGTATTACATCTAATAGCATCGGAAATTATAAAAAAAATTAGGTTTTATTTGTAAACATAGGAGTTAAATGCGGTCATCTCAGGGAGGAGGAAAAAAACTGGCTTTGGCTAATCTTTGAAATTCTGAAGTTATTTAAAAACGAATTCACGAAATATTTATAATACTCGTGTATCACACTTATTTGCATCTGAATTTACAAAAAAATTTAACATTTTATTGTAAACATAGGAGTTAAATTCGGTCATCTCTGGGAGGAGGAAAAAAACTGGCTTTGGCTAATCTTTGAAATTCTGAAGTTATTTAAAAACGAATTCACGAAATATTTATAATACTCGTGTATTACATCTAATAGCATCGGAAATTATAAAAAAAATTAGGTTTTACTTGTAAACATTGGAGTTAAATGCGGTCATCTCAGGGAGGAGGAAAAAAACTGGCTTTGGCTAATCTTTGAAATTCTGAAGTTATTTGAAAACGAGCTCACGAAATATTTCTAAAACTCGTGTATTACATCTAATAGCATCGGAAATTATAAAAAAAATTAGGTTTTATTTGTAAACATAGGAGTTAAATGCGGTCATCTCAGGGAGGAGGAAAAAAACTGGCTTTGGCTAATCTTTGAAATTCTGAAGTTATTTAAAAACGAATTCACGAAATATTTATAATACTCGTGTATTACATCTAATAGCATCGGAAATTATAAAAAAAATTAGGTTTTACTTGTAAACATTGGAGTTAAATGCGGTCATCTCAGGGAGGAGGAAAAAAACTGGCTTTGGCTAATCTTTGAAATTTTGAAGTTATTTGAAAACGAATTCACGAAATATTTCTAAAACTCGTGTATTACATCTAATAGCATCGGAAATTATAAAAAAAATTAGGTTTTATTTGTAAACATAGGAGTTAAATGCGGTCATCTCAGGGAGGAGGAAAAAAACTGGCTTTGGCTAATCTTTGAAATTCTGAAGTTATTTAAAAACGAATTCACGAAATATTTATAATACTCGTGTATCACACTTATTTGCATATGAATTTACAAAAAAATTTAACATTTTATTATAAACATAGGAGTTAAATGCGGTCATCTCAGGGAGGAGGAAAAAAACTGGCTTTGGCTAATCTTTGAAATTCTGAAGTTATTTGAAAACGAACTCACGAAATATTTCTAAAACTCGTGTATTACATCTAATAGCATCGGAAATTATAAAAAAAATTAGGTTTTATTTGTAAACATAGGAGTTAAATGCGGTCATCTCAGGGAGGAGGAAAAAAACTGGCTTTGGCTAATCTTTGAAATTCTGAAGTTATTTAAAAACGAATTCACGAAATATTTATAATACTCGTGTATTACATCTAATAGCATCGGAAATTATAAAAAAAATTAGGTTTTACTTGTAAACATTGGAGTTAAATGCGGTCATCTCAGGGAGGAGGAAAAAAACTGGCTTTGGCTAATCTTTGAAATTTTGAAGTTATTTGAAAACGAATTCACGAAATATTTCTAAAACTCGTGTATTACATCTAATAGCATCGGAAATTATAAAAAAAATTAGGTTTTATTTGTAAACATAGGAGTTAAATGCGGTCATCTCAGGGAGGAGGAAAAAAACTGGCTTTGGCTAATCTTTGAAATTCTGAAGTTATTTAAAAACGAATTCACGAAATATTTATAATACTCGTGTATCACACTTATTTGCATATGAATTTACAAAAAAATTTAACATTTTATTATAAACATAGGAGTTAAATGCGGTCATCTCAGGGAGGAGGAAAAAAACTGGCTTTGGCTAATCTTTGAAATTCTGAAGTTATTTGAAAACGAATTCACGAAATATTTCTAAAACTCGTGTATTACATCTAATAGCATCGGAAATTATAAAAAAAATTAGGTTTTATTTGTAAACATAGGAGTTAAATGCGGTCATCTCAGGGAGGAGGAAAAAAACTGGCTTTGGCTAATCTTTGAAATTCTGAAGTTATTTGAAAACGAATTCACGAAATATTTCTAAAACTCGTGTATTACATCTAATAGCATCGGAAATTATAAAAAAAATTAGGTTTTATTTGTAAACATAGGAGTTAAATGCGGTCATCTCAGGGAGGAGGAAAAAAACTGGCTTTGGCTAATCTTTGAAATTCTGAAGTTATTTAAAAACGAATTCACGAAATATTTATAATACTCGTGTATTACATCTAATAGCATCGGAAATTATAAAAAAAATTAGGTTTTACTTGTAAACATTGGAGTTAAATGCGGTCATCTCAGGGAGGAGGAAAAAAACTGGCTTTGGCTAATCTTTGAAATTTTGAAGTTATTTGAAAACGAATTCACGAAATATTTCTAAAACTCGTGTATTACATCTAATAGCATCGGAAATTATAAAAAAAATTAGGTTTTATTTGTAAACATAGGAGTTAAATGCGGTCATCTCAGGGAGGAGGAAAAAAACTGGCTTTGGCTAATCTTTGAAATTCTGAAGTTATTTAAAAACGAATTCACGAAATATTTATAATACTCGTGTATCACACTTATTTGCATCTGAATTTAGTAAAAAATTTAACATTTTATTGTAAACATAGGAGTTAAATTCGGTCATCTCAGGGAGGAGGAAAAAAACTGGCTTTGGCTAATCTTTGAAATTCTGAAGTTATTTGAAAACGAATTCACGAAATATTTCTAACACTCGTGTATTACATCTAATAGCATCGGAAATTATAAAAAAAATTAGGTTTTACTTGTAAACATAGGAGTTAAATGCGGTCATCTCAGGGAGGAGGAAAAAAACTGGCTTTGGCTAATCTTTGAAATTCTGAAATTATTTAAAAACGAATTCACGAAATATTTATAATACTCGTGTATCACACTTATTTGCATCTGAATTTACAAAAAAATTTAACATTTTATTGTAAACATAGGAGATAAATTCGGTCATCTCTGGGAGGAGGAAAAAAACTGGCTTTGGCTAATCTTTGAAATTCTGAAGTTATTTAAAAACGAATTCACGAAATATTTATAATACTCGTGTATCACACTTATTTGCATATGAATTTACAAAAAAATTTAACATTTTATTATAAACATAGGAGTTAAATGCGGTCATCTCAGGGAGGAGGAAAAAAACTGGCTTTGGCTAATCTTTGAAATTCTGAAGTTATTTGAAAACGAATTCACGAAATATTTCTAAAACTCGTGTATTACATCTAATAGCATCGGAAATTATAAAAAAAATTAGGTTTTATTTGTAAACATAGGAGTTAAATGCGGTCATCTCAGGGAGGAGGAAAAAAACTGGCTTTGGCTAATCTTTGAAATTCTGAAGTTATTTAAAAACGAATTCACGAAATATTTATAATACTCGTGTATTACATCTAATAGCATCGGAAATTATAAAAAAAATTAGGTTTTACTTGTAAACATTGGAGTTAAATGCGGTCATCTCAGGGAGGAGGAAAAAAACTGGCTTTGGCTAATCTTTGAAATTCTGAAGTTATTTGAAAACAAATTCACGAAATATTTATAATACTCGTGTATCACACTTATTTGCATCTGAATTTACAAAAAAATTTAACATTTTATTGTAAACATAGGAGTTAAATTCGGTCATCTCTGGGAGGAGGAAAAAAACTGGCTTTGGCTAATCTTTGAAATTCTGAAGTTATTTGAAAACAAATTCACGAAATATTTATAATACTCGTGTATCACACTTATTTGCATCTGAATTTACAAAAAAATTTAACATTTTATTGTAAACATAGGAGTTAAATTCGGTCATCTCTGGGAGGAGGAAAAAAACTGGCTTTGGCTAATCTTTGAAATTCTGAAGTTATTTAAAAACGAATTCACGAAATATTTATAATACTCGTGTATTACATCTAATAGCATCGGAAATTATAAAAAAAATTAGGTTTTACTTGTAAACATTGGAGTTAAATGCGGTCATCTCAGGGAGGAGGAAAAAAACTGGCTTTGGCTAATCTTTGAAATTTTGAAGTTATTTGAAAACGAATTCACGAAATATTTCTAAAACTCGTGTATTACATCTAATAGCATCGGAAATTATAAAAAAAATTAGGTTTTATTTGTAAACATAGGAGTTAAATGCGGTCATCTCAGGGAGGAGGAAAAAAACTGGCTTTGGCTAATCTTTGAAATTCTGAAGTTATTTGAAAACGAATTCACGAAATATTTCTAAAACTCGTGTATTACATCTAATAGCATCGGAAATTATAAAAAAAATTAGGTTTTATTTGTAAACATAGGAGTTAAATGCGGTCATCTCAGGGAGGAGGAAAAAAACTGGCTTTGGCTAATCTTTGAAATTCTGAAGTTATTTGAAAACGAATTCACGAAATATTTCTAAAACTCGTGTATTACATCTAATAGCATCGGAAATTATAAAAAAAATTAGGTTTTATTTGTAAACATAGGAGTTAAATGCGGTCATCTCAGGGAGGAGGAAAAAAACTGGCTTTGGCTAATCTTTGAAATTCTGAAGTTATTTAAAAACGAATTCACGAAATATTTATAATACTCGTGTATTACATCTAATAGCATCGGAAATTATAAAAAAAATTAGGTTTTACTTGTAAACATTGGAGTTAAATGCGGTCATCTCAGGGAGGAGGAAAAAAACTGGCTTTGGCTAATCTTTGAAATTTTGAAGTTATTTGAAAACGAATTCACGAAATATTTCTAAAACTCGTGTATTACATCTAATAGCATCGGAAATTATAAAAAAAATTAGGTTTTATTTGTAAACATAGGAGTTAAATGCGGTCATCTCAGGGAGGAGGAAAAAAACTGGCTTTGGCTAATCTTTGAAATTCTGAAGTTATTTAAAAACGAATTCACGAAATATTTATAATACTCGTGTATCACACTTATTTGCATCTGAATTTAGTAAAAAATTTAACATTTTATTGTAAACATAGGAGTTAAATTCGGTCATCTCAGGGAGGAGGAAAAAAACTGGCTTTGGCTAATCTTTGAAATTCTGAAGTTATTTGAAAACGAATTCACGAAATATTTCTAACACTCGTGTATTACATCTAATAGCATCGGAAATTATAAAAAAAATTAGGTTTTACTTGTAAACATAGGAGTTAAATGCGGTCATCTCAGGGAGGAGGAAAAAAACTGGCTTTGGCTAATCTTTGAAATTCTGAAATTATTTAAAAACGAATTCACGAAATATTTATAATACTCGTGTATCACACTTATTTGCATCTGAATTTACAAAAAAATTTAACATTTTATTGTAAACATAGGAGATAAATTCGGTCATCTCTGGGAGGAGGAAAAAAACTGGCTTTGGCTAATCTTTGAAATTCTGAAGTTATTTAAAAACGAATTCACGAAATATTTATAATACTCGTGTATCACACTTATTTGCATATGAATTTACAAAAAAATTTAACATTTTATTATAAACATAGGAGTTAAATGCGGTCATCTCAGGGAGGAGGAAAAAAACTGGCTTTGGCTAATCTTTGAAATTCTGAAGTTATTTGAAAACGAATTCACGAAATATTTCTAAAACTCGTGTATTACATCTAATAGCATCGGAAATTATAAAAAAAATTAGGTTTTATTTGTAAACATAGGAGTTAAATGCGGTCATCTCAGGGAGGAGGAAAAAAACTGGCTTTGGCTAATCTTTGAAATTCTGAAGTTATTTAAAAACGAATTCACGAAATATTTATAATACTCGTGTATTACATCTAATAGCATCGGAAATTATAAAAAAAATTAGGTTTTACTTGTAAACATTGGAGTTAAATGCGGTCATCTCAGGGAGGAGGAAAAAAACTGGCTTTGGCTAATCTTTGAAATTCTGAAGTTATTTGAAAACAAATTCACGAAATATTTATAATACTCGTGTATCACACTTATTTGCATCTGAATTTACAAAAAAATTTAACATTTTATTGTAAACATAGGAGTTAAATTCGGTCATCTCTGGGAGGAGGAAAAAAACTGGCTTTGGCTAATCTTTGAAATTCTGAAGTTATTTGAAAACAAATTCACGAAATATTTATAATACTCGTGTATCACACTTATTTGCATCTGAATTTACAAAAAAATTTAACATTTTATTGTAAACATAGGAGTTAAATTCGGTCATCTCTGGGAGGAGGAAAAAAACTGGCTTTGGCTAATCTTTGAAATTCTGAAGTTATTTAAAAACGAATTCACGAAATATTTATAATACTCGTGTATTACATCTAATAGCATCGGAAATTATAAAAAAAATTAGGTTTTACTTGTAAACATTGGAGTTAAATGCGGTCATCTCAGGGAGGAGGAAAAAAACTGGCTTTGGCTAATCTTTGAAATTCTGAAGTTATTTAAAAACGAATTCACGAAATATTTATAATACTCGTGTATCACACTTATTTGCATCTGAATTTAGTAAAAAATTTAACATTTTATTGTAAACATAGGAGTTAAATTCGGTCATCTCAGGGAGGAGGAAAAAAACTGGCTTTGGCTAATCTTTGAAATTCTGAAGTTATTTGAAAACGAATTCACGAAATATTTCTAACACTCGTGTATTACATCTAATAGCATCGGAAATTATAAAAAAAATTAGGTTTTACTTGTAAACATAGGAGTTAAATGCGGTCATCTCAGGGAGGAGGAAAAAAACTGGCTTTGGCTAATCTTTGAAATTCTGAAATTATTTAAAAACGAATTCACGAAATATTTATAATACTCGTGTATCACACTTATTTGCATCTGAATTTACAAAAAAATTTAACATTTTATTGTAAACATAGGAGTTAAATTCGGTCATCTCTGGGAGGAGGAAAAAAACTGGCTTTGGCTAATCTTTGAAATTCTGAAGTTATTTAAAAACGAATTCACGAAATATTTATAATACTCGTGTATTACATCTAATAGCATCGGAAATTATAAAAAAAATTATGTTTTATTTTTAAACATTGGAGTTAAATGCGGTCATCTCAGGGAGGAGGAAAAAAACTGGCTTTGGCTAATCTTTGAAATTCTGAAGTTATTTAAAAACGAATTCACGAAATATTTATAATACTCGTGTATTACATCTAATAGCATCGGAAATTATAAAAAAAATTAGGTTTTACTTGTAAACATTGGAGTTAAATGCGGTCATCTCAGGGAGGAGGAAAAAAACTGGCTTTGGCTAATCTTTGAAATTTTGAAGTTATTTGAAAACGAATTCACGAAATATTTCTAAAACTCGTGTATTACATCTAATAGCATCGGAAATTATAAAAAAAATTAGGTTTTATTTGTAAACATAGGAGTTAAATGCGGTCATCTCAGGGAGGAGGAAAAAAACTGGCTTTGGCTAATCTTTGAAATTCTGAAGTTATTTAAAAACGAATTCACGAAATATTTATAATACTCGTGTATCACACTTATTTGCATCTGAATTTAGTAAAAAATTTAACATTTTATTGTAAACATAGGAGTTAAATTCGGTCATCTCAGGGAGGAGGAAAAAAACTGGCTTTGGCTAATCTTTGAAATTCTGAAGTTATTTGAAAACGAATTCACGAAATATTTCTAACACTCGTGTATTACATCTAATAGCATCGGAAATTATAAAAAAAATTAGGTTTTACTTGTAAACATAGGAGTTAAATGCGGTCATCTCAGGGAGGAGGAAAAAAACTGGCTTTGGCTAATCTTTGAAATTCTGAAGTTATTTAAAAACGAATTCACGAAATATTTATAATACTCGTGTATTACATCTAATAGCATCGGAAATTATAAAAAAAATTAGGTTTTACTTGTAAACATTGGAGTTAAATGCGGTCATCTCAGGGAGGAGGAAAAAAACTGGCTTTGGCTAATCTTTGAAATTCTGAAGTTATTTGAAAACGAATTCACGAAATATTTCTAAAACTCGTGTATTACATCTAATAGCATCGGAAATTATAAAAAAAATTAGGTTTTATTTGTAAACATAGGAGTTAAATGCGGTCATCTCAGGGAGGAGGAAAAAAACTGGCTTTGGCTAATCTTTGAAATTCTGAAGTTATTTAAAAACGAATTCACGAAATATTTATAATACTCGTGTATTACATCTAATAGCATCGGAAATTATAAAAAAAATTAGGTTTTACTTGTAAACATTGGAGTTAAATGCGGTCATCTCAGGGAGGAGGAAAAAAACTGGCTTTGGCTAATCTTTGAAATTCTGAAGTTATTTAAAAACGAATTCACGAAATATTTATAATACTCGTGTATCACACTTATTTGCATCTGAATTTAGTAAAAAATTTAACATTTTATTGTAAACATAGGAGTTAAATTCGGTCATCTCAGGGAGGAGGAAAAAAACTGGCTTTGGCTAATCTTTGAAATTCTGAAGTTATTTGAAAACGAATTCACGAAATATTTCTAACACTCGTGTATTACATCTAATAGCATCGGAAATTATAAAAAAAATTAGGTTTTACTTGTAAACATAGGAGTTAACTGCGGTCATCTCAGGGAGGAGGAAAAAAACTGGCTTTGGCTAATCTTTGAAATTCTGAAATTATTTAAAAACGAATTCACGAAATATTTATAATACTCGTGTATCACACTTATTTGCATCTGAATTTACAAAAAAATTTAACATTTTATTGTAAACATAGGAGTTAAATTCGGTCATCTCTGGGAGGAGGAAAAAAACTGGCTTTGGCTAATCTTTGAAATTCTGAAGTTATTTAAAAACGAATTCACGAAATATTTATAATACTCGTGTATCACACTTATTTGCATATGAATTTACAAAAAAATTTAACATTTTATTATAAACATAGGAGTTAAATGCGGTCATCTCAGGGAGGAGGAAAAAAACTGGCTTTGGCTAATCTTTGAAATTCTGAAGTTATTTGAAAACGAATTCACGAAATATTTCTAAAACTCGTGTATTACATCTAATAGCATCGGAAATTATAAAAAAAATTAGGTTTTATTTGTAAACATAGGAGTTAAATGCGGTCATCTCAGGGAGGAGGAAAAAAACTGGCTTTGGCTAATCTTTGAAATTCTGAAGTTATTTAAAAACGAATTCACGAAATATTTATAATACTCGTGTATCACACTTATTTGCATCTGAATTTAGTAAAAAATTTAACATTTTATTGTAAACATAGGAGTTAAATGCGGTCATCTCAGGGAGGAGGAAAAAAACTGGCTTTGGCTAATCTTTGAAATTCTGAAGTTATTTGAAAACGAATTCACGAAATATTTCTAACACTCGTGTATTACATCTAATAGCATCGGAAATTATAAAAAAAATTAGGTTTTACTTGTAAACATAGGAGTTAAATGCGGTCATCTCAGGGAGGAGGAAAAAAACTGGCTTTGGCTAATCTTTGAAATTCTGAAATTATTTAAAAACGAATTCACGAAATATTTATAATACTCGTGTATCACACTTATTTGCATCTGAATTTACAAAAAAATTTAACATTTTATTGTAAACATAGGAGTTAAATTCGGTCATCTCTGGGAGGAGGAAAAAAACTGGCTTTGGCTAATCTTTGAAATTCTGAAGTTATTTAAAAACGAATTCACGAAATATTTATAATACTCGTGTATCACACTTATTTGCATATGAATTTACAAAAAAATTTAACATTTTATTATAAACATAGGAGTTAAATGCGGTCATCTCAGGGAGGAGGAAAAAAACTGGCTTTGGCTAATCTTTGAAATTCTGAAGTTATTTGAAAACGAATTCACGAAATATTTATAATACTCGTGTATTACATCTAATAGCATCGGAAATTATAAAAAAAATTAGGTTTTACTTGTAAACATTGGAGTTAAATGCGGTCATCTCAGGGAGGAGGAAAAAAACTGGCTTTGGCTAATCTTTGAAATTCTGAAGTTATTTGAAAACGAATTCACGAAATATTTCTAAAACTCGTGTATTACATCTAATAGCATCGGAAATTATAAAAAAAATTAGGTTTTATTTGTAAACATAGGAGTTAAATGCGGTCATCTCAGGGAGGAGGAAAAAAACTGGCTTTGGCTAATCTTTGAAATTCTGAAGTTATTTAAAAACGAATTCACGAAATATTTATAATACTCGTGTATCACACTTATTTGCATATGAATTTACAAAAAAATTTAACATTTTATTATAAACATAGGAGTTAAATGCGGTCATCTCAGGGAGGAGGAAAAAAACTGGCTTTGGCTAATCTTTGAAATTCTGAAGTTATTTGAAAACGAATTCACGAAATATTTCTAAAACTCGTGTATTACATCTAATAGCATCGGAAATTATAAAAAAAATTAGGTTTTATTTGTAAACATAGGAGTTAAATGCGGTCATCTCAGGGAGGAGGAAAAAAACTGGCTTTGGCTAATCTTTGAAATTCTGAAGTTATTTAAAAACGAATTCACGAAATATTTCTAAAACTCGTGTATTACATCTAATAGCATCGGAAATTATAAAAAAAATTAGGTTTTATTTGTAAACATAGGAGTTAAATGCGGTCATCTCAGGGAGGAGGAAAAAAACTGGCTTTGGCTAATCTTTGAAATTCTGAAGTTATTTGAAAACGAATTCACGAAATATTTCTAAAACTCGTGTATTACATCTAATAGCATCGGAAATTATAAAAAAAATTAGGTTTTATTTGTAAACATAGGAGTTAAATGCGGTCATCTCAGGGAGGAGGAAAAAAACTGGCTTTGGCTAATCTTTGAAATTCTGAAGTTATTTAAAAACGAATTCACGAAATATTTATAATACTCGTGTATTACATCTAATAGCATCGGAAATTATAAAAAAAATTAGGTTTTACTTGTAAACATTGGAGTTAAATGCGGTCATCTCAGGGAGGAGGAAAAAAACTGGCTTTGGCTAATCTTTGAAATTTTGAAGTTATTTGAAAACGAATTCACGAAATATTTCTAAAACTCGTGTATTACATCTAATAGCATCGGAAATTATAAAAAAAATTAGGTTTTATTTGTAAACATAGGAGTTAAATGCGGTCATCTCAGGGAGGAGGAAAAAAACTGGCTTTGGCTAATCTTTAAAATTCTGAAGTTATTTAAAAACGAATTCACGAAATATTTATAATACTCGTGTATCACACTTATTTGCATCTGAATTTAGTAAAAAATTTAACATTTTATTGTAAACATAGGAGTTAAATTCGGTCATCTCAGGGAGGAGGAAAAAAACTGGCTTTGGCTAATCTTTGAAATTCTGAAGTTATTTGAAAACGAATTCACGAAATATTTCTAAAACTCGTGTATTACATCTAATAGCATCGGAAATTATAAAAAAAATTAGGTTTTACTTGTAAACATAGGAGTTAAATGCGGTCATCTCAGGGAGGAGGAAAAAAACTGGCTTTGGCTAATCTTTGAAATTCTGAAATTATTTAAAAACGAATTCACGAAATATTTATAATACTCGTGTATCACACTTATTTGCATCTGAATTTACAAAAAAATTTAACATTTTATTGTAAACATAGGAGTTAAATTCGGTCATCTCTGGGAGGAGGAAAAAAACTGGCTTTGGCTAATCTTTGAAATTCTGAAGTTATTTAAAAACGAATTCACGAAATATTTATAATACTCGTGTATCACACTTATTTGCATATGAATTTACAAAAAAATTTAACATTTTATTATAAACATAGGAGTTAAATGCGGTCATCTCAGGGAGGAGGAAAAAAACTGGCTTTGGCTAATCTTTGAAATTCTGAAGTTATTTGAAAACGAATTCACGAAATATTTCTAAAACTCGTGTATTACATCTAATAGCATCGGAAATTATAAAAAAAATTAGGTTTTATTTGTAAACATAGGAGTTAAATGCGGTCATCTCAGGGAGGAGGAAAAAAACTGGCTTTGGCTAATCTTTGAAATTCTGAAGTTATTTAAAAACGAATTCACGAAATATTTATAATACTCGTGTATTACATCTAATAGCATCGGAAATTATAAAAAAAATTAGGTTTTACTTGTAAACATTGGAGTTAAATGCGGTCATCTCAGGGAGGAGGAAAAAATCTGGCTTTGGCTAATCTTTGAAATTTTGAAGTTATTTGAAAACGAATTCACGAAATATTTCTAAAACTCGTGTATTACATCTAATAGCATCGGAAATTATAAAAAAAATTAGGTTTTATTTGTAAACATAGGAGTTAAATGCGGTCATCTCAGGGAGGAGGAAAAAAACTGGCTTTGGCTAATCTTTGAAATTCTGAAGTTATTTAAAAACGAATTCACGAAATATTTATAATACTCGTGTATCACACTTATTTGCATCTGAATTTAGTAAAAAATTTAACATTTTATTGTAAACATAGGAGTTAAATTCGGTCATCTCAGGGAGGAGGAAAAAAACTGGCTTTGGCTAATCTTTGAAATTCTGAAGTTATTTGAAAACGAATTCACGAAATATTTCTAACACTCGTGTATTACATCTAATAGCATCGGAAATTATAAAAAAAATTAGGTTTTACTTGTAAACATAGGAGTTAAATGCGGTCATCTCAGGGAGGAGGAAAAAAACTGGCTTTGGCTAATCTTTGAAATTCTGAAATTATTTAAAAACGAATTCACGAAATATTTATAATACTCGTGTATCACACTTATTTGCATCTGAATTTACAAAAAAATTTAACATTTTATTGTAAACATAGGAGTTAAATTCGGTCATCTCTGGGAGGAGGAAAAAAACTGGCTTTGGCTAATCTTTGAAATTCTGAAGTTATTTAAAAACGAATTCACGAAATATTTATAATACTCGTGTATCACACTTATTTGCATATGAATTTACAAAAAAATTTAACATTTTATTATAAACATAGGAGTTAAATGCGGTCATCTCAGGGAGGAGGAAAAAAACTGGCTTTGGCTAATCTTTGAAATTCTGAAGTTATTTGAAAACGAATTCACGAAATATTTCTAAAACTCGTGTATTACATCTAATAGCATCGGAAATTATAAAAAAAATTAGGTTTTATTTGTAAACATAGGAGTTAAATGCGGTCATCTCAGGGAGGAGGAAAAAAACTGGCTTTGGCTAATCTTTGAAATTTTGAAGTTATTTGAAAACGAATTCACGAAATATTTCTAAAACTCGTGTATTACATCTAATAGCATCGGAAATTATAAAAAAAATTAGGTTTTACTTGTAAACATAGGAGTTAAATGCGGTCATCTCAGGGAGGAGGAAAAAAACTGGCTTTGGCTAATCTTTGAAATTCTGAAATTATTTAAAAACGAATTCACGAAATATTTATAATACTCGTGTATCACACTTATTTGCATCTGAATTTACAAAAAAATTTAACATTTTATTGTAAACATAGGAGTTAAATTCGGTCATCTCTGGGAGGAGGAAAAAAACTGGCTTTGGCTAATCTTTGAAATTCTGAAGTTATTTAAAAACGAATTCACGAAATATTTATAATACTCGTGTATCACACTTATTTGCATATGAATTTACAAAAAAATTTAACATTTTATTATAAACATAGGAGTTAAATTTGGTCATCTCAGGGAGGAGGAAAAAAACTGGCTTTGGCTAATCTTTGAAATTCTGAAGTTATTTGAAAACGAATTCACGAAATATTTCTAAAACTCGTGTATTACATCTAATAGCATCGGAAATTATAAAAAAAATTAGGTTTTATTTGTAAACATAGGAGTTAAATGCGGTCATCTCAGGGAGGAGGAAAAAAACTGGCTTTGGCTAATCTTTGAAATTCTGAAGTTATTTAAAAACGAATTCACGAAATATTTATAATACTCGTGTATTACATCTAATAGCATCGGAAATTACAAAAAAAATTAGGTTTTACTTGTAAACATTGGAGTTAAATGCGGTCATCTCAGGGAGGAGGAAAAAAACTGGCTTTGGCTAATCTTTGAAATTCTGAAGTTATTTGAAAACAAATTCACGAAATATTTATAATACTCGTGTATCACACTTATTTGCATCTGAATTTACAAAAAAATTTAACATTTTATTGTAAACATAGGAGTTAAATTCGGTCATCTCTGGGAGGAGGAAAAAAACTGGCTTTGGCTAATCTTTGAAATTCTGAAGTTATTTAAAAACGAATTCACGAAATATTTATAATACTCGTGTATCACACTTATTTGCATATGAATTTACAAAAAAATTTAATATTTTATTATAAACATAGGAGTTAAATGCGGTCATCTCAGGGAGGAGGAAAAAAACTGGCTTTGGCTAATCTTTGAAATTCTGAAGTTATTTAAAAACGAATTCACGAAATATTTATAATACTCGTGTATTACATCTAATAGCATCGGAAATTATAAAAAAAATTAGGTTTTACTTGTAAACATAGGAGTTAAAGGCGGTCATCTCAGGGAGGAGGAAAAAAACTGGCTTTGGCTAATCTTTGAAATTCTGAAGTTATTTAAAAACGAATTCACGAAATATTTATAATACTCGTGTATCACACTTATTTGCATATGAATTTACAAAAAAATTTAACATTTTATTATAAACATAGGAGTTAAATGCGGTCATCTCAGGGAGGAGGAAAAAAACTGGCTTTGGCTAATCTTTGAAATTCTGAAGTTATTTAAAAACGAATTCACGAAATATTTATAATACTCGTGTATTACATCTAATAGCATCGGAAATTATAAAAAAAATTAGGTTTTACTTGTAAACATTGGAGTTAAATGCGGTCATCTCAGGGAGGAGGAAAAAAACTGGCTTTGGCTAATCTTTGAAATTCTGAAGTTATTTGAAAACGAATTCACGAAATATTTCTAAAACTCGTGTATTACATCTAATAGCATCGGAAATTATAAAAAAAATTAGGTTTTACTTGTAAACATTGGAGTTAAATGCGGTCATCTCAGGGAGGAGGAAAAAAACTGGCTTTGGCTAATCTTTGAAATTCTGAAATTATTTAAAAACGAATTCACGAAATATTTATAATACTCGTGTATCACACTTATTTGCATCTGAATTTACAAAAAAATTTAACATTTTATTGTAAACATAGGAGTTAAATTCGGTCATCTCTGGGAGGAGGAAAAAAACTGGCTTTGGCTAATCTTTGAAATTCTGAAGTTATTTAAAAACGAATTCACGAAATATTTATAATACTCGTGTATCACACTTATTTGCATATGAATTTACAAAAAAATTTAACATTTTATTATAAACATAGGAGTTAAATGCGGTCATCTCAGGGAGGAGGAAAAAAACTGGCTTTGGCTAATCTTTGAAATTCTGAAGTTATTTGAAAACGAATTCACGAAATATTTCTAAAACTCGTGTATTACATCTAATAGCATCGGAAATTGTAAAAAAAATTAGGTTTTATTTGTAAACATAGGAGTTAAATGCGGTCATCTCAGGGAGGAGGAAAAAAACTGGCTTTGGCTAATCTTTGAAATTCTGAAGTTATTTAAAAACGAATTCACGAAATATTTATAATACTCGTGTATTACATCTAATAGCATCGGAAATTATAAAAAAAATTAGGTTTTACTTGTAAACATTGGAGTTAAATGCGGTCATCTCAGGGAGGAGGAAAAAAACTGGCTTTGGCTAATCTTTGAAATTCTGAAGTTATTTGAAAACAAATTCACGAAATATTTATAATACTCGTGTATCACACTTATTTGCATCTGAATTTACAAAAAAATTTAACATTTTATTGTAAACATAGGAGTTAAATTCGGTCATCTCTGGGAGGAGGAAAAAAACTGGCTTTGGATAATCTTTGAAATTCTGAAGTTATTTAAAAACGAATTCACGAAATATTTATAATACTCGTGTATCACACTTATTTGCATCTGAATTTACAAAAAAATTTAACATTTTATTGTAAACATAGGAGTTAAATTCGGTCATCTCTGGGAGGAGGAAAAAAACTGGCTTTGGCTAATCTTTGAAATTCTGAAGTTATTTAAAAACGAATTCACGAAATATTTATAATACTCGTGTATCACACTTATTTGCATATGAATTTACAAAAAAATTTAACATTTTATTATAAACATAGGAGTTAAATGCGGTCATCTCAGGGAGGAGGAAAAAAACTGGCTTTGGCTAATCTTTGAAATTCTGAAGTTATTTAAAAACGAATTCACGAAATATTTATAATACTCGTGTATTACATCTAATAGCATCGGAAATTATAAAAAAAATTAGGTTTTACTTGTAAACATTGGAGTTAAATGCGGTCATCTCAGGGAGGAGGAAAAAAACTGGCTTTGGCTAATCTTTGAAATTCTGAAGTTATTTGAAAACGAATTCACGAAATATTTCTAAAACTCGTGTATTACATCTAATAGCATCGGAAATTATAAAAAAAATTAGGTTTTACTTGTAAACATTGGAGTTAAATGCGGTCATCTCAGGGAGGAGGAAAAAAACTGGCTTTGGCTAATCTTTGAAATTCTGAAATTATTTAAAAACGAATTCACGAAATATTTATAATACTCGTGTATCACACTTATTTGCATCTGAATTTACAAAAAAATTTAACATTTTATTGTAAACATAGGAGTTAAATTCGGTCATCTCAGGGAGGAGGAAAAAAACTGGCTTTGGCTAATCTTTGAAATTCTGAAGTTATTTAAAAACGAATTCACGAAATATTTATAATACTCGTGTATTACATCTAATAGCATCGGAAATTATAAAAAAAATTAGGTTTTACTTGTAAACATTGGAGTTAAATGCGGTCATCTCAGGGAGGAGGAAAAAAACTGGCTTTGGCTAATCTTTGAAATTCTGAAGTTATTTGAAAACAAATTCACGAAATATTTATAATACTCGTGTATCACACTTATTTGCATCTGAATTTACAAAAAAATTTAACATTTTATTGTAAACATAGGAGTTAAATTCGGTCATCTCTGGGAGGAGGAAAAAAACTGGCTTTGGCTAATCTTTGAAATTCTGAAGTTATTTAAAAACGAATTCACGAAATATTTATAATACTCGTGTATCACACTTATTTGCATATGAATTTACAAAAAAATTTAATATTTTATTATAAACATAGGAGTTAAATGCGGTCATCTCAGGGAGGAGGAAAAAAACTGGCTTTGGCTAATCTTTGAAATTCTGAAGTTATTTAAAAACGAATTCACGAAATATTTATAATACTCGTGTATTACATCTAATAGCATCGGAAATTATAAAAAAAATTAGGTTTTACTTGTAAACATTGGAGTTAAATGCGGTCATCTCAGGGAGGAGGAAAAAAACTGGCTTTGGCTAATCTTTGAAATTCTGAAGTTATTTGAAAACAAATTCACGAAATATTTATAATACTCGTGTATCACACTTATTTGCATCTGAATTTACAAAAAAATTTAACATTTTATTGTAAACATAGGAGTTAAATTCGGTCATCTCTGGGAGGAGGAAAAAAACTGGCTTTGGCTAATCTTTGAAATTCTGAAGTTATTTAAAAACGAATTCACGAAATATTTATAATACTCGTGTATTACATCTAATAGCATCGGAAATTATAAAAAAAATTAGGTTTTACTTGTAAACATTGGAGTTAAATGCGGTCATCTCAGGGAGGAGGAAAAAAACTGGCTTTGGCTAATCTTTGAAATTCTGAAGTTATTTGAAAACGAATTCACGAAATATTTCTAAAACTCGTGTATTACATCTAATAGCATCGGAAATTATAAAAAAAATTAGGTTTTATTTGTAAACATAGGAGTTAAATGCGGTCATCTCAGGGAGGAGGAAAAAAACTGGCTTTGGCTAATCTTTGAAATTCTGAAGTTATTTAAAAACGAATTCACGAAATATTTATAATACTCGTGTATCACACTTATTTGCATATGAATTTACAAAAAAATTTAACATTTTATTATAAACATAGGAGTTAAATGCGGTCATCTCAGGGAGGAGGAAAAAAACTGGCTTTGGCTAATCTTTGAAATTCTGAAGTTATTTGAAAACGAATTCACGAAATATTTCTAAAACTCGTGTATTACATCTAATAGCATCGGAAATTATAAAAAAAATTAGGTTTTATTTGTAAACATAGGAGTTAAATGCGGTCATCTCAGGGAGGAGGAAAAAAACTGGCTTTGGCTAATCTTTGAAATTCTGAAGTTATTTAAAAACGAATTCACGAAATATTTATAATACTCGTGTATCACACTTATTTGCATCTGAATTTAGTAAAAAATTTAACATTTTATTGTAAACATAGGAGTTAAATTCGGTCATCTCAGGGAGGAGGAAAAAAACTGGCTTTGGCTAATCTTTGAAATTCTGAAGTTATTTGAAAACGAATTCACGAAATATTTCTAACACTCGTGTATTACATCTAATAGCATCGGAAATTATAAAAAAAATTAGGTTTTACTTGTAAACATAGGAGTTAAATGCGGTCATCTCAGGGAGGAGGAAAAAAACTGGCTTTGGCTAATCTTTGAAATTCTGAAATTATTTAAAAACGAATTCACGAAATATTTATAATACTCGTGTATCACACTTATTTGCATCTGAATTTACAAAAAAATTTAACATTTTATTGTAAACATAGGAGTTAAATTCGGTCATCTCTGGGAGGAGGAAAAAAACTGGCTTTGGCTAATCTTTGAAATTCTGAAGTTATTTAAAAACGAATTCACGAAATATTTATAATACTCGTGTATCACACTTATTTGCATATGAATTTACAAAAAAATTTAACATTTTATTATAAACATAGGAGTTAAATGCGGTCATCTCAGGGAGGAGGAAAAAAACTGGCTTTGGCTAATCTTTGAAATTCTGAAGTTATTTGAAAACGAATTCACGAAATATTTATAATACTCGTGTATTACATCTAATAGCATCGGAAATTATAAAAAAAATTAGGTTTTACTTGTAAACATTGGAGTTAAATGCGGTCATCTCAGGGAGGAGGAAAAAAACTGGCTTTGGCTAATCTTTGAAATTCTGAAGTTATTTGAAAACGAATTCACGAAATATTTCTAAAACTCGTGTATTACATCTAATAGCATCGGAAATTATAAAAAAAATTAGGTTTTATTTGTAAACATAGGAGTTAAATGCGGTCATCTCAGGGAGGAGGAAAAAAACTGGCTTTGGCTAATCTTTGAAATTCTGAAGTTATTTAAAAACGAATTCACGAAATATTTATAATACTCGTGTATTACATCTAATAGCATCGGAAATTATAAAAAAAATTAGGTTTTACTTGTAAACATTGGAGTTAAATGCGGTCATCTCAGGGAGGAGGAAAAAAACTGGCTTTGGCTAATCTTTGAAATTTTGAAGTTATTTGAAAACGAATTCACGAAATATTTCTAAAACTCGTGTATTACATCTAATAGCATCGGAAATTATAAAAAAAATTAGGTTTTATTTGTAAACATAGGAGTTAAATGCGGTCATCTCAGGGAGGAGGAAAAAAACTGGCTTTGGCTAATCTTTGAAATTCTGAAGTTATTTAAAAACGAATTCACGAAATATTTATAATACTCGTGTATCACACTTATTTGCATCTGAATTTAGTAAAAAATTTAACATTTTATTGTAAACATAGGAGTTAAATTCGGTCATCTCAGGGAGGAGGAAAAAAACTGGCTTTGGCTAATCTTTGAAATTCTGAAGTTATTTGAAAACGAATTCACGAAATATTTATAATACTCGTGTATTACATCTAATAGCATCGGAAATTATAAAAAAAATTAGGTTTTACTTGTAAACATTGGAGTTAAATGCGGTCATCTCAGGGAGGAGGAAAAAAACTGGCTTTGGCTAATCTTTGAAATTCTGAAGTTATTTGAAAACGAATTCACGAAATATTTCTAAAACTCGTGTATTACATCTAATAGCATCGGAAATTATAAAAAAAATTAGGTTTTACTTGTAAACATTGGAGTTAAATGCGGTCATCTCAGGGAGGAGGAAAAAAACTGGCTTTGGCTAATCTTTGAAATTCTGAAGTTATTTGAAAACGAATTCACGAAATATTTCTAAAACTCGTGTATTACATCTAATAGCATCGGAAATTATAAAAAAAATTAGGTTTTATTTGTAAACATAGGAGTTAAATGCGGTCATCTCAGGGAGGAGGAAAAAAACTGGCTTTGGCTAATCTTTGAAATTCTGAAGTTATTTGAAAACGAATTCACGAAATATTTCTAAAACTCGTGTATTACATCTAATAGCATCGGAAATTATAAAAAAAATTAGGTTTTATTTGTAAACATAGGAGTTAAATGCGGTCATCTCAGGGAGGAGGAAAAAAACTGGCTTTGGCTAATCTTTGAAATTCTGAAGTTATTTAAAAACGAATTCACGAAATATTTATAATACTCGTGTATTACATCTAATAGCATCGGAAATTATAAAAAAAATTAGGTTTTACTTGTAAACATTGGAGTTAAATGCGGTCATCTCAGGGAGGAGGAAAAAAACTGGCTTTGGCTAATCTTTGAAATTTTGAAGTTATTTGAAAACGAATTCACGAAATATTTCTAAAACTCGTGTATTACATCTAATAGCATCGGAAATTATAAAAAAAATTAGGTTTTATTTGTAAACATAGGAGTTAAATGCGGTCATCTCAGGGAGGAGGAAAAAAACTGGCTTTGGCTAATCTTTAAAATTCTGAAGTTATTTAAAAACGAATTCACGAAATATTTATAATACTCGTGTATCACACTTATTTGCATCTGAATTTAGTAAAAAATTTAACATTTTATTGTAAACATAGGAGTTAAATTCGGTCATCTCAGGGAGGAGGAAAAAAACTGGCTTTGGCTAATCTTTGAAATTCTGAAGTTATTTGAAAACGAATTCACGAAATATTTCTAAAACTCGTGTATTACATCTAATAGCATCGGAAATTATAAAAAAAATTAGGTTTTACTTGTAAACATAGGAGTTAAATGCGGTCATCTCAGGGAGGAGGAAAAAAACTGGCTTTGGCTAATCTTTGAAATTCTGAAATTATTTAAAAACGAATTCACGAAATATTTATAATACTCGTGTATCACACTTATTTGCATCTGAATTTACAAAAAAATTTAACATTTTATTGTAAACATAGGAGTTAAATTCGGTCATCTCTGGGAGGAGGAAAAAAACTGGCTTTGGCTAATCTTTGAAATTCTGAAGTTATTTAAAAACGAATTCACGAAATATTTATAATACTCGTGTATCACACTTATTTGCATATGAATTTACAAAAAAATTTAACATTTTATTATAAACATAGGAGTTAAATGCGGTCATCTCAGGGAGGAGGAAAAAAACTGGCTTTGGCTAATCTTTGAAATTCTGAAGTTATTTGAAAACGAATTCACGAAATATTTCTAAAACTCGTGTATTACATCTAATAGCATCGGAAATTATAAAAAAAATTAGGTTTTATTTGTAAACATAGGAGTTAAATGCGGTCATCTCAGGGAGGAGGAAAAAAACTGGCTTTGGCTAATCTTTGAAATTCTGAAGTTATTTAAAAACGAATTCACGAAATATTTATAATACTCGTGTATTACATCTAATAGCATCGGAAATTATAAAAAAAATTAGGTTTTACTTGTAAACATTGGAGTTAAATGCGGTCATCTCAGGGAGGAGGAAAAAATCTGGCTTTGGCTAATCTTTGAAATTTTGAAGTTATTTGAAAACGAATTCACGAAATATTTCTAAAACTCGTGTATTACATCTAATAGCATCGGAAATTATAAAAAAAATTAGGTTTTATTTGTAAACATAGGAGTTAAATGCGGTCATCTCAGGGAGGAGGAAAAAAACTGGCTTTGGCTAATCTTTGAAATTCTGAAGTTATTTAAAAACGAATTCACGAAATATTTATAATACTCGTGTATCACACTTATTTGCATCTGAATTTAGTAAAAAATTTAACATTTTATTGTAAACATAGGAGTTAAATTCGGTCATCTCAGGGAGGAGGAAAAAAACTGGCTTTGGCTAATCTTTGAAATTCTGAAGTTATTTGAAAACGAATTCACGAAATATTTCTAACACTCGTGTATTACATCTAATAGCATCGGAAATTATAAAAAAAATTAGGTTTTACTTGTAAACATAGGAGTTAAATGCGGTCATCTCAGGGAGGAGGAAAAAAACTGGCTTTGGCTAATCTTTGAAATTCTGAAATTATTTAAAAACGAATTCACGAAATATTTATAATACTCGTGTATCACACTTATTTGCATCTGAATTTACAAAAAAATTTAACATTTTATTGTAAACATAGGAGTTAAATTCGGTCATCTCTGGGAGGAGGAAAAAAACTGGCTTTGGCTAATCTTTGAAATTCTGAAGTTATTTAAAAACGAATTCACGAAATATTTATAATACTCGTGTATCACACTTATTTGCATATGAATTTACAAAAAAATTTAACATTTTATTATAAACATAGGAGTTAAATGCGGTCATCTCAGGGAGGAGGAAAAAAACTGGCTTTGGCTAATCTTTGAAATTCTGAAGTTATTTGAAAACGAATTCACGAAATATTTCTAAAACTCGTGTATTACATCTAATAGCATCGGAAATTATAAAAAAAATTAGGTTTTATTTGTAAACATAGGAGTTAAATGCGGTCATCTCAGGGAGGAGGAAAAAAACTGGCTTTGGCTAATCTTTGAAATTTTGAAGTTATTTGAAAACGAATTCACGAAATATTTCTAAAACTCGTGTATTACATCTAATAGCATCGGAAATTATAAAAAAAATTAGGTTTTACTTGTAAACATAGGAGTTAAATGCGGTCATCTCAGGGAGGAGGAAAAAAACTGGCTTTGGCTAATCTTTGAAATTCTGAAATTATTTAAAAACGAATTCACGAAATATTTATAATACTCGTGTATCACACTTATTTGCATCTGAATTTACAAAAAAATTTAACATTTTATTGTAAACATAGGAGTTAAATTCGGTCATCTCTGGGAGGAGGAAAAAAACTGGCTTTGGCTAATCTTTGAAATTCTGAAGTTATTTAAAAACGAATTCACGAAATATTTATAATACTCGTGTATCACACTTATTTGCATATGAATTTACAAAAAAATTTAACATTTTATTATAAACATAGGAGTTAAATTTGGTCATCTCAGGGAGGAGGAAAAAAACTGGCTTTGGCTAATCTTTGAAATTCTGAAGTTATTTGAAAACGAATTCACGAAATATTTCTAAAACTCGTGTATTACATCTAATAGCATCGGAAATTATAAAAAAAATTAGGTTTTATTTGTAAACATAGGAGTTAAATGCGGTCATCTCAGGGAGGAGGAAAAAAACTGGCTTTGGCTAATCTTTGAAATTCTGAAGTTATTTAAAAACGAATTCACGAAATATTTATAATACTCGTGTATTACATCTAATAGCATCGGAAATTACAAAAAAAATTAGGTTTTACTTGTAAACATTGGAGTTAAATGCGGTCATCTCAGGGAGGAGGAAAAAAACTGGCTTTGGCTAATCTTTGAAATTCTGAAGTTATTTGAAAACAAATTCACGAAATATTTATAATACTCGTGTATCACACTTATTTGCATCTGAATTTACAAAAAAATTTAACATTTTATTGTAAACATAGGAGTTAAATTCGGTCATCTCTGGGAGGAGGAAAAAAACTGGCTTTGGCTAATCTTTGAAATTCTGAAGTTATTTAAAAACGAATTCACGAAATATTTATAATACTCGTGTATCACACTTATTTGCATATGAATTTACAAAAAAATTTAATATTTTATTATAAACATAGGAGTTAAATGCGGTCATCTCAGGGAGGAGGAAAAAAACTGGCTTTGGCTAATCTTTGAAATTCTGAAGTTATTTAAAAACGAATTCACGAAATATTTATAATACTCGTGTATTACATCTAATAGCATCGGAAATTATAAAAAAAATTAGGTTTTACTTGTAAACATAGGAGTTAAAGGCGGTCATCTCAGGGAGGAGGAAAAAAACTGGCTTTGGCTAATCTTTGAAATTCTGAAGTTATTTAAAAACGAATTCACGAAATATTTATAATACTCGTGTATCACACTTATTTGCATATGAATTTACAAAAAAATTTAACATTTTATTATAAACATAGGAGTTAAATGCGGTCATCTCAGGGAGGAGGAAAAAAACTGGCTTTGGCTAATCTTTGAAATTCTGAAGTTATTTAAAAACGAATTCACGAAATATTTATAATACTCGTGTATTACATCTAATAGCATCGGAAATTATAAAAAAAATTAGGTTTTACTTGTAAACATTGGAGTTAAATGCGGTCATCTCAGGGAGGAGGAAAAAAACTGGCTTTGGCTAATCTTTGAAATTCTGAAGTTATTTGAAAACGAATTCACGAAATATTTCTAAAACTCGTGTATTACATCTAATAGCATCGGAAATTATAAAAAAAATTAGGTTTTACTTGTAAACATTGGAGTTAAATGCGGTCATCTCAGGGAGGAGGAAAAAAACTGGCTTTGGCTAATCTTTGAAATTCTGAAATTATTTAAAAACGAATTCACGAAATATTTATAATACTCGTGTATCACACTTATTTGCATCTGAATTTACAAAAAAATTTAACATTTTATTGTAAACATAGGAGTTAAATTCGGTCATCTCTGGGAGGAGGAAAAAAACTGGCTTTGGCTAATCTTTGAAATTCTGAAGTTATTTAAAAACGAATTCACGAAATATTTATAATACTCGTGTATCACACTTATTTGCATATGAATTTACAAAAAAATTTAACATTTTATTATAAACATAGGAGTTAAATGCGGTCATCTCAGGGAGGAGGAAAAAAACTGGCTTTGGCTAATCTTTGAAATTCTGAAGTTATTTGAAAACGAATTCACGAAATATTTCTAAAACTCGTGTATTACATCTAATAGCATCGGAAATTGTAAAAAAAATTAGGTTTTATTTGTAAACATAGGAGTTAAATGCGGTCATCTCAGGGAGGAGGAAAAAAACTGGCTTTGGCTAATCTTTGAAATTCTGAAGTTATTTAAAAACGAATTCACGAAATATTTATAATACTCGTGTATTACATCTAATAGCATCGGAAATTATAAAAAAAATTAGGTTTTACTTGTAAACATTGGAGTTAAATGCGGTCATCTCAGGGAGGAGGAAAAAAACTGGCTTTGGCTAATCTTTGAAATTCTGAAGTTATTTGAAAACAAATTCACGAAATATTTATAATACTCGTGTATCACACTTATTTGCATCTGAATTTACAAAAAAATTTAACATTTTATTGTAAACATAGGAGTTAAATTCGGTCATCTCTGGGAGGAGGAAAAAAACTGGCTTTGGATAATCTTTGAAATTCTGAAGTTATTTAAAAACGAATTCACGAAATATTTATAATACTCGTGTATCACACTTATTTGCATCTGAATTTACAAAAAAATTTAACATTTTATTGTAAACATAGGAGTTAAATTCGGTCATCTCTGGGAGGAGGAAAAAAACTGGCTTTGGCTAATCTTTGAAATTCTGAAGTTATTTAAAAACGAATTCACGAAATATTTATAATACTCGTGTATCACACTTATTTGCATATGAATTTACAAAAAAATTTAACATTTTATTATAAACATAGGAGTTAAATGCGGTCATCTCAGGGAGGAGGAAAAAAACTGGCTTTGGCTAATCTTTGAAATTCTGAAGTTATTTAAAAACGAATTCACGAAATATTTATAATACTCGTGTATTACATCTAATAGCATCGGAAATTATAAAAAAAATTAGGTTTTACTTGTAAACATTGGAGTTAAATGCGGTCATCTCAGGGAGGAGGAAAAAAACTGGCTTTGGCTAATCTTTGAAATTCTGAAGTTATTTGAAAACGAATTCACGAAATATTTCTAAAACTCGTGTATTACATCTAATAGCATCGGAAATTATAAAAAAAATTAGGTTTTACTTGTAAACATTGGAGTTAAATGCGGTCATCTCAGGGAGGAGGAAAAAAACTGGCTTTGGCTAATCTTTGAAATTCTGAAATTATTTAAAAACGAATTCACGAAATATTTATAATACTCGTGTATCACACTTATTTGCATCTGAATTTACAAAAAAATTTAACATTTTATTGTAAACATAGGAGTTAAATTCGGTCATCTCTGGGAGGAGGAAAAAAACTGGCTTTGGCTAATCTTTGAAATTCTGAAGTTATTTAAAAACGAATTCACGAAATATTTATAATACTCGTGTATCACACTTATTTGCATATGAATTTACAAAAAAATTTAACATTTTATTATAAACATAGGAGTTAAATGCGGTCATCTCAGGGAGGAGGAAAAAAACTGGCTTTGGCTAATCTTTGAAATTCTGAAGTTATTTGAAAACGAATTCACGAAATATTTCTAAAACTCGTGTATTACATCTAATAGCATCGGAAATTATAAAAAAAATTAGGTTTTATTTGTAAACATAGGAGTTAAATGCGGTCATCTCAGGGAGGAGGAAAAAAACTGGCTTTGGCTAATCTTTGAAATTCTGAAGTTATTTAAAAACGAATTCACGAAATATTTATAATACTCGTGTATTACATCTAATAGCATCGGAAATTATAAAAAAAATTAGGTTTTACTTGTAAACATTGGAGTTAAATGCGGTCATCTCAGGGAGGAGGAAAAAAACTGGCTTTGGCTAATCTTTGAAATTCTGAAGTTATTTGAAAACAAATTCACGAAATATTTATAATACTCGTGTATCACACTTATTTGCATCTGAATTTACAAAAAAATTTAACATTTTATTGTAAACATAGGAGTTAAATTCGGTCATCTCTGGGAGGAGGAAAAAAACTGGCTTTGGCTAATCTTTGAAATTCTGAAGTTATTTAAAAACGAATTCACGAAATATTTATAATACTCGTGTATCACACTTATTTGCATATGAATTTACAAAAAAATTTAATATTTTATTATAAACATAGGAGTTAAATGCGGTCATCTCAGGGAGGAGGAAAAAAACTGGCTTTGGCTAATCTTTGAAATTCTGAAGTTATTTAAAAACGAATTCACGAAATATTTATAATACTCGTGTATTACATCTAATAGCATCGGAAATTATAAAAAAAATTAGGTTTTACTTGTAAACATTGGAGTTAAATGCGGTCATCTCAGGGAGGAGGAAAAAAACTGGCTTTGGCTAATCTTTGAAATTCTGAAGTTATTTGAAAACAAATTCACGAAATATTTATAATACTCGTGTATCACACTTATTTGCATCTGAATTTACAAAAAAATTTAACATTTTATTGTAAACATAGGAGTTAAATTCGGTCATCTCTGGGAGGAGGAAAAAAACTGGCTTTGGCTAATCTTTGAAATTCTGAAGTTATTTAAAAACGAATTCACGAAATATTTATAATACTCGTGTATCACACTTATTTGCATCTGAATTTACAAAAAAATTTAACATTTTATTGTAAACATAGGAGTTAAATGCGGTCATCTCAGGGAGGAGGAAAAAAACTGGCTTTGGCTAATCTTTGAAATTCTGAAGTTATTTGAAAACGAATTTACGAAATATTTCTAACACTCGTGTATTACATCTAATAGCATCGGAAATTATAAAAAAAATTAGGTTTTACTTGTAAACATAGGAGTTAAATGCGGTCATCTCAGGGAGGAGGAAAAAAACTGGCTTTGGCTAATCTTTGAAATTCTGAAGTTATTTAAAAACGAATTCACGAAATATTTATAATACTCGTGTATCACACTTATTTGCATATGAATTTACAAAAAAATTTAACATTTTATTATAAACATAGGAGTTAAATGCGGTCATCTCAGGGAGGAGGAAAAAAACTGGCTTTGGCTAATCTTTGAAATTCTGAAGTTATTTAAAAACGAATTCACGAAATATTTATAATACTCGTGTATTACATCTAATAGCATCGGAAATTATAAAAAAAATTAGGTTTTACTTGTAAACATTGGAGTTAAATGCGGTCATCTCAGGGAGGAGGAAAAAAACTGGCTTTGGCTAATCTTTGAAATTCTGAAGTTATTTGAAAACGAATTCACGAAATATTTCTAAAACTCGTGTATTACATCTAATAGCATCGGAAATTATAAAAAAAATTAGGTTTTACTTGTAAACATTGGAGTTAAATGCGGTCATCTCAGGGAGGAGGAAAAAAACTGGCTTTGGCTAATCTTTGAAATTCTGAAATTATTTAAAAACGAATTCACGAAATATTTATAATACTCGTGTATCACACTTATTTGCATCTGAATTTACAAAAAAATTTAACATTTTATTGTAAACATAGGAGTTAAATTCGGTCATCTCTGGGAGGAGGAAAAAAACTGGCTTTGGCTAATCTTTGAAATTCTGAAGTTATTTAAAAACGAATTCACGAAATATTTATAATACTCGTGTATCACACTTATTTGCATATGAATTTACAAAAAAATTTAACATTTTATTATAAACATAGGAGTTAAATGCGGTCATCTCAGGGAGGAGGAAAAAAACTGGCTTTGGCTAATCTTTGAAATTCTGAAGTTATTTGAAAACGAATTCACGAAATATTTCTAACACTCGTGTATTACATCTAATAGCATCGAAAATTATAAAAAAAATTAGGTTTTACTTGTAAACATTGGAGTTAAATGCGGTCATCTCAGGGAGGAGGAAAAAAACTGGCTTTGGCTAATCTTTGAAATTCTGAAGTTATTTGAAAACAAATTCACGAAATATTTATAATACTCGTGTATCACACTTATTTGCATCTGAATTTACAAAAAAATTTAACATTTTATTGTAAACATAGGAGTTAAATTCGGTCATCTCTGGGAGGAGGAAAAAAACTGGCTTTGGCTAATCTTTGAAATTCTGAAGTTATTTAAAAACGAATTCACGAAATATTTATAATACTCGTGTATCACACTTATTTGCATCTGAATTTACAAAAAAATTTAACATTTTATTGTAAACATAGGAGTTAAATTCGGTCATCTCTGGGAGGAGGAAAAAAACTGGCTTTGGCTAATCTTTGAAATTCTGAAGTTATTTAAAAACGAATTCACGAAATATTTATAATACTCGTGTATCACACTTATTTGCATATGAATTTACAAAAAAATTTAACATTTTATTATAAACATAGGAGTTAAATGCGGTCATCTCAGGGAGGAGGAAAAAAACTGGCTTTGGCTAATCTTTGAAATTCTGAAGTTATTTAAAAACGAATTCACGAAATATTTATAATACTCGTGTATTACATCTAATAGCATCGGAAATTATAAAAAAAATTATGTTTTATTTTTAAACATTGGAGTTAAATGCGGTCATCTCAGGGAGGAGGAAAAAAACTGGCTTTGGCTAATCTTTGAAATTCTGAAGTTATTTGAAAACGAATTCACGAAATATTTCTAAAACTCGTGTATTACATCTAATAGCATCGGAAATTATAAAAAAAATTAGGTTTTATTTGTAAACATAGGAGTTAAATGCGGTCATCTCAGGGAGGAGGAAAAAAACTGGCTTTGGCTAATCTTTGAAATTCTGAAGTTATTTAAAAACGAATTCACGAAATATTTATAATACTCGTGTATTACATCTAATACCATCGGAAATTATAAAAAAAATTAGGTTTTACTTGTAAACATTGGAGTTAAATGCGGTCATCTCAGGGAGGAGGAAAAAAACTGGCTTTGGCTAATCTTTGAAATTCTGAAGTTATTTGAAAACAAATTCACGAAATATTTATAATACTCGTGTATCACACTTATTTGCATCTGAATTTACAAAAAAATTTAACATTTTATTGTAAACATAGGAGTTAAATTCGGTCATCTCTGGGAGGAGGAAAAAAACTGGCTTTGGCTAATCTTTGAAATTCTGAAGTTATTTAAAAACGAATTCACGAAATATTTATAATACTCGTGTATTACATCTAATAGCATCGGAAATTATAAAAAAAATTAGGTTTTACTTGTAAACATTGGAGTTAAATGCGGTCATCTCAGGGAGGAGGAAAAAAACTGGCTTTGGCTAATCTTTGAAATTTTGAAGTTATTTGAAAACGAATTCACGAAATATTTCTAAAACTCGTGTATTACATCTAATAGCATCGGAAATTATAAAAAAAATTAGGTTTTATTTGTAAACATAGGAGTTAAATGCGGTCATCTCAGGGAGGAGGAAAAAAACTGGCTTTGGCTAATCTTTGAAATTCTGAAATTATTTAAAAACGAATTCACGAAATATTTATAATACTCGTGTATCACACTTATTTGCATCTGAATTTACAAAAAAATTTAACATTTTATTGTAAACATAGGAGTTAAATTCGGTCATCTCTGGGAGGAGGAAAAAAACTGGCTTTGGCTAATCTTTGAAATTCTGAAGTTATTTAAAAACGAATTCACGAAATATTTATAATACTCGTGTATCACACTTATTTGCATATGAATTTACAAAAAAATTTAACATTTTATTATAAACATAGGAGTTAAATGCGGTCATCTCAGGGAGGAGGAAAAAAACTGGCTTTGGCTAATCTTTGAAATTCTGAAGTTATTTGAAAACGAATTCACGAAATATTTCTAAAACTCGTGTATTACATCTAATAGCATCGGAAATTATAAAAAAAATTAGGTTTTATTTGTAAACATAGGAGTTAAATGCGGTCATCTCAGGGAGGAGGAAAAAAACTGGCTTTGGCTAATCTTTGAAATTTTGAAGTTATTTGAAAACGAATTCACGAAATATTTCTAAAACTCGTGTATTACATCTAATAGCATCGGAAATTATAAAAAAAATTAGGTTTTACTTGTAAACATAGGAGTTAAATGCGGTCATCTCAGGGAGGAGGAAAAAAACTGGCTTTGGCTAATCTTTGAAATTCTGAAGTTATTTAAAAACGAATTCACGAAATATTTATAATACTCGTGTATCACACTTATTTGCATTTGAATTTAGTAAAAAATTTAACATTTTATTGTAAACATAGGAGTTAAATTCGGTCATCTCAGGGAGGAGGAAAAAAACTGGCTTTGGCTAATCTTTGAAATTCTGAAGTTATTTGAAAACGAATTCACGAAATATTTCTAACACTCGTGTATTACATCTAATAGCATCGGAAATTATAAAAAAAATTAGGTTTTACTTGTAAACATAGGAGTTAAATGCGGTCATCTCAGGGAGGAGGAAAAAAACTGGCTTTGGCTAATCTTTGAAATTCTGAAATTATTTAAAAACGAATTCACGAAATATTTATAATACTCGTGTATCACACTTATTTGCATCTGAATTTACAAAAAAATTTAACATTTTATTGTAAACATAGGAGTTAAATTCGGTCATCTCTGGGAGGAGGAAAAAAACTGGCTTTGGCTAATCTTTGAAATTCTGAAGTTATTTAAAAACGAATTCACGAAATATTTATAATACTCGTGTATCACACTTATTTGCATATGAATTTACAAAAAAATTTAACATTTTATTATAAACATAGGAGTTAAATTTGGTCATCTCAGGGAGGAGGAAAAAAACTGGCTTTGGCTAATCTTTGAAATTCTGAAGTTATTTGAAAACGAATTCACGAAATATTTCTAAAACTCGTGTATTACATCTAATAGCATCGGAAATTATAAAAAAAATTAGGTTTTATTTGTAAACATAGGAGTTAAATGCGGTCATCTCAGGGAGGAGGAAAAAAACTGGCTTTGGCTAATCTTTGAAATTCTGAAGTTATTTAAAAACGAATTCACGAAATATTTATAATACTCGTGTATTACATCTAATAGCATCGGAAATTATAAAAAAAATTAGGTTTTACTTGTAAACATTGGAGTTAAATGCGGTCATCTCAGGGAGGAGGAAAAAAACTGGCTTTGGCTAATCTTTGAAATTCTGAAGTTATTTGAAAACAAATTCACGAAATATTTATAATACTCGTGTATCACACTTATTTGCATCTGAATTTACAAAAAAATTTAACATTTTATTGTAAACATAGGAGTTAAATTCGGTCATCTCTGGGAGGAGGAAAAAAACTGGCTTTGGCTAATCTTTGAAATTCTGAAGTTATTTAAAAACGAATTCACGAAATATTTATAATACTCGTGTATCACACTTATTTGCATATGAATTTACAAAAAAATTTAATATTTTATTATAAACATAGGAGTTAAATGCGGTCATCTCAGGGAGGAGGAAAAAAACTGGCTTTGGCTAATCTTTGAAATTCTGAAGTTATTTAAAAACGAATTCACGAAATATTTATAATACTCGTGTATTACATCTAATAGCATCGGAAATTATAAAAAAAATTAGGTTTTACTTGTAAACATTGGAGTTAAATGCGGTCATCTCAGGGAGGAGGAAAAAAACTGGCTTTGGCTAATCTTTGAAATTCTGAAGTTATTTGAAAACAAATTCACGAAATATTTATAATACTCGTGTATCACACTTATTTGCATCTGAATTTACAAAAAAATTTAACATTTTATTGTAAACATAGGAGTTAAATTCGGTCATCTCTGGGAGGAGGAAAAAAACTGGCTTTGGCTAATCTTTGAAATTCTGAAGTTATTTAAAAACGAATTCACGAAATATTTATAATACTCGTGTATCACACTTATTTGCATCTGAATTTACAAAAAAATTTAACATTTTATTGTAAACATAGGAGTTAAATTCGGTCATCTCTGGGAGGAGGAAAAAAACTGGCTTTGGCTAATCTTTGAAATTCTGAAGTTATTTAAAAACGAATTCACGAAATATTTATAATACTCGTGTATCACACTTATTTGCATCTGAATTTACAAAAAAATTTAACATTTTATTGTAAACATAGGAGTTAAATTCGGTCATCTCTGGGAGGAGGAAAAAAACTGGCTTTGGCTAATCTTTGAAATTCTGAAGTTATTTGAAAACGAATTTACGAAATATTTCTAACACTCGTGTATTACATCTAATAGCATCGGAAATTATAAAAAAAATTAGGTTTTACTTGTAAACATAGGAGTTAAATGCGGTCATCTCAGGGAGGAGGAAAAAAACTGGCTTTGGCTAATCTTTGAAATTCTGAAGTTATTTGAAAACAAATTCACGAAATATTTATAATACTCGTGTATCACACTTATTTGCATCTGAATTTACAAAAAAATTTAACATTTTATTGTAAACATAGGAGTTAAATTCGGTCATCTCTGGGAGGAGGAAAAAAACTGGCTTTGGCTAATCTTTGAAATTCTGAAGTTATTTAAAAACGAATTCACGAAATATTTATAATACTCGTGTATCACACTTATTTGCATCTGAATTTACAAAAAAATTTAACATTTTATTGTAAACATAGGAGTTAAATTCGGTCATCTCTGGGAGGAGGAAAAAAACTGGCTTTGGCTAATCTTTGAAATTCTGAAGTTATTTAAAAACGAATTCACGAAATATTTATAATACTCGTGTATCACACTTATTTGCATCTGAATTTACAAAAAAATTTAACATTTTATTGTAAACATAGGAGTTAAATTCGGTCATCTCTGGGAGGAGGAAAAAAACTGGCTTTGGCTAATCTTTGAAATTCTGAAGTTATTTGAAAACGAATTTACGAAATATTTCTAACACTCGTGTATTACATCTAATAGCATCGGAAATTATAAAAAAAATTAGGTTTTACTTGTAAACATAGGAGTTAAATGCGGTCATCTCAGGGAGGAGGAAAAAAACTGGCTTTGGCTAATCTTTGAAATTCTGAAATTATTTAAAAACGAATTCACGAAATATTTATAATACTCGTGTATCACACTTATTTGCATATGAATTTACAAAAAAATTTAACATTTTATTATAAACATAGGAGTTAAATGCGGTCATCTCAGGGAGGAGGAAAAAAACTGGCTTTGGCTAATCTTTGAAATTCTGAAGTTATTTGAAAACGAATTCACGAAATATTTCTAAAACTCGTGTATTACATCTAATAGCATCGGAAATTATAAAAAAAATTAGGTTTTATTTGTAAACATAGGAGTTAAATGCGGTCATCTCAGGGAGGAGGAAAAAAACTGGCTTTGGCTAATCTTTGAAATTCTGAAGTTATTTAAAAACGAATTCACGAAATATTTATAATACTCGTGTATTACATCTAATAGCATCGGAAATTATAAAAAAAATTAGGTTTTACTTGTAAACATTGGAGTTAAATGCGGTCATCTCAGGGAGGAGGAAAAAAACTGGCTTTGGCTAATCTTTGAAATTCTGAAGTTATTTGAAAACAAATTCACGAAATATTTATAATACTCGTGTATCACACTTATTTGCATCTGAATTTACAAAAAAATTTAACATTTTATTGTAAACATAGGAGTTAAATTCGGTCATCTCTGGGAGGAGGAAAAAAACTGGCTTTGGCTAATCTTTGAAATTCTGAAGTTATTTAAAAACGAATTCACGAAATATTTATAATACTCGTGTATCACACTTATTTGCATCTGAATTTACAAAAAAATTTAACATTTTATTGTAAACATAGGAGTTAAATGCGGTCATCTCAGGGAGGAGGAAAAAAACTGGCTTTGGCTAATCTTTGAAATTCTGAAGTTATTTGAAAACGAATTTACGAAATATTTCTAACACTCGTGTATTACATCTAATAGCATCGGAAATTATAAAAAAAATTAGGTTTTACTTGTAAACATAGGAGTTAAATGCGGTCATCTCAGGGAGGAGGAAAAAAACTGGCTTTGGCTAATCTTTGAAATTCTGAAGTTATTTAAAAACGAATTCACGAAATATTTATAATACTCGTGTATCACACTTATTTGCATATGAATTTACAAAAAAATTTAACATTTTATTATAAACATAGGAGTTAAATGCGGTCATCTCAGGGAGGAGGAAAAAAACTGGCTTTGGCTAATCTTTGAAATTCTGAAGTTATTTAAAAACGAATTCACGAAATATTTATAATACTCGTGTATTACATCTAATAGCATCGGAAATTATAAAAAAAATTTGGTTTTACTTGTAAACATTGGAGTTAAATGCGGTCATCTCAGGGAGGAGGAAAAAAACTGGCTTTGGCTAATCTTTGAAATTCTGAAGTTATTTGAAAACGAATTCACGAAATATTTCTAAAACTCGTGTATTACATCTAATAGCATCGGAAATTATAAAAAAAATTAGGTTTTACTTGTAAACATTGGAGTTAAATGCGGTCATCTCAGGGAGGAGGAAAAAAACTGGCTTTGGCTAATCTTTGAAATTCTGAAATTATTTAAAAACGAATTCACGAAATATTTATAATACTCGTGTATCACACTTATTTGCATCTGAATTTACAAAAAAATTTAACATTTTATTGTAAACATAGGAGTTAAATTCGGTCATCTCTGGGAGGAGGAAAAAAACTGGCTTTGGCTAATCTTTGAAATTCTGAAGTTATTTAAAAACGAATTCACGAAATATTTATAATACTCGTGTATCACACTTATTTGCATATGAATTTACAAAAAAATTTAACATTTTATTATAAACATAGGAGTTAAATGCGGTCATCTCAGGGAGGAGGAAAAAAACTGGCTTTGGCTAATCTTTGAAATTCTGAAGTTATTTGAAAACGAATTCACGAAATATTTCTAAAACTCGTGTATTACATCTAATAGCATCGGAAATTATAAAAAAAATTAGGTTTTATTTGTAAACATAGGAGTTAAATGCGGTCATCTCAGGGAGGAGGAAAAAAACTGGCTTTGGCTAATCTTTGAAATTCTGAAGTTATTTAAAAACGAATTCACGAAATATTTATAATACTCGTGTATTACATCTAATAGCATCGGAAATTATAAAAAAAATTAGGTTTTACTTGTAAACATTGGAGTTAAATGCGGTCATCTCAGGGAGGAGGAAAAAAACTGGCTTTGGCTAATCTTTGAAATTCTGAAGTTATTTGAAAACAAATTCACGAAATATTTATAATACTCGTGTATCACACTTATTTGCATCTGAATTTACAAAAAAATTTAACATTTTATTGTAAACATAGGAGTTAAATTCGGTCATCTCTGGGAGGAGGAAAAAAACTGGCTTTGGCTAATCTTTGAAATTCTGAAGTTATTTAAAAACGAATTCACGAAATATTTATAATACTCGTGTATCACACTTATTTGCATATGAATTTACAAAAAAATTTAATATTTTATTATAAACATAGGAGTTAAATGCGGTCATCTCAGGGAGGAGGAAAAAAACTGGCTTTGGCTAATCTTTGAAATTCTGAAGTTATTTAAAAACGAATTCACGAAATATTTATAATACTCGTGTATTACATCTAATAGCATCGGAAATTATAAAAAAAATTAGGTTTTACTTGTAAACATTGGAGTTAAATGCGGTCATCTCAGGGAGGAGGAAAAAAACTGGCTTTGGCTAATCTTTGAAATTCTGAAGTTATTTGAAAACAAATTCACGAAATATTTATAATACTCGTGTATCACACTTATTTGCATCTGAATTTACAAAAAAATTTAACATTTTATTGTAAACATAGGAGTTAAATTCGGTCATCTCTGGGAGGAGGAAAAAAACTGGCTTTGGCTAATCTTTGAAATTCTGAAGTTATTTAAAAACGAATTCACGAAATATTTATAATACTCGTGTATCACACTTATTTGCATCTGAATTTACAAAAAAATTTAACATTTTATTGTAAACATAGGAGTTAAATGCGGTCATCTCAGGGAGGAGGAAAAAAACTGGCTTTGGCTAATCTTTGAAATTCTGAAGTTATTTGAAAACGAATTTACGAAATATTTCTAACACTCGTGTATTACATCTAATAGCATCGGAAATTATAAAAAAAATTAGGTTTTACTTGTAAACATAGGAGTTAAATGCGGTCATCTCAGGGAGGAGGAAAAAAACCGGCTTTGGCTAATCTTTGAAATTCTGAAGTTATTTGAAAACGAATTCACGAAATATTTCTAACACTCGTGTATTACATCTAATAGCATCGTAAATTATAAAAAAAATTAGGTTTTATTTGTAAACATAGGAGTTAAATGCGGTCATCTCAGGGAGGAGGAAAAAAACTGGCTTTGGCTAATCTTTGAAATTCTGAAGTTATTTAAAAACGAATTCACAAAATATTTATAATACTCGTGTATTACATCTAATAGCATCGGAAATTATAAAAAAAATTAGGTTTTACTTGTAAACATTGGAGTTAAATGCGGTCATCTCAGGGAGGAGGAAAAAAACTGGCTTTGGCTAATCTTTGAAATTCTGAAGTTATTTAAAAACGAATTCACGAAATATTTATAATACTCGTGTATTACATCTAATAGCATCGGAAATTATAAAAAAAATTAGGTTTTACTTGTAAACATTGGAGTTAAATGCGGTCATCTCAGGGAGGAGGAAAAAAACTGGCTTTGGCTAATCTTTGAAATTCTGAAGTTATTTGAAAACGAATTCACGAAATATTTCTAACACTCGTGTATTACATCTAATAGCATCTGAATTTACAAAAAAATTTAACATTTTATTATAAACATAGGAGTTAAATTCGGTCATCTCAGGGAGGAGGAAAAAAACTGGCTTTGGCTAATCTTTGAAATTCTGAAGTTATTTGAAAACGAATTCACGAAATATTTCTAACACTCGTGTATCACACTTATTTGCATCTGAATTTACAAAAAAATTTAACATTTTATTGTAAACATAGGAGTTAAATTCGGTCATCTCTGGGAGGAGGAAAAAAACTGGCTTTGGCTAATCTTTGAAATTCTGAAGTTATTTAAAAACGAATTCACGAAATATTTATAATACTCGTGTATCACACTTATTTGCATCTGAATTTACAAAAAAATTTAACATTTTATTGTAAACATAGGAGTTAAATTCGGTCATCTCTGGGAGGAGGAAAAAAACTGGCTTTGGCTAATCTTTGAAATTCTGAAGTTATTTAAAAACGAATTCACGAAATATTTATAATACTCGTGTATCACACTTATTTGCATATGAATTTACAAAAAAATTTAACATTTTATTATAAACATAGGAGTTAAATGCGGTCATCTCAGGGAGGAGGAAAAAAACTGGCTTTGGCTAATCTTTGAAATTCTGAAGTTATTTAAAAACGAATTCACGAAATATTTATAATACTCGTGTATTACATCTAATAGCATCGGAAATTATAAAAAAAATTATGTTTTATTTTTAAACATTGGAGTTAAATGCGGTCATCTCAGGGAGGAGGAAAAAAACTGGCTTTGGCTAATCTTTGAAATTCTGAAGTTATTTGAAAACGAATTCACGAAATATTTCTAAAACTCGTGTATTACATCTAATAGCATCGGAAATTATAAAAAAAATTAGGTTTTATTTGTAAACATAGGAGTTAAATGCGGTCATCTCAGGGAGGAGGAAAAAAACTGGCTTTGGCTAATCTTTGAAATTCTGAAGTTATTTAAAAACGAATTCACGAAATATTTATAATACTCGTGTATTACATCTAATAGCATCGGAAATTATAAAAAAAATTAGGTTTTACTTGTAAACATTGGAGTTAAATGCGGTCATCTCAGGGAGGAGGAAAAAAACTGGCTTTGGCTAATCTTTGAAATTCTGAAGTTATTTGAAAACAAATTCACGAAATATTTATAATACTCGTGTATCACACTTATTTGCATCTGAATTTACAAAAAAATTTAACATTTTATTGTAAACATAGGAGTTAAATTCGGTCATCTCTGGGAGGAGGAAAAAAACTGGCTTTGGCTAATCTTTGAAATTCTGAAGTTATTTAAAAACGAATTCACGAAATATTTATAATACTCGTGTATCACACTTATTTGCATCTGAATTTACAAAAAAATTTAACATTTTATTGTAAACATAGGAGTTAAATGCGGTCATCTCAGGGAGGAGGAAAAAAACTGGCTTTGGCTAATCTTTGAAATTCTGAAGTTATTTGAAAACGAATTTACGAAATATTTCTAACACTCGTGTATTACATCTAATAGCATCGGAAATTATAAAAAAAATTAGGTTTTACTTGTAAACATTGGAGTTAAATGCGGTCATCTCAGGGAGGAGCAAAAAAACTGGCTTTGGCTAATCTTTGAAATTCTGAAGTTATTTGAAAACAAATTCACGAAATATTTATAATACTCGTGTATCACACTTATTTGCATCTGAATTTACAAAAAAATTTAACATTTTATTGTAAACATAGGAGTTAAATTCGGTCATCTCTGGGAGGAGGAAAAAAACTGGCTTTGGCTAATCTTTGAAATTCTGAAGTTATTTAAAAACGAATTCACGAAATATTTATAATACTCGTGTATCACACTTATTTGCATCTGAATTTACAAAAAAATTTAACATTTTATTGTAAACATAGGAGTTAAATTCGGTCATCTCTGGGAGGAGGAAAAAAACTGGCTTTGGCTAATCTTTGAAATTTTGAAGTTATTTGAAAACGAATTCACGAAATATTTCTAAAACTCGTGTATTACATCTAATAGCATCGGAAATTATAAAAAAAATTAGGTTTTATTTGTAAACATAGGAGTTAAATGCGGTCATCTCAGGGAGGAGGAAAAAAACTGGCTTTGGCTAATCTTTGAAATTCTGAAGTTATTTAAAAACGAATTCACGAAATATTTATAATACTCGTGTATCACACTTATTTGCATCTGAATTTAGTAAAAAATTTAACATTTTATTGTAAACATAGGAGTTAAATTCGGTTATCTCAGGGAGGAGGAAAAAAACTGGCTTTGGCTAATCTTTGAAATTCTGAAGTTATTTAAAAACGAATTCACGAAATATTTATAATACTCGTGTATTACATCTAATAGCATCGGAAATTATAAAAAAAATTAGGTTTTACTTGTAAACATTGGAGTTAAATGCGGTCATCTCAGGGAGGAGGAAAAAAACTGGCTTTGGCTAATCTTTGAAATTCTGAAGTTATTTGAAAACAAATTCACGAAATATTTATAATACTCGTGTATCACACTTATTTGCATCTGAATTTACAAAAAAATTTAACATTTTATTGTAAACATAGGAGTTAAATTCGGTCATCTCTGGGAGGAGGAAAAAAACTGGCTTTGGCTAATCTTTGAAATTCTGAAGTTATTTAAAAACGAATTCACGAAATATTTATAATACTCGTGTATCACACTTATTTGCATCTGAATTTACAAAAAAATTTAACATTTTATTGTAAACATAGGAGTTAAATGCGGTCATCTCAGGGAGGAGGAAAAAAACTGGCTTTGGCTAATCTTTGAAATTCTGAAGTTATTTGAAAACGAATTCACGAAATATTTCTAACACTCGTGTATCACACTTATTTGCATCTGAATTTACAAAAAAATTTAACATTTTATTGTAAACATAGGAGTTAAATTCGGTCATCTCTGGGAGGAGGAAAAAAACTGGCTTTGGCTAATCTTTGAAATTCTGAAGTTATTTAAAAACGAATTCACGAAATATTTATAATACTCGTGTATCACACTTATTTGCATCTGAATTTACAAAAAAATTTAACATTTTATTGTAAACATAGGAGTTAAATTCGGTCATCTCTGGGAGGAGGAAAAAAACTGGCTTTGGCTAATCTTTGAAATTCTGAAGTTATTTAAAAACGAATTCACGAAATATTTATAATACTCGTGTATCACACTTATTTGCATATGAATTTACAAAAAAATTTAACATTTTATTATAAACATAGGAGTTAAATGCGGTCATCTCAGGGAGGAGGAAAAAAACTGGCTTTGGCTAATCTTTGAAATTCTGAAGTTATTTAAAAACGAATTCACGAAATATTTATAATACTCGTGTATTACATCTAATAGCATCGGAAATTATAAAAAAAATTATGTTTTATTTTTAAACATTGGAGTTAAATGCGGTCATCTCAGGGAGGAGGAAAAAAACTGGCTTTGGCTAATCTTTGAAATTCTGAAGTTATTTGAAAACGAATTCACGAAATATTTCTAAAACTCGTGTATTACATCTAATAGCATCGGAAATTATAAAAAAAATTAGGTTTTATTTGTAAACATAGGAGTTAAATGCGGTCATCTCAGGGAGGAGGAAAAAAACTGGCTTTGGCTAATCTTTGAAATTCTGAAGTTATTTAAAAACGAATTCACGAAATATTTATAATACTCGTGTATTACATCTAATAGCATCGGAAATTATAAAAAAAATTAGGTTTTACTTGTAAACATTGGAGTTAAATGCGGTCATCTCAGGGAGGAGGAAAAAAACTGGCTTTGGCTAATCTTTGAAATTCTGAAGTTATTTGAAAACAAATTCACGAAATATTTATAATACTCGTGTATCACACTTATTTGCATCTGAATTTACAAAAAAATTTAACATTTTATTGTAAACATAGGAGTTAAATTCGGTCATCTCTGGGAGGAGGAAAAAAACTGGCTTTGGCTAATCTTTGAAATTCTGAAGTTATTTAAAAACGAATTCACGAAATATTTATAATACTCGTGTATCACACTTATTTGCATCTGAATTTACAAAAAAATTTAACATTTTATTGTAAACATAGGAGTTAAATGCGGTCATCTCAGGGAGGAGGAAAAAAACTGGCTTTGGCTAATCTTTGAAATTCTGAAGTTATTTGAAAACGAATTTACGAAATATTTCTAACACTCGTGTATTACATCTAATAGCATCGGAAATTATAAAAAAAATTAGGTTTTACTTGTAAACATAGGAGTTAAATGCGGTCATCTCAGGGAGGAGGAAAAAAACTGGCTTTGGCTAATCTTTGAAATTCTGAAGTTATTTAAAAACGAATTCACGAAATATTTATAATACTCGTGTATTACATCTAATAGCATCGGAAATTATAAAAAAAATTAGGTTTTACTTGTAAACATTGGAGTTAAATGCGGTCATCTCAGGGAGGAGGAAAAAAACTGGCTTTGGCTAATCTTTGAAATTCTGAAGTTATTTGAAAACGAATTCACGAAATATTTCTAAAACTCGTGTATTACATCTAATAGCATCGGAAATTATAAAAAAAATTAGGTTTTATTTGTAAACATAGGAGTTAAATGCGGTCATCTCAGGGAGGAGGAAAAAAACTGGCTTTGGCTAATCTTTGAAATTCTGAAGTTATTTAAAAACGAATTCACGAAATATTTATAATACTCGTGTATTACATCTAATAGCATCGGAAATTATAAAAAAAATTAGGTTTTACTTGTAAACATTGGAGTTAAATGCGGTCATCTCAGGGAGGAGGAAAAAAACTGGCTTTGGCTAATCTTTGAAATTTTGAAGTTATTTGAAAACGAATTCACGAAATATTTCTAAAACTCGTGTATTACATCTAATAGCATCGGAAATTATAAAAAAAATTAGGTTTTATTTGTAAACATAGGAGTTAAATGCGGTCATCTCAGGGAGGAGGAAAAAAACTGGCTTTGGCTAATCTTTGAAATTCTGAAGTTATTTAAAAACGAATTCACGAAATATTTATAATACTCGTGTATCACACTTATTTGCATCTGAATTTAGTAAAAAATTTAACATTTTATTGTAAACATAGGAGTTAAATTCGGTTATCTCAGGGAGGAGGAAAAAAACTGGCTTTGGCTAATCTTTGAAATTCTGAAGTTATTTAAAAACGAATTCACGAAATATTTATAATACTCGTGTATTACATCTAATAGCATCGGAAATTATAAAAAAAATTAGGTTTTACTTGTAAACATTGGAGTTAAATGCGGTCATCTCAGGGAGGAGGAAAAAAACTGGCTTTGGCTAATCTTTGAAATTCTGAAGTTATTTGAAAACAAATTCACGAAATATTTATAATACTCGTGTATCACACTTATTTGCATCTGAATTTACAAAAAAATTTAACATTTTATTGTAAACATAGGAGTTAAATTCGGTCATCTCTGGGAGGAGGAAAAAAACTGGCTTTGGCTAATCTTTGAAATTCTGAAGTTATTTAAAAACGAATTCACGAAATATTTATAATACTCGTGTATCACACTTATTTGCATCTGAATTTACAAAAAAATTTAACATTTTATTGTAAACATAGGAGTTAAATGCGGTCATCTCAGGGAGGAGGAAAAAAACTGGCTTTGGCTAATCTTTGAAATTCTGAAGTTATTTGAAAACGAATTTACGAAATATTTCTAACACTCGTGTATTACATCTAATAGCATCGGAAATTATAAAAAAAATTAGGTTTTACTTGTAAACATAGGAGTTAAATGCGGTCATCTCAGGGAGGAGGAAAAAAACCGGCTTTGGCTAATCTTTGAAATTCTGAAGTTATTTGAAAACGAATTCACGAAATATTTCTAACACTCGTGTATTACATCTAATAGCATCGTAAATTATAAAAAAAATTAGGTTTTATTTGTAAACATAGGAGTTAAATGCGGTCATCTCAGGGAGGAGGAAAAAAACTGGCTTTGGCTAATCTTTGAAATTCTGAAGTTATTTAAAAACGAATTCACGAAATATTTATAATACTCGTGTATTACATCTAATAGCATCGGAAATTATAAAAAAAATTAGGTTTTACTTGTAAACATTGGAGTTAAATGCGGTCATCTCAGGGAGGAGGAAAAAAACTGGCTTTGGCTAATCTTTGAAATTCTGAAGTTATTTGAAAACGAATTCACGAAATATTTCTAAAACTCGTGTATTACATCTAATAGCATCGGAAATTATAAAAAAAATTAGGTTTTATTTGTAAACATAGGAGTTAAATGCGGTCATCTCAGGGAGGAGGAAAAAAACTGGCTTTGGCTAATCTTTGAAATTCTGAAGTTATTTAAAAACGAATTCACGAAATATTTATAATACTCGTGTATTACATCTAATAGCATCGGAAATTATAAAAAAAATTAGGTTTTACTTGTAAACATTGGAGTTAAATGCGGTCATCTCAGGGAGGAGGAAAAAAACTGGCTTTGGCTAATCTTTGAAATTTTGAAGTTATTTGAAAACGAATTCACGAAATATTTCTAAAACTCGTGTATTACATCTAATAGCATCGGAAATTATAAAAAAAATTAGGTTTTATTTGTAAACATAGGAGTTAAATGCGGTCATCTCAGGGAGGAGGAAAAAAACTGGCTTTGGCTAATCTTTGAAATTCTGAAGTTATTTAAAAACGAATTCACGAAATATTTATAATACTCGTGTATCACACTTATTTGCATCTGAATTTAGTAAAAAATTTAACATTTTATTGTAAACATAGGAGTTAAATTCGGTTATCTCAGGGAGGAGGAAAAAAACTGGCTTTGGCTAATCTTTGAAATTCTGAAGTTATTTAAAAACGAATTCACGAAATATTTATAATACTCGTGTATTACATCTAATAGCATCGGAAATTATAAAAAAAATTAGGTTTTACTTGTAAACATTGGAGTTAAATGCGGTCATCTCAGGGAGGAGGAAAAAAACTGGCTTTGGCTAATCTTTGAAATTCTGAAGTTATTTGAAAACAAATTCACGAAATATTTATAATACTCGTGTATCACACTTATTTGCATCTGAATTTACAAAAAAATTTAACATTTTATTGTAAACATAGGAGTTAAATTCGGTCATCTCTGGGAGGAGGAAAAAAACTGGCTTTGGCTAATCTTTGAAATTCTGAAGTTATTTAAAAACGAATTCACGAAATATTTATAATACTCGTGTATCACACTTATTTGCATCTGAATTTACAAAAAAATTTAACATTTTATTGTAAACATAGGAGTTAAATGCGGTCATCTCAGGGAGGAGGAAAAAAACTGGCTTTGGCTAATCTTTGAAATTCTGAAGTTATTTGAAAACGAATTTACGAAATATTTCTAACACTCGTGTATTACATCTAATAGCATCGGAAATTATAAAAAAAATTAGGTTTTACTTGTAAACATAGGAGTTAAATGCGGTCATCTCAGGGAGGAGGAAAAAAACCGGCTTTGGCTAATCTTTGAAATTCTGAAGTTATTTGAAAACGAATTCACGAAATATTTCTAACACTCGTGTATTACATCTAATAGCATCGTAAATTATAAAAAAAATTAGGTTTTATTTGTAAACATAGGAGTTAAATGCGGTCATCTCAGGGAGGAGGAAAAAAACTGGCTTTGGCTAATCTTTGAAATTCTGAAGTTATTTAAAAACGAATTCACAAAATATTTATAATACTCGTGTATTACATCTAATAGCATCGGAAATTATAAAAAAAATTAGGTTTTACTTGTAAACATTGGAGTTAAATGCGGTCATCTCAGGGAGGAGGAAAAAAACTGGCTTTGGCTAATCTTTGAAATTCTGAAGTTATTTAAAAACGAATTCACGAAATATTTATAATACTCGTGTATTACATCTAATAGCATCGGAAATTATAAAAAAAATTAGGTTTTACTTGTAAACATTGGAGTTAAATGCGGTCATCTCAGGGAGGAGGAAAAAAACTGGCTTTGGCTAATCTTTGAAATTCTGAAGTTATTTGAAAACGAATTCACGAAATATTTCTAACACTCGTGTATTACATCTAATAGCATCGTAAATTATAAAAAAAATTAGGTTTTATTTGTAAACATAGGAGTTAAATGCGGTCATCTCAGGGAGGAGGAAAAAAACTGGCTTTGGCTAATCTTTGAAATTCTGAAGTTATTTAAAAACGAATTCACGAAATATTTATAATACTCGTGTATTACATCTAATAGCATCGGAAATTATAAAAAAAATTAGGTTTTACTTGTAAACATTGGAGTTAAATGCGGTCATCTCAGGGAGGAGGAAAAAAACTGGCTTTGGCTAATCTTTGAAATTTTGAAGTTATTTGAAAACGAATTCACGAAATATTTCTAAAACTCGTGTATTACATCTAATAGCATCGGAAATTATAAAAAAAATTAGGTTTTATTTGTAAACATAGGAGTTAAATGCGGTCATCTCAGGGAGGAGGAAAAAAACTGGCTTTGGCTAATCTTTGAAATTCTGAAGTTATTTAAAAACGAATTCACGAAATATTTATAATACTCGTGTATCACACTTATTTGCATCTGAATTTAGTAAAAAATTTAACATTTTATTGTAAACATAGGAGTTAAATTCGGTTATCTCAGGGAGGAGGAAAAAAACTGGCTTTGGCTAATCTTTGAAATTCTGAAGTTATTTAAAAACGAATTCACGAAATATTTATAATACTCGTGTATTACATCTAATAGCATCGGAAATTATAAAAAAAATTAGGTTTTACTTGTAAACATTGGAGTTAAATGCGGTCATCTCAGGGAGGAGGAAAAAAACTGGCTTTGGCTAATCTTTGAAATTCTGAAGTTATTTGAAAACAAATTCACGAAATATTTATAATACTCGTGTATCACACTTATTTGCATCTGAATTTACAAAAAAATTTAACATTTTATTATAAACATAGGAGTTAAATTCGGTCATCTCTGGGAGGAGGAAAAAAACTGGCTTTGGCTAATCTTTGAAATTCTGAAGTTATTTAAAAACGAATTCACGAAATATTTATAATACTCGTGTATCACACTTATTTGCATCTGAATTTACAAAAAAATTTAACATTTTATTGTAAACATAGGAGTTAAATGCGGTCATCTCAGGGAGGAGGAAAAAAACTGGCTTTGGCTAATCTTTGAAATTCTGAAGTTATTTGAAAACGAATTTACGAAATATTTCTAACACTCGTGTATTACATCTAATAGCATCGGAAATTATAAAAAAAATTAGGTTTTACTTGTAAACATAGGAGTTAAATGCGGTCATCTCAGGGAGGAGGAAAAAAACCGGCTTTGGCTAATCTTTGAAATTCTGAAGTTATTTGAAAACGAATTCACGAAATATTTCTAACACTCGTGTATTACATCTAATAGCATCGTAAATTATAAAAAAAATTAGGTTTTATTTGTAAACATAGGAGTTAAATGCGGTCATCTCAGGGAGGAGGAAAAAAACTGGCTTTGGCTAATCTTTGAAATTCTGAAGTTATTTAAAAACGAATTCACAAAATATTTATAATACTCGTGTATTACATCTAATAGCATCGGAAATTATAAAAAAAATTAGGTTTTACTTGTAAACATTGGAGTTAAATGCGGTCATCTCAGGGAGGAGGAAAAAAACTGGCTTTGGCTAATCTTTGAAATTCTGAAGTTATTTAAAAACGAATTCACGAAATATTTATAATACTCGTGTATTACATCTAATAGCATCGGAAATTATAAAAAAAATTAGGTTTTACTTGTAAACATTGGAGTTAAATGCGGTCATCTCAGGGAGGAGGAAAAAAACTGGCTTTGGCTAATCTTTGAAATTCTGAAGTTATTTGAAAACGAATTCACGAAATATTTCTAACACTCGTGTATTACATCTAATAGCATCTGAATTTACAAAAAAATTTAACATTTTATTATAAACATAGGAGTTAAATTCGGTCATCTCAGGGAGGAGGAAAAAAACTGGCTTTGGCTAATCTTTGAAATTCTGAAGTTATTTGAAAACGAATTCACGAAATATTTCTAACACTCGTGTATCACACTTATTTGCATCTGAATTTACAAAAAAATTTAACATTTTATTGTAAACATAGGAGTTAAATTCGGTCATCTCTGGGAGGAGGAAAAAAACTGGCTTTGGCTAATCTTTGAAATTCTGAAGTTATTTAAAAACGAATTCACGAAATATTTATAATACTCGTGTATCACACTTATTTGCATCTGAATTTACAAAAAAATTTAACATTTTATTGTAAACATAGGAGTTAAATTCGGTCATCTCTGGGAGGAGGAAAAAAACTGGCTTTGGCTAATCTTTGAAATTCTGAAGTTATTTAAAAACGAATTCACGAAATATTTATAATACTCGTGTATCACACTTATTTGCATATGAATTTACAAAAAAATTTAACATTTTATTATAAACATAGGAGTTAAATGCGGTCATCTCAGGGAGGAGGAAAAAAACTGGCTTTGGCTAATCTTTGAAATTCTGAAGTTATTTAAAAACGAATTCACGAAATATTTATAATACTCGTGTATTACATCTAATAGCATCGGAAATTATAAAAAAAATTATGTTTTATTTTTAAACATTGGAGTTAAATGCGGTCATCTCAGGGAGGAGGAAAAAAACTGGCTTTGGCTAATCTTTGAAATTCTGAAGTTATTTGAAAACGAATTCACGAAATATTTCTAAAACTCGTGTATTACATCTAATAGCATCGGAAATTATAAAAAAAATTAGGTTTTATTTGTAAACATAGGAGTTAAATGCGGTCATCTCAGGGAGGAGGAAAAAAACTGGCTTTGGCTAATCTTTGAAATTCTGAAGTTATTTAAAAACGAATTCACGAAATATTTATAATACTCGTGTATTACATCTAATAGCATCGGAAATTATAAAAAAAATTAGGTTTTACTTGTAAACATTGGAGTTAAATGCGGTCATCTCAGGGAGGAGGAAAAAAACTGGCTTTGGCTAATCTTTGAAATTCTGAAGTTATTTGAAAACAAATTCACGAAATATTTATAATACTCGTGTATCACACTTATTTGCATCTGAATTTACAAAAAAATTTAACATTTTATTGTAAACATAGGAGTTAAATTCGGTCATCTCTGGGAGGAGGAAAAAAACTGGCTTTGGCTAATCTTTGAAATTCTGAAGTTATTTAAAAACGAATTCACGAAATATTTATAATACTCGTGTATCACACTTATTTGCATCTGAATTTACAAAAAAATTTAACATTTTATTGTAAACATAGGAGTTAAATGCGGTCATCTCAGGGAGGAGGAAAAAAACTGGCTTTGGCTAATCTTTGAAATTCTGAAGTTATTTGAAAACGAATTTACGAAATATTTCTAACACTCGTGTATTACATCTAATAGCATCGGAAATTATAAAAAAAATTAGGTTTTACTTGTAAACATAGGAGTTAAATGCGGTCATCTCAGGGAGGAGGAAAAAAACTGGCTTTGGCTAATCTTTGAAATTCTGAAGTTATTTAAAAACGAATTCACGAAATATTTATAATACTCGTGTATTACATCTAATAGCATCGGAAATTATAAAAAAAATTAGGTTTTACTTGTAAACATTGGAGTTAAATGCGGTCATCTCAGGGAGGAGGAAAAAAACTGGCTTTGGCTAATCTTTGAAATTCTGAAGTTATTTGAAAACGAATTCACGAAATATTTCTAAAACTCGTGTATTACATCTAATAGCATCGGAAATTATAAAAAAAATTAGGTTTTATTTGTAAACATAGGAGTTAAATGCGGTCATCTCAGGGAGGAGGAAAAAAACTGGCTTTGGCTAATCTTTGAAATTCTGAAGTTATTTAAAAACGAATTCACGAAATATTTATAATACTCGTGTATTACATCTAATAGCATCGGAAATTATAAAAAAAATTAGGTTTTACTTGTAAACATTGGAGTTAAATGCGGTCATCTCAGGGAGGAGGAAAAAAACTGGCTTTGGCTAATCTTTGAAATTTTGAAGTTATTTGAAAACGAATTCACGAAATATTTCTAAAACTCGTGTATTACATCTAATAGCATCGGAAATTATAAAAAAAATTAGGTTTTATTTGTAAACATAGGAGTTAAATGCGGTCATCTCAGGGAGGAGGAAAAAAACTGGCTTTGGCTAATCTTTGAAATTCTGAAGTTATTTAAAAACGAATTCACGAAATATTTATAATACTCGTGTATCACACTTATTTGCATCTGAATTTAGTAAAAAATTTAACATTTTATTGTAAACATAGGAGTTAAATTCGGTCATCTCAGGGAGGAGGAAAAAAACTGGCTTTGGCTAATCTTTGAAATTCTGAAGTTATTTAAAAACGAATTCACGAAATATTTATAATACTCGTGTATCACACTTATTTGCATCTGAATTTACAAAAAAATTTAACATTTTATTGTAAACATAGGAGTTAAATTCGGTCATCTCTGGGAGGAGGAAAAAAACTGGCTTTGGCTAATCTTTGAAATTCTGAAGTTATTTAAAAACGAATTCACGAAATATTTATAATACTCGTGTATCACACTTATTTGCATATGAATTTACAAAAAAATTTAACATTTTATTATAAACATAGGAGTTAAATGCGGTCATCTCAGGGAGGAGGAAAAAAACTGGCTTTGGCTAATCTTTGAAATTCTGAAGTTATTTAAAAACGAATTCACGAAATATTTATAATACTCGTGTCTTACATCTAATAGCATCGGAAATTATAAAAAAAATTATGTTTTATTTTTAAACATTGGAGTTAAATGCGGTCATCTCAGGGAGGAGGAAAAAAACTGGCTTTGGCTAATCTTTGAAATTCTGAAGTTATTTAAAAACGAATTCACGAAATATTTATAATACTCGTGTATCACACTTATTTGCATCTGAATTTAGTAAAAAATTTAACATTTTATTGTAAACATAGGAGTTAAATTCGGTCATCTCAGGGAGGAGGAAAAAAACTGGCTTTGGCTAATCTTTGAAATTCTGAAGTTATTTAAAAACGAATTCACGAAATATTTATAATACTCGTGTATCACACTTATTTGCATATGAATTTACAAAAAAATTTAACATTTTATTATAAACATAGGAGTTAAATGCGGTCATCTCAGGGAGGAGGAAAAAAACTGGCTTTGGCTAATCTTTGAAATTCTGAAGTTATTTAAAAACGAATTCACGAAATATTTATAATACTCGTGTATTACATCTAATAGCATCGGAAATTATAAAAAAAATTATGTTTTATTTTTAAACATTGGAGTTAAATGCGGTCATCTCAGGGAGGAGGAAAAAAACTGGCTTTGGCTAATCTTTGAAATTCTGAAGTTATTTAAAAACGAATTCACGAAATATTTATAATACTCGTGTATTACATCTAATAGCATCGGAAATTATAAAAAAAATTAGGTTTTATTTGTAAACATAGGAGTTAAATGCGGTCATCTCAGGGAGGAGGAAAAAAACTGGCTTTGGCTAATCTTTGAAATTCTGAAGTTATTTAAAAACGAATTCACGAAATATTTATAATACTCGTGTATTACATCTAATAGCATCGGAAATTATAAAAAAAATTAGGTTTTACTTGTAAACATTGGAGTTAAATGCGGTCATCTCAGGGAGGAGGAAAAAAACTGGCTTTGGCTAATCTTTGAAATTCTGAAGTTATTTAAAAACGAATTCACGAAATATTTATAATACTCGTGTATCACACTTATTTGCATATGAATTTACAAAAAAATTTAACATTTTATTATAAACATAGGAGTTAAATGCGGTCATCTCAGGGAGGAGGAAAAAAACTGGCTTTGGCTAATCTTTGAAATTCTGAAGTTATTTAAAAACGAATTCACGAAATATTTATAATACTCGTGTATTACATCTAATAGCATCGGAAATTATAAAAAAAATTAGGTTTTACTTGTAAACATTGGAGTTAAATGCGGTCATCTCAGGGAGGAGGAAAAAAACTGGCTTTGGCTAATCTTTGAAATTCTGAAGTTATTTGAAAACGAATTCACGAAATATTTCTAAAACTCGTGTATTACATCTAATAGCATCGGAAATTATAAAAAAAATTAGGTTTTACTTGTAAACATTGGAGTTAAATGCGGTCATCTCAGGGAGGAGGAAAAAAACTGGCTTTGGCTAATCTTTGAAATTCTGAAATTATTTAAAAACGAATTCACGAAATATTTATAATACTCGTGTATCACACTTATTTGCATCTGAATTTACAAAAAAATTTAACATTTTATTGTAAACATAGGAGTTAAATTCGGTCATCTCTGGGAGGAGGAAAAAAACTGGCTTTGGCTAATCTTTGAAATTCTGAAGTTATTTAAAAACGAATTCACGAAATATTTATAATACTCGTGTATCACACTTATTTGCATATGAATTTACAAAAAAATTTAACATTTTATTATAAACATAGGAGTTAAATGCGGTCATCTCAGGGAGGAGGAAAAAAACTGGCTTTGGCTAATCTTTGAAATTCTGAAGTTATTTGAAAACGAATTCACGAAATATTTCTAAAACTCGTGTATCACACTTATTTGCATATGAATTTACAAAAAAATTTAACATTTTATTATAAACATAGGAGTTAAATGCGGTCATCTCAGGGAGGAGGAAAAAAACTGGCTTTGGCTAATCTTTGAAATTCTGAAGTTATTTAAAAACGAATTCACGAAATATTTATAATACTCGTGTATTACATCTAATAGCATCGGAAATTATAAAAAAAATTAGGTTTTACTTGTAAACATTGGAGTTAAATGCGGTCATCTCAGGGAGGAGGAAAAAAACTGGCTTTGGCTAATCTTTGAAATTCTGAAGTTATTTGAAAACGAATTCACGAAATATTTCTAAAACTCGTGTATTACATCTAATAGCATCGGAAATTATAAAAAAAATTAGGTTTTACTTGTAAACATTGGAGTTAAATGCGGTCATCTCAGGGAGGAGGAAAAAAACTGGCTTTGGCTAATCTTTGAAATTCTGAAGTTATTTGAAAACAAATTCACGAAATATTTATAATACTCGTGTATCACACTTATTTGCATCTGAATTTACAAAAAAATTTAACATTTTATTGTAAACATAGGAGTTAAATTCGGTCATCTCTGGGAGGAGGAAAAAAACTGGCTTTGGCTAATCTTTGAAATTCTGAAGTTATTTAAAAACGAATTCACGAAATATTTATAATACTCGTGTATCACACTTATTTGCATATGAATTTACAAAAAAATTTAATATTTTATTATAAACATAGGAGTTAAATGCGGTCATCTCAGGGAGGAGGAAAAAAACTGGCTTTGGCTAATCTTTGAAATTCTGAAGTTATTTGAAAACGAATTCACGAAATATTTCTAAAACTCGTGTATTACATCTAATAGCATCGGAAATTATAAAAAAAATTAGGTTTTATTTGTAAACATAGGAGTTAAATGCGGTCATCTCAGGGAGGAGGAAAAAAACTGGCTTTGGCTAATCTTTGAAATTCTGAAGTTATTTAAAAACGAATTCACGAAATATTTATAATACTCGTGTATTACATCTAATAGCATCGGAAATTATAAAAAAAATTATGTTTTATTTTTAAACATTGGAGTTAAATGCGGTCATCTCAGGGAGGAGGAAAAAAACTGGCTTTGGCTAATCTTTGAAATTCTGAAGTTATTTGAAAACGAATTCACGAAATATTTCTAAAACTCGTGTATTACATCTAATAGCATCGGAAATTATAAAAAAAATTAGGTTTTATTTGTAAACATAGGAGTTAAATGCGGTCATCTCAGGGAGGAGGAAAAAAACTGGCTTTGGCTAATCTTTGAAATTCTGAAGTTATTTAAAAACGAATTCACGAAATATTTATAATACTCGTGTATTACATCTAATAGCATCGGAAATTATAAAAAAAATTAGGTTTTACTTGTAAACATTGGAGTTAAATGCGGTCATCTCAGGGAGGAGGAAAAAAACTGGCTTTGGCTAATCTTTGAAATTCTGAAGTTATTTGAAAACAAATTCACGAAATATTTATAATACTCGTGTATCACACTTATTTGCATCTGAATTTACAAAAAAATTTAACATTTTATTGTAAACATAGGAGTTAAATTCGGTCATCTCTGGGAGGAGGAAAAAAACTGGCTTTGGCTAATCTTTGAAATTCTGAAGTTATTTAAAAACGAATTCACGAAATATTTATAATACTCGTGTATCACACTTATTTGCATCTGAATTTACAAAAAAATTTAACATTTTATTGTAAACATAGGAGTTAAATGCGGTCATCTCAGGGAGGAGGAAAAAAACTGGCTTTGGCTAATCTTTGAAATTCTGAAGTTATTTGAAAACGAATTTACGAAATATTTCTAACACTCGTGTATTACATCTAATAGCATCGGAAATTATAAAAAAAATTAGGTTTTACTTGTAAACATAGGAGTTAAATGCGGTCATCTCAGGGAGGAGGAAAAAAACTGGCTTTGGCTAATCTTTGAAATTCTGAAGTTATTTAAAAACGAATTCACGAAATATTTATAATACTCGTGTATCACACTTATTTGCATCTGAATTTAGTAAAAAATTTAACATTTTATTGTAAACATAGGAGTTAAATTCGGTCATCTCAGGGAGGAGGAAAAAAACTGGCTTTGGCTAATCTTTGAAATTCTGAAGTTATTTAAAAACGAATTCACGAAATATTTATAATACTCGTGTATCACACTTATTTGCATCTGAATTTACAAAAAAATTTAACATTTTATTGTAAACATAGGAGTTAAATTCGGTCATCTCTGGGAGGAGGAAAAAAACTGGCTTTGGCTAATCTTTGAAATTCTGAAGTTATTTAAAAACGAATTCACGAAATATTTATAATACTCGTGTATCACACTTATTTGCATATGAATTTACAAAAAAATTTAACATTTTATTATAAACATAGGAGTTAAATGCGGTCATCTCAGGGAGGAGGAAAAAAACTGGCTTTGGCTAATCTTTGAAATTCTGAAGTTATTTAAAAACGAATTCACGAAATATTTATAATACTCGTGTCTTACATCTAATAGCATCGGAAATTATAAAAAAAATTATGTTTTATTTTTAAACATTGGAGTTAAATGCGGTCATCTCAGGGAGGAGGAAAAAAACTGGCTTTGGCTAATCTTTGAAATTCTGAAGTTATTTAAAAACGAATTCACGAAATATTTATAATACTCGTGTATCACACTTATTTGCATCTGAATTTAGTAAAAAATTTAACATTTTATTGTAAACATAGGAGTTAAATTCGGTCATCTCAGGGAGGAGGAAAAAAACTGGCTTTGGCTAATCTTTGAAATTCTGAAGTTATTTAAAAACGAATTCACGAAATATTTATAATACTCGTGTATCACACTTATTTGCATCTGAATTTACAAAAAAATTTAACATTTTATTGTAAACATAGGAGTTAAATTCGGTCATCTCTGGGAGGAGGAAAAAAACTGGCTTTGGCTAATCTTTGAAATTCTGAAGTTATTTAAAAACGAATTCACGAAATATTTATAATACTCGTGTATCACACTTATTTGCATATGAATTTACAAAAAAATTTAACATTTTATTATAAACATAGGAGTTAAATGCGGTCATCTCAGGGAGGAGGAAAAAAACTGGCTTTGGCTAATCTTTGAAATTCTGAAGTTATTTAAAAACGAATTCACGAAATATTTATAATACTCGTGTATTACATCTAATAGCATCGGAAATTATAAAAAAAATTATGTTTTATTTTTAAACATTGGAGTTAAATGCGGTCATCTCAGGGAGGAGGAAAAAAACTGGCTTTGGCTAATCTTTGAAATTCTGAAGTTATTTAAAAACGAATTCACGAAATATTTATAATACTCGTGTATTACATCTAATAGCATCGGAAATTATAAAAAAAATTAGGTTTTATTTGTAAACATAGGAGTTAAATGCGGTCATCTCAGGGAGGAGGAAAAAAACTGGCTTTGGCTAATCTTTGAAATTCTGAAGTTATTTAAAAACGAATTCACGAAATATTTATAATACTCGTGTATTACATCTAATAGCATCGGAAATTATAAAAAAAATTAGGTTTTACTTGTAAACATTGGAGTTAAATGCGGTCATCTCAGGGAGGAGGAAAAAAACTGGCTTTGGCTAATCTTTGAAATTCTGAAGTTATTTAAAAACGAATTCACGAAATATTTATAATACTCGTGTATCACACTTATTTGCATATGAATTTACAAAAAAATTTAACATTTTATTATAAACATAGGAGTTAAATGCGGTCATCTCAGGGAGGAGGAAAAAAACTGGCTTTGGCTAATCTTTGAAATTCTGAAGTTATTTAAAAACGAATTCACGAAATATTTATAATACTCGTGTATTACATCTAATAGCATCGGAAATTATAAAAAAAATTAGGTTTTACTTGTAAACATTGGAGTTAAATGCGGTCATCTCAGGGAGGAGGAAAAAAACTGGCTTTGGCTAATCTTTGAAATTCTGAAGTTATTTGAAAACGAATTCACGAAATATTTCTAAAACTCGTGTATTACATCTAATAGCATCGGAAATTATAAAAAAAATTAGGTTTTACTTGTAAACATTGGAGTTAAATGCGGTCATCTCAGGGAGGAGGAAAAAAACTGGCTTTGGCTAATCTTTGAAATTCTGAAATTATTTAAAAACGAATTCACGAAATATTTATAATACTCGTGTATCACACTTATTTGCATCTGAATTTACAAAAAAATTTAACATTTTATTGTAAACATAGGAGTTAAATTCGGTCATCTCTGGGAGGAGGAAAAAAACTGGCTTTGGCTAATCTTTGAAATTCTGAAGTTATTTAAAAACGAATTCACGAAATATTTATAATACTCGTGTATCACACTTATTTGCATATGAATTTACAAAAAAATTTAACATTTTATTATAAACATAGGAGTTAAATGCGGTCATCTCAGGGAGGAGGAAAAAAACTGGCTTTGGCTAATCTTTGAAATTCTGAAGTTATTTGAAAACGAATTCACGAAATATTTCTAAAACTCGTGTATCACACTTATTTGCATATGAATTTACAAAAAAATTTAACATTTTATTATAAACATAGGAGTTAAATGCGGTCATCTCAGGGAGGAGGAAAAAAACTGGCTTTGGCTAATCTTTGAAATTCTGAAGTTATTTAAAAACGAATTCACGAAATATTTATAATACTCGTGTATTACATCTAATAGCATCGGAAATTATAAAAAAAATTAGGTTTTACTTGTAAACATTGGAGTTAAATGCGGTCATCTCAGGGAGGAGGAAAAAAACTGGCTTTGGCTAATCTTTGAAATTCTGAAGTTATTTGAAAACGAATTCACGAAATATTTCTAAAACTCGTGTATTACATCTAATAGCATCGGAAATTATAAAAAAAATTAGGTTTTACTTGTAAACATTGGAGTTAAATGCGGTCATCTCAGGGAGGAGGAAAAAAACTGGCTTTGGCTAATCTTTGAAATTCTGAAGTTATTTGAAAACAAATTCACGAAATATTTATAATACTCGTGTATCACACTTATTTGCATCTGAATTTACAAAAAAATTTAACATTTTATTGTAAACATAGGAGTTAAATTCGGTCATCTCTGGGAGGAGGAAAAAAACTGGCTTTGGCTAATCTTTGAAATTCTGAAGTTATTTAAAAACGAATTCACGAAATATTTATAATACTCGTGTATCACACTTATTTGCATATGAATTTACAAAAAAATTTAATATTTTATTATAAACATAGTAGTTAAATGCGGTCATCTCAGGGAGGAGGAAAAAAACTGGCTTTGGCTAATCTTTGAAATTCTGAAGTTATTTGAAAACGAATTCACGAAATATTTCTAAAACTCGTGTATTACATCTAATAGCATCGGAAATTATAAAAAAAATTAGGTTTTATTTGTAAACATAGGAGTTAAATGCGGTCATCTCAGGGAGGAGGAAAAAAACTGGCTTTGGCTAATCTTTGAAATTCTGAAGTTATTTAAAAACGAATTCACGAAATATTTATAATACTCGTGTATTACATCTAATAGCATCGGAAATTATAAAAAAAATTATGTTTTATTTTTAAACATTGGAGTTAAATGCGGTCATCTCAGGGAGGAGGAAAAAAACTGGCTTTGGCTAATCTTTGAAATTCTGAAGTTATTTGAAAACGAATTCACGAAATATTTCTAAAACTCGTGTATTACATCTAATAGCATCGGAAATTATAAAAAAAATTAGGTTTTATTTGTAAACATAGGAGTTAAATGCGGTCATCTCAGGGAGGAGGAAAAAAACTGGCTTTGGCTAATCTTTGAAATTCTGAAGTTATTTAAAAACGAATTCACGAAATATTTATAATACTCGTGTATTACATCTAATAGCATCGGAAATTATAAAAAAAATTAGGTTTTACTTGTAAACATTGGAGTTAAATGCGGTCATCTCAGGGAGGAGGAAAAAAACTGGCTTTGGCTAATCTTTGAAATTCTGAAGTTATTTGAAAACAAATTCACGAAATATTTATAATACTCGTGTATCACACTTATTTGCATCTGAATTTACAAAAAAATTTAACATTTTATTGTAAACATAGGAGTTAAATTCGGTCATCTCTGGGAGGAGGAAAAAAACTGGCTTTGGCTAATCTTTGAAATTCTGAAGTTATTTAAAAACGAATTCACGAAATATTTATAATACTCGTGTATCACACTTATTTGCATCTGAATTTACAAAAAAATTTAACATTTTATTGTAAACATAGGAGTTAAATGCGGTCATCTCAGGGAGGAGGAAAAAAACTGGCTTTGGCTAATCTTTGAAATTCTGAAGTTATTTGAAAACGAATTTACGAAATATTTCTAACACTCGTGTATTACATCTAATAGCATCGGAAATTATAAAAAAAATTAGGTTTTACTTGTAAACATAGGAGTTAAATGCGGTCATCTCAGGGAGGAGGAAAAAAACTGGCTTTGGCTAATCTTTGAAATTCTGAAGTTATTTAAAAACGAATTCACGAAATATTTATAATACTCGTGTATTACATCTAATAGCATCGGAAATTATAAAAAAAATTAGGTTTTACTTGTAAACATTGGAGTTAAATGCGGTCATCTCAGGGAGGAGGAAAAAAACTGGCTTTGGCTAATCTTTGAAATTCTGAAGTTATTTGAAAACGAATTCACGAAATATTTCTAAAACTCGTGTATTACATCTAATAGCATCGGAAATTATAAAAAAAATTAGGTTTTATTTGTAAACATAGGAGTTAAATGCGGTCATCTCAGGGAGGAGGAAAAAAACTGGCTTTGGCTAATCTTTGAAATTCTGAAGTTATTTGAAAACGAATTCACGAAATATTTCTAAAACTCGTGTATTACATCTAATAGCATCGGAAATTATAAAAAAAATTAGGTTTTACTTGTAAACATTGGAGTTAAATGCGGTCATCTCAGGGAGGAGGAAAAAAACTGGCTTTGGCTAATCTTTGAAATTCTGAAGTTATTTGAAAACAAATTCACGAAATATTTATAATACTCGTGTATCACACTTATTTGCATCTGAATTTACAAAAAAATTTAACATTTTATTGTAAACATAGGAGTTAAATTCGGTCATCTCTGGGAGGAGGAAAAAAACTGGCTTTGGCTAATCTTTGAAATTCTGAAGTTATTTAAAAACGAATTCACGAAATATTTATAATACTCGTGTATCACACTTATTTGCATATGAATTTACAAAAAAATTTAATATTTTATTATAAACATAGTAGTTAAATGCGGTCATCTCAGGGAGGAGGAAAAAAACTGGCTTTGGCTAATCTTTGAAATTCTGAAGTTATTTGAAAACGAATTCACGAAATATTTCTAAAACTCGTGTATTACATCTAATAGCATCGGAAATTATAAAAAAAATTAGGTTTTATTTGTAAACATAGGAGTTAAATGCGGTCATCTCAGGGAGGAGGAAAAAAACTGGCTTTGGCTAATCTTTGAAATTCTGAAGTTATTTAAAAACGAATTCACGAAATATTTATAATACTCGTGTATTACATCTAATAGCATCGGAAATTATAAAAAAAATTATGTTTTATTTTTAAACATTGGAGTTAAATGCGGTCATCTCAGGGAGGAGGAAAAAAACTGGCTTTGGCTAATCTTTGAAATTCTGAAGTTATTTGAAAACGAATTCACGAAATATTTCTAAAACTCGTGTATTACATCTAATAGCATCGGAAATTATAAAAAAAATTAGGTTTTATTTGTAAACATAGGAGTTAAATGCGGTCATCTCAGGGAGGAGGAAAAAAACTGGCTTTGGCTAATCTTTGAAATTCTGAAGTTATTTAAAAACGAATTCACGAAATATTTATAATACTCGTGTATTACATCTAATAGCATCGGAAATTATAAAAAAAATTAGGTTTTACTTGTAAACATTGGAGTTAAATGCGGTCATCTCAGGGAGGAGGAAAAAAACTGGCTTTGGCTAATCTTTGAAATTCTGAAGTTATTTGAAAACAAATTCACGAAATATTTATAATACTCGTGTATCACACTTATTTGCATCTGAATTTACAAAAAAATTTAACATTTTATTGTAAACATAGGAGTTAAATTCGGTCATCTCTGGGAGGAGGAAAAAAACTGGCTTTGGCTAATCTTTGAAATTCTGAAGTTATTTAAAAACGAATTCACGAAATATTTATAATACTCGTGTATCACACTTATTTGCATCTGAATTTACAAAAAAATTTAACATTTTATTGTAAACATAGGAGTTAAATGCGGTCATCTCAGGGAGGAGGAAAAAAACTGGCTTTGGCTAATCTTTGAAATTCTGAAGTTATTTGAAAACGAATTTACGAAATATTTCTAACACTCGTGTATTACATCTAATAGCATCGGAAATTATAAAAAAAATTAGGTTTTACTTGTAAACATAGGAGTTAAATGCGGTCATCTCAGGGAGGAGGAAAAAAACTGGCTTTGGCTAATCTTTGAAATTCTGAAGTTATTTAAAAACGAATTCACGAAATATTTATAATACTCGTGTATTACATCTAATAGCATCGGAAATTATAAAAAAAATTAGGTTTTACTTGTAAACATTGGAGTTAAATGCGGTCATCTCAGGGAGGAGGAAAAAAACTGGCTTTGGCTAATCTTTGAAATTCTGAAGTTATTTGAAAACGAATTCACGAAATATTTCTAAAACTCGTGTATTACATCTAATAGCATCGGAAATTATAAAAAAAATTAGGTTTTATTTGTAAACATAGGAGTTAAATGCGGTCATCTCAGGGAGGAGGAAAAAAACTGGCTTTGGCTAATCTTTGAAATTCTGAAGTTATTTAAAAACGAATTCACGAAATATTTATAATACTCGTGTATTACATCTAATAGCATCGGAAATTATAAAAAAAATTAGGTTTTACTTGTAAACATTGGAGTTAAATGCGGTCATCTCAGGGAGGAGGAAAAAAACTGGCTTTGGCTAATCTTTGAAATTTTGAAGTTATTTGAAAACGAATTCACGAAATATTTCTAAAACTCGTGTATTACATCTAATAGCATCGGAAATTATAAAAAAAATTAGGTTTTATTTGTAAACATAGGAGTTAAATGCGGTCATCTCAGGGAGGAGGAAAAAAACTGGCTTTGGCTAATCTTTGAAATTCTGAAGTTATTTAAAAACGAATTCACGAAATATTTATAATACTCGTGTATCACACTTATTTGCATCTGAATTTAGTAAAAAATTTAACATTTTATTGTAAACATAGGAGTTAAATTCGGTCATCTCAGGGAGGAGGAAAAAAACTGGCTTTGGCTAATCTTTGAAATTCTGAAGTTATTTAAAAACGAATTCACGAAATATTTATAATACTCGTGTATCACACTTATTTGCATCTGAATTTACAAAAAAATTTAACATTTTATTGTAAACATAGGAGTTAAATTCGGTCATCTCTGGGAGGAGGAAAAAAACTGGCTTTGGCTAATCTTTGAAATTCTGAAGTTATTTAAAAACGAATTCACGAAATATTTATAATACTCGTGTATCACACTTATTTGCATATGAATTTACAAAAAAATTTAACATTTTATTATAAACATAGGAGTTAAATGCGGTCATCTCAGGGAGGAGGAAAAAAACTGGCTTTGGCTAATCTTTGAAATTCTGAAGTTATTTAAAAACGAATTCACGAAATATTTATAATACTCGTGTCTTACATCTAATAGCATCGGAAATTATAAAAAAAATTATGTTTTATTTTTAAACATTGGAGTTAAATGCGGTCATCTCAGGGAGGAGGAAAAAAACTGGCTTTGGCTAATCTTTGAAATTCTGAAGTTATTTAAAAACGAATTCACGAAATATTTATAATACTCGTGTATCACACTTATTTGCATCTGAATTTAGTAAAAAATTTAACATTTTATTGTAAACATAGGAGTTAAATTCGGTCATCTCAGGGAGGAGGAAAAAAACTGGCTTTGGCTAATCTTTGAAATTCTGAAGTTATTTAAAAACGAATTCACGAAATATTTATAATACTCGTGTATCACACTTATTTGCATCTGAATTTACAAAAAAATTTAACATTTTATTGTAAACATAGGAGTTAAATTCGGTCATCTCTGGGAGGAGGAAAAAAACTGGCTTTGGCTAATCTTTGAAATTCTGAAGTTATTTAAAAACGAATTCACGAAATATTTATAATACTCGTGTATCACACTTATTTGCATATGAATTTACAAAAAAATTTAACATTTTATTATAAACATAGGAGTTAAATGCGGTCATCTCAGGGAGGAGGAAAAAAACTGGCTTTGGCTAATCTTTGAAATTCTGAAGTTATTCAAAAACGAATTCACGAAATATTTATAATACTCGTGTATTACATCTAATAGCATCGGAAATTATAAAAAAAATTATGTTTTATTTTTAAACATTGGAGTTAAATGCGGTCATCTCAGGGAGGAGGAAAAAAACTGGCTTTGGCTAATCTTTGAAATTCTGAAGTTATTTAAAAACGAATTCACGAAATATTTATAATACTCGTGTATTACATCTAATAGCATCGGAAATTATAAAAAAAATTAGGTTTTACTTGTAAACATTGGAGTTAAATGCGGTCATCTCAGGGAGGAGGAAAAAAACTGGCTTTGGCTAATCTTTGAAATTCTGAAGTTATTTGAAAACGAATTTACGAAATATTTCTAACACTCGTGTATTACATCTAATAGCATCGGAAATTATAAAAAAAATTAGGTTTTATTTGTAAACATAGGAGTTAAATGCGGTCATCTCAGGGAGGAGGAAAAAAACTGGCTTTGGCTAATCTTTGAAATTCTGAAGTTATTTAAAAACGAATTCACGAAATATTTATAATACTCGTGTATTACATCTAATAGCATCGGAAATTATAAAAAAAATTAGGTTTTACTTGTAAACATTGGAGTTAAATGCGGTCATCTCAGGGAGGAGGAAAAAACTGGCTTTGGCTAATCTTTGAAATTCTGAAGTTATTTGAAAACGAATTCACGAAATATTTCTAACACTCGTGTATTACATCTAATAGCATCGGAAATTATAAAAAAAATTAGGTTTTACTTGTAAACATAGGAGTTAAATGCGGTCATCTCAGGGAGGAGGAAAAAAACTGGCTTTGGCTAATCTTTGAAATTCTGAAGTTATTTAAAAACGAATTCACGAAATATTTATAATACTCGTGTATTACATCTAATAGCATCGGAAATTATAAAAAAAATTAGGTTTTACTTGTAAACATTGGAGTTAAATGCGGTCATCTCAGGGAGGAGGAAAAAAACTGGCTTTGGCTAATCTTTGAAATTCTGAAGTTATTTGAAAACGAATTCACGAAATATTTCTAACACTCGTGTATTACATCTAATTGCATCGGAAATTATAAAAAAAATTAGGTTTTACTCGTAAACATAGGAGTTAAATGCGGTCATCTCAGGGAGGAGGAAAAAAACTGGCTTTGGCTAATCTTTGAAATTCTGAAGTTATTTAAAAACGAATTCACGAAATATTTATAATACTCGTGTATTACATCTAATAGCATCGGAAATTATAAAAAAAATTAGGTTTTACTTGTAAACATTGGAGTTAAATGCGGTCATCTCAGGGAGGAGGAAAAAAACTGGCTTTGGCTAATCTTTGAAATTTTGAAGTTATTTGAAAACGAATTCACGAAATATTTCTAACACTCGTGTATTACATCTAATAGCATCGTAAATTATAAAAAAAATTAGGTTTTATTTGTAAACATAGGAGTTAAATGCGGTCATCTCAGGGAGGAGGAAAAAAACTGGCTTCGGCTAATCTTTGAAATTCTGAAGTTATTTGAAAACGAATTCACGAAATATTTATAATACTCGTGTATTACATCTAATAGCATCGGAAATTATAAAAAAAATTAGGTTTTACTTGTAAACATTGGAGTTAAATGCGGTCATCTCAGGGAGGAGGAAAAAAACTGGCTTTGGCTAATCTTTGAAATTCTGAAGTTATTTGAAAACGAATTCACGAAATATTTCTAACACTCGTGTATTACATCTAATAGCATCGGAAATTATAAAAAAAATTAGGTTTTACTTGTAAACATAGGAGTTAAATGCGGTCATCTCAGGGAGGAGGAAAAAAACTGGCTTTGGCTAATCTTTGAAATTCTGAAATTATTTAAAAACGAATTCACGAAATATTTATAATACTCGTGTATCACACTTATTTGCATCTGAATTTACAAAAAAATTTAACATTTTATTGTAAACATAGGAGTTAAATTCGGTCATCTCTGGGAGGAGGAAAAAAACTGGCTTTGGCTAATCTTTGAAATTCTGAAGTTATTTGAAAACGAATTCACGAAATATTTCTAACACTCGTGTATTACATCTAATAGCATCGGAAATTATAAAAAAAATTAGGTTTTACTTGTAAACATAGGAGTTAAATGCGGTCATCTCAGGGAGGAGGAAAAAAACTGGCTTTGGCTAATCTTTGAAATTCTGAAGTTATTTGAAAACGAATTCACGAAATATTTCTAACACTCGTGTATTACATCTAATAGCATCGTAAATTATAAAAAAAATTAGGTTTTATTTGTAAACATAGGAGTTAAATGCGGTCATCTCAGGGAGGAGGAAAAAAACTGGCTTTGGCTAATCTTTGAAATTCTGAAGTTATTTAAAAACGAATTCACAAAATATTTATAATACTCGTGTATTACATCTAATAGCATCGGAAATTATAAAAAAAATTAGGTTTTACTTGTAAACATTGGAGTTAAATGCGGTCATCTCAGGGAGGAGGAAAAAAACTGGCTTTGGCTAATCTTTGAAATTCTGAAGTTATTTAAAAACGAATTCACGAAATATTTATAATACTCGTGTATTACATCTAATAGCATCGGAAATTATAAAAAAAATTAGGTTTTACTTGTAAACATTGGAGTTAAATGCGGTCATCTCAGGGAGGAGGAAAAAAACTGGCTTTGGCTAATCTTTGAAATTCTGAAGTTATTTGAAAACGAATTCACGAAATATTTCTAACACTCGTGTATTACATCTAATAGCATCTGAATTTACAAAAAAATTTAACATTTTATTATAAACATAGGAGTTAAATTCGGTCATCTCAGGGAGGAGGAAAAAAACTGGCTTTGGCTAATCTTTGAAATTCTGAAGTTATTTGAAAACGAATTCACGAAATATTTCTAACACTCGTGTATTACATCTAATTGCATCGGAAATTATAAAAAAAATTAGGTTTTACTCGTAAACATAGGAGTTAAATGCGGTCATCTCAGGGAGGAGGAAAAAAACTGGCTTTGGCTAATCTTTGAAATTCTGAAGTTATTTAAAAACGAATTCACGAAATATTTATAATACTCGTGTATTACATCTAATAGCATCGGAAATTATAAAAAAAATTAGGTTTTACTTGTAAACATTGGAGTTAAATGCGGTCATCTCAGGGAGGAGGAAAAAAACTGGCTTTGGCTAATCTTTGAAATTTTGAAGTTATTTGAAAACGAATTCACGAAATATTTCTAACACTCGTGTATTACATCTAATAGCATCGTAAATTATAAAAAAAATTAGGTTTTATTTGTAAACATAGGAGTTAAATGCGGTCATCTCAGGGAGGAGGAAAAAAACTGGCTTCGGCTAATCTTTGAAATTCTGAAGTTATTTGAAAACGAATTCACGAAATATTTATAATACTCGTGTATTACATCTAATAGCATCGGAAATTATAAAAAAAATTAGGTTTTACTTGTAAACATTGGAGTTAAATGCGGTCATCTCAGGGAGGAGGAAAAAAACTGGCTTTGGCTAATCTTTGAAATTCTGAAGTTATTTGAAAACGAATTCACGAAATATTTCTAACACTCGTGTATTACATCTAATAGCATCTGAATTTACAAAAAAATTTAACATTTTATTATAAACATAGGAGTTAAATTCGGTCATCTCAGGGAGGAGGAAAAAAACTGGCTTTGGCTAATCTTTGAAATTCTGAAGTTATTTGAAAACGAATTCACGAAATATTTCTAACACTCGTGTATCACACTTATTTGCATCTGAATTTACAAAAAAATTTAACATTTTATTGTAAACATAGGAGTTAAATTCGGTCATCTCTGGGAGGAGGAAAAAAACTGGCTTTGGCTAATCTTTGAAATTCTGAAGTTATTTAAAAACGAATTCACGAAATATTTATAATACTCGTGTATCACACTTATTTGCATCTGAATTTACAAAAAAATTTAACATTTTATTGTAAACATAGGAGTTAAATTCGGTCATCTCTGGGAGGAGGAAAAAAACTGGCTTTGGCTAATCTTTGAAATTCTGAAGTTATTTGAAAACGAATTCACGAAATATTTCTAACACTCGTGTATTACATCTAATAGCATCGGAAATTATAAAAAAAATTAGGTTTTACTTGTAAACATAGGAGTTAAATGCGGTCATCTCAGGGAGGAGGAAAAAAACTGGCTTTGGCTAATCTTTGAAATTCTGAAGTTATTTGAAAACGAATTCACGAAATATTTCTAACACTCGTGTATTACATCTAATAGCATCGTAAATTATAAAAAAAATTAGGTTTTATTTGTAAACATAGGAGTTAAATGCGGTCATCTCAGGGAGGAGGAAAAAAACTGGCTTTGGCTAATCTTTGAAATTCTGAAGTTATTTAAAAACGAATTCACAAAATATTTATAATACTCGTGTATTACATCTAATAGCATCGGAAATTATAAAAAAAATTAGGTTTTACTTGTAAACATTGGAGTTAAATGCGGTCATCTCAGGGAGGAGGAAAAAAACTGGCTTTGGCTAATCTTTGAAATTCTGAAGTTATTTAAAAACGAATTCACGAAATATTTATAATACTCGTGTATTACATCTAATAGCATCGGAAATTATAAAAAAAATTAGGTTTTACTTGTAAACATTGGAGTTAAATGCGGTCATCTCAGGGAGGAGGAAAAAAACTGGCTTTGGCTAATCTTTGAAATTCTGAAGTTATTTGAAAACGAATTCACGAAATATTTCTAACACTCGTGTATTACATCTAATAGCATCTGAATTTACAAAAAAATTTAACATTTTATTATAAACATAGGAGTTAAATTCGGTCATCTCAGGGAGGAGGAAAAAAACTGGCTTTGGCTAATCTTTGAAATTCTGAAGTTATTTGAAAACGAATTCACGAAATATTTCTAACACTCGTGTATTACATCTAATTGCATCGGAAATTATAAAAAAAATTAGGTTTTACTCGTAAACATAGGAGTTAAATGCGGTCATCTCAGGGAGGAGGAAAAAAACTGGCTTTGGCTAATCTTTGAAATTCTGAAGTTATTTAAAAACGAATTCACGAAATATTTATAATACTCGTGTATTACATCTAATAGCATCGGAAATTATAAAAAAAATTAGGTTTTACTTGTAAACATTGGAGTTAAATGCGGTCATCTCAGGGAGGAGGAAAAAAACTGGCTTTGGCTAATCTTTGAAATTTTGAAGTTATTTGAAAACGAATTCACGAAATATTTCTAACACTCGTGTATTACATCTAATAGCATCGTAAATTATAAAAAAAATTAGGTTTTATTTGTAAACATAGGAGTTAAATGCGGTCATCTCAGGGAGGAGGAAAAAAACTGGCTTCGGCTAATCTTTGAAATTCTGAAGTTATTTGAAAACGAATTCACGAAATATTTATAATACTCGTGTATTACATCTAATAGCATCGGAAATTATAAAAAAAATTAGGTTTTACTTGTAAACATTGGAGTTAAATGCGGTCATCTCAGGGAGGAGGAAAAAAACTGGCTTTGGCTAATCTTTGAAATTCTGAAGTTATTTGAAAACGAATTCACGAAATATTTCTAACACTCGTGTATTACATCTAATAGCATCTGAATTTACAAAAAAATTTAACATTTTATTATAAACATAGGAGTTAAATTCGGTCATCTCAGGGAGGAGGAAAAAAACTGGCTTTGGCTAATCTTTGAAATTCTGAAGTTATTTGAAAACGAATTCACGAAATATTTCTAACACTCGTGTATCACACTTATTTGCATCTGAATTTACAAAAAAATTTAACATTTTATTGTAAACATAGGAGTTAAATTCGGTCATCTCTGGGAGGAGGAAAAAAACTGGCTTTGGCTAATCTTTGAAATTCTGAAGTTATTTAAAAACGAATTCACGAAATATTTATAATACTCGTGTATCACACTTATTTGCATCTGAATTTACAAAAAAATTTAACATTTTATTGTAAACATAGGAGTTAAATTCGGTCATCTCTGGGAGGAGGAAAAAAACTGGCTTTGGCTAATCTTTGAAATTCTGAAGTTATTTAAAAACGAATTCACGAAATATTTATAATACTCGTGTATCACACTTATTTGCATATGAATTTACAAAAAAATTTAACATTTTATTATAAACATAGGAGTTAAATGCGGTCATCTCAGGGAGGAGGAAAAAAACTGGCTTTGGCTAATCTTTGAAATTCTGAAGTTATTTAAAAACGAATTCACGAAATATTTATAATACTCGTGTATTACATCTAATAGCATCGGAAATTATAAAAAAAATTATGTTTTATTTTTAAACATTGGAGTTAAATGCGGTCATCTCAGGGAGGAGGAAAAAAACTGGCTTTGGCTAATCTTTGAAATTCTGAAGTTATTTAAAAACGAATTCACGAAATATTTATAATACTCGTGTATTACATCTAATAGCATCGGAAATTATAAAAAAAATTAGGTTTTACTTGTAAACATTGGAGTTAAATGCGGTCATCTCAGGGAGGAGGAAAAAAACTGGCTTTGGCTAATCTTTGAAATTCTGAAGTTATTTGAAAACGAATTTACGAAATATTTCTAACACTCGTGTATTACATCTAATAGCATCGGAAATTATAAAAAAAATTAGGTTTTATTTGTAAACATAGGAGTTAAATGCGGTCATCTCAGGGAGGAGGAAAAAAACTGGCTTTGGCTAATCTTTGAAATTCTGAAGTTATTTAAAAACGAATTCACGAAATATTTATAATACTCGTGTATCACACTTATTTGCATCTGAATTTAGTAAAAAATTTAACATTTTATTGTAAACATAGGAGTTAAATTCGGTCATCTCAGGGAGGAGGAAAAAAACTGGCTTTGGCTAATCTTTGAAATTCTGAAGTTATTTAAAAACGAATTCACGAAATATTTATAATACTCGTGTATCACACTTATTTGCATCTGAATTTACAAAAAAATTTAACATTTTATTGTAAACATAGGAGTTAAATTCGGTCATCTCTGGGAGGAGGAAAAAAACTGGCTTTGGCTAATCTTTGAAATTCTGAAGTTATTTAAAAACGAATTCACGAAATATTTATAATACTCGTGTATCACACTTATTTGCATATGAATTTACAAAAAAATTTAACATTTTATTATAAACATAGGAGTTAAATGCGGTCATCTCAGGGAGGAGGAAAAAAACTGGCTTTGGCTAATCTTTGAAATTCTGAAGTTATTCAAAAACGAATTCACGAAATATTTATAATACTCGTGTATTACATCTAATAGCATCGGAAATTATAAAAAAAATTATGTTTTATTTTTAAACATTGGAGTTAAATGCGGTCATCTCAGGGAGGAGGAAAAAAACTGGCTTTGGCTAATCTTTGAAATTCTGAAGTTATTTAAAAACGAATTCACGAAATATTTATAATACTCGTGTATTACATCTAATAGCATCGGAAATTATAAAAAAAATTAGGTTTTACTTGTAAACATTGGAGTTAAATGCGGTCATCTCAGGGAGGAGGAAAAAAACTGGCTTTGGCTAATCTTTGAAATTCTGAAGTTATTTGAAAACGAATTTACGAAATATTTCTAACACTCGTGTATTACATCTAATAGCATCGGAAATTATAAAAAAAATTAGGTTTTATTTGTAAACATAGGAGTTAAATGCGGTCATCTCAGGGAGGAGGAAAAAAACTGGCTTTGGCTAATCTTTGAAATTCTGAAGTTATTTAAAAACGAATTCACGAAATATTTATAATACTCGTGTATTACATCTAATAGCATCGGAAATTATAAAAAAAATTAGGTTTTACTTGTAAACATTGGAGTTAAATGCGGTCATCTCAGGGAGGAGGAAAAAAACTGGCTTTGGCTAATCTTTGAAATTCTGAAGTTATTTGAAAACGAATTCACGAAATATTTCTAACACTCGTGTATTACATCTAATAGCATCGGAAATTATAAAAAAAATTAGGTTTTACTTGTAAACATAGGAGTTAAATGCGGTCATCTCAGGGAGGAGGAAAAAAACTGGCTTTGGCTAATCTTTGAAATTCTGAAGTTATTTAAAAACGAATTCACGAAATATTTATAATACTCGTGTATTACATCTAATAGCATCGGAAATTATAAAAAAAATTAGGTTTTACTTGTAAACATTGGAGTTAAATGCGGTCATCTCAGGGAGGAGGAAAAAAACTGGCTTTGGCTAATCTTTGAAATTCTGAAGTTATTTGAAAACGAATTCACGAAATATTTCTAACACTCGTGTATTACATCTAATTGCATCGGAAATTATAAAAAAAATTAGGTTTTACTCGTAAACATAGGAGTTAAATGCGGTCATCTCAGGGAGGAGGAAAAAAACTGGCTTTGGCTAATCTTTGAAATTCTGAAGTTATTTAAAAACGAATTCACGAAATATTTATAATACTCGTGTATTACATCTAATAGCATCGGAAATTATAAAAAAAATTAGGTTTTACTTGTAAACATTGGAGTTAAATGCGGTCATCTCAGGGAGGAGGAAAAAAACTGGCTTTGGCTAATCTTTGAAATTTTGAAGTTATTTGAAAACGAATTCACGAAATATTTCTAACACTCGTGTATTACATCTAATAGCATCGTAAATTATAAAAAAAATTAGGTTTTATTTGTAAACATAGGAGTTAAATGCGGTCATCTCAGGGAGGAGGAAAAAAACTGGCTTCGGCTAATCTTTGAAATTCTGAAGTTATTTGAAAACGAATTCACGAAATATTTATAATACTCGTGTATTACATCTAATAGCATCGGAAATTATAAAAAAAATTAGGTTTTACTTGTAAACATTGGAGTTAAATGCGGTCATCTCAGGGAGGAGGAAAAAAACTGGCTTTGGCTAATCTTTGAAATTCTGAAGTTATTTGAAAACGAATTCACGAAATATTTCTAACACTCGTGTATTACATCTAATAGCATCGGAAATTATAAAAAAAATTAGGTTTTACTTGTAAACATAGGAGTTAAATGCGGTCATCTCAGGGAGGAGGAAAAAAACTGGCTTTGGCTAATCTTTGAAATTCTGAAATTATTTAAAAACGAATTCACGAAATATTTATAATACTCGTGTATCACACTTATTTGCATCTGAATTTACAAAAAAATTTAACATTTTATTGTAAACATAGGAGTTAAATTCGGTCATCTCTGGGAGGAGGAAAAAAACTGGCTTTGGCTAATCTTTGAAATTCTGAAGTTATTTGAAAACGAATTCACGAAATATTTCTAACACTCGTGTATTACATCTAATAGCATCGGAAATTATAAAAAAAATTAGGTTTTACTTGTAAACATAGGAGTTAAATGCGGTCATCTCAGGGAGGAGGAAAAAAACTGGCTTTGGCTAATCTTTGAAATTCTGAAGTTATTTGAAAACGAATTCACGAAATATTTCTAACACTCGTGTATTACATCTAATAGCATCGTAAATTATAAAAAAAATTAGGTTTTATTTGTAAACATAGGAGTTAAATGCGGTCATCTCAGGGAGGAGGAAAAAAACTGGCTTTGGCTAATCTTTGAAATTCTGAAGTTATTTAAAAACGAATTCACAAAATATTTATAATACTCGTGTATTACATCTAATAGCATCGGAAATTATAAAAAAAATTAGGTTTTACTTGTAAACATTGGAGTTAAATGCGGTCATCTCAGGGAGGAGGAAAAAAACTGGCTTTGGCTAATCTTTGAAATTCTGAAGTTATTTAAAAACGAATTCACGAAATATTTATAATACTCGTGTATTACATCTAATAGCATCGGAAATTATAAAAAAAATTAGGTTTTACTTGTAAACATTGGAGTTAAATGCGGTCATCTCAGGGAGGAGGAAAAAAACTGGCTTTGGCTAATCTTTGAAATTCTGAAGTTATTTGAAAACGAATTCACGAAATATTTCTAACACTCGTGTATTACATCTAATAGCATCTGAATTTACAAAAAAATTTAACATTTTATTATAAACATAGGAGTTAAATTCGGTCATCTCAGGGAGGAGGAAAAAAACTGGCTTTGGCTAATCTTTGAAATTCTGAAGTTATTTGAAAACGAATTCACGAAATATTTCTAACACTCGTGTATTACATCTAATTGCATCGGAAATTATAAAAAAAATTAGGTTTTACTCGTAAACATAGGAGTTAAATGCGGTCATCTCAGGGAGGAGGAAAAAAACTGGCTTTGGCTAATCTTTGAAATTCTGAAGTTATTTAAAAACGAATTCACGAAATATTTATAATACTCGTGTATTACATCTAATAGCATCGGAAATTATAAAAAAAATTAGGTTTTACTTGTAAACATTGGAGTTAAATGCGGTCATCTCAGGGAGGAGGAAAAAAACTGGCTTTGGCTAATCTTTGAAATTTTGAAGTTATTTGAAAACGAATTCACGAAATATTTCTAACACTCGTGTATTACATCTAATAGCATCGTAAATTATAAAAAAAATTAGGTTTTATTTGTAAACATAGGAGTTAAATGCGGTCATCTCAGGGAGGAGGAAAAAAACTGGCTTCGGCTAATCTTTGAAATTCTGAAGTTATTTGAAAACGAATTCACGAAATATTTATAATACTCGTGTATTACATCTAATAGCATCGGAAATTATAAAAAAAATTAGGTTTTACTTGTAAACATTGGAGTTAAATGCGGTCATCTCAGGGAGGAGGAAAAAAACTGGCTTCGGCTAATCTTTGAAATTCTGAAGTTATTTGAAAACGAATTCACGAAATATTTATAATACTCGTGTATTACATCTAATAGCATCGGAAATTATAAAAAAAATTAGGTTTTACTTGTAAACATTGGAGTTAAATGCGGTCATCTCAGGGAGGAGGAAAAAAACTGGCTTTGGCTAATCTTTGAAATTCTGAAGTTATTTGAAAACGAATTCACGAAATATTTCTAACACTCGTGTATTACATCTAATAGCATCGGAAATTATAAAAAAAATTAGGTTTTACTTGTAAACATAGGAGTTAAATGCGGTCATCTCAGGGAGGAGGAAAAAAACTGGCTTTGGCTAATCTTTGAAATTCTGAAATTATTTAAAAACGAATTCACGAAATATTTATAATACTCGTGTATCATACTTATTTGCATCTGAATTTACAAAAAAATTTAACATTTTATTGTAAACATAGGAGTTAAATTCGGTCATCTCTGGGAGGAGGAAAAAAACTGGCTTTGGCTAATCTTTGAAATTCTGAAGTTATTTGAAAACGAATTCACGAAATATTTCTAACACTCGTGTATTACATCTAATAGCATCGGAAATTATAAAAAAAATTAGGTTTTACTTGTAAACATAGGAGTTAAATGCGGTCATCTCAGGGAGGAGGAAAAAAACTGGCTTTGGCTAATCTTTGAAATTCTGAAGTTATTTGAAAACGAATTCACGAAATATTTCTAACACTCGTGTATTACATCTAATAGCATCGTAAATTATAAAAAAAATTAGGTTTTATTTGTAAACATAGGAGTTAAATGCGGTCATCTCAGGGAGGAGGAAAAAAACTGGCTTTGGCTAATCTTTGAAATTCTGAAGTTATTTAAAAACGAATTCACAAAATATTTATAATACTCGTGTATTACATCTAATAGCATCGGAAATTATAAAAAAAATTAGGTTTTACTTGTAAACATTGGAGTTAAATGCGGTCATCTCAGGGAGGAGGAAAAAAACTGGCTTTGGCTAATCTTTGAAATTCTGAAGTTATTTAAAAACGAATTCACGAAATATTTATAATACTCGTGTATTACATCTAATAGCATCGGAAATTATAAAAAAAATTAGGTTTTACTTGTAAACATTGGAGTTAAATGCGGTCATCTCAGGGAGGAGGAAAAAAACTGGCTTTGGCTAATCTTTGAAATTCTGAAGTTATTTGAAAACGAATTCACGAAATATTTCTAACACTCGTGTATTACATCTAATAGCTTCTGAATTTACAAAAAAATTTAACATTTTATTATAAACATAGGAGTTAAATTCGGTCATCTCAGGGAGGAGGAAAAAAACTGGCTTTGGCTAATCTTTGAAATTCTGAAGTTATTTGAAAACGAATTCACGAAATATTTCTAACACTCGTGTATTACATCTAATTGCATCGGAAATTATAAAAAAAATTAGGTTTTACTCGTAAACATAGGAGTTAAATGCGGTCATCTCAGGGAGGAGGAAAAAAACTGGCTTTGGCTAATCTTTGAAATTCTGAAGTTATTTAAAAACGAATTCACGAAATATTTATAATACTCGTGTATTACATCTAATAGCATCGGAAATTATAAAAAAAATTAGGTTTTACTTGTAAACATTGGAGTTAAATGCGGTCATCTCAGGGAGGAGGAAAAAAACTGGCTTTGGCTAATCTTTGAAATTTTGAAGTTATTTGAAAACGAATTCACGAAATATTTCTAACACTCGTGTATTACATCTAATAGCATCGTAAATTATAAAAAAAATTAGGTTTTATTTGTAAACATAGGAGTTAAATGCGGTCATCTCAGGGAGGAGGAAAAAAACTGGCTTCGGCTAATCTTTGAAATTCTGAAGTTATTTGAAAACGAATTCACGAAATATTTATAATACTCGTGTATTACATCTAATAGCATCGGAAATTATAAAAAAAATTAGGTTTTACTTGTAAACATTGGAGTTAAATGCGGTCATCTCAGGGAGGAGGAAAAAAACTGGCTTTGGCTAATCTTTGAAATTCTGAAGTTATTTGAAAACGAATTCACGAAATATTTCTAACACTCGTGTATTACATCTAATAGCATCTGAATTTACAAAAAAATTTAACATTTTATTATAAACATAGGAGTTAAATTCGGTCATCTCAGGGAGGAGGAAAAAAACTGGCTTTGGCTAATCTTTGAAATTCTGAAGTTATTTGAAAACGAATTCACGAAATATTTCTAACACTCGTGTATCACACTTATTTGCATCTGAATTTACAAAAAAATTTAACATTTTATTGTAAACATAGGAGTTAAATTCGGTCATCTCTGGGAGGAGGAAAAAAACTGGCTTTGGCTAATCTTTGAAATTCTGAAGTTATTTAAAAACGAATTCACGAAATATTTATAATACTCGTGTATCACACTTATTTGCATCTGAATTTACAAAAAAATTTAACATTTTATTGTAAACATAGGAGTTAAATTCGGTCATCTCTGGGAGGAGGAAAAAAACTGGCTTTGGCTAATCTTTGAAATTCTGAAGTTATTTAAAAACGAATTCACGAAATATTTATAATACTCGTGTATCACACTTATTTGCATATGAATTTACAAAAAAATTTAACATTTTATTATAAACATAGGAGTTAAATGCGGTCATCTCAGGGAGGAGGAAAAAAACTGGCTTTGGCTAATCTTTGAAATTCTGAAGTTATTTAAAAACGAATTCACGAAATATTTATAATACTCGTGTATTACATCTAATAGCATCGGAAATTATAAAAAAAATTATGTTTTATTTTTAAACATTGGAGTTAAATGCGGTCATCTCAGGGAGGAGGAAAAAAACTGGCTTTGGCTAATCTTTGAAATTCTGAAGTTATTTAAAAACGAATTCACGAAATATTTATAATACTCGTGTATTACATCTAATAGCATCGGAAATTATAAAAAAAATTAGGTTTTACTTGTAAACATTGGAGTTAAATGCGGTCATCTCAGGGAGGAGGAAAAAAACTGGCTTTGGCTAATCTTTGAAATTCTGAAGTTATTTGAAAACGAATTTACGAAATATTTCTAACACTCGTGTATTACATCTAATAGCATCGGAAATTATAAAAAAAATTAGGTTTTATTTGTAAACATAGGAGTTAAATGCGGTCATCTCAGGGAGGAGGAAAAAAACTGGCTTTGGCTAATCTTTGAAATTCTGAAGTTATTTAAAAACGAATTCACGAAATATTTATAATACTCGTGTATTACATCTAATAGCATCGGAAATTATAAAAAAAATTAGGTTTTACTTGTAAACATTGGAGTTAAATGCGGTCATCTCAGGGAGGAGGAAAAAAACTGGCTTTGGCTAATCTTTGAAATTCTGAAGTTATTTGAAAACGAATTCACGAAATATTTCTAACACTCGTGTATTACATCTAATAGCATCGGAAATTATAAAAAAAATTAGGTTTTACTTGTAAACATAGGAGTTAAATGCGGTCATCTCAGGGAGGAGGAAAAAAACTGGCTTTGGCTAATCTTTGAAATTCTGAAGTTATTTGAAAACGAATTCACGAAATATTTCTAACACTCGTGTATTACATCTAATAGCATCTGAATTTACAAAAAAATTTAACATTTTATTATAAACATAGGAGTTAAATTCGGTCATCTCAGGGAGGAGGAAAAAAACTGGCTTTGGCTAATCTTTGAAATTCTGAAGTTATTTGAAAACGAATTCACGAAATATTTCTAACACTCGTGTATTACATCTAATTGCATCGGAAATTATAAAAAAAATTAGGTTTTACTCGTAAACATAGGAGTTAAATGCGGTCATCTCAGGGAGGAGGAAAAAAACTGGCTTTGGCTAATCTTTGAAATTCTGAAGTTATTTAAAAACGAATTCACGAAATATTTATAATACTCGTGTATTACATCTAATAGCATCGGAAATTATAAAAAAAATTAGGTTTTACTTGTAAACATTGGAGTTAAATGCGGTCATCTCAGGGAGGAGGAAAAAAACTGGCTTTGGCTAATCTTTGAAATTTTGAAGTTATTTGAAAACGAATTCACGAAATATTTCTAACACTCGTGTATTACATCTAATAGCATCGTAAATTATAAAAAAAATTAGGTTTTATTTGTAAACATAGGAGTTAAATGCGGTCATCTCAGGGAGGAGGAAAAAAACTGGCTTCGGCTAATCTTTGAAATTCTGAAGTTATTTGAAAACGAATTCACGAAATATTTATAATACTCGTGTATCACACTTATTTGCATATGAATTTACAAAAAAATTTAACATTTTATTATAAACATAGGAGTTAAATGCGGTCATCTCAGGGAGGAGGAAAAAAACTGGCTTTGGCTAATCTTTGAAATTCTGAAGTTATTCAAAAACGAATTCACGAAATATTTATAATACTCGTGTATTACATCTAATAGCATCGGAAATTATAAAAAAAATTATGTTTTATTTTTAAACATTGGAGTTAAATGCGGTCATCTCAGGGAGGAGGAAAAAAACTGGCTTTGGCTAATCTTTGAAATTCTGAAGTTATTTAAAAACGAATTCACGAAATATTTATAATACTCGTGTATTACATCTAATAGCATCGGAAATTATAAAAAAAATTAGGTTTTACTTGTAAACATTGGAGTTAAATGCGGTCATCTCAGGGAGGAGGAAAAAAACTGGCTTTGGCTAATCTTTGAAATTCTGAAGTTATTTGAAAACGAATTTACGAAATATTTCTAACACTCGTGTATTACATCTAATAGCATCGGAAATTATAAAAAAAATTAGGTTTTATTTGTAAACATAGGAGTTAAATGCGGTCATCTCAGGGAGGAGGAAAAAAACTGGCTTTGGCTAATCTTTGAAATTCTGAAGTTATTTAAAAACGAATTCACGAAATATTTATAATACTCGTGTATTACATCTAATAGCATCGGAAATTATAAAAAAAATTAGGTTTTACTTGTAAACATTGGAGTTAAATGCGGTCATCTCAGGGAGGAGGAAAAAAACTGGCTTTGGCTAATCTTTGAAATTCTGAAGTTATTTGAAAACGAATTCACGAAATATTTCTAACACTCGTGTATTACATCTAATAGCATCGGAAATTATAAAAAAAATTAGGTTTTACTTGTAAACATAGGAGTTAAATGCGGTCATCTCAGGGAGGAGGAAAAAAACTGGCTTTGGCTAATCTTTGAAATTCTGAAGTTATTTAAAAACGAATTCACGAAATATTTATAATACTCGTGTATTACATCTAATAGCATCGGAAATTATAAAAAAAATTAGGTTTTACTTGTAAACATTGGAGTTAAATGCGGTCATCTCAGGGAGGAGGAAAAAAACTGGCTTTGGCTAATCTTTGAAATTCTGAAGTTATTTGAAAACGAATTCACGAAATATTTCTAACACTCGTGTATTACATCTAATTGCATCGGAAATTATAAAAAAAATTAGGTTTTACTCGTAAACATAGGAGTTAAATGCGGTCATCTCAGGGAGGAGGAAAAAAACTGGCTTTGGCTAATCTTTGAAATTCTGAAGTTATTTAAAAACGAATTCACGAAATATTTATAATACTCGTGTATTACATCTAATAGCATCGGAAATTATAAAAAAAATTAGGTTTTACTTGTAAACATTGGAGTTAAATGCGGTCATCTCAGGGAGGAGGAAAAAAACTGGCTTTGGCTAATCTTTGAAATTTTGAAGTTATTTGAAAACGAATTCACGAAATATTTCTAACACTCGTGTATTACATCTAATAGCATCGTAAATTATAAAAAAAATTAGGTTTTATTTGTAAACATAGGAGTTAAATGCGGTCATCTCAGGGAGGAGGAAAAAAACTGGCTTCGGCAAATCTTTGAAATTCTGAAGTTATTTGAAAACGAATTCACGAAATATTTATAATACTCGTGTATTACATCTAATAGCATCGGAAATTATAAAAAAAATTAGGTTTTACTTGTAAACATTGGAGTTAAATGCGGTCATCTCAGGGAGGAGGAAAAAAACTGGCTTTGGCTAATCTTTGAAATTCTGAAGTTATTTGAAAACGAATTCACGAAATATTTCTAACACTCGTGTATTACATCTAATAGCATCGGAAATTATAAAAAAAATTAGGTTTTACTTGTAAACATAGGAGTTAAATGCGGTCATCTCAGGGAGGAGGAAAAAAACTGGCTTTGGCTAATCTTTGAAATTCTGAAGTTATTTAAAAACGAATTCACGAAATATTTATAATACTCGTGTATTACATCTAATAGCATCGGAAATTATAAAAAAAATTAGGTTTTACTTGTAAACATTGGAGTTAAATGCGGTCATCTCAGGGAGGAGGAAAAAAACTGGCTTTGGCTAATCTTTGAAATTTTGAAGTTATTTGAAAACGAATTCACGAAATATTTCTAACACTCGTGTATTACATCTAATAGCATCGTAAATTATAAAAAAAATTAGGTTTTATTTGTAAACATAGGAGTTAAATGCGGTCATCTCAGGGAGGAGGAAAAAAACTGGCTTCGGCTAATCTTTGAAATTCTGAAGTTATTTGAAAACGAATTCACGAAATATTTATAATACTCGTGTATTACATCTAATAGCATCGGAAATTATAAAAAAAATTAGGTTTTACTTGTAAACATTGGAGTTAAATGCGGTCATCTCAGGGAGGAGGAAAAAAACTGGCTTTGGCTAATCTTTGAAATTCTGAAGTTATTTGAAAACGAATTCACGAAATATTTCTAACACTCGTGTATTACATCTAATAGCATCTGAATTTACAAAAAAATTTAACATTTTATTATAAACATAGGAGTTAAATTCGGTCATCTCAGGGAGGAGGAAAAAAACTGGCTTTGGCTAATCTTTGAAATTCTGAAGTTATTTGAAAACGAATTCACGAAATATTTCTAACACTCGTGTATCACACTTATTTGCATCTGAATTTACAAAAAAATTTAACATTTTATTGTAAACATAGGAGTTAAATTCGGTCATCTCTGGGAGGAGGAAAAAAACTGGCTTTGGCTAATCTTTGAAATTCTGAAGTTATTTAAAAACGAATTCACGAAATATTTATAATACTCGTGTATCACACTTATTTGCATCTGAATTTACAAAAAAATTTAACATTTTATTGTAAACATAGGAGTTAAATTCGGTCATCTCTGGGAGGAGGAAAAAAACTGGCTTTGGCTAATCTTTGAAATTCTGAAGTTATTTAAAAACGAATTCACGAAATATTTATAATACTCGTGTATCACACTTATTTGCATATGAATTTACAAAAAAATTTAACATTTTATTATAAACATAGGAGTTAAATGCGGTCATCTCAGGGAGGAGGAAAAAAACTGGCTTTGGCTAATCTTTGAAATTCTGAAGTTATTTAAAAACGAATTCACGAAATATTTATAATACTCGTGTATTACATCTAATAGCATCGGAAATTATAAAAAAAATTATGTTTTATTTTTAAACATTGGAGTTAAATGCGGTCATCTCAGGGAGGAGGAAAAAAACTGGCTTTGGCTAATCTTTGAAATTCTGAAGTTATTTGAAAACGAATTCACGAAATATTTCTAAAACTCGTGTATTACATCTAATAGCATCGGAAATTATAAAAAAAATTAGGTTTTATTTGTAAACATAGGAGTTAAATGCGGTCATCTCAGGGAGGAGGAAAAAAACTGGCTTTGGCTAATCTTTGAAATTCTGAAGTTATTTAAAAACGAATTCACGAAATATTTATAATACTCGTGTATTACATCTAATAGCATCGGAAATTATAAAAAAAATTAGGTTTTACTTGTAAACATTGGAGTTAAATGCGGTCATCTCAGGGAGGAGGAAAAAAACTGGCTTTGGCTAATCTTTGAAATTCTGAAGTTATTTGAAAACAAATTCACGAAATATTTATAATACTCGTGTATCACACTTATTTGCATCTGAATTTACAAAAAAATTTAACATTTTATTGTAAACATAGGAGTTAAATTCGGTCATCTCTGGGAGGAGGAAAAAAACTGGCTTTGGCTAATCTTTGAAATTCTGAAGTTATTTAAAAACGAATTCACGAAATATTTATAATACTCGTGTATTACATCTAATAGCATCGGAAATTATAAAAAAAATTAGGTTTTACTTGTAAACATTGGAGTTAAATGCGGTCATCTCAGGGAGGAGGAAAAAAACTGGCTTTGGCTAATCTTTGAAATTCTGAAGTTATTTGAAAACGAATTCACGAAATATTTCTAACACTCGTGTATTACATCTAATAGCATCTGAATTTACAAAAAAATTTAACATTTTATTATAAACATAGGAGTTAAATGCGGTCATCTCAGGGAGGAGGAAAAAAACTGGCTTTGGCTAATCTTTGAAATTCTGAAGTTATTTGAAAACGAATTTACGAAATATTTCTAACACTCGTGTATTACATCTAATAGCATCGGAAATTATAAAAAAAATTAGGTTTTACTTGTAAACATAGGAGTTAAATGCGGTCATCTCAGGGAGGAGGAAAAAAACTGGCTTTGGCTAATCTTTGAAATTCTGAAGTTATTTAAAAACGAATTCACGAAATATTTATAATACTCGTGTATTACATCTAATAGCATCGGAAATTATAAAAAAAATTAGGTTTTACTTGTAAACATTGGAGTTAAATGCGGTCATCTCAGGGAGGAGGAAAAAAACTGGCTTTGGCTAATCTTTGAAATTCTGAAGTTATTTGAAAACGAATTCACGAAATATTTCTAACACTCGTGTATTACATCTAATAGCATCGGAAATTATAAAAAAAATTAGGTTTTACTCGTAAACATAGGAGTTAAATGCGGTCATCTCAGGGAGGAGGAAAAAAACTGGCTTTGGCTAATCTTTGAAATTCTGAAGTTATTTAAAAACGAATTCACGAAATATTTATAATACTCGTGTATTACATCTAATAGCATCGGAAATTATAAAAAAAATTAGGTTTTACTTGTAAACATTGGAGTTAAATGCGGTCATCTCAGGGAGGAGGAAAAAAACTGGCTTTGGCTAATCTTTGAAATTCTGAAGTTATTTGAAAACGAATTCACGAAATATTTCTAACACTCGTGTATTACATCTAATAGCATCTGAATTTACAAAAAAATTTAACATTTTATTATAAACATAGGAGTTAAATGCGGTCATCTCAGGGAGGAGGAAAAAAACTGGCTTTGGCTAATCTTTGAAATTCTGAAGTTATTTGAAAACGAATTTACGAAATATTTCTAACACTCGTGTATTACATCTAATAGCATCGGAAATTATAAAAAAAATTAGGTTTTACTTGTAAACATAGGAGTTAAATGCGGTCATCTCAGGGAGGAGGAAAAAAACTGGCTTTGGCTAATCTTTGAAATTCTGAAGTTATTTAAAAACGAATTCACGAAATATTTATAATACTCGTGTATTACATCTAATAGCATCGGAAATTATAAAAAAAATTAGGTTTTACTTGTAAACATTGGAGTTAAATGCGGTCATCTCAGGGAGGAGGAAAAAAACTGGCTTTGGCTAATCTTTGAAATTCTGAAGTTATTTGAAAACGAATTTACGAAATATTTCTAACACTCGTGTATTACATCTAATAGCATCAGAAATTATAAAAAAAATTAGGTTTTATTTGTAAACATAGGAGTTAAATGCGGTCATCTCAGGGAGGAGGAAAAAAACTGGCTTTGGCTAATCTTTGAAATTCTGAAGTTATTTAAAAACGAATTCACGAAATATTTATAATACTCGTGTATTACATCTAATAGCATCGGAAATTATAAAAAAAATTAGGTTTTACTTGTAAACATTGGAGTTAAATGCGGTCATCTCAGGGAGGAGGAAAAAAACTGGCTTTGGCTAATCTTTGAAATTCTGAAGTTATTTGAAAACGAATTCACGAAATATTTCTAACACTCGTGTATTACATCTAATAGCATCGGAAATTATAAAAAAAATTAGGTTTTACTCGTAAACATAGGAGTTAAATGCGGTCATCTCAGGGAGGAGGAAAAAAACTGGCTTTGGCTAATCTTTGAAATTCTGAAGTTATTTGAAAACGAATTCACGAAATATTTCTAACACTCGTGTATTACATCTAATAGCATCTGAATTTACAAAAAAATTTAACATTTTATTATAAACATAGGAGTTAAATGCGGTCATCTCAGGGAGGAGGAAAAAAACTGGCTTTGGCTAATCTTTGAAATTCTGAAGTTATTTAAAAACGAATTCACGAAATATTTATAATACTCGTGTATTACATCTAATAGCATCGGAAATTATAAAAAAAATTAGGTTTTACTTGTAAACATTGGAGTTAAATGCGGTCATCTCAGGGAGGAGGAAAAAAACTGGCTTTGGCTAATCTTTGAAATTCTGAAGTTATTTGAAAACGAATTTACGAAATATTTCTAACACTTGTGTATTACATCTAATAGCATCGGAAATTATAAAAAAAATTAGGTTTTATTTGTAAACATAGGAGTTAAATGCGGTCATCTCAGGGAGGAGGAAAAAAACTGGCTTTGGCTAATCTTTGAAATTCTGAAGTTATTTAAAAACGAATTCACGAAATATTTATAATACTCGTGTATTACATCTAATAGCATCGGAAATTATAAAAAAAATTAGGTTTTACTTGTAAACATTGGAGTTAAATGCGGTCATCTCAGGGAGGAGGAAAAAAACTGGCTTTGGCTAATCTTTGAAATTCTGAAGTTATTTGAAAACGAATTCACGAAATATTTCTAACACTCGTGTATTACATCTAATAGCATCGGAAATTATAAAAAAAATTAGGTTTTACTTGTAAACATAGGAGTTAAATGCGGTCATCTCAGGGAGGAGGAAAAAAACTGGCTTTGGCTAATCTTTGAAATTCTGAAGTTATTTGAAAACGAATTCACGAAATATTTCTAACACTCGTGTATTACATCTAATAGCATCGTAAATTATAAAAAAAATTAGGTTTTATTTGTAAACATAGGAGTTAAATGCGGTCATCTCAGGGAGGAGGAAAAAAACTGGCTTTGGCTAATCTTTGAAATTCTGAAGTTATTTAAAAACGAATTCACAAAATATTTATAATACTCGTGTATTACATCTAATAGCATCGGAAATTATAAAAAAAATTAGGTTTTACTTGTAAACATTGGAGTTAAATGCGGTCATCTCAGGGAGGAGGAAAAAAACTGGCTTTGGCTAATCTTTGAAATTCTGAAGTTATTTGAAAACGAATTCACGAAATATTTCTAACACTCGTGTATCACACTTATTTGCATCTGAATTTACAAAAAAATTTGACATTTTATTGTAAACATAGGAGTTAAATTCGGTCATCTCTGGGAGGAGGAAAAAAACTGGCTTTGGCTAATCTTTGAAATTCTGAAGTTATTTAAAAACGAATTCACGAAATATTTATAATACTCGTGTATCACACTTATTTGCATCTGAATTTACAAAAAAATTTAACATTTTATTGTAAACATAGGAGTTAAATTCGGTCATCTCTGGGAGGAGGAAAAAAACTGGCTTTGGCTAATCTTTGAAATTCTGAAGTTATTTAAAAACGAATTCACGAAATATTTATAATACTCGTGTATCACACTTATTTGCATCTGAATTTACAAAAAAATTTAACATTTTATTGTAAACATAGGAGTTAAATTCGGTCATCTCTGGGAGGAGGAAAAAAACTGGCTTTGGCTAATCTTTGAAATTCTGAAGTTATTTAAAAACGAATTCACGAAATATTTATAATACTCGTGTATCACACTTATTTGCATATGAATTTACAAAAAAATTTAACATTTTATTATAAACATAGGAGTTAAATGCGGTCATCTCAGGGAGGAGGAAAAAAACTGGCTTTGGCTAATCTTTGAAATTCTGAAGTTATTTAAAAACGAATTCACGAAATATTTATAATACTCGTGTATTACATCTAATAGCATCGGAAATTATAAAAAAAATTATGTTTTATTTTTAAACATTGGAGTTAAATGCGGTCATCTCAGGGAGGAGGAAAAAAACTGGCTTTGGCTAATCTTTGAAATTCTGAAGTTATTTGAAAACGAATTCACGAAATATTTCTAAAACTCGTGTATTACATCTAATAGCATCGGAAATTATAAAAAAAATTAGGTTTTATTTGTAAACATAGGAGTTAAATGCGGTCATCTCAGGGAGGAGGAAAAAAACTGGCTTTGGCTAATCTTTGAAATTCTGAAGTTATTTAAAAACGAATTCACGAAATATTTATAATACTCGTGTATTACATCTAATAGCATCGGAAATTATAAAAAAAATTAGGTTTTACTTGTAAACATTGGAGTTAAATGCGGTCATCTCAGGGAGGAGGAAAAAAACTGGCTTTGGCTAATCTTTGAAATTCTGAAGTTATTTGAAAACGAATTCACAAAATATTTCTAACACTCGTGTATTACATCTAATAGCATCTGAATTTACAAAAAAATTTAACATTTTATTATAAACATAGGAGTTAAATGCGGTCATCTCAGGGAGGAGGAAAAAAACTGGCTTTGGCTAATCTTTGAAATTCTGAAGTTATTTAAAAACGAATTCACGAAATATTTATAATACTCGTGTAACACACTTATTGGCATCTGAATTTACAAAAAAATTTAACATTTTATTGTAAACATAGGAGTAAAATTCGGTCATCTCAGGGAGGAGGAAAAAAACTGGCTTTGGCTAATCTTTGAAATTCTGAAGTTATTTAAAAACGAATTCACGAAATATTTCTAACACTCGTGTATTACATCTAATAGCATCGGAAATTATAAAAAAAATTAGGTTTTATTTGTAAACATAGGAGTTAAATGCGGTCATCTCAGGGAGGAGGAAAAAAACTGGCTTTGGCTAATCTTTGAAATTCTGAAGTTATTTGAAAACGAATTCACGAAATATTTCTAACACTCGTGTATTACATCTAATAGCATCTGAATTTACAAAAAAATTTAACATTTTATTATAAACATAGGAGTTAAATGCGGTCATCTCAGGGAGGAGGAAAAAAACTGGCTTTGGCTAATCTTTGAAATTCTGAAGTTATTTGAAAACGAATTTACGAAATATTTCTAACACTCGTGTATTACATCTAATAGCATCGGAAATTATAAAAAAAATTAGGTTTTACTTGTAAACATAGGAGTTAAATGCGGTCATCTCAGGGAGGAGGAAAAAAACTGGCTTTGGCTAATCTTTGAAATTCTGAAGTTATTTAAAAACGAATTCACGAAATATTTATAATACTCGTGTATCACACTTATTTGCATCTGAATTTACAAAAAAATTTAACATTTTATTGTAAACATAGGAGTTAAATTCGGTCATCTCTGGGAGGAGGAAAAAAACTGGCTTTGGCTAATCTTTGAAATTCTGAAGTTATTTAAAAACGAATTCACGAAATATTTATAATACTCGTGTATCACACTTATTTGCATATGAATTTACAAAAAAATTTAACATTTTATTATAAACATAGGAGTTAAATGCGGTCATCTCAGGGAGGAGGAAAAAAACTGGCTTTGGCTAATCTTTGAAATTCTGAAGTTATTTAAAAACGAATTCACGAAATATTTATAATACTCGTGTATTACATCTAATAGCATCGGAAATTATAAAAAAAATTAGGTTTTATTTGTAAACATTGGAGTTAAATGCGGTCATCTCAGGGAGGAGGAAAAAAACTGGCTTTGGCTAATCTTTGAAATTCTGAAGTTATTTGAAAACGAATTCACGAAATATTTCTAAAACTCGTGTATTACGTCTAATAGCATCGGAAATTATAAAAAAAATTAGGTTTTATTTGTAAACATAGGAGTTAAATGCGGTCATCTCAGGGAGGAGGAAAAAAACTGGCTTTGGCTAATCTTTGAAATTCTGAAGTTATTTAAAAACGAATTCACGAAATATTTATAATACTCGTGTATCACACTTATTTGCATCTGAATTTACAAAAAAATTTAACATTTTATTGTAAACATAGGAGTTAAATTCGGTCATCTCTGGGAGGAGGAAAAAAACTGGCTTTGGCTAATCTTTGAAATTCTGAAGTTATTTAAAAACGAATTCACGAAATATTTATAATACTCGTGTATCACACTTATTTGCATATGAATTTACAAAAAAATTTAACATTTTATTATAAACATAGGAGTTAAATGCGGTCATCTCAGGGAGGAGGAAAAAAACTGGCTTTGGCTAATCTTTGAAATTCTGAAGTTATTTAAAAACGAATTCACGAAATATTTATAATACTCGTGTATCACACTTATTTGCATATGAATTTACAAAAAAATTTAACATTTTATTATAAACATAGGAGTTAAATGCGGTCATCTCAGGGAGGAGGAAAAAAACTGGCTTTGGCTAATCTTTGAAATTCTGAAGTTATTTAAAAACGAATTCACGAAATATTTATAATACTCGTGTATTACATCTAATAGCATCGGAAATTATAAAAAAAATTAGGTTTTATTTGTAAACATTGGAGTTAAATGCGGTCATCTCAGGGAGGAGGAAAAAAACTGGCTTTGGCTAATCTTTGAAATTCTGAAGTTATTTGAAAACGAATTCACGAAATATTTCTAAAACTCGTGTATTACGTCTAATAGCATCGGAAATTATAAAAAAAATTAGGTTTTATTTGTAAACATAGGAGTTAAATGCGGTCATCTCAGGGAGGAGGAAAAAAACTGGCTTTGGCTAATCTTTGAAATTCTGAAGTTATTTAAAAACGAATTCACGAAATATTTATAATACTCGTGTATCACACTTATTTGCATCTGAATTTACAAAAAAATTTAACATTTTATTGTAAACATAGGAGTTAAATTCGGTCATCTCTGGGAGGAGGAAAAAAACTGGCTTTGGCTAATCTTTGAAATTCTGAAGTTATTTAAAAACGAATTCACGAAATATTTATAATACTCGTGTATCACACTTATTTGCATATGAATTTACAAAAAAATTTAACATTTTATTATAAACATAGGAGTTAAATGCGGTCATCTCAGGGAGGAGGAAAAAAACTGGCTTTGGCTAATCTTTGAAATTCTGAAGTTATTTAAAAACGAATTCACGAAATATTTATAATACTCGTGTATCACACTTATTTGCATATGAATTTACAAAAAAATTTAACATTTTATTATAAACATAGGAGATAAATGCGGTCATCTCAGGGAGGAGGAAAAAAACTGGCTTTGGCTAATCTTTGAAATTCTGAAGTTATTTAAAAACGAATTCACGAAATATTTATAATACTCGTGTATTACATCTAATAGCATCGGAAATTATAAAAAAAATTAGGTTTTATTTGTAAACATTGGAGTTAAATGCGGTCATCTCAGGGAGGAGGAAAAAAACTGGCTTTGGCTAATCTTTGAAATTCTGAAGTTATTTGAAAACGAATTCACGAAATATTTCTAAAACTCGTGTATTACGTCTAATAGCATCGGAAATTATAAAAAAAATTAGGTTTTATTTGTAAACATAGGAGTTAAATGCGGTCATCTCAGGGAGGAGGAAAAAAACTGGCTTTGGCTAATCTTTGAAATTCTGAAGTTATTTAAAAACGAATTCACGAAATATTTATAATACTCGTGTATCACACTTATTTGCATATGAATTTACAAAAAAATTTAACATTTTATTATAAACATAGGAGTTAAATGCGGTCATCTCAGGGAGGAGGAAAAAAACTGGCTTTGGCTAATCTTTGAAATTCTGAAGTTATTTGAAAACGAATTTACGAAATATTTCTAACACTCGTGTATTACATCTAATAGCATCTGAATTTACAAAAAAATTTAACATTTTATTATAAACATAGGAGTTAAATGCGGTCATCTCAGGGAGGAGGAAAAAAACTGGCTTTGGCTAATCTTTGAAATTCTGAAGTTATTTGAAAACGAATTTACGAAATATTTCTAACACTCGTGTATTACATCTAATAGCATCGGAAATTATAAAAAAAATTAGGTTTTATTTGTAAACATAGGAGTTAAATGCGGTCATCTCAGGGAGGAGGAAAAAAACTGGCTTTGGCTAATCTTTGAAATTCTGAAGTTATTTAAAAACGAATTCACGAAATATTTATAATACTCGTGTAACACACTTATTGGCATCTGAATTTACAAAAAAATTTAACATTTTATTGTAAACATAGGAGTAAAATTCGGTCATCTCAGGGAGGAGGAAAAAAACTGGCTTTGGCTAATCTTTGAAATTCTGAAGTTATTTAAAAACGAATTCACGAAATATTTCTAACACTCGTGTATTACATCTAATAGCATCGGAAATTATAAAAAAAAATAGGTTTTATTTGTAAACATAGGAGTTAAATGCGGTCATCTCAGGGAGGAGGAAAAAAACTGGCTTTGGCTAATCTTTGAAATTCTGAAGTTATTTGAAAACGAATTCACGAAATATTTCTAACACTCGTGTATTACATCTAATAGCATCTGAATTTACAAAAAAATTTAACATTTTATTATAAACATAGGAGTTAAATGCGGTCATCTCAGGGAGGAGGAAAACAACTGGCTTTGGCTAATCTTTGAAATTCTGAAGTTATTTGAAAACGAATTTACGAAATATTTCTAACACTCGTGTATTACATCTAATAGCATCGGAAATTATAAAAAAAATTAGGTTTTACTTGTAAACATAGGAGTTAAATGCGGTCATCTCAGGGAGGAGGAAAAAAACTGGCTTTGGCTAATCTTTGAAATTCTGAAGTTATTTAAAAACGAATTCACGAAATATTTATAATACTCGTGTATCACACTTATTTGCATCTGAATTTACAAAAAAATTTAACATTTTATTGTAAACATAGGAGTTAAATTCGGTCATCTCTGGGAGGAGGAAAAAAACTGGCTTTGGCTAATCTTTGAAATTCTGAAGTTATTTAAAAACGAATTCACGAAATATTTATAATACTCGTGTATCACACTTATTTGCATATGAATTTACAAAAAAATTTAACATTTTATTATAAACATAGGAGTTAAATGCGGTCATCTCAGGGAGGAGGAAAAAAACTGGCTTTGGCTAATCTTTGAAATTCTGAAGTTATTTAAAAACGAATTCACGAAATATTTATAATACTCGTGTATTACATCTAATAGCATCGGAAATTATAAAAAAAATTAGGTTTTATTTGTAAACATTGGAGTTAAATGCGGTCATCTCAGGGAGGAGGAAAAAAACTGGCTTTGGCTAATCTTTGAAATTCTGAAGTTATTTGAAAACGAATTCACGAAATATTTCTAAAACTCGTGTATTACGTCTAATAGCATCGGAAATTATAAAAAAAATTAGGTTTTATTTGTAAACATAGGAGTTAAATGCGGTCATCTCAGGGAGGAGGAAAAAAACTGGCTTTGGCTAATCTTTGAAATTCTGAAGTTATTTAAAAACGAATTCACGAAATATTTATAATACTCGTGTATCACACTTATTTGCATCTGAATTTACAAAAAAATTTAACATTTTATTGTAAACATAGGAGTTAAATTCGGTCATCTCTGGGAGGAGGAAAAAAACTGGCTTTGGCTAATCTTTGAAATTCTGAAGTTATTTAAAAACGAATTCACGAAATATTTATAATACTCGTGTATCACACTTATTTGCATATGAATTTACAAAAAAATTTAACATTTTATTATAAACATAGGAGTTAAATGCGGTCATCTCAGGGAGGAGGAAAAAAACTGGCTTTGGCTAATCTTTGAAATTCTGAAGTTATTTAAAAACGAATTCACGAAATATTTATAATACTCGTGTATCACACTTATTTGCATATGAATTTACAAAAAAATTTAACATTTTATTATAAACATAGGAGATAAATGCGGTCATCTCAGGGAGGAGGAAAAAAACTGGCTTTGGCTAATCTTTGAAATTCTGAAGTTATTTAAAAACGAATTCACGAAATATTTATAATACTCGTGTATTACATCTAATAGCATCGGAAATTATAAAAAAAATTAGGTTTTATTTGTAAACATTGGAGTTAAATGCGGTCATCTCAGGGAGGAGGAAAAAAACTGGCTTTGGCTAATCTTTGAAATTCTGAAGTTATTTGAAAACGAATTCACGAAATATTTCTAACACTCGTGTATTACGTCTAATAGCATCGGAAATTATAAAAAAAATTAGGTTTTATTTGTAAACATAGGAGTTAAATGCGGTCATCTCAGGGAGGAGGAAAAAAACTGGCTTTGGCTAATCTTTGAAATTCTGAAGTTATTTAAAAACGAATTCACGAAATATTTATAATACTCGTGTATCACACTTATTTGCATCTGAATTTACAAAAAAATTTAACATTTTATTGTAAACATAGGAGTTAAATTCGGTCATCTCTGGGAGGAGGAAAAAAACTGGCTTTGGCTAATCTTTGAAATTCTGAAGTTATTTAAAAACGAATTCACGAAATATTTATAATACTCGTGTATCACACTTATTTGCATATGAATTTACAAAAAAATTTAACATTTTATTATAAACATAGGAGTTAAATGCGGTCATCTCAGGGAGGAGGAAAAAAACTGGCTTTGGCTAATCTTTGAAATTCTGAAGTTATTTGAAAACGAATTTACGAAATATTTCTAACACTCGTGTATTACATCTAATAGCATCGGAAATTATAAAAAAAATTAGGTTTTACTTGTAAACATAGGAGTTAAATGCGGTCATCTCAGGGAGGAGGAAAAAAACTGGCTTTGGCTAATCTTTGAAATTCTGAAGTTATTTAAAAACGAATTCACGAAATATTTATAATACTCGTGTATCACACTTATTTGCATCTGAATTTACAAAAAAATTTAACATTTTATTGTAAACATAGGAGTTAAATTCGGTCATCTCTGGGAGGAGGAAAAAAACTGGCTTTGGCTAATCTTTGAAATTCTGAAGTTATTTAAAAACGAATTCACGAAATATTTATAATACTCGTGTATCACACTTATTTGCATATGAATTTACAAAAAAATTTAACATTTTATTATAAACATAGGAGTTAAATGCGGTCATCTCAGGGAGGAGGAAAAAAACTGGCTTTGGCTAATCTTTGAAATTCTGAAGTTATTTGAAAACGAATTCACAAAATATTTCTAACACTCGTGTATTACATCTAATAGCATATGAATTTACAAAAAAATTTAACATTTTATTATAAACATAGGAGTTAAATGCGGTCATCTCAGGGAGGAGGAAAAAAACTGGCTTTGGCTAATCTTTGAAATTCTGAAGTTATTTGAAAACGAATTTACGAAATATTTCTAACACTCGTGTATTACATCTAATAGCATCGGAAATTATAAAAAAAATTAGGTTTTATTTGTAAACATAGGAGTTAAATGCGGTCATCTCAGGGAGGAGGAAAAAAACTGGCTTTGGCTAATCTTTGAAATTCTGAAGTTATTTAAAAACGAATTCACGAAATATTTATAATACTCGTGTAACACACTTATTGGCATCTGAATTTACAAAAAAATTTAACATTTTATTGTAAACATAGGAGTAAAATTCGGTCATCTCAGGGAGGAGGAAAAAAACTGGCTTTGGCTAATCTTTGAAATTCTGAAGTTATTTAAAAACGAATTCACGAAATATTTCTAACACTCGTGTATTACATCTAATAGCATCGGAAATTATAAAAAAAATTAGGTTTTATTTGTAAACATAGGAGTTAAATGCGGTCATCTCAGGGAGGAGGAAAAAAACTGGCTTTGGCTAATCTTTGAAATTCTGAAGTTATTTGAAAACGAATTCACGAAATATTTCTAACACTCGTGTATTACATCTAATAGCATCTGAATTTACAAAAAAATTTAACATTTTATTATAAACATAGGAGTTAAATGCGGTCATCTCAGGGAGGAGGAAAACAACTGGCTTTGGCTAATCTTTGAAATTCTGAAGTTATTTGAAAACGAATTTACGAAATATTTCTAACACTCGTGTATTACATCTAATAGCATCGGAAATTATAAAAAAAATTAGGTTTTACTTGTAAACATAGGAGTTAAATGCGGTCATCTCAGGGAGGAGGAAAAAAACTGGCTTTGGCTAATCTTTGAAATTCTGAAGTTATTTAAAAACGAATTCACGAAATATTTATAATACTCGTGTATCACACTTATTTGCATCTGAATTTACAAAAAAATTTAACATTTTATTGTAAACATAGGAGTTAAATTCGGTCATCTCTGGGAGGAGGAAAAAAACTGGCTTTGGCTAATCTTTGAAATTCTGAAGTTATTTAAAAACGAATTCACGAAATATTTATAATACTCGTGTATCACACTTATTTGCATATGAATTTACAAAAAAATTTAACATTTTATTATAAACATAGGAGTTAAATGCGGTCATCTCAGGGAGGAGGAAAAAAACTGGCTTTGGCTAATCTTTGAAATTCTGAAGTTATTTAAAAACGAATTCACGAAATATTTATAATACTCGTGTATTACATCTAATAGCATCGGAAATTATAAAAAAAATTAGGTTTTATTTGTAAACATTGGAGTTAAATGCGGTCATCTCAGGGAGGAGGAAAAAAACTGGCTTTGGCTAATCTTTGAAATTCTGAAGTTATTTGAAAACGAATTCACGAAATATTTCTAAAACTCGTGTATTACGTCTAATAGCATCGGAAATTATAAAAAAAATTAGGTTTTATTTGTAAACATAGGAGTTAAATGCGGTCATCTCAGGGAGGAGGAAAAAAACTGGCTTTGGCTAATCTTTGAAATTCTGAAGTTATTTAAAAACGAATTCACGAAATATTTATAATACTCGTGTATCACACTTATTTGCATCTGAATTTACAAAAAAATTTAACATTTTATTGTAAACATAGGAGTTAAATTCGGTCATCTCTGGGAGGAGGAAAAAAACTGGCTTTGGCTAATCTTTGAAATTCTGAAGTTATTTAAAAACGAATTCACGAAATATTTATAATACTCGTGTATCACACTTATTTGCATATGAATTTACAAAAAAATTTAACATTTTATTATAAACATAGGAGTTAAATGCGGTCATCTCAGGGAGGAGGAAAAAAACTGGCTTTGGCTAATCTTTGAAATTCTGAAGTTATTTAAAAACGAATTCACGAAATATTTATAATACTCGTGTATCACACTTATTTGCATATGAATTTACAAAAAAATTTAACATTTTATTATAAACATAGGAGATAAATGCGGTCATCTCAGGGAGGAGGAAAAAAACTGGCTTTGGCTAATCTTTGAAATTCTGAAGTTATTTAAAAACGAATTCACGAAATATTTATAATACTCGTGTATTACATCTAATAGCATCGGAAATTATAAAAAAAATTAGGTTTTATTTGTAAACATTGGAGTTAAATGCGGTCATCTCAGGGAGGAGGAAAAAAACTGGCTTTGGCTAATCTTTGAAATTCTGAAGTTATTTGAAAACGAATTCACGAAATATTTCTAAAACTCGTGTATTACGTCTAATAGCATCGGAAATTATAAAAAAAATTAGGTTTTATTTGTAAACATAGGAGTTAAATGCGGTCATCTCAGGGAGGAGGAAAAAAACTGGCTTTGGCTAATCTTTGAAATTCTGAAGTTATTTAAAAACGAATTCACGAAATATTTATAATACTCGTGTATCACACTTATTTGCATCTGAATTTACAAAAAAATTTAACATTTTATTGTAAACATAGGAGTTAAATTCGGTCATCTCTGGGAGGAGGAAAAAAACTGGCTTTGGCTAATCTTTGAAATTCTGAAGTTATTTAAAAACGAATTCACGAAATATTTATAATACTCGTGTATCACACTTATTTGCATATGAATTTACAAAAAAATTTAACATTTTATTATAAACATAGGAGTTAAATGCGGTCATCTCAGGGAGGAGGAAAAAAACTGGCTTTGGCTAATCTTTGAAATTCTGAAGTTATTTGAAAACGAATTTACGAAATATTTCTAACACTCGTGTATTACATCTAATAGCATCGGAAATTATAAAAAAAATTAGGTTTTACTTGTAAACATAGGAGTTAAATGCGGTCATCTCAGGGAGGAGGAAAAAAACTGGCTTTGGCTAATCTTTGAAATTCTGAAGTTATTTAAAAACGAATTCACGAAATATTTATAATACTCGTGTATCACACTTATTTGCATCTGAATTTACAAAAAAATTTAACATTTTATTGTAAACATAGGAGTTAAATTCGGTCATCTCTGGGAGGAGGAAAAAAACTGGCTTTGGCTAATCTTTGAAATTCTGAAGTTATTTAAAAACGAATTCACGAAATATTTATAATACTCGTGTATCACACTTATTTGCATATGAATTTACAAAAAAATTTAACATTTTATTATAAACATAGGAGTTAAATGCGGTCATCTCAGGGAGGAGGAAAAAAACTGGCTTTGGCTAATCTTTGAAATTCTGAAGTTATTTAAAAACGAATTCACGAAATATTTATAATACTCGTGTATTACATCTAATAGCATCGGAAATTATAAAAAAAATTAGGTTTTATTTGTAAACATTGGAGTTAAATGCGGTCATCTCAGGGAGGAGGAAAAAAACTGGCTTTGGCTAATCTTTGAAATTCTGAAGTTATTTGAAAACGAATTCACGAAATATTTCTAAAACTCGTGTATTACATCTAATAGCATCGGAAATTATAAAAAAAATTAGGTTTTATTTGTAAACATAGGAGTTAAATGCGGTCATCTCAGGGAGGAGGAAAAAAACTGGCTTTGGCTAATCTTTGAAATTCTGAAGTTATTTAAAAACGAATTCACGAAATATTTATAATACTCGTGTATTACATCTAATAGCATCGGAAATTATAAAAAAAATTAGGTTTTACTTGTAAACATTGGAGTTAAATGCGGTCATCTCAGGGAGGAGGAAAAAAACTGTCTTTGGCTAATCTTTGAAATTCTGAAGTTATTTAAAAACGAATTCACGAAATATTTATAATACTCGTGTATTACATCTAATAGCATCGGAAATTATAAAAAAAATTAGGTTTTACTTGTAAACATAGGAGTTAAATGCGGTCATCTCAGGGAGGAGGAAAAAAACTGGCTTTGGCTAATCTTTGAAATTCTGAAGTTATTTGAAAACGAATTCACGAAATATTTCTAACACTCGTGTATTACATCTAATAGCATCGGAAATTATAAAAAAAATTAGGTTTTATTTGTAAACATAGGAGTTAAATGCGGTCATCTCAGGGAGGAGGAAAAAAACTGGCTTTGGCTAATCTTTGAAATTCTGAAGTTATTTAAAAACGAATTCACGAAATATTTATAATACTCGTGTATCACACTTATTTGCATCTGAATTTACAAAAAAATTTAACATTTTATTGTAAACATAGGAGTTAAATTCGGTCATCTCAGGGAGGAGGAAAAAAACTGGCTTTGGCTAATCTTTGAAATTCTGAAGTTATTTGAAAACGAATTCACAAAATATTTCTAACACTCGTGTATTACATCTAATAGCATATGAATTTACAAAAAAATTTAACATTTTATTATAAACATAGGAGTTAAATGCGGTCATCTCAGGGAGGAGGAAAAAAACTGGCTTTGGCTAATCTTTGAAATTCTGAAGTTATTTGAAAACGAATTTACGAAATATTTCTAACACTCGTGTATTACATCTAATAGCATCGGAAATTATAAAAAAAATTAGGTTTTATTTGTAAACATAGGAGTTAAATGCGGTCATCTCAGGGAGGAGGAAAAAAACTGGCTTTGGCTAATCTTTGAAATTCTGAAGTTATTTAAAAACGAATTCACGAAATATTTATAATACTCGTGTAACACACTTATTGGCATCTGAATTTACAAAAAAATTTAACATTTTATTGTAAACATAGGAGTAAAATTCGGTCATCTCAGGGAGGAGGAAAAAAACTGGCTTTGGCTAATCTTTGAAATTCTGAAGTTATTTAAAAACGAATTCACGAAATATTTCTAACACTCGTGTATTACATCTAATAGCATCGGAAATTATAAAAAAAATTAGGTTTTATTTGTAAACATAGGAGTTAAATGCGGTCATCTCAGGGAGGAGGAAAAAAACTGGCTTTGGCTAATCTTTGAAATTCTGAAGTTATTTGAAAACGAATTCACGAAATATTTCTAACACTCGTGTATTACATCTAATAGCATCTGAATTTACAAAAAAATTTAACATTTTATTATAAACATAGGAGTTAAATGCGGTCATCTCAGGGAGGAGGAAAACAACTGGCTTTGGCTAATCTTTGAAATTCTGAAGTTATTTGAAAACGAATTTACGAAATATTTCTAACACTCGTGTATTACATCTAATAGCATCGGAAATTATAAAAAAAATTAGGTTTTACTTGTAAACATAGGAGTTAAATGCGGTCATCTCAGGGAGGAGGAAAAAAACTGGCTTTGGCTAATCTTTGAAATTCTGAAGTTATTTAAAAACGAATTCACGAAATATTTATAATACTCGTGTATCACACTTATTTGCATCTGAATTTACAAAAAAATTTAACATTTTATTGTAAACATAGGAGTTAAATTCGGTCATCTCTGGGAGGAGGAAAAAAACTGGCTTTGGCTAATCTTTGAAATTCTGAAGTTATTTAAAAACGAATTCACGAAATATTTATAATACTCGTGTATCACACTTATTTGCATATGAATTTACAAAAAAATTTAACATTTTATTATAAACATAGGAGTTAAATGCGGTCATCTCAGGGAGGAGGAAAAAAACTGGCTTTGGCTAATCTTTGAAATTCTGAAGTTATTTAAAAACGAATTCACGAAATATTTATAATACTCGTGTATTACATCTAATAGCATCGGAAATTATAAAAAAAATTAGGTTTTATTTGTAAACATTGGAGTTAAATGCGGTCATCTCAGGGAGGAGGAAAAAAACTGGCTTTGGCTAATCTTTGAAATTCTGAAGTTATTTGAAAACGAATTCACGAAATATTTCTAAAACTCGTGTATTACGTCTAATAGCATCGGAAATTATAAAAAAAATTAGGTTTTATTTGTAAACATAGGAGTTAAATGCGGTCATCTCAGGGAGGAGGAAAAAAACTGGCTTTGGCTAATCTTTGAAATTCTGAAGTTATTTAAAAACGAATTCACGAAATATTTATAATACTCGTGTATCACACTTATTTGCATCTGAATTTACAAAAAAATTTAACATTTTATTGTAAACATAGGAGTTAAATTCGGTCATCTCTGGGAGGAGGAAAAAAACTGGCTTTGGCTAATCTTTGAAATTCTGAAGTTATTTAAAAACGAATTCACGAAATATTTATAATACTCGTGTATCACACTTATTTGCATATGAATTTACAAAAAAATTTAACATTTTATTATAAACATAGGAGTTAAATGCGGTCATCTCAGGGAGGAGGAAAAAAACTGGCTTTGGCTAATCTTTGAAATTCTGAAGTTATTTAAAAACGAATTCACGAAATATTTATAATACTCGTGTATCACACTTATTTGCATATGAATTTACAAAAAAATTTAACATTTTATTATAAACATAGGAGATAAATGCGGTCATCTCAGGGAGGAGGAAAAAAACTGGCTTTGGCTAATCTTTGAAATTCTGAAGTTATTTAAAAACGAATTCACGAAATATTTATAATACTCGTGTATTACATCTAATAGCATCGGAAATTATAAAAAAAATTAGGTTTTATTTGTAAACATTGGAGTTAAATGCGGTCATCTCAGGGAGGAGGAAAAAAACTGGCTTTGGCTAATCTTTGAAATTCTGAAGTTATTTGAAAACGAATTCACGAAATATTTCTAAAACTCGTGTATTACGTCTAATAGCATCGGAAATTATAAAAAAAATTAGGTTTTATTTGTAAACATAGGAGTTAAATGCGGTCATCTCAGGGAGGAGGAAAAAAACTGGCTTTGGCTAATCTTTGAAATTCTGAAGTTATTTAAAAACGAATTCACGAAATATTTATAATACTCGTGTATCACACTTATTTGCATCTGAATTTACAAAAAAATTTAACATTTTATTGTAAACATAGGAGTTAAATTCGGTCATCTCTGGGAGGAGGAAAAAAACTGGCTTTGGCTAATCTTTGAAATTCTGAAGTTATTTAAAAACGAATTCACGAAATATTTATAATACTCGTGTATCACACTTATTTGCATATGAATTTACAAAAAAATTTAACATTTTATTATAAACATAGGAGTTAAATGCGGTCATCTCAGGGAGGAGGAAAAAAACTGGCTTTGGCTAATCTTTGAAATTCTGAAGTTATTTGAAAACGAATTTACGAAATATTTCTAACACTCGTGTATTACATCTAATAGCATCGGAAATTATAAAAAAAATTAGGTTTTACTTGTAAACATAGGAGTTAAATGCGGTCATCTCAGGGAGGAGGAAAAAAACTGGCTTTGGCTAATCTTTGAAATTCTGAAGTTATTTAAAAACGAATTCACGAAATATTTATAATACTCGTGTATCACACTTATTTGCATCTGAATTTACAAAAAAATTTAACATTTTATTGTAAACATAGGAGTTAAATTCGGTCATCTCTGGGAGGAGGAAAAAAACTGGCTTTGGCTAATCTTTGAAATTCTGAAGTTATTTAAAAACGAATTCACGAAATATTTATAATACTCGTGTATCACACTTATTTGCATATGAATTTACAAAAAAATTTAACATTTTATTATAAACATAGGAGTTAAATGCGGTCATCTCAGGGAGGAGGAAAAAAACTGGCTTTGGCTAATCTTTGAAATTCTGAAGTTATTTGAAAACGAATTCACAAAATATTTCTAACACTCGTGTATTACATCTAATAGCATATGAATTTACAAAAAAATTTAACATTTTATTATAAACATAGGAGTTAAATGCGGTCATCTCAGGGAGGAGGAAAAAAACTGGCTTTGGCTAATCTTTGAAATTCTGAAGTTATTTGAAAACGAATTTACGAAATATTTCTAACACTCGTGTATTACATCTAATAGCATCGGAAATTATAAAAAAAATTAGGTTTTATTTGTAAACATAGGAGTTAAATGCGGTCATCTCAGGGAGGAGGAAAAAAACTGGCTTTGGCTAATCTTTGAAATTCTGAAGTTATTTAAAAACGAATTCACGAAATATTTATAATACTCGTGTAACACACTTATTGGCATCTGAATTTACAAAAAAATTTAACATTTTATTGTAAACATAGGAGTAAAATTCGGTCATCTCAGGGAGGAGGAAAAAAACTGGCTTTGGCTAATCTTTGAAATTCTGAAGTTATTTAAAAACGAATTCACGAAATATTTCTAACACTCGTGTATTACATCTAATAGCATCGGAAATTATAAAAAAAATTAGGTTTTATTTGTAAACATAGGAGTTAAATGCGGTCATCTCAGGGAGGAGGAAAAAAACTGGCTTTGGCTAATCTTTGAAATTCTGAAGTTATTTGAAAACGAATTCACGAAATATTTCTAACACTCGTGTATTACATCTAATAGCATCTGAATTTACAAAAAAATTTAACATTTTATTATAAACATAGGAGTTAAATGCGGTCATCTCAGGGAGGAGGAAAACAACTGGCTTTGGCTAATCTTTGAAATTCTGAAGTTATTTGAAAACGAATTTACGAAATATTTCTAACACTCGTGTATTACATCTAATAGCATCGGAAATTATAAAAAAAATTAGGTTTTACTTGTAAACATAGGAGTTAAATGCGGTCATCTCAGGGAGGAGGAAAAAAACTGGCTTTGGCTAATCTTTGAAATTCTGAAGTTATTTAAAAACGAATTCACGAAATATTTATAATACTCGTGTATCACACTTATTTGCATCTGAATTTACAAAAAAATTTAACATTTTATTGTAAACATAGGAGTTAAATTCGGTCATCTCTGGGAGGAGGAAAAAAACTGGCTTTGGCTAATCTTTGAAATTCTGAAGTTATTTAAAAACGAATTCACGAAATATTTATAATACTCGTGTATCACACTTATTTGCATATGAATTTACAAAAAAATTTAACATTTTATTATAAACATAGGAGTTAAATGCGGTCATCTCAGGGAGGAGGAAAAAAACTGGCTTTGGCTAATCTTTGAAATTCTGAAGTTATTTAAAAACGAATTCACGAAATATTTATAATACTCGTGTATTACATCTAATAGCATCGGAAATTATAAAAAAAATTAGGTTTTATTTGTAAACATTGGAGTTAAATGCGGTCATCTCAGGGAGGAGGAAAAAAACTGGCTTTGGCTAATCTTTGAAATTCTGAAGTTATTTGAAAACGAATTCACGAAATATTTCTAAAACTCGTGTATTACGTCTAATAGCATCGGAAATTATAAAAAAAATTAGGTTTTATTTGTAAACATAGGAGTTAAATGCGGTCATCTCAGGGAGGAGGAAAAAAACTGGCTTTGGCTAATCTTTGAAATTCTGAAGTTATTTAAAAACGAATTCACGAAATATTTATAATACTCGTGTATCACACTTATTTGCATCTGAATTTACAAAAAAATTTAACATTTTATTGTAAACATAGGAGTTAAATTCGGTCATCTCTGGGAGGAGGAAAAAAACTGGCTTTGGCTAATCTTTGAAATTCTGAAGTTATTTAAAAACGAATTCACGAAATATTTATAATACTCGTGTATCACACTTATTTGCATATGAATTTACAAAAAAATTTAACATTTTATTATAAACATAGGAGTTAAATGCGGTCATCTCAGGGAGGAGGAAAAAAACTGGCTTTGGCTAATCTTTGAAATTCTGAAGTTATTTAAAAACGAATTCACGAAATATTTATAATACTCGTGTATCACACTTATTTGCATATGAATTTACAAAAAAATTTAACATTTTATTATAAACATAGGAGATAAATGCGGTCATCTCAGGGAGGAGGAAAAAAACTGGCTTTGGCTAATCTTTGAAATTCTGAAGTTATTTAAAAACGAATTCACGAAATATTTATAATACTCGTGTATTACATCTAATAGCATCGGAAATTATAAAAAAAATTAGGTTTTATTTGTAAACATTGGAGTTAAATGCGGTCATCTCAGGGAGGAGGAAAAAAACTGGCTTTGGCTAATCTTTGAAATTCTGAAGTTATTTGAAAACGAATTCACGAAATATTTCTAAAACTCGTGTATTACGTCTAATAGCATCGGAAATTATAAAAAAAATTAGGTTTTATTTGTAAACATAGGAGTTAAATGCGGTCATCTCAGGGAGGAGGAAAAAAACTGGCTTTGGCTAATCTTTGAAATTCTGAAGTTATTTAAAAACGAATTCACGAAATATTTATAATACTCGTGTATCACACTTATTTGCATCTGAATTTACAAAAAAATTTAACATTTTATTGTAAACATAGGAGTTAAATTCGGTCATCTCTGGGAGGAGGAAAAAAACTGGCTTTGGCTAATCTTTGAAATTCTGAAGTTATTTAAAAACGAATTCACGAAATATTTATAATACTCGTGTATCACACTTATTTGCATATGAATTTACAAAAAAATTTAACATTTTATTATAAACATAGGAGTTAAATGCGGTCATCTCAGGGAGGAGGAAAAAAACTGGCTTTGGCTAATCTTTGAAATTCTGAAGTTATTTGAAAACGAATTTACGAAATATTTCTAACACTCGTGTATTACATCTAATAGCATCGGAAATTATAAAAAAAATTAGGTTTTACTTGTAAACATAGGAGTTAAATGCGGTCATCTCAGGGAGGAGGAAAAAAACTGGCTTTGGCTAATCTTTGAAATTCTGAAGTTATTTAAAAACGAATTCACGAAATATTTATAATACTCGTGTATCACACTTATTTGCATCTGAATTTACAAAAAAATTTAACATTTTATTGTAAACATAGGAGTTAAATTCGGTCATCTCTGGGAGGAGGAAAAAAACTGGCTTTGGCTAATCTTTGAAATTCTGAAGTTATTTAAAAACGAATTCACGAAATATTTATAATACTCGTGTATCACACTTATTTGCATATGAATTTACAAAAAAATTTAACATTTTATTATAAACATAGGAGTTAAATGCGGTCATCTCAGGGAGGAGGAAAAAAACTGGCTTTGGCTAATCTTTGAAATTCTGAAGTTATTTAAAAACGAATTCACGAAATATTTATAATACTCGTGTATTACATCTAATAGCATCGGAAATTATAAAAAAAATTAGGTTTTATTTGTAAACATTGGAGTTAAATGCGGTCATCTCAGGGAGGAGGAAAAAAACTGGCTTTGGCTAATCTTTGAAATTCTGAAGTTATTTGAAAACGAATTCACGAAATATTTCTAAAACTCGTGTATTACGTCTAATAGCATCGGAAATTATAAAAAAAATTAGGTTTTATTTGTAAACATAGGAGTTAAATGCGGTCATCTCAGGGAGGAGGAAAAAAACTGGCTTTGGCTAATCTTTGAAATTCTGAAGTTATTTAAAAACGAATTCACGAAATATTTATAATACTCGTGTATCACACTTATTTGCATCTGAATTTACAAAAAAATTTAACATTTTATTGTAAACATAGGAGTTAAATTCGGTCATCTCTGGGAGGAGGAAAAAAACTGGCTTTGGCTAATCTTTGAAATTCTGAAGTTATTTAAAAACGAATTCACGAAATATTTATAATACTCGTGTATCACACTTATTTGCATATGAATTTACAAAAAAATTTAACATTTTATTATAAACATAGGAGTTAAATGCGGTCATCTCAGGGAGGAGGAAAAAAACTGGCTTTGGCTAATCTTTGAAATTCTGAAGTTATTTAAAAACGAATTCACGAAATATTTATAATACTCGTGTATCACACTTATTTGCATATGAATTTACAAAAAAATTTAACATTTTATTATAAACATAGGAGATAAATGCGGTCATCTCAGGGAGGAGGAAAAAAACTGGCTTTGGCTAATCTTTGAAATTCTGAAGTTATTTAAAAACGAATTCACGAAATATTTATAATACTCGTGTATTACATCTAATAGCATCGGAAATTATAAAAAAAATTAGGTTTTATTTGTAAACATTGGAGTTAAATGCGGTCATCTCAGGGAGGAGGAAAAAAACTGGCTTTGGCTAATCTTTGAAATTCTGAAGTTATTTGAAAACGAATTCACGAAATATTTCTAAAACTCGTGTATTACGTCTAATAGCATCGGAAATTATAAAAAAAATTAGGTTTTATTTGTAAACATAGGAGTTAAATGCGGTCATCTCAGGGAGGAGGAAAAAAACTGGCTTTGGCTAATCTTTGAAATTCTGAAGTTATTTAAAAACGAATTCACGAAATATTTATAATACTCGTGTATCACACTTATTTGCATCTGAATTTACAAAAAAATTTAACATTTTATTGTAAACATAGGAGTTAAATTCGGTCATCTCTGGGAGGAGGAAAAAAACTGGCTTTGGCTAATCTTTGAAATTCTGAAGTTATTTAAAAACGAATTCACGAAATATTTATAATACTCGTGTATCACACTTATTTGCATCTGAATTTACAAAAAAATTTAACATTTTATTGTAAACATAGGAGTTAAATTCGGTCATCTCTGGGAGGAGGAAAAAAACTGGCTTTGGCTAATCTTTGAAATTCTGAAGTTATTTAAAAACGAATTCACGAAATATTTATAATACTCGTGTATCACACTTATTTGCATATGAATTTACAAAAAAATTTAACATTTTATTATAAACATAGGAGTTAAATGCGGTCATCTCAGGGAGGAGGAAAAAAACTGGCTTTGGCTAATCTTTGAAATTCTGAAGTTATTTAAAAACGAATTCACGAAATATTTATAATACTCGTGTATCACACTTATTTGCATATGAATTTACAAAAAAATTTAACATTTTATTATAAACATAGGAGATAAATGCGGTCATCTCAGGGAGGAGGAAAAAAACTGGCTTTGGCTAATCTTTGAAATTCTGAAGTTATTTAAAAACGAATTCACGAAATATTTATAATACTCGTGTATTACATCTAATAGCATCGGAAATTATAAAAAAAATTAGGTTTTATTTGTAAACATTGGAGTTAAATGCGGTCATCTCAGGGAGGAGGAAAAAAACTGGCTTTGGCTAATCTTTGAAATTCTGAAGTTATTTGAAAACGAATTCACGAAATATTTCTAAAACTCGTGTATTACGTCTAATAGCATCGGAAATTATAAAAAAAATTAGGTTTTATTTGTAAACATAGGAGTTAAATGCGGTCATCTCAGGGAGGAGGAAAAAAACTGGCTTTGGCTAATCTTTGAAATTCTGAAGTTATTTAAAAACGAATTCACGAAATATTTATAATACTCGTGTATCACACTTATTTGCATCTGAATTTACAAAAAAATTTAACATTTTATTGTAAACATAGGAGTTAAATTCGGTCATCTCTGGGAGGAGGAAAAAAACTGGCTTTGGCTAATCTTTGAAATTCTGAAGTTATTTAAAAACGAATTCACGAAATATTTATAATACTCGTGTATCACACTTATTTGCATATGAATTTACAAAAAAATTTAACATTTTATTATAAACATAGGAGTTAAATGCGGTCATCTCAGGGAGGAGGAAAAAAACTGGCTTTGGCTAATCTTTAAAATTCTGAAGTTATTTGAAAACGAATTTACGAAATATTTCTAACACTCGTGTATTACATCTAATAGCATCGGAAATTATAAAAAAAATTAGGTTTTACTTGTAAACATAGGAGTTAAATGCGGTCATCTCAGGGAGGAGGAAAAAAACTGGCTTTGGCTAATCTTTGAAATTCTGAAGTTATTTAAAAACGAATTCACGAAATATTTATAATACTCGTGTATCACACTTATTTGCATCTGAATTTACAAAAAAATTTAACATTTTATTGTAAACATAGGAGTTAAATTCGGTCATCTCTGGGAGGAGGAAAAAAACTGGCTTTGGCTAATCTTTGAAATTCTGAAGTTATTTAAAAACGAATTCACGAAATATTTATAATACTCGTGTATCACACTTATTTGCATATGAATTTACAAAAAAATTTAACATTTTATTATAAACATAGGAGTTAAATGCGGTCATCTCAGGGAGGAGGAAAAAAACTGGCTTTGGCTAATCTTTGAAATTCTGAAGTTATTTAAAAACGAATTCACGAAATATTTATAATACTCGTGTATTACATCTAATAGCATCGGAAATTATAAAAAAAATTAGGTTTTATTTGTAAACATTGGAGTTAAATGCGGTCATCTCAGGGAGGAGGAAAAAAACTGGCTTTGGCTAATCTTTGAAATTCTGAAGTTATTTGAAAACGAATTCACGAAATATTTCTAAAACTCGTGTATTACGTCTAATAGCATCGGAAATTATAAAAAAAATTAGGTTTTATTTGTAAACATAGGAGTTAAATGCGGTCATCTCAGGGAGGAGGAAAAAAACTGGCTTTGGCTAATCTTTGAAATTCTGAAGTTATTTAAAAACGAATTCACGAAATATTTATAATACTCGTGTATCACACTTATTTGCATCTGAATTTACAAAAAAATTTAACATTTTATTGTAAACATAGGAGTTAAATTCGGTCATCTCTGGGAGGAGGAAAAAAACTGGCTTTGGCTAATCTTTGAAATTCTGAAGTTATTTAAAAACGAATTCACGAAATATTTATAATACTCGTGTATTACATCTAATAGCATCGGAAATTATAAAAAAAATTAGGTTTTATTTGTAAACATTGGAGTTAAATGCGGTCATCTCAGGGAGGAGGAAAAAAACTGGCTTTGGCTAATCTTTGAAATTCTGAAGTTATTTGAAAACGAATTCACGAAATATTTCTAAAACTCGTGTATTACGTCTAATAGCATCGGAAATTATAAAAAAAATTAGGTTTTATTTGTAAACATTGGAGTTAAATGCGGTCATCTCAGGGAGGAGGAAAAAAACTGGCTTTGGCTAATCTTTGAAATTCTGAAGTTATTTAAAAACGAATTCACGAAATATTTATAATACTCGTGTATCACACTTATTTGCATCTGAATTTACAAAAAAATTTAACATTTTATTGTAAACATAGGAGTTAAATTCGGTCATCTCTGGGAGGAGGAAAAAAACTGGCTTTGGCTAATCTTTGAAATTCTGAAGTTATTTAAAAACGAATTCACGAAATATTTATAATACTCGTGTATCACACTTATTTGCATATGAATTTACAAAAAAATTTAACATTTTATTATAAACATAGGAGTTAAATGCGGTCATCTCAGGGAGGAGGAAAAAAACTGGCTTTGGCTAATCTTTAAAATTCTGAAGTTATTTGAAAACGAATTTACGAAATATTTCTAACACTCGTGTATTACATCTAATAGCATCGGAAATTATAAAAAAAATTAGGTTTTACTTGTAAACATAGGAGTTAAATGCGGTCATCTCAGGGAGGAGGAAAAAAACTGGCTTTGGCTAATCTTTGAAATTCTGAAGTTATTTAAAAACGAATTCACGAAATATTTATAATACTCGTGTATCACACTTATTTGCATCTGAATTTACAAAAAAATTTAACATTTTATTGTAAACATAGGAGTTAAATTCGGTCATCTCTGGGAGGAGGAAAAAAACTGGCTTTGGCTAATCTTTGAAATTCTGAAGTTATTTAAAAACGAATTCACGAAATATTTATAATACTCGTGTATCACACTTATTTGCATATGAATTTACAAAAAAATTTAACATTTTATTATAAACATAGGAGTTAAATGCGGTCATCTCAGGGAGGAGGAAAAAAACTGGCTTTGGCTAATCTTTGAAATTCTGAAGTTATTTAAAAACGAATTCACGAAATATTTATAATACTCGTGTATTACATCTAATAGCATCGGAAATTATAAAAAAAATTAGGTTTTATTTGTAAACATTGGAGTTAAATGCGGTCATCTCAGGGAGGAGGAAAAAAACTGGCTTTGGCTAATCTTTGAAATTCTGAAGTTATTTGAAAACGAATTCACGAAATATTTCTAAAACTCGTGTATTACGTCTAATAGCATCGGAAATTATAAAAAAAATTAGGTTTTATTTGTAAACATAGGAGTTAAATGCGGTCATCTCAGGGAGGAGGAAAAAAACTGGCTTTGGCTAATCTTTGAAATTCTGAAGTTATTTAAAAACGAATTCACGAAATATTTATAATACTCGTGTATCACACTTATTTGCATCTGAATTTACAAAAAAATTTAACATTTTATTGTAAACATAGGAGTTAAATTCGGTCATCTCTGGGAGGAGGAAAAAAACTGGCTTTGGCTAATCTTTGAAATTCTGAAGTTATTTAAAAACGAATTCACGAAATATTTATAATACTCGTGTATCACACTTATTTGCATATGAATTTACAAAAAAATTTAACATTTTATTATAAACATAGGAGTTAAATGCGGTCATCTCAGGGAGGAGGAAAAAAACTGGCTTTGGCTAATCTTTGAAATTCTGAAGTTATTTAAAAACGAATTCACGAAATATTTATAATACTCGTGTATCACACTTATTTGCATATGAATTTACAAAAAAATTTAACATTTTATTATAAACATAGGAGATAAATGCGGTCATCTCAGGGAGGAGGAAAAAAACTGGCTTTGGCTAATCTTTGAAATTCTGAAGTTATTTAAAAACGAATTCACGAAATATTTATAATACTCGTGTATTACATCTAATAGCATCGGAAATTATAAAAAAAATTAGGTTTTATTTGTAAACATTGGAGTTAAATGCGGTCATCTCAGGGAGGAGGAAAAAAACTGGCTTTGGCTAATCTTTGAAATTCTGAAGTTATTTGAAAACGAATTCACGAAATATTTCTAAAACTCGTGTATTACGTCTAATAGCATCGGAAATTATAAAAAAAATTAGGTTTTATTTGTAAACATAGGAGTTAAATGCGGTCATCTCAGGGAGGAGGAAAAAAACTGGCTTTGGCTAATCTTTGAAATTCTGAAGTTATTTAAAAACGAATTCACGAAATATTTATAATACTCGTGTATCACACTTATTTGCATCTGAATTTACAAAAAAATTTAACATTTTATTGTAAACATAGGAGTTAAATTCGGTCATCTCTGGGAGGAGGAAAAAAACTGGCTTTGGCTAATCTTTGAAATTCTGAAGTTATTTAAAAACGAATTCACGAAATATTTATAATACTCGTGTATCACACTTATTTGCATATGAATTTACAAAAAAATTTAACATTTTATTATAAACATAGGAGTTAAATGCGGTCATCTCAGGGAGGAGGAAAAAAACTGGCTTTGGCTAATCTTTGAAATTCTGAAGTTATTTGAAAACGAATTTACGAAATATTTCTAACACTCGTGTATTACATCTAATAGCATCGGAAATTATAAAAAAAATTAGGTTTTACTTGTAAACATTGGAGTTAAATGCGGTCATCTCAGGGAGGAGGAAAAAAACTGGCTTTGGCTAATCTTTGAAATTCTGAAGTTATTTGAAAACGAATTCACGAAATATTTCTAACACTCGTGTATTACATCTAATAGCATCTGAATTTACAAAAAAATTTAACATTTTATTATAAACATAGGAGTTAAATGCGGTCATCTCAGGGAGGAGGAAAAAAACTGGCTTTGGCTAATCTTTGAAATTCTGAAGTTATTTGAAAACGAATTTACGAAATATTTCTAACACTCGTGTATTACATCTAATAGCATCGGAAATTATAAAAAAAATTAGGTTTTACTTGTAAACATAGGAGTTAAATGCGGTCATCTCAGGGAGGAGGAAAAAAACTGGCTTTGGCTAATCTTTGAAATTCTGAAGTTATTTGAAAACGAATTCACGAAATATTTCTAAAACTCGTGTATTACGTCTAATAGCATCGGAAATTATAAAAAAAATTAGGTTTTATTTGTAAACATTGGAGTTAAATGCGGTCATCTCAGGGAGGAGGAAAAAAACTGGCTTTGGCTAATCTTTGAAATTCTGAAGTTATTTAAAAACGAATTCACGAAATATTTATAATACTCGTGTATCACACTTATTTGCATCTGAATTTACAAAAAAATTTAACATTTTATTGTAAACATAGGAGTTAAATTCGGTCATCTCTGGGAGGAGGAAAAAAACTGGCTTTGGCTAATCTTTGAAATTCTGAAGTTATTTAAAAACGAATTCACGAAATATTTATAATACTCGTGTATCACACTTATTTGCATATGAATTTACAAAAAAATTTAACATTTTATTATAAACATAGGAGTTAAATGCGGTCATCTCAGGGAGGAGGAAAAAAACTGGCTTTGGCTAATCTTTAAAATTCTGAAGTTATTTGAAAACGAATTTACGAAATATTTCTAACACTCGTGTATTACATCTAATAGCATCGGAAATTATAAAAAAAATTAGGTTTTACTTGTAAACATAGGAGTTAAATGCGGTCATCTCAGGGAGGAGGAAAAAAACTGGCTTTGGCTAATCTTTGAAATTCTGAAGTTATTTAAAAACGAATTCACGAAATATTTATAATACTCGTGTATCACACTTATTTGCATCTGAATTTACAAAAAAATTTAACATTTTATTGTAAACATAGGAGTTAAATTCGGTCATCTCTGGGAGGAGGAAAAAAACTGGCTTTGGCTAATCTTTGAAATTCTGAAGTTATTTAAAAACGAATTCACGAAATATTTATAATACTCGTGTATCACACTTATTTGCATATGAATTTACAAAAAAATTTAACATTTTATTATAAACATAGGAGTTAAATGCGGTCATCTCAGGGAGGAGGAAAAAAACTGGCTTTGGCTAATCTTTGAAATTCTGAAGTTATTTAAAAACGAATTCACGAAATATTTATAATACTCGTGTATTACATCTAATAGCATCGGAAATTATAAAAAAATTAGGTTTTATTTGTAAACATTGGAGTTAAATGCGGTCATCTCAGGGAGGAGGAAAAAAACTGGCTTTGGCTAATCTTTGAAATTCTGAAGTTATTTGAAAACGAATTCACGAAATATTTCTAAAACTCGTGTATTACGTCTAATAGCATCGGAAATTATAAAAAAAATTAGGTTTTATTTGTAAACATAGGAGTTAAATGCGGTCATCTCAGGGAGGAGGAAAAAAACTGGCTTTGGCTAATCTTTGAAATTCTGAAGTTATTTAAAAACGAATTCACGAAATATTTATAATACTCGTGTATCACACTTATTTGCATCTGAATTTACAAAAAAATTTAACATTTTATTGTAAACATAGGAGTTAAATTCGGTCATCTCTGGGAGGAGGAAAAAAACTGGCTTTGGCTAATCTTTGAAATTCTGAAGTTATTTAAAAACGAATTCACGAAATATTTATAATACTCGTGTATCACACTTATTTGCATATGAATTTACAAAAAAATTTAACATTTTATTATAAACATAGGAGTTAAATGCGGTCATCTCAGGGAGGAGGAAAAAAACTGGCTTTGGCTAATCTTTGAAATTCTGAAGTTATTTAAAAACGAATTCACGAAATATTTATAATACTCGTGTATCACACTTATTTGCATATGAATTTACAAAAAAATTTAACATTTTATTATAAACATAGGAGATAAATGCGGTCATCTCAGGGAGGAGGAAAAAAACTGGCTTTGGCTAATCTTTGAAATTCTGAAGTTATTTAAAAACGAATTCACGAAATATTTATAATACTCGTGTATTACATCTAATAGCATCGGAAATTATAAAAAAAATTAGGTTTTATTTGTAAACATTGGAGTTAAATGCGGTCATCTCAGGGAGGAGGAAAAAAACTGGCTTTGGCTAATCTTTGAAATTCTGAAGTTATTTGAAAACGAATTCACGAAATATTTCTAAAACTCGTGTATTACGTCTAATAGCATCGGAAATTATAAAAAAAATTAGGTTTTATTTGTAAACATAGGAGTTAAATGCGGTCATCTCAGGGAGGAGGAAAAAAACTGGCTTTGGCTAATCTTTGAAATTCTGAAGTTATTTAAAAACGAATTCACGAAATATTTATAATACTCGTGTATCACACTTATTTGCATCTGAATTTACAAAAAAATTTAACATTTTATTGTAAACATAGGAGTTAAATTCGGTCATCTCTGGGAGGAGGAAAAAAACTGGCTTTGGCTAATCTTTGAAATTCTGAAGTTATTTAAAAACGAATTCACGAAATATTTATAATACTCGTGTATCACACTTATTTGCATATGAATTTACAAAAAAATTTAACATTTTATTATAAACATAGGAGTTAAATGCGGTCATCTCAGGGAGGAGGAAAAAAACTGGCTTTGGCTAATCTTTGAAATTCTGAAGTTATTTGAAAACGAATTTACGAAATATTTCTAACACTCGTGTATTACATCTAATAGCATCGGAAATTATAAAAAAAATTAGGTTTTACTTGTAAACATTGGAGTTAAATGCGGTCATCTCAGGGAGGAGGAAAAAAACTGGCTTTGGCTAATCTTTGAAATTCTGAAGTTATTTGAAAACGAATTCACGAAATATTTCTAACACTCGTGTATTACATCTAATAGCATCTGAATTTACAAAAAAATTTAACATTTTATTATAAACATAGGAGTTAAATGCGGTCATCTCAGGGAGGAGGAAAAAAACTGGCTTTGGCTAATCTTTGAAATTCTGAAGTTATTTGAAAACGAATTTACGAAATATTTCTAACACTCGTGTATTACATCTAATAGCATCGGAAATTATAAAAAAAATTAGGTTTTACTTGTAAACATAGGAGTTAAATGCGGTCATCTCAGGGAGGAGGAAAAAAACTGGCTTTGGCTAATCTTTGAAATTCTGAAGTTATTTAAAAACGAATTCACGAAATATTTATAATACTCGTGTATTACATCTAATAGCATCGGAAATTATAAAAAAAATTAGGTTTTACTTGTAAACATTGGAGTTAAATGCGGTCATCTCAGGGAGGAGGAAAAAAACTGGCTTTGGCTAATCTTTGAAATTCTGAAGTTATTTGAAAACGAATTTACAAAATATTTCTAACACTCGTGTATTACATCTAATAGCATCGGAAATTATAAAAAAAATTAGGTTTTATTTGTAAACATAGGAGTTAAATGCGGTCATCTCAGGGAGGAGGAAAAAAACTGGCTTTGGCTAATCTTTGAAATTCTGAAGTTATTTAAAAACGAATTCACGAAATATTTATAATACTCGTGTATCACACTTATTTGCATCTGAATTTACAAAAAAATTTAACATTTTATTGTAAACATAGGAGTTAAATTCGGTCATCTCTGGGAGGAGGAAAAAAACTGGCTTTGGCTAATCTTTGAAATTCTGAAGTTATTTAAAAACGAATTCACGAAATATTTATAATACTCGTGTATCACACTTATTTGCATATGAATTTACAAAAAAATTTAACATTTTATTATAAACATAGGAGTTAAATGCGGTCATCTCAGGGAGGAGGAAAAAAACTGGCTTTGGCTAATCTTTGAAATTCTGAAGTTATTTGAAAACGAATTTACGAAATATTTCTAACACTCGTGTATTACATCTAATAGCATCGGAAATTATAAAAAAAATTAGGTTTTACTTGTAAACATTGGAGTTAAATGCGGTCATCTCAGGGAGGAGGAAAAAAACTGGCTTTGGCTAATCTTTGAAATTCTGAAGTTATTTGAAAACGAATTTACGAAATATTTCTAACACTCGTGTATTACATCTAATAGCATCGGAAATTATAAAAAAAATTAGGTTTTATTTGTAAACATAGGAGTTAAATGCGGTCATCTCAGGGAGGAGGAAAAAAACTGGCTTTGGCTAATCTTTGAAATTCTGAAGTTATTTGAAAACGAATTCACGAAATATTTCTAAAACTCGTGTATTACATCTAATAGCATCGGAAATTATAAAAAAAATTAGGTTTTATTTGTAAACATAGGAGTTAAATGCGGTCATCTCAGGGAGGAGGAAAAAAACTGGCTTTGGCTAATCTTTGAAATTCTGAAGTTATTTGAAAACGAATTCACGAAATATTTCTAAAACTCGTGTATTACGTCTAATAGCATCGGAAATTATAAAAAAAATTAGGTTTTATTTGTAAACATTGGAGTTAAATGCGGTCATCTCAGGGAGGAGGAAAAAAACTGGCTTTGGCTAATCTTTGAAATTCTGAAGTTATTTGAAAACGAATTTACGAAATATTTCTAACACTCGTGTATTACATCTAATAGCATCGGAAATTATAAAAAAAATTAGGTTTTACTTGTAAACATAGGAGTTAAATGCGGTCATCTCAGGGAGGAGGAAAAAAACTGGCTTTGGCTAATCTTTGAAATTCTGAAGTTATTTAAAAACGAATTCACGAAATATTTATAATACTCGTGTATAACATCTAATAGCATCGGAAATTATAAAAAAAATTAGGTTTTACTTGTAAACATTGGAGTTAAATGCGGTCATCTCAGGGAGGAGGAAAAAAACTGGCTTTGGCTAATCTTTGAAATTCTGAAGTTATTTGAAAACGAATTTACAAAATATTTCTAACACTCGTGTATTACATCTAATAGCATCGGAAATTATAAAAAAAATTAGGTTTTATTTGTAAACATAGGAGTTAAATGCGGTCATCTCAGGGAGGAGGAAAAAAACTGGCTTTGGCTAATCTTTGAAATTCTGAAGTTATTTAAAAACGAATTCACGAAATATTTATAATACTCGTGTATCACACTTATTTGCATCTGAATTTACAAAAAAATTTAACATTTTATTGTAAACATAGGAGTTAAATTCGGTCATCTCTGGGAGGAGGAAAAAAACTGGCTTTGGCTAATCTTTGAAATTCTGAAGTTATTTAAAAACGAATTCACGAAATATTTATAATACTCGTGTATCACACTTATTTGCATATGAATTTACAAAAAAATTTAACATTTTATTATAAACATAGGAGTTAAATGCGGTCATCTCAGGGAGGAGGAAAAAAACTGGCTTTGGCTAATCTTTGAAATTCTGAAGTTATTTGAAAACGAATTTACGAAATATTTCTAACACTCGTGTATTACATCTAATAGCATCGGAAATTATAAAAAAAATTAGGTTTTACTTGTAAACATTGGAGTTAAATGCGGTCATCTCAGGGAGGAGGAAAAAAACTGGCTTTGGCTAATCTTTGAAATTCTGAAGTTATTTGAAAACGAATTTACGAAATATTTCTAACACTCGTGTATTACATCTAATAGCATCGGAAATTATAAAAAAAATTAGGTTTTATTTGTAAACATAGGAGTTAAATGCGGTCATCTCAGGGAGGAGGAAAAAAACTGGCTTTGGCTAATCTTTGAAATTCTGAAGTTATTTGAAAACGAATTCACGAAATATTTCTAAAACTCGTGTATTACATCTAATAGCATCGGAAATTATAAAAAAAATTAGGTTTTATTTGTAAACATAGGAGTTAAATGCGGTCATCTCAGGGAGGAGGAAAAAAACTGGCTTTGGCTAATCTTTGAAATTCTGAAGTTATTTGAAAACGAATTCACGAAATATTTCTAAAACTCGTGTATTACGTCTAATAGCATCGGAAATTATAAAAAAAATTAGGTTTTATTTGTAAACATTGGAGTTAAATGCGGTCATCTCAGGGAGGAGGAAAAAAACTGGCTTTGGCTAATCTTTGAAATTCTGAAGTTATTTAAAAACGAATTCACGAAATATTTATAATACTCGTGTATCACACTTATTTGCATCTGAATTTACAAAAAAATTTAACATTTTATTGTAAACATAGGAGTTAAATTCGGTCATCTCTGGGAGGAGGAAAAAAACTGGCTTTGGCTAATCTTTGAAATTCTGAAGTTATTTAAAAACGAATTCACGAAATATTTATAATACTCGTGTATCACACTTATTTGCATATGAATTTACAAAAAAATTTAACATTTTATTATAAACATAGGAGTTAAATGCGGTCATCTCAGGGAGGAGGAAAAAAACTGGCTTTGGCTAATCTTTAAAATTCTGAAGTTATTTGAAAACGAATTTACGAAATATTTCTAACACTCGTGTATTACATCTAATAGCATCGGAAATTATAAAAAAAATTAGGTTTTACTTGTAAACATAGGAGTTAAATGCGGTCATCTCAGGGAGGAGGAAAAAAACTGGCTTTGGCTAATCTTTGAAATTCTGAAGTTATTTAAAAACGAATTCACGAAATATTTATAATACTCGTGTATCACACTTATTTGCATCTGAATTTACAAAAAAATTTAACATTTTATTGTAAACATAGGAGTTAAATTCGGTCATCTCTGGGAGGAGGAAAAAAACTGGCTTTGGCTAATCTTTGAAATTCTGAAGTTATTTAAAAACGAATTCACGAAATATTTATAATACTCGTGTATCACACTTATTTGCATATGAATTTACAAAAAAATTTAACATTTTATTATAAACATAGGAGTTAAATGCGGTCATCTCAGGGAGGAGGAAAAAAACTGGCTTTGGCTAATCTTTGAAATTCTGAAGTTATTTAAAAACGAATTCACGAAATATTTATAATACTCGTGTATTACATCTAATAGCATCGGAAATTATAAAAAAAATTAGGTTTTATTTGTAAACATTGGAGTTAAATGCGGTCATCTCAGGGAGGAGGAAAAAAACTGGCTTTGGCTAATCTTTGAAATTCTGAAGTTATTTGAAAACGAATTCACGAAATATTTCTAAAACTCGTGTATTACGTCTAATAGCATCGGAAATTATAAAAAAAATTAGGTTTTATTTGTAAACATAGGAGTTAAATGCGGTCATCTCAGGGAGGAGGAAAAAAACTGGCTTTGGCTAATCTTTGAAATTCTGAAGTTATTTAAAAACGAATTCACGAAATATTTATAATACTCGTGTATCACACTTATTTGCATCTGAATTTACAAAAAAATTTAACATTTTATTATAAACATAGGAGTTAAATGCGGTCATCTCAGGGAGGAGGAAAAAAACTGGCTTTGGCTAATCTTTGAAATTCTGAAGTTATTTAAAAACGAATTCACGAAATATTTATAATACTCGTGTATCACACTTATTTGCATATGAATTTACAAAAAAATTTAACATTTTATTATAAACATAGGAGATAAATGCGGTCATCTCAGGGAGGAGGAAAAAAACTGGCTTTGGCTAATCTTTGAAATTCTGAAGTTATTTAAAAACGAATTCACGAAATATTTATAATACTCGTGTATTACATCTAATAGCATCGGAAATTATAAAAAAAATTAGGTTTTATTTGTAAACATTGGAGTTAAATGCGGTCATCTCAGGGAGGAGGAAAAAAACTGGCTTTGGCTAATCTTTGAAATTCTGAAGTTATTTGAAAACGAATTCACGAAATATTTCTAAAACTCGTGTATTACGTCTAATAGCATCGGAAATTATAAAAAAAATTAGGTTTTATTTGTAAACATAGGAGTTAAATGCGGTCATCTCAGGGAGGAGGAAAAAAACTGGCTTTGGCTAATCTTTGAAATTCTGAAGTTATTTAAAAACGAATTCACGAAATATTTATAATACTCGTGTATCACACTTATTTGCATCTGAATTTACAAAAAAATTTAACATTTTATTGTAAACATAGGAGTTAAATTCGGTCATCTCTGGGAGGAGGAAAAAAACTGGCTTTGGCTAATCTTTGAAATTCTGAAGTTATTTAAAAACGAATTCACGAAATATTTATAATACTCGTGTATCACACTTATTTGCATATGAATTTACAAAAAAATTTAACATTTTATTATAAACATAGGAGTTAAATGCGGTCATCTCAGGGAGGAGGAAAAAAACTGGCTTTGGCTAATCTTTGAAATTCTGAAGTTATTTGAAAACGAATTTACGAAATATTTCTAACACTCGTGTATTACATCTAATAGCATCGGAAATTATAAAAAAAATTAGGTTTTACTTGTAAACATTGGAGTTAAATGCGGTCATCTCAGGGAGGAGGAAAAAAACTGGCTTTGGCTAATCTTTGAAATTCTGAAGTTATTTGAAAACGAATTCACGAAATATTTCTAACACTCGTGTATTACATCTAATAGCATCTGAATTTACAAAAAAATTTAACATTTTATTATAAACATAGGAGTTAAATGCGGTCATCTCAGGGAGGAGGAAAAAAACTGGCTTTGGCTAATCTTTGAAATTCTGAAGTTATTTGAAAACGAATTTACGAAATATTTCTAACACTCGTGTATTACATCTAATAGCATCGGAAATTATAAAAAAAATTAGGTTTTACTTGTAAACATAGGAGTTAAATGCGGTCATCTCAGGGAGGAGGAAAAAAACTGGCTTTGGCTAATCTTTGAAATTCTGAAGTTATTTAAAAACGAATTCACGAAATATTTATAATACTCGTGTATTACATCTAATAGCATCGGAAATTATAAAAAAAATTAGGTTTTACTTGTAAACATTGGAGTTAAATGCGGTCATCTCAGGGAGGAGGAAAAAAACTGGCTTTGGCTAATCTTTGAAATTCTGAAGTTATTTGAAAACGAATTTACAAAATATTTCTAACACTCGTGTATTACATCTAATAGCATCGGAAATTATAAAAAAAATTAGGTTTTATTTGTAAACATAGGAGTTAAATGCGGTCATCTCAGGGAGGAGGAAAAAAACTGGCTTTGGCTAATCTTTGAAATTCTGAAGTTATTTAAAAACGAATTCACGAAATATTTATAATACTCGTGTATCACACTTATTTGCATCTGAATTTACAAAAAAATTTAACATTTTATTGTAAACATAGGAGTTAAATTCGGTCATCTCTGGGAGGAGGAAAAAAACTGGCTTTGGCTAATCTTTGAAATTCTGAAGTTATTTAAAAACGAATTCACGAAATATTTATAATACTCGTGTATTACATCTAATAGCATCGGAAATTATAAAAAAAATTAGGTTTTATTTGTAAACATTGGAGTTAAATGCGGTCATCTCAGGGAGGAGGAAAAAAACTGGCTTTGGCTAATCTTTGAAATTCTGAAGTTATTTGAAAACGAATTCACGAAATATTTCTAAAACTCGTGTATTACGTCTAATAGCATCGGAAATTATAAAAAAAATTAGGTTTTATTTGTAAACATAGGAGTTAAATGCGGTCATCTCAGGGAGGAGGAAAAAAACTGGCTTTGGCTAATCTTTGAAATTCTGAAGTTATTTAAAAACGAATTCACGAAATATTTATAATACTCGTGTATCACACTTATTTGCATCTGAATTTACAAAAAAATTTAACATTTTATTGTAAACATAGGAGTTAAATTCGGTCATCTCTGGGAGGAGGAAAAAAACTGGCTTTGGCTAATCTTTGAAATTCTGAAGTTATTTAAAAACGAATTCACGAAATATTTATAATACTCGTGTATCACACTTATTTGCATATGAATTTACAAAAAAATTTAACATTTTATTATAAACATAGGAGTTAAATGCGGTCATCTCAGGGAGGAGGAAAAAAACTGGCTTTGGCTAATCTTTGAAATTCTGAAGTTATTTAAAAACGAATTCACGAAATATTTATAATACTCGTGTATCACACTTATTTGCATATGAATTTACAAAAAAATTTAACATTTTATTATAAACATAGGAGATAAATGCGGTCATCTCAGGGAGGAGGAAAAAAACTGGCTTTGGCTAATCTTTGAAATTCTGAAGTTATTTAAAAACGAATTCACGAAATATTTATAATACTCGTGTATTACATCTAATAGCATCGGAAATTATAAAAAAAATTAGGTTTTATTTGTAAACATTGGAGTTAAATGCGGTCATCTCAGGGAGGAGGAAAAAAACTGGCTTTGGCTAATCTTTGAAATTCTGAAGTTATTTGAAAACGAATTCACGAAATATTTCTAAAACTCGTGTATTACGTCTAATAGCATCGGAAATTATAAAAAAAATTAGGTTTTATTTGTAAACATAGGAGTTAAATGCGGTCATCTCAGGGAGGAGGAAAAAAACTGGCTTTGGCTAATCTTTGAAATTCTGAAGTTATTTAAAAACGAATTCACGAAATATTTATAATACTCGTGTATCACACTTATTTGCATCTGAATTTACAAAAAAATTTAACATTTTATTGTAAACATAGGAGTTAAATTCGGTCATCTCTGGGAGGAGGAAAAAAACTGGCTTTGGCTAATCTTTGAAATTCTGAAGTTATTTAAAAACGAATTCACGAAATATTTATAATACTCGTGTATCACACTTATTTGCATATGAATTTACAAAAAAATTTAACATTTTATTATAAACATAGGAGTTAAATGCGGTCATCTCAGGGAGGAGGAAAAAAACTGGCTTTGGCTAATCTTTGAAATTCTGAAGTTATTTGAAAACGAATTTACGAAATATTTCTAACACTCGTGTATTACATCTAATAGCATCGGAAATTATAAAAAAAATTAGGTTTTACTTGTAAACATTGGAGTTAAATGCGGTCATCTCAGGGAGGAGGAAAAAAACTGGCTTTGGCTAATCTTTGAAATTCTGAAGTTATTTGAAAACGAATTCACGAAATATTTCTAACACTCGTGTATTACATCTAATAGCATCTGAATTTACAAAAAAATTTAACATTTTATTATAAACATAGGAGTTAAATGCGGTCATCTCAGGGAGGAGGAAAAAAACTGGCTTTGGCTAATCTTTGAAATTCTGAAGTTATTTGAAAACGAATTTACGAAATATTTCTAACACTCGTGTATTACATCTAATAGCATCGGAAATTATAAAAAAAATTAGGTTTTACTTGTAAACATAGGAGTTAAATGCGGTCATCTCAGGGAGGAGGAAAAAAACTGGCTTTGGCTAATCTTTGAAATTCTGAAGTTATTTAAAAACGAATTCACGAAATATTTATAATACTCGTGTATTACATCTAATAGCATCGGAAATTATAAAAAAAATTAGGTTTTACTTGTAAACATTGGAGTTAAATGCGGTCATCTCAGGGAGGAGGAAAAAAACTGGCTTTGGCTAATCTTTGAAATTCTGAAGTTATTTGAAAACGAATTTACAAAATATTTCTAACACTCGTGTATTACATCTAATAGCATCGGAAATTATAAAAAAAATTAGGTTTTATTTGTAAACATAGGAGTTAAATGCGGTCATCTCAGGGAGGAGGAAAAAAACTGGCTTTGGCTAATCTTTGAAATTCTGAAGTTATTTAAAAACGAATTCACGAAATATTTATAATACTCGTGTATCACACTTATTTGCATCTGAATTTACAAAAAAATTTAACATTTTATTGTAAACATAGGAGTTAAATTCGGTCATCTCTGGGAGGAGGAAAAAAACTGGCTTTGGCTAATCTTTGAAATTCTGAAGTTATTTAAAAACGAATTCACGAAATATTTATAATACTCGTGTATCACACTTATTTGCATATGAATTTACAAAAAAATTTAACATTTTATTATAAACATAGGAGTTAAATGCGGTCATCTCAGGGAGGAGGAAAAAAACTGGCTTTGGCTAATCTTTGAAATTCTGAAGTTATTTGAAAACGAATTTACGAAATATTTCTAACACTCGTGTATTACATCTAATAGCATCGGAAATTATAAAAAAAATTAGGTTTTACTTGTAAACATTGGAGTTAAATGCGGTCATCTCAGGGAGGAGGAAAAAAACTGGCTTTGGCTAATCTTTGAAATTCTGAAGTTATTTGAAAACGAATTCACGAAATATTTCTAACACTCGTGTATTACATCTAATAGCATCTGAATTTACAAAAAAATTTAACATTTTATTATAAACATAGGAGTTAAATGCGGTCATCTCAGGGAGGAGGAAAAAAACTGGCTTTGGCTAATCTTTGAAATTCTGAAGTTATTTGAAAACGAATTTACGAAATATTTCTAACACTCGTGTATTACATCTAATAGCATCGGAAATTATAAAAAAAATTAGGTTTTACTTGTAAACATAGGAGTTAAATGCGGTCATCTCAGGGAGGAGGAAAAAAACTGGCTTTGGCTAATCTTTGAAATTCTGAAGTTATTTAAAAACGAATTCACGAAATATTTATAATACTCGTGTATTACATCTAATAGCATCGGAAATTATAAAAAAAATTAGGTTTTACTTGTAAACATTGGAGTTAAATGCGGTCATCTCAGGGAGGAGGAAAAAAACTGGCTTTGGCTAATCTTTGAAATTCTGAAGTTATTTGAAAACGAATTTACAAAATATTTCTAACACTCGTGTATTACATCTAATAGCATCGGAAATTATAAAAAAAATTAGGTTTTATTTGTAAACATAGGAGTTAAATGCGGTCATCTCAGGGAGGAGGAAAAAAACTGGCTTTGGCTAATCTTTGAAATTCTGAAGTTATTTAAAAACGAATTCACGAAATATTTATAATACTCGTGTATTACATCTAATAGCATCGGAAATTATAAAAAAAATTAGGTTTTACTTGTAAACATTGGAGTTAAATGCGGTCATCTCAGGGAGGAGGAAAAAAACTGGCTTTGGCTAATCTTTGAAATTCTGAAGTTATTTGAAAACGAATTCACGAAATATTTCTAACACTCGTGTATTACATCTAATAGCATCGGAAATTATAAAAAAAATTAGGTTTTACTTGTAAACATAGGAGTTAAATGCGGTCATCTCAGGGAGGAGGAAAAAAACCGGCTTTGGCTAATCTTTGAAATTCTGAAGTTATTTGAAAACGAATTCACGAAATATTTCTAACACTCGTGTATTACATCTAATAGCATCGTAAATTATAAAAAAAATTAGGTTTTATTTGTAAACATAGGAGTTAAATGCGGTCATCTCAGGGAGGAGGAAAAAAACTGGCTTTGGCTAATCTTTGAAATTCTGAAGTTATTTAAAAACGAATTCACAAAATATTTATAATACTCGTGTATTACATCTAATAGCATCGGAAATTATAAAAAAAATTAGGTTTTACTTGTAAACATTGGAGTTAAATGCGGTCATCTCAGGGAGGAGGAAAAAAACTGGCTTTGGCTAATCTTTGAAATTCTGAAGTTATTTAAAAACGAATTCACGAAATATTTATAATACTCGTGTATTACATCTAATAGCATCGGAAATTATAAAAAAAATTAGGTTTTACTTGTAAACATTGGAGTTAAATGCGGTCATCTCAGGGAGGAGGAAAAAAACTGGCTTTGGCTAATCTTTGAAATTCTGAAGTTATTTGAAAACGAATTCACGAAATATTTCTAACACTCGTGTATTACATCTAATAGCATCTGAATTTACAAAAAAATTTAACATTTTATTATAAACATAGGAGTTAAATTCGGTCATCTCAGGGAGGAGGAAAAAAACTGGCTTTGGCTAATCTTTGAAATTCTGAAGTTATTTGAAAACGAATTCACGAAATATTTCTAACACTCGTGTATCACACTTATTTGCATCTGAATTTACAAAAAAATTTGACATTTTATTGTAAACATAGGAGTTAAATTCGGTCATCTCTGGGAGGAGGAAAAAAACTGGCTTTGGCTAATCTTTGAAATTCTGAAGTTATTTAAAAACGAATTCACGAAATATTTATAATACTCGTGTATCACACTTATTTGCATCTGAATTTACAAAAAAATTTAACATTTTATTGTAAACATAGGAGTTAAATTCGGTCATCTCTGGGAGGAGGAAAAAAACTGGCTTTGGCTAATCTTTGAAATTCTGAAGTTATTTAAAAACGAATTCACGAAATATTTATAATACTCGTGTATCACACTTATTTGCATCTGAATTTACAAAAAAATTTAACATTTTATTGTAAACATAGGAGTTAAATTCGGTCATCTCTGGGAGGAGGAAAAAAACTGGCTTTGGCTAATCTTTGAAATTCTGAAGTTATTTAAAAACGAATTCACGAAATATTTATAATACTCGTGTATCACACTTATTTGCATATGAATTTACAAAAAAATTTAACATTTTATTATAAACATAGGAGTTAAATGCGGTCATCTCAGGGAGGAGGAAAAAAACTGGCTTTGGCTAATCTTTGAAATTCTGAAGTTATTTGAAAACGAATTTACGAAATATTTCTAACACTCGTGTATTACATCTAATAGCATCGGAAATTATAAAAAAAATTAGGTTTTACTTGTAAACATAGGAGTTAAATGCGGTCATCTCAGGGAGGAGGAAAAAAACTGGCTTTGGCTAATCTTTGAAATTCTGAAGTTATTTAAAAACGAATTCACGAAATATTTATAATACTCGTGTATCACACTTATTTGCATCTGAATTTACAAAAAAATTTAACATTTTATTGTAAACATAGGAGTTAAATTCGGTCATCTCTGGGAGGAGGAAAAAAACTGGCTTTGGCTAATCTTTGAAATTCTAAAGTTATTTAAAAACGAATTCACGAAATATTTATAATACTCGTGTATCACACTTATTTGCATATGAATTTACAAAAAAATTTAACATTTTATTATAAACATAGGAGTTAAATGCGGTCATCTCAGGGAGGAGGAAAAAAACTGGCTTTGGCTAATCTTTGAAATTCTGAAGTTATTTAAAAACGAATTCACGAAATATTTATAATACTCGTGTATTACATCTAATAGCATCGGAAATTATAAAAAAAATTAGGTTTTATTTGTAAACATTGGAGTTAAATGCGGTCATCTCAGGGAGGAGGAAAAAAACTGGCTTTGGCTAATCTTTGAAATTCTGAAGTTATTTGAAAACGAATTCACGAAATATTTCTAAAACTCGTGTATTACGTCTAATAGCATCGGAAATTATAAAAAAAATTAGGTTTTATTTGTAAACATAGGAGTTAAATGCGGTCATCTCAGGGAGGAGGAAAAAAACTGGCTTTGGCTAATCTTTGAAATTCTGAAGTTATTTAAAAACGAATTCACGAAATATTTATAATACTCGTGTATTACATCTAATAGCATCGGAAATTATAAAAAAAATTAGGTTTTACTTGTAAACATTGGAGTTAAATGCGGTCATCTCAGGGAGGAGGAAAAAAACTGGCTTTGGCTAATCTTTGAAATTCTGAAGTTATTTGAAAACGAATTCACGAAATATTTCTAACACTCGTGTATTACATCTAATAGCATCTGAATTTACAAAAAAATTTAACATTTTATTATAAACATAGGAGTTAAATGCGGTCATCTCAGGGAGGAGGAAAAAAACTGGCTTTGGCTAATCTTTGAAATTCTGAAGTTATTTGAAAACGAATTTACGAAATATTTCTAACACTCGTGTATTACATCTAATAGCATCGGAAATTATAAAAAAAATTAGGTTTTACTTGTAAACATAGGAGTTAAATGCGGTCATCTCAGGGAGGAGGAAAAAAACTGGCTTTGGCTAATCTTTGAAATTCTGAAGTTATTTAAAAACGAATTCACGAAATATTTATAATACTCGTGTATTACATCTAATAGCATCGGAAATTATAAAAAAAATTAGGTTTTACTTGTAAACATTGGAGTTAAATGCGGTCATCTCAGGGAGGAGGAAAAAAACTGGCTTTGGCTAATCTTTGAAATTCTGAAGTTATTTGAAAACGAATTTACAAAATATTTCTAACACTCGTGTATTACATCTAATAGCATCGGAAATTATAAAAAAAATTAGGTTTTATTTGTAAACATAGGAGTTAAATGCGGTCATCTCAGGGAGGAGGAAAAAAACTGGCTTTGGCTAATCTTTGAAATTCTGAAGTTATTTAAAAACGAATTCACGAAATATTTATAATACTCGTGTATTACATCTAATAGCATCGGAAATTATAAAAAAAATTAGGTTTTACTTGTAAACATTGGAGTTAAATGCGGTCATCTCAGGGAGGAGGAAAAAAACTGGCTTTGGCTAATCTTTGAAATTCTGAAGTTATTTGAAAACGAATTCACGAAATATTTCTAACACTCGTGTATTACATCTAATAGCATCTGAATTTACAAAAAAATTTAACATTTTATTATAAACATAGGAGTTAAATTCGGTCATCTCAGGGAGGAGGAAAAAAACTGGCTTTGGCTAATCTTTGAAATTCTGAAGTTATTTGAAAACGAATTCACGAAATATTTCTAACACTCGTGTATCACACTTATTTGCATCTGAATTTACAAAAAAATTTGACATTTTATTGTAAACATAGGAGTTAAATTCGGTCATCTCTGGGAGGAGGAAAAAAACTGGCTTTGGCTAATCTTTGAAATTCTGAAGTTATTTAAAAACGAATTCACGAAATATTTATAATACTCGTGTATCACACTTATTTGCATCTGAATTTACAAAAAAATTTAACATTTTATTGTAAACATAGGAGTTAAATTCGGTCATCTCTGGGAGGAGGAAAAAAACTGGCTTTGGCTAATCTTTGAAATTCTGAAGTTATTTAAAAACGAATTCACGAAATATTTATAATACTCGTGTATCACACTTATTTGCATCTGAATTTACAAAAAAATTTAACATTTTATTGTAAACATAGGAGTTAAATTCGGTCATCTCTGGGAGGAGGAAAAAAACTGGCTTTGGCTAATCTTTGAAATTCTGAAGTTATTTAAAAACGAATTCACGAAATATTTATAATACTCGTGTATCACACTTATTTGCATATGAATTTACAAAAAAATTTAACATTTTATTATAAACATAGGAGTTAAATGCGGTCATCTCAGGGAGGAGGAAAAAAACTGGCTTTGGCTAATCTTTGAAATTCTGAAGTTATTTGAAAACGAATTTACGAAATATTTCTAACACTCGTGTATTACATCTAATAGCATCGGAAATTATAAAAAAAATTAGGTTTTACTTGTAAACATAGGAGTTAAATGCGGTCATCTCAGGGAGGAGGAAAAAAACTGGCTTTGGCTAATCTTTGAAATTCTGAAGTTATTTAAAAACGAATTCACGAAATATTTATAATACTCGTGTATCACACTTATTTGCATCTGAATTTACAAAAAAATTTAACATTTTATTGTAAACATAGGAGTTAAATTCGGTCATCTCTGGGAGGAGGAAAAAAACTGGCTTTGGCTAATCTTTGAAATTCTAAAGTTATTTAAAAACGAATTCACGAAATATTTATAATACTCGTGTATCACACTTATTTGCATATGAATTTACAAAAAAATTTAACATTTTATTATAAACATAGGAGTTAAATGCGGTCATCTCAGGGAGGAGGAAAAAAACTGGCTTTGGCTAATCTTTGAAATTCTGAAGTTATTTAAAAACGAATTCACGAAATATTTATAATACTCGTGTATTACATCTAATAGCATCGGAAATTATAAAAAAAATTAGGTTTTATTTGTAAACATTGGAGTTAAATGCGGTCATCTCAGGGAGGAGGAAAAAAACTGGCTTTGGCTAATCTTTGAAATTCTGAAGTTATTTGAAAACGAATTCACGAAATATTTCTAAAACTCGTGTATTACGTCTAATAGCATCGGAAATTATAAAAAAAATTAGGTTTTATTTGTAAACATAGGAGTTAAATGCGGTCATCTCAGGGAGGAGGAAAAAAACTGGCTTTGGCTAATCTTTGAAATTCTGAAGTTATTTAAAAACGAATTCACGAAATATTTATAATACTCGTGTATTACATCTAATAGCATCGGAAATTATAAAAAAAATTAGGTTTTACTTGTAAACATTGGAGTTAAATGCGGTCATCTCAGGGAGGAGGAAAAAAACTGGCTTTGGCTAATCTTTGAAATTCTGAAGTTATTTGAAAACGAATTCACGAAATATTTCTAACACTCGTGTATTACATCTAATAGCATCTGAATTTACAAAAAAATTTAACATTTTATTATAAACATAGGAGTTAAATGCGGTCATCTCAGGGAGGAGGAAAAAAACTGGCTTTGGCTAATCTTTGAAATTCTGAAGTTATTTGAAAACGAATTTACGAAATATTTCTAACACTCGTGTATTACATCTAATAGCATCGGAAATTATAAAAAAAATTAGGTTTTACTTGTAAACATAGGAGTTAAATGCGGTCATCTCAGGGAGGAGGAAAAAAACTGGCTTTGGCTAATCTTTGAAATTCTGAAGTTATTTAAAAACGAATTCACGAAATATTTATAATACTCGTGTATTACATCTAATAGCATCGGAAATTATAAAAAAAATTAGGTTTTACTTGTAAACATTGGAGTTAAATGCGGTCATCTCAGGGAGGAGGAAAAAAACTGGCTTTGGCTAATCTTTGAAATTCTGAAGTTATTTGAAAACGAATTTACAAAATATTTCTAACACTCGTGTATTACATCTAATAGCATCGGAAATTATAAAAAAAATTAGGTTTTATTTGTAAACATAGGAGTTAAATGCGGTCATCTCAGGGAGGAGGAAAAAAACTGGCTTTGGCTAATCTTTGAAATTCTGAAGTTATTTAAAAACGAATTCACGAAATATTTATAATACTCGTGTATTACATCTAATAGCATCGGAAATTATAAAAAAAATTAGGTTTTACTTGTAAACATTGGAGTTAAATGCGGTCATCTCAGGGAGGAGGAAAAAAACTGGCTTTGGCTAATCTTTGAAATTCTGAAGTTATTTGAAAACGAATTCACGAAATATTTCTAACACTCGTGTATTACATCTAATAGCATCGGAAATTATAAAAAAAATTAGGTTTTACTTGTAAACATAGGAGTTAAATGCGGTCATCTCAGGGAGGAGGAAAAAAACCGGCTTTGGCTAATCTTTGAAATTCTGAAGTTATTTGAAAACGAATTCACGAAATATTTCTAACACTCGTGTATTACATCTAATAGCATCGTAAATTATAAAAAAAATTAGGTTTTATTTGTAAACATAGGAGTTAAATGCGGTCATCTCAGGGAGGAGGAAAAAAACTGGCTTTGGCTAATCTTTGAAATTCTGAAGTTATTTAAAAACGAATTCACAAAATATTTATAATACTCGTGTATTACATCTAATAGCATCGGAAATTATAAAAAAAATTAGGTTTTACTTGTAAACATTGGAGTTAAATGCGGTCATCTCAGGGAGGAGGAAAAAAACTGGCTTTGGCTAATCTTTGAAATTCTGAAGTTATTTAAAAACGAATTCACGAAATATTTATAATACTCGTGTATTACATCTAATAGCATCGGAAATTATAAAAAAAATTAGGTTTTACTTGTAAACATTGGAGTTAAATGCGGTCATCTCAGGGAGGAGGAAAAAAACTGGCTTTGGCTAATCTTTGAAATTCTGAAGTTATTTGAAAACGAATTCACGAAATATTTCTAACACTCGTGTATTACATCTAATAGCATCTGAATTTACAAAAAAATTTAACATTTTATTATAAACATAGGAGTTAAATTCGGTCATCTCAGGGAGGAGGAAAAAAACTGGCTTTGGCTAATCTTTGAAATTCTGAAGTTATTTGAAAACGAATTTACGAAATATTTCTAACACTCGTGTATTACATCTAATAGCATCGGAAATTATAAAAAAAATTAGGTTTTACTTGTAAACATAGGAGTTAAATGCGGTCATCTCAGGGAGGAGGAAAAAAACTGGCTTTGGCTAATCTTTGAAATTCTGAAGTTATTTAAAAACGAATTCACGAAATATTTATAATACTCGTGTATTACATCTAATAGCATCGGAAATTATAAAAAAAATTAGGTTTTACTTGTAAACATTGGAGTTAAATGCGGTCATCTCAGGGAGGAGGAAAAAAACTGGCTTTGGCTAATCTTTGAAATTCTGAAGTTATTTGAAAACGAATTTACAAAATATTTCTAACACTCGTGTATTACATCTAATAGCATCGGAAATTATAAAAAAAATTAGGTTTTACTTGTAAACATAGGAGTTAAATGCGGTCATCTCAGGGAGGAGGAAAAAAACTGGCTTTGGCTAATCTTTGAAATTCTGAAGTTATTTAAAAACGAATTCACGAAATATTTATAATACTCGTGTATTACATCTAATAGCATCGGAAATTATAAAAAAAATTAGGTTTTACTTGTAAACATTGGAGTTAAATGCGGTCATCTCAGGGAGGAGGAAAAAAACTGGCTTTGGCTAATCTTTGAAATTCTGAAGTTATTTGAAAACGAATTTACAAAATATTTCTAACACTCGTGTATTACATCTAATAGCATCGGAAATTATAAAAAAAATTAGGTTTTATTTGTAAACATAGGAGTTAAATGCGGTCATCTCAGGGAGGAGGAAAAAAACTGGCTTTGGCTAATCTTTGAAATTCTGAAGTTATTTAAAAACGAATTCACGAAATATTTATAATACTCGTGTATTACATCTAATAGCATCGGAAATTATAAAAAAAATTAGGTTTTACTTGTAAACATTGGAGTTAAATGCGGTCATCTCAGGGAGGAGGAAAAAAACTGGCTTTGGCTAATCTTTGAAATTCTGAAGTTATTTGAAAACGAATTCACGAAATATTTCTAACACTCGTGTATTACATCTAATAGCATCGGAAATTATAAAAAAAATTAGGTTTTACTTGTAAACATAGGAGTTAAATGCGGTCATCTCAGGGAGGAGGAAAAAAACCGGCTTTGGCTAATCTTTGAAATTCTGAAGTTATTTGAAAACGAATTCACGAAATATTTCTAACACTCGTGTATTACATCTAATAGCATCGTAAATTATAAAAAAAATTAGGTTTTATTTGTAAACATAGGAGTTAAATGCGGTCATCTCAGGGAGGAGGAAAAAAACTGGCTTTGGCTAATCTTTGAAATTCTGAAGTTATTTAAAAACGAATTCACAAAATATTTATAATACTCGTGTATTACATCTAATAGCATCGGAAATTATAAAAAAAATTAGGTTTTACTTGTAAACATTGGAGTTAAATGCGGTCATCTCAGGGAGGAGGAAAAAAACTGGCTTTGGCTAATCTTTGAAATTCTGAAGTTATTTAAAAACGAATTCACGAAATATTTATAATACTCGTGTATTACATCTAATAGCATCGGAAATTATAAAAAAAATTAGGTTTTACTTGTAAACATTGGAGTTAAATGCGGTCATCTCAGGGAGGAGGAAAAAAACTGGCTTTGGCTAATCTTTGAAATTCTGAAGTTATTTGAAAACGAATTCACGAAATATTTCTAACACTCGTGTATTACATCTAATAGCATCTGAATTTACAAAAAAATTTAACATTTTATTATAAACATAGGAGTTAAATTCGGTCATCTCAGGGAGGAGGAAAAAAACTGGCTTTGGCTAATCTTTGAAATTCTGAAGTTATTTGAAAACGAATTTACGAAATATTTCTAACACTCGTGTATTACATCTAATAGCATCGGAAATTATAAAAAAAATTAGGTTTTACTTGTAAACATAGGAGTTAAATGCGGTCATCTCAGGGAGGAGGAAAAAAACTGGCTTTGGCTAATCTTTGAAATTCTGAAGTTATTTAAAAACGAATTCACGAAATATTTATAATACTCGTGTATTACATCTAATAGCATCGGAAATTATAAAAAAAATTAGGTTTTACTTGTAAACATTGGAGTTAAATGCGGTCATCTCAGGGAGGAGGAAAAAAACTGGCTTTGGCTAATCTTTGAAATTCTGAAGTTATTTGAAAACGAATTTACAAAATATTTCTAACACTCGTGTATTACATCTAATAGCATCGGAAATTATAAAAAAAATTAGGTTTTACTTGTAAACATAGGAGTTAAATGCGGTCATCTCAGGGAGGAGGAAAAAAACTGGCTTTGGCTAATCTTTGAAATTCTGAAGTTATTTAAAAACGAATTCACGAAATATTTATAATACTCGTGTATTACATCTAATAGCATCGGAAATTATAAAAAAAATTAGGTTTTACTTGTAAACATTGGAGTTAAATGCGGTCATCTCAGGGAGGAGGAAAAAAACTGGCTTTGGCTAATCTTTGAAATTCTGAAGTTATTTGAAAACGAATTTACAAAATATTTCTAACACTCGTGTATTACATCTAATAGCATCGGAAATTATAAAAAAAATTAGGTTTTATTTGTAAACATAGGAGTTAAATGCGGTCATCTCAGGGAGGAGGAAAAAAACTGGCTTTGGCTAATCTTTGAAATTCTGAAGTTATTTAAAAACGAATTCACGAAATATTTATAATACTCGTGTATTACATCTAATAGCATCGGAAATTATAAAAAAAATTAGGTTTTACTTGTAAACATTGGAGTTAAATGCGGTCATCTCAGGGAGGAGGAAAAAAACTGGCTTTGGCTAATCTTTGAAATTCTGAAGTTATTTGAAAACGAATTCACGAAATATTTCTAACACTCGTGTATTACATCTAATAGCATCGGAAATTATAAAAAAAATTAGGTTTTACTTGTAAACATAGGAGTTAAATGCGGTCATCTCAGGGAGGAGGAAAAAAACCGGCTTTGGCTAATCTTTGAAATTCTGAAGTTATTTGAAAACGAATTCACGAAATATTTCTAACACTCGTGTATTACATCTAATAGCATCGTAAATTATAAAAAAAATTAGGTTTTATTTGTAAACATAGGAGTTAAATGCGGTCATCTCAGGGAGGAGGAAAAAAACTGGCTTTGGCTAATCTTTGAAATTCTGAAGTTATTTAAAAACGAATTCACAAAATATTTATAATACTCGTGTATTACATCTAATAGCATCGGAAATTATAAAAAAAATTAGGTTTTACTTGTAAACATTGGAGTTAAATGCGGTCATCTCAGGGAGGAGGAAAAAAACTGGCTTTGGCTAATCTTTGAAATTCTGAAGTTATTTAAAAACGAATTCACGAAATATTTATAATACTCGTGTATTACATCTAATAGCATCGGAAATTATAAAAAAAATTAGGTTTTACTTGTAAACATTGGAGTTAAATGCGGTCATCTCAGGGAGGAGGAAAAAAACTGGCTTTGGCTAATCTTTGAAATTCTGAAGTTATTTGAAAACGAATTCACGAAATATTTCTAACACTCGTGTATTACATCTAATAGCATCTGAATTTACAAAAAAATTTAACATTTTATTATAAACATAGGAGTTAAATTCGGTCATCTCAGGGAGGAGGAAAAAAACTGGCTTTGGCTAATCTTTGAAATTCTGAAGTTATTTGAAAACGAATTCACGAAATATTTCTAACACTCGTGTATCACACTTATTTGCATCTGAATTTACAAAAAAATTTGACATTTTATTGTAAACATAGGAGTTAAATTCGGTCATCTCTGGGAGGAGGAAAAAAACTGGCTTTGGCTAATCTTTGAAATTCTGAAGTTATTTAAAAACGAATTCACGAAATATTTATAATACTCGTGTATCACACTTATTTGCATCTGAATTTACAAAAAAATTTAACATTTTATTGTAAACATAGGAGTTAAATTCGGTCATCTCTGGGAGGAGGAAAAAAACTGGCTTTGGCTAATCTTTGAAATTCTGAAGTTATTTAAAAACGAATTCACGAAATATTTATAATACTCGTGTATCACACTTATTTGCATATGAATTTACAAAAAAATTTAACATTTTATTATAAACATAGGAGTTAAATGCGGTCATCTCAGGGAGGAGGAAAAAAACTGGCTTTGGCTAATCTTTGAAATTCTGAAGTTATTTAAAAACGAATTCACGAAATATTTATAATACTCGTGTATTACATCTAATAGCATCGGAAATTATAAAAAAAATTATGTTTTATTTTTAAACATTGGAGTTAAATGCGGTCATCTCAGGGAGGAGGAAAAAAACTGGCTTTGGCTAATCTTTGAAATTCTGAAGTTATTTGAAAACGAATTCACGAAATATTTCTAAAACTCGTGTATTACATCTAATAGCATCGGAAATTATAAAAAAAATTAGGTTTTATTTGTAAACATAGGAGTTAAATGCGGTCATCTCAGGGAGGAGGAAAAAAACTGGCTTTGGCTAATCTTTGAAATTCTGAAGTTATTTAAAAACGAATTCACGAAATATTTATAATACTCGTGTATTACATCTAATAGCATCGGAAATTATAAAAAAAATTAGGTTTTACTTGTAAACATTGGAGTTAAATGCGGTCATCTCAGGGAGGAGGAAAAAAACTGTCTTTGGCTAATCTTTGAAATTCTGAAGTTATTTAAAAACGAATTCACGAAATATTTATAATACTCGTGTATTACATCTAATAGCATCGGAAATTATAAAAAAAATTAGGTTTTACTTGTAAACATAGGAGTTAAATGCGGTCATCTCAGGGAGGAGGAAAAAAACTGGCTTTGGCTAATCTTTGAAATTCTGAAGTTATTTGAAAACGAATTCACGAAATATTTCTAACACTCGTGTATTACATCTAATAGCATCGGAAATTATAAAAAAAATTAGGTTTTATTTGTAAACATAGGAGTTAAATGCGGTCATCTCAGGGAGGAGGAAAAAAACTGGCTTTGGCTAATCTTTGAAATTCTGAAGTTATTTAAAAACGAATTCACGAAATATTTATAATACTCGTGTATCACACTTATTTGCATCTGAATTTACAAAAAAATTTAACATTTTATTGTAAACATAGGAGTTAAATTCGGTCATCTCAGGGAGGAGGAAAAAAACTGGCTTTGGCTAATCTTTGAAATTCTGAAGTTATTTGAAAACGAATTCACAAAATATTTCTAACACTCGTGTATTACATCTAATAGCATATGAATTTACAAAAAAATTTAACATTTTATTATAAACATAGGAGTTAAATGCGGTCATCTCAGGGAGGAGGAAAAAAACTGGCTTTGGCTAATCTTTGAAATTCTGAAGTTATTTGAAAACGAATTTACGAAATATTTCTAACACTCGTGTATTACATCTAATAGCATCGGAAATTATAAAAAAAATTAGGTTTTATTTGTAAACATAGGAGTTAAATGCGGTCATCTCAGGGAGGAGGAAAAAAACTGGCTTTGGCTAATCTTTGAAATTCTGAAGTTATTTAAAAACGAATTCACGAAATATTTATAATACTCGTGTAACACACTTATTGGCATCTGAATTTACAAAAAAATTTAACATTTTATTGTAAACATAGGAGTAAAATTCGGTCATCTCAGGGAGGAGGAAAAAAACTGGCTTTGGCTAATCTTTGAAATTCTGAAGTTATTTAAAAACGAATTCACGAAATATTTCTAACACTCGTGTATTACATCTAATAGCATCGGAAATTATAAAAAAAATTAGGTTTTATTTGTAAACATAGGAGTTAAATGCGGTCATCTCAGGGAGGAGGAAAAAAACTGGCTTTGGCTAATCTTTGAAATTCTGAAGTTATTTGAAAACGAATTCACGAAATATTTCTAACACTCGTGTATTACATCTAATAGCATCTGAATTTACAAAAAAATTTAACATTTTATTATAAACATAGGAGTTAAATGCGGTCATCTCAGGGAGGAGGAAAAAAACTGGCTTTGGCTAATCTTTGAAATTCTGAAGTTATTTGAAAACGAATTTACGAAATATTTCTAACACTCGTGTATTACATCTAATAGCATCGGAAATTATAAAAAAAATTAGGTTTTACTTGTAAACATAGGAGTTAAATGCGGTCATCTCAGGGAGGAGGAAAAAAACTGGCTTTGGCTAATCTTTGAAATTCTGAAGTTATTTGAAAACGAATTTACAAAATATTTCTAACACTCGTGTATTACATCTAATAGCATCGGAAATTATAAAAAAAATTAGGTTTTACTTGTAAACATAGGAGTTAAATGCGGTCATCTCAGGGAGGAGGAAAAAAACTGGCTTTGGCTAATCTTTGAAATTCTGAAGTTATTTAAAAACGAATTCACGAAATATTTATAATACTCGTGTATTACATCTAATAGCATCGGAAATTATAAAAAAAATTAGGTTTTACTTGTAAACATTGGAGTTAAATGCGGTCATCTCAGGGAGGAGGAAAAAAACTGGCTTTGGCTAATCTTTGAAATTCTGAAGTTATTTGAAAACGAATTTACAAAATATTTCTAACACTCGTGTATTACATCTAATAGCATCGGAAATTATAAAAAAAATTAGGTTTTATTTGTAAACATAGGAGTTAAATGCGGTCATCTCAGGGAGGAGGAAAAAAACTGGCTTTGGCTAATCTTTGAAATTCTGAAGTTATTTAAAAACGAATTCACGAAATATTTATAATACTCGTGTATTACATCTAATAGCATCGGAAATTATAAAAAAAATTAGGTTTTACTTGTAAACATTGGAGTTAAATGCGGTCATCTCAGGGAGGAGGAAAAAAACTGGCTTTGGCTAATCTTTGAAATTCTGAAGTTATTTGAAAACGAATTCACGAAATATTTCTAACACTCGTGTATTACATCTAATAGCATCGGAAATTATAAAAAAAATTAGGTTTTACTTGTAAACATAGGAGTTAAATGCGGTCATCTCAGGGAGGAGGAAAAAAACCGGCTTTGGCTAATCTTTGAAATTCTGAAGTTATTTGAAAACGAATTCACGAAATATTTCTAACACTCGTGTATTACATCTAATAGCATCGTAAATTATAAAAAAAATTAGGTTTTATTTGTAAACATAGGAGTTAAATGCGGTCATCTCAGGGAGGAGGAAAAAAACTGGCTTTGGCTAATCTTTGAAATTCTGAAGTTATTTAAAAACGAATTCACAAAATATTTATAATACTCGTGTATTACATCTAATAGCATCGGAAATTATAAAAAAAATTAGGTTTTACTTGTAAACATTGGAGTTAAATGCGGTCATCTCAGGGAGGAGGAAAAAAACTGGCTTTGGCTAATCTTTGAAATTCTGAAGTTATTTAAAAACGAATTCACGAAATATTTATAATACTCGTGTATTACATCTAATAGCATCGGAAATTATAAAAAAAATTAGGTTTTACTTGTAAACATTGGAGTTAAATGCGGTCATCTCAGGGAGGAGGAAAAAAACTGGCTTTGGCTAATCTTTGAAATTCTGAAGTTATTTGAAAACGAATTCACGAAATATTTCTAACACTCGTGTATTACATCTAATAGCATCTGAATTTACAAAAAAATTTAACATTTTATTATAAACATAGGAGTTAAATTCGGTCATCTCAGGGAGGAGGAAAAAAACTGGCTTTGGCTAATCTTTGAAATTCTGAAGTTATTTGAAAACGAATTTACGAAATATTTCTAACACTCGTGTATTACATCTAATAGCATCGGAAATTATAAAAAAAATTAGGTTTTACTTGTAAACATAGGAGTTAAATGCGGTCATCTCAGGGAGGAGGAAAAAAACTGGCTTTGGCTAATCTTTGAAATTCTGAAGTTATTTAAAAACGAATTCACGAAATATTTATAATACTCGTGTATTACATCTAATAGCATCGGAAATTATAAAAAAAATTAGGTTTTACTTGTAAACATTGGAGTTAAATGCGGTCATCTCAGGGAGGAGGAAAAAAACTGGCTTTGGCTAATCTTTGAAATTCTGAAGTTATTTGAAAACGAATTTACAAAATATTTCTAACACTCGTGTATTACATCTAATAGCATCGGAAATTATAAAAAAAATTAGGTTTTACTTGTAAACATAGGAGTTAAATGCGGTCATCTCAGGGAGGAGGAAAAAAACTGGCTTTGGCTAATCTTTGAAATTCTGAAGTTATTTAAAAACGAATTCACGAAATATTTATAATACTCGTGTATTACATCTAATAGCATCGGAAATTATAAAAAAAATTAGGTTTTACTTGTAAACATTGGAGTTAAATGCGGTCATCTCAGGGAGGAGGAAAAAAACTGGCTTTGGCTAATCTTTGAAATTCTGAAGTTATTTGAAAACGAATTTACAAAATATTTCTAACACTCGTGTATTACATCTAATAGCATCGGAAATTATAAAAAAAATTAGGTTTTATTTGTAAACATAGGAGTTAAATGCGGTCATCTCAGGGAGGAGGAAAAAAACTGGCTTTGGCTAATCTTTGAAATTCTGAAGTTATTTAAAAACGAATTCACGAAATATTTATAATACTCGTGTATTACATCTAATAGCATCGGAAATTATAAAAAAAATTAGGTTTTACTTGTAAACATTGGAGTTAAATGCGGTCATCTCAGGGAGGAGGAAAAAAACTGGCTTTGGCTAATCTTTGAAATTCTGAAGTTATTTGAAAACGAATTCACGAAATATTTCTAACACTCGTGTATTACATCTAATAGCATCGGAAATTATAAAAAAAATTAGGTTTTACTTGTAAACATAGGAGTTAAATGCGGTCATCTCAGGGAGGAGGAAAAAAACCGGCTTTGGCTAATCTTTGAAATTCTGAAGTTATTTGAAAACGAATTCACGAAATATTTCTAACACTCGTGTATTACATCTAATAGCATCGTAAATTATAAAAAAAATTAGGTTTTATTTGTAAACATAGGAGTTAAATGCGGTCATCTCAGGGAGGAGGAAAAAAACTGGCTTTGGCTAATCTTTGAAATTCTGAAGTTATTTAAAAACGAATTCACAAAATATTTATAATACTCGTGTATTACATCTAATAGCATCGGAAATTATAAAAAAAATTAGGTTTTACTTGTAAACATTGGAGTTAAATGCGGTCATCTCAGGGAGGAGGAAAAAAACTGGCTTTGGCTAATCTTTGAAATTCTGAAGTTATTTAAAAACGAATTCACGAAATATTTATAATACTCGTGTATTACATCTAATAGCATCGGAAATTATAAAAAAAATTAGGTTTTACTTGTAAACATTGGAGTTAAATGCGGTCATCTCAGGGAGGAGGAAAAAAACTGGCTTTGGCTAATCTTTGAAATTCTGAAGTTATTTGAAAACGAATTCACGAAATATTTCTAACACTCGTGTATTACATCTAATAGCATCTGAATTTACAAAAAAATTTAACATTTTATTATAAACATAGGAGTTAAATTCGGTCATCTCAGGGAGGAGGAAAAAAACTGGCTTTGGCTAATCTTTGAAATTCTGAAGTTATTTGAAAACGAATTCACGAAATATTTCTAACACTCGTGTATCACACTTATTTGCATCTGAATTTACAAAAAAATTTGACATTTTATTGTAAACATAGGAGTTAAATTCGGTCATCTCTGGGAGGAGGAAAAAAACTGGCTTTGGCTAATCTTTGAAATTCTGAAGTTATTTAAAAACGAATTCACGAAATATTTATAATACTCGTGTATCACACTTATTTGCATCTGAATTTACAAAAAAATTTAACATTTTATTGTAAACATAGGAGTTAAATTCGGTCATCTCTGGGAGGAGGAAAAAAACTGGCTTTGGCTAATCTTTGAAATTCTGAAGTTATTTAAAAACGAATTCACGAAATATTTATAATACTCGTGTATCACACTTATTTGCATATGAATTTACAAAAAAATTTAACATTTTATTATAAACATAGGAGTTAAATGCGGTCATCTCAGGGAGGAGGAAAAAAACTGGCTTTGGCTAATCTTTGAAATTCTGAAGTTATTTAAAAACGAATTCACGAAATATTTATAATACTCGTGTATTACATCTAATAGCATCGGAAATTATAAAAAAAATTATGTTTTATTTTTAAACATTGGAGTTAAATGCGGTCATCTCAGGGAGGAGGAAAAAAACTGGCTTTGGCTAATCTTTGAAATTCTGAAGTTATTTGAAAACGAATTCACGAAATATTTCTAAAACTCGTGTATTACATCTAATAGCATCGGAAATTATAAAAAAAATTAGGTTTTATTTGTAAACATAGGAGTTAAATGCGGTCATCTCAGGGAGGAGGAAAAAAACTGGCTTTGGCTAATCTTTGAAATTCTGAAGTTATTTAAAAACGAATTCACGAAATATTTATAATACTCGTGTATTACATCTAATAGCATCGGAAATTATAAAAAAAATTAGGTTTTACTTGTAAACATTGGAGTTAAATGCGGTCATCTCAGGGAGGAGGAAAAAAACTGTCTTTGGCTAATCTTTGAAATTCTGAAGTTATTTAAAAACGAATTCACGAAATATTTATAATACTCGTGTATTACATCTAATAGCATCGGAAATTATAAAAAAAATTAGGTTTTACTTGTAAACATAGGAGTTAAATGCGGTCATCTCAGGGAGGAGGAAAAAAACTGGCTTTGGCTAATCTTTGAAATTCTGAAGTTATTTGAAAACGAATTCACGAAATATTTCTAACACTCGTGTATTACATCTAATAGCATCGGAAATTATAAAAAAAATTAGGTTTTATTTGTAAACATAGGAGTTAAATGCGGTCATCTCAGGGAGGAGGAAAAAAACTGGCTTTGGCTAATCTTTGAAATTCTGAAGTTATTTAAAAACGAATTCACGAAATATTTATAATACTCGTGTATCACACTTATTTGCATCTGAATTTACAAAAAAATTTAACATTTTATTGTAAACATAGGAGTTAAATTCGGTCATCTCAGGGAGGAGGAAAAAAACTGGCTTTGGCTAATCTTTGAAATTCTGAAGTTATTTGAAAACGAATTCACAAAATATTTCTAACACTCGTGTATTACATCTAATAGCATATGAATTTACAAAAAAATTTAACATTTTATTATAAACATAGGAGTTAAATGCGGTCATCTCAGGGAGGAGGAAAAAAACTGGCTTTGGCTAATCTTTGAAATTCTGAAGTTATTTGAAAACGAATTTACGAAATATTTCTAACACTCGTGTATTACATCTAATAGCATCGGAAATTATAAAAAAAATTAGGTTTTATTTGTAAACATAGGAGTTAAATGCGGTCATCTCAGGGAGGAGGAAAAAAACTGGCTTTGGCTAATCTTTGAAATTCTGAAGTTATTTAAAAACGAATTCACGAAATATTTATAATACTCGTGTAACACACTTATTGGCATCTGAATTTACAAAAAAATTTAACATTTTATTGTAAACATAGGAGTAAAATTCGGTCATCTCAGGGAGGAGGAAAAAAACTGGCTTTGGCTAATCTTTGAAATTCTGAAGTTATTTAAAAACGAATTCACGAAATATTTCTAACACTCGTGTATTACATCTAATAGCATCGGAAATTATAAAAAAAATTAGGTTTTATTTGTAAACATAGGAGTTAAATGCGGTCATCTCAGGGAGGAGGAAAAAAACTGGCTTTGGCTAATCTTTGAAATTCTGAAGTTATTTGAAAACGAATTCACGAAATATTTCTAACACTCGTGTATTACATCTAATAGCATCTGAATTTACAAAAAAATTTAACATTTTATTATAAACATAGGAGTTAAATGCGGTCATCTCAGGGAGGAGGAAAAAAACTGGCTTTGGCTAATCTTTGAAATTCTGAAGTTATTTGAAAACGAATTTACGAAATATTTCTAACACTCGTGTATTACATCTAATAGCATCGGAAATTATAAAAAAAATTAGGTTTTACTTGTAAACATAGGAGTTAAATGCGGTCATCTCAGGGAGGAGGAAAAAAACTGGCTTTGGCTAATCTTTGAAATTCTGAAGTTATTTAAAAACGAATTCACGAAATATTTATAATACTCGTGTATCACACTTATTTGCATCTGAATTTACAAAAAAATTTAACATTTTATTGTAAACATAGGAGTTAAATTCGGTCATCTCTGGGAGGAGGAAAAAAACTGGCTTTGGCTAATCTTTGAAATTCTGAAGTTATTTAAAAACGAATTCACGAAATATTTATAATACTCGTGTATCACACTTATTTGCATATGAATTTACAAAAAAATTTAACATTTTATTATAAACATAGGAGTTAAATGCGGTCATCTCAGGGAGGAGGAAAAAAACTGGCTTTGGCTAATCTTTGAAATTCTGAAGTTATTTAAAAACGAATTCACGAAATATTTATAATACTCGTGTATTACATCTAATAGCATCGGAAATTATAAAAAAAATTAGGTTTTATTTGTAAACATTGGAGTTAAATGCGGTCATCTCAGGGAGGAGGAAAAAAACTGGCTTTGGCTAATCTTTGAAATTCTGAAGTTATTTGAAAACGAATTCACGAAATATTTCTAAAACTCGTGTATTACGTCTAATAGCATCGGAAATTATAAAAAAAATTAGGTTTTATTTGTAAACATAGGAGTTAAATGCGGTCATCTCAGGGAGGAGGAAAAAAACTGGCTTTGGCTAATCTTTGAAATTCTGAAGTTATTTAAAAACGAATTCACGAAATATTTATAATACTCGTGTATTACATCTAATAGCATCGGAAATTATAAAAAAAATTAGGTTTTACTTGTAAACATTGGAGTTAAATGCGGTCATCTCAGGGAGGAGGAAAAAAACTGTCTTTGGCTAATCTTTGAAATTCTGAAGTTATTTAAAAACGAATTCACGAAATATTTATAATACTCGTGTATTACATCTAATAGCATCGGAAATTATAAAAAAAATTAGGTTTTACTTGTAAACATAGGAGTTAAATGCGGTCATCTCAGGGAGGAGGAAAAAAACTGGCTTTGGCTAATCTTTGAAATTCTGAAGTTATTTGAAAACGAATTCACGAAATATTTCTAACACTCGTGTATTACATCTAATAGCATCGGAAATTATAAAAAAAATTAGGTTTTATTTGTAAACATAGGAGTTAAATGCGGTCATCTCAGGGAGGAGGAAAAAAACTGGCTTTGGCTAATCTTTGAAATTCTGAAGTTATTTAAAAACGAATTCACGAAATATTTATAATACTCGTGTATCACACTTATTTGCATCTGAATTTACAAAAAAATTTAACATTTTATTGTAAACATAGGAGTTAAATTCGGTCATCTCAGGGAGGAGGAAAAAAACTGGCTTTGGCTAATCTTTGAAATTCTGAAGTTATTTGAAAACGAATTCACAAAATATTTCTAACACTCGTGTATTACATCTAATAGCATCTGAATTTACAAAAAAATTTAACATTTTATTATAAACATAGGAGTTAAATGCGGTCATCTCAGGGAGGAGGAAAAAAACTGGCTTTGGCTAATCTTTGAAATTCTGAAGTTATTTGAAAACGAATTTACGAAATATTTCTAACACTCGTGTATTACATCTAATAGCATCGGAAATTATAAAAAAAATTAGGTTTTATTTGTAAACATAGGAGTTAAATGCGGTCATCTCAGGGAGGAGGAAAAAAACTGGCTTTGGCTAATCTTTGAAATTCTGAAGTTATTTAAAAACGAATTCACGAAATATTTATAATACTCGTGTAACACACTTATTGGCATCTGAATTTACAAAAAAATTTAACATTTTATTGTAAACATAGGAGTAAAATTCGGTCATCTCAGGGAGGAGGAAAAAAACTGGCTTTGGCTAATCTTTGAAATTCTGAAGTTATTTAAAAACGAATTCACGAAATATTTCTAACACTCGTGTATTACATCTAATAGCATCGGAAATTATAAAAAAAATTAGGTTTTATTTGTAAACATAGGAGTTAAATGCGGTCATCTCAGGGAGGAGGAAAAAAACTGGCTTTGGCTAATCTTTGAAATTCTGAAGTTATTTGAAAACGAATTCACGAAATATTTCTAACACTCGTGTATTACTTCTAATAGCATCGGAAATTATAAAAAAAATTAGGTTTTATTTGTAAACATAGGAGTTAAATGCGGTCATCTCAGGGAGGAGGAAAAAAACTGGCTTTGGCTAATCTTTGAAATTCTGAAGTTATTTAAAAACGAATTCACGAAATATTTCTAACACTCGTGTATTACATCTAATAGCATCGGAAATTATAAAAAAAATTAGGTTTTATTTGTAAACATAAGAGTTAAATGCGGTCATCTCAGGGAGGAGGAAAAAAACTGGCTTTGGCTAATCTTTGAAATTCTGAAGTTATTTGTAAACGAATTCACGAAATATTTCTAAAACTCGTGTATTACATCTAATAGCATCGGAAATTATAAAAAAAATTAGGTTTTATTTGTAAACATAGGAGTTAAATGCGGTCATCTCAGGGAGGAGGAAAAAAACTGGCTTTGGCTAATCTTTGAAATTCTGAAGTTATTTAAAAACGAATTCACGAAATATTTCTAACACTCGTGTATTACATCTAATAGCATAGGAAATTATAAAAAAAATTAGGTTTTATTTGTAAACATAGGAGTTAAATGCGGTCATCTCAGGGAGGAGGAAAAAAACTGGCTTTTGCTAATCTTTGAAATTCTGAAGTTATTTGAAAACGAATTCACGAAATATTTCTAACACTCGTGTATTACACTTAATAGCATCGGAAATTATAAAAAAAATTAACTTTTATTTGTAAACATAGGAGTTAAATGCGGTCATCTCAAGCCGGAGGAAAAAATATTACTTTGGCTATATTTTGAATTTCTGAAATTATTTGGCAACGTATGGAAGAAATATTTCATAAACTCGTGTATTACACCTAATAGCATCGGAAATTGTAAAAAAAATAAACTTTTATTTGTAAATATAGGAGTTAAATGCGGTCGTCTCAGGGAAGAGGAAAAAATATGACTTTGGCTATACTTTGAAATTCTGAAGTTATTTGGAAACGTACAGACGAAATATTTCTAACACTCGTGAATTACACCTAATAGCATCGGAAATTATAAACAAAAATTACTTTTATTTATAAATATAGGTGTTAAATGCGGTCATCTCTGGACGGATGGCTTTGGGTATACTTTGAAATTCTGAAGTTATTTGGATTAAATGTAATAGAATATAAATAAATGATTTGCCTAAATCTCCGGTTCGCTCGTCTTGCAGAATAGAATTTGACAATTCCATTCGTAAATCGGAATTAGCGCAGGGTAGGGAAAGGAAAATAGGGAATCTTTGGTACAGGATGAGGTCGGTGAGGGGCAAGGGGTTCCTGTCGAAGGACCAGTGATCTCGGAAACTAGAATTCGGAAGGACTCTTATCTTCGGCTGATGGCTCCGTCTCCCCTGCAGTCGCTGCATCACCCACAGCTCGGAGAGTAACACGGTGACTAACAATACGTATCTAATATTGTATTTTAAGTGTCTTCTTTAATTTCCGTTTTTCCTCCTTCCTATATTTGGTCATCGTATATAAGCTTTCCCCACTTAGTCTCCTCAGCAGAAAAAAGTCAATATCTATTCAACTTAGGGGCGCATCCGTGAGATTATCGGTAGACGATGTTTTCCGGTCATCCTTTTAAAATGCATCGGTCTCGTTAAAACAATCTATCTCAAGAATATTTTTCAACAGTCGAAATATTCCTAAATATGTGCGGTTATAACTTATTCGGCATGTCGCAGTGAACTTGTCCGAAGTCCGAGGTAGTTGCCTCCACCTATCGCGTTTGCAATATGTAAAAGTCGATAATTTAATATGCACCAGTAAACTATCCGGGTTGTACGGAGATGTGACGTCTCCTTGTGAATACCGCAGCTACTACCTAGATTCTCGATACATTTTATACTACTTTCTCCATCGCCTAATTGCTCCTGATGACCTCGCATCCACCAAGAAGTCGTCCCAGACGCCTTCCATCAGTTTCGTGGATCCAGAAAGTTCGCCTCTGCCCAACTGACAACCCCATGCTCCGCGTATCATTAGATACGCCGTCACCATGTTCCACGCTTAAAACCAAGGTACCGTGTGCCCCCTAGTGTACAGCATTTACCATAAACCACCACATCTTTGAAATCTTTACTTTAAATATTCCAACTCTCGCCGACAGTGATTCCTCCAGTTTTCTCCGTTTGAAAATTCTAGAAAACCAATTGACAGTGTAAAATTATCTTCGACCACCTTAGAAATTATAATAGTCTCGATTTATTTCAGCAAACTATATTTGTCCTGTAATACATTTTATTTGGACCGTAGATTTTGATGTTGTCTATAATTCCTTGTCACTTTACATTTGCGTAACATTTTATTATTAAACAAATATTTATAAAGTGGAGCACTTACCAACAAGCAAGTTCTGATTGATCGAACTTGCTCACATAATAAAACCATACCCGACCAGCTCTAGTTGAACAAACATCTCGTTCCGTTATTTCCTGATAAGGTAACCCTTATTTTATTAGAATAATTAGACCCGGTCGACTATGAGTTTAATATCCGTTCGGTGTCTCCCCGGTGTCCGTGTTCTGGTATAACTTTGTATAAACCAGTCTTCAATTAAAATAAAATTATTACTCTCCAGTTAATCAAAGACAACACGTAAATTCTCTTTATGTATATTATAATTATGTCAAGTGTGATGTGACGGCCTCAATACCGCACACGCAGCAATACTAATTCCTTAAATGTGTTTTCTAAATTATCTTATGTGTTTGGTATAAAGATGTCCCAATGGTTGGGGCACCGCTAAATAAGATGTTGGGCTTTCTCCTCGCCCAATCATCATATTATCAATCTATCGTTGGTCACTGATAAGGAGGCGGGGATGGAAATCAATAGGCTACAATTATGTACATATTTACCATTTATTATATATTACATTAAGGAGACAAGAAAAACCTTAGGACAAACTTAATCTAACTTAGAGTCTACTTAATTATAATCTTAAATCTAACTTAATAACTCCGTCGGATACTGCTGGGGTGACGTCCGGACTGCGATATCACGGAAGTGGACGGACGGGAGTCGATCGCCGTCTCGTCCACTCTTGATTCATCTTTGTTGGTAGTGGGCTTCCGTCGCCGTCGTTGTTGCGGTGGTCGACTGCCAATACCGACTCGTCTTCATGGCCGGCGGTGCCATCCCTCTTAATAGTCAGATATCTAAGCACATATCTTATTAGATTTGATTTATAATTGCACGAATAGTCACACTTTAAACACGAAAAACAGTTTATCTCCTGAATGCCCAAACTGATCGAAAAGTTGCACCGAGAACACGAAAAAAATTCTTCCCAGTTGAAGCACGTGAATTTTTAGATTTGATTTATAATTACACGAAATATTGCATTCTGAACAAGAAAACCATTTCTCTCCTGAATGCGTAAGCTCATGTATTTTAAGAGTTGATTTATGATTGCGCAAATATTCGCATTGTGTAGATGAAAAGAGTTTATCTACAGAATGTGTAAGCTGATGAGTGTTTAGTCTCAATTTCAGAGAAGAAGAAAAGTCGCACTGTGGACACGAAAACAGTGTCTATCCAGAATGCGTAAGAAGATGAGTTTTTAGACTTGATTTACGTTTGCACGAAAAGTCACACTGAGAACACGAAAACAGTTTTTCTCCAGAATGCGTAAGTTTATGACGTTTTAGAGTCGATTTATTAATGCTCGAATAGTCGCACTGTGAACACGAAAACCGTTTCTCTCCAGAATGCGTGAGGTGATGAGTTTTTAGACTTGATTTATAATAGCACGAATAGTCGCACTGTGAACACGAAAACGGTTTCTTTCCAATATGCTTAAGCTGATGACTTTTTAGAGTTGATTTATAGTAGCATGAATAGTCGCACTGTGAACACGAAAACAATTTCTCTCCAGTATGCTTAATCTGATGACTTTTTAGAACTGATTTATGATTGCTCGAATAGTCGCACTGTGAACACGAAAACCGTTTCTTTGCAGAATGCGTAAGCTGGTGACTTTTTAGACTAGATTTATGATAACTTGAAAAGTCGCACTGTGAACACGAAAACGGTTTTTTTCCAGTATGCTTAAGCTGATGACTTTTTAGAGTTGATTTATAGTAGCTTGAATAGTCGCACTGTGAACACGAAAACAGTTTCTCTCCAGAATGCGTGAGGCGATGAGTTTTAAGACTTGATTTATAATAGCACGAATAGTCGCACTGTAAACACAAAAACAGTTTCTTTCCAGTATGCTTAAGCTGATGACTTTTTAGAGATGATTTATAGTAGCTCGAATAATCGCACTGTGAACACGAAAACAGTTTCTCTCCAAAATGCTTGAGCTGATGAGTTTTTAAATTTGCTTTATGATTGCTCGAAAAGGCGCACTGTGAACACGAAAACAATTTCTCTCCAGTATGCTTAGGCTGATGACTTTTTAGATTTGATTTACGATTGCTCGAATAGTCGCACTGTGAACACGAAAACCGTTTCTTTGCAGAATGCGTAAGCTGGTGACTTTTTAGACTAGATTTATGATAACTTGAAAATTCGCACTGTGAACACGAAAACGGTTTCTTTCCAGTATGCTTAAGCTGATGCCTTTTTAGGGTTGATTTATAGTTGTTCGAATAGTCGCACTGTGAACACGAAAACAATTTCTCTCCAGTATGATTAAGCTGATGACTTTTAAGATTTGATTTACGATTGCTCGAAAAGTCGCACTGTGAACACGAAAACCGTTTCTTTGCAGAATGCGAAAGCTGGTGACTTTTTAGACTAGATTTATGATAACTTGAAAAGTCGCACTGTGAACACGAAAACGGTTTCTTTCCAGTATGCTTAAGCTGATGACTTTTTAGAGTTGATTTATAGTAGCTCGAATAGTCGCACTGTGAACACGAAAACCGTTTCTCTCCAGTATGCTTAGGCTGATGACTTTTTAGATTTGATTTACGATTGCTCGAATAGTCGCACTGTGAACACGAAAACTGTTTCTTTGCAGAATGCGTAAGCTGGTGACTTTTTAGACTAGATTTATGATAACTTGAAAAGTCGCACTGTGAACACGAAAACGGTTTCTTTCCAGTATGCTTAAGCTGATGACTTTTTAGAGTTGATTTATAGTAGCTTGAATAGTCGCACTGTGAACACGAAAACAGTTTCTCTCCAGAATGCGTGAGGCGATGAGTTTTAAGACTTGATTTATAATAGCACGAATAGTCGCACTGTAAACACAAAAACGGTTTCTTTCCAGTATGCTTAAGCTGATGACTTTTTAGAGTTGATTTATAGTAGCTCGAATAGTCGCATTGTGAACACGAAAACCGTTTCTCTCCAAAATGCGTATGCTGATGATTTGGAAATGATTTGTTATTGCGCAGTTTCTCCCCAGTATGTATTAACGTGTGACCTTTTAAGGAGGCTTCCCGATTGCACGAGTACGGGCACTGCGCGTATGAATACGCTTTCTTACCACCGGTAGTAAACGGACGCCCACTTGAGGGTGTTGTGGCGGAGGAAGAAGACTCTTGTGCTGGATGCGCTCCAGGGCCGGGCGGAGGTCCTCGTGGGTCTGCCGAAATAGAATGTTGTGTTTTAAAAAAATCTGCAATATAAATAAACCATGTGTGAGAATTAAAATTTTAATATATGTTTAATGCAGCAATCGTACTATAATAATCTTTGAATATCAAAGAACACCTGCTGACAAAATACTTCACTTTAACCTACTGCAAGTATCATATTGAGAGCCAATTAAAAGTAATATATTTTCACATACCGTTTAGATCGACCAGGCAGTGCGCACTCTTCCACATTCCTAGAAATAGAACATCGTACACACGAAACTCGTTCCTTCACGGTTCGTGCTAATACCATAATGAGAAGTTAACAGAAATTGCCTCTTTAAACATTGGCCTTACTACGCTAAAATATAATTTTAATGAAACACTGTATTTCCAAGTTGAACTACTCACTCTACCTACACACACATGTTGCTCTCCCATTCTCACAATAGTTTCAATCCCCCCACCCTTTTTCCTTGCAGTTATACTCTTAAAATCCCTAAATTTTTTTTTTTTTTAAATTGTCACTTCCGGGAATGTGGACGACATCAGTATCTAATATAAAGTTCAAATTAACAGTGCAAAAAACCAAACCGGAGGAATGTCGAGCTCATATTGAAATGTTGTCACCACACAACATTTTTGAGTCTACCATATAATAGTAAAAACATGAATGATGAAGGTGCTAGTGAGGCGGCCGCTGGCTCTTTGGACCTCAGTCACCCGGGGTGACAGGGACGAATATGACCCAGCATTAATCACAATAATTATTTCTGAACTAGTCTGTCTATTTAAGATGTTGCATCATATAATTGATAGCCCTAATTTTTGCGGGTTTCCAACTTTCCAGAAATACTAGAATTGTTTTACCGTATTACTATCGAAATACATAAAATCTTACATATTTATTTAAAGCTGGTAGATCAGGACTGATTGGAGACCTACACGAGTCGCACGTCCGTACACTATTATTAGTTCATCAATATGTTAGTATAATATAAGGCATTTAGTATCTAACATAGAGTTTAGATATAGATAGAATCAACTGTTCACCAGCTCGCTGGTCGGCCCTCCTGGAGTACTCCGAGCACTCCTGCTTGATGTCAGGGTGCGATATGTCTATATCAGTGTAGGGCGCTCCACCGCCTTCTCCCTCATCGCCGCTCTCGGCTGGAGACCCTGGCTCGGGCTTCACGGCAGCGCCAACTGAGTCAGCACGATTCATGCTTCTAGCAGCTTGCAACGACATGCGGTGAACAAATGCATAGAACAAATGGCGGTTATAAAATGGTGGCTAACCATAGACACGAGCAATCCATAAATAAATTATTATATTTAATTCTTCGGTAGGTCCTGTGCATTGTGCCTTTCTTAAACAGAAATAGGAGAAGAACAAAGTAATATATACCTGGGTTCCAATATGAATGAAAGATGGGATGCTTCCGACGAACGATGCATTGGGCTCTCTTGTGCAACCTTTATCCGCACGTTTTGCATTCATGAACTTATCCTTAAATTACGAATGCGATAATTCAGATGATATATATTTTTGATATTTGTATCTTTTGAAGACCCCCACCACTTTTCTAACATACACATGCACACTCACATGTCCAAAGAGACGTTTCTCACAATAGTGGTGAGAAAAAATGCTTCTCTTGACTCACGGGTGTTATTGTGATTGGTAGTCGATCTGAGATTGAAAACTGTGACTGATTGCAGTTTCAGTACTAATGCGCAGGTGTCGAACGATTTCATGATACACAAAATAAATTTTAAAAAATATTTTTCGCATATTAATTTCTATTTTTTAATTTTCATTTACGTAATTAACATATTCCAGCAACAATAATAAATGTATATACATATATTATTTAATGTCTCCACAAAGATAATGATACAACCGGACCACGACGTTGTGCGCCATTCGGTTTGAGTCTGGGTTCGTTCAGGAGTCATGATTCATACCAAGCTCCTGATCGCTGCGACGTTCCTCCGGAATCTTGTTTCCAGCCGGCGGAGTGATGTCGCTGGCATCCGGCGTGGGTGGCTCCCCGCTGTCTGCTCTGTAGGACTGCGAACCGGTCTGGGCACCTGCCTCTGGGTGGATTGAGATAAACCCTCCAATTCACTTATCGGGGCCTTGTTTTGTAGCTGTGTGCTTTCGACATCCTTTCGCCTGGCCTTTGACTTCCTTTCTACAACTCCCTTCCGAACCTTGTTCTACTCGTCCTCCCGGACCTCAGGTCCGACTCACTACTCCGGGTTTACGACTTCTTTCCGAACCTCGTCCCACTCGACCTCCCGGACCTCATGTCCGACTCCGGGTCTACAACTGCGTCTCACGACTCCGGGTTTACAACATCCACTGTTTTTGTTTACAACTCATCTCTTCGACTGTCTACTCCGGGTTTACAACTTCAACTGTCTTCTTTTACAACTCATCTCTTTGACTCTCTTTCCGGGTTTACAACTTCAACTCCTTCTTACAACTCCATCCCTCCATTTGTTTTTCAAAATGACGTCCTGGCCCTTTTTAAAAATACCGTGGCGAGGGCGTACTTTCCGCTCAAGGCTTGGTCCGTCCTCACAAGCTTTGACGACACCTCATTAGTCCATCCGTTGACATCTTCGCTATACCCTCGCTTGTAGGCCTAATTTTCGGCTCCGCCCATTTTCTTCGTAATTAATTATAGTCCTGCCTTATCACATCAAAGTTCAATAATGCACTGTTCACTTAAATTGTCCATGCCCTACAATAACCATTACCATATTCAAACTATTACTAACTTATATTCTATACATTTTCCACAATATGTTTACTCCTTATCAGAATTATTTTTATCTCTAATTACCTCTAAGTACATCTCTTTTATTACCTCTGCGACTTTTATAGTTAGGTACACATGGGGTTTCTTTATTTCAACTTTATTACATCGTTTCGTGAGCGGTTCTCGCATTACCTATACTTATACCTATTACATATTTTTCTCACCAGCCCAATTATAATTCAATTATTATTTATATTTATTTACATTGCAATCTCTGCCCTGCCTTCATTCTTATTTGTTTTAATCGACTCGACTATTGCTAGTAGATTCAAGAACGAATGCCGACTGAATACTGCGAAAGTGCTACTATACCGGCACACTTTGATTAGATCGAATCGCGGTAGATCTGAGACTTGCTCAAACGATTCGTCCGTATTGAGTGAATAATTGACGACGGAATTGTTCGATCTACCCACCACATAGGTTGCATGAATATAGAAGATGTGAATCCGCGTACACAGACTTATCCGTACGCGTCCTATTTTCTCTGCCTACTCCTACGGAGAAAAGACGCGATAGTCAGTCGTCGCTCACGGTGGCCTATTACCCCGGAGTCAATTATCCTCGGGCGGAAAAAATGCACCCGCTTCTTAATGGTTCCTTTTTTTCTGTGCGGTCATTGTCTTATTGTCGACCTCCTAATTTACTGACGGTACATTGTTACTAGGCTGCTCCCGAGCGCGACATTTCTCGGAACGATTTCTTCTCGGACAAAAGGCAACCGATTGACTCCATGACGTATTGCGTAACACGTGTGGTCATCCCTCGCAATTGCGGCAGAAATAAATATTCCCGATGAATGGCCTAGGAAACAAAGGACAGCTTTCCAATGACGGAAGAAAAGGTCCTCGTGTGACGTGGGTTCTCGCGAAATGCACTTCCAACAAAACAAAGTATCCGCAGATGACAAGTAATGATAGGTCGGTCCGAATCAAAATCGGCTTGCGACACAGATTACCGTTCAGGCATATTAATAATAAGAAGGATTTATAAATAATTAAATATTACCGAGTCCCATTCTAAAATTTCCTAAAAATTATTAAGTCACAATTTGGGTTAGGAACTAAATTTATTTTAAATTAATTGTTTTTTTGAAAATAGTTTCTGGTATAGAAACAATAATATATGTTTTAGTTAATATTGACATCCTGTAGAAGAAAATGGTATTTTTCGAAACCGGTTGATGTATCTCAACTCAATTAAGTGGTTTATAAAACAAAGATAATTAATAAAAATAATTTATTATTAATACATTTCTATTTTCAGGTTAGGTTAGTTAGAATATGTTATTAAATTATAATAACATTTATATTTTTAGGATTATTTATGAATATGATGACTTTTTTAATTTATTATTAATAAAGTGAGTTTGATTATACACTTGTGTAAAAAAAAAAACTTTATTGTTTATGGTTCACGTATTAATTCATTTTTCTCTTACCTATGGCCAACGTACATTGCAACATCTATTTTCTATGGCCTCAATTGTCTTATGTATTCTGAAATTTTTTTAAAGAGTAATAACATTCCTAATAATTGCGTGAGCTATAATTTCACTTTATTTATATAATCAGGGCACTGAACTATACCGGGGAAGAAAATTTCATAAAAATCAGAGCAATTGATGATATTGTAAAATATTCCCCCGGGAGTCAGGCAGATCTCTAGCTTCGGTACATCAGATGATTATTTCTGATTTCAGAAATAGGTTCCAACAATGGTAAAGTTGAGGGTGTGCAGCCAGGGGAGGGGTCTGCAGCCGAGAGCGGCGAGGAAGCGCCCTACACGGATATAGACTTATGGAATCTTGACTAAAGCTGGAGTGCTCGGAGTACTCCAGGAGGGCCGACCAGCGAGCTGGTGAGCAGCTGATTCTATATATAATAAGATACTAAATGCCTTACATTATACTAAAATATTGATAAACTAATACAGTGTAAGGCCGTGCAACTCGTGTAGGTCTCAAATTAGTTCTGTATTACCAGTTTTAAATAAATAAGTAACATTTTTTTGGATTTCATATAGTACCTAATACGGTAAAATTATTCAAGTAACTTTTACTATTATACAGCTGGTCTTTATATATTTCAAACACTCATGTACTACTCCGAATAGCATCTAGGTTACAAAAAAATTATATGTGTAATAGTAAATAAAGGAGTTAAATGGGGTCATCTCAGGAAGGAGGAAAAAAAATGGTGTTGGCTATACTTTGAAATTCCGACAATATTTGGAGATGTAGGGGCGAAATATTTAAAACACTCGTGTACGTGTATAATAGCAAAATAATTAAATGTGTAATTGTAAATATAGGAGTTAGATGCGGTCATCTCAGGGAGGAGGAAAATAATGGTTTTGGCTACGCCTTGAAATTCAGAAAATGTGTATCAATGTGTCAATATCATGGGTCGTGGCCCATTCGAAAGACGTGCCAAAAGTGTATTTTACGAATTCGGAACAAGTAATATGTAGAATATATTATTTTATACTATAAGAAGGCAAGAGACTTCTAGGTAGTAATTATGTTCAACCAAAATGACATCCCTACAAGGTGATACATGTCTGCAGCAAATCAAACAAATAGAATAGAAACAAATATTTTATTTCCACATACGACAGTATGGTGGACTTCAGTACGTCAGCGTTGTTTTGAATTAGAATTATTTCGGGATCTCGGTGCAATCGTAAATAATTGTTTAGAGATTACCAGTAGTGGGACATTTGACGACAGTAGATCTTCTCGGTGTGCAAGCTGCGTGTACCTGATATGCGATTATTTCAGTGAATTTATAGTATAGTAATTTATTTATTGTAACGAAAGTATTTGAGTGTTATGTAAAAAATGTGAAGAATACAGAAACAGTTATTAACAGTGGAAAGACCTCGCTTAGGTTCACCAAGATCTACCTTTGAAGTTGAAGATGGTTGGTAATGGTTGCCAGCTCTGCGGATAGTACACTTCTCTTTCGTCTCAAGGTTCGCTCGAGGTTCGATTCAATATATGCTTTTATGGTCAGGGTGTCGAAATAAAAGGTTTATGTACATTTGGTACGGAATGACATATATTCAGTTTTAAAGTTATAAACAGAACAAAAACAATATAAAAGTGAAATGTTGTGGTGGCGAAAAATAAGATAAAAAGTTTACATGGGAAGATCACACATCGCAATTTCAAAATACAATATAATGACTTGGTGCTTCTGCGTGTGCGGTATTAAGGCCGTCACATCACACTTGACAAATTGTAATGTGTCTAGAGAGTGATAACTTTCTTTTTTTAACTTCTCATAATCGATGACTGATTTATACAAGATTAATGATACATGGATACATGGAGACTGCGGAGACACCGAAAAGATATTAAGATCATACTCGACCGAGTCTAATTATTCTGGTAAGTTGTGACTTGGCCTATCGAGAAGTAACGGAACGAGATGTTTGTTTAACTAGAACTGGTCTGGAATGGTTTAATTATGTGGACAAGTTCGATCAAAATTTGCCGGTTGGTGAGTGCTCCGGTTTATAAATAATCTTAATAAAAAATGTTATGGAAAGGTAAAGTGGCAAATAGTTATAGACATGCAATATTTAAGATAGAAATGAACGGTATTACAAGACAAATAACGTTTGATGGAGTAATTCGTGGTTATTATAATCTATACGGTAGTCGAGGATAACTGTACATTGTCAAGTTTCCAACGGAGAAAACTGGAGAGATCACTTTCGCGAGAGCGGGAATGTTCACAATATTAATTTCGAAGACTTGTAGATTTATGTAAATGCGGAACACTGGAGGGCTCACGGTACCTTAGTTTTAAATTAGGAACATGGTGACGGAGCTGATGGAAGGCGTAGGGGATGACTTCTTTGTGGATGCGAGGTCTTCCGGAGCAGTAAGGCGATGGAGAAGGTGGTATAAAATGTATCTAGAATCTAGGTGTTATTGGCGATGCACAAAGAGGCGTCAAATTTGTTCAAACGAATGTGAAATTTCTTGATAATCTATTATGGCAAAATTCTTATCCGGTTTTGTATATTACAAACGAGATAGATTGAGGTCACTACTTTGAGATTTTGGAAAAGTTCACTGTGACATGCCGAGTAAATTATTATCTCACATAGATATCAATATTACAACTGTTAAAGATTATTCTCGAAATAAATCGGTTTACCGCGACTGATAACGTTTTACAAGACATGGCCGGAAAAGATCGTAAACCGGTGAATAACAGACTACAGGTCGTATAGATGTTGATTTTTTTTTACTGGAGAAACTAAGTGGGGGTCGTTTATATAGCCATTCCAGCAACGGCAATCAGCAAATTTGGAGAGGGGGAAAAACGAGAACTACACAACACATTCAAAATAGGCAGTGATCTTCGTACAGCAGAAGCTCGCGACGCGCTCATTCTGGTTTTGTTGGAACAGCACGTGTGCACCTGAATAGTCTATTTTTAGGAGACAAAGGAGACACTATCTAAATTATTCATTACTTCAAATTTTTCCCATTTACCACACCCAGAAGTATAAGCCTTACATGTGATATCCCACGATCTCATTTAAATTAATTAGTCAGAGAGAGACGCAATTATAATCAGCAGCGAGATCTTTTTGTCATCTGTAGTATTATTGTGTGGCCCTCTCTATTCCATTATTTTTATCGCATTCGACATCCACAATTTATGTTTTACTTCGTAATGAAACAAAGAATGTTTTTCTTTTTTGCAAGATTACTTTTTTTTTTGACTAGCTGTTTTATGCAAAAATGATTTTTCTAGGAGGAGCTAAATAATGATTTTTATATTGCGCGAAATTACCGAAACATGACCGGTTTGATAAGCACGATTGACATGTGTAACTGCTCGGCTAAGGAAGAGTTAAAGAAAGTGTTGTGGACGAGTGAGCAATGGATACGTTTCATTAGCGCGTACTTAGGCAAGGAACATAGATCAGATGTTGAAAATTTAAATGCGGCCATTTCGTTAGTATTGTATTCAGAGAGTTTAAACAATGAATTAATGAGCGAATAAATTTATAAAATTTTATATGAATTACATAAATGGTAGTCCAACGTTTTACAAAAGAGAAGATAGAAATATTTAATAAAAATTCTAACATTAATGTCGTTTAACAACCTAACTGTAAACATTTGCCTAAGTGTAAAAAATATTTTCGTATAATATAATATAAAATGTAATCAATTCAAATTGCAACCTTTTTTTACACCACACAAAATCACACGATATAATATGTATTTAGATAAAAAATCAATGCTACAGATAGCTTCTATTTTGTATCATGGCCCCTCGGCATAAAAACTCGTCTGTAAAGTTTATTATACCACTCTTTAAATCCCTCAATGAGTAACAACTATTTTAATAAAATAAACTGGGAGCTACGGAAATTTTATAAAAAATAAAGCAAACCTTAGTATACAAAAGCAGTTTTTGTTGATCCAAAAATTTTTAAAAATATGCAGTCATACCAAACTAGACAAAAATTAAAAAATATATATATTTATATTATCCTTTCTCTTATTGTTTTGATTTAATAACGCATTAATAATTGCACTCTGAACACGCAAACAGTTTCTTTTCTGAATGCGTAAGCTAATGAATTTTAAGAGTTGATTTATGATTGTACGAATAACTGCACTATTGCACTAAAAGTTTTTCTCAAGTATGTATTAACACGTGTTTTTTTAAGTAAATTTTCCGATTGCACTTGTACGAACAATGAGCACAAGAAAACGGTTTATCTGCAGAATGCGTAAGCTGATGACTTTTTAAATTAGATTTTTGAATGCACGAATAGTTGCACTGTGAACACGAAAACAGTTTCTCTCCAGAATGCGTAAGTTGATGACTTTTTAAAGTCGATTTTTGAATGCACGAATAGTCGCACTGTGAACACGAAAACAGTTTCTCTCCAGAATGCGTAAGCACATGAGTTTTAAGATATGATCTACAATAGCACGAATAGTCGCACTGTGAACACAAAAACAGTTTCTCACCAGAATGCGTAAGCTGGTGACTTTTTAGACTAGATTTATGATTACTTGAAAAGTCACACTGTGAACACGAAAACAGTTTCTCGCCGGAATGCATAAGCTGATGATTTATTAGACTTGATTTATGATTGCACGAATAGTCGCACTGTGAACACGAAAACAGTTTCTGTAAAGAATGCGAAAGTTGATGATTTTTTAAACTTGATTTATGATTACACGAATAGTCGCACTGTGAACAAGTAAATAATTTCTCTCCAGAATGTGTAAGCTGATGATATTTTAGACTTGATTTATGATTGCTCGAAAAGTTGCACTGTGAACACGAAAAAGGTTTCTCTCCAGAATGCGCAAGTTGATGACTTTTTAAACTAAATTTTTGATTGCACGAATAGTCGCACTGTGAACACGAAAACAGTTTCTCTCCAGAATGCTTAAGTTGATGACTTTTTAAAAGTGATTTTTGGAAGCACGAATAGTCGCACTGTGAACACGAAAACAGTTTCTCTCCAGAATGAGTAAGTTGATGACTTTTTAAATTTGATTTTTGAATACACGAAAAGTCGCACTGTGAACACGAAAACCGTTTCTCTCCAGAATGCGTAAGCTGATGAGTTTTTAGATTTGATTTATAATTGCACGAATAGTCGCACTGTGAACACATAAACGATTTCACTCCGGAATGTGTAAACAGATGATATCTTAGACTTGATTTATAATGGCTCGAAAATTCGCACTGTGAACACGAAAAAGGTTTCTCTCCAGAATGCGTAAATTGATGACTTTTTAAACTTGATTTATAATTGCACAAATAGTCGCACTGTGAACACGAAAACAGTTTCTCTCCAGAATGCGTAAGCTGATGAGTTTTTATATTTCCTTTATGATTGGTCGAAAAGTCGCACTGTGAACACGAAAAAGGTTTCTCTCCAGAATGCGTAACCTGATGACTTTTTAGACTTGATTTAATATTCACCTTAGGATGAATTAACGCGTGAACTCTTAAGGAGGCTTTCCGATTGCACGAGTACGGGCACTGCGCACACGAATACTCCTTCTTACCAGCGGCAGTGAGCGGGCGCCCACTTGAGTTTGTTGTGCTGGAGATAGCGGACTCCAGGACTCCTGGCTGCGCTCCAAGGCCTGGTGGATGGCCAGGTGGCTCTGTCGGAATAGAAACTTGAGTTTTCAAAAGATCTTCAATATAAATAAAGTGTCTGTGAAAATTAAATATCGTATCTCAAATCTGGAAACAACGGCAGATTACACATATTGCAAGATTAGAACGTATACAAATTAGGTTTCTTCGACATCGTAATGTTAAATCTAATCTATAATTTAACTTATATTTAGATCTATCAACCACAATATGATAACCCTAGAATATAGAATAAAATATCCTTTCACATACCATCTAGATCGACCAGGCAGTGCGTACTCTTCCACATTCCTAGAAGCAGAACATCTTACACACAAAACTCATTCGTGCAAATACGATAATCAGAGGTTTTACATTTGATTCTACTCTATGAAAGTAGGACCGTGAGTAGTGAAGAAGTATAAATTGAAGTGTATAATTTAAGTATCTGTTAGTCTGTGTACACATTTTTTGTCTTCAGATACGAATTTGCAGTAGTCTGTAATTATCCTAATTGCGATGGGGATATTGTTGAAGAATTTGATGCCTTGATAAATATTGTGATCACTAAATCTTATAGTTCCCTTTTAATATTTTATTTTATCAATTTGGATAGTAATTTTTCTTTTTTAGATTTATTTTTATCACCATTTTTTTAGTGATTTCTAATTGTGATATTGAGGTTTTATATGCTCCTTCCCATCCAATAACACCGTATTGCAAATGTTACTGTACAAACGCGTACTATATTATTTTTAGATTTGTAAGTGATGGGTGATATGTAGGCAGTTTTCCTTATTTCGTTTGTAAGATGAATAATATGTTATTTCCATTTGAGTTTGTTATCTATTATGATTCCTAGGTACTTGATGCAGTCTTTTTCTTCATTGGTCACAAGAGTCTCCTTGAGTATAGGCTTTGGTGTGAATTTTAATAATAATTAGTGTTATCTTTCTGTTAAATAGCTAATCGTTGGAAGTATATTTTATCAGTATTAACAGATAGTAAGTTATCATCCGGCCACTTCTTTATGCTATTAACATCTTCCTTTGTAGATATATAAGCGATATTTAGCGTTTTTTCAATTATTATTAGTACTGTATGTAGTAGTCTGCATAAGATAAGTTTAAATATACCTTTAGAGTATAAAATAAATAACAATGGTCCGATTACCGTTCCTTGTGGTATGCCAAAGTCAGTGGTTTCAGATGTGCCATTGTGTTCATTTATAATTAGTTTTTATTTTCGGTATGTTTAATAACTTGTTAGCCATGATAAGCCATAATAAATGAAGCCAATATATTTAAGTTTATTATGGAGTTTCTCGTGTGATGCTATGAAAGCCTTTCTTAGGTCTATAAATATACCAATGCATTTGTCACTGTCATCGATATATTTGTTTATTATTGAGAGTATTTCTGCAATAGCAGAAATACTCTCAATAATAAACATTGTCATGTGATTGACGTGTCATGACATTGTGTGTCATGACATGTCATGTGATTGATGTGTCATGACATTGACATGTGATCAAATGTGACAACTTTGATCTTGTGAGCAAATTGTTTCCATAAATCCAAATTGAATCTCATTTATGATGTCACTGCTACGGACATATGACATGAGCTGTTTTTTTTACAATTTATTATTGCTATGGGGTGGTTATTTTTAATTTAATATAATTTTTATTTCCTGTTTTTAATATTGGCGTGATATAACTATGATTATAGATAGATGGGAATACTCCATTATGAGGGTTAGTATTTGTAATATGTGTTATAGGTTTGGTAAGATTATATTGTCGTGATTTGGTCGAAGCCAGGAGTTGTATAATTTATCAGGTTGTCTATGATTTTTTTTGATTATCATTTTCAGTTTTGGTTTGATGGCCAAGAAAGATATTCATGGGTGCAGTTTGGTGATGCGGTTAGTGTTTCGGTATAATAGTTTGATGATATTATTTTTTCTTTCATTTGAAAAGTAACCTTATAAGTAAACCGGTATATTACCGTGTAGTCTGTACTTCACTATAGCATATATGTAGGTTTTAATAATTAGTTTCACATGCTGTGTTTAATATTATGATTATTTAAACTAATGAAATCCCTTAATTATTATTTTTTAATGAAATTATCGTCCAATATAAGGTGCAAGTTCACAATACAAAAACCAAGACAGAGGAATGTTGAGCTCGTATTGAAATGTTGTCACCGCACAACATTATTTGAGTCTACCATACTAGACCAGCTGTATAATAGTATAAACATGAATGATGAAGGTGCTAGTGAGGCGGCCGCTGGCTCTTGTGGACCTCAGTCACCCGGGGTGACGGGGACGAATTGACCCAGGTTAAAAAAACAAAGCACTGATCACAATAATTATTTCTGAACTAGTATCATCATATAATTAATAGCCCTACTTTTGCGGGTTTGGAACTTTCCAGAAATACTAGAATTATTTTACCGTATTACTATCGAAATACATAAAATCTTTGATATTTATTTAAAGCTGGTAGATCAGAACTGATACACTATTATTAGTTCATCAATATGTCAGTATAATGTAAGGCATTTAGTATCTTAACATAAATTTTAGACATGGATTGAATCAACTGCTCACCAGTGCGCTGGTCGGCCCTCCTGGAGTACTCCGAGCACTCCTGCTTGATGTCAGGATGACATATATCCGTATCCGTGTAGGGCGCTCCTGCGCCGCTCTCGGCTGCAGACCCCTCCCCTGGCTGAACACCCCCTACGGTGTCACTGCTGGAACCTATTTCTGAAATCAGAAACAATAATCCGATATATCAGAGCTGAAGAGCTACCTGTAACCCGGGCACGGCTCCATGTCACCTCAGGGTGGCTATCAGGCGTACTGTTATTCCAACACTGAATTTTCGCATAATTCTTTAACATAAATCAAAATATCGCCCTTTTCAAATATATTTGTATCCAAATGTTGCAAACTATCAAAAACGACTAGCGTACTCTATCTATGAGAATATATACCTGTCAAACGAGTTACTTAAGCGCAAAAAAAGTTTGAGGTTATAAAGAAATATTGGAAAACCTCTCTCAAGGCGGTCTGCTTCATCCGCTTAACGATCACACCACGTGCGAGAGCTGTACACCATTCATGCTCATCAAGAATGAAGCAACTCCTCACCAGTGGCCTGGTCGGCCCTCCTAGAGTACTCCGAGCACTCCTCCTTGACGTCGGGGAGCGATATGTCTATATCAGTGTAGGGCGCTCCACCGCCTGCTCCCTCATTGCCGCTCTCGGCTGGAGACCCTGGCTCGGGCTTCACGGCAGCACCAACTGAGTCAGCACGGTCCATGCTTCTAGTAGCTTGCAACGAGATGCGGTGAACAAATGGCGATTATAAAATGGTGGTTAACCATAGACAAAAGCGGCCAATAAACAAATTATCATATTTAATTCTTCGGTAGATCCTGTGTATTGCGGCTTTCATAAACAGAAATAGTAGAACAATGTAATGTATACCTGGGTTGCAGTATGAATGAAAGACGGGATCCTTAAGTAAAACTGAAATGATGCATTGAGCACGCTTGTGCAACCTATATCTACATGTTCTGCATTCATGAACTCATCCTTAGATTACGAATACGATTATTCAGATGCAATGTGTTCTTGATAGTGACGAGATGATGCTACTCTTGACTCACGGGTGTGATTGTGATTGGTATTTGATCAGTGATTGAAAACTGTGACTGTGATAACTGATTCATTACTAATAATGGCGGTACACATGCGTTACTGCATGGTTTTGGAAGGGTTGATATGTGGTGCGCTTGTCAATTGGTAGGATTAGATCACCTATACACATATATATGTATATATACATATATTGTGACATGGTCGCCTATACGTGACTGTAATCGTCAGGTTACGACAGCGCGCTTCTCCAACTCGCTCAACGGTTCACATGGATAGATGTAGGTCTTTGGTTGCAGAATTTACATACTGTCCTGCCTGTCACGTAAGCTATCGTGCTCAGGGAAAATAAAAAGATTATTACAAATTTTTAACACTTATTTAATGCAAGGAACTGGCAATTAAATTATAGTAAACATTACTTCATAATTCGCAATTTAACCAAAAATTTAGCTCAGCAAATTAGCTACTTAAAATCCATAATTTACTATTAAAATTTTACAAAAACCAATGAAAAAAATTGTTTCCTGACAGATTGTCAGGGCAAGCATAATACATAGTAACTTGGTAAATAGGACGGTAAATATTAGCTGGAAGACCATTTTATAACATTAACTCATATCATCATAGGTTGGCTCCGGTACCTTCGTACTAGAACCATACCTGTACAATATGAGAGACTTGTTGTTGCATTAATTTCAAAAGGCAGCCAGAAAGAAGCTATAGAAATCACACACTCCCAAAAGGAGAGGGTAGACGTCACATTTATGTGTTTCAGTCGCAGAACTCGGTCACAGTCTGGCAGAAATTCACCCTGTCCAGGTCACAAGAGTGCGAGGGAGAGCCAGTAGAATGCTCCGTTAGGTCTCTGTACCCACTGCTCTTCCAGCCATAGCCCATCCCAGCAACCCCCAGCAGAAGACCCATACCAATTTAATTTATTAATGTCGTAGCGACACATTGTCAACACACTATAAAACAGAAAAGCGTAAATCGCAAAGCCTGTGGAATATTTGTACCGTATATAGTGATTTTGATGTAACAGGCGGGCTGGTATTATGGATTGAAAATACTTATCGTTGACACTAAATTTATTATAAAGATTTAGGTTTTAGTCCAATGCGGACTGTGAATAGTATATCAGAGGCGACTCGGAAGGTGCTGCAGCCGTGGACGTCAGTGCGTGAAGTGAAGAGAGCTGTTTGGGCGCTGGCCCACGCGTGTACGCTTTTGCACGCATCCAATAGTGAAGGGTTTTTCATTAAGGGCGCTCAAACTTTTTTTTTAAATAAAATAAAAACGAATGAATATATCTAAAAAAAAGTTATTATGTTTTGATGTACATTTAGTGGCAATTATGTATGAAATTCAATTTCCCTCGCATGACCACCGCGGGCACGTTTGCAGAATTCCAATCGTTGAATCCAATTTTCCACCACTTTTTCATTTAATTCGGCCCGAATCGCACCAATTTCGCGTTCAATATTTTCTCTTAGCTCTTGTAACGTCGCCGGCTTGTTGGTATAGACCAAAGATTTAACATAGCCCCAAAGAAAATAGTCCAATGGTGTTAAATCGCATGATCTAGGCGGCCATTAAACTGGTCCATTTCGCGAAATAACACGCTCACCAAATTTGGTTTTCAATAAGTCAATTGTTGCGTGTGCCGTGTGACTGGTAGCGCCGTCTTGTTGAAACCACATATTGGCCAAGTCCATACCTTGCAATTGAGGCCAAAAATAATCAGTTATCATGGAGCGATAACGATTACCATTCACAGTAACATGACGATTAGCATCATCAACAAAAAAATATGGTCCAATGACACCTCCGGCATGTAATCCACACCAAACAGTGATTTTTCCGGGATGCAATTGTGTTTCGTGAAGCACGTGTGGATTGGTGCCTGCCCAATAACGCATATTTTGCTTGTTTACATATCCATTGAGCCAAAAATGAGCTTCGTCGCTAAAGATGATTTTTCGATGGAATTCAGCATCATTTTCAAATTGTTGTGCAGCCCAATTGAGAAATTGGCGACGCTTCAAATGGTCAAGCGGCTTTAGTTCATGTGTCAACTGGATCTTGTATGGATGTAGGCCAAGATCTTTTCGCAAAATTCGCCACAATGACGTCACAGAAATGCCCAATTGTTGAGAACGTCGTGTTAGTGACTCATTTGGGTCATCAAGAACAGATGCTCTAGCGGTGGCAATATTTTCCTCACTTCGTGCATTTCTTTGTCTCACTGGCACTGGAACATTGTGTAGCGACAATGTGCTTTCAAATTTTTGCACCAAACGTTGAATTGTTGATGTGGCAGGCAAGTGATGACGACGATAAAATGGTCGTAATGCTCTTAAAGTTGCGGTGAGCGAACGCGAATTTTGGTAGTAGATTTGAATAATTTGCAAGCGTTGCTCCGGTATGTACTGCTCCATGATGATTTGCCAAGTAAGTACGAGTGTTAACCTCAAAAAAAATTGAAGAAATATGGCGTAGTTTCTTGTCCCTGTTAAAAGAAAGTTTGAGCGTCCCTATTAAAAAACCCTTTAGTAGGGAACCGCTTTACATACCATTTTATGATATTTGCATATTTTTTGAGTTGGATCACTTCTTTTTTTCATTCCTACAGGACGGCCTACTTATATATCGCATCGTACCGTGAATTCATCGACAATTTAACCAGAACAGGCACCAACCATCTGCTAGACTTTGTATATCTTAATTTTCAGAACCAACTTCTAACTTTCGGCGTCAGCTCGCTTCAATAATCAGCCATCTAAACATTGGTCGTAACGTCCACAAACCGAGGTTCTCCTCTAATCCCCAAGTGTTTAATACATAATAACGTATTAAGAATTCATTATTAATATTATACTCTATTCATATTAAAATTTTAGAATATGGTCCTTTGATAATTAAACTAATTAGATAAAACTCAAATCATATATTGATAACGATGTATATTGCCATGTATATCATGTCAACATATTCGTCTTTTAAATTCATTCAACATATATTACTAAATATTCATAAAATAAACATTTACTCCTTGTACAGCATGCCACCATTACATAATAAATCATTTTGAATAGATTCCAAATTGACTCCGCGCAAATATTTATATTACGTACAAATTTCATTATCCAGTACCGGTAAAGTCACGCGTAAACAGAATGTACCGTCTAAAAATAGACCATCCAAGTGCACACGTGCAGTTCTAACAAAACCAGAAATATCGTGTCACGAACCTCCCCTCCTAAAAAAGTATAACGTGGGAAGTATGTTTTATGATTGTGTTTCTTAATTCTCTCCTTTCCCTCTCTCCTGTATTTAGTCATCACAATTCTACGGAAGGGTATATAAACAACCTCCACTTTCGTCTCCGCAGCAAATAAATCCGACATCTACTCGACCTACAGGCGCGTCCGTGAAATTATATCGTCTCACGATGATTTCCGGTACTTCTGTTAAAATGCATTGTTAAAACGCTCAATTATTCTCTACGCTATTACACTATATTAAAATATTCGTAACCAAGTGCGGTAGTAACTTTTATTCCGAGGTCCGAAGCCCGAGGTCCAAGGTCCGAGGTCCGAAGTCCGAGACCTTCACAAACCGTGTAATTGGTATACAAAAGTTTTATACAATTTTTTTGCTGTAATGTACCATCAAATTATTAATATCCATCTAAGGAACCGTCACATCAGTAAACTACGAGATGTGACGATTCCTTATGAAGACCGCCGTAACTTCTTAAATTTTCGGTACATTTTTTTTATTACCTTCTCTATAGCCTAATTGCCCCTGATGACCATCACTCCCATCAAGAAGTCACCGCAGACGCCTTCCACCAGCTTCGTAGATCCATGAAGATCGCTTCTGACCATCCGAGGACCCCAGGCTCCGCGTGTCATTAGATACGCCGTCACCATGATCCACGTCTACAACCAAGGTATCGTGTTCCCCAGTGTTCAGCGTTTCCTGTAATCTTCCACCTCGTCGAAATCTTTTAATCTGGATCTTTCAACTCTCGCGGACAGCGATGATTCCTCAAATATATATTTTAGAAAACCAATTGACAGTGAAAAACTATCTTCGATCGCCTTTGACTTTGTAATAATCACCGATTTACTTCATCGAACTGTACTTCTCTCCGTAATAAATTTTATATCTACCTTAGACTCTGGTGCTGTCTATAACTCTTTGTCACTTCCAATTCCAATAAAGAAAATTATCAGTAATTATTTGTAAACCGGAGCACTGCTACTTACATACAAGCAAGTTCTGAACAAACTTGCCTACATAATAGAACCATATTCGACCATCTCTAGTTACATAAACATCTCATACTTTTATTTCTTGATATGGAAACCCTTGATCTAGTATAATAAATAGAATGACTTAAGTCCTCGGTTTAAGATAAGATTAAAAGAAATATTACTCTCCGTTTAACTAAAGACAGTTAGTTAGTTAGTTAATTAAAGACAACACTTTATAATTTTAAATTCTGTTTAATAATATTATAATTTTAACGAATGTGATGTGACGGCCTCAATACCGCACACTCGGAAATACATATTCCTTATATTGTGTTATCTAAAATATGCTATATGTTCATATGTGATTTTTAATAGTATTCTCCATTACCATAAACATCTCAATGTTATACTGTCCATGTTCTGTTTGTGATACCTACTTTGAATATATGTCATTCTGTACTAACTGTACATAAATCCTTTTATTTCGATACCCTGAATAAGATAATAAGACAAAAATTAAAAATTAAAATATATTATCCTTTCTCATATTTATTTAGAGAAAACTACACTTTTTCACTATGCACAAGCTCATGTCTTTTAAGACTAAATTTATAATTGCACGAATAGTCGCACTGCGAACACGAAAATGGTTTCTCTCTAGAATGCCTAAACTGATGACTTTTTAGATTTGATTTATAATTGCACGAATAGTCGCACTGTGAACACGAAAACAGTTTCTCTATAGAATGCGTAAGCTGATGACTTTTTAGACTTGATTTACGATAGCACAAATAGTCGCACTGTGAACACGACAATAATTTCTTTCCTGAATGCGAAAGCTGATGACTTTTAAGAGTTGATTTATGACTGCACGAATAGTCGCACTGGGGACACGAAAACAGTTTCTCTCCAGAATGCGTAAGTTGATGACTTTTTAGACTTGATTTGTGATTACACGAATAGTAGCACTGTGAACACGAAAACTGTTTCTCTCCAAAATGCCTAAGCTGATGACTTTTAAGATATGATTTACTAATGCACGAATAACTGCACTGTGAACACGAAAACAGTTTTTCTCTAGTATGTATTAACACGTGTTCTCTTAAGTTAGATTTCCGATTACACTTGTACGAACAATGCGCACACGAGAAGAATTTCTCTTCAGAATGTGTAAGCAGATGTCTGTTTAGTCCTGATTTCAGCGAGAAAGAATAGTCGCACTGTGGACACGAAAACAGTTTTTCTCCAGAATGCGTAAGCTGATGATATTTTAGACTTGATTTAACATTGCTCGAATAGTTGCACTGTAAACACGAAAACAGTTTCTCTCCAGAATGCGTAAGCTCATGATATTTTAGACTTGATTTATGATAGCTCGAATAGTCGCACTGTGAACACGAAAACAATTTCTCTCCAGAATGCGTAACCTGATGACGTTTTAGAGTTGATTTATGATTGCTCGAATAGTAGCACTGTGAACAGGAAAACAGTTTCTCTCCAGAATGCGTTAGCTGATGACTTTTTAGATTTGATTTATGATTGCACGAATAGTCGCACTGTAAACACGAAAACAGTTTCTCTCCAGAATGCGTAAGCTGATGACTTTTAAGATTTGATTTATGAATGGTCGAATAGTCGCACTGTAAACACGAAAACAGTTTCTCTCTAGAATGCGTAAGCTGATGACTTTTTAGATTAAATTTATGATTGTTCGAATAGTCGCACTGTGAACACGAAAACAGTTTCATTCCCGAAGGCGAACTCTGATGACGTTTTCGAATTGATTTATTATCGTTCGGTTTCTCCCCGGGATGTATTAACGCGTGAACTCTTAAGGCGGCTTCCCGATTGCACGAGTACGGGCACTGCGCGCATGAATACTCTTTCTTACCAGCGCCAGTGAGCGGGCGCCTACTCGAGGGTGTTATGGCGGAGAAAGCGGACTCCAGTGCTGGCTGCGTTCCAGGGCCGGACAGAGGGCCAGATGGGCCTCCCGAAATAGAATCTTGTGTTTTCAAAAGATCTGCAATATAAATAAACCATGTGTGAGAATTAAATATTTTATTAAACGCTACACATTACCGTGAAACAATGGCAGATTACACATATTGCTAGATGAGAACGAATACAAATCAGGTTTCTTCGATATCGTAATGTAAGATCGAATGTATCATTTATCTTATAGTTAGTTGCAGCAAGCACAACATAATAACCGTAGAAAATCGAAGAACACCTGCTGACCAAATACTTTACTTTAAACTACAACAAGGTCCATTAAAACTAATATCTTCTCACGTACCATCTAGATCGACCAGGTAGTGCGCACTCTTACACATTCCTAGAAGTAGAACATCTTACACATAAAACTCGTTCAATCATACCATAACGAGAAATAACAGAAAATGACTCTTTCTACATTGGCCTTACTACGTTGGAATATAATTTTAATAAAACACTGTATTTTCAAGTTGAACTAATCTCTCTACCTACAATACATGTTGCTTACCCATTAACACAATAGTTTATATCCCCCCACCCTTTCTCCCTTGGATTTTTCCTTTTAAAATCCCTTAATTATTTAAATTTTGTTAAATTTCAGTATTTAATATAAGGTGCAAGTTCACAGTACAACAACCAAAACAGAGGAATGTTGAGCTCGTATTGAAATGTTGTCACCGCACAACATTATTTGAGTCTACCATACAAGACCAGCTGTATAGTAGTATAAACATGAATGATGAAGGTGCTAGTGAGGCGGCCGCTGGCTCTTGTGGACCTCAGTCACCCATTCAATATGACCCAGGTTAAAAAAATAAAGCATTGATCACAATAATTATTTCTGAACTAGTATCATCATATAATTAATAGCCCTACTTTTGCGGGTTTGGAACATTCCAGAAATACTAGAATTGTTTTACCGTATTACTATAAAAATACATAAAATCTTACATATTTATTTAAAGCTGGTAGATCAGGACTGATTTGAGACCTACACGAGTCGCACAGCCGTACACTATTATTAGTTCATCAATATGTTAGTATAATATAAGGCATTTAGTATCTAACATAGAGATTAGATATAGATAGAATCAACTGCTCACCAGCTCGCTGGTCGGCCCTCCTGGAGTACTCTGAGCACTCCTGCTTGATGTCAGGGTGCCATATGTCAATATCCGTGTAGGGCGCTCCCTCGCCGCTCTCGGCAGCAGATCCCTCGCCTGGCTGTACACCCCCTGAGGTGTCGTTCCTGGTACCTATTTCTGAAATCAGAAACAATCTGATATACTACAGCTAGTGAGCTGCCTGTCTCCCGGTCTCGGCTCCATGTCACCCCGGGGTGGCAACCAGGCGTAGTGATCTTCCAGCACTAAATTTCCGCATAATTATTTTCTGTTGACTAAAATTTCGCTCATTTCAATGATTGCTAATTCACACAATATTTTTATCTGAATGTTGGCAACTATCGAATAAAGACTAGCGTACATTATCTATGATTTATAAACCATAGAAGATACCCAGATTATTACGTGTCAAACTAGTAACAGTGCAAAAAAATTTGAGGTTATAAAGGAATATTAAAGAACCTCCCTCAAGGCGCACTGTTTCATCCACGCGCATGCTGTACACCATTCGTGCTCATCAAAAATGGAGCAACTCCTCACCAGTGATCTGGTCGGCCCTCCTGGAGTACTCCTTGATGTCGGGGAGCGATATGGCTATATCAGTGTAGGGAGCTCCACCGCCTGCTCCCTCATCGCCGCTCTCGGCTGGAGACCCTGGCTCAGGCTTCACGGCAGCACCAACTGAGTCAGCACGGTCCATCTTCTAGTAGTTGCAACAAATGCATAGAACAAATGGCGGTTATAAATTGGTGGCTAACCATAGACAAGAGCAATCCGTAAATAAATGATAATATTTAATTCTTCGGTAGGTCCTGGGTATTGCGGCTTTCTTAAATAGAAATAGGAGAAGAACAAAGTAATATATACCTGGGTTGCAAGATGAATGAAAGGTGGGATGATTCCGACGTACTCAAACGATTCATTGAGCACGCTTGTGCAACCTTTACCCTCTTTCTGCATTCATGAACCCATCCTTAAATTACGAATGCGATAATTCAGATGCTATATATTTTTGAAATTTGTGGTATCTTTGAAAGTACCAAGAGATTCCCTTAGAGTTCTATTCTCTCTTTGTACTCTCGAGTTGCTTTGGAGTGAAATTAATCAGACTAGGACCGGGACACATATGCCATGCGACGAACGCAGTTATAATTTTAACAAAGAACGAGAAATCGGCATTCCAATATGAAACGGGTCGTCTTCTTTTTTTATATTTAACGCAATGTTTATATAATTCATATTTTACATGAGTGTGTGTGATACAGATGGTGTGGCAGATTTTGAACCCGGCAGATAATATTAGATACGTAATTTTAGTGACTGTATTACTCTCCGAGCTGTGGGTGATGCTGCGCTGGTTCTCCGTGCAGCACCTGATACTGTCTATTTGGTGCACACTTCTCGCAGTGTCCGTCCCTCGGCAACCACACCGTAGAGCACCCAGGTTATAGTTCTTAGCTATCCATTGAAGCTGTACAACCTTTCGCCCTTCCTGCGTGTCCTCAGTTCCATGAAGTTTAATTGATGTTGAGTTAGGAAATGATCCAGGTTCAAATTCCGGTAGCGAAAATAATTTTTTTCTATAAATTGATTTTTTACCTATATATCTTTTTAATTAATAAGTTTAATTTGTATTTAAAATATCACAGACTTATGTTCTGAATAACTACAACTTCACAATAAGAATATGTTCTCTTTAATAATATTTTTTTAAATCACAGAAAGTAAAATATTCATAATCACTGTCACAAACCGGCAAATAGCCGACGACGAACCGACAGTACGGTGGATGTTTGTATTTGGTCCATGTAGGACGTTCATTGATGTCCAAATATACTTACACAATGTATTCGTAATATTTTGTATAAAAACTTAAACTTTTGAGCGTAAAAAAATTATCTAATTTTTTTTAAAAATAATTGTTGTTTTTTTTTTAAATTTAAAAATAGATTCTGGTGAAGAAACAATGCTATATTTTTAGTTAGCTATGACATCCTGAAGAAGGAAAAGGTATTTTTCGAAACCGATAGATGTTTTTTAAACTCAATTCAGTGGTTAATAAAACTATGATAATAAATAAAAAATATATTATAGATTGGCTATCAAAAGTTCGCAAAGCAATAGCAAATACACACATACCTATAAAAATAACTTGTAGAACAAAACAAAATAACAGATTCTTTCTATACTGTTGTCGTACTTTTGTTCCTAGAAACAGGGCCCGATGAAATATCGACAAGCCTAGCGAAAGTCAATGAAGTATGAATATAACAATATATTTTGTCTGCATTTTAGCTACAACAGAATCCGCCCTCTAAACCGCAGTGCGTTACCACACCTCACACGTTACCAAATATTCTTCATGTATGTGATCACCTTGAGTTATAGCGAAAAGCTGTATAAAGAGAGGTATGGACGGTGTGGGTAGATTTGAATTAACTCGCTAATATTTAATTATCCCTACATTTTTTTACGCGTTTACAGTATCTTTGTGCAGATATTTAATTATATATGTATATACATTCATTATTTATGCTAGAGTACGTTATATACGTAAATAAAGACTAATAAATAGAAATTAATATGCGAAAAAACATTTTTTTGAATACCAATCACAGTAACACCCGTGAGTCAAGAGAGGCATCTTTTTTTAACACTACTGTGAGAAACATCTCTTTAGACATACGTGTGTGCGTGTGTGTGTTAGAAAAGTGGTGGCGGACAATAGTTATGAGAGCCCGTCGCTGGAAAAACGGGGCTTTTTTCCAACGCCACTTCGGAATAGTTATTAGTCTATATCTTAGTTATCTAATAGTAAATAACTGTAAATACTTTGTTTAATAAATGAATATTGTTCCACGAATCTAATTGATTTCACTCTAAAGCAAGTCGAGAGTACGAAGAGAGGATAGAACTCCAAGGGAATCTTTAAATATTTCCAAAAATTCTACAAATATCAAGAATATATATCATCTGAATTATCGCATTCGTAATTTAAGTATGAGTTCATAAATGTAGAACGTGCGGATAAAGGTTGCACAAGCGTGCTCACTACATCGATTGAGTTCATCGGAAGCATCCCATCTTTCATTCATCTTGCAACCCATTTATATGATACGGACGCAACGTGTGGTCGTTGCGCAATCAAGATTTGTGATGGTCGCAAGGAGATGGCGGGAGGCTAAATTAATTAACACGAGCCATTACATATACAAATTTACATATTACGGGGTAAGGAGGGGCTTGGATCACCCGGCGCGCGGCCCGCACAATAATATTTAAATACAGTCAAATAATAATTTAAAATTCGCGCCGAAAAAAATATTCGTAATACGTGAACGTCACACGTGAGATGCGATCGTAACATATATATTACTTTGTTCTTCTCCTATTTCTGTTTAAGAAAGCCGAAATACCCAGGACCTACCGAAGAATTAAATACAATGATTTGTTCATGGTTTGCTCGTGTCTATGGTTAGCCACCATTTTATAACCGCCATTTGTTTACCGCGTCTCGTTGCCAAGTATTAGAACCATGGACCGTACTTACTCAGTTGGTGCTGCCGTGAAGCCCGAGCCAGGGTCTCCAGCCGAGAGCGGCGATGAGGGAGAAGGCGGTGGGGCGCCCTTCACTGACATGACGCTCCCCGACGTAAAGGAGTGCTCGGAGTACTCCAGGAGGGCCGACCAGGACACTGGTGAGGAGTTGCTCCATTTTTGATGAGCATGAATGGTTTACAGCATGCGGGTGGACGATACAGTGCGCTTTGAGTAAGATTCCCCAATATTTCTCTATAACCTCAAATTTTTTTGCGCTATGTTACTAGTTTGACAGGTAATATATATATATATATATATATATATATATATATATATATATATATATATATATATATATATATATATATATATATATATATATATATATATATATATATATATATATATTATGGCTTTTAAATCATAGATAACGTGCGCTAGTCTTTTTTCAATAGTTGCCAGAATTTAGATAAAATTATTCTGTGAATTTAGCTATATTTGAAATGGGCGAAATTTTAATTCACAGAAAATAATTATGCGGAAATTTAGTGCTGGAAGAGCAGTACGCCTGGTCGCCACCCCGGGGTGACATGGAGCCGAGCCCGGGAGACGGTCAGCTCACCAGCTGTGGTATATCAGATTGTTTCTGTTTTCAGAAATAGGTACCAGGAACGACACCTCAGGGGGTGTACAGCCAGGCGAGGGATCTGCTGCCGAGAGCGGCGAGGGAGCGCCCTACACAGATTTAGACATATGGCACCCGGACATCAAGCTGGAGTGCTCGGAGTACTCCAGGAGGGCCGACCAGCGAGCTGGTGAGGAGTTGATTCTGTCTATGTTAAGATACTAAATGCCTTACCCTATACTAATATATTGATGAACTAATAATAGTGTACGGCCGTGCGACTCGTGTAGGTCTCAAATCAGTCCTGATCTACCAGCTTTAAATAAATATGTAAGATTTTATGTATTTCGATAGTAATACGGTAAAACAATTCTAGTATTTCTGGAAAATTGGAAACCCGCCAATTTAGGGCTATCAATTATATGATGCAACATCTTAAATAGACATACAAGTTCAGAAATAATTATTGTGATTAATGCTGGGTCGTATTCGTCCCTGTCACCCCGGGTGACTGAGGTCCACAAGAGCCAGCGGCCGCCTCACTAGCACCTTCATCATTCTTGTCTTTACTATTATACAGCTGGTCTTGTACGGTAGACTCAAATAATGTTGTGTGATGACTACATTTTAATGCGAACTCAACATTCCTCTGTTTTGGTTTTTTGTACTATAAATTCAAACCTTATATTAGATACTAATGTCATCCACTTTCCTGGAAGTGACAATTTAAAAAAAATTAAAATAATTAAGGGATTTTAAAAGGATAAATCCATGGGCGAAAGAGTGGGGGGATTGAAACTATTGCGAGAATGGGAGAGCAACATGTGTGTGTAGGTAGAGTGAGTAGTTCAACTTGGAAATACAGTGTTTCATTAAAATTATATTTTAGCGTAGTAAGGCCAATGTTTAAAGAGGCAATTTCTGTTAACTTTTCTCTCATGTGTGTACGATATTCTACTTCTAGGAATGTGGAAGAGTGCGCACTGGCTGGTCGATCTAAATGGTATGTGAGAAGATAATAGTTTTATTTGGCTGGTCCCGTCATTATGACCTTGCAGTAGTTTAAAGTGAAGTCTTTGGTCAGCAGGTGTTCTTCGATTTTCTAGTGTCATTATGTTGGGGATACGGCTAACTATAAGATATTCGTAATATTTTGTGTTCGTTCTAATCTTGCAATATATGTAATCTGCCATAGTTTTACGATTTGAGATACGATTATACATATATTTAAATATTTCATTCTCACACATGGTTTATTTATATTGCAGATCTTTTGAAATCACAAGATTCTATTTCGGGTGACCCACCTGGCACTCCGCCAGGCCTTGCAGCGCAGCCAGCATTGGAGTCCGCTTTCTCCGCCATAACATCCTCAAGTGGGCGCCCGCTTACTGCCGTTGGTATGAAAGCTTATTCATGCGCGCTTTGCCCGTACTCGTGCAATCGGGAAGCATCCTTAAGAGTTCACGCGTTAACACATCATGCGAACAAACTATGCAATATTAAATCAAATCGAAAACGTCATCAGCGTAAGCGTTCTGGAGAGAAACCGTTTTCGTGTTCACAGTGCGACTATTCGAACAATTATAAAATTAATCTAAAAATTCATCAGCTTACGCATTCTGGTGAGAAACTTTTTTCGTGTCCGAAGTGCGTCGATTCTTTCTCGCAGAAGTCGGGACTAATCAGAGATCAGCTTACACATCCTGTAGAGAAATTCTTTTCATGTGCGCATTGTTCGTATAAGTGCAAACGAAAAGGTAACATAAGAGAAAACGTGTTAATACATACTAGAGAAAAACTGTTTTCGTGTTCGCAGTGCAGTTATTCTTGCATTAGTAAATCATTTCTTAAAAGTCATGAGCTTAAGCATTCTGGAGAAAAAAAATTTTCGTGTTTACAGTGCGACTATTCGACCAATCATAAATCAAGTCTAACAAGTCATCAGCTTACGCATTCTGGAGAGAAACTGTTTTCGTGTTTGCAGTGCGACTTTTTGACCAATTATAAATCAAGTCTAATATATCATCAGTTTACGCATTCTGGAGAGAAACTGTTTTCGTGTTCGCAGTGTCACTATTCCTGCAGGCAAAAATCATCTCTTAAAAGTCATCAGCTTACGCATTCAAGAAAGAAATTATTTTCGTGTTCACAGTGCGACTATTCTTGCAATCGTAAATCAAGTTTAAAAATTCATCAGCTTACGCATTCTGGAGAGAAACTGTTTTCGTGTTCACAGTGCAACTTTTCGACCATTCATACATCAAGTCTAAAATATCATCAGCTTACGCATTCTGGAGAGAAATTGTTTTCGTGTCGGCAGTGCGACTATTCTTGCAGTCGAAAATCATCTCTTAGAAGTCATCAGCTTACGCATTCAAAAACGAAATTATTTTCGTGTTCACAGTGCGACTATTCGTGCAATTATAAATCAAATCTAAAAAGTCATATGCTTACGCATTCTGGAAAGAAACTGTTGTCGTGTTCACAGTGCAACTTTTCGTGCAATTTTAAATCAACTTTAGCAAGACATGTGCGTGTGTTTTCGCATGTGAACTTCACTTCTTTACCATAATGATTTCATAAAACAAATAAGAAGACGCTGTCCTTGTGATCTAGTGGTCGGTGGTTCGCGCCTCGTTCCAGGACTCCAGCAAGTTAATCCTATTTTCACAGCACAAGCGTTTAGCTTAGTTTGAAAATAGTAAGAATCTTGATGTGACATGTATTCTGTGTACGCATCTCTATTTAAAAAAAATATAAAATAACTGGTTTTGTAAGATCCTTTATTTTTCATAAAATTTCCTTAGCACTCAGTCCACGACACAAAATAGAAGCAACCTGTGGCATTCTTCTTATCTAAACACATATCATATTGCGGTGTATTATTTGATTATGTGGTCTAAAGTTGATAGCTACTTCAATATAATCGGAATTATATTTATGCAGTAGTTTAGGTGATATAGAATAGCTTACCTAGTAATCAAAAATATAGATCGGTATGTATATTTGTACTTCTAATCTGGTAATATTCATCAATCAAAAAAAAAAAAAAATTTGCACGAAATATAGTACTAATTACATCAATGTGCATTCAAAATTGTGTTTACACAAAAATCCCACGTAAATATTTTTTATATAAATTTACGCATAATTTATGCATGAAAATAATTGTCTAACCATCATATATTTAAATTAAACAATTAAAAATATTACTTTTAAAATTAGCAATATTAACTTTGTGGTTAAAATTCATATTTTTTATTTATTGTCTTAGTTTTATTAACCACTGAATTGAGTTTAAAAAAACATTTACCGGTTTCGGAAAATATCTTTTCCTTCTTCAGGATGTCATAACTAAAAATATAGCATTGTTTCTTCACCAGAATCTATTTTTAAATTTTTTAAATAAAACAACAATTATTTAAAAAAATTAATTTAGTACCTAACTCAAATTGCTGCTCAATACAAATTTAGTCAAATAATTTTTAGGAAAAAATTTTAGAATAGGACTCGTAGTTAAATTTTGTTGGCTGTTTAGAATTTCCTGATCACTTTTACACGCTTTATTTATCATGGAGTGGAACCCTGAATGTTTATGTGATAATGGATGATTAGATTCATTGTGTATGATAGTATCTGTAAAAGTTGGTTTTCTAAAAATTTTCAACTCAATTATACTCTTATTTTTAATCAATGTTAGATCCAAAAAATTTAGGGTAGAATTATTTTCCATTTCTAATGTAAATTGTATTTTATTATTAAATGAATTAATTAAATTTAGAAATGTAGTTAGTTGACGTTGTGAACACAACAATGAATCTAATCATCCATTATCACATAAACATTCAGGGCTTAGTTTTTTTTTTATAATTTGATATCAAGAACTAGTGATGAGCCAAAAATTACGAACCGTGAGTCAATCACTGATATCTTCGAGTCACACTCACTATCAGTGATTGAATATCTGAGTATATCGTGATTCGTGATTCTTTTTTTATTTTATTTATGTTTTCTTGTTAACCTAGATTCGGCGCACGCGCATTTTAAATGAAAATATTTATGAAGGAATAACGTTATAATTCGTGATTAGCAAAATTCTGCCAAAACGTTTTACGCACTTGATCCGAAACGCCGAGAATTTGACCCGAAAAATAAACTCATGTTTTATTAAGCATTTTGATTCTGTTTGTGAAGATATTAAAATTATATATTAATTATTTGTTCAAGAATATTTTTTTACGCAAATTATGTTTTGATAATAAAATTTAATATGCATAAAATAGTGTTTTTTTATTTATTTCGTGTATTATGAAACGGTTCGGCGCGTGCGCATTTAGTAATGAAACTGTTATCACAGTCACAGTTTTCAATCACTGATCGAATACCAATCACAATTACACCCGTGAGTCAAGAGTAGCATCATCTCATCACTATCAAGAACACATAGTATCTGAATAATCGCATTCGTAATCGAAGGAGTGGTTCATGAATGCAGAACATTAGGATAAAGGTTGCACATGCGTGATCAATGCATCGTTTGAGTTCGACGGAAGGATCCCGTCTTTCATTCATACTGCAACCCAGGTGTACAGTAGCGTAGAGAACGAGTGGTAGACACGCGGTGGGAACGAGAGAAAGGGCTAGAGGCGAAAGTGCGTTCTGTTAGTTAGAAACGAGGTCCGGAAGACATTTCAAGAAAACCAGTTGGGACCAAAATCGAAGACGACAGGTGAAAACACGCAGTGAAAGACGCACAGAGGCGAACACAAAATTCGGAAGCCGTGGTACGAGTTGAATCAAAGTGGAAGCCGACACCGGAAATCCGACCGAACGTCGCCAGAGAATCTAAGGAAGCAGCCACGGTTCACCGCAATCCATCCAGGAGCGGCCGCCCAGACCGGTTCTCAGTTCTACAGAGTAGACACCGGGTAGCCGTCCACGCCAGGTGCTAACGGCAGCACTCCACCGGCCTGAGACCAGGTCTCCGGGAGAAGATCCGGAAGACGTAGACGTAGTTTAGATTAAGTTAGTTATAAGTATTTTCACCTGCCCGTGATTGTAAATGTGTATTTAATAAACGTATAATTTGTGCATCTTTCGTGTGTTCATGTTCACTTTTGTTCTTCCTATAACCATGGTACTGATGAAGACGTGATATCTGATGGATGGGGCGCGAAGCGAATATTCCGTTAGAGTGCGGGGTATCGTTCTGACGAGCGATCAGGAGCACGACACGTGTTCGATTATTCATCGATTAATTGAATTACAACTCCTAAACGAACCCCGACTCGAATCACATGGCGCACGAAGTCGTGTCCGATTTGTATCAATTTGATAATTTGTTTATGGAATGCTCTTATCTATGATTAGTTAGTTAATTCACCGCATCTCATTGCAAACTACTAGAAGCATGGACTGTGCTGACTCAGATGGTACTGCCGTGAAGCCCGAACCAGAGTCTCCAGTCGAGAGCGGTGATGAGGGAGCAGGCGGTGGAACGCTCTACACTGATATAGATATATTGCTCCCCGACGTCAAGGAGGAGTGCTCGGAGTACTCCAGGAGGGCCGACCAGGACACTGGTGAGGAGTAGCTTCATTCTTGATGACCATGAATGATGTACAGCGCGCGCACCTGGTGTGATAGTTAAGCGGTGTGAGAGAGGTTTTCCAATTTCTTTATAACCTCAAACTTTTTTGCTCTCTAGTTATTTGTTTGACCGTTAATATTCTGTGTATCTTCTATGGCTAATAATTTGAATGTTTTAATGTTGAAAACTATCAAAAAAGATTTTTATAAATATTCCGTGATTTTAGCTATTTTTCAAATGGGCGATATTTTGATGTACATTAAAGAATTAAACGGAAATTCAGTGTTCTAATACCAGCCACCACGAGGCGATATGGAGCCGAGTCCGGGTAGTAGGCAGCTCTCCAGCTCTGGTATATCGGATTATTGTTTATGATTTCAGAAATAGGTTCCAACAATGACAATGAATGGGGTGTGCAACCAGGGGAGGGGTCGCCCTCCACTGATATGGACATATGGCACCCTGACATCAAGCAGGAGTGCTCGGAGTACTCCAAGAGGGCCGACCAGCGAGCTGGTGAGCAGTTGATTCTATCTATATCTAAACTCTATGTTAAGATACTGAATGCCTTACATATTTATGAACTGAGAATAGTGTACGGCCGTGCGACTCGTATAGGTCTCAAATCAGTCCTGATCTACCAGTTTTAAATAAATATGTAAGATTTTATGTATTTCGATAGTAATACGGTAAAATAATTTTAGTATTTCTGTAAAGTTGCAAACACGCAAAAATTAGGGCTATCAATTATACGATGCAACATCTTAAATAGACATACTAGTTTAGAAATAATTATTGTGATTAATGCTGGGTCATATTCGTCCCTGTCACCCCGGGTGACTGAGGTCCACAAGAGCCAGCGGCCGCCTCACTAGCACCTTCATCATTCATGTTTATACTATTATACAGCTGGTCTTGTACGGTAGACTCAAATAATGTTATGTGGTGACAACATTTCAATATGAGCTCATCATCCCTCCGTTTTAGTTTTTTGTACTGTGAATTCGAACCTTATATTAAACAGTGAAGTCATCCACATTTTCGGAAGTGAAAATTTTAAAAAATACATTAATTAAGTGATTTTAAAAGGATAAATCCAAGGTAATAAGGGTGGGGAAATTAAAACTATTATGATAATGGGAGAACATGTGTTTGTATGTAGAGTGATTAGTTAAACTTGAAAATATAGAGTTTCATTAAAATTATGTTCCAGCGTTAATATAATCTTGCAGTAGTTTAAAGTGACGTATCTGGTCTACAGGTGTTCTTCGATATTCTAAGGATATCATATTATGGTTGCTACATCTACATATAAGGTAAATGATAGATTAGATCTAACATTGCGATGTCTACGAAATATATATTTGTTCTAAGCTTGCAATATGTGTTTTTTAGCATCGGTTCCAAATTGGAGATACGATTAAACATATATTAAAATATTTAAATCTCACATATGGTTTGTTTATATTACAGATCTTTTGAAAACACAAGATTCTATTTCGGTAGACCCACGTGACCCTACGCCCGATACTGGAGCGAATCCAGCACTAGAGTCTTCTTCCTCCGCCACAACACCCTCAAGTGGGCGACCGTTTACTGCCGCTGGTAAGAAAGCGTATTCATGCGCGCAGTGCCCGTACTCGTGCAATCGGGAAGCCTCCTTAAAAGGTCACACGTTAATACATACTGGGGAGAAACTGCGCAATAATAAATCAATTCAAAAATGTCATCAGCAAACGCGTTCTGGAATGAAACCTTTTTCCTGTTCACAGTGCAATTATTCGTGCAATCATAAATCAAGTCTATTAAATCATCAGCTTATGCATTCTGGAGAGAAACTGTTTTCGTGTTCACAGTGCGACTTTTCAAGCTATTATAAATCAAGTATAAAATCTCATCAGGTTACTCATTCTGGAGAGAAACTCTTTATGTGTTTACAGTGCGACTATTCGTGCAATTATAAATCAAATCTAAAAATTCACGAGCTTAAACATACTGGAAAGAAACCGTTTACGTGTTCACAGTGCGACTATTCGAGCAATCATAAATCAACTCTAAAAAGTCATCAGCTTGCGCATACTGAAGAAAAACTGTTTTCGTGTTCACATTGCGACTATTCGTGCAATTATAAAACAAGACTTATAAGTCATCAGCTTACGCATTCTGTAGAGAAATTACTTTCGTGTTCACAGTGCAACTATTCGTGCCATCGTAAATCAAGTCTAATAAGTCATCAGCGTACGCATTCTGTAGTGAAACTATTTTCGTGTTCACAGTGCGACTATTCGTGCAATCGTAAAGCAAGTCTTCTAAGTCATCAGCTTACGCATTCTGGAGAGAAACTGTATTCGTGTTCACAGTGCGACTTTTCTAGTAATCATAAATGTAGTCTAAAATGTCACCAGCTTACGCATTTTCGAGAGAAACTGTTTATGTGTTCACAGTGCGACTATTCGAGCAATTATAAAGCAAATTTAAAACTTCACGAGCTTAAACATTCTGGAAATCAACTGTTTCGGTGTTCACACTGTGACTATTCGAGCAATCGTAAATCAACAGTAAAAAGTCATCAGCTTACGCATTCTGGAGAGAAACTGTATTCATGTTCACAGTGTGACTTTTCAAGCATATATAATTCAAGTCTAAAACGTCATCAGCTTTCGCATTCTGGAGAGAAACCTGTTAAGTGTTTACAGTGCGACTATTCGTGCAATTATAAATCAAATCTAAAAATTCACGAACTTAAACATACTGGTAAGAAACTGTTTCCGTGTTCACAGTGCGACTATTCGAGCAATCATAAATCAACTCTAAAAAGTCATCAGCTTTCGCACACTGAAGAGAAAGTCTTTTCATGTTCACAGTGCAACTTTTCGAGCAATCGTAAATCATGTTTAAAATGTCATCAGCTTACGCTTTCTGGAGAGAAACTGTTTTCATGTGCGCATTGTTCGTACCAGTGCAATCGGAAAGATTACTTAAGAAAACACGTTATTATACATACTAAAGAAAAACTGTTTTCGTGTTCATAGTGCAGTTATTCGTGCAATCATAAATCAAGTCTTTAAAGTCATGAGCTTAGGTATTCTGGAGAGAATCTGTTTTCATGTAAACAATGTGAATATTCGTACAAACATAAATCAACTTTTAAAAATCATGTGCTTAAACATACTGGAGAAACTGTTTTCGTGTTCACAGTGCGAATAATCGTGCATGTTTAAATCAAATCTAAAAAGACATGTGCTTATGCATGTGAAGAAAAGAAGTTTCCACAAAACAAATAAGAGAAAGGATAATATTTGTATATTTTTTTAAATTTTTGTCTAGTTTGGTAAGACTGCATATTTAAAAAAAATTTTGATAAATCAAAACTGTCTTCGTGTAATAAGGTTTGCTTTATTTTTTATAAATATTCCGTAGCACCCAGTTTATTATAATAAAATAGTTGTTACTCATTGAGGGTTGTGAATAATATAATATAATAGGCTGTAATAAAATAAGTTTTTTTTACAGCCTTTAGTTTTTATGCCGAGGGGCCACGACACGTAATATCGTGTGAAAATGTTGCGGTGTATTATTTTGATTACGTGGTCTAAAGTTCATAGCTACTTATTTATAATCGGATCTATATGTATGCCTCAGTATAGGTAATGTAGAAATATCATCAAATAGTACACGAAATCATTATTTTGTAAATAATTTTTGATAATTTGCATTTCTAATACGGAATAAAGGGAATCTTACTTATTTACCATCACGCGGTTTCGCTGCGGGGGTATGCAGACAGGATAGAGCGCCACACTTTTCTGTCCTGAAACACAATACTCGCCTCATTCAAATTAACGCGTCTTCTCATGCAAGCTCTCTCATTATGAACAATCAATTTAAAATTTTGCGATTTGTAATAGAATAGAATTATTGTTTGAGCCATCTGTTAACGTGTGTGAGCTCGACATGACACCGCACTAGTAACGTACTTAATCATATGCGTCCCTTTTTACATCACGCCTTTAAATTATATGGGTAAACATCACATTGGATGGATGACGTCCCTAAACATGAAAGAGAGAGGGATAAACTGACATTAACATTTGTTTATATTTCACACAGCTGGTATAGTAAATATTTAAATATCCGTGGATCTAAAAATATTTGAAATGAATATTGTGACTGGTAATCCACGCCACGCTTTCACACCACCGGCTTGCTCGGAGGTTCACATGATTGGCGTGAGTCTTTGGTTACGTCTTGCCTGCCATTTCTGTCATCATACTCAGGGATAAATAAAAGATTATTACAAATTTTCATCACTTAATTTAATATTTTTAAAAAAACATATGAATAAGTAAGTAGAAAGCAGTAAGAAATGCATTACTAGAATGTGATAAGATGAAAAGATTCGATCGGATATTTTTGCCACAATAAAAAATAATAAAATTTTACTGCTTTTTGAATATCTAAATTTTTGTGTAAACAATAGTATGATAAAAACACTTGACACTTTAAAATGTGAAAATCTTCACCTAATAAATAACGTTACAAAAATTTATCACCTGACTAGTTTGTCAGGATAAATCTAGCCAAAAAAATCATATCACAAATTGGTTCAACACGAGCAGAAAGTTATTAATTTCAGATTAAGAAATGAAAAGAAAAAAATAGGACTATAATACTCACAATATTATCTATTACAACAAAAATTATTTTAAAAGTAAATGTCCACTGTACAGAGATCCACAGTCTTTATCCAGATTTTCATGTCCGAGACACCCGTAATTACTTGTAATTGACTGGCCAGAACGCCGAGACATCTTCTCGCGTCGTGTACTGATTTGCGGCAGAGATCAAATCGTACCCCATCCTTCTTTTTTCAGGAGAAATCGTCCTTCCTGAAGTTTATTTATTTTATTTTATTAGTAACTATATAATACAATGTAAAAATCTGTTTGGACTGTGCCCGTCTCACTGGAGAAGTTCTGTGTCGAGACGGGCATAGTTTAATTAATTAGAATTACAAGTAGATAGAATTACATTTCTTACTATGTAAAAGGTGTATATGAAGAACTATTTTAAAGTGGACTTAATTTTTGTAGTACTGGCTCTACCCATATTACGAATCCAAGTTTTAATATATAGTTTCATGTTCTCGGGACAATTCAATTGATTCAAGTCTTTTAGCATTCTATTAAATAGTTGAGGTCCAAAATATTTGTAGTTCCTTTGACCGAATGCAGTATGCGCTCTCGGGGTTTCTAGGCTATTTGTATTTGTCCGTTTTGAGTTGTTTTAAAATGTGTCTGTTTGTATTTATATATCTATTTGAGAGTAGTATTAGTAGTTATTTAAAATGCGCTTAAAAAAATTTAAAAAATGATTCACATTTTCACTTTTCATCCTTTGATGATAATTTACATCTTTTAAATCTTGGCATTTTTTATCTTATATTTTTTCCACCCTGCAAATTCTACGTCAATGGGTCAGTACATATTGTGGTCATCGAACTCTCATATATGGAATGTAAGACATAATACTTAACCATTTGATTGCGAATTTTGAAAAATAAAAAAATAGAAATTTGATAACTCGCCAGGCAGTAGGAAAATCGACAAATTATGAAGAATATTTTTTGTTTTAAATTACTTGATTTACCTATTCTTGAAGTTTGGACAACTAGCTACGAGACACCCTGTAGAATGCCAGCACCTGACGGCTGCTAGTAATTATTTGTGCAAGAATATTTTTTTTACACAAATGAAGTTTTGATAATAAAAATTAATGAATACTAAATTTATGTATTAATTATAAATATATACATATAAAATCAATTTTGTCGAAAAATATTGTTTTTGCGTCACCGGGATACGAACCTGGATTTCTATTTCCAATCCGGGGAAGTGCACTACCTTTGTGCTAAAACGCCAGTATTTTTCTTGACAAATTTTCGAACCTGTATGTTACATTTTTCAAATGAATACACCTGTCGTTCCATTATTTGAAAGCCATCTACATTATTTTTACTAAATCTCAAATACCTCTGAGTAAACCGACTGCAGACGCCAGAATTATCAATTTATTTTTATTAAATTTGGACACATTGATACAACATATATTATTAAGGAAAACACATTCTTATTGTGAAGTTGTAATTATTCAGAACATAGGTCTGTGATATTTTAAATACTAAATTAATGTATTAATTATAAATATACACATATAAAATCAATTTTGTCGAAAAATATTGTTTTTGCGTCACCGGGATAAAAATTAATATGCATAAAATTGAGTTTTTTATTTATTTCGTGTATTATGAAACGGTTCGGCGCGTGCGCATTTAGTAATGAAACTGTTATCACAGTCACAGTTTTCAATCACTGATCGAATACCAATCACAATAACACCCGTGAGTCAAGAGTAGCATCATCTCGTCACTATCAAGAACACATAGCATCTGAATAATCGCATTCGTAATCTAAGGATGAGTTCATGAATGCAGAACATTAGGATAAAGGTTGCACAAGCGTCATCAATGCATCGTTTGAGTTCGACGGAAGGATCCCGTCTTTCATTAATACTGTAACCCAGGTGTACATTACTTTGTTCTGGTTCTATTTCTGTTTAAGACAGCCGCAATACCTGGGACCTACCGAACAATTAAATATGATAATTAGTTTATGAACCGCTCTTGTCTATGGTAAGCCACCATTTTATAAACGTCATTTTGTTCACAGCATCTAGTTCCAAGAATCATGGACCGTGTTGACTTAGTTGGTGCTGCCGTGAAGCCCGAGCCAGGGTCTCCAACTGAGAGCGGCGATGAGGGAGAAGGCGGTGGAGCGCCCTACACTGATATAGACATATCGCTCCCCGACGTCAAGGAGGAGTGCTCGGAGTACTCCAAGAGAGCCGACCAGGACACTGGTGAGGAGTTGCTTGATTCTTAATGAACATGAACGGTGTACAGCTCGTGCACGTGGTGTGATGAGGCAGTGCGCCTTGAGAGAGGTTTTCCAATTTCTTTATAACCTCAAATTTTTTGTTTATTTAAATTATTCGTTTGACAGGCTATCTGGCTAATAAATCGTAGATAACGTACGCTAGTCTTTGTTGATAGTTGCAACATTTGGGTAAAAAATAATCCGTGGTGTTAGATATATTTAAAATGGGCAAAATTTTGATATTTGTTAAAGAATACATACTAAAATATTGAAGAACTAATAATAGTGTACGGCCGTGCGACTCGTGTAGGTCTCAAATCAGTCCTGATCTACCAGCTTTAAATAAATATGTAAGATTTTATGTATTGTATTATATGATGCAACATCTTAAATAGACATATTAGTTCAAAAATAATTATTGTGATTTATGCTGGGTCATATTCGTCCCTGTCACCCCGGGTGACTGAGGTCCACAAGAGCCAGCGGCCGCCTCACTAGCACCTTCATCATTCATGTTTTTACTATTATATGGTAGACTCAAAAATGTTGTGTTGTGACAACATTTCAATACGAGCTCAACATTCCTCTGTTTTGGTTTTTTGTTCTGTGAATTCGAACCTCATATTAAAAACTGAAGTCATCCACATTACTGGAAGTGACAATTAAAAAAAATAATAATAATTAAGGGATTTTAAAACTATAAATCCAAGGGAGAAAGGGTGGGGGTATTGAAACTATTGTGATTATGGAAGAGTAACATGTGTTTGTAGGTAGAGTGAATAATTCAACATGAAAATATAGTTTTTCATTAAAATTGTATTTCGGCGTCAATGTAACCTTTGATATGCAGGTTTTTTTCGATGTTCTAAGTATATCATATAATGGTTGCTGCATATACATATAAGGTAAATGATAGATTAGATATAACATTGAGATGTCGAAGAAACCTAATATATATTTGTTATTAGCTTGCAATATGTGTAATATAACATTGGTTCCAGATTTTAGATACGATTGAACATATATTAAAATATTTAATTCTCACACATGCTTTATTTATATTGCAGATCTTTTAAAAACACAAGATTCTATTTCGGCAGACCCACGTGGCCCTCCGCCCGGCTCTGGAGCGCTTCCAGCACTAGAGTCCTCTTTCTCCGCCACAACACCCTCAAGTGGGCCTCCGTTTACTGCCGCTGGTAAGAAAGCGTATTCATGCGCGCAGTGCCCGTACTCGTGCAATCGGAAAGCGTCCTTAAGTGTTCACGCGCTAACAAATCATACGGAAAAATTGTGCATCATTAAATCAATTCGAAAATGTCATCAGGTTACGCATTCTGGACAGAAACTGTTTTCGTGTTCACGGTGCGACTATTCGTGCTATCGTAAATCAAGTCTACAAAGTCATCAGCATACGCATTCTAGAAATAAACCGTTTTCATGTTCACAGTGCGACTTTTCGAGCAATCATAAATCAAGTCTTAAAAGTCATCAGCGTACGCATTCTGTAGAGAAACGGTTTTCGTGTTCACAGTGCAACTATTCGTGTAATCGTAAATCATGTCTAATAACTCATCAGCTTACGCATTTTGGAGAGAAACTGTTTTCGTGTTCACAGTGCGACTTTTCAAGCTATCATAAATCAAGTCTAAAATCTCACCAGCTTACGCATTCTGTAAAGAAATTGTTTATGTGTTCACAGTGTGACTATTCGTGCAATTATAAATTATGGCTAAATATTCACGAGCTTAAACATACTGGAAAGAAACTATTTCTGTGTCCACAGTGCGACTATTCGACCAATTATAAATCAACTTTTAAAAGTCATCAGCTCGCGCATACTGGAGTGAAACTATTTTCGTGTTCACAGTGCTACTATTCCAGCAATCGTAAATCATCAGTAAAAATACATCAACTTACGCATACTAGAGAGAAACTATTTTCGTGTTCACAGTGCAATTATTCGAGCAATCAAAAATCAATTCTAAAATGTCATCAGCTTACGCATTCTGGAATGGAACAGTTTTCTTGTTCACAGTGCGATTATTGGAGCAATCTTAAAACATCTCTGAAAAGTCATCAGCTTACGCATGCTGTAGAGAAACCGTTTTTGTGTTCTCAGTGCAACTATTCCAGCAATCGTAAATCAAGTCTAAAATATCATCAGCGTACGCATTCTGGAGAGAAACGGTTTTCGTGTGCGCATTGTTCGTACAAGTGCAATCGGAAAGATCTTTTAAGAAAACACGTGTTAATACATACTAGAGAAAAACTGTTTTCGTGTTCATAGTGCAGTTATTCGTGTAAGCTTAAATAAAGTCTTAAAAGTAATAATCTGAGGCATTCTGGAAAGAAACTGTTTTTCGTGTTTACTGTGCTACTATTCTTACAATTATAATTTAAGTTTAAAAAGTCATCTCCTTACGCATTCCGTAGAGTAACTGTTTTCGTGTAAACGCTGCGAATATTTGTGTAATCATAAATCAACTCCTTAAATTCATTAGCTAACGCATTCAGGAATGTAACTGTATGTGTGTTCGCAATGCAATTATTTGTACGTTGATAAATCTAATTCTTAAAATCATGTACTTAAACATACTAGAGAAATTGTTTTCGTATTCACAGTGCGACCATTAGTTCATAGTGCAATTATAAATCAAATCTATAAAGACATCATGTGTTTGTGCATGTGAAAAGTGAAGTTTCCACAAAACACATAAGAGAAAGCATAATATATATATACATTTATATATTTTTTTTGTATAATTAGGTTTGCTTTATTTTTTAAAAATTTTCATAACATCTAGTTTATTTTACTAAAATAGTTGTTATTCATTGAGGGTTTATAAGGGAGGTATAATAAAATAGGTTTTTTACATACTTTATTTTTATTCCGGGTGGCCACGATACAAAATAGAAGCTATCTGTTGCATTGATTTTTTATCAAAACACATTATTATGTATGAATTTGTTGTATTCTAAAAAAAGAATGCAAGTTATTTTGAATACGTTTTATATTATATTATACGAAAATATTATTTACATTTACGTAAAATGTTTACAGTTAAGTTGTTCAGCAACATTAAAGTTTGCATTTTTTTAAAAATATTTCTTACTTTTCTTTGGTAAAATGTTGGAATACCATTAAAGTAATTCATATAAAATTTTATAAATTTATTCGCTGATTCATTCATTGTTTAAACTCTCTGAATATAATACTAATGAAATCGCCGCATTTAAATATTAAACATCTGATCTATGTACCTTGCCTAAGTATGAACTCATGACACGTATGCACATTTGTAGGTACTTACATAGCTTTCCGAGCTGACTTAAAACGGTGGTTCGCTCACTCGTTCGAAACATACTTTCTTTAACCCTTCCGTATCCGTGCAGTAACACAGGTCAACCGGTCATGTTTCGGTAATTACGCGCAATATAGAAATCTTTATTTGGCTATTCTTAGAAAAATCATTTTCTCATAAAAACAGCTAGGCAAAAATTAATTATTTAAACGTAATCTTGCAAAAAAAATACATTTTTCGTTTCAATACAAAGTAAAACGTAAATTGTGGATGTTGAATGCGATAAAAAATACATTGTTCAATGAAACAGAAAGGGTCACACAATAATACTATAGATGACAAAAAGAACACGCTACTGATTATAATGCGTCAGCAGAAGCGGCTAGCATTTTTCCGAAGTGGATCCCCAAGACTAATTCGGAATGATGAAGCGATGATCCGATTTGTTCGGGCTGATGCAATCAGCACAAGATTACGGCGGAAATTGTCGGGCATGCTGAAGACTTTGACAATGTGAAGCACGATGAGATGGTGTGGAATTGCGTAGTTTGATTGGTTCTAGTGCGACCGGTGGTGATATTGTAGTTGGTTCGACACGACGATTCAATGAGAACACGTGGAACATATAATGGCGGTCGAGTAAAGTACACTTAGAATAAGATAGATGCAGATCTTTAATCACTTGCGGATTAAACAGTGAAAATTTACACAGTAATATGGTAAGTCAGATGATGGATCAGTTTCGAACTACAGCTCTTTAAAATCGAGCTGAGTTATATCAATGAAATCCGAAATCCACGCGGGACGATGTTAATACCCTTTGATCGCTGGGGAGAGTGACCGTTGGGACGCGTCGGTCTGTCGGTAGGGGATATTCAAAAATGTGTAAGGGAGCTAAGGGCTTGACGTATCGCGCTTGGTTCAATTATTTGTGGCGGTAGGTACTCGAATATTAAAATAGACTCACGACAGTTGTAACGAAAAGATTTTCCCTATTAAATTGATATAATTCGACAGACTTTTGATTAAGTTCTCGAGTACCTATCCTTGAAGATGCTAGCTCTGCGGATAGAACAGTTCTCTTTTGTCCCAAGTTTACTCGAGGCCCGACTCAATATATGCTTTTAGAGGTTAGGGTATTGAAATAAAAGGTCTATATACAGTTAATACAGAATGACATATATTCAATTAAAGTATCATGAACAGAACAAGGATAGTATAGCGTTGAAATGTTTTTGACGACGGAAAATAATGTTAACAATTTACATATGAACACATAGGATAATTTAGAAAACACAATTAAGAAATTGGTATTTCTGCGTGTGCGGTATTGAGGCCGTCACATCACACTTGACATAATTATAATATATATAAATAGAATTTACGTGTTATCTTTGATTAACAGAAGAGTAGTAATTTTATTTTAATTGAAGACTGGTTTATACAAAGTTATACCAGAACATGGACACCGGGGAGACACCGAACGGACATTAAAATCATAGTCGACCGGGTCTAATTATTCTAATAAAATGTGACCTTATCGGGTAATAACGGAACGAAATGTTTGTTTAACTAGAACTGGTCGGGTAAGGTTTTATTATGTGGGCAAGTTCGATCAGAACTTGCTCGTTGGTAAGTGCTCCGGTTTATAAATAATTTTTTAATAATAAAATGTTATACAAATGTATCAAAATCAATGGTCGAAATAAAATGTATTACAGGACAAATAAAATTTTCTGAAGTAGATCGAGGTTATTATAATTTCTAAGGTGGTCGAAGATAATTTTATGCTGCCAATTGGTTTTCTAGATTTTTCAAACGGAGAAAACTGGAGGAATCACTTTCGGCGAGAGTTGGAATATTCAGAGTAAAGATTTCCAGGTGGAGGTTTACGGTAAGTGCCGAAAACTGGGGGGGGGCACGGTACCTTAGTTTTAAGCGTGGAACATGGTGACGGCGTATCTAATGATACGCGGTGCATGGGGTCGTCAGTTGGGCAGATGCAATCTTCCTGGATTCACGAAGTTGACGAAAGGCGTCTGAACAGGGTGAATTTTTCCCGGACTGATCGAGTTCTGCGACTGAAACACATAAATGTGACGTCCACCCTCCCTTTTTGGGAGTGTGTGATTTCTATAGCTTCTTTTTGGCTGCCTTTTGAAATGAATGTGTCAAGTCTCTCATATTGTACAGGTATGGTTCTGGTACGACAATACCGGAGCCAACCTATGATGATATGAGTTGATGTAATAAAATGAATAAAAATACATGAAATTATGATGAATCGAAACGAGGGTAAACATCTCTCAAAACGATTCGGGATAGGGTGTAAATAAATAATGTGTTATATTACGCCAATACTCCGTAAATACGACTGGCCGCATGTGCTGCCAGCACCTGACGGCTGCTGCAAGGTAAGCGGGTATGATACCACTTCGTTTCCTGCTCGAAGAAAATAGGCGAAAAATGAGTTAGAAAATAGGAAAATTTTCTCTAGTAAATTCTGCGCCGTGAACTAAAAGTTAAATAATAGTAAAACTCACAGCTTCCTTTTATTTTGTGTCGCAAACGATTAAATATAATTATCAAACTACGACTTTTATCATCTTCTTGTGCTCTATCCGTTCAACGAACGTTGGCTATCGTCACTTTGTTTACTGCTCCACTGTAGATTGGCCAAACCATTTTCTTAGATTCCTCAGCCATAATATCACTCTTTTACCAGGGTTCCGACATCCAGCACTCATCTTCTGAATTATGAGAAGCAACATTTCGTTCTTTTTTGGCTACCTATCTATCAAAATTTTTTGGACTTTTATTGTTTTAAATGGGTAATTATTATTCGTTATTCATCCGAGTCATGACATCTTCATTCGTTACTCTGTCCGTTCAGCTTATTGTAACAAAGTTTGCAAGATCTGGCGGCCGATACAAAATTCCTGGTAAAAGAGAAATCTTTGGGACCTTCACTTAGTGCACGAGGCCGCACACAACAGCCCATTGTTTAAGCCGTGAGAACGTGCGCTGGTGAGCTCGGCAATTAAGGGATGTTTTGGGTACGTGCTCGAGCCTGAGAAATAGTCAATGGATCATCGTAAAAGGACTGTAAAACTTCTCGGACATCCTCGACTGCAAAATGTTATTACTAGCAATCCTGGTCGAAACAATAGTTTTTAATACTGAGCGGGACTATTGAAGATGTCATTATTTTAGAAAGCTGCCTGTTCAGCACAGGAACAAGACTGTATCAAATCACGTAGGGCTTGGTTCAGTGCGGTCCGCTCTGTCTCTCGAACGCCGATATTCTGCAGCTGTATGCAGTGGTCCAAGGGGGTCCAAATCGTGTCCAGTGTAGTCGCAGAGTCGTAAGTGTCTTCCAGGATCAGTCCAAGTGTGAAAGGCCAAAGGTCAAATCCAAGGGGAAGAAAGTCCAGGTGAAAGCAGGGTCAAAAGTAGAGATGAATAAAAAACACTTTTTCTTCAGAGAAGTCCAGCGGTGCAGGCGAAAGCGAAGCAAGTGATTTTGCAACCGCTGGACCGTTTATTTAACTCGGAGATTCATCTCCTGGGTGCTTATGGCTCCCTCAGGATGCTGGGACCAATCAGGGGGCGAAGAAATCCCCCGCGCCACCGCGATTCGGTCCCGCGCCGACACCTCCTGGCGACCAAACTCGGCAACTTTTGCCATTTTTTCCGCCGTCCCGTAAGGGGCGGCAGAACTCTGTTTTGTCCGCAATTTTCTTTATTATAAATTAATCGGACATTTCCCAGACATCGCGAGTATTTTTTATTATAAACATTAACCTATCTCGCGATGCCTGGTAGTTTTTACTGCGGGCGATGGCCCGAGGAATTTATTAATGCACCCTAAACTTTAAAAATCCATTTTATTAGTCTAAACGATTTTTAAGGTGCCTAATATTATCTCCGGGCGATCGCCCTCCATGAACTCTCTTTATTACATTTTCTACAGTGAGTTATTTCATAAAACATAAGTAACAAATTTCGGACGGCGCCGGGGCGTGACCTCGTCCGCGGCCCGGCTTACCCCTCTCCTCGGCGGCCCGCTATGTGCAGCGGCGGCGGGATCCCAATGGCGCGGGATGCCGGGCGAAATATTGCCGTGAATCGGTCAAGATAGACTTTTCGCCCGGCGCTTTTCTTGAGCCGCGGTTAGCGCGCTCCGCGGCCGCGTAGCTGTGCGGAACACTGCCCTCGGAATAAACTAATATTGTCATTTTTAACAGGAATAGATATTGGTAGGAAACCGACAGAGGAGAAAGCTGCCAGGCCATTTAAACCAGTAAGTGGGAAAAGGACATCTCTACCTTAAGATTACTTTTGAGTGAGAACGAGATGGAACCCAGAAATTGAGTATATAAGGCCCAGCAAAGAGGAAGCAGTTAGATAGCAACACTATAGTAGCTCAACTCGCAGATGATACCGGCGTGTTACCGTCGTCAGTTAATGCAGTCCTAGCAGTTAAGCGCGTCCAAAGACAAGCCAGCCTCATAGAGGAATGGTGCAAAAAATGGCGAGTCGAGATTAACCCTTAAAAAAGTGCCGCCACTATATATTCGCATCGAACTCCCAAGATCCAAAGTCGGAACATCAGCATAAAGATGTTTGGACAAAAAATCCCATGAACCAGCGACATCAAGTATCTCGGTGTCACGCTGGACTCCAGACTCTCGTGGTGCAAACACATACAAGATCGATTAGGCGCTGCATCACGTGCACTTTGCGCAATGTACCCACTGATAGGCAGGCGTAGCAAACTTGCCTCCAGCAACAAGCTACTACTATACAAGGACGTTTAAGGCCAATACTCCTCTACGCAGCCCCCGTCTGGGGCCACGCGGCCAAATCACACATTAAAAAACTACAATCCTTCCAGAACAAGGTCCTCAGACTCGCTCTGAAGGCCCCGAAATGGACTAGGATAACACGTCATCATCACGAATCGGGCATTCCCCCCATAAGCGAATTCATAAAACATTTATCCAAACGTTTTTGTGCTGACTTACCAAAGCACCGTAACCCCACGATAAATACGCTCTCTAATTACGATATAAATCTCCCATCGCGTATAAAACGCCCCAAACGAGTCCTCCAATCTCCTGCCCCCAGTTAGCAGCTAAATCTACGCACACCTTATAAAAATAATTATTAATAATAAAGACAAATTAAAATTTTAATTCAGCCCCGAGAGGCAACATCATTACGAAAGAGCGAGGGACTCTGATGAGTCCGGTACTCTGCATTACATTAGAAAAAATTCAAAGAGGAAGCAGACGGCGCGTTCGCTCCACCGGTGCGCTTGCGCTCGGTTAAGTTTTCGCTTCCGCTCAACTCAGTGCCGACAGCCGGATCGCTCCCCTTCTGGGTGGCTCCGCGCACGCGTGACCCGAAAAATAAACTCATGTTATACAAAGCGTTTCCATTCTGTTTGTGAAGAGATTAAAATAGGTATATATTAATTATTTGCGCGAGAATATTTTTTTACACAAATGAAGTTGATAACAAAAATTAACATGTATAAAATAGTGATTTTTATTTATTACGTGTATTATGAAATGGTGCGCATTTAGTAATAAAACTGTCACAGTCACAATTTTCAATCACTGATCGAATACTAATTCCAATTACACCCGTGAGTCAAGAGTAGCATCATCTAATCACTTATAAAAATCACATAGCATCTGAATAATTGCATTCGTAATCAAAGGATGAGTTCATGAATGCAGAACGTGCGGATAAAGATTACACAAGCGTGCTCAATGTATCTTATAAGTTCGACGAAAGGATCTCGTCTTTCACCGTACTGCAACCCAGGTGTATATTACTTTATTCCGCTTCTATTTCTGTTTAAAAAAGCCGCAATACCCAGGACCTACCGAAGAAATAAATATTATAATTTGTTTATGGAATGCTTTTGTCTATGGCTAACCACCATTTTATAATCGCCATTTGTTCACCGCTTCTCGTTGCAAGCTACTAGAAGCATGGACCGTGCTGACGCAGATGGTGCTGCCGTGCAGCCCGAGTCACCAGTCGCGAGCGGTGATGAGGGAGCAGGCGGTGAAGCGCCCTACACTGATATAGACATATCGCTCCCCGACGTCAAGGAGGAGTGCTCGGAGTACTCCAGGAGGGCCGACCAGGACTCTGGTAAGGAGTTGCTTCATTCTTGATGAGCATGAATGGTGTACAGCGCACGCACGTGGTGTGATCGTTAAGCGGATGAAGCAGAGCGCCTTGAGAGAGATTCTCTAATTTCATTATAACCTCAAACTTTTTGCACTAAAGTTATTTGTTTGACAGATAATAATCTGTGTATCTACTATGGCTAATAAATCATAGATAACGTAAGCAAGTCTTTTTTTTTTGATAGTATTCAACATTTGGTTAAAAATCTTCCGCGATTTTATCTATATTTGAAATGGGCCATATTTTCATTTATGTTAAAGAATTATGCAAAAATTCAGTGTTGGAATAAGAGTATGCCTGGTCGCCACCCTGAGGTGACATGGAACCGTGCTTGTGAGACAGGTAGCTCAGCTCTGATATATCGGATTATTGTTTCTGATTTCAGAAATAGGTTCCAGCAATTACACTATAAGGGCTGTGCAGCCAGGGGAGAGGACTGCAGCTAAGAGTGGGGAGGGAGCGCCCTACAGGGATTTAGATATATAGCACCCTGACATCGAGCAGGAGTGCTCGGAGTATTCCAGGAGGGCCGACCAACGCACCGGTGAGCACTTCTCATTATGGTATTAGCACCTAAATGTTATTCGTTCTAATCTCGCAATATGTGTTATCTGCCGTTTGCCGATTTGAGATACGATTATACATATACTAAAATATTTAATTCTCACAAACAGTTTATTTATATTGCAGATCTTTTAAAATCACAAGATTCTATTTCGGCAGACCCTCCTGGCCTTGTGCCCGGGCCTGGAGCTAACCCGGTACTGGAGTCCGCTTTCTCCGCCGTAACACTATCAAGTGGGTGCAATCGGGAAGCCTCCTTAAAAGTTCATGCGGTAATACATCCCGGGGAGAAACTGTGCAATAATAAATCAATTCGTAAACGTCTTCAGCGTACGTATTCTGGACTGCAACTATTTTCGTGTTCGCAGTGTGACTATTCCAGCGATCGTAAAGCATATCTAAAAAGTCATCAGCTTACGCATTCTGGAGAGAAACTGTTTAAGTGTTCACAGTGCGACTATTCGAGCAATCGTAAATACAATCTAAAAACTCATCAGCTTACGCATTCTGAAGAGAAACTTTTTTCGTGTTCACAGTGCGACTTTTCGGGCAAACATAAATTAAGTCTAAAAAAACATCATCTTACGCATTCTGGACAGAAACTGTTTAAGTGTTCGAAGTGCGACTATTCGAGCAATTATAAATCAAATCTAAATAGTCATCTGTTTAATCATACTGGAGAGAAACCATTTTCATGTTCACAGTGCGATTTTTCGAGCATTCATAAAACAAGTCTAGTAAGTCATCAAATTACGCATTCTGGAGGGAAACTGTTTTCGTGTTCGCAGTGCGCCTTTTCGAGCCATTATAAAACAAGTCTAGTAAGTCATCAGGGTACGCATTCTGGAGAGAAACCGTTTTCCTGTACACAGTGCGACTATTCTAGCAATCGGAAATCATCTCTAAAACTTCATCAGCTTACGCATTCTGGTGAGAAACTGTTTTCGTGTTCACTGTGCCACTATTCGGGCAATGATAAACCAAATCTAAAACGTCATCAGCTTACGCATTCTAGTGAGAAACTGTTTTCGTGTTCACTGTGCGACTTTTCGAGCAATTATAAATCAATTATCAAAAGTCATCAGCGTACGCATTCTGGAGAGAAACTGTTTTCGTGTTCACTGTGCGACTTTTCGAGCAATTATAAATCAGCTATCAAAACTCATCAAGTTACGCATTCTGGAGAGAAACTGTTTTCGTGTTCGCAGTGCGACTATTCGAGCAAATATAAATGTAATATGAAAACTCATCAGCGTACGCATTCTGGAGAGAAACCATATTCGTGTTCACAGTGCGACTATTCAGGCAATAGTAAATCAACTCTAAAACGTCATCAGTTTACGCATTCTGGAAAGAAACTCTTTTCGTGTACACAGTGCAACTATACCAGCAATTGTAAATCAGGTCTAAAATTACATTGTTTTAGGCATTCTGGAGAGAAATTGTTTATGTGTTCACAGTGCGACTTTTCGAGCATTCATAAATCAAGTCTAGTAAGTCATCAAATTACGCATTCTGGAGAGAAACTGTTTTCGTGTTCGCAGTGCGGCTTTTCGAGCCATTATAAATCAAGTCTAGTAAGTCATCAGGTTACGCATTCTGGAGAGAAACCGTTTTCCTGTACACAGTGCGACTATTCGAGCAATCAGAAATCAACTCTAAAACGTCATCAGCTTACGCATTCTGGAGAGAAACTGTTTTCGTGTTCGCAGTGCGACTTTTCGAGCAATTATAAATCAAATATGAAAACTCATCAGCGTACGCATTCTGGAGAGAAACCATATTCGTGTTCACAGTGCGACTATTCGGGCATTAGTAAATCAACTCTAAAACGTCATCAGCGTACGTATTCTGGTGAGAAACCGTTTTCGTGTACACAGTGCGACTATTCGAGCAATCGTAAAGCAACTCTAAAACGTCATCAGTTTACGCATTCTGGAGAGAAACCGTTTTCGTGTTCACTGTGCGACTTTTCGACCAATTATAAATCAAATATCAAAACTCATCAGCGTACGCATTCTGGAGAGAAACCATTATCGTGTTCACAGTGCGACTATTCGAGCAATCGTAAATCAACTCTAAAACGTCATCAGCTTACGCATTCTGGAAAGAAACTTTTTTTGTGTTCACAGTGCGGCTATTCGAGCAATCGTAAATAAACTCTAATTCGCCATCAGCCTACGCATTCTGGAGAGAAACTATTTTCGTGTTCACAGTGCGACTTTTTGAGCAAATGTAAATCAAGTCTTAAAACTCATCATCTTACGCATTCTGGACAGAAACTATTTTCGTGTTCGCAGTGCGACTATTCTTACAGTCGTAAATCATCTCTTAAAAGTCATCAGCTTACGCATTCAGGGAAGAAATTATTTTCGTGTTCACAATGCGACTATTCGTGCAATCGTAAATCAAGTCTAAAAGGACATGTGCTTGTGCATGTGAAGAAGTGAAATTTCCACATAACAAATATGAGAAAGGGTAATATATTTTTTATTTTTGTCTAGTTTGGTATGTGTGCATATTTTCAAAAATTTTTGGATCAACAAAAACTGCCTTTGTATAATAGAGTTTGCTTAATTTTTTATAAAATTTCCATAGCATCCAGGTTATTTTACTAAAATAGTTTATACTCATTGAGGGTTTTGAAGGGAGGTACTCCTATTAAAGTAATTCATATAAAATTAATTCATTGAATAAACTCTCTGAATTTAATACTAACAATATCGCCGCATTTAAATTTTAAACATCTGATATATTTAGGCATGGTACTAAATTGAGTTAATTACGATAAATTTACGCATAAACGAAATATATTTTCTTATAATATTGAAGCCAAGATTATGAAGACAAATCTGTAGGAAACCAAATTAACAAAATGTTAAAAATGAATAGTTATTAATCAATCAATTTGCAGTACATTTGATGAATTTTTGACGTTTTTAAAATACTTTGTTCTAGTAAAAACATACGTTTTTAACTGATATGATTTCCTCACATGCTTTGATGCTTCAACTACTATTTAAAACTAAGTTTTATGTCAGAAACACAATTATCATTTATTAAATAATATATTTATATATATAATGCTGTAGGGTACAAATGGTGGTGTAGGTACTTCTAGTCGGACGATGCCAACTGGAGGACAGGAATGATGAAGCAGGTGTCAGCAGAAGCGGCTAGCATGGTTTCGAAAGGATCCCGAAGACTTATGCGGAATGATAAGGCGATGATGCGATTTGTTCGGGCTCATGCAATCAGCACAGGATTACGGCGTAGGTTGTTGAGCGTGCTCAAAACTTTGACAATGTAAAGCACGATGAGATGGTGTGGAATTGCGAGCTTCGAGTGGTTCTAGTGCGACCGGTGATGATATTGTAGTTGGTTCGACATGGCGATTCGGTGAGATCATGTGGAATATATTATAGCGGTCGGGTAAAGTACACTAAGAATAAGATAGATGCAGATACCTCCGATCACTCGCGGATTTACAGTGACAATTTACACAAAAATATGGTAAGTCAGATGACGGATCAGTTTCGAAATACAGCTCTTTAAAATCGAGCTGAGTTATATCAATGAAATCCGAAATCCACGCGAGACAATGCTAATACTCTAAGCTCGCTGGGGTGAGTGACCGTTGGGACGCGTTGGTCCGTCGGAAACGGATATTCAAAAATTTGCAAGGGAGCGAGGGGCTAGACGTATCGCGCGTGGTTCAATTATTTATGACGGTAGGTACCCGATTATTAAAATAGACTCACGACACACGTGTGTAGTAGCAATCATCTGTTTTCGGTTAGCGGGGCGCGGAACGACTTATCAGTGATACAGCATAGGCCGATAGTTCGATGCGTGTTTTATCCTGATTATCACGGAACGACAAAATTTAACTAAGGAACAAATTGAAAACCTTACCGAACAAAACGATTATGATTCTGATGTGGAGTTTGAAATTTTTGATAATATAAAAAACACGAGTGTAACTGAAATTAATGATGAAATTTTGAACACATTGAAAGTAATAGTGAAACCTTTTCTATTAAATTGAATTTAGGATTTGAATAGAGCTCACAACCACCTCCACTGTCTAGAAGTCGAGCTTTTCATATTTTAAGTGAAAATCCCGGATTACGAAATGATAGTGAACATGTTGAGGAGATTTATTTAGAGATAAATCCTCACTATTATAGTTTGCAAAGAGACGATCCAAATAACGAGATGTAAACGTGTATCGCAATATTAATGGCATCGGGTACAAATCAAAGAAGAAAATACAACTGAACGTGTTGTGGACCAGTGAATTTCTGTTTAGACAGCCCTTCTTTACCGCCGCAATATGATTATATGCGTAGTTAGCGCGATATGTTTGGACATATGGTCAAATATATTCATATAGAATACTGAAACTCTTAAAGTAAAAAAAAAAAAAAAAAAAAGTCAGTATTCGAAAAATTTACTAATTCCTTTAAAAAAAATTATTCTCCTAGTTTAAATATAGCAGTGGATTAACGATTAGTCACCTGTATGGGAGATTGCCCACCCCGGGTTTAGGTGAAAATTAAGCCTGAAAAATATGGGATAAAGATTTGGACAGGTGCTGATTCAGCAAATTGTGTTATGACTCCGGACTTTTGTGCTCACTTCATCTCAAGAGCTTGTAACCAAATATATGTTGATAACACACTCGGTAAGTCATAAATTATTAATTTTATTTTCGTAGTTGTTGGTGTATTGGATAAGAATATATTCAAATAAAAATGATGCCTTTTGATAAAGCCGGTATTTTGTTCATCACTTAATACTAACAAATATATATCCGATAGCGCTTGGAGCCCCGAGAGGATCATGTTATCACTGACCCAATGTTTGTATTATACTAATAAACTATTGCATATACTGTTTACACGACGCAAACTAGTTTTTTGTGTGGGATTGTATAGAGACATTGTTCACGACATGGCTGTTTGCTGATTACCTAAAGGTATCCAGAACGTGACTGTCTTATACTTCAATCTAACCTTAACATATTCCATGAATAGTATACACACAACTAACTTTTTTAAATATTGATAAATGCCAATCTATTACGTTTTGCAGAATCAAAATACCCATTGTTTTTCATTATAGCGTAAACAGCGTTACTTTTAAACAGTATCTCAATTTAAAGATCTTGGCATATTATTTGATGAAAATCTATCATTCGTTCCACACATTAATGAAATTACCCTTTAAGCTATGAAATGTCTCAGTTTCGTAATAAGAATGGTGAAAGATATCAATTCACTTAAATCGCCTAATGTTTTATGCACAGCTGTGGTTCGTAGCAATTAGAATTTAATTCAACTATTTAGTCTCCATTTTATAGAGTGAACGAATTAACATTAGAAAGGGTTCAGCACAAATTTTTAAGGTTTATTAACTTCAAACTGTGCATATCCGCTGAACAATTGAATTATGATTTTCTAATTTAACTAACTTGTCATGTAGAAGAAATATAAGTGATTTATTATTTTTATAGAAATAGCAAATGGCATACTGGACGTTCCTAATTTAACTGATCTGATTGTATACCACGTTCCTGCGCGGAGTACCAGCTCGTCAGTGCTGCTTCATATAAATTCATCATATACTAATTTTTATAGGAATACACCGACACAAAGACTCCTCAGGCTCGGGAACGATTATGATCTTGTAGATATATTCCGATATTCAATATTTAAATATAATAGTGATGTTTTTTAAATATAATAGTTCTGGGTCAAAGATACAGCTGATTTAGATACTCAGCCATTCTGTGTCAAACCTAAATTTCTATTGTCTTTTCTGTATTGAATCATTATTTTTATAGTTTGTATTTTTCTATTCTATTCTTATATATGTATTCCATGCTACTGTGTAGCTGCTCATGTGTTTTTTTTTAAATGTTACCAAACCTATTTTGTAAGGGCGTTAATAAATTAATAAATAAATAAAAAGTACGCAAATGTAGTTTTAATAATATAAATTAATATGCCTAAAATGAGTTATTTTATTCATTTCGTGTTTTATGAAATGAAAAGTAATGAAACTGTTATCACAGTCACAGTTTTCAATCACTGATCGAATACCAATCACAATAACACACGTGAGTCAAGAGTAGCATCATCTCATCACTATCAAGAACACATAGCATCTGAATAATCGCATTCGTAATCTAAGGATGAGTTTATGAATGCAGAACGTGCGGATATAGGTTGCACAAGCGTGCTCAATTCATCATTTCAGTTCAACGGAAGGATCCCGTCTTTCATTTATACTGCAATCCAGGTGTACATTACTCTGTTCTTCCATTTTGATACAACCGGGACACGACGTTGTGCGCCATGTGATTCGAGTCGGGGTTCGTTTAGGAGTCCTCTCTCCGGACTCTCTACTCCGAGTTTACAACTGCTTTCCGAACCTCGTTCTACTCGTCTTCCCGGATCTCATGTCCGACTCTCCACTCCGGGTTTATAACTGCGACTCACTACTCCGGGTTTACAACTGGCTTTCGTAACTATGAATGATCTTATAGAGTGATAGGGGCTGAGCCCCCTTGTCTCCCTAGTCTGGTGTATGGCAGTTTATAGAATTCTTTGTCCCCGAAGAATGGGGTGCTTGCTAGGCACTAATGAGTAAAATTTTTTTTTTCTATTTTCTAAAAAAATTAGAAGTTTGGGCTTATGCCTCTTTTTAGCCATTCTTCAGGGGACTGGAGCAGGGCTATATAGGAGGGAAATGGGGAGTAGTTTGTCGGGATCGGTATCGGGATTGCTTCTACCTAGGGAGGAAATGGAGGAGTTTGGGATGATCTGAAGTTTTTTAAAGAACCTCGTGGCTAAAACGAGGATATGGGATTTGAGATGGGGTGTGCTGGTGTCCCGATGGATGATGATATTTCTCACAAACCACGGGGTTTGGAGAATAGATCTTAGTGTTTTGTTTTGAAAGACGGTGAGTTTTTTGACAAATTTTGCCGTGGCCCAGTTGGGGCGGGCATATGTGAGAAGAAGGCGGAGAAGGGATTTGCAGAGGAGAATTTTAATATTTAATTGAATTGGACTAAACTTGTTTAGAAGGCAGTAGATGGATCCTTTCGCTCTGTTTGCTATCCTGAGGGAGGTGGTGATGTGGGTATTCCAATTGAGTTTACGGTCCAATGTTAGTCCGAGATATTTGATAGTTTTGTGCCATTTAATTTCAATATTATTAAGAGTAACGTGGCCTTTGGGATGGCAGCCGCGTTGACGCTTGCGCGTGAAAAGGATAACTGCGCTTTTGGAAGGATTGATGGCCTTGCGCCATGTCTCGAACCAAAATTGGAGGGAATCTAAATGAAGCTGAAGCCGATTTGTTATGGTGGAGTTGGTAAGAATTGCAGTGTCGTCTGCGTAGAGTGCTGAGATGGAGTACCTATCAGTCGGTTTGGGCATATCGCTCGTGAAGATGTTATAGAGGAATGGAGAGAAAATGGAGTCCTGCAGTACGCCGGCTCTCATGAATTGGGGGGTGGAGAGGGTGGTTTTGTTCAGTTTAACTCTGAACGGACGATTTTTAAGAAAGGATTTGAGAAGACCGTAGAGTTGGGGGTGGAGATTGTAGAATTCTAGAGTTTTATAATGTAGGCCATTGTGCCACACTTTATCGAAGGCTTTGACCACGTCGAGAAAAATGGCGCCAGTCGAGCGTTGTTTTCGAAAGCCGTCTGTGATGAATCCGACGACTCTTACAAGCTGATGGTTGGTTGAGTGAAGGGATCTAAAGCCGTGTTGCTCGTCGGGGATTGCATTTTTGAGGCCTGGTTGGTCTTGCAGTCTTGTGAAGAATATTCTTTCGAAGATTTTGCCTACGTTTGATAAAAGGCTGATCGGCCTGTGATTTTCGCAAAAGAGGGGGTCTTTGCCTGGTTTGGGAAAGAGAATGATGTTGGAAGTTTTCCATGCTTTGGGGAAGTACTGCAAGTGAAAAGCTGTAATAATTAAGGGAGTGAGAAATAAAATTCCCTTTGCAGGGAGGAGTTTGAGGGCTTTAGTTGGGACTCCGTCGGGTCCTGGAGCTGTATTTGATTTTCTGTTTTTTATTACTTTTTTTATTTTCTCTGGAGAGGTAAAAAAAATATTTTGGGAGGGGGGGTTGATGTGGTTGTCGACGTGGCTATTGATGAATGCGGTATGCGAAGCTGAGGAGGTGTCAGGGTGAGTGTCGAATTGGAGTTCAAGGCTATCAGAGAATGCTTCAGCCTTGTCTTCGTCTTCGTACAGTAAGCCAGAGGGGGCGTGGATCGGAGTGGTGGTGGTTCTTGGGGCGCGGAGGAAATTGGCCATTTTCCAAAGCGAGCCGTTTTGGGGTTAGAGAGATGATAATTTGAATTGCCAAGACTCAGAGCGGTGGGCTGAAAGTGCTTCTCTGAGCTTGGTCTGGAGTTGGTTTACTCGAGCTTTGTCGGCGAGGTTGCCATATTTTTGCCATTGGCGTCTGGAGTGATTTTTGCTCCTGATGAGAGTCTGAAGATGCATGGGGTGGGTAAGACGATGGGGGGCGGTGGAGGGGGGGGGTTTGAGGCTTCTGACATGGCTGAGCTGATTGTACTGGAGAAGGAGTCGATATGCAAATCTAATTCTAAGATATCGGAGATTTTAGTAGGGATGGTGAATTTAGTTCGAATGACTTGTTCAAAGAGAGGCCAGTTAACGATGTTGTTGACTGGCGGAGGGGAGAGGGTGTTGTGGAAATCAAATATTTCGATAAAAATGGGGTTGTGGTCTGAGTTTAGGTCCTTCGAAGTGGAGATAGAATGTGACCAGGGGAAATTTTTTAAGATGGCGATATCTAGAATATCAGGTCTGTGGCCGATAGTCGAGAAGAAATTGGGTTTGGAGGGGGCTATGACTGATAGGTTGTTGGTGTCGGTGTATGTGAGGAGTTTTTTGCCGTTTCTGTTGGAAACACAGCAGTTCCAAGAGGTGTCTTTGGAGTTGAAATCTCCAGCAAGAATTGTGGGGGTGTCGTCGCTGAAGAGGGTGTCGAGATCGTTAATGATGAGAGAGTTGGGAGGGCTGTAGATACTATTGATGCGCAGAAGGCCTGAGTGGCGAGTGTGGATGGTGATGGAAGTAGATTCCAATTAAGTGAGAGTGGAGTGGGTAAGGTTGGAGGAGTGGGCTATATTTCGTTTAACGAAGATAGCGGTTCCTCCTCCCCTGCCTGAGAGTCTGTCGTTGCGGTAGCAAACAAAGTTTAGGATTTTAAATGAATGTGAAGGTTTGAGGTGGGTTTCACTGACTAGGAGAAGGTCAAGGGAGTGTCGAACTGTGAAGTCCGCCACTTTGGCTTAATCGCCTCCCAGCCCGTTCGCATTTCAAGCTGCGATGTGTAGAGAAGATGGGAAGGATGTGTTAGCCATTGGAGGTTCCTTAGTTCAAACTGAGGAGAGGAGATTTTTGGAATTTCCGATATGAGGATGGGGATTGCTTCGCCGGCGGAATTGGCGGCAAATAAGCGGGGGATAGTTTCGATTACTATTTTTATAATCTCAGAAATGTTGGGGTTGAGAAATAAGTTAACGATCGATGAGATGCCGATGTTGGGTTGTTGCGGTTGGGGGGTGGGTAGATGGATGTGGAGAGGGTGGGGGGTGGTGATGGGGCAAGGGCTGACGCATATGAAATAGTTGGGGAGATCAGTCTTACAGTGATAAGGGGGCGTAATGAAACTTGAGGGCGTTGTCTGCTGAGGTTGGAGCGAGGTGGTGGATAGTATGGGCAACCTTTAAAGTTTGCCGGGTGGTCGTCAGAGCAGTTAGCGCAGGTGGCTGGTCCGTCTTCTCTTTGTTTGCTGCATATGGTGGTGAGATGATTTAAGCCGCATTTAACGCAGCGCGGGTTTGTTCTGCACATAGTGGCAGAGTGGCCGAAGAGTTGGCAGCGGTGACATTGGGCTGGAGCATCGTTTTTCCGTAATTTTTTAACCTGAATCCTCAGGTCGAAGATTGTCTGGATGTTAAAGTTTTCCTTTCCTTCAGAGTTGTTTTCTGTTTACACGAGAACCAGTGGTATCGGGCGGCGCTCGGGTCCGGTTTTCATCCGGTTTACGGCGATTACGGGGTAGATTTATGGTTTTGTCCTGTTGAGGGACGAAGGAGTGGAATTGGGTGGCGTTAGTCTCCAGGATTCGGGTGGCGGATCTGAAGCTATTGATGACTGCAGTGTTTATTTTCACGCCTAATTTAGTGATTGTGGCGGCCGTGATTTTAACGCCGGCTTCTATGAGTTTCGCGCGTATAGCTTTCCAGTTGGTGGAGTCTCGGAGTATGATTGGCGGGATATTCTGTTTTTTAGCTTGTGTTTGTGGTGTAGTGGTGGGGAGGAGGGCCTCTTCAGTGGCCATCTGGTTGTCCGTGGTGTCGTCCTCGCTGTCCGAGTCGGTGTCCGAAAGCGCTTCAAATCGATTTGAAGTTTTGGCGGCGGGGGGGGTGAAGGCGGAGTGGCTTTTCGTTTTTTGGAGGGTTTTGGCTGCTGGCATTCAGGGTTTGAAAAGGGGGGTAGTTCCGGAAAGTCTTTGTTGTTTGTAGTCGACGAAGAAGGTATCTGAGTTGGTGCCGTAGTGAAGAGTGCAGCTGGAGGCGGAGTGGTGGTGCGGGTTGCTGAGGCAAAATTTGATGCGATTTTCGCGGCGCTTGGTTTGGCGGCGATTTGCTGGCTTAGAGTAGTGGCCGTTTCGAATAATTCGTCAGATGTAAAGTTTTTAAGGTTTTTCAATTTTGTTGCTAGGTTTGGATCCATGTTGGATTGCACTGAACTTGTTGGTTTGGGAATTTAGCATTAAAGCTGTGACGGAATTGGAGAGTTTGTTTTTTTGAAGCACTAATGTTCGATGTTGGTGGTTTCTTCGAAGAAGGCATGATAAGCCCTAGGCGGTGCTATCAAAAATGTGGGTGACAGGCCCTTAACGGGGCAGTCGCACTGAACACAGATAAATGTTATAAATTAATTCTAAGACATTTAGACTGCGAATTGTTAGACACTTTACACAGTACCGGCCCTTATCAGGGCCACCGCACGGAGCACAGAGATAAATGTTTATATATGAGTTTAAAAATAAATAATAATAACAGTTCTTTGTTAAAAAATACTGGAACAAATTTGGAAATATAGTCACTGGTTTGCACATAAATATCACTGGTAATTAATTGTTAATGTTTGAAAAAGGCACTTTGAGCACTAAATCGAATAATGGTAAAAACACAAAATGTTGCGAAATCACTGCTCATAGCGGAGCAGAGTAGGAGACGCGTCTGTTTCCGAGCGCAGTCGAGTCGGGAATGAACTTTCAAAATGACGTTTTGGCCCTTTTAAAGGAACCGTGGCGAGGGCGTACTTCTCGCTCGGGGTCGGTCCGACCTCACAGAATTGGCGACGCCTCATTGTATATACAAATAATTTATATACTTAGCCATTCTGTGTCAAACACAAATTTTTATTGTCTTTTCTGTATTGAATCTTTATTTTTATAGTTTGTATTTTTCTATTCTATTTTTATATATGTATTACATGCTACTGTGTAGCTGCTCAAGTGTTTTTTTTTTTAAATTAAACCAAACCTATTTTGTAAGGGCGTTAATAATTTAATAAATAAATATGTAAATGTGCTTTTAATAATATAAATTAATATGCATAAAATGAGTTATTTTATTTATTTCGTAATGAAACTGTTATCACAGTCACAGTTTTCAATCACTGATCGAATACCAATCACAATAACACCCGTGAGTCAAGAGTAGCATCATCTCATCACTATCAAGAACACATAGCATCTGAATAATCGCATTTGTAATCTAAGGATGAGTTCATGAATGTAGAACGTGCGGATAAAGGTAGCACAAGCGTGCTCAATGCATCATTTCTGTTCAATGGAAGATTCCCGTCTTTCATTCATACTGCAACCCAGGTGTACATTATTTTGTTCTGGTTCTATTTCTGTTTAAGACAGCCGCTATACCTGGGACCTACCGAACAATTAAATATGATAATTAGTTTATGAACCGCTCTTGTCTATGGTAAGCCAACATTTTATAAACGTCATTTTGTGCACCGCATCTCGTTGCACGCTGCTAGAATCATGGACCGTGCTGACTCAGTTGGTGCTGTCGTGAAGCCCGAGCCAGGGTCTCCAGCCGAGAGGGGCGATGAGGGAGAAGGCGGTGGAGCGCCCTACACTGATATAGACATATCGCTCCCCGACGTCAAGGAGGAGTGCTCGGAGTACTCCAGGAGGGCCGACCAGGTCACTGGTAAGGAGTTACTTCATTCTTGATGAGCATGAATGGTGTACAGCGCGCGCACGTGGTGTGATACTTAATCGGATGAAGCAGTGCGCTTTGAGAGAGTTTTTCCAATTTATTTATAACCTCAAACTTTTTTGCGCTAAAGTTACTTGTTTGACAGGTAATAACCTGTATATCTTCTATGGCTAGTAAGTCATAGATAAAGTACGCTAGTCATTTTTGATTTTAGCTCTATTTGATAAGGGCGATGTTTTGATTTATGTTAAAGAATTATGCGGAAATTCAGTGTTGGAATAACAGTACGCCTGGTTGCCACCCCGAGTTGAAATGGAGCCGTGCCCGGGTGATAGGTAGCTTTTCAGCTCTGATATATCGGATTATTGTTTCTGATTTCAGAAATAGGTTCTAACAATGACACTGTAGAGGGTGTGCAGCCAGGGGAGGGGTTTGCAGCCCAGAGCGGCGAGGGAGCGCCCTACACGGATATGGACATATGGCACCCTGACATCAAGCAGGAGTGCTCGGAGTACTCCAGGAGGGCCGACCAGCGAGCTGGTGAGCAGTTGATTCTATCTATATCTAAAATCTATGTTAAGATACTAAATGCCTTACATACTAAAATATTGATAAACTAATAATAGTGTACGGCCGTGCGACTCGTGTAGGTCTCAAATCAGTCCTGATCTACCAGCTTTAAATAAATATCAATGATTTTATGTATTTCGATAGTAATACGGTAAAATAATTCTAGTATTTCTCGAAAGTTGGAAACCCGCAAAAGTAGGGCTATCAATTATATGATGCAACATCTTAAATAGACATACTAGTTCAGAAATAATTATTGTGATTAATGCTGGGTCATATTCGTCCCTGTCACCCCGGGTGACAGAGGTCCACAAGATCCAGCGGCCGCCTCACTAGCACCTTCATCATTCATGTTTATACTATTATACAGCTGGTCTCGTATGGTAGACTCAAATAATGTTGTGCGGTGACACAATTTCAATACGAGCTCAACATTCCTCCGTTTTGGTTTTTGTACTGTGAACTTGCACCTTATATTCGACGATAATTTCAACCACAACGCATTTAAAAAAATAATAATTAAGGTATTTTATTAGTTTAAATAATCATAATATTATACAGAGCGTATGAAACTAATTATTAAAACCTACATATATGCTATAGTGAAGTACAGACTACACGGTAATATACCGGTTTACTTATAAGGTTAATTTTCAAATGAAAGAAAAAACAATATCATCAAACTATTATACCGAAACACTAACCGCATCACCAAACTGCACCCATGAATATCTTTCTTGGCCATCAAACCAAAACTGAAAATGATAATCAAAAAAATCATAGATAACCTGATAAATAATACAACTCCTGGCTTCGACCAAATCACGACAAAAAACTCTTACTAAACCTACAACACATATTACAAATACTAACCTTCATAATGGAGTATTCCCATCTATCTATAAGGATAGTTTTATCACGCCAATATGAAAAACAGGAAATAAAAAGGATATTAAAAATTACCTTCCCATATCAATTATAAATTGTAAAAAAAACAGCTCATGTCATATGTCCGTAGCAGTGACATCATAAATGAGCTTCAATTTGGATTTATAGAAACAATTAGAACACAAGATGCTATTGCAGAAATACTCTCAATAATAAGCATATATATAGATGACAGTGACAAATGTATTGGTATATTTATAGACCTAAGAAAAAAGAGACCTAAGAAAGGCTTTCATAGCATCACACGAGAAACTCCATAATAAACTTAAATATATTGGCTTCATTTATCATGACTTATCATGGCGAACAAGTTATTAAACATACCGAAAATAAAAACTAATTATAAATGAACACAATGGCACATCTGAAACCACTGACTTTGGCATACCACAAGGAACGGTAATCGGACCATAGTTATTTATTTTATACTCTAATAATATATTTAAACTTATCCTATGCAGACTACTACAGATAATACTAATAATCATTGAAAAACGCTAAATGACGCCAATATATCTGCAAACGAGGATGTTAATACCATAAAAAAGTGGCCGGATGATAAGTTACTATTTATTAATACTGATAAAATATACTTTCTAGGATTTGCTATTCAACAGAAAGATAACACTAATTAATATGAAAATTCACACCAAAGCCTGTACTCAAGCAGACTCCTGTGACTGCATCAAGTACCTAGGAATCATAATAGATAACAAACTCAAATGGAAATAACATATTACTCATCTTACAAACGAAATAAGGAAAACTGCCTACATATCACCCTTCATTTACAAATCTAAAAATAATATATTACGCGTATGTACAGTAACATTTGCAATACGGTATTATTGGATGGGGAGGAGCATATAAAACCTCAATACCACAATAAGAAATCATTCAAAAAATGATAATAAAAATAATATTAAAAAAAATAAATTTCTATCCAAATTGATCAAATAAAATATTAGAAGCGATTTCTGAACCATAAAGATTTAGTGATCACAATATTTATCAAGGCATCAAATTCTTCAACAATCTCCCCATCGCAATTAGGATAATTACAAACTACTGTTAATTCGTATCTGAAGTCAAAAAATGTGTACACAGACTAACAGGTGCTTAAATTATACACTCCATTCTCTATACACGAGTCCTACTCTCATAGAGTAGAATCAAATGTAAAACCTATGATTATAGTATTTGCACGAATGAGTTTTGTGTGTAATATTCTACTTCTAGGAATGTGGAAGAGTAGCACTGCCTGGTCGATCTAGATGGTATGTGAAAAGATATGTACTTCTATATTCTAGAGTTATCATATTGTGGTTGCTGCATCTAAGTATAAGTTAAATGATAGATTAGATCTAACATTACGATGTCGAAGAAACCTCATTTGTATTCGTTCTAATCTTGTGTAATCTGCCGTTGTTTCCAGATTTGAGATACGATTAGACGCATAATAAAATATTTAATTCTAACAGACAGTTTATATATATTGAAGATCTTTTGAAAACCCATGTTTCTATTCCGACAGAGCCACCTGGCCATCCACCAGGCCTTGGAGCGCAGCCAGCACTGAAGTCCGCTTTCTCCAGCACAACAAACTCAAGTGAGCGCCCGCTCACTGCCGCTGGTAAGAAAGAGTATTCGTGTGCGCAATGCCCGTACTCGTGCAATCGGAAATCCTCCTTAAGAGTTCACGCGTTAATTCATCCTAAGGTGAAACTGTGCAATAATAAATCAAGTCTAAAAAGTCATCAACTTACACATTCTGGAGAGAAACAGTTTTCCTGTTCGCAGTGCGACTATTCAACCATTAATAAATCGACTATAAAACATCATCAACTTACGCATTCTGGAGAAAAACTGTTTTCGTGTTCACAGTGCGACTATTCGTGCTATTATAAATCATATCTAAAAAAACATCAGCTTAAGCATACTGGAGAGAAATTGTTTTCGTGTTCACAGTGCGACTATTCAAGCGTTAATAAATGGACTATAAAACGTCATCAACTTACGCATTCTGGAGAGAAACTGTTTTCGTGTTCACAGTGCGACTTTTCGTGTTATTATAAGTCAACTCTAAAAAGTCATCTGCTTAAGCATACTGGAAAGAAACCGTTCACGTGTTCACAGTGCGACTATTCGTGCTATTATAAATCATATCTAAAAAAACATCAGCTTAAGCATACTGGAGAGAAATTGTTTTCGTGTTCACAGTGCGACTATTCTAGCATTAATAAATCGACTATAAAACGTCATCAACTTACGCATTCTGGAGAGAAACTGTTTTCGTGTTCACAGTGTGACTTTATGACTAATCATAAATCAAGTCTAATATGTCATGAGACTACGCATTCTGGAGAGAAACTTTTTTCGTGTTCACAGTGCGACTTTTCGTGTTATAATAAGTCAACTCTAAAAAGTCATCTGCTTAAGCATACTGGAAAGAAACCGTTCACGTGTTCACAGTGCGACTATTCGTGCTATTATAAATCATATCTAAAAAAACATCAGCTTAAGCATACTGGAGAGAAATTTTTTTCGTGTTCACAGTGCGACTATTCAAGCATTAATAAATCGACTATAAAACATCATCAACTTACGCATTCTGGAAAAAAACTATTTTCGTGTTCACAGTGCGACTATTCGTGCTATTATAAAGGAAATCTAAATAAACATCAGCTTACGCATTCTGGAGAGAAACGGTTTTCGTGTTTACAGTGCGACTATTCGTGCAATCATAAATCAGCTCTAAAAATTCATCAGCTTAAGCATACTGGAGAGAAACTGTTTTCGTGTTCACAGTGTGACTATTCGTGCAATTATAAATCAAATCTAAATGCTCATCGCCGTACGCATTCTGGAGAGAAACTGTTTTCGTGTTCACAGTGCGACTATTCGTTCAAATCTAAATCAAATCTAAATGCTCATCGCCTTACGCATTCTGGAGAGAAACTGTTTTCGTGTTCACAGTGCGACTGTTCGTTCTTTCAAAAATCAAATTTAAAAAGTCATCAGCTCACGCATTCTGCAGTTAAACCGTTTTCTTGTGCGCATTGTTCTTACAAGTGTAATCGGAAAATTTACTTAAAAAAACACGTGTTAATACATATACTAGATAAAAACTGTTAGTGCAATAGTGCAGTTATTCGTACAATCATAAATCAACTCTTAAAATTCATTAGCTTACGCATTCAGAAAAGAAACTGTTTGCGTGTTCACAGTGCAATTATTAATGCGTTAATAAATCAAATCTTAAAAATCATGTGCTTATACATACTGGAGAAACTGTTTTCATGTTCACAGTGCGACTATTCGTGCAATTATAAATCAAATCAATCAAATCTTAAAAGACATGTACTTATGCATGTGAAGAAGTGAAGTTTCCATAAAACAATAAAAAAAAAGAAAAAAAAAAATATATATATATATATATATTGTTACTCATTGAGGGATTTAAAGGGTGGTATAATAAAATTTTACAGACGAGTTTTTATGCCGAGGGGCCATGATACAAAATAGAAGCTCTCTGTAGCATTGATTTTTCATCTAAATACATATTATATCGTGTGATTTTGTTGTGGTGTAAAAAAAGGTTGCAAATTATTTTGATTACGTTTTGTATTATATTATACGAAAATATTTTTTACACTTAGGTAAATGTTTACAGTTAGGTTGTTAAGCGACATTAAAATTAGATTTTTTATTTCTTATTTACTTTTTGTAAAATGTTTGTAAAATTTTTGTAAAAATACAAAACCGGATAAGAATTTTGCCATAATAGATTATCAAGAAATTTCACATTCGTTTGAACAAATTTGATGCCTCTTTGTGCATGGCCATTAACACCTAGATTCTAGATACATTTTATACTACTTTCTCCATCGCCTTACTGCTCCGGAAGACCTCGCACCCACCAAGAAGTCATCCTCTACGCCTTCCATCAGCTACATCCAGGAAGATCGCCTCTGCCCGCCTGACGATTCCAGGCTGCGCGTGTCATTAGATACACCGTCACCATGTTCCTCATTTAAAATTAAAGTACCGTGCGCCCTTCAGTGTTCCGCATTTACATAAACCTATAACTCTTCGAAATTAATATTCTGAACATTCCCGCTCTCGCGAAAGTGATCTCTCCAGTTTTCTATGTTGGAAACTCAACTGACAATGTAAAGTTATCCTCGACTATCGTATAGATTATAATAACCACGAATTACTCCATAAAACGTTATTTGTCTTGTAATACCTTTCATTTCTATCTTAAATATTGGATGTCTATAACTATTTGTCACTTTACCTTTCCATAACTTTTTTCTATTAAGATTATTTATAAACCGTAGCACTCACCAACAAGCAAATTCTGATCGAACTTGCTCACATAATAAAACCATTCCCGACCAGTTCTAGTTCAACAAACATCTCGTTCCGTTACTTCTCGATAGGCCAAGTCACAACTTACCAGAATAATTAGGCTCGGTCGAGTATGATCTTAATATCCGTTCGGTGTCTCCGCAGTCTCCATGTACAGAATTAATTTTGTATAAATCAGTCATCGATTATTAGAAGTTAAAAAAGGAAAGTTATCACTCTCTAGACACTTTACAATTTGTCAAGTGTGATGTGACGGCCTCAATACCGCACACGCAGAAGCACCAAGTCATTATATTGCATTTTGAAATTGCGATATGTGATCTTCCCATGTAAACTTTTTATCTTATTTTTCGCCACCACAACATTTCACTTTTATATTGTCTTTGTTCTGTTCATAACTTTTTAACTGAATATATGTCATTCCGTACCAAATGTACATAAACCTTTTATTTCGATACCCTGACCATAAAAGCATATATTGAATCGAACCTCGAGCGAACCTTGAGACGAAAGAGAAGTGTACTATCCGCAGAGCTGGCAACCATCAACATCCATCTTCAATTTCAAAGGTAGGTCTTGGTGAACCTGAGCAAGGTCTTTCCAGTGTTAATAACTGTATTTGTATTCTTCACATTTTTTACATAACATCCAAAAGCTTTCGTTACAATAAATAAACTATTATACTATGAATTCATCGAAATATCGCATATCAGGTACACGCAGCTTGCACATTTTCGACTTATATTTTCACTCCTAAATATTGCACATTAGGTGTGTTTTACCCACTATATTAATTTTTCACAATATTAAAACTCTCATAAAGAAATAATGGGCCGTCCCTAGTGATGAGCTAAACCATTATTTTAAATGTGATCGTGACTCAGATTCTGAGATTTGTGTTCGCTTGTAATCTTAACATTTATGATTAGCAGCTGATTATTTGTAAATCGGCGAGCAATCACTGGTACGCTGAACACTAGACCTTCGTTGTTCACCGAGGAGTATGCACCTTAACACGCACACCGCAGGGCACTCTTGGCTATTCACTGGAGCTGTACAACCTACTGGCCATTCTGCCTGTCCTCATTTTCAGGAACCGAGAAGATCTACTGTCGTCAATTGTCTCACTACTGGTAATTTCTAAACAATTGCACCGAGATCCCGAAATAATTCTAATTCAAAACAACGCTGACGTACTGATGTTCACCATACTGTCGTTTGTGGAAATAAAACATATATTTTTATTCTATTTGTTTAATTTGCTGCAGACATGTATCACCTTGTAGGGATGTCATTTTGGTTGAACATAATTACTACCTAGAAGTCTCTTGCCTTATAATAGTATAAAATAATATATTCTACATATTACTTGTTCCGAATTCGTAAAATACAATTTTGGCACGTGTTTCGAATCGGCCGCGACCCACGATATTGACACATTGACACACATTTTTTGAATTTCAAAGTGAAGCCAAAACCAATATTTTCCTCCTTCCTGAGATGACCCCATTTAACGCCTATATTTACAACTACACACTTAATTTTTTTGGTAACCTAGATGCTATTATGTGTAGTGTAGAATATTTCGCCCCTACATCTCCAAATACTTTCTGAATTTCAAAGTATAGCCAACACCATTTAATTTCCTCCTTCCTGAGATGATCGCATTAAACTCTTGTTTGAACTATGTTTGAAATTAAATGTTAACTTTTTTTACTTTCAGTCGCTATTAGGTGTAATACACGAGTTTTTTTAAATATTTTGACCGTACGTCTCCTAATAAATTTATAATTTCAAAGTATAGCCAAAACTATTTTTTTTCCTCCTTCCTGAGATGACCCCGTTTAACACCTTTATTTACTATTACACATTTAATTTTTTTTTGTAACCTTGATGCTATTCGAAATAGTACATGAGTGTTTGAAATATTCCTTTCCACGTCTCCTAATAATTCAAGAATTTCAAAAGATAGCCAAAACCATTTTTTTCCTCCTTTCTGAGATGACCACATTCAACTCATATATTTACATATATTCTTACAATTACACATTTAAGTTACACATCTGTGGATTTATACTATTAATATCCTTAATTCGTTTATTTTTCAAAAATTTGTCACCTCCGGGAATGTGGATGACATCATTATCGAATGTAAGGTGAAAACTCACAGTACAAAATACTAAAACGGAGGAATATTGAGATTGATGTGCCCGGCGTTTAGGGTGACGCGAATTTCCCCATATTATGGAGAAAAAAAAAGCACTTAATATTAATCCGAACGCGGTGCATTCCTTAGGGATTATTAGCATGGGTAATAGGGCCGTATAACCAATTAGGATTAGGTGAACGTGGGCTTTCTTGGGGGATTTAAGGGACATTTTATGACGGTCCAACCCCAAGAAATGCATCTAATCCTAGTTGTATACTGTCGGCGACGTACCTTTCTGAGAATAATAAATGGCTGGGAAAGTACGTATCTACGACGGCCGTAATTAACCAGCCGTAAAATGCACCTGTTCGAGGAAAAGAGAGCACTGATCACCGTCACGTTACGGACGCACCCCGAGGTCCTTAAAAGGCCGGACGCGGCGGTGAAGAAAACACTTGAAGAACAGACTCGAAGAAGAGACATGAAGAACACACTTGGAGTTAGTCAAAAGTAACAGTTAGTCACAGACTTATAGTTGGAAGGTTCCTTTCGAACAGTCAGTCAGACTCGGAGTTAGACACTGGTAAGTTAGAGACAGTTAGTCACCTGAAGACAGAAAAGTATAAACTCTCGAGAATAATTCTACCCCACCGTCAGCCATCGGGCGGCTGGCGGCTAGCGCTCGAGATCGGTCAGCATGGAAGGGAGACAGGAACGACGTTGGAACAAGACTTGAAAAAAAAGGACTCGGAAGGAAGGTGTGAAGGAAACACTTTGAACAACAGGTGAAAGGAAGACTTAAAATAAGTGCAACTCAAGCGGAGGTGGAAGGAAGGCAGTGCAGAAGAGCTGGTGAACGATACCGCCCACCAGAAGGACGGGATCGCAGAGCGGACATGAAGCCACGGTCCCGCCCAGATCGCGCCGTCGGTCGCCATCCGCGCCGCGGACATCGATCCCCGAAGCCCGGACCGACCGAACTTAATTAAGGTAGATTTAAGATTAGAATTAAGTAGACCGTAAGATAGATTAAGAATTTAGCCTAGGATTACTTTTCTCCTCTCGCCTAACCAAATTAATAAACTTGTAAATATTATATATAATCAGCGACTTATTTATTTCCATTCCCGCCTCCTTCTCAGTGACCAACGATACATTGAGATACGATGATTGGGCCGAGAGGAAAGCCCGACGCCGTATCAAGATCATATTGAAATGTTGTCACCACACATTATTTGAGTCTACCATACAAGACCAGCTGCATGATAGTAAAAATTACTAGAATTATTTTACCGTATTACTATATGAAATACAAAAAAATGCTATATATTGATTTAAAACTAGTAGATCAGAACTGATTTGAGAACAACACGAGTTGCACGGCCGTACACTATTATTAGTTCATTAGTATAGTGTAAGGCATTTAGTATCTTAATATAGATAGAATCAGCTGCTCACCAGCTCGCTGGTCGGCCCTCCTGGAGTACTCCAAGCACTCCTGCTTGATATCAGGGTGCCATATGTCTATATCCGTGTAGGGCGCTCCTGCGCCGCTCTCGGCTGCCGACCCCTCCCCTGGCTGCAGACAACCTACAGTGTCATTGCTGGAACCTATTTCTAAAATCAGAAACAATCTGATATACTACAACTGGTGAGCTGCCTGTCTCCCGGGGGAATACTTTACAGTATCATCAATTGCTCTGATTTTTATGAAATTTTTTTCCCCGATAAAGTTCAGTATCCTGGTTATATAAATAAAGTCAAATTATAGCGCACGCAATTATTCAGTATTTTATTACAATTGAAATTTTCCCTTTTTTAGGGCACATAAGACAGTTGAGGCCATAGATAATAGATGTTGCAATGTACGTTGGCCATAGATAAGAGAGATATTAGGTAATACGTGAGCCATAGACAAAAATTTTTTTCATCAAACGCACTTTATTAATAATTAATTAAAAAAATCATCCTAATCATAAATAATCCCAAAAAATATATTGTTACTATAATAAAAAAAACAATCCTAAATAGCCTAACCTATCCTAAAAGTACAAAAGTATTTATAAAAAATTAACCTAACCTAACATTAAAAAAGAAATGAAATAATAATAATATATTTTTATTTGTTCAAGAATAATTTTATTCCAAGGATGGCGGTCCATAAAAAAAAACAGTATCGGTACCATTTAGAGTCAAAATTGAGAATCTGCAAAGGGATGATGTCAGAGAAAAATTTGAAAGGAAAGTGTGTGAAAAACTGAGTGAACAAGGAGCGAGTGATCTGAATATAGACAATGCATGGGAATACATTAAGGTTACTTTATGCGAATCAGCGAAAGAAACCCGTGGAATAGCTATACAAGGAAGGAAAAGCACTCACACCATGGTTTGACATTACAAAGGGTGTCAAGCAGGGTTGTGTAATGTCTCCATGGCTAATCAACTTGTATATGGATAAATGTGTGAAAGAACTAAAATGTATGAATGCAATATATAAAATGTATGTATGGGCGATTTGATTGTATGCTGTTTATTGTACGCCGATGATGCAGTACTGATGGCAAAGAATGAACAAGAACTACAGAATCTGGTGAGTAGAATGTACGATGTATGCAAAGAAAGCGACCTCATGATGAATGTTAACAAATCGAAAGTGATGGTATTTGAGAAGGAGGAAAGCAAGACACCATGTAAAATACTTGTAGGTAATTAATGTTTGGAACAAGGAGATGAGTTTGTATTGTGGCGCTCTATCCTCTCTGCCTACCCCCACGGGGAAACGGCGTGATGGTAAGTAAGTAATTTGTTATTTTTCTTTTATAAACCACTTAATTGAGTTTAAATACATCTACCGGTTTAGAAAAATACAATTTTCTTCTTCAGGACGTCAATACTAACTAAAAATATATATTATAGTTTCTTTACCAAAATCAATCATTAAAAAATCAATTTAATACTAGAAAAAAACAATTATTTAAATATAAATTTATTACTTAACTCAAATTGAACTCTTGGTTAAAATTAGTTGGTGATCACCTTAAGTTATAGCGAAAAGACGTACAAAGAGAGGTATGGGCTGTGTGGGTGTATTTATATTAACTATCTATTATCTAATTATCGCTACATTTGATTAAGCTTTTTCATTATCTTTATGAAGACATTTAATTATATATATAAATACATTAATTATTTTTGCTGGAATAAACGTAACGTGGAACATAAATGAACATTAAAAAATAGAAATAAATATGCGAAAAATTAAAAAAATAAAATAAGTTGTGTATTATGAAATCGTTTGGCACCTGCGCATTAGTACTGAAACTGTAATCAGAGTCACAGTTTTCAATCTCCAATCGACTACCAATCACAATAGCATTCGTGAGTCAAGAGAAGCCTTTCGTCTCTTTGGACATGTGTGTGTTAGAAAAGTGGTGGGGGGAAATTGTTATGAAAGGCCGTCACTGGGAGAACGGGGCTCTTTTCCAACGCCACTCCGCAATAGTTATCAGTCTATGTCTGAGTTATCTAATTGTAAATTACTGTAAATACATTGTTGTAATAAGTGAACATTGTTACACAAATCTAATTAATCTCACTCCAAAGAAGAGAGTAGAAAGAGAGGATAGAACTCAAAGGATATATTTTAAAACTTCAAAAGATATCACAAATATCAAGAATATATAGCATCTGCATTATCGCATTCGTAATTTAAGGACGAGTTCATGAATGCAGAACGTGCGGTTAAAGGTTGCACAAGCGTGCTCAATGATTCGTTTGAGTTCGTCTGGAGCATCCCATCTTTCATTCATCTTGCAACCCGGGTATATATTAGGTTGTTATTCTCCTATTTCTGTTTAAGAAAGCCGCAATACCCCGGACCTACCGAAGAATTAAATATAATTATTTATTTATGGATCGCTCGTGTCTATGGTTAACAACCATTTTATAACCGCCATTTGTTCACCGCACATCGTTGCAAGCTACTGGAAGCATGGACCTTGCTGACTCAGTTGGTGCTGCCGTGAAGCCAGAGCCAGGGTCTCCAGCCGAGAGCGGCGATGAGGGAGAAGGCGGTGGAGCGCCCTATACTGATATAGACATATCGCTCCCCGACGTCAAGGAGGAGTGCTCCAGGAGGGCCGACCAGGTCACTGGTGAGGAGTTGCTGCATTCTTTATGAGCACGAATGGTGTACAGCGTGCGCGTGTATGAAACAGTGCGCCTTGAGGGAGGTTCTTTAATATTTCTTTATAACCTCAATTTTTTTTGCGCTATTGTTACTAGTTTGACAGGTAATAATCTGTGTATCTTCTATGGCTTTTAAATCATAGACAACGTACGCTAGTCTTTTTTCGATAGTTGCCATAATTTAGATAAAAATATTCTTTGAATTTAACAATCTTTGAATGGGTGAAATTTTAGTAATAATTATGCGGTAATTTAGTGCTGGAGGAGCATCACGCCTGGTCGCCACCCCGATGTGACATGGAGCCGAGCCCGGGAGACAGGCAGCTCACGAGCTGTAGTATATCAGATTGTTTCTGATTTCAGAAATAGGTTCCAGCAATGACACTGCAGGTTGTGTGCAGCCAGGGGAGGGGTCGGCAGCCGAGAGCGGCGAGAGAGCGCCCTACAGGGATTTAGACATATGGCACCCTGACATTACGCAGGAGGGCTCGGAGTACTCCGGGAGGGCCGACCTGCGCACCAGTGAGCAGTTGATTCTATCTATATCTCAAATCTTTGTTAAGATACTAAATGCCTTACATACTAAAATATTGAAGAACTAATAATAGTGTACGGCCGTGCGACTCGTGTAGGTCTCAAATCAGTCCTGATCTACCAGCTTTAAATAAATATGTAAGATTTTATTTATTTCGATGCGGTAAAATAATTCTAATATTTCTGGAAAGTTGGAAACCCGCAAAATTAGGGCTATCAATTATATGATGCAACATCTTAAATAGACAGACTAGTTCAGAAATAATTATTGTGATTAATGCTGGGTCATATTCGTCCCTGTCACCCCGGGTGACAGGTCCACAAGAGCCAGCGGCCGCCTCACTAGCACCTTCATCATTCATGTTTTTACTATTACATGGTAGACTCAAAAATGTTGTGTTGTGACAACATTTCAATATGAGCTCAACATTCCTCCGGTTTGGATTTTTGCACTGTTAATTTGAACTTTATATTAGATACTGATGTCGTCCACATTCCCTGAAGTGACAATTTAAAAAAAATAAAAATAATTTAAGGATTTTAAAAGTATAATTCCAAGGAGAGAGGGTGGGGGGATTGAAACTATTGTGAGAATGGGAGAGCAACATGTGTGTGTAGGTAGAGTGAGTAGTTCAACTTGGAAATACAGTGTTTCATTAAAATTATATTTTAGCGTAGTAAGGCCAATGTTTAAAGAGTCAATTTCTGTTAACTTCTCATTATGGTATTAGCACGAACCGTGAAGGAACGAGTTTCGTGTGTACGATGTTCTATTTCTAGGAATGTGGAAGAGTGCGCACTGCCTGGTCGATCTAAACGGTATGTGAAAATATATTAGTTATAATTGGCTCTCAATATGATACTTGCAGTAGGTTAAAGTGAAGTATTTAGTCAGCAGTTTTTTTCGATATTCTAAGATTATCATAGTTCGGTTGCTGCATCTAAATATAAGTTAAATGGTAGATTAGAAACATAATTTATGCTCGTTCTTATCTTGCAATACATGTAATCTGCCGTGGTTTCACGATTTGGGATACGATTGTACAAATATTAAAATATTTAATTCTCACACATTTATTTATTTATATTGCAGATTTTCTGAAATCACAAAATTCTATTTCGGCAGACCCACCTGGCACTCCGCCAGGCCTTGCAGCGCAGCCAGCACTGGAGTCCGCTTTCTCCGCCTTAACACCCTCTAGTGGGCGCCCGCTTACTGCCGTTGGTAAGAAAGAGTATTCATGCGCGCAGTGCCCGTACTCGTGCAATCGAGAAACCTCTTTAAAAGTTCACAGGTTAATACATACTAGGGAGAAACTGTGCAAAAAAAAATCATTTCTAAAAAGTCATCAGCTTGCGCATACTGAAGAAAAACTATTTTCGTGTTCACAGTGCGACTATTCGTGCAATCATAAATCAAGTTTAAAAAGTCATCAGCTTAAGCATACTGGAGAGAAACCGTTTTCGTGTTCACAGTGCGACTATTCGTGCAATCATAAATCAAGTTTAAAAAGTCATCAGCTTAAGCATACTGGAGAGAAACCGTTTTCGTGTTCACAGTGCGACTTTTCGTGCTATCGTAAATCAGGTCTAAAAAATCACGAGCTTACGCATTCTGGAGAGAAACGGTTTTCGTGTTCAAAGTGTGACTATTCGAGCAACTATAAGTCAGCTCTAAAAAGTCATCAGAATATGCATTCTAGAGAAAAACTGTTTTCGTGTTCACAGTGCGACTATTCGTGCTATAATAAAAGAAATCTAAATAATCATCAGCTTACGCATTCTGCAAAGAAACGGTTTTCGTGTTCACAGTGCGACTATTCGAGCAACTTTATTTCAATTCTAAAAAGTCATCAGCTTACGCATACTGGAGAGAAACTGTTTTCATGTTCACAGTGCGACTTTTCGTGCTATCGTAAATCAGGTCTAAAAAATCACGAGCTTACGCATTCTGGAGAGAAACCGTTTTCGTGTTCACAGTGCGACTATTCGTGCTATCGTAAATCAAATCTAATAAGTCATCAGCGTATGCACTCTAGAGAGAAACAGTTTTCGTGTTCACAGTGCGACTATTCGTGCATTCGTAAATCAAGTCTAAAAAATCATCAGCTTAAGCATACTGGAGAGAAACCGTTTTCGTGTTCACAGTGTGACTATTCGTGCTATCGTAAATCAAATCTAATAAGTCATCAGCGTATGCACTCTGGAGAGAAACAGTTTTCGTGTTCACAGTGCGACTTTTCGAGCTATCATAAATCAAGTCTAAAAACTCATCAGGTTATGCATTCTAGAGAAAAACTTTTTTCGTGTTCACAGTGCGACTATTCGTGCTATCTTAAATCAGGTCTAAAAATTCATGAGCTTACGCATACTGGAGAGAAACTGTTTTCGTGTTCACAGTGCGCCTTTACGAGCAATCATAAATCAAGTCTAAAAAGTCATCAGCGTTTGCATTTTGGAGAGAAACGGTTTTCGTGTTCACAGTGCGACTTTTCGACTTATCATAAATCAAGTCTAATATGTCATAAGACTACGCATTCTGGAGAGAAACTGTTTTCGTGTTCACAGTGCGACTTTTCGTGCTATCGTAAATCAACTCTAAAAATTCATCAGCTTAAGCATACTGGAAAGAAACCGTTTTCGTGTTCCCAGTGCGACTATTCGTGCTATTATAAATCATATCTAAAAAAACATCAGCGTAAGCATACTGGAGAGAAATTGTTTTCGTGTTCACAGTGCGACTATTCAAGCATTAATAAATCGACTATAAAACATCATCAACTTACGCATTCTGGAGAAAAACTGTTTTCGTGTTCACAGTGCGACTATTCGTGCTATTATAAAGGAAATCTAAATCGTCATCAGCTAACCCATTCTGGAGAGAAACTGTTTTCGTGTTCACAGTGCGACTATTCGTGCAATCATAAATCGGCTCTAAAAAGTCATCAGCTTAAGCATACTGGAGAGAAACTGTTTTCGTGTTCACAGTGCGACTATTCGAGCAATCATAATTCTAATCTAAAACGTCATCGCCTTACGCATTCTGGAGAGAAACTGTTTTCGTGTTCACAGTGCGACTATTCGTTCAAATCTAAATCAAATCTAAATGCTCATCGCCTTACGCATTCTGGAGAGAAACTGTTTTCGTGTTCACAGTGCGACTATTCGTTCTTTCAAAAATCATATTTAAAAAGTCATCAGCTTACGCATTCTGCAGATAAACCGTTTTCTTGTGCGCATTGTTCGTACAAGTGCAATCGGAAATTTTACTTAAAAAAACACGTGTTAATACATACTAGAGAAAAACTGTTAGTGCAATAGTGCAGTTATTCGTACAATTATAAATCAACTCTTAAAATTCATTACCTTACGCATTCAGAATAGAAACTGTTTGCGTGTTCTCAGTGCAATTATAATTGCGTTAATAAATCAAATCTTAAAAATCATGTGCTTATACATACTGGAGAATCTGTTTTCATGTTCACAGTGCGACTATTCGTGCAATTATAAATCAAATCAATCAAATCTTAAAAGACATGTACCTATGCATGTGAAGAAGTGAAGTTTCCATAAAACAATAAGAGAAAGGAAAAAAAAAAAAAATATATATATATATATATTTTTTTTTTTAATTTTTGTCTTGTTTGGTCTGACTGCATATTTTCAAAAATTTTTGGATCAACAAAAACTGCCTTTGTATAATAGAGCTTGCTTTATTTTTTATAAAATTTACATAACACCCAGTTTATTTTACTAAAATAGTTGTTACTCATTGAGGGATTTAAAGGGTGGTATAATAAAATTTTACAGACGAGTTTTTATGCCGAGGGGCCACGATACAAAATAGAAGCTCTCTGTAGCATTGATTTTTTATCTAAACACATATTATATCGTGTGATTTTGTTGTGGTGTAAAAAAAGGTTTGAAAATTATTTTGATTACGTTTTGTATTATATTATACGAAAATATTTTTTACACTTAGGTAAATGTTTACAGTAAGGTTGTTAAGCGACATTAAAATTAGATATTTTTTTTAATATTTCTTATTTACCTTTTGTAAAATGTTGGACTTCCATTAAAGTAATTCATATAAAATTTTATAAATTTATCCGCTGATTAATGCATTGATTAAACTCTCTGAATACAATAATAGCGAAATCGCCGCATTTAAATTTTAACTCGATCCCCGCTACGCGCATCATATGATGCGAGAAGCAATCGCATCTCTCAGCGCTACGCGCATATGTTTTCGACTTATTTCGTCCTGTACTACGTGATAGCGCGGCAAATCGAGCAGGAAAATATACCAAAAATTAGTTCAATCCGTACTGTTGCTGACATCTTGCGTTAGACAAGTGAAATATTGTTATTTATTTATATAAATCAGTTTAAAAACGAAGACATCTTGAAACGCCGTCCAGTTATTTGAATTTCGCGGCGTTGAATCATTGTCCTCTCGTCACGTGTTCGAGGTCGCTAGTATTTGTCGGAACTATGCGTTGATACGAAATATTGACATCGCGATCTGTATTTTGTGGACAATTGAAACAATATATTGTATCGGAAAATACATTTATTACTACGTGATCTTATTTAAAATGGTGTTTGCATTTGAAATGTTGACATTGTTTTGACTGGATTTGTGTTTTGAGGGTGAACAGTTATATTTTCTGACAATATTCCTTTACTTTTCTTTAGAAAACTGAAGCTTGTATTGTGCTACGTATATTTACCAAAATTATTTAAATTTAATCATTGTATACCTTTTAAAATGGTGGGCCGTAGACTTGCGGAGAAAGAAATATTAAAAACATTTTAAGATGCGAACTCCGATTTAGAAATATGTAAGTGAAGATAAGCAAGATGAAATAATTAATTAAGATGTCAGTTAAAGTGAATCTACTCTTTTCGTCAATTGGGATAGTAGCCCTCACTCATTTGATTTTATGCACAAGAAAAATACTAATGCGTGTGGTACAGTGCGTAAAACACGGAAAGGTAGGGCCACATTTTGTAAATTAAAAAAATGTGAAATGGATACTAAGTATCGTGGACCTCTTTTAGCATTAAAATGGCGCGATAAAAGGGATGTCCACATTCCAACAACCTTGCATGACGATTCCATGGAAACGACAGCCGAAATACATTGTGAACCTAACCTAATATTAAACCGAAATGTGTCAAGTGTATGGATTCTGTGGATAAAGTGGACATGATGTTGAGCAGTTTAAATTGCTTACGGAAAACAATAAAGTGGTACAAGAAAGTGATTTTCCATATAATTAATTTGATTTTATCAAAGTCTCTACTACTTTACAAAACGATAACGAATAAAAATATTATAGCGGGTGAGTACCGACGTTATTGTATTATTTATTACGTGAGCGGACATCCCTCGGGCCGGCACTTGACTTGTTATGATATCTTAATATTTACATATTCTAGCCGTATCAGCACTCTTTTGTTTATTTATGTATTCCAAAGGACTTTACAAGACTTTAAAAGTTATTTTTAAACAACTATAAGAAATTTTTTTAAAAAATATAGCGATACAGATCAGCAGCAAAAAAATACAGATCGGCGCAGCAATCCGGTTGAACGACGTGACTATGATCGTATAAACAATACGTTTGTATTGGTGACCGTGTGATAATATTCGTAAGACAGCGGCTTTTTCGGAGATCGATTATTTTGTTCAGTCAATATTTACATTATCTTAAGGATTTGAACATCTCAAGTGATTGTTTATATTAACAACATTATCTGTGAAGCCCTAGCAAGTAATAAATTGTAGACAGGATGCCTTTATGGATGTCTAAATGTCGTTTTAAAAGTGGTGTTCAACCGAATACACGGCTTTCGAAAAGAGGCCCGCGTAGGGAGGTATACTTTGAGTACATTTGTTTAGCGGCTGAGAGGTTAAACATCTGATTTATGTTCCTTGCCTAAGTATGTGCTCATGATACGTATGCATATATGTAGCTACCCCCACTTAGTTTGTCTAGTAGAAAAAAATCAACATCTATACGACCTATAGGCGCGCGTCCGAGAATTTACCGGTTTACGATCTTTTTTGGTCATTTCTTGTAAAATGTATCAGTCGCGGTAAAACGATTTATTTCGAGAATAATCTTTAACAGTTGTAATATTGATATCTATGTGAGATAATAATTCACTCGGCATGTCACAGTGAACTTTACCAAAATCTCAAAGTAGTGACCTCAATCTATCTCGTTTGTAATATACAAAACCGGATTAGAATTTTGCCATAATAGATTATCAAGAAATTTTACATTCGTTTGAACAAATTTGACGCCTCTTTGTGCATGGCCATTAACACCTAGATTCTAGATATATTTTATACTACTTTCTCCATCGCCTTACTGCTCAGGAAGACCTCGCATCCACCAAGAAGTCATCCCCTACGCCTTCCATCAGCTTCATCCAGGAAGATCGCCTATGCGCACCTGACGATTCCAGGCTGCGCGTGTCATTAGATACACCGTCACCATGTTCCTCATTTAAAACTAAGGTACCGTGCGCCCTTCAGTGTTCCGCATTTACATAAACGTACAATTCTTCGAAATAAATATTCTGAACATTCCCGCTCTCGCGAAAGTGATCTCTCCAGTTTTCTTCTTTGGAAACTTGACAATGTAAAGTTATCCTCGACTACCGTATAGATTATAATAACCACGAATTACTCTATCAAACGTTATTTTTCTTGTAATACCTTTCATTTCTATCTTAAATATTGGATGTCTATAACTATTTGTCACTTTACCTTTCCATAACTTTTTACTATTTAAATTATTTATAAACCGTAGCACTCACCAACAAGCAAATTCTGATCGAACTTGCTCACATAATAAAACCATTCCCGGCCAGTTCTAGTTAAACAAACATCTCGTTCCGTTACTTCTCGATAGGCTAAGTCACAACTTACCAGAATAATTAGACTCGGTCGAGTATGATCTTAATATCCGTTCGGTGTCTCCGCAGTCTCCATGTACAGAATTAATTTTGTATAAATCAGTCATCGATTATTAGAAGTTAAAAAAAGAAAGTTATCACTTTCTAGACACATTACAATTTGTCAAGTGTGATGTGACGGCCTCAATATCGCACACGCAGAAGCACCAAGTCATTATATTGTATTTTGAAATTGCGATATGTGATCTTCCCATGTAAACTTTTTATCTTATTTTTCGCCACCACAACATTTCACTTTTATATTGTCTTTGTTCTGTTCATAACTTTTTAACTGAATATATGTCATTCCGTACCAAATGTACATAAACCTTTTATTTCGATACCCTGACCATAAAAGCATATATTGAATCGAACCTCGAGCGAACCTTGAGACGAAAGAGAAGTGTACTATCCGCAGAGCTGGCAACCATCAACATCCATCTTCAATTTCAAAGGCAGGTCTTGGTGAACCTGAGCAAGGTCTTTCCACTGTTAATAACTGTATCTGCATTCTTCACATTTTTTACATAACATCCAAAAGCTTTCGTTACAATAAATAAACTATTATACTATGAATTCACCGAAATAATCGCATATCAGGTACACGCAGCTTGCACATTTTCGACTTATATTTTCACTCCTAAATATTGCACATTAGGTGTGTTTTACCCACTATATTAATTTTTCACAATATTAAAACTCTCATAAAGAAATAATGGGCCGTCCCTAGTGATGAGCTAAACCATTATTTTAAATGTGATCGTGACTCAGATTCTGAGATTTGTGTTCGCTTGTAATCTTAACATTTATGATTAGCAGCTGATTATTTGTAAATCGGCGAGCAATCACTGGTACGCTGAACACTAGACCTTCGTCGTTCACTGAGGAGTATGCACCACAACACGCACACCGCAGGGCACTCTTAGCTATTCACTGAAGCTGTACAACCTTCTGGCCATTCTGCCTGTCCTCATTTTCAGGAACCAAGAATATCTACTGTCGTCAAATGTCCCACTACTGGTAATTTCTAAACAATTATTTACGAATGCACCGAGATCCCGAAATAATTCTAATTCAAAACAACGCTGACGTACTGAAGTCCACCATACTGTCGTATGTGGAAATAAAACATTTGTTTTTATTCTATTTGTTTGATTTGCTGCAGACATGTATCACCTTGTAGGGATGTCATTTTGGTTGAACATAATTACTACCTAGAAGTCTCTTGCCTTATTATAGTATAAAATAATATATTCTACATATTACTTGTTCCGAATTCGTAAAATACACTTTTGGCACGTCTTTCGAATGGGCCACGACCCATGATATTGACACATTGACACACTTTTTCTGAATTTTTTCAAAAATTTGTCACCTCCGGGAATGTGGATGACATCATTATCCAATGTAAGGTGAAAACTCACAGTTCAAAATACTAAAACGGAGGAATGTTGAGCTCGTATTGAAATGTTGTCACCACACATTATTTGAGTCTACCATAAAAGACCAGCTGCATGATAGTAAAAATTATTAGAATTATTTTACCGTATTACTATATGAAATACAAAAAAATGCTGTATATTGATTTAAAACTAATAGAACCGATTTGAGACCTACACGAGTTGCACGGCCGTACACTATTATTAGTTCATTAATATATTAGTATAGTGTAAGGCATTTAGTATCTTATTATATATAGAATCAGCTGCTCACTAGCTCGCTGGTCGGCCCTCCTGTAGTACTCCGAGCACTCCTGCTTGATGTCAGGGTGCCATATACCTCTATCTGTGTAGGGCGCTCCTGCGCCGCTCTCAGCTGCCGACCCCTCCCCTGGCTGCATTGCTGGAACCTATTTCTAAAATCAGAAACAATCTGATATACTACAACTGGTGAGCTGCCTGTCTCCCGGGGGAATAATTTACAGTATCATCAATTGCTCTGATTTTTATGAAATTTTTTCCCCCGATATAGTTCAGTGCCCTGATGATATAAATAAAGTCAAATTATAGCGCACGCAATTATTCAGTATTTTATTACACTTAAAATTTTCCCTTTTTTAGGGTACACTAGACAGTTGAGGCCATAGAAAATAGATGTTGCAATGTACGTTGGCCATAGGTAAGAGAGATATTAGGTAATACGTGAACCATAGACAATAAAGCTTTTTTTTTTACAAAAGTATGTCATCAAACGTACTTTATTAATAATTAATGAAAAAATCATCCTAATCATTATTAATCCCAAAAAATATATTGTTATTATAATAAAATAACAAATCCTAAATAGCCTAACCTATCCTAAAAGTACAAAAGTATTCACAAAAAATTAACCTCAAGTTGAAAAAGAAATGAAATAGCAATAAAATATTTTTATTTGTTAACTTTGTTATATTAACCACTTAATTGAGTTTAAATACATCTACCATGATATGCCTAAGCCCGAAGTGACGCGAAATTATCACATTTATTAGCCGAATATATGAAATAAAATAAAGCCTGGAAATTGCGTCTCACGAATACATGCAGGTCGCTACGGCAGGCCCATACAAACGGGACCGGACGTCTCTCAACAAAAAAAAACCTAACGGTTTATTCAAAGGCGAGTAACGACCGTAGTGACCTTTAGCCCACGTGTTGTGCAATGAATGAAAAATGACGGGGGCTGAAAATAACGGGATTATGAAGGTTTCCTGAGAAGCGACAGCAGATCTTTAAGGGCGCGCATTGTTTCGGGGAGACGCATCCTGCCGGCAAATAGTACCGAAGGTCGCAGGGCCATTAAAGCTGTACCCGTTGTACTCGAGACGTGACATAAACAAAAGACCCAGTTTCTTTGTGCAATCTGCTCTTTTAATACAACGTTGGACGATCCACATGGCCCGAATCGAAATGTAAATGAAAATTGCAAGAAATAACATTCCCGCCAATTCAGTCTTTAGTTTAATCACTAGAATATAATAAATAATATGTTTTGAAGCGACGAGTACGAATCTAGCAATTGCTTAATGAATATGATAATCGATCACGGTGCGCCTAGCGTTAAGTAGAATAAGAATAAATAAATGATATATGTAACTAGATATAAGGTTCTGTAAAGTAGCGTAAGAAATAAATAAAAACTAAATTGACTAGGAATAATTAAATGATATATGTAACTAGGTATAAAATTATGTAAGGTAGCGTGAGAAATAAATAAATAACTAAAGTGTAAATAATTAGAATATAAGATTAATTATAGTCGGCGATAAGACGAAGGAGGAGTCAGTTCGAGTTCGGATCGGGCGTGGCCTCCAGAAGAAGCAAATGGACCAATGGGATGGTGGCCCGTCCCATGACGGGAAGAGGGCAGATCGGCTGATGGGAGACACCCCACTGTTGAGATATAAAAATTGCTTACACGCGGCCCGGAGCTCAGTCGTGAAGTTAGTTGAAAAGAGAGTGGTAAACAGGAAGAGTTGCCGAAACGAGGCCCGGAGGAGTGACTCGAACACGAGGTCTGAGAGGATCGAAGTTGCAGGAGGAAGTGATAGGCTCACTCGGAAAGTCAGTCGTAAAAGAGGAAAACAGAGGGAGTTGCCGAAACGAGGCCCGGATCAGTGAGTCGGACACGAGGTCCGGGAGGAGCGAAGTCGTAGAGGAGAAGTTGTAACAGAGAGTTGTCAAAACGAGGTCCAGAAGAGTGAGTCGGAGACGAGGTCCGGGAGACGAAGTTACACGGAGAGAAGTTACCGAAACGCAGTCGAAAGCACACAGGAGCATTTCACTGCATTTTATCCAGGAGCAGCCCCCCCGTCCGTTCTGAGCAACCAGCCTGATAGCCTGTCGCCGGAGCAGCCGGGTGATCATGATATCACTTCGCCGGCCAGAAGATCCGAAGAAAGTCACAAGATGATCCGAGGTTGAATTAGTATTAGATTAAGATAGTTATAAGTATTTGTGTATTCAATAAATGTATAGTTTGTGCATCTTCGTGTGTTTATATTCACCTGCTTCACTCTATAACCATGGCACTGATGAAAGCGATAATACCTGACGGTATTGTCCGTGTGAGCGATCAGGAGATGATCCATCTCTCTCACTCTCCTCCCTCTTGTGTGTGCCCTCCTGGGGGTATCAACCAGTTTAGAAAAATACCATTTTCTTCTTCAGGACGTCAATACTGTAACGTAAAATGGGGGGGGGGGATTATGGTGAGGCGCGTGAAGCGCACCGATTCCATCCCACCCCCGGAAATCCACGCATTTCACCTCGACGAGGTGAACACGCTTTCCTCAATTAATGCAGCCGAGCGGTGATCGGTCTACCGGCGCGCCGTTACACAATACGCACCAACTCATTTTCTCACGCAGGTTGCTGATATTCGGGATAGGAACCGGAAAGGTTGTCAAAGAGAAGTCTGGTTGTATAGATTCATGTATTATAAACATAAAAATAACTTACAAGCTATGACTTAATTAACTAAATAATCCTAATACTTAAGAGTAATCCTAATACCTAATAATAAATAATCCTAATACCTTACAAATAACCTAAATCTAAGCTTAATCTAAACCAGCCATCCTCGGGGTCAACGGCTCCTGGATCCCTGCGACGTGATCCCGGCGCCGTCCCTCGACCCCTCCTGATGCTGTGTGGGTACCGGACAGCCGTCACCGAACGGTATCCCTCCGAACGTGATACCTCCACCTAAGCGCCCCACCTGCTCCAGCAGCCCTCCTTCCTACTTCCGGCTGCTCCGTGGGCTCTTGATACGCTGGATAGGCGTATCCACCAGAGCGGCCCACACTCTCGACAGCTTCTGCAGAGCTTCTATTTAACAGACACACAGGCTGTCCTCAGCCTCAGCATCGTCCTCGATGCTCTGTAGGTCTGGGCATCATCGCCGCATGGACTCCATCCGTGCGGGATACTTTATTGCCAGCATGCCCCCCCCCCCTACCAGCAGTCCTCCTCCCTACTCCGACTGCACCGTGAGCTCTGGGCGTGACACACCCTCCTGAGCGGCCCACACACTCGACAGCTTCTGGCAAAGCTACTGCGTCTAACAGACGCACAGGCTGTGCACAGCCCTAGCACCTTCCGCGACTGGAGCCTCCGAGCGCCCCGCAAGGCGAATCCACGGCGCCCTCCTCCAATCCTTCATGATGCTCTGTGGGTACTGGTCACTATGGGACCTCCTGAGCGCCCCACCTGCTCGGGTACTTACGGACGTCGCCAGTCCTGGCCTTGATGCCGAAGCACCTCGGACTCTCGGAGTCAGCGTTGTCGGGGCTGAAGCTTATTGTGCTGACCCGATAGTCCTCCGCTACCTCCAGTTGGAGATACCGGCCGCCGATGACCCTCCTCCACCGGTCACCTCCGCTACCACCGATAGAACGTCCTCCGTATTCAAGCCTCCGTCCGAAGAGGGATGGCCCAGAGTCTTCAAACATTCTATCCTCCTCCTCATCCGCGCCATCTAGGGTAAACAACGTACCGAGTTCCGAGGAACAGGATAAACGTCAGCATCCCTAGATGCACCTCCCTTGTGTTCGTCCGGTATACCAGTTATGACTATAACCAGGGTCCAGGGACTCACCCCCACTCCTTAGTGGGGGTGAGTCGCTGGACCCTCCGGGTCCGTCCTCCTCCGGGTCCGTCCGGTATACCAGATATGACTATAACCAGGGTCCAGCGACTCACCCCCACTCCGTCTCCTCCGGGTTCGTCCGGTATACCAGTTATGACTATAACCAGGGTTCAGCGACTCACCCCCATTCCGTCTCCTCCGGGTTCGTCCGGTATACCAGTTATGACTATAACCAGGGTCCAGCGACTCACCTCTCACTCTAGGCTTTGCTGGGCCTTATATACCCAATTTCTGGGTTCCATCTCTTTCTCACTTAAGATGTCCTTTTCCCAATTATTGGTTCAAATGGCCTGTCAGCTTTCTCCTCTGCGGGCTTTCACCCGATCTCTATTCCTGGTAAAAATGACAATATTCGTTTCTTCCAAGGGCAGCTTTCTAAAATAATAACCTTTTCAATAGTCCCGCTCGGTGTTAAAAAACTATTGTTTTGTAAATGTTGCATGCGGTCTCGCGCCCCGAGTGAAGGTCCCAAGGATTTCTCTTTTACCAGGAATTTGGCCGGCGATGTTTGCGATTCCGTGACAATACTAACTAAAAACATAATTATAGTTTCTTTACCAGAATCAATCTTTAAAGAATCAGTTTTAATAATAGAAAAAAAACAATTATTTAAAAAATAAATTTATTACTTAACTCAGTTGGACTCGTAGTTAAATTTAGTTGGTGATCACCTTAAGATAGAGCGAAAAGACGTACAAAGAGAGGTATGGGCGGTGTGGGTGTATTTACATTAACTTTCTATTATCTAATTAGCGCTACATTTTATTAAGCTTTTTCAATATCTTTATGAAGACATTTAATAATATATATACATACATTAATTATTTATGCTGGACTATGTTAATAACGTAAATGAACATTAAAAAATAGAAATTAATATGCGAAAAATTAAAAAAATAAAATAAGTTGTGTATTATGAAATCGTTTGGCACCTGCGCATTAGTACTGAAACTGTAATCACAGTCACAGTTTTCTATCTCCGATCGACTACCAATCACAATAACACCCGTGAGTCAAGAGAAGCCTTTCGTCTCTTTGGACATGTATGTGTTAGATACATTGTTGTAATAAGTGAACATTGCTACACAAATCTAATTAATCTCACTCCAAAGTAACTCGAGAGTACAAAGAGAGGATAGAACTCAAAGGATATATTTTAAAACTTCAAAAGATACCACAAATATCAAGAATATATAGCATCTGCATTATCGCATTCGTAATTTTAGGACGAGTTCATGAATGCAGAACGTGCGGATAAAGGTTGCACATGCGTGCTCAATGCTTCGTTTGAGTTCATCTGAAGCATCCCATCTTTCATTCATCTTGCAACCCGGGTATATATTAGATTGTTATTCTCCTATTTCTGTTTAAGAAAGCCGCAATACCCCGGACCTACCGAAGAATTAAATATAATTATTTATTTATGGATCGCTCGTGTCTATGGTTAACAACCATTTTATAACCGCCATTTGTTCACCGGACATCGTTGCAAGCTACTAGAAGCATGGACCGTGCTGACTCAGTTGGTGCTGCCGTGAAGCCAGAGCTAGGGTCTCCAGCCGAGAGCGGCGATGAGGGAGAAGGCGGTGGAGCGCCCTACACTGATATAGACATATCGCTCCCCGACGTCAAGGAGGAGTGTTCCAGGAGGGCCGACCAGGTCACTGGTGAGGAGTTGCTCCATTCTTTATGAGCACGAATGGTGTACAGCGTGCGCGTGAATGAAACAGTGCGCCTTGAGGGAGGTTCTTTAATATTTCTTTATAACCTCAATTTTTTTTGCGCTATTACTAGTTTGACAGGTAATAATCTGTGTATCTTCTATGGCTTTTAAATCATAGACAACGTACGCTAGTCTTTTTTCGATAGTTGCCATAATTTAGATAAAAATATTCTGTGAATTTAGCAATCTTTGAATGGGTGAAATTTTAGTAATAATTATGCGGTAATTTAGTGCTGGAGGGGCATTACGCCTGTTCGCCACCCCGATGTGACATGGAGCCGAGCCCGGGAGACAGGCAGCTCACGAGCTGTAGTATATCAGACTGTTTCTGATTTCAGAAATAGATTCCAGCAATGACACTGCAGGTTGTGTGCAGCCAGGGGAGGGGTCGGCAGCCGAGAGCGGCGAGGGAGCGCCCTACAGGGATTTAGACATATGGGACCCTGACCTCACGCAGGAGGGCTCGGAGTACTCCGGGAGGGCCGACCTGCGCACCGGTGAGCAGTTGATTCTATCTATATCTAAAATCTTTGTTAACATACTAAATGCCTTACATACTAAAATATTGAAGAACTAATAATAGTGTACGGCCATGCGACTCGTGTAGGTCTCAAATCAGTCCTGATCTACCAGCTTTAAATAAATATGTAAGATTTTATGTATTTCGATAGTAATACGGTAAAACAATTCTAGAATTTCTGGAAAGTTGCAAACCCGCAAAATTAGGGCTATCAATTATATGATGCAACATCTTAAATAGACAGACTAGTTCAGAAATAATTATTGTGATTAATGCTGGGTCATATTCGTCCCTGTCACCCCGGGTGACTGAGGTCCACAAGAGCCAGCGGCCGCCTCACTAGCACCTTCACCATTCATGTTTTTACTATTACATGGTAGACTCAAAAATGTTGTGTGGTGACAACATTTCAATACGAGCTCAACATTCCTCCGGTTTGGATTTTCGCACTGTTAATTTGAACTTTATATTAGATACTGATGTCGTCCACATTCCCGGAAGTGACAATTCAAAAAATGTAATAATAATTTAGGAATTTTAAGAGTTTAACTCCAAGGAGAGAGAGTGGGGGGATTGAAACTATTGTGAGAATGGGAGAGCAACATGTGTGTGTAGGGAGAGTGATTAGTTCAACTTGGAAATACAGTGTTTCATTAAAATTATATTTTAGCGTAGTAAGGCCAATGTTTAAAGAATCAATTTCTGTTAACTTCTCATTATGGTATAAGCACGAACCGTGAAGGAACGAGTTTCGTGTGTACGATGTTCTATTTCTAGGAATGTGGAAGAGTGCGCACTGCCTGGTCGATCTAAACGGTATGTGAAAATATATTAGTTTTAATTGGCTCTCAATATGATACTTGCAGTAGGTTAAAGTGAAGTATTTAGTCAGCAGGTTTTTTTCGATATTCTAAGATTATCATAGTTCGGTTGCTGCATCTAAATATAAGTTAAATGGTAGATTAGAAACATAATTTATGCTCGTTCTTATCTTGCAATATATGTAATCTGCCGTGGTTTCACGATTTGGGATACGATTGTACAAATATTAAAATATTTAATTCTCACACATTTATTTATTTATATTGCAGATTTTCTGAAATCACAAAATTCTATTTCGGCAGACCCACCTGGCACTCCGCCAGGCCTTGCAGCGCAGCCAGCACTGGAGTCCGCTTTCTCCGCCTTAACACCCTCTAGTGGGCGCCCGCTTACTGCCGTTGGTAAGAAAGAGTATTCATGCGCGCAGTGCCCGTACTCGTGCAATCGAGAAACCTCTTTAAAAGTTCACAGGTTAATACATACTAGGGAGAAACTGTGCAAAAAAAAATCATTTCCAAAAAGTCATCAGCTTGCGCATACTGAAGAAAAACTATTTTCGTGTTCACAGTGCGACTATTCGTGCAATCATAAATCAAGTTTAAAAAGTCATCAGTTTAAGCATACTGGAGAGAAACCGTTTTCGTGTTCACAGTGCGACTATTCGTGCAATCATAAATCAAGTTTAAAAAGTCATCAGCTTAAGCATACTGGAGAGAAACCGTTTTCGTGTTCACAGTGCGACTTTTCGTGCTATCGTAAATCAGGTCTAAAAAATCACGAGCTTACGCATTCTGGAGAGAAACGGTTTTCGTGTTCAAAGTGTGACTATTCGAGCAACTATAATTCAGCTCTAAAAAGTCATCAGAATATGCATTCTAGAGAAAAACTGTTTTCGTGTTCACAGTGCGACTATTCGTGCTATAATAAAGGAAATCTAAATAATCATCAGCTTACGCATTCTGCAAAGAAACGGTTTTCGTGTTCACAGTGCGACTATTCGAGCAACTTTATTTCAATTCTAAAAAGTCATCAGCTTACGCATACTGGAGAGAAACTGTTTTCGTGTTCACAGTGCGACTTTTCGTGCTATCGTAAATCAGGTCTAAAAAATCACGAGCTTACGCATTCTGGAGAGAAATCGTTTTCGTGTTCACAGTGCGACTATTCGTGCTATCGTAAATCAAATCTAATAAGTCATCAGCGTGTGCACTCTAGAGAGAAACAGTTTTCGTGTTCACAGTGCGACTTTTCGAGCTATCATAAATCAAGTCTAAAAACTCATCTGGTTATGCATTCTAGAGAAAAACTTTTTTCGTGTTCACAGTGCGACTATTCGTGCTATCGTAAATCAAATCTAATAAGTCATCAGCGTATGCACTCTGGAGAGAAACAGTTTTCGTGTTCACAGTGCGCCTTTACGAGCAATCATAAATCAAGTCTAAAAAGTCATCAGCGTTTGCATTCTGGAGAGAAACGGTTTTCGTGTTCACAGTGCGACTTTTCGACTTATCATAAATCAAGTCTAATATGTCATAAGACTACGCATTCTGGAGAGAAACTGTTTTCGTGTTCACAGTGCGACTTTTCGTGCTATCGTAAATCAACTCTAAAAATTCATCAGCTTAAGCATACTGGAAAGAAACCGTTTTCGTGTTCCCAGTGCGACTATTCGTGCTATTATAAATCATATCTAAAAAAACATCAGCGTAAGCATACTGGAGAGAAATTGTTTTCGTGTTCACAGTGCGACTATTCAAGCATTAATAAATCGACTATAAAACATCATCAACTTACGCATTCTGGAGAGAAACTGTTTTCGTGTTCACAGTGCGACTATTCGTGCTATTATAAAGGAAATCTAAATAGTCATCAGCTAACCCATTCTGGAGAGAAACTGTTTTCGTGTTCACAGTGCGACTATTCGTGCAATCATAAATCAGCTCTAAAAAGTCATCAGCTTAAGCATACTGGAGAGAAACTGTTTTCGTGTTCACAGTGCGACTATTCGTCCAAATCTAAATCAAATCTAAATGCTCATCACCTTACGCATTCTGCAGATAAACCGTTTTCTTGTGCGCATTGTTCGTACAAGTGCAATCGGAAATTTTACTTAAAAAAACACGTGTTAATACATACTAGAGAAAAACTGTTAGTGCAATAGTGCAGTTATTCGTACAATTATAAATCAACTCTTAAAATTCATTACCTTACGCATTCAGAATAGAAACTGTTTGCGTGTTCACAGTGCAATTATTAATGCGTTAATAAATCAAATCTTAAAAATCATGTGCTTATACATACTGGAGAATCTGTTTTCATGTTCACAGTGCGAATATTCGTGCAATTATAAATCAAATCAATCAAACCTTAAAAGACATGTACCTATGCATGTGAAGAAGTGAAGTTTCCATAAAACAATAAGAGAAAGGAAAATATATATATATATATATATTTTTTTTTTTAAATGTTTGTCTTGTTTGGTCTGACTGCATATTTTCAAAAATTTTTGGATCAACAAAAACTGCCTTTGTATAATAGAGCTTGCTTTAATTTTTATAAAATTTTCATAGCACCCGGTTTATTTTACTAAAATAGTTGTTACTCACTGAGGGATTTAAAGGGTGGTATACTAAAATTTTACAGACGAGTTTTTATGCCGAGGGGCCATGATACAAAATAGAAGCTCTCTGTAGCATTGATTTTTTATCTAAACACATATTATATCGTGTGATTTTATTGTGGTGTAAAAAAAGGTTTGAAAATTATTTTGATTACGTTTTGTATTATATTATACGAAAATATTTTTTACACTTAGGTAAATGTTTACAGTAAGGTTGTTAAGCGACATTAAAATTAGATATTTTTTTTTATATTTCTTATTTACCTTTTGTAAAATGTTGGACTTCCATTAAAGTAATTCATATAAAATTTTATTAATTTATTCGCTGATTAATGCATTGATTAAACTCTCTGAATACAATAATAGCGAAATCGCCGCATTTAAATTTTAAACATCTGATTTATGTTCCTTGCCTAAGTATGTACTCATGATACGTATGCATATATGTAGCTACCCCCACTTAGTTTGTCTAGTAGAAAAAAATCAACATCTATACGACCTATAGGCGCGCGTCCGAGAATTTACCGGTTTACGATCTTTTTTGGTCATTTCTTGTAAAATGTATCAGTCGCGGTAAAACGATTTATTTCGAGAATAATCTTTAACAGTTGTAATATTGATATCTATGTGAGATAATAATTCAATCGGCATGTCACAGTGAACTTTACCAAAATCTCAAAGTAGTGACCTCAATCTATCTCGTTTGTAATATACAAAACCGGATTAGAATTTTGCCATAATAGATTATCAAGAAATTTTACATTCGTTTGAACAAATTTGACGCCTCTTTGTGCATGGCCATTAACACCTAGATTCTAGATATATTTTATACTACTTTCTCCATCGCCTTACTGCTCAGGAAGACCTCGCATCCACCAAGAAGTCATCCCCCTTCCATCAGCTTCATCCAGGTAGATCGCCTCTGCGCACCTGACGATTCCAGGCTGCGCGTGTCATTAGATACACCGTCACCATGTTCCTCATTTAAAAGTAAGGTACCGTGCGCCCTTCAGTGTTCCGCATTTACATAAACCTACAATTCTTCGAAATTAATATTCTGAACATTCCCGCTCTCGCGAAAGTGATCTCTCCAGTTTTCTTCGTTGGAAACTTGACAGTGAAAAGTTATCCTCGACTACCGTATAGATTATAATAACCACGAATTACTCCATCAAACGTTATTTGTCTTGTAATACCTTTAATTTCTATCTTAAATATTGGATGTCTATAACTATTTGTCACTTTACCTTTCCATAACTTTTTACTATTAAGATTATTTATAAACCGTAGCACTCACCAACAAGCAAATTCTGATCGAACTTGCTCACATAATAAAACCATTCCCGGCCAGTTCTAGTTAAACAAACATCTCGTTCCGTTACTTCTCGATAGGCCAAGTCACAACTTACCAGAATAATTAGACTCGGTCGAGTATGATCTTAATATCCGTTCGGTGTCTCCGCAGTCTCCATGTACAGAATTAATTTTGTATAAATCAGTCATCGATTATTAGAAGTTAAAAAAAGAAAGTTATCACTCTCTAGACACATTACAATTTGTCAAGTGTGATGTGACGGCCTCAATACCGCACACGCAGAAGCACCAAGTCATTATATTGTATTTTGAAATTGCGATATGTGATCTTCCCATGTAAACTTTTTATCTTATTTTTCGCCACCACAACATTTCACTTTTATATTGTCTTTGTTCTGTTCATAACTTTTTAACTGAATATATGTCATTACGTACCAAATGTACATAAACCTTGAGACGAAAGAGAAGTGTACTATCCGCAGAGCTAGCAACCATCAACATCCATCTTCAATTTCAAACGTAGGTCTTGGTGAACCTGAGCAAGGTCTTTCCACTGTTAATAACTGTATCTGTATTCTTCACATTTTTTACATAACATCCAAAAGCTTTCGTTACAATAAATAAACTATTATACTATGAATTCACCGAAATATCGCATATCAGGTACACGCAGCTTGCACATTTTCGACTTATATTTTCACTCCTAAATATTGCACATTAGGTGTGTTTTACCCACTATATTAATTTTTCACAATATTAAAACTCTCATAAAGAAATAATGGGCCGTCCCTAGTGATGAGCTAAACCATTATGTTTAAATGTGATCGTGACTCAGGTTCTGAGATTTGTGTTCGCTTGTAATCTTAACATTTATGATTAGCAGCTGATTATTTGTAAATCGGCGAGCAATCACTGGTACGCTGAACACTAGACCTTCGTCGTTCACTGAGGAGTATGCACCACAACACGCACACCGCAGGGCACTCTTGGCTATTCACTGTAGCTGTACAACCTTCTGGCCATTCTGCCTGTCCTCATTTCAGGAACCGAGAAGATCTACTGTCGTCAAATGTCCCACTACTTGTAATTTCTAAACAATTGCACCGAGATCCAGAAATATTTCGAATTCAAAACAACGCTGACGTACTGAAGTCCACCATACTGTCGTATGTGGAAATAAAACATTTGTTTTTATTCTATTTGTTTAATTTGCTGCAGACATGTATCACCTTGTAGGGATGTCATTTTGGTTGAACATAATTACTACCTAGAAGTCTCTTGCCTTATTATAGTATAAAATAATATATTCTACATATTACTTGTTCCGAATTCGTAACACGCTTTTAGCACGTGTTTCGAATCGGCCGCGACCCACGATATTGACACATTGACACACTTTTTCTGAATTTCAAAGTGTACCCAAAACCATTGTTTTCCTCCTTCCTGAGATGACCCCATTTAACGCCTATATTTACAACTACACCGTTAATTGTTTTGGTAACCTAGATGCTATTATTTGTAGTGTAGAATATTTCGCCCCTACATCTCCAAATATTTTCTGAATTTCAAAGTATAGCCAACACCATTTTATTTCCTCCTTCCTGAGATGACCCCATTCAACTCCTATATTTAGATATATTCTTACAATTACACATTTTCAGTTAGCACATCTCTGGATTTATACTATTAAAATCCTTTAATTCTTCTATTTTTCAAAAATTTGTCACCTCCGGGAATGTGGATGACATCATTATCGAATGGAAGGTGAAAAATCACAGTACAAAATACTAAAATGGAGGAATATTGAGATCATATTGAAATGTTGTCACCACACATTATTTGAGTCTACCATACAAGACCAGCTGCATGATAGTAAAAATTACTAGAATTATTTTACCGTATTACTATATGAAATACAAAAAAATGCTATATATTGATTTAAAACTAGTAGATCATTAAGGTAGATTTAAGATTAAAATTAAGTAGGCTCTAAGTTAGATTAAGCTTGTCTTAAGGGTTTTCTTTTCTCCTTAATAAATTGTAAATATGTAAATAATTGTAGCCTATTGATTTCCATCCCCGCCTCCTTATTAGTGACCAACGATAGATTGATAATATGATGATTGGGCGAGGAGAAAGCCCAACGTCTTATTTAGCGGTGCCCCAACCATTGGGACATCTTTATACCAAACACATAGGATAATTTAGAAAACACATTTAAGGAATTGGTATTTCTGCGTGTGCGGTATGGAGGCCGTCACATCACACTTGACAAAATCATAATATACATAAAGAGAATTTACGTGTTGTCTTTGATTAACTGGAGAGTAATAATTTTATTTTAATTGAAGACTGGTTTATACAAAGTTATACCAGAACACGGACACCGGGGAGACACCGAACGGATATTAAACTCATAGTCGACCGGGTCTAATTATTCTAATAAAATAAGGGTTACCTTATCAGGAAATAACGCAACGAGATGTTTGTTCAACTAGAGCTGGTCGGGTATGGTTTTATTATGTGGGCAAGTTTGATCAGAACTTGCTCGTTGGTAAGTGCTCCAGTTTATAAATATTTTTTTAATAATAAAATGTTATGCAAATGTAAAGTGACAAGGAGTTATAGACAACATCAAAATCTATGGTCGAAATAAAATGTATTACAGGACAAATAAAGTTTGCTGAAGTAAATCGAAGATATTAAAATTTCTAAGGTGGTCGAAGATAATTTTACACTGGTAATTGGTTTTCTAGAATTTTCAAACGGAGAAAACTGGAGGAATCACTGTCGGTGAGAGTTGGAATATTCAGAGTAATGATTTCAAAGAGGTGGAAGTTTATGGTAAATGCTGAACACTCGGGGGCACACGGTACCTTGGTTTTAAGCGTGGAACATGGTGACGGCGTATCTAATGACACGCGAAGCATGGGGTCGTCAGTTAGGCAGAGGCGATCTTCCTGGATCCACGAAGCTGATGGAAGGCGTCTGGGACGACTTCTTGGTGGATGCGAGGTCATCAGGAGCAATTAGGCGATGGAGAATGTAGTATAGAATGTATCGAGAATCTAGGTAGTAGCTGCGGTATTCACAAGGAGACGTCACATCTCCGTACAACCCGGATAGTTTACTGGTGCATATTAAATTATCGATGGTACATTACGGCGAAAATTCGTATAAACTTTTGTATATTGCAAACGCGATAGGTGGAGGCAACTACCTCGGACTTCGGACAAGTTCACTGCGACATGCCGAATAAGTTATTACCGCACATAGTTATGACCGGAAAACATCGTTAACCGATAATCTCACGTACGCGCCTCTAGGTCGAATAGATGTTGCTATTTTTCTGCTGGGGAGACTAAGTGAGGGTCGCTTTTATATACGATGACCAAATACAGGCAGGGGGAAAGACGGAAATTAAAGAAGACACGTTGACAAAGACAAAGAGAGTCAAATACATAGGACTACGCTGGTTTTTTCCATACAGAAGGAACTCGTGACACGATGTTTTTGATTTTGTTGGAACACCACGTGTGCACTCGGATAATATATTTTTAGACGGCCCTTCCTGTTTACGCGCGACTTTACAGGTATTGTCTGAATATTTGCGGAGATTTGGAAGTTATAAAAAAATGATTTTTATTTTCTATAAATCCTTGATTATTTATATCGTATTGATGGCATGTTGCACAAGGGATAAATGTTTATTTTATGAAGATTTAGTAGTTTAGGATTAAAGAATTTAAAAGACGAGTACCTTGACTGCGGCGAAATTATATACATGGCGGTCCTTGTCCGGGTTTCCTGGGATTCATCTTAAGTTATGCGAGATGGGGTGTCTAAAAAGTAAATGACGTGTGCAAACTGGTAGGGCGAGATCCGGGGAGATCAGTTGACTATATATTTATCAGTGTGCAACTGAACAAAATCTGGACAATATAGTACACATTTGTGTCGTGGATTGATGGTGGGGAGGGGGAAATACTGCGTAACGTAGGATCCTAAAGTGCAAATGTAACTGCAATAACACTGTATATCGGTTTTTTTAAATGTCGCTAGACAGACAGTGTGTCTGCCATTTTTGAAGATATACAGTGTTGTTACGGGTAAAATCACTTAGAAACGATATCCAGCGTTGTTGCAGGGGTGGTATCATTTGTAGTTAATCTATATACACTCTCATATTCTGTCTGATTGGGTATGTGCGTTAATTGGTCGAATCAAGTTGTACTGTGGTACGTAAATTATTATATTTCCAATTTGTTCTACGCGTTTTTCGATATCCCATTACTCTTTGTCATTCAGATTACCACCAGAATTGTTTTATACGAGGGTGCTTTCTCGTCAAGTGTACTACGGACCTCGAGTCGTCGTTCCCCACGATTGTCCGAGTAAACTAGAAAACTTGGTCGCCGGTAATAGCGCAGTTGTCGGCAGCTGAATTCGCCGAGCGAGGGTGGCCGTGCCGGGCCGCCTGCAGTCCGGAATTTAAACTAAAGCCTTGTGGGCAGACCTAAATGAGCCCGCGATGGTATCGGTGAATTAATTTCAAGTGCATCGGGCAGTGCGTGCAACGCATCCGACATACCTTTATCAATCCGTCTGCGAGCAGCGCCCAAGCCAGCGCGATCGTCCCTGTGCGCGTGTGGTCAGACTGCGTTCCCGATGAATGATTCCGGAGCTGAACGATGATCCTTCTGTCTGGACTGGACTCGTTGACTTTCCTCGTATGTTCGCGATTCGATTCGAGAACGTATTTGCAATAGGTACTCGCATTTATTTTATTTTAGCTAACGTTGCCCAAGATTCTGATCTAGTTATAAGGATGTGGGGTTTGTCATTGTTTAACATAGGCCCTAAATATATTTTATTTATTTATTTATACATTCGACATATATAAAACAACAAAAGTGTTTGCACCCCAAAATAAGAAAGATCTAGATTTATGGGGGTGGGTATCAACAATTATATAAAACGAGATCAAGATATACCAGATGTAAGAAATTGTTTACAACTAATAAAAAAATGTACAATACATCTATGTTAAGAAATTTATCAGATTAACACTTGGAAAAGATGTGTATATAAAGATTGTGTGGTTGATTGTACACCCGGTAGATAATATTAGATACGTATTGTTAGTCACCGTATTACTCTCCGAGCTGTGGGTGATGCAGCGCTGGATCTCCACGCAGCCTCTACTGCTGTCCATGTGGTGGATACTCCTCAGTGTCCGCCCCTCGGCAGCCACACCGCAGGGCAATCTTGGCTATTCACTGAAGCTATACAATCTTTTAGCCATTCTGCCTGTCCTCATTTTCAGGAACCTAGAAGGTCTACTGTCTTCAAATGTTTCCCTATTTTCCTTCACTACCCTGCGGTGATTCAGAGTGACGTCCGGAATTGTCGTATTCATTCCGCGAGACGTGCGACCCGGAGATTAACGCAACTCATTCATTTAGATCCTATCGATTCGGGTTTACCTTTTGAATTCATTACCTATGACATTATAATATCATTATTGTTAGGATAGGACGAGATCCAGGTTCGAATCCTGGTAGCAGAATTTTTTTTTCTAGAATTGAATTAATTAATTATTTATTAATTAATACATTTAATTTATATTTAAAATATTACAGACTTATAAACTGAACAATAAGTATTTCACAATAAGACTTTGTTATCCTTAATAATATTTTTTTAATCAGAGAAAGTAAATTGTCATTGTCGCAAACCGGCAAATAGTCGACGACGAACCGACGGTTCAGTAGATGTTTGTATTTGATCCGTGTAGGACGTCCATTGATGCGCAAATATACGTACACTAGGTATTCGTAATATTTTCAATAAAAAGTTTATTTTTTTAGTAGAAATTTTTCGACACATCGTGCCATTTCATTAAATCATAACTAAAATTAAATATCTAATAAATATATCCCAAAAAACGTTTAAAAAACCGCCACCGCCGGACGTATATTGTTTTTACCCACCGTACAATAAGGGTTAATCTCGTTTTCTTGATTTCAACGCATATGTGACTGTTTAATATTTTTTCCCGTGGTTCAAATGTCAAGTATGTTTAAAGTAGTAATATTGATTTAAAATTAAAAAACAACACTCATTTCATTTAGCAATAATAATTTATATTCTTTTATTTTTGGAGGTACGGGTTTTAAAAAGAGAACGGTTCACAAAAAAGGACAAAAAAATCCCCAACTTAACTTAATGTTAGTGTTGTATCATATTGTATCGAATCAACTACAATAAATAACATTGTCACCACAGGATCGGATATTATTCTGTCAACCCGACCCAGCACGCGAAACTACATCACGATAAGCACTGATTACAATGTTTCAAGAATATTACATTCACGAACTGCGATTTTAAAACAAGTGACCTTTATTTTTGACCCTCATTTCGTTAATTAATTAGATATCTTTATTAGTTCACATTTAGTATTTAAAAAGGCATTTGATTCCTTCCTGAAAGGCTCTATTAAATTAATAAAATAATAAACACACAATAACTATGCTCATACACAAATAATATATATAAATTGTAAAGTTTAAAATCTACATAATCCGGACTAATTGGGGACTAATACGGTCCGGATAACAAAAAATCAGTAAATTCGGAGAAAAAAAAAATTATCAAAGAATAATCTTTAATGCAATATAACTTCACACCTTAACGTTACATGTTTGTACAGAATATGTAGTTATATACCTACAAAACAATTATGGTTAAAACAAAAAAAATTTTGAATATGCAGTCAAACCAAACAAATGTTATTTTTTTTAATATCTGGCCTTATTTTAAGCTTTTGATTATGAAGACAGTTTCTCTCCAGAATGCGTAGACTAATGAAATTTTAGACTTAATTTATGATAGCACGAATATTCGCACTGTAGACACGAAAACAGTTTCTCTCCAGTATGTAAAGAATTTTCAGATTCGGTTTACATACGCACGAATACAAGTATCTATCAAGTATGTTAAAGTTTATTACTAATAAGATTTGAATTCAAAAACACGAATAATTACACTATGAACAAGAAAACAGTTTCTCCCCAGAATGCGTAAGCTGATGACTTTTTAGACTAGATTTATAATTGCACGAATAGTCGCACTGTGGACACGAAAATAATTTCTCTACAGAATGTTTAAGCTCATGAATTTTTAAATTACATACACGACTGCACGAATAATCGCACTGTGAACAAGAAAACAGTTTCTCTCCAGAATGAGTAAACTGATGACGTTTTAGCTGTGATACAAAAAAGCACGAATAATTGCACTGTGAACACAAAACCAGTTTCTCTCCAGTATGTTTAAGCATATGACTGATAAGATTTGATTTTTCAATGCTCGAAAATTTACACTGTGAACACGAAAATCGTTTCGTGCAAGAATGCTTAAGCTGGTGAGTTTTCAAACTTGATTTACGATTGCAAGAATAGTCGCACTGTGGACACTTAAACAGTTTTTCTCCAGTATGTTTAAGCTTATGAATTTTTAGATTTGATATACGAACACAAGAATATTCGCACAGTGAACACGAAAACGGTTTCTCTTCAGAATGCGTATACTGATGAGTTTTTAGACTTGATTTATTATTGCACGAGTAGTCGCAGTGTGGACACGAAAACAGTTTCATTCCAGAATGCGTCAGCTGATGACATTTTAGATTTGATTTATGATTGCACAAGTAGTCGCACTGTTGACACGAAAACAGTTTCTCTCCAGAATGCGTACGCAGATGACTTTTTAGATTTGATTTATAATAGCACGAATAGTCGCACTGTGAACACGAAAAAAGTTTCTCTCCAGAATGTTTCAGCACATGATTTTTAAGAGAAGATTTTTTAATACACGAATAATTACACTGTGAACACGAAAATACTTTCTCTCTTGAATGCGTAAGCAGATGACTTTTTAGACCTGATTTATAATTGCACGAATAGTCGCACTGTGAACAAAAAAACAATTTCCCTCCAGAATGCCGAAGCTGGTGACTTTTAAGATTTGATACATTATTGCACAAATAACTGCACTGTGTACACGAAAACAGTTTTTCTATAGAATGTATTAACACGTGTTTTCTTAAGTAATCTTTCCGATTGCACATATACGTACAATGTGCACACGAAAAGAATTTCTCTCCAGAATGTGTAAGCTGATGTCTGTTTAGTCCATATTTCTGCGAGCAAGAAAAGTCGCACTGTGGACAAGAAAACAGTTTCTCTCCAGAATGCGTAAGCTGATGACATTTTAGACTTGATTTTTGATTGCCCGAATAGTCACACTGTGAACACGAAAACAGTTTCTCTCCAAAATGCCTAAGCTGATGACTTTTTAGATTAGATTTATGATAGCTCGAATAGTCGCACTGTGTACACGAAAACAGTTTCTCTCCAGAATGCGTAAGCTGATGACGTTTTAGATTTGAATTATGATTGCTCGAATAGTCGCACTGTGAACACGAAAACAGTTTCTCTTCAGAATGCGTAAGCTGATGACTTTTTAGACTTGATTTACGATTGCACGAATAGTCGCACTGTGAACACGAAAACACTTTCCTTCCAGAACGCGTACCCTGATGACGTTTACGAATTGATTTATTATTGCACATGTTCTCCCCAGGATGTATTAACGCATGAACTCTTAAGGAGGCTTCCCGATTGCACGAGTACGGGCACTGCGCGCATGAATACTCTTTCTTACCAACGTCAGTCATCGGGCGCCCACTTGAGGGTCTTATGCCGGAGAATGCGGACTCCAGTGCTGCCTGCTCTCCAAGGCCGGGCGGACGTCCAGGAGGGTCTGCCGAAATAAGATCATATATTTTTAAAAGATCTACAATATAAATAAATTGTTTGTGTGAATTGAATATTTTATTATACGCTTAATAGTATCTCAAATCTGGAAACAATGGCAGATTACACATACCTATTGCAAGATTAGAACGAATACAAAAAAGGTTTCTTCGACATCGTAATATTAAATCTAACTTATTTAACTTATATTTAGATACAGCGACCATAATATGATAAATTATCTGATAACAGTTATCAGCCTCCAAATATATGTGATTCTAACTATTCGAATATCGAAAGGAAGGAATAATTTACTTCGGATGCTAAATACAGAAATGTTTCAAATATCTCTCCAAAAATGTAAGATTCGCGATTAATAACCTGCAGAACTCGAACTCTTCGTGGAGATAAAGAGGAGTCAGTATTCTCTCGATAACTTTAGATATGTTTATATTACTTCATATCTCACACCCCGCGTGCAAGTTTTTTTTTTTTCATTATTTTGTATATAACTTCTTGTTTGTCGGCTCGAGTATTTATGAAAGCTAAATACTAAAGAACAATAGAAAGCCGACTCCATCGTTGACAAAATAATGTCATCATTGATAACCCTAGAATAACGAAGAACACCTGCTGACCAAATACTTTACTTTAAACTACTACAAGGTCTTTTCACATACGTCTAGATCCACCAGGCAGTGCGTATTCTTTCACATTCCTAGAAGTAGAACATCTTACACACAAAACTTGTTTATTCACCGTTCGTGCAAATACCATAATGAGAAGTTATTAGAAATTGAATCTTTTAATATTGGCCTTATACACTGAAATATATTTTTAATGGAATACTGTATTATCAAGTCTAACTCATTACTCTACCTACAAACGCATGTTGTTCTAGCTTTATCACAAAATTTCCACCCTTCACACCCTTTCTCCGGACAGTTTTTATTTTCTGCTGTTATTATTCTTATATACTAAACTAGGATATTACCTTAAAGTATGTACTTCACTACTGTGCTAGAGCATATCTGTGGTTTTATACTAATAAACTCCTTTAATAATATATTTATTTTTTTAAATACTCACATGCGGGAATGTGGTTGACATCATTATCGAATATAAGGTGCTAATTCACAGTACAAAAAACCAAAACGGAGGAATGTTGAGCTCGGATTGAAATGTTGTCACCACACAACATTATTTGAGTCTACCATAAAAGACCAGCTGTATTATAGTTAAAATTACTAGAATTATTATACCGTATTACTATATGAAATACAAAAAAATGCAATATATTTATTTAAAACTGGTAGATCAGAACTGATTTGAGACCAACACGAGTTGCACGGCCGTACACTATTATCAGTTCATTAATGTTTTAGTATAATGAAAGCCATTTAGTATCTTATTATAGATAGAATCAACTGCTCACCAGCTCCCTGGTTGGCCCTCTTGGAGTACTCCGAACACTCCAGCTTGATGTCAGGGTTCCATATGTCTAAATCCGTGTAGAGCGCTCCCTCGCCGCTCTCGGCTGCGGGCCCCTCCCCCGGGTGCACAACCCCAACATTGCCTTTGCTAGAAACTATTTCTGAAATTGGAAACAATATAGTTTAGTGCCCTGATTACATAAATGAAGTCAAATTAAAGAGCATACTATTATTAAGAAAGTTATAACCTTTTAAAATTTTTGCTTTTTTCGGGTACATTAGATATTTAAGGACATAGAAAATAGATGTTCCATCGCACGTTGCCCATAGGATAGAGAGAAATATGTTAATACGTGAATCATAGACGATAAAGTTTTTTTTACAAAACTGTTTAACTAATGCAAAAAGTCATCATAATCAAAGATCCTAACCTAACCTAAAAATAGAAATGTGATAATAATAATAAAATAACCAAAACTAATCTTAATTTAGTTTAGAAATGTCATAATAAAATAATCTTAACCAACATAACCTAAATGAAATTGTGATAAGATAAAGTATTCGGGAATTTAATGCCAATATAAAGAAAAAACTAAAATATATTTGGAAAATCACAGAAATATGAATGGTTCGTGCATTCGATTTCTCTTGTATTTTTTTATGTACGGTAATCATAATTTGGTGCTATATATGGATAGAACCAGCTGAAACATTTATTTTCTATGGCATTAAAAGTCTAATGTATAGTGAAAAAGCAAATTTTAAAGTGTAATAGAGCCTTAATTTGACTTCATTTATGTTATCAGGGAAATAATTTTATCAACATCAGGACAATAGATGATATTGTAAAGTTTAGCTCCTCCCGGGCTCGATTCCATGTCACCTCGGAGTGGCGACCAAATTTCGCCCAATTCAAATATAGCTAAATTCACAGAATATTTTTATCAAAATAATGGCAACTATCGAAAAAAGACTAGCGTACGTTATCTATGATTTAAAAGCCATAGAAGATACACAGATTATTATCTGTCAAACTAGGAACATTAGCGCAAAAAAGAAAATAGAGATTATACAGAAATATTAGAGAAGTTTTCTCAGGGCGCATCGCTTCATTCACTCAACTGCCGCATGAAGTGCGCGGGCTTCACGTCATTAATATTAGTGACGAATGAAGCAACTCCTCACCAGCGCGCTGGTCGTTCCTCCTGCAGTTCTCCGAGCACTCCTTGACGTCGGGGAGTGATATGTCTATGTTAGTGTAGGACGCTCCACCGCCTTCGCCCTCATCGCCGCTCTCGGCTGGAGACCCTGGCTCGGGCTTCACGGCGGCAAGACCAACTGAGTTAGCATGGTCCATGCTTCTGATATCACGGTGAACTAATGGCGTTTCTAAAATGGTTGATAACCATAGACAAAAGCGATCCATAAACAAATTATCATAATTAATTTTTCGTTATGTTCTTGGTATTGCGGCTTAATTAAACAGAAATAGGAGAAGAACAAAGTAATATATAACTGGGTTGCAGTATTAATGAAAGATGGGACACTTCGGTTGAAATCTAACGATGCATTGAGCACGCTTGTGAATTCTTTATCCGCGTGTACTGCATTCAATAACTCACCCTTAGATTACGTATGCGATTATTCAGATACTATATGTTCTTAATAGTGATGAGAAAAAATGCTACATTTTACTCACAGGTGTGATTGTGATTAGTATTCGATCAGTGATTGAAAACTGTGACTGTGATAACAGTTTCAGTACTAATGCGCACGATATAAATAAAAAACATAATAACACAAATTTATTTGGGTAAAAAACTAATTCTAGCAAAAATAATTAAAATATATATAAATTGTAATATGTTCACAAAGAGAAAGAATACACTTAATAAAATGTGAGTTTATTTTTGGGTCAAATTCTCAGCGTTTTAGATCAAGTGCGTAAAATATTTTGGCAGAATCTATTTGATTAATGTCATTCCTTCGTTAATATTTTCATTTCAAATTTGCAGGTGCTGAATCTAGGTTCACAACAAAATATAAATATTATAAAAAAATGAATCACGATAAACTCAAATATTAAATCACTGATTGTGAGTGTGACTCAAAGATATCAGTGATTGACTCGTGGTTCATCACTAGTTCTTGATATCATATTATAAAATAGAAGCATGAATACTTATTGAAGATAAGATAAGGCGACTTGAAACATTTGAAATGTGCAAAACGAATGCTTAAAATAAGCTGCAAGAATATAGTAACGAATGAAGATGTCATGTCTCGAATGAATAACGAATAAAAAGTACATATTTAAAACAATATAAAACCTAATATTTTTGTATCTCGGATGTAATGATACAGCAGAAGAAGTGCGAGATGCGGCTCTTTACAATTCAAGAGAATATTGTTGAAAGTTTGAAAAAAAATGAACGTAAGATAATTGTTTGGCCAATCCACAGTGGAGTAGTAAACATAATGATGATAGCCAACGTCCGTTGAACCGTCCGTTGACCGTCGTGTTTACCCAGTTTTGGCGTAATTAAACACATTTGTTATTAAGTGGTGGCTGAGAGGATGGAGAAGAGTATGTTTAGCGAAGAGTCGCGCGGCGGTATAGCGCTCACCCAGATAATATCTCTGTGCGAAACATCACTCTGTACAAATATTAATTTAAATAAATAAAGGCAGAATCTGAACTGAAAGGATAATGAATGGCTTTTTGCTGGTAGCCATGTCGTGTTGCATTGCCGCAATACTGTACTGCAGCAAGGCGTCGTTGCTTTGTAGAGTGAAAATGCCAACCTGGCGGTGAATGAGTAGGTCATGTATTTTATTTTTATTAGGAAAACCTACAGTTAATCGATATAAACAAAAATCATAATAAAACTGTAATAATAATTTAACTAATTACACGCTTTCTTTGACAATATACTTTATACGTTTCTATATATATATATATGTTTCTGTATTTTTTTAGATATTCGTTATACGGATATTTCCTTGTTTGCAGGAATTTGTTGTTTTTAACAAAAGTTGTTGCCGTAAATACTTCGATAGCTAGTTCTGGGTTTTCTATTCTACAGAAATTCAATCTATTCAAATTCAAATTACACAAACCCTTGTGAACCTGTGCTGGTAGACGCCGACGTCGCTATCCTTGTAGTCTGATGGTCCTTAAATATGCTGGTCAGCCACCGAAAACCTTCACACAACCGATAATCCGAAATTATATATACTAAATGTTTTTATTATCGCCGCCGTACAAAGTCAGTCCGAATCACAATAACTCTCTTCACAGAAGCAGCTTCGCTTTTGTTTTCTGTTTTTAAATCCACACAAAAAGAACACACATATTCAAAATTTTATATCAGGCCTACTCTAACTCTTCACCAGTACCGAGTCGTCAGTCCAAATTTCCCTACCTGGAACGTAGAACGAGGATGGAACGGCAGAGCTCCTTACAGATCATTACTTGTGTATGGAGTGAGGGAATGTCATTTTTAAACTAAGTATACGTATCATTAGAGATGATTAAGATTTGAAAGAAAATGTGGAAATTATAATCGTCAAGCTTTCAATTTTTGATTAAAATATTTATAAAAAATACAAAAATAAACAAGTTTTTATTGATTCGAACCAGTTAAATATTACACAGAAATATTAAATAATTAAAAAACAAGATATTTGATTACACAAATATTGAAGTCCAATGTTAGCAAACAATCAGCGTTCCATTAAGACACCCATAAAAACAAGGTTTTCATCAGATGTGTATGTACTATCATGTCATTTTATGGCCAATATTATTCAAATTAATATGTATGATGACTGTTTAGAATCGAATTGTGAATGCACATATAAATGCAATGTGAACACGAAAACAGTTTCTCACCAGTACATGAAATTTTAAGTAAACTTTCCGATGGCTAGTGTAGGAGTACTTCGCACGCGAAAAGATTTTCTCTCCAAATTACGCATCAAAAACTTGATGTATTATTGCTTAGTGAACACGAAAAAAGTGTCTACTCAGTATGTTTAAGCTCATGACTTTTAAGATTTGATTTATTATTACAAGAATAGCTGCACTGTGAACAAGAAAACAGTTTCTCTCCAGTATGTTTAAGTTCATGAATTTTTAAATTTGATTTATAAAAACACGAATAATTGCACTGTGAACATGAGAATAGTTTCTCTCCAGTATGTTTAAGTTCATGACTTTTTAGATTTGATTTGTTATTGCACCAAAAATTGCACTGTGAACATGAAAACGGTTTCTCTCCAGTATGTTTTGTGTGGTGACTTTTAAGACTTGATTTACTATTGCACGAATAATTGCACTGTGAACACGAAAACAGTTTATCTCCAGTATGTTTAAGCTCATGACTTTTTAGATTTGATTTATAATAACACGAATAATTGCACAGTGAACAAGAAAACAGTTTCTTTCCAGAATGTATAAGCTCGTGACTTTTTATATTTGATTTATTATTGCACGAATAAGTGCACTGTGAACACGAAAACAGTTTCTCTCCGGTATGAGTAAGCCGATGAAGTTTTAGATTTGCTATATAATTGCACGAATAGTTGCACTGTAAACAAGAATATAGTTTCTCTCCTGAATGCGTCAGTTTATGATTTATTAGACTTGATTTGTGATTGCCCGAATAATCGCATTGTGAACACGAAAATAGTTTCTTTCCATTGTGTATTAACATGTGAACTTTCAGGTTAGTTTTCAGTTTGCACGTGTACGAGCACTGCGCACACGAAAAGAGTTTCTGTCCAGAATGTTTAAGCTCATGACTTTTCAGATATGATTTATTGTTACACGAATAATTGCACTGTGAACACGAAAACGATTTCTCTCCAGTATGTTTAAGCTCGTGAGTTTTTAGACTTGATTTATGAATGCACGAATAATTGCATTGTGAACATGAAAAACTTTTCTCTCCGGTATGCCTAAACTGATGACTTTTTAGATTTGATTTACTATTGCATGAATAACTGCACTGGGAACACGTAAACAGCTTAACCCCAGTATGTTTTCGCACATGACTTTTTAGATATGATTTACGAATGCACGAATAATTGCACTGTGAACAGGAAAACGGTTTTTCACCAGTATGTTTTAACATGTGATATCTCAAATTAGCTTTCCGATTGCACTTGTACGAGCACTGGGCACACGAAAAGAGTTTGACTACACTATGTGTAAGTTGATGTTTTTTTAGATTTGACTTAAGAATACATGAATAATTACACTGTGAACAAGAAAACATTTTCTCTCTAGAATGTGTAAGCTCGTGAGTTTTTAGATTTTTTTTATGATAGCATGAATAATTGCAATGTGAACACGAAAACAGTTTCTCCAAGGAAACGGACTCCAGTGTTGGCTGCACCCCGGGGCCAGGCGGAGGGTCGGGCGGGTCTGTCGAAATAGAATCTTGTATTCTTAAAAAATCTGCAATATAAATAGATTAATTGTTAGAATTAAAACATTGTATTATAGGTGAAGGACCTAATACCTAGTAGGGCATCTAAAAAATCCTCTAAGAAGCCTCCATATTACAATTTGTAAAATAATACTTAAATTTGTAAATGGTACCTTGTAACACCATATTACATCCACATAATCCAAGCAGTAAATTCTTACAGGCAGCAATTTTGTAAAATAGTGTTTGTGTTTTAGCCAAATCTTCTCCAAATATTGAGAAATAATGTAATGATAACCAATTTTCTATTATTTTTATATTTTTAATCAGTGTATTATGGAGTAATTTGTATTTACGTAATTATTTGCTTCTTAAATTAAGCCTTTTCGGTAACAACATCTTAAATACATGTTTTAATTTCGAGATTATGGTAGTGCCATATATTGGTTCTCAAAAAATTTGGAAATTACACTACCTGGTACTCCTGTCACTATTTTACTGTTTTACTACGATATTCACCGATAATTAGTCTGTATATTACAACATAATAAACATAAGACACAATAAACTAATTGCGTCTTATATTTATTATGTTGTAATATATTCACCTCTGTTAGAAAAAAAATATGAATGTCATCTAATAAATTAATTAATTATTTAATTATGAATACTATATAACTCGTTGTGACATTTCAAATAAACGCACGAAGACCGAGGGGGCCATCTACCGATGCGAGTAGGCGCGGCCGGTGGAGAGAGGTCGGGGGAAAGTAGCAGGGGACTTCATGCCGGGGCGGCGTCTCGCCAGGCAGTAATGGCGTTAATAAATAACAAACACAAATCTTGGACGATGGTGGTGGATTCAAGGGGTCGAAGCGATACCCGCGCGTGACTGTTCCTTGCGGGGCCTGGCGTGGAGACTGCCTGTAAGCGATGGCAGACGGATGGGCTCAACGTACTCCACAGTGACCGGATGGCATAGGGGTGACCTTCGGGAGGAAGAGTTCACTTCTGGAACGGGGCGTGGCAAACTGGGCAGTGATCGGTGACACGGTGTGTCCCCACTAGGAGAAGAGCGTGACGTGAAGAAAGAAGATTTCAAAGACAATAAACGTGCTTACAGTGTCGGGCTTTGTGTATTTAAGTGTGAATAAATGGTTCTGAGTGCATTAAGTGTTTTCCATTGTTCAGACCTCCCCCATCCATCTGAGACAGGCATTCCGACAACAATGGTTATTAACCCACAGACTAAGTCTAGCTGGTGGCGTGGTGCGCTGGCATTCCATCCTCTGGTGACAGCGCACGACGTAACATCGTATATTATATTTGTATTTAAATCAACAGTTGTTCTTACTAAAAAAAATAATCAAATTAATAGTTCTTTGAGGGACTACAGACTGGTAATGAAAAGGAAACAACTGCTCACCGGCACGCTGGTCGGTTCTCTTGGAGTACTCCGAGCACTCCTGCTTTATGTCAGGGTGCCATATGTCTATATCCGTGTAGGGCGCTCCCTCGCCGCTCTCGGCTGCAGACCCCTCCCCTGGCTGCACACCCCCAACATTATCATTACTGGAACCTATTTCTGAAATCAGAAACAATAATCCGATATACCAGAGCAGGAGAGCTGCCTGACACCCGGGCTACTCTAGCATTGGATTATCACGTAATTCTCTTCTGTAAAGTAAAGTAAATTAAACAGTCGCCCATTGCAAACAGCAAATTCGCAGAATTTTCATATCTAAATGTTGGCACAAGGCAAAAAAGATTATCGTACGTTATCTGTGATTTATAAGCCATAGAAGATATACAGGTAGACCTGTCAAACAAAATACTATCAACGCATAAAAATTGAGGTTAAGTAATATTAGATAACCAGTCCCACCCTCTCAAGGTGCACTGCTTCATCCACTTGACTGTCATGTAATACTTATGAAGAATGGAGCAACTCCTCACCGACGCGCTGGTCGGCCCTCCTGGAGTACTCCGAGCACTCCTGCTTGACGTCGGGGAGCGATATGTCTATATCAGTGTAGGGCGCTCCACCTCCTTCTCCCTCATCGCCGCTCTCGGCTGGAGACCCTGGTTCGGTCTTCACGGCAGCACCATCTAGGGCAGCACGGTGCATGTTTCGAATACCTTGCAACTTGGGCAAATGGCGATTATAAAATGACGGCTAACCATAGACAAAAGCTGGCCGTAGACATATTATCATAATTAATTTTTCGGTAGGTCCTTGGTACACCTCCGATAGACATCAGATGTAGGTACGAGATCTTCCATCTCATAATGCAGGACTGCTTAAGTCGGGAGGTAGATACAGCAGAACATCATAGACGAAGAACTTCAAACAATGGACTGGTCAATCAATTGTAGAATTTTTCTGAGCCGCAGTACACAAAAAGACGATGGCTAATGTCCATTGAACTGATAGGGCAAAATAAGAATACGGGGAAAGTACAAGTTAAAATTAATATAAAAGTATAACAAACTGTGAATTTTCACATTCAGTTTATGGCGGAGACTAGTAAATCACCACCTTCAATCAACTGCTTGACGTTCAACAATGACTATGTCCTCACAAATTAACTCAAAGACTATTTCTATACCAGAACAGCCAATTTTTATATAAAAAACACCATCAAATTGGTTGAAAGATGGGATGATGCATAACGAACTAGTTACACGCTACTTACCCATCCGACGCAAACACGACAGTCGCCACGTTCGCCGACGATACAGCAGTCCTGACTATCTCTCAAAGCGCGACAGTAGCGAATAGACGCGTACAAAGTTACCGCCAGCCTTTTCTAGCACAAGAAAGCCAAACACGAACCCAGTATAAGGATTTATTTATTTATTAGATGTCATACATATTTTTGTTCCAACAGAGGTGTCATGTTATGTGTTGCCTTGTACATCGTCCAGCACAATGTAGCACGTACAGAAGTGATGTTATATGAGAGAATTTATAATACATAGATAGAGGCGAATATATTATACATGATAAACATAAGACATAATTAATACTCGTAGTTTATTGTGTGGGGTGGAGCAGACTTCACCTCTGATATATACAGCGTTGTCCTGGCTACTTTGCAACACTGAAGTCTGTGTTAAAGTAGCCAGTTTTTTTTCGTGCTGTTGTGGTGTTATTTAAATCATCGACAGGAATGAAAAGATAATTAAAAATATGTATAAAAAAGTAAAAATAAAATAAAAATATATGTAGTGGGAGTGTTGTAGGACTAGTGAATTATTAGTGAAGGTATTGTATAAATTATATCAGAATGTTGGATAGGCATGCTTCTGATTCATCTCTACTCGATTGGATCATATATTGGGTCCATATTTGTGTAATCTTATTGGAATTAAACGTCAGGCGATGTTGGGCGAAAACATTTCCTGGACCAAGATCACCAAGTACCTCGGTATGATCTTGGACTCCGAATCCACGTGGAGCCATCGCGTACAGAGTAAAATCGATGTCACTATCAGCTCTTTGCCCAATAATGAGCAGAAACAGTAAACTGGCCATTGATAACAAGGTTATTCTCAGGTCTACTCTCACCTATGGAGCCCCCGTCTGAGGTTACACTTACAAAAGTCACATAAAAAGACTCTAAACTTTACAAAGTAAAGCCATGGGGTGCGTCTAGCTGGTCGAGAGTTATATTCATCAACACACTTAACACTAACCGGAAATCGTTCACAAAAAATACGCAAATATTTATTTTATTAGAAGATGTAATGAGATATAATACATTTTTAAACATAATCAGTAATTATAATAATTTATAATAAATTTTAATTATTCTAATTACGAAGGTGAGATTATTAAAGAGTTCGACGCCTTGATGAACATAGTGATTTTGGGTTGTATACAATCCTTGAAACCGGAAGAGTACAATGATCCACTACCGCTGGACCCATCGCGCTATCGATTTCATAAGGTTTTTTTGTACATACAACATGAAGAATTTCAGATTATATTTGATTTAAAATTCTGTCATTCCATTTCCGCCAGGGCTCCCTCGAGATCCCATGGAGAGTCTTAGAGTTCTCGCTATTTCGATCTCGTATGTCGATGGTGGTGCCAATAGGCTTATTGATAATGTCATTTTCTTGTCTGTCAACCCCATTTTCTGTGCAGACTACATACATCGTACATACGTGTACATAGTTCTTGTTCATTATTCGCCATTAGTACTGCATCATCGGCGTACAATAAACACAGCGTACATGATGACGAATGAAAGAAGTTAATTTAACTGCACTTGTTTAGTACAAATAATAATGACCTCTCCATTCTGGCGTCAAATACAATATAATTATAATGGATGCGGAACAATAATAAACACCAGAAAATAATCCACTCAATTTCTGAGCCAAGCCTCTAGAGTACGAAGTAATGCAAGCCTTCACGATAAGAATAATCATACCTCAATGGTGTAAAGCGTGAACTTTGAAGTAAGCTTTCTGATTGCACGTGTAGGAGCACTGCGCACACGAAAAGTGTTTCTTTGCAGAATGCGTTAGCTCGTGCTTTTTTAGAGTTAGTTTACGAATGCAAGAATATTTACACTGTGAACAAAAGAGTTTCTCCCCGGTATGTATTAACACGTGGACTTTTAGGTCAGCTATCTCATTGCACGTGTACAAGCACTGCACACATGAATACGCTTTCTTACCAGCGGAAGGAAGCCGGCACCCACTTGAGGGTGTTATGGCGGAGATAACGGACCCCAGCGCTGGCTGCGCTCCAGTGCCGGTGGGAGAGCCAGATGGGAGATCTACAAAGTAAATAAATCGAGTATAAGGTGCAAATTCACAGAACTCAAATACAAAACGAAGGAACGTCGAGCTCTTATTGAAATGTTATCACCGCAAAACCTTATATGACAGTCTACCATATAAGACTAGCTGCAAACAAAACTGTAATTATGAACATTACAGGTCTTTATGACCTTCAGTCCCTGATTAAAAAATAAATATTCAATACTAATCACAAGAATTATTTTTGATCTGGTATCCCCATTTAACATTTTACAACATTTAATTATAAATAATTAATCAACTTTCATGTACCTGACAGAAACACCAGAAATATTTTACTATATTACTGTAACAATACTGGGACGATTGCTCAGTTTAATTCTCAACTTAACAGAATTCAAAGTTCGATAACGTGCACGAAGGTATTGCCGCTATAAGGATACAACATTACCAAAATACAAATTACAACTGGCAGATCAAAAGCAGTAATTTGAGACAAACACAAACTCATAGTGTTATTTTTTCAAAAATATTTTAGTATAATGTAAGGCATTTACTTTTTTTTTCTCCTTATCTTTGTTTTAATTTTATTATTGACGATTGGAAAAAGCGCTGGTAAAAATGAATTATATCTAATGGAGAATACTTCAAAGGGGAGAATATTAATGAATAAATAAAGATTTTTTTTTTAATTCCGCGTATTTTTTTATCAAACTGAACTGCTCACCAGTGAGCTGGTCGGCCCTCTTAGAGTACTCCAAGCACTCCTGCTTGATATCTATATCCGTGCAGGAGGCTCCCTCGCCGCTCTCGGCTGCAGACCCTTCCCCTGGCTGCACACCGCCTACATTATCAATGCTGGAACCTATTTCTGAAATCAGAAACAATAATCCGATATACCAGAGCTAGAGAACTGCCTGTCCCCTGGGCTCGGCTCCATGTCGCCTCGGGGTGGCGACCAAGCATCAGCCCTTCCAGCACTGACATTCCGCGTAATAAGCAAATATTTCGCATATTTAAAAAATAACTAATTCACGAAATATCTTTATCCAAATGATATACATAATTTAAAAGACAGACTAAACTCACAGTCGAACGATTCGATCATGCGAGACAATAATTATTCTAGAAAAGTCTATAGTTTACGCAACCAAACAAGTTTTTAAAGTCGTTCCTGTTTTAAATATATCTTCAATAAAATGTATCTAATCGATTGTTGCTAAATGTACTTACTTACTTATCATCACGCCGTTTCCACGCGGGGGTAGGCAGAGAGGATAGAGCGCCACACTCTTCTGTCTAGACAAACAATTCTCGCCTCATCCACATTCATACATCTTCTCATACAAGCTCGCCGATTATTGATGCTTCTAACAGAACCATCCTCCATTATCTGGTTTACCTGGTCGTGCCAAGTCTTCCGCGGACGTGCTCTGTTTTTGGTGCCATCAATACTTGCGTCATATATCTTTCTTATCATTGTCTCCTAATTCATCCGTTCCATATGACCAAACCACCTAAGTGATCCTTTCTTAATCTTACTCACTATACTAACATCAGCTTTACATTCTTTCCTTATTTCTTCATTCTATACTCTGTCATAAATAGATGTGCCACAAATACGTCTAAGTGATCTCATTTCCACTGCATTCAGTCTACTTTTGATCCTCTTCAGCCAGCTCCAGGCCTCACTTCCATACATCAGTGTCGGTACCAGGACTCTATTGTGCACCGCTAGTCTTGCCTCGGTTGACAAATTCCCGTTAGATATAATTCCATTCAAAGCGCCATTCACTTTATTCCCCCCATTTAACCCTCCTTTCCGTTTCTATCGAACATACTTTCCAAATACACAAACTCATCTACTTGTTCCAAACATTCATCACCTCCAAGTATTTAGCTTTCCTCCTTCTCGAATACCATCACTTATCATGAGGTCGCTTTCCTTGCACACATCCATCGTACACTGCACTCCCTAGACTGTGTAGTTCTTATTCATTATTCGCCATTAGTACTGCATCATCGGCGTACAATAAACAGCATACAATCAAGTCACCCATTGAATGTATATATATATAATATATATATCTCATTGGTATTGTAACCCAAGGGAATCAAATGCTTACCAGTGCACTGGTTGGCCCTCCAGGAGTCCTCCAAGCACTCCTGCTTAATGTCAGGGTGCCATATGTCTACATCCGTGTAGGGCGCTCCCTCGCCGCTCTCGGCTGCACACCCCTCCCCTAGCTGCACACCGCCAACAATACCATTGCTGGAACCTATTTCTGAAATCAGAAACAATAATTCGATATACCAAACCCAGAGAGCAGCCTGTCTCCCGGGCCCGGCTCCATGTCACCTCGGGGTGGCGACCGGGGGTACTGCTCTTCCAGTACACAATTCTTTTCGCCTATTTCAAAGAAAGCCAATTCATAGTATATTTTTATCTAAATGTTGGCACCCATGCCAGGAAGAAAGCGTACGTTGTCTATGATTTAAAAGCCATAGAAGATACACATATTAATACTGTCAAACTAGTACATCAGCAGAATAAAATTTGAGGTTGTAAAATATTAAAGAATCTCTCTCAAGGCTCACTGACATCATACATTCATACTCATAAAGAATGGAACAACTCCTCACCAGTACGTTGGTCGGCCCTCCTGGAGTGCTCCAAGCACTTCTGCTTAATGTCGGGGTACCAAATGTCTATATCAGCATAGGGCGCTCCCTCGCCGCTCACTTCTGCAGACCCTGGCTCAGGCTTGATATCAGGAGCATCTGGGTCAGCACGGTCCATGCTTCTAGTAGCTTGCAACGAGACGCGGTAAGCGACTATCGTGTGGCGGCTCACCATAGACAAGAGCTAGCCATAAACAAATTATCATAATTAATTCTCAGGTAGGTCCTACGTGTAAGGACTGTCAGGGCAACATGTAACGAATGTCATTCTAAATATTTATTTGTTGATAAAATGTTTGCTTTGATTAAATCTGTCACCAATCAAATGTTCAAATGAGAAATGTTCCCCATCATGTGGAGAGACCCAAGGAGATCTTACCTTCAACTTCCCACCTACAGCGCGGTTGTAAGTCATTCTCCATCCTTTATTTTATCCTTTCGTTTCAAATTTCATTTTTTACTTGCACAAACAAACATAGCTTAATTTTCGGGAAAATACAATGCTAACCTTGACTAACTAAAGGACTGTCTTGAGAGTTGTCAGGGGCGCGTCGGCTACGTTTGAAGAGATTGAATTGAAAATCAGTTCAAAGCGCTGCGACAAACAATTCGGTATCGATGTGGATAATGCGAAATGGGAAATCGTTGTAATTTGGTACAATCGCGGCAGCCAATATATATTTGCCACTTTTATCGTGGTATATTTTTCTGAGCGGCTGAGCAACAGAGGCGATCGTAAATTTGCTGGCGATATTATTGCCTATGTTCAATGGGCAATATGATAATTTCACAACTCCTTTTGGGTGGCCGTACACGAGAATATCAAATTACAATCAGTGCAAAATATACATTACCTATTTAAAGACCTCAGTAGGGGGGAGAGGCGGCACGTATTGTTAAGTTTTTTCAGGTTTCGGGGCTAAATTACTCTATTTCACGCACGGGACACTCAGCAAAGATATTATTGTTAAGAAGCCGCGGTCGTCGCGAAATCACACAACATTTGCACGAGGATAGTGACGATCTGCGCTCCCGACTGAAGACGGCGATATGCATGCAGACGGGCATCTACGGCACACACAAACAAAAAACACTACGATCACACAAAACACAGTGCTGGTGCACTGGAGTTGAAAGGGTTCACACCGCGAACGGTATCGCGATGTCGAGATCGAACACAATATCGCTCAAGTTGACGTCTGTTGGCGTCAAGGTCACATTTCACACTCTTGGGCAAGCGTTAGGATAAGTCATGGGTAAGAATTTCGGACGCGGATATGCGACAACAATAATTTTCGTGCCCCATTACAAACGCGCTAAAGTGTGTTTAGCAAATACGGAAAATTTATATATTTTAAATAAAAGCATGCCTCAATCAACCCATCACCTGACTATTCATTAATTCAAATTAACTACATCCTCTCACATCTGGTCTTATCCTCATTGGAGAATTCCTCCACGCAGGGTCTGGCGACGGTGCGCGGAACATCTCGCTGAACCGACTATTCAGATGCCACAGGCAGCAGCAATTAATTCAACAGTTTTGGTCTCCAAACGCAGTAGTCATATATACCCACCTATCCCCGGGTATGATTCGAAAGGACAACACTCCATCGGTGATGTGGATATTGGGTCGCGTACTAGATCTAGATCCGGGGAAATAAGGTATCACCACAGTCGTCACAACAGAGATGTCTCGTGAAGTGCACATCAAGCCTTGTTTTGATTCGCCCATTCACATTTAAAGCGTTACTTTTCTGTCAAGGGGCGGTGCCAGACTATTTTCAAGCGGTTGGTCACCGGAAGGGAGAAGCGGCCGATCTTCATTGGAAAATCGCCACGCTTCATCATAGAGGATACAAGAAGACAATTGGATTCTTTGTTAAGACTTATAAATGTACGAAAATTCATAAATGATGACAATCATATCAAAAAATGATTTTATGTGCTACGATTGATAATCTCATTAATTAATTAATTTAATTAGGTAAACAGTTATTGCAATTCTATTATTGTACACTTGCATAAATAAGAATATAGGTATATGTAATATTTACACGTTTTATACTTCGATGTGTAGGCCTGGTATTATATTATATTTATGTAAATTAAAAATAGGAATAAAAGTGAAACTGCTTCTGTTAAGAGACATTTTCGGAGTCGGTCATATATTTTACGACGGTGATGTATGAAAACATTTTGTATTGTATTTTTTGGATTATCGGTTGTGTACAGTTACGGAGGATGGCCAGCCGGGTTTTCAGAAGATTCAAGACAGCCGGGATAGCGACCGTCGGCAGACGATCGGTTGGTGTATTTTCATTTACATAGGTTTAATGAACATTGTTTAAAGAAATGCCTTCGATAGCTGGTTCCCAGGTTTCTGATTAACAATAAGTTAGTACAGTTCATATGATATATGAACTGCACTAACCTTTTTCATTTTGCTAACTTTCTGGTCCGATGTTGTTGTTCTTTTAGTTGGGTTGTCTTCTACACTGGTGGTTTATTTGAAACGCTGGACTGGTCGAAGCACGGGATGTAAAAAAAGGACGCCTGTCGGTTACCGTCTTCTTAACTTTCCGAAAAAAGGGCGGAAATACTCACACACACACACATGTACATTATTATAAACCAAGGAACCCAGCGAATATATTCAACAAACCATTTAAAAAACCAAGGACTAGCTATCGAAGGAAATTACGATAATACGCAATTTTTAGTGTTTCTGTATGTGCATATTATGAAATTATTGAAGTGATCTCCCATTTTCAGATAGCTTACTTTGCATCGCAATCTCAAGCATTATTTTTCTTCATTTAATTATTGTTGTAGTTATTAGTTTTTTTCTAGGTTCGCAATGCACGCAGATCAATATGACATCTAAGATGTTTTGATTTGCACGTCGCTCTATATTTCAGATAATATTAGGTGTACCCAAAAAAAAGGCCGCATTTTACGTGAATACCTTTGACGGTCAGTTGTAACTTGTTTGTCGTCTGGATCTCACGGATTTCTTTCCGTGGGGTTTGATCAACATCTGAAGAGTACCGTGAAATGCTCCAACATAGCCCGCTTTTTTCATAAAACTTGATATTTCTCGAAAATATATTAAGGAAGGATATATTTTTTTAATGACAAGAGACAGTAACATGATCGCAGAATTGGATTTTTGAAAACAAAAACAGGAAAAATACAATAAAAAAGGTCAAAATTAGATTTTTTTATGTGGGCAAAATTACCTGCAATTTTAGCCGACTTTGCCCACTTCTTATTTTCATCGAAATACGCCCTTTACCGACCTATAGATAATATATATTGTAATTGTCCAGGGAAAGACTAAGTTGTAAATAAATACGGAAGTTTAATTAACAATACGTAAGCCAAAAAATGATTGGGCAATGTTACCGAGCCGTCTCCAAATTGTGAAACGCAAAATTGGCACCACAAAACGACACCCCGTCTGCACAAGCTTTAACAGGCGACTGACTCACATTAGAAACAAAGCAGATTTGTAGTATTGCCAAAATAATGTTGAATTTTCTACTACAGGCGAAATATTGTTACCATATTCAATACTTTTTTTAATATTTCAAGTTGAATTTAAATCTTCCCTTACGGGCAAAGATACCCCTAGAGGCAAAGTTGGCGCATCTGACGGTACGTCGCGATCATAACAGTTAAAAAAACAAACCCCATTTTTAATGGAGGACTTCGTTTCGAGCAACCTATTTTTACACTCATGTGAGCTATATGAATTTCACCAAGAAAATTCTGTAACTACAGCAACCAAAGATAATTGTGCCGTCTACAGTGAAGCTTTACTAGTTTCGTCAGTGCTAAAAATAGTTCAAAACAATTAAATTAAATAAAAAATTGTTTCAAAAACAAGCATAGAAGTGGAACATCAAAAATCTTCGATTAAAATCTTTTAGCTGCAGAAACTGAGGCCAGTTCAGAAATGTAGACTAAAGAACTAACAAAGAAGACTAGGATTTACATGGCCCAGCATTCATAGAATTTTGAAAAAAATTGGAAAAGTATGGAAACGAGCGGTGTGGGTATCACACGCAAAAAGCGACAATGTGCACCCTAATACAGCGAGAAAAATAACTCTCTCGGATGGAAAACTGTTGATCACCCTCCGTATTCTCCTGATTTAGCGCCATAGGTCTAGGTCTTTACAACATAATTTAGATGTGAAAAAAATAATAGTACCAGTGAAGTGAAAACAGCCCTATCTCAATATTTTTAATTGAAGCATGTCAGTTTTTACAAACGAGGGATTAAAAACTTGCCTGAACGATGTAAGAAGGTTGTATCTATCGATGGATACTATTTACTAGTATAATATTGTGAAAATAAATTTGTTTTTAAAAAAGAACATTTCATTTAAAAAAAACGTCATTTTTTGGATATCCCTATTATTTATTTGTTTCTCTGTCAAGGTGCACAATACACATACACATTAAAAATATAGTTAGACATTTGATTCCATTCTGAAAGGCTTATAAATAAATATGTGCTTGTTGGTCGTTTGGTAAGATATTCGCCTAGTGAACTAGTGATCGGGGATTCGAGCCTCGTTCCAGGATGCCCACAAGTTAGTCCTATTTCCGTAGCACAAGCGTTTAACTTAGTTTGAAAATAGTAAGAATATAGATGTGATCTTTATTTTCATTAAATAAATAATTCTTATATTTATATACATGTTATAAATAGAATATTTTATTTAAAATTTTATAAATACAATAGAACCTCAATAATTCGGAATATTTGGGGATTAACACGGTCCGAAAAAGAAAATTCCAAAAAATATTTAAAATAACAATTTACACACAAACTTTGTGTAACCATTAGATGAAATTTTTATATCACCTAATCTACTGCATACGTACATAAATAGCTACTCAAAATCACAAAATCTCAAAAATTTGATTTAATACCACAGCATAATCAAAAGAGCTGTGTTTAGATTTAAAAAAATATATATTACACCATCCACAAAAACTTCAAAACCGTCAATGAGTCATAAACTGGGTGGTATGGAGAGTTCATAAAAAATTAAGCAAACCTTATCTTAAAACAGTATTTTATGATAATATACCAATAAATTTAAAATATGCAGTCAAACCAAACTAGACAAAAAATTATATTATAAACTTTATTCTACTTTTTATCTTATTTTGAACTTTTATTTATAATTTTGTGATCAACGCTGTTCATAAGCCCATCCCATTATAGACTTGATTTATAAATGCACTCTAATCATGAAAAAATTTTCGGCCAAGTCTTATAGACTTGATTTACGAAGACAATAAATTGCACTGTAAACACAAAAACAGTTTCTATCCAGTATGTTTGAGCTGATGAATTTTTAGACTTGATTTATGATTGCACAAATAGTCACATTGCGCACACGAAAATAGTTTCTCTCCAGTATGCGTAAGCTGATGAGTTTTTAGACTCGATTTATGATTGCACGAATAGTCGCACTGTGAACACGAAAACAGTTTGTCTCCAGAATGCTTAAGCTGATGATTTGTTAAGCTCGATTTATGATTGCACGTATAGTCGCACTGCGCACACGAAAACAGTTTCTCTCCAGAATGCGTAAGCTGATGATTTTTCAGACTTGATTTATGATTGCACGAATAGTCGCACTGTGAACACGAAAAAAGTTTGTCTCCAGAATGCTTAAGCTGATGAATTTTAAGAAATGATTTTTGATAGCACGAATAGTCGCACTGCGCACACGAAAACGGTTTCTCTCCAGAATGCGTAAGCTGATGACTTTTTAGACTTGATTTATAATTGCACAAATAGTCGCACTGTGAACAAGAAAACAATTTATCTCCGGTATGCGTGAGCTTATGACGTTTTAGATTATATATATTTTTGCAAGCATAATTGCACTGTGAACAAGAAAAAAGTTTCTTTCCATCATGCGTAACCTGGTGACGTTTGAAACTTGATTCATTATTGAACGTATATTCGCACTGTGAACATGGAAATAGTTTCTCTCCAGTATGTTTAAGCTCATGAATTTTTAGCTTTGATTTGCGAATGCACGAATAATTGCATTGTGAACACGTAAACATTTTCTTTCCAGCATGCGTAAGCTGATGACGTTCTAAACTTGATATATTATTGCACGAATAATTGCACTGTGAACACGAAAACTGTTTCTCTACAGTATGTTTGAGCTGATGAATTTTTAGACTTGATTTATGATTGCACAAATAGTCACACTGCGCACACGAAAACAGTTTCTCTCCAGTATGCGTAAGCTGATGAGTTTTTAGACTTGACTTATGATTGCACGAATAGTCGCACTGTGAACACCTAAACAGTTTGTCTCCGGAATGCTTAAGCTGGTGATTTGTTAAGCTCGATTTATGATTGCACGTATAGTCGCACTGCGCACACGAAAGCAGTTTCTCTCCAGAATGCGTAAGTAAATGATTTTTTAGACTTGATTTATGATTACACGAAAAGTCGCACTGTGAACACGAAAATAGTTTGTCTCCAGAATGCTTAAGCTGATGATTTTTAAGACACGATTTTTGATTGCACGAATAGTCGCACTGCGCACACGAAAACAGTTTCTTTCCAGAATGCATCAGCTGATGACTTTTTAGACTTGATTTATAATTGCACAAATAGTCGCAATGTAAACAAGAAAACAATTTATCTCCGGTATGCGTGAGCTTGTGACGTTTTAGATTACATATATTATTGCAAGCATAATTACACTGTGAACAAGAAAACAGTTTCTCTCCAGTATGTTTAAACTCATGAATTTTTAGATTTGATTTACGAATGCACGAATAATTACATTGTGAACACGCAAACAGTTTCTTTCCAGCATGCGTAAGCTGATGACGTTTTAAACTTGATATATTATTGCACAAATAATTGCACTGTGAACACGAAAACTGTTTCTCTACAGTATGTTTAAGCTCGTGTCTTTTTAGGTTTGATTTACGAATGCAAGAATAATTGCACTGCGAACATGTAAACGGTTTCTCTCCAGTATGTATTAACACGTGAACTTTTAAGTGCGATTTCTGATTGCACGTGTACGGACACTGCGCACAAGAATACTTATTCTTACCAGCGGAAGTTAGCGGGCGCCCACTTGAGGGTTTTATGGGGGAGATAACGGACTCTAGTGCTGGCTGTGCTCCAGGGTCGGGCTGTATTCTTAAAAGATCTGCAAAGTAAATAAATTATTTGTAGGAATTAAATATTTTATTATATGAGTAATATTAACACATTCGGGGATGTGGATGACGTCATCATCGAATATAAGGTGCAAATTCCCAGTTTTAAAAAATCAAAACCCAAGAATGTTGCGATTTTTTTTTAAAGACAGCTGGAGGGGGGAGACTCGCGCTTTCCCGGGACCGGTTTAAGAAGCTACGTCTTCCTTGTCGGTCCTACTCGTCAAAGGTAATAAAAATACGCGACTTTAATTAAATTACATATTTAAGTAAAAGCAAAACGAAAAAGGAGAAGAAATTAAATGTGGTTATTAGCAATTAAGATTTAAAAACCTCCAGCATCCCTTAAGTTCTGTCTTATTCATAAAAAATCATTTAACATAAATCTATAGAACATAATTTTACATAAAGATGGAAAATTAGTTGAAAATTAAGGTGCACTAAGATAAGCATTAAGGTAAACACTCCCAAAGAGAGACAGTGGACGAGACACAAAATGGATTGAGTCACAATTACACGGACAGACTAGCGAAGTTGCAAAACACGAGGTATGGTGAGTGAGAAGTAGGCGCGTAGACGGATTCCCATCCACGCTGGCCAGCCTAACTACCCACCTAGGGAGTTCCAACGAGTCACCCGTACCCGAATAATATGCGCTCTTATTGAATTGTTTGAGAGTCTGCCATATAAGACCAGCTTCATAATAGTCAAAACAGTAATGATGACGGTGATAGTGAAGCGGCCGCTGACCCTGAACAGGCCCTTGTGAAAGGGAAGAATGTGACCCAGATTTAATAAATAAATAATCAGTATTAATCACAATAATTATTTTTGATCTAGTATGTCAATTTAAATCTTGCATCATATAATTGATAGTCCTGATTTATTATAGCTAATCAACTCACCTGAAATTCTGGAATTATTTTACCATATTACTGTAACAATACTGGGACGGTTGTTCAGTTTAATTCTACATTACAATTCAAAACTTGGGTAACGTGTTTGCATATATTGCTGTATGGACGTATGGAATATATCATAACCAAAATATTTATCTTATATATTTGTTTTTAACTGGTAGATTAAATAATTTAGGATATAGATTAAATATGTAAGGCTATTTTTTAGGATAACTTTATTGTTTTTACGCATTGTTGTCATCGATATACCGTACCGTATTAATATTATATATTAAATTAAATTAATGTGCTCGTAGTACTAACATATAGTTAAAATGAATTCAAGAAAGTTTATTCGTTGTCTATTAATTAAACCTAACCAAAACAAGTTTTTAAAGATTTTTCTGTAAAGAAACAAGTAAATTAGCAGCAAATACACATATGCACTTAAAATTACTTTAAAGTCAATAAAATATATCAATTATTATGTATTAGACATCTTTCTTATTCCCGAGTTCTGATTTGAACAATTTCTCTACCATTTTTATATTTAAAATATTATTTTGTTATAAAATTTCACATTCGTTTTAGATTAATTAATAAATATTTTTTTAAGAGACTACGGATTGGTAATTCAATATAACCAACTGCTCACCAGTGCGCTGATAGGCCCTCCTGGAGTACTCCAAGCACTCTTGCTTGATATCAGGGTGGTATATGTCTACATCCGTGTAGGGCGCTCCCTCGCCGCTCTCGGCTGCAGACCCTTCCCCTGGCTGCGCACCCCCAACATTGTAATTGCTGGAACCTATTTCCGAAATCAGAAACAATAATCCGATATATCAGAGCTGGAGAGCTGCCTGTCTCACGAGACCGGCTCGCAATTCTTTACGCCTATTTCAAAGAAAGCCAATTCACAATATATTTTTATCCAAATGTTGGCAACCATGCCAAAAAGATTAGCGTACGTTATCTATGAATTAAAAACCATATAAAATAGATAGATTATAACCAAAATTTATTTATTTATATATATTTTGACATTCATATTTTTGTACTAACAGAGGTGGATACATAATACATAGTTTATTGTGTGGGGTGGAGTAGACTCCACCTCTGATATATACAGCGTTGTCCTGGCTACTTTGCTAGACTAAAGTCTGTGTTAAAGTAGCCAGTTTTTTCTTTTAAATAAAAAACTATTAACGCAAAAAATTAAATAAGGTCAAGTAATATTAGTTAACCTTTATTCCTTAACTGTCACATCAAGTGCGTATAACGAAATATTTCGTATTTCACATATTCTTAAAAATGGGGTGAAACTAGACAGACTACATTTTCTTGTTCGAGGCGTGTGGAGAAGTGTATTGAAAAATATTTCAAAGTCAACCAATTAACTTCTTCTAACGTAGGATGACCATTACTTACACCAAAGCCATTATTAAATTCTTATTTTACAAATTAATATTAATTTTAATACGAATTAAATATATTAATTAGAAAGATATACATACAAAATCAATTTTATCGAAAAATATTGTTGTTGCGCCACAGGCATTCGAACCTGAATCTCTTTCAAAACCGAGGAAGATGTATTATCCAACTATGCTACAGCGACGATATTTTTAGCGACAAATTTTCGAACCTTTTAATATGAATACTACATTTAATCGTTCCATTATTTGAAAGAGCCATCTACCTTGTTTATACGGAATCTCAAATACCTTTGAGTAATCTGACAGCAGACGCCAGAATTATCAATTCATTTTTATTAAATTTTGCACACATTGATACAACTTTATTATTAGGAGAACACATTCTTGTTTAATTTAATTTAATTTATTTAATATTTTTTTGCTGTATAATATGTTTACTATGGGCGTGACGAAGAAGCCCGTCATCCTACAGAAATAATTACTCGCTGAATGTACACTTTTTAACATAAACAAAATTACATTCCCCGGTTAACGAATTAATACTACTGAAGAATGGAGCAACTCCTCACCGGCGCGCTGGTCAGCCCTCCTGGAGTACTCCGAGCACTCCCGCTTGACGTCGGGGAGCGATATGTCTATATCAGTGTAGGGCGTTCCGCCTCCTTCTCCCTCATCGCCGCTCTCGGCTGGAGACCCTGGCTCGGGCTTCACGACACCACTAACTGAGCAAGCACTGTCCATGATTCTATTATTTAGAAACGAGACGCGGTGAACAAATGGCGATTGTCAAATAGCGACTAACCATAGACTAGAGTTGGTTGTAGACAAATTTTTATAATTCTTCGGTAGGTACAAGTATTAGGGATTTCTAGAGCAGAAATAATTAGAGAAGACACAATATTGATGTGGACGCAACGTTCTTGTCGCTGCGCAATCAACATTTATAGTGGTCACGAGGAGATAGCGGGAGGGTAAATTAATTTAATACGTCTTTCTATATACATATTCACTCATTTATTTACAACACAAGGAAAAATAAAAAAAGGAAAATTCTTATTGCTACTTATATCTAACCTAAATTAAGTGCGGGCGTACTAATTGTTCAATTGTTTTTTCTCACTCACTTTTGTCTGTCTTAATATTTGTGACAGATTGCATGGCCACGTGCGGCCCGCCGCTGGCGCGTGCGACAAGCGGCATCTGGAGCCCGTCCCTGGTCCAGTTCACGAGCACGGGCTTCTCAGCTTCGCTCGCCGTGTGGTCTCCGTGGCCGCGTCCGGTCGTCTCGTAGTTAGTGGCCTCCGGGGTCCTCGGATGCCTTCCGGGAGGTACATCACAACTTCCTTGCGGCTTCGTCTCGAGGTAAAATGGCGGTCGGTATGGAGCTGCCCGGAGGCCGGCCGCAAAGCCGACGGCGCCCCGGAGCAGGGCTTGGCAGAAATCCACGTCGGCCAATGCGCGGGGGAGGGGGTTGCGACCCTTGTCCGCTATGGATACATGTTAGTAGCGGGGTGAGGAGGAGCTTGCGTTGCCCGGCGAGCGGCCCCAACAGTAATATTTAATTAAATAATTGGTATAAAATTCGCACCGAAAATAATATTCGTAATATGTGAACGTCACAAATGAGATGAGACCATAACAAAGTGTTGTATATCCGAGTTGCAATATAAATTAAATTTTCTGTTGAAATCAAACGCCGTATTGAGCGATCTAGTGCAACCTTTATCCGCATGTTCTGAACCTGATGTTACGTGTTCTCGAAATTATTCGATGGAATGGAAGCATGGAAACTTACCGAAGAAATGATAAGGTAACTTGGAGTGTTTGAGATGTGAAGTGCTCAAAATAGTATATTTTATCGTTAAAATACTAAAATTAAATGTATTAATTAGTAAAATATACATATCAAATCTCTCTTTCCAATCCGAGGAAGGTGCATTAACCCACTATGCTATAGCCGACCTATGTTCTAAATATTTACAACTTCACAATAAGAATGTGTTCTCCTTAATAATTTATCTTTGTATAAAAATAAGTAAAGTTTTAATAAAATATATTATTGTATTAGTTCATTTTTGTTTGAGATGATGGGGATTGGATGAGGGATCATATAGGCCGAGGTAATTTATGGTAGAGTTTGGGATTCAGAAGATAAATCGTGCATGTGTCTTTTGAGTCTCCATGAATGCTTGTGTTTCTGACAAACCAGGGTGAGTTTGTGATCCTCCTAAGGATGTAATCAAATTTTTATGTTACTTGAGTATTGGGCGGGTGATTGCTTTGTACGTGAGTCATTTGTTTGTTAGGGATAGTGAACTGTAGAAGCAGAATAGAAGACCGCTATACTCAGTCGTGTATGTATCGAAAAAGCGAGAGATAATTCCGCTGTAGGTCGATAATATAAAGAAGTCACGGAGACAAATTGGCATGAGACAGAAAGCAATGGATGTTAATGAGGAAGGACTGTTTAACAAATAAATGTAGATCAATTTCAAATTACGTATACAAGTTTTTTTGATTGTGATATTCCAATTCTAAGATATCCATTTCTCTTTTATGTTTTTCTTCCTTTCGTTCCATCTCTCTTTCTTTGCTTTTGTCCTCCCGCATCATTAGTTTCATTTTACAATCGTGCTCTTCCTTTTGGTATTTTCTCTCTTCCTCAATTTTAATGGCTTTCAGTTCCAACACTTTTAACTTGGCTTTTGCTACATCATACCACGTTTGGTGAGACGCGGTGCCATTGAAGAATTTATCCTTTTTCCATTCTGACGAGTTATCAATCTGAAACATGAAAAACAAACAATTTTAATGCCGAAAATGTATGCAATATTTAATGAAAAAGATCTACTTGTTTGTGCTAATCTATACTGTGACTTCCTTCGATCTCGAAAGGTTCATCATCAGAGCAGATGACGATGACACGACGTGTTAGTGTCTGGATTACAATACCGTGTTGAAAATATGGTGTGCCGTGTTATGTAAAGTACTAGCATGCAATACCGTGTCGAAAGCAAGTTGTGTTGTCGATGATATGGCTTACACTACTGTGTTCAAAACAAGATATCTGTATGTGTGTGTGTGTGTGGACAGCAAAATAATTTCAAGATTAAATTATAATCGCTCGTAAACCATCAGGGTGAGGAAAATGGGAGGGGTATTGTTCGACGCGCGTGATTTGCCAGGCATGATCGTATATGAGTCACTGATCGGAAGCGCACCGCGTGTTCGCGGTTGAGCAATATTTAAAGTGCGGTGATTCATTGGTTCGTACGTGTCGCGTTGCGGGTTTACCAGTTGCAATGAGTCACTGGTCCGGAACGCACGGCGCGTTCGCGGTTGAAAGTGGTGTGATTCATTGGTTCGTGCGCGTCGCGCTTTTTGTACTCACTTCTAATATTCGACGAGTAAGTGACGGACCGAGCGCGCGACTTATGCGGTGTTGGGTTCAAAAGTTCAGACAAGAAGGGACAATGGTTAACTAAACTCATCCGGGACCATCAACGTCAGCAGCGACGCCAGAACATGTGGCTCAAGTTCGACGTGAAATTATGCGCAATCCGCGTAAATCGACAAGGAAGATTGCAGCCTGTACTGGAATAAAAAAAGAAACTACAGTTTCACCCATACAAACTGCAAATCGTGCAGTTTCTCAACGAAAATGACTATTCTTTACGTGAAACCTTAGCGAGAATGATGCTTGAACATTTTGGAACAGCACGAACACTTGGAAACATTATTTACTGACAAAACACATTTTCATATCGATGTCTATGTTAATAAACAGAACATGAGATACTGATGCCCCGACAATCCGAGGGAACGCCATCAAAAACGTTTGCATTGTGTGTGGTGTGCAATTTCGTCCCGAGGGATAATCGGCCCTTATTTTTTTAACCAGTCACAGTTGACGTGTATTGCCGAATGATCGACGAGTTTTTGGTACCGCAACTGCAGTTATTACCCGGGTTCAACAACATAACACAATTTCAGCAAGACAGGGCCACTCCACACACAGCTAGTCTCAATGGAGAAGCTGAAGGGAAACTTTCCTAATAAATTAATAAAGCAAGTACACCGTGCGATTTTTTTTTTTGTGGGTATATCTTAAATCGAGAGTTTACAGCGACAATTCTCGAACAATTCAAGCCCTATAAGAAAATATCCACCGTGAAGTTGCTTTGCTCACGCGTGTTCGCAAATTTAAGAGTCCGATTGCAAGTGTCTTGAGAGAAATGGACGGCATTTAGACGATATCGTTTATAAAACGTAAAATCCGCATCGTTAAACTCCAATTTGTATAAATGAAATATGAGAATAACAACGCAGTTTTTTTTTATAATTTAATATTAAACTTGAAATTTTTCCGTTGAACACTCTTTATAATTGACACATTGAATCGTTGTGCGTCAAGAACAAAGAAAAACAATTTATTTATTTATTTATTAGTAACTATATAATACTATATAAAAAATTGTTTGGACTGTTAGACTGTTGGAATGTTGAATTATATGTAGTCTGCATGTGACAGTGTGTATATTACAAACTAGCATGATCAAAAACAGCACAGAAGCGGTGTAATTAACGTATTTCAATAGACGGACATGGCGGTCAATCCACTTAGTAAATTTACCTGATACGCGACCGAAGCTTGTGTCTCTGACGTCGTTGAGCAGTTTCTGGCGCTCGACCCTGGTGTGATCGCCCTTTTGCAACTGTTGTCTTCCTGGGCCTGAAATTAATGCTTATACTAAATTCTAAAATATTAATATTTCACATTTATTAAATTATTGTGTAAAAGTGATAAAAAAAAAAATATTGATCATCACGAGCGACAGCATAGAGACGCATAATACAAGTCTAACTCGGCCAGCACACGCTTCGCCATTAAAGTAACGTTCGGCATCCTGCACTGCGCCATCATGTACACATACACGTATTGACAAATTCACGTCAGGTTCTTCGAGAAAATATTATATAGATATATATTTTAATTACTCTATCCAATATATAAATGTATTACAGAGCAATACCTAAAATGTGAACTCTGTATTTAGTATATTTACAGAGATACATCATCGGAGAGGAAAAATTAATTATTTAATAAAAAGAGAGAGATGAAACAGATAGAAGAATGTTATCAATATCTCAACGGTATCGGCGAGATCATGTGGCTGGTGAGAGCTTATGGTTTGCACCCAGGTATTTGTCGGGTGCGTTCAGGAACCGCACTAAAGAAAATAATTCATTAAATTTTTGGACATGTATTGCTAGTACAGTGCCTGGAGAAGTTGGTGATTACGGAGAACGTTCAGCGACAGAGGGCGAGAGGTCGATCTCCAATAAGATGAACAAAGTCCGATGATCGGAACCACGCTACACGATGTCCAAGATCAAGAAGAGTGAAGAAAAGAAGCAGTTGGCGCTGTGAATAGAAGACAAAGATGACTCTAGAGATATTAATGATTTAAACATAGATATTTGTATATAATATACTTACCAGATACGATGGTGACGGGGGCGAGCTGTACTCATCGATATATTCTATTTTGAAATCACTATTCTCCATCTAGAATCAATTAAAACAGAACGTTATAAAAAAAAACAAAAGGGAAATTTGTTTAAAAATTTAAGCCAAATTAACAAAACTGTCTTACTTCTTCTGAAGCATTTTTCTTCTGAAGGAAGTAGTCCGCAGGGTGCGAGACCAGCTTTGCCGGGAGACCTGGTCGTTCAGAGTGTCCCATGTTTTCAGACCCTGGAAAAGGGCATAAAAATGTAATATTAATTATTTTCTTCGTCAATATTAGCAAAATTAAAAATCATAATATAACACCCTTTTTAAACCATTATTTATTTATAAATCGACATGTTTCGATACCTATGGTATCTTCGTCAGGAAACAATGTATACTAAAATTGAAAATACAAGCATTGATCAGAATTCGTAAAAACACCTTTGGCGCGTCTTTTCAGCCGCGATTATTTTGTTTTTAATTCATATTCCGCGTCCGCATTCATACCTTCTACCTCTTTCCGATTTGCTTGCCTTAGTGCGAATTGTGACCTTGACGCCAACGGACGTCAGCTGGATCAAAATCGGTCGGTTAATCTCGACCTCCAGTGCACCAGCACTATATTTTGTGTACACATAATGTTTGTTATTTCTGTGTGCCGCGAGTGAACTTGTGACATCGCCGCCTTCGGTCGGGAGCGGAGATTGTCACCACCCACGTGCATCATTGTGTGATTTCGGCGGCGAACACGTGAATTTGCGGAGGCGTCATGCTCAAGGTAAGGCGAGCAGTTCTACCGAATCCCGGTTCCCGAGATCACTGGTCCTTCTTCTAAGCTCCTGTACCCTCACCGACCTCTGCCTGTACCACGTTTCACTAACACCCACGCCATTTTGCAGCTATTCTGATTTACGACTGGAATTGATCGTAATTCATTCCGGGGGACGCGCGACCCGGAGATTGCGCAATTCGAGCACAGATAAAAAAAAACTATAAAAATATAAGTAGTAACTAATTAAGAACTACCGTGAAAACAAATTTAAAAGACGAAACACTTTTCTTGGTTCTAAGATATCAAATTTATCTAAATGAAAACCCCTAGTATTTGTACGAATAATTTCGAAACCTTTGTTAATGTCAAAAGAATGGTTTGTTTCCAAAAGATGATTGGAGAATTCAGAATAGTTGTTGCTAATTAGACAAGTCAAGTGCTCCTTAATTCTAATATCAAAATTTCTGTAAATATTACCTATATAAAAATGATTGCAATTATTGCAAATTAATTAGTAGACCCCCGTTTTTTTTAAATATAATCCTTATTTTTGTTATTTAATATATAGTTCTTTCATTTGTGAAGAGTGTAAAAATCGGGTTGTATATAATATGGAATATTTTTTTATTTTATTACATTCATTATTTTCCACAAACTACCGAATATATATATATGCACAATCTAAAGGAAATTCTTTGTTTCAGTATTTTAATGTTGATGTCACCCACGTGATCTTTGGTACCTATCAGAGTTAATCAAGTGGACTATATGAAAGAAATGTGGAGGAAGAAACAGGATGACACAGTAGTCAAGAAGCCACCACTCGTCTCTCTGTCCACGCTCGATAATGAAGAATCCCTCAACCCATGCTGAGAGTCATCTCTTAAGACTCTCGGAAATTATGTAGAAGGTACTCGTACCATTGGCCACTTTGCAGATATTTCTCGGTGTAGGTAAGTGACAAGGTCCACAGGTTTTATTGTTAACAGAACGGCGACCAGATCACCACTGACTAGTTACCAAGTACGTGTCTGGAGGTTGAAAGGAATATATATTATCTAACATTACGCTATCAAATAGCTCCGCGACTTTTTTTAAATACAGTCGAACTCGGTTACAACGAATGCGAAGAGAGCAGCTAAATTTGATCATTATAATCTTTACTCATTATTACAAAAAATATTTAATATCCAATGGAATTAAAAGCAAGTCCAAAACATAAGAAAAATCAAAAATCTATAATTGTATGTACAAAAACATTTTAAAGTAAATTACTACATTCGATCAACAAAAATCATTATACATTAATATCTTAAATAACAGCACGAAAAAAACTGTCTACTTTAACACAGACTTCAGTCTAGCAAAGTAGCCAGGACAACGCTGTACATATCAGAGGTGGAGTCTACTCCACCCCACACAATAAACATATTACCATGTTATATTATAATATATTCACCTCTGTTATAACAAAAATATGTATGTCAATAAATAAATAAATAAAAAATTACACTATTTCATAACAAAATTCAAAATACTGCTGTTTTTTTTAAGTTTAAAACTCACTACTACTTACTACGCACACATAATAAACACCCATTGTTTTTTTTTTTCTAAGAATTCACAAACCTGAAAGGAATCGTAAACAATAAGGAATGTCGTCGACAGACGCTGCACAATTAGTGTATTTCGTTCACTTGTTAACAATATTTTTGCACGTTATATCAGTGAAACGAGCTCACTATCACAATCAAAATAATAATAAGAATATCCTCATAACCGAGTTCGATTGTATATGTATATATAACTTTAAACGCTTACAATAATCATTAATGTAAAATATATGTCTTGTTTACACAAAGATGTAATATTTGTAATTGTTAATACATTTACTGTTACATAATATGTTATTTTCTTACTGTCCGAGCAATCTAAGGATTGCACCTCTCTTGATGGTATTAATATATATGTCAGTTTTGTACCTGATTCTATTTCATCGTCTATTCTGACATTCGTTCCGGTAGGTCGCACACTGAGCGTCTCATTCAATTCCTCCGTACGTATTTTGCCACCACGGGCGCAGCCTCGCTTTAGCATCTTCTTGTTGTTCTCCCACTTCGTTCGCAGAACGGACGCGCTGCGATGGGACACGGTGGACCTCCTGTTGAACTCCTCGGCCAGCCTCTCCCAGCACGCGTTCTTTTGATTCCTCGTCAGTGTGTCGGACTTCTTGTTCTCCATAACTATCCAGTGTTTTTTTATCAAAGCATTTAGTATATCTACTTCGCTGCGTTTAAAGTTTGAACTTCTTTTTTTTATTTTATCCATGTCATCTGAAAAATGTTTATATTGTGAATTATACTTGTAAATTAATGATATTCGGGTGGGGTGGAGTGGCTATATTTTCCTCGTGATCCTAGAGTGTAACTGAATAAAATTTGGAACTGATGGAATTCAAAACATCCTCCAACGGAAATTATCGTTACCAAGATTGTATATCAATTACGTATGGTTGTGTAAGTGTCTCTCGACTCTAGAACAGAAGATTCGAAAGTGTGTAGTTGGAGGCTATGGATGCACCAATATCAACCCAAATATCATCGTGTTCTTTTGTATTACGAAGTGTTGTAAGTTAATAAAATATATAATAATAATTCCAGCGTAACGGGATTTTTTTTATGAAGACCCGATTCGCCATAAAGAAAACCAAGGAATATATAAATATATACTCTAGTCACGGACATTATTGTATATGTAGCTATTCTGTAGACGTCGCCATTCTCTGGTCAGGGAACCAGCTTTCCATGAAAGCGCCGATTTCACCAGAAAGTTGGTGCTGAGTGCTGAGCTCCAGCCGCAGCTTAACCCCCGCAACTCGATGTCTCGTAAGCGTAACGAATCCGTGTACACGGCCTTCGGTAAACATTGTAGATGCGCTGCAATAACGCGCCAGTCCCAACGGTATTCTGCATGAGTTGTTGTTCTGAATTCGGAGATAAGCACTAAAAGTTATACTGAATTTGATTGTATAATGTTATGTCAAATAAATTTAAAGGGTAATAACATCCTCCAACGGGAATTATCGTTACCGACAATCTACAAGATTTTTGTTTGTATTTTTATTGTGTTTTTACGTATTAACTTTCAAATATGTACCGGTTGTCTCAAAATAAGTGAGAACAACTCGTAACGTAGCATAATATAATGAATTATAATTCTAAATGTCATTTTTTTTGGCCCAATATTTAGCTAATCAGAAATCATCAAAACACCCTGTACTGCATCATCTGCTGGGTTTAAATCTGGGCTGTTCGGTGGTCACACGCCTGGCTGATGAAATTAACATTCTTACTTACCATCACGCCGTTTCCCCGTGGGGGTGGGCAGAGAGGATAGAGCGCCACACTCTTCTGTCCTGACACATAATTCTCGCCTCATCCACATCCATACATCTTGTCATACAAGCTCGCCGATTGTTGAGTCTTCTAACAGAACCATCCTCCATTATCTGGTTTACCTGGTCGTGCCAAGTCTTCCGCGGACGTCATCTATTTCTGGTTCCATCAACACTTGCGTCATATATTTTTCTTACCATTCTCTCCATATGACCAAATCACCTAAGTGATCCTTCTTAATCTTACTCACTATACTAACATCAGCTTTACATTCTTTTCTTATTTCTTCATTCTTTACTGTGTCATAAATAGATTTGCCACAAATACGTCTAAGTGATCTCATTTCCACTGCATTCAGTCTACTTTCGTTCCTTTTCTGCCAGCTCCAGGCCTCACTTCCATACATCAGTGTCGGTACCAGGATTCCATTGTGCACCGCTAGTCTTGCCTCGGTTGACAAATTCCCGTTGGATGTAATTCCATTCAAAGCACCGTTTACTTTATTCCCTGCAGTCACCCTCCTTTCCGTTTCTATCGAACATACTTCCCAAATACACAAACTCATCTACTTGTTCCAAACATTCATCACCTCCAAGTATTTAGCTTTCCTCCTTCTCGAATACCATCACTTATCATGAGGTCGCTTTCCTTGCACGCATCGTACACTGCATTCCCTAGACTGTATAGTTCCTGTTCATTATTCCCCATTAGTACTGCATCATCGGCGTACAATAAACAGCATACAATCAAATCACCCATTTTTGAAGAATGTTGATTGTATTTCTGGCCGTGTGAGATGGAGCTCCGTCCTGCTGTAATGTCTAGGCTGTACTCTTTAAGCATTTCCCTAGCACCGCGACGTTAAATACGCGCATATACGCGCCACTGGGATTCGAACCTGGATCTGTTTCCTAACCTTATTTTAAGGTAGATGGCTCTTTCAAATAATGGAACCATTAAATGTATTAATATCAAAAAGGTTCGAAAATTTGTCGCTGTAGCATAGTTGGATAATACACCTTTCCCGGTTAGGTAACAGATCCAGGTTCAAATCCGTGTGGCGCAACAAACAATATTTTTCGATAAAATTGATTTTATAAGTATATTTTTCTAATTAATATATTTAATTCATATCACACAGAGATATGTTCTGAATAATTAAAACTTCACAATAAGAATTAAGAATTAGAAGAAGAAATTAACATTCTCACGACGGAGAAAGTTGATTGCATTTCTGTCCATGTGAGATGGAGCTCCGTCCTGCTGTAATGTCTAGGCTATACTCTCTGATCATTTTCCTAGCACTCCGAAGTTTTTCAATTCGCTAATTTTTGATCAGAATCCGGTCTTCTGCTGTGATTTTTGTCATTCTGGGCAACAATTTGAAAAAAAACAAAATATAAACAATTGAAAAAATAAATAATCAAAGATGGCGACCGGAAATTGTCGAAGTAAAACGTAATATAGGTAAATAAGTAAATTAGTACATTATTGTGAAGCAGTTAAACCGTAATGTAATGTTTGATAAATACTATACGCAACAAAATTGAGGGCCCAGTAGAATGAACCACAACGGCTCTGCCGAGGGATAAACGGATAAACTTTAGAGTCATATGAAATGAAATTTACTAAAATATCACGTAATACCTGCAGTCCACGGTAATCTCCTAAAACTGGATGACAATCCAAGCAAAATACACGAAATCAGTGCGAACGTTCAGCGTCTATGAAGTCACGTCTACCAACTTATAACGCGTCAGTTGATACTCCCTACTAAATCGTCAACAGTACTGACCGGTTTAACTAGATTACGCGGGATTCGCTTGAAAATACTTAGACGTCACTTTTTATAACCACAGAAGTCGTGAAACGTCCGATCGTATTATTTTTTCTATGGAAACACTCGAAAAATAGCGTTGGGTACCGCACGGTGCATAGACAAGACATTAATTTCTCGTCATAGAGATTTATCGATTAAAGTGAGAATTAGAAATTCTAAACCCGGGATCCCAACTCAAAATACAGTATTCATAATTTGCGGGACTATTACGCGTACTCCATTATTTGCTTTGGTTCGAGCATATTATTCATCATATTATTTCTTCTTATTGATACGAACGCAACGTGTAGTCGTTGCGCAATCAAGATTTGTGATGGTCACAAGGAGATGGCGGGAGGTTAAATTAATTAACACGAGTCTTTACGTATACAAATTTACACATTTATTTACAGCACACGAAAATATAAAAAAAAGGAAATTCTTATTGCTACTTATATCTAACCTTATTTAAATGTGGGCGCACTAATCGTTCAATTGTTTTTTTCACTCGCTTTTGTCTGTCTTCGTGTTTCATTGCACGCCCACGTGTGGCTCGCCGCGAGCGCGCGCGACAAGCGGTATCTGGAACCCGGCCCTGGTCTCCGTGGCCGCGTCCGTTTGTCTCGTGGCAGACGGCTTCCTTTCATTCGTTGTAGGCGGCAGGGATATCCATTCGCAACTTGCCTTGCGTATGGGCGGGGCCCTCGGATGCCTTCCTAGTGGCACATCGCAGCTTCGTCTCGGGGCAAAATGGCGGCCGGGCTGGAGCTGCCCGGTGGCCGGCCGCAAGGCCGGCGGCACCCCGGAGCAGATCCGGTGCGTTCGGCAGGCGTGGAGCGAGAGAGAGTCGTTTTGACTAGGCAAAACCCACCCGGCAATGCGCGGGGGAGGGGTAGCGACCCTTCGTCTACCGCGGATACATGTTAGGACCGGGGTGAGGAGGGGCTTGCATCGCCCGGCGCGCGACCCACACAATATTTAAATACAGTCACATAATAATTTAAAATTCGCGCCGAAAATAATATTCGTAATACGTGAACGTCACACGTGAGATGCGACCGTAACATTATACAAACAAATCAATAGATCGTTTAGAACTGTGATAGATAATCTGACCAATGATATTAAGGTATAGTAGCAGCATTTGAGGCTATAACATATAATTAAGTACACCTTTTTATCGTTAAGAAAGTTTATGTCAATGCGTGTCTTCAAAGACTGAATGAAGTGAATGCAAGTTATTTTTTATTTATTTATTCATTAAAATGTTTAGTATAACAGTACCAAACTGTAGTTATTTTTGTTTCAGAACCAGAGCCTGAATATGAACAAGGACAGCGACGTGAATCCGGGAAATATTTCCATCAAGACTGAATCACGGGGCCACGATACGAGCGACAACGAGCTACAGAGAGATGCAATCACTGTAGTCCCTGAGTTTGAGAATGATATTACGTATTTGGATATTAAAAAGGAACGTTCAGATTCTACTGACGTCATTGAACTTAACTCTGGTAAGATTGTAGAAAAATCATGCCGGGGTTACCACTTATGGATGATGTATCAATAATGTATGGTTGTGCGAGTGTTTGATAACTCTAAAGCAGAAGGTTTGCAGGTGTGTGGTTAGGGGCTATAGTCCACCAATATTAACCCAAATATCATCGTGTTCGTTTGTATATAAAATATATAATAATAATCCAGGGTAACGGGTTTTTTTTTATGAAGACCCGATTCGCCATAACGAAAACCAAGGAAAATATATAAATATATATATATATATATACTTGAGTCACTAACATTATTGTATATGTAGCTATTCTGTAGACGTTGCTATTCTCTGGTCAGAGAACCAGCTTTCCATGAGAGTGCCGCTTGCACCATAGAGTTGGTGCTGAGCTCCAGCCGCAGCTTAACGCCCGCAACTCGATGTCTCGTAAGCGGAACGAATCCGTGTATACGGCCTTCGGTAAACATTGTAGATGCGCTGCAATAACGCACCAATCCGAACAGTATTCTGCATGAGTTGTTGTTCTGAATTCTAAATTTGACACATAATTACAGTTATTTATGTATTTGGCATTTCTTTGTGTCCAATATTTGTATTTCTTTTGCAGTTAAAAACGGACGCGATTTAAATTACTCCGCTTCTGATGTATCCCGCATCAAAAAGTATCTAAAGTCACTTGCACTTGGATGTCTTTATACAAACTATTCTCGCGCTCCTACTGTGGCTACACCAGTTCTAAAGCTTCTAATGTGAAGAGTCATCTCGTAACCCACTCTGTAAAAAAACCCTTCTCTTGTACTGAATGCGATTATTTTCGCCACACGGCGCGCAGCTTGAAACTCCACTCCCTCACGCATTCTGGAGTGAAACCGTTTTCTTGTACACAATGCGATTTCGCCTGCACTGCGTCGCAAAACTTAAAAACACACACGTTAACACACACGGGAGTGAAACCGTACGCTTGTTCCGACTGCAATTACATCTGCAACAGATCAAGTACACTGAAACGACACAAACTGACGCACACCGATCGCAGACCGTTCGCCTGTTCCGAGTGTATTTATACCTGCTTCTCAGCGACGCAGTTGAAACATCACAAATTGACCCACGCCGAAGGGAAACCCTTCGTGTGTGATGAATGCAAATATTCCAGCGTCACAGAGCAAAGTTTGAGACTTCACAGGCTGACGCACGTTGAACACAAACCGTTTGCGTGTTCCGAGTGCAGTTGTTATACGTGCATCACGGCGCACGGTCTGAAACTTCTCTCACACCGGAATAAAACCTTTCGCTTGTTCTGTTTTAATTATTGTTGTACCACTTCGGGAAATTTAAAGGTTCATAAGCTGACGCATACGGGGGAGAAACAGTTCGGGTGTGATGAGTGCTGTTATACAACCATTACGTTGTCGAATTTGAAACGTCATTCATTAATTCACTCTAGTAAGAAACTGTTCGCTTGTTTGGAGTGTAGCTATACGTGTAATTTTAGCCAAAATTTGAGGCTTCATAAGTTAAGCCATACTGAAGAGAAACCGTTCGCTTGTAATCGTTGTAATTATTCTTGCACTACGCTGCAGCGGTTGAAACTTCATACGATGTCTCATGTTGGATAGAAATTCTACTCGCATCAACATTATGATTAAGATTCCTAGATTACGTACTGTTACATATTCCGAAATATGAATTTTGAAACCTACAGTGAATCCTTGATTATGAAATGATTAAAAAGTCTCAATTCGGTATAATCGTCTATGATAGATCATCAATTTAAGTATTTCCTTTATGGTCAATTTACATTTTTAAATGTCCCTATAAACGAAAAACGTATTGCCAAAGAAATACAACCCTACTCCGAAATGCATTTAATTTGTTATTGAATAATAATAATAATAATTTATTTGATTCGTAGTTCAGTGTGTTATATTATTATAATCGGATAACATTTCAGCAAAGTAAGACATATATTTGGGTACCCTGTCTTCTACACTAGTATTTCACTGTATTATAGCAGACACTGCCTTTCTGATATAGTAATAAACAAAGTGCAATGTTCAATGTACAAAGAGATAAACAAGATGTCATTAGATTGGATAAATACATATAAATAAAGTAAATGTATTAGATATAATATATATGTAAAGAGTAAAGCATAAAGCAATTAAATAACATATTATTACAACGTAAAACTTAAAATAAGTGCAATGTTCAATCTATAAAATAGAATAGAACAAGATACAATTAGATAGCATATAAAAAAAATATGCAATTAGATAATTCAATGTACTAATGTAGCAGTTTAAATCTCAAGTTTGAACCTTTAAAAGTTCTTGGGCGTAATTTCTCCCCATTTTGTGGAGCCAGAACTGCACTTTTCGAGAGGTTGCAATCTTTCACGTTTGCATTTAGACTGTTGTATATTTTTGGTGCTAGAAACGAATGGTATCCTTGTGCGAAAGGCACGAGATGGTGACAGTTAGCCTGTGTCCTTGTTAAGTGAGGTGAGTAAGTAATTTGCTGGTGATATTAGTTATTTTAGTAGGCCAAGAATATACGTTTGACGGATGTATATAGTTATTATTTAAACTAGCGATGATTGATCACCGAATCCAAATTGATTCATCTACAACACACGTCCTAACAACATGTTTCACATGGACGGGAAAGCGACACGAAAATAATATAACAAAAATATAAAATAATCACTCAGGAGAACACATTATTTTATCTTTAATAATATATCATTTGTATCAATGTGTCCAAATAATGAAATGGTAGATGTATTAATTTGAAAAATGTAACATACGAGTTCGAAAATTTGTCGACAAAGGTACCGTCTGCTGTAGTATAGTTGGATAATGCACCTTCTCCGGGCTGGAAAGAGATCCATGTTTGAATCCCGGTAGCAACAACAATATATTTTTCGATAAAAATTGATTATATATGTATATCATTCTAATTAATACATTTAATTGGTATTTAAAAATAATTTCATAGAAAAATATTGTTAATAAGGTTTTCTAATATTGGTAATAAAACAGAAAATAATCATAAGCTCGGCACATTCGCACTATAGGTGAGCGTAATCCAGAATTGATTTTCATTTTTAACAAATACATTTCTTGTCTTACGGTGTAACAAATACAATACACTGCTGGAAGACACATATTTAATATTTATATATGTAGCGACTGGAATTCAAATCCACCGCCATCTCAGTCGGCATCGACGCTAGCGACAGCGCTGCCGGCTGCTGCTACAAGCCTGGCTCGAAATTCACCGCTAGAGAGTCTCTCCAGTTTCAGCGTTTCACAACGGCGGTCTTGCCGGCTCGCGAGAGCCGAGCGAGACCGCTAACCCGCTTCACATCATTTCATTTCGTAATACACACGCACCTTCTACATCATTCATTAATTCATTTCATTCTATGCCTTTCTTGTTTTCATCATACTGTAACAATAAACGTCAACTCGCCAATCACATATCTTTCATTTAACCATCGACATAACCCCCAAATATATATATATTTATATATATATTTGGGGGTTATGTCGGTGGTTAAATGAAAGATAGATGATTGGCGCGTGTTGAGATTTTATTATGACAGTATGGTAAAAACAAGAAAGACAGAATGAAATGAATAAATGTAAAAATGAAATGATGTGAAGCGAATTGGCGGTCTCGCTCGGCTCTCGCGAACCGGCAAGACCGCCATTGTGGAACGATGAAACTAGAGAGAGTGCCTAGCGGTGAATTCTGAGCCAGGCTTGTGGCAGCAACCGGCAACGCTGTCGCTAGCGTCGATGCCGACTGAGATGGTGGTGGATTTGAATTCCGGTCGCTACATATATATATATATTTAAAAACCGCTGGGAGCCGATTGACCAAGGTCCTCGTTTTTTTTCAGGCCCGACAGCTGGACCCGGGACCGGTTTAGAAGCTAGGACTTCGTTGTCGGTCTCAGTCATCAAAGCTAATAAAAATAGCAGACCTTAATTCAATTGGTATGATTTATTTAGTTTCTCTTTTCTCTTTTTTATTTACTTTTTTATATTTTATATATATACATTTTTTATTAATTATTTTTTTCTCTCTCCTTAAATATTTTCCCATTATATGCTAAGTATGTATTCGATCTTACTGTGTTTTGCCTTCGATGCGTTTTGGTTTTATAAAATATTATATATATATAATTTGCCCAAAAATAGACTAGCCTAGTTGGTCATTGTATTTAAATGTGTGTAAAGATGTAAACATGATATAATGTCGTAATTACATATTTAAGCATACTCAAAACGAAAAAGGAGAAGAAATTCAATGTGGTTATTAGCAATTATCAATATTTGGGGGTTATGTCGGTGGTTAAATGAAATATAGATGTTGTTTGTTTGCGCGTTGAAGTTTTATTACATTATGACAGTATGATGAAAACAGATAGAAATAAAGAATGCAATGAATGAATGTGAAATGAAATGATGTGAAGCGATTTGGCTGTCTCGCTCGGCGCTCCCGGGCTGGCGAGACCGCCATTGTAGAACGATGAAACTGGAGAGACTGCCTGGCGGTGAATTCTGAGCCAGGCTTGTAGCAGCAGCCGGCAGCGTCGATGCCGACTAAGATGGCGGTGGATTTGAATTCCGGTCGCTACAGACCTTTTTATGAACCACCACAATCTTAATTGTGGCCAATCAATCTAACTACAAACACAACCACAATTGCAACCTTATCTTCTGCTATATTATGTACCCAAAAATTTCTGCGAATTTTCATAGTTAAATATGTATTACGTTTAATTATCAAAATGCATTAAAGATAAAAATTTATCACGATTTTAGCCGAAATACTAATCCAAGATGACTCAATTCGATCGTTTAGATGAGGAACGGTGGAGAAATATCGCGCCGAATGGGACGGCAACCTTGTTCCAATGTCGAGGACATGTCTCCAGTTGGAATATTATCGATGCTAAGGTCAGGTGCACCCAATCCCACCCCTGTCGTGTCCATATCGATTATATCATTTTCATAATGAATATTTTATAAGATATCTTCATAGAGAATAACTCAAGCAAATTGATAAAGGTCGGAAGTTTTTGCGTAGTTCGTTATAAGAAAATCACGATAAAAATTGTGTACATCACCGTTGTTACCATCATCAGCTGTTTTCTTTTATCCATGGTTAAGACGCTTAGGATAATCCGCCTCCATAGCACGTTCACCGCTTTATGTTCGCGCGGATAGTCTTCCTGTTGGTACTGCGTCAGATGACTGCAGACAGTAATGGCAGAAAAGTAAAAAAAAAAAAAGTAAAGTTCACGCCCATGCTGTAGCTGTTTAACTATTGACTAACTATCTTGCCATCACGTCGTTTCTCCGCGGGGATAAGCAGAGAGGATAGAGCGCCACACTCCTCTGTCCTGACACAATTCTCGCCTCATTCACATTCATACAAGCTCGCCGATTGTTGAGACGTCAAATATTTCTGGTGCCACTAACACTTGCGTCCTATATCTTTCTTACCATTTTCTCCTCAATTACCACTTAAGTGATCCTTTCTTAATCTTACTCACTATAATAAGATCAGCTTTACATTCTTTCCTTATTTCTTCATTCTTTACTCTGTCATAAATAGATCTGCCACATATAGACATTCAACCTACTTCCGTTTCTCTTCTGTCAGCTCTTATTCATACATCAGTGTCGGTACCAGAACTCCATTGTGCGCTAATCTTGCCACGGTTGACAAATTCCCATTAGCTATAATTGCATTCAAAGCGCCATTCACTGTATTCCCTGCAGTCACCCCCCTTTCCGTTTCTACCAAACATACTTCCCAAATACACAAACTCATCTCCTTGTTCCAAACATTCATCACCTCCAAGTATTTAGCTTTCCTCCTTCTCGAATACCATCACTTTCGACTTGTTAACATTCATCATGAGGTCGCTTTCCTTGCACGCATCGTACACTGCACTCCCTAGACTGTATAGTTCCTGTTCATTACTCGCCATTAGTACTGCATCATCGGCGTACAATAAACAGCATACAATCAAATCGCCCATTTTTGCTCCTACATTCAAACATTCCAGTTCTTTCACACAATTATTCGTTTTAGACCTTTTAAAATCATTATAAAATACTTTTTTTACTTCGTAATTTTCAACCTTTGTACGTATTACTTAAATTTAATATGACAGTCGAGTCTTAGGATATATATATTCATTTAAAACTTAATTCGCCCTGAGTAGTATTAACCCGTTACCACCCTCTGTACACCTCGTTGAAACCTGATTTGGGGAGTTATGTCAATGATTATTCTATAAAACACCCCAAATCACTTTTCGAAGGGGTGTACACAGCCGTATACAGGGGGTGGTCTTGAGATAAATTATAAAACATATTAGGAGAACACATTCTCATTGCGAAGTTGTAATTATTCAGAACAGACGCTCTGTGATATTTTAAATATTAATTAAATGTATTAATTAGAAAGATATACATATAAAATTAATTTTATCTAAAAATATTGCTGTTGCGCTACCGAGATTCGAACCTGGATCTCTTTCCAAACCGAGGAAGGTGCGTTATCCAACTATGCTACAGCGACAATATTTTCAAACCTTTTAGATATGAATACATTTAATCGTTCTATTATATGACAGAGCCATCTACCTTATTTTGACGGAATCTCAAATACCTTTGAGTAATCTGATAGCAGACGCCAGAATTATCAACTCATTTTTATTAAATTTTGGACACATTGATACAACTTTATTATTAGGAGAACAGATTCTTATTGTGGAGTTGGAATTATACAGAACAGGCGCTCTGTGATATTTTAAATATTAATTAAATATATTAATTATAAAGACATACATATAAAATCGATTTTATCGAAAAATATTGATGTTGCGCCACCGGGATTCAAACCTGGATCTCTTTCCAAACCGGGGAAGGTGCGTTATCTAACTATGCTACAGCGACGATATTTTTAGCGACAAATTTTAGAACCTTTTGATATTAATATATTTAATCGTTCCATTGTTTGAAAGAGCCAATTTTATGTCCAAAATTTAATAAAAATGAATTGATAATCTGGCGTCTGCTGTCAGATTACTCAAAGGTATTTGAGATTCCGTAAAAATAAGGTAGATGGCTCTTTCAAATAATGTATTAATATCAAAAATGTAACATAATGGTACAAAAATTTGTCATGAAAAGTACTGGGGCTGTAACACAATTGGTAGTGCACTTCCCCGGATTGGAAATAGAGATCTAGGTTCGTATCCCGGTGACGCAAAAACAATATTTTTCGTCAAAAATTGATTTTATATGTATATATTTATAATTAATACATTAATTTAGTATTTAAAATATCGCAGAGCGTCTTTTCTGAATAATTACAACTTCACAATAAGAATGTGTTCTCCTTAATGATTCCAAATTATTTCATTTGTGACCGACACCGTTTATATGTATTTTCTATCAAATGATTAGAAAATTCTGAAAACTCACCATTCAAACATCTCAAATTCTCCTTTAATATATGTTTTTAGTTAGTATTGACATCCTGAAGAAGAAATTGATGTATTTAAACTCAATTAAGTGGTTAATAAAACAAAGTTAACAAATAGAAATATGAATTTTTAATGTTTAATTGTCGTATATTGCAACTTTCAAACTATCAATGTGTCAGATGACATTTGGAACAGCTGTGAAAAGTCCGCCATGTTTAATCGAATTAAACATTGAACGTCGCTGTAGCATAGTTGGATAACGCACCTTCCCCGGTTTAGAAAGATATCCAGGTTCGAATCTCGGTGGCGCAACAACAGTATTTTTCGATAAAATCGATTTTATATGTATATCTTTCTAATTAATATATTTAATTCATATTTTTAAAAAATATATTGTTTGACACGTCACTTTCGCCTACATACATACTACAGTATGCACTTGAATGATGCGAAAATTGCCTATAGATAAATAAATAATTTTTAATAAAATTCTAGAACATACCTATATTTATATGCTTTTATATGGTTTTTAGTATTGGGGCATTCACCCAAACATATTGACTCATACCTATATTAATTATTGCTACAAAAATTAAGTCCATTTTAAAATAGTTCTTCATATACACTTTTTATATAGTAATAAATGTAATTCTATCTACTTGTAATTCTAATTAATTAAACTACGTCCGTCTCGACACAGAACTTCTCTAGTGAGACGGGCACAGTCCAAACAGATTTTTACATTGTATTATATAGTTACTAATAAAATAAATAAATAAATATAATACTAGCTCAAGTACCCGGCGTTGCCTGGACTTCAAGCAGAGTGAAGAGGCTTCATGTAAGGGTATGGGGGTAAGTTTTTTCGAAATCAGATGTAGACAGTAATTCTCTTCTTATTTTGAAAGTCAAGTGTGCACCATTTCATCGAGAGGTACCAAAATTCTATTTTAAGGGGCGGGAAAGGGGGATGGGGGTGGTTTTTATGAAATCTCATGTAGACAGTGACCTTCTTCATGTTTTGAAGGACAAGTGTGCAAAATTTCATGAAGCTCGGGATAACACTCTTCTTTATATATATATATTTAAATAGATACTGGAACCCATCAAAAAAGACGGGTACTTAACAGTTCTAGCAAGTTGAATTTATTTTTAAATAAATAAAAATATATTCTGAATGCGCGGATATACAGGGTGGCCCAAAAAAAGTGAAAATATCTCGTAACACGCGAGTTATTTCAAAACTTAATATAATTAATTGTAATTCTTTGTCATTTTTTTTGCACATTATTTAGCTGGTCAGAAATCATCAGAACACCCCATACTGCATCATCTGGTGGGTTTAAATCTGGCTTATTCAGAGGCCACATTCCTGGATCGATGAAAGTTTAATGTATTTCTGGCCGTGTGAGATGGAGCTCCGTCCTGCTGTAATTTCTAGGCTATACTCTTTGATCATTTCCCTAGCACCGCGACGTTTTTCAATTGGCAAATTTTTGATCAGAATACGGTCAACAGTGGAAAAATTAATAATCAAAGATGGCGACCGGAAATTGTCGAATTAAAACGTAATATTAAATTATTAATGATATAGAAAAACTAATTTTGATGTTTTAAATATATCGATTAAAAAGATATTCATATAAAATCAATTTTATCGAAAAATATTGTTGTTGCGCCACCGGGATTCGAAGCTGCATCTCTATTTCCAATCAGGGGAAGTACACTACCGATTGTGTTATAACGCCAGTATTTTTCATGACAAATTTTCGAACCTATATGCTACATTTTTTTCAAATGAATACACCTGTCGTTCCATTATTTGAAAGCCATCTACATTATTTTTACGGAATCTCAAATACCTTTGAGTAATTTGATAGCAGACGCCAGAATTATCAATTAATTTTTTGGATTGGAAATAGAGATCCAGGTTCGAATCCCGGTGACGCAAAAACAATATTTTTCGACAAAAATTGATTTTATATGTGTATATTTATAATTAATACATTAATTTAGTATTTTAATTTTGAATCGTTGGAGATAAATAAAGAGTGTAAAACTAATATTTAAAAAAATAGAGTTAAGTACTAAATAACTATTTTTTTTTAATACATACTGCTAATGAAACATTAATATGTGTTTTTTTTTAAATTAGTATTGATATTATAGTTAAATATCGCGTCGTTTAATATACATCATTACACATGATACGAAAAAAATGTCACCAGCAAAGTGACAGATGTCAAAAAATCCATAGATAATGCGATAAGATAAATGACACCTGCAGACATCTCCATCCGCGCTCTGACAGTAGTAAATCTGTCATTGGTAAAGTGTTACCAATGAAGCGCTGAGACTTGTCTCACCTCGTGGACAGCGCTTATAAGGCACGCGTACAGTGCGTTGTAAATATAAACATTTCTCTTCTTCGCATCGACTGTTCCAATTAATACTGTCCAATTGCAGATTGTGCGGTCAAATTTTGGGGTCGTCAGCGGTATATAACATTGAACACGAGCGCCGCGCGCACGCATCTGCTGACGGTGCCCGACGCGCCCGGCTTGACACGCAGCGCGACAGATTCGATTGTGCTGAAATGTTGACGCCTCGATCCGTTAAATAACGGGCGTACCGAAAAAGATTGTCGCTTTTTTTTTAATAAAACAATTCGGTGCATTTAATGTAGTTATTTATTAAAATTCAGTTCAAAATACAATTGCCATCGTTTGATATAATTAATTACATAAAAAATTGTTTCGTATAATATATAATATGAATTGCATGCATAGTTAATTGTAAGTAAATAGTGCATCATCCGACTATGCTGCAGCGACAATATTTTTAGTGACAAATTTTCGAACCTTTATGTTACCTTTTTGAATTGATAATGGAACGATTAAATGTATTAATATCAAAAAGGTAACATGTAGTTCGAAAATTTGTCGCTGCAGCGTAGTTGGATAATGCATCTTCCCCGGTTTGGAAAGAAATCCCGGTGGCCCAACAATATTATTTTTCGATAAAATTAATCTTATATGTATATCTTTCTAATTAATATATTTAAAATATGACAGAGCGTCTGTTCTGAATAATTACAACTTCACAATTATTTATTTATTTATTTAATTTTGTGAAAAATATATTGGCAAAATAAATTCAATTTTTAAAATAGATGGTTATATACATACATGGTGTTTCTTTCGCTTACCTTTCCAAAAAAGAGACCAGCTCTTGTGCTTGTAGAGAGAGGGAGTTACACTGCTATAATTGTATATAATACCTTACATATTCTATCCATTGTCCATTTGTGTTTCTGAAGTATTCTGTAATATTGTTTATATGTTTTTGAAGTGTTCATTTAGTTTCTTTTTAAACTCTTTTATATCCTTTATTTCTTTGATTTGTTAGGGAGGCTTGTGAAATTTTTTATCTCTAAATATATAGAATTCGGCTGATCGTGTTTGGTGTTACATTTAGGGATTTTAAAGTTATTTTTAAACCTTAATGATGCGCTGGTTTCAATTTTTCTAGTATTATTTTATTGAATTAATTGATTCATTGAGGTTTATTTGTAAACGTTTTCAATTTTGGGGACTGGGAATTTTGCAATAAGTGTTTGTGTTGAAAAATTTGATCTTTTTTTTTAATATCACTTTAATAATTGTTCTCTGTATTATTTTTACTAATTATATTATTATCAAAATGCATAATATTTATTTATTTATTAGTAATTATATAATACAATGTAAAAATGTGTTTGGACTGTGCCCGCCTCACTAGAGAAATTCTGTGTCGAGACGAGCATAGTTTAATTAATTAGAATTTCAAGTAGATAGAATTACATTTATTACTATATAAAAGGTGTATATGAAGAACTATTTTAAAATGGACTTAATTTTTGTAGTAATAATTAATATAGGTACGAGTCAATATGTTTGCGTGAGTGCACCGATACTGGCTCTACCCATATTACGAATCCAAGTTTTAATATATAGTTTTATAAGTAATAAATATAAAATATTCATATAAAGTCTTCATGCACTCAGAGTTTACAGCACCGGAACACGCGTTTTTGTTTTGACACCGTAAAGGAATAGAAACTTCACGTCATCTTTGAACTCCTGGCTTCCTGACCGTGCTGCTGCCACCAGGGTGGCACTATACTGCCGGTCGGTCGAACGGGTGGGAGATCTTCCTCTTCCTCGTGACCCACTGCAACAGCTATCTTCCCTCTTCGCAAGATGCCAAAAAAATTAAACGATTCGCCTCAGCCAAATGGTTGAAATTCGAATTATTCTCGACTAATTCATACTTTACGTTCTAACCAATCATAGCACATCTGTTGTAGAACCAAGAATATACCGGCATTCAACCATAAGTGACCTGTTTTGCTTTAACTACATTTTTTCCTTTATGAAGATACCAACTGGAGCACCAGGCAGAGCTGAACAAGGGTGATTAATGTGGTAATAGGTGAAAGACCGTAACTTCGAAGAAGATGGGCGACAACGTAAAAATAACTTATTTATTTATTTATTTACACCCAATTCCGAATCGTTTTGAGGGTTGTTTACCCTCGTTTCGATTCGTCATAATTACATATATTTTTATTTATTTTATTACATTCTGTCATATCATCATAATACCACCGTAGGTTGGCTCCGATATCGTCGTACCAGAACATGAGAGTCTTGTTGTCACATTCATTTCAAAAGGCAGCCAGAAAGAAGCTATAAAAATCACACATCCCCAAAAGAGGAGGGTAGACGTCACATTTATGTGTATCAGCCGCAGAATTCGGTCACAGTCCGGCAGAAATTCATCCTGTCCAGGTCGCAAGAGTGCGAGGGAGAGCCAGCAGAACGCTCAAATAACGATATCAAATTGACTTCTTTTAAATTTAGATTTACATAGATTTGCAAGTCAGCCGGCAGAAATGTCGGAGACTGATTGAGATAGATGCGCTATCGAGAGAGTCATTCTCTCTCGTGCTCTCGTCCAGTCTAGCAGCTTTTCTAGTGAGTTCTGTGCTCGTGTTAGTTTGTAACTATGATAACTAATTAACGTTATTCTTCAACCAATGAATGGTACACTGTAATTGGTAAATCGTACTTACCAATCACAGTCACATAAAGGTATACCATCGAGATGCTTGCATTCGCATAAAACCTTCCGAAACTGGAGACAACTGGGTTCAATCTTCTGCCAGTCTTCAGCCAGAAAGCGAACAAATTATCGATGACGACAAAGTTGTCGCGCACGACATTATTTTCACACAGAACACAATCGCGCGATGCGATTCTATCGCTTTCTAGTATCGCGGCGGCGATCGCAGTCGGAAATCGGGTGCGATTATATCTGTCACATTGACATGTAGCTTAGTGGTAGATTTAACATTCAAATCGCGTGACAAAATATCAACAAAACTAGAGAATTTTATTTTAGTTTCGACAAATGTGATATAATGTGAATCCCGTTTGCTGTGACTTGTGATGTTAATATTGTGACCTGCTCCGTGTTATAAATATGCCCGGTGAGTTATTTACCAACATGTTGTTGTTGTTCGTAGCCATCTTTTGCTGCGTCCAATAAAAAATGTGAAGTGTATTACACGCCTGGGTTGCAATATTAATCAATTGTGGCATAAAATATACGTTTTGCAGTCATGAACCCAACCTTAGATTACGAATGCGAATGATCAGATGCTACGCTACAGCCGCACTCGTCGACAAAAGTTGGGGAACATATTTGCGCACATTTCGACAAGTACTCACCAAAAATTTCAGCCATTTTGGACGCGCGGTCGTTGTTTGACAGTCGTTTGAGTGAGTCGATGCGAGTGTTTTTGCCAAAATGGAAAAAATCGAGTGTAGAACTGTCATTAAGTATTTGTTTTTGAAAGGCAATACGTCTGTACAAATTAATGACGTGTTGGACGCTGTGTCGGGGACTCTGCGCTGTCATGAACGCTCGGGATGGCCAAAAGCTGCAACCGCTGACGCTATCTATTGTCCTACCTTCGTTAAGTTTCCATTCTTCCATTCCACGAAATAATGTCGAAAACACATAGCAACTGACCATTCGCATTCGTAATCTAAAGTTAAGGTCGTGACCGCAGAGCTTGCACAATCGAATCAAATTTGAACAAAAAGATCGAATCAATGAATTAATGTTTCAGCCAGATTTTGGTGTGTTAGATCAGTTCGCGTTTAGTAGTCGTGGACGACAGTCGATTACAATTTACTATGGAACGTCTGACGGCTCAGCAACGTGTCCAAGTCATTAGGACAGTTTATCTAAACAATAATAGCACAGCTGTAACTATTAAAGGCGACTGGCCTCCTCTATCACCTGATTTGACGACTTCCGATTATCTTTAAGCCAACAGCGATTCCGATGCTACAATACAGTATTCGAAATGAAATTGATGAAATAACACGCGAAGAATGTTATGAAATATATGGTTAAAGGAGCACGCATTTGTGCAGCTGCCAGTGGCGGCGACTTGGCCAAATAATCGATTAATAAATATACATTTTTACGAGAACACATTCTCATTGTGAAGTTATAATTATTCAGAACATATCTCTGTGATATTTTAAATATTAATTAGAAAGATATACATATAAAATCAATTTTATCGAAAAATATTGCTGTTGCGCTACCGGGATTCGAACCTGGATCTCTTTCCAAACCGGGAAAGGTGCATTATCCAACTATGCTACAGCGACGATATTTTCAAACCTTTTAGATATGAATACATTTAATCGTTCTATTATATGACAGAGCCATCTACCTTATTTTTACGGAATCTCAAATACCTTTGAGTAATCTGATAGCAGACGCCAGATTATCAATTCATTTTTATTCAATTTTGGACATAAAATTGGCTCTTTAAAACAATGGAACGATTAAATATATTAATATCAAAAGGTTCAAAAATTTGTTGTATCAATAACTTTATTATTTGTATTAATATCAAAAAGGTAACATATAGGTTCGAAAATTTGTCGCTAAAAATATCGTCGCTGTAGCATAGTTGGATAATGCACCTTCCCCGGTTAGGAAAGAGATCCAGATTCGAATCCCGGTGGCGCAACAAATATATTTGTCGCTTAAAATATCGTCGCTGTAGCATAGTTGGATAATGCACCTTCCCCGATTAGGAAAGAGATTCATATTCGAATCCCGGTGGCGCAACAACAATATTTTTCGATGAAATTGATTTTATATGTATATCTTTCTAATTAATATATTTAATTAATTAAACAACATATAATATTCATGCATTATTTTGTAAAAATCTCGTACTTAACAATACAATGTTTGTACAATATGCCTTGAAGATAATTTAATCAGGTTTTATTTCGGACTAGATATGTCACACCCTGTATATATAATAATATACAATGTTTAAGCCGCAATGTCCGTTTTGGTCAACGAATCGATTATAATTCTCACAGACATAAATAATATAATATGTAAATTTAGCTTGTTGTATAGTTAACTGTTTGAGTGCGAAACGAAGTCAGTATTAAATGAAAATACTGCTCACTCCCGAGTGTCACGGTGTGAATCTTGGATCAGTGTGCTTCTCCATCTCCCCCGGTCTTGAGCCGTATCGAAACGACAAACAAAATACAGGAATCAATGCTAAATCTGCAGACAAGTTGTTGGGCGTGCACATTGATTCAGATGTTTCATTGAATACACTAATCAGCTCACTAATCAGCAGATTGTGGTGTCACGCGTGGACTATTGTAACAACATCTTTGATCCAATCAGGTAGAGATGAATCAGAAGCATGGCTATCCAACATTTTAATATAATTTATACAATACCTTCACTAATAATTCACTAGTCCCATTTCTATTTTTATACATATTTTTTATTCCTGTCGGTGATTTAAATAACACCACAACAGCACGAAAAATAAACTGGCCACTTTAACACAGACTTCAGTCTAGCAAAGTGGCCAGGACGACGCAGTATATATCAGAGGTTGAGTCTACTCCACCCCACACAATAAACTACGAGTATAATTATGTCTTCTGCACATGCAACATCCCTTCTGCACGAGCTACATTGTGCTGGTCGATGTACAAGGCGACACATAACATGGCACCTCTGTATCTGCAAGAACTTTATATCCCAAAGAATTCGAATGGTAAACGTCAACCTTATCAAGGTGCATTAATCAACTGTGCTACAACAACAGTTATTTTGACGACAAATTTTTGAACCCATATGTTACATAGATCTATCGTTCGATTATTTGAAAGCCACCGATTTGGGAAGAGATCCAGGTTCGAATCCCGGTGGCGCGACAGCAATATTTTTCGATACAATTGATTTTATATGTATATATTTCTAATTAATATATTTAATTTAGTATTTAAAACATCACAGAGCGCCTGTTCTGAATAATTACAACTTCACAATAAGAATGTGTTCTCCTTAGTAATATATGTTGTATCAGTGTGTCTAAAATTTAATAAAAATTCATTGTTAATTCTGGCGTCTGCTATCGGTTTACTCAAATGTATTTGAGATTCCGTACAAACAATGTAGACGGCTTTCAGATAATGGAACGATAGATGTATTAATTTGAAAAATGTAGCATATGGGTTCGAAAATTTGTAGCATAGTTGAATAATGCACCTTCCCCGGGTCGGGAAGAGATCCAGGTTCGAATCCCGGTACCGCAACGATAATACTATTCGATAAAATTGATTTTATATGTATATATTTATAATTAATACATTAATTTAGTATTTAAAATATCACAGAGCGTCTGTTCTGAATAATTACAACTTCACAGTAAGAATGTGTTTGTGCAATTTATACGAAACACAAGAGGAAGGGATAGACTGAGACTGCTATTCGGGAAGAAGGACAAATCTCAGAAATCGATCTCAGAAATTTTTTAATGAAATGCCAGAAAACATTAGAAAGGAGAAGAAATTGAATAGATTTAAAATGAAACTGACTAAATATATAAAAGATGAGTTTTAGTAAAAGAAAATACTTTAATCTTGTATATATTAGAGCATATATAAGGAGTGCTTATGTATGCACTATATTAAGAATTAAATAAGTAAATTATAGGCCAAGAACTTTCTGGAAGAGTATCTCACAACGATGGAGAGATGGCTGGAGATACCCTGGAACTGGAGTCAGCTGCGAGGACGACCCGGGACCTTGCGGAAGTCCATTGCGAGCCGAGTCTCATCTGATTGTTGTCACTGCATGTCAATGATGACACGATGGAAGTAAAACAGAAGAAACGGGGGATCACGCCCAGTCCTCGTGTACACACCATGTCACAGAGATTCTCCGTTTCGCGCCTCACATCACGCTAGATGTACGTCAAACATCATTTATATTTGATGTCACGTTCGTCAATTGGGGGTGTAGACAACTCTCGACGTTCGCAGTTACTGCGCGCGCGTCAAATCCGTTGACCATTGATGTTACGTTTGTCAGTTGGGTGCTTTTTTTTTATCTCCCCGGCAGCAGCCGCGATGGAACAAATGTATGTCTGAATATTTTTTAGAATAAATATTTGCACGCATCTGTATGTATAAAGGACAGCTGAAGTGTGGCGGGGGGGGGGGGACACCCACCGTTTTCCGGGACCGGTTTAGTAGCTAGTAGGGCTTCCTTGTCGGTCCCACTCGTCAAAGCTAATAAAAAATAAGCGACTTTAATTCTATTACGTATTTAAGTATAAGTGAAATGATAAAGGAGAAGAAATATAATATGGTTATTAGCTATTAAGATTTAAAGTTTAGATCCTCTTCCAGCGTTTCTTAAGTACTGTACATATTTTCACATACAGATGGAAAATTGATGAAAAATTAAGGTGCAGTTGTTCATGGCAGACACTCCCAAAAGAGGGACAGTGGACGAGACACAAAATGGATTGACTCACGCTTGTACGGACACAATAACGGAGTTGCAAAACACGAGGTAGGCGCGTAGGTGGAGATCCCACCTACTACCTACCTAAGGAGCTCCAACGTGTCACCCACACCCGAATAAATTCGAATCAATTTTAAAATTTAGACCCTCCAGCGTCCCTTGAGCGATGTCTTTATTCATAAAAATACATAGAACATAGTTGTACATGCAGATGGAAAATTAAGGTGCAGCAGACACTCAGGGACACATTCATCAAAAAACACTCCCAAAAGATTGACAGTGGACGAGACACAAAATTGATTGAGACACACTTGCACGGGCATAGGTGGAGTCTCCGGCCTAACTACTACCCACCTAAGGAGCTCCAACGAGTCACCCATACCCGAATAGATGTAAAAACATATATAAATAAATAAATGGTTTTTCAGAATATTCCAATCATTTATTTGATACGAATTTTAATCTTCTTTGTTTGGCATTGAATCGAAGTATTTAGAATTCAGTTCGCGTTTTTTTTCTTTATAACTACTTAGCGGTTAAGTAATCTATAAAATAATAAATGAGATAAATATTCTAATACATTTAACGATCGCGTTGTCAGAAATGGCGACGGCGGAGGAGGAGCGCGGCAGCCGAGCGGTTAAGCCTCCGGCAGACGCCGCGCAGTTGCGGCCACCGTCCGCCAGGGGCGAAGCGTTCCGCGTTTGAAATATAAACAATCGAAGGCGCGCTCTTATTTCAAATCGGCGCGCCAATCGGAGACGAACTCGCGACACGGAGATTCTGCCCGTTTTTTGAATAATTGATATACTACGTATCGACCTCGGCATTAGAATATTTTTAAATCGCGTCCACATCATTGGAGACTGCAAATAGAATTTCGATAAAATTGTGAACATATTAAAAAAAAAAAAAGTGATATCTTATACGTGTAATGTAAAATATAGGTGAGTTTTTTAAAATATATTTTACAATAGTTAAGATAGTAAAAAAATAATACTAAATTCAGCAACTAAAGGTAGCAACAGCAACAGTACAGTAGCTTGAGTAGCTTATAGGTGTAGTGGTCAAGACGTTGGCCTGGTGATCTAGTGGTGGGGGGTTCGCGCCTCGTTCCAGGACACCGGCGAGTTAGTCCTATTTTCATAGCACGAGCGTTTAGCTCAGTTTGAAAATAGTAAAAATATTGACGTGGCACGTATCCGTGTATGCAACTCTATTTTTTTTAAAAGAAAAAATATATATATTACGATAAAATTGATTTTAAATGTATATCTTTCTTACTTACTTACCATCACGCCGTTTCCCCGCGGGGGTAGGCAGAGAGGATAGAGCGCAACACTCTTCTGTCCTGACACACAATTCTCGCCTCATCCACAAACAAGTTCGCCGATTGTTGAGGCTTCTAACAGAACCATCCTCCATTATCTGGTTTATCTGGTCGTGCCGAGTCTTCCGCGGACGTCCTCTATTTCTGGTTCCATGACGCAAGTGTTGACTTGCGTCATATATCTTTCTTACCATTCTCTCCTCGTTCATCCGTTCCATATGACCAAACAACCTAAGTGATCCTTTCTTAATCTTACTCACTATACATTCTTTCCTTATTTCTTCATTCTTTACTCTGTCATAAATACATTTGCCACAAATACGCCTAAGTGATCTCATTTCCACTGCATTCAGTCTACTTTCGTTCCTTTTCTGCCAGCATCAAGCCTCACTTCCATACATCAGTGTCGGTACCAGGATTCCATTGTGCACCGCTAGTCTTGCCTCGGTTGAAAAATTCCCGTTAGATATAAATCCATTCAAAGCGCCGTTCACCTTATTCCCTGCAGTCACCCTCCTTTCCGTTTCTATCAATCATACTTCCCAAATACACAAACTCATCTACTTGTTCCAAACATTCATCACCTCCAAGTATTTAGCTTCCCTCCTTCTGGAAAACCATCACTTTCCACTTGTTAACATTCACCATGAGGTCGCTCTCCTTGCATACATCGTACACTGCACTCCCTAGACTGTATAGTTCCTGTTCATTATTCGCCATTAGTACTGCATCATCGGCGTACAATAAACAGCATACAATCAAATCGCCCATTTTTGCTCCTACATTCATACATTCCAGTTCTTTCACACACTTATCCATATACAAGTTAAACAGCCATGGAGACATTACACAATCCATTTTTCAGGTGATTAAACTGTCCTAGTGATTACGAGCTTCCAGTTTCTTCTGACAATATGTACAGTCATAGCGAACCTTTTTGGGTCGTTGTGTCAAAATTTCAAAAAATCTAACTTAACTTTGCTGGTCTGTCACAACAATTTACATACTTATTTATGCAGTTTAAATTTAAATTTATCTATTTATTTATTTGATTTCATGTTGTTTTTGTTGTAGACGTCTGGTGGCGGCACACGTGTTCTTTGATAACTCTGATATTAGTGAACTCTGATAACACAGAGTTAGAACAACGATGGCGAATCTATGAAGATTCGCCATCGCTGTTCTAAAATATGAGAATTTTTTGAGGCTTTGTCAGTGTTACGAACGTGGATAAGAATATTATGTACATGCATCTACCTACAAAGTAATGAAAACATGATGCACCATGTACGACATTTCATGTGTGCCGCATTAACACTTCCTCTGCGATGGTGGGTCATATCTGACCCGGATGTTTGTGAAAACGTTAATAACGCGACAAATATTCGTTTTCTTTCTAGCTATTATTTTATTATACATTTCCAAATAATTTGAGACACAAATGAATATTATATGAGTTATTGATAAAAATGACCGATTTGGACCGACCAAACGACAATTCTCTGATGGTGTATATGTAGATCGATCTTCAATCATCAGGGATCGTCGTGAAAGACACAGAAAGCAATAGATACAATATTTGGGATTTTTTACACCGAAATAATTCGTTGTTGGCACAACACATTCTCTCGTTCTCTCACACCGTACACATTGTTCGCGATCGATACTCTCGTGGTTCGACCGGGGCGATAGTGAATTACTCAAGTCACATAATTGGCTATTTACTGAATTGAAAATTCCTTTCGGTTGATCCGTTTTGTACGGAGTCGTTACCTATGCTGTTTAGTACATAACTGCGTGCAAATCATTGAAGTGTCTACTTCCTCTTTTACTAATTCGCGAATTTTACTATCTTACTGTTTTTAACGTGTTGATTTTCGTGATCGTTCTTTAAATTTGGTGCACGGATTAGTTTTTGATTTGGGTAAAACGAAAAGCATTTGGCAAAACTATTTCCAACGTTAACCTTTAATAAAAATAATTATTTCCTCTAGTTATTACGTGAAGGATTTTCAAACAGTAAATGAATCATGTTCAGTCATAAAGAGTGTTCTTGTTTTTATATGGATAAGAAGGTATTATTTGTACTCTAAAATTACAAATAAATACACGGTATGGTCGTATTTATTTTGTCTAAAGACGTTGGTCAAACGAATGTTCATGTATTATGTAACAGCATCTGCACCTACCGCACGCCACTGGCAATTATGATAAAAAATATAATCCGGATATCTGCAAAACAACACAGGACAAAAAATATATCGACAGTACAAATAAACTCGCAAAAAATGGGCCGCGGAACGAGTAATGCATAATTTCGTCGATTTTCAAATGTAATAATTAATACAGTGTCGTTTCTATAGTTGCTTAACATCAGGCCGTTTCCCCGCGGGGGTAGGCAGAGGGGATAGAGCGCCACACTCTTCTGTACTGACACACAATTCTCGCCTCATCCACATTCACACAAGCTCGCCGATTGTTGAGGCTTCTAACAGGATCGTCCTCCATTATCTGGTTTGCCTGGTCGTGCCAAGTCTTCCGCGAACGCCCTCTATTTTTGGTGCCATCAACACTTTCATCATATATCTTTCTTACCATTCTCTCCTCATTCATCCGTTCCATATGACCGAACCACCTGAGTGATCCTTTTTTAATCTTACTCACTATACTGATCTCAGCTTTACATTCTTTCCTTATTTCTTCATTCTTTACTCTGTCATAAATAGATTTGCCACAAATACGTCTAAGTGATCTCATTTTCACTGCATTCACTATAATTCACTATAAAAATCATATTATACTATTATTAGGAGAACACATTCTTATTGTGAAGCTGTAATTATTCAGAACAGACGCTCTGTCATATTTTAAATACTAAATAAATATATTCGAATAACTACTAATATCAAAAAGGTAACATATAGGTTCGAAAATTTGTCGCTAAAAATATTGTCGCTGTAGCATAGTTGGACAATGCACCTTCCCCGGTTAGGAAAGAGATCCAGCAACAATAATATTTTTCGATAAAATTGATTTAATGTGTACGGCTTTCTAAATACTAAATTAATTATAAATATATACATATTAAATCAATTTTGTCGAAAAATATTGTTTTTGCGTCACCGGGATTCGAACCTGGATCTCTATTTCCAATCCGGGGAAGTACACTACCGATTGTGTTATAGCGCCAGTACTTTTCATGACAAATTTTCTAACCTATATGTTACCTTTTTGATATTAATACATTATTTGAAAGAGCCATCTGCCTTATTTTTACGGAATGTCAAATACCTTTGAGTGATCTGACAGCAGACGCCAGAATTATCAATTCATTTTTATTAAATTTTGGACACATTGATACAACTTTATTATTAGGAGAACACATTCTTATTGTGAAGTTGTAAATGTAGATGGCTTTCAAATAATGGAACGATAGATGTATTAATTTGAAAAAGTGTAACATATAGGTTCAAAAATTTGGCATGAAAAATACTGGCGTTATAACACAATTGGTAGTGCACATCCCCGGATTGGAAATAGAGATCCAGGTTCGAATCCTGGTAGCGCAAAAACAATATTTTTTCGACAAAATTGATTTTATATGTATATATTTATAATTAATACATTAAATTAGTATTTAAAATATCGCAGACCGTCTGTTCTGAATAATTACAACTTCACAATTAGAATGTGTTCTCCTTAATAAAGTATATTTTTCTAATTGATATATTTAATTCATATTTACTAATATATATATATATATATAATCAAATATACAGTCGCCATGTAGTTTTTCATAATTTTGAAAGTGGACCAGGACAGAGAGTGCGGCGTTCTATCGTCTCTGCCCACCCCTGCGGCGATCCGGCTAATGTTAAGTGACGTTTTACTCAGCTCCACTGGCGCGTGGTGGTGTACATTCGTACCATACTAAAAGTATGCGTTTCTTTCCTCTGTCATCGCGTGAGACTTGAACTCTGCCGCAACTCGAAAACTGCTGAGCAGCTGATGCAGAATATTTGAAGAGACGTCCAAGAACTGGGAACGATATCGGTTTGATGACTTAAGATGATTTAAGACGCGATTAGATTTAGTTGAAACAAATCTCAAATTCAGATGGAGATAAAATTTTAATACGATATTCTATGTGACAGCAAACTCTGAAAAACCTCGATAATGATTTGAATATTAAAAAAAGAATTCTCAACAATAGATAGATGGATGGAGTTACAAAGGGAGATGTCATAATTCGGATAAATAAGTCTTTAAAACGATAGAATGTGGTGAGATATCCGTAGAAGTACGAGATCCTACTCTTCATAATGTAGAGAAATGTTGCTGGAAGTCGGAACCCTGAAAGAAGTTGATATTTTCTATATTAGCTGTAGTTACTGAGTCTAGGGAGTGCAATGTACGGTGTATGCAAGGAGAGCGACCTCGTGATGAATGTTAACAAGTGGAAAGTGATGGTATTCGAGAAGGAGGAAAGCTGAATACTAGTAGGTGAAGAATGTTTGGAACAAGTAGATGAGTTTGTGTATTTGGGAAGTATGTTCTGGGTGAAAGGAATTATAACTTACGAGAACTTGTCAACTGATACAAGGCCAGCGGTTCACAATGGAGTTCTGGTACCGATAGAAGTGACATCTGGAACTGGCAGAAGAGGAACGAAAGTAGATTGTGTGTCAGATCTATTTATAATGAAGAAATAAGAAAAGAATCTAAAGCTGAGCAAGTGTTGATGACACCAAAAATGGAAGACTTGGCACGGCCAGATGGTACTCTTAGAAGCCTCAATAATCGGCGATGTATGAATGCGGAAGTGGCGAGAATTGTGTGTCAGGACACAAGAGTGTGGCGCTCTATCATCCGAGCAAGTGAGCAAGCTGCAGTCTCTCTGCTTTTTGTATCATTTCGTAATACATTACTAGCGCCGTCGTCGTGATAAAATACATATGCAATTTATTCAAATATTTGACAGAGGTCAACAATGAAATTCATAAATTCGTACAGTTTCGGAGAAACCGCATTCAAATAACCACAGACAAATCGATCTCGTAGATTATGCGCATAGATAAAGTGACAGTTAGCGCTGACAGCTTTAAATATGCCATAGATTATAAGTGCGACGTGCAGGAGGACGTAAGTGTGTTTTAAGCCGCGTTTAAAAATACCGTAGCGTCTGGAGGATATTCTAGAACATTATATTATCACATTAAGTTCCACGTTATTTTATTATTTGTGTGGCTATTGATTGTAAATAGAGCCTCCAAATAGTCGTGATTCCAACTATTCGAATAATCGAATAGTTAATGATAATATATGATAAATACAGAAATGTTTCTCCAAAAATGTAAGATTCTGATTAATAACTTGCAGAACTCCAACTCTCCGTGGAGACAGAGAGGAGTCAGTCTTCTCTGCGTAGCTTTAGATATGTTTATATTACTTCATATCTCACACCCCGAGTGCAAGGTTTCTTTTCATTATTTGGTATATAACTTCTCGTCTGTCGGCTCGAGTATTTATGAAAGCTGAATACTGAAGAATGATAGAAAGCCGCCTCCATCGTTGGCAAAACAATGTATTACAAGTGCTCCTTGTCATAAAACCGTAAAGATAAGCGGAAGACTTAAAAAAAAAGGCAAATGCGAAAGATGTCCGACAAAGGCGTTTACATCTTTATTGTCCGACTTCCATATAGCCGACAGCGGTACTTCTGGAGAAAAAAATCGTATACCTGAATAAATGAATGAATGCTCACATATGACTTCCAGGGTTCGTAAATCTCTCTTTCGTTTAGAAAAATATTAAAAATCTTATAATATAAATATGAGCGAATACTTTTTAAAGTATTCGAATAACGAATACTTAAAAACAGGCGAATATATTCGGGGTTCTAATATTCGAATATTCGGATTGGAGGCTCTAATTGTAAACCGCGGTGGACTCATTTGAGTCTATTTTAAATGAAAATTCAAATTTTCGCATTTTTTTTACAAAAATTTGTCTATTAATTGTATTCTTTTGAAATTAGCAAAATTAACTTTGTGGTTAAAATTCATATTTTTATTTGTCATCTTTGTTTTATTAACCCTTCCTAAACCATGCAGTGACACGGGTCTACCATCATAATTAAACCTGTAATATTTCGGTAAACACATGCAGCATAAAATTCATATTTTAGATAATATTAGTACTCAAGTATAACTAGTGAAAAACCAATTTTATGAAAAGGCAATTGTATAAAAACAATTATTTTTCCCATTCAATCCGTTGTAAAATGAATACGTTGGTAAAAATACAATTTGTGATATGAAAGACAGAGATCACACACTATTTTCACAGTGACAAGGACAACAGACAAACAAATATAATTGTCTCTTTCTCAGTAATTAAATGAAGAGAGATAAGAAGGAAGGACACATTGTATATGACTTAATGAATGCTTAATATTTAGAGTAAATTCGTGCCATTAAAGCCATTTAAGCTAATAAAATCATTTTTTCTAACTGTTATTTACGGTAACACGAGTTGACAGCGTGGCTGCGTTCGAATATTTTATATCACGGTACGGTCAAGGTTAACCAATTTTTTTTTTTTTTTTAATAGATTCTGGTAAAGAAACAATAATATATGTTTTAGTATTGACATCCTGAAGAAGAGAATGGTATTTTTCGAAACCTTTACATGTATTTAAACTCATTAAGTGGTTAATAAAATAAAGTTAACAAATAAAAATATTTATTATTCATTTATATCAGAAGTTATACACAAGATTTAATATTTTTTTTAATAATTGCTTAGAGATGACCTTTGCACTCATTTAAAATTAATACACTGAATGTTATTTGCTATAGTTAAGATAATACAAGCATTACAAGAAAGACTGCGACCATTAGATGCAATTTCAGCGTGCTACAAAATTATCTTAACCTTTTCGTCACTAAACTTCCGTGTGGTCCGAAGCGGGGTATGGTAACACCCCAGATCACATGCATACAAACTATAATAAAAAGTTCACAACGGGCGACGTAGTCCCAACCGCCTCGCCGGATATCTCCTGTCCGAATGCCGCGAGTCGCGACAAGCGATACAGCTGTCTCCCTCGTTCGCATCTGTGGTATGAAGCTGTGCATTAGTTAGAGAGAAATAAACAAGCACAATAATTTTAAGATAAGACGCAGGGGTATGAACCGAAAACAATATTTTTAAATATATAACAAAAAATGACAAAATATTCGCCATTATTTCCGTGAAGATTACAAAAAATAAGAATGTAATCGCTTTCATAATTATTGAGTTATAGAGTTTAAAGCGATCTGTGGGGAATGTGAATACCCCGCTCCGGGAAGGCAAGGTTAATTTTGATGATATTGCATAAACGAAATGTATTTTCTTATAATCTTGAATTCAAGATTACTGAGACGAATCTCAATTCAGACAAATTAACAAAATGTTAAAAATTAATAGTGTTTTATATAAACCATTAAATTTGCAGGACATATTGCCATTTTTCCTCGTTATTAAAATACTTTATTTCAGTGAAAACATACAGTTTTAAATAATATATTTTTATTAGTACAATGTCCTAGATATAAGATAAATCTTTATGTTGAGACTCGTTCAATATTTCCATGCTAACAACAACTCTCCTCAAGCAATAAATCACGGACACAACACAAGACAAACAACACACATCTACACGCCAGTTCCGAGAGCAACAACCACATTTTATCAAAGATTCTACATGTTCCTAGCTCCGAAACTATACAATACACTCAATACCAACTGGAAATCGTACAATTCCAATAAGATTACACAAATATGGACCCAATATATGATCCAATCAGGTAGAGATGAATCAGAAGCATGGCTATCCAACATCTAATATAATTTATACAATACCTTCACTAATAATTCACTAGTTCTACAACACTCCCACTACATATATTTTTATTATATTTTTACTTTTTTATACATATTTGTAATTCTCTTTTTATTCCAAATAACACCACAACAGCACGAAAAAAACTGTCTACTTTAACACAGACTTCAGTCTAGCAAAGTAGCCAGGACAACGCTGTATACATCAGAGGTGGAGTCTACTCCACCCCACACAATAAACTATGTATTATGTATGTTTATTATGTATCCAGCTCTGTTAGTACTAAAATATGGATGTCAAATATATATATATATATATATATATATATATATATATATATATATATATTAACATTTGTTTCTTCTCTATGAGAGTGATACTCGTGTATAGAGAAGGAGTATATTCGAGTTCAGTTAGTCTGTGTACATATTTTTGTACTTCAGTTACAAATTTACGATAGTCCGTAATTTTTCTAATTGTGATGGGGAGATTGTTAACAAATTTGATGCCTTGATAAATACATCGCGGTATATTTTAGTTTCGGGATATCAATTAGATCTCTATATCTCGTAGATCGGAATTCGCTTCTAAAATTTAATTGATTTTAAATTTTTTGTATATGTCTACTATTTTTGGTACTTTAAAATCTGTGAAAATTTGTATACTTGGATAGTCTTTTTAGAATAATTTTTATTATCATTTTTTGAGTGATTTCTAATTGTGACATTGAAGTTTAATATGCGCCTCCCCATCCGATAATACCGTATCGCAACATGTGACTGTACAAACGCGTAATATATTATTTTCAGATATGTAAGTGATGAGATGTTTCCGAGTCTAAAAAATATGTAGACAGTTTTCCTTATTTAGTTAGTGAGATTAGTAATATGTTCTTTCCGTTTGAGATTGTTATCTATTATGGTTCCAAGGTACTCGATACAGTCTTTCTCTTCAGTTGATGAACATTGGTCAGAAGAGTTTCCTCGAGTACAGGCCTCGGTGTGAATTTTAATATGAATTTCGGTGTTTTGTTTCTGTTGAATAGCAAATCGTAGAAAGAACATATTACTAATCTCACAAACCAAATAAGGAAAACTGCCTACATATTTTTTAGACTCGGAAACATCTCATCACTTGCATATCTGAAAATAATATATTACGCGTTTGTACAGTCACATGTTGCGATACGGTATTATCGGATGGGGAGGCGCATATAAAACTTCAATGTCACAATTAGAAATCACACAAAAAATGATAATAAAAATTATTCTAAAAAGACTATCCAAGTGTACAAATTTTCACAGATTTTAAAGTACCAAAAATAGTAGACATATACAAAAAATTTAAAATCAATTAAATTTTAGAAGCGAATTCCGATCTACGAGATATAGAGATCTAATTGATATCCCAAAACTAAAATATACAGCGATATATTTATCAAGGCGTCAAATTTGTTAACAATCTCCCCATCACAATTAGAAACATTACGGACTATCGTAAATTTGTAACTGAAGTAAAAAAAAATATGTACACAGACTGACTGAAACAGAAATTGCAGTTAGGTACTGATTTGATCTTATAATATCGTTTATTCTTAATTTAACAATCCCCTCCGAGCTCTTTCCAGCCTACCCCTGATTGTAAGCCATAAATGTTTAGTATTTGTTAGTGAACTAATCGGGGAGACGACTACGAGAGAAATGTCGCGCTAGGGCCGGCTCCAATTGTAGCATGTTGGGTGTCGGTACCAGGCGTGTTTTCAAGCTTGACAGGAGCCCCGTTTTGCTCACAGGCTCGGCGGGGTGCGTGCAGATAGCGAAGCAGTAAACCTCCAGAATAATGGCCCTAATTAGTCGACATTGTTTCAGATTTAAAATGAACCAGACCTGCACGGAGGAATGCCTCAAAATCCTCGAGATGAACTCTTCGGTTCTGAACGCGACCGAGAAGGACGTATGGGGCCACCGGAGCAACAGATTCGACCCGAGCAAGGTGGCCAACTTCCTCGCTGGGGTCTTCAGCTTCTCCGCCGGCTGCGCGGTGACCCTGGCGGACTTCCTGGGCGTGGACGTGCTGACCCTGATCCTGGTGGTGACTGCCGTCGCCTACCTGTACAGGAAGATTATTGTACCATTCGACTACGTTCAGGTTAGTCGGAATTGTCCAATACCTCGTCTGCAAAATGTTTGCAGTATTTTAATGACACCTGTCCACAGAAGGAGACGTACGAATGCCTCCATTCTGCAGGAGCTGAACATCAAGGAAACACGAATTCTTTAATTTTTGGTAATCTTGCGAAAAGGGAAGATAGCTTGGAGAAGCTTGTCGCGGTGGGTCTCTAGAAAGAGGAAGATCCCCCACACGTTGGACCGACCAGCAGTGAGAGTGAACCCGCCGCTAACCAGGACAAAAGCTCCTATATGGTCCTTCTCATTCGCCGCCTGGTTAAGTGACAAAACGTAGCAGCACAGCCGTCATCACAAACACCCTCATTGTCCCCGACCTTATCATTTATTCACCCAAGTAAAAATACGTATTTAAGTATATCATCACAAATAACATAGTAAATAAGAAATTCTGACATAAAAAGAACAATTAAAACTAAATAATATAAAAAAATATGACAAATAATAATTTCAGAACAATAACAGGGAGACAATAAAAATCTGACTTGTCATCAGAGCACCACTGCCGGCCATTCGTCCCCAGTGACAGAAAAGACAAACAACGAAATCACTGATATTGGTATTACTAAGTAATTCCCAAAATTGATTGTATATGTATATATTTATAATGAATACATTAATTTAGTATTTAAAATATGACAGAGCGTCTGTTCTGAATAATTACAACTTCACAATAAGAATGTGTTTTCCTTAACAAGATTATATATTATATAAGTTACTTGAGACATAATTTTTTTTTTTATATATGTCACATCAATATTCTTACTATTTCAAACTAAGCTAAAAAGCTTGAACGAGGCGCGAACCCCCCACCACTAGATCACCAGGCCAACGTCTTGACCACTACACCAACAAGCTACTGTACTGTCGCTGTTGCTACCGGGATTCGAATCTGCATCTCTTCCTATCCGAGGAAAAATGCATTAACTGATTGTGCTACACCAACACTGGTACGCTGTTCGAATTAGCACATCTATCATTCCATTATTTTGAAGCAATCTACTTTATTTTTACAGAATCTCAAATACCTTTGTGTAAAACGCTTGTGCTATAAAAATAGGACTAACTTGCCGGTGTCCTGGAACGAGGCGCGAACCCCCGACCACCAGATCACTAGGCCAACGTCTTCCAGCTTCCAGAGATTCTCCTTCTTCCACACGAGTTAATTTTTCAAACGCCAGCTATTCTGATTTTTGTCTCCGTCTCTCATATCATGACGCGACACTCCGCCAACAAAGTCGCGTCATTATAGTCGTATTACATAGGTCGACACCTCTCGTAGTAATACGCCCCGGAGCAACACACCCCGAGAAAATTGTCCATGTTTAATCCAATTTATTAAAAAAATAACAACTCGTTAAGACACAGCTAATTGGATATAATTGTCCTCTAGTATCGTGAATTTATCAGTCGGATGCAGCAACGAGATGAGATATTATTAAATACTCCGTCTGCATTCATGACATTCCGTGAACAAAGATTCTTTAGATTATGCAATTTTTAATTGACACTATTTAATAATAATATGTAGATGCGCTCGCTTCGATAAATTATAAGAATTGAACGATTTAATATCAATAATAAAATCATTACAATGTATAAAACAATTTCCTCAAAAAAAAATTTGAATTTTCAAAATATAAAAAATTAATATTAGAATTTAATTTTATGTTCCCCCTGTATCATTGATCAAAACCGAGTATAACATTTTTGCAAATATTAAACATAAAATCAATAAGCCTATCTTTACTACATCCTATCTTAAGTCTATCTTTACTACATCCTATCTTAATTAAGTTTATCTTTACTACATCCTATCTTAAGTCTATCTTTACTACATCCTATCTTAAGTCTATATTTACCACATCCTATCTTTACTACATCCTATCTTAAGTCTATCTTTGCTACATCCTATCTTAATTAAGTTTATCTTTACTACATCTTTTCTTAAGTTTATCTTTACTACATCCTATCTTAAGTCTATCTTTACTAAATCCTATCTTAAGTTTACCTTTACTACATCATAACTAAAGCCTATCTTTAGTACATCCTATCTTAAGTCTATATTTACTACATCCTATCTTAAGTCTATCTTTACTACATTCTATCTTAAGTCTATCTTTACTACATCCTATCTTAAGTCTATCTTTACTACATCCTATCTTAAGTCTATCTTTACGACATCCTATCTTAAGTCTATATTTACTACATCCTATCTTAAGTCTATCTTTACTACATCCTATCTTAAGTCTATCTTTACTGCATCCTGAAGCAAAGATTTTATTGTACAAAAGAAAAAATAGAACTAAGTAATGAAGAATTCGCATTTTTCAATCTATCCCGTGCGCAGTTCAGCAACTTTACATGAGACTCAAAATCTGAGGATAAAATTGTAATATCGTCTAGAAATACCAGGACCAAAGAGCTGATCAGCTAAACGCTGCTCATCTGAGCTCGAATCCTTCAACCCAAATGGTAATGTCACAAATTCGAACAATCCTCTATTGGATACTACGATTGCGGTCTTTTCGCGGGACGCATTCTCTAGCGGAAGTTGCCAAAAAGCGCGTGATAAGTCCAATGATGTGATATATTTTAACAAGAACACGGCTTCCGCATGCCAATGTGAAAAATTGACACGAGTCAAAATTATTCGACATCTGGGAGTACTGATCGATGATCATCTTAACTGGGAAGAACACATATCGAACCTAGCTAAACGCATAAGAAAACTAATCTACTTTTTTAAAGGAATACGATGTATAGTTGATTACAAACTCTTAAGATCGGCGTACTTTGCACTGTGCTACTCCTTAATTAATTATACTATTTTAGTTTGGGGAGGAGCAGCAAAAACAATATTGGAGTCGGCTAAAAAAGCACAAAAAACAATTCTCAAGGTAATAATTGGTCGTCCCTTTAAATATCCATCAGATCTTATATTTAAAGAGTACAATGTCTTAGATATAAGACAAATATTTATGTTGAGACTCGCTCAATATTTCCATGCTAACAACAACTCTCCTCAAGCAATAAATCATGGACACAACACAAGACAAACAACAAACATCTACACACCAGTTCCGAGAGCAACAACAACATTTTATCAAAGATTCTACATGTTCCTAGCTCCGAAACTATACAATACACTCAGTACCAACTGGAAATCGTACAATTCCAACAAGATTACACTTATATTGAATCAACATGGCGTGGCTATCCAACATTCTAATATAATTCATAATAATACCTTCACTAATAATCCACTAGACATACAACACTCCCACTACATATATTTTTACTTTTTTATACATATTTGTAATTCTTTTTTTATTCCTGTCGATAAAGAACACCACAACAGTACGAAGAAAAAAAAACTGTCTACTTTAACACAGACTTCAGTCTAGCAAAATGGCCGGGACAACGCTGTATATATCAGAGGTGAAGTCTACTCCATCCCACACAATAAACTATGAGTATAATTATCTTATGTTTATTACGTATTCACCTCTTCTAAAAAAAAAAAATTTCGCCCCACTTCTGTTCTGTAGTATCTCCTGAATATGCGGCAGATGATTCGCATCTCTCGCCGCCACCGCGTGCAGTCTGCGTGAATCTAGACCAAAATCTCGGCTTGCCATCTTACTTCAGCACTACTACAATGGAGGCTTTGAACGCCTGACCACACCCAACAGTGACATCCCATCTAACTCATCTTCCATAACCTCTCGCTTCGGAGGAGATTGGGAAAGTTTCGTGTCTGAATGCGAGCTACCCAGACACTTATTTTCAAAGGAAATACTTTCAAATATCAATTAAATAGAAATATATACATATAAAATCAATTTTATCGAAAAATATTGTTGTTGCGCCACTGGGATTCGAACCTGGATCTCTTTCCTAACATTATCAAACTGTGCTACAGCGACAATATTTTTAGCGACAAATTTTCGAACCTTTAGATATGAATACATTTAATCGTTCCGTTATTTGAAAGAGCCGTCTGCCTTATTTTTACGGAATCTCAAATACCTTTGAGTGATCTGACAGCAGACGCCAGAATTATCAATTCATTTTTATTAAATTTTGGACACATTGATACAACTTTATTATTAGGAGAACACAGTTTATTTTTATTTATTAGTAACTATATTATACATATAAAAAAATCTGTTTGGACTGTGCCCGTCTCACTAGAGAAATACTGTGTCGAGACGGGCGTAGTTTAATTAATTAGAATTACAAGTAGATAGAATTACATTTATTACTATATAAAAGATGTATATGAAGAACAATTTTAAAATGGACTTAATTTTTGTAGCAATAATTAATATAGGTACGAGTCAATACGTTTGGGTGAGTGCACCGATACTGGCTCTACCCATATTACGAATCCAAGTTTTAATATATAGTTTCATGTTCTTGGGACAATTCAATTGATTTAAGTCTTTTAGCATTCTATTAAACAGTTGAGGTCCAAAATATTTGTAGTTCCTTTGACCAAATGTAGTAGTGCGGGATAGAAAGAGATCCCCCGGAACGATGACCTATTAAGAAATGAAAGGAATTTATCAAGGTGTGGGTTTTCCGCTGGGGGTTGCTGGGATGGACGATGTCGTCGATTAAGGAGATCTAACGGATCACTCTACTGACGCTCCTTCGCACTCTTGCCACCTCTACAGGATGAATTTCTGCCGGACTGTGACCGAATTCTGCGGCTGCAACGCATAAATGTGACGTCTACCCTCCCCTTCTGAGAGTGCGCGATTTCTTTCGAGTCTCACGTCAAATTGTACAAGTGTAGCTCTGGTGCAGTATGCGCTCTCGGGGTCTGTGGGCTATTTGTATTTGTCCGTGTGGAGATTATGTTTTGAGTTGTTTTAAAATGTGTCTGTTTGTATTTATATATGTATTTGAGAGTAGTATTAGCGTATATTTGTCTAATATCAAAGACATTGAATTTATCAAAAATTTCGTCAGTGCTCGTTGCGATTGTAATCATTCAGAACAGACGCTCTGCGACATCGGATAATACGATATAATTGCAGTGCGCACTTTTTGCTAGTTTTGTGTGCAAAAGCTGTTGCTAACGATTTAAAATAAGTATCGGAAAAAAAAATAATAAGATTCTAAATTATACGTATGTATAAACATGCCATTCACTAATATAATACTAATTTGATGTGCAAGAGCGCACTTCGTTAGAAATATTTGCAAATTGCTCGGACGAAATACAAACAATTCTGACAAATTGAGAAAAAATTGATCGGAAATTAGTTTTAATACAAATTCAATGAGTTAATTAAAAAAATCAATTTTATCGAAAAATAGTGTTGTTGTTGATTCGAACCTGGATCTCTTCCAATCCGGGGGACGTGCGTTAACCGGTTGTGCTATAGCACCACAGTGCATTGACGACATCCATCAATTTTCCGTCTGTATGTAAACTATGTTCTGTGAAAACCACGTCGTGCACTTTTTCAGGTGACTACCCCGGGAGGAACATAGTCAAAAAGGCTGAAGTTCATGGAGATGGCGGTCTTCAGTCACGAGGGAGCGACGTGAATAATTATCCAGTGTGTAAACAGATAGGGGGGTGGACCGAACCTTGGACAGATTCGGCTCCGCCTACGCGCCTACCTCTCACTCTGCATGCCTCGCGTTCGCGACTCGCGGCATTCGAACAAGAGACGTCACGTACTTTTTATTATCGTCTGTATGAATACGATCTGGGGTGTTTCTATACCCCGCGGAAGTTCTGGCCGCTCAGTGACGAAAATGTTAAGAAAAAACATTGGTGATAACGAACGGCAGCATAAAGGGGCAAAATACACGTCCAAGTCGGCCGGCGCACGCTCCGCTACTAAAGAGCGCATATTATTCGGGTATGGGTGACTCGTTGGAGTTTCTTAGGTGGGTAGTTAGAATCCACCTAAGCGCCTTCCTCTCACTCTCTATGCCTCTCGTGTTTTGCAACTCCGTCAGTCTGTCCGTGCAAATGTGACTCAATCCATTTTGTGTCTTTTGGGAGTGTCTTGTGTCTGATGAATGTATCCCTGAGTGTCTGTCTTGAAATACTGCACCTTAATTTTTCATCAATTTTCCGTCTGTATATGTTCTATTGAATTACGTTATATGTTAAGGGACACTGGAGGGTCTAAATTTTAAAATATGCGATAATTGCTGATAACCACATTGAATTTATGTTTTGTAATAAATCGTGCCACCCTGTCGGCGTTTAAATTTTAATTCCAATCGAGTCGTATGCTTTTTTTTTAAAAAAAGTCGCGAAACTATTTGATTTTGTACCAAAATTATCGCGTGGATTACATCAAATTGAAAATATTGAAATAAGTCATTTTTGTTATTTATTTTGTTTTTTTTGATCGTAGTACAATAATACAAGACAATAATTTTATTTGTTCGAGCACACTTCTCTTGATAGCGTACGCTTTCGTAAAGAAGTGGATTGTGTATTGATAAAAAAATTATTTGTTACGTACGAGAAACACGAATTTTGATAAGAGCGACGATGATAATAACGATTATTAGGTCGAACTTCCCGCCACCAGAATACGCCGTTTTTATTCGAATTCATAACAATGCATATAGTCGTATTTGCAAGCACCTGCATGGCGACAGGCCGCTTGTTGGCGCCGCGCCGACACGTGTCTTATCGTATCAATTGTATGGCGCCACTGCTGCGACCTCGCAATCCTGCGCGATACATTAATGTTCACAATAGCTCGCGTATAATAAAATAATAGCATTAGCGATGTTACATGTTTCTTTCTCGATGTTTTCGAGTAAGCTGTTAAGTATTTTTTTTTCCTATGTGTAAGCTAGTACGATTTTCAGTAATAAAATGATAATTTCTTTTCATATTTGAAGAGTAATTTTGTCGAATAATTTTTTACTGAAAGATGGACGATAAATTGATAGTTAGTTGGTATTGCAACATGGCGCCGGCAATCTGCGTCTGTGAGGCTGACGGGAGTTGCGTTTCACGCGCCGGCACCCGCCGGGAGCGTTCAGCATCGCCGCCGGGCGGTGACGACAAAAGTAACAACTGTGTCTGCGGTCGTGTTTCAGGACCTCGACCTGCCCGGCGTGTGCACCAAGCGCAGAGACATGGTGAACCTCACCAGGATGCTGCGCAGGGCGGGCAGGAAGCTGCCGCCCCCATTCCCCGACGGCTGGTACGGAGTCCTGCAGTCGGCGGACCTCAAGGAGGGAGACGTCAAACCGGTCAACTGCTTCGGTGAGTTGATATACATGGTGAATATTATGTTTCAGGCCGATGTTGTTTCATGAAAATTTCACGCGTGGCTCGGACTGTGTGTGAAGTGGTACCGTCCTGTTGAAACCAAGAAGTTTTCCGATATTTGACGATAGAGATCACCATTAAAAATTGTTAGATAATTTATTATTTCTGTCTCGGCTTCATGTTCAGGGGGGAGGCATCTAGCCTAACTGATTCTTTTTAAATATTGTCAAGTCAAATGGTTATGAAATGTTGACACTTGTCTTATGTGGATTATGGATGTAGATGATGGTCCTGGAACCTGGACGTGAAGTGCGGCCAGTTGTGGTGCCAGCGTAGGGTGACGGAGTTCAGGCTTGTAGTTGATTGACCACCAGACGATGTCCAATTATCCAGGCAAACCGGGACTCTGGACGCTATGTGCTTATGCAATTTGTGCGTGCCGTATATGATATCGTCTCTCCTGATCACTACATCAAATTATGTTGATCGTCTTTTTTTCATATAGATCCACCGGGACCCTTTTTATACTTTTACATCAACGATTAAACACAGAGAACATCACAGTCTAAGCTTAAACTCGAGGCGCACAGTTTTCAATTTTCCCCAAAATCACAAATTACAAAACGCTCGCTTATTATATCAAAGACGATATTAATTTTATTTTCTAATTGAAAATTAGATGTTTATGGAGCGAGTTCTCCCAGCTGGGATTTGGAGAAAGACTGACGGATAAGGTGATGCGTCCCTCATGATACATTTGCCGACGTGACTACGGTCACGTGCGCCAGTTTCCTTATTGCCGTTCCCACGCCGTATCGTGCGTCTAACAATACCGATGTTTATTACAACCCCGTCCCTTGCCTTGAAAAGCAATATATTATTTTGGGTAATTTTGCATTCTGACAAGATATAGATATTTCACAGGAACGTAACTATTACTTTTACATGGGAAGTATTATCGGGTATTACAGGGCTCACGACCTGTCATCGGCTGGCTTAAGTGAATCACTTTACACAATGTAACGTTCATCAATTTACCCATTGGAAGTTGTGTGTTTTATTATTTTTTATTGGTCCCCTTAAAAAATATACCATCTAGGTTCCACTGTACTCACATTCAAATGGGAAATTGTTTCGCACTGCGTGTACGAATATTTTTTTTAACCTATCTTATAATCTCAAAACTTGATAATCCATTTTGTTCATTATTATTATTATTATTACAAGTTATGCAGACTACCTTCGGATTAGTAAGCAAGTCGGGTCTTGGTTATGGGGGGGGATATTTACGCGCCTTGTTACTTCGATTGCCACCACTGACTTTGCTGGTTTATAATAATGTACATGCGTGTGTGTGTGTGTGTGTGAGTATTGCCGCCCTTTTTTTTGGAAGCTAAGAAGACGGTAACCGAGTCGTCATTCTTATCCCATCACGCTCTTCGACCAGTCCAAATGAACCTCCAATCGATCAAGTCGATCGAAATCTAAATCCAGCTAAAAGAACAACCGCATCGGACCAGAAATTGTGCTATTCTCCTTGGGGGTGCTATTCTCTGATTACTTTGGGTCCAAATCTTTGTAATATAAAGCTCGGCATGTCCTTGTAATAATATTTAAATTGTTACATCAATTATAAATTGTACACTTCAGAGATAGACTAGCTATTCAGGTGGAGCTGTGATGGAAGAGACCCGTTCCCCCAGAGACGACCTCTTATAATGTTTTACCCCCACCACTCATCTACTCACTCTTCTGACGTTCTGTGTTTGAACATGTACCGAACCGAAATAAACCGATTTTTTTTGTTCGGTTCAGTTCCGGTTCGAAGCCCTGCTATAAACCGCAATCTCTCGAAAATCGTCAACCAGTCTAATCTTAAATAATCCGACATAATAATTGATTTTTTTAAATACTAATTAAATGTATCCTTTAAAAAGATTGCATTTTTTTTATCACGCCTAATAAATTATTTAACATACCGAAAATAAATGGACACAATAGGACATCTGAAACCACTGAATTTGGCGTACCACAAGGCACTGTACTCGGACCGTTATTATTTATTTTATACTATAATGATATGTTTACACGCTGAAATAAAATCGCATGCAGACTACTACAGACAGTATAAATAATCAACGAAAAAACTTGGACTGACGCCAATATATCTGAAAAAGAGTATGTTAATATAATACTACAAAAAAATGTACAGATGATAACTTATTATAATTAAAACTGATATAACAGACTTTCTACGATTTACTATTCAACAAAAAAAAAACTCCAAAATACATATTAAAATTCACTCCAAAAACTAAGTACACAAGAAGACTCTCCTGACCAATGTCCACCAACTGAAGAAAAAGACTGCATCGAGTACCTTGGAACCATAATAGATAACAATCTCAAACGGAAAGAACATATTACTAATCTCACTAACTAAATAAGGAAAACTGACTACATATTTTATAGACCCAGAAACATCTTATCAGTTACAAATCAGAAAATAATATATTACAATACGGTATTATTGCGTGGGGAGGAGCATATTTTTTAGACTCTCATCTTGTCACTTACAAATTGAAAAAATAATATATTACAATACGGTATTATTGCGTGGGGAGGAGCATATTTTTTAGACTCTCATCTTGTCACTTACAAATTGAAAAAATAATATATTACAATACGGTATTATTGCGTGGGGAGGAGCGTATGAAACTTCAATGTCACAATTAGAAATCAATCAAAAAATGATGACGAAAATTATTTAAAAAAAATACTCTCCAAGTATACGACTGTTCACAGATTTTAAAGTACCAAAAATAGTGGACATACAAAAAAAATTCAATAATCCAAATTTTCAAGATTAAAAATCAATTAAACTTTAGAAGCGAATTCCGATCTACAAGATATAGAGATCTAATTGATATCCCAAAACTAAAATATACCGCGATATATTTATCAAGGCGTCAAATTTGGTAACAATCTTCCCATCACTCACTTACTTACTTACCATCGCGCCGTTTCCCCGTGGGTGTAGGCAGAGAGAATAGAGCGTCACACTCTTCTGTCCTGACACACAATTCTCGCCTCATCCACATTCATACATCTTGTCATACAAACTCGTCGATTGTTGAGGCTTCTAACAGAACCATCCTCCATTATCTGGTTTGCCTGGTCCTGCCAAGTCTTCCGCGGACGTTCTCTATTTCTGGTGCCATCAACACTTGCGTCATATATCTCTCTCACCATTCTCTCCTCATTCATCCGTTCCATATGACCGAACCACCTGAGTGATCCTTTTTTAATCTTACTCACTATACTGACATCAGCTTTACATTCTTTCCTTATTTCTTCATTCTTTACTCTGTCATAAATAGATTTGCCACAAATACGTCTAAGTGATCTCATTTCCACTGCATTCAGTCTAATTTCGTTCCTTTTCTGCCAGCTCCAGGCCTCACTGCATTGTGCACCGCTAGTCTTACCTCGGTTGACAAATTCCCGTTAGATATAATTCCATTCAAAGCGCCGTTCACCTTATTCCCTGCAGTCACCCTCCTTTCCGTTTCTATCAAACATACTTCCCAAATACACAAACTCATCTACTTCTTCCAAACATTCTTCACCTACTAGTATCTTGCAATCAATTTGTATCTGAAGTAAAAAAATATGTACACAGACTAACTGAACTCGAATATACTCCTTCTCTATACACGAGTCTTACTCTCATAGAGAAGAAACAAATATTAAAATAAATATATATATGATTTTTCTAAAAATCAGTGTTGAGAAAAAATGTTACTTTGACTCACTGGCGTGATTGTGATCGATATTCGATAATAGCAGTGATTGAAAACTGTGACTGCGATCACAGTTTCATTACCGATACGCGTGCGCCGCACGATATCAGAAATAATTTTTTTTTAATATATAATTTTGAGCGTATTCATTTGTGTTATTCAAACTTAATTTACGTAAAAAACATTCCAGCATGTATAATTAATAAAATGCTTAAAAAATAAGTTTATTCTTCGGGTCAAATTCTCAGCATTTCGGGTCAAATGCGTAGGCGGCGCTTATCACGAATCGTGACGTCGTGAATATTGCATAGGCGCAAAATTAATCACATATAACGATATTCGCAGATGTTCAATCACTGATGGTGAGTGTTACGCAAAGATATCAGTGATTGACTCGCTGGTCGTGATTTAGAGCTCATCGCATCAAATATACGTATAAAATCAATTTTATCGAAAAATATCATAGTTGCTATCGGGATTCGAACGTGATTTTCTGGTCACGGGTTAGCGTATCAGCTTTCAGCTCGTTTCGGGACACCCTGTGTAAATTTTCATTTTTTTTTTTTATCTATTGTTAACTTTTTTATACGTGGAAATATTTTTGTCAGAGGATAACGAACTAGCTCGATTTTAAATTATTTCAGAATACATTTATATACCGACGTCAGTTAGTACCTTGATCTGCGTCAAGGCTTTTGGCTGTGAGTAGTAAACAATTTTTTATGCAACAGTCTTCAGTCTGTCAGTCTGCAGTCTTCTCAACTTGATAGCCATTGTGGTGGTCCTGCTCGTAGGCATATAGTGCCGAAACGCACCGACCAATAGCGAGTGTCGATACGTCGTGACGGACGATACCTAGGAGCTAGCCTACTGTAAATCGTCCCGCAATAAACGTGAACTTCTGTAAGTTCTGCGACATGCACCCACACGTATGAGACATTGAAGAGAGTTATGGCCTTCATATATATTTAAACCATTACAATACAAGTGAAATATTTTTGTAGCAGTGGTCATAAATATATAATTAAACAAATATATTTTCTTAGGTTTTCAGTGCCGATCAGAATCTTCACACAATACCTGGTTTAGACACGGTATTACAAGTCAGTACCTAAAAACGACACGCCCTGCTTTCAACACGGTATTACAAGTCAGTACCTAAAAACGACACGCCCTGCTTTCAACACGGTATTACAAGTCAGTACCTAAAAACGACACGCCCTGCTTTCAACACGGTATTACAAGTCAGTACCTAAAAACGACACGCCCTGCTTTCAACACGGTATTAAAAGTCAGTACATAAAAACGACACGCCCTGCTTTCGACACGGTATTACAAGTCACTACCTAAAAACGACAAGCCCTGCTTTCGACACGGTACTGTGAATGGTGACCTTCCTCTTTCTTCTCAGAACCGTTCTATGAGCGAAGCTCGCATATCAGTCTCACGGCATTTTTTTTACAAATTCGTGATTATATTATATTGATTCAACTCGCATCTTCTCGGGGAAAGTACAAGGCACTGCATACCAGTAGGTACTTAACACCAACAGTCGCATATCGCATCAGCCCTGATGTTGGACCCTGGAATGGGATCTGACACATCGGCCGGTAAGGTCAGATATACACGGCAGACTAGTGCTGCAACACTATTGCTAATAACAGATAATTGAACATCTACAGGGTGACGCAAAAAAAGTGATAACATCTCGTAACACACGAGTAATTTCAAAACATAATAAAATCATGAGGAAACCACGTACTGTATCATCTGCTGGGTTTAATACTGGGCTGTTCTGTGGCCGCACGCCTGGCGAGATGAAATTAACATTCTCACGACGGAGAAAGTCGATCGTATTTCTGGCCGTGTGAGACGGAGCTCCGTCCAGCTGTACTGAAACTCTTTGATCATTTTCCTAGCACACTGACGTTTATGAATTCGCTAATTTTTGATCAGAATACGGTCTTCTGCGATGATTTTTGTCGTGATAATCAAAGAAGGCGACAGTAATATAGGTAAATAAGTAAGAGTTAATTAGTAAACTATTTAAGCTATTGTTGATATAGTTAAACTCATTTGGATGTTATTAGAAGAACACATTCTTATTGTGAAGTTGTAAACATATTAATATCAAAATGGTAACACACAGGTTCGAAAATTTGTCGTTAAAAATATTGTCGCTGTAGCATAGTTGGATAATGCACCTTCCCCGGTTATGAAATAGATCCACGTTCGAATCCCGGCGGCGCAACAACCATATTATTCGATAAAATTGATTTTATATGTACATATTCCTAATTAATATATTTAATTTTGAGGTAATTTTTTTTTTTAAGAAAAATAGAGATGCGTACACGGAATACATGTCACATCAATATTCTTACTATTTTCAAATTAAGCTAAATGCTTGTGCTATGAAAATAGGACTAACTTGCTGGTGTCCTGGAACGAGGTGCGAACCCCCAACCACTAGATCACTAGGCCAACGTCTTGACAACTACACCAACACGCTACTCGAATTATATCACATTTTACGAAATTTTTTCACTTTTTTTGCGCCACCCAGTGTATCTCTTATCTATACGAACACTAGTAACGGTTAAATCGTTATTTTGACTGTGATTATTCGATATTAACGATTACTCGCAGTTCTTCGAACAATCACTGCTACTAAGCGCTAAAATCACTAGTATACGGATCACCATCACTAGAATGCTACGTGGAAAAGGACCTTAAGTACAATTAACCCGTTCTCCGCGGGTGACTCACATATGAGTCGCCGTGTCGTGCGCACACACGCGCCGAGGAGCGGTTAAAATCGTACCAAAATTATTTGCAAACTTTATCCTACTGATATTTGTCGGGAATTATAAGCCATATATAATCGTATAATTCTGATAAAATTACACTAATCATGTAGAGATGAATCAGAAGCATGGCTATCCAACATTCTAATATAATTTACACAATACCTTCACTAATAATCCACTAGTCCTACAACGCTCCCACTACATACATTTCTATTTGATTTTTACTTTTTTATACATATTTGTAATTCTCTTTTTATTCCATATAACACGACAACAGCACGGAAAAAAAAAATTGTCTACTTTAACACAGACTTCAGTGTAGCAAAGTAGCCAGGACAGCGCTGTATACATCAGAGGTGAAGTCTACTCCACCCCACACAATAAACTATGTACTATGTATGTTTATTATGTATCCACCTCTGCTAAAACAAAAATATTATATGAATATATATATAAATAAATAAATCTTATAAACAAACACTAAATAATAAAAGTCCTCGTGACATCTGGTGTCGCTTAGAATGTGATGCTCTCTTATATATACAAGATTAAAGTCTAATACAATAATATTAATAATACAAGATTACTTACTTACCATCACGCCGTTTCTCCGTGGGGGTAGGCAGAGAGGATATAGCGCCATACTCTTCTGTCCTGACACACAATTCTCGCCTCATCCACATTCATACATCTTGTCATACAAGCTCGCCGATTATTGTGGCTTCTAACAGAACCGTCCTCCATTATCTGGTTTACCTGGTCGTGCCAAGTCTTCAAGATTACAAGATTAAAGTCTTTTCTTTTACTAAAACTTATCTTTTATATATATATATATATATATTTAGTCAGTTTCATTTTAAATCTATTCAATTTCTCTTCCTTTCTTACGTTTTCTGACATTTCATTAAAAGTTTTCTTCGCACTATACATCATCGATTTCTGAGATTTGTCCTTCTTCCTGAATAGCTGTTGCAGTCTATCCCTTCCCCTTGTACGACGCTCGTGCTCATGTTAATTTGCGTCAATTGTTCGTGTGAATTCCGCTGATATTTTCTTATTGATAATTATTTATGACATATATTTATTTATGGGGAAAATAATGTACTGTGCCTTCCCCCTCTCCTCGCCCGGCACGCCGCCGCAAGTCGAACGGCGACCTTGAAGCGGTGCGGTAATTCGTGAATCGAAGAATACTATTCAATTGAGACGTCGCGTCTGTGCAGTGTATTCTAAAGGACCCTGTACGAAGATGAGTGATAAATTTGCAGTCCACCTTGGAGGTGTCTGAAGAACTGGATTGCGGTGAGTGCGAACCTCCTTCCGTATGTCCTGATTTCTTCCGACATCTATGCTATTGCGCAACAATAATTTTATAAATAAATACCATTGTAATAAAATATATTTTCTGCTTAAAGGTCGTCATATTCAGATCTTCCAGCATTGTTCTGATTTGTATTATTGTCACAGTTTTATTTTGCAATACTGACAATTGTTGCATTTCTTCTTCGTTAGCCAAAAACAAAATGAGATAAATACAAGATTAATGTTGTGCTCTATTGTGGTTAACTTTGTTTACGTTATTTTGTAATTATGGTTCTGATTTCAGAATTTGTTAATGTTTATGATATCTTAGAAACAAATCTTGATTTTTTTCGTTATCGTAGATGTCTCTTTCTGTCAATCTCTTTAGAAAAACTGTAAAAATTGTCGCGCGGATTGATCAAATTGGATGCAAGAAAACAAGCCAATCATCTCGGAATTCAAACTCTAGCCGCGGGTCCCGCCATTTCGTCTTTAATCGATTGTTAAATTTATATTTGGAGGTTAGAGCGGTGGTTAAATGAAAGAGAGACGATTAACGTGTTTATTGTGACACAGTTGGATAGAACATGATGAAGAAATGCAGAAAGTGAGCGTGGAATATGAAAATGTAGCGGTGAAACAGAAGAGAGATCGTCGGTGAGGGATCGGGCCAGACCTACGGCAGCACTACGTCGCTAGTATTGCTACCGGCTGAGACGGCAGTGAATTTGATATTCTGTTGAATTTGATATATTTATTTCCCAGGTGAAGCTCTCGCTGTCTTCAGGGGGGAGGGCGGGCAGGTGCACACGCTGGACGCCCACTGCCCCCACCTGGGCGCCAACCTGGCCGTCGGGGGCGCCGTGAGGGGAGACTGCATCGAGTGCCCCTTCCACCGGTGGAAGTTCAGCGGACCCTCGGGCAGGTGCGTGGCCATCCCGGGAGTCGACACAGGTAAGACATGAAGAACTGATTTAATGAGGAATAAAATAAAATTCAAACTTTTTCGGGTTTTCATTGAAGTTTGGGTGTCGCGTTGGATCATCTTAGGCGGATGATCGGGTGGAATACTCTCCCGATCGCCTGCATGCAAGCGAGTGCAACACCGCCAGTTCGTTCGATCGTCTCTCTCATTGATTTGAGTGTTTCTTGTGCATGTCGTGGTGTCTTAATGGCGACTTTGTAATGTAACACAATTGTATCTTTTCACACCTTTTAAACACTACTCCCTGACATTCCAATACGCGGTACTTTTTTTTGAATACCCTAACACACATTAAATCATCAAAATAAACAACACACGCATGATTTATCTCAGATAGACATAAAAAGTTATCTTGTTCAATACGAAACAAAAACCACGGTTGTAAAAACTCGTAGAATTTTTAAAAATGAATAAACATAAACTTCCTACAAAAAAATACATAACGGTACAGCAATACGGCCGCTGCTCGAAACACGTGACAGATTGTCAATGTTTTTAACAAAGTACGTTTTTATTTTCTGGAAAAGTCTAAAGATGTCAGCACTAAAGTCCGACGGAAGATTCGGTTTCGGCTTCGGCCACCTTCGGCTGCTTCGGATGAAATCTGCCGAAGGTTTAGCCGAAGCCGAAGCTTTTAGCCGCCGGAAACGCACGAACTATTACGAATGATATAAAATGGAGTTTATCATTTCTGTAAAACTGGAATTTATTAATTGAATTATGATCAACGCCGTAACAGACAAAAAGTAAGTTGTACACTGTTGTGTGGAACTTGCATTTTTGTATATACTTTCTAGTAGATCTCTAAGTACGATTGAACCTGAACCTTCGGCCAAAGACTGACCTTCGGTCGGACACTAGTCAGCAGCGTCAAAATATTAGGATTATTCTAGTATACATTAACACTTACTGCCCGGTGGGTCAAAACTAAACACGTCCGACGGTGGTGGGTCATTTTAGACCCACCCCACGGTTTTTAACTGTTTTTTAGGATATTTTTTATAAATATTTGGGAGTTATGTCGGTGGTTAAATGAAAGATAATGCGATTTGGCGTGTGGCGGTTTATTGTGGCATTGAGATAGAAACAATGGAGACACAGAATGAAATGAATGAATGATGTAGAAGGTGCGTGTATATTACGAAATGAAATGATGTGAAGCGGGTTGGCGGTCTCGCTCGGCTCTCGCGAGCCGGCAAGACCGTCGTCGTGAAACGCTGAAACTGGAGAGACTGCCTGGCGGTGAATTCTGAGCCAGGCTTGTAGCAGCAGCCGACAGCGCTGTCGCTAGCGTCGATGCCGACTGAGATGGCGGTGGATTTGAATTCCGGTCGCTACAAATATATCATTTAATGAAATGGCATGATATGCCGTAATCTTTCTCCTAAAAAATGTAAGTTTTTATAAAAAATATTGCGCATCAATGAACGTCCGACACGGACCAACTACAAACATCCACTGAACCGTCGGTTTGTGACAGTGATTATAAACGTTTTACATTCTCTGAATTAATTTTATTTTTGCGCATACATATATTGGCTGTAAACAAAATTTAAAAAATAAGAACAAAATATACACAGAAGTAAAATAAAAATATTAAAAGTGAAATATTAAATTTTTCCATCTTTTTATACGAAACGCAATCAACAATATTATATGAAAAGCAAAAAGGTAATTTACATATCTTTTTAAATAAGTGAAAGAATAGACAACCTATATTCAAGATACATATAATATTTTTCGTCTTTTGTGAGGACAATCTGTGCAATAAATTATTTGTTATTGTCATATAATAAAATAAAAAATATGTTTACAAATCCTTTTTAATACGAAATTATTGGAACTGACATAATTTGATAAATAAATAAACAAAACGATTTCATTTCATTAAAAGATTTTTTCGCACTATACATCATCGATTTCTGAGATTTGTCCTTCCTCCTGAACGGCAGTCTCAGTCCATCCCTTCCCCTTGTACGGCGCTCGTGCTCATGTTAATTTGCATCAATTGTTCGTGTGAATTCCGCTGATATTTTCTTATTGATAATTGTTTGGGTTACTTATTTATTCTTGAATAATGTACTGCGCCTTCCCCCTCTCCTCAACCGACACGCCGCCACAAGTCGAACGGCGACCTTGAAGCGGTGCGGTAATTCGTGGATCGAAGAATATTATTCAATTGAGACGTCGCGTCTATAGAGTGTTTTCTAAAGGACCCTAGACGAAGATGAGTGATAAATTTGCATGCCACCTTGGAGTTGTCTGAGGAACTGGATTGTGGTGTGTGCAAACCTCCTTCCGTATGTTCTGATTTCTTCCGGCATCTATGCTATTATGCAACAATAATTTGATAAATAAATACAACCGATCAAAATTGATTGTCTTCGCAATCCGAGCAGTAAATTGTTTCATACGTGCGAGTCTTACACTCTGCATTGCGATACACTGCACAGAAAAATTTAGAATCTTTGTCAAGGACAAAACCAGACAAAGCCAGGTAGGCGCGGCGCGTCACAATACTAACATTCTATTTTATTGGGATTGCTTAGCGTTAAGGCGCCAGCAAAAAAAATGAATATTTGTAAAATTACTTGACTGGATTACTATCTATCCTTTGTATCGCATGCCCAAAAGATTGACAATTTACTATTTGGAGCAGGCGGTGAGAGGCTATCCCGTAAAAATGACTGTCCTAGATCAGTTTTTGAGCGTTTTGTCACATTTTTGTTAATAACTTATTTAAATCTCGTACTATAATATTAATCTTAAATCATTTAGAAAAAAATAATAAAAGATTATCTAGAAGTAAAATGGCACTAAACGAATATTTATCGCGTAATTTACATTTTTACAAACACCCGGGTCAGACCTGACCCACCACCGCCGAGGATGTGTTAAAAGTAAATATAAACCTTCCAAGGACATTAAAATGTAATTCATTATTTCGTGATATATAAAACAAACTATGTAGTATATAATACAATCGTAATATATGTAGCGACCGGAATTCAAATCCACCGCCATCTCAGTCGGCATCGACGCTAGCGACAGCGTTGCCGGTTGCTACCACAAGCCTGGCTCGAAATTCACCGCTAAGAGTCTCTCCAGTTTCAGCGTTCTACAACGGCGGTCTCGCCGGCCCGGGAGCGCCGGGCGAGACAGCCAACTCGCTTCATATCATTTCATTTCACATTCATTCATTTCATTGCATTCTTTATTTCTATCTGTTTTCATCATACTGTCACAATAAAACTTAACACGCGCAAACAACATCTATCTTTCATTTAACCACCGACATAACCCCCAAATATATATCAAGTTATTATCAAATATTAGTCAAATATAGGAAAGTGGACACAGTGAGATACAACTCTCTAGCATACAAATATTGATATTAAAACCTATTAAATGTTACCGTATTAACAATTGATACGATAGTTGATACGACGACTTTGATCTGTGATCAGACAGTTCGCCTATTTCATACAATATTTTAACTATATACTTACATTATTCATATATAATACTTTAAATACTAAATTAATGTATTAATTATAAATATACACATATAAAATCAATTTTGTCGAAAAATATTGTTTTTGCGTCACCGCGATTCGAACCTGGATCTCTATTTCCAATCCGGGGAAGTGCACTACCGATTGTGTCATAGCGCCAGTATTTTTCATGACAAATTTTCGAACCTTAATAAATGAAAATATTATTTTAAATACTAATGTATTAATTATAAATATATATATATATATATAAATATATATATATATATATAATCAATTTTGTCGAAAAATATTGTTTTTACGTCACCGCGATTCGAACCTGGATCTCTATTTTCAATCCGGGGAAGTACACTACCGATTGTGTTATAGCGCCAGTACTTTTCATGACAAATTTTCGAACTTATATGCTACATTTTTTCAAATGAATACACCTGTCGTACCATTATTTGAAAGAGCCATCTACATTATTTTTACGGAATCTCAAATACCTTTGAGTGATCTGATAGCAGACGCCAGAATTATTAATTCATTTTTATTAAATTTTGGACACATTGATACAACTTTATTATTAGGAGAACACATTCTTATTGTGGAGTTGGAATTATTCAGAACAGACGCTCTGTGATATTTTAAATACTAAATTAATGTATTAATTATAAATATATACATATAAAATCAATTAATTGAATAATTACAACTTCACAATAAGAATGTGTTTTCCTTAATAATTATATTAGTTTGTCTGTTGTCCTTGTCACTGTGAAAATAGTGTGTGATCTGTGTCTTTCATATCACAAATTGTATTTTTACCAACGTATTCATTTTACAACGGATTGAATGGGAAAAATAATTGTTTTAGTACGATTCCCTTTTCATAATTGAGTCATTCCTGAGCGCTAATATCTTCTTTAGGATTATCTAAAATATGAATTTAATGTTGCGTGTATTTACCGAAATATTACAGGTTCAATTATGATGGTGGACTTGTGTCAGTGCATGGTTTGGGAAGGGTTAATAAACTTAAAATTTTCTCCTTACCCCAATATTTACATGGTGATATAGCCTCGTTTAACGCTGTTTCCTATAACGCTCTACTTTGCTGGAACGCATCCCTCGCGTTAAGGGAGGTATTACTGTATTTTATTCAATTTTGTTCTAGCAATATAAAAACTCTCATTTTCAACTGTGTTCTGTTCGCTAATGAATATATATCTAATATATACCTTCACTAATGGTTAAGCAAAGGTTATAGATCTCCAATGTTACTCGCCAGAAGTGAGGTATCACGATTGACATGTCGTCTCTTTCACGCAGTGCCCAAGTCGGCCGCGGTCCGCGCCTGGGAATGCAGAGAAGTGGACGGCATGGTGTTCGTGTGGTACCACGCGGGCCGGGAGGCGCCTCGCTGGGAGGTCCCGTCCGTGCCGGAGGTCGCGCGCGGGGACTGGAGGTACATGGCCAGAAATGACTTTTTGGTGCCGTGCCATCTGCAGGTGAGCTGGGGGCGAAAAATTAGCTCTACATCATCATCATCGTCAACTATTCTAAATCCACTTTTGAATTTGACGTTAAATTAATATTTGTCACAGCATAATTGTTTAATAGGGTTAAGAAATTTGAAAACCATTTCATTTCAGTCATTTCGCGATCTCATCTATCTTCGCAGCGATGGAACGATTAGCGAAAGGGCGTGCCGAGCGTGATTTGTCCGCTGCAGAGCTGGCGATTCCAGCTCAGACGATAAGTCAGGAAAGGGTCAAACTTCGGATTTTGATGAGCGGGCCCTTCTGGCGGCTGTGGAAGAGGACGAAAGTTGCACTTCTCCATCGATCGGTCCACGATTGTCCATCTCAGAAAACTCGACAAGATGTGGAAATTGACCAGATGGGTCCCGCACAAGCTCTCGGATAACAACAAGGCCGACCGAATCCGAAATGTATAAGATGTAGGAAGGGTGATAGGAATTAGATATATTTGAACTATTATATATTAGAACTAGATATATTAGAACTAGATATATTAGAACTAGATATATTAGAACTAGATATATTAGAATGTTAACAATCCCATGCTTTATTTGACCAATCGGATTAATCTAAATTTTGACACATATCCTTTGTTCTGTCGGACTCTTCTGTCTCATCCGGGGGCATCAGCGCTTGTTGCAATTCTGCTTCCTGATTTCAGGATATACCGGAGAACGGGGCCGATGTCGCCCATCTAAACGCCATCCACAGCGACCACGTGACGGCCGGCAAGTCTCTGCCTACATCTGAGGCGTACAACATACTCGGTAAGTTGAGCACGCTGACTCTCTCACGGTGTACGAAAGACATGAAACAGTAAGGATCTGCAGGAATTAAGAAGCCGTAAAAGCTAGATTTAAAGGAGATGGGGTGTTAGGAGCGCTCGACTTATTCGGCAGTCTCATCGCGACGTTGCGTCAGCTTCTACAGAAGCTTTGGACTGGATGTACGAAAATGTCAGCCATGGTTAATAGTAAATAATTGGCTGCTTCATCTTTATACTTGAATCGAATTAACAAGAGATGTCCAGTTTATTTTACATTCAACACGAGTACAGATCTCGAGATGGATCTCAACTAAATTTGTGAGATTTGTGGCGTACAGCCACAAGAAAATAAGGAAGGTTCGCCGATCTAGCAGAAACAAATCACAAAAGATGTTCTTTCTAGAGACACTGCACAGCAACAGAATCAAAAATGCGTTCCCGTTCGCGGTGCACTTGGTTTTATTTCAGTTACAAACAATACATTCAATTAATTCATATTATATATTTACGCTCTTTGTTTATCGTAATCTAATGATTCACGGTAAATATACTTTTAATAACTGTCTCGTGTCTTTGTCGTATCATTTTATTGGCGTCACTGTCACTTCGGCGACCTGTCAATCCTGTGCGATATACGAATCTTAAAAGTCGTCCGTCGTTCACGGGTCCATGAATACGCCGTGGAGATGTGTGTATAATAATCAGATAAATAATTTCAGGAAGACACATTTGGTCCGGCCAGTGGATGCCCTCGGAGCAGCCGCACGTCGCCTCCGTGGAGCTGAGCCACGACATCAGGCTGTTTGACAGGATGTCTCTAGTGGGGGTTCAGGTCACGGCGAGACAGGTGAGCTTCAAGTGCATTCATGATGCAATATCGTCCAGTGAAAGACCGATATAGGAGAATTCCTTTCTTAATTTTGCCCTTTTCAATGGTCGCTTTCAGGGAGTCTTTGTGAGCGTTGGTTCTGGGTTAGCTTAGAGTATATATGATCTCCTAGTAGGTAGTCTCCATGGAATGAAATTATGGACAGTGAGGAAAAATGTAAGGAACTTTGGGGAGCGAGTGTTTTACACGCACAGTTTGCTTCTTTCACTATACTACCATACTACTCTCGATAAACAATCAATCCCCTTCGACTGCGGTTCCAGATCGGCCCCGGCTACGTGCAGATGGAGATCCGGCACAAGCTGGCCACGGTGGTGATCCTGCAGACCGTCACGCCCCTGGCGCCGCTCGTGCAGAAGGTCACGCACCGGCTGTACGCGCCGCTGCACTTCAAGCCCTTCGCCAACCTGCTCATGTGGGCCGAGACAGTCATGGTGAGTGACATTACCGTCATTTCCATCCCCTTATCGCCCTGCATTCTTGTGCAGATCCACATCTCAAATGCTTCAAGTCGCCTTATCGATTCTTCTGTGCGCGTCCATGCTTCCAGAACAACATGATCAGGACGCGCAAACGAATAAAATTAATCCGTCTGTTCTAGTTCCACCGAGACGTCATGGTGTGGACCAGCAAAGAATTCGTCAGCCAGCCGCTTCTCGTGAAGACAGACAGGTGTCTCAAAGCGTACCGGAACTGGTTCAAACAGTTCTACTCGGAGACTAGCACCACTTTCGAAGATGCCCTCAGGAATATACAATCGTCGAGCCTCGACTGGTGAAGTGACCATGTTAAACTGCTGGGTGTTCCCGTGAAGACGCGCTGACTTCACATCGCGGTGTGTCGAACACTACCAAAATCTTGTTTACTATCCTTGAGGCCAAATATACATTTTTTTAATTTGATATTGTAAACAAGTACCCACAAATGCAGTTAATGGAAGAACACGTGAAAATATCCTTAACTACGTACTTAAAGAATGAATAGAATTAGAACACCTTTAAAATATTTTTATCGCATTTATTTAACTGTTCGAATTAGCTTTGAGGTAATTTTGATCTCGGCATCTGACGAAGTACCTTCGACGCGATCCTCCGCTACAAGATTCTCGCAAGATGTCAAGAAAGAAAAAAATTCGTCTCGAGCTAATGACGATATAACATTGCTGTGTGTCACAAGCCCGCATGACGGCTGATCGCCGGCGACCGTGTCCCGCCAATGTTCCCACCGACGCGACTCATGCCGCCTCCGCTAATGTCTACTTTCCCATACACTATATCGAAGAATTGAATAATTTGTAATTGAAAGATATGCCCTAGAAAAATTGTTCAGAAAGTCGATGACGTCAATACGTCTTCTTTCCCTTGCCTTCAGAATTCAAGATTCCACACCATACAGAAATATTGACTGCACCAGACTGCACAAGCCTGACCTTGGTTTGTTTAAATATACCGAAGTCTTGCCATGACACTATATATATATATATATATATATATTGTTACGTGACGCGCTGGCTCAGTCTGTGGGTGTCTGTGTGTAAGGCGTCAGACTGTCGCGGATAGATGGAAATGGTCACCTTAATTATTTACATTTACCATGAGTAAGCACGTAGAGAGTTCCAGATCTTCTACAACTAATAGGTTTTACAAACAAAGTGCCCCACTTCTGAGCGACAGGGAGACACATTACGGGGTTTGCAATTTCACTGATGCTTTATTCATCCGAAGAGTTGTGGTGGTGGCCGTCCTCAAACCGACACGCACCCGGGCTAAAATTTTATCTTGCCTCTGATTGACATCAAAGGCACGGCATCTTTTATTAATTAATTAATTTCCACCCGAGCCCAACTGGAGATCCTTCATTGACGCCGCCGTGAAATATATCTTGCAGCGATAATCTTTTACGGCCAAATGCCGACCGGCGCTCGCTCCACACCGCCAGCCCGCGCGGATGTCCCCCTTTTTTCTCTTGCCAACCGCGTCCAGCCAGATCGGTATAGTAGCGCTCGGTGCCGCCACGCATATTTGAAATGTCACAGTATATATATATAGTTTGTGACAGAGCGAATCCGTGACAATAGTCGAAAATGTTCAATAATAAACAGTCTGACCGCACCATGTACGACAACCTTTTACTTTTTATATTCAATATGCAATTTGGAATTAATAAAATATTTCAATTAATCGAAATAATCGCATAACTGCGAGCTATATAATATTTTTTATTATTATAATTACATTAAATTAGCTAAATGTTTAATTATTTTATAATAAGGAATGAAATTATATTAATCACATCTTTATATAAATTATTATTTCGATGTCCTTCGTCAGCTGAAACTAGTAGGTGAAGAAAATATCAAATAAAATCACACTGCGCGCGATGCACACAACCGATACCATGCGTCAGCTGACGTCAATTGCGTTATTGCATTACCGTCTAGCGTGAAGCGGCCATGTAACTGTGTCTCTTTCTCGCTCAAGTAGCTCTCGACGCATTCTCGAAGTGGCGTGACCAAAAAAACGACATGTATCTCAGATTAGGCCCGTATGTACATCTTGAACATTTTCAACTCGTATTTTTAATATCACATTGTGCACTAGAGGTGTCTCACCCAGAATTGTAGATACGTAAGCAGCCCTTTTTTTTGATTTTGCGTACAGATGCACTCTTTAGAGGCTGAACAATGAAGACTCCCCTCACCGCCTATTTTAAATTATACCTATAAGTCTCTAAAATAAAATTTAAATTATCGCTTATATTTTTCTTTTTCGATCGAAAGTAAAAAGTATGAGAACAAAATGAACGGTAGGGTAATATTTTTAATATAAAATTCGATATCGTGTTATACACGTTCGTATTGTACTCGTATTAACAGCGTGACACTGCGTACTACGCGCGCACACTACGCAATAGGATTATTAATATTAGTATTAGATTTTAGTTTTTAAAAATGTTAGACGCTGATAAAATATATATTTTTATAACATGTCAAAATGTTTTATTTAATAACCGCCCCACATTTTAACTGATTAACTTGTATGATATGTCAAAAGTGGACAAGTCCGCCTTGCTACACAAGACGCACGATTGTGAAGAGTGAAGGAAAGAATTTCCGCTTTTTTTTAACCACCTTTCCCGGCGCCTTTAAGCGCTATCTTTATTCGCAAAAAATCGTATTACATAGTTTTATATACAGATGGAAAATTAAGGTGCAGCAGTTCAAGGCAGACACTCAGGGATCCATTCATCAAAAAACACTCCCAAAAGAGGGACAGTGAACATGGATTGAGTCACACTTACACGGACAGACTGACTGAGTTGCAAAACACGAGGCGTGTAGAGCGAGAGGTAGTCGCGTAGGCCGGCCTAACTACCTACCTAAATAGCTCCAACGAGTCACCCATATCCGAATGAATTCCTTATTCGTCCCATTACTAATTAGGTCTTCATTCCTAAGAGGACCGCAATGTAGATCATCAGAGACAGAGATAGACTACGAGGTCGATAAAAAGACTGCGTAGGGAAAATATTGATAGAACAGTAAATCGTAATGCGCAAGAGAGATGGCAAGATTACACTACTAAACCAATCAGAATTTTTGGTACCAGTCATATGACGGAGTTTAAACATTAGTATAATAATATTGTATATATATATATATATATATATATATATATATATATATATAAATATTAAATGAATAAACACAATATGATTACATCATAAAAATATATTTATAATAAAATATTTACAAATGTATTATTTTTGCAACAATACTAATAACATATACAATATATTGCAATACGACAATTTCGGTCGTAAATTGGAATCACCGCAAAGCGGGAGGGGGATCGGGAAACGTGATACAGGGAGAGGTGAGGATGAGAGGAAGGGAATCTAGTCGAAGGAACAGTGATCTTCGGAAGGACTGCTCGCCTTACTTTGAGTATGACGCCTCCGCAAATGTTTGCACGAGGATGGTGACAATCTGCGCTCCCGATTAAAGACGGCGATGTCAGCGTGCAGTGTGCGAAAAAACTTTTGATTTAAAAAATATTTTGGAAGCGCTTGGTGTCGATCCTAGTACCGGGGTAAAGAGAAAAATAAAATACTAGATAAAAAAATGCAACAAAATTTTCTAACGCAGTTTTTGTGACAAATTTCACTGTCAGTTCCCACCGTGTCGTGTGCGAGTACATTTCCAACGTAGACACGACGACGGATCCCCTGACGCGGGAATGGTCTACACGGAAGGCGAGGCGGAGAAGGTGGGCTGCTCGCCCTGCGCCAGCTGCTCGATGGCCGTGGACAGCTGCTCCAGGCTGCGCACCAGCCGGGACATGGAGTCGCGGGCGCTGGTCGGCTTCGCGGGGGCGTCCGGATCCGAACCCAATCTGTGAAAAGGGCAAAAAATACTAGAATTATTTTAACATATTTACTGTAACAATACTGCAACGATTGCTCAGTTCAATTAACACAAAACAAAACTTGAATAACGAGTACACAGATTCGCTGATGTATGGAATATGATATTAACTATATATATAATAATTTGGGAATTTGTCAACCGAGGCAAGACTAGCGGTGCACAATGGAATCCTGGTACAGACACTGATATATGGAAGTGAGGCCTGGAGCTGGCAGAAAAGGAACGAAAGTAGACTGAATGCAGTGGAAATGAGATCACGAGCCTCACTATTTGTGGCAAATCTATTTATGACAGAGTAAAGAATGAAGAAATAAGAAAAGAATGTAAAGCTGATGTTAGTATAGTGAGTAAGATTAAGAAAGGATCACTTAGGTGGTTTGGTCATATGGAAAGGATGAATGAGGAGAGAATGGTAAGAAAGATATATGACGCAAGTGTTGATGGAACCAGAAATAGAGGACGTCTGCGGAAGACTCGGCACGACCAGGTAAACCAGATAATGGAGGATGGTTCTGTTAGAAGCCTCAACAATCGGTGAGCTTGTATGAGAAGATGTATTATGAATGTGGATGAGGCGAGAATTGTGCGTCAGGACAGAAGAGTGTGGCGCTCTATCCTCTCTGCCTACCCACACGGGGAAACGGCGTGATGGTAAGTTAGTTAGTTAGTTATAACATTTTAAATACTAATTAAATGTATTAAATTAGTAAGATGTTGTTGTTGCTCCACCGGGTTTACTCAAAGGTATTTGAGATTCCGTAAAAACAAAATAGATGGCTCTCAAATAATAAAACGATAGATTTGAATTTGTATATAGGTACGAAAATTTGTCGCTGTAGCACAGTCGGATAATACACCTTCCCCGGTTCGGCGAGAGATCCAGATTCGAATTCCGGTGTCGCTACAACAAAATTGATTTTATATGTATATATTTATAATTAATACATTAATTTAGTATTTAAAATATCACAGAGCGTCTGTTCTGAATAATTACAACTTCACAATAAGAATGTGTTCTCCTTAGTAATATACCACATTTCTTCAATATTTGCAAAATTACTTTGCGACAAACGTATAATATAAATAATAAGATAATAAAAGACTTTGTTTCATGACCTGTGGTCCCTTCTTCAGGTAAGAATGCGCAGTGCCATCAAAAATGCAAGCGTCGACAAAAACAAAACTATAAAAATATAAATGATCGGTTCACTGCTGTGTAAACAAATTTAAAAGGTGACAATTTGTAAAAAGGATTTGATTATTTATAATATTTAATTTGCTATTAACACTTTTTCTTATTTATTAAATTTCAAATTTATCTAACTGTAAGCCCCTAGTGTGTTTATATGTAAAATTTCTAAACCCTTGTCAGTGTCAAAACAATGGTTCATTTCCAAAAATGATTTGAGAATTCAGAATAGTTGTTATTTTTATCTTAAGAGATTGTTACTCGCATCTGTGACTGCAATATTTTCTCGACAAATGTCAGAAAAAATATAAAGGGTCTTTCAACGAGGACGCTCGATTTTAAAATGAAAGTTAAACAGGTTGTGTATGAGATATTCACTCAATTTTTCTTTCGTTTGAAAGTATATTTTATGGCATTAAGTGTGGAATATAACGTTGTTCGAATATCCGCTGCGGCTTTGCTCGGTGGCATATTTGGGAGGTCCAATTTTCTATGACTTTATCGCATAAATCTGGCTAAATTTGCTGGATGGCGTTTGTTATGTTGACTTTGAGGGGGTCAATTGTTTGCGCCTTATTCGTAAAGACTTGCGATTTAAGATAGCCTCAAAGGAAGAAGTCTAAAGGCGTTAAATCGCACGATCTCTGTGGCCAGTTCGCGTCACCGTCGCGCCAGATAACCGTGCCCTCAAATCGATTGTCAAATTGCCCTCAAAATTTGATGATTTGCACACGTTGTTCATTCCGTGGTGATTTGCCGTATACTACTTAACAATTGACAATAAATTTGACAGATGTCACTTTAACAACATGGCTGCTATAACCTAACAAATTTTGAGCGTCCCTATTAAAAGACCCTATATATATAATTTGCCACGAAGACGTACATTGGACGTTTTTCTATTTCTTCGTCAGATTATAAGGTGCGCCCTATCGTCAAGAGCTCGGAAGCAACTAACTTGAAATGCAGCCTGGCCAGGTCGTCCTGCTGCTGGCGTATGTCCGCCAGGTGCTGCGTGGCCTTGGAGGCCTCCGGGGCGCCGAACTGCGCCAGCAGCCGCAGCAGGTCCGCCTGCGTCTGCTTGGCGTCCTGGCGCGAGGCGGCCCCGGCCGGGGGGCCCGCGGGGGCCGCGCTCGGGGGCGCGGGAGCGCGGCGCGCGTGCGGCCGCGCGGCGCGCCGCTCGCTCACGTACGCTATCCTGAAAATGTCGCATGCATTATGCTTACAAAACATGACGTGTGGCGGACGCCTGCAGACGTCTCAGACGTCGAGCCGGTCTCAAGTGTATTGCAGATGGCCATCGTCTCTAGATGCACTGCGGTAATTGAAACGCAACGTACGACGTAGAGTACCGACGGTATGTAACAATACAAACGCGACTAACAGCACTCTTCTTTTTGACGTACGTCATCAGCTTCCAATCTTAATTTGGGCACCTAGTCACATACATCCTCATATTTCGACATAAATACCGCACTCCGCGACACAAAATTAACACTGAGATATTTAGGTGATTATTGAGGCATCATGTTCATCTGTCTCGAAACTCTTCTAATCCGAACTCGTCATACATGAACATACTCTTACATAACATCCATCGCTAATCTTGATAACATAGTAGCTTCCAAAACGACCGATCCGATACAACAAGAGGGAAAAACTTGTTTTGGGGACAGCGCCTCTGAAAAAAACAATCATCTGTTCACGCGCACTGTTGCTCCGATTGGCACCACCGTGTTTCCTGTTTGATAATATTGTGCATGTGTGTATGCGGGTATTGCCGCCTTTTTTGGAGAATGCAAAAATTCCGCGCTTCGACCAGTACAGAGGTCCAAATAAACCAATCGTCAGGAGTGCGAATTATATTTCTCGCACTAGAGTAGTGCCGAATTAAAAGGAGAAGTGCATCCTTTGTACACTATGTAAGAAAAAATAATGAACGAACGAAATCATGAACGATATACAAAATACAGTGATCTGATAGCTATAGGTTCGGGCCTTTTTTTATCTACAATCCTTTATTTCTGGTTAATATAAGCACATACTGGTGGGATAAGATTCCGTGGACTGTAATCTAATATTTGATGCAACCTGAAATGGAAGTCTGAAGGAAACTAACGCAAATGAATATGGCCTACCTTGCTTTGAAGTCTCGGGTTGGGCGTCGATTGCACCTCCGATTGACGAGCACGTATATTATACCGAACCGAGATCTCTATAACGGCACTTCCGAAACGGATTCACTTCCTCTGCGCGGTCCGAGCGATACGCACGGCGCGAGGGTAGGGCGGCAGGAAGAAGCGCGAAAAAAACGTAATGCTTCGCGGTCGAAGCACAATCGGAGAGTGGTCCCGGACGGCGAAATGTGAGGTAATCGGCCAGAGCGGGGCAGGTATAAAATGATTGGATGGACGAAAGAGGACAGGGATGAGTATTCGACTTGCCAACACAGACCTTTATCTCAAGTTCGCTTTTAAGTAACCAAGTTCGATGGTCTAATAAATTAACAAAATGAATTTAACTATTATATATTGCATCTACTTTGACAAGCCACAAAGTAAGTAGAGGCATAAGTAGTAGTATGAAGTTAGTAGTATAAGAAGGTAGATAGCCGGAACATAACATGCGCACTTCGGTCGGTCGAAATCTACCCAGTCAAATAAACAACAACATCGGAGCTGAAAATCACCCTGTACAATAAAAAGGTTAGCGCAGTGTTCATGTACCATATGTGCCCTTATTGTCAACAGGAAACCTCAGCTGTCGAAGGAAATTACATATGTGTTCAATCGTCACTTCCAATAGGCAATAACTAGCGTAGAAATACTACAAGCGGCCAACACATGTTAAATCCAAAATCATGTGAAGAGTCTTCTTATTGTACTTGTGTGTCACACTTTTCGCCATCAGCAAAGTGTGAGTTCGAGAGCACTTCGTGCGCAACAACGGAGTGCGTGTTCTGAAGTGATAAAACCTGTGGCTCCAGTAGAAGAATAAATCCAGATACCTAAAGAAGCAACTCAAGTGGGTCGTATTTCTTACTGGTGTCCCCCTGTTTCCCTTACTGTCCTATTCCTGTACAAAATTCCTTCCACACTTCCTGTATCCCGTTTCTCCAACCCCTTGTGCAAACAACTCTTATATAGAGAGGGAAAGTAGATAATCAGTTGTGTGTTTAAATGTAATTTTTGATTAAAAGGGACAAAATGTCTCATTCCTCCGAGACAGATATTATATTGCAAATTTAAATTACTAGCGATATAAATATATCAAAGTGAATGGTGATGTATTGAAGGTTCCCGAGCTGCGATCCTGAAAACGCCTTTTCCTTGGGTAGCGCGGAAAAAGAGTGTTCAAAGTATCAAGAATTCGCGCCTTGTCCTTGGGTTGCGCGAAAAGAGAGTGTTCAAAGTATCAAGAATTCGCGCCTTGTCCTTGGGTTGCGCGAAAAGAGAGTGTTCAAAGTATCAAGAATTCGCGCCTTGTCCTTGGGTTGCGCGAAAAGAGAGTGTTCAAAGTATCAAGAATTCGCGCCTTGTCCTTGGGTTGCGCGAAAAGAGAGTGTTCAAAGTATCAAGAATTCGCGCCTTGTCCTTGGGTTGCGCGAAAAGAGAGTGTTCAAAGTATCAAGAATTCGCGCCTTGTCCTTGGGTTGCGCGAAAAGAGAGTGTTCAAAGTATCAAGAATTCGCGCCTTGTCCTTGGGTTGCGCGAAAAGAGAGTGTTCAAAGTATTAAGAATTCGCGCCTTGTCCCTGTGTAATTCGAAAAGAGAGTGGCGACAGATCATCCGCAATGTCCAGCTGGAGGTCCACGATCACGAGAGTGAGGCGAAGAAAAAGAATAGTGGACTGACCTAGTGCTGTGCTGGGGCGGCGTGGGCTGCACGGCCTTGGCCGAGTTGATGCTGGACGAGAGGGCGGGCGACAGGGAGGTCCCGCCCGCGCCCCCGTCCTCCTCCTCCGACACCAGCTGCTGGCACTCCGTCAGGCGCGTCTCCATCTCCATTGCGGAGGGCTCCTCGGTAGACAGCTTGCCTGCGGCACGCGAGGGCGTCTCTAATTATGCAAAAGCCTCAACAGTCTAGAGATGCGTACACGGAATACGCGTCACATCAATATTCTTACTATTTTCAAACAAAGCTAAACGCTAGTACTATAAAAATGGATCTGACTAGATAACATTCATTTTTAAAATCCTCATTAAGAAAATATTTGCAAAATTTATAAGAAAAATGGATGTACATCAACATGAGCACGAGCACCATACAAGAAGAAGAGATAATCTGAGACTGACATTCAGGAAGAAGGCTGAATCTCAAATAATGTACAGTGCAATGAGGATTTGTAATGACATGCCAAAAGATACTGATATTTTATTTATTTTTTTATTTAGTAGTGTGGAATATATATTATTTATATATATATATTGAAAAATAAGCAAAACAAACTATAAAAATTTAGGTTTAATACAAAATGACTAATCAATTGTATCTTTGATCCAGAACAGCATTAAAAACATATTTAAACATTGAATATCGGAATATATCTACAAGACCAAAATCGTCCCCGAGCCTGTGGAGTCTTTGTGTGGGTGCATTCCTCGGTGTATGATGCATTCACACGGAGCAGCGCCGACGACCTGGTACTCCGCGCGGGAACGTAGTATACAATCAGTTCAGTTAAATTAAGGGCGTCCAATATACTATTTTAAATAAATTACTTATAGTTCTTCTACACGACAAGCTAGTTAAATGAAGAGTGCCCGTTAGAAAAATCATGATTCAATTGTTCAACGGGTATTGATGTTGAACCCACTATAATTTTAATTCATGCACTTTAGAGACCAAATAGTCGAGTTGAATTCTAAATTGCTACGAACAATACGCTTACTAATAATAAATCAACAATCTGGCCGACAGCGCGCTGATCTCTAGAGCAAAACTTTAACGCAAGTATCAGAATATCAAGGAAGCACAAAACATTCAGACTAGATGCCTACCACAACAATATTGCATTTTTTTCCGAATGTGTAAATTGTATAATGACATTAGCACATATTCTTCAATATATTAATTACTAAGCTACAAAATTTTCGTGATACTATATTTGTATATAATATTTCTAAACATTTGTTTGTGAATATGTTCATATTACTGTATTTCTTATATATTGGGTCATCCCATAAATAATGCGGTTTTTTTATACTTCTTTTTTTTTTATTTATCAAAATTAAGATAAACAACATTATTTTTTGATCTAAAACATACTCTCCGTCATTTTATACAATGCTCTTCCATATTTCTGGTAGACTTGCAAAAGCCTCTCTAACCAAATTCACTTGTCCGTGACGAAAAATACTCGTCCAGTACTGTTCTGACCTCGTCTACAGAATTCATATTTTTTTCCATCCAAACGATCTTAAAGACTGCGGAATAGATGATAATCAGATGGGGCAATGTCCGGCGAATATGGTGGGTGGGTCATCGTTTCCAAAAAAGGTTCATTCTTGAGACGTGACAGCAAATAAGAGCGCACGAAAGTTCGTGAGGAACCCATTTGACCAAACTTTTCTGATGGCACGCAGGTGTCGATGAATGGTTGATTGACCAAATCCAAGCTTCTCCGCTAGTTCCTCAACAGTTTCGACGGGATTTTGTTCCACAAGGGTTTGCGGAACGTCCTCGTCGAACTGTACGATGAGGCTCGTCTTCTAGGCTGTAGTTTCCGGCTCGGAATTTCTGGAACCACCGTTGACACTGACATTAATATTCCTCGCACTATTCGATGCGTCGTCGCCTTTATTGAACACGTAAAGCAAAATATGCCAAATACGCTCCCGTCACATTATAACTTACAACTTTGAAAAAATAACTGCTAATATCAAACTGCACTCTTCAAAAAAACTTGCATTATCCCGTACCGCTCCGACTTCATGTAATTGTAAAAACGGCATTATTTACGGGATAACCTAATATTATATTTCATTGTCAATGAATAATTCAAACCCCCTGTAGTATCTGCAGGCTGTATTGCGTAGTCACGTTATTTAAACGATTGTGTGAGCATTTATTAACTATCAACACCATGTATAAAATAAACAGTAGCTCAAACGGAGCAAATTCAACGATTTAGAAATTTACAAAAATTAGTCGAATAAACATATTAAAAGGTAAATTTAACTTACCGAAGGTATTCTCCCTCGAGGAGAGAAGGGTCTTACACGAGTTGGCCGGTTCGTATAATGAAATGTCTACACACAAACAAAATCAAGTCAAACAACAAAATATTATCACTGCCAAGATGGGGCCTTAAGCTTTTATTAAAAACAAACTAAGTAACACTCTTAAATGTCGCAATTTGCAAACTGAAATACAATTAAAATAAAAAATATTAAGTCTATACTTCAACGACAAATCAAAACGTCAAAGTGACAGTCCTGACTCCATCGAAACCTGTCAACAGAAATAATCTTCATTTAGACGTTTAGCCAATCGCGTTGCTGCATTTTAAGCATTTACAAAATGACTACAAACTGACCGGTGCGCATATTTTTGTCACACAAAAATAACCTTTATGTTATTTTTACTTAAGGATGTTTTCGGCGTGTGCTTGATTTAGTTTTACTTGCTTACTTACTTACCATCACGCCGTTTTTCGCGGAGGTAGGCAGGGAGGATAGAGCGCCACACTCTTCTGTCCTGACACACAATTCTCGCCTCATCCACATTCATACATCTTCTAATAGAATTTCACCGATTCTTGAGGCTTCTCACACCCTCCATTACCTAGTTTACCTGGTCGTGCCAAGTTTTCTGAGGATGTTCTCTATTTTTGACGTCCTCAACAGTTGCATCATACATCTTTCTTACCATTATCTCCTCGTTATACTAACATCAGCTTTATATTCTTTCCTTATTTCTTCATTATTTACTCTGCCATAAATAAATTTGATGAATACGTCTGGCTATGAGTATTATGATTAATTGACAGTTTCACGGCTGATGTAATAATGTATTCCGTATTGTGTCCAGGTTGCCGACTTGAAGTTGCCGCCCGGCATTACCCTGACGTGGGTGGATCCGGTCAAGCAGCAGCCAAATTCGACACCCAAGACCGCCATTGTTACTTACTTACCGTCACGCCGTTTTTTCGCAGTGATAGCCAAAGAGGATAGAGCGCCACACTCTTCTATCCTGACACACAATTCTCGCCTCATCCACATTCATACATCTTCTCATACAAACTCGCCGATTGTTGAGGCTTATAACAGAACCATCCTCCAGTATCTGGTTTACCCAGTCGTGCCAAATTTTCCCCGGACGTCCTCTATTCCTGGTGCCGTCGACACTTGCGTTGTATATCTTTCTTACCATTCTCTCCTCATTCATCCGCTCCATGTGACCAAACCGTCTAAGTGATCCTTTCTTAATCTTACTCACAATACTAAAATCAGCTTTACATTCTTTACTCTGTTATAAATAGATTTGATCTCATTTCCACTGTATTCAGAATACTTTCGTTCCTCTTCAGCCAGCTCCAGGCGTCGTACATCACACGAGGACTCCATTGTGTACCGCTAGTCTCGCCTCAGTTGACAAGTTCCCATTAGCTATAATTCCATTCAAAGCGCCGTTCACCTTATTCCCTGCAGTCACCCTCCTTTCCGTTTCTATCAAACATACTTCCCAAATACACAAACTCATCTACTTGTTCCAAACATTCAGCACCTACAAGTATTTAGCTTTCCTCCTTCTCGAATACCATCACTTTCCACTTGTGGACATTCATAATAAGGTCGCTTTCCTTGCATACATCGTACATTCTACTCCCTAGACTCTGTAGTTCTTGTTTACTATTCACCATCAAATTACCCAACACAAATACAGTTTACACATTAACTTTGTATATTTTCACTTAGCTTTATCTTAAAAATATGTGTATAAATTTTATTTACACGTGTCGTATTCCACATTAGTAAAGGGTCTTTCAACGAGGACGCTCGATTTTAAAATGTAAGTTAAACAGATTGTATGTGAGATATTCACTCAATTTTTCTTTCATTTGAAAGTATATTTTATGGCATTAAGTGTGGAATATAACGTTGTTGGAATATCCGCTGCGGCTTTGCTCGGTGGCATATTTGGGAGGTCCAATTTTCTATGACTTTATCGCATAAATCTGGCTAAATTTGCTGGATGGCGTTTGTTATGTTGACTTTGAGGGGGTCAATTGTTTGCGGCTTATTCGTAAAGACTTGCGATTTAAGATAGCCTCAAAGGAAGAAGTCTAAAGGCGTTAAATCGCACGATCTCTGTGGCCAGTTCACGTCACCGTGCCCTCAAATCGATTGTCAAATTGCCCTCAAAATTTGATGATTTGCACACGTTGTTCAACCTTCCGTGGTGATTTGCCGTATACTACTTAACAATTGACAATAAATTTGACAGATGTCACTTTAACAACATGGCTGCTGTAACCTAACAAATTTTGAGCGTCCCTATTAAAAGACCCTATATATTTTCTACCATGTTCCCTGTTACTTTGCCTTGTATGTACTTTAATACTGTTTCTAATTATATCTTGCCTCATCTTCAATCAGTTATATTGGCTATACTACTTGTTCCGGATTCGTAAAACACATTTTTGGCGCGTCTTGTCTCGACCCTTCCATTATTGACACCTTTTCCGCGTCCTAATTCACACCCATAACCTTCCCTCGTTATTTTCTTTAAGTAATTGATCAATTGAGATTTTTTTATAAATGCTTTCAATTTTGGGAACTGGGAATTTTGCAAAATAAGTTGATATTTTTTATAATATTACTTTGATGATTGTTTTCTGTATTATTTTTACCAGAGTTTATTATATTATTGTATGCTCCTCCCCACCAAATTATTCCATACTGGAGTAATGAGTGAACAATAACAAAATATATTTATTAAAGAGAACACATTCTTATTGTGAAGTTGTAATTATTCAGAACAGACGCTCTGTGATATTTTAAATACTAAATTAATGTATTAATTATAAATATATACATATAAAATCAATTTTGTCGAAAAATATTGTTTTTGCGTCACCGGGATTCGAACCTGGATCTCTATTTCCAATCCGGGAAAGCACACCACCAATTGTGTTATAACGCCGGTACTTTTCATGGCAAATTTTCGAACCTATATGTTACACTTTTTCAAAATGTAATAAAAATGAATTGATAATTCTGGCGTCTGCAGTCGGTTTACTCAAAGGTATTTGAGACTCTGTAAAAATAATGTAGATGGCTTTCAAATAATGGAACGGCAGATGTATTAATTTGAAAAAGTGTAACATATAGGTTCGAAAATTTCTCATGAAAAGTACTGGCATTATAACACAATCGGTAGTGTACTTCCCCGGATTGGAAATAGTGATCCAGGTTCGAATCCCGGTGACGCAAAACAATATTTTTCGACATAATTGATTTTATATGTATATATTTATAATTAATACATTAATTTAGTATTTAACAAAATATACTTTTTTTTTCCAATTATTTATATGTATTTAAAATGTTTCTTAATCTTATAAATATATAAATATTTTTTCTTATTATTTTCACTAATTCGCTAATGTGACTGTGCCATTTTAAATGTTTGGGTTTAAGTTTGTACACGAGTTGTGGCATTATGGATAGTGATTTTTATGTGGGACGGTGTTTTACTATAAATGAAAGGAGTCTCGGACATTTCCGGGTATTTATTAGCGAGTGGGTCTCCCGCTGGGGGTCGCTGGGACGGGCGATGCCTGGAACAGCAGTGGCTAGAGAGGCCTAACGGAGCATTCTACTGGCTCTCCCTCGCACCTCTTGCGATCTGAACAGGGCGAATTTCTGCCGGACTGTGACCGCATTCTGCGACTGAAACGCATAAGCGCAACGTCTATCCTCCCCTTTTGGTGGTGTGTGATTTCTATAGCCTCTTTCTGGCTGCCTTTTGAAATTAATGTGACAACAATTCACTCATATTGTACAGGTGTCGTTCTGGTACGACGATACCGGAGCCAACCTACGATGGTATCACGATGATATGACTGAATTTAATAAAATAAATAAAAATATATGTAATTATGGCGAATCGAAACCAGAGTAAACAACTCTCAAATCGATTCGGAATAGGGTGTAAATAAATAAAAATAAATATAAACTGTTTGTGTGTAAAACGCCTTTGAGGTAAAAAAACGGTGCTATATAAATTATCCAATATTATTATTGTGTGTTTAAGAAATAAAATTGAAAAAATAACACGGAAAAATTGTAAAAGAACATTAATATTAATTACTGCCATCTAATGGATTTTTTTAAGACTACTTTTCTATTTTTAAAAGCTACAAACGTATTACACCGATCCAGGTCCAATAGCGACGTAGTGAAAGATAGATTTATCTCAAATGACAGGAAGGGAATACATAAATATGAACGCACTGATAAAGATTCAGAAATGTATTTACATATTTAAATTATAGACTTATTCTATACGTCTGTCTTAACGCTAAAACGAAAACTTAAAATAAACTCGAGTCTATAATATGTAACAATTTTATTTACTTTTTATACACGCTTCACTTAAATCTTACGACCTTTCGACGAACACGCCGCCTGGAAAATAAAAAGGGACAATTAAACAACTTGATAAAAAAAATTTCAACAGCTACACAATAATACACAAATAAAAGAAATAAAAGAGTTTAGAAAGAAATTAATAGAACACTTCAGAAGCACACAAATAGACAATAAATAATATATAATTATTATAATGTAGCTCCCTCTCCAAACATAAGAACTACTCTCTATTTCGGAGACGTAAGCGAAAAGAAAACCGAAAAATTGTAAAAAATCAGTTTATATTTAATAGACACCGTGTACGACATCACGGGAATTTACTAGTACGTACGTGTCCAATATGATTGTTCAATCCGCATAACTGAACTCAAATTTCTTTACATCTACATTTTTAAAACAATTTGCTGTTAAATCTGTTGTCTGTCAATTTATGATTAATCCCTTATTGAAAACTGCGTCCAATGATACCCTTCCACACAATTGATTCGCTAACAGACTAAACGTTTTGTTTTCATGGTGTGTTCCAACGCCATTTCGTATTTTCTAATAAATTTATTTCTGTTACGAGTTTCAGCTACGGTAATTTTAGAACTAGCATACGATATTTGTTTAATAACGATGCCTTTGTAGGTAAAAATCTAGTAATTGCGTGTTCTTTGACATATTCTAATATCACTAATTTAAATATACTTTTTTGAGTAGTGTGGTGACCTTACGCGCCTGTAGAAGGCCCATCTATTTTTTTTGTTATATAGTATACCTAGTTAGCATCGTCGGTAACAGCATAACCTTAATTTGTGCCTACCGCACGCAACTGGTAAGCACATATTACACGTTCAAACAACTAAAAATAGTGTTGTTTACAGTTTTGCTTTTTAACCGAGCCTGCGTCATAAAGAATGTATCCAGGCTCGTGTTAACAGAGATATGTACTCAGTTTCTTATCAACCATTTAAAGTATATTCAATTACACATAAGCGCTTATAAATATATAAATGGCTGTGATTGTTCTAGTATAGCAAAGTTGGGAATAGTTATTGATAGGCACATGAGATGGGATGTTCATTTAGATGGGTTAGCTAAAAGATTGGGAAAATTAATCTATATATTTAGAATACTTAGAAATATTCTGAACAAAAAGAAGATTAAAACTGTGTACTACGCATTGTGCCAATCCATCTTGAGCTATTTATTTATTTATTTATATATATTTTGACATCCATATTTTTGTACTAACAGAGGTGGATACATAATAAACATACATAATACATAGTTTATTGTGTGGGGTGGAGTAGACTTCACCTCTGATATATACAGCGTTGTCCTGGCTACTTTGCTAGACTAAAGTCTGTGTTAAAGTAGCCAATTTTTTTTTCGTGCTGTTGTGGTGTTATTTGGAATAAAAAGAGAATTCAAATATGAATACAAAAGTAAAAATATATGTAGAGGGAGTGTTGTAGGACTAGTGGATTATTAGTGAAAGAATTGTATACATTATATTAAATTGTTGGATATCCATGCTTCTGATTCATCTCTACCTGATTGATATTGGGTCCGTATTTGTGTAATCTTATAGGAATTGTACAATTTCCAGTTGGTACTGAGTGTATTGTATAGTATCGGAGCTAGGAACATGTAGAATATTTGATAAAATGTGGTTGTTGCTCTCGGAACTGGTGTGTAGATGTGTGTTGTTTGTCTTGTGTTGTGTCCGTGATTTTTTGCTTGAGGAGAGTTGTTGTTAGCATGGAAATATTGAACGAGTCTCAACATAAAGATTTGTCTTATATCTAGGACATTGTACCCTTTAAATATAAGATCTGATGGATATCTAAAGGGACGACTTGAGAATTGTTTTTTGTGCTTTTTTAGCCGACTCCAATATTGTTTTTGCTGCTCCTCCCCAAACTAAAATAGCATAATTAATGAAGGAGTAGCACAGTGCAAAGTACACCGATCTCAAGAGTTTGTAATTGTAATAGTCGTATGGTATCGATAGTTGGGGGGGGTGCATCTGGTGCACATATATATCAAGTAAGCATTGCTCAGAAGGCTACACTCAGAGTAATACACCGCCGTGACTTTTCCTATCCTTCAGAGCCACTCTTTAGGGAATTTCAGGTTTTGGATATGAGACAATTATATGTGCAGAATATATTAACTAGCTTTCGTAGGAAAATAAGGGCTCCATCTGTGAGGACTGAAAGATATTATCCCACAAGAGCAAACAACCCTAAAATAGTTGCAAGAATGTAAACTAGTTTTGGACAAAGATTATTTACCTTTCAAGCTCCCAGAATATATAATCAAATTAAAAATAATAATATTAGAAATTTAACTGACATTAAGACTTTTAAAAAGGATATTTCAAATTGGTTGTCGCAATTAGGAAGAGCAGATACAGAGTCTACTCTTTTATATAATCAAATAATTTGTATAACTACTTTGGTCTTGTATATTTACATCTATCTTATATCTGCTTACATTATTGGGATTATTTTTTTTTTCTCTTCTCTCTTTTTTATTCACTTTTTTTATATTTTATATATATACATTTTTTATTATTATTATCTCTCCTTAAATATTTTCACATTATATGCTGTGTATGTATTCGATCTTAATGTGTTTTGCATTCTATGAGTTTTGATTTTATTAAATATTATATATATATATATATATATATATATATATATATATATATATATATATATATAATTTGCCCTAAAACAGGCTTTGCCTAGTTGGGCAATGTATTTAAATGTGTGTAAAGATGTAAATGTCATATATTTCTGTTATAATCAAACTAAATATTTTGTAGATCTATAATTATTCATCTATTTTCCAAAGAGAATAGGTTCATATCACGACTAGTACAATTTACCTATACTGTAAATTCGGGACACCACGTGATGGCGGACACCTTCCTGTTGATTTCCTGCAAGAGTATAGCGCAGCGCAGCAGCTTGGCGGGGTGCGGCACGGGTTCGACGGGTCCCCGGGGCCCCCTGGGCTCGGGGCCCGGGGCGCGCAGCTTCAAGGCTCGGCGGCGAGCAGCCCTCTGGGCTGTGGCTGTAAAGGAACAAGGCGACCGTCACGAGTACAATTGGCAATGAAACTATTCCTTCTAATACAGTCGTCCGCTTCATCTTTGTTTATTATTCAAATTCTTCAAGTGAACTCTTCAAAGAATGTCACGTCATAGACATCCGCCAAATGTATATTCTTGGTATAGTAAAACACTTTTACCGGCGTAAGCAATATTACCAGCAAATTACGCACCCTCACTCGACAAGGACACAGGCGAACTGTCACTATCTAGTGCCAAAACTAAACAAAACTTTTGCACAAAGATTCCATTTATTTCTAGCACCAAAAATATACAACGATCTAAATGCAAGAGTGAAAGATTGCAACCGTAGTCTTGCATATTTTTGACGAAAAGTGCAGTTCTGGCTCCACAAAATGGGGAGAAATTACGCCCGAGAACTTTTAAAGATCCAAACCTGAGAATAAAACTGCAACAACAGTATATTGAATTACCTAATTGCATCTCTTGGATAACTGTTTATTCATATATCGTTTTTACATTGATCATTGCACTTTGCTTACTGTTATAACGGAGGAACACTGTCTGCTATAATACAGTAAATTACTAGTATGGCAGGCAGGGTACCCAAATATACGTCTTACTTTCTTACTGATATGTTGTATTTACTTTGCCAAATTTTATATGCATACCCTCGGTACATTTGTTCGATATTAGAAATATGACGCAACACTCATAGTAATGAACTAGGTGAAAATGTAGACTTAATGAATATTAATTTGCAAGAGTAATACGTCAGACCGTTAAGACATTATAGTGCATTATAAAAAGTGAACCTAATAAACGTATTATATATTATTCAATTCATTTTTAATCGAGACATTTTGATAAGAGTATTACACTGCGTAATCTACTGAACTTCTACTAAGCTGACACAATAGTAAATCGCACCATACTTAAATTATTGTAGTTTATGAGTACGGTAAATATTATTTGTTTTTCTTAATTTAGGGCCGATTGTACGATCGGTGGGAATGTTACTAAAGCACTAAATTGTTTTACGAAAACAGGTTGTTCGATCGTCGGTAAAAAATACAATGATTAACTAATTTTACTCTCGAATGTGAATGGTGAAAACTGAAAACTGTTGGTTAAATATCACGGGCTCTTCACAGCCCGTTTCAAAAGTCACCTGTCACATTGACACTTTGAAAGTTGCATTCGCAGGTAGTTCCACAAAAGGATTCGCCTAATATCTAAATCAATTTTGGGAAATAGTAGAAAAGGTCAATGAATTTTGATTCTTAAAAATCGTACGACAAGTGTTCCGTATTTACAAAACAAACTTAAATTTTTTAATTATTATTGTCACATACCCGCGTACTAATTTCTTACCCACGACCTATCCTAATGACCTTGACGCCGACAGACGTCAACTTGAGCGATACCGCGTGCGATCTCGACATCGCGATACCATTCGCGGTGTGGACCCTTTCAACTCCAGTGCACCACCACTGTGTTTTGTGTCTATTGACATCGCCGTATTCAGTCGGTAGCGGAGATCGGCTCATCCGCGTGTCATCATTGTATTACTTTCCTTCCGAATCCCGGATTTCCGAAGAAAGATTTAGGGAATGCACCGTTACGTGCCCATTAGCTAGCGTCCAGGGTCGAAACGTGATGAAAACAAAGGACGCAATTCCTTTGTTAAATCTGCTCTTAGTACAATGTCGAACGAACTACATGGTTCGATTCGAAATGTAAATGAAAAATCCTAGAATATTGCAAGAAATAACATGCCCGCCGATTCATTATTTTAATCAACGTGGCTATCCCCTCATCCTGAACCATGTTTCCCTATCCCCACCCACACCTTGCGGTGATTCCGATTTACGACCGGAATTGTCGTAATCCACTTGGCGAGATTGCACAATTCAACAACAGATGTCTACGTGTGCCTAATCCCGACCATGTCAGAGATATAAGCTTTTTTTTAAGTCATAGTTAAGTGATTATTTCGATAAATTGAAATATTATTGATTCTAAATTATATACTGAATACAAAAAATTAAAATTTACCGAACTCGGTGAATAATAATGGGGCAAGTTCGCAAATATTTATATGTATACTTAACCGTTAGAATGCTACGCGGCGCAAAAGCGCTGCGATCGTTTGTATCGAAAATTGCTGCGAGTTTCAGTGTGTTTTCGGTGCTCCGCGGGAGTGCACGTACGCTAACCTCGCGCGTAATTTGTAATGAGAGTGCATTCTTATACATTTAAAAATAACTTTTATCGTTTTTTTATATATTTTTAAAAAAATAACCATGTCACGTGCTATTATTTCGAACGTTGATTCGATTCCTAGTGATTCTACGGGGAGTGAAACGACAGATACAAATAGTGATGATAGCAGTATTATAACGCATCGAAGAAAAAGATTGAGGATTGAAAGTGAGTCTTCTACCTCCTCTTCATCTACAGAAACAGAAGAAACACAATGTTGTACGTGTATTTGGCAAAACATAATTGTTGAGCTATTTTTTTTTGATTTTTTATTTTCTAAAAGAAATAAAATACAATAATATTGATATCACTTTATGTTTAATAAACATTAATAAACAATAAACATTTTATCTTTATAATGCAAAAATAATTAATAAAATTGATTGATATTTGTCTAAGTTAGAGTGTTTTATTTGACACCATTATTTTTTCCTCTAAATTAATCAATATGTGTATAGCAATTTTCATTTATTTTTGCCAAAATTGCTTAGCACTAAAACGGTTAAAGCTTGATACAATTTCGTAAAAGTAACGGTAAAGAATTTTAACATTCAAAATATGTCTCCGCTTACCGCTGTCTTTGCTGCTGTCCTTGGACCGGTCCCGCTTCCTGTCCTCTTCGAACGAACCCTGCGACACTGATCTTCTCTTCGGCGTCTGGGCAAAACAGAAATTGTAATAATTATCGATTAATCATTTGGTCCACGCGTCATCTCCATAGTCTCTCGCCATTGCGACAGAACTGTCGTACAATAGAAGGTTGAACAGGGACGTGAAGTACATACAAGCAAAAAATCTGTGCGTTACTAAAAATTCTGGGAAACAAATATAAATTAAATAATTGGATCAACATAAATGGAAACATTACTTTCATTCCTCTTCTGGCAGGGCCTCACTTCCATACATCTCTTACCTCGGTCGACAAATCCTGTTAGATATAATTCCATTCAAAGCGCCATTCCATTCTATCAAACATACTTCCCAAATACACAAACTCATCTACTTGTTCCAAACATTTATCACCTCCAAGTATTCAGCTTTCCTCCTTCTCGAATACCATCACTTTCCACTTGTTAACATTCATAATGAGGTCACTTTCTTTGCATATATCGTATTCGAGAAGGAGGAAAGCTGAATACTTGGAGGTGATGAATGTTTCGAACAAGTAGATGAGTTTGTGTATTTGGGAAGTATGTTTGATAGAAACGGAAAGAAGGGAATACAGTGAACGAAGCTTTGAATGGAATTATATCTAATGGGAATTTGTCAAACGAAGGAAAGAAGTGAAAAATAAAAATTCATTTAAATAATGTAATAGATTAATATGCACAGAGAAAATGAACGATCACAATCTGCCGGTGCGCCAGACCCACCTTCCTCACCCTCTGGTAGTCTTGACTGTCGTAGAAGTGCGGCCGCGCCCTGCGCACGCGGCCCGTGCGCCTGCGGCCCTCGCCCGCGCCCCCCGGAGAGCTGCCGGAGCCCCCCGAGCCCGCCACGCTGCCCTCGCGCGTCAGGCGGCTCTTGGCCGTGAAGAAGGCGTGGCCGCACTTGCATATCTTGGTCGCGACGGCCACCTGCAGGAAATTAAGACGTAATATAATTTTACCATTACAAAATAGATCAAATTTATTATTAAAAATGCTTAATATACCTTTCCCACTCTGGTCAACTAATTACTTAGGGCGTCTGCTATCAGATTACTCAAAGATATTTCAGATTCTATAAAAATAAGGTAGATGGCTCTTTTAAATAGTGAAACGATTAAATGTATTCATATCAAAAGGTTTGAAAATTTGTCACTAAAAATATTGTCATTGTAGCATAGTTGGATAATGTTAGGAAAGAGATCCAGGTTCGAATCTCGGTGGCGCAACAACAATGTTTTTCAATAAAATTGATTTTATATATATATATCTTTCTAATGAATGCATTAAATTAGTATTTAAAAAATGACAGAGCATCTGTTCTGAATAATTACAAGTTCACAATAAGAATATGTTCTCCTTAATAATATTCAAATAGTGCTATAATCAATTATCAATCTTGTTACAATCAACGATTTAACCATCGCTATTAGCCACTCGCAACTCCATTATCCGCAACGATACCGACATCCCTACCCTCAAACAGCACTTAAAGACCTCTCCCGTAGATTCTGCTCCAATCTCCGAAACATCCCTAACCCTAGCATCAATGCTGTGTTTTTACGACGCTGCAACCTGATGAGCGGGAAATAAAAGATTGCTATACAGCAACCCAAAAAAAAAAACTACAATTTTACATAAAATACAACAAGAATCCATCGGGATCTCACTTTTTATACCTCCATCGAAAATCATTAGTCAAAGTAAGAGTCGATTATTAAATCATGTATATTTTTATATATAAATTCCAGTAAATCGAGCTGTGGCGCAACACTCCGGTGGTCGAAATAAACGAGGAGTTCGATGAAAGAACATTAATCGCAAGGAAATACATACAACAGTATCAATGTACACACGAAACGCAAACACTGATGCATCATTGTCCGTCGCCCTCGCTCACCTGCTGATCGCACTTGGGACAACACTTGGCTATCATCTTATTTTTTCCCATTTTTAATTCACTTTTAGCTGCAGTTTTCCATTTTAATTAATATTTAACAATAAGAACGGACGAACGACGAGCGCCCGCACATTCGCAGACCGCTGTCACCGAAATTTCTTATCTGTGTAATGAAATCATGATTTGCAAACATTGCATAGATAATAGAGATGGGGTCGCTCGCGAACGAACTGTTATTTTAGAAACGTTCATCGGTCTGAATCGTTTTGTGGAGATTTATAACGATTTATTAAGCGGGTATATAGTGCATTAAATAAATAAATATAAATTTTACTGGGGTAAATAGTGCATTAAAAATACGAATATACACTGATATGCTAACCGATCTCGCTATTTGCTCAATTTTACTATTGCCGTAATAGACTGTAACATCAAATAATCTTCAAAATATATAAATTGTACATTTTTTTAAATTAAAATTTAATGTTATTAAGGAGAACACATTCATATAAATAGGTATGTGATGTTTTAAATACTAATTAAATGTATTAATTATAAAGATATACATATAAAATCAATTTTATCGAAAAATATTGTTGTTGCTACCGGGATTCAAACCTGGATCTCTATTTCTAATCCGGGGAAGGTGCATAATCAACCATGCTATAGCGCCAGTATATCTTTATTATTAATACATTTTAGTATTTAAAATTGAATGGATTAATTCATATATTTTATTATTTATACTGTGGTGACCCTGCACGTGCACCACCAACATGGCTATGTAAGGACTCTCTTATCAACCATATAGCCCCGAAACCCAAGCAACTAATCAGCAGACAACATCGTGACGGACATCAATGAAATATCTTGCTCTAGTTATAACAATAGATACACCCTACACTGCGACATATATTAACATGCGTGAGACTAAGAGATAGTTAGAGGCTTCTGTCTCACCATTCAGAAATCCTTTCGCAAGATTGCGAACTGATAAGTAAGTTATACACTTCTTAAACCTATGAAAGGGTGGGTCCCTTCAATGCTATGTCGCTATAATCGGTACCGGCTGAGACGGCGGTGAATTTAAAATTCTACTCCTCACATACTCATAAAATTATTTTTAATTAAATCACACTTTTATTGTAATGTCGCTATATGAGAACATAGTTATTTGATAATTTAAACAAATTAGAATAATCAGTTAGGACAATACGTCAAATTATTATCTAATTATACAAAAAACATCGCCTATACAATCAAGAAAATATCTCAGTTGTATTTAATATGTCACAAACCTTTTTCAAGAGTCCTGAGAGAAACAAGTTGTGGAGATTTATTGTCTTTATAACCTGAACGCACTTGCAAATACCTAGGTGCAAAATGGGGCTCACATCAACCTTAACCCTTCCCAAACCATGCAGTAACACAGGTATGCTTTAATTAACACAGTTACGCTTTAATTAAACCTGTAATATTTCGGTAAATACAGACAAGATGCAATTCATATTTTACGATAACTTCTTACGAAAACGCGAATTGACAGCATGGCTCCGTACTAGTATTTTATATCACGGTATGTTAAAGGTTAAGATCACGCCGGAACCGATTGAAAAACATATAACAATACTACGCGCCCGCAGGAAGCCGCCCTAGCCCTAACGCCACACTTCTCTAGCGCCAGCCTCCCAAACAAGTTAATGAACATTTATTGCTTGTACTTGTATCCGTAACTGTGTTTCAAGCATCAATAAACATCGATCTATTATAAATAGTCTATATTTGTTAATCTTACTCTGGCGTTTGAATTATAACTCGCGTTATAATTCAAACGCACAGTCAAGCTCTCAGACGCTAACACATAACCTTTTTGATATCTGATAACGTATCTTATCAACGTATTAAACACATTATTTCATTGACAGAACTAGGCGAACGGTTGTGTAAATACTTAATCTTCCATGTGGTCCGAAGCGGGGTATAGAAACACCCCAGATCATATGCATACAAACGATAATAAAAAGTTCATGTCGGGCGACGTGGTCCCAAACGCCTCGCCGGACGTCTCTTGTCCCTAGTGCCGCGAATCGCGATAAGCGATATAGCTGTCTCCCTCGTTCGCATCTGTGTATGGGGCCACCCAGTGCATTAGTAAGAGTGAAACATATAATAACCACAGTAACTTGAAGATAAGACACAGGGGTATGGTATCGACATGCGCAGATGTAAGTACCGCGCGAAGATCGCTGGACCGAAAACAATATTTTTAAATATTATAGACTTGTGAAATGATATAATTTTCGTCATTATTTCCGTGAAGATAACAATAAATAATAATGAAATCGTTTTCACAATTATCGAGTTTAAAGCGATTTATGGGGAATGTGAATACCCCGCTTCGGGAAGGCTAGATTAAGTTTATTTTTCAGAAATGAACGACACAACAAATAATTTAATAACGGGTGTGAACTCATAATAAGACATCACTGCTTTTATCTTCATCAACGAGATTTTTTGATGACTGAATCGACGACAAATATAAACAGTTCATTTTATTGAACGACAGTTCACCGAACTGAACAAAAATTCCCATCACTGATTGATAAGGAATAAAAATTCATGATACATATATTTATTGTTTCGTGTTGCCACCGCAAAAAAAATATTTCACTTCATTTGGTTTGTAAGAATACCTTTTATTTTCTCAAATGCGGTGAAATTATTTCTAGCGGCTTTGATAATCTCTCAATCAATTAACAAAGATATTTTAAATATTAATTTAATGTATTAATTATAAATATATACATATAAAATCAATTTTGTATATCTATATATTTATAATTAATACATTAAATAGTATTTAAAACTTCACAGAGCGTCTGTTCTGAATAACGAATAACAAAGATATGTTTGCACTGGGCGCGTCATTCTAATCAAAAATTACGAGGTCTTAATTCATAAATCTCATCCGTGGATAAGGACCATTAAGTCCGAGTCCAGCTTGACATCGGTACGACGGACCGTGTACACGGCGTTCGATTTGACATCACCTAGAACCATAGATACCTACAACTGTGTATTCTGACAGTTAGATAAACAGAAAGTATTATACATGTAAAATCAATTTTATCGAAAAATATTGTTGTATAAAAATTATTTAATTTTCGCTTGATAATTTCAAATGGCAACATATATTATGAATGCTCGAGAAATTACTATTTTCTGATAGCATATTGCCTAGGATTTTAAGAAAATCAACAATCGTATACTTGATACCTTTCAATCTAGCAATATTTACGTAAAAATTGACGCACTTTTATGTTTAGTTGATATTGTAAGAGAATTAAATATTAGTCTCATCTTGAAAGGGTGTGCAAAATGTAAAAAATATCTCAAAATTCAAACTGGAAAAATGAAAGTCGCACCTTAACATGTATACACTTATTTGGGGGTTAAGACGGTGGTTAAATGAAAGAAATGTAATTTGCGTGTTGAGGTGTTTATTGTGATGGATATAACAATAAAGATAGATGAGAATGAGTATAATGGATGAGTGAAGGTGTAGAAGGTGTGCGTGGACTTCGAAGCGAAGCCAGTGGTGAAACGATAAAACTGGAGAGACCGCTTGGCGGTGAATATGAATTCTGATCGATACACTAAATTATCTTCTCAAATGAAATATATTCACAGTCCCCGTTCCAAACCCGGAGGAGCGACATTTTCGTTAATCAGTCAGTGTGGAGTCACACTGCTCTCATCAAGCCCTCCCAGATAATAATCAAACAAGTTGATATGTTCCTGCGGCCCCTCGCTGTGGATTTGCGTGCGGCGCAGAGCCACGACCATGAGTGTTTCGCGGCACAATTGACATTTGAAAGCGGTCGCCTTGTAATTGCAGTAAAAATATTTATGCCTCGCGTTAAAAAGTTTTTTCATCTCGCAGCGATTCGTCCGAAGTTGAGCGAGTCTCACGGCGTGCGGTCGTCCCCAGACGTGATCGTGCATTACGGACTCGCTTCCGTTCAGATTGCAGATGAGGCACGTGTAGTCACCACCGTGTGACGCAGCCCTAATGGACATGGTGTTTATAGTTTCCTTGTAATAATGCTCGCTACATACCAGCATGGACTGTCTCTCTGATGTACTTTGTCCCTTTCTGACACGAGATATGCAAGATATGCATTTAGGTACGGGCGGCAGCGCATCTGTGAAATCTAAAGGTACTAGAATAAATGATTCTGATGAGACATCGTGACTGGTGTAATTGCCCATATTGTAAATCACAGATGAAATGTGCTAGCCCAATCGATACATCATTCAATAGATTAGATGAAATGTATATCACTGATTTTGATAATTTTCAGATTCTCCCGGTTCATGGACGACGTGTCCCGTTCCTTAGGACATTTCCAACAGAGTCCAAAACAAGTCAAGTGTGCCAAAAATTTAATAACAAACTTGACACTCACGCTGCGCGCTTCTCAGACGATATTAACACCCAAACAAATGATTATCAGTTAAATTGTCGATTATATATTAAACCACACCTGCGCGACGGTCTGATATCTAATCCACGCTTGGATAGAGTAATGTCTTAATAAAACTTCAATTCTGTTCTTCACTTATATCAATGAAATATTCACTCACAAAAAAATGTAGACTCGATTAATAATATCTGATAATAAAATGCAATCATATCTGCATGCGTTGTAAATATAAAAGATTAGATATACCTGACGATAAGATTACGAGCAAAATACTCAATGGACAACAAAAGCGAAGTAAAGGCCCTCGAAATAAATCTTGATAATAGTTTAATTACGAAATAAAGCCTTCAAAATACCTTTGCCATATATTCAATTAAGATGGACAAGACGATGATGATATAGAACGGCAAATATGCTGTCACGGAGTTTCAACCGATGCAGTAAGGAAGTGAAGAGCATCCTGTTTAAATCCTTCTTCACCACCATGTATACCTGCGAGCTCTGCTCGAAATACAAGTGAGTGACGTACAATTCAGTACAACAACTTATACAGAACACTGTTCGGATTGGCGCGTTATTGCAGCGCATCTACAATGTTTACCGAAGGCCGTACACATGGATTCGTTCCGCTTCCGAGACATCGGGTTGCTGCGATGGTTGAAACTCTGCTGGCAATTCTCTTTGAATGTCCGAAACTTAATTAAACAACCGGCGAATCAAAAAATATTATACACAATTGTTTTTTATATCACCGCCGTCTCCGAACAGAAGCAGTTCCGCTTTTTTTTCCTGTTTAAATCTACACAAATGGAATTCACATATTCAAGCTTTAAATACCCACCAAAGTATATATCGCTTAATCATTAACTATCAATGATTTGTGAGATTTAGCCTCCTTCCTGAATGGCAGTCTCAGTCTACCTCTTCCTCTTGTATGATGTTCGTGCTCATGTTGACTTGCATCCATTTTTCCTACAAATTTAGTGAGGATTTTAAAAATAAACACCATTTATTTATTTTTTATATTTTGACATCCATATTTTTGTACTAACAGAGCTGGACACATAATAAACATACATAGTACATAGTTTATTGTGTGGGGTGGAGCAGACTTCACCTCTGATGTATACAGCGCTGTCCTGGCTACTTTGCTACACTGAAGTCTGTGTTAAAGTAGCCAGTTTTTTTTTTCGTGCTGTTGTGGTGTTATTTGGAATAAAAAAGTAAAAATAAAATAAAAATATATGGAGTGGGAGCGTTGTAGGACTAGTGGATTATTAGTGAAAGAATTGTATAAATTATATTAAATTGTTGGATATCTATGCTTCTGATTCATCTCTACCTGATTGAATCATATATTGGGTCCATATTTGTGTAATATTATTGGTATTTTACGATTTCCAGTTGGTACTGAGTGTATTGTATAGTTTCGGAGCTAGGAACATGTAGAATCTTTGATAAAATGTCGTTGTTGCTCTCGGAACTGGTGTGTAGATGTTTGTTGTTTGTCTTGTGTTGTGTCCATGATTTATTGCTTGAGGAGAGTTGTTGTTAGCATGGAAATATCGAACGAGTCTCAACATAAAGATTTGTCTTATATCTAGGACATTGTACTCTTTAAATATAAGACCTGATGGATATCTAAAGGAACGACCAATTATTACTGAAAGTAACTATTATTGAAAGATATTAACTGTTCTGCAGTACCAACTGATAATTGTACTAACTCGTCACTGATGAATCTTCCGATCCTTCCCAGAAGTGTCGTTTTTTAAGCAATCTTTGTAGTCAAAATGCTGCCGCTAATTGCCATTTAAGATATATATATCTCCGCAAAGTCCAGCAGTCAGCCTGATCCGCCACCGTGTTTTAAAATGGAGTCTGTTCAAAAGCATACCTTCGCGTGTAGATGAAATCTCCCGATTCTTGTGGTCTGTGCAAGGAGGGATTTTTACATTAATAAAAAACAATATTTATAATTAGATAAGTTATTTTATATAACATTTCCACGTGAATCAAATGTTTCACATTTTTTCCTTGCAAATGTGCACCAATCGGTTCCAAATCTCAAAAACACAAACGTAATTTAAAAACACAAATTTTTGCTACTGAACATATATAAACATAGTTTTAAGAAAGTATTCAGTAACCTAGTAATCAATTAGAGACTGTCATATTTATACAATGATGTAAATATATTACAAATCTATTTTTATAATTAGATTACCATATTTGGTACTTTAAGATTGTTCAAATATACATATATTATTAAGGAGAACACATTCTTATTGTGAAGTTGTAATTATTCAGAACAGGCGCTCTGTGATATTTTAAATACTAATTAAATGTATTCATTAGAAAGATATACATATAAAATTGATTGTTATTCGAAAGTGGATCTCTTCCGATCTGGGGAAATTGCATTAACCGATTATGCTAAGAAGATTAATTAAAAAAGATGGCTTTCAAATAATGAATGGAACGATAGATGTATCAATTTGAAAAATTACCATAATCGGTTAACGCAATTTCCCTGAATAGGAAGAGATCCAGGTTCGAATCCCGGTAGCAAAAATATTTTTCGATTAAATTGATTTTATATGTATAGGGTCTTTTAATAGGGACGCTCAAAATTTGTTAGGTTATAGCAGCCATGTTGTTAAAGTGACATCTGTCAAATTTATTGTCAATTGTTAAGTAGTATACGGCAAATCACCACGGAAGGTTGAACAATGTGTGCAAATCATCAAATTTTGAGGGCAATTTGACAATCGATTTGAGGGCACGGTTATCTGAATTAACTAACTAGTTAACTCTTAATAATACACTACAATTTTGGTAAAGAAATTCAGCTAACTCCAAATATTCCATATAAATACGAGATAAATTAAAATATCAATAAAATTTCTCAGTCACCCTATATCTGCATAAACAATCTATCAAAGAGTGTTTTGAAATTTTCGTAATCCGTTTACAAAATTAAACAGTTTTTTGTTGCTCCTGAACATTTTAGAAAAATGGACTTAGCTGCTATCCTTAAAAATATTATATATTTCCAATGATAATAATCAATTGTATAACCTCTCAATAAAATAACATTTCATTAGTGCACGCTGACACCGAGTGTCAGTCCAGCAAGTCATCTTTAAAATCTTCAACCGCCCGCTTGTGACTCTCAGTCTTGATGTGATTGAAGGCGGTCCCTTCATTCATGAGCCTGGTGTCGCACGCGAAGCACTTGAAGCTCATCGGATCCACGTCCTCCAAGATGCAGACGGTGTTGTTCATCAGAAGTCGCTGCCGCCTGATGTCGAGCGCGTCCGGCGTGCAGAACAACTCCACATTCTTCTGATGCCTCCTGCCTTGCATGTGGTCAGCGAGCACGTTCGCGTTCGGCATGCCCCTCGCGTCGCAAATGAGACATATGTATTTTTCGTTCAACAGCCCCGTAACGGTCAGAGTATAAGACATTTTTGATTTAAGCTTATCGATACAGATGATACGATATTCCTTTTGTGCGGCTCAGATGAAATATGATCTTTCACTTTTTGGATTTTGCGACAGGGATCTGCAAAAGAAATATTAATTAAATATTATTAAATTAATATTATTAACATATATTATTCCTTAATAATATATGTTGTATCAACGTGTCCAAAATTTAATAAAAATGAATTGATAATTCTGGCGTCTGCAAATCGGTTTACTCAAAGGTATTTGAGATTCTGTAAAAATAATGTAGATGGCTTTCAAATAATGGAACGACAGGTGTATTCATTTGAAAAATGTAACATATAGTTTCGAAAATTTGTCAAGAAAAATACTGGCGTTATAGCACAAAGGTAGTGCACTTCCCCGGATTGGAAACGAAGATCCAGGTTCGAATCCCGGTGACGCTAAAACAATATTTTTCGACAAAATTGATTTTATATGTATATATTTATAATTAATACATTAATTTAGTATTTAAAATATCACAGGCCTATGTTCTGAATAATTACAACTTCACAATAAGAATGTGTTTTCCTTAATAATAAAAAAATTACGTATGTTTGCTGGGAATTTGACTGTTTACGCATAAATACGCGTAAAACAGCAATAAACGTCGGGAATTTGATCCGAAAAATACACTTTTATCTTATAAAAAGATTTCTTAGATTAGATTTTTATTTATTAATTATTATCCTCCGTCTTTTTTGTTTCTTTATTTATTTCATGTATTATGATATTGTACAGCGCATGGACATTAATAGCGAAATGACAATTTTCAATCACTGATATTATCAGGAGAACACATTCCTATTGTGAAGTTGTAATTATTCAGAACAGACGCTCTGTCATATTTTAAATACTAATTAAATATATTCATTAGAAAGATATACATATAATTGTTGTTGCGCCACCGGGATTCGAACCTGGATCTCTTTCCCAACCAGGGAAGGTGCATTATTCAACTATGCTACAGCGACAATATTTTTAGTGACAAATTTTCAAACCTATATGTTAAGGTTAGGAACGAGATCCAGGTTCGAATCCTTGCGGCGCAACAACAATATTTTTCGATAAAATTGATTTTATACGTATATATTTTTAATTAATATATTTAATTAGTATTTAAAATATCACAGACCGTCTGTTCTGAATAATTACAACTTCACAATAAGAATGTGTTCTCCTTAATAATATATAAGTTGTATCAATGCGTCCAAAATTTAATAAAAATGAATTGATAATTCTGACGTCTGATTACTCAAAAGTATTTGAGATTCCGTAAAAATAAGGTAGATGGCTCTTTCAAACAATGGAACGATTAAATGTATTAATATCAAAAGGTTCGAAAATTTGTCATTAAAAATATTGTAGTTGGATAATGCACCTTCCCAGGTTAGGAAAGAGATCCAGGTTCGAATCCCGGCAGCGCGACAACAATACTTTTCGATAAAATTGATTTTATACGTATATCTTTCTAATTAATATATTTAATTCATATTTAATGATATTATCGAATAACGCGAGTCAAGAGTAGTATTTATTCTCATCACTAGTGCCCTCATACCAAAACTGTACTCTGTATCTAAAGAGCAGCGTTCTGCCCTATCAACTTTACCTAAGATAAGACATTAATTTAGGATTATTTATAATCAGTGAATCAGCACAGATACATATAATAAAATATTCAAAATAGAAACATGATAAAAGTAACGTAATTCTTATCAATGTGCAGGACTTCTGTACCTTGAAACACTTCAAACAACAAAATCTGAATTTATTTCAAAATTCTGATAATAATATTCTCTTTACGCACACGACAAATTTACATACGATATATGAGCAGCTCTTGGAATATTATCTAGACCAGTGATGGCGAACCTTTCGGGCTCGGCGTGTCAAAATTTCAGAAAATTGAACTTAACTTTGCTGGCGTGTCACCCCCTAATGTCAATTAATTAATAGCTCAATTCGACTATTTGTTTTTTTCACATACGTATTAAGGTACGTAGTAATAAATTCGAACGTTGTTGTCGGGTCGACGTCTAACTGTCACGAGTCATACACGCTTCGCGACAAAAGGACGAAACACGACGGTTTACGACCATGCACATCATACGCAGGTGCAGTGGTACGATAGAAAATTATCTAGCCAATGTCCACTTGGAAATATTTTTTTTATAAATTCCGACATTATATATACTTTATTTTTTAATTATTTTGTTCTCTCTTTTATGATATATGAAATATGTTTCTAAAAATCAACGCGTGGGTTATTTAAAAAGCCTACGTGGGTCAGTGTCTGACCGGCGGGTCATAGGTTCGCCATCACTGATCTAGACCAACAAGTGTTGATGTGAATGTGGGAGTAATATTACGTAGCGAGGTACATAATGAGACGCATTTTGTGGTGAAAGTACCAATATATATTTTTGGAGACTTCCCGGGTAAAGCGCGTTATAAAAATACGTATCATCTTACATATATATAAATATGAAATTAATAAAATAAATGTATACATATTTTATAAACGAGAACACATATAATTAAATAATATCACAGAGCTATGTTCTGAATAATTGTGACGTCAAGTATCAAAGTGTGACATCTCCATTTTTAGACAAAATGAGTTATGAATGTAGTTTTGTAGATTATAAATCATAACATTATATATCCTTATGAATTTAAAGCATTTTGAATTGTAAAAACATATATATATATATATATATATATTATCAAAAAATGACATATTTGGCCATGTTTTTAACGATTATCTCAAAACTATGAAAATGGAGATGTCACTCTTTGATACTTTACGTCACAATTCAAACTTCACAATAAGAATGTGTTCTCCTAATAATAAAGTTGTATCAGTGTGTCCAAAATTTAATAAAAATTAATTGATAATTCTGGCGTCTGCTGTCAGATTACTCGAAGGTAAAAATCCAATAGACGGCTTTCAAATAATAGAACGATAGATGTATTAATTTGAAAAATGTTTGAAAATTTTTCATCAAAAGTACTATCTGCTGTAGCATAGTCGGTTAATGCACTATTAATGCCACGGATTGGAAAGAGATCCAGGTTCGAAGCGCAACAACAATATTTTTCGATAAAATTGATTTTATATATATATATATATATATATCTTTCTAATTAATACATTTAATTAGTATTTGAAATTATATTCCACTGTTAACGGCTTCGAATGATCTTTTAAATTAAAAAAAAAAAATTAATATTGAGATAACACTTGATTTAAAAAATTTTATTCTATTTTTTAGTTCCATCCCGCTTGTCAGTTCACCTGTATATGCAATTTTGGCTGGAGGTAGTCAGGGTGGATAGAACTGTGCACTTTTGTACATCTTTTGTCAGTCATTGAATACTTTGCACTGTGCCATTCGTGACTTAACTACGCGGTGGTGCGGCTAGTAGTATTCTAGACTCCGTAAGCCCAAAAATGATTTTGAGAGTTATTCACAAGAAACCCTTCCGCTATCCTTCATATGAACTCTTCAATGAATATCACGTCCTAGACATCATTATAAGTAAACAAAGCTTAACAAGGACACAGGCCAACTGTCACTGTAACTAAACAAAACTTTTGCACAAAGATTCCATTTGTTTCTTTCACGAAAAGTGCAATTCTGGCTCCACGAAATAGGGAGAAATTACGCCCAATAACTTTTAAAGGTTCAATTTATTTTATACTTTAAGTTTTACATTTTAATTATATATTATTTAATTGCATCATGCTTTACTATTTACATATATATTATATTTTTTATTTGTTATCTTTGTTTTATTAACCACTTGATTGAGATTAAATACATCTACCGGTTTCGAAAAATACAAATAATAGTATAGGAAATTTACTCATAAATTTTAAAGACAAAGATGATAAATTTAACAATTCTGGTGTCTATAAGCTCAGTGCTGCATTTTATATTAGTAAAACGGGTAGAAATTTTAATATAAGAGTAAGGGAGCATTTGAGATGTTTGAACAATAGTGGGTTTTCAGAATTTGCTAATCACTTGATAGAAAATGGTCACGGTTTTGATAAAAAATTGGGATTGTCAATTTTGCATGTAAACGGTGTTGGTCACAAATGAAATAATTTGGAATCGTTGGAGATAAATAAAGCGTGGAAAACTAATCTAAATATTATAAACAACCAACTGAATTGAACTCCGAGTCCCATTCTAAAATTATTCGACTAAATTTATATTAAGTAACAGTTTGAGTTAGGTACTAAATTTTTTTTTTTAAAATAGATTCTGATAAAGAACCAATAACATATGTTTTTAATATAGTTAGTATTGACATCCTGAAGAAGAGAATGATATTTTTCGAAAGAGATAGATGTATTTAAACTCAATTCAGTGGTTAATAAAACAAAGATAATAAATAAAAAATATGAATTTTAACCACAAAGTTAATATTGATAATTTCAAAAGTATATATATTATATCTTATACATTGAACAATGAATTTACGTTATAAAGTGTGTATCTAATCTAATGACATCTTGTTTAACTCCTTATATATATAATTTAGTACATTGTTCATTGTACTAATACAGTATGCTACTAGTGTAGCAGGCAGGGTACCCAAATATACGTCTTACTTTGCCGAAATATTTATCCGATTATAATATAACACACTACTAAGAATCAAATAAATAAATTAATATCATTATTGGAAGCTGGACTGGCTTTGCACGGATGCAGAATGAAGAAATCAGGATCGCCTTATGCTCGAGCTTAAACGATGTCCACGTCGGCTGAGAGATCTATTCACAATTTTCACACCACAAAAACAATAGCGAAGTAAATGGCATTTGTAAAGTTTTTATTACCATTTTCCTTGAGTGTTGCACAGTAAACTATACCCCATATATATATAATAAACAGTATAATACTTACGGAAATCAAACGCGGAACTGCCACTCGTGTATTATTTCAAGTTCAAGCGACTTTAAAACTCTTATTATAATGTCATCAAAGTCGAAGCTTATATACTGCGCCACAGATAAACATCTGTCAGTTGGCCGAGGGGAAATTTTTATTATATTTGTTTGGGTATTGCGGGGACACCACGCGCCTCTCCGTCACGGGGGAACTCTGGGCTGGACGAAATCGGGTAATTTAAATATGTAATTAAGAGTAATAATTTTGGTGAACCGCGTAGTTGAAATATAAATGTATAGAGATAAGGTTATTCATAATATAATATAGGAAACGATATAGATGTCTCACAAAGACGAAGTTATTATTTTTACATGCGAAGTATGAAAGTCTTGGGCATCACGAGGCTTACGACCTGTCATCGGCTGGCTTAAGTGATAACTTTACACAATGTGACGTTCACCTATTTACCCATGCTACCACATCTATCAAAAAAATAAAAATAAAATAGTCTTAGCTTCAGCGACATATATACTGTTACATGAGAATGAATATCAAATTTTCAAAAAAAATCCATAATTGAAGTGTTCCAACATGATAACATATATACAACTTCCAAAAATGTGATAGCATGGTTAAATAGGTACATCGTGATGAGAGGTCGTAAGCCCTCTAATGCCCACAATTTCCATACTTCCCATGTAAAAATAATGGCTTCGTCTTTGTGAGACATCTATATCGTGATGACAATCCTTCAGGGGATAAATTCCAGTAATTGGTTCCTACAAAAATTTGGACATGCTCAATAAAAAAATAAATGAAACGATGTATAGAAGTAATTACATGGTAAGGTGACTAATTATTAACAAAAGTTGAAAGATAACGCGTGTTTAGGCATTTTTATACTTCGATAGGTAGGCCTGGTATACATTTTACAATAAAACAGCAAACAAAAGTGAAACTGCTACTGGTGAGAGATAGTTTCGGAATCGGACGGGTATATTTTAAGACCGTGATATAAAAACATTTTGTCTATTATTCTTCAGTTTTTGGTTTTAATAAAATTTCGAAGGCTGGCCAGCAGAGCTTAAAAGCTTCGAGACTGTAAGGAGAGCGACCATCGGCGTCTAACAGCCCAGTTTCACAAAGGTTAGTGTATTTATATACCCAGGACTAGTTATCGAAGAGCTATCAGTCGACGTTTGGTCGAAGAACCGCAGTCAATAGTTGGCGACCGTATCAGAAGTCCGCAGACGAGTGAATCGCCAGTTGTTGGCATTGGTACCGGAACGGTCCACTACGAGTATAACAGAAGTCATAGGATAGATTACCACAGTATCTGGAAGAGCACTCACTCTGCCGCTGAAATTAGAAATGCACCCAGTCGATATCAGAATTCGAAAGAGACGATCAAGGAATTGGAGGAGAGCCCATCAGGATAGTCCCTCGAGGAGGACCCAGCAATGACCCAGAGACAGAGTCAGCTAGCAGCCCTATTTGCCGCTGAGGAATCCGGAGACCAGCGACGGGCCACGAGCCTAGCCAAAAGGCCAGCCATTAGGGAAGAGACCTCAAGCACCGTTGGGAACTGTCATAGAGTTGATAATAGCTAGTTTTTAAGTTAGTATTAAAAATTTATATCTGCCCATTCATGCGTATCGGTAAACAAAGGATTGATCTTTGTGTTTCGTGTCAATATTTTTACCTGTTTCATTGTAGATATACAGGATGGCCCAAAAAAAGTGAGAACATATCGTAACACTCGAGTTATTTCAAAACATAATATAATATTTAATGTAATATTTTTGGCACAATATTTAGCTAATCAGAAATAGTAAAAACACCCCATATTGCATCATCTACTGGGTTTAAATCTGGGCTGTTCGGTGGCTACATTATTGGCTCGATGAAATTAACATTCTCACAACGAAGAAAGTTGATTGTATTTCTGGCTGTGTAAGATGGAGCTCGTCCTGCTATAATGTCTAGCTATACTCCAAGCTTTGTTTTGAAACTCTGATCATTTTCCTAGTATCCGGAAATTATCGAAATAAAACGTAATATAGGTAAATAAATAAGTAAGTCGATTTTAAGCTACGAGGGGCAAGTAAAAAATAAGGTTCCTACATTTTTTTCAGGTATAAGGTATTTTTTATTGCAATAAATAAGTAAACCATCTGAAAGCTTGTACTTTATTCTATTTTTCTACATAGTCTCCTGATTTTTCTATGCATTTTTCCTGACGAGTTATCCACTTCTGAAAACCCGCTTCGAAGAATTCCGCCGCTAGGCCGCCGATGAACTTGGTGACCGCTTCTTTCACCTCTTCATCTGTATTGAAGCGATGTCCACCCAAGTGTTGCTTCAATTTCGGAAACAAGTGGAAGTCGCTGGGAGCAAGATCAGGGCTGTAGGGGGCATGGTCAAGCAATTTCCAGCCGAATTTGTCCAGTATTCTCGGCGCATTCTCGAAGAAACCCCTCGGCACACTTGACACGATTGTCTTTGTGGGTTTCTGAAAGCATGTGTGGGACCCACCGCGCGCACACCTTGCGATAACCAAGTTTATCGGTCAAAATGTTGTCGATGGTTTTTTCACAAACCTCAGGAACCTGGACAGCAAGCTCCCGAAGCGTTACTCTCCGATCTTCGAGAAGAATGCGCTCAATCTTCGCCACGACTTCGTCCGACACCGATAGCCTCCCACTCCTTTGCTCGTCGTGGACGTCTGTGCGTCCTTCGGAGAACTCCCTGCACCATTTGCGGACGTGTTGGACGCTGATGCAAGCTGTGCCATAAACTTCTTCCAACTGTCGATGAATTTCAACAGGTTTAAGCTTCTTCGCGTTTAAAAATCGAATCACCGAACGGATTTCATACCTGGCGGTAACGGCGATGGCGGGTTCCATAGCGGATGGCTGTCAGGCCTTTACTGAGCGTCGCAGCGTTTGCTCCCGGTAGTGGGGATGTAGTTAAGGGACCAACAATCAAGGCAGTGTTGCCGGATTTCGCCTAGCATCTCGCGTGGCGAGTGTACAGCGTAGGGAACCTTATTTTTTTACTTGGCCCTCGTAGTTCACCAAATTTTGATGTAATTATACCACATTTTTCGAAATGTTCTCACTTCTTTTGGGCGACTCTGTACATACATAATCTAATTTTTCAGAGTGGCCGAAACATTATTTTGTTAATATGCGAATGAATCTCAAACGCCAGTTGAATCTCAGACGCTAGTTAGAAACGTAGTTGAGAACGAGAATTGGAGTCGGAAGTCGAAGGAATATGAAAGTGGAGATCGAAGTGGAATCCGACACCGGAAATCCGACCGAACGTCGCCAGAGAATCGGAGGAAGCAGCCACGGTTCAACGCGATCCACCCAAAAGCAACCGCCCAGACCGTTCCGCAGTCCTACAGAGCAGGCAGCGGGCAGCCGCCCACGCCGAGTGCTAAAGGCATCACTCCTTCGGCCTGAGATCAGGTCTCCGGAAGAAGATCCGGAGGAACGTCGCCAAATAACCCAAGGTAGATATAATTTTAGATTACGTTAGTTATAAGTATTACCACTTGCCCGTGATTGTAAATGTGTATTTAATAAATGTCTAATTTGTGCATCTTCGTGCGTTCATATTCACCTGTATTACTCTTCCTACAACCATGGTATTGATGAAAGCGTGATACCTGATGGATGGGTCGCGAAGCGAACATTCCATTAGAGTGCGGGGTATCAAGATATACTACAATCGAGTGCGGGGTATAAGCTGAGTGGGGCTACGCTCTAGATTATCTGACGCCTCGTACAGCCATAAAAGTGTGCGCCTCGATCATAGATAAATAATTTCAATAAAAATTTTAACTGTCCATAGACGAAAGAGTATTCTCCATAGAGGAAAAAAAACGTTGAATCTTCTCTCTTGTGGTTTTGTTGCTGTCAAGTGATTTCGGCGGGTATTCAACATTTCTGTGAGTAATTTGACTATTTTTTCGTAATATTTCAAAATATTTATCATTGTTCGCGCGTCATCTGCCCTTTTGACGCCCAGAAATATATTTTAAAAATATCCACGCCGTTTTCTTCACTATGGCGTACACGTTCATGACCCGGGACCCCGGTGTGCTGTCGTTCTGAGGATCGTTCCGCAGATTCTGATCGTTTTTATCGTAATTTTTCGCCATCTGCTGGCACAATCTACAATGTGTGTTCAGATTGAACGTGATCAAATCTGAAATGATGGCCAATCTTCAATTTTTATCCACTCTTTCATGTCAGTATTGACACCTCAATCAGATAAAACGCGACTCGTAGTGCAACTCCACAGGTCTCCCGAGTCTCTCTAGCGAAATGCAACGCGTCCTGTTTTAGGGTTGAGTCCAAGATAATATATATTCTAGACCAAAGTTCGGCAGATTTTGTAGTGAGAAGAATCACATATTAATTAAACAGAATCGTAAAATTTTTCATAGACCCGCTTCACACATTTTCACCGTAGCTATGATATGAAATCAATATTTTTATTTAAAACCCCGATTTTAAGTTTTCGAACTAGACCAACAAAAAAAATGTAAATTGTGTGTGTTAAAAAACATTAAATTAATTTTTTATTAAAAAAATCATTTTTTTTTTTATGTATGTTTTTAAATACATTAGAACCTCGATTATTCGGATTGTTCAAAATATAATACTTTTTAATGCTTTGTAATAAAAATATAATTTGACGTATTCATAAATAATTTATATTCAAATTAAATATTTCTATGGCACTGATCTGTCCGGACACTCTGTGGTGATACAATACGCGTTGTTACACGAACCGCTGGTTGTGGATATCAATCGAACCATTTGGAGCAGTATTTAAATATTTATTATTAATATTACCGATGTTGCCGTAAATACTTTGATAGCTAGTTCTGGGTTTTCTATGTAATATAGTAATTCAATCTACGCAAATTCAAATTACACCAACCTTTGTGAACCTGCGCTGGTAGACGCCGACGTCGCTCTCCTTGTAGTCTGATGGTCCTTAAATCTGCTGGTCAGCCACCGAAAACCTTCTCACAACCGATAATCCGAAAATATATAATATAAAATGTTTTTATATCGCCGCCGTAAAAGTTCGTCGGAATCGCAAAAAAACTCTCCCCAGTAGCGGAAGCGCTTTTGTTTTCTGTTTTTAAGTCCACACAAAAAGAACACACATATTCAAAATTTTATATTATATATTGAAGTATAAAAACGCGTAAATAACCAATATGTCGTCAAAAAGAAAACATATTGTATTATCATTAAAAGACAAATTGGATATAATCATTGTGACTCGGGACTTTCTTTGTCTTTCTGTGCTAATATATATTAAACAACGAGATCATCATCAAACAAACTCTCATCACTAAAATAACGAGACATTAAATTAATAATTGTCAACTTTCAAAGTATCTAGCAGTCTAGTAAAGTAGCCAGGACAATGCTGCAAATATCAGAGTTGGAGTCTACTCCATCCCACACAATAAACTACGAGTATATACTTAATAGCAATATAATTGTATCTTATGTTTATCGTGTTGTATGTCAATAAAGTCTAATAAATGACTAAAAAATTGGTCACACAACCTGCCCTTACTCATATTATTAACTTTCACTGTTGCAGGTTGATTTAAACTGTTTGCGGTACAGTCCTGTGATGAAATACCTCCTTCTGCCGTCGGAGAGATTAAAAAACATTGAACAAACGCATCAGAATACGTCAAAATAATCCGGAGAAGTCCAAATCAGCGGAATGGATCTTAATCCTTCCGGAACTGCTTCAGAGAATAAATTCCTCATGACAATAGAGTCAGTAGGAAAAGAAACAATGTGCGATATAAATAAACCGAGCGTGTCAATAGAAAGTGAACCGGTGATCGGCGAAGAACTAGTCAGCAAGCGAGTGCAAATGTTTGAAAACTTAAAAAGATCAACTTCTAACGTCTCAAATGAAAAGAAAAAAAGTATTTCTCCAAACGTTAATATATACAGTGATTTGGTAGCCAGCCTGATCGCTGTGACGGTGCCGAACTCAAACGTCAAATGCGTGCACAGACTCAAGAAGGCGTGCGACTCGTTTGACCAGTCGGAGCTGGAATACCTCGTCAAATACCTGTCGGCGGTTCCGCAAGACTCGAGATGGACGCTGGTGCCCTCGCTCGTGAAGAATTTAAAAAACCAAGATTACAAAGATGTCGTGGAATCTTATCCGAGGCCGAGCATGATCGTTGCTGGAGAATTTCGCAATGATTTGCCGGCAAATTTTAAACAGCTCGTTGAAAAGAGTTTGAGTCAGTTTTCTGGCAAAAACGTCTCCGCCGATGAGGATTTGAATAACATCGTGGCGGTCGTGCTTTTGTTGGTGGCGGTGTTGAGGAAGAATGACGAATGGGCTACTGAAAGCGTGCCAAACTCGAGCGGCGCTGGCGATTTTCTCGACAACGATATCGATGAAGTTAAAATTCAAGGTGATGCTTCAGAAAATGTGAAATATGATTGCGATGATGATTTCGACGATAATCTGAGTGATTTCCACGTTGAAAAGAAACCTTTTTCGAAGACGATGACCAACTTTTTGAAGAAGAATTTGAAGAGACGTAAAATTAAAAATAAATTTAGTAAATGGACAGAAATATTCTCGGTAGATTCCGCCCTGGACCGAATTATTTCTGAAATTGATTCGTGCGCCGGAAGATCATCCGAGGTCACTGACAAAATGAAGACTTTAAGCATTGTAGACCCCGTCGCCGTGCAAGACACGGTTGCAAAACTCGAGATTAAGTTGGAAAACGTTAAGTTGAAGATAGACGAGTACATTGCCAACGTTTTAAACGGTGAATTGAAACGTCAAATAGACGCTGCTTGCGGTGGTCCGCTTGCGACAATAAACGCTGGAGGCGATCTTGCTGAACTGAAAATTGGCAGCGATTCTAGTGAAACTGTACCTGGTGTTGAACCAAAAGATGGTATTAATTCAGTTGAAATGAATGTCAGCCACGGATCTTCGACTGAAAGAGTAGTCGCTGTGTCTACTATGTCGAAAAATAATGTCATTGCTGCTGTAGAAATTAAAACTAATGAGTCTGAGGATGAAACGGTATTAGATTCTGTCGTGTCAAAAGAAGACGATAGTTCTGCTGTTGACGCTAAAATCAGCCATGGATCGGAAGACATAGAAATAGTCGTAGCTACGAGTTCCGCCGAGACAGATGTTGACGACAGCTCTTCTTCCGGATCAGAAGTTAGCCTTGATCTTGTGAAGAAAGCGTCCGACGGTCGCAGTGTACTTACACCTGAATCTAGTGAATCTTGTCCTGAAAAAGAATTGGCTCGTTTGGACAAAGAAATGAAGGGGGAAGCCATAAAATCTTTGCGCAGGACATACGCGTTGATCAACAGAATGTCGTTCGTTCCTGGCGACAGTCTGGTGCGCTGCGTCCCCTGCGACACGTCTTTAAAAGCCCATCGGACGATGCTCAAATCCCACATCAAGAGCTCGGAACACATTCTAAACCTCCGTAACTTAAATACCAAACTCCAGCAAGAAATTCTCAAGTCTAATCGTGAATTCTTAAAGACTCTGAGCGTATCGGAGCAAGATTTGTGGTCAGAAAAAGTCTTTGTTGATCCGGATAAAAAATTTGTTTTTTGCGGGATTTGCGCTACGGAACTGTCTTTCAACGGAACTTCAATTTATCAACACATTCGGGGGAAACGACATGCGGCTAACAAACCGGCCGCGGCGAATGAAGTTACTACAATACGAACTACATTGGAGAAGTATATAAAAATAAATAGGATAATTAATGTTCCATATGAAAGATCCAAGCTGCAGTGCGTGCCTTGCGGAGTGAAACTAATACCTGATCCCGTGGCCGTCATGAGTCACGTGGAAAGCGATGAACACTATTGCAAACTGGACGAGCACAATTTGATCCTTCAACTAGAAATCGTCAGATCAAATCCAGATGTGTTCGGTGAGGGAAAACAATTCCCGCTTTCAGAGAAGCATTTTCGTGAAGACAGACTATTTTTGAATCCTGTGTCCGGCTTCGTGTACTGCGGTGTGTGCCGGAGGGAAATCATCCTTCAGGATATAAAAGATGATGTTTTATCGCATCTTTCTTGCGTGAGTCACGTTGACGGGCTGGCTAAATTGCCTCGAAATAACGCACAATCGAATGTTATCGGTTCTGACGTTGAATCTAACGCGGGTGTCACTGGCGGAGATTTAACAATGAAACAGCGGTCCACCGAGAAGACAGCGGAAAACGCAGATAATAATTTATGGTACGTGTCACTCACGAAGTGGGTCGCCAACAGCGATAGAGAAATTCCGACCGCGAGCGCTTCCGGAAAAACTGACGAAGACGCAAATCCATCGAGTGCGAAAACGCTCACAGAAATTGTTAAAATGAAGGACGCCGGACAAAAGACACTGAAATTCGCCGACTTTGAACACGGTGCAAAACAGTGTAATAATTTGAAATCAGAATTTATAATGAAGAAGAACAGTGATGAAGTCGGTCAAACATGGAAAAAAAATGCGAACAAAACAAGTGACGTTTTTAATGATACGAAAATGGCAAAATTTCACAGGTTGGTCCCGAGCCCGGCCAACAATCGAGTTGCGTGCGTTTCTTGCGGAATTAATATGGATTCGGATCTTAAAACGGTCCACAAACACATCATGTCCGAAGACCACACGGTGAATCTCTGCCGGTACAATTGCAAAGCGCAGAAAGAAATTATCAAAAGAAATCCGCACATCTTTGGACAAAAGAAATTGTTCCACATGACTAACGCACACATAGAAAGAGATATGATACTCATCCAGCCGGACGGCAAGTTCATATTCTGCGGCCTCTGCGCGAAGGAACTCACGTACTCTTCGAAAAATGTGATCGCCCACGTGGGTGTGCCGAGTCACGTTAAAAAACGATTGCGGTTTTTTAAATCCCTACATGAGAAGCGATGCGTCGACGATCCGGCCGAGGACCTGAAGGAAGATGATGAACTATTAACGGAGGAGGCCGGGAGTGAAACAAATATGTCAGATGAAATTAATAAAAAACATAACTTTGAGAAAAATAAAACAAAAGACGATAAATTAGATACGTGTCTGGTAAAGGATGTTGACGGGGATTCAGGACTCTTTGTACCGTGTACGACTGTAGTAGACGATAAAATAATGTGTCTGCTCTGCGATGTTCGCAATATACCGAACCGGAAGTGTCTCACGATTCACCTGAAGAGCCCCACGCACCAGGCCAATGTGAAGTCGTTCAACGAACCCCAGAACGTAAGTCCCAACGAGCAGGAAATCCTTTTGAAAAATATGATAGCGCTAGTGTACGGGAGGAATCCTCTAGTTTTCAAGTGTTTTGCGTGCCAGTCTTCGTGCTTTTTCGACGTGAAAACCGCATTTAGGCACATAGACACATCGAAACACATAAAAACTCTCGCAAGAGTAAAGAAGCAAGACGCGGAAAGACTGAAATTGGACGTGAATACTGACGCGACTACATCAAAAGGCGAAGAGAACGAAGGTACCGTTAACAAACAAAAGACAACTGATAAAGTTCAAAATATGAATGATGACAAACGTGTCGGTGTAAGTGTTTCGAAAGAAACTCATTATCAAAATGCCGAGATTAAGGATAAGAATGTTCCTGATGAAAGAAAACAGAGTCCAGTTGTACGAGTTCAGAATAATGGGAATCCCTTTGGTGTGCTCGGAAAGCAAAATAATGAACTTCGCATTGAGAGAGTCCATACTGAAAATCAACAAGTGACGCCGCCTCGTGTCATGCCCGTCGGAAACGCTTACGCAGTAGACAACAAGAATGTGAAAGTCGTATCATTTCATCACGCTAAAAAATTTATAAAAAAAACAGTACGCGGTTATATGTGCGTGGAGTGCAATCTTCAAATACTCAGCATCCCCATGGCCTACGCGCACCTACGCTCCTGCGGACACGCCCCGGTGATCGTCGACGGCGTGCAGTTCCTGAAGGAGGCTAACTACCAGTGTCTGGTCTGCGACCTGAAGATCTACGGCATCAAGGACGTGGTCGATCACATCTCGAAACAGAAACACGCTATAAACTTTGCCGCTAAATAATTTTTTTGCGATGTGGTCGCGGTTTGTAACAATCAACTACGTGGGTAGAAAGGAGGCTCTTGAGTTTTCTGCTGAACCGGCTCCGCTGTGGAACCGCGACCGTGTGTGGTGTTATATGCTCTGTGTGTGATCACTCATTGATATCTTCCCATTCTTCGACTTGGCCCGCCGCAATGAGCTTCTCCGAGCTATCTGCCCGTCTTGCAAGATGTCCAATGAATTGACGAATCGGTTGAAAATCTATTGATATATTTATTAATATTAAGATTTATTTCTATTATAAAGTTCCTTATATGATTATTCAACTCTTAAAATTGCCTGTAAATTGTTTTATATTGTGTTACGTCAATTGTTGACGTCATTAATTAAGTATCACTTGACCGGTGTCATTTTACAATTTTTAACAACTCTACGTCAGGGAATGACAAGAATTTATTAACAGAAATGTATTTTTTTATATATATACTAATTAAATAATATAATGTTTAGTTTCAAATCACTTCATTTACGTGCATTCACTGAAGTCAACCAGTCGCAGTTGGACACAACCTACTTCAGGACGATACAGTATAGACTGGATATTAAAATAGGAGGTTAAGAAGACGGCGACGGCATACCAGAGCGGGACAGAATATCAGGAATATGGGGTGGGGATTACACGGGAACAACTTTAAAAGCAGACTATTGACTAAATTAAAACTATACATTCTATTATTTAATTATAATGTCAAGCTGCATGTTCATTTTCTTTGAAAATTTGTTTTATATATATATATATATATGTATACAGGAATGGCCCAAAAAAAGTGAGAACATCTCGTAACATACGAGTTATTTCAAAATGTGATATAATTAATTATAATTCTTAATGTCATTTTTTTTGCACAATATTTAGCTAATCAGAAATCATCAAAACACCCCGTATTGAATAATCTACTGGGTTTAAATGCTCGGTGAAATTAACATTTTCATAATGAAGAAAGTTGATTGTATTTTTGGCCGTGTGAGATGGAGCTCCGTCCTGCTGTAATGTCTAGCCATACTCCAGGGGTTTTGATTCGAAACTCTTGACCATTTTTCTAGTGACCCGACGTTTTTCAATCTGCAAGTTTTTGATCAGAATACGGTCTTCTGCGGTGATTTTTATCATTCCGGGCGACAATTTGAAAAAACTAAATATAAACAATGGGGGAAAATTAATAATCAAAGATGGCGACCGGAAATTGTCGAAATAAAACGTAATATAAGTAAATTAGTAAACTATTTAAGCTATCGTTGATTATGTCACATTTTACGAAATCTTCTCACTTTTTTGGGCCACCCTGTATACTCGCGTCAATAGAGTAGATTGCCATCGTTTAATCAGTAAAGCATTTCGCAGAACAAAGGTTTAGCTTTGAGTCACGGTGACGTCTATATTTTTATCTGGTGATATATTGATAATAATTATATTAATTTTAAATCTCCGGTGATTAAGATTGCAAATAAAAAATGATCGATATGGCGGGTCACATATTAAAGAAATCGATTAAATTTGTTTGCTTAATAAATTTGAAGATTTAATGTCCGACAGCGCAAATTAATGTTATCTTCATCACGCGCGGAATGCCTACGTCGTTTATATTGGGTGAAAATTATAGAACCAATTTTACCTGACTTCAAAATTTCTCATATAATTCAGATATTTTATCGGCAATTATTTGTTGACATCCCGTCTTCCAGGGCGTCTTCTGCCGCGCATGATGTGATATTTTTCTATTATTTTTTTTTAACATCTATTCGTAATACTGCCAAAATATTGTATTTTTTAATAATTAGTTGTAAATCTCATCTTGGATGATATTTTGTGCTCGAGTCTCGGAGATTTGACGGCAACGATCGGCGTGTCAGTTGGTCGCGCGTGGCGCTGATTCCGTATTGCGCTTCGATGTAGTTTGTATTGTTTTTAATAAGTTATTTTGTCGATGTTCCATTATATTATGATTAATAAATTTGTGTGCCTAAATTTTTTAATAAAATGTTTTTTATATCTGTATTATTTATTACCTTTATTGTTTAAACAACTCCTTCATAATTTTTATACAATAATTCAAAACTTAATCTTAAGTTGAGTTATTAAAGAGAACACATTCTTATTGTGAAGTTGTAATTATTCAGAACAGACGCTCTGTGATATTTTAAATACTAAATTAATGTATTAATTATAAATATACACATATAAAATCAATTTTGTCGAAGAATATTGTTTTTGCGTCACCGGGATTCGAACCTGGATCTCTATTTCCAATCCGGGGAAGTACACTACCAATTGTGTTTTAGCGCCAATACTTTTCATGACAAATTTTCAAACCTATATGTTACACTTTTTCAAATGAATACATCTGTCGTTCCATTATTTGAAAGCCGTCTACATTATTTTTACAGAAATTTATTTATTGAAATTCTGTAAAAATAATGTAGATGGCCTTCAAATAATGGAACGACAGATGTATTCATTTGATATAGGTTCAAAAATATGTCATGTAAAGTACTGGTATTGTAACACAATTGGTAGTTTACTTCTCCGGATTGGAAATAGAGATCCAAGTTCGAATCCCGGTGACGCAAAAACAATATTTTTCAACAAAGTTGATTTTATATGTATTTATTTATAATGAATACATTAATTTAGTATTTAAGTTGTTGGGCGTGCACATTGATTCAGATCTTTCAATGAATACACAAATCGGTGACGCCGACATCGACTAGATTAAAAGATCATCTTCCCGCTGAGGCAGCCCGTCTACACATTGTGATGTCACGTGCGGACTATTGTGGCGGCATTTGTGCTGGTCTGCCAACATTTCAGGTGGATAGATTACAATCCATTCTAAATGGGGCAACGCGGATAATATACGGAGTTTCTAAATTATCTTATCGATTTGAGTTGCGGAACTGACCAGCCGAGTCTGTGTCTGATGAACGCGCATTTGTCGTATAATAAAGGAAATACGGTTGGCGCTAATTGGTGCCGTTTCGCCTAGGACTTTTTTGGGCAGCTAACAGGTTAATAGTTTTCTATAACATGAAATATTCCACAAAAAAAAAGTGGAATACATGAAATTTTCCACCACTGTGTGTTTATTTCATATTTAATAATAAAAAAAAGATATTATGTTGTATACACATTAACACAAGTGTTCTTTCTAAATGAAGAGTATAATCCAATCTCAGGATAATTTGAAGAGAGCCACGTAGGTTTCCCTACGATTGATATTCGACAGCTCCGTGTAGAACGACTACATTTATAGAATAGAGCCTCGTCAATATTATCCTACGAGAGCAAAAAATAATTGTGAAGTCAAAAATAAGAACGAGCTTCGATCAGTCCTCCCGTACGTTTCCGGTCGCCAAAGCCTACGACATTTCGTCGAGTAATAGAGTCAAGTATATTTACATACAGAGAAAAAAGTATCCAGTAGACTAAACAAATTTTGAAACATCGCATTGTGTAAATATAAAAATATTTTTTAATCACCTTTAAATATATCGAAACGAAAGAAACATGACTTAGACCACTCTCATAATAATCGCACGCCTAGATCAATACTAAGACAACTCGAAAAAACTGAGAATTTTTAGTTATTATTGTATTCGGATAGTCTGTCATTATCGAATAGTAACAAAACATGTTTTTATTTTTTTGTCTACTGAAAAATTTTGAGTCGTCTTAGTCTGGTCTAAGTGTTTCCGTAAATATTCCGATAGCTAGTTCTGGGTTTTCTATAGGTAATAAACAAACCTTTGTGAATCTGCGCTGGTAGACGCCGACGTCGCTCTCCTTATAGTCTGATGCTCCTTAAATAAGCTGGTCACACAACCGATAATCCGAAAATATATAATACTAAATGCTTTTATTATTGCCGCCGTAAAAGTCCGCCCGAATCGCAATAACTCTCTTCACAGAAGCAGCTTCGCGTTTGTTTTCTGTTTTTAAATCCACACAAAAAGAACACACATATTCAAAATTTTATATCAGGCCTACCTATCCAAGTATAAAAGCGCGTAAACACTAGGTGTGCGATATATTATATAAATAGAATTAAAAATCATTGATTTCTAAGATTTAGCCTTCTTTCTGAACGGCAATATTATTTTTATAATGTAAGTACGCTATTATATATATATATTTATGACAATAGAAAAATCAACTGATCAATTTGACAAAGATGACATTAAAAAAATTAACAGATATAAACTTTTACAAACATTTTATACATATATTTTGTGGCTATCGTGTTTGTACCATCATAGCATCATCAATACATTGTTACAATGCGCATACGGCATTACTTACTTACTTACCATCACACCGTTTCTCTGCGGATATAGGCAAGAGAGGATAGAGCGACACACAATTGTCGCCTCATCCACATTCATACATCTTCTCGTACGATTATTTAGGCTTCTGACAGGATCATCTGGTGCCCAGTTTTTTGCGTACGTCCTCTACTTCCGATGCCGTCAACACTTGTGTCATACATCTCTCTTACCATTCTCTCCTCATTCATCCTTTCAATACGACCAAACCACCTTAGAGATCCCTTCTTAATCTTACTCACTATAGTAAAATCAACTTTACATTCTTTACTGTTGATGCAGGTCAAGTACCTAAACTCTGTACATTTTGTCCTTCGAACCTGTTCCGACGACGCGGGATCAGATTGCCTTCTGACACCGAACTGTCAAGATCTCATTCCTTTTTTTGCCGTCCGAAAGCAGCGCCGTGCATAACGCTCGGACCGCGAAGAAGCTATTGATACAGTCCACGAGATTTTATTATCATGTCATAAATGTATCTGCCGCATACACGCCTAAGTGATCCTTTCGTTCCTCTTCTGCCAGCTCCAGGCATCATACATCACACCGGGACTCCATTGTGCACCGCTAGTCTAGCCTCGGTTGACAAGTTCCCGTTAGCTATAATTCCATTCAAAGCGCCGTTCACTTTATTCCCTGCAGTCACCCTCCTTTCCGTTTCTATCAAACATACTTCCCAAATACACAAACTCATCTAATTGTTCCAATCATTCATCACCTCCGAGTATTTAGCTTTGCTCCTTCTCCAATACCATCACTTTCCACTTGTTGACATCCATAATAAGGTCGTTTTCCTTGCACACATCGTACATTCTACTAGACTTATTTAATACTAACGTAGGAGGGTTTCCTACGTTAAATTTTCTATTTAATAAGAAAATTCCGGCGCCATCCGTCAGCTGATAATATTACCATCACGCAGTTTGGTCCAGTCGTCCCAACAAATGATTGGCGCGGTCGCCTTGTATCGCACAAATCGTCCCAGACACGTCTGCTTTCTTCGCGGTGCACGCCGGACGTGTCTCGGGAAGGTGTTTAAAATAAAAATACGGCAAGGTTCGGTAGATTTTTCTTTATTACAGTGTTATTTTCTCTACGTGGTCGCGTTCATGTTTATATCCGGCATACAACATCGCACATACAACCGACATTCTATATAATTCGATATAATAATAAACACTACATACGTCAGCGGTTTAAATAGTTTTACATACAACACATATCGCCTCTTCTCTCTCGCCGGCCCACTATATATAATATATTATTATACACAGTAACTATATATTTAATATTTCACACCAATTCACTTAACATTACAACGTCGTATTTTATAACATGGAGCGAGTGTACGCTCGGATTACGAAATACGCCCAACGAACCGGTGGCCCGTTGTAAGAAAACTTCATGTTCAAATTCGGACGACTCGACGTGAAAATTGCGTGAAAGTTCAGACGACCCCGATGAAAAGTGAGACGAACTAAATTTTAAAAAAAGCGAATCACTCCAGTTTATAAAAGGCCTAACTTAATTTATTACTCTGATGCGGTGTTCGCCGCGGGTCTCGCCGAGGTCGTCCGCCCGTGAAAGTAAGTCAGTCGAGTCGCCCAAATTTATTATAATTATTATTTGAAAAGGTCATTTCCTATTTTTGGTGTATCTAAATGCCTTCAGATCCAACGTTAGACAATCATCTTTCACGGAGGTTGCAAAATGTACATTTTAAATATAATATATACATAGATAATACTCTTTGACAGATAACTTTAATACTGCCATACAAAAAAAAATTTATTCTTATATAAAATGAATCAACGGTACAATAGGATTGTTGATATTCTTTCATTCTTTCGTGTGAGTCCGTCGTAGATAAACCTTTCTGTCGACCTTAATCCGGGTCGCGGAACGTCGACCGGCGGCGGGTCGCTCAATCGTCATCGGGTCAAAGGCGATATCGTCACAAAACTAAGGCGAGGTCTTAGTGATAATTGAACACAGTTATTTCGTATTCTACATTTTAAAATTTCAGACATTCTCGTATCGCTTAAAAAAAGGGACATTTTTTCCGTTTTGAGGTTAAATTTTCTCAAATTCTAAATTTTAATATACGCATATTCGTATATTGAATGTAACAAAACACACGTGCGTCCATTACATTCCATTTTACATTCAATCTTTTTTTCTAATATCAAAGTAAAAGCTTATGTAAATTCATAGCAGTTAATTCCACATTACTGTAGATATCACGGTTGTTTAAAGACATAGTAGGGATTTTTGTCATTCGGTTACATCAGACGGCATTTCACGTTATGCAGTGGAGCCCCCGCAAAGGCTCCGCCGACTTGAATTTGTCGGCAAACAGACATAAACCCAGCTGGACACGAATTATCAATGAAAGTGCATTCATTGAGCCAGGATAGTGATCAATGCGGTAATCCGGCAAGATTCGCACTGACACTCCAAACGAGAGAAGTCAATTTTTAATGCGTGTCATGTATACAAATGGTTCTGTCGCAATCCGTGTACGGTGAATGTTCAATGATGTGAGATGTGCGTCTTCACTTGTCTCTGGTTTTGGGCATGGCGATGTCCCTCAGGTTGAGGTTGATCTTGGGTTTGTTTTTGGGCGGCTGGAAGTAAAAATCGAACCGCTTGAACGACTCGATGTCGCGGTCCGTGGACTCGAGCTCGTTCAGGTTCGTGATGGACTGGTCCGGGGCGAAGATGCTCCTAGTGTCCACTGGAACATAACAGTAGAGGATGTTAATTTCCCGCCTTTTCGATACACAACTGTTTAATTTGATCAAAATTGACAAATATGTGAACACTAACCTAACATTCGCATTAAACTGAGATATTAGGCTAGTCATATATATTACTGCAGTTTCAATTCTCTGACTATACTACTAAGTCTACATAAATAATAGTCAACTTGATTTATTTAGTTACTACTAACATCAGTTATTTTTTGGTTATGTCAACACTACGGCGGGTGAAATGTTAATTGCACATTGTTACAAAGTTAAGTTTGACGCGCTTGTATTCCTTGTGATTATTAATAGTTATTTTGACCTAATTTTTTTCTTCTTAAATTTTCAACTATTTTTTTAATGTTTTATTAATGAGAACACATTAAAAAAAAATTGTGACGTTGTAATTATTCAGAACATAGGTCTGTGATATTTTAAAAACTAATTAAATATATTCATTAGAAAGATATTTAAATTTTCACAGATTTTAAAGTACCAAAAATAGTAGACATATACAAAAAAAATCAAATTTACAAAATCAAAAGTTAATTAAATTTTAGAAACGAATTCCGATCTACAAGATGTAGAGATCTAATTGATATCCCGAAACTAAATCAAGGCATCAAATTTGTTAACAATCTCCCCATCACAATTAGAAAAATTACGGACTATCGTAAATTTGTAACTGAAGTAAAAAAAATATGTACACAGACTAACTGAACTCGAATATACTCCTTCTCTATACACGAGTCTTACTCTCATAGAGAAGAAACAAATGTTCAATTATACATATAGATATATATATATATTTAATATTAATAATTTATTTTTTTTAAATAATATAAAATCAATTTTATCAAAAAGTATTGTTGCTGCGCTACCGGGATTCGAACCTGGATCTCTATTTCCAATCCGGGGAAGATGCATTATTCCAGGTTCGAATCCCGGTAGCCCAACAACAATACTTTTTCAATAAAATTGATTTTATATGTATATCTTTCTAATTAATACATTCAATTAGTATTCTTTTAATGTTTTAGAATATTTCATTCCTATTGTTTGTACTATGCTATATATATTTTTATTTTTTGTGTACATCAAGTAAGGAACTGTAATTAAAAGTATCACAAATTATAATTAATAAAATCTACGTAGCTAGATTTTTAGATTAAATAAAAAAATAAAAATACTTTGTATGAGACCACAAATTTTATTACAACCGGTTTCGTTTAGCTCAAGCTTCGTCAGAACGTATTTAAAACTAACAATAAATACAAAAAGAGTGCACTTATATATATACATAAAGAGGGAGATAGAATATAAAATTACATGTGAAAAAGAGAGACAGAATACATGTACAATTAGACGAAACATTAAGGGAGGGGAAAGTACATTGATGTTGATGGATAAATTAATTTGATTATTAAGAATTGGTCTACCACAATTTACTGCCTTTTTTTATTTCGAGGGCTTCTAAATTGTCCAACCGGAGGCCAAATGGAGGTTATTGACCCCCGCGCTATTATTAAAAAAAAAAAAGCTTGAATTTGATAGTTCGGGTTAGAAAGGGTTTCAAATATTAATTGGAAGAGTTTGATCCAACCTGTCTACTGATATGGGCCCCGCTAGATATTATCACTCCCACATTATATTATGTATTATTCATATATAACTGTGTTGTCTTGTATTAGAAAATAGTAAATGCTTGCAATTAAAGTTTTAAAGAGAAAATTAGATCCAAATTGTAATACAAAATAAATCATTACATTAAAATTTTAAATATTTTCTCTCATATTTATGCTCATTTATATATTATCTAATTTTTTTTTTTTTACCGATTAATGAATTAATATACCGGTTTTGGAAAACACTATTTCACAGTAGTACCTCGGTATACGTCCTCAATCCGTTCCAGATCATTGGACATATACCAAACAGGACGTATAATCTATAAAACTCCAAAAACCGAATTCAGTGAAAGCGAGGACGTAAACGCGCGCCATTTGACGCACGCGAGTCGTCACCAAACAACGGTTGTACACCAAACAAATTTGCGCGGGTTGGCAATTTTTTTATATCAACCTGGCGGCGAACGAGTAGGACCCTACGGGAGTTAGCGTAAGCGGCAGATCCCCTCACAGTAGGTACATGATGTATGGTGGGCGTCACACCAAGAAATGGGAAAAGAAACAGACTAGAGTAGTCAATGTAATTGAATTCGCCGAGAAGTGGGCAATGTTGAAAACTTGCCGTACCGATGAAATCATCAAACGCGGGGGAGGCTTTCATCCAGCAGAGGATAAAGACAGCCTGATAATGATGATGAAATTCAACACCCAATCTTAATTGATGGTATGAGACCCGCCCCTGCAGCAGCAGCACTGTATATAGGTTTTTACAATTGTTAATAAATAGATAGAGCATCGGCCATCTTGGATGACATATGCTGTCATTGCTGCTGACTTGGAAATTGTGTTTAATATACCGTTGGATGCCTAAGAAGGTGTACAATGTTAACTCAGATCTGATAAAAACCAGTATACAGTGTAGTTGCAGGGGCGGGTTCGTATATAAAACAATATTGCTACGGTGTTAGAGATGGTGTGTGTTAGCCTATGTTAATTAAAAATCATTTGAAATATCCGTACCCACCTCCGTAATAGTCTTCAGTCTTCTGCAGGCCGTTAGGCACCCTGTGGCTGCCGATCACGCCCACCGAAGCTTTGGCATCAGCATGGTAGGCGCCGGCCACCGAGCCGATGGGCCCGTACGTGCCGAACCTCGCCTCCTCGCCCGCCCCCGCCTCCCGCTGCGCCGCCCACCCGTCACCGAACACGTCAGCTCCCTTGCGCACCGCGCACGGCGGTTCCGAAGGCACGTACTCGTTGGGCATTCGATTTGATCCTGAAAATATACTGTCATTCGGCGTAAACTCGGAGGAAACTCTCGCCGACAGACTGTTGATCGCGTAATTATTCTCGTTCGATACGAAGTCAGGCATCCTGCCTTGGTTGGCTGCTGCATAATTGGCCGCGTAGCCGACTTGATTCTGTGCTGCCATTCCGTAACCGAAACTGTTGGCCCCCATGTAGCCTGACAGCTCGGGGATGCGCTCGCGGTTCGCAGCCAGCAACTCGGAGATACGTTCTGAATTCGGGCTCTCGGAGACGCGTCCAAACATGGGATTGTAACAGTTCGGCATGGACTGTTGCTGGAGCATCGCCACGTACGGCGAGAAGTCTGCATAGTTTCGACCGTCGATTCTTCCAGTTTCCGGCGGCGAATTTTGAACGTGTAGGTTTGCGACGCCAGACTCTATCACGTCTTGATTGACGGCGGAATCTGCCGGCGAGTTGGAGCTAGAATTGGAAACCGAATCGTACACTGAATTCGCGCCGCTCGAAATGACCGAGCCGGTCATCAGACCGCTGGACGACGACGAGTGCGACGAGCGAAGCGGCGGCTGGTTGAATCCCTGCTGCTGCCCAAACTGGCTGTACGTGTGATGGTAGTAATTCTGCGGCAGCTGATTCTGCTGCGCCACGTACTCTTGCTGCTGCTGGTACGCGGGCGGGTAGTTGGCGGTCCAGCCGGGTTTGCCGACCGGATTGGGATAGCCGGCGGGGCCCCTGCCCGCGTTGTTATTGTACTGGTGCAGGTTAACGGGGACGTTGGCGATGGAAGCACCCACCGAGTTGGGCAGCTGTTTCTGGTCCGAGGGGATGAGGCTGATTTCAACGGTGTTTTGCTGCTGCAGACCGGCCTGCACCGGGTCCTGTAAGTAATAATCAAAATTTAATTATTATGAATGTTAACAAGTACCGGTATGAGTTGTTTATGTTTGATATGAACAGAGAGTGATTTACTTTTTGAAAATTAAATCTGTGTAAACGAGATGTATTTTTTACATTAATACGTATTATGTCAGCGTTTAAATTTTCATTTCAATTGAGTCATATTTTAAAAAAAAGATGCAGGGCTATTTAACTACGTAAGTGGTCACAGAAGTGTTTACGTGATTGATACCAAAATGAAAATATTGAAACAAGGAATTTCTATATATTTGGTAGTCTACGGTTGAAGCTGCTGTCTACCGCAATAGAATGTTCCAAATCAAGTGTCCCGGCGGAGATAAATTTATTGTGTATATTTTTCCAAGTCTTTTTTAATTATCGCGGAACCGTATCAGTGAAACGATCTACACATACCATTTTGGGATAAAATTGCTGCTGCATCCTGGAGTGGTCTTCGTTGCCCGTAACCGGCGACCACACCGACTGCTTCGCGCTGTCCGGGTACGGCTAAAACAACAATTAGGGTGTTAAAAATGCAATTTTCGATGAGATTCCTCAATACTATAAGGCCATAAATCAGCGCACACCATTTTAACCCTTCGCTACCCGTGCGGTGACACAAATCTACCGCTCCCAATAAATTAAATCTGTAATATTTCTGTAAATTCGCGAAATGTAAAATTCGTATTTTTGACTAATCGTAAGAAAAACATTTAATTTTAATAATGCATCACTATGTAGACATCACGGTCCCTATTCTAGTACCTCTCTATTCCTCCCCCACTATACCTTAGAGCACGATCAGAGAAGAAATCCAGACAAGAAATGTCAACACTTTTGCGGGTAGGTTGTGTTCTCCTTTCTGGTTGGTCTTCGTACCCCCTTCCTATCCTGTTCCACTATCAAATTCCTTTCTTATGTCTACATCTCAATTCCCAATCCCTTGCGCAAACAAATGATTTGTATATATAATAATTTTTCAATTCAATACAATGTAAAATTGCTATACATATCGTAAAAAAAAAAAAAAAAGTATTTGTTATGGTTAAGACTAATACTAATTAAATGAAAAGAGGTGAGAAGGTCGTGTTGTATTATTGAAGCCTAAGAGATATAAGGAAAATTATGTTTTTCTACTTATTGAGCTGTTATGTATAATTAAATATTAAGGTTTTAATTTATTATTTGAATAACCAACTTGTAGTACAGTATTTGATGTTCGATATGGAATTAGATTATTTTACAAAATATTATTTATTACGTGTTTATTGACGTTCATCCAAATATTCTTTTGAAAAAAGCCCATTCGATGAGAAAATAACCAAATAACAGCGACAAGTGTTAGAAAATAATTATATTAAGTCGAAGGTTAAGTAGATGAGTTTGGGAAGTGTGTTCGATGGAAACGGAAAGTGGGGTGACTGCAGGGAATAAAGTGAACGGCGCTTTCAATGGAATTATAGCTAATGGGAACTGGTTAATGGCAAGAATAGCTGGTACCGACACTAACGTATGGAAGTGAGACCTGGAGCTGGCAGAAGAGGAATGAAAGTAGACTGAATACAGTAGAAATGAGATTACTTAGACGTATATGTTTCAGATCTATTTATGACAGAATATAGAATGAAGAAATAAGGAAAGAATGTAATGCTGAAATTAAGAAAGGATCACTCAGGTGGTTTGGTCATATTGAACGAATGAATGAGGAGAGAATGGAAAGGAAGATATGTGACGCAAGTGTTGATGGCACCATAAGTAGAGGAAGACTTGGCACGACCTGATAAACCAGATGGTCATCTTAGAAGCCTCAATAATCGACGATGTATGAATTTGGATGAGGCGAGAACTGTGTGTTAGGACAGAAAGGTCGTGCACTCTATCCTAGAAACGACGTGATGGTATGTTAGTTAATTTGAATGAGATAAAAAAAAATCACCTGTTCGTCCCTGGAATTTTGAAACAGCAGCGACCCAAACAGCTTGTCCGGTTCCGCGTGCCCAAACGGCGTGTAGAACCCATCGTGAGCCTCCTCGTCCACCTTCCTCGGCGTGCCCACCGGCTCGGGCCTCGCCTGGTGCCGGTCGCCCCGGCGCGCCTCCACCTTCCTCAGGTGCTTGTTGCTGCCGATGGGACTCGGCGCCGCAGAGCTGCCGGCGAGCCCGCGGCACTCGGGGTTGTCGGGGTCGCCGGGCGGGTCATCGGTGTTGAACAGCGAATAGCCGCGGTCCTTGCCGCCCGAGGTCGGGGCGAAGTTCAGGTTGACGGCCGCTGTGGTCTTGTCGTTTTTCAAGCCGAGATCGGCCATCCGGCCGGTGATCTCCCGAGAGACATCTGCGAAAATAGTCATCGCACTTAATGTAATATTCTCGGAACATGATTTTTGTTTATGAAATTCTTGGAAAAACATATTAATAAATAAATCAAATTTAATATGGAGACATATGGACTTAAGCCCGATAAAGCAGACGAGCATAGGCCACTATGTGAAATATTTTTTCTATTTAATATCTCAACTTATTTAAACCAGTCCCGCCGTAATGTCTAGCTATACTTCTGACGTTTTTCAATTTGCAAATTTTTACATCAGAATACAGTCTTCTGCCATGATTTTTATCATTCCGGGTGACAATTTGAAATAAACAATGGGAAAATTAATAATCAAAGACGGCGACGGGAAATTGTCGAAATAAAACATAATATATGTAAGTAAGTAAATGAGTAAACTATTTAAACTATTGTTGATATAGTTAAACTCATTTTGATGTAATTATATCAAGTATTGTGTAAAAGTGCTAAAAATGAGAAAAAAATGATCGGCACACCGCGCCGACCTCACCACTTTGCACATACACGTATTGACAAATTCACATCAGGTTCTTTGAGAAATCATTTTTTATTATTGCGTATGGTAAATACTTATGTATTGTAATTATTTGATTCAACACATAAATATATTACGGAGGAATACCTAAAATGTGAACTCTGTATTTAGTATATTTGGAAGTAATGTCAACTCAGTTTACATCATTGAAGAGGAAAGGTTATCGGGCCATCGGATGGGAAATTCATAATTTTCCCAAAACCCATATACATTGTTATTGAAGGAGTTGAAGGATTCAATTAATAAATATTTAATTCACTTTGATTAACAAAATAAATACCTTTATCGGCATCGCCCTTCATGGCCTGGTTGGCCACCAGCAGTACGGGGCTGGGCGCGGCGTGGTGCCCGTCCTTGGCCTGACCGCCGAGCGCCATCATGTTTTGCTGGTGCACCATGGACATGAGCGGGTTCCTGATGGTGAACATGCCGTTGGACGTGGGCGTGATGGTGGCCTGGCAGGCGTTGGGCGGCATGGGGATGGGGTCGGGAATGCGGATGCTCTCGCCGACGCGCTTGCCCGACGGGTGCAGGCTGGACACGCTGACGGCGGGCAGCGTGGGGTGGAACATGGGGTTGCGCAGGGTGACCATCTTGGGCTCCTCGCCGCGCGGGTGGCTGTGGACGCTGGTCTCGCACTGCTGCGGGATGTTGGGCGGCGGCTTTTTGGATTTCTTCTTGGACTTTTTGGATTTGGCGTTGCGGCCCTGCTCGCCGTTGGGCTGCTGCTGCTGCTGCTGGTGCGGCTGCGCCGACTGTTGCGCTTTCAGATCTGAACAGTAATTGACAACATTGGAATTCTTACATCGTTTATATTTAAATAGTGTTTCAATAATCACCTACATCTTAAAATCTCCATGTGCCAATCTATTAGTTTTACAAAAAAAAATTATCTTGACTTGGTATCAGTTAGAGAGAACAATTTCCTGGGTGTAATATTTGACAGTAAATAAATAATAATGGATAATTTGTATAGCGCCATTTTCGTAAAAACTTTCACCTCAAGGGCGCTTTACACATCAACTATTTATAGTTCTACAATTATCTGTTTTTTTTTTAAAATTAAAAATCGTTATTTTCACTTATGGAAATGATTTTTTTGAATAGGTGTGTTTTTAGTTTCTTCTTAAATAAAGTCTCCGATGTACCGTTCCTTATAACGGAGGGCAAAGAGTTCCACGCTTTTGGGCCTGCCACCGCAAATACCCGTTCACTGAATATAGACTTCTGGCAACGGTTGGTCGGTTCTACAATCCTTCCTGCAGCTGAAGTAGAGGCTGACCTGAGAGTTTGACGTCTACCATTCAAATTGTCCGGGATACAGAGGCGCCATGTTGTGTGTCACCTTGTACATCGATCAGCTCAATTTAAATTCAACTCTTTCAGGGAATCGGAGCCAATGTAGAGGGGTGTTATATGAGAGAATTAGGAAACTCCATATTATATCTGTGCAGCCGCATTTAGAATGGTTTGTAATCTATCCACCTAAAACATTGGCAGCACAGCATAGAAGCTGTCACATTAGTCCACACGTGACAACGGGCTGTCTCTGAATACTTTTAATCTGTCTCAGTTGATAAAAGCATGCACGTAAATTATCATTCATACCATAACTAATGTCACATGGTCGCCTCACTTCATTGTACGCTCGACGGCGGTACAAAGAATCCAAAATTTCTAAGATTCATTAATTTTAAATTAAATATACGCTCTGAGGATATCAATTATGATTATCTCCTTAGCCGTCCGAAATTGTTACACTTATCAGCGAGACGTACGATGACCAACCTTATATTTCTATACAGGATCATCAATGGTATAACAGACTGCCCCCCAGATTGATTTCACTCACCATTGAGGTCATCGAGACACAATTCATTGTTTTATTACAGTGGTAATGTCAGAACACCGCAGTCCCCACCAGAATGCATTCTTTGAGGAATGAATATGCGGAGGTAGTGGACATTTTTGCTGTAAATTTAACTCTTTATAGAACTACATTATTACAATTTTTTATGTCTCAACTCAATGGTGACGGATCAATTGTTTTACTTTGCGTATTATACTTATTTTTAATTTTGATATGTAAAAACACGCCGACATTATTGTGTATTGCACTTCTGATGAAATTTTATATTTTTATGTTATTTTACAAATCATATTATATTGCACTCCATACATTCTGTACTCTAATATATTCATTCTCTCTGTGTTAGGAGGGCCAACAATAATTGGCTGTCTTTGAAAAATGATTTTTCAAGCAAGTAAAATATTAGGTCAATTGGAAAATTCTAGAATGTAATTTTATCATGCATAGTATCAGTACTCACCCCTGGCGGCCTGCAGTTTGGCGGTGTCCACCATGATGAGGGCGGGCGGTGCCACCACGGGCGGCGAGGGCCTGCACTCGGGGGCCACGTTGCTCAACTTCACCACGGGCTGAGACAGAAACGACACAATGACAATCAGTCGACAAATCAGACCTGTCTATTTTATATTATACTAGCTGAAGTAGGCGGCGTTGCCCGGGCTTTACGCAGGGTGAAGAGGCTCCATTTAGGGGGATGGGGTAGTTTTTAATAAAAATCAGATCTAGACAGTAATTATCCTATTATTTTGAATCGAATATGCAAAATTTCATCAAGTATCAAAATTCCGTTTTAAGGGGCGGGAAGGGGGGATGGGGGTGGTTTTTTGAAATCTCATGTTTCGAAACAAATCCTCTTGTTTTGAATGTCAAATGTGTAAAATTTCATCAAGTTCAGAATATAAAAAACAAACCAAACATGTACAATAATATCGTCCATATTCATATTTAAAAAAAAAAATATTTTAGTCAAGACAAAAACCACTTTATTTAATTTAATTCTGAATCTGCCGCAAACTTATATTAATAGTAGTTTCTACATATTTATAATGTGCACCTTGTTACTCTGATTGGCACAACTGAATTTCCCGGTTGATAGTATCGTGCGCGCGCGTGTATATGTGAGTATTGCCGCCTTTTTTTTTTTTTGAGAATGCAAGACTGTAAACGACAGGGGGATCAATTACATCCCGTGCTTTGACCAAATAAACCGATCGTCGAAAGTGCGCGCTTCGATCGGTGGAAATCTACCCAGCCAGTGCGATAAGAAGGTTAGCGCAGTGTTTCTGATTGACAATAAGGGCTTCTTATTGTCAATTGGAAACCAGCTATCGAAAGCATTCCACATAGTATGTTAAAACTTAAACTTGAAAAACACTATTAATAGTAGTCTAAAATTATAAATAAATACATGGTAGAGTCGTATAAACGGCAAATTCATTTTATCTAAAGACGTTGGTTAAACGAAAGTTCTTAATCTTATGTATGGCAATAATTGTGGTACATATATTAAATATATATATTTTTTTCTTTTTTTTATTAATATTAAAAATATAATAAAATTTCAATAATCAGTAGATATATATATATATATATTTTAAGATTTGTTTCTTCTCTATAAGAGTAAGACTCGTGTAATAGAGAAGGAGTATATTCGAGTTCAGTTAGTCTGTGTACATATTTTTTTTACTTCAGTTATAAATTTACGATAGTCCGTAATTTTTCTAATTGTGATGGGGAGATTGTTAAAAAATTTGACGGCTCGATAAATATATCACTGTATATTTTAGTTTTGAGATATCTGAATATAATTGTATAATATCACTGGTAACGGCATAAACTAAAATCTATACCTACTGCACGCTACTGAATATAGGTATAACATGACACGGTCTGCTGCTAAAATGCACCGTATTGTTTGATTACAGCCCACTTGTGTTTAACATCACTCTAAATTTGTACATGGTTGCGACCATTTTTCCATTTCACAAGGGAAAACTATATTTTTTTTTAATATAAATAAAACAAAAACTGATGCTAAGAATCTATAAATAAATCAATGTATTAATTATTAACGCGGAAATCAATTTTTTTTTGATTTAAATAAGGTTTATTTTGTGTCGATTCCGATAACAGCAAAGGTGAAAACAAAATATACTAACATTCACACCACGGTTTGACATTACAAAGGGTGTTTAGGAGGGTTGTGTATTGTCTCCACGGTTGTTCAACTTGTATATGGATAAATGTGTGAAAGAACTGGAATGTATGAATGTAGGAGCGAAAATGGACGATTTGATTGTATACTGTTTATTACGCCGATGATGCAGTACTAATGGCGAATAATGAACAAGAACAACAGAGTCTAGTGAGTAGATGATGTACGATGTATGTGAAGAAAGCGACCTCATGAGTCGAAAGTGATGGTATTGGAGAAGGAGGAAAGCTGAATACTTAGAGGTGATGAATGTTTGGAACAAGTAGATGAGTTTGTGTATTTGGGAAGTATGTTTGATAGAAACGGAAAGGAGGGTGACTGCAGGGAACAAAGTGAACGGCGCTTTGAATGGAATTATAGCTAACGGGAACTTGTCAACCGAGGCAAGACTAGCGGCGCACAGCGGAGTCCTGGTACGAGACCTGAAGCTGGCAGAAGAGGAATGAAAGTAGACTGAATGCAGTGGAAATGAGTATATGTGGCAGATCCATCTATGACAGAGTAAATAATGAAGAAATAAGGAAAGAAAATAAAGCTGATTTTAGTATAGTGAGTTAAGAAATGATTACTTAGATGGTTTGGTCACATGGAACGGATGAATGTGGAGAGAATGGTAAAAAAGATATGTGACGCAAATGTTGATGGCACCAGAAATAGAAGACGTCCACGGAAGTCTTGGCACGACCGGGTAAACCAGATAATGGAAGGCGGTTCTGTTAGAAACGTCAAAAATCAGCAAGCTTGTATGAGAAGATGTATGAATGTAGATGAGGCGAGAATTGTGTGTCAGGACAGAAGAGTGTGGCGTTCTATCCTGTGTCAATCCCCGCGGAGAAACGGCGTGATGGTAAGTAAGTAAATACTAACGATGGCGGTCTTGGGTGTCGGGTTCGGCTGCTGCTTGGCCGGGTCCACCCACGTTAGGGTAATGCCGGGCGGCAACTTCAAGTCGGCAACCTGGACATAATACGGAATACATTATTACATCGGCCGTGAAACTGTTCATTAATAATAATATTTATAGTCAACATTCACACAATTTGTGCATTTATTGCACAAATTTATGTGATCATTTGTTTGTATGTGCCGTGGATGAACACCGACATCGCCGTCTTTAGTCGGGAGCGGAGATCGGCTCATTTACGTGACATTTGTGTGATTTCATCATATTCAAGGTAAGGCGAGCAGTCCTTCCGAATTCCATTCCCAGAGATCACTGGACCGTCTTCTGAACCCCTATCCCCAGACCAACCTCTCCCCGTATCATGTTTCCCTATTCACCTCCCCGCACCTTGCGGTGATTCCGATTTACGACCGGTATTGTCGTAATTCATTCGGCGGGACGTGTGACTTGCATATTGCACAATTCAGTTGGTATGAAATGTTTAGGTACTGATTCTTAATGATGTCCTGCTACTGTTGAAAATGATGAATTAAAACCCTAGTGAATTAACCAAAGATTACCCGCATCTCGTTTTATGATTACTTTCATATTTTTAAGATCATTGACAACCGTTTATGGCAAAAATGTGTAGAATCAAATCGGACATCGTTCATTTCTTCCGAGACTGTTAAATCCTACACAAGCCAACAATTAAACACAGTTATTTTACACCATTTCTTCGGTAGAATTTTCAAACTGACGACGCACCTGAACGCCGTTCCGCAGCTGTTCCATGATGCTGCAGGAGACGGGTCCCGATTTGCCGTTGCCAAACTGCTGCTCCACGGAGCTGGCGGCGGGCGGTGGCTGGTTCGCTGCGGCAGAGTCCATCTGAATGATGAAAAAGTTTAATAGGCTGCGCGGATCGTCCCACATTCTAACTAAACATGTGCATCTGTATTGCGATTAATTCATTTAAAATATGAATACAATACAACTGAACGGTGAGAGCGCAATCAAGTTTAACATACTAAATAATTAACAAGCAGAGCTCGTCAGTATATCAATACTCTATATATGAATACATCAAATAGTGCACTTTGTATATAGGCCAATATGAAAAAAAAAAATACTTACTTACTTACCATCATGCCGTTTCCCCGTGGGGGTAGGCAGAGAGGATAGAGCGCAACACTCTTCTGTCCTGACACACAATTCTCGCCTCATCCACATTCATACATCTTGTCATACAAGCTCGCCGATTGTTGAGGCTTCTAACAGAATCATCCTCCATTATCTGGTTTACCTGGTCGTGCCGAGTCTTCCGCGGACGTCCTCTATTTCTGGTTCCATCAACACTGGCATCATATATCTTTCTTACCATTCTCTCCTCATTCATCCATTCCATATGACCAAACCACCTAAGTGATCATTTCTTAATCTTACTCACTATACTAACAGCTTTACATTCTTTTCTTATTTCTTCATTCTTTACTCTGTCACAAATAGATTTGCCACAAATACGTCAAGTGATCTCATTTCCACTGCATTCAGTCTACTTTCATTCCTTTTCTGCCAGCTCCAGGCCTTACTTCCATACATCATCAAAAATACCATCTTACAAAATCATATTTTTTGCATTGAAAAATAATTTACATTAAAACCATGTTCGCATATGTCAACCAAAACAAATAAAAATCAAATCAATCAAAGTAATAAAAATGGAATCATCATACACAACTCATTACAAATAAAATTTTAAACAATATATATTTTTAGAAATTTCCTTAATGGCTTAACCTTCTTAAAATGGCGCACTACGCTATCTGTCAATCGATCATAGAGCATGGTATAATTGCTTGGGGTGGAGCGACTATGTCCGCAATTAATCCAACAATAGCGGCTCAAAAAATTATATTATTAAAAGTTATCCTCGAATCACAACGAGCACTGATGAAATTTTTAATAAATTCCATGTCTTTGATATTAGACAAATATACGCTAATACTACTCTCAAATACATATATAAATACAAACAGACACATTTTAAAACAACTCAAAACATAATTTCCACACGGACAAATACAAATAACCTACAGACCCCGAGAGCGCATACTGCATTCGGTCAAAGGAACTACAAATATTTTCGACCTCAACTATTTAATAGAATGCTAAAAGATTTAAATCAATTGAACTGTCCCGAGAACACAAAACTATATATTAAAACTTGGATTCGCAATATGGGTAGAGCCAGTATCGGTGCACTCACCCAAACATATTGACTCATACCTATTAATTATTGCTACAAAAATTAAGTCCATTTTAAAATTGTTCTTCATGTACACCTTTTATATATAAATAAATAATTCTAATTAATTGAAAAATTGCTTGTAAACTATGCCCGTCTCGACACAGAATTTCTCTAGTGAGTCGGGCACAGTCCAAACAGATTTTTACATTGTATTATATAGTTACAAATAAAATAAATAAATAAATTAATTAATTTAAATTATTCCACCTTTGTGAGTAGCGCCATTAGCTGTCATAACTAACAAAGATGTAGATAATGAAATCGTGTATAAACACAAAAATGCATAATTATTATTATTACTTTAATATTTGCAAAGTTACTTTGCGACTTCATTTTATATAAATAATTAGACAAAATATCACATTTTTGAAACAAACCATTCTTTTGATATTAACAAATCAATTTGAAATTTTATAAATAAGAAAAAGTGTTAATAGCAAGCTAAATATTATAAATAACAAAATTCTCTTTGCAAATAGTCAGTCACCTTTTAAATCTGTTTTCATATCAATTCTAACTTATTCTAAATACAAATTAAATATATTAATTAGAAAAATATACATATAAAATCAATTATATTGAAAAATATAGTTGTCGCCACCGGGATTCAAACATGGATCTCTTTTCAAACCGGGGAAGGTGCATTATTCAACTACGCTACAGCGACAATATTTTTAGCGACAAATTTTCAAATCTTTCGATATGAATACATTTAATCGTTCCATTATTTGAAAGAGCCATCTACCTTATTTTTACGGAATCTCAAATACATCTGATAGCAGATGCCAGAATTATCAATTCATTTTTATTAAATTTTGGACACACTGATACAACTTTATTATGTGTATATCTTTCTAATTAATATATTTAATTAATATTTAAAGTATCACAGAACTTCACAATAAGAATGTGTTCTCCTAATCTTACTTATTCACCACTTTATAGTTTTGTTTTTATCTATGCTTGTATTTTTTAATTTCAATATACATTGTTTCCCGACGAAGATACCATAGGTATCGAAACATGTAGAATAATCAATAAATAGTGATTCAAACAAAGTATTTTGTCTAATTCTTAATTGTCAGTTTGTAATGTAATGCGTAATAAGAGAGAAAATATTTGACATCTCGTGTCGCATTTGACATTGCGACTGAGAAAGTGTTTTATGGTGCGACGCGGGATGACCGCAGATAATAGAGATGACAGATGGTCAATATACTTGTCAGTCGTCAACTGGCAACGACATTACAATCCGGTAAGACAGAGCGCAATATTATTAGATACTTAGAATAAGTTAATGAGTTTGGTTAACCTTTCCTATCTGGTGATGTAAACTGAGTTGACATTGCCTCTAGTGATGTGAATATCTTTGTAAATATACTAAATACAGAGTTCACATTTTAGGTATTCCTCTGTAATATATTTATGTATCGGATCAAATAATTACAATATATTAACCTGATGATATCGATGCCTTCGAAATGCGGTGCTGGAGATACTTGTAATCAATTTTGAGAATACGGTGGAAATCGTTTAACAATCGAAATACTCTTTCACGTAATAATATTTTAAATCTTAAAGTCATGAATAGTAAGCAATTCGGTGACGATGCGACCGAAAGCGTAATCTGGGTAATGTTTAAAATGGTAAAGGTGGTGTGCGGCAAGCGGCATCATTGTTTATTATGCATCACACATAATGCAGTGGGATGTACCGGTGTTTTCATTTCGTACCTTGGTGTTGGCGAGTTCTATCGTGATGTCGGAATTCAGATGATACGGTCCGTTGGAGGGGTGATGCTTGGCCGCCGACGGCTGCGCGGCCGACTTCTGCGGCAGGCTGCGTACGTGCGTGTTTGTGGACGCCTGCGGCTGCAGCGGCGTGGGCTTCTTGACTGCGGGGGGGAAAATATTTGAGAATTTCTTCAACTAAAAGATGAAAATGACTAGACCAAACGTCGCCAAGAGCTTGCCCCTGAATGATCCAATTTTTCGTAAAAAAATAAATAAAAATATGTCGAGACTATCATTCCGACCAGAACCGAACTTATTTTTACATTTATTATTACAAGTGAAAAATGTCATATTTGAAGTTAAATAAAAAATATGAATTTGATCACTTTGCGGACGGGCCAGTCTGGCGCCGTGCGTTTCCATTCTGAATGTGGAACATCGTTGGTCAACATCACACTAGGTAAACAGGTATTTCATACTTTTCAAACTGTAGCATTTTTAAGTAAATTAACAGTACAAAAATTATTTCCCATCTAGATGATGATAATTTTACAAGTCCTCTACATATGAACGAGTTCCATTCCGAGAGCTCTTCTGCGAGTGTAACAAGGTTAGTCACCTTTCATGCAGTTGAATGATTCACGTAACAAGAGTCCGCCATTTTTGACTGACGATTGACAGTCTTACCATCGGATATCAGAGAGTATATTTAATTTACTACTGCATGTACCTTCGAGAAGTAAATATTTTTTACCGATGATTGAACAACAATTTTTTTCACTTTAGTACCTTTTTTAACCACAGTCAAAACTTACCACAGAAGATGTCGCACACTTTTTAAAGGAGATCACACGTGACTACTGTAAACATTACTGGAAAAAAGCATAATGACTTATTGTATATTAAAACATGAATAAAACTAACCCCCCGAGTTGCTGGGAGTCTGCTGGACGGTCCCCGCCCTGGGGTTCTGCTTCAGCGTGCCCTTTCCCCCGACCACCTTCAGCCCGGGGCTGGGCGCCGACCTCTCCGCAGCGACCTTGGCCTTGGGCTCGGACCTCTGCTGCTGGACCTGCTTCTGGGGCTTAGCCTTCCCACCGCTGAAGCTGCCGAGGACCACCTCCGAGACGTCCACGCCCCTCTTGTGCTTGGCCTCCAACTTTTCCTCTCTGTTTACTTTCTTTCCTTTCGTCTTGTCGTCCGAGTCAAACGCTTTTTTAACGGCGTTTTTTAACTGAACCATGGACACGACGATTTCGTCCGAGTCTGTTCGTTTTATTCTCGAGTCGTCTTTCGACTTTTGCGGTTGCTTTTCTTGACCCTTGTTGTTCCTGTCGGCCTTCTCCTTCTGCCGCTTGGTCACCTTCTCTTCCATTTCCTTCTGTATCCTCTCCTGCTCCGCCTGCTGCTCCCGCATCCTCCTTTCGAGGAGTTTGCGCTGCTTTTTGCTGGGCGCCACGTTGAGTTCGGTGCTGCTCGGCTCCGAGACGGTGCTGGCCGACCGGGACGGTATGACGGACGACGTCGTGGACGCTGCGTGGATTTGATTTTGTTTCTTGTTCAGTTGTTGCTGTTTCGGGGGTTCCGGTTTGATCTCCGCTTTGGGCACCTGAAAATAGGTAAACATTTAGTCTGATTCGTATCTCGGACCGTGTCCAGACCGTGAAGTGAGATATTGATGTATTGTATGTAGAAATTAGATCTGAACTTAATGAGTCTGATAAAAACAATATCTTAATTTTTGAAAATTGTGAACTGACCGCTTTCTGCATAACTTTCAATTTAAACAACATTAACATTTTAAAATAATATATTTTAAAAATAATTTGAGAATTGTCAAAACTTTGTAGGAACCAATTACTGGGATTTATCTTCTGAGAGATTGTCATCAAGATTAATTGAAAGGTTTCTACATGATAACATATATACAACTACCAAAAATTTGATAGGTGTGATAGCCGAGCACGAGTAGAATTGCCGAACGTTACATTGTGTAAAGTGATCACTTAAGCCAGTCGATGACAGGTCGTAAGCCCTGCAATGCCCGAGACTTCCGTACTTACCTTCCCATATAAATAATAGCTTCATCTCTGTGAGACATCTATACAGGGTGTGACAGACCTAGTTCACAATATTTTATGGATGAATTACCCGACTAAATTACAAGTCGAAAATGTTCAAGAAATGTGTGCAAATACCGGACTGTTACGGAAAACATTATTGCTTGAAATTTGTACAAAATCGTGTTAAGCTTTAAGTCTCCGTACTTCTAAATAAATATTTGCGAAATTGTTCCATTATCAAGGCCCTAAATCATCTGACAAAAAATAGTCTAGCTGCTCGAAATTCGATAACCTTTGATTTTTTTGTATTCAATGTATCATTTTAAATCAATAAAATACTTCCATTAATCGAAATAACGTTTTTTTTTTTTGCAACGCGTATATCTTTGACATGGTTGAGATCAGGCATATATGTCTTGAACATTTTCGACTCATAAATTAGTCAGATATCCACCCATAAAATATTGCAGAATAGGTCTGTTACACCCTGTATATCAAGAATTTTTAAGTTTGCCCAGCTTTGTTATGTGAATGAATTACTTTCATAAAAGATGGAGCTTTGCTAGTCTAACGTTTTCAAGGTACATTTCACCGCAGACTTGTAAATGAATAGACATGATATGAAGGGGTTTGAAACATTAGTTGCAGAACGAGGGGCATTATACACACATTATTCGCGGAAACATAAATCCGATAGTTTGCCGGCACATTTATGCAACAGTAAAGGTACTCACTCTTTAGAAAATTAAATCTTTATATAAACAAGACGTACTTTTTACATTAACGCATATTATATTGTCAACGTTTAAATTTTTGTTCCAACAGTCATTGTATCGCACAGGATTGCGAGGTCGCAGCAGAGGCGCCATATAATTGATACGATAAGACACGTGTCAGTAATTTAAAGGTGTAATCATCGGCGTGAAGCCAAAAAACTTGCGGGACAGATTTCAGGAATTATTCTTAGTAAAACGTCACGGCCGTGGCCTGTCGCCGTGACGACAGATACATACAAATATGATTATATGTATTGTTATGAATCTGAATAAAAACAGGCTATTCTGCAGGTGGGAAGCCGTTCTCTTCCATTGTGTCATGTTGCCGTAGTGTACCGATATTGAACATCTTTTGTGTTTCATTTCTTTACACCTCATAATCATCACCAGTCATATTTAAAAAAAAAAGTCGCAGAGCTCTTTGATCGCGTGAGCGGCACCAAAATGAAAATTTTGCGACAAAGAATTTGCGTTACTTCATGTCTACTTATTTGATGGTCTGTGGTATTTTTGAAATCCAGTAATTTAACAATGTCAATAGTCATTAGCCACTCACCTTGTCTTTGGGTTTTTTCTTTGATTGCGAAAGTGCGTTTATCTGCGCCAAAGTCGCCTCCCACGACGGCATAGCCTTTTTCTGTTTGTTGACGGCTGCGTTATTGTCTCTGGTGACGGTGCCGGCCTCGGGCGGATCCGGACGGTCGCTCGATCCACATTCGGCGGCGCGTTGCGTCGAAGCTGTGAAAAAAGGATGCGAATTAGTACAATACACGTGCGGACAACTGCAAGACACCATCTTTATAAGAAATTATTCTTAATTCGGTACCACGGTGACTTACACACATTTTACTCAGTATTCTTAAATGTCGTACTTGCGTTTCAACGCTTTACATGTTTGTAAATTAAAATATGTTAGCAATATTTGAATATATCCAAGAACACACAATTACTGGATTTTCACCTAGAAAAGCATTGTTATTAAATAATTATCAAATATATCATAACGACAAAGGTATTTTATTATTATATTTAATGGAAAATATATGGAAGTATGGGGTAGTATGGTGTAGTGGTACTCGAAGCGAGTCCACATACTAACATATATACAAGTTTCAAAAATTTGATAAATGTGGAGATCGAGGGGTGAGAATTGGTGAACATTGTATGTATATATATATATATATATATATATATACAGAAAAAAAGTAAGGACATTTCGTAACACACAAGTTATTTCAAAACATAATACAATTAATTATAATTCTTAATGTCATTTATTTTGCCCAACATTTAGCTGATCAGAAATCATCAAAACACCCCCATATTGCATCATCTACCGGGTTTAAATCTGGGCTGTTCGGTGGCCGCATGCCTGGCTCGATGAAATTAACATTCTCACGGCGAAGAAAGTCGATTGCATTTCTGGCCGTGTGAGATGGAGTTCCGTTCTGCTTTAATGTCTAGGCTATAATCCAGACTATGTTTTGAAACATTTTCCTAGCACCGTGATGTTTTTTAATTCGTAAATGTTTGAATGAGAAAATTAATAATCAAATTAAAATAGCTAGCGGAAATTGTCAATATAAAACTTAACATAGGTAAAAAAAGAGTAAATTAGTAATTAAAAAATTTAAGTTATTGTTGATATAGTTAAACTAATTTTGATGTAATTATATCACATTTTACGAAATGTTCTCACTTTTTTGTGGCCATCACGTATATATAAAGTGTTCGCTTAAGCCAGCCGAAGACGGGTCCTTCAAATATAATTTAAAAAATAGCTTAGTCTCTATGTGATATCTGATATTTGTCGTAAAATATGTCGTCACTTCTTCCTTCCCGGTGTATTGTACACAAAACAGGAGGTAATGATTTTATATTTTTATTTTATAGGCCAAAAATAAAAGCTCCAAGATTCTCACCACCGTTCTGCTGGAAGAAGTATATCGGCTTGTCGGAGCCTTTGGGGGTTATGGTGACGCTGGGGCCGGAGCGGTCGGGCATCATCACCCGTTTGATGGTCACCATGCACTGGTCCGGTTTAGTCTCGCCGCCGATCTGAAATTATTGTACACGTGTCCGCTTTATTGGCAACTCTTGTCTAGACATGTATTTTTAGAGAATAAAGAATTAATTAACAATATCGAAACAATAACACATAAATATCTGCATTGTCAAAAAATAAATAAAAAATTTTGAATGTGCCACATTTGCAGCAAAATTAGGATATAGAAAATTGTTTTGCATAAAAAGTGGCCTTACACTGTTGGGTTGGGTTTGCATCACAGCCGGGGCCACCCTGGCATCGGCTGGCGCCGGACTGTGACCGGCGGGATCGTGCGGCGGCGAGGGCTGCTTGGGTCGGTCCGGCGCCCGCGAAGCGCTACTCTGGCTCTTGATCTCTGCGCTCAGCTGCTGGCGGAGCACCTCCGGCACTGCGACACAGTAAAATATACAGTAAAACTACGTTAATTCGTAATCTTATACCCCGAAAATAACACTTCATACTAATTTCTACCGATAATTCGTAAAATACGATTATTCGCAGTTCGTATGCAATTTGGACACCTGAAATAAATCATTTGTTGACGTAATTCGCATATTTGTAAATGTTTTTAAATCCCTAATCGCGCGAACTTCATAAACATCTGCAACTAGCCCCGCCAACCGGCCAATTACGACACCGCGAGCTGGCACGACAGGTGCCGAACTGAGACATATGGCAAAACTCACATATGTAATATGATATGTACATCAAATTCCATAGTGCATTTTATAATATTTATTGTTGTTAAAATAATGTTATCATTGAATCACTTGATCTAGTTTCTATGTATATGAAACATTGCGATTTGTATATGTAGGTACTAAAGAAACTAGATAAATCTTTCATATTTAAATATGTTGGCATATTTTATTCTTTTTTTTTTTTCACTCTTTAAAATAGCACCAACATCTTTTAATTCGTATCAATCCTTGACCATTTGGATAAATGGAGCTTATTTTGAAAACTGACAAAAAATTGATATCAAAAATCAAATCCCGAATATCTCTCTAGGTTCGAACTTGAAAAATCGCGGGAAAATATTAAGCTTCAACCAACAAGGCCGGCGAGACATGAAGATTTAAAAGTTTAAAAAAATATTCCAATTCGAATGGAACATGTGAGTTCGACCGCCCAATCAAATTAATGTGCGTGATTTTGTTGGCTCGAGAGACTGCCGCGTCACCGCTCACCACACATTTCTCATTAGATCATTTGATAAATATTTCGACACGTAAGATGCTGAAATAATGGAGTCATCACGTTTCACTATGAAAATCGCGATGTCAACGGCGGCGGTGAGCACTAAATAAATCGCAGACGCAGTAAACTAACGCGCATTTTTATAAAAATTTATTTTTGATGTTGCTTTTAAAAAATTTTGTTTTCATTATTCGTAATTCAGATTTTTTTTAAAATTACGAATTAACTGAGTTTTACTATATACAACTAGAACTATGTCCCGTTTAAAAATGGATATATTACTTATCTCAATTTTATTTAAATACATAATCAAACAAAAAAAATAATTTTAGGCTGGTGATGGACTGCGGCCAATGGTAGAGTTCCGTGGTGGAAATGTTTGTGATTAAAATCAAATAAAACACTCCAGCGGAGGGTCGTACCATTGTCGATGGTCTGCTGCACCCGGATGAGCCGCTTGGTGGCGGTCTGCAGGGCCGCCTCCGCGTCGTCGGCCCTGGCGCGCGCCTCCCGCGCCGCGCTCTGCACGGTCAGCACGCGCTCCTCTTCCGCCTCGCAGCGCTCCTGACGCTTCTTGTTGCCTGCGCGGGACAGAGATGCAGAATAATGATGTATTGACTAAATTAAATCTTAACACGATTTTATGATGCAAAAAATAAGCACTTCCGGAAAGGATCACAAGATTCATTAGTACCGAGTCTTGTGAAATAGTCTACAGCTCTGTTATTGTTCCTCGCATCAAGTATTGCAGCAGTATTTTGTTGTTGGCTAATGAAGAAGAAATGTGACAATTGTCAGTGTTGCAAAATAAAGCTTTGATAATAATAGGATGACCTTTAAACAGAGAATATATCACCGTTAAACAAATATCAGCAAAATGGATGCAAATCAACATGAGCACGAGCACCATACAAGAGGAAGAGATAGATTGAGACTTCAGAAATGGGCGGTGTACAGTGCGATGTAAATCTTCAATGAAATGCCAGACGATATAAAAAAGCGGGAGAAACTACACAGATTCAATATTAAACAGTAGAAGCCGGTTGTAATGCGTCATTTACAACACGCATTCGGATATACCGCGGGTACTTTTTGTGTTTTAAGGCATCCAGCGTAAAAAACACACACGAGCACGGCACGGTAAATTAAAATGGATATTAAAAGAAATGTAATTTTAAATAAATTAATTTATTATCGTGGACGGTCGCTTATTGATTTTTTTTTTTAAAGAAGTGATTGTGTTAAGTGTTAAAATTCTTAAGAAACGTTACATTTTCATTCCTAAATGTGCGTCATAATTAACAGAGATTATTCCTAATTCAAGTGTTTAATGCAGTGTTAAATATTTATAATTGATAGAATCTGCGTTAACTTTGCAGAGTTTCATCATAATAGATGGATATAAATGAAACAATGTTATTACTCTGCATGAGTTCATTAGCACTACACGAGTTTCACTATTAAACTAGTTTTAATACTTCACCTGTCGATGAGAGTTACCGTTTCTCTAGAAACTCTAATAGATTTATAACATTGATTCATTTATATATTTATTTTGAAAGAACTGTTATTTATGAATTATGTGAACATAATTGATTTTTATTTATATTTTATAAAAATAATAAAGAAAATTTTAAAAAGGGTTGTTCATTGAAAAAAATAAATCTTAGATATGAACATCACACGACGCCGTGTTGCTCCGAGGAGTGACTTAAATGTCAATCAATACTGACCCTTCTTTCCTGTCTTCTTCTTCTGCGTGCTGACGGCGAGCAGCTTCTCCAGCCGGCTGGCCTCGCCGCGCAGCTTGGTCAGGCCGCTGGACAGCACGGCCATCTGCCCCTTGAGCTCGCCCTGCTCCAGCAGCAGGCGCTCCAGCAGCTGATGCAACAACGGGCGTAGAAAATAATAATTGTTCACTCCCGACATCAACATAATTCTTATTTTTGTAAATGTATATATTATATAGTAGTAACAAAAAGGGTTGTTTGATCGTTGGTAAAACAATATTTACTTCTTGAAAGTGCATCTACTCATTTTACTCTCCGATATCCGATAGTTAAATATGATGACATCCGATGACACATTTGATACTTTAAATGTTGCAGTATACGACAATTAATCATTCAATATCTAGCTATTTTATTGATGAGACTTCGTCCGATGATGATCTCGTTGTTAAATACACATTAGCATATAATCCAAAAAAAAATTTCACCATAAAGTGTCAAGATTTATAATCCATAGATAAAGCATATTCACGATTATCTGTCTCGCCTGCAAAAAAAAAGTTACTACTAATCATACGACCGGCCCACGGGGGGTGGATACCTGCCATTACTCTGCCGAGAAATCGAGTAATATATGAAAATGACAGTTTACAATTATAATCAACTCCGTTCAAATTATATGTAGAGACTGAATCGAGGTCTCCGGTAGGTGTCGCTATTCAAAACAAAAAATAAAATACAGACGTGTCAGATTAATAATTTACTTCACGACAGACATATCAGGCGCTGGCCACGGTGGAAGTTTTTTACGATGTACATAAATGGGGCCGAGCCGTGAGGGTTTAATATTAGCTTCTTACAAAGATCAACCGGTTCAAATGAGAAAGCGTGCGCGTTGTCATCTCACTATTCCCCTAATAGACTGTGGTGTCAAATTATCATACAAGCACACAATGTTGATTATTTTGTGTAAAGAATTTATATTCATTATTATTAATACAATATTTAAACTTTTGTTTAAAGCCGGTATTAATAAATAGCTTAAGATATTTGTAAACTGCCATTTTCACATTTCATTTGACATAACGGTAGCGTAATAGTTAGTAACCGCAACAGTTCAGGATGCAATATGCGTCACGGCTGAATAAATAACTAAAGCAATCCAACGCACCTTTTTGGCCTTCTGTCGAGCCTTTTTTGCTTGCTTCTTGACCTTGTCCACGGTCCGCCCCGGCCCCTCGATGAACTCCACGAGCATGTTGAGGTCGCGCGTGTCCTCGACGCGGACCCGGTAGCCAGAGCACCTGTTAAAAACACCAAAATTGATTCAATTTAAAGTGTAACAATAATATGTATACATAAATTGTGTTATTGAATTTCAAAATCCGCTGTAAGCAATTTAAAAAATGTATGTTTCATTGTAAAAATACGCATTGTTAGCCCAGAAATATTAAGTATAATGACAGGGTGATCAAAAGTCGGCACAATGCAAAAAATCTTTCAAAACCTGCCGTGTTTGTTTTATCACACTGAAATACATATTTGGGTTTAAATTAATACAATATTTAACGTATATAATTAAGGGGCTACTTTAAAAAAAAAAGTTATCCACAAATCCCCAATCACAACGAGCACTGACAAAATTTTTGATAAATTCAATGTCTTTGATGTTAGACAAATATACGCTAATACTACTCTCAAATACATATATAAATACAAACAGACACATTTTAAAACAGCTCAAAACATAATATCTACACGGACAAGTACAAATAACCTACAAACCCCGAGAGCGCATACTGCATTTGGTCAACGGAACTACAAATATTTTGGACCTAAACTATTTAATAGAATGCTAAAAGACTTAAATCAATTGAATTGTCCCAAGAACATGAAACTATATATTAAAACTTGGATTCGTAATATGGGTAGAGCCAGTATCGGTGCACTCACCCAAACATATTGACTCGTACCTATATTAATTATTGCTACAAAAATTAAGTCCATTTTAAAATAGTTCTTCATATACACCTTTTATATAGTAATAAATGTAATTCTATCTACTTGTAATTCTAATTAATTAAACTATGCCCGTCTCGACACAGAATTTCTCTAGTGAGACGGGCACAATCCAAACAGATTTTTACATTGTATTATATAGTTACTAATAAAATAAATAATAATGATAATTAAAATTTTCGCATTTTTGTAAAAAAATGCGAGTTTTTATTATTCATATATATATATCATATAGAAGTTGTACACTAGATTTGACTTTTTTTAAAAACTATTACTTAGATAGGACCTTTACACTCGTGAAAAACTAATAAACTGAATGTTATTTGTCATAATTAAGAAAATACAAGCATTATAAGAAAGACCGTGACCATTAAATTTATTTTCTTATAATCTTGAAGTCAAGATTATTCAAATTGAACTTAACAGATTCCCCAGTGTGCGAGTGTGGCGCCGAGGAGGAAACCCTTGACCATATCTATTTTGCCCGCCCATTGCGGATCGCAGGTTTTTTTTATAGTAGTCTCGTCAATGGTAATTTTCAACTCCCGGTTAACTTGTGTCATCTTCTTTCCCTTAACTCGCCACGTTTAATCTATATAATATTCCCAATTCTATAATGTTATTGTACTCTTTTCTATAAAATAAAATTTTAACTTGATTAATGGCACAAATCACTCTCGAGGGGTGGATTGCCTATTTAGAAAAAGAAGAAGAAGCCAAGATTACGGAGACAAATCTGCATCGAATCAAATTAGCAAAATGTTAAAAATTAATTTGCAGTACATATGATCAATTTTTTATGTTTTTAAAACACTCTGTGTCAGTGAAAACTAATTATTTAAAATAATATATTGTATTTAATTACACGCTCTGAGGCTTTAGGAACTATTTAAAATCAAGTTTTATATCAAAAACACAATAATTTCTAATAATATTTACAACAGACTTGCCTAGTTGGGCAATGCATTTTAAAATCAGTATAAAATGTATGTAACAAACTGTCCTTTTTTTAGCTGTACAATTGCTTATATGTTATACGTGTCTTAAATAAATAAATAAATAAAAATAACAAAAGTATAATCTAGCGTATAGCTTCTGATATAAATCAAACCATCATTGCTGACAGGTCACCGTCAAATGTTTTAAAATGACAAGAGCAATTACCCGGAGCAGACTGAAGAAGTAGAGTTGAAGATGGAAGAATCGCGGCTGGTGGTGGTGGTCGTGGAGGCGGTCATTGTCTGCCACTCTGTGGACGCGGTGCCGGGCTGCCCTGCGCGCGAGTATACGCCTGCAATAGCAACAAAACGGAATCAGGTCAATAATAATACTAACTAAATTTGTGCTGTCAAACTATACGCACGGCGTAGTAAATATTGGATAAGTCCAGCTATGTAACAAAAATAATTATAATTATTCAACATATCCAAAGAGTACGATAAGGTCCTGTTGTGTGATTAAGTAAAAAATTTTGTACAAATGGGTCGTTCGAACGTTAATAAAAAATATATTTACTTCTCAAAGGTGTATCCCGTAGTGAACTCATTGTACTCTGCAATATTCGATAGTTAAAAATGAGAATTGATAGTTAAATGTGGCGGACTTTTCACAGCTGTTTCAAATGTCATCTGACACATTGATATTGAATTCGAACTGTAAATCTGGATCGACAGCATCTAAATGAAAGAATTGTGCAAACTTCAAGTAGCCCAGAATGGAAATACGACAATTCCAGAAGGACCAATGATCCCGGGAACCGAGATTCGCCTGCTCACCTTACCTTGTATATGACGTCTCATAATCAATATCACCAAAATACAGTGCTGATGCACTGGAGCTGAAAGGTCCACACCGCGAATGCTATCGCGATGTCGAGATCGAACAAATATCGGTCAAGGTTACAATTCACACTGACAAGACGAGCATGAGGAAATATACGGATGGAAATTTGGATGCGGAATTATGTCAATAACAACGGTTGCAGCTGAATCAGAATAATGTGCCGAAAGTGTATTTTACGAATTCGGAACAGATACTTTGAAAGTTGTAGTATACGATAATTAATCATTCAATATCCCGTTATTTTAGTGATAAGAGTTCATCCGATGACAAACTCGTCGTTTAATATACAGTATTACACATAATACGAAAACGTTTCACCGCCAAAGTGACAGATATCAAATGCCTAGGTGAAAAAATCCATAGATTTTTTTATTTTATTTTTCTTTTAAAAAAAATAGAGATGCGTACACGGAATACATGTCACATCAATATTCTTACTATTTTCAAACTAAGCTAAATGCTTGTGCTATGAAAATAGGACTAACTTGCTGGTGTCCTGGAACGAGGCGCGAACCCCCGACCACTAGATCACTAGGCCAACGTATAGACCACTACACCAACAAGCTACTTAATTATTTGTCACACCTATAGACATCTCCATCTATGCTTTGACAGTAGTAAATTTGACATTCGAACAACCCACAAACGATTTTAACCACGGGCATTAGTAAAAAGTTACTAATGATTGCACAACCGGCCCTGAGAATAAGATAAATTTTTACCTTTAGGTCTGGGGTTGGCTTCCGATTGTGCGGGGACGTTGGTCATCACCGGCTTCTTGGCCTGCACCGGTGGCTTCTGCTGCTGCTGTTGCTGCTGCTGCGCCGGCTGCTGCGGAGCTGGACTGTGGTTGGGCGCCGGAGACTGCTGGCTCTGACTGCGAGGCTTCTTGGAGAAAATGAACATATTTCTAAATATGGCAACCCAAGGGTAGCTGAAGATATGGAAACAATAAAGTGACCCTATCGTGAAAATGATTAATTGTCTATGTGTGTATATATATATATATATATAGACCCCTCCCATATTAAATATGGTTGTACTATTCGATACATCTTTAAATGTTCATAATATAGTACAATATTGCTAAATCAAAATTCAAGGAACAAAAAGATTATTTTTATTTGATATTGCGATTTGATATGAAAATATTGCAAAATTAGTAAAAAAAAAAAAAAAAATCGTGATTAAAGACATGAATTTTGTTTATAATAATAGAAGTAATTAGCGCAAATTATTAACGCAGGTCGAGGTGACAACTTTCAGTATCAATCTATTTGACAACCACGAGCGGGCTCGGATGCGGGACATATCAGCGAGTACCGCAGCGCACAAAGGAGGCTCCGCGCTTACGGGCATTTGCAAAAAGCCACACGCGTTGCACATTTTTTAAAAACGTTAAAATAAAACTAATTATGAATATTTTATGTCTTCTGCTACGGATGGCGGATGCCGAATACATTTGTAATTTTTTCGGTTCTTCGGAAGCGGATCATTCTCCAGATCCGGTCCTGATTGAGAATCACTCTCAGTACACAGTTCGCAAGTCACATACGACTGATTGGAATTCATAATCTTAAATGCACTTTGTACCCAGTCATCTTAACCACCGCTTTGAACGTAACAATTGACCGATTGACACAATTTTTATTTAGTCATGTGACTAAATAATTTCACCTACCACAAACTGTTTACATTTGAATATATCAAAATACTATTTTAAGAACATTCACGACAATCTAAAATATGAAAAATACTATAACTCAAAATTATCCATTTGTTTACACGGGTGACGTCAATATCTGATAGTGGATCGGGCAGAATGCAACAATACCTTTCATATTAAATTATCAATAACAATTGTTCAGACAGTTCAAATAGGCGCATTCTGATATCTGGTTAATTTGTTTTGATATGAATAATAAATAAATACTATCTAATGTATTGTAATGTAATTGAGTAGCTTGTTGGTGTAGTGGTCAAGACGTTGACCTAGTGATCTAATGGTCGGGGGTTCGCGACTCGTTCCAGGACACCAGCAAGTTAGTCCTATTTTCATAGCACAAGCAATTAGCTTAGTTTGAAAATAGTAAGAATATTGATGTGACATGTATTTCGTGTACCCAAAAAAAAAAAGTATGGTAAATAAGACGCACAGCACTGTATATCTCAGTTATGTATATCACAACATTATATATCTTCTCGGGCATCCAATGGTTGATTAAACAACCCGTTGAACACAATTGTCAAGCGGGGCAAGATGAGTCCTGGTACTGACACTGATGTATAAAAGTGAAGCACGGAGCTGACAGAAGAGGAACGAAAGTAGACTGAATGTCTAATGTGGCAGATCTATTTATGACACGAGTAAAGAATGAAGAAATAAGGAAAGAATGTAAAGCTGATGTTAGTACAGTGTGAGTAAGATTAAGAAAGGATCACTCAGGTGGTTTGGTCATATGGAATGGATGAATGAGGAGAGAATGATAAGGAAGATATATGACGCAAGTGTTGATGGCACCAGAAGTGGAGGATAGAAGCCTCAATACGTGTGAGGCGAGAATTGTGTGTCAGGACAGAGGAGTGTGGAGGTCTATCCTCTTTGCCTACCCCCGTGGAGAAACGTTGTGATGGTAAGCAAGTTAAACACAATTTCTAAGTGAGTTTCCCTGCAACAACACTGTATGTCATCCAAGATAGGCGAAGCTTCATCTATTTATCAAAGAGTGATGTTGCAGGGGGGTTTTTCAAAGAACTAACCTCGGTTTGAATTCCTTTTGATTCGTTACACGCGACAAGCTTGTATTTCTTTGCGTTCTTTGAATTCTGTTCCTCGATGCCTAGCTCAGTCTTTTCCTGTTCTCTGGCAGCCTGCTCCCTGGCCGCTTGCTCCCTGGCCGCCTTCTCCTTGGCCGCCTTCTCCTTGGCGGCTTGCTCCCTGGCCGCTTGCTCCCTGGCCGCCGCCTGCTCCCTGGCGATAGCCACCTGCTCCCTGGCCACCACCTCCCTGACGATCTGCTCCCGGGCCAGCTCGCCGCGCAGCCCTCCGGGCAGCCTAGTCACCTCGGTCATCCTGAGACTCCCCAAGTTTCCCACTTCCTTGTTCCTGATGGACAGGTTCGTCGCGTCCTTTAGGCTTTTCGTGTCCTGACTGGCTGGCCTCGCGGCCGGCAGCACTTGGTTTATGATAGGGAGGTCCGCTTTCGCCTTTGGCTTTTGCACGATGGTCGTTTTCTGCACACTCTGCGCTGTGGTTTGTATTGCGTTTGCTTTCGCAACCGGGCCCGGTTTTTGCTGCGACGTCTGATTCGGTTTGACAGGTTCGATGGCGTTCGGTTGTGTTGGCTTCTTGGTGTCAACGGAGGCAACTGCCGGTTGATTGGTTTTTATCAATTTGGCGGCGTTTGCGGGCATCGGTATGGAGCCTGCTGAAGGTCGTTCTGTAAATTTAAGATTTGATTCAATTCTGGAACTTGCTTCCCATTATTTAATATTGTTAATATAATAATGCCTAAATAATTAATTAAATGTTAATAATTCAATTTTAACAGTGCAGGGATCGAACTTCCAACCCTAATGATTATATGCACTACTCGCTCGCTACCTCACATAATATAATATTTGAACTGTCCATAATTATCCGGATATAAAAACTAACCTGTTTTTCCGTTTGTCGGTGTCGCGGTCTGATTGGTGGAAGCCGACCCCGGTGGCTCTTCGGATTTGTCCTTCACTGAGATCTTCGATCCGTCTGATGTTTCTGAATCGCCCTGAAAAATAACAAACAAAATTGTCACGCACGGACATAAGAAAATAACTTTCGCATACTATACAATTTACATTTGAAAAATAGTTGAATTAAATCACCTGTGATGATTGAGACCCGGCCGGACGACATCGTTGCTTTTTCCTGTTCAAGATAGAACGAAGTCGTTCCCTAGTCTCGTTGAAATTTCTCGAAACGGGCGTCGTCACCGGCGGCTGAAAAGCGACAACGCAAGTTGAATTCACAGAACGCGGGTTATCAGAAATTTTTACACAACTTTCTGTCGTACTTTTTCTGCGCGGGGACTGGCAGACAGATAGTCAGCCGCACATCTTTCAGTATATTGGTTAACTGATTATACCGGGTATTTTGCAGACGGTGTCTGATGCCGTCAACCCTCATTCGTTCCATTATGACAAAATTATCCGAGCGACCCTTCTGAAGTTTATTCTCAATTAGTGCATCCATTCTAGAATCTGCTAAATATGAATTTACATAAATGCCAATTCCATCCACCATAGTCACGAGTTGCATAATTTGTGTAGCGCCATTTTTGCAAAAAATTTCACCTTGAGGACGCTGCTTTACACAAACTGTTTATATTCCTACGTTATCTTCAAATTAAAAATTGTTATTTAAACTTATGGAAATGTTTCTTATGATGGTTGACTTTTGAGCCTGCCACCAGCAAATGGTCAGTTCTACAACCCATCCTGCAGCTGAACTAGTGTCTGACTTGAGAGTTTGAGGTTTACCATTAAAATTGTCTAGGATACAAAGTTCTTAAAGATACAGAGGTGCGTCATGTACATCAACCAGCACAATTTAAATTCAACTCTTGTAATCCAACGTATTGGATAATGGCACCTTCCCCGGTTAGAAAAGAGATCCAGGTTCGAATTCCGATGACGCAACAATATTATTTTTCGATAAAATTGATTTTATATGTATATCTTTCTAATTGATATATTTAATTCGTATTCCAATATATCTCACGCAAAAGGAATGTTATAATTTAGAAACTCCATATATTATCCGTGCAGCCGCATTTAGAATGGATTGTAATCTATCCAGCTGAAACATTGGCAGGCCAGCATAGATACTGTTACAATAGTCTGCATGTGACACCACGTGTTGAAGGTTGATGTCAGCATGATTGATTGATAGTTTAGCTGATTTGTGTATTCATGGAAAGATCTGAATCAATGTGCACGCCCAACAACTTAACTGCAGGATTTAGCATTCGCAGACATTGATTCCTGCATTAAGTGTTGCTGTCCATAGTAGTCCATAGTAGTTCCGTTTTGGATGGATTCAATGCAAGTCTAGCACCATAATTTCATATAATTCGGAACCGGTTCCAACAAAAACAAATTTTTGTCCCAACCCTACTAATGATCCGATATTCATTTAGAACTGGAACTGGTGTTGTAGCAAATCGTATCAATAATCGGTAGTAGTTAAAGATTAACCCAAGGTACGCTCGTTATATGCTGCCAGCTACTTTTAGATTAATTTGATCTTTGATTCTTATTATGTTTGTTTAGATTAACAAAGTCAAGTAAAATGATCTAGTTAAGCCCTAAACTTTCCCTTAAATAAAAGGTATTTATATTAAACCTAGACAAAGGATTTAGAGTACAAAAAACTTGTATTTTGGATATCGATTGTAAGAAGTTCTTCTGAAATATGTAAATTAGTTATTGTGCACGTGCACGCTTGACAACTTAACTGCAGATTTAGCATACGCAGACATTGATCCATCAATAATAGCTCTGTTTCAGATGGATACTGCCTCGACGCGTGTACTGCATCAATTATAATTATTAAGGAGAACACATTCTTATTGTGAAGTTGTAATTATTCAGAACATAGCTCCGTGATGTTTTAAATACTAAATTAATGTATTAATTATAAATATATACATATAAAATAAAATAAAAAAACTATGTATATGGCTTTCAAATAATGGAACGACAGATGTACTAATTTGAAAATGTGTAACATATAGGTTTGAAAATTTATCATGAAAAATACTGGCGCTATAACACAATTGGTAGTGTACTTCCCCGAATTGGAAATAGAGATCCAGGTTCGAATCCCGTTAGAGCAAAAACAATATTTTTCGACAAAGTTGACTTTATATGTAATTAATACATTAAATTAGTATTTAAATCATAATTATGATAAAATCACAACGATACATACCGCGTGCCCAAACACGGTGCAATAGCAGCAGTTGCATGGCTGGTCCGGGCGCGGCGACGCCGGGTGCTGCGAACACCGTCCAGTCTCGGGATTCCCGCCGCAAGTGTCTCCACCATGGTTCACTGGAAAAATTTGCAATATATCAGTCGAGACCTCTCGACTATGCGATCTAAACACCTTCAAATGGAGCAGTGCACGAGAATAGCTTGAAAAGTTAAGTTAATTAACAGCAAGTTCAATTTTTAAATATATATCACATTATTTAAATTAAGTCAAATGGTCAAGCTGTGACAAGTGGGAGTAGTTTGAGAGGTCTCTCCAGACGAGGGCACAAATAGTTTCACAATCCGATCATTTCAATTGTAAGCGATGACAGTGTTACAGAAGATTTCTCACCCGTGCACACGTGCTGGTGGTGATGGTCGCCCTCCGGCGGTCGGTTGGCCGGCGGCGCGGGCTTGGGTTTGGCGACAGGTACGAGCGGGGCCGCCTTGATCGCCGGCTCCGGAGCCAGCTTGGAAGGATGAACGATAGGCTCTCGGTAACCTACACGGCGCAAAAAAAAAAAAAACAATTATTTTCAAATCACCGATAGGCGATTCAAACTGATTTAATTCTGGTGTAATCGGTTGATTACATTCTCATAAATTCATTCATTCCTGCTAACCGATGATATCCCGGATGGTAACGCCGTCCTTGATGGGCACGCCGCCCTTCATGGCGACGCCGTTAACGATCTGCACATCGCTCGCTATCCTAGGCCTGAACCGCGGCGACTTCTTGCTGTCCAGAAGCTTGTCGGCGGTGGTAAGCGGGGCCGGCGGCTCCTCGACGGCCTCGGGAACATCCTAAAATGAGAATTTTCTAGTTTTTGTCTGATAAAACGATTCTATATAGATTCTAGCGCACGGATGGTGACAAACCTCTTTTACGGCGATGACCGCTTTGCTCTTGTTCTGCGCGTTGCTGATGACAATCTTTTTAATGACCGTCTTCGTCTTCCCGCTGGCGTCTGCGTCGTCTTTGGCCTTGGGGTCCGGTACGGGTGTGTCGATCGGGGCGCCCTTCCCTTTCGTGTCATCCGTCGGTTTCTGTTGTTGAAGACGCCAACCACAACATTAAACAAATAAGACGTGCGTGTTTGATCTCAACAAAAAAATCACAATTATGCTATTATTTAGATTAATATAAATATTTTATTGATTTCATTGAATACAAAAAATTAAAGGTCATCAAATTTTTGTTAGATGTTTTAGGGCCTTAATAATGGAACAATTTCGCAAATAGTTATTTCCAAATACGTAGACTTCAAACATAACACAATGTTGTAAAAATTTCAAATAATATTTTCTGTGACATTTTAAGACAGGTATCCCATCCACCAATAAAATATTGTGGACTAGGTCTGTTAATAGGTGAAATTTGTGGAGTAAAGACAGTACAGGATTGAACGCGGAGCGAGCTATGATTAAGTTATATCATTTTGCATACAAAGTACAATGTCACGACTGATACAAACACACCTTCACTTGACCAGTAGGTCAACGTCATAAATGCGGAAGTCTCATCGTCTAAAGATTGGAAAAGGAAGCGACCGCCAAGCGAAATCGGCAATCTAACATGTTGCTAATTTAAATCTTAAAACGTAAATAACAGTGTGATTATTAAAAATGTTCTCAATTAATTTTCGTAACAATTTTGCAAATAAATAAAATATACTTTATAGCAAGAACTAAATGGCACCGAGTTGAGTGAACGCTCGACTCTACCGAAACACATTCATTTTGCATAAATTTTAGTACTACAGTTTATACACTAGTTAGACTTCTTTAGTATCAAATCAATATTGTGATAGAAAGCCGCTTCTGTTGTTATACCTTTGACCTTATCGACAAATCTCAAACAAACGATAATAGTTAATTATTAAGGAGAACAAATTCTTATTATTCAGAACACGTGTCCGTCATGTTTTTAATACAGATTAAATGTATTAATTAGAAAGATATACGGAAAAACTTTGTCAAAACAGACCCAGCTATACCGGAAAATGACATGTATAGAAATTTTTATCAAAATTAATTCCTTACAAAAATTAATTTCTTTTTGTCCCGTACGAATAGATGTATTAAAAGTTTGATTTGAAAAGTTTAACATATAGGTTCGAAAATTTATCATCAATGCAATGTGTTAGTGTAGCATAATCGGTTAATGCACGTTCCCCAGATTGGAAGATATCCAGGTTTGAATCGAGGTAGTAGCAATAATTTTTTTGATAAAATTGATTTTATATATATATATATCTTTCTAATTACATAAAACATTTAATTTGTATTAATAATAGTTAATGTTAAAAATTTATTATGATGTATTTAAATATAACGATACATACCTTTAACTGAGCTTCGTCCTTTTCTACCTTGCAGTCTGCACTCTTCACCTCCTCGTCGTCCTTCTCCTTCAGCATCTTCAGCGTGTCCTCAATCCTCTTGGCTTTAAGTTTGAGCTCGCTGAACTGGCGATCCTTGTCGCACGCGCACTTGCCCGCCTCGCACGAACACGGCGACGACGCGTCCTCGCCGGCCTTGACGACCTTTGCGTTCAGGTCCTGCTTGACGGGCGCCGCCTCCGCCGGGGTCTTCTTCGAGGAGAACTGGTTGATGAGTTTGCTCAGGCCGCGGCCGGCCAGCAGTTCGGCCTCGCGGGCCTCATCGGTGTTCTTGGTCGGGGCGGTGCCGCCAGCAGTATTTTTTCCGACGGCGCTTTTCAACTTTCTCTCCAGTTTCTGCAGTTCATTCATCGTCAGGATCCAATCCTCGCCGGTGAAATTCTGCTTCAACAACTTGTCCACGTAATCTTTGTTGACGGCTTGCAATTTTTCCACAAACATGGCGTGTTCCACGGGTGTAATGTAATTGGCTTTCGATAAACTCTTTGTTTCCAGGCTCGCTTTGTTTGCGACACTTTTCTTAACAGCGCGTTTTTTAATCGGGTCGTCCTGAATATCCGCCTCTTTTAATTTGACGCTCTCGCAGTCTTTACAGACGTAACAACCGCTCTTGTTGTTTCTCTTGCACTCTACCGCCATTTTTTCAGCTTCTTCTTGGATTTCGCGCAGCTTGGCGTCCGTCTTCAGGTACTCTGCTCGGTTGGCCGGCTTGCGGCACGGTTCCGTCAAGCCCCAGTACTGCTCCAGAGTGAAGGTCCTCCACGATGTGAAGTGGCTCTTAATCTCGTCCCAGTAATGATCGATGCAGTGTCCGTCCATCCAGTTCCCGACCTTCACATCGTACTCGCAGCCGTCCTTCCCTTCCAGCTTCAGCGCTTCCAGTTCGGTTTCATCGTCGCACATCATAACCTTGAGCACTTTCCTCATGACAACCTGAATAGATGCAGTGAACAACTTGGTTTGAAACTCCTTCTGCGTGAAGCCATTGGCAGTGTCCCTGTGCCCGAGCATCTCTACCATGATCTCCTCCTTGGACGGATCTTCAAATTTCATCAATTCTCCGGAAGCATCCAGAGCAAATTTATTTTCGTACATAATTGTTGATACTTTCTTGAGATTATTGCCATTTTTTCGTTTGCCGCAGACTTGTTTTTTAGCCGACTTAGCGAGCCTCGCCTCCTTGATCTGCTTCTTGGCGTCGGGCGTGAGGAAGCAGTGGTCCTCGGCCATTTTCCAGATATTGTGCGAGGGATATTTGTTGCCGTGCGTCAGGATCCGGTTGATCAGATCTGGAATGCCGTCAGATTCGCTGATGTACTGCATGACCAGGCCAGTGTCGGGCGGTTTGAATCCGGCGGCGCAGTGCTCCTCGAGCCACGATTCTTGGGCATTCTGGATGACTTCTTTCAAGGTCTTGCGGCGCTTGGGCGACGATAACGGGCTGTACTCCCAGGCCTCCTTGTCGTCCGTGCCTTCCAGCTGGTTCAGGTCGTTTTCCTCGAGGAAGGGCAGAGGCGGCGCTTCTCTCACCGTGACGTCGTCCAAGAGTTCGTCTGTCTCCACTTCGTCCTTCTTCACTCCCGACAGCTCGTAATCTATCAGCTCCTTCAAGATACTCTTTTCTTGAGCCATGATATCATTTGCAGTATTCAAGAGATTGCTGATGTCAGTTTGTCCTCGCCTGAGGGTGTGATTCAAGGCCAGCAGGCGCCTGTTCTGGTTAAGGGCCGCGTTGTACGCGGGCGTCTGATCCGTAGGCGACAGCTCGTGCAGAGGGGGACTGGAAACGTCGCCAGAATCCTCGCTGACACTCTCGCACGCTCGTTTATGTTTAAACTCATCCAATCCTAAAATTTCCATCTTATTCAAGCATTCCAACATTTGCGCGCGCAAGTTTTCCTGGTCTTGGATTTCCAGCTCGGCGGTCGCTTTCTTCAGACTGTCTTCTAGGATCCTCCTGTCCTCGGGAGTGATGGTCTCCATAGTACACTCTCTCCGCGTGCACATGTCGTCGTTGCTGTCTGAAGAGTCCCTGGTTTTAAGTTCAATTCGTATGCAAGGGTCCACGGAAGACGTTAAGGGAACAAACATTTCAGGAATCAGACTAGAGGACGGGGCATCAGAAGTTTGGAGGGTATCTTGCGAATTATTACTGTAAAAAAAAATATGTAACCGGTATTAGATATTTACTAGTATTGAAAAATATTATCAAATATATGACTAAAAAATAAAAAATAATAATACCTTTGTCCGTTTGGTCCTATACAATATATGTTCAACGTCGTATCATCCGTTCCACTCCCTCGGTCATTCCGTTCCGATTCCAGATTGAGGTTCGTCATCGCGTCCGTGAGCGCGGCCCCCTCGTCGCCGCCCATCAGCCTCGAGCAGTGCTGGATGTTGGGGCAAGACTTGGAGCTCCTCCACAGGTTGCGGTTGCACTCCCACCGGCCCCCGGGCACGGCGCACTCGGTGCTGGACTGCATCAGGCAGATGGTGCTGCCCCACCGCTCGTACAGATCCACGTCCTTGACGACAAACTTGTTCGGCATGGTCGTCAGGAGACTCTCTTCGCCGCTGTCCAGGCAGCAATTCATCGTGGTAACGTTTGACATGTCCGTCGTTGGGTCACTCTCGCACGGCGTTGCGTTCATCTCGTCGGTCGCGCACGACATTACGTAGTCATTTCTGCAGTTCTGCGCGGACGTTCTTCCGGTGTGTCCGTTTACGTCATGCGAGGGGCCTATCGACGGTGTGTCCATCGCGGTCGCCTGGAGGGGATTGTGCGGTTTGAGTTTTCTCTTCACCGGCCTGGATCTGGCCGAGTCTATTTTTTTTACAATTTTGTCATCGTTGCCCTGTAGTTGACACCCGCTAAAAGAATATTACAAACATAATTCAATTATTCAACCTCCTAGAAAAAAAATTTATATACGCTCTTTATACACACTTACTTACCATGCGCAAATTTGCTTAGTTTGATTTTGAACCTGTGTGGTTTCTTCTCCTTTCTGGCATTTTATTAAAGATCTTCATGGCACTGCACATCATCAGAGATTTTGCCTTCTTCCTGAATGGCAGTCTCGGTCTATCTCTTCCTCTTGTATGATGTTCGTGCTCATTTAATTCGCATTCACTTTTCTTATAAATCCTGCAGATATTTTCTTAGCGAGGATTTTATATATAAATAATTGAAATATATTTTCTGCTTAAATGTCTCAATTATTAGAATCAGCCATATACTATGCTCAATTTTCAATGGTCGTAATCAAACATCATAATTACGTTATCAAGAATTGAGATACTCATAAATTAATAATTTTTAGTGCGAAATAACAAGAAATAATAGATGCAGTAAAACCCCATTTATACGAATGTCGAAGTTTTAGGGCAGAATGTGGTCTCTCTGGAAAGTTTTCATACTAAATTGTACTTATAAATTGAATATCGTTATTCAAAGCTATTTTTGGACCATATCAGATGAATTTGTCCATTTATTTTTCGCTGAATTCGATTTTTTTTTGTCAGATGTCAGCAATCTGGAAAATACACATGCGTTACGCGATGTGCCTGTCCAAAGTCCCAGACCATCAAAATGGGTGGTTCCGCCCCTATACCGATTCACGACGCATAAAGTTAATTCTCATTGTTTGTTTTCTCACTCGCTCTCAGTATACCAGAAAAGATGACAAATATATCTTGCGCGTCCTCGATTTGAAATATTTTTTTCTCTCGCTCGTTTTATGTACATTAGAAAAAGATAGCAAATATTATCTTCGCGCCCTTATAGGTAACGCAGTTCTCTAGTTCTCCCAGCTGCTAGCTGCGATGTCAGTGCTTGCCGATCTTCTGTTCCGTATTATTACCATCATTATTTTTATTTACGCAGCGATTGTACATTTTGTTGTGCAAACGTTAGTACGCGGTTGAGTTCCTCAGACTTTTCCGTGTTTTATAAATGATTTAATTTGTATTAATTTTAATACAGACATTTCTCTTTCTATTTGAGTTTAGTGTCGAGTTATTTTAAAGAATGTATAGTTAGCGTTTCTCAGATGTTCTCGTTAGTTGTTAATTATTTTATTGCCATTGTTTTATATGTAAAGAACATTATTTGTTTTTCTCTAATATTTACGTGTTAGACATTTTGAAATTTGCGAATGCGTGGTTTGCGTTCCTTAGACTTTTCCGTATTTTATTAAATTTAAATAAAAAACATTTTTATAATTTTGACCGATAATTTTATATTCTCGGTAATACCATCAATGCGAAACTCGACAGTTGCCAAAAATCGAATTAATACAAGAGATTGACAAAAAAATATTATCCAAAAATAAAATGAACAGAAAAATACGCGACCCCATTAATGAGATTGTCGACAATATTAAACATGATGACAGAAAGAACTTTAACGTTGAAAGGCGAGTGTTAAATGACGCCGCGACTGCCACAAAATAAATGTTTTAAAAGCGCTGGAAACTTTTGTCGCCAACTTCGGCGGAGAAATGGCGGGTTGATAAGTTCGACTATTATGTCGAAAAAATAATATGTTTTTAAAAAAAACAAATATTATGATTTGTTTACACTGTATTTTGACAACTTGTTTGTTAATTTTCAGTATGGTAATTAAGCAGTATTCATTATTCAAACTTTTTTCTTGATTTTCGGTCCCCTCATCTTCGAATAAACGGGATTTTACTGTATCACCTAACCTTTTTAGATATCTAATTCCTTGCGTCATTCCAGGCGGTACTTAACTAGTAATTAAAATCGTAAATCTCAGAATACAGACGTCAGTCACGCTGGCTGTCGCCAGATGTATTAGTTTTATACATAGTATGAATGTTTGATGACTCAACATTATGATGAATGAAACAACATAGATTTTCATTAGTGACATCTATGTTGTTTCAGAGAATCTAATATCAAATTTTCAGACCATAGATGGTGATAGTTTCTCTCCCAGGTAAAAAAAATAATGGTTCTCAGTTTAGTTTAGTTTAGTGTGACAGATCATGCGTTTCTGATGTGAGGAAAATGCTATTCTCAAGCCGGTGAAGAGGACAGAACGCCATTCTTTACCCTCACAAGGTGTTAAAAATATTCATATATATTATCTATTTGGGATAAAAAAAAAGGCAGATATTAGGATAAGAATGTGATTGCAATAACCGGTGCCTACTGTATTAGAAAAAGCGTAATGACTAACCCCAAAGCCGGATCATTCTTGAACAGATCCTCGAAGCCCTGCATCCGTCTCGTGTGGTCTCGCTCCCTCAGCAATTCCTCCACCAGCTGGCGCTTACTCCTGCAACACACAGCAACCTGTTACCACCACACTCTGATAATTTAAAAAAATTATCAATTGTTAAATTTAAGACTTTCGATTAAGTTATCTGTTTCTTGCACACTGCAGAAAACACTCGATTCTCGCCCCATCTTCCAGCATCTGTTTTGCTCGGTCGTGGCAAGTCTTGCGCAGACGTCCGCTATTCCTATTCAGTTTTCTCCATAAAAGAAATTGATCAAATAAAGGTAGGTACGCACCTCCAGTAATCGTCATCTTCCACATCGTCCTCCGCTTTCTTAGTCTGCTCACTGTCCGGCGGTGATTCTTCTATGGCCATGACCTCACCGTCAAGTTCCTTGTGACCAGAGTTCTGGAATGTGATACAGAATAGGTGAATTGATCAAAATGATACCGTGTCGGCTGATATTATGAAAATAGTAATCTTAATTAGAGATAAATTTATCAAATTAAATCATTATTAAAATTAAGGAAAAATTTCTTGATTAGCAAAAAAATGAAAGAAAATTAATGGCCCACTTATAGCTTAGCGTACTGTAATCTGCGTCATTTTTTCAGAATATGTCAGTTGAATTCTCAGATATGTCACCCTATATCAGTTTCATATTTCAATACGGGGTGGAAACTGAACTGAAATTCAACATAATCATCGAACCGATGATTCCAGTTTATAAATCATCCATTACCCCCACCTTGCCCAGCCTGCCGACGAGCACGCCGCCGACCAGCCGCCCGGCCAGGTGCGTGAATCCGCCCACGGTGTTGCACACGAGCATGGCCTGCACCACGCGCTTGAACTCCTCCAGGTCGCGGGGCTCCCGCGGCAGGCACGTTCCTAGCCTCCGGCACACGTCCCACATCTCGGAATCTAAAGACAGGACCGATGATAATTGAATATGTTAATGCATTGAGTCCTGAAATATAATCTATGAATATTGTTTTCTATCATTAATATTTAAACTCACCGGGTGCGAGGCCCCGGGGCAGGATGCAGGGGTCGTCTTCCAGTAGGCCGGCTGCGGCCGCCCGCGCCAGGCACTCCTGCGCAAGCGCGTGGTATCGACTGGTGATGCGGTCTAGGTAATCGTCACGCTCGCACTGCCGACTGCAAGGGAAATGACACGATTCATTACACACCATCCGATACTCGATACGTGTCTAAATTATGTTACAGGAGAAACGTGCGGAAATATTGAAAACAAACTGAATTCGGTGAACTGAATGGGAAATTTAAATACAATGGGGCCTTGTATTGCTTATGATTCTCGCGCTCTTCAGCTCACTTTGACTACCTTATGGCCAAATCTACAGCCAAATTGTGCCCAAGAAGAAGAATCTGATAATGGAGCCCAAGTCGTGAAGGATGTTGTGACAGCAGCTAAGGATCTAAACTTGGAAGTGCAAGAAGAACATGTTGAGGCGCTAATAAAGGAGTCACGGGAAGACCTTCATCCAGTAGTGGATTGACAATGAGAACACTTCTTCAATTGTGTCCTTGCGATGCGAGAACTCACTAGTTGCCCAGAAAGACGGTGACGTCGGCGTCCAACGTCTCCGCCTCGGTCATCATGGACAGCAGCGAGGAGAAGCTCCGGAGCGCATCCATCGTCAGAGGCGGCTCCTCGCCGAGCAGCAACAGCATAGACAGCTGAAACGTACATTTACAAACATTATTAAGACTTCTATTTCTGTTTACTATCTGAAATGGATGGATACACACCCGATTAAATTAAGAGTCCAAAGTGTTCATGGAATATGTGTCTAATTTCAACCGTCAGAGTAATAAGTATTTCAAAAAAATCGTAATTTTGCAATTATTTGAAATATTTTAGTGATTCCAAATTACATATTATCAAAAAGGTCATCGAACTTCAAATGATTTTTATTAGATGATTCAGTGTCTGAGGCAATGATATATAGATTTATATATATTGTTATATTTCAAACATCTAATACCTAAGCGCGCTTGATTTGGCTGTTCTATAAATTATAACACTTCCTACGCGTAAATGGCATTGTTATTCAGCTACTCTAATGAAGCGCTACGAAGATTGTGATGACAATGTGATACATTTTCAGTTTTCAGTTTAATTCTTTCAGTTTTGTACTTTTATAAAATATCTAATAATAGATATTTTATTTACATAGTTACACTTGGTAATTTATTCCAGGTAACCATCCATACAATATTGTGAACTGCCACCATGTCATATCAGCGTTTGTTTTTGATGAAAAATAACTTTTGTGTAATAAAAATATATACACTTACGTGCACCACCCTGGAAGCCGCGGCCCGGTCTGCCCAGGCGCGGTACACGGCCGTCAGGAAGCGGTGCGGCGCGAGCAGGCGCCCGCACACGGTGGCGAGGCGGCGCCGCGACGGCCCGAGGATGCTGCTCAGCGTCAGGCCGCCCGTGCGCATGGCCGCCGCCCGCCTCCACAGCTCTGAAAGATGAGATTATTTATTTATTATTATTATACACACCTTATTCAGGCATTAACAGTATTTGTAAGAATAATAGAAAATTACAACAGAAATGCAACACACAAAGAAAAAAAATTTCATAGTGTATGCATGTCTTTACATAATCAAAATTAAAAATAAAAATAAAATGTGAAATAAAGAAATTGATCCGTCACCATTGAGTTGAGACACAAAAAATTGTAATAGTGTAGTCCTATAAAGAATTAAATTAACAGCAAAAATGTCCACTACCTCCGCATATTCATTTCCCAAAGAATGCAATCTGGGGACTGCATATTTAGCTAGTGCACGAGTTCTGACATTAACACTGTAATAAAACAATGAATTGTGTCTCGACGACCTCAATGGTGCGCGAAAGTCGAGCAGACCAACAATTATAGATTATTTACAAGTTAGCGAGTTTCCAGACGGAGAACTTGTGTGTGCGCAAGTCGAAGATGAAAGAAAGGTTGTCGCTTAGTTAATTTAGAAATGCCAGCATTTATGACACAAGCGTAACTTCTTCACGGAAGTTGCGATTCCAATTGTTCTATGCTTTAAAGAAAAATTTAACATGGCGTTTTACATTCCTTTAAAATACATTAAGTTACATCAAGTTAGGTTATTTAATACAAAGTCATGTACAAGGCAGCAGTTATAAACCGATTGTATGCAGTTGCCTGTGTGTGCATTTGTCTTGTGTACACTCGAGTCGGTGGAATTAAGAGACAAGCTAGTAACACAAAGAACACATCACTTAGAAAGCACTCGTCCATCTGTAAACATATTAAGAGATTGTAAGTACGGTCCAAACGAAAATCAAACTCGACCGACCTTTGAGCAGCGTCATGACGGCGCCCTGCGCCAGCAGCTGGGCGAGCCTCGCGCTGTGCCGCGCGCACAGGGCGGCGCACAGCGTGTCCAGCCTCAGGATCAGTAGCTGCGGAGCGAGCCGCGTGAAACTGAAATGCGACAAGTGACACATTACACGAAGGAAACCCCCACGGGTCCCACCCTATCCTTTATTTATCATTTACTCTAGCTTTCTTCCTTCTTCTTTATTACACAGACAGATTCTCAATCTCAAAACAATATTAATAACCATGATCTACATCGCCATTGTATAACATTGTATACTTTGTCAATTTTGACGTTTTCTACGATAGAGTGACCTGAAACCAAACTGATACAGGTTGGCTCCGCTATCGTGTCAGAGAGAAGCTATAGAAATCATGCACCCCCAAAAGTTTAGGATAGACGTCACATTTATGTGTTGCAGTCGCAGAAATCGGTCCCAGTCCGGCAGAAATTCACTCTGTCCAGATCGCAAGAGGTGAGAGAAAGAGCCAGCAGAATACTCTGTTAGGTCTCCTAGCCTAAGTAACACATTAGTCAAAAAAGAAATTTATTTAAAAAAAAATGATGATCAGTATATAGATCATTCAAATTTTTCTTGGCCATCATTCTGGCTATAATAAACATATTAACAGCTGCTCCAAAGTGCGATGTTACACACTTTTTAAATTATTATTGAATATGTCATTAATTGACGTACATTGTACAAAACACACGTTGACTAGTTTTGAGAGGTGCAAACCCTCTCATCATCAGTTAAGCAACAAACAACAGCTAAGTTCAATGCGATTGTATGCCGGCTGTATCTCACAGAATTGCGAGGTGGCCGCGGTGATGCCAATTAAAATGATATGATAAGATACGAGTCAGTAATTTAATATTTTATTAACAAAGACTATCTATTGATTTTGATAAACAAAGACTAACACTTTTTTATAAAATCCGCCTTACATTTTATAAAATGGTGGGGAAAATATGAATATGAATGAATGTACTGTTTGTAACTGAAATAAAACAAGGTATTCTGCACGTGAGATTCTCGATTCTGTCTTCTTTTGTGTTTCATTTCTTTCAACCTCATAATCAAGCGAAGATGGGCGAACCACCCTCGTCTACAGTTCTTGTTTCCCGTACGGAACACCGACCTATTCGTGCAGATGTTATGGATAAAAACATCGCCATTGCTAAAAAAAAAAATGCATAAAATAATCAAATAATTTAAACCAATTGAAATGACTGGCGACCCCAAGACTGGCAGGTTTACAGTAAAATTGTCAATGCGGATTGGACGAAAAACAAAGTGTTCAACTCACTTGTCAATGTTCTCCGATATGCTGATGTCCCTCTGCTTGGGGCAGTAGAACCTGGGGCGGCCGCACATGCAGCGGCAGCGCTGGCACACGGGCACAACACCTGCAAGTGATCCCAAATATAAGGGTAATATTTATAAACTATCAACACATTCATAAATTTCACAATTTATTTTGTACAAACATTAAATAATTTAAAAAAAAACACATTTCTCACCCTCGTCGCCTCGCGGAATATCTTCATCACCGTTCACAAACTTCTTGTAGCAGTTGTCGAAGAACGCCTCCGACTCGGGGTCCAACTGTTGAACACAATCATCGCAACAAGATTAACAAACTCAGTCATTCTGAAGGAACAATAAAAAAAAAAAAATAACATTTATCTTTTATTGACCTTTTCGTCTTCCTCCTCGGAGACCTCGTCCACCGTGTCGTCCTTGGCGAGATCCAATCGCAGCGGAGCAAGCGAAGGATCCTTGAAATAAATCGTCACCTGCGCAACACAACACAAAATTAAATTGTATTGTATATAATACACATATATAGTTTACAATAATACAGTGCAGGCACATGTACCGCATAATTCCAAAAAAACTACTTTACATCGCGAACGTACGTCAAAATCTAGCTGAAAATTTACTCAAACTGGAACGTTCCAGATACTTTCCAACTTTTTGCATCCTTCTCATCATCGGACTCTGCAGTGGTAACGAGCATACCGGGAATGTCTAAAAAGTCGGCCACTCTCTAAAGCCATTTTGTAAAGTAAAAATAAAACCAAAAAAGTTTTCAAAAAAAATTCTGTAAAAATACCAACACTGACGTCGACATGTGTTAAATTTTGCAATTAAATAAAATCGCAATCCGGTAACGTAAAAGTACACGCCGACTGTCAATTTTGTATGGAGGAAGAAAGACAATTTTTACATTTGATTTCAGACGTAATTCGTTGTGTTCTCGAGTTGAAACAGATTTATATGGGGCGCCGTACGACATCACTACTGGAAATAATAATTCGGTTAAAGATCATGCGTTATTTGATGGTTATTTCGGTGGAGAAATAGCCACTGTGGAATGTCACGTGGTTGTCCGCTGTACTTGCCAACTTAAATTCTGACAGTTCTCATTCCATCCCCTTCACTGTCGGAAACTTGCAACGTGGGCAGCCAAGACTAATCCAATTCTACAATTTAGAAATCTTAACAATGAAAAATAATTGTGCCAAGTGTTCCGGAATAATCGTTAGATTTTAAACACAAGTTAATACAAAATAAATCCCTGCTAGATTTCAATTACTGATACAGTAAAAACCCAATCATTTTTAGACCCGTATAAAAAAAAAAAAAGAAAGCGATACCTTGCACGTGTCTCCGCTGGGAAGTTTGGACCGACAGCAGCACGCGGACGGCGGCTCCCCCCGACCCCACAGCAAGCCCAGCAGTTTCAGCCGACTCTCCGCTAAATCGAGCACATGACGATTACTATCTCTTTTAACACGGTAAGACCATAATTTCACACATCAAGATACATGAGGTGACTCACCATTGTGCGAGGTGCACACCTTGCACTTGTCCTGCTTGGCCTGTTCGCGGTGCTTGGAGCGGCCCCGGTTCACGCCCCCGCGCACGCTCGTCCTGCGCTTCCGCTGGCATGTGCACTTCTCCAAGCTCTCTGACGATTCATGCATCTAGACAAGATGTGAATTTATTTATTTATTAGACTTTATTGACACATATGTTTTTGTTGTAACAGAGCTGAACATATTATAACATGATAAACATAAGATACAATTATATTGCTATTAAGTATATATATTTGTAGTTTGTTGTGTGGGATGGAGTAGACTCCACCTCTGATATATGCAGCATTGTTCTGGCTACTTTGCTAGACTGCCGTCTGTATTAAAGTAGCTTTTCGTACTGTTATTTAATTCAAGAAAGATAAAAATTCTACAGGAATCTTCTGATTGATTTCTGTCCAAAATCAGACCAAATTGCAATAAAAACAAGGTCATTCGATTGTATATATATATCTTAAATATATTAATTAGAAAGATATACATATAAAATCAATTTTATTGAAAAATATTGTTGTTGCGCCACCGGGATTCGAATCTGGATCTCTTTCAAATATTTAATTCATATTTAAAATATCACAGACCTATGTTCTGAATAATTACAACTTCTCAATAAGAATGTATTCCCCAAAGTATATATATATATATATATATATATATATATATATATGCTATGCATATGCTGCATATATATATATATATATATATATATATGCTGAGTTTTCTGCAGACATTCCCCATTTATGGTGTCATCGGCACTTCATCGTATCCTCTCTTCACCAGCTTTACATTTTCTCCTAATTTGTTAATTCTTTAATTAATCAATAGATATATATATATAAGTGCCGATGACACCATAAATGGGGAATGTCTGCAGTAAACTCAGCACGACCAGGTCAACCAGATACAGGAAGAATAGTCCAGTAAGGAACCAATGAGCACGCACCAATAAAAGACATCAAAAGTGGCAAGTTAATTAGTTAATTTATCCTCCTTTATAGTTTACAGCGATTGGCGGTGCCACCGTGGTGACTGGGAGGCCTCACCTGCTTGAGCAGATCCTGCAGCGGGTGCATGGTGGCGCGCAGCAGGGCGCAGCGGCAGCAGTGGCAGGGCGGGCGCGCGCCCATGGCGATGTCGCTCTCCCCGCGCCGGTCCGACGCGTGCCACACGCACGCCAGCAGCGCGCGCAGCTCCCACCACGCCCACTGCAGGTCTATGAAGCGCGCGCTGTCCGGGGGGTTGCGCTCCACATCCTGCAAAGGCGTCAAGGACATAATTAAAAAACAAGCGCAGAATTAAGCCGAATTTCTATACTATGTGCAAATTTTGCACCTTAAAAGAACACAGAACATGTATTTTCAAGTAAATCACATCACAAATGTCTTCCCTTCAAGATTAAGATGTCTCATAGAGACGAAGATATTATTTTTTATATGAGAAGTACGGAAGTCTTGGGCATTACAGGGCTTACGACCTGTCATCGCTTGGTTTAAGTGATCACTTTACGCAATGTAACTTTCACCTATTTACCCAAGCTACCACATCTATCAAATTTTTGTAAGTTGTATATATTAAATCAAGATGGAACATTTCACTTATTTATTACCAACTATGCTGTCGCCATCTATTGATAATTTTATACAGTAAAACCGCGATATAACAAAATCCAAGGGATCAAAAAATAAAAATTCATGATAACGAATTCCCACATATAACGAAAAAAATAAAAAAACCTACTATATGTTACGCGCCGTCGCAAAAAAATGTTGCGCGGCTTTAAAAAAGATCGCAAATTCTGCAAACAAAGGAGGAAAAAGGCCATAGGGAACTGAATACCTACATATTTTTAGTAGTTTTGTTATTAAAACAAATAAGCAAATGGATAATCAAAGGAATTAAATTAAGAACACAACCTATTCAACACCAATTGGAAGATATTTTTGTAAATTCCAGAATATTGCAAACACAAAACAATATTTTAAGTGTGTTTAAATGTAGAGCCGCTTCAAACATAGTTTTGGGCATGAAACATACAAAATAATTCAAAAATAACAATTTTACAGTTGAATCGCGGCATTTTTTATAAAATGAGTCGTATATAAATTACGAAGGTACTTACCGGTAACGGCGGCAACCACTTCAAAATATATTTATAATTGTTAAAATTGTTCACTTAAAAATTATCGTTAACATTGTTCACTTAAAATACACGAAAACAATAGTTAATAGGAATACAAAATGCCATACAAAAATAGTCCATAAAATATTTTAACGAATTATTTATATTATTGACGAGTTCACACGAAAACAATTGTCAAACAAAAATTAATTTATGTAAATATTCAGTTCGGTCATGCAATAATCGCGTTAAAAGCAGAACAAACTTAATTCTACAGACGTTACACTGAGACTGACATTTTCAATAAGTACATACTGCAACTTTCGGGGGGTTCCTGTTAATTTTTGTATTTTACAGCTGTTGGGTCTGGGATTGCAATCATATTAGAGGCGTATGCGTGCGTAAAACGTGTCTAAGAGAACGCCGCAAGAATTATGTCAAATGGTTTTATGGGCCTACTATGAACCCAAGAAGAAGTTTGAATTGTTTTACTTCCTTGTCGGCAGACCGCCGCGCACCGCCGAAAAGGCCATAAAACCGTTCGCATACAGCAGATGCATCGGTGCGACTTTGTAAGTGCGAAATAATATTTTCATCTTTTAACATTTTTTTATTTCGTTATAAATTTACGTAAATGTATTGGCATTTTTTCATACGAGACAAAAATGATTTTGTTATAAATATTAACGGGATTTCGTTATATAAATGCATTTTTGTATGAAAAATTGGTTTTTGGGACTAAATTTCGATTTTTTTTTCGATATACGTCATTTTTCGCTATATCGGGTTTCGTTATATCGCGGTTTTACTGTATTCCTTTTCGTGTAATAGTATAGATATCGCTGAAGTTGAAACTTATTAATGAAGTAAGGGCAATATCCTCTAAGTCTGTATGTAAAATTCATTCAAATTATTAATATATACAAGAATACATCTGAAAATGCAGTATTTAAAAAAAATATTTAATTTCATATTTTAGAGCAGTATATTTTTTACAATATTTTGAGTATGTCCAAATCTTTGTAAGAAATAATTACTGGATTTATCCCCTGGTGGATCGTCGTCCTTTCCTCTCCGATGATGTAAACTGAGTTGACATTGCCTCCAATATGTGAAACACAGTTCTCACCTTTCTAGTGTCCTTGGTAGCGCCTCCGGTCGTAGCCCCCTCTCCGCTCGCCTCCGCCGGGTCCCCGGACGAGCCGGAGCGCGACCGGCTGACCGACGACGTGCCGGCCCTGGACGTCGTCTTGTTCGATACGGCTGGGACAGAATTTTATTAAATTATTTTTAATTCAAATCAGACCAGAATCAAATGTGCTCCCAAAGGAATGAAGGGAACCCCTGCAGGTCGCACCCTATCCCGGAATCATTTTGAGAGGTGTTTACTCTCGTTTTGATTCGTCAATTCAGTTATCACCTTAATACCATCATAGGTTGGCTTCGGTATCATCGTACCAGAGCCACACCTGTACAATTTGACGTGAGACCCGTTATCACATTCAATTCAGAGAAGTTATAGAAATCATGCACTCCCAAAAGGTGAGGGTAAATGTCACATTTATGCGTTGCAGTCGCAAAACTCGGTCACAGTCTGGCAGAAATTCACACAGTCCAGATTGCAAGAGTAATAATGCCAGTGGAATGCTCCGTTAGATCTCTCTAGCTTAAGTAACATCAGCCAAAATAGCCCTATTTCTTGTCATGCCATCATTATGGTTAATAAACATATTAACAGCTACTCCAGAGGGCGATGCTACACACTTTTTGAATCATTTAGTACAGTTAGTTACTAAAACCTTGTGCCACCCCTTTATAGTTAACATTTTTCATTATTATATGGCATAATTATTACATTCAATTCTCAAGTGATATAGACTGGCTTCGGTATCAATTTATCACCCACGTAACCTACCTCTCCCATCGCCCTTCTGTCTGCGGTACCGCGAGCAGGCCGTCGCGTTGCCGCACCCCCCGGGGCACAACTGGCGCCGGGTCGCGTCCTCGCCCCCGATGAACCTCTCCCACGTGTTGATGGAGTCGCAGTCGAATATCTTCTGCGGCAGCTCCTCGTCCCCGTCTGCCGAGTCGTCCCCCGCGCCGCTGCAGTCGTCCGAGGAGGAGGAGAACTGCCGTGACTCAGCCTCGCGCCGGGCGATTTGCGTCATCATGTAGCGCTCCAGGGAGGAGCGGAGCGGCGAGCTGCGGGCCGCGAGAGTTATCGGACATTGTTCAAGAGCAAATGTAATTTTGTATTATATATAAATCTGTTACAAGAATAATATTTCCATCATCGCTGTGGATATACAGTCTAATAATAATTAATGAGTTTTTTTTTAAATTATTTACTGTTGAACACAAATTATTAATAGTTGGAGACTGCCATTCGGGAAGAAGGCTAAATCTAAGACATCGATGATGTACAGTGCGATGAACAAAAAAGGAGAAGAAACTATATAGATTCTATAATGAACTAAGTTAATATGTGCAAGATAAGTTCTAGAAAAAAAAAAGGAACATTTTGATCTTGTTTATATTAGAGCATATATATATATATATACATATATTAGGGGGACCGAAAAGTAATCAAAATTAGACGATGATATCCTAATATCGATGGTGGAATCAGATTCTCATCAAACAATCGAGGAATTATCGTTGAAGATTGGTTGTCCATGGTCTACATTTCAGGATCATATTCGTCGCATAGGAAAATTATAATGATGGTAAAATCGTTATTTAAACTGTTATTTTGACTGTGATTGTGTTCGATTGTAACAATGATTAATGTAATTCTTCGAGCAATGACTGGTACATTAGAAAGTAAACCTCCCGACAGTTAAATCTCAGTTACCAATCATCGACACAATCACAGTCACGTAACGATTTACCATCACTAGAAAATTGCAGACAAAGAATTTGGGTTCCCCGTGAATTAACTCAGACGGTGCTCAATTAACGCCATACCATCAGTGCATCTCTTCTGTCTCAGTATGAAGCCGATCTTTTTTTGCGGCGAATTGTAACTGGAGACGAGAAATAGGTGTTATACAATAATCCTGTACGAAAAAAACAACGGCTTTTTTCCAAACACGTACCTGTTCTGACCCCTCGACCATCACCAACAATAAAGAAGGTCCTTCTTTGTGTGTGGCGGGATATTTCTGGAATTATTCATTATGAATTGCTTGAACCCGGTCAGACCGTTACGGCGATAGTGTATTGTGAGTAACTTGAGCGAATGAAACAAGAGCTTGTAAAAAAACAATCCGTTTTGGTAAATAATCAAAAACAAAAAAAGATTCTGCAACACGATAACGCGAGGCCTCACGCTGCAAAAATAACAGGGAAAAAAATAAGGGAGCTTGGATTAGGACTTTTAACTCGTCCACCCTATTCACCGGATCTCGCGCCGTCAGATCACCAATGAGACGTTAAAAATGTAATAATGTTGAGTGAAAACTCACTTAGAAAAGTTTTTCGCTGAAAGAGCATTGAACAGTTGCCTTTACGTTGGCAAAAAGTGATAGAAAATGATGGAAATTATTTTGTTGATTAGTATTTAAGATTTTTTTGATAAATTGATATTTTTCAATAGCAAAAAAAAAAAAAATTTGATTACTTTTCGGTCCCCCTATGCACTAGATCAAAAATAAATAAATAAAAAATGGTCGTATGCCATCGCTTATAACAAATGTATACAGTAAAACTCCGTTAATTCGTAACCCTACATTTAATATTTTCACAGAATTCGCACTTTTTTCAAAAAAAAAATTGCCCCGATATAACATTCCATACTATTTTCTACTGATACTTCGTAAAATCTGATTATTCGCAGTTCGTACGCATTTTTGACACCCAAAATAAATAATTTATTCACGTAATTCGCATATTCGCAAATGTTTTTAAACACCTTAACTCGCGCGAACTTCGTAAACATCTGCAATTAGCCCCGCCAACCGGCCAATCACGACGCGGCGCGCTGGCATGACAGGTGCCGAACTGGGACATATAGCAAAACTTATGTATCAAATTCCGTAGTGCATTTTATAAGATTTATTGTTGTTAAAATAATGTTTTCATTGAATCACTTGATCTGGTTTCTATGTTTATGAAACATTGCGATTTATATATGTAGGGTAAACCTACACAAATCTTTCATATTTAAATACTTTGGACATATTTTACTCAATTTTTTTTCCACATTTCGTTCTCTAAAACGACACCAACATCTTATAATTCGTATAAATCCTCAGCCATTTGGATAAATACAGCTTATTTTGAAAACTGACAAAAAATTGATATCAAAGATAAAATTGGCAGAAAAAATCAAATCACGAATACCTCCGAGACTGCTGCATCACCGTTCACTGCACGTTTCTTATTCAGGAGAAATATACTATTTGATAAACATTTCGACACATATAAGAAGCTGAAATAATGGAGTCATCATATTTCAGTATGAAAATCGCAATGTCAACAACAGAGGCGGCGGCGGGCACTAAATCGCGAACGCAGCAAACTAAAAACTTATAAAAATTTCTTTCTAACGTTGCCTTTAAAAAAGTTTGTTCACATTATACGTAATTTGGATTTTTTTTTTAAATTTCGGTCCCGTGAGTTACGAACTAACGGAATTTGACTGTAATTAGCCTGCAGTATATACTTACTTCTCTAAAAATTTGTTGAAAGACTCAAACTTGGTTAGTATATCAACCGGCATATTTTTTATAGCCTCGTCTGACTCATCGCCCTTATCCTTTTCGTTGGCTGACGCCGTGTCGTCTCCCAGGTCACCGATGCTTTCGTCGTCCGGAATAGCGACGTTGTCCGCGTCGTCGTCCTGCTTGACACAGTCTCCGTCTCCCGGGTCATGCGTAACTATTCCGTCCTCAATTTCATCCATCGCGTCATTATCGTCGGATATTTCCCGCGTTGAAACTCTATCATCGGTGTCCTCGACCCTGTCACTAATGCACTCTGTGATATTCTTGACGAGCCGTGTATCCTTGATGCTGCATTCGTCGACGATACTGTCGAAATTGTTGATCTCAATGTCGTCAAGAGTCGTCATCGCGTCGCTGTTCCGACGTCCGACCGGTTCATTATTCAGCCTGATCAGAATAATGTCTATGACTTTGTGGGCGTTGTCGAGCAGTTCTCCGAGTCCGGCGAGGTCATCGGGCCGTACGCTCTCGTCGTTCAAAAGCGACTTCTGAGCGTTGAGCTTGGCGTTGACCTCGTTGATCACCCACTGGGATTCTTCGTCATCCGTGCAATGCGCCAGAAGGAACAGGAGTTTGAGCGCGTCGTCTATCTGTTTACGGACGTCGACGGCGCGCTCGGACGGGAGCACCCGAGAGTCGGACGGGTCCTTGTGTAGCACCTCCTTGTAATTGGACAGCCACAGGAAGAAGACCTCCCTCAGTGTATAGTTACGGCCCTCAGACTCCAGGGACTGGAACAAATGAATACGAGTGTTTAGTTTCCGAGAGCTGATTCTGCGAGTAGGAGTCTCTTCAACCACAGTTACAGCAATTAGTATATATAGATACTAATAAATGTATATAATTACTAGGTGACACATTATAATTAATAATATCATTTATGATATTAGTGACACAGAATATTACATTAGTAAAAATTGTTGTAATGGCACTGTTTGCACGTGTTTTATATCCTTCGATTGGTATCTCTCGGCTTTCTGTTAAGGGTGTAGGCATGTGTGCTCGATATTGACAGAGACGCCGCTCAACATGTGACGAAAATGAAACAGCCGTCATCGGAGTCGGTCCATTATTAGAGCCAGTTGAGTGATCAGTGTATATTATGGTAAAAAAAGTTACTAAGGTAAAAATTTATTAATTTTAAATTCGATTTGTTTGCAACGTTTATTTGATTTAATTTTTTCATCTTATTATAGTATGTAGTAAACAGCAGTGGCGCGCAGTAAGTATAAATTTAGGTTATGCTGTTACCAATGATATTATACACTGATATACAATATATGTACTTTTAATATATGTTCAACCAACATCTTTAAGACAAAACAAATCCATCGTTTATATGACATTACCATGTATTTATTTGTAATTTTAGACTACTATTAACAGTGTTTTTAAAGTTTAAGTTTTACCCATATAAAAAATGTACAGACGTTTTTAAGAACACTTTCTATGACTGAACATGATTCATTTATTGATTGAAAATCCTTCACGCAATAACTAAAGGAAATAATTATTTTTATTAAAAGTTAACGTATGAAATAGTATTCATAATCAAAAACAAACTTAAAGAACAATCTTGAAATCGAAAGGTTAAAAACAGTAAGATAGTAAAATTCGCAAATTTGTAAAAGAGAAAGTAGACACTTCAATGATTTGCACGCAGTTATTCTAATGTTATTCTGTTAAAAAAAAACATAAAAAACGGATCAACCAAAAGGAATTTTCAATTCAGTAAATAGCCAATTATGTGACTTGTGTAATTCACTAGCTTAAAGACAGACCAAAGTAATGTGAATAGCTCAATGCGGCGAATACACAAGAGTTATGGTAGTTTTTAGAAGTAAACAATTAAAGTCTCTATGCCCCTGGTAAATAGTTGGATATAAAGGATCTTTCTACCGTAAATAAATATGAAATAAGTCAATTTTGAGATAATCAGACAAAATAATTATCTTAGATTTACTTTGAAGACATGAAGACACATAGATTGTTCTGAAACTAGTAGATATAACGTGTACCAAGTTATTCAAATATGCGACTATGTGAGATGTCAACGATAGTTGTACAATAATGATGCTGCCTACTGGGTTTTTACCTGCATGATTCCCTCGGCCATGTTGACCATCCCGCTCGACTGCTCGGGCACGCTCTGGGTGACGAGCGGCAGCAGAAACTGTCCCATGGGCGGCGCGCTCGCTTCGTGTTCGCCTTCCGATGACTGAAACATTTTAATGTGATTACGGATGACGGCGCTTTTTAGAGATTCTTTTAATCATGCAAGTTAACGCACGTTCGAGAGTTTATGAATAATGTCTTATGCGCAATTTCAACTGTAAAAGTTCAATTGTTGCATTTCTATTTCGTTAGCAAACAATAAAAAATTAGCGATATTTGAATATGTCCCAAGAGCACACAATTACTGTATTTTCACCTACAAAGGCACTGTTATTAAACTAATAATATACTGGTCAAAATAAGAAAATATACAAAATAGAAAAATATTGATTTTTCAGGCGTGAACTAGTATAATGCATTAAGAGGCTACTTTCATTTTTCCAGTTTGAATTTCGAGATATTTTTGCATTTTGCATACCCTTTCAAGACGAGACTAATAGTTAATTCATTTACAATATCAAGTAAACATAAAAGTGCGTTATTTTTTACGTAAATATTGCTAGAGTGAAAGGTATCAATAGAAAAGGACAAGTATACAATTGTTGGTTTTTTAAAATTCCTAGGTAATAAAGCTATCAGAAAATAGGCATTTCTTCAACATTGATAATACATATGTGTTGCCATTTGAAATTATCAGGCGAAAATTAAATAATTTGTTAAAGTTCTCACCTAAGAATTGTTATTTTTATGATAAAAACCATTGTTTGTGTGGATAAACATGATTATTACAATTATGCCCCCGATTTATAAGGAAAAAATTGACGTAAATTCATACTAATAAATAATATTGACAACTTTTGAAGCAGCCGTATTTGTGAAGAGAAAACTATTTATGCTAATATTATATAATAATCATACTATGGTTGTAATAAAAAAAAAGTTTTTTTTAAAAATATTTATTTATTGTTTTAATAAATTACATATTTATTAATATTAAAATATAAATAAAAATATGACAAAAGTATTATTATTCACTGTTAAATAATTAGTTGTTCATCGAGCACATTATCGTTATTCAGAATTTCGTTATTTTTTTTCTTTACACGTATTCAAAACAAAATTTGATTCACACTTATTACAATTTAAACTGAATTTAGAAATAAAATTTTATGTTCTTTCACATATTCAATATTTGTTCATGTGCACCCAAACATCGATTTGTGGGAGTAAATGTCGTCGACCACTCTTTTGCCATCCAATTTAGGAAGTTCACACGAGTTCGCACATTCAATACTCAGTTCGGGAACATCCTGAAAATAATTAATAATATTATTATTGTTATTTAGTTATCAGTATTTTTATGTCTAAAATATTAAAATACATCTTTATTCATTTATATGACTATAACAAATACATTTGTATCAGACAGGTCTGTCATGTATAATTCTTTTGATAAGATTATTTATCTTTAAGGATATGTATTTCCAATAAAAAATAATTTATCTGCACTACATAATATATGTATATTGAACTATGCAATTTGTATTGTTAAATCAAATAGATAATTGTTATAGAAATGGTAAAAATTATCAACTTACGTTGCGATTTTTATTCCAAGAAGATAACCATTTAAAATTTTGTTGGAATATTTCGTAGAGCGTGTCAATGGATACTTTTTGACCTTAGGTATCTTGAGTCACAGGAGGCAGTAATTTCAGAACAATAATTTGTATAATAAAATATAATGAGAACCAAACCCAACAAAAAAAAACACGGGTTCGCGAATGTCACGTTGAATCTTATCTATGCGTTGAATCATGTTTATGCCCTTGAGGCGCATGCGTTAGATGCGCAATGCCATAGATAAGAGACGCAATGCGAAGCAAGCCGCGCATGCGTTGTCAGATTCTTAGCGCTCAGATCCGTAACGTAGGTTTTGACACATGTATTATGTTCAGAAGTCAAAATTATAATCTGTTTTCGTATAAAAACAGCCCAAAACCATATAATTTACAAAAATAAGCAATTGGTATCGAGAATAAGTATAATATTCATTCATAGTGTAGTCAAAATTTGTAATAAAATGTGTTTTGTAGGCAAATTTAATGAAAATCCAACGGAGCATAAATCCAACCCCTGTCATTGCCGAATTCAACGGCGTTCTGAAGGTCCGCTAGACAATTAAAATTATCGTGTTTCATAAGACTGGAAATATATTATTTAAAAAATGATTATTGTGTTTCTGATATTAAACTTAGTTTTAAATAGTAGTTGAAGCCTCAAAGCATGTGAGTAAATATAGTATATTATTTAAAAACGTATGTTTTTACTAAAACAAAGTATTTTAAAAACGTCAAAAATTCATCAAATGTACTGCAAATTGAATGATTTATAACTCTATTAATTTTTAACATTTTGCTGATTTGGTTTCCTACAAATTTGTCTCCGTAATCTTGGCTTTAAGATTATAAGAAAATATATTTCGTCTACGCATTCGTTTAGCGCATTGACTCAATTTTGTACAATGCCTAAAATGCATCTAATGGTCACGGTCTTTCTTATAATATTTGTATCGTCTTAATTATGCCAAATAACATTCAGTTTATTAGTTTTATATTAATGTAAAGATCCAATCCAAGTAATAGTTGAAAAAAAAGTCAAATCTATTGAATAATTTCTGATATAAATGAATAATAAAAACCCACATTTTCGTAAAAAACGCCAAAATAGGAATTATTATTGCAAGTGGCGCCTTAAAAAAAAAACATTTTGCAGATAAAGAATATTGCTTTAAATAATTTCAATAAATAATTAGATTCTCATTAGTGACATCTATGCCGTTTCAGGAAAATGAATATCAAATTTAGACCATAGATGGCGACAGTGTAGTGTTTCCACATATTAATATATATATACAACATACAAAATTTGTATAGATATGGTGATTGATTAATGGGTGAGAATGGTGAACGTTACATTTGTGTAAAGTGATCTCTTAAGCCAACCGAAGACAGGTCGTAAGCCCTGTAATAGCCCACAATTTCATATATTTCCATTAAATATAATAAAAAAAAATAGCTTCGGCTCTATGAGGTATCTATTATTTGTTTAATAAATCCGGTAATTGTGTCTTCTTGGACATCCAAGTTATTTTGTTTGTCAATTGTTCAATTGTTGTTGGTATTGCATTAGCTTCATCTTTTGGGGGTGTAGACCCTGATCTTAGGTTGTGCCACATGATATCACATTTGTTAGATAACCCATTCTTATTGTGAAGTTGTAATTATTCAGAACAGACGGTCTGTGATATTTTTAATGTATTAATTAGAAAGAATATTGTTGTTGTTACTTGGATTCGAACCTGGATCGCTTATCGCATCACTCAAAGGTATTTGAGATTCCGTAAAAATAAAATAAAAATGGCTTTCAAATAATGGAACGATAGATGTATTAATTTGAAAAGTGTAACATACAAGTTGGAAAATTTGTCGTCAATCCACTGTGTTTGTATAGCATAATCGGTTAAGTTTATTATTAAAATTTTTTAAATAATATTACGTAAAAATGTATTGATATATTTTGATGAATTTAAAAATCCTACTGTCGCTTATAAGCATAGATGCCGGAAGAATTCAGGATACAGAGGGAGTTTGGCACTCACCAAAATCCGATTCCGCTGGCACCTCCAAAATGTGGACTTATGTTTAATTTACTATTTCATCTTAGGTTCCTTTAGACAACAACGACGAGTTCAGACACTGTATAGACGCTAAGTCTCGTAAACGTATAATATTGTAATTCTTTCGATTCATGTATACCCCACTCGTTTAAGGTCGCCAATCGACTAATCAGCGGCGTGCCGAGAGGGGAAAGGAATGGAGGAGAATGCACAGCGCATTATTGCAGATTAACAATGGGCGACGCTGAAACTCGACATAATTCGAGTGCCAAATTTTTCATTTTTGAAATTCTTGTCACGTATCCAAAATTTTAACATTGAAGAATTTTTCCGGCACACCTGAGCAGCGGCGGCTGGAGAACAATCCACCGTCTCGCACCCGACATTGTCTTGATTCAAAATAATATGAGTAACGCCGCCCATCCCAATGTGAGAACTCAAAATTACAGTTCTTCCAGATGCACTAGTAAGTAAATTATTTTCTAACCGAGTACTTGTTTTTTTTTAACGGCATTACAGCAATATTTTTTTCATTCTGTTGGCATCATCGCATCAGCACAAAGAAACGTCACTTTGTTTCGCTCCACAGTGCCATTAATTTTTCTTTATTACTATGTTTAATATATATATATATATATTTAGAGAAATGTAAAATTGTGTAAAAATCATTTATATTATGTCAATCAAACGCCGATTACAATCGAAACGATGATTTATAACTGATCAATCGCAATTCGGCGAGAAATCGTTGCTACACTAAAAACTGAACCTCCGACAATAATTAAATACCAATCACAAAAGCGGTTCACCTCGTCGCTAGTCAGTACGTATTGTATTACAATAATCAGAAATAAAATAAAAATTCATATTTAATATTCATATATTTTTTCCTGTTACACCTATCAAAGATACAAAATTTATTTATTTTAAATAGAAATGATCTCTTATTTGAAACAGAAGATGGAAAAAATGTTTGACAGCTGCACAGTCAGCATATTACTCTGCTGTCATGACTGCATTAAATAACCTAACCTAATGGACGGATATAAATGAAACAATGTTATTACTCTACTCGAGTTTATTAGCACTACTCGAGTTTCGAGAGAAATAATAACTCTCATCGACAGGCGAAGTATTAAAACTAGTATAATAGTGAAACTCGAGTAGTGCTAATAAACTCAAGTAGAGTTATAACATTGTTTCATTTATATCCATCCATTATGATGAAACTACAAAGGTAACACCGATTTTATTAATAACCTAACCTAACTTTTGTATGTTGAATTATGTTATTTAAATTATTTAATATTCCCAGTTTAGATTGATATTAATTGTTTCATATTTGTATTGTTATTGTATTGTACAGATGAACGTCTCCTAAATACTGTATTAGAAAATTAAAAAATGCAACATATCTTGAAAAATTTCAGTCGTCAGGAAACTAAATATTAATCTTATTTTGTGCGCAATTGCTGCGTGTACACTCGTCACAGTGTGCAGTTGTCAAAAAATAATCACCACCGAGACTCGTACACTAGAACCATCTGTTGCAGTACGAGAGTTTTAATTAATTATGCATAATACACAAAGTTGCCAAATTTTATCTACATTAGATAGATAGAAAAATGCACATCTCACTTAGTGAAAATATCGGTGTCTATATTTATTTTTTCTGCGTATCTTTCTAAGTGATTTGTATAATTTGTTTTAGCATTAGTTTAGACCCAAAACTAATTAATATTATACCTTCTCGGTAATTATTCGCGTCTCGGCCGCTTTCGCAACTAAATAAAATTGACCAAGAAGTGCAGCGATCGTGTGAAAGTGTGCAAAAAATACCTTGGAGTGTTTGGGAGACGAGATGTGATTGGAGAAGGCAGATGAGAGAGCGGCGATCTTTGATGGGTCCAAATTTTCAGCTGTAATTAAAACAAAAAAAAAATCAATTTTAATCATTATATTACTGTAACTATTCCAAATATGCGTATATAAAAAAGCAAATCTGTAAATGTAAGGTTTCAGAACAACTGTACAACGAACAAATTACAAATCTTAACCTAGAGCAGTGACGACGAACCTGTGACCCGCGTGTCAGACACTGACCCACGCGCTGATTTATATAAACTTATTTTTTATGATATAAAAAGAGAGGACAATTAAAAATATTTGAAAAAATAAAGTATATATATCTAATGTCGAATTTATAAAAAAATATTTCCAAGTGGACATTGGCTAGCTGATTTTCTATTGTATCACTGCCACCTGTCTATTGTATATGACGTACATGGTCGTAAAACGTTGTTTCGTCCTTTTGTCACGAAGTGTGTATGACTCACGATGGAAAAAAAACAAATAATAAATGAGCAATTAATTAATTGACGTCAAATGAAATACTATGGCGAGGGGGGGGGGGGTTGACACGCCAGCAAACTTAAGATAGATTTTCTGAAATTCTGACACGCCGAGCCCCAAAAGGTTTGCCATCACTGGTCTAGAGGCATTGTAAGTATTTTATTATACTGTCCTTAACCATCCTTGCGATGCCTTATATTCTTTAAACTGGGGCGATGGCACAGGGATTTTTTACTGCACCTCAAACTTTATAACATCATTTTTAGTCTGTAACTAATTATTGAAATTTACAATATTATCTCTGAGCGATCGCCCCTTTCAAGCTCTCTTTATTTCATATGTTATATTCATGATAAATATGCCCTAGGTAACTTTTATCCTGTGCGGCACGACGGATAATATATGAAGATTCTAAATTCTTTCACATAACATCACCTTTGCACGAGCTACATTGACTCCGGCTCCCTGAAAGGGTTGAATTTAAAATGTGCCGGTTTGATGTACAAGGCCACACGGCGCCTCTGTATCTTCAAGAGCTTCGTATGCCAGACGTCAAATTCTCAGATCAGACTCTACTTCAGCCGCGGGAAGGGTTGTAGAACCGACCAGTAGTTAAGGGTATTTGCGGTGGCAGACCCAAAAGCGAGGAACTCTTCGCCTACGTTCAATTTTTTTAATTTGAAGATAACGTAGGACTATAAAGCGAGCGCCCTTGAGGTGAAATTTTTTACGAAAATGGCGCTATAAAAATTCATTTTTAGCAGATTCTAGAATGAATGCACTAATTGTGAAGAGACTTTAGAAGGGTCGCTCGGGTAATTTTGTCAAATGGAACAAATGAATGAGTAGAAGACGATAAGAATGATAAACCATGCGAGGGTTGATGGCATCAGAAATAAATGCCGTTCAGTTAAACAATTTAATTCAAGTTAAACAAGAAGAAATGCAACAATTGTCAGTGTTGCAAAATAAAGCTATGAGAATAATACTCAGAAAAAATAGATATACTCGGATCAGTGCAATGCTGAAAGATCTGAATACGATGACCTTGAAGCAGAAAATATATTTTAATACAACAGTATTTATTTACTAAATCAACAATAAGAAAATATCGATAGAATTGATGCAAATCAACATGAGCACGAGCATCGTACAAGGGGAAGGGATAGACCGAGGCTGCCATTCAGGAGGAAGGACAAATCTCAGAAATCGATCATGTACAGTGCGATGAAATCATTTAATGAAATGCCAGAAAACATAAGAAAGGAATAGAAATTGAATAGATTTAAAATGAAACTGATTAAATATATAAAATATAAGTTTCAGTAAAAGAAAAGACTTTAATCTTGTTTATAAAGGGTTTTTCAATAAAGGATGCTCAAACTTTCTTTCAACAGGGACAAGAAACTACGCCATATTTCTTCAATTTTTTTTTGAGGTTAACACTCGTACTTAGTTGGCAAATCATCATGGAGCAGTACACACCGGAGCAACGCTTGCAAATTATTCAAATCTACTACCAAAATTCGCGTTCGCTCACCGCAACTTTAAGAGCATTACGACCATTTTATCGTCGTCATCACTTGCCTGCCACATCATATGCCTGCCACATTTATTAGAACACATCGCACACCTAGATCAAAACTAAGACAACTCAAAAAGCAATCTTTCAGTAGACAAAAAATACAGATCATGAAGAGTGCAACTGACTATCTGTCTGCCTGTCCCCGAGTAGATAAAGCACGACAGGAATTATACGCACATCCCCCCCAGGATAACCCGAGTTGAGTGAATTCAACTCGAGTTGTCTCTTTTCAGCAGCCGGTGACGACACCCGTTACGAAAACTTTCAACAATGTCGTCCGGCCGGTCACAGGTCATTTAATTGATCTATTTTATTTTTTAATATCATTATCATATTTTGTATATATAAATTACAATGTCAAGTATGTGTAAGTTATTTACTCATATATTTGCATGACAATTTTGTTTGTATTTTACGGGGTGATTCGGTGACATTAGACGGATCCAAGTTATTAATAATAACTGTTGTTATAAAAAAAAAATTCTTTATTCGTAAGAAGAAAAATCGCTCAACAAATAACTGCGTGGGTGTCTAAAGAATATGTTAGAATTTCGGCGGAGTTTTGTTTGACAATTTAAAATATAAATAGTCATGTTTTTGTATTAATTTAACAATTAAAATAATGATATTTCCCGACATAAAGTAATTTAAAAAATAATAACAGTTAATTTTTTAAATAAGACTTCTTGGAATTGTTTCATTCTCGTTTGTTCTCAGATTCTCTCAACCCGTGATGACGTGGAAAGAAATGAAACACAAAAGATGTTCAATATCGGTACATTACGGCAACACGACACAATCGAGAATAACTTCCCACCTGCGGAATACCCTGTTTTTATTCAGATACATAACAATACATACAGTCATATTTGCAAGTACCTGCTCAGCGACAGGCAGCCGCTGTGACGTTTCACAAAGAATAATAGTCTTTGTTTTCCTGAAATCTATCCCACACCGATGAGTACACCTTTAAATTACTGACACGTGTCTTATCGTATCAATTATATGGCGCCTCTGGTGCGACCTGGCAATTCTGTGCGATACACGAATATTTAAACACCAGCGAAAACAGAAAATGAACTGTAGATTCAACTCACCACTGTCGTGCAGCTGCGTCCACTGCTCCTCGTCAGGCGGCGTGCTCGATGCATCGTCAGAGTCCGTCAGAGGCAACTAGAAATGACAAACAAATGTACTCGATATATTTAATACTTAATTCATTTGTGATATTTTATCAATATTTGTTAAAATTACCGTCAAACCGATTCAAAATAAATCCTTTGTTATATTTTGAAATGAGCATATTTGAAAAAATATGGATTGAATAAACTTCACGCGTTCACCGCGTCGCATTCAACGTAAATCCAATTTGCACGTTGATGATAATTTATATTGTTTTAACTGATTGTCACAAATCAACGCTACAACTCTTCCATCCTGATGTACGGCGTCCTTTGTCTCTGCTACCTTTACAATATTCTCCTCATTGGCAAGTTCCACATGTTCAAACCGTCTCAGCAATTCCTTCTTCAATCTACCATTCATAGTCATTTTCACCACATCCAAGTTACTTTTCCTTCATTTCCATACACCAGTGTTGGCCACCAAAACTACATTAAATACTTTGTTACTAGTTTCAGATAACAAGTTTGTATTTAACGATGACCGCAAACAGATCGCATGATCATGGAACTGCAGCTAATTGCAGATAATCAATCACCATAATTTCTTTTCGACATTTCTTATTCGTATTCGAAGTTCAACCAGGTCAGTGCGTCGTTTCGGTGACGTTCCATCCCCCCCTCAGATCACCAATTTTACCACAGTTGACAATTCATTCAGTACGCAATAGTTATATTAATAAAATAATGACAACAAAACTGACGACATTGTTAATCAAAATAAAAAAAATGCAAATCAACACGAGCACGGAAGCGGCGCACGTCGGGGGAAGGTTTGTCGAAACTGTCGGGGCAAGGAACGACAATTTTAATCTGTCACAAATCAGTGTAATCAACGTTATAATTATGGGGGTTTTTTTTAAAATAACTTTAGTGCTGCGAGTGGTCGTACCCCTAGTCCCGTTTGTGTTGAGTGCGGGGCCATCAATCGTGAGTATGTATTTATTTTGAATTCCATCAATTGTCAATATGCAATACAATTATCTCGTGTGTTTAGAGACGTGACGATGTCACTGCCGGTGTGCGTACCTCTGTTCACCCTCCCAACACTTACATTACGACGTATTCGTATGATTCATTTTCTGTGTGACAAAAATAAAACGTCCATTTGACTTATTTAGATTTGCCATCTTACTATAGACATTATAATGACATTTTTAAACAAAAATTACAATATTTCAAATACTAATTAAATGTATTAATCATAAAGAAGATATTACCATACATACAAAATCAAATTTTATCAAAAAATATTGTTGTCGCGCTACCGGGATTCGAACCTGGATCTCTTTTCCAATCCGGGGAAGGTGCATCACAGTGACAATATTTTTATTGACAAATTTTTTCAATAAAAATTGATTTTACATGTATATCTTTACCATTAATATATTTAATTAGTATTTAAAATATCACCAGTGTCTGTTATGAATAATTACAACTTCACAATAAGAATGTGTTCTCCTCAATAATACAATATTTCAATGAATAATGTAGTCTCCATTATTGATCGGGACTTCGTCCCATCTTTAAACCAATTTATCGACACTTTTTCTATAAAAAAAAAAAATCAATCAAATCAAAAAATTGAGAAATGCGATAAAATACAGCAAAACGGCGACACTGGCGTTTAAGAGCAGAAAAAGTTTTCTTGTCACAAAAAAAAAATAGCGGGAAAATAGTATTTAAGACTTGTATTAGAACGACCTAATATTTCATTTAAATTCTGGATCAGAATCAGAGTGGAGATGGTGTTTCCACAATAGACGCTTTCATCTAGGCACGAATCTTGTAATCACGGAGACAGTTGAGGAAAGGCAAGCAAAAGCACGGCCTCCGATAAAATGGGTTATCTTACTTACCATCACGCCGTTTCCCCGTGGGGGTAGGCAGAGAGGATAGAGCGCCACACTCTTCTGTCCTGACGCACAATTCTCGCCTCATCCACATTCATACATCTTGTCATACAAGCTCGCCGATTGTTGAGGCTTCTAACAGAATCATCCTCCATTATCTGGTTTACCTGGTCGGGGTTATCTGGTTCTCTTTAAATGGTGCCAGCAACATGACTCAAGACATAGATTCAAATTAGCATATTATATCTAATTGGTTCTTTTTTACGCTACCGGAGGACATTGAAAATATCCAGGATTGTGTCGCTGAGACGGTCGTCACGCAGAATGAATGAACGGAGAGAGAATGATAAGGAAAACATAATTAATATTTTCACATTTTTTTTTTACAAAAATACAGTTTTTTATTATTAATATCATAAATCATACATTAGACTTGACTTTTCTTAAAACTATTACTCAGATAAAACCTTTACGCTAATATAAAACTAATAAACTGAATGTTATTTGTCATAATTAAGAAAATACAAGCATTATAAGAAAGAGCGCGACAATTAAAAAATTTTCCGCGTACCGTAAAATTTCCGTAATATAGAAAATTACTGCGTATACGAAATATATTTTCTTACAATCTTAAAGTCGATATTACATGGACAAATCTGCACCAAAAATTAGTAAAATATTAAAAATAAATTTGCAGTACATATGATCAATTTTGGACATTTTTAAAAGACTTTTTATTTTAAATACTAAATTAATGTATTAATTATAAATATATACATATATTATATTATTATATATTACACTTTTTATTTCAAATCAAATCGACATAAATATTATTTAGTACAAAATTTTTGTTTTCGATATAAAAATTGATTTTAAATAGTGGCCGAAGCGTCAAAGTATGTAAGTAAATATAATAAATTATTTAAAATTGAAAATTGATAATATGTACTGCTAATTAATTTTTAACATTTTGCTAATTTGGCTCAATGCCGATTTGTCTTCATAATCTTTACTTCAAAATTATAAGATAAAATATTTCGTATATTTAAGAATTTTTTACATTAAGACAATTTTGTGGCACGCGGAAAACAAATTTAATGGTTGCGGTCTTTCTTATAATGCTTGTATTTTCTTAATTATGGCAAATAACATTAATTATTAAGGAGAACACATTCTTATAATGAAGTTGTAATTATTCAGAACAGACGCTCTGTGATGTTTTAAATACTAATTTAATGTATTAATAATAAATATATACATATAAAATCAATTTTGTCGAAAAATATTGTTATAATGGAACGATAGGTGTATTAATTTGAAAAAGTGTAACATATAGGATCAAAAATTTGTCATGAAAAATATTGACGCTATAACACAATTGGTGGTGTACTTCCACGAATTGGAAATAGAGATCCAGGTTCGAATCCCGGTAGCGTAAAAACAATATTTTTCAACAAAATTGTTTTTTATGTAATTAATACATTAAATCAGTATTTAAATAACATTCAGTTTATTAGTTTTACATTAGTGTAAAGATCATATCTAAGTAATAGTTTTTAAAAAAGTCTAATATAGTGCGTAATAAAAATTCAAATTTTCGTAAAAAAAAAAATGCTCTATTTTTGAAAATGCACCCTTAAGAGCAACAGCGACATAAGAAAGACACGGAGGTGATTAGATCAACCAAATTAAAATCTTCAACAACCGAAGATGTATTAAGACCCGGTAGTGTAATCAGTGGTATATTTTTACAACGCTAAAATAAGTTACTTTAGTAAAAATAAATTGCGAAAACAGATTGTTTGATGGTAAAAATTATTTACTCATTGAAAATACATTAGATAGTTAATTAATTTTACCATCCAATATCGGGTGGTAAAAATAGCAGACTCTTTACAGCCGTTTCATAAATCGTCAGACACATTAATTCTTTGAAAATTGTTTGGTCATATGGAACGGTTGAATGAGAGAATGATATATAACACGAGTGTTGATGGCACCAGAAGTAGAGGACTTTTGCAGAAACTTGGCACGACTAGGTAACCTCAATAATCGGCGAGCTTGTATGAGATGATGTACGAATGTGGATGAAACAAGAATTGTGTCAGGACAGAAAGCGTGGCGATCTATTCTCTCTGCCTACCCCCGCGGAGAAACGGCGTGTCCGATGACGATCTCGCTGTTTAATTTAAATTACTAAAGGTTTTTCACAATAGATAAAATACTGTATTGCCGATAGTAAATATTTCAAATAAATTAATTTTGGTAATATTTGCATGGTACATAGTCACATTATTAGGCAGGATTGACTTTGACAGTAGTAAATTTGATATACGAACGACCCGCAAACGTTTTTAGCACGGGCGATGTTAAAATTTACTAATGATCACACAACTGGCCCAAGAGCGGCGCGCCAAGACGGAAGAGTGTGGCGCTCTATCCTCTCTGCCTACGATATGATAAGTTGGTTAATTAGTGTCTCCTGGGTGGTGAAAGTAAAACTGCAGTAAAAAATATAAAAAATACCAAATGTATCCTGGATTAGTTAATCCTACAAGCCTAATTGTAGGGAAAGATTCAAGAGAGGCGCGGTGTAGAAAGGAGACAACCACCGAACTTCTTCAGAGTTGCTATCTCTAAAGCCCAAATAGCATGACGATTTCTTCTTCATGATTCAGCAAGGATTTGCTGAGTGTGGGTTTTCCGCTCGCATTATTTTTGGTTTATCGTACGATAGCGACACCGGTGAGAACTGGTGTTGATTTTTTCTTTTTCTGTCGCAATGTTTATATCTGAACAATGTGTTTTTTAGAAATAATCACTCATGTGAAATGGCTCTTAATATATCATTGCAGTTTTTCTGGATTTTAAAAGAGCTTTTTAAACCACCAGCAGAGATGTAATAATAAAAAAGTTTAGAAACTTGGTGTAAGGGGGTAATAGACACCAAACCATTAAAGTAATATCTGATCTCCTCCTTATTTCATTAGGAGTACCACAAGAGTCAGATCTTGGACCTATCCTTTTCATTATCTATATAAACGACATTGTAAAAATGCTAAAATTATTTGCAGATGACGCACTCTGATATATATTGCGGAAGACAGTTACGCAAATACGACTTAAACACTTATCATTCATAACTTATATTCACACAGTCTCAGAGAATGTGCTCTGGCGTCTGCCTCACCTCCACGAAAGGGAGAAAGGTTCAAGTCCATCTGCCTTGCGTCTCAGTGTCCCACCCTTCTAGCCACTTTCTAATATCCGATAGTAAAAGTGCGAATCAATGGTTAAATATGGCGGACACTCCACAGCTGTTCCAAAGATATTTATTGCTGCGGTATTTAGTTTTTGGTAAACGAAGAAGAAATGCAACAATTGTCAGTGCTGCAAAATAAACCCATTCAGACATTGTAAAAATGGTAAAACATTGCAAAATAAGATTATTCATATATATCACGGAAGACAATTACGTAACTATACAGAAGGAATTAAACTATGACTTAAACGATATAGCAATATGGCTGAAGAAAAATAAACTAAAAGTAAACGTAAACAAAACTAAATTCATGAACATTGGAAATAAAATAATACCAATCCCATCAAAATTATCATAGATGGTGGAAGTGACTGAAATCAAATATTTACGAGTCATAATAGATACAAAATTGAATTTATCGCAAAATACAAGATACGTGACTGATAAGATTGCTTAGAAAATCTCTCTTCTAGGAAGGATCAGAATAGTATTCAACTCTGTTATTATTCCTCACATCAACTGCTGCAGCAGCAATTTGTTTTTGGCTAATGAAGAGGAAATGCAACAATTGTCTGTGTTGCAAAATAAAGCTTTGAGAATAATAGATATACTCGAATCAGTGCAATGTTGAAAGATCTGAATATGATGACCTTTAAGCAGAAGATATATATTTATAAAATCGATGCAAAATTGAAAAATTGATGCAAATCAACATGAGCACGAGCATTGTACAAGGGGAAGGGATAGACTGATACTGCCATTCAGGAAGAAGGACAAATCTCAGAAATTGATGATGTATAGTGCGATGATGATTTTTATTGAAATGCTACAAAACATAAGAAAGGAGGAGAAATTGAATAGATTTAAAATGAAACTGACCAAATATGTAAAAGATAAGTTTTAGTAAATGAAAAGACTTTAATCTTGTTTATATTAGAACATATCGCACGCCTAGATCAAAACTAAGACAACTCGAAAAGTAATTTTTCAGTAGGCAAAAAACATTTTTCTCCATTTTTTGTTACTACAGTTATGAAACTAAATAACGTTCAGGTCATAAATGTATCTTAAAATGACATTATTCGAGAACTGATGAGAGTATTTGAATAACTAAAAATTCTTTTTTTTTTTTAGTTGTTTTGATCTAGATGTGCGATATGTAGGAGTGCTTATGTATACACTATGTTAAGAATTAAATAAATAAATAAATATCTGAAGGAAATTTGTTTTAATAAAATCTGAAATTAGATTCAAAACATTATCCTTTGAGACGTTTTGTTATTCATTCCTCCTACTACATTCACTGATGATCCGGAGAGTAGGGGGTATATTTATATAATATTTCATTTATCATGAAAAATGGCTGACTACAGCACCTGTCTGCTTCTCAATATCCCCTGTTCTCCACTTTAAGAATCTGGACACAATCAAACAAAGGAGGTGAGATTTGAGGGAGAGCATCCTCGCGGAAGATGACACAAAAGTGTGACAACAAATCGAAAATCTCAAAATCGAAAAATAAAATGACGATTTTAAAACTGACACTGATCGAACAATGTACGAATAATCCGAGTTTAAGATGTACAAATACCTCCATTGGAACGCAGACCATCAGACTGAGTCAAAATTGATGTCGTTAATGTTTAAATATCCGAATCCTGTCCGACGATGTGTTAACTGTTTTATAATTTGTTTTGTTTTGGTACGCGGTGAGTCAATGACATTTCCGAGCTTCCCCTCGAGATTCCGCACAGATTTCATTGAGAACGTCCACGGATAACGAATAAAATCGATTAAATTCAGTTGTCACGAATGTCTGGGAAAATCCGAGCCAGTTTCGCAAGAAATTCTGATGACAGATCAAAAACTTAGCCGCCCGCAGGAAGCCATCTTGTCCCCGATTTCGAGCTGAGAAAAATGTTGTTTTTAAATATTTCTTGACTCACTTCTACCATGGGAAATCCGGTGAAGGTCCTCCGGTGCCGCTCGGCGTCCGCGAGCGAGGCGAGTATGCTCAGCTCGCCGCCGAGCCCCGTCAGCTCCGTGCCTATCAGGCCGACGCGCTCGACGTCGCCGAGGTCCTCCCGGAAGATGTCCCCCATCTCCGCGGAGTAGGCGGAGGCGACCCGGCTCCCGTCCGCTCTGGCCTGGCGCCCCTCCAGGTCCGCGGCGGCCCTCTCGCCTGCATCAGAGGGGTTCGCCGCGGGATTCGTTTCTCTCGCCTTGCTGGTGCACTTTTCGTCGGAATACATCATCCATAGGACGCACAATCTGAGCCCTCCAATATTCACAACCTGTCAACGTTCAACTTCTCCGGTCAAAATGTCTACAATTCAGCGAAAAGTTGCGCAAAATACATTTTTTCCCGAGCATCGGGTTGTTTGACAATTCCAATATGGCGACGCTATTTTGCTGAGCTTTCGGGCCGGCCGATAGGTGGAAACTGGATCCCCGGTAGAATCCCAAACCTCATCAACTGTTCCCTGTATTTAACGTTCCAATACTCAAAAGGGCACAATCTTCAATTTTCGATTGAACATTTTAATTAATATCTCGCGACTAAATTGTTTTATAGCAATGAAACTTAAAATATTAAACAGCAAACAAGTAGAATAATTTTTGCTAATATTTTGATTCATATAAATTAAGTATTTATGTGTTTTACAAAGAGGAAATGATTTTAAACATTATGTAATATGTTAATATTCTAACTTGGAAAATAGATTTATTCAGCGCGTTCCCATGTAAAATTTTTCACAAAAGTTGTGTTAAAATAGAACTTGGGAAATCTCCTAACAATTTAATATACTCTTGAGTTTAATTTTCTTCTTCATTGGTACCAAAATTACCAGTAGGGGTCTTCAAAACTTTTTTGAAAAAAAAAATTCCGCAACCCATTTTAAGCAAGTGCGCTATTATCTTGTTATTCTCCCAATCGACTGTGGTATCAAGTACGACTTTCTAAACTGCCATGAAAACCTACGAACATTGTTATTTTATTTATAATTTATAAACCAGAGATAAACGTGTTTACGCAGAGGTAGTAAGCTACATGTGTCTGAAACAATGTAACGTGAATTTTTTTACTTCTGTTACTAACCTAACCTATCTGAACTTAAAGTCACGCGCTAATGTGGGTGCGTTCAAACGTCAAATTATACTTGGAACCTTTTTTAAGTACCAGTAAGATGATCAGATAAAATAATCAAAAATGTATATATATATCTCTATGGAAACCTCTAGACACAGATCAAATTGATATCTTGTTAATATTATTATAATGGATAACGAAATCTGTTAATTTAGCACTTGTAAATCCTCAGTAAATTGAATTACTCAAATAGTTAAAAAATATATTATTTAAAAACATGATAATAATTGATATTGAAGAAGTAAAACTGATTGAATAATTTAGGACAAAATTATTACATTTCTTCTTACATTCAAGAACAAGATTTAAACTGTAATCGGTATAATCGAACACGACTTTAAATTTGCTATAGTGACATCTAGCGACGAGTTGATCAAGCGTTTGATAATTATAAAAGCGAAGCTAAATTTGATTTGAAACTCGCGTGTATGATGATGACATCTGTTGCTGAAGATGAATAATTAATTAGAAAGCTTTCTAATTACTTGACAGCTGTGTGTGTCGTATACATATCCGAAGTCCTAGTGTTATATTCCGGCTACTTACCTTCTTGTACTTCATACGGTTTATCAAATTAGATGCAATATATAATAGTTAAGTTCATATCTACATAAATATCATTTTTACTTTGTCGGGCCAACGAACTCGGTTACTTAAAAGCTCACTTAAGATAAGGGTCGGTGTTTAGGTTAACCAGTAGGTTCTACCCTTAATAAAAAAATGTTTTTATAAACTAAGAACAAAGGATTGTAAGTAATAAAAGGCCCGAAGTGTTCTGGGTGTTCATTATTTTCTCTTGCATTGTGTACAAATGATGTACTTCTCCTTTTAATTCGGCACGTCATCAGCTAGTCACATACTGGCGAATTTTTTGACAGATCTGACCTGTCGGACAGGGGTCTATTGTTGCCCAATCGACTCGGTCGAAGTTGTTAACTTGTTGGAATGTTTCAAGTCTGATATGCCTCAGCTCGAAATGACGCGAAGTTATCACATCCATGGCTTAGTGGTTTTAAAATATTGCTGTATTAAAATGGAGTATAAATGTAATCAGTGGCGTGCAGTAGGTATGGATTTAAGTTATGCTGTTACCAATGATATTATACAATCATACGTAATACAATTTTTATACGACCCTACCATGTATTTATCTATAATTTTAGAGTACTATTAATAGTGTTTTTAAAGTTTAAGTTTTATCGTAAAATAATACTTTCTTACCCATATAAAAAAATGTATGGACGTTTTCAAGAACGCTTTCTATGACCGAACATGATTCATTTATTGTTTGAAAATCCTTCACGCAATAACTAAAGGAAATAATTATTTTTATTAAAGGTTAACGTGGGAAATAGTTTTGCCAAATTAAAAACAAATTCATGCACCAAATGCAACACGTTATAAACGGTAAGATAGTAAAATTCGCGAATTAGTAAAAGAGGAAGTAGACACTTAAATGATTTCCACGCAGTTGTAACCCTTTCTAATGTTATTCTGTTAAAAAAAAAACGGTATAAGTAACGATTCCATACAGAACGGATCAACCGGAAGGAATTTTCAATTCAGTTAAGTCATTTATATGATTTGAGTAATTCACTAGCTTAAAGACAGAGCAGAGTAATGTGAATAGCTCGATGCGGCGAATACGCTAGAGCGCCACGGGTACGGCGGTGAGTCGTCCTAGTAGTTTTTAAAACTAAGCAATTAAAATCTCTATTGGTACACGATGGCGCTAATTGTAAAGTAATGTTTCCGTGTATATTAATCTAATTATTTAAATTATATTATTAATAATGCACACATTTTTGCTTGTATTCTCTGCACGCCCTGAGTATAATGAGTGTGTATTCTGTACTCCTGTACATTAATCGTAAATGAGTACTTACTCCTTGGAACGTTGACCATAAAGCTTATTTATTTCATTTTGTATTTAATGTCGAATAAAATATTTATACCATCTTCATGTGTGTGATGTTATATTGATGGCAAATTTAGAGGTCTATTTTTACAGTTGCAAGTCTTCCACGCTGGAGACCAACTCGTGAAGACGACTGCTGACCGCTGACTTATAACCCTGGCTATTCTTCTACAACAAAACGTTGTTTATTTAAACAAATATACAAAGATACCAAAAAAAGGATGTTATAGCCCATCCTCTGTTATAGGATCCTCGCTGGGAACTTTCATTCTATATAGCCATCGTTCTATGTAGCTATAAAGCACGAGCATGCTATGATCAACTGATCGCGGTTCATGGCCGAAGACGTTGACAGAGTTGACGGTAGGTTGCCTAGACTTGTTGGTATGTCTCTTGACTACGCCCCACTCTTAGTAGTCCAGAGAGTTTAGCTCGGAACTGTCAGGAGGCCAAAAGTCCTTCGACCAAAACATGTCAACGTCGTCAGAGAGCCAATTTTGCACTGAATGACTCGTGTGAGCAGGTGCTCCATCTTGTTGATAGATATACAGTCTCACAGAGGCTCTACCACTATTCTCAGGACCTCTAAATAAACCTTCTTCGTGACCGTTTCGCTCGCCTGAAAGAGATGCGGCGGCATGACATCACCCTCGAGTTAATTGTGGGTAGAATTGGTGAACTGTTTCATTATGTAAAGTAAAGTGATCAATTGAGCCAGCCAAAGACAGGTCGTACGCCCTGTAATACTTCCCATATATATAATATAATATAAATAGCTTCGTCTCTATTCTATATTATAAAAGCGTCTATATTAGTAAGTCTTTAGTGTACACCTCGTAATGTGAAGGTCCAAGAAATAGACTGTAATAATTAATCTTTTATTACAATAAGCTACAATTTAGTACAAGGTATATCACTAGTATAGGTTAAACTATTGAGCCGATGAACCGCAGATAAAAGAGACACGCGCACTCCTGCGCGTCGTCTTTATAGCCACATATACCCGCACCGGCGGTGCGGCACACATACACACACACACCATCCTCCCATTTCAAGGACATCACAATGAGATATCTATAAATTATTTAATAACAATGTCTTTGTAGGTAAAAATTCAATAGTTACGTGTTCTTGGACATATACTAATATTGTTAATATATATATTTAATTGTTTCATAGGGTGGGTGAAGTATCTACACCAGACTTAGACGCAAAGTCTACGGACTTAGCAGCTTCTATCCTGAACCGAGGTCAGCGCGACCTGGAAGGGTTGGAGACCTTTCTTTTTTAAAGAGATAGCTGGAGGAAGGGAGATTCACCATTTCCCGGAACTGGTTTAGAAGCTAGGGCTTCCTTGTCGGTCGTACTCATCAAAGCTAATAAAAATACGCGACTCTAATTCAATTACATATTTAAGCATAAGCAAAACGAAAAAGGAGAAGAAGTTCAATGTAGTTATTAGCAATTAAGATTTAAAATTTAGACCCTTAAGTGCTGTATAATATAAATCCATAGAACATAGTTTTACATACAGATGGAAAATTAAGGTGCAGTATTTCGAGGCAGACACTCAGGGATACATTCACCAAAAAACACTCCCAAAAGAGGGACAGTGAACATGGATTGAGTCACACTTACACGGACAGACTAACGGAGTTGCAAAACACGAGGCGTGGAGAGTGCGAGGTAGGCGCGTAGGTGGAGCCGAGCCTGTCCAAGGTACGGTCCACCTCCCTCCCTGTTTGCACACTGCACGTCGCTCCCTCATGACCGAAGACCGTCATCCTCACGAACTTCCGCCCTTGACTGCGTTCCTCCCAGAGCAGTCACCAGAAAAGTGCGTGGCGCGGTTTCACACGCAGTACGACAAATTCGAATGGAAGCCGACGGTCGACAATCGTGCTGGAAAGGTGACGCTTCGATCCGTTAAATACACTCCCACCTACCTAACCTAACCTAACTACCCACCTAAGGAGCTCCAACGAGTCACCCATACCCGAATGTGCCGTTTTGAAACCGCCGTCACTCGAGGTGCGGTGCGGCCCACAAATTCAGCGGATGTTCTAAGAGGGCATCAAACGAATTTGAACTATCAAAATAACGCCCGATGCACGAAAATAATATAAATATTTTATTCGTATACAAAAATTAATTTTACAGGTTATCGTATAAAACTCCTCACGACATATCTGGAATATTCGGGTATATATGCTCGTGCAGATACGACGATGCCGTGTCCTCGACTCCCGGCGTCCGGCTCGTTTATTTCTATTTCCCGGTAGTGTCATAAGCTCCGGCACTTTGAGATGGGGTGGAGCCCTCGCGCTGTTTTGCCAACAATGATCATTGTGTTGTTCGCCGACCGTGGCCAATGTGGTGAGAATATTTGTCAATTTAGTTACATTTGGTAAATATATACGAATTAAATATGTTAATTAGAAAGATATTCATATAAAATTAATTTTATAGAAAAATATTGTTGTCGCGCCACCGGGACTCGAACCTGGATCTTTTTCCTAATCGGGGAAGGTGCATTATCTAATTATGCTACAGCGACAATATTTTTAGCGACTAATTTTCGAACCCATATGTTACCTTTTTGATATTTGATATTAAAGAGATCCAGGTTCGAATCCCGGTGGCGCAACAACAATATTTTTGGATAAAATTGATTTTATATGTATATCTTTCTAATTAATATATTTAATTAGTATTTAAAATATCACAGAGCGTCTGTTCTGAATAATTACAACTTCACAATAAGAATGTGTTCTCCTAATAATATATATTAATTGAACTTTATTTTGATTTTAACAGAAATATATCATATTTACATCTTTTCACGTATTTAAATACATTGCCCAACTAGGCTAGCCTGTTTTTGGGCAAATTATATATATATATATATATATATATATATATAATATTTTATAAAACCAAAACTCATCGAAGGCAAAACACAGTAAGATCGAATGCATACATAGCATATATTATTATAATTCGAAAGATATATCAATTTTATCGAAAAATATTCTTGTTGCGCCACCGGGATTCGAACCTGGATCTTTTTCCAATCCGAAGGAAGCAATCTTCCTTATCGATTTATGCAGATTGCGCATAATTTCACATCGCACTTGAGCCACATGTTCTGGCTTCTCTGCTGACGTCGGAGGTCCCGGAGGAGTTTGGTCAATGATTGTCCAATATTACTGTTGCTACCGGGATTCGAACCTGGATCTCTTTCCAATATGGGGAAGGTGCATTATATATAAATTGTATTAAAGTGACCAAAACTTAATAAAAATTAATCATATTTTTTATTTATTATCTCTGTTTTATTAACCACTGAATAGAGTTTAAATCCATCTACCGGTTTCCTTCTTCTTCAGGATGTCAATACTAACTAAAAACATTTATTATTGTTTCTTTACCAGAATCTATTTTTAAAAAATAAATCTAGTACCTAACTCAAATCGTTACTTAGTACAAATTGAGTCGAATAATTTTAGAATGGGACTCGTAGTTCAATTCAGTTGGTTGTTTATAATATTTAGATTAGTTTTCCACGCTTAATTTATCTCCAACCATTCTAAATTATTTAATTTGTGACCTTCACCGTTTATATGCAAAATTGACAATCCCAATTTTTTATCAAAACCGTGACCATTTTCTATCAAATGATTAGCGAATTCTGAAAACCCACTATTTTTCAAACATAATTTTGCCGTCTGCTATCGGTTTACTCAAAGGTATTAGAGATACTCTGAAAACAAAGTAGATGGCTTTTAAAAGATGTATTAATTTGAAAAAGTGTAACATATAGGTTAGAAAATTTGCCGTCCATGCACTGTGTGCTGTGGTTACGAAAATTGATTTTATATGTATATCTTTCTAATTAATACAATATGTTCTGAATCATTCCATCTTCACAATAATAATAAAGTTGTATCAATGTGTCCAAAATTTAATAAAAATGAATTGATAATTCTGGCGTCTGCTATCAGATTACTCAAAGGTATTTGAGATTCTGTAAAAATAAGGTAGATGGCTCTTTCAAATAATGGAACAATTAAATGTATTCATATCAAAAGGTTCGAAAATTTGTCGCTAAAAATATTGTCACTGTAGCATAGTTTTGGCTACTTTAACACAGACTTTAGTCTAGCAAAGTAGCCAGGACAACGCTGTATATATCAGAGGTGAAGTCTACTCCATCCCACACATTAAACTATGTATTATGTATCCACCTCTGTTACTACAAAAATATGGATGTCAAAATATATATAAATAAATAAATAAATAGTTAGATAATGCACCTTCCCCGGTTTGGAAAGAGATCCAGGTTCGTATCCCGGTGGCGTAATAACAATATTTTTCGGTAAAATTGATGTTATATGTATATCTTTCTTATTAATATATTTAAAATATCACAGAGCTGTGTTCTGAATAATTACAACTTCACAATAAGAATGTGTTCTTTTTTATAATCAAATAATTATGTTTCCAGGAGTGCTGAACTCGCAGCCACCAGCTCCCGGATATCCTGGAAAAGTCCCGTCGGTACGTGTACTCCAGGGTGAGTACATCGGCTTCTTGGTTTTATTTAAAAAAGTAAAAATAAATGCCCGTGTGAAAGTTTACCGCCTCCACCATCAACACGATCAGAGAGTTTTAAAACAATGCCTGGAGTACAGCTAGACATTACGGCAGGACGGAGCTCCGTCTGACACGGCCAGAAATACAATCAACTTTCATCTCGCCAATTAGGTAATTTAATATTCTTTTGTAGCCTTTAAAAGTTCTCGGGCGTAATTTCTCCCCATTTCGTGGGGCCTGAACTGCACTTTCGTGAAAAATATGCAATTCGGTGCTAGAAATAAATGGAATCTTTGTGCACAAGTTGTGTTTAGTCTCGGCACGAGATAGTGACAGTTAGCCCGTGTCCTTGTTTAAGTGAGTTTGGCGGATGTCTAGGAAGCATGTCATTCTTTGAAGAGTTCATTTGGATCAGAGCAAGAGGGTCTTACGAATAATTATCAATATCACGTTATTATATCATTTGGGTAGATGTTTTGTGGTGTTCCTGTAGTATAGTTTTTAGCGTTGCTTCTACCTGAGAACATCTTTAGATGGATATTGTAACCTTCCCCTATCTTTCTGTATGATAAAATCACGACGAACTGATTTCACGTCGGCAAAGAGTTTGAATAGCTTGTCGGTGTAGTGGTCAAGACGTTGGCCTAGTGATCTAGTGGTCGGGGGTTCGCGCCTCGTTCCACGACACCAGCAAGCTTGTCCTATTTTCATAACACAAGCATTTAGCTTGGTTAAATAAAAAAAGGTCGTGCAATATAACTTCTTAGCCAATTGTCGCACAACGAGTCCACCGATATTAGAAATTATTTTCTGAGAAATTTCCGACAAATTTGTTTTTTTTTTTGTACATTGTAGTAAATATAATTTTCCGAAAGGCTAGACTGAGACTGCCATTCAGGAAGAATGTCAAATCTCAGAAATTGATGATGTACAGTGCGAAAAAATTTTTTAATGAAATTGAATAGATTTAAAATGAAACTGACTAAATATGTAAAAGATTTTTTTATTTTTTATAATAGAGATGCGTACACGGAATGCTTGCGCTATGAAAATAGGACCAACTTGCCGGTGTCCTGGAACGAGGCGCGAACCCTCGACCGCTAGATAACTAGGCCAACGTCTTGACACTGCACCAACAAGCTACTCGTATAGATAAGTTAAGATAAGTTTTAGTAAAAGAAAATACTTTAATCTTGTACATATTAGAGAATATATATGAGTGCTTATGTATGCACTATGTTAAAAATTAAGTAAATATAATTAATTCCTTTTAAAATGAGCAATATTAACTTTGTGGTTAAAATTCATATTTTGTATTTATTAACTTTGTTTTATTAACCACTGAATTGAGTTTAAATACATCTACCGGTTTCGTTCTTCTTCAGGATGTCATGACTAACTATATTAAAAACATATATTATTGTTTCTTTACCAGAATCTATTTTAAAATAATAAATTGAGTACCTAACTCAAATTGTTAATTAATACAAATTTACTAATTAAATTTAGTTGGTTGTTTATAATATTTAGATTAGTTTTCCACGCTTCATTTATCTCCAACGATTCCAAATTATTTCATTTGTGACCAACGCCGTTCACCAATTTTTTATCAAAACCGTGACCATTTTCTATCAAATGATTAGAAAATTCTGAAAACTCACAATTGTTCAAACATCTCAAATGCTCCCTTACTCTTATATTAAGATTTTTCACCGTTTTCCCAATATAAAATGCAGCACTAAGTGTATAGACACCAGAATTGTTAAATTTATCATCTCTGTCTTTAGAATTGATGAGGAAATTTCCTATACTATTATTTGTATAAAATGCCGGTCTGATGTTTCGCGGTAGGTGTTCAGATATTTGATTCGAAAAGTTATTTATGTATAAAATCAATATTATCATCTGTGATTTATATAAAAATTGATTATTATATTCTTTATTTTATTTTTTTAAATAGATTCTGGTAAAGAAACAATAATATATGTTTTTAGTTAGTTATGACATCCTGAAGAAGAGAATGGTATTTTTGGAAACCGGTTGATGTATTTAAACTCAATTCAGTGGTTAATAAAACAAAGATAATAAATAAAAAATATAATCAATTAAATATGTTGGACTAACTAATATATTAATCCCTTTTATCAAAATAATTGCTTTACTTCTATACTTAAACGCGATAATGTACTCTATATTAATTTCTAGCGATTAATTTATTTAAAAATTTAGACTTAACACATAACTTATGAGCAAAATTAAAACTTAAAAAAAAAAAACTACATCTTACAGATGAATTTAATAATTTATTAGAGTTTAATGAACACAGTTTGACAGCACAAGTCACCATTTTGAATAATTGGACCACTTAAAAAGCGCAGTTTGTTGTAATGATGACAGCCAAGCGTCACCAGCGAAAGGCTCCGCTGAGGCTTCAAAGCACCGCATTTGTTTCGACTCTTGTACTATAATCTCGTTGGTTTTAATCTTTCGTTCTATTCAAGCCATACAATTGCTACCTGGTGAAATGAAAATTTCGCACGGCAGTCAGAAATGGACCATGGTTTAGAGCTGATCAAAGCATTTACCTAACTAAGCGTGCTGTTTCTTTGATTCTTCTTTGCGTTCCAGGATGACGAATTATTATTATGATAGATTAATTTTGCCTAAAGACGTCGGTTAAACGAAAGTACATAAACCTATGTACAATGTAGTATATTATATAGTATTATAGGGTCTTTCGATAGGGACTCTCAAAATTTGTTAGGTTGTAGCAGTCATGTTGTTAAAGTGACATCTGTCAATTTTATTGTCAATTATTTAGTAGTGTACGGCAAATCACCATGGAAGGTTATAATAGCGTTGAATAACGTGTGCAAATCATCAAATTTTATTACCAAAGTCACTGCTCCGTTCGAGAAACGTTCGAGGGCACGGTTATCTCGCGCGGCGGTGACGTGAACTGGCCACCGAGATAGTGCGATTTAAAGTCTTTAGACTTCTTCCTTTGGAGCTATCTTAAATCGCAAATCTTTTCGAATAAACCGCAGACAATTGAAGCCCAAACGCCATCCAGCAAATTAAGCCAGATTTATGCGACAAAGTCATTAAAAATTGGACCTCCCGAATGTGTGCCACCGAGCAAAGTCGCGGCTGATATTTGAATGACGTTAAATTCCACACTTAATATCGTAAAATATACTTTCAAATGAAAAAAATATTGAGTGGATATCTTACACACAACCTGTTTTATTTACATTTTAAAATCCTTTATCCGTCCTTATTGAAAGACATCATTGTAACAGCATAACCTAAGTCTATACCTACTGCACGCCACTGCATATGGGAATATAAAAATAATTAAAAACAAATACCACGTTTGAGTTTTACTCAAACGTGGCATTTAATGTGTTAATGTCATTAGGATTAAAGGATGTAATATTGCCGTGGTAGGCATCTAGTCTGAATGTGTCACGCTTCCTTAATTAATTAATTAATTAATTAATTTATGTATTAGACTTTATTGATATACATGTTTTTTTTTTGTAAATATAACACGATAAACATAAGATATTGCTATTAAAACTCGTAGTTTACTGTGTGGGATGGAATAGACTCCACCTCTGACATATACAGCATTGTCTAGACATAGACCGCAGTCTGTGTTAAAGTAGCCGTTTTTTTTCGTACTGTTGTGGTGTTATTTAATTCAAGAATGCTAAAGATTAGACAGGAATAAAAATAGATAATGATCTGGTAATTTCGTGAAGATTTACTTTATAACTATCCCGTTGTCAACATTATTTAGATGACATCTGCTACCACTGGAGGGTCGGAGTCTGGCCGTGGTGGCTGTCCCCGGAGCAGCTACCTTTGAGGAAGTCATACGAGAAGAAGTTCCTCTATTCCAACGGGGATCGTCTCTGCAACGGGGATATCGAAATATACTGTCGAGATTTCCAACAAGTCGTACTGAATCCGGAGAAGTGCAGGGAGCACTGTAAGTCCGCTTTATTAACTAAAATTTAGATGTCTCACTTGTTTGATCACTTTACGCAATGTAACGTTCACCAATTCTACCCCATGGGTGAGTGACTGCAGCACCTGTCAAATTTTTGGAAGATATATATTTGGGGATTAGGTCGGCGGTTAAATGATTGACGCAGAAGTATTATGAAATGAAGCCGGTCGGCGGCCGTTGCGGAGCGATGAAACAGGAGAGAGATCGTCGGTGAGGGATCGGGCCAGACCTGTAGCGGCAGCCGGAAGCGCTGTGTCGCTAGCATCGATGCCGGCTGAGATGGAGGTGAATTTGAAATCTGATCCCTACATGTATATATCTTTTTACCATGTAGACACTGTCGCCATCTATTATTCATTCTCCTGAATCGGCATAAGCGACATCTATGGCGGTTACCAAAAATAATCACTGAAATTCACGATTCCAGACGAGCTTTGCTGGTACGCCAAGTACGGATCCTGGAAACGCCAGGCGGCCAACCGGGAGGAGAGGGTCGCGCGCGACATTTTGGTAAAAACATCGCTGTACCGGAACGGGAGAAGAATCAGCCAATACGATGTTGAAAGACTTTGCCCAAACTATGCGCTGATGGATTGCAAGTCGTGCATCGTCTTGATTGGTACGTTTTCTTTATTTAATTTACCGATTCACGTAAACAAAACATCATCTTCATATCATTATAGTTTGATCACCGATCGCCGTCTCACGCGCGTGCGATCGCGACATATAGACAATGGCTCCTATCCCATTACCCCTGTTCCAAATTCAAAACACATTTTTGGCGCGTCTCGCCAATCGGCCGCGACCCGTGGTATTGACACCTTTCCACATCCAAATTCGCACCCATAACCTTTCCTTAATGCTAGTCTTGTTAGTGTGAAATGTGACCTTGACGTCAGCAGACGTCAACGTGACCGATATCTGTTCGATCGCGACATCGCGATAGCATTCGCGGTGTAGATTTGTCAGTTCTAGTGCACCGGCACTGTATTTGCGATGATCATGTAGTGTTATCGCCGTCTTCAATTGGGAGCGGAGATCTGCTCATCCGCGTGCCGTTCGTGTGATTCAGCGGCGATTGCGGAGGTGACGGAAGCGTCATATACAAGGTAAGGCCGAATCCTGGTTCCCCGAGATCGCTGGTCCTACCTCTTATCGACCCTTATCCATTATATCCAGGTTCCCTTATTTCCTTCCTTTCCCTCCCCTGTGGTGATTCCGATTTACGACCGAAAGGACGCGCGACTCTGAGATGCTAAGTAACGCGAATTGTAGAATTTAAGCATTATGTGTTGTACACTTCTACAACGGTTCCGGGAAAGGGTGGGTCATCCCCTTCTGGCGCCCTTTTATATGCATAGTTATGGAAGGGTTAACTGCATAAATCGCGTGTTTGTCAGCTACATCTTGATCCACTCCAATTCTTGTTGAAAAATATGAGAAAAAAAGGAAGGCAATTATTTTTTATCTCCTGGATGCTGATTGATTTGTTTATTCCTTCTCCACTACAAGAACAAGCGTTGCGGCGTGTATAATAACACTCGCGATGAAAGGATTATTGAGTATAAGCGGTACTTGAGGCAAAATTATTTTAGTGCGGTAGTGTATCCGTATATGGTTAAGAAAAAAATGTGCTACTTCGCCAGGTACGGACGCTGGAAGCGCGGTCGGGAGCCGCCCGCGGCGGAGCAGAGAAGATGTACTGAATAAGTGCCCGAAATACTTTGACAGGACGTACGAGAAATGCTACTGCCCGAATTACGTGGGACCGACAGGTCACGTGCCGAAACCATTCGCAACGCTCGCCCCGCGGGCAGAAAACGAGAAACACAAGCGGGAACGCGAACGTGAACTTGTCGACGAAAAATATTTACTCGATATATATACTGCAGACGAAAGCTACGACACATTTGAAGACGAAAATTAGGAAAAATGAATTACAAGATACAAGAAAGCTATGTACAGGAGAACACATTCTTATTGTGAAGTTGTAATTATTCAGAACAGACGCTCTGTCATATTTTAAATATTAATTGAATATTTTAATTGGAAAGATATATAATACATATTTGGGAGTATGCATTAATTCATGCGGTTTTCTAAGAGAGGGCGTTACTAGTATTATTTCGCGCCGTGTTCATCCGTGACTATATTCATTTGAAAGCTACTGTCATTGCGCGTCTTTTTCAGTATATGTCATTTGATTGAAGTGTAAACATTTTTTTCTATTCATTTGAACATGTCGAACTTTGTGCCAGAAAAAGTGTTTTTGCGGGGAGTTCTTCTTCATTACTTTAACATGAAGAAAAGTGCTACCGAAAGTCATCGTATTTTAGTAGAGGTTTATGGTAACCATGCTCTAGCTGAAAGAACGTGCCAGAAGTGGTTTGCACGGTTTAGAAGTGGCGATTTCAACTTAGAAGACAATGAACGACCCGGACATGAAATCGGGTCAGACGATCAAAAGGGACCTCTACCGAACACAATTAATTCGTTTGAAGAGAGCGATTGCGGAAAAACGACCAGAATATGCAACCAGACACGAATCCATAATTTTCCATCATGACAACGCTCGGCCACATGTTTCAAGACCGGTTCAAAACTATTTGGAGAACAGTGGGTGGGAAGTTCTACCTCACCCGCCTTATAGCCCAGACATAGCCCCTTCTGATTACTACTTGTTCAGATCAATGCAGAATGCCCTCACCGGAATACGCTTCACTTCAGAACAGGGTATCAAAAATTGGCTTGATTCGTTCTTCACCACCAAGCCGGAGAAGTTCTTTTGGGATGGAATCCACAAACTGCCAGAAAGATGGGCAGATGTTGTAGCTTCCGATGGACAATACTTTGATCATTGAGTGTATAACCATTTTTTCACAATAAAGCCTTAATTTTCGAAAAAAAAACGCATGAATTAATGCATACGCCTATTAAAATCAATTTTATCGACAAATATTGTTGTTGCGCCACCACCATTCGAACCTGGATCTCTTGCCTAACCGGGGAAGGTGCATTATCCAACTACGCTACAGCGACAATATTTTTAGTGACAAATTTTCGAACCTGTATGTTACCTTTTTGATATTAATACATTTAATCGTTCCATTATTTGAAAGAGCCATCTACCTTTTTTTTTTTCTGCTATCAGATTACTCAAATGTATTAGAGATTCTGTAAAAATAAGGTAGATGGCTCTTTCAAGTAATGGAACCATTGAATGTATTCATAGCAAAAGGTTCGAAAATTTGTCGCTAAAAATATTGTCGCTCTAGCATAGTTGGATAATGCACCTTCCTCGGCTTGGAAAGAGATGCAGGTATGTATCTCGGTGGCGCAATAACAATATTTTTCGGTAAAATTGATTTGATATATATATATTTCTAATTAATATGTTAAATTCATACTTAAAATATCATAGAGCCATGTTCTGAATAATTCCAACTCCACAATAAGAATGTGTTCTCCTAATAATAAAATTGTATCAGTGTGTCCAAAATTTAATAGAAATGAATTGATAATTCTGGCGTCTGCTGTCAGATCACTCAAAGGTATTTGAGATTCCGTAAAAATAAGGTAGATGGCTCTTTCAAATAATGGAACGATTAAATGTATTCATATCGAAAGGTTCGAAAATTTGTCGCTAAAAATATTGTCGCCGTAGCATAGTTCACGATGGGGAAACAACAATATTTGTCAATAAAATTGATTTTGTATGTATATCTTTCTAATTAATATATTTAATTCATATTATCAATTGAATATTATCAATATTATCAATTGAAAAGTATAAATCTTTAATACATCTCTTGAACTTGATATATTCTTGATATCTGTTCCGGAACGGGATACAATATAACCCTAAAAATCTTACTTTTAAAATTATTTATTAAATATTAAAGAAACTGAGCTGGTAATAAAGTAATAAAACAACAATGTATAGTAAGACAGTAAAAAGTAGAGAAAATTATGTTTTTCATAGACAATCGTAAACAATAGATAATATAAGTCAATTCCCATTATTAGGTAGCGGCAGACATGACGTACGTATTTTGATGAGTCGCGTCTTAGATCTCTTCGCTGACTTAGAACATGCACGTGCGCGGTGTGTTCGCGAATGCGACACGTCCGGCTGCGTCATGACATTTCTAAATAAATACTACGATTTCTTATAAAATGACGACAAATTTAGTAGCATCTCGTTCGCATTGTTTAATAAATGTAATTAAAAATTTAATAGAACATACTTCATTAAAACGTGAATTTGAATGGGGTCACTTTGTACCCAGCTGCTGCCCTCGATATTCCTTTACCCGAAGGTTAAAATTAATAAAATATGTAAATTTTGTATTCTCAATTATAGAAGAAAATTATATTGACATGAGGAGAATTATTATTCCTATTCAGGCATTATCATTATTTGTATAATTACAAAAAACTATATCAGAAGTGCAATACAAAGGATGCAAAATCCGATTCACTCCTCGCGGCGTCCGGTGCGCGTCTCCATGTGCAGGAGCCAGAGACAACCCCTCCCCGAGGGGGAACGTCATACGGATAGTTCAGAATGTCTATGGGATGTCGAATAAGAACTTAATGAGTGCAGGTTACAGGTGGCCCAAAAAAAAAGTGAGCACATTTCGTAAAATGTGATGTAAATACATCAAAATTAGTTTAACTATATCAACAGTAGCTTAAACACTTTATTAATTTACTTACTTACCTTTATTTCGTTTTATTTCGACAATTTCCTGTCGCCATCTTTGATTATTAATTTTCGCATTGTTTATATTTGATTTTTTCAAATTGTCGCCCGGAATGATAAAAATCACCGCAGAAGACCGTATTCTGATGAAAAATTTGCGATTTGAAAAACGTTCTAGGTGCTAGGAAAATGATCAAAGAGTTTCAAAACAAAACTTGGAGTACAGCTAGACATTACAGCAGGACGGGACTCTATCTCACGTGGTTAAAAACAATTAAAATATGTAATTTATTTTTTATATATTAGTATTTTTTACACGTGAAAATAATTTAAACACCTCGTCCGATAATATTTATTAGTATCTATCTATAAAAGATTAGCTAAAAGGAAAATAATTGTAGCGTAGTTTATTTTTTTACAAACACCCGGGTCAGATCTGACCCACCACCGCGGAGGATGTGTTAACATTGTCGCCACCGATTTTTGTATACCTTCGTTATAGGACGACGCTGCCTCGAATTAAAATCATGTCCTTACTCCGTTCTTGAGTTCACCATCATCATGTAAACCTGAGTTTGCCACCGAGGAACCGCTTCAGATGAAGGAAAATATGGCAATCACATGGAAAATATGGTAATAAACCGAATCCGGACACATTTGGCAATGAACGTCAGCTGGTTTCATATTTCGTGCATTCAAAAGATTTTTTAATTTTTTTTTATTAATAATAAAAATATAATAATACAATTTAAATAATCAGTGGATATATATATATATATATATTTTAATGTACAGAGAAGGAGTATGTACGAGTTCAGTTAGTCTGTGTACATATTTTTTTTACTTCAGTTTCAAATTAACGATAGTCCGTAGTTTTTCTAATTGTGATGGGGAGATTGTTAAAAAAATTGACGCCTTGATAAATATATCGCGGTATATTTTAGTTTTGGGATATCAATTAGATCTCTATGTCTTGTAGGTCGGAATTAACTTCTAAAATTTAATTGATTTTTAATTTTGAACTATTTTCGGTATTTTTGTCTTGAACATTTCAACCACTCACTGCAAGATGGCCACACTATGTGAATGTCTCTGACATTGCATGCGGTGAGTCAACAGGGAATATTCGGCAACGGTTTTACTTAAAAAATGCGCCTCGTACATGATAAAATTGTGAATATTAGCGATGTGATGAACATACTTATTTTTCATCACACCAGCCCTGATGAAGACCATGGAAACGTGGTTCAAAACTTGGGTTATGAAAAAAGTAACCTAACCTAACCGTTACTGGTTATATTGATTAATATGTCGAATTGTAATACATTATTTTTTTTATTTTAGAAATCTGTTTGGACAGTGCCCGTCTCACTAGAGAAATTCTGTGTCGAGACGGGCGACTTCGTTGCACCAAAATGTAATAATTATCAAAATTATTGTTGCTATTTAATCATCAATTCAATTCGTTTCATATCTCACTCTTATAACCAAGGTGAATATAGAAAAGGTGAGATACAAATAAATGTTATCGGACGAGATTCAAATGAGTTATTGATAAAAATGTGAAAAAAACGCTCAAAAACTGACCCAAGACAGTCGCTTTAACGGGATTGAATCTCAGCGCTTACACCGAAATATATATTGTCAACATTTTGGGCGGGTAGACTAGGTATGTGTCCATGTATTTGTTTTGACTTATTTTCATCTGGTGGCCCCTAGATAATACCAGTAATATAACTATTTGAGTGGCATTGCGCCTATCTGTAAGTTCTATGACACTATCTGGTCGGGTTCCGACGAGAAGATTACATTCTCAACGGATGTTTGTATTTTGGCTGTGTAGGGCGTCTGTTGATGCGTGAGAACATGTACCTTATTCGTAATATTAGCAGAAACATTACCATTTCATTACAACACACTCAGTACCAACTGGAAATCGTTTAATTCCAATAAGATTACACAAATATGGACCCAATCTGGTAGAGATGAATCAGAAGCGTGGCTATCCAACATTCTAATATAATTTATACAATACCTTCACTAATAATTCACTAGTCCCACTACATACATTTCTATTATATTTTTATTATATTTTTACTTTTTTATGCATATTTGTAATTCTCTTTTTATTCCTGTCGATAAATAACACCACAACAGCACGAAAAAAAAACTGGCTACTTTAACACAGAATTCAGTCTAGCAAAGTGGCCAGGATATCCCACACAATAAACTATGAGTATAATTATGTATTTATTATGTTTATTATGTATTCACCTCTATTAAAACAAAAATATGCGTGTCGATATATATATATATAAATAAATAAATAAATTAAATCATATTTAAAGTAAAATATCTTTAAAAAATCTCCCACAAAACGGTTGAAAAACCGAAAACTTGAGGTGGGTCTAAAATGACCCACCACCGCCGGACGTGTATTATTTTGGGTGCATCGTCATCTTGATGACAACCTACCATCACACATTTCGATGTCCAATCACCAAAACTACTTCATTCAAATTCATTTACTTATGCCTAATACTAAAATTAGAGGGAAATGAAATATTTTCTATTTTCTCCCATATTGAACGCCACACACCATATTTTTTTTTATCGCTTCCATAAAATCAAATAGAAACCGACGCGTCTCACCACAGACATGAACCAAAACAGCAAATAAAACGCCATCTACATTATAAAATTATAACGTTATTAACAATGTATTAAGTGATTTATAAAGTAGGTGTACATTAAAAAAATAATAACAAAAATCTGTCAACAAACAAACACATAACAAAGTTAATAAATAAAAAAATATGAATTTTAACCACAAAGTTAATATTGCTAATTTTAAAATATATATTCGTATTAATAATAATCTCATCCAGTGTAAAATATTTTCGACGTAAACTTTGAGAATTGTTTCCCGAGCGAGTTCTTGACCGATTTTTATTCTGTTTATTTTTTATGGTGTGACGAATTACGCCCTAGGAAACTGTTCGATAGCGCCCCGCATACTGACAGGGCGATACCGCACAGTTGCCAAAACAAGATTTGCCCTCATTGTCCCCGGTTGACTCACTTTATTAGTAAATAAATAAATAATATTTACAATACACAACATTAATGTAATATAAAATAATATAATTAACAAGGCCGGGGAACAGAAGGGGAGTGAAGAGGCACTGAAAAACGTGTATGAGACTCGCCCTCCGCGCAACACTGCCGGCAGATTTAACCCACAAGAACAGTACATTGCAAGAAGGTAGAAAAAAAAAAACAAAATGATGAAGCTAATAAATATACAAAAATCCGAGTAAGACCATTGTTGTCCAAACGTTGCAGTTAATATTACTAGCCGAAGATCGTGGAATACGTCTTTTCAGGCCGGCAGTTCGGCGGTAAGTGAAATCACTAATCATTACAACCCAATGTTGGGTGATGATAGATGACAGTTTCGGATATTTTTGATGTTAATGGGTTTTCTAAATTTTTGCCAAGCGGGTGAAGTACTTTGTCTTCTAATTAATATATTGAGTCAGGTGTTTGGTAGTCTGATATTATTGTCAATACTATTAAAGCTACTGTTTTAGATCTTTTGTAAATTTGATGAACCAAACCGAAAAGGTTATAAAACCTAGAATCGCTAGCCTGAACCCATTAACATCAAACACTTCTTCACGCGCGATAGATTAATATTTCACCTTACCTAACAACTGGCAGAATTACCAAAAGTCAAATGAACATTGGCGCTGAACTGCCGGCCTGAAAATACGTGTTTCACGATCGTTTCAGAGCGACACGGTATCGCCTGGAGAAACGATGGGAGAAATTTCCTTTTTAACATATATAGAAAGTGACACCTGGAGTGACCACGAAGACGGGACTACAGATGACCAGGTTAGTCAACATGGAGTACATTCTGGTTGGCGAGAGAACGTCGGGCAGACCACCCAAAGGATAGCGAGACGTTTGGAAGTCAATATCCACCAAACGATCTTCCAAAAAGGATCGGAAGAACAAGAAGAAGAAAAAAAAACTTTCATTTTTATAAAATATATTTTGATCTGAAGGTAGATCACAGCTTGAGATTGGTGGGACCGACTCGTCTTGACACGTGTATAAACTTCATCTAGAATCATAGAGACCTACAAATATGTATTATAAAAAAATTGAAAAATAGACGCGTTTCAGTAAAGATAGAAAAAGATCCAGGTTCGAATCCCGGTGGCGACTAAATGATTTTTCAATAAATAGATTTTTTCTGTAAGTCTTTCTAATTGATTCATTTATGGTGAATTAAAATAATATAAAATAATTATATATATATATAAAAAAATGTCCTCCTTAACAATTCAGTTGTGAGGGGTGCTGGGGAGACTCAAGTTAGAATAATTTGGAGTGTGATTAGCGACAAGCCTGAAGTGTGACACGAACAATAATATCCCTTTAGACATTTATTTTTCACATAATAATATTTCATTTGGATGACACCGGAATACAGTCACTTGCCTATTATAGTCGGCAACCGGTGCTGAATTATAATTTGGACGAGTAAATAAATAAATAAATAAGTAATTAAAAAAAATACCCGGCAACTCGATGGACAGTGACGAGAGACGTCAACATAACATTTTAATGAGATCTAAATTATTAGATACTGCAAACAAACGAGTGAATGAATTGTGTTCGCATCAGCGAATATCCTCTTCACTCGAGCGATAGACATTCACGTTTACATCGTGCCCGTTGACGTGTATGTGATGTTCTTCGCAAGGATTCCACTCGTATTCGTCAACCGCGTCGGTGAATAAAAGAGAATCGTCTACAGTGGAAGAGGAGTCCGGCAGGCATGGCTCTGGAGGACAGGTCGGTGTCCCTTCGGGCTCAGGTTCTGGCACGGGTTCAGGCTCAGGCTCGGGTTCAGGTTCAGGTGAAGGAATACGATGACGTTTGGTAGTTGTGAATTTTGTGGATGGCTTAGTGGACGGAGGGGTAGTAGTCAGTGGAGTAGATGCGCTCGTGGAATAATTATTGGTAGTTTGTGATACAGTTTTTCCTGTTGGTGTTACTGTTGCTGGCGACAACCTACGTGAATCCGGTAGTGGTAAAGTTGATGTAGTTAAAGGCACCGTTGTTGTATTTGGCAGTAAAGTTAATGTTGTTGTAAATGGAGGCAATGTTGAAGTAGTTGGCGGTGTTACCGTCGTTGTATATGGTGACAACGTCGTTGTTGTGGTTGTTGTTGTTGGCAGAAGAGTTGATGAAGTTTGTGGCGAAGTTGTTGTAGATGGACGTAATGTTGACGATGATAGCGGTAACGTTATCGTGCTAAGAGGAACCATAATGGTTGTTGTAGGCGGCAAAGTTGCTGTGCATGGAGGAACCGTATTTGTTGGAGGAGGTAATGTTGTTATGGTTGGCGGTATAATTGTAGATGTAGGCGGGACCGTGGTTGTTATAGGTGGTAATGTGGTTATATTTGGTGGCAATGTTGTTGTACTTGGAGGAACAGTAGTTGTAGGAGGGAGCAATGTAGTTATTACCGGCGGTGAAATTGTAGATGTAGGCGGGACCGTGGTTGTTGTAGGCGGCAAAGTTATAGTGCTTGGAGGAACCGTAGTTGTAGGGGGCGGTAATGATGTTATGGTTGGCGGTGAAATTGTAGTTGTAGTTGGGACCGTGGTTGTTGTAGGTGGTAAAGTGGTTATGTTTGGTGGCTCTGTTATTGTGCTTGGAGGAACAGTAGATATAGGAGGCAGTAATATAGTTATGGTCGGTGGTGAAAGTGTAGATGTAGGCGGGACCGTGGTTGTTGTAGGCGGCAAAGTTGTTGTGCTTGGAGGAACCGTAGTTGTAGGGGGCGGTAATGTTGATAAGGTCGGTGGTGTAATTGTAGATGTAGGCGGGACCGTGGTTGTTGTAGGCGGCAAAGTTGTTGTGCTTGGAGGAACCGTAGTTGTAGGGGGCGGTAAACTTGTTATTGTCGGCGGTGAAATTGTAGATGTAGGCGGGACCGTGGTTGTTGTAGGCGGCAAAGTAGTTGTGCTTGGAGGAACCGTAGTTGTAGGGGGCGGTATTGTTGTAATTGTCGGCGGTGTAATTGTAGTTGTAGGTGGGACCGTGGTTGTTGTAGGTGGTAATGTGGTTATGTTTGGTTGCAATGTTGTTGTGCTTGGAAGAACAGTAGTTGTAGAGGGCGGTAAAGTTGTTATGGTTGACGGTGAAATTGTAGATGTAGGTGGGACCGTGGTTGTTGTAGGCGGCAAAGTTGTTGTGCTTGGAGGAACCGTAGTTGTAGGGGGCGGTATTGTTGTAATTGTCGGCGGTGAAATTGTAGATGTAGTTCGGATTGTGGTTGTTGTAGGCGGCAAAGTTGTTGTGCTTGGAGGAACTCTAATGGTTGTTGGTGGGAAAGACGTTTTAGTTGATGGTAATGTTATAGGTATTGTTTGTTGCGATGTCAAAGTTGGTGGCGATTCTGATGTCTGTCCCGTGTATAATAAAGTTGGTGATTCAGTTGTTTCTGTTGTGCTTGGTAACGTTGTTGTTTTTGGAGATAACTTTGTACTAGTTGACTGTGAAGTGTTCGTTGCTTGTGGTAACGTTGTTGCGGACGGGGTCAACTTTGTGGTTGATGGTGGCAACGTCGTTTTAGTTAGCGGCAATGTTGTCTTTGTTGGGGGCGATGATTTGGTCGTTGGTGTTAAAGTCACTGTCACTGGCGGAAATGTAGTTTTTTTTGACGACGATGTTGAATGTCGAGTACACTTCCACGGTTCAGGTTCAGGTTCAGGTTCAGGTTCAGGTTCAGGTTCAGGTTCAGGTTCAGGTTCAGGTTCAGGTTCTGGTTCAGGTTCGGGTTCAGGTGTAGGTTTTGGTTTTGGCGTCGTTTGGTGGCGTGTAGGCGGGACCGTGGTTGTTGTAGGCGACAAAGTTGTTATGTTTGGTGGCAAAGTTGTTGTGCTACGAGGAACAGTATTTGTTGGGGGAGGTAATGTTGTTATGGTTGGCGGTGTAATTGTAGTTGTAGGCGGGACCGTGTTTGTTGTAGGTGGTAAAGTGGTTTTGTTTGGTGGCAATGTTGTTGTGCTAGGAAGAACAGTAGTTGTAGGAGGCGGTAATGTAGTTATGGTCGGCGGTGAAATTGTAGATGTAGGCGGGACCGTGGTTGTTGTAGGCGGGATCGTGGTTGTTGTAGGCGACAAAGTTGTTGTTGATGAAGGAACAGTAGTTGTAGGAGACGGTAATGTTGTTATGGTCGGCGGTAAAATTGTAGATGTAGGCGGGACCGTGGTTGTTGTAGGCGGCAAAGTTGTTGTGCTTGGAGGAACCGTAGTTGTAGGGGGCGCTATTGTTGTAATTGTCGGCGGTGTAATTGTAGTTGTAGGTGGGACAGTGGTTGTTGTAGGTGGTAATATGGTTATGTTTGGTGGCAAAGTTATTGTGCTTGGAAGAACAGTAGTTGTAGAGGGCGGTAAAGTTGATATGGTTGACAGTGAAATTGTAGATGTAGGTGGAACCGTGGTTGTTGTAGGCGGCAAAGTTGTTGTGCTTGCAGGAACCGTAGTTGTAGGGGGCGGTATTGTTGTAATTGTCGGAGGTGAAATTGTAGATGTAGTCGGTACCGTGGTTGTTGTAGGCGGCAAAGTTGTTGTGCTTGGTAGCAAAGTTGTTGTGCTTGGGGGAACCGTAGTTATAGGGGGTGGTAAAGTTGTTATTGTCGGCGGTGAAATTGTAGATGTAGGCGGGACCGTGGTTGTTGTAGGAGGCAAAGTTGTTGTGCTTGGAGGAACCGTAGTTGTAGGGGGCGATAAAGTTGTTATTGTCGGCGGTGAAATTGTAGATGTAGGCGGGACCGTGGTTGTTGTAGGAGGCAAAGTTGTTGTGCTTGGAGGGACCGTAGTTGTAGGGGGCGGTATTGTTGTAATTGTCGGCAGTGTAATTGTAGTTGTAGGTGGGACCGTGGTTGTTGTAGGTGGTAATGTGGTTATGTTTGGTGGCAAAGTTGTTGTGCTTGATAGAACAGTAGTTGTAGGGGGCGGTAAAGTTGTTATTGTCGGCGGTGAAATTGTAGATGAAGGCGGGACCATAGTTGTTGTAGGCGGCAAAGTTATTGTGCTTGGAGGAACCGTAGTTGTAGGGGGTGGTAATGTTGTTATGGTCGGCGGTGAAATTGTAGATGTAGGCAAGACCGTGGTTGTTGTAGGCGGCAAAGTTGCTGTGCATGGAGGAACCGTATTTGTTGGGGGAGGTAATGTTGTTATATTTGGCGGTGTAATTGTAGTTGTAGGCGGGACCGTGGTTGTTGTAGGCGGCAAAGTTGTTGTGCTTGAAGGAACTGTAGTTGTAGGAGGCGGTATTGTTGTAATTGTCGGCGGTGTAATTGTAGTTGTAGGTGGGACCGTGGTTGTTGTAGGTGGTAATGTGGTTATGTTTGGTGGCAAAGTTGTTGTGCTTGGAAGAACAGTAGTTGTAGAGGGCGGTAAAGTGGTTATGGTTGGCGGTGAAACTGTAGATGTAGGTGGGACCGTGGTTGTTGTAGGCGGCAAAGTTGTTGTGCTTGGAGGAACCGTAGTTGTAGGGAGCGGTAAGGTTGTTATGGTTGACAGTGAAATTGTAGATGTAGGTGGGACCGTGGTTGTTGTAGGCGGCAAAGTTGTTGTGCTTGGAAGAACATTAGTTGTAGAGGGCGTTAATGTTGTTATGATTGACGGTGAAATTGTAGATGTAGGTGGGACCGTGGTTGTTGTAGGTGGCAAATTTGTTGTGCTTGGAGAAACCGTAGTTGTAGGGGGCGGTATTGTTGTAATTGTCGGCGGTGAAATTGTAGATGTAGACGGGACCGTGGTTGTTGTAGGCGGCAAAATTGTTGTGCTTGGTGGCAAAGTTGTTGTGCTTGGAGGAACCGTAGTTGTAGGGGGCGGTAATGTTTTTATGGTCGGCGGTGAAATAGTAGATGTAGGCGGGACCGTGGTTGTTGTAGGCGGCAAAGTTGTTGTGCTTGGAGGAACCGTAGTTGTAGGGGGCGGTATTGTTGTAATTGTCGGCGGTGTAATTGTAGTTGTAGGTGGGACCGTGGTTGTTGTAGGTGGTAATGTGGTTATGTTTGGTGGCAATGTTGTTGTGCTTGGAGGAACCGTAGTTGTAGAGGGCGGTAAAGTTGTTATGGTTGGCGGTGAAATTGTAGATGTAGGTGGGACCGTGGTTGTTGTAGGCGGCAAAGTTGCTGTGCATGGAGGAACCGTATTTGTTGGGGGAGGTAATGTTGTTATATTTGGCGATGTAATTGTAGTTGTAGGCGGGACCGTGGTTGTTGTGGGTGGTAATGTGGTTATATTTGGTGGCAATATTGTTGTACTTGAAATAACAGTAGTTGCAGGCGGAAGCAATGTAGTTATTGTCGTCGGTGTAATTGTAGTTGTAGGTGGGACCGTGGTTGTTGTAGGCGGCAAAGTTGTGCTTGGAGGAACTGTAGTTGTAGGGGGCGGTATTGTTGTAATTGTCGGCGGTGTAATTGTAGATGTAGGTGGGACCGTGGTTGTAGTAGGTGGTAATGTGGTTATGTTTGGTGGCAAACTTGTTGTGCTTGGAAGAACAGTAGTTGTAGAGGGCGGTAAAGTTGTAATGGTCGGCGGTGAAATAGTAGATGTAGTCGGGACCGTGGTTGTTGTAGGCGGCAAAGTTGTTGTGCTTGGAGGAACCGTAGTTGTAGGGGGCAGTAATGTTGTTATGGTCGGCGGTGTAATTGTAGTTGTAGGTGGGACAGTGGTTGTTGTAGGTGGTAATATGGTTATGTTTGGTGGCAAAGTTATTGTGCTTGGAAGAACAGTAGTTGTAGAGGGCGGTAAAGTTGTTATGGTTGACAGTGAAATTGTAGATGTAGGTGGGACCGTGGTTGTTGTAGGCGGCAAAGTTGTTGTGCTTGCAGGAACCGTAGTTGTAGGGGGCGGTATTGTTGTAATTGTCGGAGGTGAAATTGTAGATGTAGTCGGTACCGTGGTTGTTGTAGGCGGCAAAGTTGTTGTGCTTGGTAGCAAAGTTGTTGTGCTTGGGGGAACCGTAGTTGTAGGGGGCGGTAAAGTTGTTATTGTCGGCGGTGAAATTGTAGATGTAGGCGGGAACGTGGTTGTTGTAGGAGGCAAAGTTGTTGTGCTTGGAGGAACCGTAGTTGTAGGGGGCGGTATTGTTGTAATTGTCGGCAGTGTAATTGTAGTTGTAGGTGGGACCGTGGTTGTTGTAGGTGGTAATGTGGTTATGTTTGGTGGCAATGTTGTTGTGCTTGGAGGAACCGTAGTTGTAGAGGGCGGTAAAGTTGTTATGGTTGGCGGTGAAATTGTAGATGTAGGTGGGACCGTGGTTGTTGTAGGCGGCAAAGTTGCTGTGCATGGAGGAACCGTATTTGTTGGGGGAGGTAATGTTGTTATATTTGGCGGTGTAATTGTAGTTGTAGGCGGGACCGTGGTTGTTGTAGGCGGCAAAGTTGTTGTGCTTGGAGGAACCGTAGTTGTAGGGGGCGGTATTGTTGTAATTGTAGTTGTAGGTGGGACCGTGGTTGTTGTAGGTGGTAATGTGGTTATGTTTGGTGGCAAACTTGTTGTGCTTGGAAGAACAGTAGTTGTAGAGGGCGGTAAAGTTGTAATGGTCGGCGGTGAAATAGTAGATATAGGCGGGACCGTGGTTGTTGTAGGCGGCAAAGTTGTTGTACTTGGAGGAACCATGGTTGTAGAGGGCGGTAAAGTTGTTATGGTTGACAGTGAAATTGTAGTTGTAGGTGGGACCGTGGTTGTTGTAGGTGGTAATGTGGTTATGTTTGGTGGCAAAGTTGTTGTGCTTGGAAGAACAGTAGTTGTAGAGGGCGGTAAAGTGGTTATGGTTGGCGGTGAAATTGTAGATGTAGGTGGGACCGTGGTTGTTGTAGGCGGCAAAGTTGTTGTGCTTGGAGGAACCGTAGTTGTAGGGGGCGGTATTGTTGTAATTGTCGGCGGTGTAATTGTAGTTGTAGGTGGGACCGTGGTTGTTGTAGGTGGTAATGTGGTTATGTTTGGTGGCAATATTGTTGTGCTTGGAGGAACCGTAGTTGTAGAGGGCGGTAAAGTTGTTATGGTTGGCGGTGAAATTGTAGATGTAGGTGGGACCGTGGTTGTTGTAGGCGGCAAAGTTGCTGTGCATGGAGGAACCGTATTTGTTGGGGGAGGTAATGTTGTTATATTTGGCGATGTAATTGTAGTTGTAGGCGGGACCGTGGTTGTTGTGGGTGGTAATGTGGTTATATTTGGTGGCAATATTGTTGTACTTGAAATAACAGTAGTTGCAGGCGGAAGCAATGTAGTTATTGTCGTCGGTGTAATTGTAGTTGTAGGTGGGACCGTGGTTGTTGTAGGCGGCAAAGTTGTTGTGCTTGGAGGAACTGTAGTTGTAGGGGGCGGTATTGTTGTAATTGTCGGCGGTGTAATTGTAGATGTAGGTGGGACCGTGGTTGTAGTAGGTGGTAATGTGGTTATGTTTGGTGGCAAACTTGTTGTGCTTGGAAGAACAGTAGTTGTAGAGGGCGGTAAAGTTGTAATGGTCGGCGGTGAAATAGTAGATATAGGCGGGACCGTGGTTGTTGTAGGCGGCAAAGTTGTTGTACTTGGAGGAACCATGGTTGTAGAGGGCGGTAAAGTTGTTATGGTTGACAGTGAAATTGTAGTTGTAGGTGGGACCGTGGTTGTTGTAGGTGGTAATGTGGTTATGTTTGGTGGCAAAGTTGTTGTGCTTGGAAGAACAGTAGTTGTAGAGGGCGGTAAAGTGGTTATGGTTGGCGGTGAAATTGTAGATGTAGGTGGGACCGTGGTTGATGTAGGCGGCAAAGTTGTTGTGCTTGGAGGAACCGTAGTTGTAGGGGGCGGTATTGTTGTAATTGTCGGCGGTGTAATTGTAGTTGTAGGTGGGACCGTGGTTGTTGTAGGTGGTAATGTGGTTATGTTTGGTGGCAATATTGTTGTGCTTGGAGGAACCGTAGTTGTAGAGGGCGGTAAAGTTGTTATGGTTGGCGGTGAAATTGTAGATGTAGGTGGGACCGTGGTTGTTGTAGGCGGCAAAGTTGCTGTGCATGGAGGAACCGTATTTGTTGGGGGAGGTAATGTTGTTATATTTGGCGGTGTAATTGTAGTTGTAGGCGGGACCGTGGTTGTTGTAGGCGGCAAAGTTGTTGTGCTTGGAGGAACCGTAGTTGTAGGGGGCGGTATTGTTGTAATTGTAGTTGTAGGTGGGACCGTGGTTGTTGTAGGTGGTAATGTGGTTATGTTTGGTGGCAAAGTTGTTGTGCTTGGAAGAACAGTAGTTGTAGAGGGCGGTAAAGTGGTTATGGTTGGCGGTGAAATTGTAGATGTAGGTGGGACCGTGGTTGTTGTAGGCGGCAAAGTTGTTGTGCTTGGAGGAACCGTAGTTGTAGGGGGCGGTATTGTTGTAATTGTCGGCGGTGTAATTGTAGTTGAAGGTGGGACCGTGGTTGTTGTAGGTGGTAATGTGGTTATGTTTGGTGGCAATATTGTTGTGCTTGGAGGAACCGTAGTTGTAGAGGGCGGTAAAGTTGTTATGGTTGGCGGTGAAATTGTAGATGTAGGTGGGACCGTGGTTGTTGTAGGCGGCAAAGTTGCTGTGCATGGAGGAACCGTATTTGTTGGGGGAGGTAATGTTGTTATATTTGGCGATGTAATTGTAGTTGTAGGCGGGACCGTGGTTGTTGTGGGTGGTAATGTGGTTATATTTGGTGGCAATATTGTTGTACTTGAAATAACAGTAGTTGCAGGCGGAAGCAATGTAGTTATTGTCGTCGGTGTAATTGTAGTTGTAGGTGGGACCGTGGTTGTTGTAGGCGGCAAAGTTGTTGTGCTTGGAGGAACTGTAGTTGTAGGGGGCGGTATTGTTGTAATTGTCGGCGGTGTAATTGTAGATGTAGGTGGGACCGTGGTTGTAGTAGGTGGTAATGTGGTTATGTTTGGTGGCAAACTTGTTGTGCTTGGAAGAACAGTAGTTGTAGAGGGCGGTAAAGTTGTAATGGTCGGCGGTGAAATAGTAGATGTAGGCGGGACCGTGGTTGTTGTAGGCGGCAAAGTTGTTGTACTTGGAGGAACCATGGTTGTAGAGGGCGGTAAAGTTGTTATGGTTGACAGTGAAATTGTAGATGTAGGTGGGACCGTGGTTGTTGTAGGCGACAAAGTTGTTGTGCTTGCAGGAACCGTAGTTGTAGGGGGCGGTATTGTTGTAATTGTCGGAGGTGAAATTGTAGATGTAGTCGGTACCGTGGTTGTTGTAGGCGGCAAAGTTGTTGTGCTTGGGGGAACCGTAGTTGTAGGGGGTGGTAAAGTTGTTATTGTCGGCGGTGAAATTGTAGATGTAGGCGGGACCGTGGTTGTTGTAGGAGGCAAAGTTGTTGTGCTTGGAGGAACCGTAGTTGTAGGGGGCGATAAAGTTGTTATTGTCGGCGGTGAAATTGTAGATGTAGGCGGGACCGTGGTTGTTGTAGGAGGCAAAGTTGTTGTGCTTGGAGGAACAGTAGTTGTAGGGGGCGGTATTGTTGTAATTGTCGGCAGTGTAAATGTAGTTGTAGGTGGGACCGTGGTTGTTGTAGGTGGTAATGTGGTTATGTTTGGTGGCAAAGTTGTTGTGCTTGATAGAACAGCAGTTGTAGGGGGCGGTAAAGTTGTTATTGTCGGCGGTGAAATTGTAGATGAAGGCGGGACCATAGTTGTTGTAGGCGGCAAAGTTATTGTGCTTGGAGGAACCGTAGTTGTAGGGGGTGGTAATGTTGTTATGGTCGGCGGTGAAATTGTAGATGTAGGCAAGACCGTGGTTGTTGTAGGCGGCAAAGTTGCTGTGCATGGAGGAACCGTATTTGTTGGGGGAGGTAATGTTGTTATATTTGGCGGTGTAATTGTAGTTGTAGGCGGGACCGTGGTTGTTGTAGGCGGCAAAGTTGTTGTGCTTGGAGGAACCGTAGTTGTAGGGGGCGGTATTGTTGTAATTGTCGGCGGTGTAATTGTAGTTGTAGGTGGGACCGTGGTTGTTGTAGGTGGTAATGTGGTTATGTTTGGTGGCAAAGTTGTTGTGCTTGGAAGAACAGTAGTTGTAGAGGGCGGTAAAGTGGTTATGGTTGGCGGTGAAATTGAAGATGTAGGTGGGACCGTGGTTGTTGTAGGCGGCAAAGTTGTTGTGCTTGGAAGAACAGTAGTTGTAGAGGGCGTTAATGTTGTTATGGTTGACGGTGAAATTGTAGATGTAGGTGGGACCGTGGTTGTTGTAGGCGGCAAATTTGTTGTGCTTGGAGAAACCGTAGTTGTAGGGGGCGGTATTGTTCTAATTGTCGGCGGTGAAATTGTAGATGTAGACGGGACCGTGGTTGTTGTAGGCGGCAAAGTTGTTGTGCTTGGTGGCAAAGTTGTTGTGCTTGGAGGAACCGTAGTTGTAGGGGGCGGTAATGTTGTTATGGTCGGCGGTGAAATAGTAGATGTAGGCGGGACCGTGGTTGTTGTAGGCGGCAAAGTTGATGTGCTTGGAGGAACCGTAGTTGTAGGGGGCGGTATTGTTGTAATTGTCGGCGGTGTAATTGTAGTTGTAGGTGGGACCGTGGTTGTTGTAGGTGGTAATGTGGTTATGTTTGGTGGCAATGTTGTTGTGGTTGGAGGAACCGTAGTTGTAGAGGGCGGTAAAGTTGTTATGGTTGGTGGTGAAATTGAAGATGTAGGTGGGACCGTGGTTGTTGTAGGCGGCAAAGTTGCTGTGCATGGAGGAACCGTATTTGTTGGGGGAGGTAATGTTGTTATATTTGGCGATGTAATTGTAGTTGTAGGCGGGACCGTGGTTGTTGTGGGTGGTAATGTGGTTATATTTGGTGGCAATATTGTTGTACTTGAAATAACAGTAGTTGCAGGCGGAAGCAATGTAGTTATTGTCGTCGGTGTAATTGTAGTTGTAGGTGGGACCGTGGTTGTTGTAGGCGGCAAAGTTGTGCTTGGAGGAACTGTAGTTGTAGGGGGCGGTATTGTTGTAATTGTCGGCGGTGTAATTGTAGATGTAGGTGGGACCGTGGTTGTAGTAGGTGGTAATGTGGTTATGTTTGGTGGCAAACTTGTTGTGCTTGGAAGAACAGTAGTTGTAGAGAGCGGTAAAGTTGTAATGGTCGGCGGTGAAATAGTAGATGTAGGCGGGACCGTGGTTGTTGTAGGCGGCAAAGTTGTTGTACTTGGAGGAACCATGGTTGTAGGGGGCGGTATCGTTGTAATTGTCGGCGGTGAAATTGTAGATGTAGTCGGGGCCGTGGTTGTTGTAGGCGGCAAAGTTGTTGTGTTTGGTGGCAAAGTTGTTGTGCTTGGAGGAACCGTAGTTGTAGGGGGCGGTAATGTTGTTATGGTCGGCGGTGAAATAGTAGATGTAGGCGGGACCGTGGTTGTTGTAGGCGGCAAAGTTGTTGTGCTTGGAGGAACCGTAGTTGTAGGGGGCGGTTTTGTTGTAATTGTCGGCGGTGAAGTTGTAGATGTAGTCGGGACCGTGGTTGTTGTAGGCGGCAAAGTTGTTGTGCTAGGAGGAACCGTAGTTGTAGGGGGCGGTAAAGTTGTTATGGTTGACGGTGAAATTGTAGATGTAGGTGGGACCGGGGTTGTTGTAGGCGGCAAAATTGTTGTGCTTGGAGGAACCGTAGTTGTAGGGGGCGGTATTGTTGTAATTGTCGGCGGTGAAGTTGTAGATGTAGTCGGGACCGTGGTTGTTGTAGGCGGCAAAGTTGTTGTGCTTGGAGGAACCGTAGTTGTAGGGGGCGGTAATGTTGTTATGGTCGGCGGTGAAATAGTAGATGTAGGCGGGACCGTGGTTGTTGTAGGCGGCAAAATTGTTGTGCTTGGAGGAACCGTAGTTTTAGGGGGCGGTATTGTTGTAATTGTCGGCGGTGTAATTGTAGTTGTAGGTGGGACCGTGGTTGTTGTAGTTGGTAATGTGGTTATGTTTGGCGGCAATGTTGTTGTGCTTGGAAAGACAGTAGTTGTAGAGGGCGGTACAGTGGTTATGGTTGGCGGTGAAATTGTAGATGTAGGTGGGACCGTGGTTGTTGTAGGCGGCAAAGTTATTGTGCTTGGAGGAACCGTAGTTGTAGGGGGCGGTATTGTTGTAATTGTCGGTGGTGAAATTGTAGATGTAGTCGGGACCGTGGTTGTTGTAGGCGGCAAAGTTGTTGTGCTTGGAGGAACCGTAGTTGTAGGGGGCGGGAATGTTGTTATGGTCGGCGGTGAAATAGTAGATGTAGGCGGGACCGTGGTTGTTGTAGGCGGCAAAGTTGTTGTGCTTGGAGGAACCGTAGTTGTAGGGGGCGATAATGTTGTTATGGTCGGCGGTGAAATAGTAGATGTAGGCGGGACCGTGGTTGTTGTAGGCGGCAAAGTTGTGCTTGGAGGTATCGTAGTTGTATGGGGCGGTAATGTTGTAATTGTCGGCGGTGTAATTGTAGTTGTAGGTGGGACTGTGGTTTTTGTAGTTGGTAATGTGGTTATGTTTGGTGGCAATGTTGTTGTGCTTGGAAGAACAGTAGTTGTAGATGGCGATAATGTTGTAATGGTCGGTGGTGAAATTGTAGATGTAGGCTGGACCGTGGTTGTTGTAGACGGCAAAGTTGTGCTTGGTGGCAAAGTTGTTGTGCTTGGAGGAACTCTAGTGGTTGTTGGTGGGAAAGACGTTTTAGTTGATGGTAATGTTATAGGTATTGTTTGTTGCGATGTCAAAGTTGGTGGTGATTCTGATGTCTGTCCCGTGTGTAATAAAGTTGGTGATTCAGTTGTTTCTGTTGTGCTTGGTAACGTTGTTGTTTTTGGAGGTAACTTTGTACTAGTTGACTGTGAAGTATTCGTTGCTTGTGGTAACGTTGTTGCGGACGGGGTCAACTTTGTGGTTGATGGTGGCAACGTCGTTTTAGTTAGCGGGATTGTTGTCTTTGTTGGGGGCGATGATTTGGTCGTTGGTGTTAAAGTCACTGTCACTGGCGGAAATGTAGTTTTTTTTGACGGCGATGTTGAATGTCGAGTACACTTCCACGGTTCAGGTTCAGGTTCAGGTTCAGGTTCAGGTTCAGGTTCAGGTTCAGGTTCTGGTTCAGGTTCGGGTTCAGGTGTAGGTTTTGGTTTTGGCGTCGTTTGGTGGCGTGTAGGCTGGACCGTGGTTGTTGTAGGCGTTAAAGTTGTTATGTTTGGTGGCAAAGTTGTTGTGCTTCGAGGAACCGTAGTTGTAGGGGGCGGTATTGTTGTAATTGTAGGCGGTGAAATAGAAGATGTAGTGGGGGCCGTGGTTGTTGTAGGCGGCAAAGTTGTTGTGCTTGGTGGCAAAGTTGTTGTGCTTGGTGGCAAAGTTGTTGTGCTTGGAGGAACCGTAGTTGTAGGGGGCGGTAATGTTGTAATGGTCGGCGGTGAAATAGTAGATGTAGGTGGGACCGTGGTTGTTGTAGGCGGCAAAGTTGTTGTGCTTGGTGGCAAAGTTGTTGTGCTTGGAGGAACCGTAGTTGTAGGGGGCGGTAATGTTGTAATGGTCGGCTGTGAAATAGTAGATGTAGGCGGGACCGTGGTTGTTGTAGGCGGCAAAGTTGTTGTACTTGGAGGAACCGTAGTTGTAGGGGGCGGTATCGTGGTAATTGTCGGCGGTGAAATTGTAGATGTAGTCGGAGCCGTGGTTGTTGTAGGCGGCAAAGTTGTTATGTTTGGTGGCAATGTTGTGCTTGGAAGAACAGTAGTTGTAGAGGGCGGTAATGTTGTTATGGTTGGCGGTGTAATAGTAGATGTAGGCGGGACCGTGGTTGTTGTAGGCGGCAAAGTTGTTGTGCTTGGAGGAACCGTAGTTGTAGGGGGTGGTATTGTTGTAATTGTCGGCGGTGTTATTGTAGTTGTAGGTAGGACCGTGGTTGTTGTAGGAAGTAATGTGGTTATGTTTGGTGGCAATGTTGTTGTGCTTGGAAGAACAGTAGTTGTAGAGGGCGGTAATGTTGTTATGGTTGGCGTCGAAATTGTAGATGTAGATGGGATCGTGGTTGTTGTAGGTGGCAATGTTGTTGTGCTTGGTGGCAAAGTTGTTGTGCTTGGAGGAACCGTAGTTGTAGGTGGCGGTAATGTTGTAATGGTCGGCGGTGAAGTAGTAGATGTAGGCGGGACCGTGGTTGTTGTAGGCGGCAAAGTTGTTGTGCTTGGAGGAACCGTAGTTGTAGGGGATGGTATTGTTGTAATTGTCGGCGGTGTAATTGTAGTTGTAGGTAGGACCGTGGTTGTTGTAGGTGGTAATGTGGTTATGTTTGGTGGCAATGTAGTTGTGCTTGGAAGAACAGTAGTTGTAGGGGGTGGTATTGTTGTAATGGTCGGCGGTGAAATTGTAGATGTAGTCGGGGCCGTGGTTGTTGTAGGCGGCAAAGTTGTTGTGCTTGGTGGCAAAGTTGTTGTGCTTGGAGGAACCGTAGTTGTAGGGGGCGGTAATGTTGTAATGGTCGGCTGTGAAATAGTAGATGTAGGCGGGACCGTGGTTGTTGTAGGCGGCAAAGTTGTTGTACTTGGAGGAACCGTAGTTGTAGGGGGCGGTATCGTGGTAATTGTCGGCGGTGAAATTGTAGATGTAGTCGGAGCCGTGGTTGTTGTAGGCGGCAAAGTTGTTATGTTTGGTGGCAATGTTGTGCTTGGAAGAACAGTAGTTGTAGAGGGCGGTAATGTTGTTATGGTTGGCGGTGTAATAGTAGATGTAGGCGGGACCGTGGTTGTTGTAGGCGGCAAAGTTGTTGTGCTTGGAGGAACCGTAGTTGTAGGGGGTGGTATTGTTGTAATTGTCGGCGGTGTTATTGTAGTTGTAGGTAGGACCGTGGTTGTTGTAGGAAGTAATGTGGTTATGTTTGGTGGCAATGTTGTTGTGCTTGGAAGAACAGTAGTTGTAGATGGCGGTAATGTTGTTATGGTTGGCGTCGAAATTGTAGATGTAGATGGGATCGTGGTTGTTGTAGGTGGCAATGTTGTTGTGCTTGGTGGCAAAGTTGTTGTGCTTGGAGGAACCGTAGTTGTAGGGGGCGGTAATGTTGTAATGGTCGGCGGTGAAGTAGTAGATGTAGGCGGGACCGTGGTTGTTGTAGGCGGCAAAGTTGTTGTACTTGGAGGAACCGTAGTTGTAGGGGGCGGTATCGTTGTAATTGTCGGCGGTGAAATTGTAGATGTAGTCGGGGCCGTGGTTGTTGTAGGCGGCAAAGTTGTTGTGCTTGGTGGCAAAGTTGTTATGCTTGGAGGAACCGTAGTTGTAGGGGGCGGTAATGTTGTAATGGTCGGCGGTGAAATAGTAGATGTAGGTGGGACCGTGGTTGTTGTAGGCGGCAAAGTTGTTGTACTTGGAGGAACCGTAGTTGTAGGGGGCGGTATCGTTGTAATTGTCGGCGGTGAAATTGTAGATGTAGTCGGGGCCGTGGTTGTTGTAGGCGGCAAAGTTGTTGTGCTTGGTGGCAAAGTTGTTGTGCTTGGAGGAACCGTAGTTGTAGGGGGCGGTAATGTTGTAATGGTCGGCGGTGAAATAGTAGATGTAGGTGGGACCGTGGTTGTTGTAGGCGACAAAGTTGTTGTACTTGGAGGAACCGTAGTTGTAGGGGGCGGTATCGTTGTAATTGTCGGCGGTGAAATTGTAGATGTAGTCGGGGCCGTGGTTGTTGTAGGCGGCAAAGTTGTTGTGCTTGGTGGCAAAGTTGTTGTGCTTGGAGGAACCGTAGTTGTAGGGGGCGGTAATGTTGTAATGGTCGGCGGTGAAATAGTAGATGTAGGCGGGACCGTGGTTGTTGTAGGCGGCAAAGTTGTTGTGCTTGGAGGAACCGTAGTTGTAGGGGGCGGTAATGTTGTTATGGTCGGCGGTGAAATTGTAGATGTAGGCGGGACCGTGGTTGTTGTAGGCGGCAAAGTTGTTGTGCTTGGAGGAACCGTAGTTGTAGGGGGTGGTAAATTTGTAATTGTCGGCGGTGTTATTGTAGTTGTAGGTAGGACCGCGGTTGTTGTAGGTGGTAATGTGGTTATGTTTGGTGGCAATGTTGTTGTGCTTGGAAGAACAGTAGTTGTAGAGGGCGGTAATGTTGTTATGGTTGGCGTCGAAATTGTAGATGTAGGTGGGATCGTGGTTGTTGTAGGTGGCAATGTTGTTGTGCTTGGAGGAACCGTAGTTGTAGGGGGCGGTAATGTTGTAATGGTCGGCGGTGAAATAGTAGATGTAGGCGGGACCGTGGTTGTTGTAGGCGGCAAAGTTGTTGTGCTTGGTGGCAAAGTTGTTGTGCTTGGAGGAACCGTAGTTGTAGGGGGCGGTATCGTTGTAATTGTCGGCGGTAAAATTGTAGATGTAGTCGGGGCCGTGGTTGTTGTAGGCGGCAAAGTTGTTGTGCTTGGTGGCAAAGTTGTTGTGCTTGGAGGAACCGTAGTTGTAGGGGGCGGTAATGTTGTAATGGTCGGCGGTGAAATAGTAGATGTAGGTGGGACCGTGGTTGTTGTAGGCGGTAAAGTTGTTGTACTTGGAGGAGCCGTAGTTGTAGGGGGCGGTATCGTTGTAATTGTCGGCGGTGAAATTGTAGATGTAGTCGGGGCCGTGGTTGTTGTAGGCGGCAAAGTTGTTGTGCTTGGTGGCAAAGTTGTTGTGCTTGGAGGAACCGTAGTTGTAGGGGGCGGTAATGTTGTAATGGTCGGCGGTGAAATAGTAGATGTAGGCGGGACCGTGGTTGTTGTAGGCGGCAAAGTTGTTGTGCTTGGTGGCAAAGTTGTTGTGCTTGGTGGCAAAGTTGTTGTGCTTGGAGGAACCGTAGTTGTAGGGGGCGGTAATGTTGTAATGGTCGGCGGTGAAATAGTAGATGTAGGTGGGACCGTGGTTGTTGTAGGCGGTAAAGTTGTTGTACTTGGAGGAGCCGTAGTTGTAGGGGGCGGTATCGTTGTAATTGTCGGCGGTGAAATTGTAGATGTAGTCGGGGCCGTGGTTGTTGTAGGCGGCAAAGTTGTTGTGCTTGGTGGCAAAGTTGTTGTGCTTGGAGGAACCGTAGTTGTAGGGGGCGGTAATGTTGTAATGGTCGGCGGTGAAATAGTAGATGTAGGCGGGACCGTGGTTGTTGTAGGCGGCAAAGTTGTTGTGCTTGGTGGCAAAGTTGTTGTGCTTGGAGGAACCGTAGTTGTAGGGGGCGGTATTGTTGTAATTGTAGGCGGTGAAATAGAAGATGTAGTGGGGGCCGTGGTTGTTGTAGGCGGCAAAGTTGTTGTGCTTGGTGGCAAAGTTGTTGTGCTTGGTGGCAAAGTTGTTGTGCTTGGAGGAACCGTAGTTGTAGGGGGCGGTATCGTGGTAATTGTTGGCGGTGAAATTGTAGATGTAGTGGGGGCCGTGGTTGTTGTAGGCGGCAAAGTTGTTGTGCTTGGTGGCAAAGTTGTGCTTGGAGGAACCGTAGTTGTAGGGGGCGGTAATGTTGTAATGGTCGGCTGTGAAATAGTTGATGTAGGCGGGACCGTGGTTGTTGTAGGCGGCAAAGTTGTTGTACTTGGAGGAACCGTAGTTGTAGGGGGCGGTATCGTGGTAATTGTCGGCGGTGAAATTGTAGATGTAGTCGGAGCCGTGGTTGTTGTAGGCGGCAAAGTTGTTATGTTTGGTGGCAATGTTGTGCTTGGAAGAACAGTAGTTGTAGAGGGCGGTAATGTTGTTATGGTTGGCGGTGTAATAGTAGATGTAGGCGGGACCGTGGTTGTTGTAGGCGGCAAAGTTGTTGTGCTTGGAGGAACCGTAGTTGTAGGGGGTGGTATTGTTGTAATTGTCGGCGGTGTTATTGTAGTTGTAGGTAGGACCGTGGTTGTTGTAGGAAGTAATGTGGTTATGTTTGGTGGCAATGTTGTTGTGCTTGGAAGAACAGTAGTTGTAGAGGGCGGTAATGTTGTTATGGTTGGCGTCGAAATTGTAGATGTAGATGGGATCGTGGTTGTTGTAGGTGGCAATGTTGTTGTGCTTGGTGGCAAAGTTGTTGTGCTTGGAGGAACCGTAGTTGTAGGGGGCGGTAATGTTGTAATGGTCGGCGGTGAAGTAGTAGATGTAGGCGGGACCGTGGTTGTTGTAGGCGGCAAAGTTGTTGTACTTGGAGGAACCGTAGTTGTAGGGGGCGGTATCGTTGTAATTGTCGGCGGTGAAATTGTAGATGTAGTCGGGGCCGTGGTTGTTGTAGGCGGCAAAGTTGTTGTGCTTGGTGGCAAAGTTGTTATGCTTGGAGGAACCGTAGTTGTAGGGGGCGGTAATGTTGTAATGGTCGGCGGTGAAATAGTAGATGTAGGTGGGACCGTGGTTGTTGTAGGCGGCAAAGTTGTTGTACTTGGAGGAACCGTAGTTGTAGGGGGCGGTATCGTTGTAATTGTCGGCGGTGAAATTGTAGATGTAGTCGGGGCCGTGGTTGTTGTAGGCGGCAAAGTTGTTGTGCTTGGTGGCAAAGTTGTTGTGCTTGGAGGAACCGTAGTTGTAGGGGGCGGTAATGTTGTAATGGTCGGCGGTGAAATAGTAGATGTAGGTGGGACCGTGGTTGTTGTAGGCGACAAAGTTGTTGTACTTGGAGGAACCGTAGTTGTAGGGGGCGGTATCGTTGTAATTGTCGGCGGTGAAATTGTAGATGTAGTCGGGGCCGTGGTTGTTGTAGGCGGCAAAGTTGTTGTGCTTGGTGGCAAAGTTGTTGTGCTTGGAGGAACCGTAGTTGTAGGGGGCGGTAATGTTGTAATGGTCGGCGGTGAAATAGTAGATGTAGGCGGGACCGTGGTTGTTGTAGGCGGCAAAGTTGTTGTGCTTGGAGGAACCGTAGTTGTAGGGGGCGGTAATGTTGTTATGGTCGGCGGTGAAATTGTAGATGTAGGCGGGACCGTGGTTGTTGTAGGCGGCAAAGTTGTTGTGCTTGGAGGAACCGTAGTTGTAGGGGGTGGTATTGTTGTAATTGTCGGCGGTGTTATTGTAGTTGTAGGTAGGACCGTGGTTGTTGTAGGTGGTAATGTGGTTATGTTTGGTGGCAATGTTGTTGTGCTTGGAAGAACAGTAGTTGTAGAGGGCGGTAATGTTGTTATGGTTGGCGTCGAAATTGTAGATGTAGGTGGGATCGTGGTTGTTGTAGGTGGCAATGTTGTTGTGCTTGGAGGAACCGTAGTTGTAGGGGGCGGTAATGTTGTAATGGTCGGCGGTGAAATAGTAGATGTAGGCGGGACCGTGGTTGTTGTAGGCGGCAAAGTTGTTGTGCTTGGTGGCAAAGTTGTTGTGCTTGGAGGAACCGTAGTTGTAGGGGGCGGTATCGTTGTAATTGTCGGCGGTGAAATTGTAGATGTAGTCGGGGCCGTGGTTGTTGTAGGCGGCAAAGTTGTTGTGCTTGGTGGCAAAGTTGTTGTGCTTGGAGGAACCGTAGTTGTAGGGGGCGGTAATGTTGTAATGGTCGGCGGTGAAATAGTAGATGTAGGTGGAACCGTGGTTGTTGTAGGCGGTAAAGTTGTTGTACTTGGAGGAGCCGTAGTTGTAGGGGGCGGTATCGTTGTAATTGTCGGCGGTGAAATTGTAGATGTAGTCGGGGCCGTGGTTGTTGTAGGCGGCAAAGTTGTTGTGCTTGGTGGCAAAGTTGTTGTGCTTGGAGGAACCGTAGTTGTAGGGGGCGGTAATGTTGTAATGGTCGGCGGTGAAATAGTAGATGTAGGCGGGACCGTGGTTGTTGTAGGCGGCAAAGTTGTTGTGCTTGGTGGCAAAGTTGTGCTTGGAGGAACCGTAGTTGTAGGGGGCGGTAATGTTGTAATGGTCGGCTGTGAAATAGTTGATGTAGGCGGGACCGTGGTTGTTGTAGGCGGCAAAGTTGTTGTACTTGGAGGAACCGTAGTTGTAGGGGGCGGTATCGTGGTAATTGTTGGCGGTGAAATTGTAGATGTAGTGGGGGCCGTGGTTGTTGTAGGCGGCAAAGTTGTTGTGCTTGGTGGCAAAGTTGTGCTTGGAGGAACCGTAGTTGTAGGGGGCGGTAATGTTGTAATGGTCGGCTGTGAAATAGTTGATGTAGGCGGGACCGTGGTTGTTGTAGGCGGCAAAGTTGTTGTACTTGGAGGAACCGTAGTTGTAGGGGGCGGTATCGTGGTAATTGTCGGCGGTGAAATTGTAGATGTAGTCGGGGCCGTGGTTGTTGTAGGCGGCAAAGTTGTTGTGCTTGGTGGCAAAGTTGTTGTGCTTGGAGGAACCGTAGTTGTAGGCGGCGGTAATGTTGTAATGGTCGGCGGTGAAATAGTAGATGTAGGCGGGACCGTGGTTGTTGTAGGCGGCAAAGTTGTTGTGCTTGGAGGAACCGTAGTTGTAGGGGGTGGTATTGTTGTAATTGTCGGCGGTGTAATTGTAGTTGTAGGTAGGACCGTGGTTGTTGTAGGTGGTAATGTGGTTATGTTTGGTGGCAATGTTGTTGTGCTTGGAAGAACAGTAGTTGTAGAGGGCGGTAATGTTGTTATGGTTGGCGTCGAAATTGTAGATGTAGATGGGATCGTGGTTGTTGTAGGTGGCAATGTTGTTGTGCTTGGTGGCAAAGTTGTTGTGCTTGGAGGAACCGTAGTTGTAGGGGGCGGTAATGTTGTAATGGTCGGCGGTGAAATGGTAGATGTAGGCGGGCCCGTGGTTGTTGTAGGCGGCAAAGTTGTTGTGCTTGGAGGAACCGTAGTTGTAGGGGGCGGTATCGTTGTAATTGTCGGCGGTGAAATTGTAGATGTAGTCGGGGCCGTGGTTGTTGTAGGCGGCAAAGTTGTTGTGCTTGGTGGCAAAGTTGTTGTGCTTGGAGGAACCGTAGTTGTAGGGGGCGGTAATGTTGTAATGGTCGGCGGTGAAATAGTAGATGTAGGCGGGACCGTGGTTGTTGTAGACGGCAAAGTTGTGCTTGGTGGCAAAGTTGTTGTGCTTGGAGGAACTCTAGTGGTTGTTGGTGGGAAAGACGTTTTAGTTGATGGTAATGTTATAGGTATTGTTTGTTGCGATGTCAAAGTTGGTGGTGATTCTGATGTCTGTCCCGTGTGTAATAAAGTTGGTGATTCAGTTGTTTCTGTTGTGCTTGGTAACGTTGTTGTTTTTGGAGGTAACTTTGTACTAGTTGACTGTGAAGTATTCGTTGCTTGTGGTAACGTTGTTGCGGACGGGGTCAACTTTGTGGTTGATGGTGGCAACGTCGTTTTAGTTAGCGGCAATGTTGTCTTTGTTGGGGGCGATGATTTGGTCGTCGCTGTCACTGGCGGAAATGTAGTTTTTTTTGACGGCGATGTAGAATGTCGAGTACACTTCGACGGTTGAGGTTCAGGTTCAGGTTCAGGTTCGGGTTCGGGTTCAGGTTTCGGTCTCGGCGTCCGCTTTGTCGGACGAGGCGTGTTGGGAACCGAGCAGTTTGGATAGTAGATCTTTCTGCAATTCCTGTCAAAGTATTTGGGGCACTTTGTGAGCAGTTCAATGAACCCGATTCTCTTCTTCCCTAGGTAGAAGAACTTCCTCTGCTCACTGAGGGACGGCACCTTTCCGCTCTTCCATACCCCGCGCCTCGCATAGTAGCACATTCTCTCTGAAACGCAACACATCATCATCAACTACCTTCTCAACATTCCGTGTTCTAGATATAAATCTGTCTCAAATTATAATACCGTTTGCGGATCGTGCTAATGCAACACAACAAATTTAAAAAATAGCAGAATATGAGGCAGTTCAAGAGGCAATTTACTACAGGCGCGCTGATTACGAACACTGTTGATAGTCGCAGGAAAATTGAAGACGCATACAACTAGCTAAAATTGCTACGAACTCAATGAAAATGACAAAGTGCGAAAAGATTGTTTTAAACTCGTTTTTTCAATATTCATATATGCAACAGATAATTGGACAGTTCGTAATAGCGACAGCCCATACTTGGTTATTACCACGATTTATATATAATTTTAAAGTCTTATATCTTTAAAAAAAAAACACCCCTTAGGACTCTCTAATCACATATGTGAAAATAAAACGAATGCACTTGATTTTACATGAGATGCGTTTCGCCTTTAAATTTAACTTAACAACTTGTATTTGTAAGTATGATGGGGTACAGCCATACAATTGTATTTGGATGAGATGAAAAGGGACAACATCATTCATGTTGTTGTTGTCATATAATGTCTCTACTAAGGATGTGGTACAAGATCACCAATGAGACACTGTTGTGTTAATTTTTAAATATATCATTCATGTAGAACATAATTATTCCCTAAAATCATGCAAAAATGATATAATTTCTAGGTTAAATTGTAATTGCTCGTAAACCATCAAGGTGAGGTAAGCGGGATATGCGGATTTGCCAGTTGCAATGAGTCACTGGTCATCTGCCAGTCGCAATATTTAAAGTGCGGTGATTCGTTGGTGGAGTTTTGTACTCGCTTTAATATTCGACGAGTAAGTGACGGGCCGAGCGCGCTACTTATCCAACGGTTAAATAAACTCCTCCGGGACCAGCGACGTCACAACGTGTGGATCAAGTTCTACGTGAAATTATGCGCAATCTTCGTATATCGATATGGAAGATTGCAGCCTGTACTGATTCCCCTTCCTTCGACAACAATATTTTTTGATAAAATCGATTTCATATGAATATTTTTCTAATCAATACATTTACTTAGTATTTTACATTTACTTATCAGTGTTGAATGAAAAAAAATTACATTAATTATTACTATCTTGCTCATTTACAAATTGTCTTCGGCAGTGGGGATTTTCGCTTCTCACCTATTAGTTTGAGACACGGTTTGCACGACATCGTCACGTAGTTCGGGCAGAGCCTTTCGACTTCCATTTGGCTGATCCTTCTTCCGTACTGGTACAGGTACTTCTTCATCAGCTTCTCCCGCGTGGCCTGCTCCTGCAGGTTGGCCGGCTCGCGCTTCCACGACCCGTGCTTGGCGTACCAACAAAACTCGTCTGGAAACATTTTAAATAGAAAAATTTGAGAATTAACACTGATAAAGAAACGCTTTCGATTCGAGGAATGTTGACTGGACCGAGGTGATGGTAAACCAGGATAACTTTCCACTGATTATCTCCTCTGCCGTTCTATATCATCATCATCGTGCCGTTGTAGATATATCATGTTTGTTCAATAGCAACTGCCCTGAGTTCTCTGTAGGTGCGCACAGAAATGATTACGCTGTTAACTCTCCAATACCGCGGATGCGTCGGCTCGGCAACAAGTTGAATTTCGTTGACATTTTTCGTTGCAGGACCTGAACTGAAGAAATATTTGCGTGCACATTGTACTTCATTTTATTTTTTTTATGTTAAAAAATGTACTGTCATATTTAAATGAAATTAAAAAAATATTCGTAATAATATACTGGTCAAAATAAGAAAAAATATAAAATTGAAAAATATAGATTTTTCTGCTGTATTTTAATATAATGTGTTGACAGATAAATCAGATAAAAAATATAGATTTAAATAATTTCAAAAAATCAGATATTCTTTTAGATGACATATATGCTGTTCCAGGGATACGTTTCCGCGTATTAACATGTATACAACTTGATATATGTATACATGTATACATCCTGGTACCGACACTGATGTATGGAAGTGAGCCCTGGAGCTGGCAGAAAAGGAACAAAAGTAGACTGAATGCAGTGGAAATGAGATCACTTAGACGTATTTGTGGCAAATCTATTTATGACAGAGTAAAGAATGAAGAAATAAGGAAAGAATGTAAAGCTGATGTTAGTATAGAGAGTAAGATTAAAAAAGGGTCATTCGGGTGGTTCGGTCATATGGAACGGATGAATGAGGAGAGAATGGTAAGAAAGATATATGACGCTAGTGTTGATGGCACCAGAAATAGAGGACGTCCGCGGAAGACTCGGCACGACCAGGTAAACCAGATAATGGAGGACGGTTCTGTTAGAAGCCTCAAAAATCGGCGAGCTTGCATGAGAAGATGTATTATGAATGTGGACGAGGCGAGAATTGCGTGTCAGGACAGAAGAGTGTGGCGCTCTATCCTCCCTGCCTACCCCCACGGGGAAACGGCGTGAAGGTAAGTAAGTAAGTAAGTAAGTAAGTACAACTTACAAAAATCTGATAGATTGATTAGTGGGTGGGAATGGTGAACGTTGTATTTATGTAAAGTGATCATTTAAACCTACGGAAGATACGTGTTATGATGGAGAACTCACATTCTTGTTTGTTCTTGTCCGGGTTGAGGACGGCGTACTGATACTTGCGACACAGGTACCAGATGTCTTCGTTGGAGAGCCTGTGCCCGTCCGCGTACAGGAACTTCCTCTTGAACACCTCGCGCAGGCGCAGCTGGGACGGGAACAGCCAGGGCGGCCAGACGCCGTGCTGCCAGCGGTAGCACACGTCGGCTGGGGGTAGCGGTCAACACAACACACGGTGTACAGACAGAATACAACTTAAGCACGTATAGAACGTGGCATAATCGGTTGGGGAACACAGAAATGATATTATATAATCAATTTAATCGAAAAATATTGTTGTAGCGCCAACGTGAACTATGCTACAGCTACAATATTTTTAGCGACAAATTTTCGAATCTGTATATTGCATTGTTTGAAAGAGCCATCTACGTTATTTCTACAGAATCTCAAATACATTTGAGTAATCTGACAGCGGACGTCAGAATTTTAAAGTTCATTTTTATTAAATTTTGGACACGTTGATACAAGTTTATTATATGTATTAATATCAAAAAGGTGACATGTAGATTAGAATATTTGTCGCTAAAAATATTGCCGCTGTAGCATAGTTGGATAATGCACCTTACCCGGTTTGGAAAGAGACCCACGTTCGAATCTCGGTAGTGCAACAATAATATTTTTCGATATAATTTATTTTATATGCGTATCTTTCCAATTAATATATTTAATTCATATTTTAATCGAAATTGTACTTAACATTCGAAATCTTACATTTATAATCAAACATTTAAAATTACCTCACATTTGAATTCTTGAGTCACTGTCGTGATTGATATTTGATAATAGCAGTGATTTGAAAACTGTGACTGTGGTCACAGATTCATTACTAATACGCGCGCCCCACACAATATCACAATACGCTAAATTAGATTCATTTGCGTAAAAAAACAAATTTTACTATATATAATTAATGTATATGTAGCGATCGGAATTCATATCCAGCGCTGCCGCCTGCCGCCTGCCGCTACAAGCCTGGCTCGATAATTCACCGCTAGACAGTCTCTTGAGTTTCATCGTTTTGCAACGGCGGTCTTGCCGGCCCACGCGCGCCGAGCATGACCGCCGACTCGCTTCATTTCAGTTCATAATACACGCGCACCTTCTACATCCTCATTCTATCTGTTCTCATTCTATCTATCATCCTTATATTTTATTTATTATCTTTGTTTTATTAACCACTGAATTGAGTTTAAATCCATCAACCGGTTTCCTTCTTCTTCAGGATGTCATGACTAACTAAAAATATAGCATTGTTTCTTCACCAGAATCTATTTTTAATTTTTTTTTTTAAATAAAGCTTGTAAAACTAATCAGGAAATTGTAAACAGCCAACTGAATTTAACTACGAGTCCTATTCTAAAATTTTTTCCTAAAAATTATTCGACTATCTTTGTATTGAGCAGCAATTTGAGTTAGGTACTAAATTAATTTTTTAAATAATTGTTGATTCTGGTAAAGAAACAATGCTTTATTTTTAGTTAGTTATGACATCCTGAAGAAGAACGAAACCGGTAGATGTATTTAAACTCAATTCAGTGGTTAATAAAACTAAGATATTAAATAAAAAATATGAATTTTAACCACAAAGTTAATATTGCTCATTTTAAAAGTATCTAATCATCCTTTAAGTCTATCTGTCTTCATTGTTGAATCAATACAATACAATAAACACTTCAACATGCAAACTACATGTCTTTCATTCAACCACCTTCCTAACTCCCAAATATATATTAAACCTTTTCTCTCCGATGTGAATATCTCTCTAAACATACTAAATACAGAGTTCATATTAAAGGAATTCTTCCGAAATAGATTTATGTAACGGATAAAATAATAATAATATATAAATATTTACCAAACGCAACACAAATAAAACATGTTTTCTTGAAGAACCTGACGTGAATTTGTCAATACGCGTGTTTGTGGTGCCAGGCACTGATCGTCACTTTAGTGGCAGAGCGTGCGCTCGCCGAGTTAGACATGTCTTATGATGTCATTTTTGTTTTTTTTTTTTCTCATTTTTGGCACTTTTACACAGTAATGATAAAATATTGTCTCCATGTAGACTGAGTTTATAGCGCAGGAACGCGCGTTTTTATTTTAGCATCGTAAGGGAAAGGTTAACATCAACATCAAAGAGAATGAAAACCCTTAAAAAGATGTGAGTTTATTTTTCGGGTCAAATTCTCAGCATTTCTGGTCAAATGCGTAAAATTTTTTGACAGAATTTATTAGATAGTTATTTCTTCGTCTATATTTTCGTTTCGTTATGAACATGCGCCGAATCACGGTTCACAACCAAATATAAATCAAATTAAAAAAAATGAATTAAGATATTTCTAGATATTTAATCACTGATAATGAATGTGATTCAAGATATCAGTGATTGAATCACAGTTCGTGATTTCAGGCTCGTCACTGTTATTTTGAGTATGAATTACACGACGAAGAAGTAGCTTTGAGTAGTTTGTTGGTCCAGTGATTGAGGACTCCAGCAAGTTAGTCCTATTTTAGCTTAGTTTGAAAATAGTAAGAATATTGATAATACAGATAAAATAAAAAAGATTTTGGTCACGCCGATCGATCTAGGTACTTCTCGCGCGCTAATACAGTGTTATGCCGTCTTGGCGTCGAGTCAAATGCATATTTTTTTGAGTTTAAATTTATTCTCAACATTTAATATTAATATTTAAATTTATTAAAACCCTTTTGAACTTTGTAACAAGCTATTGCAAATGGGATCACGGATGAAGCTTGCCTCTCGGGTATCGGTATACATCGATTTGTCCTGGTAAAAAATACAATATACAAGGTACACGACACGTTTACTGATCTTTGTGGATTAGTTCAGTTGAAAATCAACTCACCTTTCAGTTCAAACAGGGAGACGGTTCTGATTGGAGACGTGCTGTTCGGCGCTGCTGAAAGATATTAAATCAATTACCAATATTATTAAAGAGAACACATTCTGTTGTATTCAGAACATAGAACTGTGATATTTTAAATATTAATTAAATGTATTAGGCTATTTGAGAATACGCAAAAACACGTGTTACACAAAGGTTCGAAAATTTGTCGTCAAAAATACTGTAGCTGTAGCATAGTTGAACAATGCACCTTCCCCAGTTTGGAAAGAGACCCAGGTTCGAATCCCGGTAGTGCAACAACAATATTTTTCGATAAAATTGATTTTATAGCAAGGATATATGATTCAAGTGTTGATGGAACCAGAAATAGTGGACGTCCGCGGAAGACTCGGCACGACCAGGTACGACCAGATGGTTCTATTAGAAGCCTCAACAATCGGCGAGCTGATATGAGAAGATGTATGAATGTGGATGAGGCGAGAATCGTGTGTCAGGACAGAAGAGTGTGACGCTCTATCCTCTCTGCCTACCCCCACGGGGAAACGGCGTGATGGTAAGTAAGTAAGTGAGTAATTAGATCTCTATATCTTGTAGATCGGAATTCGCTTTAAAAATTCAAATATTAATTTTTTATCATCGATTATTCAATATTTCTTTATAGTCTTGAATCACGAATATTGAGAGGACGAAGGTGTGCAGTGTTAGTATCGACTAGATTATAGAGTATCGTTGTTAGTAATGTTGGGAGGAAGTAACTGAAAGTAGGACATGATCAGCTTCCAACGAGCGCAGCTAAAAGGAAGTCGATAAGAGAGGAAGGTCAAGAAAACTGAAAACTCGCAGCTGCTAGGGGTCTCAGATAGTGCGGCGATAATTTTATTTGTACTAAACAACTAAACGTTGGGTTACTATCACTACTATAGTCCCTCTCCATCATCAGGTGATATCTAAAGTAAATACAGTGTTGTAGACTAATTGGATCGTCACGTTTTTTTAATTACTAATAATAAAGTACGAAATATCTTGTATAGAATTTATAGTCGCAAGGCGAGGTTAAGTCTCGTTTTATTTTCTATGCGAAATTAATAAAATATAATGAAATACTTAATATAATGGTTTTTTTTTGCCAGTTTCGAGGGCGGATATGCGACACCCACCCCAAGTATATTAAACTGTGCTTACTGGACTGGGCGCGCGTGGTCAGCAGCAGGGCAGCCAGCGCCAGCAGAGTGCTCCGCCCCATCTCGGAGGGCCAGTGCTTATTGTACTGTACGATATTCGATGCGGTGCGAGTCGGCTGGACAGCAGATCGAACCGGGAGCTTGGCGACATGCGTGCTCGCACCCGCGCACGTGCTTATATACCGTACAAGTCGTAAAGATTCGATCGTGCTCGGCTGTAAAACAAACAACTCTCGTGATATCGATAACACGACTTTTTATTATTTTCGTGCGATATTAACAATTATATTGTTAGTAAATTGGGCAATAGATTCTCTTCATCACGGACAATGTAAATAAAGGTTTTTTAAAAATCTTTTTGAGTTTTCGCGTTTCTCGTTTCGCTACCGTATAACACCGAATGGCGGCGAATGAGCGGGACTCGAAAGGATCCCGGGTGAGCGGTCGAAAATCGGTATATCGTAGGTGCAAAATATTCAAGAGGGACAAGGGCCACCTTCTTTATTAGGGGCACTGAATTTATATAGGCGATATGTTTCATTTTGCAAATTGAGTTATCTAAGGCATATTTCATACTTTAAATACCAATTAAAATTAGAAAGATATGCATGTAAAATCAATTTTATCGAAAAATATTGCTGTTGCGTCAACGAGATCTCTCTCCAATCCGGGGAAGGCGCGTTAACCAACTATACTACAGCAGACAGTACAAATTTTAGAACCTATATGTTACACCTTTCAAATGAATATGATATGGCGTCGGGCTTTCCTCCCTGCCCAATCATCATATCGTCAATGCATCGTTGGTCACTGAGAAGGAGGCGGGGGTGAAAATCAATAGGCTATAATGATTAAGTACATATTTACAATTTTATTAATTGATTAGACGATAAGGGAAGAAAAAAAACCTTAGGCCAAATTCTTAATCTATCTTATGGTCTACTTAATTCTAATCTTAAATAAGTTGGTGATGATTCGATCCGGGCTTCTTTGACCGACGTCGTGATCCTGGCGGGACCGTGACTCCAAGTCCGCTCTGCAACTCCATCCTTCTGCAAGGGCGGCCTCGTTCGCCAGCTCCTCCGAGCTGCTTCCTCCCACCTCCGCTCGAGTCGTTCTAAGTCTTCCTTCCAAGTGTTGTTCCGAGTCTTGTTTCCAAGTCTTCTTTCCAAGTGCAGTGTCTAAGTGTCCAAGTCTTGTTTCAATGCTGGCCGATCTCGAGCGCTGGTCGCCAGCCGTCCGATAGCTGACGGTGGGGTAGGACATTTAAACTTTTTCCGAGTCCAACTGATTTTGTGTCCCGTCTGATCCGGAGTAAAAACTCCCTTTAACTGTGTCTTCTTAGCCGTGACTCCAAGCGCTAAGTGACTAAGTCTTTAAGTGTTTTCTTCACCGCCGCGTCCGGCCTTTTAAGGACCTCAGGGCGTGTCCTTAACACGTCTCCTTAGACGGTGATTGGCGCTTTCTTTTTCTCAAAACAGATGCACTTTATGGCTGGTTAATTACGGCTGTCGTAGATGCGTACTTTCCCAGCCATTTATTATTATTGGAAAGGTATACAATTAGGATTAGATGCCATTTCTCGGGGTTGGAACGTCATTAAACGTCCCTTAGATCCCCCAGGAAAGCAAACACGTTCACCTAATCTTGATTGTCACACGGCCCTGTGACCCATGCAGATCCCTTAAGGAATGCGCCGGGTTCGGATTAGCATAAAGGGCTCTTTTCTTTATAATATGGGGAAATTCGCGTCACCTTAATCGCCGTCACATCAAATACATATATTAATTAGAAAGATATACATATAAAATCAATTTTATCGAAAAATATTAGTGTTGCGCCACCCCGGAATTCGAACCTGGATCTCTTTTCAATGAAGGTGCATTATCTAACTATGCTACAGCGACAATATTTTTAGCGACAAATTTTCGAACCTTTTGATATTAATACATTTAATCGCTCTATTATTTGAAAGAGCCATCTACCTCATTTTTACGGAATCTCAAATTGCTTTGAGTAATCTGACAGCAGACGCCAGAATTATCAATTCATTTTTTTTATTAAATTTTGGACATATTGATACAAATTTATTATTAGGAGAACACATCCTTATTGTGGAGTTGAAATTATTCAGAACCGGAGAAGGTGCATTATCCAACTATGCTACAGAGACAGTATCTTTGACGCCAAATTTTCGAACCTTATTGTTATTTGTTATATGTTATTTGTTATTTGAAATAATGGAACGATAGATGTATCATATAGATTCGAAAATATGTTGTTAAAAATACTGGCGCTGTAGCATAGTCGGAGAATATATCCAGGTTCGAATCCCAGTAGCGCAACAGCAATATTATTCGATACAATTGATTTTATATGTATATCTTTCTAATTAATATTTAAAATATCACAGAGCTTTGTTCACAATAAGAATGTGTTCCCCTAATAATAAAGTTGTATCAATGTGTCTAAAATTTAATAAAAATGAGTTGATAATTCTGGCGTCTGCTGTCAGATTACTCAAAGGTATTTGAGATTCCGTAAAAATAAGGCAGATGGCTCTTTCAAGTGATGGAACAATTAAATGTATTCATATCAAAAGGTTCGAAAATTTGCCGCTAACAATATCGTCGCTGTAGCGTAGTTAGATAATGCACCTTCCTTGGAAAGAGATCCAGGTTCGTATCCCGGTGGCGTAATAACAATATTTTTCGATAAAATTGATTTTATATGTATATCTTTCTAATTAATATATTTAAAATATGACAGAGCGTCTGTTCTGAATAATTACAACTCCACAATAAGAATGTGTTCTCCTTAATAATATATATTCACTATTTAAAATAATTAATAATAAAGTTGTATCAATGTGTCCAAAATTTATTAAAAATGAATTGATAATTCTGGCGTCTGCTATCAGATCACTCAAAGGTATTTGAGATTCTGTAAAAATAACGCAGATGGCTCTTTCAAGTGATGGAACCATTAAATGTATTAATATCTAAAGGTTCGAAAATTTGTCGCTAAAAATATTGTCGCCGTAGCATAGTTAGATAATGCACCTTCCCCGGTTTGGAAAGAGATCCAGGTTTGAATCACGGTGACGCAATAACAATATTTTTCGATAAAATAGATTTTATACGTATATCTTTCTAATTAATATATTTAAAATATCACAGAGCGTCTGTTCTGAATAATTACAACTTCACAATAAGAATGTGTTCTCGTTTATAATTTATTAATACATTTTTTAAATAATTAATAATATAATATATAATATTATAGTGCATTATAATATTATATATTATGATAATGTTGCTAGATAGGTTGCAAAATAAAAAATTGATAAGAAATATATAATTTAAATGTTACCAAAATTGCTTTTCGTAAAATTAAGGATTATAACTGATTTTTTAAATTTTTTTATTAGTATTAAAAATATAATACAATTTGAATAATCAGCTTGTTACTTCTCTATGAGAGTGAGACTCGTGTATAGAGAAGGAGTATATTCGAGTTAATTAATGTTTCAGTTAGTCTGTGTACATATTTTTTTACTTCAGTTACAAATTTACGATAGTCCGTAGTTTATCTAATTGTGATGGGGAGATTGTTAACAAATTTGATGCCTTGATAAATATATCGCGGTATATTTTAGTTTCGGGATATCAATTAGATCTATGATCAATTGGATCTAGATGTATGGAAGTGAGGCCTGTAGCTGGCAGAAATGCAACGAAAGTAGACTGAATGCAGTGGAAATGAGATCACTTAGACGTATTTGTGGCAAATCTATTCATGACAGAGTAAAGAATGAAGAAATAAGGAAAGAATGTAAAGCTGATGTTAGTATAGAGAGTAAGATTAAAAAAGGGTCACTCAGGTGGTTCGGTCATGTGGAACGGATGAATGAGGAGAGAATGGTGAGAAAGATATATGACGCAAGTGTTGATGGAACCAGAAATAGAGAACGTCCGCGGAAGACTCGGCACGACCAGGTAAACCAGATAATGGAGGATGGTTCTGTTAGAAGCCTCAATAATCGGCGAGTGTGGCGCTCTATCCTCTCTGCCTACACCCACGGAGAAACGGCGTGATGGTAAGCAAGTAAGTAAGTATTGTTTTTGCGTCACCGGGACTCGAACATGGATCTCTATTTCCAATCCGGGGAAGTGCACTACCAATTGTGTTATAACGCCAGTACTTTTCATAACAAATTTTCGAACCTATATGTTACACCTTTTCAAATGAATACATCTGTCGTTCCATTATTTGAAAGAGCCATCTGCCTTATTTTTACAGAATCTCAAATACCTTTGAGTAAACCGACTGCAGACGCCAGAATTATTAATTCATTTTTATTAAATTTTGGACACATTGATACAACATATATTATTAAGACAAAATTGATTTTATATGTATATATTTATAATTAATACATTAATTTAGTATTTAAAATATGACAGACCGTCTGTTCTGAATAATTACAACTTCACAATTAGAATGTGTTCTCCTTAGTAATATATAAGTTGTATCAATGTGTCCAAAATTTAATAAAAATGAATTGATAATTCTGGCGTCTGCTGTCAGATCACTCAAAGGTATTTGAGATTCCGTAAAAATAAGGTAGATGGCTCTTTCAAATAATGGAACGATCAAAGAGGTTCGAAAATTTGTCGCTATAAGTATTGTCGCTGCAGCATAGTTGGAAAATGCACCTTCCCCGGTTAGAAAAGAGATTCAGGCGCAACAACAATATTTTTCGATAGAATTCATTTTATACGTATATCTCTCTAATTAATATATTTAAAATATCACAGAGCGTGTGTTCTGAATAATTACAACTTCACAATAAGAATGTGTTCTCCTTGATAATGAAAATTTTCTTGTTCATTTTTAATTCTGGCTGATATAAATAAATCTTATTGATTGATATGTGATATTTTTCAGATATTTCATTAATATCTAGTCTGCAGAGTGTCAATATATGGAGATTTATATACAAGCATCTGGCGTGATACGTTTGAAGCCAATCATAAAATTATGTGAGATCAGATCTGACATATGTATATGTGAGATGTAGAATAAACCTATTTAGTATTAGTTCTGATCTCGCGATGTATGTCATCTGCCGCGGGTTCCAGATTTGAGAATCGCACTCTAAGTGACTAGGAACGAATGCGTAATGCAGTATTTCGAAGCAGTATGGTTTCCGGAAGTGTTTGCAGGTTCGTCGTGGAAGATCAACAACGCAGACGTTGTGGAAGATCAACAACGCGGTGAACGCGGGGAACGCAAAACAAATATCACGGACCGGAATACGTGGAAATCGTCCAATGCATCACGACCTCTTGCATGTGGAGAACGAATTATTATTTTTTTATGTATTTGTAGGGATTTGAATTCAAATGCGCCACGTCGGTATCTGCCGGCTGCTGTTGCAAGTCTGGCCCGATCCTTCACCGCTAAGCTGTCTCTCTGGTTTCATCGCTTCACAACGGCGGTCTTGCTAACACACGCACACCTTCTACATCTCTGCATCTTCGCTCATTCATTATATTCATTCTCGTCTATCTTATTATTAACCTCAACACAAATCTATAACATCTTAATATGGCGTCGGGCTTTCCTCCCTGCCCAATCATCATATCGTCAATGCATCGTTGGTCACTGAGAAGGAGGCGGGATGGAAATTAATAAGTCGGTGATTATATACAATATTTACAAGTTTATTAAATTTGTTAGATGAGAAGAGAAAATAATCTTAGGCTAAATTCTTAATCTATCTTATGGTCTACTTAATTCTAATCTTAAATCTACCTTAATTAAGTTCGGTCGGTCCGGGCTTCGGGGATCGATGTCCGCGGCGCGGATGGCGACCGACGGCGCGATCTGGGCGGGACCGTGGCTTCATGTCCGCTCTGCGATCCCGTCCTTCTGGTGGGCGGTCTCGTTCACCAGCTCCTCTGAACTGCTAAGTCTTCCTTCCAAGTCTTGTTTTCAAGTGTTGTTTCCAAGTCTTCCTTTCAAGTCTTCTTTCCAAGTGTTCTTTCCACGCGTCGTTCCCAAGTGCAGTGACTAAGTTACTAAGTCCCTAGTGTTTAACTGTTTTCGAGCGTTAACCGTCTCTCTGTGATTAAGTAACTAACGGTTCCGTGTCTAACTCTCTAACTGACTGAGTGTCTAACTCTCGAAAGTGTCTAGCTGTGACTGACTGAAGTGTCTAACTCCAAGTGATTAACTGTGGATGTTCTTGACTAACTGACCAACTGTTTAGTTCACCGCCGCGTCCAGCCTTTTAAGGACCTCAGGGCGTGTCCTTAACACGTCTCCTTAGACGGTGATTGGTGCTTTCTTTTTCTCAAAACAGATGCACTTTACGGCTGGTTAATTACGGCCGTCGTAGATACGTATTTTCCCAGTCATTTATTATTATTGGAAAGGTATACAATTAGGATTAGATGCCATTTTTCGGGGTTGGACCGTCATAAAATGTCCCTTAGATCCCCCAAGAAAGCAAACACGTTCACCTAATCTTAATTGTCACACGGCCCTGTTACCCATGCTAATAATCCCTTAAGGAATGGAGCGCGTTCGGATTAACGTTAAGTGCTTTTTTTTTTCTTCATAATATGGGGAAATTCACGTCACCCTAATCGCCGGGCACATCAATCTCTTTTATTTAACCATTGATCTAACCCCCAAATACGGATAGGACGCCACTGGCTAGACAGTTGTCGCACGAGACATGCGGGTTCGGCTGGAAATAGAGTCCTAAGCATTTACCTTCTTTCACCTGTGATAAATTTCTAGTGTCGTATAGTTCGGACTAGGAATTAAATTCTGATTAATAAAAGAGTTTGTTTAATTTAACATATAATTATCTTCTAGAATAATCTCTCTAACACGGCATAACGTGACAAAAAGACAAGACGGCAAGCCCCCCGGATCCTGGCGATGCTCTGAAGTACAAATTGGATAGGCAGTTAAACTCTGTATACGAAGTGGTAAATCGGTCATTCGACGACAGAGAACAACTCGTCGTTCCCTCCCGAATGTAGCCTAGCATTCACCGCACATCTCAGCTCTTCGTGACGCTAATATTCAAGTTAACAGACACTTCTACCCCGTGCCAGGAAAGGAAATTGTATTTCTGCACAGGATAGTTACAATCTCAAATATATTAATCTAACACTTCTATTGATCGTGTACGATTTAACTGACAAGTGACGCTCTGAGCACGGCAACACCGACCGACCTACCTATCTCGGAATCATTTTCAGAGTTGTTTACTCTCGTTTCGATTCGTCAATATTACATTTTTATTATATTCAGTTATTAACATCTTAACCTTTACCGTACCATGATATAAAATACCCGAACGCAGCCACGCTGTCAACTCGTGTTATCGTAAACAACAGTTAGAAAAAATGTTCTTATTAGCTTCAATGGCACGAATTTAATTCATTAATATCCTAGATATAAGACAAATCTTTATGTTGAGACTCGTTCAATATTTCCATGCTGACAACAACTCTCCTCAAGCAATAAACTACGGACACAACACAAGACAAACAACAAACATCTACACACCAGTTCCGAGAGCAACAACGACATTTTATCAAAGATTCTACATGTTCTTAGCTTCGAAACTGTACAACACACTTAATACTAACTGAAAATAATAAGATTACACAAATATGAACTCAATTAGGTAGAGATGAATCGGAAGCATGGCTATCCAACATTCTAATATAATTTATACAATACCTTCACTAATAATTCACTAGTCCTACAACACTCCCACTACATATATTTTTATTATATTTTTACTTTTTTTATACATATTTGTAATTCTCTTTTCATTCCTGTCGATAAATAACACCACAACAGCACGAAAAAAAAAACTGTACTTTAACAGAGACTTGAGTGTAGCAAAGTAGCCAGGACAGCGCTGTATATATCAGAGGTGAAGTCTACTCCACCCCACACAATAAACTATGTATTATGTATGTTTATTATGTATCCACCTCTGTTAGTACTAAAATATGGATGTCAATATATATATAAATAAATAAATTAAGTCCTATACAATGTGTCCTTCCTTCTTATCTCTCTTCATTTAATTAGCAAGAAAGAGACAATTATATTTGTGTGTCTGTTGTCCTTTTCATTGTGAAAATAGTGTGTGATCTCTGTCTTTCATATCACAAATTGTATTTTTATCAACGTATTCATTTTACAACGGATTGAATGGGAAAAATAATTGTTTTAGTACGATTAACTTTTCATAATTGAGTCATTCCTGAGCGCTAATATCTTCTTTAGGATTATCTAAAATATGAATTTAATGTTGCGTGTATTTAGAGAAATATTACAGGTTTAATTGTGATGGCAGACCTGTGCCACTGCACGGTTTGGGAAGGGTTAACACCATCATAGGTTGACTCCGGTATCATCGTACCAGAGCTAGACTTGAGACTCGAGAGAAATCGCGCACTTTCAAAAGGGGAGGGTAGACGTCACATTTATGCGTTACAGCCGCAGATTTCGGTCACAGTCCGGCAGAAATTCACCCTGGTAAGAGTGCGAAAGAGAGTCAGTAGAGTGATCCGTTAGATCTCCTTAGTCGACGGCATCGTCCATCCCAAAAACCCCCAGCGGAAGACCCACATCTTGATAAACCCTTTTCATTCTTAATAGGTCAGCGTTCCGGGGGATCTCCTTCTATCCCGCACTACTACATTCGGTCAAAGGAACTACAAATATTTTGGACCTCAACTGTTTAATAGAATGCTAAAAGACTTAAATCAATTGAATTGTCACAAGAACGTGAAACTATATATTAAAACTTGGATTCGTAATATGGGTAGAGCCAGTATCGGTGCACTCACCCAAACATATTGACTCGTACCTATATTAATTATTGCTACAAAAATTAAGTCCACTTTAAAATAGTTCTTCATATACACCTTTTATATAGTAATAAATGTAATTCTATCTACTTGTAATTCTAATTAATTAAACTATGTTCGGCTCGACACAGAATTTCTCTAGCGAGGCGGGCACAGTCCAAACAAATTTTTATGTAGTATTATATAGTTACTAATAAATAATAAATGATCTTACTTTGATCATTCATAACGGAAGAAAGAATTATGAATTAATGTACCTATATATCGATACTGTGAACAGCTGAAAGGGTCTGTTATGGAAGTGCATACTCTCGTGGCAGTTCCTCTCAACAGAGCAAAGAGCGTGTCAAGTTATATGTTGGTTGACGTCTAGAACCTTCTGTTATTTCTTGGACCGCTAATTGTCTTCATGCCTAATAATTAGGACATATCGTAAAATGTGATATAATTATATCAAAATTAGTTGAACTATAGTTTACTGATTTACTTACTCACCTTTATTACGTTTTATTTCGACAATTTTCGGTCGCCATCTTTGATTATCAATTTCCCCTTTGTTTATATAGGGTCTTTTAATAGGGACGCTCAAAATTTGTTAGGTTATAGCAGCCATGTTGTTAAAGTGACATCTGTCAAATTTATTGTCAATTGTTAAGTAGTATACGGCAAATCACCACGGAAGGTTGAACAACGTGTGCAAATCATCAAATTTTGAGGGCAATTTGACAATCGATTTGAGGGCACGGTTATCTGGCGCGACGGTGACGCGAACTGGCCACAGAGATCGTGCGATTTAACGCCTTTAGACTTCTTCCTTAGAGGCTATCTTGAATCGCAAGTCTTTACGAATAAGCCGCAAACAATTGACCCCCTCAAAGTCAACATAACAAACGCCATCCAGCAAATTTAGCCGGATTTATGCGATAAGGTCATAGAAAATTGGACCTCCCAAATATGCCACCGAGCAAAGCCGCAGCGGATATTCGAACAACGTTATATTCCACACTTAATGCCATAAAATATACTTTCAAATGAAAGAAAAATTGAGTGAATATCTCGCACACAACCTGTTTAACTTACATTTTAAAATCGAGCGTCCTTGTTGAAAGACCCTTTATTTGTTTTTTTTTAATTATCGCCCAGAATGACAAAAATCACAGCAGAGTACTGTATTCTGATCAAAAATTTGCAAATTGAAAAACGTCGACATGCTAGGAAGATGATCAGAGAGTATAGCATCACAGCGGGACGGAGCTCCATCTCACACGGCCAGAAATACAATCAACTTTCATGTCGCGAGAATATGGCGTGCGGCTACTGAACAGGCCATATTTAAACCCACCAGATGTTGCAGCGTGGGGTACCATTAAAAGAATTATAATAAATTGTATTACATTTTGAAATAATTCATGCAGTTTGTAAGTTGATATCTGAAATAAGAATAAAATTTTAAGTACACACATAAATGATACCAGGCATATTTAATATTGGCACTAAAACTAAAATACCTTTTCCATTTCCTTGTGAGGTAACAGCGTGGACAGAAGCACCTTCTGCATCGTCCACGTCAGTCTCTCGTGATTTACAATTGTGATTTATAATCTCTTCTTGACTATCTTTCTCTTCCTCTTTGTCCTTCGACGTGTCCCAGCTTCTCCGAGCTATCTTCCCTTCTCGCAAGATGCTAAAAAAAATTGATGGACCTGTCTTCGTGCTGCAGGTTGCGAGCCTGTTTTTGATGTTCGGCTCCTGCAGAATATTATTAAGGAGAACACATTCTTATTGTGAAGTTGTAATTGTTCAGAACAGACGCTCTGTGATATTATAAATATATTAATTAGAAAGATATACGTATAAAATCAATTTTATCGAAAAACCGTGAACTATGCTACAGCTACAACATTTTTAGCGATAAATTTTCGAACCTTTTGATATGAATACATTCAATCGTTCCATTATTTGAAAGAGCCATCTGCCTTATTTTTACGGAATCTCAAATACCTTTGAGTAATCTGATAGCAGACGCCAGAATTATCAATTCATTTTTATTATTTTGAAGTTGTAATTATTCAGTACATAGCTCTGTGATATTTTAAAAACAAATTAAATATATTAATTAGAAAAATGTTGTTGTTGCACTACGATACATGTTATTAATTTGAAAAGGTGTAGGTTCGAAAATTTGTCTTCAAAAATAATGTAGCTGTAGCATAGTTGGAAAGAGATACAGGTTCGAATCCCGGTAGAGCAACAAGAATACTGTTGATAAAATTGATTTTATATGTATATCTTTCTAATTAATACATTTAATTAGTATTTAAAATGTATTTATATGTGACTAGGGATTGATGCAGGTAGGACCCACCCTTTCCCGGTGTCGTTTCAGAAATTTAAACTCCCTTTATCGGTTTCACACGACGTTCAACACGAGTTTATACCGAGACTAATGTGAAGTCTCACTTTAGTCACGATCAAATGTATATTTAAAAGTACTGAGTCCTTTAAATGCTATCTATATTTGTATTGTGATGTCCTTGAGATCGAATATCTGTGTGTGTGAGCGCCCGCGCCGCCCGGGCGAGATGTGTACATATGTGCGTGTGTGTGTGTGTGTGTGGGAGCGGGGATGAAAGTGTGACATTTAACTCCGTGACTAGTTTAGAGGGTGCCCCAAAAGTAGTGAGAATATTTTCTTAAATAATTTACTGATTTACTTACTTACCTATTTGTGTATATTACGTTTTATTTCGACAATTTCCGGTCGCCATCTTTGATTATTAATTTTCCCATTGTTTGTATTTACACATTCTTATTGTGAAGTTGTAATTATTCAAAATAGACGCTCTGTGATGTTTTGACTGTGTTAACCCTTCCCAAACACAATACACTTCAGATACACTTCATTTTTTAGTTAATTTGAAGTAAAAATATTTACGATTAGATACGATTAGTGTGAAATCAATTATGTAAGGCGAATTCTACGGAAATAAATATGCATACAAATATAATGGTGTCTCTTACAGAACTCGATGAGTGCTCCGAATTAAAATATTACATTTTTTTAATATTTAATGGGCAACACTTAAAAGTAAATTTATGGCAATGACAATTTTTTTACATTTTAAATTCTAATAGAACTCAAATTTCTTACGGAAACACGAGTTGACAGCGTGGCTGCGTACGAGTATTTTATGACACGGTGTGGTAAAGGTTAATTAGAAAGATATACCTATACAATGAGTTTATATATTTGGGGAGTGCGTTTGATAGAAACGGAAAGTCTGAGAATGATATCGAAAGGAGGGTGACTGCAGGAAATGAAGTGAACCGCGCTTTGAATGGTATTATATCTAACGGGAATTTGTCAACCGAGGCAAGACTAGCGGTGCACAATGGAATCCTGGTATGGAAGTGCGGCCTGGAGCTGGCAGAAAAGCAACGAAAGTAGACTGAATGCAGTGGAAATGAGATCACTTAGACGTATTTGTGGCAAATCTGTTTATGATAGAGTAAAGAATGAAGAAATAAGGAAAGAATGTAAAGCTGATGTTAGAGTATAGTGAGTAAGATTAAAAAAAGATCACTCAGGTGGTTCGGTCATGTGGAACGGACGAATGAGGAGAGAATGGTAAGAAAGATATACGACGCAAGTGTTGACGGCACCAGAAATAGAGGACGTCCGCGGAAGACTTAGCACGACCAGTTGAACCAGATAATGGAGTAAGTAAGTACCTATACAATTAATTTTATCGAAAAATATTAATTTAATGTATTAATTATAAATCGAGTTAATTCGTATATTTATAATTGCTTTCACTGCGATATTAATGTGTGATTTCTTTCTGTATTGCCATAAATTGTATTTTTGTCAACGGAATGAATTGAAAATAATTATTTTCGTAGAATTCGCCTGACACAATTGATTTTGATACACTAATCATATCTAAGCGTAAATATTTTACTTCAAATTAACTAAAAAATTAAGTGTATCTGAAGTGTATTGTGTTTGGGAAAGGTTAACACATCACAGAGCGTCTATTCTGAATAATTACAACTTCACAATAAGAATGTGTAAATACAAACAATGGGGAAATTAAAAATCAAAGATGGCGACCGGAAATTGTCGAAATAAAACATATAAAATTAATACTTTTAAAATTGGGATTGTCAATTTTGCATATAAACGGTGTAGGTCACAAATTAAATAATTTGGAATCGTTGGAGATAAATAAAGCGTGTAAAAGTAATCAGGAAATTGTAAACAGCCAACTGAATTTAACTACGAGTCACATTCTAAAATTATTCGACTAAATTTGTATTGAGCAGCAATTTGAGTTAGGTACTCAATTTACTTTTTAAATAATAGTTGTTTTTAAAAATTTAAAAATAGATTCTGGATAAATAGAGAAACAACGCTATATTTTTAGTTAGTTTTGACATCTCCTGAAGAAGGAAAAGGTGTTTTCCGAAACCGGTAGATATTTTTTAAACTCAATTGTGGTTAATAAAACTAAGATAGTAAATAAAAAATATAAAATTAATTTTGTCCAACTATGCTACAGCGATATCATATTTTATGACAAATTTTCGAACCTATATGTTATCTTTTTCAAATTAATACATCTGTCGTTCCATTATTTGAAAGAGCCATCTACTTTGTTTTTACGGAAACTCAAATGCCTTTGAGTAATCTGATAGCAGACACCAGTATTATCAATTCATTTTTATTAAATTTTGATCGCATTGAAGGTGCATAATCCAACTATGCTACGGCAGATAGTACCTTTGTCGACAAACCTACTACCTTCCCCGGATTGGAAAGAGAACCAGATTCGAATCCCAGTAGCGCAATAATAATATTTTTCATTACTAAGGAGAACACAGTCTTATTGTGAAGTTGTAATTATTCAGAACTGTCTGTCACAAGGGCGAGACACACTAGTTATGATGATGAAAGGGATGAGACAGCTTTTACAGATATGTGAAACATATCTCAGTGGACACAATACTTCATACAGTGCCAGCGAGTCGGTCATGGTGGCGTTCTAATGTGGAAAGGGGCAGATTATACCCCTCCCGTGTGGCTGGGCGGGACGACGTTGAGCGTTCAAAATGAGGTCAAATACCTTGGACATATATTCCATGAAGATGGACAAGACGATGGTGATATAGAATGGCAGAAGAGACAGTTGAGGGTTTGAGCAAATATGCTGTCACGGCGTTTCTACCGATGCAGTGAGGAGCTGAAGAGCATCCTGTTTAAATCCTTCTCCACCACCATGCACACCTGCGAGCTCTGCTCGGAATACAAGCGAGTGACGTACAATGCAGTACAACAACTCGTACAGAATACTGTTTGGCGCGTTATTGCAGCGCATCTACAAGGTCGTATACATGGATTCGTTCCGCTTCTGAGACATCGAGTTGCTGGCGTAAAGCTGCGGCAGGATCTCAGCACTCAGCGCCGACTCCTGGTGCGAGCGGCGCTTTCATGGAAAGCTGGTTCCCTGACCAGAGAATGGCAGCGCCTACAGAATAGCTACATACACAACAATGCCCGTGACTGAAGTAGTTATATATGTAATATTTATATTTTTTATATATTAATATTTTTCTTGGGTTTCTTTTTCATAGCATTATATATATTTCCTAACCTTAACATAGAAGATAATATGTATTATCTGTATGACGAATCGGGTTAAAAAAAAACTGTTGTATTTATTTGTATTTTTTTTAATTTTAAAATTGGCGTTTCACCCCTACGGAGTGTTCTTGCCATTACCGAATAATACTTCCCTGGATTGGAAATAGAAATCCAGGTTCGAATCCCGGTGACGCAAAAACAATATTTTTCGACAAAATTGATTTTATATGTATATATTTATAATTAATACATTAATTTAGTATTTAAAATATCATAGAGCGTCTGTTCTGAATAATTCCAACTTCACAATAAGAATGTGTTCTCCTTAATAGATAAATATGTTTTGGTTCAGAAGATAAATAAAAATAAAAAAGGTGGAAGAAAGGGTGGGGAGGTGTGTTTATAGGCAGAATGATTGGCCAAAATTGAGATTGTTAAAAAAGTCAATTTCTGTTAATTTCTTGTTAAGAATGATTGAATTTAGCATGTAAGATGTTCTAATTCTAGGAATGTAGAAGAGTGCGGACTGCTGGGTCGATCTGGATGTTGTGTGGAGATATATTAATTCTAATTGGCCGGGATAGTCAATATGGACTTGCAGTAGTTAGAAAAGTATTCGGTCAGCACGTGTTCTTTGATATTCTAAGGTTTTCATTAAGATGTTGAAGAAACCTATCTTGTATTCGTTTTAATCTCGCAGTATAAGTGATCTGTCATGGATTCCAGATTTGAGATGCGTTCTCTAAGTTTCTGCCTGGTCGATCTGAATGTTGTGTGGAGATATATTAATTCTAATTGGCCGGGATAGTCGATATGGACTTGCAGTTGTTAGAAAAGTGCTCGGTCAGCACGTGTTCTTTGATATTCTAAGGCTTTCATTAAGATGTTGAATATTTTGTATTCGTTTTAATCTCGCAGTATATGTGATCTGTCATGGGTTCCAGATTTGAGATGCGCACTCTAAGTTTCTGCCTGGTCGATCTGAATGTTGTGTGGAGATATATTAATTCTAATTGGCCGGGATAGTCGATATGGACTTGCAGTAGTTAGAAAAGTGCTCGGTCAGCACGTGTTCTTTGATATTCTAAGGCTTTCATTAAGATGTTGAATATTTTGTATTCGTTTTAATCTCGCAGTATATGTGATCTGTCATGGGTTCCAGATTTGAGATGCGCACTCTAAGTTTCTGCCTGGTCGATCTGAATGTTGTGTGGAGATATATTAATTCTAATTGGCCGGGATAGTCGATATGGCCTTGCGGTAGTTTGAAGAGATGTATTCGGCCAGCACGTGTTCTTTGATATTCTAGGGTTTTCATTAAGATGTTGAAGAAACCTATTTTGTATTCGTTTTAATCTCGCAGTATATGTGATCTGTCATGGGTTCCAGATATGAGAAGCGTACTCTAAGTTTTTTCAGGTTCGAAGAATGAATCTTATTAGCCTTGGAGATAATTTGTATTGTAATTAGTTATAATTAGAAATAAGTCATAATTTTTTTACTAATACCAGAAGACATGTTTTTATTTATTTTATAATTTACATAGCATTGACATTTCAATAATACAATACATAAAAATATAATTTATATCATATCTAAAATATAATCATTAAACCCTTAAAAATGTTCATCACATTTGTATTGACCCTGTGTTGATAATGAAATATATATTTATATATATATATGGACAATACGCAATAACACAATTACATACAATAACTTATATACTAAATACATATTTATCTAACCATTTCGGTTGTTTTTTTTTGTCTCTGTTCAACATTTTGACAGATGGCTGTATTGGACTTGCGCCGGCGATATACATAGATAATGCGTGATCAAAGCGTAGACGGAGATGTCTACTGGCGCGACACGAAATGCGATTTATTTGATGCATTATCTATGGATCTGTCACTTGATATTGAATACATTGTCGTGTACAGCAACTGTCAAAGTGTCAATGTGACAGATGACATTTGGAACAGCTGTGAAGAGTCCGCCATATTTAACTATAAAATGAGTTTGTATTATAATTGGATGTACATTTGAAAAGTGAATCATTTTTTTTTATTTTAATATTTTTTTTTACTAAAGTAAATGGTTACTACCGATCGCACAACCGGGCCTAACAGTAGGTTAAGTGGTAGAAGAAGATGAAGAACGCTGTCACAATCGTGTAACGTTTGACAGCAGAACACTCGAGAACGGCGCCGGCGTTACGCACAGGCGGTCAAATCAAGGGGGGGACCGAAAAATATATAAAAATTGAAAAACAAAATCCCAAGTTGTAGAACGATAATAGTATATAATAATTTAAGAAAGCAAATACAATAAATAACTTTATAGTTATTTCCTAATATAGCAGTAATTTGTAGTTTAAAATGCCGGCTAACAAAATATGCGTGGCGCGCGGGCGGCCGGTTATACAAAAATTTAAAACATCATCTTCACTTAGTTACTAGGGCCGAAAAGAGTTTTGAAGACATTCGTGATGCAGTCCATTATTTTTATCATTTTCAAGTCATCGAATTTGGACTGACGGTTATCGTTCACCAGTGGTACGGCAGACTGTGAAAATTGTGCAGTTTATCCATTGCGCTCGTCGTGTCACACTTCGCGCTATCAACGAAGTGTGATTTCCTGGAGCGAGAAGACGCGTGGATTCAGATACCTAAAGGAGCATTTCTCAGGTGGGTCGTGTTTTCACCCGTACTACATCCCGTATTTTATCCACCCTCTCGTACAGACACTATGAAATATACAATAGATCATTATTAATAAATAGTACATAAGATAAATACAACCCCTTCCAAGATACACTGTTGCTGGTGTGATGGGTGCATTGCTCTAGATCTCGACTCTATAACTGGGTTTCCTGGTTTATAATAATGTGCATGTGTGTGTGTGTGTGTGAGTATTGCCGCCCTCTTTCCGGAAGCTAAGAAGACGGTAAGGACGACAGGCGTCATTCTTATTACATCCCGTGCTTCGACAAGTCCAGCGGTCCAAATAAACCACTGGCGCGCGCTTCGGTCGGTCGAAATCTAAAGAAGACAACCCAGCTAAAAGAACAGCAACATCGGACCTTCTGGTCCGATGTTGCTGTTTTTCTAGACTGTCTTTCTAGACAGAAAAATTAAAAGGTTAGTGCGGTTCACATATCACATGTGTACTTATTATTATTCGGAAACCTGGAAACCAGCTATCGAAGGCATTTACATAGACAATAACTTTATGACATGTTTTTCTTGTAAGCGGTGTCGTGTGTATCAGAAATAGAAGAACCAAAGTGGAAGAACTATTTATGTCAAAAAATGTATGCATAAAACTGCTGGAAAGGAAGCCAGACATTGGACAGTTAATATAAATGATTTCTGAAATTCTGAAAGAAGCAGCTGATATATAGAGGTGGATAGGAAGGCCTTCTATCCAATAGCAGTGGATGATCATAGACTGAAGAATACGTAGTTAATATGAAGAGATTTGGTCCACATTTCCAATCTCTTAACTGATATTTCTACATATCAGAAACTCGCTTGGCTTAGCTTAACAATGGGTAGTGTATTAGAGAAATGAATGTCTTGAACCATATGTATATGAGACCGATTTGAGAAGATGACTTTTGGCATAGGTTCAAAATAAGAAGATTGGTGTTTGAGCTATATGTGGCGAATGACGGAACTACTGAACACCAGACCAATGGAGCGTGGGAGCTTGGAAAAACCAAAGATAACAAGGACTGAAAATGTCTTCAGACGCATGTCTTAGAGATTGAGGATTGCAAAGAAATGGATCGTAATTGGGATCAATAGAATAACATTCTTGAGATAGCCCAGCCACTGGAGTTGTTGGGCTCGGGTTCAGATTCGGAAATAAGCTTAGTAGATGGTTTAGTGAGACGCAAGCTTAGGTTCAGATCTAGGTTAGTGTATAGTTTGAGGCAACAGCGTAGATGGTCGTAGTGTTGGGAGACAAAGTGGTGTTGGTGGTCTAGTTACAGTTGGCTGGTTCTTGTGTAGTTTAAGGTAGTGACGTTGGTGGCTCGGTGGTAGTTGATGGTTCCTCTGTAGTTTCAGGTGGCAATAGTGTTGGCTCTGGTATCGGTGGTTCAGGGATCGGTGGCTCGGGTATCGGGGGCTCGGGTGTCGGGGGTAGTGGTGTTGTTGGCTCAATTGTAGTTGATGGTTCTTGTGTAGTTTGAGGTGGCAATGTCGGTGGTGATGGTGTTGGCTCTGGTATCGGTGGTTCAGGTATCGGTGGTTCGGGGATCGGTGGCTCGGGTATCGGGGGCTCGGGTGTCGGGGGTAGTGGTGTTGTTGGCTCAATTGTAGTTGATGGTTCTTGTGTAGTTTGAGGTGGCAATGTCGGTGGTGATGGTGTTGGCTCTGGTATCGGTGGTTCAGGTATCGGTGGTTCGGGGATCGGTGGCTCGGGTATCGGGGGCTCGGGTGTCGGGGGTAGTGGTGTTGTTGGCTCAATTATAGTTGATGGTTCTTGTGTAGTTTGAGGTGGCAATGTCGGTGGTGATGGTGTTGGCTCTGGTATCGGTGGTTCAGGTATCGGTGGTTCGGGGATCGGTGGCTCAGGTATCGGGGGCTCGGGTGTCGGGGGTAGTGGTGTTGTTGGCTCAATTGTAGTTGACGGTTCTTCTGTAGTTTGAGGTGGCAATGTCGATGGTGGCGGTGTTGGCTCTGGTATCGGTGGTTCAGGTATCGGTGGTTCGGGGATCGGTGGCTCGGGTATCGGGGGCTCGGGTGTCGGGGGTAGTGGTGTTGTTGGCTCAATTGTAGTTGACGGTTCTTCTGTAGTTTGAGGTGGCAATGTCGATGGTGGCGGTGTTGGCTCTGGTATCGGTGGTTCAGGTATCGGTGGTTCGGGGATCGGTGGCTCGGGTATCGGGGGCTCGGGTGTCGGGGGTAGTGGTGTTGTTGGCTCAATTGTAGTTGACGGTTCTTCTGTAGTTTGAGGTGGCAATGTCGATGGTGGCGGTGTTGGCTCTGGTATCGGTGGTTCAGGTATCGGTGGTTCAGGTATCGGTGGTTCAGGGATCGGTGGCTCGGGTGTCGGTGGTAGTGCTGATGTTCGTGGCCAAGTTATAGACGTCGGTTCTTCTGTAGTTTGAGGTGGCAATGTCGATGGTGGTGGTGATGGTTCTGATATCAGTGGGTCAGGTGTTGTTGGGTCAGTTGTAGTTGTCGGTGCTTGTGAAGTTTCAGGTGGCAACGTCGGTGGTGATGGTGTTGGCTCTGGTATCGGTGGTTCAGGTATCGGTGGTTCAGGTATCGGTGGTTCAGGGATCGGTGGCTCGGGTGTCGGTGGTAGTGCTGATGTTCGTGGCCAAGTTATAGACGTCGGTTCTTCTGTAGTTTGAGGCGCCAGCGTTGTTGGTGGCCCAGTTGTAGTTGCTGAATCGTACAAAATGATTAAATAAATATAAAATTGGATACACAGTTTTAATAATGGTTTTTTCTTACTCTTTTCAAAAGCTGCTATTATTTTCCTACATGGTATTGATATGTAACCATTTATTAAAAATAGTTAAATATTTATGTCCATAATTTATTATTGTTATCCCTACTTTTAAAACACGAGTATGTGCACTGTATTTTTGTGTGGGTACAACCAAAAACACTAAAGTTTTTGTGAATCGTAGCAGTGCTAGAAACAAGGAAATATAAATGTGTATGCTAGAGGCGGACAGGGGCCCTTGTTGACCTGTTTTACCTCATTTTGACCTGTTGCTATTTGAATACAAATTAAATTAATTAACTATAAAGATGTGTAGGGCCCATTTCCAAAACACCCTAAAACGACTCTACGCGTTTTCGAGTGGCGAATGAAAACGAATATTCTGCTTATTTGTAATATGTTTGATTCAGTAATATATAATTTTTCTGGCAGCCATACTGGATTTTAAATCACGTGATCGTAGACAAGCGTCGCGATTGGGTGATTTCATTGAATTATTTTAGATTGTTGACCACTTAATGGCACTTGGGAGCCTTTGAGATGTCTGAACAATAGTTAGTTTTCAGAATTTGCTAATCATTTGTTAGAAAATGGTCATACTTTAGTTGTATCATATTTTGAATTGTCTATTTTGTATTTAAACGGTGTTGATATTAAATAAAATAATTTGGTTTCGTTGGAAATAAACAACAAGTTAGTAAAATAATTGATTTTAAATATATTAATTAGAAATACATTGGTTATTTACTCAATTAAAAATTTCTGTCCGTTGATCCGTTTCTTTAACAGAACAACATTAGAAAGGGTTACAGCTGCGTGCAAATCGTTGAAGTGTCTACTTCCTCTTTTACTAATTAGCAAATTTTACTATCTTACTGTTTTTAAAGGGTCAATTTTATGATTTTCAAACAATAAATGAATCATGTTCAGTCATAGAGAGTGTTCTTAAAAACGTCTATGGGTAAGAAACACTATTAATAATACTCTAAAATTATAAATAAATACATGGTAGGGTCGTATAAACGTTAAATTTATTTTGTTAAACCAAAGTACACATATTATACATGATAACAGTATAACCTAATTCTATAACTACTGCACGCCACTGATGAATGATATAATTGACTGACTGCCCCCAGATCTGCTTGACTTTCACGCACCGTTGAGCTCATCGAGACACAATTCATTGTTTTAACACAGTAGTAATGTCAAAACTCATGCATTAGCTAACTCCATTTCATCCTTTAGGGAATGAATATGCGGAGGTAGTGGACATTTTTTTATACTTATAAGACTAAATTATTACAATTTTTTGTGTCTCTGCATTGCACTTCTGATGAGATTTTATATTATTTAAAAAAAAATGTTAATGCCTGAATAGGGCTCCTCTCTGTCAGTTTCGAGGGCGGATACGCGTTGATGTTCATCCGCAGACACCCACCCTTAGTATATTAATCTGTGCTTACTGGAATGAGTTGTTAGCAGCAGGGCCGCCAGCGACAACAGCGCAGCCAGAGTGCTCAGCCCCATCCCGAAGCGCCGGTGCTTATTGGTCTTTTCGATATTCGAAGAAGCGCCGATTGGCTGGACAGTAGTTGACGCTCGTACCTACGCACGCGCTTATATATCGCGCAAGTCGTGAAGATTCGTGCGTGCTCGGTTGTAAAATGTTATCTCGTGACGTCCTGTCACGTTGGTAACGCGAGTTTTTTTTAATCAAGAGACACGACTTTGAACAAAAGTTCTTTGATATTAATTATTATTAAATAAATATCAGATATCTCATAGGAAACGAAGCTTTTTTTATAATATTTTAATAGATACATATAACCTTGATCATTCTCACCCCATCTATCGATATGTGGACTCGTTTCGAGTGTCGTTACACCATCGCCATCTATGGACCAAATTTGATAATTTATTTTCCCCTGAAGCAGCATATATGTCAACACAATGAGAATCTGATTTTTTTGAATTATTGAGTACAAATGTAATGTATGAGAGATATATATATATAAAGTAGACTGAATGCAGTGGAAATGAGATCACTTAGACGTATTTGTGGCAAATCTATTTATGACAGAGTAAAGAATGAAGAAATAAGGAAAGAATGTAAAGCTGATGTCAGTATAGTGAGTAAGATTAAGAAAGGATCACTTAGGTGGTTTGGTCGTATATAACGGATGAATGAGGAGAGAATGGTAAGAAAGATATATGACGCAAGTGTTGATGGAATCAGAAATAGAGGACGTCCGCGGAAGACTCGGCGCGACCAGGTAAACCAGATAATGGAGGACGGTTCTGTTAGAAGCCTCAACAATCGGCGAGCTTGTATGACAAGATGTATGAATGTGGATGAGGCGAGAATTGTGTGTCAGGACAGAAGAGTGTGGCGCTCTATCCTCTCTGCCTACCCCCGCGGGGAAACGGCGTGATGGTAAGTAAGTAAGTAAGTATATATATTTATATATATTTGGCTATTGCGCTCTTCGATGCAAACTGAGTTTCCACCAATGATGTGAATATCTCTGTAAATACACTAAATACAGAGTTCCATAACTATTTACCGTGAGCAACAAATAAAAAATGTTTTCTCGAAGAACCTGACGTGAATTTGTCAATACGTGTATGTGTACGTGCGGAGATGCAGCGCGTTGGATGCCGATTGTAAGTTTAGTGGGAGAACGTGCGTTGGCCGAGTTAGACGTGTGTTGTATGGGTCTTTATGCTGTAAAATATTAATATTTACCCTACTTAAAAATCTATATGTACACTGAGTGTAGGCGCATTTTTTTTATTTTAGTACCGTTATGTGTAGTAAAAGAAGGTATCGCACCTTAGGTCTTGTTTATTAGTCTTAGGGTAGAGCACGATTTGAGTTAACATGTTATAGAATAATTCGTTACATATTTAGCCACGGAATCAGAATGGATTTCTAGCTTTGCCACACCAGACAGATGCCACTGCATCGCACATTAGCGCCACGTCTCCCTGACGGCGGCTGCCGCAAGTTTGCTAGTCCTCGATCTGCTTGCCCTCGACAGGTGGCACTACGAGTCCGCCACACTGCTCACACCGGTGACCGATCCGGCTTGTCGAGGGAACGTCCCCGTTCCCTCGACAAGCCGGATCGATTCGGAGAGGAGTTTGCAGTAGGAGGGATTAGTTCTGTTTATGTATTCGTGCAACAATATAATACGCAGTCCTAAAAAAGAAATATCTTGAATTTTGAGGGTGCCCGTCCACATTTCTATAAAAGAAGATCAAGATCTATAATAATATGTTGAGAAATTGATCAGATTAGAAAAGATGTCAAATGCATACATAATTGAAGACCTTTAAGCCATTTTAGAACCCTTTTCTTGTAAACATTTATATTTACAGCTGATTTAATTTTATTTTGGCAGTTGGTTGTACAGTCTAGGAGCAATGCGCGGCGCGTGTCTCCTTCCAATTCATAGTTTGGACATTTTAAAAATAACATGTTGCTCCGAGTCTGATAGGCGTGATGCATATTGAATTTTTATTTTGTCCACATTAAAAAGGGACAATAAATTTAAAACATGAAAAATCTTTCGAGTTGTAGTTATGGGACGAGTTCCTCCCCAACCTAGTATTCCGTATTGTAATATCGATTGAACCAATGCACGATGACTCTCTGATACGTCATCACCAAAGTTCTCTCTCATTCATTGTCTGTAACTAAACATTGTCTAAACAAATATATACTTAAGATAATTTAATTATACAAAAATAAAATAAAAATGAATATCTCGGACATAATGCAGGGAAAGATTGCTGGAGGAAGGCAATGGTTTGGCCTGTCTAATGTAGGCTTTATCGAGCCGCAGTAAACAATGTGATGGTAGAGTACGGCTAGCTTAACTTTGCGGTTCAAAAAATGTGCACAGAAACGCATTTTTGGAAGGGACGTGGCCTAATCCAGTATGTCGCCAATCAGCTTTCATTTTAACTAGTCACCGCTTGTCCTTCGAGCGGTTTGTGTGCTCTGAAAATAATGTTTCTATTTATGTTAATCCAATTTATATTTGTTTTTCAGAATCTTTAGTAATGCACAGTTATTTTGCCTCTATGTAGTCGTATTGTGGTGGTACACGTGTTATTTGATAACTTTGATATTAGTGAACGCTGGCGTGTCGCCCAAAACCTTGTGGCGTGTCACCTTTGGATCACTGGTCTATAATATAGACGTTTATTTACTATTATTGTTTATGATTTATATCTAGTGAAATGTATAAACTGTCACATGATATATTTTTTCATGTCAATCGAATGTCCTTTCAAATATACAATTTTCGTTTGGGATATATGTGTGGATGCGGTTAAAATTTAATGTTATTGATAATCAAAAGGTTACGTGGGTGAATTCAATTAAGACAAAGGTTTAAGATTAAGGTAGGCTTCAAGGATTCAATTAAGACAAGGGTTTAAGATTAAGGTAGGCTCTGTCTCATAAGACACTAAGTAATAATAAGAACGGGCATGACAACAACAAAATAGAGTTTTTTGTTATTGTATTTACGTACGTAGCAAACAATTATATGTTTTATAGATAATATTAATGTATTAGACACGATATAATAATACTTAAGTAATAATCAAGTACGTGATTAGATCGTAAAAAATTCTTCGTCATTTAATTGTACGTAGATATAAGAAATAAATTTATACAAATTAGATTTTGAAAAAAACGATGTAAATAATAAGTACGATAAATACGTAGATGTAAGTGGAAGAAATTAGGCCTAAACAGAGGCGGAGCTGACCAACTAGGGCACACCCTAAAGACCGGAGGTCATTTTGCAAAGACAGACCATAGAGGTTCATCGTACAGATAGTCCGAAGAGGTTTTTTTTGCGTCAACAATCGACGGAGAGAGGTGGTAACGAAAGTCCGCCTGAAAAAATGAAGGTTATTTATTTATTTATGTATATTTTGACATCCATATTTTTGTACTGACAAAGGTGGATACATAATAAATATACATAATAGGATAGAGTAGACTTCACCTCTGATATATACAGCGTTGTCGCTACACTGAAGTCTGTGTTAAAGTAGCCAGTTTTTTTTTTCGTGCTGTTGTGGTGTTATTTGGAATAAAAAGAGAATTACAAATATGAATAAAAAAAGTAAAAATATAATAGAAATATATGTAGTGGGAGTGTTGTAGGACTAGTGGATTATTAGTGAAGGTATTGTATGAATTATATTAGAATGTTGGATAGCCATGCTTCTGATTCATCTCTACCTGATTGGATCATATATGGGGTCCATATTTGTGTATTTTTATTGGAGTTAAACGATTTCCAGTTGGTACTGAGTGTGTTGTATAGTTTCGGAGCTAGGAACATGTAGAATCTTTGATAAAATGTCGTTGTATTGTATTGTAAAAAGGTGTTTTTTTAAGGCAGTGCACAAAGATACCAAAAATTGGTAGCTATAAAGCGCGAGCATGCTATGATCAACTGATCGCGGTTCATGGCTGAAGACTCTGTCTCGATAGCGGACCGGAGAGAGTTGACGATAGGTTGCCTAGACTTGTTGGTCTGTCTCTTGACTACGTTCCACACTTAGTGGTCCAGAGGGTTTAAGTCAGCACTGTCAGGAGCTGGCTCGTGTGAGCGGGTGCTCCGTCTTGGCGGTCTCCCAGAAGCCACAGTCTCCATCCACGGCTTTATCACTGCCCTCAAGACCTATAAATAAACCTTCTTCGTGACCGTTTCACCCTTCTGGAAGAAGTGCGGCGGCATGACGACACCCTCACTCGAGACGACGCTCAGGACGTGAATATTGGCCGGAAACTTGGTCTTGCCCACCACAGGGACGTACTTGGGGTTACGGGCGTTCGTACAGTCGATCTTGGGTACCTGAAGAATTTAATAATTTAGGTGGGAGTTCTTCTTTCTATAATCGCCGCTCTTCTATCGTACTCCATGCTTGGGTTGATAGGCTCGGCCATTTTGAGGTTATGAAAGTCTTACTGACAATTCAAATATAGCGGGAACTTAAAATACAATTTTGTCTGGATTCCTTTTAACCTTCCCAGACATATGCTTAGTACCTATTTGCTCGCCCACCAGCGAGGCGAAATTCTGTGTTAATTTGATCACTGTACAGGAAACAACAAAAACCGTATTTTATAAGTGATCAGCTTCTCAGCATTCGTCGAATGGTTCTTAGTACTGTGTCATTCCTGTCCCTTCCTCCAACTTTCTTTTTATACAGTCCACTTAATTATCCCTAACAGCTAGTTCTCAGAGGGTCCACCAGTTAGCAGTCTCGCGGAAATAACCGAAGACGCGAAGAACCGAGGAAGTCGAATGGAGTTGAACAAGCAGGCACGGAGTTCAAGATGCGCGACGAAGGAACCGAGCCTAGCAGAGATAGAGTGACAATGCCTTTAAAGAAATGTCTATTTTATAAATCCAGGATCCAGGAGACAACGGAGAAACACCCTTGAGGAGATCAATACACACCAGAGGTTGTAGATCCAGAAATGATGATGGAATTTCTTTGCTAAAGAACTAGGTATGTTGTTTTATTAGTGACAGATAAAACCTAGTTATAATCTGTAATTAGAATTGTCACTTTTTATCTTTTTTTTTGGGTACATTAATTATATAAACCCATGTGGGAATCGGGACGTAGTCCTGACGACACCTGCGGGAGCAGGAAGGAAGGACCCACCCTTTCTCGGAGCCGGTACAGAATTTACTCCCTTATCGGCTCCACATATCAATGCCAATTAATGGCGTCTTGAAGGAATACGATAAATTAGGTTTATGACATGACACTTCTTGCGTTCTTTATTTATTCACGTATACAAACAGTAAGAATAGAATAAAAATATACAATATAGAAATAAACAATAGCGAATATAATATAAAAAATACACAATATGATATAATAACCAGTTTTACTTACAAACAGTGAGTGCGAGAGAGGGGACAACCACCCGTCTCTTTTATACGCTCTGCGGGAGCAGTGAACAACCACCACTGGGGGACGTCAGCGTACACGCATAGCGCCCGGGACTTCTCTTCTCCCGCCTTCCTTAATTACGAAGGAATTACAGCCAAAACGTTAGTGGAAGACAAAACAAGTTTTCACGGCTGTTCAGAATTTTCCGTGTACAGTGTACATCTGTTGGCTTGCAGTACCGTGTCGAAGACACCTGTATTGCAAGCCATCAGGTCTGCAATGGGATACGAAATGTCTGCCAGAAAGATCAGATATACACGGAAGATTGGCTGGCCATTTATACCAACATATCTCTGCACGGAAATTTAAGAACATGCAACCATGGAAATATTTTATCCGCCATAGAAAAATGTAAATGTCAAACGTCAAAAGTGACAGATTAAATTAGTGAATTTTTGGATGTGATGAATAAGGTTGTGAACCAAAACGATGCTAAGATAATGGTCAACAATACGGAACACCGAGCGGTCCTGGGAGATAGAGACAGGTCAAGAGACATCGCTGGTGGAGGAGGCGTGGTTTACAGATCATCATGGGATTGGCTCAGAATTGGGAACAGGCGTAATAGTTGGTTTAGTTGTGGAAGCTTTGTGATTGTGTGTGATGGTGATGGAGGCTTGGGGTTTGGATCGAGGTCTAGGTGACGGTACTGGTTTGCGTGTAGTTTGAGCTGATAACGTCTTTGGAGGTGTTGATGGATCAGTTGTCGGTGCTGGTTCGTGCGTAGTTTGAGGCGGCAACATTTGAGGTGGTGGTGTAGGTGGCACAGGTGTCGGTTCTGGATCTAAATAGGGTGTAATTATCGTTAATGGAATTTGGACTAGGATGTCGATGGTGGCTCATGTGTAGTTTGAGGCGGCAATGTCGGTGGTGGTGGTGTAGGTGGCACAGGTGTCGGTTCTGGTTCGGGTGTAGGTTCTGGTTCGGGTGCCGGTTCTGGTTCGGGTGTTACAATCGGCGGTGGTGTTGGTGACTCAGATGTCGATGGTGGCTCGTGTGTAGTTTTAGGCGGTAACGTCGGTGGTGGTGGTGTTGGTGGCACAGGTGTCGGTTCTGGTTCCGGTGTCGGTTCCGGTTCGGGTGTCGGTTCTGGTTCCGGTGTTACAATCGGCGGAGGTGTTGGTGACTCGGATGTAGTTTGAGGCGGCGATGTCGGTGGTGGTGTGGGTGGAACAGGTGTCGGTTCTGGTTCGGGTGTCGGTTCTGGTTCGGGTGTCGGTTCTGGTTCCGGTGTCGGTTCTGGTTCGGGTGTTACAATCGGCGGAGTTGTTGGTGACTCGGATGTAGTTTGCGGCGGCGATGTCGGTGGTGGTGTGGGTGGCACAGGTGTCGGTTCTGGTTCGGGTGTCGGTTCTGGTTCCGGTGTCGGTTCTGGTTCGGGTGTTACAATCGGCGGTGTTGTTGGTGACTCGGATGTAGTTTGCGGCGGAAACGTCGGTGGTGGTGTGGGTGGCACAGGTGTCGGTTCTGGTTCGGGTGTCGGTTCTGGTTCCGGTGTCGGTTCTGGTTCGGGTGTTACAATCGGCGGTGTTGTTGGTGACTCGGATGTAGTTTGCGGCGGCAACGTCGGTGGTGGTGTGGGTGGCACAGGTGTCGGTTCTGGTTCCTGTGTCGGTTCCGGTTCGGGTGCCGGTTCCGGTTCAGGTGTTACAATCGGCGGAGGTGTTGGCGACTCAGTTGTAGTTTGAGGCGTCAACGTCGGCGGTGTTGGTGGCTCAGGTGGCGGCTCTGAAATCGGTGGCTCAAGTGTCGGTTCAGGTTCGGGTGTTACTGTCGGCGGTGGACCAATTGTCGATGGTGGCTCATGTGTAGTTTGAGACGGCAACGTCGGTGGTGATGGCTCAGATGTCAGTTCGGTTCTGATTCTCGTGGTCGGTGGTGACAAGTCTCTACCTCCAACATCCTCCGGCGTTGTAATCGTCGACGGTAACGTTGTGGACGTCGGTGGAGGTATTGTTGACGTATGCGTCTGGTTCGGTTCTGATATTGTAGATAGCTTCCATATTGAAAACATTGATAGGGATGTAGATGTGTGATATTCAGCCGGCACCACACTTGGCGCTTCAGTCGTTTCTAACGTGGTCATATTTGGCGGCAATTTGGTTGGCCGAGAAGGCGTCGCCTCTGTCGGCGGTGTCGTGAACTGCGTCGGGAGCCGCGTGCTGAACACAGAGCAGTCCGGATAGTAGATCCTTCTGCAAGTCCAATCGAAGTGCTTGGGGCATTTAGAGAGCAGCTCGATGAGCCCGATTCTTTTCTTACCCATGTAGAAGAACTTCCTCTGATCTCCGAGGGTTGGCACCTGGTCGCCCTTCCAGTCTCCGTGCCGGGCATAGTAGCACAATCGCTCTGGAATTTAACGCAATAGTTCAGTGGCGTATCTTTAAAAATTGGGTACAATGCAAAATAAAAAAATAGAAATGTAACGCAGTACATTATTAGAGTATTAAGTCCTGTTCGATCTTTATAACATCTTTATGACATGTTCATGACCATTTCTGTAGTTTATTATCTATGGTTTTGGACCTTATTATTTTATTTTGGCATCATAGGTTGGCTCCGGTATCATCGTACTAGAGCCACATCTGTTCAATCTGACGTGAGACTCGTTATCACATTCAATTCAGAGGGCAGGCAGAGAGAAGGTGTATAAATCATGCACCCCCAAAAGGGGAGGGCAGACGTCACATTTATGTATTGCAGTCGCTGAATCCGGTCACAGTCCGGCAGAAATTCACCCTGTCCAGGTCGCAGGAGTAATGCCAGTGGAATGCTCTGTTATCGTCCACCCCAGCAGCCTCGATCGTTAGATTGTGAAGACTTTGTGAATTATCTTTCTGCCATGTGGGAATGACAAATTGATTGAGGGTCAACGTTTACTATCGAAGTGCGTTGACTGTCGCCAAGTTTAACTGCCGTGTGGGGCTGATGGCGTATTGCGCTCACGTGTCAAGCTTCGCGCCATCAACGGAGCGTGAGTTGGAGGTACTTCATGCAGAACAACGGAGTGCATATTCTGAAGCCAGAAGACGATGCCACGAGCATCGTGCAAGATGAAGGGATAGACTGAGACTGCCATTCAGGAAGAAGGACAAATTTCAGAAATCGATCATGTACAGTGCGGTGAAGATTTGTTAATAAAATGCCAGAAAACATAAGAAGGGAGGAGAAATTGAATAGATTTAAAGTGAAAGTGACTAGATATATAAAATATAAGTTTCAGTAAAAGAAAATAATCTTTAATCTTGTTTATATTAGAGCATATATAGGAGTGCTTATGTATGCATTATATAAAAAAATAAAGGAGCAACTTAGGCGGGTCGTGTTTCTACCTGGTGCCTGGTTGGTCATTTAAGATGGGTTTATCTTTTGAATTCTTCTTATTTCCTTCTTCACGTCAGTATTGATACATAGCGGCCGCAATTACTTTAATAATTATAATGTATAATTGTAAAAGAATAGGTCTGAGATTAAGACCCATGTTAATGTATTACCGCTGCAGTAAGATCTTTAAAAACTGTGAAAACTCTCACTTTGGAGACGTGTATGTGTGTGTGTGTGTTAGATGAGTGGTGGGGGACAATGATTATAAGATGATTATATCACTGGGGGAACGGGGCTCTTTTCCATCGCAACTGTTCAATAATTACTAGTCTACCCCTGAGTTATATAATCGTTAAATACTATAAATATAATACTTATTATAAATGAAGTATAATTATTACAATTGGATACTGATAGAACCCTGAAAACACAACAACACTCACCTCTAAGTTTGGGACACCCTTTACACAACATTTTGGAATAGTTCGGGCACAGTCTTCTAACTTCCGGTTGTTTGATTCTTCTTCCGAACAGATACAAGTATTTCACCATCAGTTTTTCCAGCTCTGCCTGCTCCTTCGGGTCGGCCGGCTCTTTCTTCCACAGCCCGTGCTTGGCGTACCAGCAAAAGTTGTCTGGAAACATTTTTACATATTTCGATAAGGACAAACTGCTATGAAAACAAATTTAAAAGCTGACCATTTGTAAAAAGGATCTGGTTATTTGTAACATTTGAAAACGTTTACAAATAAATCTCAATGAATCAATTAATTAAAGATAATAACACTAGAAAATTTGAAACCAGCGCATCATTAAGGTTTAAAAATAACTTTAAAATCCCTAAATGTAACAACAAACACGATCAGCTGAATTCTATATATTTAGGGATAAAAAATTTCAATAGCCTAGATGGAAGGCCAAATGGTCCCGTGTGGGCAACGATCTTTGTAATCAGTCCAGGAGTGCTGGCGGCACGAAACTCCTGGGTGGCAGCAGAACTGGGATCCTCTTGTGTAGCGTCGGTGATCTTATTTATTTAGTAGTGAGGAAAGCCGGCGGAATTTACCAGAGCGGGGTCGTTTCTTAGCATCATGTTCCGCACGTATCAGGAGGTTTAAACAAAGTATTTTATTGTTTGATCAATTAATAGTCTATTATTATTAAATAACGTTCAGGTTTCGGATCTAGGTAAGAATAAGTTTTAAGGATTAAAAGGGTGCTTACATTCTTGCTCATCTTTATCAGGATTCAAGACGGGATACTGATACTTGCGGCACATGTACCAGATGTCTTGATCGCTGAGTTTCTTTCCGTCCACGGAGAAGAACTTCTTCTTGAATTGTGTCCTGAGGGCGTATTGAGACGAGGACAGCCACGGAGGCCAAACTCCGTGCTGCCAGTTATGACAAACATCGGCTGGAAGTAAACATACTATATTATAAAGGGTGTTTTTGTATAGGTATTGAACTTTAAAATGAAATAAAACATGTACAAATTGTGGTAATGGCATAATTGAAAATATCTCTTTACGTCGTTAGTGTTTGGTAAGTAAGTAAGATCTGGAAGTCCAATTTTCGACCACATTTTGGAGCAGCTGGGGACGAATATCGTCTATTGTCTCTGGTTTATTGGCGTAGACTAACCACTTCACATATCCCTACAGAAAATAATTCTAAGATGTTACATTACGCGAAATATTATTTAGTAAATAGATTGTGGCGCGCGCTGTGTGCCATGTTGCGCCGTCTTGTTGAAGCCGTAGCTCTTCAGTTGATGACGCCGTCACGTGCACTTACGGAAGTTCATCCAATGTATGAAACACTTACGAGTTTCACGTTCACAACACAACAAAATCACAACTAGTGATCCGACACGAATAATCACATGAGAATACTTTCCCTCCTCGAATGCAAAATAACTAGTCGAACCGAAGGTACTAGGTGAACTGGTTTCGGATAGGCTAAGGGGTAGTAATAATTATATATGAAAACAAATGTGTTCACCTAGAGGGTGGCTCGTAACTCGGAACACACGAATTATTTCAAAACATAATACAATTAATTATAATTCTTAATGTCATTTTTTTTGCACAATATTTAGCTAATCAGAAATCATCTACACACCCCCTATTGCATCATCTAGTGGGTTTAAATCTGGCCGTGTTGATTGTAACTCAAATAAAAAATCTTCAAACAGCCGTAGTGAAAGAAATTGTAGGCCTGGGTGCATGTTAATATTATTCCATCTTTGTAAGTTAGCTGTCAAAACGAACAATGAACACTAGATGCGTAGTATAAGAATCGCGGATGGACAATTTCTATGGTAAGTAAGATCATAGACACCATAGACAGTACAGATGAGAAAGATGACAGATGTCGTGTATGTTTCAATGTACGCTTCATTTCAAATTGAATATATATAGGGTCTTTTAAAATAGGGACGCTCAAAATTTGTTAGGTTATAGCAGCCATGTTGTTAAAGTGACATCTGTCAAATTTATTGTCAATTGTTAAGTAGTATACGGCAAATCACCACGGAAGGTTGAGCAACGTGTGCAAATCATCAAATTTTGAGGGCAATTTGACAATCGATTTGAGGGCACGGTTATCTGGCGCGACGGTGACGCGAACTGGCCACAGAGATCGTGCGATTTAACGCCTTTAGACTTCTTCCTTTGAGGCTATCTTAAATCGCAAGTCTTTACGAATAAGCCGCAAACAATTGACCCCCTCAAAGTCAACATAACAAACGCCATCCAGCAAATTTAGCCAGATTTATGCGATAAAGTCATTGAAAATTGGACCTCCCAAATATGCCACCGAGCAAAGCCGCAGCGGATATTCGAACAACGTTATATTCCACACTTAATGCCATAAAATATACTTTCAAATTAAAGAAAAATTGAGTGAATATCTCACACACAACCTGTTTAACTTACATTTTAAAATCGAGCGTCCTCGTTGAAAGACCCTATACTTATATTTATTAAGAGAACACATAAGACCTGGCCGTGTGACCAAGCAGCATAATGACACTACGACCAGTACATCCAGAAAGTCATAGAAATAGATGGGGAAGCGTAATATGCATATAATAAGGATTTTTTAATTATCCATAATTAAGAGATGACTCAGTAAAATCTGTTTCTTTTCGTGTAACTTTAATTAACAACCTATCTATTGACAATGGCTTTCGCTTCTTTTTGTCACGTTTTCAAAATATACCCTACACGTGCAGCTCACTGTCAGCCGATGCTGGCATTAGCGACATCTCTGGCGCAGAACCCGTACTAGACGTGTAGCTCGCTGTCGGCCGCTGTCGGGATTAGCGACATCTCTGGCGCAGAACACGTACTAGACGTGTAGCTCGCTGTCGGCCGCTGCTGAAATTAGCGACATCTTTGGCTACATTCTGGAAACTTTCCTTTACGGATGGATCCAAAATAGATTTAACTAGTCACACCGGGGCGGCGACATTTTGTGATTCAGAAAACCTGGCACAGAAATATCGATTACCAAAAGAAACCTCAATATTTACCGCTGAGGCCATCGCAATCCTCGAGACAATAAAATATATTATGAAAAATCTACCCACTTGTAAGTAGAAGCGTGATCTTGTCAGATTCTCTTAGCGTCCTACAAAAATTAAAATCGTGTCCCTTTTCATACGCCGAAGATGAGCATTGTATCCAAATACGAGAATTAATGCTTAGTATGAAACAAAAAGACATGGATATTGCTTTAGCTTGGATTCCCAGTCACTGTGGAATTCCGGGAAACGAAAAAACCGATGCCTTAGCAAAGGAAGCCTCCACTTCTGGCGTCCGTTTACATAATCACGTGACAATATCTGATATATTTCTTATTCTCAAAGAGAAAATGATCTGCATTTGGAGAGATCAATGGGAGACTTCTAAACTTCTAAAAAGTTTGCGGAAATTCAGCCAGAGATTCCCAAAACGAAAATAAATAAATTTGAAACTTTCCCGATCTGACGTATGAGGATCGGCCATTGTTGTATCAATTCGGGACTCTCCCGTGTGGGAATGTCAACTAGAAGAGGAAAATTTAAATCCAAATTGAATCCAAGATTTTTCTAGCAACAAAATTCCACTCCCCATCAACGACCCAACCTTGTTATCGTCTAACAATCAAATCATTTTTAAAATATTACCGAGGTTCATAAACGCCAATGAAAATAAACCTGTAAAAATTAAACGTATACAAATAAAATTGCTCGGTAATGGCAAGAACACTCCATAGGGGTGAAACGCCAAATTAAAAATATATATATACTAAATTAATGTATTAATTATAAATATATACATATAAAATCAATTTTGTCGAAAAATATTGTTTTTGCGTCACCGGGATTTAAATTTAATAAAAATGAATTGATAATTCTGGCGTCTGCAGTCGGTTTACTCAAAGGTATTTGAGATTCTGTAAAAATAATGTAGATGGCTTTCAAATAATGGAACGACAGGTGGATTCATTTAAAAATGTAACATATAGGTTCGAAAATTTGTCAAGAAAAATACTGGCGTTATAGCACAAAGGTAGTGCACTTCCCCGGATTGGAAATAGAGATCCAGGTTCGAATCCCGGTGACGCTAAAACAATATTTTTCGACAAAATTGATTTTATATGTATATATTTATAATTAATACATTAATTTAGTATTTAAAATATGACAGAGCGTCTGTTCTGAATAATTACAACTTCACAATAAGAATGTGTTTTCCTTAATAAAAATAAATAGATATAAATGTTCTATTGTAACCAGCCTGTCAATGTTTCGGCTGAATATGAGACATTGAAATATATTATGAAAAATCTACCCATTTGTAATAAAAGCCCGATCCTGTCAGATACTCTTAGCGTCCTACAAAAATTAAAATAGGGCCCCTTTAGCAGTGTATCCAAATACGGAAATAACGCTTAGTAAGAAACAAAAATACATGGATATTGCTTTAGCTTGGATCCCCAGTCACTGTGGGATTCCGGGAAACGAAAAAGTCGATGCCTTAGCAAAAGGAAGCCTCCACTGCACGAAGTTATTAATAAATTCGATGTCTTTGATATTAGACAAATCTACGCTAATACTACTCTCAAATACATATATAAATACAAACACACACATTTTAAAACAACTCAAAACATAATCTCCACACGGACAAATACAAATAGCCTACAGACCCCGAGAGCGCATACTGCACCAGAGCTACACTTGTACAATTTGACGTAAGACTCGAGAGAAACCGCGCACTCTCAAAAGGGGAGGGTAGACGTCACATTTATGCGTTGCAGCCGCAGAATTCGGTCACAGTCCGGCAGAAATTCACCATGTACAGGTGGCAAGAGTGCGAAGGAGAGTCAGTAGAGTGATCCGTTAGATCTCCTTAATCGACGACATCGTCCATCCCAGCAACGCCCAGCGGAAAACCCACACCTTGATAAATTCCTTTCATTTCTTAATAGGTCAGCGTTCCGGGGGATCTCCTTCTATCCCGCACTACTACATTTGGTCAAAGGAACTACTAATATTTTGGACCTAAACTGTTTAATAGAATGCTAAAAGACTTAAATCAATTGAATTGTCCCGAGAACGTGAAACTATATATTAAAACTTGGATTCGTAATATGGGTAGAGCCAGTATCGGTGCACTCACGCAAACATATTGACTCGTACCTATATTAATTATTGCTACTAAAATTAAGTCCATTTTAAAATAGTTCTTCATATACACCTTTTATATAGTAATAAATGTAATTCTATCTACTTGTAATTCTAATTAATTGAACTATGCCCGTCTCGACACAGAACTTCTCTAGTGAGGCGGGCACAGTCCAAACAGATTTTTACATAGTATTATATAGTTACTAATAAAATACTAAATATATCTGATATACTTCCCATTCTCAAAGAGAAAATGATCCGCATTTGGATAGATCAATGGGAGACTTCTAAACTTCAAAAAGGTAAACGGTTTACGGAAATTCAGCCCGAGATTCCTACTGGGCCCTGGTTTTCCAAAACGAAATTAAATAAGTTTGAAACTTCCCCTATCTGCCGTATGAGGATCGGCCATTGTTGTATCACTTCGGGACTCTCCCATGTGGGAATGTCAACTAGAAGAGGAAGAGTTAAATCTTGTATTTTTAGGATGCCCTATCAGTGACCAGTATCCAAAGTTAATCCAAGATCTTTCTAGCGACAAAAATCCACCCCAACTTTGTTATCAAACCATTTTTAAAATATTGACGAGGTATTCAATAAAATTATTCGGTAATGGCAAGAACACTCCGTAGGGGTGAAACGCCAATTTTAAAATACAAATAAATACAACAGTTTTTTTTTAACCCGATTCGCCATACAGATAATACATATTATCTTCTATGTTAAGGTTAGGAAATATATATAATGCTATGAAAAAGAAACCCAAGAAAAATATTAATAAATAAAAAATATAAATATTACATATATAACTACTTCAGTCACGGGCATTGTTGTGTATGTAGCTATTCTGTAGGCGCTGCCATTCTCTGGTCAGGGAACCAGCTTTCCGCGAGAGCGCCGCTCGCACCAGGAGTCGGCGCTGAGTGCTGAGCTCCAGCCGCAGCTTTACTCCCGCAATCGATATCTCAGAAGCTGAACGAATCCATGTATACTGTCTTCGGTAAACATTGTAGATGCGCTGCAATAACGCGCCAATCCGAACAGTGTTCTGTACGAGTTGTTGTACTGAATTGTACGTCACTCGCTTGTATTCCGAGCAGAGCTCGCAGTTGTGCATGGTGGTGAAGAAGGATTTAAACAGGATGCTCTTCAGCTCCTCACTGCATCGGTAGAAACGGCGTGACAGCATATTTACACGGACGCTCAACTGTCTCCTCTGCCGTTCTGTATCATCATCGTCTTGTCCATCTTCCTTGAATATATGGCCAAGGTATTTGACCTCATTTTGAATGCTCAATTTCGTCCCGTCCAGCCACACGGGAGGGATATTATCTACTCTTTTCCATGTTAGAACGCCACTATGACCGATTTGCTGGCACTGTATGAAGTATTGTGTCCACTGGGATATGTTTCACATATTTGTAAAAGCTTTCTTATCCCTTTTACAGGTGGACACAAGGCATGACACCTCTGCATCTTCGAGAGCTTTGCATCCCACACAATTTGAATGGTAGACGTCAAACTCTCAGGGTTGTGGCACCGGTTAACCGTTGCCAGAAGTCTAAATTCAGTGAACAGCCATTGGGCGGTGGCAGACCCAAAAACAGAGCATCAGAGACTTTATTTAAAATCATTTCATAAGAGAAAATAACCATTTTTAATTTTAAAAACATAGATAATGAAGAGGACTCTAAACAGTTGACCTGTAAAGCGCCATTTATTTATATATATTTTGACATCTATATTTTTGTTCTAACAGAGGTGGATACATAATAAACATACATAGTACATAGTTTATTGTGTGGGGTGGAGTAGACTCCAGCTCTGATATATACAGCGCTGTCCTGGCTACTTTGCTAGACTGAAGTCTGTGTTAAAGTAGACAGTTTTTTTTTCGTGCTGTTGTGGTGTTATTTATCGACAGGAATAAAAAGAATAGTGGGAGTGTTGTAGGACTAGTGAATTATTAGTGAAGGTATTGTATAAATTATATTAGAATGCTTCTGATTCATCTCTACCAGATTGGGTTCATATTTGTGTAATCTTATTATTTTCAGTTAGTATTGAGTGTGTTGTACAGTTTCGGAGCTAGGAACATGTAGATAGAATCTTTGATAAAATGTGGTTGTTGCTCTCGGAACTGGCGTGTAGATGTTTGTTGTTTGTCTTGTGTTGTGTCCGTGGTTTATTGCTTGAGGAGAGTTGTTGTCAGCATGGAAATATTGAACGAGTCTCAACATAAAGATTTGTCTTATATCCAGGACATTGTACTCTTTGAATATAAGTATAGTATTGAGGTGAAAGTTTTTACAAAAATGGTGCTGTACAAATTATCCAATATTATTATTACGAATAGGACGTGGTCCTAAAAAATAAAATTATATATTCTTTAGATTTATAGATAGTTTTGGTCAGAAATCAACTTACCCTTTAGCTCGTACAAGGAGGCGGGTTTGACACGGATCGCACTGGTTTTCGGCGATACTGAAAATAAAATATTTAATATGAATATCTGACAAATTGTATACATATAAAATCAAAATACTGTTGTTGCTACCGTGTCCGAACCTGTCTCCTATCGGATTACTCAAAGGCATTTGAAATTCCGTAAAAATATAAAAGATGTGTTTCAAATAGTGTAACGATAGATGTATTAATTTGAACATGCAAGTTTGTCGTCAATGCACTATACTTACTTACCATCACGCCGTTTCACAGCGGGGGTAGGCAGAGAGGATAGAGCGCCACACTCTTCTATCCTGACATGCAATTCTCGCCTCATCCACATTCATACAAGCTCGCCGATTGTTAAGGCTTCTAACACAACCGTCCTTCATTAACTGGTTTACCTGGTCGTGCAGAGTCTTCCACGTTCTCTATTTCTGGTGCCATCAACACTTGCGTCATATATATCTTTCTTACCATTCTCTCATCATTCGTCCGTTCCATATGACCAAACCATCTAAGTGATCCTTTCTTAATCTTACTCACTATACTAACATCAGCTTTACATTTTTTCCTAATTTTTTCATTCTTTACTCTGTCATAAATAGATTTGCCACATATACGCCTGAGTGATCGCATTTCCACTGCATTCAGTCTACTTTCGTTCCTTTTTTGCCAGCTCCAGGCCTCACTTCCATACATCAGTGTCGGTACCAGGATTCCGTTGAGCATCGCTAGTCTTACCTCGGTTGACAAATTCCTATTAGATATAATTCCATTCAAAGCGCCGTTCACTGTATTCCCTGCAGTCTCCCTCCTTTCCGTTTCTTTCAAACATACTTCCCAAATACACAAACTTTTCTACTTGTTCCAAACATTCATCAGCTACAAGTGTTCAGCTTTCCTCCTTCTCGAATACCATCACTTATCATGAGGTCGCTCTCCTTGCATATATCGTACACTGCATTCCCTAGACTGCGTAGTTCTTGTTCATTATTCTCCATTAGTACTGCATCGTCGGCGTACAATAAACAGCATACAATCAAATCGCCCATTTTTGCTCCTACATTCATACATACACATACACTACACTGTTGTAGTATGATCGGTTGATGCAATTTCCCTGGATTGGATGAGATCCAGGTTCGAATCCAGGTGGCGCAACAACAATATATTTCGATAGAATTGATTTTATATGTATATATTTCTAATTAATACATTTAATTAGTTTGTTCGAAAGTAAATAAACTACTAATATATAAAGTAATAATAAGATAAGAATTAGCAAATTAGGATATGTCCACACAGTACACACAATTACTGTATTTTCACCTACAAAGGCACTGTTATTAAATAAGTATCAGATATCTCATAGAAACAAAGCTTTTTTTTATTATATTTAATGGAAATATATGGGGGTAATTATAGGGCTTGCGACGAATATTGCAAATATAACATAGTGGTCAAAATAAGAAAACAAGTAAATCATTGAAAAATATTGATTTTTCAGGCGTATTCTAGTATATAATATGTTAAAAAACATCAAATTTGATAAATACGGAGGTTGAGGGGTGAGAATCGGTGAACGCTATATATACAGGATGGCACAAAAAAGTAAGAACATTTCGTAAAATTTAATATAACTACGTCAAAATTAGTTCATACTATATCAACAGTAGCTTAAATAGTTTACTAATTTACTTTCTTACCTATTTATCTACATTATATTATTAATTTTATTAATTATTAATTTTCCCATTGTATATTATTTGGTTTTTTCAAATTATCGCCCGAAATGACAAAAATCACAGCGAAAGACCGTATTCTGATCAAAAATTTCGCAATCGAAAAACGTTGGGGCGCTGGTATACAGTAGGAGTATAGCTAGACATTACAGCAGGACGGAGCTCCGTCTCACACAGCCAGAAATACAATCGTGAGAATGTTAATTTTATCGAACCAGTAGATGATGCTGATGAAAAATATACACTAATTAAAATTAAATTAATGTATTAATTATAAATATATACATATAAAATCAATTTTATCGAAAAATATTGTTTTTGCGTCACCGGGATTCGAACCTGGATCGCTATTTCCAATCCGGGGAAGTACACTACCAATTGTGTTATAGCGTCAGTATTTGTCATGACAAATTTTCGAACATTACATTTTTTTAAATGAATACACCTGTCGCTCCATTATTTGAAAGCGATCTACATTATTTTTACAGAATCTCAAATACCTTTGATAAATAAATAAATAAATAATGGAACAACAGATGTATTAATTTGAAAAAGTGTAACATATAGGTTCGAAAATTTGTCATGAAAAATACTGGCGCAATAACACAATTGGTAGTGTACTTCCTCGGATTGGAAATAGAGATCCAGCTTCGAATCCCGGTGACGCAAAAACAATATTTTTCGATAAAATTGATTTTATATGTATATATTTATAATTAATACATTAATTTAGTATTTAAAATATTACATAGCTGTACAAATATTACATTTGGGAAGTATGTTTGATAGAAACGGTAAGGCTGAGAATGATATCGAAAGGAGGGTGACTGCAGGAAATAAAGTAAACGGTGCTTTGAATGGAATTATATCTAACAGGAATATGTCAACCGAGGCAAGACTAGCGGTGCACAATGGAATCCTGGTACCGACACTGATGTATGGAAGTGAGGCCTGGAGCTGGCAGAAAAAGAACGAAAGTTGACTGAATGCAGTGAAAATGAGATCACTTAGGCGTATTTGTGGCAAATCTATTTATGACAGAGTAAAAAATGAAGAAATAAGGAAAGAATGTAAAGCTGATGTTAGTATAGTGAGTAAGATTAAGAAAGGATCACTCAGGTGGTTTGGTCATATGGAAAGGATGAATGAGGAGAGAATGGTAAGAAAGATATATGACGCAAGTGTTGATGGCACCAGAAATAGAGGAAGTCCGCGGAAGACTCGGCACGACCAGGTAAACCAGATAATGGAGGACGGTTCTGTTAGAAGCCTCAACAATCGGCGAGCTTGTATGACAAGATGTATGAATGTGAATGAGGCGAGAATTGTGTGTCAGGACAGAAGAGACTCTCTGCTTACCCCCACGGGGAAACGGCGTGATGGTAAGTAAGTAAGTAAGTAAGCATAGCTGTGTTGTGAATAATTACAACTTCACAATAAGAATGTGTTCTCCTTAATAATGTAACATATGACACCTGAAGTAGGAAAAGATCTTTTTCGAAAACGGTAGATGCATTTCATTTCACCAAGTGGCACAAGACCGACCCTAAGACCAGGAACGTGAAATAACTTCCACGAGAGCTTTCCACCACTTCTTATCCCTGGAAATTTTTCCCAGACTCTTCCGTACCGTGTCAGTTGTCTTCCACACAGCCATGCCAACTCTTACTGGCAGTACATTATTCACGTTCAATAATAAATAAATATATGTCCCAAACAGGCTCTTTCAAATAATGGAACGAAAAATGTATAAATTTGAAAAAGATGTAGCTTCGAAATATGTCGTCAAAAAGTAATGTCACTGTAGCATAGTTGGATAACGCATGGATGAAAGAGATCGACGACAATATTTTTCGATAAAATTGTTTTTATATGTGTGTCTTTCCAATTAATACATTTAATTAGCGTTTAAAATTATTATTACTTATTTAGTTACTACTGATCATACAACTGGCCCTTAAAGATGGTGAACTTTTTCCTCGAACACGACATATTCGTGTTACGAATACTAATGGTCGGATGTTATGTGTTCTCGATATTATTTTGCGGAATGGATGCGCGGAGAAATGATAAGGTGACCTGAGGCATTTGAGATGTGGATCTACAAAAGAATGCAAAAAATAAGCTGGACGGATATAGTTACGTATTTATGGTAAGTTAATTTTTTGTAAAAGTAATATTTTTTGTTAAAGTGATATTTGTTTGTTAATTGTGTTTTGTTAAAAGTAATATTGTTTGTTAAAGTGATATTTGTTTGTTAATTGTTTTTTGTTAAAAGTAATATTTTTTGTTAATTGTTTTTTGTTAAAGTAATATTTTTTGTTAATATTTTTTTGTTAAAGTAATATTTTTTGTAATATTTCTTTGTTAAAGTAATATTTTTTGTAAATTTTTTTTGTTAAAGTAATATTTTTTTGTTAAAGTAATATTTTTTGTTAAAGTAATATTTTTTGTTATTTTTTTTTGTTAAAGTAATATTTTTTGTTAATATTTTTTTGTTAAAGTAATATTTTTTGTAAATTGTTTTTTGTTAAAGTAATATTTTTTGGTAAGTTAATTTTACAACTTGAAGAAGAAAATTGTATTTTTCGAAAGGGGTTGATGTTTAAAAATTACTCATTATGTGGGTAATCGTAAAGAGAGTTAAATAATAAAAATATTGTATTATTAAGGAGAACACATTTTTATTGTAAAGTTTGTAATTATTCAAGACACAGCTCTGCGATATTTTAAATATGAATTAAATATATTAATTAGAAAGATATACATATAAAATCAATTTTATCGAAAAATATTGTTTGTTGCGCCACCGGGATTCGAACCTGGATCTCTTTCCAAACCGGGGAAGGTGCATTATCCAACTATGCTACTGCGACGATATTTGGTAATATATGGGTTTGAAAATTTGTCGCTAAAAATATTGTCGCTGTAGCTTGGTTAGTTAATGCACCTTCCCCGGATTGGAAAGAAACCCAGGTTCGAATCCCGGCAGAAATGGCAATATTTTTCGATAAAATTGATTTTATACATATTTCTAATTAATATTCAGTATTTAAAATACTGTTTATTAATTAATTCTTAATATAATGACCCAAAACCCAAGACAACCTGGACCGAGAAATGGACAAAAACCGGAGGACTTCCCCCGGCCATCCGCTCTGACGACCATGGAGGCTTCGTGCCATCTTTCCTGCCATTTGCTCAAACTAATATACATATCCCAAGTGACACGCCTACAGATTCTTCTGAGCACCACTGCCAGCATCGGACACTGTCCAATACGCCCCCGTCAAGGCCGGCATAGGTACTCTCTGCCGTCTAAGTCTAAGACGACCCACCGTTTACCCGGGACCGATGAAATAAGCTCAAGGCTTCTATATCGGTCCTGCTCATTCGCCTCTCGGTTGGCATATTGACAGGACGATACTGCACGGCTGCCAAAACAAGATTTGTCCTCATTGTCCTCGACTGACTCACTTTATTACATAAAGATAATATAAAATAATACAATTAACTGCGATGTACTGTTCTTGTGGGTTAAATCTGCCGGCAGTGGTGCGATTCTTATATATTTTTCTTTTGCGCTGTCTCATTTCCCGTAAAGGACTGCATTGAGAACGCAACGGCTGAAGAACCTAAGACCGGTCAACGTCCATACGGACGAAGAGAAGGAGAAGAAAAACAAGCTTTACCGCTACTCTCAACCTGTTTCGAGGGTGCAGCACGATCGGTAGACTCAAGCGTAATTAAAATAAGCGACGCTCACCGGTTTGGACGTAGGTGGTCAGCAGCAGGGCGGCCAGCGATGACAACAAGAGCGCGGCTTCAGCGCTCCGCCCCATCTCGAAGTGCCGGCGCTAATTGTGGCTCTCGGTGCTGAGCGGACGCGGGTAGATCGCACCGGGTGGTGATCGTATCGCTGGCGACATGTCCGCCCGGGTTTATATATCAATACAAATCGTGAAGAGGCGACAGATCGTGCGCGGTCATAAAACCAATTTTTAATGCACCTAAAACTGGTTTATCACTCTCGTGCAATATTAACAATTGTCTTGGTTTTAATTAGCACGGAGCTATGTAGAATCGTTAAAACTCATTAAAACTAATATAATTAGTCGCATAAATAATATCATCTATATATTTAAAACGGAATATCTGTCTGTCTGTTATCTGAACAAAATTATGCATAAACGCATTTCGGAACCCTGTACGAAACGTACGCACCTTACCTGTTGAAGTCGATTACCTACTCTCTGTGCATTTTGTCCATCAAATATAAATCTTAATATACCTTTCCCGCTCTTAATTACTTAGGGGTTTCGCGGTTTCGCTTTTAACGCTCGAGGATAGCGCCGTGCGTACAGCTAAAACCACGAATAATCGGTGTTCGAAACACCTCCGGAAATGCAGTGATATTTCAGTTTTTAACAACAAAAGTGCGAATCAACTGGAGGTGAAACTTGACATCCGACCCAGGAGCGAAATCAAGGTAGGCCAGATCAATTTGCCGATATTTTTTATCTTGTTACAGTTAGGATTGAACGAAACAAGACTGAATGCAGTGGAAATGAGATCGCTCAGGCGTATGCGTGGTAGATCCATTTGTGACAGAGTAAATAATGAAGAAACAAGGAAAAAATGTAAATCTGACGTTGGTATAGTGAATAAGATGAAGAAAGGATCACGAAGATAAATGACACAAGAGTTGGTGGCATTAGAAATAGAGGACGTGCGCGGCCAGGTAAACCAGATGGTTATGTTAGAAGCCTCAATTATCGGCGAGCTTGTATGAGAAGATGTATGGATGTGGATGAGGCGAGAACTGTGCGTCTATTCTCTCTGCCCAACCCGGCAGGGAAACGGTGTGATGGTAAGTTAGCTACTTAGTTAGCTTATAGAACGGTCCTGAGTAAGTCGTGGGTGATGCGAGAAAGGATATGTTGAATAAGGTAGGAACCTAGATCTGTTCCGGAACTCACCAGGGTGTGGGTGTCCGGGTGGGAAATCCTGGGGAGTGGTGTTTTTCGCTTTGTTTTGATTTGATCCCCGTGTTTTCATCTTTCTCGCGATGTGCGATTGTCGGTGTTGTGATTAAGTACTAACTTGCAATACCGTGTCGAAAGCAGGGTGTGCCGTTTTTAGATACTGGATTGCAATACCATTACGAAAACAGATTTTGTGTGGAACGAGTGGTATTATAAAAGGACTGCTGAAAGGGGGAGGATCCACCCTTTTCCGGAACCGGTTTAGAAGCTAGGGCTCCCTTGTCGGTCCCACTCATTAAAGATAATAAAAATACGAGACTTTAATTCTATTACATATTTAAGTAAAAGCAAAACGAAAAAGGAGAAGAAATTCAAAGATTAATTCAAATTCAAGGCAGACCCTCAGGGATCAATTCATCAACAAACACTCCTAAAAGAGGGACAGTAGACGAGACACAAAATAGATTGAGTCACTGAAGGAGTTGCAAAATATGAAGTGTGGTGAGTGAGAGGTAGGCGCGTAGGTGGAGTCCCACCCGCGCAGGCCGACCTAACTACCCACCTAACGAGCTCCAACGAGTCACCCATACCCGAATAAATTCCTCATACAAAAAAAGATTCATCCCATTATGGGCGGGCGGTAGTATTATGTTATGTATACATTCCATCTACTGTCGGGTCACTATCAGATTAGCCAAGAAAACTGCGTGTATAGTTATTTTATTGTGTCACAATTATTTCACCGGCATTTATTTCAATTTCCGCCATGTGTACGCACAGCGGCCACGATTAAACCACCCGCAGGGCCTGACGACAGCAATCGGCAATTACCTATTGCTTTCTGCTAGTAGCAAATATAATGGCTATGACGCACAATTTGAATTCTGGAGAAAGGTTTTACAAGACAGTCTCGCTGGAGGCTCCAATAGCCATCGTTTGGATACTTTACCATCATTGGTATTTTTCCAGATAAATATGTACGGCTCCCTTCGCGGTGAATTATCTAATGCGTGTGTTCTGACATTACCACTGTAATAGAACAATGAATTGTGTCTCGATGACCTCAACGGTGCGTGGAAGTCAAGCAGACCGACAATCTGGGGGCAGTCTGTCATACCATTGATGGTCCTGTATAGAAATAAGGTCGGTCATCGTACGTCTCACAGATGAGTTTGACATTTTCAGATAATCATAATTGATATCCTCAGAGCGTATATTTCATTTAAAATTAATTAATATTAAAAGTTTTCTCTGGATTATTTATGAGCAATGAAGTGAGGCGACCATGTGACCGAATTATATTCTCACCTGAGGTCTGACAAGAGAATTGTTGTGGTGCCAGCTATATTCTGCTGCGCCAATTGTTATGACTCTTTTTCGATAAATATCGGCTGAGATGGTGACGCCGATAATATTACAGATTACAATAAGTTCTTAGTTATATCCCGCGGTCCGTCATACTCGAGCATTCCCCGTGACGTACCCCTCCATACGCACATATACCTTTTCGTCCTTTCATCCGTCCTCAGAGACATCACACTTCTTCTCGCGCCTTATCCGTGCAACTGCAAGAAAAGAGCCCAAGAAAAGCTCCACAAAGCTCAGGTTTTGCAGTCACTATGTTCTTCCTCGTCTTCCAGCAATATTTCCTTGCATTATGAGAGACATGTCTCATCATATGTCTGAGATATTATATTTTTCTAATTTTAACAATAAACTGGGATGAATAGGGACTTTGGTGAAAATAGAGACATTCGTAAGGAAAAACTTTAAAGTCTTATTACGCCACATTGGATTCAGTTTTGAACTTTAATAACATTTTTTTTTAAGATTACGATGTTTCACGGAGACGAAGCTATTATTTTTACACGAGAAGTATGGAAGTCTCGGGCATTACAGGACTCACGACCTGTCAAACGACCTGGCTTAAATGATCACTTTACACAATGTAACGTTCACCAATTTACCCACGCTACCGCATCTGTCAAATTTTTGTGAGTTGTATGTATTAAATCAAGATGGAACAGTTCACTTATTTATTACCAATTATGCTGTCGCCATCTATTGACATTTTTTGAAAATTTGATATTCTTTCTCGTGTAATAGTACATAGATGTCGCTGAAGCTGAGACTTGATTTGAAGTGGAGGCAATATCTTTTATGTGTATATGAAATTCATTTGAATTATTAACATATACTAGAATACAATAGAATATTTCAATTTTCAACGTCATATTTTTTACAATATTTTGAGTATGTCCATTTTCCATTAACCTTTGCCATACAGTGGTATAAAATACTCGAATGCAGCCATGCTGTCAACTAGTGTTGCCGTAAATCACAGTTCGAAAAAATGATTTTTTTTTTAGCTTAAATGGCTTGAATTTACACGATTTAGAGCATTCATTAAGTCCTACACAATGTGTCCTTCCTTCTCATCTCTCTTCATTAAATTAGTGAGAAAGAGACAATTATATTTGTATGTTTGTTGTCCTTGTCACTGTGAAAATAGTGTGTGATCTCTGTCTTTCATATCACAAATTGTATTTTTACCAACGTATTCATTTTACAACGGATTGAATGGGAAAAATAATTGTTTTAGTACGATTCCCTTTTCATAATTGAGTCATTCCTGAGCGCTAATATCTTCTTTAAGATTATTTAAAATATGAATTTAATGTTGCGTGTATTTACCGAAATATTACAGGTTCAATTATGATGGTAGACCCGTGTCACTGCACGGTTTGGGAAGGGTTAATAAATATTTTATATTGGTTTTACTGTCAAGTGTCGCTTAGAATCTAGTTTCGGGGTGAATAGGGACAAGTCGCGAGGTGAATGGGGACATGTTATGAGATGAATAGAGACACACGAAATAAGTTACAGTATTTGAACATTATGTCACTGTACTTGCGAATAAATTATTTTTTAATATTTGGAAATTGAACATATTCATTTTTATATAGATTACTTAAGTTTGTTTTTAACCACTTAATTAGTAATTTTAATACATCAACCGGTTTTGAAAAATACCATTTCCTTCGTCAGTACATCAAAATAACTAACCGAAACTACATATTTACCACATTATTCCGATGTATTTGAAAATTTATTTGTATTTTTTAAAAATGAATATAATCTATTGTAGAGGGTTTTTAGTGGTATGTTTTTCGAATCGACAACACTTTTACCAGCGACACCGTAACGCTGATTTGTGCTCAGTTTGGTTTGCAATTTCACCACGAATAGACTTTTCGCCAGAACAACGGTCGCAAATTTATTTCGAAAATCGTGGTCCAGTTCGCGAAACTCACCGTCCATTGATCTGAATAACCGTGGATCGTTTTCGCACCGCGCATACTCTAACTGATAAAACGCATCTGCAGAGATGTCGCACAGTGCGCACCGAAGAAGCTGTTAGGCCAGAACGATACAGTAAATAGAGAGCGCTATAGATCCATGATTACTGACTTCTTCGTCCTTAAATTGAATGGCATTAATGTGGAAGAGCTGCGGCTTCAACAAGACGACGCAACATGACACAATTCATTTATTGAAGGGAACATTCGATGGACCTGTGAATTGGCCTCCAAGATTGTGAGTTTTAACATCTTTGGATTATTTTCTGTGGGAATACGTGATGTGACTTTAAACCAGAGTCGATAGACGACTTGGAAGCCAATATTATATATGTGCGAAATTATATTTAAACACAAATTAAATTAAATCACCTTTCGAATAAAGCCAATACCACGATTTTTATTTAATTTTAAAACTTCTAAAAAACACCTTTTAGTGCACAAAACCACGCAAACCGCCTCAATCGTTGGCTCTTACAGCTTTGTCCGCGACCAAGCGGCTACTGCGTCTCTGCTACGCGGCGCTAGATGCCGCTCTATGTCCGCCTCAACTATTAAAACTGAGCGCACGCTAGCAAATATATGCTGAATGCAGCCGGTGGTATGAAAGCTAGTTAGTTATTTGGGGGTTATGTCGGTGGTTAAATGAAAGATACATGTTTGTTTGCGCGTTTTGAGGTTTATTACATTATGATGAAAACAAGAAAGACATATATTGAAATGAATGAATGAAAATGTAGAAGGTGCGTGTGTATTACGAAATGAAATGATGTGAAGCGAATTGGCGGTCTCGCTCGGCGCTCCCGGGCCGGCGAGACCGCCGTTGTAGAATGATGAAACTAGAGAGACTGCCTAGCGGTGAATTCTGAGCCAGGCTTGTGGCAGCAGCCGGCAGCACTGTCGCTAGCGTCGATGCTGACTGAGATGGCGGTGGATTTGAATTCCGGTCGCTACAGTTATGTAAGCTAGCGAGTAATAGTCCAACACCAGAGGTTCCTTCCTCTCCCTCTATCTCTCTCTTAAAGCAACACCGCAGAGGAAAAAATTGTCCGCCTGCCTAGAAGAAGAAGTGGGTGGCCAACCTTTTCAGCAGTCAGAACAGAATTTCTTTTATTATTCCACGGCTATCCACGCAACAATGGCGTGCGTGCTTTTTGAAATCAGCTTAGCGTTCTGATTGTTTGTCCATACGAATATACAACATAACAAATAGAGGAAGACTTGGCACGACCAGGTAGACCAGATAACGGAAGACGGTTCTGTCAGAAGCCTCAACAATCGGCGAGCTCGTGTGAGAAGATGTATAAATGTGGATGAGGCGAGAATTGCGCGTGTAAGTAAGTAAGAAATTGTCACGACAGTTGAATCAATGTACCGAGATACTTCCATATGTGAGAATATCATAATACTGCATTACGCATTCGTTCCCAGTCACCTAGAGTGCGCTTCTCAAATCTGGAACCCGCGGCAGATCACATACATTGCGAGATCAGAACGAATACTAAATAATGTCAGATCTGATCTATCGTTCGGCTCTTAGATGCAGCAAACTTCCACAAAATGAAGACCCTAGACCTAATACATCTCTTCAAACTACTGCAAGGCCACATTGACTGTCCCAGCCGACTGGAATTAATATCTCTCCATGTGCCATCTAGTCAACCCGGCAGCCCGCACTCTTCCGCATACCCAGAAGAAGAACATCTTACATACAAAATTAATTCATTCGAATACGATGAGAAATTTACAGAAATTGACTTGTTCAACATTAGCCTTACTAAGCTCAAAGGGTTCTTCTTATGAGCCACCACAATCTGAACTTTGGCTATTCACTCTACCTATAAAAACTCGTGTCGCTCTACCTTTATCGCGACGTCAGTCGCAACCTCCCCGGTCTTCTCCTTCTTTCATCTGAACATACTTTGTATCCAAATATTTTTAGTGTATTTTCATTATTAGTATCGCGTGTTAGATAATTATTATATTTATTACAATACGTCAAAATCCCTTAATAAAATAAAAATTAGATATGTACGAACTACGCACGTTGGAATGTTCTTTTGGTGGTTATACGTACACTAAAAAAAAAAATGTATGAACACTGGGCGAGCCGCGGCTTGACCGCCCATGCTTTAGTACCTATGTCTTTGATATTAGACAAATACATACATAAATACAAACAGACACATTTTAAAACAACACAAAACATAATCTCCACACGGACAACTACAAATAGCCTACAGACCCCGAGAGCGCATACTGCATTCGGTCAAAGGGACTACAGATATTTTGGACCTCAACTATTTAATAGAATGTATATATTAAAACTTGGATTCGTAATATGGGTAGAGCCAGTATCGGTGCACTCACCCAAACGTATTGACTCGTACCTATATTAATTATTGCTACAAAAATTGAGTCCATTTTAAAATAGTTCTTCATATACACCTTTTATATAGTAATAAATGTAATTCTATCTACTTGTAATTCTAATTAATTGAACTACGCCCGTCTCGACACAGAACTTCTCTAGTGAGACGGGCACAGTCCAAACAAATTTTTTAAATATATTATATAGTCACTAATAAAAAAATAAATACAATTACCATAATGGTGAAAAATGTGTAAATTGACTTATTAGGTATATATATAGTTACACTTTTTTCAAATTAATATATCTGTCGTTCCACTATTTGAAAGAGCCATCTGCCTTATTTTTACGGAATCTCAAATACCTTTGAGTGATCTGACAGCAGACGCCAGAATTATCAATTCATTTTTATTAAATTTTGGACACACTGATACAACTTTATTATTAGGAGAACACATTCTTATTGTGAAGTTGGAATTATTCAATAAGTATGTACATATAAAATCAATTGTGTTATAACGTAACATATAGGTTTGAAAATTTGTCATGAAAATTATTGGCGCTATAACACAATTGGTGGTGCACTTCCCCGGATTGGAAATAGATCCGGGTTCGAATCGCGGTGACGCAAAAACAATATTTTTCGACAAGATTGATTTTATATGTGTATATTTATAATTAATACATTAATTTAGTATTTTATATATAGTCGGTTATTTATAATATTTTGATTAATTTTTCACATATTTCTAATGATTCGAAATTATTCAATCTAAGGTAAATATTTTTAATTTTTAATAATGATTGGAGAATTCTGAAAAAGTCTTAGATTACTTTTACCTTAATTTTTTTTTTTACCTATTTTCCCAATATACAAAGCAGTATTGTTTACAACCAATGAAATTATTAAATTTATTTATATATCTATTTTTAAATTAATCAGTTTTTGTCTGCAGGTACATTTCTATCAATTTTATTAGATTTAATATAATACAAATATCAGTCACAGTTAACACAATTCATTTTTATAATCATTTCTTTCAAATTGTAAGATAGCGCACTCTTTTGTTAGAATATAGGTAGTTTATTTTTTAGTGTACGAACGACAGATTCTGATGTGATTGAGACTGGTGATTTAGGCAATTGTTAAATGTGTTTCCCCTATAATAACAGCACTGTGTACAGGAAGAACGTTTACGGTAGAATATAAACAATTTTAAATTATTTTTTTCCCTATGTCTGTTTGAAGATTTTGTATTTGTTTCATATTTGAGTTACGGGAGCGACTCCACGATCGGATCCCACATCTTAATAATGACTAGACCAAAGAAAAAAAAAGGTATTCGAAATACAAGAAGGAAAATGTTATTTAAAAAAATAAATTAAGTACCTAAAATACAAATTTACTCGAATAAATTTTAGAATTTTTTTTATTTAACAATCCCAATTTTTTATCAAAACCTTAACCGTAATGTTAATTGTACGCCGAGCATGCAGTACTAATGGTGAATAATGTCAGGGGAGTGCAGTGTACGGTGTGTGCAAGGAGAGCGACTTCATGATGTACGTTAACAAGTGGAAAGTGATAGTATTCGAGAAGGAGGAAAGCTGAATACTTGGAGGTGATGAATGGTTGAAGCAAGTAGATGAGTTTGTGTATTTGGGAAGTATGTTCGATAGAAACGGAAAGGAGGGTGACTGCAGGGAATAAGGTGAACGGCGCTTTGAATGGAATTATATCTAACGGGAATTTGTCAACCGAGCCAAGACTAGGTATAATGCAGTGAGGCCTGGAGCTGGCAGAAGAGGAACGTAAGTAGACTGTATGCGGTGGAAATGAGATCACTTAGACGTATTTGTGGCAAATCTATTTATGACAGAGTAAAGAATGAAGAAATAAGGAAAGAATGTTAGTATAGTGAGTAAGATTAAGAAAGGATCACTCAGGTGGTTTGGTCATGTGGAACGGACGAATGAGGAGAGAATGGTGAGAAAAATATATGACGCAAGTGTTGATGGCACCAGAAATAGAGGACGTCCCCGAAGACTCGGCACGACCGGGTAAACCAGATAATGGAGGACGGTTCTGTTAGAAGCCTCAACAATCGGCGAGCTTGTATGAGAAGATGCATTATAAATGTGGACGAGGCGAGAATTGTGTGTCAGGAAAGAAGAGTGTGGCGCTCTATCCTCTCTGCCTACCCCCGCGGGGAAACGGCGTGATGGTAAGTAAGTATAGTGCATTAATGACAACTTACATGTTCAAATTAATACATCTATCGTTCCATTATTTGGAAACGTATCTTTTATATTTTTATGGAATCTCAAATACTCAGAATCTCAGACGAATCTAGACAGAATCTATCCTCTCTGCCTACCCCCGCAGGAAACGGCGTGATGGTAAGTAAGTAAGTAACCTTTTTCTATGAAATGATTAGAAAATTCTGAAAATCCACTATCGTTCAAACATCTCAAGTACTCCTTCACACTAATAATTGATTTTCTTTAAAAATAGATTCTTGTAAAGAAACAATAATATATATTTTTAGTCAGTATTGACATCCTGAAGGGGAGAATGGCATTTTTCGAAACCGGTCGACATATTTAAACTCAATTAAGTGGTTAATAAAACAAAGATAATAAATAAAAAATATGAATTTTAACCACAAAGTTAATATTGCTAATTTTTAAAGTAGTTGTATATATGTTAGCATGTGGAATCGCTTCGAGTAACACTACACCATCGCCATCTACGAAACAAATTTTACAATTCATTTTTCTCTTTTTTCGAGTCCCGTTCTAAAACTTACTTACTTACTTACCATCACGCCGTTTCCCCGTGGGGGTAGGCAGAGAGGATAGAGCGCCACACTCTTCTGTCCTGACGCACAATTCTCGCCTCATCCACATTCATACATCTTGTCATACAAGCTCGCCGATTGTTGAGGCTTCTAACAGAACCGTCCTCCATTATCTGGTTTACCTGGTCGTGCCGAGTCTTCCGCGGACGTCCTCTATTTCTGGTTCCATCAACACTGGCGTCATATATCTTTCTTACCATTCTCTCCTCATTCATCCTTTCCATATGACCAAACCACCTAAGTGATCCTTTCTTAATCTTACTCACTATACTAACATTCTTCATTCTTTACTCTGTCATAAATAGATTTGCCACAAATACGTCTAAGTGATCTCATTTCCACTGCATTCACTCTACTTTCGTTCCTTTTCTGCCAGCTCCAGGCCTCACTTCCATACATCAGTGTCGGTACCAGGATTCCATTTATTCGACTAAATTTGTATTAAGCAACAATTTGAGTTTTTTTAAATAATTGTTGTATTTTTTATATATATAGATTCTGGCGAACAAACAATAATATATGTCTTTAGTCAGTGTTGACGTCCTGAAGAAGAGAATGATATTTTTCGAAACCGGTTGACGTATTATTTAAACTCGACAAGTGGACAATAAATGAAAATTTTAATAAAATAGATAACGATCTGTTTTGAATTGTGTTGTATACATTACCGGACTCTCGAGTCATTTGAGAGACTGCACTTGACGAGGCTCGGAGGTCTCAGCGATATATATTAAAAAAATGGTTCACCGCCCGCTGTACGACCTATCTTTATGAAGATTAATATTACTAAAACATGCGCGAAATATAAACAAATTCAATAATAATAAAAAATAAACCGTAGTAATAAAACAAACGTAAAAAGCTTAATAAATAAGAAAAGTGTCAAATCGTAAAAAGATTATATATGTATCGATAAAAAGTAATCGTTAAAGATCCTCAAAAAGAGAGGCACAATCAAATGAAAGGTATATATGAATAATAATATGTATTTCGTATCAGTAATTATTAATTAGTTAACGTGCGAAGGTGCATCATCCAACTATGCAACAGCTACGATATATTTAGCGACAAATTTTGATCATTTTGAAAGAGCCATCTGCCTTATTTTTGCGGAATCTCAAATAGCTTTGAGTGATCTGACAGCAGACGTCAGAATTATCAATTCATTTTTATTATTGTGAAGTTGTAATTATTTAGAACACAGATCTGTGATATTTTAAATATTAATTAAATATATTAATTAGTAAGATGTACATAGAAAATCAATTTTATCGAAAAATATTGTTGTAGCGTCACCGAGATTCGAACCTGGATCTCTTTCCAAACCGGGGAAGGTGCATTATCTAACTATGCTACGGCGACAATATTTTTAGCGACAAATTTTCAAACCTTTTGATATGAATACATTTAATCGTTCCATTATTTGAAAGAGCCATCTGCCTTATTTTTGCGGAATCTCAAATAGCTTTGAGTGATCTGATAGCAGACGCCAGAATTATCAATTCATTTTTATTAAATGTATTAAGATCAGAAAGGTAACATGTAAGTTCGAAAATTTCTCGCTTAATATATTGTCGTTGTAGCATAGTTGGACAATGCACCTTCCCATGGTAGAAAAGAGATCCAAGTTCGAATCCCGGTGACGCAACAATATATATATATATATCTATATATATATATATATATATATATAGATATATATATATATATATATATCCATTGATTATTGAAATTGTATTGTATTTTCAAAATAAATAAAAAATAAATATATTGCTGTGCGGGCCGCACGCCGGGCAATGCAAGCCCCTCCTCACCCCGCTCCTAACATGTATCGCGGTTGACGAAGGGTCGCTACCCCCTCCCCCCCCCTAACCGAAACGAGTCTCTCTCGCTCCACGCCTGTCGAACGCACCGGACCTGCTCCGTGGCGCCGCCGAGCAGCTCCATACCGACCGCCATTTTGCCTCGAGACGAAGCCGCCGGGAAGCTGCGATGTGCCCCAGGAAAGCATCCGAGGGCCCCGCTTATTTACGAGGCAAGTTGGCGATGCCCAACACGAGACAACCGGACGCGGCTACGGAAACCACATGGCGAGCGAACCTGCGAAGCCCGCGTCCGTGAACTGGACCAGGGGCTGGCTCCAGATGTTGCCTGTCGCGCGCGCCCGCGGCGGGCCACACGTGGCCGTGCAATCGGCCACAATTGTGAAAACAGATAAAAGTGAGTGGGAAAAACAATTGAACAATTAGTGCGCCCGCATTTAATTAAGGTTAGATATATATTTTTTTTTTCCATATTTCCTTGTGTTGTAATAAATGTGTGGATTTGTATATAAAAGCTCGTGTTGATTTAATTTAATCTCCTGCCATCTCCTCGCGACCACCACAAAACTTGATTGCGCAACGACCACAACGTTGCGTTCATATCAATACATTTATATGGTCGCTTAATCAATGTTTTAAATTAGAAAATTTTAAGACAGATTCAATTTATTACTTTGTTTAATATTATCGATTTAAAACCCCCCACATGTCTGTTTCATAATTATATACTATTAATGAAACAGACAGCATTGTTTAAAATGCAACAGTGTTATATAAATATAAACAAAATATTTAATTCCGACTTCCGAATTTTGTATCACGTGGAAAATGCATCTAATCTTTCTTATAATACTTGTATTGTCTTAATTATAGCAAACAACTTTCGGTTTATTAATTTTAAATGAGTATAAAAAGTCCTATCTGAGTAATACTTTTAAAATAAGTCAAATCTATTGTATAACTTCTGATTATTCGATTTAAAACGCCACGTTGCCGTTTTGTGTGATATGTCTGTTTCATAATTATATACTATTTATGAAACAGACAGCGTTGTTTCAAATGCAACAGTGTTATATATGCAGCGATCAGAATTCATATTCACAGCATACACTCAGCACCGACTCTCTGCTGCAAGCGGCGCTCTCATGGAAAGCTGGTTCCCTGACCAGAGAATGGCAGCGCCTACAGAATAGCTACATATACAACAATGGCCGCAACTGAAGTAGTTATATATGTAATATTTATATTTTGTGTGTATATATGTGTGAACTTTTTACTTTTTATTAACTTTTTAAATTTATTAATATTTTTTCTTTAGTTTTCTTTTTCATACCATTAAAAAATGGTTGGAAGAATTTGTTTGATGGCCAAGATGCAGACATAGATTTAGAAGGGTTAGAAGTTCCCGATTTCTGTAGGACAATACATAATAATGCCGGAAAAGAATGTTGTACAATGGCTAGAAGTAGACGAAGGTGACCCTGAGTGTTCCGCACAGCTACGGGTCCGCGGGGCGCGATAATCGCGGTCCGAGAAAGGCTCAATGCGAAAACCCATCTTTTCCGCTTCACGGGAATATTTCGCCAATCACTCCACGCGACTGGGAACCCTACGCCCCTGCGCAAGGCGGACCGCCGGTTGGAGGGGGAAGGGACTCCGCCCACCGCTAAACAACGATTTTGGACCCCCCTGGACCACTGCACGCCGCCGCAGAGATCAAATACAAATCTAAAGTCTTGTTTCCTGTGCGGAACACTGGGTATAATGTCACGATTGAAAGTGAAGCAGCAGACGAAGATGTGAAACTAAAAAATGAGAATAGAAGCGAAGATAGCGAAGAAGAAGTAACAACCCTGTCAAATTTAAGTCATTACTCAAACAGCTGCGTCACTTCACGACGAGTGTCCAAAGACAATAAATAGAATTATATAGACAATAAATAGAGTTAAATAGACAATAAATAGAATTATATAGACAATAAATAGAACGGACACCTCCTCCCCCCCAATATGTGCGTTATATCGAGGTTTTACTGTATTAGGATCGATATTATTATTATTCAGTAAGAAATTATTGCCTTTTTGATATCAAACTTGATTTTAAATAGTAGCTGAAGCTTCCAAGTGTGTGAGGAAATACAATACATTATTTTAAAATGTATGTTTTCACTAAAACAAAGTATTTAAAAAAAATTGAAAATTGATCATATGTATCATATGTAATCGAAAGGTTTATAAGTATATTAATTTTTAACATTTTGCTAATTTGGTTTCCAACATATTTGTCTCCGTAATCTTGGCTTCAAGATTATAAGAAAATCTATTTCGTTTATGCAATAATTTAGCGCGTTAACACAATTTTGTAGCACGCGCAAAATACGTCTAACCCTAAAAAGTAAGTCGGTATCAAGAGGGCTCAGTGAAAGACAGTGGAAAAAGTGGTAGAAAAATTTATTTTAAAAAAAATAATCTAATATACAGCGGGGTAGGTTGGGAACGAAGAGGTGATGCTAGACACCGTGAATGGCGGAGGCTTGCTGGCGGCAAAGAGCAGCTGGTGCGATGGCCTATTCAGTAACGCAGTGCGTCCGACGGAAAAGATAGCCTGGGTGGGCCGCGGCAAACTCATCGATCAGCGATGGCAACAACGGGGCAGCGGTTCGGCTGGATAAAAGGTTGAATAGTCCGGAGTAGGCAGCGATCCTTGTATTCAGTCCTCGGATGGTGGCGGCAGTCTCGTCTATCCAAACGAGATCTCTGGGGTCCGTTAGCCTGTCTCGCGGCGGCGTAGCGGGGAAAGGCGCGCACCTCTCCGCTTGTAAATCGGTCGTCGCTAATGGCCAGCGGAATTTCCCAGAGCGCGGCCGAGGTAATTTCATGGAATTGTGTCGCCTGTAACTCCAGTCGCTAGGTAATTTCCTGTAATTCGGGCAGTGGTCGTTTCTGAAATGAACTTAAAGCAGCGGCGACGGCGGTGTAGCATCAATACTGGAAAGTTGGCGGGTTATCGGGAGATAAAAGATAGGATGGCACTTACTTGTGGGTCTCCGATCTCTGGAAGCTGGTTCGTTTCTCCCTGGTCCACCAATTCACAAGCGACGCAGAATTGTCTCGTAATTGATGACACTCGCGTTAGAAAAGTAATTGTTTTAAATATGTTAGCGGTAGTAAAATATTATATATTAGCGGTAATTAATGTTAGCGGTTGTAAGCGGATTTACAGCGACGGCAGCGTACCGTGTTCAGTTTCGAAAGCGGAGTGACTCGTTCAGGCGTATCACCAGACTGCTTCTTTCTTCTTTCTCCTTCGTCCCTAGGGACTAGGATAGGAAAAGAGTAAGAGGGACAAGACATATTTCTGTAATCCAATGAGATACTTACTTACTTATTATTTAGACCTTAATTATTGAGGAGCACCCACCAATCTCACCATGCAAATCTTTGGCTATTTGGTGAAGATGAAAAAAATAAACCATCTACAAAAGGTTTGTGTGTCGACCACGATCGCCCAGTGAGGATTAATACCTAATAATAATTAGTTCAAATGAGTGTTGCATGTTAATAGAATTTCGCTCATTAAATATTTTAATTAACCTATGTGAATGATTCTCAGGAAAGTGAAACTGATATAAGACAATTAATGAATTGCCAAAGCAGCTGCCAATATAAAAAATTGTAATATATTAATTAAAAAGATATACATATAAAATCAATTTTATCGAAAAATATTGTCGTTGCGCCACTGGGATTCTATCCAACTATGCTACAGCGATAATATTTTCAGTGACAAATTTTCGAACCTGTATGTTACCTTTTACATTTAATCGTTCCATTATTTGAAAGTGCCATGCACTTTATTTTTACGGAATCTCAAACCTTTGAGTAATCTGATAGCACTTTTTACTGTCTTACTATGCATTGTTTTAATTTTTTTTTGCGCGTTGCACTATTTGGGATTTTATTTTTGAGGATTGCAATGAATACCAGCTCAATTTCGTTAATATTTAATAAATAATTTTAAAAATAAGATTTTTGGGGTCATGTCGTGCCCCGTTCCGGAACGGGAGTGTTAACATATATCATGTTCAAGAGGGTGTGTTAAAGATTTTCACTGTGAAAATAGTGTGTGATCTCTGTCTTTCATATCACAAATTGTATTTTTACCAACGTATTCATTTTACAACGGATTGAATGGGAAAAATAATTGTTTTAGTACGATTAACTTTTCATAATTGAGTACATTCCTGAGCGCTGATATCTTCTTTAGGATTATCTAAAATATGAATTTAATGTTGCGTGTATTTACCGAAATATTACAGGTTCAATTATGATGGTAGACCCGTGTCACTGCACGGTGTGGGAAGGGTTAACTGTAGGTTATTGTAAATGAAAAATAAATTAAATACTAAATAAATGTATTAATTATAAATATACACATATAAAATCAATTTTACCGAAAAATATTGTTTTTGCGTCACCGGGATTCGAACCTGGATCACTATTTCCAATCCGAGGAAGTACACTACCGATTGTGTTATAGCGCCAGTACTTTTCGTGACAAATTTTCGAACCTATGTACGTCACTCGCCAGGTCTTTCGACCAGAGCTCGCAGGTATACACGGTGGTGAAGAAGGATTTAAACAGGACGCTCTTCAGCTCCTCACTGCATCGGTAGAAACGCCGTGACAGTGACTCAACTGTCTCCTCTGCCGTTCTATATCTTCATTGAATACATGGGCAAGGTATTTGACCTTCTAGCTTCTAGAATACGATTTAATGGAATATACTATATATATAATTTTACAATAGTATAAATTATATATCTATTTTTTGAATAAACATAATTAAATATTAATCTATCTCTAATAATTGAAAATACCCTAACTTGATTTTTTTGACTCACATTTTGATAAAATAATCTCACACCGTCTCCGAGAGCTAGCCACTAAAATACAACAATTTTCTGAGCAAGTACTGAGTGCCTTGATATGTGAGATACGCTAGGCCCTGTGGGCGGCTATTGCGGCCATTGGTGACCGCTGCGCGATCAGGATCTTAGTAGAATCTGTGTTTCATTATTATATTGCTTTAAAAATAGGGCATTTTTAGTGCGACGCGATATGACCACAAGATGTAGATGAGATGACAGGGTCTAACAGACAGTCGTTTAACCTGTTATTAAATAAATATCAGATATCTCATAGAGACAAAGCTATTTTTAATTATATTTAATGGAAATATATGGAAACATGGGGTAATTACAGGAAACGTTTTACATATATAATGTTCACAAATTCTCACCCCTCAATCTCCACATTACAGGAGTCTAACAGACAGTCGTTTAACCTGTTATTAAATAAATATCAGATATCTCATAGAGACAAAGCTATTTTTAATTATATTTAATGGAAATATATGGAAACATGGGGTAATTACAGGAAACGTTTTACATATATAATGTTCACAAATTCTCACCCCTCAATGTCCACATTACAGGAGTCTAACAGACAGTCGTTTAACCTGTTATTAAATAAATATCAGATATCTCATAGAGACAAAGCTATTTTTAATTATATTTAATGGAAATATATGGAAACATGGGGTAATTACAGGAAACGTTTTACATATATAATGTTCACCAATTCTCACCCCTCAATGTCCACATTACAGGAGTCTAACAGACAGTCGTTTAACCTGTTATTAAATAAATATCAGATATCTCATAGAGACAAAGCTATTTTTAGTTATATTTAATGGAAATATATGGAAACATGGGGTAATTACAGGAAACGTTTTACATATATAATGTTCACCAATTCTCACCCCTTAATCTCCACATTACAGGAGTCTAACAGACAGTCGTTTAACCTGTTATTAAATAAATATCAGATATCTCATAGAGACAAAGCTATTTTTAATTATATTTAATGGAAATATATGGAAACATGGGGTAATTACAGGAAACGTTTTACATATATAATGTTCACCAATTCTCACCCCTCAATGTCCACATTACAGGAGTCTAACAGACAGTCGTTTAACCTGTTATTAAATAAATATCAGATATCTCATAGAGACAAAGCTATTTTTAATTATATTTAATGGAAATATATGGAAACATGGGGTAATTACAGGAAACGTTTTACATATATAATGTTCACCAATTCTCACCCCTCAATCTCCACATTACAGGAGTCTAACAGACAGTCGTTTAACCTGTTATTAAATAAATATCAGATATCTCATAGAGACAAAGCTATTTTTAATTATATGTAATGGAAAATATATGGAAGTATGGGGTAATTACAGGAAACGTTTTATATATATATATATATTTATAAAATGTTCACCAATTCTCACCCCTCAATAAACTGTAGAAGTTCTGTGTCGAGACGGGCACAGTTTAATTAATTAGAATTACAAGTAGATAGAATTACATTTATTACTATATAAAAGGTGTATATGAAGAACTATTTTAAAATGGACTCAATTTTTGTAGCAATAATTATTATAGGTACGAGTCAATACGTTTGGGTGAGTGCACCGATACTGGCTCTACCCATATTACGAATCCAAGTTTTAATATATACATTCTATTAAATAGTTGAGGTCCAAAATATCTGTAGTCCCTTTGACCGAATGCAGTATGCGCTCTCGGGGTCTGTAGGCTATTTGTAGTTGTCCGTGTGGAGATTATGTTTTGAGTTGTTTTAAAATGTGTCTGTTTGTATTTATATATATGTATTTGAGAGTAGTATTAGCGTAGATTTGTCTAATATCAAAGACATGGAATTTGTGATTGAGGATTTGAGGATAACTTTTAATAATATAATTTTTTGAGCCGCTATTGTTGGATTAATTGTGGAAATAGTCGCTCCACCCCAGGCAATTATACCATGCTCTATGATCGATTGACAGATATCGTAGTGCGCCACTTTAAGAAGGAAATTTCTAATATTAAAAAAAAACTATATATTGTTTTTTAAATTTTATTTGTATTGTGAACTTTTATGTATTTATTTAGATTTAGAGATTGTCTATAAATCTAAAATGCGTGGATAACGATCAGAGCTGGAGCAACAACGGTGGCAAAACTGGACAAAACTTGTCCAAACGAAGTACAAGCCGACAAATAGGAAGGTAAATACAAATAATTAGAAAAAATTTAAGATAATTTTGAAATTTTGATATAATATAGACAGTAATACAATAAATTACAAGAAAAAGATAAATATATCTCCGAGATATCCTTACACACAGACAACGAAATCAAAATAGAACAAAATTGTATGAATATTAGATGAAAATCGACTATCGTATTCTATATCAGACGTATGAAGATATCAGGGTTCTGTGCGCTCCTGTGACAGGCCCAAACGACCTTTAAATCTGGCCAGGTGAGCTCCCGTAGCCATCAACGTCGTGACCATAGGGGCAAGGTTCCTCGACCGGGATCGTCACTTCCGGCTCCGGTTCGGTGGAAGGACAATTCTCGTCTCCGACGGTGGGCGTCTCGCCGTTGTCAAAGTCGGTGATCAGGAGTTGGTCGTCGCACGGCGGCGTGCTCTCCGGTAAGCACGGCGGCTCGGGCGAGCAGGTCGGTGATGGTTCAGGTTCTGATGACGGTTCAGGTTCTGGTGACGGTTCTGGTTCAGGGGTAGGAGAAGGTTCTGGTTCAGGGGTAGGAGAAGGTTCTGGTGTGGGCGAAGGTTCTGGTGTGGGCGAAGGTTCTGGTGTGGGAGAAGGTTCTGGTGTGGGAGAAGGTTCTGGAGTAGGAGAAGGTTCTGGTGTAGGGGTAGGTTCTGGAGTGGGAGAAGGTTCTGGAGTCGGAGTTGAATATGGTGGCGTTGCTGGTGTCGAAGTAGATACTCCTGGTGGTGATGTGACTGGTGTAGTTGTAGACACACCCGGTGCCAGTGTGGCAGGTGCTGTAGTAGACACTCCCGGAGCCAGTGTGGCAGGTGCTGTAGTAGACACTCCCGGTGCCAGTGTTGCTGGTGCCGTTGTTGATACTCCCGGTGCTAGTGTGGCAGGTGCTGTAGTAGAAACTCCTGGTGCCAGTGTGGCAGGTGCTGTAGTAGACACTCCCGGTGCCAGTGTGGCTGGTGCCGTTGTTGATACTCCCGGTGCAAGAGTAGCTGGGGCTGTTGTTGATACTCCTGGTGCCAGTGTGGCTGGTGCTGTAGTAGACACTCCCGGTGCAAGAGTAGCTGGGGCCGTTGTTGATACTCCTGGTGCCAGTGTGGCAGGTGCTGTAGTAGACACTCCCGGTGCAAGAGTAGCTGGGGCCGTTGTTGATACTCCTGGTGCCAGTGTGGCAGGTGCTGTAGTAGACACTCCCGGTGCCAGTGTGGCAGGTGCTGTAGTAGACACTCCCGGTGCAAGTGTAGCTGGTGCTGTAGTAGACACTCCTGGTGCCAGTGTGGCAGGAGCTGTAGTAGACACTCCCGGTGCCAGTGTGGCTGGTGCCGTTGTTGATACTCCCGGTGCAAGAGTAGCTGGGGCTGTTGTTGATACTCCTGGTGCCAGTGTGGCTGGTGCTGTAGTAGATACTCCCGGTGCCAGTGTTGCTGGTGCCGTTGTTGATACTCCCGGTGCTAGTGTGGCAGGTGCTGTAGTAGACACTCCCGGTGCAAGAGTAGCTGGTGCCGTTGTTGATACTCCCGGTGCAAGAGTAGCTGGGGCTGTTGTTGATACTCCTGGTGCCAGTGTGGCAGGTGCTGTAGTAGACACTCCCGGTGCCAGTGTTGCTGGTGCCGTTGTTGATACTCCTGGTGCCAGTGTGGCAGGTGCTGTAGTAGACACTCCCGGTGCAAGCGTAGCTGGGGCTGTTGTTGATATTCCTGGTGCCAGTGTGGCTGGTGCCGTTGTTGATACTCCCGGTGCAAGAGTAGCTGGAGCCGTTGTAGATACTCCTGGTGCCAGTGTGGCAGGTGCTGTAGTAGACACTCCCGGTGCCAGTGTTGCTGGTGCCGTTGTTGATACTCCTGGTGCCAGTGTGGCAGGTGCTGTAGTAGACACTCCTGGTGCCAGTGTGGCAGGTGCTGAAGTAGACACTCCCGGTGCCAGTGTTGCTGGTGCCGTTGTTGATACTCCCGGTGCTAGTGTGGCAGGTGCTGTAGTAGACACTCCCGGTGCAAGAGTAGCTGGTGCCGTTGTTGATACTCCCGGTGCAAGAGTAGCTGGGGCTGTTGTTGATACTCCTGGTGCCAGTGTGGCAGGTGCTGTAGTAGACACTCCCGGTGCCAGTGTTGCTGGTGCCGTTGTTGATACTCCTGGTGCCAGTGTGGCAGGTGTTGTAGTAGACACTCCCGGTGCCAGTGTGGCAGGTGCTGTAGTAGACACTCCCGGTGCAAGCGTAGCTGGGGCTGTTGTTGATACTCCTGGTGCCAGTGTGGCTGGTGCCGTTGTTGATACACCTGGAGCCAGTGTGGCTGGTGCTGTAGTAGATACTCCCGGTGCCAGTGTTGCTGGTGCCGTTGTTGATACTCCCGGTGCTAGTGTGGCAGGTGCTGTAGTAGACACTCCCGGTGCCAGTGTGGCTGGTGCCGTTGTTGATACTCCCGGTGCAAGAGTAGCTGGGGCAGTTGTTGATACTCCTGGTGCCAGTGTGGCAGGTGCTGTAGTAGACACTCCCGGTGCAAGAGTAGCTGGTGCCGTTGTTGATACTCCCGGTGCAAGAGTAGCTGGGGCTGTTGTTGATACTCCTGGTGCCAGTGTGGCAGGTGCTGTAGTAGACACTCCCGGTGCCAGTGTTGCTGGTGCCGTTGTTGATACTCCTGGTGCCAGTGTGGCAGGTGCTGTAGTAGACACTCCCGGTGCCAGTGTGGCAGGTGCTGTAGTAGACACTCCCGGTGCAAGCGTAGCTGGGGCTGTTGTTGATACTCCTGGTGCCAGTGTGGCTGGTGCCGTTGTTGATACACCTGGAGCCAGTGTGGCTGGTGCTGTAGTAGATACTCCCGGTGCCAGTGTTGCTGGTGCCGTTGTTGATACTCCCGGGGCTAGTGTGGCAGGTGCTGTAGTAGACACTCCCGGTGCCAGTGTGGCTGGTGCCGTTGTTGATACTCCCGGTGCAAGAGTAGCTGGGGCAGTTGTTGATATTCCTGGTGCCAGTGTGGCTGGTGCCGTTGTTGATACTCCCGGTGCAAGAGTAGCTGGAGCCGTTGTAGATACTCCTGGTGCCAGTGTGGCAGGTGCTGTAGTAGACACTCCTGGTGCCAGTGTGGCAGGTGCTGTAGTAGACACTCCCGGTGCAAGAGTAGCTGGTGCCGTTGTTGATACTCCCGGTGCTAGTGTGGCAGGTGCTGTAGTAGACACTCCCGGTGCCAGTGTGGCTGGTGCCGTTGTTGATACTCCCGGTGCAAGAGTAGCTGGGGCAGTTGTTGATACTCCTGGTGCTAGTGTGCCAGGTGCTGTAGTAGACACTCCCGGTGCAAGAGTAGCTGGTGCCGTTGTTGATACTCCCGGTGCAAGAGTAGCTGGGGCTGTTGTTGATACTCCTGGTGCCAGTGTGGCAGGTGCTGTAGTAGACACTCCCGGTGCCAGTGTTGCTGGTGCCGTTGTTGATACTCCTGGTGCCAGTGTGGCAGGTGCTGTAGTAGACACTCCCGGTGCCAGTGTGGCAGGTGCTGTAGTAGACACTCCCGGTGCAAGCGTAGCTGGGGCTGTTGTTGATACTCCTGGTGCTAGTGTGGCAGGTGCTGTAGTAGACACTCCCGGTGCAAGAGTAGCTGGGGCCGTTGTTGATACTCCTGGTGCCAGTGTGGCTGGTGCCGTTGTTGATACACCTGGAGCCAGTGTGGCTGGTGCTGTAGTAGATACTCCCGGTGCCAGTGTGGCTGGTGCCGTTGTTGATACTCCCGGTGCAAGAGTAGCTGGGGCTGTTGTTGATACTCCTGGTGCCAGTGTGGCTGGTGCTGTAGTAGACACTCCCGGTGCAAGAGTAGCTGGGGCCGTTGTTGATACTCCTGGTGCCAGTGTGGCTGGTGCCGTTGTTGATACACCTGGAGCCAGTGTGGCTGGTGCTGTAGTAGATACTCCCGGTGCCAGTGTGGCTGGTGCCGTTGTTGATACTCCTGGTGCTAGTGTGGCAGGTGCTGTGGTAGATACTCCCGGTGCCAGTGTTGCTGGTGCCGTTGTTGATACTCCTGGTGCCAGTGTGGCAGGTGCTGTAGTAGACACTCCTGGTGCCAGTGTGGCAGGTGCTGTAGTAGACACTCCCGGTGCAAGAGTAGCTGGTGCCGTTGTTGATACTCCCGGTGCAAGAGTAGCTGGGGCTGTTGTTGATACTCCTGGTGCCAGTGTGGCTGGTGCTGTAGTAGACACTCCCGGTGCAAGAGTAGCTGGGGCCGTTGTTGATACTCCTGGTGCCAGCGTGGCTGGTGCCGTTGTTGATACACCTGGAGCCAGTGTGGCTGGTGCTGTAGTAGATACTCCCGGTGCCAGTGTGGCTGGTGCCGTTGTTGATACTCCCGGTGCAAGAGTAGCTGGGGCTGTTGTTGATACTCCCGGTGCCAGTGTGGCTGGTGCCGTTGTTGATACTCCTGGTGCTAGTGTGGCAGGTGCTGTGGTAGATACTCCCGGTGCCAGTGTTGCTGGTGCCGTTGTTGATACTCCTGGTGCCAGTGTGGCAGGTGCTGTAGTAGATACTCCCGGTGCAAGAGTAGCTGGTGCCGTTGTTGATACTCCCGGTGCAAGAGTAGCTGGGGCTGTTGTTGATACTCCTGGTGCCAGTGTGGCTGGTGCTGTAGTAGACACTCCCGGTGCAAGAGTAGCTGGGGCCGTTGTTGATACTCCTGGTGCCAGTGTGGCTGGTGCCGTTGTTGATACACCTGGAGCCAGTGTGGCTGGTGCTGTAGTAGATACTCCCGGTGCCAGTGTGGCTGGTGCCGTTGTTGATACTCCCGGTGCAAGAGTAGCTGGGGCTGTTGTTGATACTCCCGGTGCCAGTGTGGCTGGTGCCGTTGTTGATACTCCTGGTGCTAGTGTGGCAGGTGCTGTGGTAGATACTCCCGGTGCCAGTGTTGCTGGTGCCGTTGTTGATACTCCTGGTGCCAGCGTGGCAGGTGCTGTAGTAGACACTCCCGGTGCCAGTGTGGCTGGTGCTGTAGTAGACACTCCCGGTGCCAGTGTGGCTGGTGCTGTAGTAGACACTCCCGGTGCAAGTGTAGCTGGTGCTGTAGTAGACACTCCAGGTGCCAGTGTGGCAGGAGCTGTAGTAGACACTCCCGGTGCCAGTGTGGCTGGTGCCGTTGTTGATACACCTGGAGCCAGTGTGGCTGGTGCTGTAGTAGACACTCCCGGTGCCAGTGTTGCTGGTGCCGTTGTTGATACTCCCGGTGCTAGTGTGGCTGGTGCTGTAGTAGACACTCCTGGTGCCAGTGTGGCAGGAGCTGTAGTAGACACTCCCGGTGCCAGTGTAGCTGGTGCCGTTGTTGATACTCCTGGAGCCAGTGTGGCTGGTGCTGTAGTAGATACTCCCGGTGCCAGTGTTGCTGGTGCCGTTGTTGATACTCCCGGTGCTAGTGTGGCAGGTGCTGTAGTAGACACTCCTGGTGCCAGTGTGGCAGGTGCTGTAGTAGACACTCCCGGTGCAAGAGTAGCTGGGGCCGTTGTTGATACTCCTGGTGCCAGTGTGGCAGGTGCTGTAGTAGACACTCCCGGTGCCAGTGTGGCTGGTGCTGTAGTAGACACTCCCGGTGCAAGTGTAGCTGGTGCTGTAGTAGACACTCCTGGTGCCAGTGTGGCAGGTGCTGTAGTAGACACTCCCGGTGCAAGAGTAGCTGGGGCCGTTGTTGATACTCCTGGTGCCAGTGTGGCAGGTGCTGTAGTAGACACTCCTGGTGCCAGTGTGGCTGGTGCTGTAGTAGACACACCTGGAGCCAGTGTGGCTGGAGCAGTTGTTGATACTCCTGGTGCCAGTGTGGCTGGAGCAGTTGTTGATACTCCTGGTGCCAGTGTGGCTGGAGCAGTTGTTGAAACTCCTGGTGCTAGTGTGGCAGGTGCTGTAGTAGACACTCCCGGTGCAAGAGTAGCTGGTGCCGTTGTTGATACTCCCGGTGCAAGAGTAGCTGGGGCTGTTGTTGATACTCCTGGTGCCAGTGTGGCAGGTGCTGTAGTAGACACTCCCGGTGCCAGTGTGGCAGGTGCTGTAGTAGACACTCCCGGTGCAAGCGTAGCTGGGGCTGTTGTTGATACTCCTGGTGCTAGTGTGGCAGGTGCTGTAGTAGACACTCCCGGTGCAAGAGTAGCTGGGGCCGTTGTTGATACTCCTGGTGCCAGTGTGGCTGGTGCCGTTGTTGATACACCTGGAGCCAGTGTGGCTGGTGCTGTAGTAGATACTCCCGGTGCCAGTGTGGCTGGTGCCGTTGTTGATACTCCCGGTGCAAGAGTAGCTGGGGCTGTTGTTGATACTCCCGGTGCCAGTGTGGCTGGTGCCGTTGTTGATACTCCTGGTGCTAGTGTGGCAGGTGCTGTGGTAGATACTCCCGGTGCCAGTGTTGCTGGTGCCGTTGTTGATACTCCTGGTGCCAGTGTGGCAGGTGCTGTAGTAGACACTCCTGGTGCCAGTGTGGCAGGTGCTGTAGTAGACACTCCCGGTGCAAGAGTAGCTGGTGCCGTTGTTGATACTCCCGGTGCAAGAGTAGCTGGGGCTGTTGTTGATACTCCTGGTGCCAGTGTGGCTGGTGCTGTAGTAGACACTCCCGGTGCAAGAGTAGCTGGGGCCGTTGTTGATACTCCTGGTGCCAGTGTGGCTGGTGCCGTTGTTGATACACCTGGAGCCAGTGTGGCTGGTGCTGTAGTAGATACTCCCGGTGCCAGTGTGGCTGGTGCCGTTGTTGATACTCCCGGTGCAAGAGTAGCTGGGGCTGTTGTTGATACTCCCGGTGCCAGTGTGGCTGGTGCCGTTGTTGATACTCCTGGTGCTAGTGTGGCAGGTGCTGTGGTAGATACTCCCGGTGCCAGTGTTGCTGGTGCCGTTGTTGATACTCCTGGTGCCAGTGTGGCAGGTGCTGTAGTAGACACTCCTGGTGCCAGTGTGGCAGGTGCTGTAGTAGATACTCCCGGTGCAAGAGTAGCTGGTGCCGTTGTTGATACTCCCGGTGCAAGAGTAGCTGGGGCTGTTGTTGATACTCCTGGTGCCAGTGTGGCTGGTGCTGTAGTAGACACTCCCGGTGCAAGAGTAGCTGGGGCCGTTGTTGATACTCCTGGTGCCAGTGTGGCTGGTGCCGTTGTTGATACACCTGGAGCCAGTGTGGCTGGTGCTGTAGTAGATACTCCCGGTGCCAGTGTGGCTGGTGCCGTTGTTGATACTCCCGGTGCAAGAGTAGCTGGGGCTGTTGTTGATACTCCCGGTGCCAGTGTGGCTGGTGCCGTTGTTGATACTCCTGGTGCTAGTGTGGCAGGTGCTGTGGTAGATACTCCCGGTACCAGTGTTGCTGGTGCCGTTGTTGATACTCCTGGTGCCAGCGTGGCAGGTGCTGTAGTAGACACTCCCGGTGCCAGTGTGGCTGGTGCTGTAGTAGACACTCCCGGTGCCAGTGTGGCTGGTGCTGTAGTAGACACTCCCGGTGCAAGTGTAGCTGGTGCTGTAGTAGACACTCCAGGTGCCAGTGTGGCAGGAGCTGTAGTAGACACTCCCGGTGCCAGTGTTGCTGGTGCCGTTGTTGATACTCCCGGTGCTAGTGTGGCTGGTGCTGTAGTAGACACTCCTGGTGCCAGTGTGGCAGGAGCTGTAGTAGACACTCCCGGTGCCAGTGTAGCTGGTGCCGTTGTTGATACTCCTGGAGCCAGTGTGGCTGGTGCTGTAGTAGATACTCCCGGTGCCAGTGTTGCTGGTGCCGTTGTTGATACTCCTGGTGCTAGTGTGGCAGGTGCTGTAGTAGACACTCCTGGTGCCAGTGTGGCAGGTGCTGTAGTAGACACTCCCGGTGCCAGTGTGGCTGGTGCTGTAGTAGACACTCCCGGTGCAAGTGTAGCTGGTGCTGTAGTAGACACTCCTGGTGCCAGTGTGGCAGGTGCTGTAGTAGACACTCCCGGTGCAAGAGTAGCTGGGGCCGTTGTTGATACTCCTGGTGCCAGTGTGGCAGGTGCTGTAGTAGACACTCCCGGTGCCAGTGTGGCTGGTGCTGTAGTAGACACTCCCGGTGCAAGTGTAGCTGGTGCTGTAGTAGACACTCCTGGTGCCAGTGTGGCAGGAGCTGTAGTAGACACTCCCGGTGCCAGTGTAGCTGGTGCCGTTGTTGATACACCTGGAGCCAGTGTGGCTGGTGCTGTAGTAGATACTCCCGGTGCCAGTGTTGCTGGTGCCGTTGTTGATACTCCCGGTGCTAGTGTGGCAGGTGCTGTAGTAGACACTCCTGGTGCCAGTGTGGCAGGTGCTGTAGTAGACACTCCCGGTGCAAGAGTAGCTGGGGCCGTTGTTGATACTCCTGGTGCCAGTGTGGCAGGTGCCGTTGTTGATACACCTGGAGCCAGTGTGGCTGGTGCTGTAGTAGATACTCCCGGTGCCAGTGTGGCTGGTGCCGTTGTTGATACTCCCGGTGCAAGAGTAGCTGGGGCCGTTGATGATACTCCTGGTGCCAGTGTGGCAGGTGCTGTAGTAGACACTCCCGGTGCCAGTGTGGCTGGTGCTGTAGTAGACACTCCCGGTGCAAGTGTAGCTGGTGCTGTAGTAGACACTCCTGGTGCCAGTGTGGCAGGAGTTGTAGTAGACACTCCCGGTGCAAGAGTAGCTGGTGCCGTTGTTGATACTCCCGGTGCAAGAGTAGCTGGGGCTGTTGTTGATACTCCTGGTGCCAGTGTGGCAGGTGCTGTAGTAGACACTCCCGGTGCCAGTGTGGCTGGTGCCGTTGTTGATACTCCCGGTGCAAGAGTAGCTGGAGCAGTTGTTGATACACCTGGAGCCAGTGTGGCTGGTGCTGTAGTAGACACTCCCGGTGCCAGTGTGGCTGGTGCCGTTGTTGATACTCCTGGTGCCAGTGTGGCTGGTGCTGTAGTAGACACTCCCGGTGCAAGTGTAGCTGGTGCTGTAGTAGACACTCCTGGTGCCAGTGTGGCAGGAGTTGTAGTAGACACTCCCGGTGCAAGAGTAGCTGGTGCCGTTGTTGATACTCCCGGTGCAAGAGTAGCTGGGGCTGTTGTTGATACTCCTGGTGCCAGTGTGGCAGGTGCTGTAGTAGACACTCCTGGTGCCAGTGTGGCAGGTGCTGTAGTAGACACTCCCGGTGCAAGAGTAGCTGGGGCCGTTGTTGATACTCCTGGTGCCAGTGTGGCAGGTGCTGTAGTAGACACTCCTGGTGCCAGTGTGGCTGGTGCTGTAGTAGACACACCTGGAGCCAGTGTGGCTGGAGCAGTTGTTGATACTCCTGGTGCCAGTGTGGCTGGAGCAGTTGTTGATACTCCTGGTGCCAGTGTGGCTGGAGCAGTTGTTGAAACTCCTGGTGCCAGTGTGGCAGGTGCTGTAGTAGACACTCCCGGAGCCAGTGTGGCAGGTGCTGTAGTAGACACTCCCGGTGCCAGTGTTGCTGGTGCCGTTGTTGATACTCCCGGTGCTAGTGTGGCAGGTGCTGTAGTAGACACTCCCGGTGCCAGTGTGGCTGGTGCCGTTGTTGATACTCCCGGTGCAAGAGTAGCTGGGGCAGTTGTTGATACTCCTGGTGCTAGTGTGGCAGGTGCTGTAGTAGACACTCCCGGTGCAAGAGTAGCTGGGGCTGTTGTTGATATTCCTGGTGCCAGTGTGGCTGGTGCTGTAGTAGATACTCCCGGTGCCAGTGTGGCTGGTGCCGTTGTTGATACTCCCGGTGCTAGTGTGGCAGGTGTTGTAGTAGACACTCCTGGTGCCAGTGTGGCAGGTGCTGTAGTAGACACTCCCGGTGCAAGAGTAGCTGGGGCCGTTGTTGATACTCCTGGTGCCAGTGTGGCAGGTGCTGTAGTAGACACTCCTGGTGCCAGTGTGGCTGGTGCTGTAGTAGACACACCTGGAGCCAGTGTGGCTGGAGCAGTTGTTGATACTCCTGGTGCCAGTGTGGCTGGAGCAGTTGTTGATACTCCTGGTGCCAGTGTGGCTGGAGCAGTTGTTGAAACTCCTGGTGCCAGTGTGGCAGGTGCTGTAGTAGACACTCCCGGAGCCAGTGTGGCAGGTGCTGTAGTAGACACTCCCGGTGCCAATGTTGCTGGTGCCGTTGATGATACTCCCGGTGCTAGTGTGGCAGGTGCTGTAGTAGACACTCCCGGTGCCAGTGTGGCTGGTGCCGTTGTTGATACTCCCGGTGCAAGAGTAGCTGGGGCAGTTGTTGATACTCCTGGTGCTAGTGTGGCAGGTGCTGTAGTAGACACTCCCGGTGCAAGAGTAGCTGGTGCCGTTGTTGATACTCCCGGTGCAAGAGTAGCTGGGGCTGTTGTTGATACTCCTGGTGCCAGTGTGGCTGGTGCTGTAGTAGATACTCCCGGTGCCAGTGTAGCTGGTGCCGTTGTTGATACACCCGGAGCCAGTGTGGCTGGTGCTGTAGTAGATACTCCCGGTGCCAGTGTTGCTGGTGCCGTTGTTGATACTCCCGGTGCTAGTGTGGCAGGTGCTGTAGTAGACACTCCTGGTGCCAGTGTGGCAGGTGCTGTAGTAGACACTCCCGGTGCAAGAGTAGCTGGGGCCGTTGTTGATACTCCTGGTGCCAGTGTGGCAGGTGCTGTAGTAGACACTCCCGGTGCCAGTGTGGCTGGTGCTGTAGTAGACACTCCCGGTGCAAGTGTAGCTGGTGCTGTAGTAGACACTCCTGGTGCCAGTGTGGCAGGAGCTGTAGTAGACACTCCCGGTGCCAGTGTAGCTGGTGCCGTTGTTGATACACCTGGAGCCAGTGTGGCTGGTGCTGTAGTAGATACTCCCGGTGCCAGTGTTGCTGGTGCCGTTGTTGATACTCCCGGTGCTAGTGTGGCAGGTGCTGTAGTAGACACTCCTGGTGCCAGTGTGGCAGGTGCTGTAGTAGACACTCCCGGTGCAAGAGTAGCTGGGGCCGTTGTTGATACTCCTGGTGCCAGTGTGGCAGGTGCCGTTGTTGATACACCTGGAGCCAGTGTGGCTGGTGCTGTAGTAGATACTCCCGGTGCCAGTGTGGCTGGTGCCGTTGTTGATACTCCCGGTGCAAGAGTAGCTGGGGCCGTTGTTGATACTCCTGGTGCCAGTGTGGCAGGTGCTGTAGTAGACACTCCCGGTGCCAGTGTGGCTGGTGCTGTAGTAGACACTCCCGGTGCAAGTGTAGCTGGTGCTGTAGTAGACACTCCTGGTGCCAGTGTGGCAGGAGTTGTAGTAGACACTCCCGGTGCAAGAGTAGCTGGTGCCGTTGTTGATACTCCCGGTGCAAGAGTAGCTGGGGCTGTTGTTGATACTCCTGGTGCCAGTGTGGCAGGTGCTGTAGTAGACACTCCCGGTGCCAGTGTGGCTGGTGCCGTTGTTGATACTCCCGGTGCAAGAGTAGCTGGAGCAGTTGTTGATACACCTGGAGCCAGTGTGGCTGGTGCTGTAGTAGACACTCCCGGTGCCAGTGTGGCTGGTGCCGTTGTTGATACTCCTGGTGCCAGTGTGGCTGGTGCTGTAGTAGACACTCCCGGTGCAAGTGTAGCTGGTGCTGTAGTAGACACTCCTGGTGCCAGTGTGGCAGGAGTTGTAGTAGACACTCCCGGTGCAAGAGTAGCTGGTGCCGTTGTTGATACTCCCGGTGCAAGAGTAGCTGGGGCTGTTGTTGATACTCCTGGTGCCAGTGTGGCAGGTGCTGTAGTAGACACTCCCGGTGCCAGTGTGGCTGGTGCCGTTGTTGATACACCTGGAGCCAGTGTGGCTGGTGCTGTAGTAGATACTCCCGGTGCCAGTGTTGCTGGTGCCGTTGTTGATACTCCCGGTGCTAGTGTGGCAGGTGCTGTAGTAGACACTCCCGGTGCCAGTGTGGCTGGTGCCGTTGTTGATACACCTGGAGCCAGTGTGGCTGGTGCTGTAGTAGATACTCCCGGTGCCAGTGTTGCTGGTGCCGTTGTTGATACTCCCGGTGCTAGTGTGGCAGGTGCTGTAGTAGACACTCCCGGTGCCAGTGTGGCTGGTGCCGTTGTTGATACACCTGGAGCCAGTGTGGCTGGTGCTGTAGTAGATACTCCCGGTGCCAGTGTTGCTGGTGCCGTTGTTGATACTCCCGGTGCTAGTGTGGCAGGTGCTGTAGTAGACACTCCCGGTGCCAGTGTGGCTGGTGCTGTTGTTGATACTCCCGGTGCAAGAGTAGCTGGAGCAGTTGTTGATACTCCTGGTGCCAGTGTGGCAGGTGCTGTAGTAGACACTCCCGGTGCCAGTGTGGCTGGTGCCGTTGTTGATACTCCCGGTGCAAGAGTAGCTGGTGCTGTAGTAGACACTCCTGGTGCCAGTGTGGCAGGAGCTGTAGTAGACACTCCCGGTGCCAGTGTGGCTGGTGCTGTTGTTGATACTCCCGGTGCAAGAGTAGCTGGAGCAGTTGTTGATACTCCTGGTGCCAGTGTGGCAGGTGCTGTAGTAGACACTCCCGGTGCCAGTGTTGCTGGTGCCGTTGTTGATACTCCTGGTGCCAGTGTGGCAGGTGCTGTAGTAGACACTCCCGGTGCCAGTGTGGCAGGTGCTGTAGTAGACACTCCCGGTGCCAGTGTGGCTGGTGCTGTAGTAGACACTCCCGGTGCAAGAGTAGCTGGGGCCGTTGTTGATACTCCTGGTGCCAGTGTGGCTGGTGCCGTTGTTGATACACCTGGAGCCAGTGTGGCTGGTGCTGTAGTAGATACTCCCGGTGCCAGTGTGGCTGGTGCCGTTGTTGATACTCCCGGTGCAAGAGTAGCTGGTGCTGTAGTAGACACTCCTGGTGCCAGTGTGGCAGGAGCTGTAGTAGACACTCCCGGTGCCAGTGTGGCTGGTGCCGTTGTTGATACACCTGGAGCCAGTGTGGCTGGTGCTGTAGTAGATACTCCTGGTGCCAGTGTTGCTGGTGCCGTTGTTGATACTCCCGGTGCTAGTGTGGCAGGTGCTGTAGTAGACACTCCCGGTGCCAGTGTGGCTGGTGCCGTTGTTGATACTCCCGGTGCAAGAGTAGCTGGAGCAGTTGTTGATACTCCTGGTGCCAGTGTGGCAGGTGCTGTAGTAGACACTCCCGGTGCCAGTGTTGCTGGTGCCGTTGTTGATACTCCTGGTGCCAGTGTGGCAGGTGCTGTAGTAGACACTCCCGGTGCCAGTGTGGCAGGTGCTGTAGTAGACACTCCCGGTGCAAGCGTAGCTGGGGCTGTTGTTGATACTCCTGGTGCTAGTGTGGCAGGTGCTGTAGTAGACACTCCCGGTGCAAGAGTAGCTGGTGCCGTTGTTGATACTCCCGGTGCAAGAGTAGCTGGGGCTGTTGTTGATACTCCTGGTGCCAGTGTGGCTGGTGCTGTAGTAGACACTCCCGGTGCAAGAGTAGCTGGGGCCGTTGTTGATACTCCTGGTGCCAGTGTGGCTGGTGCCGTTGTTGATACACCTGGAGCCAGTGTGGCTGGTGCTGTAGTAGATACTCCCGGTGCCAGTGTTGCTGGTGCTGTAGTAGACACTCCTGGTGCCAGTGTGGCTGGTGCTGTAGTAGACACTCCTGGAGCCAGTGTGGCTGGAGCAGTTGTTGATACTCCTGGTGCCAGTGTGGCTGGTGCCGTTGTTGATACTCCCGGTGCTAATGTGGCAGGTGCTGTAGTAGACGCTCCCGGTGCCAGTGTGGCTGGTGCTGTAGTAGACACTCCCGGTGCAAGTGTAGCTGGTGCTGTAGTAGACACTCCTGGTGCCAGTGTGGCAGGAGCTGTAGTAGACACTCCCGGTGCCAGTGTAGCTGGTGCCGTTGTTGATACACCTGGAGCCAGTGTGGCTGGTGCTGTAGTAGATACTCCCGGTGCCAGTGTTGCTGGTGCCGTTGTTGATACTCCCGGTGCTAGTGTGGCAGGTGCTGTAGTAGACACTCCTGGTGCCAGTGTGGCAGGTGCTGTAGTAGACACTCCCGGTGCAAGAGTAGCTGGGGCCGTTGTTGATACTCCTGGTGCCAGTGTGGCAGGTGCCGTTGTTGATACACCTGGAGCCAGTGTGGCTGGTGCTGTAGTAGATACTCCCGGTGCCAGTGTGGCTGGTGCCGTTGTTGATACTCCCGGTGCAAGAGTAGCTGGGGCCGTTGTTGATACTCCTGGTGCCAGTGTGGCAGGTGCTGTAGTAGACACTCCCGGTGCCAGTGTGGCTGGTGCTGTAGTAGACACTCCCGGTGCAAGTGTAGCTGGTGCTGTAGTAGACACTCCTGGTGCCAGTGTGGCAGGAGTTGTAGTAGACACTCCCGGTGCAAGAGTAGCTGGTGCCGTTGTTGATACTCCCGGTGCAAGAGTAGCTGGGGCTGTTGTTGATACTCCTGGTGCCAGTGTGGCAGGTGCTGTAGTAGACACTCCCGGTGCCAGTGTGGCTGGTGCCGTTGTTGATACTCCCGGTGCAAGAGTAGCTGGAGCAGTTGTTGATACACCTGGAGCCAGTGTGGCTGGTGCTGTAGTAGACACTCCCGGTGCCAGTGTGGCTGGTGCCGTTGTTGATACTCCTGGTGCCAGTGTGGCTGGTGCTGTAGTAGACACTCCCGGTGCAAGTGTAGCTGGTGCTGTAGTAGACACTCCTGGTGCCAGTGTGGCAGGAGTTGTAGTAGACACTCCCGGTGCAAGAGTAGCTGGTGCCGTTGTTGATACTCCCGGTGCAAGAGTAGCTGGGGCTGTTGTTGATACTCCTGGTGCCAGTGTGGCAGGTGCTGTAGTAGACACTCCTGGTGCCAGTGTGGCAGGTGCTGTAGTAGACACTCCCGGTGCAAGAGTAGCTGGGGCCGTTGTTGATACTCCTGGTGCCAGTGTGGCAGGTGCTGTAGTAGACACTCCTGGTGCCAGTGTGGCTGGTGCTGTAGTAGACACACCTGGAGCCAGTGTGGCTGGAGCAGTTGTTGATACTCCTGGTGCCAGTGTGGCTGGAGCAGTTGTTGATACTCCTGGTGCCAGTGTGGCTGGAGCAGTTGTTGAAACTCCTGGTGCCAGTGTGGCAGGTGCTGTAGTAGACACTCCCGGAGCCAGTGTGGCAGGTGCTGTAGTAGACACTCCCGGTGCCAGTGTTGCTGGTGCCGTTGTTGATACTCCCGGTGCAAGAGTAGCTGGGGCAGTTGTTGATACTCCTGGTGCCAGTGTGGCAGGTGCTGTAGTAGACACTCCCGGTGCCAGTGTGGCTGGTGCCGTTGTTGATACACCTGGAGCCAGTGTGGCTGGTGCTGTAGTAGATACTCCCGGTGCCAGTGTTGCTGGTGCCGTTGTTGATACTCCCGGTGCTAGTGTGGCAGGTGCTGTAGTAGACACTCCCGGTGCCAGTGTGGCTGGTGCCGTTGTTGATACACCTGGAGCCAGTGTGGCTGGTGCTGTAGTAGATACTCCCGGTGCCAGTGTTGCTGGTGCCGTTGTTGATACTCCCGGTGCTAGTGTGGCAGGTGCTGTAGTAGACACTCCCGGTGCCAGTGTGGCTGGTGCCGTTGTTGATACACCTGGAGCCAGTGTGGCTGGTGCTGTAGTAGATACTCCCGGTGCCAGTGTTGCTGGTGCCGTTGTTGATACTCCCGGTGCTAGTGTGGCAGGTGCTGTAGTAGACACTCCCGGTGCCAGTGTGGCTGGTGCTGTTGTTGATACTCCCGGTGCAAGAGTAGCTGGAGCAGTTGTTGATACTCCTGGTGCCAGTGTGGCAGGTGCTGTAGTAGACACTCCCGGTGCCAGTGTGGCTGGTGCCGTTGTTGATACTCCCGGTGCAAGAGTAGCTGGTGCTGTAGTAGACACTCCTGGTGCCAGTGTGGCAGGAGCTGTAGTAGACACTCCCGGTGCCAGTGTGGCTGGTGCTGTTGTTGATACTCCCGGTGCAAGAGTAGCTGGAGCAGTTGTTGATACTCCTGGTGCCAGTGTGGCAGGTGCTGTAGTAGACACTCCCGGTGCCAGTGTTGCTGGTGCCGTTGTTGATACTCCTGGTGCCAGTGTGGCAGGTGCTGTAGTAGACACTCCCGGTGCCAGTGTGGCAGGTGCTGTAGTAGACACTCCCGGTGCCAGTGTGGCTGGTGCTGTAGTAGACACTCCCGGTGCAAGAGTAGCTGGGGCCGTTGTTGATACTCCTGGTGCCAGTGTGGCTGGTGCCGTTGTTGATACACCTGGAGCCAGTGTGGCTGGTGCTGTAGTAGATACTCCCGGTGCCAGTGTGGCTGGTGCCGTTGTTGATACTCCCGGTGCAAGAGTAGCTGGTGCTGTAGTAGACACTCCTGGTGCCAGTGTGGCAGGAGCTGTAGTAGACACTCCCGGTGCCAGTGTGGCTGGTGCCGTTGTTGATACACCTGGAGCCAGTGTGGCTGGTGCTGTAGTAGATACTCCTGGTGCCAGTGTTGCTGGTGCCGTTGTTGATACTCCCGGTGCTAGTGTGGCAGGTGCTGTAGTAGACACTCCCGGTGCCAGTGTGGCTGGTGCCGTTGTTGATACTCCCGGTGCAAGAGTAGCTGGAGCAGTTGTTGATACTCCTGGTGCCAGTGTGGCAGGTGCTGTAGTAGACACTCCCGGTGCCAGTGTTGCTGGTGCCGTTGTTGATACTCCTGGTGCCAGTGTGGCAGGTGCTGTAGTAGACACTCCCGGTGCCAGTGTGGCAGGTGCTGTAGTAGACACTCCCGGTGCAAGCGTAGCTGGGGCTGTTGTTGATACTCCTGGTGCTAGTGTGGCAGGTGCTGTAGTAGACACTCCCGGTGCAAGAGTAGCTGGTGCCGTTGTTGATACTCCCGGTGCAAGAGTAGCTGGGGCTGTTGTTGATACTCCTGGTGCCAGTGTGGCTGGTGCTGTAGTAGACACTCCCGGTGCAAGAGTAGCTGGGGCCGTTGTTGATACTCCTGGTGCCAGTGTGGCTGGTGCCGTTGTTGATACACCTGGAGCCAGTGTGGCTGGTGCTGTAGTAGATACTCCCGGTGCCAGTGTTGCTGGTGCTGTAGTAGACACTCCTGGTGCCAGTGTGGCTGGTGCTGTAGTAGACACTCCTGGAGCCAGTGTGGCTGGAGCAGTTGTTGATACTCCTGGTGCCAGTGTGGCTGGTGCCGTTGTTGATACTCCCGGTGCTAATGTGGCAGGTGCTGTAGTAGACGCTCCCGGTGCCAGTGTGGCTGGTGCTGTAGTAGACACTCCCGGTGCAAGTGTAGCTGGTGCTGTAGTAGACACTCCTGGTGCCAGTGTGGCAGGAGCTGTAGTAGACACTCCCGGTGCCAGTGTGGCTGGTGCCGTTGTTGATACACCTGGAGCCAGTGTGGCTGGTGCTGTAGTAGATACTCCCGGTGCCAGTGTTGCTGGTGCCGTTGTTGATACTCCCGGTGCTAGTGTGGCAGGTGCTGTAGTAGACACTCCTGGTGCCAGTGTGGCAGGTGCTGTAGTAGACACTCCCGGTGCAAGAGTAGCTGGGGCCGTTGTTGATACTCCTGGTGCCAGTGTGGCAGGTGCTGTAGTAGACACTCCCGGTGCCAGTGTGGCTGGTGCCGTTGTTGATACACCTGGAGCCAGTGTGGCTGGTGCTGTAGTAGACACTCCTGGAGCCAGTGTGGCTGGAGCAGTTGTTGATACTCCTGGTGCCAGTGTGGCTGGTGCCGTTGTTGATACTCCCGGTGCTAATGTGGCAGGTGCTGTAGTAGACGCTCCCGGTGCCAGTGTGGCTGGTGCTGTAGTAGACACTCCCGGTGCAAGTGTAGCTGGTGCTGTAGTAGACACTCCTGGTGCCAGTGTGGCAGGAGCTGTAGTAGACACTCCCGGTGCCAGTGTGGCTGGTGCCGTTGTTGATACACCTGGAGCCAGTGTGGCTGGTGCTGTAGTAGATACTCCCGGTGCCAGTGTTGCTGGTGCCGTTGTTGATACTCCCGGTGCTAGTGTGGCAGGTGCTGTAGTAGACACTCCTGGTGCCAGTGTGGCAGGTGCTGTAGTAGACACTCCCGGTGCAAGAGTAGCTGGGGCCGTTGTTGATACTCCTGGTGCCAGTGTGGCAGGTGCTGTAGTAGACACTCCTGGTGCCAGTGTGGCTGGTGCTGTAGTAGACACACCTGGAGCCAGTGTGGCTGGAGCAGTTGTTGATACTCCTGGTGCCAGTGTGGCTGGAGCAGTTGTTGATACTCCAGGTGCCAGTGTGGCTGGAGCAGTTGTTGAAACTCCTGGTGCCAGTGTGGCTGGAGCAGTTGTTGAAACTCCTGGTGCCAGTGTGGCAGGTGCTGTAGTAGACACTCCCGGAGCCAGTGTGGCAGGTGCTGTAGTAGACACTCCTGGTGCCAGTGTGGCAGGAGCTGTAGTAGACACTCCCGGTGCCAGTGTGGCTGGTGCCGTTGTTGATACACCTGGAGCCAGTGTGGCTGGTGCTGTAGTAGATACTCCCGGTGCCAGTGTTGCTGGTGCCGTTGTTGATACTCCCGGTGCTAGTGTGGCAGGTGCTGTAGTAGACACTCCTGGTGCCAGTGTGGCAGGTGCTGTAGTAGACACTCCCGGTGCAAGAGTAGCTGGGGCCGTTGTTGATACTCCTGGTGCCAGTGTGGCAGGTGCTGTAGTAGATACTCCCGGTGCCAGTGTTGCTGGTGCCGTTGTTGATACTCCCGGTGCTAGTGTGGCAGGTGCTGTAGTAGACACTCCCGGTGCCAGTGTGGCTGGTGCCGTTGTTGATACACCTGGAGCCAGTGTGGCTGGTGCTGTAGTAGATACTCCCGGTGCCAGTGTGGCTGGTGCCGTTGTTGATACTCCCGGTGCAAGAGTAGCTGGGGCAGTTGTTGATACTCCTGGTGCCAGTGTGGCAGGTGCTGTAGTAGACACTCCCGGTGCAAGAGTAGCTGGTGCCGTTGTTGATACTCCTGGTGCCAGTGTGGCAGGTGCTGTAGTAGACACTCCCGGTGCCAGTGTGGCTGGTGCCGTTGTTGATACTCCCGGTGCAAGAGTAGCTGGAGCAGTTGTTGATACACCTGGAGCCAGTGTGGCTGGTGCTGTAGTAGACACTCCCGGTGCCAGGGTGGCTGGTGCCGTTGTTGATACACCTGGAGCCAGTGTGGCTGGTGCCGTTGTTGATACTCCCGGTGCTAGTGTGGCAGGTGCCGTTGTTGATACACCTGGAGCCAGTGTTGCTGGTGCCGTTGTTGATACTCCCGGTGCTAGTGTGGCAGGTGCTGTAGTAGACACTCCCGGTGCCAGTGTGGCTGGTGCCGTTGTTGATACTCCCGGTGCAAGAGTAGCTGGGGCAGTTGTTGATACTCCTGGTGCCAGTGTGGCAGGTGCTGTAGTAGACACTCCCGGTGCCAGTGTGGCAGGTGCTGTAGTAGACACTCCCGGTGCAAGAGTAGCTGGGGCCGTTGTTGATACTCCTGGTGCCAGTGTGGCAGGTGCTGTAGTAGACACTCCTGGTGCCAGTGTGGCTGGTGCTGTAGTAGACACACCTGGAGCCAGTGTGGCTGGAGCAGTTGTTGATACTCCTGGTGCCAGTGTGGCTGGAGCAGTTGTTGATACTCCAGGTGCCAGTGTGGCTGGAGCAGTTGTTGAAACTCCTGGTGCCAGTGTGGCTGGAGCAGTTGTTGAAACTCCTGGTGCCAGTGTGGCAGGTGCTGTAGTAGACACTCCCGGAGCCAGTGTGGCAGGTGCTGTAGTAGACACTCCCGGTGCCAGTGTTGCTGGTGCCGTTGTTGATACTCCCGGTGCTAGTGTGGCAGGTGCTGTAGTAGACACTCCCGGTGCCAGTGTGGCTGGTGCCGTTGTTGATACTCCCGGTGCAAGAGTAGCTGGGGCAGTTGTTGATACTCCTGGTGCTAGTGTGGCAGGTGCTGTAGTAGACACTCCCGGTGCAAGAGTAGCTGGGGCTGTTGTTGATACTCCTGGTGCCAGTGTGGCTGGTGCTGTAGTAGATACTCCCGGTGCCAGTGTTGCTGGTGCCGTTGTTGATACTCCTGGTGCCAGTGTGGCAGGTGCTGTAGTAGACACTCCTGGTGCCAGTGTGGCAGGTGCTGTAGTAGACACTCCCGGTGCAAGAGTAGCTGGGGCCGTTGTTGATACTCCTGGTGCCAGTGTGGCAGGTGCTGTAGTAGACACTCCTGGTGCCAGTGTGGCTGGTGCTGTAGTAGACACACCTGGAGCCAGTGTGGCTGGAGCAGTTGTTGATACTCCTGGTGCCAGTGTGGCTGGAGCAGTTGTTGATACTCCTGGTGCCAGTGTGGCTGGAGCAGTTGTTGAAACTCCTGGTGCCAGTGTGGCAGGTGCTGTAGTAGACACTCCCGGTGCCAGTGTGGCTGGTGCTGTTGTTGATACTCCCGGTGCAAGAGTAGCTGGGGCAGTTGTTGATACTCCTGGTGCCAGTGTGGCAGGTGCTGTAGTAGACACTCCCGGTGCCAGTGTGGCTGGTGCCGTTGTTGATACTCCCGGTGCAAGAGTAGCTGGAGCAGTTGTTGATACTCCTGGTGCCAGTGTGGCAGGTGCTGTAGTAGACACTCCCGGTGCCAGTGTTGCTGGTGCCGTTGTTGATACTCCTGGTGCCAGTGTGGCAGGTGCTGTAGTAGACACTCCCGGTGCCAGTGTCGCAGGTGCTGTAGTAGACACTCCCGGTGCCAGTGTGGCTGGTGCTGTAGTAGACACTCCCGGTGCAAGAGTAGCTGGGGCCGTTGTTGATACTCCTGGTGCCAATGTGGCTGGTGCTGTAGTAGACACTCCCGGTGCCAGTGTCGCAGGTGCTGTAGTAGACACTCCCGGTGCCAGTGTGGCTGGTGCTGTAGTAGACACTCCCGGTGCAAGAGTAGCTGGGGCCGTTGTTGATACTCCTGGTGCCAATGTGGCTGGTGCCGTTGTTGATACACCTGGAGCCAGTGTGGCTGGTGCTGTAGTAGATACTCCCGGTGCCAGTGTGGCTGGTGCCGTTGTTGATATTCCCGGTGCAAGAGTAGCTGATGCTGTAGTAGACACTCCTGGTGCCAGTGTGGCAGGAGCTGTAGTAGACACTCCCGGTGCCAGTGTGGCTGGTGCTGTTGTTGATACTCCCGGTGCAAGAGTAGCTGGAGCAGTTGTTGATACTCCTGGTGCCAGTGTGGCAGGTGCTGTAGTAGACACTCCCGGTGCCAGTGTTGCTGGTGCCGTTGTTGATACTCCTGGTGCCAGTGTGGCAGGTGCTGTAGTAGACACTCCCGGTGCCAGTGTGGCAGGTGCTGTAGTAGACACTCCCGGTGCAAGCGTAGCTGGGGCTGTTGTTGATACTCCTGGTGCTAGTGTGGCAGGTGCTGTAGTAGACACTCCCGGTGCAAGAGTAGCTGGTGCCGTTGTTGATACTCCCGGTGCAAGAGTAGCTGGGGCTGTTGTTGATACTCCTGGTGCCAGTGTGGCTGGTGCTGTAGTAGACACTCCCGGTGCAAGAGTAGCTGGGGCCGTTGTTGATACTCCTGGTGCTAGTGTGGCAGGTGCTGTAGTAGACACTCCCGGTGCAAGAGTAGCTGGTGCCGTTGTTGATACTCCCGGTGCAAGAGTAGCTGGGGCTGTTGTTGATACTCCTGGTGCCAGTGTGGCTGGTGCTGTAGTAGACACTCCCGGTGCAAGAGTAGCTGGGGCCGTTGTTGATACTCCTGGTGCCAGTGTGGCTGGTGCCGTTGTTGATACACCTGGAGCCAGTGTGGCTGGTGCTGTAGTAGATACTCCCGGTGCCAGTGTTGCTGGTGCTGTAGTAGACACTCCTGGTGCCAGTGTGGCTGGTGCTGTAGTAGACACTCCTGGAGCCAGTGTGGCTGGAGCAGTTGTTGATACTCCTGGTGCCAGTGTGGCTGGTGCCGTTGTTGATACTCCCGGTGCTAATGTGGCAGGTGCTGTAGTAGACGCTCCCGGTGCCAGTGTGGCTGGTGCTGTAGTAGACACTCCCGGTGCAAGTGTAGCTGGTGCTGTAGTAGACACTCCTGGTGCCAGTGTGGCAGGAGCTGTAGTAGACACTCCCGGTGCCAGTGTGGCTGGTGCCGTTGTTGATACACCTGGAGCCAGTGTGGCTGGTGCCGTTGTTGATACTCCCGGTGCTAGTGTGGCAGGTGCCGTTGTTGATACACCTGGAGCCAGTGTTGCTGGTGCCGTTGTTGATACTCCCGGTGCTAGTGTGGCAGGTGCTGTAGTAGACACTCCCGGTGCCAGTGTGGCTGGTGCTGTAGTAGACACTCCCGGTGCAAGTGTAGCTGGTGCTGTAGTAGACACTCCTGGTGCCAGTGTGGCAGGAGCTGTAGTAGACACTCCCGGTGCCAGTGTGGCTGGTGCCGTTGTTGATACACCTGGAGCCAGTGTGGCTGGTGCTGTAGTAGATACTCCCGGTGCCAGTGTTGCTGGTGCCGTTGTTGATACTCCCGGTGCAAGAGTAGCTGGAGCAGTTGTTGATACACCTGGAGCCAGTGTGGCTGGTGCTGTAGTAGACACTCCCGGTGCCAGTGTGGCTGGTGCCGTTGTTGATACACCTGGAGCCAGTGTGGCTGGTGCCGTTGTTGATACTCCCGGTGCTAGTGTGGCAGGTGCCGTTGTTGATACACCTGGAGCCAGTGTTGCTGGTGCCGTTGTTGATACTCCCGGTGCTAGTGTGGCAGGTGCTGTAGTAGACACTCCCGGTGCCAGTGTGGCTGGTGCCGTTGTTGATACTCCCGGTGCCAGTGTGGCTGGTGCCGTTGTTGATACTCCCGGTGCAAGAGTAGCTGGAGCAGTTGTTGATACACCTGGAGCCAGTGTGGCTGGTGCTGTAGTAGACACTCCCGGTGCCAGTGTGGCTGGTGCCGTTGTTGATACACCTGGAGCCAGTGTGGCTGGTGCCGTTGTTGATACTCCCGGTGCTAGTGTGGCAGGTGCCGTTGTTGATACACCTGGAGCCAGTGTTGCTGGTGCCGTTGTTGATACTCCCGGTGCTAGTGTGGCAGGTGCTGTAGTAGACACTCCTGGTGCCAGTGTGGCAGGTGCTGTAGTAGACACTCCCGGTGCAAGAGTAGCTGGGGCCGTTGTTGATACTCCTGGTGCCAGTGTGGCAGGTGCTGTAGTAGATACTCCCGGTGCCAGTGTTGCTGGTGCCGTTGTTGATACTCCCGGTGCTAGTGTGGCAGGTGCTGTAGTAGACACTCCCGGTGCCAGTGTGGCTGGTGCCGTTGTTGATACACCTGGAGCCAGTGTGGCTGGTGCTGTAGTAGATACTCCCGGTGCCAGTGTGGCTGGTGCCGTTGTTGATACTCCCGGTGCAAGAGTAGCTGGGGCAGTTGTTGATACTCCTGGTGCCAGTGTGGCAGGTGCTGTAGTAGACACTCCCGGTGCAAGAGTAGCTGGTGCCGTTGTTGATACTCCTGGTGCCAGTGTGGCAGGTGCTGTAGTAGACACTCCCGGTGCCAGTGTGGCTGGTGCCGTTGTTGATACTCCCGGTGCAAGAGTAGCTGGAGCAGTTGTTGATACACCTGGAGCCAGTGTGGCTGGTGCTGTAGTAGACACTCCCGGTGCCAGTGTGGCTGGTGCCGTTGTTGATACACCTGGAGCCAGTGTGGCTGGTGCCGTTGTTGATACTCCCGGTGCTAGTGTGGCAGGTGCCGTTGTTGATACACCTGGAGCCAGTGTTGCTGGTGCCGTTGTTGATACTCCCGGTGCTAGTGTGGCAGGTGCTGTAGTAGACACTCCCGGTGCCAGTGTGGCTGGTGCCGTTGTTGATACTCCCGGTGCAAGAGTAGCTGGGGCAGTTGTTGATACTCCTGGTGCCAGTGTGGCAGGTGCTGTAGTAGACACTCCCGGTGCCAGTGTGGCAGGTGCTGTAGTAGACACTCCCGGTGCAAGAGTAGCTGGGGCCGTTGTTGATACTCCTGGTGCCAGTGTGGCAGGTGCTGTAGTAGACACTCCTGGTGCCAGTGTGGCTGGTGCTGTAGTAGACACACCTGGAGCCAGTGTGGCTGGAGCAGTTGTTGATACTCCTGGTGCCAGTGTGGCTGGAGCAGTTGTTGATACTCCAGGTGCCAGTGTGGCTGGAGCAGTTGTTGAAACTCCTGGTGCCAGTGTGGCTGGAGCAGTTGTTGAAACTCCTGGTGCCAGTGTGGCAGGTGCTGTAGTAGACACTCCCGGAGCCAGTGTGGCAGGTGCTGTAGTAGACACTCCCGGTGCCAGTGTTGCTGGTGCCGTTGTTGATACTCCCGGTGCTAGTGTGGCAGGTGCTGTAGTAGACACTCCCGGTGCCAGTGTGGCTGGTGCCGTTGTTGATACTCCCGGTGCAAGAGTAGCTGGGGCAGTTGTTGATACTCCTGGTGCTAGTGTGGCAGGTGCTGTAGTAGACACTCCCGGTGCAAGAGTAGCTGGGGCTGTTGTTGATACTCCTGGTGCCAGTGTGGCTGGTGCTGTAGTAGATACTCCCGGTGCCAGTGTTGCTGGTGCCGTTGTTGATACTCCTGGTGCCAGTGTGGCAGGTGCTGTAGTAGACACTCCTGGTGCCAGTGTGGCAGGTGCTGTAGTAGACACTCCCGGTGCAAGAGTAGCTGGGGCCGTTGTTGATACTCCTGGTGCCAGTGTGGCAGGTGCTGTAGTAGACACTCCTGGTGCCAGTGTGGCTGGTGCTGTAGTAGACACACCTGGAGCCAGTGTGGCTGGAGCAGTTGTTGATACTCCTGGTGCCAGTGTGGCTGGAGCAGTTGTTGATACTCCTGGTGCCAGTGTGGCTGGAGCAGTTGTTGAAACTCCTGGTGCCAGTGTGGCAGGTGCTGTAGTAGACACTCCCGGTGCCAGTGTGGCTGGTGCCGTTGTTGATACTCCCGGTGCAAGAGTAGCTGGGGCAGTTGTTGATACTCCTGGTGCCAGTGTGGCAGGTGCTGTAGTAGACACTCCCGGTGCCAGTGTGGCTGGTGCCGTTGTTGATACACCTGGAGTCAGTGTGGCTGGTGCTGTAGTAGATACTCCCGGTGCTTGTGTTGCTGGTGCCGTTGTTGATACTCCCGGTGCTAGTGTGGCAGGTGCTGTAGTAGACACTCCCGGTGCCAGTGTGGCTGGTGCCGTTGTTGATACTCCCGGTGCAAGAGTAGCTGGAGCAGTTGTTGATACTCCTGGTGCCAGTGTGGCAGGTGCTGTAGTAGACACTCCCGGTGCCAGTGTTGCTGGTGCCGTTGTTGATACTCCTGGTGCCAGTGTGGCAGGTGCTGTAGTAGACACTCCCGGTGCCAGTGTGGCAGGTGCTGTAGTAGACACTCCCGGTGCAAGAGTAGCTGGTGCCGTTGTTGATACTCCCGGTGCAAGAGTAGCTGGGGCTGTTGTTGATACTCCTGGTGCCAGTGTGGCTGGTGCTGTAGTAGACACTCCCGGTGCAAGAGTAGCTGGGGCCGTTGTTGATACTCCTGGTGCCAGTGTGGCTGGTGCCGTTGTTGATACACCTGGAGCCAGTGTGGCTGGTGCTGTAGTAGATACTCCCGGTGCCAGTGTTGCTGGTGCTGTAGTAGACACTCCTGGTGCCAGTGTGGCTGGTGCTGTAGTAGACACTCCTGGAGCCAGTGTGGCTGGAGCAGTTGTTGATACTCCTGGTGCCAGTGTGGCAGGAGCTGTAGTAGACACTCCCGGTGCCAGTGTGGCTGGTGCTGTAGTAGACACTCCCGGTGCAAGTGTAGCTGGTGCTGTAGTAGACACTCCAGGTGCCAGTGTGGCAGGAGCTGTAGTAGACACTCCCGGTGCCAGTGTGGCTGGTGCCGTTGTTGATACACCTGGAGCCAGTGTGGCTGGTGCTGTAGTAGATACTCCCGGTGCCAGTGTTGCTGGTGCTGTAGTAGACACTCCTGGTGCCAGTGTGGCTGGTGCTGTAGTAGACACTCCTGGAGCCAGTGTGGCTGGAGCAGTTGTTGATACTCCTGGTGCCAGTGTGGCAGGAGCTGTAGTAGACACTCCCGGTGCCAGTGTGGCTGGTGCTGTAGTAGACACTCCCGGTGCAAGTGTAGCTGGTGCTGTAGTAGACACTCCAGGTGCCAGTGTGGCAGGAGCTGTAGTAGACACTCCCGGTGCCAGTGTGGCTGGTGCCGTTGTTGATACACCTGGAGCCAGTGTGGCTGGTGCTGTAGTAGACACTCCCGGTGCAAGAGTAGCTGGGGCCGTTGTTGATACTCCTGGTGCCAGTGTGGCAGGTGCTGTAGTAGACACTCCCGGTGCCAGTGTGGCTGGTGCTGTAGTAGACACTCCCGGTGCAAGTGTAGCTGGTGCTGTAGTAGACACTCCTGGTGCCAGTGTGGCAGGAGCTGTAGTAGACACTCCCGGTGTCAGTGTGGCTGGTGCTGTAGTAGACACTCCCGGTGCAAGTGTAGCTGGTGCTGTAGTAGACACTCCAGGTGCCAGTGTGGCAGGAGCTGTAGTAGACACTCCCGGTGCCAGTGTGGCTGGTGCCGTTGTTGATACACCTGGAGCCAGTGTGGCTGGTGCTGTAGTAGACACTCCCGGTGCCAGTGTTGCTGGTGCCGTTGTTGATACTCCCGGTGCTAGTGTGGCAGGTGCTGTAGTAGACACTCCTGGTGCCAGTGTGGCAGGTGCTGTAGTAGACACTCCCGGAGCCAGTGTGGCAGGTGCTGTAGTAGACACTCCCGGTGCCAGTGTTGCTGGTGCCGTTGTTGATACTCCTGGTGCCAGTGTGGCAGGTGCTGTAGTAGACACTCCCGGTGCCAGTGTGGCTGGTGCTGTAGTAGACACTCCCGGTGCAAGAGTAGCTGGGGCCGTTGTTGATACTCCTGGTGCCAATGTGGCTGGTGCCGTTGTTGATACACCTGGAGCCAGTGTGGCTGGTGCTGTAGTAGACACTCCCGGTGCAAGAGTAGCTGGTGCCGTTGTTGATACTCCCGGTGCAAGAGTAGCTGGGGCTGTTGTTGATACTCCTGGTGCTAGTGTGGCAGGTGCTGTAGTAGACACTCCCGGTGCAAGAGTAGCTGGTGCCGTTGTTGATACTCCCGGTGCAAGAGTAGCTGGGGCTGTTGTTGATACTCCTGGTGCCAGTGTGGCTGGTGCTGTAGTAGACACTCCCGGTGCAAGAGTAGCTGGGGCCGTTGTTGATACTCCTGGTGCCAGTGTGGCTGGTGCCGTTGTTGATACACCTGGAGCCAGTGTGGCTGGTGCCGTTGTTGATACACCTGGAGCCAGTGTGGCTGGTGCTGTAGTAGATACTCCCGGTGCCAGTGTTGCTGGTGCCGTTGTTGATACTCCCGGTGCTAGTGTGGCAGGTGCTGTAGTAGACACTCCCGGTGCCAGTGTGGCTGGTGCCGTTGTTGATACACCTGGAGCCAGTGTGGCTGGTGCTGTAGTAGATACTCCCGGTGCCAGTGTTGCTGGTGCCGTTGTTGATACTCCTGGTGCCAGTGTGGCAGGTGCTGTAGTAGACACTCCCGGTGCCAGTGTGGCAGGTGCTGTAGTAGACACTCCCGGTGCCAGTGTGGCAGGTGCTGTAGTAGACACTCCCGGTGCCAGTGTTGCTGGTGCCGTTGTTGATACTCCTGGTGCCAGTGTGGCAGGTGCTGTAGTAGACACTCCCGGTGCTAGTGTGGCAGGTGCTGTAGTAGACACTCCAGGTGCCAGTGTGGCAGGAGCTGTAGTAGACACTCCCGGTGCCAGTGTTGCTGGTGCCGTTGTTGATACTCCTGGTGCAAGAGTAGCTGGAGCCGTTGTAGATACTCCTGGTGCCAGTGTGGTAGGTGCTGTAGTAGACACTCCCGGAGCCAGTGTTGCAGGTGCCGTTGTTGATACTCCTGGTGCAAGAGTAGCTGGAGCCGTTGTAGATACTCCTGGTGCCAGTGTGGCAGGTGCTGTAGTAGACACTCCCGGTGCCAGTGTTGCTGGTGCCGTCGTTGATACTCCCGGTGCTAGTGTGGCAGGTGCTGTAGTAGACACTCCCGGAGCCAGCGTGGCTGGTGCTGTAGTAGACACACCTGGAGCCAGTGTGGCAGGAGCAGTTGTTGATACTCCCGGTGCTAGTGTGGCAGGTGCTGTAGTAGACACTCCTGGTGCCAGTGTGGCAGGTGCTGAAGTAGACACTCCCGGAGCCAGTGTGGCAGGTGCCGTTGTTGATACACCTGGAGCCAGTGTGGCTGGTGCTGTAGTAGACACTCCCGGTGCCAGTGTGGCTGGTGCTGTAGTAGACACTCCTGGTGCCAGTGTGGCTGGTGCTGTAGTAGATACTCCTGGTGCCAGTGTTGCTGGAGACGACGTAGATACCCCAGGTGTGGGTGTACTCGCTCTAGACGTTTGTGGTCCTGATGTTGCTGTCGTAGTAGGTATGCTAGTAGGTGGTGGGGTTTCGGTTGTCGGACCTGTAGGTAATATGATCGGTCCCTGTGTTGTGGAAGTAACTGGACCAGGCTTTGTTGTGCCGGACGTTGTTGGTCCAATTTCCGTTGCGTTCGTAATCTTTATGGTAGTAGGTGGTGCAGGTGTGACTGGTGCCGTTGTTGATACTCCTGGTGTGGGTGTACTCGCTCTAGACGTTAACGGTCCAGATGTTGCGTTCGTAGTAGGTGGCGGAGTTTCGGTTGTCGGACCTGTAGGTAATATGATCGGTCCCTGTGTTGTGGAAGTAACTGGACCAGGCTTTGTTGTGCCGGACGTTGTTGGTCCAATTTCCGTTGCGTTCGTAATCTTTATGGTAGTAGGTGGTGCAGGTGTGACTGGTGCCGTTGTTGATACTCCTGGTGTGGGTGTACTCGCTCTAGACGTTAACGGTCCAGATGTTGCGTTCGTAGTAGGTGGCGGAGTTTGGGTTGTCGGACCTGTAGGTAATATGATCGGTCCCTGTGTTGTGGAAGTAACTGGACCAGGCTTTGTTGTGCCGGACGTTGTTGGTCCAATTTCCGTTGCGTTCGTAATCTTTATGGTAGTAGGTGGTGCAGGTGTGACTGGTGCCGTTGTTGATACTCCTGGTGTGGGTGTACTCGCTCTAGACGTTAACGGTCCAGATGTTGCGTTCGTAGTAGGTGGCGGAGTTTGGGTTGTCGGACCTGTAGGTAATATGATCGGTCCCTGTGTTGTGGAAGTAACTGGACCAGGCTTTGTTGTGCCGGACGTTGTTGGTCCAATTTCCGTTGCGTTCGTAATCTTTATGGTAGTAGGTGGTGCAGGTGTGACTGGTGCCGTTGTTGATACTCCTGGTGTGGGTGTACTCGCTCTAGACGTTAACGGTCCAGATGTTGCGTTCGTAGTAGGTGGCGGAGTTTCGGTTGTCGGACCTGTAGGTAATATGATCGGTCCCTGTGTTGTGGAAGTAACTGGACCAGGCTTTGTTGTGCCGGACGTTGTTGGTCCAATTTCCGTTGCGTTCGTAATCTTTATGGTAGTAGGTGGTGCAGGTGTGACTGGTGCCGTTGTTGATACTCCTGGTGTGGGTGTACTCGCTCTAGACGTTAACGGTCCAGATGTTGCGTTCGTAGTAGGTGGCGGAGTTTGGGTTGTCGGACCTGTAGGTAATATGATCGGTCCCTGTGTTGTGGAAGTAACTGGACCAGGCTTTGTTGTGCCGGACGTTGTTGGTCCAATTTCCGTTGCGTTCGTAATCTTTATGGTAGTAGGTGGTGCAGGTGTGACTGGTGCCGTTGTTGATACTCCTGGTGTGGGTGTACTCGCTCTAGACGTTAACGGTCCAGATGTTGCGTTCGTAGTAGGTGGCGGAGTTTGGGTTGTCGGACCTGTAGGTAATGTGATCGGTCCCTGTGTTGTGGAAGTAACTGGACCAGGCTTTGTTGTGCCGGTTGAAGATATCGTTCTTTGTGTGGTTGTTCTAGATGTTGTTACTGGCTTAGACGTGGCAGTCGATTTGGTTGATTGGGCTTTAGTTGTCTTTGTCGGTTCAGGTTCTGGTTCTGGTTTAGGTGTGTGTTTCGGTGTGGTTGTAACTGAACAATCCGGGTAATAGATTCTCTTGCACGCCTGGTCGAAGTGCTTGGGGCATTTCTTCAAGAGCTCGGCGAGGCCGATCCTCTTCACCCCGATGTAGAAGAACTTCCTCTGCTCCCTGATGGACGGGGGTTCACCCTTCCAGCGGCCGTACCTGGCGTATGTGCACATTTTTTCTGCAAGGAAGTCATTATCAGTCAGTGCTGCCTGGTCCCCGAGGAGCGCCTACATGTGTTGCCGCCGTCAACTGTATATCGGGTATTTTGTGTGTACAAATTATGGTCACAATTAAATTCACGAGATGCTTTCCTGAGAGTAACCGATGCGAGAGTGTAACAGTTCCGGGATAGGGTGGGTGAACCCTAATTTTACAGGGGCTGCGAAACCACACATATTGTGTTTGCGCCGTGGTTTCGTGGTTGATTGCAAGTACATTTTGAAGTGTTTAGTAAGCGAAGAATTACATCGATATAAATTGAATTTTGAATTTTGAACTGAAGTGTGACTAGATCGAATGCTGCAATCACAATGCCGAACATAAAATGATCACTAATGGCTGCGAAATGAACGAATGTCCCATTCTCTCAGTATAATGTCTGTGGATTGATGATCGAGTGACAGGCGCATGCGGGTTCGAATTAAACGTGTGTGTGTGTGTGTAGTGAGCATGTCAGGGGAGCATGTTAACATAAGCAGACAAAAGTAGACAAAAGTGATCAGTTTCGAGACCTCCTTCTGTTCGCGTTCATCGAGGGAATCGCATAGACATAAAAAAAACTTGTATTCAGTTGTAAATAACGAAGAAGAATACACAATTGACAAATTTGTTGTAATTTTTTGTTGTTGTATTCTCTTGTCCTCTTCAATATATAAAAAAAACGGACACAACGTATGTTTAACATCCAATATAAGTTGGACCGGCAACCGAGCTCGGTCTCCTTTCGCTCCGCGTCACTCTCCGAAAAGATATCTAAAATCTTGTCTGTAAAACGGTCACATTGTACAAACAGCGAATTATTACCGTCATCGCATCCAACCACAGGCCACAACGAACTGGCGCAGGCGGTACAGGGATAGAAATACATCGCTTTCATAATTTTCTAGAAGAGGCAGACATAGTGGCAAGCAGTTCGCGATGACGGAGCGGAACAGTAACTCCCACCAGCCATAAAGACGTAAGACAAACGCGGTAAGCAGCAGATGTCGCGACAACCCTTGATGCCGTCCCCTATAACTGCGTTCGCGCACGTAACTTTCACCCTTTAATAAATTCGATGACAGACATCGAAAGTACCCCACCACACTTTGCCGGAACCGTTATATAAGTTTGCACTCATGTGTCGGTCCCTCTCAACAAATGTTGCTATGTGCCATCTTCATGTATATAAACATATTGTTGTTATTACAGGGCAAATGGGTTGCGATACACTCTCCGAGCGGCATATGTTTTAGTCCGGTTTAGGTGCGGTGGTCTTCGCAGCATTTCCCATCGCGATACCCACACCCTAATGAAATTTCGGAAAAGCGAGCAACGTTCTTGTAACCTCGTGCCAATCACACATTCTGGGTCTGGGGTCAGTCAAACTGGTAAACTAACATACAATTATTCTTCCCCTTGTCGGTGACCAGGATATCAAATGTGTATTTGTTTAAATGCAGAAGTCTTACCCAATATCACGCTGCACGGCTTGCAGTTCATCCTGGAGTAGTTCGGGCAGAGTCTCTTGACTTCTTGCTGGTTGATCCTTCTGCCGTACAGGTACAGGTACTTCTTCATCAACGCTTCGCGCGCGTTCTGCTCCTTCAGGTTGGCCGGCTCGCGCTTCCAGGAGCCATGCTTGGCATACCAGCAAAACTCGTCTGTAAACAACATCAGCGCGGATTAACCAGGCCAGCGGTCACCGGTGAACCAACCGCTGCCGACTCACAGATGATCAGATCGGGAAGCTGTTCAACACACTTGCGGAGTGGGAGAGCGAGGCGCGAGACAGTCTCGCTCACTCGCGTCGGGTGCGCGCGCCGGTGTCGCTCGTAGCGCCACGGGATACGGCGGCAGAGGGGAGCACTTTTATTATGATGAATATGTTTGTAAATAAATATCAGATATTTAATGGATAATATATAGAAACATGAGGTAATTACAGGGCTTACGACCTGTCTTCGGCTGGCTTAAGTGTTCACCAATTCTCAACCTTCACTCTCCACATTTATTAAATTTTTCGAAAGTTATATATATATATATGTTAATACGTAGACTCGCTTCGAGTACCACTTCATCGCCATCTACGGACCATATTTGATAATATATTTTGTAGGTAAAAATCCAGTAATTGTGAGTTCTTGGACGTATTCAAATATTTCTAATAATATACTGGTCAAAATTGAAAAATATTAATTTTTCAAACGTGTTCTAGTTCTAATTTACAGACAAAGAATTTGGCTTTAAATAATTTTCAAAAATTAATCAGATTCTCATTGCGTTGACATATATATGCTGTTTCAAGGGAAAATTAATTATCAATTTTGGTCCATAGATGGCGATGGTGTAATGGTACTCGAAGCGAGTCCACGCACTAACATATATACAACTTTCAAAAATTTGATAAATGTGGAGATTGAAGGGTAAGAATTAGTGAACGTATATATATATATATAAAGTGATCATTTAAGCCAGCCGAAGACAGGTAGTAAGCCCTGTGATTACCCCATATTTCTATATATTTTTCATTAAATATAATAAAAATATCTTCGTCTCTATGAGATATCTGATATTTGTTTAACCGTTATTAAATTATTAAAGTATTGTCATCCTGAAGAAGAGAATGGTATTTTTCGAAACCGGTTGATGTATTATTTAAACTCATTTAAGTGGTTAATAAATAAAAATATGAATTTTAACCACAAAGTTATAATGACTCATTTTTAAAGTACTACTCAAATTACTAAAAAAAAATACTCAAAATTACTAAAAAAATTACTCAAAATTACTCAAAAAATACTCAAAATTACTCAAAAAAAATATTTTAAAAATTACTCAAAATTACTTAAAAATACTCAAAAAAATACTCAAAATTACTCAAAAAAAATATTTAAAAAATTACTTAAAAATTACTCAAAAAAAATTACCCAAAAATCACAAATAAATAAATGGTAGAATTGTATAAATGTCGGATTCATTTTGCTCAAAGACGCCATATCCACAAGCGTCTTATGCAGGCACATTATTATTCCTGCCTACGTGCCGTGGACGTGATACATAAAGACGGCTGTACATGTACACGAAATAATGCGAGAATCGGTTGAAAGATCGGCACATAAGTAATGTCGTATATGGGGCCTTGTGTTGTCTTGTTTATTATAGGTAGATGGATTACCGATTATACACGTTAGTAAAATATTATATAATATCGTTGATAACAGTAGATCCAATAATGTATACCTATTTGTTCTAACCGAATTTGAATTGTGGCATGGGGCGGCGTTAAAACCTCACCAATGAAAATAGTTGACATGTACTAAAACGATTAGAGTTGTGAATTTTCCGTCATTTTACTGTACCGATAACGGCTCGGCACGGTATTGCCGATTTTCGGTATCAACCGTGCCATGTTAACCCCTTTTTAATCAAACGGCCTCGTGTTTATGCACGAGAGCGCGGAGAGGTCATCATCCTCTCTTTCTATAGCTTCTTGTATAGCCTCATCCTATGCATATGAGCAAAACCTTAGGATACTTTTCAGTGCCGAAAATGAATACCAAATTTGGTCAACTAACTTACTCGTTGTGTGCGTTTTCAGTTTTATATTTTAGTTTTATACTTTACAGTTTTAAGAAATCATATTTGATGTTCTGCTCTCGTCAATCAGCTCGCGGAGGTATCCACAATCACCATCACCGCCGACGATCCCTGGACGTAAAACAAAGCTCCCGACAGCTTTAAAAACACGCCCGGTACCGACGCCAACACGTGTCCGTCGTCCGTCCAGTGTAAACTGTGCTCAACAAACCTGTTGTCAACTTAAGTAGTATCTCTTGTCTCCAACCTGCCCTAGTCTGGCTACGCACGTACATAATACATAGCGATCGTGACAAAACGAACATATTTCAGATGCATGTTAAGGCTCTCGTGCCACACTGTACTTTGCGATGGTCGACTAGGTTGTCGGTTATGGAGTGAGTAGCTATGGACTAACTTACATACTGATTAAATTAAACGGTTACAATTGAGATTCTTAAAATTTATAGTAGATAACAAAGCGAAGTATTTTTTAAGATATTTATTTGAATCGTTCTATATCACTATTCTCTCGATAGCGTCCGCCAGGGGCGCGCAAATAAAATAAATCTAATCGCCACAAAACTTGTCCCTCAGTTTGACAAATATTTAAAATTATATTATACAGGACGGCGCAAAAAAAGTGAGAACAAAAAGTAATATAATTAATTATAATTCTTAATGTCATTTTTTTTTTAAGCACAATATTTAGCTAATCAGAAATCATCAGAACACCGGGTTTAAATCTGGCCAGAAATTAACATTCTCACGACGGAGAAAGTCGATTGTATTTCTGGCCGTGTGAGATGGAGCTCCGTCCTGCTGTGACGTCTGGCTATACTCCAGGCAATGTTATGAAACTCTTTGATCACATTTAAATAAATAAATCGAATTATTATTTATTTAAATCGTAATTTATTTTTGTCATTCTGGGCATCAGAAATAGATAATTAAGTAAATTGGTAAACTGTTTAAGCTGCAGTTGATACGGTTGAACTAATTTTGGTGCATCAAACGTTTGAGCACCAAACAACGGTTTGGTGCTCAAACGACCTGACAGTCCACGAACTGAGAAAGGGGAGAAACTCACAGTCGGCGTTGTTGTAGTCCGGATTGAGCATGACATGCTGGTATTTGTGACATATATTTATGATCTCCTCGTTGGACAGCCTCTCGCCGTCCAGGTAGAGGAACTTCTTCTCGAACGACTCCCTCAGGGGCAGTTGCCCGGCGAACAACCAGGACGGCCAGACGCCGTACTTCCAGTGGTAGCAGCAGTCAGCTGGCGGGCGTACACATTAATCAAAATACATTTCAATACGTTCAGGTCCAAGTCGAGAAGTTGAATAAAAAAATAAATTAAACCTTTAGACATATCGAAACGAAAAAAAACGCAACTTAGACCGCTTCTCATACTTTCAAAGGTGCAAATTTTTTTTAAATCTCTTGGATATTTTAATATATATGGACTGTTTCCGAGTAACTCGTATATGAAAATAAAATATTTATTTTTTGAGTCTACTTGTTTAATGTACTTGAGATTTTGTCTTGTGAGGGCGTTATCAATCTAACAATTTAACTCATATATATATATATATATAAATTGCCTTTACAAGGCGAAACGCGTCTCAAGTGAATTAAGTAAGTAGAATGAAAAAAAAAATGATGCATGAATATTGCGTATTAATAAAATCTCCGTCAATAAAAACACAAGTTGTTTCACGTTGGATTCAAGAGAACTGATTATATAGGCGGAATTATTATATATTATATAAGGACAAGTGTTTTTGCATTGAAAATAGAGTGGGAATTAGTGGCAAGTTGTTAGTTTGCATGTACATGGATTCCCAGCTGTCCACGTTCGTAACACCCTTTAGCCGGCACACCCATCTTCACACTTGTCTCGTTCCGAATTTTGCAGAGTAATTCTTTAGGATCCTGCGCAAAACACAGGCAAACCACCTCATACTCGAGATGTAAATGGCATTACGCAATCTTGAACACCATACATTCCAAATTTTGCACAGTAATTCTTTAGGATCCCGCGTAAAACACATCATAATTTTTTACACTCATATGAATTTTGCAAAATAATTTAAGATATTTAAAATCGATGATCAACTTTGAGCCATTTTAAAAGTAATAACTCACCCTTCAGTTCAAATATGGAGACAACATTTCCGGCAGGGCTGGGCGTAGTCACTGAAAATTAAAAAAAATACAATTTAAAAATAATAAAAATATATTAGTTCGTTCCCGTCGTGGGGTGTCGCCGTGCGTTACACGTTATCTGATGCGAAAAGTTGACATTTATTTATTAGTAACTATATAATATATATAAAAAAATTGTTTGGACTGTGCCCCTCTCACTAGAGAAATTCTGTGTCGAGACGGGCACAGTTTAATTAATTAGAATTACAAGTAGATAGAATTACATTTATTACTATATAAAAGGTGTATATGAAGAACTATTTTAAAATTGACCTAATTTTTGTAGCAATAATTAATATAGGTACGAGTCAATATGTTTGGGTGAGTGCACCGATACTGGCTCTACCCATATTACGAATCCAAGTTTTAATATATAGTTTCACATTCTTGTGACAATTCAATTGATTTAAGTCTCATAGCATTCTATTAAACAGGTGAGATCCAAAATATCTGTAGTTCCTTTGACCGAATGCAGTATGCGCTCTCGGGGTCTGTAGGCTATTTGTATTTGTCCGTGTGGAGATTATGTTTTGGGTTGTTTTAAAATGTGTCTGTTTGTATTTATGTATGTATTTGAGAGTAGTATTAGCGTATATTTGTCTAATATCAAAGACATGGAATTTATTAAAAATTTCGTTCCATCTTCATCGAGACAGTGCGAGTCGAGGAAGGTGTAACTTGGCGACCAGCCCGGGACCGAGAACGGGATCTATTCTCACATATATATTTTAATACTTCTATTAATCTGTACGAGCTTTTCTCCTTTTTTCTTCCTTCGTGTCATTGACCAAAATATAATCCATCTAGTCATGATAAAGTGTTGTAGATTCAGTCAGTATCTAGTGGACCAGTGATTGCGATGCATTTCTTTGTATTTGTATTTATTTAAAACAGTGTAGTAAAAAAAAGTTACCAAAGTAAAAAATTGTGTTGTTTGACAGTTAGTGAAAAAAAAATAATCAACTTCTCGATAGTACACCACGTAGTAAACTCATTTAACTCTGCGATATCCGATAGTAGAGACGAGAATCGATAGTTAAATATGGCGGACTCTTCGCAGCTGTTCCAAATGTCATCTGTCACATCGACACTTTGACAGTTGCAGTATAACGACAATGAATCATTCAATATCCCGTATATATAATACGAAAAAATTACACCACCAAAGTGACAGATATCGAATGCCTAGGCGAAAAAAAACCATAGATAATGTGTATTTCATGATTATTTGATCTGTAGTCATTTCTATCTATGCTTTGACAATAGTAAATTTGATGTTCGAACAACCCGCAAACGATTTTAACCACGTTAGTAAAAAAAAAAAACTAAAGCTCACACAACGGTTTTTTTTTCACATGAACCGGTTTGGATACTGACGTATCTTCGTCAGGACGGGCAGGAAAGGCAATCGGACAACGATGAATTTGAAGTTGCTTACCTTTGTCGGCCAGGGCGGTGCCGGCCAGGAGGGCGGCCGCCAGCAGCAGTCTGACCTGGGTGGTCCACCCCATCTTCGGCAGAACGGCGTCGGCTCACTGGCGGTAAGACGAGTGCGGACGTCCTCTATTCGGTGGGCCACGAGAGGGTTCAGGTGTGTCACCCGGAATGACAGTTCGCACCCCGGCCGCTGCATATGTAGCCCGGGCTGTCGTGACCGCCTCCCCGATGTCGTGGGAACGACTTTTCGTGATTTTAATTTTCACGAGTACATAATAAATAATTTTTTTTATCAAGATCGTGAATTGAATATAAAATTTATACTATTTATTATACACGGGTAAGTAATTATGATTTAAGTCATTTTTAAATATCTTCTATGTGAGGCCGGCGATACACCCATCGGTGAGTTGTTCCAGTCGTCTTCTTCCAGTGCCTAATCACTCCGTTCACTGCTCCACAGAAGACTGGCCGAACCACTGTCTCAGGTTCTTCAGCCATCGTGTTCTCCTTCTTCCAGCAATCTTTCTCCGCAATATCCTCCTCGGTCCTGGCGTCTCCTGTAGGAGACATAAAATAGTATCAGAAAATTAAATATATTAATTATTTTATATTGTTAAATTTGTTTTATTAACTTCTTACCATCAGAGAGGATAGAGCGCCACCCTCTTCTGTCCTGACACACAATTTTCGCCTCGTCCACATTCATACATCTTGTCATACAAGCTCGCCGACTGTTGAGGCTTCTAACAGAACCGTCCTCCATTATCTGGTTTACCTGGTCGTGCCGAGTCTTCCGCGGACGTCCTCTATTTCTGGTGCCATCAACACTTGCATCATACATCTTTCTTAACATTCTCTCCTCATTCATCCGTTCCATATGACCGAACCACTTGAGTGATCCTTTCTTTATCTTACTCACTATACTAACATCAGCTTTACATTCTTTCCTTATTTCTTCATTCTTTACTCTGTCATAAATAGATTTGCCACAAATACGTCCAAGTGATCTCATTTCCACCGCATTCAGTCTACTTTCGTTCCTCTTCTGCCAGCTCCAGGCCTCACTTCCATACCAGGACTCCATTGTGCACCGTTAGTCTTGCCTCGGTTGACAAATTCCCGTTAGATATAATTCCATTCAAAGCGCCGTTTACTTTATTTCCTGCAGTCACCCTCCTTTCGATATCATTCTCAGCCTTACCATTTCTATATGTTCGTTAACTTCTTAATGAATTAAATACGTCTATGCGTTTCGAAAAATATCATTTTCTTCTTCAGGATAATCAAAAATATGTGTTTTACTAGGAGAACACATTCTTATTGTGAAGTTGTAATTATTCAGAACAGACGCTCTGTCATATTCTATCTGATCTCTTTCCAAACCGGGAAAGATGCGTTATCCAACTATGCTACAGCGACGACATTTTTAGCGACAAATTTTTGAATTAATCGGTCCATCATTTGAAAGAGCCATCTGCCTTATTTTTACGGAATCTCAAATAGCTTTGAGTGATCTGAATTATCAATTCGTTTTTATTAAATTTTGGACACGTTAACTATTCAGAACATAGGACTGTGATATTTTGAATACTATTTAAATATATTAATTAGTATTTAAAATATAATTACAACTTCACAATAAGAATGTGTACTCCTTAACAATATACAGCTTGTATCAGTGTGTCCAAAATTTAATAAAAATGAATTGGTATATGAGATACAGTAAAAGCAAAGTGGACGACTTTCAAGTGATGGAACGGTGGACGTATTGCATTTGAAAAAGTTCGAAAATTTGTCGCCAAAAGTACTGTAGCTGTAGCATAGTGCAGCACAGAAAGAGATCCAGATTCGAATCACGATATTTTTCGATACAATTGATTTAATATGTTACAAAATTGATAAAAAAAAAAAAATTTGTGTCGCATTTGTATTGGTAAAGCGGGTTGAAATTTTAATACAAGAGTATAGTGGCGGAATTTGAATAATAGTAAGTTTTCAGAATTTTCTAATCATTCGTCAGAAACTGATAAAAATTTGAGATTGCATATTTTGCACGTAAAGCGGTGTCGGTATATAAAATACATTCTAATAATAAATAGGCAGGTACTGAATTTATTTTTAAATATTTTTCTAAACCTGTAGACCGGCTAATGAAATAATGTCAACAATTTGAAATGATGGATTTTAGTGACAAAGTTGATTTTGAATATTTAAAAAATATTTTATATCAGTCTTCATCTCGTTCTTTAAAAGAGGCTGAATTCTAACTCGATGGACCGATGGCTTCAATGACGATACCGACTATCGACAGATGCGAAGAGACGTCACCGATCACCACGGTAGAGTCTGAAAATGTACGATGTACCGTTTATGATGCAAACATTTAAATAAAAAAAACTACTAAATTAGTTCATTGCACAATTGCCTTTTTATATACAAGAACTAATAACGAATATTATGATCATTTTTGATGCGTTTTGTAAAGGTAAAGGGTCATCCAAAAAGCGTGACACAAATTTAAATCCAGTACGATTTTCAGTAATAATAATAATAGTATGTTTATTTCAGAATGATTAGATTTTTTTTTTAACCCGATTCGCCATACAGATAATACACCAAAACCAATAAAAAAAAGTTAAATATAAATATTTACATATATAACTACTTCAGTTACGGCCATTGTTGTATATGTAGCTATTCTGTAGGCGCTGCCGTTCTCTGGTCAGGGGACCAGCTTTCCGTGAGAGAGCCGCTTGCACTAGACTTGCTGAGCTCCAGCCGCAGCTTTATGCCCGCAACTCGTTGTTTCAGAAGCGGAACGAATCCGCGTGTACGGCCTTCGGTAAACATTGTAGATGCGCTGCAATAACGCGCCAATCCAAAATTCTGTACGAGTTGTTGTACGTCACTCGCTTGTATTCCGAGCAGAGCTCGCAGGTATACATGCTGGTGAAGAAGGATTTAAACAGGATGCTCTTCAGCTCCTCACTGCATCGGTAGAAACGCCGTGACAGTGAGTCAACTGTCTCCTCTGCCGCTCTACATCATCATCGTCTTGTCCATCATCATTGAATATACGTCCAAGGTATTTGACTTCATTTTGAACGCTCAATTTCGTCCCGTCCAGCCGCACGGGGGGGATATAATCTGGCCCTTTACCACATTTGAACGCAACTATGACCGATTTTCTGGCATTGTACGAAATAATATATATATTTCTTTCTTTTGTGTAGATCGCAAAATGTAGGCGCACGAGATTCTTCGAAAGGTAATTTAGATTTTTTTACTTTGGTACATTTTTTAGTTATTGTACAATTTTTTACTAGTATCACGTTAGATATTATAAGCTGATCCCCAACTAATTATGCCATATTGTAATGTGAATAGAATAAATGCATACCGTACTAAGATACAAATATTCTGATTCTTAAAAATATATATATATATATATTGATTTTGATCTGATAAATTTGATCTTTCCATTTAAGATTTTTATCAAAGATATTTGATTTTTTAACAGTTACAGAGAGACAATAATTTTGCTTGTTAGTTGTATTTTGTGTGTAGTTTTCGTGAATTTTAATATCGATATTGTTTGGAAAATCACGATAGTAAAATTGATATCGAAAAAGTTCTTAACTGTGTTATATAACAATGATTTATTTATTTATTTAAACAATACAATTAAAATACTAAATTAATGTATTAATTATAAATATATACATATAAAATCAATTTTGTCGAAAAATATTGTTTTTGCGTCACCGGGATTCGAACCTGGATCTCTATTTCCAATCCGGGGAAGTGCACTACCAATTGTGTTACAACGCCCAGTACTTTTCATGACAAATTTTTGAACCTATATGTTACACATCTTCAAATTAATACATCTGTCATTCCATTATCTGAAAGCCATCTACATTGTTTGTACGGAATCTCAAAAATATCAATGACAGCTGTCAAAACATTACTAAACATGGCCGCCATTCTTATTTTAAATTCTATCACAGTTAAGATATAAAAATATGTAGAAATATTTAAAGTATATATAGTATACAGCGAAAATATAATATATTATATAATTAATTTTTAACGTAAAAATTATCTTTGATTATATACAGGGTGACCTGAAAAAAGTGAGACTACATTATTTCAAAACATGATAATGCGTTTTTTTTTGTCCAATATTTAGCTAATCAGAAATCATCAGAACACCCTGTACTGCATCATCTGCTGGGTTTAAATCTGGCCTGTTCGGTGGCCACACGCCTGGTGAGATGAAAGTTGATTGTATTTCTGGCCGTGTGAGATGGAGCTCCGTCCTGCCGTAATGTCTAGGCTATACTCTTCGATCATTTCCCTAGCACCGCGACGTTTTTCAATTGGCAAATTTTTGATCAGAATACGGTCTTCTGCGGTGATTTTTGTCATTCCGGGCGACAATTTGAAAAAAAAATCAAATATAAACAATAGGAAAATTAATAATCAAAGATGGCGACCGGAAATTGTCGAAACAAAACGTAATATAGGTAAATAGGTATAACTATTGAAGCTATTGTTGATATAGTTAAACTAATTTTGATGTAATTATATCACATTTTACGAAATGCTCTCACATTTTTTGGGGCATCCTGTATGTTAGAACTTTTTTTTGTACTCAAGTAATGTTTTATTTCATACATCAGCGACATCTACACACTTGTTACCCAAATTTTGTATTCTGTATAATAGAGAATAAAACTGAGCACTCGTTACAGTATTGTTACAATAGTTTGGCTCGCATCCAGTCAAGAGACAGAGAGTAATATTTACCAAATATCAAACCGTTTGCTTTTGCAGGAAACTATTTTGCGATGATGATGTTGTGGTGGATGAAGGCCTCCCCAATTTTTGTGTGTTTATTTCATTCACTGTAGAGTTGGATGATTTCATCAGTACAGCGGATTTTAGGGTCTCTTCGTGTGATGCGTCGTGCGCGTCGATCAAACACATTTTGTTTCAAACTAGGTGGAAGATCACTTTTGAAAATTATAATCAATTTTCCGAATGTCCTCCAGTCCGGCTCGGTTCGGCTGATATGTCCCCTGCTATGGAAATGTGTTGTCATAGACACAATTATCGAAATCGAGCTGCTTCCCATTATCACGAATAGATAACTATCAAATCAACAAAGCGGCAATACATTTCTTATTAATTTCACTAATTAATATCATAAATCATATTACTAATATAATTATTATTATCTAGACGATACCTTGTAAATATTATTTTAAGGTACACAACAATCGAAAGACATCTGTCACATACGGAGTAATGTCAATTTTCACATACCTTTCTCGGCGTATTCGGTTGACTTTCCAGTTATCCGACCGCCCCGATCTCTTCCCAGTACACTTCACCGAGGACACCGCCATATTTCCCGGTGTGACACTCCTCATCACTCGATATATTTCGTAAATAAGGGCGGGCGAAACACAACGACAACCGAAAAAGCGCGCCAGCAAAGGCGGCCATTTTATCAATATTTACAAAATAGAGCCTTCCTATTGGTTAGAAGTTTTGTATTGTAGAATTTGTGTCCGATTTTAATTAAAAAAATTGCAAACCAAATAATCTATTCTTGGATGAATACATTTATTTATACGTATAGATATAAATATTCTTCGTCAAACTGGATAAAAACGATACACAATTTAAAAATAATAGGTTTCGTGTTTTAACGGAGCGACGACCTGTCAACAAAACGGGGGTGCGTTCAGCCAAATGTTCAGCGTTGTTTTTTTATCGCTCTAGTTGAATGCTAGAATGCCGTACGTCATTATGCAGTCAATTAGGCTTAAATAATATTTTTATTTTACAAATAATTTTTTGGAAGTTTAGTCGACACTGTCCGCTTTCGTGCATCTCAGTCTGGAGGATTGAGCGCGTTGTTTAGCGGCCGTATGTTTGTACCTGAAAGACATCAGGTTGATATCGGGCTCATAGAAGCCAAGATTTTGAATCAGATGATTATCTTGGAATGGAAGAAAATAAGATTTGCGAAGGTTTGCTGACCATTTATGTGTTATACATTACATATCTGCATTTAGTAGTAAACAAAGTGCAATGATCAATGTATAATATATAATACATGGTAAAACTTAAAGTCCAATGTACAATTATTACAAAATATATATATATATATATATATATATAAAGAGTTGAACAAGATACAATTAGATAGCATTTAAAAAAGATATATAAAGAGATGCAATCAAGTAATTCAATACACTATTGCAGCAGTTTTAATCTCAAGTTTGGACCTTTAAAAGTTCTTGGGCGTAATTTTTCCCCATTTCGTGGAGTCAGAACTGCACTTTTCGTAAAAAATATGTAAGACTGTGGTTGACTGTGGTTGGTTTGCATTTTAGACTGTTGTATATTTTTGGTGCTAGAAACAAATGAAGTCTATAATGGAATTAATAAAACTGCTATGTAGTATTTAATATTATTATTCTTACATACATATAATACGTACCAGGAACGCATGAATGAGGAAAGAATAGTAAGAAAGATATATGACTCAAAGTGTTGACGGTAGTGATGAGAAAAAATACTGCTCTTGACTCACTGTTGTGATTGTGATAGATGTTCGGTAATATCAGTGATTGAAAACTGTGACTGTGATCACAGTTTCATTACTAATGCGCGTGCGCCGCACGATATCACAAAACACGAAATAAATAAAAAATAACATAATTTTGAGCGTATTTACTTATATTATTCAAATTTATTTTGCGTAAAAAATATATTCTAGCATATATAATTTAATATCATCACATAGAAAATGAAAACCCTTTAAAAATGTGAAATTATTTTTCGGGTCAAATTCTCAGCATTTTAGGCCAAATGCGTAAAACCTTTTGGAAGAATCTGTCAGATGCGTTTACCACAAATTATAACGTCATTCTTTCATGAATATTTTCGTTTCATATGCACATGTGCCGAATAATGTTTTACAACCAAATGTTAATAAAATTTAAAAAATGAATCACGAATAACGATTGTTATATTTGTATTTTGGTTGATGCAGGGATCTCTATAAAATAGCACATATGTAGGTTCACAAGACTTTTATTATTGACAGTACTCCTAACACCACAAACGACTCTTAATTATCGTACATCTCGGACGCCGACCCATTTCGTTTTGCCGCTTAATTCTCAAACGCCCCCCTGCAAAAAGACAGCGCTGAAGGCGTGCGTACCTGACACGAAAGTATCAGCCTCACAACGATATTCCCCGATATTCAATCACTGATAGTGAGTGTGACTCGGAGATATCAGTGATTGACTCACTGTTTATGATTTTGAGGTCATTACTATTAATTTGTAAGGTACTTTAGTGTGTCTTATTCAAGTCTCTAGTCTATGCCGTAATTATAGAAGAATACAAATGTCTATGGATCATGGCTGTCAAATGATTCGAATTCATATATTAAAATAGATTTTTAGTACTTGTTGGAGTGGTATTGTGATTGTATTTTTTACATACATTACGTAAACTGTACTAAAAACATCACGCAGTGTCGATAAATCTAAATGGTTCGGTGTGTTTTGTAGTGGAGCCGTTGCAGCACCAGCGATGGACAGCTTGGTGTACGTGTTTGACAGATTTTTACAGTTTGTCGTCGCCACCGTCGGGGAGAACCTGTCGAAGAAGATTGCCGACAGGATACTGCCAATTCTGTACAACGATTTCGTCAAGAAATTGATCGGTAAATTGAAAGGCCGAGCGGATCTTCGGATGTATTCGGAAGTTCACGACGATCAGAGCGGTTTATCAAAGTCTGATTAAATAGGTTAGTTATTACTTATACAGTCGACTCCGCTTAATTGGGAGTAAATTTAGCACGATTAAGTAGCTTCCTCAATTAACCAAAGCGAGCTTAAAATTAAATGATAAATGGCTCCCTTCATTGTCTTCCTGCATAAAATAACGCTGTAACCTGGCCTTTAGCAGATAAACAATGCTAAATTTTATCGGAAAACAATTTAACGAAATTTCCGTGAAAAGAATCTGTGGTGAGCGCCGAGCAAGACAGTGTACAATGGCAATACAATCGGTATAAAAATCCAATTGATGGTACCGCCTAAATAATAATAATAATAATGTGTGTATTCCAGCGTGATTAGGTTTTTTTTTTATAACCCGATTCACCATAGAGATAATACATATTATGTTATACATCAAGGTTATGAAATAAATATAATGCTGGGAAAAAGAAATCTAAGGAAAATATTAATAAATAAAAATAAAAAATTTAAAAAGTAAAAAGTTCATATATATAACTACTCCAGTCACGGCCATTGTTGTGTATGTAGCTATTCTGTAAGCGCTGCCATTTTCTGGTCAGCGAACCAGCTTTCCACGAGAGCGCCGCTTGCACCAGAGAGTTGGTGCCGAGTGCTGAGCTCCAGCCGCAGCTTTACGCTAGCAACTCAATGTCTCAGAAGCGGAACGAATCCATGTATACGGCCTTCGGTAAACATTGTAGATGCGCTGTAATAACGTGCCGATCCGAGCAGTCTTCTCTATGAGTTGTTGTACTGAATTCGGAGACGGTTATAAGTCACTTGCTTGTATTTCGACCAGAGCTCGCAGTTATACATGCTGGTATAGAACGATTTAAACAGCATGCTTTTCAGCTCCTTACTGCATCTGTAGAAACGCCGTGACAGCATATTTGCACGAACGCTCGACTGCTGGTACGACTAAACTGTCATTAAATATGTGAAATGTACTTATCCATGGCCAGCTAGCTATTGAAAAGATTCACGAATTTGAAAAAATCGATGGATCTATTAGTATTAGGGATTCTGTTTTCTCGACTTTTTACAATTCCCGGGACTCGATAGTTATTAACTTACCTATTAATGGTATATTATTTATTATCTGTGTAAAAAAATATTTGGTAATATTTATTAAACAAATAAAAATTGTTTGATAATAAAATATTTATTAATTCGCAATGTGGTAGTAGTTTATTAAAATTGATTTAAATTTACATATATGAAACACCCCCTGCAATAGCGCTGCCGATTTTTTTATCTCCTGGTTACTTATAGGCACAGTTGGATATTAATCATCGATCATCAACGTCTTCTTCGTCTAATTTTTGATGTTTACATTTAATGATCCAACAATTGCATCCTCATTCTTTATTTTCATTGTACTTACTTACCATCACGCCGTTTCCCCGTGGGGGTAGGCAGAGAGGACGTACAAGATAGAACAGACAACATTGATGGATGGGAAAACAGTTATAAATAACCCTTGCGTACTTATTTAGACGTTGACTCCAACGTAATAACATGGTAATTGATGAAATGGCGGACAGTCGTATAAACGAAAAGTTGACAGAAGAAGAATCATATTTTACTTTTTAATTTAATTTATAATATTGTAAACAACAAGAAAAACATTATTAAAGAGAACACATTCTTATTGTGAAGTTGTAATTATTAACAGATATTTTAAATACTAATTAGAATTCATTAGAAAGATATATATATAAAATCAATTTTATCAAAAAATATTGTTGTTGCTACCGGGATTCGAACCTGGCTCTCTTTCCAATCCGGGGAAGGTGCATAACCAACTGTGTTACAACGACAGCACTATTGATGACAAATTTTCAAATCCATATCCAGTCGTATTTTCAAAATGTAGTTTTGTGGTATTTTAATACAAATAAAATGAATCAACTGGAATAATGTACAGAAAAAAATCTATTTATCGTAAAAGTATTTTGTTGTTACCGGGATCCAAAACTGGAATTCTTCCTATCCGAAGAAATGTGTTTACATTCCACGATTACGACAAACTTAAAACTTATGTCTGTATATTTTTACAATTGATACATTTATTATTTTATTTTTAAAAGCAATCAACTTTTTGTAGTTTTGTTCAGCGATCTGCAAAGGCGCAGGAAAATGGCTCCGGACGTGATCAGAAAGCCAAGGTATTTCCCAATTGATGATATTGAAAATATTGTTTGTTTTTAGATGTCGCCTGAACCATGCGCCTGACTATGGAGCGTTGCGCCGACATTGAGACTCTTTACGAAAATGGAGACTTTCTCGTCGTAGATAAACCGTATGACCTCCTGATCAACTCTGATGATGAAAATAATATGGTAACCGGCTTTTGCTCATCCGTACATATTTTAGAATGTCTTTATATCTGTCCGTATGTATTTGGGGGTATGACATGTGTGTCAAAGGTGACACGTCACAGCGTTTTGCAGATGATATTGCGCATGCTCATTGGTTTCCTTATCTGTTGACTCACCACACGCAACGTTAGAGACGTTCACATAACGTGGCCATCTTTTAATGAGTGGTTGAAATGTTCAAGACAATAGATCAGTCCGCCGACTGTGAGATACGGTTTGTGATTTGTTTCTTGAATGCACGAAACATGAAATCAGCTGACATTCATCGCCAGATGTGTTCTGTTTTGTCGCCAAGTGATTTACATCTTTTCCTTCATCTAAAGCGGTTCTTCGGTGGCTGCATTTCGATGAACTCAAAGATGGAGTACAGACATGGTTTTCATCCCAGGTGGCGTCGTTCTGTGACGAAGGTACACAAAAATTGGTGCCCTGTTATGACAAGTGGCTTAATAATGGTGGCGAATATGTTGAGAAGTAGTTTGAGGCATGTAGTGTCAAAAGAAAGTAAAATGATGTTATATTTCTTTAAAAATTATTCCGGCACTTACTTAAAAAATGCGCCTCGTAGATTGCCGCAAATTCGATGGTGCCGCTTGTCTTTCTATAATGCGATTTTTTTTTTTTTTACAGAATACTCTGCATAGAATACTAGTGGCAAAGAATGGAACAGATTCCGAGATCGATTGTCAAAGAGTCGCATCGCCTAAGCACGGATACCACTTTATTCACAGGTACAGTAGAACAAATGTTTCTATATTTGTTAATATTTTCTATGTTTGTCACTTCCGTCGCCCGGCAACGCTGTCTGACTGGGCCAAAACGCAGAATATTGTCGAAAAGTGACGCACAAATGTTGCCAGTATACACATAAATGGATTCAATGGTAATGCGATTGACTGCTTTGTTAAGGTTTTAAAAAACAGGCTACTGAATCATCGGTAAACGAAAACCACCACCAGAATTAGAGTTACCTGATGTTTAAATTGTCTCCTTCTAAATATCGGTAACTTTCCTCCTCTGCAGCTTCTACCATCATGTCTTCTCAGCACAATAAAGCTCAAGTTTTCACAATTAATTAGTATTTAAAATATCACAGAGCTGTTCTGAATAATTACAACTTCACAATAAGAATGTGTTCTCCTTAATAATACATTTTCATTTTTGGGGGCTGGGAAGGAATTAATTGAATTTCAGTTATTAGTAATGGGAAAAACTGTTTCTATATTTGTCAGGTCCTCAGGAACGTATTAAAGATGATTATAGAGATTCCGCTCTATTTGTGTATTAATGGAGTAGATTCGGAACAATTTAAATTAAATAATAAATAATAATATTAATAGAACATATTCTTATTGTGAAGTTGTAATTATTCAGAACCGACGCTCTGTTTAATTTTAAATATTAATTAAATATATTAATTAGAAAAGTATACACATAGAAAAATATTGTTGTTGAACCTGGATCTCTTTCCACACTGGGGAAGGTGTACTATCCAACTATGCTACAGTGACAATATTTTTTGTGGCAAATTTTCGAACCTATATGTCACCTTTTTGATATTAATAAATTTAATCGTTCCATTATTTGAAAGAGCCATCTACCTTATTTTTACGGAATCTCTAATAATTAAGACAATACAAGTATTATAAGAAAGACTGCGACCATTAGATGCATTTTCCACGTGATACAAAATTCGGAAGTCGGAATTAAATATTTTGTTTATATATAACACTGTTACATTTTAAACAATGCTGTCTGTTTCATAAATAGTATATAATTATGAAACAGGCATATCACCAGAACGGCATTCGGGGGTTTTAAATCGATAATATTAAACAAAATAATATATTGAAGTTGTCATAAATTTAAAAAATTTAGAACATTGATTTAAGCAACCGAAATATACGTAGGTACTTTGTCTGATTTCTAAACATATTCATACATATTAATTAATTAGGTAGTTCAATAAATGATTTAATTTTCAATTGATTAATTAAAATGACACATCTTTATTTCTATCCATATATTACTGTGAAAAACTTGTAAAAGGCTCTAAACACTTGTATCGAGTGCGAGAAAATCAACAATTTTATTGTCGTCTCTTTCTATTCAAATCTTCCTCTCTCGCATGATTTAAGTAACAAATAACGTCATTAATTATTTTTTTGATATTTGAATTAATTTACTATTAGTGTCATCTTGAAAGTATATCTGATTTGTGTATAATTTATTGAATTTGAATGAAAATATATGCATTTTTAGGTTAGATTACGCCACAAGCGGAGTGATCTGCCTCGCCAAGAATCCCAGGGCTGCCGCCCTTGCCGGACGCATGTTCGAGAAGCGGCTGGTGGATAAATACTATCTGGCCATCGTGTCGGGACACTTGGCCGATGATTTCACGCAAGTTGATATCGCCATCGGTGAGTGAATGCTGTGGTTTCATTTTATGGAGTTGAAAGAAGGGTTGATGTGCAGGATGGAAGGGAGGCTGAGGGAGTTGGTACAAGCTGGATAGTAGAAACTTTCTCCAGACATCCCTGTCCTCATCTTTCTTCAATGTATTGTGGTTGTTTTTAAATAAATTTTGTGGTTTGACATATTAGATTAAATATAATACAATCACTTTGTATGAAACCACAAATTTTATTACACACCAACCGGTTACGCTCAGCTCAAGCTTCGTCAGGACGTATTTTAAACTAACAATAAATATAAAAAACAGTGCACTGATATATACATAAAGAGGGAGATAGAATATAAAATTACATTCTTGATGTTCTATCTAACTGTAGATGTATTCTGTCTCTCTCTCTTTCACATATAATTTTATATTATATATATATATATATAAGTGGACTCTTTTTGTATTTATTTTTAGTTTTAAATACGTCATGGCGAAGCTTGAGCTCAGCGAAACCGGTTGGCGTGGGTTTTCAAAATTGGAAGAAGTCAGCTGGAAGAGTACCTTAAATGATCAAAGCTACTCATTTTATGTAATTCTTTTTGTCCTTACATTCTACCTCGTACTCTCCGCTTATTTCTTTTCTTTCACTTCTTACATATCTTTAGTCTGTATCAAAAAATCTACTATATTCAATTTACTTATTATTTCTGCTTGTCTTCGTTTGATTTTTCAGTTTTTTTACCATTTAATTTAATTTTTTACCTTATGGCTACCTACCTCAGAACAGGTGCTTTATGTGTACCTAGCGAGGTAGAAAGCGACTAACAGGCTTGCGTGTAAATGAAATGAATTATAATATTTGTACTGAGGATTTTTATATTGACGCAAGCTATAAAAATAATCTTGTAAAATATTATTTAATATTAAACATTGAAATTAAATTAAATTTGTGGTATCATTATTATTCATTATTATTGAGTTCTGCTAGTTTTCATAAAGCATTATTTAAATTTCATTCTCAAACTGTTTTAAGATGGCCTCCGATGATTATCCGTCCTCTGTGCGGTGTCGTCTGCTCAAGCGATATGATTAATATTTCATTATTCCGCAGGTTACGATCTCCGTCACGTAGACGACAACAAAATGATGTGCGAGGAGGGTCCCAACTGCTCAAAGCCGAAACAGGCTTCGACAAGAATCGCGCTTCTGGAGACGGGGCTGTACCGGGGGAGGGAGGCCTCGAAGGTGCTGATGAAACCGCTGACAGGTAATTTATTTACATGGCTACTTTAACACAGACTTCAGTCTAGCAGAGTAGCCAGGACAACGCTGTATATATCAGAGGTGAAGTCTGCTCCATCCCACACAATAAACCACGAGTATATACTTAATAGAGATATGATTGTATCTTATGTTTATCATGTTATATTATAATATATTCACATCTGTGATAACAAAAGCATGTATGTCAATAAATCTGATATTATACAAGATACTAAATCATTCCGAATATCTGATAAATCGTTATAAACCGATGTAAACTTGCGGTCCGGTGCCTATTGCCGTGCGGTATTTGAGGCATTTTTATTTTTATTATTTCCCGTTTAAAAAAATGTTGTTTTTTTAGGGAGACGTCACCAACTGAGACTTCACTGTCGTCTGATCGGGCACACCATCGTCGGTGACTATACCTACAGCGATCGGACCGACGTGGAGCCCCACCGGATGTTCCTGCACGCTCATAGGTATAGTGGTAGACTCAGGCGATGGTCTGGCAATGGTTAGGTTTCATTCTGCAGATTGTTTGGTACAATTCCGTACATAATTATTATTTAACTTTATTTGATACTATAACATGGTGAAATATTTTTAAAGAAGTGCAGCGCGCATCGTATAGGATATAAAAAATGTTTGCAGATTGTCAACTGCACACAAGACAGGTGCGCACATGGATAAAGTGATATAATACTGATTTATGAAAGTGAGATCTGGAGCTGGCGGAAGAGAAACAAAAGTAGACTGAATGCAGTGAAAATGAGATCACTTAAGCGTATGTGTGGCAAATTCATTTATGACAGATTAAAGAATGAAGAAATAAGGAAAGAATGTAAAGCTGATGTTAGTATAGTGAGTGAGATTTGAGAAATGATCACTCAGGTGGTTCGGTCATACGGAACGGATGAATGAGGAGAGAATGGTAAGAAAGATATGTGACGCAAGTGTTGATGGCGCCAGAAGTAGAGGACGTCTGCGGAAGACTTGGCACGACGAGGCAAACCGGATAATGGAGGATGGTCCTGTTAGAAGCCTCAACAATTGGCGACCTTGTGTGAGAAGATGTTGAATGTGGATGAGGCGAGAATTTGTGTCAGGAGAAGTGTGGCGCTCTATCTTCTCTGCCTACCCCTGCGGGGGTGTGATGGTAAGTGAGTTAAATTAAGTTAGTAATTAAATTAGTAAGTTAGTTATATTGTACAAATGTGATTATGTCTTATGTATCTAGATGGGCCTATCAGCTTGTGTCCGTTTTCTCACTTTTTTTCCATGCAGCATCTTAACAGACGAAGTAGATCACATCTCGATATAAATATATTACATCTCTCTTATATTTTGTAGTCAATCTGGTCAATATCCGTGTTCCAGGCTCCGGATTCCACTGAGAGACGGTCCGATCGACGCGTGTTCTGCGGACCCGTTCACCGAGGAGCGCCTCGACGGGTCTTGGATGCCCGAGGAAGTCCACAACTGCCTGAGCGGCGACGGAGAAATTGGCGCCTTTGATAAACTTGACAAATTGACCGATGATAGTGCAATTAAATATGTAAATAAAAATTGTTTATGATGTCGTTTTGTTATTATTCCACCATTCAGTGTGCACTCCGTGTTTATTACCCCGCGGGGTTAGGCAGAGAGAATATATATATATACAGAGTAGCTTGTTGGTGTAGTGGTCAAGACGTTGGCCTAGTGATCTAGTGGTCGGGGGTTCGCGCCTCGTTCCAGGACTCCAGCAAGTTAGTCCTATTTTCACAGCACAAGCATTTAGCTTAGTTTGAAAATAGTAAGAATATTGATGTGACATGTATTCCGTGTACGCATCTCTATTTAAAAAAAAAAATTTTAAATATAACTTAAAAAAACTAAATCTTAATTTACGTACAAATATTTCTTCAGTTCAGGTATGCTCCTGCAATGAAAAATGTCAATGAAATTTAACTTGTTACCGAGACGATGCACCGTCTCGTGAAACGCGTCTGCCACTTTTAACCATCCCCCCCCCCTCACTTGACACACTCATGGGTCGCATTTTGCCGGGTCATTCGTACGGTGGCAACGGTTGTCCGCCACAATGTGGTTAAATAAAAAATCTTATTTCTGTACAGTATAAATTTTTAAGATTGTTTTATATAATGTTTAATCATGTCAAATAAATTGTGTTGATCACGTGGAAAATGCACTTCGTGCATGGTTTGGTTGGTCTGTGGAACGTCACACGGTGTGTATTGAGAAACATATTCTATAGTCTACATACGGTCCCTCTGATAGCTTCGGCGATTGGCACTCTGAAACAAAATGATTAGTTGCTTGAGTTATGTGATCCGTTGATTGGAGTATTTGTGCGACGGATGCATCCTCTCTCACCCGTGCTGTTCAACATACAGGGTGGCCCCAAAAAAAGTGAGAATGTTTCGTAAAATGTGATGTAATCACATCAAAATTAGTTTAACTATATCAACAATAGCTTGAATAGTTATACCTATTTACCTTTATTACGTTTTATTTCGACAATTTCCGATCGCCATCTTTGATTATTAATTTTCCTATTGTTTGTAATTGCCTAGAATGACGAAAATCACCGCAGAAGACCGTATTCTGATCAAAAATTTGCCAATTGAAAAACGTCGGGGCGCTAGGAAAATTATCAAAGAGTTTCAAAACAATGCCTGGAGTATAGCTAGACATTACAGCAGGACGTAGCTCCATCTCACACGGCCAGAAATGCAATCAACTTTCTTCGCCGTGAGAATGTTAATGTGTGCCACCGAACAGTCCAGATTTAAACCCACTAGATGATGCAATATGGGGTGTTTTGATGATTTCTGATTAGCTAAATATTGTGCAAAAAAAATTACATTAAGAATTATAATTAATTTGTATTACGTTTTGAAATAACTCATGTGTTACGATATGTTCTCACTTTTTTTACCCTACCCTATATATTCAATGAAGCTCTTTAAAAGGTAAGACGGCGTTGTGATGACCCTGCACGCGCCCTGACTCACTTAACAACCGTATAAGGCTGAATCCCAACCGATCAATCGGCAGACGCCGTACATTGTTTTTGTTATTATGTGATGTTTGGTTTGATAACATTCTCTTACCGGAAAATTCTAAAGTTGTCCTTGTTGATATCCAGGGACGAGTACAGGAAGTACGGGAACTTGTTGGACAAGACCCACACGTTGCCGTTGCTGTCGAGCTTCATGTCTAAACACAATAATAAAACAATGAATTTTACAAACAAACTGTTTAAACTTGTAATTTTTTGTTGAATGGCGAGGATATATTTATTAACATATATGTTTTTATTAAGGAAAACACATTCTTATTGTGAAGTTGTAATTATTCAGAACAGACGGTCTGTCATATTTTAAATATTAATTAAATATATTAATTAGAAAGATATACGTATAAAATCAATTTTGTGGAAAAATATTGTTTTTGCGTCACCGGGATTTGAACCTGGATCTCTATTTCCAATCCGGGGAAGTACACTACCAATTGTGTTATAACGCCAGTATTTTTAATGACAAATTTTCGAACCTATATGTTACATTAATTTAGTATTTAAAATATCACAGAGCGTCTGTTCTGAATAATTACAACTTCACAATAAGAATGTGTTTTCCTAAATAATGAAATATAATATTTGAATTTGGTAGAAATATGAGGAAAGAAAGGAAGGCACTTGCTTTTTCATCTACTGGATGCTGGTACATTTGTTTATTCCTTCTCCACCACAAGAATAAGCGTTGCGGGGTTGTACAAACGCTCGCGTAAAAGGATTATTTTTATGTATTAGCGAGATTAAAGTAAGATTAACTAATTAACATTAACGGAGTAAAGTGACGGTAGTTAGTCCGCATAAAGTTCCAAGCGCACACTGAACTTGCTGCAGTTGGAGAGACTGTTAATTACTCCGACTTCTTCTTTCTTCCTTGTGCTCAAGGATAGGTAAGGAAAGAAAGGGACGGAGTACGCAGGTTAAATTTTAAGCAAATTGCGAATAGAAAGTATGCACGAGTGAGGCAACAAGTCAAACGTCAAAAAACTTAAATATAATTTAATTAACTCAAACTGCACATGTCATGTTATTATACACGCCGCAACGCTTGTACTAGTGGTGGAGAGGAATTAACAAATGAACCAGCATCCAACAGACGAAAAGTAAGTGTCTTCCTTTCTTTCTCATATTTCCATCATAAAGTAATATAAATATGAATTAAATATATTAATTTGAAAGATATACATATAAAATCAATTCTATCGAAAAATATTGTTGTTGCGCCACCGGGATTCGAACCTGGATCTCTTTCCTAACCGGGGAAGGTGTATTATTCAACTATGCTACAGTGACAATATTTTTAGTGACAAATTTTCAAACCTTGATACAAATACATTTAATCGTTCCATTATTTGAAAGAGCCATCTGCCTTATTTTTAAAATATGAGCGAGCGTCCGTTCTGAATAATTACAACTTCACAGTAAGAATGTGTTCTCCTAATAATACACATGTCGGATGTTATTTTTGGTGGAAGCCTACCGGAAGGGTATAGAAGCAGCTCATCATCCTGCGCCACGGTCCCGATCGTATTGGCGCTCAGGGGCTTGGCGGTGTTCCAGCAGTGCAGCGAGCTGGTGGCCGGCTGCGTGGAGAACAGCACCCCGGACAGGGGGTCCACCGCGTGGATGTTGGTCTGCGTCTGGGGACCGCGAATCCCAACAGTCTGTAAAGGGTAGTACAATATTATACAACTTGAACATATCTAAGAGTGCCAGCTCCTAAAACAGTTTCAGAACATAACACGGTCGATTCCGCTTAACTGTGACACATCGGGACCAGGAAATTTGACCCAATTAAGCGGCTTCTCCAATTAACCGAAGCGAGCTTAAAATTAAATGATAAATGGCTCCCTTCGTTGCCGTATTTCTGCATTTGAAATCTGTCACTTTACTGGCGAAAAATCTTCCGTAATGTAAAATAAATTGTCATTCAGTCACTCACTGCAACTTTCTGAGTATCAAGGTGTCGGATGATTTTTGAAACAGCTGTCCGCCATTTTTAACTAACTATTGACAATTTTACCATTCATGTCGGAGAGTAAAATTAATTTACTACCAAATGTATTTTCGATGAGTAAATTTTTTTAATTAACGATCGAACAACATATTTTTAGTAAATTACCCTTTTTACGTATCGTAAAAAGTTACCACTGATGACACAACCGGCCCTAAGGGTCTAGAACGGATAACTCCAGCCTAAATGATTTCACAATATAGCCCCAGCTTCAGCGACATCTATACTGTTACATCAGAATGAATATCAAATTTTCAACATGATAACATATATACAACTTACAAAAATTTGATAGATGTGGTAGCATAGCCAGCCGATGACAGGCCGTAAGCCCTGTAATACCTAATAATACTCCCTATGTAAAAATAAGTAAGTAAGTAAGTATGTAAAAACAATAGCTTCATCTCTGTGAGACATCTATGATTTCTTTGTGAAAAAAATGATTCGGTATTCGTGCAACTCGCAATTCGAACAGCCTCTTAGAACGAATTGTGTACGATAGTGATGGTAAAACGTTACGTGACTGTGATTGTGAACTGAGATTTAACGATGATTGGTAACTAAGATTTTACTGTTGGAGGCTTACTTTCTAGTGCACCAGTCATTGCTCGAAGAATTACGTTTTTCAGTTATCAATCGTCGTCACAATTGAACACAATAACACTCACAATAATAGTTTAAATAACGGTTTAAAACTTCCGTTGCCATGCAGTAAGATCGAAACTTGCCACCTTTAGATTGCATATGATGAATGCTCCGGTATATTGTCATATTTATCAGTATTTATAGTTAAAGTATGATAATAAATATTTTATCGCCATTGACCCGCACTTAAAATGCTTAAAAAATACACATTCCTCACAGTAACACGTGTTGACATTATGGCCGCGTACGGGTATTTTCTATCATGGTATGCTGAGGGTTAAATAACGATTTTACTATTGTCAGTGTACGAATGGCGGGGCTCTACTGTATTTATCAAAAGCGAATAAATCACATACCCAAAAATCATCTTCGTGGTACTGCCTGGTGGCCAGGGTCTTGTTCCTCAGGATCCGGCTGGAGACGGCCCGCTCGCTGAAGCTGGCCATGGCGTGGAAGTAGATCGTTCTGTAGCCGTCGGGGTTAACATGGCCGAGGGCCACGCTGAACACTCCGTCGTCCCACTGGAACCTGAGACCTGCAGTACAGATATCATTATATATTTATTTTATTTTAAAGTTCTATACGCCTGTAAACACCATTAAAAAATGTCATCAATGTCGTTTGTGAATAGTGTAAATAAAACACCTCTGGACGCTTCAAATTAAAAATAAATAAATAGAGCTAGGTAGATTTTGATCTATTTTATCATTATCCTCGCGACTGAGGATCGCGATCTCCATGAACTGTCGCCTTCTTGACTATGCTGCTCTTAGGGCTGTTGGTCGATTCTTCTTCCTCGTGGTCCATCGCAGCAAGCTGCGCCGAGCTATCTCCCCCTTTCGCAAGATGACCAAAAAACTGAATACTCATCTCAGGCAAATGGTTGAGAGTGATATCATATTTATTTGAAAATATGCATGTTAATGAATGTTAAGAAATGCACGAAAGACCATCCTCAACATTGCTGGAAGAGATGGAGAAATTGGTGACGATAGAGGTCGATCAGCAATGACATGGGCAGAGACGTGACCGATGCACCATGATCATCGCCAAACTGTTATCGTGTTTACCTCCTAACTTTCTGACAAGGATGACATCTGATCAATACAATAAACAAGGATCCCGCTTGACGCACACTACCCTTACCATTTTAAACATTGATAATCTAGCGGCCGCGTCGTTAAAGAATGATGATGCTGATGATTTACGACCCAACTTACTGACAATAGACAAGGATTCCGCTTGACGCACTTTAAACATTGATGGTATATCGGCCGCGTCGTATTGCGTATTGTTTATGATTTACAACCCAACTTGCTATCGACTAGGTCGGTGTCTGCCATTTCATTAAATATTTCAGTCCGATTCAGTCTAATCATAGAATCCGTGGTAAAATTAAGTGATATACTGACGTGAAGATTACGCACCGTTGAGATTGAAGTCTCCCTCCTCGGGGTCGAGGCAAAAGAAGTTGTGCTTAACCCTCCAGGAGTCGTCGTCCTTCAGGCTGTACACGACGATGCCGTTGTTCACCAGGTCTGGAATATAGGCGAAGGCGTTCTGGCAGTCTCCGTTGGGCACGTCCACGGTTGTGCTCACCATGCCTGGAACACGTTGCGAAGATTAATCCATCTGACTACATAATAATTTTATTAGAAATGTATTTGGCAAACATACCCTCACTCAAACGGTATATCCACTATTTATCTTCTAAATTAATTTCCATCTCAAATCCTACCATCAACTCCATAGGCCTATATAATCCCTCATCCGATCCCCTTCATCTTTGCCCCATTTCAATTCTTTATCCTGTACATGATCCCATTGAATAAACTTAATTAAAAATTTGATTATTTAAAGAAATATATTCATCAAAAAATAAAAATTGTTTAATAACTTTACCCATTTTTGCTATTACTATAGAAAATTAAAAAAAATATATTATCACTATGTTCCCCGAATTGGGTCCCCCAAAAAATATTACGCCATTGTTGTTACCTCATATGTTGGAGACAATAGGGCTCAGCCCTTACCTTTCCCCCCTTTAACAATCGAATCAGAGTGTTTGGCATTCTGCGGTACTGTCGTATATCTGTAGCGTGCTGTACCGTGCCTTGCCTTCATACTACCATTCTCATGGGGCGACATTAACTGTATATTGGACGAATGCAGCCATCCAATCAAGAGGCCGACAAGCTACCCTAAAACCAGCTAGACTGACGAAATCATTTAAATTTGATTTTATTGACATTGACGATTGTTTATTTATTACATATTAAACAAATAAATAAATAGTATCTCACATCTTCGGTATGACAGCAGAAGGACTGACGGATTTAAAAATTCTAGCCGTGGGTTACGGTTAGAATTTTATAGGGTATTTTTTTCACGGTGTTTTGGTTGTATGCAGTTAGGGATTCTGTGTCGAAACTTTCCCGAAACTTTTATTGATAATATCTATTTTAAACAAATTAACTTATATACGTTAAAACAATCAACAGAAAAAAATCTATTTAGCAAAAAAATATTTCAGTTGCTGACTTGTGACTGACTGACAGTGCCACGTGTAGCTTCTAACTACCAACAAAGCGGAATATATGGTCAGCTGTAAAGATTCTGAAGGGAATAGCTTTGTCGGTTTGTTTTAACAGGGGATTATGTTTTCTTGTAAAATGCGATGTCATCTTTTGACGAAACATAATTTAGATGAGATTTTGACCAAATATATACGAATTTGTATTTAAAAATAATTGTTTGTGTTTGGTAATTTTTATAGATGTAAGCTTTATTTATTATTCAAGTCTTGGATGATATGAAGAGTTACTGACCACTCGGATCGTTGTTCAAATAGTCTCTCTTGTTCTTCAGCTCGTGCCTCTTGATGACTTTGTCCGTTTCCAGGTCGATGATGACAATAAACGGCGGCTGGACAGGGGTGGCGGTTCCTGAAACATTTTAAGGGTTTTTTTTAAATAAATATTTATAGAGGATTTATCAAGATAATTTTAATTGCTAGTTTGATGTCACTGTCTTTCTGTATTTTTTACAGTTGGTTCATAGCGACCATAGAATTTCCTGCCCACTATCGCCACTACGATTAGCGCAGTGGCGTGCAGCAGTTATTGTTGGCTTATTGACGAAGACCTTTCCTTTTAAGTATCTCCACAGAAAATAGTCAGGAGCCATCAAATGAGGTGATCGAGGATATCACCACTTTTTGACATTATGCAAAATTTCAAGCATGGCTTGGGCTGTGTGCGAGGTGGCACCGTCCTGAGAAGTTTTCCAACATGTGACAATAGCCATCACCGTTAATAGTATTGCTATTATCATTTAGATGTAATTTTTTAATGACTTTAACATGTTTTTGAAGCGTTAAATACTCCATAATGAATTGTAATCAATTACTGTCTACGACTGTTAAATACGAACTGATAAATGTCTGCCAAATCAAAATGGCGAGCAAAAAAAATCGGCCTGGAACATAATATTCAGTAGGCTATAATGTATAATGCGTGTGTGCGTACCGTTTATAATCACCAAACCCGTGTCTACCACCCACAGCCTGTTGCAGGAGTCGGCCTTGGGCCGCGAGACGCTGACTATCGGGCTGGCGCCGCCCAGGTCGTTGGTCGCCCGGTCGGGGTAAGGCCTCACCGCGGGGGACTTGCCACCCTCTGCGAGGCTAATGTAGTTCAGGGTGGCTGGTATTTCTGGAACGAGGAAGTCAATCAAATCAATGTAAACAAAACTAAATTCACGGACATTGGAATTAAAAGAATACCAATCATTATAGATGGCAATTATCATAGATGGTAAATTATAGATTATAGGCAATTATCATAGATGGTAAATTATAGATTATAGGCAATTATCATAGATGGTAAATTATAGATTATAGGCAATTATCATAGATGGTAAATTATAGATTATAGGCAATTATCATAGATGGTAAATTATAGATTATAGGCAATTATCATAGATGGTAAATTATAGATTATAGGCAATTATCATAGATGGTAAATTATAGATTATAGGCAATTATCATAGATGGTAAAAATCTGATAGAAGTGACTGAAATCAAATATTTGCGAGTCATTGAAGTCAAGATTGAATTTATCTCAAAATACAAGATACGCGACTAAAAAGATTGCTAAGAACATGTTACTTCTGGGAAGGATCAGAAGATTTATCAGTACTGAGTCTCTGTTGTGATTCCTCACATCGACTGCTGCAGCAGAAGTTTGTTTTTGGCTAACGAAGAAGAAATGTGATGCTAAATAAAGCTTTGAGAATAATAGATATACTCGGATCAGTGCAATGTTGGATGATCTGAATATGATGACCTTTAACCCTTCCCAAACCATGCAGTGACACAGGTCTACCATCATAATTGAACCTGTAATATTTCTCTAAATACACGCAACATAAAATTCATATTTTAGATAATCTTAAAGAAGATATTAGCGCTCAGGAATGACTCAATTATGAAAAGGGAATCGTACTAAAACAATTATTTTTCCCATTCAATCCGTTGTAAAATGAATACGTTGGTAAAAATACAATTTGTGATATGAAAGACAGAGATCACACACTATTTTCACAGTGACAAGGACAACAAACATACAAATATAATTGTCTCTTTCTCACTAATTAAATGAAGAGAGATGAGAAGGAAGGACACATTGTGTAGGACTTAATAAATGCTCTATATAATGTAATTAATAAATTTTTCAATCGGTTATTTACGGTAACACGAGTTGACAGTATGACAGACAGTAAACTTTGTAACAAGTTTGTATTGATAGAGAGCTTAATGTATTTGTAAACGGCTATTTCCGACAGTGCAGAGGTGAATGTGTATATTAAATTTGTAAAAATTATTTCAAATATATTTGTATTTAATCATTTCCAAACCATGCTGTAGCGCAGGTCTACAGTCACGATCAAACCTGTTATAATAGGGACAATAATTTTACCAGAAGGTTAAAATAAATCTAAACGACAAATATTTCCGAATTTTATGTAATAAAATGATCCCTTATTCTAGAATTAAATGATATGAGGATGTGTTCATATTATTGTTATTATTATTTTTCCTTTTTTTATTAATATTAAAAATATAATACAATTTGAATAATCAGTGGATATATATATATATATATATTTTAACATTAGTTTCTTCTCTATGAGAGTAAGACTCGTGTATAGAGAAGGAGTATATTCGAGTTAATTAATGTTTCAGTTAGTCTGTGTACATATTTTTTTACTTCAGTTACAAATTTATGATAGTCCGTAGTTTTTCTAATTGTGATGGGGAGATTGTTAACAAATTTGACGCCTTGATAAATATATCGCGGTATATTCTAGTTTTGGGATATCAATTAGATCTCTATATCTCTAAGTCTATTATTTTTGTTATTTTAAAATCTGTGAAAACTTGTATAACTAGGATAGTTTTTTTTTAGAATAATTTTTAATTATATATATATATATTGTATTTTCCCCTCCCTTAATGTTCCGTCTATCTGTATATGTATTCTGTCTCTCTCTTTCACATAACATACCTAATATGAAACTAAGGATAAATTGATTTGATTATTAAGAATTGGCGTTTTAAAAGAATTGTATTTAGATTTTTTGTATAGAGAAGGAGTATATTCGAGTTAATTAATGTTTCAGTTAGTCTGTGTACATATTTTTTTTACTTCAGTTACAAATTTACGATAGTCCGTAATTTTTCTAATTGTGATGGGGAGATTGTTAACAAATTTGACGCCTTGATAAATATATCGCGGTGTATTTTAGTTAATATAGTAACGGTCTTCGGTATCATAGTTCACATTCAATCGTTTGTTTCTACGAAAAGTCTCTATTCGATACTGAACCTGGACGTCTTCTGGGAAATCCGAGGAAGAGTTTGTCGCCGTATATCTCCAATCCCATTGGCACATCGAAGGTGCGTTCGTTTTGCCCTGAAAAACAAAGAACAATTGCAATTGGTCGGTAAATCATTTGGATCTGGTGTCACACGCGAGATAGCGCGCGTCGTGAAAAATGGAGTAACTAACTAAATATATACAGGGTGGCCCAAAAAGTGGCGAGTTATTTCAAAACATAATATAATTCTTAATGTCATTTTTTTAAGCACAATATTTAGCTAATCAGAAATCATCAGAACACCCCGTACTGCATCATCTGGTGGGTTTAAATCTGGCCTGTTCGGTGGCCGCACGCCTGGCGAGATGATATTAACATTCTCACATCATTCTCAAAGATGATTGTATTTCTGGCCGTGTGAGACGGAGCTCCGCCCTGCTGTGATGTCTCGCTATTGCTATCTTTGGGGGTTATGTCGGTGGTTAAATGAAAGATAGATGTTTGTTTGCGCGTTTTGAGGTTTATTACAGTATGATGAAAACAAGAAAAACATAGAATGAAATGAATGAATGAAAATGTAGAAGGTGCGTGTGTATTACGAAATGAAATGATGTGAAGCGATTCGCTCGGCGCTCCCGGGCCGGCGAGACCGCCGCTGTAGAACGATGAAACTCGAGAGACTGCCTAGCGGTGAATTCCGAGCCAGGCTTGTGGCAGCAACCGGCAACGCTGTCGCTAGCGTCGATGCCGACTGAGATGGCGGTGGATTTGAATTCCGGTCGCTACACTCCTACTACATACTAGCGCCCCAACATTTTTCAATTGGCAAATTTTTGATCCGAATACTGCCTTCTGCGGTGATTTTTGTCATTCCGGGCGACAATTTGAAAAAACTAAATATAAACAATGTGAAAATTAACAATCAAAGATAGATGGTAAGTAAGTAAATTAGTAAACTGTTTAAGCTATTGTTTGATATAGTTAAACTAATTTTGATGTAATTATATCACATTTTACATTTGTTTGTATGTTTTTATTACATTTTTAAAATTTCCGACGCACATCCTGTATCTTACGCGGACGTATACGGTTCTGCCGTATTTTTTTAGGTAGAGCCTCGACAATGGCACGCGTTGCCGTTACGACGGACCATCGCGACCTTATCTCGAAGAGACACTCGTCTCGTGTATCGATATCTCAATGTGCAAAAGAGCTAAGTCCATTTTTCTAAAATGTTCAGAAGCGACAAAAAACTGCTTGATTACGAAAATTCCAAAGCACGCTTTGGTAGATTGTAGTGATGAGCTCAAAATAGCGAACTGTGAGTCAATCACTGATATCTTCGAGTCACGATCACTATCAGTGATCGAGTATCTGGGAATATTGTGATTGTGAGCAGCAATTTGAGTTAGGTACTTAATTTATTTTTAAATAATTGCTGTTTTTTTAAAAATAGTTTCTGGTAAAGAAACAATAATATATGTTTTTAGTCAGCTATGACATCCTGAAGAAGAAGGAAACCGGTAGATGGATTTAAACTCAATTCAGTAGTTAATAAAGCAAAGATAATAAATAAAAAATATGAATTTTAACCACAAAGTTAATATTGTTAATTTGTTGTGAACTGTGATTTGAACGCAGGTGCATATGATTTGAAAACATTCATAAAGAAAAAGCTTTTAGTTCGTGATTGTGTTTTACACATTTGACCCAAAAAGGAAACTTACATTTTTTTAAGTATTTTCATTCTCCTTGTGATGATATTAAATTATATATAAGCTAGAATATGTTTTTTACTTAAATTAAGTTTGAATACGCTAAAAATTATGTTTTTTTAAATTTATTTCGTGTTGTGCATGCGTATTAGTAATGAAACTGTGATCACAGTCACAGTTTTCGATCACTGCTATTGTAGAATATCAATCACAATCACACCAGTGAGTCGAGAGTAGCATTTTTTCTCATCACTAGTAGATTGTTTATGCAGAAATAGGGTGGCTGAGAATTTTTTTTTGATATTTTGATTTTTCTCGTGTTTCCATATGAAATATTTGGAGTTAGCTGAATTTCTTTAGCAAAATTGTAATATATTATTAGGAGTTAGCTGATTTTCCACGATAATGTAGTGCTATTAAGGAAAACACGTTCTTATTGTGAAGTTGTAATTATTCAGAACAGGCGGTCTGTCATATTTTAAATACTAAATTAATGTAACATATTGGTTCGAAAATTTGTCATGAAAAATACTGGCGTTATAACACAATTGGTAGTGCACTTCCCCGGATTGGAAATAGAGATCAAGGTTCGAATCCCGGTGACGCAAAAACAATATTTTTCCACAAAATTGATTTTATATGTATATATTTATAATTAATACATTTTTGGGGGTTATGTCGGTGGTTAAATGAAATATACATGATTTGGCGTGTTGCGGTTTATTGTGACAGTATGATAAAAAACAGATAGAAATAAAGAATGCAATGAATGAATGTGAAATGAAATGATGTGAAGCGATTTGGCTGTCTCGCTCGGCGCTCCCGGGCCGGCGAGACCGCCGCTGTAGAACGCTGAAACTAGAGAGAATGCCTGGCGGTGAATTCTGAGCCAGGCTTGGGGCAGCAACCGGCAACGCTGTCGCTAGCGTCGATGCCGACTGAGATGGCGGTGGATTTGAATTCCGGTCGCTACACATTCATTTAGTATTTTGTAGTGCAGCCATTATGACGTCCTCTGTATCTGGTGCCAACAACACTTGCGTCAGATGAAAATTGAAGGTTTTTAAAAATAATGGCGTCAAAAGCGGTTTTTTGACCATCGGTGGAGTTAGCTGCTTTGCAGATTTAGGGATAGATATTTTTTCGACAGAGAATGGTAAATTTTTTCGTAATATAAAATATGCAACATTTTGGACCATTACCTGCCAGGCCCCCGAATTCATATTTCATCTGCTTCCACGCGAAGACTTCCTCCAGCTTTTCGGCTCCCACCTTCCTGCCCGTGCCGCGGTAGGCGTCGCTCACCAGCACCAGCGCGCAGGCCACCAAGACGATCTTCAGCATCGTGTAGGAAGACAACCCTCACTGCAAATCGAGAAATGATGGTCTTGGAATGAAGGACCCTCGGTTCCTATCAACAAAAGCGAGAAAAGTTTAACTCCCGAGAATCTATATACAATTGTTTAAGATGTACCACTTAAAAAAAATACTAGATGTTAGTTTGTGAATTTAAATATTACACTTTTCGACGCCCCTGTGTGCTGTCTTCATTAATTGGTAATAATATACATTTAAAATGTATAGATATAAATAAAACAATGTTATAACTCTACTTAAGTTTATTAGCACTACTCGGGTGACTCTCATCGACAGGTGAAGTATTAAACTAACTACACACGAATATGTAGTTATGTAGTGTATGTACTCAAGTAGAGTTATAGCATTGTATTGTGTACAAGCATAGATGCCGGAAGAATTCAGGACAGTGAGGAGTTTGGCACTCACCATAATCCGGATCCTGCACACATCTCCAAAATGTGGACCGTATATTTTAAAGATATTCGAGAAGGAGAAAAGCTGAATACTTGGAGGTGATGAATGTTTGGAACAAGTAGATGAGTTTGATGGAAACGAAAAGGTTGAGAAAGATATCGAAAGGAGGGTGACTGCAGGGAATAAGGTGAACGGCGCTTTGAATGAAACTATAGCAAATGGGAACTTGTCAACTAAAGCAAGTCGAGCGGTTTACAATGGAGTCCCGGTACCGACACTGACGTACAGAAGTGAGTAACGAACGAAATAGACTGAATGCAGTGAAAACGAGATCACGTAGGCGTATATGTGGCAGACCAATTTATGGAAATAATGTAAAGCAGATCTTAGTACAGTAAGATTAAGAAATGATCACTTAGATGGTTTGGTTATATGGAACGGATGAATGAGAAGAGAATGGTAAGAAAGATGTATGACGCAAGTGTTGATGGCACCAGAAACAGAGGACGTCCGCGGAAGACTTGGCACGACCGGATAAACCAGTTACAGAAGACAGAAGAGCATGGCGCTTTATCCTCTCCGATTTAATCGATTCAAAAGCTTACTGAAGATCGTAAGAACGATGGATAACGATAATGACACGTGTGTCTGTCCGCTGCCTGTACATATTATTGTACAGAATGCAGAATCAATTCTGACCCATCAGCTGGTCTTGTGTGCATTAGATAATACGGTACGGTCAGAGTTGCGTAATAATGTTACGCAGCCTCGAAACTGGTCGGCACCAAAAGTGAGCGAGTCGTGCTGCTCGGGCAGCTGCCCGACTCGGACGAAGGCGTCCGACAGGTACACAAAACCAAGGGAAAATCAAATCATTCCAAATATGGGAATATATCTATATATGCGGAATAGAAGTAAAAGAATGCAAGGTATTAGCTGAGTGACCTGCAATCCGACGGTCGTTTAAAGAATTTCAGTTTTAGATAATTAATGTAAGATTATATTAAACGAATAATAGATATCTCACAGAGACGAAGAATGGAGAAATATGGGTAATTACAGGTCTCCAGTTAATAAATATAACGTTCATCATTCTCACCCATTAGTAAATCTCCACATCTATCAAAAATTTGATTTTGTTAATAATTGAGTACAACTACAACTACACTATCGCCATCTATGGACTACATTTGATATTATTTTCTTGAAACAGTATAGATATCACAGTGAGAATCTTATATTTTTTTAAATACATTATACTAGAATACAAAGACAGGTCGAAAGCCCTGTCTCAGTTATCAAATTTTTGAAGTTGTATATATGTTAATAATTGGAAACACTTCGAGTACAACTACACTATCGCCATCTATGGACTACACTTGATATTATTTTCTTGAAACAGCATAGATATCACAATGAGAATCTTATGTTTTTTAAATACATACAGAGACAGGTCGTAAGCCCTGTAATTACCCATACTTCCATATCTTTTCATTAAAAGGATAAAAAATAGATTCGTCTCTATGAGATATCTGTTTTTTTATTATATTTAATGGAAATATAGGTAATTACAGGACTTACGACCTGTCTTCGGCTGGCTTAAGTGATAAAGTTCACCATTCTTACCTATTAGTAAATCTCCATATCTATCAAATTTTTTAAAGTTGTATATATGTTAATAATTGGAAACACTTCGAGTACAACTACACTATCGCCATCTATGGACTGCATTTGATATTATTTTCTTGAAACAGTATAGATATCACAGTGAGAATCTTATATTTTTTTAAATACATTATACTAGAATACAAAGACATGCCGTAAACCCTATAATTACCCATTTTTTCATATCTTTTCATTAATACGATAAGAAATAGATGAGATATCTATTATTTGTTTAACCTTTCCCTGACCATGTAGTGGACCCAGGTCTACCGCTCTTATTAAACCTGTAATATTTCGGTAAATACACGCAACACGCAATTCACATTTTAGTTAGATTCAAGGAAAATATTTACGCTCAGATATGACTAGTGAAAAATCTAGTATGTAAGGCGAATCCTACAAAAATAATTATTTTTAATTCATATTTTTTATTTATTATCTTTGTTTTATTAACCACTGAATTGAGTTTAAATACATCAACCGGTTTTGTTCTTCTTCAGGATGTCATAACTAACTAAAAATATATATTATTGTTTCTTCACTAGAATCTATTTTTAATTTTTTTTAGTATATATTTTTAGTTAGTATTGACATCCTGAAGGAGAACGAAACCGGTAGATGTATTTAAACTCAATTCAGTGGTTAATAAAACAAAGATAATAAATAAAATATATGAATTTTAACCACAAAGTTAATATTGCTCATTTTAAAAATATTTTTAATTGATTCAAAATACCATTTGAGGCAAGACAGAAAGAAATGACACATTAATATCACAGTGAAACGAATAGCAAACGTACTAATATAATGGTGTCTCTTTCTCACTAATTAAAGAAAGATGGATAAAAAGGAAGAATGTATAATATAATGAAACCTCTAATACAGGACATGAATGCTCCGAATTATAATATTACACATATTTAATGCTTAATATTTATTAAGATTAAAATGTCTCACAGTGACGAGGATATTATTTTTATATTATAAGTCTCGGGCATTACAGGGCTTACGACCTGCGATCTGGCTGGCTTGAGTGGATCACTTTACACAATATAACGTTCACCAATTTACCCACGCTACCGTATATATCAAATCTTGATGAAATTCCTCGAGGGGATGAATCCAGTAATTATTTCCTACAAAGATTTGGACATACTCAAAATATTGTAAAAAATATACTGGTCTAAAATATGAAGTTAAAAATTGAAAAATTCTATTGTATTCTAGTATATGTTAATAATTCTAATAAATTTCCTATACACATAAAGGATGTTGCCTCCACTTCAAATCAAGTCTCAGCTTCAGCGACATCTGTACTATTACACGAGAAAGAATATTTTTAAAAAATGTCTATAGATGGCGACAGTATAACTGGTAATAAATAAGTGAAATGTTCCATCTCGATTTAAGAAGCTTGTTGTGGTGGGGTTGAAGAAGAAGAGGAAGAGCCCCACCTGTTGGACTGGCCAAGTAGAAAAGGCAACAAGCGCTTGTTTGTAACAAACCAAAAAATACTGCTGAAAGCCAGTATAGAGAAGCAGAATGACACACCCTTTCCCGGGACCGGTTTAGAAGCTAGACTTCAAAAATTTAATAGATGCGGTGGCGTGGGTAAATAGGTGAACGTTACGTTGTGTAATGTGTAATGTGATCACTTAAGCCAGCCGATGACAGGTCGTAAGTCCTGTAATGCCCGAGACTTCCATACTTCTCATATAAAATTAATCGCTTCGTCTCTGTGAGACATCTTCACCTTGATGACAACCCTCCAGGGGATAAAACCCAGTTATTAGTTCTTACAAAGATTTGGATGTTCTCATATAAATTGTCAAAACATTAACAATTTTTTCACATTTCAACAGTTAATAGAATTCTAATTTTTTACGGCAACACGAGTTGACAACATGGCGCTTACGAGTATTTTATATTACGGTATACTGTTCCTACACTGATAGTTCACTTGTTCTACAACATTCCCACTGCATTTATATTAAAAAATTTAGTTTATTTCTTTTATCTCTATTTTTATTTCTGTCGAATCTTTTAAGACCAAAACAGCACGAAAAAAAACTGGCTACTTTAACACAGGTTTCAGTCTAGCAAAGTAGCAGGGATGACGCTGTATATATCAGAGGTGGAGTCTACTCCATTCCACACAACAAACTACGAGTATATACTTCCTAGCTCCGAAACTATACAACACAATCAGTACCAACTGGAAATCGTACAATTCCAATAAGATTACACAAATATGGACCCAATATATGATCCAATCAGGTAGAGATGAATCAGAAGCATGGATATCCAACAATTTAATATTATTTATACAATTCTTTCACTAGTCCTACAACACTCCTACTCCATATATTTTTACTTTTTTATTCATATTTGAATTCTCTTTTTATTCCAAATAACAACACAACAGCACGAAAAAAAAAACTAGCTACTTTAACACAGACTTTAGTCTAGCGAAGTAGCCAGGACAACGCTGTATATATCAGAGGTGAAGTCTACTCCACCCCACACAATAAACTATGTACTATGTATGTTTATTATGTATCCACCTCTGTTAATACAAAAATATGGATGTCAAAATATATATAAGTAAATAAATAAACAAATTGTATCTTACGTTTATCGTGTTATATTGTAATATATTTAATAAAAATATGTTTGTTAAAAAAGTCCAAATAAATATTCCTCGGATGTGTAATGAGATATGAAGGAAAATATGAGACCTTGTAATAATGCAGGTGAAGTTCGTTGAAAGTTGGGGCCTTGGAAGAAGCAGAACGTCACGACTGAGGAGTCTGGCCGGTATACCGTACAGGGGCCATAATAGCCAACGGACAGAGCACAAGATGGAGACTTCAATAATGTGGATATATCGACTCACCTGCGTCGTGCGTTGATAAAATACAACTGCGGTGTTTACAGACAGTGCAATACTGTTCTGAATGTCATCACAGGCGAGGTCCAAGTTTATCACTTCCCGATTACGATTCGTTATACATATCCACGTTAACCCTTCCCAAACCATGCGGTAACACAGGTCTACCGCTCAAATGGAATCTATAATATTTCGGTAAATTTACGCAACATACACTCCATATTTTAGTTAATTTTAACCCTTCCCAAGCCATGCAGTGACACAGGTCTACCGTCATAATTAAACCTGTAATATTTCGGTAAATACACGCAACATAAAATTCATATTTTAGATAATCTTAAATAAAATATTAGCGCTCAGGAATGACTGGTGACAAACCAATTATGAAAAGGGAATCGTACGAAAACCATTATTTGAAAGCCATCTACATTATTTTTACAGAATCTCAAATACCTTTGATAAATAAATAAATAAATAATGGAACGACAGGTGTATTAATTTGAAAAAATGTAACATATAAGTTCGAAAATTTGTCATGAAAAATACTGGCGCTATAACACAACGAGAAGAGAATGGTAAGAAAGATATATGACGCGAGTGTTGATGGCACCAGAAATAGAGGACGTCCGCGGAAGACTCGGCACGACCAGGTAAACCAGATAATGGAGGATGGTTCTGTTAGAAGCCCCAACAATCGGCGAGCTTGTATGAGAAGATGTATTATGAACGTGGACGAGGCGAGAATTGTCAGGACAGAAGAGTGTGGCGCTCTATCCTCTCCACCTACCCCCGCGGGGAAACGGCGTAATGGTAAGTGATTAAGTATTACATTTTCTGATATTAAAATAAAATCGGTGATTGCATATTTAAATATGAAAGTAATATTCTCAAGTCTTGCGCTAGAAGTAAATCGCAATTGATAAAATCGACTCTAGTTGTTGTGGTTGAATATGTCCCAACTGGTTTTGACCACCAGAACCTCGCGCCGCCACTTCCGCGACGCGTGGCGATGGAAGACGTCGTCCTTGGTCCAGTTTGGTGCATTTCTGCCGCGCACTTTGGTGCAGATATCAGCCGACCTGATCGCGGGAAGCGGTCAAGGTTAAACGAAAACAGTTATGTTAATATATCAGCGAACTTGTAGTCGGTCTTGTATGTATTAGAAGAAGCCGAACGCGCGAGCAGTTTTTGTATTATTAATATATTTAATATAATTAATTCATTATTAAGGAGAACACATTCTTATTGTGAAGTTGTAATTATTGAGAACAGACGCTCTGTCATATTTTAAATATTAATTATAAATATATACATATAAAATCAATTTTGTCGAAAAATATTGTATTTGCGTCACCGGGATTCGAATCTGGATCTCTATTTCCAATCCGGGGAAGTGCACTACCAATTGTGTTATAGCGCCAGTACTTTTCATGACAAATTTTCGGGCCTATATGTTACACTTTTTCAAATGAATACATCTGTCGTTCCACTATTTGAAAGAGCCATCTGCCTTATTTTTACGGAATCTCAAATAGCTTTGAGTGATCTGACAGCAGACGCCAGAATTATCAATTCATTTTTATTAAATTTTGGACACATTGATACAACTTTATTATTAGGAGAACACATTCTTATTGTGGAGTTGGAATTATTCAGAACAGACACTCTGTCATATTTTAAATATATTAATTAGAAAGATATACATTTAAAATCAATTTTGTCGAAATATATTGTTTTTGCGTCACCGGGATTCGAACCTGGAGGGAAACGAAGGAGAGAGAAAAAAATAATAATACTACCAATAATGTAAGTAGAAATAAGGTAGATGTAAATATGTGTGGGTCAGGACGGTGGTTAAATGAAATGATGTGAAGCGGGTTGGCGGTCTCGCTCGGCTCTCGCGAGCCGGCAAGACCGCCGTTGTGAAACGATGAAACTGGAGAGACTGCCTAGCGGTGAATTCTGAGCCAGGCTTGTAGCAGCAGCCGACAGCGCTGTCGCTAGCGTCGATGCCGACTGATATGGCGGTGGATTTGAATTCCGGTCGATACAAATATAAAAGACCAAAACGCGCAAAAGTAGTTATACAAATTATTTGATTATATAAAAGAGTAGACTCTCTGTATCTGCTCTTCCTAATTGCGACAACCAATTTGAAATATCCTTTTTAAAAGTCTTAATGTCAGTTAAATTTCTAATATTATTATTTTTAATTTGATTATATATTCTGGGAGCTTGAAAGGTAAACAATCTTTGCCTAAAACTTCTTTTTAAATTTTCTTTCTTGGAACTATTTTAGGCTTACGTATCAATATTATAATATTTTGTGTATTTTTTTTTGCTTAGCTGTTATTATATTAGTTATTTCAGCACATAACTTATTGTAAAGGGTGTCTTTTAGAGGTATATAACTTTAAAATGAAAAAAATCGTGGTATTTTTGTATATATCCAATAAAGCTATTCTACCAATAGCTAGAAAGATCATTTGATACCATATGATTTCGCGCATATGGCCTCGAATGAAGCAAGATCTGGAAGTCTAATCTTACTTACTTACTTACCATCACGCCGTTTCCCCGTGGGGGTAGGCAGAGAGGATAGAGCGCCACACTCTTCTGTCCTGACACACAATTCTCGCCTCATCAACATTCATACATCTTGTCATACAAGCTCGCCGATTGTTGAGGCTTCTAACAGAATCATCCTCCATTATCTGGTTTACCTGGTAGTGCCGAGTCTTCCGCGGACGTCCTCTATTTCTGGTTCCATCAACACTTGCGTCATATATCTTTCTTACCATTCTCTCCTCATTCATCCGTTCCATATGACCGAACCACTTGAGTGATCCTTTTTTAATCTTACTCAATATACTGACCTCAGCTTTACATTCTTTCCTTATTTCTTCATTCTTTACTCTGTCATAAATAGATTTGCCACAAATACGTCTAAGTGGTCTCATTTCCACTACATTCAGTCTAATCTACAACCACTTTTATATAATCAAATAATTAGTATAACTACTTTAGTGCCTTTTGGTCTTGTGTATTTCCATCTACCTTATATCTGCTTACATTATTGGGATTATTTTTTTATATTTTATATATATATACTTATTTTTTCCTACCAGCGTGTAACTTGAGTGTACCCATGCATCCCGCTGTTAGTTACATTCACTTTCTTCCTCCGCCTTCATGCATCCCGCTGTTAGTTACATTCACTCGCTTTTTCCGCCTTCATGTATCGCGCTGTCAGTTACCTACATTCACTCGCTTCCTCCGCCTTCGTGTGTCCCGCTGTTAGTTACATTCACTTTCTTCCTCCGCCTTCATGCATCCCGCTGTTAGTTACATTCACTCGCTTTTTCCGCCTTCATGTATCGCGCTGTCAGTTACCTACATTCACTCGCTTCCTCCGCCTTCATGCGTCCCGCTGTTAGTTACATTCACTCGCTTTTTCCGCCTTCATGTATCGCGCTGTCAGTTACCTACATTCACTCGCTTCCTCCGCCTTCATGCGTCCCGCTGTTAGTTACATTCACTCGCTTTTTCCGCCTTCATGTATCGCGCTGTCAGTTACCTACATTCACTCGCTTCCTCGCCTTCATGCATCCCACTGTTAGTTACATTCACTCGCTTCCTCCGCCTTCGTGCATCACGCTAGTAGAAAAAAGTGGTAGTCCTTAAATATTTTCACATTATATGCTGTGTATGTATTCGATCTTACTGTGTTTTGCCTTCGATGCGTTTTAGTTTTGTAAAATATATTAGTTTATCAATTTGCTCTAATACAGGCTTGCCTATGTATGATTCTTAATGAGATTTGAAATGTATGAAATAAGAGATAAGATATATAATTGAAAATCGACGATTTCGATCCCACATGAATAAAAATATGAAATAATACAAGTCAGTGGGATTTAAGACCTCCACAAACAAATCTGGCAGGAACACTAAATAGTTTACACTATAACAAATACAAATAACCCAACACATGAATCTCAGCTGCTCAGTGGTTCTAATTGTGATTTAAGAATGCAAACATATTAAAAAGTGAAACGTTAAGAATACATTGCAATACTGAGATAAAAGTTTGGGGGTTAGGACGGTGGTTAAATGAAATATATGTTGCTTGCTTGTTGAAGTTTATTATGACAGTATGATAAAATCAATGAAGACAGATAGAATTAAATAATGAATGAAGATGTAGAAGGTGCACGTGTATTATGAAATGAAATGAAGTGAGTTGGCGGTCTTGCTCGGCGCGTACGGGCCGGCAAGACCGCCGTTGTGAAACGATGAAACTGGGGAGACTGCTTAGCGGTGAATTCTCGAGCCAGGCTTGTAGCGGCAGCCAGATGCTGACTGAGATGGCGGTGGATTTAAATTCCGATCGCTACAAAAGTAAATCGGTACTATTTGATCATGTTTAAATTAATTGTTGTATTAAATCTGTGTAAATAGTGTAGTAAAAAATATTACTTCTTTATAATACACTATCTCTATAGTAAACTCATTTTACTCGGCGATATCCGATAGTAAAGACGAGAATCGATAGTTAAACATGGCGGACTTTTCACAGCTGTTTCAAAAGTCACCTGACACATTGATACTTTGAAATTTGCGGTATATAACAATTAATTATTCAATATCCCGCTATTTTAGTGATGTGAGTTCGTCCGAAGATGCTCTCGTTGTTTAATATACATTATTACACATAATACGAAAAAATGTCACCACTAATGTGACAGATATCGAAATAATCCATTGATAATGATTATTTGTCACACCTACAGACATCTCTATATAAATTTGATGTTCGAACAACCCCCTAACGATTTTAACCACCGATGATAGGAAAAAATTACTAAAGTAAAAAGGAACCATAGTAAAACGTTACTAATGATCACACAAAAGACCCTTAGTGTGTTATGTAGGTCAGACTAAAAAATATACTTTGTTCAAAGAATGACACGCCAAGCGTCACCAATGAAAAGCCAGTGATGAATTATAAACGTGCAGTCGCATATCACGTGTGACGTTCACGTATTACGAATATTATTATTCGGCGCGAATTTAAAATTAATATCTATCTTTATTCAAATATTGCTGGGCGGGCCGCGCGCCGGGCAACGCAACCTCCTTCTCACCCAGCTCCTAACATGGATCCACAGCGGATGAAGTTTCGCTACCACCTCCCCGCGCCGGGGTGGGTTTCTGTCAAGCCGAAACTCGCTCTCGCTCTACGCCTCCCTCGCGGCCGGCCGCCGGGCAGCTCCATACCGACCGCCATTTTGTCTCGAGACGAAGCCGCCAGGAAGCTGCAATGTGCTTCCTGGAAAGCATCAAAGAATCCCGCCTTGGACACGAGGTAAGCGGCGGATATTACCGCTGGTCACAACGGAGGACCGGAGGCCGCCCACCACGAGATGACCGGACGGGGCCATGGACTCCACATGGCGAGCAAAGCTGCGGAGCCTGCGTCCGTGAACTGGACCAGGGTCGGGTTCCAGATCCCGCTTTCGTACGCGTCCGCGGCGGACCACACGTGGCCATGCAATTGGCCACAAATGTGAAGACAGACAAAAGTGAGTGGGAAAAACAATTTTGACAATTAGTGCGCCCGCGTTTAATTTATATAAGTTGATAAAAGAATTTATTTCTTTTTGTTGTATTGAAACACGTGTTAATTTAATTTCCATTCCCCCTATCTCCTCGTAACCACCCCAAATGTTGATTGCGCAACGCATATCATGCCCAATACTGATTTTGTTTAGTCACCCATCAGGATTAAAATCACAGCTCAGTTTTCCTTCCTAGTGTATATAATCTCTTTACCCATTTATGTTATAACATAAAGCACTACATGTGGGTACATCTTAATGCTACCTACCTACTGAAGAATTAATTATGATAATTTGTCTATGGCTAACTCTTGTTTATGGTTAGCTGCCATTTGATAATCGTAATTTGTTCACCGCGTCTCGTTGCAAGGTACTAGAAGCATGGACCGTGCCGTGAAGCTTGAGCCGGGGTCTCCAGCTGAGAGCGAAGATGAGGGAGAAGGCAGTGGAGCACCCTACACTGATATAGACATATCGCTTCCCCACGTCAAGCAGGAATGCTCGGAGTACTCCAGGAGGGTCGACCAGCGGGCCGGTGAGGAGTTGCTCCATTCTTCATTAGTATTAATGACTTGAAGCCCGCGCACTTGATGTTGCAGTTAAGTGAATGAAGCAGTGCACCTTGAGAGAAAGAAACTTCCTTTTTTGAGCTGTCACTAGTTTGACAGATAATCTGTATATCTTTTATGGCTTTCAAATCATAGATAAAGTACTGTAGTCTTTTTTGCACGGTTGCCAGCAATTTAAAAAAATGGAAAAAATTAGAATTTACTTTACAGAAAATAATTCCAGTGCTGGAAGAGCAGTACGCCTGGTGATATGGAGCCGAGCCCGGGAGACAGGCAGCTCACCAGCTGTGGTATATGGGATTATTGTTTCTGATTTCAGAAATAGGTTCCAGCAATGACAATGTAGGGGATGTGCAGCCAGGGGAGGGGTCTGCAGCCGAGAGCAGCGAGGGAGCACCGTACACGGATATAGACATATGGTATCCTGACATAAAGCAGGAGTGCTCGGAGGACTCCTGGAGGGCCGACCAGGGCACTGGTGAGGAGTTGATTCCCTTGGATTACCAATCCGTAGTCCCTTTTATAAATAATTATTTATTTAGAACAGCTGTTAATTTGAATACAAATATAATGAATGATATCCTAAAACTAAAATATTCCGCAACTCAAAATCAATATATTTATCAAGGTATCAAATTTGTTAACAATCTCCCCATCACAATTAGAAAAATTACGGACTATCGTAAATTTGTAACTGAAGTAAAAAAAATATGTACACAGACTAACTGAAACATTAATTAACTCGGATATACTCCTTCTCTATACACGAGTCTCACTCTCATAGAGAAGAAATAAATGTTTAAGTATTTATATATATACATCCACTGATTATTGAAATTGTATTATATTTATAATATTAATAAATTTAAAAAAAATATATATACATATATATGTATATGTATATATATATATATTCAATAACAATATGCAACAATAGTTTTATGTACCCCCAAATAAGAATGATCTAGAATTATAGTGGCGGATATCCGCTAGTGGGTATCGGTGACTTTTTGTAGAAGGGATGCTGGATAATAAATTTATACCTATATACTATCAAATGAACAAATATAACATATAATTTAAGGATATTCAATAATTCGACTTCAAGTATTCAAGTCAATGTGTCAAAAATGGGTCACACAAATAAATTCCTCAAAACAATCCGCTCGCTTCGTAATATGTATGCTATTCTGTGCATTATATCCATTCGTATTAAAGTAATTTTGTATATGTTGGATGCTTTTGACGAATGCGTATACAGTATTCGAAGAACTTGACAGGCAAAACTGAATATCGAATGCTTTCAAACTTTTTGAATACGGAACGAATGATAGAATCCACTGTTGCTGGTATCTGTGTGTTTATGCGATTCATAGACGTTTGAAAGTTGAGAATGTATGTATACGTATTTCGATACGCTCCATGCGCGCGTCGTGTCGTAATATGTGTTTTATGACTAGTCTCTAAAGGACAGGATGAATTTATTTGCAGCGATGCTGTTTTCGACTAGAAACGAAATGTCCAAACCTTTTTGACTCTAGAACACAAGGGATGCAGAGCATTTACATAAAAACACACATTCACATTTATATAAAAAGATGAACAATTTATTTATATATATATATATTATAAAAAACGTTGCGACATTAATCAAAGTAGAACTTTGGAATAAGAAAGATGTCCAATACATAATAATTTATGTATTTTGATTATTAAAACCATTTTAAAACCTTTTTTATATTCATATTTGTATTAATCCCGGGTGACTGAGAGCCGCAAGAGCCTGTCAAGGGCCAGCGGCTATCTCACTAGGACCTTCATCATTACTGCTTTGACTATTATGCAGCTTGTATATGGTATACTCAAATAATATTTTATGGTTAAAACATTTTAATAAAAGTTCAACATTCCTGCGTTTTGTTTTTTTAGAATTATGTGAATTATCATCTTATATTCCATGATATTTAAAATTAATGTCCTCTAACTTTCCTGGATGTAATAAAAATATTAATAATATAACATAATATTTAGTTATCACAATTAATGTATTTCCGTTGCAGATCTCTTGAAAACACAATATTCTATTTCGACAGACCCGCTTAGCCCTGAAACGCAGCCAACACCGGAGTCCGCTTTCTCCGGCATAACATCTTCAAGTGGGCGCCCGCTTACTTCTGCTGGTAAGACAGCGTATTCGTGTGCGCAGTGCCCGTACACGTGCAATCAGAAAGCCAACTTAAAAGTTCACGTGTTAATACATTCTGGAGAGAAACCTTTTTCTTGTACACAATGTAATTATTCGAGCATTCGTAAATCAATACTGAAAAGGCACGAGCTTACGCATTCTGGAGATAAAATCTTTTCGTGTGCGCAGTGCTCGTACACGTGCAATCAGAAAGCTTACTTAAGATCTCACGTTTTTACACATACTGGAGAGAAACTGTTTTCGTGTTCACAGTGCGATTACTCGTACAAGTATAGGTCAAGCCTAAGAAACCACCAGCGTACTCATACTAACGACAATTTCATTTCTTGTTCGCAATGCAGTTATTCGTGTAATAATATGGCTTATCTAAAACGTCATCTCCTTACGCATGCTGGAGATAAACTTTTTTCTTGTTCACAGTGCAGTTATTCGTGCATTCGTAAATCATATCTAAAAAGCCACGAGCTCACACATACCGCAGATAAACGTTATTCGTGCTCACACTGCAATTATTCGTGCGTTCATAAATCAAATCTAAAAAGTCACGAACTTAAACATACGGGAGAGAAACGTTTTTCGTGTTCGCAGTGCAATTATTCGTGCGTTCGTAAATCAAATCTAAAAAGCCACGAACTTAAACATACATGGTATTCCTGTTCACAGTGCAATTATTCGTGTAATAGTATGTCAAATCTAAAAAAACACGAACTTAAACATACCGGCGATAAACTGTTTTCGTGTTCACAGTGCAATTATTCGTGCATTCGTAAATCAAATCTGACAAGCCACGAGCTTAAACATACTGGAGTGAAACGGTTTTCGTGTTCTCAGTGTAATTATTCCTGCATTCGTAAATCAAGTCTAAAAACCCACGAGTTTAAGCATACTGGAGATAAACCTTTTTCGTGTTCACAGTGCAATTATTCGTGCAATAATATATCATATCTAAAAAGTCACGAGCGTACTCACTCTGGAGAGAAACTTTTTTCTTGTTCCCAGTGCAATTATTCGTGCATTCATAAATCAAGTATAAAATGGCATGTGCGTATGCATAGTAAAGAGGAATTGTTTTCACAAAACAATTAAATGGTTAAAATGAATAAAGAGGATAATATAGTTGTTTTATATAAATTTTTTGGTTAGACTGCATATTTTTTAATTTTTAGGGATATTAACCAAAAAAGCTATTTTAAGATTAAGTATGCCTTATTTTTTACGAAATTTCATATTCATTCTTCTGTAGATTTCGGGGTTGGTTAGAAAAAATATTTTTCACGCTGAAGGCCTGTATGCAAAATGGAAACGAGCTATATAGTAGTGATGTTAAAAAAATAATTGATGTGATTTTTAATAATTTTTAACTAGTAATCCAGTAGCTACTTCAATATAATCCGAACTACATGTATACAAATTTTATCTTGCAATTAGTTTTTGATAAAATGCATATTCAATTCCGGATTAAAGGAGACCTTCAGGATTACCCATCAACAATAATTGATATTTTCGCGCTTTTTACGAAAATGTGGGTTTTTATTATTAATTCATATCAGATGTTATACACTAGATTTCACTTTTATTAACACTATTACTTAGATAGGACCTTTACAGTAATGTGAAACTGATAAACTGAATGTTATACAATACAAATAAAATACAAGTATTTTAAGAAAGACCGCGAACATTGATATGAAAAATTCTTGAATTTACGAAATATTTTTTCTTATAATCTTGATGCTAAGATTACAGAGACAAATCTGCATCGCAACATATTAACAGAATGTTAAAAATTAATAGAGTTATAAACCACTAGATTTGCAAGACATATTAATAATTTACTTACCTAGTTACATTTGAAGTTAGATTATTTTCATATTTCAAAATTTAGTTGGGTGTATTTTTTATTACGGTGGTTTTAAACAGTTTCTTGCCAAGTGGTAAATGATAATGAAGACAAAAAGTAATCGATTGTCCGGCAGACTGGACTGAACCAACCAAGTCAAATGCTAGATGGCGCTCTGTAGTGAATGCGATCGTGGACGTCAAGGATTTTCAAAACTTTGATAAAGAAGAATAATAATCATTATACAGTGTCTACACTAGTTCTACAATATTCACTACGTTTGAAAAAAATTCCTTTCCCGAATTAAATAACACAAAAGCACAAAAAAAATTGACTACTTTAACACAGACGGCAGTCTAGCAAAATAGCGAGTCTATTCCATCCCACACAATAAACCATTACTTAATAACAATATAATTGTATCTTATGTTTATCATGTTATATTATAATATGTTCACCTATATTACAACAAAAACATGTACCTATGTCAATAAATTCTAATAAAGAACATTAAATAAGTTATCTGGTGCATTTGTTAGCTGTTGAGTGTTGAAATGCGAAAAATATTTGTCACATACGCGAGAACGCTCGTAAATTTCTGTCAACGGCGACTTTGGGCGATACGACGAAGCTATTATTTAAATGTCTTTATATGTAGAAAAAAGTGTAGGAAGGCCCATCTTTTTTGCTGCAAGCATTTTCGTGTCATGATACAATTTAAAAAAATATTAAATAGATAAAGTGGATACCTAAAAATGATAATATTTCTTTATCTACAAGTAACTTCAACTTAGAATTAAATAGACGAATGAACGAACGAAAGAACTAAAGTAGAGTGAATGCAGTGGAAGTGAGATCACTTAGACGTATTTGTGGCAAATCTATTTATTACAGAGTAAAGAATGAAGAAGTAAGGAAAGAATGTAAAGCTGATGTTAATGTTGTGAGTAAGATTAAAAAAGGATTATTTAGGTGGTTCGGTCATATGGAACGGATGAATGAGAAGAGAATGGTAAGAGAGATGTATGATGCGAGTGTCGATGGCACCAGAAATAGAGGACCAGGTAAACCAGATAATGGAGGATGGTTCTGTTAGAAGCCTCAACAATCGGCGAGCTTGTATGAGAAGATGTATTATGAACGTGGATGAGGCGAGAATTGTGTGTCAGGACAGAAGAGTGTGGCACTCTATCCTCTCTGCCTACCCCCGCGGAAAAACGGCGTGATGGTAAAAGTAAGTAAGTTAGTGAGTAGAATTAAATAGATAATTTGTTAAACAAAAAGTTGATCAGATCGTATGTTTACCCACCTATTATTGATAGTGGAAAGTAGTGGTGAAAAATTATGTTTTTAAATGATCTCACTTTAAATTCAATTATAAAAAATATCCCAAATTCTTACACTAATAACAAATTAAACAATTATATATTATTTAAGGGAACAAATTTTTATTGTGAAGTTGTAATTATTCAGAACAGACGCTCTGTCATATTTTAAATACTAATTAATGTATTAATTATAAATATACACACATAAAATCAATTTTGTCGAAAAATATTGTTTTTGCGTCACCGGGATTCGAACCTGGATCTCTATTTCCAATCCGGGGAAGTACACTACCAATTGTGCTATAGCGCCAGTACTTTTCATGACAAATTTTCGAACCTATATTGTTACACTTTTTCAAATGAATACATCTATCGTTCCATTATTTTAAAGCCATCTACATTATTTTTACAGAATCTCAAATACCTTTGAGTAAACCGACTGCAGACGCCAGAATTATCAATTCATTTTTATTAAATTTTGGACACATTGATCTAACTTATATATTATTAAGGAGATCACATTCTTATTGTGAAGTTGTAATTGTAGAATAATTACACCCTTATAATGGTGATAATTTCTAAGTTGTATTTTCCTCGCATTACATTTGTTAATTGAACATAAACTCCTTCAATAGTAAAATCTCTCTTCGTAATTGTATAAATATTATTACGTAATAATTATTTTGCATCGAGGGACGAATGCAGAGGGGAGATAGTTGGTAAGGTAAGGAATTCTGGTAAGTGTTAGGCTCGTAGGATCCACATCTCTTGTTCACCACTGTATTAAGTGAAGGTGTGGAGCCCCCTGTTCTATACCTTACTGTTTGGGACATATATTTATTTGCATTGTTAGGGATTATCCCAGTGGACTGTATGGAGGAAGAAATAGGATAACACAATAGGTAATGGGACGTATCTTGCTGTATATAAAGAATTAATTCAAGTATGGGTGACACGATGGAGCTCCTTAGATAGGTAGCTGGGTCGGCTAGCGTGAGTGGGAAGTATCTCTACCAACGCGCCTACCTCTCTCTCCCTCTCCATTCTTGTGTTTTGCAAATCCGTTAGTTTGTCCGTGTTAGTGTAACTCAATCTATTTTATGTCTCGTCCACTGTCCTGTTCTCTTTTGGGAGTGCTTTTGATCTCTCAGTGTCTGCCTTGAACTACTGCACCTTAATTTACCATCTATATGTAATCTATTTATGCATTTTACGAAAATTGCTAATTTTTTTTCTGTTTTATATATTGCATAAACTTCTTTGAATATGTTATTGAAAGAAAGTCGCATATTTTTATTAGTTTGGTTAGTGGGAGCCCTAGTTTTGTGCCCCCCCCACAAGTTGTCCTTTAAAAAAAGAGTGTAGCGATCGGTCAACAGAGGTCTCACGGGGGCCTGGACGAGGACAGGAGCTAACGCTGGCTGGCAACTGACTAGGAGGACATTCTACTATCGTGTACAACAATTGTCTATTTATTATAATTGTAGCGGCCGGAATTCAAACCCACCGCCATCTCAGTCGGCATCGACGCTAGCGACAGCGTTGCCGGTTGCTGCCACGAGCCTGGCTCAGAATTCACCGCTAGGCGCTCTCTCTAGTTTCAGCGTTCTACAGCGGCGGTCTCGCCGGCCCCGGAGCGCCGGCGAGACAGCCAAATTGCTTCATATTATTTCATTTCGTAATATAAACGCACCTTCTACATCATTTCATTTTTTACATGTATCCATTTCATTTTGTCTTTCTTGCTTTTACCATACTGTCATAATAAAATCTCAACACGCGCCAATCACATATCTTTCATTTAACCACCGACATAACCCCCAAATAATAATAACTTGGTACAGCGATTAATACAAAAGTTACACCAAAAGTAAGTATTCACAAGTTGAAGACATGTAGAAAAGAGAGCGCTCCCCAAGGGCGCGGCGCCTTATATTGGCTCTCGATCACACCCACACAACCATTCGTACGATATCACGTCGCTTTCATTACGGACACACATACACATATTTACAAACAACTGGCAGATTTCACATTTTGTGTTGATTTATACCTACTAATATTGCATTTCTAATCTACCTGAATAATATTGTACAACTTTGGAGCATCTAAATAAATATAGAGAGAATACCAAAGAGTTGTTTCTGTTACACATCCCTGATGTTTGCTTAACCTAAATTCTTTCTGATATTTGAAGTCAGTGCGATTGCTGAAGTTGGTGGTCAACCTGAGTCAACAATTCGACGTCCTTAAGACCGCTGCCACACCATCAGCATAGTTAGCATTAAATTGGTTACTATCCCACTGACCAGCTATAGATACATGGTCGCTCCAGTGGATCTGCAGAGTGCGACGAAGAAAACGTTAAAACTCTTAATGTGTCTTCTGTAAGATTCCCAAACTTTACAATAACAACAATAATTTTATAAGCTTTGAGACATCTAGAAGGTGAACACTTCCTGACTTTATACTTTGTTGGGAGTGTAAAAGCGACGGTGCAGTCTGTTTCTGCCTCTTTCTGGCACCGTTTATTATTGAAACAGTTTATTTTTGTATTTTATTAACTTACTATTTGTTTACTTAAATACGTGTGCATACAACTATAAAGATGAACTTCTAAGGTCGGGGAAAATTATGAAAGTCATACTTTCGAAATTGCTTTATTTAGCCGTAAATATTAAATAAAACTACAGAAACCCAATCTTAAGAAAGATATAACATTTTTTATTCGTATTTATTTTTATTTTTCTACATAGTCCTTGTAAGTCTATACACTTCTCCCAGCGATGCTCCCATAGCTTTAACCCGTCCAAATAGTACTTGGAGTCTTTCTCTGCTAAATAGTTATTTACGAAGGTGATGACGAAAATCTCTGTAAACTTTTAGCTTAGATAACAAAAAAAGTCGCTCGGGGCTAGATCTGATGAGTAAGGAGGCTGGTCAAGCAGCAACTTGGGCAACCGCTGAGGTGAGACGGAGCATTGTCTTGGTAAAATTTTTTTTTTTCTGCAAATATGGCCGCTTTTCCGCAATTTCTGCCTTCAGCCTGTCAAATAATGATGCATAGTATGCTCCTGTAATGATTTTTCTTGTTTCAAGATAATCGATTAAGACAACTCCATGGGTATCCCAGAAAACAGACGCCAACACTTTCCCAGTCGAAGAAACAGCCTTTGCCTTTTTTGGAGCCAACTCTCCCTTCGCGGTCCACTGTTTTGACTGTGTTTTTGTTCCTGGAGTATAATGGCGTATCCAAGATTCATGTACAGTAATTAATCAGCGCCAAAACTTTGATTTACTACGCCTAAACTGCGCCAAAAGAGCGTTGGAAATATTAATTCGAACACGTTTTTAGTCCGGAGTGAGCAAACGCGGCACCCAAAGTGCGGCCAGCTTTCTCATGCCTAAATCTTGATTCAATATGTGACAAACACATTCTTTAAACATGTTCACAGCTTCTGCTATCTTTCTAACCTTAATTCGAAGGTCGTCCGGCACTATTTGGTGAACTTGAGCAATGTTATCGTCAGTGGTTCCAGTTTTTGGGCGTCCCGAACGTACATCGTCACCTAATCTGTCCAAAATGGCTGTAATTTTGTTGAGTACTTATCAAAACACGTGGAAAGATGTTCCCCATATTTTGTTGACGAGTGCTATCTTCATATTGATGTTGGAAATTTTTCAGATAGCCTATAGTAAACCTTAAAGTCTTATAGTAAACCTTAAAGTCGTGATTTATTAGCATTGATATTTGGAGCTGATGAGGGCGTGCAAACTTCTATAACGGTTCCGAGATAGGGTGGGTCCTTCCTGTGCGTAAGACCATGTCTTTTTAAGTGTGATTTTTGTATACACGAGTAATTGCACTGTGAACACGAAAATATTTTTTTTCCACTGTGCATAAGAACATGAGTCTTTAAGTTTGATTTTCGTCTGCACGAATAATTGCACTGTGAACATGAGAAGGGTTTTTCTCCAGTATGCGTATGTATATGAGTTTTTAAGTTTGATTTTTGTTTGCTCGAATAATTGCACTCAGAACATGAAAAGAATTTCTCGTTGCTGTGCGTAAGATTGTGTCTTTTTAAGTTTGATTTTACTTTGCACGAATAATTGCATTGCGAACATGAAAACGGTTTCTCACCAGTATGTGAAAGCACGTGAATTCTTAATGATGCTTTCCGTTTGCACGAATAATTGCACCGTGAACATAAAAAGGGTTTTTCTTCAGTGTGCATAAGAACGTGTTCTTGTAAGTATACTTTTCGTTTGCACAAATAATTACACTGCGAACATGAAAAGGGTTTTTCTCCACTATGCGTAAGAACATGTCTTTTAAAGTTTGATTTTAGCTTGCACGAATAATTGCACTGCGAACACGAAAATAAATTATGCTCGGTATGTCTTATAATTGATGAGCGATTGATACTATGTCGACTAGTGCTAAAAACGGTGTCCAATTCTAGCTCTTTTCCAAAGGTGGGCGGAGGCGCAGTTGGCCTTGCTGCAACATGTTGTACTCTTAAAAGACCTGCAAAGTTAAAAATAAAATTGTATCGAAACAAAATTAAGTTTTATAAGTTTATTTTAATGTTAATAGTATTTTTGTATTAATAAAACTGAATTAAATGAAATGAACAAATAAATTAAATCTAAAAGATATCATTGGTAATGTGGAATTTGGACGGGAACCATTCTTATTCTTTGATTCTTGGTTGACAAACATGTCGCAATTGAAGTATGAAAAAATAGTATTGGCGTCATGATCGTCCCAGCCATCGTCCAGCTGCGTGAGGCATGAAAGGGGAACGCAATTAAGAAGAGTGTAGGTGTGATGTCCTTGAGATTGTGTGAATGTGTGTGTCAGGGCGTCAGCACCGTCGGTTGTATGTGGATGTGTGCGTGTGTGGCGGGTTTAAAAGGATAACTCGCGTCGAGCACAGCTTTTTCCCTACCGTTTCTCTTCTTAAATAGTTGTATATCAGTGTACCATAATTGTATTATTATTGTTAAGGCTTGGCCCGGGCCCGGACCCGGACGGATGCAAGGCAAAATATGCTAGAGGGTTTGGCGAGAATAGATCGAGGTTCCGCCAGGAACTTCTGTCTGTTCAAGCGTGGCAGGAATCTGGAGTTGTTTAGGGCCTTTGTTCTCGTTTGGGTTTACAACCAACCAACCAAAAAAGGAAAATCAATAATTAATTCACCATAAGCACTATTTCGCGGAATACGAAGTACTATTTCCTTACCGCTGCGCTGGTCGGCCATCCTGGAGTACTCCAAGCACTCTTGCTTTATGTCGGGGAGCGATATATCTATCTCAGAATAAGGCGCTCCACCGCCTTCTCTTTCATCGCCGCTTCCTGCTGAAGGCATTGGCTCAAGCTTGACGGCAGGAGCATCTGGGTCAGCGCGGTTCATAGTTCTAGTATATGTCAGTGAGCACGGGACATGTGGGACCATTTGTCGCGTCAAAACTCGCTAGACCATAGACGAATTATTTTATTTCTGTACTGACGAGACCTACACGGGGTCCTACCCACCTGGCGTCGGGAATGAGACTGATGCAGCCTAATGTAATTTTCTCGCATTTGATACCAGTGTCTTTTACTGACCGGAATTCACAGAACACCATCAATATTATATCTATTTTGAGTATAAGTTGTCTATTATTATACTCATTTTTAAAAATTATGTCAATTACATTTGCTTCTGCTAATTGTATTGTAAATTGCGTTTTGAATAAAAAGGATGTAATTTTAATAATATACTTATTTCACTTTTATAAATATTTTATTTAAATTATTTTCATCCGGTTTACGTGTAAAAATACTAATATACAAAAAAATAATAATACTTTTTAATTTAGGACTTTTAAAAAAGATATATCAAATTGGTTGTTGCAATTAGGAAGAGCAGATACAGAGAGTCAACTCTTTTATATAATCAAATATTGTCTTGTATATTTACATCTACCTTAAACCTGCTTACATTATTGGTATTATTATTTTTTTTTTTCTCTTCTCTCTTTTTTATTCACTTTTTTATGTTTTATATATATACATATTTTTATTTTTTTTCTCTCTCCTTAAATATTTTCACATTATATGTTATTTATGTATTTGATCTTACTGTGTTTTGCTTTCGATGAGTTTTAGTTTTTTAAAATATTATATATATATAATTTGGCCAAAAACAGGCTAGCCTAATTGGGCAATGTATTTAAATGTGTGTAAAGATGTAAATAAGATATATTTCTATTAAAATCAAAATAAAGTTCAAATAAATAAATAAAAATAAGAAATTGTTTATTATCACTGTTACAAAACAGTAGGTAGTGTAATCATGTGATACAACCGGGGCTACGACTTGTGCGCCATGCGGTTCGAGTCGGGGTTCGTCTAGGAGTCATGATTCATACCATGCTCCTGATCGCTCGTCAGAACGATCCCCGCACTCTAATGGAATATTCGCTCCGCGAATCATCCGTCGGATATCACGCTTTCATTATTATTACCATGGTTATAGATAAGGATACAGGTGAATATGAACACGCAATGATACACAAACTATACATTTATTCAATACACAAAATGCTTATAACTACCTTAATCTAAGACTATTTCTACCTCGGGTCATCTTGTGAATTTCTCGGATCTTCTGGCCGGCGAAGTGATCTCGTGGTCAGCCGGCGTGGACGGCTACCTGCTGGATCTACGGGTGCTCCGGCGACGGGCCATCTGACCGCTTGCTCGGGACGGGCGGGGTGGCTGCTCCTGGACGATATGCGGTGAACTGCTTCTGCGTGCTTTTAACTGCGTCTCGGTAACTTCTCTTCTGGACCTCGTTTTGACAACTCTCGGTGTTTTCCAATCTTTTTCTTCAACTCTCTTTTTCCTTCCAACTGATTACGACTGCGTTCACGATTCTTCGACTGACTGGTCTCTTTGACTTTACGACTTTCTGCTCCGGGCCTCGTTTCGGCAACTCTCCCCGTTTACCACTCTCTTTTACGTCTGACTGACTCGGTTTTCCACTCTGTTTGACTTTCGACTGACTGATCTTCACTTCTTCCTCCGGGCCTCGTTTCGGCAACTCTCCCCGTTTACCACTCTCGCAACTCTTCCCGACTGTCTGTAGCACTCTTCTTCCTCCGGGCCTCGTTTCGGCAACTCTCCCCGTTTACCACCCTCGCAACTCTTCCCGACTGTCTGTAGCACTCTTCTTCCTCCGGGCCTCGTTTCGGCAACTCTCCCCGTTCACCACCCTCGCAACTCTTCCCGACTGTCTGTAGCACCTTTCTTCCTCCGGGCCTCGTTTCGGCAACTCTCCCCGTTTACCACCCTCGCAACTCTTCCCGACTGTCTGTAGCACTCTTCTTCCTCCGGGCCTCGTTTCGGCAACTCTCCCCGTTTACCACCCTCGCAACTCTTCCCGACTGTCTGTAGCACTCTTCTTCCTCCGGGCCTCGTTTCGGCAACTCTCCCCGTTCACCACCCTCGCAACTCTTCCCGACTGTCTGTAGCACCTTTCTTCCTCCGGGCCTCGTTTCGGCAACTCTCCCCGTTTACCACCCTCGCAACTCTTCCCGACTGTCTGTAGCACTCTCTCCGGGCCGTGTGTAGGCCATCTATATACCCCAACAATGGGGTGTCTCCCAACTGCCGATCCGCCCTCTTCCCGTCATGGGACGGGCCACCATCCCATTGGTCCATTTGCTTCTTCTGGAGGCCACGCCCGATCCGAACCCGAACTGACTCCTCCTTCGTCTTATCGCTGACTATAATTAATCTTATATCCTAATTATTTACACTTTAGTTAAATCTAGTTATTTATTCATTTCTTACGCTACTTACAAAATCTTATATCTTGTTACATATATCATTTAATTATTCCTAGTCAATTTAGTTTTTATTTATTTCTTATTCTACTTAACGCTAGGCCCACCGTGATCGATTATCATATGCATTATTCATTCGTACTCATCGCTTCAAAATCATGTTCACGTTAATTATTATTTACTATACTCTAGTGATTAAACTAAAGTCTGAATTGGCGGGAATGTTATTTCTTTCAATTTTCGAGCATTGCATCATATTTCGAGCCATGTGGTTCGTCCAACGTGGCATTAAAGGAGCAGATTGCACAAAGAAACTGCGTCTTTTGTTCTAGTCACGTCCCGACCCTGAACGCTCGTTAACAGACACGCAACGGTACATTTCCTATTCTCGCCAGTACAATGGGTCCAGCTTTAATGGCCCTACGACCTTCGGTTATATCCTTCGGCAGGATGCGTCTCCTCGAAACGATGCGCGCCCCTTAGAGATCTGCTATTGTTTCTCAGGAAACCTTAATAATCCCGTTATTTTCAGCCCTCGTCATTTTTCGTTCATTGCACAACACGTGGGCTGAAGGTCACTACGGTTGCAACTTGCCTTTTGAACGAACCGCTAGGTTCTTTTTTGTCGAGGGACGTCCGGTCCCGTTTATATGGGTCTGCCGTCGGAGACCTGCATGCTTTTGCGAGATGCGATTTCCCGCCTTTATTCTATTTCATTTATTCGGCTAATAAATGTGATAACTTCGCGTCACTTCAGGCTTAGGCATATCAAAACGCCCACCTTCCTTTGACGCGAAGTATCATATTTAATCTTATCCTGGTAACCTAATCTGCAAGGCGCTTCGAAAGACAAACTCGACCCAAAACATCTAACACGAAATATTTTTCCGACACAAATCACTATGCTAAATCCTAACCTGCTCAGTTCGACAAAACCTCCGTAATTACTTTCTCGGCTGAAACGATCCCCGCTATTTCCGAAAATACAACATCGCGATATCTCTAGAACATTACGTCGCCGAATTACTTGCGAAACAAACTATCGTCTTCTTGGTTCGACTCACAGACCGATCAAAACTTAAATTTAACGATTAAATCTTAGGCATATTTCAAATCATCGGAATCTGGGATTGCACCGGATATCTACAAATTCACTTAACGCTCTAAACAAAAACTATCCCTACATTATCGCTATCCTTTATCCTATCTATGCTAACCGCTGTCTTTAAAACCTATTTACTCGTACGTACTCTTCATATTAAAATACATAATATTATACAACATTTGAATCTTTGACCTCTCGTTACTACAGGCAATGAGACGAAGGTAGTAACGATTATTTGATCTTAACAGCACTCTCTATTCTATCTATATTTACGAAATCCTAGTCGCTAAAACTGTTCGCATGCCTCAGGTTTTTTTTTTTGTTTCTATTCCCGTGATATTAATTCTGACGCAATTCCGACTTGCCTAACTCATCATAATCTATCCCGTACGCAACGATACTTAACCCGTCTTCATAATTACACACTACTGTTTACTATACGTTTTCTTTACAACTTACAAATTTTCTGTAGTCCGCCCCATCTGACGAATTTTTTTCCTTCTAAAAAAAAATAATCTTATGTTCTATCTTCAAAATATGCTACATTAGCCGATACTATCAAACCCATTCTTTGGACGGGCAAAACTTCGTACCAAACAACGTGACCTCACACGGAAAGGAAAAAAAACGCGCCATTTTTTTCCTTATAATCATTGCATTCTTGGTTCACTTCAACCTACTAATTAACGTAACTATCTTACTTTCGATGAAACACTGAACCGTACGATCTACCCGCGATTTTACCTTCGCTTTCTCTTTCACGACGGAGAAAAATTTTAGCAATCACAAATCATTTTTAAATTTTTTATTTCCTTATTCCCATCTATATTCTAACCGCTATCCCCGTGGTCAGGTCAATTTTTCAATCAGTTAGGAGTCGCGCCGATATCTCGCTGATATCGACGGATCTTTTTTTTTCACCTGCGCGATCTTACACTCATATCGAATTTCGCATTCCACCGGGTTAGTAGATTCTACCGTGCTCCGGCCGCTGTGATCTATCTATACAGTGTGTACACTACTAGCTGCTCTCGCTACCGTATACGCCCGTATACTGTTTCAATAATCGTCTCGTCTGTTTGCGCTACACACAATCTATCTCTGTTGCTGCCTTCGATTCCACACGCTCGTGTGTCTCCTCGTCTTTTTGGATCTTCGCTACCCTCTGATGCATACCGTCGTTTCTTCGCTTGTTCCCTGCCGACTCCATTATCGACACCGGGATCCCCTCGTCATCGTACACTGTATAGATTCACTGCGCGCCTCTTCATACAAAAGAAAATTTCCCACTACCGTTTCGATTAAAACCCTAACAAAATTAAGCATTTTCCAAAAAAACTCTGTTTACACTGCGATCATCGCATCTATGTTATCAACTAGATAATATCTCAATTTCCACGTGTTCTTCGTCACTCTTCAGCCTTCGTCGGCTTACGCCCTCGTCAGTCCTCTTACGGCGGTCTGAGCATTTTCATTGCTAACCACAACATACGTATCACGTGTACTTCCTTGCAATACGTCCTGTCGCCGGTAGCGAATTTCTTCGTGCGTCCATCATACGGGACGAGGAAATTCTCTGTCTTTCTCGCGATGACGTCACCGATTTTCCCACACAGGCCAGGTACGGTACAGGATCCGTATTCGCTGCAAAGCCTATCCGTAACGGCCACTGCCGCTCTTAGCAATCGCCTCGCCTTCATGGATAGCTTCAGCGTCAGGAGGAATCCAACCTTCTGCGCCCTCTCTCTGCATGATAGCAGGCATTCGGCCGTCCACTTCGCCACGTCTCGCTTCCCGAGTTCGATACGCCCTTGCATATTCAATCTCATGCGTAATTTCGCTCCCTTGCGAACACACACCCTGAATATAATCGCAAACACGTTTTTCACTCCACTCGTCAGAATCTCTGAAATCGCGCCAGCTGTCGACTCATATCGCACCCTGGCCTTGTTGCATAACATTACTCCCGTATTTATGCCCCTCACCGTCGTTACGGAAAGCGCGCCATGCGCTTCGTACGTCAAAATAAACATCGCGCGTCCTATCAATTCGCATCGTACTTTGGCCTTGTTGCATAATATCGGTCCCGTAAGCATACTTCTCGCTATTACATCGCACGCCACTCTGCATATTTCACACATTAATTTCCAAACTACACGTATTAATTCACTCCCGCTGAATATAATCACTGCTATTCCGATCAGCATTGTCCGCATGACCAATGTGGTCAATCTCGTGGCCCACATTACAGCGCTCGTTGCCTCTGTGGCCATCCCTCTTAACTTGTCCGCCGCTGCTTCACACGCGGCCTCCAGCTTCGCCGTTTGCTTTCTCAGTAGGCCCCTTCACTTCTTCGGTGGCCGCTACATGGCCCCCAGTACTCGGCAGGTCAAGCGGCGCACGCATCTGCTCGAGTCGTCCACGATTATCTATCTTCACTTCCGGTAGCCCTGGGCGAGACGACGTCCGTTGTTGTCCACGCCCGGGCGGTGCACGTTTCCCGCCTTCCGTTCGAGGAATTCGTTCCTCTCTCGGCAGTCTCTATTGAAGTGCCATCCTGGGCAGTATTGACACTTCGGCAGCGCCTGTCTGGGCGGCTGCCTGCTCGCGTTGGCTGGCGCCGATGGTCGATCCTGACTCCAGCGGTTCCTCGTGGCCGGCTCTGGCGCTCGGTACTGTTCCAGCGGTTGGGGTACCAGCGGTTTGGTAGCCCGTTCCGGCTGCTGATCGGGTCTTCCGAACAATGGTTCCCTCGGGAAGTCCATCGCCGAAACCCTCGCCTTCAGGATCTCGTAGGTATACGTTCCGAACATCAGACCAGTCTCCAGGATGTCTCGGTACTTCGGCTTCATCAGCGCTATCAAATCGGGGCAGGCCCCATCTAATGACGCTTCGCCGTGCAGCCTCTCGTGGACGAGCCGCTTCCGCTGCAGGAAGCTCACACCACTCTCGTCACTGCGCTGAACGTCTCCGTATAGGCTCACCAGCAAGGAGGCTCTCGCTGACTCCGTGCCGTACCTTTGGCGTAGCTGCGTGGCAAACTCCTCCCAAGTCCATCGTCCTCCGAAATGTGGCTGCCACCAGCGACGAGCTTCTCCTCTTAGCCGTAGCGCTCCTTTCTCTACTTGCGTAATTGGTGCGCATCCCGTGGCTTGGAAGTGCGCCTCACAGGCCCGAATAAACAATTCGGGATCCTCCTCCGCCAAGCCGCTAAAATGATCCTCCAGGACTTTGGGGATGCACGAGAACCTCGGCGTTGTCTCCATCTCCGCGACACGCTCTTCCCGGCGTTCCGCTTGTCGTGTCACATCCATTCCATCCGTTAGCGCGCCGTTGGTGGCACGCGTCGTAACCCTTTGTTTCATAATGATTTATTCTCTCAATTTGCAACTTGCGGTAGTATTCCGTGCCGTGTACACACACAGAATGAACATTAGTTGTACCTACATATTTAACGTTATGAAAACATAATTATCAATTTACCTATTGTTTTCGACCCATCATTCCGACCTATTAGAGGTGAAAATTATTATTACCGCAATTATAACATTACCTAAACTTCAACAGTACTTGTACACTTAACGCAAGTGAAAGAAAAGACAACGGCTAAATTCTACGTCGATTTAAACCTTTTTGAAATTACGCTCAACTTATCCGGCTCCTGAAACATGTTTATCTACTTTCATTTTCATCTGAAATATTTACAATCGCACAAATTCCCCAAATATTTACGAGCGGTGGCCATCTGAGAAGCCTCCGACTTGACGAAGTTCAATGACCCATATTCACTAACATAGTAACCCACTTAGCCTGTCATAAACCTCCGGCGGTAATGACGTACTCATCGTTGACCGCAATTATCAGTACTTAGGGCTGAGGGTTTTTTCCATTGATACCCATCCCCTTTGTTATTCGCCCGGCTTAACGAAAAGGTTTTTATGACGGCTCCTAGATAAGAGAAAGGTCTCTTTCACGAATTGTAATAGCGAGTAGTTAAATATACGTCTAAAATTTCTGTAACATATTTACGTAATGTATATAACATCCCGTGATGTCTATCATTTCTATTCTATACTGGGCGCCACGTTTTTTTTCTAAAAAAAACGAAAAATTTAAATCTATTACGTTCCCGTATTCTACCTGTCTCCTCATATAACCATGGTACTTTCATTAAATTATCTCAGGGTTCGGATTCGTTTGGATACACTCTCCAAATATGCTAACATCGTGTGCTAGCACGGCCCCTTCACGTTTGGGCGCCATGTGATACAACCGGGGCTACGACTTGTGCGCCATTCGGTTCGAGTCGGGGTTCGTCTAGGAGTCACGATTCATACCACGCTCCTCATCGCTCGTCAGAACGATCCCCCGCACTCTGATGGAATATTCGCTTCGCGAATCATCCATCGGATATCACGCTCTCATTATTATTACCATGGTTATAGATAAGGATACAGGTGAATATGAACACGCAATGATACACAAACTATACATTTATTCAATACACAAAATGCTTATAACTACCTTAATCTAAGACTATTTCTACCTCGGGTCATCTTGTGAATTTCTCGGATCTTCTGGCCGGCGAAGTGATCTCGTGGTCAGCCGGCGTGGACGGCTACCTGCTGGATCTACGGGTGCTCCGGCGACGGGCCATCTGACCGCTTGCTCGGGACGGGCGGGGTGGCTGCTCCTGGACGATATGCGGTGAACTGCTTCTGCGTGCTTTTAACTGCGTCTCGGTAACTTCTCTTCTGGACCTCGTTTTGACAACTCTCGGTGTTTTCCAATCTTTTTCTTCAACTCTCTTTTTCCTTCCAACTGATTACGACTGCGTTCACGATTCTTCGACTGACTGGTCTCTTTGACTTTACGACTTTCTGCTCCGGGCCTCGTTTCGGCAACTCTCCCCGTTTACCACTCTCTTTTACGTCTGACTGACTCGGTTTTCCACTCTGTTTGACTTTCGACTGACTGATCTTCACTTCTTCCTCCGGGCCTCGTTTCGGCAACTCTCCCCGTTTACCACTCTCGCAACTCTTCCCGACTGTCTGTAGCACTCTTCTTCCTCCGGGCCTCGTTTCGGCAACTCTCCCCGTTTACCACCCTCGCAACTCTTCCCGACTGTCTGTAGCACTCTTCTTCCTCCGGGCCTCGTTTCGGCAACTCTCCCCGTTCACCACCCTCGCAACTCTTCCCGACTGTCTGTAGCACCTTTCTTCCTCCGGGCCTCGTTTCGGCAACTCTCCCCGTTTACCACCCTCGCAACTCTTCCCGACTGTCTGTAGCACTCTTCTTCCTCCGGGCCTCGTTTCGGCAACTCTCCCCGTTTACCACCCTCGCAACTCTTCCCGACTGTCTGTAGCACTCTTCTTCCTCCGGGCCTCGTTTCGGCAACTCTCCCCGTTCACCACCCTCGCAACTCTTCCCGACTGTCTGTAGCACCTTTCTTCCTCCGGGCCTCGTTTCGGCAACTCTCCCCGTTTACCACCCTCGCAACTCTTCCCGACTGTCTGTAGCACTCTCTCCGGGCCGTGTGTAGGCCATCTATATACCCCAACAATGGGGTGTCTCCCAACTGCCGATCCGCCCTCTTCCCGTCATGGGACGGGCCACCATCCCATTGGTCCATTTGCTTCTTCTGGAGGCCACGCCCGATCCGAACCCGAACTGACTCCTCCTTCGTCTTATCGCTGACTATAATTAATCTTATATCCTAATTATTTACACTTTAGTTAAATCTAGTTATTTATTCATTTCTTACGCTACTTACAAAATCTTATATCTTGTTACATATATCATTTAATTATTCCTAGTCAATTTAGTTTTTATTTATTTCTTATTCTACTTAACGCTAGGCCCACCGTGATCGATTATCATATGCATTATTCATTCGTACTCATCGCTTCAAAATCATGTTCACGTTAATTATTATTTACTATACTCTAGTGATTAAACTAAAGTCTGAATTGGCGGGAATGTTATTTCTTTCAATTTTCGAGCATTGCATCATATTTCGAGCCATGTGGTTCGTCCAACGTGGCATTAAAGGAGCAGATTGCACAAAGAAACTGCGTCTTTTGTTCTAGTCACGTCCCGACCCTGAACGCTCGTTAACAGACACGCAACGGTACATTTCCTATTCTCGCCAGTACAATGGGTCCAGCTTTAATGGCCCTACGACCTTCGGTTATATCCTTCGGCAGGATGCGTCTCCTCGAAACGATGCGCGCCCCTTAGAGATCTGCTATTGTTTCTCAGGAAACCTTAATAATCCCGTTATTTTCAGCCCTCGTCATTTTTCGTTCATTGCACAACACGTGGGCTGAAGGTCACTACGGTTGCAACTTGCCTTTTGAACGAACCGCTAGGTTCTTTTTTGTCGAGGGACGTCCGGTCCCGTTTATATGGGTCTGCCGTCGGAGACCTGCATGCTTTTGCGAGATGCGATTTCCCGCCTTTATTCTATTTCATTTATTCGGCTAATAAATGTGATAACTTCGCGTCACTTCAGGCTTAGGCATATCACGCTAATCGACGAGATTACATGCTCAGTGGGTGTTTGTATTTTGGCTGTGTGGGGCGTCTGTTGATGCGTGAGAATATGAACATTATTTGTAATAATTTTCAATTTTTAACTTAATTTTTTTAGAAGAAACATTACGACACTTCATGCAATTCATTAAATCATTATTAAAATAAAAAATCTCCCACAAAACGGTTGAAAAACCGAAAACTTTAGGTGTGTCTAAAATGACCCACTACCGCCGGATGTGTTTTGTTTGCCCACCGGGTAGTAAATGTTAACTAAATGTGGTGAAGCGACCGCTTATATGTGGCACGTGTCCAGGTCTACGAAGGGCGTGTGCTCATCATGCATTAGAAAACCCAATACCAACTGAAAAATTAATTGTGGTAATTTGTCTATGGTAAATTTTTTTCTATGGTTAGTCGCCATATTATAATCGTCATTTTTTCGGCGCGCTTCGTTGCAAGGTACTTGAAACATGGACCGTGCTGCTCCAGGTGCTGCCGTGAAGCCCGAGCCAAGGTCTCCAACTGAGAGCGGCGATGAGGGAGCAGGCGGTGGAGCGCCCTACACTGATATAGACATATCGCTCTCCGACGTCAAGGAGGAGTGCTCGGAGTACTCTGGAAGGATCGACCAGCGCGCTGGTGAGGATTTGGTCAATTATTGACCAGTATGAATGGTGTACAGCGCGCGTATCTAGTGAATGAAAGAAAGAGCCTTGAGAGAGGTGTTCTCTAATATTTCTTTATGATCTCAATTTTTTTTACATGGCTTTTAAATCATAGATAACGTACGCTAGACTTTTTTCGGCAATTGCCAACATTTGGATAACTTAATATTAGTTTAATTTACAGAAAAGAATTACGCGGAAATTCAGTGCTGGAAGAATAGTACGCCTGGTCGCCACCCCAATGTGACATGGAGCCGGGACCGGGAGACAGGCAGCTCTCCAGCTCTGGTATATCGGATTATTGTTTCTGATTTCAGAAATAGGTTCCAGTAATGGCAATGTAGTGGGTGTGCAGCCAGGGGAGAGGTCTGCAGCCGAGAGCGGCGAGGGAGCGCCCTACACGGATATAGACATATGGTACCCTGACATCAAGCAGGAGTGCTCGGAGTACTCCAGGAGGGCCGACCAGCGCACAGGTGAGCAGTTGATTCCCTTGGATTACTAGTCCGTAGTCACTTGAAGATCTTGATTTGAATACAAATATAATATACGAGTATAATATATGCGACAACATAGTTAGGCATCCCCAAATAAATCGACATTTATCTATAAACGTGACCAAAAACTATTATAATACAATATGAAACTTAATAATAAAATGATGCTTTGTGAACGATGTTGAGAATTGATCAAATCAGAACATGGGAATAAGAAAGATTTAGTCAACTAATTTAATCAAAACCAATAAGGTATATGAAAGCTTTCTAGAATGACTTAATAAACCATAAACAAACATCTTTCAATTCAGTTTAAAAGGATGATAGGATGCGAAAATGCATCAAGTAAAGAAGATATCTAAAATATTTTTTGACAAACTTTATTTTTATTAAAATTTATTTACTTTTCTTTTAGAACGTCATAAATAGGGTGTAACAAACCTAGTACATAACATTTTATATGTAGATAGATATCTGACTAAATTACGCGTCGAAAATGTTCAAGAAATATGTGAAAATTCTAAACTACTGCGGTTAATATTATTATTCAAAATTTTTACAATATTTAGGAAATTTATTCATTATTAATCCATATCTATGCTTCCGCCCTTAAATCATCTAACAAAATATAGTCTTGCCGCTCGAAATTCGATGACCTTTTTTTATATTAAATATATCATTTTTAATCATTAAATATTGCAATTAATCGAAAAAATCGCATAATTACGATTTTTTTTTGAAATGCTTATATCTCTAACATAATTAAAATTAGTGAAATTCGTCGCTTGGATGTATGACCGCTATTTATACCCGCACATACATACGCATTCACACACACACGCACACGACCCGTGTGGGCGGTGAGATACACACACACATATCGGTACAATCCAAGGACATCACAATAATACATAGCATGTGAAACTAATTATAAAAATCCGTAGATATGTTCTAGCACAGTAGTAATGAAGTACATACTACAGGGTGTTTTTTTTTTTTAGAAGTTTAGAACTTTAAATTGAAATACTACAGATAAAAATCGTGGTAATGGTCCATGGCTTTATTGGAAAATTAATTTTATGGCATTAGTGTTTAAATCTGATTTTGCGCGTATGGGCGCCGCCACTATCCAATTTTCGACCGCTTTTTAGACCAAATGGACCAGGCCAGTGTTGAAAATGTCAATTTCTGTTAACTTCTTTATTATTTGCACGAACGGTGAATGAGTTTTACATGTAAGATGTTATATTTCAAGGAATATGGAAGAGTACGCACAGCCTGGTCGATCTAGATGGTATATGAAAGGATATTAGTTCTAATTGGCTGGAACCGTCAATATGAATTTGCAGTTGTTTAAAGTGAAGTTTTTGGTCGGCATGTGTTTTTCGATATTCTAGGAATTTTATATTGTTAAATATAATTTAAATGATAGATTATGTTTAACATCGGATAAACCTAATTTATATTCGTTCTAATCTCGCGATATGTGTACTGCGAAAAAAATGTGTTTCTTACAAATAATTTATATTGCAGATTTTTTGAGAATACAAGATTCTATTTCGGCAGACCCACCTGGCCCTCCGCCTGGCCCTAGAGTGCAGCAAGCACTGGAGTCCGTTATCTCCACCATAACACCCTCAAGTGGGGGCCCGCTTATTTCCGCTGGTAAGATACCGTATTCATGTGCGCAGTGCCCGTACACGTGCAATCAGAAAACCTCCTTAAGAATTCACTTGTTAATACATACTGGGGAGAAACTATTTACGTGTTCACAGTGCAATTATTCGTGCGTTCGTAAATCAAGTCTAAAAAGACATCAGCTTACACACTCTAAAGAAAAGCTCTTTTCATGTGCGGAGTGCTCGTACAAGAGCAATCGGAAAGCTTACTTAAGAGATCACGTGTTAATACATACTGGAGAAAAACTGTTTTCGTGTCCACAGTGTAATTATACGTGCATTCGTAAATCAAATCTAAAAAGTCATGAGCTTAAACATACTGCAGAGAAACTGTTTTTATGTTCACAGTGCAATTATTCATGCAATAATGTATCAAGTCTAAAAAGTCATCAGCTTACGCATTCTGGAGAGAAACTGTTTTCTTGTTCACAATGCAATTATTCGTGCATTCATAAATCAAATCTAAAAATTCACGAGCGTAAACATACTGGACAGAAACTTTTTTCGTGTTCAAAGTGCGATTATTCGTGCATTAGTATATCAAATCTTAAAAGTCATCAGATTACACATTCTGGTGAGAAAGTGTTTTCTTGTTCACAATGCAATTATTCGTGCATTCATAAATCAAATCTAAAAATTCATGAGATTAAACATACTAAGGAGAAGCCGTTTTTGTGTTCACAGTGCAATTATTCGTGCAATAATATGTCAAATCTAAAAAGTCATCAAATTACGCATTCTGGAGAGAAACTCTTTTCGTGTCCACAGTGCGACTATTCGTGCAATCATAAGTCAAGTCTCAAAAGTCATCAGTTTACGCATTCTGGAGAGAAATTGTTTTCATGTACACAGTGTAATTATTCGTGCGTTCGTAAATCAAGTCTTAAAAGTCATGAGCTTAAACACACTGGAAAGAAACTGTTCTTGTGTTCACAGTGCAATTTTTCGGCTATTCGAAAATCAAGTCTAAAAAGACATCAGCTTACGCATTCTTGAGAGAAAGTGTTTTCGTGTCTACAGTACCACCGATTGTACTTTCATAAATCAAGTCTAAAAAAGCAAGTGCTTACGCATAGTAATAAAGAACAAAACAAATAAAAGCTCAAAATAAGAGGAAGAATAAATTTTTGGTTTAATTTTGTTTGACTGCATATTAAATTTTTTTTTAAATATAATTTTTAGATAATTTACATTTAACCTAGTTTTTTGTATAAAAATAGTTTCGACTCATCTGGCTTTTGAAGATCTTCAATGTCGTTGTTGCTCTCGGAACTGGAGTGTAAATGTTCGTTTATTGTCTTGTGTTGTGACCATTGGGGTGAGTTGTTGTTACGGTACAGATTTGTCTTATACCTTGGATATTGTACTCTCACAAGAAGCACTAACGACATTTTTTATAGATTCAATGTTTATGATGTAAGAGAAATATATGCCACTACTATTAACTATATATAACTATTAACTATATATAATATATAACACACAAAAATACACAGTTTAAAACAACTCAAAATATAGTTTCTATACGGACAAATACACATAATCTACAAGCTCCAAGAGTGCATACGACATATGGCCAAAGTAACTATAAATATTTTGGGCCTAAACTATTTAATTGGAAACTGAAAGATTAACCCGATTGAACTGTCCCAATAACATGAAACTGAAAATAAAAACTTGTATTCGTAATATGTGTAGAGCTAGTATTGACGAACTCACTTAAACAAATTGATACAAACCTTTAATAATTATTGACACGTATAAATTGTGCAATTAAATGGAATTAATTATGAAGAAAGTGGGCGAAACCGAAAATTAGGCCTACGCTGTCAACGGATGGACCAATGAGGCATCGCCAATCCCGACTCCCGAACGGGGAGTACACCCTCGCCAACGTTACTTTAAAAGGGCCAGAACGTCATTTTGAAAGTTAGTTGAAAGACGATATCTGGAGGAGTGAGTCGGAGACGAGGTCCGGGAGGAGGTAATTGAAGGTGTGGTCTGGAAGGCCTAGTTGGAACCGAGGTCCAGAGGGACCAGTTGTAAACACGCGGTGGGGATGGAAGTTCGGAGTAAGAGCTGAAGGTGGGAGCTCGTCCAGAGTTGTAAAGTGGGTTGTCAAGTCAGCTGAAAGCACGCAGTGAAGGACACACAGAGTCGAAAACAAGATTAAGAAGTTAATGTTGAATCCCAGACGTGAGTTGAATCCCAGACGCTAGTTGAGAACGAGAATCAGAGCGGAAGTCGAAGGAATTCGAAAGTGGAGATCAAAGTGGAAGCCAATACCGAAAATCCAACCGAACGTCGCCAGAGAATCGGAGAACAGGCAGCCACGGTTCACCGCAACCCACCCAGGAGCAGCCGTCCACACCAGTCCACAGTCCTGCAGAGCAGTCAGCAGGTAGGCACCCACGCCGGGTGGGTGGGTGCCTACCTGCTGGCCTGAGACCAGGTCTCCGGAAGAAGATCCGGAGAAACGTCGCCAAATGTCCCGAGGTAGAGATAGTTTTAGATTAAGTTAGTTATAAGTATTTCCACCTGCCCGTGATTGTAAATGTGTATATAATAAACGTATAATTTGTGCATATTTCGTGTGTTCATATTCACCTGTGTTCTTCCTATAACCATGGTACTGATGAAGGCGTGATATTTGATGGATGGGTCGCGAAGCGAACATTCCATTAGAGTGGGGGGTATCGTTCTGACGAGCGATTCGGAACACGGTACGTGTTCGATTAATTGAATTATAACTCCTAAACGAACACGACTCAAATCACGTGGCGCACAATGTCGTGTCCCATTATATCACCCAGTGGAGAATTAATTATGATAATTTGTCTATGGTTAGCTCTTGTCTACTGTCAGCCGCCATTTGTATACCGAGTCTTGTTGCAAGATGTTAGAAGCATGAACCGTGCTGCCCTGGATGATACAGCCGTGAAGCCCGAGCCAGGGTCTCCAGTCGAGAGCGGCCAGGAAGCGGGTGGTGGAGCACCCAACATTGTTATAGACATATCGTATCCTGATATCAAGCAGGAGTGCTCGGAGTACTCCAGGAGAGCCGACCAGCGCGCCGGTGAGGAGTTGGTCTATTCTACATTAGCATTAAGAGGTGAAACCCGCGCACTTGATGTGGCAGTTAGGTGGATAAAGCAGTGCACCTTGAGTTATCTAATACTTTTTAACCTCAATTCTAACGTTACTAGATTGACAAGCAATCTATATATCTTCTATGGGTTTTAAATCAGAGATAAAGCACGTTAGCCTTTTTTGTATGGTTACCAACATTTAAATAAAATTTTATGTAAATTTGCTGTTTTTGAAATGGGCGAGATTTGAGTTTACTGTACAGAAACGAGTTACTCGGAAATTCAGTGTTGGAAGAGCATATCGCCTGGTCGCCACCCATGGAGGTGACATGGGGCCGAGCCCGGGAGAGGCAGCTCTCCAGTTCTGGTATATCGGACTATTGTTTCTGCTTTCAGAATTATGTTCCAGCAATGACTATGTAGAGGGTGTGCAGCCAGAGGAGGGGTCTGCAGCCGAGAGCGGCGAGGGAGCGCCCTACACGGATATAGATATATGGCACCCTGACATCAAGCAGGAGTGCTCAGAGTACTCCAGGAGGGCCGACCAGCGCACAGGTGAGCAGTTGGTTCCCTTGGATTACCAGTCCGTAGTCACTTAAAGATTTATTTATTAATATATTTAAAATTACTGTTGATTTGAATACAAATATATGGTGAATGAAAGCGTTTTGCGTATAAGGTTTTCTAATTCTAGATGGTGTGTGAAAGGATATTAGTTCTAATTGTCTGGGACCGTCAATTTAACCTTCCAGTAATTTAAAGGGAATAATTTGTCAGTACGTGTTTTTCGTTATTCATATTGTGGTTTCTGTATCTAAATTAAAGTTAGATGATAGATTAGATATAACATTAAGATGTCGTAGAACCCTATTTTGTGTTCGTTCTTATCTCGCAATATTTCTTACAAATAATTTGTTTATATTGCAGATCTTTTGGGAACACAAGATTCTATCTCGGCAGACACACCTGACCCTCCGCCCATCCTTATTGCGCAGTCAGCAACACAATCCGTTTTCTCCGGCATTAAACACTCTAGTGCCCGCCCGCCCAAATCCGCTGGTGAAAAAACGTATTCATGTGCGCTGTGCCCGTTCACGTGTATTCGAAAAGCCTTCTTAAGAGTTCACGTGTTAAAACATACTGGGGAGAAACATTTTTCGTGTTCACAGTGCAATTATTCATGCAATAATATATCAAGTCTAAAAAGTCATCAACTTACGCATTCTGGAGCGAAACTGTTTTCGTGTTCACAATGTAATTATTCGTGCATTCATAAATCAAATCTAAAGAGTCACCAGATTACACATTCTAGGGAGAAAGTGTTTTCTTGTTCACAATGCAATTATTCGTGCAGTCATAAATCAAATCTAAAAATTCATATGATTAAACATACTGGTGAGAAACCGTTTACGTGTTCACAGTGCAAGTTTACGTGCAATAATATGTCAAATCTAAAAAGTCATCAACTTACGCATTCTGGAGAGAAACTGTTTTCGTGTACACAGTGCGACTATTCGTGCAATCATAAATCAAGCCTAATAAGTCATCAGTTTACGCATTCTGGAGAGAAACTGTTTTCGTGTTCACAGTGCAAATATTCGTGCGTTCGTAAATCAAATTTAAAAAGTCATGAGATTAAACACACTGCAAGGAAACTGTTTTTGTGTTCGCAATGCGATTTCGCATCTGTTCGTAAATCAAGTCTTAAAAAACATCAGATAACACATTCTGGAGAGAAACTGTTTTCTTGTTCACAATGCAATTATTCGTGCGTTCATAAATCAAATCTAAAAATTCACGAGATTAAACATACTGGAAAGAAACTGTTTTTATGTTCACAGTGTAATTATTCGTGTATTCGTAAATCAAATCTAAAAAGTCATGAACTTACGCATTCTGGAAAAAAACTGTTTTCGTGTCCACAGTGCGACTATTCATGCAATCATAAATCAAGTTTTAAAAGTCACCAGTTTTCGCATTCTGGAGAGAAACAGTTTTCGTGTTTACAGTGCAATTATTCGTGTGTTCGTAAATCAAGTCTAAAAAGTCATGAGCTTAAACATACAGGAAAATGACTGTTTTTATGTTCTCTGTGCAATTTTTCGTCCAATTGTAAATCAAGTCTAGCGCATTCATGATATAAACTGTTTCCGTGTCCACAACGCGACTATTCATGCGATTATAAATTAAGTATCATAATGAATGTGTTTTTGCATATTTATTTTATTTATTTACACCCTATCCCGAATCGTTTTGAGAGTTTCGATTCGATTCGTCATAATTACATATTTATTTATTTTATCACATTATTATCATAATACCATCACAGGTTGACTTCGGTATCATCGTACCAGAGCCATATCTGTACAACTGTTTTTACAAAACAAATAGTTAATCGCCATACAATATTTTTTACATTATATGCTATTATAAGATGATTTCTATGTCACCTAATAAGATCTTCAATGTCGTTGTTGATCTCGGAACTCGATTGTAGATGTTTGTTTTTTGTCTTGTGTTGTGTCCATGATTTATTGCTATGGCATTGTACTCTTTAAATATAAGATCAAATGGATGTCTTTAAAGACGATTATTTATTACCGTAAGAATCGTCTTTTGTGCTCTTTTAGCCTACTCTAATATTATAGATGTCTCACAGAGTCGATGCTATTATTTTTACATGGGAAGTATAGACCTCTTGGGCATTACAGGGCTTAAGTGATCACTTTACACAATGTAACGTTCACCTATTTACCCATGCATGACATTTACATCTATGAAATTTATAGAAGTTGTATATATGATATTATGTTGGGACACTTCAATTATTTATTGAACCTAACCTAATCTATCCTTAAGCACAAGGAAGAAAGAAGATGTTGCAGTAATTTAAGTCTTCCAACTGTAGCAAATTCAGTGTGCCGGAACCTTTGTACGGATAACTACCGTCGCTTCACTACATTAATTAATCAATCTTACGTTAACCCTCGCATACATAATAATCCCTTTCGCGAATGTTAGTTTACACATCCCGCGACGCTTGTACTCATGATGGAGAGGAATAAACAAATAATAATAATACATTTATTAGGTTCACTTTTTACATGCATTATGTACTTACATTGATAAATAATGTCCAACGTCTGACGTATTACTCTTTCAAATTAATATTTATTAAGTATATATTTTCATCTATTCAGTATCCGACAGACGATAAAGTAAGTGCTTTACTTTCTTGCTCATATTTACACCATAAGTTCTGCTCGCGTGAAGAATGATTATGTATTAGCTCTCCCTCCCCCCTCCAACTTTTCTTTACAAAAGAAAGAAAGTCACTAATAATACGTATGTAATGATGACCGTCTTCTACACCACGCTGATGTTAATGATATTCTCTGCCGGGTTGACAATCTGTATCACACACATTGAAATGTTAATTATTTCAAATAATGGGTTAGATATGACAAAAGATACGACCTGCATCACATTGGAATGGCGAATTCTTTGATTCACACCAAAAATTGATGCAAATCAACATGAGCACGAGCATCGTACAAGGGGAAGGGATAGACTGAGACTGCCATTCAGGAAGAAGGACAAATCTCAGAAATCGATGATGTATAGTGCGATGAAATTTTTTAATGAAATGCCAGAAAACATAAGAAAAAAAGAGAAATTGATAAGATTTAAAATGAAACTGACCAAATATATAAAAGATAAGTTTTAGTAAAAAAAAATATTTTAATGTATATATTAGAGTATATATATGGAGTGTTTATGTATTTACTATGAAATTAAATAAAATGGCATCGTAATCGTACATTAGGTAATATAATTATTACGATAGCGCCGCGTCATCCTGCGTCCAGTCACAACGAATGTTTACTATCTTCTCCAATTTCACGATTGATACGTAGGACACACCGAATAATTACCTAATGTCTATGGCTTGCTCTTATCTATGGTCAGTCGCCATTTGTCCGCCGCGTCACGTTGCAAGATACCTATTAGAAGCATGGATCATAGTGCCCTAGATGGAGTTGCCGTGAAGCCCGAGTCAGGGTCTCCAGCCGAAAGCGGCGAAGAGGGAAAAGGCGATGGAGCGCCCTACACTGATATAGACATATCGCTATCCGACGTCAAGCAGGAATGCTCGGAGTACTCCAGGAGGACCGACCGGCGCACTGGTGAGGAGTTACTCCATTCTTCATTAGTATTAATGACATGAAGTCCCCCCTTCAAGAGGGTGGGAATAATTACCGTCAAATGCGCCAACTTTGCCTCTAGGGGTATCTTTGTCCATAAGGGAAGATTTAAGTTAAACTTGAAATATTAAAAAAAGTATTGAATATGGTGACAATATTTCGCCTGTAGTAGAAAATTCAACATTATTTTGGCAATATTACAAATCTGCTTTGTTTCTAATGTGAGTCAGTAGCCTGTTAAAGCTTGTGCAGACGGGGTGTCGTTTTGTGGTGCCAATTTTGTGTTTCACAATTTAGAGATGGCTTGGTAACATTGCCCAATCATTTTTTGGCTTACGTTTTGTTAATTAAACTTCCGTATTTATTTACAATGAAGTCTTTTCCTGGACAATTACAATATATATTATCTATAGGTCCGTAAAGGCCGTATTTCGATGAAAATAAGAAGTGGGCAAAGTTGGCTAAAATAGCAGGTAATTTTGCCCACATTAAAAAACTCTAATTTTGACCTTTTTTATTGTATTTTTTCTGTTTTTGTTTTCAAAAATACAATTCTGCGATCATGTTACTGTCTCTTGTCATTTAAAAAATATATCCTTCCTTAATATTTTTTCGAGAAATATCAAGTTTTATGAAAAAAGAGGCCAATGTTGGAGCATTTCACGGTATCTAATATTTTTTAACCTCAATTATTATGGCGGTAATATTTCGTTTGACAGGTTATAATTTCTATGACTTTTAAATCATAAATAACGTACCCTAGTCTGTTTGACATGGTTGCCAACATTTGAATTAAATATTCTGTAAATAGACTGCCTTTGAAATGGGATAATATTGAGTTTGCTTTACAGAAAAGATTTGCGCGGATATTTAGTGCTGGAAGAGCGGTACGTCTGGACGCCACCCCGAGGTGACATGGAGCCCTCCAGCTCTGTTATATCAGATTATTGTTTCTGATTTCAGAAATAGGTTCCAGCAATGACAATGTTGGGGGTGCGCAGCCAGGGGAGCGGTCTGCAGCTGAGAGCGGCGAGGGAGTGCCCTACACGGATATAGACATATGGCACCCTGACATTAAGCAGGAGTGCTCGGAGTACTCCAGGAGGGCCGACCAGCACACTGGTGAGCAGTTGGTTCCCTCGGATTACCAGTCCGTTGTCACTTCACCTTTTTTTTAAATAACTGTTTATTTTAATACAAATATAATATACGAGTTATCTACACATATAATAACATTATGCAGGGTTATGCAGCCCTAAATAAGAAAGATCTAGAATTATGGGGGCGGCTATACACATTTATATAATGATACAATGTGAAGTTTAATTAACTAAGTAATATTTTGAATATAAAGTAAGATATTGAGAAATTGATATTTGGGAATAAGGAAGATATCCAGTACGCAATTATTTAATTATTTTGAAGACTATAAGACCATTTTAGAACCTGTTTTTTTAACATTTATATTTCTTGCTAATTCTAGAACCAAGGTACGGTGCGTCTCATTTCTGTTCCTGATTTGTTAAATTTTATTTTTAAATGTTTATTAGTTTTGCTCCGAGTCTGATAGTTGTGATGCATTTTTGTTTTGTCCTAAAAATGAAGCAAACGGTTTTTTTTTTTTTAAATTATTTTAGGGAATAAAATTGAAAGTAGGAACATATTGGCGTTTTAAGGATTATTATTTTCTTGTAAGGAGATCGAATCGATCGACGATGAGAAGTTTAGGCCCTTAACAGTTCTCATCTAGACACCAAGACTCAGATAAAGTTCCTGAACAACTCCAAATTCCTTTTGCGACTGAGTAGATCGGGGTTACGGGTGGAAGTCCGATCCAATCCCACCAAACCATCAATCATATCTTCTCTAGTATCAGTTAATATTTCACAGTGCCAGAGGATGTGGTCCGGCGTCTGTCTCATATGGCTACAGGCACACCACGGATCAGTTACAAGACCTAAGTCTTACAATTTGCTTTTGAATTCTCCATGTCCTGAAATACGTTGGTCTAACGCCGGAGGACCACCTTGGTCTTTCCCTCGGACGGCAACTGAGGGGAGGAAGGAAAAGGTCCATCTCCCTAAAGGCGACGCCTCTCATCTATCTTTCCACCTTACTAACGTTATTATCCTTAATCTTTTGGTAATACCTTATATTCTACCCCCGAGGTTCTGAAAGTGTGTCCATGATGACATACTTCCAGACCCCTCCTCAGAGCCTGGCGGACGTTTCCAGAACGAGGAGATCAGCAGGCGACACCCCCGCGAGCACTGGTAGAGAGTAGAGGTAGAGAGTGTTATGCAACACATATAAACACATCGGGTAGTTCTACCTTGTCCCGCCGTTGAGAACCAATCAGGCGCGCGGGTAGAACTAACTGTCCCACATAAAATGTATTTAACAACAATGTATAAAAACAATAATAACCTTAGCTAAAAGTAAGATGAAAAAAAAATATTATGACCGTACAACTTTTATTGTTTTAAAATTAGTTCTTCTGGTCTGCCAGTTATAAACAAATATGTCATTTTGTTTTCGGTGACGTTATATTCTATACATCACCAACATCTGCGTACACGTTACTCGAGATTTAAAGATTTAAATACTGTGTGATGGAGAATTAAACTGAGCAACCGTCCCAGTATTGTTACAGTATTGTGGTAAAATGAATCTAGTATTTCTGGCTGTACAGAAACTTGATCAGCCACAATAAATCAATTATATCATGCAAAAAAGAAGAAATGCGATGCATGGTGGAACGATGGCATAAATGAACTTGTGAAAGAAAAGAAGAACGCGTGGCGCTATCTGTTGACAGTAAATGAGAGAGAGAGTAAACGGTGAAAATGACAGAATTTTTAGGATTATATTATCCTTATATTAATGTTATATTACATTCTTTTGGAAGGTGGTCAAAAATCCCGATGTGGAGCTGAAAGCAGTAGTATGAAAGCTATTAAGTCAGTAAATGGAGAAATGAGGGTGAAATATTTCCAGAAAACGAATGAGAGTGTAGAGAATGTGTAGAAATAAACCATATGAAGAATGGTAAGGTTGTGGGGTATGATAATGTTGCTGCTGAGTATATCAAGGCTGGTAGCCAATTATTTATCTTGTTACTTCATACGCTCTTCAATCAATGTTTGGAGGAGAGCCACACCCCGTAAGATTTGAGGAGGGCTGTCATTATATATAGAACTTGTATGAATTGTATAAGGCGGGAATTGTGTGTCAAGACTGAGGAGTGTAGCGCTCTATATTCTCCGCCTACTCCCGCTGGGAAACAGCGTGATGGTAAGTTAGTTCGTTAAGTTACTTAATCAAAAAAAATGTTGTGATTAATGGTGATTATTTATTTTCTTAATCTGGATCATATTCTTCCCCGTCGTCCCGGGTGACTGAGGGTTACAAGGGATAGTCCAGGCCAACGGCCGCCTCGCTATCACCTTCATCATCACCGTTATGCAGGTAGTCTCAAATAATGTTGTATGATTAAATATTTAATTCTCACTGATAATTTATTTACATTGCAGATCTTTTGAGAATACAAGATATTATTTCGGCAGACTCACGTGGTCCTGGAGCGCAGCCAGCACTGGAGTCCGCTTTCTCTGCCATAACACCCTCAAGTGGGCGCCCGCTCACTTCCACTGGTAAGAAAGCGTATTCATGTGCGCAGTGCCTGTACACGTGCAATCGGAAAGCTCACTTAGGAGTTCACGTGTTAAAACATAATGGAGAGAAATTGTTTTCTTGTTCACAGTGCTATTATTCGTGCAATCATAAATCCAGTCTGAAAAGTCATCAGCTTACACATTCTGGAGATAAACTCTTTTCTTGTGCGCAGTGCTCATACAAGTGCAATCGGAAAGCTTACTTAAGGAATCACGTATTAATACATACTGGAGAAAAGCTGTTGTCGTGTTTACAGTGCAATTATTCGTGCAATGATATGTCAAATCTAAAAAGACACAAGCTTAAACATACTGGAGCGAAACTGTTTCCGTGTTCAGAGTGCAATTATTCATGCAATAATATATCAAGTCTAAAAAGTCATCAGCTTACGCATTCTGGAATGAAACTATTTTCGTGTTCGCAGTGCTCATACAAGTGCAATCGGAAAGCTTACTTAAGAAATCACACGTTAATACATACTGGAGAAAAGCTGTTTTCGTGTTCACAGTGCAATTATTCGTGCAATAATATATCAAATCTAAAAAGTCACCAGCGTACACATTCTGGAGAGAAACTATTTTCTTGTTCACAGTGCAATTATTCGTGCATTCATAAATCAAGTCTAAAAATTCACGAACTTAAGCATTCTGGAGCGAAAATATTTTCATGTCCACAGTGCGACTTTTCGTGCAATCGTAAATTAAGTCTAAAAAGTCATCAGCGTACGCATTCTGGAGACAATTTGTTTTCGTGTCCACAGTGTGACTATTCGTGCAATCGTAAATCTAATATAAAAAGACATCAGCTTACACATTCTGGAGATAAACTATTTGTGTGCGTAGTGCTCGCACAAGAGCAATCGTAAAACTTAGTTTTTCAAAAAATCATATAATTAAAAGATTAAAATAAGTGATAAATTAATATGTAACAACGATGTAACCGATTCAGTCACACAAGAATGCTAATAACTTTGCGACTTGCTAGCTATCTTATAATGGGTATAACGCTGGTTTCAAAACTCCACTAAAAGAAGATCAGACACTCATGCTTCAGGTTTAGGAGATGTGAGTAACAGTAGTCAATTATTTTGTTTGTAATAATTTTTCTTTTTAAATAGTTGTTAAATCTCAATTTTTGACCGCTTTTCACCCATTTGTGGCCATTATATTATACAAAGGTTTTTTCACATTATAGGTGTAAATAAAAGGATCTTTGTAGTTCAAATCAATATTTTTTTTAATAATAATAATTTTATGGTGTTTTAAAAGCGAAATATCTTATTTGGTAGTGAGTTCTAAGTTCTATCCGAAATTATACTTAAAATCTTTATCTAAACAGTAATTTTTTCCTGAATCACTAATCAGTACTCTCTTTAGGACATTTAGAGATTAGTTAACCTTTTAAAAATAGTTAACTTTAATAATAAATTCACTTAGTGACAAAATATCAATATTTTGTCATTTCAGGAACGTGATAAAATTCACTCTTCGAATTAGTTTTCTGTGTCGGATAAAGGATATAAATTTGAATCTGTTTTTTGCATTGCTCTTCTCATGACGCCTTCTGTATTTATAGACTCAATTTTTCCGACAAAATATTCACAATTGTCACTTGTCAAAAAGGACCAAATATCTTACCATAAACTAACAAGAAAGTTTGTTATCAATGCCTTATTTTAGAACATACCAAGTTGCAAATGGTTCCAAGTGCACATTTGTTTATAAGCCTTTCAGGATGGAATCAAATGTCTAACCAAATAGTGAAAGTATGCTAATAAATATCTTGAATTAATTGACAAAATTTCGCAATATTATGAATTTGTGTCAAAAATCTTGACCACAGTACGAGATAAAATGAAGTCGATTCTAAATAAAAATTATTAAAAATCATTTGTTAAACACAGTTCATAAACATTAAATTTTGATATTTTTCTGCAATCCAAGCGGGTGAGTTAAAATCAACATTTAGTAAAATTAAAGTTTTAATTACATTTTTCATTATTGTTAAGGACATGGTCCCATTTGTCATCCAATTTGTCGGTGGTAAAAATGGGGTGGTCTGATAGCTAAATAGCTTTTTAAACTAATTTATGAGATTTTCATTCTTGAACGCCAAGCATTTGACTGAAGAGCGACCGAAAATGGTGATGTACTGACGGAACGAGGTCGGGACTGTAGGGTGGATGCGGCAAAACTTTCCGGTTGAGCTCTTTAATACTCATTGACTAGTTGTGCCGTGTGAGGTCACGCGTTGTTATATTATAGAATCACTTGGCCCGTACGGTCGGGTCTTTTCCGTTGAATGACATAATTTATCACAAAAGCAATAAGATTTATTCACGACACTACATTTAATATAATTACAAGTCAATAAATAGATATATGTCAAAAAATAAATAAGTATATGTCGCAAACACATGCTCTTCGAAGGTTCTCCCAGACACGAGAATATCGCCCAAAAAACATGACTACATCGTTTTCGTAAGCTTAACGCTGTCGAAAACCAATCTGTTGTTCCGAAATAACTCTAGAGACGTAAAAAATATTGTATATTTCTTACTATCTTTCTCTAGTTTCGATTGGAAATAAATACTTTTCTGATCTGTCTTACTGAAAATACATCCCTCGGTGATTTTAACCAAAGTCTTCTCAAATCTTGATGAAGGATTGTTGATGAGACTTCTGATAAACATCTGATGAGAGATCTAAAAATATGAATTGGTACGGGGATGTATCAAATTCTTTCGTTTAGAATTCACATCTAAACGGTAATTTAACCATTACGTATTGTGAATTTGAAGTCAAAGTCTTAAATCATTTTTAATTTTGGTCTTGGAGGGAATTTGGAAATGACAGGTAAGTTATCACAAAATCTTAGAATTACTTCGCCAAAAACTGAAAGCGAAAAAGCATTAGAATTCAGCTTGTTTTTAATGTTGCAGAACTCTCATCACCGGAGGTATGCAAAGTACCTACCGAAGAAATAATTGTGATAATATATCTATGCCAAGGTTTTGTCTATGGTTAGCTGTCGTATTATAATTGCTATTCAGTCACCGTCACTCGTTGCGAGGTACTAGAAACATGGATCATGCTGCCCCAGATGATGTTACCGTGAAGCCTGAGCCAGGGTCACCAGCCGAGAGCGACGATGAAGATGGCGGTGGAGCGCCCTACACTGATATTGAAATATCGCTCCCCGACATCAAAGAGGAGTGCTCGGAGTACTCCAGGAGTGCCGACCAGCGCGCCGGTGAGGAGTTGCTCCATTCTTGATTAGTATTAATGACGTGAAGCCCGTGCACTTGATGTTGCAGTTAAGCTATGAAGCAGTGCACCTCGAGAGGGTGGGAATGGTTATCTAATATTTCATAACCTCATTTTTTCTTCCATTATAAGTATTTTATTTGACAGCTCTGTCTGTTTACCTTCCTTCTATGGTTTATAAATCATAGATAACATGCTTTATTGACAACATTTGGATATAAATATTCGGCGAATTCGCTGTCTTCAGTTACTTTCTTAAAGAGAATTATGTGGAACATCAGTACGTCTAGTCAGCGCCCCCTAGGTGTCATGGAGCCGAGCTCGGGTGGCAGGCAGCTCTCCAGCTCGAGTATATCAGATTATTGTTTCTGATTTCAGAAATAGGTTCCAGCAATAACAATGTAGTGGGTGTGGAGCCAGGGGTGGGATCTGCAGCCGAGAGCGGCGAGGGAGCGCCCTACACGGATATAGACATATACCACCCTGATATCAAACAAGAGTGCTCGGAGTACTCCAGGAGGGCCGACCAGCAGGCTGGTGAGTAGTTTGTTCTCTTGAATTACCAATCCGTACTCCCTTGAAGAATGATTTATTTAGAAGAATTGTTGATTTGAAATCAATTATATTGTAAGAGTTATAAACAGGGTGGCCCAAAAAAAAGTGACAACATTTCGTGAGAACAATTACATCAAAAATGGTAAATATGATGTTTTATTTCGATGATTTCCGGTCGCCATCTTTGATTGTTTATATTTGGTTTTTTCAAATTGTTGCCCAGAATGACAAAAATCACTGCAGAAGACCATATTCTGATCACTTATATACACATAAGTAGAGAGATAGAATATAAACAAACGTTTTACTCCATACAGCAGTAACATTTGCGTACACGTTACCCACGTTTCGTAATTTGTATAATGAAGAATTAAACTGAGCAACCGTCCCAGTAATGTTACAGTAATAAGTTAAAATGATTCTAGTATTTCTTGCTGGTACATGCGAGTTTGCATCATATAAATTATATGATGCCAAATGTTAAATAGCCAAACTAGATCAAAAATTATTCTTGTGGTTAAAATGGTGACTATTTATTTATTTAATCTTAGTAATATTCTTCCCTATCACTCCGTGTCACAAAGGCCTTTCCAGGGCCGGCGGCCGCCTCACTAGCACCTTCAGCATTACTGTTTTAAATATTACTCATTTGGCCTTAATGCTAGACTCTAGAACTCAACATACCTACGTTGTTTTATTAGAACTGTGAATTTGCTATTTATATTTGATGATGATAATATGTTAATGTCATCCACATTTTTGGATGGGACAAAGGCTTATAATAAAATATTAAAATCTCGCAATTAATATATATTTACATTGCAGATATTTTGAGAATACAAGATTCGATTTCTGACATTTCGCCCGGCCCCGGAGCGCAGTCAGCACTGGAGTCCGCTTTCTCCGCCATAACACCTTCAAGTGGTCGCCCGCTTAAAAAAGCGTATTCATGTGCGCATTGCCCGTATACGTGCAATCTGAAAGCCTCCTTAAGAGTTCACGTGTTAATACATACTGGGGACAACCTGTATTCGTGTTCACAGTGCAATTATTCGTGCAATGATATATCAAATCTTAAACGTCACGAGCTAACGCATTCTGGACAGAAACTGTTTTTGTGTGCACAGTGCAATTTTTTGTGCATTCATAAATCAAGTTTAATTAGTCATATGCTTACACATTCTGGAGAGAAACTTTTCTCATGTTCACAGTGTAGTTTTACGACCTTTTTTAAATCAAGTCTAAAAAGGCACCAGGTTACGCACACTGTTGACAAACAGTTTTCATGTTCACAGTGTAATTTTTCGTGCAATTATAAATCAAGTCTAAAAAGTCATCTGTTTACACATTCAGGAGAAAAACTATTTTCGTGTTCACAGTGCGACTATTCGTGCAATTATAGATCAAATCTAAAGGTTCACGAGCTTAAACACGGTGGAGATAAATCTTTTTCGTGTTCCCAGTGCAATTATTCATGCAACAATATATCAAGTTTAAAAACGCACCAGCTTACGCATACTGGAGATAAAATTTTTTCGTGTTCACAGTGCAATTATCTGTGCACATGTAAAACAAGTCTAACAAAGCATGAACGTATGCATATTGACGAGGAATTGTTTTCACAAAACAAATAAGTAATAGTTTAAAATACAGAGAATGGATAATATTTTTTAAAATATATATTTTCGATATACTTTCGTTTGACTATGTTTTTAAAATTTTTGAATTTATAATTAGTGTCTTCATATTTTTTTGCGTAATTTTCGTAACATCCTGTTTAGTTTACACATTCTGGGGAGAATTTTTTCTCGTGTTACCAAAGCGTTCATTCATAAATCAAATCTATAAATTCGTGTGAGTGTAAAACTGGAGAGAAACAGTTTTTGTGTTCACAGTGAGATTATTTGTGCGTTCGTAAATCAAGTTTAAAAAGACAGCACCATTCTTGAGTGAAACTGTTTTTGTGTCCACAGTGCGACTATTCGTGCTTTTATAAATCATCGCTTAAAAGGCATAAGCTATGTATAGTGAAGGGAAACCGTTTTCACAAAAGAAATTTAATAATGTGGCTTTTAATATATATTTTTGTCTATTTTGGTTTGACTGCATATTTTAAATTTTATTGTATTAACAAAACATGCTATTGTGTGATAAGGTTTGTTTTATTTTTTATGAAATTTTTATTTCTCTTAGATTATTGTACTAAAATATTGAGGGCTTTGAAAATATTTTTTTTACAGACTTGTATTTTTATGCCGATGGGCTTCTACACATAATTAAAACGACCTCTAGCATTTATTGTATATCTGAACATTGTCAGATCGTGTGATGTAGTTGTGTTAAAAAATGAAGCGATTGTTTTAGCAAGTTGTCTAAGTTAGTAGTTGTTTATGTAAATGCCTTCGATAGCTGATATGATATATGAACTGCATTAATCTTTTATTTTTGCTGTGTTTCTGGTCCGATGTTGTTGTTCTTTTAGTTGGGTTGTCATTTTTAGATTTCGATCGACCGAAGCGCGCACTGGTGGTTTATTTGATTGGTTATTGATTGGTCGAAGCACGAAATGAAATTGATGACTCCTCTCAGTTACCGTCTTCTCCATAAACCAAGAAAACCAGTGGTGCCAATCGAAGTAACAAGGCGCGTATACAGTAGTATCAAATAGTAACAGTCTTTATATTGCAATTTCTTTTTAAATATTCATTTCCAAATCCGGACTAAAAGCGAACGTTTCTTAACAATACATTTAAAGTTTTGCGACTAGGCAGTACTAATATTTTCAATATTAATCTGCAGTATTTTTGCCATACGATAAGGCAAAACTAAGGTTTTTGTCGTCTTTTTATAATTCCTTAATCTGACAGTGCATGATAGTAAAAGTTGATTTATTGACTGTTGAATTTGAAAAGTAGATTTTTTCCTCAGCTACTTTCACACTTCCTCTGAAAGTCTTTCCATCAGCAATCCTCTAGTAGTTAATGCATCTGATATCTACTTTCTTCTCGTTCTGTCTGCATGACTCGTGCTAACGATCGTTTGTTTGCATTTCTTCTAAGCTGAAATATATGATGCAAGTAAAGTAGTCCGTCCACACTAGTACACATTATAATTGTACTTAAATCTGTAAATATATTTAGGCCTTTAATAAATGAAATGTATTCCTGTTTTAAATCTATCTCCTTTGTAATAATACAAACAGTTTTTAATTTTTTTAAAAAGGAAAAATTAAAATCTATCATAACTATCAGACTCTCAGTAAAACTAATGAACGTGTTATTTTCAAGTATTTTATGGTAGTTTGAGAGACATCAATAATGTGATTTTGTAGCTTCGGAAGGGACAGCCGATTTTTAACAAAAAATCCATAATTTAGTTTCACAAAAGACAATAATTTTTTTGTTAGCATATAATTACATATTCTGTACAAACATGTAACGTGGGTATGTAAGAAGTTGTATTTTAATAAAAGTATTCATTATACATATTTTTTTTCTCTTTTTAAGTACACGGATTATCCGGACCATGTTAATACCCAATTAGTCCGGATAATGAAGGTTCTACTGTATTTATGATGTTTTAAATAACATTTACAAATTATAACTAAAGAATTTGAGAATTATGTGCGATTTTGTTTTTAATTATTAAAACAATAGCTTCGTACGCAAAACACGTGTCACATCAATATTCTTACTATTTTCAAACTAAGCTTGTGCTATTAAAATAGGACTAACTGTATAGTCTCCTGGAACGAGAATTGAACCCCCGATCATTGGATCACTATGTGAGTATCTTAACCACAGGACCAACAACCGTGTATTTATTTATAAGTCTGATTACTGATCGTTTATATTTATAAATTATTAGAATGAACAACTTTTATAATTCGAACATCAATAACAGAAAGACTACCTACTATTATATTCATAAGTGTGGAACATCATGCCAAGAAACACCGCCGTCGCTGTTGCTTTAAGTTCGTTTTAAAAACGACTGCTTCTCGAATTCCAGAAAATGACTCAGCAATTGGAGTTACCGAGACCATACACAGGCGACAAAATTCCATGAAATTGCTCCGACCCCGCTCTGGTAAATTTCGCTGGCCGTTATTCTGCGTAGCAATGAGCGATACGAGTGGGCGACTTATAAGCGGGGGGTTGCGCACCTTCCACCACTACAACGCCGGGAGTCGGGCTAACGGACCGCGCGCGGCAGGTATAGGCCGGCGCTACACAAGGGGCTCCCAGTTCTGCTGGTGACGAGGACGACATGAGTCGATTCTGGACAGTGAATCTAGCGACTCTGCCCAAGCGTGCCACCACCGCCACGATAGACGAGTCTGACGTCGCTACCCCATTAAAAGGATCGCTGCCCACTCCGGACCGTTCTGCCTTCTATGCTGCCCCCTTCGCTACAATCACCGATCGAGAAGTTGACCATAGCGCCCCATCTAAGCTGCCTTTCCGCCGGACGCACTGCGCCATTGAAGATACCATTTTCAGGGCCATCCAGCCGTTACGTTAGCCGCCCGCAATTAGCTCCACCATTCACGGCGTCCAACATCACTGCTTCGTTTTATATTGCTCTACCTCGTTCTATACTGGATTCTTTTTTCCTGAAGACTTTTCTAACAATACATTTTTCTGCCATTTTCCACTGAGCCCTCTTTTTACCCTCGTATCAATATTAATCTATTAGAAAATGTTTATTGCTCGAAGTGGATTTCAATCTCATCAGTAATACTGGCCGAATACTATCCACTCTGCTTATATCTGCAGGGAAACGGCGTGATATTTTTTTAGTAACATGGTCGTCATATGTTGGTTATCAAAAAAGTCTTCGCGATTTCGTTAAATTATTTATTGTAAAATCAAATTATTAAACAAAAAATAAATCATTTCAATTCCATTTACATTATTGTTCAGGACTTTATCCCATATTTCAGCCAATTTGTATAAAATCGGCTTGTCTGTTTCGGAATGGTATTTAGCTTATTTCTGAGCGACCGATAAAAGTCTGACAGAGCGATGTCGGGACTGTAGAGTGAATGCAGTAGTGTCATGTTGTCAGTTATGATGGTCGGGTCCCTTTTATTGAATGGCCTCATTTAAGCAGAGCTATCGGGCTGCACATAAATTGCTGTCCACTGTCTGGGACAAATAGGTGCGACAGGACAAAAGATGCGTGGGATGTTTACATAAATAGCAACAAAACAAGTTACTTTTCAATGATAAAAATATTGTAATAATTATCGTATTTCATAATTTAGCTAAGTACACTTGTATACTTAGTCAACATTTATACCATTTATAATATTGTCTCTTTTGACTAGCTGTACACATCGAACATTTTTAAAATTATTTTTAAGAATGTTGATGGAGATTTTTCCCATGTTAACTTTGATTATCTATTTTGGGAATACTTACACCTTTGTATTTTACTATCCGGAATTGATGTACACTGAATTTGATTCGAGCATGCACGTGTTTCTAGAATAATCTTCATTTCTGAGCACAATTAAACCCTATTTCAGGACAAAACCTTTCTTCATGTGAGATAAGCCATTTTATTATGTTTCGATTTGATTTGTCTCATTTGTGAAACACGAACTTGGGGGCGGTTCCAATTCCACAATCATAACAGAATTATTCCCCAAGGAAACCGTCTACAAAATACGTGATCTAACCCATAAGAGACACGAGTACAAGTCATTTTAAAAATGTCCAAAATAGGAATAGGACAGAGACATGCATCATATATTGCTCCTAAAATGTATAACCAACTGCCAATATCATTTAAATTAGCAGAAAATATAAATGTTTACAAAAAATAAATTATAAAATGGATTAAAGGTCTTCAAACTTAATAAACTATGTGTTCGACATCTTTCCCTGTATATAAACTAATCAATTTTCCAACATTGTTAATTTTCATATTGTATTACATATATTTATTTGATCTTTTTTCATATGTTGCAAACAAATTCTTACATCTAAATGTTGATACCCACCCCCATAATTTAAAGATATTTCTTATTTGGGGGTGCATAACTCTACTATTGTTATTTTTATTGTCGAATATATAAATAAACTTAAATAAAAATAAATATGTTACAATTTTGCATGAATCTAACTTGTAGGCTCCATTTCTCTTTCTTCTCGTTACCCCACTTCTACACCACTACTGGGTAAAAATAACTGGCCGCGTTAGCCGCCTGCACCTGACGGCTACCGCGAACTATGCGGATATGATACCTCTTCGCTGCCTGCACGAAGTAAGCTAGTGTAAAATGACGCTAAAAACTTGCACTTTTCTGAACGGGACCAGGCCGATCCCTAGCCCTGACAGTGTGATAGTACAAGACAACAGTTGATTAAAATAAATTATACGTGCTTGTTCATATGAATTCTCAAGTCTCTTTCAGTAATACATTTATATTCGCATTCAGCACACGAAAATGATTTCTCACCAGAGTGTGACAACATGTGGGTTCTCAAGCTGTTTTTACGATTACACGAATAAGTGCACTCAGAACACGTAAACAGTTTATCTCCAGTGTGGCAAACTATGTGCATTCTCATGTTGCTTCTCCGGTTACATGTATATGAGCATTGGGGACACGCAAAAGGTTTGGCCCCAGAGTGGATAAGATCGTGACTACTTAGATCACTTTTCCTTTTACACGTATATGTGCACATAGAACAAGAAAACAGTTTCTCTGCATTGTGAGTAAGCATATGCCTTCTCAAATTGCTTTTATCACTACATGTGTAAGTGCACTGTACACATGAAAATGGTTTCTCTTTAGAGTGACTAAGAATATGGTTTCTCAAGCTACCTTTATGATTGCACGTGTAAGTGCACTGCGGACAAGAAAATGGCTTATTCACAGTATGCGTAAGCATGTGACTTCTCAAATAGCTTTTGTGATTACACGAATAACTGCATTGTGAACATGAAAACGGTTTCTCACCAGAGTGTGTAAGCACGTGCCGTCTTAAGCTGCTTTTATGATTGCACGAATAAGTGCACTGTAAACATGAGAACTGTTTATTCCTCGTGTGAGTAAGCATGTGCATCCTCAAGTTGCCTTTCTGATTACACGTATAGGTGCACTGCGAACATGAAAACAGTTTCTCTCCAGTATGGGCGAGCGTATGTCTTTTCAAGTTGCTTTTCACATTACACGTATAAGTGCACTGAGAACATGAAAAAGTTTTCACTCCAAATAGAGTAATAGAATGGCTTTTTGATAATTTTTTGCTGGTGTACGAGATCTTAATTTCTGGTTCCATTCCGGTGGCAGTCGGATGCACAGTCGGGTTGGACACCATAGAATCTTGAAGATTCAAGAGATCTGCAATAAAAATACATAAATAACTTAAAAATCATAACTTTCAACCTCTAACATTATGATTGAAGGACTGATTTGGATAAATCGTTGGTTGCTTTTTCGCAGTTTCATTAGGGTGTGTATCTAGCGATGGGAAATGTTGGGTCGAAATGAGATGAGGGCAGCGTGACTCAAACATACGTGTAATATCTTCTCCCGCATAGTGAGTGTTGTAATATGTATTGCCCTATGTATGTAATATGAATTGTGCAATCTCTGGTCGCACGTCGTAAATCGGAATCACCGCTGGGTAGAAGAGAAAATAGGGAAACGTGGTAGGTACAGAATAAGGTCGGTGAGGGGATAAGTTCTAGTCGAAGGACCAGCGAGTTTCGGGGAATCATGATTTCGTTTGTGATTTGTGTACACAATGATATTGTTTTTTGAGCCGTAGGTAAACTTGTGACATCCCCATATTCAATTGGAATCGAAAATCGGCTTATCCGCGAGCCATTGGTGTGATCTCGGCGGTGACTGTAGGGGTGACGGAGCCATCATATACAAGATATATGAGCAGTCCCCTCACCGACCTCATCTTGTACCAAGGTTTCCCACTACCCTGCGATGATTCCGATTTACGACCGGAATTGTCGTATTACATTCCGTTGAACGTGTGATCCAGAAACGCTTATTTAGATTCTATCGATCCGGATTTAGAGTTTGAATTCATGAGTAAATAATGATACAAAGTCAAAGAAACTCCAATTCCTCACCAGTTCGATGGTCGGCCTTGCTGGAGTATTCCTGCTTTATATCAGGGAGTGATATGTCTAAACCGCTATATCTTCCTTCATCATCGCTATCAGCTGGTGACCTTGGTTCAGCCTTGACAGGTAGACGCGTAGCACCAAGATCCATTTCCATTTTAACATAGACACGTTCAAAACCGGCCTCGGACTCGGCAGGCAATTTTGGGAAAGCAATCTCCGTCTTGACATGCGCAGCGGAGAATAAAGCTTCACAGACATCTTCTTTGTAGCCGCTGGGTTCAGGCTCGACTAGAACATCAGGAGAGCGATCCATGGTTTCAATACGTCAATTATAACCTAGAAAGTAATTGCTTCAAGAGACGTCAGATAGTCATAGAGAAAAATGTAATGAAGACACGAACCGCTTTCTTGGTTTCTTTATAAAATAATTTTTTCTGATTTTAATGAGTAGTAAAATAGCCGTGCCTCGTGCGTGACGTTCCATCGCGTAAAATGTTGCGTAGAAAATTGTTCTATAATGCAGCCGCGTTCATATTTTTATGTATACGTTGATACGGACGCAACGTGTGGTCGTTGCGCAATCAAGATTTGTGATGGTCGCAAGGAGATGGCGGAAGGTTAAATTAATTAACACGAGCCTTTACATATACAAATTTACACATTTATTTACAACACACAGAAATATGAAAAAAAAGAAAATTCTTATTGCTACTTATATCTAACCTTATTTAAATGCGGGCGTACTAATCGTTCAATTGTTTTTTTCCACTCACTTTTGTCTGTCTTCATGTTTCATTGCACGGCCACGTGTGGCTCGCCGCGGGCGCGCGCGACAACCGGTATCTGGAACCCGGCTCTGGTCCAGTTCACGGACGCGTGCCCTGCAGCTTCGAAATATTTGCCACATTCGACGAGTTCCCTAACTTGTAACGGTGACACGTGTCCAGCTTCACGAAGGACGCGTTCTAATTCTGCTTTAGAAATTCACAATACCAAGGACCTACCGAAGAATTAATTACAAAAATTTGTCTATGACTATGTCGTGTCTATGGTCAGCCGCGATTTGTTCACCGCGTCTCGTTACGAAGTGCTGAAAGCATGGATCGTGCTGCCTCAGATGGTGCTCCCGTGAAGCCTGAGCCAGGGTCTCCAGCCGAGAGCGGTGATGAAGGTGTCGGTGGAGCGCCCTACACTGATATAGACATATCGCTCCACGACTTCAAGGAGGAGTGCTCAGAGTACTCCAGGAGAGACGACCAGCGCGCCGGTGAGGAGTTGATCAATTTTTGATGAGTATGAGAACTAGTGCGATCGCACTGCACCTTGAAAGGGTTTCTCAAATATTTCTATATAATCTTATTTTATCGCTAACGTTACTAGTTTGACAGATATCTGTGTATCTTCTATGGCTTTTAAATCATAGATAACGTAGGCTAGTCTTGTAGCTTGGTTGCCAACAGCTCGATACAGATATTCGGTGAAGTAGCTATCTTTGAAATCAGTGCTGGAAGAGCAGTACGCCCGGTCGCCACTCCGAGGTGACATGAAGCCGATCCCGGGAGAACAGCTCTGATATATAGGATTATTGTTTCTGATTTCAGAAATAGGTTCGAGCAATGATAATATAGTGGGTGTGAAGCCAGGAGAGAGGTCTGCAGCCGAGAGCGGCGAGGGAGCGCCCTACACGGATATAGATATATGGTATCCTGACATCAAGCAGGAGTGCTCGGAGTACTCCAGGAAGGCCGACCAGCGCACCGGTGAGCAGTTGATTCCCTTGGATTACCGATCCGTAGTTCAAAATTTATTTATTTTGAATTACTGTTGATTTGAAGCGACTTTAAATTTGCAAATAAGAAAGATCTAGAATTATGGGGGTGGATATCTTCATTTATATAAACACATGATCAAGACCTATATAAAAATACGCAAATAAAAATAATGGTCAAATCTATTACTTGAGAATAAGACAAATGTCCAAAACATAATAATAATAGATTTTAAAGTAATTTATACCACTTTTTTTCTACACATTTATTTTGTTACTAATTAAATTGATTTTGGCAGTTGGTTATACAGTCTAGGAGAGTGATGGCGAACCTATGACACGCCACAGCGTTTGGGCGACACGCCAGCGTTCACTAATATCAGATTTATCAAAGATCATGTGTCCGCCGCCAGATGTCCACCCGACAACAACGTTGGAATTTATCACTATGTACATATTACATATGTATCTCTTTTGGGTCTCACTTTGTAAAAAAAACATTTAATTGATATAAACAATTTAAATAAGTACAGCCGAAGGGGGGTGGGGTGCTCATCCTTTTCAGAAACCGGTTTAGAAGCTAGGGCTACCTTGTCGGTCCCACTCATCAAATCTAATAAATTTGAGTACAAGCAAAACAAAAGACGAGAAGAAATTCATTGTGCTTATTAGCAATTAAGATTTAAAATTTGGACCCGCCAGCGTTCTTTAAGTGCTGTCTGTATTCATAAAAAAATATTAGCATAGTTTTACAAACAGATGGAAAATAAGGTGCAGTAGTTCAAGGCAGACACTCAGGGATTCATTCGTCAAAAAACACTCTCAAAAGAGAGACAGTAGACGAGACACAAAATGGATTGAGTCAAACTTACACGGACAGACTAAGGGAGTTGCAAAACACGAGGTATGGAAAGTAAGAGGTAGGCGCGAAAGTGGAGTCCCACCCACGTAGGACGGCCTAACTACCCACCTAATGAGCTCCAACGAGTCACCCATACCCGAATAAACACCTTTTATAAATCAAGATTCGTCACAATTAATTAATTAACACAAATCAAATATTATGGGTTCCGTATTTTTCTCCAGTTAAAATATTTTTATTTATTTTTGGGGAAGAGAGCGACACGCCAGCAAAGTTGAGTTAGATTTTCTGAAATTTTGACACCCCGATCCCAAAAGTTTACCCATCACTGGTCTAGGAGCGATGTATGATTCATGCTACTGTCCTATTCTTAATTTGTACATTTTTAGATCATTTTATTGAGACCTATTCTGTCTTTCTATTTGACAATATTCATTTTAACAAGATAGAATCACGAACATTATTATATTAATACAGTACGGTGTACCGACAATGTATTAATACAATAATAACCTTAACCTAAAAGTAAAAATAAAGAAATTAAGGAGACAGAAGAATTATAAAAAGATAGTAAATGCCTAACGTTAAGTTGATTAACCACAATAAGTTAGGGCTGCCTCACTAGCACCTTCATCATTATTGTTTTGAATATTATGCAGCTGGTCTTATACGATAGACTCTAAAATATTGTGGTGACATTTCAATGAGAGCTCAACATTCCTGCGTTTTGTTTTTTTGATGATATTAATATGTTAATGTCATCCACACTTCCGAACGTGACAAAAATATTAAGTATATAATAAAATATTGAAGTCTCACATTTAATGTATTTACATTGCAGATCTTTTGAAAATACAAGATGCTATTTCGGAAGATCCACCTGGCCCTCCGCCCGGCCCAGCACAAGAGTCCGCTTTCTCCGATATAAAACCCTCATGTGAGAGTCCGCTCACTTCCGCTGATAAGAAAGCATATTCATGTGAGCAGTGCCCTTACACGTGCAATCAGAAGGCCTCCTTAAGAATTCACGTGTTAATACATACTGGGGAGAAATTGTTTTCGTGTTTACAGTGCAGTTATTCATGCAATATTAAATCAAAACTAAGAATACACGAGCTTAAACATACTGGAGAGAAACTGTTTTCATGTTCACAGTGCAATTATTTGTGTAATAATAATTCAAGTCTTAATAGTCATCAACTTACACATACTAGAGAGAACCTGTTGTCGTGTTCGCAGTGCAATTTTTTATGTAATTATAAATCAAGTCTAAAACGTCATCAGCTTACGCACGTTGTGGATAAACTGTTTTCGTGTTCACAGTGCGATTATTCGTGCAGTTATAAATCAAATCTAAAAAGTCACGAGCTTAAACATACTGGAGAGAAACTGTTTTCGTGTTCTCAGTGTAATTATTCGTGCAATCATAAATCAAGTCTAAAGCGTCATCAGCTTACGCATACTGGAGATAAACTGTTTTCGTGTTCGCAGTGCAATTTTTCGTGCAATCATAAATCAAGTCTAAAACGTCACCAGCTCACTCATGCTGGACAGAAACCGTTTTCGTGTTCGCAGTGCGATTATTCCTGCATTCATAAATCAAATTTAAAAATTCATCAGCTTAGACATACTGGAGTGAAACCCTTTTCGTGTTTACAGTGCAATTATTCGTGCAGTCACAAATCAAGTCTACAACTTCATCAGCTTACGCACGCTGGAGAGAAACAATTTTCGTGTTCGCAGTGCAATTATTCGTGCATTAATAAATCAAATTTAAAAAGTCATCAACTTACACATTCTGAAGAGAAACTTTTTTTTTGTTCACAGTGCAATTATTCGTGTAATTATAAATCAAATCTAAAAACTCATGCACTCACGCATACTGGAGATAAACCGTTTTCGTGTTCACAGTGCAATTTTACATGCAATCGAAAATCAAACTTGAAAAGTCATTTGCTTATGCATACTGGGGTAAGTTTATTTACTTGTTCGCAGTGCATTTATTCGTGCAACCATAAATCAAACTTAAAAACTCATGTGCTCAAGCATACTCGTTAACAATCGTTATTACATTCATATTATACTCGCATGTTGTGACTTATGAAATTTTGAATCTTTGAATTATGGCAGCTGGCGGCCGCGGGGAGGTGTTCACTCTGGCTCTTACTCGAGAGACGCACACGGGCCGTCGTTCCCAGACCGCTATTAGAATATTTTTTCCATGGTATAACAACGTCGAGGAGATATGTTTTGCCGAATTGTGCTGTTGGCTTAGATAACATTTGATATTGCACTAGAGGTTTTTACTGTGCTGTGGGAAATAGCTGCGATGAATCAGGGACTGGAAAATATGGAAGTATTGGGATTTTGAGTTCTATATTTCGGATCGGATCGGAAGAAGGATAACCCGAAAACGCAAGCTAAGTGATTCATGACGAATGATATTTTTTTTACGATCTAATTTTATTTTAACATTGGACAGTTTATTGTGCCATAGACATGGGAGTAACTTTAAGCTGTAATTATTAGTTGTTAATTACTAGTTTCCATACGAATTGCCTCACGATTTAACCAGTTTGTACTATCTATAGAATAAATAAATATTGTTTTAAGGTTGAAGTCCGTTTTTACTCTGGAAACCTCTCTTTTTACTTACACACAACACTTCATATTTCAGATATCCTAATGCTCCGATGATGATCAGAAGTAAGAGGTGAGTAGGTGATGTAAATTTCGAAACGAACTAATGTTCATCTCATGCTATACCCTGTCTTGTCGGTGAGGAACGTTCATCCTTACCTAGTAGGTGGATCGGATCCTACAATGTATAATAACAAATACGATTTCCTTCAATGGATATAAACCGTTCTCATGTTCATTGTGCATACTAGAGAATCCCATCGATAACTTTTTGTTCCCCGTGTTTCTTATTAATAATATAAAAGTCAATGCAAGTATGTCACCACAACTTGATAATAAAGATGCTCGTTTCGTTGCTCGTCGTAGGTTGTATTGTGCTCCGATCTGTTCCGGATGCGCCGATTACTGACTCCACGTATTGTATCGACAGGCCGGAACAATCAACTACCATTGCGTATTTGTAAGTTCATATCCGACGGAAGGCCGACTGCGATTGATACTCGCAGAATCAGCGGCAACCTTACACTGGCACCGACAATTATAAGTACCAACATGCAAAATCTAGGGCTGCCAACCGAAGGAACACATGTTTTCATAAAACTTTTTTTTTGCACCTGAATTTTTACTTTGCACTGCGCAGAAAGGCCACACGAGAACTACATATTCATTCACACTTTACTTTGTTAATACAATGGTTACTGAATTTAAATAGTTTAAATGTATGTAGAAAAATAATTGAATATATGAACCATGTCGATTTAATCTGCAAAACAACCAACTCCACCCCTGATCAAAAAATCATTTTTATGCAATTATTTTCCTCTTTTATTGTTCTGTGGTACACTGAAAGCCAAAAATTCCCATCAATAAGTACTACGTATTGAAAACCTTAGATCGATTCTTCCAAAAACCTTAAATGTTTACCTGACACAAATGCTGATGGAACCAGAAATACAGGACGTCCGCATTGGCACGACCAGATAAACCAGATATTGGAGGATGGTTCTATTAGACGCCTCAATAATATGTGTGAATGAGACGAGAATTGTATGTCAGAACAGAGGCGTGTGGCGCTCTATCCTCTCTGCCTACCCCTACGGGAAATGACGTGATGGTAAGTTAGTTAAAAGGTCTATAATTAAACAGCTACAGCTTGGGTTTCAACTTTACTGTTTTACCTTTTCTGCCATTACTGTCTGCAATCTGGTGAGTTAGTTTCAATATTTTTTAAATAAAATGTTACTCCACGATTTAACTGGCAACCGATTAATGATATGTAATTAATATTGTTCAAAGATGTAATAAATAAATGTGAGAACCGTCACTTTGTAAATGTATGTGTGTGTGTCATGAAAGTGAGTAGATGAGTGGTGGGGGACGAGCCTTACAAGAGGCCGTTTCTGGGGAAAGAGCTCTCTTCCATCACAGCTTCTTCTGAATAACAAGTCTATTTATGAAGTGTATAATTTATATTTACTGTATAACGTATTGTAATAAACTTATAATTATTACTCGCACATGCGTATGTATTTTATATTACAAGGAATTGGGACCCCTTTAGACAGTAATAGAAATCTGGTGACAATTTTTATCACAATAAATAACTTAACGAAATTACTAAATAATTAATTTTGTGATACTATTTAATAGGTACGATTACATATAAAATTTAGATTTATAAAGTTGTCTATTTTGGTTGACGAATTGACTGACTAACCTGCGATGTGTTTTGATCTTGTTTATGCATATTTTTGTGTTCCTTTAAGCTGCGCAATTTGGCGCAAACAAAGTCACAATCGGCACATGCAAAAGCTTTCTCTGCAGCGTGTCTCCGCTTGTGAGTCTCCATATCACTTTCCTTAACGCATGTGTACTTACATTCATCACAAGCAATGCGTTTCACTTCAGTGTGAGTGCGTTTATGACTATTTAATCTGGTAGCTCTGATGCAAGCGTAGTCACATTCGGTACAAACGAATGGTTTCTCTCCAGTGTGGCTGAGTTTATGGAGTTTTAAGCTTTGCGCTCTAGTGCAAGTATACTCGCACTCGCTGCAGGCGAAGGGCCTTTCTCCGGTATGGCTCCTTTTATGGATCTTCAAGCCGTATGCTGTGCTGCAGGTGTAGCTGCACGCGTGGCAAGCGAACGGTTTCTCCCCGGTGTGGGTCAAGATGTGGATCTTCAGATTGCTCAAATTTGCGCACGTGTAATTACATCCGTAACAGGCGAACGGTTTCTCTCCGGTGTGACGTCTTTCGTGGATCTTCAGAATGCTCACCGTAGAGCAAGTATACGCACATTCGCTGCAAGCAAATGGTTTCTCATCAGCGTTGCGCCGTTTACGGGACTTTAAATTTTTAGCAGAGGATACTTTAATTTTATTCGTTTTACTGCAAAAATCACCAGCATCCTTATCTATCTTCACTTTAATGGTATTCTCAAAACATTCCTCTTTTACTTCCAAATGTTCTTCATTTATTTTAAAATATTCTTCTTTTATTTCAAAACGTTCTTCTTTTATTTTTAAACATTCCTTTTTTACATCTAGATTTGAAATTTCAATATCAAACGCTGGGATATCTTTATTTTGGTCGTCACCACTTTCAGCATTGTCGTCCGGTTCAGTCTTAATGGTAGTAACTTTCGTGTTCCCAAGATCCATGATTATTGTTAGTATACTTCTGTAAAAATAAGAATATATTTATTTAATTATGCCTGCAAAATATATATATATTGTTTAGTTTATTCTGAAAATAATAACATTGTGAATAATGTAATTTTCATAAAATAAACTCAAAAAACGGACTGAGGGCGTAGATTTTCACATTTGTGTAATGTTTATTTTATAAACTCGTACTTTAACACTACTTTAGAGTACGTTGAGTAATTGTTACTCAGGTAACAATTGATGAAGCATGAAATTTGATATTACTCCTCTTCTTATATTTGGAGATCTTGCTTTTCTTAGAAGATTGTTGACTGCCAGCTATTGTTACATTTTTGGGTAGTCTTATAATTACAAAATATGGGTACAAAGTGACCCCATTCAAATTTGGTTTGAGCATTAATTAAATTAAATGCGAACAGGATACACTCAATTTGTCGACATTTTATAAGAAACCGTAGTATTTTGAAGTCTCATTCGAAAGTTCCGAAAGTTATGGTCCAGTATTATATTATTAGCTTCAAAATGCGTACAACTAGAAGTGGGATGGAATTATTGGGATTGCTTAGAAATACATACAAGCACAAATATGATTGAATTTTAATATTTTACATTAATTTAATTAATAAATGACAAATAAAAATATTCAAATTCATTTAATCAAAACAGAACATAACTTAGAAAAATAAATATAAATATTGAAAATCAAAATCCCAAGTTGCAAAACGTTAATAATATGTAATAAAAATATTCCGGGTATAAACAATCCAATAAATAACATTATAATTAATTCTTAATAAAGAGGTAATTTATAGTCAACACCGGTGTTCAGAATGTCTTTCGGATAAAATCCGCCATTGGGCTAGTTTCAAAATGCCGGCCTAACAAAATGCTGCCCCTAACGAGTGTGGCACGCGGGCGGCCAATTTCTAGGAAAAGTTTTATAAAAATTGAAAACACCATCTTCACTTAAGTTACTGTGGCAGAAAAAAACAATTTTGCCCGCGGTGGCAGAAAGTCTAGCGCAAGCGCTGCTCGGAGGTCTATAACCGCAGTCACAACAGCGCGCGATACAGTCCACCGGGCCCCCTCCTGTCTTGCGGGTCTTCTTTATAGAATCCACGCTTGTATCTTGATCTCACTGTTAATTTATGTATAAGGACTTTGTGCGTGTTACGCCCCCGCCCATTGCAGTCTTAATGCTTTTACATTCTTCAAGGTATACCGTTACCAAAATTTTAGATTCTTCTCCGTTTTTCGATTAGGTCATCAAGCATCGTGCCGCAAATCTCGTGCAGAACATTTTAGAAGACCTTCAATCTATTTTCTAGCGCTGAAGTGAGAGACCAACGACATACCTGTATTATATAGTTAAATATTTAACCCTAGATTAGTATCGTTCAAAAATAAGACATGATTACTATCGATACGTAAAAAGGACGTGTCTGGGCGGTACTTGTCCATAAATAGGAAACACATTAAAATTAATTTGGAAACATGTTTCATATTGTTCCGTTTTCATTATAAATTAAATAAATTATTATTTTGTAGGTAAACACATATACTTTCATACTTATTCATTCATTCATATTATTTTAACTGTAGTATATTGTCACCAGTTTTTAGTTTACTCATACCTCCTTGGCCTATTCTCCCCAGTACACTTTGTTACTTAGGCTCGACTTGTTGTCCTTTTGGAAGACGAGGAGAGGAAGTGTTCTCACATGAATTCGTGTTGACTCACTATTTTGCACACACCGCTGTAATTTTGTTGTTTGTGAACGTAACATTGGGTGAACTTCCGGAACTGAACCAGAGTTAAGGTGTCCTTTGGTTACGTGAGTCCATCCTGATCTGCTTTCGAAGGTATCCTTCTCCTCCCCCCTCCATTCACCCAATCAATCATTCCTCATCATTCAATCCTTATTTCCTATATTAATATTTTTTTTAAATAATAATCGAAATACTTTTACAATACGATTACGACAATCTAGGCAAATATTCGTTTGGTGCATTTCACAGGTGACTTTTCAACACTTACAGTAAGTGGTCGTCATTTTTTTCTTTACAGATGCACGAAATCCGCATCAATTTAGGATTATTTAGCCTCGATTTGAGAGTGTATCAACGTGACTGACCTGTGGGGCGTTGCATCAACAGTCAGGAAGAGCACTGCTAGAGTGGGGAAGGCCTCAGAATTGGCTAGTGGGCGGAGCAAACGCATTTGTTTGAACGCGTTAAATTTACATACGGTACAAATCTAGAGTTAAATGTTGTGACGATTTTAATTAATTTCACTATTTATCAATAATAAAAAAAGTCGTACGACAAATAACAGTACCGCAATTAAACTTATTTATTTTTTATTTCGATCTCATGTAAAATCGACATTTTTCTATGGATATATGCTAAAGGTATCAAATATATAATATATAAGATGAATTACCTTAGCTAGTGACGTTCTGCCGTAATAATATATTGCACTAAAACTAGCAGTGAAATGTATATTACATACATATACAATACATTAAATAGTTAAGGAAAGTATATGGCAGAGTAGAGCCAGGATAGTAATGTTGGACGGTTAATTTTTCATATATATGGATGACAGATAAATAACTGTATACGAGTTTGTAACTTACACAAATGGAGAAGTCAAAACAACGAAACAAAACGAAAATTGGCCTCGAAAACAAAGTGACGTTTATACCATAGAAAACTACCATAGAGCTAAAAGTATCGTACGAGCGTAGTGGCGTAAAGGGGCGCACACACGGCGTTATATAAATAATAAAATTACACGACACGTGTATATATTAGACGTAACTCACTGCTAATTGTGGACGGCAAATAAATACACCTTCGTTATTAAAATCGGAATGTTTTGCTGAGAGAACATGACATGAGGACACCAGCTCATATTAAAATTATAAAAAGTGATGGGAATATTAACTGCTGATATTAAAATGTCAAAATTAAGGTAATTTTTATTAAACAAATACTCAGAACTCAGAAAGATATTTAAAATTTAATAAAAATGAATTGATAATTCTGGCGTCTGCTCTCAGATTACTCAAAGGTATTTGAGATTCCGTAAAAATAAAGTAGATGGCTCTTTCGATTAAATGTATTAATATCAAAAAGGTAACAACATATAGGTTCGAAAATTTGTCGCTGTAGCATAGTTGGATAATACACCTTACCCGGTTTGGAAAGAGATCCAGATTTTATATGTGTATATCTTTCTAATTAATATATTTAATTCATATTTAACATATTAGTTTTATTTCCGTAAGTAAAAACTTCAAATTGTAAAGAATGTAAAGTATATGTGACGAGTTATTATGCAATCCAGGTCGATGCTTCATTGTTTATGAAGAGGCCGTCATCCAACGTTGTAAAGATCACATTTTATACAAGTTTCACGATTACATTTAGTCAAGTCTTCAAGTCAGATGATCAGTTTAAAAAAAAACGTAGACATTGAAGGCACCCACCACTTACCCGAATCTGTTATAGGAATCATCCTCTCTATAACAGATTCGCACTTGCAAAAAATTATAAAGAACAAAATGTTTACAATTACCACTTCAATGTCGATATTTTTTAATAATACTGTAATACGCATTCGTTCGTAATCACTTAGAGTACGCTTCTCGAACATGGAACCCGTGGTAGATCACGTATATTGCGAGATTAGAACGAATACAAAATAGGTTTATACTACATCTGAATGTCAGATCTGATCTATCATTTGGCTCCTATTTATATACACAAAACTTCCACAATATGAAGACCCTAGACCTAATATTTCTCTTCAAACTACTGCAAGGCCACATTGATTGTCCCACCCGATTGGAATTAATATCTCTCCATGTGCCATCTAGATCAATCCGGCAATCCGCACCCTTCCACATTCCGAGAAGTAGAACATCATACATACAAAATTCATTCATTAACAAATGTATAACGCCCATAAAAACAGTCACTAAACTATTTGCACAAATTTTAAATACAATGAAATTAACACTATTTAAGAAACTGCAAATAAAAAGACTTTATTATATAGTGTAGACATACCATAAAGGTGAACTCTCTCCGAAGAAACAAGTATCAATATTATACAATAAAATTATTTTAAAAAAGACTTACCTGATGCGTAATTCAATAGAAAATCGTTGAACACATTTTGAAGAACCACAAATGAATAACACTCATAAAAACAGCACATGCACTAAACTATTTGCACAAATTATAAATATGATGAAATAAAAACTATTTAAGTAAACTGCAAATAAAAAACAATTCATAATATGGTGTAACAGAACAGTCTTATGCGTATAAAGCAATAGCATAAAAGTGAACTCTCTCCGAAGAATCTAGTATCAATATTATTCAATAAAATTATTACAGACATGACTTACCTGGTGCGTGATTCAAAAGAAATCGATGAACGCATTCCGAAGAATCACATATATATATAACATTGCAAATAAAAAACAAATTATAATATGGTGTAGACAGAACATTCTTATGCGTATAAAGCAATAGCATAAAAGTGAACTCTCTCCGAAGAATCTAGTATCAATATTATTCAATAAAATTATTACAGAGACTACTTTCTTGGTGCATAGATCAAAATAAAATCGATAAATGCATTCTGAAGAACCACACTCAAAAAAACAGCACATGCACTAAACTATTTGCATAAATTATAAATATGATGAAATAAACGCTATTTTAAAACTGTCAATAAAAAACAATTCATAATATGGTGTAGACAGAACATTCTTATGCGTTTAAAGCAATAGCATAAAAGTGAACTCTCTCCGAAGAATCTAGTATCAATATTATTATATAAAATTATTGCAGACACGACTTACCTGGTTTGTAATTCAATATAAAATCGATGAATGTATTCCGACGAACCACATATATATATATAACACTCATAAAACCAGCACATGCACTAAACTATTTGCATAAATTATAAATATGATGAAATAAACGCTATTTTAAAACTGTCAATAAAAAACAATTCATAATATGGTGTAGACAGAACATTCTTATGCGTATAAAGCTATAGCATAAAAGTGAACTCTCTCCGAAGAATCTAGTATCAATATTATTCAATAAAATTATTACAGACTTACCTGGTGCGTATTTCAATAGAAAATCGATGAACGCATTCTGAAGAATCACATATATATATAACATTTCAAAAAAAAAAAAATTATAATATGGTGTAGACAGAACATTCTTATGCGTTTTAAGCAATAGCATAAAAGTGAACTCTCTCCGAAAAATCTAGTATCAATATTATTATATAAAATTATTGCAGACACGACTTACCTGGTTTGTAATTCAATAGAAAATCGATGAACGCATTCTGAAGAATCACATATATATATAACATTTCAAAAAAAAAAAAATTATAATATGGTGTAGACAGAACATTCTTATGCGTTTAAAGCAATAGCATAAAAGTGAACTCTCTCCGAAGAATCTAGTATCAATATTATTATATAAAATTATTGCAGACACGACTTACCTGGTTTGTAATTCAATAGAAAATCGATGAATGTATTCCGACGAACCACATATATATATATATAACACTCATAAAACCAGCACATGCACTAAACTATTTGCATAAATTATAAATATGATGAAATAAACGCTATTTTAAAACTGTCAATAAAAAACAATTCATAATATGGTGTAGACAGAACATTCTTATGCGTATAAAGCTATAGCATAAAAGTGAACTCTCTCCGAAGAATCTAGTATCAATATTATTCAATAAAATTATTACAGACTTACCTGGTGCGTATTTCAATAGAAAATCGATGAACGCATTCTGAAGAATCACATATATATATAACATTTCAAAAAAAAAAAAATTATAATATGGTGTAGACAGAACATTCTTATGCGTTTAAAGCAATAGCATAAAAGTGAACTCTCTCCGAAGAACCGCGTATCAATAATATTCAATAAAATTATTACAGACACGTCTTACCTGGTGCGTATTTCAATAGAAAATCGATGAACACATTCCAAAGAACCACATATATATAACACTCAAATAAACAGCACATGCACCAAACTATTTGCACAAATTATAAATATGATATAATAAACACTATTTAAAAAACTGAAAATAAAAAACAATTCATAATATGGTGTAGACAGAACATTCTTATGCGTATAAAGCTATAGCATAAAAGTGAACTCTCTCCGAAGAACCGCGTATCAATAATATTCAATAAAATTATTACAGACACGTCTTACCTGGTGCGTATTTCAATAGAAAATCGATGAACACATTCCGAAGAACCACATATATATAACACTCAAATAAACAGCACATGCACCAAACTATTTGCACAAATTATAAATATGATAAAATAAACACTATTTAAAAAACTGAAAATAAAAAACAATTCATAATATGGTGTAGACAGAACATTCTTATGCGTATAAAGCTATAGCATAAAAGTGAACTCTCTCCGAAGAACCGCGTATCAATAATATTCAATAAAATTATTACAGACACGTCTTACCTGGTGCGTATTTCAATAGAAAATCGATGAACACATTCCGAAGAACCACATATATATAACACTCAAATAAACAGCACATGCACCAAACTATTTGCACAAATTATAAATATGATAAAATAAACACTATTTAAAAAACTGAAAATAAAAAACAATTCATAATATGGTGTAGACAGAACATTCTTATGCGTATAAAGCTATAGCATAAAAGTGAACTCTCTCCGAAGAACCGCGTATCAATAATATTCAATAAAATTATTACAGACACGTCTTACCTGGTGCGTATTTAAATAGAAAATCGATGAACACATTCCGAAGAACCACATATATATAACACTCATAAAAACACCACATGCACTAAACTATTTGCACAAACTATAAAAATGATGAAATAAACACAATTTAAAAACTGCAAATAAAACACAATTCAGAATATGGTGTAGACAGAACATTCTTATGCGTATAAAGCAATAGCATAAAAGTGAACTCTCTCCGAAGAATCTAGTATCAATATTATTCAATAAAATTATTACAGAGATTACTTTCTTGGTGCATAGATCAAAATAAAATCGATAAATGCATTCTGAAGAACCACACTCAAAAAAACAGCACATGCACTAAACTATTTGCATAAATTATAAATATGATGAAATAAACGCTATTTTAAAACTGTCAATAAAAAACAATTCATAATATGGTGTAGACAGAACATTCTTATGCGTATAAAGCAATAGCATAAAAGTGAACTCTCTCCGAAGAATCTAGTATTAATATTATTCAATAAAATTATTAAAGACACGACTTACCTGGTACGTGATTCAAAAGAAATCGATGAACGCATTCCGAAGAATCACATATATATATAACATTGCAAATAAAAAACAAATTATAATGTGGTGTAGACAGAACATTCTTATGCGTTTAAAGCAATAGCATAAAAGTGAACTCTCTCCGAAGAATCTAGTATCAATATTATTATATAAAATTATTGCAGACACGACTTACCTGGTTTGTAATTCAATATAAAATCGATGAATGTATTCCGACGAACCACATATATATATATAACACTCATAAAACCAACACATGCACTAAACTATTTGCATAAATTATAAATATGATGAAATAAACGCTATTTTAAAACTGTCAATAAAAAGCAATTCATAATATGGTGTAGACAGAACATTCTTATGCGTATAAAGCTATAGCATAAAAGTGAACTCTCTCCGAAGAACCGCGTATCAATAATATTCAATAAAATTATTACAGACACGTATTACCTGGTGCGTATTTCAATAGAAAATCGATGAACACATTCCGAAGAACTACATATATATAACACTCAAATAAACAGCACATGCACCAAACTATTTGCACAAATTATAAATATGATATAATAAACACTATTTAAAAACTGCAAATAAAAAACCAATCATATTATGGTGTAGACAGAACATTCTTATGCGTATAAAGCTATAGTATAAAAGTGAACTCTCTCCGAAGAACCGCGTATCAATAATATTCAATAAAATTATTACAGACACGTCTTACCTGGTGCGTATTTCAATAGAAAATCGATAAACACATTCCGAAGAACTACATATATATAACACTCAAATAAACAGCACATGCACCAAACTATTTGCACAAATTATAAATATGATAAAATAAACACTATTTAAAAAACTGAAAATAAAAAACAATTCATAATATGGTGTAGACAGAACATTCTTATGCGTATAAAGCTACAGCATAAAAGTGAACTCTCTCCGAAGAACGGCGTATCAATAATATTCAATAAAATTATTACAGACACGTCTTACCTGGTGCGTATTTCAATAGAAAATCGATGAACGCATTCTGAAGAATCACATATATATATAACATTTCAAAAAAAAAAAAATTATAATATGGTGTAGACAGAACATTCTTATGCGTATAAAGCTATAGCATAAAAGTGAACTCTCTCCGAAGAACCGCGTATCAATAATATTCAATAAAATTATTACAGACACGTCTTACCTGGTGCGTATTTCAATAGAAAATCGATGAACACATTCCGAAGAACTACATATATATAACACTCAAATAAACAGCACATGCACCAAACTATTTGCACAAATTATAAATATGATATAATAAACACTATTTAAAAACTGCAAATAAAAAACCAATCATATGATGGTGTAGACAGAACATTTTTATGCTTGTAAAGCAATAGCATAAAAGTGAACTGTCTACGAAAAATCTAGTATCAATATTATTCAATAAAATTATTAGACACGACTTACCTGGTTTGTAATTCAATAGAAATTCGATGAACGCATTCCGAAGAACTACATATATATAACACTCAAAAAAACAGCACATGCACCAAACTATTTGCACAAATTATAAACATGATAAAATAAACACTATTTAAAAAACTGAAAATAAAAAACAATTCATAATATGGTGTAGACAGAACATTCTTATGCGTATAAAGCTATAGCATAAAAGTGAACTCTCTCCGAAGAACCGCGTATCAATATTATTATATAAAATTATTGCAGATACGACTTACCTGGTTTGTAATTCAATAGAAAATCGATGAATGTATTCCGACGAACCACATATATATATATATAACACTCATAAAAACACCACATGCACTAAACTATTTGCACAAACTATAAAAATGATGAAATAAACACTATTTAAAAACTGCAAATAAAAAACAATTCATTAAATGGTGTAGACAGAACATTCTTATGCGTATAAAGCAATAGCATAAAAGTGAACTCTCTCCGAAGAATCTAGTATCAATATTATTCAATAAAATTATTACAGACTCGACTTACCTGGTGCGTATTTCAATAGAAAATCGATGAACACATTCCAAAGAACCACATATATATAACACTCATAAAAACACCACATGCACTAAACTATTTGCACAAATTATAAATATGACGAAATAAACACTATTTAAAAAACTGCAAATAAAAACAATTCATTATATGGTGTAGACAGAACATTCTTATGCGTATAAAGCAATAGCATAAAAGTGAACTCTCTCGGAAGAATCTAGATTTAATATTATTTAATAAAATTATTACAGACACGACTTACCTGGTTTGTAATTCAAAAGAAAATCGATGAACGCATTCCGAAGAACCATATAAAAAACTCATAAAAACACCACATGCACTAAACTCTTCACAAATTATAAATATGATGAAATAAACACTATTTATAAAACTGCAAATAAAAAACAATTCATAATATGGTGTAGACAGAACATTCTCGTGCGTATAAAGCAATAGCATAAAAGTAAACTGTCTCCGAAGAACCGCGTATCAATATTATTAAAAAAAATTATTACTACGAACGCACGAGCGGCCGCATTTATTATTGTCACATTTCACACCAACCGTACCTTGCGCTTTTGATAATAAAAACTAGAAGAACCGCAAATACAATTGATGTTGTAGGTTGGACTCGTCAAAGAACTGCAAATTAATTTCGTAAAAATAGTAAAAACAGGACACCTTTATGCGTATAACAAAATCTCATCAAATTTGTACGTATTTAAGTAATAAAGCTATGAACAGATTCTGCAGAATCACAGAAAAGAATTCACTTCACAATATTTTGATAATATGTAATAGCATACGAGCGAACACTCTCCGAAGAACAATTCAATAATATTATATAGACACGACTTACCTGGGGTACTCTGTCCAGGAAACAAGAACTGTAGAAAAGGTGTGGGTTGCCGGTTCAGTCTTGTAGTTCGGATGCGGCGTGCAGGGATCCAAAGTCGTCGTCCAGTATAACAGCCAAAAGTCCAGGTTCAGTCCGAAGTGGTAGCGAGGTGGTGAGAAAGTAGCAACACAGAACTTCACTCAAGGAGTGCAGCGGCGATAATGCTTTCTGAGTCCGCTAGCGCGTTATATATTCAACAGGAACCCGCGGTGAGCGTGCGAGGCCCCCCGTTTCCTGCCGAGCCAACAGGAGGGGGCGTACGTACCACGCCCCGCCTCGATGCAGCCCCAGCTGGCCTGAAACCGTAGCCCGAGCGGGCGCGGCCTGGCGCCGGCAGGCCCCCCCTCCACGCGGCGGCAGCTTTCCAGTGGTGCGGAGTGCAATCCATGCGCACGAGAAAGATCGTGGCAAAAATCCCTTTTCAGGGCAGCAACTGTGTCTGTGTCGCACATAGTGCATATTTTATTTCATTATTCATATTCATCAAAAATATTCCAATAGAACAATATAAACACGACTTACCTGGTGCCTATTTTAATAATGAAGGAATGAACTCGAAGTATTCTGCAGTACCGCAAATCAATAATAATAATAACACTTATAAATAGCAGGTTTTACAATCTTCTAGAGGAACAGCAAATCATATCAAGGATCAAAAAATATTCTTCCAGAAACCGCTAGTCTCAAATTAATACTGCCGCGAATTACTCTATACGTATTTATAATGAGAGACGGGACAGCAAAACCAAATTATAAATATCATATTAAATTAGACACGATATTACAAATCAGAAACCCTCCGTGTGACCGTGACTTACTAAAGAAATATTCATCATAAAAACGAATTACCTCAAGGCAGATATTGGTCAAAACAGGATTATTACAATATTTGAAATTCCCACAAAACCGTGTCGGCCATCCTGCTAATTCCGTTATCAGTATTAAAGTCAAAATATTATTTACTATTTGGAGACACGAGTATACATTGTAAATGAACTGTTTACCGTTAATAATTCAATTTAACCTGAAATAATTAAAAATTTCAAGTTTAACGCTATTCCAGGAACTGCAAATCGACTAACTTAATAATAGATATCGGATTACTTCAAATTACAAGGGGATTTACAATATTTTAAATTCCCACAAAGCCGTGTTAGCTATTTTGGTATTCCTGTCATTAGTGAACACTGAACTTATTTGGAAACACATTAAAAACCTATTAAGAAAAACGTCCTGTTTATCGTAGTATTTCCAATTATTCTGAAATAGTTTACTACTTATTTAGTCAAAAATACCAGGTTTCAAATCATATCAAGGATCAAAAAGTATTTTTTTAATATTTAACTTTCTTCAGTTAACCATAGGATAATCATAATTATAAGAAATAGCCCGTCAGAGACTTTAGTTAAGAAGAAACCATTTCAAAAAGTCATTTCCATAAGTGAAAATAATCATTTTTAATTTTAAAAACATAGATAATGTAGAGGACTATAAACAGTCGACGTGTAAAGCGCCCTTGGGGTAAAGGTTTTTACGAAAATGGCGCTACACAAATTAACCGTCATTATTATTATAATAGATATTAAAAAGAAGTTTTTCTGTTAAATGATACACTACACTACTGTAATATGTAAGTCAATTTAATAAATTTGATCCAGTCTTTTCAAAAAGATATTTAGGGTTTATTTTAAGAGATTCATAAGGTAAAAAATACAATAAGTTAACTAAGGAACAATAATATAGGATTTTTTTAAAAATTAATATTAAAAATATAATACAATTTAAATAATCAGTGGATATATATATATATATATATATATATATATATATATTTTAACATCTGTTTCTTCTCAATGAGAGTAAGACTGGCGTATAGAGAAGGAGTATATTCGAGTTAATTAATGTTTCAGTTAGTCTGTGTACATATTTTTTTACTTCAGTTACAAATTTACGATAGTCCATAGTTTTTCTAATTGTGATGGGGAGATTGTTAACAAATTTGATGCCTTGATAAATATATCGCGGTATATTTTAGTTTTGGGAAATCAATTTGATCCCTATAGCTATATCATTCAATATGGCCGATGCCCCGTCCACAAATTTAATTAACATCTGTAGGTATATGTCTGTATATTTCGTTCGGCGTCAAGCTGATTATCAGTTCGTAAATAAATTAATATGATCATTTCTCATTATTAAGTAGAACACATTCTTATTGTGAAGTTGCAATTATTCAGAACAGACGCTCTGTGTAATTTTAAATATTGTTTAGAAAGATATACATATAAAATCAATTTCACACACGTTCTCCGGATTGGAAAGAGGTCCAGGTTCGAATCCCGGTGGCGCAAAAACAATATTTTTCGATAAAATTGATTTTTATGTGTATATTTATAATGAATACATTTAATTAGTATTTAAAACATCGCAGACGTGCGTTTTGAATAATTATAACTTTACAATAAGAATGTGTTCTCTTTAATCATTTAATTGGTAGGCCTGATATAAAATTTTGAATATGTGTGTTCTTTTTGTGTGGATTTAAAAACAGAAAACGAACTGCTTCTGGAAGAGAGTTTTTGCGATTCGGACGGACTTTTACGGCGTTTAGTATTATATATTTTCGGATTATCGCTTATGAGGTTTTCGGCGGCTGACCAGCAGATTTAAGGACCATCAGACTACAAGGAGAGCGACGTCGGCGTCTACCAGCGCAGGTTCACAAAGGTTTGTGTAATTAGAATTTGCGTAGATTGAATCACCGTATTCAACATTTCCTACAGAAAATCCAGAACTAGCTATCGAAGTATTTACGGCAACAATTAGTATTTAAAAATATCACAGACATATATTTATATATGTGTATATATATACATAGTTTTCTTATAATCTTGAAGCCCAGATTAGGAAGACAAATCTCGATTGAGACAAATTAACAAAATGTTAATAATCAATGATTTTATAAATCTGCAGGAAAAAATTTACAGGACATGTTATCAAATTTTGAAGTTTTAAAATACTTTGTTTTAGTGAAAAAATACGTTTTTAAATAATATATTGTATTTACTCACATACTTTGAGGTTTCAGCTACCATTTAAAAGCAAGTTTTATATCAGAAAGGCGATAATTTCTTACTAAATATCGATCTTAAAAATGTGCATTTTTAATTTTCTTTATTAGTTTCAGATTGCCGATCGACAGCGGTTCGTATTTTAATAACAACGAGAGAACACTTCGAGGAACCACACAAAATGGGAAATATTGACACGACTAACCTTATTACTTACTTACCAAAAATAAAAGATGATCCAAATCGTGCAGGTGCAAGAGTTGGACTTCTTGTTTGTTGTCTAGGAGACGATATGACATTATCGATAGTGAACACTTGTGGCTTGGTGAATTTTAACATCCACAGAGCGGCCGAGTATCCGTAGGTTGCATGACATATTCTATAAATTATCTTCACGACGCCGACGTACCATTCGGAATTAAGAATGTATGTGTTAAGGAGAACACATTGTTGCAGAAGTAACATCACAGTATCGCGTTGCCTTTTCCGATGATATTTTTAATTGTACGGATCTGTGGGGGGTTTTGGGTGATATTTGTGTGCTGTGGGTCGATGAAGATCTAGAAGAGTTCCACTGCCGCGGTTAGTTGGCTCGAGAGATCCTGTAGTCAGCTGAGCCTCATCTGATTGATGCTACTATATGTAAATACTGACGTGAAGGAGGGAATAATCTCTTTTGTCTTATCATACCAGAGCACTCAGTTCAACTGGATTTTTTTGTATCTCAAATTATTTAGAAATATTTAATAAAACATTAGCTAGAAGGAAAACAGCGTGTAATTCAAATTTTTACAAACAGCCGGGTCAAATCTGACCCACCACCGCAAAGTGTGTGTTAAAAAAAAAAGTTGATTTTAATACAACTATAATGCATGGGTTAATATATATGTATATATAGATGTGTACCACCAAATCAGAAAGATCTAGAATTATGGGAGCGGCTACTCTACGATTAAACAAAGTAAGATCAAAATCTATAATTGTACAATGTGAAATAAGAAGCTTAATTTAAATGTTAGAAAATTGAACAGATTAGAACTAGTGAATAAGAAAGATGTCGGAATACATCGTTTTTAATTTATTTTGAAAACCTTTAAGTCATTTTAGAACCTCTTTTTTTACACATTTAGGTGCTGCTTATTTAATTGATTTTGAGAGTTGGTTGTACAGTCTAGGAGCAATGTACCATGAGTGTCTCTGTCCTATTCCTAAATTAGACATTTAAAAAGCAACACGTTCATTCGTTTTATTCCGCGTCTGATAGTTGTGACGGTTTTTTATACAGTCCACTTTAACCCTTCCCTAGCCATGCAGTAACACAGGTCTACCGAGCCAATTAAATCGTGTTTCTATAAATTTGCACAATGTAAAACTTACACATTACTTAGTCTTAAAAAAAAAACATTTTCACTTAGAAATGAGTAGTGGAAAAACAATTATGTAAAGCGAATAATAATAAAAATAATCATTTTTGAATTCAATGCTTTATAAAATTGTTGCGTTGCGCTATCTACGTTAAAAATACCACTTGTACTACTTGGAAAAGATCACACATCAATTTTAATGATGAGAGAGCAGCTCAAAAAATTATATTTAAATTTATCCTCAAATCCCCAATCACAACGAGCACTGACGAAGTTTTTGATAAATTCAATGTCTTTGATATTAGACAAATGTACGCTAATACTACTCTCAAATACATATATAAATACAAACAGACACATTTTAAAACAACCCAAAACATAATTTCCACACGGACAAATACAAATAGCCTACAGACCCCGAGAGCGCATACTGCATTCGGTCAAAGGAACTACAGATATTTTGGACCTCAACTGTTTAATAGAATGCTAAAAGACTTAAATGAACATGAAACTATATATTAAAGCTTGGATTCGTAATATGGGTAGAGCCAGTATCGGTGCACTCACCCAAACATATTGACTCGTACCTATATTAATTATTGCTCCAAAAATTGAGTCCATTTTAAAATAGTTCTTCATATACACCTTTTATATAGTAATAAATGTAATTCTATCTACTTGTAATTCTAATTAATTAAACTATGCCCGTCTCGACACAGAACTTCTCTAGTGAGACGGGCACAGTCCAAACAATTTTTTTATATATATTATATAGTTACTAATAAATAAATAAATAAATATAGATTAAGATCATGTTAGATGAGTCTTTTGACGAATGCGTTATAAGAATAACGTTTGAGAAAAAAATAATCGTATTTAATTATTATATTTATTATTTCTTATTATATTTATAGTAACTGTGACATTAACTATTTTAAAGCCATTTAAAGGCATTTTATTCCCATTTAAAGTGTTAAAAAAAAAACTTAAATTTCTTGCAGTAACACGAGTTGACAGCGTGGCTGAGTAGGGTATATTTAGCATGGTATGAGAAATGTTAAAAAAGTGAAATAAAACAGATAGATAATTTTAAAACATGAAAATCTTTAAAAACAAACTTTTATGGTTACATACATTATTTCCTGAGTTATATTTTATTATTTTAAAAATATTATTCATATTTTTAAGTGTGCTAACTCAAAACCGATTAAAATGTACAGATTAATGTGATTTTAATGACGGGAAACTAAGTGATTACAATATACGTAGATTGTTACTGAGAATTTTATATTTGAAGTATTTCAAATTAACGTGTAGATAGAAATTAAAATTGATATTCTCAAAATTGTCACCCAAGTGTTTTTTCCCAATTATATTTATTATTTACTCAGAAATTCGATTCCTTGTGTATTGAACAAGTCAGAAGACTTGTCGACTTAATAGATGGAGGTCCGACTAAAACGTGTAGTTTAAGTGTTTGTAAAAAAATATTTATTTCTCGTAAGTATATCCCGTAGTAAACTGATTTTACCCTCCGATATCCGATAGTAAAAACGAGAATCGATAGTTAAATACGGCGGACTTTTCACGACTGTTCCAAAAGTCATCTGACACATTGATACTCGTTCAATGTCCCGCTATTTTAGTGATGAGAGTTCGTTCAATTATGATCTCGTTGTTTAAATATACATTAGCACGTAATTCGAAAAAATTACACCACCAAAGTGACAGACGGCGAAAAAAAATCCATAGATATTGTATAAAATAAGGCATATTTCGTGATTATTTATCGCGCCTATAGACATCTCCATCTATACTTTGACAATAGTAAATTGGATATTCGAACAACCCGTAAACGATTTTAACCGCGGGCGTTAGTAAAATTACTAAAGTGTGAAATTACCATGGTAAAAAGTTACTACTGATCACACATCCGGCACTAAATATAAATATATTATTAAGGAAAACACATTCTTATTGTGAAGTTGTAATTATTCAGAACAGACGCTCTGTCATATTTTTTTGTGTATTAATTATAAGTTTTGCGTCCCGGTGACGCAAAAACAATATTTTTCGACAAAATTGATTTTATATGTATATATTTATAATTAATACATTAAATTAGTATTTATAAATATTTTACTTACAATATTGGAAACTTGGTGTTGCATACATGAAAGATACATATTAATGTGATTTTAATGATGGGAAACTATTAAATTTGGAATATTAGATATATAACATAGATTGTTACCGAAAATTTTAAATTAATAGCATTTAGGTCAATATTAAAATTGACATTCTCTTAATTGTCACAGGAGTGTGTTTTTCCCAATATTAATTATTATTTACTCAGAAATTCGATTTCTTGTGTACTGAACAAGTTAGGGGATTTAGTAGACAGTAGAGGTCCGACGGAAACTAATGGCATTTCTGGGATATTTAGATAGGTTAATGTTGAATGTTCCGTTATTTAATTAATTAACTTTGTTTTTAACCCTTCCCTAGGGACGCAGTAACACAGGTCTACCGTACCAATTAAATTGTGTTTCTATAATTATACAACTTACATTTTATCTAGTCCTAAAAAAATCATTTGCGCTTAGAAATGACTAGTACAAAACCAATTATGAATAGCTAATTATAATAAAAATAATAATTTTTGAATTCTATGCTATATATAATTGATGCGTTGCATGCTATCTGCATTTAAAAATAGCTCTTTTACCACGTAAAAAAAATTACATATTAATTTATATGAAAATCATGTTACTTACTTACCATCACGCCGTTTCCCCGTGGGGGTAGGCAGAGAGGATAGAGCGCCACACTCTTCTGTCCTGACATACAATTCTCGCCTCATCCACATTCATACATCTTGTCATACAAGCTCGCCGATTGTTGAGACTTCTAACAGAACCATCCTCCATTATCTGGTTTACCTGGTCGTGCCAAGTCTTCCGCGGACGTCCTCTATTTCTGGTTCCATCAACACTTGCGTCATATATCTTTCTTACCATTCTCTCCTCATTCATCCTTTCCATATGACCAAACCAACTAAGTGATCCTTTCTTAATCTTACTCACTATACTAACATCAGCTTTACATTCTTTTCTTATTTCTTCATTTTTTACTCTGTCATAAATAGATTTGCCACAAATACGCCTAAGTGATCTCATTTCCACTGCATTCAGTCTACTTTCGTTCCTTTTCTGCCAGCTCCAGGCCTCACTTCCATACATCAGTGTCGGTACCAGGATTCCATTGTGCACCGGTAGTCTTGCCTCGGTTGACATATTCCTGTTAGATATAATTCCATTCAAAGCACCGTTTACTTTATTTCCTGCAGTCACCCTCCTTTCGATATCATTCTCAACCTTTCCGTTTCTATCAAACATACTTCATGTTAGATGAGTCTTTTGACGAATGCGTTATAAGAATAACGTATAAATATAAAATGATCGTATTATATTTATTATTTCTTATTATATTTATAGTAACTATGACATTAACTACTTTAAAGTCATTTAAACTTGTAAAAGCATTTTATTTCCTATTTAAAGTGCTCACAATTTTTTGCAGTAACACGAGTTGACAGCGTGGCGGCGCAGGGTATTTTTAGCACGGTACGGTAAAGGTTGATGTGCACCCTCTTTTTATTTCTTATTTATGTATTTGTTAGTATTTGGGAATATTAATTATATGGTTCTTAACATGAATTAAATTGGTGTACCTTCTGTTTTGTTTGCAATAACAATTTGGTTTATCATATCACACCGTCCTTATTCGAAAGCCGTCTACTTTGTTTTTACGGAATCTCAATTACGTTTGAGTAAACCGATAGCAAACGCCAGAATAATAGAACTATATATGTATTCATTTAAAAAAGTGTAACATATAGGTTCGGTCGTCAAAGATAATGCATCTTCCCCGGTTTGGAAAGAGATCCAGGTTCGAATCCCGGTGACGCAACAGCAATATTTTTCGATAAAAGTGATTTAATATGTATATCTTTGTAATGGTGATATTATTGGATATATCATATACCTATATCCAAGAATGCTACTAGTTTACGACGGACCCCTACTGTCTACTAAATCCCCTAACTTGATCAGTACACAAGAAATCGATTTTCTGAGTAAATTATAATTAATATTGAAAAAAATCATTGATTTACATGCTATTAATTTGAAATTCTCGGTAACAATCTATGTTATCTTGCAATTTTAATAGTTTCCCGTCATTAAAATTACATTAATATGTATCTTTCATGTATGCAACACCAAGTTTCCAATATTGTAAGTAAAATATTTATATTTAGTGCCGGATGTGTGATCAGTAGTAACTTTTTACCATTGTAACTTCACACTTTAGTAATTTTACTAACGCCCGTGGTTAAAATCGTTTATCGGGGTTGTTCGAATATCCAATTTACTATTGTCAAAGTATAGATGGAGATGTCTATAGGCGCGATAAATAATCACGAAATATGCCTTATTTTATGCAATATCTATGGATTTTTTTCGCCGTCTGTCACTTTGGTGGTGTAATTTTTTCGAATTACGTGCTAATGTATATTTAAACAACGAGATCATAATTGAACGAACTCTCATCACTAAAATAGCGGAACATTGAACGAGTATCAATGTGTCAGATGACTTTTGGAACAACTGTGAAAAGTCCACCATATTTAATTCTCGTTTTTATTATCGGATATTGGAGGGTAAAATCAGTTTACTACGGGATATACTTTCGAGAAATAAATATTTTTTTACAAACAATCAAACTACACATTTTAGCAAAAAAATTACCTTTTTTTATTAACCCTTCCCAAACCATGCAGTGACACAGGTCTACCGTCATAATTGAACCTGTAATATTTCGGTAAATACATGCAACATTAAATTCATATTTTAGATAATCCTAAAAAAAATATTAACGCTCAGGAATGACTCAATTATGAAAAGGGAATCGTACTAAAATAATTATTTTTTCCATTCAATCCGTTGTAAAATTAATACGTTGATAAAAATATCATTTGTGATATGAAAGACAGAGATCACACACTATTTTCACAGTGAAAAGAACAGCAAACATACAAATATAATTGTCTCTTTCTCACTAATTAAATGAAGAGAGATAAGAAGAAAGGACACATTTTATAGAATCTAATGAATGCTCTAAATTATATTAATCATTTTTTCAAAATTGAATGCTCAATTTGGAGTAAATTTGTGCCATTAAAGTTATCCAAGCTAATAAAACTATTTTTTCTCACTGTTATTTACGGTAACACGAGTTGACAGCATGGCTGTGTTCGGGTATTTTACATCACGGTATAGTAAAGGTTAAAAAGTAAACAGTTACTCCTGACCACCCAGCCGATCCACAGAGTAAACCTGTCTTCACCAAATCCATTGATCTAATCGGCGATCCTCCCTTGATTGAAAACCATTATTACAATTACGATAATATTGTAAAAACTAAACAATGCATTATTTATTAATTAATTAATTTATTTATATATATTTTGACATCCATATTTTTGTACTAACAGAGGTGGATACATAATAAACATACATAATACATAGTTTATTGTGTGGGGTGGAGTAGACTTCACCTCTGATATACACAGCGTTGTCCTGGCTACTTTGCTAGACTAAAGTCTGTGTTAAAGTGGTCAGTTTTTTTTTTTCGTGCTGTTGTGGTGTTATTTGGAATAAAAAGATAAATCAAATATGAATAAAAAAGTAAGAATAAAATAAAAAATATGTGGAGTGGGAGTGTTTTGGTGATCATTTTGGACGTACACAACAACGTATTTGTATGCGGATTCATGAACAGCGTGCGGTGGATTCATCAAAGTCCCCTGTCGTTGGGTTTCAATTTGGATGATCTTCAGGATAAGCCGGTGTGTAAGATTACACAAATACGGACCAAATAAATGATCCAATTGGGTAGAGATCAATCAGAACCATCCCTGTCCAACATTCCAACATAATACAATACGTACTCCATTCGAATCTTTATCTTTCTTGAATTAAATTACACCACAGCATCACGAAAAGAACTAGCTACTTTAACACAGATGACAGTCTAGTAATGTAGCCAGGACAATGCTGCATATATCAGAGGTGGAGTATACTCCATCCCACACAATAAACTACGAGCATATACTTAATTGCAATATACTTGTAGCTTATGTTTATCATGTTATAATATATGTATGCCAATAAAGTCTTGTAAATAAATATATCGAGAACACATAGCATCTGACCATTCTATTTCGTAATATAAGGTTGAGATGATGACGCGCCGATATAGCTTTGCTTCTTCTCTTATTTTGTTCCTGAATATTTACTATAAGTTTGTAGAACTCCAGAATCACAAATGTGAAAATAAAACACTGATTTTTTTATTCTACTCGCTTAATTTATTTGAAAGGCGTTTCGCACTGCAAGGGTATTATCAATATAATAGTTTTATCTCAATAATTTGTATTTATAACTATAATAGGGGACACCTATTCAATGCAAATGACAGCTGTACTAACTACTTTTATAATTTTTTTACACTCTATCCCGAAGAGTTATTTTGAGAGTTATTTACTCTCTTTTCGATTCGTCATAATTACATATTTTTTTATTTTATTACGTTCAGTTATTAACATCTTAATATCACTATAGGTTGGCTCCGGTATCATCGCACCAGAGCCATACCTGTACGATTTGACGTGAGACTCGTTATCACATTCAATTCGAAGGGCAGTCTGAGAGAACCTATGAAAATTATGCACCCCGAAAAGGGAACGGTAGACATCACATTTATGTGTCGCAGTCGTAGAATTCGGTCACAGCCCTGCAGAAGTTCACCCTGTCCAGGTCACGAGAGGTGCGAGGGAGAGCCAGTAAAATGCTACGTTATCCTCTCTAGTCACTGCTCTTCACAGTATCGTCCATCCCAGCAACCTCCAGCGGGAGGCCTACACCCTAATAAATCTTGGAAATGTCTGAGATTCCTTTAATTTCTTAATAGGTCATCGTTCAGAGGTATCCGATGACCTATTCCTTCCAATGGTCTCACGCACATCATTCTTGATTACACAATCTCAAAGGATGTCCTCCGGCGTCTGCCTCATTTGAGCATAAAAAGAGATGTGAAGCTAAAATACCGGCTTCCTGGGCGGCTACCCGCGCATATTATTGTTAATATCTGGGCGGTACCGGCGAGATCATGTGGCTGGTGAGAGCTCATGGTTTGCACCCAGGTATTTGCTGTTATTGGTTGTGGAGACGACACACCATCACAAAAGCAACCTTGATTACGATCTGAGGGAATCCAAGCCGAGGGTCTCCCTTAGACATTGTTTATGTAAATGCCTTCTATAGCTGGTTATTAGGTTTTTGATTAACAAGAAGCATACATATGATATATGAACTGCACTAACCTTTTTTTCGTGTCTTTCTGGTCCGATGTTGTTGTTCTTTTAGCTGGGTTGTCTTCTTTAGATTTCAAACGACCGGACCGCGCTCTGGTGATTTATTTGGACAGCTGGACTGGTCCAAGCACGGGATGTAAACACAATGACGCCTGTCGTTTATCATCTTCTTAGCTTTCCGGAAAAAGGGCGGCAGTACTCACACACACACAGATGTATATTATTATAAATCAAGAAACCTAGTGGTACCAATCGAAGTACAAGGCGTGTAAACATATATATTGATACTTTTCACTCGGTTCAATTAATTAACGTCTGCTATTCCCCTAAGGTAACTCATTTCGGCAGCCTGGATTCTTTATGTTACAATCTCTGTTATGATCCCTATTTAGTGGCTTTATATCAAAGTGGACCTATACACAGCTTTAAAAACAGTCACCACAAATGTGACTGACGCAAGTCGCCGATCATAATGGTGAAATCGGTGAATCCTTCGATAGCGGACCAGGACAATTCGACTCACTTGATGATGATGCCGTCACCGGCTTATCCTGAAGTTCACAACAAAAACAAAACTGCCACGGCAAAACTAGCTAGAGGGTTTGGAGGGAGTAGATCGAGGTTCCGTCAGTCCGTGGCAGGAATTGAAGATGTTTAGGGCCTTTGTTCGAATGTAGGTCTCCAGATGGGGAGGGAGGGCCTCCGGAGAACTACTGCTGCTGAGTAGTTTCATCATTATTATTTTGTTTTTTTTCTACCTTTGCCCAAATATGATCTGCGATACTGTTCTCGTGGGTTATATCTGCCGGCAGTGGTGCATGGAGGGTGAGTCTCTTATATGTTTTCTTATGCGCCGTCTCGCTTCCCGGATGGGAGTACTTCTTCACTTCCCCTCTGCTCCCCGGCCTTGTTAATTGTATTATTTTATATTATGCATTGTAAATATTATTTATTTATTTACTAATAAATCGCGCCAATCGGGCAAATCTTGTTTTGGCAGCTGTGCGGTATCAATATGCGGGGCGCTATCGAACAGCTGTCATTAGTGGCATTAAAAATGCCAAGTAGGAGCTTTGAGCTTATTCCACCAGTCCTGGGTAAGCGGTGGGTTCGCCCTCATTGGTATATGAACTAGTGATCCAATATTACTTTCAATATGCGAAATCTTACCGTTTGACAAAAAAGTAACATATAATATAATTTTAGAAGAGATGATAAACAATGTAAATATGACTATTGACCCTCGCCACAGCTATTCCAGCAGATCCTCGGGATGAACAATGTATACGATGAGAAAATGTATTGTGCTACGAATAATTAATAAAATCAGTGAATTATTAAACATCGTGGAAAATAAAGAGACGTAAATAAACACATTCTTATCAAATTATTTGATTGTATTATTTTTTTTTTTAAATTTGATGTTGATAAAATTTTTGTTTACTACGTTAACCTTTACCATACCATGGTATAAAATACCTAAACACAGCCACGCTGTTAACTACATGTTACCGTAAATAACAGTTAGAAAAAAATGTTTTTATTAGCTTAAATGGCTTTAGTGTCACGAATTTACTCTAAATATTGATCATTCAATTTTGAAAAAATGATAAATTACATAATTTAATGCATTCATTAGTCCTATACAATGTGTCCTTCCTTCTTATCTGTCTTCATTTGATTAGTGAGAAAGAGACAATTATATTTGTGTCTGTTGTTTTTTTTCACTGTGAAAATGGTGTGTGATCTCTGTCTTTTATATCACAAATTGTATTTTTACCAACGTATTCATTTTTCTTCTCTTTTCATTCTTTTTTTATAATTGGTTTTTTAGTAGACGTCTCTAAGGGCTAATATTTTTTTAGGATTATCTAAAATATGCATTTAATGTTGCATGTATTTACCGAAATATTACAGGTTCAATTATGATGGTGGACCCGCGTTACTGTATGGTTTGGGAAGGGTTAATTACTTTAATTGAAGGGCAATCCTAGTAGTAAAACTGCTATGCAGCTTGGCAAACAATAAATATTGTTATGTAACGTATGGAAAAAAAACATAACAATATTTAAAAAAAGCCAGTCGAGCCAAAGAAACAGTGCGTACTGAGTGGGAGTGGACTAGGTGTGGGAAAAAAAACTAAAACCGGTGACAATGATAATTTTGTTTAAATATATGTAGAAATTATGTGTTCATATATCAGAAAACAAAGTAATTACGAATACGGAACATCAGATATAATATATTTTATTAATATTAACGAATGTCTCTATTAAGCTTTTTATTAATACTGGTTTGACACTATTTATTTAAATTAAATAAAATTAGGTTTTAAAATTTGTTGTAAAGAATGTATAAATATTATAGCATGCCAAAAGTACACATAAAAATGAGCATTTCTTATGACAATTTTATCAATAACGAAGGTCAGGCTTGTACAGTATCTGGTGCATTCTATATTTTTATACGCTGAACATCAGTGACAGTCTGTCAACAAATTGCATTAGACGAATTCTTACATTTTTTGGGTATCTTGCGAGAAGAGAAGATAGCTTGTTACGGTGGGTCACGTTAAATGACGGAGAGAAAGATGAAGATCCGGAAGGGAGGTTGGACCGACCGAGTGGAGAAGGCAACAGCCACAACAGCCCTAAATTGGCAGGATGCGAGAAAAATGGAAGAGCATGGTCAAGAGGGCGGGAGATGGATATTGCGATGCTCAGTCATTAGAGACCGATTGACAGTTTTATCTGCCTACTAGAGAAGTCACTAACAAACACAAGTTAAAATGTAACGCAGATTTTTCTAACTTATAATATAAATAATAAATTTATTTATTTAAAAATATTACTAAAATATTTTCCTAGCTATGTACGCGAGCTGTGTGAGATTTTAAAATACTCTTCCGAGAACAAGTGTAACTACATTCAGAACAAGCAAACGCTTTCCATTTAGAGTGAGTAAGCATATGTCTTTTTAGATCACGTTGACGAGAACACTTGTAGTTACATTCAGTACAGGAAAACGGTTTCTCTCCAGTATGTGTCAGCATGTGACTACGCAAGCTCTGTTTGTGTGAAAAGGTGAAACTGCATACAGAACAAGAGAACGGTTTCTCTCCCGTGTGGGTAAACATGTGGGCTTTCAAGTGATGGCGCAATGAACAAATATAATCGCATTCCGTACATGAGAACGGTTTCTCTCGAGTATGTATAACCATGTGAGTCTTCAACTGATGGCGCAGTGAACAAATATATTCGCACTGGGAACAGGAGAATGGTTTTTCTCTCGTATGAGTTAACATGTGACTTTTTAAACCTTGTTTTTGAGAACATGAATAACTGCATTCACGACATGAAAATGGTTTCTCTCCAATATGAGTCATAACATGTTTTTTTAAATTAGCTTTTAAAGAAAATTTGTGGTTGCATTTGAAACATGAGAATGGTTTACTTCCTGCGTGGACAAGAAAATGGGTTTTAATGTTTTCTTTTTGATTGCTTGTAAATCCACATTCGGAGCACGAATACGAGGGGGCTTTCACAGTATGAATTAAAATATGTTTCTTTAAATTTGCTTTCTTTGAACATGTATAATAGCATTCAGAACATGAGAATGCTTTGTGAATTCGAATATGATTTATTATGTGTTGTTTCCGAGAACAGGTGTAATCACATTCGGAGCAAGAAAAAAATGCCTCCTCTGCATGCGTCAGTATGTGCGTTTCTAAAGCAGATTTCTGAGTAAAAATATAACTGCATTCAGAACATATTAACGGTTTCTCTTCCATGGGATTTTGCGTTTGTGCTTCGAAATGATATTCGCCTGAAAAAGATAAACATTGATATATATTAATCGATGTTCATTAAAATTTAGGTTAATTAAACACGAAAAAAATTGGGCATGAATAGTAGTACTTAATTAAAAACAGTAGTAAATTTGTAAGCATTGAGGGTCAACAAAAGTAAATGCCTCTATTGCTGTTTTTGTCATAAGATTTGTCATGTTCGTACCATCCCTGCATAGAATACCCGCTTTGCATCGCTAAAAGACCTTTTTTTTGTACCCTTCAAACATGGTTTGAATAATATTTTAAGTTTTGTTGGTATCTACAATGATACGAAATAACCGAAACAATGATCTTAATGAAAAGAAAAATTGATGCAAATCAACACGAGTACGAACATCATACAAGAGGAAGAGATAGACTGAGACTGCCATTCAGGAAGAGAAGGCTAAATTTCAAATGTACAGTACGATGAAGATTTGTAATGAAATGCCAGAAGATATAAGAAAGGAGGAGAAACTACATAGATTCAAAATGAAACGAAGTAAATATGTGAAACATAAATTGCAGTAAAAGAAAACAATTTTGATCTTGTTTATATTAAGAGTATATATAAATATACTTATGTATGCACTATATAAAGAATAAATATATCACTCTTCCATCTACGCACCTCCTATAACACTTTTTATAGCGCACTTTTAGGGGATACTTGTTTTATTTATTATTTATTTACACCCTATCCCGAATTGTTTTGAGAGTTGTTTACTCTCGTTTCGATTCGTCATAATTACATTTTTAAATTTTTTATTACATTATTATCATAATACCATTGTAGGTTGGCTCCGGTATCATTGTACCAGAGACATACCTGTACAATTTGACGTGAGACTCGTTATCACATTCAATTCAGAGGGCAACCAGAGAGAAGTATTAGAAATCATGCACCCCCAAAAGGGGAGGGTAGACGTCACATTTACGAGTTGCAGTCGCAGAACTCGGTCACAGTCCGGCAGAAATTCGCCCTGTCCAGGTCGCAAGAGGTGCGAGGGAGAGCTAGTAGAATGCTCGGGATGCCAGTAGGGGAACCTTTCGAAAAACATATCTCATGTTAAAAATATTTTTTTCCTTTTGAATTCGATGGTGTGTCCTTGAGCAAGATAACTGGCGGTCATAGAACGTAGCGCATGCGGAAGTAGTGCCTAATTCTGGGTGATTTTTTAATTCACACACAAATATGTTAATTTTACAAGCAATTATAAATCCAATTACCATATTACTGTTCTTACCGCTAATTCCCAAATCCACTTCGGTATTTTCCACAAATTCGTTCTTCATGTTCAAATCTGGTACGGCAATGTCTCTTTCATCGAGGCTCTCTGATTCGACCTTTACAAATACATTTTCCGATCCGATGTCATTCATGCTTGCGTGGGATCCGCGACAAGATACTCCCTGAGCTGGCTGCAGCCGACTGCAAAACAAACAATTATTGATCACTACAATTCCATTTTATTTTTAGAGAAACAAACAGTACAACAATAATAACTGATAATATATAAACTTAATACATAAAAATAACACCAGTAAAGTTTCTTAGGAATTAAATAACTAGTATATAATAAACAAAAAAATTGTACACTCAAACAAACTAATAAACAAAAAGGTTTTTACATCAAAATAAACATAATAAACTAAAACTAAACTGAACATACAAAGTAAAAAGTGAGGAGGGGAGGAAAATGGGGTGCAATATGTACAATTTATGTTAATAGTTATCGAAATAGCAGCTTAATTTAAATTTTTTAACATGACATATTATCAGCAGGTCGACAATCAGTCATATAAAGCCATATTAAAGTAAAATGTTAAAACAGAAAAGATATTAATAAAAAAAAATATGATAAAAACATAAGACAGTTATAAAAAACAAAATTGTTACATACAGAACAAAGACTGCATTTCTATTTTTCGTAATGCTTTTTAGATGCTAGTTGTTGTCAATGATGAATTGTATACTTTAATGATAATCCCAGTAGAGAGATGAGATAAGTAAATATGTATCAGGTAAAGAATATTCAGAATCTATTCCGTCAATGAATTAGAACACAGGCTGTTGTTATGCGGCAGATTTATCGAAGAGAACTATAAAAATATCCAATGGAGCCTCATATAGGCAGATTTACAGTCAATGTATTGTTTACTCCAATGTGTAGCTCGCAATATGGTAAAAATATAACGTTATCCATAATATATATATATATATCTAATAAACTTACTTAATTACCCCATTGCGTATGAAACTGCGCATTGAAGCGTTCACATACGAAATAGTCCAGGTGTTCTTTTTAAGGTGATGTGAGCTCGGACGCAGGTACAAATGTACATCATTCACGTATTAGCCGTTGGCGTGGTTAAAATAGTATCATTTGTACATGGTGCATCCGTTTTAGGTAGGCTTTCCATAATTACGAACCTCTAAGCCGAGACGTCATTATCTAAATCGGGACAATTATCGCTTGCATTTGGGTCTCGCAGGGCCAAAATTTGGATCCATGAATTTTGAGATCGATTTGGACGTACAGTCAAAAGTTTAGAAGCTCATATGATGCATCGCTATGTGAAAGGTAAACGAGGCCTCTTTAGCCGCAATAATTAAATATAAAGTAAAATAACATATTCGAATCAATTTTTTTATTATATTATATATATATATATATATATATATATATATATATATATATTTTTTTTTTTTTTTTTAAATAGAGATGCGTACACGGAATACATGTCACATCAATATTCTTACTATTTTCAAACTAAGCTAAACGCTTGTGCTATGAAAATAGGACTAACTTGCTGGTGTCCTGGAATGAGGCACGAACCCCCGACCGCTAGATCACTAGGCCGACGTCTTGACCACTAAACCAACAAGTTACTCTTCAGGTATATATTATATTCAGGTATCCACACGAAAGGGAACGGCGCTTTGAATGGAATTATATCTAAAGGGAATTTGTCAACCAAGGTAAGACTGGCGGTGCACAATGGAGTTCTGGTACCGACACTGACGTATGGAAGTGAGGCCTGGAGCTGGCAGAAGAGGAACGAAAGTACACTGAACGCAGTGGAAATGAGATCACTTAGGCGTATATATGGTAAATCTATTTATGACAGAGTAAAAAATGAAGAAATAAAAAAGAATGTAAAGCTGACGTAAGCATAATGAGTAAGATAAAGAAAGCATCACTTAGGTGGTTTGGTCATGTGGAACGGATGAATAAAGAGAGAATGGTAAGAAAGATATATGACGCAAGCGTTGATGGCACCAGAAACAGAGGACGTCCGCGGAAGACTTGGCACGACCAGGTAAACCAGGTAATGGAGGATGTTAGAAGCCTGTACAATCGGCGAGCTTGTATGAGAAGATGTATGAATATGGATGAGGCGAGAATTGTGTGTCAGGACAGAGTGTGTGCCGTTCTATCATATCTGCCTACCCCGGTGGAAGGGCGTGATGGTAAAATATTGTGACTCAAAAGATATCAGTGATTGACCCACGGTTCGTGATTTTGAGCTCAACACTAATATCTACATATTGCTTAATATTCTCAATTAGCTACAATACCCTGAAACAGGCTTGCCTAGTTGGGCAACGTATTTAAATGTGTGTAAATATGATACATTTTGAAAGAAAAATTCAGCTACAATACTATTATATTATATTAATGATAGCAAATAAATAATCAATGCTATCAAAAAACACTTTAAAGATGAACATGTATCCCGAAATTCATAATATTTTTATATCGTTGTTATAAATATATAGCATTTTATTTTATTATAAGCTAGTAATTGTAAACAATAATTATTAATATGTAATCGTATTCTCTGCATTGTATTGTATAATTGTAATTATAACAGATTAATAAATAAAAAATAAAAAATTTTACACTTCAGTTATCTCAAAATGCAAAAAAGGCGCAAAAAGCAACTGTCACACAACTATGCTACCAACACCACGAAATAACAACTGCAACTGTGTCATTGGTGGAAGAAAGGAAGCAGGTCTTCGGATGTATAAGTAAGAATGAAATGAATACGATGAACACAAGGAAAAATGAATGAGACTGAACAAGACAAAAAAATAGTTCGACGCCGAAAATAGCCCACGTGATAAAACGACGTCCCTCACACGACGCTGTGGGGCGATAAAATAATAACCTGATGTTTGTAATAATTATAATACAAGACAAGAAAGAATCTCACCCAGCTATAAATATTGTCGCGAGAATTGACAAGACAAACGTCATGCGTTGGAAAACCATAGACGATGTAGCTAGCTTGCTGGCAGACGGCTACAAGAGCTACAGTCCCACGGCTGTCAGCTTGAAAGTAATCACTCTATGAAATAACTAAACACACTTTGTTATTGGGTTTCTTAGCCAAATGTACAAAGAAAGCGAATAATAGTCATTGCCTGGAACTGCTCTAATGAGAAAAATCCTAGAATCACCATGAGATGAGTTATTTTTAATTTTAATAAATTATTTACGTGATACAACAATGTTAACATATTTTAGAAATCTAAAAATATAAACATATAATATAGTTGGACGCTAATAATTAGTCTCAATGCATATACAAAATTATCAGAGCAATGAGGACATTCCCAGGACCGTTAAATAAGGTTTTTATTTCGGTCTAACTCTTACGCTGCCTGGTTGGCGTTTTTTTAATGCTACAAACACACCGTGACAGGGAGATATCGCGTAGCCGCCAATAACAATGTTTGCTCTCATTGTTATAAGTATCTACACTCAATGAAAGAAGTTGACTAAGCAGAAAAATAAATATTTTAAATACTAAATTAATGTATTAATTATAAATATATACATATAAAATCAATTTTGTCGAAAAATATTGTTTTTGCGTCACCGGGATTCGAACCTGGATCTCTATTTCCAATCCGGGGAAGTACACTACAAATTGTGTTATAACGCCAGTATTTTTCATGACAAATTTTCGAACCCATATGTTACATTTTTCAAATTAATACATCTGTCGGTCCATTATTTGAAAGCCATCTACATTGTTCTTACGGAATCTCAAATACCTTTGAGTAATCTGATAGCAGACGCCAGAATTATCAATTCATTTTTATTAAATTTTGGACACATTGATACAACATATATTATTAAGGAGAACACATTCTTATTGTGAAGTTGTAATTATTCAGAACAAAGATCTGTGATATTAATTAATTAATGTAATAATTATAAATATATATTTATAATTAATACATTAATTTAGTATTTAAAATATCACAGAGCGTCTGTTCTGAATAATTACAACTTCACAAAAAGAATGTGTTTTCCTTAATAAATATTTTATTTCCAGCTGGGAAACCAAGACCGACAGTTAACGAATTAAAAGATGGCTATGTTACAGGATGTGCGGATGACCCTCACTCACCCTCAATCACAGCATTTGGCATTTGTATGCCTCAAAATCTCCCAGCTGGACGGTATCTAAAGTTCCTTACGTTTCTCATAAGGTCGCCAGACCTAATCGAACGGTAACCAGCTGCATATATTCCCGCAATCATAACCACGCCTTGTGCAAAAAAAAAAAATCTCGTGTCTATGGTTTTGTCTACGTCAATTTGACTTTTATCGTCGACCGCATTACTGCAATAGTAAATGTGTACTGCATTTAATTTTTAAATAGTATGCAATGCGATATTATCTAATTTCAGAATTAAAAATAGAACCTCTTAGTTATGGATCCTGCTCATGTAGATGACTCTCGCACCATCAAGTCCGAATCGACTTCTTTTACAGAAACTGACAATGATGAAACTGACAACGATTGTTCTACAATCTTTGCTGGTGATAATGAAGAGTGTACGGATTATTTTGCAGATGACACAGAACCGGCTGGTAAGAATATATTTTTTAGTTGTAGATTGGTATAGAGTCGTTTATTCGGTCAGATGAACTGGAATAATACAAGAGATAGTGGGACGTGAATGTGATGTGAATAATGTCGTCGGTGAGTGATGTGCTTTAACATTTGCGTTTTAAAACTATTGATTATACGTCCAAAATGACGCAACAATTAAATTCGAAGCGATAATTGTCCTGGTTCAAATAACAATGTCCAGGTTTAGAGCTTCATAACTATGGTAAGCAAGCTTAAAATACACAGCGTTTCTTTTTAAAGGTAACTATTTAGTCCACCCGGCGTTCTAAGAAGTCAATATGATGATTAAAATATTAATTACTTAGTCCGTGTGGTGTTTATGGCTTAAAATCAATTTTGTTCGTACTCAGTTAATTTTTTACATTATAAGAAATATTGTTTTATCTTATAACCTAATTATTTAGTCTATGCGTATTTACGAGAACTCACCGGAAAGTGAACGAAAGTGTTGACTTCTTAGAATATTGCATTTAATATTTAAACATTTTTGTAGCAACATCGTTCAATATAACACAGGCATGTATATTTTTCCAAACAATTTCGTTATTTTTTAAAATGCTGTTTTCTGCCTTTTTTGTTTATTTGTGACATAAAATGACAAACTATTCGATGGCATTTTTTCTGGTCTAAACGTTTTTCTTATTTTTGTTTTTTTTTTTAAGAAAAAGTCAAATATAACAAACCTTAAGTTCAACTGGGAAAATCTACCACGTACACCCTACAGATCCAACCTTGCTCATTTAGATTATCACCTTTTTCGGTCGCTCTCCAGTCAAATGCGTGGCATTATATTCAACAATAGCGATGATCTCAGAAATTAGGTATACAACTATTTCGATACCGGACCAGGTGATTTTTGTAGAAAATGCAACGACAAATTGGTTGAAATGTTGTAATTTTTCTTTAAAAATACCACCAGACTCCATCGGTGTTCTATCCCCTCTTTACTGTCGAGTTACTTGGATTCAGTTCCTTGTAATAATCACTCCGTCTAGGTAACAATTACAAGTTTATTATACGAAGTATTTACCGTAATTAATAATTACACAATTCAGACATCGACTAGTAACTATGAAGAAGTGGCGATGGAAAAAGACCCGATCCCCCAGAAACGGTCTCTTATAATCCTTGTCCCCCACCACTCATCTGTCACACACTTACACACATGTATCACCAAAGTGACAGTTCTCACAATAAATAATTAAACAAAACCTCAAAATCTTATTAGACATTCCAATATAAATTGTATTACTTTTGTTATGTCTTGCACATTATATCATTCTCTGTTTTGTTTTTAGATATTCAATCTCGAAGTGAAAGACAACATTCAAACCTTGTCCAAACCAAAATCGTGTGCCCCGAGTGTAGAAAGACGTTTATAACCAACTCCCAACTGAAAGCTCACATGTTCACCCACACTGGAGAAAAACCGTTCGCCTGTTACAAGTGCAGTTACGTTTGTGCTAGGAAATATGATTTGAAAAATCACATCCTGACTCACACTAAGGCGAAACTCTTCGCGTGTTCCCACTGCAGTTTTACGTGCACTCACGGCCCCAACTTGAAGGGTCATATGTTGACCCACACCGGTCATAAACCGTTCTCTTGTTCCGAATGCGGTTTTAAATGTTCTCGAAAATCGAACTTACACACCCACATTCTCATCCACTGCGCAGAAAAACCGTTCTCTTGTACAGAATGCAATTACACGTGTTCAGAGAAAAGGAGTTTACACCACCATATGTTTACGCACACTGGGGAGAAACCATTGTCTTGTCCGGAATGTAATTATACGTGTTCTCGTAAGAACGAATTAAAAAGCCACCTCTTGACCCACACGGGAGAGAAACCTTACGCCTGTTCGGAATGCAGTTTCACGTGCATTCAAAAACCTAATTTGAAAAATCATCTGCTTACCCACACTGGGCAGAGACCTTTCAAATGTACGCAGTGCGTTTATATGTGTTCACGTAAGTATGATTTGAAGAGACACTTGCTGATTCACAGTACAGAGAAACCATTTTCTTGTACCGAATGTGCGTATACTTGCACCCATAAACAAAGCTTAAAAAATCATATGCTTTTACACATTTCGTGAAGTTTGTTGACAACGAATCTTAGAAATAGAATAAAAGCAAAGTGTTATTGTTTAGAATAATGTGTAGTAAGACTGTTCATTAAAAAAAAACACTTTTTACCACCGGGACTTTCTGTAGCTGGTTGGCTGCATTACCATTTAAGCCATAGTAACCCTCAAATTTAACAGTCAAATTTTGATGTCTATGTTTTAGGTTTTAGTACCACATCTGTTTATTCCCATTAGAAGCGATAATATTTAAATTTCAACGGTACTCAATTTGATTTTTTTTTAATTAGATAAAACCAAATATATCACGTTTTTCATAGCTGTTAGCAAATATTGAGGCAATAAAATTGTGTAATGAACTTTGTTAATTCACAGTAAATTTGGTAACTCTTAGAGTCGATAATACAATGTTTTATTTATTTAAGTCGTGGTTTCATTTTAAAAAACGTTTTTTAAATAAATGTATATATACTTATTTACATAATGTTATTGCATATCAAGCCAGTCTAACATCGACCTTCCTCCTCTCTCTCACCTTTTCGAATCACATAACAACAAAACCTATGAGGGTTGCTGCTCTTCCATGGCCTATAAAATTGTATTTTTAAGCAGAAAAAAAGAACTTAAATTGAAAACATCGCAATTAATATTTAATTCCATTGTCACTCTGCATATGAATTATTACACGCAAGGAGTACGTAGAGACCGACCAGGAATATACATCAGATAACCAGGCGACTGACCAGGTTATTAGTGATATGTCTCACTAGAGTGACACCGTCTTATTATCAGTAGAAAAGCCAAGACAAGGAATCATTGCTATCGAATACAAAATATGTTATTCTGTAAAAGTTTCAGATGAAATGTGAAGGAAGGAACTAGTCTTGCTATTTTTTAGATGTTAGAATATTATAATATAAATTGTACAACTAAACAATAAATATACATTAATACATATCCATGTCCATGTCCACGAAGGACGCGTGCTCGTCACTAGGCTCAACTTAAGGAAGAAGTAGACCTGAAAGTCCACAATGATGCATGGATTCGTTGCATCGTGCTGGAGTCGGCTGTGAGAGCGACGCAAGCTTGGTAACTAATTTAGGCACATCGTTCAGATCTCTATACTACATTAAAGCGATGAAGATGAATGAATTTGTCAACCGAGGCAAGACTAGCTGTGCACAATAGAGTCCTGGTACCGACACTGACGTATGAAAGTGAGGTCTGGAGCTGTCAGAAGAAGAACGAAAGTAATCTGAACGCAGCGGAAATCAGATCACCTAGGCGTATATGTGGCAAATCTATTTATGACAGAGTAAAGAATAAAGAAATAAGGAAAGAATGTAAAGCTGATATTAGTATATTAAGTAAGATTAAAAAAGGTCAATTCAATGGTTTGGTCATATGGAACGAATGAATGAGGAAAGAATAGTAGAAAAGATATGACCCAAGCGTTGATGGCACCATAAATAGAGGTGTGCGAGTCTCGGCGCGACCAGGAAAGCCAGATAATAAAGGACGGTTCTGTTAAAAGCCTCAACAATCAGCGAGACAATATGGAAATTCTGTGGCATCCAATCCTCTCTGCCTACTCCTGCGTCAATCTGCATGATGGTAAGTAAGGAAGATAAATGAAGACATACAAAAAAACATACTGTCAGTTTACGCTTACATATTTCACATAAATTTTTATTTAATATAATATTTCTTCGTGTATGGAATGATTTATATCATTAATATGTTATCTATGATCAATGTTGTCTGTGGTGTTTTCCGTCTGACGTGATGAGGAGTTTATTTATTTATTTATATATATATATTGACATACTTATTTTTGTTCTAACAGAGGTGGATACATAATAAACATAAGACATTCTCATAGTTTATTGTGTGGGGTGGAGTAGACTTCACCTCTGATATATACAGCGTTGTCCTGGCTACTTTGCTAGACTGAAGTCTGTGTTAAAGTAGCCAGTTTTTTTTTTCGTGCTGTTGTGGTGTTATTTATTGGCAGGAATAAAAAGAGAATTACAAATATGTATAAAAAAGTAAAAATATACGTAGTGGGAGTGTTGTAGGACTAGTGAATTATTAGTGAAGGCATTGTGTAAAATATATTAGAATGTTGGATAACCATGAATCTGATTCATCTCTATCTGATTGAAACATATATTGGGTTCATATTTGTGTAATTTTATTGGAATTATACGATTTCCAGTTGGTACTGAGTGTGTTGCACAGTTTCGGAGCTAAGAACATGTAGAATCTTTGATAAAATATCGTTGTTGCTCTCGGAACTGGTGTGTAGATGTTTGTTGTGTCCGTGGTTTATTGCTTGAGGAGAGTTGTTAGCATGGAAATATTGAACGAGTCTCAACATAAAGATTTGTCTTATATCTAGGACATGTACCCTTTAAATATAAGATCTGATGGATATCTAAAGGGACGACCGATTATTACCTTGAGAATTGTTTTTTGTGCTTTTTTAGCCGAATCCAATATTGTTTTTGTTACTTCTCCCCAAACTAAAATAGCATAATTAATAAAGGAGTAGCACAGTGCAAAGTGCACCGATCTTAAGAGTTTGTAATCAACTATACATCGTATTCCTTTAAAAAAGTCAATTAGTTTTTAGAAACCGTGTTCTTATTTGCTTTGCAGTCGTGTACGTTGAGTGTAGGACTTTGATGTGGTGTTGTTCTTTCGTTAATACATAAACATACATATTTTGATTTTTTTATGTTAAGTGATAGGAGGTTCGTGTCAAACCATGTTTTCGCCTTGTTCAGACCATCCTGTACACGAGTATTGACCTCTTCCCAAGACTTACCCTTAAAGCAAAGCACGGTATCATCAGCGAAAGTGATTACTTTTCCGTTGTTTAGGGTCGTATAATAAACTAGATATAATATAGGGCCTAAAGTGCTTCCCTGTGGAACACCGTGTGTTACCAATGATGGATTGCTATATTTTTCATTGTTTTGGACAATTTGACGTCCATTTATTAAGTAATCCTTAAACAACTCATATGCTATGCCATTTACTCCTATGTTTTCAAGTTATTTTAGCAATAGTAGGTGCGGTACGGTGTCAAATGCTTTTGCAAGATCAAGAAAAATCCCCATGCATTTATTTCCCTTGTCCAGGTTCGATAGAATATATTCCACGAGAGACATGAGGGCATCTTTTGTATTGCGTTTCGATCGGAAACCAAATCGTTGATTGGATAGAATGTTATTTACATCTAGAAATTTTGAGGAACCTCCGTTTAACAATTTTTTCCAAAATTTTTGAAAAAACACTTAGAAGAGAAATCGGTCTATAGTTGGATATATCACTAGGATTTCCGCTTTTATAAATTAGGAATAGCAACGAATCTTTTAGTACGGTTGCAAAGACTCCAGTTTGTAGACTCAGCTTCGTAATAAATGCAAGTGGTTCGGTTAAGTATATCTTAATTTATTTTACAAGCTTGATTAAAATACCATCTTTACCTGGAGCACTATTAGTTTTTAATCCCTCTATAACTGTGCTGATATCATGCCGTGTAGTCGGAATTAAAAATATTGAGTTTGATGTTTGCGAATTTAAGCGGACATTATTACATAACTGTAATTCATTTGTAATAATTATAATTAATTATATTATGTTTTGAAATAACTCTACTATTACTATCATATTTATTTCAAAATGCATACAACTAGAAAAGGGAGTACAAAAATTTATATATATTACAATATATTCACCTCTGTTACAACAAAAAAATTATGTCCATAAGGTCTGAAGCTCCAGTGTTTATTTTCATACATCAATGTAGGTACCAGGACTCCATTGTGTACAGCCAGTCTTGCCTCGGTTGACAAGTTCGCCTTACGTCTAACGCGCATTATTACACGTTCACCTCTGACTACCCGGTGGAGAACGTCCAGCGTCAAATGATGGCTGGACCAAGTCTCACAATATATGATACGAATACATGCACTGTGTACAAGAAAACATTTTTCATGGAAGTAATTACTTACTTTATTAAGCAAAAAAAAATTTATTTGACCTTTTTAAATATAATAATAAATGTAATGTGATAACGAAAATGGTTTATATCCCGAGTGAGTAAGCATATGTTGCTTTAAGTCGCCGTTTCGATTACACGCATAACTACACTGTGAACATGAAAACAGTTTTCCCCCGAGTGTATTCTAACTCGGTTCTCTTAATTACACGCATAACTGCAATGTGAACACAAAAACAGTTGTTTCCTCGAGTGAGTAGCCATACGTCTTCTTAATTGGTAGATTTGATAACCTGCACAACTGCGTTGTGTACAAGAAAACGGTTTTCAACCCCGAGTGAATAAGCAAATGTCGTTTTAAGTGGCTATTTCGATTACACGCAAAACTGCACTATGAACATGCAAAATGTGTACGCATATGTCGTTTTAAACTAATCTTTCGATTACACCCATAAGTACACTGTGAACACGAATACATTTTTTCCTCAATATGAATAAGCATATGTTGTTTTAAGTCGCATTTTCGATTACACGCATAACTGCACTTTGAACACGTAAACAGTTTTTTTCCCGAGTGAGTAATCATATGGTTTGATAATTGGTTCTTAAGATTACATGTATAACTGCATTGTGAACACGAAAATAGTTTAACAGCCAAGTGAGTAAGCATATGTCGTTTTAAGTAGAACTTTAGATTAGATCCATAACTGCATTGTGAACACGTAAACAGGTTTTTTCCTGTGTGAGTAGGCATATGTTTTATTAATTGGTTCTTTTGATTACACGCATAATTGCACTGTGAACAAGAAAACAGTTTTACCCCCGAGTGAGTAAGCATATGTAATCTTAATCGGTTCTTTCGATTACACGCATAACTACACTGTGAACATGAAAAAAGTTTATCCGCCGTGTGAGTAAGCATATGTCGGTTTAAGGCGCTCTTTCGATAAGACGCATAACTGCACTTTGAACACGTGAACAGTTTTTCCACCGAGTGTATAATTAGATGTGTTTTTAAGTTGGCCTTTTTATCACTCGAATAACTGCACTGTGAACATGAAAACGGTTTATCCGTAGTGTGTGTGAGAATATGCGTTCTTAAACGGCTTTTCTTACTACATGTATAAGTACACTGCGAACACGAAAAAAGTTCATCTTCGGTGATACGGTTTCTTGTTATTTTTGGTTTCAATTCTAGTTTTCTTCTGCGGGAAGTCGGACCAGAATATTTTGGTCTCGAGACAACTGCAATGAAAATAAATTATAAACAATTACTAAACACGCCTTTAAAACATTTAAAACCTTTTGTAGTGCGTCAAGAAAAATATAAGCGTTGGGAAAATAATTTGAGTGCGATTGAAGCGACTCGTTAAAACAGTAAAAAAAACCTCAATAGGTAAAAGATATTAGATAAATTTGTATAGTAGGGCTGCAGAATTAAATAAATTATTATGTAATTATGTAAAGAAAAACGAATTAATAATTTGAATTATGCAACAATAGCGTGGATATATATTTAAGATGGGTAAGAAAATCCCCCACTACTGGTGCAACACAACAATCTTCCATTCTCATTATGGAAACGGAAACTCTCCTCCGCGCAAGCCCTGTAGATGGCGATAGAGCACATCTATAGATAACAGAACACTGAAGATGCTACCACGTGAAAACGAAAAAGGAGGTCAAAATACAGTCTAACTCCAAAAAGTAATAGCAGGAATAGGAGCAAAGTTCTTACCGGCGCGCTCGTTGGTCCTACTGGAGTACACCAAGCACTCCAGCTTAATGTCGGGGAGCGAAATATCTACTTCAGTGTAGGGCGCACAACCGCCTTCCCCTTCATCGCGGCTCTGGGGTGGAGACCTTGGCTCAGGCTTCACGGCAGGAGCATCTGCATAACAAGAATAGTAAACACATGTGTTTATTTTAACAACTATATTATATTCCAAACTATATTAGTTTTACGGCAAAGATTGCCACACATAGTATTTATTGAGTATTTATCAACATTTTTTTTTGTAAAATAAATATAACAATGAAAACATAAAATTGATAATCTGTGATTACTGGGATCCGTGGCAAGGTGGACAGACCGAGAAATCACGGGAGCCTCGCTACACAGGGAACAGTAGAGCCAGTTCACCGCGTTGCTCAGACAAGAGCATCGTGGTGCTCTGGCCCAATTGAGAGGGAGAGTCGACAAAAATCTTATACAAACCGGTTTTAGAAATGTCTTGCTTGACATCAGGATATTTCAGACGTTCAATCCTAACATAGGGGAATGTTACAGTAACATCGGGACACAGCATTGCAATGCCTTTTTTTTCATCTTGGCTCTCAATAGCGAAGGACTCTGGTTCAGACTTGATAGCAGAAACATCTAGGTCAGCTAGATCCATGGTTCTGCTGCAGTGGTCGTGCGACGACCACGGTTTGATTTCTGAAAAAACTGAAAGTTCACAACAAAGATAATTTCAAGACAACATTAATTTTGTTAAAATTTAAAACATTGTCATATCTTGACTACCAAACGCACGGAAGATTACGGAAGTGACATCACAATGCAGCGATGTCTTTGGACCGATGTCTGATCTACACGAGGATCTAGATAATTGTATGGATCTGTGGGTGTTTTAGGTTACATTTGTGTGCACGTGTCAAATCTCGGGTTTCAAGGTTAACTCTAGTTAACTCAAATATAAGTAAAAGAGAACCATTGCCATTAATGCATTCCTATAGAATTTTCCGAATTATGCAAAAGAAATGTTTTCTGAAAGGAATTAAGAGCCCTCATTTAAAAACAAAACGTTTGATTGATAAGTTAATATTAAAAAATATATTTCATACTTTAGTTAAGTTAGGTAAGTTAGTTGGTACAATTGTGCAATCTGTTTATCTACAGCAATGAACAAAAGATTCTCCGGATAAAAAATCTAGAAAAGGATATTATCCTGAGCACATTTTCGGGCCGACGAAGACCTGGAAGAATTCCATGGCGGTAGATAGAATTGAGAAACTTTGGAGTCAGTCGTGAGTCAGTAAGAGCCGAGTCTCATCTGACTGAGGCCACTATATATCAATAATGACATCAGCTTACCCTTGGACATCTAATAAATCGGGCATAATACTAATGCTTTTGTCAAACTTCAAAGATTTAGAAACTTACGATCAACTTACCGCTGTACGATGCGACAAGATGCTATACCTCATTCACGTCAGATGAAAGACACCACAGACAACCATGATCATAGATAAAATATAAATAATATAAAACATTCCATACACGAGGAAATATGAACTTAAATCAAATATTTTAAGAAATGCGGAAAGGTGAACGAATGTTAGATATCAAAAATTTTTATGTATCGTCATTATTTTTCATCACTTCAATTTAGTATCGAGGCTTTGATGATGTTCTTAAATTAGATACAAAGCTTGTACGGTGTACCTCCACAATTCTTAATGATGTACATCATTGTGGATTACCAAATCTGCATCGTCCTAAAATTATGCACGATGACGAGCATGCGTCCTTCGTGGATTTGGACATGCATGTAATTATGTTTATTAATTATTATATACTAATATTCTTACATCTAGTATTAACATTTCAGGAAAAAAAAATTACTTCGAATATCAATAAGCATTAAAAATGATAACGCACGAAAAACGATCAGTTATTGAATGTAGATAATACACATTGTATACTTAACCTACTAAAAGTAGCGAGACCTTGAGATGCACTGGCCAATTTGATACCTTTATAGTAATAGGGGGTAAATCGACGAAGTATCAAGAAATTTTTTCGTTCAAAATGAATCACTTTACTTATTCCTGAAGATCGGACAACTAGCTACGAGACACCCTGTATATCTAATTAAATACACTCATGAAAAAACTAATAACATGTATACATAAATTAATATTGAACTAACTAAAACATTAGGAACAAAGATTAACATTCGTCAGTCATCAGATATATCTTTTATTATATGCATTTGACAATGCGACCATACTGTTAACAATACAAAAAAGCTATTCAAGAATTCTGTTAAGGGATTATTTCTCATCCGCCATATTCTCCTGATCTTTTCCTTTGTGTATACAACAATCTATAAAAAAACACTTTAAAACCTTCGGGTAGCGGAAGATCGAAAATAGGATCGAGGGCCGGAGCGGCGTACAAAAGTAACCCCATTCAAATTTGCGTTTTGATTAAATATAATATACAACGGTCTAAATGCAAAAATAAAAGATTGCAATCATAGTCTTGTATATTTTTCACGAAAAGTACAGTTCTGGCTCCGTGAAATGGGGAGAAATTACGCCCAAGAACTTCTAACCTAAGGTCTAAACCTGAGAATAAAACTGCTACAACAGTATATTGAAATTCCTAATTGCATCTCTTGATTAACTGTTTATGTATATATTTTTTTGAACATTAATTTGCTTACCGTTATTATTTTTATTTTTATCCCGCTAGACAGCGCCAGGACATTTACTTTTTAAACCAGAAAGTTTTAACACAACTAAATTTTAACAATTTTTAATACGTTCTTTACATTTTTTCAGTGGAATATTTTGTTTACTTAATTATTTAGTGGTGATGTGTTATAAAATATCCTAACTTCGCTAATAAAAAGGCACTATTGCTAGTTATTGAACAACAACAGTGTCTATGTATTGAATGTTGAATTTTTCTTCTGTGCAGTTGTGCTAGTATGCCATTTAACTGGACTTTTTTCAATCGTTTTATATCGAGCATTACAATTTTACATAAGTTTGTATGTTTTTTTACTTATTAACTCTTACTTTACTTAGTTTTTTAATTTTTTATAAATGGAACATTGCATATATTTTAAGTTTTACATTATATTTATATTTTATTAATCGCATCCTGTTTTACTCTTTATATGATATTTTTTTACTTTTAATGTACATTGAACATTGAATTTATATGCTATCTAATCACATCTTGATTTACTCTTTATGTATATTTATTAGTATATTGAATACTACACTATTACTATACCCGAAAGGCACTGTCTGCTATAATACAGTAAAATACTAGTGTAGCAGGCAGGGTACCCAAATACATGTTTCACTTTACTGCAATGTTATCTGATTGTAACAATATAATCACACACTGTACTGTACTATGAATCAAAAAAAGAAATAATTATTATTAATAGTTTGAGCAAGTTCTATCATATTTTCAATTAAATTTCTTATACAATGGGAACAAGAAACTAATAAATTTGTCGTCATTTTATTAGAAACTGTAGTATTTTGAAGTGACATCAATCATAAGCGACCGGCGGTCGAGAGCTACGCGAGCAGAATGACGCAGCCGTGTCGCGTTCGCGAACACACCGCGCACATGCATGTCCTACCGCAAGTTACGATCGGTGTTCCGAATATCCAGAATTATAATATTTAATTCAAAAACCATGCAACTAAAAGTGCGGTGGAATTATTGGGATTGTTTAGAAATACACACAAGCACAAATGGAATAGAATTTTAATATTACACATTAATCACAACATAAAATGATGTAAAAAAGACAACTTAACTACCTAACTAACCATCACCCCGTTTCCCCGCAAGGGTAAGCAGAGAGGATAAAGCGCCACATTCTTCTATCACGCCAAACAATTCTAATCTCATCAACATTCATATATCTTTTCATACAACCTCGTTGATTTTTTAAGCTTCTAACGAGACCATCTTCCAGTATCTGGTTTACCTGGTCGTGCCAAGTTTTCGGCGGACATTCTCTATTTATGGCGCAATCAACACTTGCGTCACGTATTCTTAACATTCTCTCTTCATTTATCCGTTCCAAAAGACCAAACCATCTAAGTGATCATCTCTAACTCTCACTCATTATAATAATATCAGCTGTACATTTTTTCTTCATTCTTTATTCTACCATAAAAATGCCTACATATTCTCATTTCTTCTGCATTTAGTCTACTGTTATACCTCTTTTGCCAGCTCCAGGATTCATTTTCACACATCAATGTCGGTACCAGGACTCCATGGTGTACCGCTAGTCTTGCCTCAGTTGACAAGTTTCCATTAGATATAATACCATTCAAATCACCGTTCGCTTTGAGAGTATCCGGAAGATAATGTCTAGCATCACAGGGGGGCTGGACAAAGTCTCACAACATATGATACGAATACATGCATTGTGAACAGCAAAACATTTTATCAGAGAAGTAATTACTTACTATATTAGGCATATAAAATATTACTTGACCTTTTTAAATACAATAATAAGTGCACTGGGAACAAAAAAAAGTTTTAATTGCCTAACTGACTATGTAAATGTATATTTAAATAGCCCTTTAGATTACACACATAACTGCACTGTAAACACGGAAACAGTTATTTCTCTAAGTGAGTAAGCGTATGTAGTCTTAATTGGCTATTTTGATACCACGAATACCGGCAATATGAACACGAAAACCGTTTATAGACCAAATGAGTTAGTATATGTTGATTTAAATTGGACTTTCGATTACTTGCATAACTGCACTGTGTATAACCAAACTGTTTTAACCCCCAGTGAATAAGCATATGTTGTTTTAAGACACCGTTTCGATTACAAGCACAAGTGCACTTTGAACATGTTACAGTTTCACCCCTGAGTGAGTAAGCGTATGTATTCTTACTCGGTTCCTTGGTTACACGCAAGGCTGCAATGTCAACACAAAAACAGCTTTTTTCTCGAGTGAATAGACACATGTCTTCTTAATTGATAGAGTTAATAACACGCCCAAAGGCAGTTTGAACACGAAAACTATTGTTCACCCGAGTGAGTAAGCACGTGTACTCTTAATTTCTTATTTTGATTACACGCATAACCGCACTGTGAACACTAAAACGGTTTTCTTACCGAATGACCAAGCACATGTTTGTTGAAGTCGCCCATATGATGACACGTATAACTGCACTGTGAACACGAAAACAGTTTATCTACCAAGTGAGTACGCTTGTGTTCTTTAAAGTCGGTGTATCGATTACACGTGTAATTGCACTTTGAACACGTCAACACCTCCGAGTGAGTAAGCATATGTAAAGTTAAGCGGTACTTTCGATTAGAAGTATAACTGCACTGTGAACATGAAAACGGTTTTTCTCCCGAGTGAACAAGCATATGTTGCTTTAAATCGCACATACGGCGACACGTATAAATGCACTGTGAACACGAAAACAGTTTACCTACCAAGTGAGTATACATGTGTTGTTTCAAGTCGCTGTTTCGATTACACGCATAATTGCACCTTGAACACGTAAACCGTTTTACCCCCGAGTGAATAAGCATATGTAATCTCATTTGATTATTTCGATTACAGGCGTAACTGCACTGTGAACATGAAAACAGTTTTACCCCCGAGTGAGTAAGCATATGTAATCTTAATCGGTTCTTTAGATTAGACCCATAATTGCATTGTGAACACGAATACAGTTTATCCTCCGAGTGAGAAAGCATGTGTTGTTTCAAGTCGCAGTTTCGATTACACGCATAATTGCATATTGAACACGTTAACAGTTTTATCCCCGAGTGAGTAAGCATATGTAATCTTAATAGGTTATTTCGATTACACGAATAACTGCATAGTGAACAGGACAACAGTTTATATCCCAAGTGAATAAGCATATGTTGTTTTAAGGCGCTCTTTAGATTACACGCATAACTGCACTGTGGACAAGTAAACAGTTTTTCTTCCAAATGAGCTAGCATATGTATTTTTAATTGCCTCGTTTTATTACACGAATAACTGCACTTTGAACACTTTAAATTTTTTTCCGCGATGTGAGTAAACATATGTAGTTTTAAGTCGCCTTTTCGATTACATGCATAACTGCACTTTAAACATGAAAACTGTTTTACCTCCAAGTGAATAAACATATGTTGTTTCATATCGGCTTTTCGATTACACGCATAACTGCACTGTGAACATGATAACAGTTTCACCTCCAAATGAGTAAGAATATGTTGTTTTAAGTTTCCCTTTATATCGCTCGAATAATTGCACTGAGAACATAAAAAAAGTTTATTCGTAATGTGTTTACGAATATGCGTTCTTATACGGCTTTTCTTACTACATGTATAGGTACACTGTGAACACGAAATCGATCCATCTTCAGTGATAGTATATTTACAGCGACTTGTTTTTGGTTTCAATTCTGGTTTTCTTCCGCGGATAGACGGAACAGAATTTCGTGGTGTCAAGAGATCTGCAATGAAAATAAATTATTAACTAAAATTATTACAAGACTATTCGGTTTTTGCGTATAATGTATCGTCACATCATTTAAAGATTTAAATCCTTGTTTAGTGACGCTCTTGGATCTGCGTGCAGACCCGCAGACAGCAGGTATCGATGTGGATGAGGAACTGTAAATAATTGTAGTGCGTATAAAGCGACAGGTCAAAACACTGGAAACGGTAATAGGAATTAAATATATTTGTATAGTAGGGCCGCAGAATTAAGTGATTATTAACCTGATTTATGAAACAATAGCGTGAAAATCTATTTAATCTCCCTCCACCCCTGGTGCCTCACTATAATCCGTCATTCTCATCATGGAAACAGAAATTCTCCTGCTGATGGCGAATGTGACATCTACAAGTAACATAACACGGAAGATGCTGATACGTGGAAACGAAAAAGGCTATTAAAATACATTCTTTGTCCAACAATTAATACCATGGATAGTAGCAAAATTCTTACCGGTGCCCTGGTCAGTCCTCCTGGAGTACTCCAAGCACTCCTGCTTAATGTTTGGGAGCGAAATATCTACTTCAGTGTAGGGCGCACAACCGCCTTCCCCTTCATCGCCGCTCCGGGCTGGAGACACTGGCTCAAGCTTCACGGCAGGAGGGTCTGGATAACAACAACCATTTCAAAATTAAGATAAACGCATGTACTATGAACATAGGACTAACAAGTCGAATGTCGTAACTACAGGGCCTACAAGCATGTTTTCTGCTTGTAAAAGTGTAAAGATGGTACATTGTAAAACTAGAAGAACACTAAACTGGAGAATGTGGGGATGGAACATTTCTGTGAATTGACAATGATAACCCTCAGTGATGTGCTGTCCTAATCGTACGCGTACCATAGACTCCAAAACAAATTAATGTCTCTATTCTTCAGGATCTCCGCGATCACTGGGATCCGCGGCAAGGTGGACAGACCGAGACATTACGGGAGCCTCGCTTCATAGGGCACAGTGGAAACAGTTCATCCTATAGAAACTGACAGAAGACCACGTTGCTCAAACATGAGCAACGCGGTCCTCTGGTCCAACTGAGAAAGAGAGTATAAAAAAATCTTATACAAACCAGTTTTAGAAATGTCTTGCTCGACATAAGTATGGTTCAGACGTTCCATCTTTATATAGGGGATTACGTTGTCTACGTCAGGACACAACACTGCAAAGCCATTTCGTTCATCTTGGCACTCGATAGCAGAGGACTCCGGCTCAGTCTTGATGGCAGAAACATCTAGATCAGCTAGATCCATGGTCGCGACTAAAGGAATTTCAAGATAACATAATTTTCACAATAGTTTACATTTAATTTTGTTGAACTTGATAAAATTGTCATAACTTGACGACCATAACGCGTCAACGATTACACCGGTACGACTGCCTGTTGATGTTTGACACGGCTGGTAAATAATATCAACAAATACTGACAAATAAAAAAAATCAAAATACAAATTAAATGTATTAATCAAAAATTACATTAATTTATCGTAAAAAATATTTTTGTTGATTCCGGGATTCGAACCTGGATCTCTTCCTATCACGAGAAATGTGTAAACCGATTACGCTACACCAACACAGTGCTTCGATGACAAATTTTTGAACGTATACGTTGCAGTTTCAAATTGATACCTCTGTCATTCCATTATTTGAAAGCCATCTTCTTTATATTTACTTATTTAGCATCACGCCGTTTCCCCGCGGAAGTAGACCGAGAGGATAGAGCGCCACACTCTTCTGTCCAGACACACAGTTCTCGCTTCATCCACATTCATACATCTTCTCATACAAGCTCGTCGATTGTTGAGGCTTCTAACAGAACCGTCCTTCGTTATGTGGTTTAACTGGTAGTGCCAAGTCTTCCGCGGGCGTCCTCTATTTCTGGTGCCATCAACACTTGCGTCATATATCTTTCTTACCATTCTCTCCTCATTCATCTGTTCCGACCAAACCACTTGAGTGAACCTTTCTTAATCTTACTCACTATACTAACATTTGCTTTACATTCTTTCCTTATTTCTTCATTCTTTAATTTGTCATAAATAGATTTGCCACATGCACGCCTAAGTTATCTAATAAAAGATTAAACGAATATTTGTAGGGTACCGTGAAATGCGCCAACTTTGCCTCTAGGGGTATCTTTGCCCGTAAGGGAAGATTCAAGTTCAACTTGTAATATTAAAAAAAGTATTGAATATGGTAACAATATTTCGCCTGTAGTAGAAAATTCAACATTATTTTGGCAATATTACAAATCAGCTTTGTTTCTAATGTGAGTCAGTCGCCTGTTAAAGCTTGTGCAGACGGGGTGTCGTTTTGTGGTGCCAATTTTACGTTTCACAATTTGTTCGAAAACTGCTCAATGGAAAAATTCAAGGGAATAAATTTTACATATATTATTAAACTGGTATTTCTAGAATATTTTCAGTAGAATTATTTATTTTAAAATCTTAGAAATGACGCCGGGCAATGTTACGAGTAAATATTCAGTTTGCTCGGCGTCAACTTTGCCCTCCACAAAACATGTCGCAGGGTTATCACTCGTAACTATATTTAATACATTTTTCTATTGAGCTAAATAGGTGTTTTTTCAACCTTGTTTAATAAATTCATCACAAGACCGTGGTTTTTATTAAAATGCAATAGATATATTAATAAATCTACTCTCAGTTTTTTTCATTAGTTCACCTTTATTATTTATTATTTGTCAGAACGCAAAATGCCAGTAAAAATAAACCTCGCATCAGTGCAAGGAAGAGTAGAAGAATGTTGGGTTCTCGAATGTTTAAAAATATTAATAAAATGGAATCTATAAGTTTTAAACGAAAAAAAAAAAAACATATTCTACTGGCATAAGTTAAAGATGAGTCTCGAGTTTATTTATTAGATATTGTCAAAATATAATCAATTCCTATTGCCATGCGACGAGGATTACTAATATCAACACTTTGATTGGGTATGAATATTGTAGAATGAAACAAATACAAAGTTCCTTCGTTCATTATTCGACAATTCTTATATATTAAGCAAAATACATAAAACATATGTTATTGATTTTTGTGAAATACGTGTATGAAAATGTGAAGTATTAGAATATGTTCTTTATTACCTACCTGCTTAGCTTAACTTAGTTATACGAAATTATTTATTATAGTTACCACCTACTCATTTACAAATTAATATTGTATTCGTTCATTCAATATTTTCGTAGAATCGACAATATTGTTGCTGTTTTATTGTTCTGCAGTTCGTAGAATCGGTTGAAGCCGCTAGTATGAAAAAAGGCGGAGACGGCTTGTAACATTGCCCAAACGTTTTTTTGGCTTACGTATTGTTAATTAAATTTCCGTATTTATTTATAACTTAGTCTTTTCCTGCACAATTACAATATATATTATCTATAGGTCTGTAAAGGGCGTATTTCGATGAAAATAAGAAGTGGTCAAAGTTGGCTAAAATTGCAAGTAATTTTGCCCACATAAAAAAATCGAATTTTAACCTTTTTTATTGTATTTTTCCCGTTTATGTTTTCAAAAATACAATTCTGCGATCATGTTACTGCCTCTTGTCATTTAAAAAATATATCCTACCTTAATATTTTTTCGATAAATATCAATTTTTATGTAAAAAGCGGCCTATGTTGGAGCATTTCAAGGTAATTCATATTTTTACAAATCTGACCCTCCACCGCAGAGAATGTGTTAAGGAGAACACATTTTTACGGAAGTGACATCACAATACCGCGTTGCCTTTCGGACGATGCCGATGACCTTTTTCATTGTACGGATCTGTGGGAGGTTTTGGGTGAAATTCGTGTACTGTTTGTCGACTTTGTGTTGATGAAGACTTGGAAGAGTTCCACTACGATGGTTAGTTGGCTCGAGAGATCCTGTAGTCAGCCGAGCATCATCTGATTGATGCTACTATACGTAAATACTGACGTGAAGGAGGGAATAATCTTTTTTGTCTCATCATACCAGAGCACCCAGTTCAAAAATGACACTCCGTAATATGTTCCGGCCGAGCTGCTTCGTTTGTACATTAACCAAACCGAGCACAAAATGAATGCTTTTGTCATACGTCAAACATTTTAAACACTTTGAACAGAATTTAGAAATATAACGATCGACTTACCGCTGCTCGATGCGACGAGATGTACAGCGTGATGCTACTTTTCGCTCACGTCAGCCGGAAAACACCACAGACAAAAGTGATCATAGATAACATATTAATGATATAAATTGTTCCATACACGAAGAAATATTATATTAAATAAAAATTTGTGTGAAATATGTAAGTGTAAACTGACCGGGACATGACGTTGAGCGCCGTGTGATTCGAGTCGGGGTTCGTTTAGGAGTCATGATTCGTTCCATGCTCCTGATCGCTCATCAGAACGATACCCCGTACTATAATAAAATATTCGCTTCGCGAACCATCCATCCGATATCATGCTTTCGTTAGTACCATGGTTAAAATAAAAATACAGGTGAATATGAACACACGAAGATGCACATTATACATTTATTAAATACACATTTACATTTACGGGCAGGTGGAAATACTTATACCTAATTTAATCTAAATTATGTCTACCTCGGGTTGCTCGGCGACAGTCCTACGGAATCCTTTCTCCGGCCGGCGGAGTGATGCCGCTGGCACCCGGCGTGGGCGGCTTCCCGCTGTCTGCTCTGTAGGACTGTGAACAGGTCTGGGCGGCTGCTCCTGGGTGGGTTGCGATGAACTGTGACTGTTTCCTCCGTCGATTTCGGTCCCAACAGTGGTTGTCTTGACGTCTCTTTCGGACCTCGTTTCCAACTAATAGAACGCGCTCTCGCCTCTAGCTTTTACTTCCGTTCCCGTCGCTCGTTTACCACTCGTTCCCATCGTGTATTTACAACTGCTCTCCGAATCTCGTTCAACTCATTCTCCCGAACCTCATGTCCGACTTACTTCTACGGATCTACAACTTCCTTCCGAACCTCGTTCAACTGGTCTTCCCGGATCTCATGTTCAACTCCAGGTTTACTACTGCGTCTCGCTACTCCGGGCTTACAACTCTCACTCTCTTTCAAAATGGCGTTCTGGCCCTTTTAAAGTAACCGTGGCGAGGGCGTACTTCTCGCTCAGGGGTCGGTCCGTCCTCACAGGATTGGCGACGCCTCATTGGTCCATCCGTTGACATCTACGCTACACCCTCACTTGTAAGCCTAATTTTCGGTTCTGCACACTTTCTTCGTAATTAATTACAGTCCTACCTTATCACATAAAAATTCAATAATGCCACTGTTCACCTAAATTGTCCATTAAAAGCTCTACAATAATCCATTAACATATATAAACTATAAATAACTTATATTCTATACATTTCTCCCATTAAGCTTACTCCTTATCAGAATTATTACTATCTCTAATTAAATCTTAAGTTTTCCTCTAAGTACGTATTCAATCAGTATAGAAATATTTCACATAAAATCCTACTTAAGAGCTAATCACTTTATTATTTTTTATTACGTCTGAGACTTTTATAATTAGGAACACATGGGGTTTCTTTATTTCAGCTTCAAAGTACATTGTTTCATGAGTGATTTTCGCATTACCTACACTTATACCTATTACATATTTTTCTCACCTGCCCAGTTATAATTACATTATTATTTATATTTATTTACATTGCAATCTCTCTGCCCGCCTTCATTCTTATTTTTTTTAGTTGACTCGATTATTACTAGTAGATCAGGAACGAATGCAGTCTAAATACTGCGGAAGCGCTACTATACCGGCACACTTTGGTTGAATCGCGGTCGATTGGAGACTTGTTCAAACAGTTTGGCCGTATGGAATGAATGATTGACGGCGGAACAGTCCGATTTACGCACCACATAAGGTGCAAGAATGTGGAAGATGTGAATCCGCGTACACTGGCTTATTTGTACGCGTCCTATTTTCTCTGCCTACCCCCACGGAAAAAAGACGCGATAGTCAGTCGTCGCTCACGGTGGTCCTTCAGCACGTGGGTACTGGCCTGCATGCAACAAAAGATGCTTTATCACCCCGGAGTCAATTATCCTAGGGCGGAAAAAATGCACCCGCTTCTTAATGGTCCTTTTTTTTTTTTGTGCGTTCATTGTCTTATTGTCGACCCCCTAATTTACTGACGGTACATTGTTATCAGGCCGCTCCCGAGCGCGACATTTCTCGGAACGATTTCTTCTCAGACAAAAGGCAATCGATTGACTTCAAAACGTATTGCGTAACACGTGTGGTCAATGGCGGAAGAGATAAATCTTCCCGATGAGTGGCCTAGAAAACAAAGGACAGCTTTCCAATGACGGAAGAAAAAGTCCTCGTGTGACATGGGTTCTTGCGAAATACACTTCCAAGAAAACAAAGTATCCGCAGATGATAAGTAATGATAGGTCGGTCCGAATCAAAATCCGCTCGCGCCACAGATTACTGTTCAGGCATATCAATGCAATAACTGTTATATTTTTAGGAGTAAGTTTGATCACCTTAATAATGTCATATACGTTGCATCGGGATGGAGTTAAACGTGAGAGAGACCCATGACCAAGACTTATGGGGGATGCAGCGTACAAGTCTTATTTCTAATTTACGTACTTCGTAAAGGCCTCGATTCTACATTAAAGCGATAAAGATGGATAACGATAAATAAAAAAAATTAAAAAAAGAATACACCAGTTTACGCTTCTGGATTTCGTAAAATCTTTGACTAATTATCATATTTCTTCGTGTATGGAATGATTTATATTATTATCTATGATCATTATTGTCTGTGGTGTTCTCCATCTGGCGTGGATGTGGGAGAGCTTCTCGCTGTACATCTCGTCGCGTCGTGCAGCGGTAAGCTGATCGTTGAGTTTCTAAATTCTGTACAAACCGTTAGTCTGTACAAAGCGTTATTTTTGTACTTGCATTGTTTGATGTGCAAACTCAGCAGCCTTCAGTGACATTTAACCCAACTTTTTAGCTAATACCTTATATTCTAGGATATTTACGTAAAACAGTTGATCTTAGTGGTATTTATTTAAATCCTATTCCGAATCGTTTTGAGAATTGATTACTCTCGTTTCGATTCGTCATAATTACATATATTTTTATTTTATTACATTCAGTTATTATTAACATTCCTGTACAATTTGACGTGAGACTCGTTATCACATTCGATTCAGAGGGCAGCCAGAAAGAAGCTATAGAAATCATACACCCCCGAAAGAAGAGGGTAGACGTCACATTTGTGTGTTGCGGTCGCAGAACTCCGCCACAGTCCGGCAGAAATTCACCCTGTCCAGGTCGCAAGAGCTACGAGGGAGAGCCGGTATAATGCTCCGTTAGAACTCTCTAGTCTAGATCTTAGTGATAATGATTATGTTCTGGTGGGATAAGATCCCACTTAGTGAATTGTACCGATTATAATACGGATCACTGGACGCAACCCGAAACGGACATGTGAAGGAAAATAAGGGCGAATGGATCTGGCCTACCTTGCTCTTAAGTCCTGGGTCGGACGTCGCTTTCACCTCCTAGCACATTTATTGTGCATAACCGAGAGATCACTGCACTTACAGAACTGTTGTAAACACAACTTCTTTTTAGTCCCAGTGTTACACACGGCGTTCCTTTTTCGGATGTTAATAAATAACATAGATCTTGACAGGTCGATGTCGACGCAATCGTCGGCGAAATTGAAAGTAATTAACTAATTACCAACTAATGGCCAACTGGCCAGAGCGGGACAAGTATCGATTAAGGTTTAAATATTGGATGGACAAAATGGATTAGGAGTGGGTACTCGACTTGCGTAAACATGGCCCAAATACTTAAAAAGTTATCATTCCTTCATGTCAGTATTGACATATAGTGGCATCAATCAGATGAGATCAGTCCCGGTCCCGGGTAGCCCTCGCAGTTGACTCCAAGGTCTCGCTGGCCGATCTGACAGCGACATTTTACACTTGTTCACAAACCCCCACAGATCCGTACAATTATCTAGATTATCGTGCAAGCCAGACATTGGCCGAAAGGCAGCGCCGCATCGTGATATGTGATGTCACATCCGTAACCAGATTTATTTAATTTATCAGAGTTCGTAGATTTAATTTACCAGTAATGTTTCACATCAAAACTCAGTCCAGTTATGACTCAGTCCAGTTATCAAGCTCAACATGCTTGGACTTAAAATACTGTTACTATTATGAATTCTTGAAATTCCTTTAGTCGTGAGCTTTCAGTTTTTTTCAGAATAAAAACGGTAGTGGTCGCACGACCACTGCAGCAGAACCATGGATCTAGATGTTTCTACCATCAAGTCTGAACCAGAATCCTCTGCAATTGAGAGCCAACATGAACCGAAAGGCATTGCAGTTCTGTGTACTGATGTAGATGTCACACTTCCTTATATAAAGATGGAATCTCTGAAGCATGCTGATGTCAAGGGAGACACTTCTGAACATCTGAATGTCGAGCAAGACACTTCGACAACTAGTATGTATAAAATTTTCGTAGACCCTCCTTGTCAGGTGGATCAGACATAAGCATCGTGGTCCTCTGTCTGCTTCTACAGGGTGAACTGCCTCCATTGTTCCCTGTGTAGCGAGGCTCCCGTAATGTCTCTGTCTGTCCACCTTGCCGCGGAACCCAGCGATCACTCATCTTCTAGCAATTTTCCCAAAGTATGCTAGAATTCATTTTCCTGTACAAAGATCCTGAAGAATAGAGACATTTATTTGATTTTTGCAGCCCGTGGTACGCGTATGATTAGGACAGCACGTCATTGAGATTTTTCAATATCAATTCACAGAAATGCCTTATCCCCACATTTTTCACTGTCAATTTTCAGTCTTTTTCTAATATTATAAATTGCCAAATCTATATTTTTGCAAGCAGAAAACTTGCTGGGTGGTGCTGTTAAAGAGATTCAGTGATCGGGTATTCGAGTGTTATTCCTGGAGACAAATTAGTTAACTCATTTAAAAATGGTTTACTGTTTTTATTATCCAGACGTTTCTGCCGTGAAGCCTGAGCCAGGGTCTCCAGTCCTGAGCGGCGATGAAGGGGAAGGAGGTTGTGCGCCCTACACTGAAGTTGATGTTTCGTTCCCCGACATTAAGCAGGAGTGCTTGGAGTACTCCAGGAGGACCGATCAGCACGCCGGTAAGAACTTTGCTCCTATCCATGCTATTAATTGTATTTTGACCGCGTTTTTCGTTTCCATGTGGCAGCATCTTTATTGTTCTGGTACCTGTAGATGTGTACTGTAGAACGCAGTTGATTTTTTGTTTACATAATGAGAATAAAAGATGGTTGTAATGCACCAGGGATAGGGGAAAATATTAATGGAATATTCTTACCCGTCTTTAATACATTACCACGTATATTGTTGTCCTTCTATGCAAATTTATTTAATTCCGTATACTGATTGAGGTTTTCTTCACTGTTTTGACGGGGCGCTAATGATATTTTGAACAGTTCGTTATCCACATTGATCCCTCCTGACTGGGAGCGTCATCTTTGTGAGTATCCGTCCTCTACACTAAATTCTCCCACTTTTATCGGCGCACGCAGATCTTAGAATTGTGCAAGATGCGTAGAAAAATAGGCAAGTGGATGGCACAAAATAGACTAATGTTAAATCCATTCAAAACAGAGCTACGGTGGACAGCAACACCTAGAAGACTAAACTTAATACAGGAATCAATGTCTGCGAATGCTATATCTGCAGTTAAGTTGTTGGGCGTGCACATTGATTCAGATCTTACAATGAATACACAAATCAGCAAAACTGTCAGTGCATGCTGACATAAACTGAGACATCTTCCTCTTGAGGCAGACCGTCTACTCATTGTAGTGTCACGCGTGGACTAATGTTACAGCTTCTATGCTGTGCTGCCAATGGTTTCGTGGATAGATTACAATCCATTCTAAATGCGGCTGCACAGATATAATATGGAGTTTCCTAATTCTCTCATATAACACCACTATTACGTCAGCTACATTGCCTCCGATTCCCTGAAAGAGTTGAATTTAAATTGTGCTGATTGATGTACAAGGCGACACAACATGGCGCCTAAGAATTTTGCATCCCTGACAATTTGAATGGTAGACGTCAAACTCTCAGGTCAGGCTCTACCACAGCCACAAGAAGGGTTGTATAACCGACTAACCGTTTCCAGAAGTCTAAATTAAGTGAACGGGCATTTATGTGGCAGGTACAAAAACTGTGGAACTCTTTGCCCTCCGTTATAAGAAACAGTGCATCAGAAACTTTATTTAAGAAGAAACTAAAAACGCTCCTTTTCAAAAAATCATTCGCACGAGTGAAAATAACAATTTTTAATTTAAAAAAACAAATATAATCGTAGAACTATAAACAGTTTATGTGTAAAGCGCATTGGGGTAAACGTTTTTACAGAAATAGCGCTATACAAATTTTTCAATATTATTATTATTATTAGAACGTCACTAAAGACGGATTTAAATGTTTAAAGGACGTGTCGTCACATTATGCGCTATTACTAAATAGAGTCAAGGACAAAATATTTCGTGTAATAATATTAATAATATTGTATTAATATAGTTTATAATTTATTTTCATTGCAGATCTCTCGTGCCCACGATCCTATGACCCGACTAATAATTGTGGTACAAATCTAGAAGTGAAACCAAAATCAACAAAAAGCCGTGAAGGTGAACCCTTTTCCTGTTCGCAGTGTACTTATACATGTTGTGAGGAAAGCAGTTTAAAAACGCATATTCTTACTCATACAGGGGATAAACTGTTTTCTTGTTCACAGTGCACTTATTCGTGTAATAATAAGCGGTACATAAAAAGACATATGCTTACTCACTCGGGGGAAAAACCATTTTCGTGTGTACAGTGCAAATATTCGTGTAATGAAAAGAGCCAATTACGAAGACATGTGCTTACTCACTCGGGGAAAAAACCGTTTTCATGTTCACAGTGCATCTATTCGTGTTATAAAAAAAACAACCTTAAAATACATATGCTCACTCACTCGGGAGAAAAACTTTTTTTTTGTTCACAGTGTAGTTATTCTTGTTATCAAAAGTATCTATTAAGGAGACATATGCTCACACACTTAGAGGAAAAACTATTCTCGTGTTCACAATGCATTTATACATGTAATCAAAAGCGCTACATAAAAAAACATATGCTTACTCACTCGGGGGAAAAACCATTCTCGTGTTTACAGTGTAAATATTCTTGTTATCAAAAGAGTCAATTAAAAAGACATACGCTCACTCACTCGGGCGTAAAACTATTTTCATGTTCACAGTGCGCTTATTTGTGTTACGAAAAAGCCAACTTAAAAATACATATGCTTACTCATTCGAGTGAAAAACTTTTTTTTTGTTTACAGTGTTCTTATTCGTGTAATCAAAATTACATTTTGAGAAGGCATATGCTTACTCATATAGAGGAAAAATTGTTTTCGTGTTTACAGTGCACTTATTCGTGCAATCATAAGTATCTATTACGAAGACATATGCTTACTCACTTACAGGATAAAATGTTTACGTGTTCCCAGTGTAATTATTCGTGTAATCGAAAGGGCTACTTGAAACAACATATGCTCAGTCACTCGGAGAAAAAATCGTTTTCGTGTTCACAGTGCAATTATTCGTGTTTTCAAAAGCGCTACATACAAAAGCATATGCTTACTCACTCGGGGGGGAAACCATTCTCGTGTGTTCAGTGCAAATATTCGTGTAATGAAAAGTCCCAACTAAAACGACATATACTTACTCATTCGGAGGAAAAACCGTTTTCGTACTCGCAGTCTGGTTTTTCATGTTATAAAAAGGGTACCATAAAAATGCATACACTTAATCGCCTGCAGGAAAAATTGTTTTCTTGTTCAATCTGCAGTTACGCGACTAATCTAAAGGGTGTCTTGAAACAACATATGCTCAATCACTCAGGACAAAAACCGTTTTCTTGTTCACAGTGCAATTATACTTTTAATAGAAAGGGCGACTTAAAACGACATATGCTAACTCACTCTGAGAAAAAACCGTTTTCGTGTTTAAAGTGCACGTATTCGTGTAATCAAAAGAGCCAATTAACGAGACATATGCTTACTCACTCGGGCGACAAACCGTTTTCGTGTTTACAGTGTAGTTATTCTTGTTACGAAAAAAGTACCTTAAAAATACATGTACTTAATCATTCAGAGGAAAAACTGTTCTCGTGTTCACAGTGTCCCTACTCGTGTAATCAAAAGCGTTATATAAAAAAACATATGCTTAATCACTTTGAGCAAAAACCGTTCTCGTGTTCACAATGCAGTTATATGTGTAATCAAAAGATCCAAATGAGAAGACATATGCTTATTCATTTGAGGGCTAATCGGTTTTCGTGTTCACATTGTAGTTATGCGTGTAATCAAAAGAATCAATTAAGAATACATATGTATATTCACTCGGAGGAAAAACCGTTTTCATGTTCACAGTGTAGTTTTGCGTGTATTCGAATGAGCTTATTAAAAAAACATGCTTTCTCACTCGGAGCATAAACTGTTATCTTGTTCACAGTGCAAGTATGCGTGTAATCGAAAGCACGATTTAAAACGACATTTGCTTACTCATTCTAGGAAAAAACCGTTTTCGTGTTTACAGTGCAAATATTCGTGTAATAGAAATAGCCAATTATCAAGACATATGCTTACTCACTCGGGGTAAAAATTGTTTTCTTGTGAACAGTGTGTTTGTTTCTGTTTCGGAATGGGCATTCTTCCTCACGCAAAATTAATCGCTTTATCCCATAAATTATTTTATACATCTTATTTTTATTATTACATTGTGAATAACGTTAACCCTTTACATTTATATTTTCATTACTTTGTTTACAAAAATTCTTACTTTTAATTACATATATACTAATATCAAAAGATGAATCTAATTTCTTAACAAATGATCATGGCAATAGTGACTCACAGATATTAATGTAAATGATTGAATATTTAGCGCAAACAATACTAATATATCACAATTATTTTAATTTTTCATTGTCAAATAAACATTTAATTCTAACCAATTTTTATTTTATTTTAATAAAGAAAACTAGTATTTAATTATCTCTCTGATACATAAAATTAATGTCTTTCCGATGGCATTTTACGTAGTTATAATATGTCATATAAACCTTGGTAGAGTTGATTCTCTTGTAATAAAAATATTAAACTAGTTTTTACGATATCTAAAATGTTAACTAGGATTGATGGTGCCAATGATTTATTAATTTGTTTACAATAAAATTCACACTTGGAGATTTTTTGTGTTTATGATATTAATTATATCTTAATCCTTTGTCGTTGTACATTATCAATTTCCCGCATTTACCATCACTGTTCACACATAATGATCTCGTAAATTCCTTCGATAGCTTGTGATTCCCGAGTTTCCTATTGATAATACAACCACGTATGCAGTTAGAAAATTAGCCGAGTATTATAGAAATGAAATAAGAAATAATTTGTTATAATGGTGTATTATCGAAATTCTTCAATAAAATATACGAGCTATGTCTAAATATTTAAAAAATATGATATCTATACAAAATAACAATTTTTTTTATTTTAAATGATAAATCTTGACTGTAATATAATAAAATGTGTACTTCCTATTTCTAGTAAATGGCCGATGAAACACAGTTTCAAAATAGTATGACTAAAAAGTTTTTTTACATTCCGCTTTTAAGTAAAGATATTGACTTACGGTATTTTACGCCCTAAGGTTTTCATGACGTTAGATCTTTGACCCACCCGCCATTTAAGTGAAACATGATAAATGTTAATAATTATAAAAGACCAGCTGTTTTACCCGCCAAGCAAGGCACAGAAATATCACTTGAATCTATATCCTAACACAAAGTAATTCACAATATATTTAAAATTAGTTTTTTAATTCAATATTTCAAATAATAAGTTTAAATTTAAATTTAACAAACTTAAAATATGTAAAACAATACATAATAATGTACTCAAATAGAAATCTATCGCCATAATCTAAGAAATCTTTTGTTTAAATAAATAAAAATATATGTTATTTGTTGTCGCAGACATTTCAGTCGTTTAGTGACCTAATCATAATTTTTTAAATAACACTTCATGGGCTGACATCTGAGAACGTAAGTAGTAAGTAATTGAAACAAATACGTCGATAATAATTCACTGTTAACTCATTTCCCGCGGGGGACTCGTATATGAGTCGCGACTACATGTCCACAGCGCGGGTGACTCAAATATGAGTCGCCGTGTTTCGCCCGCCGCTAGTGCGTACATACGCACTGTGGAGCGAAGAAAATCGTTCCAAAATTATTTGTAATCTTTATCCTAACGATATTTATCAAGGATTATTAGCCATCTTATAAACAAACACGAAATAATTAAAGTTCTTGTATCCTCCAGTATCGCTCAGTTTATGCGTGTGTTCAGACTCTAGAGTTAAATTTAATGTCTGTATTTAAAAGCTTGTAAATAGTTTGCATTAATGTCAGAAATCAGATCACTACTTCACTCTAGTACTATGAATATCACCACAAATAGTACAAGTGATCGTGTAGGGCACTGTTGTGTTCTCTCATGGATAATTTTATTTACGTTATTTTGGATTATGGTTCTGATTTCTGTATTTGTTTGCGTTCGTGAGGATACTTGAGAACCTTTGCTATCAATTTCTTAAAAACAAATCATAAATTTGTTGCATTATCGTAGTGTAAAGTCGAGAATTATAATGCCGCCAAAGGGTGCCGCGTGTGAAAGATGCCATGCGTATTTATGAACGCGATCAATGGGTTAAAAAGGATTTGTTTTATAACCGAACATCCTGTTAACAACAAGTTACTCTGACCTCACAATTTTATACAAGATCGTTTCAAGTGTCAACAGTCATAACTCACAGATCGATCCGCGTCGGCTGTCGGTCCACGAGTCGATTTTGGAAAGATCAAATAGTTCTGATTGAACTGTTGAGCTGGCTCAACGCCTTTATCCGGCTTAACCTTTACCATACCATGATATAAAATACCCGAACGCAGCCATGCTGCCAACTCGTGTTACCGTATATATCAGTTGGAAAAAATGTTTTTTTCAGCTTAAATGGCTTTAATGGCACGAATTTATTCTAAATATTGAGCGTAAATTTCGGAAAATTGATTAATAACATAATTTAAAGCCTATACAATGTGTCCTTTCTTCTTATCTCTCTTCATTTAATTAGTGAGAAAGAGACAATTATATTTGTATGTTTATTGTCCTTTTCACTGTGAAATAGTGTGTGATCTCTGTCTTTCATATCCCAAATGGTATTTTTACCAACGTATTAATTTTACAACGGATTGAATTGAAAAAATAATTATTTTTGTACGATTCCCATTTTATAATTGATTTTTCGCTAGTCATTCCTAAGCGCTAATATTTTCTTTATGATTATCTAAAATATGAATTTTATGTTGCATGCGTTTATCGAAATATTACATGTTTAATTATAATGGTAGACCTGTGTTACTGCATGGTTTGGGAAGGGTTAATGAGGCAGTTCATTCGCGAACGACGCAACGCTATATCTATGACCATTATTGTCTGTGGTGTTCTTCATCCGACGTGACTTCTGGCTGTACATCTCGTCGCATCGTGCAGCGGTAAGTTTCTAAATACTGTACAAAGCATTGTAATGTTTGACGTTTGATATATAAAACCATTACTTCTGTACCTGGATTGTTTGAAAGACAAACGCAGCAGCTCGGCCGGAACATTTGACTTATCTTTTTGACAGTGATATTACTATTTAGCAAGGTGACGCAGTAGCGCGTAATTCTTCTGCCTAATTTAATTTAACTTTTAACCCAAGCCTTTTAAAATCGAGCTTAAAATGCTGAAAATAAATTGGAAATGTACGAATAAACTGCAAAAATATTACCGTCAAATACGCCAACTTTGCCTCTAGGGGTATCTTTGCCCATAAGGGAAGATTTAAGTTCAACTTGAAATATTGAATATGGTAACAATATTTCGCCTGTAGTAGAAAATTCAACATTATTTTGGCAATATTACAAATCAGCTTTGTTTCTAATGTGAGTCAGTCGCCTGTTAAAGCTTGTGCAGACGGGGTGTCGTTTTGTGGTGCCAATTTTGTGTTTCACAATTTGAAGATGGCTTGGTAACATTGCCCTATCACTTTTTGGCTTACGTATTGTTAATTAAACTTCCGTATTTATTTACAACTCAGTCTTTTCCTGGACAATTACAATATATATTATCTATAGGTCCGTAAAGGGCGTATTTCGATGAAAATAAGAAGTGGGCAAAGTTGGCTAGAATTGCAGGTAATTTTGCCCACATAAAAAAAATCTAATTTTGACCTGTTTTATTGTATTTTTCCTGTTTTTGTTTTCAAAAATACAATTCTGCGATCATGTTACTGTCTCTTGTCATTTAAAAAATATATCCTTCCTTAATATTTATTCCAGAAATATCAAGTTTTATGAAAAAAGGGGGCAATGTTGGAGCATTTCACGGTACCCAGTTATAAAAAGTTGCGAATTGTACTAGCAACGTTCTTTAGAATTTTCAATTGCACACGGTGACCGAGCGGACAATACAGTTCGTGTAAACGCTGTCGCAAGCTCTTCATTTATTAAAGTATTTCTAAAAAACAATTATTCCATTCACAAACAAAATAAAGAAAACTGCCTACATATTTTTTAGACTCGGAAACATCTTATCACTTACATATCTGAAAATAATATATTACGCGTTTGTACAGTCACATGTTGCAATACGGTATTATCGGATGGGGAGGTGCTTATAAAACTACAATGTCACAATTAAAAATCACTCAAAAATGATAATAAAAATTATTCTAAAAAAAAAAGACTATCCAAGTATACAACTGTTCACAGATTTTAAAGTACCAAAAATAGTAGACAAACAAAAAAATATCAATAATTCAAATTTTCAAAATTAAAAATCAACTAAATTTTAGAAGCGAATTCTAATCTGCAAGATATAGAGAACTAATTGATATCCCAAATCTAAAATATACCGCGATGTATTTATCAAGGCATCATATTTTTTAACGATCTCCCCATAACAATTAGAAAAATTACGGACTGTCATAAATTTGTAACTGAAGTAAAAAAAATATGTACACAGACTAACTGAAACATTAATTAACTCGAATATACTCCTTCTTGCGAGTCTTACTCTCATAGAGAAGAAACAAATGTTAATATATATATATATATATATATAGACCCACTGATTATTTAAATTGTATTATATTTTTAATATTAATAAAAAAAGAAAGAAAAAATTGCGGTCAAAGAAGTCACATTTGTATTTTTAATTCAATTTAAAAAGTCAAATTATAATAAGTATTATTATTGAGTTTTGCTAGTTTGCGTGAGCCTTATTATATGTTACAGCTGTTTCGGCGGTTAAGGTCATTTTCAAACAGTGAATGAACCACGTCAAAGCGACTTATTTAATTTTAATTTATTTTAGTTACCTCTTCCTCTATCCATGGGTAATTAGGTGGTTTCGATGTATATAATAATGCTTGCACTAATGCATATAACAACATATAATATGTCTTTTCATATTTAATTAAAAATAAACATGGAGTTCTACAAACTAAATACAATAACAATAAATATATTTTTTTAAATACCCACATTTGCCTGTCATACAGTAATACATGATATGAGCATCCAGATTGATCTCAAATTCTTTAAACCTACATTTGGTACTTCTACTTCTAGAACCAAATGCGAAGCGATAAATGTCCCGGTTTAGATCTTCATAATTGTGGTGAGCCAGCCTATTCTTAAGGCCCGATACATCTCAGTACCATCTGCACGTGTTGAGATTGTGGTCTGAAGATCAGCGATCAGTTTGTAATTGGTTGAAGAAGACAAAAACTAAACCGACGATTGATTAGACGCGTGCACACAAGGCCCCACAGATCCGTACAATTATCTAGTTCATCGTGCAGGTCAGACATTGGCCGAAAGGCAACGCTGCATTGTGACGTCACATCTGTAACAAGATTTATTTCATTTTTCACAATTTGTTTATGTAATCCTCTGCACGGTATTGTAGTCAAGTTATATCAATATTATCAAGTACTATGAATATTATGTTCATTTCAAATTCCTTTAGTCTTGAACTTTCAGTTTTTTTTTTCAGAAAACAAACCGTGGTCGTCGCACGACAACTGCGGCAGAACTATGGATCTAACTGATCTAGATGTTTCTGTCATCAAGTCTGAACCAGAGTTCTCTGCTATTGAGAGCCAAGATGAACGAAAAGGCATTGCAGTGCTGCGTCCCGATGTAACTGTCACACTCCCCTATATTATGATTGAACGTCTGAAGTATCCTGATGTCAAGCGAGACACTTCTGAAATCGGTTTGTATAGCATTTTTGAAGACTCTCTCTCTCAGTTGGACCAGAGCACCACGATGTTCATGATCGAGCAACGTGCTTCTCCAGGTTGAACTGCCTCCACTGTGCCCTGTGTAGCGAGGCTCCCGTATTGTCTCGGTCTGTCTACCTACCCGCGGATCCCAGTGGTCACTCATCTTCTAGCAATATGCCCAAAGTATGCGAGAATTATTTTCCTGTACGGAGATCTTGAAGAATACAGACATTTGTTTGTTTTGCCGTCCATGGTACGCGTACGATTCGGACACCACTTCACTGAGGTTTTTCATTATCAATTCACAGAAATGTTTTATCCCCACATTCAGCACTCAGTCATTGATTACTATTGTTATTCAGACGCTCCTGCCGTGAAGCCTGAGCCAGGGTCTCCAGCCCAGAGCGGTGATGAAGGGGGAGGAGGTTGTACGCTCTACACTGAAGTAGATATTTCACTCCCCGACATTAAGCAGGAGTGCTTGGAGTACTCCAGAAGGAAGGACCAGCGCACCGGTAAGAACTTTGCTCTTATCCATGCTGTTTATATAAATTCCTTCGATAGTTGGTTTCCAGGTTTCCGATTAACAAGAAGCATACATATGATATATGAACTGCACTAACTGCTTATTGGTTCGATGTTGTTGTTCTTTTAGCTGGGTTGTCTTCGATCGAATCTCGCACTGGTGGTTTATTTGGACCGCTAGACTTGTCGAAGCACGGGATATAATTGAACGACGACTGTCGTTTACCGTCTTCTTAGCTTTTCGATTAAAGGGCGGCAATACTCACTCGCAGATATGTATATTATTATAAACCAGGAAACCCAGTGGTGCCAATCGAACAGGCGTTAACTTTAATTTGAAATAGGTTTACTATTGTTGTTATTCAGACGCTCCTGCCATGAAGCCTGAGCCAGGGTCTCGAGCCCATAGCGGCGATGAAGGAGGAGGTTGTGCGCCCTACACTGAAGTAGATATTTCACTCCCCGACATTAAGCAGGAGTGCTTGGAGTACTCCAAGAAGACCGACCAGTGCGCCGGTAAGAACTTTTTTTACCATCTTTTTCGTTTGCGCGTGGCAGCATCTTCAGTGTTATGTTACCTGGAGATGTGCTCTATCGCCATCAGCAGGGCTTGCGCGCAGGAGAAAGTAGGACGGTTATGATGCATTAGGGGTGGGAGAAGTGCTCATGGAATCTTCTTACCAGTCCTAAATTGATTTCTACGCATATTGTTGCATTTCTTTACATAAATTAGATTAATAATTGTTTTTTTTTTCGGTGTCTAATTTATACTTTTTTGACGGGGTGCTTTAATCGCTCTATGAATAAAAAGATATTAAACAGATCGTCATTCACGTTGATCCCTCCTGACTGGGAGTCGTGATCTTCGTGAGGTTCCGCCCTCTTCACTATACTCCCTCACCTTGTTCGATACACGCAGATCCTAGAGCGTCACCACAGAAGGAATTAAATGTATAAAAAATATGACGGTGCTTACGCGCTAAAACCTGTTACTATTAACATATTACTTTTAATTGTTTACAATTCTTTTTCATTGCAGATGTCTCGAGCCCTCAATATACTGTTCTGAATAGCCGTGAAATTAACCCAGAAGTGAAACCAAAAACAACAAGAAGCCATATACAATCTTTCACTGTAAATGAACTGCTTTTGTGTTCTCAATGTTCTTATACATGTAATAAGGAAAGCAGTTTAGGAACGCATATTCTTACTCATACTGCTGAAAAACAGTTTTCGTGTTCACAGTGTAGCTATTCGTGTAATCAAAAGAGCCAATTGAGAAGACATACGCTTACTCACTCGATGGTAAAACCGTTTTCATGTTCACAGTGCGTTTATTCGTGTAATCAAAAGTACTTATTGAGAAGACATATGATCACTCACTCGGGACAAAAACTGTTTTCGTGTTCACAGTGCAGTTATTCGTGTAATCAAAAGAACAATTTAGGATTACACGTGCTTACTCACTCGGCGGATAAATTATTTTCATGTTCACAGTGTAGTTATGCGTGTAATCGAAAGGGTGATTGGAAACAACACATGATTACTCACTCGGGGGAAAAACCGTTTTCGTGTTTACAGTGCAGTTATGCGTGTTATCAAAAAAAATTATTAAGAAGACATTCGCTTACTCACTCGAGAGAAAAACTATTTTCCTGTTCACAGTGCAGTTATGCGTGTAATCAAAAGATCCAATTAAAAATACACATGCTTACTCATTCGGGAGAAAAACTATTTCCGTGTTTACAGTGCAGCTATGCGTGTAATCGAAAGAACCAATTAAGAATACATATGCTGACTCACTCGGTGGAAAAACTGTTTTCGTGTTCACAGTGCAGTTATTCGTGTAATCAAAAGATCAATTTAGGATTACATGAGCTTACTCACTCTGGGGAAAAATTGTTTTCATGTTCACAGTGCAGTTATGCGTGCAATCGAAAGGGTGACTTCAAACAACATATGCTAACTCACTCGGGAGAAAAACGTTTTTCTTGTTTACAGTGCAACTATGCGTGTAATCGAAAGAACCTATTGAGAATACATACGCTTACTCACTCGGGGGAAAAACTTTTTTCGTGTTCACAGTGCAGTTATTCGTGTAATCAAAAGTTTAATTTAGGAATTCATGTGCTTACTCACTCGGGGGAAAAATTGTTTTCATGTTCACAATGTAGTTATGCAGGTAATCGAAAGGGTGACTTTAAACAACATATGCTTACTCACTCGGGGTAATATTGTTTTCGTGTTTACAGTGCAGCTATGCGTGTAATCTGTTGTTAGGTTTATATTGTTCTACTATTTAGGCGTAGGTGTTTGGTGTAGTATTATCACTCTTTTACTTTCAGAAAATTTATAAAATATCATTTTTAAGTGTTTCGTCAATATAATGAATAATTGGAATAAATTTTGGAGCATTGGAAGGAGTTTTAGTTTGACAAAATTTTATATTTATAAATATATATATATATATAAATATTGTGACGTGCACGACAGAGCGTCATCGCGTCTAACGGTTTCACCCAAGATAGAACATGAGACTTTTAGGTACTACGAACAGAATTGTCTATTCTGCCTCCCACCTGCTTCAGACAGTCATTTTCAAGGAAATATAAAATTCTAAACTGATTTTAAATTATATTCGAGAAAATTTATTATACAATTAAAATAGATAAGATAAGAATGCTAACGTTATCAAAAGATTTACAAAACTACATTGTAAAATACAGAATAGCTCTAGTCAAAAGCATAAATGGAATTATTCATCATCTTCGACCTCAGCGAAATGTGTCAACTTTAACAATACCGAATAAAAATGACTAGCACTACCTTCCATGTGGAGATAATGCTAAGCGGATGGGATCCAGATCGTGATCTTACATCCTACCCTGGTCCATGGGCAATCCTCCAGGACTTTCTTACTAGCCATCACTTTAATAAAAGTTAATTTTATAGTAGGTCACCAGGTCGAATTACACTGGACTAGTTTGCTCCACGACGAATACAAAATTTGCCTCACTTGTGTCAATTGACGCTGTCCACGATAAGATATTGAAGTAATGTTTTTCCTTCCATGTGGAGATGATGTTGAGCGGATGGGATTCAAATCGTCCGTTGTTCGTGGGCAATCCTCTAGAACTTACTTACTAGCCATGACATGGCTAGTTGTAATGTTGACACTCGTACAAAATGGCGCCTCCACTTCCGTGCACGTCCATTATCAGGAAAAGATTTACATCCTGTAAAAAATTAAATACAATAACAAACACACTTACGACCCTTTCTTTAAATATGGAATCACATGTTTGTAAAGAATTCGTTACACGAGATGCAAACAGCGCTTCTCCTGTTCGTCAACGGAAATGCATATAAAAATATCCTTTCGCGGAGTACTGTTACCATTGCTATTAAACACTAATCATAGACAACACTATCGGCGGGTAGGTATTATAACGTAATGTTATAATATATATTAGCGATGCGGCTCAGCCGGTTCGATCGAACGTCTAAATCTACGAGCAAATGGAAGCGCGGATCTTTTGAGCGATTGAATCATCAATTCAATTAAGCGGTTTGAACTGTGAATCTTTTAAAAACATGGCTCACGGCTCATTTGTGAATACAGATGTCTTATTACTTAGTAATATGTTTTTAAATTGCACTCGTCAGATATTAATATTCGAATAACAATAATCAATACGTTTACCAGTCTATCTTAAAAAAATAATAAATTAAATATAAAACGTTATTGTAACTGACTTGAAAAATTAAGACTAAGAATGATTAGATAAAACTTAATATATCACAAAGAGGTGTTAAGGTCAATGCTCACCACAAAAATTTAACAATAAATCATATTTTTCATAGCTTTTTGTATATAGTATGAAAAATATTACCGTGTTCCAAGTTCACTTCGTAAACACAGAAAAATGGGTAATTCTATACAATATTTAGAGTCGATAATACAATGTGTTTATTTATTTGAGTCGTGGTTTATTAGATTATTTAAATATCAATCATTTACACAAACCTTTTGTAAATAAATGTATATTAATAAATATTCATTTACATACTGTTATTGATTATTACATCCTCTGCGGTGGTGGGTGGTTTTCCTTCTAGCTAATCTTTTAGTAAATATTTACAAATAATTTGAGATACAAATACAAGTAATCGGACAGGATTCAAATGAGTTATTGATAAACATGTAAAAAAAAAAACTCTCAAAAACTGATCTAAGACAGTCGCTTTCACGAGACTGAATCTCAGCGCTTTTGTCGAAATATATATTGTCAACATTTTGAGTATATTTTTTTAAAGCATGTAGACAAAGATACCAGTTGTGCGTCCACGTATTTATTTTGACTTATCTTCGTCTGGCGATCCCTAGACTATGCCAGTAATATAACTATTTGAGGGGCGTTGCGCTTACCCGTAAGTTTTAAGACACTACCTGGTCGGGTTTTTAATATTGTTTTTGCTAATTATAAATGACAAAAGGTAGTTCTGACACAGTTTAGAAGCGGGTCAGCTATGGGGCAAATGTTATTTATATTTTTTACTATTATATTCTGACAAAAACAAACAATTTACTGAACGGAATTCACAAAACACAATCAATATTATATCTATTTTGACTATACGTTGTCTTTTGTTTTACTTATTGTTTTAAATTATGTCGATTACATTTACTTCTGGTTATAATATTGTTGGTTGCGTTTCGTATAAAAAAGATGTAATTTTTAATTTTTTTATTTATAATGTCTCATTTCTATAAATATTTTGTTTAAATTATTTTCATCCAGTTTACGTTTAAAAAATACTAATATATAAAAAATACATTTCAATTGTTTATAACCACTGTTACACTCACACCCGATTAGAAGATCACATGCTCAGTGGACGTTTGTATTTTGGCTGTGAAGGGCGTCTGTTGATGCGTGAGAATACGTACATTATTATTTATTAATTTTTGAAAAGAAATATTACGTCACATCATGCCATTTCATTAAATCATATTTAAAATGAAATATCTGTAGCGATCGGAATTTAAATCCACCGCCATCTCAGTCGGCATCGACGCTAGCGACAGCGCTGCCTGCTGCTGCTACAAGCCTGGCTCGAAATTCACCGCCAGGCAGTCTCTCCAGTTTTACCGTTTCACAACGGCGGTCTCACGCGCGCCGAGCAAGACCGTTAACTCGCTTCATTTCATTTCATAATCAACACATACCTTCTACATCGTCATTCATTCTTTAATTCTATCTGTCTTCATTGTTTTTATCATACTGTCATAATAAACCTCAACACGCAAATAAAAATTTCTTTCATTTAACCACCGACCTAACCCCCAAATATCTATTAAAAATTTCCCACAAAACGGTTCAAAAACCGAAAACTTGAGGTGGGCCTATTTAGAACACTTCACGTTTTCGGTTCACCGTCGGACGAGTTTTGTTTTGACCCACCAGGTAGTAAGTGTAATCAAGCCACTTTATCATCGGCCTACCCCCTTTCCTGCACCTTTGCGAATCGCATAACAAAACCTTTGAGGGTTGCTGGTTTTAAATGGTAAAAAAAATGTTTATATACCACTTAGGCGACCGTTGGTCTAGTTACCAAAAAAATGCCTATTTTCGGTAAAAATTATCTTTTCAATTTCCGTCCATATTCCAAGAAGACTCGTAAGAACGTTTGGTGGAATGAGTAATGTTCGCAGGCGATTGAAATGAGACAGAAAAATAAAATATATTGATAAAACGACGAGTTGTTTATTCCGCCGGAATTATTTATAATAATAGTTGATTATGTTCTTGGTTCTTTTGCTACAGCAGGCCCCGTACTCTAGTCAAATGTCACGCTACGCGTTTCATTCGCTAGGATCACATCTTCACACATGTATACTATGATTATGAGAATATTATACAGGCGGAAAATAGATAATCACGGAACACACAATATTCAAATATTTATTTACCTATATGGATGAGCAGCTGTACATTATCACAAACTATAAGTTAGACTAAAGTTTATTCTATCTTAGATTATACGTGCTGATCGCCGAGGACTTTTCCAGAGACCTCGGTCTTCGGTTGACGATGCGGCGATGGCTTGTATTGTCGGGGCGGCTCGTCATGTCTGACGAGATAGCGAGCAGAACGGCCGGATGAGCGGCTGCTTCCGAGTTGGTTTGGCGTTCTGAGGGCGACTGTTTCTGAACTGGCCTAGTGTTCTGATTCTGTTTTCTTCTGAAGTTTGGACTTAAACTCTTTCCTTTCCGGCTACAAAGATCGATCTTCAACTGCTTCCTTCTTACGAGTTTGGAAGTCAAATTAAAATCACTTCTCCGATGTTCGACTCTCCCGTGTTCAAACCGTTCCTCCAAATCGTCTGTAAATTCTGCAGCTTCTGAGGAGGGTGTAGGGAAACGAGAAAAATGTGATAGAGGAAAAAGAGGGTGAGGGGGATCCTGAGGGCTTAAATCCTCCATAGGGCTCAAAACCTAAAACTATAGAATCGTTTCTAGCGTCCATGTTACACATCAATTGACACGAATGCATGAATTGTGAACACAAATAAATACACCATGAAATGGCAAATATTTTTTTCTGCGAATACTAAAGGATATATACAATTTTGATTAACCATTTAATTACAAGAATAAGTACAGTGAACACGCAAACGTTTTTCAGCATAGTTTATTTAAATATCCATTTCGATTACACGAATAACTGCAATGTTAATATAAAACAGTTTATCCCCATACATTGTAAGCATATATATACTTAATTGGCTATTCTGATTACAAGAATATTGGCACTATGAACACAAAAACGGTTTTTGCTCCAAACGAGAGAGCATGTGATGTTTTAGGTGGCCCTTTCGATTACACGCACAACTGCTTAAAACACGAAAAAAGAATTTGTTTTAAGTTATACTTTCAATTACATAACTTCACTCTGAACACGTAATCGGTTTATTCCCAGAGTGCGTAAACATATGTCTTCATAATTGATTAAATGAATAACTGCACTGTGAGGACAAAAACAGTTTTTCCCGCGAGTAATTAAGCAAATTTTTTTCCCATAACTGTATCGTTAACACGAAAACAAGTGTACCCCCGAGTGAGTAGACATATGTCTTCTTAATTTGTACTTTTGATTACACGCATAACTGCAGTCTAAACACGAAAACAGTTTTTCTCCCGAGTGAGTGAGCATATGTTTTTTTAATTGGTAGTTTTGATTACACGAATAACTGCACTGTGAACACGAAAACGGTTTTTCTCCAGAATGAGTAAGCATATGTGTTTTTAAACTGTTCTTTTGATTACACGCATAACTGCACTGTAAACATGAAAACATTTTTTCCGCTGAGTGGGTAAGGATATGTATTCTTAATTGGCGTTTTTGATTACACGAATAACTGCACTGTGAACACGAAAACGATCTTTCCCCCGTGTGAAAGACCATATGTTGTTTTAAGTCACCCTGTCGATTACACGCATAACTGCAATGCGAACACGAAAACAGTTTTATCCCCAAGTGATTAAGCATATGTTGTTTTAAGTAACCCTTTCGATTACACGCATAATTGCAGTGTGAACATGAAAACGGTTTTTCCCCCGTATGAGTAAGCATATGTATTCGCAATCGGTTTTTTTGATTACAAGCATACCTACACTGGGAACACGAAAACGGTTTTTCACCCGAGTGAATAAACATATGTCTTATTAATTGTTTCTTTTGATTACAGGAATAAGAGCACTGTGAACACGAAAATGGTTTTTTCCCAGAGTGAGTAAAAATATGTATTCTTAATAGGCTTTTTTGATTACACGAATAATTACACTGTGAACACAAAAACGGTTTTTCCCCCGTGTGATTGAGCGCATGTTTTTTGAGGTCACCCTTTCGATTACACGCATAACTGCACTGTGAACATGAAAACAATTTACTTCCTGAGTGATTGAGCATATGTTGTTTCAAGTCTCCCTTTCGATTACACGCATAACTGCAGTGTGAACATGAAAACGGTTTTTCCCCTGAGTGAGTGAGCATATGTTGTTTTAAGTTGGACTTATAATTACACGCATAATTGCACTTTGAACACGTTAACAGTTTTTCCACCGAATGAGTAAGCATATGTATTCTTAATTGGCTATTTTTATGACATAAATAACTGCACTGTGAACACGACATAGGTTTATCCACCGAGTGAGTAAGCATATGATTTTTTAAGTAGCGCTTTTGTTTGCACGAATAAGTGCACTGTGAACAAGAAAACAGTTTTTCCCCTATATGAATAAGCATATGTTCTTTTAAGTAGCGGTGTTGATTACACGAATAACTGCACTCTGAACACGAAAACAGTTTATCCGCTGTGTGTGTAAGAATATGTGTTCTTAAACGGCTTTTCTTATTGCAACTATAAGTACACTGCGAACACGAAATCGGTTCGTCTTCAGTGACAGTATGTACACGGCTTTTTGTTGTTTTTGGTTTCAATTCTAATTGTTCTCCACGGATAATCGGAACAGAATACCGTGGTTTCGAGAGATCTGCAATGAAAATTAATTAACATTATTGAGTTAAATTATTACAAGTCATATTTAATTCAATATACAATTAAATTTTTATCTGGTGACGCTGTTGGATTTGCGGGTTCATAATAATTTAAGCGATTAAAGCGACCCGTTAAAAAAAAACCGGTATAGGGAATTAAATAAATTTGTATAGAAAAGCTGCCGAAACGAAAAAATAATAATTAATTAGTAAACACATGAATGTAAATGTATTTAAGACAAGTAAGTAACACTTCCCTGACCCCTGATGCAGCAGCTCAACCATCTCCATTCTAATTATGGAAACAGAAACTGTCCTTCACGCGAGCCATGCTGATAGCGATAATACACGTCTACAAATATCTAAAAGGTGGTCAAAATATAGTCTTACTCCAACAAGTAATAGCATGGATAGAAGGTAGTTTTTACCGGTGAGCTGATCGGTCCTCCTGGAAAACTCCAAGCACTCCAGCTTAATGTCGGGGAGCGAAATATCTACTTCAGTGTACGGCACACAACCTCCTTCCACTTCATCGCCACTCTGGGCTGGGCACCCTGGCTCAGGCTTCACGGCAGGAACATCTGGATAACAAGAATAGTAAATACCTGTGCTATGAAAGTAGGACTATCATGTCTCCAGTAATGAAGCTCAAACCTTTTACCACTGTATCACTACACGACTTTCTTAATTCCAGGACCAACAAGCACGTTTTCCGATTGTAAAATTGTATATTAAGCAATTTGTAAAAATAGAACAAGAGTGCAGAATGTGGGGATAGAGAATTTCTGTGAATTGAGAATGATAAATCTCAGTGACGTGCTGTCCTAATCGTACGCGTACCATGGGTTGCAAAATTTATTTATTTATTTATATATATTGACATACATATTTGAGGTGAATACATAATTAACATAATACATAATTATACTCATTGTTTATTGTGTGGGATGGAGTAGACTCCACCTCTGATATATACAGCGTTGTCCTGGCTACTTTGCTACACTGAAGTCTGCGTTAAAGTAGCCAGTTTTTTTTTTCGAGCTGTTGTGGTGTTATTTATCGACAGGAATAAAAAGAGAATTACAAATATGCATAAAAAAGTAAAAATATATTAGAGATATACGTAGTGGGAATAACGGAAAATAAATTAATGTCTCTATTCCTCAGGATACAGAACAGGTGGTACAGGAAAATAATTCTCCCATATTTTAGGCATATTGTTAGAAGCAGTAGAGGGATCCGCGGGAAGATAGCAGACCGAGACATTACAGGAGCCACGCTACACAGGGCACAGTGGATGCAGTTCACCCTGTAGAAAAGCAAACAGAGGACAACGTTGCTCAGGCATGAGCATCGTGGTCTTCCTCTCCAACTGAGAGGGAGAGTCTAGTACAATAGTTTTATACAAACCGGTTTTAGAAGTGTTTTGTTTGACATCAGCGGGTTTCATCTGTTCCATCTTTAAATAAGGGAGTGTCACATCTACATCAGTACACAGCACTGCAATGCCTTTTCGTTCATCTTGGCTCTCTATAGCAGAGGACTCTGGTTCAGACTTGATGGCAGAAACATCTAGATCAGCTAGATCCATGGTTCCGTTGCACTGGTCGTGCGGCGACCACGGTTATTACACTGAAAATACTGAAAACTCATGATAAGGAAATTAAAGAGTATATGAAAGTCGCAGCATGTGATAATATTCATATTATATATTGTCATAACATGACTACCATAATGCAACTCCATTTTGATGTGAAACATGCGATGACACAGCTGGTAAATTAAAGTTTGAACTATCTTGCATTAAATATGATAAGGTACGGTATTCCGATGTTTAATCTCCTGTATTCTTTATCTATGCTAAACATAATTTGGTGTTGTCTATGAATGCATCGGTTGAAACACTTATATTCTATGGTTTTAAATGTCAAATGCAACATGAAGCGAAAAATTAAAGTGTTTGAATATTTTCGAGCACCCTAATTTGACTTTATTTATGTTATTAGGGTACTCAAGTTTAAAGGGGGGAGGGGGAGAAATGAACCAAATAGAAGCAATTGGTGAAACTGTAAAGTTTAGCCCATGTACTGAACATAACCCCAGCAATACAATTCAAAGGCTATTAACGCTTTACGTTAATGAACCAAAACGGAGCAATTAATGATTTTGTAACGTTATTCCACCTTTTTTTTATTATCAAACCAATGCCACTCAGATCAACTGAAAATTTTTTTTTTTAATAACTAAGAATTACGGTATTTGCCAAAAGTTAACTTAAATGTTCCGTCGAGCTGCTGCGTTTGTACATCAAACAATCCAGGTAAAAAAATAATGGTTTTATCATATATTTTTATGTTTTGCACAGAATTTAGAAACGGTCTACTTACCGATGCACGATGCGACGAGACGTACAGCGAGAAGCTATTCAAAATCAACGTCAAATGGAGAACACCACAGACAACAACGATGAGAGATGATATATCAATACTATAAAGTATTCCATTCATGAAGATACATACTTTTAATTTTGTGAAATATGTAAGCGTAAACTGACGGTATCTTAATTTTGTATATATCGTTATCCCTTAAATGAAGAATCTAAACTTATTCGATGTGCCTATATTAACCCTGGATAACTAAACCTTCGTAATTTTGACGATGTGTCAGTCACAAAATTGTCAGAACTCGACAACCCGAACCCGGCCACGCCTTCCCGCCCGTTCCCTTCATCTTGTTGGCTCTAGATCTCAGTACCAGTTTGGCAGCCGTGTAGTGTATATGCTTGTAGCCTTACTGGGGTGTGCGAAGGTTTAGTGTTTGCGTCACTTTTGATTTTAATGCTTTTTGTAATTGTTAGTTTTGTAAATAGTTTATGTACAGTAAATAGTATTAGTTTTTAATGTATTTTATAAAAATAATGGCTACCAATGAAGAACGTGAAAACGAAAGAATAAGATAGTTATTAGACGAGGAACTTTCAGATGTGAACGATTCACAAAATAACGATACTTTGTTTTCGGAGAGCGATGACAGTGAAGGTGACAATATTTAAAAAGATTATATTGAAGATACAGATGACACAGATTATGAGGAAGAAAATGGTAAAAATAATGCTTCTCTGAACTCTACAAAGAGAAAAAGGACTGAAAGTATAGAGTTCTATCTGATGTCGTTCTAGTGGCTATAATATTGCCTTATATATTTTTTATATGCATTATACACTCCAGTTTTAGGAAACGTATTTGTAAATAAACTACAACGCTTTCGTGAATTGCTTTATTTTTTCCCCGCTAGACTTTGCAAGTACGAATTACAATTTTGTTGTTGTATAACTAATAGTAAAACCGCATATCTAATAAGTTATACAATTTAAAACAGTAACACAATGCATTTCTTTATTAAATTTAAAAAATTTACAATTACAAATTGTTAAAAAAAAAATATACCGGCGTCGTCAAATTTACGAAGGTTTAGTAATGCAGACTTAAATACCAGGCTTACACTTGACACCTCCATAAGTTTCGGTCTTGGGTCGCACTAAATCGTATATCAATTAGCATTTAAGATGAAAAACGATCAGTTATTGAATGTAGATACTACATATTCTACACTTAACCTACCAAAATAGTGAGACTAGGTGCTTCCTTCAAATTTACCTCTCCGATGTGCACATATTAGATGTAAATGTCTCTGTCATGGGTCGCAATACATCGTACATCATTTAGCATTTAAAATAATAACACTTGAATGAAAAACAATCAGTTATTGAATGTAGATATTATACATTATATTCTGCACTTCATCTACGAAAAGCAGTAAGACTAGCTACTTACTTTAAATTTACTAGCCAATTCGAAACTTTTACAGTATGGTTTATTTGGAACTAAAATTATATTTTTATTTGTTAACTTTATTTTATTGAGTTTAAATACATCTACCGGTTTCGAAAAATACCATTTTTTTCTTCAAGATGTCAATACTAACTAAAAACATATATTATTGTTTCTTTACCAGAATCCATTATAAAAAATTACAAAAACAATTATATAAAAAATTTTTTTTTTCCAAAATGAACTACCATTGATCCTAAAGTTTTACTCTTGGAGTACCCTATTATCAATTTCTTCGTTAATCGTTTTTTTTTTTCTTACAATTTTTTTTTTTTTAAACTTAGTGAATTGTATTAAAAGATTGCGCATTTTAGCTATAATGTCGATAAAAATTTTTTTTTTTTTTTGGAAGGCAGTCACCGTCAGTAGTCCGACAATTATGGCAAACCTACTCAAGTAAAACATATCACCACTAACCTTACTGTCGGCTAGATTTCTGATGTTATATATTCTTGGACCGTCTCCACAAGTGTGTACAAAATTACATACAGGATGACAAACAAATATATGCCATGTTTTCAATTCAAATTTCTTTCTTATTCTGCTTAAAAACCCAACTTTTTTGATCATGGAAGACCAGTAACCCTCAAAGGTTTTGTTATGTGATTCGCAAGGGTGTAGGAGAGGGGGTAGGCCAATGTTAAAGTGGCTTAATAAACAATAACAGTATGTAAATGAATATTTATCAATGTACATTTATTTACAAAAAGGCTTTTGTTAATGGTTGACATTAAATAATCGATTAAACCACGACTTATGTACATTACATTACATAATGTATGTACACAGATGAATTACTTCAATATTAGTATTTTTCATGCTAAACTAACAGCTAAGAAAAATATGATTTATTGTTAAGTTTTTTTCTTTTACACAGCTTTGTGTTATATTAAGTTCTATCTAGTAATTCTTGGTTTTAATTTTTAAATAGTTAAATCAGTTGCAATAATTGTTTAAACTAAACCTATTGAATACAACCGTATCAACAGTTGATACGGTATAAATTGGTTGTTGTACGCGGCCGTATCAACGGTTGATACACCGACTTTGGTCCGTGATCACATAGTACACCTATTTTATACAATATTTTAACATACCTACATTAAAAGATTCCTAATACTTATGCGGAGCTTCAGATATTTCTGGAAAACAAAAACGTACTTCGTTCAAAACATCTATAATATGTAACGTGTTTCGAACAGTGGCCGCATTGCTGTACCGTTATGTATGTTTTTGTATGGTGTTTATTTATTTATAAACATCCTACAGATTTTTACTACTATATTTTGGTTTCATATTGTACAAGATAACTTATTATCTCTATACGATCCAATAAATCACGCGGTAGTCTTCTATTCTGATGATTTAATGCGTGTTTAGTATTTCAATAACATGTGCCGCGTGCATGTATTGGAATGTCAGGGCTGGGAGAAACCTCCAAAATGTTTAATACAATTGACAGAGTAATGGTGTCATCTCAAGGGTTTCGAGCAAGTATACGCACATTGAGTACTAGAAAACGATTTGTCTGTGCTGTGAATCAGCACGTATTCTGAACGGTTTCTCTTCCATATGGGTGAAAATATTTGGATAACAGGTAAAACTACAATACGGACAAGAAAGTTGTTTTTGAAAACTTAACATTGGTTTCTCTTGTGACAGATCTCATCTTACGAAAGAGTAGCATTAACAGTTTTAAAAAAATATCCAGTACAAGTCTGTTTTCTATGTGAATCAAAACATTCGACTGAGATGCAATATCAAAGGCATCAATACCCATACAGACGCCTGTAACGTATTTATCTTCAAAGAAAAGTTCCCGTTCGCGTGGACACATTAAACCGAATTGGCGTGTGCTATAGCCGTTAGATGGATATTTAAAGTAATACGTAAGCACCTGTAAGCGTAGAGATCCAAGCGTGGTTTACAATTCTCGATGTGGATAACACAGAGGACACCCGTCTTCATCTTTCGGAAAGATAGATAGTAGTACAATGCGGATTTTGTTGATTTCCAAACGTTTTCAGGACTAACTCCATTTAGTCGATACAACCCCCCGGTGCCGTTTTCGGTGCTTAATTATGTGATCCACCTCAGCAATCGTAACAACATATGGTTCCGGATGATCCATAAGCATTGGGGTGGTCGGAATCCTAACTAGCCACCATAGTGCACTGAAATGACTTAATGTCACCAGTCTCTATATGAATCCTTTGAGGGTCGAGACATGATCTGCAGTATAAGATCCTCTGGTGAGGCGCAGATTTAATAAACTATTACTAAATAAGTTTTGAACCACTCTGTGGTATTTGCAAACGTTAGATGCAGCTTCAAGTGATATTACTGTGGATGGCTCATATATCATGATTTGATGAAAATAGAATATTGATACCGCATTGTGTTATTACAGCTGATTTATTATTCGTTAACATTAATCATGTTTTATTTTAAGGTGTGTAAAACATCTGATGTCATGTAAACCTTACTATGTAAAATATCTTAAGTCAATAACTTACTTTAATAGCATGTTACAATAAATTAAATCAACTGAAAAAAGCGCAGATATTCTAAAATGTAAGAAATGTATTAAATATTAATAATTTAAATAACGAAAACAAGTTGACTAAAATTATAAGAGTAAAAAAGTTTATAAATATCTAATAAATCCAAGGGAGCCCACACAAACACAACTGACACATTATTGACAACTATTACAATAGCGACGTTTCGAGTAAATACCATAACTAATTCTCTAGGACTGTTTCTACAGAATCCTGCCTTAAACTGTCGATTAGACGCGTTGTGTCGAAAGGTGAATTGTACTTTAGTTCTTTGTTTAGTAGCCCGATTTGTGCACGCCTAATTACCGTGCTGAGCGGTTCTTAGAACATTTTAGGGAGGTTTTGTTGGTGTATTAATGGTGTTTTATTAGTGATGTTTTTTTAGACAGCTGTATCTTAGATATAAGTCCAGGAGTGTGGATTATTATGAAATGGTTTATACAGTCCATGTCAAATTTCTATTACTTCTGTATACACATGACACGAATTGTAAACAGGAATAAGAGCATCGTGAAATGGAAAACAGTTTTCCTCATAGTAGGTAATTTAGCATATAAAGTTTAAATGGCCTTTTTAATTACAAAAATAGAAGCACAGTAAACACGAACACGATTTTTAGTTAAATAGGTAGGCATTTCGATTACACAAATAACTGCACTGTTAACAAGAAAAGCCCTTTATCCCCAGAGTATGTAAGCATATCTATACTTAATTGGATATTTTGATTACACATATTTGTACTATAAACACGTAAAAGGTTAGAGTTCCAAACTAGTTAGCATATGTTGTTTTAAGTAGCCCTTTCGTTTACACGCACCACTGCACTAAATACGAAAAAGGATTTACCTCTAAGTGAGTAGACATATGTCTTCTTAAATGGTACTGATTATTACAAGCATAACTGCAGTTTGAACACGAAAACCGTTTCTCTCCCGAGTGCGTTAGCATATGATTTTTTAAGGAGCGCTTTTGATTACACCTATAAGTACACTGTGAACACGAAAACGGTTTTTCTCCCGAGTGAGTAAGCATATGTGATCTTAATCGTTTCTTGTGAACACACGAATAACTGCACTGTGAACACAAGAATTGTTTTTTTCCCGAGTGAGTCAAAATATGTATACGTAATAGGTTATTTTGATTACACGAAAAATTGCACTGTGAACACAAAAACAGTTTTTCTTCCGAGTGAATAAGCATATGTTTTTTTAAATCACCCTTTCGATTACACGCATATTTGCACTGTGAACACGAAAACAGTTTTTCCCTCGAATGAGTAAGCATATGCATCTTTAAATTGCTACTTTTATTACATAAATAACTGCACTGTGAACACGAAAAGGATTTTTTCCTCGAGTGAGTACGCATATGTTGTTTTAAGTCGCAATTTCGATTACACGTATAATTGCATTTTGAACACGCTAATAGTTTTTCCACCGAGTGAGTAAGCATATGTCGTTTTAATGAGCTATTTTGGTTACACGAATAACTGCACTGTGAACACAAAATCGGTTTTTCCTCCAAGTGAATAAGCACATGTTTTTTTAAGTCACCCTTTCGATTACATGCATAACTGCACTGTGAACATGAAAACAGTTTTACCCCAGAATGAGTAAGCATATGTATTCTCAATTCACTATTTTTATGACTTGAATAGCTGCACTGTGTACACGAAAACTGTTTTTTCTCCGAGTGAATACGCATATGTTGTTTAAAGTAGCGCTTGTTATTGCACGAGTAAGTGCACTCTGAACACAAAAACGGTTTATCGGCAGTGTGAGTAAGAATATGCGTTCTTAAAAGGTTTTTCTTAATGGAAGTATATGTACACTGCGAACACGACATCGGTTCATCTTCAGTGATAGTATCTATTCGGCTTCTTGTTGTTTTAGGTTTCAACTTTGGTTTACCTCCACGGTGAGACGGAACAGAATAACGCGGTCTCAAGAGATCTACAATGAAAATAAATTAACATTATTAAATAAAATTATTACTTGTCATATTTTGTCCTAAGATTGGCGTGTTAAAAATAATTTAATTGATTAAAGTCAAAACAGTAAAGAAAACCTTGACCGGTATAAAGAATTAAATATTAATTTATATGTATTATATTAATTTGATTTAACCAAACAAATGCAACAAAATGCGTGGAAATGTAGTTACGACGAATAAGAAGATCCCATAAACACTTCCCCCCCCCTCCACACTGGTGCATCAAATCCATATACCATTCTCATCATAGAAACGGTAACATATCACTGAAGATTTTTCCACGTGTAAACGAAAAATGCGGTCAAAATACAGTTATAGATACTCCAACAAGTAATAGCATGCATAGGATCAAACTTCTTACTGTCGCGCTGGTCGGTCCTACTGGAGTACTCCAAGCACTCCCGCTTAATGTCAGGGAGCGAAATATCTACATCAGTGTAGGGCGCACGACCTTCTTCCCCTTCATCGCCGCTCTGGGATGGAGACCATGGCTCAGGATTCACGACAGGAGCGTCTGGAAAACAATAACAGTCATAAATTTTCAAAATAAGATAATCGCCTGTCTTATGAAAATAAGACTTACTTGTTATTTCCAGGAATGAAACACGAATCCTCTACTCTAGGTTATTTAATAAAGCTAATTTATTATATATTTTTTCAGTTCCACCACCCATATGATTTATATATAGCCAAGTGCACATTTTGTTTCTCTCCCAAACCATTTTTTATATACTTTCAGATTTCCTGAATGGTCTGTTAAAGTAATTTACTTTTTGTTTTATCAATCACTGATTTAATTCTAAAATTTGTATCAATATTATATATTATTTGGAGAGTTTTTCCATTATCTGTATATTTAAATCTTGTTTCTGATCAAACTTCTGATCTCTAGGAATTAAGCTCGAACCCTAGACCAATGTATTAGACAACTGTCAGGATCACAGGACCAACATACATGTTTTTTACTTATAAATTTGTTGATTCAGCCCATTGTAAAATTAGAACAAGACTAAAAAATGACTGAGTGCAGAATGTGGGGATAGAGCTTCTCTGTGAATTGAGAAAGATAAACCTCAGTTACTGTCCTAATCGTACGCATACCATGGACGGCAAAACAAATAAATGTCTATTCTTCAGGATCTCCTTATAGGAAAACAATTCTCGCATAATTTGGGCATATTGCTAATAGACGAGTGATATCCGCGACAGACCGAGACATTACGGGAGCCTCGCTACACAGAGAACAATGGAGACAGTTCACCCTGTAGAAGCAGACAGAGCACCGCGATGCTCAAACATGAGCACCGTGATCCACTGGTCCAACTGAGAAGGAGAGTCTACAAGAATCTTATACAAACCGATTTTAGAAGTGTCTCGCTCGACATTAACCGGCTTCAGAAGGTCCATCTTTATATAGGGGAGTGTGACATCTACTATGCCATTTAGTTCATCTTGGCTGTCAATAGCAGAGGACTCAGGTTCAGACTTGATGGTATAATCATCTAGATCAGCTAGATTCATGGTTCTGCTGCAGTGGTCGTACGACGATCAAGGTTTTTATTCTGAAAAACTGAAAGCTCACGATTAAAGGAATTTTAAGAGTACATAATAGACACAGTATTTTAAGTTCAATATTGTTGAACTTGATAATATTGTAATAACTTGACTACCATAACGGAGTGCAGCACAATGCAGCATTGCCTCTCGGCCGATGTGTGACATGCACGATCTATATAATTGTACGGATCTGCGGAGGTTTTAGGTAACGTTTGTGTGCACGTGTCGAATCTCGCTGTCAGATCCAAAGACGGTTTTAGTTTTGGTCTCGTTCTACCAATCTGATTTTGAGATGTATTTCATCTAAATCCTATCGTGTCTCCTTCCGTGGACACAGGTCTTGAGGATAATTCTAATTAACGTAAATAAATTCTCTGATTTTTACAAAATGATTGTTTTTCGACAGAATTGAGAGCCCTCATTATATTAACAAAATATTTTAATGATTCGTTAACACTAGAGGTTAGATTAGGTTGAACAAAATGTGATATAAAAACTTTTTATCTATTAGCGACCCGAGGGTAGTTTTATGAAATAACATTCTATCAGATAACGAAAATAGATACAAATATGTCAAACGTCAGAATATATTACGGATGATAATTTTAAACCTGAAATGACTTGAACAGTCCGCAATAGCGTCAAACGTAAATGGCCTTCGAATTGTACTGCTTGGGTTATGTACCGAATTGTACATTGAAAAGTTCCACGGGGCTGGAGAGTCAAAATTCGATTTTTTTTATGTGGGCAAAATTACTTGCAATTTTAGCCAACTTTGCCCACTTCTTATTTTCATCGAAATACGCCCTTTACGGACCTATAGATAATATATATTGTAATTGTCCAGGAAAAGACTAAGTTGTAAATAAACACGAAAGTTTAATTAACAATACGTAAGCCAAAAAATGATTGGGCAATGTTACCAAGCCGTCTCCAAATTGTGAAACACAAAATTGGCACCACAAAACGACACCCCGTCTGCACAAGCTTTAACAGGCGACTGACTCACATTAGAAACAAAGCAGATTTGTAATATTGCCAAAATAATGTTGAATTTTCTACTACAGGCGAAATATGTTACCATATTCAATACTTTTTTTAATATTTCAAGTTGAACTTAAATCTTCCCTTATGGGCAAAGATACCCCTAGAGGCAAAGTTGGCGCATTTGACGGTATCATCAAGTGTAAAACATTTTAATGGTTTGTAATGAATTTAGAAACTTATCGACAAACTTACCGCTGCACGATGCGACGAGATGTGCAGCGAGAAGATATTGGACATCCACAGATAACAATGACAGATAATGTAGTGACCCACAAACTTGGGTGCTAGGATATACAAGTAGCGTCCCATTCAGAATAATAACTGTGGGGTTATTGTGGAGGACAAGAATACACTATTATCACAATAGACTTCTGTAATGATTTGTTTAAGATATAATTAATGTACCTATAGCGACAGAATAATAGTTTTAACATGTACAGATACAACATAGTAGTGGTGACGAGTTCTGATTTGTTCCCGTATATATATATATATATATATATATATATATATGAAAAGATAGTGTAGTAATAAATATTTAGTTAATTAACCCCGGATAACTAAACCTTCGTAATATTGACGATACGTCAGTCACAAAATTGTCAGAACTCGACAAGCACGACCCCAGCCACGCCTTCCCGCCCGTTCCCTTCATCCTGTTGGCTCTAGATCTCAGTACCGGTTTGGCAGCCGTGCAGTGTATATGCTTGTAGCCATACTGGAGTGTGCGAAGGTTAAGTGTTTGCGTCAATTTTGATTTTAAGTATAGAGTTCTACCTGATGCCGTTCTAGTGGCTATAAAATTGCCTTATATATTTTTTATATGCATTATACAGTGTAGTTTTAGAAAACGTATTTGTTAATAAATTAATTGCTTTCGTGAATTGTTTTATTTTTTCCCCGCTAGACCTTGCAAGTACAAATTACAATTTTGTTGTTGTATAACTAATAGTGAAACCGCATATCTAATAAGTTATACAATTGTTACTTTAACACTGCATTTCTTTATTCAATTTTAAAAATTTACAATTACAAATTGTAATAAAAAATATATATACCGGCGTCGTCAAATTTACGAAGGTTTAGTAATCACGTGACAATGAAATAGGTTTAGTAATGCAGGGTTAAGAAAGTAACCAACATTTCGAATGTCAATTAACAATATGATCGGGCTCCATGGTTGGCATAAGATTACTACAAGGAAGTTAATATTTACTTTATTAACATTGGTAAGTGAAGTTAAATAATGATAACTCATAACTAACATGTACTCTGGTTTGTACTCGTAGATAAGAGTGAGTTGGCGATATGACGCAGTACAATAAGATAACGATGATATAAAGCGTTCCATACACGGAGAAATGTAAATTGTGATTGAATATTTTGTGAACTGTATGCGTAAACTGAAGGGATTTAAATTTTTTATGTATCCGTATATTGTCATCCATCTTCATGGCTTTAATGTAGTATCGAGGCCACTACGATGTGCCTATTGATATGACTGTGCCTCCCTTATCGCGTGACATACTTACTTATTTACCATCACGCAGGCAAAGAGGATAGAGCGCCACACTCTTCTGTCCTGTCACACAATTCTCGCACCATCCACATTCATACATCTTCTCATACAAGCTCGCCGATTGTTGAGGCTTCCAACAGAACCATCATCCATTATATGGTTTACCTGGTCATGCCAAGTCTTCCGCGGACGTGCTCTATTTCTGGTGCCATCAACACTCGAATCATATATCTTTCTTAACATTCTCTCCTCATTCATCCGTTCCATATGACCAAACCACCTATGCGATCCTTTCTTAATCTTATTCACTATACTAACATCAGCTTTACATTCTTTCCTTATTTCTTCATTATTTACCTTGTCATAAATAGATTTGCCACATATACACCTAAGTGATCTCATTTCCACTGCATTCAGTCTACTTTCGTTCCTTTTCTGCCAGCTCCAGACCTCACTTCCATACATCAGTGTCGGTATTAGGATTCCATTGTGCACCGCTAGTCTTGCCTTGGTTGACAAATTCCCGTTAGATATATTTCCATTCAAAGCGCCGTTCATTTTATTCCCTACAGTCACCCTCCTTTCCGTTTCTATTGAACATACTTCCCAAATGCACAAACTCATCTACTTGTTCCAAACATTTATCACCTACAAGTATTCAGCTTTTCTCCTCCTCGAATACCATCACTTTCCACTTGTTAACATTCAACATGAGGTCGCTTCCCTTGCATACCTACATCGTACATTGCACTCCCTAGACTGTGTAGTTCCTGTTCATTATTCCCCATTAGTACTGCATCATCGGCGTACAATAAACAGCATACAATCAAATCGCCCATTTTTGCTCCTACATTCATACATTCCAGTTCTTTCACACATTTATCCATATACAAGTTGAACAGCCATGGAGACATTACATAACCCTGCTTGACACCCTTTGTAATGTCAAACCATTGTGTGAGTGCTCCATTGATTCTTACACACGCAGAACTTCCTTCGTATAGGGATGCGATTGCGTATATAAGTTTACTATTCACCTATTGACATGTATGTTGAAAATCATGCTGAACGCGACCGCTTTCATATTTCCTTGTGTAGGCAAACAGTTAATTAAGACTTAAATGTTGTGCTACCCAAAGCAAAATTGAAACATAATGAATAGGCTTAAGATCTAGATAAGTTTGTATAATTAGAAATATATAATTGTCATGTGTTGTTTGTCATGAGGAGGGCTCCGCGGCGCTCTTCACAAGTGCTATGGAATTATGACCACGGACCAGTGAAAGAAATATAGTTTGGCTAATGGTGTAATCTATATATTTAGTGCAACTTAGTTTTAATTCCACGCTGCGTAATGTAGATGAATCTAGCGTTAAAGTTTACTTGATAAATTCTAATTAAAAGTCTTATTAATGATCGCTCATGTGTGTTTTTGTTGACGTAGTGAAATAGTTCCCACTTCCACTAGTTCCTTAACTAGTTCCCAAGTTCCAATAGTTCCCAAGTCCACGAAGGCAGCCTGCTCGAACCTTGCACCTCCACATGCATCGGTCCTGGGTCGCATTAGAACTATTATCGCTAATCATTTAAAATATTAACGATAAAAACGATCAATTATTGAATGTAGATACTATACATTCTGCACTTAATGTACGAAAAGCAGTAAGACTAGCTGTATCCTTCAATTTTGCTAACCAATTCGGAACCTTTATAGAATGGCTAATTTGAAACCTGTGTAGTACCTATTTTAGAAAAATGGTCAATGTTAATACCGTTAAAATGATAGATGGAAAACCAATTGAGCCTAAAAGAGCGATGCAGTAAAGTGAGCCAGCCAGTCGTGGGGGAGACAAGTGTCATAAATCGGTTGCAAGGGAGGCCGATCATGTTCTGGGTAGGACCGAACCTGGCGGGGTGCTCGACAAGATTTCAACAGAAGGGAAAGTAGATCAATCTGACGAGAAGCGCTCCGCTGCAGTGGGACATTTCTCAGAGCAAGAGTTTGATGAAGCTATCAAGTTGTACAATGAGGCCATTCTTTTGAATCCAACAAGTGCTTTGCTGTTTGCTAAAAGGGGGCAGGTCTGTTTACGTTTGACATTTATTTAAAAACTATATTTATAAACTCAAAAGTAGTATGTACTATACAGTAAAGTAAATTATCATAATTGCATTATCTCATAAATTGCCAAGCAAGTAAATCTCTGTTTCTATAGAGAAAGGTTCACCGACGAGATGTAGAAGTGTCATGGTCTCGCATCGCATGTTTAATTATTTTCCATATATTTTTTATTTAAAAATACATTTAATTTCGACGTTGGTGGAACGATACCCTTACATACGCGCTTTCCGTCGGAGCGATGTTCGCAGAGCTTGCCGACCCGCTCACACAGATAAATTTACTTAATGATCTGCGCTACAAGGGCTGCGTACTCTGGAGGGTTCAAAAATGCGTTTCGTAAATCAAATAATTAATTTAATACCAGGCAAAACACAATTAAATAGAAAAGAAAATTAATTAAAATTTGATTACTGCTATCAGACAAAATTTAATTAAGAGATCGGCACCAATCCTTCGTAAAGTCGATGGGATTTTAGATTTCCACAAACAAATCTGACAGGAATATTAAACAGTCCTATCGCTACCCAGATCCTTACCTCCCTCCTTACAACCGCTTTATGACACTTGTCTCCCCCATGACTGGCTGGCTCACTTTACTGCTTCGCTATTTTTAGTTCAAGCGGTTTACCCCCTATCATTTTAAAGGTATTAACATTGACCTATTTTCTATTTACTTGAATAATAACGTGTAGTGATGTCGTATGGCTTTACACTTTCTAATTATTGACTTTAATTTTATTTACTTGATTTGACTCTACAAATAAATAGTGGTTATTTCTGTATGTGATTTATGTTAAAAGGTATATATAAAAATATAATAAAAGAGTTTTTAGAGAGGAAGAATTGTTTTATAATATATCCAATATTATAGTAAAAAAATGTCACAACAATTTAGGCTAAATCTCACAAATGGACGATGTACAGCGCGATGAAGGGCTATAATGAAATGACAGATATAAAAAAGGAAGAAATACTTCATAGATTCAAAATGAAACCACGCCGATATGTGCACAATAAGCTTGATCTTATTTATATTAAAACATATATATATATTTACATATGTACGCACTATATTAGAATAAATAAATGAAATGCTATGATTGGTTTAATAATTGGGAAAAATAGCCATTCATTAGATCTCATCTTATATTATATCCACCCTGTGCAGGTTCAGAGTCAATTTCATACGATATTGTAACAAAGTATGGTGGCTCTCTAACATTATGCAGCACCGCTGTAGCTATAATGACTACTTCCGCTCTTTCAATACTCAACCTGAGCGGACCATACACCCCTTGCGGGGAAACACCTTTTCCACACCCCAAATGTTCTTTCTGCAACATTCCTAGTCCTGATTTTGGCTATCGTTATATAGTTTTTTAGCCTCAGATATTGGATTCGTCAATGGTTTTGGATGTTTCCATTAAAAAAACCATCATCTAGTTACCCTTTTAATCTAGAATGACTGAAAATCGTACTGTCGTGTGTTGAGCCTCTATACTTTGTAACAAAATTTGTGTATTTCATTATGGCATCTACTACGGCCTGCACATTTAAGCAGTGGTAATCCGGAGACCGAAAAGCCAAAATGAAGTAAAAATTTTAGTGCTTAGGTGACGTCGCAATTAACTTTAACGAATGGTGACAAAAGGTGACTTATACGTTAGCTATTTGTTTACCTAATTACCGTACTAAGTAGTTCTTTGATTATTACAGGGAGAATTTGTTGGTTTATTAATAATGATCGATGTTATATAGACAGCTATCCAGGAGTGTGAAATTATGATGGAATCGATTATATTGTACATGTCATATTTCTATTACTTCACAATACATATAATAATACGTGCATTGTAAAAAGGAAAAAAGTGCATCGTTAAATAAAAAAAAAGATTACCTCTAACGAATAAAGCATATAAAGTTTTAAATAGACTTTTAATTGCAAGTTTTTATGCGTATGTTTGTTTAAATGATCAATTCGATTACAAAAATAACTGAATTGTAAACAAGAATAACAGTTTATACCAGAGTTTATAAGCATATGTACATTTAACTGGCTATTGTGATTATACATAATTGCACTATGAACACGAAAACGATTTTTGCCACAACCAAGTTAGCATATGTTGTTTTAAGACGCCCTTTCGTTTACACGCAGAACTCCACTAAACACTAAAAAGAACTTTCCCTAATTGGGTACGACATTATATACGAATAAGTGCACTGTTAACACTATAAGAGTTTTGACCCCGTGTGAGTAAGCACAAGTATTTATAAGTCTTTTACATACATAACTGCATTCGGCACACTCAAACGATTTTTTCCCGGAGTGGGTAAGCATGTCTTCAAAATTGGCTCCTTTGAATACACAAATAACTGCACTGTAAACACAAAATATTTTTTTTTAGTCATCCTTTCGATTACACGTATAACTGCACAGTTACGACGAAAACAGATTTACTCCCGAGTGAATAGACATATGTCTTCTTAAATGATACTGTTGATTACATGCATAACTGCAGTCTGAACACGAAAACAGTTTCTCTCCCGAGTGAGTGAGCATATGATTTTTTAGGGAGCGCTTTTGATAACACGAATAAGTGCACTGTGAACATGAAAACGGTTTTTCTCCCGAGTGAGTAAGCATATGTGATTTCAATCGGTTCTTTTGATTACACGCATAACTGCATTGTGAACACGAGAACAGTTTTTCCGTTGAGTGAGTAAGGATATGCACTTTTAAATGTCGCTTTTGATTAGACGAATAAGTGCACTGTGAACACGAAAACGGTTTTTCCCCCGAGTGTGTGACCATATGTCGATTCAATTGGTCCTGTTGATTACACGCAAAACTGCAATGTGAGCACGAAAACAGTTTTATGCCCAAGTGAGTAAGCATATGTCGTTTTAAATAAGCTTTTCGATTACACGAATAACTACAGTGTGAACATGAAAATGGTTTTTCCCCCGAATGTGTAAGCATATGTATTCTTAATCTGTTCTTTTGGGTACACGCATACCTGCACTGTGTACAGGAAAACGGTTTTTCCTCCAAGTGAGTAAGCATATGTCTTACTAATCGTTTCTTTAATATACACGAATAACTGCACTGTGAACACGAATATGGTTTTACCCCCGTATGAGTAAAAATATGTGTACTTAATAAACTCTTTTGATTACACGAATAACTGCACTGTGAACAGAAAAACGATTTTTCCTCCGAGTGAATAAGCATATGTTTATTAAAGTCACCCTTTCGATTACACGCATAACTGCACTGTGAACACGAAAAGAGTTTTTCTCCCGTATGAGTAAGCAAATGTACTTTCAATTGGCTATTTTTGTGACATAAATAACTGCACTGTGAACATGAAAACGGTTTTTCCCCCGAATGAGTACGCATATGGTGTTTTAAGTCGCACTTTCGATTGCACGCATAATTGCATTTCAAGCATGAAAACAGTTTATCTGCCGAGTGAGTAAGCATATGTACTCTTAAATGGCTATTTTTATGACACAAATAACTGCACTGTGAACAAGAAATCCGTTTTTCCCCCGAGTGAGTAAGCATGTGATCTTTTAAGTATCTCTTTTGATTGCACGAATAACTGCACTGTGAACACGAAAACAGTTTATCCGCAGCGTGACTAAGAATATGCATTTTTAAAAGGTTTTTCTTATTGCAAGTATAAGTACACTGCGAACACGAAATCGGTTCAGCATCAGTGAAAGTAGTTATACGGCTTTTTGTCGTTTTTGGTTCCAATTCTGGTTTCCCTCCACGCATAGTCGGAACAGAATATAGCGGTCTCGTGTCATCTGCAATGAAAATAAAATAACATTATTAAATATAACTAAATTGTTTCCTGTAACATTTTGTCATTTATCCCTATTTAGTTTTCGCGCGTAATGTGATGTCATATTTAAATTATATTCTGGTGACGATCTAGTATTTGCGTGTTCAATATAATTTAAACGATTAAAGCGACCCGTAAAAACATTAAAGAAAACCTTTACATGTTTAAAGAATTAAATAAATTTGTAAAGAATCGACTAATAAAAATTAATTTAATTTATGTAAACAAATGTAGAAAGAGCCCATAAACACTTTTCCACCTTGGCGCATCACAATCATCCTCCTTCCTCATAATGAAAACGGAAATTGTCCTCCGCGCAAGTTCTGCTGAGAGCGATAGTAAACATGTACAAGTAACAACAAGAGGCTGCCACGTGGAAACGAAGAAGGCGGTCAAAATACAGTATCAGTCCAACAAGTAATAGCATGGATAGAGGCTAATTTCTTACCGGCGCACTGCTCACTTCTCCTGGAGTACTCCAAGCACTCCAGCTTAATGTCAGGGAGCGAAATATCTACTTCAGTGTAGGGCGCACAACCGACTTCCCCGTCATCGCCGCTCTGGGCTGGAGAGTCTGGCTCAGGCTTCACGGCAGGACAGTCTGAATAACAACAATAGTATACCATTATAAACCTGTGCTATAAAAATAGGACTAACTTGTCTCCAGGAATGAAGCTCGAACCCTCTGCCACTGTATCACCAGAAGACTGTCTTAATCACAGAACCAACAAACATATTTTAGGTTTGTACAAGTGTAGATTTGGCACGTTGAAAAATTAGAAAATGACTAAAAATGACTGAGTGCAGAATGTGGGGATAGAGCATTTCTGTGAATTGAGAATAAGATGCTTCAGTGACGTGCTTTCATGGTACGCGTACCATAGACTGCAAAACACACGAACGTCTACGGAAAAAATCTCTTGCGTAATTTTGGCATATTGCTAGATTAGGATAGACCGAGACATTGTGGGAGGCTCGCTGCATAGGGTCAGGAGTCAGTTCACCCTGTAGAAGCAAACAGAGGACCATGTTCCTAAGACATGAACATCGTAGTCCTCTGGTTCAACTGAGAAAAAGTCTACAAAAATCTTATACAAACCAGTTTTAGAAATGTCTCCATTTAGACGTTCCTCCTCGTGCTTTAGACGTTCAATCTTTATATAGGCGACATCTACATCAGTACACAGCACTCCAATGCCTCTTGGTTCTCCTTGGCTCTCAATAGTAGAAGACTCCGGCTCAGTCTTGATGGCAGAAACATCTAGATCGGCTGGATCCATGGTTCTGCTGCAGTGGTCGTGCGGTTACCACGGTTTATAATCTGAAAAAAACTGAATTCTCACGACTAAAGGAATTTCTAGAGTACATAATAGTATTTTATGTTCAATTTTATTGATCTTGATAATATTGTCATAATTCGTGAAACATCCGAAGATACAGCCGGTAAATGAAATAAACGAACTTTGACGAATGAAATAAATCTTGTGAAGAATGCGACGTCAAAATGCAGAGTTGTCTTTCGGCCGATGTCAGATCTGAACGATGAACTAGATAATTGCACGGATCTGTGGGGGTTTTATATGAGCACGAGTCAAATCTCGCGGAATAACTTTACAATATCACAGATTACTCCAATTTAGTTCATCCCCCCCCCCATCATTAAGCATAGTAGAGCACCCTGGTTACATAAATGAAATGAAATTATAGCGCATGGAAATATTAAAAAAGGTGTTATTTTAACGTTTCAAATTTTCACGGTACATTTTACATTGAAGACCATAGAAAATAGATGTTTCAACCGCGTTATTCATAGATAACATCAAAGTTGAGTGACCTTTTTAAATAAATACAGTCTAATTACAGTGCTCGCATTTAATACCTATACTTTAAATTAAACAATTTCATGGTGTATTTGACAAATAAGGTCATAGAAAATATATGTTTCAATGTGCGCTTATCACAGATGAGAGAAATAAATGAATACCTGAACCATAGACACATAAGTTTTTCATATAAGTGATTATTCAAAATACAAATATAATAAAATAACTAAACCTAACATTACCTATAAATATAAATGTAATTACAATTAAGTAACCAAACCTAACATAACCTATAAACAGAAATGAATTTATAATTAAATATCCAAACCTAACTTAAACTAAAAATAGAATTGTAATTATAAAAATAAACAAATCTCACCAAACATAACTTAAAGATAAATGTAATTATAATTAAATAACCAAACCCAAGATAAAATTAGAATCGTCTTAACCTCCATTAAGCGACCAGAACTTCCTCGTGGTCCAAAGCGGGGTATAGAAACACCCCAGATTATATTTATATAAACTACAATAAAAAGTTCATGACGGGCGACGTGATCCCAAACCGCCTCGCCTCTTGTCTGAATGCCGCTTCATGATAAGCGATATAGCTGTCTCGTTCGCATCTGTGGTATGGGGCTACCCAGTGCATTAGTTAGAATAAAACAAATAATAAGCACAATAACTTAAAAACAAGACACAGGTATGGTATCGATATGCGCAGGTGTGTGTACAGCGTGAAAAACACTAGACCGAAAACAATATTTTTAAATATAGAAAACTGCTTAGAAAATTGAAAAATACAAAATGAAATTTAAAAAATTAAGAATGAAATCGTTTTCATAATTATTGAGTTATCGAGTTTAAATCGATCTATAGGGAATGTAAATACACCGCATCAAGAAAATGTTATGAGGTACCGTATTCGGCAATTTAATCCCTTGTAATTTTTATCCATGGTAAAAGTAATTTTGTGTTATCTATGAATGAAGCGGCGGAAACACCTATTTTCTGTGGTCTTAAATGTAATATATCGCGAAAACGCGAAATTTTGAAGTGTAATATCTTTTTTAATACTTACAAACGCCTTACTTTGGCTTCATTTATGTAATCAGGGCGTTCAACTACGATGGGGGGAAAAAATAGAACCAAATCACAACAATTGGTGATAGTGTAAAGTTTAGCCAATCTCGCTGTCAGATTGAACGTTGGTTTAAGTATTTGTCCGTTATACCAATGTCAAGCTGATATCTGATCTTCAGACTAAAATTTCAACACGTGTAGGTACATGGTATTGAGATATATCTCTTCCATCGTGTCTCCTTTCGTGACTCTAATTAAGGCAATTAAATTCTCAAATTTTTGCAAAAGTAATATTTTCCGATAGAATTGAGAGCCCTCATTTAAGAAATCATATTTGATTGATAGGTAGTTATTTAGTACAATTAAGCAAACTGACGATGGCCACAAAAAAATGGTTTTTGATGTAAAAACATTTGGATTCGGATAAGGGCACCAAGTTATGGTGAAAAATACGGCTCTTGCAAAAATACATACAAATATATCAGATTACGACGATTATTTCAAAACTGATATGTTTTAGCTGCCAAGGCTTGAATAGTCTGCAATACGAATTGTTTATGGTGGGAATAAGATCGCGTGGAGTGTATCGATTACAATAATGATTAATTGACGCAACCGAAATTGGATTCGTGGAGGAAAATAATGGCAGACGGATCTTGCGTATCTGGGGTTGGCCGTTGTTTTCACCTCCAGCTGACTCGCACATTTTTAGTGTAGAATCGAGATATTACTGCACTTCCGGAGCCGTTTAGAACACCGCCACATTGTGGTACTAGCGTACTCAGATCAACTGGAAGACATTTTTTATAGATATCTACAATATACGGTATTCGCCAAATAGTTAGGTTAAATGATCTGTTCGAGCTGCTCTACATGCTGTTTACATGAAATAATCCAGGTACAAAAATAGCGATTCTGTCAAACGTCTAACATTTCAATGCTTTGTACAAAATTCATAAACTTAACGACCTACTTACCGGTGCACGATGCAACCAGGTGCAGAGCGAGAAGGTATTCCTCGTCCACGTCAGATGGAGAACACCACAGACAACAATGATCATAGATAAGTTATCAATAATATAATACATTCCATACACAAAGAAATATTATTTTAAATCAAACTTTTTGTGAAATGTGGAAGCGAAACTGACGGCATCTAAATTTTGTATATTTCGTCATCTATCTTAATTACTTCAATACAGTATTGAATCCACTACAATTATTATTAGTTTATATTATCTGTATGGCGAATCAAGTTAAAAAAAAAACCTGATCACGCTGGAATAAACACATTATTATTAAAATCATCATTATTTATTCATAACGAATAATTATTGTTTTTAATAATAATCAATGTGCTGATAAACTGGCCAAGGAGGCCACTCTTTCCTTCATCAATTCCATGCCCTGATGTATGACAGACTTAATATAGTAAAAAAAACGTACGAATTCTATCTAGACTGCACAATAGATGGATCCAAATAATCATAAGGGTAATCGGCTTAAAATAATTCAAATATCTATTCCCCGCATCCTCTGATTATCCAAAAGGAAAGTCTCCAAAAGAATAATATCAAATAACTCTAAAATGAGAATCGGGCATTGCCAGGTAGCCTCACATTTATTCAGATTGAACTTAATAGATTCTTTAATTTGTGAATGTTTTTGCCAGTCCATTGCGGATCACATGTTTTTTTACAGTAATCTCGTCAATGGTAATTTTCAACTCCCGGTTAACTTGTGTCATCTTTTTTCCCTTAACTCGCCACATTTAATCTATATAATAGCTAATTTTTTGAGCGACTTGTACTATGATATTTCCTATTCTATAATATTATTGTACTTTTTTCTATAAAATAATGTTTTAACTTGATTAATGACTAATTAATGATTAATGAATGCCTATTTAAAAGAAGAATAATAATCATGTAATACTTTTTGAGATGTTTATTTTTCATTTATTACTATAACCTTATTGCTAATTCTGAATTTTACATACTCTACTATCAATACTATTTTCAGTTATGTATCGTCTGCAAACAATTCAATCTCGCAATTTTCAAGACATTTTGTTAGGTACGTCATTTACGTAACTAATAAATAATAAAGAATAACATGTCACATATAAGCGGAGTGAATGTAAAGCTAGTTGAAAAAGGTTAAGTCAGATTTTAGATAGAGTGCGGAATGAGGTATTAGAAAGAATTATAAGATGTTATTATGACGCGAACGTCGAAGGTAATCTCGATGATAGGGTAGTTTAGTTTTAATCTTTCCAAGGTACTACTGTGGAGAAAAATAAATGTCATCCGAAGCTGCCACAGCCAATAAAAGAGTCATAATTAGTGAATGCGGAGTTCCTCAAACAATACACACTGTGGTGTACTGCACCCGGGGGACATTTTTAAAGTCTACAAGGCAACCCCATACGCTTTCAAGTTGACACGAATCACGCTCGTGTTTCGAAATCGGGTTTTTAATGAATGAATACAAACATAATATGTCTAAATTCTTACATTTTTGTACCTTGTATATACATATTAGTAAAAGATATTAATTTTATATATTTAAAAAAAGTCGAGGATACGATTCGATGGAGGTGGCCAAATCCCACCCAGGGATGTAGTGCCATGGAAGAAAGAGATTCATTTTATTATAAATATTAATTTGCATTCAAAAAGTTATAATAATGTAACGATTAAATGTATTAATATCAAAAAGGTAACATATAGGTTCGAAAATTTGTCGCTAAAAATATCGTCGCTGTAGCACAGTTGGATAATACGCCTTCCCGGGTTTGGGAAGAGATCCAGGTTCGAATCCCGGTGGCGCAACAAGAATATTTTTCGATAAAATTGATTTTATATGTATATCTTTCTAATTAATATATTTAATTCATATTTCAAGTATCACAGATCTATGTTCTGAATAATTACAATTTCACATGAAGAATGTGATCTTCTGATAAAAAATTGTATGGTTCAGAATTAAAGTGATTTTTTATTAATAGTACTAATACAACTAGTATTCTTTTATTATCAATTATTGTGAAGTTGTAATTATTCATAACAGACGCTCTGTGATATTTAAAAATATAATTAAACCTATAACAAAATAGATGGATTTCAAATAATGAAACGATAGATAACGATATTAATTTAAAGAGTATATACATATGGGTTCGAAAATTTGTCATCAAAAGTACTGTCGCTGTAGCATAGTTGGTAAAGTACCTTTCCAGGATTGAAAAAGAGATCCAGGTTCGAATCTCGGTAGTGCAACAACAATTTATTTCGATAAAATAGATTTTATATGTATATTTTTCTAATAAATTTAATTAGTATTTAGTATTTTTTATGTCAGGTTTAACTTTGACTTTAAATAATAATAATATTGAATAATTTTGATAGTTCCATTTTCGTAAAAACTTTCAGCTCAAGGGTCTTCACCTCAATGGCTCACGTTAATATCTACATAACATAGGCGAATGGGTCTCTGTAAAACATATACTTGGGGGTCATAAATATTTCGGGATCCCAAATCATCTAAAGAAAAAATTGTCCAGCTGTTAGAAGTTCAATGAACTTATTTTTCGTATTTAATTTATTGTTTTATATCAATAAAATATTACTTTCAAATAATCAAAACCCTCCAGTGACTATAACTTATTAAAATACTCATGTTTCTAAAATGGTTAAAAATAGGACACGGTAGCTTTAACATTTTCGGCTCATATTTGTTTAAAGTATAACCTCCTACAGTATTGTGGACTAGGTCTATTACACTCTTTAATTTTTTACAATATATGTTAGTTGAGATTTTTTGAATCGCTTACCTCTACAAAAAAAAAGACTAGCTCTTGTGCTTGGAGAGGAAATTACAATGTAATATAAAGTTGGAAGTATTCTACATATACTATTTGTAATCTAAAATATTACTTATTATGATTGTGTGCTTCTGAAGTATTCATTTAACTTCTGTTTTAGTTCTTTTATATCCTTTATCCCTTTAATTTGTGTAGGGAGGCTATTAAAGTTTTGAATCGCCAAGTATATGAAATTATATAATACATATAAATATAAAAATACGTCAAACTAAAAACTCTTGACACTATAGAGTATTCTCTACAAGTTTATTTCCATTATTAATTACATATACTAAATATTTAATGTAAATTTTTTTAAATTTTCAGAAATATTTCTGGGGGAACACGCGCCATATAGTCCCGAAAAAGACTTTTACACTCGCGACATTTCGAGTAAATAACAATACTACTTCTCAATGAACTTCTAACCTGAATTCTGCAATAAACTGACGGATAAACTCGACAATTCGACGTAAAGCCAAAATGAAAGGAACTCAAAAATCTAATATTAGTTAACGTCGCAATTAACTGTAACTAATAGTAATAAAAGTTCATTTTTACTGTAGTTTTTTTTTGTTATCCTGATTTGTGCACGCCTAGTTGAGTACTTGTTGGTGTAGTGGTTAAGACGTTGGCCAAGTGATCTAGTGGTCGAGGGTTCGCGCCTCCTTCCAGGACACCACCAAGTTAATCCTATTTTCATTTATTTATAGCATTTAGCTTAGTTTGAAAATAGTAAGAATATTGATGTGACATGTATTTCGTGTACGCACCACTATTAAAAAAAAAAAAATTACCTAGCTAAATAGGTTTTTGATTATTTTAAGGAGATTTTGACGGTTTATTATTAATGATCGAAGTACTTTAACGGCTGTATCAAAGATACTTGTGATAGATATATGTGAAATTCTCATAAAATGATTTCTAATGATCATAATATTTTTGTTTAAAAATGTATATTACCAAATTAGATAATAAACACGATTTGCATTTTAAACAGGAAAATAACTACACATCTGAGTAATTAAGAATATTAAGTTTTAATTGGCCCTTATAAAGACAAGAATATGTGCACACTGAACACAAAAACGTCTTTTTCACTAAATAACAAGGATCATCTCTATTTAAATGGCGCTTACAATTACACGATAGATGCACTGTAAACAAAAAATTAATTTACTCCCGAGTAAGTGAGCATAAGTTGTTTTAAGTCGTCCTTTGGATTACACGCAAAACTGCAAAGTAAACACGAAAACAGGTACTCAATCAGGTGAGTAAGCATATGTTGTTTTAAGAAGTCCTTTCGGTTACAATAATAATAGCATTGTTAACATGAAAACTGTTTTTCCCCAAAGTGAGAAAGCATATGTTTTCTTAATTGGTACCTTTGATTACACGCATAACTGCAGTTTGAACACGAAAACAGTTTTTCCCCTGAGTGAATAAGCATATGCCTTCTTAACTGTTTCTTTTGACCACACAAATAACTGCACTGTGAACACGAAAACGGTTTTTCCCCCGAGTGTGTAAGCATATGTATACTTAATCGATTCTTTAGATTACACGCATAACTGCACTGTGAACATGAAAACAGTTTGTCGCCCGAGTGAGTAAGCAAATGAATTCTTAATTGGTTTTTTTGATTACACGAATAACTGCATTGTGAACACGAAAACGGTTTTTCGCCCGAGTGAGTGAGCATGTGTTGTTTTAGATCGCTCTGTCGATTACACGCATAACTGCACTGTAAACACGAAAGCAGTTTTTCCACAGAGTGAGTAAGCATATGTTTTTTTAAAATGCCGTTTTCATAACACGAATAACTGCACTGTGAACACGAAAACAATTTTACTCCGGAATGAGTAAGAATGTGTATTCGTAATTGGTTATTTCGATTACACGAATAACTGCACTGTGAACAAGAAAACAGTTTTTCCCCCGAGTGAGTAAGCATATGTATTTTTAATTGGCTTTTTTGATTACACGAATAACTGCAATGTGAACACCTGAACGGTTTTTCTCCCGAGTGAGTTAGTAAATGATGTTTAAAATTGTCATATCGATTACACGCATAACTGCACAGTGAACACGAAAACAGTTTTTCCCCCGAGTGAGTAAGCATATGTATTCGTAATTGATTCTTTTTATTACATAAATAACTGCATAGTGAACACGATATCGGTTTTTCCCCCGAGTGAGTGAGCATATGTATTCGTAAACGGTTATTTTGATTACACGCATAACTGCACTCTGAACACGAAAACATTTTTTCTCCTGTGTGAGTAAGCATATGCATTCTTAATTGGTTCTTTTGATTACACGCATAACTACACTGTGAACATGAAAACAGTTTTTCACCCGAGTGAGTAAGCGTATGTTGTTTTAAGTCGCTCTTTCGAATACACGCATAACTGCACTGCGGACACGAAAACGGTTTATCCCCCGAGTGAGTGAGTATGTGTTTTTTTAAGTTGCCCTTTTCATAACTGGAATACGTGCACTGTGAACACGAAAACGGTTTTTCCCCCGAGTGAGTAAGCATGTGTTTTTTTAAGTAACGGTTTTGATTGCACGAATAAGTGCATTGCGAACACTTAAACAGTTTATCCACAGTGTGAATTAGAATATGTGTTCTTAAGTAGCTTTTCTTATTACATGTATAAGAACACTGCAAACACGAAATCTGTCCATCTTCTGTTAAAGTATATGAACGCTTTCTTGTTGTTTTTGGTTTCAATTCTGATTTTCTTCCACAGACAGTCGGAACAGAATATGGTGGTCTCGAAAGATCTGCAATGAAAATAAAATATTAAGTAATATTATTACAAAACATATTTGCATACAACTAATCGGTTTATGCCCGTAATATAACGTCACATCTTTTAAACATTTAAATCCTTCTTTGGTGAGGCTCGAGTATCTGGGTAGAATGAAGAGGGCTGGAGCTCACGAAGATCATGACCCTCTGTCAGGAGCAATCGAGGTGGATAACCATGAGCTGAATATATTTTTTGTAGCAATTAAAGCAATCTTTAACCGATATAAGAAATTAAATTAGGTAAAAATGAATTATTATTTTGAATTACGTAAAGAAATGCAACAATATGAGTGGAAAGGTATTTAAGACAAGGAAGACTCTCCTACGCGCAAGCCCTGCTAATGGCGATACTACACATCTACAGGTAACAGAACACTGAAGATGCTGCCACGTGGAAACGAAAAAAGCGGTCAAAATACTAACTTACTCATGGATAAAAGCAAACTTCTTACCGGCGCACTGGTCGGTCCTCTTGGAGTACTCCAAGCACTCCTGCTTGATGTCGGGGAGCGAAATATCTACTTCAGCGTGGGGTACACAACCGCCTTCCCCTTCATCGCAGCTCTGGGCTGGAGACCCTGGCTCAGGCTTCGCGGCAGGAGCGTCTGGATAACATCAGTAAACCATTTTTGAATTAAGGATTAAGAACAATGAAAATAAGATTAACTTGTCTTCAGGAATGAAGGTCGAACTGTCATTCACTGTATAGGTAGACGACTGTCAACCACAGAAAAAACAAACATGTTTTCCGCTTGCAAAAGTGTAGATTTGGCACTTGTCCTTATAATTCGCGTACCATGGACGACAAAACAAACAAATGTCTCTTGCTAGAAGATGAGTGGTCACTGGGATCCGGGGCAAGGTGGAAAGACCCGAGACATTACGGGAGCCTCGCTGCACATAGAACAGTAGATCAGTTTACCCTGTGGCAGCAGAGCATTGTGGCCCTCTGGTCCAACTGTGGAGTCTACGAAAATCTTATACAAACCAGTTTTAGAAGTGTCTCCCTGGACATCAGCATGCTTCAGAGGTTCCATCTTTATATAGGGGAGTGTGACATCTACATCAGTACACAGCACTGCAATGCCTTTTCGTTCATCTTGGCTCTCTATAGCAGAGGACTCTGGTTCAGACTTGATGGCAGAAACATCTAGATCAGCTAGATCCATGGTTCTGCTGTAGTGGTCGTGAGACGACCACGGTTATTATTCTGAAAAAACTGAAAGCTCACGACTAAAGGAATTTCAGGAGTACATAAGTATTTTATGTTCATTTTGTTGAACTTGATAATATTGTCACAATTTGACTACCATAACGCGATTTGGTTTTGATGTGAACTCTGACAAATGAAATAATTCTTGTTACGGAAGTAACATCACACAACGCAGCGCTGTCTTTTGGGCGATGTCTGACCTGCACGATGTTCTAGATAATTGTACATCTCTGTGGTGGTTTTAGGTAACGTTTGATTATGTCAAATTTCGGGGTTTAAGGTTAACTGTAATTAACGCCACTTCAGGCAAAAGAGGACGAATGAATTCCATTCTATTCCAATCGAAATTAGCAAAAGGAATGCTTTCCGACCGAATTAAGAGCACGTGTCAGATCTCACTATCAGATCGAACGTCGGCAAGAGTTTTTGTCTGTCAACTAATCTCAAGCCGATAGCCGTCCATCAGACCAAAATTTAGCCACGTGTACATGGTATTGAGATGTATCTATCTCAATCTCATCGTGTCTCCGTAGACACGGGCCTTGACGATACGTCCAATTATAGCAACTAGGCAGTAGACGATCAAAGCTATCAATAAATACCAATTGGTAAATTCTGCAATTTTTCCAAAAGGAAGGTTATCCGACAGAATTGAGATTTAGAATTGACATTTTAAAATTTATTGAACTGCACACGGCTGTGTTAGGTGAGTTAAGTTGTTCAATACTATTTATTTACAAAATTATCAATAAGAAAATATCAGCGGAATTCACACGAAAAATTGATGCAAATCAACGTGAGCACGAGCGTCGTACAAGAGGAAGGGATAGATTGAGACTGCCGTTCGGGAAGAAGGACAAATCTCAGAAATCGATCATGTACAGTGCGATGAAATTTTTTAATTAAATGCCAGAAAACATGATTTAAAATGAAACACTGACTAAATACATAAAAGATAAAATTTAGTAAAATAAAAGACTTTAATCTTGTATCTATTAGAGCATATGTAAGGAGTGCTTATGTATGCACTATGTTTAGAATTAAATAAATAAATAAATACTGAGACGAAAGAGGGAAGAATTGTTTTAGTATTTGAGACCTAACTTTTTTTCATTATCAAATCAGGGCACCTGATCAACTGCAAAACACAAGTATCCTAGAATATACGGTATTTGTAAAAAAAAGTTAGGTTAAGAGTGCCGGCCTTTGTACATCAGACAATGCAGGTACAAAAATAATGTTTTTGTTAAACGTCAAATATTTTAATGCTTTGTATACAATTTAGAAACTAAAGGATCCACTTACCGCTGCACGACGCGGCGAAATGTATAGCAAGACGCTTTTCTGCATCCAACCCAGGTGGAAAATACCACAGACAACAAGGATCATAGACAAGATATCAAAAATATAAATTGTTAGCGGGGTAGGGGCTGCTTGATAATTATTGAACAAGTAGAAAGGCCCAGCACTGTGGTAATATTTCGCTCCGTAATTATTTCCCCTTATTATATCATTATTATGAGATGGCAGATGAATATTAAATCTCTGATAATACACGGATTAATTGTTTATTTTCTTCCACGTATTTGTATATCATCAATGGGCAGGCAGATGTTTTTATAACTAATTTAATCTAATTAGAATACCTTATATTAATTAAGCGTTGCGTGGCTGGTGCCGGCCGTGGTGGTCGCGTTCCACTACCTGTTCATGTCGTGGTGTCGGCATACCCGTATTCAGTGGTTCCTGTTAAACAGTAGTGTCAGGTTGTTAAAATATGTCGGCGGCAGATTGGTGGAATACCTTTCTGGTTCTAGAAAGTTTTTCATATTCATTTGAAGGAAAATTTAACAGTCTCATAATTGATATAATATATAATATAATTTATTTATATATATATATATATATTGACATACATATTTTTGTTCTAACAGAGGTGGATACATAATAAACATAAGACATTCTCATAGTTTATTGTGTGGAATGGAGTAGACTTCACTTCTGATATATACAGCGTTGTCCTGGCTACTTTGCTACACTGAAGTCTGTGTTAAAGTAGTCAGTTTTTTTTTCGTGCTGTTGTGGTGTTATTTATCGACAGGAATAAAAAGAGAATTACAAATATGTATCAAAAAGTATGAATAAAATAAATATATATGTAGTGGGAGTGTTGTAGGACTAGTAAATTATTAGTGAAGGTATTGTATGAAATGTTGTATAGATGTTGGATAACCATGCTTCTGATTCATCTCTACCTGATTGGATCATATATTGGGTCCATATTTGTGTAATCTTATTGGAATTATACGATTTCCAGTTAGTACTGAGTGTGTTGTATAGTTTAGACTTTGCACTACGATAATGCAACAAACTTACGATTTGTTTTTAAGAAATCAACAAATCAAAGAAATAAATAAAAAAAGTCACATATTTCTCGGAACAATTTACTCCTAGACAAAAAGACAACCGGTTGATTTGATCCTGGAAAAATGCTGGTTCCTCTGCCCGGCTATTATATGTCACCCGAACATAATGTACGGGGTACAGCGTGTGATCATCCTTCGTAATTACGGAGAGATAAATCTCCCCGATGAATGGCCGAGAAAAAAAACGCATGGCTTTCTAATGATGGAAGAAAAGGTTCCCGTGTGACGCGGGATCCTGCGAAATACACTTCAAGAAAAATCAAGTATTCGACGGTGACAAACTATGATAGGTCGGTCCGAATCAATATCGACTCGCGACACGAATTACCGTTCAGGCGAATCAACTTTATATGTTTCTTAACACCAAGCCAACCCATCAAAGTATTAATCGCGTAAACATTTTACAATAATTTACATTACCAGAATTTATCTATGCAAATTTTACGTAAAATATACACAATCGCAAGAATATATGAACGCGACCGCGTTCATCACGATTTTGAAGCAGCATACTACGCGATGAGGGATGTCACACATGGGGCACTGCTACAGCATCAGGATAATTTTCATTTCCCACTGTCGTGATAGACGCATCTTCTTATTCTCTCATCTTATCTGTGAAATGGACTACATTACTGTGTTCATTTGGACTTGTAAAATTTGTACAATATATTAGCATAGATAACCATTGGAGCGATCTTTTTTTCCATAGCTTCGACATCCAGCAAACTATCCCTGCATTACGAGCATAAAATATGGATATATTTATAATGATAACTAAATCTTAAAGTTAGGACGACAGTTTTATCTATAGACAATGTCTGCCAATTGGAGGAACAAGCTTATTTTTTATTCTTAAAAGTCGGCGAGTCGAAAGGAGGGTGACAACAAGAAATGCAAACGAACTATGATTTGAATGGAATTATAGCTGATGGGAACTTATCAACAAAAGAAAAACTAGCGGTGGAACTTATCAACAAAATAAAGACTAGCGGTTCACAATAGAGTCCTGATACCGATACTGATGTATGGAAATGGGCTTGGTGATGGCAAAAAAGGAATGAATATAGACTGAATGCAGTGGAAATGAGATCACTTAGAAGTATTTATAGCAGATCCATTTAGTGATAGGTTATTATAGTGAGTAAAATTAAAAAAGGTTCACTTAGGTGGTTTGGTCATATGGAACGGATGAATGAGGAGAGAATGGTAAGAAATATATATATATATATATATATATATATATATCTTTCTTACCATTCTGTTGGAAGCCTCAATAATCGTCGAACCTGTATGAGAAAATATATGAATGTGGATGAGGCGAAGATTGTGTCAGGACAGACGAGTGTAGCGCTCTATCCTTTCTGCCTACCCCGCGGAGAAACGGCGTGATGGTAAGTAAGTTGAAAAGATGGTTTTAAAATAAAGAGAATATTCGATAAAAAAAAACATTTATTATATCAAATCCACCAATTCTAGAATAAGAAAAAGCATCGACAAAAAAAAAACTATAATTTAAAAAAAAAATTAACATCACAGAAAAACTCTATAATTTTACGTGCTACCTATCTACAGAATAGCCCAAAAAAGTGAGAACAACTCGTACCTAACACATGAGTTATTTCAAAATATAATATAATTAATTATAATTCTAATATCTTTTTTTTGCACAATATTTAGCTAATTATAAATCATCGACAAACCCCGTATTGCATCATCTAGTGGGTTTAAATCTGGTCTTTTCGGTGGCTACATGCCTGGCTAGACGAAATATACATTCTCACGAAGAAGAAAGTTGATTGTATTTCTGGCTGTATGAAATGGAGCTCCAATCCTGCTGTAACGTCTAGCTATACACTCCAGGCTTTATTTTGAAACTCTTTGATCATTTTTTTAGCACCCCGACGTTAATCAATTCGCAAATTTTTTAACAGAATACGGTCCTTCTGCAGTGATATTTTTTCATTCTGGGCAACAATTTGAAAAAAACAAATATAAACAAAGGGAAAACTAATAATGAAGTAAAACGTAATATAGTTAAACTAATTTTGTTCTCACTTTTTTTGGACCAACCCGTATAAGAGATAAACTCATTCGGAATCTAAAAAATAAATTGTTGAATAAAGAAGTTGAAGGTTGCTGCACAAAATGATAGTTAATTGGTAAAGGAAAATAATGATTAAATTGCTTAATTATTGTACAAAATAATATAAAACACAATAAAATACTGTTGGAATGTCGAAGAACTTTCTCCCACATTGTTAAAGTAAAAGAAAATTAATGGTTAATTGAATGAAAATAAGTACATTATATTTCAACTCAAAAGGGTCAAACCATTTAACTAGTCGATGATTAGGTACCAGAAAGGCAGAAGAAATACAAACATCGAATATATACCATCAAGTAATATATAATATTATAATCACCATACATAACTAGTGAAGAATAGTACTAAGAACTTTACAAAGTATTGGCAAATGCCGCATAAATGCGATAAATTATCTTTTAACATCATATAATTATAGTGCTACATTCTAAATGAAAAATAAATTGCTACATGTATCCTATGCATGTTATCTTGATATTTTGTTCGAAATAATAACTCGCGCATTAAGTTGTAGAATTTCGATAAAATATCAGATTAATGATTTTTCTTATTTATTTATTACCAGGAACAGTTTCGTTTTCATTACACTGGACATAGTATAGCAAAAATTAAAAAATAAAAACGATTTTAAAACAAGAAGATATCATATAAAACAAGCCGATAGATGTTTTAATTATTGATAATCGAATAGTGATATATGATTACATGATTAACTACACTGTGAACATGAAAACAATTATTGCCCCGAGTGAGTAGACATATGACTTCGTAATTGATATTTTTGATTATACGCATAACTGCAGTTTAAACACGAAAACTTTTTTTCTCCCGAGTGAGTAAGCATATGTCGTCTTAATTGGTACTTTTGATTACACGAATAACTGCACTGTGAACATGAAAACGGTTTGTCTACCGTGTGAGTGAGCATATGCGTACTCAATCGATGCCTTTGATTACTTGCATAACTGCACTGTGACAGTTTTTTCCTCCGAGTGAGTAAGCATATGTACTCTTAATTGGCGTTTTTGATTACACGCATAACTGCACTGTGAACACGAAAACAGTTTTTCCTGCGAGTGAGTAAGCATATGTACTCTTAATTGGCGTTTTTGATTACACGAATAACTACACTGTAAACACGAAAACAGATTTCCCCACGTGTGAGTAAGTACATGTTTTTTTAGTTTGCTCTTTTCAAAACACGAATACGTACACTGTGAACACGAAAACAGTTTTTCCCACGAGTGAGTACGCATATGTATTCTTAATTGAATCTTTCGATTACACGAATAACTGCAACGTGAACACGAAAACGGTTTTTCATCAGAGTGTGTAAGCATGTGTAATCTTAAACGGTTATTTTGATTACACGCATAACTGCACTGTGAACACGAAAACGGTTTTTCCTTCGAGTGAGTAAGCATATGTATTCGTAATCGATTCTTTCGATTAGACGAATAAATGCATTGTGAACACGAAAACGGTTTTTCACCCGAGTGAGTAAGCGTATGTTGTTTTAAGTCGCTCTTTCGAATACACGCATAACTGCACTGCGGACACGAAAACGGTTTAACGCCCGAGTGAGTGAGTATGTGATTTTTTAAGTTGCTCTTTTCATAACTGGAATACGTGCACTGTGAACACGAAAACAGTTTTTCCCCCGAGTGAGTAAGCATGTGTTTTTTTAAGTAACGGTTTTGATTACACGAATAAGTGCACTGCGAACACTTAAACGGTTTATCCACAGTGTGAATGAGAATATGTGTTCTTAAATAGCTTTTCTTATTACATGTATAAGAACACTGCAGACACGAAATCCGTCCATCTTCCGTTAAAGTATATGAACGCTTTCTTGTTGTTTTTGGTTTCAATTCTGGTTTTCTTCCACAGACAGTCGGAACAGAATATTGTGGTCTCGAAAGATCTGCAATGAAAATAAAATATTAAGTAATATTATTACAAAACATATTTGCACACAACTATTCGGTTTATGCCTGTAATATAATGTCACATCTTTTAAACATTTAAATCTTTCTTTGGTGAGACTCTAGTATCTGGGTAGAATGAAGAGAGCTGGAGCTCACGAAGATCACGAGCCCCTGTCAGGAGCAATCGAGGTGGATAACCATCAGCTCAATATATTTTTTTGTAGCGATTAAAGCAACCTTTAACCGATATAAGAAATTAAATTAGATAAAAATGAATTATTATTTTGATTTATGTAAAGAAATGCAACAATATGAGTGGAAAGGTGTTTAAGCTAATGGCGATACTACACATCTACAGGTAACAGAACACTAAAGATGCTGCCACGTGGAAAAAGCGGTCAAAATACTGTCTTACTCATGGATAGGAGCAAACTTCTTACCGGCGCAGTGGTCGGTCCTCTTGGAGTACTCCAAGCACTCCTGCTTAATGTCGGGAAGCGAAATATCTATTTCAGCGTGGGGTACACAACCGCCTTCCCCTTCATCGCAGCTCTGGGCTGGAGACCCTGGCTCGGGCTTCACGGCAGGAGCGTCTGGATAACATCAGTAAACCATTTTTGAATTAAGGATTAAGAACAATGAAAATAAGACTAACTTGTCTCCAGGAATGAAGGTCGAACTGTCGTTCACTGTATCGATAGGCTACTGTCTTAACCACAGGAACAACAAACATGTTTTCTGCTTGCAAAAGTGTAGATTTGGCACTTATCCTTATAATTCGCGTATCATGGACGACAAAACAAACGAATGTCTCTTGCTAGAAGATGAGTGATCACTGGGATCCGAAGCAAGGTGGACAGACCGAGACATTACAGGAGCCTCGCTACACGGAGAACAGTGAATCAGTTCACCCTATGGCAACAGAGCATCGTGGCCCTCTGGTCTAACTGAGAAGGAGAGTCTACAAAAATCTTATACAAACCGATTTCAGAAGTTTCTCCCTTGACATCAGCATGCTTCAGAGGTTCCATCTTTATATAGGGAAGTGTGACATCTACATCAGTACACAGCACTGAAATGCCTTTTCGTTCATCTTGGCTCTCAATAGCAGAGGAATCTGGTTCAGACTTGACAGCAGAAACAGCTAGATCCATGGTTCTGCTGCAGTGGTCGTGAGACGACCACGGTTATTATTCTGAAAAAACTGAAAGCTCACGACTGAAGGAATTTCAGGAGTACATAATAGCCAAAGTATTTTATATTCAATTTTGTTGAACTTGATAATATTGTCACAATTTGACTACCATAACGCGATTTCATTTTGATGTGAACTCTGACAAATGAAATAACTCTTGTTACGGAAGTAACATCACAACGCAGCGCTGTCTTTTGGGCGATGTCTGACCTGCACGATGTTCTAGATAATTGTACATCTCTGTGGTGGTTTTAGGTAACGTTTGATTGTGTTAAATTTCGGGGTTTAAGTTTAACTGTAATTAACGCCACTTCAGGCAAAAGAGGGCGAATGAATTTCATTCTATTCCAATCGAAATTTGCAAAAGGAATGCTTTCCGACAGAATTAAGAGCACGTGTCAGATCTCACTATCAGATCGAACGTCGGCATGAGTTTTTGTCTCTTTCAACCAATCTCAAGCCGATCGCCGTCCATCGGACAGAAATTTAAGCACGTGTACATGGTATTGAGATGTTTCTATCTCAATCTCATCGTGTTTCATTCCGTAGACACGGGCCTTGACGATAAGTCCAATTATAGCAACTAGGCAGTAGACGATCAAGGCTATCAATAAATACCAATTGGTAAATTCTGCAATTTTTCCAACAGGAAGGTTATCCGACAGAATTGAGATTGAGAATTGACATTTTAAAATTTATTGAACTGCACACGGTTGTGTTAGGTGAGTTAAGTTGTTCAATACTATTTATTTACAAAATCATTAATAAGAAAATATCAGCGGAATTCACACGAAAAATTGATGCAAATCAACATGAGCACGAGCATCGTTCAAGATGAAGGGATAGACTGAGACTGCCATTCAGGAGGAAGGACAAATCTCAGAGATCGATGATGTACAGTAAATGAAATTTTTTAATGAAATGCCAGAAAATGTAAGAAAGGAAGAGAAATTGAATAGATTTGAAATGAAACACTGACTAAATATATAAAAGATAAGTTTTAGTAAAAGAAAAGACTTTAATCTTGTATAAATTAGAGCATATATAAGGAGTGCTTATGTATGCACCATGTTTAGAATTAAATAAATACATAAATACTGACACGAAAGAGGGAAGAATTTTTTTAGTATTTGAGACCTAACTTTTTTTTTCATTATCAAACCAAGCCATCTGATCAACTGGAAAACATAAATATCCTAGAATATACGGTATTTGTCAAAAATGTCGACTAAAAAGTTAGGTTAAGAGTGCCGGCCTTTGTACATCAAACAATGCAGGTACAAAAATAATGTTTTTGTTAAACGTCAAATATTTCAATGCTTTGTACACAATTTAGAAACTAAAGGATCCACTTACAGCTGCACGACGCGGCGAAATGTATAGCAAGACGCTTTTCTGCATCCAACCCAGGTGGAAAATACCACAGACAACGAGGATCATAGACAAGATATCAAAAATATAAATTGCTAGCGGGGTAGGGGCTTGATAATTATTGAACAACTAGAACGGCCAAGCACTATGGTAATATTTCGCTCCGTGATTATTTCCCGGTATCATATCATTATTATGAGATTGATATGCCTAAGCCCGTAGTGACGCGAAGTTATCACATTTATTAACCGAATAAATGAAATAAAATAAAGGCTGGAATTCGCGTCTCGCAAATGCATGCAGGTCGCTGACGGCAGACCCATATAAACGGGACCGGACGTCCCTCAACAAAAAAGAACCTAGCGGTTCGTTCAAAAGGCAAGTTGCGACCGTAGTGACCTTCAGCCCACGTGTTGCGCAATGAACGAAAAGCGACGAGGGCTGAAAATAACGGGATTATTAGGGTTTCCTGAGAAGCGATAGCAGATCTCTAAGGGTGCGTATTGTTTCGAGGAGACGCATCCTGCCGAAGGATATAACCGAAGGCCGTAGGGCCATTAAAGCTGGACCCGTTATACTGGCGAGAATAGGAAATGCACCGTTACGTGTCCGTTAGGTAGCGTTCAGGGTCGAGACGTGACTAGAACAAAAGACGCAGTTTCTTTGTGCAATCTGCTCTTTTAATACAACGTTGGACGAAACACATGGCTCGAAATGTAATGCAATGCTCGAAAATTGAAAGAAATAACATTCCCGCCAATTCAGACTTTAGTTTAATCACTAGAATATAATAATTAATATGAATATGATTTTGAAGCGATGAGTACGAATCTAAATTGCTTAACGTATATGACAATCGATCACGGTGGGCTTAGTATTAAGTAGGATACTAATAATTAAATGGTATATGTAACTAGATATAAGGTTCTGTAAAGTAGCGTAAGAAATAAATAAATAACTAAATTGACTAAAGTGTAAATAGTTAGGATATAAGATTAATTATAGTCAGCAATAAGACGAAGGGGGAGTCAGTTCGGGTTCGGATCGGGCGTGGTCTCCAGAAGAAGCGAGTGGACCAATGGGATGATGGCCCGTCCCATGACGGGAAGGGGGCAGATCGGCAGATGGGAGACACCCCACTGTTGAGATATAAAAACAGCCTACACCTGACCCGGAGCTCAGGGACACAGTCGGAAAGAGTTGCAAAAGTGGTAAACGGGGAGAGTTGCCGAAACGAGGCCCGGAGGAGTGAGTCGAACACGAGGCCTGAGAGGATCGAAGTTGCAGAAGGAAGTCGTAAACACAGTCGAAAAGTCGTAAAGTTAGTTGAGAAAAGAGAGTGGAAGACACCGAGAGTTGTTAAAACGAGGTCCAGAAAAGAAAGTACCGAGACGCAGTCAAAAGCACGCAGAAGCAGTTCATCGCAACCCACCTAGGAGCAGCCGCCCAGATCGGCTCGCAGTCAGCGGATAGCCGCCCACGCCAGGTGCCAGCGGCATCACTACGCCGGCCGGAAACAAGAATCCGGAGGAACGTCGCCGAGCAACCCGAGGTAGAATAAGCTTTAGATTAAGTTAGTTATAAGTATTTCCACCTGCCCGTAAATCTAAACATGTGCTTAATAAATGTATAATGTGCATCTTCACTTGTTCATATTCACCTGTTTCCTTATCTATAACCATGGTAATAATAATGAAAGCGTGATATCCGATGGATGGTTCGCGGAGCGAATATTCCATTAGGGAGCGGGGTATCGTTCTGATGAGCGATCAGTAGCATGGCATGAATCATGACTCCTAGACGAACCCCGACTCGAACCAAATGGCGCACAAGTCGTGGCCCCGGTTGTATCAAGATGACAGATAAATATTAAATCTCTGATAATACACGGATTAATTGTTTATTTTCTTTCACGTATTTGTACATCTTCAATGGGCAGGCAGAAGTTCTTATAACTAATTTAATCTAATTAGAATACCTTATATTAATTAAGCGTTGCGTGGCTGGTGCCGGGCGTGGTGGTCGCGTTCCACTACCTGTTCATGTCGTGGTGTCGGCATACCCGTATTCAGTGGTTCCTGTTAAACAGTAGTGTCAGGTTGTTAAAATATGTCGGCAGATTGGTGGAATACCTTTCTCGTTCTAGAAAGTTTTTCATATTCATTTGAAGGAAAATTTAACAGTCTCATAATTGATATAATATATAATATAATTTATTTATATATATATATTGACATACATATTTTTGTTCTAACAGAGGTGGATACATAATAAACATAAGACATTCTCATAGTTTATTGTGTGGGATGGAGTAGACTTCACTTCTGATATATACAGCATTGTCCTGGCTACTTTGCTGCACTGAAGTCTGTGTTAAAGTAGTCAGTTTTCTTTTCGTGCTGTTGTGGTGTTATTTATCGACAGGAATAAAAAGAGAATTACAAATATGTATCAAAAAGTATGAATTAAATAAATATATATGTAGTGGGAGTGTTGTAGGACTAGTAAATTATTAGTGAAGGTATTGTATGAAATGTTGTATAGATGTTGGATAGCCATGCTTCTGATTCATCTCTACCTGATTGGATCATATATTGGGTCCATATTTGTGTAATCTTATTGGAATTATACGATTTCCAGTTAGAACTGAGTGTGTTGTATAGTTTAGACTTTGCACTACGATAATGCAACAAACTTAAGATTTGTTTTTAAGAAATCAACAAATCAAAGAAATAAAAAAATAAGTGACATATTTCTCGGAACAATTTACTCCTAGACAAAAAGACAACCGGTTGATTTGATCCTGGAAAAATGCTGGTTCCTCTGCCCGGCTAGTATATGTCACCCGAACATAATGTACGGGGTACAGCGTGTGATCATCCTTCGTAATTACGGAGAGATAAATCTCCCCGATGAATGGCCGAGAAAAAAAACGCATGGCTTTCTAATGATGGAAGAAAAGGTTCCCGTGTGACGCGGGATCCTGCGAAATACACTTCAAGAAAAATCAAGTATTCGACGGTGACAAACTATGATAGGTCGGTCCGAATCAATATTGACACGAATTACCGTTCAGGCGAATCAACTTTTATATGTTCCTTAACTCCAAGCCAACCCATCAAAGTATTAAACGTGTAAATATTTTACAATAATTGACATTACCAGAATTACCCTATGCAAATTCTAAGTAAAATATACACAATCACAAAAAAATATGAACGCAACCGCGTTCATCGCGATTTTGAAGCAGCATACTACACGATGAGGGATGTCACACATGGGCACTGCTGCACCAACAGAAAAATTTTCATTTCCCATCTGTCGTGATAGACGCATCTTCTTATTCTCTCATCTTATCTGTGAAATGAACTGCAATACTGTGTTCATTTGGACTTGTAAAATTTCTACAATATATTAGCATAGATAACCATTGGAGCGATCTTTTTTTCCATAGCTTCGACATCCAGCAAACTATCCCTGCATTACGAGCATAAAATATGGATATATTTATAATGATAACTAAATCTTAAAGTTAGGACGACAGTTTTATCTATAGACAATGTCTGCCAGTTGGAGGAACAAGCTTATTTTTTATTCTTAAAAGTCGGCGAGTCGAAAGGAGGGTGACAACAAGAAATGCAAACGAACTATGATTTGAATGGAATTATAGCTGATGGGAACTTATCAACAAAAGAAAGACTAGCGGTTCACAATAGAGTCCTGATTCCGATACTGATGTATGGAAATGGGCTTGGTGATGGCAAAAGAGGAATGAATATAGACTGAATGCAGTGGAAATGAGATCACTTAGGAGTATTTATAGCAGATTCATTTAGTGATTAGTTATTATAGTGAGTAAAATTAAAAAAGGTTCACTTAGGTGGTTTGGTCATATGTAACGGATGAATGAGGAGAGAATGGTAAGAAAGATATATATATATATATATATAATGCAAGTGTTGATGGCGGAATATTTGGCACGATCAGGTAAATCAGATACTAGAGGATGGTCCTGTTGGAAGCCTCAATAATCGTCGAACCTGTATGAGAAGATATATGAATGTGGATGAGGCGAGGATTGTGTCAGGACAGACGAGTGGGGCGCTCTATCCTTTCTGCCTACCCCCGCGGGGAAACGACGCGATGGTAAGTAAGTTGAAAAGACGTTTTTAAAATAAAGAGAGAATACTCGATAAAAAAAAACATTTATTATAGTCCACCAATTCTAGAATAAGACAGAAAAAGTATCGGCAAAAATAACTATAATTTAAAAAAAATAATAACATCACAGTATAACTCTTTAATTTTACGTGCTACCTATCTACAGAATGACCCGAAAAAGTGAGAACATCTCGTAACACGAGTTATTTCAAAAAATAATATAATTAATTATAATTCTAATATCATTTCTTTGCACAATATTTAGCTAATTGTAAATTATCAACACACCCCATATTGCATCATCTAGTGGGTTTAAATCTGGCTTTATCGGTGGCCACACGACGGGCGCGATGAAATATACATTCTCACGAAGAAGAAAGTTGATTGTATATCTGGCTGTATGAAATGGAGCTCCAATCCTGCTGTAATGTCTAGCTATTCACTCCAGGCTTTGTTTTGAAACTCTTTGATCATTTTTTTAAGCACCCCGACGTTTATCAATTCGCAAATTTTTTAACAGAATACGGTCCTTCTGCAGTGATATTTTTTCATTCTGGGCAACAATTTGAAAAAACAAAATATAAACAATGGGATAACTAATAATGAAGTAAAACGTAATATAGGTAAATAGGTAAGTAAGTAAATTAGTAAACTATGTAAGCTATTGTTGATATAGTTAAACTAATTTTGTTCGCACTTTTTTTAGACCAACCCGAATAAGAGATAAACTCATTCAGAATCTAAAAGTTAAATTGTCGAATAAAGATGTTGAAAATTGCTGCACAAAATGATATTTCATTGGTAAAGGAAAATAATGATTCAATTGCTTAATGATTGTACAAAATAATATAAAACACAATAAAATACTGTTGGAATGTCGAAGAATTTCTCCTACATTATAAGAGTGATAAGAAAATAAATGGTTAATTGAATGAAAATAAGTACATTATATTTGAACTCAAAAGGGTCAAACCATTTAACTAGTCGATGATTAGGTACCAGAAAGGCAGAAGAAATACAAACATCGAATATATACCATCAAGTAATATATAATATTATAATCACCATACATAATTAGTGAAGAAGAGTACTAAGAACTTTACAAAGTAGTGGCAAATGCCACATAAATGCGATAAATTATCTTTTAACATCATAAAATTATAGTGCTACATTCTAAATGAAAAATAATTTTTTACATGTATCCTATGCATGTTATCTTGATATTTTGTTCGAAATAATAACTCGCGCATTTAGTTGTAGAATTTCGATAAAATATCAGATTAATGATTTTTTATTATTTATTACCAGGAACAGTTTCGTTTTCATTACACTGGACATAGTATAGCAAACATTAAAAAATAAAAACGATTTAAAACTAGAAGATATCATATAAAATAGGCCGATAAATGTTTTAATTATTGATATTCGAATAGTGATATATGAAGTCTTTAAATAACCTGCATAACTACACTGTGAACATGAAAACAATTATTGCCCCGAATGAGTAAACATATGAATTCTTAATTGGTATTTTTGATTACACAAATAACTGCAGTGTGAACATGAAAACGGTTTGTTTCCCGAGTGAGTGAGCATATGCGTACTCAATCGATGCCTTTGATTACACGCATAACTGCACTGTGAACACGAAAACAGTTTTTCCTCCGAGTGAGTAAGCATATGTACTCTTAGTTGGCGTTTTTGATTACACGAATAAATGCACTGTGAACACGAAAACGGTTTTTCACCCGAGTGAGTAAGCATATGTCGTCTTAATTGATATTTTTGATTACACGAATAAATGCACTGTGAACATGAAAACGGTTTGTCTCCCGAGTGAGTGAGCTTATGCGTACTCAATCGATGCCTTTGATTACACGCATAACTGCACTGTGAACACGAAAACAGTTTTTCCTCCGAGTGAGTAAGCAAATGTACTCTTAATTGGCGTTTTTGATTAAACGCATAACTGCACTGTGAACACGAAAACAGTTTTTCCTCCGAGTGAGTAAGCATATGTACTCTTAATTGGCGTTTTTGATTACACGAATAGCTACACTGTAAACACGAAAACAGATTTCCCCACGAGTGAGTAAGTATATGTTTTTTTAGTTTGCTCTTTTCAAAACACGAATACGTACACTGTGAACATGAAAACAGTTTTTCCCCCGAGTGAGTACGCATATGTATTCTTAATTGAATCTTTCGATTACACGAATAACTGCAATGTGAACACGAAAACGGTTTTTCATCAGAGTGTGTAAGCATGTGAATTCTTAAACGGTTATTTTGATTACACGCATAACTGCACTGTGAACACAAAAACGGTTTTTCCTTCGAGTGAGTAAGCATATGTATTCGTAATCGATTCTTTCGATTAGACGAATAAATGCATTGTGAACACGAAAACGGTTTTTCACCAGAGTGAGTAAGCGTATGTTGTTTTAAGTCGCTCTTTCGAATAAACGCATAACTGCACTGTGGACACGAAAACAGTTTATCCCCCGAGTGAGTGAGTACGTGTTTTTTTAAGTTGCCCTTTTCATAACTGGAATACGTGCACTGTGAACACGAAAACGGTTTTTCCCCCGAGTGAGTAAGCATGTGTTTTTTTAAGTAACGGTTTTGATTACACGAATAAGTGCACTGCGAACACTTAAACGGTTTATCCACAGTGTGAATGAGAATATGTGTTCTTAAATAGCTTTTCTTATTACATGTATAAGAACACTGCAAACACGAAATCCGTCCATCTTCTGTTAAAGTGTATGAACGCTTTCTTGTTGTTTTTGGTTTGAATTCTGGTTTTCTTCCACAGACAGTCGGAACAGAAAATGGTGGTCTTGAAAGATCTGCAATGAAAATAAAATATGAAGTAATATTATTACAAAACATATTTGCACACAACTATTCGGTTTATGCCCGTAATATAACGTCACATCTTTTAAACATTTAAATTCTTCTTTGGTGAGGCTCTAGTATCTGCGTAGAATGAAGAGGGTTGGAGCTCACGAAGATCACGAGCCCCTGTCAGGAGCAATCGATGTGGATACCCATCTGTTCAATATATTTTTTTGTAGCAATTAAAGCGACCCGTTAACCGGTATAAGAAATTAAATAATATTATGTAGTTAAAAATGAATTATTATTTTGATTTAAATCCAGCAATATAAGTGGAAAGGTGTTTAAGACAGATAAGACTCTCCTCCGCGCAAGCCCTGCTTGCTAATGGCGATACTAAACATCTACAGGTAACAGAACACTGAAGATGCTGCCACGTGGAAACGAAAAAAAGCGGTCAAAATACTGTCTTACTCATGGATAATAGCATGAATAGGAGCAAACTCTTACCGGCGCAGTGGTCGGTCCTCTTGGAGTACTCTAAGCACTCCTGCTTGATGTCGGGGAGCGAAATATCTACTTCAGCGTGGGGTGCACAACCGCCTTCCTCTTCGTCGCAGCTCTGGGCTGGAGACCCTCGCTCAGGCTTCACGGCAGGAGCGTCTGGATAACAACGGTAAACCATTTTCGAATTAAGGATTAAAAACAATAAAAATAAGACTAACTGGTCTTCAGGAATGAAGGTCGAACTGTCGTTCACTGTATCGGTAGGCGACTGTCTTAACCAAGGGAAAAACAAACATGTTTTATGCTTGCAAAAATGTAGATTTGGCACTTCTTCTTATAATTCACGTACTATGGATGACAAAACAAACAAATGTCTCTTGCTAGAAGATGAGTGATCACTAGGATCCGAAGCAAGGTGGACAGACCGAAACATTACGGGAGCCTCGCTACACAGAGAACAGTGGATCAGTTCACCCTATGGCAGCAGAGCATCGTGGCCCTCCGGTCCAACTGAGAAGGGGAGTTTACAAAAATCTAATACAAACCGATTTCAGAAGTGTCTCCCTTGACATCAGCATGCTTCAGAGGTTCCATCTTTATATAGGGGAGTGTGACATCTACAACAGTACACAGCACTGCAATGCCTTTTCGTTCATCTTGGCTCTCAATAGCAGAGGAATCCGGATCAGACTTAATGGCAGAAACATCTAGATCAGCTAGATCCATAGTTCTGCTGCAGTGGTCGTGAGAAGACCACGGTTATTATTCTGAAAAAACTGAAAGCTCACGACTAAAGGAATTTCAGGAGTACATAATAGTCACAGTATTATATGTAAAATTTTGTTGAACCTAATAATATGTCACAGTTTGACTACCATAACGCGACTTTATTTCGATGTGAACTCTGAAAAATGAAATAATTCTTGTTACGGAAGTGACATCACATATCACAACGCAGCGTTGTCTTTTGGGCGATGTCTGACCTGCACGATGTTCTAGATAATTGTACATTTCTGTGGGGGTTTTAGGTAAAGTTTGAGTGTGTCAAATTTCTGGGTTTAAGGTTAACTATAATTAAAACAACTTCAGGCAAAAGAGGGCGAATGAATTCCATTCTATTTCAATCGAATTAAGCAAAAGAAATGATATCCGACAGAATTAAGAGTACGTGTCAAATCTCAAATCAGATCAAACGTCGGCATGAGTTTTTGTCTCTCTCGACCAATCTCAAGCCGATCGCCGTTCATCAGACCAAAATTTAGCCACGTGTACATGTTATCGAGATGTTTCTATCTCAATCTCATCGTGTCTCCGTAGACACGGGCCTTGACGATAAGTCCAATTATAGCAACTAGGCAGTAGACGATCAAGGTTATTAATAAATACCTATTGGTAAATTCTGCAATTTTTCCAATGGGAAGGTTATCCGACAGAATTGAGATTTAGAATTGACATTTTTAAATTTATTGAACTGCGTACGGCTGTTAGTTACACAAGTTATTCAATACTATTCATTTACAAAATAATCAATAAGAAAATATCAGTGGAATTCACACGAAAAATTGATGCAAATCAAGATGAGCACGAGCATCGTACAAGGGGAAGGGATAGACTGAGACTGCCATTCAGGAAGGACAAATCTCAGAGATCGATCATGTACAGTGCGATGAAGATTTGCTAATGAAATGCCAGAAAACATAAGAAAGGAAGAGAAATTGAATAGATTTAAAATGAAATAAGTTTTAGTAAAAGAAAATACTTTAATCTTGTATAAATTAGAGCATATATAAGGAGTGCTTATGTATGCACCATGTTTAGAATTAAATAAATACATAAATACTGACACGAAAGAGGGAAGAATTTTTTTAGTATTTGAGACCTAACTTTTTTTTTCATTATCAAACCAAGCCATCTGATCAACTGGAAAACATAAATATCCTAGAATATACGGTATTCGTCAAAAATGTCGACTAAAAAGTTAGGTTAAGAGTGCCGGCCATTGAACATCAAACAATGCAGATACAAAAATAATGTATTTGATAAACGTATAACATTTTAATGCTTTGTACACAATTTAGAATCTAAACGATCGACTTACCGCTGTACGACGCGGCGAAATGTGTAGCAAGACGCTTTTCCGCATCCAACGCAGATTGAAAATACCACAGACAACGATGATCATAGACAAGATATCAAAAATATGCATTTATTAGCGGGGTAGGGACTTGATAATTATTGAACAAGTAGAACGGCCCAGCACTATGGTAATATTTCGCTCCGTGATTATTTCCCGGTATCATATCATTATTATGAGATGACAGATAATTATTAAATCTCAGATAATACACGGATCAATTGTTTATTTTCTTCCACGTATTTTTACATCTTAAATGGGCAGGCAGAAGTTTTTATAACTAATTTAATCTATTTAGAATACCTTATATTAATAAATCGTTTCGTAGCTGGTGCCGGCCGTGGTGGTCGCGTTCCACTACCTGTTCATGTCGTAGTGTCGGCATACCCGTATGGAGTGGTTCCTGTTAAATAGTAGCGTCAGATTGATAGAATGGGTCGGCAGCTGATTGGTGAAATACTATTCTCGTTCTAGAGAGTTTTTCATATTCATTTGAAGGAAAATTTAACAGTTTTATAATTGATATAATATATAATATAATTTATTTATATATATATATATTGACATACATATTTTTGTTCTAACAGAGGTGGATACATAATAAACATAAGACATTCTCATAGTTTATTGTGTGGAATGGAGTAGACTTCACTTCTGATATATACAGCGTTGTCCTGGCTACTTTGCTGCACTGAAGTCTGTGTTAAAGTAGTCAGTTTTTTTTTCGTGTTGTTGTGGTGTTATTTATTGACAGAAATAAAAAGAGAATTACAAATATGTATAAAAAAGTATGAATAAAATAGAAATATATGTAGTGGGAGTGTTGTAGGACTAGTGAATTATTAGTGAAGGTATTGTATGAATTATATTAGAATGTTGGATAGCCACGCTTCTGATTCATCTCTACCTGATTGAATCATCTATTGGGTTCATATTTGTGTAATGTTGAGATTATACGATGTCCAGTTGGTACTGCGTGTGTTGTATAGTTTTGGAGCTAAGAACGTGTAGAATCTTTGATAAAATGCGTATCATTTATGTTTTAGTAGTATCATGAAAACCTATTCCATTCCAATTCACGTGTTCAATTATATGATAATTTTGTTAAAAAAACATACAAATTTAACCCATTGATTGCGTTCATAAATAAGTATGACCTCTTCCATACGCACCACTTTTGGTGGCATTATAATTTAGGACTTTGCACTACGATAATGCAACAAACTTATGATTTATTTTTAAGAAATCAATAAATCAAAGAAATATAAAAAAGAGTGAGATATTTCTCGGAACAATTTACCCCTAGACAAAAAGGCAACCGCTTCATTTGATCCTGGGAAAATGCTGGTTCCTCTGCCCGGCTATTATATGTCACCCGAACATAATGTACGGGGTACAGCGTGTGATCATCCTTCGTAATTACGGAGAGATAAATCTCCCCGATGAATGGCCGAGAAAAAATAGGATGGCTTTCTAATGATGGAAGAAAAAGTTCACGTGTGACGCGGGTCCCTGCGAAATACACTTCCAAGATAAATCAAAAATTCGACGGTGACAAATTATGATAGGTCAGTCCGAATCAATATCGACACGCGACACGAATTACCGTTCAGGAGAATCAACTTTGTATGTTTCTTAACACCAAGCCAACCCATCAAAGTATTAAAGGCGTAAACATTTTACAATAATTTACATTAGCAGAATTACCCTATACAAATTTTATATAAAATATTCACAAACACCAGAAAATATGAACGCGACTGCGTTCTTCACGATTTTAACGCAGCTTACTAAACGATGAGGTATGTCACACATGGTGCACTGCTACATTATTAGGATAATTTTCATTTCCCACCGTCGTGATAAACGCTTCTTCTTCTTCTTCTCTTTCTTCTTCATCTCTCGTCTTATCTGCGCAACCGTCTGCAATACTGTGTTCATTTGGAGTACAATAGAATTGCATAATCATTGGTACGATCTTTATTTCCATAACCTCGACTTCCAGCAATCTATTCCTGCATATGAGCATAGAATATAGGTATATTTTTAATGGTAACTAAACAACAATGTAGGGACGCCAGTTTTATCTATAGACAATGCCTGCCAATTGGAGGAACAAGCCTATTTTTTATTCTTAAAAGTCGGCGAGTCGAAAGTAGGATAACTGAAGGAAATAAAATGATCGACGATTGGAATCGAATTATAGCTGATGGGAACTTATCAACAGAAGCAAGACTAGCGGTTCACAATATAGTCCTGATACCGATACTGATGCATAGAAATGGGCTTGGTGAAGGCAAAAGAGGAATGAATATAGACTGAATGCAGTGGAAATGAAATCACTTGTAAATAATGAAGAAATAGGAAAATAATATAAAGCTGAAGTTAGTTAAAGTGAGTAAGATTAAAAAAGAATCACTTGGGTGGTTTGGTCATATGGAACGGATGAATGAGAAGAGAATGGTAAGAAAGATATATATGACGCAAGTATTGATGGCGGAATACTTGGCACGACCAGGTAAATCAGATACTAGAGGATGGTCGTGTTGGAAGCCTCAATAATCGCCTAACCTGTATGAGAAGATATAAGATTGTCGATGAGGCGAGAATTGTGTTGGGACAGACGAGTGTGGCGCTCTATCCTTTCTGCCTACCCCCGGGGAAACGGCGTGATGGTAAGTAAGTTGAAAAGACGGTTTTAAAATAAAAAGAGAATACTCGATAAAAAAAAAACATTTATTATATCAAATCCACCAATTCTAGAATAAGACAGAACAAGCATCGGCAAAAAAAACTATAATTTTAAAAAAAATTAACATCACAATAAAACTCTTTAATTTTACGTGCTACCTATCTATTGAATGGCCCAAAAGAGTGAGAACATCTCGTAACACATGAGTTATTTCAAAACATAATATAATTAATTATAAATCTAATATCATTTTTTTGCACAATATTTAGCTAATTATAAATCATCTACACACCCCATATTGCATCATCTACTGGGTTTAAATCTGGTCTTTTCGGTGGCCACATGCCTGGCTCGATGAAATATACATTCTCACGACGAAGAAAGTTGATTGTATTTTTGGCTGTGTGGGATGGAGCTCTGTCCTGCTGAAATGTCCAGTTATGCTGTAATGTCTAGCTATACTCCTATTACTACTATTTTCCTAGCACCCCGTCGTTTTTCAATTCGCAAATTTATTATCAGAATACGGTTTTTCTGCAGTGATTTTTGTCATTCTTGGTAACAATTTGAAAAAACCATACAAAAAACAATGGAAAAATTAACAATCAAAGAAAGCGACCAGAAATTGTAGAAATAAAACGTAATATAGGTAATTAAGTAAATTAGTTAACTATTTAAGCTATTGTTGATATAGTTAAACTAATTTTGTTCTCACTTTTTTAAACCAACCCGTATAAGAGATAAACTCATTCAGAATCTAAAAGATAAATTGTTGAATAAAGAAGTTGAAAGTTGCTGCACAAAATGATATTTAATTGGTAAAGGAAAATAATGATTCAATTGCTTAATGATTGTACAAAATAATACAAAACACAATAAAATACTGTTGGATTGTCGAAGAACTTTCTCCCACATTATTAGAGAGATAAGAAAATTAATGGTTAATTGAATGAAAAGGGTCAAACCATTTAACTAGTCGATGATTAGATACCAGCAAAGCAGAAGAAATACAAACATAGAATATATACCATCAAGTAATATATAATATTATAATCACCATTCATAACTAGTGAAGAATAGTACTAAGAACTTAACAAAGTATTGCCAAAAATATCCGTATAAATGTGATAAATTATCTTTTAACATCATATAATTATAGCCTAATATTCCAAATGAAAAATAAATTGTTACATGTATCCTATGTATGTATAATCTCGATATTTTACTCGAAATAATAACTTTAATTGTATAATTTCGATAAAATATCAAATTAATTATTATTTTTTATTTATTACCAGGAACAGTTTCGTTTTCATTACACTGGACATAGTAAAGCAAACATTAAAAAATAAAAACGATATTAAAACTAGAAGATATCATATAAAATAGGCCGATACATAAAAACAATTATTGCCCCGAATGAGTAGACATATGACTTCTTAATTGGTATTTTTGATTACACGCATAACTGCAGTTCAAACACGAAAATAGTTTTTCTCCCGAGTGAGTAAGCATATGTCGTCTTAATTGGTATTTTTGATTACACGAATAACTGCACTGTGAACACGAAAAAGGTTTGTCTCCCGAGTGAGTGAGCATATGCGTACTCAATCGATGCCTTTGATTACACGCATAACTGCACTGTGAACACGAAAACAGTTTTTCCTCCGAGTGAGTAAGCATATGTACTCTTAATTGGCGTTTTTGATTACACGAATAACTGCACTGTGAACACGAAAACGGTTTTTCTCCCGAGTGAGTGACCATATGTTGTACTAAGTCGCCCTGTCGATTACATGCATAACTACACTGTAAACACGAAAACAGATTTCCCCACGAGTGAGTAAGTATATGTTTTTTTAGTTTGCTCTTTTCATAACACGAATACGTACACTGTGAACACGAAAACAGTTTTTCCCCCGAGTGAGTAAGCATATGTATTCTTAATTGGATCTTTCGATTACACGAATAACTGCAATGTGAACACGAAAACGGTTTTTCATCAGAGTGTGTAAGCATGTGTATTCTTAAACGGTTATTTTGATTACACGCATAACTGCACTGTGAACACAAAAACGGTTTTTCCTTCGAGTGAGTAAGCATATGTATCCGTAATCGATTCTTTCGATTAGACGAATAAATGCATTGTGAACACGAAAACGGTTTTTCTCCCGAGTGAGTATGCATATGTTGTTTCAAGTCACTCATTCGATTACACGCATAACTGCACTGTGAACATGAAAATGGTTTCTGTCCCGAGTGAGTGAGGGTATGTAATCGTAATTGGTTATTTCGATTACACGAATAACTGCACTGTGAACAAGAAAACCGTTTTTCCCCCGAGTGAGTAAGCATATGTTGTTTTAAGTTTTCCTTTAGATTACACGAATAAGTACATTGTGAACAGGAAAACGGTTTTTCACCCGAGTGAGTAAGCATATGTTTTTTTAAGTAGCGCTTTTTATTAGACGAATAAGTGCACTGCGAACATGAAAACAGTTCGTCTTTAGTAAAAGTATGTTTACGGTTTCTTGTTGTTTTTAGTTTCAATTCTGGCTTTTTTCCACGGCTAGTCGGAACAGAATACCGCGGTCCCGAAAGATCTGCAATAAAAATAAATTATAAATATTACTAAGTATTATTATGTATTACAAGACGTAACCGGCACAATAAACTTGTACCGGTATAAGGAATTAAATAAATAGACATAGAAATTACGCCCGAAGAAATAAACAATTATTAATGTTAAGAAATGGAAGTATATTGGTGGAAAGTTATTTAATATGAGTATAAAGATCCCATAGACATTTCCACCCATCCCTTTTGCATCACATTAGTACTCCTTTCTTATTAAGGAAACGGAAACTCTCTTGCGCACAAGCCCTGGTGATGGCGATAGTAAACATCTTCAGGTAAGATACTAAGATACTGCCACGTGGAAACGAAAAACGCGGTCAAAATACAGTCGTAAACCAACAAGTAATATCACGGATAGGAGCAAAGTTCTTACCGGCGCGCTGGTCAGCTCTCCTGGAGTACTCCGAGCACTCCTGTTTAATGTCAGGGAGTGAAATATCTACATCGGTGTAGGGCGCACAATTGCCTTCCCCTTCATCGCCGCTCTGGGTTGGAGACCCTGGTTCAGGTTTCACAACAGGAGCCCCTGAGTAACAAAAATAGTAAACCATTTACAATTTAAGGTCTGTGCAATGAAAATAAAAGCTCTGGTCCAACTGAGAGTGAGTCTACAAAAATCTTATACAAACCGGTTATAGAAATGTCTCGCTCGAGATCAAGATGCTTCGGACGTTCATTCTTTATATATGAGAGTGTGACATCTACATCAGTACACAGCACTGCAATGCCTTTTCGTTCATCTTGGCTCTCAATAGCAGAGGACTCTGGTTCAGACTTGATGACAGAAACAGCTAGATCCATGGTTCTGCTGCAGTACTCGTGGCTAAAGGAATTTCAAAAGAACAAACTTGATATTATTGTTATAACTTAACGCGCAGAAGAACACATCAGAATGACTGCCTTTTGATGTTCGACACAGCTGGTAAACTAAATCAACAAATTCTTACTAATGAAATAAATCTCTTTACGGAAGTGACATCGCAATGCAGCATCGCCTTTCGGCCGATGTCTGTCCTGTACGATGGTCGAGATAATTGTAAATTTTTTAAAGTTGTTTTTTACTCTAAGGTCTTTAAATTGATTCGGCGTCATGAACTGCACACAGCTGCATTAGGTTAGCTAGGTTAGGTTAGTTAATTGGTACAACTGTGCAATCTGACGATGCCCAAGAATATGGGTTTATGGTTTGCTGGTTATGTTTTAATTTTTTTTTTAAATAAGGGCATTCAAGTCTATCGAAAAACATGGCCGTCATGTGAGAATATATTATGGATGAATATTTCAAAACATTAAACTTATTTTATAACTTCAAGTTTTGAAATATGCTGCCGAAACTGGAATAGTCCGCAATGGCTTCAAGCTTAATGGCCTTCGATTTGTACTGCTGGGGTAGGATGTTAACCCTTCCCTAGCCACGTAGTAACATAGGTCTACCGAGCCAATTAAATCGTATTTCTATAAATATGCACTATATAAAACTCACATTTTACCGGATCCTAAAAAAATCATTTGCGCTTAGAAATGAGTAGTGAAAAACCAATTATTCAAAGCGAATTATAATAAAAAGAATATTTTTTTAATTCGTTTGAGTTAATAATAATAACGTTTGAGAATAAAATTAACGTATTCAATTAATATATTTATCATTTCTTATTATATTTATAGTAACTGTGACATTATTATAACTATATTAAAGTCATTTAAGATTGTAAAAGCATTTTTTCCCCCTTTAAAGTGCTTACAAAACTCAAATTTCTTGCAGTAACATGAGTTGACATCGTGGCTGCGTAGGGTATTTTTAGCATGGTATGGTAAAGGTCAAGCATCCCGTTGGCAGTACATAACACAAATGCTTCAATACTGCAACGAATCCAACGCCAGCAAACCCTATCTACAGCAGATAACATTTTTGGCCCGAATAAGACCTGGAAGAGTTCCACGGCGGTGGATAAATGGCTGGAGACACCCTGAGGACGACCCAGAACCGGGACTTCTGGAGTCACATCTGACTGAGGCGGCTATGTGGCAATACTGACATGGGTGAAGGAAGTAAAACTGTATTAAGTATTTGAAACATAATAATCTTATTGCATTATTAAATCAAAACACTCAGATCAATTGGTAAACATAGATATCATAGAATACAGGGTTTTCGCCAAAAAGTTGGGTTCAATGTTGGCCTAGCTGATGCGTTTGTACATCAAACACTTCAGATACAAAAATAATGGATTTATCAAACGTCAAACAATTTAATGCTTTGTACAGAATTGAGAAACTTGACGATCTACTTACCGCTGTAAGATGCGACGAGATATACAGCCAGAAGATATTCCTTGTCACGTCTGAAGGAGAACACCACAGACAACACGATCATAGATAATATATCAGTAATATAAATAATTCTATACCTGAAAAAATATTTTTTTTTTTGAAATGAGGAAACGTAAACTGAAGGTATATAAAAATTTTATAGGTCATCGTATGTCTTCATCGCTTCAATATTGTATCGAAACCTCTACGATCTGCCTAAATTAGATACAACGCTTGTAAGGTGTACTTCGACAAGTCTCGGTCATGGGACACATCATTGTAGACTTCCCGGTCTTTTGGATCTTAAAGTTGTGCCCAGTGACGAGCACGCGTCCTTCGTGGACCTGGACAAGTATGTATGTATCTATATTTTGTAATTAGTTGTAAAAATTATATTATAATATTCTTAAATCTAGTATTAACACTTTAGTTAATATATATATGTTAAATTACATCTAGCATGATGACGGCGATAGCAGCTAGCGGCACGCTTGGGCAGAGTCGCTGGAGTCACTGTCCAGAATCGACTCGTGCCGTCCTCGCCGCCAGCAAAACTGGGAGCCCTTTGTGTAGCGTCAGCGGTCTTATTTATACCTGCCGCGCGCGGTCCGTTAGCCCGTCTCGCGGCGGTGTAGTTGGGTAAAGCGCACACCCCTCAGCTTGTAAGTCACCCCCTCGTACCGATAGTTGCTAATTGCCAGCGGTATTTACCAGAGCGAACTTGGGGCAATTTCATGTAATTGTACACACGAGTTAAGTATAGTAAAACTCGGTATGACTTGTAACATTTATTCCAAGAATATAATTACAGTAAGGTACAATGGTATTATTAGATATTACTTATTTCCATATGAAGGAACGATGGAATAAGAGAGCCGTTGCCCAGTGACAGCCAGATATTTTTCCTAGTGATTTTAATTTATTCTAGCTCTTCAGAATTCTAACAAGGATAATGTTAAAAATGCCGTTAGTAATTTTTTACGTCCAAACATTTCCTTTTGTACAAATGAAATTTTTAAAAAATACCTGTAAAGTGGCAATAAATAATCGAAAATGAGGAAATATAAGCAACGATGGTGGACCGAATACCTCCATACTCTGCAGCAGAGATATAAGTGGACCTCACTGACGACTCCTCCCAAAACTCGACAATTTAGTTTTGAATAACGATTTGAAGATCGAAAATAGAATCGAGGGCCGGAGCGGGGTACAAAGTGACCCTATTCAAATTTTCGTTTTAATGATGTATAATGGTTTGAGTATGTTCCATAATATCTTTAATTAATCTTATAAAATGCAAACAAGATACGATTAAATCTGTCTTCATTTTATTAGAATCCGTAGTTTTGAAGTCTCATCACTCCTAAGGCCCGGCTGTGAGCACAATGACGTAGTCGGATACGCATGTTGTGAGCGACGAACGTGTGTTCCGAATCTTGCCGTCAAATATTATAATATTTATTTCAAAATGCATAGATGCCTAGATGTGGGATATAATTATTGGAATTTTTTTTAAATATATATGAGTACAAATTGGAAAAAATTTTAATCTTTTACATTCATCACAAAAATAAAATGATGTATAAATGACAAATATTTTTTTTTATTATTAATTTATACAAATTTAAAAAATCTAAACAGCACATAACTTTAAAAATAAATGTAAATATTTTCATTAAAATCACAAATATAAACAAGGAAACAGTCTCAATATATCGTTAAAAAGTATAAAGGGAAACGCTGGAATTAAATATTGAAATAAGGCATAGGGTGGAAAGTGGAATATAAAGATAATAAATATAATAGCCAAAGAAGTTATGTAAATTTTTTAAGTATGAGTACCTATATGAATTATAGTACCAGCAAGTACACAATGTTACGGAGATATCTTTAAAATTTAAAATAAAAACTTTAAGAATTTTACATAAAATTATATAGTGCGCACCGACAACAGTAAAAAGAGATAAGACGCGACTGAAACACACCGTCGAGTGCTCGGTAGCCCACTAATAGCAAAGATATCTATGACGCAACTCATCCAAATACGTACGTCGTGTCTGCCGTTACCTAAAAAGGGAAAATAACTTATAGAATGGTTCTGATTGTTTATGAAAAAACATAATTTATTCTACTTTTTCCTGTCTTTTGTGCGTAGCAACCTTTGGGATATTTAATGTTCAATATAATTCATATTTAATAAATAGTTCGAAAAATAAGATTTTTAAGGTTATGTTGTGCTCCGTTCTGAAACGCGAGTGTTGAGGAGGATAATCTATCTCCTAGGCAATGAAGATGCGGGCGGTTGATCAGGTTGTTACCCGGCAAGGATGAAGTAATTCAAGTATTCAACTGAAGTCCATTTCTATATTATGCTGGTTACCATCGCATCAGTAACCAAGTCGGGCCTTGGTTAGGGGGATGTTTACGCACGTTGTTATTCCTTCGACTAGCATCCCTAGATTTTGTGCTGTGATATGATTTGCTTCACGCAGGGGGAAAGCTCTCCGCTTTTTGCGACTGGCATCAATCACTGTAAGACCAGGGTCGAGAACGGTCGATAACAACATTCTGTCAGGGCTAACTAATTGGATGCGAAAGTTCGTTATTTCGGCCGATCGGAATAATTCGTGAGTCGGCTAGTCGGATAAATAAATTATTGATCGTAAAATAACTATAAAAGAGGACCCTTACCACGAGGAGGGCCAATTAGGATTAATTAAAATTGAACCAATGATGAACCGCTAGTCCTAATAAGGAGAAACAAACGTCCAATCCGGGGACACCCTCATTGCGGACGCTTTAAAACAGACAGCAATGTCTTCATGAGTCAACAGTCGTTGGCCATCGGAAAAGAAAGTCAAAAGATAATGCGAGCAGAGTAATCAGTCTTAATTATGTAGGGGAAGAATTATCAAGTGACAATAGATCGGCGGTCCGTATTCAGAAAGCCGGAGACAAGTAAATCGAAAGTTGGTATCGGTACCGGAACAGCCCACTGCGAACAGAAGTAAAAGGACAGCCACTGACTACCATAGAAACTAGGTGAAATTAGGCACCCAGTCGGGCTCAGAATTCAAAGGTGACTTACACGGACTTACAGGAGAGTCCTTACATCCAGCAGTATACCAGAAGAAAACAGCAGCTCTGCTCGCCCACGGAGAACGCGAAAACCAGCCATGAGCAACTAGTTGGCAGCCAGCGGCCCAACCCACGTCGGTCGGGGCACAAGTAGCTGTCGACCAGGCACTACCGCCTTACCGAAGAACAGACCATCACGAAGAACACCTCAAGCACCGCCGAGAACTAAATAGAAAATAATTAGTATAAATTGGCATTAAGAATGTACACCTACCCATTTACGAACAGAAAGTAAATAAATGTTTGATCTGTGTGTTCCGTGTTCAAATAATCACCTCTCCCTGTCCCAGTTTTACTCCCAAGTTAGTAAAAAAAAGTATTCTCAATCGGTTATTTTCATTATATTACACGGAAACAGTTTTTCTCCGAGTGAGCAAGCATATGTAATTTTATTGTTTTCTTTATTACACGCATAACTGCACTGTGAACACGAAAACAGTTTTTCCCCCGAGTGAGTAAGCATATGTTGTTTTAAGTCGCACTTTCGATTACACGCATAACTGCATTTTGGACACGTAAATCGTTTTTCTCCCGAGTGAGAAAGCATATGAATCCTTAATTGGTTCTTTCGGTTACAAGCATAACTGCACTGTGAACACAAAAACAGTTTTTCTCCCGAGTGCGTAAGCATATGTATTCTTAATTAGTTTTTACGATTACGCGCATATCTACACTGAGAACATGAAAACAGTTTTTCTCCCATGTGTGTAAGCATATGTACTCTTAATCGGTTATTTTGATTACACGTATAACTGCACTGTGAACACGAAATAAGAGTTTCTTTCGAGTGATTGAGCATATGTTGTTTTAAGTCACCCTTTCGATTACACGAATAACTGCACAATGAACATGAAAACAGTTTTTCCCCAGAGTGATTGAGCATATGTTGTTTGAGATCGCTCTTTCGATTACACGCATAACTGCAGAGTAAACATGAAAACGGTTTTTCCCCCGAGTGTGTACGCATATGTTGTTTTAAGTCACAATTTCGATTGCACGCATAATTGCACTTTGAACACGTAAACAGTTTTACCCCCGAGTGAGTAAGCATATGTTGTTTTAAGTCACCCTTTCGATTACATGCATAATTGCACATTGAACACGAAAACAGTTTTTCCCCCGAGTGAGTAAGCATATGTATTTTTAAATGCCTCATTTCATTACACGCATAACTACACGACGAACACGAAAATAATTTTTTCCCCGAGTGAGTAAGCATATGTTGTCTTAAGTCGCCTTTTCTAATACACACATAACTGCAGTGTGAACATGAAAACGGTTTTTCCCCCAAGTGAGTAAGAATATGTTGTTTTAAAACGCAATTTCGATTGCACGCATAATTGCACTTTGAACACGTAAACAGTTTTTCCGACGAGTGAGTAAGTATGTGTTTTTTTAAGTTGCCCTTTTCATAACTGGAATAAGTGCACAGTGAACACGTGAATGGTTTAACCCCCGAGTGACTTAACATATGTTTTTTTAAGTAGCGCTTTTGATTACACGAATAAGAGCACTGTGAACAAGAAAACAGTTTATCTGCAAAATGAGTCAGAATATGCGTTCTTAAACGGCTTTTCTTATCACATGTATAAGTACACTGTGAACAGGAAAACAGTTCATCTTCAGTGAAAGCAGGTATACTGCTTCTTATTGTTTTTGGTTTCACTTCTGGTTTTCTTCCGCAGAGAGTCGTAAAAGAATATGGCGGTCCCGGGAGATCTGCAATGAAAATAAATTATTACCGTTATTAAGTAACATTATTACAAGATATATTTGATTCTTTATACCAATTTGGTTTTTAATGTGACATTACATCTTTTAAATATTAATATTCTTCTCTGGTGACGCTTTATGATCTAGCAGTATAGTATAGAGGGCGAGAGCTTACGAAGATCGCGATCCCCAGTCACGAGTAATCGACGTGTATCGACCACACAAGAAAACCTGAACTGGCATAAGGAGTAAATATAAAAATACTTTCCCGCACCACCCTGGCGCATCGCAACCATTCTTTCTCATAATGGAAACGGAAACCCGTTAAACCGAAACACAGAATTCAGTCTAACTCCAACAACAACAGCATGAATAGGAGCAATGTTCTTACCGGCGCACTGGTCGGTCCTCTTGGAGTAGTCCGAGCACTCCTGCTTGATGTCGGGGAACGAAATATCTACATCAGTGTAGGGCGCACAACCGCCTTCCCCTTCACCGCCGCTCTGGGGTAGAGACCCTGGCTCAGGCTTCACGGCAGGAGCGTCTGAATAACAAAGATAGTAAACCGTATCAAATAAAAGTAAACGCCTGAGCTATGAAAATAAGATTTACGTAATGAAGCTGGAACCCTCGATAACTGTATCGCTATATAACTGCCTTAATCACAAGACCAACAAGCATCTTTTTTGCTTGCAAAAGTGTAATTTTCCCGCTGTGTAAAAACTAGAACAAGAATAAAAAAATGAGTGCAGTATGTGGGGACAGAGCATTTCTTCGATTTGAGAATGAAAAACCTCAGTGACGTGTTGTCTTAATCGTGCGTGTACCATGGACAGCAAAACAACCAAATGTCCAGGGACATTCTTTAGGATTTCTGTACAGCAAAATAACCACCTGTGAAACCACGAAGATAATTGATGTCGACCAGTTTCGCTCAACTCAAGCTACATCAGGACTAATCATAGATACAGGAAGAGTGCACTTATATAATATATATATATATATATATATATATATATATGAAGAGTGAGGTAGAATATAAAATACATGTGAAAGTGAGACAGAATACATATATAATTAAATAGAACATAAAGGGAGGCAGAATATAAAATTATATGTAAAAGATAGAGAATATTTAGAGATAGAAGATAGATAGGAGTGGGAAAGTATAGTGTTGATTAAGTTGATTTGAATGGAAACGTACCTAATATGGGGCTAATTGATAAATTGATTTGATTGTTAAGAATTGGCAAACTAATATTAATTGCCTTTTTTATTTCAAGGGCTTCTAGATTGTCCAACCGGTGGCCAAACCCGTTTTTATGGAGGATATTGACACCTGTGGTATTATAAAAAGAATGGTCTTTTTCAGTAACGTGATTGGAAAACTCTGAGAAACCATTGAAATTCAATAAATTTCGTGGTTTCACACGAAGTGATTTATTTTACCTAATATAATATGCCAAACCACAAAGTGGTTTTTTTAAATTTATTGCAGTTGACTTATGCATTATTACTGGGATCCGCGGCATGACACATTACGGGAGCCTCGCTACACAGGGCACAGTGGATGCAGTTCATCCTGTAGAAGAAGACAGACATGAACAAAAAATCTTATACAAACCAGTTTTAAAAGTTTCATGCTTGACAACAGTGTGCTTCAAACGTTCCATCTTTATATAGGAGAGCGTGATATCTACATCAGTACACAGCACTGCAATGCCTTGTCGTTCATCTTGGCTCTCAATAGCAGAGGAATCTAGTTCAGACTTGATGGCAGAAACATCTAGATCAGCTAGATCCATGGTTCTGCCGCAGCGGTCGTGCGACAACCAAGGTTTTCTTTCTGAAAAGAGTGAAAGTACAAGGAATTTCAGGAGAACATAATATTCACACTATTTGAAGATCAATTTAGTTGTCCTTGATAGTATTGTCATAACAAGACTAGCGCAGAATATTAAATTAGAATGATTGCATTTTGATGTGAAACACATGATGACGCAGCTGGCAAATTATATCTGACAAATGAAATAAATCATTATTTTTAATTGTTTTTTTTTGTATTACTTAATACTTATATATATATATATATATATATATATATATATATATATATATATATATATATATATATATATCTAACGGGAATTTGTCAACTGAGGCAAGACTAGCGGTACATAATGGAATCCTGGAAGTGCGGCCTGAAGCTGCCAGAAAAGGAACAAAAGTAAACTGAACGCAGTGGAAATGAGATCACTTAGGCGTATATGTGGCAAATCTATTTATGACAGAGTAAAGAATTAAGAAATAAGGAAATAATGTAAAGCTGTTGTTAGTATAGTGAGTAAGATTACGAACGGGTGAATGAGGAGAGAACGGTAAGAAAGATACATGACCCGAGTGTTGATGGCACCAGAAATAGAGGACGTCCGCGGTGGACTTAGCACAACCAGGTAAATTGATGGTTCTGTTAAAAACCTCAACAATCGACGAGCTTGTATGAGAAGATGTATAAATGTGGATGAGGCGAGAATTGTGTGTCAGGACAGTAAAGTAGTGGTAAATAAGTAAGTAACAAATTGATGAATTAAAATACATCTACCGGTTTCGAAAAATATCATTTTATTTTGAACTAATCTAATCTAAAACATATGTTATTGTTTCTTTAACAGGATCTTTTTAAAAAAAACATATTCAAAGTATTTGAAGATCAATTTTGTTGAACTTGTTAATGTCACAACTTGAACACCTACCGTGAAGAACAGAAGATTACATCAGAATGACTGCCTTTTGGTGTTTGACACAGCCGGTAAATTAAATTAAAGAAATCTGACAAATGTAATAAATCTTGATATCACGGAAGTGACATCGCAATGCGACGTTGCCATTCAGCCGATGTCTCGCCAGCACGACGATCTTACGGTTTTACATCGGTATTTGTGTGCACGTGTCAAATCTCGGGACTCAAGAATGGCAAAAGAGGACTATGAACAAAAATTAATTCCGATTGAACTCACCGAATTTTGCACAAGGAACGTTTACCGACAGAATTAAGTGTCCTCATTTAAAAACAAAAAATATTTGATCGGTTCGTAAATATTTAAAATATGTCACACTTTTGTTGTTTTTTATTCTGACGTGGCCTTTAATTTGATTCAGCTACTGCGCACGACAGCGTTATGTTAGTTAGTTAGTACAATTGGGCAATCAATCTACTTATCCACAAAAATAATGGTTTTGTCAAACGTCAAACATTTTAATTCTTTGTACAAAATAAAGAAACTTAACGATCGATCGATGCAAGCTCTTTGACGTACACGTTTTGACACCATAGACATCGATGATCATAGACAATACATCTAAAATATAAATCATTTCAAGCATAGAGAAATATAACATTATGAAGTTAAGGACACAAATTTAAAACAAAAATATCCCAATTAGTATATAATTCCACTGTCACTCCGCATATCAATCACTTTGTGGAGACCGACCAAGAACATACAGCATCAGAATACCATCCGACTTTTCAAGATTGCGGTGACATGGGATACTCTTTATACTAATAGAAACCCCAGGACCAGGATTTATTGTTGTCGAAGGTGCACTGATATTAAAAAAAGATGTTAAATGATATTAAAAAGATCAAATATACAATTATTTAAAACAGAGCAATAAAGACTATTTTAAGATGTAATAGATCCGTGATAGCGAATCTACAACACGCGTTGATATGCCTAAGCCCGAAGTGACGCGAAGATATCACATTTATTAGCCGAATAAAATGAAATAAAATAAAGGCTGGAAATCACATCTCGCAAATACATGCAGATCGCCGACGGCAGGCCCATATAAACGGGACCGGACGTCTCTCAACAAAAAAAAACCTAGCGGTTCGTTCAAAAGCGAATTGCGACCGTAGTGACTTCCAGCCCACGTGTTGTGCAATGAACGAAAAACGACGAGGGCTGAAAATAACAGGATTATGAAGGTTTCCTGAGAAGCGATAGCAGATCTCTAAGGGCGCGCATTGTTTCGGGGAGACGCACCCTGCCGACAAATAGAACCGAAGGTCGTAGGGCCATTAAAGCTGGACCCGTTGTAGTGGCGAGAATAGGGAATGCACCGTTACGCGCCCGTTAGCTAGCGTTCAGGGTCGAGACGTGACGAGAACAAAAGACGCCGTTCCTTTGTGTAATCTGCTCTTTTAATACAACGTTGGACGAACCACATGGCTCGAAATGTAAATGAAAATTGCAAGAAATAACATTCCCGCCAATTCAGTCTTTAGTTTAATCACTAGAATATAATAAATAAAATGTTTTAACGCGTAAATATAATTTTGAAGCGACGCGTACGAATCTGGTAATAGCTTAATGAATATGACAATCGATCACGGTGGGCTTAGTATTAAGTAGGATAAGAATAATTAAATGAGATATGTAACTAGACATAAGATTCTGTAAATTAGCGTAAGAAATTAATAAATAACTAAATGTTGACTAAAGTGTAAATAATTTAGAATATAAAATTAATTATAGTCAGCGATAAGACGAAGGAGGAGTCAGTTCGGGTTCGGATCGGGCGTGGCCTCCAGAAGAAGCGAATGGACCAATGGGATGGTGGCCCGTCCCATGACGGGAAGAAGGCAGATCGGCAGATGGGAGACACCCCGCTGTTGGGGTATAAAAATGGCCTACACACGGCCCGGCAAGGATCAGTCAGTCGTAGAGTCAGTCGAAAAGAGAGTGGTAAACAGGGAGAGTTGCCGAAACGAGGCCCGGAGGAGTGAGTCGGACACGAGGTCTGAGAGGATCGAAGTCGCAGAAGGAAGTGATAGGCTCAGTCGGAAAGTCAGTCGTAAAAGTAAAAAACAGAGGGAGTTGCCGAAACGAGGCCCGGAGCAGTGAGTCGGACACGAGGTCCAGGAAACGCGAAGTCGTAGAGAAGAAGTTGTAACCGAGAGTTGTCAAAACGAGGTCCAGAAGAGTGAGTCGGAGACGAGGTCCGGGAGACGACGTTACATGGAGAGAAGTTCCCGAAACGCAGTCGAAAACACATAGAAGCAGAAATTCAACACCAGAAAACTGATCGAACGTAATCGAGAATCGGAGGATAGGCAGCCACAGTTCGCCGCATGTTATCCAGGAGCAGCCACCCCGCCCGTTCAGAGCAACCAGTCTGATAACCTGTCGCCGGAGCAGCCGTGGAGCCAGCAGGCAGCCGCCCACGCCGGGTGATCACGATATCACTTCGCCGACCAGAAGACCCCAAGAAAATCACAAGATGACCCGAGGTAGAATTAATCTTAGATTAAGATAGTTATAAGTATTTGTGTATTCAATAAATGTATAGTTTGTGCATCATCGTGTGTTCATATTCACCTGCCTCACTCTTCCTATAGCCATGGTACTGACGAAAGCGTGATACCTGACGGATGAGTCGCGAAGCGAACATTCCTTTAGAGAGCGGGGTATCGTTCTGATGAGCGAACAGGAGATGATCCATCTCCCTCCTCTCTCCTGTGTGTCCCTCCCTGGGGTATCAGCGTGTCAAATGTGACATGCCACAGCGTTGTGGGCGACACGCCAGCGTTCACTAATATCAAAGAACACGTGTCCCGCCACCGGACGTCTACAACGATAACAACGTTCGAATTAAAACAGCTAAAATGAAGGAATGTTCAGAAAAACATTATACAAAATATTCCAGTATTGATATTAAAAATTAATTAATTTTGAGGTCCGCGCATTCTACGAGAATTCGGAGGAATTTTAGACTTGCACAGAATATATGGCAGGGACACAAAATAGTTTATACTTCAATGAACTGCCAACAAATCTGTAGGAATCAAATACTAATTGCTACTTTTTATAGCTGTGTCCATAATATGTAGTATCTACATTCAATAACCGATTATAATTATAATTTGTTAGAAATAATATTATATACCTATATCTAAGAATAAATAAAGATAGCACTTAAAAAGGCGCAGGAAGATCTTAATTTAAATCTCTGATCGTATAACTGAACATACTGTTTGTGTAAAAAATATTAATATTTAAAAAATCAACTATAATTCAACGGTAAAATATTTACAACCACCGAGCCAACGAGAAAATCACGGACTCCTTGCTAGAACGTCTAATCCATTCCAATCACTTTTTACACTTATCATTTTGTATTCCTCATTTGTGCGCAGGCATCAGGGTTATTTCACCTAAATTTGGATCAGGGTGATTCCACCTACAGCGACCGACTTGAAAATGTTCAACATAAATTTTTCAATATATCAAATTCACATGCCCGCTTAGACATTAAATCACATTCAGAAAGTGTGTGTTTCCATAAAATCCCCCCTCCCTCTGAAATAGAAAATTTTAAAATAATTTAGTCGATTTGCCATATTTGTTAGAACAAACAACTTAAAACTGTCCCACACACCCAACACGATCAAATAATCTACTTTACCCAAATTATGGCAGAAATTGTTTTATGACCCGCTCTACAACAAAATATAATACCGTAAATTGCTTACACCAACTGTTTAATAACTATTAATATCACGAATAAAGCTATGAAATGTCTTGGTCTTGTATCAAGAACGGTGAAAGATATCAATTCACTTAAAGTTTTCTAAACGGCTGTGGTTCGTGGCAATTTAGAATTCGACTCGACTATTTGGTCTCCATTCAATAAAATGCAAAAATTAAAATTAAAAAGGGTTCAGCATAAATTTTCAAAGTTTATTAACTTCAAACTGTGTATACTCCGTTGAACAATTGAATTATGATTCTCTAATGAACACTTTTAATTAAACTAAATTGTCGTGCAGAAGGACTTTTAAGTGATTTATTATTATTATTAAAAATAGTTAATGGCGTACTGGACGCCACTAATTTAACTGACCTGATTGCATACAACGCTCCTGCGTTGTTCCATGTAAATTCATCATATACAAATTTTTATAGGAATGCACCCACACAAAGACTTCACAGGCTTGGATTGATTTTGGTGTATTTAAATTGTATTCATATATACAAAGTAATATGAATCAAAGACACATCAGATTTTGATATTTTATTGTTTGTTTTGCTTACTTATTTTTTACAGCTAAATATGTACATATTATGCAGCTCCTCATATTTTTTATATATCAAACCAACTTTATTTATTTATTAAGCCCACAAGGACGTTAAAAAACAAATAAAAAGAAACATTTTTTTTAATACACTATTTTTTAGTTTACTGTGTTTTAATGTATAAATCTGTTTATTTACTTGTACTAATATTTAGTTTATTATTAACTATTTATTTAATGTTTTTCAACCTAAATGAATAATCCTGAGAAGGATTTTTACACGCCCCACGGTTCGAGTAAAACACATTACTAATTCTTAAGTACCATTTATCCTGAATCCTGGCTTCATCTGAGAGTAAACTAAAGCAGTGAAAGAAAATATTTATATATTTTTTTAAACCAATTGTGTTCTATATATATTCCATGCCAGTTGTGTAGCTGTATATATTTTTAGATTTTATTAATTTTGTAAATAAATTCATTATAAGTTAAAGACGCGATTAATTATAACTAATGGTAAATAAAGGTGACATGTGCTTTGACTATTTGTATACTAGACGGATTTGTACACGACTTATTACCTTGTTAAGTGTTCCATTAATTATTATACGGGCATTTTGGTGTTTATTATTAACGATCGATGTCTTTTCGACGGCTGTATCTAAAATAATTGTCCAGGAGTGTGAAATTCCTGTAGATGGAACACGTGGAAAGATTATTCCGCCGGGTGAGAGAGCAAATGTTTTCTTAATTGGTTCTTTTGATTACACGCATAACTGCAGTGTGAACACGAAAATAGTTTTTTCCCCGAATGAGTAACCATATGTATACTTAAATGGATCTTTCGATTACACGCATAACTGCACTGTGAACACGAAAATAGTTTTTCCCCCGAATGAGTAAGCATATGTAATCTTAACTCGTACTTCTTATTACACGCATAACTGCACTGTGAACACGAAAACAGTTTTTCTCGCGAGTGAGTAAGCATATGTAGTTTTAAGTCGAACTTTCGATAACACGCATAACTGCACTCTAAACACGAAAATGGTTTATCCCCCGAATGAGTAAGCATATGTTGTTGTAATTTGCACTTATAATTACAAGCATAACTGCACTGTGAACACGAAAACAGTTTTTCCCCCAAATGAGTCAGAATATGTATTCTTAATAGGTTTTTTTGATTACACGCATAACTGCACTGTGAACACGAAAACAGTTTTTCTCCCGAATGAGTACGCATATGTTGTTTTAAGGCAAACTTTCGATAACACGCATAACTGCACTCTAAACACGAAAATTGTTTATCCCCTGAATGAATAAGCATATGGTCTTTTAATTGGTTTTTATGATTACAAGCATAACTGCACTGTGAACACGAAAACAGTTTTTCCCCCGAATGAGTTAGAATATGTATTCTTAATTGGTTGTTTCGATTACACGCATAACTGCACTGTGAACAAGAAAACAGTTTTTTTTCCAAATGAGTTAGCATATGTATTTTTAAAAGGTCCTTTCGATTAAATGCATAACTGCAATGTGAACAAGAAAATGGTTTTTGCCCCGAGTGAGTAAGCATATGTCTTCCTAAATAATCCGCTCGATTACACGCATAACTGCACTGTGAACACGAAAATAGTTTTTCCCCCGAATGAGTAACCATATGTATTTTTAATTGGTACTTCTGATTACACACATAACTGCACTGCAAACACGAAAATGGTTTTTCCCCCGAATGAGTAACCATATGTATTTTTAATTGGTGCTTCTGATTACACACATAACTGCACTGTGAACATGAAAATAGTTTTTCCCCCGAATGAGTAAGCATATGTCTATTTAAATGCATCTTTCGATTACACGCATAGCTGCACTGTGAACACGAAAGAAGTTTTTCCCCCGAATGAGTAAGCATATGTAATCTTAAACGGTACTTCTTATTACACGCATAACTGCACTGTGAACACGAAAATAGTTTTTCCCCCGAGTGAGTAAGCATATGTAATCTTAATTGGTACTTCTTATTAGACGAATACCTGCACTGTGAACACGAAAATAGTTTTTCCTCTGAATGAATAAGCATATGTAATCTTAATTGGTACTTCTGATTACACGCATAACTGCACTGTGAACATGAAAAGAGTTTTTCCCCCGAATGAGTAAGCATATGTATTTTTAATTGATACTTCTGATTACACAAATAACTGCACTGTGAACATGCAAATAGTTTGTCCACCGAATGAGTAACCATATGTATTTTTAAATGGTGCTTGTGATTAGACTCATAACTGCACTGTGAACACGAAAATAGTTTTTCCCCCGAATGAGTAAGCATATGTAATCTTAATTGGTTCTTCTGATTACACGCAAAACTGCACTGTGAACACGAAAATAGTTTTTCCCCCGAATGACTAAGCATATGTAATGTTAATCGGTACTTCTTATTACACCCATAACTGCACTGTGAACACGAAAATAGTTTTTCCCCCGAATGAGTAAGTATATGTAATCTTAACTGGTACTTCTTATTACACGCATAACTGCACTGTGAACACGAAAATAATTTTTCCTCCGAATGAGTAAACATATGTAATTTTAATTGGTCCTTCCTTTTACACGCATAACTGCACTGTGAACACGAAAATGGTTTTTCCACCGAATGAGTCAGCATGTCTTGCTTAAAGCCACAGTTATTCGCAGTATGCGTAAGAATATGTTTTCTTAAACCGCTTTTCTTATAACATGTATAGGTACACTGCGAACAGGAAAAGGGTTCAGCTAAGGTGAAAGTTTTTTTACGACTTCTAGTTGTTTTTGATTTAAATTCTGGTTTTCTTCCATAGAGAGTCGGAACAGAATATCGCGGTCTCGAGAGATCTGCAAAAAAATATCATAAACATTATTAAGTAAAGTTATTACAAGGCATATTTCGTCCATTATCCGTTTGGTTTTAACGCAAAAAATGACGTCACGTCTTATAAATATTAAAATCCATTAATGGCGACGCTCCATGATCTGCGTACGTTGAGCAAAGTGGGGGAGTATAGTGAAGAAAGCGGGACCTCACGAAAACCACGACTCGCAGCCGTGAGGGATCGGGGAGATGATGATGACAAAAATAATAATAAATAAATATACACTTCCCACACCCCCGGTTCATTACAACTATACTCATTGTATGGAAAATGAAACACACCTGCGCGCAAACCCTGCTGATGGCGATAGTGCAACACTACAGGTATCATTATATTGAATATTCTGCTACGTGGAAACGAAAAAGACGGTCAAAGTACTTACAATGTCTTACTCTAAAAATTACCATAGGAGCAAAATTCTTACCGGCTCGCTGGTCTATGCTCCTGGAGTACTCCAAGCACTCCTGCTTAATGTCGGGGAGCGAAATATCAACTTCAGTGTAGGGCGCACAACCGCCCTCCCCTTCATCTCCCCTCTGGGCTGGAGACACTAGCTGAGGCTTCACGGCAGGATCGTCTGAATAACAACAATAGTAAACCATTATCAAATTAAGGGAAATACCTGTATATGAAAATAGGACTAACTTGTTGTCTCCAGGTTACAAAGCTCGAACCCTCGACAACTGTATCACTAGACCAAAGAACCGACAAGCATGTACACATTGGCACATTGTAAAATTAGAACAAGACTAAAAAAAAAGGTCTGAGTGCAGAATGTGGGGATAGAGCACTTCAGTGAATTGAGAATGGTAACCCTCAGTGACGTGCTGTCCTAATCGTACGCGTACCATGGACTGCAAAACAAAGTAATGCCCCTATTCTTCAGGACCTCCGTGACCACTGGGATCCGCGGCAAGGCGGACAGACCGAGACAATACGGGAGCCTCGCTTCACAGGGCACAGTGGAGGCGGTTCACCCAGTAGTAACACGTTGCTCGATCATGAACATCGCGGTGCTCTGGTCCAACTGAGAGTAAGAGTCTACAAAAATTGTATACGAACCGGTTTTAGAAATGTCTCCCTTGACATCAGGAAACTTCAGACGTTCAATCCTAACATAAGGGAGTGTGACAGTTACACCCGGACACAGCGCGGCAATGCTTTTTCGTGCATCGTGACTCTCAATAACAGAGGACTCTGGTTCAGACATGATGGCGGAAACATCTAAATCAGCTAGATCCATGGTTCTGCTGCAGTGGTCGTGCGAAGACAACGGTTTTCTTTTCTGAAAAAAGACTGAATGTTCACTAGAGAAATTTTAAGGGAACATATACAATATTTTAAGATCTATTTTATCAAACTTGACAATATTGTCATGGCTAGACTACTACACAGCGCAGAACACTGACTGCATTTTGATGTGATACATACGATGACACAGCTGGTATATTATATCAACAAACTCTGACAAACGAAATAAATCTTTATTTTAAATGGATAACGTTGATTTATTAACCGCTTAATGAATTTAAAAACATCAACCGGTTTAGAAAAATATCAGTTTCTTCTTCAGAATGTCAATAACTAATTAAAAACATACGTTATATGTAATTGTTTCTCTAACAGAGTCGATAAAAAAAACAATTTAGTACCAACTTAAATTGTTACTATATTATACAAAAATTACTAGAATAATGTTTAGGAAAAAAATTTTAGAATTAGTCTTGTTAAATTTAGTTGGTTGTATATAATTCTTTATTAGTTTTACACGCTTTATTTATCTCCAACGATCCAAAATTATTTCATTTATGACCAACACCGTTTAAATGCAAAATAGACAATCCCATTTTTTTATCAAAACCATGACCATTTTCTATCAAATGATGAGAAAATTCTATTATTCAAACATTTACAATGTATTTTACTCTTATATTAAAATTTAGACCGTTTTACCAATATAAAATGCAGCTTAATCCGTACAACTAAGTTTATAGACGCCAGAATTGTTAAATTTATCATCTCTGTCTTTACAATTGATGAGTATATTTCCTATACTATTATTTGTATAAAATGCCGGTCGAATGTTTCGCGGTAGGTGTTTAAATATATGAATCGAAATTTTATACGCTAATAATTATTATTTATATAATAATTGATTAATATAGGTATAGTTGATTTTGCCAATTCTAAAAACAGAAATAAATCTCGTTACGAAAGTGACGTCTCAACGCAGTGTTGCCTTTCAGCCGATGTTCTTATCTCAAATGGAATCATCATACACAACTCATTACAAATAATATAAAAAAAACAATATATTTTTTAGAATCATTAGAAATACCTTAATATAAACCTTCTTAAAATGGCGTACTACGCTATCTGTCAATCAATCATAGAGCATGGTATAATTGCTTGAGGTGGAGCGACTATGTCTGCAATTAATCCAATAAAGATAGCTTAGAAAATTATATTAAAAGTAATCCTCAAAACACCAACCACAACGAGCACTGACGAAATTTTTAATAATTACGATGTCTTTAATGTAAGACAAATATACGCTAATACTACTCTTAAATACATATACAAATACAAACAGACACATTTTAAAACAACTCAAAACATAATTTTCACACGGACAAATACAAATAGCCTACAAATCTCAAGAGTATACACAACATATGGTCAAAGGAACTATAAATATTTTGGACCTAAACTATTTAATATAATGCTGAAAGATTTAAATCAATTAATTGTCCCAAGAACACGAAACAATATATTAAAACTTGGATTCGTAATATGGGTAGAGCCAGTATCGGTGCACTCACCCAAACATATTGACTCATACCTATATTAATTATTGCTACAAAGTGATCCAAAAATTAAGTCCACTTTAAAATTGCTCTTCATATACACCTTTTATATAGTAATAAATGTAATTCTAATTAATTGAACAATTGCTTGTAAACTATGCCCGTCTTGACACACAATTTCTCTAGTGAGACGGGCACAGTCCAAACAGATTTTTACATTGAATTATATAGTTACAAATAAAAAAAACAAATAAATGTGTGGACTACACGATGATGCAGACAATTGTACACGTGAATGTGATTATGCCACCGATTGGTAACTAAGATTTAACTGTTGGAGGTTTACTTTTTAGTGTACCAGTCTTTGCTTGAAAAATAAGGTTAATCAATTATCAATCATCGTTACAATCGAATACAATCACAATCACGGTTAAATAATGGTTTAAATAACGATTTTACCATCATTAAACTGTGGGCGTTTTAGGTGACGTTTGTGTGCACGTGGCACACCTCGGGCCTTAAGGGTAACTCTAATTAGCGCTACTACAAGCAAAAGTTGTAATGAATTCCAATTGGTAAATTCTCAGAATTTTGCAAAAGGAATGTTATTCGACAGAATTGAGAGCACTCATTTAAAAAACATTGCTAATTGAGAGCTAATAGCCAAAAAGTTGGGTAAAATGTTCCGGCCGAGCTCCTGCGTCTGAACATCAAACAACCCGGGTGCTAAAATAATGGTTTTGTCAAACATTTTAGTGCTCTGTACAGAATTTAAAAATTTTAACAATCGACTTACCGCTGCACGACGTGACGAGATGAACAGCGTGAAGCCAGCAGGGGGTGCGAACTACCGTACAAACAAATGTCACACTATGTTAAGCATTACAATGTTGGTATCCCTGAACAGTAAGGTTGCTATTTTAAACCATAGACACCAAATATATTTCAATAATATTTAAGAGAATTTATTATTTTCATTTATTATGATCATAGATAATAAAATACATAATGTCGCATAAAATGTAGAAATTCAGTAGATAAACAGCCATAGCTTATGCAGAAATAATACAGAATTTAAAAAACTTAACGATCGACTTACCACTGCACGACGCGACGAGATGAACAGCGAGAAGCTAGTGCTTAGATAAGAGATATAATAGATAAGGAACTCTGACGATAAAATAGGACCAGAGCTAATAGTTACGGCGGAAGATCCGGTTCATTAGTGTACTCTATAGATCGTGTTGAAACTAACAGCCTATTTCCGCTCTTTTTTTGAATGTTTTATTTTATATATATATTGCAAAATTCATTATTTTCCATAGAAAAATAATTTTTCTATCGAAAATAATGATTTTCAATCAATAGAAATTATTTTACAATTTTCGGCAGAAAAAAACATAAAATTATATCTATTGTTGAAAATGAGAATTTGGTAAAACAATAAAAGATGTCAAGATGGTTTTAAAATATTTATTATGTCAAATCTGCTAATTAGAGAATACAAAAAATTGTGTAAAAAACTGTCAATGGAATACAAATATATTACAACATTATTAACAGAACACAAAATATAAAACAGGATAAATATGTGGTAATACAAACACATTGCTTCTGAATTTGGAACAAATTTCTCCCATACATAGTACGCATATGATATATTTAAGACAGATATTTGTGTTAGTAAAAAATACTTAACAAAATCAATATAATAACGCCACAAGGCTCATAGTAAGAAATAATATTATTTATTACATAGGAGTACCATACACAACAATGTGCCATCGCTAAATCAGAAAATAATATGTATTTGGTAAATTTAAGACAAATAGTTTTGTTAGTAAAAAATAATTTAAAAATTTGATATAACAAGGCAACTAAGCTCTTGGTGAGAAAAATCAATTATTTATTTAATAAATACAAAACAATGTGGTATCGCAAAATCAGAAAAATGGTATCACCTTTATATTACACATATTACTAATATATGAAAGAAAAAACTTCAAAAAGAAATTGCACTATAGAATATACGTTAGAATGCTCTTCTTATTTTCATTTCTTACATACACACTATCATTAATTAAGTGAAAATAAAATTAAAGATTTAAAAAGAACGTATATACTTTATATACACGCGTGCCTTTGGAAAGTTTATCCTAAATATGTCAATAATGATATTCAATTATTAGAAATTATTTTCAATGCAAAAAGACTTTTATATCAAAGTAATTATGAATCTGTCACTATTGTTGAAAATGATGGTAAACTTGCTTTTAATGATTTAAAATCAGCTAATTTTAGAATAACAGAAAAAATGGGAAAAGAAAACTGACAACGGAATACAAATTATAAAATATGATAAAAATTAGGCAACACAAACACATTGGTTCTGAACTTGGATAAGGGTGTTAACGGAACTTGTAATAGTTTGACAAATCATATATGTAATATATGTATTTGATCAATTTAAAACAAATGGTTTTGTTAGTACAAATATTTAACAAATTCTATAGCGAATATCATAACCACTAGACCACAAGCACGTAAATATTTACACACTAACATTATTTAAGTGAAAAATTAAAGATTTAAAAATAATGCACTTACACATGACATGTTTATTTTAAATATGTATGTCCGTAAGGAAAGAATTAAAAATATCACTTCTTCAATATTAGCAATAATATAATATAATTGATAACAACTAATGATTAAAGATATTGCAGCATATTACTGCAAGTAAATTAAAATATTTAGACAGGACTGCATAGCAGTGATGAGTAGTGGTAATGTAATAAAGTAGTAATGGTCTTTGTACTTTTAAATTATCCTATTTTTTCATCAACAACATATCTGGTAGTAAATTATTTAAGATATATATTTTCTTCAGAAACTTGAAGAAGAGCAACAAATACATATTGTTGATCGCCTTCAATGACAATATTATTAGATAACAATCTTCTTAAAGAGCTAATAATTAATCCATCATTCTCACAATTCATCCCAATGGAGCGGGCGGATGATAGATTCACAATTATGAGTGATTTACAAGAAATTATAAAAGATGCGCATGTTGAGTTCGCATTACATACACTGCGAGTCCTTAATTTTACAAAATAATCAAGGTGTGACAGTTGCTTCTTTAGTAATAGGATCAAAAAAAATTCACTGAACTCTTAAATTATGGTGGCTCAGCCAAATCCACTGCCTGTAGTCTCGTACCGATAAAGCCTGCATAACAAGACCAGTTTAACATCTGGGTGGCAATGCAGACTTTCATCTTCTTGATATAATCTACAAAATAAAATATGAATATCTGTTATAGATAATAAATAGGTATAGAAAAGAGATATCTTAAGAAATATCTTTGCATGTAACAATACGCTTGAATGATGTGTTCCCATATGTTTGGCATTTTTGAAATAAATTTTTGCATAGAATAAAAAAATAAAAATTGTTAGAATATTGTTTATGCTCTTAAAGCTATGTCGACTGCTTATCTGTAAGACATTTTTCGAGATACACACACAATTTGTTGACTGATTGGAATCCGCAGTCGAATCGTAATCACCGAGAACTCTGTGTGTATGGCGAGCGGATTACAGACTTTAAGAGAACACATTTTTAAAAGTTGTTTGACAGTAAAGCTGATAAAAGATACTATTGTTACGGGATTTATAGAAATTTGTTGCCCTCGGACAGAAGATTAAAGGAAAAACTTGGTATTCAAGATTATTAAATTTTTATAAAACAATCGACACATAAATAACTATAGATACAGTTAAGAAAAAATTAACAATTCGAGAAGCTCTTTCAAAAAAAATTCATGAACAGAGATAAATGATGGAGTAAATTAAGTTTCTAAGGTGCATTGGACGACGTAGCAATGTATGAATTGAACGGAAATACAGAGATTATGGAAACTCTCCTCTGACTCCAAGGATGACTTCCTCAAAGCCCTCAGACAGTTCGGCCATATTGCAAGTCTACATTCAAATATTGTCCGAGATGGAGATGACTGTGGCTGGTGAGGACGTTAGTAGCTTCAAGGTTATGAGTGAATCAGCAAAGTGGATACACAGCGGAACGCCTGCAGAGACATTAACGAGGTACTGCAGCTACGCTGACAACCCCTTGAGGGAGACCAGTTTTGTCATCCTGGCCTGCAGGCACAATAGTGTTTACAGAAATTTAACTAATCAATTAGAAAGATATACAGAGAAAATCAATTTTATTAAAAAAATATTTGGTTGCTACCGAGATTCGAACCTGAACCTCTTCCTATCCAGAGAAACATGTTACCATTCCACTACAGCGAGCCATTATGATTACAACAAATTTAGAACTAATATCTGTATATTTTTATAATTGATACAATTATTATTCCATTTTTAAAAGAAATTGAAATTGCTACTTCACAATATAAATATGCTGTCATTTAAAAAATTGTAACAATAGTGTTGATACAGTTAGGTACTTACATTGACAAGATCAGTCAGGACACCACACCAGGGAAGCCAGATGACGAAGGGCACAATGTGAGTTATGTCATTCGCTCTGGTAATGTGGAACTGCTCGAGACAGTCATTAACGAGTGGCCTGGTGGATACTGGTGGAACTGCTCCGAGCTCTCTTCGCAGTTTACGATGATGTGAAATTGAAGAAAGTGTTAAACCTGTGCAAAGAACATGAATAAGAAATACAAGAAAAAAGAGAAATAAAGTCTTTATTTTGTACTTAATAAATATGTTTCCTAGTAATATTGTTGGGCGGATCTAACTTGTTCTTGAAAAGACCAGAACACTGAGGGCCGACTACTCCGGTGGTGGTGGATGGACAGGTTTATTTATATCACTATCTTTGTGGTGCAAAATATCCGCATATTGAAGCAACAACTGAAGTCAACCTACGACGTATTGGCACGGGAGGAAATTGAATTCTGCTTAGTGAGCTTATATGCACCCACACAAAGCACCAAGAACTAAACATATAATTTTAGCCAGGAAGAACGGAGAATTTATAGCATTTCTCAAATGACCTTGAAAATTTTACATAAAACATAAAAAGTGCCAAAGTCTACTCACTTGGATATCCATGTTTAACCTAATTGGGGCCACTATATTTTAATATTTACATGAAGGGGTAAAGGACGTGATCAATATCCATTTGAAAGTACTATTATAAGTATTAATTACCTGGACTAGCGTCAGAAGTGCACAAAGTGGAATTTTCAAGTAAATGCACACGGATGTTCTCTCGTGCCAGATTGTGCAAGGCGTGTACATTAATCTTGTTTCCTGAAAATCTAATATTAAGGTTATGTAGTCGAACAAACAAAAGTTTTTTCACAATACATAAATATTTAAGGCGATTATACAATATTTAATTTAATATTTCTAAAGCCATTTACCATTTCTATTAAAATCATAAATAAATATAAATTAAAAACATAAGAATTCTTCTAGAATTGTTATTAATATTCAATGTTTCAGAATCTGAAATAAGACAATACAATCAGTAATACACCATCTTTCCAGAATTCTTGACTATCCATGATTGCTGTTTTACAACAATTAACACTAAGGGTTCGCGGAGGAAACATAATGAAATTGAATTCAAGCATACACCCATATAGTATGCTCACGTATGTGCTATCTTCAATCATTTTAGAAACAATACCTCTAACAGTTTAATCTTGCTTACCCATCATCGTTACAATCGAACAGTACTCAGTCACAAGGAATGGTTCACCATGACTAATTTTGTACTAAACAAAATATAACAACAGTGGAACAATAATACCTGGAAGTATTTTATCTAACCTTTTAGAAGTTGGGTTTCAACTGAGCTTTGCGAAACATCTATTTTATTTGTATAATTATGAATGTGACAAGATTTGATGGCTGGATACGAGCAAAGCGATAACAAAAACTATTTTGTTTTGTTACTACTTCATTAAACCACCACCGATCTCACCACCAATTATTAGTTGCAGGTGCCAAATTAAAATTTAAGAAGATTGATTGTGACAAATACATGAAGACTTACGACAAAATTGCAAACAATTTAGAATTTTAGGAGCAGATTCCAAATCAGCAACCAGAACTTATCAGCAACAGTCTTATAGAATTCTCCCAAAAATTATATCCTATTTATTGAAAATAAAACAGATATAAGAATAATGTTGGTATTGGACAAAGAAAAAATAAATCGTGAGAAATAATTTATATCCTAAAACATTTCTCATGGACAAGAAAACACGGACATACAAATAAAAGCTTAGTACTATCTAAAAAAATATATATATTAACATAAAAACAATAACAAGGAAAAGTCATTTAGATATTGCATCGAAAAATATTGTTAATTTGGTTTTTAAATATATATAACATATATTTATTTCGGTGAACCTATCATTGAAAGGTCTTCTGGGTACAGTTCTCTGGGCTAATCTACTGTGTATATCTGACCTTGCTGGCTGACGTTTCAGATCCCATTGCAGGGTCCATCGTCATTGTAAGCTTGACGCATTCTCCACTCGGCACATTTTAACTACTGTAAAAGAAGTTAATGATCTACAAACTAGGGATCTATATCAAATAAATGAAATACACAGATCGGAGGATACTTGGCAGCTAATAAAACAGCACCTTTGACAAATGGTGTTGGCGTTGTTTGCTGCATACACACGAACTGAGGGATGAACAAATGTCTCTATTATTCAGAAACTCGATATTAAAGAAAGGCTTTCCATAATATGGAGGAAAATTATTTATTTTTCAGCCATTCCAATAATTCTTACGAATATTTGAAGAAATTCATATTGTTTGTAAGAGAGGCATAGTTCAGATTTTTTAAATGGAGTAATAGTAGTGGTATATTAGGGAAACGGCATGACAGAATATCAGTTATTACCTGGTACCCTTATTGTCGGCACGGAGTACATACGCAACCTTTTAGATCCAGGATCTCTACTAAAATTAGAAAAATGCTCGTCACAGACATATTTTTTATATATACTCAAATCTGTAGATGCATCTATTGGAGTAGTGAAACCACTCTTCATAATACTAGAACGTTAGGCGTGAGCTGCGACTGTTACAAGTTTATTTGATTTAATATTTATTTCCTTGTTTATGGAATGATTTATATAATTGACGTCTAGTCTATGACCATCGTTATCTTGTTGGTGACCATCTGACGTAAACCATAGATAAGAGATATACTACGTAAACGAACACTAGCTCAGGGTGTGCGAACCATAGATAAGAGATATACTTAGATTCGCAACTCTAAACAAAAAACCGGTACCACAGGGAGGTGCAGTAGCGCAATCTAACGCAAATGTGAGTACTAACTATCAGCTTTTGCCGCTCTTTTTTTGAATGTTTAATTTTCCAAAAAATCGTTTATTTTTATTTTCGATAGAAAATTATTTTTCTATCGAAAATAATGTTTTCCATCAATAGAAATAATTTTAAATTTTCGTAACAAAAATATATAAAATTACATCTATTGTTGAAAATGGGAATTTGGTTAAAGAATAAAGATGTCAAGCTTGTTTAAAAATATGTATTACGCGAAATATGTAAATTGTAGAACAGAAGAAATTGGGAAATAAAATTGACAATGGAATACCAAATATACATTATAAAACGAGATAAAAATGTGGAAATGCAAGAATAAAGAACTCGAAACAAAGTCAGACCAATTCATACAATTTGCAGGTGGTGAATTATTATTTAACAAAATTACGATACGGGTGTTATGTATCTACCTTACCTACCTACCTACCTTCGAGGCCACATCCTTATTTTATGGTCAACCTCAACCTTTTTCGATTTGCAGAGAGACATGTGTTCCAACTATTATTTTAAGAGTTTAGTCTTATTTTATTATTTATACTTTCTGTAAATGGATGTGTACTGAAACGATTATAATTTATGACTTGGTTTACCCGGATTTAAACTATCTTCGAGAAATACCTTTTAAACCATAACACAGGCCTTCAGAGACCAGATCGTATCTGACATCCGAACGAGAAAGAACTCAAAGTCTATTCGTTTCAATACATCTCCGTAAACACGCTACCTTATAATATTATTTGTGCATTTATATTCCAATAAACGAATTATTTACAAGTACCGAGTCGTGATTTTAAGACCTCCCGAGGAAGGAACATAAAACGGGCGATAAAACAACTTTGTGTGGAGGCTACAAGACGATGGTCTTTTCGAATTATTAGATATTACAGCTCTAAATGCTAATATTATTTGGGTCCAAAAATATCCAGAGTGGAGAACAAACGAGCGTAGTCATTGTTAAACTTTTATTAGGCAATTAAGCTTAGAATTGTCTTAACCCAATGTTTTTTAAATTAGTAGAAATAATGTGATATTATACTTAATGAATACAATTATATGATTTTGTTATACATATCAAGGAAAGAAACTTAGTAATATTAGTATAATTATTAATTAATTTTTGTATGAAAAATTTAATGTAGTGAATTATTAATAATTTTTATTCAATATAATTAATTTTTCAATATAGCGGGGTTCGTTCCTTTTTTTCCTATTTCTTTCATCAACAACATATCTGGTGGTGCATTAATTAAGGTGGATGTTCCCGAACTTTGGAAACTCGAAGAAGAGCAACAAAAACATTTTATTTGTCTTCTTCAATAACAATATTTTAAATACATAATTGTAAAATTGTGGAATTTACAAATTAACTAAATTAATACATTTTAATTGATGTACCGTATTGGCCCGAATATGACGTGATCTTGAAATTTGTTACCCATTACATTAAAAAAAAAAAATTATTATATCTAGGCTTTAGATCAAGAATATAACGTAATTATTTTCAAAAAAATTATGTAAAAAAAACATATTCAGGCCAATACGGTAGTTATTTTGCGATAATTATTTTATTTGTTCTGTGTTTAGTTTTCTAGTCAGATATACACGGCAGATTAGCCCAGAAAATTATACACATAAGATTCTAAACAGTCGTGAAAACCCAACATTTTTATTTTATTTGTATTCTAAATTCGAAAGTCAAATAATTTACTAAAGAATTTGTACTGCACATATTGTTAAATTAATTTGGTAATGAAAAATATTGATTTACTTAATGATTATTCATAATAATACATTATATGGGACCATCCCTGCAACACTATATAGGTTATGTATGATAATTAATGCTTTTAGTATGACAGTTCATTGTCTTTGCGTATTAATTGTATAAAATCATGAATATAATACAAAATGGTTATCACTTTATGCATAGATTTGAAATTCAATGTTATTAATTATATATTCCTGTCACCGACCATACTGAAAACATTACATTATCTTATACTATGCATAATTGTCAACAAACCTTTTGAAAACATAATAATTACATTAATGTGAAGTATATTACTGATGACATTACATAAATGTATAAAAAATGGCCAAATTCCATAGCAAGTATATTTGCACAATAAGCGAGATTTTGATAAGCGGTACCAAAGTGATCGGATAATTTAATTGCACTATAAAAGTAATATATTCTACATTACAATACATTAAATTTATTATTCTGAAAGAATGAACTTGCTCGAGTTTTATTAAGTAGTAATTTACGTGCCACGTTTTACTGGGTCGGAAAAACTACTTAAGTCTAACCGACCATTTAAAATATTATTAACGTCTTTGCACCATGTATAAATGTACATTTTTAATGTTAAATCTAAAATCAAATTATTTACTGAATCTCTACTACGTTCAGCACATTTCAAAAATGAGGAATCAATTTCATTTAAAACTAACGATTTAAGTTGAGCAGCAACATTAAATTTATAACATATATTAGGCATGTGGTGATCTGATAAAATTGTAATTTTAGTGAAATAATTACATGCATCAAAAGATGGAAATGTTTAAGTACTTGGACCACATGCTCTAGCAGAAATTAACTCGTGACCTGCTAATGGGATTTGGGATTTAACATTCTTTACACATTCTTCACATTTTTCAATTTTGTTAAAAGTTTTTGCAATTACATATCCAGTAATATACTTATATACTCTGTCTGACTGTGAATTAATTAAGGTGGATGATTTCGAAAATTCGGGGTAATGATAATCAACAACCGAGTGTTGGTGATTTTCGTCAGTTGGACCAGATAAGAATATCCTTAGTGACCGAATTAATCCTTCATTTTCATCATTTTTACAATTGGCTCCAATGGAATGGGCAGATGTGAAATTTGTAACTAATTATAAGAGATTTGAATGAATTTACAAATGACGTACATGTTGGGTTCACATTGCGTATGCCGTGACTCCTAATCGTGCAAAAGAAATATTCAAGGGGGTCTTGATTAATATTCCCCAGTAGGACAAACTGAAACTCATATTTATTAAAAAATTTGTTTAGACAAATATTTTATTCCCTTAATTGTACTGATCCAATTACGCACAGAAGGTGGGACGGATGTGTTTTTAGTAATAGGATCAAGAAACTTAACAGAATTCAAAATTTTAATGGCTTCATTCCAAAAGGGTACATGATTAGATTCCACGGTAACGGCGCAGCGATATGGACTTTTAAACTGAGCCTGAATACAATTTCCATTGACGCTATCAAATAAATTATTTATAAATAAAACAAAATCTGCTGTCTCCGTAGCCTCCTTGTCAATAAAGCTCGCATCTGCGAAGGTCTTCAGGCACCCTCCCATAGTCTGGCTCAACACTTGGGCGGCAATGCTGACGTTCATCTTCTTGATTTTTTCTTTAAAGATATGAAAATCTGTTCATTTATGTAACTGACTATAAACATGGATTTTTGAGCGGTTATAAAGGTAGGTTTGGATAATGTGCTCCCACTGCGGATTTTACAATACAGTCTTGTTCAAAAATAACATGTTTAGTCATCATATTGTTTCTTATACCGTTAAGTAAGTGTGGAGCATCAAAAAGAGTGACAATTTCGCTACCAAACAATTCAAAACCTATAATTTTATTTTCTACATTTAAGCGGGAATATTTTTCTTGTGTTTCTATAGGAAGTATATTAAGAGCGGCAACATTTGTAGAACCCTGATCACACACTGTAGCTACTAACTCTAGACCGCTTGCTACACCCTGTTCAATTATTTTTTTTAAAGTCACAACTAAATCGTGTGATTTGATAGTACTTTGACAAAAGAAAAAAGCTCTAGGTTGCTTCCACTTCGTGTTGAGGCCCCTCACCATAAAAACACAAGCATGATTTGCAAATACAGGTTTCCCTAAGCCGTCTCCGAGATCTTCAAAACCTTCTATTAAATCTCCACTACTTTTATAAAGTAAACCAGGTGCTATAGAAATTTCTTCAAAAAGTAAAACACAAACTTTATCTTGTATTGGCATTGTCTTTGTACAAGTTTCAATGTTTCTAAAAATATGCATATTTAAGCCCGGGTTAAAATGAACTTTTCTTAACAATCCACTTAAAGTTTTACGGGTTGGCAGAACAAACATTTTTGACAAAAATCTATAACACCTGTTCCCATATTTCGACAATGCTAAAGCAAACACTTTATCGGCTTCTGAATATTTACGACCATATTTAGAAATTTTTCGAAGGCAAACCCATCAGCCTGAGCTAATTTTATCCGTCCTGCCAAAATCCTCGTATTCCGTTGTCCTCTGTCAGCCATCTTTTTGTATTGGACACATTTGTCATACATGTGCTTCTCATTAGGAGTCAGATATTCCCGACGAGTGATATTAATTCCTTTTAATATATGTCTATAAGTCTTCTTTGCTGAAATGTTTAGATTAATGGGAAATAAAAAGATATTCAAGCATTTCAAAACACACTGATCCAATAATAATATTTGTAAGTTATAATAGTTTGTGAATTCTTTTATTTCTGTTTAAAGTAATCTAAGGAACTTTTTGGATATCATAGTTAATGCTGATTTTGGAAATCATAGTACATTCTCTAGGAAAGGTAAGTTGAGAAAGATATCAAATGGCCTGTGACCGCGAGAAAATAGTGAAGGATGCTCTGAATACAGTAAATTATTATTAATGAGAATGTCTTTGTGTCAATATCAATACATGTAATATGAAACCTGGAACTGGAAAAATAAGAATGGAAGTGGACAGCAATTCCACAAATACATATTGACACAATAGAGTGAATAATTAATTATTTGTACCTCATTATGTCATTATGAATCTTTTTTGTGATTTTTTTTAGTCAAGAAATTAATAAAATTTGAGTTATTGATAAATGTATATGCTTATAACACATATAAATATTATTTTCCTTGCTGTAGGTATCTAAACTGAATTTTCTGAATTCTCCCTAAATTCTCTATAGATTTTCCCTGGCTGTTGAATAGTCAAGTGTCTGATTAATTTAAATAAAAATGTTAATTTTTGAACAATTTTAGGAAAATTAAAAACGCCTTACACTAATTATTATTAAATTATACATTAAACTAATTATGTGTAAATATTTTAATTAATTTGTATTATTTCTGTAAGTTATTTAGCTACTGAATTTCTACATTTCATGAATCATGATACTTTCTTATCTATGATCATAAAAATGAAAACATTCAGTTAAAAAATTTTTGTTTATGGTTAAAACGTCACCACTTTTGGGCAGGCCAACCAACATAATAAACAAAAATAGTAGTGTTACATTTTATTAAGGAAAACACATTCTTATTGTGAAGTTGTAATTATTCAGAACATAGGTCTGTGATATTTTAAATACTAAATTAATGTATTAATTATAAATATATACATATAAAATCAATTTTGTCGAAAAATATTGTTTTAGCGTCACATTTGTTGGTATTGATATACCTGAACGGTAATCTGTGTCGCGAGCCGATTTTGATTCGGACCGACCTATCATTATTTGCCATCTGCAGACACGTTGTTTTCTCGGAAGTGCATTTCGCGAGAACCCACGTCACACGAGGATCTTTTCTCCTTTGTTTCCTAGGCCATTCATCGGGAGTATTTATCTCTTCCGCAATTGCGAGGGATGACACACGTGTGACGCAATATGTTAGGGAGTCAATCGGTTGCCTTTTGTCCGAGGAGAAATCGTTCCGAGAAGTATCGCGCTCGGGAGCAGCCTAAGAATAATATACCGTCAGTAAATTAGGGGGTCGACAATAAAACAATGACTGCACAAAAAAAAAGGGAACCATTAAGAAGCGGGTGCGTTTTTTCTGCCCGAGGATAATTGACTCCGGGGCGATAAAGCATCTTTTGTTGCATGCGGGCCAGCACCCACGTGCGGAAGGGCCACCGTGAGCGATGACTGACCATCGCGTCTTTTCTCCGTAGGGGTAGGCAGATAAAATAGGACACGTGCGAATAAGTCTGCGCACGCGAATTCAGATCTTCCATATTCATGCACCTCATGTGGTGCGTAGATCGGGCTATTCCGTCGTCAATTATCTATTTAATATGGACAAACCGGGTGAGCAAGTCTCAGATCGACCGCGATTCGATCTAACCAAAGTGTGCCGGTGTAGTAGCACTTCCGCAATATTCAGTCGCCGTTCGTTCTTGAACCTACTAGCTATAATCAAGTCGTTTAGTACAAATAAGAAATGTAAATTAATATAATTAATAATGTAATAAATTGTAACTGGGCAGATGAGAAAATTATGTAATAGGTATAAGTGTATGTAATGCGAGAACCACTCACGAAACTATGTAATAAAGCTGGAATAAAGAAATCCCACATGTACTAATTATAAAGGTCTCAGAGGCAATAAAAAAGAATAAAATGATTAGCTCTTAATTAGGATCTTGAAAGCGAAATGTTTTTATACTGATTGATGTACTTAGAGGTAATTAGAGATAGTGATAATTCTGGTAAGCTTAATGTGAAAAATGTATAGAATATAAGTTAGTAATAGTTTATATATGGTTGTGGACAATTTGAATGAACAGTGTATTATTGGATTTTTATGTGATAAGGCAGGACTATAATTAATTACGAAGAAAGTGGGCGGAGCCAAAAATTAGGCCTACAAGCGAGGGTGTAGCGGAGATGTCAACGGATGGACCAACGAGGCGTCGCCAATCCTGCGAGGACGGACCGACCCCGAGCGGGAAATACGCCCTCGCCACGGTTTCTTTAAAAGGGCCAGGACGCCATTTTAGAAGACAGTTGACAGTAAAGAGTTGAAGTGGAGAGTTGACAGCGGGCAGTCGAAAGTCGAAAGTAAACAGTTGAACTAGGCAGTTGAAATCGAAGAGTCGGGGAGAGTGGTTGAAGTTGTGAACCCGGGAGTGGAGAGTCGGAGGGGGGGAGTTGTGAAGGAGAGTAGACAGTGGAGAGTTGAACTGAAGAGTTGACAGTAGACAGTTAAGATGGAGAGTTGAGAGTGCACAGTTAAACTGGAAAATGGCAGTTGTGAACCCGGAGCCGGGCATAAGGTCCAGGAGGACGAGAGGAACGAGGTTCGGAAGGAAGTCGTAAACCCAGAGCAGCGAGTCAGACATGAAGTTCGGGAGGACGAGGGAAATGAGGTCCGGAAGGGAGTTGTAGAAAGGAAGTCGAAGGCCAGTCATAAGGAAGTCGAAAGCACGCAGCTACGAAACGAGGTCCGGAGGAGGGAATCGTCAAAGAGACGTTAAGGCAAACACAGTTGGGACCGAAGTCGACGGAGGAAGCAGCCACGGTTCATCGCAACCCACCCAGGAGCAGCCGCCCAGACCGGTTTGCAGTCCTACGGAGCAGACAGCGGACAGCCGCCCATACCGGATGCCAGCGGCATCACTACGCCGGCCGGAAACAGGATTCCGGAGGAACGTCGCCGAGCAACCCGAGGTAGAATAAGTTTAGATTAAGTTAGTTATAAGTATTTCCACCTGCCCGCTAATGTAAACATGTGTTTAATAAATGTATAATGTGCATCTTCACGTGTTCATATTCACCTGTATCCTTATCTATAACCATGGTAATAATAGTGAAAGCGTGATATCCGATGGATGATTCGCGAAGCGAATATTCCATAAGAGTGCGGGGTGTCGTTCTGATGAGCGATCAGGAGCATGGTATGGATCATGACTCCTAGACGAACCCCGACTCGAACCGAATGGCGCACAAGTCGTGGCCCCGGTGGTATCAGTATGAGAGTTCGCACCCCCAGTAGATGCAAGCTCTTTGACGTACACGTTCTGACACCATAGACACCGATGATCATAGACAATACATCTAAACTATAAATCATTCGAAGCATAGAGAAATATAGCATTATGAAGGACACAAACTTAAAATAAAAATATCGCAATTAGTATATAATTCCATTGTCACTCGGCATATTAATCACTTTGTGGAGACCGACCAAGAACATACAGCATCAGAATACCATCCGACTTTTCAAGATTGCGGTGACATGTGACACTCTTTATACTAACAGAAACCCCAGGACCAGGATTCATTGTTGTCGAAGGTGCACTGATATTAAAAGAAGATGATAAATGATATTAAGAAGATCAAATATACAATTATTTAAAACAGAGCAATAAAGACTATTTTAAGATGTAATAGATCCGCGATGGCGAATCTACAACACGCGTGTCAAATATGACATGCCACAGCGTTGTGGGCGACGCGCCAGCGTTCACTAATATCAAAGAACACGAGTCCCGCCACCGGACGTCTACCCGATAACAACGTTCGAATTAAAACAGCTAAAATGAAGGATGGTTCAGAAAAATATTATACAAAATGTTCCAGTATTGATATTAAAAATTAATTAATTTTGAGGTCCGCGCATTCTACGAGAATTCGGAGGAATTTTAGACTTGCACAGAATATATGGCAGGGACACAAAATAGTTTATACTATAAAGGTTTCTAATTGTTCAATGAACTGCCAGCTGTAGGAATCAGGTAGTAATTGCTACTTTGTATAGCTAAGTCCATAATATGTAGTATCTACATTCGATAACTGATTATAATTCTAATTTGTTTGTAATATTGTTATATACCTGTATCTAAGAATAAATAAAGATAGCACTTAAAAGGGCGCAGGAAGGTCTTAACTAAAACATCTGCTCGTTTTATTTATCTGTTGTGAAAAATTATTATTATATTATTAAAATATTATTAATATATATATATTAATAATAATATATAACGGTAAAATATTTACAACCACTGAGCCGACGAAAAGATCACGGACTCCTTGGAGTTGTTGCTAAAACGTCCAATCCATTGCATCATTTGGTCTCCATTCAATAAAGTGCACAAATTAAAATTAGAAAGGGTTCAGCATAAATTTTCAAGGTTTATTAACTTCAAACTGTGTATACCCCGTTGAACAATCGAATTATGATTCTCTGATGAGCACTTTTAATTAAACTAAATTGTCGTGCAGAAGAACTTCAAGTGATTTATTATTTTCATTAATAATAGTTCATGGCGTACTGGACGCCCCTAACTTAACTAACCTGATTGTATATCACGCTCCTGCGTTGTTCCATGTAAATTCATCATATACGAATTTTTATAGGAATGCACCCACACAAAGAATTCAAAGGCTTGGATTGATTTTGGTGTATTTAAACTGTATTCATATATACAAAGTAATATGAATCAAAGACACATCTGATTTTGATATTTTATTGTTTGTTTTGCTTACTTATTTTTTAAAGCTAAATATGTACATATTATGCAGCTCCTCATATTTTTTATATATCAAACCAACTTTATTTATTTATTAAGCCCTCAAGGACGTTAAAAAATAAATAAAAATAAACATAAATTGTATATACATACGTGAATGCGTTTTGAATCCTAATTCCCTCCCCTCCTTGCCATTTCCACTTTACATATTCAGTGAAAAAACACTCCTTTCATTATCAGTTTTTTTTTAATATACACTATTTTTTAGTTAACTATGTTTTAATGTATAAATCTGTTTATTTAATTGTACTATTATTTAGTTTATTTAAACTATTTCTTGACAGAAAAAATTTCACCGTTATTATCTTACATACATATCATGTTATTATCAGTTAATATTATTAACTATTTGCAACTAATTAAATACATTAACCATGCATTGTAACAAGGGTCGAGAGAATATACCACAAGAATCATATCGGAATCAGAGGTACATATGATAGTACAGAGTCACAACATATCGTTCAACATTTGAAATAAAATAAATATATATTGAATGTTTTTCAACTTAAATAAATAATCCTGAGAAGGACTATTACACGCCCGACGTTTCGATCAAAATACATTACTAATTCTTAATTATATTCCATGCCACTTGTGCTGCTGCACATATTATTAAATTTTATTAATTTTGTAAACAAATAAATAAATTCATTATAAGTGAAAGTCGCGATTAAATATATCTAATAATAACTAAAGGTGACATGTGCTTTGGCTATTTGTGTACTAGACGGATTTGTACACGACTAATCACCTTGTAAAGTGTTCCATTAATTATTAAACGGGCATTTTGGTGTTAATTATTAACAATCGATGTCTTTTCGACGGCTGTATCTAAGATAATTGTCCAGGAGTGTGAAATTCCTGTAGATGGAACACGTGAAAAGATTATTCCGCCGGGTGAGAGCGCAAATGTTTTCTTAATTGGTTCTTTTGATTACACGCATAACTGCACTGTGAACACGAAAATAGTTTTTCCCCCGAATGAGTAAGCATATGTCTTCCTAAATAGTCCTTTCGATTACACGCATAATTGCACTGTGTGTAACCATATGTCTTCCTAAATAGTCCTTTCGATTACACGCATAACTGCACTGTGAACACGAAAACAGTTTTTCCCCCAAATGAGTTAGAATATGTCTACTTAAATGGATCTTTAGATTACACGCATAACTGCACTGCGAACACGACAATAGTTTTTCCCTCGAATGAGTAAGCATATGTATTTTTAAATGGCTCTTTCGATTACACGCATAACTGCACTGCGAACACGACAATAGTTTTTCCCTCGAATGAGTAAGCATATGCATTTTTAAATGGCTCTTCCAATTACACGCATAACTGCACTGTGAACACGAAAATAGTTTTTCCCCCGAATGAGTAACCATATGTCTTCCTAAATAGTCCTTTCGATTACACGCATAACTGCACTGTGAACACGAAAATAGTTTTTCCCCCGAATGAGTAACCATATGTATTTTTAATTGGTACTTCAGATTACACGTATAACTGCATTGTGAACAAGATAAACGTTTATGCCCCGAGTGAGTAAGCATATGTCTTCCTAAATAGTCCTTTTGATTACACGCATAACTGCACTGTGAACACGAAAATAGTTTTTTCCCCGAATGAGTAAGCATATGTCTTCCTAACTGGTCCTTTCGATTACACGCATATCTGCACTGTGAACATGAAAATAGTTTTTCCCCCGAATGAGTAACCATATGGTTTATTAATCGGTACTTCTGATTACACGCATAACTGCACTGTGAACACGAAAATAGTTTTTCCCCCGAATGAGTAACCATATGTATTTTTAATTGGTACTTCAGATTACACGCATAACTGCACTGTGAACACGAAAATAGTTTTTCCCCCGAATGAGTAACCATATGTATTTTTAATTGGTACTTCTGATTACACGTATAACTGCATTGTGAACAAGATAAACATTTATGCCCCGAGTGAGTAAGCATATGTCTTCCTAAATAGTTCTTTTGATTACACGCATAACTGCACTGTGAACACGAAAATAGTTTTTTCCCCGAATGAGTAAGTATATGTCTTCCTAAATTGTCCTTTCGATTACACGCATAACTGCACTGTGAACATGAAAATAGTTTTTCCGCCGAATGAGTAAGCATATCTTGTTTAAAGCCACAGTCATTCGCAGTATGCGTAAGAATATGTTTTCTTAAACCGCTTTTCTCATAACATGTATAAGTACACTGCGAACAGGAAAAGGCTTCAGCTAAGGTGAAAGTTTTTTTAGGACTTCTAGTTGTTTTTGATTTAAATTCTGGTTTTCTTCCATAGAGAGTCGGAAAAGAATATTGCGGTCTCGAGAGATCTGCAAAAAAATATCATAAACATTATTAAGTAAAGTTATTACAAGGCATATTTCGTCCATTATCCGTTTGGTTTTAACGCAAAAAATGACGTCACGTCTTATATACATTAAAATCAATCAATGGCGACGCTCCATGATCTGCGTACGTTCAGCAAAGTGGGGGAGTATAGTGAAGAAAGCGGGACCTCACAAAAATCACGACTCGCAGCCGTGAGGGATCGGGGAGATGATGATGACAAAAATAATAATAAATAAATATACACTTCCCACACCCCCGGTTCGTTAAAACTATACTCATTTTATGGAAACGGAAACACACCTGCGCGCAAGCCCTGCTGATGGCGATAGTGCAACACTACAGGTATCATTATATTGAATATTCTGCTACGTGGAAACGAAAAAGGCGGTCAAAGTACTTATAATGTCTTACTCCAAAAATTACCATAGGAGCAAAATTCTTACCGGCTTGCTGGTCTATGCTCCTGGAGTACTCCAAGCACTCCACCTTAATGTCGGGGAGCGAAATATCAACTTCAGTGTAGGGCGCACAACCGCCCTCCACTTCATCGCCGCTCCGGGCTGGAGACACTGGCTTAGGCTTCACGGCAGGATCGTCTGAATAACAACAATAGTAAACCATAATCAAATTAAGGGAAACACCTGTATATGATAATAGGACTAACTTGTTGTCTCCAGGTACAAAGCTCGAACCCTAGACAACTGTATCACTAGACCAAAGAACCGACAAGCATGTACACATCGGCACAATGTAAAATTAGAACAAGACTAAAAAAAAAGGTCTGAGTGCAGAATGTGGGGATAGAGCACTTCAGTGAATTGAGAATGATAACCCTCAGTGACGTGCTGTCCTAATCGTACGCGTACCATGGACTGCAAAACAAAGTAATGTCTCTATTCTTCAGGATCTCTGTGACCACTGGGATCCGCGGCAAGGCGGACAGACCGAGACAATACGCGAGCCTCGCTTCACAGGGCACAGTGGAGGCGGTTCACCCAGTAGTAACACGTTGCTCGATCATGAACATCGCGGTGCTCTGGTCCAACTGAGAGTAAGAGTCTACAAAAATTGTATACGAACCGGTTTTAGAAATGTGTCGCTTGAGATCAGGAAACTTCAGACGTTCAATCCTAACATAGGGGAGTGTGACAGTTACACCCGGACACAGCGCGGCAATGCTTTTTCGTGCATCGTGACTCTCAATAACAGAGGACTCAGGTTCAGACTTGATGGCGGAAACATCTAAATCAGCTAGATCCATGGTTCTGCTGCAGTGGTCGTGCGAAGACAACGGTTTTTTTTTCTGAAAAAAGACTGAAAGTTTACTAGAGAAATTTTAGGAGAACATATGCAATATTTTAAGATCTATTTTATCAAACTTGACAATATTGTCATGGCTAGACTACTACACAGCGCAGAACACTGACTGCATTTTGATATGATACATACGATGACACAGCTGGTATATTATATCAACAAACTCTGACAAACGAAATAAATCTTTATTTTAAATGGATAACGTTGATTTATTAACCGCTTAATGAATTTAAAAACATCAACCGGTTTAGAAAAATATCAGTTTCTTCTTCAGAATGTCAATAACTAATTAAAAACATACGTTATATGTAATTGTTTCTCTAACAGAGTCGATAAAAAAAACAATTTAGTACCAACTTAAATTGTTACTATATTATACAAAAATTACTAGAATAATGTTTAGAAAAAAATTTTAGAAAGAGTCTTGTTGTTAAATTTAGTTGGTTGTTTATAATTTTTGATTAGTTTTACACGCTTTATTTATCGCCAACGATCCAAAATTATTTCATTTATGACCAACACCGTTTAAATGCAAAATAGACAATCCCATTTTTTTGTCAAAACCATGACCATTTTCTAACAAATGATGAGAAAATTCTGAAAACACACTATTATTCAAACATTTACAATGTATTTTACTCTTATATTAAAATTTCGACCGTTTTATCAATTTTAAATGCAGCGCAATGCTTACAACTGAGTTTATAGACACCAGAATTGTTAAATTTATCATCTCTGTCTTTAGAATTGATGAGTAAATTTCCTATACTATTATTTGTATAAAATGCCGGTCGAATGTTTCGCGGTAGGTGTTTAGATATATGAATCGAAATTTTATATATGAATAAAATCCTACGCTAATAATTATTATTTATATAATAATTGATTAATATAGGTATAGTTGATTTTGCCAATTCTAAAAACAGAAACAAATCTTGTTACGAAAGTGACGTCACAATGCAGCGTTGCCTTTCAGCCGATGTTCTTATCTCAAATGGAATCATCATACACAACTCATTACAAATAACATAAAAAAAACAATATATTTTTTTAGAAACATTAGAAATATCCTTAATAAAAACCTTCTTAAAATGGCGTACTACGCTATCTGTCAATCAATCATAGAGCATGGTATAATTGCTTGGGGTGGAGCGACTATGTCTGCAATTAATCCAATAAAGATAGCTTAGAAAATTATATTAAAAGTTATCCTCAAAACACCAACCACAACGAGCACTGACGAAATTTTTAATAATTACGATGTCTTTGGTGTAAGACAAATATACGCTAATACTACTCTTAAATACATATACAAATACAAACAGACACATTTTAAAACAACTCAAAACATAATTTCCACACGGACAAATACAAATAGCCTACAAATCTCAAGAGTATACACAACATATGGTCAAAGGAACTATAAATATTTTGGACCTAAACTATTTAATATAATGCTGAAAGATTTAAATCAATTGAATTGTCCCGAGAACACGAAACTATATATATATTGACTCATACCTATATTAATTATTGCTACAAAGTGATCCAAAAATTAAGTCCACTTTAAAATTGCTCTTCATATAAACCTTTCATATAGTAATAAATGTAATTTTAATTTATTGAACAATTGCTTGTAAACTATGCCCGTCTGGTTTAAATAACGATTTTACCATCATTAAACTGTGGGTGTTTTAGGTGACGTTTGTGTGCACGTGGCACACCTCGGGCCTTAAGGGTAACTCTAATTAGCGCTACTACAAGCAAAAGTCGTAATGAATTCCAATTGGTAAATTCTCATAATTTTGCAAAAGGAATGTTATGCGACAGAATTGAGAGCACTCATTTAAAAAACATTGCTAATTGAGAGCTAATAGCCAAAAAGTTGGGTAAAATGTTCCGGCCGAGCTCCTGCGTCTGTACATCAAACAACCCGGGTGCTAAAATAATGGTTTTGTCAAACATTTTAGTGCTCTGTACAGAATTTAAAAACCTTAACGATCGACTTACCGCTGCACGACGCGACGAGATGAACAGCGAGAAGCTAGAAGGGGGTGAGAACTACCGTACAAACAAATGTCACACTATGTTAAGCAGCACAATGTTGGTATCCCTGAACAGTTAGGTTGCTATTTTAAACCATAGACACTAAATATATTTCAATACTATTTTAGAGAATTTAATATTTTCATATATTATGATCATAGATAAGAAAATACATAATGTCGCATAAAATGTAGAAATTCAGTAGCTAAACAGCCATAGCTTATGCAGAAATAATACTGAATTTAAAAAACTTAACGATCGACTTACCACTGCACGACGCGACGAGATGAACAGCGAGAAGCTAGCGCTCGTTTACATCAGATGGTCACCAACACAGACAACGATGGTCATAGACTAAACGTCAATTATATAAATCATTCCATAAACAAGGAAATAAATATTAAATCAAATAAACTTGTAACAGTCGCAGCTCACGCCTAACGTTCTAGTATTATGAAGAGTGGTTTCGAAGAATCTTCACTACTCCAATAGATGCATCTACAGATTTGAGTATATATAAAAAATATGTCTGTGACGAGCATTTTTCTAATTTTAGTAGAGATCCTGGATCTAAAAGGTTGCGTATGTACTCCGTGCCGACAATAAGCGTACCAGGTAATAACTGATATTCTGTCATGCCGTTTCCCTAATATACCACTACTATTACTCCATTAAAATAATCTGAACTATGCCTCTCTTACAAACAATATGAATCTCAATTTCTTCAAATATTCGTAAGAATTATTGGAATGGCTGGAAAACAATTAATTTTCCTCCATATTATGGAAAGCCTTTCTATAGTATCGAGTTTCTGAAAAATAGAGATATTTGTTCATCCCTCAGTTCGTGTGTTTGTGTGTATGCAGCAAACAACAATGGGATCTGAAACGTCAGCCAGTAAGGTCAGATATACACAGTAGATTAGCCCAGAGAACTGTACCCAGAAGACCTTTCAATGATAGGTTCACCGAAATAAATATATGTTATATATATTTAAAAACCAAATTAACAATACTTTCGATGCAATATCTAAATGACTTTTCCTTGTTATTGTTTTATGTTAATATATTTTTTTTTTTTAGATAGTACTAAGCTTTTATTTGTATGTCCGTGTTTTCTTGTCCATGAGAAATGTTTTAGGATATAAATTATTTCTCACGATTTATTTTTTCTTTGTCCAATACCAACATTATTCTTATATCTGTTTTATTTTCAATAAATAGAATATAATTTTTGGGAGAATTCTATAAGACTGTTGCTGATTAGTTCTGGTGGCTGATTTGGAATCTGCTCCTAAAATTCTAAATTGTTTGCAATTTTGTCGTAAGTGGTCTCGACTTCCTATATTTGTCACAATCAATCCTCTTGAATTTTCATTTGGCACCTGCAAATAATAATTGGTGGCGAGATCGTTTTCGCCTGGATATATTTTCACATTTTGTATGGTTTATCTTCACCTTATTGATCACAATGTATTTAGTTACGGTAGTTATCACCTGGAGATTTCCATGTGTACGTTCCTCTGGATATACCGAGAATATCAAATTTATATAAAAATAATTCATGCGCATTGTTTTACAGGGTTTAATGAAGTAGTAACAAAACAAAACAGTTTTTGTTATCGCTTTGCTCGTATCCAGCCACCAAATCTTGTCACATTCATAATTATACAAATGAAATACATGATTCGCAAAGCTCAGTTGAAACCCAACTTCTAAAAGGTTAGATAAAATACTTCCAGGTATTATTGTTCCACTGTTGTTATATTTTGTTTTGTACAAAATTAGTCATGGTGAACCATTCCTTGTGACTGAGTACTGTTCGATTGTAACGATGATGGGTAAGCAAGATTAAACTGTTAGAGGTATTGTTTCTAAAATGATTGAAGATAGCACATACGTGAGCATACTATATGGGTGTATGCTTGAATTCAATTTCATTATGTTTCCTGCGTGAACCCTTAGTGTTAATTGTTCTGAAACATTGAATATTACTAACAATTCTAGAAGTCGGGTATACGTCGGTTAAACACTTCTTGTATACCTAATTATTTCTATATATTTTTTTTTAAATTTTTGTTTATTACTGAATAACCCAACTGACATTCCCGCATCCCACAAGACCTGGCGTCAACGTTTTAGTGCGTACAAGAGCTTAGTTCATCTCTAGTGTATATAATTTATTTGATTTTAACAGAAATGGTAAATGGCTTTAGAAATATTAAATTAAATATTGTACAATCGCCTTAAATATTTATGTATTGCGAAAAAACTTGTGTGTGTTCGACTACATAACCTTAATATTAGATTTTCAGGAAAGAAGATTAATGTACACGCCTTGCACAATCTGGCACGAGAGAACATCCGTGTGCATTTACTTGAAAATTTCATTTTGTGCACTTCTGACGCTAGTCCAGGTAATTAATACTTATAATAGTTCTTTCAAATGGATATTGATCACGTCCTTTACCCCTTCATGTAAATATTGAAATATAGTGGCCCCAATTAGGTTAGACATGGATTTCCAAGTGAGTAGACTTTGGCACTTTTTATGTTTTATGTAAAATTTTCAAGGTCATTTGAGAAATGCTATAAATTCTCCGGTCTTCTTGACTAAAATTATATGTTTAGTTCTTGGTGCTTTGAGTGGGTGCATATGAGGTCACTAAGCAGATTTCAATTTCCTCCCGTGTCAATACGTCGTAGGTTGACTTCAGTTGTTGCTTCAACATGCGGATATTTTGCACCACAAACGTATTTATTAGGTACAAAATAAAGACTTTATTTCTCTTTTTTCTTGTATTTCTTATTCATGTTCTTTGCGTAGGTTTAACAGTTTGGTTTGGACAAAAAACTCCGTTTCATCTGACAGAAGCACATTCTTCAATTTCAGATCATCGTAAACTGCGAAGAGAGCTTGGAGCAGTTCCACCAGTATCCACCAGGCCACTCGTTAAAGACTGTCTCGAGCAGTTCCACATTACCAGAGCGAATGGCATAACTCACATTGTGGCCTTCGTCATCTAGCTTCCCTGGTGTGGTGTCCTGACTGATCTTGTCAATGTAAGTACCTAACTGTATCAACACTATTGTTATTTTTTTTTAAAATGACAACATATTTATATTGTGAAGTAGCAATTTCAATTTCTTTTAAAAATTGAATAATAATTGTATCAATTATAAAAATATACAGATATTAGTTCTAAATTTGTTGTAATCATAATGGCTCGCTGTAGTGGAATGGCAACATGTTTCTCTGGATAGGAAGAGGTTCAGGTTCGAATCTCGGTAGCAACCAAATATTTTTTTAATAAAATGGATTTTCTCTGTATATCTTTCTAATTGATTAGTTAAATTTCTGTAAACACTATTGTGTCTGCAGGCCAGGATGACAAAACTGGTCTCCCTCAAGGGGTTGTCAGCGTAGCTGCAGTACCCCGTTAATGTCTCTGCAGACGTTCCGCTGTGTATCCACTTTGCCGATTCACTCATAACCTTGAAGCTACTAACGTCCTCACCAGCCACAGTCATCTCTATCTCGGACAACATTTGAATGTAGACTTGCAATATGGCCGAACTGTCTGAGGGCTTTGAGGAATTCATCCTTGGAGTCAGAGGAGAGTTTCCATAGTCTATTTCCGTTCAATTCATACATTGCTATGTCGTCCAATGCACCTTTGAAGCTTAATTTACTCCATCATTAATCTCTGTTCATGAATTTTTTCTGAAAGAGCTTCTCGAATTGTTAATTTTTTCTTAACTGTATCTATAGTTATTTATGTGTCGATTGTTTTATAAAAATTTTATAATCTTGAATACCAAGTTTTTCCTTTAATCTTCTGTCCGAGGGCAACAAATTTCTATAAATCCCGTAACAATAGTATCTTTTATCAGCTTTACTGTCAAACAACTTTTAAAAATGTGTTCTCTTAAAGTCTGTAATCCGCTCGCCATACACACAGAGTTCTCGGTGATTACGAATCGACCACGGATTCCAATCAGTCAACGAATTGTGTGTGTATGTCGAAAAATGTCTTGCAGATAAGCAGTCGACATAGCTTTAAGAGCATAAACAATATTCTAACAATTTTTATTTTTTCACACCATTCATGCGTATTGTTACATAGAAAGATATTTCTTAAGATATCTCTTTTCTATACCTATTTATTATCTATAACAGATATTCATATTTTATTTTGTAGATTATATCAAGAAGATGAAAGTCTGCATTGCCACCCAGATGTTAAACCGGTCTTGTTATGCAGGCTTTATCGGTACGAGACTACAGGCAGTGGATTTGGCTGAGCCACCATAATTCAGTGGATTTTTTTTGATCCTATTACTAAAGATGTAACTGTCACACCTTGAATATTTTGCAAAATTAAGGACTCGCAGTGTATGTGATGCGAACTCAACATGCGCATCTTTTATAATTTCTTGTAAATCACTCATAATTGTGAATCTATCATCCGCCCGCTCCGTTGGGATGAATTGTGAGAATGACGGATTAATTATTAGCTCTTTAAGAAGATTGTTATCTAATAATATTGTCATTGAAGGCGATCAACAATATGTATTTGTTGCTCTTCTTCAAGTTTCTGAAGAAAACATATATCTTAAATAATTTACTACCAGATATGTTGTTGATGAAAAAAATAGGATAATTTAAAAGTACAAAGACCATTACTACTTTATTACATTACCACTACTCATCACTGCTATGCAGTCCTGTCTCAATATTTTAAATTACTTGCAGTAATATGCTGCAATATCTTTAATCATTAGTTGTTATCAATTATATTATATTATTGCTAATATTGAAGAAGTGATATTTTTAATACTTTCCTTACGGACATACATATTTAAAATAAACATGTCATGTGTAAGTGCATTATTTTTATATCTTTAATTTTTCACTTAAATAATGTTAGTGTGTAAATATTTAGGTGCTTGTGGTCTAGTGGTTATGATAGTCGCTATAGAATTTGTTAAATATTTGTACTAACAAAACCATTTGTTTTAAATTTATCAAATAAATATATTACATATATGATTTGTTAAACTATTACAAGTTCCGTTCACACCCTCATCCAAGTTCAGAACCAATGTGTTTGTGTTGCCTAATTTTTATCCTGTTTTATAATTTGTATTCCGTTGTCAGTTTTCTTTTCCCATTTTTTCTGTTATTCTAAAATTAGCTGATTTTAAATCATTAAAAGCAAGTTTACCATCATTTTCAACAATAGTGATTTCTTTTTGAAGTTTTTGCTTTCAAATATTTGTAATATGTGTAATTTAAAGGTGATACCATTTTTCTAATTTTGCGATACCACATTGTTTTGTATAGTATTTATTAAATGAATAATTCTATTTTCTCACCACGAGCTTAGTTGCCTTATTATATTAGATTTTTAAATTATTTTTTACTAACAAAACTATTTGTCTTAAATTTACCAAATACATATTATTTTCTGATTTAGCGATGGCACATTGTTGTGTATGGTACTCCTATGTAATAAATAATATTATTTCTTACTATGAGCCTTGTGGCGTTATTATATTGATTTGTTAAGTATTTTTTACTAACACAAATATCTGTCTTAAATATATCATATACGTACTATGTATGGGAGAAATTTGTTCCAAATTCAGAAGCAATGTGTTTGTATTACCACATATTTATCCTGTTTTATATTTTGTGTTCTGTTAATAATGTTGTAATATGTTTGTATTCCATTGTCAGTTTTCTTTCACCAGAGCCAGTATTGGTGCACTCACCCAAACATATTGAATCATACCTATATTAATTATTGATACAAAGTGATACAAAAATTAAGTCCACCTTAAAATTGTTCTTCATATACACCTTTTATATGTTAATAAACCTCTCTACTTGTAATTTTAATCAATTGAACAATTGCTTGTAAACTGTGCCCGTCTTGACACAGAACTTCTCTAGTGAGACGGGCACAGTCCAAACAAATTTTTATATGTATTATATAGTTACAAATAAATAAATAAATAAAATTGTTTGTATTCTCTAATTAGCAGATCTGACATAATAAATATATCAAACCAGCTTGACATTTTCTATTGTTTTACCAAATTCTCATTTTTAACAATAGATATAATTTTGTTTTTTTTTCTGCCGAAAATCGTAAAATAATTTCTGTTGATTGAAAATCATTAATTTCGATAGAAAAACTATTTTTCTATCGAAAATGTTATTTTTGCAAAATATATATATATATTATTTTTTTTTGCAATTTTCGGGAAATGAAACATTCAAAAACAGGCTGTTAGTTTCATAACGATCTATAGAGTGCGCTAATGAACCGGACCTTCCGCCACTACTATTACGCTCTGGTCCTATTTTATCGTCAGAACTCCCTATCTATTATATCTCTTATCTATGACGTACACGTCAGAAGGATAACACCATAGACAACGATGATCATAGATAATAAATCTAAAATATAAATCTTTCCAAGCATAGAGAAATACAATATTATGCATAATTCAATTGTCACTCCGCATATTAATCAGTTTGTGGAGACCGACCAAGAACATACAGCATCAGAATACCATCCGACTTTTCAAGATTGTGGTGACATGGGATACTCTTTATACTAACAGAAACCCCAGGACCAGGATTCATTGTTGTCGAAGGTGCACCGATATTAAAAGAAGATAAATGATATTAGGAAGATCAAATATACAATTATTTAAACCAGAGCAATAAAGACTATTTTAAGATGTAATAGATCCGTGATGGCGAATCTACAACACGCGTGCCAAATGCGACATGCCACAACGTTGTGGGCGACACGCCACAGCGTTGTGGGCGACACGCCAGCGTTCACTAATATCAAAGAACACGTGTCCCGCCACCGGACGTCTACCCGATAACAACGTTCGAATTAAAACAGCTAAAATGAAGGACGGTTCAGAAAAATATTATACAAAATGTTCCAGTATTGATATTAAAAATTAATTAATTTTGAGGTCCGCGCATTCTACGAGAAATCGGAAAAATCATTATATTTAAAAAATCAACTATAATTCAACGTAAAATATTTACAACCACTGAGCCGACGAAAAGATCACGGACTCCTTGGAGTCATTGCTAAAACGTCCAATCCATTGCAACTTATACTCTTATCATTTAATATTCCTCATTTGTGCGCAGTCATCTTGAATTCGGATCAGGGTTATTCCACCTACAGCGACCGACTTGAAAATGTTCAACATAAATTTTTCAGTATATCAAATTCATATGCCCGCTTAGACATTAAATCACATTCAGAAAGTGAGTGTTTCCATAAAATCCCCCCTCCCTCTTAAATAGAAAATATTAAAATAATTTAGTCGATTCGCCTATTTGTTAGAAAAAACAACTTAAAACTGTCCCACACACCCAACTCGATCAAATAATCTACTTTACCCAAATTTTGGCAGAAATTGTTTTGTGACCCGCTCTACGACACAATATAATACCGTAAATTGCTTACACCAACTTTTTAATAACTATTAATATCACGAATAAAGCTATGAAATGTCTTGGTCAATTCATTAAAGTTTTCCATACAGCTGTGGTTCGTGGCAATTTAGAATTCGACTCAACTATTTAGTCTCCATTCAATAAAATGCACAAATTAAAATTAGAAAGGGTTCAGCATAAATTTTCAAGGTTTATTAACTTCAAACTGTGTATACCCCGATGAAAAATCGAATTATGATTCTCTAATGAGCACTTTTAATTAAACTAAATTGTCGTGCAGAAGAACTTTAAGTGATTTATTATTTTCATTAAAAATAGGTAATGGCGTACTGGACGACCCTAATTTAACTGACCTGATTGTATACCACGCTCCTGCGTTGCTCCATGTAAATTCATCATATACAAATTTTTATAGGAATGCACCCGCACAAAGACTTCACAGGCTTGGATAGATTTTGGTGTATTTAAACTGTATTCATATATACAAAGTAATATGAATCAAAGACACATCTGATTTTTATATTTTATTGTTTGTTTTGCTTACTTATTTTTTAAAGCTAAATATGTACATATTATGGAGCTCCTCATATTTTTTATATATCAAACCAACTTTATTTATTTATTAAGCCCTCAAGGACGTTAAAAAATAAATAAAAATAAACATAAATTGTATATACATGCGTGAATGCGTTTTGAATCCTATTTCCCTCCCCTCCTTGCCATTTCCACTTTACATATTCAGTGAAAAAACACTCCTTTCATTATCAGTTTTTTTTAATATACACTATTTTTTAGTTAAATATGTTTTAATGTATAAATTTTTTATTTAATTATACTATTATTTAGTTTATTATTAACAATTTCTTGACCGAAAAAATTTCACCGTTATTATCTTACATATCATGTTATTATCAGTTAGGATTATTAACTATTTGCAACTAATTAAACACATTAACCATACTTTGTAACAAGGGTCGAAAGAATATACCACAAGAATCATATCGGAATCAGAGGTACATATGATAGTACAGAGTCACAACATATCGTTTAACATTTGAAATAAAAATAAATATTCATTGAATGTTTGTCAACCTAAATACATAATCCTGAGAAGGACTTTTACACGCCCGATGTTGAGAATAAAACACATTACAAATTCTTAAGTACCATTTAACCTGAATCCTGCCTTCAACTGCGAGTAAACTAGAGCAGTCGAAGGAAAATATATATTTTTTTAAATCGATTTCTGTTCTATGTATGTATATTCCATGCCACTTGTGTACTAGACGGATTTGTACACGACTAATCACCTTGTTAAGTGTTCCATTATTTATTATACGAGCATTTTGGTGTTTATTATTAACAATCGATGTCTTTTCAACGGCTGTATCTAAGATTCCTGTAGATGGATTACGTGGAAAGATTATTCCCGCGGGTGAGAAAGAATATGTTTTCTTAATGTGGCCTTTAGATAACACGCATAACTGCACTGTGACCACGAAAACAGTTTTTCCCCCGAATGAGTAAGCATATGTCTACTTAAATGGATCTTTCGATTACACGCATAACTGCACTGTGAACACGAAAATATATTTTCCCTCGAATGAGTAAGCATATGTAATCTTAATTGGCACTTCTTATGCAGCTATGCATTGTGAACAGGAAAACAGTTTTTCTCGCGAGTGAGTTAGCATATGTAGTTTTAAAGTAGAACTTGCGATAACACGAATAACTGCACACTAAACACAAAACTGTTTATCCGCCGAATGAATAAGCATATGTTGTTTTAATTAGTTCTTATGATTACAAGCATAACTGCACTGTGAACACGAAAAGAGTTAATCCCCCAAATGAGTTTGAATATGTCTACTCAATTGGTCCTTTCGATTACACGCATAACTGCACTGTGAACACGAAAACAGTTTTTCCCCCGAATGAGAAAACATATGTCTACTCAAATGGATCTTTCGATTACATGCATAACTGCACTGTGAACAAGAAAATAGTTTTTCCCCCGAATGAGTAAACATATGTAATTTTAATTGGTACTTCTGATTACACGCATAGCTGCACTGTGAACACGAAAATAGTTTTTCCCCCGAATGAGTAAACATATGTAATTTTAATTGGTACTTCTGATTACACGCATAGCTGCACTGTGAACACGAAAATAGTTTTTCCCCCGAATGAGTAAGCATATGTATTTTTAAATGGCTCTTTCGATTACACGCATAACTGCACTGTGAACACAAAAATAGTTTTTCCCCCGAATGAATAAGCATATGTCTACTTAAAAGGATCTTTCGATTACACGCATAACTGCACTGTGAACACGAAAATAGTTTTTCCCTCGAATGAGTAAGCATATGTATTTTTAAATGGCTCTTTTGATTAAATGCATAACTGCACTGTGAACAAGAAAAAGGTTTTTGCCCCGAGTGAGTAAGCATATGTTGTCTTAAATTGTTCTTTCGATTACACGCATAACTGCACTGTGAACACGAAAATAGTTTTTCCCCCGAATGAGTCAACATATGTATTTTTATTTGGTACTTCTCATTACAAGCATAACTGCACTGTGAACACGAAAATAGTTTTTCCCCCGAGTGAGTGAGCATATGTATTAGTAATAGGTACTTACGATTACACGCATAACTGCACTGTGAACACGAAAATAGTTTTTCTTCCGAATGAGTAAGCATATGTCTACTTAAATAGATCTTTCGATTACACGTATAACTGCACTGTGAACACGAAAACAGTTTTTCTCGCGAGTGAGTAAGCATATGTATTTTTAAGTCGAACTTTCGATAACACGAATAACTGCACTGTGAACACGAAAACAGTTTTTCTCGCGAGTGAGTAAGCATATGTATTTTTAAGTCGAACTTTCGATAACACGAATAACTGCACTCTGAACACGAAAACTGTTTATCCGCCGAATGAGAAAGCATATGTAATCTTAATTGGTACTTCTTATTACACGCATAACTGCAATGTGAACACATAAATAGTTTTTCCCCCGAATGAGTAAGCATATGTCTACTTAAATGGATCTTTCGATTACACGTATAACTGCACTGAGAACAGGAAAATAGTTTTTCCCCTGAATGAGTAAGCATATGTTTACTTAAATGGATCTTTCGATTACACGTATAACTGCACTGTGAACACGAAAATAGTTTTTCCCTCGAATGAATAAGCATATGTCTACTTAAAAGGATCTTTCGATTACACGCATAACTGCACTGTGAACACGAAAATAGTTTTTCCCTCGAATGAGTAAGCATATGTATTTTTAAATGGCTCTTTTGATTAAATGTATAACTGCACTGTGAACAAGAAAAATGTTTTTGCCCCGAGTGAGTAAGCATATGTTGTTTTAAATAGTTCTTATGATTACACGCATAACTGCACTGTGAACAAGAAAACAGTTTTTCTCCCGAATGAGTAAGCATATGTTGTTTTAAATAGTCCTTTCGATTACACGCATAACTGCACTGTGAACACGAAAATAGTTTTTCCCCCGAATGAGTAAGCATATGTCTACTTAAATGCATCTTTCGATTACACGCATAACTGCACTGTGAACACGAAAATAGTTTATCCCCCGAATGAGTAACCATATGTATTTTTAATTGGTGCTTAAGATTACACTCATAACTGCACTGTGAACACGAAAATAGTTTTTCCCCGGAATGAGTAAGCATATGTTGTTTTAAATGGTCCTTTCGATTACACGCATAACTGCACTGTGAACACGAAAACAGTTTTTCCCCCGAATGAGTAAGCATATGTAATCTTAATTTGTAATTCTTATTACACGCATAACTGCACTGTGAACACGTAAGTGGCTGTTCCCCCGAATGAGAAAGCATATGCAATTTTAATTGGTACTTCGCATTACAAGCATAACTGCACTGTGAACACGAAAATAGTTTTTCTCCCGAATGAGTAAGCATATGTAATCTTATTTGGTACTTCTTATTACACCCATAACTGCACTGTGAACACGTAAATAGTTTTTCCCCCGAATGATTAAGCATATGTAATTTAAATTGGTACTTCTCATTACAAGCATAACTGCACTGTGAACACGAAAATAGTTTTTCTCCCGAATGAGTAAGCATATGTAATCTTAATCGGTACTTATTATTACATATATAGGTACACTGCGAACAGGAAAAGGGTTCAGCTAAGGTGAAAGTTTTTTTACGACTTCTAGTTGTTTTTGATTTAAATTCTGGTTTTCTTCCATAGAGAGTCGGAACAGAATATCGCGGTCTCGAGAGATCTGCAAAAAAATATCAAAAACATTATTAAGTAAAGTTATTACAAGGCATATTTCGTCCATTATCCGTTTGGTTTTAACGCAAAAAATGACGTCACGTCTTATAAACATTAAAATCCATCTATGGCGACGCTCCATGATCTGCGTACGTTGAGCAAAGTGGGGGAGTATAGTGAAGAAAGCGGGACCTCACGAAAACCACGACTCGCAGCCATGAGGGATCGGGGAGATGATGAGGATGACAAAAATAATAATAAATAAATACACACTTCCCACACCCCCGGTTCGTTACAACTATACTCATTTTATGGAAAATGAAACACACCTGCGCGCAAGTCCTGCTGATGGCGATAGTGCAACACTACAGGTATCATAATATTGAATATTCTGCTACGTGGAAACGAAAAAGGCGGTCAAAGTACTTACAATGTCTTACTCCAAAAATTATTATAGGAGTAAAATTCTTACCGACTCGCTGGTCTATGCTCCTGGAGTACTCCAAGCACTCCAGCTTAATATCGGGAAGCGAAATATCAACTTCAGTGTAGGGCGCACAACCGCCCACCACTTCATCGCCGCTCCGGGCTGGAGACACTGGATTAGGTTTCACGGCAGGATCGTCTGAATAACAACAATAGTAAACCATTATCAAATTAAGGGAAACACCTGTGTATGAAAATAGGACTAACTTGTTGTCTCCAGGTACAAAGCTCGAACCCTCCACAACTGTGTCACTAGACCAAAGAACCGACAAGCATGTACATATTGGCACATTGTAAAATTAGAACAAGACTAAAAAAAAAGGTCTGAGTGCAGAATGTGGAGATAGAGCACTTCAGTGAATTGAGAATGTTAACCCTTAGTGACGTGCTGTCCTAATCGTACGCGTACCATGGACTGCAAAACAAAGTAATGTCTCTATTTTTCAGGATCTCCGTGACCACTGGGATCAGCGGCAAGGCGGACAGACCGAGACAATACGCGAGCCTCGCTTCACAGGGCACAGTGGAGGCGGTTCACCCAGTATTAGCACGTTGCTCGATCATGAACATCGCGGTGCTCTGGTCCAACTGAGAGTGAGAGTCTACAAAAATTGTATACGAACCGGTTTTAGAAATGGCTCGCTTGACATCAGGAAACATCAGACGTTCAATCCTAACATAGGGGAGTGTGACAGATACACCCGGACACAGCGCAGCAATACTTTTTCGTGCATCGTGACTCTCAATAACAGAGGACTCTGGTTCAGACTTGATGGCGGAAACATCTAGATCAGCTAGATCCATGGTTCTGCTGCAGTGGTCGTGCGAAGACAACGGTTTTTTTTCTGAAAAAAGACTGAAAGTTCACTAGAGAAATTTTAAGGGAACATCTATTTTATCAAACTTGACTATATTGTCATGGCTAGACTACTACACAGCGCAGAACACTGACTGCATTTTGATGTGATACATACGATGACACAGCTGGTATATTATATCAACAAACTCTGACAAACGAAATAAATCTTTATTTTAAATGGATAACGTTGATTTATTAAGGCGCGACTTGCAATAATAGTTCATATTTTCGCGTTTTTTACGAAAATGTGGGTTTTTATTATTCATTTATATCAGAAGTTATTCAATAGATTAGACTTTTTTTTTCAACTGCTACTTAGATTGGACCTTTACATTAATATAAAATTAAAAACTGAATGTTATTTGTCATATTAAGACGATACAAATATTATAAGAAAGGCCGCGACCATTAGATGTATTTTAGGCATGGTACGAAATTGAGTAAACACGCTGATTTAATAAATAATGGAAATGTATTTTCTTATAATCTTGAAGCCAAGATTACGGAGACAAATCTGTAGGAAACCAAATTAGCAAAATGTTAAAAATGAATAGAGTTATAAATCATTCAATTTGCAGTACATTTGATGAATTTTTGACATTTTTAAATAATAAACTATATTTACTCACATGCTTTGAGGCTTCAACTACTATTTAAAACTAAGTTTAATATCAGAAACACAATAATCATTTTTTAAATAATATATTTTCCGTCTTATGAAATACGATATTATTAATTATATCTCACACTGTCAGTATGCCATTCAAATATGGCGATGGCGGTTCTGATATCTGAGCTCCGAAATTTTTTAATTAAATTTGCCCATTAAATACATTTTAATACAAATTTTGACTACAATATGAATGAATATTATACTTATTCTTGATATATATTGCTTATTTTTCTAAATTGTATGGTTTTGGGCTGTTTTTATACGAAAACAGATTATAATTTTGATATTTCAACATTCAACATTCGTCATCTGCCCGGTTTTAGAATCTGACAGCTCATGCATGGCTAACGAATGCGTGGCCAGTGCGTGATGGCTAACGAATTCGCGGCCAGGGCGTGGTGGCTAACGAATTCGCGGTCAGTGCATGGGAGCCAGCGCATGCGCGTGAATCAATCAATAATGAAATGAAAAGTCAATAATATATTATTATATACATTATTGTTCTGAAATTACTGCCTCCTGTGACTCAAGATGCCTAAGGTCAAAAAGAACCCAATGACACGCTCTAGATAATGTTCCAATAAAATTTTTAATGGTTATAAACTTCATGAAAAAAAATCGCGACGTAAGTTGATAATTTTTACCATTTCTATAACAATTATCTATTTGATTTAACAATATAAATTACATAGTTCAATATACATATATTATGTAGTGCAGATAAATTATTTTTTATTGGAAATATATATCCTTAAAGATAAATTATTTTATCAAAAGAATTATACATGACAGACTTGTCTCATTGATACAAATGTATTTGTTATAGTCATATAAATGAATAAACACGTATTTTAATATTTTATACATAAAAATACTGATAACTGAATAACAATATTAATAATATAATAAATTATTTTCAGGATGTTCCCGAACTGAGCATTGAATGTGTGGACTCGTGTAAACTTCGTAAATTGGATGGCAAAAGAGTGGTCGACATACACCAATTCTTTTCTCAAATCAATCAAAATTACTCCCACAAATCGATGTTTGGGTGCACATGAATGAATATTGAATATGTGAAAGAACAAAGTTTTATTTCTAAATTCAGTTTAAAATATAATGTGTGTTAACCAAATTTTGTTTTGAATACGAGTAAAGTAAAAAACAACGAAATTCTGAAGAACGATAATATGCTCGATGAATAACTAATTATTTATAAGTATGAATTTACGTCAATTTTTTCCTTATAAATCGGGGCAAAATTGTAGTATTTTATAATCATATGTTTATCGACACAAACAATGGTTTTTATCATAAACATAACAAATTCTTAGGTGAGAACTTTGAACAAATTATTTAATTTTCGCTTGATAATTTCAAATGGCAACACAAATGTATTGTGAATGTTGAAGAAATGCCTATTTTCTGATAGCTTTATTACCTAGGAATTTAAGAAAACCAACAATTGTATACTTGTCCTTTTCTATTGATACCTTTCACGCTAGCAATATTTACGTAAAAAATAACGCACTTTTATGTTTACTTGATATTGTAAATGAATTAACTATTAGTCTCGTCTTGAAAGGGTATGCAAAATGCAAAAATATCTCGAAATTCAAACTGGAAAAATGAAAGTAGCCTCTTAACCGCTTAATGAATTTAAATACATCAACCGGTTTCGAAAAATATCATTTTCTTTTTCAGAATGTCAATAACTAATCAAAAATATACGTTATATGTAATTGTTTCTTTAACAGAGTCGATAAAATTTAGTACCAACAATTTAGTACCAACTTAAATTATTACTATATTATAAAAAAATTTCTAGAATAATGTTTACGAAAAAATTTTAGAATTAGTCTTGTTAAATTTAGTTAGTTGTTTATAATTCTTGATTAGTTTAACACGCTTTATTTATCTCCAACGATCCAAAATTATTTCATTTATGACCAACACCGTTTACATGCAAAATAGACAATCATTTTCACACGAACAAATACAAATAGCCTACAAATCTCAAGAGTATACACAACATATGGTCAAAGGAACTATAAATATTTTGGACCTAAACTATTTAATATAATGCTGAAAGATTTAAAACAATTAATTGTCCCAAGAACACGAAACAATATATTAAAACTTGGATTCGTAATATGGGTAGAGCCAGTATCGGTGCACTCACCCAAACATATTGACTCATACCTATATTAATTATTGCTACAAAGTGATCCAAAAATTAAGTCCACTTTAAAATTGCTCTTCATATACACCTTTTATATAGTAATAAATGTAATTCTAATTAATTGAACAATTGCTTGTAAACTATGCCCGTCTTGACACACAATTTCTCTAGTGAGACGGGCACAGTCCAAACAGATTTTTACATTGAATTATATAGTTACAAATAAAAAAAACAAATAAATGTGTGGACTACACGATGATGCAGACAATTGTACACGTGAATGTGATTATGCCACCGATTGGTAACTAAGATTTAACTGTTGGAGGTTTACTTTTTAGTGTACCAGTCTTTGCTTGAAAAATAAGGTTAATCAATTATCAATCATCGTTACAATCGAATACAATCACAATCACGGTTAAAATAATGGTTTAAATAACGATTTTACCATCATTAAACTGTGGGTGTTTTACGTGACGATTGTGTGCACGTGGCACACCTCGGGCCTTAAGGGTAACTCTAATTAGCGCTACTACAAGCAAAAGTCGTAATGAATTCCAATTGGTAAATTCTCAGAATATTGCAAAAGGAATGTTATTCGACAGAATTGGGAGCACTCATTTAAAAAACGTTGCTAATTGAGAGTTAATAGCCAAAAAGTTAGGTAAAATGTTCCGGCCGAGCTGCCGCGTCTGTACATCAACAACCCGGGTGCTAAAATAATGGTTTTGTCAAACATTTTAGTGCTCTGTACAGAATTTAAAAATTTTAACAATCGACTTACCGGTGCACGACGTGACGAGATGAACAGCGAGAAGCCAGCAGGGGGTGCGAACTACCGTACAAACAAATGTCACACTATGTTAAGCATTACAATGTTGGTATCCCTGAACAGTAAGGTTGCTATTTTAAACCATAGACACGAAATATATTTCAATAATATTTAAGAGAATTTAATATTTTCATTTATTATGATCATAGATAAGAAAATACATAATGTCGCATAAAATGTAGAAATTCAGTAGACAAACAGCCATAGCTTATGCAGAAATAATACAGAATTTAAAAAACTTAACGATCGACTTACCACTGCACGACGCGACGAGATGAACAGCGAGAAGCTAGTGCTCGTTTACATCAGATGGTCACCAACACAGGCAACGATGGTCATAGACTAGACGTCAATTATATAAATCATTCCATAAACAAGGAAATAAATATTAAATCAAATAAACTTTTAACAGTCGCAGCTCACGTCTAACGTTCTAGTATTATGAAGAGTGGTTTCAAAAAATCTTCACTACTCCAATAGATGCATCTACAGATTTGAGTATATATAAAAAATATGTCTGTGACGAGCATTTTTCTAATTTTAGTAGAGATCCTGGATCTAAAAGGTTGCGTATGTACTCCGTGCCGACAATAAGGGTACCAGGTAATAACTGATATTGTGTCATGCCGTTTCCCTAATATACCACTACTATTACTCCATTTAAAAAATCTGAACTATGCCTCTCTTACAAACAATATGAATCTCAATTTCTTCAAATATTCGTAAGAATTATTGGAATGGCTGGAAAACAATTAATTTTCCTCCATATTATGGAAAGCCTTTCTTTAGTATCGAGTTTCTGAAAAATAGAGATATTTGTTCATCCCTCAGTTCGTGTGTTTGTGTGTATGCAGCAAACAACAATGGGATCTGAAACGTCAGCCAGCAAGGTCAGATATATACAGTAGATTAGCCCAGAGAACTGTACCCAAAAGACCTTTCAATGATAGGTTCACCGAAATAAATATATGTTATATATATTTAAAAACCAAATTAACAATACTTTCGATGCAATATCTAAATGACTTTTCCTTGTTATTGTTTTATGTTAATATATTTTTTTTTTTTAGATAGTACTAAGCTTTTATTTGTATGTCCGTGTTTTCTTGTCCATGAGAAATGTTTTAGGATACAAATTATTTCTCACGATTTATTTTTTCTTTGTCCAATACCAACATTATTCTTATATCTGTTTTATTTTCAATAAATAGAATATAATTTTTGGGAGAATTCTATAAGACTTGCTGATAAGTTCTGGTTGCTGATTTGGAATCTGCTCCTAAAATTCTAAATTGTTTGCAATTTTGTCGTAAGTCTTCATATATTTATCACAATCAATCCTCTTGAATTTTAATTTGGCACCTGCAACTAATAATTGGTGGCGAGATCGTTTTCGCCTGGATACATTTTCACATTTTGTATGGTTTATCTTCACCTTATTGATCACAATGTATTTAGTTACGGTAGTTATCACCTGGAGATTTCCATGTGTACGTTCCTCTGGATATACCGAGAATATCAAATTTATATATAAATAATTCATGCGCATTGTTTTACAGGGTTTAATGAAGTAGTAACAAAACAAAACAGTTTTTGTTATCGCTTTGCTCGTATCCAGCCATCAAATCTTGTCACATTCATAATTATATAAATAAAATAGATGATTCGCAAAGCTCAGTTGAAACCCAACTTCTAAAAGGTTAGATAAAATACTTCCAGGTATTATTGTTCCACTGTTGTTATATTTTGTTTAGTACAAAATTAGTCATGGTGAACCATTCCTTGTGACTGAGTACTGTTCGATTGTAACGATGATGGGTAAGCAAGATTAAACTGTTAGAGGTATTGTTTCTAAAATGATTGAAGATAGCACATACGTGAGCATACTATATGGGTGTATGCTTGAATTCAATTTCATTATGTTTCCTGCGTGAACCCTTAGTGTTAATTGTTGTAAAACAGCAACCATGGATAGTCAGGAAGTCTGGACAGATAGTGTATTAATAATTTTATTGTCTTATTTCAGAATCTGAAACATTGAATATAAGTAACAGTTCTAGTAGTCGGGTGCCTATGGCAAACACTTCTTGTATAGGTATGTATTTCTATATATTTATTTATCAATTTTAATTTACCATCGTGTAAAGTATTCTGTATTTTAAAAAAAGGTTAACACTCGATATACACATACATGTGCATACATAGTTCCTATGTGGGCGTATGCTTTAATTCAATTTCATTATATTCCTCCGCGAAAGATGGTGTATTACTGATTGTATTGTCTTATTTCAGATTCTGAAACATTGAATATTAATAACAATTCTAGAAGTCGGGTATACGTCGGGTAAACACTTCTTGTATACCTAATTATTTCTATATATTTATTTTTTTAATTTTAGTTTATTACCGAATAACCCAACTGACATTCCCGCATACCACAAGACCTGGCTTCAATGTTTTAATGCGTACAAGAGCTTAGTTCATCTCTAGTGTATATAATTTATGATTTATGTTTTTAATTTATATTTTGTTTAATTTATATTTATTTATGATTTCAACAGAAATGGTAAATGGCTTTAGAAATATTAAATTAAATATTGTATAATCGCCTTAAATATTTATGTATTGTGAAAAAACTTGTGTTTGTTCGACTACATAACCTTAATATTAGATTTTCAGGAAAGAAGATTAATGTACACGCCTTGCACAATCTGGCACGAGAGAACATCCGTGTGCATTTACTTGAAAATTCCACTTTGTGCACTTCTGACGCTAGTCCAGGTAATTAATACTTATAATAGTACTTTTAAATGGATATTGATCACGTCCTTTACCCCTTCATGTAAATATTGAAATATAGTGGCCCCAATTAGGTTAGACATGGATTTCCAAGTGAGTAGACTTTGCCACTTTTATGTTTTATGTAAAATTTTCAAGGTCATTTGAGAAATGCTATAAATTCTCCGGTCTTCCTGACTAAAATTATATGTTTAGTTCTTGGTGCTTTGTGTGGGTGCATATGAGCTCACTAAGCAGAATTCAATTTCCTCCCGTGCCAATACGTCGCAGGTTGACTTCAGTTGTTGCTTCAATATGCGGATATTTTGCACCACAAAGATAGTGATATAAATAAACTTGTCCATCCACCACCACCGGAGTACTCGGCCCTCAGTGTTCTGGTCTTTTCAAGAACAAGTTAGATCTGCCCAACAATATTACTAGGAAATATTTATTAAGTACAAAATAAAGACTTTATTTCTCTTTTTTCTTGTATTTCTTATTCATGTTCTTTGCACAGGTTTAACACTTTCTTCAATTTCACATCATCGTAAACTGCGAAGAGAGCTCGGAGCAGTTCCACCAGTATCCACCAGGCCACTCGTTAATGACTCTCTCGAGCAGTTCCACATTACCAGAGCGAATGGCATAACTCACATTGTGGCCCTCGTCATCTAGCTTCCCTGGTGTGGTGTCCTGACTGATCTTGTCAATGTACGTACCTAACTGTATCAACACTATTGTTACATTTTTTTTAAATGACAGCATATTTATATTGTGAAGTAGCAATTTCAATTTCTTTTAAAAATGGAATAATAATTGTATCAATTATAAAAATATGCAGATATTAGTTCTAAATTTGTTGTAATCATAATGGCTCGCTGTAGTGGAATGGCAACATGTTTCTCTGGATAGGAAGAGGTTCAGGTTCGAATCTCGGTAGCAACCAAATATTTGTTTAATAAAATGGGTTTTCTCTGTATATCTTTCTAATTGATTAGTTAAATTTCTGTAAACACTATTGTGTCTGCAGGCCAGGATAACAAAGCTGGTGTCCCTCAAGGGGTTGTCAGCGTAGCTGCAGTAACTCGTTAATGTCTCTGCAGGCGTTCCGCTGTGTATCCACTTTGCTGATTCACTCATAACTTTGAAGCTACTAACGTCCTCACCAGCCACAGTCATCTCCATCTCGGACAACATTTGAATGTAGACTTGCAATATGGCCGAACTGTCTGAGGGCTTTGAGGAAGTCATCCTTGGAGTCAGAGGAGAGTTTCCATAGTCTCTGTATTTCCGTTCAATTCATACATTGCTACATCGTCTAATGCACCTTAGAAACTTAATTTACTCCATCATTTATTTCTGTTCATCAATTTTCTCTGAAAGATCTTCTCGAATTGTTAAATTTTTCTTAACTGTATCTATAGTTATTTATGTGTCGATTGTTTTATAAAAAATTTGTAATTTTGAATACCAAGTTTTTCCTTTAATCTTCTGTCCGAGGGCAACAAATTTCTATAAATCCCGTAACAATAGTATCTTTTATCAGCTTTACTGTCAATAAACTTTTTAAAAATGTGTTCTCTTAAAGTCTGTAATCCGCTCGCTATACATACAGAGTTCTCGGTGATTACGAATTGACCACGGATTCCAATCAGTCAACAAATTATGTGTGTATGTCGAAAAATGTCATAGCTTTAAGAGCATAAACAATATTCTAACAATTTTTGTTTTTTTATTTCTGTACAAAAATTTATTTAAAAAATGCCGAACATATGGGAACACATCATTCAAGCGTATTGTTACATCCAAAGATATTTCTTAAGATATCTCTTTTCTATACCTATTTATTATCTATAACAGATATTCATATTTTATTTTGTAGATTATATCAAGAAGATGAAAGTCTGCATTGCCACCCAGATGTTAAACCGGTCTTGTTATGCAGGCTTTATCGTTACGAGACTACAGGCAGTGGATTTGGCTGAGCCACCATAATTTGAGAGTTCAGTGGATTTTTTTTGATCCTATTACTAAAGAAGCAACTGTCACACCTTGATTATTTTGCAAAATTAAGGACTCGCAGTGTATGTAATGCGAACTCAACATGCGCATCTTTTATAATTTCTTGTAAATCACTCATAATTGTGAATCTATCATCCGCCCGCTCCATTGGGATGAATTGTGAGAATGACGGATTAATTATTAGCTCTTTAAGAAGATTGTTATCTAATAATATTGTCATTGAAGGCGATCAACAATATGTATTTGTTGCTCTTCTTCAAGTTTCTGAAGAAAACATATATCTTAAATAATTTACTACCAGATATGTTGTTGATGAAAAAAATAGGATAATTTAAAAGTACAAAGACCATTACTACTTTATTACATTACCACTACTCATCACTGCTGTGCAGAGTCCTGTCTCAATATTTTAATTTACTTGCAGTAATATGCTGCAATATCTTTAATCATTAATTGTTATCAATTATATTATATTATTGCTAATATTGAAGAAGTGATATTTTTAATACTTTCCTTACGTACATACATATTTAAAATAAACATATCATGTGTAAGTGCATTATTTTTGTATCTTTAATTTTTCACTTAAATAATGTTAGTGTGTAAATATTTACGTGCTTGTGGTCTAGTGCTTATGATAGTCGCTATAGAATTTGTTAAATATTTGTACTAACAAAACCATTTGTTTTAAATTTATCAAATACAGGCGGACCTCGACTTTCAAACATTCGACTTTCGCACAATTCGCTATTTCGCACATTTAAAAAATATATATGTATTTTTTTAAAACGTCGCGTTGTGGGGTAAAGATATCCATCTCTCGCTCGCTCACATTTATTGCATCACTTGCATCTCGCTTGCATCCGTCACTTTGCTTGTGAGCTAGCTAAGACAGGTTTAAAGGTGGAATACACGTTGCGATGGTCGCCCGAACAAACGACAAATGTAGGACGAAATACCTCGCGCATGCGCAATGCGCTCCCATGGCCAACGTCTGATGAAATTTTCTACATACTGACTGACAAGTGGTGGTGGGAGTGCTTCGCGCATGCGCGAGGCGCTCCATCCTACGTTTTTCGTTTGTCCGGGCGACCATCGCAACATGTATTCCACACATTAGCCTTGCGCAGGAGCGCATATAGGCGTGTTGTGTCTTGTCTTTTGGTAATTGTATTAATTTGAAATATTTCACCCTACAAATTTATAAACATGAGTGAGAAACGGAAAAATTGCAGTGTTAATACGAACAAAAAGAAATCAAGGACCCGTAAACTTCTCACGATCGAGACAAAGATGGACATTATTAGACGTTCTGATAGCGGTGAATCTTTTGCTTCAATCGGTCGTTCGTATGATACAAACAGATCTACGATTTGTTCAATTATGAAAAATAAAAATAAACTTAAGGAATACGTTCAAAATTGTGGAATCTTCAAAGATTGTTTCCAAAAGACACGGCATAGTTATGGATGAAATGGAAAAATCGTTTTGGATTGATGACCAACACAAAAAAGATGTCCCTTTGAGTGTTTCAATTATTCAAGCGAAGGCTCTTAGTTTGCACAAAGATTGGAAGGCTAGATTAAAAGAACATTCTACCACGGTTTTTCAAGCAAGTAACGGTTGGTTTAACAATTTTAAAATGAGGTATTCTTTTCATAATATTAAATTCACTGGAGAATCGGCCGATGCGGATAAAGATGCTGCAAAAGAATTTGTTTCCACATTATCCAAAATTATTGAAGATGGAGAATATTGCTCTAGTCAAATATTTAATATAGATGAGACAGGTTTATTTTGGAAAAAAATGCCTTGTCGTACATTCTTATCTAAGGAAGAATTAGTTGCCCCGGGGCATAAACCTTCTAAAGACCGATTGACATTACTTCTTGGTGGAAACTTAGCTGGTGATTTAAAATTGAAGCCAATGTTAATTTATCAAGCTGAAAATCCCAGATTATTGAAAGGAAAAGATAAAGAATTGCTTCCAGTCATTTGGAAATCAAATAAGAAAGCCTGGGTTACTGCGTTAATATTTAAAGATTGGTTCACTTTACATTTCGTGCCATCTTTCAAGTTAATAATTTACAATTTAAAATAGTATTATATTATATGGACCAAACGGTGATAGCTACGTTAAAACGATATTATATGAGGTCAATAATGACTCAGGTTATAAAGGCAACTGACAGGGAAGGTGGGCCTACATTAAAAGATTTCTGGAAGAACTATAATATATGGAACGCAATAAACCATATTGGAGACGCGTGGGCTGAAATAAATGATGTGTGATTTTATAAATGATGACGAAACTCCAGAAACTATCACAACTGATATAGTCCGCCTAATGAATGAATTAAACTTAAATGTTAACAATGAAGATGTTAATGAGATTATAGAGTCTCACTCGGAACCCCTTACAAATGAATATGTAATTGAGCAACAGGAGTGCGAAAATGAAATATATAATGGAAGTGACGAAGAAGAAGCTGATAAAATCACCAGGACATGAACAATAAAAAATATGAATGAAGCCTTCGTGCATCTTGATAATTCTTTTAATATCATGGAAGATTGTGATCCTAATGGAGAACGCATATCTCAAGTGCGCAGGGCGATCAATAAAGACATAGCGTGTTATAAAATATACGAAGAAAAGAAAAAGAAGACTGGCAAACAGTTAACTCTTGATAACTTTTTAAGGGAAACACCCAAAAACCCCACTTAAACATATCTCTTTAACGCATCTTACTTGATAAGTAAATATATAAATACACACAACTTTATTAGTTTTTACTTCCCCCTACTTTCGAACATTCAACATACGCACACATTTTCAGGAACCAATTATGTGCGAAAGTCGTGATCCGCCTGTAAATATATTACATATATGATGTGTCAAACTATCACAAGTTCCGTTCACACCCTTCAGAACCAATGTGTTTGTGTTGCCTAATTTTTATCCTGTTTTATAATTTGTATTCCGTTGTCAGTTTTCTTTTCCCATTTTTTCTGTTATTCTAAAATTAGCTGATTTTAAATCATTAAAAGCAAGTTTACCATCATTTTCAACAATAGTGACAGATTCATAATTACTTTGATATAAAAGTCTTTTTGCATTGAAAATAATTTCTAATAATTGAATACCATTATTGACATATTTAGAATAAACTTTCCAAAGGTACACGTTATGAATATAAAAGTATATATGGTATTTTTAAATGTTTAATTTTCTTTTTTACTTGAATAGTGTTAGTATGCGTGCAATGAAAATAATAAGAGCATTCTAATATAAATTCTTCTCCACAGATGACCGACAAGATGGGAAAGGCGGTTCCGCCCTTCTCATCAAAAATTCCATCCCCTTTACACCAGTGAACGTTAAACCCTCCGGTTGCCCATTCGAAGTGGTTGCCGCTAGGGTTGATGGTATCACAATCCTTTCCTTGTACATTTCTCCATCTAATCGTCTTTCAAAATCATTACTTCGAACAATGCTTTCCCGCCTCCAAAATCCGTTACTCATTTTGGGCGATTTCAACTCCCCCCATAGTATTTGGGGTTCTGACTCCAACGATAGATCTGGCAGAGATATTGTTGATTTGCTTGATGAATTCAGTCTCTGTATTCTGAATGACGGATCCCGTACTCGTCTCCACATCCCAAACCGCCGTCCCAGTGCGGTAGATCTTTCACTGTGTAACGCAGCATTGGCGTCCAGCTTAGTCTAGACGACAATAGATGACCTCCATGGTAGCGATCATTATCCCATTTACATTCGATTTTCTCCCAGACCCCAAATCACCTTACCACAAAATCAGAAATTCACAAACCACCAAAAATCGTTTACCCGTTTAAAATATCAGACATCCAATGCAAAATGGGATAAATTCTCCGAAACTATTTATGGTAAAATTACTAGTTTACCATCCCCAACCCATGAAAATATAAATTCTTGTTATGATTTATTTATTTCCTGCATTGAAGAGTCAGCAAAATTATATATTCCTGTGAAAAAAATAAATAAAACGAAACCCCCTCCTGCCCCCTGGTGGGACAGATAATGTGCTGACGCTGTCAAAGAAAGAAAAACCTTCGCAAAAGCGTACTCTAAAAACATGACGCTTGAAAATTATCTGAAATTCAAAAATGCTCAGGCGGTAACCAAACGCATCCTTAAAAAAAAGAAACGGGATGGTTGGAAAATTTTCTGTTCATCCCTTTCTCCAGAAGTCCCTGTAGCAAAAGTATGGGAAACAATAAGAAAATTTAGAAACTCACACATCCCCCCAACAATTCCACCATCTTCGTCAGAATGGATTAACTAATTTATGAACAAATTGGCACCACCATATGTGCCCAACTTTAATGAAACATCCCACAAATATCTATTTAGTGAGACTAGCTGGATAGATTCACATTTCTCCATGGATGAGTTAAAATCAGTTTTAAATCAAGTAGCAGACTCAGCCCCGGGAATCGACGGCATTCCCTACTCTTTCCTAATAAACCTTAGTAATGAAACTCTCTCATACTTTCTCCAAATGATAAATATTATATATGAATCTGGCAACATCCCTCAATCTTGGAAATCTCAAATAATCGCCCCCATTTTAAAACCAAAAAAAGATCCTAATTCGGGACTCTCGTACAGACCGATTGCCTTATCATCTACTTTACTTAAAATTACTGAACACATGATAAAAAGAAGACTTGACTGGTATGTAGAAAACAAAAAAATCCTCCCAAACACACAATTCGGGTTCAGGAAGAAGAAAAGCACAGCATATCAATATTGACTACAGATATCCAGATTGCTCATTCCAGAGGGGAATATCTCATTGGAGCGTGCATCGATATCAGTGGAGCATATGATAACGTCAACATCAGTATCCTGGAACAAAAACTCCTAGGTATAGGAATTCCCCCTAAATTAACTTGTTTTATCGTCAATCTCTTTCTCCAAAGGTTAATAGTGATAGAAGTGAAAGGATCATCTCCTGTATTCAGAACTGTCACCAGAGGCCTACCGCAAGGGTCTGTGTTATCTCCTATCCTATTTAACATATACACCCTTGACATAGCTTACCGTATTCATCCTCTTTCTCAAATCCTGCAGTACGCTGATGACTTTTTTTATCTACGTTTCGGGTCCAGTTTTAAAGCAGTTAGAAAAAATTCTCAAAGATAGCGTGAACAATCTGGTTGATTGGCTTATGGGACATGGATTGGAACTGTCTGTGACAAAAAGTAGTGTAATCATCTTTACCAGAAAAAGAAAAGTCCCCGCTGTACATATAACTTGCCTTGATCAAACCCTCCCCGTTAAATCCCAGATTAGATTCTTGGGAGTTATTTTAGACTCCAAACTTAACTGGAACGCCCATATAAACCAAATTGTTAATAGATGCCAAGCAAGTCTCAATACTATGAGAGCAGTATCTCGCGTGTGGTGGGACTGCCATCCGTACACCCAAAAGTTATTTTATCACGCATATGTTTGTAGTCATCTAGATTATGCATCTTTCATTATGGAACCGACTTTAAAAAAAAATCTGCAAAGGCTAGATCGTATCCAGTCGCAAAGTCTTAGGTTAATAATTGGAGCAATGCAGTCTTCCCCAATTAATGCTTTACAGGTAGAAACAGTAGATCCTCCACTTCAATTGAGAAGACAGTTTATGTCTGACAAATTTCTTTTCAAATGTATGCGTCAAAAAGATCATCCTCTAATATCAAAAATTAAAACTCTTACAGATCAACTTAGAATTAGTTCATATTGGAAAAATAAAAGTCCCCCACTGTTGACCAATAGTTTTAAGACTTTTCAGACGTATTCTGACAAAACCTTCTTCCCCTATATGCCACTCATTTCCAAGCCCATACATTCACCCCCAAAATACTACTATCATTCGGAATCCAGAATAACCCCCGAGCCAAAAGAAACTTCATCAATATTACCAGATCAAAGTGGCCGGGCTGGGAACTTTTCTTTACGCATGGCTCCAAAATAGATTTAACTAGGCACACCGGGGCAGCAACATTTTGTGATTCAGAAAACCTGGCACAGAAATATCGATTACCAAAAGAAACCTCAATATTTACTGCTAAGGCCATTGCAATCCTCGAGACATTAAAATATATTATGAAAAATCTACCCATTTGCAATAAAAGCCTGATCCTGTCAGATTCTCTTAGCGTCCTACAAAAATTAAAATCGTGTCCCTTTTCATACGCCGAAGACGAGCAGTGTATCCAAATACGAGAATTAATGCTTAGTATGAAACAAAAAGACATGGATATTGCTTTAGCTTGGATTCCCAGTCACTGTGGAATTCCGGGAAACGAAAAAGCCGATGCCTTAGCAAAGGAAGCCTCTACTTCTGGCGTCCCTTTACATAATCATGCGACAATATCTGATATATTTCCTATTCTCAAAGAGAAAATGATCTGCATTTGGAGAGATCAATGGGAGACTTCTAAACTTGTAAAAGGTAAATGGTTTGCGGAAATTCAGCCAGAGATTTCTACTAGGCCCTGGTTTTCCAAAACGAAATTAAATAAGTTTGAAACTTCCTCGATCTGCCGTATGAGGATCGGCCATTGTTGTATAAATTCTCACTTATTTAAAATCCGTATTCGAGACTCTCCTATGTGTGAATGTCAACTAGAAGAGGAAAACTTAAATCATTTTTTTTTTTGAGGATGCCCTATCAATGACCAGTATCCAAACTTAATCCAAGATCTTTCTAACAACAAAATTCCATTCCCCATCAACATCCCAACTTTGTTATCATCTAACAATCAAACCATTTTTAAAATATTAACGAGGTTCCTAAACGCCAATGAAATAAACCTGTAAAAATTAAATGTATCCAAAAGAAACTCCACATTAAATAAAATTACTCGGTAATGGCAAGAACACTCCATAAGGGTGAAACGCCAAATTAAAAAATATATATATACAGTAAAACCGCGATATAACGAAATCCAAGGGACCAAAAAATAAAAATTCGTAATAACGAATTCCCACATATAACGAAAAAAATAAAAAACCTACTATATGTTACGCGCCGTCGCAAAAAAATGTTGCGCGGCTTCAAAAAAGATCGCAAATTCTGCAAACAAAGGAGGAAAAAAGCCACAGGGAACTGAATACCTACATATTTTTAGTAGTTTTGTTATTAAAACAGATAAGCAAATGGATAATCAAAGGAATTAAATTAAGAACAGAATCTATTCAACACCAATTAGAAGATATTTTTGTAAATTCCAGAATATTGCAAACACAAAACAATATTTTAATTGTGTTTAAATGTAGAGCCGCTTCAAACATAGTTTTGGGCATGAAACATACAAAATAATTCAAAAATAACAATCTTACAGTTGAATCGCGGCATTTTTATAAAATGAGTCGTATATAAATTACGAAGGTATTTACCGGTAACGGCGGCAACCACTTCAAAATATATTTATAATCGTTAAAATTGTTCACTTAAAAATTATCGTTAACATTGTTCACTTAAAATACACGAAAACAATAGTTAATAGAAATACAAAATACCGTACAAAAATAGTCCATAAAATATTTTAACGAATTATTTATATTATTGACGAGTTCACACGAAAACAATTGTCAAACGAAAATTAATTTATGTAAATATTCAGTTCGGTCATGCAATAATCGCGTTAAAAGCTGAACAAACTTAACTCTACAGACGTTACACTGAGACTGACATTTCCAATAAGTACATACTGCAACTTTCGGGGGGTTCCTGTTAATTTTTGTATTTTACAGCTGTTTGGGTCTGAGTTGCAATCATATTAGAGGCGTGTGCGTGCGTAAAACGTGTCAGAGAACGCCGCAAGAATTATGTCAAATGGTTTTATGGGCCTGCTATGAACCCAAGAAGAAGTTTGAATTGTTTTACTACCTTGTCAGCCGACCGCCGCGCACCGCCGAAAAGGCCATAAAACCGTTCGCATACGGCAGATGCATCGGCGCGGCTTTGTAAGTGCGAAATAATATTTTCATCTTTTAACATTTTTCTATTTCGTTATAAATTTACGTAAATGTATTGGCATTTTTTCGTACGGGACAAAAATGATTTTGTTATAAATATTAACGGGATTTCGTTATATAAATGCATTTTTGTATGAAAAATTGGTTTTAGGGACTAAATTTCGATTTTTATTTCGATATACGTCATTTTTCGCTATATCGGGTTACGTTATATCGCGGTTCTACTGTATATACATAAATTCTTTAATTTTTTATAATCACCTAAGTATTACCTTTTTATTACCAATTTAATTTAAACATGCAATTTCTTTTCAATGTTTCTTCTTCTATGTATTAGCAATATGTGTAATATAAAGACGGCACATTGTTTAGTGTATAATTTAATATATAAATCATTAATATTTTTTACTAACAAAATTATTTGTTGTAAATGTATAATATACACACTACGACATGGGAAAACTTTGTTCCAATTTTCAAAGCGAGCTCTTATTCAAGCTCGTAACCAATGTGTTTGTATTATCACATTTATGTTCTGTTTTATAATTTATATTTTGTATTCCGTTTTCAGTTTTCTATCTCCGCTATTTCTATTATTCGAAAATTAGTGGATTTGAAATAATAATATTTAAAAACAAGCTTACCATTTTTTTATGTAAAAGTCTTTGCATTGAAAATATTAAAATAATGTCTAATGATTGAAAATCATTATTTACATATTTAAAATAAACTTTCCGAAGGCACGCGTGTATATAAAGTATATACGTTCTTTTTAAATCTTTAATTTTATTTTCACTTAATTAATGATAGTGTGTATGTAAGAAATGAAAATAAGAAAAGCATTCTAACGTATATTCTATAGTGATATTTCTTTTTGAAGTTTTTAATTTCAAATATTAATAATATGTGTAATATAAAGGTTTTTATTAAATAAATAATTCATTTTTCTCATCACGAGCTTAATTGCCTTGTTATATCAAATTTTTAAATTATTTTTTACTAACAAAACTATTTGTCTTAAATTTACCAAATACATATTATTTTCTGATTTAGCGATGGATGGGATTTGTATGGTACTTCTATTTGATAAATAATATTATTTATGGCCATGAGCCTTGTGGCATTATTATATTGAATTTGTTAAGAATTATTTACTAATACAAATATCTGTCTTAAATATATCATATGCGTACTATGTATGGGAGAAATTTGTTCCAAATTCAGAAGCAATGTGTTTGTATTACCACATATTTATCCTGTTTTATATTTTGTGTTCTGTTAATAATGTTGTAATATGTTTGTATTCCATTGTCAGTTTTTTACACAATTTTTTGTATTCTATAATTAGCAGATTTGACATAATAAATATTTTAAAACCATCTTGACATCTTTTATTGTTTTACCAAATTCTCATTTTCAACAATAGATATAATTTTATGTTTTTTTCTGCCGAAAATTGTAAAATAATTTCTATTGATGAAAATCACTATTTTCGATAGAAAAACTATTTTTCTATCGAAAATAATGATTTTTGCAATATATATATGAAATGAAACATTCAAAAAATGAGCGGCAAAAAGGCTGTTAGTTTCAACACGATCTATAGAGTACACTAATGAACCGGATCTTCCGCCGTAACTATTAGCTCTGGTCCTATTTTATCGTCAGAGTTCCTTATCTATTATATCTCTTATCTAAGCACTAGCTTCTCGCTGTTCATCTCGTCGCGCCGTGCAGTGGTAAGTCGATCGTTAAGTTTTTTAAATTCTGTATTATTTCTGCATAAGCTATGGTTGTTTAGCTACTGAATTTCTACATTTTATGCGACATTATGTATTTTCTTATCTATGATCATAATAAATGAAAATATTAAATTCTCTTAAATATTATTGAAATATATTTAGTGTCTATGGTTTAAAATAGCAACCTTACTGTTCAGGGATACCAACATTGTGCTGCTTAACATAGTGTGACATTTGTTTGTACGGTAGTTCGCACCCCCTGCTGGCTTCTCACTGTTCATCTCGTCACCTCGTGCAGCGGTAAGTCGATCGTGAAGTTTTTTAAATTTTATACAGAGCTCTAAAATGTTTGACAAAATCATTATTTTTTTGCACCCGGGTTGTTTGATGTACAGACGCGGCAGCTCGGCCGGAACATTTTACCTAACTTTTAGGCGAATACTGTGCAATCTAGGTTTAGCTGTTGATCTGAGTGTCCTCGCTTGATAATGGAATCAGATTATTAGCTCTCAATTAGCAGTGTTTTTTAAATGAGTGCTCTCAATTCTGTCGAATAACATTCCTTGTGCAAAATTCTGAGAATTTACCAATTGGAATTCATTACGACTTTTGCTTGTAGTAGCGCTAATTAGAGTTACCCTTAAGGCCCGAGGTGTGCCACGTACACACAAACGTCACCTAAAACACCCACAGTTTAATGATGGTAAAATCGTTATTTAAACCAGACAGGCATAGTTTACGAGCAATTGTTCAATTAATTAAAATTACATTTATTACTATATAAAAGGTTTATATGAAGAGCAATTTTAAAATGGACTTAATTTTTGGATCACTTTGTAGCAATAATTAATATAGGTATGAGTCAATATGTTTGGGTGAGTGCACCGATACTGGCTCTACCCATATTACGAATCCAAGTTTTAATATATAGTTTCGTGTTCTCGGGACAATTCAATTGATTTAAATCTTTCAGCATTATATTAAATAGTTTAGGTCCAAAATATTTATAGTTCCTTTGACCATATGTTGTGTATACTCTTGAGGTCTGTCGGCTATTTGTATTTGTCCGTGTGGAAATTATGTTTTGAGTTGTTTTAAAATGTGTCTGTTTGTATTTGTATATGTATTTAAGAGTAGTATTAGCGTATATTTGTCTTACACCAAAGACATCGTAATTATTAAAAATTTCGTCAGTGCTCGTTGTGGTTGGTGTTTTGAGGATAACTTTTAATATAATTTTCTAAGCTATCTTTATTGGATTAATTGCAGACATAGTCGCTCCACCCCAAGCAATTATACCATGCTCTACGATTGATTGACAGATAGCGTTGTACGCCATTTTAAGAAGGTTTATATTAAGGATATTTCTAATGTTTCTAAAAAAATATATTGTTTTTTTTATATTATTTGTAATGAGTTGTGTATGATGATTCCATTTGAGATAAGAACATCGGCTGAAAGGCAACACTGCGTTGAGACGTCACTTTCGTAACGAGATTTATTTCTGTTTTTAGAATTGGCAAAATCAACTATAGCTATATTAATCAATTATTATATAAATAATTATTATTAGCGTATAAAATTTCGATTCATATATTTAAACACCTACCGCGAAACATTCGACCGGCATTTTATACAAATAATAGTATAGGAAATTTACTCATCAATTCTAAAGACAGAGATGATAAATTTAACAATTCTGGTGTCTATAAACTCAGTTGTAAGCATTGCGCTGCATTTAAAATTGATAAAACGGTCGAAATTTTAATATAAGAGTAAAATACATTGTAAATGTTTGAATAATAGTGTGTTTTCAGAATTTCTCATCATTTGATAGAAAATGGTCATGGTTTGGATAAAAAGTTGGGATTGTCTATTTTGCATGTAAACGGTGTTGGTCATATATGAAATAATTTTGGATCGTTGGAGATAAATAAAGCGTGTAAAACTAATTAAAAATTATAAACAACCAACTAAATTTAACAACACTCATTCTAAAATTTTTTCCTAAACATTATTCTAGAAATTTTTGTATAGTATAGTAACAATTTAAGTTGGTACTAAATTGTTTTTTTTATCGACTCTGTTAAGGAAACAATTACATACAATTACAAACGAAATAAAGATTTATTTCGTTTGTCAGAGTTTGTTGATATAATATACCAGCTGTGTCATCGTATGTATCACATCAAAATGCAGTCAGTGTTCTGCGCTGTGTAGTAGTCTAGCCATGACAATATTGTCAAGTTTGATAAAATAGATCTTAAAATATTGTATATGTTCCCTTAAAATTTCTCTAGTGAACTTTCAGTCTTTTTTCAGAAAAAAAAACCGCTGTATTCGCACGACCACTGCAGCAGAACCATGGATCTAGCTGATTTAGATGTTTCCGCCATCATGTCTGAACCAGAGTCCTCTGTTATTGAGAGTCACGATGCACGAAAAAGCATTGCCGCGCTGTGTCCGGGTGTAACTGTCACACTCCCTTATGTTAGGATTGAACGTCTGAAGTTTCCTGATGTCAAGGGAGACATTTCTAAAACCGGTTCGTATACAATTTTTGTAGACTCTTACTCTCAGTTGGACCAGAGCACCGCGATGTTCATGATCGAGCAACGTCCTACTATTGGGTGAACCACCTCCACTGTGCCCTGTGAAGCGAGGCTCCCGTATTGTCTCGGTCTGTCCGCCTTGCCGCGGATCCCAGTGGTCACGGAGGTCCTGAAGAATAGGGACATTACTTTGTATTGCAGTCCATGGTACGCGTACGATTAGGACAGCACGTCACTGAGGGTTACCATTCTCAATTCACTGAAGTGCTCTATCCCCACATTCTGCACTCAGACCTTTTTTTTTAGTCTTGTTCTAATTTTACAATGTGCCAATGTGTACATGCTTGTCGGTTATTTGGTCTAGTGATACAGTTGTCGAGGGTTCGAGCTTTGTAACCTGGAGACAACAAGTTAGTCCTATTTTCATATACAGGTATTTCCCTTAATTTGATAATGGTTTACTATTGTTGTTATTCAGACGATCCTGCCGTGAAGCCTAAGCCAGTGTCTCCAGCCCGGAGCGGCGATGAAGGGGAGGGCGGTTGTGCGCCTTACACCGATGTTGATATTTCGCTCCCCGACATTAAGCAGGAGTGCTTGGAGTACTCCAGGAGCATAGACCAGCGAGCCGGTAAGAATTTTGCTCCTATGGTAATTTTTGGAGTAAGACATTGTAAGTACTTTGACCGTCTTTTTCGTTTCCACGTAGCAGAATATTCAATATTATGATACCTGTAGTGTTGCACTATCGCCATCAGCAGGGCTTGCGCGCAGGTGTGTTTCATTTTCCATACAATGAGTATAGTTGTAATGAACCGGGGGTGTGGGAAGTGTGTATTTATTTATTATTATTTTTGTCATCCTAATCATCTCCCCGATCCCTCATGGCTGCGAGTCGTGGTTTTCGTGAGGTCCCGCTTTCTTCACTATACTCCCCCACTTTGCTCAACGTACGCAGATCATGGAGCGTCGCCATAGATGGATTTTAATATTTATAAGACGTGACGTCATTTTTTGCGTTAAAACCAAACGGATAATGGACGAAATATGCCTTGTAATAACTTTACTTAATAATGTTTATGATATTTTTTTGCAGATCTCTCGAGACCGCGATATTCTCTTCCGACTCTCTATGGAAGAAAACCAGAATTTAAATCAAAAACAACTAGAAGTCGTAAAAAAACTTTCACCTTAGCTGAACCCTTTTCCTGTTCGCAGTGTACCTATATATGTAATAATAAGTACCGATTAAGATTACATATGCTTACTCATTCGGGAGAAAAACTATATTCGTGTTCACAGTGCAGTTATGCTTGTAATGAGAAGTACCAATTTAAATTACATATGCTTACTCATTCGGGGGAAAAACTATTTACGTGTTCACAGTGCAGTTATGGGTGTAATAAGAAGTACCAAATAAGATTACATATGCTTACTCATTCGGGAGAAAAACTATTTTCGTGTTCACAGTGCAGTTATGCTTGTAATGCGAAGTACCAATTAAAATTGCATTTGCTTACTCATTCGGGGGAACAGCGACTTACGTGTTCACAGTGCAGTTATGCGTGTAATAAGAATTACAAATTAAGATTACATATGCTTACTCATTCGGGGGAAAAACTGTTTTCGTGTTCACAGTGCAGTTATGCGTGTAATCGAAAGGACCATTTAAAACAACATATGCTTACTCATTCGGGGGAAAAACTATTTTCGTGTTCACAGTGCAGTTATGAGTGTAATCTTAAGCACCAATTAAAAATACATATGGTTACTCATTCGGGGGAAAAACTATTTTTGTGTTCACAGTGCAGTTATGAGTGTAATCTTAAGCACCAATTAAAAATACATATGTTTACTCATTCGGGGGAAAAACTATTTTCGTGTTCACAGTGCAGTTATGAGTGTAATCTTAAGCACCAATTAAAAATACATATGGTTACTCATTCGGGGGAAAAACTATTTTCGTGTTCACAGTGCAGTTATGCGTGTAATCGAAAGATGCATTTAAGTAGACATATGCTTACTCATTCGGGGGAAAAACTGTTTTCGTGTTCACAGTGCAGTTATGCGTGTAATCGGAAGGACCATTTAAAACAACATATGCTTACTCATTCGGGGGAAAACCTATTTTTGTGTTCACAGTGCAGTTATGAGTGTAATCTTAAGCACCAATTAAAAATACATATGGTTACTCATTCAGGGGAAAAACTATTTTTCTGTTCACAGTGCAGTTATACGTGTAATCGAAAGATCCATTTAAGTAGACATATGCTTTCTCATTCGGGGGAAAAACTGTTTTCGTGTTCACAGTGTAGTTATACGTGTAATCGAAAGATCCATTTAAGTAGACATATGCTTACTCATTCGGGGGAAAAACTATTTTTGTGTTCACAGTGCAGTTACGCGTGTAATCGAATGATCCATTTAAGTAGACATATGCTTACTCATTCGGAAGAAAAACTATTTTCATGTTCACAGTGCAGTTATGCGTGTAATCATAAGTCCCGATTACTAATACATATGCTCACTCACTCGGGGGAAAAACTATTTTCGTGTTCACAGTGCAGTTATGCTTGTAATGAGAAGTACCAATTAAAAATACATATGTTGACTCATTCGGGGGAAAAACTGTTTTCGTGTTCACAGTGCAGTTATGCGTGTAATCGAAAGAACAATTTAAGACAACATATGCTTACTCACTCGGGGCAAAAACCTTTTTCTTGTTCACAGTGCAGTTATGCATTTAATCGAAAGTGCAATTTAAAAATACATATGCTTACTCATTCGAGGGAAAAACTATTTTCGTGTTCACAGTGCAGTTATGCGTGTAATCGAAAGATCCTTTTAAGTAGACATATGCTTATTCATTCGGGGGAAAAACTATTTTTGTGTTCACAGTGCAGTTATGCGTGTAATCGAAAGAGCCATTTAAAAATACATATGCTTACTCATTCGGGGGAAAAACTATTTTCGTGTTCACAGTGCACCTATGCGTGTAATGAGAAGTACCAATTAAAATTACATATGTTTACTCATTCGGGGGAAAAACTATTTTCTTGTTCACAGTGCAGTTATGCGTGTAATCGAAAGATCCATTTGAGTAGACATATGCTTTCTCATTCGGGGAAAAAACTGTTTTCGTGTTCACAGTGCAGTTATGCGTGTAATCGAAAGGACCAATTAAGTAGACATATTCAAACTCATTTGGGGGATTAACTGTTTTCGTGTTCACAGTGCAGTTATGCTTGTAATCATAAGAACTAATTAAAACAACATATGCTTATTCATTCGGCGGATAAACAGTTTTGTGTTTAGTGTGCAGTTATTCGTGTTATCGCAAGTTCTACTTTAAAACTACATATGCTTACTCACTCGCGAGAAAAACTGTTTTCCTGTTCACAATGCATAGCTGCATAAGAAGTGCCAATTAAGATTACATATGCCTACTCATTCTAGGGAAAATATATTTTCGTATTCACAGTGCAGTTATGCGTGTAATCGAAAGATCCATTTAAGTAGACATATGCTTACTCATTCGGGGGAAAAACTATTTTCGTGGTCACAGTGCAGCTTTGCGTGTTATCTAAAGGCCACATTAAGAAAACATATTCTTTCTCACCCGGGGGAATAATCTTTCCACGTAATCCATCTACAGGAATCTTAGATACAGCCGTTGAAAAGACATCGATTGTTAATAATAAACACCAAAATGCTCGTATAATAAATAATGGAACACTTAACAAGGTGATTTGTCGTGTACAAATCCGTCTAGTACACAAGTGGCATGGAATATACATACATAGAACAGAAATCGATTTATAAAAATATATATTTTCCTTCGACTGCTCTACTCGCAGTTGAAGGCAGGATTGAAGATAAATGGTACTTAAGAATTTGTAATGTGTTTTATTCGAAACATCGGGCGTGTAAAAGTCCTTCTCAGGATTATGTATTTAGGTTGACATACATTCAATGAATATTTATTTTTATTTCAAATGTTAAACGATATTTTGTGACTCTGTACTATCATATGTACCTCTGATTCCGATATGATTCTTGTGGTATATTCTCTCGACCCTTGTTACAAAGTATGGTTAATGTGTTTAATTAGTTGCAAATAGTTAATAATCCTAACTGATAATAACATGATATGTAAGATAACGGTGAAATTTTTTCGGTCAAGAAATTGTTAATAATAAACTAAATAATAGTATAATTAAATAAACAAATTTATACATTAAAACATATTTAACTAAAAAATAGTGTATATTAAAAAAAATTGATAATGAAAGGAGTGTTTTTTCACTGAATATGTAAAGTGGAAATGGCAAGGAGGGGAGGGAAATAGGATTCAAAACGCATACACGCATGTATATACAATTTATGTTTATTTTTTTATTTATTTTTTAACGTCCTTGAGGGCTTAATAAATAAATAAAGTTGGTTTGATATATAAAAAATATGAGGAGCTGCATAATATGTACATATTTAGCATTAAAAAATAAGTAAGCAAAACAAACAATAAAATATCAAAATCAGATGTGTCTTTGATTCATATTACTTTGTATATATGAATACAGTTTAAATACACCAAAATCTATCCAAGCCTGTGAAGTCTTTGTGCGGGTGCATTCCTATAAAAATTTGTATATGATGAATTTACATGGAGCAACGCAGGAGCGTGGTATACAATCAGGTTAGTTAAATTAGTGGCGTCCAGTACGCCATTAACGATTTTAAATGAAAATAATAATTCACTTAAAGTTCTTCTGCACGACAATTTAGTTTAATTAAAAGTGCTCATCAGAGAATCATAATTCGATTGTTCAACGGGGTATACACAGTTTGAAGTTAATAAACCTTGAAAATTTATGCTGAACCCTTTCTAATTTTAATTTGTGCATTTTATTGAATGGAGACTAAATAGTTGAGTCGAATTCTAAATTGCCACGAACCACAGCTGTATAGAAAACTTTAATGAATTGACCAAGACATTTCATAGCTTTATTCGTGATATTAATAGTTATTAAAAAGTTAATGTAAGCAATTTACAGTATTATATTGTGTCGTAGAGCGGGTCACAAAACAATTTCTGCCAAAATTTGGGTAAAGTAGATTATTTGATCGTGTTGGGTGTGTGGGACAGTTTTTAGTTGTTTTTTCTAACAAATAGGCGAGTCGACTAAATTATTTTAAAATTTTCTATCTAAGAGGGAGGGGGGATTTTATGGAAACACTCACTTTCTGAATGTGATTTAATGTCTAAGCGGGCATGTGAATTTTATACATTGAAAAATTTATGTTGAACATTTTCAAGTCGGTCGCTGTAGGTGGAATAACCCTGATCCGAATTCAAGATGACTTCGCACAAATGAGGAATATAAAATGATAAGAGTATAAGGTGCAAGGATTGGACGTTTTAGCAAGGAGTCCGTGATCTTTTCGTCGGCTCGGTGGTTGTAACTATTTTACCTTTGAATTATAGTTGATTTTTTAAATATAATGATTTTTCAGAATTATCGTAGAATGCGCGGACCTCAAAATTAATTAATTTTTAATATCAATACTGGAACATTTCGTATAATATTTTTCTGAACCGTCCTTCATTTTAGCTGTTTTAATTCGAACGTTGTTATCAGGTAGACGTCCGGTGGCGGGACACGTGTTCTTTGATATTAGTGAACGCTGGCGTGTCGCCCACAACGCTGTGGCGTGTCGCCCACAACGCTGTGGCATGTCACATTTGGCACGCGTGTTGTAGATTCGCCATCACGGATCTATTACATCTTAAAATAGTCTTTATTGCTCTGGTTTAAATAATTGTATATTTGATCTTAATATCATTTATCATCTTCTTTTAATATCAGTGCACCTTCGACAACAATGAATCCTGGTCCTGGGGTTTCTGTTAGTATAAAGAGTGTCACATGTCACCGCAATCTTGAAAAGTCGGATGGTATTCTGATGCTGTATGTTCTTGGTCGGTCTCCACAAACTGATTAATATGCGGAGTGACAATTGAATTATGCATAATATTATATTTCTCTATGCTTGGAATGATTTATATTTTAGATTCATTATTTATGATCATCGTTGTCTATGGTGTTATTCGTCTGACCCTGTACGTCATAGATATAATAGATAGGGAGTTCTGACAATAAAATAGGACCAGAGCAAATAGTAATGGCGGAAGATCCGGTTCATTAACGCACTCTATAGATCGTCATGAAACTAACAGCCTGTTTTTGAATGTTTCATTTCCCAAAAATTGCAAAAAATATATATATATATATTGCAAAAATAACATTTTCGATAGAAAAATAGTTTTTCTATCGAAATTAATGATTTTCAATCAACAGAAATTATTGTACGATTTTCGGCAGAAAAAAAAACAAAATTATATCTATTGTTAAAAATGCGAATTCGGTAAAACAATAGAAGATGTCAAACTTGTTTTAAAATATTTATTATGTCAAATCTGCTAATTAGAAAATACAAACAAATTTATTTATTTATTTATTTGTAACTATATAATACAAATAAAAATTTGTTTGTACTGTGCCCGTCTCACTAGAGAAGTTCTGTGTCGAGACGGGCACAGTTTACAAGCAATTGTTCAATTGATTAAAATTACAAGTAGAAAGATTTATTAACATATAAAAGGTGTACATGAAGAACAATTTTAAGGTGGACTTAATTTTTGGATCACTTTGTATCAATAATTAATATAGGTATGATTCAATATGTTTGGGTGAGTGCACCAATACTGGCTCTGGTGAAAGAAAACTGACAATGGAATACAAACATATTACAACATTATTAACAGAACACAAAATATAAAACAGGATAAATATGTGGTAATACAAACACATTGCTTCTGAATTTGGAACAAATTTCTCCCATACATAGTACGTATATGATATATTTAAGACAGATATTTGTGATAGTAAAAAATACTTAACAAATTCAATTTAATAACGCCACAAGGCTCATAGTAAAAAAATAATATTATTTATTACATAGGAGTACCATATACAACAATGTGCCATTGCTAAATCAGAAAATAATATGTATTTGGTAAATTGAAGACAAATAGTTTTGTTAGTAAAAAATAATTTAAAAATCTAATATAATAAGGCAACTAAGCTCGTGGTGAGAAAAAGGAATTATTCATTTAATAAATACAATACAAAACAATGTGGTATCGCAAAATTAGAAAAATGGTATCACCTTTAAATTACACATATTACTAATATTTGAAAGCAAAAACTTCAAAAAGAAATCACTATTGTTGAAAATGATGGTAAACTTGCTTTTAATGATTTAAATTCAGCTAATTTTAGAATAACAGAAAAAATGGGAAAAGAAAACTGACAACGGAATACAAATTATAAAATAGGATAAAAATTAGGCAATACAAACACATTGGTTCTGAACTTGGTTAAGGGTGTGAACGGAACTTGTGATAGTTTGACAAATCATATATGTAATATATGTACAGGCGGATCACGACTTTCGCACATACATATTGATACAAAGTGATCCAAAAATTAAGTCCACTTTAAAATTGTTCTTCATGTACACCTTTTATATGTTAATAAATCTTTCTATTTTTTATTTATTATCTTAGTTTTATTAACCACAATTGAGTTTAAAAAACATCTACCGGTTTCGGAAAACACCTTTTCCTTCTTCAGGATGTCACAACTAACTAAAAATATAGCATTGTTTCTTCAGAATCTATTTTTAAATTTTTTAAAAAACAACAATTATTTAAAAAATAAATTTAGTACCAAACACAAATTGCTGTTCGATACAAAATTAGTCGAATAATTTTTAGGAAAAAACTTTAGAATAGAACTCGTAGTTAAATTTAGTTGGCCGTTTAAAATTATTTGTGTAAAATGCTGGTCTAATGTCTCGTGGTAGGTGTTTAGATATTTGTTTCAAAAAGTTATTTATGTATAAAATCCTACTCCAATTATCATTATTATCATTATGTTTTATCTGTGATTTATATTAAAACTGATTATTATATTCTTTTAATTTATTTTTTAAAATAGTGTCTATCAAACATCTATTATACCCGTTATTAACTGCTATTTTTTTAATTGTATTCAATTCAATATTGAAATTGGATGTTGACATAGGAATATTGACCAAACGATGTATCATGGAGTGGAACCCTGAATATTTATGTGATAATGGATGATTAGATTCATTGTGTATGATAGTATCTATAAAAGTTGGTTTTCTAAAAATTTTGAACTCAATTTTATTATTATTTTTAATCAATGTTAGATCCAAAAAATTTAGGTCTAGTGTAAATTGTATTTTATTATTAAACGAATTAATTAAATTTGGAAATGTAGTTAGTTGGCGCTGTGAACCCGACCAAATACACAATACATCCAATCATTCCATAACAAAACATTTTTTAACAAAGAAGAATCACAATCAAAAAATTTTTCTCCAAATTGTCTACAAAAATATCTGCTATTAGTGGACTTGTGGGTGCTCCCATAGGAAGACCTTCTGTTTGATTATATATTATATTATTGAATTGAAAATAATTTTGGTTCATACAAAGATTTAATAAACGACATAGATCTTTTACCAAATTATTAGGTAAATTAGATGAATTTAGTAAATCAGAAATTAAAATTTTACTTTCATTAATAGGTACATTAGTAAACAAATTAACAATATCAAAAGAAACAAGTTTAACATTGTTGGGAAGATCCTCGTCCTTTAACATATCCACTAATTGCAACGAATTTTTTATAGTATATTTTGGTTTAAAAATATTAAGTCTATTTATAGTTTAAGTAATAAAAGAACTAAAAAATAATAAGTACTAAATTTATTTTTTAAATAATTGTATTTTAAAAATTTTTAAAATAGATTTTGAAGAAACAATGCTATATTTTTAGTTAGTTGTGACATCCTGAAGAAGGAAAAGGTGTTTTCCGAAACCGGTAGATGTTTTTTAAACTCAATTGTGGTTAATAAAACTAAGATAATAAATAAAAAATATGAATCTTAACCACCAAGTTAATATTGCTAATTTTAAAAGTATAAATCTTTCTACTTGTAATTGTAATCAATTGAAAAATTGTTTGTAAACTATGCCCGTCTCGACACAGAATTTCTCTAGTGAGACGGGCACAGTCCAAACAAATTTTTATATGTATTATATAGTTACAAATAAATAAATTAATTAAATTGTTTGTATTCTCTAATTAGCAGATTTGACATAATAAATATTTTAAAACCAGCTTGACGTCTTCTATTGTTTTACCGAATTCTCATTTTTAACAATAGATATAATTTTATGTTTTTTTCTGCCGAAAATCGTAAAATAATTTCTGTTGATTGAAAATCATTAATTTCGATAGAAAAACTATTTTCCCATCGAAAATATTATTTTTGCAATTATCGGGAAATGAAACATTCAAAAACAGAGCGGCAAATAGGCTGTTAGTTTCATGACGATCTATAGAGTGCGCTAATGAACCGGACCTTCCGCCATTACTATTTGCTCTGGTCCTATTTTATCGTCAGAACTCTCTATCTATTATATCTCTTATCTATGACGAGTGGTCGGACGGATAACACCATAGACAACGATAATCATAGATAATAAATCTAAAATAAAAATCATTCCAAGCATAGGGAAATATAATATTATGCACAGAATATATGGCAGGGACACGAAATAGTTTATACTATAAAGGTTTCTAATTGTTCATTGAACTGCCAGCTGTGGGAATCAGGTAGTAATTGCTATTTTGTATAGTTAAGTCCATAATATGTAGTATCTACATTCGATAAATGATTATAATGCAAATTTGTTTGTAATGTTGTTATATACCTGTATATAATAGATAAAGATAGGACTTAAAAGGGCGCAGGAAGGTCTTAATTAAAATTTCTGCTCGTTTTACTTCTTATACTTATCAAACTGTTGTAAAAAAATACTGATATTTAAAAAATCAACTATAATTCAACGGTAAAATATTTACAACCACCGAGCCGACGAGAAGATCACGGACTCCTTGCTAGAACGTCTAATCCATTCCAATCACTTTTTACACTTATCATTTTATGTTCCTCATTTGTGCGCAGTCATCTCGAATTCGGATCAGGGTTATTCCACCTACAGCGAACGACTTGAAAATGTTCAACATAAATTTTTCAATGTATCAAATTCACATGCCCGCTTAGACATTAAATCACATTCATAAAGTGAGTGTTTCCATAAAATCCCCCCTCCCTCTTAAATAGTAAATTTTAATATAAGTTAATTGATTCGCCCTATTTGTTAGAACAAACAACTTAAAACTGTCCCACACACCCAACACGATCAAATAATCTACTTTACCCAAATTTTGGCAGAAATTGTCTTGTGACTCGCTCTACGGCACAATTGCTTACACCAACTTTTTAATAACTATTAATATCACGAATAAAGCTATGAAATGTGTTGGTCTTGTATCAAGAACGGTGAAAGATATCAATTCACTTAAAGTTTTCTACACGGCTGTGGGTCGTGGCAATTTAGAATTCGACTCAACTATTTGGTCTACATTCAATAAAATGCACAAATTAAAATTAGAAAGGGTTCAGCATAAATTTTCAAGGTTTATTAACTTCAAACTGCGTATACCCCGTTGAACAATCGAATTATGATTCTCTAATGAGCACTTTTAATTAAACTAAATCGTCGTGCAGAAGAACTTCAAGTGATTTATTATTTTCATTTAAAATAGTTAATGGCGTACTGGACGCCACAAATTTAACTGTCCTGATTGTATACCACGCTCCAGCGTTGTTCCATGTAAATTCATTATATCCAAATTTTTACAGGAATGCACCCACACAAAGACTTCACAGGCTTGGATTGATTTTAGTGTATTTAAATTGTATTCATATATACAAAGTTATATGAATTAAAGACACATCTGATTTTGATATTTTATTGTTTGTTTTGCTTACTTATTTTTTAAAGCTAAATATGTACATATTATGGAGCTCCTCATATTTTTTATATATCAAACCAACGTTTTTTATTTATTAAGCCCACAAGGAAGCTAAACCCACAAGGAATAAAAAAAAAAAAAAACATGAATTGTATATACATGCGTGTATGCGTTTTTCATCCCATTTCCTTCCCCTCTTTACCATTTCCACTTTACATATTCAGTGAAAAACAATCCTTTCATTATAAGTTTTTTTTAACATACACTATTTTTTAATTTATTATGTTTTAATGTATAAATCTGTTTATTGTATTATACTATTATTTAGTTTATTATTTACTATTTCTTGACTGAAAAAATTTCACCGTTATTATCTTACATATCATGTTATTATCAGTATTATTAACTATTTGCAACTAATTAAATACATTATCCATACATTGTAACAAGGGTCGAGAGAATATACCACAAGAATCATATCGGAATCAGAGGTACATATGATAGTACAGAGTCACAACATATCGTTTAACATTTGAAATAAAAATAAATATTCATTGAATGTTTGTCAACCTAAATACATAATCCTGAGAAGGACTTTTACACGCCCGATGTTTCGAATAAAACACATTACAAATTCTTAAGTACCATTTATTCTGAATCCTGCCTTCAACTGCGAGTAAACTAGAGCAGTCGAAGGAAAATATATATTTTTTTAAATCGATTTCTGTTCTATGTATGTATATTCCATGCCACTTGTGTACTAGACGGATTTGTACACGACTAATCACCTTGTTAAGTGTTCCATTATTTATTATACGAGCATTTTGGTGTTTATTATTAACAATCGATGTCTTTTCAACGGCTGTATCTAAGATTCCTGTAGATGGATTACGTGGAAAGATTATTCCCCCGGGTGAGAAAGAATATGTTTTCTTAATGTGGCCTTTAGATAACACGCATAACTGCACTGTGAACACGAAAATAGTTTTTCCCCCGAATGAGTAAGCATATGTCTACTTAAATGGATCTTTCGATTACACGCATAACTGCACTGTGAATACGAAAATATATTTTCCCTAGAATGAGTAAGCATATGTAATCTTAATTGGCACTTCTTATGCAGCTATGCATTGTGAACAGGAAAACAGTTTTTCTCGCGAGTGAGTAAGCATATGTAGTTTTAAAGTAGAACTTGCGATAACACGAATAACTGCACACTAAACACAAAACTGTTTATCCGCCGAATGAATAAGCATATGTTGTTTTAATTAGTTCTTATGATTACAAGCATAACTGCACTGTGAACACGAAAACAGTTAATCCCCCAAATGAGTTTGAATATGTCTACTTAATTGGTCCTTTCGATTACACGCATAACTGCACTGTGAACACGAAAACAGTTTTTTCCCCGAATGAGAAAGCATATGTCTACTCAAATGGATTTTTCGATTACACGCATAACTGCACTGTGAACAAGAAAATAGTTTTTCCCCCGAATGAGTAAACATATGTAATTTTAATTGGTACTTCTCATTACACGCATAGGTGCACTGTGAACACGAAAATAGTTTTTCCCCCGAATGAGTAAGCATATGTATTTTTAAATGGCTCTTTCGATTACACGCATAACTGCACTGTGAACACAAAAATAGTTTTTCCCCCGAATGAATAAGCATATGTCTACTTAAAAGGATCTTTCGATTACACGCATAACTGCACTGTGAACACGAAAATAGTTTTTCCCTCGAATGAGTAAGCATATGTATTTTTAAATGGCTCTTTTGATTAAATGCATAACTGCACTGTGAACAAGAAAAAGGTTTTTGCCCCGAGTGAGTAAGCATATGTTGTCTTAAATTGTTCTTTCGATTACACGCATAACTGCACTGTGAACACGAAAATAGTTTTTCCCCCGAATGAGTCAACATATGTATTTTTAATTGGTACTTCTCATTACAAGCATAACTGCACTGTGAACACGAAAATAGTTTTTCCCCCGAGTGAGTGAGCATATGTATTAGTAATAGGTACTTACGATTACACGCATAACTGCACTGTGAACACGAAAATAGTTTTTCTTCCGAATGAGTAAGCATATGTCTACTTAAATAGATCTTTCGATTACACGTATAACTGCACTGTGAACACGAAAACAGTTTTTCTCGCGAGTGAGTAAGCATATGTATTTTTAAGTCGAACTTTCGATAACACGAATAACTGCACTGTGAACACGAAAACAGTTTTTCTCGCGAGTGAGTAAGCATATGTATTTTTAAGTCGAACTTTCGATAACACGAAAAACTGCACTCTGAACACGAAAACTGTTTATCCGCCGAATGAGAAAGCATATGTAATCTTAATTGGTACTTCTTATTACACGCATAACTGCAATGTGAACACATAAACAGTTTTTCCCCCGAATGAGTAAGCATATGTCTACTTAAATGGATCTTTCGATTACACGTATAACTGCACTGTGAACACGAAAACAATTTTTCCCCCGAATGACAAAGCATATGTCTACTTAAATGGATCTTTCGATTACACGTATAACTGCACTGAGAACAGGAAAATAATTTTTCCCCTGAATGAGTAAGCATATGTTTACTTAAATGGATCTTTCGATTACACGTATAACTGCACTGTGAACACGAAAATAGTTTTTCCCTCGAATGAATAAGCATATGTCTACTTAAAAGGATCTTTCGATTACACGCATAACTGCACTGTGAACACGAAAATTGTTTTTCCCTCGAATGAGTAAGCATATGTATTTTTAAATGGCTCTTTTGATTAAATGCATAACTGCACTGTGAACAAGAAAAAGGTTTTTGCCCCGAGTGAGTAAGCATATGTTGTTTTAAATAGTTCTTATGATTACACGCATAACTGCACTGTGAACAAGAAAACAGTTTTTCTCCCGAATGAGTAAGCATATGTTGTTTTAAATAGTCCTTTCGATTACACGCATAACTGCACTGTGAACACGAAAATAGTTTTTCCCCCGAATGAGTAAGCATATGTCTACTTAAATGCATCTTTCGATTACACGCATAACTGCACTGTGAACACGAAAATAGTTTATCCCCCGAATGAGTAACCATATGTATTTTTAATTGGTGCTTAAGATTACACTCATAACTGCACTGTGAACACGAAAATAGTTTTTCCCCCGAATGAGTAAGCATATGTTGTTTTAAATGGTCCTTTCGATTACACGCATAACTGCACTGTGAACACGAAAACAGTTTTTCCCCCGAATGAGTAAGCATATGTAATCTTAATTTGTAATTCTTATTACACGCATAACTGCACTGTGAACACGTGAGTGGCTGTTCCCCCGAATGAGTAAGCATATGCAATTTTAATTGGTACTTCGCATTACAAGCATAACTGCACTGTGAACACGAAAATAGTTTTTCTCCCGAATGAGTAAGCATATGTAATCTTATTTGGTACTTCTTATTACACCCATAACTGCACTGTGAACACGTAAATAGTTTTTCCCCCGAATGATTAAGCATATGTAATTTAAATTGGTACTTCTCATTACAAGCATAACTGCACTGTGAACACGAAAATAGTTTTTCTCCCGAATGAGTAAGCATATGTAATCTTAATCGGTACTTATTATTACATACATAGGTACACTGCGAACAGGAAAAGGGTTCAGCTAAGGTGAAAGTTTTTTTACGACTTCTAGTTGTTTTTGATTTAAATTCTGGTTTTCTTCCATAGAGAGTCGGAACAGAATATTGCGGTCTCGAGAGATCTGCAAAAAATATCAAAAACATTATTAAGTAAAGTTATTACAAGGCATATTTCGTCCATTATCCGTTTGGTTTTAACGCAAAAAATGACGTCACGTCTTATAAACATTAAAATCCATTAATGGCGACGCTCCATGATCTGCGTACGTTGAGCAAAGTGGGGGAGTATAGTGAAGAAAGCGGGACCTCACGAAAACCACGACTCGCAGCCGTGAGGGATCGGGGAGATGATGAGGATGACAAAAATAATAATAAATAAATATACACTTCCCACACCCCCGGTTCATTACAACTATACTCATTTTATAGAAAATTAAACACACCTGCGCGCAAGCCCTGCTGATGGCGATAGTGCAACACTACAGGTATCATAATATTGAATATTCTGCTACGTGGAAACGAAAAAGGCGGTCAAAGTACTTACAATGTCTTACACCAAAAATTACCATAGGAGCAAAATTCTTACCGGCTCGCTGGTCTATGCTCCTGGAGTACTCCAAGCACTCCAGCTTAATGTCGGGGAGCGAAATATCAACTTCAGTGTAAGGCGCACAACCGCCCTCCACTTCATCGCCGCTCCGGGCTGGAGACACTGGATTAGGTTTCATGGCAGGATCGTCTGAATAACAACAATAGTAAACCATTATCAAATTAAGGGAAACACCTGTGTATGAAAATAGGACTAACTTGTTGTCTCCAGGTACAAAGCTCGAACCCTCCACAACTGTGTCACTAGAACAAAGAACCGACAAGCATGTATATATTGGCACATTGTAAAATTAGAACAAGACTAAAAAAAAAGGTCTGAGTGCAGAATGTGGAGATAGAGCACTTCAGTGAATTGAGAATGTTAACCCTTAGTGACGTGCTGTCCTAATCGTACGCGTACCATGGACTGTAAAACAAAGTAATGTCTCTATTCTTCAGGATCTCCGTGACCACTGGGATCCGCGGCAAGGCGGACAGACCGAGACTATACGCGAGCCTCGCTTCACAGGGCACAGTGGAGGCGGTTCACCCAGTATTAGCACGTTGCTCGATCATGAACATCGCGGTGCTCTGGTCCAACTTAGAGTGAGAGTCTACAAAAATTGTATACGAACCGGTTTTAGAAATGTCTCGCTTGACATCAGGAAACATCAGACGTTCAATCCTAACATAGGGGAGTGTGACAGATACACCCGGACACAGCGCGGCAATACTTTTTCGTGCATCGTGACTCTCAATAACAGAGGACTCTGGTTCAGACTTGATGGCGGAAACATCTAGATCAGCTAGATCCATGGTTCTGCTGCAGTGGTCGTGCGAAGACAACGGTTTTTTTTCTGAAAAAAGACTGAAAGTTCACTAGAGAAATTTTAAGGGAACATCTATTTTATCAAACTTGACAATATTGTCATGGCTAGACTACTACACAGCGCAGAACACTGACTGCATTTTGATGTGATACATACGATGACACAGCTGGTATATTATATCAACAAACTCTGACAAACGAAATAAATCTTTATTTTAAATGGATAACGTTGATTTATTAAGGCGCGACTTGCAATAATAGTTCATATTTTCGCGTTTTTTACGAAAATGTGGGTTTTTATTATTCATTTATATCAGAAGTTATTCAATAGATTAGACTTTTTTTTTCAACTGCTACTTAGATTGGACCTTTACATTAATATAAAATTAAAAACTGAATGTTATTTGTCATATTAAGACGATACAAATATTATAAGAAAGGCCGCGACCATTAGATGTATTTTAGGCATGGTACGAAATTGAGTAAACACGCTGATTTAATAAATAATGGAAATGTATTTTCTTATAATCTTGAAGCCAAGATTACGGAGACAAATCTGTAGGAAACCAAATTAGCAAAATGTTAAAAATGAATAGAGTTATAAATCATTCAATTTGCAGTACATTTGATGAATTTTTCACATTTTTAAATAATAAACTATATTTACTCACATGCTTTGAGGCTTCAACTACTATTTAAAACTAAGTTTAATATCAGAAACACAATAATCATTTTTTAAATAATATATTTTCCGTCTTATGAAATACGATATTATTAATTATATCTCACACTGTCAGTATGCCATTCAAATATGGCGATGGCGGTTCTGATATCTGAGCTCCGAAATTTTTTAATTAAATTTGCCCATTAAATACATTTTAATACAAATTTTGACTACAATATGAATGAATATTATACTTATTCTTGATATAAATTGCTAATTTTTCTAAATTGTATGGTTTTGGGCTGTTTTTATACGAAAACAGATTATAATTTTGATATTTCAACATTCAACATTCGTCATCTGCCCGGTTTTAGAATCTGACAGCTCATGCATGGCTAACGAATGCGTGGCCAGTGCGTGGTGGCTAACGAATTCGCGGCCAGTGCGTGGTGGCTAACGAATTCGCGGTCAGTGCATGGGAGCCAGCGCATGCGCGTGAATCAATCAATAATGAAATGAAAAGTCAATAATATATTATTATATACATTATTGTTCTGAAATTACTGCCTCCTGTGACTCAAGATGCCTAAGGTCAAAAAGAACCCAATGACACGCTCTAGATAATGTTCCAATAAAATTTTTAATGGTTATAAACTTCATGAAAAAAAATCGCGACGTAAGTTGATAATTTTTACCATTTCTATAAAAATTATCTATTTGATTTAACAATATAAATTACATAGTTCAATATACATATATTATGTAGTGCAGATAAATTATTTTTTATTGGAAATATATATCCTTAAAGATAAATTATTTTATCAAAAGAATTATACATGACAGACCTGTCTCATTGATACAAATGTATTTGTTATAGTCATATAAATGAATAAACACGTATTTTAATATTTTATACATAAAAATACTGATAACTGAATAACAATATTAATAATATAATAAATTATTTTCAGGATGTTCCCGAACTGAGCATTGAATGTGTGGACTCGTGTAAACTTCGTAAATTGGATGGCAAAAGAGTGGTCGACATACACCAATTCTTTTCTCAAATCAATCAAAATTACTCCCACAAATCGATGTTTGGGTGCACATGAATGAATATTGAATATGTGAAAGAACAAAGTTTTATTTCTAAATTCAGTTTAAAATATAATGTGTGTTAACCAAATTTTGTTTTGAATACGAGTAAAGTAAAAAACAACGAAATTCTGAAGAACGATAATATGCTCGATGAATAACTAATTATTTATAAGTATGAATTTACGTCAATTTTTTCCTTATAAATCGGGGCAAAATTGTAGTATTTTATAATCATATGTTTATCGACACAAACAATGGTTTTTATCATAAACATAACAAATTCTTAGGTGAGAACTTTGAACAAATTATTTAATTTTCGCTTGATAATTTCAAATGGCAACACAAATGTATTATGAATGTTGAAGAAATGCCTATTTTCTGATATCTTTATTACCTAGGAATTTAAGAAAACCAACAATTGTATACTTGTCCTTTTCTATTGATACCTTTCACGCTAGCAATATTTACGTAAAAAATAACGCACTTTTATGTTTACTTGATATTGTAAATGAATTAACTATTAGTCTCGTCTTGAAAGGGTATGCAAAATGCAAAAATATCTCGAAATTCAAACTGGAAAAATGAAAGATGCCTCTTAACCGCTTAATGAATTTAAATACATCAACCGGTTTCGAAAAATATCATTTTCTTTTTCAGAATGTCAATAACTAATCAACCTGTAATTGTTTCTTTAACAGAGTCGATAAAATTTAGTACCAACAATTTAGTACCAACTTAAATTATTACTATATTATACAAAAATTTCTAGAATAATGTTTACGAAAAAATTTTAGAATTAGTCTTGTTAAATTTAGTTAGTTGTTTATAATTCTTGATTAGTTTAACACGCTTTATTTATCTCCAACGATCCAAAATTATTTCATTTATGACCAACACCGTTTACATGCAAAATAGACAATCCCAATTTTGTATCCAAACCATGACCATTTTCTATCAAATGAGAAGAAAATTCTGAAAACACACCTTTATTCAAACATTTACAATGTATTTTACTCTTATATTAAAATTTCGACCGTTTTACCAATATAAAATGCAGCTCAATCCTTACAACTAAGTTTTTTGACACCAGAATTGTTAAATTTATCATCTCTGTCTTTACAAGTGATGAGTAAATCTCCTATATTATTATTTGTATAAAATACCGGTCTAATGTTTCGCGGTAGGTGTTTAGATATTTTAAACGATATTTTATTTATGAATAAAATCCTACGCTAGTAATCATTACGTTTTATCGGTGATTTATATAATAATTGACTAATATAGGTATAGTTGATTTTGCCAATTCTAAAAACAGAAATAAATCTCGTTACGAAAGTGACGTCACAATGCAGCGTTGCCTTTCAGCCGATGTTCTTATCTCAAATGGAATCATCATACACAATTCATTACAAATAATATAAAAAAAACAATATATTATTTAGAAACATTAGAAATATCCTTAATATAAACCTTCTTAAAATGGCGTACTACGCTATCTGTCAATCAATCATAGAGCATGGTATAATTGCTTAGGGTGGAGCGACTATGTCTGCAATTAATCCAATAAAGATAATTTAGAAAATTATATTAAAAGTTATCTTTAAAACACCAACCACAACGAGCACTGACCAAATTTTTAATAATTACGATGTCTTTGGTGTAAGACAAATACAAACAGACACATTTTAAAACAACTCAAAATATAATTTCCACACGGACAAATACAAATAGCCTACAAATCTCTAGAGTATACACAACATATGGTCAAAGGAACTATAAATATTTTGGACCTAAACTATTTAATATAATGCTGAGAGATTTAAATCAATTGAATTGTCCCATGAACACGAAACTATATATTAAAACTTGGATTCGTAATATGGGTAGAGCCAGTATCGGTGCACTCACCCAAACATATTGACTCGTACCTATATTAATTATTGCTACAAAGTGATCCAAAAATTAAGTCCACTTTAAAATTGCTCTTCATATACACCTTTTATATAGTAATAAATGTAATTCTAATTAATTGAACAATTGCTTGTAAACTATGCCCGTCTCGACACAGAATTTCTCCAGTGAGACGGGCACAGTCCAAACAGATTTTTACATTGAATTATATAGTTACAAATAAAATAAACAAATAAATGTGTGGACTACACGAAGATGCAGACAATTGTACACGTGAATGTGATTATGGCACTGATTGGTAACTAAGATTTAACTGTTGGAGGTTTACTTTTTAGTGTACCAGTCTTTGCTTGAAAAATAAGGTTAATCAACTATCAATCATCGTTACAATCGAATACAATCACAATCACGGTTAAAATAATGGTTTAAATAACGATTTTACCATCATTAAACTGTGGGTGTTTTAGGTGACGTTTGTGTGCACGTGGCACACCTCGGGCCTTAAGGGTAACTCTAATTAGCGCTACTACAAGCAAAAGTCGTAATGAATTCCAATTGGTAAATTCTCAGAATTTTGCAAAAGGAATGTTATTCGACAGAATTGAGAGCACTCATTTAAAAAACACTGCTAATTGAGAGCTAATAATCTAATTCCATTATCAAGCGAGGACACTCAGATCAACAGCTAAACCTAGATTGCACAGTATTCGCCTAAAAGTTAGGTAAAATGTTCCGGCCGAGCTGCCGCGTCTGTACATCAAACAACCCGGGTGCTAAAATAATGGTTTTGTCAAACATTTTAGTGCTCTGTACAGAATTTAAAAAACTTAACGATCGACTTACCACTGCACGGCGCGACGAGATGAACAGCGAGAAGCTAGTGCTTAAATAAGAGATTTAATAGATAGGGAATTCTGAAGATACAATAGGACCAGAGCAAATAGTATTGGCGGAAGATCCGGTTCATTAGTGTACTCTATAGATCGTGTTGAAACTAACAGCCTTTTTGCCGCTCATTTTTTGAATGTTTCATTTTATATATATATTGCAAAAATCATTATTTTCGATAGAAAAATAGTTTTTCTATCGAAAATAGTGATTTTCAATCAATAGAAATTATTTTACAATTTTCGGCAGAAAAAAACATAAAATTATATCTATTGTTGAAAATGAGAATTTGGTAAAACAATAAAAGATGTCAAGATGGTTTTAAAATATTTATTATGTCAAATCTGCTAATTAGAGAATACAAAAAATTGTGTAAAAAACTGACAATGGAATACAAACATATTACAACATTATTAACAGAACACAAAATATAAAACAGAATAAATATGTGGTAATACAAACACATTGCTTCTGAATTTGGAACAAATTTCTCCCATACATAGTACGTATATGATATATTTAAGACAGATATTTGTGTTAGTAAAAAATACTTAACAAATTCAATATAATAACGCCACAAGGCTAATAGTAAAAAAATAATATTATTTATTACATAGGAGTACCATACACAACAATGTGCCATTGCTAAATCAGAAAATAATATGTATTTGGTAAATTTAAGACAAATAGTTTTGTTAGTAAAAAATAATTTAAAAATCTGATATAACAAGGCAACTAAGCTCGTGGTGAGAAAAATGAATTTTTTATTTAATAAAAACCTTTATATTACACATATTATTAATATTTGAAATTAAAAACTTCAAAAAGAAATATCACTATAGAATATACGTTAGAATGCTTTTCTTATTTTCATTTCTTACATACACACTATCATTAATTAAGTGAAAATAAAATTAAAGATTTAAAAAGAACGTATATACTTTATATACACGCGTGCCTTCGGAAAGTTTATTTTAAATATGTAAATAATGATTTTCAATCATTAGACATTATTTTAATATTTTCAATGCAAAGACTTTTACATAAAAAAATGGTAAGCTTGTTTTTAAATATTATTATTTCAAATCCACTAATTTTCGAATAATAGAAATAGCGGAGATAGAAAACTGAAAACGGAATACAAAATATAAATTATAAAACAGAACATAAATGTGATAATACAAACACATTGGTTACGAGCTTGAATAAGAGCTCGCTTTGAAAATTGGAACAAAGTTTTCCCATGTCGTAGTGTGTATATTATACATTTACAACAAATAATTTTGTTAGTAAAAAATATTAATGATTTATATATTAAATTATACACAGAACAATGTGCCGTCTTTATATTACACATATTACTAATACATAGAAGAAGAAACATTGAAAAGAAATTGCATGTTTAAATTAAATTGGTAATAAAAAGGTAATACTTAGGTGATTATAAAAAATTAAAGAATTTATATTAGAATGCTCTTATTATTTTCATTGCACGCATACTAACACTATTCAAGTTAAAAAGAAAATTAAACATTTAAAAATACCATACATACTTTTATATTCATAACGTGTACCTTTGGAAAGTTTATTCTAAATATGTCAATAATGATATTCAATTATTAGAAATTATTTTCAATGCAAAAATACTTTTATATCAAAGTAATTATGAATCTGTCACTATTATTGAAAATGATGCTAAACTTGCTTTTAATGATTTAAAATCAGCTAATTTTAGAATAACAGAAAAAATTTGGTTGTCTGTAAAGTCGGTTTACGGACGATAGTTTAACGTGACAACGTCATAAGAAAACATTGATGAAATGATTGCATACTTTTATGAATAAAATGGAATCATTTTTATTGAATTATCATTATTTTGTATGGATACGAAGAAGGAGTGAAATGAAATCTACAATTTTTTATTGATATATTTTATTCGCACTCATTAATTCAAATATGTTTATTACTTTGATGAACAGTTTATTTACAAGTAACAATGTGCTTTTAGCAATTTATTTACAACTTTTATACATGTGTGATATTTAACGTCTTCCAATCTGTGTTATTCTGTTAAAGATAGGTCGGTGATAGGAAAAGTAGGAAATGAATGGGAGTGTTTCAACTGTAATGTGTCTCGAAAAAGTCAAATCGATGGTTGTTCCTCTCAGCGTTGTTGAATTATTTACATCTGATGCGCAATCGAGATTGTACATATCTTTCATGAATTTGAGGAATGTTTCATCATTTTTCACGTTTATGTTGAAGTCGCCACAAAGAAGAATTGGTACATCGGTATCAACTTGCATGATCGAATGGCGTTGCAGACGTGGATGCGGTAGCATCTTGCACCTCCATGGGTACATTACTCCTTGACGATAGTGGCGGATCCGTGAGATTCACAGGTTCGTCAGGTTGGTCTGCCATGGTGTGACTTTAGGCGGTTCTGCGAAAGAAATCGTTGATAATTTATTGTTAAAAGTATATTTGTTATACGTTAATCAGATTTTTAATATGGAAGAATTAATAACCTTTATTGCCGCAATTGTTGTTGTAATATAAATAATGAAAACCACATTAACATTTCACTTCACTTTATAAACAGTTGTAAACAGATCACGTGTAGGTACAGTAGGTGTATAAGTTGTGTGCTGCCGCTGTCTCTTTTCTACTCAGACGCATCGACCAATCGAGTGGAAGAGGGATAGATGCGGCACAATCCGAACGGTAGGCCGATCGTGCCTCTCTATCGCTTATCCGCGCTCTCGCTCGCACGCTTGCCTTCGGCGTAACGCGACAAGCGGAACAATGAGTCATGTTTTTTCGTGCGTGCAGCGGGCGTTCATCGATTTATAAGACGTTGTCACGTCAAAATGGGAAAAGAAAACTGACAACGGAATACAAATTATAAAACAAGATAAAAATTAGGCAACACAAACACATTGGTTCTGAACTTGGATAAGGGTGTGAACGGAACTTGTGATAGTTTGACAAATCATATATGTAATATATGTATTTGATCAATTTAAAACAAATGGTTTTGTTAGTACAAATATTTAACAAATTCTATAGCGACTATCATAACCACTAGACCACAAGCACGTAAATATTTACACGTTAACATTATTTAAGTGAAAAATTAAAGATTTAAAAATAATGCACTTATACATGACATGTTTATTTTAAATATGTATGTCCGTAAGGAAAGAATTAAAAATATCACTTCTTCAATATTAGCAATAATATAATATAATTGATAACAACTAATGATTAAAGATATTGCAGCATATTACTGCAAGTAAATTAAAATATTGAGACAGGACTGCACAGCAGTGATGAGTAGTGGTAATGTAATAAAGTAGTAATGGTCTTTGTAGTTTTAAATTATCCTATTTTTTTCATCAAGAACATATCTGGTAGTAAATTATTTAAGATATATGTTTTCTTCAGAAACTTGAAGAAGAGCAACAAATACATATTGTTGATCGCCTTCAATGACAATATTATTAGATAACAATCTTCTTAAAGAGCTAATAATTAATCCACCATTCTCACAATTCATCCCAATGGAGCGGGCGGATGATAGATTCACAATTATGAGTGATTTACAAGAAATTATAAAAGATGCGCATGTTGAGTTCGCATCACATACACTGCGAGTCCTTAATTTTGCAAAATAATCAAGGTGTGACAGTTGCTTCTTTAGTAATAGGATCAAAAAAAATCCACTGAACTCTCAAATTATGGTGGCTCAGCCAAATCCACTGCCTGTAGTCTCGTAACGATAAAGCCTGCATAACAAGACCGGTTTAACATCTGGGTGGCAATGCAGACTTTCATCTTCTTGATATAATCTACAAAATAAAAGATGAATATCTGTTATAGATAATAAATAGGTATAGAAAAGAGATATCTTAAGAAATATCTTTGGATGTAACAATACGCTTGAATGATGTGTTCCCATATGGTATTTTTGAAATAAATTTTTGTACAGAAATAAAAAAACAAAAATTGTTAGAATATTGTTTATGCTCTTAAAGCTATGACATTTTTCGACATACACACATAATTTGTTGACTGATTGGAATCCGTGGTCAATTCGTAATCACCGAGAACTCTGTATGTATAGCGAGCGGATTACAGACTTTAAGAGAACACATTTTTAAAAAGTTGTTTGACAGTAAAGCTGATAAAAGATACTATTGTTACGGGATTTATAGAAATTTGTTGCCCTCGGACAGAAGATTAAAGGAAAAACTTGGTATTCAAAATTACAAATTTTTTATAAAACAATCGACACATAAATAACTATAGATACAGTTAAGAAAAATTTAACAATTCGAGAAGATCTTTCAGAGAAAATTGATGAACAGAAATAAATGATGGAGTAAATTAAGTTTCTAAGGTGCATTAGACGATGTAGCAATGTATGAATTGAACGGAAATACAGAGACTATGGAAACTCTCCTCTGACTCCAAGGATGACTTCCTCAAAGCCCTCAAACAGTTCGGCCATATTGCAAGTCTACATTCAAATGTTGTCCGAGATGGGATGACTGTGGCTGGTGAGGACGTTAGTAGCTTCAAAGTAATGAGTGAATCAGCAAAGTGGATACACAGCGGAACGCCTGCAGAGACATTAACGAGGTACTGCAGCTACGCTGACAACCCCTTGAGGGACACCAGTTTTGTCATCCTGGCCTGCAGACACAATAGTGTTTACAGAAATTTAACTAATCAATTAGAAAGATATACAGAGAAAATCCATTTTATTAAAAAAATATTAGGTTGCTACCGAGATTCGAACCTGAACCTCTTCCTATCCAGAGAAACATGTTGCCATTCCACTACAGCGAGCCATTATGATTACAACAAATTTAGAACTAATATCTGTATATTTTTATAATTGTTACAATTATTATTCCATTTTTAAAAGAAGTTGAAATTGCTACTTCACAATATAAATATGTTGTCATTTTAAAAAAATGTAACAATAGTGTTGATACAGTTAGGTACTTACATTGACAAGATCAGTCAGGACACCACACCAGGGAAGCTAGATGACGAAGGCCACAATGTGAGTTACGCCATTCGCTCTGGTAATGTGGAACTGCTGGAGACAGTCATTAACGAGTGGCCTGGTGGATACTGGTGGAACTGCTCCGGGCTCTCTTCGCAGTTTACGATGATCTGAAATTGAAGAATGTGCTTCTGTCAGATGAAATGGAGTTTTTTGTCCAAACCAAACTGTTAAACCTATGCAAAGAACATGAATAAGAAATACAAGAAAAAAGAGAAATAAAGTCTTTATTTTGTACCTAATAAATACGTTTGTGGTGCAAAATATCCGCATGTTGAAGCAACAACTGAAGTCAACCTACGACGTATTGCCACGGGAGGAAATTGAATTCTGCTTAGTGAGCTCATATGCACCCACACAAAGCACCAAGAACTAAACATTTAATTTTAGTCAGGAAGACCGGAGAATTTATAGCATTTCTCAAATGACCTTGAAAATTTTACATAAAACATAAAAAGTGCCAAAGTCTACTCACTTGGAAATCCATGTCTAACCTAATTGGGGCCACTATATTTCAATATTTACATGAAGGGGTAAAGGACGTGATCAATATCCATTTGAAAGCACTATTATAAGTACTAATTACCTGGACTAGCGTCAGAAGTGCACAAAGTGGAATTTTCAAGTAAATACACATGGATGTTCTCTCGTGCCAGATTGTGCAAGGCGTGTACATTAATCATCTTTCCTGAAAATCTAATATTAAGGTTATGTAGTCGAACACACACAAGTTTTTTGCAATACATAAATATTCAAGGCGATTATACAATATTTAATTTAATATTTCTAAAGCCATTTACCATTTCTGTTAAAATCAAATAAATTATATACACTAGAGATGAACTAAGCTCTTGTACGCACTAAAACGTTGAAGCCAGGTCTTGTGGTATGCGGGAATGTCAGTTAGGTTATTCGGTAATAAACTAAAATTAAAATATAAATATGTATATAGAAATACTGACATATACAAGAAGTGTTTACCCGACTTCTAGAATTGTTATTAATATTCAATGTTACAGAATCTGAAATAAGACAATACAATCAGTAATACACCATCTTTCCAGAATTCTTGACTATCCATGATTGCTGTTTTACAACAATTAACACTAAGGGTTCGCGGAGGAAACATAATGAAATTGAATTCAAGCATACGCCCACATAGGAACTATGTATGCACATGTATGTGTTAATTGAGTATTAACCTTTTTTTAAAATAAAGAATACTTTACACCATGGTAAATTAAAATTAATAAATAAATATATAGAAATACACACCTATACAAGAAGTGTTAGCCATAGGCACCCGACTACTAGAACTGTTACTTATATTCAATGTTTCAGATTCTGAAATAAGACAATAAAATTATTAATACACTATCTTTCCAGACTTCCTGACTATCCGTGGTTGCTGTTTTACAACAATTAACACTAAGGATTCGCGGAGGAAACATAATGAAATTGAATTCAAGCATACACCCATATAGTATGCTCACGTATGTGCTATCTTCAATCATTTTAGAAACAATACCTCTAACAGTTTAATCTTGCTTACCCATCATCGTTACAATCGAACAGTACTCAGTCACAAATAATGGTTCACCATGACTAATTTTGTACTAAACAAAATATAACAACAGTGGAACAATAATACCTGGAAGCATTTTATCTAACCTTTTAGAAGTTGGGTTTCAACTGAGCTTTGCGAATCATCTATTTCATTTGTATAATTATGAATGTGACAAGATTTGATGGCTGGATACGAGCAAAGCGATAACAAAAACTGTTTTGTTTTGTTACTACTTCATTAAACCCTGTAAAACAATGCGCATGAATTATTTATATATAAATTTGATATTCTCGGTATATCCAGAGGAACGTACACATGGAAATCTCCAGGTGATAACTACCGTAACTAAATACATTGTGATCAATAAGGTGAAGATAAACCATACAAAATGTGAAAATATATCCAGGCGAAAACGATCTCGCCACCAATTATTATTTGCAGGTGCCAAATGAAAATTCAAGAGGATTGATTGTGACAAATATAGGAAGTCGTGACCACTTACAACAAAATTGCAAACAATTTAGAATTTTAGGAGCAGATTCCAAATCAGCCACGAGAACTAATCAGCAACAGTCTTATAGAAGTTTCCCAAAAATTATATTCTATTTATTGAAAATAAAACAGATATAAGAATAATGTTGGTATTGGACAAAGAAAAAATAAATCGTGAGAAATAATTTATATCCTAAAACATTTCTCATGGACAAGAAAACACGGACATACAAATAAAAGCTTAGTACTATCTAAAAAAAAAATATATATTAACATAAAACAATAACAAGGAAAAGTCATTTAGATATTGCATCGAAAGTATTGTTAATTTGGTTTTTAAATATATATAACATATATTTATTTCGGTGAACCTATCATTGAAAGGTCTTCTGGGTACAGTTCTCTGGGCTAATCTACTGTGTATATCTGACCTTACTGGCTGACGTTTCAGATCCCATTGTTGTTTGCTGCATACACACAAACACACGAACTGAGGGATGAACAAATATCTCTATTTTTCAGAAACTCGATACTAAAGAAAGGCTTTCCATAATATGGAGGAAAATTAATTGTTTTTCAGTCATTCCAATAATTCTTACGAATATTTGAAGAAATTGAGATTCATATTGTTTGTAAGAGAGGCATAGTTCAGATTTTTTAAATGGAGTAATAGTAGTGGTATATTAGGGAAACGGCATGACAGAATATCAGTTATTACCTGGTACCCTTATTGTCGGCACGGAGTACATACGCAACCTTTTAGATCCAGGATCTCTACTAAAATTAGAAAAATGCTCGTCACAGACATATTTTTTATATATACTCAAATCTGTAGATGCATCTATTGGAGTAGTGAAGATTTTTCGAAACCACTCTTCATAATACTAGAACGTTAGACGTGAGCTGCGACTGTTAAAAGTTTATTTGATTTAATATTTATTTCCTTGTTTATGGAATGATTTATATAATTGACGTCTAGTCTATGACCATCGTTGTCTGTGTTGGTCTATGACCATCTGACGTAAACGAGCACTAGCTTCTCGCTGTGCATCTCGTCGCGTCGTGCAGTGGTAAGTCGATCGTTAAGTTTTTTAAATTCTGTATTATTTCTGCATAAGCTATGGTTGTTTAGCTACTGAATTTCTACATTTCATGCGACATTATGTATTTTCTTATCTACGATCATAATAAATGAAAATATTAAATTCTCTTAAATATTATTAAAATATATTTAGTGTCTATGGTTTAAAATTGCACTTAATGTTCACGGATACCAACATTATAATGCTTAACATAGTCTGACATTTGTTTGTATAGTAGTTCGCACCCCCTTCTAGCTTCTCGCTGTTCATCTCGTCGCCTCGTGCAGCGGTAAATCGATCGTGAAGTTTTTTAAATTCTGTACAGAGCATTAAAATGTTTGACAAAATCATTATTTTTTGCACCCGGGTTGTTTGATGTTCAGACGCAGCAGCTCGGCCGGAACATTTTACCTAACTTTTTGGCTATTAGCTCTCAATTAGCAGTGTTTTTTAAATGAGTGCTCTCAATTCTGTCGAATAACATTCCTTTTGCAAAATTCTGAGAATTTACCAATTGGAATTCATTACGACTTTTGCTTGTAGTAGCGCTAATTAGAGTTACCCTTAAGGCCCGAGGTGTGCCACGTGCATACAAACGTCACCTAAAACACCCACAGTTTAATGATGGTAAAATCGTTATTTAAACCATTATTTAACCGTGATTGTGATTGTATTCGATTGTAACGATGATTGATAATTGATTAACCTTATTTTTCAAGCAAAGACTGGTACACTAAAAAGTAAACCTCCAACAGTTAAATCTTAGTTACCAATCGGTGGCATAATCACATTCACGTGTACAATCGTCTGCATCATCGTGTAGTCCACACATTTATTTGTTTATTTTATTTGTAACTATATAATACAACGTAAAAATCTGTTTGGACTGTGCCCGTCTCACTAGAGAAATTCTGTGTCGAGACGGGTATAGTTTACAAGCAATTGTTCAATGAATTAAAATTACATTTATTACTATATAAAAGGTTTATATGAAGAGCAACTTTAAAGTGGACTTAATATTTGGATCACTTTGTAGCAATAATTAATATAGGTACGAGTCAATATGTTTGCGTGAGTGCACCGATACTGGCTCTACCCATATTACGAATCCAAGTTTTAATATATAGTTTCATGTTCTCGGGACAGTTCAATTGATTTAAGTCTTTTAGCATTCTATTAAATAGTTGAGGTCCAAAATATTTGTAGTTCCTTTGACCATATGTTGTGTATACTCTTGAGATTTGTAGGCTATTTGTATTTGTCCGTGTGGAAATTATATTTTGAGTTGTTTTAAAATGTGTCTGTTTGTATTTGTCTTACACCAAAGACATCGTAATTATTAAAAATTTGGTCAGTGCTCGTTGTGGTTGGTGTTTTAAAGATAACTTTTAATATAATTTTCTAAATTATCTTTATTGGATTAATTGCAGACATAGTCGCTCCACCCCAAGCAATTATACCATGCTCTATGATTGATTGACAGATAGCGTAGTACGCCATTTTAAGAAGGTTTATATTAAGGATATTTCTAATGTTTCTAAATAATATATTGTTTTTTTTATATTATTTGTAATGAGTTGTGTATGATGATTCCATTTGAGATAAGAACATCGGCTGAAAGGCAACGCTGCATTGTGACGTCACTTTCGTAACAAGATTTGTTTCTGTTTTTAGAATTGGCAAAATCAACTATACCTATATTAGTCAATTATTATATAAATCACCGATAAAACGTAATGATTACTAGCGTAGGATTTTATTCATAAATAAAATTTCGTTTAAAATATCTAAACACCTACCGCGAAACATTAGACCGTTATTTTATACAAATAATAATATAGGAAATTTACTCATCAATTGTAAAGACAGAGATGATAAATTTAACAATTCTGGCGTCTATAGACTTAGTTGTACGGATTAAACTGCATTTTATATTGGTAAAACGGTCGAAATTTTAATATAATAGTAAAATACATTGTAAATGTTTGAAAAATAGTGTGTTTTCAGAATTTTCTCATCATTTGATAGAAAATGGTCATGGTTTGAATAAAAAATTGGGATTGTCTATTTTGCATGTAAACGGTGTTGGTCATAAATGAAATAATTTTGGATCGTTGGAGATTAATAAAGCGTGTAAAACTAATCAAGAATTATAAACAAGTAACTAAATTTAACAAGACTAATTCCAAAATTTTTTCCTAAACATTATTCTAGATATTTTTGTATAATATAGTAACAATTTAAGTTGGTACTAAATTGTTTTTTTTATCGGCTCTGTTAGAGAAACAATTACATATAACGTATATTTTTGATTAGTTATTGACATTCTGAAGAAGAAAATGATGTTTTTCGAAACCGGTAAATGTATTTAAATTCATTAAGCAGTTAATATATCAACGTTATCCATTTAAAATAAAGATTTATTTCGTTTGTCAGAGTTTGTTGATATAATATACCAGCTGTGTCATCGTATGTATCACATCAAAATGCAGTCAGTGTTCTGCGCTGTGTAGTAGTCTAGCCATGACAATATTGTCAGGTTTGATAAAATAGATCCTAAAATATTGTATATGTTCTCCTGACATTTCTCTAGTGAACTTTCAGTCTTTTTTCAGAAAAAATAACCGTTGTCTTCGCACGACCACTGCAGGAGAACCATGGATCTAGCTGATTTAGATGTTTCCGCCATCAAGTCTGAACCAGAGTCCTCTGTTATTGAGAGTCACGATGCACGAAAAAGCATTGCCGCGCTGTGTCCGGGTGTAACTGTCACACTCCCCTATGTTAGGATTGAACGTCTGAAGTTTCCTGATGTCAAGCGAGACATTTCTAAAACCGGTTCGTATACAATTTTTGTAGACTCTTACTCTCAGTTGGACCAGAGCACCGCGATGTTCATGATCGAGCAACGTGCTACTACTGGGTGAACCGCCTCCACTGTGCCCTGTGAAGCGAGACTCGCGTATTGTCTCGGTCTGTCCGCCTTGCCGCGGATCCCAGTGGTCACGGAGATCCTGAAAAGAATAGAGACATTACTTTGTTTTGCAGTCCATGGTACGCGTACGATTAGGACAACACGTCACTGAGGGTTACCATTCTCAATTCACTGAGTGCTCTATCCCCACATTCTGCACTCAGACCTTTTTTTTTAGTCTTGTTCTAATTTTACAATGTGCCAATGTGTACATGCTTGTCGGTTCTTTGGTCTAGTGATACAGTTGTCGAGGGTTCGAGCTTTGTACCTGGAGACAACAAGTTAGTCCTATTTTCATATACTGGTGTTTCCCTTAATTTGATAATGGTTTACTATTGTTGTTATTCAGACGATCCTGCCGTGAAGCCTAATCCAATGTCTCCAGCCCGGAGCGACGATGATGTGGAGGGCGGTTGTGCGCCCTACACTGAAGTTGATATTTCGCTCCCCGACATTAAGCTGGAGTGCTTGGAGTACTCCAGGAGCATAGACCAGCGAGCCGGTAATAATTTTGCTCCTATTGTAATTTTTGGAGTAAGACATTGTAAGTACTTTGACCGCCTTCTTCTTTTCCACGTAGCAGAATATTCAATATTATGATACCTGTAGTGTTGCACTATCGCCATCAGCAGGGCTTGCGCGCAGGTGTGTTTCCGTTTCCATACAATGAGTATAGTTTTAACGAACCGGGGGTGTGGGAAGTGTATATTTATTTATTATTATTTTTGTCATCCTCATCATCTCCTCGATCCCTAATGGCTGGGAGTCGTGGTTTTGGTGAGGTCCCGCCTTCATTACTATACTCCCCCACTTTGCTAAACGTACTCAGATCATGGAGTGTCGCCATAGATGGATTTTATTGTTTATAAGACGTGACGTCATTTTTTGCGTTAAAACCAAACAGGGATAATAGACAAAATATACTTAATAATGTTTATGATTTTTTTTTTGCAGATCTCTCGAGACCGCGATATTCTGTTCCGACTCTCTATGGAAGAAAACCAGAATTTAAATCAAATACAACTAGAAGTCGTAAAAAAACGTTCACCTTAGCTGAACCCTTTTCCTGTTCGCAGTGTACCTATACATGTTATGAGAAAAGCGGTTTAAGAAAACATATTCTTACGCATACTGCGAATAACTGGGGCTTTAAACAAGATATGCTTACTCATTTGGGGGAAAAACCATTTTCGTGTTCACAGTGTGGTTATGCGTGTAATCAGAAGTACCGATTAAGATTACATATGCTTACTCATTCGGGGAATAAACTATTTTCGTGTTCACAGTGCAGTTATGCGTGTAATCAGAAGTACCAATTAAAATTACATATTCTTACTCATTCGGGGGAAAAACTATTTTCATGTTTACAGTGCAGTTATATGTGTAATCGAAAGAACCAATTAAAAATACATATGTTTACTCATTCAGGGGAAAAACAATTTTCGTGTCCACAGTGCAGTTATGTGTGTAATCGAAAGGACCATTTACGAAGACATATGCTTACTCACTCGGGGCAAAAACCTTTTTCTTGTTCACAGTGCAGTTATGCATTTAATCTTAAATACCATTTAAAAATACATATGCTAACTCATTTGGGGATAAAACCGTTTTCTTGTTCACAGTGCAGTTATACGTGTAATCAGAAGTACCAATTAAAAAAACATATGATTACTCATTCGGAGGAAAAACTACTTTCGTGTTCACAGTGCAGTTATGCGTGTAATCGAAAGAACTATTTAGGAAGACATATGCTTACTCACTCGGAGCAAAAATCTTTTTCTTGTTCACAGTGCAGTTATGCATTTAAAAAAAAGAGCCATTTAAAAATACATATGCTTACTCACTCGAGGGAAAAACTTTTTTCGTGTTCACAGTGCAGTTTTGCGAGTAATCATAAGAACAAATTAAAACTACATATGCTTATTCATTCGGCGGATAAACAATTTTCGTGTTTAGAGTGCAGTTATTCGTGTTATCAAAAGTTCGACTTAAAATTACATATGCTTACTCACTCGGGAGAAAAACTGTTTTCCTGTTCACAGTGCAGCTATGCGTGTAATAGGAAGTACCAATTAAGATTACATATGCTTACTCATTCGGGGGAAAAACTATTTTTGTGTTCACAGTGTGGTTATACGTGTAATCAGAAGTACCGATTAAGATTACATATGCTTACTCATTCGGAGAAAAAACCATTTTCGTGTTCACAGTGCAGTTATGCGTGTAATCAGAAGTACCAATTAAAAATACATATTCTTACTCATTCGGGAGAAAAACTATTTTCATGTTTACAGTGCAGTTATATGTGTAATCGAAAGTACCAATTAAAAATACATATGTTTACTCATTCAGGGGAAAAACTATTTTCGTGTCCACAGTGCAGTTATGTGTGTAATCGAAAGGACCATTTAGGAAGCCATATGCTTACTCACTCGGGGCAAAAACCTTTTTCTTGTTCACAGTGCAGTTATGCATTTAATCGAAAAAGCCATTTAAAAATACATATGCTAACTCATTTGGGGATAAAACCGTTTTCTTGTTCACAGTGCAGTTATACGTGTAAACAGAAGTACCATTTAAAAAAACATATGCTTACTCACTCGGAGCAAAAATCTTTTTCTTGTTCACAGTGCAGTTATGTATTTAATCAAAAGAGCCGTTTAAAAGTACATATGCTTACTCATTTGAGGGAAAAACTATTTTCGTGTTCACAGTGCAGTTATGCGTGTAATCGAAGGGCCTATTTAGGAAGACATATGCTTACTCACTCGGGGCATAAACGTTTATCTTGTTCACAATGCAGTTATAAGTGTAATCAGAAGTACCAATTAAAAATACATATTGCTACTCATTCGGGGGAAAAACTATTTTCGTGTTCACAGTGCAGTTATGCGTGTATTCGAAAGGACTATTTAGGAAGACATATTCTTACTCATTCGGGGGAAAAACTATTTTCTTGTTCACAGTGCAGTTATGCGTGTAATCGGAAGAGCTATTTAAAAACACATATACTTACTCATTCGAGGGAAAAACTATTGTCGTGTTCGCAGTGCAGTTATGCGTGTAATCGAAAGATCCATTTAAGTAGACATATTCTAACTCATTTGGGAGAAAAACTGTTTTCGTGTTCACAGTGCAGTTATGTGTGTAATCAAAAGAAGCAATTAAGAAAACATATGCTATCTCACCCGGCGGAATAATCTTTCCACGTGTTCCATCTACAGGAATTTCACACTCCTGGACAAATATCTTAGATACAGCCGTCGAAAAGACATCGATTTATAATAATTAACACCAAAATGCCCGTTTAATAATTAATGGAACACTTAACAAGGTGATTAGTCGTGTACACATCTGTCTAGTACACAAATAGCCAAAGCACATCTCACCTTTAATTACCATTAGATATATTTAATCACGACTTTCACTTATAATGAATTTATTTATTTGTTTACAAAATTAATAAAATTTAAAAATATGTGCAGCAGCACAAGTGGCATGGAATATAATTAAGAATTAGTAATGTATTTTGATTGAAACGCCGGGCGTGTAATAGTCCTTCTCAGGATTATTTATTTAAGTTGAAAAACATTCAATATATATTTATTTTATTTCAAATGTTGAACGATATGTTGTGACTCTGTACTATCATATGTACCTCTGATTCCGATGTAATTCTTGTGGTATATTCTCGACCCTTGTTTCAATGTATGGTTAATGTATTTAATTAGTTGCAAATACTTAATTATACTAACTGATAATAACATGATATGTAAGATAATAACGGTGAAATTTTACGGTCAAGAAATAGTTAATAATAAACTAAATAATAGTACAATTAAATAAACAGAATTATACATTAAAACATAGTAAACTAAAAAATAGTATATATTAAAACAAACTGGTAATGAAAGGAGTGTTTTTTCACTGAATATGTAAAGTGGAAATGGCAAGGAGGGGAGGGAAATAGGATTCAATACGCATAAACGCATGTATATACAATTTATGTTTATTTTTATTTATTTTTTAACGTCCTTGTGGGCTTAATAAATAAATTAAGTTGGTTTGATATATAAAAAATATCAGGAGCTACATAATATGTACATATTTAGCTTTAAAAAATAAGTAAGCAAAACAAACAATAAAATATCAAAATCAGATATGTCTTTGATTCATACTACTTTGTATATATGAATACAGTTTAAATACACCAAAATTAATCCAAGCCTTTGAATTCTTTGTGTGGGTGCATTCCTATAAAAATTTGTATATGATGAATTTACATGGAACAACGCAGGAGCGTGGTATACAATCAGGTTAGTTAAATTAAGGGCGTCCAGTACGCCATTAACTATTTTTAATGAAAATAATAAATCACTTTAAGTTCTTCTGCACCACAATTTAGTTTAATTAAAAGTGCTCATTAGAAAATCATAATTCGATTGTTCAACGGGGTATACACAGTTTGATGTTAATAAACCTTGAAAATTTATGCTGAACCCTTTCTAATTTTAATTTGTGCACTTTATTGAATGGAGACCAAATAGTTGAGTCGAATTCTAAATTGCCACGAACCACAGCTGTATAGAAAACTTTAAGTGAATTGACCAAGACATTTCATAGCTTTATTCGTGATATTAATAGTTATTAAAAAGTTGGTGTAAGCAATTTACGGTATTACATTGTGTCGTAGAGCGGGCCACATAACAATGTCTGCCAAAATTTGAGTAAAGTAGATTATTTGATCGTGTTGGGTGTGTGGGACAGTTTTTAGTTGTTTGTTCTAACAAATAGGGCGAATCGACTAAATTATTTTAAAATTTTCTATTTAAGAGGGAGGGGGATTTCATGGAACACTCACTTTCTGAATGTGATTTAATGTCTAAGCGGGCATGTGAATTTGATACATTGAAAAATTTATGTTGAACATTTTCAAGTCGGTCGCTGTAGGTGGAATAACCCTGATCCGAATTCGAGATGACTGCGCACAAATGAGGAATATAAAATGATAAGAGTATAAGGTGCAATAGATTGTATAATGTAGGTGAGTATAAGGTGCAATAGAATAGGAGTCCGTGATCTTTTCGTCGGCTCAGTGGTTGTAAATATTTTACCGTTGAATTATAGTTGATTTTTTAAATATTAATATTTTTTTCACAACAGTTTGATAAGTAAAACGATCAGAGATTTTAATTAGGACCTTCCTGCGCCCTTTTAAGTGCTCTCTTTATTTATTCTTAGATACAGGTGTATAACAATGTTACAAACAAATTAGAATTATAATCAGTTATCGAATGTAGATACTACATATTATGGACTTAGCTATACAAAGTAGCAATTACTACCTGATTCCTACAGCTGGCAGTTCATTGAACAATTAGAAACTGCCATATATTCTGTGCGAGTCTAAAATTCCTCCGAATTCTCGTAGAATGCGCGGACCTCAAAATTAATTAATTTTTAATATCAATACTGGAACATTTTGTACAATATTTTTCTGAACCATCCTTCATTTTAGCTGTTTTAATTCGAACGTTCTTATCGGGTAGACGTCCGGTGGCGGGACACGTGTTCTTTGATATTAGTGAACGCTGGCGTGTCGCCCACAACGCTGTGGCATGTCACATTTGACACTTGTGTTGTAGATTCGCCATCGCGGATCTATTACATCTTAAAGGTGTCTTTATTGCTCTGGTTTAAATAATTGTATATTTGATTTTCTTAATATCATTTATCGTCTTCTTTTAATATTAGTACACCTTCGACAACAATGAATCCTGGTCCTGGGGTTTCTATTAGTATAAAGAGTGTCCCATCTCACCACAATCTTGAAAAGTCGGATGGTATTCTGATGCTGTATGTTCTTGGTCGGTCTCCACAAAGTGATTAATATGCGGAGTGACAATTGAATTATGCATAATATTGTATTTCTCTATGCTTGGAATTTATATTTAAGATTTATTATCTGTGATTATTGTTGTCTATGGTGTTATCCGTCTGACGTGTACGTCATAGATATAATAGATAGGGAGTTCTGACGATAAAATACGACCATAGCAAATAGTAATGTCGGAAGGTTCGGTTCATTAGCGCACTCTATAGATCGTCATGAAACTAACAGCCTATTTGCCGTTTTTTTTAATGTTTCATTTCCCGAAAATTGCAAAAAAAAATATATGTATTGCAAAAATAATATTTTCGATAGAAAATAATAAATAAATTAAGACGGCACATTGTTTAGTGTATAATTTAATATATAAATCATTAATATTTTTTACTAACAAAATTATTTGTTGTAAATGTATAATATACACACTACGACATGGGAAAACTTTGTTCCAATTTTCAAAGCGAGCTCTTATTCAAGCTCGTAACCAATGTGTTTGTATTATCACATTTATGTTCTGTTTTATAATTTATATTTTGTATTCCGTTTTCAGTTTTCTATCTCCGCTATTTCTATTATTCGAAAATTAGTGGATTTGAAATAATAATATTTAAAAACAAGCTTACCATTTTTTTATGTAAAAGTCTTTGCATTGAAAATATTAAAATAATGTCTAATGATTGAAAATCATTATTTACATATTTAAAATAAACTTTCCGAAGGCACGCGTGTATATAAAGTATATACGTTCTTTTTAAATCTTTAATTTTATTTTCACTTAATTAATGATAGTGTGTATGTAAGAAATGAAAATAAGAAGAGCATTCTAACGTATATTCTATAGTGATATTTCTTTTTGAAGTTTTTAATTTCAAATATTAATAATATGTGTAATATAAAGGTTTTTATTAAATAAAAAATTCATTTTTCTCACCACGAGCTTAGTTGCCTTATTATATCAGATTTTTAAATTATTTTTTACTAACAAAACTATTTGTCTTAAATTTACCAAATACATATTATTTTCTGATTTAGCAATGGTACATTGTTGTGTATGGTACTCCTATGTAATAAATAATATTATTTTTTTACTATTAGCCTTGTGGCGTTATTATATTGAATTTGTTAAGTATTATTTACTAACACAAATATCTGTCTTAAATATATCATATACGTACTATGTATGGGAGAAATTTGTTCCAAATTCAGAAGCAATGTGTTTGTATTACCACATATTTATCCTGTTTTATATTTTGTGTTCTGTTAATAATGTTGTAATATGTTTGTATTCCATTGTCAGTTTTCTTTCACCAGAGCCAGTATTGGTGCACTCACCCAAACATATTGAATCATACCTATATTAATTATTGATACAAAGTGATCCAAAAATTAAGTCCACCTTAAAATTGTTCTTCATGTACACCTTTTATATGTTAATAAATCTTTCTACTTGTAATTTTAATCAATTGAACAATTGTTTGTAAACTATGCCCGTCTCGACACATAATTTCATTAGTGAGACGGGCACAGTCCAAACAAATTTTTATATGTATTATATAGTTACAAATAAATAAATAAATAAAATTGTTTGTATTCTCTAATTAGCAGATTTGACATAATAAGTATTTTAAAACCAGCTTCACATCTTCTATTGTTTTACCGAATTCTCATTTTTAACAATAGATATAATTTTATGTTTTTTTCTGCCGAAAATTGTAAAATAATTTCTGTTGATTGGAAATCATTAATTTCGATAGAAAAACTATTTTTCGTTTGTCTCGGCGTTGTCTCCATCTCTGCGACACGCTCTTCCCGGCGTTCCGCTTGTCGTGTCACATCCACTCCGTCCGTTAGCGCGCCGTTGGTGGCGCGCGTCGTAACTCTTTGTTTCATAATGATTATCCTTCCAATTTACGACTTGCGGTGGTATTCCGTGCCGTGTACACACACAGAATGAACATTAGTTGTACCTGCATATTTAACGTTATGAAGACACAATTATCAATTTACCTATTGTTTTCGACCCATCATTCCGACCTATTAGATAAAAAATAGGTAAAAATTATCATTACCGCAATTATAACATTACACAAACTTCAACATTACTCGTACACTTAACGCAAGTGAAAGAAAAGACAACGGCTAAATTCTACGTCAATTTAAAACATTTCTGAAATTACGCTGAACTTATTCAGTTCCCGAATCATGTTTATCTACTTTCGTTCTCATCTGAAATATTTACTATCGCACAAATTCCCCAAATATTTACGAGTGGTGGCCATCTGAGAAGCCTTCGACTCGACGAAGTTCAATGACCCATATTCACTAACATAGTAACCCACTTAGCTTGTCATAAACCTCCGGCGGTAATGACGTACTCATCGTTGACCGCAATTATCAGTACTTAAGGCTGAGGGTTTTTTCCATTGATACCCGTCCCCTTTGTTATTCGCCCGGCTTAACGAAAAGGTTTTTATGACGGCTCCTAGATAAGAGAAAGGTCTCTTTCACGATTTGTAATAGCGAGTAGTTAAACATACGACTAAAATTTCTGTAATATATTTACGTAATGTATTTAACATCCCGTGATGTCTATCATTTCTATTCTATACTGGGCGCCACGTTTTTTTTCTAAAAAAAAACGAAAAATTTAAATCTATTACGTTCCCGTGTTCTACCTGTCTCCTCATATAACCATGGTACCAATCAAATTATCTCAGGGTTCGGATTCGTTTGGATACACTCTCCAAATGTGCTAACATCGTGTGCTAGCACGGCCCCTTCACGTTTGGGCGCCATGTGATACAACCGGGGCCACGACTTGTGCGCCATGCGGTTCGAATCGGGGTTCGTCTAGGAGTCACGATTCATACCACGCTCCTGATCGCTCGTCAGAACGATCCTCCGCACTCTGATGGAATATTCGCTTCGCGAATCATCCATCGGGTATCACGCTGTCATTATTATTACCATGGTTATAGATAAGGAAACAGGTGAATATGAACACGCAAAGATGCACATTATACATTTATTAAACACATGTTTACATTAGCGGGCAGGTGGAAATACTTATAACTAACTTAATCTAAAACTTATTCTACCTCGGGTTGCTCGGCGACGTTCCTCCGGAATCCTGTTTCCGGCCGGCGTAGTGATGCCGCTGGCATCCGGCATGGGCGGCTGTCCGCTGTCTGCTCCGTAGGACTGCAAACCGGTCTGGGCGGCTGCTCCTGGGTGGGTTGCGATGAACCGTGGCTGCTTCCTCCGTCGACTTCGGTCCCACCTGTGTTTGCCTTAACGTCTCTTTGACGATTCCCTCCTCCGGACCTCGTTTCGTAGCTGCGTGCTTTCGACTTCCTTATGACTGGCCTTCGACTTCCTTTCTACAACTCCCTTCCGGACCTCATTTCCCTCGTCCTCCCGAACTTCACGTCTGACTCGCTGCTCTGGGTTTACGACTTCCTTCCGAACCTCGTTCCTCTCGTCCTCCTGGACCTTATGCCCGGCTCCGGGTTCACAACTGCCATTTTCCAGTTTAACTGTGCACTCTCAACTCTCCATCTTAACTGTCTACTGTCAACTCTTCAGTTCAACTCTCCACTGTCTACTGTCCTTCACAACTCCCCCCCTCCGACTCTCCACTCCCGGGTTCACAACTTCAACCACTCTCCCCGACTCTTCGATTTCAACTGCCTAGTTCAACTGTTTACTGTCAACTGCCTTTTAAAATGGCGTCCTGGCCCTTTTAAAGAGACTGTGGTGAGGGCGTATTTTTCGCTCGGGGTCGGTCCGTCCTCACAGGATTGACGACGCCTCATTGGTCCACCCGTTGACATCTCCGCTACACCCTCGCTTGTAGGCCTAATTTCGGCCCCGCCCACTTTCTTCGTAATTAATTATAGTCCTGCCTTATCACATAAAAATCCAATAATACACTGTTCATTCGAATTGTCCACAAACATATATAAACCATTACCAACTTATATCCTATACATTTTTCACATTAAGCTTACCAGAATTATCACTATCTCTAATTACCTCTAAGTACATAAATCAGTATAAAAACATTATTCCAGCTTTATTACATAGTTTCGTGAGTGGTTCTCGCATTACACACACTTATACCTATTACATAATTTTCTCACCTGCCCAGTTACAATTTATTACATTATTAGTTACATTTATTTAAATTTCTTATTTGTATTAGTCGACTTGATTATAGCTAGTAGATTCAAGAACGAACGGCGACTGAATATTGCGGAAGTGCTACTACACCGGCACACTTTGGTTAGATCGAATCGCGGTCGATCTGAGACTTGCTCACCCGGTTTGTCCATATTAAATAGATAATTGACGACGGAATAGCCCGATCTACGCACCACATGAGGTGCATGAATATGGAAGATCTGAATTCGCGTGCGCAGACTTATTCGCACGTGTCCTATTTTCTCTGCCTATCCCTACGGAGAAGAGACGCGATGGTCAGTCATCGCTCACGGTGGCCCTTCCGCACGTGGGTGCTGGCCCGCATGCAACAAAAGATGCTTTATCGCCCCGGAGTCAATTATCCTCGGGCAGAAAAACGAAAAAAAACGCACCCGCTTCTTAATGGTTCCCTTTTTTTTTGTGCAGTCATTGTTTTATTGTCGACCCCCTAATTTACTGACGGCATATTGTTCTTAGGCTGCTCCCGAGCGCGATACTTCTCGGAACGATTTCTCCTCGGACAAAAGGCAACCGATTGACTCCCTAACATATTGCGTCACACGTGTGTCATCCCTCGCAATTGCGGAAGAGATAAATACTCCCGATGAATGGCCTAGGAAACAAAGGAGAAAAGGTCCTCGTGTGACGTGGGTTCTCGCGAAATGCACTTCCGAGAAAACAACGTGTCTGCATATGGCAAATAATGATAGGTTGGTCCGAATCAAAATCGGCTCGCGACACAGATTACCGTTCAGGTATATCAATAGGACTTAAAAGGGCGCAGGAAGGTCTTAATTAAAATTTCTGCTCGTTTTACTTCTTATACTTATCAAACTGTTGTGAAAAAATACTGATATTTAAAAAATCAACTATAATTCAACGGTAAAATATTTACAACCACCGAGCCGTCGAGAAGATCACGGACTCCTTGTTAGAATGTCTAATCCATTCCAATCACTTTTTACACTTATCATTTTATGTTCCTCATTTGTGCGCAGTCATCTCGAATTCGGATCAGGGTTATTCCACCTACAGCGACCGACTTGAAAATGTTCAACATAAATTTTTCAGTGTATCAAATTCACATGCCCGCTTAGACATTAAATCACATTCATAAAGTAAGTGTTTTCATAAATTCCCCCCTCCCTCTTAAATAGAAAATTTTAAAATAATTTAGTCGATTCGCCTATTTGTTAGAACAAACAACTTAAAACTGTCCCACACACCCAACACGATCAAATAATCTACTTTACCCAAATTTTGGCAGAAATTGTTTTGTGACCCGCTCTACGACACAATATAATACTGTAAATTGCTTACACCAACTTTTTAATAACTATTAATATCACGAATAAAGCTATGAAATGTCTTGGTCAATTCACTTAAAGTATTCTATACGGCTGTGGTTCGTGGCAATTTAGAATTCGACTCAACTATTTGGTCTCCATTCAATAAAGTGCACAAATTAAAATTAGAAAGGGTTCAGCATAAATTTTCAAGGTTTATTAACATCAAACTGTGTATACCCCGTTGAACAATCGAATTATGATTTTCTAATGAGCACTTTTAATTAAACTAAATTGTCGTGCAGAAGAACTTTAAGTGATTTATTATTTTCATTAAAAATAGTTAATGGCGTACTGGACGCCCCTAATTTAACTGACCTGATTGTATACCACGCTTCTGCGTTGCTCCATGTAAATTCATCATATACAAATTTTTATAGGAATGCACCCACACAAAGACTTCACAGGCTTGGATTGATTTTGGTGTATTTTAACTGTATTCATATATACAAAGTAATATGAATCAAAGACACATCTGATTTTGATATTTTATTGTTTGTTTTGCTTACTAATTTTTTAAAGCTAAATATGTACATATTATGTAGCTCCTGATATTTTTTATATATCAAACCAACTTTATTTATTTATTAAGCCCACAAGGAAGTTAAAAAATAAATAAAAATAAACATAAATTGTATATACATGCGTGTATGCGTTTTGAATCCTATTTCTCTCCCCTCTTTGCCATTTCCACTTTACATATTCAGTGAAAAAACACTCCTTTCTGTATCAGTTTTTTTTTAATATACACTATTTTTTAGTTTACTATGTTTTAATGTATAAATCTGTTTATTTAATTGTACTATTATTTAGTTTATTATTAACTATTTCTTGACCGAAAAAATTTCACCGTTATTATCTTACATATCATGTTATTATCAGTTAGTATTATTAACTATTTGCAACTAATTAAATACATTAACCATACATTGTAACAAGGGTCGAGAGAATATACCACAAGAATCATATCGGAATCAGAGATACATATGATAGTACAGAGTCACAACAAATCGTTCAACATTTGAAATAAAAATAAATATTCATTGAATGTTTTTCAACCTAAATAAATAATCTTGAGAAGGACTTCTACACGCCCGACGTTTCGAGCAAAATACATTACTAATTCTTAAGTACCATTTGTCCTGAATCCTGCCTTCAACTGCGAGTAAACAAGAGCAGTCGAAGAAAAATATATATATTTTTTTAATCAATTTCTGTTCTATATATATTCCATGCCACTTGTGTTGCTGCACATATTTTTAAATTTAATTAATTTTGTAAACAAATAAATAAATTCATTATAAGTGAAAGTCGCGATTAAATATATCGAATGGTAACTAAAGGTGACATGTGCTTTGGCTATTTGTGAACTAGACGGATTTGTACACGACTAATCACCTTGTTAAGTGTTCCATTAATTATTATACAGGCATTTTGGTGTTTATTATTAACAATCGATGTCTTTTCGACGGCTGTATCTAAGATAATTGTCCAGGAGTGTGAAATTCCTGTAGATGGAACACGTGGAAAGATTATTCCCCCGGGTGAGAAAGCATGTGTATTCTTAATGTGGTCTTTAGATTACACGCATAGCTGCACTGTGCACACGAAAACCGTTTTTCACCCGAGTGAGTAAGCATATGTCGTTTTAAGTCAAACTTACGATAACTTGCATAACTGCACTCTAAACACGAAAATTGTTTATCTCCCGAATGAGTAAGCATATGACGTTTTAATTGGCGCTTCTGAGTACAAGCATAATTGCACTCTAAACAAGAAAAGTGTTTATCTCCCGAATGAGTAAGCATATGATGCTTTAATTGGCGCTTCTGATTACAAGCATAACTGCACTCTAAACACGAAAATTGTTTATCCCGCGAATGAGTAACAATATGATGTTTTAATTGGTACTTATGATTACAAGCATAACTGCACTGTGAACACGAAAATAGTTTTTCCCCCAAATGAGTAAGAATATGTAATCTTAATTTGTACTTCTGATTACACGCATAATTGCACTGTGAACACGAAAATAGTTTTTCCCCCGAATGAGTAAGTATATGATGTTTTAATTGGCGCTTCTGATTACAAGCATAACTGCACTCTAAACACGAAAATAGTTTATCGCCCGAATGAGTAAGCATATGCAATCTAAATTGGTGCTTATGATTAGAAGCATAAGGGCACTGTGAACACAAAAACAGTTTTTCCCCTGAATGAGTAAGCATATGTAATCTTAATTGGTCCTTCTTATTACACGCATAACTGCAATGTGAACACATAAATAGTTTTTCCCCCGAATGAGTAAGCATATGATGTTTTAATTGGTGCTTCTGATTACAAGCATAACTGCACTCTAAACACGAAAATTGTTTATCCCGCGAATGAGTAAGCATATGACGTTTTAATTGGTACTTAAGATTACAAGAATAACTGCACTGTGAACACGAAAACGGTTTTTCACCCGAGTGAGTAAGCATATGTCGTTTTAAGTCAATCTTTAGATAACACGCATAACTGCACTCTAAACACGAAAAATGTTTATCCTCCGAATGAGTAAGCATATGATGTTTTAATTGGCGCTTCTGATAACAAGCATAACTGCACTCTAAACAGGAAAATGGTTTATCTCCCGAATGAGTAAGCATATGATGTTTTAATTGGCGCTTCTGATTACAAGCATAACTGCACTCTAAACACGAAAATTGTTTATCCCCCGAATGAGTAAGCATATGATGTTTTAATTGGCGCTTCTGATTACAAGCATAAGTGCACTGTGAACACGAAAACAGTTTCACCCCCGAATGAGTAAGCATATGATGTTTTAATTGGCGCTTCTGATTACAAGCATAACTGCACTCTAAACACGAAAATTTTTTATCCCGCGAATGAGTAACAATATGATGTTTTAATTGGTACTTATGATTACAAGCATAACTGCACTGTGAACACGAAAATAGTTTTTCCCCCAAATGAGTAAGAATATGTAATCTTAATTGGTACTTCTGATTACACGCATAATTGCACTGTGAACACGAAAATAGTTTTTCCCCCGAATGAGTAAGCATATGTCTATTTAAATAGATTTTTCGATTACACGCATAACTGCACTGTGAACACGAAAACAGTTTTTCCCCCGAATGAGTAAGCATATGTAATCTTAATTTGTAATTCTTATTACACGCATAACTGCACTGTGAACACGTAAGTGGCTGTTCCCCCGAATGAGTAAGCATATGCAATTTTAATTGGTAATTCTGATTACAAGCATAAGTGCACTGTGAACACGAAAACAGTTTCACCCCCGAATGAGTAAGCATATGTCTACTTAAATGGATCTTTCGATTACACCCATAACTGCACTGTGAACACGTAAATAGTTTTTCCCCCGAATGAGTAAGCATATGTAATTTAAATTGGTACTTCTCATTACAAGCATAACTGCACTGTGAACACGAAAAATGTTTTTCTCCCAAATGAGTAAGCATATGTAATCTTAATTGGTACTTCTGATTACACGCATAACTGCATTGCGAACACGAAAATAGTTTTGCCCCCAAATGAGTAAGCATATGTAATCTTAATTGGTCATTCTTATTACACGCATAACTGCACTGTGAACACGTATGTGGCTGTTCCCCCGAATGAGTAAGCATATGCAATTTTAATTGGTACTTCTCATTACAAGCATAACTGCACTGTGAACACGAAAATAGTTTTTCCGCCGAATGAGTAAGCATGTCTTGCTTAAAGCCCCAGTTATTCGCAGTATGCGTAAGAATATGTTTTCTTAAATCGCATTTCTTATGACATGTATAGGTACACTGCGAACAGGAAAAAGGTTCATGTAAGCTGAAAGTTTGTTTACGACTTCTAGTTTTTGGTTTAATTTCTGGTTTTCTTCCATAGAGAGTCGGAACAGAATATCGCGGTCTCGAGTGATCTGCAAAAAAATAAATCATAAACATTATAAGGTAAAGTTATTACAAAGCATATTTTGTCCATTATCCCTGTTTGGTTTTAACGCATAAAATGACGTCACGTCTTATATACATTAAAATCCATCTATGGCGACGCTCCATTATCTGCGTACGTCGAACAAAGTGGGGGAGTATAGTGAAGAGGGCGGGACCTTACGAAAACCACGACTCCCAGCCGTGAGGGACCGAGGAGACGATGAGGAAGACAAAAATAATTTTAGAGCGATTAAGGCGACCCGTCAATCTATTTAGGACTGGTAAGAAGAACCCATAAGCACTTCCCACACCCCCGGTTCATTACAACTATACTCATTTTATGGAAATTGAAACACACCTGCGCGCAAGCCCTGCTGATGGCGATAGTGCAACACTACAGGTATCATAATATTGAATATTCTGCTACGTGGAAACGAAAAAGGTGGTCAAAGTACTTACAATGTCTTACTCCAAAAATTATTATAGGAGTAAAATTCTTACCGACTCGCTGGTCTATGCTCCTGGAGTACTCCAAGCACTCCTGCTTAATGTCGGGGAGCGAAATATCAACTTCAGTGTAGGGCGCACAACCGCCCTCCCCTTCATCGCCGCTATGGGCTGGAGACACTGGCTGAGGCTTCACGGCAGGATCGTCTGAATAACAACAATAGTAAACCATTATCAAATTAAGGGAAACACCTGTATATGAAAATAGGACTACCTCGTAGTCTCCAGGTACAAAGCTCGAACCCTCGACAACTGTATCACTAGACCAAAGGACCGACAAGCATGTACACATTGGCACATTGTAAAATTAGAACAAGACTAAAAAAAAATGTCTGAGTGCAGAATGTGGGGATAGAGCACTTCAGTGAATTGAGAATGGTAACCCTCAGTGATGTGCTGTCCTAATCGTACGCGTACCAAGGACTGCAAAACAAAGTAAAGTCTCTATTCTTCAGGACCTCCGTGACCACCGGGATCCGCGGCAAGGCGGACAGACCGAGACAATACGCGAGCCTCGCTTCACAGGGCACGGTGGAGGCGGTTCACCCAGTAGTAACACGTTGCTCGATCATGAACATCGCGGTGCTCTGGTCCAACTGAGAGTGAGAGTCTACAACAATTGTATACGAACCGGTATCAGAAATGTCTCGCTTGACATCAGGAAACTTCAGACGTTCAATGCTAACATAGGGGAGTGTGACAGTTACACCCGGACACAGCGCGGCAATTCTTTTTCGGGCATCGTGACTTTCAATAACAGAAGACTCTGGTTCAGACTTGATGGCGGAAACATCTAGTTCAGCTAGATCCATGGTTCTGCTGCAGTGGTCGTGCGAAGACAACGGTTTTCTTTCTGAAAAAAGACTGAAAGTTCACTAGAGAAATTTTAGGAGAACATATGCAATATTTTAAGATCTATTTTATCAAACTTGACAATATTGTCATGGCTAGACTACTACACAGCGCAGAACACTGACTGCATTTTGATGTGATACATACGATGACACAGCTGGTATATTATATCAACAAACTCAGACAAACGAAATAAATCTTTATTTTAAATGGATAACGTTGATTTATTAACCGTTTAATGAATTTAAAAACATCAACCGGTTTCGAAAAATATCATTTTCTTCTTCAGAATGTCAATAACTAATTAAAAACATACGTTATATGTAATTGTTTCTTTAACAGAGTCGATAAAAAAAAACAATTTAGTACCAACTTAAATTGTTACTATATTATACAAAAATTACTAGAATAATGTTTAGGAAAAAATTTTAGAAAGAGTCTTGTTGTTAAATTTAGTTGGTTGTTTATAATTTTTGATTAGTTTTACACGCTCTATTTATCTCCATCGATTCCAAATTATTTCAATTATGGCCAACACAGTTTACATGCAAAATAGACAATACCAATTTTTTTATCAAAACCATGACCATTTTCTATCAAATGATGAGAAAATTCTGAAAACACACTAATATTCAAATATTTACAATGTATTTTACTCTTATATTAAAATTTCGACCGTTTTACCAATCTAAAATGCAGCGCAATGCTTACAACTGAGTTTATAGACACCAGAATTGTTAAATTTATCAACTCTGTCTTTAGAATTGATGAGTAAATTTCCTATACTATTATTTGTATAAAATGCCGGTCGAATGTTTCGCGGTTGGATTTAGATATATGAATAAAATCCCACGCTAATAATTATTATTTATATAATAATTGACTAATATAGGTATAGTTGATTTTGCCAATTCTAAAAACAGAAACGAATCTCGTTACGAAAGTGACGTCACAATGCAGCGTTGCCTTTCAGCCGATGTCTGACCTACACGATGACGCAGATAATTGTATGGATCTGTGGTAGTCATGGTAAACCGTTACGTGCCACTGATGGGTAACTAAGAATTAACTAACATTTTAAAATTTGAAACAAACACATCATTAAGGTTTAAAAATAACTTTAAAATCCCTAAAAGTAACACCAAACACTATCAGCTAAATTTTATATATTTAGATATATAATTCCAATAGCCTCCCTATACAAATTAAAGAAATAGGGATATAAAAGAGTTTAAAAAGAAATTTAATGAACACTTCAGAAGCACACAAATGGACAATGAATATGATATCTAAGGTATTATATACAATTGTTGCAGTGTAACTCCCTCTTTTTTGGAGAGGTAAGCGAAAGAAAAACCATGTAATTTTAAAATTGTAAAATAAATTAAATTTTAAAAATAGTTGGATGTTTACTTTTTAGTGTACCAGTCATTGATTAAAAAATTAGGTTAACAATTATCAATCATAGTTACAATCGAATTCAATCACAGTCACAATCACGGTTAAAATAATAGTTCAAATAACGATTTTACCATCATTAAACTGTGAGTGTTTTGTGTGCAAGTGGCGAACATCGGGCCTTAAGGGTAACTGTAATTAACGCTACTACAAGCAAAAATTGGTAAATTCTCAGAATTTTGCAAAAGGAATGTTATTCGACAGAATTGAGAGCACTCATTTATAAAACATCGATAATTGAGAGCTAATAATCTAATTCCATTATCAAGCGAGGACACTCAGATCAACTGCTAAACCTAGATAACCTAGAATGCACAGTATTCGCCAAACAGTTAGGTAAAATGTTCCGGCCGAGCTGCTGCGTCTGAACATCAAACAACCCGGGTGCTAAAATAATGGTTTTGTCAAACATTTTAGTGCTCTGTACAGAATTTAAAAAACTTAACGATCGACTTACCGCTGCACGACGCGACGAGATGAACAGCGAGAAGCTAGCAGGGGGTGCGAACTACCGTACAAACAAATGTCACACTATGTTAAGCATTACAATGTTGGTGTCCATGAACAGTCAGGTTGCTATTTTAAACCATAGACACTAAATATTTTCATTCTTTATGATCATAGATAAGAAAATACATAATGTCGCTTACAATGTAGAAATTCAGTAGCTAAACAACTGTAGCTTATGCAGAAATAATACAAATTATTACTAATTTTCATCATGGATAGTAATCAGTTTATTAACCCCAGCATACCGTGCTAGAAAATTTGCTCACGCAGCCATAATGTCAACTCGTGTTATCGTAAAAAATTTTTCAATTTGTAAGCATTTTAAATGTGAAAAAAATGGTTTTACTCATTTTAATGGCTGTAAAACGGTTACCCTTTTTTAACTCGAAATATTGAGTATTTAAAGTCAAATATTGACAAACATGATAATACAACGGAGAATTCACCATACGCAATCTAACAATGTTGGTATCAGGTCCGGCGGCAAGTATCGATCTGTACCAGCAAGGCGCGGGGCGAGGAAATACGATTCATTTATACAACTATCTCGTAAATACTGCTTCGATACATTCCCACACAAAAGACTTTGGTTGCGTTGAACAAACAAATTAGTCTATCAGTAGAAACATTCCAGTTTATTAGTATAATATTAACATTGGCACAACAATAATGCGATCCCTTCTCAGCTTCACGCGCTCTAGATACGTTTAACAAATATTTGTTTATATAATATTATTACATGGCGCCGAGCCGTTCGGTCGTGTTCTGTATTGCTCCCGCTTAGATTTCATATAACTTGTGCAACTTTGCTCCGATCTTAATTTTTTTTAGAAATACCTGTTCGAGAGTGTTTTTCGCGTCTTTCCAAGTAATTCAGAAAAATATTATACAAAATGTTCCAGTATTGATATTAAAGATTAATTAATTTTGAGGTCCGCACATTCTACGAGAATTCGGAGGAATTTTAGACTTGCACAGAATATGTGGCAGGGACACAAAATAGTTTATACTTCAATGAACTGCCAGCAAATCTGTAGGAATCAGGTAGTAATTGCTACTTTTTATAGCTATGTCCATAATATGTAGTATCTACATTCGATAACTGATTATAATTCGAATTTGTTTGTAATAATATTATATACCTGTATCTAAGAATAAATAAAGATAGCACTTAAAAGGGCGCAGGAAGGTCTTAATTAAAATCTCTGCTCGTTTTACTTATCAAACTGTTGTGAAAAAAATACTAATAATCACTTAATATCACGAATAAAGCTATGAAATGTCTTGGTCTTGTGTTAAGAACGGTGAAAGATATCAATTCACTTTAAGTTTTCTATACGGCTGTGGTTCGTGACAATTTAGAATTCGACTCAACTATTTGGTCTTCATTCAATAAAATGCACAAATTAAAATTAGAAAGGGTTCAGCATAAATTTTCAAGGTTTATTAACTTCAAACTGTGTACACCCCGTTGAACAATCGAATTATGATTCTCTAATGAGCACTTTTAATTAAACTAAATTGTCGTGCAGAAGAACTTCAAGTGATTTATTATTTTCATTTAAAATAGTTAATGGCGTATTGGACACCACTAATTTAACTGACCTGATTGTATACCACGCTCCTGCGTTGTTCAATGTAAATTCATCATATACAAATTTTTATACGAATGCACCCGCACAAAGACTTCACAGGCTTGGATTGATTTTGGTGTATTTAAATTGTATTATATATATATATACAAAGTAATATGAATCAAAGACACATCTGATTTTGATTTTTTATTGTTTGTTTTGCTTACTAAATTTTTAAAAGCTAAATATGTAAAGGGTTTTTCATTAAGGGCGCTCAAACTTTTTTTTAAATAAAACAAAAACGAATGAATATATCTAAAAAAAATGTATAATGTTTTGAAGTACATTTAGTGGCAATTATGTATGAAATTCAATTTCCCTCGCATGACCACCGCGGGCACGTTTGCAGAAGTCCAATCGTTGAATCCAATTTTCCACCACTTTTTCACATAATTCGGCCCGAATCGCACCAATTTCGCGTTCAATATTTTCTCTTAGCTCTTGTAACGTCGCCGGCTTGTTGGTACAGACCAAAGATTTAACATAGCCCCAAAGAAAATAGTCCAATGGTGTTAAATCGCATGATCTAGGCGGCCATTGAACTGGTCCATTTCGCGAAATAACACGCCCACCAAATTTGGTTTTCAATAAGTCAATTGTTGCGTGTGCCGTGTGACTGGTAGCGCCGTCTTGTTGAAACCACATATTGGCCAAGTCCATACCTTGCAATTGAGGCCAAAAATAATCAGTTATCATGGAGCGATAGCGATTACCATTCACAGTAATATGACGATTAGCATCATCAACAAAAAAATATGGTCCAATGACACCTCCGGCATGTAATCCACACCAAACAGTGATTTTTCCGGGATGCAATTGTGTTTCGTGAAGCACGTGTGGATTGGTGCCTGCCCAATAACGCATATTTTGCTTGTTTACATATCCATTGAGCCAAAAATGAGCTTCGTCGCTAAAGATGATTTTTCAATGGAATTCAGCATCATTTTCAAATTGTTGTGCAGCCCAATTGAGGAATTGGCGACGCTTTAAATGGTCAAGCGGCTTTAGTTCTTGTGTCAACTGGATCTTGTATGGATGTAGGCCAAGATCTTTTCGCAAAATTCGCCACAATGACGTCACAGAAATGCCCAATTGTTGAGAACGTCGTGTTAGTGACTCATTTGGGTCATCAAGAACAGATGCTCTAGCGGCGGCAATATTTTCCTCACTTCGTACATTTCTTTGTCTCACTGGCACTGGAACATTGTGTAGCGACAATGTGCTTTCAAATTTTTGCACCAAACGTTGAATTGTTGATGTGGCAGGCAAATGATGACGACGATAAAATGGTCGTAATGCTCTTAAAGTTGCGGTGAGCGAACGCGAATTTTGGTAGTAGATTTGAATAATTTGCAAGCGTTGCTCCGGTGTGTACTGCTCCATGATGATTTGCCAAATAAGTACGAGTGTTAACCTCAAAAAAAATTGAAGAAATATGGCGTAGTTTCTTGTCCCTGTTGAAAAAAATTTTGAGCGTCCCTATTGAAAATCCCATTATATATTATGTAGCTCCTCATATTTTTATGTATCAAACAAACTTTATTTATTTATTAAGCCTGCATGTTTTGCATCCCATTTCTCTCCCCTCCTTTCCAATTACACTTTTCATATTCAGTGTAAAAACACTCCTTTCATTATCAGTTTTTTTAAATATACACTATTTTTTAGTTTATTATGTTTTAATGTATAAATCTGTTTATTTAATTATACTATTATTTAGTTTATTATTTACTATTTCTTGACTGAAAAAATTTCACCGTTATTATCTTACATATCATGTTATTATCAGTATTATTAACTATTTGCAACTAATTAAATACATTAACCATACATTGTAACAAGGGTCGAGAGAATATACCACAAGAATCATATCGGAATCAGAGGTACATATGATAGTACAGAGTCACAACATATCGTTTAACATTTGAAATAAACATAAATATTTATTAAGTGGTTTTCAACCTAAATAAATAATCCTGAGAAGGACTTTTACACGCCCGACGTAAAACACATTACAAATTCTTAAGAACCATTTATCCCGAATCCTGCCATCAACTGCGAGTAAACTAGAGCAGTCGAAGGAAAATATATATTTTTTTAAATCCATTTCTGTTCTATATATGTTTCATGCCACTTGTGTTGCTGCATATATTTTTAGATTTTATTAATTTTGTAAACAAATAAATAAATTCATTATAAGTTAAAGACGCGAATAATTATATCTAATAATAACTAAAGGTGACATGTGCTTTGGCTATTTGTGTACTAGACGGATTTGTACACGACTAATTGTATACCTTGTTAAGTGTTCCATTAATTATTATACGGGCATTTTGGTGTTTATTATTAACAATCGATGTCTTTTCGACGGCTGTATCTAATATAATTGTCCAGGAGTGTGAAATTCCTGTAGATGGAACAAGCGGAGAGATTATTCCGCCGGGTGAGAAAGCATATGTTTTTTTAATTGGTTCTTTCGATTACACGCATAACTGCACTGTGAACAGGAAAATAGTTTTTCCCCCGAATGAGTAAGCATATGTATTTTTAAGTGGTACTTCTTATTACACGCGTAGCTGCACTGTGAACACGAAAACAGTTTTTCTCGCGAGTGAGTAAGCATATGTTGTTTTAAGTCGTACTTTCGATAACACGCATAACTGCACTCTAAACACGAAAATGGTTTATCCCCCGAATGAGTAAGCATATGTTGTTTTAATTGGCACTTATGATTACAAGCATAACTGCACTGTGAACACGAAAAGAGTTTTTCCCCGAAATGAGTTAGAATATGTATTCTTAATAGGTAGTTTTGATTACACGCATAACTGCACTGTGAACACGAAAACAGTTTTTTTCCCGAATGAGTAAGCATATGTTGTTTTAAGGCGGACTTTCGATAACACGCATAACTGCACTCTAAACATGAAAATTGTTTATCACCCGAATGAATAAGCATATGTAATTTTAATTGGTTCTTTTTATTACATGCATAACTGCACTGTGAACACGAAAATAGTTTTACCCCCGAATGAGTAAGCATATGTCTTCCTAAAAGATACTTTCGATTACACGCATAACTGCACTGTGAACATGTAAGAAGTTTTTCCCCCGAATGAGTAAGCATATGTAATCTTAATTTGTACTTCTGATTACACGCATAATTGCACTGTGAACACGAAAGTAGTTTTTCCCCCGAATGAGTAAGCGTATGTAATCTTAATTGGAACTTCTGATTACACGCATAACTGCACTGTGGACACGAAAATAGTTTTTCCCCCGAATGAGTAAGCATATGTATTTTTAATTGGTACTTCTGATTGCACACATAACTGCACTGTGAACACGAAAATAGTTTTTCCCCCGAGTGAGTAAGCATATGTATTCTTAATCGGTACTTCTGATTACAGGCATAACTGCACTGTGAACACGAAAATAGTTTTTCCCCCGAATGAGTAAGCATATGTAATCTTAAATGGTACTTCTGATTACACGCATACCTGCACTGTGAACACGAAAATAGTTTTTCCGCCGAATGAGTAAGTATATGTCTACTTAAATGGATCTTTCGATTACACGCATAACTGCACTGTGAACACGAAAATAGTTTATCCCCCGAGTGAGTAAGCATATGTCTACTTAAATGGATCTTTCGATTACACGCATAACTGCACTGTGAACACGAAATTAGTTTTTCCCCCGAATGAGTAAGTATATGTAATCTTAATTGGTACTTCTTATTACACGCATAGCTGCACTGTGAACACGAAAATAGTTTTTCTCGCGAGTGAGTAAGCATATGTAGTTTTAAGTCGAACTTTCGATAACACGCATAAGTGCACTCTAAACACGAAAATGGTTTTTCCCCCGATTGAGTATCTTGCTTAAAGCCATAGTTATTCGCAGTATGCGTAAGAATATGTTTTCTTAAACCGCTTTTCTCATCACATGTATAGGTACACTGCGAACAGGAAAAGGGTTCAGCTAAGGTGAACGTTTTTTTACGACTTCTAGTTGTTTTTGATTTAAATTCTGGTTTTCTTCCATATAGAGTCGGAACAGAATATCGCGGTCTCGAGAGATCTGCAAAAAAAAAATCATAAACATTATTAAGTATTTTTTGTCTATTATCCCTGTTTGGTTTTAACGCAAAAAATGACGTCACGTCTTATAAACAATAAAATCCATCTATGGCGACACTCCATGATCTGAGTACGTTTAGCAAAGTGGGGGAGTATAGTAATGAAGGCGGGACCTCACCAAAACCACGACTCCCAGCCATTAGGGATCGAGGAGATGATGAGGATGACAAAAATAATAATAAATAAATATACACTTCCCACACCCCCGGTTCGTTAAAACTATACTCATTGTATGGAAACGGAAACACACCTGCGCGCAAGCCCTGCTGATGGCGATAGTGCAACACTACAGGTATCATAATATTGAATATTCTGCTACGTGGAAAAGAAAAAGGCGGTCAAAGTACTTACAATGTCTTACTCCAAAAATTACAATAGGAGCAAAATTATTACCGGCTCGATGGTCTATGCTCCTGGAGTACTCCAAGCACTCCTGCTTAATGTCGGGGAGCGAAATATCAACTTCAGTGTAGGGCGCACAACCGTCTTCCTCTTCATCGCCGCTCTGGGCTGGTGACACTGGCTGAGGCTTCACAGCAGGATCGTCTGAATAACAACAATAGTAAACCATTATCAAATTAAGGGAATCACCTGTATATGAAATTAGGACTACCTTGTAGTCTCCAGGTACAAAACTCGAACCCTCGACAACTGTATCACTAGACCAAAGGACCGACAAGCATGTTCTCTGCTTGCAAAAGTGTACACATTGGCACATTGTAAAATTAGAACAAGACTAAAAATAAATGTGGGGATAGAGCACTTCAGTGAATTGAGAATGATAACCTCAGTGACGTGCTGTCCTAATCGTACGCGTACCATGGACTGCAAAACAAAGTAATGTCTCTATTCTTCAGGATCTCCGTGACCACTGGGATCCGCGGCAAGGCGGACAGACCGAGACAATACGGGAGCCTCGTTTCACAGGGCACAGTGGAGGCGGTTCACCTAGTAGTAGCACGTTGCTCGATCATGAACATCGCAGTGCTCTGGTCCAACTGAGAGTAAGAGTCAACAAAAGTTGTATACGAACCGGTTTTAGAAATGTCTCGCTTGATATCAGGAAACTTCAGTCGTTCAATCCTAACATAGGGGAGTGTGACAGATACACCCGGACACAGCGCGGCAATTCTTTTTCGGGCATCGTGACTCTCAATAACAGAGGACTCTGGTTCAGACTTGATGGCGGAAACATCTAGGTCAGCTAGATCCATGGTTCTGCTGCAGTGGTCGTGCGAAGACCACGGTTTTCTTTCTGAAAAAAGACTGAAAGTTCACGACTAGAGAAATGTCAGGAGAACATATACAATATTTTATCAAACTTGAGAATATTGTCATGGCTAGACTACTACACAGCGCAGAACACTGACTGCATTTTGATGTGATACATACGATGACACAGCTGGTATATTATATCAACAAACTCTGACAAACGAAATAAATCTTTATTTTAAATGGATAACGTTGATTTATTAAGCACTTAATGAATTTAAAAACATCAACCGGTTTAGAAAAATATCATTTTCTTTTTTAGAATGTCAACAACTAATTAAAAATATACGTTATATGTAATTGTTTCTTTAACAGAGTCGATAAAAAAAAACAATTTAGTACCAACTTAAATTGTTACTTTATTATACAAAAATTACTAGAATTAAGGAAAAAATTTTAAAATGAGTCTTGTTGTTAAATTTAGTTGGTTGTTTATAATTTTTAATAAGTTTTACACGCTTTATTTATCTCCGACTTCTTCCAAATTATTTCATTTATGACCAACACCGTTTACATGCAAAATAGACAATCCCAATTTTTTATCCAAACCATGACCATTTTCTATCAACTGATGAGAAAATTCTGAAAACACACTATTAACTAAAACAGTTCAAAAACAAAAAATTGTAAAATAAACAATATTATTACTATCATTGATTAAAAAATTAGGTTAACAATTATCGATCATAGTTACAGTCGAATACAATCACAGTCACAATCACGGTTAAAATAATAGTTCAAATAACGATTTTACCATCATTAAACTGTGAGTGTTTTGTGTGCAAATGGCAAACATCGGGCCTTAAGGGTAACTGTAATTAACGCTACTACAAGCAAATATTGGTAAATTCTCCGAATTTTGCAAAAGGAATATTATTCGACAGAATTGAGAGCACTCATTTAAAAAACATTGCTAATTGAGAGCTAATAATCTAATTATTATTATCAAGCGAGGACACTCAGATCAACAGCTAAACCTAGATTGCACAGTATTCGCCTAAAAGTTGGGTAAAATGTTCCGGCCGAGCTGCCGCGTCTGTACATCAAACAACCCGGGTGCTAAAATAATGGTTTTGTCAAACATTTTAGTGCTCTGTACAGAATTTAAAAAACTCAACGATCGACTTACCGCTGCACGACGCGACAAGATGAACAGCGAGAAGCTAGTGCTCGTTTACGTCAGATGGTCTCCAACACAGACAACGATGGTCATAGACTAGACGTCAAATGTATAAACTAATCCATAAACAAGGAAATATAATATTAAATCAAATAAACTTGTAACGGTCGCAGCTCACATGTGACGTTCTCGTATTATGATTTGTTTTCGGCGCGAATTTTAAATTGTTTAGATTTATTCAAATATTGCTGTGCGGGCCGCGCGCCTGGTAATGCAAGCCCCTCTTCGCCTCGCTCTTAACATGCATCCACAGCGGACGACGAGTCAGTACCCCCTCCATCGCCCATTTGGTTGGGGCGGGTTTTTGCCAAACCGAAGCTACTCTTTTTTGTTCTACCCCTGTCGAACGCACCGGACCTGCTCCGGGGCTCCGCTGGCCTTGCGGCCGGCCTCCGGGCAATTCCATACCGACCGCCATTTTGCCTTGAGATGAAGCCGCCAGGACGCTGCGATGTGCCTCCTGGAAGGCATCCGTGGACACCGCCTTGGACGCGAGGCAATCGGCAGATATTTCCGCTACTCATGCTAGAGAGCCGAAGGCCACCCACCACGAGACGACCGGACGCGGCCACGCACACCACATGGCGAACGAAGCTGCAAATCCCGCGTCTGTGAACTTGACTGAGGGCGGGCTCCAGATGGCGCTTGTCACACGCGCCCGCGGCGGTCCACACTTGGCCATGCAATTGACCACTAAATTGAAGACAAACAAAAGTAAGTGGGAAAAACAATTAAACGCCCCCGTTTAATTAAGGTTAGATATAAGTAGCAATAAGAATTTTCCTTTTTTCATATTTCTTTGTGTTGTAAATAAATGTGTGAATTTGTATATAAAAAGACACGTTAATTTAATTTACCCTCCCGCCATCTTCTCGTGACCACTACAAATGTTGATTGCGTAACGACGTACAACGTCGCTTTCACATCAAACTAAATAACTATTTATAATTTTTATATATCGTCATCCATCTTCATCGCTTTAATAAAGTATCTATTTTTTTCTTCTTCTTTTAAATAGGTAATCTACCCTTGAAGAGTGATTTGTAATCTTCTATTATTTATGAACATAAAAATTCGTATCCTTAGAATACATACGTTTCATAAACATTTTACCTTTGTTCATTTGATATTTATTCTTCACAAACCCGTATTCCGTTGGTGATGTTACATATTTTTAATTAAAAATTGATCGTGCTTCGAAGACGATAAAGTGCTGTGTACCCCGTTATTTAAGTGTAAAAGTAATATAGCACAGGTTTCCTAGATATAGCATTGGCTTCAGTAACCAGTATAGCACTGGCTTCAGTAAAATCCTACATCCAACAGGTTATTTAAATATTTGTTCATTTCATATTCATTCGGAGATGTTCTATTTTCACATTTTGCTTAGTACAAAAACAATATTTTCTGAACACGTATTTTTGAATTATCAGTGATTTAATAATAATTGTGATCTAAGGAGAGTTTTAATAAATTGTACATTATACTGTATTTGTAATAAAATGGTAAATTTTGCCAGCATTTTATTATATATTACAGATTCTGAAACATAGGCTGCAGTTTAAATATTTAATCCAAAATATATCGATTGTTAATAATAAACCACCAAAATCCCTCTATAATAATTAAAGAACTACTTGGTTAAAGAGATCCAGATTTGAATCCCGGTGGCACAACAATATTTTACGATCAAATTGATTTCATATGTATATCTTTCTAATTAATATATTTAATTCATATTTAAAATATCACAGAGCGTATGTTCTGAATAATTACAACTTCACAGTAAGAATGAGTTCTCCTAATAAAAAATCATCATATATTTTAAACGAAATTCTCGTTTTAATGGCGAATTTGTGATTTTTCAGATGTCACCGTCATCCGTCTGTACCATTCGCGCATATGTGTGAATACTCGTGAATGTCTCGGATAGGTGGAAATAGTAGAAATAAAAAACGATAGTTAAACAAGTGACGTGCGCTATATTTACAGTAATGCCAGACACAATAATGCGAACGAACAGCTCAAACCATATGTCTCCACTTAATATTCTTCCGAACAACCTCGCCGCTGATCAGACCGACTCCGAGACATGTGACAGGTTTTCGGTTACTCGAATAGTTACACAATCAGTTGGGTTGTGGCGACGGCCGTCCGGACCAAAGTTCCATTATCTTTGAATGTTGTCAGTCACGCCATCTTGCAAGGCTCCCAAACGGCAATCTCTCCACAGGTTCAACTATATTCTCCAGATTACCGCGTGAAAACATGCCTTGTTAAGATTCTTTTCCATTCGCTGGGCTTGGAAGAGAGGGTCGGAATCTTCATCTGATTCGTCTTATCTCTGGATAGTTATTTTTCTACGATCTGTCTTTTGCTAGTTTGTAAGACAGAGCGCAAAGTGGCTACGTAGCCTCAAACACTAGCTACATGTGTATATGTTAATCAAATAATACATCTTGAAAAATGTAACACTAATATTTACGTGCTAAAATTAAGTAGGGGTCAAGGCAAATTCTATCTGGTACGTTAGAATATTACATCTTATCGTATATTAGAACCGCATCTTTGTCAATACGATGTTCGCCAATATGACGTGCTGAATATCATTTAGAAATTATCTGAAAGAGTCTGCACTCGTCGTGTTCATAATTTGGCGAATACATTTTTGTCTGCGCTTTTCTCTTTGTGTTCTTCTCTCAATTACATTTTTTAAAAACGCATTCTATACAAGGAAGTGTCCTGTCCAAGGGACTATTCAACTGTACCACAAGGTCCACCTCGAATATTTCCAACCAATTTCTTTCATTTCTATCAAATTTATTTTTCTTGTACTATATCTATTCAAAGAACATTAGCTATCATCAAATTGTTTATTGCGGCCGGGAAAAGCTCTAGACTGGCTAAACCATTGCCTCGGGTTCTTCAGCAATAATGTTCTCCTTTATCCAGGGATCTTACTTTCAACAACCATTCCCTGCATCATTCCTACTTCTTTGTCTATTTTATTCGCCGTATTAGGGACTATATTTACTGTTACACGCGCCAATAGAATTACTATAAACAATGGATGTATTTTTATATATTTGTATTATTAAACATGTGTAAGCATATGCCTTTTTAAGTGTCCCTTTTGATTGCACGTATATGAGCAGCGTGTACATGAAAACGGTTTCTCTCCACTATGCGTCAACATATGCCTCCTCAATGACTGATTACAAGTGTACGAACAGAGCGTGCACGCAAACATCTTCTGTTTAGTATGAGTTAACATGTGTCTCCTTAACGATTCGTTTATACTGCATTTAAAACTGCACTCTGTACACGAAAACGGTTTCTCTTCACTGTGGGTGCGCAAATGTCTCGTCAAAGATTGATTAGATGTGTAAGGACAGTGTGGACACGCGAACATTTTATTCGCACTGTGGATAAGCATATGTCGTCGCAACGATCCATTAAGGTTACATTTAAAAGTGCAATGTGGACATGAAAACTGTTTCTCTGTACTGTGAGTGAGCATGTGTCTGCTCAAAGAATGATTAGTGGTGTAAGGACAGAGTGAACATGAAAACATTTTTTTGCCGCTGTGCATGAGCGTATGGCTTTTTAAGGATTCTTTTCGATTGCATTTGAAAGTGCACTGTGGACAGGAGAACAGTTTCTCTTCGCTGTGGGTAAGCATATGTCTGCTTAGGTCTGCTTTCCGATTACACGAATACACGCAGTGAATGCAAGAGAATGGTTTTTCTTCAGAGAATGAATTTTCCATGGCATATCCATAGTGTGGCGAATCTTGTGTATTAGCGATAATTTCTGAAAAAAAATATTATATTATGACTCTGTACTCTATATAGTAAAACATCCTTCGACCTAACTATACTAAATTCTGGATAAATTGTGACTCGGAGAATGCACAATTCAGATGGTCATGTAAAAAGTCACAACAGTTGACGAACTTACATGAGAAGATGTGTGTGTGTGTGTGTGTATATAGTATTGCAGCTGAATTTTTCTTTCAAAATGTAATAAATTTACATATTTACACACATTTAAATACATTGCCCAACTAGGCAAGCCTGTTTAAGAGCAAATTTATAAAATTTTGTATACAGGGTTTAACTGCCAAGAAATTTATACATCAGACCATCGCCAAGATTAGCATCATTCAATCAACTTCGGATCCGAGTGGCTTACCGCCCTTATTGTGATCAACTGTATTGGAATGTATATGTCTTTATGGCACATTATGCCTGGTTGAAGAAGTTCTTTTATAAGATCCTTTATTTTGTATTATACAAAGCTCTTTTATTAATTATTAGCATTGATTCCCAGTTCGAATTACACAACACTATAAATTTATCTAGGACTCTATTTCCAGCCGAACCCACACGTATCATGGAACCGTTGTTCCTGCGTCCTATTCGCAGGAACCAGACCACTACCAGTCCCCACGTCAGAGCGTTCTACAGATATATTTGACTAGGATAACACGACAACTAACTGCCGAGACTACACAGACTTGGCAATGAGTGCAGTTCTCTGTTATTCTATGTGTGTGAGTGATTCTGAAATATTGATTTCTTTGTGGTAACTTTCGTTAATGCAATATTTTGTTTTCTGTTTAAAAAATATTTATTTTGTGTAAATCTCAATATGTTCTAAATATTTTTACTAACATTACTTTCAAATATTTTTATTCTGATTTTCTTTTCTTCGTATATTTTTGTAAAATTTAAAAAAATTCTAAGTTTGCGCTTTAAAAAATCTGCGCAGAAGCACATATGGGGAAGGGATGTCGCCTAATCCAGTGTGTCACCAATCAGCTCTCATTTTAATTAGTCATCCCTTGTCCTCCAAGGAATTTGTGTGCTCTGAACGTTTCCGATTGCTTCTTAGTGCAGGTACACTCGACCTAATCGAGAGTTACGGAATTTTTAATATTTACAAAATGTTTTCATCATCTTCTTTTGGACGCGGACGAGCACTACGAAAGTAAGCGTATACAAGTTCATGCGGTTAGTGATTTGAAAAAAGTCCAAAGACGAGTAATATTATAATCTAGTGTCATTTTTATAATATTATCGGGGTCAATTGTAAATGATTTAATTTAAATTTAAAAAAAATATTGTGATATTATCGATATGTTTCGGTTAAATTTAACAAATTTAATTTTTATTGTTATATACATTATACTTCATTATTTATAAAATGTTAACATCAAATTTTTATATTAATATTTTTATAAATAGTGACCTCTGTTAAATTTTTTAAGAAGCCAGTATTAATTAATTTTCAAACTGTTATTTTCTTATATATTTAATAAATAAATTGATTCTATTTTGTGTATCTTTGAATAAAGCCCAAATTTAAAAGTCAATTAAATTCAGAAGATCGCTTTTCGGTTTACCTACTGTAAAGCATTCGGTATGTGCGCCCGTTTTCCGAAGTTTTACGAATGTCTTCGTACAGATATGGGCGTGGCCGAAATCTCATGCGCAAACTTACATTGGCCGTAAACTGCATAAAAACAAACTAAAGTAGTCCTCGTAGAATATTCGCAATGGTAGATAAGAACGGAGCAATGAGAGATCGATCGCGAAGAAGAATTTTATTATTACCTGTGTATTGGTCGGTTTTCTCAGAGTCCAAGCATTCCTGCTTTACATCCTGGAGCATTATATCTATATCAGTACGTGATGGAAGTTTTTCTTCAACTGACTTTGATTTAGGCTTGACAGTAGATAATTCTGGATTCACAAGATCTTCGACACTTTTGTCTATGTTCATGGAACACTCCTGACTTTTGAGCGTTACATCTTTAGGAAGCGATATATTTCTTCCACTACTGCTTTCTCCTTCATCAGGCATTGGTTCAGGCTTGACGACGGGGAGACCTGAACCTGTAAAATCTCCAAAGCTTTGGTTAGACCTCTCCCTCTTTATATCCTCAGGAAGTAATATACGTATTCTTCCATTATCTTCGCTTTCATCAAAAGATCCTCGTTCAGGTTTGATAACTGGAATACCGAGATTGACAAAATCTCCGAGGTCAGCGTCTGCGGTATACTCTTGACTTTCCTGCTTTATGTCCTTAGCCAGCACTATGTATATTTCTCCACCGCCTGCATAAGATTCTGGTTCAGTCTTGAAGACTGGAAGATCTGGATTGAAAGGGATCTTGGAATACTCCACAGATTCTTGCTTTATATCTTTAGGGAGCGATATATCTTCCAATCTACCGCCTTTCTCTTTATCAGGATCCGGTTCAAACTTGACGGCCGGATCACGCGGCTCAGCAAGTTCCATAATTTTAATCTGGAAACAGAAAAGTACTTCAAAAGAGAGGATTGTACCAAAAACATTACATGTATTACACCTTTGGCATACCGTGATGTCTATGGAATGACGAATAACAGGCGCACGAGCGCACTGACTAAAGGGTATTTGAGTATGTATGGGTATAGAGGGGCACGTCAGGGAGAATATTTAAGTATGACGTACCGCGGAATTTAATGCTTATTTGGGTATTCAAAAAATGTATGCCGTGTGTGAGTATTGGAATGTCACGTCCGTCCATAATCGTTCATCATGGATAGGACAGAAGATGAAAAATCAAATATTCTATCTAAACAATGTGCGAATATTTTAAAACACGTAAAATTGACTTGCAGTGTATATTTTTACAAAAATAATTGGGAAAAAAGTGCAATTGTACAGATATATACTGAAACATCTCATATATATACATAAAATTGTATCTCATTGTCTATTAACAATTCACACCGCCTGTATTACCCGCAGGCAGCTGTGAATAGTCACACAGTAGTAAGAGGTTAAACCATATTTTAATGTATTTCATTAATTCTAACATATTTTGTATCATTAAACAGTAAATGCTCTATAAAATAAATTAAAAAAGCTCGCCCTCGCATCAACTCACCTCCGAACGGTGCGAGGGTCGCCAGAAAAAGCGTCACCAGCTCGAGAACCAGCACTCAACCGATCCGCCAACACCGGCTCGCTGGAGCGTCCTTATTACAGGCGGACTCTAATAACTGTGCATTATAAAGCTCGCATTACGTACAGTAGTACAATAACAGGTATACTAACCGCTGGATAACCAGAGAACAACCACACAACAGGTAATATTCAGCAAAAGATCTACAAACCAACGCGTCGTTAGGACGTGCTACACCATAGACAACTGTCGCCGTTCACCATAGAATACGTGTCTTTAGAAAATACTCTTCTTTATAGCTGTTCAGTGACGCCACGACCAAAGTACCTAACCAATGTTATTTATTTACGTCATACACATTAATTACAAGTCGTTAATTATTTTGATAGTCTTAATATGGCATTAAAGGATAAGGGAAGGGTCTAATCTTCATGTAAGCAGTGGAGACTTGTCCGCAAAAGGGACAAGCGCAAAATAGACGCTTTCTTCAAGATGCATTGCTGAAGAAGAATGTGGACAACACGATTCTCAAAGATCATTCCAATTTTTTAATAAAAAATATTATATATAAAAAAAAAGCTAACGTGTCACTTTTATATTAAAAAAATCAGTTTTCGTTCACAAATAGGGTGGGGGTGGGGGGAAGTTTAGAAAAAAAAAAATTACACGTCGACAAATATATGTAAAAAAATAATGTTGATTTAATCGTTTACGATCGTGAATGTGCAGATAAATGAATATACCTAGGCAGATATGTATGCGGTGGATACTCCAATAATCACCCATCACGTTTGTTTGATGGTCGCGGAGTACATTATGCGTGTGTGTGTGTGTGGCCAGAGCAGGTTATGAAACAAAAAAACCACTTACATTTGACACCTAATTTATCGTTAAGCACATATTACTGATGTGTTCAAGCTGTACTATAAAATTTATAAACACGAAGAATTACAGAGGCAGCACTTGTAGATGCTGTCAGGAAGGCGGCGGCTTGAAGAGTCCGTTTTTTCCAATCAATATAAAGTTCTTACAGCTTGGGCGGACTCGCGCTACAATTTTCACAATTTCAGTACTAAACACTACGGATGTCTTACAAAGGTAGAATAATTTTATAAACGTACGACTTGTGCGACTTACGGTGTGACTTTTTTTTGTGGGGATACCTTAAGTCGAGAGTTTACAGCGACAATCTTCGAACAATTCAGGTCCTACAAGAAAATATCCGCCATGAAGTTGCTGCCATTGAACCGACGTGTTCGTAAATTTAAGAATCCGATTGCAAAAGTGTTTTGAGAGAAATGGACGCCATTTAGACGATATCGTTTATAAAATGTAAAATCCGCATCGTTAAACTCCATTTTGTATAAATATAATATGAGAATTACATTATAGTTTTTTAAAAAATTAATATTAAACTTGATAATTTTCCGCTGGACATCCTATATTACATTTGTCACGTAATGCTGAGATTTTTCACACAGTTCCTTGATAATTAAGACAATTCAGCTAAATCTTTGTATTTAAATAAACATATGTAACATACATATAATAGATGAAAATTTATATACATTTTTTTTTTCTCTATGAGAGTCGGAGTCTTGTGTATAGAGAAGAAGTATAGTATATGTGAAAAGAAAATATCTGTATACATATTTTTTGGTTTCAGATACAAATTTATAAAATATTTTTTTTTTTATTGTATGGGAAAATTATTAAAGAAATTAGTACCTAGATAAAGTGGTTTTGGATTGCAGTATATTTAACTTTTGTAACATCAATATTGTCTCTAAATCTTGTAGATTGGAAATGGCTTCAAATATTTAATTCATTTTTATTTTAAAAATTTAGATTATCGAATTTTTTTTATATATATGTCTATTATTTTGGGTACTTTGTGTTCTGTAAATCACTTGGATGGTCATTCTATTTAAAATTATTTTTATCATAAATTCTAATTGTGATATTAAAGTTTTACATACTCCTGACCATCAGAACTACTGTTGTAGCGCACACAGCAGAAATGCCGGTCTGATTCTGGATGATGGGAAGTACAGTACAAACAAATAAGCTCTTTAATAGTTACAAACAAATTAGCTCTTTAATAGTTAACGTGTATTTTTTTTCAAATTATAAAGCTAATATTTACATAAAATACTTGACTTGCAAAGATGTCTATGATTATTTTATTGTATTTTTTTAATGTCTAAGTTTACGACGTGCTTAGGCGCAAGGGATTAGAGCTTTTTATATAAAATTTTCTACAAACTTACATTTATTGTTTATTAATATAGATAATATATGGTCCTAACGTAAGGTTAAATGCTGTATACGTAAATAGGTTTTATGCCACGTGATCAAAACAAGCTTATTTACAATACATATATCTTTTAAAATTACAGAAAACCAAGATTAGAACTGTAGAGTGGAAGTGAGACAGTACAGGCTCACCCACAAGTGGCGCCACGGGTTGCGGAGGGAATTACAGCGCGGAACGAAAAGAGTCGGCTTCCCATAGTGATTAGTTAGGTTGCCGTTTGTGGCGTTGTATTTATAATAAAGTTTTGTCGAATCTGAAGATGTATTATTTCTACGAAGATCCCCGCACTACCAAATAACACATTTAACAAGAACCAAAGGTCAACTATATAGAAAATGTAAAAATTACCCAAATGTTGTATTATATCGACTACAGTATACAGATATTTGAAATAAAACAAAACGATTAAAAGCTGTCCGATAACGGAACTTAATTAAATACCGCGCCTCATGTATTGTATTATACATTTTTTTATTATTGGTTACTATGTGATGGGTAATAATTGCAGTAAAACTGTTCTGCAGTTTAAAAATTATAAGTATTATAATAACTTAGAGATGAATTAAATATATTAATTGGACAGATAAACATATAAAATCAATTTTATCGAAAAATATTGCTGTTGAGCCACAGGGATTCGAACCTGGATCCCTTTCCAAACCAGGGGAGATGCGTTTTCCAACTATGCTAAAGCGACGAAATTTTTAGACAAATTTACCATTCTGATATCGATACATTTAATCGTACCATTATTTGAAAGAGCCATCTTCCTTATTTTTACAGAATCTTAAATACCTTTGAGTAATCTGACAGCAGACCCCAGAATAATCAATTCATTTTTATTAAATTTCGGACACATTGATACAACTTTATTTGGAAAGAAATCCAGGCTCGAGTCCCGGTGGCGAAACCACAATATTTTTCAAAAAAATATATATATATGTTTATCTTTCTAATATAATTCATATTTAAAATATCACAGAGCTATGTTCTGAATAATTACAACTTCACAACGAGAATGTGTACTCCTAATTGTAGTAACTGACTTATAACTGCAGCCTGAACAAGAGAATAGCTTCTATTCCAGATTAGAATGTGAACGCAAGTGTTTTTTTAAAGACGTTTTTTCATTACATGCGTAGGAACAACTTGTACATGAAAATAGTTTCTTCCCGGTGTGACTGAGCAAATGTATTTTAAATGATCTTTTCTGATTGCATTCATACGAGCAGCTCGGACAAGAGAACAGTTTCTCACTACTGTGTGTCAACAAATGTCTTTTTAAGTACGATTTACGCTTACACGTATAAACGCAATGGGCGCATGATAATAATTTATCACAACTGTGTTTGAGTGTATGCAAATTTAAAGATGTTTTCCATATGGTCGTATAAGAGCATTGTGTACAAGAAAACGGTTTCTCGCCAGTGTGCGTGAACAAATGCGCTTTTAAGGCCGTTTTAAAGTTGCACGCGTAAGAGCACTGTGTGCATGCGAACCGTTTCTCTCTAGTATGTTTAAGCATGTGTCTTTTTAAATGAGCTTTACTATTGCATGTATAAATGCAGTGAGTGCATGATAATAATTTCTCACCGGTGTGTTTAAGTGTATGTAAATTTAAAGAACCTTTCCATATAGTCGTATAAGAGCAGTGTTTACATGAGAACGGCTTTTCGCCAGAATGCGTGAATAGGTGAGCTTTTAAATATTTTTTAAGGTTACATTTGTAAGCGCAGTGTGCACACCAGAATAGTTTCTCACCAGTGTGAGTGAGAACATGTAAATCTAAAGATCTTTGACATATACTCGCATAAGTGCATTGCGAACATGAAAATCGCTTCTCGCCAGTGTGCGTGTAGGTGTGTAATTCTAAGGATTTTTTCCATTTACTTGTATAACTGCATTGCGAACATGAAAATCGTTTTTCACCCGCGTGGCCGAGTGCATGCGTCTTCTCGGAGTGCATCGTAAGCGTATGCTTTTTAAATGATGTATTCTTATTGCATTCAAAAGTGCATTTTTTACAGGAAAATAGCTTATCGTTGGAATGAATCATCATGTGCATTTTTAAAGACGTTTTATCATTACACGCGTACGAACAGCTCTTACAAGAGAATAATTTCTCCCCGGTGTGATTGAGCACGTGTATTTTAAATGATGTCTTCTGGTTACACGCGTAGGAGCACCTCGTACACGAGAACAGTTTCTCACTATTATGTGTCAACATGTGCCTCTTTAGGTACGATTGACGATTACACGTATAAGCGCAGTGGGTACACGACAGCGGTTTCTCGCCCGTGTGTTTGAGTGTATGTAAATTTAAATTTCTTTTTGTTGTAGTTGTATAAGTACAGTGTATACACGAGAACGGTTTCTCGCCAGTGTGTGTTAGCAGATGTTTTTTTAAGGCTATTTTACGGATTGATGCATACGTACAGTGCGGACATGAGAACAGTTTCTCACCAGTGTGCGTTAGTATATGTAAATTTAAAGAGCTTTTCCATTTAGTTGTATAAGTGCAGTGTGTACACGAGAATAGTTTAACGCCGGTGTGCGTTTTAATATGTTTCCGTAGGACTAGTTTTTTATTACACGTATAACTGCAGTGTGAGCAAGAGAACGGTTTCACTAATTTAGGTTTAATCACACGATCACTTGAGTTGTCAACGTCGGCCCATGATTCCCTGCATTGGATTCTTGGAGACTTAGCAGAGTCTGCAAAAACAGCATCTTGACTGGTCCAGAATGATCCTATCAAAAAAATAACAGATTATGATGTTTAAAATCTGTGAAGAGATAGAAGTGGATATATCTGCTAAGGACGAAATACATGGAGCGACTAAGCACGCGCCAGCGGATTCGCAATGGCATGAAGATATTGATCGTCGACAATAATAATAAGATTTTGATTATTACCTATGTGTTGGTTGGTCTTCCTGGAGCCCAAGCATTCCTTCTTTACATCAAGGAGTGATATATCTACATCAGTACATAGTTCTCCATCACGATTTCCATCATCAGGCCTTGATTCATGCTTGACGAAAGGAAAATTCGGATTGACACGATCTTCGACGCTTTGTTCCGTGTCTATGATTCTTTCAACCTTTATACATTCAGAAAGCAATATATCTGTTCCTTCCCCGCTTTCTCTATAATCAGACCGAGGTTCAGATCTGACAGAAGGAAGACCGATAGGATTGACAACATTTCTGAAGCGTTGGTCCACACTATCTTGCATTGTATGCTTAGGTAGACATATAAATATTTCTCCACCGCCTTCTCCTCCATCGCCTCTGATCTCAGTTTTGATGGCAGAAAGTTCTGTATTAGTGTTCGTGGAACACTCTAGAGTTTCTTGCTTTATGTACTCAGGTAACAATACATATATTTTTCCACCACTTCCTTCTTCACCCGTCCCTGGTTCGAGCTCACAGGCAGGGAGACTTGGATTGGCGAGATCTCCGCGATGTTGGTCGGTGTTTATGGAATATTCCACAGTTTCTTGTTTTATATCTTCAGACAGCGATAAATCAAATTCTCCATCGCCTTCTTCATCCTCAGGCCCTGGTTCAGGCTTAATTACCGAATTACGTGTCTCGGCAAATTCCATGGTCCTAGCCTAGAAACAGAAAAGTAATCATAAAAAATTAAAAGGTAATTGTTGTGTGTATTTTTATCTCCTGAGTTGGGGTTGGATGTAGTAACGAGAATAATACGCAGTTGTAGAATGTGACATTTAACAGTATTTATTTCCGACTGACTTATTATTTATTATTAATTATCTTAGATCTATATTCGGAGAGTGACGCGGAGCGAAAAGAGGCCGAGCTCGGTTGCCGGTCCTTTTACATTTTTTTTTGTTTTTTTAATTTTTACTTACTTATCTGATCAAAATTACAATTGTAGCGACCGGAATCAAATCCACCGCCATCTCAGTCGGCATCGACGCTAGCGACAGTGTTGCCGGCTGCTGCTACAAGCCTGGCTCGAAATTCACCGCTAGAGAGTCTCCCCAGTTTCATCGTTCTACAAGGGCGGTCTTACCGGCCCAGGAGCGCCGAGCGAGACCGCCAAATCGCTTAATTTCATTTCATAATACACGTGCACCTTCTACATCTTCATTCATTCTTTAATTCTATCTGACTCCATTGTTTATATCTTAATGCCATAATAAACCTCTACACTCGCCAATCACATTTATTTCATTTAACCACCGTCCTAACCCCCAAACAATAAAACAATACAATAAGTTATTTTTATTGTTCTACAACTTCTGCAAAAAGCGTGTACTTGTGCAGAGAAGGGGATTACGTATTAATAATTATTATTTACAATAACTAGCTTGTAATAAAATACAATAAATTAATACCAAGGATATTTTTTGATTTTAAGCTTCGAGATGTTTTCGGGTAAGCTGTTAAAATTATTTTTTCATAAATGCATATAGTGGTGTGCAAATGATGTGTTAATTTTTGACCATAAAAATATAAATTTAAACCTAATACAATTTTCAGTGATAAAACGATATTTTTATTTTTCTTTTAATATTTGAATAATAGTATTTCTTTTAAGCAGATCACAAAAATTTTCTACTTGGAATTCTTCGAAAAGTAATTTTGTCGGATAATCTTTTGGTTTTTTTTAGTATTATTTTTATGTACAAATTTTGTACATTTTTTACTGGAATTAAGACTAATATTATACGCCGATCCCTAATGGCATATTGTAATATGGATTGAATACAGGAATAGTATACTAAGTACAAATATTTTATAGATAATTTTCTAATCTCAAATTTGATCTTTCCATTTAAGATTTTCATCGATGATTACTCTAAGATATTTGATTTTATTCGTTGTTTTTAAAATTAAGCAATTAGAGAGACAATAATTTTGATTATGAGTTGTATTTTGTGCGGAGTGTTCATGAATTATGATGTCGAATTTTTTCGGAAAATCATTTGATTTTATTGCACACGGAATGCTCCCATGACGCGTTTCACCCGAACGCGCATGCGCCTGTCACTCGATCATCCATCCACAGACATTATAGTAATTTAAAATTTCATTCTATGCTCATGACTGAGAACCTGCTTTGAGTTGCTTATCTTCAGTCTTTGCGATTCTGAGCCTGTTTAGAGCAACATTTAGCGAGGCTGCGGTCATTTCTCGGACTTAGTTTTTCCAAAAATCGACATAGCTGGCCAGGCTTGGCAAAGGTCCTTCGGACAAGTTCCGAGATTCCCAGGTAGATAAAATCTCTAACCTCTTCGCAGTCATCAACAAAATTATTTTTTTTGGGAGTGTTTTTGATGAATTGATCCCCGAGTATCTTCCTTGAACAACTGCACCTTATTTTTCCATTAATTTTCCATCTGCATGTAATACTAAGTTTTTTATGAATTTATATAATATGATTTTTTATGAATAAAGACAGAACTTAAGGCACCCTGGAGGGTGAAAAAAAATTCATTGCTAATAACTCATTTTCGTTTTGTAATTGTTAAAATGTAATTGTTAAAATGTAATTGAATTAAAGTCGCGTATTTTTTATTAACCTTGATGAGTGGGACCGACAAGGAAGCCTTAGCTTCCAAACCGGTCCCGGAAAAGAGTGCCCTTCCCCCCACCAGCTGTTCTTTATTTAGTGCTCTGCATTTAGTCCAAACTCTGGGAATCGTTTAGATCTTGTAGATGAGTTCAGCCACTTTATTTCTGCAGATCGATAGCTGCGATATCTGCGAACGGCGTAATATCGTCTGCAATACGAATTATGGAGATGTTATTAACCCTTAAGCTCTTGGTGTTGTGTGCTTACAGACTATACATTAGTACTATCAACTGCGGAGGACTTGCCACAAACACTGTCAATGACATACCGGTCGCTTGAGACTGATGTTCATATATGGTATAGGTACTTTAAACGAACTAATGTTTAGTGCCTCCCACCTTCCATTCCCTCCATCAATGCTAACAAGCGGTCAGTCGATCGGCGACCTTGAATCGACACGGTACACGTTGTTTTCAACCTCGAAGGGCTCAGTGAATAAATGTATCAATCTTTGACGAAATAGTGATATAATTATATATACAGTCCACTGCATTCGTAGGTGATTGAGAGACCTAGAAGAAGCGGAATTCTGTGAATCCTTTGGTGGTGCACTGGAGCTGTGAAGTCTACTCTGCGAATGCAATCGCCATGTTGAGATCGAACAAACATCGGTCAAGTTAACGTCCGCTGACATCAAGTTCACAATCACACTGACTAGAAGAGCATGAGGAAAGGTATGGATGGGAATTTGGATGCGGAATTGTGTCAATAACAACGGTAGGGGCTGATTCGAAAGACGCGCCAAAAATGTGTTTTACGAATTCGGAACAATTGTTTCACTCAATTTTTAATGCGTACGACGTAAAATCTTTTTTACATTTCTTTTTAAGTGCCTACCTAACTTCCTATATAGTTTTTTATAATGTATTTCAAAATTATAACAACAGCGCATCGGATCTGTTCACTTGTTGCTCAATTTTCGCAATATAAATAATACAATTCATTAAGGTGGTATTAAATAAGAACCGCAAGAAATTGTACATATTTTAAAGCGTGGATTAAATAAATAAATAACGATCACGCCGTACAGTCGCTTCCGTAAATAATACAAGAGAAATAAAACATAAAAACTACATACTTCGTCAGAAATTCCAAGTATTGGCTTAGAAAGACCAAATATTGGACAAAATTAAAGCGGACCAGCGAGCTGTTTGGGAGGGACAAGAACAGAATAAGATAAGCGAGAATGCTCATCAATCTTCACTAGTTGAAGAGTCACCAGATATACTAGAAGAACTCACTTGTACTCCGCCCAATCGCGATGTAAATACGAAGGTCCGGCAACTACAAGATAGCCTAATGGCCGCTAGACAACGGGGTTATTTGACAGCCGGATCTGCAAGCGGGCACGAGATAACCATAGACAACAATTCTGGGTCACCATAGAATATTGTCATGTACTTTACAGCTGTTCAGTAACGCATGACTTCAAAGTACCTACCCTACATTTTCAAGTAATCAATAATTATTTAAAATATCGTATGTATCAATACACATCTAGTCGCAGGTGATAATTCAGGAGAATTAGAGACTAGAGTGGGGTGGCTTCCGCGTGAGTTAGGATCGGGCATCGTACGCCGAAAATGGGGTCTAGATACTCTGGATAGGGCCCGTATTAAGATTAAAAGTGGATAGAAGTGTATCATATTAGTATTTAATAACTCAAGTAGTAACATTGTTGACTCGCCACATTTACAGAAGTTAAACGCTAACAGACATAAGTAGGTCGGTCGGTACTGACGCGCGCGGCGGCGCGACTCATAGTACCACTTGAGGAACATAGAGGAACGTGGTGGCACGGTGTTCGGCGGCCAGTCGCAATTTCAGTTGTATACAATCAAAGGTGACGGGAAAGATAATATATTTTGGATGCTAGTGCACGTCTGTATAATATTGCAGTATCTAATTGTATTTTACTCTTTTCCTATCCAGAAATAACAATTTCCTTTCCTGGATACGGGGTAGAAGCACCCGGTATACTGAAGATTGGTGTCACAGGGCACCTGAGACGTGCGATGACGTTTTCTTACAATTTAGGGATGGAGCAATGTAATGTTCTCTATCAATCATCAGGCACATCAAACGTCACAGCCACGATCCTGCATTTTAAGGTTATGTGACCATTATTATTCATTCGTCAGTGTCAAAGGGAATGACCGATTATCACCATGGAGGTGGGAGGGGATTTGGTTTACTGCGGATCCGAGAAGCTTTGCGCAGTGGATCAATTCAAATGTGCTTTAGTGTGTTCGTGCTTTCATTGTTTGTTTTGGTGACACTCATTGACCGGATGGAGAGGTAACTTGTAATCAAATCATGCTCTTTCGTAGTAAACAAACCTGTTTAAAAATTAACCCTTTTCATTAAATACCATTGATTCCCAGTCCACATTACACAACACTGTAAATTTACCGCAGGTGAAATAAGGGTCGTCGGCCGAAGGTAAGTGTCTAGCACTCTATTTCCAGCCGAACCCACATGCAACCACTATCTAGCCGGTGGCGGTGTCTTGGCGTTCTATCCGTAGGAGCCAGACAATCGCACAAGCTTTGCGGTGAATGTTTCAGATGTTTATTCTTTGCTTTATTTTTATTTTGGGATCGAATGAGACTAGAATGACTAGTGTGTCTTGAATGAAACTATTGGCACGCTATAGAATAATTGGTTACGTGGACGTGCTTGTCGTGAATCACTCGTCAGTGGACTCTAATGATTGAACTTTGAGACTACTGGTGTGAACGTGCTCGTGAGAAGAGACGATCAGATGCAGACTTCTTCATGAAGCAGTTCTCACTCCTGGCCTAGTTTTCTTTTAAATAATTGTTTTGATAATTTTAATATTACTAACACATCATTACAATTCACACTTTGAACACGTTTTGATGTTGTGATTCAAAATTGCAAAACAATGTCTTCCGATTCAGGAGTATTGGGCTGTCAAACATTTTGCAAAGATTATTGTTCTACGTGCATGTATCGAGTACATCCATATTAAATGCTTGAATATGGGCCGCGAATAATTTTATAATAAACATATTACGCGTCCAAATTCCTATCTTTTACCCATCTTACGTCTGTTCGTCTACAATGTGAATTGTGACCTTGACGCCATCATACGTCAACTTGACTTATATTCGCGGTGTAGACCAGTTGCCTCCAGTACACTAGCACTGTTTTGCGTGATCAAAAGTGTTTATTGTTTGTATGTGCCGAGGATGGACATTGACATCGCTGTCTTCAGTCGGGAGCGGAGATCGTCACCATCCGCGTGCACCAATGTGTAATTTCGGCGGCGACGGCAGGGATTGCGGAGGCGTCATACTCAAGGTAAGACGAGCAGTCCATCTAAATCCAGATTCCCCGAGATCGCTGGTCCTTCTTCTAATTCCCTTCCCCTCATCGACCTCTTCACGTATCCGTCTCTCGGTATTCCACCCTTCTGAAGCGATACCCTACCGAAAAAGATTACGTTGGTAGGATTCAGGAACCCTATCATTTGTTCTTACCGATCTTGGAATGATCACAATTGGAATGATCAGTAATTCGAATCTTTAATCATTAACCCTTCCAAAACCAGTAATAATATAGTTAATTCTAAGGTAAACGTTTAAGCTTAGGACTGACAAACCAATTGTGCTTGGGACGACATATATTTATCTGTGTATTTACATATTTATTTTTGAACGAAAATAATGCACTGTGCCTTCCCCCCTTCCAGGCCTCGTCGTTGACCGTCGAATGGCGACCGTCGGCCAGTGCTGTTATACATGTACGGTACAAGTTTACAATATAATACTAATTCTAGATTTCGCTTCTATAATGCGTCGGAACCTTTGACGAAATAGTGACTAAAGCTTACAATCCACATTTTGGAGATGTCTGCAGAATCCGGATTATGGTGAGTGCCTATTCCTTCCGTATACTAAATTCTTCCGGCATTTATCGAATCGTACAAACTTTTTTTTTTCTAATTCAGGCTATTGTAAAATTATAGAGATGACACATAAATTTCATAGTGAAACGAATAACAAACACATCTCTTTCTCCACAAGAAAATAGGTCGTATTGCATAAGATGAATGATGAATGTTCCGAAAGATATTCATCCTATTTTCGCAACAATTAATGTTTAATATTTAGAGAAAGTTTACTGGATTAATAATTTTAAAGCTATTTAATTTAATAAAAACTTCAATTTCTTACGGTAACACGAGTTGATAGCATGACTGTGTATTTTGTATCACGGTATGGTAAAAATAAAAATAAATTAAACTGTTGGGATTCGATCTTGCACCGCTCGATACTGAACTAACTAACTTACCATAATGCCAATAGACCGCGGGGGTAGGTAGAGAGGATACAGCGCCACACTCCTCTGCCCTGACACACAATTCTCGCCTCATCTACGTTCATACATAGAGGCTTCTAACAGAACCATCTGGTTTACCTGGTCGTGCTGAGTCTTCAGCGGACGTCCCCTGCTTCTGGTGCCATCAACACTTGCGTCATATATCTTTCTTATTATTCTCTTCTCATTCATCCGTTCCACGTGACCGACCCACCTATCTTAATATACATAAAATAACTGTCGACCATCAAAACTGCCAATGTAGCGAACTCTGGTGACGAGAAACACAAACAAAATATATAATGCAAATAAGCCATTTAATATAAAACATGTTTCAAAGCGTGTAACATTATACAAAAAAAATAATTATAAATATTAATATATATATCAATAATGTATATCAAAATATAAATCAATGCATTAAAATCTAACACAAAAAAATAGCAGCATTATATACTTATACGACAATTTGACACCAGAGTCTAATGGTCAAATAGCATGTGAGAGGTTCAGGATTACAAGGATTACAGGTAAAAAGTTTTTTAGGTGCCCTTGATATAAAACACAAGAGAATATGAAAATGTTACAAAAATTTTTTAACAGTTTCTAATGCAGTTAACGTGATCAATTCACTGGTGTCCTGCTGATAAAATATATTCTATGTTAATATTTAATATTATCAATTGCCTTAAACAGTAAATACTTTATTTATATAAATATATCCATATAAAAACAGTTATGAGGCGGACCGTGTCACACTTTTGGCCCAACGATTATACGTCCACAACAAAAGATAATCTCCAGACTACCACTGATTAACAATGAATTTAAAAAAAAATTAAATGCTATTTTTAAGGACTTTTGGGTTAGGTAAAGTTAGGTCAGGTCCTAAAAATACGATCGGATGTAATGTAATTGATGCTTCTATGGTGTCCAGTAGATTGCCAAAGACGAAATGATTCCGATTGTAGATGTATTTACAAAACCCACAAAATTGAAAGAATTTTGGATTTCATTCATTCGTAGTATTTTAACGTTCAGTTAAAAAAAGTTTAGAAAAAATGACCGTTCCTTTTCGACGTATCGAATTTTCTATGGTGGACTGTATCGATTACCCGAATTGGATTCAAGAAGGAATATGGGCAAAAGGGATCTGGCCTACCTTGGTCTCGATCCTGGGTCGGGGGTCGCTTCCTTCACCTCGTGTTATCTAGAACGTTTATTGTGCAGAACTGAGAGATCACTGCACTTCCGGAACTGTTGAGAACACTTTCTCTTCGCGGTCCCGGCGTTACGCACGGCGTGCTTTTTCGGACGTTAAATCTATAAACTTAGATCTTGACAGTTCGATGTCAGAACGCAATCTGTCCCCCCGTCGACGAACTCGAAAGTAATTATATGGCCAGAGCGGGACAGGTATTGATTATGGTTTGATATTTATAGATATTTGATGGACAAAACGAACAGGGAATGGGTACTTGATTTGCGTCAACATTCTATTTTTACCATTTCGAAATTTTAGATCTCTTGTCGTGGACGTACGTACGCCAAAAAATCCTGGAGCTTTTGTCGTAAAACAGATAAGGGCTAGCCGCATTACATGACTCTTCAAAGGGCGTCGTGGTCATGATAAACTTAGCCGGAACACGATCCTACTCGTTTGTCTTGCAGTAAATTGCATAAGTAGTTTAGTTCACCAACACCACATCTCGAGGGAGGCGACCATGTTTTTTTCGTTTCTTCTCAAGGTCTATGTTTCAACTCGACACAAATCTACGGAGAACACCAGGATTTTCGTCCAAATTTGGTCAGTTTCAAAATTACAGGAGACTCCCCATTGTTGTGACCAGAGCTCCCAGGTAATAAGCTGCGATAATGAGTGGAGAAACATGTTCAGAAATGGATTGACACGAGGTGAAGGTGTGGTATTTTTTGTAAACCTTGTGGAAAGTCAACTTTAAAGGGATTTCGAATAAGTGATCAACCCATAGACTAGTAAATGAATGAAGTGTATATATGAGAAATGGGTTTGGAATATTATTTGCGGATCGAAGGGCATTCTAGACATATCCAACGATACATAAATCCAATAGATTTTGACACATTTGTGCAACAGTATTTACGTATTTTTTATATTAATCCTTATTAATATTGTCAGCTTTTAAATTTTCGTTTCAATCCAGTCATATTATTTTAAAAAGTCGCGGAGCTCTTTGAATCACGTGGGTGCCACCAAAATGAAAATTTTGTTAATCTATGTCTATTTATTTGTCGGTTTGTAGATCAAGCTCATTTATGTTCATTTTTAAAAGTGAATCATCATCTGAGTCTCGGCTGCCTGCAAAAATTTTTGGCATTACTCATACAGTTTATCACCTCCACAGCGCGATAGTCTACTACAGAACCATTGAATATATGATGGGTGGATTGTTTGGATTTAGATATCACCCGACTAGGGATGGGAAAAATCTTGTTCTACATTAAGAATTTATTCGAGTATGGGTAACACGGTGGAGCTCCTTACGTGCGCGTTAGGTAGGCCTGCGTGGGTGGCCATTTTCAACTACGCGCCATATCTCGTGGTTTGCAACTCTGTTAGTATATCCGTGTAAGTGTGTCTAAAACCATTTTGCGTCTCGTCCACTGTTCCTCTTTTGGGAGTGCTTTTGATGACTGGATCCCTGAGTGTGCTTTGAACAATTGCACCCTAATTTACCATCAATTTGCCATATATATGTAAAACGTATTTTATTAACAACACGCACGTCATGGAGTGTCGCATTATGTCATTGTCTCATACCATTATCATATATTAAATAGTCACAGTACTTGACTTTAAAAGATGTCTAAGAATTCTCCATTGCATTTAGTTAGTGCCCAAGTTATGCGAAAGTTGAGCGTTTTATATAAAATCAACTAAAATTGTTATTTTTTGTTTATTAATATAGATAATATATGATCCTAACGTTAGATCAAATTCAAATCGGTATTATACTATTTGATAAAAGCAAACGTATTTAAAATACACATAACTGCAATCAGATCATGAGATTGATTTCTATTCAGGATTAAAATGAGAACGTATGTGACGTTTTAGAAGTGAGGTATAGTTGCACGTGTAAGTGCATTGGGTACAAGAAAACAATTTCTCATTTGTATGAGTCAACGCGTGTAAATCTGCACTCCTCTTCCAATAACTAGTAAAAGTGCATTGGGTACACCCAAAAGGTTTCTCGCCAGTGTGTATAAACATGTGAGCGTTTAAGGACGTTTTCCGATTAGTTTTATAAGTGCACTCTGTACAAGAGAACAGTTTCCCGCCAGTGTGAGTGAGCATATGCATTTTTAACGAAGTTTTTTGATTGCTCGCATAATTACAGCTCGAACAAGAGAATAATTTCTCTCCAGTATGGTTGAGCAGATGTATTTTAAATGAAGTCTTTTGAATACACGTGTAAGGGCATAGAGTACATGAGAAAAGTTTCTCGCCGGTATGTGTGAGCATGTGTCCCTTCAAATAAGCTTTACGATTGCAAGAATAAGCGCAATGCGCACACGAGAAAAGCTTTTCACCAGTGTGGCTGAGAACATGCAAGTTCAAACATCTTTTCCAATTAGTTGTATAAGAGCAGTGTGAACATGAGAACGGTTTCTCACCAGAATGCGTGATTAGGTGCGCTTTTAATGTTGTTTTACGGTTGCACGTGTATGTGCAGTGTGCGCACGAGAATAGTTTCTCACCAGTGTGCGTGAGTATATGTAAATCTAGAGATCTTTTCCATTTACTTGTATAAGCGCATTGCGAACATGCGAACCGTTTCTCGCCAGCGTGGCGGAGTACATGCGCCTTGAAGGTTGTTTTATGGTTACATTTATAAGTGCACTGTGTACACGAGAGCAGTTTCTCTCCGGAGTGCGTCGTGAGCATGTGTTTAGTTAATGATGTTTTCTGATTGCATTCATAGGTACATTTTTTACATGAAAATAGTTTTCCATTTGTGTGAGTCAACATGTGCATTTTTAAAGACGTTTTCTGGTTACTCGCGTACGAACAGCTCGTACAAGAGAACAGTTTCTCCCCGGTGTGATTGAGCAAATGTATTTTAAATGACGTCTTCTGGTTACACGCGTAGGAGCAGCTCGTGCACGAGAACAGTTTCTGTCCAGTATGCGTCAATATGTGTCCTTTCAAGTACGATTTACGATTGCACGTATAAGGACAGTGAGCGCACGATAATAATTTCTCACCGGTGTGAATGAGTGTATGCAAGTTTAAAGATCGTTTCCATTTAGTTGTATATGTGCATTGTGTACATGAGAACGGTTTCTCGCCACTGTGCGTGTACATGTGCGCTTTTAAAGTTGTTTTACGGTTACATCCATAAGCGCATTCAGAACAAGAGAATAGTTTCTCGCCAGTGTGAGTGAGTATGTGTAACTTTAATGATCTTTTCCATTTAGTTGTGTATGTGCAGTGCGTGCATGTGAATAATTTATCGCCGGCGTGAGTTTTAATATGTTTACGTAGAATTTTTTTTTGTTTACACGTATAACTGCAGTGTAAGCAAGAGAACGATTTCACTGGTTTACGCTTAACTACACGACCACCTGATTTGTCATCAGCAGCACACGAATTCATATATTTTACTCTGGGAATTTTAGTTGTGCCTGCAAAAACAGCGTCTTGGCTGCTCCGGAAAGATCCTGCAAAAAAATAAAGGATTATAGGTTGCGTTGATTCAATGATCACGGGGTCTAGGGAGTGCAATGTACGATGTATGTATGGAAAGCTACCTCATTATAAATGTTAACAAGTCGAAAGTGATGGTATTCGAGAAGGAGGGAAGCTAAATACTTGGAGGTAATAAATGTTTGAAACAAGTAGATGTGTTCGTGTATTCGGGAAGTATGTTTGATAGAAACTGAAAGATAGAGAAAGATATCAAAAGTAGGATGACTGCAAGGAATCAAGTGAACGGCACTTTGAATGGGATTATAGCTAATGGAAACTTGGCAAATGAGGCAAGACCAGCGGTTCACAATAGAGTCCCGGTACCGACACTGATGTATAGAAGTGAGGCTGTGAAAAGTAGACTGAATGCAATGAAAATGAGATCACATAGGCGCATATGTGGTAGTTCCATTTATAACAGAGTAAAGAATGAATAAATAAGGAAAGAATATGAAGCTGATCTTAGTATAATGAGTAAAATTAAGAAAGGCAGTTTGGTCATAAGGAACGTATGAATGAGGAGAGAATGGTAAGAAAGATATATGACGCAAGTATTGATGGCACCAGAAGTATAGGACGTCCGCGGAAGATTTGGCACGACCAGGTAAACCATGGTCCTGTTAGAAGCCTCAATAATCGTTCGACTTGTATGAGAAGATGCATGAATGTAGATGAGGCGAGAATTGTGTGTCAGGGCAGAAGAGTGTGGCGCTATATCCTCTCTGCCTACCCCGTTGGGAAACGGGTGACTGTAAGTCAATTCAGTTTTAATGTCAGTGTGTCAGAAGTCATAAATTTGTCAAGAGAAGCACATCTACTACAGCCGCAATGTCGTGATAAATGCAGCAACCAAACGTGCACCATCAAGAGGATAACTATTCTGTGTAAAAACAGAGCGAATGTATTCTTGCGTTCAGGTAGTCAATAACTAGATGTACAACAATACAGATCTTACAAGTATAATACAATATAAGATATGTGTTCTGAACTACGATTCTGGGGGAGAGAACGTTCTTGTATCCCTTCCACGCCGCAATTCTTGCCAACTTACCAGCGTCATACAATAGCTACACTATTATTTTACAGTTACCTGATTGTTGGACGATCTTCCCGGAGTCCATACATTCCTTTTTTACATCATGGAGTGATATATCAATATCAGTACATGGCTCTCCACCGCTTTTTCCTTCATCAGGCCTCAGTCTAAGCTTAACATTAGAAAAATCTGGATTCATAAGGTCTCCGACGCTTTTTTCCATGTCTACGGTATACTCCCGTCTTTCCTGCTTTATATCCGTTCTTTCCCCGCTTTCTCTTTCGTCAGACCCTGGTTCAGGCTTGATGACAGAAAGATCCACATGGTTGACAAGATGTACGAAGTGTTTTGTATCCTTGGGGAGATATATGTATATTTCTCTACCGCATTCTCCTTCATCTATCCCTGGCTCAGACTTGACGGCAGAAAGATCTGGATTGGTGTTCATGGAACATTCCAGTGTTTCCTGCTTTATATCCTTGGGTATCAATACACATATTTCTCCTTCATGTGTCCCTGGTTCAAGTTTGAAGGCAGGACGATCTGAATAGGCGTTTTCTCCACAATGTTGATCGGTGTTCGTGGAGTACATCACAGTTTCCTGCTTTATATCTTTAGAGAGCATTAAATCGATACCTCCGCCGCTATCTCCTTCAGCAGGCCCTGGTTCAGGCTTGATAGTTGGAACATGACTCTCAGCAAATTCCATGATTCTAGCCTGGAAACAGAAAAGTATTCATAAAACAATGGGAAAGTAATTTTGAAATGTATTACTCTCATGTCTCCAAATAATGCACTCCTTACAGTCGGAACCATTCTTAATTACGAAGTTTATAAAAAGAGACATTGGTTTATCTTCCAGTCCGCAGCATATGACGCCAACTCCACTTCCCGAAGACGTTGAGCATGTTTCTTCCTTTTTTTCCAAGGCTCCATGTTTCGACTCCATACAGTGCTTTGGAGAATACAAGGGATTTAACCAGTCAGTTTGACATGGAACGGTTCATCTAAATGTTGATCACTTTCGCCATAGCAGACCAGGTTTGTACGTACAATTTCCAATTCTAATTCTGATTGAAGCGATTCTAAAAACATTATCGCAGTCATAACGAACATAAGTGAAAGTGATCTACCCTGTGTATTTTTGTCGTTTATTTCAAGATCCAATACCGAGCTCTTTTCTATAATCTTGAAGATAAGTTCTATCATATCTTAACACCATCCATCCAGTGCAGTCCTTATAATACACTTTACATAGAATTCACATCTTGTCAATCTTTTATTTAAAACAATTATATATTCATTTCTTCCACATTAGCAAAACTACTTTGTGGCCTCATTTTATATAAATAATTATACAAAATACTTTCTTTAAATCACTATTTATTTATTGTTCTACATGGATACTGAAATTAAAAATATAACCCTAGATAAAAACAATTATTCAGAATTTTACAATCACCTTTTGGAAACAAACCATTCTTTTAATATTAACAAGGGTTTAGAAATTATACATACAAATACTAGGGGTTTACAGTTAGATCAATTTGAAATATTAGAAATAAGTAAAAGTATTAATAGCAAGCGAAGTATTATAAATAACCAAATCTTTTTTGCAAAAAATCACCTTTTAAATATGTTTTCATATTACTTATTCACTACTTTATAGTTTTGTTTTAACATAAGTTTTAACTTAAGCTTTTAATTTCAGTATACATTGTTTCCTGAAGAAGTTACCGTCGGTATCGAAACATGTAGAATAATCAATAAATAATGGTTTAAACAAAATATTTTGTCTAATTAATTATATATTTTATAAATTGTTCATAGTAAATTCTAAAGTTTTTTTCGTATTCTCGTCCGCCAAATCTTCTCGAATCCTTACTGTTAACTTTCAAAACTTGGTAAATCCATCGAAAAGCTGCCGAAACGCAGTTCCTGTGCGTTCTATGACAAAAAAATCGTTGGATGTAATATGCCATTGTTAATAAAATAGCGTACTTAACACTCTCAGCGTTTTTCTATTATCTGTCGGTTGACGAGGTAGTCTTTCGATCATTTCCCCTTCATGAATTCTGCTAGTTACTCTAGAATTCGCTAATCAAGATACAAATATATCAAATTACCGAAGGATAAAACTTAATTTTGTAAGGAACTCTTCACGAAATGAACGTACACCAACATGAAGCGTTCAAAACGAACGCTTCAAAGTTCGAAGTATGTTGGTATTATCGGTTGGCCTTTTCCCGATGCAGATCGAAATAGTTTCGTACTTCACATATAGTACAATGAAGTGTGATTAAGACGTTATTTAAACCGTTATTGAACTATACTTGTTGCCGTAAATACTTCGACAGCCAGTTCTGGGTTTTCTATTGGTAATGATGAATACAGTAATTCAATCTATGTAAATTCAAATTACACAAACGCTTGTGAACCTGTGCTGGTAGACGCCGACGTCGCTATCCTTGTAGTCTGATGGTCCTTAAATATGCTGGTCAGCCACCGAAAACCTTCACACAACCGATAATCCGAAAATATATATACTAAATGTTTTTATTATCGCCGCCGTAAAAAGTCCGTCCGAATCACAATAACTCTCTTCCCAGAAGCAGCTTCGCTTATGTTTTCTGTTTTTGAATCTACACAAAAAGAACACACATATTCAAAATTTTATATCTGGCCTACCTATCGAAGTATAAAAGCGCCTAAACATCACTTCAATGAAGTGTCTGAAGTGCGAAGTATGTGGTATACTTCAAAGTGAGCGGCAAACTCGTACATACACAGTTCGCAGTTAACTGAGTGCGTTACTGAGTGCAGGCAACTGAGTTATTTGCTAGCGTGTGAAGTATTGAACTATTGAAGCATCAGCAGGATTTGAAACGTGCGAACTGCTAAGCGTGAAAATAAAGAATTAATTCATTGAAGTACGTCGTACAGTGTGGAACCATCTCTTTTTCGAATACAAGAGCCATATTCTGAAGTATTATACGGGATATATGAATTCTGAGCTCTGCTGAGATATTGTGTGACAACCTTCTGAAAATGGAGGTCACGGATCCACGGACAAATATTTGTCGCTTGTGTAACGACAATTGCACTATATGAAACATTATAACCAGTTTTTGTATTGTATATTCGTATTATTGTAAAAATAAAGGAAAATTTCATCCAAGAACATGCAAAAACAATCGCTTAACTCTTAAATACAGCTAAATATTCATATCACTAATTATTTGTGAAGTTGTAATTATTCAGAACATAGGTCAATGATGTTTTAAACAAAAATTAAATGTATTAATTAGACATATACACAAATAAAATCAATTTTATCGATAAATATTGTTGTTACGCTACCGGGATTCGAACCTGGATCGCTTTTTAAACCGGGGAAGGTGGATTATCCAACTATGCTACAGCTACAGCACTTTCGACGACAAATTTCTGAACCTATATGTCACACTTCTCAAATTAATACATCTATCGTTGCATTATTTGAATAATGCACCTACCGCGATTTGGAAAGAGATCCAGGTTCAAATCCCGGTAGCGCAACAACATTAATTTTATATGATTTTATATCTTTCTAATTAATACATTTAAATAGTGTTTAAAATATTTGTTGAGCCTACCTAGCTTCCCACCGAGTGTTTACTTTGACAGTTTAATGTATTTTTTTAAAATTAGAACACCTTCAATCTGATCACTTCTTCCTTAATTTCGGTATTATTACTAATAGAATCGATTAAGATGATATTGGATATGGATCACAAAGAATTGCACACATTTTATATCCTTAATACTTTCATTAAATGAATAAATACAAAAATAATGATCACCCGGTAGGTAGTCGCTTCCGTAGACAATACAGGGAAATATAAAAGAAAAAAATCTCATCAACCTTCAGTAGTTGAAGAGTCACCAAAAATAGACGAAGAACTCACAAATACTCCGTGCAAGTGCGATGTGAATGCGAAGGCCCGGTAACTGCTGGATAGTCTAATGGCCGCCAGACAACGGTTGTTATTTAGTAACTAGATCTGTCAGTGTGCACGAGGTCACCATAGATAACAATCGCGCGCCACCATAGAATATATCCATCTAAATATCACTCTTTCCAAGTACCTAGGCACCAATGCAATAATTCATTCTATTTTATAATTATTTTCATTAGATAACTTTGTTTTATTAACCAATTATTCAATAAAATACATCTACCTGTTTTTAAAAATATCATTTTCTTCTTCGGGATGTTAATATGAATGTATTTTTTAAATAAAACTATAATTATTTAAAAATAATAATTTAGTTCCAAACTAGTATTATGGTTATTCATAACTATTGATAAAAAATGTCTTTTTTCTGGTATGAAAACAAATGTGTAATATATACAGAAAGCTTGTTAAATTAATTTACCCTCCCGCCATCTCCTCGTGACCACCACTAAATATTGATTGCATAAATAATATTGTTTCATTTATATCCATCCATTTGACATAAACGTTGACACACAGGTCTTTGCGCAATCAATATTTGTAGTGGTAACGAGGAGATGGCGGGAGGGTAAATTAAATGAACACGTCTTTCTATATACAAATTCACACATTTATTAACAACAAAAGGATCATTCTTATTGCTTATTATATCTAACCATAATTGAACGCGGGTGCACTAATTGTTTATTTGTTTTTCTCACTCACTTGTTTTTGTCTTCATATTTGTGGCCAACTTCATGGTCACGTGTGGTCCGCCGCGGGCGCGTGCGAAAAGCTGCATCTAGAGCCCAACCCTGATCCAGTGGGCTTTGCGGCTTCGCTTGCCATGTGGTCTCCGTAGCCGCTTCCAGTCATCTTGTGATGGGTGGCCTCCGGTCCTCTAGCATGAGCGGAGGGAATATCCGCCGCTTGTCTCGTATCCAAGGCGAGGTCCTCGAATGCCTTCGAGAAAGCACGTCCCAGCTTCCTAGCGGCTTCACCTCGAAGCAATCTGGCGGTCGACATAATCGGCGGCGACGCGGAGCTGGTCCGGTGCATTCGACGGTAAGAGGCTAGCTTCGGCTTGGACAGCAACCCACGCCGACCAATGCGCGGAGGAGGGCGTAGCGACCCTTTGATGCATCTTAGGAGCGGGATGAGGAGGGGCTGACATCGCCTGGCACGCCGATCGCGCAGCAAGATTCAAGAATATTTAAATAAGTATTTTAAATTTCGCGCCGAAAATAATATTCGAAATTCGTGAAAGTCACGCGTGAGATTCGGCCGTAAACACTTAACGCCGATTCTAACAATAATATAATTTACTTATCCTATTTGTACTACAGCCGTACTTAATAATTATCTATGGCTTAAATAAAAAAAAATCGCCATTATTTGACGTTTTCTTCACCTCGTTTGGATCAAATTCTCGGTATCATTTCGTAATCTTAATCTATAAAAAAAAACAACCATATTTTGAATTTTTCCATAAATAAAGATACGGTGAGTAATAATTATGAATATGAACATTACATGTACCAAATATAAATAGTGTTATCTGAGGAGTATTAATATATATTCATTTAAACATTTTCGTTAACAACGATTTTAAAATGGGTACAAAACTACAAGATGGCCCATTCAATGGGTAGATAGAACGACAGGCACAATAGCGATACTAAAAGGTGCTCTAGAAAGGTGAACCCACCCTTCCTGGAACCGTTGTAGAAGTTTCATCTTTTATCGGTTCCACACACAGTACTACAAATGTGCAATAGAAAGGAAAAGCTAAAGCTAATGTAAGAGATTGCGAAAACGAACAGAGATTTAAATTTAAACCTTTCTGCGACCTTTTAAGTGCTATCTTTATTATCTATAACAACATTACAAACAAACAGATAATCAAGTGTCACGTACGGAAGTAAAGAGACAAGTGTGTACAAGACAGCCATTAGAGGGCTATCAAGTACACTCTCCCATGAAGAACGGTACAGGCCCGTACGATTTTGTTTGTTTTAAAAATTTGTATTATCATCATCATCATCTGTCTAATATACCCCATCTCGTGGTCCACTTTTTTATGAAATCCCTGTACAGCTTGAGATTTTCTTGCATTACTGATCAGGTCCGCGTTTGGCACAATGGCGATGTCAAGGGATTGGAATTTCAACGTGAGATTGAAAAAGAAATAGATAGAAGTTGATGATATGACTGTTGCGAATGATAACTTCTATCGACGGCATTTTAACGAACATTTTGTTCTGGCTTGTCTCTTGTGTCACGCCTAGAAGTTTCTATGTGTTTACATGATTTTCTTTGATGTTTTGTAAATGTCAAAAGTTATTTCTCGAGTAGGTAATCTTGATTTTTCATCAGAATGAATCCATGGGGAATATGACAGACGTTATAAAATAAAGACGGGATCGAAATTGGCGAGATCACTAATCATGTCGTATTGAAAATTATGAGATATGTGCTTTGTGTGGATCGATGTTTAAAGTTGATGGGGGCGTATGGCAGCTAAATCGGAAGTATTTGGTGTGGTGTGAATGTTAGTAAGACGAGAAACTATAATATTTACAATTCGCATTAGTTTATTGGGCACAGTTATAATTTATATAAATGAAATGTATTTTTGAGAGTATTGGGAGCCCTGTTTAAGGCCCACGTAGACCTCCAAAAATCCATACCATTGTAAAACTTTGCAGAATGTTCTCGTACATTCCACAGCATTCTAATACTTCTATTTGTCTGAAGTACGTAGTTGCAAGAGGCACCTCTAAATTGTATCGCAATATTTCGACAATTTTGTTTTTCAGACAATCTGTACTAGCGAGCAACCACAATCACGGAATACATGGATCTGCCTGAGGATGCTTGCATCATCAAGTCTGAACCTGGAACTTCTACTGGAGGTCGTGGAACGAACGGAGCTGGATTGCACTACAGCGAAATAGATGTATCAGTTCTTGATATCAAAAAGGAATGTATTGATGAACCCCAAATTCCTGAAACTGGTGAGATCTTTGTGTCTAGAATTTGTTTATAATATTTTATTAAATTTATTTATTCAGAAATATTTATGTACCTTTTTGACAAATCTGTATTGAAACAGGCAAAGTTTACAATTAGTAGTTTAAATTATATTTCAAATAAAAACACTTCGCTTTCACTAATTTGAAATTTATGAGAACGTTTTCAATGCTGACGCATCATCTTCAGTAATGTTACTAATACTAAACTTAAGACTAAAGGATTACGTTCTACTAAGGGTTTAGGAGTGGAGTGAGTGGATTAAAGTTGGGTGGGTGTAGGGGCGTTGTCAACAAGCGCAGGAGAGGTGACGTAATAGAAGATGTTTGAATATTGACGACATTTTTGTTACAATAAATCGTTAAGTTTTCTAAAATATCTAGCTTATTTTTTTTTTTATAAATATGTATTATTTTTTTATCACTATCACTTTTGAAGCGATGACCCACGCTTCTTGCGTGGGAAGTTTTTTATTTCTCTCGAGAGTTCTTCCATCCTTAAGTTTTGTATTAGTAGCATTAAGAACGTTACAATAAATAACAAATTAGTATAAGTAATCAATGGTTATATTTAAAACATAACTTAATGGCCTTTCACTTGACAGTTGTGTAAGTTAATTTTACTTTAAGATTATTTAAACTTCTTCACTCTTATAAAAGACAATTAATGATCAAGTTAGAAACCATTTAAGTAAAACCAAAAAGAAAAACAGAAGAAAATGCCAAATAATAACCTATATTTCAATTATTACTCCAATAGATTGGTGTTTAATAAAATTCATGATATTATATATAGTGATTGTGTTTTATTTAATCCAAAAATTGTTATTTGAACTTATGGAAATAATTTATGGATATTGATTTAAGACAGGTATTAAGGTTGAACATATCATCCAAGCTGTTCCGAATTCGTAAACACTATTATGGCGCGCCTTTTCGAATCGTTATTGACACATTTCCTTATCCAAATTCCTATCCATATATTTCCTAATGCTCGTATTGTCAGCGTGAATCGTGACAGCAGACATCAACTTGACCGATATTTGTTCGATAGCATTCGTGGTGTGGACTTGTCAGTTCCAGTGCACCAGCGCTGTATTTTGTGATAGTGTGTTTTGATAATGTATTGTTTGCTGTTTGTTTGTACCGTGGGTGAAATTGTGATATCGCCGACTTCAATTGAAAGCGGAGATCTGCTGTCTTTCGACTGTCACCGACCTCATTTTGTACCAAGGTTCCCCTACTTCCTTTCCCTACCCTGCGGTGATTCCAATTTACGACCGAATCCAGAAAAAGTGTCATTCGAATTTGTTCATCCAAATGAACCTAACCAAATCCTATCGTGCAGAATTTACGTTGAGAAATCACAAGGTATCCAATGTAATTCGTAAGATGTGTTATTTTACCTTGTAAAATTCACACTTTTAATTTACTTAATAACTTATTGTTATTATTATTTTAGGTCAAAGAGAAAAAGAAATCGTTACTGAAGAACATGACGTCATCCCTATTGGCGCGAAACCATTCGCATGTTCGGAATGCAGTCACACATTTACTAGAAAAGAACATTTGAGAAACCATGCTCTGACGCATACTGGAGAAAAACCATTTTCATGCTCTGACTGCAGTTATAAATGTTCTAGGCGCGAACATTTGAGAAACCACGTTCTAATACATACTGGAGAAAGGCCGTTTGCGTGTTCAGACTGCAGCTACACGTGTTCCAGAAAGCAATCCTTAAAAGAACATCATTTCCTCATTCACACTGGAGTGAAACCCTTTGCCTGTCCAAAATGTAATTTCACAAGTTCACGAAAACAAACATTATCAACTCATCTGCTCACACACACCGGAGAGACGCCGTTTTCTTGTTCTGAATGCAGTTTTAAATGTTCTCGGAAACAAGGGTTAAAAAGTCATATGTTTTCCCACAGCGGAGTGAAAGCCTTTTCTTGTACCGAGTGCAACTATACGTGTTCGCTTAAACGAAGCTTAAAAGTGCATATGGTCGTTCATACTAGAGAGAAGCCGTTTTCATGTAAAGAATGTAATTTCTCATTTTCCCGTAAGCAATCATTAAGGAAACATTTGCTCACCCACACCGGTGAATTGCCGTTTTCGTGCTTGGAGTGTAGTTTTTCGTGTGCTCGTAAGCAAGGACTCCAAAGCCATATGCTTACGCATTCGGGAGAGAAACCATTCGCTTGTACCGAGTGCAGTTACGCGTGTTCCTATAAACCTAGCTTAAAACTACATATGGCCACGCATAGCGGAGAGAAACCTATTTCTTGTACCGAGTGCAGCTTCTCTTGTTATAGAAAACAACAGTTAAAAACTCACATGTTAACCCACTACGGTCAGAAACCGTTTTCATGTCGCGTGTGCGGCTACTCATGTTTTCAGAACTCTCAATTGATAAATCATATGCGATCTCATACTGGGGAGAAACCGTTTTCATGTACAGAGTGCAGTTATGCTGGTGCCCGCAATATTGACTTGAAACGCCACATGTTTACGCACACTGGGGAGAAACCGTTCTCCTGTTCTGAATGTACATATACATGTTCTTTTAAACGCAGACTTAAAATGCATGCCCTTACTCATACAAAAAATAAACCTTTTTCATGTTCAGAATGCAGGTATACTTGTTCGCGAAAAACATCCCTAAACACGCACATGCTCACGCATTCTGAAATAAGTCTAGATCCATGATGTAATGGCATTAACCGTTCTCTAAATCGCGACGAGATTTCAATATTCACATCGCAATTAAATAAGTCAGTATTATCAATTATAGTGTTATTTCAGTCTACGCGAATTAGATTTAGTAATTAATTATTTGTTGTTGTATTCGTAATTATCTGTACGTTAATTAATTATAAAATAAATATTGTAATGTTAAAGAAAATTAGATGCGATACGATCGTGCAAGTTACCAATGTTATCAATTTGCAAAATCCCAGTACTGAATATAAAATATTGAAAACTTTTCACAGAAACAGGTCGTACAAGAATGACATATTATGTTAATGACCCACGTGCTATGTGGACAATTTTAGTTAATATGAAAAATATTCAAAATCGAAACCTTCGGTATGACATGGGTGGAAAAACTAGGATTGTATTTACGAGGCGCGTTTTTTAAGTAAGTACTGTTGCCGGATATTCCGATGTAGCGCTGCGTTTGCTTTGTTGCGCATGCGCAATGGTTTCCTTCATCTATTGGCTCACCACGTGCAATGTTAGAGACATTCACACTTGTAGTGATTGGTTAAAATGTTCGAGACAAAAGAGCTACTCGCCGACTGTGAGATACGGACCGTGATTCGTTTCTCGAATGCATGAAACATGAAACCAGCTGACATTCATCGTCAAATGTGTCCTGATTTGAAGCCAATAGATTTTCATCTCTTCCTTTTTGATGACTCACAGACTGAGTACAGTCATGGTTTTCATCCCAGACGTCATCGTTCTATGACGAAGGAATACAAAAATTGATACCCCGTTATGACAAGTGCTTGGCGATGACAAAGGTGGCAACTATATTGAGAAGTAGTTTAAGGTTTGTAGCGTCCGATGAAAGTAGTGTTATAAAAATGATATTACATTTCTTTGTACAAAAATTCCGGCACTTCAAAAACGCGCCTCGTACTTCTCATACTAACTAAACAATAAGACTGCATTCCACTTAAAAAAAAACTGCCAACCGCATTTGAAATGGAAGACACCATATAGGATCTTGACTTAAAATCGTCCATCAATTCGATTCGTAATATGGGTAATATCGGTGCACTCACCCAAACATATTGACTCATACCTATATTAATTATTGCTACAAAAATTAAGTCCATTTTAAAATAGTTCTTCATATACACCTTTTATATAGTAATAAATGTAATTCTATCTACTTGTAATTCTAATTAATTGAACAATTGCTTGTAAACTATACCCGTCTCGACACAGAATTGCTCTAGTGAGACGGGCACAGTCCAAACAGATTTTTACATTGTATTATATAGTTACTAATAAAATAATAATAATAATCAAAAGCTGGGAACTGATGGGAAAATAATTTAAAATATGACTTATGTCTGTAAGATCAAAAAGGGCGTATTATCACGCTAATGGTTTGGCATTTAAAAGCATTTCACCCATCAATGTTCACTTGAATCCTCCTGGCACAAATCAAAAGGTACTTTGATTGTATTACACTAGCTTCGAGTATGTAATACATCGTCATGTTGGGTAGTGGGACATCACTAACGGAGAGAAAAAAATATTTTTAATTCTGTTAAATATTTCACAATACATTTAATATCGTAATAGATAACACATACAAGCGAGTGACATATATCACCGTCATCGGCTTTACAACCATGTGAGGCTTGGCAGCCTTCAGGAAACGTCTTCATCAGCCTGTCTTTCTCTTGCAGCCGGTCTCCAGTTGATTATGTTAGACTACGGCGATTGGCTCTACACCGTCCGACCACTGAGGCTTTCTGGACTGCTTTCTGCAGTTATCGCATTTCTGCATTATCGTCCATACTCACGAAGGGAGCAGCTAAATTTGCTCATTATAACCATTACTCATTATTACAAAAAAAATTTAATATCCAATAAAAATTAAAAGCGAATCAAATACATATGAAAAATCAAAATTCTATAATCGTATAAACATTATTCAAAATACTGTTCTGCTTTAAAGTTTAAAACTTACTACTGCTTACTAGGCAAACCAAATAAAAACCCATTGATTTTTTTAAAGATTTCATAAACCTGTAAGGAATCGTAAACAATAAGGAATGTCGTCGGCAGACGTTTCTTTCGACTTTACGGCTTCTCAAGAATGAGGGTTTTTAGACCGTGTGGTGTATTTTGTACGTTATATCAGTGAAGCGAGCTCACTATAACAGAGAAGAGTGGTACGAAAACAGGTACTGAATCAAAATAATAATAAGTATTTCCTCATTATATCCGTATTCTGTATAACCGAGTTCGACTGAATATCTATTTTTTTTTATGGTGATTCTGCACGTTCCCCACAGACATGGCCTTGTAGGGATTCACCTAACACCCACATGAGCCGAAACCAATCTGTCCAATCAGCAGATGCAATACATCGTGACAGTTGAGTCCACGGAACTAGCCGACCACTTCTCCGCAGACCGTCCTTTCATCGACATCTCAAGCGAATCACTCCAGTATACAACTTCATACTAGCATTTAACTGTATACTCGTCGAACGTGCATTAAATTTTAATTCACCCAGCAATAAACGTCAACTTTTGTAAGTGCTCCATTATTTGAGTACCTTACTCTAGACACAACATAAATATCACACACACACCCTATACACTGCGACATGCACTGACACGCGTGAGACTAGAAGATAGTTAGGGACTTACGTCTCACCATCCACACCACAATCACAATCAATAATATTCTACAACTACAATCCCTAGAAGAGCATGTGGTAAGCATGGAGCAGAAGAACTAACGGATCGAGCTCACTCAGAGTCAGTGAGAGTAAGGACTTCATCCGCGGCGAATAGAGGGGGATCCGATCGTACAGAGCTCCGACGAACCGGCGCGCAGATTACTGACTCTTACCGCGCTCGACAAGCCACGGGAGTATTCTGAACGACCATTAACTTACTTATACATACAGTCGTGAGTATGCGTGAAAAATTAAATGGTGTTATTGGTCTACACCTGAGAACTAAACCTGAGGTCTAAACCTGAGAACTAAACCTGAGAATAAAACTGCTACAACAGTATATTGAAATTCCTAATTGCATCTCTTGATCAATGGTTTATATATATATATTTTGTACATTGATTTGCTTACTGTTATTATTTTTATATTTAACTTTGAACGAATTCTGCTAGACAACGCCAGGACTTTCACTTTTTAAACCAGAAAGTTTTAACACAACTAAATTTTAACAATTTTTAATTCGTGCTTTACATTTTTTCAGTGGAATATTTTGTTTAATTAATTATTCAGGGGTGATGTGTTATAAAATATCCCAACTTCGCTAATAAAAAGTCACTATTACTAGTTATTGAACAACAACAGTATCTATGTATTGAATGTTACATTTATCTCCTGTGTAGTTGTGCTAGTATAGTGTGCCATTCAATTGAACTTTTTTCAATCGTTTTATATCGAGCATTACAATTTTACATGAGTTTGTATGTTATTTACTTATTTACTCTTACTTTACTTACTTTTTTAATTTTTTATAAATGGAACGTAGCATTTATTTTAAGTTTTACATTATATTTATATTTTATTAATTGCATCCTGTTTTACTATTTATATCATATTTTTTTTACTTTTTATATACATTGAACATTGTATTTATATGCTATCTAATCACATCTTGATTTACTGTTTATGTATATCTATTAGTATATTGAACACTATACCGTAAAGGCACTGTCTGCTATAATACAGTAAAATACTAGTGTAGCTGGCAGGGTACCCAAATAGATGTTTTACTTTACTACAATGTTATCTGATTATAACAATATAATAACACACTGTACTATACTATGAATTAAAAAAGTAAATTATTATTAATATTATTATTGATTTCAAACTGTAAGTTTAATCCCTCTGTGATTTTAGTGTTGTGTTGTCTTGTCCTCCGTAAGGCAGTGCTTTCTTAAGTCTTTCTCTGCTCGGATTGAGTATGCCTCGGTGCCATCGAGTGTGACTAGGAACATCATTTGTATTTGTTCACCGATCTGTGTAACTTATTGTTGTTTTGTACACTTTTATATTGAATGAATAATAAAGAGATCGTTTGCCGAAGAGCAATGAGGGGTATATTTTGTCTGGTTGTCGTGTATCGCCGCCCTGTTACCCATGTAGCATGGCAGTGGGGCACGGAATAGAGCTATCACTCGTAGAACGGTTCTGGGTAAATAGCGGGTCACCTCTCACTGTAATTTTAATGCAATAAACAACACGCCAATTGTAAGTGCCAACCTTAAGTGTTATCCTTACTAGTTTCGATTTCATATATTTTCAGAAAACATCGACCCATAAGATCTGCGGGAGTCGCTAACGAAAGTAATGACACATTACTAGAAAAATGTGTTCTCCCCCCATTTAGTTCAACAACGAGGCGCGTTTTTTAAGTAGGTACCGTGGCCGGATATTCCCGGTATAGCGCTGTGGTTTCCATCATCTGTTGACTCACCACACGCAACGTTAGAGCCATTCACATAATGTGGCCATCTTGTAGTGAGTGGTTGAAATGTTCAAGTCAATAGATCAGCCCGCCGACTGTGAGATTCGTTTCTTTGAATGCACGAAAGATGAAACCAGCTGACATTTATAACCAAGTGTAACCTGATTTGGCGACAAGTGATTTCCGTATGTTCCTTCATCTGAAGAGGTACCTTGATGACGATAAGGACGTAGTAAAGACATAGTTTTCATCCCAGGCGGCGTCGTTCTACGACAAAGGTATACAAAAATTGGTGCCCCATTATGATAAAACTTACTTAAAAACGCGCCTTGTATATATATGAGAAAAATAAAACGGTATCTATTCACAGTGACTTCGCATATGAACAGTTATATATTTTTTATTTGAACATTTATAACCGCATTTAGTACAAGAGAACGTTTTATCCCCATTGTGAGTACGCATGTGCATTATCAAACTATTTTTACGAGCGGCGGAGTACGAGCACTCTGGACACGAGAACGACCTTTCCCCAGTGTGGGTAAGCATATGTTTCTTTAAATTCGCTTTACGAGAAGACTTGTACACGCATTCAGAACAAGAAAATGGTTTCTCTCCGGTGTGTGTTCGCAAATGGAAATTCAAATGTTGTCTTTGAGTGCACGTGTACGAACACTCAGAACATGAAAACGGTTTCGCAACAGTATGCGTAAGCAAGTGAATCTTTAAGTGCTGTTTTTGCGTGCACACATACGAACATTCTGTACATGCAAACGGTTTCTCACCAGTATGCGTGAGTAAATGACTTTTTATATGACTTATTTGAGTGCTAGTGTACGCGCATTCGGAACAAGAATACGGTTTGCCGTCAATGTGGGTGCGGTAGTGGGATTTTAAATTGTGCTTATTAGAACAAGTATACTCACACTTCAAACATGAAAACGGTTTGTCGCCAGTGTGCCTTCGCAAATGATTGATTAGTTGCTGTTTTCGTGTGCATATATAAGGGCAGTCAGTGCAAGAGAACGGCTTCGTTCCCGAGTGTGTAAGTGTGTGGTTTTTTAAGTTTTGTTTTTGCGTGCATGTAAAGGAGCATTCGGAACACGCGAATGGTTTCAGTCCGGTGTGCGTGAGCATATGAACTCTTAAATTTTGTTTTTGAGAGAATGTAAACGTGCATTCAGAACACGAAAATGGTTTCTCTTTGGTGTGGATACGCGCGTGGGTTTTTAATGCTTGTCTTTTTTTGCAAGTGTAACTACATTCAGAACATGAAAAGGGTTTCGCTTCAGAGAGATCAGACGGCTGCGTTTTCAAAAACACATTTGTTTCGCTGTGTTTTTCATTTGAAGATTCTCGTTGAAGTCTTGAACATCCAATTTCTGCAATATCATCTTGCATATCTGAAAAAATGTATTTAATGTTCGTAACAAATCAATATGTCAAAGCATTATCCATTCAGAGCAAATAGAGCACAGCAAGATACCCCAGAGCCTGAGGATCCACAATCTTGAAGAACAGTTTTTTTTAGAACGAGTATATTAGTTGTTCACCTTTGTTATGGTCGACATTCGTGATGCATTCCTTCTTGATATTGAAGTCTTCAATACCAATATCAGTGTAGAGACTATCACCAGCTTCTCTTTGAAGTCCGCTCTCAGATGAGGATCCTGGCTCAGTCTTGATGAAAGAACTTTCTAGGATCGTAAAATCCATTATTCTTATATTATTAGATTAGTTTCAAAGTAGCCTCAAAGTTTGTCGATATCGATATCCGCTCAAATAAACCTGAAAAAAAATTAAGTTCAACATTTTTTAAAAAGATAAGATATGAAGTTTTTTAATTACTAAAATTTGATGATACAAAGGTGAAGAAAATATAATTACAAAATCATAACGACATGATCATCACCAGAGCCACTAGGCACCATAAGACTGAACCGTTGAGGCAACAAGAACTAACTAGAGAACAACCAGGTTTATTAGTGTATTGTATTCACGTACACACGATTCTTACAAAAATTCCTGCAATGGAGGAGAAAGTTTTCATTCTTTAATCGTTTTCTGTGAAACGTTAAATATTTACAATTTAATAAGTCTTATTCAAATTAATGTCCAACTCTGTATCCAGTATATTGTTATTTCAGATAAAATATGTAAATGATTTAATTTTTGTCACACTTTATATATGATTTTTTGTACATCGATTAACTGTATATTTTCCAAATAAAACAAAATGAAAAACTCGATTAACAAATGACAAAGGAGTTTGATTCAACTACTACAGCCCAACTGAGAAAACAAATAGGAAGACTAAAACGCGAAGCGTTTGTTACATATTCCATACAGCTGCTGGCGCATATTATTGTTATTTGTTGGAGTCGGTACCAAGCATGTTTTCATCTAGGTATTCGCAAGGTGCATTCAGCGGCAGTAGGCGTTAACGTTGATTATGGAGATGACAGGCTTAATTTATAAACACAAAACTGTAGGGGCGACGATTCATGTTCACCACGATCATCTCCGTCTCCAGCTACACTTACACCAAGGGACCAGGCTTCGGCCGAGAGAGGCCGCGGCCAGTATGACCCAATCGTTTGCCTACCCGCTCCGCTAACTCTTCATACTCAGCTATATTCTGTACTCTCCTAACATATCTCTGAATTACACGATTAGGTATACGAAAAGCACCACCAACATCCATAAAACCATTACTAAATAAAATTTTTTGCACAAATGCTCGTTTATGAACAAATTGATCAATATAAAATGGCAAGGGTCCGCCTCATGGTACAAGTAATGAAATTATGGTAAGAATATTGATTAATATGGGATCACTTGGTTCAGATACAAAACTTTACATAATTTTCAATTCTCAGCTATTATTTTCGATATCATAGTTGAGTGCACTGATTGCATAAATGAAATCAAATTAACACGCTCGCAAGTATAAAAAAACTTCTGGAACTTTAAAGTTTCGAATTTTCACGGTACATTTGACATTTAAAGCCATCGACAATAAATGTTTAAGCCGCTTTATTCATAGATAACACCAAATTATGTTTACCAAAGATAAAAAAAACATACAAGGGATTTATTTGCCGAATACGGTACTTCACATTTTTAGGATAGGTAGGTTCTAGGTTAGGTTATTTAATTAAAATTAAAATTCTATTTTTCGATTAGGTTATTTAATTAAAATTACAATACTATTTTTAGGCTGGGTTGGGTTATTTAATTAAAATAACAATTCTATTTCTAGGTAAGGTTATTTTAGATTTGGTTATTTAATTAAAATTAAAAATCTATTTTAAGTTAGGTTAGGATTGATTTTTTGGTGATATTGTACATTTTTCACTAACACTCTTGTAAACTCATAAAATGCGCTTAAGAACACGTATACCTACCTGGTCCAGCGGGAGTCAGATCGTAGTCCGCGTAAGAGGAATATCATAACACAAGCAGCTCAGAAACTTTTTAGTTTCTAGCTGGTCAGAGATCCTTGTTAGTTAGTTGTGTTACTGTGTGAGGAGGACATGACGCGTGCCCATGGCCGGTAAACGTCAAATGTAACGTAAACCATAGATTTTGCAGTTTAAGAACGGCTAGAAGGCTTCAAGACCTTTTTAAGGTTGGAAAACTAGCTGAAATTTTCAGATTTAGGCCTGGCAGGCATTGTCATTTTCGGATCAGTATGAAAATGGTCTTCTGGATGTATGCCAATGTATGCATTCTTTGGTATGTTAATTTAGGTTATCAGAAATGGGAAAAATAATCGCCAGTGTCATTATAAATAAATACTGGATTCTTCCGTTAACTGACAAGATACATAAAGGGTTATTTTCATAAACTGTATGAGAGAATATCCCGATAGGTTTTTAAATTATTATAGAATGTCAATATTATACGTTCCAGGATACAACATTTCGCAAATCAATATCGCAAAAAATACATCTCTCTGTTACTTTTAGTTTAGAAAACTACACTTTATAGCAAATTACTTAACTATTGTAATAATAATCCGACTCAATAAACGTTTGATTGTAATAATTTATCATACAATACGTATGTTAACATATTGAAATATATTGACGTTGCATGTAGCTTCTCCGTTATTTCAACGCTCGTTTAACCGCAATACGGTAGAAGGTATCTAAATGTCGTTGGGACAAAATTTATCTGTCAAGGCAGAATAATATTACACACTACTTTTATTACGGCCGCTTCAGATGTGTGGCGTTCACGTATTGCATTTATTATTTTCGGCGCGAAATTTCAAATATTTTAAATAATCTTGATTCTTGCTGCGCGGGCCGCGCGCCGGGAAATGTAAACCTTTTCTCCTCACCCTGCTCCAAAAATGCGTCCACAGCGGACGAAGGGTCGTACCCCCTCCCCGCGCATTGGCCGGGGTGGGTTTCTGCCCAAACCGCAACTAGCCTCTCTCGCTCTACGCCTGTCCAGCGCACCGGATCTTTTCTGGTTCACCGCCGACTTTGCGGTCAGCCGCTGGGCAGCTCTATACTGACCGTCATTTTGCCTCGAGACGAAACCGCCAGGAAGCTGCGACGTGCCTCCTAAAGGCATCTGAGGACTCCATCTTGGATACGGATAATAAAGGATCGGAGGCCACCCATCATGAGATGACCAGCGAACAGATGACCAGATGACATGGCGAGCGAAACTGAGAGCCCGCACCCGCGAACTGGACCAAAAGCCCACGGGCCACACGTGGCCATGTTATCGGTCACAAATGTGAAGACAAACAAAAGTGAGTGGGAAAAACAATTAAACAATTAATGCGCCCACGTTTAATTAAGGTTAGATATAAGTAGCAAAAAGAATTTTAATTTTTTCATGTTTCCTTGTGTTGTAAATAATGTATAAATTTGTATATAGAAAGACGTTTTAATTTAATTTACTATCCCGCCATCTCTTCGTGACCACCACAAAAAATTGATTACGCGACGACCGGAGCGTCTGCCTTTATTTCAAACTCTGTAAATGTATGTATTCGAATGATGTACATTTTTGTTCTCTACTCAATAATCGCCTCGTATCGGACATTAACCAATTACTCACTAGGTACTTACACTAGAAAAAAAAAAACTTTAATCTATGGTTTATCTGATTCTATGGTGAGCCACCGTCTGACGTTTGTTGTGTCTCGCGTTTTGTGACATACTGGTTTCTGTTTTACCTACAACTGTCTTAATCTACCGTCCAGTGCTTCGTCAAAATCTCTCAATGGTAAGTTGAATGCATAATATTTTAATCTACAAGCGTAACAAATGACAGATGCGTTGCATTCTTCACATATGAATGCCGATCGCAATAGCGTATTCGGCTAAATTATTAGATCACCCAATGTGTTTTGCATTTATATTTTAAACGTGATTTTTACGATTTTCCTATTAGTATACGGCGGCCCTGTCATTATTTAGTGGTTATTTGATCGATTCAACATCTGCCTGGCACGGGTCTCCTCCAGCCCGAGTATACTCTATTGACCTCACGGTTCGGTTCTTAGAAAAGATTCGAGAACTTTATTGCTCGAAGCGTGCATTATAATACCGCATGCATCATTTTATCAATTCAATTCACGGTTAAATTTAATAATTTATATCATCAAATAATTTTCAAAGACTATAATTGACTGTAGTGTATTTCATAGATAAAGCGAACGCGTAGAAAATAAAGTTTGACATGGAATATATTTAAATGTGTCGCGATGCTGCTTTAAAAAAATACTAACTTATTATCACGCTGTTTCTCCACAGTGAGGGGTAGGAAGAGAGGGTAGAAAGTCATTGTTTACGCGCTTTTATAATAGGCGTATGCATTAATTCATGCGTTTTTTTTTCGAAAATTAAGGCTTTATTGTGAAAAAATGGTTATACACTCAATGATCAAAGTATTGTCCATCGGAAGCTACAACATTTGCCCATCTTTCTGGCAGTTTGTGGATTCCATCCCAAAAGAACTTCTCCGGCTTGGTGGTGAAGAACGAATCAAGCCAATTTTTGATACCAAGTGAAGCGTATTCCGGTGAGGGCATTCTGCATTGATCTGAACAAGTAGTAATCAGAAGGGGCTATGTCTGGGCTATAAGGCGGGTGAGGTAGAACTTCCCACCCACTGTTCTCCAAATAGTTTTGAACCGGTCTTGAAACATGTGGCCGAGCGTTGTCATGATGGAGAATTATGGATTTGTGTCTGGTTGCATATTCTGGTCGTTTTTCCGCAATCGCTCTCTTCAAACGAATTAATTGTGTTCGGTAGAGGTCCCCTTTGATCGTCTGACCCGATTTCAACAGCTCATAATACAACACACCTTTTTGGCTGTCCGGGTCGTTCATTGTCTTCTAAGTTGAAATCGCCACTTCTAAACCGTGCAAACCACTTCTGGCACGTTCTTTCAGCTAGAGCATGGTTACCATAAACCTCTACTAAAATACGATGACTTTCAGTAACACTTTTCTTCATGTTAAAGTAATGAAGAAGAACTCCCCGCAAAAACACTTTTTCTGGCACAAAGTTCGACATGTTCAAATGAATAGAAAAAAATGTTGTTTACACTTCAATCAAATGACATATACTGAAAAAGACGCGCAATGACAGTAGCTTTCAAATGAATATAGTCACGGATGAACACGGCGCGAAATAATACTAGTAACGCCCTCTCTTAGAAAACCGCATGAATTAATGCATACTCCCAATACTTCGATAAGTAGGCCTGATATAAAATTTTGAATATGTGTTTTCTTTTTGTGTGGATTTAAAAACAGAAAACAATAGCGAAGCTGCTACTGGGAATGGACAGTTTTGCGGTTCGGGCGGACTTTTACGGCGGCGATATAAAAACATTTTGTATTATATATTTTCGGATTATCGGTTGTGAGAAAGTTTTCGGTGGCTGGCCAGCAGAGTAAAGGACCACCAGACTGCAAGGAGAGCGACATCGGCGTCTACCAGCCCAGGTTCACAAGGGTTGGTGTATTTTGAATTTGCATAGATTGAACTACATCATTCATTCAACATTACCCATAGAAAACCCAGAACTGCTATCGAAGTATTTACGGCTACAGTCATACTCTTCTTCCTGTTGTACCACTCATGGCCGTTCACCTTCAAACATCTAATGTAGGCCCCAAGATAAAGGTCGTTGAGAAAACCGCGTTAAAAAAGTGCGTAACGATATATATATATAGTTCACGGATGGACTGTAATACATAGGAATATGCTTACGGCTTAATCCAGGTTTAACTAGGATTATCCCGGTTTCACATATTGGTCCTGGAGTCCCGGGCGGTGTGGCATTTTTTCCCGGCCGTTGCGGTGCGGTGCGCGAGCTCCCTCGCACCGCGCGACTCTCTGTGTATTCGCGGGCGATAGTTGACGTTAGATCGAGTTTCCGTCACTATTTCCGATCTGCTCAAGCTTGGCAGGAATTTAGAGTTGTTTAGGACCTTTGTTTGAGTGTGGGTCTCCAGACGGAAGATCCTCCGGAGAACGGCTGCTGAGTAGCTTCATCATTATTTGTTTGTTATTCTTATTTTTACTTTCTATATGTACTGTTCTTGTGGATTAAATCTGCCGGCAGTGTTGCGTGGAGTAGTTTTTCTTTTCCATCTCGTTTCCCGGAAGGGAGTACCTCTTCACTTCCCCTCTGCTCCCCGGCCTTGTTAATTGTATTATTTTATATTATCAATTGTAAATATTATTTATTTATTTACTATTAAAGTGAGTCAACGGGGGACAACGAGGGCAAATCTTTCCTAGTAACATTAAAAAATGCCAACCAGGCGGCAAATAAGTTGGACCGAAATAAGAGTCTTGAGCTTGACCCGTGAATAAGAAGATAGCACTAGCAGCCGGTATCACAATCGGCGCAGCAGGTTATTAAGTTAATATTTAAAACATTTATTTTTTTCAGGTGTCTCGGGCGACGCGAAAAACGACATTTTTTATTTCTCTGCCATGGACCGTACACGCCCAGATATTTACCATGTCAAGCCTGAGCCGGCGTCGCCCGCTGGTAGCCACGAAAATGATCACGAAGAAGTAACGTACCCTGAGATAAAGATTGAATCGTGCTATCCAGATTTCCCCATCGAGTACGATCCAACGGCCAAGAATGTCGAAAGCGAAAATATAAAATTTTCTGAAGTTTATATAAAACAGGAGACAAGTACGACATGTCCAGATCTATCTGAACTACATGCTTCACGTGTCAAAGCTGAACCAGGATTATCTGCTGAAGATGGAGGTGATCATATATTAGGTGATGTAGACGTATCACATCCTGACATCAAAAAGGAATGCTGCCAATCTTTGAATGGCAGTCAGCCGCCTCGTAAGTCAATGGTCTTTGGTAATAATTTATTCATATAAGGTTGCTATGAACCAACTGTACGGAATATGGAAAGACAGTGATATCAAGTTAACAACTAAAGATATGTCGGTTCATACTTTTGTCTTTCTATTTTTCGTCCGTAATAGCGATAAGCTGAAAATAGATAGATAAATAGATTTAATCTTCTCTATCCTTCGGTTAGGTTATCGTCAATGTTCACTCTATGTTTGGATCGCGATGTGCGCATTAAAATTCATTTGTGCAATTTCAAGGATACTATTAAAGGGTGTTTTTTATAGACGTTTATTTTTCGAATCGGCAACACTTTTTCCAGCGACAGCTGACAGCTGATTTGTGCTCAGTTTGGTTTGCCATTTCACCATGAATAGACTTACACCAGTACAACGCTTGAAAATTTATTTCAAAAATCATGGTTCAGTTTGCGAAACCTATCATGCGCTACGTCCATTTTACGGTCGACATAATCGTTCATCCGAGCAAGTAATTCCAATAACCATGGATCGTTTTCGCACCATGCATAATCTAATTGATAACACGCATTTGCAGAGATGTCGTACAGTGCGCACCGAAGAAGCTGTTGCTACAGTGGAGCATAGTATTCTCTCGATTTTTCATAATCCACAGCAATAGATCCATGATCACTGACACATTGAATTTAGATTTAATTGAGGTAACTAAAGTATTGAACATATCTAGTTCGTGATATTGTGCTTTAATCACGTATTGTTTGTTGTTTGTATGCCGTGGGTGAACTTGTGAAATCGCCGTATTCAATTGGAATCGGAGATCCGCTCATCCGCGTGTCATTTGTGTCATCTCGGCGGTGACTATCTCCTCATCGACCTCATCCTGTACAACGTTTCCCTATTTTCCTCACTAACCTGCGGTGATTCCGATTTACGGCCGGAAATGTCGTATTCCATTCCGCGGGACGCGCAACTCGGAAACTGCGCAATTCATTTGGATCATATCGATCCGGATTTACAGTTCGAATTCACCAGAAAAGTAAATGTTGGTCAGTTTATCGGGTGGGGATCTACCTTCTTCCTCTAGCCCACCGTAACAAGCTTTTCCAAGTTATCTTAATTTCAAAAAATCCGGGACATGCAGTCTCCAGCACCACATCTCAAAGGCATCAGTCCGTCTTCTCTTCCTTGCTTTAAAGGTCCATGATCCCACACCATATAAAAATATAGTATGTAGTATAATCCTTAAATTCTGCGACGGCAACACCTTCTGTAAATTAACAATCTGATTTTTTTCATTATATTTATTTATTGTTAGATATCATTGTCACTGTTTTAATTTTAATTCCAGGAAGAACATTTAAAACTAGCGCAGAAAGAGCTCGAGAATACAGAGCTCGGAAACGAGCAAAAAAACCGCCCAAGAAACCACCAAAAACTAGACTGCAGCGCAACAGAGAATGGAGGGAACGGAAGAAACTCCAGGCCAAAATGCAGCATGATCAAGAGCTCTGTTTTACCAACCCTTCGACTAGCACTGTCCCATTCACCACCATTCAGGCAGTAATGGAAACAGCGAAAATCCAGCAAATCGCATCTTCGGAACATACCGTTATTTTTACAGAGCACAACAGTCAACATGATGCCGTTATTGATGTACACAAGACGAATTTAAAACAGGCTAAACAAACAATAAAAAAAGAGAAGAAAATTGCCCAAACAGTCAACGAGTGTGAAGAATGCAAAAAAACATTTAAATTAAGAAATAACTTGAAAATACACATGCTGTCTCACACTGGAGAGAAACCGTACGCATGTTCAGAATGCGATTACAAATGTTCTCGAAGTGACGTACTCAAATCTCACATGCTAACGCATTTTGGAGAGAAATCGTTTTCGTGTTCACTGTGTAGTTACACCTGTTTCAAGAAAAGTAACCTCAAGCATCACACGCTGTCGCACACCGGCGAAAAACCGTTCTCTTGTTCAAACTGCAGTTATAAATGTTCTAGAAAGGATGTTCTCAAATCACATACGCTCACTCACACCGGTGAGAAACCGTTCTCTTGTACAGTCTGCAGTTACTCGTGCATAAGAAAAGGGAACCTTAAATATCACATGCTTTCCCATACTGGCGAAAAACCCTTTTCTTGTTCGGAGTGCAGTTATACATGCTTCAAGAAGCGTAATCTTCAATATCATACGCTCTCGCACACCGGAGAGAAGCCGCTCTCTTGTTCGGAGTGCAGTTATAGGTGTTGTCGGAATGATATGCTGAAAACGCACATGATCACACATACTGGCGAGAAATTGTTTTCGTGTTCTGACTGTGGTCACACCTACACCACGAAAGCGTGCCTTAAATATCATAAGCTCACCCACGCTGAAGGGACACCGTTCTCAGAATAGATTAGTTTAGATTGCTGGACATTCACAGAATGATGTACTATTTTTTTGACGTATTTGATTCTAGAGAAGCTATTTGCTCACATTCAACCTTAGTGTCTGAAGAAAGGCAATAATTTTCAAAGCGATTTGTGGATACTTGGTGTGGATTTCCAGTCTACTGTCGTTGATATTGATAATGGAAGTGATTAACATTACTTCGGTTGGGGTCGATCTATTGACGTGGAGTGGGATGTTCACAGTTAAACTGTTTTTATCATAATACTTTTGGGATTTGTGTGTGTGCAGGTACGATTGAATTTTATTTTTCAATAATAAAAATGCGCGCAAATAATACATGTCACATCAATATTCTAACTATTATAAACGCTTGTACTATGTAAATAGGACTAACTTGCCGGTGACGCGAACTCCCGACCACTAGATCACTAGGCTAGCGTTTTAACCACCATACCAACAAGCCACTCAAAATGTTATGATTATATGTTAAGAATAAACAATTTATGTGTATGCACCCCTAATACCCCCGATAAATTACACCCGGTGCTTACATGTCTTTAGAATAAAAATATGTGTGTGGCCAGGGAGAGCACTGAAGGAGTGAGGGAGGCGGCAGAGTTGGCAAGTAGGCGGAACAAATGCTTTTGTTTGAACAACACGTAAAATTTACATACGGTACTAATCTAGGGTTAATAGTAGAAAGCAGGAGATGTGATTCGCAGGAGCTGGCGGCTGCCGGTGCATATTAGCGGCTGATGTGGGTTTAATTTTACACCCAGGTATATGGGTGCATGCAGTGTGCGTTCAGTAGCCGTTGGCAGTGTTGTTGATTGTGGGGGAGATATACTTCCACAATACGTATATATTGATTGGCGGTGGCGTGTAGTAAGAACCTCACCCTCTTTGTACATTAAGAAATTGAATTTAAAAATAACAGAGAACAGGTGAGATATAACATAGATCAAACAATACAACTAGGAATGAAGATTAGAATCCAAAAAATGAATTAAATTGATGTATCCAGCAGGGATAGGCAGTATTTAGAAAACATGGAAGTATCCTCAAAGCCAAAATACCAATAATTAAATACTAATACCAACAACAAGCGCGTGCTGCCGATACTGACGCACGTAAAGCCGAGACGTGAATACAGCACAAAAAGAAGAATACTATATACTACTATACCGAGTTATAAAAAATTAGTTCAGAAATTATTGTACCTTACAACCGATTCAATCTTGATAATATGTGACTCACTCAAAAATAAAATGGTCCCGAAAATATGAGACGGAATTTACTTTCGTCGGTGTATGTGCTGCTGATAGGTGGAGATGCCAACCACTTCATTACCGGAGAATCAAAAGTGTAAGGCGAATCACAAATATATTAAGCTCTATTAATACCAGCATGTTACGAGGCTCACCAGGGGTGACTATTTTATTAAATGTTTGTATTAAAATTTAATCAATAGATGAATATCAGAAATATAAATTAGTGCATTATATCAGCATTATATACTCGTTCTTACCATATGAAAAGCCTTAAAAAAATCTCAGTAATCAATAACGCGAAGTGGAATAAAGATCTTCAATGGTATACCAGATTATGTAACAAAGAAGGTGATATTACATTCGTTTACAATCGAACTAAGCAAATAACTGCATGATACATATAGTAAAAAGGGATATATTGACATAGTTACATTTTCGCTAGTATAAATATACTTACTATCACGCCGTTTCCCCGTGGGGGTAGGCAGAGAGGATAGAGCACCACACTCTTCTGTCCTGACACTCAGTTCTCATCTCATCCACAATCATATTGATTGTTAACGCTTCTAACAGAACCATCCTCCATTACCTGGTCTTGCCAAGTCTTCCGCGGACACCCTCTATTTCATCAACACTTGCGTCATATATCTTTCTTACCATTCTCTCCTCATTTATCCGTTCCATATGATCAAACCACCTATGTGATCCTTCTTAACCTTACTCACTATACTAACATCAGCTTTACATTCTTTCCTTATTTCTTCATTATTTACTCTGTCATAAGTCTACTTTCGATCCTCTTCTGCCAGCTCCGGGCCTCACGTCCATACGTCAGTGCACCGCTAGTCTTGTCTCTGTTGACAAATTCCCATTAGATATTCAAAACGCTGTTCACTTTATTTCCTGCAGTCACCCTCCTTTCGATGTCATTCTCAGCCCTTCTGTTTCTATCAAACATACTTCCCAAATACACAAACATTCATCACCTTCAAATATTTAGCTTTCCTTCTCCTGGAATACCATCACTTTCCACTTGTTAACATTCATCACGAGGTCGCTTCCCTTGCATACACCGTACATTGCACTCCCTAGACTATGTAGTTCTTGTTCATTATTCGCCATTAGTACTGCATCATCGGCGTACAATAAACATAAATATAATTTCACTAATATCATTAATTGACGTGGCGGTTACTTTGATTTTCATTTTCACGACAAAACTGTACTGCACACAAGTTGGGTTATTCCCCTCGTCATCAGGTAATAACTAAACCAAATAATTGTAATGTGGTTTATATTTCAAGAAGCTTTTTTTTTTAAGTAACTATTATAGACCAATTTGACATGTTGAAAGTGTTCTGTATATGCAAACACAGTCTGCGCCAGTACAATTCAGCCGAAGCCAAGTGAAATTGGATAATATCACGAATGACAATGATATCATTGGTATTACACTTGATACCGTCGAAGAAAATGAAACTCCAGTCACCCTCACCTCACTGCGAGTGTAATTCGAGAACGTCTTCAATTTTGCAGTAAATTGGCAAACCATTTCATTGAAAAAGATGATAATTCTGAACGAGCATTCAAGTTTCAACGCGAATTGCAATTCTTGATGAAAAAGGGAAATATTTATTTTATTAAGGAACACATTCTTATTGTGAAATTGTAATTATTCAGAACATAGGTCTGTGATATTTTAAAAACTAAATTAATGTATTAATTATAAATATATACATATAAAATCAATTTTGTCGAAAAATATCGTTTTTGCGTCACCGGGATTCGAACCTGGATCTCTATTTCCAATCCGGAACGAATCTAATGGAACGACAGGTGTATTAATTTGAAAAATGTAACATATAGGTTCGAAAAATTGTCAAGAAAAATACTGGCGTTATAGCACAAAGGTAGTGCACTTTCCCGGATTGGAAATAGAGATCCAGGTTCGAATCCCGGTGACGCAAAAACAATATTTTTCGACAAAATTGATTTTATATGTATATATTTATAATTAATACATTAATTTAGTATTTAAAATATCACAGACCTATGTTCTGAATAATTACAACTTCACAATAAGAATGTGTTTCCCTTAATAATATATGTTGTATCAACGTGTCCAAAATTTAATAAAAATGAATTGATAATTCTGGCGTCTGCAGTCGGTTTACTCAAAGGTATTTGAGATTCTGTAAAAATAATGTAGATGGCTTTTAAATAATGGAACGACAGGTGTATTCATTTGAAAAATGTAACATATTGGTTCGAAAAATTGTCAAGAAAAATACTGGCGTTATAGCACAAAGGTAGTGCACTTCCCCGGATTGGAAATAGAGATCCAGGTTCGAATCCCGGTGACGCAAAAACAATATTTTTCGACAAAATTGATTTTATATGTATATATTTATAATTAATACATTAATTTAGTATTTAAAATATTTATTTATTTGTGAAGAATCATTCATTATCTTGAAGACATAGATCTGACTTCTCTTCTAGTGAATTATGCCCAACATTGTCATATAGCGATGATAATTCTTAAGAAAAAAATATGCAAAAAAGATACATTTTCTTTTATAAAATTTTTATACATATATTTGCAATTAATATGTTAATATTATATTTTTCCGAAATTTAATAAACTTTTTTTATGCGTTTTTCGGTATATTTTAACTTAATGAATTATTTTTATGTCAATTTTAGAAAATTATGGAACGTATCCTTTATTTTTATACGTGTGTCTAGTCTTTTATTATGCGTTTTCCTGTGGAGCGTATCTACCGCATAAAAAGTGACCTGAGTGTACAGTATTTATTACGACTAGACAACAGTACAACAATATAATATATACAATCTGATATATTGTCTTTAGAATCGAAGAGTATTGAAAGAGAGCGTGTCCAGCATATTTTAACGCTTCCCGGCTCTCCCCCTTCCGCCGAACCCACTCGGCATTCTCCCATCCGTCACCAAGCGGCCACACATACATACGAACTACTTTGACAGATTCAAATATTTCACTATATGTTTTTTTGAGAGGCTTAACGGGTAAAATATGTTACGAAACTGCATAACATTTATAGAATAATGTACAATAAAATATATGTATCGCTTTTATTTTCTGCAAAATACAATAATCTGTAATCGGTCGGGACGAATCGGAAATAAATAAAGAGGTTAAAGAGAGACGAGATGATGTTTGGCTATGTGATGTACGATACAGGAAGACTGAGATGGAGAATGCCAATTTTCCTTCGCCTTGTGTTCGTGTAGGTATTTTGATTGTCCCAGTTATTGCGTGAGACGATGACAGACGGTAATAGCATAAAAGGTAAAGTAATAGAAACGAATAATCACTATTTTCATTGAATTTATTTACATTATATTACAATGGTTGATTGGAATTTTCGCGGTAGAACGGCGATCGTACCAAATGAGAAACTGAGTGCCAAAAGCACATGCAGCCAGTGCATTGTGTAGCTGCGGCATGATAGACAGATTGCGGTAGGCGTTCGCTACAAACAACTGTATGTCTGAGACAATTATCGCGTTTTTTTCTGATTGAATCTATCCATAAGTGTGTGATATATGTAGCGCGTACCATGGACGGCAAGACGCATGAATGTCTCCATTCTGCTGAAACTGAACAACAAGATTATACTCTAAACCATTTGCCTGACACAAATTTTTTGAACATATTGCAGGAAGGGAAGATAGCGCACCCGTTGGACCGACCAAGCAACGGGCACTTCTCTGGTGACAGCCTTAAGAGGGCGATAGTTTGTGGAGATAGCAATCCTCAGTCACGAGGGAGTGACTTGAATGATAAAAATTTAGTTCAATGTACCCTTCCGATAGAACTGCGTGGAGTATTCGCGCCCAGTTCCCTAGATTCTGGGCTTTGATATCATTTATTTAGTCAAGACAATGAGGGCAGACCCACCTCTACCCAAAACCGATTCAATAAGCTCAAGACTCCTGTCTCGGTTTTATTCATTAATTTTTTAATGCTACTAGGCATTTGTTCGATAACGCCCCGCATATTGACAGGGCGACACCGCACAGCTGCCAAAACAAGATTAACCCTCATTGTCCCCGGTTAACTCACTTTATTAGTATAAATAAATAATATTTACAATACATTAGCACAGGGGAAGTGATGAGGTACCCCCTTCCGAGAAACGAGACGGTATAAAAGAAAAAACATATAAGAGACTCACCCTCCACGCAACACTGCCGTCAGATTTAACCCACAAGAACAGTACAGAGCAGATCATATTTGGGGAGAAGGTAGAATTATAATGATGAAGCTACTCAGCAGTAGCAGTTCTCCGTAGGATCTCCCGTCTGGAGACCCAAAACCCCCTAAGGAGGAGAAAAAAGGCCCTAAACAACTCTTCTACACTCCCAGCAATCACTATTTTCTAGCGGAAGTCACATGTTCTCAATTTAAATAAGGCATTGGTGATGCTAAAAGCCACAGCAATGTGATATCTGAAAAACTAAGTGGGTACTACCGCGATAAATGAAGTCCATACTCCTATATGGGACCTGGACATGTCTTGCAAATGCCATTGGAACGATCCAGAGTAAGGGCGGCCGATGGTGGCGCCGAATCAAGTTATAATGGACAACAAATATTATTATTAAGGAGAACACAGATCTGTAATGTTTTTAATACTAATTAAATGCATTAATCGTAAAGATATACATATAAAATCAATTTTATCCAAAAATATTGTTTTCGCGCTACCGGAATTCGTGGCTGGATGGCGTTGTAGCGTAGTTGGTAATGCACCCTCCCCTGATTGTAAAAATAGATCCAGGTTCGAATCCCATAATATTTTTCGATCAAATTGATTTTATACGTATATCTTTATAATTAATATATTCAATTAGTATTTAAAACTTCATGAAAAAATAGTGGGGCTTGATTTGTCATCAAGTACCGAAACAGCGCGAGACAAGGGACGATGGAAGTGGCTTGTAGAGACTTTATACTCCCTACCTTCCAAGGATAATGACATGGTCATGATGTAAACTTAAACTTCTAATAAACATTATATCATTGTCAAATGTTTTCTATCAAGCACAGGATGAAGGAATCCCTGAGTAACTCAATTTTATGTCTATTGTCATTTGCTGCCAGATACTTAATAGTTGCATCAATCTAATGGGTTTAAGGGCCGTCTGCCGGCCTCTTGATTCCACCCCTTTTTTTTTAGTAAGGACGGCTGGGGGGGAACCCATCCTTTCCCAGTACCAGTTTAGAAGCTAGGGCTCCCTTGTCGGTCCCGCTCATCAAAGCTAATAACAATACGCGACTTTAATTCTATTACATATTTAAGTATAAGCAAAACGAAAAAGGAGTAGAAATTCAAAGTTGTTATTAGCAATTAAGATTCAAAATTTAGACCCTCCAGCGTCCCTTTAGTGCTAAATCATATAACATAAATGCATAGAACATAGTTTTACATACAGCTGGAAAATTAAGATGCAGTAGTTCAAGGCAGACACTCAGGGATCCATTCATCAACAAACACTCCCAAAAGAGACACAAAATGGATTGAATCACACTTACACGGACAGACTAACGGAGTTGCAAAACACGAGGTATGGTGAGTGAGAGGTAAGCGCGTAGGTAGAGTCCCACTCACGCCTACCTAAAGTACCTACCTAAAGAACTCCAACGAGTCACCCATACCAGGGTACAATATTTAAACACGCTGAATCATAACTTATGACCCTATCAATTGTGATAAATTACTAAATGACTTGCTAAATGTTGTTTTCGACGACATACAAACTTGCATTTTGAACATGAAATTGGCTGCCGTCCCGTATGCGTGGCCACGTGACGCCTCAAATTCTTTCTCAAAGCGCACGTGTATCTACATTCAGAACACGAAAACGGTTTATCTCTAGTATGTGTCTTCATATGCACTTTCAACCGTTGTTTCTGATTACACGTATAACTGCACTCTTTACACGGGTACGGTTTCTCTCCAGTATGCGTCAGCGCATGGCTAATCAGGTGCTGTTTGCGAGAGCATATATAACTGCATCGGGAGCACGAAAAAGGTTTTTCCCCAGTATGAGTCAACACATGTCTTTTTAAGTTCCTTTTCAACGAACACGTGTAGCTGCAGTCTGAACAGGAAAACGGTTTCTCACCGGTGTGTGTGAGCTCATGGGCTTTTAATTGTTTCTTCTCAATACAGGAATAATTACATTCTGTACAAGAAAACGGTTTCTCTCCACTGTGAATTAGCATGTGGGCTTTTATTGAGGATTTTTTTGTAAATGTTTTACAGCATTTGGGGCAAGATGTTTTATTAGATTCCTTATTGTTTATTATATTTTCATCTTCTATTACGTGATCTTTGGATTGTACTTCATCTTCTTGATCTATAAAAAATCGAATGTGCATTTAAATAATTAATTAATTAGTTTAATGTGATGTCCTTGGGATTGTATGGTTCTGTGTGTATGTGTGTGTGTGAATGCCGCACAGCCGGCGTGCGTGTGTGCGAGGCTATAAAGGACGGCGCGCGGCAGGTCGCGGCCTCTTTCTCTGCATGTTCATCGGCTTAATCGTTTGAACTATACTAGTGATATACCTTGTACTAAATTGTATCTTACTGTAATAAATTAATGATTGTTACAAAGTCTATTTCTTAGACCTTCATATTATTGGTATACACTGAAGACGTAATTAAAAGACAAGAACGTAATATTTAGATATAATTATCCCAGTTTTAATACATTCTATGTGAAATGGTCCACCACTGGTTCCTTGACTATTTTTAAATATTCACATATTTTTTGTGCAATTACCCTAATTTGTTGGTAGTTCAAAATGACATTTTTTTTAATTTTACTGTTTTTGATTTTAGTGTGGTGATCATATTTGTTTTATTTTATTACCGCCCTTATGGGCTTTTACAAAATGGGTTTGGTATAATACATAATAAAAATACACATGAGCAGCTACATATCAGAATATATCTACAAGACCAAAATCGTTCCTAAGCTTGTGAAGTCTTTGTGTGGGTGCATTCCTATACAAATTATGAATTTACATGGAAAAGCACCGACGACCTGGTACTCCGCGCAGGAACGTGGTACATAATCAGTTCAGTTAAATTAGGGGCGTCCAGTATGCCATTTACTATTTTAAATATAAATAATAAATCATTTAAAGTTCTTCTACGGGGTATTGAATATTTTGCAATGTAAAGCAATGCGGAAACTGAAATATCTCAGCTCCTATTTATCCCATCAACATGGGGTTAAAACCATTTTGTTTAGAAAGAAACGGGCTATAAGATTGCTCTTACACATTTGTACCTACAAGTAAAAAAAAAAAAAGGAAACACATCCACAAACCTGTGTCCTGGTCAACAGTCTTGGAGTATTGTAAACATTCTGTCTTTATATCTGAATTTGATACATCTATTTCACTATAGATGCCAGTTGCTTGTACATCGTCGTTGCTGCCACCTTCAACTCCCGGTTCAGCTTTGATGGCACGAGTATCAACTGAGTCCATATTATTTAATCAGACACCAGTTAAACTAATAAGAATAACACATCTAAAAAAATAAAATATCATGTCAGCATTGCCATAATTGACGAATATCATGAATGTAGTGTATTTTATCAAAATCAGACCATAAACAGTAAAGTTATTAGAGATGATCGTTAGGCCGCTACGCTCCGTCTAAAAAACGTGCGATCGACGCAAATAACAAACGAATACCGATTGAATAGCGGTGTGATGTCACTAATTTAACAAAATTTCGTTTTATTTGTCGGTTGATATTTCACATCACATAAACACAACATTTCTTTACTTCTGTGAGTACCGATATAATGTAAATTCAATAGCTAGAATTTACGTAATATTAACGAACATTTCTGATATTCCGATTTCCGCTATTACCTTCGCTTTTTTGTTTTGACTAGACTTCTATGTAAACGAGGGAGATTCAATTGCAATTCTGTGTGGTATAATATACTTTTATAATGTTCCAAGAGAAAATAAATCAGATTTCAGAAATTCTTAAAAAGTACATAGAAGCGTCACAAACAGTAAATCCATAGATATGGTGCTGAGCCCATAGACAAATATTTTTTAATGAATTCGGAAAAAAATCGCTCAAAAAAATAAGTAGCTATTTTCTTTCAATGAAATATGTATACGGATGAGATTTGTGTCGGAAACTTATCTCAAAAACGCGTAACAGTATATATCGTTCAATGTTTCATCCCTAAGGGTCGGAAGATTTTAGACAAAAGTAAACTAGTAATACGTACCCAAAATTTAACAATTGAAAAAAAGTTCGCTTAACCCTAGATTAGTATCATTAAAAAATACGGGGTTGTTGCTATCGATACGTAAAATTAACGTGTCTGAGTATAAATACATTTAGTACTGACATTAAGGTGATCATATTAAGACCTTTCAGCACTATCTCCATCTGTGATAATTTCTGAAGTTATTGGTATTCTTATATTTCCAATGTTCATGAATTTAGTTTTGTTTACTTTTTTTTTTTTCAGCCATATTGCTATATTGTTTATCTCATAGTTAAGTTCATTCAGTATTTAGGCAGACCTCGACTTTTATGATTGCTCCAATAATTACATTGAGAACATTGAAATGCTTTCTCTCCAGTGTGCTTTATCACATATTTTTTTAGAATTACTTTGTGGTTGCATGAATACCTGCATTCTAAACACGAATAAAGTTTCTCCCCAGAATGAGAAAACATATGACATTTTAACAATATTTTCTGATTGCAAGAATAATTGCACTGTGAACATGAAAATAGTTTCTCTCCGGTGTGAAAAATAAATTTTAAATCTCTTAATTATTATCATTGTGGATTTTATTCGCATTTTAATAGATTAAATATTATCTCAAGTAAATATTTTATTCCTCTTATACGTTATAAGGTTACTATATACGGTTAAAACCCTCAACTAGTGAGGTAAGGTCAATTAATTTGAATTTTCACGTAGTATTACACACACACAATTCTTTGAGTTGTTTCACTAGTTTCGGGAAGAGCAGTCTTCCCATCTAGAGGTGGAAATTGAATTAAAAATTATATACAGTTGGCTATTGGGGCACGTAAGGGTGGGAATTGCTTTATTGTTTATATTGTTCATTAATGTTTTCTCCAAATCAAAATTTGGCTAGATTTCTATTTATTTCGATTCAAATTTGTTAATTAATTTTCCAACTGCTAGTTACATACATAATAAAGATGATTGACAAGTCTCCCCGCCAAGAATTTCATTACTTTGATAGACGGCGGTATTTCACTTCGAAACACTTGATTATAATCACTGAATCAGTGTCCACACATTACTAATATTTGAACAACATAATGAATATCGCCAATCCTTCACGAATTGTCGTGATAACAAGAGATTACTTAATTAAATTACACAAGATTTAATTATAGAACAAAATGATGCACGGCGATTCTATACAGCCGACTTGCGTGCCTTCAAAACAGATCCTACAAAGTTCACACTAACCTTTAGTATACCGTGACAGATAATACCCGTACACAGCAATCATGTCAACTTGTGTTACCGTGAGGAATGTGTAAATTTTATGTACCTACTATTTTAAGTGCATTAAAAATGCCCTTACTAGTTTCAACGGCGATAAAATACTTTTTATCATACTTTTACGATAATAAAACGGAGCATTCATCGTATGTAATCTAATAGTGGCAAGTCGATTTTACCGAGCAGTAGACCTGTGTTACTGCGTGGTTACGGAAAGGTTAATAAATAAATAATATGGCAAAGTGATCCGCTCCTATGTGAAATCCCACGCCTATCGTCATGAATCCTAATTAGCATGTTTTCCCATCTCCACTAGCCGAAGCCCTGTTAACCGCTGATCCGAAAGTTAACCTCACATCCAATCCAATCGCGTGAAAGATCTGGCCAGCAACCTTCCTTCGGGCCACGAAGGAAGTGGCCGCCGAAACAGAATGCAGGGAGCGCCACTCCATCACAATCTTAATTACAAGAACGTCCCAATGAAGGAAACTCGTGATTTCTCTTTTCTAATTAATAACGTCATATTGTGAGGTGTTATATATATATATATCACCTATTGTGAGAACTATCACTTTGTAAATGTATGTGTGTCATGAAATTGAGTAGATGGGTGGTGTGGGATGAACTTTACAAGAGGCCGTCTTTGGGGGAACAGCTCTCTTCCATCACAGCTTCTCCAAAATAACTAGTCTATCTCTAAAATATGTAATTATTATTGACTGTAAAAACGTTGTTGTAATAAACTTAATATTGTTTCCTGGAAATACTGAGTTTCACTTACAAAGAATCGGAACCCAAAAAATTTGTCATTAATCAGAGGATAGAATCTGGTGATAATTGGAAAGTCATCACATACATAATATTAAATATCTCGGACGTAATGTGATGAGACATCCGTATCAACGCGTCTGGTCAAAATGGTTTCTTATTTACTGTTTCCGAGGTAAGTTTGTAGAACTCCATAATCACATATGAGAAAATAAAACACTTCGTTTTCTGATTCTACTCGTTTAATTTACTTGAGACGCGTTCCGCCTTGCAAGGGCAATATCAATCAAAAGGCAAGATCGAGTAGTCATGTGTATTTTTAATTTGCGTTTTTCACTACATTTATAAATAAGTACACTTTTTTTAAAAGGACAGCTGAAGGGTTGAAGGGTGAAGCTAGGGTTTCTCTGTCGGTCCCACTCATACGGTTTTTCCTAAGCGTGCCTTAGCATTATGGGTCGCGAACCGGGATCCCAACTCTCAAAAATACCGGAATACCGAACTAAAACGGATGCTTCGAAACACCGGGAACGGATTTTTCTGTCGTATTTAAAGCAAAACACATCAATAATTTATGTGATGTGCGAACCCCTCTCAACTGCGCTAGCTGTCGATGCGATCAACCGACGGACTAGATCTGTGCTCTGCTGTTCATTTGTAAAAAATTCGTTGTGATTAGGTTTGTTTTTATATCGTCCGTGATAAGTGAAGCCGTGAACGTACAGGATTGGTAACTAAATATTTTCATATTATTGACAAATAATTAATTGGTATAGTCGAATGAAGATCGAATTATGACGTACATTAAAACGAAGATGTTAGTAGAGTTAGCACTGTCAGTTTGTCAGAGGGGTCGTGACTTTCCTCGAGTATCACCAGCGGAAAAAAAATTTACGAACAATACAGTCCAGTTATTTTATTGTTAAAAGCTTATTAATAATTAAAATGTGATTTTTTTTATAGTTTTTATTTCATTGATAAATCGTCATCTTTAATCTCGACGAGGGCTTCTCTAAATAACGAAAATATCGGGTTTTCTGTAGACGTAAAACATCGAAAATAACGGTTTTGGTAAAAGGGACCGGTATTGCGACCGCTAGTTAGCTTAGCCTTTTTTAGAGAGCTTTTCACACTACACGAATAAAACAATTTCTTCCCAGTGTCTTTAAAGATGTGGATTTTAAAAAAAAATTGCGATTACACAAATAAGTGCACTTAGAACATGAATACAGTTTCTTCCCAGTGTGTGTGTAAGCATATAGATTTTAAGAAGCATTTCTTGTAACATGTATAAGTCCACTGTGAACATGAATATATTTTTCCCCTGAGTGTGTAATCATATGTCTTTTTAAAGAGCCTTTCTGATTACACGAATAAATACACTTAGAACAGGAAAACGGTTTCTCCCCAGAATGTGTAAGCATATGCATTTTTAAAGAGAATTTCTGTTTACACGAATAAGCACACTGTTTACATGAAAACGGTTTCGCCTTAGAGTGTACAAGCATATGCCTTTTTATGGAGCCTTTCTGATTACACGAATAAATGCACTTAGAACATGCAAACGGTTTCACCCCAGAATGTGTAAGCATATGCCTATTCAAAGAACCTTTATTATTACATAAAAAATTGCACTTCGAACATGAAAACGGTTTCTCCCCAGAATGCGTAAACATATGCATTTTTAAGGATCCTTTCTGATTACACGAATAAGTACACTGTGAACATGAAAATGATTTCTCTTCTGCATGTGTCTGTAATTTAAAATTTTTTTCAGCGGTAAATTTTATCATCGATTCTGCCTCCCTTCCAGAAGTTACCAGAGCCGCAGTTGGGATCGCCAAAACAGAATCTTCTAATCTCGAGAGATCTGTAAAGTGAACAAATAATTAAAATTAAGAAATTACTGTGGTACGAAACAAAACCCAGTAAACGCATTTAATCATTAATATATAATTGATATTATGGAGGATGAAATGTTGTGTTAAGCTTAGAGGGAAAGATCAGAAGGTTTAAGGTGTGAGGGTACGGTCGCTCCATAGATCAACCGCGACCCTCGAGCTTGTACCGCATAAAGTTTAGAATGTGCTATGTTAATATACAGGTGGACAGTGAGGGGGACAATTCTATGAGAAAAAGCTCCCATACACGTATTTCTCATTCGGCCCGCAATATTATAAATAATTGTATTAAGTCCACAGCCCATCTACTATAATAATAATGACCAACATGTTTGTTAAACAGGCAGGTACTAGAAAATTTAAAAAAAAACATGAAATCTTCTTTACGGTCTCGTGGAACAATAACTATATCATCTTGAATGGAATCATCGATTTTAAATAATGTTTTAATAGATGAAGAGCTTGCGACAGCGATAGAAATGTGTGCAATAGAAAATTCAGAGAAACATTGCTGTCCTCACCCTAAAGCTTTTTTTATAAATGAGTAGTATTTCGTAAATTTGCAATTTCATTTCGCCATTTCAAACACAATTTTAAAAGCGTTAGGTTAAAAGCTAAACTAAATTAGGTAGATAATTACGTGTTGCTGCATCACCTTACTAAAACTTAACTACAATAAACAAACCTTCTAAATGTATCATAAAATACGGACAACCTTATAAAATACGCCCTGTAATGCGAGGGCGGGAATTTTACATTACGAATCGGTAATCCAAGATAATCAAGTGCTCACCTGCGAGCTGGTCGGACTTTCTGGAGTACTCGGCGCACTCCTGCTTGATATCAAGAAGCGATATATCTATATCAGTGTAGGGAAGTTCGCCTTTCTCTTCGTCGCCGCTCTCGGCTGGGGAATCTGGTTCAGACTTGACGGAAGGAGCATATGGGTCAGCACAGTCCATGGTTCTAGATGTCCTAGCGAACTCGAAGAACGATAACCTCAAAATGTTGTCGTTTATAGACACCCGGTGAGCTATAGACTAATTATAGAGATTTTTACTGTGTGGTCACACGCGTGCGCTCCTCGTATAGTACAGAAGAGATTGGGCATTTTATTATGAGATCGAAGCTATAACATTAATTAGAGAATTTTAAAAATACAATAAAGGAAATTTCAACGAAGCGAGGATACCGTAGCCTGATCACCTTAGTAACGGATATGAGTAATGGCATAAGGACTGTCGACTTTGAATTGCGCAATAACAAGTAAAAAATCATCGTCTTTTGTCGTATAAGATTGTCGAAGAAATAACAATTAAACTAGGGCCGATCACCAACCCGGACGATAAATCAATTAAGATGGTACGAGATAACGACCGATGGAGATCTTTGCCAAGGACCTGCAATATTGGGCAATTGTTTCTTGGACTATTGTTTTTTTTTTCAGAAACAAAGGGTGCAAACATACAAAGGCGACTGCATTGCCTTTTACCGGGTTGAACACATGTTCTGACTTTGTCAATCAAAATTGAAATAAACTTTAGATTAAAATAGGCTCGCGATACCGCGAACTCGCGCCTACAAATACGTATATATGTATGCAATAAGATTATGATAATATATAGGTATGTAATAAATATAACTAAATAGGAAATTCTGGATGCGATTTTATAGTAAATGGATCCACGTGCATCAATTATAATTGTATTCAAAGTTGTAAGAAAAAATTAATGATATGCGAATAAAAATAAGAAACCTCGACGAACGATGTAATTACTGTGTAAAATTACTATAGAAATAAGTTTAGTCATAAATTAATGTAAGAAGAATAAATAACGATAATTAATGACTAGGAGTTTTGGTTAATAGGATAATGTTAAGTGCTAATACCAACGAATAAGATAGACTCGACGTTTAAGTGGTTATAATTATGATTTTATTAGAAGACGAAGGCCTGGTCTAAAGTCAGGCCTAAAATAAAGGCGTAATCCCGCTGTCAAGAATGGACCTATAGGATGACGCCAGTCTTGCGAGAGTGGATCTAGTCGACAAGCGACACACCCTTACCGCAAACAATAAAAACGAAGAGAACGCCATTTTTGACGGCAGTTTTTACGTCAGTTAATCTCAACAGTCCAACAACAGTTCAAAGGGGTTCATCTCAAAATTTTACAGACAGTGCGTCACAGTATTTGGGAGAGTCCATCAGCCGGCCTCGGACACAAATCCACCTCAATTCAGTTCAATTCAATTCAATTCAATTCAGAACAGTTCGAGTTTAAGTTCGTACAAGAGAGTTCGCCGGAGACAACCGCGACACAGACAGTGAAGAATTGTTCTTAACAGTTAGCCTAGGACAGCAATCTCCAATCGTACGGAGAGAAACCAAATTCCGGAAGAAGTCAAGCGCAGTCCAGCGCACCTGTAGTCGCTGAACAGGAAGAGAGTACAAAGAAAGTTATGAAACGAATGGAGTTTAATCGAATGGATCGATAAGCGTTGACCAACGACATGAGAGGCAGAAAGTGGACAGTGATACTAGGGCGGCACCCCCCCCCCTGCAGACATCAGGATGAGAGGAAATGTGGACGATGACACCGCCCCTCATCCGGCAATGAAACGCGTTGTTAATATAAGGTAGTCATAATTATATTACGCTAATTATAAGAGATTCCGCCTGCCCATTCGTGTATTATGTATTGTAGAAAATTAATGATTAATCTGTGTTTTGAATATTCATTTGTCTCTTTCTATAACTATAGTACAATTAACAATGTAATCTACAACAAAATAATCTACCGCTCTAATAAAATAATTAAGAGCTTCTCATCAAATGATTATTATCAGAATTCGAACCCCCTCTATCAGAATGATGACAGGATTATTTTTAAAGTACATTTGTTTACCTTCTTACGTCTCCATTCCTCTCAGTCTTGAGCCATGTTTATTCCTGTATCTGATCTATCCATCTCGTAGGAGAACGTCCTCTTGCTCGCTTTTATTCAACCGTCCATTTGATCAGCAGCTGCTCGCGACTCATCGTCTCTTTTAGCAACATGCCAAAGTGCTCAAATATAAAGATATACGTTAATGGATACAGTACATATATATTAGTATATATATATACAGTACATATTACAAATAAATATAAAAAAAACAATATAATTTTTTAGAAATATTAGAAATTTATTTTATATAAAACATTGTAAAATGGCGTACTATAATATCTGTCAATCAATCATAGAGCATGGTATAATTGCTTGGGGTGGAGCGACTATGTCTGCAATTTTTAATAAATTTTTAATAAAGCACCGACGAAATTTGTATTAAATTCGATGTCTTTGATTCAAGACAATTGTATGCTAATACTACTCTTAAATACATATATAAATACAAACAGACACATTTTAAACCAACTCAAAATATAGTTTCCACACGGACAAATACAAATAACCTACAAACTCCGAGAGCGCATACAACATATGGCTAAAGGAACTACAAATATTTTGGACCGAATATATTTAATAGAATGCTAAAAGATTTAAACCAATTGAATTGTCCCAAGAACATGAAACTATATATTAAAATTTGGATTCGTAATATGGGTAAAGCAAGTGTTGGTGCACTCACCCAAAGATATTGACCATACCTATATTAATTATTGCTACAAAGTGATCCAAAATTAATTTATTAAAACCACTTTGAAATTGTTCTTCATATTCACCTATTTTATAGTAGGTAATAAATGTAATTCTATCTACTTGTAATTCTAATTAATTAAACTATGCCCGTCTCGACACAGAATTTCTCTAGTGAGACGGGCACAGTCCAAATAGATTTTTAACATAGTATTATACACAGTGTTAAACACAGTCCAAATAGATTTTTAACATTGTATTATATAGCTACAAATAAATATAAATACCAGACCAGAGGTTCCCAAACTTTTTTGTGTCGTAGACCCCTTGCCATGTTTTTCGGTGTTTGGTAGACCCACTACTTACCTGATATTGATTTTTTGTAAATTTCTAACTGTAGTGAAGTTTAGTGTTAAAAACTTAAAGTAAAAACACATGTTAAGATGATACTGGTATATCATTATGTGCAGGTTTTTACAAGTTCAAAATGTATTGCGACCACAAAGCGTATGCACAATTTTATAAACATATATAATAAATTTTTTACTTCATAGGTACTTTTATAAATAATGTATATGTCTTTATATTATAAGATTATAATGTAAGTAAATAGGTACTATCAGTGTACGTTGAGATCCACTATCGTGGACTCCCATTTTCATTTCATGGACCCCCAAATTTTTTTTCGCTGACGTAGACCCCTTGCAGGTTATCATAGACCCCTGGGGGTCGATATAGACCACTTTGGGAATCACTGTACCAGACCATGCGAGTATCTTGATCACTATACCAACATCGCGTGTGCTGCAGAAGAGTCGCGATTTCGTTTCAGCCTCTTTCAAAGCTACCATTTGTCTATGGCTTTAATTTGACGTTTCGTGGATTGAACACTCCCCGAGTTGAAAAGCGATTTTGTGATAAAACTAACGTTTACAATACACGGTGAGTAATATTTATCACTTTTATAATCATGCCGCAGATATAGAATAATTATTTCACATGTGAATGATGGGATTTGCATCGGGGCCCCATATCAAAATATAAACACTCGGTCGCCTACCTAGGTACTTGCTATTGCGACATCGAACACTTTTCTTTAGTTTATTCTAAACTCGTGTATAAACTAGACAACATTAAACTGTAATTTACTTTATATTAAGTTTTTGATTTGTCTTTTTGACCCTCCAATTCGTGTATCAATTTAAAACAATTCTGATGTTTAAAATGATAAGGTTGTTTGTAAAAGTTTTAAAGCGAATACCGCCGATGCACTTGTAGTAGTGGAATATGCGGTCTATTCTCATGCAGCTTGCAAAATTAGAACAAAATGGAATTAAGTTTTCTTGTTTACTGTTTCAGAAAAATATTACAATATATGTTATGATATTAATAGTGTGAATTTCTTTATCATTTTTATCAAAATAATCATTTACTTCTCCTTATCCTTATCTTAGGACAGCGATGTAGAACCTTTTGATGGCGAACCCCCCCTCCCCAACCAAAATATAATTTGATGTCAATTAATTCAATGTTTTTTTTCATAAAGTAAGACCCAAAAGTAATATGTACGTAGTTATCAATTCGAACGTTATTGTCGGGTAGACATCTGGTAGCGGTACACGGGTTTGATAACTCTGATATTAGTGAACGCTGGCGTGTCGCCCAAAGCGCTGTGGCGTGTCGCCTTCGACACGCGTGTCACTGGTTCGTGCGGCGCTTCCGTCCTTTACGCCTTTAATTACTATTTAGTAAGGTGTTGCAGCCAATTTAATTTAGTTCAGATTTTAACCTAACCTTTTTAAATTGTGTTTAAATGCCGAAAAGAACTTGCAAATTTACGAATGAACTGCAAAAATACTAAAAAAATCTTTTTAGTGAAGATAGCAAAGTAGAGTTCCGGCAATGGTGGGCGAGCGGACATCAAAGATCATATAACGGCTGTCGCAAGATCTTCATATGTTAAAACATTATTTAAAAACGACGACTGCATTCAAAATGATTCTGTAATTGCAGCCAAAGGGGCCACATTTACCTTTCACACAATAATTCATGATATGATCTCCAAAACTTCTGACTGTACGTCCAAATTGATTTAAAATTTCTTTGAACCTAAATGCGAAGCGATAATTGTTCCGGTTTAGAGCTTCATAATTGTAGTAAGCCTAACTAACATCTAGGAATTTCTTGTCCACTGTCGCCAGTGTTCGTAATCAGCGCTCCTAAATAAATAAACACCTCTTGAACTATCTCACATGTTTGAGTCGTTTACTGTAAGGCATTATTAGCGAAATACGCAACCAGAATTTTCACTTTAGAAGGGGAAATACAATTGACCAAAGTGAGGAAACCTTTGTTTAAAATATCATATATATTATATCATTATAAACAACAACAATGATGGCGGACCCACCCTACTCATTCGCCGCCTTGTTGCCATTTTTTAATGCTACTAAACAGCTGTTCGATAGCATATTGACAGGGCGATTTGCCCTCGTTGTCCCCGGTTGACTCACTTTATTAATACAAAAGAAATAATATTTACAATAGATAATATAAAATAATACAATTAACAAGGCCGCGGAGCAGAGGGGAAGTGAAGAGGCACTCCCTTCCGAGAAATGAGACGGCACAAAAGAAAAACCACTCCACGCAACACTGTCGGCAGATTTAACCCACAAGAACAGTGAAGCTACTCAGCAGTAGTAGTTCTCCGATGGATCTTCCATCTGGAGACCCACACGAGAACAAAGGCCCTAAATAACTCCAGATTCGCTTGAGAACCTCATTATAAGCAATGACTAATAACAATATCTTCATCTATTCTAATATAACAGTTTGACTCAATCGACACAAATACGCTGACATTGGTGATGGATCCAGCCGACCAGGGTTCACGCGTCGTCACGTCCGAAGCAGCTGGACCTCCACCCGAGGACCGCAACACGGAAGATGGAGACGCTGAAATAGATATTAAGGAAGGATGCTCGGAATACTCCAGCACCGGTAAGGATGTTGTAGTCCATTCGTTTTAAGACAATTATTGTAGGTCATAGTTTTTTTTAATTTATTTCAACTTTATTACATATATATAGGGTGGCCCAAAAAAGTGAGAACATCTCGTAACACATAAGTTATTTCAAAACGTAATATAATTCTTAATACAATTTTTTTTGCACTATATTTAACAAATCAGAAATCATCAAAACACCCCATACTGCATCATCTGGGCTGTTCGGTGACCACATGGCTCGATGAAATTAACATTCTCACGATGAAGTTGATTGTATTTCTGGCTGTGTGAGATGGAGCTCCGTCTTGCTGTAATGTCTAGCTGTACTCCAGGCTTTGTTTTGAAACTCTTTGATCATTTCCCTAGTACCCAACGTTTTTCAATCCGAAAATTTTTTATCAGAATACGGTCTTCTGCGGTGATTTTTGTCATTCTAGGCGACAATTTGAAAAAAACAAATATAAACAATGGGAAAATTAATAATCAAAGATGGCGATCGCAAATTGTCGAAATAAAACGTAATATAGGTAAATAGATAAGTAAGTAAATTAGTAAACTATTTAAGCTATTGTTGATGTAATTATATTACATTTTACGAAATATTCCCACTTTTATTGTGCCACCCTGTAATAATTTTACTCTTTACCTTTCTTACCTTTCATCTTATCTAAAATCTTACCTTTCACTTTCCATATCTCGTGTTTTGCAACACTGTTAGTCTGTCCGTGTAAGTGTGACTCAATCCATTTTGTGTCTCGTCCACTGTCCCTCTTTTGAGAGTGTTTTTTTGATGAATGGATCCCTGAGTGTCTGCCTTGAACTGCTGCACCTTAATTTTCCATCTATGTGTAAAACTATGTTCTATGCATTTGTTATATCTTTTTTTATGAATTTTAGGGGTCTAAATTTTAAATCTTAATTGCTTAATAACCACATTGAATTTCTTCTCCTTTTTCGTTTTGCTTAAATATGTAATAGAATTGAAGTCGCGTATTTTTATTAGCTTTGATGACTGGGACCGACAAGTAAGTCCTGGCTTCTAAACCGTTATTCCACTATATTTTATTGAATTAAAACGTGAGAATGTTTTCGGGAACATCTTTCCATTATCAATAATATAATTCAACTTAAATGAAAAAACACTTCCAGACAGTAATATATGGGGTGTTTGGAGTCAACGGAGGTGGGGGTGGGGATGAAGTTAAAATTGATAAGAGAGGGGATGTAATGGGAATGTAATTATAAGAACATAATAAACATTCCAATACCACCCATTAGATCCCCTTTCTTATCGATTTAAACTCCACTCCCACCCCCACCTCCATTAACTTCAAACACATCCGTTATTATGGAATAAAACTCAATTTACAAAATAATACAAATGTAAGTTTAATTCATCGCTTATTCAAGTGTAACATTTTTAATTAGAGTATAAACATATGTTAAATGTCTTTTCCTAATGTTTAAAATTATTTTCAGGACTAATTTCAAATGCAGAGGACCGCGAGGCGGGCGACCAGCAAAAAAAATCGCCTCACACGTCGATCATGTGCCGAGAATGTGGTCAAATATTTCATATAAAACCAATTTTAAAAGAACACGTGCCCAACACGAACAGATATTTTGTGTGTCACGCGTGTAGGCGTGCGGCCCCCACGCAACCACAACTGCAAACCTACGTATTTGCCCACATGGGTGAGAAGATACTATCCTGTAAAGACTGCTGTTTCAAATGCTCGGGTAAAGAAGATTTAAAAAATCACATGCGAATCCACACGAGAGAGAAACTGTTCTTTTGTAACAAGTGCAGTTATTCGTGTTCAGACAAATCGCATTTGAAACAACACCTTGTTACTCACACTTATCCACAAGACAAACCGTTTTCTTGTGAGGAATGCGGTTTGAAGTTCTCAATGAGAACTTATTTGAAAACTCACATGCGCACGCACACGGGCGAAAAGCCGTATTCGTGTCACAAATGCAGTTTTATATGTTCCCAAAAATCGTCGTTGAATAGACACGTTCTCACCCACTCGGAAGAGAAACTGAAACGTAATAATTGCACGCAGTCTTCACAGAAAACTGTGTTCAAAAATCATGGTCTTAAATCGTGTTCCGTTATTCACTCTCCGCCTAAAATGCAGTTTTAGATGTTCCCGTCTACCAGGAAGAATCCGCTTCCTTGTAAAGAATGCGTTTATACTTATCCATACTTAGATACTTTAAAAAGATTTATTTCTTTATAAGGAAGATTAATCAGAATGCATCTATCTATGTCCTGTATTGTCAGTGCCGGTCCTAGCCTCTGTGGTGCCCTCGGGCGAAATTTTCCTAGGCGCCCGCATCCCTGATTTAAAAAAAACGATAGACCTGTTAAACTATTCTCTTAAATTTCGCAACTACAATGTCACTCTTTTTCGTGATTCGATCTTGCACTAATAATAAGTTAGAGAATGTTGTATTGGCTAAATATTCAAATTCCCGAATCTTCATTGATTTCTTAGCTCATTTCCCAGTTGTTATTATTAAGATTACAGCTGAGGTGAATTTTTGGGTGAGACTTTTTTAACGACACCCCATAAGCTGTAATTATTGTGTTACTGGAGAATTAGCTGCCTTTCTCCAGGGCAAAACTACAGCGGAGACGTTTGTGATGATATTTGAAGAAGCAGATGGCTCTTCTGGATCTGGGGGGCGCCCCCCGACTTGCTCAATGCCCCAGCTTCCTCGGTGCCCTAGGGTGGGACCCGAGATGCAAGTAATCAACTTTTATTTTGCCAAGACAAACTGTAATATCATCTGTCATCGTACCTATATAACGTATTTTAGACCATATTAAAAAGTACCTTTTGCGGAAACACTGGTCGTGTTACCTACTTATAATAATTTCTTTATTTCTGTCCGTGTGTGGCAGCATGAAGAGGGCGTTCGGCTATCAATTCAATTGTGTGATGGCGTCAAACAATGGGGGTTATTTTCGTGTCGCGTCGAATAATATTTGAATATGTTAAAGAACACACAATTACTTTATTTTTACCTATAAGGCACTGTTATTAAATAAATATCAGATATCTCATAGAAACGAAGCTATTTTTACTGTATTTTAATGGAAGATATATAGAAATATGGCGGGTAATTACAGGACTTACGACCTGTCTTCGGCTGGCTTACGTGATCACTAATCACACAGCACGTGTATTATGAAATGAAATTAAGCGAGTTGGCGGTCTTGCTCGGCACGCGTGAGCCGGCAAGACCGCCGTTGTGAAAAACGAGGAAACTGGAGAGACTACTTAGCGGTGAATTATCGAGCCAGGCTTGTAGCAGCAGCCGGCAGCGCTGTCGCTAGCGTCGATGCCGACTGATATGGCGGTGGATTTGAATTCCGATCGCTACATATATATATATAACGTTCACCAATTCTCACCCCTCAATCTCCATATTTATCAAATTATTGAAAATTCTATATAAGTTATCACATGGACTCGCTTCGAGTACCGCTACAACATCGCCATCTATCAACAAAATTTGATAATTATTTTTTTTCCATTGAAAGAGAATATAAACTTATTTAAATCAATATTATTTGTCTGTAAAATGTTTTTAACTCATTATACTAGAATACTCGTATATTTTTCATTAAATATAATAAAAATAGCTCCGTCTCTACGAAATAATTGATATTTATTTAATGATTTAATCGTTCATTTATTGCCGCGAATTCCCCAACCGTAATTAGTTATAATTTGAATTACTCCCGTATCCTGGTCAATATCTTCCATGTTGACGGTCGGAAGTCATCGAAACTGTATTTAGATATTCAACAACAAGTGGAGTTCATAAATATTATCTTTAACAATTCCACAAAATAAATTATTATATTGTCTGACATTCGAGGAGGCTATATCCAATCCAGCTTTAACCAAATTCGTCGTATTCATTCATTTGTGGAGAGCATTAAGCGTTGATTCATCATTTTCATCTGTACGTCATGTTTCTCAGCCTGACCCTGAACTGAAGCCGTTATCTTAAAACGTAATGTAACATTTAGCTTTAAATGTACACTAAAAGAGATTTTTAATCATACATTTAATATTTATACAAGACACTTTTATGTATTGTATGTTGTTAAAAATCACATTTAACACATTAATGAGAAACCGCTGTTGCGTGAAGAATGCAGTTATATTTGTTCATAACAACAGAGTCGGAGTCGATATGCAGATGTAATTAGTAATGGGATGAATCTTGTTTTATATAAGGATTTATTCAGGTATGGGTGACTCTTTGGAGCTCCTTAGGTGGGTAGTCAGGCCGGCCTGCGTGGGTGGGACTCAACCTACACGCCTACCTCGAATTTTGCAACACCGTTAGTCTGTCCGTGTAAGTGTGACTCAATCCATTTTGTGTCTCGTCTACTGTCGCTCTTTTGGGAGTGTTTTTTGATGAACGAATCCCTGAGTGTCTGCCTTGAACTATTGCACTTTAATTTTCCATCTGTGTGTGAAACTATGTTATATGATTTTTATGAATAAAGACAGCACTTACGGGTCGCTGGAGGGTCTAAATTTTAAAATCTTTGCGATAATTGCTAATAACCATATTGAATTTCTTCTCTTTTTTTGTTTTGCATAAATTTGAATATGTTAAGGATTTAGAGTCGCGTATTTTATTAACTTTGAAGAGTGCTGACCGACAAGGAAGCTCTAGATTCTAAACCGGTCCCGAAGAAGGGTGGGTGCCCCCCCCTCCAGCTGTCCAGCTACGGTTCATACACATATTTTTAGAAAAGGCATAAAATTATGGGAAATTTAGATTAAAGTTAAGAATTGAATCAGTAATGAAAGTGAATTTGTTTATTTAATGATGATTGCAGAGTGTATTGTATAAGTGTGTGTGAGGTGAAGCGGGATGGAGAATAAAACTATTCAGTTTGTAACTAGACGTATTTAAATTTATCGCGTTTCGGACGCATGTTATTGGCACCCGACGTCGGTACTGGGCTGTTAGGAGCCCTGGTTTTGCGCACCGGTATGGTGGATGAATTCATAATAGTCTTATGTGCACGACTACAGTTCGGCATGTTCATAAAACGTGCAATTTTATTTTACAACTTATTCTTTAGTGAAACCCTTCTCCTGTGACGAATGCAGCTATTAGTGTAAGAATATTATTTGTATCAAAGAATTTTATAAAATTACTGAAGTTGTACGTAAATACATACTCCCTATCTATCTTCAAAAGACCTGTCGTACTACTAATGATTTTAATGTAAGTAATATTAATTCCCAAATCGAAAAAAAAAAAACGAATATATTTTTAATTTAATAATAAAAAAATAATGTGAACGACTTATCTTAGTGTCTAGCTCTGGTGGCGCTCAACCATCGAATGATTTATGTAATTATATGCATTAAAGGTTTTCTACTTTTATTCCATTTTTAAATTATATTTTGTTTTGATTTTAGAACATAGTTCCTTGATCATTTAAACAATTTAGATAAATCGACTAGAAAGATACACAGAACAGTTATATCTATCGAAAAAAAATATATATATATATATAGATACCACCTGGACTCGTACCCTGTATTTCTAGATCTGTGTATGTTACTTTTTTAGGGAATAAAATAACATATGTTTCGTATTTGTAAGACACACTTTAGCTCGTTTATTATTATCGTTACATGACCTATCCACCAGTGTGAAATGTGACCTTGACGCGAACAGACGTCATCTTGAGCGATATTGTGTTCGATCTCGACACCGCGATACCATTCGCGGTGTGGACCCTTTCAACTCCAGTGCACCAGCACTGTGTTTTGTGTCTATTGACATCGCCGTCTTCAGTCGGTAGCGGAGATCGGCTCATCCGCGTGTCATCATTATATAACTTTCGGCTGCGTCATGCTCAAGGTAATGCGAGCAGTCCTTCCGAATCCCGGTTCCCGAAATCACTGGTCCTTCAACTAAACCCCTATCCTCTCGTCGACCTCTCCCTGTGTCACGTTTCCCTAGTTCCCTCCCATACCCTGCGGTGATTCCAATTTACGACCGGAATCGTAATCCATTCCGCGAGACGTGTGACCCGGAGATTACTCATTTCAGCATAGATCAGCAATAAATGCAAATGAAAATTCAACACTAGTGCACTTGACTGCTTCCCGTCATTTTCTGACACCAAGAACGGATATCTTATTATTTATATTGCCATCTCATTTCTTTGTCTTCCTTCGTGTTTATTATTGAGCGGCCATTTCAGGAGTTGCACCTCACTGTACGCTGTATATGGCCATCGAAGCCTCCTTCATTTTATGATATTTAACTCATCATAGGTAAAGTTCATCTATTTTCTCCTAATTCCACACATAATTGTGACGAGTACCCTCCCCTTTTGGAGGTGCATGACTTCCATAGCTTCTCTCTGGCTGCCTTCTGGAATCAATATGAAAACGAGTCTTATGTCAGTATCGGAGCCAACCCACACCAGTAAATGATTAAATACAATAAAATACAAACTAAATGTATTAATTAAAAAAAAATATGCTAACGAACCTGGATCTCTTCCAATCCGGGGAACGTGCATTAATCGATTGTGCTATAGCGCCACAGTAGTGCATTGATGATAAATTTTCGAACCTACAGGGCTCAAAAAAAGTGAGAACATCTCGTAACACACGAGTTATTTCTAAACATAATATAATTAATTATAATTCTTAATGTCATTTTTCTTTGCACAATATTTAGCTAATCAGAATCATCAGAACACTGCTAAAAGCTACTGTTGATATTTATTAAGGAGAACACATTCTTATTGTGTAGTTGTAATTATTCAGAACAGACGGTCTGTGAAGTTTTTAATACTAATTAAATTAGAAAGATATACATATAAAATCAATTTTGTTGAAAAATGTTGTTTCGAACCTGGATCCCTTCCGATCCAGGGAACGTGCATTAACCGATTATGTTCTGAATAATTACAACTACACAATAAGAATGTGTTCTCATTAATAATGTAATAAAGATATGTTTGCTAATTGTATTATATAATAAAGAAAGAAAAAATTTAACTATGAATGAAAGGCACAATGTATTACTTAATTTGTTAACTGCCATTTTAAAAATTTTCTGTAAATTATTGCACGTGTTGCGTTGTTGAGCGGAATCGAAGCGAGAGTGCACAACTCTCATAACGATTCCGGAATAATATTGGATCCCTCTGTCAAATTCATCTAGTGTCGCTACACATTTAGATTCCAGATTTTAGATGCGTAGCTAAGCATTTATTATTTACGGTTAAAGTATTCTGCAGGCAATAAAATGTTCCGGGTTGAAATCACAGTGGTGGTAGTATATTTTTTCAATTGATAAATTTGTTCTGTATATCTTTATATTTTGTTTTCTTCATTAACATATAAGTATTTATAAGTTTAATACGCATCTAGTTTGTCATACCGTATTTATATAAATAGCTTAGCCACAATCGGGGGAGTGTCAGTCTCCCCTTAATATAAACGTATAATTATGTATCTTGTAAGATTATATATTTGACTAGAAGACGGATGAAACAGATCCCTGTCACGAAAATGGAAATATTTTTTTAAGCAAATTAAAACTATCTTACATGTAGAATTGTCACAAAATAAAGTAACGTTAAGGTACAATATTTTTTATAATTATTTAAATTAGTATTAAGGTATTTGCATTTTATTGTGATTCGATAAAATCATTAAAAAATTTTGATGTAATTATCTGTTTTCAATTTAAAATTAAAAAGTTTTGACATGCAATACCGTGTATATATGTTCCGATGACAAGGTGTTGTGTTAGGTGAACATTATATCTGTTAGATCATCTATATTAAGACTCGTCAAGCATCCCAATCAGGACGCACTGCTTACAAGCAGGCAGATAAATACAAATTAAATATATTAATTAGAAATATATTCGTATAAAATCAATTTTATCAAAAAATATTGTAAAAACAAAGTAGATGACTTTCAAATAATTGAACGATAGAAGTGTCAATTTGAAAAGTATACAGGTTCGAAAATTTGTCATCAAAAGTACTGTAGCTGTAGCATAGTTGGATAATCCGCCTTCCCCGGTTTGGAAAGAGATCCAGGTTCGAATCCCGGTAGCGCAACAACAATATTTTTCCATGAAATAGATTTTATGTGCATATCTTTCTAAATACGAATTAAATATATTAATTAGAAAGATATTAATATAAAATCAATTTTATCGAAAAATATTATTGTTGCGCCACCGTGATTCGAACGTTGATCTCTTTCCAAACCGGGGAAGGTGAATTATGACAAATTTTCGAACCTATATGTTACCTTTTGACATTAATACATTTAATCGTTCCATTATTTGAAAGAGCCATCTACCTTATTTTTACGGAATCTCAAATACATCTGAGTAATCTGATAGCAGACGCCAGAATTATCAATTCATTTTTATTAAATTTTGGACACACTGATACAACTTTATTATTAGGAGAACACATCCTTATTGTGAAGTTGTAATTATTCAGTTAAGTTGATTTTATATGTATATCTTTCTAATTCTAATTAATACATTAATTTAGTATTTAAAATATGACAGAGCGTATGTTCTGAATAATTACAACTTCACAATAAGAATGTGGCTGTCCATATTTATATAAAACGAGATCAAAATCTATAATAATACAATGTGAAATAATAAATATTTGTATAAGTAACTTGTGAATATGAAAGATGTCAGAATACATAATTATTTTGAAGATCTTTAAGCCAAACACACACATTTATATTTGTCGCTAATTTAGTTGATTTTGGCAGTTGATCTAGGAGCAATGTGCAATGCATGTCCCTTTCCTATTCCTAAATTAGACATTTTTAAAGTAACAATGTTCATTGGTGATATATTACGTTAGAAAGTATACTTACGCACTTATAGATCACTATGTGCGAAATCTTCGACTCGACTGGGGTCCTGATGATGGACCAGACAACGGGAACTGAAATACTGGCCAGGGAAGTCAAAGAGACGCGTAGAATAATCCGGAAAAACTCGACAAAAGATTCTGAATGGTCATTGTTTGGGACGTATATTTATTTGTTAATTACTTATTTATTATTGAATGAAAATAATGTACTGTGCCTTCTCCTCTCCTCCCTCTCCTCACCGCCGCCCAGTCAAACGGTGACCTTGAAGCGGTGCGGTAATTCGTGAATCGAAGAATATTATTCATTTGATACGTCGCGTCTATATAGCGTATTCTAAAGGACCCTAGACGAAGATAGTGATAAATTTACAGTCCACCCTGGAGGTGTCTTCAGAATTGGATTATGGTGAATGCAAACCTCCTTCCATATGTCCTGTTTTCTTCCGGCATCTACACTTTTACGCGACAGTCGTGTAGACCTGAGAATATTACTAAGCAACTGTTTTGTTTTTATTTATATGGTCCATATTTTATTTTAAATATTTAAATTATATCCAACGTATGTAGCCAAGTGTAAAATAGATGCCTTCGAAATGAATTTCTGGAGAAGGCTGTTACCTCGATCCTGCAGCAAGCTCTATCTGCAGCAGAAAACCAATTCCAATTCTTCAATCACACGAAAAATCATACCAGTCACAATTTTGGACCTTCTGATTGAGGGCACTATCGTCGGCGCTGTTCCATGGAAATGCATCATATTAGTATAGGAATGCACCCACACAAAGACTTCACAGGCTTGGGAATTATTTTGGTCTTGTTGATATATTCCGATATTCGCTGTTCCGAGTCAAAGATACAACTGATTTTGATATTCAACCATTCTGTGTTAAACCTAAATTTTATTTAGTTTTTTTTTTGCTACTTGTATAGCTACACATTTTTTTATAATTAATTTTGTAAAAGTCCGCAAGGGCGTGAATACAATATAAATAAATAAAAACTAATGTGAAGAAGGGAGTAAGATTTTATGTTTTTAAAGGGACCAACCAGAAAAAATGTAAACAGAGGCAAAATGTATATTGGGAGTATTAAAAAAACACATTATTTATTTTTTGTTAAAAAAATCAAATAGTTCTTTCAATATTATAAATTAAATTAAAAGTTTCTGTTGGCACATTGCTAATACTAGTAAAATATGCCTCATGACATTGTTCTTTGTAGGAACTGGGTTTATGGGATGAGCAGATACTTCTTCTTTGTAAGAAGGTTCTTCTTCTGTCAAGTTTTCGTTTATGCGACTGTCCACTATTTCATCAATTCCCATGTCATTACGTTGGAGTCAACGTCTGAGTAAATCTGCAAGGGTTATTCATCAATTCTTTCCCAGACATCAATGTTGTCTATGCTATCTTCTACGCAATTTTCTTGCTCATTCCAGTTTGTAAAAAAAACAACAAAACATACAAGTTACGTCGGTATAAGAATGTTAAATGTATATATACGACAACCAAACGACCGACATACTCTTGGCTCTATGGTGAATAGCGAGCTGGTTGAACGAATTGCAATCAATTTTAGACGTAAATCATGGGAAAGACAAACGTTAAGGTAGGGTTTTTAATGTACTAAAATGACACGGGACTGCATAAATAACACGCAAATTCCAGGCATGTAAAATAGGGGTTCCACAGTATGTAAAATAGGGGTTCCACTGTATGTAAAATAGGGGTTCCACTGTATGTAAAATAGGGGTTCCACTGTATGTAAAATAGGGGTTCCACTGTATGTAAAATAGGGGTTCCACTGTATGTAAAATAGTGGTTCCACTGTATATAAAATAGGGGTTCCACCGTATATAAAATAGGGGTTCCACTGTATGTAAAATAGGGGTTCCACTGTATATAAAATAGGGGTTCCACCGTATATAAAATAGGGGTTCCACCGTATATAAAATAGGGGTTCCACTGTAAGTAAAAAATAATTTTGCATAATTTTCCTTTTTTTTGATTAAGTCAATATATTTATTTACAGTGAAAATCTAGATACAAAAGTCATAGAAGAGAATATTTTTTTTGTACATTTTTATATCTCGTTTATCTAGAAATGGACATTATGATGATATTTTTATTGAATTAATAATAATTTGATTGTATTCATAATACTTTGATTGCATTCAACAGAATACGATGAAATAAAATACACAAGTTAAATTTCTGGATAAACAAAATATCATTAATATTTGGTCGATTATAAGTCTAAAAATTTGGCATTAACAATGAACGTTCTTATCTGCATCGGCTCTAAGGTGATCTCCAAATATCCATCGTCAAAACTATTCTTCTTTTGTTTGATGTAATTAGATTCGGCCGTCGGATAATAATCGTTCAAATATTGGCTTCTATCTTTCTTATGCTCCTTCTGATTTGACGACTTCTTCGCGGATTTCTGAAGATCCTGAACAGTCTTCTGCACCCTGGCTATGATCTGACGATTCTCGTCAATCAGCAGCTTTATGTCTTCGAGTTTAGTCAAATAGTCGTCTTTCGTGGTGCTCGTGCTCGTATTTTTTACATCTTCCGTCGCACTGTCTGGCGCGTACACGTAATAATTATCTTTGAAGTCTTCAGATTGCCATTCAAAGGGTTTGGAGTCTTCCAAAAATTGGTTTCCTCCCAGAGTCGTTTCCCTTACGGATAAGACTTCGATTCCTGAAAACAGCCTCTTCAGATTGACGGTGACGTTCTGAGATAGATCCTCGGGATCGTCAGTCTTCTGCATGAAGTGCTCGAGACGCACTAAGATCGTGTCGTCTTTCCACGGTTCTAGGGTGAGGAGATGAACATTTGCAGGAAGTTCGGTGTTCAGTCCGCTGAACTGGAAACAGAAAAAGGATTATTACTTCACATAGAACTCATGTATATAAGTAGAATCTAAGAGTGGAACTAAAACGTATTTTTAATAATTTAAGAATGCAATTAGAGATTCCAATCCGAGATTCAAATATATTCGGCATTTCGATTCTCAAATATTTATGCGGCTATTCAAATAGTATTCATACTAATTTCTAAGGATTGAATATTAAACAATACTCAGGATTCTGATATACATCATTTTTCAGTATAGCGAGGATCATTTTAATGAGGTTTTACTGCATATCACATTTTACAGTGTTGTATCTTTTTAGTACTTCTTTAAGGGATTCAAAATGAGAATATCAGCTGGACAGTGCGAAATGAATACATTTTGAAAATTATGACAAAATATAAAGAAATGTTGATCTCTATCAAGAAGAGAGAATTTGATTAGAGAAATCAGTCGTGATTCAATAGACGCCACCTTGCAGGAAGAAGAAGACGCATCTTCTGGATTAATAAAACAGATTGGTCATGTTACCATGTCCAGCAAATCTGCATTAAAGAAAAACATTATTGTTTTTACCTCATTCTTAGCTTTTTGCCAAGATTCGTACGTGATGTTGTCGGCCGGAGTGATAAAGATGGCGGGCTCCAGCTGCTTGATCAACACCAACTGTTTTCGGATGACCGAACCTGAAAAAAATAAACAAATTCTTAATCAATCAAACCGAAAAAAGAAATTCAAACAAATTGCTGCGAAAGATTGATTGAAATAATTCAATAAAACTAGGGATGCGTACGGAATATTTACAAATATTATACAACCCAAAACGGGTGCATAATCTGGTGTAAGTGTCTTTTATTCCATTTCTCTCAGATAGTCTATACTTCAAGACAAGAAAAAATAAGTTATCTGTGAAATTTGAATACCCCTGTTAGTGTTCTTTCCAACATGAAGATAGTGCGTTCCTCTGGCCACCAGCCCCTTGCCGCCGTCCTGCTCGTTCAGGGCTTCGCCGACTCCAAACGCATCGTCGTGCAACAGTCTTCGATGGACCTGAAATAAAGAAAACGTCATCAGAATAAATAACAAAAATTAAACAATACATTTGTATATATTATAGATGTCTCACAGAGGACGAAGCTATTATTTATATGGGAAGGTAAATATAGAAGTCTTGGGCATTACAGGCAAAATTCTCCATCAAGGTGACATAGATAATGCATAAAATAAAGTATATTTAATGATTATTTGTCACACCTATAGACATCTCCATCTATGCTTTGACAGTAGTAAATTCAATATATTTATTTATTTATACACACCCTATTCAGGCATTAACACAAAATTACATCAGAAGTGCAATACACAAAGAAAAAAATTATAAAATGTGAAGTAGCAGTGAGTTGAGACACAAAAAATTGTAATAGTGTAGTCCTATAAAGAATTAAATTAAGAGCAAAAATGTCCACTACCTCCGCATATTCATTCCCCATAGAATGCATTCTGGGGACTGCGGAATTAGATAGTGCACGAGTTCTGACATTATCACTGTAATAAAATAATGAATGTGCGTGAAAGTTAAGCAGACCGACAATCTGGGGGCAGTCTATCATATCATTGACGATCCTGTATAGAAATATAAGGTCGGTCATCGTACGTCTCGCTGATAAGTTTAACAATTTCAGCCGGCCAAGGAGATAATCATAATTGATATCGTCAGAGCGTATATTTAATTAAAAATTAATGAATCTTAGAAACTTGATCGTCGAGTGAACAATGTATATGTTCTAAGTATAAATACGTTCACTCACTACTCCGGTATGGAATAATTGGGTGGGGAGGAGCATACAATAATATAATGAACTCAGTAAAAATAATACAGAGAACAATTATCAAAGTGATATTAAAAAAAAGATCAACTTTTTCAACACAAACACTTTTTGCAAAATTCCCAGTCCCCAAAATTGAAAACATTTACAAAAAAAACCTCAATTAATTAATTAATTTTAAAAAATATCACTAGAAAATTTGAAACAAGCACATCATTAAGGTTTAAAAATAACTTTAAAATCCCTAAATGTAACACTAAACACAGTCAGCAAAATTTGATATATTTAGGGATAAAAAATTTCAATAGCCTCCCTACACAAATTAAAGAAATAAAAGATATAAAATAAACTAAATGAACACTTCTAAAACACATAATTGTAAAATAAACAGTATCGCAGAACAGTTCAGAAGCACACGAATGAACAATGAACAGAATATGTAAGGTATTATATACAATTATTGTAGTGTAACTCCCTCTCCAAGCACAAGAGCTGGTCTCTTTTTCGGAGAGGTAAGCGAAAGAAACACCATGTATGTATATAACCGTATGTATGTACGAGTATGTAACCATGTATTTAAAAATTGAATTTATTTTGCCATTGTATTTTCGCTAGATTAAATAAATAAATAAATGTAGTTAGGCGACCATATGACCGAATTATATTCTACATGAGGTGTGACTAGAGAAGTGTAGAAGACTTTATAGGTGTGCAGGTCTGAAAAGTTTTTTTGCAGTCCGCAAAACATATACCAACATTTTGAGACCTTAATTTGTATTTTTATGAAGGCGATATCATTTATTGTTTAAATTCAGTGTCCAACTCACCATCAGTTCCAGCTGGCCGTCCTTGAGTGACGACCCTCCTTGCGCCCTGTCGGTCAGCACGGAAACATCCATCTGCGACTCTGTGTCGTGCATGGCTATCATTGTGGTGATGGGGTAGTAATTACCTGACAAAAAATGTTAACTTTTAAATTCTATCCAACAATATTATGTCTTTATTATCGTCATTCACGGGTCAAGTCGCAGTGACAGGTCTTCTTTTTTCATAAGAATCGTTTGTCATCTACATTGCCTATCGATAACACAATTGACAGCCTTCTGTGGATAGTGGCATTAAGTAAAACTATACATTTTAAAAATTAAGTATAATATCAAAAATGACAACCAAGACATGGAGAAATCGGTCCATTCTAAAAAGATCTAGAATCAGTCTAGAGAAGTCTCTAGACGTGTCTAAAAGCTTTCAAAAAATATTAAGAAGGATTCTCGCGTACTTTAGACATATTGCCAGAAGAAATGATGAGAGTCTCAAGAAGCTTGTGATCTCAGAAACAAGAGGACGGTCTCCTACAAGACGAATAGACCAAATAAAGGAATTAACAAGTTCCAAAACTGGGAGGAATGGAGTCATTATAAACCGAGTTTCAGACGTATCAGGGGACCACGACGCCCAGCATTGAGCCCACAATGAAGAAGAAGAAGAATTATTAATCTACAAGGTATTCATGGTTATTGCGGAATTTAAATATAATAATGCAGTCAAAGCGACAAGATAATGTCTCACCAGCGACAGGCTCCTTCAGGTCCAGCTCCCACGTCGGCCTGTAGTTGAGTTTCCTCTTCAGCAATTGTCTGCCGTTGGAGTCGGTGTAGAAGATACCGTTGGTGACCATCTGAGTGGAAAATCTAGATATCACCTCCTTTCCAATCTTGTCCCTGAAATAATTTATTCATACGCATAAGAAAATTGAAATAAAAATATAATCTACCGTGTTTTGGTGACTGAATAAACTAAAGTGGAAGACTATGATGAAATTATGGATAGTGTATCGAACAAGATTAATCACCGCATAAATTATATGTTTTGAACACGAGGTAGTATTTACCCCGTACTGGTGACCCGCTACGTAAATGAAACCAATTCCCCTAACATTGTTCATCAAATCCCACCGACCCTCGCAGCCGGTTCAATGTTTTACTGCGTGCGAGAGATGAATTATATCGTCACCATCATCGACTTTCAACGTAAGCAATATCCACAAATGTCATGTGCCGTCAAATTGAATTCATCAGTCACACTGGCCGTGAACCAGTCAAAGTGGCAGAGCTGGGAACATAATACGACAGTATAGAACTTGTACATTAAAATTAACAGATTTTCGACTCACTCGACGGGAATGGAACCGACCAGCCACTCGAACTCCACATGCTCGTGGCCCTTGTATATCCTGACTATCTGCGATGCCCAGTCGGAGAATTTCTGGTGCAGTTCTTCGACCATGTCGCCCTGAAAAGGGAGATAATAACTTGTTTATAAAATATTATATATTATACATACATCTCAGATACGTGTGCCATACCACACCACCAGAAATGACAGATGCCGGCCTAGTCAATAGAAAATTAAGATATAATCAATTTAGTGTCACAACTCGAAGGATAATCCAGATAATCTAAAACGTAGATCGCGCGAGTCGCTCTAAGTCGCGCGTCCTGCGCATTGGAATATGACGATTCCGGTCGTAAATCGGAATCGCCGAAAGGGGGGCCGGTAAAGAAAGGAAGGAACTTGGATTAACGGGGATAAAGATGGATGATGGGAGGGAATTCAGCCGAAGGACCAGTGGATCTCAGGGAATCGGGAATCTGAAGGAGTACTCGGAGATCACACAAACAGCACGCAGGCAGGCAGAAGATGGCTATATCAATCACATCACCATGTCACAATATCACTGCACACAAATCACAGGATCACAATATAACAGTGCTGATGCACCGGAGGCAAACAAAATCCACACCAATATTGCGGTGCCGCAACCGCGTATCGCGTCGCGTTAACATCTGCTGACGTCAAGGTCACTATTCACACTGATCAAGCAGTAGGGAAAAAAGGATGGGTAGGAATTTGAATGTGGAAAGGTGTCCATTATATAGGTCGCGACCGATTCGCAAAGCGCACCAAAAATGTGTTTCACGAATACGGAACACAGATAATGGTTTGCGGCAAGCGACATTCTTGTTTATAATCAGATGTCAGCAACTAGGCCGACTGCAGAAAGTACTTGTAAAGAGAAAACTTAATTAAGTTTCATCATATTATTATATTAGTTATAAAACTATCATTTAACATCATAAAATGCGGCTACATATGAGAGAAATAATAATACTTTCTTTTTTAATTATCTAACATTGTTTTTTTAACCACTTAATTAATTAATACACCAACCGGAACGGTTTCACAAAATAACATTTCCTTCAGGATGTCAAATTAATTAATAATATTTTCAATATTTGCAAAATTTCTTTATGACAACTATACAGTGAGATATCTAAATAACAACCGCTATTCCGAATTTCCCAATCAGCTTTTGGAAACAAACCATTCTTACAAATGCCATGAGCGCGTTAACACGCCAAGCTATAAACGTATTAACACGCACTTTTGAACCTTGCAAACTTGCAGCGATTAAAATCATATTTATAAATCATCTTGTCATCTGCGGATGACAGGTCCCAGCTTTTGATAGATAAGTCAAGACTCTAGACTCAAACCCTAGTCTAATCCTATTCGATGTTTTCGATTTCAAATAGAGTTAACAAAAGTTTAGAAATATGAAAAAGTGTTGATAGCAAATTAAATATTATAAATAAACACGTCGTCACCTTTTAAATTTGTTTTGACAGTAGTTTCTAATTAGTTATCCACCATTTATAGTTTTGTTTTATCTATTCGTTTGCACTTTTGATTTTAGTATACATTGTTTCCTGATGAAGATACCATCGAAACATGTTGATCAACTTGTTTAATTTATTTGAGACGCGTTTCGGCTTGAAAGGGCATTATCAATCTAACAATTTGTATTTATAATTATAATGGAGGACAGCTATACAATTTATTTACATGAGATGAAAAGAGACAACATTATCCACACATGTGATTATGGAGGTCTTTAAAAAAGGATATTTCAAATTGGTTGTTGCAATTAGGAAGAGCAGATACATAGAGTCAACTCTTTTATATAATCAAATATTGTCTTGTATATTTACATCTACCTTATATCTGCTTACATTATTGGTATTATTTTTTCTCTCTCCTTAAATATGTTCACATTATATGCTATGTATGTATTAGATCTTACTGTGTTTTGCCTTTGATGAGTTTTGATTTTATAAAATATTAAATTTATATAATTTGCCCAAAAACAGGTTAGCCTAGTTGGGCAATGTATTTAAATGTGTGTAAAGATGTAAATATGATATATTTCTGTTAAAATCAAAATAAAGTTCAAATAATTATTCATTGTAATTCTGAGAATTTCCGTACATTTTAAATGCTTCTAATTATTCCAAGTAACCTTTCAGTTTCAACTCGAATAATATTTTAATGTCATGGGTGATTTGTAGAAAATGACAGCTATATAATTTTACAATCTAAGAAGACACTTTTGGTATTCTGGAATTTATATAATGTTTGCATGATTCTAGGAAATATATTTAATGATATTTTTGAAAAATGAATGCAGCAATATCAAATTTGTGATCTTGTTTCATATGAAACGCGTCTCAAGTAAAGTAAACGAATAGAATAAAAAGCAGGTGTTTTATTTTCACATATGTGATTAAGAAATTCTACAAACTTACCTCGGAAACGGTAAAAAATAGTGATTTTTTTTCTTATTATTGAATTAATTTGTTAATTTGACATCCTGAAGAATTAAACGATATTAAAAACAAAGTTAAATAATCTAAAAATAAACTTTAACCACAAAATTGATTTTTCTAATATTAAAAATAATAATAGAGATATATCGTACACTATCAGGATATCTGAAATATCGTTCCTGAATTTTCAGGTTCTTTAGAGAAACATTTTTCGCTGTATATATAAATTAAATCTGGTGCCTTATAAAATATTCATTAAGAATAATGTCTCACCTTGAAGATTTTGTTTTCCGGTCTGGCAGTGATCGGTTTGGGAGTGCCACTCTTGGGCCTGAAGATGTACGCTCCGGATGATCTGAAACACAAAACATAACCATCAAATCGTCACCGTCAGCAGCGACATCGCATATCTCAATTTTTTGTCAAATAACATATTCTTACTGTGTAATTATTCAGAACATAGCTCTGTGTTGTTTTTAATACAAATTAAATATTTTAATTAGAAAGATATACATATAAAATCAATTTTATCCAAAAATATTATTGTTGCTACCGGGATTCGAACCTGAACATGCATGTTAATGCTGGCAACTCCTATCAGATTACTCAAAGGTATTTGAGATTCCGTAAAAATAAAGTAGATGGCTTTCAAATAACGAAACGATAGATGTATTAATTTGAAAAGTGTAACATATAAATTCGAAAATTTATCGTTAAATACACTGTGGTGCTACAGCATAATCGGTCAATGCACATCCCCCGGATTGGAAGAGATTCAGGTTCGAATCCTGGTAGCACCAACAATACTTTTCGATAAAATTGATTTTATATATATATATATATATCCTTCTAATTAATACATTTCATTTGTATATTTATATCATTGGAATCATTCAAATAAATTTAATCACCGCATATCATCTGTAACCTCCCTGTCAAGTGTGCACAAGTCAAGGGAATATCGTTACAACTCTAGAAAGATAAATAATACTTGTGTAATTGTACAAAAATCACTTAAAACTAGTTGTCTGTCTCCTGTAAAGTTCACAAATCTTATATGATATGCGGTGTTGCTGCTAACGGTGACGATATATACATTTCTAGAGGAGCTACTTCACCGCGAGCACCGCATTCTGTCTGATCTTGTAATGTTCCATACCTGTTGGCTGCCACCTCGTTATTTCCAATCTCTCCCTCGTAATACATCAATTCTTGAACTAGAGGAATGGTCAGATTTGAATGAGCGAGGAACAACGTGCTGATGAAACCGGTCTTAGGGTCCACCGATATCTTGATATTCTGTAAGTTAAAATTATATACATTTTAATGTGTCACGCTCTTATAACAACACGTCATCGGACAATTACGTGGAACTGAGAGATTGATCTGTTCGGTTCACCTTTTGTGAGGTGAAATTTTTACAAAATTGTAACTATTATATACAGGGTGGCCGAAAAAAGTAAGAGCATCTCGTAAAACATGACCTATTTCATGGGTAGCCTTTTTGCAGTTCATTTGTAAATATGCAATTTCTTTACGGCATTGTAAACACAATTTTAAAAGTTATTAAAAACCTGAACTAAATTAGGTAGATAAATTACGCGCTGCCGCGTCACTTTACTAAAACGTAATTACACTGCAAGTGATCCATGATCAGCGTCAACTGTCGCCTGCGAAAACACAGAGAGCCGCAACGGCCGGGACAAAATGCCACACCGGCCGGGACGCCGGGACCAATGTGTGAAACCGGGATGTATGGTAAGTCTACCTATAACCGTCTCAATTGACAATGAAATGAAAATTGTGTCGCTCCATCCTTTCTGCCTGCCCTTACAGAGAAATGACTGAATATTGTTAATTAAATTAGTTAATTCACCTCGTTTTCGATCGAGTATTCTTCTTCGACGATTTCTCTCAATTTAGCGTTAACTTCTGACACATCGCTTCCGCTCATCTGCTCCAAGACGTGCGCCCCCTCGCTATCGATAATCACAGGCTTTCTGGCCTGGTCCGCCATCACGTTGTCTTCGGGTTGATCATCCTTTTCATTTTTCTTCAAGAGATTTTGCGAACGTTCGAGGTAGACTCTACTCGACGAGGTGATGTAGAAAGATCTGTAACCCAACGGCGGGAGATTCACGGCGAGGAAGATGAGCTCGCTGGTGGCGTTCGAAGTTCTTTCCGTCAGCTGGTCCATGATGCTCTGCCCTATCGGCATCATTTGCGTGTCCACATCGTCACCTGGTAAAAATAAGAGATTAAATACAAATTGCAGTCAGTATAATTTGTATAATTTAATTTGTATCTAGTTGTCTTACTGTCAATGTTCCAAGGTACATGGGAATGTTCTAAATGAAGACTATAGCTGTAGGAATCGATAGAAGTCTATCGTCTCTACAGTCATCTTTACCGCCGACGACCCCTGAACACATCTCACATTAAATAAATATCAGATATCTCATAGAGACGAAGCTATTTTTACCATATTTTAAAGGAAGATATATAGAAATATGGGGGGTAATTACAGGGCTTACGACCTGTCTACTGTCTTCGGCTGGCTTAAGTGATCACTTTATATGTATATATATATATATATATATATATATATATATATATATATATATAATGTTCACCAATTCTCACCCCTCAATCTCCACATTTATCAAAAATTTTAAAGTTGTATATATGTTATTACATTGACTCGCTTTGAGTACCACTACACCATCGTCATCTATGGACCAAATTTGATAATTAATTTTTCCTTGAGACAGCGTATAATGTTAACTCAATGAGAATCTGATTTTTGTTGAAAATTATTTAAAGCAATATTATTATTTCTATTATTAACAGTATTAATTTAAAAAGGTAATATATAGTAAAAATAGTGTCGCTGTAGCGTAGTTAGATAACGTGCCTTCCCCGGTTTGGAAAGAGATCCAGGTTCGAATCCCGCTGGCGCAACAACAGTATTTTTCGATAAAATTGATTTTATATGTATATCTTTCTAATGAATACATTTAATTAATATTTTAATAGATATATAAACAGGACAGGGTACGTGAGATTTACCTTGAGGGTCCTTCACGACATAGTTTCCAGGGACGACCGGTAACCTCACGTAATGATTGACCACGTGGCCTAGAGGATTGTAGACCGTCACCTGAAATACAAAGATATTTATTTAATTACAGAAGTCGTCTTCGAGCTCTTCTTGTTAATTTTGAAAAATAAAAGAAATATACAAATACTGCATTATTTATGGAATGACCTAATATTTCAAGTAAAGATTCTGCAAATGATGACAGTATATCAAAAGGAGGATTGTGTATATATACATAAAGCATTTGACACAAATTTAAACATTTTGTGTAGCCCTTATCTTTCACATAACCTCAAAGAAAATACTCGAGGGACGTAAAATCGGAATGGCCAATTGATGTTTCTAAAACGTGTCCAAGAAATTTATGATTTAATAACTCAATTGTTTCCCGGCTCGTGCGGCACGTAGCCCTATTCCTGCTGAAAATAGACATCCAAAAACATCCCGCTACCAATGTTCATCAATTGAAGAAAAAGAGTGTATCAAATACCTAGAAATCATAATAGATAACAAACTCAAATGGAAAGAACATATTACTAATCTCACAAACTAAATAAGAAAAACTGCCTACATATTTTTAAGACTCTGAAACATGTTACGTCTTTGTACAGTCACATTTGCAATACGGTATTATTGGATGGGGAGGTGCATATAAAACTTAAATATCACAATTAGAAATGATAATAAATGATAATAAAAATTATTCTAAAAAGTGTCCAACTCTTCATATATTTCAAATAATAGACATACAAAAAAAATTTAACAATCCAAATTTTAAAAATTAATTAAATTTTAGAAGCGAATTCCGATCTACAAGATTTAGAGGTCAAATTGATATTCCAAAACTAAAATATACCGCAACCCAAAATCACTATATTTATCAAGGCATCAAATTTTTTAACAATCTCCCCATCACAATTGGAACAATTACAAACTGCGATCAATATGTAACTGAAGTAAAAATAATATGTACACAGACTAACTGAAACACAAATTCTCATATGTACTCCTTCTCTATACAAACAGTTTTCGCGTCTTACAAAAGTGAAATTTTCACCATTTTCGTGGTGTATTTTCACAATTTCAATCGTGTATCGATTCATTTTCGTTAATGGCGAAGTTTTTATGTAACATTTACATATTATGACGTTTCTAAACTAGAAAGATTAAAAAATAGAGCTTCGTTTAAAATAACGGATGAGTTTGGATCAAACTTCAAATTTTGAATAATTGGGGGTGTGATGGGAGGGAGGGATCTTGATATACAATAAGAAAGAACTGATTATGAAAAAAAAGATGTTTAATTTAACATTAATAAATGACTTACAACAAACTTGTGAGACTCTTCCGTCACTGTGCATTGTGTTATATTCAATTCGCACATCGTCATCGGGAAGTATGGTGCATCCTTGTTGGGCACATTCTTGTGTTTTCGTTCGTAAGCCGGCTTCTCCGACATCAGATCGCTGTAATGAATAAACAATTCCGATCATGGAACGTCCGTGTCATGCGTCGCATTGAAAAGCACACTTGAAATTCGATACAAAAACAAAAACCTCGTCCCCGAATGTAGACGTCGTCCGTGTCGTCGGTCAGCTGGAGGTGGCAATGACGTGCTAGGTTGAAGCAAAGCAAAGAACGTCACTTACTTGAGTGCTTCCCTGGTGGTGATGAGGCAGTCTTGCACTCCTTCTTCCAAAAGCCTGGAATAGTCTCTCGCCACGTGCTGCTTCTCAGTTCCAGTCACCGCGTCGTGATGCTGCATTATACCTAAAATGTCATCGATATAACCGATTAGTCATACACAGAAGCATTCGCCAGAGGTCTCTATCCTCGCAGACAGCGTGCACGTCCACGGTCACGCTCAATGCAATTTCGTCATCCGCCTGATCTTGACGCGCTTCATTAACCAGCATGTATGCACGTTACAATCGTTTTAGATTTTAAACAATGCCATAATTAGCAATATTTGAACACGTCCAAAAACACACAATTACTGGATTTTCATCTACAAAGGTACTGTTATTAAACAAATAACAGATATCTCATAGAGACAAAGCTATTTTTTACTATATTTAATGGAAATATATGGAAGTATGGGTAGTTACAGGACTTACGACCTGTCTGCGGCTGGCTTAAGTGATCACAAATATAACATTCACCATTCTCACCCATTAATTAGATTCTCATTGTGACATCTATGCTCAGGGAAATGAATATCAAATTTTGTTTATAGATGGCGATAGTGCAGTTGCATTTGAAGTGTTTCCACATAGTAACATATATACAATGTCCAAAAATTTGATAGATATATGGATTGGTAGGTGAGAATGGTGAATGTTATATTTGTATAAAGTGATATTTCCACATCTTACCCACATTTCCATATCTTTCCATTAAATATAATAAAAAAATAGCTTCGTCTCTATGAGATATTTATGAGTTTCGGTAGTAATTATATTTATTCAATAGAAAAATAATTCTGTGTATAAATGATTAATCTAATCAGTTTTAATTATCACGGAACGTTCCATAAAACTACAACATTATAAATAAAATGATATTTCATTTAAAATTCAAATTAACTAATTCAGTCACCAATCTTGCCTCATCGCACCGAAATTGCTTTATCCATTTTTTTACAGGTTGATCTCCTAACACGTAATGTCCTACAGTATTAACACGCTAAATAAATAATGTATCGAGTGTTCTCTACTGACCCATAGCGGATCTCAGCATGTTGAGGTCAATCTTATCTTTCTCGTTTAGATTTGTCATTGCGTACAGCTGCTTGCAAACCTAAAACCAAAAAAATAATTAATATTATACAATTGTGGAACATAGCTGTTAATGAAAATCTTTATGCAACCTGACACACGGTTCTCACCTCGTCCACATTCATACATCTTCTCATACAAGCTCGTCGATTATTGAGGCTTCTAACAGGACTGTCTGGTTTACCTGGCCATGCCAAGTCTTCGTCTATTTCTGATGCCATCAACTCTTGCGTCACATATCTCTTTTACTATTCTCTCCTCATTCATCTGTTCCATACGACCAAACCACCTAAGTGATCCTCTTTTAATCTTACTCACTATACTTAGATCAGTTTTACATTCTTTCCTTATATGTATCTTCATTCTTTACTCTGTCATAAATTTATCTGCCGCATATACGCTTAGGCGATCTAATTTCCACTGGATTCAGTCTACTTTAGTTTCTCGTAGCGGTGCCAGGACTCCATTGTGTGCCGCTAGTCTTGCCTCAGTTGACAAGTTCCCGTTGGATATAATTCCGTTCAAAGCACCATTCATTTTGTTCCCTGCAGTCACCCTCCTTTCCGTTTCTATCGAACATACTTCCCAAATACACAAACTCATCTACTTGTTCCAAACATTCATTACCTACAAGTATTTAGCTTTCCTCCTTCTCGAATACCATCACTTTCCACTTGTTGACATTCATAATAAGGTCGCTTTCCTTGCATACATCGTAACATTGCACTCCATAGACTCTGCAATTCTTGTTCATTATTCACCATTAGTACTGCATCTTCGGCGTACAATAAACAGCATACACTAACATACTTCCCAAATACACAAACTACATAATTGTTTGACGTGCTTGTTGTCTAGTGGTTACGACACTCGCCTAGTGATCTAGCGGTCGATAGGTTCGAGCCTCGTTCCGGGAGGCCATCAAGTTAGTCCTACTTTCATACTACAAGCTAGTTTAAAAATAGTAAGAATATTTGATGTGTTACGCAAAAAAAAATTACTTGTAAAAAGTTGTTTGCTTTTCGCTCGAAATATTTCAGCGTCGGCCGAGAAGTGAAGTATCCAGTCCAGTAAGAGTTGCCGTCTGACGCGTACGGGAAGAAGTCGTCCTGCTTCACCGGCCATTTGATGTTGGAATCGTGAAGAGATTTGACATAGCAAGATGGCGTCGAATAGAACAACTTCACTTTTGGTTCTCTTTCATTAACATATCTGAAAATATTCCACATAATAAAATCATATTAATTAATGTCAAAAAAAAAATTGCAGTACAAGGTAACTCAGTTCCGCCAAAAAAGAGTATAATGGCCCGTGTCCAAGGTTGTGATTTCTCTCAGAGATTCGACTTGATCAGCGCAAAGCGACTTATGAATCATGTTTTGCACACGTACCTTTACCGACACTCGAAGCTCAAAATCTCATTGAAAGACCTCGTGAACACGGGTTTCAAAACTAGTTCATTTTATAGGGATATACCGTATTGGCCCGAATATAACGCGGTCTTGAATATAATGCTGTCTCGAATATAACGCGGTCTCGAATATAATGCTGTCTCGAATATAACGCGGCCTCGAATATAACACGGCCTCGAATATAATGTGGCCTCGGATATAACGCAACTGTTGAAATTTTAGCCCACGATTTTAAGAAATAACATTTTTTTGTGAAATAAAATATAAATTTTAATATGTATTACATACAATATTTACCTATACTACGTGAAAAATAATGACAAAGTTTTCGTTACAAAAAAAAAGGTCTTGAATATAACGCGAACGTCATTTTTATTAAATTATTGATGTTAATAAACGTTTGTGTTGTATTCGGTCCGATACGGTGTGTACCATTAATTAGTGTAATACTTCACCTGTCGATGAGAGTTTTCTCTCGAAACTCGAGTAGTGCTAATAAACTCGAGTAGAGTTATAACATTGTTTTATTTATATCCATCCAAACAAACACTTGTTTACAGATATTTTAAACAAAACACAACATTGTTTTTAGATCACAAAATACAAAAGCGCATGCATATCGTATAGCAACATAAAAACAACATTTTAAAACATCACATCGAATTGAAGTGTATTTTGAAATATACCAGTTGGGTTACGTTCACAGACCAGTAAATGAATAGACATGAAATACAGCGCACATATTCTTGGTGGAAACATAAATCCGATAGTTTATGACATATCTATGCAACAGTAAATGTATTAATCTTTGTGTAAACAAGACGTATTTTTTAAATGAATGCATATTATATTGTTTGCGTTTAAATTTTCGTTCCAATCGTGTCAAATTTTTAAAAAGTCGCAGAGCTATTTGATTGCGTGAGTGGTGCCAAAGCGATCATGCGAGTGACACTAAAATGAAAATATTGAAATTTGCGTTAGTTGTATTTGTACCTAATGTGAACAGAAATATATATTTATTATTTTAATTAATAGTAACAAAATGATCCATTAGTTTCAAATTTAAAGTAGAAGCTTAATATGTCGTATTTTGCATGTCCAAAGACGGGCGTGCTGCGTTAATCGTGATTCTAATAGCGTGCGTTTAAAATCTTTTTTTTTAATCTTCTTCTTCTTCTGCAGACCTGCCTGTCCTTGGATTGTACCTATGTGTGTGTGTGTGAGAGTCACCGCCCACGTGGGTCGTGTGCGTGCGTGTGAATGCGTATGTATGTGCGGATATGAATAGCAGTCACACTCTTTTGCTACGCTACCGTTGTCTCATTATTTTTTCTTTTTTCTTTTATATTTTTTAATAATCAGCGGATATATATATTTTTTAACATTTGTTTCTTCTCTATGAGAGTAAAACTCGTGTATAGAGAAGGAGTATATTCGAGTTAATTTATGTTTCAGTTAGTCTGTGGACATATTTTTTTACTTCAGTTACAAATTTATGATAGTCCGTAATTTTTCTAATTGTGATGAGGAGATTGTTAAAAAATTTGATACCTTGATAAATATATTGATTTTGAGTTGCGTTATATTTTAGTTATATTATAGTTGTACACCTTGTATCTCACTGTAATAAAATAGTTCATCGTCACCGCCGTGAGCTTTCACTCGGACCTTGGACAACACCGAAAAAAGTACAACGAAGACGTACAATAACATTGAAGAAAAATGATGATCCGATGACAACAACCCCGGAATATGAATGAAAGAGACTCACTTTATCAGCTTGTCCATATTTTTGTACCAAACCTCGGCATGCATATAGGTGAAATCCCCTCCCATGGTGACGGTCACGTGGTTAGCTTTGTACGCAGAAGCCTCATAATTAATATACTCCAAGAACCTTTTCACCTGAGGATTGCAAAGAAAAGAAGCCGTGAGAAGAGTGCATGGACACATAACACAAAATACACGCGCAGGCAGGCCAAGCAAGAGTTAGCAATATTAGAATATGTCCAAGAACGCACAATTAGTGGATTTTCACCAACTATCAACACATACTTTGCAGTGGTGGGTCAGATTTGACCCGGGTGTTTGTAAAAATATGCTGTTTTCCTTCTAGCTAATCTTTTATTAAATATTTCCAAATAATTTGAGATACAAATAAATGTTATCGGACGAGATTCAAATGAGTTATTGATAAAAATGTGAAAAAATGCTCAAAAACTGATCTAAGACAGCTGGATTGAATCTCAGCGCTTACAACATTTTGAGCGGGTAGACAAAGGATACCAGGTATGCGTGCATACCTGGTATCCTTTGACTTATTTTCATCTAGCAGCACTACTTGTAAGTTTTACGACACTACCTACTCGGGTTCCGACGAGAAGATCACATGCTCAGTGGATGTTTGTATTTTGGCTGTATAGGGTGTCTGTTGATGCGTGACAATATGTACATTATTCGTAATATTTTTTAATCTTTAACTTTAATTTTTTAGCAGAAACACATCATTTAGTCACATCATGCCATTTCATTAAATCATATTTAAAATACAGTTGAAAAACCGAAAACTTGAGGCGGGTCCAAAATAACCCACAACCGCCGGACGTGTTTTGTTTTAACCTACCGGCCTGTAAGTGTTAAACAAAATAATAGATAGCTATGTTTAATTATATTTAATGGAAAAATATGGGTAATTACAGGGCTTACGACCAGTCTTCGGCTGACGTATAATATAACATTCACCATATATATGTATATATGTTAACACTTCCAAAAATTTGATAGATATGGAGGTTGATTGGGTGAAATGGCGAACGTTATATTGTGTAAAGTGATCACTTAAGCGAACCAAAGACAGATCGTAAGCCCTGTAATTTCCCATATTTTTTCATTAAATATAATTAAAAATAGCTTCGTCTCTGTGAGATATCTATTAGTTGTTTAATACAAGCAGAAAAACTGTGCATTATTACTATTATGCTAGTGCATTCTGTGTTGCCCTCCCTGGAATTAATTGTACAAACGGTGTTCTTACGTATCAACTTATTCCTCATAAAGACATTCATGAAAAAACTGAGATCATGCTTACATATTAATAATTAATTAAACACACGTAAACATTACAATCTGTCAGCGTCGCATTATTCTCTACATTTTTATTCTACGGTCGTATATGACAGCGCGACCATGGATAATTATAAAAATTCGTACATCTTCTATGATGACCATAGACAAGAGAGATGTCAGCATAGATAAGAAAATAAGATGACAGATGGTAAATGTACTTGTCAGTCGTAAAAAAGACAATATACACGCGATGACACTACAGTCAGGGTCTCAACGAGTCTCGCCCCAAGTATATATTTAATTATAAAAGACGACACGTGTCGGCCTATATATTATAAGGATTGACAGGATAAACATATCTCAATTTAAAATCTGAACATGATGACATTTAAGCAGAAAATATATTTTAAACAACGGTATTTATTTACAAAATCCTCACTAAGAAAATATCAGCGCAGTTCACACGAAAAATTGATGCAAATCAACATGAGCACGAGCATCGTACAAGGGGAAGGGATAGACTGAGACTGTCGTTCAGGAAGGAGGCCAAATCTCAGAAATCCATCACGTATAGAGTGTGATGAAATTTTTTAATGAAATGCCAGAAAACATAAGAAAGGAAGAGAATTTGAATAGATTTAAAATGAAACTGACTAAATATGTAAAAGATAAGTTTTAGTAAAAGACTTTAATTGTGTTTATATTAGAGCATATATAAGAGTGCTTATGTATGCACTATGTTAAGAGTTGAATAAATAAAATATGGACCCAATATAAGATCCAATTGGGTAGAGATCAATCAGAAGCATGGCTATCTAACACAACCATAATAATAATAATAATAATGATGGATAATTTGTATAGCGCCATTTTCGTAAAAACTTTCACCTCAAGGGCGCTTTACACATCAACTGTTAATAGTTTTACGATTTTTTTTAATTAATAATCGTTATTTTTTACTTATGGAAATGATTTTTTGAAAAGGTGCCATTATACAGTGTCTACACTGATAATTCAATAGTTCTACAACACTCCCATTATATTTTTATTTAAAAATCATCTTTTTTTCATCTATATTTTTATTTCTTTTGAATCTTTATTAAATAACACCACAACAGCACGAAAAAAACTGTCTACTTTAACACAGACTTCAGTGTGGCAAAGTAGCCAGGACAACGCTGTATATATCAGAAGTGGAGTCTACTTCATTCCGCTTAATACATTATCCAACTGTGCATAGTTGTATAATGTACCTTCCCCGGATTGGAAAGTGATCCAGGTTCGAATCTCGATAGCGCAACAACAATGTATTTTTTGATAAAATTGATTATATACGTATATCTTTCTAATGAATACATTTAATTAGTATTTGACTAAACATCAATTTCATTTCTTATATTCCATTAATTTTAAAATGCTTTAATAAATACCATTTTTTATTTTATCTATTAAGTTCACAATACTGCAAAAACTAATGTACATAGTAAAACCAACTGAACCCAATGATATCACAGAGACGCCGAACGACTGAGCAAGATTTACGGGCACATCTCACGATGTGCGCCGCAGCGTCAACGTTGCGCCATAAAAGCGATACAAATTCGAAAATAATAATTTTCAAAGCGCTATAATAAAATGAGGTACGCCTGCAAGCGAATAATCGCACACCATGTTTTGTAACAATATCAGTTAAACACTAACAATTTGCCACATGCAGCGGGAAGAATGCAGACAAACCAAACCGTGCGACATTCTATCCACTCACTTGGTTAGTTTATCCAGATTTTTGAACCACATGTGAGCGTCCTGATAGTGGAAGTCTTCGCCCATGGTTATGATAAGATTGTTGGTTTTGTAGGCGTTAGCTTGCTTCTCCAGATAGTCCAAGAATTTCTTTACCTAAATTCACATAATTTCGAGTCACACACGATGGTATAAAAAAAATAACCAAAAATACGTGTACTTTTGGACACGAATGTGAATAAAATTCATTTAACATACGTCACGACCAGTATTTTCGTGACAGCACAGAACACTAATGAATAGACATGTAATATTGTACATTTATAAGAGGGGTTTGGTGCATTCTACACACAATATTGTTGGAAACATAAATCTGATAATTTATGACACATTTATGCAACAGTAAAAGTATTTACTCTTTGAAAATTAAATCTTTGCATAAACAAGAGGTACTTTTTACATTATTCATGCATTTTATATTGTCAGCTTTTAAATTTTCATTCCAATCGAGTTATATATTTTTAAAAAATCGCGGAACTATTTGATTACGTAAGTGGTCACGTGGGCGATACCAAATTGAAAATATTGAAACAAGGAATTTCCGTTCGTTTGTGTCTATATATATTTAGTAGTCTGTGGTAAAAACTTATTTTTCAATGTAAAAAAAACAAGACAAATATATTAAATTTTATATCTTTAAATAATAACGTGTCACTGCCCTGACGGTGATTATTTTAAGGCGTGCTTTTAAATGATGCGGTTTGTGTCTTAGCTATGCACTCGTACACATGTTTAACAATTCTGGTATTCTCCATATAAACATTGACTTCAATACACCATCACACGCACACACACATTCCTCCATACGTGTATACATTTTTAGAACAACCTGTACAGAAATTATAATTAAATTTGTTTGTTATTAGCGTGAGCTGAACATGACAATAATTTAAGAACAAATAAACTTGTTTAAAAACATTGCATGGACAAATGCGTGGGTTTTTAACTTGAAAACTTCAACAATAATTAAATAGACGTGTCCCTTCCCATGCAGTTAGTACACAGAGCGAGTGACGACCCAAGCCTCGGCCACTCACAGCATCAGCTTGTCCAGGTTTTTGAACCACATGTGAGCGTCCTGATAGAAGAAGTCGTCGCCCATCGTGACGATGATGTTGTTGCTTCTGTAGGCGTTGGCTTGTCTGCGTGCGTACTCCGTGAACCTTTTCACCTGAACATTTTATACAATCAAATACGGGAGTGCCCCGATGCCGTGTATTTACAACGCAAAATTTATTTAAACCGTTCCCTTGCGGTGCTACAATAAAAACGCGCGCTCCGGTGCAGTATTTTACATTCATTAAAATAATAATAGTAACATATATACATATTAGTGAATAATAAATCAAATATGCTTTGATCATCATAAACTACAGCAACAAAGACACGTCTAACTCGGCCAGCGCACGCTCTGTCACTAAAGTGACGATCGGCATCCGCCACACTGCCCGTACGTACATACAACGTGTTGACAAATTCACGTCAACGTTCTTAGAGAAAACATTTTTATTGTTGCGTATGATAAATATTTATATATTGTAATTATTTGATCCAATACAAAAATATATTACGGAGGAATAACTAAAATATGAACTCCGTATTTAGTATATTTACAGAGATATTCACGTCATTAGACGCAATGTTTATCGAGAACACACATTACTGAATTATCACGTACAAAGGCACTGTTATTAAACAAATAATAGATATCTCACAGATGGCGACAGTGTAGTTTTACTAGAAGTGTTTTCGCATATTAACATATATACAACTTACAAAAATTTAATAGACGTGGAGATTGATTAATGGGTAATAATGGAGAACGTTATATTTGTGTAAAATGATAAGCCCTGTAATTACCCATACTTTCATATATTTCCATTGATATTTAAAAATAGCTTCGTCTCCACGAGATATCTATTATTTCTTTAATTATTATATTAAATAGATTTTTTAAAAACATTAGAATAACTTGATATACAGGGTGGTCCGAAAAAAGTGAGAACATTTCGTAAAATCTATTGTAATTACATCAAAATTAGTTTAACTATATCAACAATAGATTCAATAGTTTACTAATTTACTTGCTTACTTATTAATCTATTTTCATTTTGTTTCGACAATTTTCAGTCGCCATCTTTGATTATTAATTTTCCCATTGTTTATATTTGTTTTTTTTCAAATTGTCGCCCGGAATGACAAAAATCACCGCAGAAGAACGTATTCTGATTTTCGAATTGAAAAACGTCGAGGTGCTAGAAAAATTATCAAAGTGTGTCAAAGTAAAGCCTTGGAGTACAGCTAGACATTACAGCAGAACGGAGCTCCATCTCACACAGCTTGAAATACAATCAACTTTCTTCATCGTGAGAATATAAATTTCATCTCACCAAGTGTGTGGCCACCGAACAGGCCAGATCTAAACCCAGTAGATGATGCAGTACGGGGTGTTTTGATGATTTCTGATTAACTAAATATTGTGCAAAAAAAAAATTTTATTATATTATGTTTTGAAATAACTCACGTGTTACGAGATGTTCTCACATTCTTTGGACTACCCTATATACGGTTTTAGTTAATTAATTTGACATCCTGACGAAGGAATGATATTTTCCAAAACCGGTTGATGTATTAATAAATTTAAGTGGTTAAATAATCAATATAATAATAATAATCGCGTCAAACATGTGAATACAGCGCTTACCATGACGTCTACGTTGTAATCGGGACTCTTGATGTCGTCGATGATTGGATCATCTGCGCACAGGATATCGAAACAGAATCCAGGAGGAGGAGAGTAAGTGTTGAACATGATCCCGGTGAACAGGTCTGACGATTTGCCTGCAATGAATAGAAAAAAAGCAGTGACTAACTGACGGAGCGTGGTTGCTCAATACGTTAGTGTCAACGATTCGTGCCATCAACATTTACATAATATAACTTCTAATATACCAAAAAGGTACATATTCAAAATTCTAAATTATATAGATTAAGAACCGGTAAATACGCTCGTAGTAAAAATACTCTGCAGGTTGTTGATACATCAAAATTACTACTGTCAAAACATGTGACAAATAATTATAAAATATGCTTTATTTCATTGCACTATACATCATAGATTTTTGGGATTTGGCCTTCTTCCTGAATGTCAGTCTCAGTCTATCCCTTCCCCCTGTACGATGCTCGTGCTCATGTTGATTTGCATCAATTCTGCTGATATTTTCTTACTGATGATTCCTATTTGTGTAATCTTATTGGAGTTGAATGATTTCCAGTTGGTATTAAGTGTGTTGTACAGTTTCGGAGCTAAGAACGTGTAGAATCTTTGATGTCGTTATTGCTCTCGGAATTGGCATGTAGATTTGTCTTGTGTTGTGTCCATGATTTATTGCTCGGGGCGAGTTGTTGTCGAGCACGAGCATCGTACAAGGGGAAGGGATAGACTGAGACTGCCGTTCAGGAAGAAGGACAAATCTCAGAAATCGATCATGTGCAGTGCGATGAAATTTTATAATGAAATACCAGAAAACATAAGAAAGGAAGAAAAATTGAATAGATTTAAAATTAAACTGACTAAATATATAAAAGATAAGTTTTAATAAAAGAAAATACTTTAATCTTGTATATATTAGAGCATATATAAGGAGTGCTTATGTATGCACTGTGTTAAGAATTAAATTAATAAAATATGGACCCAATATATGATCCAATCGGGTAGAGATGAATCAGAAGCACGGCTATCCAACATTGTAACATAATCATTATACAGCGCCTACACTAATAATTCACTACTTCTACAACACTCCCACTACATTTTTATTTAAAATATATTTTTATTTCTTTTGAATCTTTATTAAATAACACCACAACAGCACGAAAAAAACTGGCTACTTTAACACAGACTTCAGTGTAGCAAAGTAGCCAGGACAAGGCTGTATATATCAGAGGTGGATATGTACTCCAGCCTACACAATAAACTACTAAACTGCAATATAATTGTATCTTATGTTTATCTAGTTGTATTATAATATATTCACCTCCGTTACTAGATAGAATAAAGTCTAAATAAATTTCTTACCAAGATCGTCGCTGCCTCTCCACAGCATCTCCGCCTCCTTGGCGGAGAACCTCCTGTTCTTGTCCTGATAGTCCGCGCGACCCAGCAGCAAACCGTCGTACCCCATGCCCCTAAACAAGTTGGCCATCTCCCGGGAGTGCCCGAAGGGATCGATCTGCCAGCCGGTCCGCGGACGACCGCAGGCACCGAAGGTGTCGTTGAGTTTGCTGGAATTGTCAAAAACAGTCTTAAAAACGCGATCGGGACACGATATCGAATGCACGTGGCAGAACAGTATTTAAACCGTTATATATAAAACTATTATTCTGATTGTGTTTCGTAATTCTTCGAGCAACAATTGGTACGCTAGAAACTAATACACCAACAGTTAAACACACTAGTATTCAACCACCACTGTAGCAGCACACGCACACGCGCTCGAGCATCTCGCTCTCTTTCTTCAATTAACAGTCTCCAGATTCCACTGCACCATTTCAACACATATTCTAAATAACCTTGCTCTAATAAATTCAGCGAAACATGTAAGTACACGTTCAGTACTAGAATTTCTCTGAAATAAAGTATGCGTCTCGTAACACTTCTAACACAATTATTATGTTTTTTTTTTTAAAAGGACAGCTGGAGAGCGGGAGACCCACCCTTTCCCGGGACCGGTTTAGAAGCTAGGGCTCCCTTGTCGGTCCCACTCATCAAAGCTTATAATAATACGTGACTTTAATTCTATTACATATTTAAGTACAAGCAAAATGAAAAAGGAGAAGAAATTCAATGTTGTTATTAGCAATTAAGATTTAAAATTTAGACCCTCCAGCGTCCCTTAAGTACTGTTTTTAATCATAAAAAATCATATAATATAAATCCATAGAACATAGTTTTACATACAGATGGAAAATTAAGGTGCAGTAGTTCAAGGCAGACACTCAGGGATACATACACCAAAAACATTCCTAAAAGAGGGACAGTGGACAGACTAACATAGATGTAAAACACGAGGTATGGTGAGTGGAAGTAGGCGCGTAGGTGGAGTCCCACCCACGCAGGCCGGCCTAACTACCTACCTAAGGAGCTCCAACGAGTCACCCATACCCGAATAATATTTGTATTATGATGTGATAAAAAATACTGACTGCACACGCCTGCTACCTGACTATACAACAATAACTATCTTAAACAATGCGATTTTCATGAATACGAGTGTGAAGCTGACTCTGAGTGTATTTTTACAAACAAGCATATAATCCAACCACCAAAATTGGTGACCCCGACGCGATGACTGCTCAAAAATAAGATTGTACAACATACCGCAGCCCCCAGGTGAACTGGTCCACCACACTTTGATAATGTGTTACCGCCTCGTCATTCATGGACCAGGCGCCCCCTGCGAACTCCAACCGGCCCTCGGCTACCAGCCTCTTCACATGGTGTCGACGCTGGTCATCCTGCTTGTTCCACCACATCCAGAAGAAAGCCGTCTCGACGTACACGAACCTGCGTAATAAATGCAACATTATCATTATTGGATCAGTTTGGGACATATATTTATTCTTGAACGAAAATAATGTACTGTGCCTTCCCCCCTTCCCCTTTCCCGTTCTTTCGCGGCCTCGTCGCCAACTAGTTGATTGGCGACCTTGAACCGATACAGTTATACGTGTACGGAAAGGATTACAATATTATACCAATTTGAAACTTCACGTCTATACTGTGTTGTAAACTTTGACAAAATAGTGATTAAAACATACAGTCCACATTTTGGAGGTGCCAGCAGAATCCGGATTATGGTGAGTGCCAAACTCTTTCTGTATTCTGAATTGTGCTTGTACGCAACAGGATCAACAATCCTACAGATAACCGGCAACTGTTCGAGGATAATTCTGGAATCGTCTGAAACGTACACTTCGGATGGAATTACTACTAAGTCATGTAAAGACTTTTCCGAGAAATTATTAGGGTGTGGGTCTCACAGAAATTATTAGGGGTGGGGGCTGCTAGGATGAACGACGCTGGGAAAAGCAGCAGCTAAGGAGACCTAGCAAACCATTCCGCTGGCCCTCGCTCGCACCCTCTTGCATCCTGGACAGGGGGAATTTCGCGACTTCATCTTGTCGTATCATATGTATGAATATTGTACAGAGAATATTGCTTAAGTCAACCTATATCAGTAAATGACAAATTGCAATAAAGATGTGTGGCACCAATTACAAAAATCCCTAAAACTACTTTGTGTTTTTGGAACAGCAACTTATACTTTGTCTGCCTTTAGGGTATTTTGGAATTAACCCTGATTTTGAACATGCATATCAATGGATTTAGGTGGATTTTGTGAACGACAACGTATTCTGCGTGTAGCTGATAAAAACATCTACAAAACTGCATATTTAATACAAATTATCTCAAATCTGTTTTAGTTTTGGAATTAGGCGCTACAAGTGTTAATAATAAAGAAAAGGCAAAAGTTAAATGTGATGGTAAAGGTAATCAATTGTGGGAACAGAACCAGATAGGGTGGGACCCGTTCGACCTTGACTTGACATCCTACCAACCTAATAGTTTGTAACAATTTATAATACCTTCTTGTTGAGTCCTTGATGAGAGCATCGATGACAGAGTCCAAAATGTACTGCACTCCGGCTTTCTGGGTCATTGTCCTACCTGAGTGAGATATGTAATCAAATGTTAATATGTGAATTGAATGTAAATGTCGTAATTTTCAGCGGCGCGATACTGTGCCGAAGCGCCGTAGGAAATTTTAATAAAAGAACACTAAATTAACATATTAATTATAAATATATACATATAAAATCAATTTTATCGAAAAATATTGTTTTTGCATCACCTGGATTCGAACCAGGATCTCTATTTCCAATCCGGGGAAGTACACTACTAATTGTGTTATAACGCCAGTATTTTTCATGACAAATTTTCGAACCTATATGTTACATTTTTTCAAATTAATACATCTGTCGTTCCATTATTTGAAAGCCATCTACATTATTTTTACAGAATCAGAACCTTTGAGTAAACCGACTGCAGATGCCAGAATTATCAATTCATTTTTATTAAATTTTGGACACATTGATACAACATATATTATTAAGGAAAACACATTCTGTAAAAATAAGGTAGATGGCTTTCAAATAATGGAACGATAGGTGTATTAATTTGAAAAATGTAACATATAGGTTTGAAAATTTGTCATGAAAAATACTGGCGTTATAACACAATTGGTAGTGTACTTCCCCAGATTGGAAATAGAGATCCAGGTTCGAATCCAGGTGATGCAAAAACAATATTTTTTGACAAAATTGATTTTATATGCATATATTTATAATTAATACATTAATTTAGTATTTAAAATATCACAGAGCGTCAGTTCTGAATAATTACAACTTCACAGTAAGAATGTGTTTTCCTTAATAATATAAAAACACCCGAGCTACCTGAGCAGTAATAATTTTTCTGAGTTGGATCACTCTTAAAGCTTATAAGGTGTCGTACACCCAATATCTGGTCAACCCGATCGTGCCAGATCGCCTGCAACTCTGGTCTCATGTTATCTTCCCGGGCCATAATTGGCCGTCTGTCCACCAGCACCATTCACTTTATTTTCCGCGATCACCCTCATTTCGATATCTTACTCAACCTTACCATCCTAACCGTAGTAACTCTACTGTATCACACAGGATTGCTAGGTCGCAGCAGAGGCGCCAATTAATTAATATAATAAGACACGTGTCAGTAATTTAAATCATATAATCGGGAAACAAGGGCTATCATTATTGATTAATAAAAACACCACAGCGACGGCCTATGTACTTGCAAATATGGTGGGAAAATATTATATGAATGAACGTATTGTGTATGTTCGCGCCGTTTAAAATTAATTTAATTCTATTAAGTTTTCAAGCATACATTCAATTCATTATTTACTTCATTTTAAACTGCGTGCATCCTTCCTTTTCTTACCTACCTCTATCCTCAAACACAAGGAAGAAAGAAGATGCGCTTCAAACTTTTTACAGATATACCATCGTCACTTAACTCCACTACCGTGTACTAATAATCTTACGTTAATTATATTACACTTGATAATCATTTTCACGAGTGTAACTAAACACGCCGCGACCCTTGTTACTTGTGGTGGAGAGGAATCTACGAATGGACCAGCATCCAGCAAATGAAAAGTAAGTGCTTCCCTTTTCTACCTCACATTTCCAACAGTGTGTAACTGCAATAAAACTGGATATGGGATGCCATTCTCGATTGTGTCGTGTCGCCGTAGTGTACCGATATCGAACATCTTTTGTGTTTCATTTACACTCTACTATACATTGTAATGGTCAATATCTGATCTACCTCATACCGCGTCTTTCTCAAACGTCCTCTGTTTCTGTTCCTTCAACAATGGCCTTCCACACTGGCCTCATACAATAACTTTACATTCTGATCTCCTCAATTTTTAAACAATATAACCAGTATTTTCATTTCAGCGGAGTACCGCAAGGTTTCAAACTAAGCCCGGTAATATTAAAACAATAGTCATATAAAAAAAAAATTATAGCCAACACAATGAACGAACCAATGTCAATCAGATAGTGTAATAATATACGCACATTGCTTGCGTGGTCGAGTATTTAGGACACCAGGCACAATTCGAATATTTAATTTTAATCAGATATACTTACTTCCATAATAATACTGGTCCACCGTCTTCAGCCATCCGACATCGTCGTGCGAATGGGGTATGAGGTGGACATTGAGAACGCCATCTTTCACAACGGGACACGACTGAAACAAAATACGCCGTTGACAACTCGAAGAATATTCGTCCTAATACGTCGTGATGAAGCTTCATATAAGCGAAACCGGATGACGTATAATAAATTGGACATACTCAAAATATTGTAGATTAATAATTCAAATGCATTTCCTATACACATAAAGGATATTGCCTCTACTTCAAATCAAGTTTCAGCTTCAGTGGCATCTATACTATTACACGAGAAAGAATATCAAATTTTCAAAAAATGTCAATAGATGGCGACAGCATAATTGGTTATAAATAAGTGAAATGTTCCGTCTTGATTTAATATATACAACTTACAAAAATTCAATATATGCGGTAGCGTAGGTAAATAGGTGAACGTTATGTATCACTCAAGCCGGCCGATGACGGGTCGTGAGCCCTGTAATGCCCGAGACTTCCATACTTCTCATATAAAAATGATAGATAATAAATTTTGGTATTTCATACAATATGATTGTTATTTTATTTAATATAAACTTAAATCTGTTTTGTTACACTAGTATCGCATGTGTAAATAGTAAAATTGGATGAAATCAAATGTATAGATAAAAATGGAAGACACTCGGGGAGGCCTTCATCCAACAGTGGATAAAAAACGGCCGATGATGATGATGATGATGACGAAATAATATCACTGTAAATATTAGTGCGGTACTTGAATTAAGCACTAGTGATAAGCTCAAAATCACGAACCGTGACTCAATCACTGATATCTTTGAGTCACACTCACTCCCAGTGATTGAATATCTGGGAATATCGTGATTCGTAATTCAAATTTTTTTTTTAATTTTATTGATTTTCTGATCCCGCCGTTCAAATTGATTATCATTATGTTCATTTTTTTTTTTAATTTCCAGGTATGTGTACGCATGTGCAATAATTTTCTATTCATTATTTACGCTAGAATATGTTTTTTTTACGCAAATCAAGAAGTTTTAATAATATAAATAAGTACGCAAAAAATTATTTCGTGCACTGTGACATCGGCGCTTAGTGACACGCTGTTGACACTGGCCCAGACCTGAACACGTGCACAGTACACGATTGTCTGGCTGCTCGGCTTATCGCAAACTTTGAACTGGAGTGTTGACCCCAGAACTGCGAGTTGAAGCGAATTGTGAGAAAAAAGCGCGACCTCCTCGCCATTGCGAGACATCTATCAGCTTTCTGATATAACGGACTGCGTGATCGTTGAAGAAAGCGGAGAAATTTAAAATCACTACTGCAGCAGTATTTTCCTCTTTTTTGCTATTGAATAATAAATTCAACAATTGGCACTGTTGCTAAATAAAGCTTTGAGGAATATAGATATACTCGGATCAGGGCAATGAACAGAAAAAATATATCACAATGTTATGGTATTTATATATAAGATCCTCACTAGAAAAACATCGGCGGAATTTATACGCAAAATGGATGCAAATCAACATAAACACGAACATCATACAAGAGGAAAAGATAGACTGAGACTGATGTCCAGGAAGAAGGCTAAATCACAGATGTACACTTCGATGAAGATCTTCAATGAAATGACAGAAGACGTAAGAAAAGAGGAGAAAGTGCATGGATTCAAAGTGAAATTAAATAGATGTGTGTAAGATAAGTTCTACTAAAAAAGAAAAGATTTTTAATTTGTTTATATTAGAGTTTATATTCAATATGGATAGCAACGCCTAAAAGTAACACTTAATACAGGAATCAATGTCTGCAAATGGTAAATCGGCAGTTGAATTGTTGGGCGTGCACAATGATTCAGATCTTTCAGTGAATACTGCTAAATCAGCTAAACTGTCAGTGCATGCCGACATTAACTGAGACTGAGACTTTTTTATAGCTTTTTTATGTTTGTCAAATCTTTTTTTTTACTCTTCTTCCGCTCTGTCCAATATAAAATGTGTCACATTCCTTCAACATGTAGAATCTGCTTTTTTCTTCTCGGGGGTATTTTTGATTTATTATTCAAGATATTTTTTTTTGTATAGAAGGCGAATAATGTGATACTTACGTCATATCCGCACGTGGAGGCCTTGACCACCTTCGGTTTGACAACGGCGTCGCTCTCCTCGGAGGATCTGGGGCGGGACTTCTTGGGCCTGGACTGCGCGAGGGCGAGCACCAGCGTGAGCACCAACAACGTGACTAGCATGCGCATGGTCGGGCTGTTTTGGATCTGGAATATATCACATTTGAAGAGGATCAGTGTGACTAATAATCCCACATTCATTTTTCTTCTACGCCACTCTTTCGAGCCGGCATTAATAATTAAACTCCTTATAAGTGTCTTATAAATACTAAATAACGTTATCTGTTACGTAAATCTTGCTAGAGAAGAAAGTTTTGATAGAAAGATATGACAATAAATTGTTGATTTTATCGTATTTGTGTCAAGTATCAAAAATAACTCGTATCTAGAATCTTATCCACGTTTTTTAATAATTATATTATGGAATAAAATAAAATAAAGTAGATGGCTTTCAAATAATTGAATGATAGATGTATTAATTTGAAAATATAGGTACAAAAATTTGTCATCAATTCAATGTGGTGCTATGGCATAATAGGTTAATGCACGTTCCGTGGATTGGTAGAGATCCAGGTTCAAATCTCGGTAGCAACAACAATATTTTATATATATATATCTTTCTAACGAATACATTTAATTAGTATTTAAAATATCACAGAGTGTCTGTTCTGAATAATTACAACTTCACAATAAGACTGTGTTCTCCTTAATAAACATTACATTTTATTTTTAAGATGCGATTCCAAAAATATAATTGTCAAATTTTTCCAAATGCACGCCTGGCGGCGAGATCCCCAACTCGTATCGCTTCTTAACCCTTCCCCAGCCATGCTGTAACACAGGTGTACCGTCTCAATTAAACCTGTATATTTCCGTAAATACACACAGCACAAAATTAATATTTTAACTAAATTTTAAAAAATCATTCACGCTTAGAAATGACTAATAATTAGTAGAATTCGCTTTATAACCAATTATTTTTCAATTCAATTCCGTGCAATATGAAAACGTTTGAAAAAATAGTATTTGTAGTAAGACAGAAAAATATCTAGAATTAGTTTCACCTTGAAAAGAATAACAAACCTAGGAATATAATTATTTATCTTTCTTACTAATTAAATGAAGAATAATAAGAAGGAATATCATTTTGTATAATAATAATATATATTTTTTCATTTTTATTGCTCGATATTTACAGTAAATACACGTCATCGACTATTTTAAAGCAATTTAAGTTCGTAAAAGCATTTTTTCATTAAAAATGCAAAAAAAAATACTCTAAGCACTTAAAGGTAACACGAGTTGACAGCACGGTTGCTTATGGATATTTTCTATCACGGTGTGGTAAAGATTAAAAGAGACAATGGCCGCCAAGCGATAGTCGACTTGTCAATATTAATTTGATTATAATATTATTATCGTGGTTCACTTCTCGCGTGCGACATTAAAAAATTGTCAATAAACTTTTGTCTCGTCTTATCTTTGTTATTTATATTTCCACGTTAGATATATTCAATGTTGTGGAGTTTATTTTTAAAATACTCACAAAAAAAAATACAAGAGGTAGAAATATAATGAGATTCGTGAATAGGAAGAAGGCTAAATCTCAGATGTACAGTGCAATGAAGATCTTCAATGAAATGCCAGATATGAGAAAGAAGAAGGAACAACATATATTCAAAATGGAACTAAACAAATGTGTGCAAGATATGTTACAGTCAAAAGGAAAATATTAGTATTGTTTATATTAGACCATGTACGATTTATATTTATCACACCAGCGTAGTATCAAACTTAAATTATATATTAGCAATATTTAAATATGTCCAAGAATACACAATTACTGGATTTTTACCTACAGAGGCACTGCTATTAAACAAATATCAGATATCTCACAGAAACAAACCTATTTTTTATTATCTTTAATGGAAGTGTTGATTTTTAAAATATTTAAAAAAAAAATCAAATTCTCATAGTGATGACATATATGCTGTTTAAAAAAAAAGGGTGAAATGAATTATAAAATTTGGTCCATAGATGGCGATGGTGTAGTGGTACTCGTACTAACATTTGATAAATATGGAGATTAACATTTTTTTTTTGCACAATATTTAGCTAATCAGAAATCATCAAAACACCTCATATTGCATCGTCTACTGTACTGTTTGGTGGCCACATGCCTGGCTTGATGAAACTAACATTCTCACAATGAAGAAAGTTGATTGTATTTCTGACTGCGCGAGATGGAGAACTCCGTCCTGCTGTAATGTGTAGCTATACTCCAGGCTTTGTTTTCATCATTTTCCTAGCACCCCCGACGTTTTTCAATTCGCAAATTTGTGATCAAAATATGGTCTTCTGCAGTGATTTCTGTCATTCCTGGCGACAATTTGAAAAAACCAAATATAAACAATGGGAAAATTAATAATAGCGCTATAGGAAGCTGCAATCAATAGACCCGATTGGAAAGCCAAAATATCTCTTTTATGTATCGTCAGATGGAGGAGAAAAGTTTGCGAAAATTTTGTTCCAACTGAATTTTTACCATCGGTAAGAAGTGAATTGAAAAATAAAATAAAGAATTATTGCATTTAAATAGATTAGAGAAAAGTCGTTAAATATGGTGGAACTCAACAACGACGTGGCTTGGCTACCTACAAACCAAAGGTCCACAGTTCCCCACAATACTGTTTAACTAATGAGATTCTATTGAATTTGTGAAAATTGACTTAAGTAACGCCCTTTACGTTCGGGTATTTCGAGAACTGTCGAACGACTCGAATCACCTTCTCGCATACTACAAAACCTGGCATCAAAATCTTTCTCAGTACAATGGGACAGTTCAACTCTCTGGATATAAATCTCTTTGGGTACTATACATTGTTCGTGTTGTCCAATTGTATATCTTTTCTATATCTGTGTAATTTCCAATAAATAAATTACTGTGTTTATTTATTTACTTTATTGATTAATATCAGTTGAAAGACTTTGTGCCGTCTTGAAATACAGATATAATGCTTTACAGCTCATATCTGCACGTATCATAGATCATATATATATATATAAATAATATATTATTATTATTAATAATAATAAAAATAATTCAGCCGGCTTGACATTCGACCTTTGCTACAAACCGCCGGGCGATAAGATAAAATGCCGTCTTTAAATAAACAAGATGGACGACACATGTCAAGTTTGCTGACACTTCAGTTCACAGATTATTATTTGTCTATGGTCGTTATTGATTGATATGTGGCTGTCGAGTGCAGGGCCGGCGATTTTTTGTAATGTTTTAAAGAAGCTGGTTTCTGTCAATATTCATATAACATAACATGTATACATATCGTTCTCGGATCACAAGCACATCCTCTGGGACTGTGAATGATGCGCGTGAGATGATTAGAAGGAATTGGTCATCGGATCCCCCGGAACGACGACCTATTAAGAAATTAAAGGAATCTCGGACATTTCCGGGAATTTATTAAGGTGTGGGTCTCTCGCTGGGAGCTGCTGGGATGGGCGACGGATTTAACGGAGCATTCTGCTGGCTCTCCCTCGCACCTCTTGCGACATGGACAGGGTGAATTTCTGTCGGACTGTGACGTCTACCCTCCCCTTTTGGGGGTGAATGATTTATATAGCTTCTCTGTGGCTGCCTTGATAACGAGTCTCACGTCATATTGAAGAGGTGTACGATGATACCGGAGCCAACCTATGATGGTATCATGATAATAATGAATGAATATAATAAAATAAAAAAATATGTAATTATGACGAATCGAAACGAGAGTAAACAACTTTCAAAACGTTTCGGGATAAGGTGTAAATAAAAAAATATCGATACCTCAATCTGCAAAGCAGCTAACTCCATTTCTGTAAAATGTTCAGAAGCAACAAAAAACTGTTTACGAAATTAAACAGATTACGAAAATTCCAAGACAACTTTGGCTCTTTCAAATAATGAAACGATTAAACGGCTATCAAAAGGTTCGAAAATTTGTCGCTAGAAATATCGTAGCTGTAGCATAGTTAGATAATGCACCTTCCCCAGTTAGGAAAGAGATTCAGATTCGAATCCCGTTGGCGCAACAGCAATATTTTTCGATAAAATTGATTTTACATGCATATCTTTCTAATTAATATATTTAATTCATATTTATAATGTCTTCTATCACCTAATTACCCATGTACACGCGATACTGTCTTATCTGAGAGAAAATTACAAACAAAAATAATCTCAATATCTTTTTAATCTTATTAATGTGTATATATTTATAATAATTGCTGTAATAACATAAAATTGCTGACGGGGGACAGCATAGAATCGCATATCTTGTCAACATCATTAAATACAAATGTAATAAATACATATATCATAATTAATCATAATAATCCTTTAATTAATTTCCCCTGACGACACGCTTGTGTAACCATTATCTATTATTATTAAGGAATGTAAATTGAAGTGAATTCAATAACATTATATATAATACAATCAATATTTTAATCTGAAAAATTAGATATCACTGGAGTGTTCCAATTGTTGTCATTTCGTTCGTAACGATTGCCATTGTGATATGGCCAGAAACGTCGGCTAAGACGAAAAAACGACCCATGATAGATTAAAAATAATTTTTGGTATAACTCATTATTAAGGAACGATAGATGTATTCATTCGAAAAATTGTAACACGTGGTTTCGAAAATTTGCCGTTAAAAGTACTGTCGCCGTAGCATAGTCGGATAATGCGCCTTCCCCGGTTTGAAAAAAGATCCAGGTTAGAATCGCGATAGCGCAACAAGAATATTTTTTGATAAAATTGATTTTATACGTATATCTTTATAATTAGTATTTAATAATACGTATTATATTTTCCAGACCACCAAATATACAGACGAAAACTAACACAATTTTTTTCATTTTGGTGCCACTTATGCAATCATTTTTTTTTTAATATATCTAGATTGGAATGAAAATTTTAACACTGACAATATAATATCCGTTAATTTAAAAAAATACGTAAATTTAATTTTCGAAGAGTAAATACTTTTACTGTTGAATTTATGTTTCCACCAAAAATGTGTGTAGAATGCCCCTCGTCCCGCAACTAATGTTCCAAACTCCTCTCCTATATGTACACTTTATTTCGTGTATATTCATTTACTGGTCTGTGATGGTCCCCCTGATGTATTGTACATAGGACATACATAAGAATCGGTTAGAATAAAATATTCTATGTTCTGAATAATTACAACTTCACAATAAGAATGAGTTCTCCTAATAATAAAGTTGTATCAATGTGTCCAAAATTTAATAAAAATTAATTGATAATTCTGGCGTCTGCTATCAGATTACTCAAAGGTATTTGTGATTCCATAAAAATGAGGTAGATGGCTCTTTCAAATAATGGAACGATTAAATGTATTCATATCAAAAAGGTAATAAAATTTGTCGCTAAAAATATCGTCGCTGTAGCGTAGTTGGATAATGAACATTTCCCGACTTGGAAAGAGATCCAGGTTCGAATCCCGGTGGTGCAACAACAATATTTTTCGATAAAATAGATTTTATATGTATATCTTTCTAATTAATATATTTAATTCACATTTAGAATAAAATTGGTCTCTTATGCTTTTGGGTATCTATCGCAACTGAAAAAAATTCCCGCTTCGCTTTGCGACGATGTTCTAGTCCCTAACCCGACACACGAGCGCAACACTGCTGTAATACGCAGCAGCGAATAACGTTGGACCGAGAAAAGTGAGATTGTTGGGGAAGCCTTCATCCGACTGTGAACAGGACAGGCTAGATTATTTTTAATATAATTTTTTTTTTTTTAATCTCAGAAATCATTGTTTGATATACCGTAGCTCTGCAATGATGGTCACTGAAATGTGTTCCGAAACGTCGGCTGCGACAAAAAAAAAAGACCCACGCTATAATGCTCTAAATATTTGAAAATAAAATGTTTACAAACGTTCTAGTAAAGTTATATATAGTAGCATAGCAACAAGATCTGCTGTTAATTCTATCACTAAAAAATGTGCGGTCACCGCGTCATGAACTATACAACAACAACAAGAACAAAAAAGGTAGAAAATTTTTCAATACACAATTTATATTTTATCGTCCATAAACAATCTATAAAAATATCTAAACTACACATCACAATAAAAATATGACGTCAAATGACGTCAGTTTTAAATAAATTTTCAAAATAACTCTCCAGCTTCATTCGGAAGAGAGCTGTAAAATTTCAAACAAAATCCGTAGTCGAATTGCATAAAATCGATTAAACACAAAAAATATCGATTACTAAGCACGTGCCTACTACGGAGCTGACATTTTTTTTTAGAATTGTATTTATAACAAAGGAATACAATTACGTTGTAAAAACAGTAAAGTGCTAAAATAAAATCGCGCGTTTCTGTGCTGTAAACTCAGTGTACATGGAGACTTGCGATATTTAAGTCGAATTTTTTACATTCATTACTTATGTTAATCATTAAAATAATAGAAAAATTGATCATCACGAACGACAACATAAAGACGCATAAGACACGTCTAACTCGGCCGGCGCACGCTCTGCTACTCGCCGATGATGACGATCGGCATCCAGCGCACTACGCCGTTCTCACCACCCAGCACGTACACACACACATATTGACAAATTCACGTCAGGCTCTTCGAGAAAACATTTTTTATTGTTGCCTATGTAATGAGTTATTTCAATACATAATATAATTCATTATAATTCTTAATGTAATATTTTTTGCACAATATTTAGCTAATCAGAAATCATCAGAACACCCCGTATTGCATCATCTAGTGGGTTTAAATCTGGTCTGTTCGGTGGCCACATGCCTGGTGAGATGAAATTAACATTCTCACGATGAAGAAAGTTGATTGTATCTATGGCTGTGCGAGATGGAGCTCCGTCCTGCTATGATGTCTAGCTACACTCCAGGCTTTGTTTTGAAACTCTTTGATCATTTTCCTAGCACCCCGACATTTTTCAGAATACGGTCTTCTGCAGTGATTTTTGTCATTCCGGGCGACAATTTGAAAAAACCAAATATAAACAATGGGAAAATTAATAATCAAAGATGGCGACCGGAAATTGTCGAAATAAAACGTAATATAGGTAAATAGGTAAGTAAGTAAATTAATAAACTATTTATGCCATTGTTTTACTGTATACTACAGAGGAATTTCTAAAATATGAACTCTGTATTGAGTATATTTACAGATATATTCACATAATTAGACGCGATGTCAACTCAGTTCGCATCATCGGAGAGGAAAGGTTAATATACACTAGCTCGCTACAAAGTTCACAAGGGTAACTATTTTTTTTAATATGTTAATAATTATACCAATATTTGACAATTCAGCACCATAGTTTAATGGGGGAATATTAAAATTCAATTGATTTTAAAAAGGTTTTAGAAGCACCTGGCGTCGATACCGGTAAAACACAAGGTAAGTGACTATTTCTAACGCAGTTTTTGTGATAATTTCACTGGGAACCCGGTGATAGGGTACGATTTAATATTCGGACAGTGAAATTGACAATCATACGGATGTTGTTGTGAAATTTATATGACTTCACGTAATGAATACAGTGATCATACATCAATAATGTGATTCATTGTATATCACGCAACCCTCGATACATTGTACATTAAATCTTATCTGCTTGTTTTAATTTAATATATTTTATTTTATTTGAAGGAAGTTCTGCGTGTGTAAGGATCGATGGATCATGCACGCCATGGTTTGACATTGCAAAGGATGTCAAGCAGGGTTGTGTAATATCTCCATAGCTGTTCAACTTGTATATGGATAATTGTGTGAAAGAACTGGAATGTATGAATTTAGGAGCAAAAATGGGCGATTTGATTGTATGCTGTTTATTGTACGCCGATGATGCAGTACTAATGGCGGTGTATGCAAGGAAAGCGAACTTATTAGTCGAAATGGATGATATTCGAGAAGGAGGAAAGTTAAATACTTGTAGATAATGAATATTTGGAACAAGTAGATGAGTTTGTGTATTTGGGAAGTATGTTTGATAGAAACGGAAAGGAGGGTGACCGCAGGGAACAAATTGAACGGCGCTTTGAATAGAATTATAGCTAACGAGAAATTTTCAATCGAGGCAAAACTAGTGGTACATAATGGAGTCCTGGTACCGACATTGATGTATGGAAGTAAGGCTTGGAGCTGGCAGAAGAGGAACGAAAGTAGACTGAATACAGTGGAAATAAGATTGGTTACGCGTATATGTGGCAGATCCATTCATGACAGAGTAAAGAATGAAGAAACAAGGTAAAAATGAAAAGCTGATCCTAGTATAATGAGTAAGATTAAGAAAGGATCAATTCGGCACGACCAGGTAAATCAGATGGTCCAGTCAGAAGCCTCAAAATCGGCGAGATGTATGAATGCAGTAATGAGGCGAGAACTGTGAGGCGCTCTATCCTCCGTGCCTACCCCCGCATGAAACGGCGTGATGGTAAGATAGTTATTTTATATTAATATCGACAGGAAGAACTCGATTAACCTGGAGACCATCCAGATGAAGGGAAATCTATCTGCAACACCGTACACATGGCCCTTTTGAGAAGCATTTTATACTCTGATTAATCCTATTGAAATGTCAGGGCAGCATGTAGCTAGTGTAATTTTAAACAAGTACACTCATATCTTAAAGACGCATATATATATATATATATATATATATTTGCACCAGAGCAGTGCCCTGAGTACATAATAATACAATATAAATAAGACATTAATGTACATGAATGATAAATAAGAATCGCCAATAAATCTTTTGAAAATAAAAATACGTAGAATAGGAAATAACTAAAATACACGAGATATCATTTCTCTAACGCGCGAAAACGATTGAGTTGATTTTCGAGATTATACATCATTTAATTATTAAAAAATATAAATGAAAATTACATTTTTTACAATACAATTATACATTTTATTAATTAATAATAATTAATAACATTGGCTAACAAATAAGCTTTTAAAATACTCACTGTATTGAATTTTGTTCATAAGTTTCTCGTATTCAGTGCTGATATTTTTTATTTTGTTTTGAAAATATCGTCAATTTAATCTAGAATCACTTTCAAACTCAATAGTAATAAATAAAAGCAATAAATATATTTATAAATTTTCCCACAAAGCCTGTATATTTGGGTAAAAGCATTTGCATATTACATACATATTTATCTGTCAAAGGACTCACCAAAGATAATGGACAATCGATAGATGCACAACTCTTGTGTAAAATTTACCGAACTTCGGCGCGACTGCCAGACGAGCGAACAATGCTCCGTTCCGCGAAGAACTGAACTGGGAACCGTATTGAATACATTGTTGAAGTAAAGATCGCCGCTGACATCTGTGGCGACGTTAATCGTAAAAAATTAAGATCACGACTTCTTCAACTGTACGGTCGCCCGCGTCTGTCGTCGGTGCCACTATTGAAACATTTTTTTTCATTTTGAGTGATCGCCACATTTCTCGTAACTACATACTCTGTATGCAGTGGAAGATGTAAGATATATATATATGTATATACATATAAAAGGCCAAAAAAGTGAAAACATGATATAATCAATTATAATTTTTAAGGTAATAACATGAAAGTTAGGACATATTATTAGAATTAAATGTAGTTTTTAGAAATATATACATATAAAATCAATGTATCGAAAAATATTACTGTTGCGCCACTGGGATTCGAACTTGAATCTCTATCCAAACCGGGAATGGTGCATTATTCATTATGCTACAGCATTTCACTATTTGAAAGCCATCTACATTGTTTTTGCGGAATCTCAAATGCCTTTGAGTAAACCGATAGCAGACATCAGAATTAACAATTTTTTGAACACATTGATACAACTTATATATATTTACAACACATTCTTATTGTGAATTTGTAATTATTCAGTGACATATAGGTTCGAAAATACGTCATCAAAAATAATGTCGCCGTAGCATAGTTGGATAATACACCTTCCCCGGTTTGTAAAGAGATCCAGATTCGAATCCCGGTGGCGCAACAATTTAGTTATTTATAATGCTTAATTTATTTCTTATTTATAAAATGTATAATTTATCTAACTCTAAATCCCTAAAATTTCTAAACCCTTATGAATGTCAAAACAATGGTTTGTTTCCAAAAAATAGTTCAGAATAGTTTATATATATCATTTTACGCCATTCTTCCGAAATCTTCTGTCACCGCATCAGCGTATCAGGTATATATACAAAAAAAAAAAGTAGAACGAAATTGTGCCGCGCGTAATGTTTGAGAGCCACTGAGAGCGTTATGGAGGTAGTAAGTACCGCCGCGCACTTGCGATGACACTTACCGGTGACCGGTGCGGGCCGAATCATGCTGGCAGCTCCGTCGCGGCGAACCGCAATCTTGTCAACAGTACACCGAAACCCCCGACTACAAGATGACTGCAATTTCTAGGGTCTAAAATCTTGCAAAATGTATCCAAAAACTGCGTTATTACTTTATAATAATTAAGGAGAACACATTCTAATGTAACAATTTATAATACCTTCTTGTTGGGTCCTTGATGAGAGCATCGATGACTGAGTCCAAAAGATACTGCACTCCAGCTTTCTGGGTCATTGTCCTACATGAATGAGATATGTAATCAAATGTTAATATGTGAATTGAATGTAAATGTCGTAATTGGCAGCGGCGCGATACCGTGCCGAAGCGCCGTAGGAAATTTTAATAAAAGAACACTAAATTAATGTATTAATTATAAATATATACATATAAAATCAATTTTATCGTAAAAAATTGTGGTTACTACCGGGATTCGAAACTGGACCTCTTCCAATCCGGGAAACGTGCATTAACCTATTATGCTAAAGCGACAAATTATCGAACCTATGTGTTACACTTTTCAAATTAATGCATCTATCGTTCCCATGTGTTCTCCTCAATAATATATAAGTTCAATGTGCATCAATGTGTCCAAAATTTAATAAAAATGAATTATTAATTCGAGCGTCTCATATCGGTTTACTCAAAGGTATTCGAGATTCCGTTATATATATATATATATATATATATATATATATATATATATATATATATATATATATATATATATATATATATATATATATATAACGGAATCTCGAATACCTTTGAGTAAATATATAAATATATGTTATAATCATATTCTCATAGTGATGACATATAGGCTGTTTAAAAAAAAGGGAGAAATGTATTATCAAATTTGGTCCATAGATGGAGATGGTGTAGTGGTACACGAAGCGAGTCCACATACTAACATATACAACTTTAAAAAAAATTATAAATGTGGAGAGCCTTGTTATTAGTCCATATTTCTGTATATTTTTTATTAAATATAATAAAAATAGCTTCGTCTCTATGAGATATCTGATATTTATTTAACAATATGTTTGTTTTAAATATTATAGAAAGATGTATGATACCAGTGTCGATGGCACCAGAAATAGGGCACCAGGTCTTGTTAGGAGCCCCAATAATCGACGAGTCTTTATGAGAAAATGCACGAATGTGGATGAGGCGAGAATTGTGTGTCAGGACATAAAAGTATGGTGCTCTGTTCTTTCTGCCTAACTGCGTGGAAAAAACGGCGTGATGATAAGAAAATAACATGCAACAGTATCAATGCTAGTCTGCCAATGTTTCAGCTGGATAGATTACAATCCATTCTAAATGCGACAGCACGGATAATATATGGAGTTTCTAAATTCTCTCATATAACATCCCTTTTACATCAGCTACATTGGCTCCGATTCCCTTGAAAGGGTTGAATTTAAATTGTGCCGGTCGATGTACAAGGCGACACACACAACATGGCGACACATTCTGACTCAAATCAGCCTGTACTTCAGCCGCAGGAAGGATTGTAGAACCGGTCAGAAGTCTAAGGGCATAAACGGTGGCAGGCCCAAAAGCGTGGAACTCTTTAAGAAGAAACAGTGCATCAGAGACTTTACTTAAGAAGATACTATTTCAAAAAATCATTTCCATATATTAAAATGACAATTTTTAATATTAAATACAAATATAATGTAGAGGACTATAAACAGTTCATGTGTAAAGAGACCCTTGAGATAAAAGTTTTTTTATGAAAATGGCGCTATACAAATTATCTACTATTATTAATATTAATTAATTAGGTGGTTTGGTCATATGGAAAGGATGAATGAGGAGAGAATGGTAAGAAAGATATATGACGCAAGTGTTGATGGAACCAGAAATAGAGGACGTCCGCGGAAGACTTGGCACGACCAGGTAAACCAGATAATGGAGGATGGTTCTGTTAGAAGCCTCAACAATCGGCGAGCTTGTATGACAAGATGTATGAATGTGGATGAGGCGAGAATTGTATGTCAGGACAGAAGAGTGTGGCGCTCTATCCTCTCTGCCTACCCCCACGGGGAAACGGCGTGATGGTAAGTGAGTAAGTATTAATATTAAAACATCTCCGTGTATAGCTCAGCGTGTGATATGGCCGATCTAAATTGACAAACAGCGCGCGCGCGTGTGTTTGTGTGTATGTGTGTGTGTGTGTGCGCGCGTGTGTGAGGCTGTGTGTGAACAGGGCCGGCGCGACCGCCATTTCATGATATTTTTACACACATTTACTACAGCAAATTGAACTTATTTCTAGACTCTATGAGCGGCAATGATGGCTTCGTTTCCGTAAAAAAAATCCACGTTGTCAATATTATTCATTTATACACCACAGTAAAACACAATTTATGCTATTAAAACGAACAATTATTCGATCGGACACACTCTCAAAATAAAGTAAAAAATAATTATATAAACGATAAGAAAAAAATAATTAAACAAAAATTTTTATTTATTAATTAGAAATATATCTATTCCTGTCATGGGGAACGTGCATTAACCGATTACGCTATACCAACACGGTGTATTGACAACAATCCCAATTCGAATCCCTATAGCAACAACAATATTTCTCGATAAAATTGATTTTATATGTATATCTTTCTAATTAATACATTTACTTTATTAACTTTGTTTTATTAACCACTTATTGAGTTTAAATACGTCAACCGGTTTCGAAAAATACCATTTTCTTCTTCAAGATGTCAATACTGACTAAAAACATATATTACTGTTTCTTCACCAGAAACTATTAGTTGGTTGTTTATAATATTTAGATTTGTTTTACTCGCTTTATTTATCTCCAACGATTCCAAATTATTTAATTTGTGACCAACACTGTTTACATACGAAATTGACAATCCCAATTTTTTATCAAAACCGTGACCATTTTCTATCAAATGATTAGCAAATTCTGAAAACTCACTATTGTTCAAACATCTCAAATGCTCCCTTACTCTTATGTTAAAATTTCTCACCGTTTTACCAATACAAAATGCAGCACAATCCTCGCAACTAAGTTTATAGACATGGTAAGAAAGATATATGACGCAAGTGTTGATGGAACCAGAAATAGAGGACGTCCGCGGAAGACTTGGCACGACCAGGTAAACCAGATAATGGAGGATGGTTCTGTTAGAAGCCTCAACAATCGGCGAGCTTGTATGACAAGATGTATGAATGTGGATGAGGCGAGAATTGTATGTCAGGACAGAAAAGTGTGGCGCTCTATCCTCTCTGCCTACCCCCACGGAGAAACGGCGTGATGGTAAGTTAGTTAGTTAGAATTGTTAAATTTATCATTTTTATTTTTAGAATTGATGAGTAAATCTTCTATATTATTATTTTTATAAAACGCCGGTCTAATGTTTTGCGGTAGGTGTTTAGATATTTGATTCAAAATGTTATTTATGTATAAAATCATTATTATCATCTGTAATTTATATAATAATTGATTATTACATTATTTTGATTATTTTTTTTATATAGGGTATATCAAACCTGTATTATACAATTCAATATTGAAATTGGATATTAATTTTGCTAATTCATTTAATTTGATTTGTGTGCCAATATGCCCTAAAACAGGCTTACCTAGTTAGGCAATGTATTTTAAAAATATATTTTTAAAAAATCTATACGTAACAAACTGTTTTTTAGCTGTACAATATATACTATATGTTAAATACAAATTAAATGTATTAATTAGCATTGTCAATGTACTGTGTGCTGTTGCAAAATCGGTTAATGTAAGTACACCGGATTGGAAGAGATCCAGGTTCGTATCCTTGTAGCGACAGCAATATTTTTCAATAATATTAATTTTATATGTACAACGACTGATGTATTAATTTGAAAAAGTGTAACATATAGGTTCGAAAATTTGTCGTCAAAAATACTGTCACTGTAGCATAGTCTGCAACGCACCTTAGAGAGATCCAGATTCGAATTGCGACAGCGCAGCAACAATATTTTTCGATAATATTGATTTTATATGTACATCTTTCTTATGAATACATTTAATTAGTATTTAAAATATCACAGACCGTCTATTCTGAATAATTACAACTTCACAATAAGAATGTGTTCTCCTTAATAATAAAGTTGTATCGATGTGTCCGAAATTTAATAAAACTGAATTGATAATTCTGGCGTCTGCTATCAGATTACTCAAACGTATTTGAGATTCCGTAAAAACAAACTTTAGAATAATGTAACGATAGATATATTAATTTGAAAAAGTGTAACATGTAGGTTCGAAAATTTGTCGTCGTGTTTGTCGGTAATGCACCCATTTTTAAATGATATTGATTTTAAATGCATATCTTTCTAGTGAATGCATTTAATTAGTATTTAAAATATCACAGAGCCATGTTGTGAATAATTACAACTCCACAATAAGAATGTGTTCTCTTTAATGACATTTTATATGCGTCCGAGAAGAAACACGTTTTCAGAGGCCATCTTCACCGCGAGGGGGCCCGAGTGCGGCCCGCGTCAGAGGAGGCGCGCGAGTGTGCATCGGGTCAGCCGCGGTCAGCCGACCCAATACTTTTTAAATTGTGTTATTTTTTCCCGTCACATCCATTAGCTACACCGCAACTCCGGATCCGTGCGCAGAGCGTCTCTCGTCTGCGCAGCTCCACACGAATCCGTCCGAGTACAGATTCAATCAGGCGACCTGCGCGAACGTCACTTATATGAGATTTTTATTGCAAATCGATCTTCTTATTTGATGTGACTGTGCTCGCGTCTCATATTGTCCAAACTGGGCCGGTTCAATTTGAGCTGGTTCGTTCACATCTTACATTAAATACTAAATTAATGTATTAATTATAAATATATATGTACATATAAAATCAATTATGTCGAAAAATATTGTTTTTGCGTCACCGGGATTCGAACCTGGATCTCTATTTCCAATCCGGGGAAGTACACTACCAATTCCTAGATATAAGACAAATCTTTATGTTGAGACTCGTTCAATCTCCTCAAGCAATAAATCATGGACACAACACAAGACAAACAACAAACATCTATACGCCAGTTCCGAGAGCAACAACCACATTTTATCAAAGATTCTACATGTTCTTAGCTCCGAAACTATACAATACACTCAGTACCAACTGGAAATCGTACAATTCCAATAAGATTTCACAAATATGGACCCAATATATGATTCAATCAGGTAGAGATGAATCAGAAGCATGGCTATCCAACATTCTAATATAATTCTTACAATACCTTCACTAATAATTCACTAGTCCTACAACACTCCCACTACATATATTTTTATTATATTTTTACTTTTTTATACATATTTGAATTCTCTTTTTATTCCAAATAACACCACAACAGCACGAAAAAAAACTGGCTACTTTAACACAGACTTCAGTGTAGCAAAGTAGCCAGGACAACGCTGTATATATCAGAGGTGAAGTCTACTCCACCCCACACAATAAACTATGTATTATGTATGTTTATTATGTATCCACCTCTGTTAATACAAAAATATGGATGTCGAAATATATATAAATAAATAAATTGTGTTATAACGCCAGTATTTTTCATGACAATAATTAATACATTAATTAATATATTTAAAATATCACAGAGCTGTGTTTTGAATAATTACAACTTCACAATGAGAATGATAAAAAAATGTGTTTTAAGAACGTTCCCAAAAAAATCGCTTTTCTTACAATCCTTTTGAAACTTTGAATACACATACTTATGAATGTCCTTTATACGTAGAAATATTTTTCAATAGTCCTTGCGGTAGTAAATTAGTAAATATAGACTATTAAAATGAGCATATTTGACATACGAACCATACCCCGATCGAGCACGTTTCATAGTCATTTTCTTACCATTGTTTTGGAAAACTGAGAATCATTCATTGGAAATTAAACAAATATCTTTCTGTAGAAATAACTAAAACAAGCGGTATTCGTTTTGTTATAAAAAATGTTAAAAGTGAGCTACTTTTGAATGGTTTTGACGTTTCCTTTTGTAGTTTGAATAGTGAGAGATTTTTGAACTTCTACGCGTGTGAGCGGAAGCGAAAAAGTACACTGGACCTCAACTATTTTTTATTCTATTCATGGTAGTTTACATACGGGGGAATCTTCTTGAAGATTGAGCGCGACTGCTCTTCGGGAACGTCCTTAATCAAAAATTACCATTCTTAAAAATAAAAATGCTTTGGAAGATTATAGGTACTAAATAGATACAGCAATATTATATTTTATCCTAGACGTTTCAGTCGTTCAGTGACCTCATCTTAATTTTCTAAAAAACTAATATTTGAGAACGTGAGTAGTTTGCGGAAATTCAGCCAGAGATTCCCACTAAGTCCTGGTTTTCCAAAACGAAATTAAATAAGTTTGAAACTTCCTCGATCTGCCGTATGAGAATCGGCCATTGTCGTATCAATTCTCACTTATTTAAAATCCGCATTCGAGACTCTCCTATGTGGGAATGTCAACTAGAAGAGGAAAACTTAAATCATGTTTTTTAGGATGCCCTATCAATGACCAGTATCCAAATTGAATCCAAGATCTTTCTAACAACAAAATTCCATTCCCCATCGACATCCCAACTTAGTTATCATCTAACAATCAAACCATTTTTAAAATATTAACGAGGTTCCTAAACGCCAATGAAATAAACCTGTAAAAATTAAATGTATCCAAAAGAAACTTCACATTAAATAAAAATACTCGGTAATGGCACTCCATAAGGGTGAAACGCCAATTTAAACGTGAGTAGTAAGTAATCGAAACAAATATTTTGATAATAATTAACTTTAAAAAACGATTTGTATTATCACAGAACACCCTGATAACAACAAGGTAACTAACTCTGCGACGCGTTGTCCTTACAATTTTATCTGGGATCGTTTCCAAGTGTCAACCTTCATAAACCACAGAGCGATCTGTTCCGGCTGTCGGTCCACTGGTCGATTTTCGTCTGATCCGCCGGTGAGCTCAGCGAGCCGGTTCGTTCGCGAACGACGCACCGCTGGTCGATATTAACCTAAAACTGGTGATAAGCTCAAAATCGCGAACCGCGAGTCAATCGCTGTTATTTTTGAATCACACTCGCTGCCCGCGGCGACTTTCAATTTGACTGCACCGGTGTGGTGCAGTCAAATCCGCCGACTGCCCGGACCTGGTCTTTTTTTATTTTATTAATTTATGGGCTTTTACAAAATAGGTTTGCTATAAAACATAATAAAAAACACGTGAGCAGCTACACATTAAAAAATTGGCAATGCAAACTATAAAAAATAAAGGTTAAAGACGGAAAAAATATTACATTTAAGGTTTGACACAGAATGACTGACAATCTTTGACTCAGAACAGCGTCAGAAACGTCACTCTTATATTAGGTGTACCGGAAAAAAATGTCGTTTTGTTAATAAAACAATTTGGTGCATTTAATGTATTCATTTACTAAAACTTAGTTCAAAATATAATTGCCATGGTTTGATATAACCTCCTTCCACCTCTCAGTCAATTTTTTAATACCACGTTCGTAAAATTCAGCTGGTTTCGATGTAAAATACTCAGACATCCTCATAATTTTTGTATTCTTTTCCCTTTAAAAAGTGTCGCATTGACCGGAACAAATGGTAATCCGATGGAGCAAGATCCGGTGAATATGGTGGGTGACGTACAGTTGTTCAACCTAGGGCTTTCATTTTATCTTTCGTAATTTTTGAGGTATGCGGTCGTGCATTATCGTGCATTTTATTTCTTCATGAAATGGTAAAGCATAATGTTTCGAATAAATTCCTCATTCGGTACAAAGCTCTCCATTGTATATAAGGTCGTAATTTTTTTTGTTTAAAAGTCCTAGTACACTTCAGGTACACGTAGTCTACAATGTTTAAATAATAATAAATAGGTACACCTATTTATTATTATTTAAACATTGAATATCGGAATATATCTACAAGACCAAAATCCAAAGCCTGTGAAGTCTTTGTGTGGGTACATTCCTATAAAAACCAGTAAATGATGAATTTACAGGCTTGCCTAGTTGGGCAATGTATTTGTTAGCGCCATTTAAATGCACTACGCACGCGAATCTCATTGGATTACAGAAATATGTCCTGTCTCTCTTACTCTTGTCCTATCCTAGTCCCTAAGCACGAAGAAGAAAGAAGATTCCACCAATCTGCTGTTACTACCGACCGAGCCATTCCGCTTTCGAAACTGAACACGGTACGCTGCCGTCGCTGTGAATCCACTTACAACCTCTAACCATAATTACCGCTAATTTAATTATTTTTATTACCGCTAATATATAATATCTTACTACCGCTAACATATTTTAAAATAATTACTTTTCTAACGCGAGTGTCATCAATTACGAGACAATTCTGCGTCGCTTGTGAATTGGTGGACCAGGAAGAAACGAACCAGCTTCAAGAGATCGGAGACCCACAAGTAAGTGCCATCCTATCTTTTATCTCCCGATAACCCGCCAACTTTCCAGTATTTAAATGTGTGTATAGATGTAAATATGATATATTTCTGTTAAAATCAAAATAAAGTTCAAAGTAATGTGACAAATTTTGTTGCATCATCTAGAGAAATAGAATTAGTTCAAAAGATGGACATGTCTGTTCGACAAATGGTAGATTTATCTAATGTCAATGCGAACATAAGAAAAATAATAATTAATCGCATTAAAAAACAACTTGATGCAATGGAAGAGTTAGTAGCTACTCCATAAACTAAATAAGTAAATACAACATACAACAACATGAAAAAACACCGACGGCCTGGTACTCCGCGCTGGCACGTGGTATACAGTCAGTTCAGTTAAATTAGGGGCGTCCAGTATGCCATTTACTATTTTAAATAAAAATAATAAATCACTTAAAGTTCTTCTACACGACACGTTAGTTAAATGAAGAGTGCTCATTAGAAAATCATAATTCAATTGTTCAGCGGATATACACAGTTTGAAGTTAATAAACCTTAAAAATTTATGCTGAACCCTTTATAATTTTAATTCCTGCACTTTATAGAATGAAGACCAAATAGTTGACTTGAATTCTAAATTGCTACGTATGTGGTCCTTTAGTACTGTTTTTTTCCTCGCTTCTTGACGTCAGCTAAAAATAATTGTTCCGCTTCGGCTGCGCCAATGTAGTGACATTCCAATTTGACTGCACCAGTGTGGTGCCTTTGGAAATATTATCACAGATTCCTTTGGATTATTTCCTCTTATTGAATTCTCAAGTTGTTTGTAGTGTTGTAGTCTAGTTTATCAGAATACTATTTACAGTAATGTACAATAATATAAGTCAGATATTTCTCATTACTAATGCGAAGGAACGATGGAAAAAGAGACCAGTTTCAATTTTTTTTTCCGATTCCTTATAGTCTCCACATGCGGCTAGATCGCCTAATCTTCTACTACAAGAGCATCAGCGCTGATCACTTTGACCCTTTTGCTAACTACCTTATTGTGATAAACATCATATATGTTTTATATTAATACATGAATTGGAAGGGTAAAAAATTCTGATAAAAAACCCTCTAAACAATTTACTGAAAGTAATGCTTCAACGCGACACTTTCTGTACAGTGCCGCTTTATTCTATCATAATACTTATAAGGTAACTAAAATTAATTAAGGCCTCTTATAACCCATGACCCCCACCACTCATCTGACACACACATACAAAAGTGACAGTTCTCACACTATCAGTGATTGAATATCTGGGAATATCGTGATTTGTGATTCATTTTTTAAAAATTTATATTTGGTTGTGAACTGTGATTCGGCACATGCGTGTGATATGAAAATATTCATGAAGAAATTACGTTATAAGAGCCATCTAGTGGATTCTGACAAAACATTTCACCCGAAAAATAAACTTACATTTTTTTAAGGTTCTCATTATCTTTGTGATGATATTATATACGCTAGAATATGTTTTTTTAATTTATTTCGTGTATTGTAATAGTAATGAAACTGTGATCACAGTCACAGTTTCCAATCACTGATATTATCGAATACCAATCACAATCACACCAGTGAGTCAAGGGTAGCATTTTTTCTCATCACTTTTCTTCCATGAAAATGTGAATATTATCTCTTGTTCTCTAAACTAAAGCTTCAAGCGAGTACCGGATCAATAACCTTTTCTCTCCGATGCTGTAAACTGAGTTGACATCGTCTCTAATAATGTGAATATCTCAGTAAATATACTAAATACAGAGTTCATGTTTTAGCTATTCCTCTGAAATATATTTATGTATATATTACAACATATAAGTATTTACCATACGCTACAATAAAAAATGTTTTTTCGAAGACCCTGACGTGAATTTGTCAATATGTGTATTAATTTCATAACTGAAGGTGCTCGCTTGAGGAAGGAACGGACCAAAAAGACGGTTCGGAGAAAAGTGTCTGACCGCCACTGGCTTCTCGGACAAGTCCATCTCGATGTATTGAGTCGATACGGCGCTTTCAGGCCTTTACATATCTAACAAAATCTACCCAAAAGAAGATCTCCAAAATATGAACCGCCAGTTGGTTCTCTTTTGCCGCAATACTGACCACAAAATATCCGGCAAATGTTGATAAGGATTTATAAGGTATTGATAATCAAAAAATTCAGCGACGCTTGTTTATGCCATTTAGAAACTAATCATAAAACACAACAGAAAAAATCGTTAACATTAGTCGCGTTGAAATGTATTTTGTTATCTATGGGTTTCCGTTTTTATTACATTGAGTTCCACAGCAGCGCGATACGTTACACAGAGTTGTAGATTTAGCGGTCAATTTTTTACACACGGCACTAAACGAATCTGTTCCGTACAGGAAGCAAGACTATATAATCGTGCAGGGGTGGCTCGCCGGTTCGCTCTGGTGCTCGAACGTCGATGTCTGCAGCGGCGCGCAGTGGTCCAGGGGGGTCCAAAATCGTCGTACAGTGTAGTCGCAGAGTCGTGGGAAATTCCAGGATCTTACTTATTATGTACTATGTATTTAATTTCCGAAGAAACTTCACTGGTGTTATTTTTATATATTATGTAATTATCAGTTATTATTGTTACACTGTCTGTTTCTCCAAAAAAATAAAAATAAAAATAAAATAAATCAGTCCAAATGTCGTAGCCAAAAGTCAAAACCCAAGTAAAATCCAGATGAAATAGCGGGATCGAGAGTAGAGATGAATGAGAACACAGTTTTCTTCAGAGAAGTCCAGCGGTGCAGATGCAAACGAGGGAAGTGATCTTTGCAGCCGCTGGACCGTTATTTATTTTAGAAAATCATCTTTGGGAGCATAAGGCTCCCTCATGAGGCCGAGAACCAATCAGAGGGCGTAGACATTCCCCGCGCCACCCCGATTTGGTCCAGCGCCGACACCACCTGGCGGCCAGACTCCGTAACTTACGTCATTTTTTCTGTCGTCCCGTACGGGACGGCAGATTTCATTTTGCGCTTGAAAAACGCCTCTTACAATTTCGTTCTGTAATCCTCAGGCATCGCGAGTACTTTTTTATATAGAGTTTAGCCCTCCTCGCGATGCCTGATATATTTTACCTTGGGCGATGGCCCGGGGAATCAATTAATGCACCTTAAACTTTAAAAATCCGTTTTAACTATCTAAATGATTTTTAAGGTGCATAATATTATCTCCGGGCGATAGCCCTCCAAAAACTCTCTTTATTTTCATATCTCATACGTTCATAACATTTTTTTACATACAGTTATTCCATAAATTAATATTCGCAATGTTGACTGGAGCCGGGGGCGGGGCCAGCCTCGGCCCGTTATCCCCCCTCCACCCGGCCGGTCGCCGCGCACAGGGGCGTCGGGATTCCAGCGGCGCGGAGTGCCGGGCGAAATATTTCCGTGAAACGGAAAAGATAGACTTTTCGCCCGGCGCCTTTCTCGAGCCGCGGTTATCGCGCTCCGCAGTCTCGTAGCTGTGCGGAACAGAATCTGTTGCTAGTACAATTTTTTTATTATTACAGTATAACAGTAAATAAATTTGTTTCATTTTTTATTATTTCATGGATAGGGAATGTGTCGTACAGAATTGCGAGATAGCAGCAGAGGTGTCATATAATTGATTTAAGACACTTGTCAGTAATTTAAAGGTGGTGCCAAAAAATCTGTGAAATAGATTTCAGAAAAACAAAGACGAATTGCAAACGAATTGCGAGCGAATTGAAAAACGTCGGGGTGCTAGGAAAATGATCAGAGTTTCAAAACAAAGCCTTGAGTATAGCTAGACATTATAGCATAACTGGACATTACAGCAGGATGGAGCTCCATCTCCCACAGCCAGAAATACAATCAACTTTCTGCGTCGTGAGAATATTAATTTCATCGAACCAGGCATGTGGCCACCGAACAGTACAGTAGATGATGCAATATGTGGTGTTTTAATGATTTCTGATTAGCTAAATATTGTGCAAAAAAAAGACTAAGAATTATAAATAATTTTATTACGTTTTGAAATAACTCATGTGTTACGAGATGTTCTCACTTTTTATGGGCCACCCTCAGGCCAGACCTCAGGTCGAATATAATTCGGTCATATGGTCGCCTCACTTCATTGTTCACTCGATGGATTCATTAATTTTAAATGAAAGAATATCAATTATGATTATCTCCTGAGCCGTCTGAAATTGTTAAACTTATCAGTGAGACGTACCATGGCCGACCTTATATTTCTATACAGGATCACCAATGGTATAATAGACTACCCCCTGATTGTTGCCTCCAGTCATCGAGACACAATTCATTGTTCTATTACAGGGATAATATCAGAAGTCATGCACTAGTTAACTCCGCAGTCTCCAGATTGAATTCTTTGGAGAATAAATATTTATTTAATTCTTAACATGGTGCATAAATAAGCCTTCCTACATATGCTCTAATATATACAAGATTAAAGTATTATCTTTTACTAAAACTTATCTTTTATATATTTAGTCAGTTTCATTTTTAATATATTCATATGTGCGGAGGTAGTCGACTTTTTCGCCGTAAATTTAACTACACACATACTACAATTTTTTGTGTTTCAACTGACGGATAAACTGTTTTATTTCACATTGTTTATTTATTGTTTTATTCAATTTTCATTATGAAATAACATGCTGATATTATATATTATTTTTCTTTGTGTTTTGTACTTCTGATGTTATTTTCTATTATTTTACAAATTATGTTAATACCTGAATAGGGCGTGTATAATAATAATAAATAATATAAATAAAAAGTCGCTTTTATTTATTTAGTTAAGTACCTACCAACTATTTTAACAGTGCGCTAACATTCAACACCCAACAGCCTTGTGAATTATCGAAAAAAATCATACCCATATCAGGGTTCTGTCAAATTCGTATTGATGTTGATAACAATGTGTTGTTTGGACAATTTATCTGTTATTGTCATTTAGTTTGCTCGATTGTTTAACAAGCAGATAAGTTCAAATGTCCATGTTGGATTTCAAATACGGAATCATGATGACGCGACTGCTCGACGAGTGACCACCGTTTCGGTTGTGATTAATTCGATATACCCGATCCTTTGTGACCTCCCCCATGAAGTGGATTGAAGAAGTCGGCACCATGAGTCAAATTGACTTCAAAATAATTATGCTGGGCAGCCAGGGCGTCGGCAAGACCAGCGTCTTCATGAGGTACATCTATGCAGACTTCACATCCGGACCTTATAAAACAGTGAGTCAGTTTTGTTTTCATTTTTGAATTAAGTGAATGAAAATTTCTAAACAAAGCGCTTCGTTCTTGAGCAGTTTTAGCACGTGTTGACCAATCAAAATACAGTATTATTTTATTCCAGATTAGTTTGGATTACACATATATTTTAAAACAAAACAAAAGGACAAAAGCATTCCACGCTTAGAAAGATTTCAATTAAGGTGGCTTAAACACGTCTTTCGAATGCCAGAGGACCGACAGCTAAAATGTATGTGTCCTTTTCTAATATACAGGGTGGTTCAAAAAAAGTGATAACATTTCGTAAAATGTGATATAATTTATTTATTTATTTATTAGTAACTATATAATATATGTATAAAAAATTTGTTTGGACTGTGCCCGTCTCACTAGAGAAATTCTGTGTCGAAACGGGATTACATCAACAATAGCTTAAATAGTTTACTAATTTACTTACTTACCTATTTATCTATATTACGTTTTATTTCGACCATTCCCGGTCGCCATCTTTGATTATTAATTTTCCCATTGTTTATATTTGTTTTTTTCAAATTGTTGCCCAGAATAACAAAAATCACTGCAGAAGACCGTATTCTGAAAAATGTCGGGGTGCTAGGAAAATGATCAAAGAGTTTCAAAACAAAGCCTGGAGTGTAGCTAGACATCATAGCAGGACGGAGCTCCATCTCACACGGCCAAAAATACAATCAACTTTCTTCATCGTGAAAATGTTGATTTCATCGAGCCAGGCATGTGGCCACCGAACAGGCCAGATTTAAACCCAGTAGATGATGCAGTATGGGGTGTTTTGATGATTTCTGATTAGCTAAATATTGTGCAAAAAAAAGTACATTAAGAATTATAATTAAATTTATTATGTTTTGCAATAACTCATGCCATCCTGTATATATTTTATTTTATTTGGAAAATCAGCAGTTAATTGTTGCAAAAAAACGATGACATATTTTTTCAGAATTAACAATATATTAGATACAATGTAAGATGCAAAATAATAAACATATATAATATACACATGTGTTGAAACATAAGTTTCTTGTTTGTACCACGTCTGGGATGCTTTATCGCTGAAATATCGCCCTGAAATGATCGCAGAAGACGTCTTTTTAGGCCGGCAGTTCAGCGCTAAGTAATATATGTGTCCATTATTATGAAGTGGTCTAAGTCATGTTTCTTTCGTTTTGAGATATTTAAAGGTTTGCGTTTGTATTGATTATAAAATATTTTTATATTACGCAACGCAATGTTTCAATACGTAGCTTAAAAGGAAATAAAAAATTTAAGGTTGAAATGACTTGTCTATTAACAAAATAAACCCTAGCGGATTACCGTTGAACGTCGTAACAATACACTGAATATAACGCTTCAAATTTTTCACATTTCGATATCTTAATCTGCAAAGCAGCTAACTCCACCCATGGTAAAAAAAAACCTTTTTTGATGCCATTATTTTCCTCTTTCAAAGTAAAAAATTCCCACCGATTTTATAACACGTGTTTTAAAATAATAAATAAGTACTACACACTGAAAAACCTTTAACTGATTCTTGCAAAAATCTTCAATGACAGGAATAGAGGATGTCTTAAAATGGTTGCACTACAATATCATGGAAAATCAGCTAACACCAAATATTCCCTTTAAATACGAGATAAATCAAAATATCAATAATATTTCTCAGCCACCCTATTTCTGCACAAACAATCTACCAAATTGTGTTTTGGAATTTTCGTAATCTGTTTAATTACTAAGTTAAACAGTTTTTTGTTGCTTCTGAACATTTTAGAAAAATAGACTTAGCTGATTGCTGACATTACCGCGATTTTTATTTGTTTTATTGTATTTTAAAGTTTTATACCTCTAAAAGAAATATTATTTAGTTGATTCATTTATAATTTGTATTAAAAATATAATATTTTTCATTGTGTCTGAAATATGCAAGCTTTCCTTGTTGTCCTGGCTTATTTATGCGTCTTAATTCATTAGTAATGTGATCAAGCCAGGCCCTCCCGGTAGTTTCATACCGGTGCGGTAATGTTTTAATTATTTTCTCCCGCAGCATACAAATAATAGCATCGGTCCTTAATATTGCACTAAAAGCAGTTATCCGCATACTATGATCCAAAATTAGAAGTCATGACACTATTAAAGGTATGCCACTGAAGACATTTACCTACGCGTGTAGTAAACACTCTGTTTATAACTCTGTATAATCATTTTTCAGACTCTCGGAGCCGTCTTCGGCTCTAAAAATGTCTCATCGCATGGTGGTACTTTCTCCATCGGAATCTGGGACACGGCCGGCAGCGAGAGGTCTGTTATTCTGCTCTTACTTCATGTATTATGTTCTGAAAATAGTTACCTATTTTAAACGTCTTGCATTTTGAAAGATTTCACTAAATTATAATTTTTTTCAATAAAGTCACCCACTTTTGACCATAGACTCTTGCCTGTGTTTTGGCGCGCGTGGTTGACTTTTGTCATTTGTTATTGTTGTTGTCCATAAAAAAATGAGTTGGAGTAATTATAGTATTTTTGATAAAAAAGGCTCATCAAAGAGACAAATAAAGAAGCTATGATATGAATTTTAAAATGATAGTTGCAAATAAAGCAGAGAAAATGAACAATATTTGTGTTTTAAGTAAATATGTAGTTGCAGAAGTAAATGTTCACGTATAGAAAAAAAGATTTAAATAATATGAGAATGCAAATTCCTTTTTATTTTTCTATATATATGTGTATCTTGGTGTATATACATAATTTTGTCATAATGTATTATTTATTAATTAAAAAATAATTTCTTATATAATTGAATTTACTTTCTTTATTTTCTTTTGTGAAATAATATATATTGTACATATATCGTATTAAATTCAGATTACTCATTTTCCAAATATTTAAAAAAAAAATTTATCTAATCTAAAGCCTTTATTATTGATATATAAAATTTCAATGTCGTTTTCTTTTATACAAATGGTGGCCCGTCTCTAACAATGGTTTATTCAAATTAAACATAGATACAATTTTTTTTAGATTCTACCCACAGACTATCAAATATATAGATGTAAACTAACGCAAATTCCTTGTTTCAATATTTGCATTTTGGTGTCACCCACGTGATCATTTTGGTACCACTTACGCAATCAAATAGCTCCGTGACTTTTTTTAAAATATACGACTCGATCGGAATGAAAATTTAAACGCTGACAATATAATATGCATTAATGTAAAAAAATATGTCTCGTTTACACAAAGATTTAATTTTTGAAGAGTAAATGCTTTCAGATTTATTTCTCCATGTATAATGTGTGTAGAATGCCTCTCGTCCCGCAACTAATGTTCCGAATCCCTCTCCAATATGTACACTTCATTACTTGTCTATTTATTTACTGGTCTGTGGGTTTTATCTTTATTTAATAGTTTATTTGAATTTGATAGCTAATTAAACAATTTTCTTTTTTACAAAACTACATACATACATTTAAAATATTTAATCATTCTCTTATAATTAAAAACAACAATATTACAGCACTTTTATTCCCGTTCCAAGCTTGATTTGATATCTGCGTGCGAGATGAAACAATTCCCCGAATCGTGTGTGTGATTCATCACACGTGATTCGAGGTTTCTTATTAAAATTACTGCATTTTCTACGCGTCATGCGTATCACATGGTAGATAAGAATTATCACCGATACTGCCCGGACTAAGCTGACTTCTCTTTTATCATTGTTGGCTTTAGCGACTCCCATCATCACATTGTAAATAAACAATGGTAATGTTATGTTATCCGCTAAATATGTACCCGCGGGATGGGGTTCATTTATGTGCGGAAGGATTTATTTATTTATATATGTGGACATACATAGTTTTGTTTTAACAGAGGTGGATACATAGTAAACATAAGACATTCTCATAGTTTATTGTGTGGGATGGAGTAGACTTCACCTCTGATATATACAGCGTTGTCCTGGCTACTTTGCTAGACTGAAGTCTGTGTTAAAGTAGCCAGTTTTTTTTTTCGTGCTGTTGTAGTGTTATTTATCGACAGGAATAAAAAGAGAATTACAAATATGTATAAAAAAGTAAAAATAAAATAAAAGTATATGTAGTGGGAGTGTTGTAGGACTAGTGGATTATTAGTGAAGGTATTGTATAAATTATGTTAGAATGTTGGATAGCCATGCTTCTGATTCATCTCTACCTGATTGGATCATATATTGGGTCCATATTTGTGTAATCTTATTGGATATTCCTAATGTTTGGCTAATTTTCTGAACATATCCACCCCGTCTATGTAAAAAAAATTGTTATGTTATGTAATGATTACCAGGGACATGCACTGCATATAAGCAAAAAATCTATGCATTACTAAAAATTCTGGAAATAAAAATATAATTCTAGCCGTGGGTTAGAAAAATTGTGAATCATTTGTAACAACTTGTTTTTTTCAATCTTTTTAATAACCGTACTTAAGTAAATATTTTCTTACTGAAGTTACGTTTGGCATCTTTACGTCTGCAAATTTTCTACATTTTTCGAACAATTTGTACTCAGTTCTGTTGCCTTCGAAAGGGATTAATAATCCTTAACTTGATGGAATGACATTTCTACATATTTGTTTTACTTGACAGATTGTCAAGATTACTGTCATTATTATTTGCATTTTTCGGAATATTATTAAGTTAGATTATTACCAATATTAAATTGAATGCTAAGCTAATTTGCAAAGCTAGTTATTTAAAGCAATAATGTAAGTTAACTTGAATCAGAAGTGTTCATTCAAATATTACAACTCTCGTGCTCGTTCATTGCAGAGTGTGTTGTGTATGTGCGAGTGTGACAGGCGGCAGATTATGGGAACAGAAACTACTGAGGTATTAGTATTGTTACATGCCGTCGGTACTGACTGTGTTTAAGACTGTTGAAAGTTGAGTTTCACAAACTGGAACCCGCTGGGTACGTTCAGCATGATGTGATGATGAGAATGGAGACTACCACACCACTTATTTGTGCGATCGGTCAAGGAATGTAGTGAGTGACTCTATATTAAATAATGTATTTTAATTTTTTTCTATACAGGATTAACTAAGCGTAAAAAACTAAACCAGATAGATACTAGATGACGTAATGTACTTTGTAAAATTATTTATATTTCAAATTATTCATATTATTGACATGACCTTTGTTTACTCTTAGATTCACCCAAACTCCTTTTGATATTAATGTAATATGTTTTCGTGGTGTTGCAGGTATTATTCCATGACCAAGCTGTACTACAGGAACGCCAAAGCGGCCGTGGTGTGCTACGACCCGTACTCCATGGACTCCTGGGAGAGGGTCATGTTCTGGGTGAAGGAGCTGCGAAAGCTAGAGGAGGTATAATCATTTCTTTCTCGTGCCATATTATTTCCAGCAGTGTGTAGGAGAAGACAATTATCAGAGCTCTCGAAATATTTATGACCGTTTACTATACTTTTCTGCCCCTCCCTCCCTTAACCCTTACCACAGAGCACAACTATTTCTGAGTGTGAACTGTCAAAAAGTGTGAATGTCCTGCTACGAGCTCGTCACACTGACTTCTCGCAGTGCGTGCCGAAGATTGATTTACAATCACAATTGGGTGATACACAGTGCTTCGTGCTAATTATCGAAGAAGTTCAGGAGCGCTGTTAGTACAGCAAGAATATCCAGGTAAGTTGTGCTTCTTGGTTGGTCCTTGAGCCCTTATTTTTCTGTTCCTATACCAAATTCCTACCACCCATCCTTTATCTTATTCACCACCGACCATGTTCAGAATCTTAGTAATAGACAATATTAGAATTTGAGTTCTTAATGTCCTAAATCCAATGATATATATATATCTCAATTTGACAAAAAATTGAGATGTGCGGTGTTGCCACTGACGGTGATGATTTATCCCATTAAAATACGCCTATATTCCATGACCATGTTCCACGTGTAATCTGACAAATAGTTTCCTTAAATAAACATTTCACCAGAACTGCAAGGTGTACATATGCCAGACCAAGAAGGATCTGTTGGTCTCCACGGGCATCAAGGCCACGGTGGACATACACGACGCGCAGGACTACGCTGAATCCATCAACGCCAAGTTCTTCAACCTGTCCAGCAAGACGGGCGAGAACGTCGGTAAGGACTGCTCACGTTTTATCAGCACTGCTTAAATACTTTAATTTAGATCACCAGATTTTATGAATGTCATAACGTTGTATATCTTCTTAGGGATCCAATGTTACATTAACCTTTCCCTTGCGGTGCTAAATTAAAAACGCACGTTCCGGTACTGTAAACTCGGTGTACATGTAGACTATTGAGATTTTTATGACAATAAAGTAATAATGTTTGCAATTGTCATATGTGCATTCAAAATATATTTAAAAATTAATATATCTATACCTCAATCTGCAAAGCAGCTAAGTCAATTTTTCTAAAATGTTCAGGATAAACAAAAAACTGTTTAATTTTGTAATTAAACAGATTAGGAAAGTTACAAAACGCACTTTGGTAGATTGTTTATGCAGAAATAGGGTGGTTGAGAAATATTATTGATATTTTGATTTATCTCGTATTTAAAGGGAATATTTGATGTTTTGCTTAATTTCTTTACTAAAATTGTAAAATATTATTGGGAGATAGATGATTTTCCATGATAATGCAGTCGCAACCATTATAACGTCCTCTATTTCTGTCATTGAAGATTTTTTCGTGAATCGATCTAAGGTTTTTCAGCACCTAATACTTATTTATTACTTTTAAAATTAGCAATATTAACTTGGTGGTTAAGATTCATATTTTTTATTGCATTTTATGTTGGTAAAACGGGTAGAAATTTTAATATAAGAGTAAAGGAGCATTTGAAATGTTTGAACAATAGTGGGTTTTCAGAATTTGCTAATCATTTGATAGAAAATAGTCATGGTTTTGATAAAAAATTGGGATTGTCAATTTTGCATATAAACGGTGTAGGTCACAAATTAAATAATTTGGAATCGTTGGAGATAAATAAAGCATGTAAAAGTAATCAGGAAATTCTAAACAGCCAACTAAATTTAACTACGAGTCCTATTCTAAAATTTTTTCCTAAAAATTATTCGACTAAATTTGTATTGAGCAGTAATTTGAGTTAGGTACTAAATTTATTTTTTTAAATAATTGTTGTTTTTTAAAAAATTTAAAAATAGATTCTGGTGAAGAAACAATGCTATATTTTTAGTTAGTTATGACATCCTGAAAAAGGAAAAGTGTTTTCCGAAACCGGTAGATGTTTTTTAAACTCAATTGTGGTTAATAAAACTAAGATAATAAATAAAAAATACTTATTTATTATTTTAAAACGCGTGTTTTAAAATTTATGGTGATTTTTGGCTTTTAGTGTACCATGGAACAATAAAAGAGGAAAATAATGGCATTAAAAAGGGTTTTTTTGACCATGGGTGGAGTTAGCTGCTTTGCAGATTAAGGTATCGATAATTTTGATGATATTACATCTCCTGGGTTATGATTGCTGCACTCCTGGAGGTATTGGATCATTGTTGCGAAATTGTAGCAGTTCAAATCATTGTATAAAATTAATTATTTGAGATTTTTTTCTATTTTTAACAGCTGCCTGTCGCACAGTTCATAGTATTTATGTTAGACACAAACAAATTCGCAAAAGTTCATTTTTTTTTATGTATGTTTTACTAATCATGCCTTTGGAACAACGTATCGTCTGACATTTACGTCAAAGTGATATATTGAAAATATATATTTGTACAAACGTACGTGATATACGCATTGCATTTGAATTTACAGATGTCCTGTTCCAAACGATTGTGGACGACCTCAGCTCGGATCCGGCGTGCATGCGCGAGCTGCGCCTGGAGAGGCAGCGCCTGCAGCAGGAGGCCGGCCTGCAGTCCCTGCGAGAGAGGATAGCCACCAAGCGTAACGGGTACCGCTGGTCTTGCTACTGTTGACGATGAGTACACGCATCGGGTGTCGCCTACCGAGACGGCTGTCTCCTCGACGTCCGCCAGTGCGATGATGAACTACTTATTTTTAGTATTGTTGCCGGAGATTGAACAGACAGGTTCCGAAATAAGATGCGCTGGTTTTATCGCATAAGAACTTCTCCGAGTTATATCCGCAGTGTTGTGATTTCTGACTCCAATTTTTCCGTCCTGACACGCGTCTTACACCTTTTATGACTCCTGACACTTTCGTTCTTCTTCCGCTGATTTATCGAGCCGTAACTCATTCATAATATTGGATCATCCCATAAATAATACGATTATTTTATTTTTCAAAGTTAAGATATACAAAGTCATTTTTTAATCTTAAATATACTCTCCTTCATTTTCTACAATGCTCTTCCATCATTCTGGTAAACTTGCAAGGCCCCTCTTCCATAATTCAAATAATTCTCCTCCATTACCGTTCTGATCTCGTCTACAGAATTCATATTTTTCCATCCAAATGATTTTGAAAACTGCGGAATAAATGATAATCAGATCGGGCAATGTCCGGCGAATATGGTGGGTGGAGCATCTTTTCTAAAAAAAGGTTCATTCCTGAGACGTGCACATTCACTCTCTGCGTGCGATTAGACTCTGTAAGTTTGTGAGGAACCCATTGACCCAATTTTCGTCGAGCTTTATAGTTTTTCTAAGGCGAGGCTCGTCTTCTAGGCAGTAGTTTCCGGCTTGGAATTTCTGGAACCACCGTTGACACTAGCTTATACTGCATTAATATTCCTCGCACTTTCCTTTGCCTTTATTGAACTCATATATTTCGAATATGCTCCTTTGTTATTTCAATTATATAAAAGATATCTATTAAAATCAAACAGCCCTCTTCAAGACTTGCACTATAGCAAGTAGTTTATCCCATCCTCCTCAGACTTTTAGTTCATGTAATTGAAAAAACTGCATTATTTATGGAATGACCAAATATAATTCTTGCTACTTATTGAAGTTAAATGGACACGGTTAAACAATTGCTTCCGAATGTTTCTAGAAACGGTTAAGTTTGTTTTAACCGTCACATCGCTATGGCCCGTGTCCACGGAACGACAAACGATGAGATAAATCGGCAGAAAGGGACAAAAATGAGACTTGACAAACGTCACCTGAAACCATAGACACGTACAACTATTTATTCTGAAAAATTTAAACAAATTGAAGGACATTTACTATGTTTCAACTGCTTCTGAGGAGATTCAAATTCACCCGACTAACAAACTGAACATCAACGGTCAATGAACTGACAAGACTTGACGTATACGCAGTGAATTTTATTTTGAAAACTCATCCATCAAATTTATAAACTATTTATTTCAGTCATTTATTTCATCTAGAGGCATTTGAAAAACATTGCAATTTGAAAATATGATTGATTTGTCTAGTTTCCGCTTATTATTCACTACTTTCGACACGGAGCAACCTACTTAGCGAGGATGGCGCCGTCGACGGCGGCGCACGACGGGAGAGGGTCTCCGATGCGTGTACGTCTGACAATCGTGTGATGACTTTAATAATTATAGAAGTGCTCAACGAATATGTGACGAAAGATTTTTTAAAATAGGAATGCACGATTCGCCAGACGCGTCACCATAAACGTGGGGATAATCCTTATGTGATGAACGACTTGCATGTGAAGTTGGACAATAAATAATTCCTACATTCTAAGTTGGTAACATTGGTGTTTATTGTATTCGTTTGTTTCCGCGACAAGTGCACGCAAGACATGTTGTGCACACAGTTGGTTTATTATTTTGCTGCCGTGGCTTTGTATCGACCTAATCTAATCTTAACCTATCTTAAAGGAATGTGCGGCATCGTGCGGTAACTGTTACCGTAACTTGCAAAAATGCAAGCGTAGATAAAAACAAAACTATAAACGGTTGATAACTAATTATGAACTACTGTCAAAACAAATTGAAATTGTGACTATTTGCTTATTTATAATATTTAATTTGCTATTAACACTTTTTCTTATTTCTAAACCATTGTTAACCTTTTAACTGCCAACACTATTTGAAATGGAAGCCACCGCATAGGGTAAGGACTAGGCTTTAAGGGTCTTGACATATCTATCAAAAGCTGGGACCTGTCGTTCACAGATGGCGAAATGATTTAAAAATATGAGTTTAATCCCTGCAAGTTCGCAAAATTCTAAAATGCGCGTTAACACGCTTATAGCTTGGCGTGACACACAAAATTTGGCGTGTTAACGCGCTCGTGGCATTTAAAAGGTTAAAAATGAATTTTCAAAAATTAATATAGTGATAAAAAATCAATTAGAAAATGGTTGTTTGGCGATAATTAGAAAAATTGAAGTACATATAAACGCTCTTGGGTTGTTAAATAAATATCAGATATCTCATAGATTCAAAGCTATTTTTATTATATTTAATGAAAAATATGTATAGAAATATGGGGTAATTACAGGGCTTACGACTTGTCTGCGGCTGGCTTAAGTGATCACTTTATATATATATATATATATATATAATATCAGCAATTGTCACCCGTCAATCTCCACATTTTAACAAATTTTTAAAAGTTCTATATATGTTAGTATGTGGACTCACTTCTAGTGCCACTACACCATAGCCATCTATGAACCAAATTTGATAATTAATTTTTCTACAGCATATATGTCAAATCAATGAGATCTGAATATTTATTTAATAACAGGTATAAATCCAGTAATTGTGTGTTCTTGGACATATTCTAATATTGCTCTTTGGTTAGTTTTCACCTCCATTCATAATCTTCTGTGTAATTTTCTATGCTAATCTGCCGTATATATACATGACCTTTCCGGCCGACGTATCGGATTCCATTGCGGGGTCCATCATCACATCACCCCCGACGGCGCACCCCGCGATGTGATCCTAAACGGCAAATTAGCCGAGAAAACTGTGCACGGAAAATTTAAGTTTATTTAATGTGTATTTTAATTCCATTACTTTGTGTGCAGTTGTCTATGCGTACACTCGTCCTGTGTGCAGTTGTCTATGTGTACACTTGTCCCGTGCGCATTTGTCATGTGATCGTTGCTCATTTGTGTACAAGTAAAAATTCTTTATAAATGTACGTATTTTCAAATTCAAATATATTGTGAATTTCATACGAAAATACAGGCAAATCATTTGATAATATTTTTTATACTAGACGTAGTGATCATTTGTATATATATATATTTTTATTTTATATATTTAAGTTAATTTTAATATAAAGGGTCTTTCAACGAGGACGCTCAATTTTAAAATGTAAGTTAAACAGGTTGTATGTGAAATATTCACTCAATTTTTCTTTCATTTGAAAGTATATTTTATGGCATTAAGTGTGGAATATAACGTTGTTCGAATATCCGCTGCGGCTTTGCTCGGTGACATATTTGGGAGGTCCAATTTTCTATGACTTTATCGCATAAATCTGGCTAAATTTGCTGGATGGCGTTTGTTATGTTGACTTTGAGGGGGTCAATTGTTTGCGGCTTATTCGTAAAGACTTGCGATTTAAGATAGCCTCAAAGGAAGAAGTCTAAAGGCGTTAAATCGCACGATCTCTGTGGCCAACTCACGTCACCGTCGCGCCAGATAACCGTGCCCTCAAATCGATTGTCAAATTGCCCTCAAAATTTGATGATTTGCACACGTTGTTCAACCTTCCGTGGTAATTTGCCGTATACTACTTAACAATTGACAATAAATTTGACAGATGTCACTTTAACAACATGGCTGCTATAACCTAACAAATTTTGAGCGTCCCTATTAAAAGACCCTATACTATAATTTAATTGTTAGGTTACATTATAGAATATCTAATTTTAAGGACTTTACCGTGCCATATAATTCTTTTCTCTAATAATGTCACAATGTGTTAGTCGGGTTCCGGTGAACTGTCCACGCTCGATGAGAGTATAAATAATATTGTAATATTTTTGGATAAATTTTTCAAAAAATTTTCTCCCATCGCGAATTTCGTACCCGTACGCTTGAATCCATCCGCAATTATTTTTATCGATTGAAACACATTTTTACCGTGATATTTTAAAACAAATTAAATTAAAAGAATTTGTCGTAATATAAAGATGATAGCTTTTAAAAATGTAATAATGACAAATTTACAGATCCGCATGGTTAACACATTTAAACAAATAATTGACATCTCATAGAGACAAAGCTCTTTTATATTATATTTAATGGAAATGTATGGAATTGTGGGTAATTACAGGGCCTATGATCTGTCTTCGGCTGGCTTAAGTGATCACTGTTCAGGGAAATGAATATCAAATTTAGTCCATAGATGGCGATAGTGTAGTTGCACTCAGTGTTTCCACATAGTAATATATATGCAATTTCCGGGTTCGTATCCCGGTGGCAATCAAATATTTTTTTTCGATGTATTTCGATGTAATATTAAAAATATAATACAATTTCAATAATCAGTGGATATATATATATATATTTTAACATTAGTTTCTTCTCTACGAGAGTAAGACTCGTGTATAGAGAAGGAGTATATTCGAGTTAATTAATGTTTCAGTTAGTCTGTGTACATATTTATTTTACTTCAGTTACAAATTTACGATAGTCCGTAATTTTTCTAATTGTGATGGGGAAATTGTTAACACATTTGATGCCTTGATAAATATATCGCGGTATATTTTAGTTTTGGGATATCAATTAGATCTCTATATCTTGTAAATCGGAATTCGCTAATAGATTAATTTAATTTGTTTTAAGGTAAAGTAATCCTTTGACTGTTTCATTTATTTATTTATGTCACCGAATCGCTCACAAGCGCTTGTCGCATGCTTAAATCATAATTTGACAACCCGCCATCATTGTCTACCATAACATTCTCTTCTTCAATATTTTTCATTGAATACCAGTCGGCCTGTATATATATATACAGTTTCTTGAAGAAAATCTATAAATATAATATAATTTAATGTAATAACCATACGGTCAAGTTAAACTTTAAGATTCTCCCTCCCGTTCCACATTTTACTCAATTGCACTCTGAGGGAAATATAATCATCCCTCCTCCTCCGGACATATCAACCGCCCCCGCTTGGACCAAATTTTGCACAAATCATTGTCACTCTTCATGAGCTTCAGAAAACTATTGTTTTGTTCCTTGTTCTTGACCTGTTCTTTGATCTTGTTCAATATGATACCAAAACATGGTTGTAAAAACCCGTAGGATGTTTATAAATGAATAAACATAAACTCCGTACGTAACGGTACAGCAATGCGGCCGCTGCTCGAAACGCGTGACAGATTATCTGAAGATATCAGCGTCGTCAAAGTATTAGGAAACATTCAATAGACACCAGAACACATTCAAGGTATTTTACACCTTCAACCTCATACCGGACTTAGCGCCAGCGTAACCAGATTAATGTGAATAGTCCGTGTTGTGTTACATATGCGACGTTAATAATACACCTTTCTAGATTGCTGGATGACATATTGGAGAATATGTCCAATACATTTTTCATGCTATCGGCATTATGTGGAATCGGATTCATCATTTGTCTGTGACTCTTCTCAGTGACAGTCGGGAAACCTAGGCTGCAAGCTGACGCGTGCCATTGTCAAGGTTTTGCATCAAAAAGTTACACTACAACTGTATCTCTGTAAATCTCCCACAATTTAGTTTTTTATACTCTAACTACTCTACATGCGGCTAGATTGTTCATCAGCGCTGATAGCTTTGACACTTTTACTAACTACATTATTATATATTATATTTATATTAATACCAGCTATTTAATTATAGTTCAAAGTCAACCCATTACTAATCAGCTCTGTAACTTCCTTCATACGCTGGTTGCGAGTGACTTTAACACCATCTACGGGTTGATTTCTTAAGTTTAACTTTATTTTCTCAACTGCACTGACACCGGCGCCATCTAAGCTACAAAAAAATGAGACAGATTGTTACAATATATTTTACGCAGATTTTAAAATGCGTCAGGCAAATTGGTAAACAAATTACATTTCACAAAACCAAATAAACACAATCAAATAGAATACCGTAACACACAAGGCAAATAAACCTGAAAATATCTAAAATGAGAGAAAAAAATACCAACATGCAATACAATATGTAAACATATATGAAACAAAGGGAAATATGCAAGATTAAACACGCAAAATGCTGCTATAAGAATTATTTCAACAGTTTACTGTATCCGTATCTGCTCTTCCTAATTTCAACAACCGATTTGAAACATTCCTTAACGTCACTTGAAGTTATATTTTTATTTCCAATTTGATTGTATGTTCTGGGAGCTTGAAATGTAAATAATGGGTCGATACTTTTTTCTTTTAACCTAACCTCCATATACCATACTCTGTTGCATGTGAAAATCTAAATTAAACATATATATATACAGTAAAACCTCATTAAAACGAACTCCGCTATACTGAAAAATGACGTATATTTAAATAATGAAATTTTGTTAATACGTATAACGAAATTCTTTTTGTCCCGTACGATAAAATACCAATGCATTAACGTAAATATATAACGAAAAAAAAAAAAATTTATAACGAAAATATTTCAAAATATATTTCGGCCGTTTACGATCGTGTTGTTTTATTGCCTCGGCGCAGCGGGCCGGTCGGCGTGAACTTGTAAAACTTCTCCATAGGATCATAATAGGCCCTTATAAAGCAAACTCTCAATGCTTGCAGTGGGCTCTACACTTAAAAACAGTTAAAATTTAATGTCGTTTTATATTTGCACGACATTTTGGAATTTCCAAAAATATCGCCGATCTTGAGGTTATCTTATATTGTTTTTATTTTAATTTCTTAATTATTATCAATTTACTTATCTATTGAAAAATAACTAAATCGATTATTCAAAATTTTTTACAGAAAACCCTCCTTTGTTTGCAGAATGCCTTATTATATTATATCCCATATTAAACTGACAACGGGTGTCTTGTTTACGGAACTTACAAACTTTTTTAAAGCCGCGCTATATTCATTTCTACCATATTGGGAAATAAATATATATTATTTCGTTATTACGAATTTTTATTTTTTGGCCCTTGGATTTCGCAATAACGAGGTTTTACCGTAACACGGTGGACAGAAATAATTAAATGATTGGCAATGATGATATTATAGCTTGCTTTATTTTTATACCGAGCATGTGCCGTCTTGTGTTTTCTGTTTTTCATCAATTGAGATTCTGTTTCAATGTAGGCTCTGTTACGCTGCGATGGAGTTGTTTAGTTGTGGTCTGTGTCGAGTGCCAAGGAGACGCGCCGCCTTTCTGACCGTTACACACTTAGATCAGAACATGAGCGACGAGAGCATCTAACGAAGAAGAGCCGACGACCACTTTTGCGATTTTTATAATAAAAATTGCAAAATAAAATTATTATTTTTTTTATTTATCGTGACATTTTTACAAGAATGTATACTCACCAATCGACGATTATTACGTAGGTGCATTTTTATTTTTTCATTTGTAACATTTATCAAAAAATGCAATGTGCGCCAAAAACGACGCAAATATTACCAGGGGCGGATGAGCGATCTAAAACTGGCTTGATGACGTCACTATCAATCTCATTCAACCGTCAAAATTTTGTGCTTTTTATGAATTTATTTTAGTGGCTATTGGATGAATTTTCATAGTATATTTTGTAAAATAAATAAAAAACTACACCATTATCCCATCGAGATTTCTCTCAGTGTCTTACCGGATTTGTCCGCCCCTGGATACATCGCAGTATTTACTAAAATACATAGTTACTAGTTGACCATATATATATAATCTTATATCAAGATGCAATACTCAAATACTAGTAACTTGAACTGATTTTTTAAACTTAGATTATTTATATATATTTTAATATCGTTGACATTATTTTTACACCTGACGACTGCGTAGCGACTATGGAAATGCAGAAAGGTGTAAATTTTAAATTGATTCGTTAATTACTCTCATATTACAAAATAGAAAGTAACACGCTTCTGCCTTTTCATAGTAAATATGTCATTATGTAATATGTTCCAAACATTTCAATTAATTAGTTGAATACATGTAATTATTGTATAAGTACATTTTCTGAATAACTTCTTCAATAAACGGCTCATCTGATCAAAAATAAATCTTGTCGGGTATACACATCGATATCTCTCTGCCAAATCATCGGTACCAATTTGATATTAAAACATAACATATTAATATCGTGGCTTCAAAACATACCGTATATACTCAAGTGTGAGTTGAAAAATTTGTCACCATTTTAAAACAGTAAATATTAAATTCGACATGCGGTCGAGTTGTATGTTGTAGGTATTGCAAATTTTGAAAACTTTTATATTATTTTTTGGTCGACACTAATAATAAAAAACATCTCATTTAAGATAATAAATTTGTTATTATTTTTTCAATTAAAAATCAAATATGAACTGTTTTTTCTTGAAGATTAATTTTAATATAAGACCTACTACATGTCAATATAACCGATTTACCCTATAACACATTCATACGCATCAGCATCGTGGTCATTTGCCAATGATATGATTTTAAAAAGTTCTGTGTTTATACGTTATATTATCCGGACTGCCCGCGGTCTCAATTAGTCCAGATAACTGAGGTTTTACTGTATATATCAAATAATGGTAATAAATTAAACTAATTACGCACCGCACTACCGCGCTTGGAAAAACAAATCTCAGCACCGATCCACCAGTTTTCGGACATCTCTTTGATCCGGCCGCCATCTTTTGTCTGTTTAAGTGCCAACCAAATTTCAAATTTGTCAAGTCTAGCTCGCAGCCACCATCATCACTAATTACAACACAAGCGTAAAGTATTAAAATTTTAATAGACCCCTTCGACATGTTAGTCTTTTGTATCGAATATTTCAAATGTTGCGTCCATGGACGGTAACATTTTCTCTGATGTTGTTAGTGCTTTGGCTGGAGAGTATCGATGTTTTTTTTTATCAAATTTAAGCCAACTACGGCACGTTCAAATTGAGTGTGAATGAGATTCAAAAAATATTTATCATTTTTCTGCCTCAAGTTAAATATTTTATAAATAATCATTATTTTTTGAAATATGAATACGCAGCTAATGCAAACGTTAATATAACGCCAACATATCGACTCTTCCTGCGTAAAGTGTTGAAGCTATCAAATACGTCATTGATTCTTCATATTTGAAACATTTTTAAGTGTCTGTAAAATATTTTTAATACATCGTGTTTAATAAAAAAGTTATATAAATAATATGAGCTATTTCTTAATTTCGATACCTTTCACGGAGGAGTGGATATTATTATAAGCAATAGTTACAATCAAAGGCGTAATAAAAAATGAGATTATAATAGAACATGATATTTTAGTCTGTATTTAGGCGATACTGTTATTTTTACATTTATTTTTTTAATAAAGATATCATTTTTATGTCTTGTTTTATTTCTTATTCATGCTATTCTTCCCAGTTCCCGGACTCTGCACCTCTGCCTCTGGATTGGTTCCTCTGGGTTATCCACTCGGTCATGATCTTTGGTGTCCATCTGGCATTCGTTCAACATGACCGGCGATTGTTTTTTTCCGTTACAAAGAAATCATTGATCAATATTAAAAATACAACTTGTACTTAATTAACATTTTCCTCACGGTGTTAAAATAAAAACACTCGTACTCCGGTGCTGCAAACTCAGTGTGCAATAGACTTTTGCATTAAGTGAATATACAGGTGGCCCAAAAAAGTGAGAACATCTCGTAACACATGAGTTATTTCAAAATATAACATAATTAATTATAATTCTTAATGTCATTTTTTTTGCACAATATTTAGTTAATCAGAAATCATCAAAACACCCCGTATTGCATCATCTAGTAGGTTTAAATCTGGCCTGTTCGGTGGCCACACGCACGGCGAGATGAAATTAACATTCTCACGACGAAGAAAGTTGAGTGTATTTCTGGCTGTGTGAGATGGAGCTCCGTCCTGCTGTAATGTCTAGCTATACTCCAGGTTTTGTTTCGAAACTCTTTGATCAAATTCGCAAATTTTTGATCAGAATACGGTCTTCTGCAGTGATTTAATAATCAAAGATGGCGACCGGAAATTGTCAAAATAAAACATAATATAGGTAAGTAAATGAGTAAACTATTTAAGCTATTGTTGATATAGTTAAACTAATTTTGATGTAATTATATCACATTTTACGAAATGTTCTCACTTTTATTGGGCCATCCTGTATATATGCATATATATATATGTATATATACCCTGCGCCGACCGCACCTCTCCGCTCGTACACATGCACGTATTGACAAATTCACATCAGGTTCTTCGAAAAACATTTTTTATTATTGCGTATGGTAAATACTTACACATTGTAATTAGTTTATCCAATACATAAATATATTACGGAGGAATACCTAAAATATGAACTGTGTATTTACAGAGATATTCACATCACTAGAGGCGATGTCAACTCAGTTTACATCATCGGAGAGGAGACATTAAAAAACATTTTTTTGTGATAATTTTTATTGTGTTCATATTATATACAAAATAATTATAGCTGTACAGTAAATCCATTAATTCTAAAATCGCAAAACCTTTGAAAATCATTCAATTAGTATGCAGCATAAAAAGTACTGATTAATTAAGTCTAGAACAGTAGACTAGTACTGTAGTAAAATATAAAGTGATATATTTAAAATATTGTGAGATATATATTAAATATGAAAACATAATTTATAATACAAATAAATTACCGATTAGCACAACTCAATTGTGAAATAAGGTCTGGCGCAGCCGTGTAGAAAATAAACAAAACTTAGATAGTGTGAAACTAAGTAAATGCTACACCTCTCAACCTTTGCCCGCATCATATATCATCCAAAGCCTCATCTGGGGATTCTCCATATCGTTGTTGATACTGATCTTGTTTTTTTAGTGCATTAATATCCAAATTTTTTACTTTTGAGATCATCCCTGAAACACTGTATACCGATTTTGGGCAGATCTAAGTATCTACCATATCAAATAAATAATATTAAACACAATTTCTAAGTGAGCTTCCCTGCAACCACACCGTACAGTAATACCGCGATAGGTGGAACCGACGAAAATCATTTAACTCGAATTCGCGTAAGTCGGGGTACAACTTTGTATATAAATACATACAATTTTGTTTAATTGAGACCAAGGACTAACAAAAACACTAGTTTAGAAGAAAAGTATTTTAAAAAATTGCAGTTCTTTATACATATTAATACAAAATATTTAAAAATAAACGTTTTACGTAAAAAAGTCATTTCTTTGTCAATAGCTTCATAAAATCTAACGAATTCGCCTGACGACACAGTGCCTTCTTTTTTTCACGCGGAATTTCTTCGTAGCAAGTTAATAATTTTTTTATTCCTCGCTTTGTAGCTATAACGCGTTCTTCATTGGAGTCTATGTTTTCTAAAATGTTTAAGCCAATTTCATTTTCATTTCTGTCGTGCTTGCAATTGTCATGTGCTTTTCTGGTGGAATTGGGTCTGAAGTGTCTTCATTGTCGTTTTGCTTACGCATCTGTATGAGCTCATCGATTGTTAGCTCCAGACTAAGGGAATCCAACAGCTTGTGAAACACATCCAATGCGTAAGAAGTAAGAGAAACACTGAATATAGCGGGCGGCAGTGTCGCCAAACAAACCGCGTAACTCTGAGTTCGCGTAAGTCGGGGTATTACTATTTATCATCCAAGATGGCCGACATTTTGTCTATCCAAATATTACATGTGGTTAGGGAAAAAATTTAAGTTGTACAGTTTGAAATTTAATTTAATTTTTGATATAAATTTGTGAAAAAAAATTTATTTTGAATGTAAATATTTTCCAAATCAAACACAGTTCACGATACTAAACTGTCAAATTGGCTCGCCAAAGATTTCTGTATTATCGACAGGTAATCGTACTCCTTTCCCTTTCTCGGCAAACCGTCAGTTCTGATCGGCTCTTTGATAAGGTGGGCCAGCGGGTTAGAATTGACGAGCCTCACTTCCGTCACCTCGTTGCTGTTGATAACGTGATCCATGTTGATTTTTAAATACTTCTTAACTTTTGTTTGATTTGCTTGTTGCTTTTTCGTTGTTTTTTTTGTTTTCAATTCATTTTTGGATCTTTTCGGCGCACTGAATTCTAATGTGTGAAAGTTATTAACGTTTTGAACGTCGACTTTTGGACGAATGACGACGCTGGCAGAAGGGAAGGTTGGTTTTGGCGGCACGGCCTGAATTTTGAAAAGCGATTTTAGACTTTTCACTTCATTTAAGGGAACGGGTTTAATGACCAGCTTGCTTTTAGCCTCTGCCTCTTCGGGAGTTATTTTCTTAATTATGATATTCATTTTCATACTGTCTCTAACACCGTCATTTGAAACGCTAACGCTTCTCGGCTGAAATTCTACTTTTTCTCCGACAGTTTGCGATCTGCCGAGATTACTAACGTAGTTATCCGTCATCCCAGACTTGATCAACAAATCTTTAATAACATTCTTCACTTCGACGTTACCAGAAGTCTTGACGTTGAAAATGCGCGACTTTTCATTTGATTTCTTCATCAAAACTTGTGAAGCAACACCTTCTAGACGTCCTGTTTTGAAACCTATAGAATTAGAGTCTAAAGGATCGCTATTGGCTTCGGTTTTCTCGCACACGGTCCTGATGACGGTAAAGTTGTGCTTAGCGATCGAGGCATCATTGGTGTGCAATTTTCTCTTGTGTTCTTCCAGCAGCGCTTGTGTTGAGAGTTTAACGCCGCAAACGCACAGGTATTTGTCTTTTTCGAAATGTGTTTTCATGTGATAGTGAAATTTGCTCGGATTTTTCATCTTTCGTCCGCACAAGTGACACTTGAACCTGTTCTGGCCGGTGTGTCTTTTTAGATGTTTCTTCATGGACACCGCCAATATCCTCACGTCGCAAATATCACAATGTTCATATAAAGGTTTAATTTTTTCATCGGCGGTATTTTTGGTAACGTCCAATGATTGTTGGACAGTCAAAAATTCGAAATCTTCCGATACTTCTTCTTTATCATGTTCGCAGTCATCATCACTACTGTCAGAATTACCTTTGGGATTCTTCTTTTTGGTTTTGCGTTTTATTTCTAATCTTCTGCTAGATCTTATCTTGGTCTCACCGGTGTTTATTTTTGACTTTTTGACTTCATTTTTTTTATTATTTAAATCATTATTTCTTTCAGTGCTCTGTTTGTTTATTGCAGTACAGTTCGCCTCTAAATCCTTTTCACATGAATTAGTCTCAAGATGTACATTACTTCCCATGTTAACCTCTTCACTTTTCGACAATTCTGATGTTTCTTTGTCTTTAACACTCGAATCTTCTAAATCGGCACTTCCACTTTTATTTGCAAGAGTTGAAACATTTTTCTTACAAGTGTAAATGATGGAACCGTCCGGAAGAAATTTTATAATTCCCTCTTGGCTGTGTTCTGATTTAATGTGCCCTGAAAAATCAGGCTTACTCGAATAAGTCTTGTCGCAAATATCACAACTGAACGGCGTCTCAGTCTTGTGCGCCTTCGTAAAATGAGCAAACAATTTGTCTGGCAGAGAATAACGCATGCTGCAGTACTTGCACACGTATTTGCACTTAAAATCTCTCTTTTTATGTATCTCCAAGTGTCTGGCTAGGAATGTTTCATTTGAAAACATCTGACTGCAAAGATTGCAAGCGAGCATGCTCAAGGTGGTAACACTTTTTGCAGCTGCGAGTTCCAAATTTGAATCAGAATCGTCGTTCTCTTTGGTCAAACTGGGTTCATTTGTTTCAGTTTTTTGTATATCGCTGTCACATGAATTTATGAGGATATTTCTGTCCTTATGCGAGTCACTATTTAAATCCTTGATCACAGATTCATCTGTTTCGGTGTCAATGCTACACAAAGCGTCGAAAGGAATAGATTTACGTTTTGATTTCTTACGTTTAACTTTTGCTTCGTTTTCGTCTGTGTCGGAGGTTTCGATGAACTTTGACATGTCCACAAAATTGTCATCGACGACGCCCTCCATGCATTTCATTAATTTATCTTGATTGATAGTGTTACGTTTTCTCTTGTAAGATTTTGTTTCCTTGGCAACTGTCATGGAGGTGGCCACTAGAACGAATCCGTCTACATAGTTGCTGAAATTGTCGTGTTTTGTCTGATGTTCGACGAGTTTTCGCTTGCTGAAGAAGGATATCGGACAGAGGGCGCATTTGTAAACATTTTCCGAGCGGCTTTTGTGCTTTATTGTGTGACTGTCGAAATCTGCGCTGCGAAAGAAATATCGATTGCAAAATCGACATATTGCACATTCTTCTTTGTGTGCGTTTGACAAATGTTGGAAAAGGTCTTCGCCGGACTCGTATTCTAAACCTTGACACAATATGCACTTCGGTTTTACTGTAGGGTTCGAGGAATGCACATTAATAACATCCATGTTTATAAAAATACAATTTGAAGAATGTATTTATCACGTGCGACAGTTTAATTTATTAATTAAATTAAACCACACAAATATTCCATTTTGACGTAAAAATTGACAAGTGACAGTTCTTTTTTGACATTTCTATTTTTTTATTATTTTTACATTGGTAACAAATAACGCATAGACAAAATGTGGTGTGGCAAGCAAAAAATAATATTTTAATACAAATTTAATTAATCAACTAGATCACCTGTTAGACCAGGGGCGGGCTCCAGATGCCGCTTGTCGCACGCGCCAGCGGCGAGCCACGTGGCCATGTAATCGGCCACAAATGTGAAGGCAAACGAAAGTGAGTGGGAAAAACAATTTCCTTTTTTTCGTGATTCCTTATGTTGTAAATAAATGAGTGAAAAATTATGACTAAATTTATCTCTGTAGTAATTTTACAAAGTATGTTGATTTTTCTTTCTGCTACAACATTAGGTACATATGGGATCTTTTCATTTCAGCTTTAAATTACATTGTTTTCGCGAGTGATTTCCGTATTACCTACACTTATACCTATTACATATTTTTCTCACCTGCTCAGTTATAATTACATTATTATTTATATTTTTGGGGGTTAGGACGGTGGTTAAATGAAATATAATGTGATTTGGCGTGTTGCGGTTTATTGTGACAGTATGATAAAAACGAGAAAGACATAGAATGAAATGAATGATGTAGAAGGTGCGTGTGTGTTACGAAATGAAATGATGTGAAGCGAATTGGCGGTTTCGTTCGGCGCTCCCGGGCCGGCAAGGCCGCCGTTGTAGAACGATGAAACTGGAGAGACTCTCTAGCGGTGGATTTCGAGCCAGGTTTGTAGCAGCAGCCGGCAACGCTGTCGCTAGCGTCGAGCCGACAGAGATGGCGGTGGATTTGAATTCCGGTTGCTACATATTCATTTACATTGCAATTTCTGCCCGCCTTTATTTTTATTTCTTTTAGTTGACTCGATTATTGCTAGTAGATTAGGAACGAATGCAGACTGAATACTGCGGAAGTGCTACTAAACCGGCACACTTTGATTAGATCGAATCGCGGTCGGTTTAAAACTTGCTTAAAAGGTTTGGCCGTATGGAATGAATGATTGATGACGGAATAGTCCGATTTACGCACCACATAAGGTGCGTGAATATGGAATATGTGAATCCGCGTACACAGACTTATTTGTATGTGTCCTATTCTCTCTGCCTACCCCTACGGAGAAAAGACGCATTAGTCAGTCGTCGTTCACGGTGGTCCTTCTGCATGTGGGTTCCGGCCCGCACGCAACAAAAACAGATTTATTACCCCGGAGTCAATTATCCTCGGGCGGAAAAAATGGACTCGCATCTAAATGGTAATTTTTTTTGGTGCGGTCATTGTCTTATTGTTGACCCCCTAATTTACTGAAGGTACATTGTTATCAGGCCGCCTCCGAGCACGACATTTCTCGGAATGATTTCTTCTCGGACAAAAGGCAACCGATTGACTTCATAACGTGTTGCATAACACGTGTGGTTATACCTCGTAATTGCGGTAGAGATAAATATTCCCGATGAATGGCCTAGAAAACAAAGGACAGCTTTCTAATGACGGAAGAAAAGGTTCTTGTGTGACGTGGGTCCCCGCGAAATACACTTCCAAGAAACCCAAGTATCCGAATCAAAATCGACTCGCGACACATATCACCGTTCAGGCATTTCAATACCCATAATGTTTTCATATTTATTTTAATTTTATGTATCTGTATGAAACATTTATACAAATGAAGTTGGACTGTGCGTGTCTCAGTAGAAAATTTTGTGTTAAGACATTCACATACATATTTAAGTTCACCCGCAAATCTCCTATAAAATATACATAAATTATCGGATTCTAATTCAAACACGCTAAGTTTATCGTTCTGGGGGAACCTCTGATAAAATAAATTATACTTACATTTAATCAGTTACGCACAATCGCATTGAATAGGTTATCATTATCGGTCAGTACTTGAAAAGTTCTCGAGCTGTCCACACTGACGAATTTTTAATTTCCTCACGGTGTCGGCCTGCCGCTGTCATCTGTTATTCAGTTTTTATTTATTTTTTCTCCGTTGTTTCGGTCGTTGGTTTTCGTCGCTCCTCGGTGCGAGTGTTTTTGTGTTCTCGTAGCGAAGTGACGTGAGGAATCGCAACAACGACAACATTCTCCGCCTTTCGCTCGTCCGACAAACGACATGTAAGTAGGATGGTCGCTCACTCGACGCGCCGCGGACACGTTCTGATAACTCCGTCGCCACTTAACCTTGTAAACCGTTGTGACATGATTGGATCCTTTTCAAACGTCAATTCATCTCGGTTGATTCGTTGTTGTTGTCTTATCTTCATATCATTTTCACGTTCAAATGGATTGTATCATTGTTTACATACCTCGTCGCCTTCCGTGAATATTTGTCGCATAATTTTTGTCATTCGCGAAATCTTTTGTTACAGCGTCTATACTGCGACTAATATTTATAATAGTTTATATATCCAATCTGAAACCATAATAAAAGTAGTAAATACAATAATAAATGCGTGTTACAATTCAAAATCGCATTATAATTAAAACGCAGTTTTGTGTCTTAACGTAACGCAGGCAAATTTGAAAGAAAACTCGTGTATTACATTGGAGTGAAGTGTTAATTTCCTTTGAAACACGAATTAAGTGTATGTGTGACCTTTTTGTTCCGAAGGAACGATTCTCAAATACAAAAACTTCATTAATAATGGCAGATTTCAAAATCAGAAATTGTTTATGTATTTTTGTAAATTGTGGTATTCGACATCGGCTTTTCAAAATTTCTTCACCTTTATGAAAATCATTTCATCATTTAAAGTTTTAACGGTGTTCTCACCATAGTCTTACATATTTTTCAAGAAAAGTGCAGTTCTGGCTCCACGAAATTGGGAGAAATTACACCCAAAAACTTTTAAAAGTTCTACAATAGTACATACATATTGAATATTGCATTTTCTACTTTTTTCTATAGTTGTGTTAGTATATTATTTAACTAAACTTTTTAAAATATTTTTATATTGAACATTAAAATTTTACATACGTTCACTTCATATTTGTATATTATTTACTTATTTACTCATACTTTACTTAATACATTGAATATTGCATTTACTTGTGTTACGTTGTATTTATATGTTATCTAATTACATCTTGTTTTACTCTTTATATATATTTTTTTATACATGAACATTACTACTATACAGAATAGGCACTGTCTGCTATAATACAGTATGCTACTAGTGTAACAGGCAGGGTACCAAAATATATATATATCTAATTAATTATTCTTTATCATTCCACTTGACATTCTTGAGAAAACAGAGATCAAGTTTTCATAAATAATTATTTAACAAATGTAAACATTACTATCTATCATAGTAAAATACGACGCGAGATGACAAATGGTCTGTATACTTGCCAGTCGTAAAAATTTGTATGATTTCGCTAATGTATGTATTTTCTTACTCGTAATAGAGACAATGTACACTTTATTTCAAATTGAATATATATTTACATACTGTTATTGAATATACAGGCTGTAATAGGCCTAGTCTACAATATTTTATGGGTGGATACCCGACTTAATTACCGTGCAATGTTAAATTCCTCGGCGACGTCACCTTTTTTCATTCTCGATTCTATCTTTTCTAGTATAGTTTTGTATGAAGTCATTACCTATGCTATTTATTAACAGAATAACATTAAAAAGGGTTACAACTGCGTGCAAATCATTGAAATGTCTACTTCCTCTTTTACTAATTTGCGAATTTTACTATCTTACTGTTTTTAACCTGTTGATTTCATGATTTATTTTTTTTTAAATAGAGATGCGTACACAGAATACACGTCACATCAATATTCTTACTATTTTCAAACTAAGCTAAATGCTTGTGCTATGAAAATAGGACTAACTTGCTGGTATCCTGGAACGAGGCGCGAACCCCCGACCACTAGATCACTAGGCCAACGTCTTGACCACTACACCAACAAGCTACTCAGATTTTTTTTTAAATTTGGTGCATGGGTTGGTTTTTGATTTGGGAAAAACAAAAAGCAATCGGCAGAACTATTTCCTACGTTAACCTTTAATAAAATTAATTATTTCCTTTAGTTATTACGTGAAGTGTTTTCAAACAATAAATGAATCATGTTCAGTCATAGAAAGTGTTCTTACCGTCCATACATTTTTTATATGGGTAAGAATGTATTATTTCACGATAAAACTTAAATTTTAAAAACACTATTAATAGTACTCTAAAATTATAAATAAATACACGGTAGGGTCGTATTAATGATGGATTTATTTTGCCCAAAAGCGTTGGTTAAACGAAAGTACATATATTGTATTATATATATTATATATAATTGTATAATCCCATTGGTAACAGCATAACCTAAATCTATACCTACTGCACGCCACTGCCTAACCCTAACCTAACAACCTGAAAAATCCAATTTGGCATATAATTGACTATCGCTGTATTTTTGTAATAATTTTTTTTTTTTCAGATTTTCGAGTCACGCAGATGATAGTGTAACAAGGTATCTTCCCGAAGATATGATCCAGATATTAGTGTAACTTTGTACTGAAAACGTTTACCTAAAATATGAACCCTCCGGCAGCAGCCAAATAATTGGGTGATTTATTAAATACGGAGGTGTAATAATATATTGTTGGATCGATAATAAAATATTTGATGTCGAGTCTCATGGACAGTGTTAACGGAAATACCATGGTACGAGGGGTCGTCCGACACGCAGAAAATAAAGAGAATATAATGAAGGACTCCGACGATCCTCCAGGCAGAGGCGGTAGAATACTCACAGTGCCAGATTTAAATCTACAGAACAATAACGTTTCTTCCTGCGACATCATGGACTCCACCGAGACCCCGTGCAGCGAGCTCAACTCCAGCACCAGCACTCTACGCAATAATTCATTTTCAAAATCAAATCCGCAACTGAATTCAACGTCATTTGTGGAAGTACATCCGTTGTCCAACTCCTTTATGGATTCCAACGTTCGTAAAAACTTGACGACTTCGTTACACGTCTCACCGACTGACGCAAACGTGAGAATTCGCACTCCTAACGTACATTTGATGTCATTGCCCATCAATCCGCAGTCGAGACTCGAACCGCAGAATTCAAATGAGAATCAGTCCGCCAACTTGCGAAGAATGGATAACAGAAGTATCCCTATGCAGATTCCGATTATCGGTTACGAAGTCATGGAGGAGCGTGCCCGGTTCACAATTTACAAACTGAGAATCGACGACCCGAGAACCGGCCTGTCGTGGATGGTATTTCGAAGATACACAGATTTCGTGAGATTGTATCAAAAATTGAAAATCGAGTACAGGAATTTAATTCTACCTTTGCCGGAAAAAAGATTGTTCCGGAATAATTTCGATCCGACATTCTTGGACGAGCGTGCCAGAGGATTGCAAATGTTTGTCAACGCGGTTGTGAAAAAATTATCCTCCGATAAAAATGTGCGCGAGTTTTTCTGTCTGGACGAACCTCCGCCGGTCGGCGACTCCGAGCCGGAGGCGCAGGCGTTATTCGGCGCTTTAGAGGACACGGTGGGAGCGCTGAAGAACCAGATCCGTCAGCAGGAGGACGCTCTGAAGTACATGCGACAGAAGGTATTCTATCTGGAAGAGAAGATGAAGTCCTGCACCGTGTGCAACCCGATGGGCTGTAAGTCCAACCAGTCGGACAGTCCCGACTCGTCCGGTTCCAGCAACGGCAGCTAATTTAAGGTGCATTGTATTTTGCTTTTACAATTATAATACCTGAACATATTTAGCATTATTTATTTTTGATTTAATTCAATTGTTTTTATTAATATAGATTTGTAAGGTGATTTAATATGTTTAACGTCACACTCGTCGTTGTGAGTTCGAGGGTTTACCGCCACAAAATACATATTTCAACGTTGTCAATTCAACCCTTTGTCATATATAATTGATCCGTTACTTAATTGACAATCTCTTCTAATTTGTGGTATAACACCATGGGGTGGACGACTCAGAAGTGAAATATAATTTTGGTGACTGAGCCCTCGATGCAAACTATACATAAATAATAAAAGATTAGTCTTTGAAAGCATTTTATTAGTCCTAAGTTTTAGTTTTTATTGTATAACTGTGACTACACCTAAATAATAAATAATATATTTTTTATACCGTGTTGATATAAATATTGTAATCTGTCGGTGATATATGTATGTCCCGAGCTGCCAAAATTGTGCACCCCGTGATGTATATGAAAAAGACTGCAATATTTGGTGTACACAGAATCTGATTGGCGAACGTTCACATTGCCTTCTAGAGTCGTAAATAAGACAAAAAATGTTGATTGGAACGCTGATACTGTTTACGGAACCTTTAGATTTTTGCATTTAGTGGGTTAAATTTGATTATTGATTACCCACAAAATTTCTTCGGAGTACAAACAATTGTACCTTTTTTTAATAAATTCATTTAATTAACGGCGGCCCGCGTGGCCCGCGAATAGCAATGTAAGATGAGAAGTGACTTGATATTAGTGTTACTGTTATCTATTTAAATATGTCTGCAGAGGAAACAAACACATCTCTGTTATAATTACGCAATGTTTAATGTTATATCATGTTTTTTTTTCTTTGTCTTGCCTGCGCGGAGTCTGTTAGCGGTGTAAGCCTTCCGCAATGTATGTAGATATTTTTTTTTTATTTACAAACGCAGATACAGAGCAGGCTCCGGTTATTGTGCTCAATTCTCAATGGACTGAATCAAATGTGTAAAACACGTAGTAGTGAGAACCAACCTTTTTAGGTATCTAACTCCATGCGAAATTTCCGGCAGTATGTATCCAGTAATTAATTAATTCATTGCATCGATCGTGCAAGGCGTTAAATTTTTTTTTTTTTTTGTCAATTTAGCGCGTTCTTCTCGTATATACGCAGTTTATATTCGCGCACCGGTGTTTGATAACTCAAAATATTACATTGTTTTGAAAATGGAGTTAATAGAAAAAATCTAGTATAATAAACAAATTAAAATTAGTGACTATTTTTAATGAAGCGATCATAACATGTGTTTAATATTGTATTTGTTAAATATTAAAAACATTTATTCATATTACTTTTGTAAACTAACTCATTTACTATCACACTGCTCTGCCGAGAGGTTAGAGCGCCACACTCTTTTATCCTGACACACAATTCTCGCCTCATTCACGTTTTTGAGGCTTCTAACCTTTACCTTCGTCGTGCCAAGTCTTCCTCTATATCCGGTGCCATTATCTTTCGTACCATTCTCCTCATTCATCCGTTACACATGACCAAACCACCTGAGTGATCCTTTCTTAATCGTACTCGCTATACTAAGATCAGCTGTACATACTTTTCTTGTTTCTTCATTCTTTACTATGTCATAAATGGATCTGCCGCATGTACACCTAAGCAATCTCATTTACACTGCATTCAGTCTACTTTTGTTCCGTTTCCACCAACTCCAGGCCTCACTTCCATACGTCAGTGTCCGTGCCAGGACTCTATTGTGTACCCGCCGGTCTTGCCTCGGTTGACGAGTTCCCCTTAAATATAACCTTTATATGGGTGATAGTTTTTAGATAATAGATTTGCTGCATATTAGAATCAAATGTGATTGCAATAACCGGTGCCTGCTGTACTGCGAAATTAATACTCTGCTTTATCGATTCCATTGTTAATATTGAAATTATTAATTTTTTGCAATTTTAAAAGAGTTTCTTATATATTTCTTATATATATTATATATAAATATGGTCTATGTATAGTGCAAGCAATTTCTCAAATACTGTTTCATATTTTGTGTTTTGCAAAAATAATTTGTGAATAATGTTTTAACATTTTTATGTTTAATATAACGATTAGAAACTCGTTTATTTTTTTAATATCATTTAACTTTTACGATGCGTGAATATTTACATAACCGGACTGGATCACGAATTTGCATTTTTTGACAGTGTTAAATTAACGTTAACCTTGCGGAGCTCGTTCATATCCTAGGAAGGCCCGTCTTTTCACCTTAACTGTATATATAATGTATGTATGTATGTATTCACATATTTAATACGCAATGTCAATGAGTTTTCTGGGAAATTTTGCTGTGTTTGACCTCTGGCTTACATTTTATACGATACCGTTGCAGGGCCTGTGCATATTTTTCGAATAATTCAAATTGAAATTGTAGTATTGGCTTCACTCTGGCTCTGTTCTGAAAGTATACACTCAATCTTAAAAATCAAATTAAATGTATTAATTAAAAAGATATACATATAAAATCAATTTTATCGAAAAACATTGTTATTACCGGGATTCGATCCTGGATCTCTTCCGATCCGGGGAATGTGCATTAAACGACTGTGCTATACCAACAGAGTGCTTCGATGACAAATTTTCAAATCTAAATGTTACACTTTTCAAATTAATACATCTATCGTTCCATTATTTGAATGTAAAATTGATTTTATATGTATATATTTCTAATTAATACATTTAATTTGTATTTAAAACATCACATAGCTTTGTTCTGAATAATTACAACTTCACAATAATAATGTGTTCTCCTAACAATAAAATATGCATTTAAATCATAATTTTTAAAATATATTTGAATATTCCACGATGCCTATAGATAAACTAAATTAATTTTACTCGTCGTGGTACTTGTTCAACACTTCTAAACGATAAATTATGTTTATTCGTACAAAATGTTGTAGACCTTACTAATACGCATCGAATATTTATATGGAAGCCTTAAATTTTGAAAATATATGCCAGACGTCAATCAGAAGGGTCTAATGTTTAAATAATTAATTTCTAATTCCTCGTGAAAGTGACCTGTCCAAGTCTGCCACATGAGCGTGTATTATGAAAATTGTTACTGTGTTAAAGGTTATAAAGCTTCAAATATATATTAGGTTGTACTGAAAATAATGGTTGATTTTAATATTTAAATTCAATTAAACCTAACCGTGGAGTAAATAATAATTTTTTTATTAATCAAATTAAGAGCTATTTCATCTATATACGGGTAAAATAATTATTTAAAGCATTGACTTCCGCCTCTTTACTAGAACATTAACAAATCTCAATTATATATTATTAGCAATATTTGAATATGTCCAAGAACACACGATTACTGGATTTTTACCTACAAAGGCACTGTTATTAAACAAATATTAGATAGATCATAGAGACAAAGCTATTTTTTGTTATATTTAATATAAAATATATGGGTTTACTGTCTTCGGCTGGTGTAAGTGATCACTTTATACAAATATAACGTTCACCACTCTCACCCGTTAATATATATTATCGCTCGAGCACACACCCGCTACAAAAACGACAGGTTGCGGGGGATGGAAATGGTCCGCCCTTGAGTGAGTGCTGGTGGCATCTAGCGATGGCATTTCTGCCGCTTCTCTGTTATTGAAAATTTTTTGCCGTAAATATTTACGGAGACGCTTGGAAGGTAAAATTTGTAACGAAGTAAGACGTGTCCTCTCCGATGATTAATTAATCAATTCTTCCGCTGAATCTTTCAATTTATTATTTTCGACAGCAGCAAGACGTCTTCGACTCGGGGCCGGTTGTGTGATCGGTGGTAATAAAATTGTTTGATCCTTGGTAAAAAATGCAATGATTAAACTCTCAAATAACGAATAGTAAAAATCAAAAATCGTTTGTTAAATATGGCTGTTTCAATAAGTCATGTTGATACTTTAAAAGTTACAGTATACGACGTGAAGATCTCCTTCTTTAAAGTCATAAATAAAGCATATTTTATGATTATTTGTCTTGCCGCGCTGTGAGGCGAGATTTCTTGTCAATGCTTTGACAATAGTAAATTTGACGTACCGACAACCCGCAATACGGACGATGGTAAAAAGTTACTATAGTAAAAACACACTACCGGCCGTTAGTCAATTTTTCAAACCAACTGGACTGTTAATTCGGAAGTGTTACCTTCGCCATTGTGCTCGGTTTGAGATGCAAAATGTCCCAAGTTATCCGTAATAATCCAAATTAATTGACATAAATAAATATAGTGGATTTTTAACTATTTAAAAAAAATGTTCAAAATGATATAATATTAAAATCGACCATTCTAATTTTGCAAATATATTTAATTAAAACTATTCAATGTTTGATAATTGTGTATTCAACTGGTTGCAACTTATATGTCTATACAAAACGTGTTCAAATATTTAATTATCTACGTAAAATAATTTTTTAGGCCCGTTGTGAATTTATTGTATTAATTGGCAGTCTTGTTTTAAAATGAAATATTTGAATGAATTAGTGTGCGCGTGTGTTACCGAGTACTTGTTAATTTTATTTGATTAAGTGAAACTTCTCTATTGTGTTACGTCCATTTATAATACTGATGCATTCTCTGCAGGATTCCCTCGCCATTTCCATCTAGTTGTGGTTTTCAGTGACCTTCGCCTGTCGTGCGTTTTTCGGTAGGAGAATAGTTCAAATTGAGAGGCGCTACCTCCTACATGCTTACTCACCATCGCACCGTTTCACCGCCGGGGATAAAGCACCTCATCCACATTCGTACATCTTCTCGTGCACGCTTCTGACAGAACCATCCTCCATTATCTGGTTTACCTGGTCGTGCCAAGTCTTACGCGGACGTCCTCTATTTCTGGTGCCATCGATACTTGCGTCATATATCTTTCTTACCATTCTCTCCTCATTCATCTGTTTCATATGATCAAACCACCTAAGTTATTCGTTCTTAATCTTACTCACTATACTAACATCAGCTTTACATTCTTTCCTTATTTCTTCATTTTTTACTATGTCATAAATAGATTTGCCACATATACACCTAAGTGATCTCATTTTCACTGCATTTACTCTACTTTCATTCCTCTTCTGCTGGCTACCAGGACTCTATTGTGCACCGCTAGTCTTGCCTCGGTTGACAAATTCTCGTTAGATATAATTCCATTCAAAGCGCCATTCACTGCAGTCACTCTCCTTTCCGTTTTTATCGAACATACCTTCTCAAATACAGAAACTCATCTACTTGTTCCAAACATTCATCACCTCCAAGTATTTAGCTTTCCTCCTTCTCCAATACCATACTTTGGACTTGTTAACATTCATAATAAGGTCGCTTTCCTTGCATACATCATACATTGCACTCCCTAGACTCTGTTGTTCTCGTTTATTATTCGCCGTTAGTACTGCATCATTGGCACCTCACCTCCTACATACTTAATTAAATTATTGGGTTGTATACTAAGTATTTCTGGCAATTTTTATTAGTAATATATTATCCATTATTGTTGAGAACTTTATCTCATCTTTCAACCAATTTGTTGATGCGTTTTCTGTAAAAATCGGCTAGTCTGGTATCGAAATAGTTATTGAACCAATTTCTGATGTCATCGTCATCGTTGAACGTAACGTCACACATTTAATTAGAGAGCGCCCGAAAGAGGTGATGATCTGATGAGCCGGGTCGAGACTGTAGGGAGGATGCGGTAGAATTCCCCTCTGGAACTATTAGAATCTTGATTAGAAGCAAAAAAAAAAGCATATTTTATTTTTCAAATTGACAATCCATTATTTAAGCCCAAAAACTAAGATACATTAAAATGGCGACGCTGATGTTTTAGAGTAGAAAAAATGCTATCAAATAGCATGTCATTTATTATCACAAAAAACAAAATAGCATTTTTTAAATGTTATTTATGACTTATTAGATGACTCAATACTTTTGTTTAACCGATGAATATTCTATTTGCAAAGAAATATTACATTTAACATGTCCTGCATAGAATGTGTTTTTTCCTTCATATTTCATACTAATCGATGCCCAAACATTCTTATATATATATCACACTCCTTCCGCAAACCTTCTATAAAATGTGCAGAAATTTCGAGGCCGCGAGCGCTCGTTTAGCACGTTAAAAGTGCTGAGGTTGATACGCCCGGTGCCTCAAATCTTTTTGAAATAAAATACAAGGAAAAATGATTGAACAAAGAATCTAATCTAGTCCATAATATTTTATAGGTAAATTACAAGTCGAAAATATTCAAGGAGTATGTAAAATATTATTGTATTAGATTTTTAAAAAAAAATCACGTCAACAAAATAAATCGACACCTACGTAAAATAAAATTTGTCATTTTTAGTCATTCTAGTATTTCACGTGTATTATATTTAATACTTATTTACGTGGCAGATTAAAAAAAATATATAATGTATTTTATTATGTAGGTATTATTAAGCATAATATTTTTAAAATTACAGCTATTTAAAAATGTATCAAATACGTGCAAAATATTAGAAACAGATTGCCAAATATATAGACACAAACTAACGTAAATCTTGTCTTAATATTTTCATATTGATGTCACTCACGTAATCACTCTGGTGCGGTCAAATAGCTCTGCGATTTTTTTTAATAATATGACTCGATTGGAACGAAAATTTCAACGCTGACAATATAATGTGCATTAATGTAAAAAATATGTCTTGTTTATACAAAGATTTAATTTTTGATACTTTTACTGTTGAATAAATGTGTCATAAACTATCAGATTTATGTTTCCAACAAAAATGTGTGTAGAATGCCCCTCGTCCCGCAACTAATGTTTCAAACCCCTCTTCTATATATATATATACGCATTATGGCGTGTCTGTTTATTTACTCGTCTGTGATCCATTATTACTCTCTATCTTTGCTTCAGACACTAAATTGTTTAACAAAAAATAGTCTTAACCGCTCGAATTTTCATGTCATTTTATTTTTCGACATCAATAATATTTTTCAATTAATCGAAACAATGGAATAACTGTGACTTTTTTTAAAAATGATTATATCTCTGACATGGTTGAGATTGGCCATTTTCAATTCTTATTTTTAACGAGTTGAAAATATTGTGCATTAGTTGTGTCACAACACTATATATATATACATGACAATTTTGTATCGCGCATTTAGAAATGTACTCTAATAACATTTAGCACGCGAAAGGTTCCAACATCGATACTCGACATATCCAAGCTCTCGGATGCGCCTGGTGTCGATCGCGGTACTGATAAATATGAAAATGAGAGAATATAAAATGCGTAGAACAGTTTTAGTGACAATTCTTACTACATTCCTTTTATTTAACGATATGGGTGTGTTTATGTATTTAAATGTTTGCCAAATCGAGCAATGCCTTTTAATTGCATGGTGCAGCGTAGATATGATACGCGACGTGACGCATTTGCGTATTTAAAAATTGACAATAAATCAAATGGATTAAAAGTTCTCAATGAAAAATGTTGTACAAATTTTTTAAATATATAATATTTATAATTATGTTTATGTATGTTGGGCGGCTTAAATAAAACACTCATTAAGGTTGAAAAATGTACATTTTATTAATACTGTTATAATTATAAGTGTATCGAATAGGAAACATATATTTACAATAAAATTGTATAATAGTGTGGAGGATATGTTGAACCAAAAATGCCTTTTGAATTTTTCTATTTTAATTAATATTTATGTATTTAAAATTCAATAAAAAATTTATACCCTAATTCATTTTGTTTTCTTATCTCCGATAGAGTATTGGGAATGATTTTAGATGTATTGGAACGCGTTTGATGCCTTCTTTTAAGATGATGCCTCGCTGATTATTTTTAAAGTACTAGAAGAAATGACAAAACATATATATCATGTTTGTCAAATTTAGATTCCAAAAACATCACATACCTAAGACGACGTTCCCTCAGAGGCGAGAGGGTCTCTGCACGGAAAATCAGACGGCTGAGCAAACTTCAACGTCATATTTGAATATCTATTATGGCTGCATTTTATATACATATAAATAATTATGCAAAATACTTTGTTCAAACCGGTATTTATTGATTATTCAATATGCAAATACTAGGGGTTTACAGTTAGATAAATTTGAAATTTTAGAAATAAAAAAAAGTGTTAATAGCAAAGCTAATAGTCACCTTTTAAATTTGTTTTCATATTAGTTCTTACTTATTCACCACTTTATAGTTTTGTTTTTATCTACGCTTGTATTTTTAATTTCAGCATACATTGTTTCCTGAAGAAGACACCATAGATATCGAAACATGTAAAATAATGGTTTAAACAAAGTATTTTATCTTAATTATTTATCTATTATAAAATTTATTCTATAAAAATATTTCACCATTAGGTCCATATATAAAAAAACAATGATATAAGAAAAATGGTCATTATTAATTTTTTATCCGATACCTGCAAAATTGCTAATATTGACAATTGAAACGAAGAGAAGCAAGCAAGGGAGTTCGGAGACGAATGCATTTCAGGAATCGATATGTACATACTGGTAATTTAACAATCTGTGGAAATTCTCAGTGCTTGCGAGCAGGATGCAATTGTCTCACTCTCGACAAAACCAAAAATGAATTGGTGCCTTTGTCTGATGATTTTTGATGTGCGCACTTGTGATCACCACGCTGAACTTTCAAAACTGCACGCGCGCAGCTTTGGCGGAATGTTGCCTAAGAGACCAATGTTCCCTCGTAAATTTGTAGCATGGTGTACCCTATCGGTGTTAGGGAGGGTCTGATGTTCTCTGCAGTGAAAAGTATGATATTTTACAAGTCATTATGCAGAGGATGTCAGAAGGCAGCAGAGCAGCAGAATAGTGTAGGTAGAAAGAGGTTATCTTGATTGTGTGACCTCAGGAAATGGTCCAATGTCCAAAATATTGGTGATCCTGTACAGAATAAGTCTACATAGTCGCCAACTTTCGATAGAATGCGGCGCATGAAGAAGTCTTGTTAAAAATTGTGTGCGCTGTGATGCCAAATTGCGCGCACATACCTGCACACCATAGAAGGACGATTGCCGGTGGCTATTACTCTTGGTAACGTGTTGAAGGGTGTGACGAATTGGATATTTACAAGCAAAGTCTTTATATATACATAACAAGTGTCAGTGACTCACCTGTGTGCGTGTGATTGATATTCGATAATATCCAGATTATTGGTCTGCTTGACTTTTACGCATCATTGAGACACAATTTATTGTTCTATTACAGTAGTAATGTCAGTCCGCAGTCCCCAGAATGCATTCTTTGGGGAATGAATACGTGGAGGTAATCGTCATTTTTGCTGTTAATTTAATTCTTTACAGGACTACACTATTACAATTTTTTGTGTTTCAACTCAATGGTGACAGATAAATTGCTACTTTACATTTTATACATATCTTTAATTATGTAAAAACATGCTGACACTGATTTTTTTTCTTTGTGTATTGCACTTCTGTTGTAATTTTACAAATTTTGTTAATGCCTGATTAGGGTGTATATAATAAAAAATAAAATATTCACATAGCGTATTTACTTATATTATTCAAATATATTCTAGCATATATAATAATATCATCACAAAAAAAATTAAAAATATGAGATTATTTTTCGGGTCAAATGCGTAAAACGTTTTGGCAGAATCTGCTAGATGGCGCTTATAATGTCATTCTTTCATGAATATTTTCATTTCATATGCACATGTGCCGAATAACGGTTCACAACCAAATATAAATAAAATTTAAAAAATGAATCGTGATATTCTCAGATATTCAATCACTGACAGTGAGTGTGACTCGAAGATATCAGTGATTGACTCACGGTTTGTGATTTTGAGCACATGCTGAATACATATCGAACCCTCCTACGTAAAAGTATCATAAGTAAAAAATTACATTTTCAATCATTCTAGTATTTGATTCATTTTTAAATAGCTGTAATGTGCGGATGTGAGCGCGCACACAATTTTTATCAAGACTTCTTCGTTATGTGCCACCTTCTGTCGAAGATATGCGACCATGTTGATTTATTCTGTGTAAGATCAACGACTTTGAAACACTTTCTGTGGTTGCACAACCAAGATAATATCTTTCTAGCTACACTATTAATTCTGCTGCCTTCTATCTTCCCCTTCATTACGTGTAAAATGCGAAGAACGTGACCGGAGTATGCAGCTTTTTTTAATACTTGTTATCGGTTCTCTCATCTTCATCGGTAGTGTGGTGGAGCCGAGCCCTCCCAGTAGTCTTATACTGGTGTGGCAATGTTTTTCTTATTTTCTTCCCCAGCGCACGAATAACAGCGCCGGTCCTTAAAATTACACAGAAGATTTTTTATGCGCGCACTGTGGTCTTTATTGAATTTGATTTCTAATTAAATATATTAATTATCAAGATATTGACGCGTTACCGGGATTCAAACTTGGATCTCTTTCCAATCCGGGGAAGATGCATTAACTACCTATGCTACACCAGACACTACTTATAATGACAATTTTTCAAACTCATGTGTTACACTTTTCAAATTAATACATTTTTCGTACCATTGTTTTTAAAGAATCTCAAATACCTTTGAGTAAACCGATAACAGACGCCAGAATTAACAATTAATTTTTATTAAATTTTGGACACATTGATATAACTTATATATACATATATATATATATATATATTAAGAACACATTCTTATTGTGAAGTTGTAATTATTCAGACATATCTCTGTGATGTTTTAAATACTAATTAAATGTGTTATTTCGAAAGATATACATATAAAATCAATTTTATCTGTAAAAACAACGATGGATGTATTCATTTAAAAAAATGTAACATATGGGTTTGAAAAATTGTCATCAAAAGTACTGTCACTGTAGCATAGCTGGATAATGCACCTTCCCCGGTTTGGAAAGAGATCCAGCTTCGAATCCTGGTAGCGCAAAAACAATATTCTCCGATAAAATTGTACGTATATCTTTCTAATTAATACATTAAATTAATATGCCGAATGCCAAACACTGACACCCAAACAAAACCTGCACCGATGAATAATGTAATCAAATGTTTATCACATTATCGAATGCTCCATTGTCATTGGATGAAAATAGTTTTTTTACAAAACACTAGTTTCACTTTTAATATCAATTTGAACAATATTATCGCTGGATTTTTTCACATCCAAGGTATTCATATGAACTTTGTCTTTCTTTTGAGCCTTCGCCGGTTTGACGTTCATCTTCTTCCTCAACACCTTGTGCACCGTCGTCAGCGGCAGACCCAGCTCCCTGCTCAGCCTGTTGAGAGATATGAGCGGGTCGCGCAGAAAGGCGTCTCTGATGATGGCCACGATGTCCTCGGACATGGACGGCCTGCCCTGGCCGGGCTGGCGATGGATCACGCAGCCGGTCTTGGAAAACTTGGCGTGCCACTTGATTATGGTGGCCCTGCTCGGCGGTTCCTTGTCGTGCTCGGTCTGGAATTTTCGCTGGACCGTGATAGCCGAGTGAGTTTCGTTGTATAAAAAACAGCAAAACGCGCGCTCGCTGCCCGTGTAGTCCGCCATTTCGATGTACTTTTAGTTTTATTTTTAATTTAACAATTTTCGTTTACAAACGTTTTCAAATACTAAATGTAAACAAACCGTCCTCCGCACCATAGATAAGAGATATACCATTGAGATATACTCTGCGCGCGTCAAATTTGTTGACATGGGTGATTTTTTTTTAAATACGGCTAGCTAATTGTTTCATTAGTAGCCAGTTAGATTTTAACAGTACCTACTCGTGATCACAAGAGTATTTTCTTATTGTGACCACAATATTACGTTAGTTATTCAAATAAATTATAAAACTCTCACGTAAACTAAATTTATGACATGTGAAGACAGTTCATGGGCGGGGCCTTGTTATTATTTATATCGAAGCGCCAGCGCAATTTAATAATGCCCAAAAATATTGAAATTACAGACCGCCTATTTGAATTTGAATTAGACTTCAACTTCAGCTCATATTTTCATGTACAATCATATTTGATACATTGAATAATTTGCCTGCAACATATGACACAATAAGAGAACTGGCATTTGCCATTCACACAATCTTTGACTTTATCTTTTTATGCGAACAAACATTATCTTAAATATGTTAATTAGAAAGATGAACATATAAAATCAATTTTATTGAAAAATATTGTTGTTGCATCACCGGGATTCGAACTTGGATCTCTTTCCTAACCGAGGAAGGCGCATTATACAACTATGCTACAGCGACAATATTTTTAGCGACAAATTTTCGAACCTATATGTTACCTTTTTGATATTAATACATTTAATCGTTCCATTATTTGAAAGAGCCATCTACTTTATTTTTACAGAATCTCAAATACCTTTGAATAATCTGATAGCAGACGCCAGAATTATCAATTCATTTTTATTGAATTTTGGACACATTGATACAACTTCACAAAAGAATTTGTTCTCCTAATAAAAACATTATTTTCCATAAATCAAATTAACCGACGATAATTTACAATCATGCCTATAATTGAACAAGTAGTTACTTACCAGACATAGCATGCAATATCACCATTCTAACTAGTAAACTTTACAAATCCCAAGGAGTGTTTTATTAGTATTTAATTATTTAGATTTTCTTGTTTTATAAGTAGAGCATTGGGCTACTGAATTTAATAACTCCCACATATAGTATTCTTCTAAATAGCCCACGACTGTATTGTGAATTTGAATTTTAAATAAAAATCTTGATTTTACGTTGTTAAAATTTATATAGCTTATGTGAAAATTTATGTTGAAAGTTTTGAGGTTCTGTTTATTTAATATTCGGTTCTTCTAATTAAAAAAGTCTGCCGACTCTTGGACTAGGCTAATAAATTAATAAAGCTCTATATTCTTCTTACTTATCTGTGTGGAGAAATATATCTTGTTGGCATCTAGGTACTATAGATTTTTGGGGTTAGGACGGTGGTTAAATGAAAGAGTGAGTGATTGGCGTGTTGGTGTTTATTGAGTCGGTTAGAACAACGAAGAAAGATGAGAATGAATACATTGAATAGGTGAAGATGCAAAATTCTAAAGTGAAGCGAGTGAGCGGCCTCTCTTGGCGCGCGTGGGCCGGCAAGATCACCGTTATGAAGCGATGAAACCAGAGAGACTGCTGTTGCGAAGCGATGACATCGGAGAGGGATCATTGGTGAGGAATCGGACCAGATTTGTAGCGGCAGCCGGCAGCGATATGTCGTTAGCATCGTGCCGGCTGAGATGGCGGTGAATTTGAAATCTGATGTATTATATTTTAAACATATTTTTCATAACGTTCTCGGATACTTCGCGTGTTATTTCGAATATTGTCCTGTAGCATCGATATTATTGTTGGTTTATTGACGTGAACCTTTTATTTCAAGTGCCTTGACAGAAAATAGTCGGAAGCCGTTAAATCAGGCCGGGATAAATTTCTCACAAAATTTCAAGTGCAGTTCGGGCTGTGTGTGAGGTGGTACCGTCCTGTTGAAACCGCACGTGTTGCAAGCACGATCGACCCAATTCGGCCACCAAGAAATTTTCCAACATGTGTCGAGAGCGATCACCATTAATTGTTACAGCATTGCCATTATTATTTAGATAAAATGTTTTAATATTTTCAACACGTTGTTGAGGCGTTAGATGCTCCATAATAAATTGTAATTGACTACTCTCTATGATTACCAAATACGAACTGACAAATGTCTGCCAAACCAAAATGGCGGCCAAACAAAATAGGCCTGAAACATAATATTCACTCTTGTATCACGCAAACAGAATATTAATACAATTATTTTATAAATATAATAATAGGAAGAAAGTTATGTCAATCTACGTAAAATCAAAATAATTTCTCAAGTTTTAAACTAAACGTTCCCTCCAGAAAACTCAACGATATGCTTATAAGAAAGCTTAGATATTATTTACCATACATTACATATAATTCAGTCGTTACACACATTCACCAAATTATCCCACGTATTGGAACCAAGTACACCAAATAAGATGGCAATTTTATAAGCCCGCTCAAAAATGAATCACTATCGTTGCCCGCGTGATATTACGCGATACAACAAAGTGTATTAATTTTACAAAGTGCCTCTCGGTCAGACGCGCCAGACATTATAGATTCCGTATCAAAAAAGAAGTGACATCATAATATCAAACTATGTATGGGCCAGCGGCAGACTACTAAAGATTGTTCAATCAAATTATATAACATTTGTTACTTTCTCTTATTTGATGAAATTAATAAATAAATTTTAACACAGAATGTGTTCTTTCAGAGACTTCCTGCGTAAAATGTATAAAGAAACAGTGTTAAAAAAAACGTGCGAAACATTTTGTTGACGATTTGCGAGCGGGGAAGTAATACACAAGAACGCTGTTACAGTTTTTATATTTATAGAAACTAACAAGGAAGAAATATTTCCCCAAAACAAAAGAACTCTATCTGAACTTGAATTAAATTTCAGACGATTATACAATTTAACAGGTCGTTATTCAATACGAGTTTCCATTCTTTCAAAGGGTCTTAATCTAACATTTCATGTCTATTTTAAATTGTATCTAAATCTGAATCCTGGACCCCAACCACTATATGACAATATTTTAAGTAAACCTTAACTTGATTTGTTTTTTTTTTTTAACACTGCGGTGGTGGGTCAGATTTGACCCGGCTGTTTGTAAAAATATGAATTATGCTTTAAACATTAGTTTAATGCTGTTTTACTTCTAGCTAATATTTTATTAAATATTTCCAAATAATTTGAGATACAAATAAATGTTATCGGACGAGATTCTATCGATGAGTTATCGATAAAAATGTGAAATAACACTAAAAAATCAGTCGCTTTTACAGGATTGAAACTCACCGCTTACACCGAAGTATATATTGTCCACATTTTGAGCGGGTAGACAAAGGATACCAGGTATGCGTCCATGTATTTGTTTTGACTCATTTTCGTCTGGCGGCCCCTAGAGAATACCAGTGATATAACTATTTGAGGGGCGTTGCGCTTACCTGTAAGTTTTATGACACTACCTGTTCGGGTTCCGACGAGAAGATCACATGGTCAGCGGATGTTTTTGTATTTTGGCTGTGTAGGGCGTCTGTTGATCCGTGAGAATATATACATTATTCATAATATTTTTAAATTTTTATCTTTAATTTTTTAGCAGAGACATTACGGCATATCATGCCATTTCATTAAATAATAATTACAATGAAATATCTATAAAAAATCTCCCACAAAACGGTTAAAAAACTGAAAACTTGAGGTGGGTCTAAAATGACGCAACAACGCCGGACGTGTTTTGTTTTGACCCACCGAGCAGTAAGTATTAAATAGAGATGCGTACACAGAATACACGTCACATAAATGTTATCACTATTTTCAAACTAAGCTAAACGCTTGTGTTATGAAAATAGGACTAACTGGAACGCGGCGCAAACCATCGACTACTAAAATTAGTAATTGTGTCATTGATCGTGTCATTGATCGGTTACGGAGATTTAACTGTCGGAGACTTACTTTGTAATGCACCAGCCATTTCTTGAAGAATTAGGTTAATCAATTATCAATCATCGTTACAATCGAACACCATCACAATCGCGGTTTAAATAACGATATGTTAATTTATTTGACAAGATACTAAACGCGCTATTCACTTGACAACTCTAAAACGTTAGTAGTCTGCCCCAGAAGTATTTCCAAATATGCCTGTTGACCCGCCAGCGAGTGAAGTGAAAAAAATCATTTTCCCTCGGATTTCCGCGCAGAGACGTTGTGTTGCCATAGTCCTGTGCGTTCGTTCTAGAAGGTCTACGTCATCGCCCCGTTCAACCAAGTAAGTACCGCTATTAGTGTTTATTATCGCATTTTCAACGCATTTTGGATTCTTATCGTGGCCATCACGCGTCGGAAGGTTCGAGCGAGAAAAAGGCAGAATTGTTTTTAAAAATGCTCCGAAAAAGATGCCATCTTGCGTCGAAATCGAAATACGAACATTCTAAAATTAATACGGTGAATTTGTGAAAATTTTGAATTGTTTTGATGGTAATCGAAGAGTCGAGTCTCAGCGGTGATGTTCAAATGATTTTTTTTCAAAAATGTGACCCTAGTGCCGGCGTCCCGGCGTGATTTTATTTTTTTAATCCAGAATGCGAACGAAACTTGAGAGTGTTGAAGTGTTTTTGTCTCGGACAGGACTGCAAAGTGTTTTTTTAAATTTTTTATTATATATTTCATGGCAATCTAAAGTGTGCAATTTGGGGTTTACAATTGCAGGGGTCTCGATGTCGCGAAGGTGGTGAGAAAGATTTAAAGTTTCAACAAGGTGACAGTTATCAGATTGTCATTTCGAAATTTCTAGACTGTCTCATATTATTTTTCCATTTATATTACCTTTTCATGCTTACGAATGCATTAGATTAGATACGTAATAATAATCGGTTCCCGAGCGTGTTAAGTTTCTTTTGACCGAAATAAAAAGTGAAAAATATTTTTTAAAAAAAAAGCACGTTTTTTTTTGTTTGTTTTTATTTAAAACCTCGCGAATTACGACAAATGTGACGCACTTACGTGTAAATATTCCTGCAAATAATACGCGAATAGCCGTGTATTGAGCGAGCGCGACAAGACATCGCATCGTTTGTCGCCCTATCTTTTCCGACAACACGAGACGTCATGTATGATATTAGCCGTCCGCGTGCGTCGCCGGCGTTGCGCGCGGGGTGGAGTTGCCTGATTTTATTTATGCTGTACATATTAGTATTATTCGAGATATTTATACTCGGAGCAATAATCGTTTTCCAAAATGGAGTCTGTTTGATCCACAAAATTATTGGTGGCATTTTTTCTATAACATTCACTTGTTTAAACCGTAGCTATACATGTTGTATATTATTACGTATTGTGTTTTTAGTTAGTATTGACATCCTGAAGAAGAAAATTGTATTTTTCGAAAGCGGTAGATATATTTAAACTCAATAAAACAAAATTAACAAATATGACTTTTAACCACAAAGTTAATATTACTAATTTCAAAAGTATTCAATTTATTGTCATCAGAATTCGTTTCTGTTGATCAATCAATACACAATCTATCTTCGTACATTTTTCGATACTTATTCCAGTTTGGCCTATGAATTCGAAAGACATGTCCAAGCCACCTCAATTGAGATCTTTCTGTATGTATTTAGAAGTAGGGGCTCCACGCTATTATAATCGGTGCAATAATGTTACTCCTGCTACTATATTTTGCGAACACAGTTTGATCTTGACACTTAAGTCTATCGGCACACTCACGTACGTGAAACGTCTGCCATTAAACATATTACGTGCAGGGGTGATGTAATATATTACATGTCCGGTTTGTATTGAAATATTCAATATAGGTGAAATATAGGTGTTTCGAATAAGTTATTTTTGATGGCCGAAAGACGCTAAAACTACGTAAGAATAATAATATCGATTTTTATCAGTGGATCCAATCCCGATTTTGGGATTAGATCCCGTAAATAGAATTCAAATACGATTAATATAAAATATTTATATTTAAGTATACACTTAAATATAAATATAAGTATAACAGTTAAAATACGAAACAATTTTTATTTATTAAGAACATGCCTGATTTCGGAAACCCGAAAATTTCGGGATTGTATGTACTAATCCCGAAAATCTTCACAATAAGAATGTGTTTTCCTTAATAATATATGTTGTATCAACGTGTCCAAAATTTAATAAAAATGAATTGATAATTCTGGCGTCTGCAAGTCGGTTTACTCAAAGGTATTTGAGATTCTGTAAAAATAATGTAGATGGCTTTCAAATAATGGGACGACAGGTGTATTCATTTGAAAAAAATGTAACATATAGGTTCGAAAATTTGTCAAGAAAAATACTGGCATTATAGCACAAAGGTAGTGCACTTCCCCGGATTGGAAACGAAGATCCAGGTTCGAATCCCGGTGACGCAAAAACAATATTTTTCGACAAAATTGATTTTATATGTATATATTTATAATTAATACATTAATTTAGTATTTGATTACTTATAGGTAGACCTAATATATTCTGTGCGATACATACGTCAGGAATGGTGGACAATTTTTTAATTGGCGGACAACAAATACGTGAGACCCTCGACGACGTGACAAAGCTCGTGTCAATGGACCGAATATACAGATGGCACAAAAAAAAAAAAATTGGCACCGATTCTCTCTTACGTACTCGCGTCGTAAGCGTGCAAAAGAGATGGCTGCAGTTTATAAAATGAATCATTTTTTACCAAGATTCAATATAATTATGTAAAAAGTGGGCAGTATGTCGATATATATATACACATTTTTAAAAGTAATCTATTATATTACAATTAAACAATTCTTAAGTAAGTATCAAACGTGACTCGTTTTAATATTAAGAAATTAGTGTTATCATACAAAGTAGACGATCCCTTAAATCAATTTTCTAAATTAAAAATTATTACGGCAGCTTCAATTCATTATTTTCTTTAATATTATCGACTTAAAACGCCACTTTGGCGTTCTGCTGACACGTCTGTTTCATAATCGCATATTATTCATGAAACAGACAGCTCGTGTTCAAAATGCAACAGTGTTATATATGTAAACGAAATATTTAATTGCGACATGCGTAAAATGTTTACTTTGTTCAAGAAAACATTGTTTTCCCTTAAAATTAATAATTTTTTTTATTTAATTTATGAAATTTGATACTGATGTTGTGAATGAGTTCAATATTACTTCGTACCGTGGGTAAAATATGCGTGAAAAAATATATTTTCTGCATTTTTAAACGAAAATAATGACAGCGTGGATTCCACGATCGTCATGGCCGGATCTACTACATTTAAAACGATCGTATTTTATAAGACAGAAAATATATTATTTAAAAACTGATATAAAACTTTGTTTTAAATATTTAAATACTCGAAGCATGCGAGTAAATATAATATATTATTTAACCTTTACCATACCATGATATAAAATACCCGAACGCAGCCATGCTGTCAACTTGTGTTACCGTAAATCACAGTTCGAAAAAATGATTTTATAAGCTTAAATGGTGCGAATTTACTTTAAATAGTAAGCATTCAATTTTGAAAAAAATATTAATTACATAATTTAGAACATTAATTAAGTCCTATACAATGTGTCCTTCTTTCTTATCTATCTTCGTTTAATTTGTATGTTTGTTGTTCTTTTCACTGTCTTTCATATCGCAAATTGTATTTTTACCAACGTATTAATTTTACAACGAATTGAACGGAAAAAATAATTGTTTTTGTACGATTCCCTTTTCACAATTGATTTTTCGCTAGTCATTCCTGAGCGCTAATATTTTCTTTAGGATTATCTAAAATATGAATTTTATGTTGCGTGTATTTACACAAATATTACAGGTTTAATTATGATGGTATACCTGTGTCACTGCATGGTCTGGGAAGGGTTAGAAACGTATGTTTTCACTAAAACAAAGTATTTTAAAAACATTAAAAATTAGTAATATGTCCTGCAAATTAAATGGTTTATAATACTATTAATTTAAAATATTTTTCTAATTTGGTTCAATGCAGATTTGTCTCCGTAATCTTGGCTTCAACATTATAAGAAAATATATTTCATTTGTGCAATGATTTACCATATTAACACAATTTTTGTAGCACGCGAAAAATGCATGCGTAAATAATGTTCGCGGTTTTCTTATAATGCTTGTATTGTCTTAATTATGGCAAATAATTTTCAATTTTTAAGTTTTAAATGAGTATAAAGATACTATTTAAGTAATAGTTCTGAAAAAAATTAAATCTAGTGTATATAACTTCTGATATAAATGAGTAATGAAAATCCACATTTTCGTAAAAAATGCGAAATTTTGATTTATTATTGAAGACGCCGCACTAAAGTCTTACACGGCTATATGCTCTGCTCCTGTATATACACAATATTGTTTCCCGATAACCCCTATATAGTAAATATTGCATTAAAAACCTTATTAGTTTACCCCACCCCATCAATTACCAGAGCGTATTACTGCAGACGCTAGCGATGAGCTCAAAATCACGAACCGCGAGTCAATCACTGATATCTTTGAGTCACACTCACTATCGGTGATTGAATATCTGGGAATATCGTGAGTCGTGATTTGATTTTTTATTTTTATTGATTTATGATTCGGCGCATGTGCAAATGAAATGAAAACATTCATGAAGGAATGACGTTATAATTCGTGACAAGCGCCATCTGCTAGATTTTGTCAAAACGTTTTACGCAGTTGACTCGAAAAATAAATAAATAAATTTTTAAGGGTTTTTATTCTTTTTGTGACCATGTTAAATAAGATATATATATTAATTATATATGCTAGAATATGTCTCGAAATTATGTTTATATATTTATTTCGCGTATTAGTAACGAGACTGTGTTCACATTCACAGTTTTAAATCACTGCTATTATCGAATACCAATCACAATCACACCGTGAGTCAGGAGTAGCATTTTTTCTCATCACTAGTAGACGCTGTATGCATTAATCAGCTGTTTCCGACGGCAAACATCGTCTAATTTTAGCTGCTCCTTTTCCGAGTCGCGTTGCTATTCCCGTCCCACTCACGGAGCCAACGGACTGTTTAGCTGGGCGGTAAAAAAAAAAACAAACAAAAAATGCATCATAAACCACGAAAAGTACGACCGATGTGACGCCTGGCGTAGTTTTGCAATCCGTGTACCGCGTGCGTTCATAAATTTAATTGTTTTGAAAGATGTCTTCATATCGACCAGATGTATTAAACATTAAAGAAGCGTGAAACATTCAGACTAGATGCCTACCACAGAAATGTGACATTATTTAATACAGCGTGCACAGGGGTCGGGTTTGAGGGGCCTCGGGCGAACAATCAGTAGTACAAAACTGCAATTTCTATGGATTCCGCTTTATTGGGAATATTATGTATTCCCATCTATTTTCATCTATGACTTTCTGGACGTCTAGCAAGTCTTGGATGTTGTTTCATTATGGCTAATTCAATAACAATACGTAAATATGTATCCGCGAAATCGAAATTTAACATCAGTCATCTCATGTATGACTCATGTTCATATCGCGTCGCACTCTATGGTCAAGTTTCTTATAGGGAAGGACAAAACTTCATTTCGTAATGAACGCTTCACGAAATGCACCATTTAAAATGAGCGCTTCATTCCGAAGTATGTACAGTATATATAGTACGATGAAGTGTAGTTAAGTCGTTATTGAACTATACATCAATGAAGTGTCTGAAGTGCGAAGTATGTAGTCAATGTAGTTCATGAAGTGAGCGGTGAACTCCTTCGTCTCTATACATACACAGTTCACAGTTAAGTTATTTGTTAGTGTGTGTGAATATGGTGTGAAGTATTGAACTATTGAAGCGTCAGCTCGATTTAAAATGTACGAACTACGAAGCGTGAATATTAAGAACATTGAAGTACTTAGTACAGCGTGGACCCGACGCTAGTTTCTTAGCTATGAAGCGGGCGACTAATGTGCTAGGGACTAATTAAAACGCTGAGCGGCATCAATACCCTGTTACGATATGTGTATTATTCACACTGATACAATTGTTCTTTCTAAATGAAAAATAGTATTATATTTAAAATTAGCAATATTAACTTTGTGGTTAAAATTCATATTTTTTATTAAGGAAAACACATTCTTATTGTGAAGTTGTAATTATTCAGAACAGACGCTCTGTGATATTTTAAATACTAAATTAATGTATTAATTTTAAATATATACATACAAAATCAATTCTGTTGAAAAATATTGTTTTTGCGTCACCGGTGTCCAAAATTTAATAAAAATGAATTGAAAATTCTGGCGTCTGCAGTCGGTTTACTCAAAGGTATTTGAGATTCTGTAAAAATAATGTAGATGGCTTTCAAATAATGGAACGACAGGTGTATTCATTTGAAAAATGTAACATTTAGGTTCGAAAATTTGTCAAGAAAAATACTGGCGTTATAACACAAAGGTAGTGCACTTCCCCGGATTGGAAATAGAGATCCAGGTTCGAATCCCGGTGACGCAAAAACAATATTTTTCGACAAAATTGATTTTATATGTGTATATTTATAATTAATACATTAATTTAGTATTTATCATATTTTTTATTTATTATCTTTGTTTTATTAACCACTGAATAGAGTTTAAATCCATCTACCGGTTTCGTTCTTCTTCAGGATGTCATAACTATCTAAAAACATATATTATTATTTCTTTACCAGAATCTATTTAAAAAAAAAATTGAGTTCCTAACTCTAATTGTTACTTAATACAAATTTAGTCGAATAATTTTAGAATGGGACTCGTAGTTCAATTTATATTGGTAAAACGGGTAGAAATTTTAATATAAGAGTAAGGGAGCATTTGAGATGTTCGAACAATAGTGGGTTTTCAGAATTTTCTAATCATTTGATAGAAAATGGTCACGGTTTTGATAAAAAATTAGGATTGTCAATTTTGCATATAAACGGTGTTGGTCACAAATGAAATAATTTGGAATCGTTGAAGATAAATAAAGCGTGGAAAACTAATCTAAATATTATAAACAACCAACTGAATTTAATTAGTAAATTTGTATTAAGTAACGATTTGAGTTAGGTACTAAATTTATTATTTTTTAAATAGATTCTGGTAAAGAAACAATAATATATGTTTTTAGTTAGTATTGACATCCTGAAGAAGAAGGAAACCGGTAGATGAATTAAAACTCAATTCAGTGGTTAATAAAACCAAGATAATAAATAAAAATAGTATAGCAACAGGCCCGTTATTAGCGGCATATTCTTGCGTAGTGCACGCCACTGACGAGACTTATTTACTATAATTGAATGGCCCGTGTAAGACTATCGCTCGTCATTGATAGAAAGTCGCCTTTCTGGTGGCAAGGTCTCTTCAAGGCCGCACCTGATGTCATCGCACGCTTTTGGTCTGTTTATTTACGTATTATAATGCAAGCAATTAACTAATTGACTCGATAACAGCACACTTTGACGCGATAGAATATCGGATGCTTCACGAAGAGCTGTCAATATGTTTGCTTTACCTTACTGTGGATAAATTCTTCTTCTATTCTTCTATCTAACGTGCGGACCAAAGACGCACGGCCGCTAACCAATACATCCCTCACTACACCTATCACCCCATATGAAAATATTTATTATTTAAAATATACAATACCTGAGCCGGGGGTCAGAGGGGCAACCAGGGGTGGGCATAAAAACACTCGCGGGAAACAAGACGGGCACAAAAATAAAATATCTATACTCGAGCACCACTGCCGGCAGATGTTATCCGAAAAACGGCACACTAAGTGCAAAATATTGTAGTATCTACGTGTTTGGGACACTAATTAAATGTGTTAATTAGAAAGATATACATATAAAATCTATTTCATCGAAAAATATTATTGTTGCGCTACCGGGATTCGAACCTGGATCTCTTTCCAATCCGGGAAGTGCACTACCAATTGTGTTATAACGCCAGTACTTTTCATGACAAATTTTCGAACCTATATGTTTCTTTTTCAAATTAATACATCTATCGTTCCATTATTTGAAAGCCATCAACTCTTGTTTTTATAATATTTTTCGATAAAATTGATTTTATGTGTATATCTTTCTAATTAATACATTTAATTAATATTTAAAATATCACCGAGCTGTGTTCTGAATAATTACAACTTTACAATGAGAATGTGTTCTCCTTAATCATATATTTATTTGTGTATAAATATATTAATTATTGAACGAAAATGATGCACTGTGTCTCCCCCCCCCCCCCCTTTCCCTCCCGACCTGGAATCAGTACGATTACAACGTGTACGGAACAGTTAACAATGTTATACGAATTCTCGAGACTTCGAACCTTTACTAAATGGGGAGTTAAAAATATACTGTCCACATCTTTGGAGGTGCCAGCAGAATCCGGATCGTGCTGAGTGCCAAATTCCTTCCTTATCCTGAATTCTTCCGGCATCTATGCTTGTAATCGACATTAAGTTCAAATGCAAGAATATTACACGCAGACATATACGTACACCGGGGGGTCCGACTGGCAGGCCAATCAGACACCCGACTCTCGAAAAGCTTTTAAAATAGGGTGGGGGAGTGCCCCGAAAAATAGTTTACACCCTCTTATCAAAAGAACACATATAAACCATTTTTTACACCCTACAGAGCAACCCTTCAGATCACTTAATTTACCTAAAATTCTATTATTAATAGAATCACCGTTAACTTTGTAGAGTTTCATCATAATGGATGGATATAAATGAAACAATGTTATAGCTCTACTTGAGTTTATTAGCACTATTCATTAGAGAAAGTTTGGAGTATTAAACTTACTTTAATACTTGTGAAAGAACTGAAATGTATGAATGTAGGAGCAAAAATGGGCGATTTGATTGTATGCTGTTTATTGTACGCCGATGATGCAGTACTAATGGCGAATAATGAACAGGAACTACAGATTCTAGGGAGTGCAGTGTACGATGTATGCAAGGAAAGCGACCTCATGATAAGTGATGGTATTCGAGAAGGAGGAAAGCTAATTACTTGGAGGTGATGAATGTTTGGAACAAGTAGATGAGTTTGTGTATTTGGGAAGTATGTTTGATAGAAACGGAAAGGAGGGTGACTGCAGGGAATAAAGTGAACGGCGCTTTGAATGAAATTATATCCAACGGGAATTTGTCAACCGAGGCAAGACTAGCGGCGCACAATGGAATCCTGGTACCGACACTAATGTATAGAAGTGAGGCCTGGAGCTGGCAGAAAAGGAACGAAAGTAAACTGATTGCAGTGGAAATGAGATCACTTAGGTGTATTCATGACAGAGTAAATAATGAAGAAATAAGAAAAGAATGTAAAGCTGATGCTAGTGTAGTGAGTAAGATTAAGAATGGATCACTTAGGTGGTTTGGTCATATGGAAAGGATGAGTGAGGAGAGAATGGTAAGAAAGATATATGACGCAAGTGTTGATGGCACCAGAAATTGAGGACGTCCGCGTAAGACTTGGCACGACCAGGTAAACCAGATAATGGAGGATGGTTCTGTTAGAAGCGTCAATAATCGGCGAGCTTGTATGAGAAGATGATGCGAGAATTGTGTGTAAGGACAGAATAGTGTGGCGCTCTATCCTCTCTGCCTGTAAGTAAGTAAGTTAATACTTCACCTGTCGATGAGAGTTATTCAAGTAGAATAATAAACTTGTTTCATATATATCCGTACATTATCTAAGATTCATCTTAGACTTTACTCTAGATCAGAGATGTTACACGATTAGAACTGTTATATAACACTACTCGTTTGGCCTTCTGGAGCGATGATCGAACCCCCGACTGCTAGAACACTAGGCGAGTATCGCAACCACTAGATCACGAACGCTTTATAATGTGCGTGCGTATTGAAAAGAATACGGTGAAGGTTGCATGTTTGTGCCTGGTGACTTGACCCGATTTCGGCATCTGACCGAACCCATCAACGCCGGGTCCAAAATAATAATGCGATTTTAAATATTTATATATTTAATAAATATATATATATTTTTTATTTATTATCTTTGTTTTATTAACCACTGAATTGAGTTTAAATACATCTACCGGTTATAGGATTTTATACATAAATAACTTTTCGAAACAAATATCTGAACACCTACCACGAGTCATTAGACCGGCATTTTATACAAATAATAGTATAAGAAATTTACTCATCAATTCTAAAGACAGAGATGATAAATTTAACAATTCTGGTGTCTATACACTTAGTGCTGCATTTTATATTGGTAAAACGGGTAGAAATTTTAATATAAGAGTAAGGGAGCATTTGAGATGTTTGAACAATAGTGGGTTTTCAGAATTTTCTAATCATTTGATAGAAAATGGTCACGATTTTGACAAAAAATTGGGATTGTCAATTTAGCATATAAACGGTGTTGGTCACAAATTAAATAATTTGGAATCGTTGGAGATAAATAAAGCATGTAAAAGTAATCAAGAAATTGTAAACAGCCAACTAAATTTAACTACGAGTCACATTCTAAAATTATTCGACTAAATTTGTATTGAGCAGCAATTTGAGTTAGGTACTAAATTTATTTTTTAAATAATTGTAGTTTCTTTAAAAAAAAAATTAAAAATAGATTCTGGTGAAGAAACAACGATATATATTTTTAGTTAGTATTGACATCCTGAAGAAGAACGAAAATTGACGACAAAGAAATGAAGCACGATTGGCTACTTGTAAATTTGAAATTATACGTAACTTCGACCGTGTCTATCTATCTATATACAGGATGGTCCAAAAAAAAAGTGAGAACATCTCTTAACACACGAGTTATTTGATTAATTATAATTCTTATCATAAATCATCAGAACTACACCATACTGCATCATCTGGTGGGTTTAAATCTGGCCTGTTCGGTGGCCACACGCCTGGTGAGATGGTCAAAAAATGTCTGTAAGGACACATGAAAGGAAAGGTATACGCCAATAAGCGACCAACAATTCCGAGCATCGGACAGCATCTGTAGCAAACAGGACAATATTCGAAATGGAATTGCTAAAATAACACGCGAGGTATGCGAGAATGTTGTGTAAAATATGGTTAAAGGAGCACGCATTCGTGCCGCTGCCAGACGCGGCCACTTGGCCGATGTAATATTGCAAACAAAATTGTAATAAACCAAATAATCGATAAATGAAAACAAAATTAAAAAATTGTCTATTATTTCGTAGTTATTTAAAAACAACATCGGCCTGGAACATAATATTCACTACGTGTAAAAAATATTTTATAGCTTGTACCGTCTTGATGTCATTAGTGAAATCGGATTAAATAACGGAATATTGCTGCGCTTAGGCATCTAGTCTGAATGTGTCGTGCTCCCGCAACGATCTTGACTATTTTAGACACCCGGTGTCAAGAGGTTGACGTTATTGTTCGCTTTCGTAATTCGATATGTTTGGGATGACATCATGTAGCGAGGTTATGTAAATTACAATATTACGCGATGCTGTTAGATTGGGCCTCGGTGTTTGTAGATTGTCCCTAGAGGTCGGCTGGTCGCCCGCGCCGATAGCGGGGCGGCACCGGGCCGCGGCCGGGCTCGTGACTGCCCCGGGCTGTACATCGAAGAGCGCCGAATTGCGTAAATATTTTGATAATTAGTTTTAATTATTGGATATTTCTGATCAATACATTTAATTAGTATTTAAAATATAACAGATCTATATTCTGAATAATTACAACTTCACAATAAGAATGTGTTGTACTTAATAATAAAATATGTTATATACTAAATTAATGTATTAATTATAAATATATACATATAAAATCAATTTTGTCGAAAAATATTGTTTTTACGTCACCGGGATTCGAACTTGGATCTCTATTTCCAATCCGGGGAAGTACACCACCAATTGTGTTATAACGCCAGTATTTTTCGTGACAAATTTTCGAACCTAACTCGAACAAAAAATAGGTTCTAAAATAGCTTAAAGCAAAATAGCAAAATAATTAAATATTTATGTTAAAATACAAAACAAATATATTAATTAGAAAGATATACATATAAAATCGATTTTATCGAAAAATATTGTTGTTGCTGCCGGGATTCGAACCTGGATCTCTTTCCAAACCGGGGAAGGTGCATTATCCAATTATTCACAATAAGGATGTGTTCTCCTAATAATAAAGTTGTATCAATGTGTCCAAAATTTAATAAAAATGAATTAATAATTCTGGCGTCTGCTATCAGATTACTCAAATGTATTTGAGATTCCGTAAAAATAAGGTAGATGGCTCTTTCAAATAATGGAACGATTAAATGTATTCATATCGAAAGTGTAACATATAGGTTCGAAAATTTGTCATGAAAAATACTGGCGCTATAACACAATTGGTAGTGTGCTTCCCCGGATTGGAAATAGAGATCCAGGTTCGTATCCCGGTAGCGCAAAATCAATATTTTTTGACAAAATTGATTTTATATGTATATATTTATAATTAATACATTAATTTAATATTTAAAACTAATGTGGTGAATAAGTAAGAACTGATATGATACAACTTTTAAAAATGTTGATTTGATAAATGTGGAGATTGAGGGGCGATAATTGGTGAACGTAAGTCATCCGTAAGCCCATGTAATTACCATATACTTTCATGTATTTTCCTTTAAATATAATAAATAGCTTTGTCTCTATTAGATATCTGATATTTGTAGATAAAAATACTTTTACCGTTGCATCTGATTTATGTTTCCACAAATAATGTGTGTAGAATGCCACTCGTCCTGCAACTAATGTTTCGAACCCCTCCTATATGTACACCTTATTTCCTTATTTTATTAACTTTATATTGCGATTAATTTCAAATACCTTTGATCCGTAAAATCCGCTAGGAGACACTTTTATATGCCGAGACTTCGTCACGTAGTTTCTTACGTCTTCTTTCTCCATATAAAGGAAATAGACGAACGATGTTCCACTATGCGCCATAAATATCGGTGATCATTCACCTTCGCGTGATGTCATCCACTAAACAGGCAGTGACGCGCGCGCGCAGGACCGCATCGGGGATGGGATGTGTTTTAAAAATATAAAATTTAATTTTTTCAAGTCACATGTTGCAATACGGTATTATTGGATGGGGAGGAGCGTATAAAACTTCAATGTCACAATTAGAAATCACTCAAAAAATGATAATAAAAATTATTCTAAAAAAAAGACAAGACTATCCAAGTATACAACTTTTCACAGATTTTTAAGTACCGAAAATAGTAGACATATACAAAAATCATTTAAATTTTAGAAGCGAATTCCGATCTACAAGATATAGAAATCTAACTGATATCCCGAAACTAGAATATACCGCGATATATTTATCAAGGCATCAAATTTGTTAACAATCTCCCCATCACAATTAGAAAAACTACGGACTATCGTAAATTTGTAACTGAAGTAAAAAAATATGTACACAGACTAACTGAAACATTAATTAACTCGAATATACTCCTTCTCTATACACGAGTCTTACTCTCATAGAGAAGAAACAAATGTTAAAATATATATGCACTGATTATTCAAATTGTATTATACTTTTAATATTAATAAAAAATATCTGGGCGGAACTAACGTTATTTTTATAACATTTGACTTTCTTCAGACGCTACACATCTTAACCTTTCCCATACCGCGATATAAAATATCCACATGCAGCCACGCTGTCAACTCGTGTTACCGTAAGAGATTTCTAACATTTTAAATGTGAAGAAAGCTTTTATTACTTTAAATGGCTTTAAAATTATTAATTCTAATAACTTACTCAGAGACTCGGCACTAATGAATCTTCTGATCCTTCCCAGAAGTTACATTTTTTTAGTCAGGGGTCTGAAAACTACGGCCCGCAGTTGATATTGTTTTGAACTTAAATAAATATATCTGTATTTGGGAGTACTTTACCAATGTGAAATGACGTATTCAAAAATAAACTAAAATCTCAATACATATTCAATATTAACAGGTGACCATTTGCAAACAACTTTAATGATAGGAAATATTAACCTCAAAATAATATGATGAAATATTATCTCAGAAAAAAAAACTACAATATTATTCTCATATTTTACTTATACAAAATGGAGTTTAACGATGCGGATTATACGTTTTATAAATAGTGTCGTCTAAATGCCGTCCATTTCTCTCAATACACTCTTAAATTTGCGAACACGCGAGAGCAAAGCGTCGGTTCAATGGCAGCAACTTCACGGCGGATATTTTCTTGTTGGGCCTCAATTGTCGCCTGAAAAAAAGTCGCACGGTGTAGGTTCGGTGACCTAGGTGCCCAGGATACGTCTCCGTACTTGGTGATTAATTTATTGGGAAAAATTCCCCTCAGCTTCTCCATTGAAACTCTAGCTGCGTGTGGAGTGGCCCCGTCTTGCTGAAATTGTGTTCTGCCGTTGAACCCGGGAAACGGCTGCAGTTGCGGTACCAAAAACTCGTCGATCTTTCGGCAATACACGTCAGCAGTGACTGTTGAGAGCTGGTTAAAAAAATAAGGGCCAATTATCCCTTGGGCAGAAATTGCACACAACACTCTCGTTTTTGGACAATGCAAACGTTTTTGATGGCGTTCCCTCGGGTTGTCGCGGCACCAAAATCTCACGTTCTGTTTATTAACATAGCCATCGATATGAAAATGTACTTCGTCAGTAAACAATATGTTTCTGAGCATTCGTGCTGTTCCAGAACGTTCCAGCATCGTTCTCGCTAAGGTTTCACGTAAAGAATAGTCATTTTCGTTGAGAAACTGCACGATTTGCAGTTTGTACGGGTGAAACTGTAGTTTTTTTTCAAAATAACGTGCACTGTTGATTTTTTTATTCCGGTTCATAATTTCCCGTCGAACTTGAGCCACATTGTCCCTTTTGTCTGAACTTTTGAACCCAATACCGGATAAGTTGCGTGCTCGGCCCATCACTCACTCGTCGATTATTAAAGTGAGTACAAAAAGCGCGACGCGCACGAACCAATGAATCGCCGCACTTTAAATATTGCTCAACCGCGAACGCGCGGTGCGCTCCCGACCAGTGACTCATTGCAACAGGCAAATCGGCAAATCACGCGCGTCGAACAATACCCATGATGGTTTACGAGCAATTACAATTTAATCGCGAAATTTTTCTGCCGGACATATTATAAATATCACATAGTAATAAAATAAAAATTTAACCTGATTTAATTTTGTTCCTCTATAAGTAGAATTACCTATGTAATTCTTTGAATTTACTACCTGGCCCGCCGAGCTTGAAAAGATTACGATCTGGCTCTTTCCAAAAAAAGTTAGCTGACCCCTGAACCGTGAGTGATTCTAATTTCTACTATTTTTCCAGGCAGATCTTAAACAATGGGCAAGGATTCAGAGAAGAAGGAAGACTCTGGCTTTGGCTTCAAGGACCGCGCCAAGGCGGAGGAGACCATCGAGCTGCTCAAGTCGCATGACATTTCCTACCAGCGGCTGACCGTTAGGGGACTACTGGGCAGGGCCAAGAGGGTGTTGACTTGTAAGTGAACTGCGTACGTCATCGTCGTGTTGGAGTGTTTGTGTGAAACATTCGCCAGCTTTTTATCACGCCCATTCAAATACATTTTTAGTAAATGATGGGAAAACCATTATTTAGGAACATTAAGGATGATAAGGGTGATCAGTAGTCAATTTTGTAACTATTTACCATCGTCCATGGTAAAAAAAGTCTGCGGGTTGTTGATATGTTAAAGTTACACACATATAATACATTTTTAAAATAATTAGTAGATATATATATATATTTATTTCAACATTTATTTCTTCTCTATGAGATTAAGACTCGTGTATAGAGAAGCAGTATATACGAGTTAATTTATGTTTCAGTTAGTCTGTGTATATATTTTTTTACTTCAGATACAAATTGATAGCCTGTAATTTATCTTGTTAAAAAATATACTTTTGGGGGTTAGGACGGTGGTTAAATGAAATATAAATGATTTGGCGTTTTGAGGTTTATTATGATTGGTTTAGTATGTATGGTGAAAACAAGAAAGACATATAATGAAATGAATGATGTAGAAGGTGCGTGTATATTATGAAATGAAATGAAGTGAAGCGGGTTGGCGGTCTCGCTCGGCCCTCGCGAGCCAGCAAAACCGCCGTTGTGAAACGCTGAAACTGGAGAGACTGCCTAGCGGTGAATTTCGAGCCAGGCTTGTAACAGCAGCCGGCAACGCTGTCGCTAGCGTTGATGCCGACTGAGATGGCGGTGGATTTGAATTCCGGTCGCTACATACTGTATGGAAGTGAGGCCTAGAGCTAGCAGAAAAGGAACGAAAGTAGACTGAATGCAGTGGAAATTACACCCTGTATGTTGTTTCTTTGTTTTCTTAGCCATCAATTGTAATAATATGAGATACATGTAAAATGTAATGCCATCGCACAATTTTTTTTGCTACCAACATTTTAGGCAGTGTAAAAATGAAATTTTAGAGTATGTGAGTATATGTGTGTTGGAAGGATTGGCTAAGTGGAATTGTAAACTGTCCCCAAGTTGGCTTACAATTCGTGTTCGTATATTTCGGTATATATCTTGGTTTACTGGATAGAAAGATGAAAGCAGCATTTAGCATGTGGCGAAATGCTAATACAGAGGTTGAAACGAAACACTGTTGATCTGATCAATCTTTTAACAACATTTGACAAGCGTGCACAAGAACGCGTATGAGAATAAACGATGCAAGAGTGTAAAAACAGTAGTCAGTAATGTTAATACTTATTAAGATTGAAAATTTTGTGAAACTTATTATTTTTGTCATTGATAAATTGAGCTGAAGCCAGGTCTCCGCAGTCCCGAGAACCGCAGCGCTGCCTCCACACAAAACCACCACATCTTAAATACTTACACGTTACACTACATTATTCAATTAATACTTTTTTTTTTTGTGCTTTCTACATTAACCTTAACATACTGCTCTACCGCCTGTTTGATATTATTTTCTTGCTCTGTTTAAAACAATAATTTTCTATTTTATTTGTATAACCCCTGTGTCACTCGTGGATATCATGTAAGTATACCATTAGATGTGTCTAACCGTGTATTAACCACTATAAAAAAATCATGTTTTTTAAATCAACGTGTGAAGATAATTTAATCAGTCATGTGAGAAAAATATTCAATCAGTCGCATGAGAAAAATATTCAATCAGTCATCTGAGAAAAATATTCAATCAGTCGCATGAGAAAAATATTCAATCAGTCGCATGAGAAAAATATTCAATCAGTCGCATGAGAAAAATATTCAATCAGTCATCTGAGAAAAATATTCAATCAGTCGCATGAGAAAAATATTCCATCAGTCGTGTGAGAAAAATATTCAATCAGTCATCTGAGAAAAATATTCAATCAGTCGCATGAGAAAAATATTCAATCAGTCATCTGAGAAAAATATTCAATCAGTCGCATGAGAAAAATATTCCATCAGTCGTGTGAAGAAAATCTACAATTAATCTTGTTTTTTTCTCCGCAGGGATGGACAACGGTACGAGGGTCTTGCGCCTTTTTTCGTAAATACCTAAATAAAATGCCGACTGACGGTCGGTAGAAAAATATTTCTTTCTTGACATGAGCTTATAATTTTGGTCATTTTTGCAGGAGTCAGTCGACTTGACAATCCGAGTAACGATACTCGGCGCCCGAGAGAAACGCAATGATCTCGTACAGTTCCCGGTTCCCGTCAAATCTGCAATCCTTTGACCTTTATTAACGCTGGTATGCATAACCTCGGCTTTTTCGGTCAGCGGGCTTTTTCACAATGGTCGGTGGTGCGTCGCTCTTTACTCAATTATACGTAACTGTCGCAGACTACGAAATATATAGACATGAACTAACGCAAATTCCTCGTTTCTATATTTTCATTTTGGTGTCACTTACGCAATCAAATAATACCGCGATTTAAAAAAAATATATGACTCGATTTGAACGAAAATTTAAACGCTGACAATATAATGTGCATTAATGTTAAAAATACGTCTTGTTTATACAAAGATTTAGTACTTTTTCTGTTGCATAAATGTGTCATAAGCTATCGGATTTATGTTTCCACAAAGAATGTGTGTCGAATGCCTCTCGTCCCGCAACTGATGTTCCAAACCCCTCTCCTATATGTACACTTTATTTGATGTCTATTCATTATGGTAACTGCGGTTTTAAAATTCTACGAGTTTTAAATTCACGTAATGTCTTTTTCTAATGACTCTTCTATTTATAGTAACACTTGAACATCCGTATTATCTGTAGGTGTGTTTATATGTTAACGTGATGCTGATGAGGTTCTAAGGGCACAGTAAAGGGCTATATTTTCATACCGGATTAAGGTTTGGGGGGGGCAGTTAATTTTTAGATGGTTCTCGGGTGTTCTAGAATTCTATAATTTTATACCCGTGCACCACCGCGTATATCGGTTAGTCATTTTAAGGTTTATTTTATTGATAGCAGCAATATTTAAAATTGTCGAAATACCCGTACATTTTGAATATTTTTGTAATATATCACTTTTTGATTAAATGCTGATGTAGAAGGTAAAGTGAATAATGGACCTCTTATAAATAACTTCTAAATGATAATTTCTGAATTTTCTCAATTATTTTGGGTTTCGTGTGCTCGACTTTTAGTAAGTTAATTCAGTAACCTTGACAATGTCACACTTTCTGTCAATATTTTCACATATGCGGCATTTAAGAGCCACAAAGTCGCGAGGTGAGGATGGTCTTAAAGGCCCGGGTTATGCATCCGCGTGTAATTGTAGGGTCATGCGTCCTGGGGTTAAATGACATTCAATTTGCAGTGACCAAAGCGGAGGAAAAGATCAAAAACATCAAAGGAGCGATGGAGATCTTCGAAAAATGGCTGCAAGACTATGAAAAAGAGCACCCGCCCAAGAACAGCGGCAAGAGCAGCTCCGGCAAACCAGAGAAGAAATCGGCTCCCGCGTCCGACGACGATGACAACGAAGAAGAACCCGCCAAAGAGAAAAAAGAAGTCAAGGAGAAGACTAAAGAAGAGGCCCCCACAGATTCCGTCCCCGGCTTGGGATTCAAGGACAAGGAAAAGGCCGAAGAAACAATCAAGCTGTTGGAAGGCAGGGATCCAGACTATCAGAAGTTGGCTGTGAAGGGATTGGTGGGGCGGGCCAAGAGAGTTTTAACATGTGAGTACACACTGTATTTCAAATTATTCATCAACATCAAGACTGCATTCTCGGTGGTGCCTTCACCTGTTTGGCAAAAAATAAAATTTAATTTAATATATCGCACTCCTAGATCAAAACTAAACTAAGGCAACTCAAAAAAATAAGAACTGTATTCGGATACTCTTGTCATATACGCAACTAACATAGCCCCAGTTCTCTAATAATGTCATTTTAGGATACATACATGACCTAAAATATTATCTAGTTTCATAACTTTAGTAACAGAAAATATATTTATTTTTTGTCAAAAATATATAATGTAATAAAAAATAAATAAATGAAAACATACGAATACTCCGAGAATTGTTTACGGCTTCTTCGTTTTGGAAGAAATCAAATTTTACTAATAGGACTACTTTTCTGCTCTCTTGTCCTCCCCGGAATTAATTGTACAAACGGTGTTCTTACATATCAACTTATTTCACTTAAGACATTCTTGTAAAAACTGAGATCATGTTTACATAAATGATTATTAAACACACGTAAACATTACAAACTGTCAGCGTCGCATTATTTTTTGCTTCTTTATTCTGTGGTTGCATTTGACAGTGCGACCGTAGATTAGGATGTACAAGGTGGCCCAAAAAAAGTGTTAATGAGTTATTTTCAAACCATATTGCATAGTCTACTGGGTTTAAATCTGGCTGTTCGGTGGCCAACACGCCTGGCTCGATGAAATTAGCATTCTCAGGATGAACAAAGTTGATTGTATTTCTGGCCGTGTGAGATGGAGCTCCGTCCTACTGTAATGTCTAGCTATACTCCAAATTATTAATTATTAATTAGTAATCAAAGATGGTGACCGGAAATTGTCAAAATAAAACGTAATATAGGTAAGTAAGTAAATTAGTAAACTATTTAAGCTCTTGTTGATACAGTTCAACACATTTTGATGTAATTATATTTCATTTTTCACATTTTACGAAATATCCTCACTTTTTTTGGGCCACCCAGTATAACATACTTCATTGTTCACTCGACAGCGGTTAAAAGAATCCGGAGAAAGGGTTTAAGATTCATTAATTTTTAATTAAATATACGCTCTGAGGATATCAATTATGATTATCTCCTTAGCCGTTCGAAATTGTTAAACTTATCAATGAGACGTACGATGACCAAACTTATATTTCTATACAGCATCATCAATGGTGTGACAGATTGTCAGTATGCTTGACTTTCACACACTGTTGAGATCATCGAGACACAATTCATTGTTTTATTACAGTGGTAATGTCAGAACATGCGTTAGCTAACTCCGCAGTCGCCAGAATGCATTCTTTGTGGAATGAATGTGCGGAGGTAGTCAACATTTTTGCTTTAATTTAATTTAAGTCTTTATAGAACTATATTATTACAATTGTTTGTGTCTCTACTCGATGGTGACGGATCAATTGTTTTACTTCACATTTTATATTTATTAAAAACATGCTGGCATTATGTAATATTTTTTCTTTTTGTGTGTTGCACTTCTGATGAAATTTTTTGTCATTTTATAAATTATGTTAATACCTGAATAGTCTGTGTATTATAATAATTGTCACAAACTTGTACGACTTCAGTTTACACCTCGTATTGTGAAGGTCCAAGAAATACTCTTCGTGACAATTGCACGTTTATTACAGTAAGGTGCCCTTTATAACCTCGTGCGCCGGCGGTGCGGCATTCACACACGCACTCGCACACACGACTGTACAATTCCAAGGACATCACAATGATAAATAAATATGAACATAAAGTAATTTAATGTAATGTTCAACTTTCAGGCACACGAGACAAGGACAAGGTGCAAAATATCAAGGACGCGATGGTCGTGTTTGAAGATTTCCTCGACGATTTCGACAAGACCAACCAGTCCAAGAAAAACATGGCCTACCTGCCTCTCTCCGTCGTGGAGACTTGCCTGGTGCTGGTCAAGAAGCAGGGGCTGCCCGCCGGCAAGCACGACGACTTCTTGGAGGCCTACAAAAAGAACAAGGGAGAGTACAAGAAGCTGAGGACCGTGGAGGACCAGAGCAGCGGCAACACTTGGGACATCACCAGAAATCGGGAACTGAAGGAGATCAAAAATAAGGTACTGATGCTTTTTGATTTCTGTGAGAATATTCTGGAAATAAAATCTAAACAGTGGCATATCAATAAAGATTGTATTTATTTGTCTATTTGTAAGAATTGTTGTAGGTGTGTTCTTTGTTTAATCTATTAGAGTAAAGTGTACAGTCGAGAAGCTTCATGATGGCGCTGTCAATCAGCTGAGCAGAAAATAATTACTTTTTTGCGTGAGTAACTGTCTATCGATTACAAATTATTGAACACTAGTCTCGAACACAAAGGTCTTTATAAAGGTTTTTATATCTGTAATGTTAATATTCATACTATTTTGAAATTAAGCTTGTGATATAAATAAAACAATGTTATAACTCTACTTTAGTTCATGTGAACTACTCGAAATTCAAGAGAAACAGTAACTCTATATATTTCATTGAAGTATTAAAAAACTGTTTCTCTCGAATCCTGAGTAGTGCAAATAAACTCATGTAGAGTTATAACGTTGTTTTATTTATAACCATCCATTAGGATTAACTTGATGGCCTCCTGGAACGAGGCTTGAACCACTGGATTACTAGGCGAGTATCGTAATCACTAGACCACAAGCACGTCGATTATTATTCAATGTATTATTTGCGCGCTGGTGAAGAAAATAAGAAGAACATCTCCCTTATTTAGCAATGTGCACACAATTTGGCATCACAAAAAAAATATAGCGTAGCGTACACAATTTTTATCAAGACTTCTTCTTCGTGTAGCGTCTTCTGTCAAAGGTTGGCAACCATGTTGGTTTATCCTGTCATCACCATTATAAGATCACCATAAGATAATATGAAAAATATTATCTTTTACAACATATTACGCAAGGGAAGATAGGAGGCAGCAGAGATGATTATCTTGGTTGTATCTTGAATGTATGTATAATTTACTATAAATTCTTAAGATCAGTGTACTTTGCACTCTGCTACTCCTTAATTAATTATAGTATTTTAGTATGGGGAGGAGCAGCAAAAACAATATTAGAGTCTGCTAAAAGAGCACAAAAAATAATTCTTAAGGTAGTAAATAATCTTTATATATCCATCAGATCTTATATTTAAAGAGTACAATGCCCTAGATGTAAGACAAATCTATATGTTGAGACTCGTCCAATATTTCCATGCTGACAACAACTCATCCCGAGCAATAAATCATGGACACAACACACAAGACAAACAATGAATCTACACGCCAGTTCCGAGATTAACAATGACATTTTATCAAAGATGTTCTTAGCTCTGAAACCGTACAAATCGTCGAAATTGTTCACTTCCGATAAGATTACACAAATATGGACCCAGTATATGATCCTATCAGGTAGAGATGAATCAGAAGCGTAGCTATCCAACATTCTAACATAATCATTATACTGTGCAATACCTACACTAATAATTCACTAGTTTTTTTTCTCTATTTTTATTTTTATTCCTGTTTCACGAAAAAACTGGCTACTTTAACACAGACGGCAGTCTAGCAAAGTAGCCAGGTCAATGCTGTATATATCAGAGATGGAGTCTACTCCATCCCGCACGATAAACTACGAGTATATACTTAATAGCAATATAATTGTATCTTATATTTATCATGTTATATTATAATATGTTTACATCTGTTACAACGAAAACATGTATGTCAATAAATAAATAAATGTTTAAAATGTGCGTACGCACACCCGCTCATCTTAAAGGGAACATTGCTTATGACATCTGTAAATTCAAAATTTTCAGTTTCTGACAAAAATAACATAAATTCAGTCTTCTTCTACTTAAAGGACTTCTTCATCTACTCCACTCTTGAAACTGTCTTGTAAATGTTTTCCTAGGCAGTCCTATTCTTCATTGTCCTTCTATCACTAGTTATGAACGTGTCGTGCGCCTGAGATATATGTTGGGATAAATTCATCTACATCTATTATTTTTTGCGTTGTAGGTAGGAGACGCCAAACTCTTCGAAGACAACGGCAACCCCACCAAAGATCATTTGAAGATGATCGTGTGGGCCTACAGCCCCGAAGACCACAAACTGAAGAAGCTTAAAATCAAGGACGAAGACAATGACGTCGAAATGAAGGACGTAGAGAAGTCTTCAAACGGCGACAAGAAGAAAGACGACAAAAAAGACCACAAAAGCACATCTAAAGATAGCAAAAGTTCGTCCAAAGACAGCAAGGATTCGTTCAAAGACAGCAGAAGTTCATCAAAAGACAGCAAGAGTTCGTCAGAGAGGAAACGGAAGCACAGCGAAACTGACAGCTCTTCGGATTCAAATTCTGACGACGAGAGTCCCAGCAAACGGAAGAAGTAATCCACTGAATTGTATTTTTTTTAACTGTGCAGTACTACGTATTAGGAATTAAGTTTGTGATTTTTCTGTCCGCTGAGTTGGATTAAATTCACATCTTCATTTGTAACATCGAAAGAAATAATATTTTACTAGATCCGGTTAAGTGACTTGTTTATTTTTGCGTCGATCGCGACGAGTTTTCTTCCCCCCGAATGGACGAATTACAATGTCGCGTCACACTATGATCCCAGTACTGCACGGGTGATATAAACTTAAAAAGATGAAAATCATTGCCACATTTACTTAATTCACTTTTTAAGGCTGAGCCACTAGTTTAAGATTGGGACACATTGATTCCGGCCGAGGTCCGAACCATTCTGGCCTCAACTATTATTATGGTTATAATTATGACATCAATTTAATAAATATTAAGGTATCATCACTGAAGTTAATAAAATAACATTATATATTTTATAACTGTTTAATTCGATTGTTTAAAAGCGTAATATGATTTATAGTTGAAGCATTTATTTTGTAATACGCGTACGTTGTGTACACGGGTAATTTCTGTTGAATTTAGCAGTTCTGACTGCGTATGTCTCATTTTTTTTCAGATTTGATTAAATTTTATTTTGTTATATTTTTTTGTTCTTTTTTTAAAGTGCTTATTAATTTAATAAAGTTGTTAGAAAATATTATAAAAATATTTTATTTATTGCATACTGCAATATGCAATCCTTTTCACTGGTAATATTGTAGTTTGGATGTATTCTATAAACTATAGAACATGAGTGGCCAACCCGCCGAGTATCTACTTGTGGTCCACGGAGCATACATACATAAAACCACTAAAAGAACATTCCAACGCGCGTAGTTCATATCATATCTCATATATGGAAGTATCTCAGTACATTGATTCAACTATCGTGACAATTTCTTCTGTGGTATGTTCGTATTAACAAACAATCAGAATGTTAAGCTGATTCACGCCACTTTTGCGTGGATAGCCGTGGAATAATAAAATAAATTTTGTTGTACGGCCCGGTAGAAAATCTCATTTCTAAAATCTGGCCCGGCTGTTGAAAGGTTGGCCATCATTGCTATAGAACACGAATAAAACTATGACTTAAATAATAAAAATAAACTAAAACTAAATTCATGAATATTGGATATAAAAGAATACCAATCGCACCTGAAATTATCATCGATGGTGAAAATCTGAAGGAAGTGACTGAAATCAAATATTTGGGAGTCATAATAGATTCTTAATTGAACTTATCGCAAAATACAAAACTCAAGATTGCTAAAAAAATGTCACTTCTGGAAGGGATCAGAAGATTTATCAGTACTGAGTCTTGTCAAATAGTACGTTGAGTAAAAGCATAGATGCCGGAAGAAACACGATATTCGGAAGGAGGTTTGCACTCACTACAATCCAGTTATTCAGACACCTACAAGGTGGACTGTATATTTATCACTTTCTTCGTTCAGGGGTCCTAGTCCTGTATTAGACGACGTCTCAATTTTATACTATACTTCGATTCATTAATTACCGTACCGGTTCAAGGTTGCCGTTCGATTGGTGCAGCGGCGTGCCGGGTGAGGAGAGGGAGGGGAGAGAAAGGCGCAGTACATTATTTTCATTCAAGAATAAATATATGTCCCAAACATAATATACAGCTCTGTTATTATTCCATTTTGGTTTTGGCTAACGAAGAAGAAATGCAACAATTGTCAGTGTTGCAAAATAAAGCTACGAGAATAATACTCAGGAAAAATAGATATACTCGAATCTGATCGAAGCAGAAAATATATTTCAATGTGTAGTGACCGGAATTTAAATCCACCGCCATCTCAGTCGGCATCGACGCTAGCGACAGCGCTGCCGGCTGCTGCTACAAGCCTGGCTCGAGAATTCACCGCTAGGCAATCTCTCCAGTTTCACAACGGCGGTCTTGCCGGCTCACGCGCCGAGCAAGACCGCCAATTCGCTTCATTTCATAATCAACACGCACCTTCTACGTCTTCATGCATTCTTTAATTCTATCTGTCTTCATTATTTTCATCATAATGTCACAATAAACCTCAAAACGCCACATTTATTTCATTTAACCACCGTCCTAACCCCCAAAAATGTAATGGTATTTATTTATAAAGTCCTCACTAAGAGTACGAAAAATTTATGCAAATCAACATGAGCACGAGCATCATACAAGAGGAAAAGACAGATTGAGACTGCCATTCAGGAAGAAGGCTAAATCTCAGAAATCAATGTATAGTGCGATGAAATTTTTATTGAAATACCTAAAAACATAAGAAAATTGAGAAACTACATAGATTCAAAATTAAACTAAACAAACATGTGAAAAAGATAAGTTGTAGTAAAAAGAAACAATTATATAAAAATACTTATGTATGCATTATAATCAAATATCTTATCTTCGTGATTAACGCTGCTGAGTCATATATCATTTTCAAAGTTCCATCACTGCAAACTTGAAGAGACACGGCCAATATCATTTTCCTACACAAAATAGCCAACTCTAAAGTAGACTTGTTCTGATATACTCGGACGCATATCCATTTGAGTGCCAGCCAGGTCAACCAGAACTAATCTCACATTTAATCTTCCACATTGCAACACCAATGCCAAACAAAACTCTCCAAGCACCCCTTTTTTTCAATTCACATCTAAATAAACTAGATATTTTCAATACTTCAGTTACCTCAATTAAATCTAAATTCAACGTTTAAACTTTAAAAGCCTTTATTTTTATCACACAGATTTTATTCGCTGTCCCATTTACTTTTTACTTTCGCCTCGAATATTTTCTTACTTTCTTATTTATAACTTTTTTCTGTGTTAAAATTTTTATTCTCAACTTTTTTTTCACATTTTTCTGCTTTATTATAGTCCTCTTTAAATTTTAAATTGTACTCACTGTATAAAGTATATTGTATCTTCTGAGAAAACATGCAATTGGTTTAATTATTGTTTAGCTTTTTTTTTGATTTTCGTATTTATTGATAAAATGTATGTTTTCTAAAATAAAAATAAAATACCAGGCCTTTAAAACAAAAGCAAAACTGTCACGATACAATTGACGAAAATTGAGGTTGTTAACTAAGCAGTTTTATAATTGAGACCAACATTGTATACCAGTTTTGGGCTGATCTGAGTTACGAATGCCACAACATTGTATACTTTATTGGGCATCCATTGGTATATTTAAACAACCACATCAAATAAATACTACTTAACACAGTTTCTAAGTGAGCTTCTCTGCAACAACACTGTATGACATCCAAGATGACCGACGCTCTGATATATAGTATTGTGTGTCTCATAGCAAAGCATTTTACATAATATATTTAAGATTAGTATTAGTGTGTAGCTACAGATTCTTTGGGAATTGGTCATTTATGAAGTTGCACAAGTTGGTCACAATATTGACAAATTGTCAAAGAATCTGCTGCTACACTTATACTGATATTAAATATACAACCAGTGCACACTCCTAGTACTTCCTTATAGATCCGTTGTCATTCTCTTCCTCATATTACATTATCTTTTCCTTCTCCGGTCCTCTCCCACAAAGTCAGCCCGCCTCTTCTTTAGTCTGGCTCTAGGTCATTTCTGTTGGGGTATCAGTCATGATCTTTGATGTCCCATCATCTGGCTTCTTTCAACATGGCGGCCAACTTTTAAAACCCACAAAATCTGGTGGTTAATTTTTTTTGTTCAGAGCCTGCAGAGTTGCTTCAGAACTGGACCAGGGGCGGTCTCCAGACGCAGCTTGTCACACGTGACCATGCAGTTGGCCATAAGTGTGAAGGAGACAATAAAGTGAGTGAAACGATAAAACAGTTAGTGCGCCCGCGTTTAATTAAAGTTAGATATAAGAATTTTCCTTTTTCGTATATTTCTTTTGTTGTATAAATGTGTAAATTTGTATATAGAAATTCGTATTAATTTAATTAATTCTCCCGCAATCTCCTCGTGAACACCACAAATATTGATTGTGCAACGACCAGAACGTTGCGTTTATATCAATTGTATAAGAATTTTACAGTACTCACTTAAAATGTATAATAATAATAATGCTATTTTATGAACATCCTAAAATTATCATTTTATGAACATCAATAATGAAAATAGTTCAATCTACGAACGTTTGTGTACAAAAAATGGCCGAACAGCTGTCAATGGACTGTCATGTAAACAAAGGAGTTCAATGATAGACTCGGTTATAAAAGTTTTACTATATACTTATAAGCGTAGATATTAACAATTTGTACTAAATAACGGCAGCGTTCGGGAATACTATCGTTAATATTAAAATGTCGCGTAACGTTCAACGAGACGCTGCCCGAGTTCACTTCTGGTAGCCTGAAATAAACAAAAATAATAAACATGGATACTGTTTAGGTTTAGGGTGTGGGACCGGCCGATTTCACGCCGAAAGATTAAATTATTTATAAATACATTGAAATAAGTGCTTTAAATTGCTACGTGTCTTATCTCATGGTGATATTTTACGAGTAGAATCGAAGAAATGTGTATATTAGTAGTTTTAAACTATTTATTCTGAATTATTTTGGGGTTAGTATATCGTGAGAATGTCTGCGGTGCCCTTTGACGATTCTCTGAGCGAAACCAGCTCCGTGGCGGACGAGGAGAGGGTCAGGAAACTGTTCCAGGCCTGCGACTACAATGGTGATGGTTACATCGACAGGTACAGCTGAATTTCATTGCCTCTTGGTTTTATGTTTCATTAATTGGAAGAATCGTGAAACTTAGAAAAGATGGAGGAAGAACTAATATGTATAAAAATGAAATGAAATTCAATGTTATTTATTATTAATAGTAATAATAAGTTACTTTGTGGCAACATATTATATTAATAGTAAGAAAACACTGTTTGAATTGTGCAATCTCCGGGTCAACAACAATTAAGGTCGTAAATCGGAATCGCTGCAGGGTAGGGGAGGGAAGTGGGGAAACGTGGTACAGGTGAGATCGGTGAGGGGATAGACCAGTAATCTCGGGACTGCTCGCCTTGCCTTGTATATGACGCCTCCGTAATCCCTGCAGTCGCTGTCGAGATCACACAATAAATGGCACGCGGATAAACCGATCTCCGCTCCCAATTGAAGACGGCGATGTCACAAGTTCACCCACGGCACAAACAAATAATATCACCGTGCACATAAATCACAAACAATACAGTGCTGGTGTACTGGAGCTGAAAGGTCAAGAATCTACTGCAATGTCGAGATCAAACACAATATTGCTCAAGTGACATCTGTTGATGGTCTATCTGGTCACATTTCACACTGAGAGACGAGCATGAGGAAATGTTTGGATGAGAATTTGGATACGGAATGTGTCAATAATATTGATAGCGGCTGATTCGAAAAGATGCTCCAAAAGTGTGTTTACGAATTCGGAACACTGTTTATACCATTGTGTATTGATAAATCAACATGTTTCAGGGCAGGGCCTGGCAACAAGTAATCGGTGACGAAGCTGTCGCCGATTGCTTATCTGCTAGTAATTTTGAATACACTTCGTATCGTGAGTAAAATGAACACTTAACTAACAGTCGATTACTTACATTTTTTGCTACTTTGCAGCTCTGATTTGGAGATGGTGTGCCGGGAGCTAGAGCTGGGGCCGTGTGTCCAGGAGCTGCTCTGCGAGCTGGGAGCCGACCGCACCGGCCGAGTGTCCTACAAGGACTTCCTCAGCAGAAGGAGGGCACTCAGGTGTGTAATCCAGAAGTTTGCTACTACGGATTTTGAAATGCAGCGGAACCTCTATATTTGTGTGATTCGATATTTAATACATTATACATTTTGATAACAAACAAATGTTTCCAAATTCGTTAATATTTTCTATATTTGTCACTTCCTCTGCCTGGCAATGCTGTCTGACTGGGCCAAACGTAGAATATGGTCGAAAAGTGACACCCAAATGTTGCCATAGTCAACCAAAACATAAATGGATTCAATGGTAATGTGATTGACTACTTCATGTAGGTTTTAAAAAACAAGCAACATTTGGCAAGTTCTTTTTTAAATTGAGCGCTACTGAATCATTGGCGAACGAAAACCACCACCAGAATTAGAGTTACCTGATGTTTAAATTGTCACCTTTTAAATATTAGTAACTTTCCTCCTCTTCCGCTTCCACCATCATGTCTCCTCAGTACAATAAAGGTAAAGTTTTGACATAAGATTTATTCTAATAATTATACAAAACACTTTGTTTAAACCACTATTTATTCATTATTTTACATGTTTCGATATCTATGGTATCTTCTTCAGGAAACAATGTGTACTGAAATAAAAAAATACAAGCATAGATAAAAACGAAACTATAAAATTGTGAATAAGTAAGCATTAATGTGAAAACAAATTGAAAAGGTGACTATTTGGTTATTTATAATGTTAAGCTTGCTATTAACACTTTTTCTTATTTCAAAAGTTTCAAATTGATCTAACTGTAAACCCTTAGTATTTGTATGTATAATTTCTAAACCCTTGTTTATATCAAAGGAATGATTTGTTTGCAAAAGATGATTGGAAAATTCTGAATAGTTATCGTTATTTATTTATTCGTTTGTGTGTTATTTTTGGGAGCTGGGAAGGAATTAATAGAATTTCAGTTATTTTTTATGGGAAAAACAGTTTTTATATTAGTCAGGCCCCCAGGAATGTATTAATAACGAATGTAGAGGTTTCACTGTACTGTTTACTTTATTATTAGGTTATTTTTCATCTGTTTTCGTCTACACATTTGTTTGAGGGAGGGTCTGTTTTCTATTGCTGTTTATACTGACTTTGTCTGGGACAACCTACCGGCAATGTTCCCAGTTCTAATTTTGGATCATGGTGTAAGCATAACAAATTTTTTGCACAATTTTAAGACGGCGCCTTCGATAGCAATTCAAATTTTCGCGTTTTTTACGAAAATGTGAGTTTTTATTATTCATTTATATCAGAAGTTATACACTAGAATCAACTTTTTTAAAAACTATTACTTAGATAGGACGTTTATACTCATTTAAAACTAATAAACTGAACGTTTTTTGCCATAATTAAGACAATGCAAGCATTATAATAAAGACCGCGACCATTAGATGCATTTTCTTAGTGCTACGAAATTGTGTTAATAGGGTAAATTATTGCATAAACGAATATATATTTTTTTATAATGTTGAAGCCAAGATTACGGAGACAAATCTGCATTGAACCAAATTAGCAAAATGTTAAAAATTAATAGTGTTATAAACCATTATATTTGCAGGAAATATTACTAATTTTCAAAATTTTAAAAATACTTTGTTGTAGTGAAAACATACATTTTTAAATAATATATTATATTTACTCACATGCTTTGAGGCTTCAGCTACTATTTAAAACTAAGTTTTATGTCAAAAACACAATAATCAGTTTTTAAATAATATATTTTCAGTCTTATAAAAGATGATAATTTTAATTGTCCAACGAACTTTAATACGCCGCTCGATCCGGCTGTGGCGGTTGTTGAATTTACGCTGTCATAATTTTCTTTAAAAAATGTCGAAAATATATGTTTTCACGCATGTTTTATCCACAATATGAATTAATATAGAACTTGTTCACAACATTAGTAGCAAATTTCATAAATTTGATGGTTTTTTTTAATGATTAAGGGAAAATAACTTTTTCATGAACAAAGTAAACTTTTTATATATGTCGCAATTAAATATTTTGTTTATATATAACACTGTTGCATTTTAAACACAAGCTGTCTGTTTCATAAATAATATGTAATTATGAAACAGACATCCTGATCCATGATTACTGACTTTTTCATTCCCCAATTGAATGGCATCAGTTTGGAAGAGCTGCGGTTTCAGCACGACGGCACAACATGCCACACAGCGCGCACCACATTCAATTTGTTGAAGGTAACATTCGGTGAGCGCATAATATCGCGTAATATAAAATCAATTTAAGATAGCTCCGGGTGTACATATGTATAATTTTATTAATATGTTGTTTTTCTCACTAGTTAAGGTTCACTACGTGGTGCATTGTTACACATATTAAGTTGATTTTTCTCACGATGGGAAAACCAACTAGTCAGGTATTAAACAGTATGTTGTGTAATATTTATATGAAAAATGGATGCAAATCAACATGAGCACGAGCATCGTACAAGGGGGAGGGATAGACTGAGACTGCCATTCAGGAAGAAGGACAAATCTCAGAAATCCATGATGTTATAGTACGATGAAATCTTTTAATGAAATGCCAGAAAACATAAGAAGGGAGGAGAAATTGAACAGATTTAAAGTGAAACTGATCAAATATCTAAAATATAATTTTTAGTAAAAGATAAGACTTTAATCTTGTATATATTAGAGCATATATGGAGTGCTTACGTATGTTAGGAATGAATTAAATAAATAAAAAATACAGTGCCCTCCCAAAGGTGTCCACAATTAGCTTCCTAAAATTACGGTACACCCATTTAAAGTGAACACGAATTTCATAACTAAGCCGATGTTTTCTCGCAGGTGCGAAATTGACGCGCTGAAAGAATCGGACGCGGCTCACAGCGGAGACTGCTCTTCGCAGGACGTACCGGCCACCAGCAACAGTGCCAACAGCTTCAGTGAGTAATGTGATTTTATTGCAGTCAAGACTGAGTTGACATTACAGAGCTCATATTTCAGGTATTCCTCCCTAACATATTTATGTATAGAATAAAACAAATACAAGTATTTACCATACGCAACAATAAAAATTGTTTTCTCGAAGAACCTGATGTGAATTTGTCAATACGTGTATGTGTATGTGCGGATACTTATCTATGGACACTTATTAATTTTTTTTATTTTTAGGGCTTCTTAATTGTCCTTAATTGAGTAAATAATGGTATGCCAATTCATAATAATCAAATAAATTTATCTGTTAGCCCCATATTAGATATGTTTCCTTTAAAATCAATTTAATTTCTATCAACACTGTATTTTCCTCTCCCTTAATGTAACGTCTATTTGTATATATGTTCTGTCTCTCTCTTTCACATGTAATTTTATATTCTATCTCCCTTTTTGTTCACATATAAGTTCACTCTTTTGTATTTATGATTAGTTTTAAATACGTCCTGATGAAGCTTGAGATAAGCGAAACAGGTTGACGTATAATAAATTTTGTGGTCTCGTGTATAATTCGTGTTCGTTTTGTGTATAATTTTATTTATTATTATTTGTCAAACCACAAAGTGATTGCTTTCTACGAAAATATGGTATATTAAACAATCGCGTCAAATAAATACTATTAAACACAATTTCCAAGTCAGCAGCAATAACAGTGTATGAAAACTAAGATGGCCGACGCTCTGTCTATCTATCAACATTTGTAAAAATTGATATAAGCGTCGTCTCTGAAGGACATTCTTCAGTGAAGTGAGCAACCGAGGAGTTGTATTCTGTCATCGGGCTTATAATTCAATCTGATCTAATCTTGACCTCGATTTCAGACAAGCAGGAACTGTGGGAGTGGGATTCGGGCGCGAGGGACCTGAGCCCCGAACCTTCCGGCAAGCCGTCTCCGCCCGCCGCCCCGGACGCGATGGCCGAACTCGCCAGCACAGTGAGTTGTAATTTCTCAATTAAATTTTTAAGTCTCAAGATAATGATTGATGCGAAAAATGTTAGTATTGTATTTCGTGAGAGTGCCTCGATAGTTCAGCTTGAACGAGTCGATAATTAATCAAAAATAACAGTTTAATCAACGCACACTAGGACAAGTTGTGTGATCTTATGCTGAAACAGGTTGTTGAATCGTTGGTTAAAAAATGTTTACTTATCGAAAGTGCATTCAATAGTAAACCTATTTTACTCTCCGTATGGATGAGAGAACAGATAAAGAGTAGTTGATATAATTGAATGGAAATGGGAAAGCAACATCGCTCGGAGGACGGGGAATCAAGAGGCCGACAGGATTTAAGAAAAGATTAAATTCTGCGGAAACGTGTGGCAGTGAGATACACGGGGAGGCCTTCATCCAGTAGTGTGTAGAAAACGGATGATAATGACGATTTAATGAATATATTTTTCAATATTGGTATTGGCCAGTATCGGTGCACTCACCCAAACATATTGACTCATACCTATATTAATTATTGCTACAAAAATTAAGTCCATTTTAAAATAGTTCTTCATATACACCTTTTATATAGTAATAAATGTAATTCTATCTACTTGTAATTCTAATTAATTAAACTATGCCCGTCTCGACACAGAACTTCTCTAGTGAGACGGGCACAGTCCGAACAGATTTTTACATTGTATTATATAGTTACTAATAAATAATAATATGTAATAATAAATATGAATTAAATGTATTAATTAGAAAGATATACATATAAAATCAATTTTATTGAAAAATATTATTGTTGCGCCACCGGCATTCGAAACTGGATCTCTTTCCAAACCGGGGAAGGTGCATTATCCAACTATGTTACAGCGACAATATTTTTAGTGACTAATTTTCGAACCTATATATTACCTTTTTTGATATTAATTCATTTAATCGTTCCATTATTTGAAAGAGCCATCTACCTTATTTGTACAGAATCTAAAATACCTTTGAGTAATCTGATAGCAGACGCCAGAATTATCAATTCATTTTTATTAAATTTTGGACACACTGATACAACTTTACAATATTTTTATATGTATATGTTCTGAATAATTACAACTTCACAATGAGAATGTGTTCTCCTTAATAATATATTTTTCGAACCATAAAATCATATTTTATGACACACGCGTCTGAGTCATATAGCACGTTTTTTTTTTTCTCTCGTTTTGTTTTTATGTCATCATAATTGAAAAAAATAGTTTTAATATCGCAATAGAAATGCGATTTACCGAATCATTGATTAAATCCCTACAGAAATTGTTAATTTTCTCACGTAAATGCGAGCCGAACAGCAATTTTCACATAACCGATAAAATTTTAAGTCACGTCGCGATACAGTTTTACCGCCTTTTCATTAATTTCGATTCGGGCGTTTCCGCCGCCCTTCGGCTGTCTCCGCCCGCCCGCCCGATTCGGTAATCGCGCTGACCTTCGGCCTACTGACGGGAAATGGGAAAATTCCAGATGTCGTCAACACGCAGCGTTGGAGCGGATATTTCAACGTGGAATTAGTTTAACGGCTCGTGTCCTGTGGAAATGTGCTGAACGCGCGCATTATATTTGTTGTCACATGAGGTGGCTTCGTAAAAAGCAAATACTATATTGTCTCCAGACATTTTTAACACGAATATTATGTTCCAGGCCGATGTTGTTTTTGAATAACTATGAAATGAAACGCATTTTTTTAATTTGATTTTTATTTATCGACTATTTGGTTTATTACAATTGTGGTCGCCTCCGGCATCGGCACAAATGCGTGCACTTTTAACCATATTTTTCGTAATATTCTCGCACACTTGACATTTCAAGCATAGCTTGAGCTGTGAACCGTCCTATTGAAACCGCACGTGTTGCAAGCCCAAACGACCCAATTCGGTCACCAAGAAGTTTTCCAACGTGTGACGATAGCGATCACCATTAAAGGTTACCTCATTGCTATGTTTTAATGACTTCAACACATTGCTGAGATGCTCCATAATAAATTGTAATCGACTACTCTGTACGACTACCAAATACGAACGGACAAATGTCTGTCAAACCAAAATGGCGGCCAAACAGAATCGGCCTGGAACATAATATTCACCCTGTATGTGGAGAATACATCATGAGAAATACGCTCGAAAACTGGAATGATGGAGTAAAAATTGGAGGCACAAAGATTTTCGATCTCGGGTACGCGGACGATACAACTTTGATCGCCTTATCAGAAGAAGTAATAGCTACACTATGTCGCATTGAAGAAGAAAGTAGAAAAAAACAAAACTAATGAACAGATGCCTTTCCAGATCTTGAAATTGTCGAAGATTTCTATTAAACGACGGATAGGTATGGCGAACAGTTCTATTTCCAGACTTGACGAAATATGAAAAGATCGCGGTGTCTCTAAAACAACGAAGGACAGGCTTGTACAGACTCTGGTGCGTTCTATATTTTTATATGGTGTGGAATCATGGAGTTTGAAAGCAAGAAAGAGAAGATGGATTGATTGACGGATGGACGTGGTACTGAAGACACATGTTTCGCGTACCATGGACGTCGAGACGCGCGAATGTCTCCATTCTGCAGGAATTCAACAACAAGGATAGATTTTCAACCATTTGTCTGAGACGAAGCATCTTGCGAGAAGGGAAGGTGACTTGGAGAAGCTTGCTGTGGTGGGCCACGTCAAAGAACGAAGAGGAAGAAAAATGGAAGAGCATAGTCGAGTTAAGATCCTCGGTCATGAGGAAACGACGTGGATGATTTGTTGTCACATTAGAATCATCGTAGAACATTATGCCTGATATCGTGAATGGTGGGATAAGATCCCGTGGATGGTGGGATAAGATTATAATATTGATCAGTTGATACAACCCGAATTAGGTTAAATAAAGGCAGATGAATCAGGCCTACCTTGCTCTAAAATCTTGAGTTGGACGTCGTTTTCACCTCCAGTTGACTGGCACGTTTGTTGTGCTGAACCGAGAGTTCACTGCACTTCCGGAACTGTTGAGAACACAGATTCTTCTCAGTCTGAGCGTTACGCATGGCGCTGCTGTCGGACGGCAGAAAAAAGGCACAAGATCTTGACAATTCGGTATGTCATTGGTTGACCGAGCGGGACAGGTATATTAAGGTTCATTGAAAGGACAAATGCACAGGGAGTGGGTACTCAACTCAAGATGACTTGTTTTTACGCATAATTACAATTTTTATGAAATGCTTATATCTCTCACATAGTTGAGATTAGGCGCATATTGCTTGAAAATTTTCGACTCGTAATTTAATAAAATATTGTGGACTAGGGTCCGTTACACTCTGTATATTTTAAATAAATTCTGCCCTGGAGGTGATGTTTTGCTGAGATGTGATATTTTTGAATCGCGGAGTGTATTGAGAAATACATATTATACATTTTAAATGTATTTAGTACCTCCAAAATCGACTCCTTTTCTCTTCTCTGAGACAAGTTAACTGAATGCAAGTGGAATATATGACTTCTTCTTAAAATGAATTTTAATTTACCAATTTAATATTAGCCCAAGAACTTTTAAAGGTCCAAACGTAAGATTAAAACTGCTACAACAGTATATTGAATTACCTAGTTGCATCTTGTTTTACTCATTATATATCTTTTTTATATGCTATCTAATTGTATCTTGACTACACTTTATATATATATATATATTTTATACATCGAACATTGTATTTATTTTAAGTTTTACATTGTAATTATATGTTATCTTTTCTTCAATATTTGCAAAATTACTTTATGGCATCATTTTATATTAATAATTAGACAAAATGCTTTGTTTAAACCACTATTTATTAACCATTCTATATGTTTCGATACCTATGGTATCTTCGTCAGGAAACGATGTATACTGTAATTAAATAATACAACCATAGATAAAAACAAAACTATAAAGTGGTGAATAAGTAAGAACTAACATGAAAAAAAATTTTAAAGGTGACTATTTGCTTTGCTATTAACACTTTTTTTATTTATAAAATTTCAAATTTATCTAACTATGTATAATTTCTGAACCCTTGTTAATATCAAAAGAATGGTTTGTTCCCAAAAGATGATTGGAAAATTCTGAATAGTTATTATTATTTAGATATCTCAAGTGCTCCTCAATTCTACTTCTCAATTCATCCTTGTTATTTAATATATAATTCTTTAATTTGTTATTAGTGTTTCGCGAAGAAGATACCATAGATATCGAAACATATAGAATAATCGATAAATAGTGGTTTAAACAAAGTATTTTGTCTAATTATTAATATTTAATTTCGTTCGGAACCCCTGCATAATCACAAGTCACGTTCGTGCATTTCCGTCAATTTTCGTTCGATTCCGTTTTCCCCCGATGCCGCAGTAGCGCTCGCGTCGCGCTGCGGGCCTTCGCGGCCAACTTCACGGCCGTGCTCTGCAGTCATTTTTCGCGTGAGTCGTGTGTGTCAATATGTTTGTGGAGCGTCCATTCGCCTTTCAAAATAAATAATACTCTTGTAATGTAACTGTGACGGGACTTGTCGCGTCGCTGTACGGGTCGTCGCCTACGGCTGCGCTTCGAAGTCTTATTTAAAAACATGGTGTCGTGTCTCTCGCGGGTGTTGTGGTTCCGCATCTGTGTGTACATGTGTTATTAACGTATGAAAATTACGTTTGTTCTCGTATATTGTGGAATATTCTATCGTGCTCTTGTGTTGTCCTGTCATTTTCTCCCGCGGCCGACGGTCGTTTCCGTGGTTTGACAGTTTGCCGTGCCACAAGGCGACGTGTTCAGTGATGAATCTTCGCGAGACGTCAAATCTTTCGTAACAGTATCGAATGTGGAGCATTTTCGCAGCTCGCTTGACAACAGTTTGTTGATAGTTGTTTCGCCCATTTTTTTAATTTTTTTTTTTTTGGTAAATTGTTGAATCAATCGCGCTAGGCGCATATTCGCACATAAGGCATTTTTAATATTGGGTCACATCGATTCGAAAGCTATATTTAGCAAACCGTATTGGATTTGTGGAATGGAGAATGGTTTGTGTTTTGAAATGTAGGTTTTCTCCTGCGCGCGGGGGAGATGGTGATTATTTTCGTCGCGTTTGTTGTAAAAGCGGAGAAATATTTTTGATTCTGATGTGGGAGAGGCGTGTTTGTGTATATTACGTTATCTGTGTTTATAGTTATATACAGGTAGTTCAAAAATAATGTTTCCGATACTGCGTGCGATGCGCAATCGCTTTGAAAATATGCGTCCAATTTATTTAACAGACTGATGGAATGTAAAATGATAATATTGAGAAGAGAAAGGTTTAGAAGTGGAGTCTTTTTTGATCGTATCACGATAACGACGTTCTTCAAAGTCACGACTCGAAAGCCGCGAATGAATGAAAGACGTGAAATATTGGAAAGTAAAGTGTTAGCGATAGTAAAATCTACCATTTTGCAAAATATTGCATTATCGTGATGTCAATTTCTTTAAAATATACGAATCATGCACGTGTATGTATATCATATTTTTATTCTGAATGTATATATTTTAAATATAGCTAACAACAGGTCGCATTTCTGTTTGTCAGAAAATTGATAATTGAAAAATGCTATACTGTAAATAGGTAATTATATAAAGTCATGACATTATTTCTAGTGATGCCAAAAAAACGCTACTTTTGATTCACTGGTGTGATCGTGATTGATATTCGATGATATCGGTGATTTAAAACAGTGACTGATCACGGTTTCATTTCATAAAAAAAAAAAAACAATTTTTAGCGTATTTTCTTATATTATTCAATTTTCATTTGCATAAAAAATATATTCTAGCATATACATATATCTAATTTACAATAACATCATCACAAATATAATGAAAAACCTTTTAAAAAAATGTGTTCATTTTTCGGGTTAATTTCTCAGCATTTCTGAGTCGAATGCGTAAAACTTTTCGGCAGAATCTACTAGATGGCGCTTATCACGAATTATAACGTCATTTATTTATGAATATTTTCATCTCGTACGCACAAGCGCCGAATCACGGTCCACAATCACGATATTCCCAGATATTCAATCACTGATAGTGTGTGCGACTCGAAGATATCAGTGATTGAGTCACTGTTCGTGATTTTAAGCGCATCAATAATTACTTCACAGAAATCGTCATGGGTATTTGACTTTCGTGCCCGTCCCAGGACGGGTTTCAAACATCAGTCAACATATAAAATAATACTTTGGACAATTTTTAGAGGGTAGAAATTTTAATATAAGAGTAAGAGAGCATTTGAGATGTTTGAACAATAGTGGGTTTTCAGAATTTGCTAATCATTTGATAGAAAATGGTCATGGTTTAGATAAAAAATTGGGATTGTCAACTTTGCATATAAACGGTGTTGGTCACAAATGAAATAATTTGGAATCGTTGGAGATAAATAAAGCGTGGAAAACTAATCTAAATATTATAAACAACCAACTGAATTGAACTACGAGTCCCATTCCAAAATTATTCCACTAAATTTGTATTAAGTAACAATTTGAATTAGGTACTAAATTTATTATTTTTAAATAGATTCTGGTAAAGAAACAATAATAAATGTTTTTAGTTAGTATTGACATCCTGAAGAAGAAGGAAACCGGTTGATGGATTTAAACTCTATTCAGTGGTTAATAAAACAAAGTTAACAAATAAAAATATATAAAATAGTCTCATTATTTTTTTAAAATAATCACTCAATTAAAATAATCGTTCGACAGTCGACGAGGATGCATAAAAGTGCGGCGCTCTATCCTCCATGTCAAAATTGTACGTTATTTTCTCATTTTTTCGTTTCATATGACAGAATTGCTTGGGCAATTTTTTTTTAATCTTCACTATGCTTCGATCTCACTATGAAAATAGGACTAACTTGAACGATGCTCGAACCCACCCCCCCCGACCGCTAGATCACCGTGCGAGTGTCGCGACCACTAGATTTATTAATTATTTTCTGATACACTAATGTGTACATGTTAGAGATGCTCACGGACCCCTAAAACTAGACAAATGTGAAACAATTATTAGCAATATTAAAATATAATTATATAAATTATATTACGGAATCTCAAATACCTTTGAGTAATCTGATAGCAGACGCCAGAATTATCCATTGATTTTTTTTAAATTTTGAACACATTGATACAATTAAAAATATCCTAGTTGGAGAATGCACCTTCCTCGGTTTGGAAAGAGATCCAGATTCGATCGAATTATCTCTTTCAAATTAATATATTTAAAATTATTATTATTATTTTAAATAATGGAATTATTCGCACATCGCTTGTTGAGAAAGTTTCTATAGAAAAATTATGGGGTACCATACCGACTGCTAAGTAGATGCACTCCAACCGCCGTGTAACATTTTTGGGGTAAGCGTATCTGATCTTGTAGATCGCAATCTGCGAAAATAATCACAATATTAATATATACGTCGTAAACTATAATTCAAAATAATAAGGTAATCACCTAATATCAGACTCCTGGTGTAAAAGATTATCGAGATATAGGAAATATTGCCAAGTCGTACACGACTCGCAAGATGACATCAAATAACTGTAATAACAAGCAAACTTATGTTTGGATTGTCTATTCTAATATTGATTTATAACGTTTCTTAACAATGTGCGTCACTGGAATCAAATTTCAAACATAATTGGGAGACTTAGATGCGTTTACCTCATAGACGCATTTACCCCATAGATGCATTTACCCCGTAGATGCATTTACCCCGTAGATGCATTTACCCCGTAGATGCATTTACCCCGTAGATGCATTTACCCCGTAGATGCATTTACCCCGTAGATGCATTTACCCTGACTCACCTTGATGAAATGACGTCACGTTTCTATAAATCACAGTCAGAATGATGGTTCGCTTCATCGTTTGTGGAGAAATTTTTTTTCCGAGAAGGGGTTATTTGATCGTTAGTAAAAAAAAATATCTACTTCTTTATAGTACATCCCGTGGTAAACTCATTTTACTCTGCGATATCCGATAGTAAAAAACGAGAATCGACAGTTAAATATGGCTATTTTAGTGATGGAAGTTCGTCCGATGATGATCTCGTCGTGACAGATATCGAACGCCTAGGCAACTCCATCTATCTGCTTTGACAGTAGTAAAGTCACTGCTGATCACACAATAGGGCGCTCTACGTGTGAAAGTTTATAAATTCAATATATTATCCGCACTAACGCATCTAGAATAGATTTTATTCTATCCGTTTGAAACATTGGCCGCCGGCATAAATGCTATTGCAGTAGTGTCCACACGGTGACACCGCAAATATAATTGCGTTAACGTACGCATCCGTTGATGGTGTAATCCGCTAGATGGCACGGTACAGATTAGCAAAAAATAATAATAATAAATATTTAATATTCATTTACAATCTTTCCGCATTGTGCAATAGATGTCACTATTGCACAATATGATCGAGGTCTCAGGCAGGTGTCGCTGTTCCAAGCAGACATATTAATTGATTAATATAAAAAAAAAAAACATTATTTATTGATACGCCAACATGTTTCAATGTCTATGGTAGTGAAATTGCAGTTTTTCAGAACATAGTTCTGTGATATTTTAGCACACACGCTCTGCGGTGGTGGGTCAGATCTGATCCGGGTGTTTGTAAAAATATGAATTACGCTTCAAATATTCGTTTAATGCTGTTTTACTTCTAGCTAATCTTTTATTAAATATTTCCAAATAATTTGAGATACAAATAAATGTTGAATGTGTGAAGAAACGCTCAAAAATCAATCGCCTAAATATATATTGTCCACATTTTAAGCGGGTAGACAAAGGATGCCAGGTTTGCGTCCATGCATTTGTTTTAACTCATTTTCGTCTGGCGGCCCCTAGAGAATACCAGTGATATAACTATTTGAGGGGCGTTGCGCACACCTGTAAGTTTTATGACACTACCTGTTCGGGTTCCGACGAGAAGATCACATGCTCAGTGGATGTTTTTGTATTTTGGCTGTGCAGGGCGTCTGTTGATGCGTGAGAATACGTACGTTATTCGTAATATTTTTTAATTGTTTAGCAGAAACATTACGGCACATCGTGCCATTTTATTAAATTATATATAAAATGAAATATCTATAAAAAATCTCCCACAAAACGGTTGAAAAATTGAGGTGAGTCTAAAATGACTCGCTGGGCAGTAAATGTTAATACAAATCAGTACTAATTTTAATGTATTAATTATAAATATATACATATAAAATCAATTTTGTCAAAAAATATTGTTTTTGCGCTACTGGGTTTCGAACCTGGCTAATTCTGGCGTCTGTAGTCGGTTTCCGTAAAAACAATGCAGATGGCTTTCAAATAATGGAACGACAGATGTATTCATTTGAAAAAGTGTAACATACAGGTTCGAAAATTTGTCATGAAAAATACTGGCGCTATAACACAATTGGTAGTGTACTTCCCCGGATTGGAAATAGAGATCCAGGTTCGAATCCCGGTAGCGCGAAAACAATATTTTTAGACAAAATTGATTTTATATGTATATATTTATAATTAATACATTAATTTAGTATTTAAAATATCACAGACCGTCTGTTCTGAATAATTACAACTTCACAATAAGAATGTGTTCTCCTTAGTAATATATAAGTACAGATGTATTTGAAAATTTGTCGTTAGCTTACAATGTTGACGTGTTGTAATGGGTTAGAGCACTTCCCCGGATAGTGAAGGTAGGAACCAGGAGGTTCGAGTCTGGGTGGCAACAACAATTGATTTAATCTGTATATCTTTCTTATTGATATATTTAATTTGTATTGATTTTCCTTCTTGTCGCTGTAAACAAGCCCAGGTAGTTAATTTACCATCACGACGTAGGCCAGAGAGGATGCCCTGGCACATAACAATTGATATCATTGTCAACGTTGCCGTTCCCAGTGAACGCACTTAACAAATATACAAACTCGCACGCCTGTTTTAGCCATACATTATTTACTGTTTAACCACACTCGGGGTCGGTTGTTTGATCAGTAAAATGAAGGAATCCCTAAAGGGTTCCCCACCCTATCCCGCGATCTTCTTGAGAGTTGTTTACTCTCGCTTTGATTCCACTCGACAAAGTTTTTAAAGGTTTTTAGAATGTATTTTTAAATTGTGTTAGTTATGTATTATTTTATTAGGACACATTCTTATTGTGAAGTTGTAATTATTCAGAACAGATGCTCTGTCATATTTTAAATACTAATTAAATGTATTCGTTAGAAAGATATAGATCCAGGTTCGAATTCCAGTGGCGCAACAATAATATTTTTTATAAAAAGCAATCACAAATTTTATTGAAGGCTAACCGGTTTCGCTTAGCACAAGCTTCGTCAGGGCGTATTTAAAGTTAACGATAAATATAAAAATAGTGCACTATTAACATGTTAATACTATCATAGGTCGGCTCCGGTGTCATCGTATCAGAGCTACACCTGTACAATTTGACGTGAGACTCGTTATCACATTCAATTCAGAGTGAGGTGAGGTTAGACGTCACATTTACGCGTTGAAGTCGCAGAACTCGGTCACAGTCCGAGCCAGCGGAATGCTTCTCTAGGCCTCCCTAGATACACCTCTTTTCAGTAACCCCCAACGGAATACCCACACCTTAATAAATCCCGGAAAAGTCCGAGTTTCTTCTAATCCCGATCACACAGTCCCGGAGGATGTTTTCCAGTCCGCCGTTTGATCAGTAGTAAAATTTTATTGCAGTAAATTTAAATAATACTAAAAATTGTACCAAAAATGATGATATATACAATTTTACGTTTTGTCATTGGCTTTTATTCACCCCTGCATTCGAAATCTGTCACTTTGATGGCGAAATCATCGGTAATGTAAATTCAACTGTGAGATCATTGTCGCACGAATTTTCATCACTAAAATAGCGGGATATTTAATGATTCACTGTTGTATATTTTTAATTTTTATTTAATTTAAAATATAACAGTACATTTTTAATTGATATTTCAGTATAACAAGTATGTTCCTGCAACGGAAAATGTCAACGGAATTGAACTTGTTACCGAGCCGATGCATCCGCGATATTGGAGAGTTAACAGCATCATTATTTCTATGTGTACCTACCGAGGATACATGTGCTCTATACGCTCATTCTCGCCCCTACTTCCAATAGTCCTATTTGACGCCTATAGAAGCATATTCGCAAGCATGCGGACTTTTGTGGGAGTTTGTGGATATGTGGGTGTCTCGCTGGGAGATTTTGAGAGGGTCAGGTATTTAGAAAGAAGGTGAGGGCCATCCATAGGATTAATATCTGTCGGTCCAGGCTGTCTGTGATATTTTTTGTTTTTGTGTATTGTCTTCTTGCTCCGATATTTGCTGTATTGTACGTACAATGAATTGTCGTTGATTGGCAGCTCTGCCCCAAGTGGCGTTAAAAAATGTCAATATGAAAGACCGTTATGGGAGTTTTATCTCATGAATCGGTTCTGTGTAAGCGGCGGGTCACCATTCGCTGCAGAAGCGTATTACTACGCCACCGCGATACTCGGTCACGAGCGCCGGCGGTGCGCGTCTTCTGCGCACCGGTGAATTTGGACTCGGGTCAGTTCTCTCAGAGATGCATTGCATGGACACATTTCCATCTTCAGGTCTGACTTAATTTGTTGGAGACATACTCCTTCCTCGACCCGACCATTGTCTTCTGTTTTCGAAGAGGATATCGGCGAATTTTTTAGTTTCCACACGCGAGTGTGACTTGTACGGTGTGCCGTGTGACGTAGTATTTGTTATTATTCAATTGATTATTTTTTAGCCAGTCCTCACTTAATGCGAATCGGTCTGCTTCGATCTACAATGAGAAAATCCAAATCCAAATCCGCCCAAAAAAATAAAAATTTATTAGGGCGTGGGTCTCCCGCTGGGGGTTGCTGAGAGGAGCGGTGGTTAGGGAGACGTAACGCAGCATTCCGCTGGCTCTCCCTCGCACCCTCTTGCTACCTGGACAGTGGTGTATTTCTGCCGGACCGTGACGCGAGTTTTGCGACTTCAACAAATAAATGTGAAGTCCATCCTCTTCTTTTGGGGGTGTGTGTCTTCTATAGCTTCTCTCTGGTTGCCGTCTGAATTTAATATGATAACGAGTTTCGTGCCAAATCGATACATATATCAGTTAATGACCGAATGTAATAATTTTACCATGTAATAAAGGAAAAATGTTAACTATAAAGGGGCGCCATAAGGTTTTAGTAACTAACTGTAAAATGTATTGTGAAAAAGTTTTTGATTTAAATGAAGATTTTGTAAAATATTCCACGCGTTGCTTTTGTTGAGTGGAATCGAAGCGAGAGTAGACAACTTTCAATTCGTGCTTCAATTATGCTGTTTTAATAATGCACACCGTGTATTTCTAGTAAGAAAAAACAAAATATTACTAAAATGATTCACGTTATATATAAAGGGTGTTGTTTTTTTTTAGAGAAACTTTAAAATAATATAAAACCCATAGAAATCACGGTATTGGCTTTATTGGAAAGATAATTGTTTGCCATTAGTGTTCAAGTATGGTTCAAGCAAGATTTGGAAGTCCAATTTTCGACCACTTTCGCCAATAACTTCCGAGTCGTCTGTCGTCTCTGGTTTATCGGCGTTGGCCAGCCACTTCACATATCCTCACAGAAAATAATCCGAAGGTGTTTAATTACACGATCTTGGAGACCAATTCATAGGTCAAATGTTCCCTTCAATAAAAAGATTGTGGCGCGCGCTGTGCGGCATCTTGAAGCTGCAGATCTTCCACACTAATGCTATTAATCATGGATCTGCAGCGTTCTCCGTTGACTGTAACGTTCTGGCCGGCGTCATTTTTGAAGAAACAACAGCTTCTTCGTACGACGTCTCTGAGGATGCTCTTATAGCTCTTATCTCTTGGCTTATGGAGTACCCCTTGCTCCTTCATGGTGTCGTATGCCAAAGTGGCCTGTAACATGTTATTATTGTGTTGTTTATTGGCATGGTATTGCTAGCTGGCGCAGTGATATATGACCTCTAAAGGGGGACAGTTTTGGGTCGTTTTGTACGCGCGGGAACGGATATATCGTAGTTTGATAATACGTTATCTTAACCACCTGATCGGATGATCTTATTCTGGAAAGTGTGTAGTTTATTCGTGTGTGTTTTGACCGCGCGGCCCCAGATGGGGGCTGCGTACAGGAATATAGGCCTTAAGACGGCCGCGTATGTGATTAGCTTGTTGCCGACGACAAGTTTGCTATTGGTGGATACGGTGCACCCAATTACATTATTGTGTGATTTTACCGCTTGTCACGCCGCTCCGGTTGTTTTAATCTGGATAGCAAATTAGATTTACATGTGCGATATTTTACGGTTTGAGTAGGACGTAAGTTTTGAGGTTTGTCGAGTAAATGAGTAAAAAAAATCGACAAATAACAATCCAAATGCAATGCCAAATTTGGATAGTGCCAAGTCTTCCGCGGACGTTTTCTACTTCTGATGCCATCTCCTCTCTCCTCATTCATCCCTTCCATATGACCAAACCACCTGTGTGATCATTTCTTAATCTTGTTCACTGTACAAATATTAGCTTTACATTCTTTACTCTGTCATAAATGGTTCTGCCACATATACGCCTAAGTGATCTCATTTCCACGGCATTTAGTTTACTTTCGTTCCAGGCCTCAGTGTCGGCACCAGGACTCCCATCGAATGTATAAATTTTTATATTCTGTGTCTTACTGACCGAATATAAGTAACGCCCATTTTAACGCAATCGGCGCTAGATGTAGACGACATGACACCTTAATAAAATTGAGCACATCTTCCCTGGCGGATTGGCGGGCGTACGATGACGCTCGAACGGTGTGAGCGTCGTTAAACGAGACGATCGTCAACTGAGCAACGTATGACTTAAATGTCCTCAATTTGACTGATCTGATATCGTACCGAGTGCCCGCCGCACGTAGTACTGGATCATCTCAGCTGTGTCGGACTCGGTATGACGACTACGAAGGGAGCAGCAAAATTTTCTCATCGTAACCGTTACTAGTTATTATAAAAAAAAAATTAATATCCAATAAAATTAAATGCAAATCAAATTCGTATGAACAATCAAAAATCTATAATTGTATGAACAAAAACATTTTAAAGTAAATTACTACCGCTTACTACGCGCGCAAAATAAACACGCACTGTTTTTTTTTTCTTTCTAAGAATTCACAAACCTGTAAGGAATCGTAAACAATAAAGAGTCTCGTCGGCAGGCGCTGCTTTCGATTTTATGACTTCTCATGAATTTGTGTTTTTAGACCGTGTAGTGTTAGTATTTCCTCGTTACAACCAAGTTCGACTGTATATTTCTTCACCAATACAAAGACTTCAGTCTTGTTGATACATATTTTTTGTTTCGTTTTTAAATACAAGTATAATATTGCGGTTTTGCGCATGGAAACAATTATATAATGGTATTAAACCTGTTCTGTTCTAATTTTTTTTTTAATGTGTCGCATGTCTGTGCGGTATATATGTATTTAAAAAAAAATAATACGTTGACCTTTCCTCTCCGGTGATGTGAACTGAGTTGACATCGCCTCTAGTGATGTGAATATCTCTGTAAATATACTAAATACAGAGTTCACATTTTAGGTATTCTTCTGTAATATATTTATGTATTGGATCAAATAATTACAATATGATAATTAATATTTACCACACGCAACAATAAAACAATGTTTTCTCGAAGAACCTGACGTGAATTTGTCAACACGTGTGTGTGTACGCGCGGAGTGCCGGATGCGCTGGCCGAGTTAGACGTGTCTCATGCGTATTTTTGCCGTTGTTCCGTTTGATATACACCGTCTATTATTTTAATGATTAATATAAGCAATAAATGTGAAATATTCACGTTTGTCCGACTTAAAAATGACACCGGAGCGCGCGTTATTATTTTAGCACCGCGAGGGAAAGGTTAATGTTAAAGCCCACGCTGGTATCGATCGGTGACTAAATGACGACAACGAATGCAGACTGGTACTGAGTATCACTGCGGTCAACATTTCAGAATATTCCATGTCACTGCGGTCGATATTCAAGAATATCCCGTGTCACTGCGGTCGATATTCGAGAATATCCCGTGTCACTGCGGTCGATATTCAAGAATACTCTGTCACCGCGGTTGATTTAAATTTATTTAATTAATTAAGGAATTGTAACAGTATAAAGTTTAATATTATATTATATATATTCTTTCCAAACCGGGGGAGGCGCATTGTCCAATTATGCTACAGCGACATTATTTTTGACGGAAAATTTTCGAACTCTTACACTTTTTCAAATGAATACATCTATCGTCCCATTATTTGAATATAAAATTGATTTAACATGTATATCTTTCTAATTAATATATTTAAAATATCGCAGAGCTGTGTTCTGAATAATTACAACTTCACAATAAGAACGTGTTCTCCTTAATAATTATAATATAGTACTAGGGATAATATTGTAAAAATTCATTTCTGCTCAATTATCGTTATGATATTTACACGAATAGATATTATTTCTAAGCAGTATTCGATCAGCACGTGTTCTTCGATGTTCCAAGCTGATGAGGTCAATGATTGATATATTAGACACTCCAAAAATCATCAGATCAAACAACATTTATTTAACAAATTATAGATATCTCATAGAGACGAAGCTATTTTGGCGTGTACACTGTTAACACTCGCGATAAAAGGATTATTATATGTAAGTGGGTCAACGTAAGAATATAGTTAGTAGTTAGTCCGTATAAAGGGATGGAGATACGCAGGTTAAAATTATGCACGATTGAGGGAACAAGTAAAACGTTAAAAAAACTTAATAGAAATTAAATTAATTTACTTACATATCTTTACCATTAAATATAATAATAAAAAATAGCTATATCTCTGTGAGATATCTATTATTTGTTTGAAAATCTAGTAATTGTGTGCTCTTGGACATGTATTGTGCCGATATTATGCCGATTCATTATTCATTTTTGGTTATTCGCGTAAAATGTGTCGAGAGTGAGTGAGACAATTGCATTTCCTCGCATCCAGCTCGCATGATGTTGCGATGGAATAGACGGAATAAAATCCCACACTCCCTTGCTTGCTTCTCTTCATTTCAGTTGTCAATAATGTTGGATCTGACATGGATCACCCTGTCGCTTGTGTGAATTTAATTATAGCCCGGTTGTGCATGCGCGATATACTGCGTTGTGCATTGTTTGCGTCTGTTATCTGGGTGCGTCGGAGTTCAGTCCGCTGTATGTGTTTATCTACTCCGGCTAACAAGTAATTGTGTTATCTAAAACCTAACATCAACATCGGAACGTTTCCATCTCGGTCGGGGCGACCGTTTTGAACGTCTCGTCAAAGATTGGTGTGAAAATTGTCTGAAAACTTAGCTTGTTCAGAGAATATTCGTAATCGAAATGTCCTTCTATCGTCTTCAAAGTACGCCCGTCGTGCATTAGATAAAAATAATTTTTTAGTATTTGAAAAAAAGATTTTAAATAAATTAAATTCAGATCAAAATTTAAAGTTTATTACCGATGCGATACCTAAGGGGTTTAGGGTTGATCGGTGGACAAATTACGAGAGTACGACGAGAGAAAAAATGTATAAAAGAGTTTTTTCGACATCTTTACCAAGTTGAAGGTCCAAGGACGGCATTCCCATTACTGGAAGCGGGTCTACAACTGCCGAGGACCTGGCTCACACTCTGTTGGAGTCTGGTGAACAGGCAGGACGATCTGATCGGGTGAAGTCTCTCGCAGTGAATAATACCCGATGGACCGACACGCGTATACATTCGAGTGCCAGTTAGGTCAACCGGAATTAAGTTCACATTTAACCTTCACAGCATGCAACGTTAGAGACATTCACACAGTGTGGCCGTATTGCAGTGAGTGGTTGAAATATTAACGATAGTAGATCAGCCCTTGGTGGCAAGCGATGATGAACTGAAAGACGGAGTACAGACGTGGTTTTCATCCCAGGCGGTGTCGTTCTATGACGAAGGTATACACAAATTGGTGCCTCGTTATGACAACTTACACATTTACTTACCATCGCGCCGTTTCGCCGCGGGGGTGGGCAGAGAGGATAGAGCGCCATACTCCTCTGTCCTGACACACAATTCTCATCTCATTCACATTCGTACATCTTCTCATACGAGCTCGCCGATTATGGAGGCTTCTAACAGAACCGTCTGGTTTACTTGGTCATGCCAAGTCCTCTATTTCTGGTGACATATATCTTTCTTGTCATTCTCTCCTCATTCATCCGTTCCATACGACCAAACCACCTAAAGTGATCCTTTCCTAATCTTACTCACTATACTAACATCAGCTTTATATTATTTACTCTGTCATAAATGGATTTGCCACATATACGCTTGAGTGATTTCATTTTCACCGTATCCAGTCTACTTTCGTTCCTCTTCTGCCAGCTCCAGGCCTCACTGCATTGTGCACCGCCGGTCTTGCCTCGGTTCACAAATTCCCGTTAGATATAATTCCATTCAAAGCACCGTTCACTTTATTCTCTGCAGTCACCTTCCTTTCCGTTTCTATCGAACATACTTCCCAAATACACAAACTCATCTACTTGTTCCGAACATTCATGTCCTCCAAGTATTTAGCTTTCCTCCTTCTCGAATACCATCACTTTCCACTTGTTAACATTCATCATGAGGTCGCTTACCTTGCATACATTACATTCTACTCACCAGTGGCGTGCTGTAGGTAAAGATTTAGATTATGCCGTTACCAATGATATTATACGATCATATATAATATATGTACTTTCGTTTAACCAACGTCTTTGGACCAAAATTAATCCGTCCAGCCATGTATTTATTTATAATTTTACAGTACTGTTAATAGTGTTTTTAAAGTTTAACTTTTAACGTTAAATAATACTTTTTTACCCATATAAAAAATGTACGGACGTTTTTATGACCGAACATGATTAATTTATTGTTTGAAAATAGTTCTGTCAATTGCTTTTTGTTTTTCCCAAATCTTGCACCAATCCATGCACCAAATTTAAAGAACAATCACGAAATCGACACGTTAAAAAATGTAAGATAGTAAAATTCGCGAATTAGTAAAAGAGGAAGTAGACACTTCAATGATTTTCACGCAGTTGTAAGCCTTTCTAATGTTATTCTATTAAATAACAGCATCGGTAACGACTCCATACAGAACGGATCAACCGAAAGGAATTTTCAATTCAGTCAATAGTCAATTATATGACTTGAGTAATGAATTGAGTAATAAAAACAGAAGCCGTGGGTACGCAGATGCCACTATTTGCAAAATAATATTTTCGTTAATGTTACTTCAATTTTTAAATTTATATTTGTTTCACAGATTTTTTATTAGTACTGCATCATCGGCGTACAATAAACAGCATACAATCAAATCGCCCATTTTTGCTCCTACATTCATACATTGCAGTTCTTTCACACATTTATACATGTACAAGTTGAACAGCCGCGGAGACATTACACAACCCTGTTTGGGACACCCTTTGTGATGTCATACCGCGGTGTGAATGTTCCGTTGCCTTTGTAGCGGTGCTGACTGTGATGATTTAGTTTTGAAGGTGTGTAACGTCCGAAGAAAGTAAAATAGTCTGCCCAATTTATGTCACCTCGAAGAATTGTACTTCTGTGATGACTGCGCGCATTCGAGGAGAGATGTGGACTTGGCAATTAGCGAAGGGCAAAACTTCATTTCGTAATGAATGCTTCACGAAATGCACCTTCATCAACTTGAAAATGTGCAAAACGTCCAAAATTAACGCTTCATTCGAAGTATGTTGATACTGCGGATTGGCCCACTCCCGATGCAGGTCGTAATCGCTTCGCACTTCATTTGACACAATGAGGTGTGGTTAAGTAGTTATTTAAATCGTTATTGAATTATACTTCAATGAAGTGCGAAGAGAAGGGCAAAACTTCATTTCGTAATGAACGCTTCACGAAATGCACGTTCACCAACTTGAAAACGTGCAAAATGAAAGCTTCATTCCGAAATATGATGGTACCACTGGTTGGCCCGCTCCCGATGCAGGTCGCAATCGCTTCGCACTTCACATAGTACAATGAAGTGTGGTCGTTATTTAAACCGTCATTGAATTACACTTCAATGAAGTGTCTGAAGTGCGAAGCGAAGGATAAAACATCATTTCGCAATGAACGCTTCACACGAAATGCACGTTCACCAACTTGTAAAATGAAAGCTTCATTCCGAAGTATGCCGGTACCGCCGGTTGGCCCGCTCCCGATGCAGGTCGCGATCGCTTCGCACTTCGTTTAGTGCGATGAAGTGTGATTAAATCGTTATCGAACTATACATCAATGAAGTGTCTACATGAAGTGAGCGGAAAACTCTTTCGTCTCTATACATACACAGTTCATTGCGTGCGTTGCTGAGTGAGAGCCGAGATATTTGCTAGCGTGTGAAGTATTGAACTATTGAAGCGTCAGCAGGATTTGAAACTTGCGAAATATAAAGAACTGGTTCATTGAAGTGCTTCGATGAACTAGTTCTTTATATTGCTAGTTCATTGGGTGCAGTGTGGACCCATCCCTAGCAGCGGCGGTGCCGTGAATTGCACTCTTTCGCGAGCCATTCGACGTATTATTTTGTACTCTGTCACGGCGGTGGCCGCTTCCTGGCTCGGTCTCGCCGCCTCCCGAATACGGCCGTCGCGGCCGCGTATGGCGACACCGGCCGCGGAACAATGGCGTCGGTAATTATAAAAACGTTCGAAAATGGAGCGAAAAACAAACGACGCGAACGTGACGGGATTGACGAATAATATTTTACGTCCATAATGCAAATCTAGCTGTACATGTCGGAGCTTACGACCTTTTGAGATGATTTTTCTTTTTTAACCTTGCCTTCCCGTAGCGGGGTATTCACATTCCCCGTAGATCGCTTCAAACACAATAATTATATGAAAACCATTCCATTCTTAAGCAGAACACATTCTTATTGTGAAGTTGTAATTATTCAGAACATACGCTATGTGATGTTTTAAATATTAAATTAATGTATTAATTATAAATATATACGTATAAAATCAATTTTGTCGAAAAATATTATTTTCGCACTACCGGGATTCGAACCTGGATCTCTATTTCCAATCCGGTGAAGTACACTACCAATTGTGTTATAGCGCCAGTATTTTTCGTGACAAATTTTCGAACCTATATGTTTTTCAAATTAATACATCTGTCGTTCCATTATTTGAAAGCCATATCTACATTGTTTTTACGGAATCTCAAATACCTTTGAGTAATCTGATAGCAGACGCCAGAATTATCAATTCGTTTTTATTAAATTTTGGACACATTGATACAACTTGTATTATTAAGGAGAACACATTCTTATTGTGGAGTTGTAATTATTCAGAACAGACGGTCTGTGATGTTTTAAATACTAAATTAATGTATTAATTATAAATTATACCGAATTGGAAATAGAGATCAAGGTTCGAATCCCGGTAGCGCAAAAACAATATTTTTCGACAAAATTGATTTTATATGTATATATTTATAATTAATACATTAAATTAGATTTCATTGTTATTTTTTTGTAATCTTCACGGAAATAGTGACGAAAATTTAGTAATTTTTTGTTTTTTAAATTTCTAAGCGTATAATATATGGAAATATTATTTTCGGCCCGGTGATACGCCCGCGCATGTCGGTACCATACCTCTGTGTCTTATCTTTTAGTTTCTATGCCGATCTCCCCAAGCACCGAAATCCAGTTATAAACGTTCTATCTTACTACGATATAACCGTTCTTTCACGTATAAAACCTCCCAAAACTGTCCTCCTTTATAGGTCATAATTCACTGCGCCAGATAGCAGTTCCACGCCCCATGATTGCAAAATAAAATTTTCAGGCCACTTGGCATACGAGATGATGAAGGAGCAAAGGGGTCCGAAGTGACCCGGTACTCCTAAAACCATCAAGTCCAAAGTATCTTTTAAGTTGTTGTGCTTATTATTTGTTTCACTTCAAGTAATACACTGGTAGACGCGTACGAGGGAGACAACTATAACTAGGCATTCGGACAAGAGACGTCACGCCGCCCGTCGCAAATTTTTCATTATCGTCTGTATGAATATGATCTGGGGTGTTTTTATACCCCGCTTCGGACCGCACGGAAGTTCTGGCCGCTCAGTGACGGAAAGGTTAAATTTGTAAATATTTCTTTATAACTGTTGTTTTATGAACAATTAATGGTTTACTTGGGAAGTAAATGGCTATTGATAATGTGTATACCGTACGAGGCCTTGTGTTCAATATTAATAATTTAATTCGATCTGATTTTTTATAAAGTTGAAAATATTTCTTATAGCCGTCGGTTTGTGTACAAATTGACTGTTTATTTTAATCATTTTTGGAAGGAAGCAAGCGATTGCGTCGCTGTGATCGCGTGTTGCTACCGGGAAGGTGCATTGACCGACTACGCCACGGTGGATACTACTTTTGATGGCAATTTTTCTAACCTATCCTTCCATTATTTGAAAGTAAACTTTTTTTTTTTTTTATGGTATCTCAAATACATTTGAGTAAACCGATAGGAGACGCCAGAAATTCAGAATGTAGGTCTGTGATATTTTAAATACTAACTGTACTTAGAAATCTTAGAAATATTCATAGCAATGCAAATTCTACACTATTATTTTTTATTATATTTAATGGAAATATATGAAAGTATGGGTAATTACAGGACTTACGACCTGTCTTCGGCTAGCTTAAATGATTACTTTATACAAATATAATGTTCGCCATTCTCACCCATCAATTTACATATCTATCAAATTTTTTAAAGTTGTATATGTGTCACTATGTGGAAACACTTCGAGTACAACTGCACTGTCGGGTTGATTGTGGATAGAATTGGTGATCGCTTAAGCCAGCCGAAGACAGGTCGTAAGCCATGTAATTACCACCCACACTTCCTTATCTTCCCATTAAATATAATAAAAATAGCTTCGTCTCTTCGAGTACAAATACACTATCGCCATCTGCGGACTAAATTTGATATTCATTTCTCTGAAACAACACAGATGTCACAGTGAGAATCTGATTTTGTTGAAAATCATTTAAAGCAATATGTTTCAATAAATATAATAAAGAACAGCTTCGTCTCTGTGAGATATCTGATATTTGTTTAATAAACAGTGCCTTTGTAGGTGAAAATCCAGTAATTGTGTGTTCTTGGACATGTTCATATATATTCGTAATAATTTGTGCGATTTCGACGGCTAAATACAAATCTTCGACTTCGGCCAAACCTTCGGCAGATTTTAGCCGCAGCCGAATGTGCAACCGAAGGTGTACTTTACCTATCTCACGGCTCGGTGGGCATTATAGCTTCTAGGCTCAATCATCTTTCCAGAATATGATCAATTTTGTACAGTTCAGTGTTTAGTGTGCAAACTCGCCGATTGAATTTATTTAAGAAATTGTATCCAATATGTGTTTAGATGTAGAAATGTAGATGTATCAAAAGTGCAGAAAGGCGGTTTACATATTTCTCTGTATTGCGGTGTTTCAGTTCAATATTGTTGCCGTTCATATCAACTCTAATCTTGCCTTTGAAGATACCGATAACCGTAATGTTACTCTCTGTCATTTCACGCTGGTTGGTTTGTTGATTTCCTCTCCACCACAAATACAAGCGTCGCGTGGTGTATACTGACACTCGCGAAAAGGATTATTATATATAAGCGGGTTAATGTAAGATTATAGTTAGTAGTTAGTCCATATAAAGTTACAAGTTAGTTTGAGAGAGTGTTGATTACTGCGACACCTTCTTTCTTCCTTGTGCTTAAGCCTACAAGTCAAACACCAAAAAACTTAATTCATTTAAACGGCGCTAACAGTTGACGTAGAGCGTAATTGAATTTTTTCGGGGTTAGAACCAACCGAAAGAAGACTCTCGCGACGGTCGTCAGTATTGTAAGTGACGAGATTGTTTGTTTCCTAGTTGTACGAGTGTTGTGACCGGCTCGGGACCGCATTGAACATGTAACATTAAAGCGAGTTAATAACGACCAGTGATCACCAGGCGACGCTTCTCAAATGGAAGGCGTCCAACACAGACATTTTCCTCCGGCCTCTGCATACCCGCAAAAGTGGCGGGGACGACACTAGCCCAGTCCGACTCGGGCCCCAGGCCGCTGGGGCCCAGTCTCTACTACTATGGCGACCTGGAGAAGAACCGCTCCCTCAGGCAGGAGGTTCCGCTCACGCACAAGGCACGCAGAAAACCCAGGGACGAGCCCGGCGACGACAGGACCAAGCGCGAGGGGGTCGTGATCGACTCGGAGACGTTTCACATACAGGATGGGGAGATCAAGTTCGATCTGGGAGAGACGCGCAAGATGCAGGAGCAGCACCGGGTCTACACGCTCGACAGGAGGGCCAAGAAGAAGAAGAAGCACAAGTTCGGCAGGAGGAGGACCAACACCTACGACGGGGAGTCGCAGTCGTGCAGGACCAAGGTGACGAGGCACGGGAACAGCGACGGGGACACGGACGACTTTGACGACGATGATTTGGACCAGTTCATCCACGACTTCAAGTTCAGCGCGAGCAACTCCAATGAAGCGGGCGGCAAGAATGGTGAGGACCTGCCGCTCCTGGGCGCGCTGGCCTCATGTCCCGTGACGTTGGGGGACAGGTCCAAGGCCTACCTGTGCAAGAACCTGGACCTGGAGGACGAGCTGAGCATTACGTACGACGTGCCGAACACGCGGCGCAGCGTGACGTACTCCAACGCGGGCACGTTCCCCATGCCGGACGGCAAGCGGGCGGGCCACTACGACGAGCCCGAGTCGGCTCTGGCGGACGGCGAGGGCTGGCGTCAAGAGGGCGGCGTGCCGCGCAGCCGCAGCTGGTACCTGTGCTGTCCGGGCAGTGGCCTGGCCGAGCGCCCGCCCGAGGGGGGCATCCCGCTGGAGGCCGATCGCAGCATCTCGGCCATCACCAGCGCGCCCAGCCCCGGGGAGAACCAATATGTAGTATATCATTGTTTGATCAATTTGTTATTATCTACTGACTGTTATCTTTTGTTCTCATTTTAATACGGATGATTCATTGTCTATGCACTCATTTGAATTCAGTAGTCCGTCAGGTTAGGTTAGATAAGTTAGTTTTATTATGTATTTGCTATGTTAAGTTTCATTTTATATACCGATCAAAACCCAACAGTGACAGGGAAAGTGTTTACTGTCAAACCGAGTAGAATTTCATGAAATTCTCAATTTTACTATCAAACCGAGTAGAATTTCACAATTTTACTGTCCAACGGCCACCTTCCATGTGTATCTGATCTGTCTTAGGGTCCAATGGCTCATGGCACGAGAAGTCAATCAATACGGATATCTGTATAGAAAAAAAAAATTCCATTGCACTCGACGTGCCTCGTTAAATGACTGGATATTTTAAATTTCTAGCTCCACTTGGCTGCAGTCTCTTCTCTGAAGAATGAGGTGCTGGAACTCTCCGCCCGGCTCCACGCGGCGCATAGGGATAGGGACGGCGCCAGGGATGCTCTCTGTGCCGCACAGGTAATATCATGAAGTGGTCGGGGGTTCAAGTTCATGACTCATCTTTAAAAAAATTTATTGTTCAAAATGATCTATTTGTATTTGCCAATTCCTTTGAGGTAGACCTTAATTGTTCTTGAACCGTCGGTTTATTGTACTCATGTGCACAATTGTAGTGTGCAGACAGACATACATTCAATTTTATATATACAGGGTGTAGCAAACCTAGTGCACAATATTTTAGGGGTGGATATCCACCAAATACGCATTAAATCATCAAAATAGACAACTTACGATTTATCGCCTCAGATAAATGGTTATCTTGTTCAATATGAAACCAAACCATGGCTGTAAAAACCTGTAAGATGTTTATAAATGAATAAACATAAATTCCATATAAAAATATACATAACGGTACAGCAATGTGACCGCTTAAGATTTTTCTAGTGCATGTTCAAATATTGTATGAAATTTGATACGGTAGCATTCAATAGGTTAATGAGGCATAGTTTGAAAGGTAGTAAGAATATTGTATTAAAAAATTAAGTTACAATATATTAGAAAAATATTAATTAAATTCATCAATGATATCCCGATGTAATGTTCCAGAGCGAATGCGGTCGCTTGCGCAGCGCGCTGAGTCTACAGGCAAGGTCATCCGAGGAGCGCATGACCGAGCTGCACGGCGTCATTGCGGAGCTGAGGAGGGCGTGCTCCGCCAGGGAGCGGGCGGCCATTCCCGAGCTGAGGGAGGACGATTCCGGTAATTATAGTATTCATTAGCATACGGACATTAATTGTGAGACAAATCACCGGTCCTCCGACTTTTGGCTATTTCTCAGTGCAGTTAGTCTCGGGTCACGGTGAATTGCGCAGCAAGTTACACGATTTGCCGACCCATGATGTACCTGCAGCCGGGTGAGGAGCACATCCTCTGGCATTGCATGATTCTGATGGATGCAAGGCAGGAGATCGAGGGTCCGTCAGGAACTACGATCTGTTCAAGCGTGGCAGGAATCTGAAGTTGTTTAGAGACATTATGCAGTCAACGGCTGAGTCATTTGTTTAAGCATTGATTGTGCATTTTAACAATATTAAGAAGATGCGTATCGAGAAATGCTGTGGACTGATGATGCATTTTAAAAACAGTTTTATCGTCATGTTTGACGGGTATCAGTTAATAAAAAACAAAAATCATCCCCGACCATCTTGGGAATCGCACCCCAAGAACCAGCGTCGTAAAAGTTTCCGGTATTTATTTAAAGGTTGTAAAAGTTTCCAGTATTTATTTAAAAGGTCGTAAAAGTTTCCAGTGTGTAATTAAAAACTGATTTAATCTGTAACCTACAAAATATTCATTTAAAGCAATGTTTACATCTCCTTCCCTTTACAATGCGATTCCTAATTAATATAAACTTGTTACTCGTTTGCCCCATTTAAGGTTTTTATGCAAATTGGATTTGCAAGACCCAGCCCGCTCTTCCGAGACAGAGCGTTCCCAAGTACTCCAAAATTTGTTCCGACACACCCCGTATTTTCTAAAATTGATAAACATCAGAGAATGAGAGGAATTTTATTAATCAGTGTAGATTAAGTTCCCATCAAGAGATTCTTTAATAGAAACGGAATAACGAAAATACAACTAACAATTAATGTTGCAATATTCAAAGTAGAAAATCTCTTTTTTTTTTTTTTCATTTCAATTATGTTGTATAGTAAACTAGCTAAAAAAAAAAATTCCCGTCCAAAGATAATAAATCCCGGTCTTCGGAGAACTGGTGCTGCTGAGTAGCTTCATCATCATTAGTTTGTTATTCTTATTTTCTACCTTCTGCCCAAATATGATCTGCTCTGTACTGTTCCTGTGGGTTAAATCTGCCGGCATTGTTGCGTGGAGTGGTTTTTTTTTTTTGTGCCGTCTTATTTCCCAGATGGGAGTGCCTCTTCGGCCGTGTTAATTGTATTATTTTATATTATCTTTACGTTATGTATTGTAAATATTATTTATTTATTTATTTACTAATAAAGTGAGTCAACCGGGGACAATGAGGGCAAATCTTGTTTTGGCAGCTGTGCGGGGTATCGCTATCCAACAGTTGGCCAGTAGCTTTAAAAAATGCCAACCAGGCGGCGAACGTGTAGGATCAGTGTATCGGTGATCGATGTCTGGTGAGTAGTAGTATTGAGAGTCTGTTCTTGATGTATTTTGTCAAGTCTGGACGTAGAACTTTTCATCGTACCTATGCATTGTTTATTTTCTGGCTCGCAGCTACCGTCATCAGTGATTAGGGACCCGAGATAATTGACAACTTCAAGGTCTGGAAGCTGGTTATGTTGACCGATGATCATTAACTTTGTTTTTTCTTAATTTTATACTTTATTTTTCAATGGAATCTATACAAAAGTGAAGTTTCTAGAAGCATTATATTATAATAAAAATATTATTTAAATTATTAGCACATCTTACTGTAAAGTTCCTTGCACCGATTGTTTCTTGAACAACAATCCAGTTTATTACAGATCTCACGACGCTCTTTAATCGCTGCCATTCGTGCCGACATGCGCGCGTCACACATTCGCCACATCATGCCGCATTACACTTACTAATTATGTTCTGCGGTCCGTGTTACAGAAGTGGAGACGTCCTGCCGCGAGAACTCCATCACCGGAGGAAGCGACCGCACCACGTCGGTGGGAGACGCCGACGAGACTGCGTCAGTTCATAATGACCAGGTGAATATGCACTATGCAAAACATGAATTATTTTTCATCTATCGGCAGGAACGTGATCCATTTAACATTTAATAATACGAAGAAATTTGTGTCTTTCTGGTGTGACTCCAGAGCCACGTATGCGTCCATTATTATGAGAGTGGTCCAAGTCAAGTTTCTTTCGTTTCGAGATATTTAAAGATTTGCGTTTGAATTGATTAAATATAGATATTTTTGTATTTCACGACACAATGTTTCATTAATTTAGCTTATAAGGGAATAAAAAAATTAAGGTGAAATGACTTATTCTAATATTGAAGCTTTGACCCCGCCGCCCTTACACAACATATTTTGTGATATTCTGGTGACTATATATACCGAGAGTGAATTGTAATTTATAAAACTGAAATTTTGACAACCCTATTTACAATGGACCAATTTGTACCAAATGAAGAATTTATTAGAAATTTGATGTTATATCATTTTGTGAAGAAAGAGATGGCCGCAAGTGCCACTAAAAATATTTGCGATGCACTCGGACATGTTTTGGTGGATTTTCGCAAGTGTCAAAGATGGTTCTCGAAATGAATTTTGATTTAAAAAATAGCCCCGGATGCGGAAGACCTATTAAAGTGGACGACGTCATAATGGTTGTCGAAATTCAAAACAATCCAACTTCATCTATTGAAAAAATCGCAGACGGTCTCCTCGGATACTCATGGTGAAGCATTCAAATGCATCTTAAAAATATCGACAAGGTGTGGAGACATCTGGGCGATCGAATAGACGCATGCGAACAACTTTTGAAGTGGAATCAGGAATGCCATCTGATAACTGGAGATGAGAAATGGGCGCTATACTCGAAACTTTCGAAAGGCCATGTAGCAAAACCCACCGCTGAGCCCAGCCTCGGCAAGGGCATTATTCACTTTGAAAAATGCATAATTGTATTTTGAACAACTGAACCGTTTAGCGATGGAATATTTTTTTTGGTACCTCTGATACTCAAGCCAGGTTCTATTAACTTAAATGACTATCGAGCCAACAAAGCAGTTCATATTTATATATATATTTATATTTATATATAAATTAGGTTTCTCTTATCTTATGTTCTTCCACAGCATCTCAACAGACATCTCCGTGTTCATTCGTTTAAATCTTGACGGCGATATTTTCTCAGGACGTAAATCACTCTCCTCGGCGGACGCCGACCAGCCCGGCCGCGCTGCCCGTGCCAGAGTTCCCCTCGCACCGGCAGCCGCACCTCGGGGACGAGGCCCCGTCCTCGCCGCTGCCCCTCAGCCGCCAGGCGTCGGGGCACGCCACCACGGACACGGACGCGGCGGGTAACCAGCGCGACGGCAGGAACCTCGCTCCCGCCGATTCCACGTCTTTCGATGAGGAGGAGATCATCGAAATCGACAGGAGGTCAGTTTTCACACGGTTTGCAGTTCTCAATTGATGGAATGGCAATTTGATGCATTGTCCTCGTTGAGTGCCTTCATATAGATATTTGATCAGGCTGTCGATGTAGAAAGTAAGATACGCACCAGGCACGGTCACTTCATGCATACTTTGGATCCCTCGTGTTCTAGAGTCAAAAAGCTTTGAACTTTTTGTTTCTAGCGGAAACCAGCACTGCCGCAAATAAATTCTTCCTGTCCTGTAACATACACTGCAATACATGTACATTCTCAACTCACGAACATCTATGAATCTCGTAAACACACAGACACCAGCGACAGTGGATTCTATCATTCGCTCCGTATCTACAAAATTTAAAAGTATTTGACTTTCGAACGTATATACATTCGTTAACAGCAACCAATGTACAAAAGAATATTCACATGTAATTTTATATTCTATCTCCCTCTTTATGTGTATATATGTATATATATAAGTGCACTCTTTTTGTATTTATTGTTAGTTTTAAATACGTCCTGACGAAGCTTGAGCTAAGTAAAATCGGCTGACGTGTAATAAATTTTGTGGGTTCATACAAAGTGATTGTATTTTATGTAATATAATAAAATAAATGTTGTATGACTATAGATTGTCATATGAAAGACGGACAGTTGAATGTGTTTTAGGGATTTTAGCAAACAAGTGGCATATTTTGGATGTCAAACTCTAGTTATGCGATCAAATAATAAAAATCTGAAAGATGAAGCGCTTGAAGCTGAACTTGAAAATAGTTTACAATTTTAATTAATCCGATCTTCTGCTTCCTTATTGTGGCCCGCCACAACAGGTCTCTCCGAGCTATCTTCCCTTTTTTTATTTTTTTTTAATACAGACAGGAGTTTCTCGCCGAGCAGGCGCCGTATTAATTAATACGATAAGATACGTGTTAATAATCTCAAGGTGTAGTCATCGGCGTGGCGCCAAAAAACCCGTGGGATAGATTTAAGAAAACGAAGATGTTTTAGAAGTACGTCCCGAGTGGAGGGCTGTCGCCGTTTTTCGTGAGTACTTGCAAATGACTGTATTGTAATGAATTTGAATTCTTCTGCAGCAGGCATTCTCCATTTTGTCGCCGTAGTGTGGCTTATATTGAAAATATTTTGTGGTTCATTTCTTTCGACCTCATTATCATCATCATCATCGCTGGTTGAGAGAAGCTGAGATCGGCGAACCACCTTTGTTTTCTTGTTTCTTGTACGGAACAGACGGTATTAATTTTATATAGAATTCCATTGTTAATCAATATAAATCAAACACAATTTTTTTTGATTTTTTATTTAATTTTTCCAAATAATTTAACAATCGTTTCGGCTGTTATCATCCCTTCTCGCAAGATGTCCAAAAAATTTTAGGATTCGTCTCAGGCAAATGGTTGAGAGTCAGAAAAATCAATCCGTCTTCTCTCCCTTGCCTTCAGGGTCTATGATTCCACACCATATAAATATATGGAATGTATTGGAGACTGTACAAGCCTTACCTTTATTATCTTGGAAATACCGCAGTCTTCCATGGTCTGGACATAAAATTTTTCACCATACCTATGCGTCATCTCACAGCTACCGACGTCAGTAATTATGTACCCGAGATAATTGAAATCCTTTACAATTTATGTTAATTTAAAGTTAATTAGTTAAAGATAAATTTGTTTTTGTTAAACGTATTGAATCCAAAAATTATGTTATTACTCAATAATAATATCTTGTAGCCAAATGTACAGATTGCGATGCCGAAGACGTCCGTCGCCCAGGAGTCCCCGTAGAACCATGGCGGACCAGCCCCGGGACGCGCAGCAGGATGTGGATGACGAGGAAGAACTGCAGCAGAGGTTCCCCTCGTTGGCAGTGTCCCGGCAGCATTCTCGTGAGTGGGCCTACCCCTGACAAGCATACTAATACAGTAGAACCTCTATATTCGTTATTAATCTGTTCCCGGGGGTCTAACGAGTATAGAAATAATTTTTCCCATAATAAATAAGTGAAATTCATTTAATCCGTTTCTTAAAAATGGTACAAAAATGTTGTTAATGTTAAGAACACGAGTTGCTATCAATTAAAACAAAACAGCCGATAGAAATTCCAATTCCGATCATGGGATCCGTTTTGCCGACGATTCAGTAGCACTCGAATTAACGAGGAACTTGTCCAATGTCGTCTGCTCTGTAATACCTTCCTGAAGTTGTTAATCACATTATCGTTAAATGCATTTATATTTTGATTGATATAATATTATTACGATCGGCATAAAGTATAAGATGAATGAAACAGAGGAGTGTGGCGCTCTATCCTCTCTGTCTACCCCAGATGGGAAACGGCGTGATGGTAAGTAAGTAAGTTTAAATAGAAGATCAGATGCCAGACGAGAGGGGGAGAAACTACATAGATTCAAAATGTGCAAGATAAGTCGTAGTAAAAATAAACATTTTGATCTTGTTTATGTTAGAACGTGTATATATATATAGTATTACTTATAAATAATTAATCTTGGATTTGTATTTTGTACAGCGTGCATCAGAAGCGGCGTCGTCTCCAGTTCTTCCCCGCAGACCAAGATGGCCTCCAGGGTCCGGCTGAGGAGGACCCACGAGGACGCCAGACTGACGGGGAAGGACATCTGCCAGGAAGGGGTGAGTGGGAAAATTGCATGAATTAATTTATTTCGAGGAGATCACCGCTAGGCTAATTTATACACTAAAATCTCATAAATGTGTGTCTTGTCACGTGATGCTGTACCTAGGTAAAATCTTATGGGGTATCTCGCAGTATTTACATGTAACATTTTTCTGTTTTTAAAAATTCTTGTGATAGATTAAATTCTTAAAGACTTGCCTCTGATCGTCGTGTCTTAGGATAGGTTTTTTTTTAATTTATTTTTTATCACATATATTATAATTTTCAACATTTGCCAAACTGCAGAACAGTTTTACGACTGAAATGGGTTTAATTTTAATGTCACACAGGTTATCTAATATTAGTTATATAAAACATTATTACGTCGTGCGCTGTCATCCGAGGATGGAATCCAGCGCACAACGCCACTAGCTAGACTCAGTCTGTGGGTACATAAGGGTTGGTGTCGGAATGCCTATCTCAGTTGTGTGGGGGAGGTCTCAGACAATAATTAATAACACTTTAGTCACATAATTTACACTTTATTCACTGAACAGGGGAAATTCGTCATTGTAACACGTAGAGGGTTCCAGATCTTTCCGTGGCCGGACCAATACATCATCTCGTCTTCTGGAGGCTTCCAAGTGGACCTAACTTGACGTCGAGGCGTGGACCGTGCTCGCCTGCTTCCATTCACGCTCGCAGCCTCCCGCTCGTTCCCGCGGAGAGTCCTTCCTTCCTTGACATTCACGGGCAGAACAAGGCCCAAATATCTCTTATTCTGCCATGAATATAATACTACGCGATGAGTCCCCCCTTCCTTGACACACACGGACAGAACGAGGCCCAAATATCTCTTGTCCTGCCGTGATTATAATATTCAGTCTTATTCTTCGCCATTTCTCGATCTTAAATCAGTAATGTTAAAAAAATGTTGACAGAAATTGTGAATAGGAACATTTCTGACCTTCTCAGGTGTACAGCAGCGCTGTGGCCGAGCACCTGACGCGAGGATCGCTCAGTCGGTGCGAGGACGAGGGCGAGGAGCGACTGTCGGCCCGTGTGGACCGCCTGGAGGCTGACAACATGCTGCTAGCGGTGACGCTGAGAGAGTCCAAGGAACACGCAGACAGGTGAGATTCTCTTAACTGATTAATTTAATAGTCTTACAAATACATTCCTTAATAATAGGACATGGGTAATTTTTTTTGGTGTACTGATTACAAATTATTTGAATCAATTCTTATTGTGAAGTTGTAATCATTCAGAACATAGGTCTGTGATATTTTAAATATTAATCAAATGTATTCATAAGAAAGATATACATATAAAATCAAGTAAGTTAAACATATTAAGAAGTGCGGAGAAGATATACACGCTGTAACATATAATAATGCTTACGCAGATCAGCAGAACTCAATAATAATTTTTATTATTATTTTATTTTTAAAATCTAATTAAAAATAAACATGGTGTTCTACAGACTGAACACAATAACAATGAATAGTAAAAAGTGACTACTTATCGCACACAACCAGCCCTACGCTAAATATTCTGACCTTGGGCACTAATAGAGTGTCTGGGTAAAATAGGATAAATACTATCTAGAAGATGACGCTGCACCCATCTGAGCCACATGTTTTTAAACAAATATGAATAATTGAATTAATTACACTAGACAAATATTAAACAAAGATGTAATTAAATACTTAGTACAGTCCCGTACCCTACGTTGGGGTCTACTAGTTTACACCTAGAAACATATTTGATCATTGTGGGTTAATGAGATGTGAACAAATTATTTTGGTTAATGTTTCAGGTTATCGCTGGCCTGCGCGCAGTGCTCGGCGGAGGCGGGCGCCCTCAGGATGGCGCTGGCGGCGGCGGACCGGGCCGTGGAGGCCTACGACGTGCTGCTGGCTCTGGCGGAGACTTCGCAACATCCGCAGGCTAGTGTGAGTTCATTTCGCTCTTCTTCTTTAAATTTAATTTAATTAAATGCTTCGTTCTATTTTCCCTCAGACCACCAGTTTCTCCTTTGTGTCCTCGTGATTACAGTCATGGCCTGTGAATTTATAAAGCCACAGAATTGAGGAATGTTTAACTGGTTGCGGGACACCTGTGTCGCCCTAATTATCTTTCTGGTTTTCTGTTGGTTTTAGTTGAATGTGTTCATTCAAGTTATGTAAATAAAAATACTAACTTGCTTAACTGGGCTGCAAATCCCCGATTCTTCTATGATGATCGAAACTCGGCTGGCCAGCATCTGAATATTTATCACAAACTGACAAAATCGTACACGATCCATATCCGTTCTTTTGTTTTTCTTATTTGTATACATATTCCAGCTTCGAATCAGTCCTACCCGCCGAAGCATATATATATATATTGCTTGAACAGCCTGGTGCCATCTATGGTTGGCCCGGTGAAATGCGTCCTAGCCGGAATGCACGCTGTTTGGGACATATATTTATCTGTGTATAAATATGTTATTGAACAAAAATAATGCATTGTGCCTTCCCCTCACGGCCACGCCGCCGACCAGTCGATTGACGACCTGCAATCAGTTAATACTGTTATACAATCTCGAGACTTATACGTCTATACTTTGTGTCGGAACCTTGACGAAATAGTGAGAGAAAAATACACATTTTGGAGATGCCAGCAGAATCCGGATTGGCGGTGAGTCCCTATACCTTCTTACCCTGAGATTCTTCCAGCATCTGTGCTTGTATTTACATAACACACGTGAAACATGGTGATTCACGAGAATTTTCTCTTATATCCATGGTCAACAGATGCGTTTCTTGGCCAGCTGGAGTGCACAGGTGATGTCCATAAATTCCATACTGCGACATAATCATGCCGGGTTCGCCACTAATTCATCTATAATGAAGTCTGATTGTGTCGTTTATTCTGACGAGAGATGGTTTGACATTTCAGGACAGCCAGGGCAGCATAGCCAAGATGCGGCTGGCCACGGAGCGGGTGGCCCGGCAGCTGCTGGCCAGGCTGGACAGCGAGGCCGACGGGCGGTTCAGAGCCGACGTGGTGGGCCCGTGGGCCGATCCCGCCGCCATGCTGCTTTACCAGTGAGTATCTTCCGACACTGTCCCGACACCGAGCTGTCCTATAAAACTTCCCAATTAACCCATTCTCTTAAATTATCTTCTTTGCCGTTCCCCCTGATTCTGTCTAATTGCGTCGGAAATAGGTATGCTAATTGGCAGTGTTCAGCTTCTCATAGTCTCCATAATAAACTCCGACTAGAGCTGACATTGTTGGCAATCCTAAAAGTAAAACAATCGTCAAACTGTAAATGATTAAGAGGGTTCAATATTTAGGTGACTAGTATTATACGCTGATTTTGAAATTATGTGTGGAATAATTTTCAGAGGGGCCAACGACGGCAAGGCCTGGTCTACGGAGGAAGAGGAGCGTCTCCGGGGGCACGTGTCCAGACTGAAGAGGGAAAGAACGGTGGCAGCGTCGGGAGCGCAGCCGGCCCAGTGGCCCCTGCAAGGTAACTAGTAGAAAGGATCCTCACCCGGAACTGTTATAGGAATGGTTACTCTTTAGCCAGATAACAATTTAAATGCGGTATAGATTAATTATTTAGGTAATGTTTATACTAGCTTTCAGCAGTGTTTAACCCGTTAACACGCTATCGTTAATAGTAACGATATCATGATAAACATAGATAAACGTCAAAATATTTCGCGCTATACCATAGACAAGAAACGTTGCACCACATGACAGCGCGCGCAAACGCCGGTAATTTTGTTTCAGTATAATATTTGAACACACACGCCACTCATATCGATTACAAACGCATTGCACGTGCTAATTACGCACTTTTAAAATACCAATACTTTCCAAATGGAATGTACTTGTCAGGTACATTTTGATTCCAGCCGGTGCAGAGTATTATCAGGAATTATCCTGCAATACACATATATTTATAATTATAACCTTGTTTTGTGGTATTTCTTTGTAAGTGAGTAATTAAAGTGAATAAGATATTATTTTTAAGATATTAAGCGTGTTTTACTATAAAAATACAGTTAGTGCATTATAGACCGTATTGGCCATTGGCGCGAACCATATTTCATGTGTGTCAGTGCTGTATCATAAGCCCGATATTTTTTCGTTTACAGTTGTAGAATTTTTGAAAACTTTTTTGATTTTTTTTTTTTTTACAAAATGACGGAGTGGGACTTTTTCGCTGGTGGAGATATTGCGGACTTCCCAGAAATTTCCGATACGCTCGTTACTACCGCAGAGTTGAGGATGATTATTTTGTGGTTCACGTCTATGATGAAGCGAAGACCTTGACAATACTGTTGATGAAGACTCAGCCATCAACAAGTGCAGGGGTTAGGCTAGTATTTGAATGGGAGACAGATAATTGTTTCGTTCCAAATATACATACAAAATAAATAATAATTCCCTATCCTGAACGTTAAGGCCTGGCAATAGCTTCCTCTTTACGAGATATCTATTATTTGTTTAATAACAGTCCACTTTATGGCTAATTACAGGACTTACGACCTATCTTAAGTGATCACTCTATACAAATATAATGTTCACCATTCACACCCATCAATCTATATATCTGTCAAATTTTTGGAAGTTGTATATGTGTTACTATGTGGAAACACTACACTATCGCCATCTATGGATTTAATTTGATATTAATTTCCCTGAAACAGCATATATGTCACAATGAGAATCTAATTATTTTTAAAATTATTTAAAGCAATATTCTTTATCTGTAAATTTTTTTTTTTTTAACACTTATACTAGAAAACGCTTGAAAAATCAAATTTCTCAATTTTTATATAGTTGTAAGGCACACTTTCATATATTCCCATTAAATATAATAAAAAATAGCTTTGTCTCTATGAGATATCTATTATTTGTTTAATAGCAGTACCTTTGTAGGTGAAAATACAGTAATTGTGTGTTCTTGGACATATTCTAATATTGCTAACAAATAATTCTGTAATTTTTCTAATTGTGATGGGGAGATTGTTAAAAAATTAGATGCCTTGATAAATATATTGATTTTGAGTTGCGGTATATTTTAGTTTTGGAATATCAATTTGGTCTCTAAATCTTGTAGATCGGAATTCGCTTCTAATATTTCATTTAAAAAATTTGAAATATTAATTTTTTTTTTTGTATATGTTAATTATTTTTGGTACTTTGAAGAGTTGGATACTTGGATAGTCATTTTTGATCATCCTGAATATTTCCATGCCTACTTACCTTTATGATTTCGATTTTTATTCGATTTCGAAATAACGGGTTTTCGCATAATTCAAATTATTATTTTTTCATTCATCGAATTATGAATTAATGGAGTTTTTTTAATTCTTTTGCTTAGATGATCCGGACGGCATTGAGGACAATCTGTCTGGGATAGCGCGGGGTTCTGACAAACCAAAGTGCATGGACGCGGCCGACGCCAGGAAACTGGACATGGAGACCGCTGTGCTGATGCAGGTAACAGGCATTCTTTTTTAAATTTGCCATTTAACATCTACGCTCGGCTACTGAGTATTATTTTTATAATTATTATATTCTCTCTCCTGTCAACAATTGAAAATAATTATTGTTATTTATACCTGACTAACTTACCATCCGAGAGTAGGTAGAGAGGATACAACGCCACACTTCTGTCCTGGCGCACCGCTCTTGCCTCGGCCGCAGGCCCATCACCCAGTACTCGGTTTACCTGATCTTCTGCAGGCGTCGTCTGATCCTGTCGTCTTTACTCAACTAACTTACCATCATGCCGTTTCCCCGTGGCGGTAGACAGAGAGGATAGAGCGCCACACTCTTCTGTCCTGACACACAGTTCTTTTTTTGAGAATTTTTGAGGCTTCCAACAGGACTCCAGGCATATTGTAACAAATTGTGCCCACCGTGAGTCGGGCAACTCTCACAGCGGGTTATTGTTATTACAAATATAATTTACCGAGTTCTGATGGTGACGTATTGTTTTCCAGGAGGTGATGAGCCTGAGAGAGGAGAGGGCAGAGCTGCGCGCTCGCCTGAGGGCGCTCCGGCCTCCCGGCTCCAGGCAGGTCCGTACCCGAATATTTTCATTACAGTTTGAATGCTAGTTCAACATTGTACATGATATTAGACTGAATGCAGTCAATCAGACAGAATGTATACAATTGAGTGAAGAATCCAAGGAAAGTTTGTAAGATTCGTTAATTTTAGTACTTAGTACGTACTTCGATTTTTGATCTTTACGATTACTGATTGCAGACAAACAGCTCGAGCGGCGCTGACGAGGGAGAGAGTGAACGGAGACTCCTGGAGGCGCTGGCCAGGGAGAATACGCTGAAGGCCAGGCTGCAAAGGCTGATGGCTTCCGTTAACCAGGTCAGTACACACATATATATATATATATATATATATATATATTAACATTAGTTTCTTCTCTATGAGAGTAAGACTCGTGTACGTATAGAGAAGGAGTATATACGAGTCAATTAATGTTTCAGTTGAAACAAGGATGACAATTGTCTCATTGCATTTGAATACATGTAACTTTCTTCTTTGGTATGTAGACTGCTTCTACGGCACCAACGCCAAAATGGACCTATTATAATATTGGATAATTTGTATAGCACCATTTTTATTTTCGTATATTTATATTTCTACAATTATCTTTGTTTTTAAAATTAAACAATTGTTATTTTCACTTATGGAAATGATTTTTTTGAAATAATATCTTCTTAAATAATGTCTCTGATGCACTGTTCCTTATGACGGAGGGCAAAGAGTTCCACGCTTTTGGGCCTGCCACCGCAAATGCCCTTAGACTGGTCGGTTACAACTCTTCCTGCGGCTGAAGTAGAAGCTGATTAAATTCAACTCTTTCAGGGAATCGGAGCCAATGTAGCTGATGTAAAAGGGATGTTATATGAGAGAATTTGGAAACTCCATATATTATTCGTGCTGTCGCATTTGCCATCTCTTCTAGCGATACGCCTCAAAGTGCAAAAGAATCCATAACATGAAATATGACGTCAAAAGACTGTTGGTAATGTTATACATAACATGTTTGTGATTGCAGGCTGGCCGGACTGTCGACACCTCGGACGATCTCAGGAGAGGAGTGTGCCCCCGGTGCGGGCCGCAGACCAACAGGTGACCTTCAATTAACTCACTGCATCCCCAAAAATGAGTTTTTTTTAATGCACATTATTTATTCATGGCAGAATGCAGAAATTATCGGAAGTCAGTGGCGGAGCAGGATTGAAGATAAACTTCTTAACGAACGCTTTTGAACGCTACTCCCGGCTCCGATATTTCAATACTCACACGCGGCACATATTTTTGAATACCTAAATATGCATTAAATCATCAAAATAGACAACTCACGCACGATTTGTCTTGTTTAATATGGAACCAAACCGTAGTTGTAAAAACGCACAGGATGTTTATAAATGAATAAACATAAACTCCGTACAAAAACATACATAACGGTACAGCAATGAGGCTGCTGCATGAAACGCGTGACAGATTATTTATGTTTAAAGATGTCAGTACTGTCAAAGTGTTAAGAATCATATGTTAGTGTATGTTGAAATATTGTATGCGCGTACAAAAACCAATTTATACAGTATCAACTATTGATGTGATAGCATTTAATAGGTTTAAGGGTTAAAGTAACGATTAACTGATTTGATGGCTCTAACACGTCAGTGTCGCCATTTTCCTGTATCTATCGGTTTAAATAATAATGCAGTGTCAAGTTGAAAAAAACAAACATTTTCGTCACATGTTGCATTGCTCCCAAAAGGAAAATCAGCTTGTCACCTTTTTCGATTGTTCTCCAATTGAATGCATCGTGTTATGTTCAACAATGACGATGACCTCAGAAATTGGCTCTATAACTATTTCGATATTAGATTTTTATAGAAAAGGCATCGACAGATTGGTTGAAAGATGGGATGAAATCCTGTACTATGATGGAGAACACACAATTGATTTGATATGGTGCAATTTTTGTTTAATAGTTTGATTTTATAGTAAATATTTGAACAAAACGCTCAATATGTGGCGGGTGAAGGAAAGTGGGACACTCGGGGAGGCCTTCGTCTGATGATGCTTTAATATATATTGGATCTCCAATTATGGTCCAGTCCAGCATCTTGAATCACACTAAAATTGAAATCATTTTGTATTAATAATCTGAATAAATATTTCTTTGAGGCGGGCGGCGCCGCCTTCAATAATAATTAAAATTTTCACATTTTTATTATTCATTTATATATCAGAAGTTTAAACTATTATTTAGATAGGACCTTTATACTCATTTAAAACTAATAAACTGAATGTTATTTGCCATAATTATGACATTATAAGAAAGACCGCGACCATTAGATGCATTTTCCGCGTGCCACAAAATTATTACATAAACAAAATGTATTTTTTTATAATCTTGAAGTCAAGATTACGGAGACAGATTAACAAAATGTTAAAAATTAATAGTGTTATATATAAATCATTCAATTTGCGGGACATATTATCGATCTAAATATATGTAGGTACTTTGATTTCAAAACATGTGAATTAGGTACTTTGAAAAATTATTTAATTTTCAATGGATTAACTCAAATGACAACACTCATTCCGTAATATTAATATTAAAAATTTGAATATATTACAGATAAGCCTCTAAGACACGAGTTATGTTTGAATGCGAGAAAATCAAACAATTTTATTGTCGTCTCTTTCTATTCAAACCTTTCTCTCTCTCGCATGATTTACGTAACAAATAACGTCATTAATTATTTCTCTGTAACTTGTAATAATTGAACTATTAGTGTCATCTTGAAAGCGTATTTAATTTCTCAAATTTAAAACTGTAAAAATGAAATCAGTGTTTATCTTTACAGAATGGTAACATCGGACGACGCGGAGCCCGCTTCGTCCATCTCCATGAAGGAGCCTTCGCCGGCCTATCAGGCGGAGGAGATCTCGTACGAAGCTCCGGCGGCGGCGGCGGCGCGCGAGGAATGAAGAACCCTGTAACTTTATTAATCTTATTTATCTGAGAAGATATATTTTAGTCTCTTAGTATTCAATATTACCATTATTGTTATTTTGTGTCGAAAAGTTTGAACCGCTCCGCGCGCTGCCGGACATTTGGATCCAAATTTAAGACTCGCTTCAGTAATCCCCGTTGAACGATAACATTTCAAGTGATTTTGTTATCCAAACAGTGTATAAATCTTTAAAGTTTTTAATTATCAGTCAATGCAATTGCTTCTGTTGACATTCCCGTCCTTATGACGCCGGTCGCTGCGGAGTTTCCGATTCGGAACCAAACTGCGACACATTAAATTTGGCGCTAAATTTCTTCCATCGCCGCGGAATTATTCTTGCTGCATGTATATTTTAGGCCTCCGCTGCACGGTTCTAATCGCCAGCTATCGTATTCTCACGTGCACGACGCTAATGTCACGCGTGTCCTCAGGTTTTCACGGCTGTTCAGAATCTTGCGATGAATATGTATCCGATGGAGTGTGTTGAAATCACAAAAATAATAATTGATTATTTTTAAAATAGGCCAGAATTTGTTTTGGATACAATAAATCCAATTTTCTTCCGCATTAACTACAATCTGTTTTATCACAAGCGTGAAGAGCCGAGGTTGCCGGACTGCGTGTGCACATCGGCTCGGCCTCGTCCGGCTTGCGTGGTTTTAATTTTTTAAATATAAATACGGTAAAATAATAACCGATTATTGTTCGCATACACTGTCGCAAATTTGTGCAGAGTTGAATACGCGTTTTGCAACGTTAAATCCTCACTTTGCGTCGTCACCGTTCACCGATTAGATTTAGAAGATGAGTCTTTCTTTCTTTCTTTCTCGTTACAGAAAGATGTACGCAACGCCACCGGAATGCTAGATTGTCGTAATCACCATTGTACTGATTTAATGTTACTTTAAAATGAACTTAATTTATATGATATTTTTAACATATCCAAATCTAGACGTCTCACAGAGACGAAGCTATTATTTATTTACATGGGAAGCGACCCGTCATCGACTGGCTTAAGTGATCACTTTACACGATGTAACGTTTGCCAATTCTACCCGTGCTCGACTATAATGTCATCATGTAGAATGTACGCCATCGTAAGCTCTATAATTCTCGAGACTTTCGTACTAACCTTCCCGTGTAAATAAATAATAGCTTCGTCTCTGTGAGACATCTATATCTTAATTTATATGATTATATAATTTATTAATTAAGATGAAAGTTATTCATTTTATACTCTTGAAATAATACAGTATCGTCTGACAATTATATCAACACTAGACAGCATATTACATATTACTTTGTTTTTTATTTGTGATGCAGTCTCGAAGAGATAATTATTATCAGAATTTTTACACAAAATGTCGGATGATACCTCGCTGTTAACGATAACGATATTGTTAAAAAAAATTTTTTTTTATACTTATAATATAGAAGTTTGGGAATGATATTTTAAATATATGAATATCTGTTTATTTGAATCTCAGAACCTCGCGCATATAGTGGATTCTCCGTTATAGGGAAATAATATTTAAAATAAAAAATATAACAGGTACATGGCCAAATAATTATTTGCAAATATCGACGTTGTAATAGCAATTTTGATAGTTTTATTTTCTTATACATATTATATAGTACAGTGAAATAATTTGATTTATTAATACTTCTATTTTTTAATCTAAAATACGCTCTCCTTCATTTTCTACAATGCTGTTCTCTTGCCTTCTACTGTTCGGCGAATATGGTGGGTGGGGCATCGATTCCAAAAAAGGTTAATTCCTGAGACACGCACACGTTCACTCTCTACACGCGATTAGACTGAAAGTTTGTGAAGAATCCATTGACTCAAATTTGGCGACTTTTCCGATGGCTCGCAGGTGTCTGTGGATAGTTGAATGACCAATTTCAAACTTTTCTGCTAGTTCCTCAACAGTTACGGTGGGATTTTGTTCCGTCGGGGCTTGCGGAACGCGTAGTTCATGTAATTGAAAAAACCGCATTGTTTATGGGATGGATGTTATAATAATGTGTATAAATTCAGATAAATAAATTTAATTAAAATCTTCCCGGCGGAGAATCGAACCCCGTTCTCCCGCACGATAGTCGGGGATGCTAACCATTGCACTACCGACAAATACGAATGAAATATACAAATAAACATTTACAACCATCTTTATTAGTAAACGAGGGGTAATTATTTTTTCAAATAAAATTTGATGTGTCAAAAATATAAATAATTTTGGCATTCAAGTGTCGGATTAGTAGCGTGAGAGAGTTACCTGAATTAATGCTCGGTGTGCTCAAAATCTGTTTGATTTGACGCCTGGTATATCGATCAAACAAACAAATTTTAAAATACAGTATTATCCCGAAGTTACATAATAGACGGGACCGATGAAAATGGCTTAACTCGAATTCGCGCAAGTCGGGGTACAAGTTTGCATATAAATATATACAATTTTGTTTAATTGGGACCATGGACTAACAAAAACACTAGTTAAGAGGAAAAATATTTAATAAAATTGCAGTTCTTTATACATATTAATCAAAAATATCAAAAATATGTCTTCTTCACGCAGTATTTCTTCATAGCAAGCTAATAATTTTTTTATTCCTCGCTTTGTAGCTATAACGCGTTCTTCACTGGAGTCGATGTATTCTAAAATTTTTAAGCCATTTTCAATTGAGCCGAGACCTTCTGTCATGTGCTTTTTGCCAATTGCCACGTGCACGTGGAATTGGGTCTGAAGTGTCTTCATTGTCGTTTGACTTACGCATCTTCATGAGCTCATCCTCCTGACTAAGGGAATCCGACAGCTCGTGAAACACATCCAATGCGTATCACAGTGAGAGAAACACAAGCCAAACGAACCGCGTAACTATGAGTTTGCCTACGTCAGGGTATTACTGTATTTCAAAATTTTCTAATATGCTATTAAACATATAATTTTTTTTACTGTACCGGTTAACGCGACCCCGCATAATCGAGAATCTACTGTATGTGAAGTTGTATATTGAAGTGTTTTTATTTTTTTAATATTAATCGAAGACGTCGCCCGAACAATGGTGTACGCCACATTTTGGTGATTTCACGGGAGTTGAGAAAAACTCTTTTACTTTATCGAATTACGGAGAAATTGCGTATTTTTTAATATATTTGAAATGTGAGGTATGTAATCAAAATCAGACAAGTCAAGTTTTTATGGTTTTCGAGTTAAGTGTGTACAAATATAAAGAAAATTAACGTCCTTGTTACTTCAATCGCAGATATGTCCAATAGACAATTATTTCAAATCCAGACAAATATGTTTTCAGCCGATAAGACGACAGTATTTGGTCATGTTTAATACGATTTCAAATGTAACAGTTGCGGCCTTTGATTATGGACCTCGCAAATGGTAATTTTTATCAAATTAATGCACCAAAATGTGCGTAATTTAGCGTATTTAATTCAACACTGTCCGAAATGTGTCGTACATCGCACGTTGTTTGGGTGACGTCTTCAATTGTTGACGTTATACTGTCGCAATATTGCTTTTCAAGGCCTAAGACGTAAAAATGTTTTAAATTAAATATGTCAGTGGCTCTAAACAATATATTGAAGCACGAAGTTATCTCGTATTTTGCATATTTATATAAAAATATATTATACCTCTGTATTATTACCCCTGCCATATCTTATATACCTTTAAGTTTTTTTTTTTATTTGCAATTGATAGTTTTGTCGATGGATCGAACGTCAAGACTTGCACTTTCCACCTCCTGATTAATTTTAAAAATGTTACAATTTGATATCATTATCATTTCGTCCCCAATACACACTTTGATCACGACCCGATCTGTCTTCGTAAAGTCTGTCGTTAATTATCCCAATAAATGACAACATATTCTTAGTCTCTGGTCCCAGTCTGGTTTCTTTATAATGAGCGGTATTATTTAGACTTCGCGTAAAACGAAATTTATTATAATTCAAAAAATTTCAAATCATTTTCAGACTCTCGTGTCGTAAATCAATACCGGTTTAAGTCACACAATTTGAAATATGTAAAAATGTGCATATTTTTAATTCAAATATTGAATTAAACATCCCGATATTGAAGTACAAAGTTGGATTTTTCCCGAGCGATCTTATTGATAAGGTACTTAATTTTTCCGCAAGACGGCACCGTGACTGCGTCAACTTTTGCGGCGCGTCAAGCGGGCGCCGTACACGCAAAAAGCTTGAATGAGGGCTTGCAATTATTGAATGTCAATATATTTAATATAAATTTATTAACTACTATACAATGTTATTATTATGTATTGAAAAAAGTGCATTTAAAATGAAAATATATTATTATATGTATATCATTGTATTCTTATTGTTTAACTAGTATATAAGGTAGTCATTTAATATAATACATAACGGCACGTTGTTGGATTACTAGTTAAATTAACATCTTTAACTTGTATTCTCGAAACCTGTCCAAGCCGTGTGAATCTCCTCTTCTTGATAATTAATTTATCATCGCATTTGTATAATTTATAAGTTATTTATTTATGCGTTAACTTTCGGGCGATTGCAACGTTGCCAGTATTTAAAAATAATAATATTAAATCATTTTCAACAATTGGGACAATTTAATTGCTAATCTGACAGCGAGCCTAAATATCTCTACAAGCATTTTTGTGAAAGATTTCAACTCGTGGTGTCGCATCGTGCTGTCGAGCGATTCTAGCTGGTAGCCGTATTTTCCTGCACGGCGGCAGCATTTAAATTAGACACGTGCGCAGCGGTGGTTCCCGACCATTTTAGTATCACGTCACGCTAATCAAATTATAAAATAGGAAAATTGCAACAATTAATAGTATTGTAGTATTTGGGAGCCACTATTGTACTTCTATATATATATATATATATAACAGACCTAGTCCACAATATATTATGGGTGGGATACCGGACAAAATTGTTCAAGGGATATGTGCCTAATCTCGACCGTGTCAGAGATATAAGCATTTAAAAAAAAAAAAAAAAATTATGTGATTATTTCGATTAATTGAAATATATTATTGATTCTAAATTACGTATTGAATACAAAAAATAAAGGTTATCGAATTTCAACTAGCCAGATTGTGTTTTTTTTTTACATGATTTAAAACTTGAAACATAAAAAGCTGTGCATTACTAAAAATTCTAGCGTCATCTGTGTACCAGTAGAGACTTTAATTGCTTAGTTTTTAAAACTACCACGCCAACTCACCGCCGTACTCATGGCGCTTTTGCGCATTCGCCGCATTGAGCTATTAACATTACTCTGTTCTATCTTTAAGCTGGTGAATTACTCAAGTCATGTAATTGGCTATTTACCGAATTGAAAACCTATGATGTATTTTTAACAGAATAACATTAGAAAGGCTTACTATGTGAATTTTACTATCTTACTGTTTTTAATGTGTTGTTCTTTAAATTTGGTACATGGGTTAGTTTTTGATTTGGGAAAAACAAAAAGCAATTGGCAGAACTATTTCCTGCGGTAAACTTCAATAAAAATAATTATTACGTGAAGAATTTTCAAATAATAAAAGAATCATGTTTAGTCATAAAAAGTGTCCACACATTGTTTATATGTCTAAGAAGGTATTTACTTTAAAACTTAAACTTTAAAGACACTATTAATAGTACTCTAAAATTACAAATAAATACACGGCAGGGTCGTATAAACGACGGATTCATTTTGTCTAAAGACATTGGTTAAATGAAAGTACATATATTGTATAATATCATTGGTAACAGTATAATCTAAATCTATACCTACTGCACGCCCATTTTGCACATATTTATTTAAAAGATTTTTTTAAGAAATTTGAAAAATAATATTTTCCGTAACGGTGCAGACTTTGCACATATTCCTTGAACATTTTCGACTCGTAATTTAGTCATAAAATATTGTGGACTGGGTCTGTTACACCTGTATATATTGGGTTGATACGTAAGGTCATAGTTTTTAGGTCATAATCAAAATAATACATAAATATATTATTCTGCATTGTTTACAATTGACTTCCAACGTTTTGTCAATTTTTCAATTCCATATCTGAAGAAATTCAGTAGTACGGATGTGAAGAAGACGTCAAGCCAATTTTGAAGAGCGGCATCGCAATTGAAAGACATTCCTCTGAGATTATTGTATAGAGAGCGAAAAAATGAAAATATGATGATGCAAGATTAGGAGTATAGAGCGGAAGTGGAATAATCTCCAAACTGAATTCTTGTTAGCGGTACACGGACAGGCGTTACCATGCTGAAAAATCACTCGATGCTGTTCTTCTTGAATTGCGGCTTTAAGGTGTTGTTGGCGATAAACCTTAGAAGTGATATATTATTCGGAAGCAATCTGTCATATCATTCAATTCATGCCTCAACTCTTCGGTTAAACTCAAACAAAGGATATTTCATAAATGTTAGGTTTTTTTTAATACCTTTTGACATTTTACAATACAATTTTTCTTCAAATTAAAAAAATCAATATGTATTTAATAAAACAATACGTACTGGGGCATTAAAATGACATTGACATATGTTAAAAAAAAAAACCGCTACAAACTTACGGAACAACCCAACATATACTGAATTTCGAAGATTTTTGAGCTAACTCGCCGGAGTATTGGTGCGACATCCGCTGGACTCTTTTATAAATTAATTGATATTATGTAGAACGGTGGAGTAGCGAAAGCATTTATTACGTTAGCAAATAATATAGAATTTCAATTCTAATTTAAGTGGGCGGCGAATTCTTGAATCTATATGGAATTAATTACGGATCAGCTCTACAGAAGATGTCGAAAAAGCTGTAGAGAAATCAGATCAGGTTAATCTTGAAGTAAAATACATTATTTTTAATAATTAATTATCTGTAATGGTTGTAGACCTGTTTTGTTCCGCTTCATACACAAATGATTTAAGAGTTTTTTTCGGTCTCTTTGAACATGTGAACATATGAATTTTATTTCAAGTTTATACGGTGTTCTTTTGTTCAATGTTTCTTTTATTAACGACACTAAGGAACGGTGGTGTGATCAGTAATAATTTTTTACTACAGTAAAAAAAATTACTAAAGTAAAATTTTTTTGAAAAACGGGTTGTTTTATCATTGGTAAAAATGTAATGGTTAACTAATGGTTAACTCTGGTAACATATGGTTAACTCTGGTTAACTTGTGGTTAACTCTGGTTAACCTGTGGTTAACTCTGATTAACTCTGGTTAACCTGTGGTTAACTCTGGTTAACCTGTGGTTAACTCTGGTTAACCTGTGGTTAACTTTGGTTAACCTGTGGTTAACTTTGGTTAACTCTGGTTAACTCTCAAATGTCGGATGGAAAAAATAGAAAATGGGGAATATATACAATATATACTTACATTGCGATGGTCGACTCGGTTATCAGTTATGGAGTGAGTAGCTATGGACTGACATATAAAACGTGTATTAATAAAATTTTGTTTGTATAAAGATGATTATAGTAAATTATTTGCAAACGCTAAATCTTACAAACTTATGCTATAATATTCAAAGAGTTGATAAATAATGTAAATATATGAATAGTGATCCTCACCATAGTTATTCAAACAGACTGTCGTGTCGAACCGTGAGTGCGCCGATTGTGAAAGTGTGTACGGTGAGAGGACGAGAGAACGTGTTGTGCCAAGAATAATCAACAAAAAAGATATTAAACATTTAAAAAAATGATGTGACACCGGTGACCACCTCAAAAGGAACATATTCTTGTCTAATCCTTTATTTCCTTGTTATATTATATTTCATTTAATTCATCTAACATCTCCTTATTTAATTTTTGCCTTGCCGTAAAACCGCCATGCAGTTTGGCAAAAAAATAAAATTAAAATTAATATACATGTAATAAAAAAAAAGTCATTTGTCACACTGACCCTTTAAAAGTGGCAGTATACGACAATTAATCATTCTATATCACGCTATTTTAGTGATGAGAGTTTGCGCAATGACAATCTCGTTGTTTAATATACATTAGCGCATAATATGAAAAAATTTCACAACCAAAGTGTCAGGTTTTTAACGCAAAGGCGAATAAATTCAAGATTATTTGTCTCGCCTTTAGACATCTCGTCTATTCTTTGACAATAGTCAATTTGACATTTACCAGAGTAAAAACTTACCGTAGTTAAAATTTACAACTGATCACACAATCGGCCCTAATACAGAAGACTGTAGCATTCTATCATCTCTTTTTGATAAAATGAGTAATTTCTTATATCGTACAACTAATGTTTTTTTCTAAAGTGTGCGGGCGCATGCAGACACAATTTTCAACAAGATTTATTCTTCATGTGCCGCATTCGGCGACCATGTTGTTTTGACCTAAGCATTTTGAACATTGAACCGCTTTCTGAAGTTACACAGCCAAGATATCTTCCTTCAATCTTCCCCTGTGTAATGAGTCGCAGAGAATATGACTGGAGTATGCAGTTTTCCTTGATTATCGTTATTTATGCGTTATTCTGAATTCGTAAAACATACTTTTGGTATATATTTCCAATTGCCCGTCTTTTCAGTGCAAATTGTGACCTTGACGTCAGCAAACGTCAACTTGACCGATATTTGTTTGATCTCGACATTGCGATAGCGATCGCGGTATGGACCTTTCAGCTCCAGTGCACCAACACTGTATTTTGTGATATTTTGTTTCGATCATGTATTGTTTGTGTGCCGTGGGTGAACTTGTGACATCACCGTATTCGATTGGGATTGTGGAGGCATCATATACAAAGTAAGGCGAGCAGTCCTTCTGAGTCATTCGACTAGAATGCCTAATCCCCTCACCGACCTCACCCTGTACCAAGGTTTCCCTACTTCCCTCCCACACCTTGCGGTGATTCTGATTTACGACCACAATTGTCATATTCCATCGATATGAAGTTACAGTTCAAATTCATATGTCTTAATATATCTTCATTAGTAATGTGGTAGATTTTTTACGCGCTCACTGTAATCTAAAATTAGAGGGAAAATTGATTACAACCGTTTCATATAATTGTCATTTTCGCTATCGCTCTCAAAGTGATTCTCTGATTGCTCTGATCCGTGATTCTATTCTAAAGTTTTCAAGAATCTGCTCTGAGGTATGTAGGCCAATCTCTGTACTATGTTAAATTGAAAGATGGACAAATTATTAAACAATTTTGAAAGATATGATATCGACTTATAGAGGACAGTGTGATGCGAGAGACGATAGATGGTATCGGAAGATTTGCGAGATTAAGGTTCCCTCCGTAGCCCTCGTACTCAGACGTGTGGAAATAAGCAGGCAGTAGGGAAGATTAAGGTAAAATGCTACTTAGAAAGTAACACTGAGTTTATTGCACAGATTACAATTGTTACTTAACTATTTGGGCAAGAAATTGGGGAGTGAATACAGAGCTGACTTTATCATTGAAACAAAGGACTTTCCCAGAAGACTTGGCATGACCGGGTAAACCGGAAACTGGAAGGAACAATTGACGAACATGCTCAAGAAGATGAGGTGAGAATCATGATTTAATCGTTTGAGTTAGTAGACGGGCAATGACCCTTAATTGTGGCGATATTATGTCTCCGATATCATCTTTAAACTTGACTGCAGGGCTTCCGTAACAAAGCGAATCTCGCTGTATAACATGATATTAATTTGTCAATCTTTCAGTGGAACGACCTGTTCGTACATAAAATTAGAAGCGCGTATTACGCAGACCGAAACATTAATTTAACTAAATAATTAATTAATTGAAAATATACGATTATGGACAGTCTTCACACGGTGACTTACATATTTATTGCATTTGAAAATTTAAAGTATGCTCTTTCACAAGAACTTGTGAATTCAAAACTACCTGCATAAAGCGACCGTTTTCTAAGAAAATATATTTTAAAATGCGCAATTTAAAAAAAAAAAAAACAATATACATATTAGGAGAACACATTCTTATTGTGAAGTTGTAATTATTCAGAACAGACGCTCTGTGATATTTTAAATATATTAATTAGAAAGATATACGTATAAAATCAATTTTATCGAAAAATATTGTTGTTGCGCCGCCGGGATTTGAACCTGGATCCTTTCCAAACCGTTCTCCTAATAATAAAGTTGTATCAATGTGTCCAAAATTTTATAAAAACGAGTTGATAATTTTAGCACCTGCTATCAGATTACTCAAAGGTATTTGAGATTCCGTAAAAATAAGGTAGATGGCTCTTTCAAATAATGGAACGATTAAATGTATTCATATCAAAAAAGTAACATACGGGTTCGAAATATTGTCACCGTGGCATAGTTGGATAATGCACCTTCCCCGGTTAGGAAAGAGATCCATATTCGAATGCCGGTGGCGCAACAATAATATTTTTCAATAAAATTGATTTTATATGTATATCTTTCTAATTAATATTTAACAATATATGTAGCCCAGCCTAATTTAAAAACCCCTTAAAATGGATTTCGGATGATTTGTGTTAAATATGCAGTTTTGTAGATTTTTTGTCAGCTGCGCGTATATAGAACACATTGTTTCTCGCAAAAAGCTATTTAAATCCATTGATATTGCATGTTAAAAATCGGGGTTAGTTCCAAAATATCCCAAAGCAGACAGAGTATAAGTTGCTATTGATGTGATGAAATCTGTCAATCACAACGCTTGTCGATGATCGCGTGATCTAAAATTGTAAAAACACACATTTAGTACATTTAGCTTTCAAAATATATTTTTTCATTCGTAACCCAAAAACAAATAGAGTAGTTTTAGATTAAATTTCCAATGGTAGTCATTTTTAACTCATTGATCGCGTTCATAAATACGCACGTCACCTTTCATACGCGGCACTCTTTGGTGGCAATATAATATACGACTTAACATAATGATTTGTTTTTAAAATATCTATAGCAAAGGTTCTCAAGTATCGTCGCGAACATAAACAAATACAGAAATCAGAACCATAAATTATCCACGAGAGAACACAACAGTGCCCTGCATATCATATACGATATTCATACGCACTAGAGTGAAGTGGTGATCTGATTTCTGACACTAATGCGCACTATTTACAAGCTTTTAAATACTGATATTAAATTGAACTCTATAGTTTGGAACGCATTACATTCTACACGCATAAACTTAGCGATACTGGATCACACGAGGACTTTAATTATTTCGTGTTTGTTTATAAGATGGCTAATAATCCTCGACAAATATCGGCAGATAAAGATTCCAAATAATTGTGTTACGATTTTCACCGCTCCTCAGCGCGGCGACTCATATTTGAGTCACTCGCGGGGAGTGGGTTAATAGTCAAATATTTCACCCGTAGCATCATCTTTATCAGCACTTGCATCAATGATCACATCTTCCGATTCACTCGAGTCAACATCACCAGTATTTTTTCCAGCCACAAAATATCTTCCGTGCCATCCATGGTGTTAAACCCATTAATAACGCTTTGTGCGTCAATTTTAGACCATGCATCGATTATCCGACAGTAGGCTTATTCATTGTTCAGGTTGAACGATGCACGATCATTTACAAGCAACCAATTTGTATTATAAATATGTTTTAAACGGTATCACAAAATGGCCGACAATCGAAAGTTTCGAATATAATTGTTTTTTAATATTTCGCAGAGAAAAAACCTCATTCCGTCTTTCCATGAAGTGTGATCAAATAAATGCACGACTACGGTCACATTACGACATCGTTTTGGTCTGCGAAATACGTGCGTCAAAAATTACAAATCATTCTGTTTTTTCTGTAAGTAAAATAATTGTTTTCTAGAATATTTATTATATACATTGAATTTATTTTTAACGTGTCGGAGAAATTAGCTATCCGCGCACGCAACTATCCTAGACGTAACTGGGTCGGATTCTGGCCAACCATTACAATAACTACTCATTTTAGATTCCGTGATATATACGCCGTTTTCGGGACTCTCTTAAAATAATGTAAGCTGAAATTATTCGGCGCCATTTCTGAAGTGAGTCATCGGTTGGAGACTACCAAATCTGCTCATCTAGCGGGTTCTGCCTTGTAGTTACAGCCTCTCCATTGCAGTTGTAACATGTCCGAAATATTATGGAAGATGAAACTCAATCTACCTAATATTATATTACTCTGTATCCATTAAAGACAAGTGCACACAAGACCACCATTTTACATATCGCACACCCAAAACAACAAAAAAAAAAAAAACAAGAATTTAGAATTATTATTGTATTCGGATACTCTGTCATATACGCAACTAACTTAGACTCGGTTCTCGAATAGTGTCATTTAGTTTTGATCTAAATGTGCGATATGTGAAAATAAAACACGTTTTTTAATTTACTCGACGCGTTTCGCATTGTAACGGCATTATCAATTCGATGCCCTCACAAGGTGAAATGTCTTATTTTTACACGTGTGATTATGGAGTTCTACAAACTTACCTCGGAAACAGCGCGACCACCATTTTATTAATGATTTTTTTAGTGTTAGAGCGAGCCCACACTGATTTCTAGATATCTCTGTAGCTTTTGCAGTTACGACAAAGTCGTACGTGCGAGTAGGTCTTAAAATTATACATTTATCGACCCAGTTATGAGACACGATGGCTGATTTCTACCCGATGACGATGATTCATGATTACCGTGTAAATATATGTTTGTAAATACGTTGCAATAAATGTAGCGCAGATCTGTAGATGATTAATATTTAATGTAAGGGAGATGTAATATTATGAAAATATAAGATGCAAGCCTTAAACGTGATACATTTGTGCTTCTATCGAGTATCTACATTGTTGAAGAAATATAATTTTTGCGCAATATGAACAGGATTTTATTAATCATTACACAACCTGTTCCTTCTCCTGTCCATACACACAGCATCCGGGACCGGAGTTAGTTTTCATTAGGCCCCAATTAGTGACGGTAAATCATTGTGCGATGACAATGTGACGATGATCAGTAGTCAAGATCTCACTTCTAGGATTCATCAGTACCGAGTCTCGTAAAATAGTATACAACTCTGTTATTATTCCTCACATCGACTACTGCAGCGGCATTTTATTGTTGGCTAATGAAAAAAATGTAGAAATGCCAAGAGTTTGACAAGGGAGTCGGCAGAGTTCAGTGTAGGCCCAGGCTGTGGTGGCAGCACTCTGCCGCTGGCTAACTAACTTCCGATGTAAACGAATAATAAAAACACATTATTTCGTAAAATATGCAGAAATATGAATTATTTTTGAAAGGGAAATCCCTAAAAATCACAAATATATCTTTTTAAATTTTCTTATAATAGTTGACAGAATTAATATTGAACACACGGTAAGTAGATACCTACCTAGGTTGGATACACCAAATGTAAGTCGGTATTTTTATGATGAAATTGAGCATTCAAAATAAGGTCAAATACCTTGGGCATATATTCAATGAAGATGGACAAGACGATGATGATATAGAACGGCAGAGGAGACAGTTGAACGTTCGTGCAAATATGCTGTCACGCCGTTTCTACCGATGCAGTGAGGAGGTGAAGAGCATCCTGTTTAAATCCTTCTTCACAACCATGTATACCCGCGAGCTCTGGTCGAAATACAAGCAAGTGACGTATAGCCGTCTCCGAATTTAGTACAAGAACTCATACAGAATACTGTTCAGATTGGCGCGTTATTGTAGCGCATCTACAATGTTTACCGAAGGCCTTATACATGGATTCGTTCCGCTTCTAAGACATCGAGTTGTTGGCGTAAAGCGGCAGCTAGAGCTCGGCATCAACTCTGGTGCAAAGCGGCGCTCTCATGGAAATCTGGTTCCCTGACCAGAGGATGGCAGCGCTTACAAAATAGCTACATATACAACAATCGCCGTGACTGAAGTAGTTATGTATGTAATAATTATACTTTGTGTATATATGTGTGAACTTTATATTAACTTTTTTATTTTTTATGTATTTATTAATATTTTCCTTGGTTTTCTTTTTCATAGCATTATATTTATTTAATGTATAACATAATATGTATTATCTGTATGGCAAATCAGGTTAAAAAAAAAAAAACCTGATTACGCTGTAATAAACATTATTTATTTTATTATATTATTTATTATTGTATTTGCCTCTGTGTTATTGAACCTTCTTGTTGTCGAGAGTCTATATAATATTAGGGTTAGATTTTTGAAAATTCTTAAATTTTCAATAATATGGTATATTGTTATTTTATCTGCCTTCCGCTGAGATGTCCAATAGTAGGGGAAACGAATAATGAAATCGAGCAATTTTTTTTTTTTTTTTACTTATATTCTATTAAATAGAAAAAGTTTAACATTGAATTATTACCAATCAACCTAAATGCCGCACACGGTGAGTGTGAAGCCACATTATCAGGGTATACCAATCAAATATAAAACATGGTAATTAAATCACAACATTCTCATCTTATAAAAGTATACACGGTACAATCTAATGAGACGGTGCCCCGTTCATGCAAATGCAGCAGGCGCCGGTTATTGCGATCACATTGGTCCTCGGAGATTGTGATTCTAATATCTTTTATTCTATACATAAAAATGAACATTTTCAACACCTTTATAAATTAAGTAAATTATTAATTTAATGTACATACGTTATATAAACACACTTTATTTAAATTTACTTAGGGTTAGGCGGAGACGATAGAGCGCGACACACTTCTGTTCTGACACACAATTCTCGCCTAGTCCACATTCATACATGCTCGCCGGTTATTGTGGCTTCTTCCTAGTGCCTTCAGCACTTGCGTCATATAACTTTCTTGATATTCTCACCTCATTCATCCGTTTTACACGACCAAACCACCTAAGGTGATCCTTTCATAATTTTACTCACTATAAGATGAGCTTTACATTCTTTTCTCTGTCATAAATTTATTAGTTTATAAACTCCATTTTTAATACAGGTGACATTCTGAGCTACCAAACACAAATTAAAGTTGAAGAACACCCCAAAATGCAATTTAAAAAAAAAACAGAACACGTCTGGCATCAGTTAGATTTTTGTGATTCAAGATTGATAAGAATATTGCTGGCTACACACTGCTAGGAATATCACGAGGAATTAGGTACTTGTTAGAATTCGATAATACATAATTAATAAGCAAGCGAGTGACAACATTTGAATATATTAGTTGAAGTGCAACATAATACATACCACACATCTTTGTTTTGTTGGTCTTTCTATGGCATTGAATTGAAAAAAAAGTGTACTTCTTTTTGTAATTATGGACTTTTTAATAAAAAGAATCTGATATTTCCGGAAATTTATTAGGGTGCGGGGTCTCCCGCTGGGGGTTATCGGGAGGAGCGGTGACTAGAGAGACCCAACAGTGCATTCCGCTGGCTTTCCCTCGCCGGACTGTAACCGAGTTCTGCGACTGCAACATGTAAATGTGACGTCCACCCCCCCCCTTTCGGGGGTGCACGATTTCTATAGCTTCTCTCTGGCTGTACTCTGAATTGAATGTGATAACGAGTCTCGCGTCAAATTGTACACGTGTGGCTCTGGTACGATGATGCCGGAGCCAACCCACGATGGTTTTAGGATGTTAATAACTGAATGTAATAGGAAAAAGTAATATTGAAAACTGTAAGGTAACTTAGTTAACTTTAACAAGCTTTAAGACTTTGTAAAATATTGCACGCATTGCATTGTTAAGTAGAATAAAAACGATTTAATGAACTTTACCGAACCATTAAATTATCTGAAAAAGGTCGAGCGACACTATTATTGCCTGTCATTAGAAATACGAGTTATTTATGAATATTCTGATTCTAATAACTAATACATTTTTGATATTTGATTCTGGCTATTGAAAATTGTGTACAATAACCGGTGCCTACTGCATCTGTAATACAAATATAATTCTTCAGAGATGGACTCCGTTCGTGTAAGTACCGTAATGACTCGGATCTCGTTACCTCGCAGTCGTGCCAGACTAAGATTCTCCGCTTTCAGTCTGTCACTTAGCTTCGAGACACACATGCGTCTTTTAAGAGGCTCACCAGGTATGAAACATGTCAAGAAATTGCGTCAAAAAAAGCACATCTAACATGTACAATTCAATTGATTATTCAACATTAAACACTATATTCTTCCTGTTAAACATTTTTAATAATTAAACATACAAAACTATCTTTAATGAAGTTAACACGATTGAAACAATCTCAGTGAAATACATTGAGATTGTACAATCATAATTTTATAAATAAAGCTCATAATATCGTATATAGGCTTCAAATATTTTCTTATTCAAAAGTTTATCGATAATTTTTGTTAACCCTATATTTATATCACTATTATCTAAAGATGAGATAAACCATGATCGGCGTTCGATTGAGACAATGATTGGTAACTGTAATTATTCGTAATTCGGCGAGCAATCACTGGTTCACTAGAACCAATCGTTAAATTATCATTATAACTGAACACCAGTCACAATCGCGGTTTATCTCATTCGTAACATTTTCTGAATCAATTACATCTCGTTGTAAAATTGTTTAACACGTTCACCGCTGACAAAAATTCACGATTCTTACTGACGCTTAAAAGGAACTGCTGTTATGGCGCCGCGCTGGACACAGGCTGGCTTATCAAATCTGATAGAACAAAGGCGTATACTCGTGAAATAAAAAGGTCTACCAGCTGTCTAGGGTGGCATCGTAGCGTACACAATTTTTGACAAGATTTCTTCACGTGCCGCCTTCTATCGAACGTTGGCCGACCATGTTGCAGCATCCTGCGTAAGATCACCAACATTTTCTACATTGAACCGCTTTCTGAGGTTACACAGCCAAGATAATCTGCTGTTCCCCTGCATGACTTGTCAAATATCATATTTTTCTTTAATATGGTTGGAAAATTCTGAGAAACCATTATTGAACACTTACTATTATTAAGAACATCTTAAATGTTTAAATAGTAATGGTTTCTCAGAATTTTCCAACCGTATTATTGAAAAAGACCATTCTTTTAATAATACCACAGGGGTCAATACCCTCCGGTTGGACAATTGAGGCAATAAATAGTGGTATGCCAATTTTTTATAATCAAATTAATTTATCTATTAGCCCCATATTACGTATGTTTCTTTTAAAATCAATTTAATATCCATCAACGCTATATTTTCCCCTCCCTTAATGTTCCGTCTATCTGTATATGTATTCTGTCTCTCTCTTTCGTTGACGTATAATAAATTTTGTGGTTTCATACAAAGTGATTGTTATTTTATTTAATATCATATTTTTAATTGCAGAGAATGTGTTCCAAGTGTCCATCTTGTAATGTGGTCAAGCCAGGCGCGCAAATAACAGTATTGCTACTTAAAATAGTACTGAAGATTTTTATTACTACAATTAAAAGGACAACACAGGAGGCGGTCTCTCTGATACAAAATGATCTAATAATAATAGAACAATTAATATTTATATTAAATTTCTGGACTAATAATCTATTTTTTGATTGTATACAAGTCTTGATCAAACAAATATTAGGTGTACCCCATAAGTAATCAATTATTTTTAGTGTGGAATGTTTGCTTCAGTCTAGCTCAGAGCGTGAACGTGTAAAGACGTGTTTTATACGCAATATTACAATCCGCGGTCTTGTGACAAGTAAATTTAATTTTTTTTTATTACTCCGTCGTAAAATGGCTGACAATCAACTAACTGAAGAACGTTTACGTTTAAGAACATTTCACACTAAAAATAATTGATTACTTATGGGTACACCTAATACGTAAATTCGTATTTACGTACGTAAACTCATGTCGCTCATCGTCAGCACTGAACGTGTTAAACCGAAATAGGGAACCACGTGATTTAACGTAAAACTGTTCCGTATACTATTTAAAAAAAAAAAAAAACTAATCCCACGCCGATTTGATTCCGTACAATTAATACAATCAACAGACAAAATTAATAAAAATATATTTTCAATAGCTGTCATAATTTTTGACTTATAGTCATTGCTGAGTCATCTATTTGGCCATTTATTTACCCGATGAAACACAAACCACGGATAAATCAGCGATTTAATAAACAACGCGTGAGAAAGATATTTGATGCAGAAATATTAAGAATTTTTTTTTACTTGACTGTGAAGATCGAATAGCTGCCGAAATTGAGGCCAATTCCGAGATGTTAAAGAATTAAAATCAAATCGCATAATTAAGCGATGATATGACAAAAATCGCACCAAGTCTTTGAGATGTACTCTCACGTCTCACGTCACGCTTATTGTATGTTAAATGTCAGTCTTGTCAGTCGGGCGTATTAGGATTTTTCCAGCAGCAGACGAAACAGAATAAATATTTCTTATTCAAATGCCTGTTGTGCGTGTGTGTGAGTATTGCCGCCCTTTTTTTGGAAAACTAAGAAAACGGTAACCGACGGCGTCGTTCGTATTACATCCCGTGCTTCGGCTAGTCCAGCGGTCCAAATAAACCATCAGCGCGCTAAATCTAAAGAAGACAACCCAGCTAAAAGAACAACAACATCAGACCAGAAAGACAGAAAAATTAAAAAGGTTAGTGCGGTTCATATATCATATGTGTGCTTATTGTTAATCGGAAACCTGGGAACCAGCTATCGAAAGCGTTTACATAAACAATACATGTTCTCTTTTAATACAATGTTTTTCATATGTAAAAATGACTGTTAACTTATACGATTGCGTCGTATACATAAAAAATGCATATTTAAGTGTTTTGATGCATAACAAACAAAAACATACAACGAACAAACCTCAAGGAATGGAACTCATTTGTAAGTCAAGAATTGCTTTAATATTTAGAACACTACTCCCAGTCTTGATATTACAATACTCACACGTGCACATTTTTTTGAATACCCAAATATGCGTTGATCATCATAATAGATAACGTACGCACGATTCAAGATTATCTTGTTCAATACGAATTCAAATCCATGGTTGTAAAAACCCGTAGAATGTTTATAAATTAATAAACATAAACTCCACACAAAAACATACATAACGGTACAGTAATGTGTTAATCGGGATGATTTAGATGTTTTAAAATAGATTTTTTTTAAATTAAACAGTTGTTTCTTAATATTTGTGAAATTTGAGATTCTAATGGTTACTGATGAAAATTCTAATCTGCACGCAAAATACAACAAACAACAAGGTATCGTCTGACATTCACATCAAACTGAGACATTGATTTTTAGTTTTGAATATTAATTGGAAGAGTCCATTAGGAGAAACCCGCACATTCAATGCGTGAATCCCCTTTTCTATGAAAACCCTGATCGCACGCAGTCGCTAATGTACGCTTTTTCTTACTCGTAATAAAGACAATGTACGCGCAATTACACTACAGTCCAGTAAGTCATAGATAATAGAAGCACAATATTATTACGGATTAATAAAGTCCTGATTTGGGCCCTGCTATGCGATATCACCCCCGCATTCTAACTGTATTCACATCAACACTTGCTGTTCTTTTGTATTTCCACAACTACTAGAACATTTGATTTTATTGTAACAGAAAATTGTTGTTAAAATTTTGATCAAAATGTTAGATGATACCGTGCTGTTCCAAGGTCACGAGACGACAGCTCTCTCCGCGCTCGACTCTGTACACGTGCCGTAATTTAAGTGGCAAACACAAATTATAGATATCTCGTAGAGACAAAGCTATTTATATTATATGGGAAGTAAGGGTATTACCTGTCTTAACTGATGACTTTACACAATGTAACATTCCACCCAATCAACCAACCTCCATATCTATCAAATTTTTGGAAGTTGTATATATGCTACCATGTAGAAATATGACAAATAATAAACACATTGTACTAGAATACAGGGTGGTCCAAAAAAGTGAGAACATCTCGTAACACATGAATTATTTCAAAACATAATATAATTCATTATAATTCTTAATTGCATAATTTAGTGGGTTTAAATCTGGCCTGGCTCTATGAAATTAACATTCTCACGACGAAGAAAGTTGATTGTATTTCCGGCTGTGCGAGATGGAGCTCCGTCCTGCTGTAATGTCTAGCTATACTCCAGGTTTCGTTTTAAAACTTTTTGATCGTTTTCCTAGCACCCTGACGTTTTTTTTTTGCAAATTTTTGATCAGAATACGGTCTTCTGCGGTGATTTTTCTGGGCAACAATTCGAAAAGACCAAATAAAAATAAAGAAATTGTCAAAATAAAACGTAATATAGGTAAATAAGTAAATTAATAAACTATTTAAGCTATTTTTAAACTAATTTTGATGTAATTATATCACATGTTACGAAATGTTCTCACTTTTTTTGGGCCACCCTGTATACGCAGATAAAAAAAAATAACTTTCAATATTTCTAATAAAAATTAGATTCTCATTAGTGACATCCATGCCGTTTCAGGTAAATGAATATCAAATTTCAGTCCATAGACGGCGACATCAAAATTGTATTTGTCGCTTAAGGTGTTTCCACACGGTAGCATATATACAACTTCTAAACATTTGATAGATATGAAGGTAGATTGTGGGGGTGGAATGGTGAACGTTACATTGTTAGCCATATAATATTCATACTTCCCATACAAAATAATATAAATAGCGTCTTCTCCGTGAGATATCTATAATTTGTCTTAACAACATTACGTTTGGAGGTAAAAATCCAATAATCGCGTGTTCTTGGACATACTCAAATATTGGCAAGTGATGAAATATATATTTAACATGTTTTTTTTTAAGGCCTCCAGAGTTCGCATCGTCGTATTGCATATTCGATCAGAATGCAATTTATACCGAGCAAAATGACAATATTTCCTGAAAAGTATTAAACAATTAAACTCCGGCGAAAAAGAAACAAAATGAAAACATTTTTAAAAATCAAATAAATTGGTGATCTTTTAAAATTAAGCGGGTCCTCGAGCGGTTCAGTCGACCAGCAGGCTGGCGCTGGCGTAGCTGACGGACGAGTCGTTCGTGTGGCGGCACTGCGACGACTGGGCGTACTGCAGGAACTTGAGCGAGCAGTGCCGCTGGCGCGAGAGCGGCCCGCAAGCCTGAAACAGACATTCACAATTCTGCATCAGATACAGAGCGTTGACATAATATATATACGTGTGTGTGTGTGTGAGATGCATCTGTTGTTGAAAAATCTCTAAACAAATAAAATAAATAGATATTTTTTAGAATTAGGTAGACAATTGACCCGTTGGAGAAAGTTGAATCGCGGAAGGAGGAAAAAGAAGAAAGATAATATGACAGCATTATTTCAGCTCTCGAGAATGTTAACCACATATTAAAAATATTTTATGTTAACTACCAGTGGCATGCAGTAGGTATAGATTTAGGTTATGCTGTTACCAATGATATTATATAATGTACGCACTTTCGTTTAACTAACCAATCCGTCGTTTTTATACGACCCTACCATGTATTTATTTATAATTTTATATTACTATTAATAGTGTTTTTAAAGTTTAAGTTTTAAAGTAAAATAATACCTTCTTACCCGTATAAAAAATGTATGTCCATTTTTAAGAACACTTTCAATGAATGTTTTGTTTGTATCTTTCACATTTGTACAATACAGAATGCACCAACACAAAAGCAACCCTCGCTGATGTGACTTGCGGGCGGCCGTTGTGGCCGCGAAGCCACCTACCTTACGGGGAATTATTGATAATGATATTTTTTCGAAAGATAGATTTGAATTATTGTTTAATTAGTCTTCAAAAATAAATAGTTGAAGTGTATCATCACCTGTAATAGAACTCCGATGGGATGCCTGCCGCATATAGTGTTCCCAAAGTTGTTGAGGTACTCCGTGAACGCCTGCGGGTTCATCGTCTCGATGATATTCATGCCCTGAAAATAGTTTGTATTACTCGCACGCCCTCAACACTCGATAAAACATTATTTTCCTCATATAAAAATAGATAGGCCCACCCAAAACACCAGCTCCGGTAACAATACCCAGGAGAGGTTTCCACTTCCCTTTTGGGGGTGCATGCATGACTTCTACAGCTTCTCTTTGGCTGCCTTGTGAATTGAATGTGATAACGAGTCTCACGTCAAATTGTACAGGCATGGCTCTGGTACGACGATACCGGAGCCATACCTGTACAATTTTATTAATTATTTTTTTGTTATTTATTTTCTACCTTCTGCCCAAATCTGCAATGTACTATTCTTGCGGGTTAAATCTGCCGGCAGTGTTGCGTAGAGGGTGAATCTCATATATGTTTTTATTTTGTTTCCGTCTCGTTTCTCAGAAGGGAGTGCCTCTTCACTAAAGATTATCTCAAAATCACAAACTGTGAGTCAATCACTGATATATTTGAGTCGCACTATCAGTGATTGAATATCTAAGAATATCGTGATTCGTGATGCAATTTTTTTTGTCGCCGCCGTTTAAATCGACTATCACTTAAATCAGCGCCATCTATCGAAATATGTTTTTGTTGATAATGTTTATGCTCATTTTTTTTAACATTTTAAGATTACTAATTATTTATGCTTGAATATATTTTTTACGCAAACAAAGTTTAAATAATATAAATAAATACTCTCAAAATTATGTTTTATTTATTTATTTCGTGTATTGTGATATCAGAAACTATAATCACAGTCACAGTTTTCAATCACTGATATCATCGAATACTAATCACAGTCACACCAATGAGTCAAGAGTAGCATTTAGTCATCACTACTCTTGATTTCCCCTCTGCTCTCCGGCCTTGTTAATCGTATTATTTTATATACTAGGTACTTTAATTAATTAATCTACATCTTCAGATCCTAAATCAACTAACAAAAGATAGTCTAGTCGTTTTTTACGATTATGCATAATTACGATTTTTTTTAAATGCTTATATCTCTGACACAGTTGAGATTACGCACATATCCCTTTAACATTTTCGACTCGTAATATATTAAACTATTTTTCTTGATGTTTAGTGTTTAATTCCACTGCACTAGTTATTGTATAAAATAGAAATAGAGTAGCAACGTCCTCATTCCGAGTCGTGCACCGGCATTCACCTGTTTATCCAAGTTCTCTATACTCTGGTAGATGTGTCCCTGCTGCTTGTCGTAGTACGTGTAACGAAACCTGGAGCCCCAGTGGCAGAAGTCCGAGGAGACCACAAACAGGTTCTGGGGGTCCGCCAGGTACGGCGCCAGCAGGCGGCCATACCTGCAACAGCACAAACGTCCTCGTTAAAACAACGCGCAGATTGGTAATGAAATGTCAGAATGTTATAATTATGGAAAAACATTATTGAAATATGAAAATCTTAGCTGGCGCTTCCCCTCCCCCAACATTTTTCATACCTGAAAAGTGGTATATGACAAAAAGCTACTCATTATTACGCTAATACATATTTTATTCAGTACCCATTAATATAGACTCGGTATAAAATTAAAACTACAAATAAATGTGAAGAATTTAGGCCAGTGAATACACTGACCTAAATGTGAACAAATTCTTGAATCTATACATGTATATAAAAATGAATGTTTATTTGTCCAGTATGCGTTCCTTTACCGTTCATCCGATTGCAATGAAACTTTGGTGAGTTGCTGTGCACACGCCATGCGAAGGTTTCTGAATTAGTACAACCATTTTACAATAGGTGGCGCGCGAGTCGTTTCAACAAATGTGTGTACTTCATATAGTTTATTGCCGAAAACGAAATACCATGCGAAGAGACAACGTATAATTCCATCGATACTGTAATAAATCAAGACGAAGTTGTCAATTGTCCAACTGAATTCTTAAATTCACTTGATTTGCCAGGCATGCCAGCACAGGTACAATCGCTACACGTGTGTGGATTAAATTTGGACACCTGTATGTGGCCTGTTCACGCGTTGGAAAACCTTCCGATTTATTCGTATACGCACCAGACGGAAAAACAAAAAAATATTGTATATCCAAAAGCATGTCAATAATCAGAATTAAAATACAAACATTTTCTTTCTTTGAGTGGCATTGCAACGCGTGCCGGCTACTCGCTAGTATATTATAAAATAACAATTTGTAACCTTTTTAGAAAAATGAAAAATACTATGTGAAGAACTATGCGGTTTCAGAAATAATCACGTTATGCGAAATGGCTCTCAATCTTATCCCGGAAGATTGGAAAAATGATTCTGATAAGGGTTATATTTAATACAGAGTCTTGTAAAATAGTATACAATTCTGTTTGGCTAACAAAGAAGAAATGCAACAATTGTCAGTGTTGTAAAATAAAGCTTTGAGAACGATAGATATACTCGGATCAGTGCAACGCTGAAAGATCTGAATACGATGACCTTTAAGCAGAAAATATACTTTAATACGTTGGTATTATAATAAGAAAATATCAGCAGAATTGATGCAAATCGACATGAACACGAGCGTCGTACAGGGGGAAGGGATAGACTGAGACTGTCGTTCAGGAAGAAGGACAAATCTCAGAAGTCGATGATGTACAGTGCGATGAAGATTTTTAATGAAATGCCAGAAGACATAAGAAATTGAATAGATTTAAAGTGAAACTGACCAGATATGTAAAAGATAAGTTTTAGTAAAAGAAAATACTTTAATCTTGTATATATTAGAGCATATATAGGAGCACTTATGTATGCACTATGTTAAGAATTTAATATTAGCAAAATTACTGTGTGGCCAAGTATATAAATAATTATACAAAAAAAAACTTTGTTTAAACCACTATTTATTGATTATTCCACACGTTTCCATACCTATGGTATCGAATTAAAAAATATAATTTATAAATAACTCTTTGCAAATAGTCATTTTTAAAATTTGTTTTCATATTACTTTATAGTTTTGTTTTTATCTACGCTTGTATTTTTAATTTCAGCGTACATTGTTTCCTGAAGAAGATATAGTTGATGGGGATTGTATCACACAGAATTGCGAGGTCGCAGCTAAGGCGCCGTATAATTGATAATATAAAGGTGTAATCATCGGCGCGGCGCCAAAAAATCTGTGGGATAGATTTCAGGAAAACAAAGACTATTATTCTTAGTAAAACGCTACAGCGGCGGCCTGTCACTGTGTAGGTACTCGCAAATATGACCGTATGTATTGTTACGCATCTGAATAAAAACGGGATATTCTGCAGGCGGGAAGCCATTCTCGATTGTGTTATTGATATTGGACATCTTTAGTGTTTCGTCTCTTTTCACCTCATAATCATCACCACCGTCGCCGGTCGAGAGAAGCTGAGATCGGCGAACCACCCTTGTCTACATTCTTGTTACCTGTACGGAACAGGGATGTTATAACTGAAAATTTGAGATGTTTGTAAGTGCGTGCAGTTGCAAGAAACCAGGAATTCCTCCATTATTGTGTTTTGTCTAATTAAATGTGGATCTCACGCAGCATGTTCATAAGTGTGTATTTTTGTCATTTTTTATGCCATTCTTTCTCTCATATTTTACAGTTCACTTTTTTTAGATAGAGCCAATATAATTGTCAAACACACCTGTACAACAAACAAATCAAACACAACTGTAAACAAAACACACAACGAATAAAAGTTTTCTAGCGAAGGTATACTTACAAGGCTTCCTTGTCGGGTGTCAGGGACCCCACCAGGATGGGGACAATTGTAAAACCATTTTTATATCTGCAAACAAAATAATAAACCATTAATATCAACTGAGACAGATTAAATAAGTATCCGGAGACGTGTTCCTCGAGAGGCAGCCCGTCTACTAATTGTGGACTGTTGTAACTCCTTTCAAGTTTTGGATATAAGATAAGCGTTCAAAATTAACTTTACTACCACGATCCGATCCGTAGGATACTTTTCAGTGCCAAAAATGAATACCAAATTCGGTCAACAAACTTTCTTGTTTTGTGCACCGCGGATATTTAACAGATTGCCACTGGACCTTAAAGGGTGTAAAATGATCAACGATTTTAAACCAAAAATAACAAAATGGTTGCTCTATGTGGGTAGAAAGCAAAATGAATCTAATTTACTAAACATTTTTGTATATTACAGACAATAATATTTTTATAACTTACTTAACATTATACTTACTCACCTCTAAACCACCTCTGGTAATTGTTTTAAAACAGATCACTTCTAGTAAAGTAATTTCCCTTTATTTTCATATATACTATTTATGCTAAATAAATAAACAAATTTATGCCGGCCTGCCAATGTTTCAGCCGGATAGACTACGATCCATTCTTAATACGGCAACACAGATAATATATTGACTTTCTAAATTCTCTCATAAAACATCCCTTTCGCATGAGCTACATCGGCTCCGGTTCCCTGAAAGAGTTGAATTTAAATTGTGCTGGTCGATGTACAAGGCGACACACGACATGACGACGATGTATTTCAGACAATTTGAATAGTATACATTAATAGGATCGATATAAATATTATTTAGTAAAAAAATTATTGTGTTTTTGATATAAAACTTGATTTAAAATAGTAGCCGAAGCCTCAAAGCATGCGAGTAAATGAAATATATTATTTAACCTTTACCATACCATGATTTAAAATATCCGAATGCAGCCATGCTGTCAACTCGTGTCACCGTAAATAACAGTGAGAAAAAATATTTTTATATAATACTGCATTTCAGACGTATTCTAGTATATGTTAATAATTCAAATGAATTTCCTATACGCATAAAGGATATTGCCTCTACTTCAAATTAAGCGAAATTAAGCCAAAGCTTCAGCGACATCTATACTATTACATGAGAAAGAATATCAAATTTTCAAAGAATGTCAATAGATGGCGACAGCGTAATTGGTAATAAATAAGTGAAATGTTCACGCTTCACATGCAAATAGTAAAATGTGCCCGGCGAAATAGAGACTTACTCTTCCATGACCTTAGCGATGTAAGGCAGGTGCATCTCAATGGAGTGTTCGTCTTCGTCAGTCCTCATGTCCATCCATTCAAAGTCACCCGTGGCCTCGAGCTCTGAATATACTGCAACAGAAGATGTTCCAGATTCATAAAACACATTTTTGGTGCATCTTGCGGATCGGCGCGACCCATGTTATTGTCATCTTTCCGCGTCCAAATTCACATCTACAACCATTCCTTAATGCTTGTGTAGTTAGTGTGAAATGTGACCTTGACGTCAGCACAACGTGACAGATACTTGTTCGACAGCATTCGCACTAGCACTGTATTTGATCACGTGTTTGTTTGTTTTTTTGTGTGCCGCGGGTGAAGTTGTGATATTGCTGTCTTCGATTGGAAGCGGAGATCTGCCCATCCGCGATGACAGAGGCGTCATACACAAGGTAAGGCGAGCAGTCCTTCAGAATCCCGATTATCCAAAGAACCCCTAATCCATCATCGACCCTTATCACTTATATCCAAGTTCCGTTATTTCCTTCCTTTACCCCCCCTGCGGTGATTCCGACTTACGACCGGAATTGTCATGATCCAATCCGCGAGATGTGCGACCCGGAGATCGCGCAATTCGTTCATTAGATCCTATCGGTGCAGGATTTACGTCTTTTTTACAGAAGAGGAGATGTCACGCAGCGGCGGTATTATCTGCAAAACGCTACTGGTCTTCTTCTAGGCATTGGTGTCAGTTATAGTTGACATGTATGACTCCAATTGAAACTAATTAACAAGAAAATAGAACACCACAATCCCTTATCTTGGCACTATGTTCATCTACTAAAAAACCTTCAAACAGTAATGTCCTGCAGTGCGTTTTATAAGATTTGTCGTTATTTTGACAATGATTATCGACGCATTGCGAATTATATATTTCTACTCACCCTTATAACCCCTAATTAAAATAATTTTCATTGAATTGAATCACAAAATTTATAAATGAATCATGTGCAATAGTTTTATTGATTTTATATCCGGTTTTTTATTTATGAAATGTTGTGATTTGTTTAATATAATGAAGAAATTGAAACCTTTATATATTCGCAGTGTTTCGCCCGCCGCTAATGCGTACCACAATTATTTGGAATCTTTATCCTACCGACATCTGTTGATATTTGTCAAGGATTATAAGCCGTCTTATAAAATATGAAATAATAAAACTCCTTGTATAGTCCAGTATCGCTCAGTTTGTGCGTGTGGAATGTAATGCGTTTCAAATTATAGAGTTCAATTTAGTATCAGTATTTAAAAGCTTGTAAATAGTGTACGTTAGTGTCAGAAATCAGATCACTACTCCACTCTAGTATGAATATCGTATATAATATGTAGGGCACTGTTGTGTTCTCTCATGTTTACGTTATTTTATAATTATGGTTCTGATGTCGTTATTTGTGAGGATACTTGAGAACCTCTGCTATCAATTTCTTAAAAACAGTGTACAATCGTAAATTATAATGCCGCAGAAAGATGTCATGCGTATTTATGATACTTACAGATCCTTAATGAACACACTTTCTAAACATACAAACTCCTATAAGTATAATTTTAATAAAATAAGGCAGAATTTTAATAAAATAAAGTCACTCACTCTGCCTGTCGATGTGGAGATCATAGATGGGAGTCTTGTACTTGTCCGCCTGCGACAGCGCACACTTGGCCAGCCGCACGTGGTGGCTGGGGCCGAGGATGAAGATTCTCTTCCTGGGAACACAAGCCGAGTTCTCGATGAGGAAAACAAATTGACACCAACTTCATTAAGAAAAAAACGAAAAAAATAAACAACATAAAAATTCTGATTATATATTAGGTGAACTTACACGACAGCTGGGCTGACTTGGCGGTACGCAAACGCCGCGCAGGCCCCGCAGTAGGAGTATCCGGCATGGCTGAAACCAATCAAACATAAATGTATTAAACAGATTATAGATATCTCGTAGAGATGAAACTATTTATATTGATAGCAATATTTGAATATGTTCAAGAACACACAATTACTGGATGTACACCTACAAAGGCACTGTTATTAAACAGATATCAGATATCTCATATAAACAAATCTATTTTTAATTATATTTAATGGAAAAATATGGGCTTACGACCTGTCTTCACTGGCTTAACCTTTTCCCTGCCGGCCATATAAAACTTAGATAGTACCCGTACGCCGGGCATTTTACCATTAATAATTTTTAATAAAAATGAATTAATTATAAACAGTCATGATTTAAAAATGTGAAAACTCACCAAATCACGATGTTTTTCGAAAAAATAACAATATTTTCTTCACTAAAATCACTAAAATTGTTTGAACAAAATTTATAAACAGGGTTGTCACAAGTTCACAAAATAACACATAATGTATTTATTTTTAATCCATATTGCAAATGTTGTAAAACTTTTTTTTTTACTTATTATAATTTTCCGGAGAATGGTATTGTTCAAAACATGGTTCTACACATAGAGCTAAGTTACATTGTTTACACATATACCGCTTTTCTTTTTTGCTAAGCACACAACACATCTTGCAGAAGTGGAGCATTCCTAATAAAATTTGGAATCGGTTTCTTGGCATTATATTGGAAAAAATTGGCGAATGTAATAAAATATCTGTCGACCAATGCTCTTCAATGGTGTTCCTAGAATTTTTTGCCATCAGTATGCAAGACTAAGAAAAATGTAAATTTCATCGACAGTTGTATCGACCCATTGTTGCATTCTGTAGCTTATTGAGGAACTTTTGTTTTTTATACATTTATATTGCCGGCTATTTTCAGTAACGATTAGCTCAACTAATTTTTGGTGAATAAAATTTTTAAAGAAATCTACCTCTTGCATACTTTCATCGGTGCACAATCTAGCGCCGGAAAAAGAAGAATCGAAATTGTGCACTTGCGGTAAAAATGGATCACTGTCCCAATGAAATACAGGACTTCTTTCAATACCACTAGTTGAACCAATATTATCTTCCTCAAATTTGCCGATTCAATATTATCTTCGTCAACATGTGCCGATTCAGTATTGTCTTCATTGGGCTCATAAATCTCTGACAATTCAAATTCCACATCACTTTTATCAGATTCGGCAGTTAGAATGAGTTCGTAGTCATTGTATGTAAAATCTGACAAAATGCAACAAACAAACGAAGCAACTCCGAGACAATAAAATCACTACACAATAATTTTGAAAAGTTATTTATAATAATATACTACACAAATATCTCAATACTATACGCGAAAATAAAACAAATGTGAGATAAAAAACCTCGCGATCTCCGAACGAAGGAAACGAACACTGACGCCTGTGGGAATCCCTATAGAAACTGTCAAAGTCATGTCCTAGTCATGACCGTAGCGCATGCCGGCTGTCAAATGGAGCACTTTACAAATATACAGATTTCGTCATTTTAAATGCACAATGAGTTGATTATAAGGTCGTAAGGTTTATCCCCACAGATGGCAGTAGGAGATGCAATATGTGACAGTTAAAATTCGTGTTTATTTACGCTCTCATGACGACGTAAAGATCGACGCGAATATATTCGCTCACGGCGTGGCGGGACTGGCGAGCTAGCGCGAATATATTCGCTTACGGCAGGGAAAGGGTTAAATGATCACTTTATATATATATATATATATATATATATAACGTTAACCAATTCTCACCCCTCAAACCGCACATTTATCAAATTTTAAAAAGTTGTATATATGTCAGTATGTGGACTCGCTTCAAGTAACACTACACCATCGCTATCTATGGACCAAATTTGATAATTCATTTTTCTCTTTTTTTTAAACAGCACATGTTATCACTATGAGAATCTGATTTTTTTTAAAATCATTTTAAAGCAATATTTGAATACGTCCAAGAATACACAATTATTATTATTATTTTTTTATTTATATTATATTATATGGGAAAATGTGGTTTATTTGTATTTTTAAGATAATAAAATAAAATAATATAAGGGAAACATTCATAGATAAATTTCAACGTTCAAACATTCTTAATAATTTTATATTCCGTGTATGGATATGATGGATTCACACTGTTACAGGTTGATACATGCGTCAATGTGAGTGTGAGCGCTATCTAAGCGAGAAAGAGACAAAGTTATACGACCGCTTCACACTAGACAGTAAAGCAACAGCGCACTTGACTTCAGTTGACGTACTTCACATTTTCTTCACCTAATAGTTTAATTATTATTTATTAAGATAATTAAACAAATCTACAGGATGAATATTATGTTCCAGGCAGATTTTGTTTGGGCAGACATTTGTCAGTTCACATTCGGTAGTCGATTACAATTTATTATAGAGCACCTAATGACTCAACTGGCTCAATCGGGACTGTAACACGTGTGGTTTCAACAGGACGGTGCCACCTCGCACGCGGCCCGAGCTACGCTTGAAATTTTGCGAGAAATTTTTACCGGCTGCATAATGTCAAAAAGTGGTGATATCAACTGGTCTCCTCGATCACCTGATTCAGGCGATCTGCGGGGGCACTTGAAAGGAAAGGTCTACGCCAATAAGCCGACAACGCCAACGCGGTGGCCACTTGGCCGACGTCGTATTCCATACATAATTGTAACAAACCAAATAATCAATAAATAAAAACTAAATTTAATAATTATGTTTAATTTTTTAGTTATTCAAAAACAACATCGGTCTGGAACATAATATTCACCCTGTATACTAAATTTAATAATTATGTTTAATTTTTTAGTTATTCAAAAACAACATCGGTCTGGAACATAATATTCACCCTGTATAACATGTATTGTAATAATAAAAAAATTATATTAGTGATTCATCAGAGCTTTTTTTTTTGGCAGCTATGAGGTCTATCGCGAAGCCGTATCAACCAGCCACTATAGTAGCATTAAATAATGTCAACCGGGCGGCAAACGTGTAGGACCGAAATAGAAGCCTTGAGCTTATTACATCGGTATGGGTAAGCGGTCGGTCCATCATTGTACAGTGCCAAAATTAACCTGTAGTCAACTAGGGCTGAAAAACTCCCTCGCCATACTTACGGTGCTATAATGGCTCGAGCCGGCCCATGAGTGAGGTCAGCCTTGGACAGCCAGGAATCCAACTGCCTCGATAACTCCTCACCTGTGAACAATGTATGGTTTAATTATTCCTTGATAAGTATTAACCACAGTAATACTCAGTGGATGCTCTATTATGTTTACTATACCTATCTGTGTATTCCTGTGTATTGTCTGTGACTTTTGAACTGTCATGGAGAGAGAATGTCACTAATTTGAAGTTTTTGTAAAGTTACTCATTACTAGTGCGTATTCGGTTCCTCGCGTGCGCGTGCCGAAACCGCTATAGTGGATCACGGTGCTTCGTGCTGATCATCGAAGGTTCCTGAAGCTCGGAAGAGAAAATCCAGCAAGTCGTGATCTTCCTGGTTGGTCCTGTTCCTATATTCCATTTCCTCACCCCTTATGTAAAACAGTACTTTTTCTCTAGGTCCAATGGTCAACAAGGTTTTGAGCGGCTGCCATTTTGAAACAACATTGCGGACTAGGCCGGCTAACAAACTTGGCTAAGGTATCCACAAGGCCAATTTTTCAGAAAAGTTTGATCGAAATCCGACAAAAACGACGGAAGATAAAGCGCATTGAAATTTTTCTGAAGTTGCATCATAGGTCGTGCCTCTATCAAAATCTACCTAAAACCCTGCATACATTTTAATTCCATTCCAAAATTATAATTCGATACACAAGAACTTTAATTAAACAGAAAAATTCTTAAAATTTGGTTTTTTTATACAAAATATGACCCCAAAATGCCACGCTATCTACGTATGTTAATACATTAAAGAAGATCAATCATTTGTCATATAGGTTATGTATATGAATACAGTAAATGCCTTATTTGAGTATATATGTAAGCGATTTGAACATTGAACGGGAAGGATTCATTGGTCAATCAATACCTGGAGAAAGTTAAGACCTATTACGGATCTACTTGAACATCACACAGAACCGAAACTCGTTGATATAAGACCAGTTTTGATGGCAAAATAATGGCAGTCTGCTTGTTATTCAAACCATTCATTGTGTTCCGATAATTAAGTATTCAGCTTGACTTTGCAGTGGGATAAGTTACTACTGATCACACAATTAGCTCTTAGTGTCCAAAATTGTAGCGAGAAGAGTGGAGGAACGTGACAGAGGCAGTCAGAGAACTGCGATGATGACAGATCAGCTTAGACCAGCAAATGTATTCCACGGGAAGGAATAATGAAATACTGTATTTTTAATAACATCTTTAATTTAAATCAGTACTGTAATAGCATAACTGTAATCAAATACATTTTTTATTGTACATACCAATATAAATATAGCATCATACCTTATCGTGCGTGAGTAAGCAGACTGAAATCTGACGCAATTTTCACACGAGTTGCAAGACTACAGCATACTCTGAATTTGTTCACAAATAATAGTTTAATTTGAATTACATTATACAATTACTCAGTAACAAAGTGGACATTAATATGTAAATCTTCTTTGTACAAAGATGAGGACAAAAGTCCAGAAAATTTTGTCAATATTAACTAATTTTGGGTATACTCAGTCTCTCAACTCCAACTATATATATAGCAAGCACGGGCCAGCCTGTATAACAATAAATTGTAAAAAAAATTATCACAACGTATTAATATAAGCACGTTTTTTAAGTACCGTTGCCGGATATACCCGGATGTTACGCATGCGCAATGGTTTCCTTCATCTGTTAACTCGAAACATGTAATGTTCGAGACATATCTTGTAGTGAACAGTTGAAATGTTCAAGATAATAGATCAGCCCGCCGACTGTGTTTCTTGAATGCACGAAACACGAAACCGGCTGACATTCATCGCCAAGTGTGTCTTGATTCGGAGCCAATTGATTTCCATATTTTCCTTCATCTGAAGCGGTTCCTTGGTGGCGAGCGTTTTAATGACGATGATGAACTCAAAGACAGAGTCATAGACATGGTTTTCATCACAGGCGGCATCGTTCTAAGACGACGGCATACAAAAATTGGTGCTCTGTTATGGCAAGTGGCTTAACAATGGTGGTGACTATGTTGAGAAGTAGTTCAAGGTCTGTAGCATCTAAAAAAGTAAAGTACTGTAAAAATAAGATTTTTTTTTAAATAAATTCGGTACTTAAAAAACGCGCATCATATTTAAAAAATTATAAATTATAATGTTCATAGTTTATGTTACAACGTGTGCCAGTTCGTTGGAAACCGCTTCTAAAACGTTTCCGCAAATTTCCGGCAAGATCTTACAACAGTCTTCTAAATTTTTATTGATAATTTTTTCCGCTCGGGAACACTCTTCAAAGTCTGCTGAGATTCGTCCCATTCGGACCAACTCCTCAGGGTCCAGTTTGCACTCTTTCCTGACTCTGTCCAGAGACTCCGAAACTTCCACAATCGTCTTGTGCAACTTATCATAGGCGGCGTCCTCCGTGTATCCTATGTCTACATTTTTCAAATGCAGTCGATCGCAGTACAGGTCTTGGTTGATGTTTAAATTTTCGAGTATAGTCTCAGTCTCAAACTGGTCCAACCCGAGGGAGAAATTCTCCATGTCGAGTTCTTGTTCATCGATGATCCTGCAACAGAAGGGGGAATTGGACTCAAATTTACCTAAATTCAACCAATTATAAACCTAATCAAAACTTGATGTATAATTCTTCTGATTCAAACAATTGAAGGGTTTATTGGATGAAGATGTTTGTGACAATCGTTCAATGTTATTCTATTATAGAATAAGAAAATATAAAGGGTGTCAAGCAGGGTTGTGTAATGTCTCCATGGCTGTTCAACTTGTATATGGATAATTGTGTGAATGAACTGGATTGTGTGAATGTAGGAGCAAAAATGGGCGATTTGATTGTATGCTGTTTATTGTACGCCGATAATGCAGTATTAACGGCGGATAATGAACAAGAACTACAGAGTCTAATGAGTAGAATGTAGGATGGATGTATGCAAGGAAAACGACCTTATTATGAATGTTAACAAGTCGAAAGTGATGGTATTCGAGGAGGAAAGCAAGACACTAAATACTTGTAGGTAATGAATGTTTGGAACAAGTAGACGAGTTTGTGTATTAGGGAAGTATGTTCGATAGAAACGGAAAGGAGGGTGACTGCAGGGAATAAAGTGAACGGAGCATTGAATGGAATTATATCTAGCGGGAACTTGTCAACTGAGGCAAGACTAGCGGTGCACAACGGGAGTCCTGGTACCGACACTGTTGTATGGAAAGGCCTGGAGCTGGCAGAAGAGGAACAAAAGTAGACTGAATGGAGTGGAAATGAGATCACTCAGGCGTATATGTAGCAAATCTATTTATGACGGAGTAAAGATTGAAGAAATGATAATTTAGGTGGTTTGATCATATGGAACGGATGGATGAGGAGAGAATGGTAAGGAAGATATATATGACGCAAGTGTTGATGGCACCAGAAACAGAGGACGTCTGGACTTGGCACGACCAGGTAAACCAGATGTTCCTGTTAGAAGCCTCAATAATCGGCGAGCCTGTATGAGAAGATGTATGAATGTGAATGAGGCAAGAATTATGTGTCAGGACAGAGGAGCGTGGCATTCTATCCTCTCTGTCTACCCCTGCAGAGAAACGGCGTGATGGTAAGTAAGGTAAGTTACTTTGTATTTTTGTGACGACTTCAATTCTCTTTTAAAAAAACAATGACAGATTTGTTTACGGCACCAGGGAAAATGAAGAAAGGCAACAGAATCAAAGTTATTAAGCGGTGGTATACTATGAACGGTTCTGGAACATAGTAAATCACTGGTAGTAAGAGACACTAAGCCATTGGTAGTAAGAGATTGACACAAAATAGCTATTTTTTTTTTTAAATGAGTACAATATTCAGTTATGTACTGAATAAATCATTACAATGTATGTATCGCACAGGATTAGTCGCCGCGGTGACGCCAATTAAATAATATAAGACACAAGTCAGTAATTTAATGGTATAATCATCGGCATGGCGCCGGAAAGACGTGGGATAGATGTTGGTAAACAAATATCATTTTCTTATAAAACGCGCCTTGTAAAATTAATAATTTTGGTGGGAAAAATTTAAAAGTACTGTTTGTAAATTAAATAAAACAAGGTATTCCTGCAGGCGAGAACGCATTCTGCATTTTGCGTTTCTGTCCTCGTAGTGTACCTGGATTGAACATTCATTAATTTCTTTCTACCTCATAATCATCATCATCGCCGGTTGAGAGAATCGGAGATTGGCGAATCGCCCTTGTCTACATTTCTTGTTTCCTGTACGGAACACAATAACTATACTAGGCAGAAAGGGGGTAAAATCGCTACTATGGTTTATAAAAAAAAATGTAGCCTTACCTTTGTTGTTCGCCCAAGAACGAGATGTCCTGCAGCCTGGCATTGGTTTGTCTCACAACAAGCTTGTCCATTTCCAGCCTGGTGGCCAGTTCCGCCATCTTAACATCGATTTCAGACTTTTCTCTCGCAATTTTTTCATCCACCAACGTCTCCAAGAAGAGAGATTCCAAATAATCATTGTACACCAACTTCTTCGACAAATCTTCGTATTCTTTCCCTTCATCGCTTCTGGGGCCGTGACTACTTCCCGGAGCGACGGAATCGTTCACACGAAATGACAAATCGAAAGCATTTTTAGGAATTGTACTTGAAGGCAATTTCTTGGGTGCTTTGGTCGGGATCAATGGAACTTTAGCGCGATTCCCGGCAGTTTCTTTCACCGTTTTCGCCGCTATCGTGGAATTGACCACTTTCGGCTTTTTGTTTGTCACTTTTTTTGGTACCGGGGGCGGTAAATCAACGCGTTTCGGGGCAGACATTTCGAATAAGAATATAATATTGAACAAACAAGTTAACCGAAAACTTCGTAATTTAAAAAACGTCAAGCATAGATAAAAGACATGTATCAAGTTAGCGATTATGTTCATTAAAATATCGGCGGACCCACCACACAAATTTTCACTAAAACCGTGCATTTTTCAGTGTTTTATTCGAATAAACATGTTTTTTAAACGCCTTAAAGATGTATTCTCGTTTATCAAATGAATTTGGTGAATAAAAAAAGGTCAATGACATCTTGAGGTTAGTAATTTTCAAGAGATCAAAATGTCAAAATGAAAATTATTTTCAACTTGAAATCGATCAATAGGCAAGATTTAACAAATACTTCCGATTTTTGTTACAATATTGGACAAAGTGAAAGATCTTACTATATATTTATTTACATTCATAAATAAAATGAAACAGCTGATGAGTTCAAACTTACCATTTTCGCTGTACCAACTACCGGCGTGTGTAGCGCGTCTGGAAGGCATCATACGAAAAACTTTCACGAATTTCTTCGTAAAAGATAAAACTGGATGTACTTTAGCAGTTATGAAGAGAATTTCGATCCCAAGTGACAAGACAACAAAGAAATAATAACACTTGTTTCTAAACTGCCGAAGTCAAACTCCTTTCGTATTCATCTGATCTGCATTCTGTACAAATCCTAATAAGCAACACTACACAATGACAATGCAAAAACAAGTACCCGGGTATTATAAATATCGCTTCCGTAAAATAATAGTGCCACTACCAAAAAATATTAAAAATCATTATTAGATACGATGGAAAATCAGATCGTGGCTAATATGTAAACATTTAATATTGTTTATCTTTCCGTTCTTATTTCCAACTACATATGTAATTAAAATAAAAATATATCAGAAACAAAACGCTATTACTACTTCTAGAACCTATCCTATAGAAGATTCTCCAAGTATACAACTTTTCACAGATTTCAAAGTATCAAAAATAATATTACACAAAAAAATATCAATAATTCAAATTTTCAAAAAGAAAAATAAATTAAATTTTAGAAGCGAATTCCGAAGATTTAGAAACCAAATTGATATTCAAAAACTAAAATATACTGCAATCCAAATGTTCAGTACGCGAACAAGACTGTATATCTGACAGGGGTGGCTCACCGATTCGCTTTGCTGCTCGGATGCTGATGTCTGCAGCGGCGTGCAGTGGGTCAAAAATCCAAAATCTTCATCCAGTGTCGATAGCCAAAGTCGTGGAATTATACAGGGTCGATCCAAAAGTGAAGCCAGGTCAGAATTCCAGAAGAAGCAAGTCCAGGGTATGCGGGGGTCAGAAATGAAAGGCTTGAATGATGTAGTGAAGTCCAGCGGTGAAGCACACGAGGCAAGTAAATTTTCGCCCGCTGGACCGTTTATTTATATTTGATAATTTTACCTCGGAGTGTCATACTCCAGCAAATTGCCGGGACCAATCAGGGGGCTCACAATTTCCCCGCGCCACCCCGATACGGTCCCGCGCCGACACCACCTGGCGGCCAAATCAGGAAACTTTGGTCATTTTTTCCGCCGTCCAGTGTGGGTCGGCAGAACTGACTTTCGTCATACATTTTAATATTTGATAAATTTATTCCACATTTCCCAGGCATCGCGAGTACTTTTTATTACAAACATGAACCTGCCTCGCGATGCCTGGCATATTACAATACGGGCGATAGCCCAGGGAATTTATTAACGCACCTCAAAACTAAAAATCCATTTTTTATTAGTACAATGATTTTTGAGGTGCGTCAAACTATCTCTGGGCGATCGCCCTTACAAAATTTTATCTGTTTCTAAACTCATTTCCTTAAAAATAATTTTTTACAATAAGATATGTGGAAAAAACTACAGCAATTTTTCCACGCGGTGCCGGGGCGTGGCCTCGGCCGTAATCCGGCTACCCCCTCTCCTCGGCCGCTCGGCCGCCGCAGTGGCGGCGACTTTCCAGGGTCGGGGTGTGGTGACCGCGCTATTGCCGTGAAACGGCCAAGTTCGGATCTCGGCATGCTTCTCGTTCAGGCCGGGGTGCCGCGGGCTTCGCGGCCGAGGCCCGGGCCGTCGCACGCTCGGGCCGGAGCGCCGCATTTCTCGCGGTCGCGCGGCTGTGCGGAACACCAAAATTACTATATTTATCAAGACATCACATTTTTTAACAATCTTTCCATCACAATTAGAACAATTACAGACTACTATCAATTTGTATCTGAAGTAAAAAAATATATTCACAGACTAACTGAAACATAAATTATCTCGTATATATTCCTCTATACACGAGTCCTACTCTCATAAATAAATGTTAAATGAAATATATATCTTACTAATAATTCTAAAATGTATTATATTTTCTATTATTAAAATAAAATTTAAAAAAAGAATTACAAATATAAGAAAAACAGTGAATGTGACTGTGATTGTGTGATTCGATTGTGATGATTATTGGTAACATTATTTTTTTATAATTCGGCGAACAACCTCTAATGCAATTGATAGGGGATTTTATAAAAAAAGAAATCTCTACATCATTTCATTAGTACGACACCCCGCACTTTGGTAAACAATTTGCTCCGCAATTCATTTCCAGGTAACTCATTTTTATGATAGTATGGTTGTGAAAGGAAAACAGATGAACTATATACGAATTATGAACTACTTACCTTATATTATGACGTGCTGTGTTGCTGGTGTCTGGTTCTCAACCGAATGAAGGGCGGGGCGAGTTTATTGTGTTCAGCATTCTCACTTCATCCTCATGGTGTCAGCCTGTCTTCTACCGTGAGGTTGTCCCTGTCGGCGCACTTCCGGTCTCCTACATCATGGTGTCGTCCAGTGGTGTGCTAGACTGTTTCCTTCGCTTGCTTCCGTACCTTCTTCTGATCGTAAATCGAGGTTCCGACAGGAACTCCGATCTGCTCAAGCGTGGCAGGAATCTGACCTTTGTTCGACTGTGAGTCTTCAGATGGGAGATCCTTTGGAGAACTGCTGAGTACCTTCATCATTATAATTCTGTTATTTATTATTATTTTTTTTTCTATCTTCTACCCAAATATAATCTGCGATGTACTGTTCTCGTGGGTTAAATCTGCCGGCAGTGGTGCGTGGAGGGTGAGTTACTTATATGTTTTTGTTTTGTGCTGTCTCTTTTCCCGGAAGGGAGTGCCTATTTACTTTTCCTTTGCTCCCCGGCCTTGTTAATTGTATTATTTTATATTATATTTATGTAATATATTGTAAATAATATTTATTTATTTACTAATAAAGTGACAATGAGAGTAAATCTTATTTTGGCCCTGTCAATATGAGGGGTGCTATCAAATAGCTGCCTAGTAAGTAAATGTATTAATATCAAAAAGGTAACATATAGGTTTGAAAATTTGTCACTAAAAATATTGTCGCTGTAGCATAGTTGGATAATGCACCTTCCCCGGTTAGGAAAGAGATTCAGGTTCGAATCCCAGTGACGCAATAAGAATATTTTTCAATAAAATTGATTTTATATGTATATTTTTCTAATTAATATATTTAATTCATATTTAAAATATCACAGAACTATGTTCTGAATAATTACAACTTCACAATAAAATGTGTTCTCCTAATAAAAAATAAAGTGTAACAGTCTTTTAGCAGACGTGCGATAGAGTTCCGTACGTAGGAACCAACATTTGTTATTTTTTTTTATAGTTTCTGTATTCTTATCAATTTGACGTTTTGAGATAATATTTTTCCATAACGTGAGTTGAGAAGAGCTTATTTTGTTGTTTTAGTCGAGTTTATAAATGAAGTGATCGATAAACGGCCGCGATACAATTTTTAAAATGGGCGGAAATATTAGAACGAGCATTTTAAAATTGGGTAAGTTAAATACCAATCGCTATGCAATAAGACAAATAAATGCAAACTACATGTGTAAACACACACAGACACATTTTAAAGTATGTAACTCAATATATAATTACCACATGTACAAATAAACAGCACCGAGAGCGCATAGAATATGGCCAAAGGAATTTAGACCTAAACTATTTATGGGAAGTCAGATGAATTGTCTCCATAACATTAATCTGAAAATCAAAACTCGGATTCGTAATATCGGTAGAGCTAGTATTGGCGCACTCATTCAAATCTATAATAATTGTTTAAAATAATATATTAAATGATCACATTGTAATTGTTTTTTTTATACACATACCTTATGTATATAAGTTGTATGTAATGTATAAGAGGTAATTGTTAATTTGGTCTGACGCCCGTCTCAACAAGTGATCTCCGCGAAAACTGTTAGTGTGTTTATAATTCGATTTTACTATCTGTTAAACTGATTCCAGCGAAGATGCGGGTGGCTGACGCGACAGCCGCACCCTCGAGGTGCCTTGCGACCGCTGCCACCGCCCAGCCCAAGACTGCCATCGTGATGATCAACATGGGCGGGCCGCAGAACACTAGCCAGGTGGGAGAGTACCTCCACCGGATCATGACAGATAGAGACATGATTCAGTTGCCTGTACAGAGGTAAGATACGCTTTGTTTAAATGTTAAGGGCTTATAGTATCATACATCGTCGTATCGGTGACGGGTCACATAGCCTGAATAAATATATTATAAATATGAATCAAATATATTAACTAGAAAGATATGCATATAAAATCAATTTTATCTAAAAATATTGTTGTTGCGCCACCAGGATTCGAACCTGGATCTCTTTCCAAACCGGGGAAGGTGCATTATTCAACTATGCTACAGCGACGATATTTTTTGAGACAAATTTTCGAACCTATATGTTACCTTTTTTTTTGATATTAATACAAAATATTAAAATAGCACAGTTGGATAATGCACCTTCCCCGGTTTGGAAAGAGATCCAGTTTCGAATCCCGGTGGCGCAACAACAATATTTTTCGATAAAATTGATTTTGTATGTATATCTTTCTAATTAATATATTTAATTAATATTTAAAATATCACAGAGCGTCTGTTCTGAATAATTACAACTTCACAATAAGAATGTGTTCTCCTAATAAATATAATATAGTTAATAAAAAAACTGATTTTATATAAAATCAAGGAAGTCGTATTTTTCTATTGTTTTTTTTGTATTGATAATAATTTGTTTAACCTTTCCTCTCCGATGATGTAAACTGAGTTGATATCGTCTCTAATGATGTGAATATCTCTGTAAATATACTAAATACAGAGTTCATATTTTAGCTATTCCTCCGTAATATATTTATGTATTAGATAAAATAATTACAAAAATGTTTTCTCCAAGAACGTGTATCTGTACGTGTGGAGAGGTGCGGACGGTACATATATACAACTTTTGAAAATTTAATAGATGTGGTAGCGTGGATAAATAGGTGAACGTTACATTGTGTAAAGCGATCACTTAAGCCAGCAGATGATAGATCGTGAGCCCTGTAATGTCCGAGATTTCCATACTTTCCATTTAAAAATAATAGCTTCGTCTCTGTGATACATCTTTATATTTAAGACAATCCGTCAGGGGATAAATCTCAGTAATTGGTTCCTACAAAGATTTGGACATACTCAAAAATATTGAAAAACGGGGTATTCTGTAGGCGGCAAGTCATTCTCAATTGTGTTGTGTTGCCGTAGTGTATCGATAATGAATATCGTTTCATTTCTTTCGACCTCATAATCATTGCCGGTTGAGAGAAGCTGAGATCGGCGAACCGCTCATGTCTAAATTAGAAAAATTAAATATGGAACCAAAAAAATCGTGTTTGATTTATTGTGTCGATTGATTTCATCACCTTTTGCGATTCATATTTATTCCTAAAAATGTAATAATATTTTTAGCAAACTGGGCCCGTGGATAGCGCAGCGCCGCACCCCCGAGGTGCAGAAGAAGTACGAGGAGATCGGCGGCGGATCTCCCATCCTGCGCTGGACCAGGCTGCAGGGTGAGGCGCTGTGCACGAGCCTGGACCGGGTCAGTCCGGCCACGGCCCCGCACAAGTCGTATGTGGCCTTCAGATACGTAGACCCTCTCACCGGGGACACCCTGAACCAAGTGGAGAGGTAAGCGCACCATGTTACTGGATCATGTGATGATATTGTTTTTTATAGCAATGTATCTGTTAATATATATTGATAATTTTTATGTTAGCCTCTTTAAATATTTGTTTACACGAAATTCGCCGCATGTCAAAATTCAAATGTGATTTTTTTATTGATTTTCGATCACCTTAACTTCAAATAAACTGGATTTTACTACATCACATAGTATGTTTAATTTGTTAAGATGTGCTGAGAAACTTTTAATAGCCATTAGTAATAATATTGGTTGCAGTGACGGGGCTCAGAACGTGGTCCTGTTCTCGCAGTACCCGCAGTACAGCTGCGCCACCTCGGGGTCCAGCTTCAACGCCGTCTACGATCACTTCAAAGGCAGGTAATTGTGAATGCACCATTTCATTTCTAATTCTATCTTCAAATTTTACTTTTAAAATTTATAATACTCCTTTAATATATTATAATACTTACTTAACTCTGCCCCTTCTCCCTCCTTCTGTCAGTTCCTAATTACTTGTATGTCTACCATCTAAGCCTTGTCTCCTATATTTGTGTGTAGTTAGTTTAATACTTCAACTATCGATGAAAGTTACTGTTTCTCTTGAAAATCGAGTAGTGCTAATAAACTCGAGTAGAGCTATAACATTGTTTTATTTATATCTATCTATTTTGAAATATAAGCTGATGAATTCTACTTCTACTTTTGTTTCAGAGTAAAGCCTGTGACTCAGCGGTTCAGCGTGATCGATCGCTGGGCGTCCCACCCACTGCTGGCCTCCGTGGTGACTGAGAGAATCTTGGAGAAGCTGGACAAGTTCCCCCCGGATGTCAGGAGCCAGGTCATCATCCTGTTCAGTGCGCACAGTCTACCGCTAAAGGTTTTTTCCATTAGAATTTAACCTTTATATGAGTATTATTTACCATACGCAACTATAAAAAGTATCTTGAAGAACCTGATGTGAATTTGTCAATACGTGCGGAAAGGAAAGGACGTGCCGGATGCCGATCGTCACTTTAGTGGCAGTGCGTGCGCTGGCACTAAAGTGCGTCTTTATGCTGTCGTTCGTGATAATCAATATTATTAATACTTTTACACAATAATTGATACAACTATTAATTTAAGTAAAATATTCATGTTTTTCCGACTTAAAAATCACAAAAGTCTACATGTACACTGACCTTTCAGCGCCGGAATGCGCGTTTTTAATTTAGCACCGTAAGGGAAAGTAAATTTGTAATATTGAGTCCATATTAAATCCGTAACAATTATCTATTGGCAGATTGTTAAATATTCCACTACCGCATAAATACAAATCTTGTTGTTGAAAGATTTCTGTGATTTTTCTTATAGGCTGTTAATCGGGGTGACAACTACCCCGGCGAGGTGGCGGCCACGGTGCACTCCACGGTGGCCCGTCTCAAGGCCCGCGGAGTCGACAACTCCTATCAGCTAGTGTGGCAGTCCAAGGTAGGCCCACTGCCCTGGCTGGAGCCGTACACGGATGACGCCATCAAGGTGAGCCGTTTAAAATTAATTGCAAAATAAATTCACAAAGACATCAAACATTCAACCTAAATTATGCCAGTTCATACTCTTTTCTTTCTACGTATGGAAGATGTTCCACACAGGAAACAAGAACTGTGGACAGGTATGGGTCGCCGGTTCAATCTTGTAGCTCGGGCTGACAATATCTGCAGCGGCATGCAGGAGGGTCCAAATCATAGTCTAGTGGTGCGGCCAAAAGTTGATAAAATTCCAGGTTCATGTGGTGTAAGCGGGGTCAAAGGCGAGGTGGAGAAATAAAATCATGGAACTGTACTCAAAGAGCGCAGTGGCGAGAATGAGCTCTTTTGGCTGCCAGCGCACTATTTATTACTTACACCAGACCTAAGAGGGCGGGCTTACAGCCCTTGCCCCACCCCCGTGGCCTGGTGGCGAAAGGGAGAAACTGCTGCCCAGTCGGGCGTCTTTTCGCTCGGTTCAGTAGATTTTTTTTAACTCTTACATTTTTTAATTTCAAATAAAATGAATTTATAATCATTACTGCCTGCGATATCCCATATATTACATAGTAGGGCGATCCTCCGTCATTTATTAATTTAATATTAAAGATATAAACATTACGCATAATACAATCTGTTTAAATGCCATTGTTGAATACACATAGTGTACATCTACAGGAGATCGCCTCACATTATTTCCCCAATCACTGGTTTCCCGGATCCGTGGGAACCTCGGGATTCATTATCGTCAAATAATGTCGCTGTTGCACAGTTGAATAATGGACCTTCCCCGGTTTGGAAAGAGATCCAGGTTCGAATCCCGGTTGCGCAACAACAATATTTTTCTATAAAATTGATTTTATATATATATATATATATCTTTCTAACTAATACACAATATCACAGAGCTTTGTTCTGAATAATTACAACTTCACAATAAGAATAATATTCCCTAAAAACAATGACACTGCCGTAAGTGTTTGACGGAATAACGGTCTATGTTACTTCCGGGCAAAAAGGTGCAATTGTTGTTTCTAATTTAGCGATCACTTTTATCGCGTCTCCTTTAAAGTTTAAAAAACTACATAGACCGTTATTCGACTGAACTTTTCAATTTATTATTGTTAATTACAAGTAACTCATTTCTTTTATAAACGACAGTTTCGTAATCACTTACGTATATTTTCATTTCAGTGCCGACAAATGGGCATTTATTTTTATAACAAAATTCCCTTTCTATAGCTTGCATCAATATAAAAATCCTCAGTACAAATATTTATATATATACATTTTATTTAGTGTTGGCCGCTTCCCACCTCGCTAGTTATGTATAAAGTACCTGTTCTGAGGTAGATAGTAGCCGTAAGGTTCCATAATACTGCAATCATACAATTTCAATAATATGTTGTGTTACCGTTCCAGGCGTACGTGAAGCAAGGAAAGAAAAACCTCATTTTGGTGCCAATAGCGTTTGTGAACGAGCACATCGAGACGCTGCACGAGATGGACATAGAGTACTGCCATGACCTGGGAAAGGAGGTAACATCGCAGTGTAACTGATTACCATATTACTATATCTCAAAAGGTTCTGTTTTAGTTCATGACTGACTGTCGCCACAGTTCATGGTGCACACTGCATGTCCATCCACCGCCGTAACTTGACTCCTCCTACGACCCCCCCCCCCCCCCCCCCCCCAGTCTAAATCTAAATTTAAATTTAAATTAAGGACCAGGGCATTTAAAAATATTTTGATACAAGATTCTACACATTTTGTATATCAAATATTGTGTATATTGAAATATTGAAATATATAGTCATGGCGAAGAAATTTATAGATTTTTTTATTAAGAATCGGATCATCTGGGCACGCGGCGAGGCACGCAATCGAAAATGGCTTCCCGCCTGCAGAGTACTCTATTTTATTCAGATACATAACAATATATACAGTCACATTTGCAAGTACCTACACAGCGACAGGCCGCCGTTGTGACGTTTTACTAAGACATTTTTATATTCCTGAAATCTATCCCGCGTGTTTTTTGGCGCCGCGCTGATGATTACACCTTTAAATTACTGACACGTGTTTTATTGTATAGATTATGTGGCGCCTCAGCTGCGACCTCGCAGTTCTGTGCGATACAGGGATGATATTATTATATATCCTATATCTTTCATATATAAAATGTACAATAGTGATCCAAGAACTGATCCAAAGCGATATCAGCAGCGAATAATTGTTAAATTAACCTTTCAGGTTGGTGCGCAACAAATAGAAAGAGCAGCTGCCCCCAATGATCATCCCATCTTCATAGAAGCCCTCACGGACATAGTCAAGACTCACCTGGAGTCTGGCCCGAGGCTCGGCGCTCAGTTCACTAACAGGTAACATGACGAGGCATGAGGATTTAAAAGTTTTTCCTTATTTTTCATGCGCTTTTTAATATCCAAATTTCTTACCAAATTTTGGAAAAGCCGAGTTTGACCGTTTTAATTAATGTCCATGATTTTGTTGCGTGATGACGAATCACTTCAAGAAGCCTGTTTTTAATACTTTAATTATCGCCACGCCACCATACACCTTTCTTATTCAGGAGAAATTGATTATTTGATAAATATTTCATTATTAAAGAGAACACATTCTTATTGTGAAGTTGTAATTATTCAGAACACAGCTCTGTGATATTTTAAATAATAATTAAATGTATTAATTCAAAAGATATACGTATAAAATCCCGGATTGGAAATAGACATCCAGGTTCGAATCCCGGTAGCGCAAAAACAATATTTTTCGACAAAATTGATTTTATATGTATATATTTATAATTAGTATTTAAAATATGACAGAGCGTCTGTTCTGAATAATTACAACTTCACAATAAGAATGTGTTCTCCTTAATAATAACATATAAAATCAATTTTATCGAAAAATATTGTTGTTGTGCTATAATAACCGTCGTTTATACGACCCTACCGTGTATTTATTTGTAATTTTAGAGTACTATTAATAGTGTTTTTAAAGTTAAAGTTTCAACATAAAATAATACCTTCTTACCTGTATAAAAAATGTATGGACATTTTTAAGAACACTTTTTATGGCTGAACATGATTCTTTTATTGTTTGAAAATACTTCACGTAATAACTAAACAAAATAATTATTTTTATTAAAGGTTAACATAGGAAATAGTTCCGCCAATTGCTTTTTGTTTTTCCCAAATCAAAAACAAATTCATGCACCAAATGTTTCTCAACCTGAAATCAACAGTAAGATAGGAAAATTTGCAAATTAGTAAAAGAGGAAGTAGACACTTCGATGATTTAAACGCAGTTATAAGCCTTTCTAATATTATTCTGTTAAAACACAGCATAGGTAACGACTCCATACAAAACGGATCAACCGAAAGGAATTTTCAATTTAGTAAATGGCCAATTATATGACTTGAGTAATTCACTAGCTTAAAAATAGAACAGAGTAATGTGAATAGCTCGATGCGGCGAATGCACAACTAAGCAATTAAAGTCTACTATTACACAGATGGCGTTAATTGTAAAATAATGTTTCCGTTTAAGTTGATCCAATTATTTAATTTATAATTAGTTTCTCAGAATTTTTAGTTATGCGCAGCATTTTTGCTTGTATGCACTGCACGCCCCCGTGTGCATGCATATTTTCATTAAACTAATTCTTCTCCCGAGTTCTGTTGTTCTGATGTTCAACATTGAATTTGATGATTACTGTTCGGTTTTCTTATTTTTATAAACTTTGAGATGCTTAGCTCGTTAAACGTCTTGTAGGGTTCGTTATTATATGCGCGTGTGCCAAAATCCATTTCCTAAAACTGTTCTAAAGATTTGTCTCAAAATTATCCTTTCAAAAACAGTGCACGCTCGTTATTTTTATTGTCCATAATCTCGCATGTTTAATTACTAATTTATTTTAACCTGTTATTATTTTTTACTCTGTTTCTTTAATATGCTCTTAATGTTCTTTGCGTACTTCTTACATGTCTCTAGTCAGGATAAAAAATGTTACATTGTTCCTTTTACTGATTCTCCACTTGTTTCCTTTTTGATTTTTCTATTTAGGGCCGGTTGTGTAATCTACTAGCAGTAACTAGTAAAAATCCTTTGCTGGTTGTTGATACATCAAATTTATTACTGTCAAAGCACAGATGCAGATGTCTATAGGCGTGACAAATAATCATATACATTATCTATGGATTTTTTCACCTAGACATTCGAAATCTGTCACTTTGATGGTGAAATTTTTTCATATTATGTATTAACAACGACATCATCATCGGGACAAACTCTCATCACTGAAATAGCGAGATATTGAATGATTAATTGTCGTATATTGCAAGTTTTAAAGTATCGACGTGTCAGATGAACAGCTGTGTAAAGTCCGCCATATTTAAGTATCGATTCTCGTTTTTCACTATCGAATATCGCTTTTTTTATAGTATAGTAAAAAATTACTATTGATCACACAGTCGGTCCTTAATTTGTGAGATATCAGTTTTTAAGAGTATTAAAAGCAATTATAAATAGCTAATTGCGCCTAATGGCTATCTACCTCAGAACGGGTACTTTATGTGTACCTAGCGAGGTAGAAAGCGGCTAACAGGTTTGCATGTAAATAAAATTTAATATTTAATACTTATTGCACTCGCTAGCGTATTAATTACTTAAAAAATGTTTATATTGATGCAAGCTTCAAAAGAAAGTTATTTTGTAAATAAACACTGATATATCGGCACTGACATCAAAATTAAAATCGAATTCGATTAGTATTGAATATACACCTTTTAGTATTTCTGGACAGCAATTGCAATTTTATCTGATTTTGGTGATGGAAATAGGTTTTTGGATCTGTTCTGTAGTGTTGATATCACTTGTTATTAAGGATCCAAGGTATTTGAATCTTGGCTCATGTGTCATTGTCATTTATTTATTTATATATATTTTGACATCCATATTTTTGTACTAACAGAGGTGGATACATAATAAACATACATAATACATAGTTTATTGTGTGGAGTGGAGTAGATTTCACTTCTGATATATACAGCGTTGTCCTGGCTACTTTGCTACACTGAAGTCTGTGTTAAAGTAGACAGTTTTTTTTTCGTGCTGTTGCGGTGTTATTTGGAATAAAAGAGAATTCAAATATGAATAAAAATGTAAAAATAAAATTAAAATATATGTAGAGGGAGTGTTGTAGGACTAGTGGATTATTAGTGAAAGAATTGTATAAATTATATTAAATTGTTGGATATCCATGCTTCTGATTCATCTCTACCTGATTGAATCATAAATTGGGTCCATATTTGTGTAATCTTATTGGAATTGTACTATTTCCAATTGGTACTGAGTGTATTGTATAGTTTCGGAGCTAGGGACATGTCGTTGTTGTTCTCGGAATTGGTGTGTAGATGTTTGTTGTTTGTCTTGTGTTGTGTCCATGATTTATTGCTTGAGGAGAGTTGTTGTCAGTATGGAAATATTGAACGAGTCTCAACATAAAGATTTGTCTTATATCTAGGACATTGTACTCTTTAATTATAAGATCTGATGGATATCTAAAGGATATTGGATGTAGACAAATGCTGATTTACTACCAAACCATGTTCTTACTAAAGAAATAATAGATATCTCATAGAGACAAAGTCATTTTTTATTATATTAATTGGAAAATATAATGGAAGTATGAGTAATTAGATGGCGATGGTGTAGTGGTACTCGAAGCGAGTCCACATATTAACATATATACAACTTTAAAAAATTGATAAATATAGAGATTAATGGGTGAGAATGGTGAACGTTAATTTATATAAAGTGATCACTCAAGCCAGCCGAAGACAGGTCGTAAGCCCTGTAATTACCACATACTTCCATATATTTTCCATTAAATAAAATAAAGAATAGCTTTGTCTCTATGAGATATCTATTATTTGTTTAATAACAGTATGTTTATAGGTTAAAATCTAGTAATTGTGTGCTCTTGGGACATATTCTAATATTGCTAATTTATCTAATTGTGATGGGGAGATTATTAAAGAATTTGATGCCTTGATAAATATAGCGATTTTGGGTTGCGGTATATTTTAGTTTTGGAATGTCAATTTGGTCTCTAAATCTTGTAGAACGGAATTCGCTTCTAATATTTCATTTTAAAAATTTTGATATTTCGATTTTTTTTTTTTTTTGTATACGTGTTTATTATTTTTGTTACTTTAAAATCTGTGAAGAGTTGGATACTTGGATAGTCATTTTGATCGTCCTCGATGTTTTCATGCCTACTTACCTTTTTGATCTTTTTATTTGTTTATTATATCTATTTATATAAAGTAATTATGCATATTTTCATATTTTTCCATTAAATATAGTAAAAAATGGCTTCGTCTCTATGAGACGACTAATGCGATCACAAAAGCTGCAATTTTTTTCAAAATCGAACTCAACTCTACAAGATTTTTCTTTCTCGTATCCACCCGTGAAATTTGTTCCTCTTGTATCTCTGTTTAAACGTGTTACAATTTAATTAGTAAACAATATGTTATTTTGTCCACAGATGTCCCCACTGCGTCAACTCGCGCTGTCGTCATTCCAAGCAGTTCTTTAGAGATCTCTGCAGCACGTGAGATAATACGCGATTGCAAGATGACACGGGTACAATGTGACGTAGAATTTAATCTAATTTGATTTTATGTATTTTCTTTTGGTGTGAAGACATTTTTAATATATATATTAATAATAAGATAATATCTCTCGGGTTGGTTCTGTTTGTCCATTTTTTTGCAATCATATATAATTTTTAATTTGTTTATTGCGTTAACTTTGCAGTTAGACATAATTAAAACCATGTTGTTTTTACGGCGACATCCATCACGGGGTGTAGGGACATGATTGAAAGGGGGTATTAAATAGCCGGTTGTTTGAAAAGTGATCTGTTGTTCGTAAGTATGTTGAGACGATCGACGGGGTCAATGAGAGCGATTGACGGGGTCACCAAGACTCCGCCTACACCCCGTAATTGATGTCGTTTAAATTTTATGGAATAGCAGCCAGTCCTGACGAAGATACATTAATATCGAAACCGGTTGACGTAGAAACAACACAGTGGTTTAAACAAAGTTAAATATCAATGCAATTTTTATTTATCTATATTTGACTTTGTTAAATTCAATAAAATGGAGAGGTTTTGATATGAAATGTACCATGTTGGAAGTCAGCGAATATTATACAAATTATAAACTGCAGTTGTGCACGCCTAAAGCTTACTAATAAGTAATTGTACTAATATTTTATATATTTTTGTTTATTAAATAAAATATGCAACTATTTTGATTCAATGGTCTATTAATTTATTCTATTGATAGAACCTTCCAGAGCATTTGAGATCATTCCTAGAGTTTTATAAGGATATATAAATAAAGATTTGTTTTATTTATTCGTACATAAACAATAGTACTTATTCATAATGTCAGCCTCACTGAGTTTCGCTCGATCCGAGACAAATATTTAAAATAATTAAATGTATTAATTAGAAAGATGTACATATAAAATCAATTTTATCCGAAAATTTGTCATTAAAAGTACTGTCACTGTAGCATAGTTGGATAATGCACCTTTCCTGGTTTGGAAAGAGATCTAGGTTCGAATTCCGGTAGCGCAACAACAATATTTTTTGATAAAATTGATTTTATATATATGTATATCATTCTAATTAATATTTAAAATATCACAGAGCGTCTGTTCTGAATAATTACAATTTCACAATAAGAATGTGTTCTCCTTAATAATATATTTACCCTTTTTGTATGAAAGTTAATATGCGAGGGTGGGATGTTAACGGCATGACTTTAAAGTTTTGCGTTTCTTTGACGAATGAGAAGCGCAACTCGCAATTACTTTACATTCTCCTGTAAAGTGAGCCTCAAAATCGAAAACTCTACGAATAAGTATTGCGTTTAAATTCTCGGCACAAATCCGAACGCAATTAATATAAACAGTGATGAGATGAAATGTAATTGTGCGTGTCTAATATAGCTTAGTGCCGACGTATTCAGTTTATAATACGGCTATCGAAAGAATGATTAGTTTCTATTAGTGATTAGAAAATTCTGAAATGTTACTATTGCTTAAAAATTACACATTGAACACCAATTACACAATCATAGTTTACCTAATCTCTAATAAATGTGCTATATATGGGTGAATATTATGTTCCAGGCCGATTTTGTTTGTCGGCCATTCTGATTTGGCAGACATTTGTCAGTATGCATTTGGTAGTCGTAGAGAGTAATTGATTACAATTTATTGTGGAGCAACTAACGCCTCAACAACGTGATAAAGTTGATCGTTGATTTTTGGAAAAATATCATCATATGCAACGAAGCTCATTTCAGAATTAAACAACAGCCATTATTGGGGCCCTTTAAATCATCAATTGATACGCCCACGCAGAGTTACTCTGAGTCCTCTCAGGATGCAAGAAGCACTGCTGTAATCATTAATAGTGATCGCTATCATGTTGGAAAAACTTTTTGGTGGCCGAATTGGGTCGACTGGGTCTGCAACACGTGCGGTTTCGACAGGACGGTGCCACCTCACGCACGGCCCGAGGTACATCTGAAATTTTGTGAAAATATAATATTCATTCTGTAGTACGAGTAGAACTCGACTTATAGGTTATTAATAAATAAAACACAAGAAAATCAATTAAAATTTTGTTTTTTTTATTTTCATATATTATACAAATTGTTTGACTGCGTTTCCTCATGTCCATGATTTAATAGGAATTATAATATTAATATAAAAAATGGGAATATTTCTATAGATTTACATTATCAAAAATGTGTTTTTTTTTTTTTACCTATTTACGCATGTTCAAATTTTCTTCCAATTGGTCTATGTTATCATTGCCGAATTGTTGTGAATATAAAAATTATGCTACGCAAGATATTAAATTTTTTATCTAAGCAATCCTTTTTCTGATTTACTAATCATTTTTTTACCTCTGCGCGCTCGGTTGACTCGCAAATCTTCCATCAAATTGTTGTAATCAGATGCGCGTGCGTATATCGGAATATGAATGAATAATTCAGACGGGCCGCACGATGCCAATCTTCATTTCGGATTTGCCGTATATACTCGAGTACAAGTCAAGATATATCAAGAATATCAACTTTGTAATTATATAATTTTTTATAAATATTTCAGTACTACAAAGTTAACTAAAAATTAAACAAATATTATAGATTGAAGATATTTAATAGAAATTCAAATTTTGGAGTTAAATGTCAACGAAAAATTTGTTCTTCACCGGCAAAAGGATTATTGGAGATGTTAAAAACAAAATGGGCTTGTACGTTTCAATTATATAATAGAATAGTAATATTAAAGCTGCGTGTTCTGTGGACTGCGCGGCCCACAAATGTATTAAATGTAGAGAGGGCATAATATACTCTTATATATCGATACCTCATTCTGCAAAACAGCTATCTCCGTTTTTAATGCCATTATTTTCCTCTTGTATTGTTTCTACGATACACTAAAAGTCAAATATTCCCTACGTGCTGAAAACTCTTAGATTTATTCTTACTTACCTACTTACCTACTTACCATCACATCGTTCCGCTCTGGGGGTAGGCAGAGAGGATAGGGCGCCACACTCCTCTGTCTCGTCATACAATTCTTGCTTCATTCACATTCATACATCTTCTCATACAAGCTCGCCGATTATTGAGGCTTCTAACAGAACCATCCTTCATTATCTGGCTCGCCTGGTCACGCCAAGTCTTCCGCGGACGTTCTCTATTTCTGGTGCCATCAACACTTGCGTCTTATATCTTTCTTACCATTCTCTCCTCAATCATCCGTTCCATATGACCAAACTACCTAAAACGTAAAGATCAGGTCTACATTCTCTTCTAATTTCTTCATTTTTTACTCTGTCACAAATGGATCTGCCACACACACGCCTAAGTGATCTCATTTCCACTGCATTCAGTCTACTTTCGTTCCTCTTTTACCAGTTCCAGGCTTCACTTCCATACATTAGTGTCGGTACTAGGACTCCATTGTGCACCACTAATCTTGCCTCGGTTGACAAATTCCCGTTAGATATAATTCTATTCAAAGCGCCGTTCACTTTATTCCCTGCAGTCACTCTCCTTTCCGTTTCCATCAAACATACTTCCCAAATATACAAACTCATCTACTTGTTCCAAATATTCATTACCTACAAGCATTTTGAACCCTCGAATGCCATCACTTTGGACTTGTCGACATTCATAATAAGGTCGCTTTCCTTGCATACATCGTACATTCTATTCACCAGATTTTGTAGTTCTCATTCAATATTCCCCATTAGTACTGCATCATCGGCGTACAATCAACAGCATACAATCAAAATCGCCCGTTTTTGCTCCTACATTCATACATTCCAGTTTTTTCACACAATGTTTTCCTGAAACAAGTGTTGATGGCACTAGAAATAGAGGACGTCATAATGGTTGCACTATATTATTATGAAAAGTATGAGATAAACCAAAATATCAATAATATTTCTCAGCCACCCTATTTCTGCATAAACAATCTACCAAAGTGTATTTTGAAATTTTCGTAATCTGTTTAATTACAAAATGAAACAGTTTTTTTGTTGCTTCTGAACATTTTAGAAAAATGGAGTTAGGTGCTTTGCAGATTAAGGTATCGATATTTTACTCTTTCAGAGAAACGGAATCAATCTAGTCATAATGCAAAATTGATGCTTTGTGAGTCAATTTAGATGTTCCATGTATTATCTGTGCTGCTGCGTTCAGAATAGATTGTAATCTGTCCAGATGAATCATTGGCATATCAGAATTGATACAGTAGTACACAAATGCATTTTCGAGCAGACGGGAAGATGTCCTCGAGGGAAAAATGTCTTTGAATACTTTTTAATCTGTCTTAGTTGATGAAAGCACGCACCGACAGTTTTATTTGTTGTGGACAATGTCAGAGGTGAGTGACTCGGTACGCCCGGGGTGCTGACTGACGCACGTCGCTGTTGTACGCAGCCAGGAGAACGATTATTACTTTGGACACGTTGCCAATAGAGATGGTGAGTCTCGAGAAGTTTATGATCAAAGGGATAGTTGAGCGAAGACGAGAAAGGTCAAATTTAATCACTGTCATCAAAACCGGAAAGAATGTTTTATGCATCAAGTTCTAGACAGATCGATTGACCACGACATTCAGCGCTGAGCACACGATGAAGAAGATGATATTTATTATTTTTAACTTCAATTTTGCATTTGCGCCGTCAATTTCTGATAAACTTAACTTTGACTTATAATCGGATTGCCTCATGCTCGAGTATATACGGTAAGCTGCACAATTAGTTCTTCATTGCGCGTCTCCGGTTGAAGCTGCATTTGTAAAGGTGTATTTAAATAATCACCGTAAAAATATTGCGGCGGCATTTTGGTAATTTTCCGAAAGGTTTTTTTTTTTTTTTTGAATTTTAGGCTGACAGAATCGCAACTTTGAATTTTTTAAAAAAACAACTGAACCGCTAGATATAAATGTCAGTGCCATCGTCGCAATAATTATTATCGAAAACAACTTCTAATAATTTATATTGACTAGCAAGTCGTTTCGCAAGAGTAAAAAATGTGAAAATTACAAAATATTTCACGCTAATTAAAATGACTAAAATTCTTATGATTAATCGGTTCTGAAGCGGCACCCACCGGCTCTCGTTCGGTGATATTTAAAAAAGTATTGAAAAACAGCGTTTATACTATTTTTATTATTTATAATATTTAGACGACGTCTCGATAGAACTGCCGACGATATAATGTCAGTCCGGTGGGCGAGATCCGTTTGAAAATCGAACACGTGGTACAATTTAACTAGTATTTACATGGCCGCGTATCTGTCGTACGCGACTGTTGTAATTTACAAAACGATTCAATTACTTTCTTTGTCCAATTTTGAAAAAAAAAATGCAAAGAATTTTTACAAGATGCTAAAATTATAGTCAACTCCTTTAATGTCTATGATTTTCGTTATTTTTTTTTCTTTGATATCACGCCGTGCAAAGGCTTTGAGAGATTAACACGAAAATCAGTCACATTAAAGGGTGTTTCAAGGCTTTTCGATTACAAAAGATATAACAACATAAATATCTGTTACGAAAAATTATTTATTCAAAAAAAAAAAAGTGTAAATATTATTAACTTCTTAAGATTAGTTCTCCAAATCGAGCTTTCATTTTAATACAAGACCAATCTCTCATTAAGTCGCAGATTCATATCTAGATATAACAGAAACAGATAGAAAGTCTCATCGCAAATTGCGTACATCATCGTTCATCTTTCAAAAAGACGATTTTTTGTTAAAATTGAGTTACGATTGGGGTTAAATGGCTCAAACACATGCCTATTATAATAATCAGGTATATCTGAATTTTATTCCAATGAAGTAATATTATATAAATATATTTTGACATAACTAGTCTTATTTCGATGCGTCATTCTTAAAAATGACAGTAATATTTATTTATTAGACTTAATCGATATACATGTTTTTGTTGTCACTTAGGTGAATATATTATATTGCAATTAAATACTCGTAGTTTATTGTGCATTGTCCTGGTTACTTTGCTAGACTGAAGTCTGTGTTAAAGTAGCTAGTTTTTTTCATGCTGTTGTGGTGTTATTTAATTCAAGAAAGATAAAGAATAAAAATTGAGAAAAAAAAAATTGTGAGTGCGTTGTAGAACTAGTGAATTATTAGTGTTTTAATTATGTTAGAATGTTGGATAGCGATGCTTCTGATTGATCTCTACCCGATTGGATCATATGTTGGGTCCATATTTGTGTAATATTATTAGAAGTGAACGGTGCTGAGTGTGTTGTACAGTTTCAGACCTAAGAACATGTAGAATCTTTGATAAAATGTTGTTGTTGCTCTCGGAACGGAATTAATACGTCCGTAGATTACGCTTTTTTGAAAGATGAAAGACAATATTTCTGCCTCTGATTGCATTTAGATTTCAACTGGGATAGATAACTTTGTAAAAATTTCACTTGGCGTATTACCATGCCGCTGTTTCATGTTTTGAAAATCTCCATTTTTCGTTTATTGATTTTTAAAATATCAACCGGTTAAAAAACTCTATTTGCAACAGTTTCAGGGAGAATTTTAGCCAAACCACAACCCACGGGTCATGGTCCGGAGAAGAAATAAATTGATATTAATAAATATGGTATTTCTTCTATTCTAAGATGACACACTTTTGACGGTCTCTAAAAACAGGGCGTGTCGTACAATCGCAGTGCTTTTTTGCGCACGACCATTAGCGGCGTGAATAATTTCACGCGCTTTTGAAATGTGAAGTCACTGTTAGTATCGATATGCATATTTTAACAGGTCACAAACTGTTTCTGGTAAATTGAATTCTGTTATAATAAAATAATATATTAGATATGTTTTTTATATGAGAATCAAAGTTTTTTTCTGTTGGTGGTACTGAAATTAAGGTACATCTTACAATCAATTCGAAGTACGATTCACCTTAATTAGTTATTTTTCTTCTTTGTATATCTTTGAAGATATTGTCGTTTGTTATTTATGAAGCGAGCTCCTGCGACCTGTTGATCTGGTATTAACAAAGACTTTAGTGTTTAAGATATAGATGTCTCACAGAGACAAAGCTATTATTTTTACATGGGAAGTATGGAAGTCATTACAGGGCTCACGACCTGTCATCGGCTGACTTAAGTGATCACTTTACACAATGTAACATTCACCTATTTACCCATGCTACCGCATCTATCAATTTTTCGAAAGTTGTGTACAGTAATACCCCGACTTACGCGAACTCAGAGTTACGCGGTTCGTTTGGTGACTGCCGCCCGTTATATTCAGTGTTTCTCTTACTGTGATTGCTAGAAACTGATATCGCCCATGTGGTAGAAGAAGACAGGCAATTAGGTTTAGATGTCAACGAGCTGTTGGATTCACTTAGTCAGGAGCTAACAATCGATGAGCTCATAGAGATGTGTAAGCAAAACGACTTAATTCCACCAGAAAAGCACATGACAATTGCAAGCTTAACAGAAGGTTTGGCTCAATTGAAAATGGCTTAAAAAATTTAGAAAATATAGACTTCAACAAAGAACGCATTATATAATATAAAATTATTAGCTTGCTATGAAGAAATTCTGCGTGAAAAAAAGAAGGCATTGTGTTGTTAGACGAATTTGTTAGATTTTATGAAGTCAATGACTTTTTACGTAAATCTTTTATTTTTTAATATTTTGTATCAATATGTATAAAGAACTGCAATTTTATTAAATATTTTTCTTCTAACTTAGTGTTTTTGTAAGTCCTTGGTCCCAATTAAACAAAATTGTATGTATTTATGTGCAAAGTTGTGCCCCGACTTACGCGAATTCGAGTTAAGCGATTTTCGTCGGTCCCACCTATCGCGTAACTTCGGGGTATTACTGTATATGTTATCACGTCGGAACATTTAAAATTATTTATTACCGACTACGCTGTCGCCATCTATGGTTTGAAAATTTGATATTCATTCTCGTGTAATAGTACAGATGTCGCTGAGCTGAGACTGTATTTTTCTGAAGTATTCTGTCTTATGTCTATATATGAAATTCATAATACGTCTGAAAAGACAGTATTTTTCAATTTTTAACTTTATTTTTAGACGAGTATATTTCACAATATTTTTGAGTATGTCCAAATCTTTGTAGGAAATAGGGAAAAAGGGAAAAATCCCAGTAATAGGTTCGTACAAAGATTTGGATATACTCACAAATATTTTGGTGTTTGCTGTTTGGTCATTTTGTACGGTTAATGAGAGAAATGAAAATTGTATAGAGAGAAATAATCTCGAGTTAATAATTTTACATATTATCAAACAATCAATCAAAGAAATGGACACATTAAACTGTTTCACAGATAATTATTGCATAAATCCCATTGCTACTTTTAAGTTTGTTACATTCAACAACCCACGCGTCCTGCGAAGTCGCAGGACACCCGATAAGCCTAACAGAAAGCCAACATTCCTAGAGACGATCATGTCAATGAAGCATTTTGATATTTCACATTATAAGATCCATCTAATCTTCATTTGACGACGACAACATGTCAAGAAACCCCGGCCCGCTTAAGCTAATAATTATAAATAAAGAATTATATTCCACAGGTGAATTAGTTTTTGTACATAGTCGAAAAACATGCAAAAATAACAACAAAAATAGCAACATTTGCCATCTAATCTAATCAACAAAACAAACATGACTATACAAATTCCACTCGAAAAATATTATATAAAAATCTAATTCGAAAACAGTAAAAAGAGTGTTAACATTATTTAATTATTATTTAGATACGATCCACCGCCAGCCATCTCGACGATGATTTGCGGAACAGTAATAGACTATGTCTGATAGTGCACATCTGTTACGGCGGCGCGGTGGTACCGACGTCTCAATGACACCAGCATTAGATCGTCGAAGCAGAAAAAATATCACACTCAAGTAACAAATCTCTACGATAAAAACTTCAAAATCAAAAGGTTATCTATACGTAATACATTCCTCTTGTGCAAATTATTCCTGGGAATAGATTTTGCATTTTTATAAAGGAAATCTTAACACTGATGTACTTCAAAAAATATTGATATCTTACCGTGAAATAAGATATTTTCTTTGCGCCATTAAAATTTTAAACCTAGAATCGTCTTTCCTAATAACCATAGACGCTTATGTACACCATCGAATATCATAGACAATGCATGTTCTTTACAAATAGGAATACATACTGAATATAAAACCTTAGGATTACAAAATATTAATCACTTTAAAAGTGTTTTTTTTTTTTTTTTATGAGCTAACAAATTAAAGACTTAATTATTACAATTTTACTAGACTTTTAACAGAATCAGGTGAATATTTGGGAAAAAAGTTTTGGTGAAGTTCATTAAGAAGGATCATTAAATACGTGCGGGAAACTTTAAGTGCAATTGAGATTTTAAAAAGAATTTTTCGATAGACATTACACATTTGTTTAAATTCAAAATGGACGTGTGTTCATCGAGACAGACGGTAGAAACGATAATGGTGAAGCTGTTCACAAACTGGTTATGAATAAATTATTTGATCTCTTTGACATTTTTAAAGTAGTTTCATAAGAAAATTAAGCGTTGAATATTTCATTCTGACAATCGTGTCAGTGTCTAGAGTTGTACACCTAGATTATACTCTTTTCTTATCCTCTTGTCTTTATATGACCTACCGACTCTGAAGAGGTGAGAAGTCAAATACGTGCTGCGTGAAGACTAAAATGTACAATTTTGAATACTCGATATCAAATTCAAAACGAGGTAAACTTTCAAAGGTATACATGGGACCATTTTGATATTTGGGCACCTTTTACTTGGCTGAATAAAGTGCCGAAGGAACGTAGAAAATATTAAATAGTTATTTTAGAATCTCAAATAAGTACTAATTAAACCACATTTTGGTGTTTTAGGTACAATAGTAAATTTATATAGCCATATCCAGAATTGTACCATAAAATTTTAAGCCCTTGAAATCTACTTATATGTTAATATACCTCAATGTTAGCGGGGGCAGGAATATCGAATGTCTTTAATTTTTTGGTCTTTGACATTCACGTCATATTCTCTTCTTCAATGGAGTTGATCTTATCCAAAACTTTATCAAGTCTTACAAATTATCATCACTTTTGGAAAATACATATCTCAAATATGTTTAATATTGTTCTCAGTTCGTTTGAGGTTATTTTCTGATCTATTTGATAATATAAGTTGTGATAAATATTCTTCTTTCGATTGGTTCCATCGACTCCTATCCCTGGTCATTCTTCTCCAGTTCCCGGACTCTTCCATCCTGCTCCAGTCTTCAACAGTCAGCCCGCTTCTAGGACGCTTCCGCTCAGTCATGACCTTCGGTGTCCTGTCATCTGGCATTCTTTCAACGTGGCCAGCTCAACTCAGATTTCAGGACCTACAGAATCTTACAATCTTATGATTCATTTCTATTCTGTAAGTTTTATTTTCTAGTGGTAGATCCATGAATTTATAGTATTTTGCGTTTAAAAACTGCCGATTACTTTTCTTTGGTTCGTGTTTGGCAACCGTAAGTGACCACCGGTTTAATTGTTTTATGTACTAGCAGTTTGTCCTAGAATATTTGTAATATGCTTCAGTCGATGGATCCATATTTCGAGCGTTGCCGCTCCAGTGAGGTCCCAACTTTCCACAGCACCCAGACGAAGGTCATGACTACAAAAAACATTTGAATGAAGACCTTAGCTTTTTCAGTTCTACTTCAGAGTGGTCCCTGCACTCGCGCAATACGCAACTCAGATATTTCAGTCGTTCTATTTGTATGCCGTTTTTTTGAATTTATTAAACATGTATAATGGACAAATATTGCTACAAAATTTTACCCTTTTTATTATTGTTTAATTTTTGTAGAAAGAGAACAGCGACCGCGTCTAAAAAATGTATTTAAAAAATGCGCAGATTGATAAATTTATTTCGTTGAAAGTCTTACATTAATATACTAGAGTGTAATAATACTACAGCCAAAATAAACGGTTCCACAAATAAAAATATCCCATTATTTTTTTAAATCAGCACATTTAAAATAACCTATTACGAAAAATGGTGTTCTTAATTTTAATTTTAAATAAAATAATTGTTATTTATACATAATTGAAAAAAAGCACAGACAATCCTATGCGTAGTACAAAAAATGTTTTCAAGTAGAAATGTACTTTACCGACAAAATGTTTATTGAGAACACTATTATATTTAAATATATGTAAATACCTTTGTATAAAATTCGACACCAAATTTCAATTGAGCTAAACACGTGTCAGACAATTTTATTATTTGAAAAGGGTCTTTATTTATTTATACTAGAAATAATTAACTAATTATTTAACGACAGTCCATTTTAGTTAAATGTGTTTTTCTGCCACGCTCGGCTTCCTTCACGAGATCGCCTTACTTTGTCATCTCAATATATACGACGGAAGATTGGGGATATTCCGCTCCTAATTTAAACCGGTAGTCCAAATGCAAGAATCGAGCACGGAGTGTTGCCAAATCCTTAAATATGAACACGAGATTTAGATATTATTGTCCGAGTAAATCAGATGAAGGATCCAAGCGGCAGGGGTGAGATTAATTAGTGACCGTGCAACGTCGAGCCTCTGCTACTTTAAGATAAAGAAATTAACAGCAAATTTTGCAAGAAGCGGTTTCCAGACAGAGGCTCGATGACGATTGGAACGAAGCAGGAGTCGCCTCGGCGGACCGAGACGATTGGAGGTCAACAGTGATAACGTTTCAACTCCGACGACAAATACGAATGCGTACTGATAAGTTCAATAGTTATTTGAACTATATCAGGAAATTATCATTGATCGATGATGCTAATAATATGGCATTATTGAAGAACCGTCAGGTGTCCTCAATTTGAATAGAACGGGTTTAAATTAAGTTATAATTGGACCATTGAAATGAACAGATTTAACATAAAAACATTTTTATGTTTATCAAATGTAATGAAAATAAATTTTGCTACGTAATTAGTTAGTTTTTGATTAAAAGCCGAAAGCTTTGCAACAATTTTTCTACCAATTTAGATTAGACGCATCTACCTAATGTATTTGAATTATTAAAAATATTATTATTTATGTTAAAAATTATGTTTTCAAAATGGGTTAATGCTGTTATTTGAGTAACTATTTCTGAAAAAATACATATATTGTATTAAAATTAGTTTTTTAAGTATTCTTTAGCTACGATGGATAAGAGTATAAAAAAATATGCAGAGTTCATTTGTAGTGCAAATAGGCCATTCGATACGTGACACGCGATGATGTCGCGGAGAGTCATCAGTTTAGATATTCCATTGGCTCGTCACCGTATTGAATCAACCTTTTTGTCATTTACATTGGTGTTTCGAAAGGCCTAATGTACAAGTTCAGAAAGAGTCTCGGCCAATTGTCGGTTTACCCAGTTTGTTCTCAAATATTTCAAGCCAAATATCTAATTAGAAATTTTCTTATACTTTGATTGTTATAATCTCGCATCTGTTTCTTCTTTGCTCGCTGTATATTATTTAAAATTCAAAAAGTTAGTTGAGCGAGTAAGATATTCAGTGTCGCATCATATTTCAATTTTGTAACAAAAAAAATGCAACCATTGTTAACAAAAATCTTGACTGAAAATTTGGCTGCTGATGCTCAGTTTTGATTGAAAAATTGGCTAATTTTGAAATACGGTATAAGCTAATGATATTGAGGTGATGAGAAGTGTTCTTTACAATAGTATCCTCACTATGTCCTTACTGTCATCATTGAAGACACGTAAAATTGTGAACAGGTGGTTACATTAAACCTAGTCTCACTGCAAAAAAAAGCATTGTTTGATGCAAGAATAGTGACATGACAGATGCGACTGTCGAAATACGACATTAAGAACATGTGAAGCGTTGCATTTCTTCTTTGTATGGCATTGAATGAGAAAAAACTAAATAAACCATTTAATTGGATGTACACACGCACGATAAACTTTACAAACAGTCCGTGACATTCTTTTTTTATTTATTAAAAAATGTTATGTGGACTATTATTCTTCATAAAAATTGACTATTACATACTTATTTACAATTTGACTATTTTTCCAGAAATTCACCGAAAATACACAATTCCAGTCTCGCTGATGATTGCGATCCTTTTTAATTTGTGATAGTATCGGTGAAACTGTATCTGATATTTGTATTAAAAGTGATTATTTTCTATATACAATACATTTACGGAATTGGACTAAAAATGCTTACAAAGATAATTTTCAAATATTTATTTTCGATATATTATTATTTAGTATGGTGTATTTCTTGAACCACCACCGATTTTATTGTTAGATTTGAAGAGATCATTTTTCCATCTCGTGCGATGTCTGCTCTTTAAAATTATTAATCAGTGACGGTTTCCGAGTTCTCGTCATTGTCTTCATTGCAGGGAAAGTATTTATATGGTGCCGTCTTAAAATTCATTGACGATTACCAGATATAATGATTATTGAAGAGAATCGAAGCATACAGGGTTTCCAGCATTTTGACAATGACAATACAATTTGAGATTTCTTCGAGGTAAGCAATTTTGTAGCAGACGAGACATACCGACCTCCCTGTTATATTTTGTGTTTTGAAAGAGTTTTCTGATAACCTTTGAATACGGAGGTATTGGATGTGATGTCAGGAAAAAATAAAAAAAAAATTAACAAACAGGTATATATTAATAAAAATATTATATAAAATACAAAGTAGAAAAAAAACAGAGGGTAAAAAAGATATAAAAAAAAAAAAATATTCAAAAATATTAAAAATAAATTTATACTTAGGAAATTTCAGTGAGATTTTGGTTTTAATCTCTAATTTATCTAATTTTATCGTAATGCTTGATTTAAAAAGATTTTATATAAAAAAATAAATTTACCTAGACGCTCGTTTCATTCAAAATAAGTACGTTTTCTACAATTTTTCTTTAGTTAGTCACTAAGATTCAATTTTATTCCGTCAAATAGACTCGAGTGAACCCGTCACACCAGAGTGTGACTCTTGACCGACTCCTAAATTAGTCCTTATCACTCGCCGCTTTCACTTCTCCAATGTTAAAAATGAAATTTATTTTAATTTACCGTTATAAGATCAATTATTTTTTAAATTTCTATAAAAAAATATGATTAACTCTATGTCTAGTCTTTTATGCTTTTCAATACCTAAAAAAGTTAGGAGAACAATTAATAAAAGCATACTCGTGACAAAATACACCATAAATAAAATTGTATAAAAAAATACAAAACTACAAAAAACAAACACATACATTTTTCTAAAATGTATTTAAACAAATTAAAATAATATTTTTTAATAAATGTTTTCAAATGTTTAACAGGAAACAAAAATATTAAAGAATCAATTATCTAAAAAAATAATTATAATACCACTGTAGTAACAATAATAAATTAAAAATATTTTGACAGAGATGGCAACTTTTTCTATTATTTTTTATGCATTTTAAAAAATGTTCCCGGCATTCTGCCCGGAAAATATTTGCGAGTCCGCGCATTCCCATTTAAAAGTGTCGGCAACTCGACTACGACACTAACGCAACATAAATAATAAAATGTGTCGTCATTTCTGCCAAAGTACGGAGAAGGACAAAAAAATAAAAATAAATACATTTATAATTAAATTAACAAAAGAAACAGATACAGTATTAATAATAGATCGCAGGAACCTGTAGCGATAGAAACTGTCTTCGACAAATATGCTTATTCAAATTCATAAAATATTATAAACAATTAGCAGATCGGGTTAAAATAAAACTACATAATGAAGATATTAAAATATTTTCATTATGTTTTGCATTCGATCCACAATCTCATTGACGATTAATATGAACAATTTTAATAACAGAAACATCTCGGGCTCACAAAATAGGGAACGCAAATTTTTTGGAGTTTTAATAATAAAATATTTTTATTACATTGAAAAAATATAATAGCGCGACGGTTTATTCGCCTCGCCGTAATTTTGAGATCTGGTAAAAACGATTAACACGCATATTCAATACGCCGGGCGGTGTCTCCTGTCCCCCCGGTGGGGCGCTGTCGCGAGGGACACTTGCGGCTTAATTCAACTATTTGTTAATATGTATATATAACAAAACAAAATAAATTACGCTAAAAGATGGTATAGATTGATTATCAAATTGGGTATTTTTTAAATTATTTATTTAGTTTAATCACAATTGTAGTTTGGTAGTAGGTGAGGATCGATCCGAAATCAACAATGGTAACGATATTACAAATTGCAAAAAATAAAATTAGGAAAAAAATGATTTGAAAATGATGGAATGAAAATACAGGCTGGCTATAAAGTGAAAATCTCTTAAAAACTAGGGTAACAAAAATGGCCACCAATGGCGCCCGACTAGCGATGGTGAGGACATGTCTCCTACTGAAGGAACTCCCCAGTTACGTGGAGTATTGACAATTTTTGGTTAGCTAAGATGACGGTTTGATAAATCTACACAATTTACAGCATCCTCATTTCCTTCCCGACGACGCTTTAAATAAAAAATGTCAGCTTAAGTAAAGACTCGATTCAGTTTTCTGCCGGCGTGCGACCGAGGTTCGGAGAGCGACAGTGCACCTCAGTGTTGAGAAAATCGCTCGTCGGAAAGCCCGTTTGACATTTTGACGACAAAGATCAAACACTCGTAACAATATTAATTATTATTACGCATTAAACTAATCAGAAGTAGTATGCAAATGAAAAAGCGACAACAATCATAATATTTACTGACACGGTTCGCGACCTACCGCATTCGACGTTTATTAGAAATTTTTCGTTTATGTTTTTCGAAATACAAAAATATAAAAATACAAAAATTTCGAAACTCCGAAAATACAAAAAGACACACTAACACATATATATGTATATATATATATATAGATATATGTATCGTATAATATAGGATACGCGAATGACTTTCAAATAATATTAGGACGAGGACAAATTGTTAATAACTGAATTTCTCTACTTTAATTAGACTATACATTTGCAGGGCAAATTGAAACCTACCATTTTGTAGAAATCTAACAATTTCTGAGTGAAGTCGTCAGACTCCAGCTAACCTTGGCGATATCCGCGATGAAGCAGAATGCCTCCACTGGGCCGGGACGAGAATACGAGCCGTGCGTGTATAGCATCAGGGCAGTCCATCCACCGGGAGTGATGAGAATCACAAGTGAAGCCAGATTTTCTCCAATCATATTTTAATGGCAAACACATTTTTTTACAAATACAAAAAATTCTAATAAAATTCCCCCCGAAGGAAGATGATCCGCTATTCCGCATTCTTGCGGTGACAACATTAGATAAACCTACACGAAAGACCGCGTAGAGCGTGTCCAACCGTTCACGCCGTGCGGGCTCCGGACGGTGATGCTAACGAATAAAATGATCCATGCATATCTCTCTCCCGAAATTCTCGTGTCTTTCATCAAATGGCAGAATTTTTGCAGCATTCAATCTGCATTCATGCATCCTGCATAATACGATCTATAATCTTTTACCCGAAAAAAATTACTTGCATATTTTCTAACCTATTGCACAGATCCGGCCCAAATTTGCATCAATTACATTTTTAACATTTTTAAATTTAATTTAAAAATCATCAAATCGTCACATTTTAACAGAAAACAAATGAAATTACGTGTCTAAAAATCCACTTTGTCGATTATTTAAGATTATTTTTAATACTCGTCAATTTTATATTTTACTAAATTATCTATTTAAGCAATGAAAAATATTATTATTATTTATAAATTTCAATAATTATTAAAATTAAAAAAAACAAACATTTAACAGTAGTATTGACTAATTAAATATTCTTATCATATTTCATTACAAACAAAAATATTAAACACAGTTCCAGCCAACATTGTCAACAAGTGAAAATGTGAGAACTTTGTCAAATGCGTGTTATTAAATTCAAATTAAATTATTATTAACGATACATCTTAGGTAGAACGTTAATCGTTTCTTTGTCTGTTTAAAGTCGATCCGCGACTCACATCGTCAGTCAAAGTTAGAAAGTCATCAGTTTGGTTCGGCATCGACCGCCAACTATTTTACAGTGCATTCCGTGCGCTCAACTCCGCTGTAAGAGTTTATAAAGGGCAAAATTACTAAAGTTTTTGATGTTTTATTTATGAGAAATCTTAAAATCATTTAGTCTTTCCGGAGACTTTTCATCATGCACGTGCGGCAGTGTGCGACTACTGCCGCTGCGGAGTTGTTAGCAATTGCTACTGTATGAATAAAACTTCATTGGTTGATATTTCATCAGTAAAATAATTGGTGGTGAGACAGTGTTCTGTTCTGTGTGTGTTTATACTACAAGAAATGATTTCATTCCCGCCTTCGCAGGAACATATTGCAAACCAAACACGCATCCATCACGCAAAGAGGAATCCAAATAGTTATTAAATAAACATTTATAAATTATCACATGTTCCAGTAGTGTGTAGTGTTATTTCTTAATCTGCCTGTGGTGATCCACTCGGGTCCTCTCTGTTCTCCGTGCGGGACACCACCTGTCGGGAATCACGGTTAGGGAATATTATCATTATATTCATTATAAACGAGTATTGCAACGTTGCAGTGGTAATAGTAATAAAATATTAATTCTTTCCATTCAGATTGCACATTTATCCGAGTGGGACTCGGCAGGTAGACTCGAGGTTGTGTCCCGTAGAGAACAGAACGGGTGATTATCGCCATCGATACTATAAATGTTAAATCTTAGTCGGATTAAATGGTAAACGTATTCGAGAGTGTGTTTGATAAATTTGAATAATCTTGAGATTTCAATCAGACGGTGAGTCCGCACGGCGGACGTCACTACCGTCGGTCACAAGTCGTGCGGTGATATGGGTCCCGCCCGATCTGCGATCATCGATAGGGTCCGGCGGCATCGGGCGAGCGCCGGCGGGGGGCTGGCAGCGGGCTAACACCAGCGGAAGGGCACGGCGCGCGGTCTGTCGGCCCCCTCCTTGACCAGGGGCTTGTGGAACTCTCGCCCGGGCCGACTGTGGATGGTGGCCCAGCAGTGCTCGCAGTAGTACTGGAAGGGGCAAAAGACGCCGGTTAATTAACGGAATGCGCGATGCGCGATCGGAATGGAGGCGGATAAATGTGGAAGTTACCTGCAGACAAGTGACATTGGCGCAGAAGAAGGGGGCGAACTTGCCACCGCAGCGTGCTCCCTGGCACTCGTCACACATCTGGTCGTCCAGGACGTACGGCTTCACCTAGAACATGCATCTTTCTGCTGTAGTCACACGTGGATAAATATATTTACAAGGTATATAATTATTAGGCACGAGCGATGACAGAAATGTACAATACATAAGTATAGTGAGGAAGTAGCGAGGATATAAACTAGTAATAGTATATCGGACAATTAAACCACACTTTGATCATTTAAATAATAGTTTTATTAATAGTACCAATATATTTGGATTAATTTATTTCTGAGGAAGTCTCGCCAGCTGCCGAGCACCTTACGCAAACTTAAACAAAAAGAAAACCATTTTTGAATCATATAAAATCTATTTTACTTGTGTACACGGAGATCAGACTTTGGGAATGGGTGGAACCTACCTTCTACTCTCGTGTACATATGTATTTACTCTTTATATATATATATTTTTTTATACATTGAATATTACTACTATATTGGAAAAGCACTGTCTGCTATAATACAGTAAAATACTAGTGTAGCAGGCAGGGTACCCAAATACGTCTTACTTTGCTGCAATGTTATCCGATTATAACAATATAACACACTGCACTATGAATCAAAAAAAATAAAAATCATTAAATTATTTAACAGTTTGTATTTTCAAAAATAATTAGTCTGATTAGTGTAAGGTGCCCACCCAGTCGGGGGTTCCATTGTACACTTATATTTAGCAGCTACCTTTTAACTTAGTTTGAAAAGTAGTTGAAATGTTGACAGGACCTTGATTGACTCCATACTCCGGACACTTATCTTTCAAAAATGCAAATATGTTAAGGAACAGAGCCAATTTTTGTTTGGTGTGACAATCTGCGCGAGAAGAAGTGAACTGACAAACCTCGACTCTCTTGTCTATGTCACCGTGCTGCAGCTGCACAAACCTAGCGGAGATGGCCGCAATGTAGGACTGCTGGTTGCTGAAGGCCACTCGCCCGGCACCCTGCAATGGCAATATGATACAAATTCACGATACAGGTTTACTTTAGAAGCCACAGCGACAGAGCGGAGTGCAGTACGGTACCTTGGGATACTTGAGCTCCGGGTCTGTGTCAATGCCCGCATAGCAGACGCCCCCGTACAGGCGGTCCATGATCATGGCCAGCTCCACGGCTTTGAGCGGGCGCGGCACGCCACCTACAAAGACGGTCTTGCGCGGGTCCAGCGGCATGCTGGCGTCCAGCACGAAGTCTGCGTCACCCAACCGCCACGGCCGGATTTGCACCGGCTTGTCCTTGATGGTGGGTGAGGACACGCACAGGTACAGCTTCTCCTCATCTGTGATGCACGCGTCCATCAGCTGCTGCACAGAGCACTCGTCCTGCAAGTCGCGCATGGTTAGTATTTAGTGATGTCCCACCACACTATAGTGCTCCACCACATTTGAGTATGAAGGAAGCAACTAGTCTTGTTACTGTAAGTGTAGGATATGTAGTATCTAAGTTTAATAACTGATTATTTATTGTGTTTATTTTCTGTTGTATTTATAATTTTTTTACCTAAAGCTAATTGATATACATAGATACACTATACACTATAGTGCACACACCACACACTTACTTGGAACAGCAGGAAGGCGTACCCTTTGGGCGGGAAGTAGCTCTTGCTCTCTGCCTTGTGCGGCCAGTCCACCACGAGGGCCCCGAAGCGGCGGAAGGAGGAGGTGATCTCGTCTGAAAGCGGAACACGGTCAGTACGAGGTCAGGTGCGGAACAGAGGGCAAGGAGACAAGACAGTCGGAGCGGGGCTCACCCTCGTCGATGTCCGGAGGCAGTCCGCCCACGAAGACCTTCCGGGAGAAGCGCTCCCCGCCGGGCTCCGAGCCGCCGCTGGTGGGCGAGGAGCGCGCCGGCGAGCCCGACACGAGGCAGCCCGACAGTCCTGCAACGACAACGCGCATTATCACATTTCATTCCGCCCGCTCGATCATTTTAAATATTATTTGTATGATATTCAACAACAACTCTAGAGCGATGGACGATACCTACACATGTCTAAAAAATATGTATACTTTGAAGTGTTTCAATGTTTAGTAAGCTTACATATTAAACGAGACAATTTTTTTTGAGACATCATTGGTGTTACGACTGACCGCCATTCTAGTCACGTTCCGACCAATGAAATTGCAAATATTTAAACGTAATTTTGTGCACATTCTACCTCAACAGTTGTTTTATTACATCTATTTGCTATTTATTACATCTATATCTATTTGATTTTGCTGGCAATTTCAAAATGCATTGAATGTGTACACATATTTGTCATTTAAAAAATTTGATAGAAATTTATATAGAAAAAAATTATATTGTTTTTCTCTTTCTTTGCGTCAAAATCACAATGCATCAGAAAAGGAAATAAACTACCATCTCCGCTTCGTCTATAGAGAGATTACCTTGTAAAATAAATATTATTCACACGTGTCAGATGAAACCTTCGTGTCATCATTCTATTACATTATGTCGCGGGGCAGAATGACCGGTTTGATCCGATGGCAGTACGGATAGTTAAATAGATGAGATAGTTACCCGCCGAGGGCAGCTCACCGGCTGCGGAGTCTCCGGCGCCCCCCGGACCCCCTGCGCCGGGCGTGCCCTGCTCGTCCAGGCCCAGGAAGAAGGGGTATTTGACTGCGAACAAGATAAAAAGGCAAGGTTATACTACACAAGTGTATTTACGCCTGCCGATGATAGGGACACAGCACCTCTCGAAAGTCGTGGCAAAAATATTAATTCAATAAGTGTGCAGTACAGAGTTTAGTATACTTAAAAAATTAAAATATCATATACCACTACATACATTGATTCATATTACATAAATCTAAAATTGTCTCGTGTATTTATCGATATTTTAAATTTATTAAGTAACATATGTTATATACATTATATATAGATAATGTTAAATGTTGAAATAATGTGTAAATAATGTTGTATTGATAGGAACAATACAAAAGACAACGGTCGTTTGGCCCCCGCAATAGAGTCAGTACGAATTATAAAAATATGATTTTACCTGTAAAGTTAGATTTAAATATTTTTTATGACACAGTTTGAAAATAAAATATAGTTATGACGTGTGGTATGGACGGCGACAGACAATTTGTCGTAAATTTTGCTACTGGAAATAACCTCTCAATAATGACGGGAAATTAATATTTTTTAATATCCTCAATTTATTTTGATTAACGACATGATAAGTGCACACTTTCATGTGATAAAATTGACGACAAATTATAAAAAAAAAGTGGTTTATTTAGCGTTTTCGCCAGTGAAATTAGTCACGTGTGTTAGAAATTTTTTATACTATACACGAAAAAATATTTTCAAAATTTGTTCACTACAACACTGGAGACGATAACGCGCTCCAGAAAATACCGGCCGGGACAAGTACCGGTATGATTGTGTTAATTTCGTGACGCATTTTCGCGCTGGTCAAGAATTTGACTCATTCCGGTTAAATGTGGAATTTTCATCTCCACAAACGTGTTTTAGCAACGCGCTCCAGTATAAACCGCCCGGGTCAAGAGTCCGACTCATTCTAGTAAATGCGAAAATTGCGCTATGAATTTTCGTCTCCACGAATGTGTATCAGTCGCGTGAGATGCGCTTCAGTAGAAACCACCCGGGTCAAGAGCCTGATTCGTTCTAGTAAAATGATGAAAATTTCGTGATGAATTCTCATCGCCGAAAATGTGTTTCAGTTGCGTAAGAAACGCGCTCCAGTAGAAACCGCCTGGATCAAGTTCCTGAATAGTTCTAGTAAAATTTCGTGATGAATTCTCATCGCCAAAAATGTGTTTCAGTTGCGTGAGAAACGCGCTCCAGTATAAACCACCCGGGTCAAGAGTCCGACTCATTCTAGTAAAATTGTGAAAATTTCGCTATGGTTTTTCGTCTCCACGAATGTGTTTCAGTCGCGTGAGACGCGCTCCAGTAGAAACCGCCCAGGTCAAGTGTCTGAATCGTTCTAGTAAAATTGTGAAAATTTCGTGATGAAAAGTCATCGCCAAAAATGTGTTTCAGTTGCGTGAGAAATGCGCTCCAGTATAAACCACCCGGGTCAAGAGTCCGACTCATTATAGTAAAATTGTGAAAATTTCGTTATCATTTTTCGTCTCCACGAATGTGTTTCGGTCGCGTGAGACGCGCTCCAGTAGAAACCACTCGGGTCAAGAGCCTGACTCGTTCTAGTAAAGTGGTGAAAATTTCATGATGAATTCTCATCGCCAAAAATGTGTTTCAGTTGCGTGAAAAACGCGCTCTAGTTAAAACCGCCCGGGTTAAGTGCCTGAATCGTTCTAGTAAAATTGTGAAAATTTCGTGATGAATTCTCATCTCCACAAATGTGTTTCAGATGCGTGAAAAATGCGCTCCAGTAGAAACCGCCTGGGTCAAGCGCCTGAACAATTTCGCGATGAATGTTCATGTTCATGAGCTTGTTTTATTCGGTAGAATTTTACATCGCTATCGGCAAAGAACGATTTGTTTAATAACCATATTTGACTAGTACTAATTACGTGATGTCGCATCGTAAAATCCATGACCACGATAATGTCTTCTTATTATTATGGCATGTTCCTCTACTTCGAATACATTTACTTCAGACCTCGACCATCTCGCCATTGAGCGTCTCAAGAATCGCAACCAACGTACCATAATTGAGTTTTAGTGCTCGATTCTCGTGCGCGTCGTCCAGCTTTGGCGGTGGCGAACACAAACTGAATGAAATGAGTCTCAACTATATTAAAAGCATAATGGACGCTTGGGAAAGAAATGATGGGGTCGCCGGACAAGAATGCACACAGTGATGAAATTATAATTATAAGGATCACGTACAAAACGGATATGGATTCGAGACAAAATATAATAATTTAGAAAGAGGGCAAGGCGTTCTAAAACAATAATTTATTTGACTTAAAATTCAATGCGATCCATAACGAATTTATCATTTTACATATACTATATAATAAGAAATGTGAACATGAAAATATGTGAAATTTTCTTCGTTCAAAATGGCCGAAAAACTATTTTTTTTCCTGCCCGGCAACAAGCCACAAAATGGACTAGATCATACTAAAGGAACAGGAAAGGTATCTTACTTCTTTTGGATTGATGGTGGGATATGCGGATGAATGTTGAGGATGGAGGGAAGGATCTTAGCGACATTTTTATTAGTCAGTTTATAAATATTTAGTCGTGAAATCACCAAAACAGTCGACACTTTCAGACGGCGGCAAAAACTGAACGAAAAACAACTGAAGCGCGGCTTTCCAAAGTGTTGCGTTGAAAAATTACGCAAAATTAATTAATTTTTATGTGGGTAGGTACTTTATGAAAATAATTTACCGTTTCGCGTGATAAACGGACGATTCTTTTAAAATATTCAAAACAAGATATAATATATACATGCATAACGTGAAATACAACCGTCAAAAATTATCATTAGTTGAGAATTCGAGAATGACGATTGCATTATATCGATAATGGTGAAATGTTATGTGGTCGATAACGATGCAACATGTAGTTTAACATTAATTATTATTGTATTTTAACGGTTAGGGATGTGCATGCTGAATATCGATTTTTTTCACAACCTCGATGGATTCAAACGTAAATAGTGCATTTTTGTTAGGGCACTCTCTATGAAATAAATTTCAGTGCCTGGTTTACTCGGTTATGTCAAGTCTTCTGCAGACGTCTTCTAAAGGGTGCTGTTGTTGATGTGAATTATGTATAGAACAACACATCTGATAAGTGCCCTCCTTGGCTTTTGAGTTCTTTTGACGAAATTTTCAATCACGGTTTAGCATAACTGTGGCATAATTTTCTCCTTCAAGGCTTGGGCGGTCGCGGACTTTTTGACGTAAAATCCGCACGTCACGCAATCCATTAAATCGCACGATTCTGGTCGCCTAAACGGGAGATTACACGACCTGGGAATGTTTCGAGCAATAATGTCATTGTTTCACGTGATTTGTGGCAAGTGGCACCATCTGTTGCAATCGCATGTCTTCGAGATCCGTACCATCTGTGAAATGTTCAATTCTTGAGCACGATGCCGAATGGATGTTCTCGGACTCTCAGCCACATTCTGGCGAACAGCTCTGATGTTTTCTGCTGAACGAAGTCTGATAGTCTGACATCAGTAATTGACCCGACAGAATAATCAAATTTTTCGATTATTCTCTTCAGAGTTGATGCACTTGATGCAGATGATTACCGAAAATTGGATGCAATTTTAGAATCGTGGCAGACAAACTTTCACAATTTTCGCCGGGGGAAAACGTCGGGGTGCTAGGAAAATGATCAAAGAGTTTCAAAACAAAACCTGGAGTTCAGCTAGACAGTACAGCAGGTCGGAGCTCCATCTCACACAACCAGAAATACAATCAACTATCTTCGTCGTGAGAATGTTAATTTAATCGAGCCAGGCATGTGGCCACCGAACAGCCCAGATTTAAACCCAGTGATGATTTCTGATTAGCTAAATATTGTGCAAAAAAAACCATTCATAATTATAATTAATTATGTTATGTTTTGAAATAACTCATGTGTTACGAGATGTTCTCACTTTTTTTGGGCCACCCTGTATTTATTTATATGTAATTATAAAAATTCGAAAAACCGTATTTTTAATTCAATTGTGTGAACTACGAAAATAATCAGAAACTTAAACAAACATTATTAAAGAACTTTTTCACAGCATATTTTGATTTGATACTTAAAAATAATCGATCGATTTCGAATACTGTCGATTTCGTGTGAAAATAGTTTAACATCTCTAATAGTTGAGACCGCTCCGGAGTCATTGCTGCGTTTTGAATGACAATGAACGTGCCAAATTGGCTATTACGAGCGCCTGACCGCATTCATATTTGAATATTTCGAAGAATACAATGGATGGCGATAATATCGTCGCACGTAAGAAATCATAGTTGCATTTTAGTTATCATTATAGGTACTTGTTCCATGTTCGTGTGCGCCGGGGCTCTGACGGATCGCGTGCGTTATTGTATTTTTTCAAGTCGACCAATTTCATCCTAGCGACAAATTTTATAAACATACACACAAAATGGAACCCACGGAAAAAAACAGTCTAAACGTCACAAAGTAAATGACGATAATGTAACCCATTTAATAGTATAATTTAAGCAGTCTGTCAAATCATTTGAATGACAATATCGCAACGTTTTTCTTTTAACCTTTACCATACCGTGATATAAAATATCCGAACGCAGCCATGCTGTCGACTCGTGTCGCCGTAAAATGTTTTTAATAGCATAAATGTTATGGCACGAATTTATTTTGAAAAAAATATTAATTAGGTACGTAATTTAGAGCATCCTTTAAGCCCTACATAATGTGTCATTTCTTATTATCTCTCTTCATTTAATTAGCGAGAAAGAAACCATTATATTTGTATGTGAAAATAATGTGTTATCTGCGTCTTTCATGTGACAAATAGTATATTTATCAACGTTTACAACGGAATGAATGGAAAAAAATAATTGTTTTTGTACGATTCCCTTTTCATAATTGGTTTTTCACCAGTCATTCCTGAGCGCTAATATTTTCTTTAGGATTATCTAAAATATGAAGTTTATGTTGCGTGTGTTTACCGAAATATTACAGGTTTAATACTGTGTTAAAGATGATACACTTTGAAGATGTTAATAATTTCATATCATGCCTTTGACAACCACAGACACGTCGAGGGTTGTCAACTACATCCGGTTTGAAAAAAAAAACGTAATAAATTTTCACCTTCATTACGCCTATCGTATATTTTATTACGATTATCTACTTATTGAGCGATGCAATTAAATTTAAAGAAATAAAATTTAAAAAATAATAAGCTTACATATATACGCGACAGAGTCGCTAGTTGTAGGACATAACGTGTTATGGCCGGATGTGTAACTTTGGTAAACTGATTTTACTCTCCGATATCCGATAGTAAAAATAATAATCGATAGTTAAATATGTCGGAGTCTTCACAGTAGTGATGTGAAAAAATGCTAGGTACTCTTTACTCGCTGGCGTGATTGTGATTGATATCCGATAATAGCAGTGATTGAAAACCGTGACTGTGATCACAGTTTCATTACAAATACGCAAAAAAAAAACGTATTCTAGCATTATATAAATAATTTAATATCACTACAAAGATAATAAAATCCCTTAAAAAAACGTTTTGGCAGAATCTACTAGATGGCGCTTATCACGAATTACAACGTCATTTATTCGTGAATATTTTCGTTTCATGTGCGCATGCGCCGAATCACGGTTCACAACCAAATATAAATTAAATAAAAAAATTAATCACGAATGAATGTGTGACATAAAGATATCGATTATTGACTCACGGTTCGTGATTTTGAGCTCATTACCTCTTCACAGTCATCTGTCATATTGATAGTTGCAGTAGACGACAATTAATCATTCAATATCCCGCTATTTTAGTGATGACAGTTCGTCCGATGATGTCTCCTTGTTTAATATACACACATTAGCATATAATCCGAAAAAATTTCGTCACCGAAGTGACAGGTCTCGAACGCAGGCGCGAATAAAGCCACAGATAAAGCAGAAAATAGAGCACTTGTGCTCTATTTTAAAATTGAGACAATTTGCCTTGCAACACTGAGAGGCGATATTGTCTTTGACAATCTTTGACAGTAAAAAATTACTATAGTAAATAATCATAGAACCGACCCTAAGTCAAAAATATTGGTAGGTAGATGGATATGCTACGTATAAAAATTAAATTAATTACATATTAAAACTACTGATATTGCTGTTCATACATAGTTCACTTTATGTTGTAAATGCTTCAAATACAAATTATTATAGTAACGAATCTAAACGAAGACTTCACAGACTTGGAAACGATTTTTAACAAATTAAAGATAAAAAGATAATTAAATTCGCGAATTAGTAAAAGAGGAAGTAGACACCTTTATAATGTTATTCTATTAAAAAATAGCATAGGTAACGACTCCATATAAAACGGAAATTATATGACTCGAAACAGAGTAATGTGAATAGCTCGATGCGGCGAATACAAAAAAAGCGCCATGGGTAATTAAAATCTCTACTGGTACACAGATGGCGCTAATTGTAAAATGATTTTTTCGTTTATGTTAATCCAATTATTTCATTTATATTTGTTTCTCAGTATTTTTAATAATGCACAGCTTTTTTGCTTGTATGATCATTGTTGATCTATTGTTTCTGTACAAGACTGTTAACTATCTGGACGACGGCGCACTGATACATAAAATAAAGCATGAAACATTCAGGCGTAGTTTAATTTTAAAGGGAGACAATTTATCGTTGAAAATGTCAGAGTTATTAGAAGAATTTACGGTTTTATTTTTATTGCGTCATATATTGCAGGTAAACTACTCCATGCATCATTCGGAGACATCTTCCTCTTGAGGCAGCCCGTCAACTTATAAATGCATTTGTGGTGTCACGTGTGGACTATAGTAACAGCATCTATGCTGGCCTGTCATTGTTTCAGCTGGATAGATTACAATCCATTCTAAATGCGACAGCACGGATAATATATGGAGTTTCTAAATTCTCTCATATAACATTCCTTTTACATCAGCTAAATTGGCTCCGATTCCCTGAAAGGGTTGAATTTAAATTGTGCCGGTCGATGTACAAGGCGACACACACAACATGGCGACACAAACCGACTCAAATAAGCCTGTACTTCAGCTGCAGAAAGGGTTATAGAACCGACCAGAAGTCTAAGGGCATTAACGGTGGCAGGCCCAAAAGCGTGGAACTCTTTAAGAGGAAACAGTGCATCAGAGACTTTACTTAAGAATATACTATTTCAAAAAATCATTTACATATGTTAAAATGACAATTTTTAATATTAAATACAATAATGCAAAGGATCATAAACAGTTTATGTGCGAAAATGGCGCTATACAAATTATCCATTATTATTATTGACAATATTAAAAGAAATCGTTGTATAAATACAACCCTAAATGTTTTCGTACCAAACTTAACTCATGGGCTGCTGTGTTCGTTCAGTAATCCAGTGACCTTTTACCCAAAACAGTGTAGACCTTTACGCCACTGGTAAACGAACTTTTGTGTACCTACACCATTAAATGGGACAAAATTGTCATTCCCATACGCGAGCACCTATTTTAATGGCCGCAAGATTTATTTATATATATTTTGATATCCATATTTTTGTACTAACAGAGGTGGATACATAATAAACATACATAGTACACAGTTTATTGTGTGGGGTGGAGTAGACTTCACCTCTGATATAAACAGCGTTGTCCTGGCTACTTTGCTAGACTAAAGTCTGTGTTAAAGTAGCCAGTTTTTTTTTTCGTGCTGTTGTGGTGTTATTTGGAATAAAAAGATAAATCAAATATAAATAAAAAAGTAAAAATATAATAAAAATATGTGGAGTGGGAGTGTTGTCGGACTAGTGAGTTATTAGTAAAAGAATTGTATAAATTATATTATATTGTTGGATATCCATGTTTCTGATTCATCTCTACCTGATTGGATCATATATTGGGTCCATATTTGTGTAATTTTATAGGAATTGTACGATTTCCAGTTGGTACTGAGTGTATTGTATAGTTTCGGAGCTAGGAACATGTAGATTGCAATGTTTTAAACCAAAGTTAAAATTTTAGACTTTACCGAAAATGGCGCTATACAAATTATGGTTGTACATGAAAATGTGAGCTGGAAGCATGTGGCCTCCGCCCTGCACCATAGATCCGCCTCTGTCTATCACAATTTTGAATAGTTTGCTTGTCCCTGGGAGCTGTGCGGAGGCCAGAACCCCTCGCGGCCCCGAGCACGTGTCCGCAGGGCGACCGCTGATTGCGACAAGTGGTCCGTCATTTAATAATGAGGAAGTTCCCGCTTTCCCGTCGCACGTTACGCGACAGCTGACTGCACTGGGCACGTACGTACATCGTGTAATAATAATATAAGCACACAGACTGAAACTGGGGCACGCGGATCGGCCACAGATCGGACGAGGTGAATTCTGCATCGCGAACACAGAAAATGAAGTCTAAAGGTCCATATCTCACAGATTTAGTTGAGATACATCTCGATACCACGTATTAGGAAGAGTAAAAAGAGTAAACAATTACATTAAAGATGGGTCTACACTGTACGATGTAATGGATATTGATATACATGTTTTTGTTGTACATGATAAACATAAGATATTGCAATTAAATATATACTCGTTATTTATTGTCCTGGCTACTTTGCTAGACTGAAGTCTGTGTTAAAGTAGACAGTTTTTTTCGAGCTGTTGTGGTTCATAGACAGTTCTCAAGATCTTATATTTAGAGTACAATGTCCTAGATATAAGACAAATCTTTATGTTGAGACTCGTTCAATATTTCCATGCCAACAACAACTCACCCCGAACAATAAATCATGGACGCAATACAAGACAAACAACGAACATCTACACACCAGTTTCGAGAGCAACAACCACATTTTATCAAAGATTCTACATGTTCTCAGCTCCGAAACTGTGCAACACAATCAGCACTGTTCACTTCCAATAAGATTACACAAATATGGACCCAATATATTATCCAATCAGGTAGAGATGAATCAGAAGCATGGCTATCCAACATTCTGATATAATCTATACAATACCTTCACTAATAATTCACCAGTCCTACAACACTCCCACTATATATTTTTTATACATATATCTCTTTTTATTCCTGTCGACGATTTAAATAACACCACAACAGCACGAAAAAAAACTGGCTGCTTTAACATAGACTTCAGTGTAGCAAAGTAGCCAGGACAACGCTGCATATATCAGAGGTGAGGTCTACTCCATCCCACACAATAAACTACGAGTATATGTCTAATGTTTATTATGTATTCACCTCTGTTAGAACAAAAATATGTATGTCATCTAATAAATAAATATTTCGGATGAAGCGTTCATTTAGTCGTACATGCTAGCGAAGGACAAACTTCATTTCTTAATAATCGTTTCATTCCGAAGTATGGTGGTACCACCGGTTGGCCCACTCCCGATGCAGGTCGCAATCGCTTCGCACTTCATATATATATATATATATATTCAGAACACACGAATAGATAATGAATAGAATATGTAAGGTAGAATATGTAAAATTATTGAAGTGTAACTCCCTCTCCGAGCACAAGAGCTGGTCTCTTTTTTGGAGAGGTGAGCGAAAGAAAAACCATGCAATTTAAAAAATACAAAATACTATAAAAAATTGTAAAAATGTCAAATAAATAAAAAACGAAGATAGTGTGGATACTTCGCGAAGTACATACTTTAATAAACTACATGAAGTGAGCGGCAAACTCTTTCGTCTCTATACATAGACTGTTAATTGCGTGCGTTATTTGCTAGCGTGTGAAGTATTGAACTATTGAAGCGTCAGCAGCATTTGAAACGTGCGATCTTGCGAAGTATAAAGAACTGGTTCATTGAAGTTGGATCCATCGCTGGTGCATACAGACGTTACTTAAAACCACCATAGATCCTCGCAACAATATTTTCTAAAAGTTAGCTCTAAGTCAAGTTGAGTTATTTGCTAGCGTGTGAAGTATTGAACTATTGAAGCGTCAGCAGCATTTGAAACGTGCGAACTTGCGAAGTATAAAGAACTGGTTCATTGAAGTTGGATCCATCGCTGGTGCATACAGACGTTACTTAAAACCACCATAGATCCTCGCAACAACATTTTCTAAAAGTTAGCTCTAAGTCAAGTTGAGTTATTTGCTAGCGTGTGAAGTATTGAACTATTGAAGCGTCAGCAGCATTTGAAACGTGCGATCTTGCGAAGTATAAAGAACTGGTTCATTGAAGTTGGATCCATCGCTGGTGCATACAGACGTTACTTAAAACCACCATAGATCCTCGCAACAATATTTTCTAAAAGTTAGCTCTAAGTCAAGTAAGTTTCCCCATTCATGTTCTCCTTCATCCTTCGCTGTTCTTTACCAGTTCGCGATACCGATTGCACAAGCATAACGCCATTCGACCGCTGCGTCTTCTTGGCTTCCCCAACACTCCTGAGGAGTTTGCAACGAACACTTCTTCTTCTTCGGTCGTTCTGAGTTCATTTCTCACCATAACCAGTAGTACCTCATGCTTATCTATATGAGTAATTAAACATTAACATTACTTGTAAGGCGATACATTTGACGTTTGCTTTACGACGTGCGTGAAGTGAAGCACAATTGTAGATATTTGTACACCTTGTTAATATTAAATTTTGATGATAAAAATATGCAAATAATAATGTATACAGATCAATGTACTAAAAACGGTCAACTGGAGAAATAGCTCAAAAGGTAGAGCTTCGCTTAGCGCATCGATGATACAAGACTCTTTTGAAATAAAGATATAAAACATAGAACACAAGTTAAAATTGTTTATAAAATAAGAAATGTATAGAACATTCCAGATTATAGTTGTTAAATTGAATTATCTTTGTTTTTGTACCGATCGCAATCCAGAAGAAAAAATTCAAGATTAAATTGTAATTGCTCGTAAACCATCAGGGGTATTGTTCGACAAGCATGATTTGCGGATTTGTCAGTCGCAATGAGTCACTGGTCGGGAGAAATATTTAAAGTGCGGTGATTCATTGGTTCGTCGCGCTTTTTGTACTCACTTTAATATTCGACGAGTGAGTGATGGAGCACGCAACTAATCCAATGGTTAACTAAATTCCTCCGGGACCATCAACGTCAGCAGTGACGCCAGAACATGTGGATCGAGTTCGATGTGAAATTGTGCGCAATCCGCGTAAATCGATAAAGAAGATTGCTCCAGAATCCTTTACTGGAATAAAAAAATCAACAGTGCACGGTATTTTGAAAAAGATACTACAGTTTAACCCATACAAGCTGCAAATCGTGCAGTTTCTCAATGAAAATGATTATTCTTTACGTGAAACCTTAGCGAGAACGATGCTGGTACGTTTTGGAACAGCACGAACGCTTGGAAACACATTGTTTACTGACGAAGCACATTTTTATATCGATGGCTATGTTAACAAACAAAACATGAGACACTGGTGCCCAGACAACCCAATAGAACGCCATAAAAAACGTTTGCATTATCCAAAAACGATAGCGTGGCGTGCAATTTCTGCCCGAGGGATAATTGGCCCTTATTTTTCTAACCAGCGAGAGACAGTCAGTGCTGACGTGTATTGCCGGATGGTACTGCAACTGCAGCTGTTTTCCGGGTTCGCGGGGCCACTCCACACGCAGCTAGAGTCTCAATGGAGAAGCTGAGGGGAATTTTTCACAATAAATTAATCAGTAAATACGGAGACATACCCTGGGCACTTCGGTCACCAGACCTTAGACAGTGTGGGGATATTTTAAGTCGAGAGTTTACAGCGATGATCCTCAAACAATTCAGGCTCCACAAGAAAATATCCACCCGTGAAGTTGCTGCCATTGAACTGACGCTTTGCAAATTTAAGAGTCCGATCGCAAGAGTGTCTTGAGAGAAATTTAATTTTAATTTAATTTATTTATATATATTGACATACATATTTTTGTTCTAACAGAGGTGAATACATAATAAACATACATAATACATAGTTTATTGTGTGGGGTGGAGCAGACTTCACATCTGATATATACAGCGTTGTTCTGACTACTTTGCTACACTGAAGTCTGTGTTGAAATAGCCAGTTTTTTTTTCGTGCCGTTGTGGTGTTATTTAAATCATCGACAGGAATAAAAAGAGAATTACAAATATGTATAAAAAAGTAAAAATAAAATAAAAATATATGTAGTGGGAATGTTGTAGGACTAGTGAATTATTAGTGAAGGTATTGTATAAATTATATTAGAATGTTGGATAGCCATGCTTCTGATTCATCTCTACCTGATTGGATCATATATTGGGTCCTTATTGGAAGTGAACGGTACTGAGTGTGTTGCACAGTTTCGGAGCTAAGAACATGTAGAATCTTTGATAAAATGCCGTTGTTGCTCTCGGAAACTGGTGTGTAGATGTTTGTTGTTTGTCTTGTGTTGTGTCCATGATTTATTGCTTGAGGAGAGTTGTTGTTAGCATGGAAATATTGAACGAGTCTCAACATAAAGATTTGTCTTATATCTAGTATTGTACTCTTTAAATATAAGATCTGATGGATATCCAAAGGGACGCGGTTTATAAAGCGTATAATCCGCACGGTTTGTATAAATAAAATATGAGAATAACACTGCAGTTTTTTTTAAAAATTATTTAATATTAAACTTGAATATTTTTCGCCGGACATCTTTACATCGCGACAGTCGATATTCACGATTGAAAAGTACGCCCCCTGTAGCTATTCTAAACAATTACAATTGTGTTGTTCATTCAAATTAATATACGCAATACATATTACGATAACATATCGAATGAAATACTCGACGCTAGCGACATCTAGCGCAGCGAGGAAAATAGGTCACAATACATTTCCCCCATACAAAGTTTCCAACCACGTGCCAGTTCACTGAACCCCGTCCAATATTGAGTCAAAAATTAATTCGCCCGCCGTCCCTGTCTGGCGTACGCGACCGGGGCGCTTTTCGACGCGCGCCTCTCTTTCCCCCCTCTAACGGGAACGCGACACGCTATCGTCAGTCTGTCGCCGTCTTACGCACGCCGATAGTGGTTTTTCAGTAGCGTCGTCGCTTTCACTCTCCCGTGAAAATACTACAATGTCCTGCGTGTGGCATTTACGCACGCCAGAATCTATCCCGTTTTTGTCTTTCACCGGAACTTTATTCCAATTTTACACTGGATTATTTCACCGCGAAACGTGTGACGGAACAGTGTGTCTATATTTAAAATAAAATTATATTAACATCAGATTGTATTATGGACAGTTTAAAATATACATACTTTACAATTTTTACACAGATAATGAGTTTAACAAAAACGGATTATATATTTACAGTGTATACAAGCAGAACAGTCGTGCATTACGAAAAATTCAGAGAAAAAAATATGAATGAAATAATTGGACACGAATAACATGAACGGAAACATTTTTTTTTTTACAATTAGCGCCATCTGTGTGCCATTTAAGACGTTAATTTCTTAGTTTTAAAAACATGGCGCTCTTGCGCATTACTCTGTTCTATCTTTAAGCTAGTGAATTACTCGAGTCATATAATTGACTATTTATCGAATTGAAAATTCTTTTAGGTTGATTGAGTCGTTCGTTATCTATGCTGTTTTGCTCACAACTGCGTGCAAATCATTGAAGTGAATTATGAAGTAATTATTTCGTTTATTTATTTTTCAAACAACAAAAGAATCACGTTCAGTCATAAAAACGTCCATACATTTTTTATATTGATTTTTATATGGGTAAGAAGGTATTATTTTAAACTTAAAAAACACTATTAATAGTACTATAAAGATACAAATAAATACATGGTAGGGTCGTATAAACGATGGATTCATTTTGACTAAAGACAAGTGAGAACATCTCGTAACACACGAGTTATTTCAAAATATAATATAATTAATTATAATTCTTAATGTCATTTTTTTTTTTGCACAATATTTAGCTAATCAGAAATTATCAAAACACCCCACATTGCATTATCTATCGGGTTTAAATCTGGCCCGTTCGGTGGTCACATGCCATATTCTCACGACGAAGAAAGTTGATTGTATTTCTGGCTGTGCGAGATGGAGAGCTTCGTCCTGCTGTAATGTGAAGTTATTCTCCAGGCTTTGTTTTGAAACTCTGATCATTTTCCTAGCACCCCGAAGTTTTTCAATTCGCAAATTTTCGATCAGAATACGGTCTTCTGCAGTGATTTTTTGTCATTCCGGGCGACAATTTGAAAAAACCAAATATAATATAAACAATGGGAAAATTAATAATCAAAGTAAGTAAGTAAATTAGTAAACTATTGAAGCTATTGTTGATACAGTTAAACTAATTTTGATGTAATTATATCACCTTGTAATATTCAAAATTCATTTACGTAAAAACACATTCTAGCATATTGTAACATTCGAAAATACGCGCGAAGACCGAAGGCGACATCTTCCGACGCGAGTAGGCGCGGCCGGTAGAGCGAGGTCGGAGGAAGGAGGGGGACTTGGTAGCCAGCGCCCGTGCTGTGCGGTGCGTGTCGGCGGACGCCAAGCGGCGCTCCGCCGAGATCTGAGTATTGGTGTAAAAGATCGAGAAATGGCGACAAATAAGACTGAATATTATAATCACGGCAGGACAAGAGATATTTGGGCCTTGTTCTGCCCGTGAATGTCAATGAAGGAAGGACTCTCCGCGGGTACGAGCGGGAGGCTGCGAACAAGAATGGAAGCGAGGCGAGCACGGTGCACGCTTTGAGGTCAAGATTGGTCCACTGGAAACCTCCAGAAGACGAGATGATGCTTTGGTCCGGTCACAGAATGATCGGGAACCCTCTACGTGTAACAATGACTATTTTCTCCTGTATAGTGAATAAAGTGTAAATTATGTGATTTTTTTTTTTTAATTTTTTAAAAAAATTAAATAGAGATGCGTACACGGAATACATGTCACATCAATATTCTTACTATTTTCAAACTAAGCTAAATGCTTGTGCTATGAAAATAGGACTAACTTGCTGGTGTCCTGGAACGAGGCGTGAACCCCCGACCACTAGATCACTAGGCCAACGTCTTGACCACTACACCAACAAGCTACTCAAAAGTGTTATTATTGTCTGAGACCTCCCACACACATCTGAGATAGGCATTCCGACACCAACCCTTATGGACCCACAGACTGAGTCTAGCTGGTGGCGTTGTGCGCTGGATTCCATCCTCGGAGGGCGGCCCACGACGTAACAATATATATCAAATTTAATTAAAGATATTGAAAACCCTTTTAAAAAAATTGTTCATTTTTCGGCAGAATCTTCTAGATGGCGCTTATCACGAATTATAACGCAATTCCTTCACGAATATTTTCGTTTCACATGCGCAAAAAAAAAAAATCACGATATTGCCAGATTTTCAATCATCGATAGTGAGTGTGACTCGAAGATATCAGCGATCGTGTCACAGTTCGTGATTTTGAGCTCATTACTTCGAGTCAACTGTACAATTAAAAGCGTGCATAATTTACTGGTGAAGAAATCTCGTGGATGTGTCGACGATTCGGACAAAAGTGAAATGTCCAAAGAAAAATGGCGAAAGTTGTAAATTCGTGACAAATTGACAATAATTTGATGTAAATATTCGCAGTAATGGCCGCGAATGGGATTTTTTTCACGATTTATTCTCCCATAAGATTGGCAGCAGGCTCTCTCAGCTTCATCAAGAATCGGACATACAAACAGACACATTTTAAAACAACACAAAACATAATTTCCACACGGACAAATACAAATAACCTACAGACCCCCAGAGCGCATACTGCATTCGGTCAAAGGAACTACTAATATTTTGGACCTAAACTGTTTAATAGAATGCTAAAAGACTAAAATCAATTGAATTGTCCCGAGAACGTGAAACTATATATTAAAACTTGGATTCGTAATATGGGTAGAGCCAGTATTGTTGCACTCACCCAAACATATTGACTCATACCTATATTAATTATTGCTACAAAAATTAAGTCCATTTTAAAATAGTTCTTCATATACACCTTTTATATAGTAATAAATGTAATTCTATCAACTTGTAATTCTAATTAATTGAACTATGCCGACACAGAATTTCTCTAGTGAGACGGGCACAGTCCAAACAAATTTTTATATGTATCATATAGTTACTAATAAATAAATAAATAAATAAATACTCCTCGTAAAAGAGTTCATTACACAAATCTCCAAACGTTTTTACGATTGACTTTCAAAACATCCCAATCCAACCATCAATTCGTTAGCTAAACACGATCTGAATGCACCGTCGCGATACAAACGTCCAAATTCCGTGCTCTTAAAGGCTTAACTCACAGCGCCAGCCAGCAGTTCCCTGCAACATGATTGTAAACAGCTTATCATTTATTTTGTTGTAATTCTAATAATAAAATTTATCAGGCCTCAAAGGCATACTACCGATGAAAGGGCAAGGGGTTCGTCGGACCCGGTACCATGCAAGACACGAAAACAATGTCAAAGTCAAAGATTGTCAGCTTTCACACACGCATGCCGTGCCGCGCCATGTCGTACGTCAAAGCGTCAAATGTCGCCGACATTCGTCAGATTTTGAATTGAATTGAACAAAATTGGGGTTAGATCAGTCGCAATTTTGCTATATTGAATTGATATCTCTCCACGTACCGTATAGATCGACCCGGCAGTCCGCACTCTTACACATTCCCAGAAGTAGAACATCTTACATACAAAATTCATTCATTCACCGGTCATGCAAATACCGTAATGAGAAATTTACAGAAGTGGACTTGGTTCAATATTAGACTTACTACGCTCAAAGGGTTCTTATTGTGAACCACCACAATTTAAACTTTGGCCATTCATTCTACCTATAAAGTAGAGTCCCTTTAGATACACATCAGATCTTATATTTGAAGAGTACAATGTTCTAGATATAAGACAAATCTTTATGTTGAGACTCGTTCAATATTTCCAAACTAACAACAACTCTCCTCAAGCAATAAATCGTGGACACAACACAAGACAAACAACAAACATCTACACACCAGTTCCGAGAGCAACAACCACATTTATCAAAGATTTTATATGTTCTTAGCTCCAAAACTATACAACACACTCAGTACCAACTGGAAATCGTACAATTCCAATAAGATTACACAAATATGGACCCAATATATGATCCAATCAGAAGCGTGGCTATCCAACATTCTGATATAATGTATACAATACCTTCACTAAGAATTCACCAGTCCTACAACACTCCCACTCCATATATTTTTATTTTATCTTTACTTTTTTATACATATTTGTAATTCTCTTTTTATTCCAAATAACACCACAACAGCACGAAAAAAAAACTGGCTACTTTAACACAGACTTCAGTGTAGCAAAGTAGCCAGGACAAGGCTGTATATATCAGAGGTGAAGTCTACTCCACCCCACACAATAACCTCTGTTAGTACAAAAATATGGATGTCAAAATATATATAAATAAATAAAAATACATGTTCAACATTACTCTCCCTTTACCGCAACACTAGTTCCAACCCCCCCACCTTCTCCCTCTTTTTTAAAATTAATTTTCTGCATCTAAACATATTCATATATCTAAATATTCTAGTGGATTTTCATTATTAGTATCTCATGTTAAATAGTTATTATATTTATTACAATGTCAAAATATTGATAGACAATATACGTCAACCTACTCGGTTGATGTGGCGAAACTAGACAACGCATTTTCTCGGATAGGAAAAGATTCAGGTTCGAATCCCGATAGCTACTAAAATATTTTTTCCGTATGTCTTTCTAGTTGATTAATTTAATTTGCATTAAACCGTGAACCGGATACACGGACGTACACACCATCACACCGCGTTACCTCAAGGGTATACAGAGAGGATATTTGAGCAGTTTGTAAGGTTCTGTTATAAAGTAACGTGTAAGGATATATTAAGGAAAACACATTCTTATTGTGAAGTTGTAATTATTCAGAACAGACGGTCTGTCATATTTTAAATACTAAATTAATGTATTAATTATAAATATATACATATAAAATAAATTTTGTCGAAAAATATTGTTTTTGCGTCACCGGGATTCGAACCTGGATCTCTATTTCCAATCCGGGGAAGTGCACTACCATTGTGCTCTAACGCCAGTATTTTTCTTGACAAATTTTCGAACCTATATGTCGGTTTACTCAAAGGTATTTGAGATTCTGTAAAAATAATGTAGATGGCTTTCAAATAATGGAACGACAGGTGTATTCATTTGAAAAATGTAACATATAGGTTCGAAAATATGTCAAGAAAAATACTGGCGTTATAGCACAATGGTAGTGCACTTCCCCGGATTGGAAATAGAGATCCAGGTTCGAATCCCGGTGACGCAAAAACAATATTTTTCGACAAAATTGATTTTATATGTATATATTTATAATTAATACATTAATTTAGTTTTTAAAATATCACAGACCGTCTGTTTTGAATAATTACAACTTCACAATAAGAATGTGTTTTCCCTAATAAATTTTTCTCTTTAAATCTATTCCTTTTCTCCTCCTTTCTTACGTTTTCTGGCATTTCATTAAAAAATCTCCATCGCACTGTACAGGGTGCGCCGTTAGAATTAAGACAAACTTGTATTTGAATTCAGGGTTAGCTAAATATGTCAGTAATACGTTCATAACCTCAAAACGGCCGAGCCTGTCAACGCATGGAGTACGATAGAAGAGCGGCGATTGTAGAAAGAAGAACTCCCACCGAAATTATGAAATTCTTCAGGTATCCAAGATCGACTGTACGGGACGCCCGCAACCCCGAGAACGTCCCTGTGGTGGGCAAGATCAAGTTTCCGGCCAATATCCGCGTCCTCGAGTGAGGGTGATGTGATGCCGCCGCACTTCTTCCAGAAGGGCGAAACGGACACGATGGAGGTTTATTTAGAGGTCCTGATGACAGTGGTAAAGCCGCGGATGGAGACTGAGACCGTCAAGATGGAGCACCCGCTCACACGAGCAAAGTTGGCTCTCTGACAAAGTTGACATGTTTTGTTCGAAGGACTTTTGGTCTCCTAACAGTCCCGACATAAACCTTCTGGACTGCTAAGCGTGGAGGGTAGTCAAGAGAAAGACCAACAAGTCTAGGTATCCTAACCTCAACTCTCTCCGGGCCTCTATCGAGGCAGAATCTATGGTCATGAACCGCGATCAGTTGAAAATAGAGTACTCGCGTTTTAGGGCTAGGATCGAGGAGGTGATGGGATGGCTATATACAATTAAAGTTCACAGCGAGGATCCTTTAAATGAGATTTTTGGTATCTTTGCATATTGGCTTAAATAAATAACTTTTTGTATTAACGTTTTTTTGTCCGGATTCTAGAGATTTAACCTTATTTCTGAATCGCAGTCTCGGTCTATCCCTTCATCTTGTACGATGCTCGAATAATTGAACAACTGACGGAACAGAATTCCTAATAAGTTAGGTAGATTTTGATAATTGATGCACGCTTTGCTTTGCTGAATGGAATCGAAACGGGAATGCACAATTTCCATAGGTGGATAAAGGAAGATAGTTCAGAGAAGCTTGTTGTGGTGGGCCACGTCGAAGGACGAAAGGGAAGAGGCAACAGGCACTTCTGTGGTGGCGGCCCCAAAGGTCCGTTGTATGATCAGTAGTAACTTTTAACTAAAAAAAAGCTGCAAAATGGGTTTGTCTGATCGTTGATAAAAAAATATTAACTTCTCTATAGTACATCTCGTAGTAAACTCATTTTACTCTGCGATATCCGATGGTTAAATATGGCGGACTCTTCACAGCTGTTCCAAAAGTCACCTGACACATTGATACTTAGAAAGTTGCAGTATACCACAATGAGTCATTCAATATCCCGCTATTTTGGTGATGACAGTTCGTCCTGTGATGACCTACCTGTTTAATACACGCACATTAGCATATAATCCGACAAAGTGACAGGTCTCGAACGCAGGCGCGAATAAAGCCACAGATAAAGCAGAAAACAGAGCACATTTCATGATTTAAAATTGAGACAATTTGCCTCGCAACACTGACAGGCGAGATTGTCTTTGACCATCTTTGACAGTAGTAAATTTGATGTGCCAAGAGCACGCAAAGGATTTTTATCACGAGCGTTGGTAAAAAAAGTCACATATATTGGCAGATAATTAGATTGATGGACATGTTATGCGAATATATTTAATAAATAATGAATTACATTGCTGTTCATAGTTAACGTTATGTTGTAAATGCTTCAAATACAAAATAATATAGTAATGAATCTAAACTAAAAGCTTGGAAACGATTTTAGTACTGTCAATGTGCGGAGGTGTGTTGACGCCTCACAGACCTGTCTACCTAAAATTAACACTCTACAGCCATACAGTGCCGAAACGCACTGACCAATAACAGATGTCAATACAGCGTGACGGACGAGTCCTAGAAGCTAGCGAAGGTCATTGTTTAATAATTATTAACATCGTTGTTCAACTTTATGTTGTAAATGCTTCAAATACAAATTATTATAGTAACGAATCTATACATCTCTCATATAACATATGTTAGCGCCATTAAATGTACTACGCACGCACCTCTCATTGGATTACAGAAATATGTCTTTTCCCTCTTACTCTTGCCCTATCCTAGTCCCTAGGCACGAAGGAGAAAGAAGATTCCTGGAGTCTGCTGATACGCCTGAACGAGTTACTCCGCTTTTGAAACCGAACACGGTACGTTGCCGTCGCTGTAAATACGCTTACAACCGCTAATCTTAATTACCGCTAATTTATAATTTTTTACTACCGCTAATACTTTTAAACCAATTGCTTTTCTAACGCGAGTGTCATCAAGTGTGTGACATAATTCTGCGTCGCTTGTGAATTGGTGAACCAGGGAGAAAAGAACCAGCTTCCAGAGATCGGGGACCAACAAGTAAGTGCCATCCTGTCTTTTATCTCCCGATAACCCGCCAACTTTCCAACATATCTTCTACATCATCTACATTGGCTCCGTTTCCCTGAAAGAGTTGAATTTAAATTGTGTTAATTGATGTACGTATGTATGTTAGATGATGACGTAATAAAGCCATAGATAAAGCATGAAATATAGCGTATAGCATTTAAGCGAGATTGTCTTTGACAGTAGTAAATTTGATGTATCTACAATCCGCAAATGGTTTTCACTACGGGCGTTAGTAATAAGTTACCACTGACCACACAGCTGGGAGTTCACGGAGACTGCGATCTTCAGTCACGAGGGAGCGACAGATGATAAATATGACTTGTAATATTTCAGTATTAACTGTATTGCCTAGAAATCAACTACACACACACACACGCACGCGCGCACACTTGGATTAGATGTTAGTAGACGAAACACGTGACAGCATGATATAACAGTATGAGAAGATGAGCGATTCGAGGTGAGAGATAGCGTTTTAAAGCGTGCGGCTCTGCGCTCTCTGCCTACCCGCGGGGTGAGACGATGTGATGGATGGTAAGTCAGTGTGGTCTGTAGTTACCTCCGTGAACATGGGACAGCGACTGCAAGGTATTCGCGTTACAATTGATGAAACCTGGAACAGAAAACGCATCTCGTTTAATAACATGACAGCTCCGCTCCGAGAGCGTTCTTCAACAGTACAGTCGTTAGTTCTGCAATATCTACCGGAGCTGGGAGGGTGGGCTGTTGAAAAATTTACGATGTAAAGGTTTGCAGATCAATGCGTGTCACCCTCTGACACGAGATCAAAAGGTTGCAAATTTCAAATCACGTCAATATCTGACTGACCCCCTCTTTATATTATTAGGAGTACAACAAGGCTCAGTTCTTGGAGCTACCCTTTTCGTTATCTACAATATATAAAATATATTGTAATAAATAATTATAATTCTTAACGTAATTTTCTTTGCACAATATTTAGGTAATCAGAAATCATCAAAACACTCCATACTGCATCATCTAGTGGGTTTAAATCTGGTCTGTTCGGTGGCCACATGCCACAATCTCACGACGAAGAAAGTTGATAGTATTTTTGGCTATGTGAGATGGAGCTCCATCCTGCTGTAATGTGTAGCTATACTCCAGGCTTTGTTTTGAGACTCTTTGATCGTTTTCCTAGCACCCCGAAGTTTTTCAATTCGCAAATTTTCGATCAGAATACGGTCTTCTGCGGTAATTTTTTGTCTTTCCGGCGACAATTTGAAAAAACCAAATATAAACAATGGGAAAATTAATAATCAAAGATGGCGAGCGGAAAATATCGAAATAAAACGTGATATAAGTAAATGAGTTAATTATTTAAGCTACTGTTGATATAGTTAAACTAATTTTGATGTAATTATATCACATTTTACCAAATGTATTAAGAATTAACAAATATGTGGCACAGATGGTTGATGTTTACGTAAACACTGACACTTCTCATTCGGACGGCTTCTTGAACGCATTTAAACTTAATCTATATTATCAAATCATCGTGTATATTGTACATCAATCGAAGGCCATTTGTTTGCCAACACAACCATACACACACTAGGTGACATCACGTACACGAACACAGTGTGTTCTGGAGAGAATTAAGGCTCTAAGTCTCAACCTTTAAACAAACACGCTCAGAAATCAACGTTTATCTCATTGACTGTCATACTATCAAATATATAGACATAAACTAACGGAAATTCCTTATTTTTCATTTTGATGGCACCCACTCACGCAATCAAATAGCTCTGTGATTTTTTCTAAATATATGACTCGATTGGAACGAAAATTTAAACGCTGACAATATAATATGCATTAATGTTTGAGGGTCAGGACGGTGGTTAAATGAAATAGATGTTTGTTTGCGCGTTTTGAGGTTTATTACATTATGATGAAAACAAGAAAGACGTAGAATGAAATGAATGAATGTGAAATGAAGTGAAGCGGGCGGGCGGTCTTGCCGGCTCGCGAGAGCCGAGCGAGACCGCCAACCCGCTTCACATCATTTCATTTCGTTAATATTCATTCATTCGTTTCATTCTATGTCTTCCTTGTTTTTATCATACTGTCACAATAAACCGCCACACGTCAAATCACATATCTTTCATTTAACCACCGACATAACCTCCAAAGATGTAAAACAAAGATTTAATTTTTGAACTTGACTGTCGCACAAATCGGTTTTATATTTCCACAAATAATGTGTGTAAATTTTATTTCATGTCTATTTATTTACTTGTATAAAACACTAACCTATACACTTTGAACTCCATAAACGCTTTTAAACATAACAAATACGTTTTTCGACAAACTTTGATTATATATTCTGTAGTTTTTTTTAAAATTGATATATCAAAAATTAGTGACAGACGAAATATACTATGAACTCGACTTAAATAAATAGACTTTATTTTAATTTCATTTTAAATAAATTTACATATTTAGATAATAATTTTTTGACATATACAAGCTTTTACGAAAGGTAATTTATTGCCAAGTAAAGTCAAATATTTTTATTTAGTTAGGAAAACACATTCTTATTGTGAAGTTGTAATTATTCAGAACAGACGCTCTGTGATATTTTAAATATATTAATTAGAAAGATATACATATAAAATCAATTTTATCGAAAAATATTGTTGTTGCGGGATTCGAACCTGGATCTTTTTCATAATCGGGGAAGGTGCATCATCCAACTATGCTACAGCGACAATATTTTTAGCGACAAATTTTCGAACCTTTTTTTTATATGAATACATTTAATCGTGCCATCATTTGAAAGAGCCATCTAGCTTATTTTTACGGAATCTCAAATACCTTTGAGTAATCTGATAGCAGACGCCAGAATTATCAATTCATATTTATTAAATTTTGGACACATTGATACAACTTTATTATTAGGAGAACACATTCTTATTGTGAAGTTGGAATTATTCAGAACACAGCTCTGTGATATTTTAAATACTAATTAAATATATTAATTAGACAGATATACATATAAAATCCATTTTATTAAAAAATATTGTTGTTGCGCCACCGGGATTCGAACCTGGATCTCTTACCTGGCGTCTGCTATCAGATCCTGTAAAAATAAGTTAGATGGTTCTTTCAAATAATGGAACGATTAAATGTATTAATATCAAGAAGGTTCGAAAATTAGTCGCTAAAAGTATTGTCGCTGTAGCATAGTTGGATAATGCAGCTTCCCCGGTTAGGTTTTTCGATAAAATTGATTTTATATGTATATCTTTCTAATTAATACATTTAATTCATATTTATACATCACTGGTACGGAATGGACACTGATGTATGGAAGTGAGGCCTGGAGCTGGCAGAAAAGGAACGAAAGTGGACTGAATGCAGTGGAAATGAGATCACTTAGACGTATTTGTGGCAAATCTATTTATGACAGAGTAAAGAATGAAGAAATAAGGAAAGAATGTAAAGCTGATGTTAATATAGTGAGTAAGATTAAAAAAGGATCACTCAGGTGGTTTGGTCATATGGAACGGATGAATGAGGAGAGAATGGTAAGAAAAATATACCACGCAAGTGTTGATGGCACCAGAAATAGAGGAAGACATGGCACGACCAGGTAAATCAGACGGTCCTTTCAGAAGCTGCAATAATCGGCGAGCTTGTATGAGAAGACGCATGAATGTGGACGAGGCGAGAATTGTGTGTCAGGACAGAAGGGTGTGGCGCTCTATCCTCTCTGCCTACGCAATATTAACTTAGGTATTAACTTAATATTAACTTAGGTAACAATTTGAATTAGGTACTAAATTAATTTTTTTAAATAATTGTTGTTTTTTAAAAAATTTAAAAATAGATTCTGGTGAAGGAACAATGCTATATTTTTAGTTAGTTATGACATCCTGAAGAAGGAAAAGTGTTTTCCGAAACCGGTAGATGTTTTTTAAACTCAATTGTGGTTAATAAAACTAAGATAATAAATAAAAAATATTATCTTAATTTGTAAAATAACAGAAAATTTCATCAGAGAATTGTGTGTCAGGACAGAAGAGTGTAGCGCTCTATCCTCTCTGCCTACCCCCATGGTAAGTAAGTAAGTAAGTAAGTAATTCATATTTATTTTCATTTAGCACCACACCACCGATCGCAACCCCCCCACGAGCCTAACAAAAATGCCGCAGTGGCGTGTAGCCATTTTACCGGCGGAGCGGTGATGCTATCCCGCCCGGAATTAACCACAGAGAAAGCTCAAAAGATCTATATTGCAGATTGCTATGCAGGCCGGTTTGCTTATTGTACGTTTTTGTGCACTTTCGCGGCAGATAGCCGATAAAAACATTTCCGCTCGGCCGCGCCGCGAACATGAAGCGTACCTAATCGAACGTCTTCTGTGAAATTGTCCGGCTGTCCGGTGTGACGGTGACAAATCGCCATTTGCAATTAATTATACCGATAGAAGAATAAAACGAACGGCACCGTTGGGGCGTCGCACACCGAATGCCTCCTGTCTTCGAGAACTCCGCACGGATAAAAGGTTCTTCACGACGTTCGAGAAATCAAACCTCACCTGAAATTGATATATACTTGTAGCGACTGGAATTCAAATCGACGCTAGCGACAGCGCTGCCTGGCTCGATAATTCACCGCTAAGCAGTCTTTCCAGTTTCATCGTTTCATCGTTTCACGACGGCGGTTTTGCCGGCCCGCGCGCGCCGAGCGAGACCGCCAACTCGCTTCATTTCATTTCATAATACACGCGCACCTTCTGCATCTCCATTCATTCTTTAATTCTATCTGTCTTCGTTGTTTTTATCTTAATGACGTAATAAACCTCAACACACGCAAACAAACATTTATTTCATTTAATCACCGTTCTAACCCCCAAATATATATATATATATACTATCCAGATTCCCAGAAGTGGAACATCTTATATACAAAATGCATTCATTTACCGGTCATGCAAATACCATAATGAGAAATTTACAGAAAAGACTTACTACGCTCAAAGGGTTCTTCTTATGAACCACCACAATCTCAATTTTGGCCGTTCATTGTACCTATAAACACATGTTGCTCTTCCTTTACGGCATCAATAGTCGCAACCTTCCCACCCTTCTCCCTCTATTTTCTTTTCATTAATTCTCTGCATCTAAACGTAATTCATGTATCTAAATATTTTAGTGGATTTTCATTACTAGTATTACATGTTAAATAGTTATCATGTCAGCGCTATTTAAGTTAATTTCTATTGAGTTTTTTGGCGTTTGACTTGTTGTTCAGTTCGCTATTTACCCATTTTTAACCCCGCGTATCTCCGTCCCGTTCTTTCCAAATCTACCCTTAAGCACAAGGAAGAATGAAGAAGTCGCAGTAATCGACAGTCTCTCCGACTGCGGCGAGTTCAGTGCGCGCTTGGAACCTAACCGCTAACCCTAATAATAATAATGAATATTTAAAATATAAATTAAATATACTAATATTAATATCAATGGACAAATAATGGAACGATTAAATGTATTAATATCAAAAAGTTAACAGTTCGAAAATTTGTCGCGAAAAATATCGTCGCTGTTGCATAGTTGGACAATGCACCTTCCCCAGTTTGGAAAGAGATCCAGGTTCGAATACCGGGTGGCGTAAATTGATTTTATATGTATATCTTTCTAATTTATATATTTAATTCACCTACGTTTTGAATAATTACAACTTCACAATAAGAATGCGTTCTCCTAATAATAAATATTTACTTTAGTTTCGCTTATATTAAAACAATACTTATTTGTAACTCCGCGACGCTTGTTCTTGTGGTGGAGAAGGAGTAAAAAAAATGAACCATCATCCTGCAGACGCAAAAAGTAAGTGCCTTCCTTTATTTTCTCGCATTATGAGAAATTGACTCGAAAACTAGAGTAAAAATTTGGTTGTCTGTAAAGTCGGTTTACGGACGATAGTTTAACGTGACAACGTCATAAGAAAACATTGATGAAATGATTGCATACTTTTATGAATAAAATGGAATAATTTTTATTGAATTATCATTATTTTGTATGGATACGAAGAAGGAGTGAAATGAAATCTACAATTTTTTATTGATATATTTTATTCGCACTCATTAATTCAAATATGTTTATTACTTTGATGAACAGTTTATTTACAAGTAACAATGTGCTTTTAGCAATTTATTTACAACTTTTATACATGTGTGATATTTAACGTCTTCCAATCTGTGTTATTCTGTTAAAGATAGGTCGGTGATAGGAAAAGTAGGAAATGAATGGGAGTGTTTCAACTGTAATGTGTCTCGAAAAAGTCAAATCGATGGTTGTTCCTCTCAGCGTTGTTGAATTATTTACATCTGATGCGCAATCGAGATTGTACATATCTTTCATGAATTTGAGGAATGTTTCATCATTTTTCACGTTTATGTTGAAGTCGCCACAAAGAAGAATTGGTACATCGGTATCAACTTGCATGATCGAATGGCGTTGCAGACGTGGATGCGGTAGCATCTTGCACCTCCATGGGTACATTACTCCCTTGACGATAGTGGCAGATCCGTGAGATTCACAGGTTCGTCAGGTTGGTCTGCCACGGTGTGACTTTAGGCGGTTCTGCGAAAGAAATCGTTGATAATTTATTGTTAAAAGTATATTTGTTATACGTTAATCAGATTTTTAATATGCAAGAATTAATTACCTTTATTGCCGCAATTGTTGTTGTAATATAAACAATGAAAATCACATTAACATTTCACTTCACTTTATAAACAGTTGTAAACAGATCACGTGTAGGTACTGCAGGTGTATAAGTTGTGTGCTGCCGCTGTCTCTTTTCTACTCAGACGCATCGACCAATCGAGTAGAAGAGAGATAGATGCGGCACAATCCGAACGGTAGGCCGATCGTGCCTCTCTATCGCTTATCCGCGCTCTCGCTCGCACGCTTGCCTTCGGCGTAACGCGACAAACGGGACAATGAGTCATGTTTTTTCGTGCGTGCAGCGGGCGTTCATCGATTTATAAGACGTTGTCACGTCAAAAATCAAAAGTGGAATGATTTCCAATGTCACGTACGTGAACGATACAATTTTGATGGATATATCAGAAGACAAAGTGGCTACACTCTGTCGAATCGGGTAAAACAAGGAAAAACAAAGCTAAACAAAATATTAAACAATTATCGATCGTCATAATCAGTTTACACGAACATATGTTTTGTCAAAGATCTGATAACGAGACCCGGGACCGTTTATAAGCAAAATCCACCGCTAGTTTGGTATTTCTTTATGCTAAACAGGCGATCGTGCAGAGCAGCTCAGCGCATGTGCAAGCAACCAAAACATCCATCAGAACTGTAAAATATTACAACGCATGGAATAATAATAATAATAGTAAAGATACAATAACAACACACAGGTAGGGGGGCAACTAGGGGCAGCACACTAAACACTCCCCCACGGGAAACAAGACAAGTTGATTCTCTAGCCGAGCACCGCTGCCGGCAGATATTATCAATCACTTTGTTATTATTGAAATCATATTATTGAAAAAGACCACCTCGAAATAAAAAAGGCAGTAAATAATAGATATGTTTGCTTTAAAATCAATTTAATATCCATCAACACTGTATTTTCCCATCTCTTAATGTTCCGTCTATCCGTATATGTATTCTGTCTCTCTTTAACACGTGTAATTTTATATTCTCTCGCCATCTTTTGTATACTTATTAATCTAAAATATATAGTATCTAAAGTTTAATACTGACCATTATCTAGTTGTATATACTAGATGCAAGAATTGTCGAAGATCTCAATTAGCTCGGGTCCACGATGTCGCGAAGAAGTAAATAGAAAAGCAAACAAATAATGCACCGAGTGCATGCGTTGCTAAAACAGATTATTTAGAAAAATGCATAGATATTCTTTTGATCGGAAAATTGACGACAATTGGTGAGTTTATGATAGTCAGCGATGCGTGTAATTGAATAGAAATGTGCAAATACAAATGATGGTATCCACCGGGTATTTCAAAATCCCGGGCACGGAGTACCCCGAGCGTAGAAGTAAACATCTTCAGCACTGCTGGATGAAGGCGTCTCCGTGACTCTGATTAATGTTTACTATGTATATTAGAATGTACGATGTGTGCAAGGAAAGCCACCTCATGATAAGTGATGGTATTCGAGAAGGAGGAAAGCTGAATACTTGGAGGTGATGAATGGTTGGAACAAGTAGATATAAGCGAAGTAAAGAGTGTTTTTTGTAGAGGTATTATAGTATGAATATGTGCATTCTATTTTTGTGAATATAAAAGAGAAAACACATATGAAACTGCTTCTGTTCAGAGACGTTTTCGGAGTCGGTCTTGTATTTTACAGCGGTTGATACAAATACATTTTTGCATTGTATTTTTCAGATTATCGGTTGGGCTACAATTTCAGAGGCTGGCTAGCCGAATTTTTAGATGATTCAAGACAGCAGGAAGAGCAAGCATCGATTGAAGGTGATGCATGTTTATGTATAGCTAATGGGAACTTGTTAACTGAGGCAAGACTAGCGCTACACAATGGAGTGAGTCCTGGAGCTGGCGGAAGAGGAACGAAAGTAGGCTGAAAGCAATGGAAATCAGATCATTTAGATATATATGGCAGATCCATTTATGACAGAATGAAGAATTAAGGAAATAATGTAAAACTGATTACAGCGAGTAAGATTAAGAAAGGATTATTTATGTGGTTTGGTCATATGGAACGGATGAATGAGGAGGGAATGGCACCGGTAGTAGGTAGAAGACACGACCAGGTAAACCAGATAATGGAGGATGGTTTTGTTATGCAAGGAAAGCGACCTCATGATAAGTGATGGTATTCGAGAAGGAGGAAAGCTGAATAATTGTAGGTGACGAATGTTATGAACAAGTAGATATAAAGGAAGTAAAGGGTGATTTTTGTCGAGGTATAGAACTGTGGTATTATAGTATGAATATGTGCATTTCATTTTTGTGAACGTGAAATTCGAAACTGCTTCTGTTTAGAGATGTTTTCGGAGTCGGTCTTGTATTTTACAGCGGTTGATATAAATACATTTTTGCATTGTATTTTTCAGATTATCGGTTGTGCTACAATTTCTGAGGCTGGCCAGCGTCGGTAGAACAATCGGCGAGTAACAGCACAGTTTCGCAAAGGTTAGTGTCTTTTTATTTACATAGGTTGAATGAATATATTCAACAGACCAATTAGAATTAGTCATCGAAGGTAATTACGGAACTTTAAAATGAAATAAAAATCGTGGTAAAGGCCATTATCGCGCATATGGGCACCGCGGCTGACTCGAATAAAGAAAGATCTGGAAGCACAATCTTCGACTGCTTTTTGGAGCAGCTGGGGACTGTGTATCGGCGCGCGAACGTTGGCTTCCGAGTCGTCTATCATCCCTTGTTTATCGGTGTAGACTAGCCACTTCACATATCGCCACAGAAAATAATCTAAGGGTGTTAAATCCCACGCTCTTGGTGGCCATCAAATTATGCGCCCATCAAATGTTTCCTACAATAAATAGAAATTGATTTATTTATATATATATATTGACATACATATTTTTGTTTTAACAGAGGTGGATACATAATAAACATAAGACATTACTCATAGTTTATTGTGTGGGGTGGAGTAGACTTCACCTCTGATATATTCAGCGTTGTCCTGGCTACTTTGCTACACTGAAGTCTGTGTTAAAGTAGCCAGTTTTTTTTTTTGCAGCAACTAAGTTTATATACACCAGAATTGTTAAATTTATCATCTCTGTCTTTAGAATTGATGAGTAAATTTCCTACACTATTATTCGTATACCGGTCTAATGTTTCGCGGTAGGTGTTCAGATATTTTGATCAGTATTGACATCCTGAAGAAGAAAATGGTATTTTTCGAAACCGGTTGATGTATTTAAACTCAATAAGTGGTTTATAAAACAATGTTAACAAATAAAAATAATTTTAAATGTGAAAAAAATCCTTTATTAAAACTGTCAATGCCATAATTTTACTATAAATATTGACCGTTGATTTAAAAAATTATAAATATAATAAAATAATATAATTTGTAAGATTTGATCAAGTCCTATATAATACAATATCCATCAACACTGTATTTTCCCCTCTCTTAATGTTCCGCCTATCCGTATATGTATTCTGTCTCTCTTTTACACATGTAATTTTATATTCTATCCCCATCTTTTGTTTATTTTATCTATATTAATTTATTAATATAATTATAGTTATATTCGTATGTTTCTTATTTCCCTTTCTGACTTTAAACTTTTTCTAAAGATTGTATTTTTGCACACATATTAACATGACAACAGATTGAATTGAAAAAAATATATATATATGAATTAAAAATATTAATTAGACAGATATACATATAAAATCAATTTTATTTAAACAATACTGTTGTTGCGCCACCGGGATTCGAATTTACGAATTGTCCAACTGTGCTACGGCTACAATATTTTTAGCGACAAATCTTCGAACCTTTTTGATATGAATACATTTAATCGTTCCATTATTTGAAAGAGCCATCTATGTTATTTTTACAGAATCTCAAATACCTTTGAGTGATCTGACAGCAGACGCCAGAATTATCAATTCATTTTTATTAAATTTTGGACACATTGATACAACTTTATTATTAGGAGAACACATTCTTATTGTGAAATTGTAATTATTCAGAACACAGCTCTGTGATATTTTAAATATTAATTATAATTATATATATATATATTATTCAACTATGCTACAACTACTATATTTTTAGCGACAAATTTTCGAACCTATTGATATGAATACATTTAATCGTTCCATTATTTGAAAGAGCCATCTACCTTATTTTTACAGAATCTCAAATACCTTTGAGTAATCTGATAGCAGACGAAAAATTTGTCGTCAAAAATAATGCCGCTGTAGCATAGTTGGATAATGCACCTTACCCGGTTAGGAAAGAGATGACGCAATAACATTATTTTTCGATAAAATTGATTTTATATGTATATCTTTCTAATTAATATATTTAAAACATCACAGAGCCTCTGTTCTGAATAATTCCAACGAGAAGGAACAATCAAATCAACCAATCTCAACTGCTGCCGTCGAGGACACCCTGGTCAAATGTAGAGAGGTTCAGGAGTTTACCAACACTCACTATCTAAACGATCAACGATCTCTACAATGACACCCTTGCCCGTTATTTTCGGCAGGTGTTGAAGAAGAGACAGAAACAGACAACCATGGAAAGGTTTTTCAAGAAACAAGCCTCGGCAGACCCTCCTAAATCTGAATCTGACTGAAAAATAAAAAAAAATGTATCTGTTTTATGACACAGTACCGTATCGTATGCTGCAGAACGAATTAATTTTTTTTAAACGTGTACTGTTATGGGATAACGCGTTTCACATAACGAACTCGCTCCTGGAACGAATCAAGTACGTTGTGTGAGGCATATTATGTAACCTGACAGTTGGTGCAACCTTGGTGTGGTGACACCGCTTAAACTTGGCACACGGCCATTTAGTTCAAAGCCTCGTCTTCCGACAGGAGCGACCGCGGTGCCGAGCGGCGCAGCCTGTGTGCGGTGGATGCGGCTGACGGCGAAGCGATTGCGACACAAATAGATGTATTTTAAATTCACGATTCACATTTTAAGAAACGCTGCATTTATAATGCAGCGCGGCAATGCAGTGAATGCATGTCTTGATATTATATTCATGAACATCTGTTGGTGGGTGTCTACGGTGAGATATTGATTTCTGAGCTACGTCAGAGGCACGCGTACTCATTTTCATTTAGACGTATTAGTGCAATACTGCACGCAATACCGCAGTGTATTGATGCCGCTCAGCGTTTTAATTTGCCAGCGGGCGCTGTTGTCGTCTGAGATAAGTTATAAATCTACAAAAAAAAAAATGTGAAAAATGAGATCACGTTTGCGGAATTAGTAGTTGGAATGGGGGGACATTTCCGGGTGATTTAGTGGGGTGCGGGTCTCACGCTGGGGGTTGCTGGGATGGACGATGCCGGTGGCTAGAGAGACCCAAGAGGCTCACATGACAGGGTGAATTTGTGACCGAGTACACATGAATGTGACATCTACCCACCCCTTTTTAGGGGGGGGGGAGGGCATAACGAGTATCACGTCAAATTGTACAGGTATGGCTCTGGTACGATGATACCGGATACCGGAAGTGCAATAAACTTCAACTGCTCTAAAAATTAAAAATTGAGTGGAATCTAAACGAGAGTAAACGGATTTCCTTCATTCTGTCGAGAAAAAATGAAATATTAGAAATTTGTAAATTAGTATGGTTTATATTATGTAAATATTTAAAATTTAAATATAACATTATTTTAAAAACTAAGTATAATTCTAATTCTAATACGAATATTTATTTTATTCATGCACGCTCCAGCAACGAAATTCAACTTGTTAACTCAACGGTATTATCGGCAGTGGCGTGCGGTCGGCACATAATTAGGTTATGCTGTCACCGACGATGCTAAGTAAATATACAATAGGTATATACTATGTTGACAGTAATATATTCAAAAAGGTCAGTTTATTTAATTGCTCGATACCGTACTCTTTTTTCATTTTCGCTTAAAAAAATGATCTACGATTTCTCATATCTAATATAATATTTATATAATTAACTAGCTAAATATTTGTATTTAAATATTTATTTTAATTATTAAGGAAAACACATTCTTATTGTGAAGTTGTAATTATTCAGAACAGACGCTCTGTGATATTTTAAATACTAAATTAATGTATTAATTATAAATATACACATATAAAATCAATTTTGTCGAAAAATATTGTTTTTGCATCACCGGGATTCGAACCTGGATCTCTATTTCCAATCCGGGGAAGTGCACTACCGATTGTGCTATAACGCCAGTATTTTTCTTGACATATTTTCGAACCTATATGTTACATTTTTCAAATGAATACACCTGTCGTTCCATTATTTGAAAGCCATCTACATTATTTTTTTATAGAGATCCAGGTTTGAATCCCGGTGACGCAAAAACAATATTTTTTGACAAAATTGATTTTATATGTGTATATTTATAATTAATACATTAATTTAGTATTTAATTTATTTTAATATTGGTATTAATTTAACTTAATACTAAACTGAAAAATATGAATTTGTATCTATACTTCATCCTCTCTCTCTCTCCTTCTGTCTTGTATATTTCGTGTATATTCATTTACTGGTGTGTTATAAATAGATTTTTTCTATATATATATATATATATATATATATATATATATATATATATATATATATATATATATATATCTTTCTAGTTGATTAATTTATGTTCTGAAAATGCAACTTTTCAATACAATTGTGTTCTTCTTAAAAATTTCCACATATTAACATATATACAACGTTCAAAATTTTGATTGATTTGGAGGTTGATCACTTAAGCTAGCCGAAGATAGGTCGTGCGCCCTGTAATTACCCATACTTCCATATATTTCCATTATATATAATAATAAATGGCTTCGTTTCTATGAGATATCTATTATTCGTTTAATATCAGTGCCTTTATAGGTGAAAATTCAGTAATTGTGTGTGCGAGAGTAAAGAATGAAGAAATAAGGAAAGGTTGCAAAGCTGATGCTAGTATAGGATCAGAAGAGAACGAGGGTTGATGTCACCAGAAATAGAGTACGTCCGCGGAAGACTTGGTACGACCAGATAAAGCAGATACCGGAGGATGGTTCTGTTAGAAGCCTCGACAATCTGTGAGCTTATGCGAGAAGATGTATGAATGTGAATGAGGCGAGAATTGTGTGTCAGAACAGAGGAGTGTGACGCTCTATCCTCTCTGGGAAACGGCGCAATAGTAAATAAATAAGTAAGTAGAATTGAATTATTTGAGGTTCATTCTGTGAATGGTGAACGTTACATTGTATAAAATGATTACTTTAAGACAGGTCGTAAGCCCTGTAATTAATTACTCCATACTTCCATATTTTTCCATTAATAAAAAATACTTTTGTCTCTGTGAGATATCTATTATTTGTTTAATAACAGTGCCTTTGTAGGTGAAAATCCAGTAATTGTGGACATATTCTAATATTACGAATAATTAGACTGATATTTGAAGTGAGACGCGAGTCTGCGAATTTCTCACACTCACTGTGTAATTACGGTGGACTATGAATGTTGCCTATTTCAGAGATTGTATCGAGATGACAATCTCATGCTTATCGTGGAGACGAGCCGACGTGAAACTGGTGCGACATTTGTTTGGCAATTCACTGATCGCGTAACTAGTTGTCATCCCCTGTCTACTCCTTTTGATACCGGCTCTTCTCACATAGCTAACAAATATGACTGTTGTATTTCGTATGCATGATGTATCATGTTTCGGGTCGGTGTTGTTTTTGAATAACCAGGAAATTAAACATAATTAGGTTTTTATTTATCGACTGGTTTATTACAATTATGTGCGAGGTATGCCGCCACTGGTAGCGGCACAGATGCGTGCCCTTTTAACCATTTTTTTCATAACATTCTCGCACACTTTTTTATTTCGAATATTGTTCTGTAGCATCGGAATTGTTGTCGGCTTATTTTTGACATTATGCAGCCGGGAAAAGTTCGCTTACATATTGTGACATTAAAAAATTGCGCGGCACCCCGAGCGCCACATTACCGATCCTAGTGTCGGCGGGCGGAAGGAGAAGGCGAGACTTGGACCCGAGCCGGCGAGTTCTGAGATGTGGTGGATACGGGTGGTTTGAGAGCCCCGATCTATCTGCATTACTCATCCCCTGGTTGGAGGCAGGTTGAGAATGCGCTAGAGAAATAGATCATGCAACGATAGTGACATTCAAGTGACCTCTCAACATTGTGATAACCATAATATTAGTTATGAGAACACATTACTATTGTGAAGTTGTAATTATTCAGAACAGACGCTCTGTCATATTTTAAATATATTAATTAGAAATATATATATGTATATATAAAATCAATTTTAAATTATTAAGTTGCATCAATGTGTCCAAAATATAATAAAAATGAATTGATGATTCTGGCGTCTGCTATCAGATTACTCAAAGGTATTTGAGATTCCGTAAAAATAAGGTAGATGGCTCTTTCAAATAATGGAACGATTAAATGTATTAACATCAATAGGTTCGGAAATTTGTCGCTAAAAATATTGTCGCTATAGCATAGTTGGATAACGCACCTTCCCCGGTTCGGAAAGGTCATCTTTCTTAATAATATTTCATAATGTTAGTGTTAAATTCATAATAAAATGGTGTCCACGCGTGGAGAAAAGAACGACGACAAGCGAAGATGATAGAAAGACTCAAATCACTATTTGTTGTGATCGTAAATAAATTGTATTATGTGTTTCGTGATTCATCCGTGACAGCCACTCTGTCACATTACACTGGAGACACCCGCAGACTGAGCCCAGCTGGCGTTCGATCCACCGGGCCCGGCGCACTACGTGACAATACATCTACGCCTCTGTCGCCCGGAGGCGCGCGGTGTCACCGCGGAGCGCAGTCGGCCGCGACGGAGGTTTATTGTGTTTTATTGCAATTTGTCTACCTGTTTTATGTTCTTCTACGTCGTCATTTGATTTCGCGTCGTTTCATTATCTGTCAGCGTCCGGCGGGCGGTGTTGCCGCTAGTTCAGTATAAAATGTACGAACACTCGTCGCAAAAAGTATTCAAGAAGAAATGATAATACCTAGTGGTGTAACTGTGCCAATGCTACGCCCGTTAGGAGGGAGATCAAAATGTTCATGATGCAGATGCATTTGATATCATAATTTTATTATATTGAGTATTGATACCTTATTCACAGTAAATGAACAAACATGGAATAAAGCGTGTATCTAGAAGAGGGGTTCAAAACATTAGTTGCGTGACGAAGCGCATTTTTTATTTTTATTTCATTTTATTTTATTAACATTAAAAATGAAAAACAATTTGAATATTTTAAAATTAGTTTCTTCTCTATGAGAGTAAGACTCGTGTACAGAGAAGGAGTATATTCGAGTTAATTAATGTTTCAGTTAGTCTGTGTACATATTTTTTTACTTCAGTTACAAATTTATGATAGTCCGTAGTTTTTCTAATTGTGATGGGGAGATTGTTAACACATTTGATGCCTTGATAAATATATCGCGGTATATTTTAGTTTCGGAATATCAATTAGATCTCTATATCTTGTAGATCGGAATTCGCTTCTAAAATTTAAATGATTTTTGTATACGTCTACTGTTTTTGGTACTTTAAAATCTGTGAACAGCTGTATACTTGGATAGTCTTTTTTTTTTAGAATAATTTTTATTATCATTTATTAAGTGATTTCTAATTGTGACATTGAAGTTTTATATGCACCTCCCCATCCAATAATACCGTATTGCAACACGCGACTGTACAAACGCGTGATATATTATTTTCAGATATGCAAGTGATAAGATGTTTCTGAGTCTAAAAAATATGTAGGCAGTTTTCCTTATTTAGTTAGTGAGATTAGTAATATGCTCTTTCCGTTTGAGATTGTTATCTATTATGATTCCAAGGTACTTGGTACAGTCTTTCTCTTCAGTTGATGAACATTGGTCAGAAGAGTTTCCTCGAGTACAGGCCTCGGTGTGAATTTTAATATGAATTTGGGTGTTTTGTTTCTGTTGAATAGCAAATCGTACAAAGTATGTTTTATCGTTATTAATTGATAGTAAATGGCATACTGGACGCCCTTAATTTAACTGAAATGATTGTATACCACGTTCCTGCGCGGACTACCAGATCGTCGGCGATGTCCCATGTAAATGCATCTTACCTAACTTGTATAGGAATGCAGCCAAACAAAGACTTCACAGGCTCGGGTCTTGTTGATTCTGTTTTAAATTCAATGGGTTTATAATAAAAATCACTGTTGCGTATGGTAAATACTTATATATTGTAGTTATTTTATACAATACGTAAATATATAACGGAGGAATAGCTAAAATATGAACTCTATATTTAGTATATTTACAGAGATATTCACATAATTAGAGACAATGTAAACTCAGTTTATGTGGAGTGGAGAAGTCAATCACTAGAGATAGAGACGAGAAAGAAGAACAATGCCAGCGGGATGATGATAATCCGAGTCGCAAAACATCTTCCTGAAGCACGCCATTGGATGGTTGGAAACACGTTTATCTAACGCTTCAATTAGCCCACTTATGCATCCGTGTCCTCACAGATAAGTGACATAATTGCGGTCGCCGCGGAGACCTGTTCACTGCACTGCCCGAGGTTAGCGCACAATTGTATATTATGTACGGAGCGAGCATGCGCACGTGCTTGTACAGGCTGTTCCGGAACACGTGTGTCGCAGTCGGGTCTTTCAGCACCTACAGGGCTATAAAAAAAAATCTATTTTCACCGTTGACTGCATTGTGTAGCGAATTTTTTGTTAAATTCTTTGCCGTTTTTGAGAAATATTATATATATTTTTTATTTATTATCTTTGTTTTATTTATCTATCAACCGGTTTCGTTCTTCTTCAGACTAACTAAATAACTAACTTAACTAAAAACATATATTAATGTTTCTTTGCCAGAATCTTTGAATTTTTGAAAGATGTATATATCTCAATATGCGGAAACACTTCGAGTACCACCACACTGTCGCCATCCATGGACTAAATTTAATAATTCACATTTCCTGAAACAGCATATATGTCACAATGAGAATATAATTATTTCAAATAATATTATTTATCTGTAAAATGTTTTTTTTTAACACATTATACTAGAATACGCCTGAAAAATCAATTTTTTTCAATTGAATTTTTTTGGATTATTTATTGGATTTTCACCTAAAAAGGCACTGTTATCAAACATATAATAGACATCTCATAGATACGAAACTATTTTTTAAAATTATATCTAATGGAAATATATGGAAGTATGGGTAATTACTATTATTTGTTCGAAAATGTAATAGATTACCGTTCGATAAAATTGATTTTACAGTTAACTAGCGTGTACCGAGTATTTTAATTCTGACTATTGAAGTGCTTTTCGAAACACAATATTTTTTATTTTTCCGTCAGAAGTCGCCAGAAAAATCGATAATACCTGGGAAAATTCACCACAGAGAATCCTAAAAATAGCCAATCAACGTGTCTGTATTTCACATTTCACGACCATATGGTTTGCCGTGAAACTGATAGCCGTGGCGGCGCGCGGATCGCTTTCCTCGGCGAACTTTCTCATTGTAAAATGTTTGTACTGATTCAGAAACCTTCGCGGGCGTGTGCACAGCAACTCACCAAAATTTCATCGCAATCGGATGAATGGTATAGGGACAAACTAACGTTAATTTATATATGTATATACTAAATTAATGTATTAATTATAAATATATACATATAAAATCAATCTTGTAGAAAAATATTGTTTTTGCGTCACCGGAATACGAACCTGGATCTCTATTTCCAATCCGGGGAAGTACACCACCAATTGACTTTCATGACAAATATTCAAACCTACGAGTATATGTTACATTTTTTCAAATTAATACACCTCCATCTACATTATTTTTACAGAATCTCAAATACCTTTGAGTAATCTGATAGCAGACGCCAGAATTATCAATTCATTTTTATTAAATTTTGGACACATTGATACAACATATATTATTAAGGAAAACACATTCTTATTGTGAAGTTGTAATTATTCAGAACAGACGCTCTGTCATATTTTAAATACTAAATTAATGCATTAATTATAAATATATACATATAAAATAAATTTTGTCGAAAAATATTGTTTTTGCGTCATATATATATATAGTTTTGTATTTAAAATAAAAAAATTGTAATTCAATTTCAACTTACCGACAAAATTCATGCTGGCGAACAAATTTTCGTTCATTTTTAGATTTTTTTTTTAAACACTTATAATCACTTAGAAGAATCACTCAACACTTAAAAAACATGTTCACATTTATTTGGAAGACACCTAAAAATAATTATTTAACATAAACAACATTTCTTCGCACAATTTTAATTGTTTTTCAACTGTAACACGGCAACACTCGCGCGGCAGGTGCGAAATACAACAATGACAGGTTTATTATATTATTATTAAAGCCGAACGAATGAAGATGGTCGCGTTGTGCAATGTTAATTATTGTTTAGACGACGTTTTCGTGCAAATTTTGCAATCGTTATCATTGTGTCGACGCTACAGCGGTCCGGTTGCGACAGAGGACAATTTGTCGCGTGTTTCGCAACAAGAAACAGCTCGTCAATGATGACGGTAAACTAATAGATGAGTAAATAAATAACGTGCATTTTTTTAACCCTTCCCAAACAGTGACACAAGTCTATCGTGATAATTAAACCTGTAATATTTCGGTAAATACGCGCAATATAAAATTCATATTTTAGATAATCCTAAAGAATACATTAGCGCTTAGTGAAAAACCAATTATGAAAAGGTAATCATACAAAAACAATTATTTTTTCCTATTCGATCCGTTGTTAAATTAACACGTTGGTAAATATACAATCTGTGATATGAAAGACAGAGATCACACACTATTTTCACATACAGATGTAATTTTCTCTTTCTCACTAATTAAATGAGAGATAAGAAGGAAGGACACGACTTAAATATGTTAATAATAATTTTTTTCAAAATTGAATGCTCAATATTAAGAGTAAATTCGTGCCATTAAAGCTAATAAAAACATTTTTTCTAACTGTTATTTACGGTAACACGAGTTGACAGCGTGGTTGCGTTCATGTATTTTATATCATGGTACGGTAAAGGTTAACAAAGAATACGTTTATTTAGACCTCACGATTTATGTTAACAAGTGGAAAGTGATGGTATTGGAGGAGGAAAGCTGGATACTTGGAGGTGATGAATGTTTGGAACAAGTAGATATAAGGGAAGTTTACTTTAGGGTAGTTTTTTTAGAGGTACAGAACTGTGGTATTATAGTACGAATATGTGCATTCCATTTTTGTAAATTTAAAAAAGAAAACAAATGCGAAACTGCTTCTGTTCAGAGACGTTTACGGAGTCGGTCTTATATTTTACAGCGGTGATATAGAAACATTTTTGTATTGTATTTTTCGGATTAATGAATGTTTGCAACAAGTAGATGAGTTTGTGTATTTGGAAAGTACGATCGATAGAAACGGAAAGGAGGGTGACTGCAGGAAATAAAGCGAACTTCGCTTTGAATTGAATTATATCTAACGGGAACTTGTCGACCGAGGCGAGACTAGCGGTGCACAATGGAGTGACGCCCGGAGCTGGCGGAAGAGGAACGAAAGTAGACCGAACGCAGTGGAAATGGCAAATCTATTTATTTGTATTAAACTAACTACACACAAATGTGTAACACGCATTGCAAACAAATTCAAGTATAGAGTTATAGCGCTGTTTTATTTACCGAATATTATTTGCGGTACTTAAAACGATACGATTAAATTTGTTTTCAGTGTGCCAGAAAAATTTATACATTTAGAGAATGTATTTTTTCATGGATTCAAGGCGAGGTATCGAGAGAAAATATAAAATATATAAAAATGCTTCGTATTCGTATATGAAAAAATTTTTTCTTTCTAAATAATAGATTTATTGGCCTACTATTAAATGTGTATTTTGAATTATTTTTATGCATTATTTTGCCATATATAAAATGGCAGTAAATTAATAAAGATCATAAAATATTCGAAAATTGATATTTTTACACTTCGTTTATTTACAAGCAGCGTGATGGTCAGCAGCGCCGGCGTTACGCACAGACGGAGCACGCCAAATCAAGGGGGCGGCCAGAAAACATAACAAAACGATAATAGTGTGTAATAAAAATTGCCTCTACTTCAAATTAAGTCTCAGCGTCAGCGACATCTGTACTATTACACGAGAAAGAATATCAAAATTTTAAAAAACGCCAATAGATGGCGACAGCATAATCGGTAATAAATAAGTGAAATGTTCCATTTTGATTTAATATATATATATATATATATATATATATATATATATATATATATATATATATAACTTACAAAAATTTGATAGATGTGATACTTACTTACTTACTTACCATCACGCCGTTTCCCCGTGGGGGTAGGCAGAGAGGATAGAGCGCCACACTCTTCTGTCCTGACATACAATTCTCGCCTCATCCACATTCATACATCTTGTCATACAAGCTCGCCGATTGTTGAGGCTTCTAACAGAACCATCCTCCATTATCTGGTTTACCTGGTCGTGCCAAGTCTTCCGCATCTAGTCACATAATAGTCACAAATTGAATAGATGTGATGGCGTGGGTAAATGGGTTAACGTTACATTGTGTAGAGTGATCACATAAGTCAGCCGATGACGTAAGTAAGTAATGTCCGAGACTTACAGCTTCGTTAGCTGATAAAAATAATTTATAAAGCGTCCGGAACGTCTTTTGTTGGAAAGCCGCCCTTCAGGGCAAGTTTAGAAAAACCACCCCTAATATGTGCGGCCATTCAGGGGACGTATAATTTACAGGGGGATGGTTTGCAAAAATTGAAAACGTTGAAAAAGAAAACCCCCCGCTTGTCACGTGAGTTCCATTTTATTATTTTAATTTTATTGAATTTATGAATATATTTTCGAATGTGAATCAAATATATTAATTAGATAGATATACATATAAAATCAATTTTTATGAAAAATATTATTGTTGCGTTACCGTGATCTCTTTCCGAACCGGGGAAGGCGCATTATCCAACTATGCTACGGCGACGATATTTTTAGCGACAAATTTTCGAACCTATCGATATGAATACATTTAATCGTTCCATTATTTGAAAGAGCCATCTATCTTATTTTTACAGAATCTAAAATACCTTTGAGTGATCTGATAGCAGACGCCAGAATTATCAATTCATTATTATTAAATTTTGGACTCATTGATATATATTTCCCGGTTTGGAAAGATATCCAGGTTCAAATCCCGGTGGCGCAACAGCAATATCTTTCGATAGAATTGATTTTATATGTATATCTTTCTAATTAATATATTTAAAATATATATATATTTTTTTTACATGCAATAGTGGCATGATGTATGTGACCAAGATGTGTAACTTGTATGTATAATATATATATATATATATATATAAAATATTTTAGCAGGTGCATATTTTGTATTCGATATTAATAGTTAACTCATTTTCAGTATAATTTAAACTCTACGCAACTTCGTATATAGATAAGTATATACAATTATGACCAAGAACTAACGAAAAACACTAGTTTAAAAGAAAAATATTAAATAAAATTTTCATTTCTTTATACATATTAATACAAAATATAAAAGATTTACGTAAAAAAGTCATAGCAAGTTAATATTTTTTTATTAAGGAGAAGACAATCTTATTGTGAAGTTGTAATTATTTAGAACAGATGCTCTGTGATATTTTAAATACTAAATTAATGTATTCATTATAAATAAATACATATAAAATCAATTTTGTCGAAAGATATTGTTTTCGCGTCACCGGGATTCGAACCTGGATCTCTATTTCCAATCCGGGGAAGTACACTACCAATTGTGTCATAGCGCCAGTACATTTTTCAAATGAATACACCTGTCGTTCCATTATTTGAAAGCCATCTACATTATTTTTACAGAATCTCAAATACTTTTGAGTAATCTGATAGCAGACGCCAGAATTATCAATTCGTTTTTATTAAATTTTGGACACGTTGATACAACAATACGTTATGACACAATCGGTAGTGTACTTCCCCGGATTGGAAATAGAGATCCAGGTTCGAATCCCGGTGACGCAGAAACAATATTTTTCGACAAAATTGATTTTATATGTGTATATTTATAATTAATACATTAATTTAGAATATTTTTTTAAACGCGTTCTTCGTTCCAGACCTTCTGTCAAGCTTGCAATTGTCGCGCGCTCTTCTGGTGGAGTTGGGGTCTGAAGTGTCTCCACTGTCGCTTTGCTCGCGCATCTCAACGAGCTCGTAGATTTTGAAGTGAATCTTCATTGACTTCTAAATCTAATCGCCTGTCAAGATGAACGACTTCTTCTACCGCACGAGCGACATCAGTCTCTAGAGATCGCGGTTGAGTTCGCGCCAGTCGAGATATTACACGACATTCAAAATTATTCAAGTATCTGTGCACTAGAAGGACAATGTTGCAATATTAAAATTAAATATGCGAATTTAAAAGCCAGTTTAATCGTATTCAGCTATTTTAAACATTTTTTAAAACAGTAGAAATAATTAAAAGAAATTATCCAATCATTTTTCATGGTGTATCGGACTAACGAGTAAATACAAAATATTACTTTTAAAATTAGCAATATTAACTTTGTGGTTAAAATTCATATTTTATACAAATAATAGTATAGGAAATTTACTCATCAATTCTAAAGACAGAGATGATAAATTTAACAATTCTGGTGTCTATAAACTTAGTGTTGCATTTTATATTGGTAAAGCGGGGAGAAATTTTAATATAAAAGTAAGGGAGCATTTCAAATGTTTGAACAATAGTGGGTTTTCAGAATTTTCTAATCATTTAATAGAAAATGGTCACGGTTTTGATAAAAAATTGGGATTGTCAATTTTGCATATAAACGGTGTTGGTCACAAATTAAATAATTTGGAATCGTTGGAGATAAATAAAGCGTGAAAAACTAATCTAAAAATTATAAACAACCAACTGAATTTAACTACGAGTCCCATTCTAAAATTATTCGACTAAATTTGTATTAAGTAACAATTTGAGTTAGGTACTAAATAAATTTTTTAAATAATTGTTAATACTGGTAAAGAAACAATAATATATATTTTTAGTTAGTATTGACATCCTGAAGAAGAAGGAAACCGGTAGATGGATTTAAACTCTATTCAGTGATTAATAAAACAAAGATAATAAATAAAAAATATAAAATTAATAAAAAAAAATCTTTCGCATCGTATTTGACGGCTCAAATCGTTTTAACATGTTCTCAAATTATTTCATGTGTGTCCTCACATAATACCATGTAGGCAGGAATAATTATCTGTCTATATAAGATGCCTGTAAACAGTTCTCTCGATAAGTATACCATGCAAACACATTTCGTTCGTATTACCAATCCGTCGGATCGACCATATGAAAAAGGCAACAGGCATGTTTCTGTTGACAGCCCTAAGAGAAGCATAGTTAAGAGGGTGAGAGTTCATGATCTTAGTCAAAAGGGAGCGAGTGTGATGTCAAAACCTTCTCGTTATGGCTCAATAATGAAACTGTACCCAAAGAAGATCAAATAATGTGAGTTTTGAACACCTCTATAAATACTACAGCAGCAAATCCACGTATAAAAATTATAAATTTAGTAATTTATCAAAATTGACAATATATTAGTGATTTTTTTTGCATCTCCTTTAGTATTGACACGTACACTGAATCTTTAAAATATCTATTGAAGCTTTTAGATGAAAATTCAATTTAAAAATCCGTTGTGACGGGATTTGGAAATGAACGACTCAAATATCTTAATCAATCGGCGTAATGAACGGTCGTCTCTTTAGATATCTATCAGATTTTATATTTAAAGAGTACAATGCCCTAGACGTAAGACAAATCTATATGTTGAGACTCGCAAATCGTGGACGCAACACAAGACAGATCTACACGCCAGTTCCGAGTGCAACAACGATATTTTATCAAAGATTCTACATGTTCTCAGCTCCGAAACTGTACAGCACACTTCAGCACCGTTCACTTCCAATAAGACTACACAAATATGGACCCGATTGGGTAGAGATCAATCAGAAGCACCAATAATTCACTAGTTCTACAACACACTCACGGCACATTTATATTCCTGTTGAATTATTATATATTTGAATTAAATAACACCACAACAGTACGAAAAAAACAAACATCTACACGCCAGTTCCGAGAGCAACAACCACATTTTATCAAAGATTCTACACGTTCTTAGCTCCGAAACTGTACAACACACTCAGTACCGTTCAGTTCCAATAAGATTACACAAATATGGACCCAATATATGATCCAATCAGGTAGAGATGAATCAGAAGCATGGATATCCAACAATTTAATATAATTTATACAATTCTTTCACTAATAATCCACTAGTCCTACAACACTCCCACTCCATATATTTTAATTTTATTTTTACATTTTTATTCATATTTGAATTCTATTTTATTCCAAATAACACCACAGCAGCGCGAAAAAAAAACTGTCTACTTTAACACAGACTTCAGTCTAGCAAAGTAGCCGGGACAAGGCTGTATATATCAGAGGTGGAGTCTACTCCATCCAGCACAATAAACAACGAGTATTTAATTGCAATATAATATATTCACATTTGTTAAAACAAAAGTCTAATAATAAAAAATAAACGTATCTTTTCCATACATATATGACAATTTGACACCACAGTCTAATAGAGGTGTAGCACGATGGTAGCAACTTGCCGACATATTTTCGATTTTTAAAAGGTTTCGTATTTTCTTACGCTGTTTTCGTGAAAAATTCTCTTTTTGATGCAATATTGAGAAAAAATGCTACTCTCGACACACTGGCGTGATTGCGATTGATATTCGATAATAGCAGTGATTGAACACAGTGACTGTGATCACAATTTCATTACTAATACGATATCACAATACACGAAAGAAAGAAATAAATAATTTTGAGCGTATTTACATATATAATTTAAACATCATTTGTTCAAATTGAAGATAATAAAATCCCTTGAAAAATTGTGTGTTTTATTTTTCTGGTCAAATTCTCAGCATTTCGGGTCAAACGCGTAAAACGCTTTGGCAGTATCTACCAGATGGCGCTTATCACAAATTACAACGTCATTATTCCTTCGTGAATATTTTCGTTTCATATGCACATGCCAGATAACAATAGTACCAAATATAAATAAAATGAATCGCGAATTTTTAACTCATAACTAGGACATAAGTCACGAAAATTGTACTTTATTAATAATTTATTAATGTAGTACTTTAAGAATGCGTAGAATAACAAATAATATCGTCGAAATTTCAATATTTCCTCCATGTAAATGGTATTAAACATAAGTAAAGTATGAGAAAGATGCATTTTATGTGAACGATAACACGGATAGCTCGAGCGTCGGAGTTTATTTTTGTTTTGCTTTCAAATTTAGAACACAATTCAGCGACGCAGAGGCGGGAACGGGCCCGGAGCGCGCGCTCGCTCCCGCTCCCCCGCGACTGACCGCACCGCGCGGGTACCTGAGCGAAATGCGACGAGTCAGAAAATGCGACGACCGTGCATGGCGATGAACGAGGACCGGGCCGGCGGGCGGCGCGGCGAGCACTGACGCTGAACGCGCCGGTGCTGGGCCGGTGCTGATTGGGCGTCGCGCCGGTCGTCGATGGCGGCGAAAATAGAATGCGGCGGTGCCGGATCGCGGGGGGCATAGACAACGCGGCGCCGCAGGCACCATAGACGAGGAAAATCGCGGCGGGAAATATTTTGAAAATTTTGACAGGTGTTGCGTTGAATGGCGTGTAAGCGAATTCATTCTACCGCAAAGAGCTGCGCGATTTTTTGATAACAATATAATATAAATAATAGCACATCTTGTTTACACAAATATTGAATTCTTTTATAGTTGCAATGTTTAAATAAGAGAGTAATGTTTCTGATGCTGTTCTGAGTCAAAGATTCCGACAGCCATTCTGTGTCAAACCTAAATGTTAATTGCTTGTTTTGCTTACTTAAAATATATTTTTTAAAGCTATATATTAGGAGAACACGTTCTTATTGTGAAGTTGTAATTATTCAGAACACAGGTCTGTGATGTTTTAAATATGAATTAAATGTATTCGTTAGAAAGATATACATGTAAAATCGAATTTATCGTAAAATATTGTTGTCGCGCTACCGGAATTCGATCCTGCATTATCCAACTACGCTACAGCGACAAATTTTCAAACCTTTTTGATATTAATACATTTAATCGTTCCGTTATTTGAAAGAGCCATCTACCTTATTGTTACGGAATCTCAAATACCTTTGAGTAATCTGACAGCAGACGCCAGAATTATCAATTCATTTTTATTAAATTTTGGACACACTGATACAACCTTATTATTATTAATACCGAAAAGGTAACATGTAGGTTCGAAAATTTGTCGCTGAAAATATTGTCGCTGTAGCATAGTTGGATAATGCACCTTCCCCGGCTTGGTAAGAGATCCAGGTTCGAATCCCAGTGGCGCGACAACAATATTTTTCGATAAAATTGATTTTATGTGTATATCTTTCTTAATAATATATTTAAAGCTATATATATATATATACTCGTAGCTATTTTTGTTTTTTTTTTTTTATATTAAACCAACATTATAAAAGCTTTTCTTCTTCTTTTATTAAACAGATAATCCACCCTTCAGGAGTGGTCTGTGCCGTTAATCAAGTTAAAACATTATTTTATATAAAAAAGTACAACAATATAATAGAATAGGGAATATTGTATTACAAGTCAATACCATTGTCGTTCAAGAAATTTCCTAGTATATAGATTAAATGTGGCAAGTTAAGGGAAAGAAGAAAGAGTTGAAAATTACCATTGACGAGATTACTGTATTAAAAACCTGTGATCCGCAATGGACTGGCAAAAAAGACATGGTCCAGGGTCTCCTCCTCGACACCTCAGGGAGTCTATTATGTTCAATCTGAACAAATGTGAGCCTACCTGGCAATGCCCAATTCTTATTCTAGAGGTATTCGTTATTGTTCTTTTAGAGACTTTCCTGTTGGAGAACCAAGGGTGCGAGGAATAGATCTTTGATTTGTGATTGCTTGGATCCATCCATTGGGCAGTCCAGATAGAATTCGTACGTTTTTTTACCATATTTAGTCTGTCATACATCGGAATATGGAATCGATGGGGAAAACTCCGGAAAGAGTAGCCTTCTTGGCCAGTTTATCAACACATCCCTCATGTGCAGGAATCCAAACGAATGACACCTGTCTATTGTTGCTGTTCAAATTAAACAGACTTCTTAAATACTAAATTAATGTATCAATTATAAATATATACATATAAAATCAATTTTGTCGAAAAATATTGTTTTCGCGTCACCGTGATTCGAACCTGGATCTCTATTTCCAATCCGGGGAAGTGCACTACCAATTGTGTTATAACGCCAGTATTTTTCGTGACAAATTTTCGAACCTACATGTTACATTTTTCAAATGAATACACCTGTCGTTCCATTATTTGAAAGCCATCTACATTATTTTTACAGAATCTCAAATACCTTTGAGTGATCTGACAGCAGACGCCAGAATTATCAATTCGTTTTTTTAAATTTTGGACACATTGTTACAACTTTATTATTAGGAGAACACATTCTTATTGTGAAGTTGTAATTATTCAGAACAGATGGTCTGTCATATTTTAAATGCTAAATTAATGTATATATTTATAATTAATATATTAATTTAGTATTTAAACGTGAATTAAATATATTAATTAGAAAGATATACATATAAAATCAATTTTATCGAAAAATATTGTTGTCGCGCCACTGGGATTCGAACCTGGATCTCTTACCAAACCGGGGAAGGTGCATTATCCAACTATGCTACAGCGACAATATTTTCAGCGACAAATTTTCGAACCTACATGTTACCTCTTTGTTAAAGTTGTATCAGTGTGTCCGAAATTTAATAAAAATGAATTGATAATTCTGGCGTCTGCTATCAGATTACTCAAAGGTATTTGAGATTCTGTAAAAATAAGGCAGATGGCTCTTTCAAATAATGGAACGATTAAATGTATTAATATCAATAGGTTCGAAAATTTGTCGCTAAAAATGTCGTCGCTATAGCATAATTGGACAATGCACCTTCCCCGGTTTGGAAAGAGATCCAGTGGCCAGTGAAGACCTGTGGCGCTACAACAATTTTTTTCGATAGAATTGATTTTACATGTATATCATTCTAATTAATATTTAAAATATGACAGAGCGTCTGTTCTGAATAATTACAACTTCACAATAAGAATGTGTTCTTCTTAATAAATAGACATCTTCTGATGGAGCAGATTATCTGTGGAGAATATAACAGCCTTATCGTCGTTCCGGAGTACGCAGATATCCAAGGCTTCTTTAATTGCCCAACATTCTGCTGAGATTGTAAAAGCTTAAAAGGGCGTTAATAAATAAACTATTGTATTTATATTTCGTTTATGGTTCGTGCGTAGAATGCCCCTTACCCTCAGTAAACAATGTACCAAGCTCCTCTCCTGCACAGGATGTAACCGACCTAGTCCACAATATGATGGTAAATGTTCAAGGAATATGTGAAAACTCTGCTGCACTGTTTCGGAAAATGTTATTTTCTCAATATTAGCAAAATCACTTTGTTGTCACATTTTACAATGTATACAGAAATTAAAAAATACAAGTGTAGATAAAAACAAAACTATAAAGTAAGAATTGTAATTATTCAGAACAGACGCTCTGTGATATTTTAAATACTAATTTAATGTATTCATTAGAAAGATTTATTTATATATATATATATATATATATTGACATACATATTTTTGTTTTATTAGAGGTGAATACATAATAAACATAATAAATACATAATTATACTCATAGTTTATTGTGTGGGATGGAGTAGACTTCACCTCTGATATATACAGCCTTGTCCCGGCTACTTTGCTACACTGAAGTCTGTGTTAAAGTAGCCAGTTTTTTTTTTCGTGCTGTTGTGGTGTTATTTATCGACAGGAATAAAATATGTATAAAAAAGTAAAAATATATGGAGTGGGAGTGTTGTAGGACTAGTGAATTATTAGTGAAGGTATTGTATAGATTATATTAGAATGTTGGATAGCCATGCTTCTGATTCATCTCTACCTGATTGGATCATATATTGGGTCCATATTTGTGTAATCTTATTGGAAGTGAACGGTGCTGATGTGTTGTACAGTTTAAGAGCTAAGAACATGTAGAATCTTTGATAAAATGTGGTTGTTGCTCTCGGAACTGGTGTGTAGATGTTTGTTGTTTGTCTTGTGTTGTGTCCACGATTTATTGCTTGAGGAGAGTTGTTGTTAGTATGGAAATATTGAACGAGTCTCAACATAAAGATTAGTCTTATATCTAACACATTGTACTCTTTAAATATAAGATCTGATGGATATCTAAAGGGACGACCAATTATTACCTTCAGAATTGTTTTTTGTGCTTTTTTAGCCGACTCCAATATTGTTTTTGCTGCTACTCCCCAAACTGAAATAGCATAATTAATGAAGGAGTAGCACAGTGCAAAGAACACCGATCTTAAGAGTTTGTAATCAACTATACATCGTATTCCTTTAAAAAAGTAAATTACTTTTCGTAGAGACTTACCCTCAAAGCAAAGCACGGTGTCATCCGCGAAAGTGATTATTTTTTCATTGTTTAGGGTCGTATTACAAAAGTCGTTAATGTATACTAGAAATAATATAGGGCCTAAAATGCTTCCCTGTGGAACACCGTATGTTATCACATTATTTTGGACAATTTGACGTCTATTTGTTAAGTAATCTTTAAACCCCTTATAGGCTATGCCCGCAATACTTCTAGGGTTTTTTATTCACTATGACTGTTTGAAGATTTTGTGTTTGTTTTATATGATTGAATACTATAGCCATATTTGTTTGCATCTGTCGTTTGTTCCAGTAGCGAACCGTATCCCCTACCTAGGGGTAGTGTTTCACATTTAAAGTTCATCCCTGTTGTAGATAGAAACCGCAAAGAGGCGAAGTTCTATTTTCATACAGGGCCACTTTGAAGGGTGGTTTTGAGCTGGTGATGAGGGCGAGTATTGTAATGCAGTATCCATCAATGTATCGATGATCAGCGTGCCAAATATTTCATTACTAAGGAGAACGCATTCTTATTAACAGGTTGAAATTATTCAGAACATAGGTCATGATTGGAAGGAGATCCAGGTTCGAATCCCGCTAGTAACTACAATATTTTTCGATAAAATTGAATTTATATTATCTATTATTATCATTTAATTAGTATTTAAAGCATAAAAATTAAGATTTTCTTCAATGAATAGATTGTGGTTCGAGCAGTGTGGCATGTTGCGTCGTCTTATTGAAGCCGCAGCTCTTCCACATTAATGCCATTCAATTGAAGAACGAAGAAGTGAGTAACCGTGGATCTACAGCGCTCTCCATTCACTGTAACGTTCTGGCCGGCATCATTTTTGAAGAAACAGCAGCTTCTACGACATCTATTATCAATTAGAGTATGCGTGGTGTCAAAAGGGTCCATGGTTATTCGAATTACCTGCTCGGATGGACGATTATGTCGACCGTAAAATGGACGGTAAGTTTCGCGAATTGAACTACGATTTTGCCACCACGAAATGGCAAACTAAACTGAGCACAAATCGCTGGAAAAAGTGTTGCCAATTCGATAAAATAACGTGTCATGTGAATAAAGAATACAATTTCTATTGTGACCTATTTTGTAAGCAATTGAAACGGAATGCAAATTATCGTCGAAGACATTGAACTTTGAGGCGAAAATTGTGATCTCAGAACAGTCAGATGGAGTCACTTTACATCTAGAAAGAGCAATTGTATTAGTGTGTATATCACCATACGTAATGTTTGCATTGTAATGGTGTATTGATGCCACTCAGCGTTTTAATTGGTCAGCGGGCGGCGTGGGGTTAGAATTTTGTAAATTAGCTAATGCTAACTAGTCAACCGAGACAAGACTGACGGTTCACAATTGAGTCCCGGTTCCGACACTGCTGTACGGAAGTGAGGCCTGGAGCGGCAGATCCATCCATAACAGTGTAAAGAATATATATATCTTAGTATAGTAAGATTAAAAAAGGATTTGGTGACTTATTTTTGGATATATGGCATCAGAAATTGTGCACCTGGTAAATCGGACGGTCCTGTCAGAAGCCTCGATAATCGGCGAGCTTGTATGAGAAGATGTATGACAGAAGAGTGTGGCGTTCTATCCTATATGCTTACCCCCCGCGGGGAAGCGGCGTGATGGTAAGTAAGTATATGATGTTACAGTAGTCCACACGCGACACCACAAATGCATTTATAGCAGGTAGGTAGACTTGTATTACTGCATGGCCGCGGAGGTGTTAAATTCGACAATAAATTTAGTGTTGATATTATTACATTTCAAAATGGCCGTTGTGCAATGTTGAAATGTAATGATTAGTGTATGAAGATGAACGAATGTTTACCTACCTTTTAAGTGGTCTGGGGTGTCTCCAGCTCCTCGCATGATATCGGTGAGGTAGTGCTCCAGAGACCTCATGCTGTCCATGGGGCCTCGCTCCTGGAAAACACCAACAACGACAGTCAGCATTATTATTTCCATGTATACAACATTCAAACATTTGACAGATGTGGAGCTGATGGGAGCGATTAGCTTAAAATCACGAACCGCGAGACAATCACTGATGTATTTGAGTCACACTCACCATCGGTGATTGAATAATAGCAACTCAAAAAATTATATTAAAAGTTTTCCTCAAATCCCCAATCACAACGAGTACTGACGAAATTTTTAATAAATTCGATGTCTTTGATATTAGACAAATATACGCTAATACTACTCTCAAATACATATATAAATACAAACAGACACATTTTAAAACAACTCAAAACATAATTTCTACACGGACAAATATTTACAAATAGCCTACAGACCCCGAGAGCGCATACTGCATTCGGTCAAAGGAACTACAAATATTTTGGACCTCAACTGTTTAACAGAATGCTAAGAGACTTAAATCAATTGAATTGTCCCGAGAACGTGAAACTATATATTAAAACTTGGATTCGTAATATGGGTAGAGCCAGTATCGGTGCACTCACGCAAACATATTGACTCATACCTATATTAATTATTGCTATTAGCTAAATTTTTAACTCATTGAGATTTAAACTTTTTCTTCGTCTTTTTATTTTCTTAGCAAAACACTTTTTATGGTTTTACAAAGTGTATTGATGATTTTAATTATTTTTTTAGATTATTACAATAAATTAATTAATTTTATTTACGGAAAAATTTACCGAAAAAGAATTATACCCAAGAGAAAAAATGTTTTTTTTCTCTTGGGTTGCTGGCTATGTACGTCGACTATGTTCTTTCCAATTTTGGGATACCGAGAAAAGTGTTTTTTTTTTTGTTGGGTGAGATTGACAACAGAAAACTGCGTCTCTGCAGGATACGTCTGCTACCGGGCGGTAGCTGTGTATTACTCTCACTCTAGTATTAATTATTGATACAAAAATTAAGTCCATTTTAAAATTGTTCTTCATATACACCTTTTATATTTATATCACAGAATTTCTCTAGTGAGACGGGCGCAGTCCAAACTGATTTTTACATTGTATTATATAGGTACTAATAAAAATAAAAAATATATAAAAATATCTGGGAATATCGTAATTCGTGATTAAACGAAAATATTCATAAACAAATGACATTATAATTCGTGATGAAAGCCATCTAGCAGATTCTGCCAAAACTTTTTTACGGATTTGAACCGAAATTCTGAGAATTTGACACGAAAAATAAGGTCATATTTTTTAAAATTCTCTTTTTCATTCTCTTTGTGATGATATTAGATTCAATATATATTTATTGTCTATACTAAAATATAGTTAATTAAGAAATTAAGTTTGTAATAATATGTAGCGATCGGAATTCGAACCCACCGCCATCTCAGTCGGCATCGACGCTAGCGACAGCGCTGCCGGCTGCTGCTACAAGCCTGGCTCGAGAATTCACCGCCAGACAGTCTTTCCAGTTTCATCGTTTCACAACGGCGGTCTTGCCGGCCCGCGCGCGCCGAACAAGACCGCGAACTCGCTTCATTTCAGTTTATAATACACGCGCACCTTCTACATCCTCATTCATTCCTTTCATTCCATCTGTTTTGTTATATCTATCACAATAAACACCTCAACACGCAAATGGCATTTCTTTCATTTAACCACCGTCTTAACCTCCAAAAATATAAGTAAATGCGCTCAAAATAATATATTTTTTATTTCGTGTATTGTAATATCGTGCGGCGCACGCGTATTAGCAATGAATCTGTGATCACAGTCACAGTTTTCAATCACTGCTATTATCGAATACCAATCAAAATCACGCCAAGAGTAGCATTTGTTATCATCACTAATTGATGGGATGAGTATATTTATATAAATTGATCATTTAAGTCAGCCGAAGACAGGTTGTGAGCAGGCGCGGTCGCTTCATACACACAGATACCAGCAACGGTGGATTCTATTATTCGTTCGGTATTCACAAAGTTTGAAAGTATTCGACATTACCGTTCTGTCTGTCAAGGTCTTCGAATGCTGTATACGCATTCGTTAACAGTATCCAACGTACAAAAAACGACTTTAATGCGCAAAATAGCATACATATTACGAAGCGAATGGATTGTTTTGAGAAATTTGATTGTGTGACGCATTTTTAACAGTTTGATATACTTGAAGCCAAATTATTGAAACTTTAAATATCCTTCGATCACATGTTACATTTGTACATTTGATAGTATGTAAGTATAAACTTATTATATCCAGCATCCCTTCTAGAAAAAGTCACCGACCGCCACTGGTTGTGAACCCTGTAATTACCCTATACTTCCATATATTGGTAAATCATTTTGCATCTGTGTTTAATAACGTCAAACGGGGTTTTTCGCAGCTTTTGATATTACTTTTATTTTATTTATTGTCTAGTAGGTGACCAAATTGCGACATTTAACAATGTCAATATATAGCATAGACGTGCCTCACACAGAGCGTCAACTAGATAATTAAGAAAATTCTAGAATTCATATAATACAACGGGGTTAAAGACGATCATCTTGGAGGAAATATGGAGTAGCCGATTTCGATCGATTTCGATATATTGAAAAAAATTGCTAGTAAGCTATACTTACTTACCATCACGCCGAGGATAGAGCATCACACACAGTTCTCGCCTCGTCCACATTCATACAAGCTCGACGATTATTGAGGCTTCTAACAGGATCATCTGGTTTACTTGGACGTGCCAAGTCTTCCAACATTTGCGTAACACCATTCTCTCCTCATTCATTCGTTCCGTATGACCAAACCATCTAAGTGATTCTTTCTTAATCTTACTCGCTGTAATCAGTTTTACATTATTTCCTTAATTCTTCATTCTGTCATAAATGGATCTGCCATATATATCTAAGTGATCTGATTTCCATTGCTTTCAGCCTACTTTCGTTCCTCTTCCGCCAGCTCCAGGACTCACTCCATTGTGCAGCGCTAGTCTTGCCTCAGTTAACAAGTTCCCGTTAGCTATAATTCCGTTCAAAGTGCCGTTCACTTTATTTCCCGCAGTCACCCTCCTTTCCGTTTCTATCGAACATACTTTCCAAATACACAAACTCATCTACTTGTTCCAAACTTTGAGTAGCTTGTTGGTGTAGTGGTCAAGGCGTTGGCCTTAGTGATCGGTGGTTCGCGCCTCGTTGCAGGACACCAGCAAGTTAGTTCTATTTTCATAGTACAAGCGTTTAGCTTAGTTTGAAAATAGTAAGAATATTGATGTGACATGTATTCCGTGTACGCATCTCTATTTTAAAAAAAAAACATTAATTACCTACTAGTAAAATAATTGAACACTTATAAAGATAATATTTAGCCTACATTATGCATCAAATAATATTACGAATGGGTCTGATTGGATGACGACTTCAGCAGTGTCATTAGTGATAATACGGCAGATAGTACATTGGAAGCCTTTTCGGGGGTCCTTTCGATACCTTTCGATGGTTTTAGCATTTACTAAAGCTAATTTAGGATTTAATTACTTTTTCTTCTTATTATTTTTAGCTGTCAATAGATGGCGACAGCATAATCGGTAATAAATATATGCCGAAATGTTCCATCTTGATTTAACATATATAACTTACAAAAATTTGACAGATGCGGTAGCGTGGGTAAATGGGCGAACGTTACATTGTGTAGAGTGATCACATAAGTCAGCCGATGACAGGTCGTAAGTCCTGTAATGCCCGAGACTTTCATACTTATCGTATAATAATATAATAGTTACGTCTCTGTGAGACATCTTAATCATTATTATTTTTATTTATATAACATTTTTTCGCTTACATTTGCAAAAAAAGGGACTAGCTCTTGTGCTTGGAGAGGGACTTATATTATTAAGGAGAACACATTCTTATTGTGAAGTTGTAATTATTCAGAACAGACGCTCTGTCATATTTTAAATATTAATTATAAATATATACATATAAAATCAATTTTGTCGAAAAATATTGTTTTTTTTTTGCGTTACCGGAATTCGAACCTGGATCTCCATTTCCAATCCGGGGAAGTGCACTATCAATTGTGTTATAGCGCCAGTATTTTTCATGACAAATTTTCGAACTTTTTCAAATTAATACATCTATACTTCCCCGAATTGGAAATAAAGATCCAAAAACAATATTTTTCGACAAAATTGATTTTATATGTATATATTTATAATTAATACAATAATTTAGTATTTAAAATATGACAAAGCGTCTGTTCTGAATAATTACAACTTCACAATAAGAATGTGTTTTCCTTAATAATATATGTTGTATCAACGTGTCCAAAATTTAATAAAAATGAATTGATAATTCTGGCGTCTGCTATCAGATTACTCAAAGGTATTTGAGATTCTGTAAAAATAATGTAGATGGCTTTCAAATAATGGAACGACAGATGTATTAATTTGAAAAAGTTCGAAAATTTGTCATGAAAAGTACTGGCGCTATAACACAATTGGTAGTCTACTTCCCCGGATTGGAAATAGCGATCCAGGTTCGAATCCCGGTGACGCAAAAACAATATTTTTTTGACAAAATTGATTTTATATGTATATATTTATAATTAATACATTAATTTAGTATTACACTATAAATAACTAATAAACTATACATTGGTAATTTATAATAATATTATTTATTATCGAATTGTGTGCTTTTGAGGTGTGCTTGATTTGATTTCTTTTTAAGCTCTTTATATCTTTAATTTGTGTAGGGAGACTATTTAAATTTTTTATCCCTGCGTATATAAAATTTAGCTGATAGTGTTTGGTGTAACATTTAGAAATTTAAAAAAATATTTTTAAACCTTAACAATGTGCTTGTTTCAAATTGTACAATGTTATATATATATTTTTTATTTATTAACTTTGTTTTATTAACCACTGAATAGAGTTTAAATACATCAACCGGTTTCGTTCTTCTTCAGGATGTCAATACTAACTAAAAATATATATTATTGTTTCTTTACCAGAATCTATTTAAAAAAATAATATATTTAGTACCTAACTCAAATCGTAATTTAATACAAATTTACTAGTTACATTTATTTGGTTGTTTATAATATTTAGATTAGTTTTCCACGCTTTATTTATCTCTACGATTCTAAATTATATTTCATTTGTGACCAAAATTGACAATCCCAATTTTTTATCAAAACCGTGACCATTTTGTATCAAATGATTAGCAAATTCTGAAAACCCACTACTGTTCAAACATCTCAAATGCTCCCTTACTCTTAGATTAAAATTTCTTCTCGCTTTACCAATATAAAATGCAGCACTAAGTGTATAGACCCCAGAATTGTTAAATTTATCATCTCTGTCTTTACAATTGATGAGTAAATTTCCTATACTATTATTTGTATAAAACGCCGGTCTAATGTTTCGCGGTAGGTGTTCAGATATTTGATTCGAAAAGTTATTCTGGCAAAGAAACAATAATATATGTTTTTAGTTAGTTATGACATCCTGAAGAAGAACGAAACCGGTAGATGGATTTAAACTCAATTCAGTGGTTAATAAAACTAAGATAATAAATAAAATATATGAATTTCAACCACAAAGTTAATATTGCTAATTTTAAAAGTAATACTATTTTTATTAATGAACTCATTTCTATTTTGGGAATTAAAATTTTTACAATTTTGATCATTTTGATTGTTCTCTGTATTATTATTAGTTAATTGTATTATTGTATGCTCCTCCCCACCCAATTATTCCATACTGGAATGGTTCGCGTCCAGTGTTGGCCCGCAGGCCACAGCTTCGCGTCTCTTTGACGTTGACAATTTGCCAGATACTACTGACCATCTCTTCTTGGCTCGGGCAAAATCATGCACAAAACAATAAAGAGAAAGTTTATCAACGCGGAGCCGACATTCATTGAACCGACAAATACGATTGTGTGCGGGGGACGCTAGCGGTTAATTGCAGTCTTCCTAACGGCGGGTCGCGAGTTCAATTCCGCTCCGAAGCGCGGTTAAAATTGACTATTTAATACGGTTAGCGAACATGACGCGAACTGATGGCCAAAACAGCCCCGTGAAATTAAAAGAGAACGGCATACCGCCTCAGTTTTTTACCGACAGTGAAATAAGTACTGTTAACCTTTCCCATACCGTGACATAAAATACCCGAACGCAGCCACGCTGTCAACTCGTGTTACCGTAAATGTTTTTATTAGCTTAAATGTCTTTCATTAAGTCCTGTACAATGTGTCCTTCCTTCTTATCTCTCATTTAATTAGTGAGAAAGAGAAAATTACATCTGTATGTGAAAATAGTGTGTGATCTCTGTCTTTCATATCACAAATAGTATATTTACCAACGTGTTAATTTTACAACGGATTGAATGGAAAAAATAATTATTTTTGTACGATTCCCTTTTCACAATTGATTTTTCGCTAGTTATTCCTGAGCGCTAATATTTTCTTTAGGATTATCTAAAATATGAATTTTATGTTGTATGTATTTACAGAAATATTACAGGTTTAATTATGATGGTAGACCTGTGTCACTGCATGGTCTGGGAAGGTTTAATGCAGATATTTTTTTTTTTTTTTTTAACAAATTTATACCTTCCAGTGTTCCGTGATGCTGTATATACAAAGTTATTTACAAATAGATGGAAAATTGATGGTAAATTAAGGTGCAGCAGATCAAGGCAGACATTCAAGGATCCAGTCATCAAAAAACGCTGCCAAAAGAGAGACAGTGGACGAGACACACTTGCACGGACAGAATAACGTAGTGGAGAGAGGTAGGCGTGTTGGTGAAGATACTTCCCACCCAAGCAGGACGGCCTAACTACCTATCTAAGAAGCTCCAACGTGTCACTCATACCTGAATAAATTCTTTATATAAAACAAGATTCGTCCCATTAGGTCTGTACTTTTGGAATAATAATGGCAAGGATGGCATTATTTAGCAGCATTTTATGTCTATGAACAGAGATTTATATAGACTACAGTAGACTCCCAGATGCGACTCCAGGGCAGCATATGCGAAAGCTATCACGTATGCAGGATATAATTGTGGCAGGTCGCATGTGTTCAAGGCTGTTGAGAGCCTGGCTTAACACCCAGGTAACTGTGAGGCGCGTTTAGTAAGTAATAAGTAATATTTGAATATGTCCAAGAACACACAATTACAGAATTTTCACCTACAAAGGCACTGTTGTTAAACACAAGAGGGTTGATGTCACCAGAAATAGAGGACGTCCGCGGAAGACTTGGCACGACCAGGTAAACCAGATACTGGAAGATGGTATATCTTTCTAGTTGATTAATTTATGTTCTGAAAATGCAACTTTTCAGTACAATTGTGTTCTTCTTAAAAATTTCCACATATTAACATATATACAACGTTCAAAATTTTGATTGATTTGGAGGTTGATCACTTAAGCTAGCCGAAGATAGGTCGTGCACCCTGTAATTACTCATACTTCCATATATTTCCATTAAATATAATAAAAAATAGCTTCGTCTCTATGAGATATCTATTATTCGTTTAATATCAGTGCCTATGTAGGTGAAAATCCAGTAATTGTGTGTGCGAGAGTAAAGAATGAAGAAATAAGGAAAGGATGCAAAGCTGATGTTAGTATAGGATCAGGAGAGAACGAGGGTTGATGTCACCAGAAATAGAGTACGTCCACGGAAGACTTGGCACGACCAGGTAAACCAGATACTGGAAGATGGTTCTGTCAGAAGCCTCGACAATCGGTGAGCTTGTATGAGAAGATGTATGTATGAAGAGGAGTGTGGCGCTCTATCCTCTCTGCCCACCAGTAAGTAAGTAGAATTTAATAATTTTTTGATTATTTGAAGTTCATTCTGTGGAATGGTGAACGTCACATTGCGTAATCGACAAGTCGTGAGCCCTGTAATTACTCGTACTTCAAGAATTCTTTGAAGGAATTTTCTGCCGATTCTCTGACGTAGATTTTTGTTCAATGCGGCACACAGGAAATGTTGTACATTGGGCATCGTGTTACGAAGATGTTCTCACTTTTTTTGGGCCACCCTGTATATAAATAAAATTCGAATTTTTGTAAGCTTATTTACACCAGGCAGATTAGTATTCACGAATTCTTTGAAGGAATTTTCTGCTAATTCTTTGACGTAGATTTTTGTTTAATGCGGCACACAGGAAATGTTGTACATGGGGCATTGTGTCACGAAGATGTTCTTACTTTTTTTGGGCCACCCTGTATATGAAAATTCATGCGAATTTACTGCACACATATACTAGAATACGTTTTATATGTCAGCATTGATAAATTTTTAATTGCTTATTTAGAATATATGAATATACGACATTGTAGCCAGATAAACGAGGCATTTTTAAATTTTACGTTCTCGCTTATATACATCTGTCTTTAATAGATGGTCCACGTTCCCTGACCACGTCGGAAGGCGGATCCCCTGGCCCCGCGCGATAGCGACGGCGAGTCATCTGATCCGCGGCCGCGGGGGGCGGATTCGCCGATTACCGCCCCCCACGCGACTCGGCCGTACCGTGCCGCCGCTCGCGACTGCGGCACGGTACGGCCGATATGTCGATAATAAATGTATTAGCTTCCATGGGAACAGAATATGTGACAAGAGCGGGTCGTGTCACATAATATAAAAATTGTATCAACGTGTCCTACAATTTAATAAAAATTACCAATCACTTGTCGGACTGCAAGAATCTATTTGAGATTTCGTCAAAATAAAGCAGATGGCTTTCAAATAATGAGCGCTGTAGCGTAATCGGTTAATGCACGTTCCATAGATCCGGGTTCGAATCCCGGTACACATTTAATTAGTGTTTACTTTTTACATTGCAGGTTATTAGATCTAAAATACATTCGTAAATAGTTAGTTTAAATATGGCGGACTCTTCACAGCTGTTACAAAAGTCATCTGACACATTGACGCTTTGACAGTTGCAGTGTACAGATGTAGATCTCGTTGTTTAATATGCATTAGCATATAATACGAAAAAAAATCGATAGATAACGCATAGAATACAGCATATTTGATGATTATTTGTCACGCCTATAGATGAACATCTCCATCTATCATATCATTCTATATATCTCATTTGCACGCAGTCAACTTGAATTCGGATCGGTAGTTTGGAACACACATTACCACCTACAGCGACCGACTTGAAAATGTCCAACATAAATTTTTTAATATATTAAATTCACGCGCTCGCTTAGACATTAAATCTCATTCAGAAAGTGAGTGTTGCCATAAAATACCCCCCCCTCTTAAATAGAAGAAACACTCTTAATTTATCCTACGTCTATAAAATGTTAAATAACTTAGTTGACTCGCCCTATTTATTAGAACAAATAACTGTCCAACGCGACAAACACGATCAAATAATCTTTTTTACTCAAATTTGGGTAGAACTAATTACATAAAAAATTGTTTTATCATCCGCTCTACATCAAAATATAATGCCGTCAATTTTTCTAATAACATGGACATTTTCAACGATAAATTGCTCCCTTTTAAAATTAAACTACGCCAACTTTTCAATAACTATTAACATAAATTGTATATATTGCATCCCATTTCCCTCCCCTCTTTACCCTTTCCTCTTTGTATGTTCAGTTTAAAAATTACTCTTTTATTTTTTTGTTTCAGTTTATTAATATTATTTTTTTAATATATACTATTTTTTAGCTTATTATGTACTACGTATTGAATTTCCGAAGAAACTAAACTAGTGTTATTTATTTCTCCAAAAATAAAAAATATAATAAAATAAAATAAAAAATCTATTGCTTTGATATTAATAAATTTGATGTACCAACAACCCGTGAAGGATTTTTACTACGGGCTAACTACTGGTCACACAACAGGCCCTTAGAGAACGTCAGGGTCAGACCACATCTGCTTAATATTGTTATTTACATTTTTAAATCTTTTTTTTTTTTTATAACTGTTTTTAGTATACGTCGATTAAATGAAATAATCTTTATTTAGATCGTCTACATACTATTTAAATTCTCACCTCGTCAGATTATTGAGACTTCCAATCTTCCTCTATTTCTGATGCCAACAATACTTGCATCATATTCTTTCCTAATTTCTTCATTCGAATAGATTTGTCACATATACGCTTGACTGATCTCATTGCCACAGCATTCAGTCTACTTTCGTTCCTCTTCTGCCAGCACCGCTTGTCTTGCCTCGGTTGACAAATTCCCGTTAGATATAATTCCATTCAAAGCGCCGTTCACTTTGTTCCCTGCAGTCACCCTCCTTTCCGTTTCTATCGAACATACTTCCCTTACTTACTTACTTACTTATCATCACGCTGTTTCCCCTTGGGGGTAGGCAGAGAGGATAGAGCGCCACACTCTTCTGTCCTGACACACAATTCTCGCCTCATCCACATTCGTATATCTTGTCATACAAGCTCGCCGATTGTTGAGGCTTCTAACAGAACCATCCTTCATTATCTGGTTTACCTGGTCGTGCCAAGTCTTCCGCGGACGTCCTCTATTTCTGGTTCCATCGACACTTGCGTCATATATCTTTCTTACCATTCTCTCTTCATTCATCCTTTCCGTATGACCAAACCACCTGAGTGATCCTTTCTTAATCTTACTCACTATACTAACATCAGCTTTACATTCTTTCCTTATTTCTTCATTCTTTACTCTGTCGTAAATAGATTTGCTACAAATACGTCTAAGTGATCTCATTTCCACTGCATTCAGTCTACTTTCGTTCCTTTTCTGCCAGCTCCAGGCATCATGTTGGTACTAGGATTCCATTGTGCACCGCTAGTCTTGCCTCGGTTTTGACAAATTCCCGTTATATATAATTCCATTCAAAGCGCCGTTCACTTTATTCCCTGCAGTCACCCTCCTTTCGATATCATTCTCAGCCTTTCCGTTTCTATCAAACATACTTCCCAAATACACAAACTCATCTACTTGTTCCAAACATTCATTACCTACAAGTATTTTGCACGGTGTCTTGCTTTCCTCCTTCTCGAATAATCTATATTAATTTAATTATCACCTGACAGTGGCATTCCAATCTTTTCACATATCTGACAGATCACGCTTTAAAGAGACACAAGAGCAGTTTACTGAAGCTACACACCTTAAAGTACTTGTCAGCATGTCAAGCTGGTATGTCAGAGTCGGCGGACTGATCATTCTTGAACATTACGTTCTACGAAGGTCGGCTCACATGACAGCTTATCGAAGGGGTGCACTATCCGTTCCCAAGGGGGGAAGACGCACACACAAAGTTGGACTGACGCTAATATATCGGCAACATAACACCATAAAAAGTGGACGGATGATAACTTACCTTCAATTAATACTTTCTACGATTTGCTATTCAACAGAAACAAAACACCCAAATTCATATTAAAATTCACACCGAGGCCTGTACTCGAGGAAACTCTTCTGACCAATGTTCATCAACTGAAGAGAAAGACTGTATCGAGTACCTCGGAACCATAATAGATAACAATCTCAAACGGAAAGAACATATTACTAATCTCACAAACTAAATAAGGAAAACTGCCTACATATTTTTTAGACTCAGAAACATCTTATCACTTGCATATCTGAAAATAATATATCACGCGTTTGTACAGTCACGTGTTGCAATACGGTATTATTGGATGGGGAGGTGCACGTAAAACTTCAATGTCACAATTAGAAATCACTCAAAATTATTCTAAAAAAAAAGACTATCCAAGTATACAACTGTTCACAGATTTTAAAGTACCAAAGACACATACAAAAATCATTTAAATTTTAGAAGCGAATTCCGATCTGCAAGATATAGAGATCTAATTGATATCCCAAAACTAAAATATACCGCGATATATTTATCAAGGCATCAAATGTGTTAACAATCTCCCATCACAATTAGAAAAACTACGGACTATCGTAAATTTGTAACTGAAGTAAAAAAATATGTACACAGACTAACTGAAACATTAATCAACTCGAATATACTCCTTCTCTATACACGAGTCTCACTCTCATAGATAAGAAACAAATTCAAATTGTATTATATTTTTAATATTATTAAAAAAAGAAAAATGATCAAAGCTACTCATTCTATCTAATTCTTTTTATCCTCACATCCTACCTCACATTCTCTGCTTGTTTCTTTTCTTGTACTTTTTACATATCTTGTCTTCTTTTGATTTTTCTGTTTTTCACCAACTCATATTCTAGCTCACTGTACCTTATGGCTACCTACCTCAGAACAGATACTTTATATGTACCTAGCGAGGTAGGAAGCGGCCAAAACTGAATGAAATGCATTACGATATTCGTATTGATGCAAGTTATAAAAAGAAATAGCACTGAAATGACGTGGATGTCCACGCGTGTGTGACGAGACGGCCACACTAATGTGTCTAAACGTTGCGTGCGGTGAGTCAACAGATGAAGGAAACCATCGTGCGCGCGCAACATCGCAACACTTTCGAAAGGTCAATCATTTAGGGAACTCGGTATTTGAAAACTTTTTAATGAAACTAGTTGACCCTTTTGGCGTCGACACATTAAATTATTTCGACCCAGTTCGTGTTCCGAATTGCAACATCGAGGGAGACCAGCTCGATGGTGCCATCCGCCCTGCGACAACTAGACAGTCAATTATATTAATAAAATTGTATCATTTATACAGATAGGCCAGACCTTGAAGCGCACTACGGTGGGGTAAAAAAATTTATCGAATAATATGTTAAATATATTAATTAGAAAGATATACATATAAAATCAATTTTATAGAAAAATATTGTGAGTTGCGCAACCTGGATCTCTTTCCTAACCGGGGAAGGTGCATTATCCAACTATGCTACAATATTTTTAGCGTCAAATTTTCAAACCTTTTTGATATTAATACATTTAATCGTTCCATTATTTGAAAGAGCCATCTACCTTATTACCCGGTTAGGAAAGGAATCCAGGTTCGAATCCTGGTGGCGCAACAACAATATTTTTCGATAGAATTGATTTTGTATGTATATCTATCTAATTAATATATTTAAAATATGACAGAGCTAAGTTCTGAATAATTACAACTTCACAATTAGAATGTGTTCTCCTAAAAATATTCATCTTCTTAACTAATTAACTTCTATCCCGACACACAGTTCTCGCTTCTTACGCATGCATACATCTTTTCGGAGAAGCTCGCCGATTATTGAAGCTTCTAAACACTTGCGTCATATATCTTCCTCACTACTCTCTACAAATTCATCTGTTATATATAACCAAACCACCTTAATGATCCTTTCTTAATCTTACTCACTATACTAAGATCAGCTTGATTATCTGAAAATGTTAAAATTTTCAGTGAGACGCACGATGACCGACCTTATATTTCTATACAGGTTCGTCAATGGTGTGACAGACTGCCCCCAGATTGTCGGTCTGCTTGACTTGACATTCGCGCACCGTTGAAGTCATCGCGACACAATTCATTGTTTTATCACAGTGGCAATGTCAGAACTCATGCACTAGCTTACTCCGCAGATCGGAATGAATACAGTAGGTAGCCGACATTTTTTTCTTTGTGTATTGCACTTCTAATGTAATTTTCTGTTATTTTACAAATTAAGCTAATGCCTGAATAAATGTATCTCTTTTCCACTGCATTCAGTCTACTTTTACTTACTCACCATCGCGCCGTTTACCCGCGGGGGTAGGCAGAGAGGATAGAGCGCCATACCCTTCTGTCCTGACACACGATTCTCGCCTCGTCCACATTCATACGTCTTCTCATACGAGCTCGCCGATTATTGCAGCTTCTGACAGGACCGTCTGATTTACCTGGTCGTGCCATGTCTTTCTCTATTTCTGGTGACATTAACACTTTGCGCCGTATATCCGTTTCATATGACCAAACCATCTGAGTGATCCTTTCTTAATCTTACTCACTGTACATACTAACATCAGCTTTACATTCTTTCCTTATTTCTTCATTTTTTACTCTGTCATAAATAGATTTGCCACAAATACGCCTGAGTGATCTTATTTCCACTGCATTCAGTCTGCTTTCGTTCCTCTTCTACCAACTCCAGGTTTATTTCCATACATCAGTGTCGGCATTGTGTACCGCTTATCTTGCGTCGGTTGACAAGTTCCTATCAGCTATAATTCTTTTCAAAGCGCCCTTCACTTTATTCCCTGCAGTCACCCTCCTTTCCGTTTCTATCGAACATACTTCCCAAATACACAAACTCATCTCCTTGTTCCAAACATTCATCACCTACAAGTATTTAGCTTTCCTCCTTCTCTAATACCATCACTTATCATGAAGTCGCTTTCCTTGTATACATCGTACACTGCACTCCCCTGACTGTGTAGTTCATGTTCATTATTCGCCATTAGTACTGCATGCTCGGCGTATAATAAACAGCATACAATCAAATCGCCCATTTTGGCTCCCACATTCATACATTCTTCTTCTTATTGTGTCCTATCCGTTTAACGGGCGTTGGCTATCATCCCTTTGCTTAATGGCCGGAAAATCTCTACATTAGATTGGTCAAACCATTGCCACAGACTCTTTCCCTTTTTCTTTTAACTCAAACTAATTAACATGTTTTTAGCTACTTTTAAATATGTCCAAGAACACATAATTACTGAATATTCACATACAAACACATGCACTGTTATTAAATAATAACAGATATCTCTTAGAGACGAAGCTATTTTTTTATTATATTTCATATGGAAATAGGGGTAATTACAGAGCTTACGACCTGTCTACGGCTGCTGGCTTAAGCGATCACTTTATACAAATATAACGTACACTATTCTCACCCACTAATCAATCTCCATATCTATCAAATTATTGGAAATTGTATATATGTTACTATGTGGAAACACTTCGAGTACAAATACACTGTCGCCATCTATGGACTAAATTTGATATTCATTTCCCTAAAACAGCACAGATGTCGCAATGAGAAACTAATTATTTTTTTGAAATTATTTAAAGCAACATTCTTGTTCTTAACACATTATATGTCAAAATCAATTTTTCCATTTTGATTTTTTGACCGGTATAGCAACACGGTCGATGCCGTTTAATTGGGCCGCCGGTTTATCGGGACACCCGGTTATTTGAGCCAAATTCCAAGGAGCAGATACGAACTGAAGTAACTAATAGTAATTAACTTCGGTCGTCTGGGACACTATTTCGTTTAATTGGGCCAGTGAATTAAAATTTTTAATACAAATGTTAATAAATACTTTTAAAATTAGCAATATTAAGATGTATTTAAACTCGATTCAGTGGTTAATAAAACAAAGATAAAAAATATGTTAATAAATACCCAACGTCCACTCTGAATGGCCGCGCTGATTTTGTACAATTCTAGTTCTACAAAAACACAAGACAGGCTAAAATATATTTTTCATGACATTTTTATTTACTTACTGTAATAGACTGTATTTGAATATATCCAAGAGTACACAATTACTAGATTTCCACGTACAAAGGCATCGTTATTAAACAAATAACAGATATCTCATTGAGACAAAGCTATTCTTTATTATGTGTAATGAAGATATGTTTAAAGGAATTCTTTTAAAAAATTGGAAGAAGTCAGCTGAAGGAGGATCCACCCATTCCCGGAACCGTTTAATAAGTATATAACTTCCTAATCGAAAAGAAGTTAGCGTGCAAAAATTTTAAAATTTAAAACCTTCTTTGCCCTTCAAAAAACTATTTTATAGTCACAATTTTATTGGTACATGATACAGAGTAACACATCCTCTGCGGTGGTGGGTCAGATTTGACCCGGGTGTTTGTAAAAATATGAATTACGCTACAAATATACGTTTAATGCTGTTTTCCTTCTAGCTAATCTTTTATTAAATATTTTCAAATAATTTGGGATACAAATGAATGTAATCGGACGAGATTTTAATGAGTTATGACCTAAAACACATATAAACTCATGTATTTGTTTTGACTTATTTTCGTCTGGCGGCCCCTAGACAATGCCAGTAATATAATTATTTGAGTAGCGTTGCGCCTACCTGTATGTTTTATGACACTACCTGTTCGGGTTCCGACGAGAAGATCACATGCTCGGTGGATGTTTGTGTTTTGGCTGTGTAGGGCGTCTGTTGATGCGTGAAAATATGTACATTATTTGTAATATTTTTTATTTTTTTTACCAGAAACATTATGGCACACGATGCCATTTCATTAAGTCATATTTAAAGTGAAATATCTATAAAAAATCTCCCACAAAACGGTCGAAAAACCGAAAAATTAAGGTGGGTCTAAAGTAATCCACCACCGCCGGGACGTGTTTTGTTTTAACCCACTAACTGAAACATTAATTAACTCGAATATACTCCTTCTCTATACACGAGTCTTACTCTCATAGAGAAGAAACAAATGTTAAAAAATATATATATATAAAATTGTATTATATTTTTAATATTAATAAAAAAAGGAAAATGATCAAAGCTACTTATTCTATCTAATTCTTTTTCCCCTAACATTCTACCTCGTACTCCCTGCTGGTTTATTTTCGTTTACATATCTTTAGTCTGTATCAAAAAATCTACTTTATTAAATTTTCTTGTTATCTCTGCTTGTCTCCTTTTGATTTTTCTGTTAATTTGTTACCTTACTTCCAACTTACATTCTAGGTTATGGAACCTCATAGCTACCCAGTAGTGATGAGATCAAAATCACGAACTGTGACACAATCACTGATATTTTTGAGTCACACTCACTATCAGCGATTGAATATTTGGTAATATCGTGATTCGCGATTCATTTATTTTTTTGATCCAAATCGATTATCACTCCAATCGGCGCCATCTATCGGAATCTGTTGTTGATAACTCACTGAAAACTTAATTTTATTTTGTTTGTATTTCCATTTTCTACCCCTAAATTTTTTTACAAGATAATTATTAAAATAATAACTAAGTTAAAGCCTTCTTTATGGAGCAACACTTTCTCTTGTTATCTGAGTCATGACGTCATTATTTGACAAAGCAATTAAGGGTTTTTTTTTAATTTTTATATAATCGCAATAATACGATTATATAAAAATTAAAAAATATAATATATAATGTATAAACATTATCGTTGATATTTGATATATCAGTGATACCATACGTGATCGAAATCAGTTTTGTAAATCGTGATCACACTCACGACTCGCGCTTTGCGGCCTCACTGATATATCGATATCATATCAGTAAGCTCTTGCGCGCGTCTTGTGCGCAATAGTGCGGTCACCGAACACGCCACAGCATCCAAAAACGCCTTATTCTCAGCAGCACCGTTCAGACCACGTCAGGTTTTGCAGCACCGTGTCGCCGGGCTGCTCAGAATGCTCCAGAACTTTCTTATTTGACCCTTCTGGATTTGTTTGGTTTCTCAGATTAGATTTGCCGAAGGCTTCCGAGCCGCTTCGGCTGCTTCAATTCGCACGTAATCCCATTACCGACATCTATATACAATTTATTTTAGCTTCTATCCGAGCTTAGATCCAAAGCAGTCGGATTAAATTATTGTCAAAATCGTTTTGGTCAAAGAAAATTATATTATTTTTATTTGTTAACTTAGTTTTATTAACCACTGAATAGAGTTTAAATCCATCAACCGGTTTCCTTCTTCTTCAGGATGTCAATACTAACTAAAAACATTATTATTGTTAAATTATCAGAAATTATAAGTTGGTTTTTTCTCTTTTTTTTTTTTTTTTACACGGAATACCTGTCACATCAATATTCTTACTATTTTCAAACTGAGCTAAACGCTTGTGCTAAGAAGATAGGACTAACTTGCTGGAGTCCTGGAACGAGGCGCGAACCACCGACCAATGGATCACTAGGCCAGCGTCTTGACCACTACACCAAGAAGCTAATCATATGTTGTTTATAATATTTAGATTAGTTTTCCACGCTTTATTTATCTCTACGATTCCAAATTATTTCATTTGTGACCAAAATTGACAATCCCAATTTTTTATCAAAACCGTGACCGTTTTCTATCAAATGATTAGAAAATTGTGAAAACCCACTATTGTTCGAACATCTCAAATGCTCCCTTACTCTTATATTAAAATTTCTACCCGCTTTGCCAATATAAAATGCAGCACTAAGTGTATAGACACCAGAATTGTTAAATTTATCATCTCTGTCTTTACAATTGATGAGTAAATTTCCTATACTATTATTTGTATAAAATGCCGGTCTAATGTTTCGCGGTAGGTGTTCAGATATTTGATTCGAAAAGTTATTTATTTAAAAGTAGATTCTGGCAAAGAAACAATAATATATGTTTTTAGTTAGTATTGACATCCTAAAGAAGAAAATGGTATTTTTCGAAACTGGTAGATGTATTAGTTACTCAATAAGTTAACAAATAAAAATAATGAATTTTAACCACAAAGTTAATATTGATAATTACAAAAGTAAAAATATAATCTACTCACAGACTCTAGGGAGTGCAGTGTACGATGTATGCAAGGAAAGCGACCTCATGATGAGTGATGGTATTCGAGAAGGAGGAAAACTGAATATTTGGAGGTGATGAATGTTTGAAACAAGTAGACGAGTTTGTGTATTTGGGAAGTATGTTTGATAGAAACGGAAAGGAGGGTGACTGCAGGGAATAAAGTGAACGGCGCTTTGAACGGAATTATATCCAACGGGAATTTGTCAACCGAGGCAAGACTAGCGGTGCACTATTGAGTATTGAGTCCTGGTAGCTGGCAGAAGACGAACGAAAGTAGACTAAATGTAGTGGAAATAAGATCACTTAGGCGTATTTGTGGCAAATCTATTTATGACAGAGTAAAGAATGAAGAAATAAGGAAAGAATGTAAAGCTGATGTTAGTGTAGTGAGTAAGATTAAGAAAGGATCACCCAGGTGGTTTGGTCATATGGAACGGATGAATGAGGAGAGAATATAATAATAATAATAATAATGATGGATAATTTGTATAGCGCCATTTTCGTAAAAACTTTCACCTCAAGGGCGCTTTACACATCAACTGTTTATAGTTTTACAATTTTTTTTTTTTTTTAATTAATAATCGTTATTTTTACTTATGGAAATGATTTTTTGAAAAGGTGCGTTTTTAGTTTTTTCTTAAATAAAGTCTCTGATGCACTGTTCCTTATAATGGAAGGCAAAAAGTTGACTAAATTTAGACTTCTGGCAACGGTTGGTCGGTTCTACAACCCTTCCTGCAGCTAAAGTAGAGGCTGACCTGAGAGTTTGACGTCTACCATTCAAATTGTCTGGGATACAAAGTTCAGATTTAGCTTTCGCAGACATTGATTCCTGTATTAAGTTTTGCCTTCTAGGTGTTGCTGTCCATAGTAATTCTGTTTTGGATGGATTCAATGTAAGTCTATTCTGCGCCATCCACTCGCCTATTTTATCTACGCATCTTGCAATTTTTCATTTCAATACATCTGTCTCACCCGGCTTGCAGTGGGGCCATAATCCTGACGATCTTATTATGTATTCTATGTCTTTCGTATATAAAATATACAATAGTGGTCCGAGAACAGATCCCTGAGGTACCCCGATGTTAGAAGTAGATGTAGGGGAGGTTGAATGTTGAAATCGTACCGATTGCGATCTATTACAAAGATACGATTTAAGCCAACCACGTGCATTTCCGTCTACCCCATAGGTTTTTTACAGTCTCTCGAGCAACATTTGATGATCGACTGTATCAAATGCTGCACTCATATCTAGAAAAGCAAGCAGGACCAGATGGTCCGAGTCAGTAAGTGTTATGATGTCAGACAGGACTCGAACCACCCCTGTTTCTGTAGAATGATGACGTCTGTATGCAGATTTCATTTTGGGAAATAAAGCTTTTTCTGTTAAACATATATTAAGACGACATGATACAATTTTTTCCATTATTTTTGCGAGAAGCGGCAGATTAGAGACCGGGCAATAATTCATGAGGTCTTCGGGGTCGAGGAATTGTAAGAAAGATGTACGACGCGAGTGTTGATGGAACCAGAAATAGAGGACGTCCGCGGAAGACTTGGCACGACCAGGTAAACCAGATAATGGAGGATGGTTCTGTTAGAAGCCTCAACAATCGGCGAGCTCGTATGAGACGATGCACGAATGTGGACGGGGCGAGAAATGTGTGTCAGGACAGAAGAGTGTGGCGCTCTATCCTCTCTGCCTATCCTGATGGTAAGTAAGTAAGTAATTCTTCAATATTAGCGAAATTAATTTGTGGCCTTATTTTATATAAATAATATAACAAAATACTTTGTTTAAACCACTATATATTATATTGATATTTCTACATGTGAATAAGTAAGAACTGATATGAAAACAAATATAAAAGGTGACTATTTAGCTTGCTATTAATACTTTTTCTTATTTCTAAAATTTCAAATATATCTAACCGTAAAACCCTAGTAATTGTGCGTATAATTTCTAAACCCTTGTTAATATCAAAATAATGGTTTGTTTCCAAAATGTGATTGGAAAATTCAGAATAGTTAGGCATCTCACTTTCTTTTACACTTTTTTAATTTGTTTTCATATAAATTCTTACATATTCACCACTTAATAGTTTTGTTTTTATCTACGTTTGCATTTTTAATTTCAGTGTACATTGTTTCCTGAAGAAGACACCATAGGTGTCGAAACATGTTGAATAATCAATAGATAGTGATTTAAATAAAGTATATACTTTAATATTATTTATTTAGTTACTCTTTTGATAGAATCCTATACCGCCTGCGTCAATTGGCTTTGATGATGACCTACCAGACGCGTCCTTCGTCGGGGCTGGATGCTGTGACGAGAATAAAACGTTGTTTGTTCAATGCGACAGTTTTGCAGTATAATTGTCTTAGATCTATATTCGGAGAGTGACGCGGAGCGAAAGGAGACCGATCCTTCTTAAGCCGGCCATACACGACAGGTACGCCTGTGTAGGCTGTGTGTGTTTCGATCAGAAGCCAAATTGTTGAGAAGATAGAATGTTATTTACATCTAGAAATTTGAGGAATCTCTGTTTAACAATTTTTTATAGTATTTTTGAAAAAAAATAAATATATATATTTACTTTCTTTTATATATTTAATCAGTTTCATTTTAAATCTATTCAATTTCTCTTCCTTTCTCATATTTTCTGGCATTTCATTAAACAATTCATCGCACTGTACATGATCGATTTCTAAGATTTGTCCTTCTTCCTGAATGTCAGTCTCAGTCTATCCCTTCATCTTGTACAGTGTACGTCCTCATGTCGATTTGCATTAATTCTGCTGATATTTTGATGGTAGAGAAGTCCTGCCTGATGCATGAAATCTTGATAGTGAACTGCTGTTAGTCGCGCATGTGGCGACATAGCGATTCGCATGAGTGTCTTACGTCTCAATTAAGGAAGTGACAGTTGATAGTTGTTTTAGATACGTTATTTTATCCATTCTTAAATAATTAAATAAATCTCGAGACTCTAGTCTTCACACCATTTTTTTATTTCTTTGTATCGTAAGAAGACCATCGTCGTAGTTATGCTGTGCCAATGCCACAATCATGGTCAAAGTTGACCTTCGGTAAACGTGTCGTGTCTGCCTGAACAGGTATATCTGTCAGGTAGTGATGATAAAAAATGCCACTCTTGACTCGCAGGTGCGACTGCGATTGGTATTCGGTAATATCAGTGATTGAAAACTGTGACTGTAATCACAGTTTCATTATTAATGGTCCGTGTGCGATATCACAACTCAGGCTCACAATAAAGGTCAAATACCTTGGCCATATATTCAATGAAGATGGACAAGACGATGGTGATATAGAACGGCAGAGGAGACGGTTGAGCGTTCTACCGATGCAGTAAGGAGGTGAAGAGCATCCTTCTTCACCAGCATGTATACCTGCGAGCTCTGGTCGAAATATAACCGTCTTTGAATTCAGTACAACAACTCATACAGAATACTGTTCAGATTGGCGCGTTATTGCAGCGCATCTACAATGTTTACCGTGTACATGGATTCGTTCCGCTTCCGAGACATCGAGTCGCGGGCGTAAAGCTGCGGCTGGAGCTCAGCACTCAGCACCGACTCTCCGGTGCGAGCGGCGCTCTCATGGAAAGCTGGTTCCCTGACCAGAGAATGGCAGCGCCTACAGAACAGCTACATACACAACAGTGGCCGTGACTGAAGTAGTTATATATGTGATATTTATATTTTCTATATATATATGTGAACTTTTAAGTTTTTATCTATTAATATTTTCCTTGGATTTTCTATTTCTTTTTCATAGCATTATATTATAAGACCAGTGGTCACTTGTGGTTGTAAATCTTGGTGCCGCACCCAAATCGAAGTGAACAAATTATCAATTTTTTATTGTACAATATTAAGAAAAATTTATAGACCTAAATTAAAAAAAATCCAAAAATTTAATTGAACAAGAAACAATTGTAAGATTCTTGCAGATTCCAAAGTTTGAACGTATTGAAAATATGCCAATGATAACAGGACACCGATGATGGTGACCAAGTTTACTGTTTTCGAACTAAGTTACTCACTCACCATCACGCCGTTTATCCGCGGGGGTAGGCAGAGAGGATAGAGCGTCACACTCTTCTGTTTCGACATACAATTCTCTCGCCTCGTCCACATTCATACGTCTTCTCATACAAGCTCGCCGATTATTGCAGCTTCTGACAGGACCGTCTGATTTACATGGTCGTGCCATGTCTTCCTCTATTTCTGGTGTCATTAACACTTTGCGCCGTATATCCGTTTCATATGACCAAACCATCTGAGTGATCCTTTCTTAATCTTACTCACTGTACATACTAACATCAGCTTTACATTCTTTCCTTATTTCTTCATTCTTTACTCTGTCATAAATAGATTTGCCACAAATACGCCTGAGTGATCTCATTTCCACTGCATTCAGTCTACTTTTGTTCCTCTTCTCCCAGCTACCAGGACTCACATTAGTGCCAGGATTCCATTGTGCACCGCTAGTCTTGCCTCAGTTGACAAATTCCCATTAGCCATAATTCCATTCAAAGCTCCGTTCAATTTATTCCCTGCAGTCACCCTCCTTTCCGTTTCTATCAAACATACTTCCCAAATGCACAAACTCATCTATTTGTTCCTAACATTCATCGCCTCCAAGTATTTAGTTTTCCTCCTTCTCTAATACCATCACTTATCATGAGGTCGCTTTCCTTGCACGCATCGTACACTGCACTCCCCTGACGCTGTAGTTCTTGTTCATTATTCGCCATTAGTACTGCATGCTCGGCGTACAATAATATCTTAATCGTCTGCAAATCAGCCGAGTCCATTTTTCCAAAATGTTCAGAAGCAACAGTAAAACTAGTTTAATTTTTTAATAAAATGGATTAAGAATATCCCAAAACACTCTTCGGTAGATCGTCTATGCAGAAATAGCGTGGTTGAGAAATTTTATCGATATTTTGATTTATCTCCTACTTATAGGGAATATTTGGAGTTAGCTGAATTTCATTACCAAAATTGTAAAATATTACTTGGAGTTAGATGATTTTCTTTAATAATGTAGTGCAGCCATTACGACGTCCTCTATTTCTGTCATTTAAGGTTTTTTTCAAGAGTCAATCTAAGGGTTTTCAGCACGTAGAGAATTTTTGTCTTTTAGTGTAATAATGGAATCTAAAACGATTTTTTGTCCACGGGTGGAGTTAGCTGCTTTGCAGATAAAAAAATGTGAAAGTTCTACTCGTTTAATTTACTCGAGGCGCGTTTCGCCTTGCAAGGGAATTATCAATCAAACAATTTAACTGAACGTCAATTGTTCGATTGATAAGAGATGGACTGACTGTGCGGAGGAAGACCGGAGCAGGATGTGATGGTCTGGGAACTGGACAAGAACGGCCAGGGATAGAAGTCGGTGCAGAGCACTTGTGGAGGAGGCTAAATCCTATCCTGGTACGTAGTGCCGCGAAAATAAAATGAAAGATGATTATTAAGAAGAACACATTCTTATTGTGAAATTGTAATTATTCAGAACAGACGCTCTGTCATATTTTAAATACTAAATTAATGTATTAGTTATAAATATATACATATAAAATAACCGTTTTTGCATCACCAGGATTCGAACCTGGATCTCTATTTCCAATCCAGGGAAGTACACTACCAATTGTGTTATAACGCCAGTATTTTTCATGACATTCCATGAGATTCTGTAAAAATAATGTAGATGGCTCTTTTAAATAATGGAACGACAGATGTATTAATTTGAAAAATGTAACATATAGGTTCGAAAATTTGTCATGAAAAGTACTGGCGTTATAACACAATCGGTAGTGTACTTCCCCGGATTAGAAATAGAGATCCAGGTTCGAATTCCGGTGACGCAGAAACAATATTTTTCGACAAAATTGATTTTATATGCGTATATTTATAATTAATACATTAATTTTAGTACTAATGAATAATTGTCACATTTCGTGCATCTATATTATATAGAAAATAATATATCAGGATATACACACAGAAATGAGACAGATGACAGCGTGACTCAAACATACCTGTATTGTCTTATCTCCCGCTCGAGAAGTGTACCCCAAATTGCCCCTATTATACTTTGTGTAATACCGTCACCCATTTGTGCTAGGGGCAATAAATGATAAAGTTGTATCAGTGTGTCCAAAATTTAATAAAAAACGAATTGATAATTCTGGCGTCTGCTGTCAGATTACTCAAAGGTATTTGAGATTCCGTAAAAATAAGGCAGACGGCTCTTTCAAACAATGAAACGATTAAATGTATTCATATCAAAAAGGTTCGAAAACTTGTCGCTTTCGCATGGTTGGATAATGCACATTCAGGTTCGAATCCCCGGTAGCGACAATAATATTTTTCGATAACGTTGATTTTATATGTATATCTTTCTAGTTAATATTATAAATGTACGTATTGAGAATTGATTTTTATGTTTATATATGCGTAAAAATATGTCATTAAGGAGAACACATTCTTATTGTGAAATTGTAATTATTCAGAACAGACGCTCTGTGATATCTTAAATGTATTAATTATAAATATATACATATAAATACATTAGATGGGTTTAAAAAAAATGGAACGACAGATGTATCAATTTGTTGCCGTAGCACAATCAGTTAATGCAATTTCTCCGGATAGGAAGAGATCCAAAATTCGAATACCGCTAGCATTAACAATATTTTTCGATAAAGTTGATTTTATATGTATATCTTTCTAATTAATACATTTAATTTGTATTTAAAAAAATGAATATTTTTTTATTGCATTCTATCAACCTTCTCCCTGGGCAGTATGTCTAATGTCGTTACTTTATTGAGCTTGACATCTTTTCTTTCTCTTTATTAGTGAAACATCACAAACTAAACACCAACATTAGAAACTTTTGAAAACACTAACGTTAAGAAAATTGAAAATTCATAATTATTACCTATGTACCTACGTACAATTTAAATTACCTTACAGCTGCTCGCAATGAGATAGTGGAGTCATTTTTTTTATAATATATATATATATATATATATATATATATATATATATAATTTAGAAATCTATTAAGATTTTAATTCACTTTTATCTTGGTTCTCGCATTGGACGATCGAGTTTGCTCGTCGGTTCAGATCAGGTTTCAGGATAAAATGCACTTGAGAACGAGTAATGACATTTATCTGTAAAGTCGGGAGTTTACACATCTTGAGATTAAATAAAAATGCTAACTAAATAACTAAATACTTAGTAAATCGTATTATGATCTATAGAATCAATGATCTACACTATAAAAACAAATATTAGCTTAATAAGCAATTTAATTTACTAATGTAGTACATTGATACACTTTTAATAATGAATTCGTTGATAGTTGGGGAAGTGCTTCAGGTGTACATATATATATATATTGTAACATTTGAAATCACGCGCGCAGACCTAAGGCGACATCTACCGAAGTGAGCAGGTGCGGCCGGTAGAGAGAGGTCGGAGGAAGGAGGAGGACTTCGTAACGAGCGCCCGGGGAGAGAGGTGTGTCGAGGCGGACGCCATGCGGCGCTTCGCCGAGATCTGAGTATTGGTGTAAAGATCGAGAAATGGCGAGAATTAAGACTGAATTTTATAATCACGGAAGAACAAGAGATATTTGGGCCTTGTTCTGCCCGTGAATGTCAATAAAAGAAGGACTCTCCACGGGAACGAGCGGGACGCTGCGAGCGAATACGGAAGCGGGACGAGCACCGTCCACGCTTTGACGTCAAGATTGGTCCACTGGAAACCTCCAGAAGACGAGATGATGCTTTGGTCCGGCCACGAAAAGATCGGAATCCCTCTGCGTGTAACAAAGACAATTTTTCCCCGTTCTGTGAATAAAGTGTAAATAATGTGACTAGAGTGTTATTATTGTCTGAGACCTCCCCCACACATCTGAGATAGGCATTCCGACACCAACCCTTAGGTACCCACAGACTGAGTCCAGCTGGTGGCGTTGTGCACCGAATTCCATCAGCGGATGAAGGCGCCACGGCGTGACAATATATATATATATATATATATATATATATACATAAGCATTGCTAGGAAGGCTTTAAGCCGCGCGTGACTTTACCTGTCCTTCAGAGTCACTATTTAGGGAATTTCAGGTTTTTCGATATGTGTTGATTATACTAAATAGGTTTCATAGAAAAATAAGCGCCCCATCTGTGAGGACTGAAAGATATTATCCCACGAGAGCAAACAACCCTAAAATAGTTCCTAGTTTTGGGCAAAGATTATTTACCTTTCAAGCTCCCAGAATATATAAACAAATTGGAAATAATATTAGTGAGGCTTTAAAAAGGGATGTTTCAAATTGGTTGTTGAAATTGGGAAGATGACATACTGACAGTAAACTGTTTTGTATAATGAGATATCTTATACAGGATGGCTCAAAAAAAGTGACAACACCTCGTAACAAAATATAATTAGGAGAACACATTCTTATTGTGAAGTTGTAATTATTCAGAACAGACGCTCTGTGATATTTTAAATATATTAATTAGAAAGATATACATATAAAATCAATTACATAGAAATATATTGTTGTTGCGCCATAGGGATTCGAACCTGGATCTCATTCCAAACCGGGGAAAGGTGCATTATCCAACTATGCTGCAGCGACAATATTTTTAGCGACAAATTTTCGAACCTATACATGTTTACCTTTTTGATATTAATAATAAATACAGTTGTATCGACGTGTCCAAAATTTAATAAAAAATGAATTGATAATTCTGGCGTCTGCTGTCAGATTACTCAAAGGTATTTGAGATTCCGTTAAAATAAGGTAGATGGCTCTTTCAAATAATGGAACGATAAAATGTATTCATATCAAAAAGGTGACGTATAGGTTTCGAACGAAGACTACTTTTAAGTCTGTAGGAAGGGATGTTTAAAATAGGAAGAGCAGATACTGAGTGTGAACTATTGTATATTGTGCAATAATTCTTATAACTGCATCTTGCATATTTTCCTTTGTCTTGTGTTTGATCACATTCTTTTACATATTGTATTGCATATTGGTATTTTTTTTTTGTGTAATCTAGTAATTTAATATAGTACTTTTAAAATTATTAATATTAACTTTTTGGTTAAAATTTATATTTTTTATTTATTATCTTTGTTTTATTAACCACTGAATTAAGTTTAAATACATCTACCGGTTTCGAAAAATACAATTTTTTTCATTTTATATTAGTAAAACGGGTAGAAATTTTAATATAAGAGTAAGGGAGCATTTGAGATATTTGAACAATAGTGGGTTTTCAGAATTTTCTAATCATTTGATAGAACATGGTCACGGTTTTGATAAAAAATTGGGATTGTCAATTTTGCATATAAACGGTGTTGGTCACAAATTAAATAATTTGGAATCGTTGGAGATAAATAAAGCGTGGAAAAGTAATCAGGAAATTCTAAACAGCCAACTAAATTTAACTACGAGTCCTATTCTAAAATTTTTTCCTAAAAATTATTCGACTAAATTTGTATTGAGCAGCGATTTGAGTTAGGTACTCAATTTATTTTTTAAATAATTGTTGTTTTTTAAAAAAAAATTAAAATAGATTCTGGTGAAGAAACAATGCTATATTTTTAGTTAGTTATGACATCCTGAAGAAGAAGGAAACCGGTAGATGGATTTAAACTCTATTCAGTGGTTAATAAAACTAAGATAGTAAATAAAAAATATAATTTAATATAGTATTAAAAGCATATACTGAGTACAGACTGTTTTATATTAAGAAATTATTTTTATAACTGAATTTTGTGCGTTTTGATCTTGCACATCTCCCTTCATTTTTCATGTGCTCACATTGTCTTAAGAGTCAAAAATATTATAAAAATCGTGACAAGAACCACTAGCATTATTTCAGTGAATTTCCACGATTCCATTCCGTACAAGAGCACGAGAATCGTGCAGTATCGAACCATTCGCATTCGTAAATTTAAACATTCAATTTCGAAACTCAAACATCGAAATCTTCCACATTAAATTAATAAAATTGGTTTTTTCTAAGTGTGTTATTTTTAAAAATCACTAATCACAAATATCACAGACCGGCAAATGAATAGACACGAAATTGAGAGGTTTGAAACATTTGTCTAGCATGCATCGCATTGAATCGTATCCTATTGTGTCGGCATTCAAATTTTCGTTCCGATCGAGTCATATATTTAAAAAAAATCGCCGAACTTTTGTGAGAAATTCGCGCCGGTTCGTGTGGCAATACATTTGATGGTCTGTGAACAATATTAATCACTTTAAAAATAGATCGCACGATCCGAAAGGTTCACAGGAAAACAGGTCAAAGCAAACAAATAACGAAACACAGACGAGACAGTTTCACGTTTCGCACAATAATTGTTGATGACTGTCTGTCTTGTAACGTTCCCGTTCCCGTCCATGTTTCGTCCAAAGCCAAGGGTGAAATAAATAAAACACAAATTAAAAAACAAAACACAAGTGATTTATTAATAAATAAAAACAAAAGCGGCACACACACGCACACACACACACAAAAAAATAAACAAATACAAATAATTACAAACAATAAAACACAAAATTACAAATATTAAGGGGATGGTATTAATTATCTACTATAAATTGGATGAGTTGTGAGGTGTCGATTCATAAATACGGTTTACTTTTGTACCAATCAGGGATTAAAGTCATATTTTAATATCGATGACAGGTCCCAGCTTTTGACAAATAAAAGCTTAGTCTTACCCTAAGCGGTGTCTTCCATTTCAACTAAACGTGGCAGTTGAAAGGTTAATATACAAATATTGAATTTAAATTTCTAATTGACAACGTGTGTTCGTTGTAATTAAAACGCGTCACGCAATAGTGAGACTTTAGTGGTCGATTTTTCCGCACCCTACTTATTCTCCGGGTCTTTTTTTTTTCTCATCAAAAGCTAAACAAATTCTTCGTGAATGGAGTTATTATTTCTTATTATACCTACAGCGAGTAGTTGTGCTCTGTGAACATTATTATAATACATAATTATTGAATTGACAATACAATCTCTGGGGTAATCTCACCTTTCTACACGGCAGATTGGCCCAGTAAATTCTGAACGGCCGTGAAAGCCTGCTAATATTTTTAATATAAAAGTGAATCTGCAACGCGCGTGTTGTAGGAATTCAAACACGCCACGTAATATTCAGACTTTTGTGATAGGTTTATCTCGCACCCTCCATATTCTCCGAACCTTTTTGTTATGAAAAATTCTTTGAGAATGGAATTATTTAATTGCACAGGCATTATTTAAATATACATAATATATATATATATATATATATATATAAGATATTCTTCATTACGGCGTAGTGTGTACATTTTATAAATATTTCTAAATTAATTAACTACGTGAATTTTGATTTCGAAAAGTAATCATATATTAAAAAAAATATTTATAGAAATCTAGTGGACTGTAAAGTATGAACTGTTTGCGTATGAACATAATTAGGCTCTTTGGAGTGGAATATAGTTAGGATGTTATCGGTAAACCTGCCCATCAGTTACAATGTTTTAACGTTAGTTTTCAGGGATAACCGTATATCTATCATTAATTCCACCGATTGTAAGACGCGTTGGGTGATTCGTTTCCTAAACTGGAAATATGGCAGAAGAGCTGTAAAAATTTTGATGGAAGCTACTGAATTAGCCTCCACACACACCGACGACGACCTGGTGTAAGAAACGAGCGGAGGACTTCTTCAACAAGGGGTTATTTAAGGTCGTCACCCAATCTCAAAAACGTTTGAGAATTATATTAAAAAGTTGTTAAATACCACAGAATAGTAAATGAATAGACATGACAGAGAAGGGTTCGGAACACTATTTGCGAGACTAGGAGCATTATATAAACATTTTTTCAACGAAACATAAATCAGATACATTATGACACATTTATACAAAGAGAAAGAGTATTTACTAGTTAAAAATTATTTTTTTTGTAAACAAGACGTATTTTTTACATTAACGCGTATTACATTGTCAGCGTTTAAATTTTCGTTTAAATCAAGTCAGATATTTAAAAAAAATAATGAAGCTATTTGATTGCGCGAGTGATCGCGTGGGTGATACCAAAATAGAAATATTGAATAATTCGTGTCTATATATATGTATTTGGTAGTCAAAGGTTAGCTCTCATGTATTCTGAAAAAAAATTTAACGGAGGTTGGTTTCGAGGTCTCCTCGTCATGATCGATAACGTTTACCGTAAATTGCGTCATGCAATAGGTAATATTTTATCGTTCAATTTATTTTTTTCAAGAATTACGAATCTTAGGAACGTATACAAGACGTACTTTTTACATTAATTCATATTATATTGTCAGCGTTTGAATTTTCGTTCCAATCGTGTCATATTTTAAAAAAATGTCGGGGAGCACTTTGATTTCACGAGTGGCACCAGAGTGATATCACGTGAGAGGCCACCAAAATGAACATTTTGAAAAAAAGTTGGTTCATTTCTATTTATTTATTTGTATGTGTTAAATGCATATCGAATTATCTTTGTGTTAAGGGGCTACTCAAATTATCTAGTTTTAACGAAAATGTGGGTTTTTATTATTCATTTATATCAGAAGTTATACACTAGATTTGACTTTTTTTTAAACTATAACTTAGATAGGACCTTTATAGTAATATAAAACTAATACACTGAATGTTATTTGCCATAATCAAGACGACACAAGCATTATAAGAGTGACCGCGATCATTTGATGCATTTTCCGCGTGCAACAAAATTATCTTAATTTTATTAAATTATTGCATAAATGAAATGTATTTTATTATAATATTGAAGTTAACATTGATTTATGCGATAATATACATTTATATGATTAAGGTACTTCGAAATACTGTTTAATTTTCGATACATTGATTTAAATGATAACTATCATTCCATAATATTAATGTGAAAAACTTGGATAAGCCTGTAGACACGCATTATGTTCGAATACGAAAAAATCAACAATTTTATTGTCGTCTCTTTCAATTCAAACCTTCCTCTCTAGCATGATTTAAGTAACAAATAACGTCATTAATTATTTCTCTGGAATATTTGCGAATTCGACTGTCAACCTTGTCTTGAAATCATATCAAATTCATGTAGAATTTCTCAAATTTGAAACTGGAAACCTTTCAGCCAAAATATTCGACAAATGCGCCTTATCGCCTCCCCCACATTTAACACTTAGTCGCAAGTATCGAGCTCCGAATTATTCGAGGGTCAGCGTCTCTCTAAACTGATATTTGGACTCTAATGAATATTGGCGGCGTAAATGCTCAAATTTTACAATGTAGAAACCTTTCAAGTATTATACTACAACTTCGCTATCAATACATGTATACAAACATGCTAAATTATTTTTAATACTTAACCTTATTTCTATCACATATATACGGCGATACAAAAGTTATATGTGTATCGCAAAAAAAAAATCGGTCAAGTACATTAAAATTTTGCCTCTCCGTGTAGTGTATTTTCCGTCACCGTGTATTTAATTTATTTGCAATCCCTATAGATCTGTGAGTAGAATGATGCATCCAGTGCACACGTACCTTTACCGACTCTCAGAGATGAGGCCCTAGGTGTTGCAAGATACATTTAAATTGGTCTGATATTTGACGTAAAAAAAGCATGAAGTGATTCGTTAGACAGTGAATCTCTGACAATCGGTGTATACATGAGAGTGGTCTAATAACCGTGAACTGATGATTGTCTCAAGATGAAAATCTCGCCCTTAAACACGAGTCATAAGGGTAGGTCGTTAGCCTTGACGACGGCCACTAAAAATCTCGAAATGTAGGCGGTAGAATAATTAATAAGGATAATAACTAAATATAATTGTAAATATTTTTTTAAAAATCCAACAGCCATTTGTGTCTTGAAATTTCGTCGGTGAAATTATTTTTAATTGAAATACCGTCCATCGCCGAGTGTCCGTGAGTTCTGCTCGTCAACTGCCGACGGACGTTGGCCCCACGTTGGGCGCCAAATTAAATTAAATTGAGCAGTAACGCGTTATTACTAACAGTCGGGGATCAGAAGAAGAGCGGCAGAATTTTTAAAAACAAGTGCTTAAAATCAGAGAAAAGTATTAAAAACACGTTTAACAGAATACTTCATTAAATTTTTTTCATCTACGGGCATTTCTGGGCTTTTATCATATTAATTACAGTATAGAACCTAGTTAAAACGCTTAAGCAAACTAATTTACTTTTTTTATAGGAATACAATTGTATAATTGACTACAATCTTCGCTACTCCTTAATTAATTATGGTATTTTTTTTTGGGGAGGAGCAGAAAAAACAATATTAAAGTAGGCTAAAAGAGCACAAAAAACAATTCGTTATAAATGGTCGCCCCTTTAGATACACATCAGATCTTATATTTATTTAAAGAGTACAATGCCCTAGACATATAGACATAAGACAAATCTATATGTTGAGACTCGTCCAATATTTCCATGCTGACAAAACTCACCCCGAGCAATAAATCATGGACACAACACAAGACAAACAACGAACATCTACACACCAGTTCCGAGAGCGACAACGACATTTTATCAAAGATTCTACATGTTCTTAGCTCCGAAACTGTACAACACCCTCAGCACCGTTCACTTTCAATAAGATTACACAAATATGAACATCAGAAGCATGGCTATCCAACATTCAAACACAACCATTATACAGTGCCTACACTAATAATTCACTAGTTCTACAAAACTTTCACTATTTTTTTTCTCTCTTGTGGAATCTTACATTTCCTGAATTAAATAATACAACAACGGCACATAAAGAACTGGCTACTTTAACACAGACGGCAGTCCAGCAATGTAGCCAGGACAATGCTGTATATATCAGAGGTGGAGTCTACTCCATCCCTTATAAATAAACTAAAATCTCATACAATATTTTCCGTAAGGGTATAAAATTTGTGGGACTGGAATCACGGAGCACGAAGGCAACGGAGACGAGATGGATTGATGCCTTTAAGATGTGGTGCTGGAGACACATGGACGGCGAGACGCACAAATGTCTCCATTCTGCAGGAACTGAACATCAAAGAAAGACTCTCAACTTTAGTCGAATTTTTTTTGAGCATTTCGCGAGAAGGGAAGATAGCTTAAAGGCCACAAGTACTAGGAGCACGAAGAACATCAGGAAGAGGAAGTCAAGTGGGCGGAAGTTCACGGAAATCGCGATAATGAATGACAACGTACAGACGTCACATAGAAACAAAGGTATTTTTTATGATATTTAATGGAATATATATGAAATAATGGGGTATACGACCTGTCTTCGGCTGGCTCGAGTGATCAGATTCTCATTGTGATGACATATATGCTGTTTGAGGGAAAAATTAATTATCAAATTCAGTCCATATGTGGCGATGGTGTAGTGGTACTCGAAACGAGTCCACATATTAACATATATACAACTATCAAAAATTTGATAGATGTGGAAATTGATGGGTGAGAATGGTGAAAGGTATATTTATAATAATTACCTCTAATTATCCCATACTTCAATATATTTTTCATTAAATTTATTTATTTATATATATATATATATATATATATATATATATATATATATATATATATATATTGACATACATATTTTTGTTCTAACAGAGGTGAATACATAATAAACGTAAGACATATACTCATAGTTTACTGTGTGGGATGGAGTAGACTTCACCTCTGATATATACAGCCTTGTCCTGGCTACTTTGCTAGACTGAAGTCTGTGTTAAAGTAGACAGTTTTTTTTTTCGTGCTGTTGTGGTGTTATTCAATGTATAAAAAAGTAAAAAAAAAAAATATATGTAGTGGAAGTGTTGTAGGACTAGTGAATTATTAGTGAAGGCATTGTAAGAATTATATTAGAATGTTGGATAGCCATGCTTCTGATTCATCTCTACCTGATTGGATCATATATTGGGTCCATATTTGTGTAATCTTATTGGAATTGTACGATTTCCAGTTGGTACTGAGTGCGTTGTACAGTTTCGGAGCTAAGAACGTGTAGAATCTTTGATAAAATGTGGTTGTTGCTCTCGGAACCGGTGTGTAGATGTTTGTTGTTTGTCTTGTGTTGTGTCCATGATTTATTGCTTGAGGAGAGTTGTTGTTAGCATGGAAATATTGAACGAGTCTCAACATAATAAAAATTAGCTTTGTCTCAATGAGATATCTATTATTTGTTTAATAACAGTGCCTTTGTAGGTGAAAATGTTTTTGGACATATTTAAATATTGCAATTTTTTAATTGTTTTTTTTTTTTTCATTCGGCTTGTTTCCGGTTTGGACGTATGTCGACGACGAAAGACGCGAACAAGCGGCGAAGTGTGCGGCGGTGTGTGCAGCGTGCACCGTACGTGCGTACACCGTGTTACGTAATCTATAAATAAACACGGTTCAGGAGTACGCTCGGTCGGCGATAACAACGGCGGCAAGAGGGAGACGGGACCAAAACAAAGATGGCGGGGCGGATATCCGCCGCCCGCGCGTGCGCCCCGCGCGGGACGCAGTAGGTGGGACGGCTGGCCGCGTGACCCAGTTCCCGCGGTAGGTACCGCGCGACCCGGCCGGAGGGGGGGATCGATAGTTCCCCCTCGCTGGGCCGAGCGGCGGCCCGACCGATAATGCGATCGTCGCAAGATTCAACCGAAGGCAAAAGGCGAAACTCCGCGGCAATGGTGTCTCTATTTCTAACTGTACTTGTCCCCTTTTTTCATCTTCAAATCGGTACAGTTTTTATTTTGTTTGTTTATAGGTGTGTTGCGGTTGCGTGGGGACTCTCAAACTCAAACCAACCAATCAGCAGCCAACATGCATCGTGACGGACACTCCAGCGTTCCTGTATACCTCCTTTGTATTTCATTCAGAAAACATACAGCTTATCAGTTAATACGAAAATCATTATAAAAGTTAAACAATAATTGAACCAGAAACATGTTTTCTCAGAAGATACAATACGCATTATATATACAGTGAGTACAATTTAAAATTTAATAAGGGCTATAAAGCAGAAAAATGTATGAAAAAAGTTATAAATAAGAAAATATCCGAGGGTAACGGGTGGGCGAGGGGAAAGGAAAAGGAAAATAGGGTATGGAATAAAATCTGTGTAATAAAAATAAATTCATTTAAAGTTTACGTGTTGAATTTAGATTTAATTGAGGTAACGTTTAGTTGTGAATTGAAATAGAGGGGTGTTCGGTAGAAAAACTAGTTTTGTTTGGCGTTCATATTAACACGCGTTATAATTCACCCATCATTAAACGGACAGTCGTCCTACACAGCGACATGCACTAACACGTGTGAGACTAGAAGATGTTAGGAGCATCAGTCTCACATCTACAAAACATTCTGACACAATCGCGAGTCAATTATATTAAATAAACATCTTTCTGATGTGTAAATATCCTTCTCAAAAAAAAATCAAAATCGTACTAAGATAGTAAGTTCGAGAAGTAAGTAGCTCAATAAATACGTCATACTCGTTATCGTCGTGAGTACATATTTCATTCAGTATCCACTTTTGAAATTCACATCTTCGAAAAGTCACAATTCACATTTCGAATTGGCGCACAACCGCAGACCAGTAAATGAATAGACATGAACTAAAGTGAACATATAGGAGAGGGGTTTGGAACATTATATTCTACATACATTATTGGTGGAAACATAAATCCGATAGTTTATAACACATTTATGCAACAATAAAAGTACCTAAAAGACGTATTTGTTATTAATGCGGGTTTAAATTTTCGTTCCAATAGTCATATTTTAAAAAAATGTCGCGGAGCACTTTGACTGTACGAGTGGTGCCAAAGTAATCACGTGGGATGCCACCAAAATGAAAATTTTTGATCATTTTAGTTCATTTTTATTTATTTAGTTATCTATTTGTTGGGTTTTAACTAAATGACGCGACTTGGCATCATGGCGTTTCTTCGCAGGGTTAAGCAGTGAGAATGGAGTGCCACGTTTATCTGTTCTGACACACAGTTATTGCTCGATTTTTCGCAGTTTTATTAGGGTGTAGATCACGCGATGGGAAATACTGGGAAGACCAACAGAGGACAGAGTGTCTCAAAAACTTGGGAAGTCTTGGGAAGTGTATCGCAAATTGCCTTATTGTACATTGTGTAATAAAATGTATGCAGTAAATGTATGCATATATCATTTATTTATTTATATATATTTTGACATCCATATTTCTGTACTAACAGAGGTGGATACATAATAAACATACATAATACATAGTTTATTGTGTGGGGTGGAGTAGACTTCACCTCTGATATATACAGCGCTGTCCTGGCTACTTTGCTACACTGAAGTCTGTGTTAAAGTAGACAGTTTTTTTTTTCGTGCTGTTGCGGTGTTATTTGGAATAAAAAGTGAATTATAAATATGTATAAAAATGTAAAAATATATGGAGTTGGAGTGTTGTAGGACTGGTGAATTATTAGTGAAAGAATTGTATAAATTATATTAAATTATAATTGTTGGATAGCCATGCTTCTGATTCATCTCTACCTGATTGAATCATATATTGGGTCCATATTTGTGTAATCTTATTGTAATTGTACGATTTCAAGTTGGTACTGAGTGTATTGTATAGTTTCGAAACTAGGAACATGTAGAATCTTTGATAAAATGTGGTTGTTGCTCTCGGAACTGGTGTGTAGATGTTTGTTGTTTGTCTTGTGTTGTGTCCATGATTTATTGCTTGAGGAGAGTTGTTGTCAGCATGGAAATATTGAGCGAGTCTCAACATAAAGATTTGTCTTATATCTAGGACATTGTACTCTTTAAATATGAGATCTGATGGATATCTAAAGGGACGACCAATTATTACCTTGAAAATTGTTTTTTGTGTTTTTTTAGCCGACTCCAATATTGTTTTTGCTGCTCCTCCCCAAACTAAGATAGCATAATTAATAATGAAGGAGTAGTACAGTGCAAAGTACACCGATCTTAAGAGCTTGTAATCAGTTGATTACAACTTTAATCAAGGAGAACACATTCTTGTTATGATGTTGTAATTATTCAGAACATAGCTCTGTGATATTTTAAATACTAATTTAATGTATTAATTAGAAAGGTATATATAAAAAATATTGTTAATGTATGATTGGAAGAGATCCAGGTTCGAATCCCGGTAGCGCAACAACAATAATTTTCGATACAATTGATTTTATATGTATATCTTTCTAATTGATACATCTAATTAATATTTAAAATATCACAGAGCTGTGTTTTGAATAATTACAACTTCACAGTGAGAATATGTTCTCCTTAATAATGTACAAGTTGTATCAATGTGTCCAAAATGGTGTTAATTCTGGTGTCTCTTATCGGATTACTCAAAGGTGTTTGAGATTCCGTAAAAATAAATAAAATGGCTCTTTCAAATACTGGAACGATAGATGTATCAATTTGAAAAGTGCAATATATAAATTTGACGTAAATGTACTGTGTCGGTGTAGCATAATCGGTTAATGGATGTTCCCCGGACGGGAATAGATCCAGGCTCGAATCCCGGCAGCGAGAAGAATATTTTTCGATAAAATTGATTTTATATCTATTTATTTAATTAATTATTAACATAGTACACTCCTTATATATGCTCTAATATATATTTATATATATATTTTCTTTTTTTATTAATATTAAAAATATAATACAATTTTATATATATATATATATATTTTAACATTTGTTTCTTCTCTATGAGAGTAAGACTCGTGTATAGAGAAGGAGTATATTCGAGTTAATTAATGTTTCAGTTAGTCTGTGTACATATTTTTTTACTTCAGTTACAAATTTATGATAGTCCGTAGTTTATCTAATTGTGATGGGGAGATTGTTAACACATTTGATGCCTTTGATAAATATATTGATTTTGAGTTGCGGTATATTTTTAATATTAGCAATATTAACTTTGTAGTTAAAATTCATTTATTAACTTTGTTTTATTAACCACTGAATAGAGTTTAAATCCATCTACCGGTTTCGTTCTTCTTCAGGATGTCAATACTAACTAAAAACATATATTATTGTTTCTTTACCAGAATCTATTTAAAAAAATAATATATTTAGTACCTAACTCAAATCGTCATTTAATACAAATTTACTAGTTACATTTATTTGGTTGTTTATAATATTTAGATTAGTTTTCCACGCTTTATTTATCTCCAACGATTCCAAATTATTTCATTTGTGACCAACACCGTTTATATGCTAAATTGACAATCCCAATTTTTTATCAAAACCGTGACCATTTTCTATTAAATGATTAGAAAATTCTGAAAACCCACTATTGTTAAAACATCTCGAATGCTCCCTTACTCTTATATTAAAATTTCTACCCGTTTTCCCAATATAAAATGCAGCACTAAGTGTATAGACACCAGAATTGTTAAATTTATCATCTCTGTCTTTACAATTGATGAGTAAATTTCCTATTCTATTATTTGTATAAAATGCCGGTCTAATGTTTCGCGGTAGGTGTTCAGATATTTGATTCGAAAAGTTATTTATCTATAAAATCCTACGTCAAGAATCATTATGTTTTATCTGTGATTTATATAAAAATTGATTATTATATTCTTTTAATATAAAAAGAGACAGAAGAAAAATATACCAATATGATGTAAGTGCATACGGGGTGGCCCAAAAATAGCGAGAGCATATCGTAAAATGCGACGTGTGAATATTATTGTGAACATGTTGTCAGACAAGGTTTTCGATGCCTGTAATTCACGCGACATGCGGTCGCGACGACTGCACACGCGCAGCAGCACGTAGCGCTCCATCTCACACATCCAGAAATACAATCGACGACTTTATTCGTCGTGCGGTCGCGCGTGTGGATTACGGCAACGCGGGGTTGTTTTACATGAAAATTTGACCACAGTTGATCACCTCGTGTCGACAACAATCGGGGAATGGAGAAATCTGGAGCGGCGCTTTATTGACTTCTGTCATTAAGCTTTAAAAAAAAAAAAAAAAAACTCACAAAGAAACAAGGAGAATACATTGAATACGACTTGTCAGAAATGTAATTAATTATATTATAAATATGAATTAAGTGTATTAATTTTATTGAAAAATATAATTGTCGCGCTACCGGAATTCGAACCTGGATCTCTTTTCCGGAATGTGCATTATCCAACTATGCTACAGCGACAATATTTTTAGCGACAAATTTTCGAACCTATTGATATTAATACACTATTTGAATTACTAGCTTATTTTTACGGAATCTCAAATACCTTTGAGTAATCTGATAGCAGACGACAGAATTAACAATTCGTTTTTATTAAATTTTGGACACATCGATACATCGTCGTCACTGTAGCGTAGTTGGATAATGCACCTTCGCCGGTTTGGAATGAGATCCAGGTTCGAATCCCGATGGCGCATCAACGATATCTTTTGATGAAATTGATTTTATATGTATATTTTTCTAATTAATATATTTAAAATATGACAGAGCGTCTGTTCTGAATAATTACAACTTCACAATAAGAATGTGTTTTCCTAATTATATTATATGACGAGATGTTGTAACTTTTTTTGAGCCATCCTGTATAAGATATCTCATTATACAAAACAGTTTACTGTCAGTATGTCATCTTCCCAATTTCAACAACCAATTTGAAACATCCCTTTTTAAAGCCTCACTAATATTATTTCCAATTTGTTTGTACATTCTGCGAACTTACTTACTTACTTACTTACTTACCATCACGCCGTTTCCCCGTGGGGGTAGGCAGAGAGGATAGAGCGCCACACTCTTCTGTCCTGACATACAATTCTCGCCTCATCCACATTCATACATCTTGTCATACAAGCTCGCCGATTGTTGAGGCTTCTAACAGAACCATCCTCCATTATCTGGTTTACCTGGTCGTGCCAAGTCTTCCGCGGACGTCTTCTATTTCTGGTTCCATCAACACTTGCGTCATATATCTTTCTTACCATTCTCTCCTCATTCATCCTTTCCATATGACCAAACCACCTAAGTGATCCTTTCTTAATCTTACTCACTATACTAACATCAGCTTTACATTCTTTTCTTATTTCTTCATTCTTTACTCTGTCATAAATAGATTTGCCACAAATACGCCTAAGTGATCTCATTTCCACTGCATTCAGTCTACTTTCGTTCCTTTTCTGCCAGCTCCAGGCCTCACTTCCATACATCAGTGTCGGTACCAGGATCTGCGAACTTGACAGGTGAATAATCTTCGACCAAAGTTAGTTTTCATTCTTGCAACTATTTTAGGGTTGTTTGCTCTTGTGTGATAATATCTTTCAGTCCTCACAGACGGAGCGCTTATTTTCCTACGAAAGCTAGTTAGTATATTCAAAACCTGAAATTTCCTCAAAAGTGGCTCTGAACGATAGGAAAAGTCACAGCGGTGTATTACTCTTAGTAATGCTTACTTGATATACATTTCCCTATCAATATATTAGTTTTTTGATTTTAATGCCCAGTTAACTTACTGCATATAAGGAAAAAACTGTTGAAAATTCACCAACAACTCTAAACTTTTAATGCAGTTGTCTTCTGGTAGAGTTTTTACGCGTTGTATTAATTTCTGAAAAATCTAATATAGCTGAAAATCGCCGCTTTGTTTACAAAGTACACAGTAGACTGGTCGAGCTATTGCTTCAGATTCTTCAACCATTGATAATAATATTAAAAAATTTATCGTTTTATACCAATTATTAATTTTTATTCTCCCTACTTATAACATCGTCTTAAAATACTAATTAAATATATTAATTAGAAAGGTATACATGCAAAATAAAGCTATACTCTGAAAAAATTGATATTGAGATCAGAGCAATGCTGAAAGATCTGAATATGATGACCTTCAAGCAGAAAATATCTTTATAATAAGAAAATATCACCGGAATTGATGCAAATTAACATGAGCACGAGCACCGTACAGGGGGAAGGGATAGACCGAGACTGACATTCAGGAAGAAGGACAAATCTCAGAGATCGATCATGTACAGTGCGATGAAATTTGTTAATGAAATGCCAGAATACATAAGAAAGGAAGAGAAATTGAATAGATTTAAAATGAAACTGACTAAATATGTAAAAAAACAAGTTTTAGTAAAAGAAAATATTTTAATTTTTTTTATCGAGTACCTTGGAATCATAATAGATAACAATCTCAAATGTACAGAACATATTACTAATCTCACCAAATAAGGAAAACTGCCTACATATTATTTAGACTCTGAAACATCTCATCACTTGCATATCTGAAAATAATATATCACGCGTTTGTACAGTCGCGTGTTGCAATACGGTATTATTGGATGGGGAGGTGCATGTAAAACTTCAATGTCACAATTAGAAATCACTCAAAATTATTCTAAAAAAAAAAGACTATCCAAGTATACAACTGTTCACAGATCTTAAAGTACCAAAAATAGTAGACATATACAAAAATCATTTAAATTTTAGAAGCGGATTCCGATCTACAAGATACAGAGATCTAATTGATATCCCGAAACTAAAATATACCGCGATATATTTATCAAGGCATCCAATGTGTTAACAATCTCCCCATCACAATTAGAAAAATTACGGAATATCATAAATTTGTAACTGAAGTAAAAAAAATATGTACACAGACTAACTGAAACATTAATTAACTCGAATATACTCCTTCTCTATACACGAGTCTTACTCTCATAGAGAAGAAACAAATGTTAATATATATATATATATATATATATATATATATATATATATATATATATATATATATATCAAGTACTAAATTAATGTGTTTTCCTTAATAATATATGTTGTATCAATGTGTCCAAAATTTAATAAAAATGAATTGATAATTCTGGCGTCTGCTATCAGATTACTCAAAGGTATTTGAGATTCTGTAAAAATAATGTAGATGGCTTTCAAATAATGGAACGACAGGTGTATTCATTTGAAAAATGTAACATATAGGTTCGAAAATTTGTCATGAAAAATACTGGCGTTATAGCACAAAGGTGGTGCACTTCCCCGGATTGGAAATAGAGATCCAGGTTCGAATCCCGGTGACGCAAAAACAATATTTTTCGACAAAATTAATTTTATATGTATATATTTATAATTAATACATTAATTTATTATTTATTTATATATATATATATATCCACTGATATCAAATTGTATTATATTTTTAATATTAATAAAAAAATAAAATATATATATACAGTAAAACTCCGTTAGTTCGTAACTCGCAGAATCGAAATTTCAGCGTTTCGTGTGTCGAACGAAATATTTATCGAATACCGCATTTCTCCCGTATAAGAAAGGTGAGCGGTGACGCAGGAGTCGGTCGAACTCACCCTCTCCATCAGAATTGAAATATTTTAAATAATTAAAAACTTTTACACCTTCCCTTGGCCTTGTTAAATAAAACTTATTATTTTCTCGCAATTTTTCAAGTTTGCACCCCCGAGAAGCTATCGGGATTCGTTTTTTTCCGCCAATTTTCTCTTTGATCACAAGCTTTTCAAAATTTATTTATCCAAATGGTCAAAGATTTGTACGAATTACGAGATGTTATTGCCCACCTTAGAGAATAAATATATCAACGCATTTAACCCTTCCCAAACCATGCTTGCGACACAGGTCCACCGTCATAATTAAACTTGTAATATTTCGGTAAATACGTGCAACATAAAATTCATATTTTAGATAATCCTAAAGAAAATATTAGCGCTCAGGAATGACTAGTGAAAAATCAATTGTGAAAAGGGAATCGTACAAAAACAATTATTTTTTCCGTTCAATCTGTTGTAAAATTAATACGTAGATAAAAATACAAATTGTGATATGAAAGACAGAGATCACACACTATTTTCACGAGTGAAAAGAACAAGAAACATACAAAAACAATTGTCTCTTTCTCAGTAATTAAATGAAGAGGGATAAGAAGGAAGTACACATTGTATAGTACATAATGAATACTTTAAATTATATAGAGTAAGTTCATGCCATTAAAGCCATTAAAGTTGATAAAAACTACTTTTAAAATTAGGTTAAAATTCATATATTTTTATTTATTATCATTGTTTTATTAACCACTGAATTGAGTTTAAATACATCAACCGGTTTAGAAAAATACCATTTTCTTCTTCAGGATGTCAATACTAACAAAAAACATACATCATTGTTTCTTTACCGGAATCTATTTAAAAAAAAAAAAAATTTAGTACCTAACTCAAATTGTCACTTAATACAAATTTAGTCGAATAATTTTAGAATGGGACTCGTAATTCAATTCAGTTGGTTATTTATAATATTTTGATTAAAATTGACAATCCCAATTTTTTATCAAAACCGTGACCGTTTTCTATAAAATGATTAGAAAATTCTGAAAACCCACTATTGTTCAAACATCTCAAATGCTGCCTTACTCTTATATTAAAATTTCGAGTATAATACAGGTTTGATAGACACTATTTTAAAAATAAATTAAAAGAATATAATAATCAATTTTTATATAAATCACAGATAAAACATAATGATTTTATACATAAATAACTTTTCGAATCAAATATCTGAACACCTACCGCGAAACATTAGACCTGTATACAAATAATAGTATAGGAAATTTACTCATCAATTCTAAAGACAGAGATGATAAATTTAACAATTCTGGTGTCTATACACTTAGTGCTGCATTTTATATTGGTAAAACGGGTAGAAATTTTAATATAAAAGTAAGGGAGCATGTGAGATGTTTGAATAATAGTGGGTTTTCAGAATTTTCTAATCATTTCGTAGAAAATGGTAATGGCTTTGATAAAAAATTGCGATTGTCAATTTAGCATATAAACGGTGTTGGTCACAAATGAAATAATTTGGAATCGTTGGAGATAAATAAAGCGTGGAAAACTAATCTAAATATTATAAACAACCAACTGAATTTAACTACGAGTCCCATTCTAAAAATTATTCCAATAAATTTGTATTAAGTTAAATTAAAAATAGATTCTGGTAAAGAAACAATAATAAATGTTTTTAGTTAGTATTGACATCCTGAAGAAGAAGGAAACCGGTAGATGGATTTAAACTCAATTCAGTGGTTAATAAAACAAAGATAATAAATATAAATAAATGTTATAGACTGTTATTTACTGTAACACGAGTTGACAGCATGGCAGCGTTCGGATATTTTATATCACGGTATAGTAAAGGTTAAATATGAAAGATTCATGTAGTTTCTTCAGTACCTACATATGCAAATCGCAACGTTTCTCAAACACAGAAACTAGATCAAACGATTCAATGAAAACATTACTTTAACAACAATAAATCTTATAAAATGCACTACGAAATTTGAATTTAATGTACGTATCGTATTACGTGCGCGAGTTTTGCCAAGCCAGCGCGCGGCGTCGCGATTGGCCGGTAGGCGGGGCTAGCTGCAGATGTTTACGTAGGGATGAAGGTCAAATACGTAACGCGCGTGTTTAGGGTGTTAAAAACATTTACAAATATTGCGAATTACGTGAACAAATTATACAAAAAAAATTTTTACGAATTATCGATAGAAATCAGTATAAATTCCGTGATTTTTGCTTTCAAATGAGTAGCTTGTTGGTGTAGTGTTCAAGACGTTGGCCTAGTGATCTAGTGGTCGGGGGTTCGCGCCTCGTTCCAAGATACCGGCAAGTTAGTCCTATTTTCATAGCACACAAGCATTTAGCTTAGTTTGAAAATAGTAAGAATATTGATGTGACACGTATCCCGTGTGCGCAAAATGTGTGTAAAAATATGTTACAAACTATTTATTTATTTTTTTGCTGCCGTACAAATGTTATACGTCTAAATAAACAAATAAAATAAAAAAAATAAAAATTATACTGAACAACTTACGACATCCCCCGCGGCAGTAGTGTCGACCAGTCATGAAAAGGAGACACGCCTAAATAAATAGAATCTGGGAATCTTTGAATTCTTTTCAAAATCAAAGCGAACGAAATAATTAATTCGACAACAAATAAATGTCTCAAAAACGGATTGCAAAAAGCTTTTCAGACCTTATAAAGATTCGTTAATTTTAAATGAGATATGCGCTCTGAGTCAATCAATTATGATTATCTCCTTAGCCGTCTGAAATTGTTAGACGCACGATGACCGACCTTGTATTTCTATACAAGTTCATCAATGGTGTGATAGATTGCCCGACAGATTGTCGGTCTGCTCGACATGACATTCGCGCACCATTGAAGTCATCGAGACACAATTCATTGTTTTATCACAGTGGCAATGTCAGAACACATGCATTCTTTGGGGAACGAGTATGCTGGGGTAGTCGACATTTTTTCTGTAAATTTAAGCATGTTTTTGTCTCAACTCAATGGTGATGGATAATTTTTTTATTTGAATTATGAAATAATATGCTGACATTATATATTTTTTTCTCCTTGTGTATTGCACTTCTGACGAAATTTTTTGTTATTTTCCAAATTATGTTAATGCCTGAATATGGAGTGTACAATAATACTAATAAATAAATATATAATATAATACAGTTGGTTTGGTGGAACCAATCGGAAGTGAGATTTAGTTGAGATACATTTCAATACCACGTACAAGCACAGCGGTACCTCGTTATACATATGTATTGGTATACGTTCTGTTTAATACAATATGAATACATTTAATCGTTCCATTATTTGAAAGAGCCATCTACCTTATTATTACGAAATCTCAAATACCTTTGAGTAATCTGACAGCAGGCGCCAGAATTAACAGTTAATTTTTAATAAATTTTAGACACATTGATACAACTTTATTATTATAATGCACCTTCCCCGGTTAATAAAGAGATCCAGGCTCGATTCTCGGTGGCGCAGCAACAATATTTTTCAACAAAAATTGATTTTACATGTATATCTTTCTAATTAATATTTAAAATGTGACAGAGCGTCTGCTCTGAATAATTACAACTTCACAATAAGAATGTGTTCTTTTAAAAATAGGATTTTATTTTTCATGGGAATACCGACGAAAAATTCACTTGGTACAAGTCCAACATATTAAGGACGTGCACTGAGATACCATTGTGTAGAAATTTTGATCTGAAGATAAACTCAGAGATTCGCTTGACTCGGTACAAGGAGACAATATGACTTAAATTTAGACTACACCCAAAAACAAGATAGAATCGTACAACAATATTTTTTGAAAGTTAGCATATAAAAATCTGCTCAGGTTGATCAATAGTTAATTTTTACCATCGTCCGTGATAAAAAAAACGTTTTCCACGTTGTTGGTACGTCAAATTTACCAATGTCAAAGCGTAGATAAGAAATATTTGAAAATCATACAAAAATTTCACGTCCAGCTGTGGAAATACAAGGAAGAAACGAAGACGGCACTATCTTTTCGTCTGACGGATGCTGGTTCATTTGTTGATTCCTCTCCACCACAAATACAAGCGTCGCGGGGTGTGTACCAACACTCGCGAAAATGATTATTATGTGTATGAGCGGGATTAAAGTAAGATTAATTATGTGTGTTAGCGGAGTGAAGCGACGGTGGTTAACCGTACAAAAGTTCCAAGCGCACTGAACTCGCAGCAGTTGGAAGACTTTAATCACCGCGATTGAAGAGATACACAGATTAAAATTAGGTAAATCGCGAATTGAATGTATGCACGTGTGCTATAGGCAACGAGTTAAACGCCAAAAAAATTTAATTTTATTATTTATAATCGATTAGGTTAGGTTAGGTAATTTTTTTAATGTTTTTTTTAAATAGAGATGCGTGCACGGAATACGTGTCACATCAATATTCTTACTATTTTCAAACTAAGCTAAACGCTTGTACTACTAAAGTAGGACTAACTTGCTGGTGTCCCGGAACGAGGCGCGAACCCCCGACCGCTAGATCGCTAGACCAACGTCTCGACCACTACACCGACAAGCTACTTATTAAATCAGTTCGTATATATTGCAAAATAACACGGGATACTATGATCGGAATTCGAAATATACGCGAGAGAAAAACAGATAATGATTAAACATAAGATTCTTACATAGGTCCCTAAGATACGAATTAAAAAAAATATATATATTGCCTACTGCAGAATATTTATGTAAAACGACCTCGGGACCATGGGATCTAACCACAGACTGCCAAACATATAGACATGAACTAAAGCAAATCAATCAACGTTGACAATGTAATAAGCATTAATGTAAAAATACGTCTCGTCATAAACTATCAGATTTACGTTTCCACCGAGAATGTGTGTAGTGTGCCCCTCGTTGCGCAACTAACGTTCCGAACCCCTCTCCTACATGTACACTTTATTTAGTATACTAATAGATTTTGCGAACACAACGCAAGAATAAACCCAGATCCGCCGCCTAGTTTCAATACTTTAAAAAACTAACATGTCGTAATTTTTCGCTTCGCGTAACGTTAATCAGAGATGGCGTAACAGGTTAATAAATATGCGAGAGTGTAATATTCAGTTCGCAACTGAACACTCGGTGACCTGTGTCGGCATTCTTAGATATTCAGGCCGGCGCGGTCGCCCCACTTGGCCCAGAACGGGTCCGCAAAGTGGGACAAAAGATGGACCCAGAATGAAACAAAAGCGCGGCGCATTGCCGCATCGGCGCGGGTTGGCTGTCGGTCAAGGGTGTGAGGGGTGGCCGACGATTGGCAAAATAATACAAATGAAATTGATACGGACCCTCTGTGTGTATCTGACCTCTCTGTCCGACGTTTGCAGGGCGCATAATCAGGGCTAATGTGATCAGTGGCGTGCTGAGCTGTTACCAATGGCATTATACAATCGTATATAATATTTTCTTACTCGACTTTTGTAAGAACACTTTCTATGACTGAACACGATTCATTTATTGTTTGAAAATCATTCATAACTAAAAGAAATAATTATTTTTATTAAAAGTTATCGTAGGAAACAGTGCTGCCAATTGCTTTTTGTTTTTCCCAAATCAAAAACCAATCCAAGCTTCAAAAATTAAAGAACAACACGTTAAAAACAGTAAGATAGTAAAATTCGCGAATTAGTAAAAGAGGAAGTAGACACTTCAATGATTTGCACGCAGTTGTAAGCCTTTCTAATGTTATTCTGTTAAAAACAGCATAGGTAACGCGACTCCATACAAAACGGATCAACCGAAAGGAATTTTCAATTCAGTAAATACCCATTTATACGACTTGAGTAATTCACTAGCTTAAAGACAGAACAGAGTAATGCGAATAGCTCGATGCGGCGAATACAAAAGAGCGCCATGGGTACAGCGGTTTAAAAACTAAGCAATTAAAGTCTCTACCGGTACACAGATGGCGCCAATTGTAAAATAACATTTTCGTTTATGTTAATCCAATTATTTAATTTATATTTGTTTCTCAAAATTTTTAGAAATGCACAGATTTTTTTTTTGGAGTGCAAGCGCTTATTTTCGATGTAAAACAAAACGAAAAAAAAGGAAGCTAGCGTAGAAAATTTAATATATTAAACCTTCTGTGCCCTTCGAAAATTGTCTTATATTCACACATTATTATTTATTCCTAAATTGATATTACTAAAAATTCATTCTTAACTTCTAATATAACATTTTCCGCCTTGGAAATCTCGTTCTCCGATTGCGTGGCGTGACTCAGTCATACACGCGTACGTCTTTTCCCTCTTGGGTGTGAAAACTGCACCCCCTTTGACCTGACGAAGGTCTTGTGAGTTGACCTTCGTCAACGTTAATTTATAAATTTAACATGTAATTGAACCCACCGTATTTACTACTCATACTTTGTTATATTTGTGTATTTATATCTGTCAATGTAAATTTAATTTTAATTTTTGGGGGTTAAGACGGTGGTTAAATGATAGAAATGTGATTGGCGTGTAGAGGTTTATTATGTCAGTATGATGAAAACAATGAAGACAGACAGAATTAAAGAATGAATGAAGATGTAGAGGGTGCATGTGTATTATGAAATTAAATGAAGCGAGTTGGCGGTCTCGCTCGGCGCGCGCAGGCCGGCAAGACCACCGTCGTGAAACGATGAAACCGAAGTGACTGCCTGGCGGTGAATTATCGAGCCAGGCAGCGCTGTCGCTAGCGTCGATGCCGACCGAGATGGCGGTGGATTTGAATTTCGGCCGCTACAAACTTGTTGAAATTATGTATCAAACATGTACCATTTCATATGGGACTACCTTATATCAAAGGTGTACAGTAACAATCCTCCCTATCTGGACCAATGAAGAGAAGAAATCACAGCAATCACGGAGAATACGCGCCGAGCAGTTCTCAGAAATTTTGCCTCCCGTTTAGAAGAGCGCCAGCGAAATATCCATACTTTGTAAATTTTATATAATTTTTATTTAATTTCTGTCATGTATATAATGATTAAACTTTTATCGTGTACCTAAATTTTTCGTTTTTACCTTACTCTGTGTATTTATTTATTTATTGATATACATATTTTTGTTATAACAGATGTGAATATATTATAATATAACATGGTAATATGTTTATTGTGTGGGGTGGAGTAGACTCCACCTCTGATATATACAGCGTTGTCCTGGCTACTTTGCTAGACTGAAGTCTGTGTTAAAGTAGCCAGTTTTTTCGTGGTCTTATTTAAGATTCGACAGGAACAAAAATAGATAAAAAAAATAAATATATACATTTATAGAATGAAAGAAAATGAAGTGGGAGTGTTGTAGAATTGGTGTATTATTAGTGTAGGCACTGTATAAAGATTATGTTAGAATGTTGGATAGCCACGCTTCTGATTGGATCATATATTGGGTCCATATTTATGTAATCTTATTGGAAGTGTGTTGTACAGTTTCGGAGTTGAGAACATGTAGAATCTTTGATAAAATGTCGTTGTTGCTCTCGGAACTGGCGTGCAGATATGATTTATTGCTCGGGGTGAGTTGTCAGCATGGAAAAATTGAACGAGTCTCAACGTAAAGATTTGTCTAATATCTAGAAAATCCTTGAGAATTGTCTTTTGTGCTCTTTTAACCGCATTAATATAGTATTATTGTAATATATCAAGTCTAGTGGCTAGGTTCAAATAAATAAATAAATATGAAACGGAAGGACGGTTCACGATTCGGCAGTTGAGAGTCGGTAAAACCTGGTCGAGCTTTTTTTCTGTTGACCTTTTCGACACATCTTTATATTATAGATTGGTCACGACGCCGAGGGGGCTGGCACCGCGCGCCACTGTGATTCCGGCCTTAGCCCAGAGCCGCCCTATCGATCGACCCACATCCCGCCGGCTCGCCGGGACGCGCCGCTGCAGCCCGACTGCAATACCGTGCTGCATTATTGTTATTGCGCATTGGTGTCGACCGCCGCACGCTCGCTGGCACTACGCAAAGACAGCAACTAGAAGGCGCGTTCGTCGATCGCGACCTAGTCGACGACGCCGGAAACAGAGCCTTCTTCCGTGAGAGACTGGCGAAATCAAACGTCAAACAATTAGCCAATTACGTCACACTCGAAACACGACAAACAAACACAATGTTAGTATCTAGCCAAAGCTTTTGACACTATCGCACATAGACATTGAACAATGTGAACGAAATCAAATAATAAAGAGAGAATTAACTAAAAAATGGCCCAAATTCTTAACCTAAAAACATCGCACTTAGTTTACAATTCCATTGTCACCTCGCAAATTAATTATTTTTCAACAGTACTATTAAGCTTTGAAAAAAAAAAAAAATAATTCAAAACAGAGCAATGAAAACTATTTTACATATATGTTAAATATTGATATACAAAAATAAAAAATAATTATTACCATCATAACGAATTATTAAGGAGAACAAATTATTCAAAACATAGCTCTGTGATATTTTAAATACTAATTAATTGTATTAATTAGAAAGATATACATATAAAATCAATATTGTTGTACTGGGATTCGAACCTGGATCTCTTACAATTCGGGGAACGTGCATTATCCGATTGTGCTATACCAACACAGGGGATTGACGACAAATTTTTGAAGCTATATGTTACACATTTCAAATTAATACATCTATCGTTCCATTACGGTATCTCAAATTCCTTTCGAGTAAATCGATAGCAGACGCCAGAATTAATAATGAATTTTTATTAAATTTTGGAAAAATTAATACAGCTGATATATTATTAAAGTGAAGTTGTAATTATTCAAAACATAGGTACTAATTTGTTTCGAAGTACGTAGACCACAAGCTTAATACGATTTTGTAAAAATTTCAAACAATAATATATTTCGTAACAGTGAAGATTTTGCTCATATTCCTTGAACATTTTCGGTTTGTAATACTAGTCAGGTAACCACCTAAGTATATTTAAGTACAGATAAAGTTTATTGCAACATTTATACATGTATTTTATAGTATAAGTACCTACGTAATTAGATTACATATATAATATAAGTATTTAAAAAAAAATAGAGATGCGTACACGGAATACGTGTCACATCAATATTCTTACTATTTTCAAACTAAGCTAAACGCTTGTGCTATGAAAATAGGATTAACTTGCTGGTGTCCTGGAACGAGGCGCAAACCCCCGATCGCTAGATCACTAGGCCAACGTCTTGACCACTACACCAACAAGCGTATAACATATATATATATATATAAGCCAGCCGGCCGGAGACAGGTCGTAGGCCCTGTAATTACCCCCCATATCTATATACCATTTCCGTTAAGAATATAATAAAAATAGCTTCGTCTCTATGAGATATCTATTATATGTTTAATATCAGTGCCTTTGTAGGTGAAAATTCAGTAATTGTGTGTTCTTGGACATATTCTATTCTATTAATATTTTTTATTTATTATCTTTGTTTTATTAACCACTGAATTGAGTTTAACTACATCTACCAGTTTCCAAAAATACCATTTTTTTCTTCACTAACTAACTAGAAATATAGCATTGTTTCTTCACCAGAATCTATTTTTAAAATTTTAAAAAAAAACAACAATTATTTAAAAAATAAATTTAGTACCTAACTCAAATTGCTTCTCAATACAAATTTAGTCGAATAATTTTTAGGAAAAAAATTTAGAATAGGACTCGTAGTTAAATTTAGTTGGCTGTTTACAATTTCCTCATTACTTTTACATGCTTTATTTATCTCCAACGATTCCAAATTATTTCATTTGTGACCTACACCGTTTATATGCTAATTTTAAAAGTAATATTTTAATACTGCTAGAAATATACATATAGATAATTTTAAACGTCAGACCCGCCCACCGATCAATTGAAACGCTGAGCGGCATCAATACACCATTAAAATGTGTACAGCGCAACAGCGCACATAGATAAAATGCGTAGAAAGTGATATTATATAAGGTTTTAGTTCAGTATAAGTTTGATTTCAAACGACAGACCCGCCCACCGATCAATTGAAATGCTGAGCGGCATCAATACACCATTAAAATGTGTACAGCGCAACAGCGCACATAGATAAAATGCGTAGAAAGTGATATTATATAAGGTTTTAGTTCAGTATAAGTTTGATTTCAAACGACAGACCCGCCCACCGATCAATTGAAACGCTGAGCGGCATCAATACACTGTTAAAAACTGTACAGCGCAGTGATATTATATAAGGTTTTAGATCAGTATAGGTTTGACTTCACGACACGCCTTCATTATATTGAGATAGGTTACGTTGAATTAGGTTAGGTCACGTCAGGTCACGGCGGTAGAGCCCACCGCGCGTTGCTGCATCTATACACGTGCAATTAATTTATTAATTGTAATTTTTCAAAATTTAAATCATGATTTATTTATTTATATATATTTTGACATCCATATTTTTGTACTGACAGAGGTGGATACATAATAAACATACATAATACATAGTTTATTGTGTGGGGTGGAGTAGACTTTACCTTTGATATATACAGCGCTGTCCTGGCTACTTTGCTACATTGAAGTCTGTGTTAAAGTAGACAGTTTTTTTTTCGTGCTGTTGCGGTGTTATTTGGAATAAAAAGTGAATTATAAATATGTATAAAAATGTAAAAATATATGTAGTGGGAGTGTTGTAGGACTGGTGAATTATTAGTGAAGGTATTGTATGAATTATATCAGAATGTTGGATAGCCATGCTTCTGATTCATCTCTACCTGATTGGATCATATATTGGGTCCATATTTGTGTAATCTTATTGGAACTGAACGGTACTGAGTGTGTTGTACAGTTTCGGAGCTAAGAACGTGTAGAATCTTTGATAAAATGTGGTTGTTGCTCTCGGAACTGGTGTGTAGATGTTTGTTGTTCGTCTTGTGTTGTTTATGATTATTTGACTATTAAATCGACATAGATTAATAGCATAGAGAAAAATCAATCTATCGCAAAAAAAAATATTCAGTTACCACCGGGACACGAATTTCAATCATTATTCTTGCTAGGAGATATCATCACCACTGCGCTATTATTTAACCTTTCCCATACCGTGATATAAAATATTCATATGCAGCCATGCTGTCAACTCGTGTTGCCGTAATGTGAAGAACGCCTTTAAAATGATTAATCCTATAAACTTAAATCTACGTACTGAGTATTAATTAATCAAAATGGGATGAATATTCTAATATAATTCGAAGCATTTATCAAGTCCTGTACGATAATATATTTTTTTCTTATCTCTCTTCATTAAATTAGCGAGAAAGAAAGATGATATATTCGTATGAATATTATTTTTATTGTGCTATTAATGTACCATCTCTATTCGTTTTTACCGCAAATGGTATTTTTCCCATGAAAAATAATTATTTTTCAATACTAAATTAATGTATTAATTATAAATATATACATATAAAATCAATTTTGTCGAAAAATATTGTTTTTGCGTCACCGAGATTCGAACCTGGATATCTATTTCCAATCCAATAATTACAACTTCACAATAAGAATGTGTTTTCCTGAATAATATATGTTGTATCAATGTGTCCAAAATTTAATAATAATGAATTGATAATTCTGGCGTCTGCTATCAGATTACTCAAAGGTGTTTGAGATTCCGTAAAAATAATATAGATGGCTTTTAAATAATGGAACGACAGGTGTATTCATTTGAAAAATGTAACATATAGGATCGAAAATTTGTCATGAAAAATACTGGCGTTATAACACAATTGGTAGTGTACTTCCCCGGATTGAAAATGGAGATTCAGGTTCGAATCCCGATGATGCGAAAAAAATATATTTTGACAAAATTGATTTTATATGTATATGTATATATTTATAATTAATACATTAAATTAATATTTAAAACATCACAGACCGTCTGTTCTGAATAATTACAACTTCACAATAAGAATGTGTTTTCCTTAATAATTATTTTTGCAAGATTCTCTCTCTACACAACTGGTTTTTCACTAGTCAGTTCTAAGCATAAACATTTTCCTTATAATTAACTAAAATATGAATTTTATGCTGCGTATATTAACCGAAATATTACAGTTTTAATCGGGGCGGTGGACCTGTGTTACATCATGGTGTTGGAAGGGTTAATAAAGACAGAGACGCTCTCTATATATGTAATCTATGATTCATGCCTCTTTGATAAGTTTAAACTAAACTACACCTGGTTATCTTATACATCACGTATATACGAATAAGAATACTACCGCTCTATATGACTAACGTATTATTTTAAATGTTTTTTTTACACTGGCCTGATATAAAGTTTGAATGTGTACATTCCATTTGTGTGAATTTAAATTTAAAGTAAATAAAAGCGAAATTGCTTCTGGTGAGATACGTTTTTCGGTTCGATCGGATATATTTTACAGTGGTGATGTTAAAACATTTCATAATGTATTTTTTCGAATTATCTATTGTGATAAAGTTTCGTAGGCCGGCCAGCAGAGTTTAAAAGTTACACGACCGCAAGGAGAGCGACCATCGGCGTCTAACAGCCCACATTCACAGATGTTGGTGTATCTTTATTTGAACTGATTGATACATACGAGGTGTGACAATTTAATTCTTGGAATGCACTTTGGAAATGTTCACCGGTGACCACTGTCGCCTTCAAAGTATCGTATTAGTCCGAATATAAGACGAAATTTAAAACGGATTTCGGATAATTTGATTTAAATATGCAGTTTTGTAGATTTTTTGTCAACCACTTACAATCCATTGTTATTGCATGTTCAAAATTAGGGTCAGTTCCAAAATATCTCAAAGCTAATAATTGATATAAGTTGATATTCCTCCAAAGATGAAATCAGGCAACGCTGTTTTAATGAACACGTGATCTAAAATCCAGCATGGTTATATATATCCAGCATATAGAAAAAAATTACATTACAGAATTGTCTCTTTAAAAAATGCGTTTAGTAGTATATTTGCTTTCAAAATATATGTTTTCATTAAAAACTCAAAAACGCATAAAGTCGTTTTTGGGAATTTTGGAATACGCGTTACATATTTATTAATTTCATCACAAGTGCAATACGCAAAGAAAAAATAAATATATAATGTCAGTGTGTGAAATATAAAATGTGAAGTAAAACAATCTGTCCGTCACCATTGAGTTGAATAATATAGTTCGATAAAGAGTTAAATAAATAGCAAAAATGTCCACTACCTCATTCCCCAAAGAATGCGGAGTTAGCTAGTGCGTGCGTTCTGACATTACCACTGTAATAGAACAATGAATTGTGTCTCGATGACCTCAATGGTGCGTGAAAGTCGAGTCAAACGGACCAACAGTCTGGGGGGCAGTCTATCACACCATCGATGAACCTGTTTAGAAATATAAGAACGCTCATCGTACGTCTCACTGATAATTTTACCAATCTCAGACGGCCAAGGAGATAATCACAATTGATATCCTAATTAAAATTAATAAATCTTAGAAACTTTCTCTGGACTGTTTCGACCGCCGTCGAGTGAACAATGAAGTGAGGCGACCATATGACCGAATTATATTCAACCTGAGGTCTGACTAGAGGACTATACAAGTGACACTTTCATCACTGATCACGTCTTTTGGTTCAGTTGTGTCAACATTATCAGTATTTCCTTACAGCTACAAAATATGGCTATTGATGGGTTTTACCCTGCTGGTCAAGTAAGGTGCGAAATGACTAACCCTTCCCATACCATGCAGTGACACAGGTCTACCATCATAATTAAACCTATAATATTTCGGTAAATACATGCAGCATAAAATTCATATTTTAGGCTCAGGAATGACTAGCGAAAAACCAATTAGGAAAAGGGAATCGTACAAAAACAATTATTTTTTCCCTTCAATCCGTTGTAAAATGATGCGTTGGTAAAAATACAATTTGTGATATAAAAAACAGAGATAACAAACTATTTTCACAGTGAAAAGGACAACAAACATACAAATATAATTGTCTCTTTCTCACTAATTAAATGAGGAGAGATAAGAAGGAAGGACACATTGTATAAGACTTAATGAATGCTCTAAATTACGTAATTTATCATTTTTCAAATTTGAATGCTCAATATTTATAGTAAATTCGTGCCATTAAAGTCATTTAAGCTAATAAAAACATTTTTCTAACTGTTGTTTACGGTAACACTAGTTAACAGCATGGCTGCGTTCGGATATTTCATATCATGGTATGATAAAGGTTAACACATCATCTTGTTATTCGATCCACGAATACATACATACTGAAGTACACATGTGAAATTTCAACTACCCCATGCCAGTGACAAAATCTAACGAGACAAGGTGTGAAAGAGTAATTCTTGCGACATCTGGTTGTTTATTGCAATGAATTGAATCGACATTATTGTTAAACAAATATCAAATTTAATGGAAGTGATATAGAAAAAATATGAGGGGGTAATTACAGGGCATACAACCTGTCTTCAGCTGGCTTAAGTGATCACTGTGTCCCTCAATCTTCATATTAATCAAATTTTTGAAAATTTTTTATACCCTCCATATTTTATATATATAATCTCCATTAAAAATATTATAAAAATAGTTTCGTCCCTATGAGATATCTGATATTTATTTTATAACAGTAAAAAAAAACTAGTAATTGTGTGTTCTTTAACCATAGCATCATAAATTAAACCTATAATATTTCGGTAAATACGTGCAACATAAAATTCATATTTTAGATAATCGTAAAGAAAATATTAGCGCTCAGGAATGACTAGTGAAAGACCAATTATAAAAAGGGAATCGTACAAAAACAATTATTTTTTCCATTCAATCCGTTGTAAAATGAATACGTTGGTAAAAATACAATTTGTGATATGAAAGACACAGATCACACACTATTTTCACATTTAAAAGTACAAAATACATCTTTTTCTCACTAATTAAACGAAGAAAGATAAAAAAAAAAGGACACATTATGTTATTAATCATTTATTCAAGTAAATTCGTACCATTTAAGTCATTTTTTCTAACAATTATTTACGGTAACACGAGTTGACAGCATGGCTGCGTTCGGATATTTTACATCACGGTACGGTAAAGGTTAACATATTAAAATATTGCTACATTATTATTATTATAGTGTTTATTATTACAAAACCATTTAAAAACGTACACAGTCACGCGCAAAGATTCGTCCCGATTTTTCAGAGGCTGTCCCGGTCACACGGTCCTGTGACCCGGTGACCTATAAAGGAAAATATCCACTGCGGCATTTTGAGCGTCGAGAATCAGCACTGGGTCAAAAAGGCGTGCGCGATATACTGCTAGACGGAGAATAAGGAAAACTTGCAGAGATGGCTAAATAGCAATAACTATTCTAACCTTTTGGAAACTATCTATTAATCTGATATTAATAAGAGTTCAGAAATTATACATACGAACACTAGGGGTTTATAAATAAGAAAAAGTATTAAAAGCATGTTAAATATTATAAAAAACAAAATCATTTTTGCAAATAGGGTGAAATCAATAATTTAGGGGTGTTAACACTTCCAAAACCACGCAGTGACACAGGTCTACCACCCCAATTAAAACTGTAATATTTCAGTTAATATAGGCTACATTAAATTAATATTTTAGTTAATTTTAAGGAAATTGTTTATGCTTAGAAATGACTAGTGAAAAATCTAGTTGTGTCAAGCGAATCGTACAAAAATAATTATTTTTCAATACGCTGAGAAATATACCATTTGTTGCAAGACAAATAGAGATGGAACATTAATTGTAAAATGAAAACGTACGAATATATGATCTCTCTTTCTAACTAATTTAATGAAGAGAGATAAGAAAAAAGGGAGTATTGTATAGGACTTATTAGGATATTAATCCCTTTTTCGTAATTAATGCTTAATATTTAGTGTAAGTTTTCAGGATTAATAATTTTAAAGCCATTTAAACTTAATAAAAGCTTTCTTCACATTTAAAATGTTATAAATTTCTTACGTGTAACACGAGTTGACAGCGTGGCTGCATATGGGAATTTTATATCACGGTATGGTAAAGGTTAAAAAAACGTGTTTTTTTTGTTGTATTTTGTTTGGTAGAATATGCTACGAAGCCTTCAATATGCCTCTCTTGTAGGAACTAGATTTACGAGATGAACGATAAGGTTCTTCTTCTGTCAAGTTTTTCTTTATACTATTTCATCGATTTCCACTACGTCCGATGTTATTACGTCTAAGTAAGTCTGCATTAATTATTTAATTAACATAGTATTGGCTCTATAGCGAATATAAAATAGTTTTAGACTTAAATAGCGGGAAAGATAGACGTAAAATGGGGGTTTTAATGACTGCAAAAATAACACGCAAATGAAGGGAAAACGTGAATTCCGAACATGTAAAATCGCATGTAGTCATATTTTAAATTTGTTTTCATTGTAGTTCCTTCTTAATTACCCACTACTTCATTATTTTGTCTTAATCTATGCTTGTATTTTTAATTTTATTACTAGCCTGCCCGCACCAGCTGTGGCATGGTCGCAAACGTACCCCACAAAGACGCCAAAAAGTGTATTGTTAGGAAAATAATAAGAAGTAGAAGTGAGAAAGTTAAAATCGCATTGCGTTTCAGGTTTATCTATCACCAGAACTTTTAAATTTAAATATTGAACATAAAATGACTGAGAAAAGTCTAAAAAAAACAAATGTGATGGGGGAACAGAAGAAGAAGAATTAAGGGTTTTTTTTTTTAATGCGTGACAAATTTAGGTATTATTAAAATTAAAATTGCACTTAAACTGACCAATATAATAAAAAAATATATATTATACATTGTTTCCTGAAGAAGATACCCATAGGTATAGAAACATTTGGTTTAAACGAACTTCTTTGTTTTATTATTTGAATAGTTAAACTCTAACATATTTTTAAAACACCCACCTAGTTTATTTATTTGAATTTTTTCATGTTTATATTAAATTTAATATGTACTTTATAACTCAGATACACGATTAGATACATCTCTGGTTTCTTAAAGATTTTTTCAGTTTTCTCTCTTTGTAAGGATCCACATTTGGTGACGATATTGTATAATATTAATATTCAAGCTACGAATTGTTTTATGATCATACTGTAGAATAACCACAGGCCAAAGAAAATTAATTTTCAGTTTTTCATTACTAATAATATACGCTTTGCAGCAGAGGTCGAACGAGGGTCACCTATGAAAACTGACCTATTAATTGTAAAATATGTCAAAATGTAATACACGATACGTAGAAAAATTAAAAAAGAACGTAGAATTGAAAATATAAAATATATACAGGGTGTAATATATTTTATAGATATTGTCAGATCGCTTCAGCATGCGGTTTGGTTTAGAAATAAATCGATCGAAATCAAAAATATTGATTCAGTTTAAAGATGCAATTTTTTTTAGGTATATTGGCAGAAAATTTGAAGATGCACATACAACTAGTTAAAATTGCTGTGAACCGACTGCAGAGAATATGGCATAAATAATCAAATATAATAAACAACTATAATTATGTTGTTAAAAAAATAATAGATATCTATTGGGTATAATTGCAGAGCTTTGCTTTTGACCTATCTTCGGCTGGCTCGAGTGATTAGTTTATACAAATATAACGTTCCGTTCCATTCTTACTCATCATCTATCAAATTTATTGTATATATGTTAACGCTTAAAGCCCGGTGGGTCAAAATAAAGCAAGAATAATGTACATATTCTCACGCATCAACAGACGCCCCACACAGACAAAATACAAACATCCACTGAGCATGTGATCATTTCGTCGGAACCCGAGCAGGTAGTGTCATAAAACTTACAGGTAGGCGCAACGCCCCTAAAATAATTATATTACTGGCATTGTCTAGGGGCCGCCAGACGAAAATAAGTCAAAACAAACACATGGATGCATACCTGGTATCCTTTGTCTACCCGGTCAAAATATTGACAATATATGTTTTAGGTCAGTTTTTTAGTGTTTTTTCACATATTTATCAATTACTCATTTGAATCTCGTCCGATAACATTTATTTGTATCTCAAATTATTTGAAAATATTTAATAAAAGATTAGCTAGAAGGAAAACAGTATTAAACGAATATTTGTAGCGTAATTCACATTTTTACAAACACCCGGGTCAAATCTGACCCACCACCGCAGAGCATGTGTTAATATGTATAAACACATCGAGTACAACAACACTATCGCCATCTATGGACTAAATTTGATATTCAATTCCCTGAAACAGCATAGATGTCGCAATGAGAATCTGATTATTCTTTTAAAAATTATTTAAAGCAATATTCTTTATATGTAAAAATTTTTTAACACATTATACTAGAATACGTTTGAAAAATCAATTTTTATATATTTTATTATTTTGACCATTATATTATTAGCAATATTTGAAATATTATTCACATTTCAAAGCTGCCCGAATATACAATCAGATTGGAAATAATATTAAAACTTTAAATTATATTATATTAAGGTTTTTAAAATTAATGTTTTAAATTGGATATTCAAATTAAATATAGCAGATATTGAGAGTGAACTATTTTGTATAATGAAATAATTCTTATAACTGCATTTTGATCTTGTATATTTCCCTTTACTTTATACGTGCTTACATTCTTTTACATATTGTATTTTTTTCTCTCTTTTTTATATATTTATATTTTTTCACATTTACTTGTAAATTTAATATAAAATTCAAATTCTAACAGAAAACGTACACTTTATAAAAAAATCTGAGAATTTAGCGTGTATTCATAATTTTGATTTGTCTATTCGTCGTATCCGCAGATAGAGCGTTACATATATTAAAACGTACGGTGAATATTACTCGTAAACCATCAAGGTGAGGTAAACGGGTAAGCGTATTGATTGCCGATTTGCGAGTTGCAATGAGTCACTGGTCGGGAGTGCACATTGCATACATTGTCGCGCTTTTTGTACTCACTTTAAATATTCAACGAGTAAGGGACCGTCGACGTCAGCAGCGACTCCAGAACATGCGGCTCTCGAGTTCGACGTGAAGTCGTGCGCAATCCGCGCAAATCGATAAGGAAGATACTGCAATGGAATAAAAATATCAACAGTGCACGTTAAAGTCGTGCACAATATTTGATTTAAAATCCGACTCCGTTTCTCCCATTTTCGGTTTACAGCACGAGTGACACCCTGTATAAAATATCCAAATTTGCCTAAAACGACGCTGTATAAAAAATATAATTTATATCAAGAATTTTTAAGTCGGTCGCCGGCGACACTAGCCGTAATTTAGATGTAAAATTTTCGTATTAAAATAATATTAAGATCGTAATGTAATATTAGCATAAGGCCAATTTCAAATTATAATTAAACTCTCAAGAATACGTAAGCCCCGGCGGAGGGGGGGTAGGTACTAAAAAATTCAATTATTTTACTTAACTTTCATTTACGGATATGGCGAGACGGACACGTTTGAGAAAACTATCTAATGCGCGCCCACCGCCGCGCGTGTCGTATTGTAACTTTTTTGAATAAACCGCGCAGTTTAACTGTAAGTTTATTTTACACATTCATTATTTTACCCAATCGTGCTGAACGTTTTGAACAATGATGGAAGCACTCCATTATGCAATATCACAACACGTGAGAGTATGTAACAATACTTCTCCTGCTGTCGAAAGTGTTTCTGTACTCCTGGAGGATAGATATATTACATTTCGAATCTCGGACTTTTCCGGGTATTTATTACGGTGTGGGTCTCCCGATGGGGGTTGCTGGGAGGTGCGGTGACCAGGGAGACCTGACGCAGCATTCCACTGGCTCTCTCTCGCACCCTCTCGCGACCTGGACAGGATGTATTTCTGCCGGACTGTGATCAAGTTTTGCGACTTCAACACATAAATGTGACGTTTACCGTCTTCTATAGCTTCTCTCTGGCTGTCTTCTGAATTTAATATGTTAACAAGTCTCACTTCAAACTGATACATATTGTATAGGAATGGCTCTGATGCGATGATATCGAAGCCAATCTGTATCAGTTAATGACTGAATATAATAGAACCATATAATAAAGGAAAAGAAAAATGTTAACTATAAAGGGGCATCGCAAGGTTTTAGTAACTAACTGTTCTGTCTTTAAAATATATTCCAAATAAGCTTTGAAATCTTTGTAAAATATTGCACGCGTTGCTTTGTTGAGTGGAATAGAAGCGAGAGTAATATGGGGTTTCTTTCATTTCGAAGACATCTATGGAAGGTCCTGCTCGCGCCTCACAGACCTGACCGTTTAGCCAAACACTTTACAGCCATTCCTCGCCGTCCAGTACCGACCGAAAAAATATATTTTTTAAATACACCACAGCAAAAAAAAGGCACAATAAAATTAAAATAATTATTTCTGCACTACCTGCTAATATGTTGGGTTAGGCTAACAAGACTATCTTCGCAAATTGAAATTTTTAATTCTGGTATACTACATTGTTTCCTGAAGAAGATAACCGCACAGGTATCGAAACACGTTGATTAATAAATAAACAGTGGTCTAAACAAAGTGTCACTTCTTATCTTTCATAGAAAGTTTCTAAGATTCGTTAATTTTAAATGAAATATACGCCCTGAGGACATCAATTATGATTATCTGAAAATAGTAAAATTATCAGTGAGACGTACGATGATCGACCTTATATTTCTATACAGGATCATCAATGGTATGACAGATTGTCGGTCTGCTTCGCGCACCATTGAAGTCATCGAGACACAATTCATTGTTTTATCACAGTGGCAATGTCGGAACTCGTGCACTGGCCATCTCCGCAGTCCCCAGATTGCGAAGCGACCGGCGAACACCCTGGGGATAGGTATACTTTGTACAGCCAAAATATTGACCGACAAACTGACTCACAAGGTCAAACCATTGTGGCGTCTCATGATGACCTGTAATCGGAGACACGCGACACGTTCTTGTGTGACATTTTGCATTATATATATATAGATTATTATTGTTGCAAACAGTGAAATTTTTCTGGGATTTAAAAATAAAATTATCAAAATTACTATTATACCAGTCGAAAATGTTCAAGCTGCGTGTGCTCAATCTCAATCATTATGTCACATACATAAAGCATTTAAAAAATGACATAGTTAAGCGATTCATTTCGTTTAAATGTAATATTTAATTTATCAAAATTCAAAATTATAAATTGAATACAAAAAAATATAAGCTTATCGAATTTCGATAGGCTACATTATATTTGGTCGCATGCTTTAAGACCCGAAACAAGAATATAGAATCGTTATGTATCAATCACGTACGTGGAACTTAAAACTTAAATATATTAATTAGAAAGATATATATAAAATCAATTTTATCGAAAAAGTATTGTTTGTGCGCCACCGGAAGAATTCGAACCTGGATCTCTTTGCAAACCGAGAAAAGTGCATATATCCAACTATGCTACAGCGACGATATTTTTAGCGACAAATTTTCGAACCTACATGTTACATTTTTTTTGATATTCCATTATTTGATAGAGCCATCTACCTCATGTTTACGGAATCTCAAATATCTTTGAGTAATCTGATAGCGGACGTCAGAATTATCATATTTAATTCATATTTAAAATATTAAATGATTTTGGAAAAATCTCATATAATAATATATGTTTTTAAATCGGCATTTTTTAAAGAGACTAACCTCCAATATTTTTATTTTTTCCGGATATATACCGTATATCGTTCTGGCAGCTAAACTGGATTTTAAATCGAGCGATTATCAACAAGCGTTGCGATTGACCGATTTGAGGTATTTTGGAACGAACCCCGATTTTTAAAATGCAATGTCGACAGATTTAGGCTTTTGCGAGAAACAATGTGTTCTGCGTGTAGCCGACTACAAAACTGCATATATAACACAAATTATTTTTATTAAGGAAAACACATCTTATTGTGAAGTTGTAATTATTCAGAACAGACGCTCTGTGATATTTTAAATATATTAATTAGAAAGATATACATATAAAATCAATTTTGTCGAAAAATATTGTTTTAGCGTCACCGGGATTCGAACCTGGATCTTCATTTCCAATCCGGGGAAGTGCAAGTGAAGTGAAGATCCAGGTTCGAATCCCGGTGACGCTAAAACAATATTTTTCGACAAAATTGATTTTATATGTATATATTTATAATTAATACATTAATTTAGTATTTCAAATTATTATTTTTTAAATTAGGTGCTATATTTGTTTTTGAACTATTTTGACCGATAACATATTGTCAACTGAGTCTGTTACATATATATAAAAATAAATGAACATACTAGTACACCTGAAACCGCTGACTTTGGCATACCACAAGGTACAGTACTTGGACCATTGTTATTTATTATATACTCTAATGATTTATTTAAACTCAAATTACACGGTAAAGTAATATCTCATGCAGACGATACGGTATTAATAATTAAGGAAAAAACTTGGACTGACGCTAATATATCGGCAACTGAGGATGGTAGTACCATAAATAGTGGACGGATGATAACTTACTATCAATTAATACTTTCTACCATTTGCTATTCAACAGAAACAAAACACCCAAATTCATATTAAAATTCACACCGAGGCCTGTACTCGAGGAAACTCTTCTGACCAATGTTCATCAACTGAAGAGAAAGACTGTATCGAGTACCTCGGAATCATAATAGATAACAATCTCAAACGGAAAGAGCATATTACTAATCTCACAAACCAAATAAGGAAAACTGCCTACATATTTTTTAGACCCGGAAACATCTCATCACTTGCATATCTGAAAATAATATATTACGCGTTTGTACAGTCGCGTGTTGCAATACGGTATTATTGGATGGGGTGGTGCATGTAAAACTTCAATGTCACAATTAGAAATCACTCAAAATTATTCTAAAAAAAAAAGACTATCCAAGTATACAACTGTTCACAGATCTTAAAGTACCAAAAATAGTAGACATATACAAAAATCATTTAAATTTTAGAAGCGAATTCCGATCTACAAGATATAGAGATCTAATTGATATCCCAAAACTAAAATATACCGCGATATATTTATCAAGGCATCAAATTTGTTAACCATCTCCCCATCACAATTAGAAAAACTACGGACTATCGTAAATTTGTAACTGAAGTAAAAAAATATGTACACAGACTAACTGAAACATTAATCAACTCGAATATACTCCTTCTCTATACACGAGTCTCACTCTCGTAGAGAAGAAACTAATGTTAAAATATATATATATATAATATAATAATATTTTTTAGATAGGCAAGAGAGGCAGGCGGTCTTTAAACATTTACTATGCAATATGTACTTTTAATATATTTACTAGGTTTTATTCTGTCGGTCGAGATGTTCGGCTCAATTAATTGACAAATAATATTATCTAATAATAAAAAAAGGGTTAAATGAATAAAATACCGACAGCTTCGACACGCCGGCAAGATGGATTATTTTTAGATTATTTTTTAATATTTTTCTTCATCAGGATATCGAATTAATGACGAAATATCGTACGCAGGACGTAATATACCTAGTACACAATTACGTGTAGAAAATGTTCAAGAAATATGTGGCTAAACTCAACCGTGTCAGAGATGTATTATAATTTATTATATTGTATTGTAATTTAAATATTTTATTAGATTTTATATTAGGCAGGCGTAGAGCATAGAGCGCCACACAATTCTCGCCTCATCCACATTCATCCGTTTCGTATGACCAAACCACCAAAGTAATTCTTTCTTAGTCTTACTCACTATATCAGCTTTTCATCCTTTCCTTATTTCTTCATTCTTCACTTACTTACCATCACGCCGTTTCCCCGTGAGGGTAGGCAGAGAGGATAGAGCGTCATACTCTTCTGTCCTGACACAAAATTCTCGCCTCATCCACGTTCATACATCTTCTCATACAAGCTCGCCGTTTGTTGAGGCTTCTAACAGAACCGTCCTCCATTAACTGGTTTACCCGGCCGTGACAAGTCTTCCGTGGACGTTCTCTACTTCTGGTGCCATCGCAATATATATTTCTTACCATTTTTTCATCATTCATCCCTTCTATATGACCAAACCACCAAAGTAATCCTTTCTTAATCTTACTCACTACACTAAGATCGGCGTTACATTCTTTCCTTATTTCTTCATTCTTTACTTATTTACTTACCATCATTGCCGATTTCCCGCGGGGGTAGGCAGAAAGAGAACAGAGCGCCACACTCTTGTGTCCTGACACAAAATTCTCGTCTCATCCACATTTATACATCTTCTCATACAAGCTCGCCGATTGTTGAGGCTTCTAACAGAATCGTCCTCCATTAACTGGTTGACCTGATCGCGCCAAGTCTTCCGCTGACTTCTGGTGCCATCACAATATACACTTCTTACCATTCTCTCATCATTCATCCGTTACGTATGACCAAACCACCAAAGTGATCCATTCTTAATCTTACTCAATACACTAAGATCGGCTTACATTCTTTCCTTATTTCTTCATTCTATACTCTGTCATAAATGACCTGTACTATCATCTAGTATGATGAAAACATGTTTTTTACAATACGGTATAATCGGTTGGGGAGGAGACTTTAAAGACTCACCCCTTACCTACAGAAACGGTACAGAAGCTGGTTTCGTTAAATCCTCAAGGGTGGTTCTCAGTTTAAATAAAATCTTCGTGCATTGCTACAATTCACAAATACCATTACCGTCCAAGGTCGCGTGGCAACATAGAAATCCCAAAATTTAAAAACTACCGCGTCTCAACATACAATATACACTTGTTTTTAATGCCCTCCCGTGTAAAATCAAAACAGAAAAAAATATTTAAATCTTTCAAATCGCAAAATCGATACAAATATTAGAAAACTCCCGACAGCAATTACGAATACGAATTTGATTATATATATATATATATATATATATTAAACAATTTAATTCTATATTTATATCTTACTTCTATACCCTATCATTACATTATATTTATATTGGAAAATAAATATATTATAACTAGTCAAGTTATGTACGGGGTGATATTACGATATATTTCTGATTATTAATTATCGCATTGTATATATATATATATATATATTTGTTTTCTGCACAGAAGACCGTATTCTGATTAAAAATTTGCAAATTGAAAAACGTCGCGGCGCCAGGAGAATGATTAAAGAGCTTCAAAACAATACCCGGAGCTCCATCTCGCACTGCCGGTAATACAATCGACTTTCTTCGTAAAATTTCACAGAGCCACCGAACACGCCAGCCACGTGATACAATACGGGGGGGGGGGGGGGGGGGGTTTATGATTTGATAAAAAAAAAACTAAATTAAGAATCATATTATGTTTTGAAACGACTCGTGTGTGGGGGCCACTTGTATAATAAAATGTGAATAATTTTGCTTTCACGCGCTCCGCCCCATCCGACGTTTCCGCATCGTACAACCGACGGAACACAGAGTGAGCAACACGACACCGCTCTGCGAAAATATTTTGCTCCGGTCACGTGACGCCGAATTACAATTTGACCACAGCACGGAGCGAAACAAGCGACGATCGCGGCGGAAAAATGCTCCCGTGGAAAATTTTTCGTATTTCGAACGCTTCGGTTTTGTTTTTGTCATGTGACCGGGAGAGCGGGCGCGAGCGCCGCGCGTCTATTTTTGTTATTACGACACACAACACACGTACATATTAATATATATATATAACTGAAAATACTACGGTTCATAATTATATTGTCGTAGATCGTAAAAATAAATGACGCTTTTTGAAGAAAATTTTTTAACAAACGTGACGCTGTTTACCGTTTTAATAATGGATACGAGTGAACTGTCAAAATAATGGATGTATTGACTACGATAATTGATATAATTAATGTTATACAATAATCGCGCCGAAACCGGAATAAAATGGTGAATGAATGAATAGATATATATGTATATAACAAAAACACAACATCTATCTACGGCACACAGTCGAAACATAACCAAGAAATAAATAAGAGTTCTGTCCATTGGCACTTTTCTACCTGAAATTCTCCGTCCATCTGCGGAGTTTGCGTGGGCGGTTTTCCCGGATACGAAGTGCTCCTCCTGAACTTGGGCGGCGACGTTCCGGACGGCCTGTTGGGCGCTCCGCCCCTCCCCCGCGAGTAGTTGTTCCCGGAGCCCCAGGGCCCCCCGGCCCAGGGCCTGAAGCCGCCGTTGCCCCGCGCCTGCGGAATGTTCGGCCGCCTGCCTCCGCCGTTGGCGCCGTCGGCGAACAGCACCTGGTCTTCCTCGATATTCTCCTCCACGCCGAATTTGAATTCACCCATTTTAGCACGCACACAGCTGAAAGATCGATCTGAACTCAAACTATCATCTCATAATTCGATTTTTACGATAACGGCCCTCGGGCACATTGCACAACAGAAATATTTACAATTTTTCGCTAGTTACATAAACCGCACGGGGAGTCGGTGAATGCGGCCGCACGCGACCGGGTCTGCAATGGTGGAATGTTTTAATAAAACCGAAACGCGGAAATGTACGGCGGACCCCGCAAGACATGAGCTTTTCCACGTATAACTGCCTACTGCGGCAGAAATTCGGCCATTTCTTTGAGCCTGTTCGCACCGCGAATACTCCGACACACTTTTGGTGCAGAGTTACGAGCACCGCGCGGCAAGTCCGCCGCGTCGCCGAGACGCCGAAACCGCGCGCGGCTTCCGAAACGACCCTTTTGCGTGGCGCCGGCCAGTTCCGTTCGCTTGTAGATTTAGTTTTCCACGCAGCGCGGTCAGGTGGCAGCACCTGATACTAACCAATCTATTTCCATCCGCATTATGTTGCGAGTAAACAAACGCAAACGTGTCAAATGCGCCGCGCTAAAGCAACCTCTCTGCAAACTACACCCAAAAACCGAATTGCCGCGGCGCTTTACAACGCTTGGAACGTTCTGGATAAAGCTCTCAAACGTGCCCTTGCATACGTAACGTCGGAAAAACCGCAACTTGTCTCGATGAAATTCGTCGTAGTCTAAGTACGAACAGGGGTGAGTTTCCTCTGCGTTTCGGTCTGATAAACTTATCTATCTTTTCATTTCGTTCCACCGGTGGCAGCACGTCGCAAATGCGGCGAAAATTCCGCGTCACAGTGAGCGTTGCGCGCACCGCAGTTAAGGTCGATTGTCGCGTGTAGCGAAAGCGACTTGGGTACCGTTTCGTGACTGACGGATCGATAGCATAATAGACATGCGTGTGTGAAGTATTCACGGCAAAACCAACCTTCAGGAAATTACTTTGAGAAAATGCCGCTAGGGACGCTGCCGTCGGAACATATGGGATGCCATATGATCACAATGGTACGTGCTGTACAGGCTGTTAATAAAGTATGTTTATAAATACGTAATGTTTTTCGTACAACCTCCGTGTACATTAATAAAACGTAGTGTTAGTGGATTTAAAGTAAATACTTCATCTATTTGCTGTTCATTATCAAATAATTTGTCATCGTTTAGTCTCAGATAAGGAATGACGTCTTAAATAGTGTTTTATAAATAAAAGTAGCACTTGGATGTGTGATAGGTCGAAGCATTCTCGCAGACGGCATCGAATTCAATAAATATCAATCGTTTGTGATTTTCAATGTTTCTATTTGATTTTTAATCACGTGATATTGCGATTGTTTTGCTCGCGTCTTAGCTCTTAGATTTCATCTTCTTCGTCTGTGTTGAATTTGAATATCTCTAGAGCGAGTACTACCAGAATTGTAAAGAGAAAATATGGCGTGAAAATCTAACTGAACTAAACTAAAAGAACTTGAAAAAAGTAAAAGTTTGTGTTTTATATAGGTCGTGTCAAAAAAGAAATTAACAAAAAATAATTTGATAACGCGTTGTAATTATAAATAAAGAAAGATTCATAATTGGAACCAAAATATAAATCTAAAGTGTTGCTAGACTGAATACAAAATTCAGAATTAAGGAATATTTCACGATGTCATCTGCCGGGTCGTACTCATTAAAATATTATTTTCAGTTCATAAATATAGTATACTAACTGAAATACCCGGCGTTGCCCGGACTTTACGAAAAGTGAAGATTTTTCATTTAGGGGGATGGTAGTTTTTTTTCGAAATCAGAAGTAGACAGTAATTTTCCTCTTATTTGAACATCGAGTGTCCTTTCCTCTCGTTTTGAAGGTCAAGTGTGCAAAATTACATCAAGGTCACATTAAACCTGTATATTTGTATAAACAACAAACAAACAAGCACATAGTCTATTGTTGATGTCAAGTTATCGTATTTTTCAATGATTATTATCATATTAGTCTAAAAAGAACAGTATTGTTAAAAAATATGGCAAAAAGAAGGTTTTTCAAAAGTTCCTTTTAAAATTAATGGATATAAATGAAACAATGTTATTACTCTATTCTTAGCACTACTTGAGTTACTGTTCTTTCGAAACTGGAGTAGTGCTAATAAATTCAAGTAGAGTAATAACAGTGTTTCATTTATATCCTTCTATTACGATTAAACTACAAAGTTAACGCCGATTCTATTAATAATTCGTTCCTTTTAATATTTTCAAGCGCCTATCGTTATATTGGTAACTAGTGATGATAAAAAATGCTGCTCTTGACTCACTGGTGTGATTGTGATTGATATTCGATAATAGCAGTGATTGAAAACTGTGATTGTGATCACAGATTCATTGCTAATACAATGAATCTGTGATCACAATCACTATGGCGTGCGCCGCACGATATCACAAATCACGAAATAAAAACACAATTTTGAGCATATTTACTTATATAATTAAAAAATTTATTTCGTAAAAACCATATTTTAGTATACATAATAAATATTTATCGAATTTAATATCATCACAAAGAGAATGAAAACTGTTAAAAAAACGTGAGTTTATTTTTGGTGTCAAATTCTCAGAATTTCGGTTCAAATCCATAAAAACGTTTTGACAGAATCAATTAGATGGCTTTTATCACGAATTATAATGTCATTTGTTTGTGAATATTTTCGTTTCATATGCACATGCGCAGAATTACGGTTCACAACCAAATATAAATTTAAAAAAAAATTAATCACGAATCACGATACTCTCAGATATTCAATCATTGATAGTGAGTGTGACTCAAAGATACCAGTGATTGATTCACGGTTCGTGATTTTGAGCTCATCACTGGTAAAAGCCAATTTTTTATTAATTTGATGTAATTGAAATTGCTGTAGTGGATTTTAAAAATTGTTGGAAAAAGCATCGATATGTATTCTTGTTAGGAGCGGATTTTTTAGGCCCCTATCCAACGTGGGTCTTGATGCACCGTATTGGCTACATTGACGTAGTTATTCCCCTAACTTACTGCTATCATGTAACCCCTATATAGTGACTGTTATGCAGTCACGATCATTGTCTTTGAAATTGATTAAGCATTCGGTCTCACTGGACTGTTTCGGTGCTGAGGCAAATATTTTACACTTTTGTACGTAGATTTTACTTTACTGATTGTAGGAGTAAAAATATTTATAAATTGTTTTACAACAGTAAAAAATATACGGACTCACCTTCAAAAGACTACAGATTTCACATTTATCTGTCAAAATATAGCACGCTTGTCTGCAGGTACAATTATATCCTAAATATGAATTAAATATCACAGAGCTATGTTCTGAATGATTACAACTTCACAATAAGAATGTGTTCTCCTAATAATAAAGTTGTATCAATGTGTCCAAAATTTAATAAAAATGAATTGATAATTCTAGCGTCTGCTATCAGATTACTCAAAGGTATTTGAGATTCCGTAAAAATAAGGTAGATGGCTCTTTCAAGTAATGGAACGTGTAATGTATTAATATCAAAAAGGTAACATATAGGTAAAAATATTGTCGCCGTAGCATAGTTGGATAATGCACTTTCCCCGGTTAGATTTTTCGATAAAATTGATTTTATATGTATATCTTTCTAATTAATATATTTAATTAATATTTAAAATATTACAGAGCTATGTTCTGAATAATTACAACTTCACAATAAGAATGTGTTCTCCTAATATATTTATATCCATTTGTTACCTTTAATAAACTCAAAAACCGAACTATTAATCAGGCACCGTTTATACAATAGCTATCATTCTTACAAGTAAGATAGGTTATTTTCTTTAAGACATTTTTTAATAATTTCTTCTAAATTAGGAGAAAGCGTGCTCTTTTGTCAGGACTCAAGAATTTTATTTTTTATTGTAGGAAAAACAAATTCTATTGTCCTCGATTCATACTTGTTGGTGATTGGCCACACCTCTTGTATTTTTTCCGTGTGAAGCCACCATAATTAGAGAATCTTTGTTTTAATTGTATTTTATTAAAAGGAACAGTAACAGCGAAATGTACAGGAAGAACGTTTACAGAAAAATATAACAATTTTATATTATGCCTCAATTTAAATGCTTTTAGGCTTACAATTTGTTTCACAATGGCTGTTTGAAGATTTTTGTATTTGTTTTATATTTGAGATACATATGATTATGATAGTTTAATGGTCAGGGCAATTTAAAAAAGTAATTACACGTGGACAGCAAATTGGTGTTGGGAAACAGTGAAATGAGAAAAAAAAAATTGTTTAGCAGATGACCTTGTGAACTTCTCAAATGATCCAAATGGCCTTCAGAACAGAATGCACGATAAATCAGTAGTCAGTGACAAAGCACAATTGAAGAAAAACATCTGAAAAAACTGCATTATTGATCAGATAGACTTTCTTGTTCGAATAGTTTTCAAGGCCATTAAATTATAAATGATGTAACTAACAATGTCGGAAACAATAACTAAAAAAATATTTAATATAGTACGTGGAATAGGTTGATAATTTTTTTGGGAGACATCATATATGTATTTTGAATGCATTCATATAGACAGGTAGTGGAATGACGAAAATGCTCGATGACATAAAAATTTTTCGGCGAGTATTTTTCCCACACTGGCAACACTTAACGTCAATATCGATGTTTACTTTTGCCGCGATCTGACAAAAATGTTGTTATCGTTTGCTATGCGAACTTGCATACGCGTCTACGATTTCTAATCAGTTATAACTGAAAATGACGTCGTTATCAGTATTTCTGCATCATTTTTTATTAGACTATCGATCGAACGGTAAAGCAATTTATGTAACAAATCAGGTCAGATTGTATTCACTTGACGTCTTCAACGGTCTAAAGTAACATCGGAGCGAATTATCGTTCTTAATTCTTTGAAATGGCGGAATTTAAAGCGACCGGTAAGCTATACTAGTTATTTTTTACTATATATATAAGATAAATCCGAAAAATATAGTAGTGACTAGATAGGTGAAAGGCCAGGGAGAAAAATGCCGATTTTTAATTCGATTCTGGATTGATCGATAGTGGAAGATGAAGCAAAACGTCAAGGATATCATCGGGTCACAACCCGGGGTTCACGATTCTCGGTAATGCGGGAACCGACTGGAGACGTGTCTGGTAAATATGAATATTGATGACCTCGGAGACTAAGGTATTTATCTAACTAACTAATTAATGATCAACATCTAAAATGGCACAGTTACATTAGCGAGTTAGTGAGAAGAATAACATTTTAAGTATAAATAATTTAAAAAATGTAATTTTGCTATTGTTCACTCACTACTCCAGCATGGAATAATTGTGTGGGGATGAGCATACAATAATATAATCAACTCGGGTAAAAATAATACAGAGAACAATCATCAAAGTAATATTAAAAAAAAAGATCAACTTTTTCAACACAAACATTTTTTGCAAAATTCAAATAGAAAAACATTTATAAATCGATTAATTAAAGAAAATAACACTGTACACTTTGAAACGAGCACGTCATTAAGGTTTAAAAATTAATTTTAAAATCCCTAAATGCAACACCAAACACTGTCAGCTAAATTTTATATATTTAGGGATAAAAAAAACTTCAATGGCCTCCCTACACTAATTAAACAGATAAAAGAGCTTAAAAAGAAATTAAATGATTATTTCAGAAGCACACAATTAGATAATAAATAATGTAATAATAATATTATATAAGGAAAACACGTTCTTGTTGTGAAGTTGTAATTATTCAGAACAGACGCTCTGCAATATTTTAAATACTAAATTAATGTATTAATTATAAATATATACAACAATATTTTTGGACAAAATTAATTTTATATGTATATATTTATAATTAATACATTAATTTAGTATTTAAAATATGACAGCGTCTGTTCTGAATAATTACAACTTCACAATAAGAATGTGTTCTCCTAATAATATATGTTGTATCAATGTGTCCAAAATTTAATAAAAATGAATTGATAATTCTGGCGTCTGCAGTCGGTTTACTCAAAGGTATTTGAGATTCTGTAAAAATAATGTAGATGGCTTTCAAATAATGGAACGACAGCGATGCGATAGATGCGTCTTCTGTATGTCAGCATGTAAGTCTTCCACCGTTAAAGGTGTCAAAACATTTAAAATTATCGCTTTGGATGAACAGTCGGATAGTTTTGAAGCTCATATCATGCATCGCATCTTTGGCCGCTTAACCAAATCATCTTCCTCCATTGAAAATCGGGTTTGTTTTTTTAACTGTTGTGCTCTCTCTCTCTCTCATTTAACTGATGTACTCTCCAGATGTTGATCAAACGTCTGTGCGATCCAGATGACAAATCAGTCACAACTAACTGTCAAAGTTATTTACATAAAATGCGACCTTTTTTTTCCGGTACATCTATTATTATCAAACCAGTATAGAGCTGTTGTCAATGCGCATAAATAAGTCAAAAGAACTAATAACAAAGAAAGCTGCATACTTGAACACATTCTTCTCAATAAATGATATTTTACAACTCATTAAGCAAGGTAAGATATAAGTGTATATTTAATTGACTGCTCTGTTGGTTTCAGAGCACCAGCACATCCGCTACAACCCGCTGAAGGACGAGTGGGTCCTGGTGTCGCCGCACCGCATGCTGCGGCCCTGGGCGGGGCAGGTGGAGGCGGCAGCTGACGAGAAGGGGAGCGCGGGCGGCGCAAACAACCCCCTATGTCCGGGCGCCACGAGGGGGAATGGCGAAGTGAGGCTGATGACACATTTTTATATTTAGCTGCGAGTTTTATATTTCTTGATTATTTGTGCCATTCATATACAGGGTGTAACCTAGTCCACAATATTTTATGAGTGGATGGATATCTGACTAAATTACCAATTGAAAATGTTCAAAGGATATGTGCCTAATCTCAACCATGTCACGGAATCTTACCTTTGAGTAATCTGATGGCAGACGCCAAAATTAACATTGAATTTTTATTGATCAAACCTATATATTATTAAGGAGAACACATTAACAATAAAGAAGATGGCTTTCAGATAATGGAACGATAGATGTATTCATTTGAGAAGTGTAACATATAGGTTCGAAAATTTGCTGTCAATTCACTGTCTTGCTGTAGCATAATCTGTTAATGCACATTCCCTGAATTGGGAAAGATCCAGGTTCGAATCCCTATAGCGACAACAATATTTTTCGATAATATTGATTTTGTATGTGTATCTTTATAATTAATACATTTAATTAATATTTAAAATATGACAGACCGTCTGCTCTGAATAATTACAACTTCACAATAAGAATGTGTTCTCCTTACTAACACAATAATACATTATTTTCAGGTTAACCCTGCGTACACGTCCACCTACGTCTTCCAGAATGATTTCCCAGCTCTTCTCGAAGACATTCCCGACCCGCCGATTTCCGAGGACCCCCTATTCAGAATGGCCCCGGCCAAAGGTACTTGCCGGTTAGTTTTGCTGATGTTTCTTTCTATCATAGTCGGGTTTCTTGAAGAGAGTGGTCCAAACCATGTTTGTTTTGTTTCGAGATATTTAAAGGTTTATATTTGAATTGATTAAAAAATATTTTTATGTTACACAACACGATTTTTCAATTATTTATTTAGTCTACTAGATTTATAATTTATTTCGAAATATAAATGTTGCATGTAGTTTATATGGAAATAAAAAATTTGAGGTTGAAATGATTTACTCTATTATCTTTTGACGAAATTTTCAATCAGAGTTTGGCATAACTGTGGCTGGATTTCGGTGATGCAGCGTCTCATCTCCTCCTTCAAAGTTCGGGTGGTCATGGGCTTGTTAACATAACAAAAAACTCCAAAGAAAAAAGTCCAAAGGTGTTAAATCGCACGAGCGGGCAATTCTGGTCGCCCAAATAGGACAGCGACAACTTTCTTCGCTGTGTAGGCTTGAGTTGTTGAATCAGTTGGATTTTGTTGGCATGAAGATGCTATATAATGCCAAATGGATGTTCCCGGACCCTCGGCCTCATTCTGACGAACAGCCATGATTTTTTGACGAGCAAGTGTCGATGATCTGACATCGGTAATCGACCCAGTCTCCTCGAATTTTTCAATTATTCTCTTCACAGATCAAAAATTTAATGCAATTTGCGAATCGTGGCAGTCAAACTTTTACTATTTTTAAAATAATGTTTAACAATATGTGTTGCATATAAGCATAGATGCCGGAAGAATTCAGAATCTGCTGGCACCTCCGAAATGTGGACTGCATATTTAATTCGCTATTTCGTCTCAGGTTCCGTTAGACGATGACGAGTTCCGACACTGTATAGATGCAAAGTCTCAAATGTATAATATTGTATTCAATTTACATTCAAATTATTTTCGTTCATATGTCCCAAATAATAAGAATGCACTGTTGCATAGCGATCCATTTTTAATAATGGCGGACTGTCTATCAACTGTCGTAATGGTTTGACTGTCAAAAGCACAATGGCAAAAATGGTGGCAAATTTAAATTCTCCGCTCTTGTTGGGACACTCACGATGTAAACCCACACTTATAGAGGAAGCAGGTGATAAAACAGCCTCATAAATTGAATAAGTCCAACAGTCTTGTCAAAATGCTAGGTGATGCCTTTCATTTCGTGTTTCATCGAGATGAGGTTTTTATTAAAATAATGTTTTGCAATTACAGGGTGATGTGTTTCCATCCAAACTCGGATATTACCCTTCCCTTGATGTCCGTGCAGGAGATCAAGGCTGTCATTGATGAGTGAGTCAGTTTAAATTATTTATATAATCATTAATGATGAAATTGAGCGTTCAAAATAAGGTCAAATACCTTGGGCATATATTCGATGAAGATGGACAAGACGATGATGACATAGAACGGCAGAGGAGACAGTTGAGCGTTTGTGCAAATATGCTGTCACGGCGTTTCTACCGATGCAGTGAGGAGTTGAAGAGCATCCTGTTTAAATCCTTCTTCACCACCATGTATACCTGCGAGCTCTGGTCGAAATACAAGCGAGTGACGTATAACCGTATCCGAATTCAGTACAACAAATCATACAGAATACTGTTCGGATTGGCGCGTTATTGTAGGGCATCTACAATGTTTACCGAAGGCCGTATACATGGATTCGTTCCGCTTCTAAGACATCGAGTTGCTGGCGTAAAGCTGCGGCTGGAGCTCAGCACTCAGCACTGACTCTCTGGTGCGAGCGGCGCTCTCGTGGAAAGCTGGTTCCTTGACCAGAGAATGGCAGCGCTTACAGAATAGCTACATATACAGTGACTGAAGTAGTTATATATGTAATAATTATATTTTGTGTGTGAACTTTTTACTTCTTATTAACTTTTTAAAAAATATTTTGTTTTTGTATTTATTAATATTTTCCTCGGTTTTCTTTTTCATAGCATTATATTTATTTCAAACCCTTAATGTAGAACATAATATGTATTATCTATCGGCGAATCAGGTTTAAAAAAAAAAAACCTGATCACGCTGGAATAAACATATTATTATTATTAACATACTTTCTACAATTTGCTATACAACAGAAAGATAACACTCAAATTAATATTAAAACCCACACCAAGGAAACTCTTCTGACCAATGTTCATCAACTGAAGAGAAAGACTGTATCGAGTACCTCGGAATCATAATAGATAACAATCTCAAACGGAAAGAACATATTACTAATCTCACTACTTACATAACTGAAAATAATATATTACGCGTTTGTACAGTCACATTTGCATTACGATATTATCGGATGGGGAGGAGCATATAAAAATTAAATTATCAAAATTTTTAAAATTAAATATTAGAATCGAATTCCAATCTGCAAGATCTGGATACCAAATTCCCATCACAATTAGAAAAATTACGGACTATCATAAATTTGTAACTGAAGTAAAAAAATATGTACACAGACTAACTGAAACATTAATTATCTCGTATATACTCCTTCTCTATACACGAGTCTTACTCTCATAGAGAAGAAATAAATGTCAAAAGAAGTATATATATATATAAAATGTATTGTATCTTCTAATATTAAAATAAAAAAATAATATTTCATTAATTACATTTTTTCAATTAGAAAAAACTTTACGTGAACGATATTCTGGATTTTCTTTATTGATAATGATGAATACAATAATTCATTCTATGTAAATTCAAATTACACAAACCTTAGTAAACCTGTGCTGGTAGACGCCGACGTCGCTCTCCTTGTAGTCTGATGGTCCTCAAATATGCTGGTCGGCCACCGAAAACCTTCACACAACCGATAATCCTAAAAGTCCGTCCGAATCACAATAACTCTCTTCCCAGAAGCAGCTTCGCTTTTGTTTTCTGTTTTTAAATCTACACAAAAAGAACACGCATGTTCAAAATTTTATATCAGGCCTACCTATCGAAGTATAAAAGCGCGTAAACAAATCCCCTTCCCGCAGTTTGGTGCTAGTCCAGTGAACGGGTATTAATACCCTTCCAGCCATCAGTGTGTAAAATTAAAATTGTATTTTTTTATCCCAACACTAGAAATTGAATTTTTAACATCATATTTTTCTTTCTTACAAAAATTATGTCAATTGACTCCGTAAGATTTAACTGAACTCGGTTTATTATCCGTAGTATGAAGGGTATGCAGCGTCAACCTTGAAAGCATAGAGCATAATTCTTTCTCTCTTCATAAGATCTAGATTTCATCTTGTAATATTACTTTCAGGTGGATGAATCAAATGCGAGAGCTGGGAACCAGGTACACCTGGGTGCAGATCTTCGAGAACAAGGGGGCCAGCATGGGCTGCTCCAACCCGCACCCCCACTGTCAGATCTGGGCGTCTTCATACCTGCCCAACGAACCGCGGATCAAAGACAGGTACGAACCTGATGATGTGTCCTGTATATCGCGGAAATAATTCAGAATGCATTGAACGATGACTCTCGCAGTTATCCAACCTTAGCCAGCACTGCCGAGTCATCTATTATTTTCAAAATTCCATCACTACAAATATGCGGCCGATGTCATCTTCTTTCACAAAATAGCTAACTTCAGAGTAGACTGTCTTACTCAGACACATATCTATTCAAATTCCATCTAGGTCAACCAGAACTAATCTCACACTCAACCTTCCACATTGTAACACTAATGCCAAACAGAACTCATTTTTCTACCGAGCCTCCTTTTATTTCAACTCACATTTAAATGAATTAGACATTTTCAATACTTTAATTACCACAATTAAATAAAAATACAATGTATGGTGGAAATATGAGGAAGCTGCTTACTTACTTTTTATCTGCCGGATGCTGGTTCATTGATAGATTCCTATCCACCACAAATACAAGCGTTGCGGCGTGTTTACAATTTTAACACTAGCGAAAAGGATTATTATGCATAAGCGGGATTAAAGTAAGATTAATTAATAATAAAGACGGTAGTTATCCGTACAAAAGTTCCAAGCGCACTGAACTTGCTGCAGTTGGAAGACTTTAATCACTGCAACATCTTCTTTCTTCCTTGTGCTTAAGGATAGGTGAGGAGAAAAAAAGGAAGCAGGTTAAAATTTGGTAAACCGCAAATTTATGCTTGAGGCAATAAGTCAAACGCCAAAAAACTTGATAGATTTTAATTAAAATGGTGCTAACAATATATAAACCTTAATTTCACACATTTTATTCCCAATTTCATTTTCATTCCCCTTCACCCTCCTGTTCCCCTAGAAAATACTATTTTTTTTAACTTTTATCTCATTTTATATTTTTTTCTCTCTTTTCACTTATTTTTTTGGAGCAACAAGAGAGAAAGTTCTCACGATTTTTATCATTCTCTGTGCAGCATAAAATTAATTTCTCATTATTAAAGTCTTAATGGAGGAAAGCGAGACAAATTTGATTTTAGTATACTTAGATGGTTTGATCATATGGAACTGATGAATGAGGCGATAATGGTAAGAAAGATATATGACCCAAGTGTTGATGACAGCAGAAGTAGAGGACGTCCACGGAAGACTCGGCACGACCAAGTAAACCAGATACTGGAGGATGGTCCTAATCGTCGAGTTTGTATGAATGTGGATGAGGCGAGAATTGTGTGTCAGGACAGAAGAGTGTGGCGCTCTATCCTCTCTGTCAGAGTGATGGTAAGTAAGCAAGTTATTCAAATTATCGTCTTACACTGTATCTGGTATATTGTTAATTCAAAGAAAACATGTCATCGGTTCAATTTTTGTTACACTTTTATTATGATTTTTTTCTAACATTGATTAACTGTTTGTTATCCAAATAAAAGAAGTAACAATGTGTATGCAATATTTTTACATAAATTTGTTTAACATTTTCAGATGCCAACTGGATTATTACAATAAATATGGCCGGGTCCTGCTACTCGATTACGTGGAGAAGGAAATTAAAGCCAAGGTATTCATTCTTACCCTTTTCTCATTTTACTTTACGCGAGTGTAAATTGTCGAAACACCAAAATGTTAGCGTATCAGACCAGTGTTTACGCATGCATCTGAAACACGGGTACTGACTTATAATAAGAAGCATACAACGGATGTTTTTGAAAGGTAAATTTTGAGGCATAACTTTGGATCCGTCTTAATTATGGCATTGAAGCTATAACGATGAGCTTTATATTATGTATAATGAGATAAGCGTCTCGAGGTTTATTAAAATTTTAAGACCTCAGTGGTTGGGCCACACGGAGAGAATCACCATTGCTGAACACAACACGAATGTTGGCTTCCAAGTCGTGTATCGTCTCTGTTTTATCAGCGTAGACTAGCCACTTCACATATCCCCACAGAAAATAATCCAAAAGTGAAATCACAGGTCCATTACGCGAAATTATGCGCTCATTAATAGATTGTGGCGCACATTGTGTGGCATGTTGCGCCGTCTTGTTGAAACGGCAGCTCTTCCACATTAATGCCATTCAATTGGGGAGCGAAAAAGTCAGTAATCATGAATCTGTAGCGCTCTCCATTCACTTTAACGTTCTGGCTGGCATCATTTTTGAAAAAAACAACAGCTTCTTCGGTGCGCACTGTACGTCATCTCTGCGGATGCGTATTATCAATTAGAGTTTGCGTGGTGCGAAAACGATCCACGGTTACTCGAATTACTTGCTCGGATGGACGATTATGTACGTAAGTTTCGCAATTTTCGAAATAAATTTGCATGCTTTGTTCTGCAGTAAATCTATTCATGGTGAAATGGCAAACCAAATTGAGCACAAATCGGCTGTCGCTGGAAAAAGTTCTACCAATTTGTAAAATAAATCTTTTTAAAAAAAAAACACCCTTAGAACCGGTAGCGAAGATGTTGATTCACCATTCATCGAATAACTACAAAGATACCACATTAATTATTTAATGTATATATGAGAACACTGTAGCAAGGCGAATAATTATCAAATATGTGAGAATGGTCACCAAATTTGATTTATTTTAAATATTCATTATAATTTTACGCTTTATCTATGGCGTTATTCACCCCCGCGCTTGAAATCTGTAATTTTGCTGGTGAACATTTTTCAGTCTATGTGCTAAATGCTAATATATATTCAACAGTAAACTCTCTACACTGACGTGATAAGAATCAATGTGACGGATGTTTTTTTTTATCAACGATTGAACAACCCGTTTTTTACTATTGTAAAATTTTTAAATATGAATTAAATATATTAATTAGAAAGATATACATTAAAATCAATTTTATCGAAAAATATTATTGTTGCGCCATCGATTAAACGTATTAATATCAAAAAGGTAACATACGGGTTTGAAAATTTGTCACTAAAAATATTGTCGCTGTAGCATAGTTAGATAATGCACTTTCCCCGGTTTGATTTTATATGATATTGATATACGGAATTGATTTTATATGTATATCTTTCTAATTAATATTTAAAATATGACAGACCGTCTGTTCTGAATAATTACAACTTCACAATAAGAATGTGTTCTCCTAATTGTAAAAATGTACCACTGTTCATACAATCGGCACTAAGTGAGCTTCTCCGCAACAACACTGTTGTGTATCATCCAAGGTGGCCGATGCTCTGTCTGTCTATCGACATATGTATAAACTGACGAGTCATTACTGGGGGGGTCTCATATATCGAGATGTAATATAAGCCAAAATCACATGTCAGAATTTTTCTAATTTCAGGCACCATTATCAACTGTTCATTAGGTTTTTTAAATAATAAGCTTGTACCATATTTACTGTTGTTTAATAGATATTATCATTTTGCCCGACTCGACACTAAACCGCCGTTTTCAGGAGCGAGTGGTGTCCTCCAACGCCGACTGGGTGGCGGTAGTGCCGTACTGGGCCGTGTGGCCCTTCGAGACCATGGTGCTGCCGCTGGGCCATGCCCCCAAGAGGCTGACGGACATCGGATCGGACAAGAAAGAGACGCTGGCGCAGATGATCAAAGAGGTGACCACGAGATATGATAATCTCTTCAAGTGCAGCTTTCCGTACAGTATGGGCTGGCACGGTGAGTCTTATCATCTTCGTCTTCTTTCTCCACCCCTCGTTCTCTGCTGTTTTAGAGTCTGCCTAATTAAGGTCAAACCCCAACTCAATTTACCCATACAAATCTGTTTTTGTCATCTTTTCTCATATATTATAATAATTTTCTTATTTGTATCTGTTTATGTCGCACAGTACCATAAAAAAAAAAATATACACTGTCAATTCGATCAGTTGAAAGAGTGCAGTTATCGCATAAAAAAAAGTAAATTATTTAGTTATTGTATTTTCTTAAGATTATGTATTAATTCTCAAATGATCACAAAACATATTTAGATAAATGACACCGTCACCAGCACTCAACCCGAAACTTTCTGTGTTGCTAATGAATAAATAATGCCATAATGTCCAGGTGCTCCGACCGGGCCGTCCCACCCGCCCTCTCGCCACTGGCTGCTGCACGGAGTGTTCCTGCCGCCGCTGCTGAGGTCAGCGACCGTCAGGAAGTTCTTGGTGGGATACGAGCTTCTGGCACAGGCGCAGAGGGACTTGACCCCCGAGCAGGCAGCCGCGCGGCTGAGGGATCTGCCGACGGAACACTACACGCTCACATCCTGACTTAATAGTCATCTTATATAGAAATAAGTGATTTGGAAAGCTCTTTCAATTCGGTCTAAGCTAGAAACTAACAGAATTGATCTGATTTCAATTTTTTCTATACTCTTGTTTCAACCGCAGTCAAAAAATGTTAATATATAGTCAATTTTAAATTAGCTTAATGAATTATCGTACTGTCATAATCAAAATTATTTTTAAAAAAATGTGAAAATTAATATAGAACAAATCAAAAAAAAGTATCGAAAGTTGGAAGAAGTGGCATAGTTTGCAACAATACACGACAAGTCAGACAATCAGTTAAGCTATTTATCCGTTACCATTAAGTTGAGACATTAAAAGTGGCATCAATTGGCGTTCTATAAACAGTTAAACCAACAGCAAAAATTTTGACTACCTCCGCATATTCATTCCCCGAAGAATGCAGTCTGGAGACTGCGGAGTTAGCTAATGCGTGTGTTCTGACATTACCACTGTAATAAAACAATGAATTGTGTCTCGATGACATCAATGGTGCGTGAGAGTCAAGCAAACTAGAAGCAATTTTTTCTTACTGTACTATATTATATCGAAAGGTAATATCTCGGGTGCAGTGGTTCCTTCTACCTATTCTACAGACTTAACTAAATGACAGATAATCAACGCCATAACTTCAATTATTATATTCTTTAGTTTGTTTTGAGATTTTCATCGCTGAATTATTTAGGCTTTTATGCAGATGAAAAAAGACTGGTCTTAATAATATTATTTAACATCTTATGTTTAACCTTTTGAACGCTACTCCCAGCCCTGATTTCTTTTGAATACCCAAATACGTATTAAATCATCAAAATAGACGACTCACGCGTGATTTATCACCTCGGATAGAGATAAAAGGTCATCTTGTTCAATATGAAATCAAAACATGGTTGTAAAAATACGTAGAATGTTTATAAATGAATAAACATAAACTCCAGACATAACGGTACAGCAATGCGCTCACTGCTCGACACACGTGACAGATTAGCGATGTTTTTAAAATATTGTACGAAATAGGCGCACTATGTGATCACGGACCAGTGTCGCCGTATCAGATGTTGATACGGTAGCATTCATCTCTCTGTCAAGGATACAACTTCATAATCCAGATCCTACTGAGATTTATATGAAAATGTTTATATAAATTTATGGCAATATATTTATAATGTTATTATTTTTAATTAATAAAGTCTACAAGTTGTTGAATGTTTGTATTATTTTATTTGAAAAACGACGACTCGGCACAAATTGAAAATACTGATGCGATCAAGCACCCACCATATTCTCCTGACCTCGAGCAATTTAGAAGAATTCTAAATAATTTTATCTGTTAATAGAAATCTGAATCTTATACAGCTGTTCATTAAAAAAATCATTTGTTTTCAAGATATTGACACCTTTGTGAATTGTGTGAAAATCGATACTAAGATTGTGATTTTTGTTACGCAACCTTGCTGATCACTTACTTACCATCGCGCCGTTTCCCCGCGGGCGTAGGCAGAGACGATATAGCGCCACACTCTTCTGTCCCGATACTATTCTCGCCTCATCTACATTCATTCAAGCTCGACGATTATTTATTTATTTAATTCAGTACATACATAAGCACTCCTTATATATGCTCTAATATATACAAGATTAAAGTATTTTCTTTTACTAAAATTTATCTTTTATATATTTAGTCAGTTTCATTTTAAATCTATTTAATTTCTGTTCCTTTCTTATGTATTCTGGCATTTCATTATAAAATTTCATTGCACTATACATGATCGATTTCTGAGATTTGTCCTTCTTCCTGAACGGCAGTCTCAGTCTATCCCTTCCCCCTGTACGCTGCTTGTGCTCATGTCGATTTGCATCAATTCTGTTGATATTTTCTTATTATAATACCAACATATTAAAATATATTTTCTGCTCAAAGGTCATCATATTCAGATCTTTCAGCATTGCACTGATCTGAGTATTATTCTCAAAGCTTTATTTTGCAACACTGACAATTGCTGCAGTAGTTGATGTGAGGAATAATAACAGGGTGAGTAGAATGTATGATGTATGCAAGGAAAGCGACCTCATGATGAATGTTAACAAGTTGAAAGTGATGGTATTCGAGAAGGAGGAAAGCTAAAAACTTGTAGGTGATGAATGTTTGGAACAAGTAGAAGAGTTTGTGTATTTGGGAAGTATGTTTGATAGAAACGGAAAGGAGGGTGACTGCAGGGAATAAAGTGAACGGCGCTTTGAATGGAATTATATCTAACAGGAATTTGTCAACCGAGGCAAGACTAGCGGTGCACAATGGAATCCTGGTACGATGTGTGGAAGTGAGTCCTGGAGCTGGCAGAAAAGGAACGAAAATAGACTGAATGCAGTGGAAATGAGATCAGATTTGCGGCAAATCTATTTATGACAAGAGTAAAGAATGAAGAAATAAGGAAAGAATGTAAAAGCTGATGTTAGTATAGTGAGTAAGATTAAAAAAAGGATCACTCAGGTGGTTCGGTCATATGGAACGGATGAATGAGTAGAGAATGGTAAGAAAGATATATGATGCAAGTGTTGATGGCACCAGAAATAGAGGACGTCCGCGGAAGACTCATCACGACCAGGTGAACCAGATAATGGAGGATGGTTCTGTTAGAAGCCTCAACAACCGGCGAGCTTGTATGAATGTGGATGAGGCGAGAATTGTGTCAGGACAGAAGAGCGTGGCGCTCTATCCTCTCTGCCTACCCCCACGGAGAAATGGCGTGATGTTAAGTAAGTAGTAAACTGTTTGACAAGACTCGGTACTAACAAATCTTCTGATCCTTCCCAGAAGTGACATTTTCTTAGCAATCTTTTTAGTCGCTTATCTTGTATTTTGCGATAAATTCAATTTTGAATCTATTATGACTCGCAAATATTTTATTGAGGCTTCTAAGAGACCATCTATGACATCCTCTACTTCTAGTGCCAACAACATTTGCGTCGTACATCTTTCTTACCATTCTCTCCTCATTCATCAGTTCCATATTATCAAACCACCCAAGTGATCCTTTCTTAATCTTATTCGCTGTACTGCAATCAGCTTTACATTATTTACTATTGATCGCGGTCCAAAATAAAACAACAGTGATATCTATACCTTTTTGCATTTTTGTCCGATTCACGAGTTAATTTTTCTTTATTAGCTAACTTCGACATTTCATACTGTAAAAAAAATGCACCACACTAACATGGCAAGTTATTTTAAAAATTTGCTCATCTAGTGTAGTTTTTAAAATGGTATAGCATTTGCTACGTTTTACTTTAGAAAAAAATATATTTCTATTTTACTGCAAAAAGGAATTCATTGTGTGCTACATAATCTTCCTGGTACGTCTTTAGTGTACACATCATAATGGGAAGGCCCAAGAAATAGACTTTAACAATTGTACGTGTACAATTTAGTATAGGTTAAACGATTAAGCGGATGAACACGCAGAGAAAGAGGCCGCGCCCTGCACTTTATAGCCTCGCACATACGCACACCGGCGGTGCGGCATTCACGCAATCATACAATGCCAAGGACATCACGTTGTATAATTATTTTATTAATTATAAACACTTGTTAAATTAAGTGACAGATATTTACTAAAACTAAACAAACCACAAATAAAAATCAAAGGTGTTTAAATTGGCCACCACCAATACAAGCGCGGCATCTTTTCAACTAAGTCAATACTGTACTTATTTTATTCAATTATTTTATTAATCGGTAGAATTATTCAGCAAGTGTGCGGCGAACAAACTCAACGCCTTGCAGTTCAGTTCACCATCCTTGCCCGATATCGTCAAAGTCTTCTTTGGCAAAAACACACGAACAGTCTGTAATTTTCGCTCAAAGTTCTTTCAATATTGAAGGTATTTCTGTTTATTTCTGAAAACTTTAATCTTATATTTTGCAAATATCCAGATCTGTAGCATTTTCATATAAATACTTCTCCGCAATTGTTAAGCTTCAGGAGCAAGCGCGCTCGCTCGCCAGAACTTTGAAGCGAGGTATTTCCGCTGTTGATTTTCACTGACATTTTCAAACTGCATTTTTCTTTGTCGGTTTTAAAAGCAGACCACAAATTGAACAGAGAAAATTCTCAGATTACAAGAATTTTCTAGATCTGAATCTCTTTTATCCACGTTTTTTGTCTCGCCTTCAAATACCTTTACAAAATTATTCACGCTATGGTGGCAATATTATACAATTGTGTATAATAAATTGCGTGAGACCCGGCGGTGTTTATTCCGTCGGGTGGTGCCAAATGGGTAATGTCAGTTGATCCGGAGACGCTGTCTCCCTGTATCTATAAAAACCATTGTCAATTATTTTTCCAACATCTTTAGTATGCGCATGTGGACAGTTACGAATCTTTATGAAGCTGTCACCGTTTGTCTGCACACATTTGAGAGTGAACGCGGTGACCCGGGCCAGCGAGTGTCGGGTAAATGACAGCTGTAAACTACCACCTGTCTGTTGATTAACTCGACGCAACTCGGCCATAATTATATCAGGAAATATCTTGACTGAATTCATTTGAAAAGTATATTATGTTTAGTTTTCACGACGTCCATTTGTTCGATGGTGTCCTAGATTTGTGATTGTCGTTGCTCTGTGGCTGTCCAAAACGCAGCTCCGGAGTAGCCGGGAAGATCTTACTGAACTGACCTGGAATAAAAAAAAAATGGGCGTGCGTTAATTCCGCTGTAATTGAGTCTTTAATTTGATGAGAAAATCCAAGAGTTGTAGACAGTGTTTGGAAATATATGGAGGAGTAAAAAAAAACAGAACGAAATGCGTTACATTGAAAAAATATGGTCGATTTCATTAAATAGAAAAATATTATTTTACTTAGTTTAGTTTGCATATTTAAAACAATAATATTGAACACCAGCATAGTAATTGACTCACTGACTATCAATACCTGGAAAGTGATGGCATTCGAGAAGGGGGAAAGCTAAATACTCTGAGGTGATGAATGTTTGGAATAAGCAGACAAGTTTGCGTATTTGGGAAGTATGTTTGATAGAAACGGAAAGGAGGGTGACTGCAGGGAACAGAATGAACGGTGCTTTGAACAGAATTATATTTAATGGGAACTTGTCAATCATCGAGGCAAGACTAGCGGTACACAATGGAGTCCTGGTGCCTGGATCTGACAAAAGATGAACTGAATGCAGTGGAAATGAGATCGCTTGGGCGTACATGTTGCCGATCCATTTATGAAGAAAGAAAGAAAGAATGTAAAGATATATGACGCAAGCGTCGACGGCATCTGAAATAGATGAGGCGAGAATTGTGTCAGGACGGAAGAGACTATCCTCTATGCCTACTCCCGCGGAGAAACGGCGTGATGGTAAGTAAATAAGTATGATTACAATTATTTCACGCCATATTTTTACATGGGCAATTGTACGCAGGCGTCTAATATGGATTTTCTCGTAATGAATATAAAAATATATCACTTCAGTTATAGTTTATGCTTTGAATTTCCAATATTATCACAAAAAAGTGTATAAAATTTACTAAAAACCGTGATTATTGTCGATTGTTAAAATATATACATACCCCGATCGAATATACACGAATGGCGACAAGGAACAGACGCCAGTTTGGGGGATCGGCGTATTCTTTATCTATGGACATGGACAGATCTCGCAAAATTAAGTTTAAACATCGGAAAATATACTCGTGAAAAGTATGTGATCAAAAATCGAAATAATTATATTTCGAAACAAAAAGGAGTCATATAACTCAAACACTTATATAATAGGTACCACTCTCGCTTTCAATAAATTTTCCAAGTCCACAGGAACAATGGAACGAATATCCCATAGATAAGAGATGAATATCCTTTATCTATTATTTATTAGCGATGGTTGATACAAATGTCCCGGTTATTTTTAACCGGTTACTCGATATCATGAGAACTGGTTCCGATCCCGATTTGCGGTGCGGAATCGAAACTAACCGGTTAACGTTAGCGATACGTTCAACCAATGAAATATCTACACAGTTACGAAGTCAGCGGAACTTCTCATAACGAGCATAATTCGTTTCAGAATCTAATAATCTAATAAGAAATAATTTTTTTCATATAAATTAACGTGAAATACGATAATGCGTTCAATGCCGATTATTTGTGACGTTTATTCAAAGAAAATCTCTTATTATTATTTAGGACTTTATGACAATAACTAATTCTTTTTTATTAGAAAGCTATCTAGAGACATTTATTTTTGCTGACGTTTCAAAGTTTGGTGAAAATGTGACAGCATTATCATTGAATACATTTGTAGGACGCACAACTACCGCTCTATTAGTATTGTAGGGACCGGAATTCAAATCCACCGCCATCTCAGTCGGCATCAACGCTAGCGACAGCGCTGCCGGCTGCTGCTACAAGCCTGGCTCGATAATTCACCGCTAGGCAGTCTCTCCAGTTTCAGCGTTTCACAACGGCGGTCTTGCCGGCTTGCGAGAGCCGAGCGAGACCGCCAACCCGCTTCCCTTCATTTCACATTCATTCATTTCATTCTATGTCTTTCTTGTTTTTATCATAATGTAATAAACCTCAAAACGCGCAAACAAACATCTATTTCATTTAACCACCGTCCTAACCCCCAAAGTATGATGCTTCTCAACATACGACGCGACAGTTTCCCATTTCTCTTATTGCGCCAGAAGATTGTTACTTTGCTACCTTTTCCATTGACAAACTCTTCTCCCCAACTTCTTGCTGTGAAGCACAATTCAACTCCACATGCTCTTCGGTGGTCGGCTCTCGGCTGCGCTCTTCTACAAACTCATCGAAGTCATTATTAATCACTTCCAGTCCCATGATACTGGCCAAAAATATAATCTACATACTCCACAGGTGCTGTCTCAAGCCGCTCAAAGTCACATTCGACAATGCTCTCTGGCCGAAGCTTCTTCCGAGCAGAAATGAGGGTCCTCTCGGTAATCCCTTCCCACGCCTTGTCAATCATTTTGAGGCAAGCAACGATGTGGAAGTGGTCTTTCCAAAACTCTCTGAGGGTGAGATCGGTCCCTTCAGTCATCTCAAAACAACGCTCGAAGATTGTTTTAGTGTAGAGTTTCTTAAAGTTAGAAATAATCTGGTCCATCGGCTGGAGCAACGGAGTGATGTTGGGAGGCAGAAGCGCGTCACTACAAGATGTCGCTCGTTACGGGAGCCGTTTTTTTAAAATTCGTTTTGCTCGTTATGAGAGGTTCCACTGTAACTATTACTTTATACTCACGTTTTAGTTGCTGACACTTCGATAGTTCAATACTTCACACACTAGCAAATAACTGTATATGTATATAGACGAAAGAGTTTACCACTCACATCGTGTAGTTCATTGAAGTGTACTTCGCGAAGTATCACTTCGTTGAAGTATAGTTCAATAACAGTTTAAATAACGACTTAACCACACTTCATTGTACTATATGAAGTGCGAAGCGATTGCGACCTGCACCGGGCCAACCAGTGGTACCAACATACTTCGGAGTGAAGCGGTCATTTTGAACGCTTCACGTTGGTGTACGTGCATTCCGTGAAGCGTTCATTGGGATATTAAGTTTTGTTCTTCACTAACACTAACGCAGATGTAGTCGACGCCCAGGTGGTCAATTGTCGACTCAAAAAGTTTATTCGTATAATTTTTTATTCATTTATTAATCTGCTATGATAATGATACAATACGACGCAGAGAAGAGGATAACATATTAATAATTATTGTTTACAATAATTAGCTTATAATAAAATAAAATGCTATGTATTTATACCAACGATATATAAATATTATAAATTTCACGATACATGTTAATCTTTAAAGTATTTTTTGATAGCATTGATTATTTATTTGTAATCATTAATATAATATAACAGTATTGTAGCTGAATTTTTCTTTCAAAATGTATCATATTTACACACATTGCCCAACTAGGCAAGCCTGTTTTAGGGAAAATTGATAAACTAATATATTTTATAAAATCAAAACTCATCGAAGGCAAAACACAGTAAGATCGAATACATACATAGCATATAATGTGAAAATATTTAAGGAGAGAGAAAAAAAATATACCGATAATGTAAGCAGATATAAAATAGATTGTAAATATACAAGACCAAAACGCACAAAAGTAGTTATACAAATTATTTGATTATATAAAAGAGTTGACTCTCTGTATCTGCTCTTCCTAATTGCAACAACTAATTTGAAATATCCTTTTTAAAAGGCTTAATGTCAGTTAAATTTCTAATATTATTTTCAATTTGAATATATATTCCGGGAGCTTGAAAGGTAAATAATCTTTGTCCAAAACTAGTTTTCATTCTTTCAACTATTTTAGGATTGTTTGCTCTTGTGGGATAATATCTTTCAGTCCTCACAGATGGAGGGCTTATTTTTCTATAATATGCCCAAGGTAGGTACCGTGCAGACTCTGAAATCGCAAAAAATTGTTATACGGCGTTATATTTAAAATTAAGATACATTTTAAGAAGTTCAAGTTTCTTGCACACTCTGCTGATTTGCCCGCCAGTCGGATTCCCTACTGTACCATTTCCTGAATAATATCTGCCGGCAGTGGTGCTCGGGTAGAGAATCAACTTGTCTTGTTTCCCGTGAGGGAGTGTTATCTTTGTTAATATTGTCTTATTATTATTCTTTGCATTGTACAGGGTGGCCTAAAAAAGTGAGAACATTTCGTAAAATGTGATACAATTACATCAAAGTTAGTTTAACTATATCAACAGTAGCTTAAATAGTTTACTTATTTACTTATTTACCTATATTACCTTTTATTTCAACAATTTACGGTTGCCATATTTAATTATTAATTTTCCCATTGTTTATATTTGGTTTTTTTAAATTGTTAGCCGGTATGACAAAAATCACCGCAGAAGACCGTATTCTAATCGAAAATTTGCGAATTGAAAAACGCTAGGAACAAAGCCTGGAGTATAGCTAGGGATTACAACAGGACGGAGCTCCATTTCGCACAGCCATAAATATTTGGGGGTTATGTCGGTGGTTAAATGAAATATAAAAGGTTTGGCGTGTTGAAGTTTTTATTACATTGGCAGTATGGTAAAAACAAGAAAGACAAAATGAAATGAATAAATGTAAAAATGAAATGATGTAGAAGGTGCGTGTATATTACAAAATGAAATGTTGTGAAGCGGGCTGGCGGCCTCGCTCGGCTCTCGCGAGCCGGCGAGACCGCCGTCGTGAAATGCTGAAACCGGAGAGAGTGCCTAGCGGTGAATTCTGAGCCAGGCTTGTGGCAGCAACCGGCAACGCTGTCGCTAGCGTCGATGCCGACTGAGATGGCGGTGGATTTGAATTCCGGTCGCTACATATGTTTTGAAATAACTTGTGTTACGAGATGCTCTCATTTTTTTTTGGCCATCGTGTATATTTTACACAATAAAGATTTTTATATGTGGTCATAGATGTAACGAGGCATGTATTGGTTGGCGGCCGGGCGTCGTTGGTTGGACGCTTATGCGCTAAGCTGCTTTGCACGGTATCGTATGGTCCACAATCAGACATATTAGTGGAGAATTACTCTATACATCAATAATGTTAACGAAATATATTTTATAATTTCATTTTTAAAATGGTTAGTCCATAATAACGCTGAGAATAGTATCAATACCAAAAGTGCTATAGAACGCGGACCTTTTGGTCTTCGATGCACCGCACCGGTGTAGCTACGCCACTGATGAGAGTATTTGTAATAGTGACAAAGTATTTGCGGTAAAAAGTTTAGTATATTGAAAAATTAAAATATTCACGTCGCACTCACTGCAAAGTGACAACTTGGACTGACTGATGTAAAATGCATATAACTTTTGTAATTTTAATATTAAAAAATATATATTATCGCGTGATTGTGTACTTGTCAACATTTTTAAAAAATCTACGTGTGGAAAATGACACAATTTAAATTTGTATCACATTACGCATTGTTATTTAAAAAAAAAAAAAATCAGGCGCCATCGATTCTGGGGAACGGGTAGGCCAAGCAAACTCTGCATGTTTTTTTAAATTAGCCTGTCACCGAAAATAATAAAATTCAATAATTTTAACACGCTCACGCACTGGGTATGTGGCCATTATAAACTTTCATAAATTCTTTATTATCCGCAAAAAATATATATATATATATATATATAATTATAAATAAACCAGTCAGCCCAAGTTGGCCCTCCTTTCATATCAATTATTGTGTAAAAGTGCTAAAAATGAGAAAAAAATTCGGTCATCACGAACAACAGCGCAAAGACACGTCTAACTCGGCCAGCGCACGCTCTGCCACTAACACATACATACGTGACAAATTCTTCGAGAAAACATTTTTTATTGTTACTTACTTACCATCGCGCCGTTGCGGGGGTCGGCAGAGAGGATAGAGCGCCACACTCTTCTGTCCTAACACACAATTCTCCCCTCATCCACATTCATATATCTTCTCATACAAGCTCGCCGATTGTTGAGGCTTCTAACAGAACCATCCTCCATTATCTGGTTTACCTGGTCGTGCCAAGTCTTCCGCGGACGTCCTCCATTTCTGGCTCCATCAACACTTGCGTCATATATCTTTCTTACCATTCTCTCCTCATTCATCCGCTCCATGTGACCAAACCACCTAAGTAATCCTTAATCTTACTCACTATACTAACATACGTTACGCATGTTAAATATATTGTAATTATTTTATCTAATACATAAATATATTACGGAGGAATAGCTAAAATATGAACTCTGTATTTAGTATATTTACAGAGAGACAATACATCATCGGAGAGGAAAGGTTAACAGAGTACAGGATAATGAAATGAAAATACCTTATAGATCTTCAATCTGAGCAGAAATTCACCCGATAATTAAATAATTTAATTTATATTAAGATTTATACAATTGCAGAAAGATTTTATTTTTTGTGTTAATATCTAGTTTAATGGAATGTTTGGGAATATATCTGAACTAGACGAATTCATGTTCTAAGATACTTTGTATTTTCGCTAAATGTAATACTTAATTCAATGATTCATAAGAGAGTTCTTCAAGCAATTTTAAGTATATCTGAATACCATTTCGTATTAATTGGCACGACAGAACCATAAAAATGAATATTGTCAGAAGAGTAATCTTTATAATCTTAGAAAAACATCCTTGAGAGTACAACTGCTCTGCCAAGAGGTTATAAAGAAAATAAAATTTAATTCTAATCATAATTTCCAATAATTTACTAATAAGCTCTGCGTGTGATGACCCAAGATGATCGAGGGAAGAGACGGATGAAAGAAATTAGGGAACAGGGGGGTTCAAGGACCAACCGGACACCAGGGAGAAGCACGACCCACCTGAGGTGCTGCGATATGTATCTAGATTTCATCTTTCACTGGTCAGAAACACGTACTACATTGATCGCGAATGAAGCGCTCTCGAACTCACACTTCGTTGATTAGTGCAAAGTGAGACGACACGCACAGTTCAACTATCAACCCCGCACGGTGGGACGGTAATTCACAAGCTAACTAATCATTCCCACATCAGAAAGATAGCGTGTCAACTTGACGTTAACTCTACTAGTTCAAAACCATAGATAGTAAAGGAAATAAATAAATAATTTATTTACACTGTTTACTCTCGTTTCGATTCATTAATATTACATTCAGTTATTAACATCTTAATACCATCATAGGTTGGCTCCGATATCATCATACCAGAGCCACACCTACACAGCCGCACCACCAAAAGGGGAGGGAAGACGTCACATTTACGTGTTGCAGTCGTAGAACTCGGCCACAGTCCGGCAGAGACCCACACCATAATAAATTCCCGGAAATCTGAGAATACTTTCATTTCTTAATAGGTCATCGTTCCGGGGGATCCGATAACAAACCGCAGGAAAAGATCGTGCTCTGGGTACAGGGAGGGGAGTAGGTAAGTTTTGGGACAGGAAACGTTATGTACATTAGTCGCGTTCACACGCGCGCACGCGACCGGCGATCGATATATCTTCTTATAAAGATCTTATCTTATCCTTATATCTTCTTATAAAGATCGAACATTCTATCTCATAGGTACTTTATTTGCACAATTTTTATTGATATGTACGTTACACATTATCTAATGTTGAGTATTTCGCATCTATTAATGACTTGTCTTTTTTTTATTCAATGATTTACAATCTGTTCTTGTATAAATAGTATATTAAGGTAACCACACACGAAAAATAGTGAAAATACGTTTTTAACGTATATTTTGATTACGACTTCGGCGCTCCGCGATTAGATGATTTTAAATCATTTCTTGTGTACATAATATAATATTGCACACAAATACAATGAAATAGTATATTTCATGACATATACGAATCTCTGACAGAATATATTAATCTAACATTCATAAATAATCTCTACAGAAATTTTTTGGTAATCTTACAGCCTTGTTTTTAATACAATTTTATCTCTATTAATAAGATAATATATCTATATGTTATTGAAGCGGGGAGCCACAAATTCTACTCAATTTTACTTGCCTAAAATTATATTTTTTAAATTGTGACGACGAATATGCTTCTTTAAATTATGCTTCAAAGAGCATGAAAAACTGCACTGTATACATGAGAATGGCTTCTCCCCGGTGTGTGTTCGCATGTGTGTTTTTAAACTGTATTTATGAGAGCATCTGTACACGCATTCAGAACACGAGAACGGCTTTTCCCTGGTGTGGACACGCACGTGTCTCCTCAGTTGTTCCTTTCGAGAACACGCGTAATTGCAATCAGCACAAGAGTACGGCTTCTCACCCGTGTGTGTGAGTAAATGCTTTCTCAAATCGGGTCTCCGCGAAGAAATATAACCGCATTCAGAACACAAAAACGGTTTTTCTTTCGAGTGGGTATTTTTTGTATGCATTTGTAGATCGTGTTTCCTGGCGCACGTGAACCTGCATTTGGTGCAGACGAGCGGTGCGTCTCCATGGTTGAGCATGTGGATACGTAGCTGACGCTTGTGAGCGCAGGTGTAGTCGCATTCGGCACACGAAAACGGCTTTTGTCCAGTGTGGGTCAGCATGTGGCGTTTTAAATCATATTTACGACAGCACTCGTAACTGCACCTGCGACAGAATAGCGGTTTATCTGCGCTGTGTATTACTTGGTGGTATTTTAAAAGGACTTTTTGCGAACACGAGTAATTACACTCGGAACATGAGAACGGTTTGTCCCTGGAGTGGGTGAGAAAGTGCCGCTTCAAGTGTTGTTTCTTAGAACAGGTATAACTGCACTTGGTACATTCGAATTGTTTATTTCCGGTGTGCACGAGCGAATGCGTTTTAAATGTGGATTTTCTCGTAAATGTTTTTAAGCATCTGGGACAAGCAATTTTTTGGGGTTGTTTATTATTTTTTTGTTGTTTTTCTAAATTCGGACTACGAGCTGGTGATTGCGAATCTGGAGGTCTGACCGGATCATCTGAAAGTAAAGAGATGTGCGTATTGAGGCTTGGTTAATATACTTCAATCAAGATCAGGGTAGCTGAGTTGCTTACGGAGCAAAGATTAAGTGATGCATCTTATTAGAAAACTAATATCAGATATCTCATAGAGACAAAGCTATGTTTTATTATATTTAATGAAAACTATATGGACGTATGGGGTAATTACAAAACCCACGACCTGTCTTCAGCTGGATTAATATATATATATATATATACAGGTTGGCCCGAAAAAAACTGAGAACATTTAGTAAAATGTGATATACAACGTTATTCTAGTATAATATGTTAAAAAAATCAGATTCTCAAGATGATAACATAAACAAATTATGTTTAAAAAAAAAGGGAAAAAATAATTATCACATTTGGTCTACAGATGGCGATGGTGTAGTGGTACTCGAAGCGAATCCACATACTAACATATATACAACTTTCAAAAAATTTATAAATTGTGGAGATTGAGGAGTGAGAATTGGTGAACGTTTTATATATATATACATGGTGTCTCAAAAGAACATCTCGTAACACACGAGTTATTTAATTTTTTTGCACAATATTTAGCTAATCAGAATGATCATCAAAACACTCCATACTGCATCATCTAGTGGGTTTAAATATGGGCTGTTCGGTGGCCGATGAAATTAACATTCTCACGACGAAGAAAGTTGATTGTATTTATGACTGTGCGAGATGGAGCTCCGTCCTGCTGTAATGTCTAGCTATACTCCAGGCGTTGTTTTGAAATTCTTTGATCGTTTTCCTAGCACCCCGACGTTTACAATTCGCAAATTTTTAATCGGAATACGGTCTTCTGCAGTGATTTTTTTGTCATTCTGGGGCAATAAAAAAAAACAAATATAAACCAATGGGAACATTAATAATCATAGATGGCGACCGAAAATTGTCGAAACAAAACGTAATATAGGTAAGTAAGTAAATTAGTAAATTATTGAAGCTATTGTTGATATAGTTCAACTAGTTTTGATGTAATTATATCACATTTTACGAAATGTTATATATATATATCACTTAAGCCAACCGAAGACAAGTCGTAAGCCTATATTTTCCATTAGATATAATAAAAAATAGCACTGTCTCTATGAGATATCTGATATTTGTTTAAAAAAACGAGAGTTTTTATTTTCATACGTATGTATACATACTTAGTAATATTTGAATGAGCGTTCTTACCATGCTGTTGGATCTTTTCAGAATATTCCAAACATTCTTTTTTAATATCAGGATGTGATATATCTATGTCAGAAAATGACGTCTCGTCTTTAACGTCTTCTTCTCCTTGTTCATTATCAGATGGAGACGGTGGTTCCTCCTTGACGGTAGAAGCTTCCGAGTCGTCATTCGTTTCTGTATTAATACATCCTAAGAAACAATTATTGGAAGTAAAAATTACTAAACTATCATATGAAAATATTTTTTTTTAGGAGATCACATTCTTATTATGAAGTTGTAATTATTATTAAAATATCACAGAGCTATGCTGTGATATTTTAAATATTATAATCACATATAAAATCAATTTTGTCGAAAAAAATTGTTGTTGCACCATCGGGATTCGAACCTGGATCTCTTTCCAAACCGGGGAAGGTGCATTATCCAACTGTGCTACAGCGATGATATTTTTAGTGACAAATTTTCGAAGTTCCATTATTTGAATGATCCATCTACCGTATTTCTACGGAATCTAAATACCTTTGAGTAATCTGGCAGCAGACGCCAGAATTATCTATTCATTTTTATTAAATTTTGGACACATTGATACAACCTTATTATCTTTCAAATAATGGAAGGATTAAATGTATTAATATCAAAATATCGTCGCTGTAGCATAGTTGGATAATGCACCTTTCCCGGTTTGAAAAGAGATCCAGGATCGAATCCCGGTGGCGCAACAACAATATTTTTCGATAAAATTGATTTTATATGTATATCTTTCTAATTAATATATTTAATTCATATTTAAAATAAAAATAGTTATTTTTTAGTTTTACTCGTTTAATTTCCGTGAGACGCGTTTCGTCTTGTGACAGCATTATCAATTTAACAATTTTAAATTCACCAACTTGAATTTATATGAAATCTATTGAACAGGGCCAGCTATATAATTTTAAGTACTTAAGGTGTTCCGTATTCGTAAATTATTATTTTTTATAGATGAACACAAATACTTCCATATTTGTATCAAAATGATTATTGTTAAATATACGCAGAACTAGTTTTAAATGATTTTCGTAGAATTACTCTATTACATTTCTAGCGATATAAAGAGGAGCAGATTCTTTCTAAACTGAAACTGAACTAAACTTAGATAGGATTCCCTTGACTTGTGCGCACTTGACAGGGAGGTTATGTGTGATATGTGGTGATTACATTTCTTTGATTATATAACGATTCCTCGCGAAATTCAATGAGATATGCGGTGTTTCTGCTGACAGTGATGATATGTATTGTCACCAGTTTTGTTTATTCCTACCCCTGAGCCTATCCTCAAACCAGTACACATTACTCCTGTGGCTCGATTAGCTGTTTTTGAATTCGAGGAGTGTTCATTGATACATATATTGAACTTTCAGAAGATCATTGAGACGGCGTCATTAATAGGCGAGTCGAGGTGTCCTTTGGTTCCGTTGTCCGCTATCGAAGGTCCCCAATTCCCACCCTTTCCAATTCCACCGTCCATACCACGCGCCTTGCGTCGGTCATATAAGGTAGTAATGGAGATTTAGGTATGATTTTAAGAAACAATATTGTTTCAAACACTATATATATATATATATATATATATATATATATATATATATATATATATATATATATATATATATATATATATATTTAAATAAAAGATAATGTATGGAAGAAGATAGCTGTATAATGGGGTAGATACAATTAATAAGAAATTAAACGAGCAGAACTACATGTTATTTTATTTTCACATGTTTACTTATTGATATTTGAATAAGCTTTCTTACCGGCAGTTGCTGAAGCTTGTCGTTGTATCTTTTCAGAATATTTTGAACATTCTTTTTTAATATCAGAATGTGATATATCTATGTCAGAATAAAACGTCTCGTCTTTGACGTCTTCCTCTTCATGTTCACTGTCAGATGGAGACGATGGTTCCGCCTTGACGATCGGGTCCATGTTACTAATAATGCATTGAGCTCTCTCTCGGTAAAATATGTACTACCTATATTGTATTCTCTGAAAAAAGATAAAAGACAATTGATAACTGCAGCATGAATAGATAAAATGGTAAAGAAAATATGTGGCGAGCTGTGTAGAGAGTGACATCTATCGATACAAACCGAAACCGTGCACCGTATCACGCTGTAGAGTGGGTGGGATTCGCGGCTTCGCCAGCGGGCGTTCCGTTCGGTGCTTCATTTCTACACCACGCATTATTTGATGAATAAATTTCTGATTAAGCCGTAAGTATTTACTTATTTTACACATGTACATCATTATAAATAATATAAACAAAATAAAAATGTTTCTTTTTACTACAACTCTCTCATGCCTATACACTTGTCATCAGCGCTGAGGGATACTAAACGCACCTCGCAGATATCGGCGAGTGAAACAAAACTCCTAGCAGCCGTAAACACACACAGAACCGACGCTAGGTAGCATTACTAATGTGGTCAGCAACCGTCCGAAGGGCCGTTTCTCGAATGTCACATATATATTTGTAGCGATCAGAATTTATATTCACCGCCATCTCAGTCGTCATCGACGCTAGCGACAGTCTACAAGTCTAGCTCAAGCGGTCTCTCCAGTTTCATCGTTTCACAACGGCGGTCTTGCCGGCCCACGTGCGCCGAGCAAGACCGCCGACTCGCTTCATTTCAGTTCATAATACACGCGCACCTTCTACATCTTCATCTTCTATATCTATCTTCATTGTTATATCAATCACAATAAACACCTCAACACGCAAACGACGTTTCTTTCATTGAACCACCGTCCTAACTCCCAAATATTATAATGTGCTCTAATACAAACAAGATCAAAATGCTCCATTTTACTATAACTCATTTTGAATCAATGTAGTTTCTCCTCCTATTTTTGGGATTTGGGATTTTAGTGAAAATTTTCATCGCGCTGTACATCTAGCCATCTTCCTGAGTGCCAGTCTCAGTCTATCTCTTCCTCTTGTATGATCTTCGTGCTCGTGTCGATTCGCATCCATTTTTCTTACATATTCTGCCGATTGTCTGAATTCTCTATTCTGTAAGCTGAATACTTAAACATTTGAACGAATTACGGAGCCAGACAATCTCCAAAGACAACAGATACACGCGCATGATGCGAACTGCACGCGTCACGAAATATAAAAAAAATGTCCTCGCCCATAAGCCAGCAGGATTCGGACCGTATATAGTATTCAAACAACGGACACAAATATGTTTTCAACGTACCTGGGAACGCGTTCATTTTTTCAATTTCACACGAGCCTCCACCGATGGCGACCATATTGATTTCATATCTAACTGAAAATAAAAATCGCGTTTCTTTGACGAACACACGTTAAAACAATTAAAATATGACTAAATATAATATTTTATCTCAAATCAATACATCAGGTGTGCGTAAGCATTTAAATGCGTGCAAACCATTGCGCCGATAACCGAGAGCAAAAAAAGTAAAAAAAGCCAAACGCCAAATTGCGTCTCGCTTTTGCGTATTGAAGACATTTTTGAAGGAAACCATAGATATGAAATATTGCGCTGTGACCATAGATAAGGATGTGACAGGTCACAGACGTTCGATGCGTTGCGCGTTTTTGCGGCGACCTTACCGAAAAGCTTTAGCGGTATATTCTACAGCCTAAAATTAATTAAAAAAAGCAAAAAACATGGATCCGAAAATGCTTTCGCCATATCAACATTCCTATATCGTCGATCCTTGAGGCTTTTAACAGGATCATATATTTATGTTGCCCGCGTCATTTATTACCTTTCTCTCTTCATTCATTCGTTCTACATGACTAAACCACTCAAGCGACCCTTTTTTTCACTGTGCAAAGGTCAGGTTTACATTCCCAAAATATATGGAAGTACCTATGGGGTAATTACAGGGCTTACGATATATCTTAAGTGATCACTTTATACACACACACACACATATATATATATATATATACATACAAATATATATATATATATACAGGGTGGCCCAAAAAAAGTGAGAACATCGCGTAACACACGCGTTATTTCAAAACATAATATAATTAATTAAATCTAGTGGGTTTAAATCTAGGTTGTTCGGTGGCCACATGCCTGGCTCGATGAAATTAACATTCTCACGACGAAGAAAGTTGATTGTATTTCTGGTTGTGTGAGATGGAGCTCCGTCCTGCTGTAATGTCTAGCAATACTCCAGGCATTGTTTTAAAACTCTTTGATCGTTTTCCTAGCACTCCGACGTTTTTCAATTCGCAAATATTTGATCAGAATTTGAAAAAACCAAATATAAACAATGGGAAAATTAATAATCAAAGATGGTGACCGGAAATTGCAGAAATAAAACGTAATACAGGTAAACAGGTAAGTAAGTATATTAGTAAACTATTTAAGCTATTGTTGATACAGTTAAACTAATTTAGATGTAATTATATCATATTTTACGAAATATTCTCCCTTTTTTTGGGCTACCCTGAATATATATAACATTCACCAATTCTCACTAGTAATGATACTCGAAGCGAGTCCACATACTAACATATATGCAACTTTAAAAATTTTGATAAACGTGGAGATTGAGGGGTGAGAATTGGTGAACATTTTATATATATATATATATATAAAGTGATCACTTAAGCCAGCTGAAGACATGTCGTAAGCCATGTAATTACCCCATACTTTTCCATTGATAATTTTATCTCTATGAGATATCTGACATTTGTTTAATAACAGTGCCTTTGTAGGTAAAAATATAATAATTGTGTGTTCTTGGACATATTATAATATTGCTGACTTCAGGGATATGCTATAATTTTGATATTCGGTCTGCCAGGCCATGACCGCATATAAGGCTGTTATTTTGATGAAAGTCTATATAAAAAATCTCTTTATTCTTTATTTTTAGTGCGTGCAGTGCAATCTGCAGTGTTGTCAGTCTGGTGACTGGACTAAATTGTTATTATGTACCGAAAAGGGGAGTACTGGATTTGTACTATCGCTGTCTGACAGTGTCAAATTTTTTATGAATCTATTTTGCAATTTCGTATATCATCGCCGTATTCCGGTGTCAGAATTTTTATATTTTTAATGAATGGGTTTTTTGCTGGTAGCCACGCCCTGTTGCATTGTTGCCGCGTAGAGTAAAAGTGGCAACCTGGCGGCGAATGAGTAGGACCTGTATGCAGAGAGTCGCCGTTCACTGGCCTAGTATACTGTCACATCTGCCGAACGGCGGCTTCTTTGCCCAGAAGATGCAGAAGTAACTCGAATTGACGTATTCAAAGAATAACATTTGTCTCTTAAGAGGAGGACATGTTGAATTTTTTCAAAAAATGTAGTAAAATAACATTTAAATATCATTGTTTTATTTACATAGACTTTTATAAATAAAATATATACAATTTAATAATGGGAGGGTTTAATTTAACATAGCTTGTGCGCTCCATACAAAAATGTCAAGAAAGATGGCCGATCGTTTAAAAGCCTCCGCTGCTGCGAAAAATACTAATAATAATTTAGGTTTCCACGGAGCGGAATATTTTGGTTTCTACGGTGACGAAGTGGGCGCGGTGTGGAAGTGGTGATGAAGTATTAATGATTAATAAGTAGTGATGAGAAAAAATGCTACTCTTGACTCACTGGTGCGATTGTGATTGATATCCGATAATAGCAGTGATTGAAAACTGTGACTGTGATCACAGTTTCGTTACTAATACGTGAGCACCGCACAAAATAAATAAATAAAACATAGGTTTGAGCGTATCTAATTATATTTTTCAAACTTCATTTGCATAAAAAATATTCTAGCGTATATAATTAATATATATCTAATTTAATATCGTCACAAAGAGAATGACAACCCTTAAAAAAATGTGATTTTATTTTTCAAGTCAAATGCGTAAAACGTTTTGGCAGAATCTAGATGGCGCTTATCACGAATTATAACATCATGAATATTTTTGTTTCATATGCACTAGCGCCGAATCATGGTTCGCACCCAAATATAAATCAAATAAAAGAATGAATCACAAATCACGATATTTCCAAATATTCAATCACTGATAGTGAGTGTGACTCAAAGATATCTGTGATTGACTCACGGTTGGTGATTATGAGCGCATCACTAGTAACAAGTATAATTTAAAAGTGAGATAATATAATTTTAAATTAATATAAATTTACTAACATAATACACAACTTGGAAGAATGATATATCAGAAAAATAGAAGTTAATTCAAATTTAAAGATTATTGTTTTATGTATGCATTTTATAAATATTTGTTATCAGTTTTCTTTCTAGTATGTTTTATACAATTGTTAGATTTAATTAAAATATTCCCTTTTTAAAAGGCTAACCATTTGCTTGTACAGTACAATCAATTCTCGTTTTCGAGGTACAAAAATAACCTAATCCTCCCCCGCCTGATTTAGTTCACAAAAAAACCACGGCCGTGCTGTTCATAATTTTTCGCCTTCAAATAAATGCGCCAAGACTGAGGGCGCTATCTACCGATGCGAGTAGGTGCGGCCGGTGGAGAGGGAGGTCGGAAAAAGTGAGCGGGGGACTTCGTGGCGAGCGTCTGAGCTGGGAGGTGCGTGAGGCGAGCGCCGAGCGGCGCCCCGCCGAAATTATAGTATCGGTGACAGATCGACAATTGGAGGATTATTTTCGCGGCACAACAAGGGATAATTGGCCCTTGTTCTGTCTGTGAAAGTCGTGTAAGGAGGGATTCTCCGCGGGAAAGAGCGGTAAGCTGCGAGCGTACAATGGAGGCGGGACGAGCACTGTCCACGCCGCAACATCAAGCTAGAGCCTTTTGGAAGTCTTCAGAAGTTGAGAGATGTTTTGGTCCGGCCTAGTGGCGATCCGGGACCCCGGCTGCCTCATCACACCATGGCTGCCTCATCACACCACGGTGATTCGAGTAACATTTCAACCTCTAACCTAACTATAAAGATAGTGTCAGTTTCGCAACCGATAGCGTCCACACTCAGTGGATGGATCTAAGGCGTGTAAAGAAGATGGAAGACTCTGCTCGTGCTCGCAATGTCGAGTCTCGTTTATATTATGTGATTGAATTGTTCTGAGTGTTATAAAGTGTTTTGCATTGTTCAGACCTCCCCCATCCATCTGAGACAGGCATTCCGTCACCAATATTTATCAACCCACAGACTGAGTCTAGCTGGTGGTGTGGTGCGCTGGCATTCTATCCACCGGTGACAGCACACGACGTAACAAACCGCTTTCAATTTCTCTACTTCTGCTATACAAACTTTATATTTTTTTGTGCATATCTTAATGCTTTATGTAATATATCGATACCTTTCTGCAAAGCAGCTAAGTCAATTTTTCTAAAATGTTCAGAAGCAACAAAAAAACTGTTTTTTTTTTGTTATTAAACAGATTACGAACATTCCATTGTTTATGCAGAAATAGGGTGGTTGAGAAATTTTATTGATATTTTGATATATCTCATACTGAGCAAGATTAAGAAAGGATCACGTAGGTGGTTTGGTCATACGGAACGAATAAATGAGGAGAGAATGGTAAGAAAGATATATGACGCAAGTGTTGATGGAACCAGAAATAGAGGTCGTCCGCGGAAGACCTGGCACAACCAGGTAAACTAGATAATGGAGGATGGTTCTGTTAGAAGGCTCAACAATCGGCGAGCTTATATGAGAAGATGTATGAATGTGGATCAGGACAGAAGAGTGTGGCGCTCTATCTTCTCTGCCTATCCCCGCGGCAACGACGTGATGGTAAGTAAGTAAGTAAGTTATAAGGAATATTGTAAAATATTATTGGGAGTTAGCCAATTTTCCATGATAGCGTGGTGCAACCATTATGACGTCTTCTATTTCTGTCATTTAAGGTTTTCGCAAGAGTCAATCTAAGGTTTTTCAGCACCTAGTATTTATTTATTATTTTAAAACACATGTTTTAAAATTGACGGGAATTAAATTACAGAATTATATAACAGTTAAAGAGGAAAGTAATGGAATCAAAAACAGTTTTTTGACCATGGGTGGAGTTAGCTGCTTTGCAGATTAATGTATCGATATATTATTTTGCAAATTAATATATAAATAACTAAAAATTAAAGTAAAATTTGTTAATTTACCTATTTATTATGTGTTGAAATGACCTCATTTAGAGTTTTACGAGGTCTTACCGTACTTTGGGCGTATTGCGAGTTTCACTGTAGGGGCAGATTCCAGAGAAACGCGGTGCAGGAAGAAGATGCATCTCCTGGTTGCGTGACTAGTCCCGTTGCGGTTCAGAGGATCTGCCTCCAAAGTTCCTCGTTCTAACTTCCGTAGGGGAGTGGAATTTTAATAACGATAATTAAAATTATAAATATATAAATCAGTTCTTGTTAGGACTTAGGGCCGTTGTGTGGTGAGAACTAAATTTAGATCAGTATGTAATAGTAACTTTTTACCATCGCCTGTGGTGAAAAATGTTTGCGTCTTGTCGGTATGTCAAATTTACAAAGCATAGATAAAAAATCTCGCGTCACAGTGCGGCAAGACAAATAATCATGAAATACGATTTATCTGTGGCTTTATTCGCTTCTGCGTTCGAAACGTGTCACTTTGGTAGCGAAATATTTTCATATCGTGTGCTAAATGTATATTAAACAACAAGATCATCAAAATAGCAGAAAATTTAATAATTAACTGTCGTATACTGCAATTTTCTAAGTGTAAATGTGACTGATGACTTTTGAAACAGCTGTGAAGAGTCCGCACATATTTTACCAACGATTTTCAGTTTTTATCATCCGAAATTCAAAGGTAAAACAAGTTAACCATTGCATTTTTTACCGATGATCAAACAACCCGTTTTCACAACTTTTTTTACCGGCCATTAATAATACTGACTATTTTCTACCAATATGCCAACATATTGGTTTTAATTTGATTTCAAATATATATATTTTAACGCTATCCAACATTTCATGAATATTTTCCAACTCAAAACCGAACCTATGCGGTATTTTTTAATGAAGCAAAAATTTGTGAAAATAGACTCATCTAAAATGTTGCTTACAAACTATATTTTGGAAAATTTGCTAAACTACACATTAACTAATCAAAGACAGGCGTGATCGCAAGTAGAAATTAAATATCACAGTGGGTGTAAAAGGCAAATCATTGCACGGAGCACTGCTGTGTCTGCTCTTCATCAGCCGGGTCCTGGATGCCCCGGGACTCCAGAAGGGACTTGATGCTCTCGGCTTCTCGCAGCCATTCGTCTATCTGTAAGATTTTTAAAACGCAAGGGGTTAATGAAGAATGTTAATTATGTTTTAATACAAATTAAATTACAACTAGAAAAAATCTATTCTTATGTTTCCACAGCCGTTCAGAATCTTCTGTGTATAGTTTTCTGAGGTAATCTGCCATGCATACGTGACCTTTCTGGTAGTGATGGTACAATCGTTATTTAAACCGTTATTAATACGTAATTCTTTGAGCAATGACCGGTACACTAGAAAGTAAGTCTCCGACAGTTTAATCTTAGTTACCAATCGTCGTTAAATCTCAGTTACCAATCACAGTCATGTAACGGTTTACCATTACTACTTTCTGGCCGATCTGATGATGGTCCCTGCAATGGGATCCAAAACCTCAACTAAAAAATATTTGGTACCGGGATGTGGATCTTTTCCTATCTAGGAAAATGCGTTAACCATTTTTATCGCTACATCAACTGTCAAATTTTGATCTTAAATCTTGTAGTTCTTTATATATATATATAGCCATTTTTAATTCTGGTTTTTGCAATCTTTCTAATTGATTAATTTATTTGTATTGAAAAATACAACAAAACCATGTTTTGAAATCACAACAAGTACGTGTTTTCATTAACAAACATCGCAAGTGAGGGTTTATAATTTCACATCATTGTGTACTATCTCCTGACCTCTTCAATATCTACGAAGAATATATAATGAAGGAACTGGACAGCTCGGAGTGAGGTAGTTCAACAGAGTCTTTAAATAAAGAAAAGCAAGACAAAAATACTCAAAGTAGATCGCTTACAACAAAGTGCAGAGAACAAATGAAAACTCTCGTCTTGAGGCGAAGTCTTAAGAAGTAGGGCATCCAAATTTACCGAAAAATGGCGTAACCGGTTGTTCCGAATTCGTAAAAACACTTTTAGCGCGTCTTTTCGAATCAGCCGCAACTGTCGTTATTGACACATTTCCGTGTCCAAATTCCCATCCATACATTTCCTAATGCTCGTCTTTTCAGTGTGAATTGTGACCTTGATGCCAGCGGACGTCAACATAATCGACATTGCGATAGCATTCGCAGTGTGGACCTTTCAGCTCCAGTGCACCAGCACTGTATTTTGTTTTGATCAAGTATTGTTTGTTGTTTGTGCGCCGTGGGTGAACTTGTGACATTGAAATATTCAATTGGGATCGCTGATCGGCTCATCCGCGTGCTATTGCGTGATTTTCGGTAGTGACCGAGAGAATTTGCGGAGGCGTCATATGCTGCAAAGTAAGGCGAGCAATCCTTCCGAATCCCGGCTCCCCAAAATTCACTAAACTCCTATCCCCTCACTGACCTCTCATGTACCACGTTTCCCTATCTCCTCATACCTTGCGATAATTCTGATTTACGACCGGAATTGTCATATTCCATTCAAAAAGTGAATATTATATTATGATATAAAACAACAAATATGTCAAAAAATGTACGCATTTCACGAAACTAGCGGCTTTTTTCATAATTTTTGCGATTTATACGCAATTGCATTGTGAAATTTGTAAAATAAATTTTTTTTTGGTCCCTTGAATTTCTCATTAACCTTTTAACTGCCAACTCCATTTGGAATGGAAGACACCACAAAGGTTAAGGACTAGGATTTAAGGGTCTCGACATATCTATCAAAAGCTGGGACCTGTCGTGCACAGATGGCAAAATGATTTAAAAAATATGACATTAATCCCTGCAAATTTGCAAGATCCAAATGCACACGCTTCTAGCTTGGTGTGACATACAAAGTTTGGCGTGTTAACATGCTCATGGCATTTAAAAGGTTAACGGGGCTTCGCGTGATACAAATTCAATTTTTTGGTCACTTTAACTTTAACGCGTTTCTACTGTAATGTCATATTTCCCGAGATTAATATAATATTAAAATGTACAAATTGGTCTCACAAAACAGGAGTAGTGCGCTAGAAGTCTTAAGTTTAAATACCTTATCGGCTAATAGTGTTCTCCTGCACCCCGGGGGCTCTGCATTGCACCCTTTCAGCAGCGATGACAGTGCCCCGCGGTACAGTTTCAGAGCTTCCTCCAGCCTCCCTTCTTTCACGTACATCTCAGCTGACATCCCCACTTCCAGGCCGGATTGCAGGTTCTTGGAGCTGGCGCAGAGAGCATCTGAAGGTCAGAACATCAACTTAATTACATATTCATTAGAATGAGAAGCATGCTATCATCTAATATATTTCTCTCTTGCCCAATCTATTTCAAAATACGGTATAATCGATTGAAGGGGGAACTTTCAAGACTAACCTCTTACCTGTAGAAAAGGTTCAGAGGTCAGTTTTGAAAGTCATCCTTCGAAAACCATGAATATTTCCAAACTACTCAGTTTAAATAAAATTTTTTGAAAATAACGCATTACTACAAATTTTAATTTCTACAAAAATAAGTAGCTGACCGAGATCACGTGGCAACTTCGAAATCTTCAAATTTAAAACAGGTGGTTCTCAACAATGTTGCGTCTAAGCCTTCAAATCACAAAATTTATTATGCATCAACCGGTTTCGCTTATCTCAAGCTTCATCAGTACGTATTTAAAACTGATCATAAATACAAAAAGAGTCCACTTATATGTATATACATAAAGAGGGTGATAGAATATAAAATTGCATGTGAAAGAGAGATAGAATACATATATAGTTAAATAGAACATCAAGGGAGACAGAATATAAAATTATATGCGAAAGAGAGAGACAGAATACATATACAGATATACGGAACATTAAGGGAGGGTAAAACACAGTGTCGATGGATTGAACGATTGAAAAACCGGTTGACGCATAATAAATTCCGTGGTTTCATACATAATGATTGTTATTTGAAAAAAATGAATAAAATTATGTATTAGAAAACTCCAACAGCAGTTACAAGTTCTGATGATATCTTTCAATGAATTTGACATAACTCTCGATTATATTTATATATTTGTGTTTAATTCTATAATTTATAAATTACTTTTACACATACAATTACATTATTTATAACCGTACTTCCAAATTCAAACAGAAAAATTAATTTCTCTATTGAATTTGATAATTAAAATTTTTATTACGAAACAATTATCGGTACTGTGAAATAAAACTTTCAGAATAATATTCAGACATTAATATGATGACATTTAAACAGAAAACATACTTCAATTTGATGGTGTTCATTTTTAAAATCCTCACTTAACAAATATTGATGTAAATGAACATGAGCACGGACATCATACAAGAGGAAGAGATAGACTGAGACTGACATTCGGGAAGAAGTCTAAATCTCAGATGATGTGCAGTGCCACGAAGATTTAAAATGAAATAATTTAATAGATAAAAGAAAGGAGGAATAACAACATAGATTCAAAACGAAATTACGTAAAAATGTGCAGAATCAGTTATAGTAAAATTGGTTTGCTCTAGATTAAAAATGAATAAATATTTTCAAAACTTACACAGTATATCAAAGTTCTCCTTGGAAGCTGCCATGTGCCTCTTCAGATACGCGCTGTCCACGTTCACGGCAAATTCTTCCGTTCCGACCGTGTCTTCCGCTATCACTTGGGTGCCTCCTCGCGCACTTCCGACTTTGGCGTTTCTTTTGAATGTCACCGAAGTTGACTTTCGGCCGATGGCGGCTCGAGCTTCGTCGGTTTCGTCGCCCGTAAGATCGACGACACCGGAGCTGCGGGGCAGCTCGTCCACCGCACTGCCATCCTCGACGTGCCTATCGGAGCTTGAAGCGACTTCGGATATTGTAAACATTTTTAGTTCTTCCGCGCGTTTTATGTAACATTTCACCTGAAATGTTACATAAGTATAAATAATATACTTAATGTATAATGGGACATTTTTTAAATTTTAACATTATCGTGGAATGTTAGCCATTGACATAACACTCGTGAGATCCGTTCACACATTAATTTAACTAAGAAATAATAGATATCTTGTAAAGTATGTGTAATTACAGGGCTCACGACCTGTCATCGGCCGGCTTACGTGATCACTATATACAAATATAACATTCACCATTCCCACCCGTCAATCTTCATATCTATAAAATTTATGAAAGTTGTATATGTGTTAATATGTGGATTCGCTTCAAGTATCACTACACTATCGCCATCTATGGACTGAATTTGATAATTCATTACCCTGAAACAGCCTATATGTCACAATGAGAATCTATTTTTTTTTTTTAAAGTATTAAAGTAATATTCTTTATTAATAAAATGATTTTAACACGTCATATTAGAATACGTTTGAAAAATTAATATTTTTCAATTTTATATATTTTATTATTTTGACCAGTATATTATTAGCAATATTTAAATATGTCCAAGAGCATACAATTACTGGATTTTTACATACAGAGGCACTGTTATTAAACGAATAATAGATATATCATAGAGACAAAGCTATTTTAATGTAAAATATGTGGAAGTATGGGTAATTACAAGGCTTACGACCTGTCTTCGGCTGGCTTAAGTGATCGCTTTATATAAATATAACGTTCCCCATTCTCATCCATCAGTCTCCATATCTATCAAATTTTTGAAAGTTGTATATATGTTAATTATATATATCGTAAGCCCTGTAATTATCCATACTTCCATATATTTTCCTTTAAAATAAAAATAATAAAATAGCTTTGTCTCAATGAGATATCTATTATTTTTTTAATAACAGTACCTTTGTAGGTGAAAATCCAATAAATGTGTGTTCTTAGATTATAATCAGTTGGCTTGAAATTATGTCTTGTCCTGAAAACCAGACAGCATTCGAGGATACTTGGGTCAAATGAGATGGAGGGATGAGAATGTCCACTCGACAGAGTCCTAATAAAGCCGTATAATTTTTAACTGAACCATAAATTCCACATTTCCCAGTGACATGTAATAACATCTACCTTATTACGAAGTTCATTCTTTTTAGTCGGATTTGATTCCTCCGTGACCATCGGCACAAAGTACCTCAGACTCTCGCAGTAGAGGTGGTAGGCTCCCTCGTAATCCCTCTTGGAGTCTTTTTCCACGGCCCGGCGCACCAAGTCAGCGGCCTGTCGACATAAAACATGATAACTTAGATTCTTAGTCCGATTGGCACCAATGGGTTTCTTGGTTGATAATTTCGAAGAATGTAAGAGGATGGTCAACGACAGGCGAATCAATTACATCCCGACCGGTACAGAGGTCCAAATAAACCGATTGTTGGGAGTGCACACAAATTCTACCCAGCCAAAATAACAACAACACCAGATCGGAAGTTAGCGCTGTGTTCATGTATCATATGAGCCCTTATTGTCGATCGGAAACCTGGGAACCAGCTATCGAGAACATTCATGTAAACACCAATATACAATCATACGGTGGAATACCAATATACAGTCAGATTGTAACAAAAATATATATGAATCAATTAAAAAGATATAGAGAAAAAAAAAATCTAGTGAAAAAATATTTAATTACCACAAGGATACGCACCCGAAACATTTCATTGCTGGGGAACAGCGATACCAATCATATAAAATTATACATGATACATGGATATATCAATTTTACTACGCATGCATTTTTTATAATTTGTTTTAAATATGTTCCAAAACTGCAACTTCATAACAAAAATGTATATTGTGACATTACAAAACTAATGTCACATTCAAAATCGCCCCATCATTATTTTTAATGCCAATCAATTTAGTAATTACGAATAACGCCCTCATTTTTCGTAATGCGAGTGGGTTACCAGTTATAAAAACGGTCAGAGTCTACGGTTGAGATAAATTTAATTTTTCGCTCGGAGCTGTCAGATGTGCGGCTTGCTGCTGCGGCCAGCGGAGCTATTTCTATCAAGAGTCTAACATGTAACCTAAGAGTGCTTTGATTATAATTCAATCACTAGTGCACAATTTACGGTAATTTATTTTAATCTAATCGCATGGTGAACGATCTTTTCAGGGAACGAGATTGTTTCCCATCGGTCTACATTCATTTTCATTATATTATCATTCTACAATTCTTTCTACCGATCTTATTGTGTCAGCTTAGGATGCCGAGATGAAGGGTCACGGATACGGTCTAATACGATGGAGTGTACACGAACGAGCATGGATTTGGAGGTTATGCCATCTTTTATAACATTTTAAATCTTGTTGTCACAAAATTGGATTATTTCATTTTTATTGTAATTTTTTCTAATTTAATCTGTATTTTTTAAAATTGGATTCCATTAAAGCATCTTTTCATTTATCTCTCCCATTTATTATTAATTCATTTTCCCCGTATAGGATGAAGGCAGAATGTGACAAACCATGGTGGGTATGCATTTCTGAGGTGAAGAATCCGCCGTTATTGCGTTCTCCATTGAATAGCTGGTAAAGCGGATAGAACACCGTTTTTTACCCTCACAATATATTGATATTATAGATGTCTCACAGAGACGAAGCTATTATTTATTTTACATGGGAAGATAAGTATGGAAGTCTTCGGCATTACAGGGCTTACGACCTGTCATAGGCTGGCTACACGATGTAACATTCACCAATTTTACCCGTGCTCGACTACCACACCCATAAATTTTTTTGAAGTTGTATATATGTTATCATGTAGAAAAACCTTTAAATTATTTATTACCAATGCCACATATGGTTTGAAAATTAGATATTCATTATCATGTAACAGTATAGATGTAGCTGAAGCTGAGACAAGATGGGGCTACATTCTGTATGTGTATTCATTTGAATTATTAATATATATATATATATACTCAGAATATATCTGAAAAGTTAGTATTTTTCAATTTTTTTTTAATGATTTGGACATATTCAAAATATTGTATATACATATTAAGTCGTGTATAATAAATACCATTTTGTAATTGTCGGCGCTGGGCATGTGCTTCATGTCCAGGAAGGGATGCAGGAAGAACTCTTCGTGGGTGATGCGCGCTACGGGATCGTGTCTCAGCAGGCTCTCCAGCAGGTCTCGGCAGTCGGCCGATATTTTACTCTTAGCGGGTATCTGCAACCACGGCAAGCTATTATAGATAACGTTTTTTTTTTTCAATGTATTTATTTTTGTATCGTATGTAAAAGATTTTTTTTTTCAAATATAAAGGTCATACCATTAAATATAATAATTTTTCAAGTTCTAAAATAAAGTGTTGCAAATTCAGTTAAATAAATATCTCCCCGGCAGGGAGTCGAACCCCGGTTATACTGATGAGACGTGGAAATAGATATTTACAAAACATCTTACGGTCTTTAATAATTAAGCTTGTTACAAAAGTCACCAGGGATAACTATTTTCAAATCAATGCATTATATTTTAATATGAGAAAACCATGGTCTAGATGAAGCAGAAATAGAGGACGTCAGGACAGAAGAGTGTGGCACTCTATATTCTCTGCCTACCCCCGCGGCGAAACGGTAAGTTAGTTTAGTCGAAGATGTGCATGTAAAAGTGAAAAAAAATTTTTTTTTGCAATTTTGTGATAAATTTTACTAGGGTACACACTAATTCTACGTTCTATGATAAATGAAATAAATCAACTAGAAAGATATACAGAAAAAAAATATTTATCCCAACCTGGACCTCTTCCAATGTTTAACACGTTTCCCCAGATAGGAAAAGGTCCAAAAAAATATATACAACATACCATCCCAGATACCCGCTCACGGGATCCCAAAACTTCACCACAGGTTATGGCACTCGAGATATCGGAGACAAGAGGTGGTAATACCTCATCACTCCACGCATCATCATTCCCTGGTTCGAATACCGGTAGCAAGAAAATAATCTTTCATAAATAGATTTTTTCTGTAGATCTTTCTAGTTGATTAATTTAATTTTAACTATGTTCTGAAAATGCAACAACACAACAAAAATGCGGATTGGCACATTTGAGATATGGCACTGAAGATGTACGAGACTCCCCTGCAACAACACCGTATATCAGGCAGATAGACAGGGCGTCGGCCATAGCTCGCTTAGAAATTGTGTTTAATAGTATTTAATATAAATTAATGCAAAATGGAAAAATTTATATTCTGAAAATGTAACTTTATAAAAAAAAATTTGTTCTCCTTAAAAATTAAAATTAATGTTTTTTGTCACCTCCCTGGTTTGCCTGATTGTCGTGGTGGTGCTGTCTACGGTGTGAGAGATCTCTTACTTACCACAGAGTAAAGCACTTTCTTAATCGCAATGTCAAAACTACAATTTTTGGCTACGTTTACGGAGAAAACTATTCATCTGATTCCGTATTTATTTATTATATTTAGTAATAAAATAGCATTTATGTATTTATTCGTATATATGTCATTTTTGTTTGTTTTGACAGATAACTTACAATGGTGGAATAATTTAAATAACATTGAGATTTTATTGCATGCGGTTTGTTTTGGGGAAAACTCTATTATTGAAATATACAGGGTGACCCTAAAAGCGTGAGAATATTTCGTAAAAAAATGTGATATGATTACATCAAAATTAGTTTAACTGTATCAACAATAGCTTAAATAGTTTACTCATTTACTTACTTACTTACCTACATTACGCGCCATCTTTGATTATTAATTTTTCCATTGTTTATATTCAGTTTTTATTTATTTATTTAGTTATTTAAAAATTGTCATTCAGAATGACAATTTTTACGCAGAGGACCGTATTCTGATCAAAAATTTGCAAATTGAAAAACGTCAGTGCGCTAGGAAAATGATCAAAAAGTTTCAAAACAAAGCCTGCAGTACAGCTAGACATTACAGCAGGACGGAGCTCCATCTCACACAGCCAGAAATACAATCAACTTTCTTCGTCTTGAGAATGTTAATTTCATCGAGCCAGGCGTGCGGTCACCGAACAGGCCAGATTTAAAGCCGGTAGATGATGCAATGTGGGGTGTTACGATGATTTCTGACAAGCTAAATATTGTGCAACAAAAAATTACATTAAGAATTATATTATGTTTTGAAATAACTCGTGCGTTACGAGACGTTCTCACTTTTTTGGGCCACAATAGCCGGCCGCAGGTCCTAGCGGCAAGCAATCAGATTTAAACCCGGTAGATGATGCGATATGGGGTGTTTTGATGATTTCCGATAAGCTAAATATTGTGCAACAAAAAATTACATTAAAAATTATATTATGTTTTGAAATAACTCGTGCGTTACGAGATGTTCTCACTTTTTTTGGGCCACAATAGCCGGCCGCAGGTCCTAGCGGCAAGCAATCAGATTCAAACCCGGTAGATGATGCGATATGGGGTGTTTTGATGATTTCCGATAAGCTAAATATTGTGCAACAAAAAATTACATTAAAAATTATATTATGTTTTGAAATAACTCGTGCGTTACGAGATGTTCTCACTTTTTTGGGCCACAATAGCCGGCCGCAGGTCCTAGCGGCAAGCAATCAGATTTAAACCCGGTAGATGATGCGATATGGGGTGATTTGATGATTTCTGATAAGCTAAATATTGTGCAAAAAAAATTACATTAAAAATTATATTACGTTTTGAAATAACTCGTGTGTTACGAGATGTTCTCACTTTTGTTGGGCCACAATAGCCGGCCGCAGGTCCTAGCGGCAAGCAATCTGCTAGTTATTAAAAGGGGTTCAATGATTTGTCGCGTTATATTCGTATTCGCGTCAAATAAAGTAAAGCTTGCCGAGAAATACCTCAATTTTATGTTGGTTCCGTATCTTCTCCTCGAGAATTTTGTAGCTGGTGGAGCTGTATGGCGCTTTTCCAAACAGGCATTCGTACAATATCACACCTAGTAAACAGACGCACTTCGATAAAAAGCAATAATTAAGAAATATATTTCAGTCAATAAAAATCTAACAATCTGCCATCAAATTAATAAACTTTTGATGACCCTGCAATGGAATCTGATACGTAGGCGAGGTAGGTCGGAGACACGTGACAGAATAGGTCAGAAAACTTTACATGGAAAATACTGAGCGGCTGTGAAAACATTAGGACAGTCTTAGATATGGTTGGCCCTCAATATTCATCCATCAATATGAATTCTGTTTTTTCATTTCGTCGTATTGGAAAACAATTTGGTTCTTTTTGCGCAATCTTTTCAGCTGAATGGCAGTATAAAGTAGTGATGATAAACCGTGATTAACGTGTAACTGAGATTTAACGATGATTGGTAACTATGATTTAACTGTCGGAAGCTTATTTTCCAGTGTACCAGTCATTGCTCCAAGAATTACGTTAATCAGTTATCAATCTTCGTTACAATCGAAAACAATCACAGTTAAATAAATAACGGTTTTGTCATCACTAGTATAATACTGTTCGAATTGGCGCGTTATTGCAGTGCATCTACAATGTTTGCTGAAGGCCGTGTACATGGATTTGTTCCGCTTTGAGCTGTGTCATCGCAGCATCAACAAAGCAAGCGGCACTCTCATGGAAAGCTGGTTCCCTGACCAGAGAATGGCAACGACTACAGTATAGCTACAGATATAATAATGACCATGACTGAAGTATCTATATATTGTTTATATTTATATATATGTGTAAACTTTTTATTTATTTATATTTTCCTTGGTTTTCTTTTCATAACGTAAATAATATTTCATAACTTTAATGTATTAAATAATATGTATTATTTTTATGGCAAATTATCATAAAGGCGATCAAGCCGGGTCAGGTACATGTCGCTGTCGATGCTGTACTGCCTTTGGCCATTTCTATCTGGGATTTGTCACTCCCCACGCTCAACAAACGGCGGATATTTATGTATCAACCGAATAGTTATGAACCGTGTGGTCAGCTGGCTATGTAATTAAGAAAATCTAAACACCAGCAGTCTGCCTTCGAGAGCCGTAGTTTTGACTTGTTCTACGTTTTCAGGAGCTTGGGAAGGCCTGAGGAAAGCTCTCGAGGAGGCCAAGAGTCACAAGGCCCAATAAAGGTGAGGAAAAGTAGTTTGCGATATTTAATTAATCAGCAAATAAACTCATTAACATGTTTTATCGACTGAACTTACCAACACTCCAGAGGTCCACTTTGGCATCGTAACCAGTGGTGATGGGATTCTCGGTGCAACTCAGGAACATCTCCGGCGCCATGTACAGCGGAGACCCTCTCATGGAACCGACTCTGGATTCATCCGACATGTACTGAGCGAAGCTGCAAATAAATTGATAATTAATGTATGGATATAAACATAAACAATGTTATAACTCTACATGATTTTATTTGCACTACTCGAGTTTCAATTTTTCTTAAACCTCGTATTTGTTGGATGATGCTAATTTCGAACATCTTCATTGCGGAGTAGGTTAGAGAACTCTCGCTCATAAATATGATCAGAACATACCCAAAATCTCCAACTTTGAGGATGATGTCTCCGTCTCCGGTCTGAGGTTTATGCAGAAGGAGATTTTGAGGTTTCAAGTCCATGTGTACGATTCCTAATAAGAAAATAATATTTTGTTTATTTAAATCAATTACGACAGTTGGAAATGTATGACAAATTCATCCTTTATAGAATTGAAAATGGCTGAAATTTTGGCGAGTACTTATCAAAGCATGTGCAAACATGTTCTGCAACTTTTGTTGACGAGTGCTGCTATCTTAATGTTCAGGTCGGAAATTTTTCAATTTTAATTTTATAGTGTATGAATACAGAATGTGCTGTGAGCCGTTGAATTGACCGGCAACCTTTCAGCAGGCTCGGATTACTATCTACGATCTACGCACCTGTCTCCGAGCGGAGTGTGTTGTCCAAGGACGGAATCCAACAAGAAATTGTGGCGACGCATTACGAGCCGAGCCTCATCTGATTTTCAATACTGCCACGAAGGAGGAGAGAAAAGACAAATAAATAGATACGCCATCTTATAACACTCACCTCTGTGTCTCAACTCTTGAAGCGCCATGGCCAACTGTCTCAATAACTTCTTGCATAACCTCTCCGGTACCACCCTCTCCTTCAGGTACTTGGATAGATCTCCGGAGTTGCAGTACTCCATTATAATGTAAACGTGTCTGGAATGAAAGTATAGGGTCTTTTAATAGGGACGCTCAAAATTTGTTAGGTTATAGCAGCCATGTTGTTAAAGTGACATCTGTCAAATTTATTGTCAATTGTTAAGTAGTATACGGCAAATCACCACGGAAGGTTGAACAACGTGTGCAAATCATCAAATTTTGAGGGCAATTTGACAATCGATTTGAGGGCACGGTTATCTGGCGCGACGGTGACGCGAACTGGCCACAGAGATCGTGCGATTCAACGCTTTTAGACTTCTTCCTTTGAGGCTATCTTAAATCGCAAGTCTTTACGAATAAGCCGCAAACAATTGACCCCCTCAAAGTCAACATAACAAACGCCATCCAGCAAATTTAGCCAGATTTATGCGATAAAGTCATAGAAAATTGGACCTCCCAAATATGCCACCGAGCAAAGCCGCAGCGGATATTCGAACAACGTTATATTCTACACTTAATGCCATAAAATATACTTTCAAATGAAAGAAAAATTGAGTGAATATCTCACACACGACCTGTTTAACTTACATTTTAAAATCGAGCGTCCTTGTTGAAAGACCCATTAAATATAATGTAGAATGTTATCAAAAATTGAGAAACAAAAATGCTACGTCATTTGTTGACTTGTATCATCTTACAATAAAAGATATTGCTTGTTATCATTTTCTTCATATTTTAGGGGTAGTTTTAAGATTATTTATATATATATATATATATTATTTTAATTAGCAATATTTGAATATGTCAAAGAACACACAATTACTGGATTTTTACCTACAAAGCCACTGTTATTAAACAAATATCACATATCTCATAGACAAAGCTATTTTTTTATTATATTTAATGGAAAATATACATATATATATAACGGGTGTCCCAAAATTAACGCAAGATTTGAATTTGCCGCCATTTCTGCAGTAAATTGTTGGCAACCCTGAAAAAAATAATAATTTGACAGCTGAGAGTTTAGTGTTAGTAAAAATGGGGCGTTACACGATACAACAACGTGTTTCCATCATTGAACAATATCATAAAAATAATGAAAGTTTGGCGGCCGCAATTCAAAAATTGAATACAAAATATGGTCGGAATAGTGTTTTAAGTTCATCTACTGCGAAGAGATTAATTGAAAAATTTAGAGAGACCGGATCAGTTGGAGACGCTAAGCACAGTGGTCGTCCAAAAACAAGCCAGTCAGCAATTATGGTCATGGAAATGTATGTGCCAGCAAAACCGTGGAGGCCATTAGCTCGATGTGTTATACCATAAATAGCTCTATCCCATGTACTTAATGATTCAATAAAAAAATAAAAATCTAAAGACTAAAAACTGTGTTTTCTATTTAATTCAAATCTTGCGTTAATTTTGGGACACCCTTTATATTTATATAACGTTCACCAATTCTCACCCCTCAATCTACACATTTATCAAATTTTTTAATGTTGTATATTACGTTGTATGTAATTATGTATGTTTTAATGTTAGTGTGTGGACTCCCTTTGAGTATATTTACATATCAGGTATATATGCTTTAATATAAACAAGATCAAAATCGTTTATTTTTGCTACAACTTATCTTTCATATGTTTGCTTAGTTTTATTTTGAATCTATGTAGTTTTTCTTCCTTTCTTACATCTTGTTACGCCGGGGCCTTCGTTCGCGGATGGAATCCGGCGCACAACGCCACCAGCTAAACTCAGTCTGTGGGTACATAAGGGTTGGTGTCAGAATGCCTATTTCAGATGTGTGGGGGAGGTCTCAGACAATAATAACACTTTAGTCACATAATTTACACTTTATTCACTGAACAGGGGAAATTGTCTTTGTTACACGTAGTGGGATCCCGATCTTTCCGTGGCCGGACCAAAGCATCATCTCGTCTTTTGGAGGTTTCTAGTGGACCAATCTTGACGTCAAAGCGTGGACGGTGCTCGCCTCACTTCCATACTCGCTCGCAGCCTCCCGCTCGTACCCGCGGAGAGTCCTTCCTTCATAGACATTCACGGGCAGAACAAGGCCCAATTATCTCTTGTTCTTGCCGTGAATGAAATACTACGCGAAGAGTCCTTCCTTCCTGGATACCCACGGACAGAACAAGGCCCAAATATCTCTTGTCCTGCCGTGATTATAATATTCCGTCTTATTTGTCGCCATTTCTCGATCTTTTACACCAATACTCAGATCTCGGCGGATCGCCGCCCGATGTTCGCCTACACACCCACTCAGCACAGGCGCTGGCTACCGAGTCCCCCCTCCTTCTCTCGACCTCGCTCTACCGGCTGCGCCTGCTCGCGTCGGCAGATGTCGCCTTCGGTCTTCGCGCGCGTTTTCAAATGTTACAATCTTTCATTATCAAAATCTTCATCGCATCATCGATTTCAGAGTATGATAATAATTTCAATTATATGTTGATTATGATGAAGTGGATACCCCAGTGGAAGCGACCTAGAGGCAAACCGAGGAATAGTCGGGCTGACTGTAGTGAAGAGGACTAGAGCAGTATGGGAGAGTCCGGGAACTGGACAAGAATGGCCAGGGATACAAGTCACTGGAAAGCAGTTAGGTTGTAAAATGACTCTTGTTCTCTTAATTTGAAAAAAACGGACACTACTTACGCTAACACCCAATATTATAATGAAGAAGGATTTATGAATTTCACGATTGCCAAATTATGAATAATCAGTTACCAATAATGGTTACAAACAAACATAATCGGTACTAACTGCTCGTCCCACTGGAAGTCCTTCATCTTGACGATGTGCGGGTGGTCGAGAGACTTGAGGAGACTGATCTCCGTGATGAGGTTCTCCACCGCGGAGCCCTTCATGAGCGTCCTCTCCACACACTTGATGGCCAGGCAGTCTCTCTTTCCTTCCTGGAACATAAATGCCGGCGGTCTGATGACAAACTTGGAGAAACTGAATACGAAAGTAAACTCATTCATCAAATCTAAATTTGGCTACTATCGCTTGTGCAAGAGAGATCGCCTATCAAATGTGTCACTGAATTTCGAAACCCGCTATAATACTTTTTTAACAAATTTGAGTGTAACAATGTAACCTATATATTTGTCATTAATACGTTCCCGAAGGCCTGATGAATATAGAAACAGTTTTTCCCATAACTAATAACTGAAATTCTATTAATTCATTCCCAGGCCTCAAAAATAGTAAACAAATTAATAAATTTGATGTCAAAACTTGACCTTTATTGTACTGCGACATGATGGTAGACGCGGAAGAGCAAGAAAGTTATTAATATTTAGAAGGAGACAATTTAAACATCAGGTAATTCTAATTCCGGTGGTGGTTTTCGTTTGCCCATGATTCAATAGCACTCGATCTAACAAAGAACTTGATCAATGTTGCCCGTTTTTTAAAACCTTTATGAAACAGATTACAATTGAATCCATTAGCGTTTTGGTTGACTATGGCAACATTCGAGTGCCACTTTTCTACCATATTCTGCATTTCGGCCCAGTTAGACAGTTGGCACTGTGGAAGTGACAAATATAGAAAATATTAACAAATATAGAGGTTCTACTATATATATCATTGGATTTGGAATTATTATTTTTATTTAAATACGTATGTTTTATTTTAAAAATACGCTTTGTTAGCTAGCAATATTAACTACGATATTAGGGGGAGTAAAACCCGGTATAACGCAAAATGTCTTTCGAAATCTGTCACTGTCACCGAAATATTTTTTAATATTAAAAGAATTCACATTAAAAGAAGTTACAGATGCCGGTCGGGTCAGTAAAAAGTAAATAATTAGAAAAAGAAATGAAATTAACACAAGGAATAATGAAAATTTCACATTTTTCAAAATTGAATTTTTAAATTTTATATAGACTATCATACTGGTAAAGAAAAATACATTTTATTCATTTATTTATTTTATTAGTAACTATATCTGTTTGGACTGGGCCCGTCTCACTAGAGAAATTCTGTGTCGAGACGGACATTATGAAAAACAAGTTAGGTTAGGTTAGATAAGATCAAAATTTGACATTTAAAAAAAATGCTGGCAGAAAAGGAACGAAAGTAGACTGAATGCGGTGGAAATGAGATCACTTAGACGTATTTGTGGTAAATCTATTTATGACAGAGTAAAGAATGAAGAAATAAGGAAATAATGTAAAGCTGATGTTAGTATAGTGAGTAAGATTTAAAAAGGATCACTCAGGTGGTTCGGTCATATGGAACGGATGAATGAGGAGAGAATGGTAAGAAAGATATATGATGCAAGTGTTGATGGCACCAGAAATAGAGGACGTCCGCGGAAGACTCGGCACGACCGAGTGAACCAGATAATGGAGGATGGTTCTGTTAGAAGCCTCAACAACCGGCGAGCTTGTATGAATGTGGATGAGGCGAGAATTGTGTCAGGACAGAAGAATGTGGCGCTATATCTATCCTCTTTGCCTACCCCGACGGAGAAACAGCGTGATGGTAAGTAAGTAAATTTTTTTGGTAAATTTCATACTGGTAAAAATATACATGAAAAAACCACAAGCTAGGTTAGATAGAAATAGAAGATCATACCTAACCTAATCTAAATTGTGTTATTTTTTACTAATATTAAATATACCATAAAAAATATATTTAATAATAATGTGAAATATTAAGTTTTTTTTTTTGAGTAATTTAATTCTGACAGATCCAAACCAAGTTAGGACAAACAGAGACATTATGAAGATGGAATGAGTGGTTGAAACAGCACAAGACATGCGAAGATGATAATGTTGATGAAATAAATGTAAGAAAAATCTGTCTTCTAGACGAAAATATATGGTTCGAAAATACTGAGTTGACAAAGAAACAGCTTATATATGAAAAAATAACGAGACCAATGTACACTTGTAGATGTAATACGTGGTGCCTAACCCAAAAAGAAGATAATAAATTAGTAGTTTAGACAAACAGTTCTCATAATTGAATGAAACTAAAAAGAAATGTGTTTCAGGGTAAAAATTGGATGACACAAGAGTTGGAAGCCTTTACCAGATGTATTCAGTTTGAAGGTGACCAATCAGATGATTGGGTATCGAAAACAAATGATGTGTCGTAAAAATATTCACGAAAACATATTATATTCACTTTGTTAAATGCTTTGTACACTGTCGAGTAGCTACCGGATCCTAGCCTCTCCACCACCAGGTAGCCGCGAATCTTTGGAAACGGCATTTCACATCAGTTCTTTTCGATTTAACTATGTAATACTGCGATGACAATATATTATATCTGGTTGACAGTTTATAAATGTTTTGACAAGTAATGGTGTCATTTTTCAATTCATAGACGAAATGTTAAATGCACGGTGGTCGCGTTCATAATTTATATTGCCCTGTCTGAAAAATGGTTGTAAAATTTTAATAACGGATAGTTGAGTTCTTTTCTATGGAAGTGTTGGCAATGGTAGCGATAACCTTATCTATGGTGATAACCATAAAATGTGAAATAAAAAAGAAACAGTGTTACATACAGAACAAAAACTGGTTTCGGATTTAGTTGAGAAGATTCAGAATGTATGCGGTTAATAAATAAAAACTCAGATTGGTGTTGCACGGAAGAATTATTATAAATATTTACAATATATGTGTTACCCACGAGTTATTTACTCAGCCTATGTGGTATCGAACAGACGTGGTAAAAATTGAACGTCATATAATACAAATATAAATTTAATTAACTAATCCACATTGACTGTGTATTATTTATGTAGTAAACAGTGCAGGTGTTATTTTTAAACCTTCCTAAACCATGCAGTAACACATTTACCATTATAATTAAACCTGTAATATTTCGGTAAATACATGCAACGTAAAATTTGTATTTAGGATAATCGTGTAGAAAAAATTAGCGCCTAGGAATAACTAGTGAAAAACCAATTATGAAAAGGGAATCGTATAAAAACAATTATTTTTTCCATTCAATCCGTTGTAAAATTAACACATTGGTAAAAAATACAATTTGTGATATGAAAGACCGATATCATACACTATTTTCACAGTGAAAAGAACAAGAAACATACTTATATAATTGTCTCTTTCTCACTAATTAAATGAAGAGAGATAAGAAGGAAGGACACATTGTACAGGACTTAATGAATGCTCTAAATTATGTTATTCATATTTTTTCGAAATTAAATGCTCTATATTTATAGTAAATTCGTGCCATTAAAGTCATTTATAAAGACATTTTCGACAGCATGGCTCCGTTCGAATATTTTATATCATGGTATGGTAAAGGTTAAGAAGGTGTGAACTTAAACGCGTCTGTATATAACCATACATTATTTATCTTCGTTCACGTGTTCCTCGTTTGGTCGTTGGCGCGTACATTACATATGTAGTGCATCCGTTTTAGATAGTTACCGTCAAATGCGCCAACTTTGCCTCTAGGGGTATCTTTGCCCATAAGGGAAGATTCAAGTTCAACTTGTAATATTAAAAAAAGTATTGAATATGGTAACAATATTTCGCCTATAGTAGAAAATTCAACATTATTTTGGCAATATTACAAATCTGCTTTGTTTCTAATGTGAGTCAGTCACCTGTTAAAGCTTGTGCAAACGGGATGTCGTTTTGTGGTCCCAATTTTGTGTTTCACAATTTGGAGACGGCTTGGTAACATTGCCCAATCATTTTTTGGCTTACGTATTGTTAATTAAACTTCCGTATTTATTTACAACTTAGTCTTTTCCTGGACAATTACAATATATATTATCTATAGGTCCGTAAAGGCCGTATTTCGATGAAAATAAGAAGTGGGCAAAGTTGGCTAAAATTGCAGGTAATTTTGCCCACATAAAAAAAAATCGAATTTTGACCTTTTTTATTGTATTTTTCCTGTTTTTGTTTTCAAAAATACAATTCTGCGATCATGCTACTGTCTCTTGTCATTTAAAAAATATATCCTTCCTTAATATTTTTTCGAGAAATATCAAGTTCTATGAAAAAAGCGGGCATTGTTGGAGCATTTCACGGCATGCCTTTACACCTTTTCCACTGACCGACATCTCGTATCTCGTCCACGCGACAGTGACTTCTAACAGTACCTACACACTATTTAATGTCATATTTTATCCGATCCCATTACAAAGTGTCAAGATCTCTTCAATAATATATGGTATGGATCCTACAAACCTGCTAAGGATCTTGACCATATTACATAAAATTGTGCTAGAAAAAGATCGGCTACATATGTTCATTGTATTAATAAATCACCATTATTATAACTGTTATTTTCAACCCCAGAGAGTTTACCTCCGTTAATTTATGTTTTACGCTGTTTCTTTACTATAGTTATTCCACCTTACTTTAATGAATAAATATAGTTCTTTCTTGGAAAATATTCAATGTCTATTTATTACTCTAATATTACAATTGTTCCTTTGGACGATTGTTGGTGTAAAAATACTTGCAGCTTAAACTATTTTTGCAAATAATGTCAAGAATCTGAGCGTTGAACAGTATTGCAGAACACCGTATATAAAATAAATAGTATTTTCATTAACATCTGCTCTTTTTGTATAAGATCATCGGACATACATATATATATATATATATCTTCTCTATGAGAGTAAGACTCGTGTATAGAGAAGGAGTATATTCGAGTTAATTAATGTTTCAGTTAGTCTGTGAACCTATTTTATTACTTCAGTTACAAATTGATAGTAGTCTGTAATTTTTCTAATTGTGATGGGGAGGTCGTTAAGAAATTTGATGCCTTGATAAATCTAGTGATTTTGGGTCGTGGCATATTTTAGTTTTGGAATATCAATTTTATCTCTAAATCTTGTAGATCGGAATTCGCTCCTAAAAATTTATAATTTTTAATTTTGAAAATTTTGTATTGAATTTTTTTTTGTACATGTCTATTATTTTTGGTACTTTGAAATCTGTGAAGAGTTGAACAAAATCACAAAGACCAAATAAAAAACAATAATAGCAAAACATTTTTGTTTAATTTGAATATTAACAAAATACACAGTAAAATTAGTATTAAATATTAAAAATAACTAAACATGAATCATTCCTAGCTAGACAAGCATCTTGTCACTGTAGCGCAGCCATACAAAAATTATATTTTTAGGTACAGAGAGCTGCTTAAACAATAAAATAGTGAATATTAGTATGTTTGCTAAGGCTTCACGATTAAAAATGGGAAAAACAAATATATTACATAAAATAAAGTAAATATTAAAAAATATATGATTTTATAGAATACAATCCGAATCCGCCGTGACACGCGTCACAACGCTGACAATGGTGGCCGCTGAACCAGTCAGATCTCGGTCGAGATGAGCCAGATCGGGTCGGACCTCAAGCATATATATAATTCATGTCATGTTTCTAGCTACAAAAAAAGATAAAAATGGATTATTGTCAAATCTGTTGTAAAAATTTATGACTGATTGATGTTCAGTAAGTCTCAAGAGTAAATGTCTTTTAAAGCGTCATTTCAGATAACATCTACCATTGCAAGCAGCGCAAGTTTTAAAAAAAAATCATAATTTACCGAATATTTGCACTGTGAACACAAAAACAGTTTCTCTCCAGTGTGCTTAAGCACGTGTACTTTTAAGAGTGATTTTCTATTGCACGATTGATAGAACTGTAAACACGAAAACAATGTGAACGCATGTCTCTCAATTGTACTTAATCACGTGTATTTTTCAGTTTTATTTTCGATTGCACGAATAATTGCACTATTAATACAAAACAGTTTCTCTCCATTGTGCTTAAGTGAGTTTCTCTCCAGTGCGCTTAACCCATTGATCGCGTTCATAAATATGCGTGACATCTTTCATACGCGGCACTCTTTGGTGGCATTATATTTTACGACTTCACACCACGATAATGCTACAAATTTATGATTTGTTTTCAAGAAATCGATAGGAAAGGTTCTCAAGTATCCTCACGAACATAAACAAATACAGGAATCAGAACCATAATTACAAAATAACGTAAACAAAATTATCCATGAGAGAAAACAACAGTGCCACGTACTAGAGTAAAGAAGTGATCTGCGCGGGCACTGATTTCTGAAATTAGTGTGCATTAGTTTACAAGTTTTTAAATACTGACATATTTAACTCTATAGTTTGAAACGCAATACATTCTAGACGCATAAACTGAGTATGAGAATTTGAATAACTGAGCGATACTGGATACGAGGACTTTCATTATTTCGTGTTTGTTTTAAAGATGACTTGATAAATATCGAACCTTGATAAATATTGACAGATGACGGTAGGATAAAGATTTCAAATAATTGTAGTTCCTCAGCGCGTACGTACGCACTAGCTGCGAGCGGAACACGGCGACTCATATTTGAGTCACCCGCGCTGTGGGGACGTAAGGCACATCTGAAATGGGTTAAGCAGAAGTACTTTTAAGCCTTGTTTTATCTTCAGCGTGCGTAAGCGCATGTCTTTTTAAGCATAATTTACTATTGCATGAATAATTGCACTGAGAACATGAAATCAGTTTTACACCACTGTGTTTAAGCACGTGCACTTTTATGTCATATTTTCGATTGCACGAATAATTGCACTGTGAGCATGAAAAATGTTTCTCTCCAGTGTGCTTAAGCACGTGCCTTTTCAAGTCATGTTTTCGATTGCATGAATAATTGCACTGTGAACATGAATAGAGTTTCTCTCCGGTGTGCTTAAGCCGGTGCATTTTTGAGTCCTGTTTACGATTACACGTATAATTGCACTGTGAGCACGAAAAGACTTTTTCTGGAGTGTGTATAAGCACGTGTACTTTTAAATGTTCTTTTCGATTACATGAATAATTGCATTGCGAACACGAAAACAGTTTTTCTTCAGCGTGCATAAGCCCATGTCTTTTTAAACTTATTTTTAGATTGCACGAATAATTGCACTGTGAACATGAAAACAGTTTCGCCTCGGTATGTTTAAGCAAATGCACTTTAAAGTATGTCTTTTGATTGCACGAATAATTGCACTGGGAACATGAAAACAGTTTACCTTTAGTGTGCGTAAGCGCGTGTTTTTTTAAGTACACTTTTTGATTGCAAGAATAATTACACTGTGAACATGAAAACGGTTTCTCTCCAGTGTGCTTGAGCATGTGCACTTTTAAGTAATTTTTTTGATTGCACGAATAATTGCACTGCGAGCATGAATACAGTTTCTCTCTAGAGTGCGTAAGCGCGTGTATTTTTAGGTCATATTGTCGATAGCATATATGATTGCACTGTGCGCATGAAAATTGTTTTTCCCCAGTATGCTTAAGCATGTGCAGTTTTAAGTGTTGTTTTAGATTGCAAGTATAATTGCACTGCGAGCATGAAAGGAGTTTCTCTCCAGTATGCTTAAGCACGTGTATTTTTAAGTAATATTTTTGATTACACGAATAAGTGCACTGCGAGCATGAAAATAGTTTCTTTCCAGTGTGCTTAAGCACGTGCAGTTTTAAGTTGTGTTTTAGATTGCAAGTATAATTGCACTGTGAGCATGAAAAGCGTCTCTCTCCAGTGTGCTTAAGCGTGTGAATTTTTAAAGTATGTTTTCGATTACACGAATAAGTGCACTGCGAGCATGAAAATAGTTTCTCTCCAGTGTGCTTAAGCACGTGCAGTTTTAAGGTGTGTTTTAGATTGCAAGTATAATTGCACTGTGAGCATGAAAGGAGTTTCTCTCCAGTGTGCTTAAGAGTGTGAATTTTTAAAGTATATTTTCGATTACACGAATAATTGCAGTATGAACATGAAAACGGTTTCTTAGAAGTTGAAGGAAGTGGAAGCTCATTTGCGACTTTTTTGGAGGTGAACACAGACCTTAATGCTGAAACCTTTCCGGGGTTAGGCGAAATCAAGAAATCTGTAATAATACATAGAAATGAAACATTTTACTTTGTTTAATGTCAAATCTAAGTTATGTGAATGACATTAAATTATGAATATCATTGATTATCCGGAATAAAAGGCACACTAACATCCTCTTTGTCTATCGTTTTAACCATTATAGTTATAAATACAAATTGTTGAGTTAAACTTGTTAGATTGATAATGCCCCTGCGAGGCGAAACGCGTCTCAAATAAATTAAACGAGTAGAATAAAAAAAACAAGTTTATATTATTATATTCAGATAAAAGATCATCTGTTAACGTAGTGGGTATTTAACTAAACCAATTAATAATCCAAGAGTATCTTACCGGCGGGATGGTCGGCTCCCGTGGAGTACTCCGAGCACTCTTCCTTGATATCAGGATACGAAATGTCTATATCAGCTATGTCCATACCGCTCTCAGTTGGATACCACTCATCTGTCCGCACATCACCTGTCTCGGCAGCAGTCCTGGGCACATGTCTCCAGCCGACATTGTCAGATCCTATTTCTGGAGTCATAAATAATAATACGATTGGTACACACTAATTAAATGTATTAATGTGAATGATGTACATATAAAATGAATTTTATCGAAAAATATTGTTGTTGCTACCGGGATTAAAACCTGGATCTCTTCCAATCCGGGGAACGAGGATTAACCGATTATATTTTGACGACAAATTTTCGAACCTATATGTTACACTTTTAAAATAATACATCTATCGTTCCATTATTTGAAAGTTATCTACTTTATTTTTATAGAATCTAAACCTATCCTAATACCTACCTAAGAAGCTCCAACGTGTCACCCATACCCGAATAAATTTTTAATATAAAACAAGATTCGTCCCATTCGTCAGGCTTTTGTTCCACTCTCCCACATGTACACCGCGGTGCATCCACAAGTCTAAACTCAAAGACGTTCACCACACACTCCGCCACCAAATAATATATTATGTAACATATATTGTAAACATGACAATAGATTCCTCGACAAAAAGTTTGACGCTTAACTTTTGACAAATCCTGATGACGTACGCACATGCTGGAGAGTTGCGGCGGTTACATATTTTTAAAAGCATTTCAATTTCCTTAACCATAAAAAGGTGTATCTTCTTCACATCTAGTACCTATGCAACACTTTTAATAACATGAGAAAATATTGAATGATATCCTATATCGATAAATATTATATTTAGCGTAAGCAATTAGCATAATAAACACATGAAAATAATCAGTTATTAAACTTGCGTATGAACCGTATATTCCGCACTCACCTACGAAAAGTAGTCTAAAATACCGCCGACATCAAAATCATATTTAATATTTTTACTCATTCATATATGTTCCACATTAGTGAAACACATTTTTGGCGCGCGATTTTTGGCATTCTAACTTAACCTAACCCTTCCCATCATTCATTAGTTACTAATTATGCATGAACTAAGTCCTCACCGGCGTACTGGTCGACTTCCATGGAATATTTCGAGCACTCCTGCTTGATGTCGGGGAGCGATATGTCAATATCAATGTTGGGCGCCTCACCGCTATCTCCTTCATCACAGCTATCCGCTGGAGACACCGTCTCGAGCTTGGCGGCAGAAACATCTGGATCAGCACGTTCCATTCCTAACGAGTCGTTTGTTACGATCAACACCAAATGGCGGCTGGCCATAGACACGAGCGGCGCATAGACAAATTATAAAATTAAAATATATTGTTTACGCGCTTTTACACTTCGATAAGCAGGCCTGGTGATACCCCCGGAAGAGGTCCACACACACATGAGAGAGAGTAGAGTCGAGAGATGCGTATCAGCTCCTGATCGCTCATCAGAACGATACCCCGCACTCTAATGGAAGTTCGCTTCGCGACTCATCCGTCAGGTATCACGCTTTCATCAGTACCATGGCTATAGGAAGAGTGAGGCAGGTGAATATGAACACACGATGATACACAAACTATACATTTATTGAGTACACAAATACTTATAACTATCTTAATCTAAGACTAATTCATCTTGCGCTTTTATTCGGATCTTCTGGCCGGCGAAGTGATATCGTGATCACCCGGCGTGAGCGGCTACCTGCTGGCTCCACGGCTACTCCGGCGACAGGCTATCAGACTGGTTGCTCTGAACGGGCGGGGCGGCTGCTCCTGGATAGCATGCGGTGAACTGCTCCTGTGTGCTTTCGACTGCGTTTCGGCAACTACTCTCTGTGTAACTTCGCCTCCTGGACCTCGTCCCCGACTCACTCTTCTGGATCTCGTTTTGATAACTCTCGGTTACGACTTCTTCAGCCTATCACTTCCTTCTGTAACTCCGATCCTCTCAGACCTCGTGTCCGATTCACTCTCCGGGCCTCGTTTCGGCAACTCCCTCTGTTTCTCACTCTCTTTTCGACTGACTGATTTTCAACTGCGCTTACGACTGTATGACTGATTTTCACGTGGACTAGGCACAAAGATAAACACATTTTCTACCAGCTAGGACATCAAGACTGGCAGATATCTGATCAAAAAAATATGTAACTGTTTTTTTATGTAGCTGTACAATGCTTATATGTTATGTGTCTAAATAAATAAATACTAAAAAAGACCGCGACCATTAAATTTATTTTCAGCGTGCCACAAAATTGCCTTAATATAGAATATTCTTGCACATATGAAATATATTTTCTTATAATCTTGAAGCGAAGATTACGGAAATAAATCTACATTAAAACAAATTAACAAAATGTTAAAAATTAATAGTTATAATGCATTTAATTTGCAGTACATACTGCTGCGACTTGCAGCAGTCCTTCCCTGCATTATGAGGTTCAAGATCTCACATTTCTTCGGACGTCTCATTGCACGTCCAAGATATTGAAGTTTTCAGATTTTTATTGTTTTAATTATTTATTTTTCTTCATTCATCCGAACATCTTCTTTCGTAACTCTATCCATCCAGCTTATTTTAAGTATTCTTCTGTAGATCCACATCTCAAATGCTTCAAGTCGCCTCGTCGTTTCTTCAAAGTGTACAAGCTTCCATTACATAAAATAAATTGATTTTAGGCATCTTTAATTTATTTTGAAACCCACTTGTTGTCTTGTCCAATTCATTTCCAGCAATATAAAGACTCTCATTGTCAGACTGCTGCGTTATGTAACTTCAGGAAGTGGCTCAGTAACCAAAATACAGGACATCTTGCACAAGATAAATCAGCATACTGCCACTTGGTCGCCAACCTTGGACAGCACACAACGAAGAGAAAGAATACACTCGCGTAGAAAATTTCTATTTCTTGTGTATACGTCGATGTTTTGACAAATTGCTCGAACTCGTAAATGCTTTTTTACAAATTTCACACGCGAACGGCCTTTCCTTAGTATGGATACGCTGGTGCGTCTTCAAATGACCCAGCTGACCGAAGAGCTCACCACAGTCGTCACACGAGAACGGTTTCTCCTTGGTGTGAGTTAGCTGGTGTTGTTTTAAATTGCTGATTCTATAAAATGATTTTCCACAGTCTTCACAGGGATACGGTTTCTCTCCAGTGTGCACGCGTTGGTGCGTTTTCAAGTTATTCAATCTGGTGAACGATTTTCCGCATTCTTCACACGGGAATGGTTTCTCTCCGGTGTGCACGCGCTTGTGGGTTTTCAGATTGCTCATTTGGGCAAAGGCCCGTTTGCAAATGTTGCACGAGAAATATTTCTCGCCCGTATGTGTTCGCTGGTGCATTTTTAAATTTTCTGAAACCGAAAACGTTTTATCACACTCATCACAGGAGAACGGTTTCTGACCCGTGTGAATCCGATTGAAGTGTAACTTGAGCACGAACGAATGGAAGAACACTTTCCCGCATTCTGAGCAAGCGAAATTCCGCTCTCCGGAGTGACAACGTTGGTGCCTCTTTAGCGTGTCTATTCGGGTGAACAAATTTCCGCATTCCGGGCAGGAAAATTTAGTTTCGCCTTTCTTAACCTCGCGAAGATTTCGAATATCGCCTTCTGATATGGCACCTCTGTTGTCATCTGTTGGGTGGTCTTTGTGTTCGTGGCTGATGTCTCGCACTGTAAGAAGAAAACTTCATAAATTAACACATGAAATGTTCTAGATTAAAGTGAGTTATTTATGATTCCATAAAACGCACATATAAAAGGAAAAATATGCAACTCCACATATACAGAAGAAGGTGAAAGCTAAGAGGCTGCAGCGGGCGGGACTGCAGTCCACATTTGAATTTCACACAGTGTTGCACGATATGAGCTTCAAAACTCCTGACAGCACGTTTAAATTGATCTATTTTCTTTTAACGTCGCGGTTTAGTGCTTCACAATTATGGTAAGCCTAATGAAAAACAACATTATATGTTAATATAACGCGAGTTTAATTGTTCTGAGATAACTACAACCTTAAGGATGCGTTATTATTGTGCCGTTACAGACAATAATCCTAGCTAAGAATGAATTTTTTACTAACCAGAGCTACAGGCGTTGGTATTTGAAGATTCCGAACTCTTCTTTATTTCGATTGGACATGACATATTTATATAATCTTTACATCTGTCATTGTGTTTCTGTCAGTAGCATTCATATTTGAGGTTTTGTTCAAGCCAGGAAGGATACTAGAACGATATTCTATTACCCTAATGTCAAATATGTTATTTACTAAATTGTCTAATCCACGGTCTATATCGGTTTTCACATTTATCTATGGATTGTCTCTTAGTTAAAATGGGGTTAGTAGTTTCTATTTGCAGCGTTAAAAAAACGTCATGATCTCAAACTTTGATTACGAATTCTAATGGTCATATAATATTTATTTTCGATATTATTTTATAAAATGGAAGCGTGGACACTTACCCAAGAAATGATATGGCGACAAATAATTGAACCCCTTTTAATAAATAGCAGATTGCTTACCGTTAGGACCGGCGGGCGGCTATTGTGACACAAAAAAAAGTGAGAACATCTCGTAACACACGAGTTATTTCAAAACATAATATAATTAATTATAATTATTAATGTCATTTTTTTTGCATAATATTCAGCTCTTCAGAAATCATACAAAGACCCCATATTGCATAATTTACTGGGTTGTTCGGTGGCCACGTGCCCGGCTCGATGAAATTAACATTCTCACGACGAAGAAAGTTGATTGTATTGTCCAGTTGTGCTGTAATGTCTAGCTGTACTCCAGACTTTGTTTAGAAACTCTTTGATCATTTTCCTAGCACACCAACATTTTTCAATTCGCAAATTTTTGAACAGAATACAGATTTCTGCGGTGATTTTTGTCATTCTGGGCAACAATTGGAAAAAATCAAATATATTTAATGGGAAAACTAATAATCAAAGATGACGGACGGATATTGTCGAAATAAAACGTAATATATTGTAGATAAATAGGTAAGTAAGTAAATTTGTAAACTATTTAAGCTATTGTTGATATAATCAAACTATTTTTTATGTAATTATATTGATTTTTATGACATGTTCTCACTTTTTTGAGATGCCTAAATAGCAACAACTATAGAGAATTCACCAATCATCTTTTAGAAACAAACCATTCTTTTGACTAATGGAAGAATCAGAAGATTTATCAGTACTGAGTCTCGTCAAATAGTTTACTACTCTGTTATTATTCCTCACATCAACCACCGTAGCAGTATTTTGGTTTTGGCTAACAAAGAAGAAATACAACAATTGTCAGTGGTGCAAAATAAAGCTTTGAGAATATGTTGAATGCTGAAAGACCTGATTATGATGACCTTTAAGCAGAAGATATGTTTTAATACAATGGTATTTATTTACAAACTCATCAATAAGAAAATATCAGTGGAATTCACACAAAAAATTGATGCAAATCAACATGAGCACGAGCACCGTACAAGGGGAAGGGATAAACTGAGACTGCCATTCAGGAAAAAGGACAAATCTCAGAAATCGATGATGTACAGTGCGATGAAATTTTTTAATAAAATGCCAGTAAACATAAGAAAGGAGGAGAAATTTAATAGATTTAAAATGAAACTGACTAAATATATAAAAGATAAGTTTTAGTAAAAGAAAAGACTTTAATCTTGTATATATTAGAGTGTTCCGTACAGCTACGCGGCTGCGGAGCGCGCTAATCGCGGCTCAAGAAAAGCGCCGGTCGGAAAACCTATCTTGTCCGATTCACGGCAATATTTCGCCCGGCACCCCGCGCCGCTGGAATCCCGCCGCCTCTGCACGCAGCGGGCCGCCGAGGAGAGGAGGAAGCCGGGCCGCGGACGAGGCCACGCCCCAGCGCCGACCGAAATTTATCATTTGTGTTTTATGGAATAACTTATGTTTAAAAATTATTATAGATGATATGAACTAGGTAATAAAAAGAGTTTGTGGAGGGCGATCGCCCGGAGATAATATTATGCACCTTAAAAATCGTTTAGACTGTTAAAATGGATTTTTAAAGTTTAAGGTGCATTAATAAATTTAGAGACATTTAAAAAACAAGTTATCACCAATAAGCTAGCTGTGCTGAACTTACTGGCATGCCGGCTTTATATTTAATCATTAACCTCGCCTATGCAGTGTTTATTCTTCTATTTTAAATCTTTTAACCTATTCCCCGCGGGTGACTCGTATGAGTCGCCGTGTTTCGCCCACCGCTAGTGCATACTGAGGAGTACTGATTATTTGGAATCTTTATCCTACCGACATCTGACGATATTTGTCAAGGATTATTAGCCATCTTATAAACAAACACGACACAATATAAGTCCTCGTATCATCCAGTGTCGCCCAGTTTATGCGTGTAGAATGTAAAGCGTTTCAAACTATAGAGTTCAATTTAATATCAGTATTTAAAAGCTTGTAAATAGTGTGCATTAGTGTCAGAAGTCAGATCACTACTCCACTATAGTGCGTGTGAATATCGTATATGATATGCAGGGCACTGTTGTGTTCTCTCATGGATAATTTTGTTTATTAATTAATTTCTGTATTTGTTTATGTTCGTGAGGATACTTGAGAATCTTTGCTATCGATTTCTTAAAAACAAATCAGCAATTTGTTGTATTATCGTTGTGTAAAGTCGTAAATTATAATGCCGCATATGAAAGACGTCATGCGTATTTATGAACACAATGAATATCGTATATGAAGATCGACGGGACCATCTCTGAAAACAACATAAAAGAAACAAAATATTTGTTGAACATTTAACAGAAATTGTTTATTTTTAAATTACAAATCCCTACGTGTATAACATTATTCTAGTACATAGTATAACCTCTCACCGAGACTTCACATCATAATCTATGTAAAACGCGGTATCTCCTTGAGAAAATAACAATCGGGCTTGTTACGGGAGTGCAAGGTCTCACGCGATACCATCAAACGTGAAGAAGCATCGTGGCCGCTGCGCGATACAGTAATACCCCGACTTACGAGAACTTACAGTTACACAGTTCTTTTACCACTCAACACTGCCGCCCGCTATATTCAGTGTTTTTCTTACTGTAATTGCTAGAGACTGATATCTCTCATGCGGTAGAAGAAGTTGGCATGCAATTAGATTTGAAAGTCAATGCTGACGATGTCAACGAGCTGTTGGATCCGCTTAGTCAGGAGCTAACAATCGATGAGCTCATTGAGATGCGTAAGCAAAACGACAATGAAGACACTTTAGACCCAATTCCACCAGAAAAGCACGGTATTATTATTATTATTGTGTCGTCAGACAAATTTGTTAGATTTTATAAAGCAATCGACATCGAAATGACTTTTTTTACGTAAATCGTTTATTTTTTTAATATTTTGTATTAATATGTACAAAAAAACTGCAATTTTATTAAATATTTTTCTTCTAAATTAGTGTTTTTGGTAGTCCATGATTCCAATTAAACAAAATTGTATGTATTTATATGCAAAGTTGTACCCCGACTTACGCAAATTCGAGTTAAGCGATTTTCGTCGGTCCCGCTTATCGCGTAACTTCGGGGTATTACTGTATTCGTTTGCAATATTTGAAATGGATGTAATGCGTTATGAATGTATAATCTTCGATTTCATGCGCCGTGCTGCCAATTTAAGGTGTTTGTCATAATAACGCTTTCTAGAATGATTTCTATAAATTGGTCTCTTCACATGTATATCTATATTTTAATTTAGGGAGATGACGTTCAGGAGAGTAAAGCTAAGCTGGAGTGCGTATCGATGCAGGACATCATAAAAACAAACACGTGGATTAGAGGGCAGACAGAAGTGAAGGACACCAGCGACACTGCGAAGCAGTGTAAAAGGAAGTGGGCGAGCCGAGTTTAAGATGCTGGATAAAATTGAAAGGTACGCACAACGCAAAAAAAAAACGATCTAGAGTTCACCTGTGTCTCGATGGACAGATGGATATTCGAGGAATGAGATGGATAGTAGCGGAACGGTGTCACCGAGAGGTCTTCGCCCAGCACTGCATCGTGGCTGATGACGTAAAGAACAACCTAATCATAATTCTATCTTCTTCTCCAGTCGGTTCAGTAGGTCAGGTCCGTGTCCTATCATCGGTCTCATGAAATTATTGAAAAACTGGGAGCGACACAGCAAAGATTAGCTGGTGACCAAACACAGTTGCAGAGCAGCGGGGGATCGACAATCTATTAAGTCAGTGAACTATATAACAATTATTGCAGTCCGTTAGTTCACTTTTTAAAGGATGGTTTTGAATAATTCTTATATTGCAGTGTGCGTAATTTCGGCATCAGTTGTTCGGCCACACTTCTCCTTCTATCCACGGTAGGTAGGAGGAGATCCGCGTGTATATTCCGGGCACGTCGTTACCGCACCCGTACCCGAAACTGGTGAGGGCGATGAGGTAGAACACGCAGCGGTTCTCTTCCAGGGTGATGGTCAGCGGGCCGCCACTGTCTCCCTGCAGGAAGAAAACAAAAGAATAGTTATAAATATTAAACAATGAAAATGGTATGTGTTGCTGCATATCAAGACAGCTCCGAAGCACGGAACAAACGATAATGTACATTGAAATTTATAAAAACAAGTTAACACTTTATTCTCATAGACTGTTAATGAAATGTTTAGTTTGTTGATAGCTATTCCCATCTGTTTAACCTTCCAGCGGACGCGCTGTCACAAAATTTCCGACAAATGCGCCTTATCGCCTCCCTCACTTTTACCACTCAGTCGCAAGCATCGAGCTCCGAGCTATTCGAGGGTCAGTGTCTCTCTAAACTACAGACGTACCGGGTGAGCTTACAAGTTTTTGTTATTCATTAATATTTGGACTCTAATGAATATTGCTCAAATTTTATACAAATTTGCCTGTCCAGGAAAGGCTCCAAAGTGTTGAAGAATTTTCCTAAAAAATTTGGCATTGACCATGATGAAAGAGCATCTCATCTTCAGATCGAATGTCAAACATTTACCGCAAGATACAAGTGCTTTTCTCAAAGTGAATTACGGTCGGGAAGTTGAACCGATTTGTCGGTCATGTGCACTGGAGAAGAAAAGATCCTCAGCATCGATGAAGTGTTGCCGTTGCCAGTTCTTTACATGCGAGAACCATTCGGCAGTTTGGTTCAGGTGTTTTGCAACAATTATAATGACGACAATATTTATTCTGACTAATAGGTTGATAAAATATTATGTTTTAATATAATTAGAGTGTTTTTACGTTTTTTGTATAAGAAAATCAAATATATATATTTTAAAGAACTGTCATTTATCATTTTTCATAACCTTACAGCAATTCCTTAACGTTTATATAAATAAAACACCATTTACACGGAGAAAACTTGATGACATAAAATTTACGACAAGCGCGAGCTCAAGGAAATTACTCAGCGCGTCCGCCGGAAGGTTAAAATGATAGTGTGTGGCAAGTTGATCTAAATTGGGATAATGGTATTATGGGAGAATTTATACATATTATCGGATGTCACCGTTGTCAATAAAAGATTGGATGAAGACGCGGCCGCCGATATAGCAAAAAAAAGTAAATAAATATTTTCTTGTTAACTACACAATACTAACAGATGTCTAACGTAAAACAGGTTTAGTAGAGAAATATATATAAATAATTACAAAAAATTCTTTGTTTGAACCACTGTTTATCGATTATTCAACATGTTTCGATACCTACGGTATCTTCAATATATGCTGAAATTAAAAATACGAGCATAGATAAAAACAAAACTATTAAGTGGTGAATAAGTAAGAACTAATATGAAAACAAATTTAAAAGGTGTCTATTTGCAAAGAGGATTTGATTATTTATAATATTTAGCTTGCTATTAACACTTTATCTTATTTCTAAAATTTCAAATTCATTTAACTGTAAACCCCTAGTATTTGTATGCATAATTTCTAAACCCTTGTTAATATCAAAGGAATAGCTTGTTTCCAAGAGGTGATTGAAAAATTCTGAATAGTTATGACTGCTAGTAATTTTGATAATATTGATATATAGTTTAGTAAGATTGAACAAACAATTTGAAGGAAATTACGTTGCAGCATCGGTATGACACGAAAGGATTGTCAGAATTAAAAACTCTAGCCGTGGGTTGCGCCAATATTTATTTTTCAGAATCTTTAGTTGCACATTTGATAACCTACATTACTTACTTTGAACATGGGATTAAAATCAAAAAGTATCCACGACCAATCGTCAAAAAAAGTACGAAACTGTACGTTACCAAGCATGTGTCGTTCTTGCCCCCGCCGGCGCACAGCTGCTCGCTGATGACGCCTCTCGGTATCTTCTTGGAGGGCTGGATCCTCTCGCGGCAGCTCGCCGGCTGCAACAGGTCCAGCAGCACTTTCATCAGAACGTTGGACCTGTTTTTAGCTGTCAAACAAAGATGTAATTTGATTAATTGTCAGCGGGCAGTGTGCGACTGTAAGCCACCTCCGCCACTATCTCTACAACATTATATTTAAAAATTTGTACAGTTTTATATAGCTAAATTCTGGCGTCCAATTAAATTATTACTTAACATGTAAGAGGTGACCTAGACCATTTTTTAAATCCTTTCAAGTGACAGTGCGTCAGACGATTATACAATTGGTTCGTGTGAAACATGCGTACGTTATTAAGTGTGACCGATTTCAGACAGTGTAAAATATTCGACACCTGACCAAGAATACGAAACATTTAGGGTTGCATTGTCTCAAAAGTGACTTAGGTACGCGGTCTGCGCACACTCGTCATCGATCTTATAAGCAGTATACTCACTTTTTAAGATGACAACTGGAAGACGGGGTGACCTGATAAGAAGCTAGGGCTCCCTTATCGGTCCCACACATCAACACTAATAAAACTACGCAACATTAATGCAATATATTGTTTAATATAGGAAAAGATACAGAATTTTAATTAATAGGATTATTAGCAATTTCACAAAAGTTAAAAAATTTAGACCTTCCAGCGTCCCTTATGGGCTGTCTTTATTTATAGTTAGATTATATAGGTACATTTGATTGATGATATAATAAAATATATAGTAATATAAATATGTTATTACATAAGACCAAAAGAGAGGTGCAAATATATAAATCAAACAAACACGAAGATGGCAAATGAAGGTACAATAGTTCAAGAGAGACACTCGGGGATTCAGTCATCAAAAAACAGTGGACAAGACATGTTTTGAGTCAAATTTACACAAACAGAGTTGCAAAACATGAGGTATGGACAGAGAGAGAGGTAGGCCAGCTTAACTACCTACCTAATGAGCTCCATCGTGACACCCATACCTGAATAAATTCTTTATATAAAACAAGATTCGTTCCATTACTAATGATATCTGCAGTATACTCACTGTATCCAACTTTCCCCCATCCTGTAGCGATGGTCTTCGATAGGCCGATGTCGGCTCGCTGCCATAGACAGGCCGGCCGGATGGTGTCGGTGAACCTGCGCAACCGAAATGATTGCAATCAATAAAATACTCCACAAAAAAGGCCATAATAATCAGGTGCACTTTATCCGTTTGCCAAAGTGTGCAATATTTTTTTTCTCCCGATTGATTCCATTGATCCAGATCAGGCTGGTTGACGAACTTGACCGAGATATTTACAAGGTCAATTTTTTGTAAAATTTTGATTAGAATTACGGGCGATATTGTGTTCAAAAATACAGTTATATCCAAAATTGGTATATTTAGGGTGGTTTTGAGGTCTCCCGGTTGTGAATGAAAAAAGTGGACTGAATTTTTTTAGCTAGACAATGGTAAATGATTAGTATAAAGATGTGGAATTCGCTACGTGGAATGTCAAAATTCTACATAAACCTGGAGCATTCAACAGTCTTATAAAAACAGGTGAACCTTTTTAGCCGCTACCCCCAGTCCTGACATTCCAATACTCACACGCGGCACATTTTTTTGAATACATAGATAAAAGGTTGTCTTGTTTAATATGAAATCATAAGATGGTTGTAAAAACCCATAGGATGTTTATAAATTAATAAACATAAACTCCATACAAAAACATACATAACGGTACAGCAATGCGGCTGCGGTTCGAAACATGTGACAGATTATCGTTGTTTTTAACAAAGTACATACTCCAGTATGTATGTAGATGTCAGCACCGTCAAAGTATTAGCGAGTCGCGGGGAGCCGGATGCCAATCGTCAGAGTGCGCGCTGGTCGAGTTAGACATGTCTTATGCTGTCATTCGTGATGATCAATGTTTATTCTCATTTTTACCATTTTACACAATAATTAATATAAATATGTCAATTATTATTTTTATGATTAATATAAATAATTTAAAATATTTATCCGATTTAAAAATCGCAAAAGTCTACATGTACACTGAGTTTACAGCACCGGAACGCGCGTCTTTTATTTTAGCATCGTAGGGGAAAAGGTTAAAGAAATAGCTGATAAAGGGTTGTTTAGGCGTTTTTATACGTGGATAGATAGGCCTAGTGTAATGTTTGAATATGTGCATTCTATTTAGCGAAACTGCTTCTGGTGAGATACGGTTTTCGGTTTTAATCAGATATATTATAATCAGATATATCGGAGGCTGACCAGGAGAGTTTAGATGTTTCAAGACAACAAGGATAGCGACCATCGGCATCTAACAGCCCGGTTTCACAAAGGTTGGATTGAATGAATGCATTCAACATTACCGATAGAAAATCCGGGACTAGCTATCGAAGGATATATAGATTAAAAAAAAAATATTACATACGTGACGGTCCTCTCCAGTTGAAGTAGAGCAATGTCATTGTATTTGTTGGCAGCTGAGTAGCTCGGGTGCAGGATTATCTTGGCGATGTTCACGTCCACGGCGGTGTCCTCTCGACTGACCAGATTGTGGCCGCCCAGCCGGCAAACGGAAGGATCGGCACTAAAACATGAGGTAGGTCAGAGGTAGGTCAGGTATATGTTGAACAGAATGTATTAAACTATGTGTGATGTGATCGTAAATAATAAATGCTTCATCTCATCCACGTCGCTCCCTCATGACTGAGGGTCTCCACAAACTCCCGCCCTCTTGTCTGTCACCTCCCGAGGGAAATGCTTGTTGCCATTTCCATGGACCAACGTAGAAGATAATAAAAATAGGGTAATGACACATGTATCGCACAGAATTACGTGTCGCCATATAATTGATATGATGAGATACGTGTCAACAATTTAAAGGTGCAATCATCGGCGTGGCGCCAAAAAACCCCGTGCGATAGATGTCAGGAAAGCAAAGACTGAATGTATTGTTGTGAATCTGAATAAAAACAGGGTATTCTGCAGGCGGGAAGCCATTCTCGATTGTGTCGATTGAACATCTTTTGTATTTCATTTCTTTCCACCTCATAATCAATCAGATATTGAATACAAAATACACACTCGTATTCCCTAGAATAAGTGCAATGGCCGGCAGTCACCACGTATCTCTCGCTGATCAGTGTTCCTCCGCAGGCCCACTGAATCTCGTTCAGGGTGCTCGGCCTGAAGCCCACCGCCACCTGCAATCAGTAAAATATATACTATACATTACAGTCTCCTTAGTCAGAGTATAACAAGTTTAAATGTTCAGATATTTACAAACGATGCATTACACGATTTTCTAGATGAATGATTTAATATTAAATTTTCCTTTCCGATGATGTAAACTGAGTTAAAATTGCCTCTAATCATGTGAATATCTCTGTAAATACACTAAATCTATTAAATATACTAAACTCCATAATATATTTATGTATTGGATAAAATGATTCCCCAAAAAAAAGTGAGAAAAAAATCAAAATTGGTTTAACTATATCGACAATAGCTTACTTGTTGCGTAAAAGCATATTCGGAAGGAGGTTTGCACTCAGCACAATCCGTGCGTTGCGTAAAAGCATATTCGGAAGGAGGTTTGCACTCAGCACAATCCCTATCTTCTGACACCTCCAAGGTGGACTGTATATAATTTATATTTATCACTATCTTCGTTCAGATTACACTGGATTAGACGCGACGTCTCAATTTAATATCATACTTCGATTCATAAATCACCGTACCGGTTCAGGGTCGCCGTTTGACTGGCGGCGGCGTGCCGGGTGAGGAAGGCACAGTACACTAGTTTCGTTCGAGAATAAATATATGTTTCAAACATTTCTAATTTACTTACTTATTTATATAACGTTTTATTTCGACAATTTCCGGTCGCCGTCTTCGATTATTAATTTTCCCATTGTTTATATTTGGTTTTTTCAAATTGTCGCCCGGAATGATAGAAATCATGGCAGAAGACTGTATTCTGATCGAAAATTTGCAAATTGAAAAACGTCAGGGTGCTAGGAAAATGATCAAAGAGTTTCAGAACAAAGCCTGGATTATAGCTAGACATTACAGCAGGACGGAGCTCCATCTCACACGGCCAGGCATGTGGCCACCGAACAGGCTAGATTTAAACTCACTAGATGATGCAGTACGGGGTGTTTTGATAATTTCTGATTAGCTAAATATCGTGCAAAAAAAATGACATTAAGAATTATAATTAATTATATTATATTTTGAAATAACTCGTGTGTTACGAGATGTTCTCACTTTTTTTTTTTTAAATTTATTTTAATATTAGCAAAAATAATACATTTTTAGAATAATCAGTAGGGTATATACATATAAATATATATATATTTTAACATTAGTTTCTTCTCTATGAGAGTAAGACTCGTGTATAGAGAAGGAGTATATTCGAGTTAATTAATGTTTCAGTTAGTCTGTGTACATATTTTTTTTACTTCAGATACAAATTGATAGTAGTTTGTAATTGTTCCAATTATGATGGGGAGATTGTTAAAAAATTTGATGCCTCGATAAATATTGTGATTTTGGGTTGCGGTATATTTTAGTTTTGGAATATCAATTTGGTCTCTAAATTAAAATTGAAATATTTATGATTATTTTAGGTACTTTGAAATCTGTGAAGAGATAAATTTTTTTTTATCGGTCTCTTCAAAAAATTTACAATAGGGGTTCATTATTTTCCATGTGTTTATTATTTTATAATTTCTTTACCTATTGCTAACTGATATATGATGTGATTTTATATATTTTGTTTATATTTGTATTAGCGCGCCGAGGTCTTTACCAACTTATGAAGATTGGCCGTCTAAATGGAATCGGGGCTAAGAACTCACTTTAGGAAAAGACACAGGGAGAGGAAGTAGCGGGTCGGTGCGCCGCTTTCCAGATGAAAATGGCGGCGGGAGATGTCGGAGATTAAGAGTGGGGGTGGCACGCGAGTGATGGTTGAACGGGATTGCGTCTGGGCAATTTCCCGGAGCGAGAAATAAATCTCGTTGTAGGCGTGCGGCAGCCCGCACCCCCCGGCGGCATTGGTTAAAAATGTGCTAAATAAGTAACCTAAGTGATCTCCCTCGGAGGAATGTTGACCTCAAGTAAGAAGATGCAACGTTTTTTCGATGTCGGGATAAATTGTGTTATTGTGAAGAGATTTGCAGAGTTTACCCTTTAATCCATGATCATCTAATCCGATGTAGCAGGTGACACACACAAGAAGACTCAGACTGAGCTGGATTGGTGGCGGCCCCTATGGCTTCCTATCCTCTAGAGCCCAAAGGCTTCGTAACAATATATGTATATACATAAAAATCAACAACCAATGAGTTTGTATGAGAAGATGTACGAATGTGTTAGAACAGAAGAGTGTGAATAGACACGATACGTAATTGTTTAAATGGTACACAAGCTCGCTCACCATGTGAGGAAACTCGCCGACTTTGGATTCCTCTCCTCCGACAATGAGCGGGGTGCTCAGCTGGATGCACTTGGAGACGGTGAAGCTGAGAGGATCGGGATCCGGCAGAAGCGGGAGCGCTTGCAGCTCTTCCGTGACCAGACTCTTGTATTCATTGCACTCTGAAATTAGGGTATGAAATCTGAGTATTCCAAGAATTGTAGAGCTTTCTTCATCATCCATGTCGGTTTCTCATGACTGAGAATTGCGATCTCCGTAAACTTCTGCTCTTTTGACGATCCTCGTCCACTTTTTTCGGTATCCTGCAGATCTCAGGGCTGTTAACGTAACTGTTGACAACAGGGATTGAATCGAACGCAACAAGTATCCTGCAGATCTCAGGGCTGTTAACGTAGCTGAAGACAACAGGGATTGAGAGTCTATTTTGTTCTTCAGTTCCTGCAGAATGGAGACATTCGTGGATTTCGTTGTCTATAGTATGCGTAATGTATGTCTCCAGTAACTAATATATATATATATATATAGCGATATAATGAATAACTATAAAGACCTTACTTATTTCGCTGATCCGCTTTCCCTCTTGACCGGTCTGTCTTCTGTTGACGTTAATCTCATCAGAATCGGAAGCAATTCCGAAATTGTTCTGCCTGTCGCCGTTGGGGGGCCTTCTCTCGCTGTTGGCGGGTCGGTTACAGCACACGATTGACTGACTTCCTGATGGCACGAAATGCGATTAGCGCAAGTGCTATAATATACTTATTAGGTATGCAGTAAGTATCCACTTCTGATATATAAAGCAACGTTCTGACTACTTTGCTAGGCTGCCATGTGTGTTAGACTAGATAGTTTTTTCCATATTGTTGCGGTGGTATTTCTTTCAAATTAAAAGGTAAGACTAAGATTCGATAGAGAAATATAAAAATAAATGTATTGTATTGTAATAAATGTAATGTATTGTATATAAATGTGAATGTATTGTAGATAGTAATCATTAGTTTGTATTGTATTGTGATTCAGCTGGAATGATGGACAGCGATGCTTCTAACTGAACTCTACCCAATTGAATCACGTATTGAGTCCACATGTCTGCGTCTGAGTCAGACTCGTGTTTTTGTTAAATTAAGGTTTTGCGTTAAATCATTTCCATTGTATTTCTGACAGAATAATTATTGTGATAAATACACAGTAGCGATAAATCTGAATGAAAATCAAACCGTGTATTTGAATGAATCTGAAGAAAGCGGGGTGGACCGTACCAGAGAAGCCGCAGATGGTCGGCCTGATCCTGTTCTGCAGCTGGGCGGCGACGGCGAGACAGTCGGAGATCAGACGGCACGTGCCCTGTGATCCGTCCCTCCGGACTGTGCATGTGTCACCAACTGCACGAGTAAAAATTACGTAGCAGCCACAGACCAGTAAATGAATAGATGTGAAATAAAGTGTACATATAGGAGAGGGGTTCGAAACATTAGTTGTGGGACGAGGGGCATTCTGCACACTTTTTTGGTGGAAACATAAAAGTTTATGACACAATTATTTTGACATATTTTTTTACATTAATGCATATTATATTGTCATTCCGATCGAGTCATATTTTTAAATAAAGTTGTGGAGCTATTTGATTGCGTAAGTGGTACCAGATTCATCACGTGGGTGATCATGGTTGGTGCACGGATTGGTTTTTGTCTAGCCTTTTGCCTTACCTCGTGTATGTCGCCTCCGTTACTCCCGCAGTCGCAGCCGAGATCATACAAACAGCACACAGGCGGGCAGATCTCCGCTTCCAAATGAAGACGGCAATATCACTCACTTTACCCGCGGCTCACACAATAATCACTGTGCACAAATCACAGGATCACAGCCGATCACAGGATCATCACTGCTAGTGCAATCGCAGTGAAGCAACCAAACAAGTATCGCGTCGCGTTAACGTCTGCTGACATAAGGTCACTATTCACACTAAAGACAAGTAGTAGGGAAAAAAGGATGGGTGGGAATTTGAACGTGGAAAGGTATCAATAATATAGATCGCGACTAATTCTCAAGAAGGGCCAAAAATGACTTCTATGAATACGGAACAATATATATAAACATTGCATCTTATCTTACCAGTTAATTGTGAACTTGTGAGTGGTATCAGCGCCACGAGGCACGCGCTGGCCCAAAATAATCGCCAACGCACGTCTTCCATATTGACTGGAATAAAATCACACCTAATTTAATAATGATAAAAATGTGTTCTCTTTTAATATAGTAATTAGGACAACACATTCTTATTGTGAAGTTGTAATGTGTTCTTCCAATAATAAAGTTGTATCAAATGTGTCCAAAATTTAATAAAAATAAATTGATAATTCTGGCATCTGCTATCAGATTACTCAAAGGTATTTGAAATTCCGTAAAAATAAGGTAGATGGCTCTTTCAAATAGTGGAACGATTAAATGTATTAATATCAAAAAGGTAACATATAGGTTCGAAAATTTGTATTTTTTATTTATTATCTTTGTTTTATTAACCACTGAATTGAGTTTAAATCCATCTACCGGTTTCCTTCTTCTTCAGGATGTCAATACTAACTAAAAACATATATTATTCTTTCTTCACCAGAATCTATTTTTAAAAAAACAACAATTATTTAAAAAATAAATTTAGTACCTAACTCTAATTGTTGCTTATTACATATTTAGGAAAATATTTTAGAATGGGACTCGTAGTTCAATTTAGTTGGTAGTTTGTAATTTTTTGATTAGTTTTACACACTTTATGCTCCAACGATTCCAAATTATTTAATTTGTGACCAACACCGTTTATATGCAAAATTGACAATCCCAATTTTTTATCAAAACCATGACCATTTTCTATCAAATGATTAGAAAATTCTGAAAACCCACTATTGTTCAAACATCTCGAATGCTCCCTTACTCTTATACTAAAATTTCTACCCGCTTTACCAATATAAAATGCAGCACTAAGTGTATAGACACCAGAATTGTTAAATTTATCATCTCTGTCTTTACAATTGATGAGTAAATTTCCTATACTATTATTTGTATAAAATGCCGGTCTAATGTTTCGCGGTAGGTGTTCAGATATTTGATTCAAATCAAAATCATTATGTTTTATTTGTGATTTATATAAAAATTCTTTTAATTTATTTTTTAAAATAGTGTCTATCAAACCTGTATTAACCCGTTATTAACTGCTATTTTTTTAATTGTATTCAATTCAATATTGAAATTGGATGTTGACATAGGAATATTGACTGAACGATGTATCATGGAGTGGAACCCTGAATGTTTGTGCGACAATGGATGATTAGATTCATTATGTATGATAGTATCTGTAAAAGCTGGTTTTCTAAAAATTTTGAATTCAATTTTATTATTATTTCTAATCAATGTTAGATCCAAAAAATTTAGGGTAGAATTATTTTCCATTTCTAATGTAAATTATGTTTTATTATTAAATGAATTAATTAAATTTAGAAATGTAGTTAGTTGACGTTGTGAACCCGACCAAATACATAATGCATCATTCACATACCTTTTCCATAACAAAACATTTTTTAACAAAGGAGAATCGCAATCTAAAATTTTCCTCTCCAAATTGTCTACAAAAATAGCAGCTATTTATTTATTTATATAATAGAGAACGTCCGCGGAAGACATGGCACGACCAGGTAAACCAGTTAATGTGGATGAGGTGGGAATTGTGTGTCAGGATAGAAGAGTGTGGCGCTCTAACTTCTCTGCCTACCCCCGCGGAGAACAGCGTGATGGTAAGTAAGTAAGCAAGTAATTAAGTAAGTAAGTAATTAAGTAATTAAGTAAGTAAGTAAGTAAGTAAGTAAGTAACAGGCCTAATTAACAAATACTGACAATACGAAAAATATTATTAAATGAGATATTTACAAAATAATGAAAGCTTCGTTATCTTATTTTTTTTGTATTCAATTTATAATTTTTGATTTTTAAATGCTTGTATCTCTGACACACGCGGTGTGACCCACGTTTCTAATACGCGCCCCTAAAATATTGCATAAAATAATTAAAAAATATTCGCTCACCCATTACATTCGCGTTTGTTCGTGATCTGTGTTCATTATAAACAAATAATAAATATATATATAGTTATCAATTAGTATGTACAGAACCAAAATTTCAACGAACGTCAACACGGAACATTAGAGTCTGAAATATAACTGGCGTCAATTTGAATTTTGACAGATGGACAAAACAAAACTAGCGGTTAAAAAATTAACTAAAAATAATAATAAACTAATCATGGAAACGCACCATAAAACATTGAAAAACCTTGCGATAAATCCGATAGATGTCTCGCTTAATACTGGTAACACCACACGAACAAGACGTCTCGGACATATACGGGCGGCATAAAAAAAAGTGAGAACATTTCGTAACACACGAGTTATTTCAAAACATAATATAATTAATTGTAATTCTTAATGTCATTTTTTTTTTGCACAATATTTAGCTAATCAGAAATCATCAAAACATTCCATCATTGCATCATCTAGTGGGTTTAAATCTGGCCACACGTCACATTTTCACGACGAAGAAAGTTGATTGTATTTCTGGCTGTGCGATATGGAAGCTCCTGTAATGTATATCCCTTGCTATACTTCAGGCTTTGGCCCTGACTTAGCACCCTGACGTTTTTCAATTCGCAAATTTTCGATCAGAATACGGTCTTCTGCGGCGATTTTTGTCATTCCGGGCGACAATTTGAAAAAACCAAATATAAACAATGGGAAAATTAATAATCAAAGATGGCGACCGGAAAATGTCGAAATAAAACGTAATATTGGTAAGTAAGTAAATTAGTACACTATTTAAGCTACTGTTGATATTTATTAAGAAGAACATATTCTTATTGTGAAGTTGTAATTATTCAGAACAGACGCTCTGTGATGTTTTAAATACTAATTAGAAAGATATACATGTAGCGGCCTGAATTCAAATCCACCGCCATCTTAGTCGGCATCGACGCTAGCGACAGCGTTGCCGGTTGCTGCCACGAGCCTGGCTCAGAATTCACCGCTAGCCAGTCTCTCTAGTTTCAGCGTTCTACAGCGGCGGTCTCGCCGGCTCCGGAGCGCCGGCGAGACAGCCAAATTGCTTCACATTATTTCATTTCGTAATATACACGCACCTTCTACATCATTTCATTTTTTACATGTATTCATTTCATTTTGTCTTTCTTGCTTTTACCATACTGTCATAATAAAATCTCAACACGCGCAAACAAACATCTATCTTTCATTTAACCACCGACATAACCCCCAAATACATATAAAATCAATTTTATCGAAAAATATTATTGTCGCGCTACCGGGATTCGAACCTGGATCTCTTTGATAATTCTGGCGTCTGCTGTCAGATTACTCAAAGGTATTTGAGATTCTGTAAAAATAATGCAGATGGTTCCTTCAAATAATGGAACGAATAAATGTATTAATATCAATAGGTTCGAAAATTTGTCGCTAAAAATATCGTCGCTGTAGCATAGTTGGATAATGCACCTTCCCCGGTTTGAAGAGAGATCCAGGTTCGAATCCCGGTGGCGCAACAACAATATTTTTCGATAAAATTGATTTTTTATGTATATCTTTCTAATTATTTATTGTTGATTTAGTATATTTTTTTGGGAAATCCTTTATATATATTTTTTAGTATATCTAATATACAACGCTGAAAAAACTTAATATGATAACATTTAAACAGAAAATATATTTCAATATTTAGTTTTAAAATCTCACTAAACAAATATCTGCAGAATTTATAAGAAAAATTGTAAAGTGTCCAGCGGAAAATTATCAAATTATCAATTATATATTAAATAAAAAAAAAATACAATGTTATTCTTATATTTTATTTATTTATGAACAATATTGTCTAAATGGCGTCCATTTCTCTCAAGACACTCTTGCGATCGGACTCTCAAATTTGCGAACACGCGAGAGCTAAGCGTCGGTCCAATGGCGGCAACTTCACAGCTGATATTGTTCGAGGATTGTCGATAATTGTCGCTGTAAACTCCCCACACGGTGTAAGGTCCGGCGACCGAGGAAACTAGCTGTGTGTGGAGTGGCTCCGTCTTACTGAAATTGTGTTCTGTTGTTGAACTCGGGAAACAGCTGCAGTTGCGGTACCAATAACTCACTTGATTTTGAAATTTTTCCGCTGGACAAGAAGGACGGAGGAGAAACTAGATACTACATAGATTCAAAATATTAATATTGTTTATATTAGAATCTAAATATTATATTATTTAGACACTAGATTAAGAAAACATATTGAATATATACACGTTCGACACTGGTACAAACATCGGTAGAAGTAAATATATAACATATAGCTGGTGAATTTTAATCGGTTCGGAGAATGCTGTGGAAACCCCGCACTGCCAGATTGTAGTAAAAAATAAATGATTAGGTATAACACATTAAAATATTGTAGTAGAATGTAATCGCAGTTCGCGATGTTTTTAATGTGAGGTTATCGTGTTTGGACCCGCCGCGATTATGTCCAATGTTAATATTTTAATGTATATATATATAATTTTTAAAGTAATTCAATTAATAAAACCTTTGCAATATTAGAATACGTCCAAGAGCACACAATTACTGTATTTTCACCTACAACATATATCAAATATCTCAGATATATATGAAAGTATGGGGTAATTACAAGGCTTACGATATTGCTAATATACTGGTCAAAATAAGAAAATATTGATTTTAATAAAATAATATGTTAAAAAAATCATATTCTCGTAGTGATGACATATATGCTGTTTTTAAAAAAAAAGGGAAAAATGAATTATCTAATTTAGTTCATAGATGACGATGGTGTAGTGGTACTAGAAGCCAGTCTACATACTAATATATATATATATATATATATATATATATATTTCAAAAAAATTGATAAATGTGGAGATTGAGGGATGAGAATTGGTTAACGTTATATATATAGCCAGCCAAAGACAGGTCGTAAGCCCTGTAATTACCCCATACTTCCATATATTTTGTCTCTAAGAGATATCTGATGTTTGTTTAACGAAACATTCGCCTGACGTGTATGTAATTCGTCTCGCCTCTTTCATATTAATGGAATTGACTACAGATCGTGGCTGCACTGGGCATGAACATGATACATGAATGTAATCGTAAATTATAATGTTTAATGTTTGTACAGAGAAAATAGCACCCACTAGCGGGGAACGGGATAACTAACATACTTTACCTTACCTTACGGTATTAAAATAAAAACGCGCGTTCCGGTGCTGTAAACACAGTAAAATGAGAAAAAAACATTGGTCAACACGATCGACAGCATAAAGACGCATAAAACACGTCTGACTCGGCCGAACGGACGCTCCGTCATTTAATCCGGCTCCGGCATTCGACTCATCGCGCACACGTATTGACAAATTCACGTCAGACTCTTCAAAAAAAATACTGTTGCGTATGGTAAATACTTTTACAGAGATATTCACATAATTAGAGACAATATCAACTCAGTTAACCCTTCCCAAACCATGCTGTAGCGTAGGTCTACCGCCCCAATTTAACCTGTAATATTTCGGTAAATACACACAACATAAAATTAATATTTTAGTTAATCGTAAAGAAATTTTACGCTCATGAATGACTGGTGAAATATCAATTATGTAAAGGGAATCATACAAAAAAGATTATTTTTCTATTCAAGACAAAAAGAGATCATATATTAATTTCACAGTGAAATGAATAATAAACATACAAATATAGAAGAACAGTTGTATTTTATAGGACTTGATAAATGCTCCAAATTATATTGTTGTATTAATCTTTTTTTCACATTTAATACTTAATATTTAGAGAAAACTTATAGCATTAATGATTTTTAAAACATTTAAGCTAATATAAGCGTTTTGTCTCATTAAAAATGCTAAAAATAAAGTATAATTTTTTACCGCGACACGAGTTGACAGCATGGCTGCGTACGGATATTTTATGTCACGGTATGGCAAAGGTTAATACGGCTTTCATGGGGCGTAGATAATTATGCTTTCTTCGCAATACTGAAATATAACTTAAATCAGAAAGATTTAAGTTCCAATGTCTCAAATATACATGTTTAATGTTTTTTTAAATTATTTTATTAATATTAAAAATATAATACAATTTGAATAATCAGTGGAGATATATATTTGGGGGTCAGGACGGTGGTTAAATGAAATATAAATGATTTGGCGTGTGGCGGTTTATTGTGGCATTGAGATAGAAACAATGGAGACATAGAATGAAATGAATGATGTAGAAGGTGCGTGTGTATTACGAAATGATGTGAAGCGATTTGGCGGTCTCGCTCGGCACTCCCGGGCCGGCGAGACCGCCGTTGTAGAACGATGAAACTGGAGAGACTGCCTTAGCGGTAAATTTCGAGCCAGGTTTGTAGCAGCAGCCGGCAGCGCTGTCGCTAGCGTCGATGCCGACTGAGATGGCGGTGGATTTGAATTCCGGTCGCTACATATATATATATATATATATTTTAACATTTGTTTCTTCTCTATGAGAGTAAGACTCGTGTATAGAGAAGGAGTATTCGAGTTAATTAATGTTTCAGTTAGTCTGTGTACATATTTTTTTTACTTCAGTTACAAATTTACGATAGTCCGTAGTTTTTCTAATTGTGATGGAGAGATTGTTAAAAAATTTGATGCCTTGATAAATATATCGCGGTATATTTTAGTTTTGGGATATCAATTTGACATTATACACTGAAGTGATTTACAATTCAGATGAGACTGTATGTAAATACTGACACGAACGAGGATATAGGAAGAATAACATCTTCTTCCCGAGGCAGCCCATCTATTTACGAATACATTTGTGGTGTCACGTGTGGACTATTGCAACAGCATCTGTGCTGGCCTGCCAATATTTCAGCTGGATAGATTACAGTCCATTCTACACGCGGTAGCCCTCGTCCAGCAGCGATGGCAGGCCCGATGGTCCAGCCAGGGAATCCCGGGTTGAGTGGACGATGACGACAGCAAACAAGGATATTTTCGGATCAGAATCACTCGTGAATGTTAAATAGGTTGATTGCGGTCCGGTTTTTCCAGAGGCTTTCAGCAGGGGGGGACTCGGTCACCCGCCGACTAGTCCGGGCGCCAAATCAAGAGGAAAAAACCAATAAGACTTCTTCCTTAGTGCTAAGGATCGCGAGGCAGGGTTGTGGCCTCGACGACTTTTACTTGATTCGATCTTGCCCTGATGATAATGTAGAGTGACAAAATTGAAAAAGTGGAACAACATTTCATCTTCAGCTTGAATAACTGATGAAATATTTCTCCTTCAATATTTGCAAAATTACTTTGTGGCCTCATTTTATATAAATACTTTGATTGAACCACTGTTTCTTGATTATTCAACATGTGTCGATACATATGGTACCATGTTCAGGTAAAAATGTATACCGAAATTGAAAAATATAAGCATAGATAAAAATATAAAATCAAGTAACATGAAAAACAAATTTAAAAGTTGACTATTTGATTTGACAAAGAAGATACATAAAATTTTCAAATTTATCTAACTGTAAACCTCTAGTATTTGTTTATATAATTTCTAAACCCTTATTATCAAATTAATAGATAGTTTCCAAAAAACGATTGGAAAATTCTGATTAGTTATTCTTATTTAGGCATCTCAAGTGCTTCTTGATTATAATATCAAAATTTCTGCAAGTTTTATCTATATAAAAATATAAGGAGAACACATTCTTACTGTGAAGTTGTAATTATTCAGAACACAGCTCTGTGATATTTTAAATATTAATTAAATATTATATTAGAAAGATATACATATAAAATCAATTTTATCGAAAAGTATTGTTGTTGCGCCACCGGGATTCGAACCTGGATCTCTTTCCAAGCCGGGGAAGATGCATTATTTGTCGCTAAAAATATAGTTGGATAATTTTGGATAGTTGGATTTTATATGTATATCTTTCTAATTAATATATATTTAATTCATATTTAGAACTTATTCGTATCAAATTTTTTATTTCCTTATATTATATTATATTCAGGTATATAAAATATTGTAGACTAGGTCTGTTACACTCTATAAAAATTGTATATCTTTTCGAAAGATAGATTTTTTTCTTTATACATATTTATATATCTAGCATCTCCTTATCTAATTTTTTTCCCCTTGTTATATTTTATCTTGCCGTAAAAGTGGCATGCAGTTTGGAAAAAAATAAAATAAATATAAATATATATGTAATAAAAAAAAAATGTTTGTATTTTAATTCAGATTATTGAAGTGCTTTGGATACACAGTATTATTTGCTTTTCCGTCTGGTGCGTGTGCGAAGAAGTCGCCAGAAAATGCGATAATTCTTGAAAAAAATCGCCACAGAGAATCCTAAAAATAGCCAATCAACGTGTCCGTGTGCGCCAATCAACGTGTCATTGAAACTGATAGCTGTGACGCGCAAATTTTCCATCGCTTTCTTCGGTGAACTTTTTCATTGTAAAATGGTTGAAATAATCGAGAAACCTTCGCGGGCGTCTGCACAGCAACTCACCAAAGTTTCATCGCAATCGGGTGAACGGTATAGGGACAAACAGACAAACAAATATTCATTTTTATGTATATATAACATGTTTCGATATCAATTCGGAAACAATGTATAGTGAAATTAAAAAATACAAGCATAGATAAATTTAAAAGGATTTAGTTATTTATAATATTAAACTTGCTATTAATACTTTTTATTATTTACAAAATTACAAATTTATTTAATTATATTTGTATGTAACATTTATAAACCCTTGTTAATATCAAAATCATGTTTTTTTTTTTTGAAAATGTGTCGAAACACTTAGAATAATTAATAAATATTGGAGACATTTTTGTTGTTGTGCTTTGATAGTCAAACAGTTCGATGATAGACAGTCAGCTACTATTAACCCTTCCCACACCATGCAGTAACACGGGTCTACCATTATAATTAAACCTGTAATATTTCGGTAAATACGTGCAGCATAAAATTCATATTTTAGATAATCATAAAGAAAATATTAGCGCTCAGGAATGACTAGCGAAAACCCAATTATGGAAAGGGAATCGTACAAAAACAATTATTTTTACCATTCAATCCGTTGTAAAATTAATAACATTTGTGATATGAAAGACAGAGATCACACACTATTTTCACAGTGAAAAGAACAAGAAACATACAAATATAATTGTATCTTTCTCAGTAATTAAATGAAGAGAGATAAGAAGGAAGGACACATTGTATAGGACTTAATTAATGGTCTAAATCATTTTTTCAAAATTGAATGCTCAATATTTATAGTAAATTAATGCCATTGAAGTAATTTAAGCTAATAAAAACATGTTTTACGGCAACACGAGTTGACAGTATGGCTGCGTTCGGGTATTTTATGTCATGGTATAGTAAAGGTTAACAATTGATTCTATGCTATGCGTATATTTTTAATTTTAGTATATATTGTTTCCTGAAGAAGATAAAATGTTGAAAAATCGATAAATAGTGGTTTAAACAACGTATTTTGTCTAATTATTTATATAAAATGAGGACACAAAGTAATGTTGCAAATATTGAATACGCAATTAATTGTAGCCGGCGCTGTTCAGCTGGTGTTAATTCCTCGCGATGTGGCAATACGATTTCAATTATATTTTTATTAACCCTTCCCAAACCATGCAACACAGGTCTACCATTGTAATTAAACTTGTAATATTTCAACATAAAATTCATATTTTAGATAATCCTAAAGAAAATATTAGCGCTCAGGAATGACTAGCGAAAAATCAATTGTGAAAAGGGAATCGTACAAAAACAATTATTTTTTCCATTCAATCCGTTGTAATATTAATATATTGGTAAAAATACCATTTGTGATATGAAAGACAGAGAACACACACTATTTCCACAGTGAAAAGGACAAGAAACACACAAATATAATTGTCTCTTTCTGACTAATTAAATGAAGAGAGATAAGAAGGAACGACACATTGTATAGGACTTAATTAATGTTCTAAATTGAATTCTCTGAAAACATTTTAAAACTGTTATTTACTGTAACACGAGTTGACAGCATGGCTGCGTTCGGGTATTTTATATCGTGGTATGGGAAAGGTTAAACGATGAATCAGATTAGTCTGACGGAGTTAGCAATGTTCTGGTGTACGCTCACATCGGACGGTCTGACCTTCAATCCGACGTATTGACAAACCACGCTCCATTGCGTCCGTTTTGCGATTCTTTTTATAAGAAATATTTATTGAGTCGTTTTGCAATTGAAAAAATTGTTCCGAAAACCTTCAATTTAAGTATTGGAAAGTCGGTGAGGTACAGGGTGGTCCATTTAGGACGATACAATTTCAAATGTAATTTTGACAGATATATATATATATATATATATACAGTGTGTCTCTAAAGTTTTTTTTTTCATTTTGGTGCATTTGATGTAGCAACGTAACGCGTAGGAGAGGGGCGAGGGGCGTGCCGATCGCTAGCCGTGTCCTTGGGAATTAAGTCGCTATGGAGAGTGTTCTTACCAAGTGGTTCGTAAATAATGACATAAACTGGACTCCACGTAGCCTCGACTTGACACCAATGCACTTTTTCTTATGGGGCTACCTCGGAACACGGAAAGCACCGAGAAGTTCACAGAAATTTTGTAATATGTTAATAATAATAGTGAAGTTCTATAATTAGAATAATTTCAGAACATAGTTCTAGTTCCCCAGATTGGAAGAGATCCAGGTTTGAATCGCATATCGATTTTATATGTATATCTTTCTAACAAATACATTTAATTAGTATTTAAAATATGACATAGCGTCTGTTCTGAATAATTACAACTTCACAATAAGAATGTGTTCTCCTTGATAATATATAAGTTGCATCAATGTGTCCAAAATTGTGTTAATTCTGCCGTCTCTTATCGGATTACTCAAAGGTATTTGAGATTTCGTAAAAACAATTTGTCGTCAATCCACTGTGTTGGTGTAGCATAACCGGATTGGAAGAGATCCAGGTTCGAATCACGGTAGCGACAGCAATATTTTTGGATAAAATTAATTTTATATGTATATCTTTCTAATTAATACATTTAATTAGAATAGCAATATTTAAGAATTTTCAAATCATGACTGATGAACATAAAAGAACGCCAATTATATATTTTGGATGAATTGTATAGCCTATAATAATCTCAATAATATCACAATATTTTTAAGTTTTTCTATAAGGATCAGTGATCAGTAGAAGTAGCTGTATGTGAGCTATTTAAGTGGAACCAGTGGCGTGCAGTAGATATAGATTTAGATTATGCTGTTACCATTGATATTATACAATCACATATAATATATGTCGTTCGCTTAACCAGAATCTTTATTTGTATTTTTAGAGTACCATTAATATTGTTTTTAATAATATCTTCTTATACATATAAAAATCATTATAAAAAATGTATGGACGTTTTTATGACTGTACCTGATTCTTTTATTGTTTGAAAATCGTTCATAACTAAAGGAAATAATTTTTTTTTTAAAGGTTAACGTGGGAAATAGTTCTGCCAATTGCTTTTTGTTTTTCCCAAATCAAAAACAAATCCATGCACCAAATGCATAGAACTATCGTGAAATCAACACGTTATAAACAGTAAGATAGTAAAATTCGCGAATTAGTAAAAGAGGAAGTAGACACTGCAGTGATTTGCACGCAGTTGTAACCCTTTCTAATGTTATTCTGTTAAAAAACAGCATATTCCATACAAAACTAGATCAACCGAAAGGAATTTTCAATCCAATTGTATGACTTGAGTAATACACTAGCTTAAAAATAGAAGAGAACAATGTGAATAGCTACGATCGACGCACTGACGCCACTAGCACTACGGCTACAGCGGTGGGTTTTCGCGGTAGTTTTTAGTACACAGATGGCGCTAATTGTAATAAATTCGTAAATATACGTCCACGATACATGTTATAGAGTATTTAATTTATACGAATTAAATATATTAATTAGAAAGATATGCTAATAAAATCAATTTTATCGAAAAATATTGTTGTTGCGCCACTGGGATTCGAACCTGGATCTCTTTCCTAACCGGGGAAGGTGCATTATCCAACTATGCTAAAGCGACAAATTTTCGAACCTACATGTTACCTTTTTGATATTAATACATTTTTAATCGTTCCATTATTTGAAAGAGCCATCTGTCGCTGTAGCATAGTTGGATAATGCACCTTCCCCGGTTAAGAAAGAGATCCAGGTTCGAATCCCGGTGGCGGAACAACAATATTTTTCAATAAAATTGATTTTATATATATATATATATATATATCTTTCTAATAAATATATTTAAAATATCACAGAGCGTCTGTTCTGAATAATTACAACTTTACAATAAGAATGTGTTCTCCTAATATATAATTTATATTTGTATCCCTTTCGCTTGTAGGGATTGCACGCCCCTGGGTGAAACTGTGACCACGATAGAGGTTGACAGAGACTGCGGTGGTTCTGTATCGATACTTTGCCAAGTCTTGGAACAGCAAGGTTGAATATGTTAATTTCTTTGGCGGAGCTATTTGTACCAATATGTATTGTATGTGAACAGATTCACGATTTTTAATATCACTCCCACATTCTGTATGTATTCACATCGATAATTGTTCTAGAACAGGGGTCGGCAGACGAGTGAGAAGCGAGTAGAACGAAATATTAATAAACATTTTCACTGTAGCTACAGGGTGGCCCGAAAAAAGTGAAAAATTTTCCTAAAATGTGATGTAATCTCATCAAAATTAGTTTAGTATATCAACAATAGTTTACTCATTTACTTACTTACCTATATTTATTTATTAGTAATTATATAATATATATAAAAAAATTGTTTGGACCGTGCCCGTTTCACTAGAGAAATTCTGTGTCGAGACGGGCATAGTTCAATTAATTAGAATTACAAGTTGATAGAATTACATTTATTACTATATAAAAGGTGTACATGAATAACTATTTTAAAATGGATCATTTTGTAGCAATAATTAATATAGTATGTTTGGGTGAGTGCACCGATACTGGCTCTACTCATATTACGAATCCAAGTTTTAATATATAGTTTCATGTTCTCGGGACAATTCAATTGATTTAAGTCTTTTAGCATTCTATTAAGTAGTTAAGGTCCAAAATATTTGTAGTTCCTTTGACCGAATGCAGTATGCGCTCTCGGGGTCTGTAGGTTATTTGTATTTGTCCGTGTGGAAATTATGTTTTGAGTTGTTTTAAAATGTGTCTGTTTGTATTTATATATGTATTTGAGAGTAGTATTAGCGTATATTTGTCTAATATCAAAGACATTGAATTTATCAAAAATTTCGTTTTATTTCGACTATTTCCGGTCGCCATCTTTGATTATTAATTTTCCCATCGTTTATATTTGTTGTTTTTTTTCAAATTGTCGCCCGGAATGACAGATATCACTGCAGAAGACCGTATTCTGATCGAAAATTTGCCAATTGAAAGACGTCGGGGTTCTAGGATAATGATCAGAGAGTATAGCATCACAGCAGGACGGAGCTCCATCTCACACAGCCAGAAATACAATCAACTGTTAATTTCATCTCACCAGGCCAGATTTAAACCCAGTAGATGATGCAGTATGGGGTATTTTGATGATTTCTGATTAGCTAAATATTATGCAAAAAAAAAATGACATTAAGAATTATAATTAATTATATTACGTTTTGAAATAACTCATGTGTTACGAGATGTCCTCTAATTTTTTTCGGCCACCCTGTATATAAATTGTACTGACGACAAAAAACGATTAAAACTCTAGTTCACAATACAGTCGTAGTCTTCTTAGAATAACATAATATATGAGAGTCATATGTTTCGGTAACTCAGTGCACTATTTATGTTCAGAATTCGTGTGCACACTTTTCGATTCAGCCGCGACCGCTGTTATTGACACAATTCCGCGTCCAAATTCCCATCCATGTATTTACTAATGCTCAGACCTAATGGCAGACGTCAACTCGACCGATATTTGTTCGATCTCGACATCGTGATAACATTCGCGGTGTGGACATTTCAGCTCCAGTGCACCAGTACTGTATTTTGTGATATTGTGCTTTTATCACGTACTGTTTGTTGTCTGTGTGATCTAGGTTCGAATTCCGGTGGCGCAACAGCAATATTTATCGATAAAATTGATTTTATATGTATATCTTTCTAATTAATACAATTAATTAGTATTTAAAATATCACAGAGATGTGTTCTGAATAATTACAACTTCACATTAAGAATGTGTTCTCCTAATAATATTATTAATGTCAGGTAACTAATTTTGAACTACTGTAGAAACAAATTTAAATGGTGACTATTTGCAAAAAAGTATTTGGTTATTTGTAATATTTAATTTGCTATTAATACTTCCATTTTGAAAATAATTAATATACCTGCATTTTTTTTTACGAAAATGTTAGTTTTTATTAATCACTTATGTGAGAAGTTATATACTAGATTAAATTTAAAAAATATATATTATAAGGAAGACCGCGACCATTGAATGTATTGTCAGTGTGCCACAAAATTGTCTTCATATAAAAAGTTCTTGCATATACGAAATATATTTATTAGGAGAACACATTCTTATTGTGAAGTTGTAATTATTCAGAACAGACGCTCTGTCATATTTTAAATATATTAATTAGAAAGATATACATATAAAATCAATTTTGTCGAAAAATATTGTTTTTTGATCTCTATTTCCAATTCGGGGAAGTACACTACCAATTGTGTTATAGCGCCAGTACTTTTCGTGACAAATTTTCGAACCTATATGGCACATACTACATTTGGTCAAAGGAACTACAAATATTTTGGACCTAAACTGTTTAATAGAATGCTAAAAGACTTAAATCAATTCAATTGTCAAAAGAACATGAAACTTTATATTAAAACTTGGAATCGTAATATGGGTAGAGCCAGTATCGGTGCACTCACCAAAACATATTGACTCATACCTATATTAATTATTGCTCCCAAAATTAAGTCAATTTTAAAATAGTTCTTCATGTACACCTTTTATATAGTAATAAATGTAATTCTAATTACTTAAACTATGCCCGTCTCGACACAGAATTTCTCTAGTGAGACGGGCACAGCCCAAACAAATTTTTATATGTATTATATAGTTACTAATAAAATAAATAAATTTTACAACTGGATTGAATGGATAATGTATTTTTGTACGATTCCCCTTTCGCTTGACATTTATAAATGCTATTATTTTCTATACTATCAACTAAAATATACAATTTATGTTTAATTATGATGGTACGCCTGATAAAGCGGGTATAATCAAGTTGTTGATAATATATCCGATAGCAGTCCAATCAATCCGCCTTGAAGAGTCGTTCAGTTGGTACGTATGAATAAATTATATATCAAAACACATGCACGGACACTTACAGGATTAAACGGAAACACCAGCCCGGGGTGTCACCACAGTATCCGGCACCACTGTCGAGAGATAATTACACCGACGACCGACGGACAGAGAGCCGACTTCTCGAAACGCGTCCAGAACGACAGATCGGAAGATAACAATACTGAATTCAGACTTGATAAAAGATCGCAGATTTAAAAGAACGCGAAGTGTGCACTCGACGACTCCGCCGACAGCACTGTCACGGTGGACGTGGACCGGGAGCCAACGCTCGTGAGAAATTAGCAATGACCTTTTCGAAGAAAATATTGTTTACACGAGCGGTGGGCAACTCTCGGCGCGCGGACGTGCATTTTAAATAATTAAGTGATCTTATTTAACGTAAATGGGGTGTAACCGATCCATGTTTCCGATCAGCGATCAAATTATACATAATTAAAAGTATTATTTGTAAAAGTAGATATTTTATAATAAAAATAATATTAACTAAGGAAAGTTAGTAGAATTTTTACTTTCAAATAAAAAAATATAATTGATTATGGAGTTATATAGTAGCAGCGACGACAATAATACCAATGAATAAAAAATATTATCATCTTCTTGCATCCTTGCAGCATCTACCGCCGCTTCTCCGAGTACCTGGCAATTAGTCAGGACACTCCTTCAACCGGCGGTCCACACGTAAATCTTATTCTCCCAGGAGACCATGATAAGTGGTGATGGAAAGACGGATGATAAAAGAAGTCAAGAAAAGAAGAAAAAGGAAAGAAAAGAAAAGAAGAAGAAGAAAGAAGGGAAATTTAATTATTGCGATACGTCCGTACGCTACTCCCTGGCGTTGGGTCTGCGCCTGGACCTGGTATAGGGCTCCATCCTTAGCGTATCTTCTAATACGAATTCAACAGAATAGCGGCAGCAGCCGAATCAGCTGCCGCGGGCGACTCCCTCAGATCGAAGGAGCGAGTGGAAATGATCCGAGTACCCGCTGGCGCTGGTCCGTCGCTCGAAGCGACGGTCGCGATCCTAGCGGCCAACCTCTAAATTACTACTCGGCGATCCGAACCGAGCGCGAAATTAACTAACCATAGTTAAATTAGGTACTTACGTTACATTCTTCTTCTGTCAAGAATTCGTAATGTTATAATATATATCTTATATTTATATTCACTTCAGCAGTTCAATATTTGCTATTTCGAAAATTTCGAAGTACGTAGACTTAAAGTTTAACATTTTACGACACCGGCACTCGAGGAGGTCCATCACGTGCCGAGTCTCAACTGATTGAGGCCACTGTATATCAACACTGACATGAGGGAAATGAGAAGATGTCACGCAGGACGCAGTCAGCTACAGATAACTCAAATTGAGATACAAGAACTTACATGAAAAGTGGGAATAATCAAATCTGTCAGTGCAATCTCGAACGAATCAGACGAATATAATGAATAGGGTCAGAAACCAACCAAGCACCAGAAAGAACACGACCCACCCGAGGTGTTCCTTTGTCTGGATTTTACTTCAGGTCTTCTGGCATCCTTGAAGCGTTCTAGAACACTTCGTTGATAGCGCGAAGTGTCTGATCAACTATTTCTTAAATTTTATTGTGATAGAGCATGTACGACCGGTTTCTGAAACCTGACAGTCGGAGAAACATTGAACTAAGAAGTGATCGCGGATTGGCCCAGAGAATGACGTGCAATACCGCGAAAACTGGTGCAGCGCGTTTATAATGCTGCTTCTTTCTTTCTTTGGGTCGTATTAACATATGTCGACCTCAATCAGATGAGTCACAGCTCACGAGTCTTCTCCACAAGTCTCGAGACGTAATCTATCATAGATCTAACCGCCGTTCTCTCTCCAGGATAGTTTTCTTTTCAAGGATGTCAAAGTAACACACGATGTTGTGTACAGTATTCAATTTTATTATTGTTACTTACTTACCATCACGCCGTTTCCCCGTGGGGGTAGGCAGAGAGGATAGAGCGCCACACTCTTCTGTCCTTACATACAATTCTCGCCTCATCCACGTTCATACATCTCGTCATACAAGCTCGCCGATTGTTGAGGCTTTTAACAGAACCATCCTCCATTATCTGGTTTACCTGGTCGTGCCAAGTCTTCCGCGGACGTTCTCTATTTCTGGTTCCATCAACACTTGCGTCATGTATCTTTCTTACCATTCTCTCCTCATTCATCCTTTCCATATGACCAAACCACCTAAGTGATCCTTTCTTAATCTTACTCACTATACTAACATCAGTTATTATTGTTTGTCATATAATTAAGAAGAAATGCTAAAATTGTCAGTGCTGTGAAACAAAGCTTAGAGAATAATATTCAGTCTTTAATATAATGTCCTTTAAACAGAAAATATATTCCAATATAAAGGTGGACAACAAATCTTCACTGAACAAATATAAGCAGAATTTATAAAAAGTGTATATATAATAAGATTCAGGAAGAAGGCTAAATTCAAAATTAAACATTATAAATATTAAATATTAATTAGAAAGGTGTACATATAAAATCAATTTTATAGAAATATATTGTTGTTGCGCCACAGGGATTCGGACCTTGATCTCTTTCCAAACCGGGGAAGATGCATTATACAATTATGCTACAGGGATAATATTTCTAGCGACAAATTTTCGAACCTATATTGATTATATATGACTATTATTCGAAAGAGCCATCTACCTTATTTTATTTAAAGGTATTTGAGATTCTGTAAAAATAAGGCAGACGGCTCTTTCAAATAATGGATCGAATAAATGTATTCATATCAAAAAGGTTCGAAAATTTGTCGCTAAAAATATTGTCCCTGTAGCATAGTAGGATATTGCACCTTTTCCGGTTCGAATCCTGGTGGATTCCGAAAAATATTGCGATTCGAACCTGGATCTCTTTCCTAACCGGGGAAGGTGCATTGTTCAACTATGCTACAGCGACAATATTTTTAGCGACAAATTTTCGAACCTATTGATATTAATACATTTAATCGTTCAATTATTTGAAAAAGCCATCTACCTCATTTTTACGGAATCTCAAATACCTTTGAGTAATCTGATGGCAGACGCCAGAATTATTAATTCATTTTTAATTTATATTTAAAAAATCACAGAGCGTCTGTTCTGAATAATTACAACTTCACAATAAGAATGTGTTTTCCTTAATAATATATGTTGTATCAATGTGTCCAAAATTTAATAAAAATGAATTGATAATTCTGGCGTCTGCTATCAGATTACTCAAAGGTATTTGAGATTCCGTAAAAATAAGGTAGATGGCTCTTTAAAATAATGGAACGATTAAATGTATTAATATCAATAGGTTCGAAAATTTGTCGCTAAAAATATCGTCGCTGTAGCATAGTTGGATAATGCACCTTTCCCGGTCTGGAAAGAGATCCAGGTTCGAATTCCAGTAGCGCAACAACAATATTTTTCGATATAATTGATTTTATATGTATATCTTTCTAATTAATATATTTAAAATATCACAGATCGTCTGTTCTGAATAATTACAACTTCACAATAAGAATGTGTTCTCCTAACACTTACAAGACTTACAGCACTCACTTTCAGAGGATACCTTATCAGTAAAGTGTCGCTCGAAAATAATCGTGGAACATTCCTTTTCACGCAGGCAGTTCGGCGCGCGAGTTCAACGAATCTTTACTTTGTTTAATTAGTGTGTTTACGACCCGTTTGGCAAAACGCCTTGTCATATTTATTGATAAATCAACATGTTTCGATACCTATGGTGTCTTTTTCAGGAAACAATGTATACTAAAATTGGAAATACAAGCATATCACAGCATTTTAATTTTTTAAATTACTGTGTAAACAAATTTAAAAGTTGAGTATTTGCGAAAAGGATTTGATTATTTGTAATATTATATTTAGCTTCCTATTAATACTTTTTTTTATTTCTAAAATTTTAAATTCACATAAACATAACATTATTAAGGCTTAACTAATTTTTGCACATCTTCGTCATAGTCTTTGAGTCCATCATCGTCGTGGAAACGCTCGTCACGAAGGAACCGCTTCAGATGAAGGGAAATATGGAAATCACTTGGCGCTAAATCAGGACACACTTGGCGATGAATGTCAGCTGGTAACACACAGTCGGCGGGCTGACTTACGATTCTTGAACATTTCAACCACTCACTGCAATATGGCCACACTGTGCGAATGTCTCTAACGTTGCGTGTGGTGAGTCAACAGATGTATGAAACAGCATTTTTTTTTGTTTTATTTCATCTTTTATAGTATGTACTAAAAAATTATATGTAAAAGGTCTTTATATCGTACATTTAAAGGGTGTTTTATTTCAGAGTAAATTAAATATACACAAAAAATTTGTGACAACGGCCACGGTATTGGCTTTATTGGAAATATAATTTTATACCATTAGTGTTTTAGATAAGATTATTATGTAGACCGTGAAACGGAAATTTGTTGTTCTGGCGCAAGTCTACTCACGGTGAAATGGCAAACCAAAGTATGAACCGAACTGAGCACAAATCGGCTGACAGCTGTCGAATTGGCTGTCGCTGAAAAAAGTGTTACTTACTTACTTACTTACTTACCATCACGCCGTTTCCCCGCGGGGGTAGGCAGAGAAGATAGAGCGCCACACTCTTCTGTCCCGACACACAATTCTCGCCTCATCCACATTCATACATCTTCTCATACAAGCTCGCCGATTGTTGAGACTTCTAACAGAACCGTCCTCCATTATCTGATTTACCTGGTCGTGCCAAGTCTTCCGCGGACGTTCTCTATTTATGGTGCCATCAACACTTGAAAAAAGTGTTGCCAACTTCTTAAAAAAAAAGCACTCTTTTAAAATATTTTCTGTAGTTCTACAGAATTTTAGTCAGGTGTCCAACTATACGGCACACCTTGTATAATGCGTAATATTTTTATTATTCCTTAAAATATAGTTACCCTTGGTGAACTTTGTAACAATATTTTAATATAATATATGGCGGAGCGGTCCGACTAAACCACTGCTGTCATTGCTCGCTCCATCTATTGCCACCCACTTGTGATGGTACATCGTTGTCGAAAGAGTAAATTGTGATAAAAAAATTGTTGTATTTTATAATTTGTTTAATCGTAGGTGGGCCCAGTAATTGTCTATTGAGCTGGTATTGACTGACACTTGAGAGAAGGTCATGGATCCATATATATATATATATATATAAGTACCGAATTTTTTTAACACTCCCGTTCCGGAACGGGGTACAATATAACCCCAAAAATCATATTTTTAGAACTATTTATTAAGTATTAATGGATATTGAGCTGGAATTCGTACAATTCCAATAAGATCACACAAATATGGACCCAATATATGATTCAATCAGGTAGAGATGAATCAGAAGCATGGATATCCAACAAATTAATATAATTTATACAATTCTTTCACTAATAATTCGCTAGTCCTACAACACTCCCACATATTTTAATTTTATTTTTACTTTTTTATACATATTTTTAATTATCTTTTTATTCCAAATACCACCACAACAGCACGAAAAAAAAAACTGGCTACTTTAACACAGACTTCATTCTAGTAAAGTAGCCAGGACAACGCTGTATACATCAGAGGTGAAGTCTACTCCACCCCACACAATAAACTATGTATTATGTATATTTATTATGTATCCACCTCTGTTAGTACAGAAATATGGATGTCAAAATATATATAAATAAATAAAATAAATAAATTCATTGTAATCTTCATAAATATCGCAAAGAATGCAAAGCGTAAAAAAAATAAAACCACAGTGACAGTAAAAAGTAGAGAAAATTACGTTTTTCCATAGACAATCGGGACCATTTTATTAATTAATTCCCCTTATTAGGTAACGGCAGACGTGACGTACGTATTTTGATGAGTTGCGTCTTATGTCAGCAGTTTACTCTCGCCGAGGCGTGCGCGGCCAAGCGAGATGGCACGAGACGACCAGTATCGACACGAGATAGGCGATGCAAGCCGAGAGCTGCAGTACATTCTCGTGCTCGGCGAGAGTAGACTGCTGGTGTTAGATCTCTTCGCCGACTCGAGACATGCACGTGCGCGGTGTGTTCGCAAACGCGGCACGTCCGGCTGCGTCATTCTGCTCGAGTAGCTCCCGCTTGTGAGTGATAACACTTCAAAATACGGTTTCTTATAAAATGACGACAAATGTATAAGATATTGAATTAAAAATATGATATTTTTTATTATCTTTGTTTTATTAACCACTTAATTGAGTTTAAAAACATCTACTGGTTTCGAAAAATACCATTTTCTTCTTCAGGTTGTCAATACTAACTAAAAATATATATTATTGTTTCCTTACCAGAATCTATTTTTACAAAACAACAATTATTTAAAATATTAATTTAGTACCTAACTCAAATTGTTACTTAATACAAATTTACTGGAATAATTTTAGAATGGGACTCGTAGTTAAATTTAGATGGTTGTTTATAATTTTTAAAATTAGTTTTCCACGCTTTATTTATCCAAATTGACCCAATCCCAATTTTTTATCAAAACCATGACCGTTTTCTATCAAATGATTAGAAAATTCTGAAAACCCACTATTGTTCAAACGTTTCAAACGCTCCCTTATTCTTATATTAAAATTTCTACCCGTTTTAAACACAATTAAGTGGTTAATAAAACAAAGATAATAAATAAAAAATATGAATATGATAGAACACGCTCAAACCATTACACTACATTAAAACATGAATATGAATGGGGTCGCTTTGTACCCCGCTCCAGCACTCTATCATATTTTCGATCTTCCGGTACCATTCTTCGGACACTACACACTTTTAAACAACTTCTCAACATAGACGCCACTATTATTAAGGCGCTTGTCATAGCGGGGCACCAGTTTTTGTATACCTTCGTCATAAAACGACGCCGCCTATGATGAAAACCATGTCTGTACTCTTCAGTTGCTTGAAATGCTTGACACCAATGAACCGCTTCTGATGAAGGAAATAATGGAAAGTACCTGGTGCCAAATCAGGATGAAATATGACATACTTGGTGATGAATGTCAGCTGATTTTAGGACTGATCTATTGTCTTTAACATTTCAACCACTCATTGCAAGTTATTAAGGAGAATACATTCTTATTGTGAAGTTGTAATTATTCGGAACATAGCTCTGTGATATTTTAAATATTAATTAGAAAGATATACATATGAAATCAATTTCTTTGAGTGGCATTGCAACGCATACCGGGTACTCGGTAGTATTTTATAAATTTTTTTGTTCAATTAATTTATTTTGAAGACCTTCAAGCCATTTCAAGAGTTATTTTTTTGTAAGCATTTATATTATCTGCTAATATAATTAATTTTGTCAGTTGGTTATACAGTTTAGGAGCAATGTACCAAGTATATCTCTGTCCTATACTTAATTTGAAGATTTTTAGAGTGATAAACTTGTTTAGTTCGGTAATATATAGGTTTAGAAAGAAGAAGTAGATTCAGCTTTTGGGGTAGCCGGAACACAAATTACTGTTTTTGTTGACGCAACTCGTATTGGAGCAAAAAATAATTGCAGATGGATGGTTGGACGGCAATTTACACCTCCAGTTGACTCATACGTTTGTGGTGAAGAGCGGGGATAGGAGATATCACTACACTTCAGGATGCTGTAGAAGACCGCTTTTTCGTGGTCTTGATTGTACGCACGGCGACATCTGTGCAATCTGTCCCACCTCAACCGAAATTGGACAGAAAATGACATGTTTATTGGAAGATTTTTATGTATTTTCTTCAGTTATTTCGGAATAAATTTTTTATTGGTACTCAAGATATATTATATCGTAACTTGCGGTTGGTACCAGGCGTTGCCCGGGATTCTAATTTTGTTACAATCGGAGATAGTTTACAATTGTTTTTTGATACAGAACATTTTTAAATCACATAATTTAGAAAGAAATATTCTTTATATCCCGGGGAAGTAATTTGTTTTTAAAAGGGTTAATATACGCTGATAATATTTACACTGAAAATGGGTATAATACGTGCAAAAAAACCCCATTTATATCATGTATCAACATTCCATACTGGTCTTGTGGCGTGCCCATTGGTCAACCAGTTGCATCGGGCCTTCCGAGCGCGTGCGATGACCCTTTACAACACATCTCGTAAACATATATTTCCCAATTTCTGGGCCCTCTCAGCGTTATCCTCGGACCTTTGGACCGCTGCCAACCCGAAGAGATGAAATTTCCACACAATTCACTCACTATCTGCGTATACCTAAAACAGAGTGGCCCAAAAAAGGGAGAATATTTCGCAAAATGTGATATAATTACATCAAAATTAGTTTAAAAATAGCTTAAATAGTTTACTAATTTACTTACTTACCTATTTATCTATAATACGTTTTATTTCGACAATTTCCGGTCGCCATCTTTGATTATTAATTTTCCCATTGTTTATATTTGTTTTTTTTACAAATTGTCGCTGTGTTGTTGACAGAAAATAACCGCAGAAGATTGTATTCTGATGAAAACTGCGAATTGAAAAACGTCTGGGTGCTAGGAAAATGATTAGTCTCAAAACAAAGCCTGGAGTATAGCCAGACATTACAGCAGGACGGAGCTCCATCTCACACGGCCAGGCATGTGGCCACCGAACAGGCCATATTTAAACCCACTAGATGATGCAATACAGGGTGTTCTGATGATGATTCTGATTAGCTAAATATCGTGCAAAAAAAATGACATTAAGAATTATAATTAATTATATTACGTTTTGAAATAACTCGTGTGTTACGAGATGTTCTCACTGTTTTTGGGTAAGGCTCGATGCAATTAACATTCTCACGACGAAGAAAGTAGATTGTATTTCTGGCTGTGTGAGATGGAGCTCCGTCCTGCTGTAATGTCTAGCTATATTCCAGGCCTGTTTTGAAAGTCTTTGATCGTTTTCCTAGCACCCAACATTTTTCAATTCGCAAATTTTTGATCAGAATACGATCTTCTGCAGTGATTTTTGTCATTCCGGGCGACAATTTGTAAAAACCAAATATAAACAATGGGAAAATTATTAATCAAAGAAATTGCCGAAATAAAATGTAATATAGGTAAGTAAGTAAATTAGTAAACTATTTAAGCTGTTGTCTTACTTACTTACTTACTTACCATCACGCCGTTTCCCCGTGGGGGTAGGCAGAGAGGATAGAGCGCCACACTCTTCTGTCCTGACATACAATTCTCGCCTCATCCACATTCATACATCTTGTCATACAAGCTCGCCGATTGTTGAGGCTTCTAACAGAACCATCCTCCATTATCTGGTTTACCTGGTCGTGCCAAGTCTTCCGCGGACGTCCTCTATTTCTGGTTGCATCAACACTTGCGTCATATATCTTTCTTACCATTCTCTCCTCATTCATCCTTTCCATATGACCAAACCACCTAAGTGATCCTTTCTTAATCTTACTCACTATACTAACATCAGCTTTACATTCTTTTCTTATTTCTTCATTCTTTACTCTGTCATAAATAGATTTGCCACAAATACGTCTAAGCGATCTCATTTCCACTGCATTCAGTCTACTTTTGTTCCTTTTCTGCCAGTTCCAGGCCTCATTTCCATACATCAGTGTCGGTACCAGGATTCCATTGTGCACCGCTAGTCTTGCCTCGGTTGACATATTCCTGTTAGATATAATTCCATTCAAAGCACCGTTTACTTTATTTCCTGCAGTCACCCTCCTTTCGATATCATTCTCAGCCTTTCCGTTTCTATCAAACATACTTCCCAAATACACAAACTCATCTACTTGTTCCAAACATTCATTACCTACAAGTATTTTGCACGGTGTCTTGCTTTCCTCCTTCTCAAATACCATCACTTTCCACTTGTTAACATTCATCATGAGGTCGCTTTCCTTGCATACATCGTACATTCTGCTCACCAGATTCTGTAGTTCTTGTTCATTATTCGCTATTAGCACTGCATCATCGGCGTACAATAAACAGCATACAATCAAATCGCCCATTTTTGCTCCTACATTCATACATTTTAGTTCTTTCACACATTTATCCATACACAAGTTGAACAGCCATGGATACATTACACAACCCTGCTTGACACCCTTTGTAATGTCAAACCATGGTGTGAGTGCTCCATTGATTCTTACACACGCAGAACTTCCTTCGTATAGGGATGCGATTGCGGGTATAAGTTTACTATTCACCCCGTAATGAGAGAAATAAAATGTAATATAGGTAAGTAAGTAAATCAGTAAACTATTTAAGCTCTTGTCGATATAGTTAAACTAATTTTGATATAATTATATCACATTTTACGACATATATGGAATAATATGCCTTCATAGGTATACAACGTGTAAAATAATCTTCGTTTTTAATTTGTTTTTATTAACTAACTCTAACATATTTTATAAACTTTGATCGTACGATGACTGATGTATTTATATACATAGTAAACAGTATCATTATTAGAAAAATTACTGACAAACTAATGAAAAATATTATACAAATAACATGTCATTTCCGAGTTAGAGAAACCACTTAATAACTTGTGATATGTACGAGGTGTTCCAGAGTGTTACGAATGAAAGACATTACAACTAAACATACATTTATTACCTACAAGAGAGCGAAGGCTATTGCCGTATACTAAGCTAGGTTGTAATTTCTAATCAAATGGCGATGATATATTGAAATTATTTTATTAAATTTAGATAGCATATAAAGGGTGTTTTTTTTTTTAGAAGTGTTTTTTTAGAATCGGTATCACTTTTCACAGCCGATTTGTGCTCAGTTTGGTTTGCGATTTCACTATGAATCGACTTCTAATAAATTTAATTTATTTCGAAAATCGTGGCTCAGTTCACGAAGTTTATCCGAGGATGTAATTCGAATAACTATGGATCGTTTTCTTGGATGGATTGGATGATTTGGAAGCCAATATTTGTTGCGTTATATATTGCCGATATACGTCCCCAGCTGCTCCAAAAAGTGATCAAAAATTGAACTTCCAGATTGTGCTTTATTTAAACACTATTGACATACAATCATATCTTTTCATTGTTATTACCACGATTTTTATCTATTTTATTTCATTTTAACATTCTGTACTTCTAAAAAAAAACTCCCTTTATAAAATGTTTTTGAAGATTAAGATGTCTCACAGAGACGAAGCTAGTATTTTTTCATGCGAAGTATAGAAGTCTCGGGCATTACAGAGCTTACGACTTGTTATCGACTGGCTTAAGTGATCACTTTACACAATGTAACGTTCACCTATTTACCCACGCTACCGCATCTGTCAAATTTTTGTAAGTTGTATATATTAAATCAAGATGGAACATTTCGCTTATTTATTACCAATTAGGCTGTCGCCATCTATTATTATCATGTAATAGTATAGATATCGCTTCTATTCTTCTCGTGTAAAAATAATAGCTTCGTCTCTATGAGATATCCTAATCTTGATAACAATCCCCCAGGGGATGAAACCCAGTAATTAGTTCCTATGAAGATTTGGACATACTCAAAATATTGTCAATGTTTTTGTCAGGGAAGAATACAAGATTCAGTAGTTTTGCCACACTTCGCGTTCTATCCACGGCAAGTAGTCAGATATTCTGGTGAACACTCCTGGCGAGTTGCTGCCGCACTCGGATCCGAGGCTGGTTATGCCGACCAGGTAAAACAGACAAGGAACGTCGTCCGCAGTCACAGTCAGCGGGCCGCCGTTCTGTCCCTGTAGGAAGAAACAGATGTGTTTGTATCGGTTTGGAAAGAGATCCAGGTTCGAATACCGGTGGCGCAACAACAATATTTTTAGAAAAAATTGATTTTATATGTATATCTTTCTAATTAATATATTTAAAATATCACAGAGTTATGTTCTGAATAATTACACCTTCACAATAAGAATGTGAAGAATCCTAATAATAAAAATAAATTGATAATTCTGGCGTCTGCTATCAGATTACTCAAAGGTATTTGACATTCCCTAAAAATAAGGTAGATGGCTCTTTCAAATAATGGAACGATTAAATGTATTAATATCAATAGGTTCGAAAATTTGTCGCTAAAAATATCGCCGCTGTAGCATAGTTGGATAATGCACCTTCCCCGCTTTGGAAAAAGATCCAGGTTAGAATACCGGTGGCGCAATAGTAGATTTTATATGCACATCTTTCTAATTAATATATTTAATTCATATATAAAGTATTTTGTCTTATTATTTATATTAAATGAGGCCACAAGGTATTTTTGCAAATATTGAAGAAGATATTAAATAGTTCGTTATGGGTAATAGTAATATTATTTGGTGACCAAATTTTATTTCAATTTTGGCCTATTAAAATATATTATTTTTGCTTTTTATCAGAACTGAAATCATTAAGCCTGTATCTCAAAAACTAGAGCTAAGGCCGAGTATTTTTGGAATTCGCACATTAAAAATATCCAAAATTAGTTCTAGCAAAATGGACAATTTGTATGCTGTTGATTGTACGCCGAGCGTGCAGTACTAATGGCGAATAATGAACAAGAACTACAGCGTCAGGGGAGTGCAGTGTACGATGTGTGCAAGGAGTGCGACCTCGTGATAAGTGATGGTATTCGAGAAGGAGGAAAGCTAAATACTTGGAGGAAATGAATGTTTGGAACAAGGAGATGAGTTTGTGTATTTGGGAAGTATGTTTGATAGAAACATGGGATAAAGTGAATGGCGCTTTGAATGGAATTATAGATAATAAGAACTTGTCAACTGAGGTAAGACTAGCGGTGCACAATGGAGTGAGGCCCGGAGCTGGCGGAAGAGGAACGAAAGTAGACTGAACGCAGTGGAAATGAGATCACTTAGGAGTGTATGTGGCAAATTGATTTATGATAGAGTAAAGAACGAAGAAACAAGGAAAGAATGTAACGCTGATTTTAGTACAGTGAGTAAGATTAAAAAAGGATCAAATAGATGGTTCGGTCACATGGAACGAATGAATGAGGAGAGAATGGTAAGAAAGATATATGCAGCAAGTGTTGATGGCACCAGAAATAGAGGATGTCCGCGGAAGACTTGGCACGATCTGGTAAACCAGATAATGGAGGATGGTTCAGAAGATGTATGAATGTGGATGAGGCGAGAACTGTGTGTCGGGGCAGAGGAGTGTGGCACTCTATCTTCTCTGTCTGGGAAAAGGCGTGATGGTAAGTAAGTTTTTTTTGTTGCCCAGTGTTATTGATGTACATTTGCAAGAAAACGGTTAGAATGGATACCGTACCGTACACGTGTCTCTGTTGACGTTCTCAGCACACAATTGCTTGTTGATAACGCCTCTCGGTATCTTCCAGGAGGGCCGGATCCTCTCGCTGCATCTGGCTGGCTCCAAGAGGTCCATCTGCGCGTGCATCAGGACTTCTGACCTCTGTTCAGCTATTAAAAAGGCGACGTCGCGCTATTAATGATAATGATATAACTGACTGCCTTGTGAAATCAGTGAGATATTGGATGGATACAAATAAAACAATGTTATAACTCTACTTCAGTTTACAAGCACAACTCGTGAAATATTAAACACTTGTCCCTCATTTTGTATTAATAATTATACAAAATACTTTGTTTAAATCATTATTTATTAATTATTCGATATGTTTCGATACTTATGGTATCTTCATCAGGAAACAATGTATACTGAAATTAAAAAATACAAGCAAAGATAAAAACATAACATAGGGAAAACGTGAGTTCCACTGTATCACCGAGTGCACGCGGTCAATGGTTGAACGAATGGGATGCACCGCACTTTCAAGTTTTGTGAAAAGCTTCGGTCTCGTTTATATATTTTGCATTCTCTTGATATCTGACCGCTGCACGGTATTTATCGATCAGTATCAAAATATTTTTTAATGTATTTAAAACGAAGGCCCCATTAGATCACTGCTCGTGCACCCTCCTGCGACGTGAATAGGGTGAATTTCTGCCGGACTGTGGACCATAAATGTGACGTCTACCCTCCCCTTTTGGGGGTGCATTACTCTCGTAGCTTCTTTCTGACTGCCTTCCTTAATAGATATATAAAGGTCTCAGAAAAGCCACTAATTTAAATAACTGACGGAACAGAACTCATTTTATAATAATCTTCTAATAAGCTTCGCGTTGCATTGTTGAGTGGAATCGAAGTGGGCGTGCACTACTACCATAACGACAAATATATAACAGTGCTGTTTTAATTACAATAGCACAGTTTATTTTACGTTTCTAGATTCTACGTGGCGTATGTTGCGTGAAGAATCTCAGGACACGGAAGGAATTTGGCATTCACCACAATCCGGATTCTGCTGGCACCTCCAAAGATGTGGACTGTATATTTTTCACCCACAATTTCGTCAAGGTTCCGACACAAAGCCTCAAAATTCAATAACAATATTAACTGTTCCGTACATGTTGTAATCGTAGTAATAATACAAGGGGAATGAGGGGAAAGGCAGCGTTTAAGAATTGAGATGTGGCGAGGCGTGCCTTCTGGCAACACTCCACAACGGCATCAAATGCTGCATGAGGGGAATAACTTGGCAAGAGACGCATCCAACAATGCAAGTCCACGAGGGACGTTTTTGCAATAGTAGATGGCCGCTCGCATCAAAAATAGAGACCTCGCAGATTTAGTCTAATTTTCAACTAGATGCCCAGCACATGGATCTCGCACGAGGTATACTTACAGTATGTGATATTCGCCCATCCTGAAACTGTCGCCTTGGTACTGTTGAAGTCAGATCTCTGCCAGAGACAAGCTGGTCGGACTGTGTCGGAGAAGCTAAACAAATAGATCAGAACGAATAATAAAATATTAATATGTTGGACTGTAGTGTTATTTGTCAAAGTATCGAAAATGTAGAACGTGTTTTTAATATTACTAGATGAAGATTAGTTACTTAAAAAATATTCTCTTTTATATATTCAATAAAAGTAAGTAAATATACAGGGTGGCCCAAAAAAGGTGAGTAAAATAGTTTACTAATTATATTAAGATTTATAATAATTTTGAAATAACTCATGTGTTACTTTTTTTGGGCCACCCTTTATATACAATTTGAAATGAAGTGTATATTGTCATTTTTACCAATAAGAAAAAACGTACATTAGCAAAATCGTACGAATTTTGACGACTGGCGATAAGTATATTGACCATCTGCCATCTCACGTTCCAAGTCGCAATGTCAATGCGAAGCGAGATGTTAAATTTTTTTTCTTTTATTATGAATTACCTTAAAAAAAAAAAAACTAAAACTGCGACGATAATATAATTTTTGTATTTTCGTTGACAATTATATATATAAGAACATATTACTAATCTCACAAACAAAATAAGGAAAACTGCCTACATATTTTTTAGTCTCGGAAACATCTTATCACTTGCATATCTGAAAATAATATATCACGCGTTTGTACAGTCACACGTTGCAATACGGTATTATTGGATGGGGAGGTGCATATAAAACTTCAATGTCACAATTAGAAATCACTCAAAATTATTCTAAAAAAAAAGACTATCCAAGTATACAACTGTTCACAGATCTTAAAGTACCAAAAATAGTAGACATATACAAAAATCATTTAAATTTTAGAAGCGGATTCCGATCTACAAGATATAGAGATCGAATTGATATCCCAAAACTAAAATATACCGCGATTTATTTATCAAGGCATCAAATTTGTTAACAATCTCCCCATCACAATTAGAAAAATTACGGACTATCGTAAATTTGTAACTGAAGTAAAAAAATATGTACACAGACTAACTGAAACATTAATTAACTCGAATATACTCCTTCTCTATACACGAGTCTTACTCTCATAGAGAAGAAACAAATATTAAAATATATATATCTCCACTGATTATTGAAATTGCATTCTTCTAATAATATCCTCAATAAAAACGGATTTGACCTCCGGTCGGACAATTTAGAAGCTCTCAAAATAAAATAAAAAACAGTGTATAGTTGGTGTGCTAATTCTTAATAATCAAATTAATTTATCCATTAGCCCCATATCAGGTATGTTTCCTTTAAAATCAACTTAATATCCGTCAACACTGTATTTTCCCCTCTCTTAATGTTCCGTCTAACTGTATATGTATTCTGTCCCGACGAAGCTTAAACTAAGGGAAATCGGTTAGCGTGTAATAAAATTCGTGGTTTCTCACAAAGTTATGGTATTTTATTTGATCTAATATAATTAATTTTTTGTTATGTTGCGACGTTATATTTGTCAACAATTTTAATGTGTTTTAAATTGAGGATAGAAGACCATTTATCCTGTTTTGTCTTTACTTAAATGAACATACTTATATATATCTAAATATTTTAGTGGATTTTCATTATTAGTATCACATGTTAAATAGTTATTGTGTTTGTTATAATATGTTTAGACTGTCAAAGTCCCTCAATTAAATTAAATACTTATAGCATATTTGTCTATCCTCAATTCTTAAATCATCATTGTTTTTGTTCGTTTGGTGGCTGCTGCGCGATCAGGGTTATCATAGAAACTATTTTTCAGCGCAGAAAATATGTTTTTTTTTTTCACATTGGCAGAAATATAAAGTATTATTAGTAGAACACATTCTTATTGTGAAGTTGTAATTATTCAGAACACAGCTCTGTGATATTTTAAATATTAATTAATTGTATTAATTAGAATGATTTCTTAGTTTTTAGTTTTAGAATCTCAAAGGCAGGCTTTCAAATAATGGAACGATAGATGTATTAATTTGAAAAGTGTAACATGTGGGTTCGAAAATTTGTCGTCGAAAGTACAGTCGCTGTAGCATAGTTGGATAATGCACGCTCTTGCACGATTGCTTATCTGCTAGTGTTATTTGAATACCTTATTTTCTACTTACTGGTGGAAATATGAGGAAGAAATGAAGCCACTTACTTTTCGTCTGCTGGATGTTAGTTGATTTGTTGATTTGTTGATTCCTCTCCACCACAAGAACAAGCGTCGCGAGGTGTCTACAATGTTAACACCCGCGAAATGGATTATTATATTATTAACTAAAAAGAAGAGCGAAGCGACAGTAGTGTTTCCGTATAAAGTTCGAAGCGTACTGAACTTGCTGCAGTTGGAAGCCACTGCGACATCTTCTTTCTTCCTTGTGCTTAAGGATAGGTGAGGAAAAGAAAGGGGCTTGAGGCGACAAGTGGTGAATAGTTCTATATCTGGATCCGGCTTACCATAATGAAAATGTTCCAAACCGGAACATTATTATCTGAACCGGGAAAACGTCGCTCAGAAACGCCCTGCCCAGCGCATGCATGTGCATTACATGTGGACGATTACGCGGTTCGAGAATAGGACAATCGTGAACCATGGCAGACGTCAACCTAGTAACGAGGGACCGCTGAAGAAGGAAGAGTGCATGGAACCTTCTTTATTATAAGGAACTGACAGGGTTAGATGGTGCAAAGAAAAAATGTTGCTTACGCGATGGCCCTCTCCAGTTGCAGCAAGGCTATGTCATTGTACTGGTTGGTGGACGTGGAGCCGGGGTGCTGGACGATCTTGGCGACGTTCACGTCCAGCGCGGTCAGCTCTCGCCGGAGCAGGTTGTGCGCGCCGATTCGGCAAACGGAAGCTGCAGATCTGAGAACAGCACAAGAGTCCACGATGGAGATTATAGTCCGCCAGTATCACAGGAATTTATATACTAAACTGTCCCTAAAACGCGATTATCTAGACGTTGTTGTAGTATGTATTGTAAGGAAGAATAAACGAATCTAGTGTTACTTATCTGCTACGCCGTTTACCTACGGGGGTAGGCTGAAAGGATAGAGCGCCACACTCTTCTGTTCTGACACACAATTCTCGCCCCATCCACATTCAAACAAGGTCGCCGGTTATTGTGGCTTCTAACAGGACCGTCTTGTCTACCTGGTCGTGCCAAGTATTCCGCGCACGTCCTCTATTTCTGGTGCCATCAACACTTGCGTCATATATCTTTCTTACCATTCTCTCCTCATTCATCTAATTCTTTACTATCTTTCCTTATTTCTTCATTATTTACTTTGTCATAAATGGATTTGCCACAGACCTCATTTTCATTGCATTCAGTCTACTTTTGTTCCTCTTCGCCAGCCATTACCTGCAGTCACCTTTCTTTCGACATCTTTCTCAACCTTTCCGTTTCTATCGAACATACTTCCCAAATACACAAATTCGTCTACTTGTTAGAAGCATTTATTACCTACAAGTGTTCAGCTTTCTATCTATAAAGTTATCTATAAAATGTGACGTATGGTCGTCAGAGTGTGACGTCGTATATGCACATCCACCGACTTGCTCGGGGTACTACATGAAGTGCGTGGGTCTGGTTCACAGAATTCACCATATCTCCCGCCACTCACTTTAATTAAAAAACAAGAAAACAGAATATTAAAGTAGAAAACAGTATACGATCTATCACCAGAATGTGATGTGACGGGAGAGATCACATTGACAATTTTTCCACAATAAAATAATGAAATTTACTACTAATTTATTCTCTAAATCAACATAATTTTGTACAAGTCTCGGTAATTTTTAACCGGTTACTGCCAAGTCACCACCTGTTACTCGATATTGTAGTAACACGTTCCACAGAATCGATTGGATGCAAGAAATATCAATATTAAACGAAAAAGACTTCTTCTTAAGACTGAACAACTAAGATATCTATGTTCTAAGACGACGTCGAGTGTTGGAGATAAGGAACGTACTTGTATTCCTCGGAGTAGGTACAATGGGCAGAGGTCATCACGTATCTGTCACTGATGAGCGTTCCTGCGCAGGCCCACTGGATCCCGCTCACCCTGCTGGACGTGTAGCCCACCGCCACCTAGAGTCAGATCAAAGTCTCATCCGTGGACACGCATTAAAAATAATTAGATTTGTTAATTTAACCCTTGCTCTCCCTCACGCCCTCTTGGGATCTGGATAGGGTGAATTTCTGCCGGACTGTGACTTTAATACATAAATATGACGTTTATCCTTCCTTTTAGGGGGTGCATGACTTCCGTGGCTTCTCTCTGACTGCCTTCTGTATTTAATATGATAATCGTGGGATTAGAAAAAATGAAAGGAATCTAGGAAATTTCCGGGGAGTTTTTAAGGTGTGGGTGTTCCGCTGGGGATTACTAGAAAGAACAGTGGCTAGGGAGACATAATGGAGCATTCCACTGGCTTTCGTTTGCACGCTCTTGCGACCTGGACAGGATGACCAAGTAACCTTAACTCCCCTCTTTTGGGGTTACATAACTTCTGTAGCTTCTCTCTGGCTGCCTTCTGAATTTAATATGATAACGAGTCTCACGTTAAATGGATAGATATTGTACAGGTATGGCTCAGGTGCGATGATACCGGAGCCAACCTGTAATGTAATAATTGTACCATATAATGAAGGAAAATGTTAACTATAAAGGGGCGCCGCAAGGTTTCTAACTGCCGGAACATAACTAACTATTCTAATTTCAAAATATTTGGAAAAAATATTGAACGCGTTGCTTTGTTGAGTGGAATAGAAACGAGAGTAAAACAACTCTCAAAACAATTCCGAGATAGGGTGGGGGATCCTTTGGTGTTTACTTCATAGAACTTAAAGTAAATATTGAAGTCATATTGGTGAGGGACGCCAGGGAGGATGTACTCGCGGGATTGGATGATTTTATCCGGTATTCGTGAGTGTGTGGGTGTCTCGCTGGGAGTTTTTGAGACGGTTGGGCGTTTATTATCTAGTTTTTTAAACTCACCGTGTGAGGGAACTCGCCAGGATGAGCGTGGTACCATTTCGCATTGATGTCAGTTTGGTGCTGAACGCAGTTCGGAACGATAGATTTGAGAACACCAAAGCCTGGTATAAGCGGAAGGGCTTGCACCTCTGCCGTGACCAGACTCTTGTACTCATCGCACTCTGAAATGGCAACGGAACTATGTAAGAGTACGCGCTTGAAGATTGTTGACATTTCAATCTGAAGGTTGATAATGCACGGTTGGCGTTTTCATGGAGACTGTTCGATGCGAAAGGACGATACCGCACAACCTTCCATACCCGACCTTTGTTTTATTTTGATTATAATAATATATACAATATACAACAAATAATTATTAAGGAGAACACATTCCTATTGTGAAGTTGTACTGTGATATTTTAAATACTAATTAATATATATATATATATATATATATATATATACTGTTGTCGCGTTAAGGAGAAGGTGCATTACCAATTATGCTATTTTTGAGGACTAATTTTCGAACCGAAGATTTTCTTTTCGATTTAATAATATATAAATTGTATCAATATGTCCAAAATTTAATAAAAATGATTTTTTAATTCTGGCGTCTGCTATCAGATTACTCAAAGGTATTTGAGTTTCCGTAAAAGCAATCTAGATGGCTTTCAAATAATGGAACGGTAGATGCATTAATTTGAAAAAGTGTAACATATAGGTTCGAAAATTTGTCATGAAAAGTACTGGTGTTATAACACAATTAATAGTGTACTTTCCCGGATTGGAAAAAGAGATTCAGGTACGAATCCCGGTAGCGCAGCAACAATATTTTTCGATAAAATTGATTTTATATGTATATCTTTCTAATTAATATATTTGATTATTGCAGACGAGAAGCAGCAGAGACGTCAGGAGACATTACATACATTGATTACATTTTGTAAAATTATAATTAATAAATCTGAAGGTCTTACTTACTTCTCACGCTGATTCGTCTTCCTCTTCGAGGCTCCTGGGACGATTCCCTGTCGCTGGGAACATGGAAGTTTGGTGCAGACCTGGCGGTGGTAGGTCTCGGGCCGTTGCTGTTGAAGATATTGCTTTTGCAGCATACGACTGACTCCAGTCCTGATCCAATCCAATAATAATCAATTACACAACATCGCGTATGTGTGCGGTGAGCTGGACACGGTCCCGAACGCACCTGCTCGGTCTTTGGATTATTGTATTGATTGTTTCATTATGCTCTCGCCCATCAAACCATGAACACGAATGATAAGCCGACTAAGCGGTTTGCGTTGTTGACAGTATGAAAAGAAATGTTGGATGGTTGAATGATCGCGTGTGGATTAACGGAGGAATGTAAGTAGACACGAATCAGAAGATTTTTCGAAGGTTATGTAATATGCGATATCGTGGTAAGGTAAGGTAAGGTCTCCAGTATAAGTGTCAGGAGACTATTCAAAACAAGGATCTAGAAAAGTTTACCTGAAAATTCAACAACTTTGCAATTCGTCGAAAATAAAACTCACCAATTCTACTAACGATCGCCGATGATTTATCGTATCTGATGATGATGATGATGAGGTCAGAAGAAATGAAACACACAAGTATATTCTTTCTAGGGACACTGTAGTTAGAAAATGATTTCCCGATCGCAGTGAGCCTGATTTTATATCACCTTGGACAATGTGCTGATTAGGCGAGTCTCAATCATTTATATCGTTCCATTTATTCACTAAAACAAACGTCAGAAAGACACTATTGTGAACAGTGTCACTTATTGTGTGGAGCAGACGCCGACTTTTCACTCGCACGCATTCTGGCACCTATCTCATAATTTAAGATTTGTTTTTATTGGTTTGTTTGTTGATGGCCTAAGAATTCAATTTTGTTCAATACAGTATCATATAATGAATTGATTTTTTAAGAAACAGTTATAAAAATTTGTATATTCTTGTATTACATAATACAATATTTGATTTTGTCCAAAAACACACAATTACCAGATTTTTACCTCCAAACGCATTGTTATTAAACAAATTATAGATATCTCATAGTAACGAAGCTTTTTGCATTATATTAAATGAGAAAATATGGAAGTATCGGTAATTATAAAGCTTACGACCTGTTTTCGTATCATGTTTTCTAATAAGAATTAAATTCTCATTAGAGTGACATCTATGCTGTTTCAGGGAAATGAATATCAAATTTCAGACCATAGATGGCGACTGTAAAATTGATGTTAATACTCGAAGTGTTTCCACATTATAACATATATAGAAGTTGATTAATGGGTGGAGTGGACAATGGAAGTGATCACTTAAGTCAGAAGAAGACCTGTAATTACACATACTTCTATATTTTCCCATTTAATATAATATAAATAGCTTCGTTTCTATGAGATATCTATAATTTGTTTAATTACATAATACATTTACTTTACATGAACTACGTGCTATACCGGAAAAGCATTGTCAGGTATAATACAGTTGTTCTGGATTCGTAAAACACATCAGCAGACGTCAACATGACCGATACCTGTTCGATCGCGACACCGCGATAGCATTAGCGGCGTGGAGGTTCAGCTCCAGTGCACCAGCACTGTACTGTGTGATCCTGTGATTTGTGTGCACGGTGATATTGTTGTTTTGTGTGCCGCGGTGAAGTTGTGATATCGCCGTCTTTAATTGGAAGCGGAGATTTATTATATTTATATATGCGATATTATATTTATTATTTCTTATTATATTTATAGTAACTATGACATTAACTGTTTTAAAGTCATTTAATCTTGTAAAAGCATTTTTTTCCCATTTAAAATGCATAAAGAACTCAAATTTCTTGGAGTAACACGAGTTGACAGCATGGTTGCGTGGAGTATTTTTAGCACGGTACGGTAAAGGTTAATAAATTTAAATAAATCTAAAGATCTTACCAGAGAAGCTGCAGATGGTCGGCCTGATCTTGTTCTGCAGCTGAGCCGCAGCCCCGGGACAGTCGGAGATCAGCCGGCAGATCCCCGGCGACCCGTCCCATAGGACAGTGCAAGACTCGCCAACTGAAAGAATTTATAATTTATTATTTATGTGGTTCATTTTGATATAAGCTCGCAATATTAGTTTATTGCAACTCTCTAACATTCTAATTGATACGAAGAGAACTCCAAAGGGTCCCACCCTGTCCCAGAAACGTTTTTAGAGTTGTTTAAAAGTTACAACAGTCAGTCACCCTTGTGGCGCCCCTTTATAGTTAACATTTCCCTTTATCATATGCCGCAATTATTACATTCAGTCATTAACAGATAAAGGTTGGCTCCGGTATCCTCGCACCAGAGCCACATCTGTACAATATGTGTAAATTTGACGTGAAATTCATTATATTGAATTTAGAAGGCAGCCAGAGAGAAGATATAGAAGTCATGCGTCCCAAAACGGGAGGGTAGACGTCACATGTTGAAGTCAACTAATCGATATTCGAGTAGTAGTTGGAATCACGAATATTTGGAGGCTCCGTGGTCCATGTAGACAATCCAGTATATATTATCGTAACTTACTAGGCAGCTGGGAATGTGCCAGCTGCATCAGCGCCACGAGACATGTGCCGGCCCACAATAGTCGACTTCGCGCATCCTCCATATTTACTGGAATAAAATAATTTCTATTTAATCACCGACATCTGTAGACACAATCGCTACAACAACGGGCCCTCCTTAAGGGTGCGCTATCAAAAATATTACTATTTTAGCATTTTTATTATTCATATATATCAGAAGTTACACGATAGATTTGAAATTTTTTAAAACAATTACATAAATATGATCTTTACACTAATTTAAAACTAATAAAATGAATGTCATTTGCATTAATTAAGAAACTACAAGCATTATAAGTAATACCGCGACCGTTAAATTTAGTTTACGCGTGCCACAAAATTGTCTTAATATAGAAAATGTATTTTCTTACAATCTTGAAGTGAAGATTACAAAGACAGATTCAGCATTGAAGCAAATTTTTAAAATATTTAAAATGAATAGAGTTATAAACCATTTTATTTCCAGCATATATGTTTAATATGAATATGAAAGAGCTTTTTTATTTTAGCACCGCAAGGGAAAGGTTAAATGATAAACATATAAATAATTCAAGCATAGACAAAACTATAATGGTTCCAACACACAAGTTTTCATTTCATTTGCCTTTCATTGTAATAACATGCAAATACAGTCTATAATTAAGATTATATTGGCATTATTAGGAGAACACATTCTTATTGTGAAGTTGTAATTATTCAGAACAGACGCTCGGTGATATTTTAAATACTAAATTAATGTATTAATTAGAAATATATACACATAAAATCAATTCTATCGAAAAATATTGTTGCAGCGCCACAGGTATCCGAACCTGGATCTCTTTCCAAACCGGTGAAGGTCCATTGTCCAACTATGCTACAGCGACGATATTTTTAGCGACAAATTTTCGAACCTATTGAATTATTTGAAAGAGCCATCTACCTTATTTTTACGGAATCTCAAATACCTTTGAGTAATCTGATAGCAGACGCCAGAATTATCAATTAATTTTTATTAAATTTTTGACATGTTGATACAACATTATTATTAGGAGAACACATTCTTATTGTGAAGTTGTAATTATTCAGAAAGACGCTCTACGATATTTTATTAGAAATTATATTAGAAAGATATACATATAAAATCAATTTCATCGAAAAATATTGTTGTTGTGCCATCGGGATTCGAACCTGCATCTCATTCTAAGCCGGGGAATGTGCATTATCCAACTATGCTACAGCGACGATATGTCCAAAATTTAATAAAAAACGAATTGATAATTCTGGCGTCTGCTATCAGATTACTCAAAAGTATTTAGGATTCCGTAAAAATAAGGTAGATGGCTCTTTCAAATAATGGAACGATTAAATGTGATAATATCAAAAAGGTTCGAAAATTTGTCGCTTAAAATATTGTCGCTGTAGCATAGTTGGATTATAGCATTTTCCCCGGTTTGGAAAGAGATCCAGGTTCGAATACCGGTGGCGCAACAACAATGTTTTCCGACAAAAATTTATTTTATATGTATATCTTTCTAATTCATATAGGCATTAATTAAAATACGCGATTATGAAGCGGATGAATGAGAAGAGAATGGAAGAAAGATATATGACGCAAGTGTTGACGGCGCCGGAAGCAGAGAAAGACTTGGCACGACCGGGCGCGGTTCTGTTACAAGCACTTGTATGAATGCGGATGCGGCGAGAACTGTGTGTCAGGACTGAAGAGTGCGGCGCTCTATCCTGTCTGTCCGAAGTAAGTACATAATACACACATATACAGAATTCTATTATACTGATTCTACATGTTCTCAGCTCCGAAACTGTACAACACACTTCTACTAAGATTACACAAATATGGACCCAATATATGATCCAATCAGAAGCGTGGCTATCCAACATTCTAACATAATCTTTATACAGTGCCTACACTAATAATACACCAATTCTACAACACTCCCATTTCATTTTATTTTATTCTATATATATATATTTATTTATATTTATTAACTTTGTTTTATTAACCACTGAATAGAGTTTAAATCCATCTACCGGTTTCCTTCTTCTTCAGGATGTCAATACTAACTAAAAACATATATTATTGTTTCTTTACCAGAATCTATTTAAAAATAATAAATTTAGTACCTAACTCAAATTGTTACTTAATACAAATTTACTAGTTAATTTTTTTTGATTAGTTTTCCACGCTCTATTTATCTCCAACGATTCCAAATTATTTAATATGTGACCAACACCGTTTATATGCAAAATTGATAATCCCAATTTTTTATCAAAACCATGACCATTTTCTATCAAATGATTAGCGAATTCTGAAAACCCACTATTGTTCAAACATCTCAAATGCTCCCTTACTCTTATATTAAAATTTCTCCCCGTTTTACCAATATAAAATGCAGCACTAAGTTTATAGACACCAGAATTGTTAAATTTTAGAATGGGACTCGTAGTTCAATTTTTTCCTAAAAATTTATTATTTATTGTCTCTGTTTTGTCCCATTCTAAAATTATTCGACTAAATTTGTATTAAGTAACAATTTGAGTTAGGTACTAAATTTATTTTTTAAATAATTGTTGATTCTGGTAAAGAAACAATAATAAATGTTTTTAGTTAGTATTGACATCCTGAAGAAGAAGGAAACCGGTAGATGGATTTAAACTCAATTCAGTGCTTAATAAAACAAAGATAATAAATGAATTTTAACCACAAAGTTAATATTGCTAATTTTAAAAGTATCTCTATTTTTATTTCTGTCGAGTCTTAAACTGGCCACTTTAACACAGACTTCAGTCTAGCAAAGTAGCCAGGACAGTGCTGTATATATCAGAGGTGGAGTCTACTTTATCCCGCACGATAAACATATTATAATATATTCACCTCTGTCATGACAAAAACAATAATATATTTTCTTATCGGTCCTGAGCCAAGGTTCTTACGATTCGGAACAAAGTTTTGTATTAAAGACACAATAATTTCTCACTCAATTATTATTGTATTTGACGAAAATGCACGACAATTAATAATATTTTATTAACTTATAACTAAATACATGTTTTATATGCGATAGCAATTAATGACGTCACCTCACCAGTAGTGTAAAAAAGAGAAGTCTTCAAATCATTAACATACGTCAGTGAATTCAATCACAACATCGTAAAGTGAACACACACACACACACACACACCTCGTTAATTTTATTATATATATAACTGTATTACTGTCTTTTTTCGTTTGTTGTAGCTGTCAGACGTATTTCAGTAACCGGTTCCACAACCTGTACACATTATAACTAGTACCGATCGACAATAACTGTGCAAATACACTTTTTCTGTCACGTTTCCACGTCTGTCCCTCCCTATCGTATCAGACGCGATCAACTGAAGAATTGGAATTTCCCGACGATAGTAATTATTGATAACCTTCTGTACATCGAAATAAACACAACGGGTATGCGCGATGCACAACCGTCGGTGCGCGAATCAAATAAACGGATTTTATGTTTAAATGGCGTCCATTTCTCTCAAGACACTCTTGTAATCGGACTCTTCAATTTGCGAACACGCGAGAGCTAAGCGTCGGTTCGATGGCAGTTACTTCACGGCGGATATTTTCTTATCTGAATTGTTCGAGGATTGTCACTGTAAACTCTCGATTTAAGATATCCCCACACTGTCTAAGGTCTGGTGACCGAGGTGCCCAGGGTATGTCTCCGTATTTGCTGATTAATTTATTGGGAAAAATTCCCCTCAGCTTCTCCATTGAAAGTCTAGCTGTGTGTGGAGTGGCCCCGTCTCTAGCTGAAATTGTGTTCCGTTGTTGAACCCGGAAAACACCTACAATTGCGGTACCAAAAACTCGTCGATCATTCGGTAATACACGTCAGCACTAACTGTCTCTCGCTAGCTAAAAAAATAAGGGCCAATCACCCCTCGGACAGAAATTGCACACCACACTGTCGTTTTTCGACAATGCAAACGTTTTTGATGGCGTTCCCTCTCATGTTCTGTTTATTAACGTAGCCATCGATATGAAAATGTGCTTCGTTAGTAAACAATATGTTTCCAAGCGTTCGTGATGTTCCAAAACGTTCCAGAATTGTTCTCGCTAAGGTTTCACGTAAAGAATAGTCACTTTCGTTGAGAAACTGCACGATTTGCAGTTTATTTTTGATTTTTTTTATTTCAGTACAGGCTGCAATCTTCCTTATCGATTTACGCGGATTGCGCATAATTTCACGTCGAACTTGAGCCACATGTTCTGGCGTCGCTGCTGACGTTGATGGTCCCGGAGGAGTTTGGTTAACTGTTGTTCCTTCTTGTCTGAACTTTTGAACCCGACACCGGATAAGTTGCGTGCTCGGCCCGTCATTTACTCGTCGAATATTAAAGTGAGTACAAAAAGGGCGACGCGCACGAACCAATGAATCACCGCACTTTAAATATTGCTCAACCGCGTATGCGCGGTGCGTTTCCGACCAGTGACTCATTGCGACTGGAAAACTCGCAAATTACGCGCGTCGAACAAAACTCCCCCCACTTTCCTCACCTTGATGATTTACGAGCAATTACAATTTTTACGCTGAACATCTTATATGGTATCAGACTTCACTTCAAAATACATGACTTAATGTATTTATTAGAAGCCATACAAATTATCCCACCCACTGACAACGACATCGAAAACTCATTAATATCAAATCCGAACTCATTAAAATGAAATAAAACACATGAAAATCGTGATTTGGAAAAATAATTTGATGCTATTAACGTTTAAATATGATTTCACGCATATAGGCGCCGCGGCTGGCTCGAATACAGTGCAATCGACCACTTTTTGGAGCAGCTGGGGTCGTATATCGGCAATAATGTTGGCTTCCAAGTCATCTATCGTCTCTGGTTTATCGGCGTAGACTAGCCACTTCACATATCCTCACAGAAAATAATCCAAAGGTGTTACATCACACGATCTTGGAGGCCAATTCACAGCTCCATCGAATGTTTCCTTCAATGAATAGATCGTGGCGCGCGCTGAGAGAAACCACAGCTTTCCTCTGCGTTACCGTTTGACACAGTACCAGTTATATATCTTGTATACACCATAATAATAATAAATATTTAATTGATACATAAGAATTTCTCTTGGACCTTCAACAATCAACTACAAGGTGTACAACTGAGACGTACTTCAGTGTAGATGGAATCTCATTAATGCTTTTCTCGCTCAACTTAGAAGACATACAATTTTTTGGATAACCAAAAATGACAAGTCGCGTCGCTTTGACATTGCGACTAAGATAGTGCTTTAGTCTATGGTAAGAGAGATGACAGATGGTATTGGATGACATATGGTATTGGATTGGTGGTGGATATTTAACAGTCCTCGAAAATCGTATTAATTCGTAATGACGACAATGTACACTTCATTTCAAATTGAATATATAATGGAGAAAATATTGAAGTGATCTTAACCCAGAGAGATATTAAAAACATTGATAAATGACACTACAGTCCAGTAAGTCATAGATAAAAATAGATGGGGAGCGCAGTATATCGGTGTCGTTGACCTACTCCTTCCTGCACGAACAACTTATATATATATATTAATTATAACTGGTTTACAATTCCTGATGAAGCAGTCGCCTATTAGTCCAGAATAACAAAGCAGGTTTCATATTGAAGTGCGCCACAACGGTCACGGATTGGACTATTTTATATATATGTACTCTTATTTACAATAAGCTTGAATCAATATGCAGGAAATTTAATGAGAACATACGTTCCGTTTTTAGATAGGCCATCCTGGTGTCCCCAAGCACAGCCTCGTGACGCTGAAATGTCCCGTTTTCAGAAAGAGAGGAACCCACTGTAACATAAGCCCGCGCGGAAGTCCTCCCTTCTCCACAAATTTACTCCTCGTCCCCTTCGTCCAGCCTTCTCACCAATCAGAGACCGCGTCTACTCGGGGTCGGTAAAGTAGATCGCTGTCGGCGCCGCCGCTCAATTTTAAATGTTACTTTGTATCATAGGTTACGTATTCAGATTAGAACATATAGCAATCGACAATATACGGTATGTTATAGCAATTATGTTGTGAAAAAAAGTGTGGATTCTGTGATGATCGATGAGTAAGATGTCAAAGTTCCATTATTTTAAATTCGAAGAGACATATCCGATGTCATCTTCCTATACAAGATAGCCAACTCCAAGGTGTACTGTCCTGATTTATTCAGACGCATTGCCATCTAGGTCAACCAGAACTAATCTCACATTTAACCTTCCACATTGCATCACCGATGCCAAACATAACTCATTTTTCTACCGAGTCCCCTTTTATTTCAATCTACATTCAACTAGATATTATCAATACTTCTAATAAACCTTAATTAACGCTAATTTTGTTTTTATTACACAGATTTTATCCCCCATCCCATTTTCCTTTCCCCCCATCTTCCTGTTCCCCTGGAATGGCCCTGATATTGCATTTTTTTTTACTGTCGTCGCGGCCACCACTGTGGGAAAGTTGGTTGTGTTCAAGTAAAAACCATTCTTATCCAAACTTGTTTATTCTCATGCAAGAAACAATACAGAATACATAAAAGACAATGGAACAACGATGCACGGTTAGTGGAAGGTGAGAGCCGGAATGTGCATCCGCAGTCCGATCGGTTCGGGTACTGGTCGCAGATTGTTTCGCAGACCGCCTCCTCTGGTGTATAAATCGCAGAGTGTGCGCGTACGCCTAGATGTGGCAGTAACTAGTCACTGCTGGTGAAACAGATGAAACAAACACTTATTCAAAATAGATGCACAAGTCATTTAGTCAAGATAGTTGCTCAATTACAGGATAGTGTTCTGGTCGGGAAGCCGGCCACGAGAGAAGTGTTGCTAAAAGGTCGGTTTGCAGGGCGGCTTCCAGCATATATATTATTTGTAACAACTTGTCGGTACTTGCAGAGATTATATGATTGTTTAATGTTTCAAGTTCGCACCCAGGTATGTGCGTTCAAGATCTGTCTGCGGTGTTGCCGGTTGTGGAAACGAAAGACCTCCACAAAAATCATCAAGTCTCCCTTAAGTATTGTTAATTTTCTTAGATTACTAATTCCCGTCGCTCCATCGAGCTGGAGGGTAACCGACACTCTTTCTAGCTCCAGAAATATTTTCTCTACTGTCCATCATCTCTTTGACAGATATATGTTATCTCGGTTCTTCGGCGAACCTTTCCATTTATAAACAACAATTGTGTGTGAATTAGTGTGAGTAATAACCATAAGCAATACGCACACTGTAACAGAGTATTGATGCCACTCAGCGTTTTAAATGGCCAATGGGCGTGGTTGTCGTATGAAATTAGTTGACTTATGTTTAATCCATGTTGTTCAACTTGTATTCTGAAGAAATATTCAATGAAGCGCTTGAAGAAGCTACTCAAGGACTTATTATAAATGGAAAAATTCTGAACAATCCGCATTGCGCAAACGATACAGTATTTAAGATTGAAGATTTATAATTCTTGCTGAACCAAGTATTGAACACGTACGAGACTTTTGGATTAGAACAAAAAGCTCACTAGCAAAGATAACGCATCTGACAATGTAAGTCTGCATATCGCTGGAAATAAATTGGAGAAGTTCAAAGTATTATATAAACGGATCGCAGTATTATTATTAAAATATGAAATCAAAGCTAGCTCGTGATATGTTGTGCAGACATCATCCCAATCTTACATTACGAATGATAATAGTCAGATGCTGTGTGTTCTCGATATTATTTTGATGGAATGGAAGGATAGGCACTTATCAAAGAAATGACAAGGCGACTTCTAGCATTTGAGATGTGGATCTACAGAAGGATGCTCAAAATAAGACGGTTCTGACGAATAAAGAAAAATAAGTATACAAAACAATAAAAAACTGGCTACGATATTTTATCAAAGATTCTACATGTTCTTAGCTCCGAAACTATACAACGCACTCAATACCAACTGGAAATCGTTTAATTCTAATAAGATTACACAAATATGGACCCAATATATGATCCAATCAGGTAGAGATGAATCAGAAGCATGGCTATCCAACATTCTAATATAATCTATACAATACCTTCACTAATAATTCACCAGTCCTACAACACTCCCACTACATATATTTTTATTTTATTTTTACTTTTTTATACATATTTGTAATTCTCTTTTTATTCCTGTCGATAAATAACACCACAACAGCACGAAAAAAAAAACTGGCTACTTTAACACAGATTTCAGTCTAGCAAAGTACCCAGGACAACGCTGTACATATCAGAGATGAAGTCTACTCCATCCCACACAATAAACTTTGAGTATAATTATGTATTCACCTCTATTAAGACACAGGTATCTATGTCAATATATATATAAAAAAATAAATACAATTCTGAAAATTTTAATATCTCAGATATGACATCTTACATCTCATAAATGCAGGGAAATACTGCTGGAGGAAGGAGAATCGGTTTAGCCAATCTACTGTAGAGCTGCACTGGGCCGCAGTAAGTGATGATAGGCAACATCCATTGAACGCACAGGGTATAAAAATAAAGTTTAGTAGGTTTATACTATATTTATAGGAAAAAACTGGAGTATACGGAGACTAAGTTTTCAGAAGGTTAATACTTGAAATGGTTTACAGGATTGTTGAAGATCTTTAAAGATATTCAAACGCTACCTATCGCATATGAATATGTTACTTTATTTCCATCTCTCCAGTTGTACTTTTTAACCAAGTGGTTAGAAGTCACTCGTGGGTGTACGACTCGAGTGGCGATTCTAGCCTAAGAAGTCGGTTAGCTTTGTGATGCGTCTGAAGTAACTTGCAAGTACAATGCATCCTGCGGTGCGGATATCATTCTTTGTAACCGTAGCTCACTCAGGAGATTGAGTATTTAGCTTATTCGTAAGTGAAATAAGAATATCGATCTGGGTCATAAATATTTTATATATAACTACAGCTTTAGTCATTGATTAAAGTTCAATTTCGTATGGCACTCGGTCGCAGTTCTTCTGTCAACTGAAACCAAACCTATTTGCACTACACCAGGTCTGACAACTGTCAAACATGATAATGAAAATATGCTTTTTGACCATTATCAAATTTAATCAAGTGCGTCGAGGTATACTAATTCTAAATACAAATTAAATGTATTAAATAGAAAGATACAATTTCATCAAAAAATATTGTTGTTGCTACCGGGATTCGAATAATTACAACAACCGCCGGGATTCGAAGCTGGATCTCTTTCCAAACCGGGGAAGGTGCATTATCCAACTATGCTAGTGACAAATTTTCGAACCTATATGTTACCTTTTTGATATTAATACATTTAATCGTTCCATTATTTGAAAGAGCCATCTACATTATTTATTTTATATGTATATCTTTCTAATTAATATATTTAATTAATATTTAAAATTCTGAATAATTACAACATCACAATAAGAATATGTTCTATTAATTATAACAACACGTTTTGTCGTGTTAGAGCTAAGTCTGCTTTGCCGAAATTTGTTATATGAAACGGTTCTTCGTTGGCGCGTTGTAGAGAGCCTTTACACAGTGCGATTTGTTGAAGAATCGTTTGTATCCTTGAAGTAAAATATAACGATAAGAAAGAAGATAAAATAATATGACTGGCAAGTGCACATATAAATATATATCATTTCATAATAGCATCTTTTTCCCTTTCCTCAATAGAAAACACTGCGTCATTCTCATTTCGATATATTTTTATTCTTATCGAACGCAGCTACCTACTGCCAAATACACAAACTCACCTACGTGTTCTAAACACTCATCTTTCACCAGTTTTCCAACATTATTATTTCAATTTCCTCCTTCTCGAATACGAATAAGAATTAGTGCCAAGGCTAACGTTCATAATGAGGTCATATTCCTTCTACACATCGTCATTCTACTCACTAGACTTAATTACAATACAAATAAACTATTAAGCATTTATTTTATAATCGCAATTATAATAATTCTGTCGTTGATCAAACCTGAAGAACGATCCAAACTCCGCTAGACGAGCCTACGAATGGAGTCAGCAAAATTGTGAGCGATTGGGATTGGATAGATGTTTCTGTCAAAGCACATCCGGTACTGTCTCGCTAACGATGCAGTAGTAAAGAACATATATTTTATTTTAATTTTCATACACAATTTTATAATTTTTAGTATTTTGCTTACATATATTTGAATCATATTTTAAACGTCATTTTATTTTTTTATTATATTGTGTTCTAGTTATCATCTACGTCAGTCCCTCGTCCCTATGATAGGGACGAGGGGTAGGGTTTCATCCTTTTCGTTTTTTGGACGTGGCCCACTGCAACAAGCTCCTCCAAACTATCTTCCCTTCTCGCAAGTTAGAGCTGCAGGTTGAGAGACTTTGCTTGATCTTCAGTTCTTGCGGAATGGAGACAATTGTGCGTCCCACCGTGCACGGTATGCGTAGCATCACATCTCAAAGACATTGATTCGTCTTTTCTCATGTAAAAATATAGACTGCACTTCTATGCATGTTCTAATATTGGACAAGTGCTCGTGACTGAGCATTGTGGTCTTCTATTCTGCTTCTACAGTGCAAACTGCTTGCATCAAACTCTGCGCTCTTGTTTTGTTTTTAGTGCGACATGTAGCGAGGCTTCTGTCGTATCCCGGACATGATTTCTGAAGAATGGAGATATTAATTTATTTCACAGTCCATTGTATTCGCAGCAAGCGACGCCAACAACACATCTCAAAGTCGTTAAGCACGAGCACTTGCAAGCATATAATATATAACATATATTATATTTCAACATGCAATAAGAACTGCATTATGAGAAATATCAGATGCTACGTCTCGTGAGATGACTGGTAATTGAGGCCCCGGAAGGAGAATATCGCGGCTGTTGAACGTATAGCAATGGTTTGGCTATTTGGTTATTGTGGGGCTATTTCCGGCCACAGTAAATTAAGTGATGATAGCCAACGTAACAAGAAGACACCGCTTTGAGAGGAACAGCAGAGAAACAGCCATGCAGGAGTAACATTTTCTGGAGGCGGCCGATTATCAACAGACATTGTTATCTACTTCAATCTGACTGCGTTTGCTTCAGAATGATGCTTAGACACGGGGTCTTGAAGGCTGTCTCATTTTCGAGCGCTACCTGCTTCAACGCCTTCCAAAAATCTTCGTCACATTTAGCCGCGTCCTTCTTACTCAAATTCAAAACTACCGCGTGTAATATCTTAGCAAAATTCAAATCTTTTTTGTGAACGTTTGCACCGCGGCGCAGATATTCGACAACCAAATCAATACAAGCGTAACTATTTTCATAATTCATCGATTTATACAGCAACAAAACAATCGGAAACACCCAACTGTAAAGTTCCGTACTTAGACACAGATATTCTTTTAAAATGTACTCCCTCTGACGTGCAGACAGTTTATTTATAAAGTTAACATTCAATACGCGATTCGGTCGTTCTTCAAGCATCACGGGCAATATCACAAAAGAACACACGGCAATATGATCCGTATTGCCGAGGCAATCAAACAGGCAACTCTCAATTTCCCTCGAAGGCTCGTGTGACAGGACGCAAGGAAGCAGAAAATAAACAAAAAATTCTTTAGAACGCGCTTCTACTGTTTTTTTACTCATTTTGCAAAATGCTTTGCAAATGTTGCGGACCGTAATGCCAGATGCTTGCGACACTATCGCTTCAAACACTTTGGTAAGCGAAGAAACTGAACTAAACATGTTTTCTAACACATCCACATTTACATTATCGTCCGTTTTGAAGTCTTCTAAAATCTGTTGTGCTATTTCAGAAATATTTTTACCAGCGTCGTGCTGATTTTCTACGGTCGTTTCAGTCACAGATGACTTCAGTTCCTCGTCAAAATCTTCAATAACTTGTCCATCTTCGTTAGCGATATTTAAATCGACAGATACGACGTTTGTATTTTGGCTCAATTCAGAAATATTTTTTGAATTAAACAAATTATTTAAAATTGTCCACTTGTTGTCGTTTTTCGGTTTTGAGTTTACTCTTTCGTTTACGATCATTTTCAATTTGTCTAATGAAGAGGCCGACCGCTGGCCGTACATCCAAAATTCTTCCATAATATTTATAGTTTTTAAACTAACACAGATAACAATTCAAATTTTTCAATGTTTTCGACATTTGACCATAGAATAAAGATACATAGTTTGGCTTACGCGCGATTATCTATGGATTCCGTAAAATGAACATTTCATATAAGTACTTACCTTCTGAATAAATAATTTTGGGGCAGTTTCGAATTTTTATTATTAATGTTTGTGGGATATGTCATTTGTTAAGCTAGTTATTTAAACATAACTTTTTGATCACTGTCTCTATGAGACATGTTAACCTTTACCATACCTTGATATAAAATACCCGAACGCAACCATGCTGTCAACTCGTGTCACCGTAAATAACAGTTAGAAAAAATGTTTTTATTAACTTAAATGGCTTTAATGGCACGAATTTACTCTAAATATTTAGAATTCAATTTTGAAAAAATGATTAATAACATAATTTAGAGCATTCATTAAGTCCTATACAATGTGTCCTTCCTTCTTATCTCTCTTCATTTAATTACTGAGAAAGAGACAGTTATATTTGTATGTTTGTTGTTCTTTTCACTGTGAAAATAGTGCGTGATCTCTGTCTTTCATATCACAAATGGTATTTTTACCAACGTAGTAATTTTACAACAGATTGAATCACAAAAATAATTGTTTTTGTACGATTCCCTTTTCATAATTGATTTTTCACTAGTCATTCCTGAGCGCTAATATTTTATTTAGGATTATCTAATATATTAATTTTATCTTGCATGTATTAACCGAAATATTACAGGTTCAATTATGATGATAGACCTGTGTTACTGCATAGTTTGGGAAGGGTTAAATATTCGTTGTCTGAAGGAGAAATTGAAAGCAGAGAATGGTACGGAATATTAATAGAATTTGCCCTTTTTTAAGTAATGATTTAATAATTTTTTTCTAAATTTGAAGGGACTGAAATGTTCACAAAATTATAATAATTTTTCTCACATTTTTTTTTGATATCTATACCTACCTAGTTGGCATCGTCGGTAACAGCATAATCTAAATGTAAGGCCTGTGTGCACGCTTGAGTCGAGCGTTCTGCGGGGCGGGGCGTGCAACGCGCATAGCAATCTCACGTTTATGAATGCGAGTGTCTTGAGTGGTGGCCGCCTAGAGCGACGGGGAGAATGTGCTTGTTTGCGTTCGGCGTGGCGTGAGCGTGCAAGTTCAAATCAGTTTCTGTTTTAACAGTATTTGTGGTAGGGAATTCCTTTCCATTGCTCTTTGAGAAATGTTTAATTTATGTATGACGCTGATTGTGAGGGTATTGAATACATTTGTATACCTTTAAAGCTCCCAGAATATATAATCAAATTGAAAATAAAATTAGAAATTTAACTGGCATTAGACTTTTAAAAAGGATATTTCAAATTGCTTGTTGCAATCAGGAAGAGCAGATACAGAGAGTCAACTCTTTTATATAATGAAATAATTTGTATAACTACTTTTGTGCGTTTTGGTCTTGTATATTTACATCTACCTTATATCTGCTTACATTATTGGTGTTATTATTAATTTTTTCTCTTCTCTCTTTTTTATTCACTTTTTTATATTTTATATATATACATTTCTTATTATTATTTTTTCTCTCTCCTTAAATATTTTCACATTATATGCTGTGTATGTATTCGATCTTACTGTGTTTTGCCTTCGATGTGTTTTGGTTTTATAAAATATATTATCAATTTGCTCTAAAACAGACTTGCCTAGTTGGGCAATGTATTTAAATGTGTGTAAATATGTCTAAACTTTAGAACCCAACACCGGATAAGTTGCGTGCTCGGCCCATCACTTACTCGTCGAATATTAAAGTGAGTACAAAAAGCGCGACGCGTACGAACCAATGAATCACCGCACTTTAAATATTGCTCAACCGCGAACGCGCGGTGCGCTCCGGACCAGTGATTCATTGCGACTGGCAAATCCGCAAATCACGCTCGTCGAACAACACCTCTCCCACTTACCTCACCCTAATGGTTTACGAACAATTACAATTTAATCTTGAAATATAAATATATGAGAAATTTAATTAAAAATTTGATAAAACGTGCTCAAATCATTATACTACATTTAAACGCAAATTTGAATGGGGTCACATTGTACCCCGCTCCGGCCTTCGAGCCTATTTTCGATCTTCCGGTACCCGAAGGTTAAACCAGTAGTACTTATACATTAAAATTTTCCTCAACTTCAACGCGACACAGTTGGCTGTATCAAAGTTGACTTCGGATCTGCGAGAGGCTTAGAAATAAAAAAAATCCTCTAATTTTCGAGTCTCGTCTGATTGAGGTCGCTATTTGTCACATGTCACAGAACTATGTTCTGGAATAAACTGCAATTTCACAATAATAATATGTTCTCCTTAAAAATATAAGGAGAACACATTATTATTGTGAAATTGAGTTTAAATACATCTTCCAGTTTCGTTCTTCTTCAGGATGTCAATACTAACTAAAAACATATATTATTGTTTCTTTACCAGAATCAACAATTATTTAAAAAATAAATTTAGTACCTAACTCAAATTGTTACTTAATACATATTTAGTCGAATAATTTTAGAATGGGACAAAACAAAGATAATAAATAATACATTTGAGAATGGGACAAAATAAACATAATAAATAAAAAATACGAATTTTAACCACAAAGTTAATATTGCTAATTTTATATATTTTCATATTTCAATATTTTCATTTTGATACAACTGACGCAATCAAATAGTACAGTGACATTTTTTAAAAATATGACTCGAATGGAATGAAAATTTAAACGTTGAAAATATATACCTAGAATGTAGAATGCCCCTATCTCTCTCTCTATATATATATATATATATATATATATATATATATATATATATAGAGAGATAGGGGCATTATATATATATATATATATATATATATATATATATATACACTTCATATCTTGTCTATTATTTTTACAATAATAATGAATAAAAAAATCTTAATGGGTTATATTTAATACACTATCCGGTTGATGTATGCATATGTTATTAATTTTGGAAACTTCTCCATTCGATTTGCCATCGCTGCGATCTTAAGGTCAAGACCTGGAGTCATCTCCGCAAAGCCAGTTTGGTGCGAACTGTTAGCCTGGGCGGTGCGCGACGATTGACAGAAGTAAATTCGTGATGGTTCCAAGTGCTGTTTAAATAATTTTTGGTATTAATGTTTCAAGTGTTTTTTGATTTGTTAGTGATTCTGAAATTGTTCTATTTTGATGAAAAACTAGTTTATTATAGGTTACGGCTGTGTTTGCGAATCGAGGTAATGACTGTTCTATTATTTTAACTAATTCTGTCATACATCGCGATACGGAATTGATGAGGGAAAGTTCCCGAAAGAGTTCCCACCTTGGCCAGTTTATCAGGTCATGTACATGAATTCCCGTATGTGCGGGAGTATCCAAACGAATTGAATAGATTATCTCATTGTTTAGCCAAATTTTCATATTGGCATAGAGCGATTCAAGAGCTGCTTGCCAGCCTTATCGACGTTCCGGAGTACGCAGATGTCCTAGAGCTCTTTAATTGCCCCACATTCTGCTAAGGAAACCGATGAATTCGAAGTAAGTCGTAGCTTCACATTCATTTCTAATTGAGGCACGGAGACTGCAGCACCGCCAATAGCCCTAAGAGCCGTCGGTATAGATATGGAGATAATTAATCATTAAAAATTGATCCATTACTACGGTCACGGAGGCGCACTTTTTAAAGTTTTCTGCATATTCCATTCCAGGGGCGTGATGAAAGACAAATTATGAAAATACCCTATAAGATTACCAAGATTAGCTTAAACTTGTCTATGGCGAGATTCGCGACTTTTGTCTAGTCGTGGGTTATTTGCTAACCATTCGTAACAACTTCACGTGCATTCTGCTTCGCGATTTGCTAGCACTTTGATCTTGAATGAATCTAACTTGTTCTCGCAATCCTTATAATAGTTGTACTAAACTAAATATTTTAATTAATGTATTAATTATAAATATATACATATAAAATCAATTTTATCGAAAAATATTGTTTTTGCGTCACCGGGATTCGAACCTGGATCTCTATTTTCAATCCGGGGGAGTTTATAATTAATACATTAATTTAGTATTTAAAATATCACAGACCTATGTTCTGAATAATTACAACTTCACAATAAGAATGTGTTTTCCTTAATAATATATGTTGTATCAATGTGTCCAAAATTTAATAAAAATGAATTGATAATTCTGGCGTCTGCAGTCGGTTTACTCAAAGGTATTTGAGGTTCTGTAAAAATAATGTAGATGGCTTTCAAATAATGGAACGACAGGTGTATTCATTTGAAAAATGTAACACATAGGTTCGAAAATTTGGCAAGAAAAATACTGGCGTTATAGCACAAAGGTAGTGCACTTCCCCGGATTGGAAATAGAGATCCAGGTTCGAATCCCGGTGACGCAAAAACAATATTTTTCGATAAAATTGATTTTATATGTATATATTTATAATTAATATATTAATTTAGTATTTAAAATATGACAGAGCGTCTGTTCTGAATAATTACAACTTCACAATAAGAATGTGTTTTCCTTAATAAAAATATAGTTGTTGCGCCACTGGGAATCGAATCTGGATCTCTTTCCAAACCGAGGAAGGAGCATTATCCAACTATTATTAAAAATAAGATAGATGGCTCTTTTAAACCGTGGAACGATTAAATGTATTAATATCAAAAGGGTTCGAAAATTTGTTGCTAAAAATATTGTCGCTGTAGCATAGTCGGATAATGCATTTTCCCCGGCTCGGAAAGAGATCCAGGTTCTAATCCCGCTGGCGCAACAACAATATTGTTCGAAAAATTGATTTTATATGTATATCTTTCTAATTAATACATTTAAAATATTATTATATCATCTGTCAAGCGGGCGAATTGGCATTTTTTAGGATATTATTAAATTATATTATTACCTATATTAAAATAAATATCAAAATACAATTATTTCTATTATGAGTTTCGGCTGTGTTAATTTGTAAAGCTGGGTATTTAAATAAATTAAATGCTTTGTCCGAAGGAGAAAATGTAGAAAATATTTAAAGTCAAATCGAAAGTAGAGTACGGTACCGAGTAATAAAAGATCTTGCCTTTTTTAAGGTAGTGTATTTACAATTATATTCTAAATTTAAAATCTAACGCTTTTTTGGATACCTAGTACATCTTGTTAATGTCGTCAGCAACAGCATAACCTTAATTATGTATATTTACATACAAATGTCTGTAGGCGCGACAATTTTTCAGCCTCTGGTGGTGAAATTTGTTCGGATTGTGCACTAATGTATATTAAACGACGATCTATTAAATGATTCACTGACGTATATTGCCACTTTCCAAGTGTCAATGTGACAGATGACATTTGGAACAGCTGCGAAGTGTCCGCCATGTTTAACTGTCGATTCTAGTTATTCAAAGTTAGTCAACGATCAAATAACCCGTTTTCGTAAAAATGTTTCCTTTACCAACTGCGTGTTCTGAAGTAAAATGTTACTACGGCCCTGAGGTGGATGACCCGATACCCGGTAGGGCTGCATCCATAAAAAAAAAAGAACTGGCTTAATAAGCTTCCATATTGATGGATTTAAAAAAAACGAACTACTCGGACGTGAGTCCGCTGTAGAAATTTACACTATAGAAATAAATGTATACAATGTATACAAAAACAATTCTCAAGGTAATAATTGGTCGTCCCTTTAGATATCCATCAGATCTCATATTTAAAGAGTACAATGTCCTAGATATAAGACAAATCTTTATGTTGAGACTCGTTCAATACTTCCATACTAACAACAACTCTCCTCAAGCAATAAATCATGGACACAACACAAGACAAACAACAAACATCTACACACCAGTTCCGAGAGCAACAACCACATTTTATCAAAGATTCTACATGTTCCTAGCCCCAAAACTGTACAACACACTCAGTACCGTTCAGTTCCAATAAGATTACACAAATATGGACCCAATATATGATCCAATCAGGTAGAGATGAATCAGAAGCATGGCTATCCAACATTCTGATATAATTCATACAATACCTTCACTAATAATTCGCTAGTCCTACAACACTCCCACTATATATATTTTTATTTTTTTATACATATTTGTAATTCTCTTTCTATTCCAAATACCACCACAACAGCACGAAAAAAAACAAAAAAACTGGCTACTTTAACACAGACTTTAGTCTAGCAAAGTAGCCAGGACAACGCTGTATATATCAGAGGTGAAGTCTACTCCGTCCCACACATTAAACTATGTATTATGTCTGTTATGTATCCACCTCTGTTAGTACAAAAATATGGATGTCAAAATATATATAAATAAATAAAAAAATAAATCACCTAACCTTCAAAATCCTGATTTCGAAAAAATTACCGAATACACATATTTCTATTATTACGTCTTAGTTTATATATTAGAATAATTAACTAATAAGTAGACTGAATGCAGTGAAAATGAGATCACTTAGACGTATTTGTGGCAAATCTATTTATGACAGAGTAAAGAATGAAGAAATAAGGAAAGAATGTAAAGCTGATGTTAGTATAGTGAGTAAGATTAAGAAAGGATCACTCAGGTGGTTCGGTCATATGGAAAGGATGAATGAGGAGAGAATGGTAAGAAAGATATATGACGCTAGTGTTGATGGAACCAGAAATAGAGGACGTCCGCGGAAGACTTGGCACGACCGGGTAAACCAGATAATGGAGGACGGTTCTGTTAGAAGCCTCAACAATCGGCGAGCTTGTACGAGAAGATGTATGAATGTGGATGAGGCGAGAATTGTGTGTCAGGACAGAAGAGTGTGGCGTTCTATCCTCTCTGCCTACCCCCGCGCGGAAATTCAGTACACAGCTCTGTGATATTTTAAATACTAATTAAAAGTTGTATCAATGAGTCCAAAATATAATAAAAATGAATTGATAATTCTGGTATCTGCTATCAGATTACTCAAAGATATTTGAGATTCCGTAAAAATAAGGTAGATGGCTCTTTCAAATAATGGAACGATTAAATGTATTCATATCAAAAAGGTTCGAAAATTTGTCGCTAAAAATATCGTCGCGGTAGCATAGTTGGATAAATGCACCTTTCCCAGTTTGGAAAGAGATCCAGGTTCGAATCCCGGTGGCTAAACAACAATATTTTTCGATACAATTGATTTTATATGTACATCTATCTAATTAATATATTTAAAATTGTGTATTTCGTCTAGTCTAATCTATATTATATGTTGCGTGTTTGGAATACATTTGTCAGATCGCATTCAGAAGTGTTGAAGTTATTACAAAATTTTATCTAAATAATAGGTCTTTGGGCTGATGCACAGTGGGTAGTCACGAAGGTTTATGCATTTCAGTCAGCTTCGGCAGGATCTATCTCAACTCGTGGTTTGACTTTTTACAAGAAGTGCACAAATACATTTAGAAGTTAATTAAGAAGTTAAATTATTAGGTTTAAATATACTTTACAATGTGAAACTAAAGATGTGAAAGCGTTCAGTGGAACAGTCGCTAGAGAAGAATGTTCTAGACTTTTCGCCGGAATCCACACTCTGCCGACCGTCATGTCAAACTCCGCAACTACAGCATGACTAGGCAGTAGACGTGTGGCCGAGCCTCGGCTTACCGTCGCAAGGTGGCACCGTCAGTCCGCCTTTGGTCGATTGGGCCCGCAACAGAGATAGAAATTTTGCGAGAAATTTCTCAGCATAACCTCAAAAAGTCTGGCTTCCTCGATCACCTGGTTTGAGCACGGCCGCCAAGCGGCCACTTGGCCGATGTCATACATAATTGTAAACTTACTTACTTACGAGTGTTTTGTATAAAATAATAGAACTTTGAAATGAGATAAAAGTCGAGGTAATGTCTATGGTATTGACTTCATTGGAAAGGTAATTTACAGGAAACAAGAAATGTAGACAAAGGTGCTTCACCGATCTCTGCTTCTATCGACTTGCGATTACAAAAGATGTTTAATATAAGCACACTACGGCGACAGAATCGAGAATGGCATTCCCGCCTGCAGAATGCATCTTTTTATTTCAGTTACAACAGTACACATCTTTCCCACCGTGTTAGTAGCGACAGGCGTCGCCGTGACGTGTTTTATCAAAGTTGTTTAACGAAATCACTCCCACGTCTCTTTGGTGGCACGCCAATGGTAATTAATTACCTTTGAATTACTGACACGTTTCTCATCATGTCAAGTAATTCTGTGCGATACGCTAAGTTTACGCCACTGTCGAATAGCTAATTAGAATTCGGAGACTACGAGCATATAGAAACCGGACATGCAAAGATGCAAGGTCATTATTTGCGTCAATATTTGATTATTAATCGGTTGTTTTTGTATCACTGATATTTTGAATCGCACTCACTACCGGTGATTGAATATGTGGGAATATCGTGATTCGTGAATTTTTATTTTAATTATATTTGGTTTTGGACCGTGATTCGGCGCACGTGCATATGAAACGAAAATATTAATGAAGGAATGACGTTACGATTCGTGATAAGCGCCATCTGGTAGACTCTTCTAAAACGATTTACGCATTGCTGAGAATTTGACCCGAAACATTTTCTCTTTGTGATGTCATATAAATTCAAGTTCTGTACAATACGACATTCCTTCTTATTATATGATCCAATCAGGTAGAGATGAATCAGAAGCATGGCTATCCAACATTCTAATATAATTCTTACAATACCTTCACTAATAATTCACTAGTCCTACAACACTCCCACTACATATATTTTTATTATATTTTTACTTTTTTATACATATTTATAATTCTCTTTTTATTACTGTCGATAAATGACACCACAACAGCACAAAAAAAAAACTGTCTACTATTTATAACACAGACTTCAGTGTAGCAAAGTAGCCAAGACAACGCTGTATATATCAGAGGTGAAGTCTACTCCACCCCACACAATAAACGATGAGTCATGTCTTATGTATATTATGTATCCACCTCTGTTAGAACAAAAATATGTATGTCAATATATATATACAAATAAATAAATAAATAAATAAAATTTCAGATATTATGGCGGATATACCGAAGAGACTAAGTTGGACGATCACATTCCTCGTGGCGCTGACGACGCTAGTACACTCTCAGCGCGGTGAGTTGGAATATTTACTATTTTTCGCACTTCGAATCAGTGGTCAGTTTGTCATCGTCCAGGATCCAGATGTTTATGATCGTGAACGTGTTGGAAATGGACTGGAGCATCGTATTGTGACCATTCTTCAACACGATTTTTTTGGTTCATTTCGGCAGTTAAATATGGAACTGAAAAAATCGTGTTTGATTTATTGTGTTGATTAACAATGGAGTTCTTAAAAATGAATACCGTTTGTATTAAAAGAATATTCCTCAGGTTACATTATTTGTTTGAAATTTTTTGGTTTTTTTGGGTCATATTATTTTGAATATGAATGCGGAGTGTGTACTTATAGTGGATAGAAATTTATTAAAAAATCTACGGCATTGCAGACGCATTGTATTGGCACATGTTGTTAGAGTCGGTAGTGGCGTGTTTTGCGGCTGATGAGAGCCAAGTTTTACACACAGGTGCGTTCAGCGACCGTCGGCAGTGTCGCCGATTGTGCAGGCGATAAACGTCCACAAGTTTAATGTTATGTTATAGTATTCGTAAAGTCAGTGATTTCGAACTGTAAATCTGGATCGATAGGATCTAATTGAACGAATCGCGCAAACTCTGGGACGCGCGTCTCACAGAATGGAATACGACGATTGCGATCGTAAATCGGAGGGAAGTAGGGAAACCTTAGTACAGGATGAAGTCGGTGAGGAGATAGGGGTTATAGTCGAAGGATCAGTGATTTTCGGGGAATCGGGATACGGAAGTCACCTCTGCAGTCACCGCCGGGATCACATAAATGGCACGCGGATGAGCCAATCTTCGATCCCGTTTGGCACGGCATACAAACAACAAACAATACGTGATTAAAACACAATATCACAAATTACAAAAGTTGATCAAATATTGGTCAAGATGGCAAGACGAGTGTGAGGAAAGGTATGTGTGGGAATTTGGATGCGGAAATGTGTCAATAACAGTGGATCGCGGCCGATTCGAAAAGATGCACCAAAAGTGTACTTACGAATTCGGTACAGTCAGCAAAGAGTAAGAATGAGGAAAATTGCTTGAATAATGTGTAGAGAAAGGGTCCTAGAATGGATCCTTGAGGTACAACAGAAGTAACGTCGATAACCTGTTTGATAACCATTAATAATAACGTTTATTAGTTATACAGGGTGTCCTGTAAGTAGTGGTACAGACGAAAACCATCGATAGCTGAGAATCAGAATAACCCATTCATAGGTCTAATGAATGTCACACGGTTTTCGAAATATTTGAACTTTTATGAATTTTTGAATAATACCAATGTTACTTTTTTTAATGTCATTTCTGCGGAGATAGGCAGAGAGGATAGAGCGCCACACTATTCTGTCCCGACACATGATTATTGCAGCTTTTAACAGGGACATTCTCCAGTAATTGGTTTACCTGGTCGTGCCAAGTCTTCTGCGGACGTCCTCTACTTCTGCTACCGTAAACACTTGCGTCATATACATTTCTTACCATTCTCTCCTCATTCAACAGTTCCATATGACCAAACCATTTATGTGATCTTTTCTTAATCTTACTCACTATACTAACATCAGCTTTACATTCTTTACTCTGTCATTAGTAAATTTGCCACATATACGCCTGAGTGATCTCATTTCCACTGCATTCGTCTACTTTCGTTCCTCTTCTGCCAGCTCCAGGCTTCACTCCATTATGAACCGCTAGTCTTGCCTCAGTTGACAAATTCCCGTTAGATATAATTCTATTCAAAGCGCCGTTCACTTTATTTCCCGCAGTCACATATTTCATTCTCATTTTTTACCAATTGTGCAAAAACTCACGAAAGTTATTCTTTTACAGGGCACGGTTTCAGCTATCGATGGTTTTCGATTGGACCGCTACTCACAGTACACCCTGTATAAGAAACGAACCAGCGATAGAGATCACCTTTGATACAATTTAATGCAATATTTTTTTGAAAATCTTATTTAAATTCCGCGTATATAGCGTCAAATTGAATTAATTAACTAATTAGAAATCGACATATGTAAAAATAACCACGCAAAACTGGTTTTTAATACGACTTATTGGGAATATCTTAAATGTGGAAATATCTTAAATATTTTTTAAAACGCTCTGAAGTTGTCAGTCAGATGACATTCTGAGAAAGGTACGTTCGTTTGGATGCGTTGAAGTACACAATGTTCTTAGGTACAGTATTACTCCAATTGAATGGTCGCCTTACCACATTGCGCATTCTCAAATAATTAAATTTCTGAGTCAAAATAATTCGAATATTCGAACCCCGAATATATTCGCCTGTTTTTAAGTATTCGTTATTCGAATACTTTAAAAAGTATTCGTAAAGTATTCGCTCATATTTATAGGATAAGATTTTTAATTATTATATTTTTACTTTTTTATACATATTTGTAATTCTCTTTTTATTCCTGTCGATAAATAACACCACAACAGCACGAAAAAAAAAACTGGCTACCTAAACACAGTCTTCAGTCTAGCAAAGTAGCCAGGACAACGCTGTATATATCAGAGGTGAAGTGTACTCCACCCCACACAATAAACTATGTATTATGTATGTTTATTATGTATCCACCTCTGTTAGAACAAAAATATGTATGTCAATATATATATAAATAAATAAATTACGAGAGCGATTCAATTATGATTTTCTATCATGTTCAATGAACTTATTAAAGCTGATCGAAATAAGAATTATTTTTGATCTACCTTATTACTGTAACAATACTGGGACGGCTGCTCACTTTAATTCTCCATTGCACACTATGACTAGTCGTTGTTGAAATGCAAAACAAGTCTTACATTATATTACTTATTATAAAATATAACGTTTTAATAGAGTAAATAAAAAAAAAGTATATTTACAGATGGCGATCGCTGCATCTTCTTGTCTGATGGATCCATCGGAGTGTGTCATCAGGTCCGGGACTGCTTCCAGTTCGTCCGCAAGCAGGTCACCAGTGGCATCAGGCCTACCATCTGCAACGCGCGCGGTATGATAGTCTATTGTGAACACTCGGTGTGACGATGATGGAGTGAGAATGGAGTAAGATACAGTAAAGAAGAGTACAAACGGTGGTGTTCGATCTTTATGACTACGAGCGCAACATAGAATGTTTCATTTCCGGTACACCTATCCACTACCCCCTCCTCCTACACCAGAACACGACCTATTTATGATTTTGTACGAGTCGATTCGAGTTGATAGGGTTTACTCGTTTAGCGTTAGTCCTGCTGTGTGGGACTGATATTGTACTGCTTGTGCGCAATCGGTTTCTCGCTACCGTGCGAACCGATTCAGTGTTGTATATTTCACTATTGTATAAGGTGTTGTTTGACACTTTCGCGCTATCAACGAAAGTGTATTTTCAACTGCACTTCGTGCTGAACAACGTTGTACGTGTCCCGGAGCCGAATCCATTGAAAGAAGATACCGAAAGGGGCATTTCATAAGTTGATCGTGTTTTCTGGTTCCGAGTGGTCCTTCAGCCAGCCCCCGTTCCCGATTTCTGTCATTTTCACGAATTCCTTCCACCCGTACTGCATCCCTTATTTTCTCCACCCCCTTGAGTAAACAGGTAGTACGGAGCAACGTTCGTTCGTACCAAACAGTATCTTAACTATTTTAATTGATTAATGACATCAACTGCGAGTATTGAACCACCAAAGCTATTCAAAATCAAAATGCTCGTGCTAAATATTAAAAAAATAATATTTTTTTAACCTAATTATATGTTTATTTTGTTTGAATTAAGATGGGTGGTTTGGTTCGGCTTCAATTGCAATTTTTTTATTTTTATTCTAGATAAACTAGTGTGCTGTGAACGATCTAATCACCAGTATCAACCTCAATCTTACGGTTTTGAGCCGGCAACACCCATCACGAGGAGGCCACCGACGTCTCCGCCTAGAAGACAACAGTGGAGTGATGACAGCAAGCGCGTCAGCGAAAGAAGTAATTTCTTCCATCAGATTTAAAGCTTCTTATATTTTAAAATTTTCGCATTTTTTTTACAAAAATGTGAGTTTTTATTCATTCATTTATATCAGAAGTTATACACTAGATTAAATTTTTTTTTAAACTATTGTTTAGATGTAACCTCTATACTAATTTAAAATTAATAAACTGAATGTTATTTGCGATAATTAAGACAATATAATCATTATAAGGAAGACCGCGATCATTAGATGCATTTTTCGCGTGCTACAAAATTGTGTTAAAAATATTTAATTATTCAGTTTGCAGGCTTCAGCTACGATTTAAAAATACTAAATAATATTTATATCTATCCTAATAATATGTATTTTTTATTTTCTTTATTAACTTCAGATCGCCAATGCAATGACGTCTAATCCGCGCTGTCATAATTTTCGTTAATAATAATAATGTGTTTATTACAGTGAGATCAGGTTTTTTTTTTAACCTGATTCGCCATACAGATAATGCATATTATGTTAATGTTAATAGGTTATGAAATAAATATAATGCTATGAAAAAGAAAACCAAGGAAAATATTAATAAATAAATAAAATAAAAAGTAAAAAGTTCATACATATATACACACAAAATATAAACATTACATATATAACTACTTCAGTCACTGTATATGTAGCTATTCTGTAGGCGCTGCCATTCTCTGGTCAGGGAACCAGCTTTCCACGAGAGCGGCGCTTGCACCAGAGAGTCGGTGCTGAGTGCTGAGCTAATTCTGAGCTATTAAGCTATTATTCTAATTAAGCTGAGGTAATTCAATATACTGTCGTAGCAGTTTTATTCTCAGGTTTGGACCATTAAAAGTTCTCGGGCGTAGTTTCTCCCCATTTCGTGGAGCCAGAACTGCACTCTTCGTGAAACATATGCAAGACTATGGTGTTGCAATCTTTCACTTTTGCATTTAGACCGTTGTATATTTTTGGTGATAGAAATAAATGGAATCTTTGTGCAAAAGTTTTGTTTAGTTTTGGCACATGATAGTGATAGTTAGGATAGTTAAGCGAGGGTGCGTAATTTGCTGGTAATAACATTATTAATTATTTATCTGATACATAAAATAATTAAATTATTAGCGTCATCTTGAAAGCATATCAAATTCGTGTAAAATTTCTTGAATTTCAAACTGGAAAAATTAAAGGTCGCCCTTAAGTCATTCCGTCTTCACGAACACACACTTTGCTGATAGGCACGAAGCAATATCCGCACCACGCACAATAGCAACGGTGGTCGTAACTTTGAACACTTTTGGGAGTTCATTCAGGTGTGGGCGTCACGTTGGGAGCTTCTTAGAAAGTAAACCCGTATGGTGTTCCACCCCCGTGTGGTGTTCCTTTACCAGGTCGGTCGTCTTTTATTAGTGTAATGTCTTGATCTCTCGAGGGGGAGAGATGATTTCATACTATCACTGTTTGACGGTGCTAAATTTCTTGTTCCGTTCCGTTGTATTCCGTTATCTGTCCAAAAAATGGAATGTATTTATTTTAAAACTTCTATTGTATATCATTTCTGTTATATATACTAAATGAATTAAATAAAGGTAGAATCTGCATTGAAAGTACAGTTAATGGTTTTTTGGTGGTAGCCATGTCGTGTCGCATTGCAAATATGTAAATAAATAAATAAACAAACTATATACTAGTAAGTATGGTTGATTTGATAAGTGAACAATTTTATGTATATGTGCTCGGATTTATTCCAGTGTGCGATGAGTACAGCAAATCCGTGACGCAGGTGATCGAAACCCTACCTCTGTTAGTTGACGTCGTACCCTTAAGTCACACCGTGGCCAAATGCACCTACAACCAGTCACCCCTGATAGTCGGAGGGGAGGAGGCGAGCCTGGGCGAGTTTCCTCACATGGTAAGTGAAGGGACCCGGGACCGACGCGATAAGTTCAAGGCTCCTGTCGCGGTCCTACTCATTCATTTTTAATGCTATTTCGCATATTGACAAGTTTTGCCCTCATTGTCCCTGGATGAACCACATTATTAGTAAATAGATAAATAATACAATTAACGAGGACGGGCAGCAGAGGAAAAGTTAGGAGGCACTCCCTTCCGGGAAACGAGACGGCACAAACGAAAAAAACACAAAAGAGACTCACCCTCCACGCGCAACACTGCCGGCAGATTTAACCCGCAAGAATAATACAGACAGAAGGTAGAAACAAAAGTACTTATCATCCAGAAGTTTTAAGAGTTTTTTTTGTACGAGACAGTAATTTAAATTCACTTCTTCACTGTCTATAACATATTGTGTAAGTGTTAAAAGTGACATATTTTTTATTTACTGTCATTTATATCCAGGCTGCTGTCGGCTTCCCTTTAGACGGAGGATCCTACAAATGGAATTGTGGGGGGACCCTCATCAGCGACAGATATGTGGTGACGGCGGCTCACTGCGCCTACGATCGCACATATGAGTAAGTACTATTCAAAACAATAAGTTTCTACTAATAAAAATATTCATTTCAATATGTTGAATTATTTTATAACAGAAATATGTGAATTAAATATATTAATTAGAAAGATATACATATAAAATCAATTCTATCGAAAAATATTGTTGTTGCGCTGCCGGGACTCGAACCTGGATTTCTTTCCTAACCGAGGAAGGTGCATTATTTAAATATGCTACAGCAACAATATTTTTAGCGATTTATTTGAAATAGCCATCTACCTTATTTTTACAGAATCTCAAATACCTTTAAATAAAATAAGGTAGATGGCTCTTTTAAACAATGGAACGATTTAATGTATTAATATAAAAAAGGTTCGAAAATTTGTCGCTAAAAATATTGTCGCTGTAGCATAGTTGGATAAATAAATCCAGATTCGAACTCCGGTGGCGCAACAACAATATTTTTCGATAAAATTGATTTTATATGTATATCTTTATAATTAATATATTTAATATAATAATATTTACATTTTATGAGTTTGAGGTCAGCCCCTTGTGTTTCACGCAGACTTTGGTGATGAATGTTATTGCTTACTTACTTAGGGGGGTAGGCAGGGAGGATAGGGCGCCACACTTCTCTGTCACCCACATTCATACATCTTCTTAGGGAGAAATTTTTGATGTTATCGTTTTGATATTAATACAATTAATCGTTTCATTATTTGAAAGAGCCATCTACCTACGTTCTGAATAATTACAACTTCACAATAATATAATGAATAATAATAAGAATGTGTTCCTCTTAATATAAATAATTTCATTATTAATTAGAAAGATATACATATAAAATCAATTTCTTTTTTGGGCTTTTCTTTTGCTTTCAGTTTAGAACCTTCCGTAGTTCGTCTCGGTGCTCATGACCTCAAGATGACCGAGAACGAATCGGCTGAAAATTATGATATCAGCGATGTCACCGTGTATCCTGAATACAAGAAGCCTTACCACGACATAGCGCTTCTGAAACTACGAAAATCAGTCCGGTAAGGTATACTGATTTATTTCCGATGATTGACGCGAGATTGTGTCGGAAAGTGATGAGAAAAAATGCTTCTCTTGACTAACTGGTGTGATTGTGATTGATATTCGATAATAGCAGTGATTGAAAACTGTGACTGTGATCACAGTTTCATTAATTACTAATACCCACGCACGGCACGATATCACAATACACGAAATATTTTTTTTTTAAATTTTGAGAGTGTTTACTTATATTATTTAAACTACATTTGCGTGAGCAACATTATATATCTAATTTAATATCATCAGAAAGAGAATCGGCAGGCAATGGGTAATATGCGTGCGTGTATTTGTTTTGATTTATTTTCATCTGGCGGCCCCTAGACAATGCCAGTAATATAATTATTGTAGGGGCGTTGCGCCTACCTGTAAGTTTTATGACACTACTTGCTCGGGTTCCGACGAGAAGATCACATGTTCAGTGGATGTTTGTATTTTGGCTGTGTACGGCGTTTGTTGATGCTTGAGAATATGTACATTATTCGTAATATACTTAAATTTATAGCAGAAACATTACAGCACATTATGCTATTTTATTAAATCATATTTAATCTACAAAAAATCTCCCACAAAGCGGTTGAAAAACCGAAAGATTGGGGTGGGTCTCAAATGACCCACCACCGCTGGACGTGTTTTGTTTTGACTCACCGGGCTGTAAGTAACTACGTAATCCTTTTCGACGAACGTCGCGAGCGACACCTGTATTCAGGACGCAGGCTGCAGCAAAGAGCTACCGCATATATTGTATATCCTTCATGTTATCGTCTAATTAATTTTGCCATATTCTGTGCAGGTTTACAGACTCTGTGCGGCCGGCGTGCTTGTGGCAACACAATGAAATCAAAGATGTCAATGCTATCGCCACCGGATGGGGAGATACTGCTTATAGTGAGTATTAAAAAAAAATCTGCCATTAATAATATCTACTTCCCACTGACACATTTCGTTAAATGCTGTCCCAATAAGAGCTACGTCTGCTGACATAAGGTCACTATTCACACTAAAGACAAGTAGTAAGGAAAAAGGATGGGTGGGAATTTGAACGTGGAAAGGTGTCAATAATATAAATCGCGACCGATTCTCAGGAAGCGCCAAAAATGCGTTCGTTGAATACGGAACAGCTTTTAAAATGTGAAAAAATGGTTAATGCCATCAATTTACTTTAAGTATTTAGCATTAAATATATAAAAAAATATGTAGTATTATAATTCGAAGTATTCGTAAAGTTCTGTATTGGAGATTGAACTGTATAATACAACCTTCTTTTTGTGAGTGAGAAAGAGACACCATTATGTTTGCTATTATGTGTGATTTCTTACTGTCTTGCCACAAAAGGTAATTTGATCTACGTATTAATATTACAACGGAATGAATTAAAAATAATTATTTTTGTAGGATTGATTGATTTTTTACTAGTCATTTCTAAGCGTGAATATTTTCCTTCAAATTAATTAAAACATGAAGTGTATGTTGCGTGTATTTACCGAAATATTAAAACGGTAGACCTGTGGTACTGCATGGTATGGGAAAGGTTAAAGAAAACATTATTAACACATCCTCTGCGGTGGAGGTCAGATCTGACCCGGGTGTTTGTAAAAATATAAATTATGCTACAAATATTCATTTAATGCTGTTTTCAAAGACAAATACAAGTTAGACAGAGTATACCAGGTATGCGTCCATGTATTTGTTTTGACTTATTTTCGTCTGGCGGCCCTTAGACAATGCCAGTAATATAATTATTTGAGGGGCGTAGTGCTTTGTAAGTTTTATGACATTACCTGCTCGGGTTCCGACTAGAAGATTCAGTGGATGTTTGTATTTTGGTTGTGTAGGACGTCTGTTGATGCGTGAGAATATTTACATTATTCGGAATATTTTTTAATTTAACTTTAATTTTATGCAGAAACATTACGGCACATCATGCCATTTCATTAAATCATATTAAAAATGAAATATCTTTAAAAAATCTCCCACAAAACTGTTGAAAAATTGAAAACTTGAGGTGGGTCTAAAATGACTCATCATCGCTGGACGTGTTCTTTATTCTTTATTCGGTCTATTCGTCTTGTAGGAGACCGTCTGCTTCCTCGCTTTTCTTCGACTCTCATCGCTTCTACAGAGGAGAGCGACATTCGTGCTCCTCGCGGTCCGTCTGCCTTTAATTAATTTATCATTTTTAGGGGGAAAATCATCATCGGTTCTGTTGAAGGTCGTACTGAACATACTGGACAACCAGGCCTGTCAAAGAATTGTACAAGCAAAGGGGAAAAGATTCAAACATCTTTTCGACGAGCAGCTCTGCACCGGCGGCACCACGGACAAGAGAGACACCTGTCAGGTGAGGAACGCCGGAGAGTAATCAATCATTTTGAAATATCAGATAAGATAATATTTGAAAACAAGATGTTGACGCAAATTGAGAATCCACTCTTTGGGTATTTGTCCTTCCAATAAACCTTAATATGTACCTGTCCCGTTCGGGGGAGATATTGTATATACAAAATCTTGTTCCTTTTGTCTGCCGTCCGACAGCAGCGCCATACATAACGCTCGGACCAAGAAGAATCCCACGGTCTTCACAACAAACGTGGTAGTCAACCGGAGGTGAAAACGACGTTCAACCTACGACTTTAGAGCAAGATAGGTCAGAGATCCATCTAGCATTATTTTCCTTCATAAATCCAATTCGAGTTACGTTCTAATTAATATTATAATTGATACGGTCCACGGGATGTTATCCCACCACAAGACAAACAAACAATAGAGTTCAATCCTATTATGGACAATCTCTTTAGATCCCTGTAGCTGTCTTTCACAGGAATTTTAAATCAGACTATCATAAAAATGTTCTAAAGTTTTCACGGCCGTTCAAAATGTACAGATTTCTGGGATAATCTGCCGTGTACATTTGATCTTTCTGATCGATGTTTCGGATCCCATTGCAAGAGTTGACGAGCATAGACGGGCATGAAAATTCGGCCATTGAGGGAAATTTTCATTGGTTGAACATGGGCCATGTGTGGTGGGGATTTGGGAAACGTGGTACTGGGAGAGGTTGGTGAGGGGTTTAGAAGAAGTACCAGTGATTTCAGGGAACTAGGATTCGGACTCACGGACGTCGAAATCACACAATAATGGCACGCCGATGAGCCGATCTCCGCTCCCGACAGAAGACGGCGATGTTAATGCGCATCCACGCACACACAAACAATAGAAACTATGCTGGCGCACTGGCGTTGAAAGGGTCCACATCACGAATGTTATCGCGATGTTGTGATAGATCACAATATCGCTCAAGTTGATGTCTGCTGGCGTCAAGGTCACATTTCATACTGGTGAGCAAGCATGGGTAATAAATTTGGATGCAGGAGCGCTAAAGTGTGTTTTGCAAATACGCGACACCCGGAGGATGACGGCCTTAAATTAAAAACCTCATTGTATCTGATGGTAGATGGAACTTACTGTTTACACAACACCTGTTTTCGACACGGTATTGCAAGCCAGTACTTAAAAACGACACGCCCTGCTTTCGACACGGTACTGCAAGCCAGCATTTAATCACAGTCGCACATCTCATTAGCCCTGATGGGATGGCAGAAAGTTCAGATATATACGACAGATTAGCCCAGAAAACTGTGTATAGAATAGACTGCATGTTAAGGTGAGATAGGTGCATCAATTTGGATGGAAATACAAGATGGTGATAATGTATAAATTCAAAAATACCACCGAATAAGAAGAGACTGGCGTGTGGAACTACGATTAGAGAAATTGTGTGATCTTTGGAGTAAGTCGCCCGTAATATTGGGTTCCCGTTCGGTGTTTAATGGAGGTAAATTGCGAGGATATGTACTTGGTTATACGTGTAATAGTATACAAGGTGTCCCGAAAGTCAACGTCATCCCTTGGAGGGCTGAAAAGAATATCAAAATATGACATTAGTAAAAAATTCTTAGTTTTCGAGATTTTGGCTCTCTTAATTAACACATTTGATCAGTTTTTCTAGTGTTATATCTGTAAAATTCCTTGTTATTCTGTATTGTTATCAGCTGATGCTTCGTGTTGTCTCTTGCAGGGCGACTCCGGTGGACCTCTCATCGTGAAGAAGTCTGATAACACGTGCATCGCTTACATCATCGGTGTGACTTCATTCGGGAGGACCTGCGCTGACGGCTTTCCAGGAATCTACACCAGGATATCGTCCTACATCCCGTGGATTGAGTCCATCGTCTGGCCCAATTGAGGAGCTGCTTGTGATGCAGAGTTATTCTGGAAAAGTGTTTATGATGACATATCAGTTTTAATACTCTACAATAATCTCTTTGATCTCTGAGTCATCCGCCCTTCCTGCGACTTAGTCTTCTTTTGATCTGACATTTGTAGGTCCTGGTTAAATATTAATTAAATGTTTTAATTATATTTTTATTTATTATCTTTGTTTTATTAACCACTGAATTGAGTTTAAATCCATCTACCGGTTTCCTTCTTCTTCAGGATGTCAATACTAACTAAAAACATATATTAATGTTTCTTTACCAGAATCTATTTTTAATTTAACTTAGTATAAATTAACTGGAATAATTTTTAGAATTGGACTCGTAGTTAAATTTAGTTGGTTATTTATAATATTTAGATTAGTTTTCCACGCTTTATTTATCTCCAACGATTCCAAATTATTTCATTTGTGTCCAAAATTGACAATCCCAATTTTTTATCAAAACCATGACCATTTTCTATCAAATGATTAGCGAATTCTGAAAACCCACTATTGTTCAAACATCTGAAATGCTCCCTTACTCTTATATTAAAATTTCTACCCGTTTTACCAATATAAAATGCAGCACTAAGTGTATAGACACCAGAATTGTTAAATTTATCATCTCTGTCTTTAGAATTGATGAGTAAATTTCCTATACTATTATTTGTATACAGGTCTAATGTTTCGCGGTAGGTGTTCAGATATTTGATTCGAAAAGTTATTTATGTATAAAATCATTATGTTTTATCAGTGATTTATATAAAAAATGATTATTATATTCTTTTGATTTATTTTTTAAAATAGTGTCTATCAAACCTGTATTATACCCGTTATTAACTGCTATTTTAAAATTTTTATTAATTTCATTAATACATTAAATAATAAAATACAATTTGCTCGTACACAGGATGGTCTGAACAAGGCGAAAAAATGATTTGACACGAACCTCCTATCACTTAACACAAAAAAAATTAAATATGTATGTTTCTGTATCAACGAAAGAACAACACCACATCAAAGTCCTACACTCATCGTACATGACTGCAAAGCAAACACGAGCTCGGCTTCCACATGTCAATGTGAAAAATTGACGCGAGTCAAAACTATTCGACATTTGGGAGTACTGATCGATGATCATCTTAACTGGAAAGAACACATATCGAACCTAGCTAAACGCTTAAGAAAACTAATTAATTTTTTTATAGGAATACTATGTATAGTTGATTACAAACTCTTGAGATCGGTGTACTTTGCACTGTGCTAATCCATAATTAACTATGCTATTTTAGTTTGGGGAGGAGCAGCAAAAACAATATTGGTAACGGCTAAAAAAGCACAAAAAAACAATTCTCAAGGTAATAATTGGTCGTCCTTTTGTATATCCATCAGATCTTACATTTAAAAAGTGCAATGCCCTAGATATAATACAAATATTTATGTTTCTACATGTTTACAACAACTCACCCCGAGCAATAAATCATGGACATAACAACACAAGACAAATCTACACACCAGTTCCGAGAGCAACAACCACATTTTATCAAATATTCTACATGTTCTTAGCTCTTTTACTTACCTTTTTTTGGGCCACCCTGTAGATCATCTGATACTCTGTCACCTGTCACCTGTCACCTGTCACCTGTCACCTGTCACCTGTCACCTGTCACCTGTCACCTGTCACCTGTCGCCTGTCACCTGTCACCTGTCACCTGTCACCTGTCACCTGTCACCTGTCACCTGTCACCTGTCACCTGTCACCTGTCACCTGTCACCTGTCACCTGTCACCTGTCGCCTGTCGCCTGGCGCCTGTCGCCTGTCACCTGTCACCTGTCACCTGTCACCTGTCACCTGTCACCTGTCACTTTAACTGGCATTACCGACTATGCTACAGGGCCAGTATTTTTGAGACCTGTGATCTGAATAATTACAAGTTCACAATAATAATGTGTTCTCCTTAATAATAGGAAGAAAATTTGGTGTTATTTTTTATTCAGGGGGATGTTTTAAGTTTTCCACCCTAACTGATTTATTTCTGCGCACTGTTGATTGTTTAAGTCTTATATATGAGTAATAACTAAATATTTACAATGTTAATCAATTATTTTGACGCTGAATTGTGTTCGTTTTGGTGTCGGTGTCACGCCTCCGTCATGGTGCGCAGCTCTGAGACGTGGCACGGTCGCGAAAAAATTCTGCAACTTATAAATTATTATCTACTTTATTTTTTTTAATGTTCTGCATACATTTCACTAGAAATTATCTAAAAATAATAGATTTAATATAAAAATATAAAAATTACTAATTAAATGTATTAATTAGAAAGATATGCATATAAAATCAACATTGTTTGATTCTAATCTGGATCTCTTTCCAAAAACGGGGAAGGTGCATTATCCAACTACGCTACAGCGACAGCACTTGTGACGACAAATTTTCGAATCTATACAAGTTACACTTTTTCAAATTAATACTTCTATCGTTCCATTATTTGAAAGAGCCATCTACCTTATTTTTACGGAATCTCAAATACCTTTGAGTAATCTGATAGCAGACGTCAGAATTAACAATTCATTTTTATTAAATTTTGGATTTTAAAATCGCAAAATTCGTCATGATTTGGAGATAAAGTGTTCTTATGTGATTATGTGATCGTGTTAGATCACCGATTGTTACCGCTGTGATTTTGGTGTGTTGTGAACGTTTTTTTATACATTGGGTGAATTTTCCGGAAGAACATAGAGACGGCGTCATCGACCAGGCGGGTCGTGAATACATCCTTGTACGCTATCGAAGGAATTATTCGTCCCTCATTATTCCCTCATTTTGGCCTTCCTATTTGCCTTCGAGTCACCGTATCATTTTTTGGCATTCTTGAGCAATCTAAATGACGTGCAAGATGAAGTATTACAAAAATGCCAACCTGAACCTCATATATTATAACTGTCCTTAATGTGCACTTGAGTCAAATCTCATCTGTGGACACGGACCCTTGATTCCATTTTCAATTAGATCATACACCACGCTATAAGATAATTTATACTAAAAACAATATTATAAGTATAACACTTACCAATCCCTACCCCTGTTTTTCTCTGGACTGGCGGAGCGCCACTTAACTTGATAGAATGTATCCAGCCGACATCAGAAATCAGCAGAGGATCAGTCAGCAAAATTGTGATCCTCAATCGGCTTGAACTGGTGGCGACTTCTTTTAAGGTCCAGACTAGCGTCTGTTCGTTTTAAGGTTCGTGGGGCGTGCGCCGAGCGGCGCTCCGCCGAAATTATAGTATTGGCGACGGAGATCGAATTGGAGAACTATTTTCGCGGCAGAACAAGAGATAATTGGGCCTTGTTCTGCCCGTGTAAGGAGGGACTCTTCGCGGGAACGAGCGGGAGGCTGCGAGCGTGCAATGGAGGCGGGACGCAACGTCAAGATAGAGCCTTTTGGAAGTCTTCAGAAGTCGAGAGATCTTTTGGTCCGGTCTAGTAGCGATCCGGGATCCCGGCTGCCTCATCACACCATAGCAGCCAAGTGTGATTCGAGTAACATTTCAACCTCTAACCTAACTATAAAGATAGTGTCAGTTTCGCAACCGATAGCGTCCACACTCAGTGGATAGATCTAAGCCGTGTAAAGAAGATGAAAGACTGCTCGTGCTCGCAATGTTCTGAGTGTTATAAAGTGTTTTGCATTGTTCAGACCTTCTCCATCCATCTGAGACAGGCATTCCGACACCAATCTTTATCAACCCACAAACTGAGTCTAGCTGGTGGCGTGGTGCCGTTGCCATTGCCAGATATTCTTGCAATGAGTGGTTGAAAATGTTCAAGACAACAGATCAGCTAGCCGACTGTAAGATACCAGCTGACATTCATCGATAAGTGTGCCCTGATTTGGCGCTAATTTCTTCATCTGAAGAGGTTTCTTGGTGGCAAGAGTTTCGATGAAGACGATGAACCCGAAAACGAAGTACAGACATGATTTTCGTCGTTCTATGACGAAGGTATACAAAAAAGTGTCTTAATAATGGTGGCGACCATGTTGAGAAGAAGTTTAAGGTGTGTAGCGTCCGAAGAAAGTGACGTGTTGTAAAAATGATGTGTTAAAACGCACCTCTTAGATTATTCATATATCTCAAATGCTCCATAACTCTACATAGTTAACGACGTACCGAAGAAGAAAATGATGTATTTCTAAACCGGTAGATGTATTTAATTAAATAAGTGGTTAATAAAACAATTAACGGAATTTAACCACAAAGTTGATTTTGCTAATTTATTCATAACATTTCTGTCACAACATCAGGCAGCCGTTACAAAAAATGTTTACCTGCCGGTTGGAAAAATTCTCGGATTCATCGGTGGACAGTGACCCGTTAAAATACGCAAATATCAACCATCGCTGGCTGTGACCAGACTCGGGAAAAGACGCAGTACTATATAATGTCAAAAAAAAAATTGTGACACGTGAATGCGACATGTACTTGTAAGTTAAATAATTATTACACAACTGCGCCCTTGAAAGGGAATATTCACCAAACGGCGGCATCAGTTTTTGTATATAATTATTATATAAATAACGATATAAAATAGTTTCTAGGTCACCGCAGAAAAGGACAACCATTTGCAATATACGCATATCGCGTGTTCAAAAAAATTTCTGTATCAGCAGACGGATACTGCTCAAGCGACTGGCATCACTTCTCCGCAGGCCGTCTTAACGCCATATTAAAGCATACGCATATTAAAGTATACGCACAACGCATATTAAAGTATACGCATATACGCGTGTTCAAAAAAACTTCTGTATCAGCAGACGGATACTTCTCAAGCAACTGGCATCACTTCTCCGCAGGCCGTCCTAATGCCAGCATCTCCAGCGAGTCACTCCAGAGCATTTAATTGTGTTAATTCATCACCATAATAAACGAAATCTTGTAGATGCTCTTTTATTTATATACCCTGCTCTAGTTATAACGGAAAGTGATGAGAAAAAATGCTACTCTCGAGTCACCGGTGATTGGTAATATCAGTGACTGAGAACTGTGACTGTGATCGCAGCTTCATTATTAATGCGCAATACACGAAAACATAATTTTGAGATGATTAAAACTTCATTTACGTAAAAAACGTTTTCTAGCATAAATAATTAATATAAATCTAATTTAATATCAATAATAACAAAAAAAAAATTCTCAGCAAATATGCGTAAAACGTTTTAGCAGAATCTGCTAGATGGCGCTGATTGAATTACGGAAAATACGGTAGATGGCGCTGATTCAAGTGGCAATCGATTTAAACGGCGGCGTCAGAAAAAAAATTCAATCGCGAATCAGGATATTCCCAGATATTCAATCACTGATAGCAAGTGTGACTCAAACATGTCAGTGATTGACTCGCGGTTCGTGATTTTTAGCTAACAATCGACACGCGCGAGATAAGAAGATGTTAGGAGCTTCTGTCTCATAACATCATAACCTTCTGAGACAATCTCTGCTTTAGAACGGTAAATTATCACATATTTCATTGTGAAGAATGTATACGAAGTATGTAGATAGCATATTCATTAATATTGTGGGCCAAGCCGGACCCTCGCAGTAGCCCTATACTCAGTGGCGTGCATTAGGTATAGATTTAGGTTATGCTGTTATTAGTAGTATTATGCAATCATATATAATATATGTACTACGATGTGTGTTGTACCAACGTCTTTAAACAAAATGAATCGGTCGTTTATACGACCCTACCATGTATTTATTTGTAATTTCAGAGTACTATTAATAGTGTTTATAAAGTTTTAAGTTTTAACGTAAAATAATACCTTCATACCCAAATAAAAATGTATGGACATTTTTATGACCGAACGTGATTCTTTTATTGTTTGAAAATCCTCCACTTTATAATATTTTTTATTAAATGTAACGTAGGAAATAGTTCTGCCGTTTACTTTTTGTTTTTCACAAATCAAAAACAAATTCGTGCACCAAAAACACATCGAACGCAAAGAAATTTATTATCTTACTGTTAAAGATAGTAAAATTCGCGAATTAGTAAAAGAGGAAGTGGACATTTCAATGATGTGCACACAGTTGTAAGCCTTTCTATTATCATTCTGTTAATGAAACGGATCAATGGGATTTTCAGTTCAGTAAATAGACAATTATATGACTTGAGTAATTCACTAGCTTAAAGATAGAATAGAGCAATATGAATAGTTACAGCGGTGAGTTGTCGTGGTAGTTTCTACTGGTTCACAGATGGCTCTAATTGGAAAATAATGTTTCCGCTTATGTTAATCCAATTATTTAATTTATATTTTTAGTATTGTACAGCTTTATTGCTTGTATGCACTGCACGCTCCTGCATATACTGATGTAACTGGCGATGATGAAGTCAAAAGAAATGAAAACTGACACTGCGGCGACAGAATCGAGAAGAATGCGTCCCCGCCCGCAGGATACCTCCTTTTATTTCGCTCACAAACAATAATCGAATTACATTATTCACAACATTTCAGCTAGCGAGTTTTGCCTAAATCTATCTCGCAATATACGAACGTTATATTTATAACTATTGAACATAACGCGGTATCGTGACATATTTTTCTACAAATGCATATTCAACGTTAAAAATAGAAAATTTTCGCGCGTTTGACTGTTTCCAAATGTTATTGACCGCTGACGTGCAATAACATTTTTCCTAGATCTATGTAAAAAGGTTATCAGAGACATTATCGTTATTTCGTACGTTGTGTTCTCCGAGGAGTGATTGCGAGCAGACGTTCGATCTGGAAGATCTGGACATTGAATGTGAGTCTTTGTAATACTTGCTATTATATTAAAGTTATATATTACAAATAATATAATATTTAGAATAATATATTGATATTTATATACCGTCTTGAAAAAGGTTGGATCCGACTGAAACTAGTTTGTTTTTATCATATTTTAAGTTTAACATTTTGATGAGCAGTTCTGTCAACAAACTGATGAATTTTTTTTTATCATATTTATATTTTATATGAATTACTTTCGTCATCGTCTCACGCGGGTCTCGTCCGCGAATCTATCGCATCTGATGACACAATTATCGCATCCAAGGCAAACCGCTATCTAGACAGACGGTATTACAGAAATCTTGACGTGTTAGTCTGTGTTATTTTCTTGCTGTGATCGGTTTGTGCGTATTAAAAGGAAGCACATTATATACGGTGAAATTTTTAAATAAATATTGTAAATACGTAGTGCAAAGGTAAGAAGATCACTGTCGGGTGGGCTGTATTATTAAATACTAAATTAATGTATTAATTATAAATATATACATATAAAATCAATTTTGTCAAAGAGTATTGTTTCAGCGTCACCGGGATTCTAACCTGGATCTTCGTTTCCATTCCGGGGAAGTGCACTATCTTTGTGCTATAACGCCAGTATTTTTCTTGACAAATTTTCGAACCTATATGTTACATTTTTTCAAATGAATACACCTGTCGTTCCATTATTTGAAAGCCATCTACGTTATTTTTACAGAATCTCAAATACCTTTGAGTAAACCGACTTGCAGACGCCAGAATTATCAATTCATTTTTATTAAATTTTGGACACGTTGATACAAAATTGATTTTATATGTATATATATATAAAATTAATACATTAATTTAGTATTTAAAATATCACAGACCGTCTGTTCTGAATAATTCCAACTTCACAATAAAAATGTGTTTTCCTTAATAGGTTGTATTTTTAGTTATAAGACTCGAAAACATGTCAAAATGATCTTTAGATATTTCTGATATTTAAGTTTGAATATTAATTTTTCTAATTATAGTCAGTGAGGTGATATTTCTACAATTTAAAATAACAAATTAATGTGACAGTTTAAAAAAATAGACGCAACCTTGAGTCCATGAAGACCAAGAAGCATTTTAAGAAGTTAATAAATCTGATATGATTCGAAAATTATACCTATTTGTATTCAAATCAGTGAAATATTTTTGTTTTTTTGTTATATCTCAAATAACTAGGAAATTTGACACGTTTTTAAAGAGAAAATTATTATCGTAATTTTGATATAAGATGTCAAACGCACTTCTTGGTACAAGGTCATGACATAACCTGTTGACAGTTTGTACATACTTACTTACTTACCGTCAGGCCGTTTCCCCGTGGGGGTAGGCAGAGAAGATAGAGCGCCACACTCTTCTGTCCTGACACACAATTTTCGCATCATCCACATTTATACATCTTCTGATACAAGCTCGCCGATTGTTGAGGCTTCTAACAGAACCATCCTCCATTATCTGGTTTACCTGGTTGTGCCGAGTCTTTCGCGGACATCCTCTATTTCTGGTGGCATCAACACTTGCATCATATATCTTTCTTACCATTCTCTCCTCATTCATCTGTTCCATATGACCGAACCACCTAAGTGATCCTTTTTTAATACTCTTTTTTTTAATAATCTTACTCACTATACTAACATCAGCTTTACATTCTTTTCTTATTTCTTCATTCTTTACTCTGTCATAAATAGATTTGCCACAAATACGCCTAAGCGATCTCATTTCCACTGCATTCAGTCTACTTTTGTTCCTTTTCTGCTAGCTCCAGGCTTCACTTCCATACCAGGATTCCATTATGCACCGCTAGTCTTGCCTCAGTTGACAAATTCCCGTTAGATATAATTCCATTCAAAGCGCCGTTCACTTTATTTCCTGCAGTCACCCTCCTTTCGATATCATTCTCAGCCTTACCGTTTCTATCAAACATACTTCCCAAATATACAAACTCATCTCCTCCAAGTATTTAGCTTTCCTCCTTCTCGAATACCATCACTTTCCACTTGTTAACACTCATCATGAGGTCGCTTTCCTTGCATACATCGTACATTCTACTCACCAGATTCTGTAGTTCTTGTTCATTATTCGCCATTAGTACTGCACCATCGGCGTACAATAAACAGCATACAATCAAATCGCCCATTTTTGCTATAATAGTTTGTATATAATATTATATTGAAATTGAATTAGAATTTCGCGGATGTGTTCAATTTCAATAGTACAATATTTATGATACGAATATAACCAAGGTTTTATCGTCTTGTAAAGGGAAAACTAGTAAATAAGGTAACAATAATCGTGAAATAGCGCTGTCGTGTTTTTTTGCGAACCAAGTCAGGTGGAAAGGGTTTGGCACCATTTTAATAATGAGAATTTTGTTTAACCCTTCCAAAACCATGCAGTAACATAAGTCCCCCAATTAAAACTGTAATATTTCTGTTAATATACGCAAAATAAAATTCATATTTTAGTTAATTATAAGAAAAATGTTTTTTCTTAGAACTGACTAGTGAAAAATCAGCTGTGTAAAGCGAATTCTAAAAAAATTATTAATTTTCCAGAAAAATACCATTTGTGGTAAGACAAATATAAAATACTAAATTAATGTATTTATTATAAATATTTTTTTTCAAATCAATACACCTGTCGTTCCATTATTTGAAAAAGCCATCTACCTTATTTTTACGGAATCTCAAATACCTTTGAGTAATCTGATAGCAGACGCCAGAATTATCAATTCATTTTTATTAAATTTTGGACACATTGATACAACTTTATTATTAAGGAAAACACATTCTTATTGTGCAGTTGTAATTATTCAGAACATAGACAAATATAGATAGTATATTAATTTCACAATAAAAATAATAAAAATATGATCTCTGTTTCATTAAAAAATTTAATGAAGAGAGATAAGAAATAAGGTAGTATTGTATAGGACTTGAATACTCCGAATTATATTAGGATATTGATACCATTTTCGTAATTAAAACTCAATATATAGACTAAGTTTATAGGATTAATAATTTTAATAAATAATGATAAAAATCTCTTATGGCAACACGAGTTGACAGCATGGCTGTATACGAATATTTTATATCACGGTATGGTGAAGGTTAACAGTAAAAAATACGGTTAGATTATTTCAGAAGATAATTTATTTTAAATACTTATTAACCCTTCCCAAACCATGCAGTGACACAGGTCTACCATCATAATTGAACCTGTAATATTTCAGTAAATACACGCAACATAAAATTCATATTTAAGATAATATTAGCGTTCAGGAATGACTAGTGAAAAACCAATTGTGAAAAGGGAATCGTACAAAAACAATTATTTTTTCCGTTCAATCTGTTGTAAAATCAATACGTTGGTAAAAATACAATTTGTGATTTGAAAGACAGAGATCACACACTATTTTCACAGTGAAAAGAACAAGAAACATACAAATATAATTGTCTCTTTCTCAGTAATTAAATGAAGAGAGATAAGAAGGAAGGACACATTGTATAGGACTTAATTAATGCTTTAAATTATGTTATTAATCATTTTTTCAGAATTGAATGCTCAATATTTATAGTAAATTCGTGCCATTTAAGCTAATAAAAACATTTTTTCTAACTGTTATTTACGGTGAAACGAGTTGACAGCATGGCTGCGTTCGGGTATTTTATATCATGGTATGGGAAAGGTTAAATTTTAATCTGGAACTCTTTTCAAACCGGGTAAACTGCATTATCCAACTACGCTACAGCGACGTTACTTTTGACGGCAAATTTTCGAATCCATCGTTCTATTATTTTCACTACAGCGCGCAATGAAGAATTTATTTTTATTTTATTTATTTATTTATTTTATTTATTTATTTATATATATTTTGTCATCCATATTTTTGTACTAACAGAGGTGGATACATAATAAACATACATAATACATAGTTTATTGTGTGGGGTGGAGTAGACTTCACCTCTGATATATACAGCGTTGTCCTGGCTACTTTGCTAGACTAAAGTCTGTGTTAAAGTAGCCAAGCTGTTGTTTCTTCAGAATGATGCCGGCCAGAACGTCACAGTCAAAGGAGTGCGCTTTAGATCCACGATTATTGACTTCTTCGTTCCCCAATTGAATGGTATCAATTCTGGAAGAGCTGCTGTTTCAAGAAGACGGCACAACATGCAACACAATTGAATTGAAGGAAATACGAGATGAGCGCATAATTGGCTTCCAAGATCGTGTGATTTAACACTCTTGGATTATCTTCTGTGAGGATATGTGAAGTGGCCAGTCTACGCCGATAACCCAAAGACGATTGGAAGTCAACATTCGTCGCGATATGGTCAAAGATTGGACTTATTTGAACCAGCCGGGACGCCCATACTCGTGAATAAATATTTAAACACAAATGTCGTAAAATAAAACCGTTTTGATGTGTTTATATGAATAATAATAATAATAATTAGTGTTTATTCCAGCGTGATAAGGTTTTTTTTTTAACCCGATTCGCCCTACAGATAACACATATTATGTTATACATTAAGGTTATGAAATATATATAATGCTATGAAAAAGAAATCCAAGAAGTTAATAAAAAGTAAAAAGTTCACACAAAAAATATAAATATTACATATATAACTACTTCAGTCACTGTATATGTAGCTATTCTGTAGGCGCTGCCATTCTCTGGTCAGGGAACCAGCTTTCCACGAGAGCGCCGCTCGCACCAGAGAGCCGGTGCTGAGTGCTGAGCTCCAGCCGCAGTTTTACGTCAGCAACTCGATGTCTTAGAAGCGGAAGGAATCCATGTATACGGCCTTGTAGATGCGCTACAATAACGCGCCAATCCGAACAGTTTTCTGTATGAGTTGTACTGAATTGTACGTCACTCGCTTGTATTTCGAGCAGAGCTCGCAGGTATATATGCTGGTGAAGAAGGATTTAAACAGGATGCTCTTCAGCTCCTCACTGCATCGGTAGAAACGCCGTGACAGCATATTTGCACGAACGCTCAACTGTCTCATCTGTCGTTCTGTATCATCATCGTCTTGTCCATCTTAATTGAATGCATGGCCAAGGTATTTGATCTTATTTTGAACGCTCAATTTCGTCCCGTCCAGCTACCCGGGAGGGATATTATCAGGCCCTTTTTCATATTTGAACGCCACTATGACCGATTTGCTAGCACGGTATGAAATATTGTGTTCTCTGGTGCCTCCGACGAATCCTGATCACAGCTGACTTGAATGTTTCTCCAGCCTGTTGCACTCTTTTACGTCTTCTCGGATCCAAGATTATTCCAAGGATACTGTCTTTTTCAAGCCTGTCACTTTGACGTATATAATGTGGGCGAAGAATTGAAACAGTCTTCTGTTCACGGTTGGAAATATAAGGTATGACCGCTCTAAGGGTATACAAAGCTAGGAAACAGTTGGTACTTGGAGCGAGACTGGTGAGGTGTTATATATGACAAGCCAAAAATGTTAAAAATAATTTGTACTGACGCAGTAAGAAATGACACAATACTTATGGTAGTGATGGAATGGAATGATGTCATTCGCACCGCAATGATAAGGAAACTGACGAACTACGGACACGTCAACACTCGGCACTTAAGAGATACTACACCTTGTCATACAAGGAAAAATCAACGGGAAGGAGAAACTGGCTGAAGGAGAACTTCGTGGCTTAAAAACCTTAGAAAATTGTTCTGCCAGATATCTGAAACTCTCTTCCAGGCAAAGTTCAAAGAAGAAAAATAATATTTAGTGTAAATTTTTTTGTTTATTAACTAACTAACTTACCATCACGCCGTTTCCCCGTGGGGGTAAGTAGAGAGGATAGACCGCCACACTCTTACAATTCTCGCCTCATCCACATTCATACATCTTCTCATACAAGCTCGCCGATTGTAGAGGCTTCTAACAGAACCATCCTCCATTATCTGGTTTACCTCGTCGTGCCAAGTCTTCCGCGGGTGTTCTCTATTTATGGTGCCATCAAAACTTGCATCATATAACTTTCTTACCATTCTCTCCTCATTCATCCGTTCCTAAGTGATCCTTTTTTAATCTTACTCACTATACTAACATCCGGTTTAACATTCTTTCCTTATTTCTTCATTCTTTCCTCTTTCATAAATAGATTTGCCACAAATACGTCTGAGTGATCTCATTTTCACTGCACTTAATCTACTTTCGTTCCTTTTCTGTCAGCTCCAGGTCTCAATTTCATACATCAGTGCCGGTACCAGGATTCCATTGTGCACCCTCGGTTGACAAATTCCCGTTAGTTATAATTCCATTCAAAGCGCCGTTCACTTTATTCCCTGCAGTCACCCTCCTTTCAGTTTCTATCAAACTTACTTCCCAAATACACAAACTCATCTACTTGTTCCGAACATTCATTCGGTGTCTTGCTTGCCTCCTTCTCGAATACCATTACTTTCGACTTGTTAACATTCATCACGAGGTCGCTTTCCTTGCAATCATCGCACATTCTGCTCACCAGATTCTGTAGTTCTTGTTCATTATTCGCCATCAGTACTGCATCATCGGCGTACAATAAACAGCATACAATCAAATCGCCCATTTTTGCTCCTACATTCATACATTCTAGTTCTTTCACACATTTATCTATATACAAGTACAATATCACGATTACCGTATTTAAGCTCTACCTACTAAGAGCTACGTCACATCAGAACGGGGCTCAACGTCAAAAACGCCAGAGTTCTTAATTTCCACGACGTTCTCTCAATGAGACTTAAGTATATATACTTCACGCTAATCTCAGAGATAAATTTCGTGCAAGGACATATAACTTGGGCGCCAATATTCGTTAAAATGTGACATATGTTATATAGGGGTTGCAATTATGGGTATTTTTTTAAACACATTATACTACAGAATACGTCTAAAATATCAATTTTTAATTTTTTTAAATATATTTTCTTATTTTGACCAGTATATTTGAATATGTCCAAGAACACACAATTACAGATTATCGATTTGACACGATCGAATAACCGGTTTTGCCCAAATTTTGGCAGAATTAATTACATTAAAAAATTCTTTCGTGATCCGTTCTATGTCAAAATATAATATCGTAAATTCTTCTAATAACTTGAACATTTTAAAATTAAACTACGCCAACTTTTCAATAACCATTAACGTAAATTGTGTATATTGCATCCCATTTCCCTTCCCTCTTTATCCTTTCCACTTTGTATCTTCAGTTTAAAAACAGATTTTTTTTTATACATACTAGTAGTTTAATACTTCAGTAGTAATATTTTTATATATTATATTATTATCAATTATTATTGTTGTACTAAAATTGTGTTTCTCTAAAAAAAATGGTTTATCCTTCGGTATGCTGCTCAAGGTGGTGTCGTGCAGTTCATTTTATTTATTTATTTTATTCATATTAATTATATTTTTCTGTCATCGCAGTGAACATGAAAGAAGTCCATTGGCAACTCGGTCACTTGGCGGTGGCCAGCTTTCTGGTGCTGACTGCGGCCGTCCGATCTGAACTGTCAGGTGAGTTTCTGGATTCGTTTCTCGACGCGACAAAAGTCACTGCACAGTTTAGTAATTGAGTAACTTATTCTGTTTTTTTTTTATTTAATTTGTTTATCGCTATATATTTGACATACAGGGTGGGCCAAAAAAATTGATAACATTTCGTAAAATGTGGTATGTGATAGTTTATTAATTTACTTACTTACCTGTTTATCTATATTACGTTTTATTTTGAAAATTTCACCATCTTTGATTATTAATTTTTCCTTTGTTTTATATATATGTTTTTTTCAAATTTATAAAAATTAACCCAGAAAAACGTCAGGTTGCTAGGAAAATGATCAAAGTGTTTCAAAACAAATCCTGGAGTATAGCTAGATATCATAGTAGGACGGAGCTCTATCGTTAACAAGTGGAAAGTGATGGTATTCGAGAAGGAGGAAAGCTGAATACTTGGAGGTGATGCATGTTTGAAACAAGTAAAGACATATTAGATTGGATTAAATACTTTGTTATTGTACGCCAATGATGCAGTACTAATGTGGCGGATAATGAACGAAATCTACAGACTCTAGGGAGTGCAATGTACGATGTATGCAAGAAAAGCGACCTCATGATAAGTGATGGTATTTGTGAAGGAGGAAAGCTGAATACTTGCAGGTGATGCATGTTTAGAACGAGTGGATGAGTTTGTGTATTTGGGAAGTATGTTTGATAGAAACGGAAAGAGGATGACCGCAGGGAATAAAGTGAAGAGCGAATTTTCCAACAGAGGCAATCTTGTTACCGAAGCTGGAAGAAGAGGAACGAAAGTAGACTAAATGCAATGGAAATGAAATCACTCAGGCGTACACGTGGCAAATCTATTTATGACAGAGTATAGAATAAAGAAATAAGGAAAGAATGTTAGTGTAGTGAGTAAGATTAAGAAAGGATCACCTCTCAAGTGGTTCAGTCAAATGCAACGGATGAACGAGGAGAGAATGGTAAGATGACGCAAGTATTAATGGCACCAGAAATAGAGGAGATCCGTGAAAGACTTGACACGACCAGGTAAACCAGATAATGGATGATGATTCTGTTAGAAGCATCAACAATCGGCGAGCTTGTACGAGAAGATGTATGAGTGTGGACGAAGCGGAAATTGTGTGTCTGGACGGAGTGTGGCTCTCTATTCTCTGCCTACCCCCGCTGGGAATCGGCGTGATGGTAAGTTAGTTAGTTAGTCAATGACTTTGTATGAAACCACAAATTTGAGGGTGACTGCAGGAAATAAAGTGAACGGCGCTTTGAATAGAATTATATCTAACGGGAATTTGTCATCCTGGTACCGACACAGATGTATGAAAGTGAGGCCTGGAGCTGGCAGAAAAGGAACGAAAGTAGACTGAATGCAGTGGAAATGAGATCACTTAGACGTATTTGTGGCAAATCTATTTACGACAGAGTAAAGAATGAAGAAATAAGGAAAGAATGTAAAGCTGATAGTATAGTGAGTAAGATTAAGAAAGAATCACTTAGGTGGTTTGGTCACATGGAAGGGATGAATGAGGAGAGAATGGTAAGAAAGATATATGACGCAAGTGTTGATGGCACCAGAAATAGAGGACGTCCGCGGAAGACTTGGCACGACCAGTTCAACCAGATAACGGAGGACGGTACAGTATGAATGTGAAGAGAATTGGTGAACGGCGTGATGGTAAGTAAGCAAGCAAGTAAGTAAGTAATATAATTACTGAATTTTCGCAGTCGCTGATCCTTGCCTTATTTCGAGTGATGGATCCCAGGGCGTCTGCAGGCCGATGTCTGACTGTCCTTGGGTCTTGTCTCAGCTCCGGAACGGGACGAGGCCGAACGTATGCGGATACTACGGTAAGTAAAATGAGATATATAATTTTAATATCGAAAAGGTATACACATATAAAATCATTAATTGTGAAGTTGTAATTATTCAGAACAGACGCTCTGTCACATTTTAAATATATTAATTAGAAAGATATACATATAAAATCAATTTTGTCGAAAAATATAATTTAAGTCGGTTTACTCAAAGGTATTTGAGATTCCGTATGAATTAATTCGGACGACAGATGTATTGATTTGAAAAAGTGTAACATATAGGTTCGAAAATTTGTCATGATAAGTGCTGGCGCTATAACACAATCGGTAGTGTACTTCCCCGGATTGGAAATGAAGATCCAGGTTCGAATCCCGGTGACGCAAAAACAGTATTGATTTTATATGTATATATTTATAATTAATACATTAATTTAGTATTTAAAACATCACAGACCTATGTTCTGAACAATTCCAATTTCACAATGAGAATGAGTTCTCCTAATAATAAAGTTGTATCAATGTGTCCAAAATTTAATAAAAATGAATTGATAATTCTGGCGTCTGCTGTCAGATTACTCAAAGGTATTTGAGATTCCGTAAAAATAATATAGATGGCTCTTTCAAATAATGGAACGACAGATGTATTAATTTGAAAAAGTGTAACATATAGTTATCCGTAGAACCGTGGTTATTCGAATTACTCTCTAGGATGGACGATTATATCGATTGGAAGCGTAAATCTTTTCGTGGTGAAATTGCAAACCAAACTGAGCACAAATCAGCTGTCAGCTGTAAAATTGGCTCTAAAAAAAAAACAATCATTTATTTGTGCACGACGCTCAGCATTGAGAACACTAGAGGAAGAATATTCCTTTATAACGTATCGGTAATTTTAATAAAATAATTTGCTTAATTTATCAATTAACTTGTTTGTAATATTGTGTTATTATTCATATTATTTACTCTTGTTTTCCTGTTAGGAACGTCTCTGATTCGTCTTCTTGCCTATTAAATGGAATTTCCAGATAAATGACTCTCAATTAGAATGCCAGAGGTGTCATTAATAGCTGGATTTTCCCACTTCGTTTGTCAAACGATCGATTTGTAGAGATTTCTTTATTTGTTATTTACCAGCTACCTGCCTTCTTATACGTCATACTATTACTTACCATTAAGATCTACTAACTTTACTATTTATCAAAGCAGATGCAATGCAAAATAGTTAAATTCATACCTACATAAGTACCATTATATTCGTTTTTATTTTATAAGGCCGACGCACTCGGTTACTTGAAAGCCCACTTGAGATAAGGGTGGGTGTTCAAGTTAACCAGGGGGTTCAATGAACCTTCAAAATCTTCCCTTAACACTCACAGCCCGGTGGGTAAAACAAAACGTCGATCATTTTAGTACAGACGGTCTGTGATATTTTAAATATGAATTAAATATATTAATTAGAAATATATACATATAAAATCAATTATATCGAAAAATATTGCTGTCGCGCCACCGGGATTCGAACTCTTTCCAAACCGGGGAAGGTGCATTATCCAACAATGCTACAGCGGCGATATTTATAGCGACAAATTTTCGAACCTTTTTGATATTAATACATTTAATTGTTCCATTATTTGAAAGAGCCATCTAGCTTATTTTTACGGAATCTCAAACACCTTTGAGTAATCTGATAGCAGACGCCAGAATTATTAATGCATTTTTATTAAATTTTGAACACATTCTTATTGTGAAGTTACAATTATTCAGAACGTAGCTCTGTGATATTTTAAATATTATTTAAATATATTAATAATAATATTTTTCGATAAAATTGATTTTATATGTATATGTTTCTGATTCTAACGAGTTGATTCACTTCCTCAGAAAGAATTTTGATTATCTGCTGCAAGCTGGACTCCGAACCACCCGAATCGACCACCGAACTACCCCTCAAGCGAATAAGCGAACTGAGTGAGTACTAAGTTGCTTCATTGTTTATTATTATTTTGGACTATTCATCCCTTGTCCGCTCTTTGAGCGAACACTCCCACATTCCCCCTTCTCACCGCCACCAGGTTGGCACTTGTTTAATGCTGAAATGACTAAAATTGCAACAGGACTGTCAGACAGAATACACCCCTCACTGTTCTCCTGTAATACATTATTAATTCAATGGCGTTTCTATCAAACATCTATGGTTTATAGTAAAGTTGCTTGGGGTGGAGCGACTATGTCTGCAATTGATCCAATAATAGCAGCTCAAAAGGTTGTATTAAAAGTTATCCTCAAATCCCCAATCACAATGAGCACTGACGAAATTTTTATTAGACTTAATATTAGACAAATATACGCTAAAACTACTCTCAAATACATATATAAATACAAACAGACACATTTTAAAACAACTCAAAACATAATTTCCACACGGACAAATACAAATAGCTTACAGACCCCGAGAGCGCATACTGCATTCGGTCAAAGGAACTGCAAATATTTTGGACCTTAACTATTTAATAGAATGCTAAAAGACTTAAATCAATTGAATTGTCCCGAGAACGTGAAACTATATATTAAAACTTGGATTCGTAATATGGGTAGAGCCAGTATCGGTGCACTCACCCAAACATATTGACTCATACCTATATTAATTATTGCTACAAAAATTAAGTCCATTTTAAAATAGTTCTTCATATACACCTTTTATATAGTAATAAATGTAATTCTATCTACTTGTAATTCTAATTAATTGAACTATGCCCGTCTCGACACAGAATTTCTCTAGTGAGGCGGGCACAGTCCAAACAATTTTTTTTATATACATTATATAGTTACTAATAAATAATAATAGTAATCTGTTTCTTTTAAACAATAATAGTAAAATGTGACATTATGTGATCTTAAAGAAATGAAATAATATAAAATTGACATAAAAATCAACTACCCCTACATCGACCGCAGTAAGGGTTGTAGAACCGACTAGAAGTCTAAGGGCATTAGCATTAGCGTAAGACTTTATTTTAGAAGATACTATTTCAAATACTCATTTACATAAGATAAAACAACAATTTTAAATATAATATTCCTTGCCATGTAGCGGATATCTTACTGAAAATAAATCAATTGTCATTATTGCACGTCAACCAGTTTCGCTTAGCCGAAGCTTCGTCGGGATGTATTTAAAACTAACAATAAACATAAAAAATGTGTACTCATATACACCTACATAAAGAGGGAGATGTAATATAAGATTATACGCCAAAGAGATTTATTGTTAGTTTTAAATACGTTCTGACGATGCTTGAGCTAAGCAAAACCGGTTGACGTATAATAAAATTCGTGGTTTCATACAAAGTCATTGACTAACTAACTAACTAATAATCACGCTGTTTCCTTGCGGGGGTAGGCAGAGAGGATAGAGAGCCACACTCAATTCCAGCCTCATCCACATTCATACATCTTCTCATACGAGCTCGCCGATTGTTGATGCTTCTAACAGAACCATCCTCCATTATCTGGTTTACCTGGTCGTGCCAAGTCTTCCACGGACGTCAACACTTGCTATCTATTTTACTATTCTCTCCTAGTTCGTCCATTCCATATGACCAAATCACCTGAGTTATCCTTTCTTAATCTTGCTTACTAAACTAACATCAGCTTCACATTCTTTCCTTATTTCTTAATTCCTTACTCTGTCATAAATAGATTTGCCACGTGTACGCCTAAGTGATCTCATTTCAATTGCGTTTAGTCTACTTTCGTTCCTCTTCTTCCAGCTTCGGTATCAGGATTGCCTCGGTTGACAAATTCCCCCTTCACTTTATTCCCTGCAGTCATCCTCTTTCCTTTTCTATCGAACATACTTCCCAAATACACAAACTCATCTACACGTTCCAAATATTCATCATCTGCAAGCATTTAGCTTTCGTCCTTCTCGAATACCATCACTTATCATGAGGTCGCTTTCCTTGCATACATCGTACATTGCACTCCCTAGAGTCTGTAGATTTCGTTCATTATCCGCCATTAGTGCTGCATCATCGGCTTACAATAACAAAGTATTTAATCCAATCTAATACGTCTTTACCTTGTTTTCAGAGTGTGACGAATATAAAAGAAAGTATGAAGAAGACTTGGACGAGCCAATTGTCCTTTCCAACACGTCGACCAAGGTCGTCCACGACTGTCCGCTCTTTGCTTCTCGGACGAGGATTGCAGACGAGCACGCTACCGCAGAAGGCGATGTTCCATTTATGGTGAGTTGTCCCAAGAGACACTACACGGTAATCGAGAACATAAACGTTCAAGACCTGGTGTCAATTTTGTAATAGTAAAAAAAATTGCGAAAACTGGTCATTAACTCGTTTTAAAAAAATATTTACCTTTTAAAACATTCGGTATATTCATAATAATATTACTTCCGACTTTCTTGATGCCGGCTTCAGTAGTGTCATTACGGCTGTGTAGTGCTTGATTTAACTGACAGACCTGTGTTTTTACATTTTTTACGTTAATATATATTCAATTTGAAATTAAAACATTTATTTTTATCAGAAGAACACATTCTTATTTTAAATATTAAATATAAATAATAATAAAGTGGATGGCTCTTTAAAATAATGGAACGATTAAATGTATTCATATCAATAGATTCGAAAATTTGTCGCTAAACATATCGTCGCTGAAGCATAGTTGGATAATGCACCTTTCCCGGTTTGGAAAGAGATCCAGGTTCGAATCACGGTGGCGCAACGACAATATCTTTCGATAAAATTGATTTTATATGTATATCTTTCCAATTAATATATTTAATTCACATTTATTTTATTATTATTTTTGTTCAATAATTAACTATGTTCCAAACAGCGTATAAGGATTAATGTGGCGGGGCGTGCCTTCTGGCAACACAACTTAAGAGATGCATCCAATGATGGAAGTCCACGGGGGATCTTCTTGCAATTATAAATGATCTCTCGCACCATAAAGAGAAACCATAAATCTTGCACGAATTTATTTATTTATTTATATATATTTTGACATCCATATTTTTGTACTAACAGAGGTGGATACATAATAAACATACATAGTACATAGTTTATTGTGTGGGGTGGAGTAGACTTCACCTCTGATATATACAGCGTTGTCCTGGCTACTTTGCTAGACTAAAGTCTGTGTTAAAGTAGACAGTTTTTTTTTCGTGCTGTTGTGGTGTTATTTGGAATAAAAAGAGAATTACAAATATGAATAAAAAAGTAAAAATATATATAGTGGGAGTGTTGTAGGACTAGCGAATTATTAGTGAAGGTATTGTATAGATTATGTTAGAATGTTGGATAGCCATGCTTCTGATTTATCTCTACCTGATTGGATCATATATTGGGTCCATATTTGTGTAATCTTATTGGTATTGTACGATTTTCAGTTGGTACTGAGTGTATTGTTTTGTAATTATACTTACAGTATGTGATATTCGTGTATTGTATTTCCAGTTGGTACTGAGTGTGTTGTTTTGTAATTATACTTACAGTATGTGATATTCGTGTATTGTATTTCCAGTTGGTGCTGAGTGTGTTGTTTTGTAATTATACTTACAGTATGTGATATTCGTGTATTGTATTTCCAGTTGGTACTGAGTGTGTTGTTTTGTAATTATACTTACAGTATGTGATATTCGTGTATTGTATTTCCAGTTGGTGCTGAGTGTGTTGTTTTGTAATTATACTTACAGTGTGTGATATTCGTGTATTATATTTCCAGTTGGTACTGAGTGTGTTGTTTTGTAATTATACTTACAGTGTGTGATATTCGTGTATTGTATTTCCAGTTGGTACTGAGTGTGTTGTTTTGTAATTATACTTACAGTATGTGATATTCGTGTATTGTATTTCCAGTTGGTACTGAGTGTGTTGTTTTGTAATTATACTTACACTATGTGATATTCGTGTATTGTATTTCCAGTTGGTACTGAGTGTGTTGTTTTGTAATTATACTTACAGTATGTGATATTCGTGTATTGTAATTCCAGTTGGTACTGAGTGTGTTGTTTTGTAATTATACTTACAGTATGTGATATTCGTGTATTGTATTTTAAGTTGGTACTGAGTGTGTTGTTTTGTAATTATACTTACAGTGTGTGATATTCGTGTATTGTATTTCCAGTTGGTGCTGAGTGTGTTGTTTTGTAATTATACTTACAGTGTGTGATATTCGTGTATTGTATTTCCAGTTGGTGCTGAGTGTGTTGTTTTGTAATTATACTTACAGTGTGTGATATTCGTGTATTGTATTTCCAGTTGGTGCTGAGTGTGTTGTTTTGTAATTATACTTACAGTGTGTGATATTCGTGTATTGTATTTCCAGTTGGTACTGAGTGTGTTGTTTTGTAATTATACTTACAGTATGTGATATTCGTGTATTGTATTTCCAGTTGGTGCTAAGTGTGTTGTTTTGTAATTATACTTACAGTGTGTGATATTCGTGTATTATATTTCCAGTTGGTACTGGGTGTGTTGTTTTGTAATTATACTTACAGTGTGTGATATTCGTGTATTGTATTTCCAGTTGGTACTGAGTGTGTTGTTTTGTAATTATACTTACAGTATGTGATATTCGTGTATTGTATTTTAAGTTGGTACTGAGTGTGTTGTTTTGTAATTATACTTACAGTGTGTGATATTCGTGTATTGTATTTCCAGTTGGTACTGAGTGTGTTGTTTTGTAATTATACTTACAGTGTGTGATATTCTTCCATCTTGAAACTGTCGTCTTGGAACCGTTGAAGACAGATCTCTGCCAGAGACAAGATGGTAGAACGGTGAAAATATGAATGTACTGGACTGTAGTGTTATTTGTCAAAGTAGCGAATGTGTAGAAAGTATTTTTAATATCTAAATGTTTTCCCTTTTATATATTCAATAACAATATGTAAATATATTTTCGATTTGAATTGAAGACATATTTTAAAGAAATCGTATATTGACATCTGTCATCTTTTCTTGTCTATGGTATGGGAGAAATCTTAACATAGAAATTATCTAAGCACGATTGTTATATGTCATTTTTGTTCGTTTTGACAGCTAACTTACGAAGATGGAATAATTTTAATTGCATCGATATTCTATATTGAATTTAGCCTTATCGTTGAGATATAGATTTTATTGAGACCCTGACCGATGCGATAAGTTCAAGGTTCATATCTCGGTCCTATTGGATATCATTTTTTAATGCTACTATATCTGGTACCGCTGTGCGGTATCGCAATACGATAAAATTTGCCCTCGTTGTTTTTGGCTGACTCACTTAATTATTTATTTATTTACACCCAATCCCGAATAGTTTTGAGAGTTGTTTACCCTCGTTTCGATTCGTCATAATTACATATATTTATTTCATTACATTCAGTCATATCATCGCGATACCATCATAGGTTGGCTTCGGTATCGTCGTACCAGAATAATATGAGAGACTTGTTGTCACATTCATTTCAAAAGGCAGCCAGATGGAAGCTATAGAAATCGCACACCCTCAAAAGGGGAGGGTAGATGACACATTCATGTGTTTCAGTTGCAGAACTCGGTCACAGTCCGGCAGAAATTCACCCTGTTCAGTACTGAACCAGTAGAATGCTCCGTTAGATCTCTCTAGCCACTGATCTTCCAGGCATATAAACTACGAAGGTGGCCGTGATACGTCCCAGAGTTGCGCCGCAAGATGGAGGCATAGCACGGACACCAAAATATATACATGCATTTTTTAAATACAGTTTAAAATGACTTTTTAAGGTTGCGGTTGGTTTCACATCCGGCAACCTCAGTGATATCAAGTGGTCTTGCGGTGGAGCCCTCATCAGCGGGACGTTCGTGGTGACGGCAGCTCACTGCTCCTTCTCGCACGAAACCGGGTAAGATTCGGTTCTGATCTCTAAATTCATTATTATTAACATTCTTCTTTCACAAGTCGACCGATCGTTCCCACACGGCAGGAAGAACTCGGCGGCAGTTTGGATGGTAAGCGTTAAGTCACTCAACCCGACTGATTGGTTCAAAACTACAGACAACACCACAGAAAAGGTCGTGCTCTGGGTAAAGGGGAGAGGGTAATAGGCGGCGTAAAATGATTAATTAGTGCTGTTTAAAATTAAATAAATTATATTAAGTTTTTTGGCGTTTGACTTGTTACATCGTGCATACGTTCAATTCACGGTTTACAAAATTTTAACCTGCGTATCTCCTTCCCTGTCTTTCCTCAAGAAAGAAGATGTCGCAGTGATTAAAAGTCTTCCGTAATTAATCTCTCGCTTATGAATTAATTCCGCTGACAGATAATAATCCTTTTCGCGAGTGCCAGTGTACACGCCGCAACGCATGAACTTGTGGTGAAGAGGAAAAGTTATTTTTTTCCTCATATTTCCATCGATATTAATGGCTGAAAAATATACTTGCCTACCTTAGATCGCAAGAGTGAAGAGTTCCAAGATTGACACAGAAATAAGTATTTTTTTCTCTCTTGTTAACACTAGATTGAAACTGAAGTACTTAGCAGTAAACGATGGTTCAAAGTAATCATTATTATGAACTGCGGACGATTACGGTCAGTATGAAGTATGCAGGCTAATAGTTGAAAGCATCATTCACAAAAATATTGCGATGAACGTGCAATAATACTTGGATGCAAAAACCATTTTTAAGCATTGTTTGGGCTTGGTGTCTTTTGTTGTGCACTCGAAATACTCAAAAACTCTTATGAATACTAATTAACTGTATTAATTAAAAAGATATATCAGGATTCGAACCTGGATCTCTTTCCAATCCGGGGAAGGTGCATTAATCGACTACGCTACATCAGACAGTAATTTTCGAACCTGTTTATTTATTTCTTAACATAGTGCGTATATAAGCACTCCTATATATGCTCTAATATGTACAAGATTAAAGAATTTTCTTTTGCTAAAACTTATCTTTTACATATTTAGTCAGTTTCATTTTAAATCTATTCAATTTCTCTTCCTTTCTTATGTTTTCTGGCATTTCATTATAAAATTTCATCGCACTGCACATGATCGATTTCTGAGATTTGTCCTTCTTCCTGAACGGCAGTCTCAGTCTATCCCTTCCCCCTGTACGCTGCTCGTGCTCATGTCGATTTGCATCAATTCTGCTGATATTTTTTTATTATAATACCAATATATTTAAATATATTTTCTGCTCAAAGGTCATCGTATTCAGATCATTCACCTATGATAGACATATTTCAAATGAATACATCTATCGTTCCATTATTTAAAAGCCATCTACTTTATTTTTACGGAATCTCAAATACCTTCGAGTAATCCTATAGGAGACGTCAGAATTAACAGTTCATTTTAATTTTAATACAACTTATATATTAATAAGGAGAACGCATTCTTCATTCATTGTATATTTGGGAGGTATGTTCGATAGAAACGGAAAGGCTGAGAATGATATCGAAAGGTAGGTGACTGCAGGAAATAAAGTGAACGGCGCTTTGAATGGAATTATATCTAACGGGAATTTGTCAACCGAGGCAAGATTGATTGAATTGTCATTGAAAATGGGCGATTTGATTGTATGCTGTTTATTGTACGCCGAGCATGCAGTACTAATGGCGAATAATGAACAGGAACTACAGCGTCAGGGGAGTGTAGTGAATGATGCATGCAAGGAAGGCGACCTCATGATAAGTGATGGTATTAGAGAAGGAGGAAAGCTAAATACTTGGAGGTGATGAATGTTTGGAATAAGTAGATGAGTTTGTGTATTTGTGAAGTATGTTTGAAGAAATGGAAAGGAGGGTGACTGCAGGGAACAAAGTGAACGGCGCTTTGAATGGAATTATATCTACCGGGAATTTGTCAACCGAGGCAAGACTAGCGGTGCACAATGGAATCCTGGTACCGACACTGATGTATGGAAGTGAGGCCTGGAGCTGGCAGAAAAGGAACGATAGTAGACTGAATGCGGTGGAAATGAGATCACTTAGACGTATTTGTGGCAAATCTATTTATGACAGAGTAAAGAATGAAGAAATAAGGAAAGAATGTAAAGCTGATGTTAGTATAGTGAGTAAGATTAAAAAAGGATCACTCAGGTGGTTTGGTCACATGGAACGGATGAATGAGGAGAGAATGGTAAGAAAGATATATGAAGAAAGTGTTGATGGCACCAGAAATAGAGGACGTCCGCGGAAGACTTGGCACGGCCGGGTAAACCAGATAATGGAGGACGGTTCTGTTAGAAGCCTCAACAATCGAGCGAGAAGATGTATGAATGTGGACGAGGCGAGAATTGTGTGTCGCGTCAGAAGAGTGTGGCGCTCTATCCTCTCTGCCCACCCCCACGGGGAAACGGCGTGATGGTAAGTAAGTAAGTAAGTACGAACACATTCTCATTGTGAAGTTGTAATTATTCAGAAATATTTTAAATACTAATTAAATGTATTCATTAGAAAGATATGCATATAAAATCAATTTCATCCTAAAATATTGTTGTTGCACTACCGGGATTCGAACCTGGATCTCTTTCCAATCCGGAGAAGGTGCATTAATCAACTATGCTATACTAACACAAGATATTTGAGATTCCGTAAAAATAAAGTAGATGGCTTTCAAATGATGGAACGATAGGTATGTCACTGTGTTGGTATAGCATAATCGAATAATGCACGTTCTCCGGATCGGAAGAGATACAGGTTCAATCTTGCTAATTCATGTCAAATTTAACAGGGGTCCGCTCTAGCCCCAGACAGTAATGTTGGTAATGGGCTGGAACTATTCTTTATGTCGCGTTCGCACGCGCGCGATTCATGAATCATCAGAGCAAACTACACTATTTGACAGTTTATAAACATCGCCATAGATTAAGAAATAGTTTAGCTATGGAGTCACACCGAACGCTTTTATCTGTGCAGGTCCGTGCCGACCGTTGTCCGCGTAGGAGTCCGCCACTTGGGGGGCGCCGCTGTGCCGGATAAGCCGCTGGATTCGTACTTCGTGGCCAAGGTCATAGTGCATCCCAACTACACGGGCAGCGGCAGCTACTATGACATCACCCTGCTGCAGCTGGAGACGGAAGTCAGGTAACAAGAAGCATGCGTGATTTTTAATTTTGCTGTCTTTTAGTCTGTCGAAGCACGGAATGTAATAAAAATGATACCTTTTAAATACTAAATTAATGTATTAATTATAAATATATACATATAAAATCAATTTTGTCGAAAAATATTGTTTTAGCGTCACCGGGATTCGAACCTGGATCTTCATTTCCAATCCGGGGAAGTGCACTACCTTTGTGCTATAACGCCAGTATTTTTCTTGACAAATTTTCGAACCTATATGTTACATTTTTCAAATGAATCCACCTGTCGTTCCATTATTTGAAAGCCATCTACATTATTTTTACAGAATCTCAAATACCTTTGAGTAAACCGATTTGCAGACGCCAGAATTATCAATTCTGGCGTCTATACTGGCGTTATAGCACAAAGGTAGTGCACTTCCCCGGATTGGAAATGAAGATCCAGGTTCGAATCCCGGTGACGCTAAAACAATATTTTTCGACAAAATTGATTTTATATGTATATATTTATAATTAATACATTAAGTTAGTATTTAAAAATATCACAGACTTATGTTCTGAATAATTACAACTTCACAATAAGAATGTGTTTTCCTTAATAATAAAAATGATACCTCTTGGTTACCGTCTTCTTAGCTTTCCGAAAAAAGGGCGGAAATACTCACACACGCATGTACATTATTATGATACCAGGAAACCCAGTGGTGCCATTCGAAGTAACGTAAGTGTGTCATCATTCCCGTGCGACTCTCTCCATTGTTTTTTTGGTGCCCGAGTTTGGTCCGGTCATGTATTATTGGCCGGTAGTGGTGCTCGGGTAGAGAATCAACATGTATTGTTTCTTGTGAAGGAGTGTATTATGCACTCCCTTGGTTGCCCCTTTTTTTCTCCGGGGCTCGTTTGATTTATATGGGGTCACAGGTGTACTGAACGACGTATTGGTTGGAGGTTGTGCACTGTGGCTGCGTTGAACGTTAGCCCGTTTGGCATAAAAATATGCCAACCTGGCGGTGAATAAGTATGATTTCGTTTATAAAACGGTCCCCTCATAAGTCATCCAGCGGGTTTTAGGGCCTCCGCCCACTCAACATGCTCAAAATGTGACAATATGCGTTCCGGCCTAAATGCTGAGATTCAATCCCGTAAAAGTGACTGTCTTAGTTCAATGTTTGAGAGTTTTTTCACATTTTTATCTCGTACGACAGTTGTATCTAAATTTATTTGGATATATTTAATAAATGATTAGCTAGTAGAAAAAAATATTTTTACAAACACCCGGGTCAGATCTAAACAAATGTACCTTCAGAACTTCACATTCAAAGGGATTTGATCCTTACTTTCAACGAAATGTATACATTTTGAATTTTATTTGTGACGAACAGAATATTGGATTTATTTATAAAACTTATTTTGCAGGTTTACAAAGAATCTTCGACCGGCTTGTCTATGGCGGAACGACGACATTAATAAATCGAGCGCTGTGGCGTTGGGATGGGGTTTGAATGGTGAGTACTCAACTCGTTATTTTGACAACCACACTCACTTGCTCGGGGTCGTTTTATGTCCTGACAAGTTGGCGTTTATTAACTCTACATGACGACCAGCAAATAGCCATTCACTGTCCGGATAGTAGTGAAAGTATTATAACCTTGAAAAAGCGGCCACAATAGCAGCCCGCATCAAAAATAGTGATGAGCTCGAAATCGCGAACCGTGACTCAATCACTGATATCTTTTGAGTCACACTCGCTATCAGTGATTGAATATCTGGGAATATCGTGATTTGTGATTGATTTTTAAAATTTTATTTATTCATTTATGACGTTATAATTCGTGAAAAATAAACTCAAATTATAATAATAATAAGATATATATTAATTATAAATGCTAGAATAAGTTCTTAATGTAAATGAAGTTTGAATAATATATTTTGCTTAGACTATTGACAATTAAACATTATATTAAAATATTTTTAATTAGTGATGATAAAAAATTCTACTCTTGACTCACTGGCGTGATTGTGATTGATATTCGATAATAGCAGTGATTGGAAACTGTGACTGTGATCACAGTTTCATTACTAAAACACGAAATAAATTTTTAAAAACATAATTTTGATTATATTTTTAATATTAATAAAAAACGTAAAATAATACCTTTTTACCCATATAAAATATGTATGGACGTTTTTAAGATCACTTTCTATGACTGAACATGATTAATTTATTATTTGAAAAGCCACGTTAACTTGGTGGAAATATCGTTATTTAAACCCTTATATTAACTGTAACTTCGAACAATAACCGGTTCACTAGAATGTAAGCCACCGACAGTTAAATCGTATTTAAAACTCGTAAATGAAGAAGTAAAGATGAGATTTATACGCGAAAGAGAGAGGCATAATACATATACAGATAGACGGAACATTAAGGGAGGGGAAAATAATGTTGATGGAAATTAAATTGATTTTAAAAGTAACATATGTAATATGGGACTAAAGGATAAATTAATTTGATTATTAAGAATTGGGGTACCAGTATTCACTGCCTTTTTTTTTTAATTGTCCAATTGTAGGCCAAACCCCTTTTTATGGAGGTTATTACAAGAATATTCACTTATGTCTAGTTTTGTCTGTATAGAATGAGGGATAGTTAGTACAAGTTAATTTATATTAATATATATCAGAGTAGCTTAATTTATGATCTTTATCTATATCTGTGTTATATTCTATCTCCTTCTTTATGTATATATGACTGCACTCTTTTTGTATTTATGATTAGTTTTAAATACGTCCCGATGAAGCTTGAGACGTATCTGAGACGTATTGAGACGTACGAAACCGTTTGACGCATAGTAAATTTCGCGGTTAAATCTTAGATTTATCATCACTAATTATTACTGTCGCACTGTTCTTCGATAGGACCCAAGAAGTCAGACTATCTGGAGAAGACTTCTCTGAATCTGATGGAGACGCGGACCTGTCAGACGAAGGTGATGTCTTCCTCCAAGATCCCGAACGGCATCACCAGCGAGCTGCTCTGCGCCGACGATATCAGACGGCGCAGGAACCAACCCTGCAAGGTACCTCGTTTGCTCCGTTAACCTTCACCATACCATGATACAAAATACCCGAACGCGGCCACGCTGTCAACTTGTGTTATAGTAAATAACTGTTAGAAAACATGTTTTTATTAGTTTAATTTACTCTAAATATTGATACAATGTGTCCTTCCTTCTTATCTCTCTTCATTTAATTACTGAGAAAGATACAATTATATTTGTATGTTTCTTGTTCTTTTCACTGCGAAAATAGTGTGTGATCTCTGTCTTTCACATCACAAATTGTATTTTTACCAACGTATTGATTTTACAACGGATTGAATGGAAAAATAATTGTTTTTGTACGATTCCCTTTTCATAATTGGTCTTTCACTAGTCATTCCTGAGCGCTAATATTTTCTTCAGGATGGTAGACAGTTTGGGAAGGGTTGGGTTGGGAAGTGAATATCGGCCACAAGAGAATGAATGGGACAAAATAGACTTACATTGAATTCATCCAAAATAGTACTACTAAAGACAGCAACACCTAGAAGGCAAAACTTAATACAGGAGTCTAGTAATGTCTGCGAAAGCTAAATCTGCAGTTAAGTTGTTAGGCGTGCACTTGATTCAGATCACAGATCTTTCACAGAGACATATTAAAAGTATTCGAAGACAGAAATAAGGGAACTTGGTTATAAGGGATAAGGGTCGATGATGGGATAGAGGTATGACGTCTTCGTCACCCCTGCAGTCGCCGCCGAGATCACGCAAACGGCACGCGGATGGGCAGGTCTCCGCCTCCAATTGAAGACGGCGATATCACAACATCACCCGCGGCACACAAAAAACAAACACATCACAAATACAGTGCTGGTGCACTGGAGCTGAACAGATCCACACCGCGCGTGCTATCGCGATGTCGCGATCCAACAAGTATCGGCCACGTTGAAGTCTGCGTAAGGAAAGGTTATGGGCGTGAATTTGGATTTACAAATTCGGAACGCTAATTATAATGTATTCTCAAAAATGATTGTAGGACAAAGTGGGGACAAAGTGGGGACCATTTGGGGTTTTCTTTATTTTGTTAATTAATTTGAATTACTTTATTCATAGGTAGATGTCGGTGGACCGCTGGTCGTCTCCTCCCCGGAGGACGAATGCATGTTCTACTTAGTCGGCGTCATGAGCTTCGTGCCCAACTGCGACCTTGGCTCACCGGTGGTGTTCACCAGGATCTCCTCCTACCTACCCTGGATTGAGAGCGTGGTGTGGCCAGATAACTGAAAAATTTGCAGTGAACAATAATAAAACGCTTCTTCAATAATGGCAACATATTATATATGAACTAGTGCGAAAATAAATTTAAAAGGCGAAATGGGCTTAATGTTGATGGGGAAACTCAGAAATTAAATTCAGGAACCTCAACAGCATTTATCCCGCAGATTACCTACCCCTTAGTTAACAATTTTCACCAAGTAGGGTGGTCACATATTTAAGGCTTCTTTCTTTGTTATATAATTTTATTTTTACATATGTAAAGAGCTTCACGCAACGCCAGTAGTAAAATATTTATTTGACTTAAATTATATTTGTCGTATAAAATGTTATATTTAAAGTTAACTTAAGTGTATTATGAATTTTTTTTTATGTACTGTGATAAACCAGTAATAAATATAATTTTTTTTTAAAGTGTACCTATATATATTTTTTTACAATAAAATCACATCTCTTGTCATGTTATGCGGATTTTAAGAAATTAACGAAATGAAATTGAGAATATTCTCATATTTTCTGTGAAGAGTTTTTTGGGGTATTTTGCCGTGTATCTTCGATGTCTCTGGCCAAAATTTCGGATCCCATCCCATCATATTTTGTAACGCATTATTTTAATAATTGTCTTAATGTCATACTAGGATTATTTATTAGGTTCACTGATGAGCTATATATTAAAAATTGATAAAATACGAACGTGTATAACTGGGAATACATCTACCTACAAACAAACAAGTAAACAAGGCTCCATATACGACATTTATTATGTGCCATATTTAACGGATAAAAAGAACACCTGCTGCCCGATAATCGTGTGTCACGTCCCTATAAATATTGTATACTGGTGGAAATATGAGGAAGAAAGGAAGGCACTTACTTTTCGTCTGCCGGTTGCCGGTTCATTGACAGATTCCTCTCCACCACAAGTACAAGCGTTCGAGCGGGGCGTATACTAACACTCGCGTAAAGGATTATTGTGTATTAGTGGAATTGAGGAAAGATTAACCGATACGCGTTAGTGGAGTAAAGCGACGGTTGTTCACACTTTATACTTACTGTAATTGTGTATACTTTGAATATTGATTACTTTGTACCATCATTTACTGCAGAGAACCTCATTTTCAATTCTTTTTTGTTCTGTTTTGAAACGTGGAAGAGAACAAATAATATGCATTTCTGTGTCAATCTTGGAACTTTTCACTCTTGTAATTTAAGGTAGGTAAGTACATTTTTCAGCCATTAATATTGGTGGAAATATGAGGAAAAAAAGAACTTTTCGTCTGCCGGATACTGATAGATTCCTCTTCACTACAAGTACATGCGTTGCGGCGTGTACACCAACACTCGCGAAAATAATAATTATATATCAGCGGAATAAAGATAAGATTAATTAATAAGCGTTAGTGCAGTAAAGCGCAGTAAAGAGACGGTAGTTATCCGCACAAAAGCTCCATGCGTACTGAACATGCTGCAGTTGGAAGACTTTTAATCACTGCAACATCTTTGTTTTTCTTGTGCTTAAGGATAGATGAGGAAAGAAAGGGAAGGAGATACGCACGTTAAAATTTTGTAATAGAATTTAATTTCTATTTAATGGTACTAAAATATGTAAAAATAATGTATAACTAAGAAATTAATTATATCTAAGAATTGTGCACTTTACAGTATAAAGTTTTTAATAATTTTTGTAGAATTACTGAAGAAATATTTACCTTTATAGATTTGGAAAGACTCTAAACTGAAACTGAACTAAACCTAGGTATGATTCTCTTGACTTGTGCGCAGTTGACAGGGAGGTTACGGATGATATGTGGTGATTACATTTCTTTGATTTGCACACCCCTAGCGGGCGCTATCGTGAAACTAGTGATATATAAGGATTTATTGCAAATATTCAATTCAAATATCTTAATTTGACAAAAAAATAGAGATTAGGTGATTGGTGTGGGAGCCGAGCATGGCCGAGCCAATGACAGGTCGTGAGCCCTGTAACAACCAAGAATTCGATACTTATAGATATGTGACGAGACATCTAGAGAAGTATGAGATTGGTTTGACCAGTCTACTGTAGAGCTGCACCTGGCCGCAGCGAACAAATTGATGATAGTCTGTTAAACAGATAAGGCACGAGAAGAAGTACAAACTGGAAGTATAGCTGATAGTCTCACCCTGTATACCAATAACCACGTAGCATTGTTTAAGATATCAACTTGTACCGTTATTGCCGTGAAGCTGAAGACTATTAAAATATGATTAAAAGGTAATTTACTTTACATGGTGGATCTCGAAGAGTTCATCTGTTGTTTATCTCTAATAACTAATAGACTCATTATATACCTTTTGGTGTTTAGAGTATGGAAGGAGTACAGTACCTTGGGTTTGTTTGTGATTTATTCGTGCGGTACAGTACACGATATTAAAACGAGATCAGATATGTAAAAGACACCAACCGCGAGGAGAGAATGGCTCTCTTGTTCCCCGCTCCCGGCAGCATCGCGGGATATTCCCCTAGCGGGCGTCCGACACATCTCGGCCGCTTGGCGGTAGGACCGCGACATGACTTATGATGCCTATTTAAAATATATACTGTGACGAATTTACGTAATTAAATACAGCACGTATTTAGAACATGATAGACGAGATTCTGCACGTAATGCACTTGCGGTGACCGTGTAGGGACTCACTTAATAATCATATAGAGCCGAAATCAGCAGACACTATGGTGTATGATAGTGATGGACACTGTTCTAGGATCTAGCGATCACTTTTCCGCATGCCGTAATTTCAGCGACGTCTCGAGATGTCGCTCGAGCGAGCGTTTCATTTCTATATTTAAACATGAATACTCACACAAGCACACTGCGACATACACTAACACGCGTGAGACTGGAAGATGTTAGGTGCTTCGGTCTGATAGTCAAAAAACCTTCTAATAAATTACAGTCAAACATATTTAATCACGACCCCTGCACGCCTCCACAAGTTCCAAAATATCTCAATGCATCTGTAGAGACCTGAATTCCTGGCCGTTTATTTAAACACTCTACAGCCATCTAGTGCCGAAGCGTACCGACCCAACTCAGATGTCAATACATCGAGACGAGCACCTCCGAGAAGCCAGCCAAGGTCAGCAACTCCGGTTACGAACTTTATTTGTGCAAATAAACTTTAAACTTTTTACTTTCATATTTTTATTTGTTAACTTTGTTTTATTAACCACTGAATTGAGTTTAAATACATCAACCGGTTTCGAAAAATACCATTTTCTTCTTCAGGATGTCAATACTAACTAAAAACATATATTATTGTTTCTTTACCAGAATCAACAATTATTTAAAAAATACATTTAGTACCTAACTCAAATTGTTACTTAATACAAATTTAGTCGAATAATTTTTAGGAAATTTTTTAGAATGGGACTCGTAGGTCAATCGACCTGCAATAAACGCTAGTATAAACAAATATGCACTCGCACATTCCATATTCATATAAACTGTGATATACATCCACACGCGTGCGAATTGAAGAGATATAGGGTCATCAGTCTTACCGTGTACAAAATTAGGCCATTTCATCCCTATAATTCCATACAATCCACTGAGGTCATCGGATCCCCCTGAACCTATTAAGAAATGAAAGGAATCTCAGACATTTCCGTGTATTTATTAAGGTGTGGGTCTCCCGCTGGGGGTTGCCGGGATGGACGATGCCTGGAAGAGCAGTGGCTGGAGAGACCTGACGGAGCATTCTACTGACTCTCCCTCGCACCCTTGCGACCTGGACAGGGTGAATTTCTGCCGAACTGTGACCGAGTTCTGCTACTGAAACGCATAAATGTGACGTCTACCCTCCCCTTTTGGGGGTGTGTGATTTCAATAGCTTCTTTCTGGCTGCCTTTTGAAATTAATGTGACAACGAGTCTCTCATTTTGTACAGGTGTGGTTCTGATACGACGATACCGGAGCCAACCTACGATGGTATCACGATGATATGACTGAATGTAAAAAAATATAAATTAACATATTAATTATAAATATATACATATAAAATTAATTTTGTCTAAAAATATTGTTTTTGCGTCACCGGGATTCGAACCTGGATCTCTATTTCCAATCCGAGTCACGGAAAATACTGGCGTTATATAACACAATTGGTAGTGTACTTCCCCGGATTGGAAATAGAGATCCAGGTTCGAATCCTGGTAACGCAAAAACAATATTTTTCGACAAAATTGATTTTATATGTATATATTTATAATTAATACATTAATTTAGTATTTAAAATATCACAGACCGTCTGTTCTGAATAATTACAACTTCACAATAAGAATGTGTTCTCCTTAATATATACAACTATCAAAAATTTGATATATCATATATGGAGATTGATAGGTGACAATGGTGAACGTTATATTTGTGTAAAGTGATCAGTTAAGCCAGCCGAAGACAGGTCGTAAGCCTTGTAATTACCCAATAGCTTCGTTTCTATGAGATATCTGATATTATTTGTTTAATAACACTGCCTTTGTAGGTGAAAATACAGTAATTGTGTGTTCTTGGACATATTAAAATATTACTTATAATATTTTTAGTATAATTTGTCACAGAATTCGCGTTATGGATCGAAACTTAGGTGTCGGAGATACAGGAACAAAAAAACGAGACCCTCTCGATCACCTCAGTGGATTTATTTACATGTTATTTATACCCAATCCCGAATCCTTTTAAGAGTTGTTTACCCTCGTTCCGATTCGTCATAATTATATATAGTTTTAAGGAAAACACATTCTTATTGTGAAGTTGTAATTATTCAGAACAGACGGTCTGTGATATTTTAAATACTAAATTAATGTATTAACTATAAATATATACATATAAAATCAATTTTGTCGAAAAATATTGTTTTTGCGTCACCGGGTTTCGAACCTGGATCTATATTTCCAATCCGGGGATAGAAAATACTGGCGTTATAACACAATTGGTAGTGTGCTTCCCCGGATTGGAAATAGAGATCCAGGTTCGTATCCCGGTGACACTAAAACAATATTTTTCGACAAAATTGATTTTATATGTATATATTTATAATTAATACATTAATTTAGTACTTAATTAATGTATTAATTATAAATATACACGTATAAAATCGATTTTGTCGAAAAATATTGTTTTTGCGTCACCGGGATTCGAACCTGGATCTCTATTTCCGATCCGAGTCACGGAAAATACTGGCGTTATAACACAATTGGTAGTGTACTTCCCCGGATTGGAAATAGAGATCCAGGTTCGAATCCCGGTAATGCAAAAACAATATTTTTCCACAAAATTGATTTTATATGTATATATTTATAATTAATACATTAATTTAGTATTTATTTGTATATATGCTATTCATTTTCTCCGAAACAGCATATATGTCACAATAAGAATCTAATTATTTAAAGCAATTTTTATATATTTTCTTATTTTGACCAGTCATATAAGCAGCTCTTGAAGCCTTCTCTGCTAAAGTTTGGCCAGACGATGAGATAATCTGCTCCATCGGAAGATGCCTATTTTATTGATACAGCAACATTAAACAGGTGCCATTCGTCTGGATTCCTGCACATGAGGGATGAGCTGATGAACTGGCCAAGAACGCTGCTCTTTCCAGAGTTTTTCCCCATCGATTCCATAACCCGATGTATGAAAGACTTAATATGGTAAAACAACGTACGAATTCTATCTGGACTGCACAGTGGATGGATCCAAGCAATCACAAATCAAAGATCTACTGCCCGCACCCCTTGGTTCTCCAACAGGAAAGTCTCTAAAAGAACAATAACGAATACCTCTAGAATAAGAATTGGGCATTGCCAGGTAGGCTCACATTTGTTCAGATTGAACATAATAGACTCCCTGAGGTGTCGAGGAGGAGACCCTGGACCATGTCTTTTTTGCCAGTCCATTGCGAATCACAGGTTTTTTTTACAGTAATCTCGTCAATGGTAATTTTCAACTCTTTCTTTTTTCCCTCAACTCGCCACATTTAATCTGTATAATAGGAAATTTCTCGAACGACAATGGTATTGACTTGTAATATAACATTCCCTGTTCTGTAATATTAATAGAAATAATGTTTTAACTTGTTTAATGACACACATCACTAAGATATCAATTATTTGTTTAAAAAGTGTTATACATTAAAATTTACGTTTAGATTTGTTTAATTTCCATTTCAAGCTCTGCGCGCAGCTGGTTTCAAAAGTGGGTAATCACGGCGTTTGATAGAAGTTGACTGACCACCTCACTCCGATAATGACCTCTCTCAAAACTGGTATTAATACACTGGAACGACTCTAGTGTCGTCAGTCCGTGGCCGTGAACACATCTCCGGGATCACCCTCACGTTTCGTCTGACGAAAATTTTTAAAAGTGCATCTGTCAAAACTGTGAAATTCAGTGTTCAGTGAATAGATGGCGAATTGAGACACAGATCTAAACCTCGCACGGTGATCTACCACAAGTTACGTTGTAAGTGAGACGGAGTGACAGGTGTGGTGTGACTGACCTGTGTTGTCAACAGGAGCAAAAAAGCTGAAAAATAAATATAAATTGAGTAATTGGATTAACATAAATGAAAACGTTATTTTACAATTAGCGCTATCTGTGTGCGAGTAGAGGACTTTAATTGGCGCTCTCTTGTATTCGCCGCATCGAGCTATTCACATTTCGGTTGATCCGTGTTGTGTGGAGTCGCTGACTACGCTGTTTTTTTTAAACAGAATAACATTAGAAAGGCTCACGACTGCGTGCGAACCATTGAAGTGTCTACTTCCTTTTTTACTAATTTGCAAATTTTACTATCTTACTGAATTTGGTGCACGGAATGGTTTTTGATTTGGGAAAAATGAAAAGAAATTGGCAAAACTATTTCCAACGTTAATCTTAATAATTATATCCTTTAGTTATTACGCGAAAGATTTTCAAACAATAAATGAATCATGTTCAGTCATAGAAAGTATTCTTAAAAAGTACATAAATTTTTTATATAGGTAAGAAGGTATTATTTTACGTTAAAACTTAAACTTTAAAACACTATTAATAATACTCTAAAAATATAAATAAATACTTGGTAGGGTCGTATAAAACGAAAGTAAATATATTGTATTACATTTATTATATAATATCATTGGTAACAGCATGACCTAAATCAGCATAACCTTGTGCACGCCACTGGTTGTCGACAATATTTTACGGGTGGACATAGAAATTTTCCAAATATGTGACGTGAGAGACATACGTCTTGCTCGTATCCACCAGCTAGTCAGCGGTGATATCTGTAAGTGTAGATACTTGCCTCAGTGATTTATCTACTTACCTTTCTTTATAAATGCATGTTGTCGACGATTATAAGTTAAAGGGAATATTATTAGGAGAACACATTCATATTGTGAAGTTGTAATTATTCAGAACACAGCTCTACGATATTTTAAATATTAACCATAAAAATCAATTTTGTCGAAAAATATTGTTTTTGCGCTACCGGGATTCGAACCCGGATCTCTATTTCCAAAAAATGTAGATGGCTTTCAAATAATGGAACGACAGATGTATTAATTTGAAAAAGTGTAACATATAGGTTCGTAAATTTGTCATGAAAAATACTGGCGATATAACACAATTGGTAGTGTATTTCCCCGGATTGGAAATAGAGATCCAGGTTCGAATCCCGGTAGCGCAAAAACAATATTTTTCGACAAAATTGATTTTATACGTGTATATTTATAATTAATACATTCAGTTAGTATTTAAAGAGAATATTAATTTGGGTAATGATTATATATACCGGAAAAGTCAATTAAAGTGAAAAAATATTTTTATTGCCACCGGGATTCGAACCGGGATCTTTTCCTATCCGGAGAAATACATTGAGCGATTACACTACGCCAACACAGTAAGTCGGCGACAAATTTTCAAACTTACATGTTATATACTGACAAATTGACACATCTGTCAATTATTTTTTCAAAAAAATATAGGTCTGTGATATATAATTCGAATTAAATGTGGGATAAAAAATTTCAATAGCCTCCCTACACAAATCAAAGAAATAAAGGATATAAAAGGGTTTAAAAAGAAACTAAATGAACACTTCAAAAACAAATAAACAATATTACAGAATTCTTCAAAAGCACACAAAGGGACAATGAAGAAAATATGTAAGGTATTATATACAATTATTGTAGTGTAACTCCCTCTCCAAGCACAAGAGCTGGTCTCTTTTTTTGGAGAGGTAAGCGAAAGAAACACCATGTATGTATATAACCTTGTATGTTTGTAACCGTGTATTTTAAAAATTGAATTTATTTTGCAAATGAATTTTTTTCGCTAAATTAAATAAATAATAATGATGTATCAATACTGACACAATATACTGACAAAATCAATTTATCGAAAAAATATTTCTGTTGCCACCGGGATTCGAACCTGGATGTTTTTCTATCCCGGGTAAATACGCGCGGACTGACATATACAGGGTGGTCCAAAAAAAGTGAAAACATTTCGTAAAATGTGATATTAAATGTAATATAAAAATTTATTTAACTATATCGACAACAGTTTACTTATTTACTTACCTACCTGTTTATCTGTATCACGTTTTATTACGACAATTTCCGGTCGCCATCTTTGATTATTAATTTTCACATGGTTTATATTTGTTTTTTTCAAATTGTTGGCCCAGTATGACACAAATCACTGAGGAAAATGATCAAAAATCTTTCAAAACAAAGCCTCGAGTTTAGCTAGACATTACAGCAGGACGGAGCTCCGTCTCACGCGGTCAGAAATACAATCAACTTTCTTCGTCGTGAGAATGTGACATGTGGCCACCGAACAGGCCAGATTTAAACCCACTAGATGATGCAGTACGATGTATTCTGATTAGCCAAATATTGTGGAAAAAAAATGACATTAAGAATAATAATTAATCATATTATGTTTTGAAATAACTCGCGTGTTACACGAGATGTTCTCACTTTTTTTTTTGGGCAACCCTGTATATTCTCCGCAGTTGGTTCGTAGCGGTGTTGGTGATCGGTGTGCCCAAATAAATTGCCTCTTGAATTACCTCATGTTGCAGTTTGAGAATCTGAAACCAGTATGTTCGTTATTTTCATTAAACTAGAACTAGTTTGTAGAACTCCATAATCACGCGTACGAATATAAAAACAATTGTGTATTTAGAAATATTTGAATATGTCCAAGAACACACAATCACTCGATTTATCAGATATCTCATAGAGACGAAGATATTGGGTAATTGCAGGGCTCACGATCTGTCTTCGGCTGGCTTAACTGACAAACTTTACACAAATATAACGTTCACCATTCTTGCCCATCAATCAATCTCCATATCTATTATTGTAATTATTCATAATTGCATATTTTTCTATGAGATATATCTATTATTTGTACAATTATTTTTTTTATTCTCTTCTTTTAATTTCCGTGAGACGCGTTTCGCCTTACGGGGGCATTATCAATCTAACCATTTTACATACTAAAATTAAATTTATTTTAGAAAAATGCAGAGACGTCCAGTTCTGAGGATACTTCAGCTGTTTGCTGTGTTTCTGTCTGGAGATTGCCAGAATCTAGTCATACCTGAAAGCTTGGGTGAGTCTTTTTAATTATTTTAATTTTCACAATTAAACTTTATACTGCACACACGTTGGGTTATTGTTTTGAAAGGTGCAGTCCCTCTCAACATCAGATGATAACTAAACTAAATACAGTATTGTATTAGAAATATTTAAATATGTCCAAGAACACACAATTACTAGATTTTTACCTACAAAGGCTCTGTTTATTGAACATATTTCAGATATCTCATAGAGATAAGGCTATTTTTATTATATTTAATAGAGAATGGGAGGTTTCGGTCGTTCACGGTAAATATGGATAGTAAAGGTGATGTTTTGGGCTGACCCATGATCTTCGTACAGTGGTACTGTCAGCCCGTTTTTCTTTCGTGTTTCAAAGATTTTTAAATTGTAAATTATTAACCCTTAATTATACGGTACCGGGTGGAGAATTTTTAACTTGTGATTATCGGATTGAATGGTTTGTTTTAATTATGTGGTAAGAAAATTCCGAGAAGTTATTTTAAGTTATTTTTTATGCATCGGCGAAGTTGATTAAATTGTAATTGCTCGTAAGCCATCAGGCTGAAGTGAGTGGGACGGGTTGATTTGCCCGTCGCAATGAGTCACTGGTCGGAAGCGCACCGCGCAAACGCGGTTGAGCAACATTTAAAGTACGGTGATTCATTGTACTGGAATAAAAAATCTACAGTGCACGTTATTTTGAAAAATAAACTACAGTTTCACCCATACAAACTGAAAATCGTGCAAAGTTTACGTGAAACCTTAGCGAGAACGATGCTGAAACATATTGTTTACTGACAAATAACATTTTCATATCGATGGCTATGTTAATAAACAGAACATGAGATACGCCATCAAAAACGTTTGCATTGTCCAAAAATGATAGTGTGGTGTGCAATTTGTGGCTGAGGGATAATTATCCCTTATTTTTTTGACCAGCGAGAGACACTCACTGCTGACGTGTATTGCTGAATGATCGACGAGTTTTTGGTACCGCAACTGCAGCTGTTTCTCGGGTTCAACAACAGAACACAATTTCAGTAAGACGGGACCACTCCACGCACAGCTAGATTGACGTTTTTAAAAATTATTTAATATTAAACTACAATATTATTCTCATATTTTATTTATACAAAAAGGAGTTTAAAGATGTGGATTTTAAGTTTTATAAACAATATTGTCAAAATGGTGTCCATTTCTCTCAAGACAATCTTGCGATCGGACTCTTAAATTTGCGAACACGCGAGAGTAAAGCGTCGGTTCAATGGCAGCAACTTCACGGCGGATATTTTCTTGTAGGGGCTGAATTGTTCAAAAAAGTCGCACGGTGTAAGGTCTGATAACCGAGGTGTCCAGGGTATGTCTCCGCACTTGCTGATTAATTTATTGGGAAAAATACTCCTCAGCTTCTCCATTGAGACTCTATCTGTGTGTGGAGGGTTTTTTTAGAAGTTTGTTTTTAGAATTGCCAGCGACAGCCTCTTTGACAGCTGACCGCTGATTTGTGCTCAGTTTGGTTTGCCATTTCATTATGAATAGACTGCTGTGCAAATTTCAGTTTGCGAAACATTTTGCGGTCAACATAATCGGACGGATCCGAGCAAGTATGATCCAGGTCTTTTCCTAGTTACTGTCGGTATCCTCGTCACTGAGGATCATAGCGGGTTGTGACCTGCTGATGTCTTTAAATAGATCAGTCCACCGACGAATACAGTTTAGCTTGTCAAAAAGTTCAATTCTTGAGAGCGTACGTGAGAACTTGTATTAAAGTGGTCGAGGTGAGGGATAGAAAGCGAGGACAGAAATGCTTGGGATTCTATTATCTGTGCGTATCCCGTAGAGTAGTATTACATTTTTTATATTTTTGACACGAGTTTGTTATTTGAATTTGTGTAATGTCTGTGAATCTCAAACGAGCATGTATAAGAAGAACTGGCGACCGAGCTAGGCCTCCTTTCGCTCCGCGTCACTCTTCGAAAATAGATCTAAGATTATTTGTGACATTACCAGTCGGGAATAGGACGCGTCTGGTAGATCTTCATCAAAGCCGTATCAAATTACTGCAGAAATACAGTCCAAAACAATTTTACAAACATATTTTGGAACATACCCGGTATGGCCCCAAATATGAACCAGTTTTCGATGAAGGTGTTTCGTGATAACTGGTTTATATAAATATATGAGTCTTAATAAGGAAAAAAAACAATTGCAAAATTTACATATGACTTGTCTGCAAAATATTGAGTCAGATCAGAATGAAACATATAAACTATAAATATATAAAAGTCTAGATTTCTAGATTTAAATGAGATTTTTAATGTTTGACCATTGTGTCGTCTGATACACGGTACTATCTGTGATTGAACACTCTTGAACCTGTCAACAGCGTTTCGTTTCATCGTCTGTACCTGCGTTCCGCCACATGCGTATTACACGCATGATAATTTAAAACTTAATTCACGGACGCGTATGATAAGCTGAATTATAAAGGGTGGAGGTGTTGAAGAAGGAAATAAATACTAAGACGCATGAATAAGTCAAGAGAACTAATAACAACTGTCAAACAAAGGAAACATATGATCTTTTACAACTCATTATGCTGGGGAAGATAGAAAGCAGAAGTTGTATAGGTAGAACGAAGTTATCTTGGCAGAGTAACCTTAATAAGTGGCACAGTATTCAAAATGCCGGAGATTGCTAACTCTATGACTTTAACCCTTCGTCGTTCTATGATGTCCATTATTGTAATTCTCTTCTTCTTCTTTGTCCTTTGACGTGGCCATCTTCCCTTCTTGCTCGGTGTCTGTTTGGGGCTTATACTCATATGATATACCTTGAACTCCCACCTTCCCTTCCCTCCCCCGCCGCTAGCGAGCGGTCAGTCGATCGGCGACTTTAGTTACTTGCTGTTATCAATCTTGAAGGGCTCCGCGAGTCAATGCGTCGACCTTTGGCGAAATAGTGATGATGAATTTTATATACAGTCCACAGTATTCAGATGTCATTGAGAGACTCAGAAGAATCCCTTTTTTTTGTTTCTGTGTTTTTGACACCTAAGATGCGATTGCACCATCTAATAGTGCAATTAATTTGTTTTATATAAAGAATTTATTCTGGTATGGGTATCTAGTTGGAGCTCCTTAGGTGGGTAGTTAGGCCGGCGTGCGCGGGTAGGACTCCACCTACGCGCCTACCTCTCACTCTCATATTTTGCAACTCTGTTAGTCTGTCCGTGTAAGTGTGACTAACCCATTTTGTGTCTCTTTCGGGAGTGTTTTTTGATGAATGTATCTCTGAGTGTATGCCTTGAACTACTGCACCTTTATTTTCCATCTGTATGTAGAACTATGTTCTATAGATTTATGTTATATAGCACTTAAAGGACGCTGGAGGGTCTAAATTTTAAAATATTTGCGTTAATTACTAATAACCACATAGAATTTCTTCCCTTTTTTCGTTTTGCACATACTTAAATACGTAATTGAATTAAAGTCGGGTATTTGTATTAACTTTCATGAGTGGGACCGACAAGGAAGCACTAACTTCTAAACCGGTCCCGTGAAAGGGTAGGTTCTCTCCCCCCCTCCAGCTGTCTTTCATAGTGTAATAAAATTTTTGCTCTCTTCGCCAGATATGTCCAGCTCGATGCCAATTGAGTGCGTTGATTTCTTAGCCAATATCTCTGATGAAGTCAAGTACTCGATCTGTCAGAGATATTACAATCGTGAATCTTTCCATGGCTCTTTGGGTTACTTTTAATTTATGAACGACAATGATAGTGAGGATCCACGTCGGCACTAGTAGCGTGCACAAGTTTTCAACATTCACATTCACAATCTTCACAGGGTGAATATTATGTTCCAGGCCGATGTTATTTTTAAATAACTAAGAAAAAAAAGATATTTTCTAAATAAATTTTTTATTTATAATTTGCTTAATTTATTACAATTACGTGTAGAATATCAAATTGGATAAGTACTCGTCTCCAACAGGGGCACAGATGCTCTTTTAACCATATTTTTCATAGCAATCACGTGTTATTTCAGCAATTTAATTTCAAATGTTATCCTGTAGCATCAGAATTGTTATTGGCTAAATAGGCGTAGACCGTTTTTTTCAAGTACTCTCACAAAAGGTAGTCAAATCAGGTGATAGAGGAGGCCAGTCGGTATCACCACTTTTTGACATTGTGCAGCCGGGAAAAAATACTCGGGCTGTGTGTGAGGTGGCACCGTCTTATTGAAACCACATGTGTTGCAGGTGACCACATGTGAAGTTTTCTAAGACGATACCCATGATCGTCAATGGTTAAAATATTGAAATTTTTATTTAGATAAAATATTTTAATTATTTAAATACGTTTTTGAGACGTTAGATACTCCGTAATTAATTGTAATCGATTATTCTTTACAATTAATAAATGTAAACTTACAAATTGTAACAAAACCAAAATGGCGGTCAGACAAAGTCGGCCTGGAACATAATATTCACTTGTGCTGAGACTAAAATATTATATAATATAATTCATGTTTTTACAGCTGACGGGCTCATATTCCATGGGCCAGGACATGAACAGACGACCACAGCCAGGCTTCCAATCATCAACCCAACTAATATAAAAGAAATAGGGCATCGCAGTAAGTAAACCCTTTTATATTTAACGCCATCTATGACTAAATCAGACATATCTAGCCAAGATTCAACCCTTTAAAAAAAGAAGAGATTCGTTCCTGTTTCTGTAAATTTCTGTAAATTCGTCGCATTAATTAAAACTAGGCTAAACGCTTGTGTTATAAAAATAGGACTAACTTGGATGACTTTCTGTAACGAGGCTCGAACCTCCGTGTTCTGAATTCGTAAAACACATTTTTGGCGCGTGTTTCGATTCAGCCGCGGCCACTGTTATTGACACAATTCCGCATCTAAATTCTTATCCATATATTACCTAATGCTCGTCTTGTCAGTGTGAATTGTGACCTTGACGTCAGCAGACGTCAACGTGGCCGATATTTGTTCGATCGCGACATCGCGATAGCATTCGCGGTGTGGATTTGTTCAGCTTCAGTGCACCAGCAGTGTATTTGGTGATATTGTGTTTTAATCACGTATTGTTTACTATTTTGTGTGCCGTGGGTGAACTTGTGACATCGTCATATACAAGGTAATGCGAGCAGTCCTTCTGAATCCCGATTCTCCGAAAAATACTGGTTCCTTATTTCCCTCCACTCCCCTGCGATGATTCTGATTTACGACCATTCCGCGAATTCATTTGGTTTTCGTAAAACACCCTTTTGGCATAAAAAATATTATTGTCACATGTCCGCATCTAAATCAGTATAAAGTGTAAATCTGACGCCACCAGGTGTCACATGATCAATATTATTTGTTTGATCTCGACATCGCGATACCATTCGCGGTGTGGAAAATTACCTCCAGTGCAGTGGAGCACTGTTTTGAGTGATCACCGTGAATATTGTTTGTGGGTACCGTGTGTGAACAGTGACATCACTATCTTTAGTCGGGAGATTGTCACCATACTTAAGGTAAGGCAAGTAGTTCTTCTAAATCCCTCTCCCCTCACCAACCTCTTCTTATTAGAAAAATTCCGAATTACAACCAAAATTATCGTAATCAAGTACCTAACTTTTTGAACATACATAGAAATAAAAAAAAAAATTACTACCCTTCATTATTAAATTATTCAGTTATATCTAAGGCATTCATTTTTATAAATGTTAAATATTATTTGTACGAAATGTCTCTAGTCGTTTCTCACTTGGGCAATCACGTATGTACGTGTCAGCCGCGCAGTAGCCTTATACAGCACGATCGCATACATGCGTGTCAAAATTATAATTATATTTTTTATTTATTATCTTTGTTTTATTAACCACCTAATTGAGTTTAAATACATCAACCGGTTTCGAAAAATACAATTCTCTTCTTCAGGATGTCATAACTAACTAAAAACATATATTATTGTTTCTTTACCAGAATCTATTTTTAAAAATAAATTTAGTACCTAACTCAAATTGTTACTTAATACAAATTTAGTCACATATTTAGAATGGGACTCGTAGTTAAATTCAGGTTCACAACGTCAACTAACTACATTTCTAAATTTCATTAATTCATTTAATAATAAAATACAATTTACATTAGAAATGGAAAATAATTCTACCCTCAATTTTTTGGATCTAACATTGATTAGAAATAATAATAAAATTGAGTTCAAAATCTTTAGAAAACCAACTTTTACAGATACTATCATACACAATGAATCTAACCATCCATTGTCACACAAACATTCAGGGTTCCACTCCATGATACACCGTTTAGTCAATATTCCTATGTCAACATCCAATTTCAATATTGAATTGAATACAATTAAAAAAATAGCAGTTAATAACGGGTTAATACAGGTTTGATAGACGCTATTTTAAAAAATAAATTAAAAAAATATAATAATCAATTTTTATATAAATCACAGATAAAACATAATGATTTTATACATAAATATCTGAACACCTACCGCGAAACATTAGACCGGTATTTTATACAAATAATAGTATAAGAAATTTACTCATCAATTGTAAAGACAGAGATGATAAATTTAACAATTCTGGTGTCAATGTACTTAGTGCTGCATTTTATATTGGTAAAACGGGGAGAAATTTTAATATAAGAGTAAGGGAGCATTTGAGATGTTTGAACAATAGTAGGTTTTCAGAATTCGCTAATCATTTGATAGAAAATGGTCACGGTTTTGATAAAATATTGGGATTGTCAATTTTGCATATAAACGGTGTTGGTCACAAATTAAATAATTTGGAATCGTTGAAGATAAACTAATCTGAATATTATAAACAACCAACTAAATTGAACTACGAGTCCCATTCTAAAACTATTCGACTAAATTTGTATTAAGTAACAATTAGGGTTAGGTACTAACTAAATAGATTCTGGTGAAGAAACAATAATAAATGTTTTTAGTTAGTATTGACATCCTGAAGAAGAAGGAAACCGGTAGATGGATTTAAACTTTATTCAGTGGTTAATAAAACTAAGATAATAAATAAAAAATATGAATTTTAACCACAGAGTTAATATCGCTAATTTTAAAAGTAAAATTATAATTATTTTGACAGCCGAAGGTTTGCTCTTCCACGGCCCTGGTAACGAGAATATCGCTATCGAGGTGACGAATAAGCCGAGCAGCGAAGGGTTACGAATAAGTCTGCAAAGTAAGTGTAAATTTTAATTGAATTGTCTGGTTATGAAAAGCATTATCTGTACTAAAAATGATTTGTATACCTTTAAATTGTTTTCTCGTTTCCAGGATGTCTGGAATATTCGAGATGCGTCGTAGTGCCGGTCCACGCGCTGTTGGGAGGAGAGGCAGCGAAACTCGGTGAATTTCCGTACATGGTAAGTTGTGGTATAACCGTAAATCAAATCTGATGCATGCTAATTGAGCATTCTACCGGAAGTCGATTGAATAATTCACATTTTAAAAGCGTCTCTATGAAACTTTTCGTCACTGAGCTGCCAGAACTTTCGTGTGGTCCGAAGCGGGGTATAGAAACACCCCAGATCATATGCATACAAACGATAATAAAAAGTTGGTGACGGGCGACGCGGGCCCAACCCCCTCGCCGGACGTCACTTGTATATGATATAGCCTGTCTGAGATGGGGCTACCCAGTGCATTAGTTAGAGTGAAACAAATAATAAGTACAATAACTAAAAAATAAGACACAGGAGTATGGTATAGACACGCGCAGGTGAAGATCACTGGGCCGAAAACAATATTATTAAATATTATACGCTTGGAAATTTGAAAAACAAAAAATGGAAAAATGTTCGTCATTATTTCCGAATATTCATCAATATAAGAATGAAATCGTTTTCATAATTATTGAGTTATCGAGTTTAAAGCGATCTATGGGGAATATGAATACCCCGCTTCGGGAAGGCAAGGTTAAAAATCTTTCACACAGTTTGGTTAATACCTCTAAGGTTCCCGCATTCCATATGAGACCTTTTGCCTTTATACAGAAGCATAATGACAGTCCTACTCTTATTCATTGAAATATAATTCTCTATGAGAGAACTACTGGGACATACCATTAAGCATGTTCAATTTCTTCTCCTTTTTCGTTTTCCTTTGTTGAGTGGGACCGGCAAGGAAGCCTTAGCTTCTAAACTGGTTCCGTGAAAGGGTGAGTCCCCCCTCCTACAGCTGTCCTTTATTATTATTAGAGGGGACATATAGGTATGGTCAACATAATGAAGTTAAACACCCAAACACGGCGATCCGTGAACCTGTGATAGTTGGCAGTGGATTTGGAACGGCATTCGTAACATTCTCAAAAAATGTTTTGCTCTCAAATGATCTGTGTGTGTGTGGTGATTTCAGGCAGCTGTCGGCTGGACCGGATCAAGTGAGATCACGTGGTTTTGTGGAGGCTCTCTGATAAGCGAGCAGTTTGTGCTGACTGCAGCTCACTGCTGCTACAACAAAGATGGGTAAAGAGCAAAACTCAATATTATTAAGTCCTACACAACCACAATTTGACTACATTTTGAATACCTAACTCACGAGTAGAAGAAGTACCAGAGAACCGTATATATGGTATATATATTGTGACGTTGTATTTCATCTGTCCTCCGGCTCGCTCAGGGTACAGCATGAGGTGCGTGGTTCTGATGCACAGAATTCACCATGTCTACAATTCTCAGGGAAAATAATAAGTTTTTATAACAACATAATCTAATGGTTTACTCAGATACGAAAACATATGAATTATAAGGTAGAATGCAGTAAGAATCCTGTCACTTCAATGTGATTACATATAAAGATTGATTGGCAAGTTTTGCCTTAATAAAGTAATAGAATTCTTACCACCATATGAACATCTAAAACAATAAATTATTATCTAAAACTTCGCGCGCGTCCCGCGGAATAAGAATACGATGATTCCGGACGTAAATCGGAATCACCGCAAGGTAGTGGAGGGAATTAGGGAAACGTGGTACAGGATGAGAGGACAAGGGTTTTAGACGAAGGACCAGTGATAATGGTGAGATAAAACACTTAGATTCATTGGATATTAAAATCTTCACCTAGGAAATTATACTACCACAACTTAAATCCCATAATGAGTTTATCATGTCAAATATATCAAAAATCTTATCAAACAAACGCGAACGCAAATGAAGATTGATTTAATATGCTTTCTTTAGCAAAAGAATGATTATGATTAACAAGGCTAACAAGTTATTATTTGAAATTAAAAAGGTGATAATAAAAACTACGATACTTCAAATATTAATAATTTACATCGAAATTCGTTTTACAACCATTTGAACGCGAGGTGTCTTCGTTCTTAGCCAGCGATCCACAGTATTCGTTCAGAGTTGATGTTCCGAGGCACCCGTAAATGCTTGTATCTCCTTACTTAACGAAACGTCGGAAAGGCTCGGTATCGTCTTCCATTTAAACTCACATGGAATCCTTGCGTCGTCTTTGTATCCCCGTCCTGATTTATGTATGAGAAATCCTTCACGAAGAAAAAAATAGTGTCATGCAAGGAAGGGATGCTTCACATCCTGCAAACATACAAGTAAAATAGCAAACAAATCTCACAATATGGTGCAGGATAACACAGATGCACAATATATTTGATCATTATCACCCTCCCTATTACGCGCTTTCCATAGATACCTGGTTAGGTTGCCCGTTTGTGGCGTCGTTTTATAATGTCTTATCTAACCTGAAGATCATGTTATTTCTATGAAGATCCCCGCATCATTTTCATTTTATTTTGTTATATTATTATTATTATTATTGAATAACTAGTACCTGAGAAAGAATAACAAAAAATGAAAAAAAGTTTTAATTCTCTACGTAATTGCAATATTAGTAATTGAACACGATGACGTACACATTATATTACACAATATTCAAAGATTTCTAGTAATTTTTAAACATATATATATATATAAATGATTATCATTATTTTGAGCTAGGCACGAGCCAGATGTCGTGCGCGTCGGGGAGCTGGACATCAGAGCCAACGAGCGCCAGGACATAGCCATAGAGAGGCTGTACCTGCATCCAGAATTCAAGCCGCCTAACAAGTACCATGACATTGCTCTGCTGAAGCTAATCAGGCCCATCACGTAAGTCAACTGTGAACCATAAAATGTAAATATTGAGCGGGTAAGATAGTTCCTGGAATGGAAGCTGATGGAAGAAGTGTTGACTGATTATGATAAAGAAGATATTGTTCTTCTATTTTTTCCGTATAGAAGCACATCGACTCATTTACGAATAAGATTGTTCGGTATTTATGACAGGACCAGATCGTGAATGCTCCAATAGGTTTACCATATCTATCTGCCCCCCACCCCCTCCTCTTACCTCTGAGCACGACTTTTTCTGTGCGTGATCTACGACTTGTGAACTGTGAAGAAGTGTGAATGTCCCGCTACGAACTCGTCACGCTGACTTAAATTATTTTTGTGTTTCGGTTTCTCGCAGTGCGTGCCGAAGATTTACAACAATCACTATATAGAAAGAAAATATAGGTAAGTCGTGCTTACTGGTTGGTCCTTGAACCCTAATTGTCCTGTCCTATTATGTAAACAAAGATGTTTAAAAGATTGTCGACACGAGACGTGGATAATACTTTGGAGACAACTATCGGCTTTCGTTATTCATCGTGTAGATACCGAATCTCTCACGATTGATGTTCCGTTCGTCAACTGACGAACGGAGCTTCAAGTTAGTTTTTTTTTAATATTCACCCAACTGGGTGAATATTAAAGAAAATGTTCGTCTTAAATTATGACCTTCCAGAATATATAGTTGAAGGTATCTCAATAATCAATGGTGGTTGGTCTCTACCGTCGACATATATGCCATTTTGAAACACTTTCGTTGTGGACGTCGGCCAAAAAGGGAATGGTCTATCAACCATTTGTACTCCTTTAAATGTATTAATTATAAAGATATTATATTCATTCACGTACGCCAGTTTCCTTATTGCCGTTCCCACGCCGTATCGTGCGTCTAACAATACCGATGTTTACTGCAACCCCTGTCCACTACTTCGACTATGTGTTTATGTGTTTAGCCTTGAAAAAAAAAATATTATTTTGGGTACTTTTGCATTCTAACAGCCGATGTCATGAATACGCAAAATGTATTCATGATGTATCTATGGGACGAATGCGTGAGCGCGTGAATGTTGGTGGGATGATGAGCGCGCGGAAGAGATAAATATTGAACCGCGAATGAGTAGTCTGATCAGCACGAGTTAAAGATATGTAACAGAAGTAAATTTGTGGCTATTTTAAAGATTAAAAATATAATTTAATCACAATTAATTGAACCATTTTAATAATAATAATATTTTTCAATCTTCAGGATAAGCGTCTACATCAGACCCCTGTGTCTCTGGCAGGAGGAAGGTATTGACGCGAAGACTGCAACAGCCACTGGATGGGGAAAAGTCAAGTTCAGTAAGTTACCCATTCATTTTAAATTCTGTAAATGACGCCAGTTTATTGCATTCAGTAAACCACCCAATCAGATGAGAAATGCGATAGTTTACATTTTGTTATTTAGGGGTAGATTTTTATCTTCTGGCGGCAGGGGTGTAGATATGAAGGGTGTCACGGGCCTCCTAGACCCAGAGGATATGATGCCAGAGATGTAGCGCAATCTAGGTGCTAATAAAAGACAGCTGGAGGGGGTATATGCTATTTGTCTGGGTAGATTCCGACGATCGGTTCACTTGATCGAAGCCTCTCCGAAAAAAGGCGGCAATACCCACACACACACATCGGAGCATGGACTAATGTCTGTTACTTTACAAGTGTTGGCACTATCATCTTGAAGCTTACGCACGTATTAGTTCAAACATATTAAGTTAATGTTTTGATAATTTTTTTAACAGCCGGCCCTCGTTCGTATCTGCTGCAGAAAGTGGACTTGACCTTGTACGACAACAAGGAATGCCAGAAAAGTTATGCTGTCGACGCCAGAAAGCTGAGCAGAGGAATCGTCTCTGAACAGATATGTGCTGGGAATTCACAACCAGGGAAAGACACATGCAGTGTAAGTTATGCTTTATGATTTTTGGTTCAAAACGCTCTTTTTTTTAACTATTATAATACATTAAAATTATTATACGTCAATCGGTTTCGCTTATCTCTAGCTTCATCAGGACGTATTTAAAACTAATCATGAATACAAAAAGAGTACATTGTAGATAGAATATAAAATTACATGTGAAAGAGAGAGACGTAATACATATACGGATAGACGGAATATTAAGAAAGGGGAAAATTTAGTGTTGATGGATATATGGGGATAATGGATAAATTAATTTGATTATTAAGAATTGGCGTACCACTATTTACTGCCTTTTTTATTTGGAAGGCTTTTAAATTGTCCAACCGGAGGTCAAACCCGTTTTTATGGTGGAGACTGTCTCACTCTTACGCATATAATTTTATATTCTGTCTCCCTTGATGTTCTATCTAATTGTAAATATATTCTGTCTCTCTCTTTAACGTGTTATTTTATGTTCTATCTCCCTCTTTGTGTATATATAATATTAGTGCACTCATTTTGTATTTATGTTTAGTTTTTAATACGTCCTGACGAAGCTTGAGATAAGCAAAACCGGTTGATGTATAATAAATTTAGTTGTTTCATACAAAGTGATTGCTTTCTACGAAAATATATTATAATTCAACTATGATTACAAATATATAATTTTGATAGAATGGGATATTTCTTTTTTTTTTTGGACGGGGCAATAATCCTTACATTCTCGGATAGCGGAGTAAATTCCACATCTCTCGGTGGAAGCTCCTATTTCTTGAAATGGAGAACGAAATGATTACAGTTTGGCAATGAAGGTGTTCTCAATGTCAGGATAACCCCAAAATCATGAAGGAGCAATCTCGCCGGTTGGCGATGTGAACCTGTGGCCATCAACCAAAAGGAAGGATGTCCAATGAGCGTGATGGAACTGGGAGATTTCTCAGATTACCACAATATTAGAATTACTTTATTGATTGTAGAGTTTCATCATTAATGTATGGATATAAATGAAACAATGTTATCGCTCTACTTGAGTTCATTAGCACTACTCGAGTTACGTGAGAAACGGTAACTGTGACAGGTGAACTATTAAACTGATTTAGGACTCACCTAACGGCCGCGTAGGCCGAAAATAAACTGACCAATCAGCAGATGCAATACATCGTGACGGACACTGCCCTAGGAGCTAGCGACCACTCGTTCGCAGACCGTCCTCTTTCAGCTATGTCAGTATTTAACTTCATACGAACACTGTACACTCGTCAAACCTGCTTATGTATAATTTATCCAGCAAATAACCGATATTAAGTAATACTGTATACACTGCGATATGGAGACTAGGATTATTATTAATATAATTATTAGTAGGTGTAAAAATTGTGCCTGTATATTTTCCAGGGAGACAGCGGTGGACCTCTGACTATCAAATACGAAGAGAACAAGTGCCTCTTCCATCAGGTTGGCATCACCTCGTTCGGCATCGGCTGCGGATCCCCCAACATCCCTGGAGTATACACCAGGATATCTTCCTACCTGGGCTGGATCGAGAGCATCGTCTGGCCTGCGAACGACTTGTAATCACGACGTTTCACCACTCCAATATTCATTTACGTTTTTTCTTCTTCGCCTGCTCAATGCCGAGCTGGTGGTCCTCTGAAATATTTGACACCTGATGCGCAATGCTTCTCCATTCCTCCCGGTCTTGGCCCGTGTTAATGCCAGTATTCAAGGGCGTAATTCGAGAATTTGGTATTACTGATCATTTTTCAAAATACGAAATAAGTGCTCAAAATAAAGCCTGCATCAACATTAAAATCCTTAAAGTAACCAATACACCAGAAAGTACGAGTATTAATTACTACATTCCATTTACAAGTAAGCCTGTTGGCCACTACCTACCTCGCTAGGTACATATAAAATAGTTGTTCTGAGGTAGGTAGCCATAAGGTTCCATCAGCTGGGTTTTAAGTTGGAAGTAGGATAAAAAATTAAATTATTACTATTTAGTAAAAAATAGAAAAATCAAAAATGAGACAAGTAAAATAAACAAAGCTAACATTTTGATACAGACTAAAGATGTGTGAGAAGTAAAAGAAGAGAAACAAGCAAGGATGTAAGGACAAAAAAGAATTACATAAAATGGACTCTTCCAGCTGACTTCTTGCATTCGTTTATGAGCTCGCAGAATTGAGGATACGATACCGTTGCTATCTCTGTGGTAGTTTATTGTATATCCGCGGACCTATACAACATGGATGTATTTGAGCAAATGAGGTTCTAATTAACAGAACAGCCAGTTTTCTTTGAGTTCTTGCTCAAGTACACTTAGAATGTGTGATAAGGCACAGGGTTCTGTTTTCGTGTAACCTAACCTATGTCGTATTATCTATATTATTTACTGCATCCTCACAGTAAACTAGTAAGTGTATGTTAATAAAGATAAAGCTTATCTAATCCTTAACTTCTGGAGGATAGAGACATCTGTGCACCTTGTGGGAGATTAATAATTATTCATAACTTACCTTTACTAAGACATTAATTATTCCTGTACCGTATTCATTGAACTGTATTACACGTTATCAAGATTAAAACAATAGATGGTATCTTTAATCTTTGTGTTTTCTTCTTCTGTGCCTTCCCCTCCCCCCATCCCGTCCCTTCACGGGCTCGCCGCCGACCAGTCGATCGGCGACATTGCAAATACATTGTGGAATTACTGAAATGATTACAATTGTATCAGAAATATTGAGTTTAAACAGTATACAGTCCACATTTTTTGGAGGTGCCAGCAGAATCCGGATTGGTGAGTGCCTATTCCTTCCTGTCCTGAATTCTTCCAGCATCTATGCTTTATACGCAACAGTTGGCAACCATGTAACGGTATGCTAATTTATCCTAATCGAGATGTAGATATATAAGATCACTGATATTTATTAGGTTGATGAATAATTATATACCATTTTTTAAAAACTATATTGTAACATAACCAAAAACGAAAATAAACTCAAAATATCGTGGACTGATCGATGTTGAAGTTTCCAGCCAGATTCCTGGTGGCACACCTTTCCTTCTCTTCCACAGCCTGGTCATCGACGGGACAGTTGCGGGACGAGGACGTATCAACTCTTCGAAAATTAAATATTTATATAAACAAGATGTATTTTTTACATTAATGCCTATTATATTTGTCAGCGTTTAAATTTTCGTCACAATCGAGTCATATATTTGAAAAAAATCGAGGCACTATTTAATTAAATTAAATTCATTCTCCGTCTCACTTGAGAAATTCTGTGTAGAGACTGGCACGGCGGTTGAGACCGTGTTGAGATTGCGTAAAAGGTACCATAATAATAACGTGGGTGACACCAAATTGAAAATATTGAAACAAATAATTTGTTCATGTCTATATATTAACATTATATAATCACATTTTATTTAATTATTAATAATATATAAGTTGTATCAATGTGTCCAAAATTTACCCTGTTAATTCTGGCGTCTCTATTTGAGATTTCGTAAAAATAGAGAAGATGGCTTTCAAATAATGTATCGATTTCAAAAGTGTAACATACAGGTTCGAGAATTTGTCGTTAATCCACAGTGTTGATATAGCATGATCGGTTAACGCACGTTACCCGGATTGGAAGAGATCCAGGTTCGAATCTCGGCATTGCTGCCATGTACATTATTTTTACAGAATCTCAAATACCTTTGAGTAAACCGACTGCAGACCCCAGAATTATTATTATTAATTATTAATTATAACATAATTGGTAGTGTACTTCCTCAGATTGGAAATAGAGATCCAGGTTCGAATCCCGGTGACGCAAAAACAATATTTTTCGACAAAATTGATTTTATTTGTATATCTTTCTTATTAATACATTTAATTTGTATTTAAGATCACACGTGTTTATCTGAGTCACTCCGTTCAAGGTTACAAATCAGGCCAGACAATTGACTCGATCCACGGAACGTAGGACGCTATCCTGGTGTAGACTCCTGGAGATCCATTGGAGCAGGTTTTTCCAAATGATGTTACTCCGATTATGTAAGAAACGTCGTAACCAGCATCGCGAGAGTCCGTAGTCAGAAGAGGTCCACCGGAATCACCCTGCATCAGAGATGACGTCGTTAATTAATAAAATAAATAACATTACTATTAAACATTTTAGATAATTGAAAATTAGTCCGGTCATTTGTTTTATTGCAAAGCACTTCGAAATCATAAATAATTGCCCTCGCGTTGGTATCGCAATCTGTTTCCAAGGTTATAAAAACGGTCACCGTCTATGGTTCTTTTTCAAATCATCGAGCAGAGCTGTCAGATTCAATAGTCGCGACCGGCGTTTTTTTCCCTTTGATTTCTTAATTTGTTCTCTTTGCCTTTATTATTGTGATGTGATCATATACAATACTGATTGCTAAGGATCATCCACGACGATAGGCCAAGGAGATGGAATGCTCGTAAGGCATGGACCGAGGGGATGCCATCTAGTGAACTCAATGAAATGGGGATTAGTTAAAGTGGACTGTATCTTTATTTTATTTGATTTCTTCATATTTTTTTTGTCATTTTTATAATGAATTATACCTTTTTATTTATCACATTAAAAAATTTCCCAGTTTAGGATGAAGCTAAAATGTGACAAATTAAGTTGGGTATGTGTTTCTGAGGTGGAGAACCCGCAGATCTTGTGCTCACCGCTGACTAGCCGGTGAGTGGGTACATGTCCGATCTATACTTCCACAATCTGTTTTATATATTAATAATGTTTGTCTTAATTTGAATAATTAGACACATAAATTATCAAAAATAATATAAAACTCTTATTCTGTTCTAAAAAAGTTTTCGTACGATTTAACAGGGGATTATTTTAAGAGGTATATTAAAAAAATGTTTTGTTCCATAAAATGAATTCTTTTTGTATTATAATAATATATAAATATATATTTAGTAATATTATAATATGTCCAAGAACGCACAACTATTGGATTTTCACCTGTTATTAAACATATAATAGATATCTCATAAAAGAAAAATCAATTATATTCTCATTGTGACATATATGCTGTTTCAGAGATATGAATTACCAAATTTAGTCTATATGACTTTTAAAAATTTGATAGATATGGAGATTAATAGGTGAGAATGATGATCGTAAACCCTGTTATTATCCATACTTCCATATATTTTCCATTAAATATAATTTAAAAATCCCTTCGCCTCTATGTGACATCTATTATTTGTTAAATATACATCTGTTAAATAAAAAAGACCTAAAATTGTATCTACATTTAACTTTATTTAGACCAGTGTGCATTATTTACACTTCAAATGGTTTCGATACTAACGTATCTTCGTCAGGACTGGCGTAAATAATTCACAGTGGTCTAAATAAAGTTAATATTAACGCTACATACGTCAATTAAAAATATCTCTCATTAATATTTCTCAATTTAAAAAAAAAAAAAAAAGTCAATTTCCACATCTTTCATTGTATTAACAATTTAAGTTAATTTTTTAGTTTTTTTTAGTTAATTAGTTAGTTTATTTAAAACATTACATTAACTCGACATATGTGCTGTCTGTTTTGTATAATTTTAAAAATTGCGCTAACCTTGCACGTGTCGACGAGCATCCCGGGTCTTCCGTTCAGGTCCAGGGCGCACACCTGGTCGTCGGTGACGAGGGGAAACTGCTTTGTCGGCTGCACCATACTTTGGCAGGCCTCCTTGGTGATGACGTCCAACAATCCTTTCAGCAGGACTTCAGATCTGTCCTTGCCTGAAATATTTATCCCGGATTGTTCATTTCATAGTATTTAGGACTTATATACTTTGAACGAACTAATGTCCGTGCCTCACGCCTCCCCTTCTTTCCCCGCCGCTAGCGAGTCGATCGATGACCCAGAATCAGAACAATCAAAACGCTATTAACAATCTCGGACACTTCTATCAGTCTTTTGTTTTCAACCTTTGGCTAAGTAGTGAAATACCGTACAGTCCACTGCGTCTAGAGATGATTGAGGCGGAGTTCGACGAGCCCTTCTTTATGTTCCTGTGTTTTCTGGCACCTGAGGTGCGATTGCAACACATAATTTTTTATTTTTATGATTTAAGGCAAGTCCAAAACTTGGCACAACCAGACACCAGAAAGAACATGACCTACCTGCAATTAGTGGTAGTGGCCTTTATCTGGATTTATTTTCTTCGCCGTGACCGCAAGTGTTTTGAATTCAGGGACACACACTTTGCTGATACGCACGAAGCATCACTCCCCTTACACAAAAGCAAACATGAAACTTATTTCGGTACGCACAATAGCGGAAAACGCACAATGTACACACAACACGCATGTAAAAATATCGTGCTCTGTGGTATAAGGATGGGAGGTATATAACAATAACAGGTAATATCACATCAACATGCTCGCGCGCTACTGCGGACCACGTATCCGTCATATAAATTAAATAAATAAATATTTTTAAATTTAAATTAGATAATATCCTTTTTTGAGATTGTTGGATACGCTGTTATTGATATACAGGACATTATCAGAATGAAATGAATAGAATTGAAATGAAAATATTACTACATGATTGCAGAAGAGGCCGCGCCCTGCCGTGCGCCGCTCTTTATAGCCCCGCACGCACGCACGCACGCCGGCGGTGCGGCACTCATACACACAACCATACAATCGAAAGGACATCACATATAATAAACACATGATTCCAAGGTTTTACTTACCCTGACCAGTACTGCCCCAGCCGACGGTGGTCAGCCGACCTTGGTAGTCGAGGCTGGAGCGGTGCCAGAGACACGCGGCCTTGATGCGGTCGGTGTACCTGAAAAATATTGTGATATAAATAAGTTTCTCGAAGATGAGAGAGGAAAAAATATGAAAATCTCATCAAGATCAGGAGAATATGGCGGTTGTGAAATAACCACCCAACCGAGCTCTGGAATGTTGTCTCAATATGCGAAAGAACATTAGCATGCTGAACAAACACTTGATGTCATATCGATATGTTGTTTTTATTGAATTGCGACTTCTAGACGATTGAGTCGTTGGCAATAAACGTATCAGATACACAAATGTATTAGTATTTAATGTGCGCCTAAACTCCTCGGTTAAACTCAAACTAAATAACGTGCCGAGTACGATTGAACACAACTTTAATTAACCAAGAAACTTTCTACAAATTTAAAGAATCAAACAATATTAATATATACTACAAAATATATACTTTAAAAATACTCAGTATTATTAAAAATAATTCCGTTTTTAAAAGATTCATATTAGATTAGATTAGAAACGGAAAGGCTGAGAATGATATCGAAAGGAAGGGGACTGTATAAAATAAAGTGAACGGCGCTTGGAATGGAATTATAGCTAACGGGAATTTGTTAACCGAGGCAAGACTAGAGGTGCGCAGTGGAATCCTGGTACCGACACTGGCAGAAAAGGAACGAAAGTAGACTGAATGCAGTGGAAATGAGATCACTCAGGCGTATATGTGGCAAATCTATTTATGACAGAGTAAAGAATGAAGAAATAAGGAAAGAATGTAAAGCTGATGTTAGTATAGTGAGTGAGATTAAGAAAGTATCACTTAGGTGGTGTGGTCATACGAAACGGATGAATGAGAAGAGAATGGTAAGAAAGATATATGACGCGAGTGTTGATGGCACCAGAAATAGAGGACGTTCGCGGAAGACTTTGGTTGAAGGGTAAGAATTTTGGTTGTTGGGAAATTGTGAATTAGTTTATTGAATATGATGCCTATTGCATTAAATGACGCAACATGCATCAGGCTAGGGGGTGGTAATTTTGTGGGCACGTATTCGGAGCATTTGTTTTTGTACTGGGCCGTATTTGTTTCGATTTACTGCTTCGCTGTAGGAGCGAAAGGGACTGTTTGAGAGTGTATTTGATTTAATGAGTACTCCGGACAACCCTGGTTATTGGCCGGGTGTGGGTCACAGTGGGTTTGACAGCGGTGGCATTGGCCGTGACGAGCTCAGGCTCTCAGGGCATTATTTTAGCGAATTTAGAATGGTTGTTTCTGTTTATTGAAGAAGGTTCCATTTCAAGAGAAACATGTCGATTTATCAATAAACAGTGTATTAACAAATTAAGTTCTTAATATTATTGACACATACAGAAATGTTGTGTTGCCACAAAGTAATTTTGGAAATATTGAAGAACATATGTATAACTTACGTAACTGGTATTGCAAGTTCGATGAGTGCTATGTCGTGATACTTGGTGCGAAGCGTATATTCAGGATGTTCCACGATTCTGGCTATACCAGAATCGAACACTGTAGGATCAGTTTCCCGCGATCCGGTGATATTCTGAGCCCCCAAGCGGATTACGGAAGGCTCTGTTCTGAAAATAATTACATTTAATGAGTAAGTTTGTAACCTTCTGTTTACGCCGTAATCACTACAGAGCGCCATATATCATCTGACAGATGAAATACTACATTTTCGCTAATACGTTTTTATAGTTATTTCCTTCAATTTTCATTGTAATGGGAAAATATTTTAAAATATCGTGAAATAAAACTGTACATTGTGGCATCTTGCGATGGGGCTGTGCACCACATCATCGTGACGTCATCATGACGTCACTAGGTATAATAATAATAATATATGTCACATTAAAAAAATATTTATTATCTTTGTTTTATTAAGCACTGAATTGAGTTTAAATCCATCTACCGGTTTCCTTCTTCTTCAGGATGTCAATACTAACTAAAAACATTTATTATTGTTTCTTTACCAGAAGCTATTTTTTTAAAAAAACAACAATTATTTAAAAATAAATTTAGTACAAATTTAGTCGAATAATTTTAGAATGGGACTCGTAGTTAAATTGACAATCCCAATTTTTTATCAAAACCATGACCATTTTCTATCAAATGATTAGCAAATTCTGAAAACCCACTATTGTTCAAACATCTCAAATGCTCCCTTACTCTTATATTAAAATTTCTCCCCGTTTTCCCAATATAAAATGCAGCACTAAGTTTATAGACACCAGAATTGTTAAATTTATCATCTCTGTCTTTACAATTGATGAGTAAATTTCCTATACTATTGTTTATATAAAATGCCGGTCTAATGTTTAGTAATAAAACAAAGATAATAAATAAAAAATATGAATTTTAACAACAAAGTTCATATTGCTAATTTTAAAAGTAAATAATACATTAATATGTATTGGGTCGAAGTATGGACTTCGAGAATGAATGGAACGTGCGTAACACCTCAACCAACCAAGAGATCTCAGGACCTAGCACCGAGGGATCGGAGATTACGGTATGTAGGAAGGGTGGAAGGAATTAGAGAGAGTGACAAGAATAGATAACAAGGGGAGGGAGGATCAAAGAACCAATCATACAACATGAGCCATCTGAGAGTGGATTTTTTCTTCACTAGAGCCACAGTTCTTCTGACATTGGTTCAGAACACGTACTCCGTTGTTCCGAAGGAAGTATTCTTGAACGCACACTTCAGTGACGGTGCGAAGTGTGACACAACGAGCACAATAGCGTGATATACAGGTTTTGTCACGCACAGCTAGAAACCGAACACACAAACAGTACCAACACTATCAGCAGGAAGATGGTTTACAAGCCGAAGCCGAGTTGGTATAAAATAAACGACATTGATTCGTCTAACTGTTTTAAATATTTATTTATTTATAAAATTTCATTTAATGTGTAGAAATGACTTGGACAAATAAAATATCATGCTGTACAGTCATTTATATATGAACATGGAGCAGCGACGGGCAGAGAAGACAGAAAAAATATCGCGCGACAACGATTATAGTCCAACAGGTTTTGAACTTGATCCAAGGGGTAGCAACCTCGGGAGAGGGTCAATCGGTTGCCTCGGTAGCTCTTTCTGTCGTCGTAGCCCCAGCATCTCCCACAGGGATACGGGAAACGAGACGGGCAAATTATATTGCTTCGTACATATTTGACTTATTATTAAAATTTTCAACGATAGATGTTTGCAGAAATTATAATATAATTATTTTGTAAATTTTATTCCACTCCACTTTACATTGTGCCAAACGTATATCTTCCCATTATCAATAATATGATTCAAGTAAAATTAAAAGCACTTTCAGACAGTGATATATGGAATACTAAATTAATGTATTAATCATAAATATATACATATAAAATCAATTTTGTTTAAAAATATTGTTTTTGCGTCACCGGGATTCGAACCTGGATCTCTATTTCCAATCCGGGGAAGTACACTACCAATTGTGTTATATCGCCAGTATTTTTCATGACAAATTTTCGAACCTATATGTTACACTTTTTCAAATTAATACACCTGTCGTTCCATTATTTGAAAGAGCCATCTGCCTTATTTTTACGGAATCTAAATACATTTGAGTAATCTGATAGCAGACGCCAGAATTATCAATTCATTTTTATTAAATTTTGGACACATTGATACAACTTATATTATTAAGGAGAACACATTGTTGGAGGTAATGGGCGGTATTTGAATATTTATTATGTTTTTAATGTTATTTTTAATATTAAACATTTCTAAATTTTCTAGAATGTCTTAACTTTTGTCCCTTGGCGCAAACATCAGCAATTTTGGAGTTTAGACTGAAGTTTCTCATAGCTTTCTTGTGTTCTTCCAATCTTTTTCTAATTCTTCTTCTTCAATATAAACTAACATACAATACTTGAAACTCATCTTCTAGACTCCGCTTTTTTCTTCTTGGGGTATTTTTGATTTCGCATTCAAGATATTTACAAAGCAATCATGTAATTACACAAAGTTTCACAAAAAACTTTTGAACAGTTAGCATTATAATATATTTATGCACGCAATCTCACAATAAGATGTTATTAGAAAATGGAGGCTCAAAGACCAACCGGACACCAGGAAGAAACACGACCCACCTGGCATCAGAAACACGTGCTTCATTGATCGCGAACGAAGCACTCTCGAATGCACGAATGAAACAAGATGAACAGATGCACTAACAGTAAGACAATAATTCAGAGTCTGATGAGGTCGATAACAAGACCTCAATTTCACAGTCCGACTTATCATTCCAACACGGCAGGAAGATAAGTCGCAATAAGTCCAAAACCATAGAAAATTCTCGTGTGGATATGTTTTGTAAAGTAGTGTTCTTGTAGTAAAGATCAAATAATGTCCCATCATGACACCATAGTGCATGATGGGACAGCGCTGGCTCAGAACGTGAGAGGTACTGGGATCGATACTCTGCTTCCGAAATCGTTCAAGGCTGCATAAATATTTACCCCGTCTGGCGAGAAAAAGCGCAGTGAGCAGCGGTCACCACGAAGTTTTTGCTGATGAGGGTTCCGCCGCAGGACCACAAGATGTCGTTGCCTGAAGGGAAGCCGATGGCCGCCTGAAAACATATATATGAAAATATGAAACATACCACATATTTTTCGTTTGATTCCAAAACCTCCCAAAACGAATTTCTTATTTAGCTAATCAGAAATTACCAGAACACCCCATATTGCATCATCTAGTGGGTTTAAATCAGGCCTGTTCGGTTGCCACACACCTGGTGAGATGAAATTAACATTCTCACGATGAAGAGAGTTGATTGTATTTCTGGCTGTGTGAGACGGAGCTCTGTCCTGCTGTAATGTGTAGCTACACTCCAGGCTTTGTTTTGAAACTCTGATCGTTTTCCTAGCACCGCGACATTTTTCAGAATACGGTCTTCTGCAGTGATTTTTTTGTCATTCTGGGGCAATCAAAAAAAATCAAATATAAACAATGGGAAAATTAATAATCAAAGATGGCGACCGGAAATTGTCGAAATAAAATGTAATATAGGTAAGTAAGTAAATGAGTAAACTATTGAAGCTTTTGTTGATATAGTTAATTTTGATCACATGTTACGAGATGTTCTCACCATTTTGTAGATTTAAATCCATTGATATTGCATGTTCTAAATCAGGGATAGTTCCAAAATACCCTAAAGCAGACAGAGTATAAGTTGAAATTCCCCCTAAAGTGAAATCAGCCAATCGCATAGCTTGTTGATGATCACGTGATCTAAAATCCAGTATTGCTGTGAATCTAGTGTACATTAAATATGGAAAAGGGCCAGATAATATCGGGACGAAATTGAGCGTTCAAAATAAGGTCAAATATCTTGGCCATGTATTCAATGAAGATCGACAAGACGATGGTGATATAGAACGGCAGAGAAGACAGTTGAGGATTCGTGCAAATATGCTGTCACGGCGTTTCTACCGATGCAGTGAGGAGCTGAAGAGCATCCTGTTTAAATCCTTCTTCACCACCATATAGTGACAACACAACAGAACAATTCATACAGAATACAGTTCGGATTGGCGCGTTATTGCAGCGCATCGCTCTGGTGCAAGCGGCGCTCTCACGGAAAGCTGGTTCCCTGACCAGAGAATGGCAACACGACTACAGAATAGCTGCAGAAATGTAGTATCTATATTTTGTTCATATTTATATATTATATGAATGAACTTTTTTTATATATATATGCTGGTGTCAGTTCTATATTGTGCTATCGGGTGATCCCTTACACGGCCATGTCGGTGGGGCGCGTGCACGGCATTGATTGAATCATTAACTCACCATGTACGGAAATTCTCCAATCTCTGCTTCAGTCCCGAACGCAACGCTGGTTCTGCATGATAATGTGGTGTTGCCATTTTCGTGTAACCAGAAACATCCAACTTGAGGTTGAGTGTTTAATATACAACCTAAAAACAAACAAATTTATTCTTAACCTTTACCACACCGTGACAGAAAATATCCGTAAGCTACCATGCCGTCAACTCGTGTTACCGTAAGTGTTTATAGTTTTTTAAACATTTTTAATGAGAAAAAATGTTAATGTCGTACATTTAAATATCGAGCAATAAAAGTGAAAAAATATATATCATTTGTAGCATTTAATCACACAAGTTCTATGCAATACGATATTCCTTCTTATTTTTTTTAAAACATTTATTATATTTTATTACGCCTGTATAAATAAAGATTATATTTACTTCTATTTTTATTAATATTAAAAATATAATACAATTTCAATAATCATTTGTTTCTTCTCTATGAGAGTGAGACTCGTGTAAAGAGAAGGAGTATATTCGAGTTAATTAATGTTTCAGTTAGTCTGTGTACATATTTTTTTACTTCAGTTACAAATTTACGATAGTCCGTAATTTTTCTAATTGTGATGGGGACATTGTTAACACATTTGATGCCTTGATAAATATAATTAGATCTCTATCTTGTAGATCGGAATTCGCTTCTAAAATTTAAATGATTTTTGTATATGTCTACTATTTTTGGTACTTTAAAATCTGTGAACAGTTTTATACTTGGATATTTTTTTTTTTTAAATAATTTTTATCATTATTCATTTAATTATCGAGAAAGATACATAGTTATATTCGTACGTTTGTTTATCTTTTCACTGTGAAATGAAATTTGATCTTTTTCCGTTTTACTACCGTTAATACAATTATATTGTAGCGAATTGAAAAATAATTTTTTTAACATAATTGATAACAAAGTTAGTCCTACAAATCATTAGTCATTTCTAAGCGTAGATGATTTTTTTATAGTTAACATATGAATTTTGAAATATACAGGTTTAATTTGGACGGCAGACCCAGGCTAGGGAAGGGTTAAGTAAAACACAATTCTTATTGTGAAGTTGTAATTATTCAGAACGTAGCTCTGTCATATTTTAAATACTAAATTAATGTATTAATTATAAAGAAAAACAAATCTTTCAAATAATTTATTAATTTAAAAAAGGGTAAGATGCGGGTTCGAAAATATGGCTAGTAAAATAATGTGTCGCTGTAGCATAGTTGGATAATGCACCTTCCCCGGTTTGGAAAGAGATCCAAGTATGTCTTTCTAATTAATACATTTAATTAGTATTTAAACAAATTTGTATTAAATATCATTTAATACTGTTGAAGATATGTATTTATGGCTATCGGGGGAGCGGAGGATAATGAATTTAGATTTCTTATAAAGGGTGTTTTTTTTGAGGTATCGAACTACAAAATGAAATAAAATATTGGCTTTAATAAAAATATAATTTTATGGAATTAGTGTTCAAATAATTTCGCGTATATGGGCACACGGCTGGCTCGAATAAAGCACGATCTGGAAGTTCAATTCTCGACCAATAACGCGATCTATGATTCTCGATGAAAGCGTAATGGACCTGCGAATTGGCCTCCAACATCGTGTGATTTAAGGCCTTTGGATTATCTTCTGTGAGGATATGTGAAGTGGCCAGTCTAAGCTGATAAACCAGAGACGATAGAAGACTTGGTAGCCAACGTTCGTCGCGTTATTGGCGATATACGTCCCCAGCTGCTCCAAAAACTAGACTTCATCATATTTACACACTAAGGGCATAAAATTATTCTTTCAATAAAGCCAGTTCTATGGTTTGTATGTGTTTTAAATTTTAAATTTCTATACATGGTGGTAATATGAGGAAGAAAGGAAGGCACTTACTTTTCGTCTGACGGATGTTAGTTGATTTGTTGATTCCTCTCCACTACAAATACAAGCGTCGCGGGGTGTATACTCACACTCGCGAAAAGGATTATTATGTATAAGTGGGATTACAGAAAGAGTAATTATGTGTGTTAGCGGAGTCAAGCGACGGTAGTTATCCGTAGAAAAGTTCCAAGCGCACTGAACTTGCTGCAGTTGGAAGACTTTAATCACTGTGACATCTTTTTTCTTCTTTGTGCGTGAGGATATGTGAGGAAAAAAACGGGAACGAGATACGCAAGTTAATATATTGCACGAGGCATCAAGTCAATAGAATTTATTTAATTTTAAAGTTCTATACCTGATGGTAATATGAGGAAGAAAGGAAGGCACTTACTTTTCGTCTGCCGGATGTTAGTTGATTTGTTGATTCCTCTCCACTACAAATACAAGCGTCGCGGGGCGTACACTAACACTCGCGAAAACGGTTATTATGTATAATAAGTGGGATTACAGTAGGAGTAATTATGTGTGTTAGCGGAGTCAAGCGACGGTAGTTATCCGTAGAAAAGTTCCAAGCGCACTGAACTTGCTGCAGTTGGAAGACTTTAATCACTGCGACATCTTATATGTGAGAAAAAAAGGGAAAAGAGATACGAAAGTTAATATATTGCATGAGGCATCAAGTCAAACGCCAAAAAACTTAAAAAGAATTTAATTTATTTTAAACGGCCACTAAAAAAACACGCTTTAGATTCTCGGGAGTTAAACTCATCTTAAACTCATGAGTAACAACTTATTTAACCGTTCCGAGAATGGGTGGGGTCCTTTCGAAGCATTTCGATCGTACATTCCATGTAATAATTTTTATCTTACCACGCTCGCTGGGGCGCCTTTTTTTGATAGTGATGGTTTCGTGGAATCCATCAAAGTCCTTCACGTCAAAATCTTTCGGGTCAAATGTTCCGTTGTTAGCTGTGGAAGACGCAATATAATTTAATTCATTTCATCGATTACTGAAGATATTCTCTAAATGTACCATCAAATAAAGAGTACAATGGCCTAGATATAAGACGACTCTTTATGTTGAGACTCGTTCAGTATTTGCATGCTGACGACAACTCTCCTCGAGCAATAAATCATGGACACAACACAAGACAAACGACAAACATCTACACACCAGTTCCGAGAGCAACAACCACATTTTATCAGAGATTCTACATGTTCTCAGCTCTGAAACTGTACAACACACTTCTACTAAGATTACACAAATATGGACCCAATATATGATCCAATCAGGTAGAGATGAATCAGAAGCATGGCTATCCAACATTCTAATATAATTTATACAATACCTTCACTAATAATTCACCAGTCCTACAACACTCCCACTACATATATTTATTTTTTATTTTTACTATTTTATACATATTTGTAATTCTCTTTTTATTCCAAATAACACCACAACAGCACAAAAAAAAAAACTGTCTACTTTAACACAGACTTCAGTCTAGCAAAGTAGCCAGGACAGCGCTGTATATATCAGAGGTGGAGTCTACTCCATCCCACACAATAAACTACGAGTATTAATTGTGTCTTATACATACATATACATATTATACAATATTTTTCGACAAAATTGATTTTATATGTGTATATTTATAATTAATACATTAATTTAGTATTTAATGTATAATTGATTAACTTACGCGGGTCTACTTCATCGATTTTAGCAGGTGGAGTATCCTTTTTTATCGACTGTATCGGTTTCGTCACGTTATCTGTACAGCAGAATATTAAACCTTCACCTGAAAATTAAATTTAATAAGTAAAATTCACGATTCCACATTTTTTATAGATATTTGCAAATGGTGCGAAATTTAACATGTGCCCCTTCGGCAAATACGGGGGCAGGTCGAAAATTGTCTAGGCATATTTTTTGCGCACTTGACTTTAGCCAACTTCTATGCGGATGGTTTGATGGGCAGAACCACGAGTGAAGTTCAAAGAAGACGACGATGCTAACTCGCCTATTCGCCAGGACCATCTGTTCTGAAAAGTTCCAAATACCGCCATAGATTCCTTTCAACTTGCAGACACACTTAACACTACTTACTCGCATACGGTAAACAATAAGATCTGTGTACCTTTTATTGAAATACCTCCAAAATCATACATAATTTCCGAGTGTCTTAACCTTTCCCATACCATGATAAAATATACCCGAACGCAGCCATGCTGTCAAATCGTGTCACCGTAAATAACAGTTATAAAAAATGTTTTTATTAGCTTCAATGGCTTTAATGGCGTGAATTTACTCTAAATATTAAGCATTCATTTTTGAAAAAATGATTAATAACATAATTTAGAGTATTTATTAAGTCCTATACAATGTGTTTTTCCTTCTTATCTCTCTTCATTTAATTACTGAGAAAGATACAATTATATTTGTATGTTTCTTGTTCTTTTCACTGTGAAAATAGTGTGTGATCTCTGTCTTTCATATCACAAATTGTATATTTACCAACGTATTAATTGTACAACGGATTGAATGGGAAAAATAATTGTTTTTGTACGATTCCCTTTTCATAATTGGTTTTTCGCTAGTCATTCCTGAGCGCTAATATTTTATTATATATAGAGAAGGGACTACAAAAGGTGACAGCTGGAAGGGAGATGACCCACCGTTTCCCTGTACCGGTTTAGAAGCTAGGTCTTCCTCGTCAGTCCCACTAATTCAATAACATATTTGAGTATAAGCAAAACTAGAAAGGAGAAAGAAATTCAACGTTGTTATTAGCAATTAAGATTTAAAATTTAGACTTAACAACATATACAACAATGGCCGTGACTGAAGTAGTTATATATGTAATATTTATATTTTGTGTGTGAACTTTTTACTTTTTATTAACTTCTTGGATTTCTTTTTCATAGCATTATATATATTTCATAACCTTAATGTATAACATAATATGTGTTATCTGTAGGGCGAATCGGGTTAAAAAAAAAACCTGATCACGCTGGAATAAACACTAATTATTATTATTAACCTTTCCCATACCATGATATAAAATACCCGAACGAAATCATGCTGTCAACTCGTGTTACCGTAAATGTTTTTATTAGCTTCAATGGCTTTAATGGCACGAATTTGCTCTAAATATTGAGCTTTCAATCTTGAAAAATGATTAATAATATAATTTAGAGCATTAATTAAGTCCTATACAATGTGTCCTTCCTTCTTATCTCTCTTCATTTAATTACTGAGAAAGATACAATTATATTTGTATGTTTCTTGTTCTTTTCACTGTGAAAATAGTGTGTGATCTCTGTCTTTCATATCACAAATTGTATTAATTTTACAATGGATAGAATGGAAAAAATAATTATTTTTGTACGATTCCCTTTTCACAATTAGTTTTTCGCTAGTCATTCCTGAGCGCTAATATTTTCTTTAGGATCATCTAAAATATGAATTTTATGTTGCGTGTATTTACCGAAATATTACAGGTTTAATTATGATGTTACCGCATGGTTTGGGAAGGGTTAAACCAGTGATGCTAGCAAATTGGTCATTGTGGTGTTCAAATATGGAAAAGGGCCAGATGATATCCCTCCCGTCCAGCGGTCCAAATAAACCACCGGCGCGCGCTTCGGTCGGTCGAAATCTAAAGAAGACAACCCAGCTAAAGAACAACAACATCGGACTAGAAAGGCAGCAAAATTAAAATTCATGTTATTTTAATTCACAAATATTGCGAATTTCATTACTCATACAAATTGTTTGTAAACATGTCAGGGAAAACCACGGGTTAACCTCGAAGACGTAGGCACCTAACGGTCTTAAAATACTAATGCACGTCACGCAGTGACTCGATAACGAAACACTATTAAACTTTTCTTAGAATACAAACAAACAATATTTAAATATATAAATTACACGAATTATCAAGGAGAGAACACATTATTATTGTGTTGCAGTTTTTTCAGAGCGATCAATAATAACTTTTTTACTAATGCCCGTTGTTAAAAACATTCGCGGGTTGTTGATACGTCGAGCAACATATCACGGACACAACACAAGACAAACAACACGCCAGTTCCGAGAGCAACGACGAATATTTTATGAAAGATTCTACATGTTCTTAGCTCCGAAACTGTACAACTGATCCAATCGGGTAGACAGCAATCAGAAGCATGGCTGTCCAACATTCTAACTACACTAATAATACAATTCTATAACACTCTCATAATATCTTTCTTGAATTAAATAACACCACAACAGCACGAAAAAACTGGCTACTTTAACACAGGCTGCAGTCTAGCAAAGTGCCATAGCCAGGATAACGCTGTATATATTATATCAGAGACGGAGCCTATTTCGTCACACACAATAAACTAAGAAATATTTAATTGCAATATAATTTTATCTTTTGGTTATAATGTTATATTATAATATATCCATATCTACTGTCAAAGCATAAAATGGAGATGTCTATACGTGAGAAAAATATTTGTGAAATATTATTTATTTTATGCATTATCTATGGATTTTTCCGTCTAGGCATTCGATATCTGTCACTTTGGTGGTGACATTCTTTCGTATTATATGTAATAATGTATATTAAACAACGAAATCATCATCGGACAATACAGACGGGATATCGAATATTTACTTACTTACTTACCATCACGCCGTTTCTCTGCAGGGGTAGGCAGAGAAGATAGAGCGCCACACTCTTCTGTCCCGACACACAATTCTCGCCTTATTCACATTCATACATCTTCTCGTACAAGCTCGCCGATTGTTGAGGCTTCTAACAGAACCATCCTCCATTATCTGGTTTACCTGGTCGTGCCAAGTCTTCCGCGGACGTCCTCTATTTCTGGTTCCATCAACCCTTGCGTCATATATCTTTCTTACCATTCTCTCCTCATTATCGTTTCGATTCGTAATAATTACATATATTTTTATTTATTTTATTACATTCAGTCATATCATCGTGATACCATCATAAGTTGGCTCCGGTATCGTCGTACCAGAACCATACCTGAAACTTGGCGTCACATTAATTTCAAAAGGCAGCCAGAAAGAAGCTATCAAAATCACACACCTCCAAAAGGGGAGGGTATGCCTCACATTTTTGTGTTTCGGCAGAAATTCACCCTGTCCAGGTCGCAAGAGTGCCAGGGATAGTCAGTAGAATGCTCTGGGCGATGGCTCATCTCAGTAACCCCCAGCGGAATACCCACATCTTAATAAATACCCAGAAATGTCCGAGATTCCTTTCATTTTTCACTTTAGTAAAAATACGATATTCAAGAAAACGGTGTTTTTAATTGAATTGCTTATACTTGAATTATTTTTATTACACACTGGTATCGTTCGGCAATTTGGGATCTAATTTTTAAATTTTAATATATTTTTCGGCCGCCCTTTTGATTTGACCACCTGTGCGTTACGCCGGCGCTGCTCCCACATTCTATCTGTGTTCACAACGATACTCGTTGTTTTAGATAATATTCCAAGCGTCTTATCTCGTAGTCTATTAGGGTAAACGAGTATATAACACTATTTAAAAAAAATATATGTTAAAAATTTAAAATGTCGTTCAAATGTATGATAAGTCTATTTATAATCTACACCCATACCTAACACTTTGACCTAATACAAATATAAAAGACAATTGTATTTAAACTCTTCTGTATTTAATATAAATAATTATTTTAGTTATGATAATATATTTTTATTGTGAAGTTGTAATTATTCAGAACACAGGTAGATGGCTCTTTCAAATAATGGAACGATTAAATGTATTAATATCAATAGGTTCGAAAATTTGTCGCTAAAAATATCGTCGCTGTAGCATAGTTTGATAATGCACCTTCCCCGGATTGGAAGAGATCCAGGTTCGAATCCCGGTAGCGCAACAACAATATTTTTCGATAAAATTGATTTTATATGTATATCTTTCTAATTAATATATTTAATTCATATTTAAAATATCATCAAGCTATGTTCTGAATAATTACAACTTCACAATAAGAATGTGTTCTCCTAATAATATAAGTTGTATCAAAAAATGAATTGATAATTCTGGCGTCTGCTATCAGATTACTCAAAGGTATTTGAGATTCCGTAAAAATAAGGTAGATGGCTCTTTCAAATAATGGAACGATCAAATGTATTAATATCAATAGGTTCGAAAATTCGTCGCTATAGCATAGTTTGATAATGCACTTTTCCCAGTTAGGAAAGATATCCAGGTTCGAATCCCGGTGGCACAATAGCAATATTTTTCGAAAAAATCGATTTTACATGTATATCTTTCTAATTAAAATATTTAAAATTATTTTACTGTATTGAATTTAAAGTCAATTTGCACGCATTAGGTCAGCAAGTTTCGAAGAGTTTCACAGTCATTTTTTCATAGCATATTTTTGCTTTATGACTTCAATAAAGGCAAGGATGAAGGAGAATATTAATACAGGTCGTTCCGGAAAATCTGAGGATGTCCTGCAAGCTCTGGTGAAACAAAATCCCATCGTAATTAGCCAAGAATCTTGTACTTGGACATTTAACCATTTATCGACACCTGCGTGTCAATATGTTCCTCACAAACATTCAGAGTCTAATCACGTGCGTCTCTAGAATAAACCTTTTTTAGAAACGACTACCCACCCACCATATTCACCGGACGTTGCCCCATCTAATTATCATTTATTCCGCAGTGTTCTAGATCATTTGAATGGAAAAAATATAAATTCAGTAGACGAGATCAGAACAGTATTGGAGGAGTATTTTTAAGTCTATCATAAATATTAAAAAATATTGTAGAAAACGAAGGAGAAAGTAAATTTTGAAAAATAATACAAGTATTAAAAAACTGCATTATTTATGGGATGACCCAAAACAAGTTTTTTGTATTGATAATTTCAATTATACTTTTAAAATTAGCAATATTTGTGGTTAAAATTCATATTTTTTTATTTATTATCTTTGTTTTATTAACCACTGAATTGAGTTCAAATACATCAACCGGTTTCGAAAAATACCATTTTCTTCTTCAGGATGTCATAACTAACTAAAAACATATATTATTATTAAGGAGAACACATTCTTATTGCGAAGTTGTAATTATTCAGAACAGACGGTCTGTCATATTTTAAATACTAAATTAATGTATCAATTATAAATATATACATATAAAATCAATTTTGTCGAAAAATATTGTTTTTGATTTTATATGTATATATTTATAATTAATACATTAATTTAGTATTTAAAATATCACAGACCGTCTGTTCTGAATAATTACAACTTCACAATAAGAATGTGTTTTCCTTAATAATATATGTTGTATCAATGTGTCCAAAATTTAATAAAAATGAATTGATAATTCTGGCGTCTGCTATCAGATTACGCAAAGGTATTTGAGATTCTGTAAAAATAATGTAGATGGCTTTCAAATAATGGAACGACAGGTGTATTCATTTGAAAAAATGTAACATATAGGTTCGAAAATTTGTCAAGAAAAGTACTGGCGTTATGGCACAAAGGTAGTGCACTTCCCCGGATTGTAAATAGAGATCCAGGTTCGAATCCCGGTGACGCAAAAACAATATTTTTCACCAAAATTGATTTTATATGTATATATTTATAATTAATACATTAATTTAGTATTTAACATATATTATTGTTTCTTTACCAGAATCAACAATTATTTAAAATATAAATTGAGTACCTAACTCAAATTGTTACTTAATACAAATTTAGTGGAATAATTTTAGAATGGGACTCGTAGTTCAATTCAGTTGGGTGTTTATAATATTTAGATTAGTTTTCCACGCTTTGTTTATCTCCAACGATTCCAAATTATTTCATTTGTGACCAACACCGTTTATATGCTAAATTGACAATCGCAATTTATTATCAAAACCATGTTATTTTCTATCAAATGATTAGCGAATTCTGAAAACCCACTATTGTTCAAACATCTCAAATGCTCCCTTACTCTTATATTAAAATTTCTACCCTTTTTACCAATATATAATGCATTTTAAATTAACTACTGCTTAATTAGGTACTAAATGTATTTTTTAAATAATTGTTGATTTTGGTAAAGAAACAATAATATTTGTTTTTAGTTAGTATTGACATCCTGAAGAAGAAGGAAACCGGTTGATGGATTTAAACTCTATTCAGTGGTTAATAAAACAAAGATAATAAATAAAAAATACATTTCAATTTTAAATACTAAATTAATGTATTAATTATAAATATATACATATAAAATCAATTTTGTTAAAAAATATTGTTTTTGCGTCACTGGGATTCGAATCTGGATCTCTATTTCCAATCCGGGGAAGTGCACTACCATTGTGCTATAACGCCAGTACTTTTCATGACAAATTTTCGAACCTATATGTTACATTTTTCAAATGAATACACCTGTCGTTCCATTATTTGACAGCCATCTACATTATTTTTACAGAATCTTAAATACCTCTGAGTAAACCGACTGCAGACGCCAGAATTATCAATTCATTTTTATTAAATTTTGGACACATTGATGCAACATATATTTCAATTATTTATAATTATTAAAATAGTAATTTAAGGATACTTACTTCGATTGCGTGGTATAAACGACGAAACTCCCAAAGAAAAACTACTAAACAATATACAAAATACATACAACACTTTGTTTAACACCATTTCACTAAATAAACTTGAAGATATCAAAGGCAAATATATCTTAACGCGAAGTTTTGCTAAATATTTGTGGAAAGTTCGCACGAGCGATATATAAGTTAACGTTTCTCAATCAAAGACTCGACGAGATTTGAAGTGGTACCACCGGCGAGAGTGCTCTCGTTTCGTGACGCAGTCGGTTTAACCTTCACCATACCGTGATGTAAAATACCCGAACACAGCCACGCTATCAACTCGTGTTATCGTAAATAACAGCTGGAAAAAATGTTTTTATTATCTTAATGGCTTTAATGGCACGATTTAGTGCATTCATTAAGTCCTATACAATGTGTCCTTCCTTCTTATCTCTCTTCATTTAATTACTGAGAAAGATACAATTATATTTGTACGTTTCTTGTTCTTTTCACTGCGAAAATAGTGTGTGATCTCTGCATTTAATATCACAAATTGTATTTTTATCAACGGTTTGAATTGAAAAAATAATTGTTCTTGTACGATTCCCGAAATTGAATTAATTCGTTTATAACTTCTAAAAATTGCTATCAATTCTGATCATGGGATCTGTTTTCGCGATGATTCAGTAGCACACTCGATGTAACCTTTCCCATACCATGATATAAAATACCCGAACGCAGCCATGCTGTCAACTCGTGTCACCGTAAATAATAGTTTAAAAAATTAACTTAAATAGCTCGAATTTACTTTAAATATTGAGCAATCGATTTTGAAAAACATGATTGATTGCATAATTTACAGCTAGTCTTATATAATGTGTCTTTCCTTCTTATCGCTCTTCATTTAATTAGTGAGAAAGAGATAGTTATATTTGTATGTTTCTTGTTCTTTTCACTTGTGAAAATAGTGTGTGATCTCTGTCTTTCATATCACAAATTGTATTATTACCAACGTTAATTTTATTACGGAAAAAAATAATTGTTTTTGTATGATTCCCTTTTCATAATTGGCTCTTCACTAGTCATTCCTGAGCGCTTATATTTTCTTTAGGATTATCTAAAATATGAATTTTATGTTGAAATATTACAGGTTTAATTATGATGGTAGTAGACCTGTGTCACGCATGGTTTGGGAAGGGTTAATACTGGTGCTGATACCAGTTTATCGAAGTACTTAACCAAAATGTTGCCGAATTAAACTAGTTTCTTTGCGGTGACTTCGGAAACAACAGTTTCTTTAGTTTCAAGGAAATCATGAATCAGTTCAGCCTAATACGAATCAATTAATACGTACATTTTTTAATCACTAACTATATAATGTTATGTAAAAAATATATAACGTAAAACATGTATATATAAATATGTAAACTACTGGCGAATAATGAACAAGAACTACAGAATCTGGTGAGTAGAATGTACGATGTGTGCAAGGAAAGCGACCTCGTGATAAGTGATGGTATTCGAGAAGGAGGAAAGCTGAATACTTGGAGGTGATGGATGGTTGGAACAAGTAGATGAGTTTGTGTATTTGGGAAGTATGTTTGATAGAAACGGAAAGGAGGGTGGCTGCAGGGAATAAAGTGAACGGCGCATTGAATGGAATTATAGCTAACGGGAATTTGTTAACCGAGGCGAGACTAGCGGTGCACAATGGAATCCTGGTACCGGCACTGATGTATGGAAGTGAAACCTGTAGCTGGCAGAAGAGGAATGAATATAGACTGAATGCAGTGAAAATGTGGAAGATACATTTATGACAGAGTAAAGAATGAAAAAATAAGGAAATAATGTAAAGCTGATGTTAGTATAGTGAGTAAGATTAAGAAAGGATCACTCAGATGGTTTAGTCATATGGAACGGATGAACGGGGAGAGAGAACATACAGGTTCGAAAATTTGTCGTCAATCCACTGTGTTGGTATAGCATAATCGGATAATGCACATTCCCCGGATTGGAAGAGAGATCCAGATTCGAATCCCGGCAGCAACAACAATATTTTTGGATAAAATTGATTTTATATGTATATCTTTCTAATTAATACATTTAATTTGTATCGCAATATTTTATAGATCTTATAGATTTTATAGAATCTATCAAAGATGTACGGAAAATAGATATTTAACAAAAAATATTTGTTTATCATCGGTATACGAACCCGGAGTTTTCTCTTGCCAGAGGAAAAGTTATCTCAGTAGAATTTGAATAACTATCTGTTCTTCGAACGTTGGCTATCATCGCTTTGTTTACTGCTCCACAGCAGACTGGTCAAACCATTGCCTCAGGTTCTTCAGCCCTGATGTTCTGCTTCTTCAAAGGATCAATATTAACACGAGGAGGTAGGGAAATAAGGGATGCAGAAAGGGTGGAAAGAATTCGGGAGATGGACAGGAATAGGGAACAGGGGCTGGCTAAAGAACCATCCAGAACCAAAAAACACGACCCACCTGTGAAATGCTTATTTCTGTGTCTTCTTCCACTGGTCTTCTGACTCCAGGACACGTACAACGATGGTTTAGCATGAAGTACACTTGGACATACGCTTTTTGTGATAACGCGAAAGTGTCAAACAACACTATGCACAATGGCACAATGCGCAAGTATCGGCGCGTACGGTAGCGAGAAACCAAAACACACACAATAAACTCAGCCTCACACAGCAGAGTGATAATTCAAGCCAACAATTCGTCCCCCAACAACAAGATGAACTTGGCGGCAGTAAAAGCTTACTTTAATTAATTAATTAATTAGAGCTTGAATAATTGTACTAAAGGGTGGATGGACTTGAGCTGACTATTTTTAAAAATCTATAACTTTGGTGGGGTTAATTTTTAATTTTACATTTTTTTTACATATAATAAAGAATTGAATAAAGTTTATAATGGTTAATATAAAATTTTATTATGTTTCGCGACTATCTATTTTCGGTAACCGGCTAAATAAAAATAAAATCAGAGTTTGCTTGGCCTCCCCGGTCTCCGGATTTGACGGCGCCTGATTTCTTTTTGGCCGAGTTTATATGAACAAATCGACAACAACTCAGGAGTTTAAACAAAGTATTAAATAACATTATTATATAATTATTTGTCAACAAGAAAATGGAAATAGATTAAAAAAAAAGTTAAAGAAGTACTCTTTAATGTAATAATATATATTTTTAATAAATAGTAAAAGTACAAAGCCAATTTGGGCCACTCTGTATTTAAAAAAAAAACGATATTTTATTTATTTATTTGTACTTTGTCATTTCATTCATTATATACTTAGCATCAGCACATAATGTATACATAATCCTTAATTATACTTATTAAGTCGATTATTATATTTATCGAAGACACGAACCTTTGCAATGTCGTGAATACTGGGAAAAATTCTTCAATCAACCCAATAATGTTAATATTTCTAAAACGTCTGTATCGTCGTCTCGCCAGACTACAGACTCGATCCACGATATAAAGGACGATATCCTGGTGTAGATTCCTGGAAAACTGTCGGCACATGTTTTGCCGAACGACGTGATTCCGATGACGTACGTGACATCGTAGCCAGTGTCGTGGGAGCTCGTAGCTAGAAGAGGTCCACCCGAATCCCCCTACAAATTATAGATAAATTATGGCTAACTGAGACAATTAAAATCTCAGTGACAGGGTGTAGAATTTAATATAAAAAATATAGATTTATTTAAATGAATTTTTAGTGAAACAAACAGCGTAAAAATAATAATAATACGTTGTATATAATAATCTAAACACTAGTATGTATTAAAAACTGAAAAAATAAATAAAATAGTGATTTTAAACTGAACATATAAAGAGAAAAGGGTAAGTAAGGGAGGGAAATGGATTGCAATATATATATATATATATATATATGATTTAAATACTAAATGAATGTATTAATTATAAATATATACGATTTGAACCTAGATCTCTACTTCCAATCCAATAATTACAACTTCACAATAAGAATGCGTTCTCCTTAATAATAAAGTTGTATCAATGTGTCCAAAATTTAATAAAAATTCATTGATAATTCTGGCGTCTGCTATCAGATTACTCAAAGGTATTTGAGATTCCGTAAAAATAAGGTAGATGGCTCTTTCAAATATATTAATATCAATAGGTTCGAAAATTTGTCGCTAAAAATATCGCCGCTGTAGCATAGTTGGATGATGCACCTTTCCCAGTTTGGAAAGCGTTCGAATCCCGGTGGCGCAACTGCAATATTTTTCGATATAATTGATTTTATATGTATATCTTTCTAATTAATATATTTAATTAATATTTAAAATATCACAGAGCTGTGTTCTGAATAATTACAACTTCACAATAAGAATGTGTTCTCCTTAATAATATATAATTTATGTTAATAGTTATTGAAAAGTTGGCGTAGTGTAAATATAAAAGGAAGCTATTTATCAACAAACAAAACAATTTTTTATGTAATTAGTTCTACTCAAATAAAGGTAAAAAAAAATATTTGATCGTATTGGGCGCGTCGGACAATTTAAAGTAATTTGTTCTAATAAATAGGAAGAGTCAACTAAGTTGTATAATATTTTATAGAGCTTGGATAAATCTTGTGTGTTTCTTCAATATAAGAGGGGGGTATTTTATGGCAACACTCACTTTCTGAATGAGATTTAATATGAATTTAATATTAAAAAAAAAAATTTTTTTCAAGTCGGTGTAGGTGGAATAATGTATGTTCCAAACTACCGATCCGAATTCAAGTTCACTGCGTACAAATGAGAAATATAGAATAAGAGTAAAACGTGATTGGAATGGGTGGAATGTTTCTAATCCGATACATACTTGTATTTTTACAAACTTACTTACAACCATAGTCTCGTATATTTTTCACAGTGCAGTTCTGGCTCCGCGAAATGGAGAGAAATTACGCCCAAGAACTTTTAAAGGTCTAAACCTGAGAATAAAACTGCTACAATAGTATATTGAAATTCCTAATTGCATCTCTTGATTAACGGTATAATATAATATATCTATATATATATATATATATATATATATATATATATATATATATATATATATATAGATATATTATATTGTACATTTAACTGAACTTTTTTCTATCGTTTTATATCGAGCATTACAATTTTACATAAGTTTGTATGTTATTTACTTATTTACTCTTACTTTACTTAGTTTTTTCTTATTATATACATTAAACATTGCATTTATATGCTATCTAATCGCATACTCTTTCTGTATATTTATTAGTATATTGAACACTACACTATTACTGTACAGGAAGGGGACTGTCTGCTGTAATACAGTATGCTACTAGTGTACTGAAATACATTTTTACTTTACTGCAATGTTATCTGATTATAACAATATAATAACACCCTGTACTGTACTCTGAATCAATTTTTTATTGTTATTATTATTATTTACCTATTCGTCCATCAGCGCCCTTGGGGTGAAAGTCCTGTAAACAATACAACCTGTACCTTTTTCGAACACGCACCGGTCATCTACCTACATCGCGAGATACTTTGCGAAGTGGCCGACGGTACCTTCCGCAAGAACTTCGAATGTCTTAAAGGTGACTCCCAGCATCCGGTGAGAGATTCTTCAACTGCTGAGCGTGGAGAGAGAAGCGAGACTTCAAAAACTGTTTCTTCTTCTATATTTTCTTTCATAGAGTCCGCGAGGTAATCCCTAACAAGTACTGTTGACGCAAAGCGAGCACCTACTCCTAATATGTACCTTAATATACCTGTCCCGCTCTGGCCAACTAATGTGGGGACTGATTGTCTTCCGTCACCGAACTGTCAAGATCTGTGTTCTTTTTCAACGTCCGCGTAACGCTAGTTCCACTAAGATACGGTGTTTTAACTAAGAAGCAGAACCGGAAGTGCAGTTATATCTTGGTTCTTCACTAAAAAAGTGCGAGTCAACTGGAGGTGAAAACGACGTTCAATCCGTCTGCCATTATTTTAACGTTGCGTCAACAAATTTATTACTTATCCCACCAAGAACATAACAAAAGGTTACCTCACACGTGTCAACATTCGTTCCATCTTTCCCCCTCAGATCCATTGCGCATATCTGCTCGTCGATGAGTCCCGGGAACAGTTTTGTTGGTTGGATCAAATCACGACAGGATTCCTTAGGAACGATGTCCAAGAATCCCTTCAAAAGGACGTCAGAGGTATTTTTTTCTATGATAATAAACACACAAACTTATAATTAATATATTGTTTCGGAGATATGTTTGCGGAACTCTATAATCACACATTTGAAAATAACTTATTTGCAAACAGCACCTTGGTATTTCTGCATACTAAAAATATTATTAATCCTTGAAAATAATTGTTAACTAGAATCATATAAAAACACATGTAAAAAAAACCCTAAGAATTAACACAAATAATGTTGTCTGCACCTTATTTACATAAAATTGTACAGCTATCCTCTTCCGTCTAATATCCTTTGAATTCGAATTGTAAATCAGGATCGATAGGATCTAAATGAACGAATTGCGTAAATTCCGGGTAGAGCGTCCCGCGGAATGGTTGTAAATCAGAATCACCGCAGGGTAGTGGAGGGAAATAAAGGATAGGGATTATAGTCGAAGGATCAATGTTTTTCGGAGAATCGGGATTTGAAAAAACTGCTCGCCATAGATTGTATATGACGCCTCCGTAATCCTTACAGTCGCCGCCGAGATCACACAAATTGCACGCGGATGAGCCGATCTCCGAACCCAATTGAATACGGCGATGTCGCAAGTTCACCCGCGGCACACAAACAAAAAAACAATACCCGATCGAAACACAATATTACAAAATACAGTACTGGTGCACTGGAGCTGAAATGTCCACACCGCGAATGCTATCGCGGTGTTGAGATCGAACAAATATCGGTCAAGTTGACGTTTGCTGGCGTCAAAGTCACAATTCACACAGACAAGACGAGCATGATGAAATTTATGGAAGGAATTTGGATGCGGAATTGTGTCAATAAGTCGGCTGAATCGAAAGACACGCCTAAAGTGTGTTTTACGAATTTGGAACAATACAGTGCTGGTGCATTGAAGCTGAAAGGTCAGTCCACACCGCGAATTCTATCGCGATGTCGAGATCGAACAAATATCAGTCAAGGTGACGTCTGCTGACGTCAAGGTCACAATTCACACAGATAAGACGAGAATGAGAAAATGTATGGATGCGGAATTGTGTCAATAATAACGGTTGCGGCTGAATTGAAAAGACGCCAAAAGGGTGTTAACGAATTCGGAACACCCTTCATTAAAATATCATCAGCGTTTGAACAGAATTGTTTCTTAGAATCGTGCCAAAATATAAAAACTCCAATGTTCCAATTATTACATTAAGTACTTAAAATTATATAGCTGCCATTTTCAATGGATTTCATAAACATGAGCATATAAGTTCCGGCATCGTTTGTGGTAAAACAATATAACAAAAATAAATTATATTAAATTAAAATATGTCTGATAGCGGTGGTAATTTTTTAATTTATTATGCCGTGTGAATCGGTATTAGTTAATAATTAATATTGAATTATGCGACTAATACTTCAGGGGTCCGTGATCCTCGGTATACAGCACACAGTGAGGAAGACAAAGGCATAGAAGTTAAGAGCGACCGACTTCAATGATGTGTTCCAACGTGGACCCCTGTGCACCACAATATAAGGGTATCAATACTCACTGTAGCCGGTTCTACCCCAGCCGAGGACTGTCGGCCGACCAGAGAAGTTGAGGTCAGCCAGCGGCCAAAGGCAGGCTGGTCGGATACGGTTGGTAAACCTGAAGACACGTAAAAAATATATAAGAAGTTTATTAGGGTTTGGGTTAGCGGTAGCGAGCATTCCACTCCATCGACCTGGATAGGGTAAAATTTTGCCCTTCTCCCCTTTTAGGGGTGCATGACTTCTATACCTTCTCTCTAGTTACCCTTCTGGAATCAATATGTAAACGAATCTCATCAAATTGACGAATCTTGTACTGGAATGATACCGAAGCCAGACTATATCAGTAAATGACTAAATATAATTATAGATTATTTAAAAAAATTTTTAACTACTTAATGTGATTTCGAACAGCAAATCCAGATCGATAGAATCTAAATAAACGAATTGCACCCCGAGAAATGAAATACGACAATTCCGGTCGTAAATCGGAATCACCGCAAGGTATAGGAGGGAAGTAGAGAAACCTTGGTAGAGAATGAGGTCGGTGAGTACTGCTCGCCTTATCTTGTATCCGACGTCTCCGTAATCCCCGCAGTCACCCCCGAGATCACACAATGGCACGCGGATGAGCCGATCTCCGATCCCAATGCAATACGACGATGTCACAAGTTCATCCACACAAACAGGAAACAATACGTGATCAAAACATAATATCACAAAATACAGTGCTGGTGCACTGGAGCTGAAATGTCCACACCGCGAATGCCATCGCGATGTCGAGATCGAACAAATATCGGTCAAGTTGACGTCTGCTGACGTCAAGGTCACAATTGACACTGACAAGACGAGCGTGACGAAATGCATGGAAGGAATTAGGATGCGGAATTGTGTCAATAACAGTGGAAAGGCGCGCTAAAAGTGTATTTTACGAATTTGGAACAGTAATATTTTAGTTAATTTTTCAAGCTTTATTTATTTCTAATGAATCTAAATTATTCGTTTTCAGACCTACATTGTTTATAGGTAAAATAGATAATCTTAAATTTTTAGCACAATTATGATATATTTCTAACAAATTAATGGAAAATTCTGAAAAATCATTACTATTAAAACGCCATAAATTCTATTTGATTCTTACGTTAAAATTTAACCTGTTTTTCCAATATACAGCAATATTTTTCGATAAAATTGATTTTATATGTATATCTTTCTAATTAATATTGTATATTTAATTAATATTTGAAATATCACAGAGCGTCTGTTCTGAATAATTACAACTTCACAATAAGAATGTGTTTTTCTAATAATATATTTGAAATTCTGTAAAAATAAAATAGATGGCATGTGGGTTCAAAAATTTGTCGTCAATACACTGTGTTGCTGTAGCATAATCGGTTAATGCACGTTCAGTTTAGGTTCAAATCCCGATAGCAATAACAATATTTTTCGATTAAATTGATTTGATATGTATATCTTTCTAATTAATATTACAGACCTATGTTTTGAATATACCTACAACTTAATTTACGCACTGTTGTTGAATATATAAAAGACAAAAAAATCAAGTAATCTTAACCTAGAAATGTTAAAAATACGTTGGATATTTTCGCTACTTTTGCGAATACAATATTAATATGAATATCTCTAACGATCCGAATATTAGTATAGATGTTTGAAATTCCTTACCATCTAAAGGGTATCGCAAGTTCCAAAAGTGCTATGTCGTAGTATTTCTTCGCGAATGTATAGTTAGGGTGGATCGTCACGCCTGCCACGTCAGAATCGTAGAAGGTGTCGTTGGGGTCCAAGAAATTGTGAGCTCCTAGACGCACCACAGACGGGGCAGATCTGAAAATAATGGAGCCAATGTTCTTAAATACATCAAGATGTGATGGTGTAGAAATAATTGTTAGTGTTCGATCTTTATGATTCATAGATCGCTAATCACCTTTTTGTGCGTTGGTTCTTGTCTATCACCTTTTTATACTAGCAGACTGTGAAAAAGGCATGATTTATCTTCCTGCTGCGTGGGAATGATACATTGACGGAGAGCGTACTGCTTGTGTTCGGTTTCTCGCTACCGTGCATGCCAATTAGTACATATTTTACATGTGAAGTGCATTCAAGAGAACTTAGTATTTCTCAGGAGGGACGTGTTTCTTCCTGGTTATGATTGACCATTCGGCCCCCCTGCTCCCTATTCCTGTTCCTCTCAAAAACAGCTCAAAGTAAATCAGCTATTAACTGGTGAACCCGACGATATCTCATATTTTTGTTCTAATGCGGTTGACAAATTTGCTGACTTTGGTGTCGATGAATAGTTGAATGACCAAGTTCAAGATTCTCTGCTGGTTACGATGGGATTTTGTTTCACCAGGGCTTGCAGGACGTCCTCGTCGAGCTTTACAGATTTTAAGAAGGAAGTTCTGGGTTGAAGTTTCTGGTTCGGAATTTCTGGAACCATCGTTGACACTGGTTTAAGCTTATTGTCCGATCTCCATATACTTCATTAATATTCTTCGCACTTTGTCTTTATTGAATTCATAAATGAAAATATTCTGAATATCCTCCTTTATTATAAATACTAAACAGTTGAAAGCTTGTACTAAGCTTCAAAACTTGTACTAAGAATACATTACTACCTGGTGTTATAGCAGGTGCCAATTTTATCTGACGCAGGTAGTATATTCCATCCCCCTCCGACTTTTAGTTCGAGCAATTGAAAAAAACCGCATTATTTACGGGATGGTCTAATATATAGAAAAATGTTAATAGTTACTCAGTATCTCGTGAATAGGCGCAATGGGCAGCTGTCAGCACGAACTTCCTGCTGATGAGGGTACCTCCGCACGCCCACAGGGTTTCATTGTCTGAAGTGAAGCCCACGGCGGCCTGAAACAATAATTAGAAGTGGTCAAATGATCAGTTTTTGTAAATTTATGACAGTCGTCGATAACCGTCCCTAACCCGTTACCCACCTTTTTTCTGTGTCAATGGTTTTGAACCAATTAACGTCCTGCATTTGAGCTCGTTACATTGGAGAATTTCAATTTGACGTTTGCTATGTCAGATTGAACTGTTCATCATGCTATTGTGTGGTGTGGGTATTGCTCACCTCGCGCTATCAACGAAGCGTGTGTTAGAAAGATTTTATGCGTAATAACGAAGTCAGAAGACGTGGCTACAGCGAAAATAAAATCCAGATAATGGAGGGAAAATACTGGCAGGCAGGTTATGTTCTTCCTGACGTCTGGTTGGTCTGTTCCTTTTCTGTTCCTGTTCCTTATCCGTCATTTCATCCCATCTGATGGTCTTGGGTCTTGATGACAGTTCTGCTCCGCCGACCGCCATGACGAGTCTCGCCCGACGCTCGAGCGACTCCAATGCGCCAACTCTTCATTTCTTATCTCTGACTCAATACACATAACCTGTATTTCACTCCATAACCAAACCTCTATAAAATGGTGACCTCAAACGTGGGTGACACTACACTATTTTCACAGTGACAAGAACAACAAACATAGAAATATATTTGTCTTTTTCTCACTAATTAAATGAAGAGAGATAAGAAGGAAGAAGTACTCATTGTATAGGACTAAATTATGATTTTTAAACAACTTAAAATTATGACATTAAAGCCATTTAACCTAATAAAACAGTTATTGACGGTAACACGAGTTGACAGCATGGCTGCGTTCGTGTATTTTATATCATGGTATGGAAAAGGTTAAAGAACTCTTCCAGCTGACTTCTTCCATTGATGATATGAGCACGCAGAATTGAGGATACGGTACCGTTGCCATCTCTTGTGGTAGCTTATAGTACATCCACGGTCCTATAAAACGTGCGTGTCTTTGAGAAAATTAGGTTCTCATTAACGGAAAAGTCTGACTTAAACATGACTGTCTTCTATATCATTTTGTAAGGGATGTAATACACCTTACCATGTATGGAAATTCTCCCTTTCGTGCAGGAACGCCGGAGTGCACGTAATGATTGCACGCGGCACTTCTACCGCTATTTCCATGAATCCAGAAGCAACCATCTCTGGGCTGGGTGTACTTGACACATTCTGCAACAAAAAAAAAAATGTCTCAGACACTTGGTCTAAGTCTTAGAAGTTATCACTCCTGAATAGCATAAATATAAGCGAGACGTAAAAGTGGACATTAATAAATATCTTAAGCTTTTAAATAATAATTAGCTTGTTACAAAGGTTATCAGGGGAAAATATATTTTAATAGAAGTTAAAAATGAATATTTTAAATATATTAATTAGAAAGATATACATATAAAATCAATTTTATCGAAAAATTATGGAACGATTGAATATATTAATATTAAAAAGGTAATATGTAGGTTCGAAAATTTGTCGCTGTAGCATAGTTGGATAATGCACCTTACTCGGTTCGGAAAGAGATCCAGGTTCGAATCCCTGTGGCGCAACAACAATATTTTTTGATTCAATTGATTTAATATGTATATCTTTCTAATTAATATATTTAATTAATATTTAAAATATCACAGAGCTGTGCTCTGGATAATTACAACTTCACAATAAGAATGTGTTTTAATTTAATAATTAAAAATTAATATTGATACGTTTGAAACGTCTTGATACGAAACACCGTCGAAACCGCTGCTTCAAATTCATTTCAGAAACGACCGCTGTCCGATTATAATATGACCCGGTGATAGGAGTTACCGGAAATTGTATGAAATCGCCCCGACCCCGCTCTGGTAAATACCGCCTGCCAGCCGATACGAGGGGGCGATATACAAGCGGAGAGGTGCGCGCCTTTTCCCACTACATCGCATCGAGACGGGCTAATTAAGATCACCGAAGCTACACAAGAGGCTCCCAGTTCTGCTGAACGGCACGAGTCGATTCTGGACAGTTATTTCAGCGACTCTGCTCGAGATCGATCTGTATGGATAGATGAGACCAGCCGAGAACTGATTGCAAGGATCGCTACCACCACGGATACCTTTCCCGCCGGACGCACTGCGCCACTGAAGAGGTCATTTTCAGGGCCACCAAGACACTGCCTTCATCGCCCCAGCTGCTCCTCCGCCATTCACGGCATTGAGGGCTATCTATATCGCTTTACCCCGCTGTATATTAGATTATTTTTCCTGAAGACTTTACTAACAATTAATTTTTCTGTCAATTTCCACTGTCTTTCACTGACCCCTCTTGATACTCTCGTATCAATATATATCATATACGGTACCTACCTAAGAAATGTAGGAATTTATTATTGGAGCGGTCTCTAAACTGGCAGCACTGGCCGGATGCTCTACCATGCACTACTCCCGATGAACCGTTGGACGTACCGGTGTAGATCGCGCACGTCACAATATATGTATATATATATATATATTTAGCAGCTCAAAACATTTCTTGTAACTTAAAAGTAACATACTTTATAGATGTTTGATCTTACCGCGTTCACAAGGTCTCCGTCTCTTAATCGTGATGCTCTGGTGAATTCCGTTGTAGTCTTTATCATCGACATCTTTGACATCAAATGTGGCTACGGCTGAGAAATACGCAATATAACGGATTAATTACATATTATTACGTTAGATAAAAACAAATATGTGATATATAGGGTGTTTTTTTAGAGATATAGAACCTTATAATGAAAAAAAATACTAAAAAATACTGGTAATTGTTACGTCGTGCGCTGTCACCAGAGGATGGAATGCCAGCGCACCACGCCACCAGCTAGACTCAGTCTGCGGGTCAATATAGTTTGGTGTCGGAATGCCTGTCTCAGACGGATGGGGGAGGTTTGAACAATGGAAACACTTTATGAACTTTGAACAATTTATTCACATATAAAACACAAAGCCCGACACTGTGAGCACGGTTATTGTCTTTTAGATCTCCTTTCTTCCCGTCACGCTCTTCTCCTTGTGGGAACAACCGTGTCACCGATTTAGCCAGTTTGCCACGCCCCGTTCCAGAAGTGAACTCTTCCTCTCGAAGGTCACCCCGATGCCATCCGGAGTCCGTTGAGCCCATCGCGTATGAACAGTCGCGCGCGGGTAGATCGATGCTTCGACCCCTTGAATCCACCACTCTCATCCAAAATTTATGTTCGTTATTTATTAACGCCATTACTGCCTGGCGAGACGCCGCCACGGCGCTCTACCTACGCCGACACGAAGTCCCCTGCTATCTTCCCCCGACCTCTCTCTCCACTGGCCGTGCCTACTCGCATCGGTAGATGGTCTCGGTCTTCGCGCGTATATTTGAAATGTCACAGGGTTTATTGGAAAGATAATTTTATGCCATTAGTGTTTAACTATGATTTCGCGAATATGGCTCGAATAAAACACGATCTGGTAGTCCAGTCCAATTTTCGACCACTTTTTGGAGCAGCGGGGTCGTATATCGGCTTCCAAGTCATCTATCGTCTCTGTTTTATCGGTGTAGACTAGCGACTTTACATATCTCTCAAGAAAACAGCAACAGCCAGCTATCGAAGGCATTTACGTAAACAGTATTGTTGCCTGCAATTTGGAGTGTACCAGGCGGACTGTGTGGCTGTTGAATGTTTATTTATGCGGCTCTGCAAGGTGCGAGCAGGGCCACCGCAGTGCTCCTCCGCAGTACTGCCGCGAGTTGACGTGCTGGACTAGACTGGAAGCTCAGCGCGAGCAGCGGGACGATTGCAACAAACATGAACCACCATAACGACCCCAACTTTTAATTGTACTTACATGCTTTTGAAGGGGGTTTGTCCGTTTCGGTGTTTGGGGCCGTAAATTGTGGAATATTTGTTTTTTCGATTGCAATCCTGGCATCATCGTCTTCATCAGAGCAACAGAATATTAACCCTTCAGCTATAATTAAAAAAAAAAATGTAGAAAGCAATCACTCAAGCTTCGTCAGGGTATATTTAAAACTAACAATGAATACAAAAATAGCGCACTTATAAAGAGGGAAACAAAATATAAAATAATAACACTTTTAAAATTAGCAATATTAACTTTGTTGTTAAAAAATTCGTATTTTTTATTTATAATCTTTGTTTTATTATCCACTTGATTGAGTTTAAATACATCAACCGGTTTCGAAAAATACTAATTTCTTCTTCAGGATGTCAATACTAATTAAAAACATATATTATATTTCTTAAAAAAAAACAATTATTTAAAAAATATACTAGAATTATTATTTTTCAGAATTTTCTAATCATTTGATAGAAAATGGTCACGGTTTTGATAAATAATTAGGATTGTCAATTTTGCATATAAACGGTGTTGGTCACAAATTAAATAATTTGGAATCGTTGGAAATAAATAAAGCGTGGAAAACTAATATAAATATTATAAACAACCAACTGAATTTAACTACGAGTCTAAATTTGTACTAAATTTGTATTAACTAACAATTTGAATTAAGTACCAAATTTATTTTTAAATAATTTTTTTTTTTTAAATAGATTCTGGTGAAGAAACAATAATATATGTTTTTAGTTAGTTAAGACATCCTGGAGAAGAAGGAAACCGGTTGATGGATTTAAACTCAATTCAGTGGTTAATAAAGCAAAGATAATAAATAAAAATATAAAATAACATGCTGTACAAAGCCTTGCGTATAAACGGAAAAGGGTGCGAAATGGGGTGGACCACCCTTGCCATCGGCCATCACAGGCTTCTGTTATAGCCGACTCAAAAAAACTATGACATACGTCCTCCTCGTGATGAGGAACCGCCAAAGAAGCAGAAATGTTTTTTTACTTTGATTTCTTGGTTTATAAGGTACTTAGTCCGACGAACCCCTTGTCCTTTCATCGGTAGTATATCTTAAATGGCCTGAAAAATGTTATTACAAAGGTAACAATCTGAAGCAGAGATGTGGAATATGCGAGTGGATATATATGCTGTGACTAATGCGAGGTACTTAATTATGACAGAACTTGCTTTTATTGTGGGTCGATTGATAATTGAAAGTATACCGATTAGAAAATTAATTAACATTGATAAAGGTCAGAAGATATAACGAAGTTATAGGATAAGTGTTTAGGACATATATTTATATAAATATTGTGACATTATAAATTAGTGTCATGTTGAGTCAAATAATACAAATACAAATAATTGCCCTCGCGTTGGTATCGCAATCTGTTTCATAGGTTATAAAAACGGTCACTGTCTATGGTTTGTTTTCAAATCTGAGAGCTGTCAGATTAACAAGACGGTACGCGAACCAGTATAACCAAAGGGTAAATATTTTCATATTATTACAAATATTTATATGACGTGTATTCCGTGTAAACTTATCTATCTAAAAAATAATAATTGAACGTCTCACTAAAATAGAAGAATATGACAAATAAAGTCAAAACACTGTTTATATTGGTTGACATAGTGTAGATGGTAACGCATTCACCCGGCAAAAAAAAAAAAGATTTTTCGTATCGTCGTATCGTAGACGTTATAAAAACATGTGTGGCGTTCTATTCTCTCTGCATATGCAAAAAAAAAATGACGTTTTTGATATGTGGTGCTGTAAAAAACAGCTCCATTTAACAATATACGATAGTCTGTCATTCACACTACAAGGAAAGATAGAAAATCGTCTTATCAACTTCAGAATTCTGCGAATATTTTTTTTTATTACATAACATGTCAACAAAATAAAGATATCGTAAAATAATAATACTTACAAGTATTCCGTGGTATAGAAAAAGATGCCCCGATCGTTAATCCACAAATAAAAATAAATAATAATAACATTCTTGTATATTATATCACATCTGCAACGCACTATGTACGAGAAAAAATAATAGAAACACTAGTTGTTTAACATTTTGCTAGATCCACGGCAATTTTCGGGCTATTATGCGATCCTTGGTGCTCTCCGGTGGTATTGATATTTTTGAGTATTTTTTATAAAATTTAAGATTGGACTTAAATTGGCGTCTGTTTTTCAAGACATCAGAGCCGTGACCTTTCAGACCGGCACATCTTACAATACTGGACGATACGGCAGCACCGCGCGCGAGGATATCAATATTAGATAACCTATTTTTAAATGTTGAACTGGCGAGAGTAAAAATATTAATATCTGCAAAAATTTCAGGGTGATCTTTTTTATAGCGCCGCTTCATTTCATTTCGTGACTCAGCGAGCTCTTCGACTGTTGTCGCTTCTTACATGATCGTCTTTCATGTTTACCTGGTCAGGCCGAATCTTTCTTTTCTTCTTCTTCTTCTTCTTGCGCCTGATCCGTTCGACGGATGTTGGCTGTAGTCACTTTGCTTTGTGAATAAACCTGGACCAGCTTTAACTGGAAAGAACATATATCGAACCTAGCTAAACGCATAAGAAAACTAATTTACTTTTTTAAAGGAAACCGATGTATAGTTGATTACAAACTCTTAAGATTGGCGTACTTTGCACTGTGCTACTCCTTCATTAATTATGCTATTTTAGTTTGGGGAGGAGCAGCAAAAACAATATTGGAGTCGGCTAAAAAAGCACAAAAAATAATTCTCAAGGTAATAATTGGTCGTCCCTTTAGATATCCATCAGATCTTATATTTAAAGAGTACAATGTCCTAGACATAAGACAAATATTTATGTTGAGACTCGTTCAATATTTCCATACTAACAACAACTCTTCTCAAGCAATAAATCATGGACACAACACAAGACAAACAACAAACATCTACACACCAGTTCCGAGAGCAACAACCACATTTTATCAAAGATTCTACATGTTCCTAGCTCTGAAACTGTACAACACACTCAGTACCGTTCACTTCCAATAAGATTACACAAATATGGACCCGATATATGATCCAATCAGGTAGACATGAATCAGAATCATGGCTATCCAACATTCTAATATAATTTATACAATTCTTTCACCAGTCCTACAACACTCCCACTACATATATTTTAATTTTATTTTTACTTTTTTATACATATTTATAATTCTCTTTTTATTCCAAATAACAGCACGAAAAAAAACTGGCTACTTTAACACAGACTTCAGTGTAACAAAGTAGCCAGGACAAGGCTGTATACATCCGAGGTGAAGTCTACTCCACCCCACACAATAAACTATGTATTATGTATGTTTATTATGTATCCACCTCTGTTAGTACAAAAATATGGATGTCAAAATATATATAAATAAATAAATAGATGTGGTTCTTCTTCCATGGTCTTCATTTATTAATTCTTAAGATTGCGCGTACATAATCACTATATATTGACATACATATTTTTGTTCTAACAGAGGTGAATACATAATAAACATACATAATACATAGTTTATTGTGTGGGGTGGAGTAGACTCCACCTCTGATATATACAGCGTTGTCCTGGCTACTTTGCTAGACTGAAGTCTGTGTCAAAGTAGCCAAGTAGTTTTCTTAATATAAACAAGATTAAAGTCTTATCTTTTACTGCAACTTATCTTTTACATATTTGGTCAGTTTCATTTTAAATCTATTCAATTTCTTATGTCTTCTGGCATTTCATTAAAAATCTTCATCGCACTGTACTTCCTGAATGGCAGTCTCAGTCCATTTGTTCCTCTTGTGTGATGCTTGTATGAGGTGCAAGATCGTATATTTCTCTGCATGTCTCATCGCACGTCGGAGACATTGAAATTTTAGGAATTTTATTGTTTTAAATACTCATCTAAACCATAGAATCTTCTTAAGGAAAACACATTCTCATTGTGAAGTTGTAATTATTCAGAACAGACGCTCTGTCATATTTTAAATACTAAATTAATGTATTAATTATAAATGTATACATATAAAATCAATTTTGTCGAAAAATATTGTTTCTGCGTCACCGGGATTCGAACCTGGATCTCTATTTCCAATCCGGGGAAGTACACTACCAATTGTGTGATAATGTACGTGTCTACACCTCTGACGCGGCGCAGTGACGTCTCGTCATTGACGTTGACCTCTATTGCTTACTGAACTCTGGGGCGTTCACGAGTCACTTGGCGCAGGAAAACAGGTCTTGGAGGCGTAATGCAGTATCGTTACGTCTCTCTCGTTCGTCCACACTGTCAACTGGACTGAATGAGAGGGAATACGTTGTTATCTGATCCGGTACACCGTACCAGCAGCGATTGTGAACATTTTTCTAAATAAAATTGTCGCCACTATTCGAAACGATCGAAAAAAATTGCAAGAACTCCCGTCTTGACAATATTTGAGTGTGTCCAAGAACGCACGATTACTACAATGCCTCCAAAGGCAATGTTATTAAACAAATTATAGGTATCTCAGTATTAATAATTAAGGAAAAAACTTGGACTGACGCTAATATATCGGCAAATGAGGATGTTAACACCATAAAAAGGTGGAGGGATGATAACTTACCTTCAATTAATACTTTCTACGATTTGCTATTCAACAGAAACAAAACATTCAAATTCATATTAAAATTCACACCGAGGCCTGTACTCGAGAAAACTCTTCTGACCAATGTTCATCAACTGAAGAGAAAGACTGTATCGAGTACCCAGGAATCATAGTAGATAACAATCTCAAATGTACAGAACATATTACTAATCTCACAAAACAAATAAGGAAAACTGCCTACATATTTTTTAGACTCTGAAACATCTTATCACTTACATATCTAAAAATGATATATTACGCGTTTGTACAGTCACGTGTTGCAATACGGTATTATTGGATGGGGAAGAGCGTATAAAACTTCAATGTCACAATTAGAAATCACTCAAAAAATGATAATAATAATTATTCTAAAAAAAGGAATATCCAAGTATACAACTGTTCACAGGTTTTAAAGTACCAAAATCAGTAGACATATACAAAAATCATTTAAATTTTAGAAGCGAATTCCGATCTACAAGATATAGAGATCTAATTGATATCCCGAAACTAAAATATACCGCGATATATTTATCAAGGCATCAAATGTGTTAACAATCTCCCCATCACAATTAGAAAAACTACGGACTATCGTAAATTTGTAACTGAAGTAAAAAAATATGTACACAGACTAACTGAAACATTAATTAACTCGAATATACTCCTTCTCTATACACGAGTCTTACTCTCATGGACAAGAAACAAATGTTAAAATATATATCCACTGATTATTGAAATTGTATTATATTTTAAATATTAATAAAAAATAAAAATATATTGTATTATATGAGAAGTATTACAGGGCTCACGACCTGTCATCGGCTGACTTAAATGATCACTTTATACAATATAACGTTCACCAATTCTACCCACAATTAATCATACATGTTACCATGTAATCGAAGCTTTCGAATTTCTAATAAATAAGATTCTCATCAGTGACATTGACAGCCAATCAAGCAGAGCTGATTTGTGATCAGTTTGGTTTGCCATTTCACCGTGAATAGACTTACACCAGAACAACCGTCCATTTTACGGTCGACATAATCGTCCATACGAGCGAGTAATTCGAATAACCACGTTTTTTTTCACACCATACACTAATTGATAATACGCATCCGCAGAGATGCTGTACAGGGTGCACCGAAGATGCTGCTGCCGCAGTGGAGCGCAGTGTTGAGGAGGACCAGAATGAGTAGATTAGACTTTTCCGTTCTCCAATTGGGTGGAATTAATGTGGAAGAGCTGTGGTTTCAAAAATACGAGAATTTCGCGTAATGAACCTGTGATTTAGTCTCAAAGATTGTGTGATTTAGCCCCTCTGGATTATTTTCTGTGATAGTGTGTGAAATGGGTAGTCTACTTCGATGAACAAGATGACTTGTATATATATCGATCTATATATATATATATATATATATATATATATATATATCTCGCCGATTTCCAGATATCGCTTTATTTAAACACTAATATTAAAAAATTATCTTTCCAATAAAGCCAATGGAGTGATGAGATATTACCACCTCTTGTCTCCGATATCTCAAGTGCCATAACCTGTGGTGGACCAGATAACGGAGGATGGTTCTGTTAGAAGCCTTAACAATCGGCGAGCTCGTGTGAGAAGATGTACGAATGTAGATGAGGCGAGAATTGTGTGTCAGGTCAGAAATGTGTGGCGCTCTATCCTCTCTGCCTACCCCCGCGGGGAAACGGCATGATGGTAAGTAAGTAAGTAACAAAATCCCCCAGAATTTTTTTGAACAAATAATAATGTTGTACCAATGTGTCCAAAATTTAATAAAAACGAATTGATAATTCTGGCGTCTGCTATCAGATCACTCAAAGGTATTTGAGATTCCGTAAAAATAAGGTAGATGGCTCTTTCAAATAATGGAACGATTAAATGTATTAATATCAATAGGTTCGAAAATTTGTCGCTAAAAATATCGTCGCTGTAGCATAGTTGGATAATGCACCTTCCTCGGTTTGGCAAGAGATCCAGGTTCGAATCTCGATGGCGCAACGACCATATTTTTCGATAAAATTGATTTTATATGTATATATTTCTAATTAATATATTTAATTTTTTTTTTTTTTTAAAGTCAGGTTTGTGTTTGTTTTAATGACTTCAACTGCTTCAAATAACTGTTGAGGCGTTAGATGCTTCATAATAAATCGTAATTAACTACTCCCTACGACTACCAAATGCGAACTAACAAATGGCTGACAAACAAAATCGGCCAAGAACGTAATATTTACCCTGTATTATATATGTTGGATGCCGGAGGCGAACCACTTATAGGTATACAGAGACATTTCCTCCAGGAGTTCAGGATTACTGATAGACTTTAGACAACGGTGGTTATTGTCTATTACCAATCCACTACCCTCCTGCTCCTATACCAGAACACGATATTTTTCCGTGGTACGTTCTCTATGGTTTTGTAAGTTTAAGTTGAATCTTCGAACTGGCAAGTTATCGTTTACCGGTGGTACGACAGGCTGTGTAATTGTTAATTATCGTGTGTAATCGGTTTCTCGCTACCGTGCGTGTAAGAGTGCGAAACGGCGCCTTACGTGTCCCGGATCCAGATACCGAAAGGAGCGTTTTACAGGTGGGTCATCTCTTTCTTATTCCTGTCGGTCTTCTGAATTTATTTCATCCTTCATGCGTACCACACCCTCGTGCAGATACATATTTTGAACGTGTTGCCAGAAGAAATGATGAGAGAAGATCAGAGAGTTGAGAGAAGAAGGGAACTGGCTAAACACAATAATTAAAAAGTTCAGTCAATACCTTGGAAACAATTTTTGCTCGCGTGCCATAGTCTCACAAACCAATCTTGGAGTCATCGTGACTTCATTCCGAGCGACTCCCTAGTCCCCCCTGCGGTCATAAAAGCAGAGGCGTACACGCTGTACAATTAATAACGATCAAAATATTTATTTGCAATATTATAATATCATAATTACATGTTATACACATTATATGAATGATATATGAGAAGCTCGAAACATTTATAAATGATTATTAAGGAGAACACATTCTTATTGTGAAGTTGTAATTATTCAGAACAGACCCTCTGTCATATTTTAAATACTAAATTAATGTATTAATTATAAATATATAGTAGTGTACTTCCCCGGATTGGAAATAGAGATCCAGGTTCGAATCCCGGTGACGCAGAAACAATATTTTTCGATAAAATTGATTTTGTATGTATATATTTATAATTAATATTTAGTATTTAAAATATCACAGAGCTATGTTCTGAATAATTACAACTTCACGATAAGAATACATATTCATTATTTATGCTAGAATATATATTTTTATTTATGTATCTATTTCGTGTATTGTGAAATCACAATAATCAAAGTTTTCAATCACTGATATCATCGAATAGCAATCGCAATCACACCAGCGAACAAAGAGTAGCATTTTTTGTAATCACTAATGCCTTAGTGTACACCACTGCACATTATTGAAGATATAATGGGCGTTTCTAATGTTGTTTACGTTGTTTTTCCTGGAGCTGCATATTCAGCTTTTAGTGGAGTTCTAGCAGTGATCAGAGCAAGTGATCGGGTAGAATTACTTTTAATCTGAAATGGAGGTGTTGAGTTTATATTTGTATTTTAGTGTTATTTTTTTGTGCAGAACCTCATCAGAGATACCGCGCAATCTGTGTAAATATAATATAATTTATATATATATACATTATACATACATTTAGTAAGTTAGCAAGTCAGTAATGAAACAGAACATATATCAAACGCTGGTGAACTAATCTTTGGCGTCAGATTTACTTAGTATCTTAAACTATTAAATATATTCAGTGACTCTATTTAGATTATTTTTTATTTATTATCTTAGTTTTATTAACCACAATTGAGTTTAAAAAACATCTACCGGTTTCGGAAAACACTTTTCCTTCTTCAGGATGTCATAACTAACTAAAAATATAGCTTTGTTCCTTCACCAGAATCTATTTTTAAATTTAAAAAAAAAACAACAATTATTTAAAAAATAAATTGAGTACCTAACTCAAATTGCTGCTCAATACAAATTTAATCGAATAATTTTTAGGAAAAAATTTTAGAATAGGACTCGTAGTTAAATTCAGTTGGCTGTTTACAATTTCCTGATTACTTTTACACGCTTTATTTATCTCCAACAATTCCAAATTATTTAATTTGTGACCTACACCGTTTATATGCAAAATTGACAATCACAATTTTTTATCAAAACCATGACTATTTTCTATCAAATGATTAGAAAATTCTGAAAAGCCACTATTGTTCAAACATCTCAAATGCTCCCTTACTCTTATATTAAAATTTCTACCCGTTTTACCAATTTATTTAGTTTTATTTAGAACTGCCGGAATACCTGTAATCTATACTTTATCTGTGTTATAGTTTATGTGTGTGGTCGCTGCGCAACCACGGCCAGTGTTTTACGTAAAACCAATTATTTTTACGTATAGGCTTCCTGACAATTAATCCACCGATAATTCGTCTCCGGATCTTACAAAGTTTCCTTAAGTATTTACATTCTTAATTTCCAGAATCCATGAAAATTATACATATATTATATTTTATTTTAAAAACAAATTAAAAAAAATATTATCCTCTTACGAGAGTAATATTTGCAATTTCTGTTTTATTTAAATAAAATGTACAATCGTTCTTGGTAAATGGTGTTTATTTTTAAAGGTTTGTTTTACGATTTGTGCTCAGTTTGGTTTGCTATCTCACCATGAATAAATTTTTCCAAGAACAACAAATTTATTTCGAAAATTGTGTTGGCTGTTGTTTCTTCAAAAATGATGCCGGCCAGAACGTTACGGTGAATGGAGAGCTCTGTAGATCCATGATTACTGACTTCTTCGTTCCTCAATTGGATGGTATTATTGTGGAAGAGCTGCGGTTTAATTGAAATCTGAAAAGGCTGTGGGAATTATCATGTCCACAAAATCTCTTGTGCTGCAGAAATATTATATGTCTGTAACGAAGAAATTTCAGAATTCTAAATAGTGAGGTGAACATTTAGATACAGGTGAACGAGAATTTATAATTAACCTTATTATCTCGCTGGAATTTTATCACAGACGCGTGCAGCCTCCCCGCGTCTATGCTCGTCAACGGAATAAACTATCTAAAATAACAGAGCTCTCACTTAGGGACTTCGGCCTTAAAAATGTAGCAATCACAAAAAAAAAATATATTTCCAACGCCCTGCCCTTATGGGCTTTTACATAATAATATTTTTATTATTTAATTTAAATATAACATAAAAAATAAAAATAAAATAAAAGTATAATTTACATACAAATATTTCTTCAGTTCAAGTATGCTCCTGCAATGAAAAATTCAACGAAATTAGTGACTATTTGTAACGTCACAATATATATATATATATATATATATATATATATCATCTCTTTTAAAATGTATTTCTTCTCTATGAGAGTAAGACTCGTGTATAGAGAAGGAGTATATAGCGCAATCTATTTATTGAAGGAGACATTCAATGTTCGCATAATTCCTGATTTATAATGATTAGATTTATTAGAATCCTTTAGATTATTTTCTAGTAGTGGCTAGTCTACACCGATAAACCAGAGACAATAGACGACTTGGAAGTAGAGCCTCCAATATTCGAATATTCGAACCCCGAATATATTTGCCTGTTTTTAAGTATTCGTTAAGTATTCGCTCGTATTTATATTATAAGATTTTTATTATTTTTCTAAACGAAACAAAGGTTTACGAACTCTGGAAGTCATACGCGAGCATTCATTCATTCATTCAGCTATACGATTTTTTTCTATATGGAAGTCGGACAATAAAGATGTAAACGCCTCTGTCGGACATCTTTTGCATTTGCCTTTTTTTAAGTCTTCCGCTTATCTTCACGGTTTTATGACAAGGAGCACTTGTAATACATTGTTTTGTCAACGATGGAGTCGGCTTTCTATCATTCTTCAGTATTCTGCTTTCATAAATACGGGTGTGAGATATGAAGTAATATAAACATATCGAGAGAAGACTGACTCCTCTTCATCTCCACGAAGAGTTGGAGTTCTGCAAGTTATTAATCGCGAATCTTACATTTTTGGAGAAACATTTGAAACATTTCTGTATTTATCATCAGTAGTAAATTATTCCTTTCTTAAAAAATTTACGAATATATTCGAATATTTTATCATTAACTATTCGATATTCGAATTGTTGGAATCACGAATATTTGGAGGCTCTACTTGGAAGCCGATATACGTCTTCGCTGCTCCAAAAAGCGGAATATAGGACTTCCAGATTTTGGTTTATTCGAGCCAGCGGCGGCTCATATTTAAACATTCCAATAAATCAAATACCATTATAATTACTGCATTTTTTACTTCATTTTAATGTTCTACAACTATTAAAAAAAATCTTTTTAATTATGTCCTTAAAAATCAGTATCCGGAATAGTCACCGAACTGAAATAAGACCTTAATAATAATAATGAATTTTTTCCAGCGTGATCAGATTTTTTTTTAACTCGATTCGCCATACAGATAATACATATTTTGTTATATAATGCTACGAAAAAGAAAACCAAAGAAAATATTAATAAATAAAAAAAGTACTTCAGTCACGGTCATTGTTGTATATGTATCTATTCTGTAGGCGCTGCCATTCTCTGGTCAGGGAACCAGCTTTCCACTAGCACAGCTTGCACTAGAGTCGCAGCTTTACCGCAGATGTCTCAGAAGCGGAACGAATCGTAGATGCGCTGCAATAACGCGCCAATCCGAACGGTTGTTGTACTGGATTCGGAGATGGTTGTGTGTATTTCGAGCAGAGCTCGCAGGTATACATGGTGGTGAAGAAGGATTTAAACAGGATCGTCTTCACATCGGTAGAATCCTCACTGCATTGATAGAAACGCCGAGACAGCATATTTGTCTTCTCTGCCGTTCTGTATCATGGTCTTCTTGTCTATTTGACCGTATTTTGAACCCCCAATTTTGTCACATTTGATTTTGAACATTTTATATCTTGATTTCAGCTGAAGGTCTAATATTCTGCTGTCCTGAAAGGGATGTTGAAGTCAAAATACAAAATCTGCCGCAACTCTCCGCAACACGACCGACAACACAGCCAGTTTCAACAACCACCAGTATATACGAATGTAAGTCACCATATAATCTTTCTATGTGCGATATCATCATTATTATGTATATGTACGATGGTTTGACTGGACCGCAGCCCTAATTAGTAATGGGGATTTATTCGGGTACGGGTGACTCGTTGGAGCTACTTAGGTGGGACTACCTCGTGTTTTGCAACTCCTTTAGTCTGCCCGTGCAAGTGTGACTCGATACATTTTGTTTCTCGTACACTGTTCCACTTTTGGGAGTATTTTTTGACGGATGGATCTCTAAATGGTCTGCCTTGAACTATTGCACCTTAATTTTCTACTTGTTTGTAAAACTATGTTCTATGGATTTAGCCGTATGATTTTTTTTTAATAAAGACAGTACTTAAGGGATGCTGGAGGGTCTAAATTTTAAATATTAATTGCTAGTAACCACATTTAATTTTTTCTCCTTTTTCGTTTTGATTATACTAAAATATGTTATTGAATTAAAGTTTGGTATTTTTATTAGCTTTGATGAGTGGGACCGACAAGAGAGTCCTAGTTTCTAAACCGGTCCCGGGTAAGGGTGGGTCCTCCCCTCCAGCTGTCCTTTAAATAAAAGTGTGTACAGGATGGCCCAAATTTTTAATGTAATTTTTTTTGTGCAATATTTATCTAATCAGAAATCATCAAAACACCCCATATTGCATCATCTAATGGGCTGTTCTAAATTAACAGTTGACTGTATTTTTGGCATTGTGAGATGGAGCTCCGTCCTGCTGTAATGTCTAGCTATACTCCAGGCTTTGTTTTGAAACTCTTTGATCATTCTCCTAGCACTCCAAAGTTTTTCAATTCGTAAATTTTTGATCAAAATATGGTCTTCTGCGGTGATATTTGTCATTTCGGGCGACAATTTGAAAAAAACAAATATAATTAATGGGAAAATTAATAATCAAAGATGGCGATCGAAAATTGTCGAAATAAAATGTAATATAGGTAAGTAAGTAAATTAGTAAACTATTTAAGCTATTGTTGATATAGTTAAACTCATTTTGATGTAATTATATCATATTTTACGATTTGTTCTCACTTTTTTTGGGGCACCCTGTATATTCTACTACTGAATATCAAGATTGCCAATTCTGCTCGTTTTCATTCCGTCTCAATCACCTGTTACGCTCCACTCGTCACTATCTTGGACATTGTTTAGTGTGTAGTAGAGCCTCCAATGCGAATATTCGAACCACGAATATATTCGCCTGTTTTTAAGTATTCGTTATTCGAATACTTTAAAAAGTATTCGCTCATATTTATATTTGAGATTTTTAATATTTTTCTAAACGAAACAAAGGTTAACGAACCCTGGAAGTCATATGCAAGCATTCATTCATTCATTCAGGTATACGATTTTCTTAGAGGAATATAGATATGGAAGTCGGACGATAAAGATGTAAACGCCTTTGTCGGACATCTTCTGCATTTGCCCTTTTTTTAAGTCTTCCGCTTACCTTCACGGTTTTATGACAAGGAGCACTTGTAATACATTGTTTTGTCAACGATGGAGTCGGCTTTCTATCATTCTTCAGTATTCAGCTTTCATAAATACTCGAGGCGACAAACGAGAAGTTGTATACAAAATAATGAAAAAAAAACTTGCACTCGGGGTGTGAGATATGAAGTAATATAAACATATCTAAAGTTATCGAGAGAATACTGACTCCTCTTTGTCTCCACGAAGACTTGGAGTTCTGCAAGTTATTAATCAGAATCTTACATTTTTGGAGAAACATTTGAAACATTTCTGTATTTATCATCCCCTTCTTAAAAATTGATTTATAATTCGAATATTCGAATATATTATCATTAACTATTCGATATTCGAATAGTTGGAAACACGAGTATTTGGAGGCTCTAGTAGCGAGGCTACAGTCGAGTCTCGGAATTGACCCGTTCATCTTATTGGATCGCCAATTTCTCCTGTGACTAACTTCTAGAAGTGACATTCTTTATCTTTTAATCAATCTTCTATTTATATTTGAATGTTAATAAATTATTTCTCTTGCTCTCAAAGATTTAGCCAAATTTTGTCATTCTCATACACCATATTGACGCACACTCCTTGTGTATTCCGTCTATCCAATGAACCTTTTTATACCTGTCCTTTTCTGGCCCACTTGCATTTCGACACGAAACCGTTAACATCTGTGTTTCTTTTAATGTTTGAGAGCAGCACCGTACGTAATAAATTCGGATCACGAAAAAGAAGCGGTGTTCGCAGCATCAGGAGTGCAGTGATATCTCCGTTGTTCACTACAAAAGTGCGAGTCAACTGGAGGTGTAAATTTGCACCGGATCTTATTTCACCACATCACAAAAAGACAAAATCATTTTGTGCAAAGTTGTACATTTCTCTGTGTTTAGTTTTAATTGCACGTTCGTTTTTCCACAGCTAGAAACGTTTCTGTATACGTTCCTCCTGGCGTTGTTCCGCAAGACTATCACGGAATACACTCTTCAATCACGATTAGAAGCAGAAGACCTAGTGAACGAGGTAAGTACAAACTGTCAAACAACATTTTGTTCATCCGACTAAACAGGATCTAGTTTACGTGATCGTGTCAAGTCTTCTGCGGACATCTTCAATTTGTGGTATCAGCCCGGAAACGGTGTACCGCCCAGATAACCCGAGAACCAAGCCAACGTGATCCAGGTCAAGGGGAACACCAAGACGTAGATGTTCGGATAATGTCACGACAAACTTGCAAGAGGTAGGCGGGTGCCACGAACTTCCGAGTCCCATGAGACCATTATGGAAGAAGAAGATGATCAGCTTCATCATTAATATCTAATTTACTCATTCTTTTATCATCCACGTTGGTCTCTCATGACTGAGGATTGCGATCTCCACGAACTTTTGACTATGCTCCTCTCAGGGCTGTCACCAGAGAACTGCCTGTTACCATTCTGCCCTTCAACGTGACCTACCACAGTAAGCTTCTTCAAGATATCTTCCCTTCTTGCAAGATGCCGAAAAAAAAAAAGAATTCGACTCTGCAAATGGTTGAGAGTCTGTCCTTCATGTGTTACATTTCAAATCTGTCTTCTCCCCCTTGTCTATAGGGTCCATAATTCCATCCCACATAATTAGGATACTTTTCAGTGCCAAAAATGAATACCAAATTCGATCAACGAACTTTATTGTTTTGCGTACCGCGTATTTTGAACAAATTGGCACTAGACCTTAAAGGGTCTAAAGTGATTAACAATTTTAAACCCAAAATAATAAAGTGGTTGCTTGATGTGGGCAGAAAGAAAAATGAAACAAATTTGTCATTTGTCAGAGACTGTACAGTTTTAATTTAATTCTTTACACTAACATAAATGAATTTGCCAAAGTGATCTCATTTTCACTGAATTTACTCTACTACTTGTTTTAATTTTTACTACTAAACTTTGTACTACACAAACGCTGGGTTATTATCACTACTAGTTTCGAGAAATGCAGTTCCTCTCATTAAAGGTGATAACTAAACAAAATACAGTATTATAGTCTATTCGGGCAACGGGGCGGGGCTTGAGAAGAAAGCGGAGCCTTTGATCGTTAACGAGAATGTGGATAGTACAGGTGAAGTATTCGGATATGTTATGTTGTCAATTTAAATTCTTTAGTACTTCAACGGTTTCTTAATTGTTATCATTATAAGGTACCGAGTGGAGAAGTTTCAGTCTATGACTATCGAATGAGTGGTTTGAAAATTTCGAGAAGTTCTTTTATTCTCGTATTTAGATTTCTTGCGGTTTGACCTATATTTTTATCGCAATCTCCGCTTTAATATATTCCGCTTTTTTCTAACATATAATTTTTTGTTTTTGGATTGAGTTGAATTTTGTCAATGTTGTTGTTGGTTTTTCTACCCTCGATTCAATATCCTACTGCTTGCCCTCAGTGTAAATTGTAAACCTGACGCTATCAGACGTCACTTGATCAATGTTGATTTGTTTGATCTCGACAATGCGATATTATTCATCGATTACCTCCAGTGCACTGGAGCACTGCTTTGCGATTCCGTCTTCAGTCGGGAGCAGAGATCGTTGATCATCCTCGTGCACGCAGTGTAGACTTCGGAGGCGTCATGCTTGAGGTAAGGCGTCATCAACCTCTTCTTATATCCGCCTCCCGGTTTCCTTTCCGACCTTGCGGGAATTCCGACTTACAACCGGAATTATGTTAATATATTCTACGGGATCATCTCCTCGGTGACCATCGCTTCTAATTATGTCGATTACTGAATACTTGAGTTTGATATAAACGCTGACGCTTTGCTCTTGCACAATCAACATATTTAGTAGTTATGGTCACGAAGAAGTGGCGGGAAAGTAAATAAAATGAACACAAGCGCTACATATGTACGTATACAACACATTTATTTACAAAGCACACGTTAAAACAAAAGGAAAGTTCGTATGGCTATCTGTATCTAATCTTATTATTCTACACACTGTTCACTAACTATTCTGTTGCGGGCGTGTGCGACGAGTTGCGTATTAGAACCTGGCCCTGGTCCAGTTCGCGGGCGCAGGATCTGCAGCTGCGCGCCTTCGCCGCGCGGTCTCGCGAATTCGCCTCGTGTTCTCATGACGGGGTTTCCTCGGGGTCGGGACCACAAGACGGGCGAGGAGCGAGAGAGCGCCCCGGGCTCGCGTTGCGGCCCGTCAAATGCAATACGTGAACGTCACACATAAAATGCGACAGAAACAGGTTCAACTGTCTACTACGTGCATGCCATCAGACTAAATTGAATTTATTTGCTTTCAGAATGCTTGAAAAACACCCAACCTTCGAATGGATGCACTTGGTATGACGATAAAGGTAAAGCCGAGACAATGTGCAGATATTACATTATCGTCGGCACTCCAGCAACCCCAGGAGAATTCCCGTACGTGGTGAGGCATTAGCGTATATTTTGTTTCAGCTATACTAAGTTCTAACTCAAAAGTCTCGCATATTTTCTTAAGTATGAAATACAGTAATACCCCAAATTACGCGAACTCAAGAGTTACGCGGTTCGTTTGGCAACGCTGCCGCTATATTCTGTGTTTCTCTTACTGTGATTGCTAGAGACTGATGTCTCTCATGCGGTAAAAGAGGTTGTACATCTTGGTAGGCAATTAGATGTAGAAGTCGATGCTGACGATATCAACGAGCTGTTGGGTTCACGTAGTCAGGAGTCAATAATCGATGAGCTCATTGAGATGCGCAAGTACGAGACAATGAAGACACTTCAGACCCAGTTCCACCAGAAAAGCACGTGACAATTGCAAGCTTGGCAGAAGGTCTCAGGTCAATTGAAAATATTTTGAAAATTTCAGAAAACATAGATTCCGACGAAGAACGCGTTATAGTTAGAAAGCGAAGAATAAAAAAAATATTAGCTATAGAAAAATGAAGGCATTGTGTCGTCAGACGAATTTGTTAGATTTTACGAAGAATATGTATAAAGAACTGCAATTTTATTAAATATTTTTCTTCTAAACTAGTGTGTTTGTCAGTCCTTGGTACCAATTAAACAAATTGTATGTATTTATATGCAAAGTTGTACCGTGTCTTACGCGAATGACTTTTGTTCGTTCCACTTATCGCGTATTTAATTTCAAAATTTGGAGAATTTTTTGAACAAAAGGAGTGTACGTCTCACCAACAAAACTAGTTCCCAAATAATTTTTAACATCTAGACTCTAACTGAAAAAAAAATGGGACTTTTTTCAAACGAAAGTTAAGAATTACATGTAAAATTTGCATAAAGTTAAAAATAATCTAATGTAATATTGTAGCCCGTTTCTTTGTGAACAAATTGATTTTAAGTTCATGTTGATAGGACCAATAGGAGGTGAGTTATTTCAGTTTCTGCAAATCCTTTACATTGCAAAATATGCAAAAAAAAAAAAGATGAGATTTTATAAAATGGCCAAGCAGCAATTAAATTTGACAATGACCCTTTAGTAATTTTTTTAACCATAATAAAAATATGAAACTGATCACCCAACCGGTTTGATTAATTTCAATGCTGTCACACATTCATATACAAACACAAACATGAGCCCAATATGTTTCAAAAGAGCACGGTGCATCGAACGCCAGCGCACTATGCCACCGACTTGGCTCAGTCTGTGGGTGTTTGTGTGTAAGGTGTCAGAGTGGTTGGCTCGGATTGATAGAAACGATTTCGAACAATAAAAACACTTGATTTAACATTAATTTAACAATTTATTTAAGTGCCACAACAAAACCCGACACAATGATTTAGGTACGCGAGTAGAGCCTTTCATATTTTTTACAGGCTTAGTGTGGACACTCTTGTTTACTAAAATGACACTATTTTTATGGTTAGGTTCGAAATGTTACTTGAATGACACATGGCTACCGAGGTGTGATGCGGCAGCCGGACTTCCACTCCTTGACTTTCACGGGCAGATCGAGGCCCAATTATATCTTGATCTGCAGTAAAAATGATACTTACTACCACTTAATACCATTTTTCGGCGGAGCGCCGTCCGGCGCTCGTTCCACGCATCTCGTCAGCCCGCCCGGATGTCCTTTCCCCTCCTTCGTCCAGTCTTCTCTCCTACCGATCGCGTCCACTCGGGTCGGTTTGGTAGCGCTCGGTGCGCCGCTCATATTTAAAATGTCACAGGTATTTGCGCGAATATTGTGTTACTCCTTCTCTCACGTAAACAGCTGTTGGACTTTCTCCGTTGCTATACACGGTTGTCTGTTTGCTTTCAGGCGGCCATCGGTTTCACTTTGGACAACGAGACTCAATGGTCATGCGGAGGGACACTTATCAGTAAGAAATTTGTTCTGACAGCGGCCCACTGCGCATATTCAAGGCAAACTGGGTAAATATTGTTCACATTACATATATTTATTAATTTCTATGAATCTTTATATTATCTCTGGGCGATCGCCCCTTTTATGCCCTCTTTATTCATACAAATAACATATTAATTTTATTTCATTAACTTTACTTATTTTTAAGAAACTACATCTAGCACTTTTCCGGTCGAGTGGGCGGAGCCCTCGTCGGCCCGGTACCCCCTCCACTCGTCGGTCCGCCGAGCACAGGGGCGTAGAGTTTCCAGCGGAGCGGAGTGACGGGCGAAAAGCGTCCCTGACGCGGAAAAGATGGGACCAGCATGAAACCTTTTCCCGGGCCGCGATTGTCACAGTGTATTGTTACTGTTCTCTACAGGATAGGATGAATTTATAGAATTATTGATAGAAACATAAATTCCAAAGCTTTTTGACTCTAGAACACAAGTGATGCGGAGCATCCAATGCATGTATGAAGCGACCGCGCCTGGTGCATAGCGGTAAAAATTATACCAACATTATTTGGAATCTTTATACTACCGACATCTTTATTATCCGACACGAAATAATAAATCAAATTTGCAAATTCAGTTTATGCGTGTACAGTGTAATGCGTTTCAAACTATAGAGTTCAAATTAATGTCAGTATTTAAAAGCTTGTAAATAGTGTGCGTTAGTGTCAGAAATCAGATCACTACTCCACTCTAGTGCGTGTGAATATCGTATATGATATGCAGGGCACTGTTGCGTTCTCTCATGGATAATTTTGTTTATTAATTAATTTCTGTATTTGTTTGTGTTCGTGAGGATACTCGAGAAGTTTAACTATAGATTTGTTAAAAACAAATCGCACATTTGTTACATAATCAAAGTCGTAAATTAGAATGTCGCGTATGACAGACGTCATGCGTATTTATGAACGAACGCGATCAATAGGTTAAGTTCTTCATTTCAGATCAGCACCGTCTATCGTCCGCCTCGGCGCGCACAACATCATGGATGCTAATGACACCTTTTACGATTCTGGTGTGGCTAACACTGTGATACATCCAAATTACACACTGACCAGGAAGTACCACGACATAGCAATTCTGGAACTGGCTTCACCGTTGCGAGTGTAAATATTGTTTCATATATTCTAATTCACTTCGAAGAACTATACACACACATAAGCGACCTTTAAGAGAGCACTAATTGTGCCGACTCGCTTTTTAATTGCACGATACCTTCTTCAGGTTCACGAACCGCATCAAGCCAGCGTGCCTCTGGCAAGGGTCGGAGCTGGACGTCGAGGGGCGGCCGATAGCCGTCGGCTGGGGCAGCACAACCTACCCCAGTGAGTATCGCCCCTGAAACGTGAACCTTTTGACTGCTGTGAGCGAGTTGACACGCTAAAAACTATCGCTACTTTTTAAGTACCGCCCCGGTCCGGTCCGGTCCGGTCCGCTAGGTCTGCCGAGAATACCTCAAGAACTTAGCTTAGTTTGTCTATGAAACTAAAACTATGTTGAATGAAAATTTGGTCATGTTTACGCGTGTGAATGTTGCCGCTATTTTCGGATCCAGTACGTAGCCCAGCAAGGGGGTCTTAATAATGCGAGCGACAGAAGTGCAACAACGTTGCACCAGATTAGCGTTCATGTTGTATATGTGACTGTATTATCAATGGGAAACCATAGAAACACATGTATTCACTGAAACAGCTTGCGTAGCTCTTAATACAAGAGCAAGTCAATAATTATCTACATTTTTCGTTCTATAATTTATTTAGACAAAGGTAGAATATGTATTTTCTACATTGTCATCTTCCTTGTCAATACACTTGATCTAACTGTCCACAGTCTTGCGTAGTTCTTATAAGAATAATGTCTTCGGTTGGTCGCGAAACTACTTTTCGATCGCTTCTTGCACATCTGTAAGAAATCAACTACATTGCAAACCATCATTGATTTGCCCAAATATATAAAAGATTGATAAAGCAAGATCTGGGCTACAGGAAAGGTGTTCCAGTGCTTCAAAATTCAATTTGCTGATGCTTAAAGCCTGTGTTCTGCAGTGACTCATCGCGCGCAAACTTTACGGAAGCCAAGCTCGTCGTGGAAGATTTAATAGGCAGACCACGATTGTTCGTCCAGGGTTTTCTATTTGGTTTATTGAATATATTCATTAAGCCTTCGTAAATGAAAAGACACCAACCTTTGCGAAACTGGGCTGTTATTCGCCGATTCTTCCAGTCTCCGAAACTATACAAAACCGATAACCGAAAAATACAATACATAAAATGTATTATATCAATGTAAAAATATATGACCGACTCCGAAAGCGTCTCTGAACAGAAGCAGTTTCAGAAGATATTCAAAGAAGATGCTACTCCATCTACCATCTCTCGAGCTTGCTCAATCTTGCCCCTCTTAAAGTACTGTCCTCGCATTGTGACACAAGCTTACGATGAATTTTAGCCCCTTTCACCCACCACCACTTTCACCAGAGAAATCGGATCACTGCTCGTCGTTCTCGTCATGGCGAAAATGTAGATAATTTTTGACTCACACAGAATACTATTCGGATTGGCGCGTTATTGCAGCGCATCTACAATGTTTGCCGAAGGCCGTGTGCATGGATTCGTTCCGCCTCTGAGACATGGAAAGCTGGTACCCTGACCAGAGCATGGCAACGCCTACAGTATTTATGTTTATACATAACTTTTTATTAATTTATGTTTTCCTTGGTTCTTTTTTCATAAGATGAATAATATTTTGTATAATATATATTAGGAATAGACCCTGGCGCGGAATCTTCATCACCGCCATCTACCGTATCATTGTCGACACTTCGTTCTAGTAGAATTTGTTTTATTTTATTCTAGAATACACTATGTCTAATGTCCTCTTGAAGGGGTCGCTGGACATCATCCCCAAGCAGAGGTGCCAGACTGTGATTCGACCAACGAAGCGATTCCCCCAGCTCACCGACGAGCAGGTGTGCGCTCTTGACCTGAGCGGGATACCGGAAAGAATGGTCGATACCTGTCAGGTGATGATTCTTTACAAACAAATTTCATTACTAGTGTACTTCTTATACACGGTATAAATTATGTTACAGGTCATTATTGTTTTTGAATATCTACAAAAAAATACAGAAACACCTTATTTGATTTATATTTAACCTTTCCCATACCGTGATAAAAAATATCCGAACGCAGCCACGCTGTCAACTCGTGTTACCGTAAATGTTTTAATTAGTTTAATGGCACGAATTTACTCTAAATATAGAGCATTCATTAAGTCCTATACAATGTGTCCTTCCTTCTTATCTCTCTTCATTTAATTACTGAGAAATAAACAATTATCACTGTGAAAATAGTGTGTGATCTCTGCCTTTCACACCACAAATTGTATTTTTACCAACGTTAATTTTACAACGGAAAAAAATAATTGTTTTTGTACGATTCCCTTTTCATAATTGATTTTTCGCTAGTCATTCCTAAGCGCTAATATTTTCTTTAGGATTATCTAAAATATGAATATTACAGGTTTAATTATGATGGTAGACCTGTGTCACTGCATGGTTTGGGAAGGGTTAACTTTTTATGTATTATCAAAATAATAATGTTGTTTATATAGTCTTCTGTTCAATTCTAGGGTGATTCTGGTGGTCCTCTCATGACCAACGACTCTCGCGACGCCGGTTACAAGGTGCCATACATCATCGGCATCACGTCGTTCGGTAAAACGTGTGCCAATGGCTCTCCAGGAATATACACCAAGATATCGTCCTACGTGCCGTGGATAGAGTCCATCGTGTGGCCCGATACGGGGCTTGAAAGCTTAGACGATCTATTTTCTTGAGTAACATTGCTAAATTACTGAAAAAATAATTTTTTATACCGCATTAAAAAATATATATATAAATTTTGAATGATTATAATTTGATTTTTTATTCATATATATATATAATTGCAAAAGAATCTATATGAAATGCATAATTTTTCCTCCTCATCGATAACAAAATAAGGAAAACTGTCTACATATTTTTAAGACACGAAAACATCTGAAAATAATATATTCACGCGTTTGTACAGTCACGTGTTGCAATACGGTATTATTGGATGGGGAGGTGCATATAAAAATTCAATGTCACAATTAGAAATCACTCAAAAAATGATAGACATACAGAAAAAATTTTTAATAATACAATAATCGAAATTGATAAACCAAAACTAAAATATACCGCGATATATTTATCAAGGCATCAAATGTGTTAACAATCTCCCCATCACAATTAGAAAAATTACAGACTACTATCAATATGTATCTGAAGTAAAAAAAATATGTACACAGACTAACTGAAACATTACTATTACATTGTACTATTTCTATATAGAGAGGAAATAAATATTAAAAGAAATATAAAATATTTTTAAAATGTATTCGCGCTTGATTGGCTGACGCCAAATCTTACGACTTGTTTGTCAAACAGATTTTTTGGATATTCCGCAATAACTAACTTGAGACTGGTGACGGTGATCTTCCGCAACGTTGCTTATAAATATCCTGAATAAACAGTTTCATTCATTTCAAACGGAATGAAAGGATGTTTATAAACAACGTTGCGGAAGATCACCTTCACCAGTCATACTTGCCAATAATAATAATAATAATAATGATGATGATGATGATGATGATGATGATGATGATGACGATGACGATGATGTTGATGGTGATGATGATGATGATGATGATGATGATGATGATGATGATGACGATGATGATGATGATGATGATGATGATGGTGATCATTATGATGATGTTCATCATGATGATGATGATGATGATGATGATGATGATGGTGATGGTGATGATGATGATAATGATGATGATGATGATGATGATGATGGTGATGGTGATGATGATGATAATGATGATGATGATGATGATGATGATGATGATGATGATGATGATGATGATGATGATGATGATGATGATGATGATGATGGTGATCATTATGATGATGTTCATCATGATGATGATGATGATGATGATGATGATGGTGATGGTGATGATGATGATAATGATGATGATGATGATGATGATGATGATCATGATGATGATGATGATGATGATGATCATGATGATGATGATGATGATAACAATAATGTGTTTATTCCAGCGTGATGAGGTTTTTTTTTAACCCGATTCGCCATACAGATAATACATATTATGTTATATATTAAGGTTGTGAAATAAATATAATGCTATGAAAAAGAAAACCAAGGAAAATTTATTTAAAATTTATTGTGAGCCTGAGTTGTGTTATCGCACACGGACATTAGTAATGCAACTGCGATCGCAGTTTTCAATCACTGATATTATCGAATACCAATCGCAATCGCGCCTGCGTAGTCAGGAGTAGCATTTTTAACATAAATTATGTTTTTTCAAAGTTAATCTTAATCTACTCATTATTCCCAATTAATTACATAATGAAAACAAAGAAAAATCAGAAAATTACGACCAGTTCAACAGTGTATACATTTTTTTAAGACATTCTGTATATTATTATCCATTTCGGCATTTTAAAGAGGCATAGTTAAGAGGGCGGGAGTTCATCAAGATTAATTTATCACAGATATCCGTCATCTGTCCAAAATATAGATGGTAAATATTTGTGACCCGGTGACTTTTAACCTTCTATTATCAACCCGCCGAAATAATAATAATATTGGATATTTTTTTTAGCGTTCTAGATTATTTTTTAGGTACTTGTCTTCTTAGTACGTCTTCAGTCGTAATGTGAAGGTCCGAGAAATATACTTTGTAACAATTATACATTTATTATAATACGACTGTATGAATGTAGGAGCATAAATGGGCGATTTGATTGTATGCTGTTTATTGTACGCCGAGCATGCAGTACTAATGGGGAATAATGAACAGGAACTACAGCGTCAGGGGAGTGCAGTGTACGATGTATGCAAGGAAAGCGACCTCATGATGAATGTTAACATGTGGAAAGTGATGGAATTCGAGAAGGAGGAAAGCTGAATACTTGGAGGTTATTAATGTTTGGAACAAGTAGATGAGTTTGTGTATTTGGGAAGTATGTTTGATAGAAACGGAAAGGAGGGTGACTGCAGGGAATAAAGTGAACGGCGCTTTGAATGGAAGCGAGGCCTGGAACTGGCAGAAATGGAACGAAAGTACACTGAATGCAGTGGAAATGAGATCAATTAGGCGTATATGTGGCAAATCTATTTATGACAGAGTAAAGAATGAAGAAAAAAGGAAAAAATGTAAACCTAATGTTAGTATAGTGAGTAAGATTAAAAAAGGATCACTTAGGTGGTTTAGTCATATGGAACGGATGAATAAGGAGAGAATGGTAAGAAAGATATGTGACGCAAGTATTGATGACACCAGAAATAGAGGACGTCCGCGGAAGACTTGGCACGACCGGGTAAACCAGTTAATGGAGGATGGTTCTGTTAGAAGCCTCAACAATCGGCGAGCTTGTACGAGAAGATGTATGAGTGTGGATGAGGCGAGAATTGTGTGTCAGGATAGAAGAGTGTGGTGCTCTTTCCTCTCTGCTTATCCCCGCGGCGAAACAGCGTAATGGTAAGTAAGTAAGTAGTACAAGGTATATATGGCCTTTATAGCCTCGTACGCACGCACGCACGCCGGCGGTGCGGCATTCACACACACTCACACACACCACCATACAACACCAAGGACATCAAGACTATTATCCGAGAACAGATCCACGAGGTACCCCTATGTTAGAAGTAGATATGATTTTAAACCTGTTGTTTAAGTTTTTTTGCAGTCTCTCAAGCATGATCGACTGTGTCGAATGAAGAATTCACATTTAACGCGTACGCTGGTGGGTCAGATTTGACCCGGGTGTTTGTAAAAATATGAATTACGCTACAAATATCTGTTTAATGCTGTTTTACTTCTAGCGAATCTTTTATTAAATATTTACAAATAATTAGAGATACAAATAAATGTTATCGGACGTGATTCAAATGAGTTATTCATAAAAATGTGAAAAAACGCTCAAAAACTGACCTAAGACATATATTGTCAATATTTTGAGCGGATAGACAAAGGATACCAAGTATACGTCCACGTTTTTGTTTTGACTTATTTTCATCTGGCAACCCCTAGATAATGTCAGTAATATAATTATTTGAGTGGCGTTGCGCCTACCTGTAAGTTTTATAACACTACCTGCTCGGGTTTCGACGAGAAGATCACATGTTCAGTGAATGTTTGTATTTTGGCTGTGCAGGGCGTCTTTTGATGCGTGAGAATATGTTCATTATTAGTAATATTTTTTATTTTTTTAGCAGAAACATTACGGCACATCGTGCCATTTCATTAAATCATATTTAAAATGAAATGTACATAAAAAATCTCCCACAAAACGGTTGAAAAATCGAAAACTTGAGGTGGCTCTAAAGTGACCCATCGCCCCGAGTCAGTTGGGCGTACGTCATCTAGTAGTAGAGTCTGCCAAAATATTTTAAGCATTTGACCTGAAATACTGAGAATTTGACCAGCAAAATAAATTATACGTGTTTGAATAATATAATTAAACATGTTCAAAATTAAGTTTTATTTTTTCTATATTAATTTATTTCGTGTATTATGGGTGTTAGTAATGAAACTGTGATCACAGTCACAGTTTTAAATCACTGCTATTATCGAATATCAATCGCAATCACGCCAGTGAGTCAAGGGTAGCATTTTTTCTCGTCACTACAAGTAATACGTTATCGCAATTTTTTTTACAATTGTAAAAAGTTTACTACTTATCGTACAACAGCTTCTTAGTATTATAATGTCAAGACAAGACTCGGACCATCCCTGTTTCTGTAGAATGAAGACGTCTGTATGCCTGTGTGTATGTCTGTGTGTATGTCTGATCATAGAGAAAATAAAAAAATAACAAAATCAAAGATCCAACATTACAAATATCCAAAAAAAATGTTTTATTCCATCAATAGATGTCGCTTTACAAACGTAAATGTCTGTAAACGTAGACTGAAGTTACAATTGTGTTTTACACGACCGCCCACAGGTGGCAGCGATATAATTTAATTCGCTTAATTATACATAAATTTGATATAAATATTGTATAATTTTCACATTCTGACAATATTTTCTAGATGTTAATTAATATTATTATATTACAATTAAAATAATTGTCTCTTTTTATCTTTGAAAATAGTAATGTCATAATTAAGAGAAATGCGAACGAATAATTTATATCATTAAGGAGAACACATTCTTATTGTGAAGTTGTAATTATTCAGAACAGACGCTCTGTCATATTTTAAATATTAATTAGAAAGATATACATATAAAATCAATTTTGTCGAAAAATATTGTTTTTGCGTCATCGGGATTCGAACCTGGATCTTAATTTCCAATCCGGGGAAGTACACTACCGATTGTGTTATAGCGCCAGTACTTTTCGTGACAAATTTTCGAACCTATATGTTACATTTTTCAAATAAATACACCTGTCGTTCCATTATTTGAAAGAGCCATCTGCCTTATTTTTACGGAATCTCAAATACCTGTGCGTGAGGTGGCACCGTCCCGTTGGAACTATCTATGTTACAGGCCCAATCGTCTCAATTCCACTACCAAGAAGTTTTCCAACATGTGACGATAACGATCACCATTATTATTATTATTATTTAGAATAAATGTTTGAATTACTACGTGATAAATTATAATCAACTACTTTAATCTAATATTTCCTTAAAAATCAATTTAATTTCCATCAACACTGTCTTTTACCCTCCCTTAATGTTCCGTCTATCTGTGTACGTATTCTGTCTCTCTCTCACACATATAATCTTATATTCTCTCTCCCTTGATGTTCTATCTAACTGTATATGTATTTTTGATTAGTTTTAAATACGTCCTGATGAAGTTTGAGACAAGCGAAACCGGTTGACGTATAATAAATTTCGCGGTTTCGCACAAAATGATTTCATTGTGAATCACAAACTGGACAATTTAAAAGCAGACTGTAGCATAATTGGATAATGCTCCTTCCCAGGTTTGGAAAGAGATGGAAGAGAGATTAGGTTCAATATTATTTCACATGTCGATGAGAGTTATTTGAGTAGTGCTAATAAACTCGAGTAGAGCTATAACATTGTTTCATTTATATCCACACATTACGACGATACTTCACGAAGTTAGTGCCGATTTTATCAGGCTAACTGAACAACTGTTGGACCAGAACCACGCCGGGACTGATATGGGTGCAGGTCTCCAAGACGTGAAGAAGAAATTGGACAATTCGCCGGTGTCGTCAGACGATGCCTTCGCGAACATGACGAGCAACTCCTCGTGGAGAAAGTAAAACGCGGCCACATAATAAAGAAGACCTTGAACATATGCGCGAGAGGAATAATTGCATATATAACGAGACTATAGTCCATTCTCCACCAGCCATCTTCGTTATCAACGGTATAATTTTTGCACAACTAGAAAGTTTATAAATCACAATTAATACAACAGAAATAATTACCCACGTGGATCGAGCACATATTCTAAACAGTTCTGGTTTGATTATAATACATAATAAATATTTATTCTTAATATAGCTCATGTATATATGTAGCGCCAAATTTCAAAACCGGCTTAAATTGATTTTTGATAATTAAAGTTAAATATGCGATTCTGTAGATTGTCAGATAAATGCAGAACATATTGTTTCTAGCAAAATCCACTTAAGTCCATTGATATTGTTTGTTCAAAATCAGGGTTAGTTCCAAAATACGCTAAAGAAGACAGACTATAAGTGTGGCTGTTACCCCTGATATTATATCTGACATCAATGATCACGTGATCTATATTTTGTATATTTGAACACACATATATATAAACTAAATATATTAATTAGAAAGATATACATATAAAATCTATTTTATCTCTTTTATAAGAATGTGTTCTCCTAATAATAAAATTGTATCAGTGTGTCCAAAATTTAATAAAAACGAATTGATAATTCTGGCGTCTGCTATCAGATAACTCAAATGTATTTGAGATTCCGTAAAAATAAGGTAGATGGCTCTGTCGAATAATGTAACGATTAAATGTATTCATATCAAAAAGGTTCGAAAATTTGTCACCATAAATATTGTCGCTGTAGCATAGTTGGAAAATGCACCTTCCTCGGTTAGGGAAGAGATCCTGGTGGCGCAGCAACAATATTTTTCGATAAAATTGATTTTATATGTATATCTTTCTAATTAATATGTTTAAAATATGACAGAGCGTCTGTTCTGAATAATTACAACTTCACAATAAGAATGTGTTCTCCTAATATATATAAAGTAGATTGCTCATATTTGATTGGTTGCATTTTTAATATATATATATATAGTTTTTCCTTTCTTAGATATTCTGGCATTTCATTGAAGATCTACATCGCACTGTTCATCGCCGATGTCTGAGATTTAGCCTTCTTCCTGAAGTCTCAGTCTGTCTTTTCCTACTGCATGATGTTCCAACTCAATTTTTCATATCAATTTTTCTAATAAAATCTATTAATAATAATAATAATTATTATTATTTAAGCTTTATTTTGCAGTACTGTTAATTGTTGTATTTAAATAAAAATTATTTTATTAGTAACTATATAATACAATGTAAAAATCTGTTCGGACTGTGCCCGTCTCACTAGAAAAATTCTGTGTCGAGACGGGCATAGTTTAATTAATTAGAATTACAAGTAGATAGAATTACATTTATTACTATATAAAAGGTGTATATGAAGAACTATTTTAAAATGGACTTAATTTTTGTAGCAATAATTAATATAGGTATGAGTCAATATGTTTGGGCGAGTGCGCCGATACTGGCTCTACGCATATTACGAAATGATTAGCAAATTCTGAAAACCCACTATAGTTCAAACATCTCAAATGCTCCCTTATTCTTATATTAAAATTTCTACCCGTTTTACCAATATAAAATGCAGCACTAAGTTTATAGACACCAGAATTGTTAAATTTATCATCTCTGTCTTTAGAATTGATGAGTAAATTTCCTATACTATTATTTGTATAAAATGCCGGTCTAATGTTTCGCGGTAGGTGTTCAGATATTTGATTCGAAAAGTTATTTATCTATAAAATCATTATGTTTTATCTGTGATTTATATAAAAATTCTTTTAATTTATTTTTTAAAATAGAGTCTATCAAACCTGTATTAACCCCTTATTAACTGCTATTTTTTTAATTGTATTCAATTCAATATTGAAATTGGATGTTGACATAGGAATATTGACTGAACGATGTATCATGGAGTGGAACCCTGAATGTTTGTGTGACAATGGATGATTAGATTCATTGTGTATGATAGTATCTGTAAAAGTTAAGTTAAATGAATTTAGTTTTAAATACAAAATTAATGTATTAATTATAAATATATACATATAAAATCAATTTTGTCGAAGAATATTTTTTTTGCGTCACCGAGATACGAACCTGGATCTCTATTTCCAATCCGGCGAAGTACACTACCGATTGCGCTATAACGCCAGTACTTTTCATGACGAATTTTCGAACCTATATGTTACATTTTTCAAATGAATACACCTGTCGTTCCATTATTTGAAAGCCATCTACATTATTTTTACAGAATCTCAAATACCTTTGAGTAAACCAACTGCAGACGCCAGAATTATCAATTCATTTTTATTAAATTTTAGACACATTGATACAACATATATTATTCAGGAGAACACATTCTTATTGTGAAGTTGTAATTATTCAGAACAGACGCTCTGTGATATTTTAAATACTAAATTAATGTATTAATTATAAATATACAATACACATATAAAATCAACTTTGTCGAAAAATATTTTTTTTGCGTCACCGAGATACGAACCTGGATCTATATTTCCAATCCGGCGAAGTACACTACCGATTGCTCTATAACGCCAGTACTTTTCATGACGAATTTTCGAACCTTTTCAAAGTAAACCGTCTGCAGACGCCAGAATTATCAATTCATTATTATTAAATTTAGTTGTGTTTATATTTAGATGGAGTTTTTTTTTCTTTTCACCATATTGTTCAAGTCGTAGTTTAATTCATTCGGAATACAACGTATTCAAGTCGTATTTTTTTAATAAACGTGCGCGGAACTCGGAGTGCGTCTCACAGTGGGTTGCGAAGCGAATTCCAAATCTTTTTGTATAGGTAATAAAGCTCGTTAAGACTTTCTTCTAGGAAAATTAAAATAAATATACCATCGGCTATTCCAATCGTTATATCACCATTTTGCAGATTTCAACTTTCACTCGTTCTGCGTTTTGGAATAAATTGTCTTGTTTTGAGCCAAACTGATGAGGTGGTCAGAGAAATTGGTGAATATCTTAACTTCCGTCGCCTCTGGACGCGCGCATACACGAGCACCTTCTCAAATATTTTATTAACCCTTCCCAAACCATGCGGTGACACAGGTTTACCATCATAATTGAACCTGTAATATTTCAGTAAATACACGCAACATAAAATTCATATTTAAGATAATATTAGCGTTCAGGAATGACTAGTGAAAAACCAATTATGAAAAGGGAATCGTACAAAAACAATTATTTTTCCCATTCAATCCATTGTATAATTAATACGTTGGTAAAAATACAATTTGTGATATGAAAGACAGAGATCTCACACTATTTTCACAGTAAAAAGAACAAGAAACATACAAATATAATTGTATCTTTCTCAGTAATTAAATGAAGAGAGATAAGAAGGAAGGACACATTGTATAGGACTTAATGACTGCTCTAAATTATGTTATCAATCATTTTTTCAAAATTGAACGCTTAATATTTAGAGTAAATTTGTGCCATTAAAGCTATTTAAGTTAATAAAAACATGTTTTCTAACTGTTATTGACGGTAACACGAGTTGACAGCATGGCTGCGTTCGGATATTTTATATCATGGTAATGGAAAGGTTAAAAATCATTTTCTCAACACGTTGAAACCGTTCCGGTAGAGAAACGTCAAGTGTAGAGAAACGCACTTTTGAACGATAGCCCACTATCATTTACCTGAGACTAGACAGCTCGTGGGACGTCCTTAAAGCGGATATCTCATAGAGACGAAGCTATTTTTATTATATTTAATAGAAGATATATAAAAATACGGGGTAATTACAGAGCTTACGACCTGTCTTCGGCTGGCTTAACTGATCACTTTACACAAATATAACGTTCACCATTCTCACCCCATCAATCAAGTTGTATTTAATATGTGTACTCGCATCGAGTACTACTACACCATTGCCATCTATGGTTTAAATTTCAAGAGAACATGATTTTTTAAAAATTATTTAAAGCAATTTTTTATATCAATATTTTTCAATTTTTATATGTTTGCTTATTTTGACAAGTATATTATTTTATAAATATTTATATATATATCCAAGAACACACAATTACTGGATTTTTACCTACAAAAACCTTTCTAACCTTATTTTGGTTTTCTGATGATTGATCCCTCGGACAGTTGATCCCTCGGACAGTTGATCTCTCGGACAGTTGATCCCTCGGACAGTTGATCCCTCGGACCGTTGATCTCCCTGACACTTGATCCCTTTATTATCCTTTCCTGTGAACTTGATGACCAATCGCAGCCCAATCAGTCTTCACAAATTCTTTGTTGTTATTTATCTCAACTTAATCCGGGGCAGCTGTCAATATAATATTTTCTGGCATTAGCGAGATATATCCAAGGCACCTCAGTTGGCAGTGATTCCATGCCGATGGTCTCATTATTAGGGTTATAAGCGTGTTAACACGCACCTTGCAAACTCGCAGGGATTAAAGTCATATTTTTAAATCATTTTGCCATCTGTGAACGACAGATCCCAGCTTTTGATAGATAAGTCGAGACCCTTAAAGCCTAGTCTTACCTGATTTTTTCTTACATTTCAAATAGAGTTTGTTGTTAAAAGATTAATGTCTTGTTAAGATCCCTGATATGTACCTATATGGTACCAAAATCTTTGAACTTGATTATATTTATATGTGTCTACCGTATTTGTCTAATTTTGTTTTGGCAGCTGTGCGGTATCGTCCTGTCTGCCTCGAACAGCTGACTAGTAGCATTAAAAAAAGCCAACCAAGATAGGAGCCCTGAGTTTACTGCATCGGTCCAGGGTATGCGGTCAAGTATGTCAAGATAATAATTTATATGGAAATACATTGACATATTCCTTAAACTGTGTAACTTATTCTATGTGTCTCTATTCGTCCCATAACATGTCTCTATTCACCCCACGACTTGTCCCTATTCACCCAGAAACTAGATTATATTTGTTTAGTAAATTTACAAGCATTTTAAATATATTAGATAGATATACATATAAAATTAATTTTATCGAAAAAAATTGTCGTTGCGTCACCGGGATTCGAAACTGGATCTCTTTCCAAACCGGGGAAGGTGCATTATCCAACTGTGCTACAGCGACGATATTTTTAGCGACAAATTTTCGAACCTACATGTTACCTTTTTTGATATTAATACATTTTATTGTTCCATTATTTGAAAGAGCCATCTACATTATTTTTGCAGAATCTCAAATATCTTTGAGTAAACTGATAGCAAACGCCAGAATTATCAATTCATTTTTATTAAATTTTAGACACATTGATACAACTTTATTATTAGGAGAACACATTCTTATTGTGAAGTTGTAATTATTCAGAACAGACGCTCTGTCATATTTTAAATACTAATTAAATGTATTAATTATAAAGATATACATATAAAATCAATTTTATCAACAATATTTTTCGATAAAATTATTTTATCTGTCGATTGTCCCTATTCCCCCCAGGTGACGGTGCCTAAATAAGGGAGGCCCTCAATTAAGGTGGCTTGGGCGCGTCTTGCGAATGCCAGAAGGACGACTACTCGTATTGTATCTGTAGATCCGGAAAGATGGCGGTTGATGGGTCACTCTAGACTATGACTGAATGATGACAGATTGAGACACGATTGGTCAACAAGTATCGAAGAGGTGTACAACAGATAGAGACTGCAGTGCCTCGTCAAGACGTCGTTGGTCCTACTGGATTATTTAAATGTAGACTTGTAATAATAATAATAATAATAATCGCCACTAGGGCGGCGAAAACCGGAATTATAACCTGTTGCCAGATGGCACGTATTATGTAGTGAGAATGTGATTTTTTCACTGACATTAATGTATTTTTTGATTCATTATCTAGGTATATTCAAAAAACCTAAAAAAAACAATATTATTTTTACAACTTGTTAATGATTTTTCTTTGTTTTGTTTTACACAGTACCACTTTTTTTTGTATTGTTTTCTTGCCATGTGATATAATAAGAGGGAACGAAGAAATCAGTAATCATGGATCTATAGCTCTCTCCATTGACTGTAACGTTCTGGTCGGCATCATTTTTGAAGATACAACAGCTTCTTCGGTGCACGGTGTGAAAACGAACCATGAAGGATTATATCGACCGTAAGTTTCGCAAACTTGACCACGATTTACGAAATAAATTTTCACTATTCATGGTGAAATAGCAAACCGAACTGAGCACAAATCGGCTGACAGCTGTCAAATTGGCTGTCGCTAGAAAAAGTGTTGCCAAACCTTTAAAAATAACACTCTTTATTATGCGTCAGAGTAGTCTGTGGTAGACTACCCAATTTTTTAGATGATTCAATTTTTATTTTGTACAATATTTACGACGTGTCTATTAGACGCAGCGCGCGATGGTTTTGCAATTTGCTTCTAGAATAATATTGTGTGTGTACAGCCGTCTCTGACCCAACTGACCCAGAATCAGAGAATCAACAGCGGAGATGACGTCTCCGTCTCTCTCTGTACATCTTCAAATACCTCGGTGTAATTGAGAATCCGCTTCGAAGCTTACAATTTGGCACAACAGGTGTCATTTATGATGGATGTCAAAAAATCATGGATTTTTTTAATTCAATTCATTTAAAACAAGTAAGTCATATTCGTTACCACGCTTCTACAAGCTATCTTCCATTCTCAAGCTGCTGGTTGACAGTCTATCTTGATGTTCGGTTCATGCAGAATGAAGACACTCGTGTGTCTCGCTTTCATGGTTTGCCCAACACGTGTCTCCAGCACCACATTTCAACCGTCTTCTTTCCCTTACTTTCGGGGTCCATAATTCAACATCATATAAAAATATACAATACACCAGAGACTGTACAAGCAACATAATATACTAAATACTAAATTAATGTATTAATTATAAATATACACATATAAAATCAATTTTGTCGAAAAATATTGTTTTTGCGCCACCGGGATTCGAACCTGAATCTCTATTTCCAATCCGGGGAAGAACACTACCAATTGTGTTATAGCGCCAGCACTTTTCATGACAAATTTTTGAACCTATATGTTACACTTTTTCAAAGTAATACATTATAATACAATTGGTAGTGTATTGGAAATAGAGATCCAGGTTCGAATCCCGGTGACGCAAAAACAATATTTTTCGATAAAATTGATTTTATATGTATATATTTATAATTAATACATTAATTTAGTATTTAAAATTTCACAGAGCGTCTGTTCTGAATAATTACAACTTCACAATAAGAATGTGTTCTCCTTAATAACATAATATACAGTCATCTGTTGTCGATAATTAAATTACGAAAAATGCTTTTCTTGCTGCTTTGTGACCGCTGCGTGGTCATGGTCTCAATAAAATCTATATTTCAATGATAGAGCTTTCCCAAAATAAATCACAAGTAAATAAAATGTCAATCTATTAAAATTATTCCATCTTTGTAAGTTAGCTGTCAAAATGAACATAAGTGACATAAGCATCGTGGATAGACAACAAGTAAGATTTCTTATTGAATATATAAGAGAGAAAAACATAGAGATATTAAAAACACGTTGGTTTTTGCAATGCTCGCTCGAGCCTCACAGACCTGGCCGTTTAATCAAGCACTATTCAGCCATAATTACATTGCTTTAATGATATAGATGGGGAAGCGTAATATCATTATAGATTATCAGTATAATATACATTGAGGAAAAAACTGAATTATTATTATATATGCCAGGGCTGCGAAATCTATAAATATCGATTATGTTGTATTGAGTTTTACGGAAAATCGGCCGTGGCCAGTATAGGAGTCGAACACAGAATGGAACGCCCGGCTGATATACTTGTGGTTCTACCTGCCGTGACGAACCTTACAATGCTAATATGGTCAGAATTACACAGATGTCATGTTTCGTACGATATCTTAAGTACTTAGCTTAAGATTTTAAGTAATTTTTTTAAAATACAAATTAAATGTATTAATTATAAAGATATACATATAAAATCAATTTTATCGAAAAATATTGTTGTTGCGCCACTGGGATTCGAACCTGGATCTCTTTCCAAACCGGGGAAGGTGCATTATCCAACTATGCTACAGCGACATGACGTAGATGTCGCCCTTGTCCAGCTTTCATCAAATGTATGATAGAAGTAGATTTCTGAATTTTTCAATATTTCTGAATGTGGAGCAATAGTCGAGAACTCTCATTCCATAGATTAACCAATTATTAAACAGGTTATTACATATTTAACCTGGCGCGCTGCGCGACCCCCGGCGCAGCTGCCAGCGCGAGCGCTGCCGGGTTGAGAAAAACTCTCACACAACTGGTTCATAGCATTCGGGTCATTAATTCATCACGTCGAAAACATATAATTATGGTGAATAAGATTTTGATTATCTTTCTATGCATGTGGATATATATGTGTACGCGCGATTTAATTCTGCCGTCATAAAAAAAATTGTGACAGTTAACACTTCTTCTGCGGTGGTGGGTCAGATCTGACCCGGGTGTTTGTAAAAAAAAATGAATTACGCTAAAAATATTCGTTTAATGCTGTTTTCCTTCGAGCAAATCTTTTATTAAATATTTACAAATACTTTGAGATAAATGTTATCGAATGAGTTAATGATAAAAATGTGAAAAAACGCCGAAAAACTTACCTAAGACAGTCGCTTTTATGGAATTGAATCTCAGCACTTACGTTGAAACATAAATTGTTTACATTAAGGATACCATGCGTCCAATTATTGTACAGATTAGTGTTATTTGTTTTGACTTATTTTCGTCTGGCGGCCCCTAGACAATGCCAGTAATATAACTATTTGAGGGGCGTTACGCCTACCTGTAAGTTTTATGACCCTACTCTCGGATTTTCAATATTGTTGTTGCTAATTATCAGTGGATGTTTGTAGTTTGGTTGTGTAGAGCATCTATTGATGCACGAGAATACGTACATTATTCGTAATATTTTTTAGTAGAAACATTATATTAAAAATGATATATCTATAAAATCCCACAAAACGGTTGAAAAACAGAAAAATATCTAAAATAGCCCACCACCGCTTAACGTGTTTCGTTTTGACCCACCGGGCAGTAAGTGTTAATAATATCATATCACGGGATAAATGCATATTTTTTTTATTTCTGTGTACTGATCTTCTAGCTAAGCTACGTCAACTTATTTAACACTCGTTTTGTTTACATAAAAGACGGACCGCAAAATTAAAAAGGTTTGTGATATTCATATATCGTACGTGTACTTATTGTTAATCGGAGACCTGGGAACCAGCTATCGAAGGCATTAATATAAATAGATTAATCGATTATACTGTAATGAAACGACTACACGCAGAAGAGTAGGTCTATCAGATGCTTGTGGGCGCACGGTTATTGAGATCTGGTTTTACGCACCGGTAAATGATAAGGTGCGTTCAGTAAATGCAGTGCGTAAATGCGATAGATCTCTATAGACTTCGAGTTGTATTCGAGGCTTACGGACCAGATGTATCCTGAAATTGGTGGAATAGTAGATTCCTCAGCGCTTTCGCCAAAAATGCTGACATTCAGGAAGAGTCTAACTTCCGGAAGTAGCGCTACAAGAATATATACAGTGTAAGGGCTTATTTATTTATTTCACTAAGTAAAAATATAAATATATGTTGTGACGTACGTGACCCGAGAGTCTCGCCCACACTCACCGGCTAGATCAGTAGAGAAATATGAAAATGTGATTGTGAAACGCAGAACTCACCTTCCTGACGATTTTTCTCTTCATTTGCGATACATTTATAATGAGTTGAGTATTTCGGATGGACAGGAATCTAATATACTTGTTTAAAGTATGTTACATTTAACTGTAATTACAAAATTTAACTTGCGCAGAGTTACATTCTTCCAAAAACAATTACAATAATGAAATCCGGTTGCTCGGCGACGATCTCCTGCGACCATAACAACTTTATGGAGTCGGCTTGCAGGTCTGGGTCCATCCGTTACCGTTATCGGTTATCGTTGCCACCATATACATCCCGCTCGCGACATCGTCCAAAAATAATTTCCTTAAAGTGCTTACATCCCGGGTCCAAGAAGGAAACAAAATATTTCTGAAAAAGAGATGAATACAATACAAATTAGGATCTATCACGAGATTATTAGAAAATTGATGCACAAGTAATTATGAAGATTTTTCTTACCCATTGTTATATTCAAAATTTGAGCGTTTAAGCTTCTCTACAGGTGAATGCACTCGTCGAATGGATTGCGATCTCCGTGTACTTCATATTTATCGCATCTGGAGGCTGTCACCAGAGATATGCCTGTTACCTTTTCCACTCGGTCCCAACGGATGGGGGATCTTCCTCTTCCTCTCTATCACATCACAATACGCTTTTCTAAGCTTTATTTCCTTCTCGTAAGATACCCATAAAATTGAGGACTCATCTCAGACAAATGATTGACAGTCTACCCGTGATGTTTAGCTGTTACAGAATGGAGGCATTCGTGTGTTACACACATATTGTTTACTGACGAAACACATTTTCATATCGATGGCTATGTTAATAAACAGAACATGAAATACTGATGCCTCGACAACCCGAGGGAACGCCATCAAAAACGTTTGCATTGTCCAAAAACGACAGTGTGGTGTGCAATTTCTGCCCGAGAGAAAATTGTCCCTTATTTTTTTAACCAGCGAGAGACAGTCACTGCTGACGTGTATTGCCGAATGATCGACGAATATTTGGTACCGCAACTGGTTCAGTTTCAACAATTTCAGTAAGACGGGGCGCTACTCCGCACACAGCTAGAGTTTCAATGGAGAAGCTGGGGGGAATTTTTCCCAATAAATTAATCAGTGACTACGGAGACATATCCTGGGCACCTCAAGTCACTTACACCGGATACCTCAAGTCGAGAGTTTACAAGAAAATATCCGCCGTGAAGTTGTATTGGGAGAAATGGGCGGCATTTAGACGATTTGCTTATAAAATGTATTTGTATAAATAAAATATGAGAATAAATAGTAGTTTTTATTTAATTTAATATTAAACTTGAAAATTTTCCAAAAGTAATAGTAAATTCTTAAGGAAAACTCATTCTTATTGTGAAGTTGTAATTATTCAGAACATAGCTCTGTCATATTTTAAATAATGGGTTTTTCAATAGGGACGCTCAAACTTTTTTTCAACAGGGACAAGTAACTACGCCATATTTCTTCAATTTTTTTTGAGGTTAACACTCGTGCTTAGTTGGCAAATCATCATGGAGCAGTACACACCGGAGCAACGCTTGCAAATTATTCAAATCTACTACCAAAATTCGCATTCGCTCACCGCAACTTTAAGAGCATTACGACCATTTTATCGTTGTCATCACTTGCCTGCCACATCAACAATTCAACGTTTGGTGCAAAAATTTGAAAGCACATTGTCGCTACACAATGTTCCAGTGCCAGTGAGACAAAGAAATGCACGAAGTGAGGAAAATATTGCCGCCGCTAGAGCATCTGTTCTTGATGACCCAAATGAGTCACTAACACGACATTATTCATTCGTTTTTGTTTTATTTTAAAAAAAAGTTTGAGCGCCCTTAATGAAAAACCCTTTATATTAATTAGAAAGATATACATATAAAATCAATTTTATCGAAAAATATTGTTTTTACGTCACCGGGATTCGAACCTGGATATCTATTTCCAATCCGGAGAAGTACACTACCAATTGTGTTATAACGCCATTACTTTTCATGACAAATTTTCGAACCTATATGTTACATTTTTCAAATTAATACACCTGTCGTTCCATTATTAAAATGTCTCTTTTTGTACAGACTTCGGTCTGGTCAAGGAGACGGTTAACATCTCTTACATTACGAAGCTTGTTCGCCTTTTTTATATATTTATAAGAAGTCTTAAATAAGACAGTTTTAGTCTTAGGTTTCTTAAAAGAATACAATATACTGGAGTGCATTACTTTTTGGACTTACACGTGATCTTGCATCAATTTTGAAAGGTTTTACTAGTTTTAAATTTACTTAATTTACTAGTTTTAAATTTTGCAATTACTAGTTTTAAATTATCGCTAGGAATATGGAAAACACTAAACATTAATTCGTTCAAGGTAAATTTATTTATTTATATATATTTTGACATCCATATTTTTGTACTAACAGAGGTGGATACATAATACATAGTTTATTGTGTGGGGTGGAGTAGACATTACCTCTGATATATATAGCCTTGTCCTGGCTACTTTGCTAGACTAAAGTCTGTGTTAAAGTAGACAGTTTTTTCGTGCTGTTGTGGTGTTATTTGGAATAAAAAGAGAATTCAAATATGAATAAAAAAGTAAAAATATAATAAAAATATGTGGAGTGGGAGTGTTGTAGGACTAGTGAATTATTAGTGAAGGTATTGTATAAATAATATTAAATTGTTGGATATCCATGCTTCTGATTCATCTCTACCTGATTGGATCATATATTGGGTCCATATTTGTGTAATCTTATAGTAATTGTACGATTTCCAGTTGGTACTGAGTGTATTGTATAGTTTCGGAGCTAGGAACATGTAGAATCTTTGATAAAATGTGGTTGTTGCTCTCGGAACTGGTGTGTAGATGTTTGTCGTTTGTCTTGTGTTGTGTCCATGATTTATTGCTTGAGGAGAGTTGTTGTAAGTATGTACCTAAGGTATTATTATATATAGACCTAAGGTAATAAATATATAAATGCAAGTCCCATACAAATATCAACCGGTTATCGGTAACAGTACACACATACGTAAAATATCTCTCATATTTTAAAGTGATTTATTAAATTTTTAAATAAATATTAGCGTCTCCGGGCCCGCGTTGCACCAGGCCTGAAACATCTTTCTCTCTTTCAAATCTAGAATACCGGATACAACCGAAACCGCTCTCTTGGGAGCCCAATTACTTCCGCGCAGGGTTGCCACCAGCTCGCGCAGTCCACCGCAACTCGGAAGCTTGTTAGACGATCAAAGTTATACGGTCACTGGCACGTTTGATATTTGTGTTCCGATGATTTTTAACAGGTTATTTTATCGAGTCGGTTTTTTTTTGGAACCGGTTGTAAATATATATATATATATTAGCAATATTTGAATACGTCCAAGAACACACAGTTATTGGATTTTTACCTACAAAGGCAATGTTTTTAAATAAATATCAGATATCTAATAGAGACAAAGCTATTTTTAATTCTATTTAAAGTAAAATATATGAAGTGTGGGGTAATTACAGGGCTTACGACCTGTCTTCGGCTGACTTAATTAACGTTCACTAATTCTCACCCCTCAATCTCAATATTTATAATTTTTTTTTAAAGTACACGCTTCGAGTACTACTACACCATGGCCATCTATGGACCAAATTTGATCATTCATTTTTTTTAAACACTATATATATATACAACTATGCTACAGCGACAAATTTTCGAACCTATATGTTACCTTTTTGATATTAATACATTTAATAGTTCCATTATTTGAAATTTGTCGCTAAAAATATTGTCGCTGTAGCATAGTTGAATAATGCACCTTCCTGGTTCTAATCCCGGTAGCGCAACTACAATAATTTTTGACAGAATTGATTTTATATGTATATCTTTCTAATTAATATATTTAAAATATCACAGAGCCATGTTCTGAATAATTACAACTTCACAATAAGAATATATAATGATATTTAAAAATAATAATAATAATTACCGAGTTTGTGGCAACCCTGGCGAAGATCACATGCAACCAATCACGGGCCGATTGTAGGTCACACTATTCAAGGACGGTGTGTACGTCGTTCGAAAAGGAAATTTCAATACGCCTACGTCCGTGACGTCACCGTATCCCCGATAGAGTATCCGCAAGGCTTGTCATACGAATTGTATCCACAAGACTCATCGTCCTAATATTCAGAAGAACTCAATCTTAGTCTTTACCTTACCGTGATATAAAATGTCCATACGCAGCCATGCTGTCAACCAGTGTTACCGTAATAAATTAGCATTTCTTGGGAATGTGAAAAAATCCTTTATTAGTTTAAATTGCATAAAATTGTTAATGTCATAAAATTTTTCTAAATGTGAAAAAATGATAAATAAAATAGAAAAATATAATTTGGAAGATTGTATCGATTCCTGTACAAATTACCTTCTTATCTATATTGATTTATTAATTTAATTATAGTTATATTCATATGTATCTTATTCTTACTTATCACAAATAGTATTTTTGCAAACATATAAACTTTACAACAGATAGAATTGAAAAATAATTATTTTTGTAGGACTCGCTTTGTATAATTGGTTTTTTACTAGTCATTTCTAAGCGTAAATCTTATCCAGAGAATGATATAAAAAGTTAAATTTTTGTTAAATGTATTTACCGAAATATTACAGGTTTAATTGGAGCGGTAGACCTGTGTTAGTGCATGGTATGGGAAGGGTTAAGTTCTAATATTCGCAAGGCTAAACGTCGTAATATTCGCAAGGCTAAACGTCCTAATATTCGCAAGGCTAAACGTCCTAATATTCGCAAGGTTAAACATCGTAATATTCGCAAGGCTAAACGTCATAATATTCGCAAAACTAAACGTCCTAACATTCACAAGGATAAACGTTCTAATATTTGCAAGGCTAAACGTCCTAATATTCGCAAGGCTAAACGTCCTAATATTCGCAAGGCTAAACGTCCTAATATTCGCAAGGCTAAACGTCTTAATATTCGCAAGGCTAAACTTCCTAATATTCACAAGGCTAAACTTCCTAATATTCGCAAGGCTAAACGTTCTAATATTCGCAAGGTACGTTGTCTTTATATTCGAGCATTGCCCTAACGACCCGTCTTCCCAGAACTAAAGGTAAACTCAGATATCAATTTGAGACAGTTCATAAATCAAACAAGACGTAGAAATAGTAGCTTGCGACAAAGTTTAATAGAGGTAATTCTTTTTTATGTTATAAATTATGTTGTTGAATATCTAAAATATTAATAAAAATATTAATCAATGCATTAAAATATAACGTAAAAATAGCATTTTATATATTACATGAACTGAGTACACCAAAAAAAAGAAATAGCAATGGGCAAGTCACGTCGCTGGATGAATGAAGTCATCCGTCAATTCGTGGCAACGCACAGAGAAGAGTGGGTGACCATTGTACAATAATTGATAAAAAAAAAGGTATTTACAATTTAACACTTTGATATCACAGTATATTAGGGGAGTAGCTAAGATAGCAGAGCACTATTTTAGCATATGGTATAGATCTTGGTACAGGTATAGTTGAAGTAATATTTTCACGGGCGTTTTAGTCAAATTATATCCAAATTCATTTTTACTGGAAGATATACACAGTGGAACCTCTATATTTGTCTGGTTCGATATTCGTCTGGTTCAATATTCGTCTGGTTCGATATTCGTCTAGTTCGATATTCGTCTGGTCCGATATTCGTCTGTTTCGATATTCGTCTGGTTCGATATTCGTCTGGTTCGATATTCGTCTGACTCGATATTCGTCACATTTTGATAACAAACAATTGTTTCCATACACGTTAATATTTTCTATATTTGTCACTTCCACCGCTCGGCAACGCTGCCTAACTGGGTCATAACGCAGAATATGATCGAAAAGTGACCCAAATGTTGCCACAGTCAACCAAAATATAAATAGATTGAATGGTAATATGACTGACTAAATAATGAAGGTTTTAAAAGATATGATCATTATGACGTCGCTCACGAAACATACAATCGTCCGTCACGACGCGTTGGACGAAAGCCTCTCCCCGACTTGGTAAAGAGCGTACACGATTACGTCGCACACGAAACGTACAATCTTCGGATACGACGCGATAGACGAAAACCTCTCTTTGATTTGGTAAAGTCGATAGAAGGCGCGACTGAGTACCTGAAAACTTTAAAATATCTCTTAAATATCAGTAACTTTTCTTTTTTTTCGCTTCTATCATCATGTCTCAATATAATAGAGGTATATTTTTGACATATGGAACGAATTAATTGAATTTCAGTTATTTGTTATAGAAAAAAATTGTTTTTATTTCTTCTGTTTGTATTTTTAATAGCGAAAATATAATTTTATTAATCGGAGCTAGTGAAATTATATGATACTCTAAACTGTCAATTTGACACTTGTGAAATATAATTTTGCGTGTTTTTTTTTAAGTCTAGTTCCACATAAATGGTATATTATTTATTTAAAATTAACATACGAACAATACAATTTTACCGATATGCTTTAAAACGAACGCTAATATAAAATAAACAATTATAACATAATTAACTCTCAAAACACAGTAGGCCAAAATGTTCCGACGTCAGGTGGCATCAATGATACTAAACACAAAACGCATGCGCTACCCACCGGATCATCTGTTTGTGAACAAACACAGTTTCACTGATATTGAAAGATAAAATTATATTTATATTGTAAAGGGTGTTTGAAATAAAACGCATTAAAATCGTGGTAATGGTAATGGCGCTGCGGCTGTCTCGAATAAAGCAAAATCTGGAAGGCAACTTTTTGAAGCAGCTGGGGCAGTATCTAAGGCCACGAATGTTGGCTTCCAAATCGTCTATATTTATCGGAGTGGACCAGCGACTTCACATATATCCACAGAAAATAATCAAATGTTGTTGAATCGCACGATCTTGGAGGGCAATTCAAAAATCACAATAATGCCATTAATTGGTCAACGAAAACGTCAGTGATCATGGATCTGTAGCGACCGGAATTCAAATCCACCGTCATCTCAGTCGGCATCGACGCTAGCGTCAGTGCTGCCGGCTGCTGCTACAAGCCTGGCTCAGAATTCACCGCTAGGCAGTCTCTCCAGTTTCAGCGTTTCACAACGGCTCGCGAGAGCCGAGCGAGACCGCCAACCCGCTTCACATCATTTCATGCCGTAATACACACGCACCTTCTACATCATTCATTCATTCATTTCATTCTATGTCTTTCTTGTTTTCATCATACTGTCATAATAAACCTCAACCCCCAAAGATCTATGCGCTCTCCGTTGACTGCAAAGTTCTGGCCTGCATCATTTTTGAAGAAACAACAGCTTCTGTACGACGACTCTGCGGACGCGTATTGTCAATTAGAGTACGCGTGGTGCGAATACGATCCATGGTTATTCGAATTACTTCCTCAGACAGACGATCATGTCAATCGTAAAATGGAACTAAGATTTTCGAAATAAATTTCCATACATTCTGGTGGAATGGCAAACCAAACTGAGCACAAATCATCTGTCAAAAATTGTCTGACACTGAAAAAAGTGCTGCCAATTCGAAAAGACCCTTTACTAGTGAAAATATAACCTCGCTGATAATACACATTTTACTGGGAGACCCGCTAAAGACACAATCTTGAAAATATATCGAATATTAAAATTAACCCTTCTCAAACCATGCAGTAACACAGGTCTACCATTATAATTAAACCTGATAAAATAAAATTCATATTTTAGATACTCCTAAAGAAAATATTAGCGCTCAGGAATGACTAGCGAAAAACCAATTATAAAAAGGGAATCGTACAAAAACAATTATTTTTTCCATTCAATCTGTTGTAAAATTAACACGTTGGTAAATATACAATTTGTGATATGAAAGACAGAGATCACACACTATTTTCACAGTGAAAAGAACAATAAACATACAAATATAATTGTTTCTTTCTTAATAATTAAATGAAGAGAGATAAGAAGGAAGGACACATTGTATAGAGTAAATTCGTGCCATTAAAGCCATTTAAGCTAAAAAAACATTTACGGTAACACGAGTTGACAGCATGGCTGCGTTCGGGTATTTTACATCATGGTATGGCAAAGGTTAAAAAAGATTGGTATATCACAGATCAACCCGAAAAATTCTCCACAGTCTAATTTATTGGAGAGAGTGCGGGTGAAATTTACGAGGTTCAGACGGCTAGGAGAACATGACCATTATCTCTTGACTACATTCCGTCTCCAGGGCAGGTTATATTACGACAGACTGGAGAATCTAAAGAATGTGTAGTTTAGAATACGGACGATATTGAAACCACAGCGTTAAAAATTCTGAATAACTAAAACGAAATGATAAAAATTATGCTATTTTAAGTATTCCTTATTTGTCACATATCCATTAAATAATCTGGTCGTTAATTCACTTTCATATTTAAATAAATTAAATATTGACTCATCCGCCTGATAAGTCGGTGTCGTCTTTTTGAAATGCTGTATTTCCACTATTTATCTTTAAAAAAAAAAAATAGACAAACTATTCTATAGTATTTATTCTGATCTAAAACGCCAGCGTCGCTGGTTTTTCTGTATCTAATAATTTTTCATATTTATTAGGCTTACATTATGAAGATGAGGGCTGTTTGAAAACAAGATATTTTTTCATATTTTTTATTTGATATCTTTGCTTTATTAACCACTGAATTAGGTTTTTCCTTCTTCTTCAGGATGTCATAACTAACTAAAAACATATATTATTGTTTCTTTACCAGAATCAACAATTATTTAAAAATAAATTTAGTACCTAACTCAAATTGTTACTTAATACAAATTTAGTGGAATAATTTTAGAATGGGACTCGTAGTTCAATTTAAATGGTTGTTTATAATATTCAGATTAGTTTATCTCCAACGATTCCAAATTATTTAATTTGTTACCAACACCGTTTATATGCAAAATTGACAATCCCAATTTTTTATCAAAACCATGACCATTTTCTATCAAATGATTAGCGAATTCTGAAAACCCACTATTGTTCAAACATCTCAAATGCTCCCTTACTCTTATATTAAAATTTCTACCCGTTTTACCAATATAAAATGCAGCACTAAGTGTATAGACCCCAGAATTGTTAAATTTATCAACTCTGTCTTTAGAATTGATGAGTAAATTTCCTATACTATTATTTGTATAAAATGCCGGTCTAATGTTTCGCGGTAGGTGTTCAGATATTTGTTTCGAAAAGTTATTTATCTATAAAATCCTACGCCAATTATAATTATTATCATTATGTTTTATCTGTGATATAAAGATATCAAATAAAAAACACGAATTTTATTTAAAAAAATCAAAATTTATTTATATTTTTCTACATAGCCTCCTTGTAAGGCTGTATACTTCTCCCAGCGATGTTCCCATCCTTTTACTTACTTACTTATCATCACGCCGTTTCCCCGCGGGGGTAGGCAGAGAGGATAGAGCGCTACACTCTTCTGTCCTGACACACAATTCTCGCCTCATTCACATTCATACATCTTCTCATACAAGCTCGCCGATTTCTGAGGCTTCTAACATCATCATCCTTCATTAACTGGTTTATTTCTGGTGCCATAATTTCTTAATCTTACTCACTATACTACATACATTAGCTTTACATTAAATAGATTTGCCACATATACGCCCGAGTGATCTCATTTCCATTGCATTCAGTCTACTTTCGTTCCTTTTCTGCCAGCTCTAGGCCATCCTTTTAACCCGTGCAAATAGTACTTGGAGTCTTTCTCTGCTAAATAGTTATTTACTAAAATGAAGACCTCCCCATTTGACGAAAATTTCTGTCTTCTGAACGCAGCTTTTAGCTTAGGGAAGAAAAACAAGTCATTTGGGGCGTTGATCTGGTGAGTAAGGAGGGTGGTCAAGCAGTTTAAACCGTAGATCGTAGATTTTCTCCTGGGTAACTGCTGAAATATTAGACGGTGCATTGTCTTTGTGAATTTTTTTTTTCTGCTAATATGGTCGTTTTTCAGCAATTTCTGCCTTCAGAAATTAAGACAACTCCATGGCTATCCCATAAAACAGTCACCACCACTTTCCCATCGGAAATAACAGCCTTTGCCCTTTTTGGAGCCAATTCTCCCTTAGAAGTCCACTGTTTTCACTGTGTTTTTGTTTCTGGAGTATAATAATGCACCCAAAATGGCAAAACTCTGATTTATTGCGTATAAACTGCGCCAATTCAATAAACTTTGAAAATGTTCAAATGTGCAAACGCGGCACCCAACGTACGGTCAGCTTTCTCATGCTCGTCTTGATTCAATATGTGATAAACACGTTCTTTGGACATGTCTCCAACCTTAATTCGACGGTCGTCCAGCACTATCTGGTGAACTTGAGCGATATTGTTGCAGTTTTAGACCGTCCCGAACGTTCATGGTTACCAGAGCTGGTGCGGCCAGGTTTAACTTCAGCTGCCCATAATTTCACGGTGGTAAATGATGCTGCAGAGTTCCCGTACACAGGGTCGGACTCGTCTTTAATTTGTATAAGCGTATTGTCTTTCAAGAACAAAAAGTTAATTCTAGATTTTTCCAATTTAAAAAAAAAAACCCTCTCAAATGATTGTCAAACAACAGCAACTGCTTGTCCAAAATGACTGTGTTGTGAGGTCGGAAATTTTTCAGACACTCCTCGTGTATTATTAACCTTTCCCAAACCATGTAGCCACACAGGTATACCATCATAATTAAACATGCAACATAAAATTCATATTTTAGATAATCCTAAAGAAAATATTAGCGCTCAGGAATGACTAGCGAAAAACCAATTATAAAAAGGGAATCGTACAAAAACAATTATTTTTTCCATTCAATCCGTTGTAAAATTAATACGTTGGTAAATATACAATTTGTGATATGAAAGACAGAGATCACACACTATTTTCACAGTGAAAAGAACAAGAAACATACAAATATAATTGTCTCTTTCTCAGTAATTAAATGAAGAGAGATAAGAAGGAAGGACACATTGTATAGTACTTAATAAATGTTCTAAATTATGTTACTAATAATTTTTTCAAATTTGAATGCTCCGTATTTAGAGTAAATTCGTTTCCATTAAAGCCACTTAAGCTAATAAAAACATTTTTTCCAACTGTTATATACGGTAACACGAGTTGACAGCATGGCTGCGTTCGGATAATTTATATCATGGTATGGTAAAGGTTAATTATGTGGAAATAGATCCAGTGGACTGTATAAAAAAATAACTTTACGATTTTTTCCTACTACTTTATACAAAGTTAAAATTTTTGTTATGAAAAATTGTTACGCTCAGCCCTTACCCCTCCCCTCTTTAACAATCGAATCAGATTGTTATGAATAAACCACGTTTTTAAACATTATTTAAATTAATTTTAGAGAGTGTTTTGCTTGATGTCAGACAATTAGCCATAAGACAATGATCTCTTACATGATACCATTAAAATCACAGTCATGAATCACGGTCACGGCTCCAAAGACCATGACAAGAACAATTCACTAATCACACCTAAAACGAAAACGAAATTTGCAATTTTTCTATTTTTAATTTTGACAGATGATGTTATTAAATAGAAAAATATCAGAAAGCGAGTGTGTTGAATGCCAGTGTCGTATTATGGTTAAAATTTACTACTGATCATACAACGAGGCCTAACGCTTTGGTTTTAACACGTACTTTGCTGTGGTGGGTCGGATTTGACCCGGGTGTTTGTAAAAAATATGAATTACACTGCAAATTTATTTTATTTATTTATTTATTTATTAGTAACTGTATAATATATATATAAAAATTGTTTGGACTGTGCCCGTCTCACTAGAGAAATTCTCCATCGAGACGGGCATAGTTTAATTAATTAGAATTACAAGTAGATAGAATTACATTTATTACCATATAAAAGGTGTATATGAAGAACTATTTTAAAATGGATTTAATTTTTGGATCACTTTGTAGCAATAATTAATATTGGTACGAATCAATATGTTTGGGTGAGTGCACCAATACTGGCTCTACCATATTACATATTACGAATCCAAGTTTTAATATATAGTTTCATGTTCTCGGGACAATTCAATTGATTTAAGTCTTTTAGCATTCTATTAAACAGTTTAGATCCAAAATATTTGTAGTTTCTTTGACCAAATGTAGTATTTGCTCTTTGGGTTTGTAGGTTATTTGTATTTGTCCGTGTGGAAATTATATTTTGGGTTGTTTTAAAATGTGTCTGTTTGTATTTATATATGTATTTGAGAGTAGTATTAGCGTATATTTGTCTAATATCAAAGACATTGAATTTATCAAAAATTTCGTCAGTGCTCGTTGTGATTGGGGATTTGAGGATAACTTTTAATATAATTTTTTGAGTTGCTATTATTGGATAGTTATTGATAAAAATGTGAACAAACGCTCAAAAACTAACCTAAAAGATATATTGTGAATATTTTGAGCGGGTATGAGCGGGTAATCATACATGATTTGGATGCTCCACATCCCTTGTGTTCTAGAGTCAAAAAGCTTTAGACTTTTTGTTTCTAGCTGAAAACGGCACTGATGCAAATAAATTCATCGTGTCCTTTAGAGACCAGTCATAACACACACTACGACACGGCGCGCGCACGGAGCGAGTCTAAATACATATACATCTATGAATCGTGTAACACAGATACCAGCAATAGTGGATTCTATCATTCGTTCCGTATCCACAATGTATGAAAGCATTCGATTTTCGCTTATGCGGATTCAGTTCCGCCTGTCAGGGTCTTCGAATACTGTACACGCATTCTTTAACACCATCCAACATACAAAAAACGACTTTAACGTTTATGTGTATTATGCACAGAATAGTATACATATTACGAAGCTAACAGATTGTTTTGAGAAATTTATTTGTTTGACGCTTGAATACTTAAAAACGAATTATTGAAATGTTGAACATCCTTTGATTATCTACTTAATTCACCATACAAATAAAAAAATGGTGTTCTAATGCTGTAAAGGAAAATATTGAATTCTGAGTGTAAAATTGAATCATTGGTAGATATAAACTTATTATTCAGCATCCCTTCTCCGAGAAGTCACCGACCGCTACTGGTAGACAGAACATACCAGGTATGCGACCATGTATTTGTTTTCACTGATTTTTGTCTGGCGGCCCCTAAACAATGCCAGTAATATAATTATTTGAGGGACGTTGCGCCTACCTGCAAGTTTTATGACACTACCTGCTCGGGTTCCGACGATAAGATCGCATGCTCAGTGGATGTTTGTATTTTGGCTGTGTAGGACGTCTGTTTATGCGCGAGGATATGTTCATTATTCGGAATATTTTTTAATTTTTAACTTTAATTTTTTAGCAGAACATTACGGCCCATCATGCCATCTCATTAAATCATATTTAAAATGAAATATCTATATTAAATCTACCACAAAACGGTAGAAAATGACCCACCACAGCCGGATGTGTTTTGTTTTGGCCCACCGGGCTGTAAGTGTAAGTGAAATATTCTGCAAGTGCTTCTATTGAGCTTTAATTCAACTACTCACTTACAGAAACGGTAAAATTGACAATTAAGCTTTACCATTAGCATTGGTAATATATTTTATTTTTTCAGCAGAAACATTACGGCACATCATGCCATTTCAATAAATCATATTTAAAATGAAATATCTATAAAAAATCTCCCACAAAACGGTTGAAACTTGAGGTGGGTCTGAAATGACCCACCACCGCCGGACGTGTTTTGTTAATTACAATTTGATTGTTAACTAAAATGAAAAAGAAGAAGAAGAAAAATAACGTCGAACCAGATGTCTCGATATTACAAATCGAGATATGTTTATTTTGAGTGTTTCACCTCCGCCGCGATCGAAATGATTAATTTTCAGTGGAGCCTTGTAGAGAAAGTACCGTGCCGAGATCACCGAATTGTTGGATGCGATGATATGGACCAATTTAAACCTGTTCTCGAGGCAAGGCCAAATTATCGGCTACTTTCTCCGTCCAATATATTATATTTACGATCTCGCGCGGCTGTCGGTCCGGTTTCGTCCTTGTTATCGACGCATTCAAGTCTCCGGGAAGGGGAAAGCGGTGTCGATGGGGACTCGAGTCGGACGGCGGAGCGCACATTATCAGATGTGAGGTGATATGTGAAAAATTACACCATAATACAGGGAAAGATAGCCAATAATATTAATGATAAAAATAATTAATAATTCATCCTATAAACTGTTTATAGGCCTCTACATTTTCCAAAATACTTTGTTAGGAGAACACATTCTTATTGTGAAGTTGTAATTATTCAGAACAGACGCTCTGTGATATTTTAAATATATTAATTGGAAAGATATGCATATAAAATAAATTAAATACATTAATTGCTCGAAAACCATCAGGGTGAGGTATGTGTGACGGGTATAGTTCAACGCGCGTGATTTGCGGATTTGCCAGTTGCAATGAGTCACTGGTCGAGAGAGCATAGCGTGTTCGCGGTTGAGCAATATTTAAAGTGTGGTGATTCATTGGTTCGTGCACGTCGCGCTTTTTGTATTCACTTTAATATTTGACAAGTGAGTGACGGGCCTAGCGCGCAACTTATCCGGTGTCGGGTTCAAAAGTTCAGACAAGAAGGGACAACGGTTAACCAAACTCCTCTGGGACTGTCGACGTCAGCAGCGACGCCAGAACATGTGGCTCAAGTTTGACGTGAAATGATGCGCAATCCGCATAAATCGATAAGGAAGATTGCAGCCTGTACTGGAATAAAAAAATTAACAGTGCACGTTATTTTGAAAAATAAACTACAGTTTCACCCATACAAACTGCAAATCGTGCAGTTTCTCAACGAAAATGACTATTCTTCACGTGAAACCTTAGCGAGAACGATGCTGAAACGTTTCGGAACAGAACGAACGCTTGGAAACACATTGTTTACTGACGGGGGACATTTTCATATCGATGGCTATGTATAAACAGAACATGAGATACTGGATATGTATCCTGGGCACCTCGAGAGTTTACAGCAACGATCCCCGAACAATTCAGGCCCTACAAGAAAATATCCGTCGTGAAGTTGCTGCCATTGAACCGATTGCTGCTTTACTCTCGCGTGTTCGCAAATTTAAGAGTGTCTCGAGATAGACGATATTGTTTACAAAACGTAAAATCTGCATCGTTAAATTTCATTTTGTATAAATAAAATTTGAGAATAACATTGCAGTTTTTATTTTTATTTAATATTAAGTATAATTTAAAAAGGACCGTTAATGCAGAAAAATGTGACAGAAAAAGTTGATAATAAAAATATAAACAGAGAGAAAAAGTTATAAAAAAATATATATTTGAGCGGGACGGGAGGGTGAGGGGAAATGAAAAGTAAAACGGGATAGGGAATAAAATCTGTGTGATAAAAATGAAAAATAAAGGCAGTAAAGTTTTCGTATTGAATTTAGATTTAATTGAGGTAACTGAAGTGCTAAAAATGGGAAGGCCACTCGTTCAGGAATCATTGGAAAAACACAATCATCTTGTGGGTACTAAGTAGAACCTCCAAATATTCGTAATTCCAACTATTCGAATATATTCGAATAAGAAAGGAATAATTTACTTCGGATGATAAATACAGAAATGTTACTTCAAAAAATGTAAGATTCTTGATTAATAACTTGCAGAACTCCAACTCTTCGTGGAGATGAAGAGGAGTCAGTCTTCTCTCGATATGTTTATATTACTTCATATCTCACACCCCGAGTGCAAGTTTTTTTTCATTATTTTGTATATAACTTCTCGTTTGTCGGCTCGAGTATTTATGAAAGCTGAATACTGAAGAATAATAGAAAGCCGACTCCATCGTTGGCAAAACAATGTATTACAAGTGCTCCTTGTCATAAAACCGTGAAGGTAAGCGGAAGACTTAAAAAAAGGCAAATGCAAAAGATGTCCGACAAAGGCGTTTACATCTTTATTTTCCGACTTCCATATAGAAAAAAATCGTATACCTGATGAATGAATGAATGCTTGCGTATAACTTCCAGGGTTCGTAGATCTTTGTTTCGTTTAGAAAAATATTAAAAATCTTATAATATAAATATGAGCGAATACTTAACGAATACTTTTTAAAGTATTCGTATAACGAATACTTCAAAACAGGCGAATATATTCGGGGTTTGAATATTCGGATCGGAGGCTCTAGTGCCAAGGCTCTAAAACCTTCTGAACTGACAGACATCAAACTCTTCGATAATCGGTAAATCGTACATTTCAATGAAATGGAGTGACGACAGGTGATTCGGTGTCTTTCAGCGATGATTAGAAATTGCGTCATGTTTTTGCGGTCTTCTATCGAAGTCTACCTGAAAGAGGGGGTTAGAACACGGCAACATCCTGGTGTTGCAGATGGCGTGTAATTTCCAGCAGGAACTGGCAGGTGTGCGTCAATCGATGACAAGTGTACTTCCCGACGCGAGCGGTTGCACCACAGCCGGCAGTGTCCAGGACACGCTGACTAAACGCTGATGAAGAGAAAGTGCGCACATTCCGCGCAGTCTGCTCATAAGATTACAATGCGTCTTGCAAAAGCAATTCTATCAAGATATTAAAAAAAATTTAATAGTATTGCGATTTCCAAAAATTGTATTGGTAATTATTTATTTATTGGATACGTAATAAACATACATAATACATAGTTTATCGTGTGGGGTGGAGTAGACTTCACCTCTGATATATACAGCGTTGTTCTGGCTACTTTGCTAGACTGAAGTCTGTGTTAAAGTAGCCAGTTTTTTTTTTTAGTGCTGTTGTGGTGTTATTTGGAACAAAAAGGGAATTACAAATATGTATAAAAAAGTAAAAATATATGTAGCGGGAGTGTTGCAGGACTAGTGAATTATTAGTGAAAGAATTGTATAAATTATATTAAATTGTTGGTATTTATTTATAAAATCTTAAATAAGAAAATATCAGCGGAATTTACACGAACAATTGATGCAAATTAACATGAGCACGAGCGTCGTACAAGATGAAGGGATAGACTGAGACTGCCATGCAGGAAGAAGGACAAATCTCAGAAATCGATGATGTATAGAGCTAAGAAGATATTTGATGAAATGGCAGAAAACATAAGAAAGGAAGAGAAATTGAATAGATTTAAAATGAAACTGACCAGATATGTAAAAGATGAGTTTTATTAAAAGAAAAGACTTTAATTTTGTATATATTAAAGTATAAATAGGAGTGCTTATGTATGCACTATGTATGGCGACTTCGGACGTAGTGTCATTAAGGCTGTGAGACCCGAGCAGGGCAAAAACGAACTGATTACTTAAATGTTTTCTCTTTTTTATGTTCAATAACAGTACTTACTTTAATAATTAGTAGACAAAGAGGATAAGGCTAGGTTTCTAACAAAACTATCCTCCAGTATCTGGTTTACCTGGTCTTCCGCGGACGTTCTCTGTTTCTGGTGCCTCTTATATATCTTTCTTACCATTCTCTCCCCATTCGTACGTTCTATATGACAAAACTACTTAAGTGATCTTTTTTTTAATCTTACTCACTATACTCTAACATCAGCTTTACATTCATTCCTTATTTCTTCATTCTTTACTTTGTAATAAATAGATTTGTCACATTTACGTACACTTTATCGAACATACTCCCAAATACACAAACTCATCTCCTTGTTCCAAACATTCATCACCTCCAAGTATTTAGCTTTCCTCCTTCACTAATACCATCATTTTCCACTTGTTGGATAACTGTATATAAATATATATTCAATGTGAAATGAAGTGTACAAGTATGACATCTGTCATCTTTTCTTATCTATGGTGTCTGACCTTTCTTATTAGTCTATCCGCGATTCTTATACGTCATCTAGATATCATTTTTGTTCGTTTTGACAGCCAACTTACAAAGGTGGAATATTTTTATTTACTTGTGGTTCGTTCTGGGGAAGGCTCTGTCGTTGAAATATAGATTCTATCTAATATTTACAACACTTAATTACTTTATTTGGAAGCTACACACCTTGAACTGTATCTCAACACAGTCGCCACCATTATTAAGACGGGGCATAAATTTTTATATATCTTGGTCATAGAACGACGCCGCCTGGGATGGATGAAGCCGCCGTCTTTGAGATAAAGGAAATTATGTAAATCACCTGGCGCCAAATCAGGACTCGACGGAACGATCTATTGTGTTGAACATTTCAACCATTCACTGCAAGATAACCGCACTGTGTGCCTCTAATGTTGCAGTGGTGAGTCAACCATTACGCGTGAGCAACATCGCATTATTCAGCAACAGTACTTACGTACGCGCCTCGTACAACGAATATATTTCAAATTTTTCAGTCACATTATGGAAGTAGACCTGGAAGAACGATCGAGACTTTCGTAGGTGTTATTGCGAGCAGAGTCTCATCTGATTGAGGTTACAGTATTGTATAATCAACGTGTAGGGGAAAATAATAAGGTGAATTCGGCGCAAGATTTGTCCTCTTGTTTTATTAATGTTCATCCACGCGTGAACGCTCCACGCTAGCGTATTATTACACCACGTGACCTCGGTAGACAAAAGCGTTCAGCGTTATTTATTCCGGCCACGTTCATCAAAAATAATGCACATATTACATTCCCATTGTGTCATCTGTCTGGTAGTAGCAGGGTGTTCGAAAGCTGGATATAATTACAGAGATGTTTTGCTTTATCGTACTAAAAAAATATAATTTTAAATGTGAAAGAAATACACACAGATAAATATAAAAAATATAAATAATGAATTTCAGTAACGAATAATGAATAATATAACGAATACGAGCAGAGGGGAAGTGATCGGGGTCCTATCTCGGTCCAACTCATTCGCCACCTGGTTGGCATTTTTTAACGCTACTTGGCAGCTGTTCGATAGCGCCCCGCGTATTGACAGAGCGATAACGCACAGCTGCCAAAACAAGATTTTCCCTCATTACAATACATAACATAATGATATAAAGTATAAAATAATACAATTACAAAGTGAAGAGGTACTCCTTTCCGGGAAACGAGGCGGCACAAAAGAAAAACATGTAGGAGACTCACCCTCCACGCAACACTGCCGGCAGATTTAATCCACGAGAACAGTACACCGCAGATCACACAAGGTATAAAACAAGAATAACAAAGCGAAAAATTGATATTGATAAAGTTACTCAACAATTCTCCGGAGTATCTCCCATCTGGAGACCCACACTCGAACAAGGAACCTGAACAACTCCAGATTCCTAACGGAACCTCGATCTTCTCCCTCCAGCATATCCTGCAATGCCAGAGTATGTGCTCCGGCTACTCTAGTCATTCTCTGATCAGGGAGCCAGCCTTGACTACAAAGTCTTCGGCAAACATTGTATATATGCTACAATAACGCACCAACACAGTATTTTTAGGTTTTCAGAAACTTCTTGGCTAATATGAGTACAAGACCCGGTAGTAGATGGAACTTACACATTACACTACACTTGTTTTCGACACGGTATTGCAAGCCAGTGCCTTAAAACGAAATATCCTGCTTTCGACACGGTACTGCAAGCCAATACTTAATCACTAACAGTTACACAACATCAGGCCTAATGATGTAGGATCTAAAATGTCAGCAGGAAAGGTTAAATAAACAAGGCAGATTATCACTTCAAAAGATAAATATTTTTTGGAGAACACATTCTTATTGTGAAGTTTTAATTATTCAGAACACAGCTCTGTGATATTTTAAATATGAATTAAATATATTAATTAGAAATATATACATATAAGTTCAATTTTATATAAAAATATTGTTGTTGTGCCACAGGGATTCGAACCTGGATCTCTTTCTAAAGCGCAGAAGGTGCATTATTCAACTATACTTCAGCGACAATATTTTTAGGGACAAGTTTTTGAATCCATTAATATTAATACATTTAATCGTTCCATTATTTGAAAGGGCCATCTACAATATTTTTACAGAATCTCAAATACCTTTGAGTAATCTGATAGCAGACGCCGGAATTATCAATTCATTTTTATTACAATTTTGGACATATTGATACAAATTTGTAAGTTGTAATTATTCAAACCATAGCTCTGTGATATTTTAAATATGAATTAAATATATTAATTAGAAAGATAAGGTAAGGTAAGGTAATAAAGGTAAGGTTCGAAAATTTGTCGCTAAAAATATCGTCGCTGTAGCACAGTTGGATAATGCACCTTCCCCGGTTTGGAATTTAGTATATTTTAAATATTTTTATTTTCATTTACCGAAATAAAGAACACCATGTACATCGTATTTGAGTAATTTTTTATTTAGACTAAACTTCTAACTTGATTATTTTCCTAAAAACCTATAATTTAAAATGTCCTATTGTTTGGAAGCGACGGGAAGCAATTTCGGTTGCGTCTTCGTACTAAACAAAACTGTAATAATACAAAATACAATGGCACAAATTATTCTTTGTAAATCGTGAGAGTCAACTAAAATTGTGTTAGATTTCAATCCCTCAACTGATTCCGTAGGTTTTACAATGTTTGACAAATTAAGCGTTCTATCGGTGTTCGGCAAGGATTTGAAATACGGACTAATGGTGGATTTAAACATTTTTTTAAATAAATTTTGATTGAATTCTTGCTGAATAAGTATCCGACACCAAAATTTATATTATTTTCTATAAATTTTATGTTTATTTTATTTATTACTAGTATAATTTTCATTCATCAGGAAATAAAGTGTTTTATATGTAAAGTGAATTATATCTAACGGGAATTTGTCAACCTAGGCAAGACTGGCGGTGCACAATGGAATCCTGGTACCGACACTGATGTAAATAATGTGTTCTGTGTGTAGGAACACATTATTTCTCTCAAAAACCACTTGAATCCACTGATATTGCATGCTTAAAATCAGAGTCAGTTCCAAAACACCCTAAAGTGGACAGACTATAAGTTCACCCTAAAATGAAATCAGCCAATTATCAATTGATGATCGCGTGATGTAAAATTCAGTATGGCTGCCAGAACGATATATACAAAAAAAATAATATTTACATTACAGAATTGCCTCTTTAAAAAATGCAAATGTTAAAACATATTAAGTTGTTTCAGGTTTTGGAATTAGGCTCTACATATATAAATTTTGCATACTTAGAAATTTTTCTGTCACACATCTGATGAAGGTGCTACGGCCGCATCTCACGCGTGACGTTCAGGTATTTCGAACATTATTATCGGCGCGAATTTTAAATTATTATTTATCGATGTAAGTCTCTCCTCATCTCGCTCCTAACATGTATCCACAGCGGACGAAGGGTCGCTACCCCCCTCCCCCGCGCATTTGGCCGGGATGGGTTTCTACCAAGCCGAAGCTAGTAGCTAGTCGAACGCGTTTTGCGGTCGGCCTCCAGGCAACTCCACATCGATCGTCATTTTGTCTCGGGACTAAGCCGCCAGGAAGCTGCGATGTGTCTCCTGGAAGGCATTCGAGGACCACGCCTTGGACACGAGGCAAGCGGCGGTTATTCCCACCGCTCACGACAGAGGAACAGGTCCGTGAACTGGACTAAAGTCAGACTTCAGATGCGGGCCACAAGTGTGAAGGAGACAATAAAGTGAGTGAAACGACAAAACATTTAGTGCGGCCGCGTTTAATTAAGGTTAGATGTAAGAATTTTTCTTTTGTTGTATTAAATGTGTACATAGAAACTCGTGTCAATTTAATTTACCCTCCCGCCATCTCCTCGTGACCACCACAAATATTGATTGCGCAACGACCAAAGTCTCGGGTAAGCTGTGATGCCAAATCATGAGAGATATGCCGGAAGAAGGAGAACACCGCGGCTGAAGAAGCTGAGGCGACGGTTCGGCCAGTCTACTGTGGAGCCGTGATGATAGTCAAGGTTCGTTAAGCGGATAAGGAACGAGAACAAGTCGAGATTGCGAGCCGTTTGGGATTGGTTGAGCGGCCATTTGCACTTTCATTTAAAATCACACTCATTTGATTTCCTAACAAAATGGTTATACCTATAGCGTCGATGAGATCACCGAATACCTGGCAACTTTTTATTATTAGAACGCCAACGATTTGATTTATCCCTTTCTACATCGCTGCTCACACGCTGCGGCGCCTTTCATATACTGCATGAGCGCCGAGGCCGGTTCTTCAATACGTTTTTATATTATTAAGGAGAACACATTCTTATTGTGAAGTTGTAATTATTCAGAACAGACGCTCTGTCATATTTTAAATACTAAATTAATGTATTCATTATAAATTTTGTCGAAAAATATTGTTTTTGCGTCACCGGGATTCGAACCTGGATCTCTATTTCCAATCCGGGGAAGTACACTACCAATTGTGTTATAACGCCAGTATTTTTCATGACAAATTTTCGAACCTATATGTTACATTTTTCAAATGAATCCACCTATCGTTCCATTATTTGAAAGCCATCTACATTATTTTTACAGAATCTCAAATACATTTGAGTATAACACAATTGGTAGTGTACTTCCCCGGATTGGAAATAGAGATCCAGGTTCGAATCCCGGTGACGCAGAAACAATATTTTTCGACAAAATTGATTTTATATGTGTATATTTATAATTAATACATTAATTTAGTATTTGAAGATGTAATTATTCAGTACATAGCTCTGTGATATTTTAAATACTAATTGAATATATTCATTAGAAATATGTAGATGTAGATTCGAGCCTGGATCCCTTTCCAATCCAGGAAAGGTGCGTTAACCGACAATGCTACAGCAGACAGTACACGTGTTACACTTTTTAAATTTGTCATCAAAAGTGCTGTGTGCTGTAGCGCAGTCGTTTAATGCACCTTCCCCAGATTGGAAAGAGATCCAGGTTCGAATCCAGACAGCGAGAAGAATATTTTTCGATATTATTGATTTTATATGTAAATCTTTCTAATTAATACATTTAATTTGTATTTTTATATGTATACGATTTAAAAATATATATTTTAAGAAAAATATATCGAATTTGAACATATTTTATTCAGAAATACATATAAATATTAAACTCTTCTCAAACTTCATAATATTATATAGCATAATAATTTGAAAATTTGACAAAATGGTCGTAAATCATTTTTCAATTTAAGTCTTTAAAAATCAGAATGTAACCTTTTACGATAGCTGACATTGAAAGCGTTTTATGACAATTGGACAAATAGATACGTTTACCCCATATTTGGGGTAAAAGCATCTAGTTGTATTATTTCTGACAAATTGTTAAAATAATGAATTTTCGCTTGATGACCATATTAATTAGTCATTTTGGTGACAGAATATTTAAAAATAATAATAGAACTATTAGGGATATTTGATCATGTCCAAGAACACACAATTACTAGATTTTTTTGTAGGTCTTAATAATATACTGCTCAAAATCAGAAAATTTATAAAAATTTACTGACTTCTCAGGTGTTCTAGTAAAGTATGTAAAAAAAATTGCTTTAAAATAATACTTACATATGTATATATAACTTTAAAAAATTGATAAATGTAGAGATTGAGGGGTAAAATTGACATCAATCCAAAAATAACTATGTGGATGTGGATAGTGGATGTGGATAGAAAGCAAAATGAAACATTTGTCATTTATGCTAACCTAACTAACCCACACATTCTTGTCACCGACAATTGTATATTACTGACAATAATATTTTTATAACTTTTTTTAACTCGCTCATTATTATACTTACTTACCTCTTAACGTATACAACTTTTAAAAACTGTGCAGTTCTAGTGAAGCAATTATCTTTATTTTTCATATCTACTATTTATGATACAAAAAAATAAATATACACGTATTTAAATTGATCACTTAAGCTAGCCGAAGATAATTTTCCATTAAATATAATATAAAAATATATGGGATACCATATCGATCACTGAATAGATACACTTTCCCCACGATGTAAAATGTATGGGGTATCTGGTCTTATAAATCTAAAACTAATATATACATAGAAAACACAAAACTCATATATACATAGTAAACTACAACATTATTTCAAATGGTATTACAAGCAAACTGATATTTGGATTAGCACCATCTCTGGACTGTCTCTTCATATACAGATTTGTAATATTTTTTAATAGATTGCGGCACTGGAATCTGATTTTAAACGTAGTTAGGATACGTAGATGCACTTACCCTGACTCAGTTTAAAGGTATAGTAACATCAAAAATTTATAGTTAATATGTTGGTATATATTGAAAATATAAAAAGTGTACCAAGAGTCGGTGCTGAGCTCCAGCCGCAGCTCGATGCCTCATGTATAGGGCTATCATTGTAGATGCGCTGCAATAACGCGCCAATCCAAACGGCATTCTGTACGAGTTAAAATATAACTAAAATTGATAAACCGTGTCCGCTCTTACCGGAAGGGGCACACAATTTCACTAAGGTGTGATCATAAAATACAGGCCCTGTCAAACGGTCGGGCCGCGGTCGGCTCATTTCAAAATATAGTTGAAGTTTGTGAAAAAAATAAATTTATTAATTTATTCTTAATCTAGTATATATTAATATTTTTCTTTAAGAGTTGATACGTGTGTGTTGAAGTCATTCAAATTATTATTGTCTCAAGACTGTGTCAGAAGGTTATGGTGATAAGAGGCAGAAGCTCCTCATCTCTTGTGTTGGTTATATGTCGCAGTGTAAAGTGACTGTTGTAAGTAGAACAAGATAACAAGGTTTCGTTTATTGAGGTGATGAATTAATACAGTTAAATGCGCGGTTGAACACTGGAATGGTAATGGGACGGCCTGCGAAGAAGTGATGTCAGTTGTTTGAGCTAATTGTTTATTGATCGCTGTGGTTCGGGCCCTAATGGTTAGCGGGTGAGCCCTTACACGGTCATGTCATAATCATCTTGCACATATTAATTGAAAATACCAATTCAACATTATAATGAATTTATTCGGGTATGGGTGACTCGTTGGAGCTCCTTAGGTGGATAGTTAGGCCGGCCTGCCTTGAACTACTGCACCTTAATTTTTCATCTGTATGTAAAACTATATTCTATGGATTTATTTTATATGATTTAATTAATAAAGACTGCACTTAAGGGACAGTGGAGGGCATAAATTTTAAAATCTTTGCTATAATTGCTAATAACCACTTTGAATTTTTTATCTTTTTCATTTTGCATTTTATTAGCTTTGACGAGTGGGACCGACAAGGAAGCCCTAGCTTCTAAACCGGTCCCGGGACAGGGTGGGTTCAAAAAAAAAATGAAGACTAAACAGCGCACACTTGGCGATGAATTTCAGCTAGTTTCGTGCATTCAATAAACGAATCACGGGCCGTATCTCACAGACCTATTGTCTCGAACGATTCAACCACTCACTGCAATATGGCCACACTACGCGAACGTCTGTGAGTCAGCAGATGAACAGCAACGCTACACCGGGAATATCCGGATACGATACTTAAAAATCTATACATGAAAATATGTATTTTTCCGTTGACGCCTTGACTACCACTGGCGTCTTCGACGTCTTATGATAAAACTCACACGTAGTTTGAGTTCTCTTCATTCCGTTCTCTCAAGTCAAATAGTTCGGTTCCAAGTGCACGCGTCTCGTCTGCAACAGCATCCTCACCAAGTGTGTTATTTATAAGTAATATTTAAAAAAAATCAAATTAAAAAATCAAATTAAAAAAATATTTTTTCTGATTGTTTTTTTTGGGTCGGACGCGGTGTATTAATTACCCTTAAATAATTTTTTAAAAAATTTCACACATTTACACTACATCTGTAATATTTTATTTATTTATTTAAAAAACGCGAATGATAGAAAAATTAATTTTAAAAAAATGTGAAAAAATTTTTTTTTTGATTTTTTTAAATTTGTTATATATTTATATAATTTTTTTTTTTTCGCGTTGTTCCGTTGACTGTAGAAAAGTGACATTTTAACAGAAGTGAAGTGAACTATACATTGTTTGGAATCTGTGGAAAACTTGTGACATTTGCATTTGTGGAATCCGCTATCGATATAAAGGTATTTTTTTAATTTATATATGTATGTATGTAGTCATCTAAAAATTCAACCACCTATAGTTTCACAGTCTACGTAGTTCAAAGTCCATTTTACTGTTAGATATATCAATACTGATTTAACAAAGATTTTTATCATCTGTCAAAGGCCTCCTGTTTGTCCAACTATTTCGTTCTGGCGTGTAGGCAATATTCCGGTAGCAAATATTTTATTCCATCAAAAAAATTACTAACGCATCTGCAAGGCACGTTGACATATTTGACACGACTGCCATAATAGCTACCGCTACAGTCAGGATATCCGGGACGCTTTGCGTCTGTGTGACGTGCCCCAACCGCTATAGCTAAATTATTTAGGAAGGCTATCGTCTTAAGAGTCACAATTTCACTAATAAAATTATAGTTTAATTGTTACGATCCACATCAGAGGCTCCGATCTTGCTGGGGGACTTTGCTGGGAAGATTTAAATTCGAACATCTGACCAATGAACCGCGGCCAATGGGATCTCCGACGCTTGGTTCACACGTGGTGAACTACAAAGGTCAGGAGTTGTCTCCAAATAATGTCACGGGAGTATGGGTATCTGGCTAAAAACAAACAAATACCTTTATAATATTTATTTTAGTTTTATCAGGTAATAGAAATCTGCGAATTTTAATTTTTAAAAATATTCTGTCTAAGTGATTTTTGCATCTTCCAACACACTCTTTTAACCAAACCCACATTGGAAAATATGATTATTACTATAAAATTTAGATTTAAGGTATCCGTATTGCGGCACCAAAAACGCATCAACCATACGGCAATAAACCTCAGATGTAACAATTTGTATTTGGTTAAAAAAAATAGAAAAATTCCCACCGGACACCCAATATCTAAATTCGTTCTTGCCAGGTTCATATCCATTTATATTGAAGCAGAGGCGTAGTTTGGGTGTTTGGCGCCCGGGGGCGAACTATCAAAATGGCGCCCCCCACATTATATAATTTATTTAAAAATTATATTTTACCTTATTAAATATATTTATCAAAAATATTTTTTTATCGATGTGTATAAATTGTAAGAATTTTTTTTTTACATATGTACATTTCTTGTATTTAGCTTAGTCAGTTTATCTGGATGGGTCGTAATGAAAAAAAAACCGTGCTAACTACTAACTTATCGTCACGCCGTTTCCCCGCAGGTGTTTGCAGAGAGGATAGAGCGCCACACTCTTCTGTTCGCCACACACATTGAAACATACCATTCTCTCATCATGCATCCGTTCTATATGACCGAATTGTAGATAACTTTCTTTACATTCTTCACTTCTGTCATGAATTGATCTGACACGTACACGCCAAAGCGATCTAATTTCCACTGGCTTCAGTCTAATGTCGTTCCGTTGTGAATAATATATTTTAATGTAATAAATTTTATCAATTAAAATTATTCAAATCGAAAATTTCACATCTGGCGCCCGGGGGACACGCGCCCCCCCTAAATCCCCCCCAGCTGCGCCACTGTATTGAAGCGTGTATAGGACGCCCGAGCCACTTTCCCATGTTATCCGCCTCGCATCTGAAAATGATCTGATCTCGTTGGTTCGTTTCTGACATGTGCTCCTTCCTGGATCTCACGGCGTCTGTTTTCAGTTCTCACGTCATCTTACTGCACGTGAATCGTGTAAGAGAATCTGATAAATTAACGTCTGTACAAAGATATTCACGTAGATGTGACTATGATTGAAATAGTTCATTATCTATGGATATTTTAAAAATTATTAATTATTAAGGAAAACACATTCTTATTGTGAAGTTGTAATTATTCAGAACAGACGCTCTGTGATATTTTAAATACTAAATTAATGTATTAATTATAAATATATACATATAAAATCAATTTTGTCGAAAAATATTGTTTTTGCGTCACCGGGACTCGAACCTGGATCTCTATTTACAATCCGGGGAAGTGCACTACCTTTGTGCTATAACGCCAGTATTTTTCTTGACAAATTTTCGAACCTATATGTTACATTTTTCAAATTAATACACCTGTCGTTCCATTATTGGCGTCTGCAGTCGGTTTACTCAGAGGTATTTGAGATTCTGTAAAAATAATGTAGATGGCTTTCAAATAATGGAACGACAGATGTATTCATTTGAAAAATGTAACATATAGGTTCGAAAATTTGTCAAGAAAAATACTGGCGTTATAGCACAAAGGTAGTGCACTTCTCCGGATTGGAAATAGAGATCCAGGTTCGAATCCCGGTGACGCACAAACAATAATTTTCGACAAAATTGATTTTATATATATATATTTATAATTAATACATTAATTTAGTATTTAGAATTATTAATGCTACTACAATAGAAAACGCACCCCTTCGCCTTATTAAGTACTCATCAGAGAAATGTCACACAGCTCCAAAAAAAAAATATAGTGCAAGATCTATATCTCATACTTCTCTAGATGTATCAGTATATATATATTTTTCTTTTTTTATTATTATTAAAAATACAATACAATTTCAATAATCAGTGGATATGTATTTACATATATATTTTAACATTTGTTTCTTCTCTATGAGAGTAAGACTCGTGTATAGAGAAGGAGTATATTCGAGTTGATTAATGTTTCAGTTAGTCTGTGTACATATTTTTTTACTTCAGTTACAAATTTATGATAGTCCGTAATTTTTCTAATTGTGATACATATATATATTTAAGGTATCCGTATTGCGGCACCAAAAACGCATCAACCATACGGCAATAAACCTCAGATGTAACAGTTTGTCTTTGGTTAAAAAAAATAGAAAAATTCCCACTGGACACCCAATATCTAAATTCGTTCTTGCCAGGTTCATATCCATTTATATTGAAGCAGAGGCGTAGTTTGGGTGTTTGGCGCCCGGGGGCGAACTATCTAATATATATATATATATGTCCAAGATACTGAAGTTTTCAGATTTTTATTGTATTGATTAAAAGGGATGTTTCAATTTTCAAGAGCTATTGAATATAAATTCAAAAATTTGTCGTAAACATACTTGGTTGATATAGAGAAAGATCATTTAATTTTTTTTATTTTGGAGTTCTAAATACGAATATAGAGTTCAAAATTTAAAATTATACTCAGTTTTAAACACGAAAATGAAATGAATTCAAAATTTTGATAAATTCAAAAGTTCTGATTTATCTTCGAAACCTTGGCTTCCAAAACCCCCTAAAATATTTATATACAGTTTTATAGATTTTTGTTGTCAGCTTCATGCAGAACAGGTTGTTTCTAGCAAAATCCACCTAAATCCATTGATATTTCATGTTTAAAATCAGAGTTTGTTCCAAAATATCCTAAAGCAGAGTGTAAGTTGCTATTCGTCCTAAATTGAAATCAGCCAATCGCAACGCTTGTTAATGATCACGTGATTTAAAATCCAGTACAGCTGCCAGAGCGATATATATAGAAGAACAAAAATATATATTTTTACTTGTTATCTATGTTTTATTAACCACTTATTGAGTTTAAATACATCTAGCGGTTTCGAAAAATACCAATTTCTTCTTCAGGATGTCATAACTAACTAAAAACATATATTATTGTTTCTTTACCAGAATCAACAATTATTTAAAAAATAAATTTAGTACCTAATTCAATTACCTTTGATTAGTTTTAAGTTAGATTCTAAATTATTTAATTTGCGACCAATACCTTTCATACAATCGTGACAATTTTCTATCAAATGATTAGAAAATTCTGAAAACCCACTATTGTTCAAACATCTCAAATGCTCCCTTACTCTTGTATTAAAATTTCTCCCCGTTTTACCAATATAAAATGCAGCACTCAGTGTATAGACGCCAGAATTGTTAAATTTATCATCTCTGTCTTTAGAATTGATGAGGAAATTTCCTATACTATTATTTGTATAAAATGCCGGTCTAATGTTTCGCGGTAGGTGTTCATATATTTGATTCGAAAATAAATCAAAGTTAATTTTGCTAATTTCAAAAGTACAAAAATGTATATTACAAAGTTGTATATTTATTTTCAAAATATACGTTTTCATAAATAACTCGAAAATACAATAAGTCCTTCTGTGCACCAAGTTATTCACATTGTGGAAATTTGCAACGTCTAGGCGTAACGTGTCGTAGATTGTGACGTCTGCCTGCCGGCATCGCGCGGAAAGGTTGCACAGCGGCACACTGACACAGATCGCCTGCTGACGGACGAGCAGTTATTACAGCGTTACTGTGTCGTTTAAGATGATAAAAAAAAATGGATCGAATACAGTCTGTGCCTATTTTTGTCGTATATCGTAATGTCGAGTACGTATTTGAGAATGTTTTTCGAAATGTCAACATACGTGACATCTGTCATTTTTGCTTATCTAAAAGGACTGTCTATGGTATACCATAGAATTGAGCACTTTTCGAAATGTCAACATACGTAACATGTGTCATTTTTGCTTATATAAAAGGAGTGTCTATGGTGTACCATAGAATTGAGCACTTTCCGAAATGCCAACAACGTAACATCTATCATTTTTGCTTATCTAAAAGGAGTGTCTATGGTATACCATAGAATTGAGCACTTTCCGAAATGTCAACATACGTGACATCTGTCATCTTTGCTTATCTAATAGGAGTGTCTATGATATACCATAGAATTGAGCACTTTCCGAAATGTCAACATACGTGACATCTGTCATCTTTGCTTATCTAATAGGAGTGTCTATGATATACCATAGAATTGAGCGCTTTCCGAAATGTCAACATACGTGACATCTGTCATCTTTGCTTATCTAAAAAGAGTGTTTATGGTATACCATAGAATTAAGCACTTGTCATCCGATTCCAAATACCATTTTTGTATTTATTATTATTGAGTGTATTCATTTGAAAAAATGCAACATATAGGTTCGAAAATTTGTCATGAAAAATTCTTGCGCTATAACACAATTGGTAGTGTACTTCCCCGGATTGGAAATAGAGATCCAGGTTCGAATCGAATTTTAAACACGCACGCGCAGAAGCCAGTTTGACAATCTTATATGTAATACTTTTAAAATTAGATTTTAATTTTATTTTTCGAAATCGGTAGATGTATTTAAACTCAATTTAGTAGTTAATAAAACAAAGATAATAAATAAAAAAAATCTTATATGTGTTTGTTGTTCCTCCTTGGCTCAAACTGCCAGCGGGAACGGATACGTTGACAAGGCAAATGACGCGATCGGGATCAAATTTCGCACACGTGACTGCAGTCAGGCTAATTTTAAACACGCATGCGCGGAAGCAAGTTTGACAATCTTATATGCATTCGTTTTTCCTCCTTAGCGCAAACTGCTAGCAGAGCAGATACGTTTACAATGCAGCAGTTGGAAGGAAAATGACGCGATCGGGATCAAATTTTGCACACGTGACCGCAGTCGTGCTAATTTTAAACAGTTTGACAATCTTACACGTGTTCGTTTTTCCTCCTTGGCTCAAACTGCCAGCGGGAACGGATACGTTTACAAGGCAAATGACGCGATCGGGATCAAATTTCGCACACCGACCGATGCGGTGCGGCAACCTTGAAGGTGTGTCATAGCGAAAGTGTAGGTGATGCTTAACTCGTAAAGAAAAATAAATTATAATTTATTAACATATTTTTAAATATTAAATTTTTTATATTTCCCGTCGCAGCTGGCCGACTGGGTGCAGCGCGCCGGACCTGTTCATGCAAATCGAGCCATCAGCGAGGACGTCATTCTGAAAGCTCACTTTCTCGAAAATTTCTCGTCAAGCACCTTCGCACGGAGTCGTTGAACCTTCCGACGTCTGACCCGTCGTCTGTTTGTCAATAATTCTTCCGATGCGACCGCTTTCAGCGAAGATCCGGTATTTACCAATCAAACGTGGATGTACTTACTTACTTACTCGCTTACCATCACGCCGTTTCCCCGTGGGGGTAGGCAGAGAGGATAGAGACATCCACATTCATACATCTTGTCATACAAGCTCGCCGATTGTTGAGGCTTCTAACAGAACCATCCTCCATTATCTGGTTTACCCGGTCGTGCCGAGTTTTCCGCGGACGTCCTCTATTTCTGGTTCCATCAACACTTGCGTCATATATCTTTCTTACCATTCATCCTTTCCATATGACCAAACCACCTAAGTGATCCTTTCTTAATCTTACTCACTACACTAACAGCTTTACATTCTTTCCTTATTTCTTCATTCTTTACTCTGTCATAAATAGATTTGCCACAAATACGTCTGAGTAATCTCATTTCCACTGCATTCAGTTCTACTTTCGTTCCTTTTCTGCCAGCTCCAGGCCTCACTTCCATACATAAGTGTCGGTACCAGCACTCCATTGTGTAAACAAAACAAAAATTATGAAATATTGACAAGCCATATAAAATAAATATACACGAATCTCAGAGACGAAGCCATACGATTACATACAAATTTGTTTAACTATACCAAAAATAGCTTAAATAGTTTACTGATTTACTTATCTTTTACTTTGATTTTAAACGTTCTAATTGTTTGTATATGATTTTTTTTAAATTGTTGCCCGGAATGACAGAAATCGTCGAAGGAGACAGCACTCTGATCAAAAACGTCGGAGTGCTAGGAAAATGGTCAAAGAGTTTCCAAACAAAGCCTGGAGTGTATAGCTAGACACTGCAGCAGGACGGAGCTCCATCCCACACAGCCAGAAATACAATCAACTTTCATCGTCGTGAGAATGTTGCCACAGAACAACCCAATAGATGATGCAGTACGGGGTGTTCCGATGATTTCTGATTAGCTAAATATTGTATTAAAAAAAAATGACATTAAGAAATATAATTAATTATATTGTATTTTGAAATAACTCGTGTGTTACGTGATGTTCTCACTTTTTTTGCGCCACCCTGTATGCTATTTCAGGGAAATACTTATCAAATTTTAGACCATAGATGGCGACAGCGATGTTGTAGTTAAATACTTGAAGTGTAAAAAATTGATGGATTATGGATTGTGGGTAAAATGGTGAACGTTACATTGTGTAAAGTGATCGCTTGAGCTAGCCGAAGACGGGTCGTGAGCTCTGTAATTACCCATACTTCTTTGGAAGTAAAAATTCGGTAATTGTGTGTATTTATTTATAAAATTCTCACTAAGAAAATTCAGAAGAATTCATAAAAAAAGTGGATGCAAATCAACATAAGCACGAGCATCGTACAAGATGAAGAGATAGACTGAGACTGACATTCAGGAAGAAGTATAAATCTCAGATGATGTACAGTGCGATGAAGATTGTTAATGAAATGCCAGAAGATATAAGAAAGGAGATGAGACTGCATGGATTCAAAATGAAATTAAGCAAATAAGTTGTATTAAAAATGAATGAATTTAGAGTATATATAAAAATACTTATGTATGCATTATTTTAAGAATAAGTAAACACAACCCACCTGCGAAATCCGCAGGTCTTCTGGCTCCAGTACACACGTACTCCGTTGTTGCAATAGCAAAATGTACAGGTTTCAGCACGCATAGCGAGAAACCGAAACACATATACACCATACACTGTCGGCCCCACGAAGCAGGAATCCACTGATAAACGATAACTGTCAGATAAAACTTCAACTATGACCAGTCCAAGACTATAGATGACCAAAACATAGGAATAGGTCGTGTTCAGGGTATAGGTGGAGGGAGTAGTGTTCATATTCCGCACACACGGCGACCGTATTGAAAAACAGGCTTCACAGAGACCCTGATCATGGCCACGTAGGTTCTACTAGAAAAATAAGTAAAAGTGAAATAAAATCAATTCAGTTCAATCAGAATTCTATAGCTGAAATCGACGGAATTTTAACGAGCACTTCCGCGACTTCAGGCCTAGCTAATTTCACTTTTTTGTTGCGTCATACGACACCGGTGGCACTCCCTAGAAAAAAAAAATTAAATAAATTCCACCTCACCTTTGATCGCTCGATATCTCTAGAATATCTTCAAAATTAACATATCGTCGTATTTGGACGAGCGAAGAAATAAGTAGCTGGCACGTATTTTAAAAATTCATTTCACTAGTTTTATCGGTTAATATTAAATTAATTCGTATCTATTATACAAGCGTGTAGAAATATCAACTAATTATTTAAATTATCAACTATTGGGTGAAAGTAAAATAACCGAACTGACCTTCAACAGCATATCGGAACAATATTGGAAAATATACAAAGAATACCTGAGTTGCAATATGAAATATCAAGTGAAAGAGAGACATGTCCTATTGAAATCAAATAACACTTTGAACCGACTGTAGAGAATATATAATGGTAGCAAGCAAGTAAAATAGCATCAATTAGAACGATATAAAGGGTGTTTTTTTAAAGGTACTTTAAAATGAAATAAAAATCGTGGTATTGGCTTTATTGGAAACACCATTTAGTGTCGAATAAAGCGCAATCTGGAAGTCCAATTTTCGACCACTTTTTAGAGCAGCTGGGGACGTATGTCGGCAATACCGCGACGAATGTCGGCTATCGTTACCAACTTCACACGTCCTTACAGAAAATAATCCAAAGTTGTCAATAAATTGAGTTTTGTATTAATGCAATTCAATTGGGGAAAGAAAAATTCAGTAATCATGGATCTATTGCTATGCACGATAGCGAATCATTCATTATTCACTCCACTGCAGCAACAGCATCTTCAGTACGCACTGCACGACGTCTCTGCACATGCGTATCATCAATTAGAACATGCGTGGTGTGAGAACGAACCGCGGTTATTCGAATTACATGCGAAATGGCAAACCAAACTGAGCACAAATCAGACAGATGTATCAATTTGAAAGTGCAACGTTTGTCGTCAACTCAATGTATTGGTGCAGGATAATTGATTAATATATCTATCTAATTAATACATTTAATTTATTTTAAAATATATATGTTGTAAATCAAAAAATGTATGTCTGCCTGTTGTGTTGAATTTAACTAGTAATATTGTATTAATATTTTGGGTGAATAGTAATATTTTCATGGAGAACGTATTTTTGATGTGATGTTGCATTTTCAGAACAGTGTTTTGTGATATTTAAATATAAATTAAATGGAATAATAGATGTATAAATTGGAATGATTAGGGGTCATAGTTGCTATGTGTTCTCGATATTATTTTATAGTACAAGGTGGGTAAGAAAGATATATGACGCAAGCGTTGATGGCACCAGAAGTAGAGGACGTCCGCGGAAGACTTGGCACGATCATGTAAACCAGTTAATGTAGGATGGTTCTGATAGAAGCCACAACAATGTGAATGTGGATGAAGCGAGAATTGTGTGTCAGGACAGAAGAGTGTGGCGCTCTATCCTCTCTGCCTACCCTGTAAGTAAGTAAGGTCCCGTGGACTGTATCAATTATAATATTGATAAGTTGACGAAAACCGAATTAGAATTAGAAGGAAAATAATAGCAAATGGATCTGGTCTATCTTGCTTTAAATTCCTGGGTTGGACGTCGTTTTTACCTCCGGTTGACTAGCACGTTTGTTATGAAGAACTGTTGATAACACGGCTTCTTCGAGGTACTGGCGTCACGCACGGCGAAAACGGAAGAAAAGGAACGCAGATCTTGACAGTTCGGTGTCAGAAGGCGATCTGTCTCCCCGTCGGCGAAATTCGACAGGTATATTAAGGTATATCGGAAGGACAAATGCATAGGGAGTAAGTACTGGACTTGCGTCAACAGAACGGAAGAATCGTCTTATTTTTCTACATCCTTCGATCTGGCCCACAGCAACAAGGTTCCTCAAGCTCTCTTACCTTCTTGCAAGGTGCCCAAAAAATTGAAGGATTCATCTCAGGTCATTGAGAGTTTGTACTGCAGCATCACACCTCAAAAGTACAGACTGTGCAAGCTGTCTTGGAAATATCGCAGTGTTTCCATATTACCATATATATCTATCGCTTAAATTCTGGCTAGCAGTAATTGAAGGTGTTGGCAGAATAACGGTCTATGTTACATTTTTTTTTTGCAAATTCGGGTTTTTAACTGAATAATGTTCTGTGTAGCTTAAGTATGTAGAAGCCAGCAGATGTTGCTATGCCACATTACAGAACTGGAATCGTGAGTTCTAATATTGGAACAACGGTCTATGTCGCAGTTGCGTTTATTGTCGTACTCATTGCAGAGGAGACAGTTGAGCCTCCGTGCAAATATGCTGTCACGGCGTTTCTACCGATGCAGTGAGGAGCTGAAGAGCATTCTGCTTAAATCCTTCTTCACCACCATGTATACCTGCGAGCTCTGCTCGAAATACAACCAAGTGACGTATAACCGTCTCCGAATTCAGTACAACAATTCATGCAGAATACTGTTCTGATTGGCGCGTTATTGTAGCGCATCTACAATGTTTACCGATACATGGATTCGTTCCGCTTCTAAGACATCGAGTTGCTGGGGTAAAGCTGCAGCTGGAGCTCAGCACTCAGCACCGACTCTCTGGTGCGAGCGCCGCTCTCGTGGAAAGCTGGTTCCCTGACCAGAGAATGGCAGCGCCTACAGAATAGCTACACATACAGTGACTGAAGTAGTTATATATGTAATAATTATATTTTGTGTGTATATATGTGTGAACTATTAACATTTTATTAACTTTTTAATTTTCTTTGTATTTATTAATATTTTCCTTGGTTTTCTTTTTCATAGCATTATATATATTTAATGTATAACTTAATATGTATTATCTATTATTATTATTATTACATTCGCACCTAACCTAACCTATTATTTGAATAATTATAATGTAAAGTACACCATAGCACAAGCTTTTAGCTTAGTTTGAAAATAGTATGAATATTGATGTGACTATAGTTATTAAAAAAAAATAAAAAAATTGTGTGAAACTGGATTATTTAGCCATACTGCTAAATAATATTTTCAGAAAGTAATGTCACTGTCATTAGATGTGACGGAATAACGGTCTACGTAACTTCCGTGCAAAATGGCGTTTCCCAAATTTAGTGACGATTTTTTTTGTGTTCCCTGTAAAGTTTATAAAAAAACAGATAGACCGTTATTCGGCCGAACTAACTAACTAATTTACCATCACGCTGCTTAGGCAGAGATGCTCGCCGATTGTTGAGGCTTTTAACAGAACCATCCTCCAGTATCTGGTTTACCTGGTCCTCTATTTCTGGTGCCATCAACACTTGGGTTATATATCTTTCTTATCATCCGTTCCAAACCACCTAAGTGATCCTTTCTTAATATTACTCATTATACTAGCATCAGATTTACATTATTTCCTTATAGTTGAGTTTAAATTAACCCTTTTATTCCAAATGTAAATATTTTGATATCTTTGGAATATGAAAATATATTTGAGTTATATATATTTCTTATCATTCTCTCCTGATTCATTCGTTCCATATGACCAAACCACCTAAGTGATCTTTTCTTAATATTACTCATTATACTAGCGTCAGATTTACATTATTTCCGTATTTCTTCATTCTTTAATCTGTCGTAAATAGATTGGCGACATTTCCACTGCATTCAGTCAACTTTCGTTCATCTTTTGCCAGCTCTACTAGCGTCAGATTTACATTATTTCCGTATTTCTTCATTCTTTAATCTGTCGTAAATAGATTGGCGACATTTCCACTGCATTCAGTCAACTTTCGTTCCTCTTTTGCCAGCTCCGCATCAATACACACCGCTAGTCTTGCCTCGGTTGATAATTTACAATTATTTTTAAACGTATTTAATAGTTTTGGAGTCGAAATTATTTAGAAAAAAAAAATGTATATTATGACTTGAGCAGTTTTGTGTCGAGGCTCAGTAATCACGAGTGCGGATTGTGCGGCAGCATCCAGTTCCTCGCCCGGCGGTCACGACGGCATCCACCATCCGCGTCCACTCTCTCCTCTCGCTCTTGACACCGATTGCACTCCCAATTTATCCAGCGCCGATGGAGAAAGTTGCCCCCGGGCGCGCAACCACAACGAGACAAGTCAACTTAAACCAGTTTCGAACTATGTTTTTCGGCTCGGTGATAATTGTCGTTGTCGGCCGGACTGATTACAATTTCGAATTTTTTTTTAAATTTTTTAACGCACACGCGAGCACCGGGCGCATCGGTCATCTCTGTGAGTGTGGTTTTTGCCGGGGGCATTCGGCATCGCGGTATTAAATATTAGAACTTACACAGTTACGAGTAACTACACTAGATTTTCATTTAAGTACAAGAAAGTATACATTGTATTGAGGAAAACACATTCTAATTGTGAAGTTGTAATTATTCAGAACAGACGCTCTGTCATATTTTAAATACTAATTTAATGTATTAATTATAAATATATACATATAAAATCAATTTTGTTTTTGCGTCACCAGGATTCAAACCTGGACCTCTATTTCCAATCCGGGGAAGTACACTACCGATTGTGTTATAGCGCCAGTACTTTTCATGACAAATTTTCGAACCTATATGTTACATTTTTCAAATGAATACACCTGTCGTTCCATTATTTGAAAGCCATCTACATTATTTTTACAGAATCTCAAATACCTCTGAGTAAACCGACTGCAGACCCCAGAATTATTATTATTAATTATTAATGATAACACAATTGATAGTGAATCAAAAACAATATTTTTCGACAAAATTGATTTTATATGTATATATTTATAATTAATACATTAATTTAGTATTTAAAATATGACAGAGCGTCTGTTCTGAATAATTACAACTTCACAATAATAATGTGTTTTCCTTAATAATATATGTTGTATCAATGTGTCCAAAATTTAATAAAAATGAATTGATAATTCTGGCGTCTGCTATCAGATTACTCAAAGGTATTTGAGATTCCGTAAAAATAAGATAGATGTCTCTTTCAAATAATGGACGACAGATGTATTAATTTGAAAAAGTGTAACATACAGGTTCGAAAATTTGTCATGAAAAGTACTGGCGCTATAACGCAATTGGTAGTGTACTTCCCCGGATTGGAAATAGAGATCCAGGTTCGCATCCCGGTGACGCAGAAACAATATTTTTCGACAAAATTGATTTTTGTATTTTTAAAATATATATTTATATATTTTCAGTTCGCGCTGTAACTCAATAGTTAACAAGTTTGCGGCACAAACACTAACACAATTTTTTTTCTTCTTAAAATAATTAAATTTATACCGGTTGACACTCGGGAACACTAACCACTGCACCGCCGAGGTTACAAACGACACGTGAAAATGCACGTTCATAAATATTTCAAGTTCTTTATTTAACCCTTCCCAAACCATGCTGGTCTGCCGCCCCAATTAAGTCTGTAATATTTGGATAAATACTCGCAACATTAAATTCATATTTTAGTATTTTAAAAGTTTAACCTAAAGCATTTTTTCGCTTATTAATGACTAATAAAAAATCAGTTATGCACAAGGAATTAATTAAATTCATTGTAAAATTAATACCTTGGCAAAAATACCATTTGTGGTGAGACAAAAAGAGATCACACATTACTTTAATTTTGTCTCTTTCTCACTAATTTAAATGAAGAGAGATTTATTTATTTATTTTATTAGGAACTATATAATACTATGTAAAAATCTGTTTGGACTGTGCCCGACTCACTAGAGAAATTCTGTGTCGAGACGGGCATAGTTTAATAATTAGAATTACATTTATTACTATATAAAAGGTGTATATGAAGAACAATTTTAAAACGGACTTAATTTTTGTAGCAATAATTAATATAGGTATGTTTGGGTGAGTGCACCGATACTGGCTCTACCCATATTACGAATCCAAGTTTTAATATATAGTTTCACGTTCTCGGGATAATTCAATTGATTTAAGTCTTTTAGCATTCTATTAAATAGTTGAGGTCCAAAATATTTGTAGTTCCTTTGACCGAATGCAGTATGCGCTCTCGGGGTCTGTAGGTTATTTGTATTTGTCCGTGTGGAAATTATGTTTTGGGTTGTTTTAAAATGTGTCTGTTTGTATTTATGTATGTATTTGAGAGTAGTATTAGCGTATATTTGTCTAATATCAAAGACATGGAACTTATAAAAAATTTCGTCAGTGCTCGTTGTGAATGGGAATTTGAGGATAACTTTTAATACAATTTTTTGAGCTGCTATTATTGGATTGATTGCAGACATAGTCGCTCCACCCCAAGCAATTATACCATGCTCTATGATCGATTGACAGATAGCGTGGTACGCTATCTGTCAATCGATCATAGATCATTTTAAGAAGGTTTATATTAAGGAAATTTCAAATATTTCTAAAAAGATATATTGTATAGATAAGAAGGAAGGTCGTATTGTATAAGACTTGATAAATGTTCCGAATTATATTATTCATTTTTTCAATTATATTAATCGTTTAATGTTTAATATTTAGGGTAAATTTATGCCATTAACAATTTTGAAACCATTTAAGCTAATATAAGAGTTTTTTTCCTATCAAAAATGCTAAAGAAAAACTTTTATTTTTTTACGGTAACACAAGTTGACAGCGTGGCTGCTCACGAGTATTTTTTATCACGGTATGGTGAAGGTTAAATACACCTGTTGCAAAGTTCAACAATGTATGTAATAAGGTAGTTTTATTTAGACGTACAGAACTTTAAAATGACTTTATGCCATTAGCGATTAGCGTTTAAAACCCAATCTGGAAGTTCAATTTTCGACCGCTTTTTGGAGCGGCTGGGGCCGTGTGTCGGCAGTAACGTGACGAATGTTGGCTTCCGAGTCGTCTAGCGTCTCTGGTTTATCGGCTACTTACTTAAATATATGTAAAATGACGATTGCGCCAGAACAAGGCTTGCAAATTTAATAGGCCATCCGAATAACCATGCAGAGACGTCGTAGAATCGACCCGCCTTCGTATACCGTGTACACACCGATAATAACACACGTATATTTATCGACTCACTGAAATCACTGAGAGATTATCTCGCTCTGGCAGAAGAGAATTACAATCCCCAAATAGTAGAATGCGAACAGTTCATTTGGGTGCGTTATATGGTATATATGGTCGCACTAGAATAGTCACATTAGAATCTGCAACACTTGTTCCAGCGACAGCCAATTTGACAGCTGATTTGTGCTCAGTTTGGTTTGCCATTTCACCAGAATGCGTTGCAAATTTCTTACTTACTTACTTACTTACTTACCATCACGCCGTTTCCCCGTGGGGGTAAGCAGAGAGGATAGAGCGCCACACTCTTCTGTCCTGACATACAATTCTCGCCTCATACATCTTGTCATACAAGCTCGCCGATTGTTGAGGCTTCTAACAGAACCATCCTCCATTATCTGGTTTATCTGGTCGTGCCAAGTCTTCCGCGGACGTCCTCTTAGTCAAATTTCTTAGTGCGCTACAAATCTACAAAAGCTAGTAATTCGAATAACCGTGGATCATTTTCGCACCACGCGTACTCTCATCGATAATACGCATTCGCAGAAACGTTATAGAAGCCGTTTTTTCTTCACGACCAGATTACTGACTTCTTCGTTCCCCAATTACATGGAAGAACTGCGCTAATCAATTTATTAAACGAAAAATTGATGAACTCATAATTTTGCTTAATGGACCTGTGAATTGGCCTCCAAGATCGTGCGATTTGACACCGTTTGATTATTTTCTGTTTGAATATGTGAAGTCGCTAGTCTACTCCGATAAACCAGTGACGACTTGGAACCTGAATATACCCGAAACTAGAGTAGTGCTAATAAACTCATGTAGAGTTATAACATTCTTTCATTTATATTCATACATTGTTTTATTAATATTTGTTTTAGTAACATTTATCTCTTACTTCTCGGATCGACTTTGTAAGATGAATTTTTGTTATTATCTTAAAATGAAAAAATACATATGTGTAAACAAAAAAATAAATAATAGCAAAACAGATATAAAAATGGAAAAAAGGGGTTATTATATCACTCGTTTCATCAGCCCCTATCACAGACTAGTAAATGAAGAGAAATGAAGGCGTCTCGGACACATTATCTGTGGTAACAAATCCGAAAGGTTGACACATTCATTAATATTACAAATATAATACAATTTCAATAATCAGTGTTAACATTTGTTTCTTCTCTATGAGAGTGAGACTCGTGTATAGAGAAGGAGTATATTCGAGTTAATTAATGTTTCAGTTAGTCTGTGTACATATTTTTTTACTTCAGTTACAAATTTACGATAGTCCGTAGTTTTTCTAATTGTGATGGGGAGATTGTTAACAAATTTGATGCCTTGATAAATATATCGCGGTATATTTTAGTTTTGGGATATCAATTTGATCTCTGTGTAAACAATAGGTATTTTTTTACATTACTGCATATTATATTGTCAGCGTTTTAATTTTCGTTCCAATCGAGTCATATATTTGAAAAAAGTTTCGGAGCTATTTAAATGGATAAATGGTACCGAAACACAAATATTGAAACATAGAGTGCGCGTTAGTTCACGTCTATATATTTTGATATAGATTTATTGAGGTATGTATTAGAATTAAAAAAATTTTCTACTCTTTTAACTGTTGCTTGACAGGGAATATTTTGAACTTACCGAAACTATATTTAGTTAAAAATAACATAAATAAAAATAATGGAAATTATTTACTTAGTAATAATTATAAAACTACTAATGAATCTTATAATCCTAGTATTACTTAGAAAGATATATATATATATATATATATATATATATATATATAAAATCAATTTTATCGAAACATATTGTTGTTGCGCTACCGGGATTCGAACCTATATCTCTTTTTCCAATCCGGGAAAGATGCATTACCAACTATACTACAACGCCAGTATTTTTGACGACAAATTTTCAAACATACATGTCATACTTTTTCAAATTAATACATCTATCGTTCCACTATTTGAAATCCATCTAACTTTACGCAAACCGATAGCAGACGCCAGAATTAACAGTCCATTTTTATTAAATTTCGGACACACTGATACAACTTATGTATATTATTAAGTAGAACACATTCTAATTGTGAAGTTGTAATTATTCAGAAAATTTTTAATATTAATTAGAAAGATATACATATAAAATCAATTTTATCCAAAAACATTGTATTTTGTAATCCGGAAACGTGCATTAATCGACTATACTACAGCACTTAGTACCTTTGACGACAAATTTTCGAACTTGCATGTTACACTTTTCAAATTAATACATCTACTCTATTTTTATTTTACTGTGTGCTGCAGCATGGTCGGTTAACGCACGTTACCAACTTCACAAAAATAATCTATTCTCCTCAATAAGTGCAATTTTCAAATATACCAGATCAGAAGAAGATGATATCTGGCGATTCATGTTCAGCTCGAATGCTGCATTGTTAATCTTACCAGATACCGATCCAAAGAAGTGGACTTTCTCTCTTCCACGCGACCTCAAAATGCCTCGAGTAAAAAAAATAATAGTCGAACAGCTCATACCAAACTGTTTGTTCGTAATTTGGGGCCATTAACATGTGTGTGCGGAGACGTACACCTCCCGGGACGCGCTGATGATGAAGAGAACTATGTGGATCATGTGAAGAGCTGTTTGTTTAATTAGAGTCGGATTATTTGAGAGATGTTCACTGTTCACACCAGCTGCACTCGTTGTTCACGTAATTAGAACATAATTAAAAAATTAACTTTGCAATCATTTTGCAGACAGCCCAATTAACAAGCTAAATGCGATAATTAATTATATTTTTCTAATTCGTTAATATAATTTAAGCTTTAAAGTATGTATTGTACACTAAAATAATACAATTGGATTCAACCAATCTTTATGAAACTCAAAACCGCTTACCTCTCTAAGAAAGAGAGGATATTACAATTCTTTTAAAATTAGCAATATTAACTTGGTGGTTAAGATTCATATTTTTTATTTATTATCTTAGTTTAATAACCACAATTGAGTTTAAAAAACATCTACCGGTTTCGGAAAACACTTTTCCTTCTTCAGGATGTCATAACTAACTAAAAATATAGCACTGTTTCTTCACCAGAATCAATTTTTAAATTTTTTAAAAAACAACAATTATTTAAAAAAATGAATTTAGTACCTAACTCAAATTACTGCTCAATACAAATTTAGTCGAATAATTTTTAGGAAAAAATTTTAGAATAGGACTCGTAGTTAAATTTAGTTGGCTGTTTAGAATTTCCTGATTACTTTTACACGCTTTATTTATCTCCAACGATTCCAAATTATTTAATTTGTGACCTACACCGTTTATATGCTAAATTGACAATCCCAATTTTTTATCAAAACCATGATTATTTTCTATCAAATGATTAGCAAATTCTGAAAACCCACTATTGTTCAAACATCTCAAATGCTCCTTTACTCTTATATTAAAATTTCTACCCGTTTTACCAATATAAAATTTTTTCCTAAAAATTATTCGACTAAATTTGTATTGAGCAGCAATTTGAGTTAGGTACTAAATTTATTTTTTTAAATAATTGTTGTTTTTTAAAAATTTTTAAAATAGATTCTGGTGAAGAAACAATGCTATATTTTTAGTTAGTTATGACATCCTGAAGAAGGGAAAGGTATTTTCCGAAACCGGTAGATGTTTTTTAAACTCAATTGTGGTTAATAAAACTAAGATAATAAATAAAAAATATATTATAATTATTTATCGCCTATTCGTGTGCTTCTGAAGTGTTCTATAATATTATTTAAGTGCTTCTGAAGTGTTCAATATTCAAATAATGGAACGATTAATATCAAAAAGATAACTGATGTTAGTAAAGTGAGTAAGATTAACAATGGATCACTTAGGTAGTTTGGTCATATGGAAAGGATGCATGAGGAGAGAATGGTAAGAACGATATATGACGCAAGTGTTGATGGAACCAGAAATAGAGGACGTCCGCGGAAGACTCGGCACGACCAGGTAAACCAGATAATGGAGGATGGTTCTGTTGGAAGCCTCAACAATCGGCGAGCTTGTGTGACAAGATGTATGAATGTGGATGAGGCGAGAATTGTGTGTCAGGACAGAAGAGTGTGGCGCTCTATCCTCTCTGCCTACCCCCTAAGTAAGTAAGTAAGTAACATATAGGTTCGAAAATTTGTAGCTAAAAATATTATCGCCGTAGCATAGTTGGATAACGCACCTTCCCCAGTTTGGAAAGAGATCCAGGTTAGAATCCCGGTGGCGCGACAACAACATTTTTCGATATAATTGGTTTTATATGTATATCTTTCTACTTAATAAATTTAATTAGTATTTAAAATATCACAGAGCGTCTGTTCTGAATAATTACAACTTCACAATAAGAATGTGTTCTCCTTGATAATAAAATATTTTGTATAATTATTAAAAATCAATTATCTAACTTATTTACTGTTATTTAAATAACGATTTTATCATCGATAGAAGATTTTCAAATAATTGAATTGATTTGAAAATATATGAAACTGTAGATGTTAGATTTTTTTCTACATGTCATACAAATTATTCAATTATTCAATATGTCACGTATACCATCTTCATTGGCAACTCTGTTCATTTATGTTATTTTGAGCATTTTTCTACAGATCCACATCTTAAATGCGTCAATATTTTCTTCTGTAAGTGTCCATGCTTCCAATACATGAATTAATACCGAAAACGTATAGCATACGTAATCTGAGGTTTAAATCACGCTTGGAAAGGTTATATGAGTTCGCTCAGAGCGGTGCTTGCATTCAACAGAAGGATTCTGAATCTATAATTAATATTGCAACATATATACTTAAGTTTACATTAGTAGATAATATAAATATCAAGTATTAAGTAATAACAAATTCTTATTGTGAAGTTGTAATTATTCAGAACAGACGCTCTGTCATATTTTAAATATTAATTAAATATATTAATTAGAAAGATATACATATAAAATCAATTTTATCGGAAAATATTGTTGTTGCGTTATCGGGATTCGAACCTGGATCTCTTCCCCAAGCCGGAGAAGGCGCATTATCCAACTATGCTACAGCTACAATATTTTTAGCGACAAATTTTCGAACCCTTTGATGTAAATACATTTAATCGTTCCATTATTTGAAAGAGCCATCTATCTTATTTTTACGGAATCTCAAATACCTATTGATAACATTGGTAGATAATAAAATTGTTTGTTGAATATAAATATATAAAATATCAAGTATTAAGTATTAAAGAATAATTATTCAGAACTTAGCTCTGTCATATTTCAAATATATTAATTAGAAAGATATACATATAAAATCAATTTTATCGAAAAGTATTGTTGTTGCGCCACCGGGATTCGAACCTGGATCTCTTTCCAATCCGGGGAAGGTGCATTACCAACTATGCTACAGCGCCAGTATTTTGATGACAAATTTTCGAACCTATATGATACACTTTTTCAAATTAATACATCTATCGTTCCATTATTTGAAATCCATCTATCTACCTTTGAGTAAACCGATAGCAGACCCCAGAATTAACAAGTCATTTTTATTAAATTTTGGACACATTGATACAACTTGTATTATTAGGAGAACACATTCTTATTCATATATAAATATTCATTCATTATAAAGATATACATATAAAATCAATTTTATCGAAGAATATTGTTGTTGCGCTACCGGGATTCGAACCTGGATCTCTTTCCAATCTTAAAACGTGCATTAATCGACTATGCTACAGCACACAGTAATGTTGACGACAAATTTTCGAAACTACATGTTACACTTTTCAAATTAATACATCTATCGTTCCATTATTTATTTGATTTTTGTTTCGTAAAAAATGTTCCGAACCCCTCTCCTAAATATTCACTTCATATCGTGTCTATTCATTTACCAGTCTTTAGTTTATCAGCTTAAACAGGTAACTATACACATCTCTTCAGAAAACAGTCTAACGGAGAGATATAACACGTGGTTAACCTTTCCCACACCATGATATAAAATATCCGAACGCAGCCACGCTGTCAACTAGTGTTACGAATTTATTCTAAATATTTTGAAAAAATGATTGATTACATACTTTTGAGCAATAATTAAGTTCTATACAATGTGTTCTTCCTTCTTATCTCTCTTCATTTAATTACTGAGAATGAGACAGTTATATTTGTATGTTTCTTGTTCTTTTCACTGTGAAAATAGTGTGTGATCTCTGTCTTTCATATCACAAATTGTATTTTTACCAACGTATTAATTATACAACGGATTGAATGGAAAAAATAATTGTTTTTGTACGATTCCCTTTTCACAATTGGTTTTTCGCTAGTCATTCCTGAGCGCTAATATTTTCTTTAGGTTTATCTAAAATACGAATTTAATATTGCACGTATTTACCGAAATATTACAGGTTTAATTATGATGTTACCGCATGGTTTGGGAAAGATTAAAATCATTTTCTAGTTGTTCGAACGTAAAATTTACTGTCGTCAAAGCAGTGATGAAGATGTCAATTTTTTCGTATTATGTGCTAATGTATATTAAATAACGAGATCATTATCGGACAAACTGTCATCACTAAAATAGCGGGATATTGAATGATTCATTGTCGTGTACTGCAACTGTCAAAACGTTAATGTCAGATGACTTTCGAAACAGCTGTGAAAAGTCCGCCATATTTAACTATTGAATCTCGTTTTTACCATCGGATATCGGAGAGTAAAATGATTGATTTACTACTGGACGTACTTTCGAGAAGTAAATATATTTTTTTACTTTTATTATTGGCAACATTAATTTTGTTTTATTGTGGTGTAAACACATCTACAATCTTATCAACTTACTTACTATTTATCTAGATTGCATTTTATTTCGACAACTTCCAGTCGCCGTCTTTGATTATTAATTTTCCCATTGTTTGTATTTGGTTTTTTTCAAAATGTCGCACAGGATGTACTTAATCTGATCAAAAAAGAATTTCAAAACAAAGTCTGGAGTACAGCTAGACATTACAGCTGGACGGAGCTCCATCTCACACTGCCAGAAATACAATCAACTGTTAATTTCATCTCACCAGGCGTGTGGCCACCGAACAGCTCAGATTTAAACCCAGCAGATGATGCAGTATGGGGTGTTCTGATGATCATTCTGATTAGCTAAATATTGTGCAAAAAAAATTACATTAAAAGTTATAATTACGAGATGTTCTCACCTTTTTTTGGGATACCCTGTACGTCACCGTGTAGAAACACTTCGTGCATCAGCTACAACTTCATTGTCGCCATCTATGGTGTGAAATTCGATATTCGTTTCCGTGAAACAGCATATATATCGTTTATCGACATTCTTGAATATTGCTGTTTGAAAATTGCGCGGATAACGCGTCTGCTAAGCGATCGGCAAAGCCATTATTGCATGCTTTGTACGGTGGCTGACCCAGGGTCCACCGCATTCCTGGCCTGCCCACTCGCCACTCCAAGAGTTCATCTCTCTGATGGAATACAAATGAGCTGAGAACTTACCGCGGTTCGACAAATATTTGCCAACCGATCTATCGAGCATGGTCCACTTTCAGACTGTCTTAAATACACTGGTACGAAATTGAATGTACATCTCGGCTGGCGGACAAGTTTAACAATCATCTAGTGTATATTTTTTCATCAGTGGTTTAGCAGTGCGAAGCTCTCAATTACTGCCAAATTGAATACAAGTAAAAGTCTAACTTTCTAGTCAAACGCGTATCGAAAAAATTCTCAATTTTTATAATCAACGAAATACATCAATCACGATTTTTTTCGGTTCTATATTTAAAACAGTGATAGCGAACCTTCTGGGCTCGGCGTATCATCCCCTCACACGTGTTTTTTGATTATTGACATTAGTGAACGCTGGCGTGTCGCCCAAAACGCTGCGTGTAAAGTTAGGTACAATATCAGCTGAAACGATCGTACAAACATTTTGAAAACTTCAATATAGTACCAAAAAAATCGTGTTTGATTTATTGTGTTGATCAACAGTGGAGTTCTATATAACGTATACCGTCTGTATTAAATGAATAAAATAATCAGATTTAAATAATAAACATAACTTACCGTTCTCGTGACACACGTGCCATCTGGTAACATTGTATAATTCCGGGTCTCGTCAATTATAATGACGTTAGATTGAACCTATACTCCTCCACTTTTCTCAGTTTTCATGCCGTTCAGAACCTTCTGTGCATAGTTTTCAGGGGTAATCTGCCGTGTATATCTGATCTTTTAGCCCAGAAAACTGTACACAGAAGATTCAAATAGTTGCCGGTATAGAAGTTTGAAAATATAATTAGTCTCTCTTAAATTGTACTGAAAGAATTTTAAATGTGATTCAAATACGACTTTTTTTAAGATCTTGTTTTTTTATTATTTATATTTAAATAATTTTATAATTCGTAGGTGTAATATTCAGCGTTAATTATTAATTACCAATTCATAGATGTCACCGGTGAATGTATTCAAATAAAAATTAGAATTATATTCAAATTAAAAAATTTGGTCCAGTGGCTGTATAGCATTAGAGCGCTCGCTCAGCACGCGAGAGGTGCCAAAATATTATTGTAATTCGTTGGGGAAAATCAAAAATGCTTGGGATCAAATTGCTCCACTTTGATTAATAAAATATTTATATTACAATCTCAAGTTTATCTCTGAGACAATATTGTGTACACTCCAGTGGGATTCTTTGGAGACAACGAGAGACCACCAAATATACAGACGTGAACTAACGCAAAGTTCTTGTCTAAATATATTTCATATTTCACGCGATCACTTACGCTATTAAATAGCACCGCGATTTTTTTTTAAAATATGACTCGATTGGAACGAAAATTTACACATTGACAATATAATGTGCATTAATGTAAAAAAATAAGCAAACAGGCAACTGTCGAATTTATATTTCCACCAAGAATGTGTGTAGAATGCCCCTCGTCCCGTAAGTAATGTTCTCAATCCGCGTCTTATATGTACACTTTATTTCATGTCTATTCATTTAGTTGTATGTGGAAACAACGCAATACATGTCGAATCAATGTTATTCCATTTTACTTACTTACTTACCATCACGCCGTTTCCCCGCGGGGGTAGGCAGAGAGGATAGAACGCCACACCCTTCTGTCCTGACACACAATTCTCGCCTCATTCACATTCGTACATCTTCTCATAGAAGCTCGCCGATTGCTAACAGAACCATCCTCCATTATCTGATTTATCTCTGGTGCCATCAACATTGGTGTCATATATCTCTCTTACCATTCTCTCCCCATTTTAATTCAGGCTGATCGCTTGTGCTATGAGACTAACTCGATAGTCTCCCGGAACGACGCTCGAACCGCCGACCTGCAACCGATAATAACACACATACGTGTTATTATCGGTGGTATACATAGATATACATCGAATCACTGAAATCACTGAGAGATTATCTCAGATTATACACAAATAGTAGAATGCGAACAGTTCATTTGGGTGCGTTAAATGGGCATTGAACTAGGTATATATAGTCGCACTAGAATAGTCATATTAGAATCGGCAACACTTGTTCTAGCGACAGCCAATTTGATAGCTGATTTGTGCTCAGTTTGGTTTGCCATTTCACCAGAATGCGTGCAAATTTATTTCTTCAAATCTACATAAGCTAGTAATTCAAATAACCACTGATCGTTTTCGCACCACGAGTACTCTCATCGATAATACGCATCTGCAGAGACGTCATAGAAGCTGTTGATTCTTCAGAAATGATGCCGGCCAGAACGTTCCAGTGAATGGAGAGCGCTGTAGATCCATGATTACTCACTTCTTCGTTCTTCAATTGAATGGTATTAGTGTGGAAGAGCTGTGGCTTCAAGAAGACGACGCAACACGCCACACAGCGCGCGCCACAATCTACTTATTGAAGGAAATATTCGATATATTCGCGTGTGAATTGGCCTCCAAGATCGTGTGATTCAACACCTTTGGATTATTTTCTGTGAAGATATTTGAAGTGGATAGTCTACTTTGATAAACCAGATGAAAATTGGACTTCCAGATTGAGCTTTGCAGCGCTCATAGACGCGAAATCATATTTAAAAACTAATATATAATTAATTATCTTTCCAATAAAGCCAATACCAAGAATTTTATTTGATTTTAACCTCTAAAAAAACACCTTTATAATTATGTCTGTTCACACTCTTGCCTTTGTAATCTTCGTGTATGCATCGAAGACTTGACTTGAGCTACAAGCTGAATATAGGCTCTTTTAAAGACGACAGTATGACGCAAAAATATCTTGAGCAACAGTCTAGAACAGGGGAATATTCTGGACATCATTTTGGATCGAAGAAGACCTGGAAGAATGCCATAGCGATGGATGGATGCGTTGCGTCTAGCTGAAGACCCTCGAGTCCTAGACGATCATCTGATTGAGATATATTACGAAAGCGATCAAGTCAAGAAATTAATTAATATTAGAATACTCCCTCTTCGTGGTCCTAGCTTTACGCACGGCCCGGCTTTCGGACGGTAGAAAAAGAACACAGATCTTGACAGTTCGGTGTCGGAAGGCAATCTTGAAGGCAAAATATTGGACTGACGCTAATATATCGGCAAAAGAGGATGTTATTACCATAAAAAAGGGTACGGATGATAACTTACTATCAATTAATACCGATAAAACATATTTTCTACGATTTGCTATTCAACAGAAACAAAACACCCAAATTCATATTAAAATTCACACCGAGGCCTGTACTCGAGGAAACTCTTCTGACCAATGTTCATCGATTGAAGAGAAAGACTGTATCGAGTACCTTGGAACCATAATAGATAACAATCTCAAACGGAAAGAACATATTACTAATCTCACAAACCAAATAAGGAAAACTGCCTACATATTTTTTAAACTCGGAAACATCTTATCACTTACATATCTGAAAATAATATATTACGCGTTTGTACAGTCATATGTTGCAATACGGTATTATTGGATGGGGAGGTGCATATAAAACTTCAATGACACAATTAGAAATCACTCAAAAAATGATAATAATAATTATTCTAAAAAAAAAGACTATCCAAGTACACAACTGTTCACAGATTTTAAAGTACCAAAAATTGTAGACACATACAAAAAAAAATCAAATTAAATTTTAGAAGCGAATTTCGATCTACAAGATATAGAGATCTAATTGATATCCCGAAACTAAAATATACCGCGGTATATTTATCAAGGCATCAAATTTGTTAACAATCTCCCCATCACAATTAGAAAAACTACGGACTATCGTAAATTTGTAACTGAAGTAAAAAAATATGTACACAGACTAACTGAAACATTAATTAACTCGAATATACTCCTTCTCGATACACGAGTCTCACTCTCATAGAGAAGAAACAAATGTTAACACTGATTATAGATATTGTATTATATTTTTAATATTAATAAAATAAAAAATAAATATTCGAAGGACAAAATGTACAGGGTGTAGGTACTCGACTTAAGTCAATTATGAAAAATTTGAAGCTTTGTATTCAGTGTATTGTTTGATAATAGAGTAAATCATTTCAACATTAACATTTGTTCAATGGATATAAATGAAACAACGTTATAACTCAACTTAAATTTATTAGCACTACACTATGAATAATTAAAAAAATATATATTTCCTTATTAGCTACGTAAAAAATGTGTATGTCGAAATAAATTATACATCTAGTAGACTAAATTAATTATTATTAAGGAGAACGCATTCTTATTGTGAAGTTGTAATTATTCAGTACAGACGCTCTGTGATATTTTAAATGTTTTAATTAGAAAGATATATATATAAAATAAATTTTATCGAAAAATATTGTTGTTACGCCACTGGGATTCGAACCTAGATCTCTTTCCAATCTGGGTAAGGTGAATTTTTCAACTACGCTAAATTTTCGCACTTTTACGTCAAAAGTATTGTCTCTGTAGCATGCACCATCCCCGGTTTGAAAAGGGATCCAGGTTCGAATCCCGGTGGCGCGACAAACAATATTTTTTGATAAAATTGATTTTATATGTATATCTTTCTAATTAATTCATTTAATTAGTATTTAAAATACCATTATTATTTATATAAAATGTTTTAATGACATCAGTACATTGTTGAGCGATTAGATGCTCTACTTACTTACTAACCTAACCTAACCTAACCTAACCTAACCCAACCCAGGACTTTAAAGCAAGGTAGACCAAATCCATTTGCTATTATTTTTCTTCATAATTCCAATTCGGGTCCACGGGATCTTACTTACTTACAGGGTAGGCAGAAAGGATAGAGCGCCACACTCTTCTGTCCTGACACACAATTCTCGCCTCATCCACATTCATACATCTTGTCATACAAGCTCGCCGATTGTTGAGGCTTCTAACAGAACCATCCTCCATTATTTGGTTTACCTGGTTGTGCCAAGTCTTTCGCGGACGTCCTGTATTTCTGGTGCCATCAACACTTGCGTCATATATCTTTCTTACCATTCTCTCCTCATTCATTCGTTCCATATGACCAAACCACCTGAGTGATTCTTTCTTAATCTTACTATACTAACATCAGCTTTACATTCTTTCCTCATTTCTTCATTCTTTACTCTGTCATAAATAGATTTGCCACAAATACGCCTGAGTGATCTCATTTTCACTGCATTCAGTCTACTTTCGTTCCTTTTCTGCCAGCTCCACGCCTCACTTTCATACATCAGTGTCGGTGCCAGGATTCCATTGAGCACGGCTAGTCTTGCCTCGGTTGAATAATTCCATTCAAAGCGCCGTTAACTTTATTACCTGCAATCACCCTCCTTTCGATATCATTCTCAGCCTTTCCGTTTCTATCGAATATACTTCCCAAATATACAAAATCATCTATTTGTTCCAAACATTCATCACCTACAAGTATTCAGCTTTCCTCCTTCTCGAATACCATCACTTATCATGAGGTCGCTTTCCTTGCATCCATCGTACACTGCACTCCCCTGACGCTGTAGTTCTTGTTCATTATTCGCCATTAGTACTGCATCATCGGCGTGCAATAAACAGCATACAATCAAATCGCCCATTTTTGCTCCTACATTCATACATTCCAGTTTTTTCACACATAAATGCTCTATATTTAATTGTAATCAAATATTCTCTGCGAATATTAAATACGAACTGACAAATGTTTGTCAAACCAAAATGGAGGGTAAACTAAATCGGCCTGGAATATAATATTCACTCAGTACAGAATTTCACATTTATCAATACCGATACAAATAAGTGAATTACATTGTGAATTTGATAATAATTTGTGTTGCCATTCTATTAAAATCATTCCAAATACAACAGCGGGTTATTTCAATTCGTCGTTCAGTTGTGTGCACCTGGTCGGTTATCGTTTTGTAGTTTATACATCTGAACATCTGCTGTCAAATTAACCATGAAAGTTTTCTTTACACGAGGCGTACTCTTGCTGTGTTTGTGTTTTAAACGAAATCAAGACCGCATTCCACGTTAGAAAGTTGCACGGAAAGGTCGAGTGGAGCCTCCAGGGCAAAAGCCTTGAAATAAGGCTCTACAACGAGACGAAATAAAAATAGCTGAACTCAAAAGAGAAAACTCACATTTTTTTCGTAAGCATCTGTCGGCACTCTCATATAAAACTCGCGCAGAAAATGTCAACTTCTGCAATGGACAAAGTCGTTTCTTAACCCATTGATCGCGTTCATAAATACGCGTGACATCTCTCAAACGCGACACCCTTTGGCTGCATTACAATAAATTATGACTTAACACTGCGATAATGCGACAAATTTATGATTTGTTTTTAAGAAATCGATAGCAAAGGTTGTCAAGTATCCTCACGAAAATAAACAAATACAAAAATCAGAACCATAAATATAATATATATTTTTATTTGTTAACTTTGTTTTAATTACCACTTATTGAGTTTAAATACCATTTTTTTCTTTAGAATGTCTTACTTACTTACTTACTTACCATCACGCCGTTTCCCCGTGGGGGTAGGCAGAGAGGATAGAGCGCCACACTCTTCTGTCCTGACACACAATTCTCGCCTCATCCACATTCATACATCTTGTCATACAAGCTCGCCGATTGTTGAGGCTTCTAACAGAACCATCCTTCATTATCTGGTTTACCTGGTCGTGCCATGTCTTCTGTATGTATTTCTGGTTCCATCAACACTTGCGTCATATATCTTTCTTACCATTCTCTCCTCATTCATCCTTTCCATATGACCAAACCACCTAAGTGATCCTTTCTTAATCTTACTCACTATGCTAACATCAGCTTTACATTCTTTCCTTATTTCTTCATTCTTTACTCTGTCATAAATAGATTTGCCACAAATAAGTGATCTCATTTCCACTGCATTCAGTCTTTTTCTGCCAGCTCCAGGCCTCACTTCCATACATCAGTGTCGGTACCAGGATTCCATTGTGCACCGCTAATCTTGCCTCAGTTGACAAATTACCGTTAGATATAATTCCATTCAAAGCGCCGTTTACTTTATTTCCTGCAGTCACCCTCCTTTCGATATCATAAATTATTGCTCCTTTACCAGAATCTATTTTTAACAAATTGGACTAATTAACCAGTAACTCAAATTGTTACTTAATTTTACACGCTTTATTTATCTCAAACGATTCTAAATTATTTAATTTGTGACTTACACCGTTTATATTCTAATTTTTTATCAAATTCATGATTATTTTCTATCAAATGATTAGAAAATAAAACCAAAATTAGGCCAAAAAACTGACTATACCCCCTCCTAAATATTTAGATTAGTTTTCCACGCTTTATTTATCTCAAAATTATTTCATTTGTGACCAACACCGTTTATATGCAAAATTGACAATCCCAATTTTTATCATTTTCTTTCAAATGATTAGCGAATTCTGAAAACTCACTATTGTTCAAACATCTCAAATACTCCTTTACTCTTATATTAAAATTTCTACCCGTTTTACCGATATAAAATGCAGCTCAATTCTCGCAAATAATTTTTCTAATTTCAAAAGTAGAACTATAAGGTAAACAAAATTACCCATGAGAGAACACAACAGTGCCCTGCGTATCATATACGATATTCACACGCACTAGAGTGGAGTAGTGATCTGATTTCTGACACTACTGCACACTATTTACAAGTCTTTAAATACTGACATTAAATTGAACTCTATAATTTGAAACGCATTACATTCTACCCGCACAAACTGAGCGACACTGGATGACACGAAGATTTTTATAATTTCGTGTTTGTTTATAAGATGGCTGATAATCGTTGACAAATATCGGTAGGATAAAGATTACAAATAATTTTGTTACGATTTTAACTGCTCCTCAGCGCGTGAAACACGGCGACACACATTTGAGTCGCGTGACTCATATATAAGTCATCCGCGGGGAATGGGTTAATAGTTCAAAACTTATATCACTTTTATATCACCATAATTTAAACTATTTTCTATCCACTACTAGATGAAGACTCTTCTATGACTTCTTCGTGTATTTAAAGAGTTTCTAAAGGTTGTTCTTAATTACATTTTAAAGGCTAAATTCGTCCATATTTCTGTCTATCGATTCTTCAACATCATAAATATATTTAATTATACACGGAATACTAGGTTGAAGAGGAACTTGTCCCATATGTCACAAACTAATAGTTAGGACTCAAAAGATAGTAATAAAAATGATTATTATATGTATTAATTTGAAAAGTGTTCGAAAATTTGTCTTCAAAGGTGCTGTAGTATAGTCGTTAATGCACGTTTCTCGGATCGGAAAGAGATCCAGGTTCGAATCTCGATAGCAACAATAATATTTTTGATAAAATTGATTTTATATATACATCTTTTTAATTAATTAGTCTTTGTATTAATATTGTAATAAAATATTCTGTATGGTTATTAAATACGAACTGACAAATGTTTGCCAAACCAAAATGGCGGATAAACTAAATCGGCCTGCAATATAATATTCAAATCTGTTTTGTGGTTAATTTGTATATTTAAAGTAACGCTGTACGTTTGTTGGTTTATAACCGATGATAACCTTCATTCGTCGAGCCTATCAGGTGGAGAGTGATGAGACTGTGATGACCTGTATACTCAGTACGAGCACGGCAAGTAGAAAAACAAGTAGATGGTCTCTTCCGATCGTTGCCCCCCGTTTCGTGCCGTCGGTGAACTTGTTCAAGACGGTATTAACCTCATTTTTTGCCTCCATAAGACAATACGGCGGAGATGACGCTCTCAGACAGCGGGTCACATTTGAAGAAGAAAAATAAATATCTTAAAATCTTGTGTAAGTAAAATTATTTTATATACACTGGCAAGTAAGCAATCGGAAATAGTGCACTATTTGTTGCCCTCCCTGTAATTAACTGTACAAACGGTGTTCTTACGTGTCAACTTATTTAACACTCGGTCAACCATAGATGTGAATAAAAATTCGCACGGCTTCCATGACAGCATATATAAGAAAATATGACTGATGAAACAAGACACACAAACAAGATTAATAATATGTACATATATATCTACATCAGTTTATCTTGAGGGGGTAGCGAGCTCCAGTTTAAATAAAGTAAAAAGTTAAAGCGACATTATTAGCATAGTCGGATAATGCACCTTCCCCGGTTTGGAACGAGATCCAGGTACGAATCCCAGTGGCGCAACAACAATACTTATCGATAAATTAATACATTAAATAAGTATTCAAAATATCACAGAGCTATGTTCTGAATAATTACAACATATCTAATTTCATTGATATTTTAATTTATCTTGTACTTAACATATTTAAAATTGGCTTACTTACTTACTTACTTACTTACTCACGTCGTTTCCCGCGGGGGTGGGCAGAGAGGTTAGAGCGCCACACTCTTATGTCCTGACACACGATTCTCGCCTCATTCAAATTGACCGTCCTCCAGTACCTAGTTTATCTGGTCGTGCCAAGTCTTGATATTTTTAAAGACAAATTTTCGAACCCATATGTTACTTTTTTGATATTAATACATTTAATCGTTCCATTATTTGAAAGAGCCATCTACCTTATTTTTACGGAATCTCAAATACCTTTGAGTAATCTGATAGCAGACGCCAGAATTATCAATTCATTTTTATTAAATTTTGGACACATTGATACAACTTTATTATTAAGGAGAACGCATTCTTATTGTGAAGTTGTAATTATTCAGAACAGACGCTCTGTGATATTTTAAATATTAATTAAATATATTAATTAGAAAGATATACATATGAGGTACTGAAACATCGCCAAAACGGATCCCATGATCAGAATTGATAGCAATTTTTAGAAGTTATAAACAAATTAAATAAATTGATTTTATATTCATTAGACCCCTTGGAACAGATTAATGACGTATGTAGAGGTCCCACTGTATATATATATAATAAGAGCAATAAGTTCTTAAGCACGTGGTTTGAATAGAACAACAAAAGGTTCAATGACCCAGTGGCGGCTTCAAGGTTATTAGATACCTCCATCAGAACATAATGTTGTGTCACAGCACATAATGTATGTATTCTTGGAGTTGTGGGATTTCTGAACGAGCTGTTGACCTTGGTCCATAAAATATGTCACATTTTATTACTTTAGATTTCCCTAATCACCGCTGATGATTCTAACTCACCAGCATCGTTCTTCTCGCACCTCAAGGCTGTCACCAGATAACAGCGTGTTGCCTTTTCCTCTCGGTCAGTCTATCTTCATTTTTACACTCCTCTTCGTCCATCTCCAAACAATCTTTTCTTCTCGCAAGATGCCCAAGATATTTAAGAATTCGTGTCAGGCTGCAGATTGAGAGTTTATCCTTGATGTTCAGTTCTTGCAGTCCATGATATATAATGACGTCATTCAGTGCGTCTCCACAGTTGTATCATCAGTGTTGTCTCGTAAAAAATACTGCCTTAAAAGTAAGTTTTCATTATTCAATTATATCATAAATTATACACCAGATTATAATTTTTTTCAAGTATTACTTAGATATGATCTTTATACTAATTTAAAACTAATAAACTGCATGTTATTTGCTATAATTAAGATAATACAAGCATTACAAGGAAGACCGCAACCATTAGATGCATTTTACGCGTGCTACATTATTGTGTTAATATGGTGAATTATTGTATAAACAAAATATATTTTTTTATAATCTTGAAGTCAAGATTACGGAGACAAATCTGCATTGAACCAAATTAACAAAATATTAAAAATGAATAGTGTTGTAAATCATTAAATTTGCAGAACATATTATATAATATAATAATACTTGAGGTCAGATGCGTGTCATGGAGCAGAGTGCACTTTCGGTATAAAAGGTCAGATATGTAATAACAGGTTCGTCTTCTTTTCTCCTTCATTGACATATAGTAGCTTGTTAATCTAATGGTTAAGACGCTAGCGTGGTGGTTGGGGAGTAGTAATGAGCTCATAATCACGAACCGTGAGTCGATTACTGATATCTTTGAGTCACACTCACTGTCAGTGATAGAATATCGTGATTCGTGATTTATTTTTAAAATTTTATGACGTGAAACGCGTGGAACGAAAATATTAATGAAGGAATGACGTTATAATTCATGATAATCGTCGTACAGTAGATTCTATCAAAATGTTTTACACATTTGACGCCGAAACGCTGAGAATTAGAGCCGAAAAATAATCTCAATTTTTTTATGTCGTCATTCTCTTTGTGGTGATGTATTAATTATATGTGCTAGAATAGAATGAAGTTTGAATAATATAAGGAAGTACGCTCAAAATTATATTTATTTATTTATTTAATTCGTGTATTGTGATAACGTAATAATGAAACTGTGATCGCAGTCACAGTTTTAAATCACTGCTATTATCGAATATCAATCACAATCGCCACCGGTGAGTCAAGAGTAGCGTTTTTTCTCTCCACTATCGGGGAGTTCACGCCTTGTTCCTGGAAATCGACAAATTAGTCATATTTTCATAGTACAAGCGTTTAGATATATTTAGTTTGAAAATACATGGGTAGGTTAAAAATTATCTACATTTTTCGTTCTACAATTTATTTATACAGACTTTACTTCAGCCAAGCTCGTCGTGGATGATTTGATGGACAGAACCATGACTGATGTTTGAATAAGACGCTACTTCATCCATGGTAACTCGTATATTTGCTAGAACCATCTCTTGAGCTTGCTGAATCACGTCCCTCTTCGTGCGTCACACTCGTCCGGCTAAATAATCCACAAAAAACACTTTTATATCATAATACACTGTCCCTGTATTGTGTGATTGCAGTCTAATGGTTACGATTCTTGCCTATTAGGTTCAAGCTGGGGGGTTCATCAAGAGACCACCAAGTTAGTCCTATTATCATAGTACAAGCGTTTAGCTTAGTTTTACAATAGTAAGAATATTAATCTGACATGCATTCCGTATACGCATCTCTATTTTAAAAAAAAATCAGATGAGATCACTTCTCTGGTGACTGGATGCCGAGAAAAGTGGAGACAGACGCGGATGATGTACTACAATAAACAAGTAACAGCCATACTAAAACGTAATAAACACTTACACATATATACATCTAGTTCTAAATGTAATATTCGTAGGTTTCTTAAATTTTACATATAAATAAAAAAATATATGAAGTTATAACATAAAAATGATATCTTTTAACTCGCGAGTCACGGTGCCGCGAGCGCGACCGGCGCGAGCAGCGGCAGGTTGAATTACCAAAGCAAACAGAGTCCGAACGCTTCCAGGTGTCACGGCCGCTCGTCTCGAGAGAGAGAGAGAACTTCCGAGAGAAGTGAAAGTGTTCAGCGACTCCCCTGTTCCACTTACACTGTACTGTGCGGTCGATAATTTTTATATATTACTTCTTCATTATTTGCAAAATTACATTTTGCCAGTATATTATATAAACAATAAGAAAAAACACTTTGTTTAAACCACTGTAAGATATTCCAAAACCAAGTTGTGTACTAAAATTAAAAATACAAGCATAGACCAAAGACTATTTGCGAAAAGAATTTGAATATTTGTTACTTATTTTTATTTATCTGAACCATAACATCTTCATACGATAAATCAATAAAAAAAATATATAAAAGTCTATTTATCGAGAAAAAATATTTAAATTCACTATTAACTATTTACGACAAATTTTATAATGATATATTTAATAATTCTATTTAAATTTTGCTTATTGTAACCAGTAAGAAGTTTTAATTACAGAACATAGTTTTAAAGCAGCTGATAGATGTTTTGTGCTCAGTTTGGTTAGCCATTTCATCGTGAATAGATTTAGGTCAGAACAACGCCTGATAATTGTGTAATTTTTTTTTCGAAAATCGTGGATCTAATGTGAACTAATCGTCCAAACGAGCAAGTAATAAGCATGGATCGTTCTTGCATCAAGCATGCTTTAATTGATAATACGTATTCGTGGTGATGTCGTACAGTGCGCAGTACTGAAGAGGACCTGAATGAGTCGATTCGCCATGATTACTGACTTTTTCGTTTTCTAATTTAGTAGTCTTGTTGTGGAAGAGCTGCAGCTTCAGCAAGACGGCGCTACATGTCACACAGCGCGCACCACAATCTATTTATCGAAGGAAGTATTCGATGAGCGCATAAATTCGCGCGATGGACCTGTGAATTGGCCTCCAAGATCGTGTAAAGTCGCTAGTCTGGGCCGATGAACCAGAGACTATAGACGAATTGGAAGCCAACATTCGTCGCGTTGTTGCCGATATTCAGCAGAAAATTGCGCTTCCAGATCTTGCCCTATTTATGATCAATTCAAAATGTTTATCATATATTGTATTACAGTAGAAAAGTTAGTAACCTATTTCAGGTGTCGGCTCTTTGAGGCTCACAATCTTTGGTTGTACATGTTTATAGTAATAAGCACAAATAAAAAATAAGTTAAGAAGCGAATTAACTGACATAATTTCGGACATTTCCGGGGATTCATTAAGGTGTGGGTGTCCCGCTGGGGGTTACTGGGATGGACGACGCCGGAAAGAGCAGTGGCTAGAGAGAGCAATCCTAACGGCTCTTCCTCGCACCACTTGCGACCTGGACAGGGCGAACTTCTGACCGAGTTCTGCTACTGCAATACATAAATGTGAAATATTAATTAGAAAGATATACATATAAAATCAATGTTATCGAAAAATATTGTTGTTGCGCCACCGGGATTCGAACCTGGATCTCTTTTCAAACCGGAGAAGGCGCATTATCCAACTATGCTACAGCGACAAATTTTCGAACCTATTGATGTTAATACATTTAATCGTTCCATTATTTGAAAGAGCCATCTACCTTATTTTGACGGAATCTCAAATACCTTTGAGTGATCTGATAGCAGACGCCAGAATATTAACTCATTTTTATTAAATTTTGGACACATTGAAACAACTTGTATTATTAGGAGAACACATTCTTATTGTGAAGTTGTAATTATTCAGAACAGACGGTCTGTGATATTTTAAATACTAATTAAATGTATTAATTAGAAAGTCAATTTTATGTGACGTCTACCCTCCCTTTTTTGGGGGTGCATGATTTCTACAGTTTCCCCCCGGCTGCCCTCTGAATTGAATATGATAACGAGTCTCGCGTCAAATTGTACAGATATGGCTCTGGTACGATGGTACCGGACCAAATTCCGTGATAGGGTGTAAATAAATAAATAAAAAAATAAAAATTGAATAATTGTCAGACATAACAAGCAAGGTACTGTTGCAGCTACATGACAATTTTGAGATTCTGTTTACTTAATATTTCTCACTAGAAAGTCTGCCGCCCGCTGACCTACATTATGCTCCAGCGTATGATGTTGTATATTTATTTAACATATCACCATTTTAATTTTATTTAGCCAAGACACAAACCACTTTACTCGATTTCTACACAATCTGGGCGTCATAGATGGGTATCGCTCTGTAAACTTCTTTATTTTGTCTATCCATCTTGAAAGAGGCTCATGAATATTATGTTCCAGGCCGATTTAGTTAATACACCATTTTGGTTTAGTTCACATTTATCTATTAATATTTGATAATCGTAAAGAATAGTCAATTACAATTTTTTATAAAACATCTTACATCTCAATAAGGTGTTTAAGTCATTAAAACATTTTATCTAAATAATAATGGCAATACTGTAACCATTTACGTTGATCCCTATCGTCACATGTTGAAAAACGTCTTGGTGGCGGAATTGAGTCGTTTGGGTCTGCAACACGTGTAGTCTCAACGGGACGGTACCACCTCACATACAACTCGAGCTACGCCTAAAATTTTGCTAGAAAGTTTTCCCGGCCTCATAATGTCAAAAAGTGGTGATATCGACTGGCCTCCTCGATCACCTGATTTGACAGCTCCTGACTATCTTCAGTGGAGCTACTTGAAAAAAAAGGTCTACGCCAATAACCCAACAAAAATTTAGATGCAATATTCTAAATGAAATTATGTCAATGAAAGGACGGTATGCGGAAGAGTGGTCGCTAATGGCTTGGGCAGTATCCGTCTTTGTTGGACTTTATTGGACTGTATGGTTGATAGGTTTATCTATGGGCGCGTGCAGAAAAATATGGTTAAAAGAGCACGCATTTGTGCCGCTGCCGGAGGCGATCATTTGCCCAATATCATATTTCACGCGTAATTGTAATAAATCAAGTAATCGATAAATAGAAATTAAATTTAAAAATTATGTTTCATTTCATAGTTATTTAAAAACAACATCGGCCTGGAACATAATATTCACCCTGTGCGTTCATAACATCAGATCGCGTTACAGTTCTGTGTGTGGTATGGTCGCATTTTTCTCTCAGTTCCGTTCACAGGGGACAGCATTCCGGTTGTGATGAACAGCTGTCATTTCGGATAAGTAAACTAGAATAACAAGGCTTCTGAACCAATACTAATACTGTACTATGTATGTACTGTAATCTAAACGGTTTTAAGACACTTTCATTTCAATTTAGGTAATATATATTTACTTACTTCTGACATTTTGATCAAAATTTGTAGCAAAAAACTGGCAATACATTTTTTTAAATTTAAAACTGTGCTACAAGCATGTCGAAATTCCTAGTAGTTTAGAAGATAACAAGAAAACAAAATGATGTAGAATTATTCAATAAATCTAATTTTTGTCAGCTGAGTATATCTGTGCAATCTATTTGTCAAATTGTGAAAAGGTTTACAATATATATTCTTTACATGATATGAGGACCCTGGCAAGACGAAAAAATAATCTTTATTTTTAAATTTTTTTTTATCCGTCGCACAACCCAATTCTCAATAATACTCGTTTGAATGAAGAAAGGAGGTTACATTTTTTAAGTACACGTTTTATATGCGGAATTTATTCGGGTACGGGTGACTCGTTGGAGCTCCTTAGGTGGGTAGTCAGGCCGGACTGCGTAGGTGGGATTCTCTCACCTGCGCAGCTCACCTCTCACTCTCCATACCTCGCGTTTCGCAACTCAGTTGTGTCTCGTCCACTGTCCCTCTTTCGCGAGTGTTTTTTGATGGATGGATCTCTGAGTGTCTGCCTTGAACTACTGCATCATAATTTTCCATCTGTGTGTATTCTTTTTCTCCCTTTTCGTTTTTCTCATATTTAAACACGTAATTGACTTATTTTTATCAGCTTTGACGAGTGGGACCGACAAGGAAGCCTTAACTTAGAGGATAAAATAGGGGATGATCCAAAGTTATCAATTCCTTAGCAATAGGCCTACTATATAGTACAACATGGCGTATTTTTCTCAAAGGTCAGGGTCTACACCCCTACAAGGTCCAGCTAGTACAAGACCGACAAAAGTTGAAGTTGAAGAGTGACTGAAAATTGGATATAAGAATTGAAATTGATTTTTTTCTAAATGGTACACATTTTTCAATCAAAAACTTGCACTCTGAGATAATTAATATTATTTAAATAACCTGATAGATTCACACAAGACAGGTGCACACACAGGCGGTCATTTCCATAATTTAATATTAGAATATGTCCAAGAGCACGCAATTACTGGATTTTTACCAACAAAAGCACTGTTATTAAACATATAATAGATATCTCATCATTATAATATCACTGAAACCCTGTACTCTCATTCATTTCCATTAAATATAATAAAAAACAGCTTTGTCTCTATGAGATATCTACTAAAATATGATACATATCGAAAAATATTGTTGTAGCGCCACCGGGATTCGAATCTGGATCTCTTTCCAAATCGAGGAAGGTGCATTATCCAACTATGCATTATCATCAAAAATTTGTCGCTAAAAATATCGTCGATGTAGCATAGTTGGATTCCCCAGGTTCGAATCCCCGTGGCACAACAAGAATATTTTTCGATAAAATTGATTTTATATGTATATCTTTCTAATTAATATATTTAAAATATCACAGATCTATGTTCTGAATAATTACAACTTCACAATAAGAATGTGTTCTCCTAAAGATATATATTATTTGTTTAATAACAGAAAATCTAGTAATTGTGTGTTCTTGGACATATTATAATATTGCTAATAATAAGAAAATATATAAAAATTTAAATATATTAATTTTTCTTGCGTATTCTAGAATAATGTGTTAAAAACATTTTGCTTTAAATAATTTCTAAAAATAACTAGATTCTCATTGTGACATATGTGCTGTTTTAGGGGGAAATTAATATCAAATTTAGTCTAGTAGTAGTATTCGATGTGATTCCACATATTAACATATATACAAGGAGGTCGATTCGGCAGAATGGTGTACGTTGTATTTGTATAAAGTGATCACTTAAGGTAAGCCTTGTAATTACCCATAATAGTTTTGTATCTATGTTGTTGCGTACAAGCATATATGCCGGAAGAATTCAAGATACGGAAGGAATTTGGCACTCACTATAAAATCGTAATTAAAAATTTAATTAAATTTTGTCAAAGATACCGACACAGTATAGACGCTAAGTCTCGAGATTAGTATGATATTGGAAAAATCTTTCGTACACTTGGTTTTCTAAATTTAACTCTATTTTATCTCTATTACGCTTGCTAGATAACTTTTTTAGATAAATAAAAAAAAACGACTTTTCATCCACCTTATTCGTCAAGATTTGAACTTATTCTACAGGGTGAATATTATGTTCCAGGCCGATTTTGTTTAGCCGCTATTTTGGTTTGGCAGACATTTGTCAGTTAGAATTTAATAATTGTAGAGAATAATTAATTACAATTTTACGTCGAGTACATAACGTCTCAAAAATTATTAAAAGTTGTTGAAATCGTTTAAACAAACGTCAGCGTTTAAATTTTCGTTCCAATCGAGTCATATTTAAAAAAAAAGTCGCGGTGCTATTTGATTGAGTATGTGGTGCCTAAGCGAAAATATTGCGATAAGAAATTCATGCCTGTACATATTTGGCGGTTTGCGTGTGCCTTGTTCGTGTTCTGCATTGTTCGAGGCTGCCTCTGCATCATCATCGTGAGTTATCAGGGTCACTGTGCCAGTGTGCCGAGTCCGCTAAGGCCGTGCGTACCGACAGTTGGCGTGCACGACACCGGAGATCGCACCAAAACTGGGAGACGCCGGAGATCACACGCACGTCGTGGTGCTGCCGCATACAGGTGTCCCAACAATAGCGAAAAATATTATGTACGAAACAACACATATGATAAATTCCCTTTTCGGCTTTGCTGACGCATTAGCGTTCCAATCACGGTTTGGCATAACTGTGACTGGATTTCAGTGATGCAGCACCTAATATCCTTCATCAAGGCTCTGGTAGTCGTAGTCTTGTTGACATTCCATAGTAAGAAATCCAAAGACGTTAACACTTGGGTCATTTTAGACCTACCTCAACTTTTCTGTTTTTCAATCGTTTTAAATTCAAAAAATTAAAAAATATTACGAATAATGTACATATTCTAACGCATCAACAGACGCCCTACACAGCCAAAACACAAACATCCGCCGAGCATGTGATCTTCTCGTCGGAACCCTAGCAGGTAGTATCATAAAACTTACAGGTGGACGCAACACCCCTCAAATAATTATATATTATTGGAATAAATATATTATAAAAATTATATCCTTTTTAAACGAAATGCAATCAACAAAGAAAATAAGAAGAAGCAAATGTAATTGACACAATTTAAAAAAATAAGTACAACAATAGATAACTTAAACTAAAAATAGATGTAGTATTGATTGAGTTCTGTTAATTTTGGTCAGTATTTGGTATTGTCAGAATATTAATGTCAAAAATATAAATAATAATTGCCCCATGGCATAAATTGTGTCGGAACTGCCTTTTGTCATTTATAATAAGCAACAACAATATTGAAAACCCGACCAGGTAGTGTCATAAAACTTACAGATAGTTATATTACTAGCATTTTATAGGGGGGCAGCCAGACGAAAATAAGTCAAAACAAACAGAAATAGGCCGTAAAAAATATGTTCAAAATGTTGACAATATATGTTTCAATCCGAATGTCTTAGGTCAGTTTTTTAGCGTTTTTTCACATATTTATGAATAATATGTAATTAATATTTTTACAAATACCCGGGTCAGATCTGACCCACCACCGTAGAGTATTAAAACGTACGATCCAGGCGACCAATTGTCGATTGTCTCGTGCAATATTGCCATTATTTCACATGATTTGTGGCAAGCCGTACCGTCCTGATAAAACCACACGTCTTCGAACCCCATACCATCCATTTGAACCAAATGTGACAAAAGTGACAGATTTAGGATGCTTTATCTTCTCATGAAACAGGGGTGGGTTTTCGTCACTCTAAATGCTGTAATTTTGCTTGTTCACGAAGCCATTAATTAACATGAAAACGATCGTCATACCTGAAGATGATTTTCTTGGAAAACACACAGTTCACTTGTTGTTGTACAACGGACCAATTGACTAACTCTCGTGTGTATAGTCTGCAAGCTCGAACTGTTGAGTTTGTTAGGGAATACGCCGCGTGGTGCTTCTTGAATTGTTCAATTCTTAGATGTTTAGTGTCTTATGTCTATACGTAATTGTAATGAACTAAATCGGTCGGCCGAGATGTACACCGTCCTGTCGAGACCCAATTCGGCCAACAATAAGATTTTTAATGGTTACACTATACCATTATTATTTAGATCAAATATTACTTTGTTGACAAGTTTGATACTCTATAATAAATTGTAATTAATTACTCTCTACGATTACAAAATAAAAATTGATAAATAGTTACAAAACTAAAATGGCTGTCTAACAAAATCGACCTGGAACATAATATTCATTCATGCGAATTTTGAAAAACAGTCGATACGCGAGCAAGAAGATAGCCTCCTGCAAGATGGATTGCGATTTGTTTATGTCTTGGTTAAATGTGAATAAAACTGTCGATTTGAGCGCTAGTTCAATTTAATAATAAATATACAACATCATGCGCTGGAGCGTGGTATACGTCAACTACGAACTAACAAGTCTAAATACGAACTGACAAGTGTCTGTATATGTCACGCTGTATTGCGGGGATGTTATGCGTTGCTAAGCTGTTGTCCGACCAACGCAAATTGGCGAGCGGTGACTTTTCGAACTAACATTCCCACCGTCCGCCCGCAGCTGTTTCTCTCGTCATATGACGAGTGAATTTCGGGGAAACGGGATTCGGAAAGACTGCTCGCCTTACCTTGTATATGACGCCTCCGTAATGGCACGCGAATGAACCGATCTTCGATCCCAATTGAAGACGGCGATGTCACATATTCACCCACGGCGTAAACAAACAATATAACTGTGCATACAGATCACAGGATCACAAACAATACAGTGTTGGTGCACTGGAGCTGAAGGATCCACACCGCGAATGCTATCGCGATGTCGAGATCGAACAAATATCGGTCAAGTTGGCTCGAGGCTCCTGTAATTGTTATCTGGTTCACGGGTCGGTACCAGGTGAAGTCTCAATTTATTCTGCCACAAACCCAACTGCAGCAAGCCTTAATTACAGTTGCGAACGGAAGGTTCTACCAATTTTTTGGACACTTGCGACAGCTTGGAAGATGTGGAGCCCTGAGAGGCCCTGTCGCCAGCTGTGAGGGAGTCCAAGGACCAAGACTTATGGATGCGCATAAAGAGCCCAGTCTCGTCTGATTGGGATCTCCACTACGAGTCAATAATGACATTATTTTGGAAATTATTAAGAATTTGTTTCAAATTTGACCTTGATTCACCTAAAAAAAATTCGAGAAAACAGTCACAAATTTTATATAATTATATTTCATTGTCATAAATTATCGCCTTCCACAGTGACCATCGCACCTGGCACCAAATTGTATAATTTATTTAAATTCTCTCGATCTTAACCCACATATTAATAAAAACGTAACCTAATTGGTTTTTAGCGTAATATAATATCACTTTCTAAGCCATTAATCATAATATTAAATAGAATAACATATTATTTAAATAAATAAAAAAATAACAAAATATACGATTATTATAATATCTAAAATTTAGATATTTTAATAATTAATTTGTACGGAAATTTAGAATTAATAAATGTTATGAATACACAAAAATATTGGTTTATAACTTGGCTAAGTCATTATTTAAAAAAAATATTTTAATTAATAATAATATCGCGAGTTATTTGATATTCAATTTTCACCTACAAAGGTACTGCTATTAAACAAATAATAGATATCTCATAGAGACGAAGCTGTTCTTTATTATATTTATTGGAAATATACAGAGGTATGGGTGATTACAGGGCTTACGTGACGCCTAAGTGATGTAAGCAAAGGAAATAAATATCGAATGTAGTCTATAAATGGCGATAGTGTAGTGTTTCCACATATTAACATATATACAACTTCAAAAAAAATGATAGATATGGAGATTGATTAATTGGTGAGAATGGTGAACGTTATATTTGTGTAAAGTAATCAGAAGACAGGTCAACAGACAATCAGAAGACAGGTCACAATTCTATATATTTCCATTAAATTTGAGTAGCTTGTCGGTGTAGTGGTCAAGACGTTGGCCTAGTGATCTAGTGGTCGGGGGTTCTCGCCTCGTACCAGGACACCAGCAAGTTAGTCCTGTTTTCATAGCACAAGCGTTTAGCTTGGTTTGAAAATAGTAAGAATATTGATGTGACATGTATTCCGTGTACGCATCTCTATTTAAAAAAAATAAATATATATATATAATTAAAAAAAGGTTCGTCTTTACGAGATGTCTATTATTTGTTTAAATAATTATTTTGTTTTGAATAGTTTAATTAATGTACATTCTTTTGTTAGAGTGAGTCGGGGTAAATGCATCCATGGGGGAAGTGCGTCTCCTAATTAAAAATCGAATCTGTTAAGAAAATAGTTTGAAGAGACAGTCCAGAGATGGTGCTAATTCCAATATTAATTTACTTGTAATACCATTTCAATCTTTCCTATATCTTCATAATCTTTAGTGGCAGGAGGCTGATATTAAGTAAATATCTTTATTTTGAGTTATACTTTGTGATGTATATATTAGATTTGTGATTATTTCCGAAGATTGTGATTTATAAGGCCATATACACTTACCCAAAAAAAAATAATTACCAATTTCATAACAATCACTATGATATCTTTTTCCGTTAACAAAATTAACAACGACAAAGAAAACAACTTAAAATATACAGTAAAGTACAGTAATGAGGTATCGTTAGGGGGGGAGAAGTCAAAATAAGGGAACATCGTTAATAAAGGAGATTTAAAGGGTGCTATTATTTTCTTGACAGTATTTTTTTTAATGTTTCTAAAGCGAATATGTTAAAATTAGTTTATTTATAAAATAGAAATTATTTTTTTTTCAAATTGTTGCTTGTTTCTAACAAATGATTTGCAAATCCTGAAAAAATCACATTCATCGCTCAAATCTCCCCCACTATCCCCACCTAACAATACTGAATGTTGAATGGTGACCCACCGCTTATGTTCCCATATCGGTCCTTCACATTCGTCGCCATTTTTTAGCGCTATTTGACAACCACGCTGTGCCGCAATACCATTTACTGTCCGTACCTACAGCGCTGGAAAAAAAGGTTATATTTATTCAGTAAAACGTAAACAGTATAAGATAAAATATACACTGATACCTAAGTTCCTCACTCAGGCCTTAAAGGTAACTAGAAGACGATACGGAAAAATGAAAAAAGTTACTTCAATTCAATGACAGATAAATCTCCCAGCGAGACACCCACACACCTACAAACTCCCGCAAAAGCCTCATCATCCTCGTCATGTATCCTAGACTGTATCAGAGCTGTTGTAAAACTGTTAAGATTTTAAATATATATATTAAATCATTTTCGTTATTTTTTTTTTTTTCAGAACTCGAAAACTGCACAAAAAAATATTTGATGTCAACTTTTCAAATATTTTCGATAGCATCTTCATAGGAAAGAAATATGATCATTAGAAATGTAAGTAGAAAATAATTCTATTTTCGTAAAAATCACTTTGTATGAAACCGCGAAATTTATTATACGTCAACCGGTTTCGTTCATCTCGAGCTTCGTCAAGACGTATTTAAAACTAACTGTAAACACAAAATGAGCGCATTTATACAGTGTGGCCCAAAAACAGTGAGAAACATAATATTATTAATTATAATTCTTAATCATCAGAACACCCCGTATTGCATCATCTAGTGGGTTTAAATCTGGCCTGTTCGGTGGCCACACGCCTGGTGAGATGAAATTAACATTTGATTGTATTTCTGGCCGTGTGAGATGGAGCTCCGTCCCGCTGTAATATCTAGTTATACTCCAGGCTTTGTTTGCTCAACTCTTTGATCGTTCTCCTAGAACTCCGACGTTCTCAAATTTTCGATAAGAATACGATCTTCTGCGTTGATTTCTGTCATTCTAGACGACAATTTAAAAAAAAAACAAATATAAACAGTTGGAAAATTAATAAAACGTAATAAAAGTAAATAAGGAAACTATTTAAGTCACATTTTACGAAATGTTCTCACTTTTTTTTGGGTCACCCTGTATATACATAAAGAGGGACATAGCATATAAAATTACGTGCGACACTTAAAATTACACTATTTTTGTATTTATCGTTAGTTTTAAATACGTCCTGACGAAGCTTGACATAAACGAAACCGGTTGACTTTAAATAAATTTCGTGGTTTCACATAAAGCGATTGTATTTTGTATTATCAAATAATTTTAACATTATGATTTTTTCATACGAACAGTATGTGAGGATGATGCACTCCAAAAACGGAGCTAATGGTTGCGGACAGACGCCAGACGTGATAAACTATGAGCACCCAACACAGGCACTTCGGAATTGTCTAGCCAAGTATTTAACGATTATGTAATTGCGTGTATAATTTGCCAAAATTGTGGACACCATTATTAAGACACTTCTAGACACACTTGGCCATGAACAGTCGGCGGGCTGATCTATTATCTTGAACATTTCAACAAGATGCGTGTGCCGTCTTACACGCGGTGAGTCAACAGATGAACCGGAAACATCCAGCGACGATACGTACTTAAAAAACATATTTAAACATAAATATCCATTATCACACAAAAATTCAGGGTTCCACTCCATGATACATCGTTCAGTCAATATTCCTATGTCAACATCCAATTTCAATATTGAATTGAATATAATTAAAAAAATAGCAGTTAATAACGGGTTAATACAGGTTTGATAGACGCTATTTTAAAAAATAAATTAAAAGAATATAATAATCAATTTTTATATTAATCACAGATAAAACATAATGATTTTATAGATAAATAACTTTTCTAATCAAATATCTGAACACCTACCGCGAAACATTAGACCGGCATTTTATACAAATATTAGTATAGGAAATTTACTCATCAATTCTAAAGACAGAGATGATAAATTTAACAATTCTGGTGTCTATACACTTAGTGCTGCATTTTATATTGGTAAAACGGGTAGAAATTTTAATATAAGAGTAAGGGAGCATTTGAGATATTTCAACAATAGTAGGTTTTCAGAATTCGCTAATCATTTGATAGAAATCGGTTTGATAAAAAAATGGGATTGTCAATTTAGCATATAAACGGTGTTGGTCACAAATGAAATAATTTTGAGATAAATAAAGCGTCGAAAACTAATCTAAATATTTAGGAGGAGGTATAGTCAGTTTTTTGGCCTCATTTTCGCGTAACTTTATTTCAAAACGTTGCCTTATTTCCTAACTGATAACTACGACGATTCGTTAGATCGTGGCTTATCCCAAATAGAATTTAAAAAAAAAAAATTGTTCTTAGTTCTTCTTCGTAGTTCTTATTGACCCCACTGTTGCAAATTAGGGTTAAGTCCTGTCAAAAATCATAATTTTTTTACCTATTAATGTCAAGGTTCCGTTTCTCTACTAGTTATTTATTTATTTCCAACAACACAAGTAACTCTTCAAATACAAATATATCGCAAATACGTCAAGACAGATTTTTTATATTTATAATCTTCACTTGACCTCCTTAAATCGTTTGCTCGTTTTTCGAAAAAATCTCTCTTAACACACATGGCGTGATTACGCGTACGTCATTATTCGCGAAATCTCGACACTTTCACCCGAGATCAACAAACCGCCGGTGTCTCGCCCCTCTGACATTAATTATCTCATCAAATTCCCGCTTCCGTTTTGAAACCTGATTCATTAAAGAATTTTCTTTGTAGCATTGTTGACATGACACATCGGCTGAACAAGAAGTACATTTTTGTCTTCGGAGTCAGGTTATGCTAATTGGACTCTGTCGAGGTTCTGCCGCGTCAGCTGTCATTTAGAATAAATTATACTGAATGAGGAGGGCACTGAATGAATTGTCAGGGGCGCGCGCTTCATTGCCTACAAAAGGCATTTGACTATCAAATAGGAATGTCACAGTTGATAAATAATACTATTAAGGAAAACACATTCTTATTGTGAAGTTGTAATTATTCAGAACAGACGGTCTATATTTTTCGACAAAATTGATTTTATATGTATATATTTATAATTAATAAATTAATTTAGTATTTAAAATATGACAGACCGTCTGTTCTGAATAATTACAACTTCACAATAAGAATGTGTTCTCCTTAATAATATATGTTGTATCAACGTGTCCAAAATTTAATAAAAATGAATTGATAATTCTGGCGTCTGCAGTCGGTTTACTCAGAGGTATTTGAGATTCTGTAAAAATAATGTAGATGGCTTTCAAATAATGGAACGACAGGTGTATTCATTTGAAAAAATGTAACATATAGGTTCGAAAATTTGTCAATAAAAATACTGGGGTTATAGCACAAAGGTAGTGCACTTCCTCGGATTGGAAATGAAGATCCAGGTTCGTATCCCGGTGACGCTAAAACAATATTTTTCGACAAAATTGATTTTATATGTATATATTTATAATTGATAAATAATACAAATTAAATGTATGAATTAGAAAGATATACATATAAAATCAATTTTATCGTAAAATATTATTGTTGCTACTGGGATTCGAACCTGGATCTCTTTCCAAACAGGAGAAGGTGCATTATTCAACGAAATTTTCAAACCTATTGATATTTAATAGTTCCATTATTTGAAAGAGCCATCTACCTTATTTTTACGGAATCTCAAATATCTTTGAGTGATCTGATAGCAGACGCCAGAATTATAAATTCATTTTTATTAAATTTTGGACACACTGATACAACTTTATTATCAGGAGAACACATTCTTATCGTGAAGTTGTAAATTAAATAATATTTAAAATATCACAGATCTATATTCTGAATTATTACAACTTCACAATGGGAATGCGTTCTTCTGATACTTATAATTATAATTCAATAATAACAACAATAAAGCCGACCCTATGCTCACAAGGTAGGGTCATAAAACTTTATTGGCGACCCTTTCTGGGGAATCTAGAAAGACGTAACATAAAACAAGTAACAATATAAATTTGTGTATAATAATACACATTGATACAACTTTATTATTAGGAGAACACATTATTATTATTATTAGGAGAAGAATGTGTTCTCCTAATATAATATTGTTGTTGCTACTGAGATTCGAACCTGAATCTCTTCGGGAACGTGCCTTAACCGATTATGCTATAAGCACCATAGTGCATCATTTGAAAGCCATCTACTTTATTTTTCGATAAAATTGAATCTTATCTAAAACATCACAGACCTGTGTTCACAATAAGAATGTGTTCTCCTTAATAAAAATAATAAATAGCTCTCATACGTCATGTAAATAATTCACTATCAAATTATGGTTTTAATTAGTAATGAGCTCAAAATCACGAACCGTGAATCAATCACTGACATCTTTAAGTCACACTCACTATCAGTGATTGAATATCTGAGAATATCCTGATTCGCGATTCATTTTATTTATATTTGGTTGTGAACCACGATTTGGCGCATGCACATGCATGCAACAAAAATATTTATGAAGAAATGACGTGAACAAAAATATTTATGAAGAAATGACGTGATTCGTGAAATATTTTACGCATTTGACCTGAAATGCTGAGAATTTGACCCGCAAAATAAACTCACATTTTTTTTACGATATTCATTTTAAATTAGTTATATATTAATTATTCATTTATTTAGTGTATCATGGGTATTAGTAATGAAACTGTGATCGCAGTCACAGTTTTCAATCACTGCTATTATTGAATATCAATCACAATCACACCAGTGAGTCAAAAGTAGCATTTATTCTCATCACTAGTTTCAACTAGAGCCGCGCTTTGATATATTGTGAGGAACTGACACGAGAGTATAATCGCTATTCACCATAAAAGTTTCAGGTTATGGTGGGTTTCATAGTCATAATTCAAAGGGAATCTTCCTATTCTTCCTTGGCATTTCATCCCAACGTGGGATTCGGCCCCCTCTACAAGTGATCTGACTCCGATCCCTGGCTATTCTTCTCTCTATCTCCCATCCTGCTCCAGTCTTCTTCGACACAATCAGTCCATCTCTTCCTTGGTCTGCTTCTAGATCACTTTCACTGGGGTATCCACTCCACTTCTGTCAACATGTCCAAACCATCGCAATCTTTGAAACCTACAGAATCTTACAATTATTTCTTACTTATTATATACATTAGCAGTTTGCTTCGTTGACCTCGTGGGTCCCACCTTTCTGGCGCACCTCTGGAAGTTGTCGAGTGTATTTCTTTATTTTTCATATTACACTAATAATAATATTAAAATTTAGATAAATAAATTTCTAAAATAGATTTATGTTTTACTTTTAAAATAAGCAATATTAACTTTGTGGTTACAATTCATATTTTTTATTTATAATCTTTGTTTTATTAACCACTGAATTGAGTTTAAATCCATCTACCGGTTTCCTTCTTCTTCAGGATGTCATAACTAACTAAAAACATATATTATTGTTTCTTTACCAGAATCAACAATTATTTAAAAATAAATTTAGTACCTAACTCAAATTGTTATTTAGTACAAATTTATTGGAATAATTTTAGAATGGGACTCGTAGTTCAATTCAGTTGGTTGTTTATAATTAGTTGATTAGTTTTCCACGCTTTATTTATCTCCAACCATTCCAAATTATTTCATTTGTATCAAAAATTGACAATTACAATTTTTTATCAAAACCATGATTATTTTCTATCAAATGATTAGCAAATTCTGAAAACCCACTATTGTTCAAACATCTCAAATGCTCCCTTACTCTTATATTAAAATTTCTACCCATTTTACCAATATAAAATGCAGCACTAAGTGTATAGACACCAGAATTGTTAAATTGAATTAAATTGAATATGACATCCTGAAGAAGAAAATGGTATTTTTCGAAACCGGTTGATGTATTTAAACTCAATTCAAGTGGTTAATAAAACAAAGTTAATAAATAAAAAGATTTATGTTTTATTTGCGTTTCACAAGGTCATTGCTACACAGTTTCTGGTGGCAAATAATCGTGGGTTTTACCGTATTGTGTTGCGGCGCTCTTCCACCAGCTCGGCGCCACCGCACATGGAGCGGAATCTCGGCTGGCCGCGCCCACGGAGTGACTGTTGATTAATTATTCCGCGCGAAAGTATGTCAAAATCAGTTGCTTGCAAATTAGCAGCGGCTCGCCATTCAATCTCTGCCACTCTCCATATAAACAATATCTCATGAATATTGCTCACAATCTCAATTGGCCGTGGACTCTCTCTTCGGCGCTGAGAAGCTCTCTCGTCTGCAGTGAACCCTGAACGAAAATTCGTTTTCTTGCCTCGCTTGTAAATTATTTTTTAAATACTAAATTAATGTATTAATTATAAATATACACATATAAAATCAATTTTGTCGAAAAATATTGTTTTTGCGTCACCGGGATTCGAACCTGGATCTCTATTTCCAATCCGGGGAAGTACACTGCCAATTGTGTTATAGCGCCAGTACTTTTCGTGACAAATTTTCGAACCAAATGTTACAAATAATGGAACGACAGGTGTATTAATTTGAAAAAATGTAACATATAGGTTCGAAAATTTGTCATGAATAATACTGGCGCCATAACACAATCGGTAGTGTACTTCTCCGTATTGGAAATAGAGATCCAGGTTCGAATCCCGGTGACGCAAAAACAATATTTTTCGACAAAATTGATTTTATATGTATATATTTATAATTAATACATTAATTTAGTATTTAAAATATCACAGACCGTTTGTTATGAATAATTACAACTTCACAATAAGAATGTGTTTTCCTTAATAATTATTTTTGACACACGATCTCTACACTGCATGCATTCTGTAGGACAATTACTAAGTCAATACATAACTGACGCACATACACACTTTTAATAAGAATTAATTTTAACCCATTCTCCGCGGGTGACTCAAATGTGAGTCGCCGTGTCACGCCGCTAGAGGAGCGGTGAAAATCGTAACACAAATATTTGTAATCTTTATCCTACTGACATCTGTCAAAGATTATCAGCCATCTTATAAAACAAACACGACACAATAAAAGTCGTAGAAAAAGCGTAGAATGTATTGCGTTTCAAACTATAGAGTTCAATTTAATATCAGTATTCAAAAGCTTGTAAATAGTGTGCGTTAGTGTCAGAAATCAGATCACTACTCCACTCTAGTGCGCATGAATATCGTATATGATATGCAGGGCACTGTTGCGTTCTCTCATGGGTAATTTTGTTTATTAATCGATTTCTGTATTTGTTTATGTTCGCGAGGATACTTGAGAATCTTTGCTATCGATTTCTTAAGAACAAATCATAAATTTGTTAATAATAATGAGTGCCGCGTATGTAAGGTATCATGCGTATTTATGAACGCGATCAATGGGTTAAGAAGTAGTTAACCCTTCCCAAACCATGCATTACATCCAATTATACGCTGCATAAAATGAATATTTTATTTAACCCTAAGGAAATCATTAGCGCTTAGAAATGGATAGTAGATAACAAATTTTTAAAAGAGAATCCTGTAAAAATAATTAAATAAATCTAATCCGTTATAAAAATACAATTTGTGTCAATTATACTTGAATTTCTTCATAGTGAAAAGAATAATATGCATACGAATATAATTATATCTCTTTCTCACTCATTGTATGAAGAGAGAAAATAAGAAAGGCCGCATTGTATAGAACATATATTATTATATTTAATACTTATTTTATGGTCAATATTTGGACAATAATCATTTAAGCTAATAAAAACATTTTTTCTCATTTAGAATGGTAAAATACTCAATTTTCTTTCGGTAACACTAGTTGACAGCATGGCTGCGTATGAATATTTTATGTCACGGTATGGGAACGGTTAATGACAATTAGCTATTTCAAAGAACGTACGATAATCTGATTATATGTATCTACCACTTTCTATCACTTTTATATATATCAATTTGAAATGATGTAGGCATTGTCTTAATTACTAGTAAAAGAATATGTATTTTAGAAAAATTATATGTTGACATCTGTCATTTTCTTCTGTCTATGGTAAGGGAGAAATCTTACTTACCATAGAAATTGTCTATTCGCAATTCGTATATGTCATCTAGATGTCGATTTTCTTCGTTTTGACAGCTAACTTACAAAGGTGGAATAATTTTAATTATATAAATGTGTGAAAGAACTGGAATGTATGAATGTAGGAGCAAAAATGGGCGATTTGATTGTATGCTGTTTATTAGACGCCGATGATGCAGTACTAATGACGAATAATGAACAAGAACTGCAGAACCTGGTGAGTGGAATGTACGATGGATGCAAGGAAAGCGATTTCATGATGAATGTTAACAAGTGGAAAGTGATGGTATTCGAGGAGGAGGACAGCTGAATACTTGGAGGTGATGAATATTTGGAACAAGTAGATTGTGTATTTGGGAAGTATGTTCGATAGAAACGGAAAGGAGGGTGACGCAGGGAATAAAATGAACGGCGCTTTGAATGGAATTATATCTAACGGGAATTTGTTAACCGAGGCAAGACTAGCGGTGCACAATGGAATCCTGGTACCGACACTGATGTATGGAAGTGAGATCACCTAAGTGATCTCCTTCCACTGCATTTGCAAATCTATTTATGAGTAAAGAATGAAGAAATAAGGAAAGATTGTAAAGCTAATGTTAGTATAGTGAATAAGATTAAGAAAGTATCACTTAGGTGGTTTGGCCATATGGAACGGATGAATAAGGAGAGAATGGTGAGAAAGATATATGACGCAAGTGTCGATGGAACCAGAAATAGAGGACGTCCGCGAAAGACTTGGCACGACCAGGTAAACCAGATAATGAAGAATGGTTCTGTTAGAAGCCTCAACAATCGGCGGGCTTGCATGAGAAGATGTATGAATGCGGATGAGGCGAGAATTGTGTGTCAGGACAGAAGAGTGCGGCACTCTATCCTCTCTGCCCTGGCGTGATGGTAAGTAAGGAAGTAATATTTAATCGACATTTACGTGTGGTTTGTTTTGGGAAAGGCTCTATCACTGAAATATAGACTCTATTGAGAAGTTGGTCGCGCAGCGGTCACAGATGGTCACATATCGGCCACTATCGGCCTAGCAGTAAGCGATCGGCGAAAGCCTGGCGATTGCTCATCTCCTAGTGATAATTATTGTAGTAGGTACTCAGGCAAATTATCACGTGGTATCCGGATGTTCACTCAAATATACAACTCTTTATTAACCTTTTCGTTACTAAGCGGCCAGAACTTCCGTGTGGTCCGAAGCGGGGTACAGAAACACCCCAGATCATATTCATACAAACGATAATAAAAAGTTCATGACGGGCGACGTGGTCCCAACCCCCTCGCCGGACGTCACTTGTATATGATATTATAGCCTGTCTCCCTCGTTCGCATCTGTCGTACAGGACTACCCAGTGCATCAGTTAGAGTGAAACAAATAATAAGAAAAATAACTTAAAAATAAGACACAGAGGTATGTTATCGACATGTGCAGGTGTATGTACCGCGCGAAGATCACCGGACCGCAAACAATATTTTTAAATATTATACGCATAGAAATTTGAAAAACAAAAAATGACAACATTAAAATAAATAAGAATGATATCGTTTTTATAATTATTGAGTTGTCGAATTTAACCCTGGATACCTAAACCTTCGTAATTTTGACGATGCGTCAGTCACAAAATTGTCAGAACTCGACAACCACGAGCGCCTTTCCGCCCGTTACCTTCATCCTGTTGGCTCTAGATCTCAGTACCGGTTTGGCAGTGTATATGCTTGTAGCCATACTGGAGTGTGCGTCTTCACCACGACGAAGGTTTAGTGTTTGCGTCACTCTTGATTTTAATGCTTTTTGTAGTTGTTTGTTAGTTTTGTAAATAGTTTATGTATGTTTTTATTTTATAAAAATAATGGCTATCGATGAAGAACGTGAAAACGAAAGAATAAGACAGTTATTAGACGAGGAACTTTCAGATTTGAACGATTCATAAAATAACGATACTTTGTTTTCGGAAACAGTGATGACAGTGTAGGTGACAATATTATGATTATGAGGAAGAAAAAGGTAAAAATAATGCTTCTCTGAACTCTAGAAAGAGAAAAAGGACTGAAAGTATAGAGCTCTACCTGATGTCGTTCTAGTGGCTATAAAATTGCCTTATATATATTTTTATATGCATTATACACTGCAGTTTTAGGAAACGTATTTGTAAATAAACTAAAAGGCTTTCGTGAATTGTTTTATTTTTCCCCCGCTAGACCTTGCAAGTACAAATTACAATTTTGTCGTTGTATAACTAATAGTAAAACCGCATATCTAATAAGTTATACAATTTAAAACAGTAATTTACGAAGGTTTAGTAATGCACTGTTAAAGCGATCTATGGGGAATGTGAATACCCCGCTTCGGGAAGGAAAGGTTAATATCACGATATAACGTTTTTATTAGTGAATACATGGTGTACATGTCTACTAGACCGACCCTTTCCCGTAACTGAATCATCTCAGCAAAATAACTTTAAAAGAACTGAAAGTGGAATATTTGAATATGACTCATTTAAGAATTCATTGACTGGGCGAGTATTCAAAGATATCTTGAATATGAGGTAGATCTAATTGGGTTCCACTCTCTCTTGATATAATAGAAGATGAGAGGTCACGTCCGTATTTTTTTGAAATATATTCTTTACAATACACAAGAATGATGCACAGTGTCATTCAATCTGCCGCAGAGACAAACCATACTGAGCAGGTTGTTCGTGGGTCAGCTTTGTGATGTATTCCACGACGTAGAAAGTCTTTCTTCGTTAGCTGTTAAAGAGATCAAATCATGTCATTTTCAATATATAATTTTTCTCCAATTGAATGTATTGTCGAAAGAGCTAGATTGAAATAATTACGAATTAAGATGTTCTCCTCACGGAAAGTGCAATAAAAGAGATTCACTCTTGTAAACACTTTGCAAATCGGCCGCGATCATATTATTGACACTTTTCCACGTTCAAATTCCCACCCATACATTTTTTTTCTACTGCTTGACCAGTGTGAATAGTGACCTTGACGTCAGCAGACGTTAACGCGACACGATACATGTTCGGTATTACATTAGTGGTGTGGTTTTGTTCACCTTGGTGTGATTATTGTGTGAACCGCGGGTGAAGTGATTTGATATCGCCATCTTCATTTGGAAGCGGAGATTTTCCCGCCCGCGTGCTGTTTGTGTGATCTCGGCTGCGACTGCGGTAGTAAGGGAGGCGTCATACACGAGGGAAGGCGAGCAGTCCTTCAGATTCCCGATTCTCTGAAATCTACTGGCCCTTCGACTGGATTCCCTCACATCTTCGACCCTTATCCGTTAATCCAAGTCCCTCCCTTATTTCTTTCCTTCATTCCTTTACCGCCCCCCCTTCAGCGACACCTGACTCGAAGATCGCGCAATTTCGTTCGGTAGATCCTATTCGACGCGGGATCTACGTTTTCTTTTCAAACATCTGTTTATTTTTTCCCTGTTTTCCAAAAACATTTGTTCTTCTGATGTAGCGATCAATGTTGCATGTCTGTTAGATCTTTAACCTTTTAAACTTCCAATACTCATATTTTTGAATACCCAAAAACGCAATAAATCAATAAAATAGATAAACGGTTATCGTGTTCTATATGAAGCCAAAACATGGTCCTTTGTAAATGAATAAACATAAACTCCATGCGTAACGGTGCAGCAATGCGGATGACAGATTATCGACGTTTTTAATGAAGTATCTTACAAAAATATCTGAAGATGTCAGCACCGTCAAAGTATTAGGAATCTTTTGGTGTATATTATAATATTCGCAGATCAAAGTTTCCGTATCAACTGTTGACACAGTGAGATTCAATATGTCAGTACGCTAAAAGCGAAAGTTTTATCAAGTTTCACCTGATCAGGGAATTGCGTCGACTCCTCGAGCGTGAAGTAATTAGATCTTCGATTAATGTTTCGCATTACGTCATCATTTGTGCAATACGAGAGTGCAACGTGCACGCGAAGCTCTCGGAGCGAGACGAACGTCAGTCAACACCGAATAATTGGTATGATTTACTATGAAATAGCACGGAACTAAGCCGGCACATCAATCAATTAAGAAAATGAGATTATCTTGAGAAGCTGAAGTGACCTCGGTAGTCAGCTGGGGGGTCAGTTGGGGGTCAGCTGCGAGGGCAACCCAGTACCGGAGCGATGTAGAATAACTTCTGATTTTAGTACAATACACCTGGTGCACGATATTTTAGTAATTGCTTTTGTCTTATGTCAACCACACCAGAGATACAACAATTAAAAAAATATCTTAATTATGTGAATATTTAAAATATTTTATTAATTCCTTTAAATATACAGGGCGTCCCAAAAAAAGTGATATAATAAATCAAAAAATCACAGCAGAAGACCGAATTCTGATCAAAAATTTGCGAATTGTAAAATGCTGGGGCGCTAGAAAATAAGAGTTTTAAAATTATCAAAGATTAGAACGAATACAAAATAGGTTTATTCTACATCTGAATGTCTATCATATAGATGCAGCAAACTTTCACAAAATGAAAACCCTAGAATACGTGCTGATCAAATACTTCTCTTCAAACTACTGCAAGGTCATATTGATTGTCCCAACCGATTGGAATTAATATCTCTTCGTGTGCCGTCTAGATAAACCCGGCAATCCGCACTCTTCCACATTCCCAGAAGTAGAACATCTTACATATAAAATTCATTCATTTACCTGTCATGCAAATACCATAATGAGAAATTTACAGAAATTGACTTGTTCAACATTAGCCTTACTAAGCTTAGAGGGTTCTTCTCATGAACCACCTCAATCTCAATTTTGACTAATCATTCTACCTACAGACAAGTCTTGTTCTCCCTTTACCGCGACAATAGTTGCACCCTCGACACCCTTTCTCCCTCTTTCTTATCTTTTTATTTATCTTCTGCCCCTAAACATACTTATCTACATAAACATATCTGCGGATCTTCATAAATAGAATGACATGTTCAATATTTATTATGTTAATTATTATAATAAGTTTATAAACTGTCAAAATCTCTCAATACAATAAATAAAAAAAAACAATGCCTGGAGTATAGCTAGATATCACAGCAGGAGGGAGCTCCATCTCGCACAGCCAGAAATACAATCAACTTTCGTCGTGAGAATGTTAATTTCATCGAGCCAGGCATGTGGCCACCGAACAGGGGGGAAATATGGGGGTGTTTTGATGATTTATGATTAAAAATTATAATTAATCATATTATGTTTTGAAATAACTCGTGTGTTACGAGATGTCATCACTTTTTTTGGACCACCCTGTATATTGAATAAAATAAAAGGCAAATAAGAGCGGAATCACCGTATTCCTAAGACCGTTAAATAAATTCAAGGTTCATATTTATTAATGTTGCGTGTGGTAAATACTAATATATTATAATTATTTTATCCGATACGTAAATATATGACAGAAAAACAGATAAAATATGAATTCTGTATTTAGTATATTTACCGAGATATTCACAGGAGAGGAAAGGTTAAATTTTAAAATACATTTTAAATAATGTTTTAATTGAATTAATTAAGAAAATTGTGAAAATATACAATTATCTATCAATTAGAACAATCAACACAACATAATTAAACATATCAGACCAAAAAACAAAAAATAATTATCAAGAAGAACTCATTCTCATTGTGAAGTTGTAATTATTCAAAACAGACGCTCTGTCATATTTTAAATACTAATTAAATATATTCATTATAAAGATATACATATAAAATAGTAATATATAAGTTGTATCAATGTATCCAAAATTTAATAAAAATGTATTATTCATTCTGGCGTCTGCTATCGGTTTACTCAAAGGTATTCGAGATTTCGTAAAAACTTTCAAATAATGGAACGATAGATGAACTAATTTCTAAAAATGTGTAACGTATAGTTCGAAAATTTGTCGTCAAAAATACTGTCGCTGTAGCATAGTTGGTAATGCACCTTCCCCGAATTGGAAAAGAGATCTACGTTCGAAACCCGGTAGCGCAATAACAATATTTTTCGATAAAAATTGTATATTTTTCTAATTAATATATATGGAATAGAGCAATATAAAAATCTCATATAATAACATATTCCGTAACGGTACATGTTTTGTACACACTCCTTGAACACTTTCAACTAGTAATTTAGTAATTAAATATTATGGACTAGGTTTATTACACCCTGTATATATAATATAATAAGCCAAAAATGTCATTCTATGTGATACGCATTACGGAAATTGAATATTGTATCAATATTTAACATTTGTTATTTATATGTCAACCAGTTTCGATGCTAACGTATCTTCGTTAGGACTGGCCAGTTTAAAATAATAAGAAAATCAACCGAAAATGGTGTCACTTTTTTAACATGAACTTCAGATTCGTCAAAAACATCTGATCCTCAGAATGGATTTCTTCGCAACGCTCTCAAACTAAAGTAACATATTTATTTTCAGATGAAGTCTTCAAAAAGCCCTTGGTTTATTATGAGCGCTGCCGTCCTGGTCGCTTGCTTCGCCGCGGGCTGCGAAGGTGTCCTGAACAAGGGTCCCTCCGAGAGCAGCGGCGGCGATGGTCCTCCCGGGCTGGTGGACATAAAGGGCGCCGAAGACCTGGTGGCTGAGGCTTCAGACACAGGTACAAAAATTGAAACCAAATAATTTGAACCTTTTATGGGTAGGTATTCATTGAGGTATGGGTCTTCAGGTGGGGAATCCTTAGAAGACAAACTGCTTTCAGTCGGATTCCCCGGTGCGTTACTACCCGGATGATGTATGCCGGGAGTGGCGTTCGAGCTGCGAATCGACCTCTATATATTTGCGTACACTTTTATATTGAATGAATAATAAAGATATAATTTTATGTCGCAGCCGTGTATCGTCACCCTCTTGCCAAATAATGTGTGTCACGTTATGCTACGACAGGCCCTTTTGAGCTTTGAAAACTTGCAAGGATTAAAGTCGTATTAGATAGATAAGTCAAGACCCTTAATGCCTAGTCTTAACCTATGCGGTGTCTTCCATTTCAAATAGATTTGGCAGTCAAAAGGTTAAAAAGTTCCAACCTGGCTTCGAATGAGAAAAACTTTTGACTAAAGACATTCGTAAAAAATACTTTATTGTCTATGGTTCACATATTAATTTATTTCTCCCTTCTCTATGGTAAACGTACAGTGAATCATCTATTTTCTATGGCCTCAAATGTCAAATGTGCCGTGAAAATTCAAAACTTTAAACTGTAAGAAGTTTTTTATATTTTTCATTTATTTCATTTATGTAATCAGCGCGAAAAATAAAATGGGAAGTAAAGCAATTTATCCGTCACTATTGAGTTGAGACACAAAAAATTGTAATAGTGTAGTCTTATAAAAAAATTAATTAACAGCAAAATGTCTACTACCTACGCATATTCATTCCCTAAAGGATGCGTGCTGGGGACTGCGGAGTTAGCTTACAAATTCTGACATTGCTACTGTAATAAAACAATGAATTGTGTCTCGGTGGCCTCAAAAATGCGTGAAAGTCAAACAGACCGACAATCTGAGGGCAGGCGTATTATATAAGACGTACGATGACCGACCTTATATTTCCATGAAATATAATAAAAAATAACTCAGTCTTAGCTTAGTCCAAAATAGCTTTTGTGGGTGAAAATACAGTAATTGTTTGCTCTTGGACTTAGCTATAACTTCGTGTATGTTCTCCTTAATAATAATGCTGAAACTGTTCAATTCGTTTTAGGCGAGACCCAGAAGCGAGAGATCCCACTCAACGGTGGAGGCCTCTCTAACTCGTACGGGGAGCCTATCCCGGCTGATTCCTACGGACCTCCAGGAGGCGGTGGTCCAGCTCAGCCCTTGGGCCCGCCGCCCATCCCCATAGCTGACTCGTACGGTGCACCGCCCAAGGCTAACGACGGTGAGCATTCAAAATGTCAAGTTAATAATAATATTAATATTTCTTTGATGTCAAATACATTTTTTTTCAATGTGAACGTGGAGAATGTAACGTGCCACCTTCTTCTGTTGAAGATTATCAATGCCCTATATTTTATTTTCTGAGTTTCCAGTTTACAACGTCATACGTCAATGTCTCTCACGCCACATATAGTTGGTCCTAATTTTTTTTGTTTTTCTAGGTCTTCCAATTCCAATTTACGGAGTACCGGACGATCCTTCGAACCACGTTCAGTATCCCGGTCCACCCCCGGATATTCCACCGCCGATATCCAACAACCACGATGGCCCTCCGTTCGGAACGCCTCAGCAACACTACGGACCGCCTCAAGTGGTCTACGGACCCCCGAAACCGGTCATATTTTCGTCGTCCAACTCTCACCAATCTCACAACTCTCATTCCTCGCACAATTACCACGGACCGCCACCGCCGGCTTCTTACGGACCACCTAAATTACAATACGGCCCGCCTAAATTACAATATGGTCCACCCAAGCCGCAATACGGTCCACCCAAGCTGCACTACGGACCGCCCAAGCTGCAGTACGGACCGCCCAAGTTGCAATACGGACCTCCGAAATTCCAATACGGGCCACCGAAGTTTGGAGGGTCCAAACCTCAGTTTAATGGACCCAAACCCAACTTTGGGGGAAACAAGATACAGTTCGGCGGAGGCTTGAAGCCGCAGTACGGACCACCTAAGTTTGAACATGGACCGCCGATCACTGAATACGGCCCTCCGAAACACGATTACGGTCCACCCCCAAAACCTTTATTCTTCCAGAAGGTTCACCCAGTATACGGACCACCCCTAGGTAATTTCGGACCTCCGAAGCCACTCAAACCTTCTTTCCACATTCCTGAAGATTCGTACGGACCGCCTGGAAAACCTATCGGGCCTGACGATAACTTCTCTCATCAGATAATTGGGTCAGAATTAAATTACGTGTCTGGATTGGGAATCCATCACGGTCCTCCAGAACCTGATGCGAATCCAAGACCAGCTCATCCAGGAATCCCAGCACCACCCACTCCTCCTCATATCTTATACGATGGCTGGACACCGATTCCTGGATTAGTTTCCAAGCATCCCGGCGGACTCCATGGGCACGGAAGTATTGGATCTTCGGAAGGAAGTTTCATATCTTCGTTACATTCGTTCGGTACTTCCGGATCATCTTCAGATTCTGGATTGTCTGGTAGTATTTCTGGTTCATACGGCCCTCCGTCACATTTGATTGGTTCAGGTGGTTCGTCAATATCTTTAGGTTCATCCAGTGGCATTTCTGGTTCATATGGGCCTCCGTCACATTTAGTTAGTTCTGGAGGATCATCGTTAGTGTCTAGTTCATCTGGCGGTATTTCTGGTTCATACGGGCCTCCGTCGCATTTAATCGGATCTGGAGGTTCATCAATATCTTTGGGCTCTAGTTCGTCTAGCAGCAATTCTGGTTCATCATATTCACTAGGTTCTAGTGGATCTTCAATTTCACTGGGTTCCGGTAGTATTTCTGATTCGTATGGACCTCCATCACATTCATCCGGTTCGAGCGGATCTTCAATATCTTTGGGTTCTGGTTCATTCAATGGGGTTTCTGATTCATACGGGCCTCCATTACTCTCGAGTGGTTCCGGTGGGTCTTCTATTTTACTGGGGTCATCTGGCGGTAGCTCTGGTTCATACAAACCTTCTTCGCATTCATTTAGTTCCAGTGGTTCATCACTATCGCTGGATTCTAGTTTATCTGGTGGCCTTTCTAGTTCATTCCACGGAAGTCCAAGCGGGTCTTACGGGGCTCCTCTATCATCGATCAGTATCAATTCAGGAGGAAGTTCAGATCACTCATCAGGTTCGTTCATCACAGGAGGTTATTCAAGCGTTTCTGGAAACGAAGGGTTGCAAGGCATCGATTTGAACTCAATTATTGGATCGTCAGGAAGTGGCTCAGGAGGAATTGGTCTGCAAGGTTCCAAAACAATATATGAAGCTCACTACACGGAAGGTTCCAATGGTCAAAACACACTTTTGAACGCAGTTCCTAGCGGCAGCTACGGAGTTCCATCATCAGGAGGTGTTGGTGATTCCTTATCGGTTGTTCAAAGCGTAGGATTTGATCTTGGATCTAAATCCCATTCATCGTCACACTCATCACATTCATCGCATCACGACAGTGCTTCCAACATTGCATCTTCAATTTCGTCTAACTACGGAGCTCCGTCACACAGTTTGAGGGGTCCATATCCAGGTCCGAGAGTTCTGGGAGGATTTTCTTTCTCGTCCAACAGCATCGGGTTGAAACCGCCAAGCGGAATATATGGAGTACCTCCAGGAGGTAAATACGGAATTCCACCACCGCCTCCTCCGCACAACGTATTCAAAGGACACCCGTCACACTCTCAGCTGGCGATTTCGTATGGCGTCCCATCAGGATCTGTCGGCTCAGGAAGCATCAACGCCTTCAGAGGAGGTCCGTCGAGGAAACCGATCACCTTCAGGGATCCCGTTCCTCAAGGTTTGATCGAAAACATTGGACATAGCGTTGCGCATAAAGATGCCCTGGGTATTAATGATCAACACCATAGCATATCTCCATCGTATCTTCCGCCACCAGTTCCCGAGTTCGTGAATTCAGCAAAAACGCAAACATTTGATAATGCCGTCTCCAATATTGGCAGTTCTTCGTTCAGCATCCAGGCGTCCATCGAACCCACAAACTTGTACAGTTTACCTTCTGCGAAGAACCCGTTTAGTTTCCAATCTGGATTTAATCAAAACTCTTTCGATTCTGGATCAAACCACAACTCTTTCGATTCTGGATCAAACCATAACTCTTTCGATTCTGGATCAAACCATAACTCTTTCGATTCTGGATCAAACCATAACTCTTTCGAATCTGGATCAAATCATAACTCTTTCGAATCTGGTTTAAGCCAAAACTCTTTCTTGTCAGGTTCGAGCCAAAACTCTTTCCAGTCTGGATCAAGCCAAAACTCTGATTATTCTTCATATTTAGATAGTTATCACGCTCCAATTGCAAGCATCGGTGATACCTACGGAGCGCCCAGTTTAAAAACAGCAATTACAACAACGGTTGATGGTAAGAACGTGGAACAACAGAGTAGCTCTAATTCTATTTCCATTGAAAAAGAAGTGATCGGAACAGATCCAGTGAGCTTGGCAGCAGCCATATTGAAGAACTGTCCATATCACAAAGCATTGTACGAGGCAGCAAAGAGTATCGAAAGAAACAACCCATCGTCCTTAGCCACCAGTTACTTAAAAAGCCTCAGTTCTTTAGACGCCAACGTTGCAGCCTCTCAAATATCTTCATCCAGTTCAAAATCTCTCAATATAAAAGCACCCGGAAGTAACTCGGTCAACTTCCACTCACCAGATTTATCTGGTGCATCGCATACTCTGATAGCTTCCAACATTCATTCGAACGAGTTGAACCAGCAGAGAAACACCCAAGAACATTCGCAGAAGTCGAGTGTCAACAAAATTGAAGTAAACCAACAGCAAATAGAGAAACTGCAGACGGCAGACCAGCAAACGTTCCAGCAATACATGAACCTCGCGTGGCAGAACAGCCAACAAGACAAGAGCTTTTTAGAGAACGCGAAAGTTATCGGACAGAGTTTTGAAAACAACGGAGTCCACAATATTCCGGTCCAGGGAGACAGAGGATCCTATACTCTTCAAATACAGTCCGCCAACGGTCTGAGCGGACAGCCCGGAGAGTCCGGCTCCATTCCCCACGACCAAGTTCTTTCAGAGGGTCTGTTGCAGTCAATTCTGCAGGCGATTGAACAACCTCAGCAAACCCAACTGATAGTACCGCAAGAACAGCCAATCATCCAGCACTTTCAGAGCGGGTTGGTCGACCTCAATCGCGCTCCGTCCGGTCTAACGCTGCCGGAAGGATACGAACTGGTGCCTTCAGCAGGCGGTCAAGGGCACAGGGGTGACCAAGATGCCGGAACCGAAGACTCCGACGGTGGATCTTCAGTCAAAAACCCAGTTTACATAGTAGCCCCGCAGAAATACGATAAAGTGCACCAACAAATATCAGATAAATTTGTATTTTCATCAAACAAAGATGAAAAAGCTCCCGAAATCGTCACACCTCTGAGCATAATTGACGACAACGAAATAGCTTTGTATTTCAATGGCAAAGACAACGACGTCAACTCCGACTACAATGACGTCGATCCAAGAAAGAACGCAGCAGACAAAGACGACGAAGATGACATCATCAGCTCCGACGACGACGCGAACGAGGATGTCACCGAAATTTCAGTCGAGACATCGATAAGTGCCAGTGACGACGGCGCCGACCAAAAGAACGCCCAACAGTACGGAGGCGGTGACGCCAAGTTTGGTGACAAGATCAAAAAACAAATCGACGAAGAATCTAACGACGAGTCATAATTTTTAAGTATCAAATTATACGTACTGAATGTATTGTAATTTAAATACATTATTTCCTGAATGCTGATTCCAAAGCATCCGGGAAGTTATAGATTTGTGTATTTATATTTTAAGGTGCAGTTGAGATTACTGTATTCTGCTCAATTATTGTTCTTCAATCCATTTTAAATACACAAGAAAACATTTCTGACAACAATTTTAGTCAAAGGGGTAAAAAAATATTTGCTAAAATTACAGAGTTTGTTACCTGTTGGAGAGCTCTTAAAAATATTCGAAAATGGATACTCGACGAATTTGAAATGGGGCTTTTAGATTTTAGATTTAAATTATTGTTATTTATTTTTTAGTTATTAGTATTTAATTATATAATTAGCGATTATGAATGATGAGCCCTATAATAATACTACGTATTTATTTACATCTCGGGCAATTGATATCACTTGAAAATTAGGTAATTGTAATAAAACTTTTTTGGGTCATGTTTGACCGTCATCGATCGAACCATTTATACACACATGGCAAAATAACTCAGAAAATTCCACACGACTGACTGATTTGACTGACTCACTAATAATCTCAACTCAGACAACTCTAGAACCTTCTGAAGGAAGACTTTAAATTCATTAAGTAAAAAAATTTGGAGATAACTGATCACTGGTTTTATCGAATCTTCCTCAGAGTTTCTTCAATAAGATCCAGTAGATGTAACAAGTCTCAGTCCCACAGCTGACTCCAAGGTCTCTCTGTCTAGATTAAAGGTCCAAAGTTATGCCCAGTCGCCTGACCATATTTTATGGACTCGTGAGATACTCAGAGATGCACGTGAACGTATGATTGGTGGTTTGATTGCCCGCATTTTGTTTTATATAAGGAATTTATTCGGGTATGGGTAACTCGTTGGAGCTCCTTAGGTGAGTAGTCAGGCCGGCCTGCGTGAGTGGTACTCCTCTCACTCGGTGCAAGTGTGACTCAATTCATTTTGTGTCTCGTACTTTGGGAGTGTTTTTGATGAATGTATTCCTGAGTGTCTGCCTTGAACTGCTGCACCTTAATTTTTCACCTGTATGTAAAACTATGTTCTATGTTTTTTTATGAATAAAGACGGTACTTAAGGGACGCTGGAGAGTCTAAATTTTAAATATTAATTGTTAATAACCACATTTAATTTTTTCTCCTTTTTCGTTTTGTAATTGTAAAAATGTAATCGAATTAAAGTCACGTATTTATGTGTGGAACCGACAAGGAAGCCGTAGCTTCTAAACCGGTCCCGGGAAAGGGTGGGCCTCTTTTAAAGGGTTAGAATAATCTTTTGTTCACGGTTTGCTGCGATTGCAGGACATACTTTTACATCAATATATTTCAAAATTATTTAATGAATCAACATAGTTATTAAGGAGAACACATTCTTATTGTGAAGTTGTAATTATTCAGAACAGACGCTCTGTCATATTTTAAATACTAATTAAATGTATTCATTAGAAAGATATACATAAAAAATCAATTTTGTCAAAAAATATTGTTGTTGTTGCTATATGTTACACTTTTTCAAATTAATACATCAGCCATTCCATTATTTGAAAGATATTGAAAGGTTTGGAAAGAGATCCAAGTTCGAATCAAAAAAATATTTTTATTATTTGTATTTGTTAATTTTAAATACGTCTACCGGTTTCGAAAAATACAATTATAAATACAACATATATTATTGTTTCGTTACCATTTACTCGATTTTATATGTATATCTTTCTAATTAATACATTTAATTATAAACACTGTACATCCGTAATCTTTACAATGTTCGTAGCAATTTTAACTAGTTGTATGCGTTTTGGAATTCCTGCAATTCGGTAAATTTATTAACGTTCAATAAAACATAAAAAATCACCCTTTTTCTAAGTGGATACTTTTATTTACAAAACAGGATCGCACTTGTCGGTCGGTTCAACCTCCGACTCGTGAAAAATACAATAATTGGCGGACCGTCAACGACGAAATCCTTTCAGTCTAAAAATCAAAAAGTGCCAACACCGTGTCGAAATGTTCGACATATCGAATGTAGTGTATCGTCGTATCATTTTAAACTGAATTATAAGTTAAGAGGGTTAAAATAAGCCGACTATAGTCGGACCGATGGGTAATGTACCAAATAAGAAATCTTAATTTTAATTTGTGTCTAGAGAAATTAATCTAATCGCCATATATGAACTAATAAATGCTTAAATTTATATTTAAAAATATTATTTGCGTAGTTAAAAATATGTAGAGATATTTATTGCTTTTTAAAAATTTATTTTTTAATCTTAGAATGCTCACTAAGGCTTGTAGAATAAGTTTCTAGTATATTTGACTATATTTTTTTTTCACGTCGGCGTGTATCGCTTCCCCTTTCGTTCACCCTACCAGGGACTAAATGTAATTTTGTCTGAAACGAGTGTTTAAACATATATAGATTAGGATATTTAAAGTATGTATTAGATTGATAAATATATTTATTTTTATACGATTTTCAAATAAAATATTTAAAAATATCAATTGTTTTTTTTGATTTATTTCCTTAATTATACAAATTACTGAATCATAAAGTTGCACACTGAGACGATTGAATGAATTGAACAAGCGTAATGTGTCACTCGTGTGAACTGCACACGAGACAGATGCGCACACAGACAACTGCACAGAGTCAGCTTAATGGCATCTAACTTGACCCACAATTTTAATCTACATTTGGAACTGTATTATTTTATGTAAAATCATACCATTGTTGCGCCGCAGGGATTCGAACCTGGATCTCTTTCCAATTTGATAGCAGACACATTGATACAACATTACTATTTGGAGAACACATTCTTATTATTATCAATAAGAACGTGTTCTACTAAAAATATCGCATATCTCATAGAGGCGAAGCTATTCTTTATTGTATTTAATGGAAATATATGGAAGTACGGGTAATTACAGAGCTTACGACCTGTCATCGGCTGGCTTAAGTGAACACTTTATACAAATATAACGTTCACCATTCTCACCCATCAACCAATCTCCGTATCTATCAAATTTTTGGAAGTTGTATATATGTTAATATGTGGAAACACTTCGAGTACAACTTCATTATAGCCATCTATGGATTTCCCGAAACGGCATAGATGTCACAATGAGAATCTTATTATTTTTTTAAATTATTTAAAGTAATATCAATTAAATATGAATTAAATATATTAATTAGAAAGATATACATATAAAATCAATTTTATCGAAAAATATTGTGAGTTGCGCCACCGGTATTCGAACCAAGATCTCTTTCTAAGCCGGGTAAGGTACATTATCCGACTATGCTACAGCGACGATATTTTTGGCGACAAATATTCAAACCTGTTGATATTAATACATTTAATCTTTCCATTATTTGAAAGAGCCATCTACCTTATTTTTACAGAATCAAACACCTTTGAGTAATCTGATAGCAGACGCCAGAATTATCAATTCATTTTTTTATTAAATTTTCGACACATTGATACAGGTATTTGAGATTCTGTAAAAATAAGGTTGATGGCTCTTTCAAATAATGAAACGACCAAATGTAATAATATCAAAAAGGTATCATGTAGGTTCGACAATTTGTCGCTAAAAATATCGTCGCCGTAGCATAGTTGGATAATGCAACTTCCCCGGTTAGGAAAGAGATGCAGGTTCGAATACCGGTGGCGCAACAATAATATTTTTCGATTCACACATTTTACATTCATCCTGGATCACTTTCCTATCCGAGGTAATTGCACAAATCGATTATGCTGCACCGACACAGTGACAAATCGTCAATGCACAATGTTGCCGTAGCATAATCGGTTAATGAAATTTCCCGGTATAGGAAGAGATCCAGAAACAACAATATTTTTCGATAAAATTGATTTTATATATGTATTTTTGTAATTAATACATTTAATTTGTATTTAAAAAAAAAAGACTACAAAATATATAGGATTTAGATTTTTTTTTACATTTTTTTGGGTAAATAAGGTTTAAAAATAAAAATAAAATAATTTTTATATTCAATACATTTAATACATAAGACATACTCCATTTAATAACAAAGTATTAATATATATATACATACATATATAGTTAATATTAGTACAGTAGTATATAATAGATACATATATAAAATAAAAATATAGCACATAACAATGAAATATATATATATATAGAATAGATACATATACATAAATATATATATAATAAAATAATACATACGAATACATATAATAAAATAAAAATATATATATATAATTTATTTAATATATATGAAGACTAGAAAAAATTGCATACAATTGTGCCAAAATATTTCTATAAGCGTTATTGTTATAAAAAAATATATATATTGTTTACATAATGCAGTGGCAGACCTTTGAAAATAGAGATGGAGTTAAAATAATATTTAAATTGAAATTAAATGTTGGTATTATTTGTTTAAAATTTTGGCACTCTCATAGAATACATTAATTCCCATAGATCTTCATTGTAGATCCGTTCTCGATACCGTGGACAATGCTGTGTCTAACGTCTGAAACAAAATGGAAGAGTTATTTATCAAGATTAATTGTATATACCTCACAGATGACTTGTCTTCGGCCGGCTTACACTTTACACAATGCAACGTTCACCATTACAACCCGATCAACCTCCATATCTAGCAAATTTTTTGTAATTTGTGCATACGTGTACACCGCGAAGAAACACTTCTGTGTATTAACTACAACTTCACTGTCGCCATCTACGGTCTGAAAATTTAGATATTGATTTTTCTGAAACGACACAGATGTCACTGATGAGAATCGTACTTGAAGAGTTTAAATGAGGTAATAATTGTGTTTTTGGACATACTCAAATATTGTTAACTAATATATTAATATTAAATATTCGAACCTGGATCTCTTTCCAAATAGGGGAAGGTGCATTATCCAACTATGCTACAGCGACAATATTTTTAGCGACAAATTTTCATATATTAATTAATTCATTAAACCGAATTTGCGAACAACCCTTTTCTTTCTCAAAGATGTCACATTAACTAACCAAAAATATAATTATCTCAATTTGATGTTTTTAAAAAAATTCTATAAAAATAATTCATTTAAATAATAATTTTTTTTTTTTAAATCTAGTACCTAACTTAAATTGTTGAATTAGATTTTTGATACAATTTAAAAAAAAATAGGAATTGTGATTTAATTTTGTTGTTTATAATAATTTGGTTAGTTTTCCTAAACCGGTTGATAAATTAATTGATATTTTAATATCAATTAATTTATCAACCGGTCAATTGATATTGGTTAACACTTACTGCCCGGTGGGTCATTTTAGATACATCCCAAGTTATTGGTTTTTTAACTTTTTTTTTATATTTTTTAAATATATATCTTTTTTAATACGATTTAATGAAATGTCACGATATGCTCGTAATCTTACTCCTAAAAATTAAATTAAAAAAATAAAATATTGCTAATAATGTAGGTACATATATTTGCGCATCAACTAACGTCCGACACGGATCAAGTACAAACATCCACTGAACCGTCGGTACGACGTCGGCTACCTGCCGGTTTGTGGCTGTGATTATAAACATTTTACATTCTCTGAATTAATTATTTTTATTTTATTTTTGCATATAAATATATTGGCTATAAACAGAATAAAAAAAATAAGAACATAATATATACAGAAGCGAGTAAAATAAAATTATTATAAATGAAATATAAAAAAAAATATATCCTTTTTATACGAAATGCAATCAACAATATTCTAAGAAAAGCTAAAATATAATTTACTTTTTTTTTAAATATATGAAATAATAGATAACCTATTTTCTTAGAACAATCCGGGTAGTAAATTGTTAGTTTTTGTCATAATAAAAATATATTGTTTAAATATACGTATGTAAAAATAAAAAATATATACATACATCCTTCTTAATTCGAAATCCAATCAAATTATAAAAGAATTTGAACTGACATGATTTGAAAAATAATTAAACAAAACTTATACACAAAATAGATACAACCGATCAAAATTGATTGTCTTTACAATCCGAGCAGTAGATTATTTCATACTTGTGAGTCTTACAAACTGCCTTGCGGTACACTGCACAGAAAAAAGTCAGATGAAGCCATACAGGCGCGGTGCGTCACAAAATTAATGTTCTTTTTTATTGGGTTTTCTTTCTAGGGGTGCCAGCAAATTGATGTCAAGACAAATAATAATATAAATATGTGTAAAATAACGGATTATTATCACGTAGAATGGTTGGAGTGGAGCTGCATCCTGCACCAATCCCCTGTCCAAAAAGTTGACAATATACCATTTGGCGCAAGTGGTGAGAGGCTATCCCGTAAAAATTACTGTCCTAGGTCAGTTTTTGATCATTTTTGTCAATAATTCATTTAAATCTCATCCTATAATATTAATTTATATCTTAAATTATTTGAAAAAAAATAAAAAAGGTTATCTAAAGTAATTCTAGAAGGAAAATGGCATTAAACGAATGTTTATTGCGTAATTTATATTTTTACAAACACTCGGGTCAGATCTGACCCACCACCGCAGAGAAAGTGTTAAAAACACGAAAAAAATTAAATAATCATCTGATACTCAACTGAATATGAAAAAATATTGCTCCCTGGGCGTATTATCTTTTTAAATGAAGCGACCTAGCTTTGTGTATCTATCGTAAGTAGGTATCTATGTAATTTAAGTATATTAAATAATAATTTTATACAACATTCAAATCAAATAAATATATAAACAAATATATTCAACTTACTTAAGCGTCGCAGGGCATAACGGAGTCACTGGAAGAGCTGGAGTCACTAGATGAGCTGGAGTCACTGGATGAGCTGGATTCACTGGATGAGCTGGAGTTACTGGAAGAGCTGGATTCGCTCGATGAAGATGAAGATGAGCTAGAATCGGACGAGCTAGAATCGGAAGAGCTGGATTGCGAGTCACTGGCAGAACTTGATTGACTGGAAGACTGAGCTTCGCTTTCGGCCTGGGATTGACTAGATGACTGTGAATTGCTAGAAGAACTTGACCTGCTGGAAGAATCAGCTGAGCTGTCGGCGCTTGAGCCGCTGCATGATTTTGAATCGCTGGAAGATCTTGACCTGCTGGAAGAATCAGCTGAGCTATCGGCGCTTGAACTGCTGGATGATTTTGAATCACTTGAAGAACGTGATTTGCTAGAAGATTCAGCTACGCTGTCAGCACGTGATTCGCTGGAGGACTTGTTTTTGCTAGAGGAACGTGACTTGCTAGAAGATTCGGATTCGCTGTTAGCACGGGATTCGCTGGAAGACCTGCTTTTGCTGGAAGAACGTGATTTGCTTGAAGATTCGGCTTCGCTGTCAGCACGTGATTCGCTGGAGGACTTGTTTTTGCTGCAGGAACGTGACTTGCTAGAAGATTCGGATTCGCTGTCAGCACGGGATTCGCTGGAAGACCTGCTTTTGCTGGAAGAACGTGATTTGCTTGAAGATTCGGCTTCGCTGTCAGCACGTGATTCGCTGGAGGACTTGTTTTTGCTGCAGGACCGTGACTTGCTAGAAGATTCGGATTCGCTGTCAGCACGGGATTCGCTGGAAGACCTGCTTTTGCTGGAAGAACGTGATTTGCTTGAAGATTCGGCTTCGCTGTCAGCACGTGATTCGCTGGAGGACTTGTTTTTGCTGCAGGAACGTGACTTGCTAGAAGATTCGGATTCGCTGTCAGCACGGGATTCGCTGGAAGACCTGCTTTTGCTGGAAGAACGTGATTTGCTTGAAGATTCAGATTCGCTAGCAGCATTTGATTCGCTAGCTGATTTAGATTCGCTGGCAGAACGTGACCTGCTTGATGATTCAGATTCGCTAGCAGCACTTGATTCGCTGGCTGATTTAGATTCGCTGGCAGAACGTGACCTGCTTGATGATTCAGATTCGCTAGCAGCACGTGATTCGCTGGCTGATTTAGATTCGCTGGCAGAACGTGACCTGCTTGATGATTCAGATTCGCTAGCAGCGCATGATTCACTGGCTGATTTAGAATCACTGGAGGCGCGTGACCTACTGGATGATTCAGATTCGCTAGCAGCGCTTGATTCACTGGCTGATTTAGATTCGCTGGAAGAACGTGACTTGCTTGATGATTCAGATTCGCTAGCAGCACTTGATTCGCTGGCTGATTTAGATTCGCTGGCAGAACGTGACCTACTTGATGATTCAGATTCGCTAGCAGCGCATGATTCACTGGCTGATTTAGAATCACTGGAGGCGCGTGACCTACTGGATGATTCAGATTCGCTAGCAGCGCTTGATTCACTGGCTGATTTAGATTCGCTGGCAGAACGTGACCTACTGGATGATTCAGATTCGCTAGCAGCGCTTGATTCACTGGCTGATTTAGATTCGCTGGCAGAACGTGACCTGCTTGATGATTCGGATTCGCTAGCAGCGCTTGATTCGCTGGCTGATTTAGATTCGCTGGCAGAACGTGACCTGCTTGATGATTCAGATTCGCTAGCAGCGCATGATTCACTGGCTGATTTAGAATCACTGGAGGCGCGTGACCTACTGGATGATTCAGATTCGCTAGCAGCACTTGATTCGCTGGCTGATTTAGATTCGCTGGCAGAACGTGACCTGCTTGATGATTCAGATTCGCTAGCAGCGCATGATTCACTGGCTGATTTAGAATCACTGGAGGCGCGTGACCTACTGGATGATTCAGATTCGCTAGCAGCACTTGATTCGCTGGCTGATTTAGATTCGCTGGCAGAACGTGACCTGCTTGATGATTCAGATTCGCTAGCAGCGCATGATTCACTGGCTGATTTAGAATCACTGGAGGCGCGTGACCTACTGGAAGATTCAGATTCGCTAGCAGCTCTTGATTCACTGGCTGATTTAGAGTCGCTGGAAGAACGTGACCTACTGGATGATTCAGATTCGCTTTCGGCACGAGATTCGCTGGCTGATTTAGATTCGCTGGCAGAACGTGACCTGCTTGATGATTCAGATTCGCTAGCAGCGCATGATTCACTGGCTGATTTAGAATCACTGGAGGCGCGTGACCTACTGGATGATTCAGATTCGCTAGCAGCGCTTGATTCACTGGCTGATTTAGATTCGCTGGCAGAACGTGACCTACTGGATGATTCAGATTCGCTAGCAGCACTTGATTCGCTGGCTGATTTAGATTCGCTGGCAGAACGTGACCTGCTTGATGATTCAGATTCGCTAGCAGCGCATGATTCACTGGCTGATTTAGAATCACTGGAGGCGCGTGACCTACTGGATGATTCAGATTCGCTAGCAGCACTTGATTCGCTGGCTGATTTAGATTCGCTGGCAGAACGTGACCTGCTTGATGATTCAGATTCGCTAGCAGCGCATGATTCACTGGCTGATTTAGAATCACTGGAGGCGCGTGACCTACTGGAAGATTCAGATTCGCTAGCAGCTCTTGATTCACTGGCTGATTTAGAGTCGCTGGAAGAACGTGACCTACTGGATGATTCAGATTCGCTTTCGGCACGAGATTCGCTGGCTGATTTAGATTCGCTGGCAGAACGTGACCTGCTTGATGATTCAGATTCGCTAGCAGCGCATGATTCACTGGCTGATTTAGAATCACTGGAGGCGCGTGACCTACTGGAAGATTCAGATTCGCTAGCAGCTCTTGATTCACTGGCTGATTTAGAGTCGCTGGAAGAACGTGACCTACTGGATGATTCAGATTCGCTTTCGGCACGAGATTCGCTGGCTGATTTAGATTCGCTGGCAGAACGTGACCTGCTTGATGATTCAGATTCGCTAGCAGCGCATGATTCACTGGCTGATTTAGAATCACTGGAGGCGCGTGACCTACTGGAAGATTCAGATTCGCTAGCAGCTCTTGATTCACTGGCTGATTTAGAGTCGCTGGAAGAACGTGACCTACTGGATGATTCAGATTCGCTAGCAGCACTTGATTCGCTGGCTGATTTAGATTCGCTGGCAGAACGTGACCTGCTTGATGATTCAGATTCGCTTTCGGAACGAGATTCGCTAGTTGATTTAGAATCGCTGGAAGAACGTGACTTGCTGGATGATTCTGATTCGCTTACATTATTAGTTTCGGTTCTACCTGAGCAAGGTTTAGTTGTTGTGGTTGGTTTACATGTTGTAGTTGCTTTTGTTGTTGGTTTACATGTTGTAGTTGCTTTTGTTGTTGGTTTACATGTTGTAGTTGCTTGTGTTGTTGGTTTACATGTTGTAGTTGCTTTTGTTGTAGTTGCCTTCGTTGTTGTTTTACATGTTGTAGTTGCTTTTGTTGTTGGTTTACATGTTGTAGTTGCTTGTGTTGTTGGTTTACATGTTGTAGTTGCTTTTGTTGTTGGTTTACATGTTGTAGTTGCTTGTGTTGTTGGTTTACATGTTGTAGTTGCTTTTGTTGTAGTTGCCTTCGTTGTTGTTTTACATGTTGTAGTTGCTTTTGTTGTTGGTTTACATGTTGTAGTTGCTTGCGTTGTTGGTTTACATGTTGTAGTTTCTTTTGTTGTTGGTTTACATGTTGTAGTTGCTTTTGTTGTTGGTTTACATGTTGTAGTTGCTTTTGTTGTAGTTGCCTTCGTTGTTGTTTTACATGTTGTAGTTGCTTTTGTTGTTGGTTTACATGTTGTAGTTGCTTTTGTTGTTGTTGTACATGTTGTAGTTGCTTTTGTTGTTGGTTTACACGTTGTAGTTGCTTTTGTTGTTGGTTTACATGTTGTAGTTGCTTTGGGTGTGGTAGTTAGTTTTGTTGTTGGTTCAGGTGTTGTTGGTTTGGGAGTTGGCTTAACCGTTGCTGGCGTTGATTTTGGTTTCGTGCCACATGATTTTTCATTGCTATTTCCATTACTATTGCTTGAAGCGTTGCTGGAAGATTTGCTTGATGAATTGCTGGAAGAGTTGCTGTTAGAATTGCTGTTAGAATTGCTGGAAGAATTGCTGTTAGAATTGCTGTTAGAATTGCTGTTAGAATTGCCCGAAGAATTGCTGTTAGAATTGCCCGAAGAATTGCTGTTAGAATTGCTGTTCGAATTGCTGTTAGAATTGCTGTTAGAATTGCTGTTAGAATTGCTGTTAGAAGCATTGCTCGATGAGCTGCCATTAGAACAGCTTGATGCGCTGCTTTCTTTACCACGGCCTGAAGCACTACTGGATGCATTCCCAGTGGCACTGCTTGTTGCCGTTCCTTTTCCATCGCTGCCCACACAGCTCGTTGATTTGCTCGATGAAACTTCTTTTCCATTTGAAGAAGAGCTGCTGGAGCTGGATGATTTACTTTCTCCAGTACTGCTAGACTTACTGGACGAGTTAGAGCTGCTCGAGCTGCTGGAGCTACCTTTGTCGCTTGAATCGTTGCTCTTGGAACTGCTTCCTGAACAACTTCCAGCTTTACTGCCCGAATTGCTCGAAGAGCTGCTGGAGCTGGATGATTTACTGTCTCCAGCACTGCTAGACTTACTGGCCGAGTTGGAGCTGCTGGAGCTACAGGAGCTACCTTTGCTGCTTGAATCGTTGCTCTTGGAGCTGCTTCCTGAACAGCTTGCGGCTTTACTGGCCGAATCGCTCGAAGAGCTGCTGGAGCTGGATGATTTACTTTCTGCAGCTTTGGCGGTTCCGCCGCTGGAACTGCTGGAACTGCTGGAAGAGCTGGTCGAGCTGCATACTTTCGGCTTGTCTCCAACCGATTTGCTGCTCGAGCTGCTCGAGGAGCTTGTCTTGCTTTCTGAGCAACCGGCTGCGTCGCTCTTGGATGAACTGGAAGAGCTGCTAGAGCTGCTGGAGCTGCTGGATGACTTTGTCAAGGCTGGTTTAACCGCGGTGCAGGGTGCGACGGCAGGGGCACTCAAGGTCTAAAAATATAAGAGTTCTATTACCACACACAGTACACAGTACTGCAAATATATTTTTTTTAACCTCTTTATGGTTTCCTTCATCAGCATGTCAAATAAACTGACTAAAACCATAATATATTAAATTATTTTAAAGTACTGCGTAAGGTTTAAAAAAAAAATAATTAATGTCTTAATTAGAAAGATATACATATAAAATCAATTATATCCAAAAATATTATCGTTGCTACCGGGATACGAATCTGGATCTCTTCAAATCCGGATAACGTGCATTAGCCGAGTATGCTACAGCACCACAGTGCATTAAATTTTCTCGTCTCCGATCGGATTACTTAAAGGTATTTGAGATTCTGTAAAAATAATGTAGATGGCTCTTTCAAATAATGGAACGATAGATGTATTAATTTGAAAAGTGTAACATGTAGGTTCGAAGATTTGTCGTCACTGCATTGTGGTCCTATAGCATAATCGGTTAATGCGCGTCCCCCGGATTAGATAAGAAGAGATCCAGGTTGGAATCCCGGTTGCAACAATAACTTTTTTTCGATAAAATTGATTTTATATGCATATCTTTCTAATGAATACATTTAACTTAATGATAGAAAATTATAGGAAATTTTTTTTTAGATATTGTTAGTTATATATCATATTTTGGTTGACTTATTTTTAATGAGTTCTAAATTGTTCAACAGATAATCCCAATTTTTTATCAAAGATATGATCATTCTCTAATAAATGATTAGAAAATTCTGAAAAACTATAACTATAACCTGTTTTTCCAATATATTATTAAAATTATTAGGAGAACACATTCTTATTGTGAAGTTGTAATTATTCAGAACATAGGTCTGTGATATTTTAAATACTAAATTAATGTATTAATTATAAATATATACATATAAAATCAATTTTATCGAAAAATATTGTTGTTGCGCCACCGGTATTCGAACCTGGATCTCTTTCCAAACTGGGGAAGGTGCATTATCCAACTGTGCTATAGCGACGATATTAACTAACAGAAAGATCTCAAAGGAATAGTTGAAGACCGCCCGTGAAAGTGAAAATTCCTGCAGAAATCGGAAGTTAAGTGGCGTGGAGCCTCCATCAACCATCGGATGGTTGGCGACCAGCGGCCAAGACCGGCCAGTACCAGGACGAAAGAAAGCAGATCGAAGAACGAGACTTAAGGCGCCCGATCCAGCTGGCACCAGAGCTATCGGTTGCCAGCAGCGCAGACTATCGAGAGGAATTGACACCGGCGCCCATGAAGCAATCGGCGGCAATGGTAGCCGACCACCGCAACAGCGAAGGCGACGGTGGCCCGCCACCGACGAAGATGAGTCGAGAGTAGACGCAACGGTGATCGAACCCCGTCCGTCCACTTCCGTGACGTCGCCCCCAGCAGTATCAGGACTTAAGATTTCAATTGAGTAGACCATAAGTCAGATTAAGAACTTGATTTTGGCTTTTTTAGTTAATTTAATATATAATAAATTGTAAATATTCTCAGTGACCAACGATGTAATGATAATATGAAGATTGGGCAGGACGAAAGCCCAACGTTATATCAAATGGTGCCCAACGAGTGGGGCTTTATATCAAGTGGTGCCCGACGAGTGGGGCTTTATATCAAGCGGTGTCCAACGAGTGGGGCTTTATATCAAGCGGTGTCCAACGAGTGGGGCTTTATATCAAGCGGTGTCCAACGAGTGGGGCTTTATATCAAGCGGTGTCCAACGAGTGGGGCTTTATATCAAGCGGTGTCCAACGAGTGGGGCTTTATATCAAGCGGTGTCCAACGAGTGGGGCTTTATATCAAGCGGTGTCCAACGAGTGGGGCTTTATATCAAGCGGTGTCCAATGAGTGGGGCTTTATATCAAGCGGTGTCCAACGAGTGGGGCTTTATATCAAGCGGTGTCCAACGAAAAAATGATGAGGCAATTTAAAGCATTTGATATGTGGATCTACAGAAAAATGCTCAAAATAAGCCGGATAGATTGAGATACGAATAAAGATATTATGATTTGGATAAATAAAGAAAAATAAGTATTTGAAATAATAAATATCCGAAAACTTCAATACGTCGACTCTCAGAATAACAAGGACACACTGTTTTGAGACAATGATCTCAATAGTGTTGAACGAATTGTATATTTTGTTTTGATCATACAAATATGATCACTTTTAAGGTCTTAACTTATTTTCAGTATTATCAACGACCACTGTGTATTGACTTCCTCCAATATCCGTTAAATATAGTCGAAGTGCATAGAAGAAGTAAAAAGTAATGCGTTTGGAACCCATTCCACGCAATAACTCAAATTAGCCCAAAATGTAATGCTGTAAAAGATTGCCCTGGAAGAAGGAGAACCTCACAGCTGGAGAAATGGTTTGACCAGTCTACTGTAGAGCTTCTCAAAGCTGCAGTTAACAAAGAGATGACAGCCAACACGTAAACCAACGTCCGTTGAATGGATAAATATTAGGGAAATGGTTATCTGCCATGCCAACCGTACTTGATTGTTTTTGGTGCCAGCTCAAGGATGTGGTTAAAAAACACTGATTGTAAAATAGAATACTTCAAAATTTCACTCACCTGGCCGATCAGGAAGATCGCCAGCACCAAGAAGCTGAAACGGACCCACATCTTGCGTATTTAGAGATATTCCAGTAACAGCTGAAGAAGTTTACCTAACTTACAGGAGGAAGGAAAATGATCTAATGTCTCCAAAATAGACACGGTGTTTTATATTCCAGCCACTGTTGGGGTTTGGTCAAACAGAATCCATTGAAGAGGTCTCAGCTGTCAAATTTTTTGATCGATGGACAACTTTTCTTGTGTTCCATGTTTACAGATGGTCAATATTGTCACACATCTGGTCTGAAGTCAACGAGACGTGCTGAAGGTGACTGTCCATGGGCGCCGATTCTTCGCTTTCGTTTATCAGATAGATTTTTGATTAATTTATTGGCTTTCTCAATAATATAATAATATACATCCACAGGTCCTGAACAGGGCTACTTCCTGCCAATTGCTGTGAGGCTTTTCTGCCCTCCCCACCACCGTTATTCTACCTCACAGAGCATGACTCTTTCTGACTTTTGAACTGTTAAAGAGGCCATCACCGTGAAGCCTAAAATTTGGTCAATCCTTCCATATGTCTCTGGCCCCTGAAGCCTATAAAATTTTGCCAAGCAGTTTGAAACAATTCTCGATGGACACCATCTCAGGACTTGGTTATTGGCTGTTGGCAGAAAGGAAACTGAGCAAAGATTCATGAACAGGACGTTCATTTTTCTGTTTTGTATAGTGTTTCAATCATGGGACAACGAGAGTATTTTACCTATATATTTTTTATGGTATTTGAATTTTTTTTAAACTCTGTTTACCTCATTCTAATAATTTTGGTTTAGATAAAAAATATATATATTAATAATAATAATGGTTATTAAGGAGAACACATTTTTACTGTGAAGTTGTAATTATTCAGAACAGACGCTCTGTCATATTTTAAATATTAAATTAATGTATTAATTATAAATATATATATCATAATAAGAATGTGTTTTCCTTAATAATATATGTTGTATCAATGTGTCCAAAATTTAATAAAAATGAATTGATAATTCTGGCGTCTGCAGTCGGTTTACTCAAAGGTATTTGAGATTCTGTAAAAATAATGTAGATGGCTTTCAAATAATGGAACGACAGGTTATATGTTACATTTTTCAAATGTAACATATAGGTTTGAAAATTTGTCATGAAAAGTGCTGGCGTTATAACACAATCGGTAGTGTATTTCCCCGGATAGGAAATAGAGATCCAGGTTCGAATCCCGGTGACGCAAAAACAATATTTTTCGACAAAATTGATTTTATATGTAGATATTTATAATTAATACATTAATTTAGTATTTAATAATAGTGGTTTTCATATTTGTACGATAGACAATGGATGAACCTGTCTCCTTTAGTACGAACTTCGGTCTAGTTAAGGAGACGGTGAACATATCTTACATTACGAAGCTTGTTCGCCTTTTTTATATATTTATAAGAATGTTGGGAATTTGCCAACCGAGGCAAGACTAGCGGTGCACAATGGAATCCTGGTACCGACACTGATGTATGGAAGTGAGGCCTGAAGCCGGCAGAAAAGGAACGAAAGTAGACTGAATGCAGTGGAAATGAGATCACTTAGACGTATTTGTGCAAATTTATTTATGACAGAGTAAAGAATGAAGAAATAAGGAAAGAATGTAAAGCTGATGTTAGTATAGTGAGTAAGATTAAGAAAGGATCACTTAGGTGGTTTGGTCATACGGAAAGGATGAATGAGGAGAGAATGGTAAGAAAGATATATGACGCAAGTGTCGATGGAACCAGAAATAGAGGAAGTCCGCGGAAGACTTGGCACGACCAGGTAAACCAGATAATGGAGGATGGTTCTGTTAGAAGCCTCAACAATCGGCGAGCTTGTATGAGAAGATGAATGAATGTGGATGATGCGAGAATTGTGTGTCAGAACAGAAAAGTGTGGCGCTCTATCCTCTCTGCCTACCCCCACGGGGAAACGGCGTGATGGTAAATAAGTAAGTAAGTATAAGAATGTTTATAATATATTTATAATATGTACGTATATTAAGAACACGAACAGAATAAATAAATAGTAAATACTGCTATATGCACGTCACTTACTTAAAGTTTTTGGTTTAGTTGCTTTTTTCTAGTGTATTCGGTTCCTCGCGTGTGCGTGCAGAAACCGGTATTTATTTGTTCTGTTCCTCTCCCGAATTACTACCGCCCTTCGTGCACCCTGTTTCCTCACCCACTTATAATATAATTAGTAAAGCATATATACTTATTACTCTTTTGAAAACGTTCGTTACATTCATTTACCATAATGTATTTATCCACAGCCTGTAGATACAGAGTGAATAATATGTTCCAGGTCGATATTGATTTTAAATAATTAAGAATTAAAATATAATTTTTAATATAATTTTTATTTATCAATTACATAAATCATTACAATTATGTATGTAAATAGCCACTACCGACAGCAGCACAAATGCGTGCTCTTTTAACCATATTTTTCATAACGTTTTCGCACACTTCGCGTGTTATTTCAACAACTGTTCTATATCATCGGTATTGTTATTGGTTTATTAGTGTAGACCTATCATTTTAAGTACTCTTACAAAAAATTGTCGGGAGCCGTCAAATCAGGTGATCGTAGCTCGGCCTGTGTGTGAGGTGTACCGTCCTGTTGCAGATCCAATCGATTTAATTTGACCACCAAGAAGTTTTCCGACATGTGACGATAGCTATCACCATTAATGGTTACTGAGACGTTTAATACTTTACAATGAATTGTAATTATCTACTCTCTATGTGTATAGAATGCGAATTGACAAATATTTACCAAACCAAAATGACGGCTAAGCAAAATCGGCCTGAAATATAATATTCACAATATTATTAAATAAATAATTTTGTAAATATACAGGAACGTAACTTTCTGGAAAGGCATGATTATCCATACGAACACAACAACATGTCGCTTCAGCGCATAATGTAAAGACTGCTGGAAGTCCTGACCTTGGAAGAACATGGCATGGAAGGCAGGAAGACCCTGATGCAACGCAGGATATGCTAGAGGGCTTGGAGGGAGTAGATCGAGTTTCCACCAGCTCGAGCGTGGAAGAAATCTGGAATTGTTCATTAATAATTCATGATTATTATTTTGTTCTTCTCCCCAAATGTGATCTGTTCTGTACTGTTCTTGTGTGTTAAATCTGCCGGCAGTATTGCGTGGAGGGTGAGTCACCTTATATGTTTTTCTTTTGTGCCATCTCGTTTCTTGGAAGGGAGTACCTCTTCACTTTCTAATTGTATTATTTTATACTATCATTATATTATGTATTGTAATGAGGGCAAATCTTGTTTTGGCAGCCGTGCGGTATCGTCCTGTCAGTATGCTATCGAACAGCTGCCAAGCAGCATTAAAAAATGCCAACCAGGCGGCGAATGAGTAGAACCGAGATAGGATCGAACATCTTTCAGCAATACTATCCTGTTCTATTTTACTTGTATTATTTAATATTATCACTTTTAAATATATGGTGTAAACGCAATATATTTTATTATTTACGTAATGTATTGAGTCAGCCAGGGACAATTTTGTTATTGCAGCTGTGCGGTATCGCCCTGACATATATGCGGGGCGCTATCGCTCCGAAAACATTTTCATATGCGTTCGATTCCTTCAAGTTTAACAAATTTTATTAGATGTTTGACAGCCGAATCTAAAACGTGGGGCCCATCGCTTCCCCGAATATGTTAGTAAAAAATATCCCATCCTCTGCAGCCGCTCGTCTTCCGCCTTCGTCAGGATATCGCACCAGCTCCAGATATCCTGGAGGAAGTCTGATCACCGTTTCTAGTGTATTTCGCCAGAAACATACCTGCTACTTCACTGTCTTATTACAACAATACAGCTGTTGTCAAACGTGATAGGTTTGCTCAAATAACATTCAAAATTGATATATTTCATTGGTGTGTCAACATATCGTGACGTAGGCTATCAACTTTTCACCTGACCAATGAGAGGAGATACACTTTGACCTGTCCCGGTGTTCAGGTGGCACTTCTGATTGGATGGCAGACATAGCTCTTTTCACTTCAAGTCAAATCGTAGACAAAACATTAAAATTCAAACGTCCTAATCTGATTGCATTTCTAAGATATTTATTGTAAATCTAACGTCAGGTTCAGAATCAAAAGGAGACAAGTCCGCTTTATCTATTTTCAAAAATTAAAAAAAAAACCATTGTACCACAGCGTGTCGTCTTATTGGCTGGCAGCATATTTAAATAAAAATGATAGATATCTCACAGACACGAAACTATTTTTTATTTATTGGAAACATGGAAGTGTGGGTAATTACAGGGCTTACGACGTATCTTCAGCTGGCTTAATTGATCACTTTACACAATGTAACGTTCACCATTCCACCCAATTAACCTCCATATATTTTTTTCTTTTTTTATTAATATTAAAAATATAATACAATTTCAAATCAGTGGATATATATTTTAAAATTAATTTCTTCTCTATGAGAGTGAGACTCGTGTATAGAGAAGGAGTATATTCGAGTTAATTAATGTTTCAGTTAGTCTGTGTACATATTTTTTTACTTCAGTTACAAATTTACGATAGTCCGTAATTTTTCTAATTGTGATGGGGAGATGGTTAACAAATTTGATGCCTTGATAAATATATCGCGGTATATTTTAGTTTTGGGATATCAATTAGATCTCTACATCTTGTAGATCGGAATTCGCTTCTAAAATTTAATTAATTTTTAATTTTGAAAATTTGAATTATTGAATTTTTTTTGTATATGTCTACTATTTTATAGATACTACATATATTAGAAAGATTTACATATAAAATCAATTTTATCTGAAAATATTGTTGTTGCGCCACCGGAATTTGAACCTGGATCTTTTCCAATTCGGAGAACGTGCATGAACCGATTATGCTACTGTACAGCATACATACAAATTTTCGAACTTATACGCTGTTCCCACTATTGTTCAAACATCTCAAATGCTCATTTACTCTTATATTAAAAATAATTTCTGGTAAAGAAACAATAATAAATGTTTTTAGTTAGTATTGACATCCTGAAGAAGAACGAAACCGGTTGATGGATTTAAACTCAATTCAATGGTTAATAAAACAAAGATAATAAATAAAAATATATGAATTTTAGCCACATTCGTCATTAAAGGCGAAATTGATAGCAGAAGATTATCCTCAAACTGAAATACATCTGAAAAATCTATGCTGCTAGTCTACGAGCACAATCAAACAACTTCAAGCTTCTACAAATTTGAGATTCTGGTCCTTTCACCTTTCTAATATTTTCATATGGCTCTGAAACTGATAACCTACGCCATAGACTGCCACAGAAGGATAGTCTTGATTATAGAAGTTTTTCCTCAAGTGTGTGGCTCCGAGTTCTTAGGTGTTTTAACCTTCACCATACCATGATATGAAATACTCGAACGCAGCCACGCTGTCAACTCGTGTTACCATACATAACTGTTTTTATTAGCTTAAATGGCATGAATTTTATGCATACAATTTTGAAAATGTGATTAATAACATAAGTCCTATACAATGTGTCCTTCTTTCTTATCTCCCTTCATTTAATTAGTGAGAAAGAGGCAGTTATATTTGTATGTTTCTTGTTCTTTTCACTGTGAAAATAGTGTGTGATCTCTGTCTTTCATATCACAAATTGTATTTTTACCAATGTATTAATTTTACTACATATGAATTGTATGTTGCATGTATTTACATAAATATTACAGGTTTATTTATGATGGTGGATCTGTGTCACTGCACGGTTTGGGAAGGGTTTACCATGACACCAAATAATTGCAAGGAAGAATATAAGGATCCAAATCACGCTGAATTGACCTGGTAGTCCACTTCTAGACTCCTCAAGAAGTTGCGTGACATCCACGACCATAATCGAAATGTTGATTTTGCTTTTTGATATGTTTACACTCAATTGTGAACGTTTTAGCGCGTCTACGTAGATCTGAATGTCTGGTCTATATTTGAGTAGGTTTTTTTAGCTGTTTGCAAAAAAAAGACACAATATTGTGACATTAAAGAAGAATAATTATAGTAGTTAAACAACATCACTGGTCATTGAATCAACAAAACTTTCAGACGATCAGCAGTGGTGCGTATATCGCACAGGATTGAGAGGTCGCCGTTGTGACGCCAATAAATTAATGTGTTAATTATACGAGACAGTACGGCAAATAATGCATTGTGATGAATTTATTTATTTATTTATTTATATATATTTTGACATCCATATTTTTGTACTAACAGAGGTGGATACATAATAAACATACATAATACATAGTTTATTGCGTGGGGTGGAGTAGACTTCACCTCTGATATATACAGCGTTGTCCTGGCCACTTTGCTAGACTAAAGTCTGTGTTAAAGTAGCCAGTTTTTTTTTTTTTTTTTTTTTTTTCGTGCTGTTGTGGTGTTATTTGGAATAAAAAAATAAATCAAATATGAATAAAAAAGTAAAAATAAAATAAAAATATGTGGAGTGGGAGTGTTGTAGGATTAGTGAGTTATTAGTAAAAGAATTGTATAGTAAATTGTTGGATAGATATAATTGAATGTATTGTTTGTATCTGAAATAAATAAATATCTAAGTGCACTGCGAGCGGGAATACATTTTCAATTGTACCTAAACAGAAAATATATCTGTGTTTCATTTCTTCGACGGAGATCGTCGAACTAATCCTGCTTTCTTGCGGCTGAACGCAACAAGTAGAATTTTGACACACAGCCTCAGAGAATCGGTCATACTCATCCACCATCAGGTTTGCCTGGCTGCCATGCATTGCGGTAATACAACACGGTATTCACTGTCCTTTCAGTGCAAATTGCATCTTTATCATACACAGGGTGGCCCAAATGAGACTAAAGGGTTAAAATATCCACATTTATTTTGTTATTTAAACACGATAGTTTCAGAGTATAAAAAGACCATTATTTTGGTATTTCTTGACTCTCGAACGTTTAACCTTTTCGTTACCAGAACTTTCGTGTGGTCCGAAGCGGGGTATAGAAATACCCCAGATAATACGATAATAAAAAAGTTCATGACGGGTGATGTGGTCCCAACCGTCTCGCCGAACGTCACTTGTCCGAATGCCGAGAGTTGCGATACGCGATATAGCCGTCTCCCTCGTTCGCATCTGAGGTGTGGGGCTACCCAGTGCATTTGTTAGAGTGAAACAAATAATAACCACAATGACATAAAGATAAGACACAGAGGTATGGTATTGACACGCGCATGTGTATGTACCGCGCGAAGATCACAGGACCGAAAACAATATTTTTAAATATTACAAGCTTAGAAATTTGAAAAATATAAAATGTCAAAATTTTCGTCACTATTTCCGTGAAAATTATAAAAAATAAGAATGAAATCGCTTTCATAATTATTGAGTTATCGAGTTTAAAGCGATCTGTGGGGAATTTGAATACCCCGCTTCGGGAAGGCAAGGTTAAGCTATCTCTGAAATTGAGAAAAACCCAAGATCTCAAAGTTTGATCTACCATAGACCTAATAATAATTTATTACGATCATTACACATAATATCTATCTGAATAGTTTTTAAGGGCAATAACTGAGATTAAGTATGTTTTTATTAGTTTAGCGAGCGTTGTTTCAAAGATTCCCAAAATTTTTACACAATTGGACATCGGTTTCAAGAATTTCCAATTTTTGACATATATGAGATATCATATTACTAATCTCACAAACAAAATAAGGAAAACTGCCTACATATTTTTTAGATTCGGAAACATCTCATCACTTACATATCTGAAAATGATATATTACACGTTTGTACAGTCACGTTTTGCAATACGGTATTATTGGATGGGGAGGCGCATATAAAACTTCAATGTCACAATTAGGAATCACTCAAAAAAAAAAAAGACTATCCAAGTATACAACTTTTCACAGATTTTAAAGTATCAAAAATAGTAGACATATACAAAAATCATTTAAATTTTAGAAGCGAATTCCGATCTACAAGATACAGAGATCTAATTGATATCCCAAAACTAAAATATACCGCAACTCAAAATCAATATATTTATCAAGGCATCAAATTTTTTAACAATCTCCCCATCACAATTAGAAAAATTACGGACTATCATAAATTTGTAACTGAAGTAAAAAAATATGTATACAGACTAACTGAAACTCGAATAAACTCCTTGTCTACATTAAATTACAATAATTAAAAAATTAAATGAAGAGAGATAAGAAGGTAGGACACACTGTATAGGACTTAATTAATGCTCATAATTTTGTTATCAATCATTTTTTTCAAAATTAAATACTCAATATTGAAGCTAATAAAAACATTTTTTCTAACTGTTATTTACGATAACACGAGTTGACAGCGTGGCTGCGTTCGGGTATTTTTATCATGGTATGGGAAAGGTTAAGGGTGGTTTCGATCGTTTTAAAGACATCAACGCGGGAGATGAAGAATCATTTCGGTTACAAATCAGAGTGCTGGAGCCTTACACACAAAGCAGCCTCATTTAAGAATTCAAACAACAAACAAAAACCGGCGTCCGACAACAACGTAATTGAAACGCGCACAAAGAGTGTTTAGGCAGATGGCACGCGCGCGTCATCAAACAAGCGGTTTATTTGAACACACTGCATGGTCCACGGTAATTATTTATATTTATTACACGCCAAAAATGGTATCAATCAAAGTGCTCAACAGTTGACTAAATAATTTGAAAACTCCGTGTTGTCTGGCAAATATTAGTATTCAAATAAGTCCAATAAAAGTAATGAAATAATGCGTGTCCACATATGGAACACACGCGCACCGGTCGTGATGTCTTTTGCATGCTACTTAAGCATGCAAATCAAGAGTCATCTGCGAAGCCGTATTATGGCAACGATTGAACACCTTTATCTTTCTCTCTTCATACCGTCACCTCAATCACACAGCTAGACAGGTCATCCCATAAATAATGCGGTATTTTGACACGGTGGCACGGGCAGCAAGAGAACTCAGTGCGGTGGGAAGGCGCCGACTCCGAGCCGTTTTGCCTGCGCACTTGGGTGCGGTAGGGCGGGTGCATGTCGTCAATCCTCGTCAATATGTACATGGATGAATTGAATTGTAATACTAGCGCCATCTATAAAAGGGATCAGAAAGCTTTTTCAGATGTGTGAAACATATGCCAGTGAACATGATATTTCATACAATGCCGGCAAAAATTGTCCAGATAATATCCCTCCAGTGTAGCTGGAAGGGACGAAATTGAGCGTTCAAAATAAGGTCAAATATCTTGGCCATATATTCAATGAAGATGGACAAGACGATGATGATACAGAACGGCAGAGGAGACAGTTGAGCGTTCGTGCAAATATGCTGTCACGGCGTTTCTACCGATGCAGTGAGGAGCTGAAGAGCATCCTGTTTAAATCCTTCTTCACCACCATGTATACCAGTACTGGTCGAAATACAAGCGAGTGACGTACAACCGTCTCCGAATTCAGTACAACAACTCATACAGAATACTGTTCGGATTGGCGCGTTATTGCAGCGCATCTACAATGTTTACCGAAGGCCGTGTACATGGATTCGCTCCGCTTCTGAAACATCGAGTTGCTGGCATAATGCTCAGCACCGACTATCTGGTGCAAGCGGCGCTCTCATGGAAAGCTGGTTCCCTGACACATAAATAATATTTCGTAACTTTTATGCATTATATAATATATACTATCTTAATGGCGAATCAGGTCTTCATAAAAAAAAAACCCGATAACGCTGCAATAAATGCATAATAGATAATAATATACATTTCAACATTATTTTTTAATTTAAAATATACTCTCCTTCATTTTTTAACAATGCTCTTTCTGGTAGACTTGCTACTCTATATACTCCTATAATACTCCTCCAATACCGTTCTGACCTCGTCTGCAGAATTCATATTTTTTTCGTCCTAATGATATTGAAGACTGCGGAATAAATGATAATCAGATGGAGTAATGTCCGGCGAATATGGTGGGTGGGGCATCGTTTCTAAAAAAGGTTAATTCCCGAGCAGTCTGCACTTTTTTGCTGACTTCGATAGATGGTGTAATGACTAAACCCACGCTATAATTGTATTTTGGTCCACCAGGGTTTGCAGGATACCCTCGTCGAGCTTTATAGGACGAGGTTCGTCTTCTAAGCTGTAGTTTCCGACTCGGAATTTCTGGAACTATTACGGAGTCTGACTTAAGATTATTGTCTGATTATATAGCTTTGAAAATATATCTGTTAAAATCGAACAGCACATTTCAAAACTTGCACTAAGAATAAGTAACTACCTTTTTTTATAGCAGTTTTATATCTAGTGATTAAACCTGAAGCAGATAGTTTATCCCACCCCCCTGTGATATTTAGTTCCACGCAATTGAAAAAAACCGCATTATTTATGGGATGACCCGGTATGAAGGAAACCTCAAAGGGTCCCACCCTGTCCAGCGATCGTTAAGAGAGTTGTGCACTCCTGCATCGATTCCACTCAACAAAACTAAACAGAATTTTCAAAGCTTTTTAGAATATATCATAAAGTTAAGTTATTATTATTAATATTGTTTTATTACTTTTAAAAGTAATTAAATCATACTGTCGCCCAACTGGAGAGGAGGTCAGTCCACGTCACCGAGTTTTGACATTACGCGATCGGGTCACCAAAATGGTCACAGCGCCGCCATTATTTTTTAGATTAAATATTTTAATAACTTCAACACGTTGTCGAGATGTTAGATCCTCTACAACAAATTGTAATTGACTATTCTCTACGAATTCAAAATGCGAATTGACAAATGTCTGCCAAACCAAAATGGCAACCGAACAAAATCGGACTGGAACATAATATTCACCCAGTGAAAAAATTACAACTTCATAACAGTAATATGCTCTCCTTAAATATATATTACTAAACACAATTTATATGAGAATGAAGAAATAAGGGAAGAATATACATCTGATCTTAGTGCAGCGAGTAAGATTAAGAAAGGATCGCTTAGGTAGTTTGGTCACACGGTACGGATGAATGAGGAGAAAATGGTAAGACACCTGAAGTAGAGGAAGACTTGGCACGACCGAGTGAACAAAGCCTCTTAATAATCGGCGAGAATCGTGCGTCAGGAAAGAAGAGTGTGGCGCTCTATCCTCTGTGCCTATCTCCGCGCAGAGACGGCGTGATGGTAAGTAAATAAGTAAGTAACAACACTGTATATCTATCAAATCAATTCTAAAATGAAAATGAAAATTAAATGAAAATATTTTTTTTATTGGTTGCACAACTTTATTTTTAAACAATACAAGAAAATTAAATAAGATGTGTACAGTGGGAAGAGAAGGAAAAAAATAAACTTTTTACGCTTATATAAAAATTTAATTGTGTAGCTTTGTATTATTTTTTTAATTCAAATTTTTATGAAAAATACCTATTTTTTTAATTTGTGTGAAAACGTAATGAATGAAATATGTAGTCACCATTGTAATTTGAATGTATTAATAATTTTTTTAATGGATATGAATTGTTTATATATTAATATTAATAAAACTATCAGAATCAAAACCTATTTACTTTTTTTACTATACTTATTTTTTTTTTAAATATATGTATAAGATGTGCACAGTTAAGAAATGATTAAAGGATAGATGTGATTTTCTAAACTGCTGGAACTACCGGGGTTACTGGATCGGCTGGAGCTACTGCAGCTTCGACTGGAGCTGCTGCTGGAGCATCTGCTGGGGCTGCTGCAGCCGCTGCTGGGGCTGCTGGAGCATCTGTCGGGGCTGCTGCGGCCGCTGCTGGGGCTGCTGCAGCATCAGCTGGAGCCGCTGAAGCGGGCACCGGAGAGACGGTCTTTACATCCGGAGCTGCGGCGGCTGCTGCGGGCGGTATGATAGGAAGAATGGTCAAATTTTGAGAAGCCGCAGCTTCTACCGCTTTTGTCACATCAGCAACCGCGGGCAAAGCCGCCACTGCGCCTTCGACTGCTTTTGTTACATCGGCAACTGTCGGTACTGCTGCGGCAGCATCTGCCACCAATTTTGACAAATCAGCCACCGCTGGCAATGTGGCGACGGATGCTAAAGCCGCTTCTAGTGGTGTTGGTAAAACTGCTGGAGCGGTTGCGTTTGGAGCGGTTTCAGGTCCTGCTGGAGTTAGAGGAGCCGGAGCCGCCGCTCCTGGCGCAGCAGCGCCGAGCAAGCTAGTGACGGAATCTATTAAAGGTGAAATAAGGGGAATTGGTGATGGCACTCCTGCAGGTGGAGCGATGGTTGTGACAGCGGGAGAAGCGGCATCCGCTGGAGGTAGTGGCGATACAGTTGTCGCTGAAGGATCGGCTGCCGGTAGTGCCTCGTCAGCTGGTGCACATTGACACACGCCCTGCAAACAAATATATACTTTTATTAACTATGTTAACTTAATAAGGTACGATTGCTTGAGACGAAAGAGATAAAAGCACTTAGAACCGTAGATACTAAAAACTATTTATATTGGAAATTTAGATAAACCGATCTGTCTCCATTCTATAGAAGCTGAGATGAGCCACGTTGAAAGAGGAAGAAGAAAAGAAAGATCCCCCCACTCGTTGGACTAAGTGAAAAATGCAACAGGCACTTCTCTGGTGATTGTGAAACCTGGAGAAGCATAGTCAAGAGGGGGAGAGTTCGCGGAGATCATGATATTTAGTTATGAGATGGATGATGACACATTGGTGATGCAAAGCAGATGTGAAGGAAAATCGCCGACTAGATGGATGGATCTGTTTTGCAATGGTTCACTTCAGAAACCTACAGATCGGAGCTGAATAGTTTCGGCTGCCATGAAGAATCTCACGGCAAACGAAGGTGTCGGCGGAGAAAATAATATACTAAAATGTAATCACAGGGAGAGGGATGAAATTTCATAGCGCAGGGGTACACCTGCACGACTTGTGCAAAACCAAAAAGACCAAAACTCACCTGCAACAGGAACACAGCGAACAAAATGATTCCCCACTTGAGATTGAACATCTTGACTGCTGGGAGGAGGCTGTGAAGTTGATGAGAAGTGTCTTCCGAATGCCACTAATTAGGCTGGCCACCTCGAAGCTGGAGTCTTAAGTGATGCGAGACTGTTTGCATTGACGATAATTTATTGGTATTTTCTTATTAAACAGCTGGTTTTGAATGGTAACTCGTGAGACTAATATTGGAATTTTTCTCTTATGCGTCAACACCATAAATATGACGAACCGAGTATAGCTAGTGGGAAGAATGATCGGGTTCCATATTAATACAATTGTACAAGAAAATCCAACAAACTTAATAATACTAATAAAAATATATATTTTATTTTTTTATTTAGAGTACAGTACAGGGTGTTATTATATTATTAAGGAAAACACATTCTTATTGTGAAGTTGTAATTATTTAGAACAGACGGTCCATATTTTTCGACAAAATTGATTTTATATGTATATATTTATAATTAATACATTAATTTAGTATTTAAAATATGACAAAGCGTCTGTTCTGAATAATTACAACTTCACAATAAGAATGTGTTCTCCTTAATAATATATGTTGTATCAATGTGTCCAAAATTTAATAAAAATGAATTGATAATTCTGGCGTCTGCAGTCGGTTTACTCAAATATATTTGAGATTCTGTAAAAATAATGTAGATGGCTTTCAAATAATGGAACGACAGGTGGATTCATTTGAAAAATGTAACATATAGGTTCGAAAATTTGTCAAGAAAAATACTGGCGTTATAGCACAAAGGTAGTGCACTTTCCCGGATTGGAAATGAAGATCCAGTTTCGAATCCCGGTGACGCTGAAACAATATTTTTCGACAAAATTGATTTTATATGTATATATTTATAATTAATACATTAATTTAGTATTTGTTATTATATTTGTTGTAGGAAAGTAAAAATGTATTTCAGTACACTAGTAACATACTGTATTATAGCACAGTGCCTTTCCGATACAGTAATAAACAAAGTGTAGTTTTCAGTATACTAATTTAAAAATTAACAATATTAACTTTGTGGTTACAATTCATATTTTTTATTTATAATCTTTGTTTTATTAACCACTGAATTGAGTTTAAATCCATCTACCGGTTTCCTTCTTCTTCAGGATGTCATAACTAACTAAAAACATATATTATTGTTTCTTTACCAGAATCTATTTAAAAATAATAAATTTAGTACCTAATTCAAATTGTTACTTAATACAAATTTACTAGTTAAATTCAGTTGGTTGTTTATAATTTTTAGATTAGTTTTCCACGCTTTATTTATCTCCTACCAATCCAAATTATTTCTTTTTTGACCAACACCGTTTGTATGCAAAATTGACAATCCAGATTTTTTATCAAAATCATGAACATTTTCTATCAAATGATTAGCAAATTCTGAAAACTCACTATTGTTCAAACATCTGAAATGCTCCCCTACTCTTATATTAAAATTTCTACCCGTTTTACCAATATAAAATGCAGCACTAAGTGTATAGACACCAGAATTGTTAAATTTATCATCTCTGTCTTTACAATTGATGAGTAAATTTCCTATACTAATATTTGTATAAAATGCCGGTCTAATGTTTCGCGGTAGGTGTTCAGATATTTGATTCGAAAAGTTATTTATCTATAAAATCATTATGTTTTATCTGTGATTTATATAAAAATTGATTATTATATTCTTTTAATTTATTTTTTAAAATAGCGTCTATCAAACCTGTATTAACCCGTTATTAACTGCTATTTTTTTTAATTGTATTCAATTCAATATTGAAATTGGATGTTGACGTAGGAATATTGACTGAACCAGGTATCATGGAGTGGAACCCTGAATGTTTGTGTGACAATGGATGATTAGATTCATTGTGTACGATAGTATTTCTAAAAATTTTGAATTCAATTTTAATATTATTTTTATTCAATGTTAGATCCAAAAAATTAAACGATAGAAAAAAGTTCAGTGGAATGGCATACTAGACCAACTACACAGGAGAAAAATGCAACGTTCAATACGGGACGGGATGAAATTGAACGTTCAAAATAAGGTCAAATACCTTGGCCATATATTCAATGAAGATGGACAAGACGATGGTAACACAGAACGGCAGAGAAGACAGTTGAGCGTCCGTGCAAATATGCTGTCACGGCGTTTCTACCGATGCAGTGAGGAGCTGAAGAGCATCCTGTTTAAATCCTTCTTCACCAGCATATATACCTGCGAGCTTTGCTCGAAATACAAGCGAGTGACGTACAATTCAGTACAACAACTCAACAGAATACTGTTCTTATTACTGCGTTATTGCAGCGCATCTACAATGTTTACTGTTCCGCTTCTAAGACATCGAGTTGCTGGCGTACAGCTGCGGCTGGAGCTCAGCACTCAGCACTCAGCACCGACTCTCTGGTGCGAGCGGCGCTCTCGTGGAAAGCTGGTTCCCTGACCAGAGAATGGCAGCGCCTACAGAACAGCTACATATACAGTGACTGAAGTAGTTATATATGTAATAATTATATTTTGTGTGTATATATGTGTGAACTATTTATTAACTTAAAAAAAAAATTTTTTTTGTACTTATTAATATTTTCCTTGGTTTTCTTTTTCATAGCATTATATTTATTTCATAAACTTAATATGTATTATCTGTATGGCGAATCAGGTTTAATAAAAAAAAATATTATTATTATTATTACATAAAAACTGTCGTTATTCAATAACTAGCAATAGTGACATGACCCCTGAATAACTAAGTAAACAAAGTATTCCACTGAAAAAATGTAAAGCGCGAATTAAAAATTGTTAATATTTAGTTGTGTTAAAACTTTCTGGTTTAAAAAGTGAAAATCTTGGCGCTGCCTAGCGGAATTCGTTCAAAGTTAAATATAAAAATAATAACAGTAAGCAAATCAATGTACAAATATAAATATATATAATATATTTGTACAATTAGAAATTTCAATATACTGTTGTGGCAGTTTCATTCTCAGGTTTAGACCTTTAAAAGTTCTCGAGCGTAATTTCTCCCCATTTCGTGGAGCCAGAACTGCACTTTTCGTGTAAAATATACTAGACTCCGTTTGCAATCTTTCATTTTTGCATTTAGACCGTTGTATATTTTTGGTGTTAGAAATAAATGGAATCTTCGTGCAGAAGTTTTGTTTAGTTTTGGCACATGTTAGTGACAGTTAGCCTGTGTCCTATGTAGAATATGCGATAGTATTAATTTCTCACAGTACACACAAATCTATTGCCATCGTGGTGGATTTCAGCTGCGTCTGAAGCTGTGAGGCTGTGAGGCCTCGATACAAAGTCAGATTAGGAGGAGAGACCCACCGAGGTTCAGGATACAGAAGCCGACCAGGTTTGCCGTCGTCGGGCCAGGAAAGAGACATCTGAATGACAAGGAAGTTAACCTTGCCTTTCCGAAGCGGGGTGTTCACATACCCCATGTATCGCTTTAAACGCGATAACTCAATAAGTATGCAAACGACTTCGTTCTTATTTATTGTTTTTCAAATTTCTCAGCGTATAATATTTAAAAATATTGTTTTCGGTCCGGCGATCTTCGCGCGGTACATACACCTGCGCATGTCGATACCATACCTCTGTGTCTTATCTGTCATATCTTAACTGTTTTTAGATTTATGGACTAAATTTGATATTCATTTCCTTGAAAGAGCACAGATGTCGCAATGGGAAACTAATTACTTTTGAAATTATTTAAAGCAATATTCTTTATCTGTAAAAAGTTTTTTTTAACGCATTATACTAGAATACGCATGAAAAGATAAATAGTTGGCGATAGTGTAGTTTCACATAATAACATATATACAACTTTCAAAAATTTGACAGATATGAAGATTGATTTATGGGTGAGAATGGTGAATGATATATTGGTATAAAGTGATCACTGAAGTCAGCTGAAGACAGGTTGTATATCCTGTAATTACCCATACTTACATACATTTAATATAATAAAATAGCTTCGTCTCTATGAGATATATATTATTTGCTTAACACATACTCTGCGGTGGTGGGTCAGATTTGACCCGGGTGTTTGTAAAAATATGAATTACGCTACAAATATTTGTTTAATACTGTTTTCCTTCTAGCTCTTTTATAAAATATTTACAAATAATTAGAGATACAAATAAATGTTATCGGACGAGATTCAAATGAGTTATTGATAAAAATGTGAAAAAAAAGCTCAAAAATCAATCGCTTTTACGGGATTGAAACTCAGCGCTTACACCGAAATATATATTGTCAACATTTTGACCGGGTAGACAAAGGATACCAGGTATGCGTCTATGTATTTGTTTTGACTTGTTTTCGTCTGACGGCCCCTAGATATAACTATTTGAGGGGCGTTGCGCCTACCTGTATGTTTTATAACATTTCTTGTTCAGGTTCCGACGAGAAGATTACATGCTCAGCAGATGTTTGTATTTTGATTGTGTAGGACGTTTGTTGATGCGTGAGAATATGTACATTATTTGTAATATTATTTTTTTTGGCGTATTTTGTTTTGATCCCCTTTTCTGATGTCTTGAAAATCTATTAATTGTGTGTTCTTGGACATGTTCAAATATCGTTAATGATTATTTATATATTAAGTATGGAAGAAAGAACAGGAAGAATCACGTAGTGTAGTGAACGCCACAAACCCAGAGAGCATTTATCCTTATTTAAAATACGATCAATTCTAAAGGAAATACTCCGATCTTACGAGTTGTATGCGTCTTCAAATTTCGCACATAATTGATAAATTTGTTACGAGCATTAGCACGATCCACAGTCGGTATTTTTCTAACGTAATAATATGTCATTACTTTATTCCTTCTCAACGGAATGTACACATGATACACACATGCGATTTTTTAACCAAAATTCACCCTCATCGCCAGGTCTACCAGTTTGACTGATTCAGTACAGATAAATGTGTTTGGATAAATGCAGTATACGTTTTCAAAACTAACAACTACAGTCGGTGACTTAATATTTACCCCAAATTAGAATAAAAAACCCATTTAAATATATTATGGTAATATGTACGATTTGTCACCATTATTAATAGATAGCAAATTAATTCATTTTTTACCAATTTAACCCCTTCTCACCCGCAGCGACGAAATTAAAATTCAAAATTTTAAATACGTATTTCCACGACTGTCAGACTCGCTATCTTACATACAAAATTCATGCAAATACCATTAATGAGAAATTTACAGAAATTGACTTGTTCAACATTAGCCTTACTGCGCTCAAAGAGTTCTTCTTATGAACCATCACAATCTCAATTTTGGCCATTCATTCTACCTGTAAAAACACATCTTGCAACAATAATTGCAACCTCCCCTCCCTTCTCCCTCATCAATTCATCAATTGAAGAGAAAGTGTATCGAGTACCTTGGAATCATAATAGATAACAATCTCAAACGGAAAGAACATATTACTAATCTCACTAACTAAATAAGGAAAACTGCCTACATATTATTTAGACCCAGAAACATTTTATCACTTACACATTTGCAATACGGCATTGTTGGATCGGGAGGTGCATATAAAACTTCAATGTCACAATTAGAAATCACTCAAAAAATGATAATAAAAATTATTCTAAAAGAAAAAAAAAGACTATCCAAGTATACAGCTGTTCACAGATTTTAAAGTACCAAAAATAGTAGACATATACAAAAATCATTTAAATTTTAGAAGCGAATTCCGATCTACAAGATGTAGAGATCTAATTGATATCCCAAAACTAAAATATACCGCGATATATTTATCAAGGCATCAAATTTGTTAACAATCTCCCCATCACAATTAGAAAAATTACGGACTATCATCAATTTGTAACTGAAGTAAAAAAAATATGTACACAGACTAACTAAAACATTAATTAACTCGAATATACTCCTTCTCTATATACGAGTTTTCCTCTCATAGAGAAGAAACTAATGTTAAAATATATATTTATATATATATATATATATATATATATATATATATATATATATATATATATATATATATATATATATATATATATGACAGACACATGCATCGTACATTGTTCCTTGACTGTATACTCAACTGCTAAAATCAATTAAATTGGCAGAAAATATATAAAGAGTGTTTTTTTTAAGAGGTTTATTGTTTGAATTGGCAACACTTTCAAATTTGACAGCTGACAGCTGATTTGTGCTCAGCTTGGTTTGCCATTTCAAATTTATTTCGAAAATCGTGGTTCAGTTCGTGAAACTTAACGTGCCCTACAACCATGGATCGTTTTCCCAAATGCATACTCTAATCGATGACGTCGTACAGTGCGCACCGAAGAAGCTGTCAATGTGACTATCGAAACAGCTGTGAAGAGTGCGCTATTTCTTTCAGAAGTACATATTTTTTACCAACGATCGAACACTTGTCGCACACATCAAAGCTATATGCAAAACGAGAATAAGAGACGAAATGTGGTTATTAGCAATTATCGCAAATATTAAAAAATTTAGACCCTCAGGTGTCGCTTAAATCATAAAAATCATATAACATTAATTCATAGAACACAGTTTTGTATACAGATGGAAAATTATGGTGCAGTAGTTCAAGGCAGACACTCAGGGATACATTCACCAAAAAACACTCCAAAAAGAGGGACAGTGGAGGAAACACAAAATTGATTGAGTCACACTTACACGGGCAGACTAACGGGGTTGCAAAACACGAGGCATGGAGAGTGAGAGGTAAGCGGGCAGGTGGAGTTCTACCTATGGAGCTCCAACGTGTCACCCATACCCGAATAAATTCCTTATTTAAAACATTACTAATTTCAACAGATTCAACAAGAAATGAATGAGTCCATCTTCCCTGCGTTGCCGTATCTCAATAACCTTTTTTACCATTTTTAAAACTTACCAATGATCCACACAAAAGGAACCTTAGTAATGCAAATCCACATTGGTTGTGAAGGGTTAAATCGTATATATATATACATATATCGTGGGTTCTCTTCATGGATCTTGGTCTTCCTGAAGATAATAGTCGTCTCATCATCGTAGCTTTGGTACAGCAAGCCTGACACACTGATAAATTGAATATCTAAGTTTTTCATTTTTTTGGCATCGGAAAATGTATCTATACAATGTTTAGTAATAGAGAGAACTGTCTACTCTGTAACTCTCCCATATTATTTCTGTATTCATATCAACACTTATTGGTCCAGACAGTATTAAAAGTGAAGCTCAAATACAACTACGTAGTCTTGTATCCCATAAACTAATTCAGATATCAGGTAAATTTGCAATGATAGATAAAGATTACTAAACAAATTGTAGACGAAGTGGGGAGACTCATGGGAAGTATGGAAATATGGGTGTTACATGACTCACGATCTGTCATCGGCTGGCTTAACCCTTCCCCACCCACGCTGTAACACTGATCTGCCGCCCAAATTAAACCTGTATGTTTTCGTAATGGTAAATTATATATAAAGTAATTATTTTTCATTTTAATACCGTGTAAAATTACTACGTTGGAATAATTAGTATTTGCAGTAAGACGAAAAAAGATCGAATATTAATTTCACAGTGAAAAGAAAAATTAACATACGAATATAATTATGAATTTTTCCAACTAATTAAATGAATAATATTAAGGAATATCGTATGAATAAATAATATTTAGAGTAATAATAATAATTATTTTAAATATATCAATTAGAAAGATATACATATAAAATCAATTTTATCGAAAAATAATATTGTTGCGCTTGGATCTCTTTCCAAACCGGGGAAGCTGCATTATCAAACTATGCTACAGCAACGATATTTTTAGCGACAACCGAACAATTCGAACCTATATGTTATCTTTTTGATATACATATACATTTAATCGTTCCATTATTTGAAAGAGCCATATACCTTTTTTTTACGGAATCTCAAATACAGACGCCATAATTATCAATTAATATATTTAATTAATATTTAAAATATCACAGAGCATCTGTTCTGAATAATTACAACTTCACAATAAGAATGTTTTCTCTAAATAACTATTTTAAAGCCATTTAAGATCGTAATTGCATTTATTCTCATTAAAAATGCCAAAAAAAAACTGTAAATACTTAACGGTAATACGAGTTGACAGCATGGTAGCTTACGGATATTTTCTGTCACGGTGTGGTAAAGGTTAAGTGATCACTTAATCTTTTCCGTCTAACCAAGTTTTGGAAGTTGTAGCCACTTCACTTTGCTGTCGCCATCTATGGTCTGAAATTTGACATTCGTTTCCCAAAAATAGCAAAGTTATTAATACATTATACTAGAAAGTTTTTATATGTAAAAATCCAGTAATTGTGTGCTCTTGGATATGCTCAAATATTGTCAAACTTTACTAGTTGTAAAAACTCTGATTTCAAAGATTACGAATAGTGTGGAGGTCAATTTCCTCTGCAGCTGGCAACACTGCGGACAGGTCGTGAACACGCATACCTGGGTACGAACCTGAATCACTGAATGGCTATATAATCTCTCCTTGCACCGTCCAGCAAAACGAGCATTTAGTCCCTTCACTAACTCGTGCAATACTCTTTCACACTTCAAGATGATTTGGCAAGTCCACAAAAGTGGAGATTGTTAGGACACTAGACTTCCTAATTGTTTTGTATTTGTCTGAGACATAGATGGAACGCGGTGCGGAAGTCAGCCTGCAGCCGCTGACTTCCATGCCCAATGCGCCCTTGGTAGCTTGTGATCAGTTGTCAGTGTTCCTCCTCGAAGACGAAGGATAGCCGATGATAATTTTAAAGATGTAACATAGATTCCAAGACAAAAAAAAGGACTTGAAAATAAACCCTTATGAGTTTTAAGAAAGGTTCGCCATTCTGGTTATCCTATAACATATTGAATACACAGATAAATTGTGGTGACCCTACACGCGTCAATAGACATGACCGGGTAAGGGATCACTTATCAACCATCAGTGCCCGAACCGAAGTAACTAGCGATCACTTCTCCGCAGGCCGTCCCAACACCAGCATCTCCAGCGAGACAATACAGAGTTCAGTTAAATTGTATTAATTCATCACCTAATTCATTTTTATACCCTGCTCTCCTACACCGCGACACACATTCAACACGCGAGACAAAAATAAGTCACAGCATCTTAACCTTTTGACACAATCTCCAGCTGATCATAGTTTGAATCACTTCAACACGCACAACGTCAACTGAAGAAGTATAGAAGATGAGGTCTGTGAGACGCGTTGCTAGTACAGCATGCTGCGAATCCCAAGAAGTAAGTATCAAATAGCGTCACACTACTTCCTTCTAAGAGGCTGTGGGTACTAGTGATGAGACAAAATGCTACTATTGACTCGCTGGTGTGATTGTGATTGATATTCGATAATAACAGTGATTGGAAACTGTGACTGTAATCACAGTTTCATTTCTAATACACGTGCTATATCACAATACGTGAAATTAATAATAAGAAAAACAGTATTTTAATAATAATGGAACGACAGATGTATTCATTTGAAAAAGTGTAACATATAGGTTCGAAAATTTGTCGTCAAAAATAATGTCGCTGTAGCGTAGTTGGATAATGCATCTTCCCCGGTTTGGAAATATTTTTTGATAAAATTGATTTTATATGTATAATATCATCACATAATGAATATAATGAAATCCTTAAAAATGTGAGTTTTTTTTCGAATCAAATTTTCAGTATTTCGAGTTAAATGCTTAAAGCCTTTTGGTACATATAAATACATATATTTGTGTTGATTTCGTGGTTATTCTTTAAATTTGGTGCGTGGATTGGTTTTTGATTTGGGAAAAACAAAAAGCAATTGGCAGAACTATTTCCTACGTTAACCTTCAATAAATATAAGGATTTTCAAATAATAAATTAATCATGTTGTCGTAGAAAGTGATTTTAAAAATGTCCATACATTTTTTATGTGTGTAAAAAAGTATTATTTTACTTTAAAACTTAAACTTAAAAAACACTATTAATAGTACTCTAAAATTATAAATAAATACACGGTAGGGTCGTATAAACGACGGATTAATTTTGTCTAAAGACGTTGGTTAAATGAAATTACATATATTATATATGATTGTATAATGTCATTGGTAACAGCATAACCTAAATCTATACCTACTGCTCGCCACTGCTAACAGTACGGCTACTGCTCGAAACGCGTGACAGATTATCAATGTTTTTAACGAAAACATATTTTTTTAAATACGTAATTAATGTATTAATTACAAATATATACATATAAAATTAATTTTGTCGAAAAATATTGTTTTTGCGTCACCGGGATTCGAACCTGGATCTCTATTTCCAATACTGGGGAAGTACACTACCGATTGTGTTATAACGCCAGTATTTTTTATGACAAATAATGTAGATGGCTTTCAAATACAATATTTATCGACAAAATTGATTTTATACGTATATATTTATAATTAATACATTAATTTAGTATTTAAAATATGACAGAGCGTCTGTTCTGAATAATTACAACTTCACAATAAGAATGTGTTCTCCTTAATAACTATTTTTCTCTATAAAATAAATCGTGTCAAACAAAATCTAGATATTTTTATTGTGGAACATTAGAAACAAATTAGATAAATCTCTTGTAAAGATATACAGAAAAAAATATTCACCAGATGCCATTAGGACCTGTTAAACCTGGATATGTTTCATATATTATACGAAGTAAGTCTATCTCAAGAGAGACATCTACCATTTTTATTTAAAACTAAAATCGTCGTATATGAATTTCAGAAATCTTTGCAAACCAAACGACGCAATAATTTTCCAATACTTAATATTACACTATTATTATTATTAAGTTACAATTTTAGATAATAGTTTTTTGATATTTTAAATGACCTTTAAACTTAAGATCGTGAACTGCATTTACGTTGCAGGTTACGATTTTAAAAATATGAAATATATCAGTTAAAACAAAAAAACTGAGACTCAAACCTTGATGTACATATAACTTGCAAGGAAAGTGGTGATTTATACCTTTGTATGAAGCAGTTCCATCTAGAGAGAGACATCTATGACTCTCAATAGAAACTAAAATCATCTTGCACGAGTTTCGAAAACATTCAAGTGACGCACGACAGATGGCGTTGTAATATCCCGGTGCATTTTTAATTTACAAATGATTTAGTATTTCAGATTGAAATTTTTTTAACACAAAGTCATGTACTTTCTCGACATCACACCGACCCTGGTGTCCTTTCGCCGTCTTCCTATCATCTTTGTTGGAAATATTTCTTCTCTCCTTCTTCAATCACTGACGAATATATTCAGGAAAATAATTATATTTCTCGTACATATATTTCAGAATATTTTCTGAAAATGTAACTTCACAACAAAATGTATTCCCCGTAAAAATATATAATCCAAATTTAATAAAATTATTGAGTCTCTAAGTATAACAATAATAATGATAAGGTTTTTTTTTTTTAACCCGATTCGCCAAAGAGATAACACATTATGTTATACATTAAAGGTTATGAAATAAATATAATGCTAAGAAAATAGAACCAAGGAAAATATTAATAAATAAAAAAAAGTTCTCACATATATATGCATACAAAATATAAATATAACATATGTAACTACTACAGTCACGGCCATTGTTGTATATGTAGCTATTCTGTAGGGGTTGCCATTCTCTGATCAGGGAACCAGCTTTCCATGAGACTCCAGCCGCAGCTTTACGCCAGCAACTCGATGTTTCAGAAGCGGAACGAATCCATGTATACGGCTTTCGGTAAACATTGTAGTTGCGCTACAATAACGCGCCAATTCGAACAGTATTCTGTATGAGTTGTTGTACTGAATTCGGAAACGGTTATATTTCGAGCAGAGCTCGCAGGTATACATGGTGGTGAAGAAGGATTTAAACAGGATGCTCTTCAGCTCCTCACTGCATCGGTAGAAACGCCGTGACAGCATAGGCCAGCAACTCGATGTTTCAGAAGCGGAACGAATCCATGTACACGGCCTTCGGTAAGCATTGTAGATGAGCTGCAATAACGCGCCAATCCGAACAGTATTCTGAGTAGTAAATTTGTTGTAATCGTAATGGAATGATTAACACGTTTCCCCGGGTGGGAAGAGGTACAGGTTCGAATAAATGCGTTTTCGATAAATAGATTTTTCTATTAAGGAGAACATATTCTTATTGTGAAGTTGTAAATATTCATAAAATAGGTCTGCAGCGTCTGCAATCGAAGGTATTTGAGATTGATTTCAAATAATGAAATGGTAGATGTATTCATTTGAAAAATATGGGTTCAAAAATTTGTCGACAAAGGTACTGTCTGCTGTAGCATAGTTGAATAATACAACTTCTAGATCCAGATACGAATCTCGGTAGCAAAAATAATATATTTTTCGATATAATTGATTATATATTTCTAATTAATACATTTAATTACATGTTTCTAGATGACTCATTAAATTATATTATTTCTCTACGACATTCGACAAAATTGTAAATATGTTACTTTTTTTAATGTGACATCTATGTTATATGTGAAAAGGTGAAGGCAGCTTCCGAAGAAAATAAATAGGAGTCCCAGGCGGTATTGAAATAAATAATTTACCTACAGGGTGGCCCAAAAAAAGTGAAAACGTCTCGTAACACACGAGTTATTTCAAAACATAATGTAATTAATTATAATTCTTAATGTCATTTTTTTTGCACGATATTTAGCTAATCAGAAATCATCAGAACACCCTGTATTGCATCATCTAGTGGGTTTAAATCTGGCCTGTTCGGTGGCCACATGCCTGGTGAGATGAAATTAACATTCTCACGACGGAGAGAGTTGATTGTATTTCTGGCTGTGCGAGATGGAGCTCCGTCCTGCTGTAATGTCAATTGGCAAATTTTTGATCAGAATTCGGTATTCTGCAGTGATTTTTGTCATTATGGGCTACAGGTATATAGGTAAATAGGTAAGTAAGTAAATTAGTAAACTAGTAAAACTAGTTTTGATGTAATTCTATCACATTTTACGAAATGTTTACATTTTTTTAGGCCTCCCTGTATATTATTAATTTGTTTAACAGTGTGTATTTAAAAGTTATTTACAAGTGCATAGGTAAAGCGATTATTTTATCATTTAGTTATTTTCACCTCTTTCAATTGTATCAACCGAAGTTACCCCCTGTTTATTTGTTTTGATAACAGTCTTGCTGAAGGTCTTGCTGACGCCATCGCCTTCACTGGCGCTGCTGCCGGATCCGGTTCCCGAGCTGGTGGACGCGTCAGTTCCGGCAGATCCGCTTCCCGCGGCGGTGCTCTCCGCGTCACCTTTGCTCAATGTTCTGGTGATGATCTTGGTAACCGTCGCACCGTTTTCTTTCACTTTTGAGATGGTCTTGCTGACCGCTACACTCTTGGAGTTGTCCGACTCGCTGGTGGCGGTGACCGCCGAGCTCGCTGCGGTGTTGCCGTTGTCGGTGGCTCCGTCCGTCGCCCCGGCGGCGCTGGCAGTCGCGTCTCCTTTGCTGACGGCCTTGCTGATGGATTTGCTGACGATCGCTCCGTTCTTGTTCACGTTTGTTGATGACGTGTTGATCGATTTGCTTTTCCCTGTACTATTTTCTGCGGTGACTTCTTCGGGATCCATAGGGGCACCGAGGCATCTCAAATCCTGCAAAAATAATAAAATATAGATTTACATACACAGGATGCCCCAAAAATATACTGCTCAACGTGTCATAACTGTCTGATTTTTCTTTCTTTTCATGGTGTAATTAATTGTAAATAATGAGTGGACCGAGATTAACTATTAAAAAAAGAAAATTTATTTTAAAATGTAGTACAAAAACAATATCGTAATGTGTTTCAGGCAGATCCACCTATGCGACTTAATTTGAAATGTGTAACATACAGGTTCGAAAATCTGTCGTCAAAATTATTGTCGCTGTAACATAGTTGGATAATGCAAAGAGATCCAGGTTCGAATACCGATAGCGCAACAGTAATATTTTTGGATAAAATTGATTTGATATAAATATATCTTTCTAATTAATACATTTAATTAGTATTTAAAATATCACAGAGCTATGTTCTGAATAATTACAAATATTCCTATTGGAGTGTGTTCTCCTTAATAATATATAATTCTTTAATTTATTATTAGTATACAAAGCTGGTTGAATTTTTACAATTATATAAGTTTTCACTTATGTCCCTATTCCTCTCGACAAAAGTAAGAAAAGTTCAACTTCAGAGAAACTGAGCTAATTACAGTTGATAAATCTAAATAACAATTATCAATAGATTTGAAAAAAAGATAAGTATTGATACTGATACATGTGTAATACTGTAATTAAGTACAAAGTTTGTATCGTTACACAAAGTATAATAGGGCAATCGTGGATGTGACAATTAGTGATAATGCAACGTTCACCAATTTACCCACGCTACCACATCTATCAAATTTTTAGAAGTTGTATATGTGTTATCATGTTGGAACATTTGAATAATTTAATAATAGCTTCGTCTCTGTGAGACATCTATATCTTGATGACAATTCGTAAGGGGACAAATCTCAGAGAGTAGGACTCGTGTATAGAGAAGGAGTATGTACGAGTTAATTAATATTTCAGTTAGTCTGTGTACATATTTTTTTACTTCAGTTACAAATTGACGATAGTCCGTAGTTTTTCTAATTGTTATGGGGAGATTATTAACGAATTTGATGCCTTGATAAATAATTATATCGCGGTATATTTTAGTTTCGGGATATCAATTAGATCTCTATATCTTGTAGATCGAAATTCGCTTCTAAAATTTAATTGATTTTTAATTTTGAAAATTTGAATTATTGATATTTTTTGTATATGTCAACTATTGTTGGTACTTTAAAATCTGTGAAAAGTTGCATACTTGGACAGTATTTTTTTTTAGAATAATTTTTATTATCATATTTTGAGTGATTTCTAATTGTGACATTGAAGTTTTATATGCTCCTCCCCATCTGATAATACCGTATTGCAAATATTATTTTCAGATATGTAAGTGATAAGATGTTTCAGAGTCTAAAAATATGTAGGCAGTTTTCCTTATTTGGTTTGTGAGATTAGTAATATGTTCTTTCCATTTGAGATTGTTATCTATTATGATTTCTGGGTACTCGATACAGTCTTTCTCTTCAGTTGATGAACATTGGTCAGAAGAGTCCCCTTGGTGTGGGTTTTAATATTAATTAATATTATCTTTCTGTTGAATAGCAAATTCTATAAAGTATGCTTTATCGGTATTAATTGATAGTAGGTTATCATCTGTTAATTTTTTTATGGTATTAACATTCTGATTCATTCCTTGTTGATATAGTTAAACTGAACACTTTTTTTTGGGCCACTCTGTATATTATCTCATCTTAGCTTTGACAATAGTAAATTTCACGATCGAACAACCCGCAAACGATTTTAACCTCTGGCGTTAGTAAATGTAGGTGTTGTATGTTTAGAACAAGTAGACGAGTTTGTATATTTGGGAAGTATGTTCGGTAGAAACGGAAAAGAGGGTGACTGCAGGGAATAAAGTGAAAGACGCTTTGAATGGAATTATATTTAACGGGAATTTGTCAACCGAGGCAAGACTAGAGGTGCACAATGGAATCCTGGTACCGACACTGATGTATGTAAGTGAGGCCTGTAGCTGGCAGAAAAGGAACGAAAGTAGACTGAATGCAGTGGAAATGAGATCACTCAGGCGTATTTGTGGCAAATCTATTTACGACAGAGTAAAGAATAAAGAAATAAGAAAATAATGTAAAACTGATGTTAGTATAGTGAGTAAGATTAAGAAAGGATCACTCAGGTGGTTTGGTCTTATGGAACGGATGAATGAGGAGAGAATGGTAAAAAAGATATATGACGCAAATGTTGATAGCACCAGAAGACTTGGCACGACCAGGTAAACCAGACAATGGACGATGGTTCTGTTAGAAGCCTCAACAATCGGCAAGCTTGTATAAGAAGGTGTATGAATGTGGATGAGGCGAGAATCGCGTGTCAGGACAGAATAGTGCGGCGCTCTATTCTCTCTGCCTACCCCCGCGGAGAAACGGCGTGATGGTAAGTAAGTAAGTTAGTAAAAAATTAGCGTAGTGAAAATTGATTACACAATCGACCATCAGTTTCAATGAAGGAATGCAATTGTATTGATTGAAGTACAACAGGAGTACATGTTCTACAATTTGTTTTTTCTTATATCCGCCAGATAAATTATTCCAAGTAGTTTTACTGAAGCCATATAAGAACCACCCGAGTGTGTTGTTGAACACATTCATTCATTCAATCCACGCATTTAAAAACACATCAACCTTTGTGAAAGTGAGCCGTTAGACGCCGATGGTCGCTCTTCTTTCAGTCTCGAACCTTTTTAAACTCTGTTGATCAGCGTCCGAAACTTTATATAACTAAGTTTTTTTTATATCACTGCCGTAGAATATATTTATCCGATTCCGAAACTGTCTCTCGCCAGAAGCAGTTTCGCTTCTGTTTGCTGTTTTTAAATACAGATAAATATAATGCACATATTCTTCTTTATATCGGGCGTATCTAAACGACAGTTACTATTGAGAAAATGACAAGATTCATTACGAGACTGTCATCAAATTATTACAAATGTTAACTAATAAGGTATACTAAGGTAAATAATAAAATTAGTAGGAGAACATATTCTTATTGTGAAGTTGTAATTATTCAGAACAGACGCTCTGTCATATTTTAAATATTAATTAAATATATTAATTAGAAAGATATACGTATAAAATTAATTTAATTGAAAAATATTGTTGTTGCGCCACCGGGATTCGAACCTGGATCTCTTTCCCAACTGGGGAAGGTGCATTATCCAACTATGCTACAGCGACAATATTTTTAGCGACAAATTTTCAAACCTATTAATATTATTACATTTAATCGTTCCATTACCTTATTTTTACTGAATTTCAAATACTTTTGAGTAATCTGACAGCAGACGCCAGAATTATCAATTCATTTTTATTAAATTTTGGACACATTTATACAACTTTATTATTAGAAGAACACATTCTTATAGCCTTCCCCGGTTAGGATAGAGATCCAGGTTCGAATCCCGGTGGCGCAACAACAATATTTTTTGATATAATTGATTTTATATGTATATCTTTCTAATTAATATATTTAATTCATATTATATTATTGTAGTCTTACTTGCAACACGAGAGTAGCGAGCAGCAGAATGCAGAATCTCAGCTGGACCATCTTTGAGCGGAGGAGATTGTTGATGCGGAGGAAGGTCGAAGATTACTGATCGGCATTCACGTTCCTCGCCACTCCCTCCACACTTCATACTCTACGACGAAAGCCGGATACGCACCACCTAACTTTCCAACTTTCTGCTTAAACTTTTTATTAAACAGATTGAACTCTACATAATTTGAGGAAGATATGTAAAAAAAATTCAGTTGGGTCGCCTGCCTAATAAGGCGCATCTTCGAAAGATGCAGACCTCAACGCGCGGGATACTACCCCAACTCGTATCCATATACGTGGGGATCGCGCTTTGGAAGTATATAGTATAAGTACAGTAAATACAGCTCCAGTTCTCCGTCATTTCCTGCTATCCCGCTGGCGCCTAGTAGACCTGCCAGTCATCAGACAATACGTCGCGCCGCAACCGGTCCGAGGAAACATACCATACCTACCCTAAATACTGTTTCATTGCAATAATCTACCCGCTCTAGCTGTACACACTAACACCGAATTATCGTAATTTTTAACTTTTCAAAGTCACGACAGCCTTTTCCGTCTATGCATGCGGTTTTGTGCAGACTAGGGAGACGGATACGACCCCAGGACAACACCGGAGTCGATAGCATTACTGTCAGATCACTGCCTTATCTTATTACAAAATTCAAATTCACACTAGTTTGAACACATGCGGCAAAGACCCTGTGATCGAGTATAATAGCGTAAGAGGGCGCAGTAACTGAGAAAAGAGGTTTTTTTTTACTGTATTAAAACGCGAGACTGCATACGAAATATAATAATATAAACAGGTTTTGTTCAGGTTTTTTGTGTGTTGACGCGTTGAAATCATTTGAAGCATTCGATTACTTGAGCGAATCTCAATTTATAATGTTGTAATGTTTAACCCTTCCCACACCGTGACAAAATACGCAACGTTAGTGTAGTTGTAATTTATACTACGAAATAAATAATAAAGTGTGTGATGCCTGGAGTTGTCAAATAAATAACAAAAATAGTATTGAATTGATCAAAATTGAAAGATGTTACAAGATCTAAGCATTTTTTATTTATTTTTTATTTCACTGCATACATAATAATATATATACGAAATGTGGCGCTCGAGAGCCGGCCTTACTTGGTTGCAGCACATGTTTTTGACACATGTTGGCGTCGGTACCGGGCGTGTTTTTGCCGCTATTAGAAGCCTTGGTTTAAGCACTGGTATCTACAAGGTACGTATGGTAAAGTATGATGATTGTGAAGGGGATAGACCTCCACAAATGTAAACAATTTCTCCTCCTTTCTTATGTCATCTGATATTCAAAATGAATAATATGAACTAATATATTACCGATTTTAGCTAATCATTTTACCGACATACTAAGCTCTCTCACCCATCTTTGTACTCTTTTATTGCATACATGTACCTGTAAATATACAATTATGTTATGTTATCTTATATGTGAGGTCCAAAATCAAACGAAGATATGTCTATTTTATCTGTTTTCGAGTAAAATGCAAAAAAAACCATTGCACCACAGCTGTCACATTTGGAATCACATTAAACATGACCAGTAACCACATGTCACATGATCAAACACTGTCATCTTATTGGCTAAAAACATATTTGTCTGGGTTTGAATTAATCATCTATTGGAGATGTCTGTTTTTGTCGTATTTTTACACGAAATTTGACAATATTTGTCTAATTTTAATAAACTAATCTTGTAGACGTTAATTTGTTTTATATTTGTATATACCTAACTAAAAAATTATAAAAAAATTGGACACATCTGATTTTGATTCTACACCTCACATATTAAAAATTGTGACTATTTTCAATACTATTGCAATTTAAAAAAATTGTGGATTTTTATAGTCAGTCTTATATGTTAGTGTATTGCGTTATATTTACTTTTAAAATCTTTTAATTAATTAAACAAATAAATATATTTCATTTAAAATCATTGACTTATATGTGACGAACATTATTCATATATGTCGATGCGAACAAGCATATATGTCGGAAGACTCTCAGGAAAGGAGAAGGGCACTCACCACCAACCCGGAGTCTGCTGACATCTCCAAAATGTGGACTGCATATTTTTCAGTCACTATTTCGTCAAGGCACCGACACAAAGTATAGACGTATGAGTCTATACTTTGTGCCGGGAGATTAAAGTAGGGAAGGGGGGGGGGGAGGGAGGTGTGTGGCACAGTGCATTATTTTCGATCAACAATTAATATATTTATACACAAATAAATATATGTCCCAAACATACGTCATAGTAAATTAATATAATCAGGTAAATTTTGCAAAAACTCAAAATCTTAAAACAGATGTTGCCCCATTAAAAATATGTGTCCCGCGTTCTAATAATAACATTTTTGTAAGTGATAAAAGGCGCGCTGTAATAATTTATTCATATAAAATCAGTTTTATATTAGTCAATACAAATAAAATATCGACTATCTCTTCCAATCCGGAGAACGTGCACGTGTTATAGCAAGATAATGCATTGACGACAAATTTTCGAACCTATATATTAAACTTTTCAAATTATTACGTCTATTGTTACATTATTTGAAACCGATCTTTTTTTATTTTTAATATCTTTCTAATTAATCTATCTAATTTGTATTAAAAATATTACAGATGTTCTTCTTAATAATATAGTTAAACTATGAAATCCTGCAAGGTTTATGGTAATTGAAGGTTAGTTGTAATATAAAATTAATGGTAATATGAGGTTAATGGTAATATAAGGTTAATGGTAATATGAGGTTAATGGTAATATAAGGTTAATGGTAATATAAGGGTAATTGTATTATAAGGTTAATGGTGTAATTTTAAATGATGAGTCGCTGAGATTGTTTTATCATTAGGAACGTAAGTTTTGATAAAGAAAATATATATTGCGAATATTGAAAAATTACCTAAAATGACCAAAAACCAAGCAAGATATTGATTAATGGATCAAAGTTTCAACCACAGAAATGATCAGGACCACGATCTCGTTGAACTCTCGCCATCTTGACTACGCTCCTCCACTTTTCTCGGCATCTGTCACCAGAGAAGTGCCTGTTACCATGTGCGGTCACTTGTGGTGGATCGTTCCCTTCCTCTCCGTCCTTCTTCTCGGCTCACCGTAACAAGCTCCAGGCTATCTTCCCTTCACGCAACATGTCCAAAAAAATGGAAGAATTTATATCAGATAAATAGGAAAATTATGTTGGATTGATATAGTATGAATGAAGAGGATATGGTTTGGATAAATAAATACAAATCTGAAAATTTTTAATATTTCTGACATGTGACGAGACATCCTTCCGTTGAATGGATATGGCACGAGAAAAATAATAAATGGGTTCAATAATAATAATAATTAGTGTTTATTCCAGCGTGATCAGGTTTTTTTTTAACGTGATTCGCCATACAGGTAATACATATTATGTTATACATTAAAGGTTATGAAATAAATATAATGCTATGACAAGAAAACCAGGGAAAATATTAATAAATACAAAAAAAATAAGTAAAAATAAATAAAAAGTTCACATATATATACACATAAAATATAAATATTACATATATAACTACTTCAGTCACTGTATATGTAGCTATTCTGTAGGCGCTGCCATTCTCTGGTCAGGGAACCAGCTTTCCATGAGAGCGCCGCTTGCACCAGAGAGTCGGTGCTGAGTGCTGAGCTCCAGTCGCAGCTTTACACCAGCAACTCAATGTCTCAGAAGCGGAACGAATCCATGTATACGGCCTTCGGTAAACATTGTAGATGCGCTGCAATAACGCGCCAATCCGAACAGTATTATCGACCAGAGCTCGCAGGTATACATGGTGGTGAAGAAAGATTTAAACTGGATGCTCTTCAGCTCCTCACTGCATCGGTAGAAACGCCGTGACAGTATATTTGCACGAACGTTCAACTGTCTCCTCTGCCGTTCTATATCATCATCGTCTTGTCCATCTTCGTTGAATATATGGCCAGGGTGTTTGACCTTATTTTGAACGCTCAATTTCGTCCCGTCCAGCCACACGGGAGGGATATTACCTGGCACTTTTCCAAATTTAATAATTGAGAGTTGTTTGATTAATTTGAATAATTGACATATGTCTTCAGTCTTCAGCTATGTCCATCCACTTTATGGAAGATTTTACGGAAAGATCTTGGTTTAAGAGCTTGCAAAATTCAGCTCTCGTGCAAGAATTGAAGCCACGTGAACATTATTGAAGGACATATTCGATGAGCGCTTAATTTCGCGTAATGACCTCCAAGATCGTGTACTTTGACACCACTGGATTATTTTCTGTGGGGATATGTGAAGTCGACATGGAAGCCAACATTTGAAGCGTTATTGCCGATTTGCGGTCCCAAATTGGACTACCAAATCTTGCTTTATTCGAGGCCATGTGCGCGAAATCATATTTAAACACTAGTGGTATCAAATTATCTTTTTAATAACGACAATACCATGGCTATTATCAATATATTGTTATATTTCATGTACAGATATATCGGTAGGTTTTTAAATTCACTGAAACGGCAAAGATATGAAAGTATCTGTGGATAATAATTATATAATTCTCCCAAACAGTGACCGCAGTTAACCACAAGATGTATTTAATAAATACCTTTGTTAACGAGTTTAAGGTGGTTCGCGTCGGCCAAAACAGCACCTGTGTCAAGACAAAAGCCTTAATATAGCAAATAATGCATTGTAGATCAGGCGGTGTGTACTTTTTACCAAATTCATTTGAATGGTAATATAATATATATAAATATACACAAGTGTACAGTACAGTCTGACGTATTACATGCGGTGGTGACTGATATTTGACAAATATTTGTTCAACAATGCTCTAACTGAGACAGAACAATGTCAAATTCTTTTATATACATACATAAAAAAATACTGTGCTCATGAGCACAAATTATTTATGCAATAAAATAATACATATTTAACAAGGTTAGGTTACCTATTTGTAATTTAATGTAGCTTTAGTATGGCTGTATAGTGCTTACTTAAAAAGCCAGGTCTGTGAGACTGAGGATAAGATTACTCATAATGATTTATAAGTTGTATCAATGTGTCCTAAAATTAATTGTTCATTCTGGCGTCGGCTATCGCTTTACTCAAAGGTATTTGAGATTCCGTAAAAACAACGTAGATTGCTTTCAAATAATGGAACGACAGATGTATCAATTGTAATATATGGACCACAATTGAGTTTAAAAAACATCTACCGGTTTCGGAAAACACTTTTCCTTCTTCAGGATGTCATAACTAACTAAAAATATAGCAATGTTTCTTCACCAGAATCTATGTTTAATAGATGTTTGAACAATAGTGGGTTTTCAGAATTTGCTAATCATTTGATAGAAAATAGTCATGGTTTTGATAAAAAATTAGGATTGTCAATTTTGCATATAAACGGTGTAGGTCACAAATTAAATAATTTGGAATCGTTGGAGATAAATAAAGCATGTAAAAGTAATCAGGAAATTCTAAACAGCCAACTAAATTTAACTACGAGTCCTATTCTAAAATTTTTTCCTAAAAATTATTCGACTAAATTTGTATTAAGCAGTAATTTGAGTTAGGTACTAAATTTATTTTTTTAAATAATTGTTGTTTTTTAAAAAATTTAAAAATAGATTCTGGTGAAGAAACAATGCTATATTTTTAGTTAGTTATGACATCCTGAAGAAGGAAAAGTGTTTTCCGAAACCGGTAAATGTTTTTTAAACTCAATTGTGGTTAATAAAACTAAGATAATAAATAAAAAATATGAATCTTAACCACCAAGTTAATATTGCTAATTTTAAAAGTGTAATATATGGGTTCGAAAATTTGTCGTCAAAAATATTGTCTGTTCGGGATATATATTTATTCTTGAACGAAGGTAGTGTACTGTGCCCTCCACCTCCCCTCCCTTTCCTCACCCGGCACACCACCGCGTCAGTCGAACGGCGACCCTGAACCGGTACGGTAATTAATGAATCCGAATATAATATAACACAACTTATTACAAATAAAATAAAATAAACAATATATTTTTTAAGAAATATTTGAAAGTTCCTTAATATAAAACTTCTTAAAATGGCATACTACGCTATCTGTCTATCAATCATAGATCATGGTACAATTACTTGGGGTGGAGCGACTATGTCTGCAATTAATCCAATAATAGCAGCTAAAAAAATTATATTAAAAGTTATCCTCAAATCTCCAATCACAACGAGCACTGACGAAATTTTTAATAAATTCCGTGTCTTTGATATTAGACAAATGTACGCTAATACTACTCTCAAATACATACATAAATACAAACAGACACATTTTAAAACAACTCAAAACATTATTTCCACACGGACAAATACAAATAACCTACAAACCCCGAGACCACATACTACATTTGGACCTAAACTATTTAATAGAATGCTAAAAGACTTAAATCAATTGAATTTGAAACTATATATTAAAACTTGGATTCGTAATATGGGTAGAGCCAGTATCGGTGCACTCACCCAAACATACTATATTAGTTATTGTAAGTTATCCATTGTAAAATAGTTCTTCATATACACCTTTTATATAGTAATAAATGTAATTCTATCTACTTGTAATTCTAATTAATTGAACAATTGCTTGTAAACTATGCCCGTCTCGATACAGAATTTCTCTAGTGAGACGGGCACAGTCCAAACAAATTTTTATATAGTTACTAATAAATAAATAAATATTAAATTGAGACATCGCATCTAATACAGTGCAATCTGAAGGACTAGGACCCCTGAACGAAAATAGTGGAGGTGCCTTGGAGGTTCCAGACGAACTGGATTGTGGTGAGTGCAAACCTCCTTCCGAATATCCTGTTTCTTCCGGCATCTATGCTTTTAAGCAATACTGTCGCTGTAGCATTGTTGGATAATGCACCTTCCTCAGTGAGAGATTCAGGTTTGAATCCCGGTAGCGCAACAACATAATTGATTTGTATATCTTACTAATTAATACATTTAATTTATACTGTATATAACTATAGAGATATATAGTATAGAACTCGAGCCACATGTTCTGGCGTTGCTACTGACGTTGATGGTCCCGGAGGAGTTCGGTAAACCATTGTCCCTTCTTGTCTGAACTTTTGAACCGATAACCGACACCGGATAAGTTGCGTGCTATACCCATCACTTACTTGTCGAATTTAAAGTTAGTACCAATGAATCACTGTATGAATGAATGCTCAACCGCGAACGCGCGGTGCGCTCCCGACCAGTGACTCATTGCAACTTTCAAATCCGCAAATCACGCGCGTCAAACAATACCCCTCCCACTAACCTCGTCGTCTTAAAATTTTTCCGCTGGACACCCCATATATCCACGAAATCGCATTACAGTTGGAAAACATATTGAGCATCTGTCATCCTATCATAGATAAGAAAAACATCGTGTCATTTCATCTATGTCTCATGGTCGTATCGCGTCGCATTCTATGGTCGCTATTTTTTTCCTTGTCTATGGTAGAACTGTCAAATATGACATGCACGTTTTGTTCGTATTTTTCGAGAATGTCTAAGTGGATATATATTTCAACGATAATGCTTAAGAACACCGTTTGTATAATTCCAGGGAGAATCATATAAGTGAACACATGTACTTTGTTACTATGCGTCCTGGTTCCGGCAGATAGAACGCCAGGACAATGCCAATGGCTAGACAGTGATTGACATGAAAATGTGGGTTCAATAGTCCTGGGCACCTACCTTCAGCTGACAACTTTCACCTTCTTTCACCTGTGGTAAATTTATAGTGTTGTGTAATTCGTACTAGGAATCAGAGCGAATTAATGAAAGAGGTTGATTTACAAGAATATAGTTTAATACAAAATAAATATCAAGGGATCTTCCTGAAGGATGGCAAGCCTCTCGGATAGGACGCACCGTGAGATCAATACCACCCCCACGGTGGTGAACTGTCGTTTTAACTACCGCACATTCTCTATCTTCCATAGTATGGGATCGTGGCCGTCGCGCTGGATGTGGCGAGGATTCCTCCATCCCAAATGGAGACTGCCTTCCATCACACAGCTACAACTCCAGATTAGAACCGGATGCCCTTATCCCTGGGTCCGAAAACCAAATAGTCATTTCTGCATAAGAAGAGAGTACAATGCAAATTAGATACTACAATATTTTACACATGATGCACTAGATCAACAAGATGATATTCCTTCGATCGCGTCGCGAGTCTAGCACCGCGAGCCGAGCAGTTCCGTGCGTCGGCACCGAACTACTTACCTGCGAGGCAGTGTTTACCTCAAATAAACGTGGCGAGTTATAAAAATTACAACTTGAGGGATTAAATTCTATCATAACGTGAAATAAATGTTATTGTAAAATGTAGTGCTTTAATTTTGTTCCTACCCCTTAGCTCATTCCCAATCAGTACACGTTTTTCCTTTGGATCAACTGGTTGTTTTTGAATTCGTAAGAGAAAGGGTTCTCATTATCATTGGTTCATATATCCCTGTGATTTTTTGGTGTGTTGTAAATGTGGGTTTTTTGTAACGTGGCAGTTTCGTGTATTTAGTCAAGGTCGAGCATCAGCTTTGGAAAAGGCATATGAATCAGATCAATAATAAATAGGGTCTTGGTCCGATGGTAAAGTAATTTCGGTTATTAAATTTTGTCGTACGATCGTTTTCTCTCTTGTGCATACCAAAATAAGTTGGAATTGCTATTTGTGTTTGGTGCGGATATGATTTTCATGCAATCAGCGAAATCGGAACACTTGTGGCTACAGTGAAAAGAAGAAATCCATGTAAAGCAGTCTCGGGTGGGTTGTGTTCTTTCTGGTATCTGGTTGGTCCATAAGCCCCTTCCGTATTGTCCTTGTAATAAATTCTTTTCATCCGTCTTACATCCCAATTCCCATAACATATTGTGACATTTTAAATTAGATCTGCTTTACCGACCCGAGTGGACGCGGTCTGTCGATAGAGAAGGCTGGACGAAGGAAGGGGGGATTTTCGCGCGGGATGGCGGCGTGTGTGGAGCGAGCGCCAGACGACGTTTTACCGTAAAAATGGAGAAAAGATTATCGCAACAAGGGATATTTAGAAGCGGTGAATTAGGGAGATATCTGGACCTCGATTCACCCGCGTCAAGGAAGCTTCATAAAAAGTGGCGCGCATTTGATATCAATCGGCGCGCGTCGGCTTGAGGACTGCCGCCAGCACAACTCTTCGAACGAGTGAAGTATCAGTGTAATTGCAAACCCCGTAAAATGTCTCCCTGTCACTCAGAAGTGGCGAACATTGTTTGAAAGACCTGTTAGTGATAGAAGATCTGGAACTCTCTACGCGCTTACAAAATCGGGTTTCTCATATTTAATGAGATTAATGCATAAATCAACTGTTCTTATTGTTTGAGATCAATCCGAGCCAGCCACTCTGACACCTTACACACAGACACCCGCAGACTGAGCCAAGCCGGTGACGTGATGCGCTGGCGGTCGATCCGCCGAGACCAGCGCGATACGTGACAATGTATAATAATAAAACAAGTTTTATTAAAAATTTTGTAGACCATACTTAGTATTGAATTTATTTTTTGAAATATATTTAACAAACATGAAAGGAAAATGTTTATAATAAATTTAAAAATAATAATGTATGTATTTTAGATTCAGCTCCCCCAGTCAGAGGAAGATAGAGCCAGTCCTGATGACCTGAAAACCAAAGGATAGTAATTATGAATGTTGGTACGATCAAGGGAAGACAACAAAATCAGGTACAAAGAATTGTAAGAATTTATAAGCATAGAAGGCGATAAGCCGTACAAATTCATCTTCAAAACGAGGTTCCATAGGTATGCACAATGTTTCCAGAGATTTTTCCCTTCTCCTCTTTCTGTTGCTACTTCTTCCAGAAAGAAGGAGAACTCTTCAGACCAAAATTATGAATGTTGATACGATCAAGGGAAGACAAGAAAGTCAGGTACAAAGAATTGTAAGAATTTATAAGCATAGATGGCGATAAGCCGTACAAATTCATCTTCAAAACGTGGTTGTATAGATATGCACACAATTTTTCCAAAGATTCTTCCCTCTTTCTGTTGCTACTTCTTCCAGAAAGGAGAACTCTTCAGACCAAAATTCATAGTTTTTTGGGCTACAGCAGACAGGAATAGCGATGAATTGCTAAGTTGTAATTATTCAGAACATATATTAGAAATATATACATATAAAATCAATTCTATCGAAAAATATTGTTGTTGCTACTAGGATTCGAACCTGGATCTCTTCCAATCCGGGGAACGTGTATTAACTGATTATGCTACAGCACACAGTACAAATTTTCGAACCTACATGTTACGTTTTTCAAATTGATACATCTATCGTTCCATTATTTGAAAGGCATCTACTTTATTTTTACGGAATCTCTGTAGCATAATCGGTTAATGCACGTTCCCTGGATTGGAAGAGATCCAGTTTCGAATCCCGGTGGCGCAACAACAATATTTTTCGAAAGAATTGATTTTATATGTATATCTTTCTAATTAATACATTTAATTTCGTCACCCGTAGCTGTTTGTATCAAACACAAATCAGTTCCATCATATTAATATAGCGATGATCTCAGAGACCTGGCTTATGCATAGTTATCTGAAACACCACTACAGGAGTGGAGTTAACACTGCAAAATCGAAGATAACGGCGATTGGGAGATACTAGAAGCAGTTCATCATCAGCACCCACTACGGCGAGTCAACAAAGAAACGTATTTTGAAGTGGAATTCTCGAGCGACGGAAGACACAAAAATGAAATAGAAGAATCGGAGCTGCTAGGGATGCCGTTATTGTGCGGAGATAGTGCCAAGACAAAACTGACTGCTTTTACCTTTACCATACGGTGATATAAAATACCCATACGCAGCCATGCTATCAACTAGTGTTACCGTGAGAAATTTTAGAAATTTAAATGTGAAGAAAGCTTTTATTATTTTTAATGGCTTTAAGATTATTAATCCTATAAACTTACTATAAATATTGAGAATTGAAATATCCTAATATAATTCAGAGTATTCATCGAGTCCTATACGATACTACCTTGTTTCTTATCTCTCTTCATTAAATTAGTGAGAGAGAGAGGTCGTATATTCGTGTGTTATTATTTTTATTATGAAATTAATGTACCATCTCTATTTGTCTTACCACAAATGGTATTTTAACACAGATAGTATTTTACCAAATATGGTATTTTACCACAGATGGTATTTTACCACAGATGGTATCGAGTCCTATACGATACTACCTTGTTTCTTATCTCTCTTCATTAAATTAGTGAGAGAGAGAGGTCGTATATTCGTGTGTTATTATTTTTATTATGAAATTAATGTACCATCTCTATTTGTCTTACCACAAATGGTATTTTACCACAGATGGTATTTTACCAAATATGGTATTTTACCACAGATGGTATTTTACCACAGATGGTATTTTACCACAGATGGTATTTTACCACAGATGGTATTTTACTACAGATGGTATTTTTACCACTAATGGTATTTTTTTTACCACTTATGGTATTTTACCACAAATGGTATTTTTACCACAAATGGTATTTTACCACAAATGGTATTTTACCACAGATGGTATTTTACCAAATATGGTATTTTACCACAGATGGTATTTTACCACAGATGGTATTTTACCACAGATAGTATTTTACCACAAATGGTATTTTACCACAAATGGTATTTTTCTGACTGAATTAAAAAATAATTATTTTTGTAAGATTCACTTGACACCTGGTTTTTCACTAGTCAGTTCTAAGGACAAACATTTTTCTTATAATTAACTATAATATGAATTTTATGTTGCGCATATTAACCGAAATATTATAATTTTCATTGGGGCGGTAGACCTGTGTTGCTGCATGGTTTTGGAAGGGTTAAAGATATGATCACCAAATACGGATCAGTATGGAGAGAGTTACATCAAAAATGAAGGATGCTGTTGCATCAATCTAAGGAGAGTACATCATTAAGTTCCATCTTCAAGCAATAAATCATGGACACAACACAAGACAAATCTACACGCCAGTTCCGAGAGCAATTTTATCAAAGATTCTACATGTTCTTAGCTCCAAAACTGTACAACACACTTCCAATAAGATTACACAAATATGGACCCAATATATGATCCAATCAGGTAGAGATGAATCAGAAGCATGGCTATCCAACATTCTAACATAATCTTTATACAGTGCCTACACTAATAATTCACTGGTTGCTTTAACACAGACGGCAGTCTAGCAAAGCAGCCAGGAAAACGCTGTATATGTCAGAGGTGGAGTCTACTCCATCCCACACAATAAACTACGAGTATTTAATTGCAATAAAACAATATAAAATATAGAAATATTTCAATTAAGAATGCTTGGCATGATCTGCCAATGACGGAAGAAAGACTATCAAGATGGATACAGTTTCTGAAGCAAAATGGTCCTTCCCAGACCGAGCTGGAACAGATAACAGCAAATACTGATTGGCAATAGGTTGAAGCTTAAATGGTCAACAAGCACCAAAGCGACATAGGTCAGAGGAAGAAGTGCCTTATCCTATTTTAGGATCCCCAACCCTTCCAGAATAAAATAATGAAAATATCAATGAGAACAAAACAAACAAATACAAGACAATGATATAAATATTTTAAAAAGACCGATGGGTGTTCATACGATTAATATAATTGAATATAAAATACAATATTAAACTTACAATGTTCAATTTTACTCATCGCACGGCGGTGGTGGGCCGCAGTTGGAGTTTTCGGAATTTGATGAGCTTTCTGATTTGGATTCACTGGAGGAACTTGACCTGCTGGAGGAGGACGATTCACTGGCAGAACTTGATTCGCTTTCGGACCTGGATCCGCTGGAAGAGTTGCTGGAAGAATTGCTGGAAGACCCAGACTCGCTGGCAGAGCTGGATTCGCTCTCGGAGCTAGATGCACTTGAAGAACTCGATTTGCTCGAGGAATCGGAGGAAGATGAGCTGTCAGACTTGGAATCGCTGGAAGACCTCGATTTACTGGAAGACTCAGCTTCACTAGCAGAGCATGATGAGCTGTCAGAATTAGAACCGCTAGAAGATCTCGACCTGCTGGAAGCTTCTGCTTCGCTGGCAGAGCGTGATGAGCTTTCAGATTTGGAATCGCTGGAAGACCTCGATTTACTGGAAGACTCAGATTCACTAGCAGAGCGTGATGAGCTGTCAGAATTAGAATCGCTAGAAGACCTCGACCTGCTGGAAGCTTCTGCTTCGCTGACGGAGCGTGATGAGCTTTCAGACTTGGAATCGCTGGAAGACCTCGATTTACTGGAAGACTCAGCTTCACTAGCAGAGCATGATGAGCTGTCAGAATTAGAACCGCTAGAAGATCTCGACCTGCTGGAAGCTTCTGCTTCGCTGGCAGAGCGTGATGAGCTTTCAGATTTGGAATCGCTGGAAGACCTCGATTTACTGGAAGACTCAGATTCACTAGCAGAGCGTGATGAGCTGTCAGAATTAGAATCGCTAGAAGACCTCGACCTGCTGGAAGCTTCTGCTTCGCTGGCGGAGCGTGATGAGCTTTCAGACTTGGAATCGCTGGAAGACCTCGATTTACTAGAAGACTCAGCTTCACTAGCAGAGCATGATGAGCTGTCAGAATTAGAACCGCTAGAAGATCTTGACCTGCTGGAAGCTTCTGCTTCGCTGGCGGAGCGTGATGAACTTTCAGACTTGGAATCGCTGGAAGACCTCGATTTACTGGAAGACTCAGATTCACTAGCAGAGCGTGATGAGCTGTCAGAATTAGAATCGCTAGAAGACCTCGACCTGCTGGAAGCTTCTGCTTCGCTGGCGGAGCGTGATGAGCTTTCAGACTTGGAATCGCTGGAAGACCTCGATTTACTGGAAGACTCAGCTTCACTAGCAGAGCATGATGAGCTGTCAGAATTAGAACCGCTAGAAGATCTCGACCTGCTGGAAGCTTCTGCTTCGCTGGCAGAGCGTGATGAGCTTTCAGATTTGGAATCGCTGGAAGACCTCGATTTACTGGAAGACTCAGATTCACTAGCAGAGCGTGATGAGCTGTCAGAATTAGAATCGCTAGAAGACCTCGACCTGCTGGAAGCTTCTGCTTCGCTGGCGGAGCGTGATGAGCTTTCAGACTTGGAATCGCTGGAAGACCTCGATTTACTGGAAGACTCAGCTTCACTAGCAGAGCATGATGAGCTGTCAGAATTAGAACCGCTAGAAGATCTCGACCTGCTGGAAGCTTCTGCTTCGCTGGCGGAGCGTGATGAGCTTTCAGACTTGGAATCGCTGGAAGACCTCGATTTACTGGAAGACTCAGATTCACTAGCAGAGCGTGATGAGCTGTCAGAATTAGAATCGCTAGAAGACCTCGACCTGCTGGAAGCTTCTGCTTCGCTGGCGGAGCGTGATGAGCTTTCAGACTTGGAATCGCTGGAAGACCTCGAATTACTGGATGCCTCGGTTTCCCTAGAATTTTTTTTTTGTGGTGGGAGAGTTGGTATTATAACACAAGGCTTGGGTGGTGGCGGTGCAGGCTTGCCACAAGGCTTTGGTGGTGCTGGCTTGTCGCAAGGCTTGGGTAGTGGCAGTGCAGGCTTTCCACAAGGCTTTGGTGGTGCTGGCTTGTCACAAGGCGTGGGTGGTGGTGGTGCAGGCTTGCCACAAGGCTTTAGTGGTTGTGGTGCAGGTTTGGCACAAGGCTTGGGTGGTGGTGGTGCAGGTTTGGCACAAGGCTTCGGTGGTGGTGGTGGTGCAGGTTTATCACAAGGCTTGGGTGGTTGTGGTGCAGGTTTGGCACAAGGCTTCGGTGGTGGTGGTGCAGGTTCAGCACAAGGCTTTGGTGGTGGTGGTGCAGGTTTGGTACAAGGCTTTGGTGGTGGTGGTGCAGGTTTATCACAAGGCTTGGGTGGTGGTGGTGCAGGTTTGGCACAAGGCTTTGGTGGTGGTGGTGCAGGTTTGGCACAAGGCTTGGGTGGTGGTGGTGCAGGTTTGGCACAAGGCTTGGGTGGTGATGGTGCAGGTTTGGCACATGGCTTTGGTAGTGTTACGGGCAATTTGCAAGTGCCAATTTTAGGCACTACCGCCGGGCCACTGCAAGGTGCTGGAGCCGCATTCTGTTTGGAAAAATCGGGCATTTTATTTTATAATTCATGAAAACATATTAATTTCAAATACTGTATCCCTAAATATATTGTGCTTTATCATGCTCTGTCTACGACTTCGTCGCTATTTCTATTGAATTTAGATCTATACATGCACATGATACATTTAGATCTGTACATGAACAGTGTCGTTGCCAGTAAGAAAAAAAACCTTTTTTAATTTCTTTATCTTAAGATCTCTCCAATCAATGTTTGTAAAAGAGCCACACCCCGTTAGATTAGAGGAGGGCTGTTATCATGCCTCTTTACAAAGGCAAAGGGTCGAAAATGGAATGTGGTAATTATAGGGCTATTAGTCTACTGAGTTCTGTAGGTAAACTGTATGGAAGAATTTTAATAGAAAGAGCAAGAATGGTGACGAAAGAAAAAGTATGGGATGTGCAAGGGGCATTTGTGGGTGGAAGAGGATGTATGGATCAGATCTTTTCTCTACGAATGATGACGGAAAGTTTTTGGCGAAAAACCTAAAACTTTTTTGTGCCTTCATAGATCTACAGAAAGCATATGATAGAGTTATCAGCGAAAAGTTGTGGAAAGTACTCTCTGATTACGGGGTGAATAGTAAACTTATACGCGCAATCGCATCCCTATACGAAGGAAGTTCTGCGTGTGTTAGAATCATTGGAGCACTCACACCATGGTTTGACATTACAAAGGGTGTCAAGCAGGGTGTAATGTCTCCATGGCTGTTCAATTTGTATATGGATAAATGTGTGAAAAAACTAGAATGTATGAATGTAGAAGCAAAAATGGGCGATTTGATTGTATGCTGTTGATTGTACGCCGATGATGCAGTACTGATGGCGAATAATGAACAAGAACTACAGAATCTGGTGAGTAGAATGTACGATGTATGCAAGGAAAGCGACCTCATGATGAATGTTAACAAGTCGAAAGTGATGGTATTCGAGAAGGAGGAAAGCAAGACACCGTGCAAAATACTTGTAGGTAATGAATGTTTGGAGCAAGTAGATGAGTTTGTGTATCTGGGAAGTATGTTTGATAGAAACGGAAAGGCTGAGATTGATATCTAAAGGAGGGTGACTGCAGGAAATAAAGTGAATAGCGCTTTGAATGGAATTATATCTAGAATGTTGAACAGCGATGTTTCTGACTGATTTCTACCCAATTGAATCGTGTATTGAGTCCATATTTGCGTTAACGAACGATTTCCAGTTAGTGTTATGCGTGTTGTACAGTTTCGGAGCTGAAAACACGTAGAAACATTGTAAGAATGTCGTTTTTGCTCTCGAAACAGGTGTGTAGATGTTTATTCGTTATTACGCAATCACAGTTTGTACAATTCCACGGAGGGTAATGCAGAATATCTTGAATTGTCTTACATATCCGATTATATTCTTAATACAGAAACACGTTTTCATATCTATTCACGAGCTTTTATTATATTCATCCACTCCATTAGTTAATTGTTAACAGCGATTATCGCTCCAATATGTTTCCACTCAGAAACACTTTAAACTTTGGATAAATGTGAACATATATAGTTTAAGATAGCAACTAGCTAAATGATGTTAAGAATTATATGGTAAGAAATTATTGTGTTTTTGATATAAAACTTGATTTTAAATAGCCTCAAAGCATGTAAGTGAATATGATACATTATATGTTTTAAAAACGTCAAATATTGATGACTTTAAGATTATAAGAAAACAATTATTATATTATATTATAAGCATTTCTAGTAATGCTTTTCTAAAAAGGGGGCCAACTTTATAAAAATGTATGGTGGGGTTTATTTTAAATTTTTTTTTTTTTTGCAGATAATAAAGAAATTTTATAATTGCTACATACATAAATTATTCAATTTTTCTATTTTCTGTGATATTTTATATACTAATCAAAAAGGCGCACATATAAAATCAATTTTTCAACCGGAATTCGATTCTGGATCTCTTCCAATACCGGCGTCTCCTATCCTAAATGGCCTTCAAATAACACATCAATATAGGTTCGAAAATTTGTCGTCAAAGCGCTGTATTCTGTAGCGTAATCGGTTAATGCACATCGGTACCCCGGATTGGAAGAGATCCAGTAGCAACAATAATATTTTTAAATAAAATTAATTTCATATATAGTCGTATATCGTTCTAATTAATTCATTTAATTTAATATCCATCCTATTATCTCCCTTTTTATGTATATTAAGAGTGGGTCAGCTTGGGCTGAGCACACGTGTTCTCCTAATAAAAAAAATTGTATCAATGTGATCTCTTTCCAAACCGGGAAGGTGCATTATCCAACTATGCTACAGCGACAATATTTTTAGCGACAAATTTTCGAACCTATTGATATTAATACATTTAATCGTTCCATTATTCGAAAGAGCCATCTACCTTATTTTTACGGAATCTCAAATACCTTTGAGTAATCTGACAGCAGACGCCAGAATTATCAATTCATTTTTATTAAATTTTGGACACATTGATACAACTTTATTATTAAGGAGAACGCATTCTTATTGTGAAGTTGTAACTATTCAGAACACAGGTCTGTGATATTTTAAATATGAATTAAATATATTAATTAGAAAGATATACATATAAAATCAATTTTATCGAAAAGTATTGTTGTTGCGCCGCCGGAATACGAACCTGGATCTCTTTCCGAACCGGGGAAGGTGCATTATCCAACTATGCTACAGCGACAATATTTTTAGCGACTTATTTTCAAACCTATTGATATGAATACATTTAATCGTTCCATTATTTGAAAGAGCCATCTACATTATTTTTACAGAATATTTAAAATTTGATGAAAATGAATTGATAATTCTGGCGTCTGCTATCAGATTACTCAAAGGTATTTTGGACACATTGATAAAAATTTATTATTAGGAGAACACATTTTTATTGTGAATTTGTAATTATTCAGAACACAGCTCTGTGATATTTTAAATATTAATTTAATGTGATAATTAAAAATATTTACTAATCTAATTGAGATCTAATTGATATCCCGAAACTAAATCAAGGCATCAAATTTGTTAACAATCTCCCCATCACAATTAGAAAAACTACGGACTATCGTAAATTTGTAACTGAAGTAAAAAAATATGTACACAGACTAACTGAAACATTAATTAACTCGAATATACTCCTTCTCTATACACGAATCTTACTCTCATAGAGAAGAAATAAATGTTAATATATATATCCACTGATTATTGAAATTGTATTATATTTTTAATACTAATAAAAAAAAAATTCTTGACTTGACAAAGTAACGACTTTTTAAACAGAATATTAAGGGAAGATATAAAACTGTGATTCAATTGAGATAAAGTAACCAAAGAGTGGTCTAAAAGACCACCGGTAAATGAGTAATACTATACTCACGTTCGCAGCGAAGTGGCTCACGAAGAAGAACAAGAAGACGATTTTGAAGAGCATCATGGCTGGACAGGACGAGGACCTGGCCAGAAAAATTGCAAACTGCGATAATTCTGATGCGTAGAGTGCGTCACTATATATATGTGCAATTTATTTGCCAGATTATTTGACAAGTGTCAAAAGATGATTTAGCTTAACGACTGCGAAATTTGTTTGCGTGCATATTTATTAAAATAGATGCTTATTAGGTGGCAGGAATGTTGATTTAGATGTGCCGTAATGTTTCTGCTAAAGAATTAAAAAATATTCCGAATAATGTACGTATTCTCACGCATCAACAGACGCCCTACACAGCCAAAATACAAACATCCACCGAGCGTGTGATCTTGTTTTGTTTAACAAAAATTTTATAGAAGTGAAATAAATATATTATAGAAATTACATCATTTTTAACAATATTAAAAGCAGAAGCAAATGTAATTGACATAATTTAAATTGTTTATCAAAAATATAATTAACAATTGCCCCGTGGCCGACACGCTTTTAACTGTGTCGTAACCGCCTGGGTCATAAAACTTACAGGTAGGCGCAACGTCCCTCAAATAGTTATATTACTGGCGGTGGTGCTTTGATTTTGTTTCTACCCCTTAGCTCACTCCCAATCAGTACACATTGTTGTTCCCTTGGATCAACTGGTTGTTTTTGAATTCGAGAAGAGAAAGTGTTCTCATGAGATTATTCGTGTTGTATCATTAGTTCATATATCGCTGTGATTTTTGGTGTGTTGTAAACGTGGGTTTTTTGTGAGGTCGAGCATGCACACTAACTTTGGAAAATACATATAAATCAGATCAATAATAAATAGGGTCTTGGTCCGATGATAAAGTGATTTCGGTACCAGGCTGAGGTCAAGGAATTGTGTTGTTTCACTGTTACAGCTGCAGGCCTGTTGCAATCTAGAGATGAGGAAGGATTCCTGCCCCAGGTGTCACCATCGTCGCAGCCACCAGCGTCAGAGGGGACTCTGGGGTGTGATTGTGTTAAGTGGGGAGGGATGTGAGAACTGTCATTTTTATATATGCGTGTGTACGTGTGTGTGAGATGAGTGGTGGGGGTCGTGGGATATGAGAGACCGTCGTTGTGAAACGGCTCTCTTATCCCACCGTTCCTTCGCTTTAGCAATAATAGTATTAAATATCTGAGTTCTATAAATTGTAGCTTCTGTAAATAAATCGTATTAATAAACGATAATTGTCACATATATCATACCGAGTTTTAGTGCAATCAACTCGAGAAGTACAATAAAGTGAAGAACACCAAAGGGAATCTGTGATAGTATTTCCAATGGGACCACATCGGTGCAGATAAATTGGAAAATCACAGAGCGCGTCAATTGTGTATGTGTTATCTATGTAATAAGTTCGTATTACTATTTGTGTTTGGTGCGGGTACGATTTTCGTGCAATCAACGAAATCGGAAGACCTGTGGCTACAGTGAAAAGAAGAAATCCATGTAAAGCAGGCTCTCGGGTGGGTTGTGTTCTTTCTGGCATCTGGTTGGTCTATGAGCCCCTTCCGTGTTGTCCTTGTAATAAATTCCTTTCATCCGTTTTACATCCCGATTCCCAACCCAACGCATTGTGACATTTTTATTTAGATCTGCTTTACCTACCGAGGAGAAGGCTGGACGAATGAAGGGGGAATTTCGCGCGGGCTGGCGGCGTGTGTGGAGCGAGCGCCGGACGGCGTTGTACCGCAAAAATTAAGAAAAGATTATCGCAACAAGTGATATTTAGAAGCTATGAATTCTGGAGATATCTGGACCTCGATTCACCCGCGTCAGGGAGGATCTCCTTGGCCTCATAAAAAATGGCGAACATTTGATGTCAATCTTGAGGACGAGGCTTGAGAACGGCCTCCAGCATAACTAGTAATTGCAAACCCTGTAAAGTGTCTCCCTGTCACTCAGAAGATCTGAAACTCACTCAGCTTACAATGTTGGGTTTCTCATATTTAATGTAATTAAAGTGTGATTGCTTTTTGTTTGAGATCAATCCGAGCCAGCCACTCTGACACCTTACGCACAGGCACCCACAGACTGAGCCAAGCCGGTCGATCCGCGACAATGTATAATAATTAAACAATTTTTATAAAAATTTTGTAGACCATAATATATATTTAATATTGTATTAATTTTTTGAAATATATTAAACGAACATGAAAGGAATATATTTATAATAAATTTAAAAATAATAATGTATGTATTTTAGATTCAGCTCCCCCAGTCAGAGGAAGATAGAGCCAGTCCTGATGACCTGAAAACCAAAGGATAGTAATTATGAATTTTGGAACGATCAAGGGAAGACAACAAAATCAGGTACAAAGAATTGTAAGAATTTATAAGCACAGAAGGCAATAAGCCGCTCAAATTCATCTTCAAAACGTGGTTCCATAGGTATGCACAATGTTTCCAGAGATTCTTCGCTTCTCCTCTTTGTGTTGCTACTTCTTTCAGAAAGAAGGAGAGCTCTTCAGACCAAAATTCATAGTTTTTTTGGGCTACGATAGACATGAATAGCAATGTTTTGCTAATTTCATATTTTTCCAACTTACATAATGAAAATGAATAACCCTAACCCTAGTCATACAGAAAAATGACCCATGCCGTTCACTTTCAATAACACTACACAAATATGGACCCAATATATGATCCAACATTCTAACAATCTTTATACAGTGCCTACACTAATAAATCACTGGTTACTTTAACACAGACGGCAGTCTAGCAAATTAGCCAGGACAACGCTGTATATATCAGAGGCGGAGTCTACTCCGTCCCGCACAATAAACTACGAATATTTAATTGTAATACAACAATATGAAATATAGAAAAATTTAAATTAAGATTGCTTGGCATGATCTTCCAATGATGGAAGAAAGACTATCAAGATGGATACAGTTTCTGAAGCAAAATGGTCCTTCCCAGACCGAGCTGGAACAGATAACAGCAAATACTGATTGGCGATAGGTTGGAGCTTAAATGGTCAACAAGCACCAAAGCGACATAGGTCAGAGGAAGAAGTGCCTTATCCTATTTTAGGATCCCCAACCCTTCCAGAATAAAATAATGAAAATATCAATGAGAACAAAACAAACAAATACAAGACAATGATATAAATATTTTAAAAAGACCGATGGGTATTCATACGATTAATATAATTGAATATAAAATACAATATTAAACTTACAATGTTCAATTTTACTCATCGCACGGCGGTGGTGGGCCGCAGTTGGAGTTTTCGGAATTTGATGAGCTTTCTGATTTGGATTCACTGGAGGAACTTGACCTGCTGGAGGAGGACGATTCACTGGCAGAACTTGATTCGCTTTCGGACCTGGATCCGCTGGAAGAGTTGCTGGAAGAATTGCTGGAAGACCCAGACTCGCTGGCAGAGCTGGATTCGCTCTCGGAGTTAGATGCACTTGAAGAACTCGACTTGCTCGAGGAATCGGAGGAAGATGAGCTGTCAGACTTGGAATCGCTAGAAGAACTTGAATTACTAGAAGAGTCTGATTCGCTAGCAGAGCATGATGAGCTATCAGAATTAGAATTGCTAGAAGACTTCGACTTGCTGGAAGCTTCTGCTTCACTGGCGGAGCGTGATGAGCTTTCAGACTTGGAATCGCTGGAAGACCTCGACCTGCTGGAAGCTTCTGCTTCGCTGGCGGAGCGTGATGAGCTTTCAGACTTGGAATCGCTGGAAGACCTCGACCTGCTGGAAGCTTCTGCTTCGCTGGCGGAGCGTGATGAGCTTTCAGACTTGGAATCGCTGGAAGATCTTGATTTACTTGAAGAGTCGGCTTCACTAGCAGAGCATGATGAGCTACCAGAATTGGAATTGCTAGAAGACTTCGACTTGCTGGAAGCTTCTGCTTCGCTGGCAGAGCGTGATGAGCTATCAGACTTGGAATCACTAGAAGACCTCGACTTGCTGGAAGCTTCTGCTTCGCTGGCGGAGCGTGATGAGCTTTCAGACTTGGAATCGCTGGAAGACCTCGACCTGCTGGAAGCTTCTGCTTCGCTGGCGGAGCGTGATGAGCTTTCAGACTTGGAATCGCTGGAAGATCTTGATTTACTGGAAGAGTCGGCTTCACTAGCAGAGCATGATGAGCTATCAGATTTAGAATTGCTAGAAGACCTCGACTTGCTGGAAGCTTCTGCTTCGCTGGCGGAGCGTGATGAGCTTTCGGACTTAGAATCGCTGGAAGATCTTGATTTACTGGAAGAGTCGGCTTCACTAGCAGAGCGTGATGAGCTACCAGAATTGGAATTGCTAGAAGACCTCGACTTGCTGGAAGCTTCTGCTTCGCTGGCGGAGCGTGATGAGCTTTCAGACTTGGAATCGCTGGAAGATCTTGATTTACTGGAAGAGTCGGCTTCACTAGCAGAGCATGATGAGCTACCAGAATTGGAATTGCTAGAAGACTTCGACTTGCTGGAAGCTTCTGCTTCGCTGGCAGAGCGTGATGAGCTTTCAGACTTGGAATCACTGGAAGACCTCGACTTGCTGGAAGCTTCTGCTTCGCTGGCGGAGCGTGATGAGCTTTCAGACTTGGAATCGCTTGAAGATCTTGATTTACTGGAAGAGTCGGCTTCACTAGCAGAGCGTGATGAGCTACCAGAATTGGAATTGCTAGAAGACCTCGACTTGCTGGAAGCTTCTGCTTCACTGGCGGAGCGTGATGAGCTTTCAGACTTGGAATCGCTGGAAGATCTTGATTTACTGGAAGAGTCGGCTTCACTAGCAGAGCATGATGAGCTACCAGAATTGGAATTGCTAGAAGACTTCGACTTGCTGGAAGCTTCTGCTTCGCTGGCAGAGCGTGACGAGCTTTCAGACTTGGAATCACTGGAAGACCTCGACTTGCTGGAAGCTTCTGCTTCGCTGGCGGAGCGTGATGAGCTTTCAGACTTGGAATCGCTTGAAGATCTTGATTTACTGGAAGAGTCGGCTTCACTAGCAGAGCGTGATGAGCTACCAGAATTGGAATTGCTAGAAGACCTCGACTTGCTGGAAGCTTCTGCTTCGCTGGCGGAGCGTGATGAGCTTTCAGACTTGGAATCGCTGGAAGATCTTGATTTACTGGAAGAGTCGGCTTCACTAGCAGAGCATGATGAGCTACCAGAATTGGAATTGCTAGAAGACTTCGACTTGCTGGAAGCTTCTGCTTCGCTGGCAGAGCGTGATGAGCTTTCAGACTTGGAATCGCTTGAAGATCTTGATTTACTGGAAGAGTCGGCTTCACTAGCAGAGCGTGTAGAGCTGCCAGAATTGGAATTACTAGAAGACCTCGACTTGCTGGAAGCTTCTGCTTCGCTGGCAGAGCGTGATGAGCTTTCAGACTTGGAATCACTGGAAGACCTCGACTTACTGGAAGCTTCTGCTTCGCTGGCGGAGCGTGATGAGCTTTCAGACTTGGAATCGCTGGAAGACCTCGACTTGCTGGAAGCTTCTGCTTCGCTGGCGGAGCGTGATGAGCTTTCAGACTTGGAATCGCTTGAAGACCTCGACTTGCTGGAAGCTTCTGCTTCGCTGGCGGAGCGTGATGAGCTACCAGAATTGGAATTGCTAGAAGATTTCGACTTGCTGGAAGCTTCCGCTTCGCTGGCGGAGCGTGATGAGCTTTCAGACTTGGAATCGCTGGAAGATCTTGATTTACTGGAAGATTCGTCTTCCCTAGAATTTTTCTTTTTTGGTGGGAGAGTTGGTATTATAAAACAAGGCTTTGGTGGTAGTGGTGCAGGTTTGGCACAAGGCGGTGCAGGTTTGGCACAAGGCGGTGCAGGTTTGAAACAACAAGGCTTTGGTGGTGCTGGATTGTCACAAGGCTTGGGTGTTGGCGGTGCAGGTTTGAAACAACAAGGCTTTGGTGGTGCTGGCTTGTCACAAGGCTTGGGTGGTGGTGGTGCAGGATTGTTACAGGGCTTTGCTAGTATCAAAGGCAATTTGCAAATGCCAATTTTAGGCAGTACCGCCGGACCACCGCAAGGTGCTGGAGCTGCATTCTGTTTGGAAAAATCGGGCATTTCTTAAAATAATTTATGAAAATATATTAATTTCAAATACTGCATAGAGTATCCTCAAATACATTGCACTTTCTCATGATCTATCTATGACATCGTCGCTATTGCTATTGAATTTAGATCTGTACATGAACAGTTTCGTTGCCAGTAAGAAAAAAATCGTGTTTTAATATATTTATCTTAAGAAAACAGTATATATATATATATAGTAATATATATTCAATTTTAATTTAAGTGTGCATCGCGAGTAAGAAAAAACATGCAATATCGAAATCGTACAAATTTTTATGACTGGCAAGTATATTGAGCATCTGTCACCTCCATCGCGTCGCACTTTCTTAACATATTGATGGTTAAAATAAAGATGCTAATGTTTCGTTTGTTCAATAATCATTTATGTTAACATTATTTTAGTTTTTTCAAGAACGTATTTAGCTGGATTTCATTTATTTGACATATTTTTTTTACACGTCAGAAGTGAATATACAATAATATAATATACTTCTTAATTTACTGTGTGGGATGCAGTAGGTCATATATAATATATATAACAATGTGTGACTACTTTGCTTGCTAGACTACCGTCTGTGTTAAAGTGGACAGTGTTTTCTGTATTAAAATGAATAGTAACATAAAAAAATAAATAATTGGAGACAGTAAAAAATTAGTGATTAAGCTAGAATGCTGAACAGCGATGCTTCTGACTGATTTCTACCCAATTGAATCATATATTGAGTTCATATTTGCGTTAGCGAACGATTTCCAGTTAGTGTTATGTGTGTTGTACAGTTTCGGAGCTGAAAACACGTAGAAACATTGTAAGAATGTCGTTTTTGCTCTCGAAACAGGTGTGTAGATGTTTATTCGTTATTACGCAATCACAGTTTGTACAATTCCACGGAGGGTAATGCAGAATATCTTGAATTGTCTTACATATCCGATTATATTCTTAATACAGAAACACGTTTTCATATCTATTCACGAGCTTTTATTATATTCATCCACTCCATTAGTTAATTGTTAACAGCGATTATCGCTCCAATATGTTTCCACTCAGAAACACTTTAAACTTTGGATAAATGTGAAAATAGATAGTTTAAGATGACAACTAGCTGAAATATATGTTCAGAAATTATTGAGTTTTTGATATAGACCTTGATTTTAAATAGTGACTGAAGCCTCAAAGCATGTAAGTGAATATTATAAAATACTAAATTAATGTATTAATTATAAATATATACATATAAAATCAATTTTGTCGAAAAATATTGTTTTTGCGTCACCGGGATTCGAACCTGGATCTCTATTTCCAATCCGGGGAAGTGCACTACCATTGTGCTATAACGCCAGTATTTTTCTTGACAAATTTTCGAACCTATATGTTACATTTTTCAAATTAATACACCTGTCGTTCCATTATTTGAAAGCCATCTACATTATTTTTACAAGAATTTTCAAGAAAAATACTGGCGTTATAGCACAATGGTAGTGCACTTCCCCGGATTAGAAATAGAGATCCAGGTTCGAATCCCGGTGACGCTAAAACAATATTTTTCGACAAAATTGATTTTATATGTATATAATTATAATTAATACATTAATTTAGTATTTTATAATATTCACTTACATGCTTTGAGGCTTCAGTCACTATTTAAAATCAAGGTCTATATCAAAAACTCAATAATTTCTGAACATATATTTCAGCTAGTTGTCATCTTAAACTATCTATTTTCACATTTATCCAAAGTTTAAAGTGTTTCTGAGTGGAAACATATTGGAGCGATAATCGCTGTTAACAATTAACTAATGGAGTGGATGAATATAATAAAAGCTCGTGAATAGATATGAAAACATGTTTCTGTATTAAGAATATAATCGGATATGTAAGACAATTCAAGATATTCAAAAAAAAATTCAAAAAAAAATGACTATCCAAGTATATAACTGTTCACAGATTTTAAAGTATCAAAAATAGTAGGCATATACAAAAATCATTTAAATTTTAGAAGCGAATTCCGTTCTACAAGATATAGAGATTTAATTGATATCCCAAAACTAAAATATACCGCGATTTTTTTATCAAGGCATCAAATTTGTTAACAATCTCCCCATCACAATTAAAAAAACTACGGACTATCGTAAATTTGTAACTGAAGTAAAAAAATATGTACACAGACTAACTGAAACATTAATTAACTCGAATATACTCCTTCTCTATACACGAGTCTCACTCTCATAGAGAAGAAACTAATGTCAAAATATATATCCACTGATTATTGAAATTGTATTATATTTTTAATATTAATAAAAAGAATTCGCTTTAATAGAGAGCTTGACAAAGTAACGACATTTGAACAGAATGTTAAGGGTATTGTAGAATTTAATTAACATGGAAATGTTTCAATTGAGATAAAGTAACCAAAGAGTGGTCTAAAAGACCACCCGTAAATAAGTAAAACTATACTCACGTTCGCAGCGAAGAGGCTCACGAAGAAGAACAAGAAGACGATTTTGAAGAGCGTCATGGTTGGGCAGGACGAGGACCTGGCCAGAAAAATTGCAAACTGCGATAACTCTGATGCAATCGCGTAGAGTGCGTCACTATATATATGTGCAATTTGTTTGCCAGATTATTTGACAAGTGTCAAAAGATGATTTAGCTTAACGACTGCAAAAATTGTTTGCGTGCATATTTATTAAAATAGATGCTTATTAGGTGGCAGCAATGTTGATTTAGTATTATGTGCAGTAATGTTTTTGCTAAAAGAATAAAGTTAAAAATTTAAAAAATATTCCGAATAATGTACGTATTCTCACGCATCAACAGACGCCCTACACAGCCAAAATACAAACATCCACCGAGCGTGTGATCTTGTCTTGTTTAACAAAAATTTTATAGAAGTGAAATAAATATATTATAAAAATTACATCTTTTTTTAACAATATTAAAAGCAGAAGCAAATGTAATCGACACAATTTAAATTATCGTCAGAACATAATTTTCAAAAATATAAATAACAATTGCCCCACGTAACCGCCTGGGTCATAAAACTTACAAGTAGGCGCAACGTCCCTATATATATTATATATTATTGGCATTGTCAACGAAAATAAGTCAAAACAAATACGTGAACGCATACCTTTGTCTATCCGCCGTAAAAAATATGCTCAAAATGTTGACAATACATGTTTCGGCGTTAGCGTTGAGATTTAATTTCGTAAAAGCGACTGTTTTTGAGGGTTTTTTTTACATTTTTATCAATAACTCATTTGAACCTCGTCCGATAACATTTATTTGTATCTCAAATTATTTGATAAAAGATTAGCTAGAAGGAAAACAGCATTAAACGAATATTTGTAGCGTAATTCATATTTTTACAAACACCCGGGTCAGATCTGACCCACCACCGCAGATGTGTTTAGGATCTAATTCATCCTCCATGTCGGTCTCTCATGGCCGAGGTTCATAAACTCTCGCTCTTTTGATAATACTCACTTTTGTCAACAACCAGCAGATCATAGAACGTGCGCTTTTTCCACATGGTCGGTCCGAAGGGTGACGCATCTTGCTCTTCGTTCTTCGGCGTGGCCCACCGCAACAAGCTATCTTCCCCTCTCTCAAGATGCTCAAAAAATGGAAGGATTTCGTCGGTGAATAGTTGAAAGTCTGTCCTTGATATTCAGGTTCTGCAGAGAGGATAAATTTGTTCGTCTCACCTTTCACATTTCATTATCATCATATATTAAAGACATCAATTCGTCTTCTCTCTCTTGCTTTCAGGGTCCTAAAGCCAGTTTATTTTGTGATGAGAGTAATGACAGCCTTCGCGATAGCTAATGTTCATTGAACTTTGAAGATCTCCGATCTGTCCGATCATGGAGATCTCTAAATCAATCTTGCGGAATTGTACAGTTTGGGTGTCTAGATGGGAACTGCTTATGGGCTCTAGGACTCCTGAGACTCCCAATATCTAATTGGGATTATTTTTAATATTCTTTCTTTATACTCGGTTTTTAAATTCTTTAGTCATATACTTTATTTTCGCATTTTGTTGTATTGTAGTCTCTTTTTATTTTTTCTCATATCATTGGGATGTTACGGTCAGCAGTGGTGCTCTGATGATTGGTCAGTTTGTTTTATATTATTCTTTTCCTTTTTTCAGGGGCGTGTTCTTTTCTTCCCTCGTCTCCCCGAATAAAACTACATTTTAATGTATTGCTTTTCAGACTATTTGTTAAAATATTTGTAAACTATCAATAAATAAAGGATCTGGGCCAATGGGGGTTTTTTTGTGATGGCAGCAGTGCCGCTCCGTCTTGTCACTATGTGCGAGAAGAAATCTATTAGCATTTTTAAAAAATGCCAACTAAGTAGGACCATATAGGAGCTTTTGCTTATAAAAAGTCCTGGGTAAGCGGCAGGTTTACTCACCCTAATTGATTAAAAAATAAAAATAAATAAAATAATACCAATCTTGGCTATTTTTCTTCTCTTCTTAGAATGCTTAATTACTACATTGAGATCTGACCTGGATGCATTATTCACGACATGCGCATCATTATGTAATACTTGCTTACTTATATACTAAGGTTCATGAATCCATGGACCTAAATAGTCCGACTTGAAAATGTTCAACATAAATTTATTTAAATATTAAATTCACGCACTCGCTTAGACATAAAACCTCATTCAAAAAGTGAGTGTTGCCATCAAATCCTCCCTCTCTTAAATATAAGAAATACACAAGATTTACCCTACATTTATAAAATTTTAAATAACTTAATTGGCTCGCCTTATTTATTAGAACGAATAACTTTAAACTGTCCCACACACCCAACGCGATCAAATAATCTTTATTACCCAAATTTTGGCAGAACTAATTACGTAAAAAATTGAATTACGTCAAAATATAATCCCGTAAATTCTTCTAATAACTTGGACATTCTCAACAATAAATTCTATACAGGATCATCAACGGTATAATAGACTGCCCCCAGATTGTTGGTCTGCTTGATTTTCACGCATCACTGAGGTCATCGAGACACAATTCATTGTTTTATTACAGTAGTGATGTCAGAACGCATGCGTGAGTTAACTCTTTGGGGAATGAATATGTGGAGATAGTCAACATTTTTACTGTAAATCTAGCTCTTTATAGGACTACACTATAACAATTTTTTTTATCTCAACTCAATGGTGACAGATAAATTTCTACTTCACATTTTATATTTTTTTTCTTTGTGTATTGCATTTATGTTGTAATTTTCTATTATTTTACAAATTAAATTAATGCCTAAATTGCTTCCCTTTAAAATTAAACTACGCCAACATTTCAGTAACTATTAACATAAATTGTATATATTGTATCCCATTTTCCTTCCTTCCGTACCCTTTCCTGTTTGTATGTTCAGTTTAAAAACATTTTGTTTATCAGTTTGTTTGAGTGTACTATTTTTTAGTATATTATGTACTATTTATTTAGTTCTGGTGTTATTTTTATATATTATGTTATCAGTTATTATTGTTGTACGATTTATTTCTCTAAAAATAAATAAATAGATAATATTTATTGTCCCACAACCTACCTGTTTCCCCCCTTTCCCGTACCTGTAGCACGACATTATTTTGTGATTTATTATCAATTGCTATTGAAGTGCGTTAGACTGTATAGTGTGTATAGACTATTAGCTGTGCGGGGTTGATAATTGAAATTTTCTACTTCGCGCTATCAACAAAGTGTGAGTTCTGAAGCTAGTGATATAAGAAATCCAGATACCCAAGGGAGCATCTCAGGTAGGTCTTGTTTCTTCCTGGTGTTTGGTTGGTTCTTCAGCCCTCTGCCATACTTCACATAAATGAAATTTTCATTGCAAGATTCAAGTCTCTATCGACCTGTTGACAACTTAATACAATAAAAAATACAAATTAAATTAAATATTTATTAAAACGTGTTACATAATAAAGTATATTTTAATTTTTTTGTAAATATATATATATTAATTATTAATCAAACAAAAATGAACATATATGTGTATATATATATATATAAACAAAATTTTAAGAAAAAAAAAATTATATTAAAATAAATTCAGCTTCCCAAGTTAGAGAAAGTTGGAGCTGATCTTGATATCTGAAAAGAAAATTTAATAATTAATACCACAGTTGGTGACAGTCTGAAGTGACATTAAACTTTTCTTTAAATACAAGACACGTGACGAAAAAGATTGCTCAAAAAATGTCACTTCTGGGAAGGAAGGAAGGGATCAAAAGACTCATCAGTACCGAGTCTTGTCAAATAGTATACTCGTACAACTCTGTTATTATTCCTCACATCAACTAATGTATTTAATATTTAAAAATTGAAAAATACAGCAATTCAGGCGTATTCTAGTACATGTTATAATTCTAACGAATTTCCTATCCACATAAAGGGTATTGCCTCCACTTCAAATTAAGTGTCAGCTTCAACGACATCTATACTATTACACGAAAAAGAATATCAAATTTTCATAAAATGTCAATAGATGGCGACAGCATAATCAGTAATAAATAAATGAAATGTTCCATATTTTTGATAGATGCGGTAGCGCGGGTAAATAGGTGAACGTTACATTATGTAAAGTGATCACTTAAGCCAGCCGATGACAGATCGTGAGCCCTGTAATGCCCGAGACTTCCATATTTCTCATATAAAAATAATATTTTAATCTTAATATTTTATTTGTGGATCGAAGAAATGCAACAATAATCGGTACAGGAAAAATTATCTTTGAAAATAATACTCAGATACATCAGACATTACTTTAGCCTCTCTCTTAATTTCTTAATAAACACCTGAAATACCACATGTTTAAATATTCCAGTAAAATACGGGGTGGACCAAAAAATTTTTATCACTTAAAAAATTAAACAGATTAAAGACGGGGGTCATATATGATATACTAATACAATAGATATACTCGGATCAGTGAAATGCTGAAAGATCTGAATATATCATATGGATGCAAACCAACATGAGAACGAACGTCATACAAGGAAGAAGGCTAACCTCAGATATCTTCAGTGAAATGCCAGAAGATATAAGAAAGGAAGAGTAACTACATAAATTAAAAATGTATCTAACCAAGATTAGTTATACTAAAAAGGAACATTTTGATCCTGTTTAGCATCCAGAAAACTTTCTAGCCCTACACGTTGGATCGTCCAAAGCGACAGCCACTTTTCTGGTGACAGCTCTGTGGTCGCATTCAACAGAAATACGTTACAAGTGGTTGAAAGACCTCAAGAATTGTCAAACAAGCCCGCGACTTTTCGAGGTGAAATCCACCTGTTCTGGCGTAATGCTGTGAAACGTGCACCCTCACGGACGCTAAATGATAAACGAGGAGTCTGTGACCTTCACCAGTTTGATGAACCAGTCGAAAAAAGAGAGCGGGAGAAGTGGACGAAGGTTTTGGGGGAGTTTGCTCTTCAGGGAGCTGAATTGGAATGACAGAATGACAGTTGAAGTTGCTCGAGACGCCTTCAGCAAAGCTAAACTACAAAATGATCTATGGATGGCGAATATATTGTTAAATATGTAATTAAATATTAAACTCACCCGCTAGAAATATATAATTTTATTATTCGCATGGCGGTGGTGGTCCACATTCGATGTTTTCATTATTTGAAGAGCTGGATCCATTTGAAGAACCTGATCCACTTTCAGACGTTGAGCGACTAGACCTGGATCCGCTGGAAGAACTCGATTTTCTGGAAGAATTGGAATCACTAGCAGAGCTTGATTCGCTGTCGGACCTGGATCCACTGGAAGAACTTGATTTACTGGAAGAATTGGAATCACTAGCAGAGTTCGATTCGCTGTCAGACCTGGATCCGCTGGAAGAACTTGATTTATTAGAGGAATCGGAATCACTGGCAGAGCACGATTCGCTATCAGACCTGGATCCGCTGGAAGAACTCGATTTTCTGGAAGAATTGGAATCACTAGCAGAGCTTGATTCGCTGTCGGACCTGGATCCACTGGAAGAACTTGATTTACTGGAAGAATTGGAATCACTAGCAGAGTTCGATTCGCTGTCAGACCTGGATCCGCTGGAAGAACTTGATTTACTAGAGGAATCGGAATCACTGGCAGAGCACGATTCGCTGTCGGACCTGGATCCGCTGGAAGAACTCGAGTTTCTGGAGGAATCGGATTCACTGGCAGAGCTCGATTCGCTGTCAGACCTGGATCCGCTGGAAGATCTTGATTTACTGGAAGAATTCGAATCACTAGCAGAGCTTGATTCTCTATCAGATCTGGATCCGCTGGAAGAACTTGATTTGCTGTAGGAATCGGAATCACTGGCAGTGCTCGATTCGCTATCAGACCTGGATCCGCTGGAAGATCTTGATTTACTTGAAGAATCGGAATCACTGGCAGAACTCGATTCGTTGTCAGACCTGGAACCGCTGGAAGATCTTGATTTACTAGAAGAATCGGAATCACTGGCAGAACTCGATTCGTTGTCAGACCTGGATCCGCTGGAAGAACTCGATTTACTGGAGGAATCGGAATCACTGGCAGAGCTCGATTCCCTGTCAGACCTGGATCCGCTGGAAGAATTTGATTTACTGGAAGAATTGGAATCACTAGCAGAGCTTGATTCTATGTCAGATCTGGATCCACTGGAAGAACTTGATTTTTTGGAGGAATCGGAATCACTGGCAGAGCTCGATTCGCTGTCAGACCTGGATCCGCTGGAAGAATTTGATTTACTGGAAGAATTCGAATCACTAGCAGAGCTTGATTCTCTATCAGATCTGGATCCGCTGGAAGAACTTGATTTACTGGAGGAATCGGAATCACTGGCAGAGCTCGATTCGCTGTCAGACCTGGATCCGCTGGAAGAACTCGATTTATTGGAGGAATCGGAATCACTGCCAGAGCTCGATTCCCTGTCAGACCTGGATCCGCTGGAAGATCTTGATTTACTTGAAGAATCGGAATCACTGGCAGAACTCGATTCGTTGTCAGACCTGGATCCGAGGGAAGAACTTGATTTACTGGAGGAATCGGAATCACTGCCAGAACTCGATTCGTTGTCAGACCTGGATCCGCTGGAAGATCTTGATTTACTTGAAGAATCGGAATCACTGGCAGAACTCGATTCGTTGTCAGACCTAGATCCGCTGGAAGATCTTGATTTACTTGAAGAATCGGAATCACTGGCAGAACTCGATTCGTTGTCAGACCTGGATCCGCTGGAAGATCTTGATTTACTTGAAGAATCGGAATCACTGGCAGAACTCGATTCGTTGTCAGACCTGGATCCGCTGGAAGATCTTGATTTACTTGAAGAATCGGAATCACTGGTAGAACTCGATTCGTTGTCAGACCTGGATCCGCTGGAAGATCTTGATTTACTTGAAGAATCGGAATCACTGGCAGAACTCGATTCGTTGTCAGACCTGGATCCGCTGGAAGATCTTGATTTACTTGAAGAATCGGAATCACTGGCAGAACTCGATTCGTTGTCAGACCTAGATCCGCTGGAAGATCTTGATTTACTTGAAGAATCGGAATCACTGGCAGAACTCGATTCGTTGTCAGACCTGGATCCGCTGGAAGATCTTGATTTACTTGAAGAATCGGAATCACTGGCAGAACTCGATTCGTTGTCAGACCTGGATCCGCTGGAAGATCTTGATTTACTTGAAGAATCGGAATCACTGGCAGAACTCGATTCGTTGTCAGACCTGGATCCGCTGGAAGAACTTGATTTTCTGGAGGAATCGGAATCACTGGCAGAGCTCGATTCGCTATCAGACCTGGATCCGCTGGAAGATCTTGATTTACTTGAAGAATCGGAATCACTGGCAGAACTCGATTCGTTGTCAGACCTGGATCCGCTGGAAGATCTTGATTTACTTGAAGAATCGGAATCACTGGCAGAACTCGATTCGTTGTCAGACCTGGATCCGCCGGAAGAACTTGATTTACTTGAAGAATCGGAATCACTGGCAGAACTCGATTCGTTGTCAGACCTGGATCCGCTGGAAGATCTTGACTTACTTGAAGAATCGGAATCACTAGCAGAACTCGATTCGTTGTCAGACCTGGATCCGCTGGAAGATCTTGATTTACTTGAAGAATCGGAATCACTGGCAGAACTCGATTCGTTGTCAGACCTGGATCCGCCGGAAGAACTTGATTTGCTGGAGGAATCGGAATCACTGGAAGAGCTCGATTCGCTTTCAGACCTGGATCCACTGGAAGAACTTGATTTGCTGGAGGAATCGGAAACTGGTTTGCCTACAGGCTTTGGTGGTAGTGAAACGGGTTTATTGACAGGTTTTGGTTGTTTTGGAGCAGGTTTGTCGATAGGCTTTGGTGGTGGTGGACCGGGCTTGTCACAAGGTTTTGGTGGTGATGGAGCGGGTTTGCCAGCGGGCTTGTCGACAGGTTTTGGTGGTGTTGGAACTGGTTTGCTTGTAACTGTCTTATCGCAAGGCTTCTGTGGTGGGGGAACAGGCTTGACCGCCGGCTTTGGTGGTGGTGGAGCGGGTTTGCTTGCAGGCTTTGATGGTGGCGATACAGGCTTATCACATGGCTTGGGTAGTGGAGGAGCAGGCTTTGGTGATTGTGGAGCGGGTTTGCCTACAGGCTTTGGTGGTGGTGGTGCAGGCTTATCGCAGGGCTTGGGTGGTGGGGGAGCAGGCTTGACACAAGGCTTTGGTGGTGGTGGAGCGGGTTTGCTTGCAGGCTTTGATGGTGGCGATACAGGCTTATCACATGGCTTGGGTGGTGGAGGAGCAGGCTTTGGTGGTTGTGGAGCGGGTTTGCCTACAGGCTTTGGTGGTGGTGGTGCAGGCTTGTCGCAGGGCTTGGGTGGTGGGGGAGCAGGTTTAACACAAGGCTTTGGTGGTAGCGGAGCGGGTTTGCTTGCAGGCTTTGATGGTGGCGATACAGGCTTATCACATGGCTTGGGTGGTGGAGGAGCAGGCTTTGGTGGTTGTGGAGCGGGTTTGCCTACAGGCTTTGGTGGTGGTGGTGCAGGCTTGTCGCAGGGCTTGGGTGGTGGGGGAGCAGGTTTAACACAAGGCTTTGGTGGTAGCGGAGCGGGTTTGCTTGCAGGCTTATCACAGGGCTTGGGTGGTGGGGGAGCAGGTTTAACACAAGGCTTCGATGGTAGTGGAGCGGGTTTGCTTGCAGGCTTTGGTGGTGGTGGTGCAGGCTTATCGCAGGGCTTGGGTGGTGGGGGAGCAGGTTTAACACAAGGTTTTGGTGGTAGTGGAGCGGGTTTGCTTGCGGGCTTATCACAGGGCTTGGGTGGTGGGGGAGCAGGTTTAACACAAGGCTTCGGTGGTAGTGGAGCGGGTTTGCTTGCAGGCTTTGGTGGTGGTGGTGCAGGCTTATCGCAGGGCTTGGGTGGTGGGGGAGCAGACTTGACACACGGCTTTGGCGGTGGTAGAGCGGGTTTGCTCGCAGGCTTTGGTGGTGGTGGTGCAGGCTTATCACAGGGCTTGGGTGGTGGGGGAGCAGGCTTGACACAAGGCTTTGGTTGTGCCACAGGTAACTTGCAAGTGGCTACTGGCTGAATTGATGATGGAGCTGCATTCTGATTATAAAAAAAATGTATTTATCAGCATTGACATTTTCTACTGAAGTGTTGTGCGAAATTTCTTTTAGTTATTTAATATGAATAGGCAGTCGGTAAAACAAGCTTACATCACAATCTGATATATTCTCTAACTAATACACCTACAACAAGAACTACAGAATTTGGTGAGTAGAATGTACGATGTATGCAAAGGAAGCGACCTCATGATGAATGTTAACAAGTGGAAAGTGATGGTATTGGAGAAGGAGGAAAGCTGAATACTTGGAGGTGATGAATGTTTGGAACAAGTAGATGAGTTTGTGTATTTGGGGAGTATGTTTGATAGAAACGGAAAGGAGGGTGACTGCAGGGAATAAAATGAACGGCGCTTTGAATGGAATTATATCCAACGGGAATTTGTCAACCCGGGCAAGACTAGCGGTGTATGGAAGTGAGGCCTGGAGCTGGCAGAAAAGGAACGAAAGTAGACTGAATGCAGTGGAAATGAGTTCACTTGGGCGCATTTGTGGCAAATCTATTTATGACAGTGTAAAGAATGAAGAAATAAGGAAAGAATGTTAAGCTGATGTTAGTATAGTGAGTAAGATTAAAAAAGGATCATTCAGGTGGTTTGGTCATATGGAACAGATGAATGAGGAGAGAAAGATATATGACGCAAGTGTCGATGGCACCAGAAATAGAAGACGTCCACGGAAGACTTGGCACGATCAGGTATACCAGATGATGGAGGATGGTTCTGTTAGAAGCCTCAACAATCGGCGAGCTTGTACGAGAAGATGTATGTAGAATGTGGATGGGGCGAGAATCGTGGCACTCTCTACCTGTCTGCCTACCCCCGCGGGAAAACGGCGTGATGATAAATCAGTAATACACTTATTGTCATTTAGTGTAAAAAAAAAAAAGTGTGCCGTGCGTCACATCAGCGTGTTAAACTTTAAAAATACGTGCTTGTAAAAAATATATTCACGACATTACCCCATCATAATTCTATAATTTTACTTCAGGCCAAATCAACTAAAAAAAAAACTTATATCTATTTTCTTATGTCTATTTTCAGCAGGATGGGGCTACGTGCCGCACAAGCCGGAAAACAATTATTGCGTCAGAAATTTCCTGGACGCGTAACTGTACACAATACATATGACATCACTGAATATTAATACAAAATAACTTAGTAAAAAATTAAAAAATTGAACCCTTGATGAGCTTTGTAACAAGCCAGTATTTAAAAAAAAAAAAAATTAAGATACACGAACCGACGTAAATTCGCGAGAAACTTTATATATATATATACAGTGGAATTTCAATATTCGTCAGTACCTACATTCTGGTCTGGTTCGATATTCGTCAGCGCCTACATTCTGGTCTGGTTCGATATTCGTCACATTTTGATAACAAACTAATGTTAACATATACTTTAATATTTTACACATTTGTCACTTCCACCGCTCGGCAGTGTTGCCATAGCCAATCAAAACGTCAAATATAACTGCTAACAGGCAACATTGGGCAAGTGCTACTACTGAATTATCGTCACACGAAAACCACCACCAGAATTAGAGTTATCTGATGTTGACGATCTGAAAATTAATATTTACTAAGTATACATTTTCACCTAGTTTTGCGTCATATTTCTAATATCGGACAAATGTACCGAGGGTGCAAAGTAAATACGACATATCAGTAAGAAAGTGAGACATATATTTGGGTACGCTGCCTGCTACACTAGTAATTCACTGTATTATAGCAAACAATGTTCCTGAGAGAGTGAGACTCGTCTATAGAGAAGGAGTATATTCGAGTTAATTAATGTTTCAGTTAGTCTGTGTACATATTTTTTTACTTCAGTTACAAATTTATGATAGTCCGTAGTTTATCTAATTGTGATGGGGAGATTGTTAACACATTTGATGCCTTGATAAATATAACGCGGTATATTTTAGTTTTGGGATATCAATTAGATCTCTGTATCTTGTAGATCGGAATTCGCTTCTAAAATTTAAATGATTTTAAATTTTGAAAATTCGAATTATTGAATTTTTTTTGTATATGTCTACATATGAAAGACACACTGTATACGACTTAATGAAGGCTTTAAATTATGTTATTAATCATGTTTTCAAAATTGAATGCTACTATTTAGAGTAAATTCGTGCCATTTAAGCTAATAAAAACATATTTTCTAACAGTTATTTACGGTAACACGAGTTGACAGCGTGGCTGCGTTCGGGTATTTTATATCATGGTATGGGAAAGGTTAAAGTTATTTTTAAATCTTAATGATAGTGTTATATTCTTGAAGTAGTTGATTGATTGAGATTTTTTTGTAAATATAATATTACTTTGATGATTGTTCTATGTATTATTATTTTTTTATTTCGTTTTTTATTAACATTAAAAATATAATACAATTTCAATAATCAGTGGATATATATATACATTATATTTTAACATTTGTTTCTTCTCTATGAGAGTGAGACTCGTGTATAGAGAAGGAGTGTATTCGAGTTAATTAATGTTTCAGTTAGTCTGTGTACATATTTTTTTACTTCAGTTACAAATTTACGATAGTCCGTAATTTTTCTAATTGTGATGGGGAGATTGTTAACAAATTTGATGCCTTGATAAATATATCGCGGTATATTTTAGTTTTGGGATATCAATTAGATCTCTATATCTTGTAGATTGAAATTTTTAACTTTGAAAATTTGAATTGTTGAAGGTTTTTTTTGTATATGTCAACTATTTTTTAGAATAATTTTTATTATCATTTTTTTAGTGATATCTAATTGTGACATTGAAGTTTTATATGCGCCTCCCCATCCGATAATACCGTATTGCAACATGCGACTGTACAAACGCGTTATATATTATTTTAAGATATGTAAGTGATGAGATGTTTCTGAGTCTAAAAAATATGTAGGCAGTTTACTTTTTTTGTTTGTGAGATTAGTAATATGCTCTTTCCATATTTTTTTCATATGCAATTAGGTAATTCAATTTACAGTTTTATTCTCAGGTCTAGACCTTTAACAATTCTTGGATGTATTTCTCCCCATTTCGCTATTATTACTATCTCTGATACCTGATGCTTAAATCGTCTCCTTCTAAATATCAGTAACTTTCCTCCTCTTCCACTTCTACCATCATGTCTCCTCAGTACAATAAAGGTCTAGTTTTGACATTAAATTTATTTATTTGTGTACCATTTTTGGGTGCTGGGAAGGAATTAATAGAACTATAGTTATTAGTAGTAAAAAAACTGTTTAAAGGATTAAAACGGACTAGAACGGATAGAAGTTTCCCTATATATATATACATGATTATTTTAAATATGAATTAAATATATTAATTAGAAAGATATACGTATACATTATCCAACTATGCTACAGCGACAATATTTTTAGCGATAAATTTTCGAACCTGTATGTTTCCTTTTAATCGTTCTATTATTTGAAAGCCATCTACCTTATTTTTACAGAATCTCAAATACCTTTGAGTAATCTGATGGCAGACACATTGATACAACTTTATTATTAGGAGAACACATTCTTATTGTGAAGTTGTAATTATTCAGAACGTAGGTCTGTGATATTTTAAATTTGAATTAAATATATTAATTAGATAGATATACATATAAAATCAATTTTATCGAAAAATATTATTGTTGCGCTACCGGGATTCGAAGCTGGATCTCTTTCTAAACCGGGGAAGGTGCATTATCCAACTATGCTACAGCGGCGATATTTTTAGCGACAAATTTTAGAACCTATATGTTTCCTTTTAATCGTTCTATTATTTGAAAGAGCCATCTATCTTATTTTTACAGAATATTTTAAATTTAATAAAAATGAATTGATAATTCTGGCGTCTGCTAGCAGATTAATCAAAGGTATTTTGGACACATTGATACAACTTTATTATTGGACATACAAATTCATTATTAGGAGAACACATTCTTATTGTGTGTATATGCAGAACAAGCTCTGTGATATTTTAAATATAATTAAATATATTAATTAGAAAGATATACATATAAAATCAATTTTATCGAAAAAGAAATGTTGTTGCGCTACCGGGATTCGAACCTGGCTCTCTTTCCAAACCGGGAAAGGTGCATTATCCAACTATGCTACAGTGACAAATTTTCGAACCTTTTTGATATGAATACATTTAATCGTTCCATTATTTGAAAGAGCCATCTACCTTATTTTTACGGAATCTCAAATACCTTTGAGTAATCTGATAGCAGACGCTGAATTATCAATACATTTTTATTACATTTTTAGATACATTGATACAACTTTATTTAAATAAGTATTAGATTATTATTTTTCAGTAAAAAAATTCATTTAAATCATCACAGAAGCTTCTAGAGAGCAATTCATAAACCACAATTATATTTATTCTATTGATTCAGTACTGTGGTTCATTAAAATATATATATATATATATTAACAATAATATCCTTATACTAAAAATAATATATTAATAATAAATGAGAAAGAGAGGAATTGCGGAAATGAAATGAAATCAAAATATTAATTTCGCTTCAGGTCGTAGATTATAAAAAAAAAATATAGTCTTGCCTCTCGAAATTCTATTACTTTTTAATTTTTTATATTCAGTGTATCTCTGACACGACTGAGATTAGGCACCACATATTCGTTTAACATTTTCGACTCGTAATTGAGTCAGATGTCCACCCGTGAAATATCGTGGACTAGGCATGTCACATTATCTAACAGTAGATTTGACGACAAGTGTTGCGCTTTCAAATCGACACATATGAAATTGACTGAGGTGAGATATACTCACGATCGCAGCGAAGACGAACACGAAGGTAAACAAGAAGACGATCTTGAAAGGCCCCATGGCTGGAGAACGCGTGGGCCCGGTCAGAAATGAAGAAGCGGTCCAATCTCGAATCGGTGACTTCCAAAGGTCTGGTGCGGGAACGTAAGCAGTACGTCTACTGCAATAACGTACGATGTATCCCTTTTTATATACACAAGCCGTTGAACAGAATATTTGACAAGTGTCAAAAGGTGATTTATTTCGACAGCTAGTGTAAAATGTACACATCATGTAATATCTACACGTACTCCCGATTATTCGGACGGTGAAGATGATCAAGTAGTGATGAGAAAAAAATCACTGGTGTGATTGTGATCGGTGATTGGTGATAACAGTGATTGAAAACTGTGACTGTGATCACAGTCTCTGACGTCAGAATACGCGAAATAAATAATTAAATCATAATTAACAAAGTTAAGCTAGCATACACATTACCAACAAAAGTAGATTCCAATAGATGGCACTAATCAAATTACGAAAAATACGGTAGATGGCGCTGATATATTTTCAGATATTCAATCACTGGTAGTGAGTGTGACACGAAAATATCAGTGATTGAGTCGCGGTTCGTGATTTTGAGCTCATCGCTATAATTGAGGTAGGCATCTAATTGACAATCGTGTGGAATATGTTTTTCCGATTTAAAAATATCTCTTTATAAATGCAAGCTTGTTACAATGTTCACCAGGGTAAACAATTTTTTAGATATTTTTATTACAGTTAAAAAAGTAAATTTGTTTTACTTTTGAAATTATCGTAATTAACTTTGTGTTTAAAATTCATTATTTTTATTTCTTTAGAAATTTTAATATAAGAGTAAAGGAGTATTTGAGATGTTTGAACAATAGTGGGTTTTCAGAGTTTGCTAATTTGATAGAAAATGGTCACGGTTTTGATAAAAAATTGGGATTGTCAATTTAGCATATAAACGGTGTTGGTCACATATTAAGTAATTTGGAATCGTTGGAGATAAATAGAGCGTGGAAAACTAATCAAAAAATATTAACTAGTAAATTTGTATTAAGTAACAATTTGAGTTAGGTACTAAATTTATTTTTTAAATAATTGTTGATTCTGGTAAAGAAACAATAATATATGTTTTTAGTTCGTATTGACATCCTGAAGAGGAAAATAGTATTTTTCAAAACCGGTTGACATATTTAAACACAATAAATGATTAATAAAACAAAGTTAACAAATAAAAATAATAAGATTTTTTTGTTGTTTTATCGGTAATAAAAAAATATTTACTACTCGTTGATACATCCTGTAGTAAACTCATTTTTCTCTGCGATATCCGATAGTACAAACGATAATCGATAGTTAAATATGGCGGACACTTTACAGCTGTTCTAAATGTCATCTGTCACATTGACACTTTGAAAATTGCAGTATACTACAACGAATCATTCAATATCCCGCTATTCCAGTGATGAGAGTTCATCCAATGAAGATCTCGTTGTTTAATATACATCATTAAACATCATTCTAAAAAATTTCACCACCAGAGTGACAGACATCGAACGCGCAAACGATAAAATCCATAGATAATGTATATAATATATTTGATGATTATTTGTCACGCTCATAGACATCTCCATCTATGCTTTGACCATAGTAAATTTGACGTATCAACAACAAGCAAAGGATTTTTACTAATTTATTTATTTTATTAGTAACTATATAATACTATGTAAAAATCTGTTCGGACTGTGCCCGTCTCACTAGAGAAATTCTGTGTCGAGGCGGACATAGTTTAATTAATTAGAATTACAAGTAGATAGAATTACATTTATTACTATATAAAAGGTGTATATGAAGAACTATTTTAAAATGGACTTAATTTTTGTAGCAATAATTAATATAGGTATGAGTCAATATGTTTGGGTGAGTGCACCGATACTGGCTCTACCCATATTACGAATCCAAGTTTTAATATATAGTTTCATGTTCTCGTGACAATTCAATTGATTTAAGTCTTTTAGCATTCTATTAAACAGTTGAGGTCCAAAATATTTGAGGTTCCTTTGACCGCATGCAGTATGCGCTCTCGGGGTCTGTAGGTTATTTGTATTTGTCCGTGTGGAGATTATGTTTTGAGTTGTTTTAAAATGTGTCTGTTTGTATTTATATATGTATTTGAGAGTAGTATTAGCATATATTTGTCTAATATCAAAGACATTGAATTTATCAAAAATTTCGTCAGTGCTCGTTGTGATTGGGGATTTGAGGATAACTTTTAATATAATCTTTTGAGCTGCTATTATTGGATTAATTGCAGACGTAGTCGCTCCACCCCAAGCAATTATACCATGCTCTATGATTGATTGACAGATAGCGTAGTACGCCATTTTAAGAAGTTTTATATTAAGGAAATTTCTAATATATAAGTTTACATAAGATATGTCAGTACAAGTTACTACAGTAAAAAGTTAGCCCTCAGTAAACATTACGAGACTCCGGTATATATGAAAAATTATAATGTTAATGTACTCGTACGGAATAAATTTGATATTAAAAACTAACTAATTACCTTACCATCACGCCGTTTTTCTGCATGGGTAGGCAGAGAGGATAGAGCGTCACACAATCTATTTCCGGTGCCATCAACATTCGCGTCGCATTTATACATTTAGACATACATACGTAACATTTGTACAGCTACAAAAAAAAAATATAGTTTGGTACGTATATTTTACACACATTTTAAAGTGCATCGCCCAACTAGGCAACACCTGTTTCAGGGCGAATTAGAAAACAGAGTACATTTCACAAAAACGAAACTCATTGAAGGCAAAACACAATCAAATAGAATACCGTACGTATTCTATTTGATTGTGTTAAATTGTGTGTGATTAAAAAAAAAAATATATATATATATTTACTTACTTACTTACTTACCATCACGCCGTTTCCCCGTGGGGGTAGACAGAGAGGATAGAGCGCCACACTCTTCTGTCCTGACACACAATTCTCGCCTCATCCACATTCGTACATCTTCTCATACAAGCTCACCGATTATTGAGGCTTCTAACAGAACCATCCTCCATTATCTGATTTACCTGGTCGTGTCAAGTCTTCCGCGGACGTCCTCTATTTCTGGTGCCATCAACACTTGCGTCATATATCTTTCTTACCATTCTCTCCTCATTCACCCGTTCCATATGACCAAACTGATATATATATATATATATCAGTTTGGTCATATGGAACGGGTCATATGTATATATATATATATATATATATATATATATATATATGAGTTCGGTCATATGGAATATATATCTATATATATATATATATATAGATATATATTCATTTTTATTTAATTTAGTACATAAAATTCATCGTTTTATAATTGTGATTACTTTAGATGGCGGAGCAGTGTCAAAAAGATATATTTTTTTATAAAACAAGATTAGTGTATATTATATTATATATAGTGTATATTATTGACATGCCAGTTAGTTTGTAAAGTAACATGATTATTTTAATATTCATAATAAAACTATGTGCTACACACACGTTTTGTTATTTTCACTACTAGTTTCGAGAGGTGTACTCCCTCTCATCATCATGTGATAACTAAACTAAACACAGAACAGTAGTCTACTCGGGCAATGGGGCGGGGCTTGATAACCCAACATGGGTGTAGTACAAAGTTTTATTGTGATAAAATAACAAGATAAAAATATTTTTTCCTAGACCTTTATTACTCATCGGTCTACAAATATACAGGGTGGCCTGAAAAAAGTGGGAACGTCTCGTAACACACGGGTTATTTCAAAACATAATATATTATTAATTATAATTCTTAATGTCATTTTTTTTTGCACAATATTTAGCCAATCAGGAATCATCAGAACATCCCTTATTACATCATCTAGTGGGCTTAAATCTGGCCTTTTCGTTGGTCATATGCCTGACTCGATGAAATTAACAGTTGATTGTATTTCTGGCCGTGTGAGATGGAGCTCCGTACTGCTGTGATCTCCAGGCTTTGTTTTAAAACTCTCTGATCATTTTTCTAGCACCTGACGTTTTTCAATTGGCAAATTTTTGATCAGAATACGGTCTTCTTCGGTGATTTTTGTCATTCTGGGCGACAATTTGAAAAAAAACCAATAGGTAAATAGGTAAGTAAATAAATTAGTGAATTATTTATGTTATTATCGATATAGTTGAATTAATTTTGATGTAATTACGAAATTTTCTCACTTTTTTGGACCACCCTATATATAAAAAATTGTATATTACAGTCCGTCTACGAAACTCCCATAATAATGTTCATATATATATATAATTAATACATTAAATAAGTATTTAAAATGTGACAGACCGTCTGTTCTGAATAATTACAACTTCACAATAAGAATGTGTTCTCCTTAATAATATATGTTGTATCAATGTGTCCAAAATTTAACAAAAATGAATTGATAATTCAGGCGTCTGCTATCAGATTACTCAAAGGTATTTGAGATTCCGTAAAAATAAGGTAGATGGCTCTTTCAAATAATAGAACGACAGATGCACTAATTAGAAAAAGTGTAACATATAAGTTCTAAAATTTGTCATGAAAAATACTGGGCGCTATAACACGGAAATAGAGATTCAGGTTCGAATCCCGGTGACGCAAAAACAATATTTTACGACTAGTTTCTAGTCATTCCTGAGCGCTAATATTTTTTTTTAACATTATCTAAAATATGAATTTTATGTTGCAATATCACAGGTTTAATTATGATATTACCGCATGGTTTAGGAAGGGTTAATAACATAATATTTTCGTTCCATTGCGTCCGTATTTTGAGCATTTTTCGATCGATTTATACCTCAAATACATCGAGTCATCTAATAAATTCTTTGGTAAGTATCTATGGTTCCATTCCATAGAATAACATCGAGACACATAGCGTCTGACCATTCGTAATATAAAGATGTGATCGTGATTGTAAAACATCTTTGCTTCCATCCCTCGGACATGACTCGCCCATCTGAGGAGCTGCAGCTTCGGGTGAATGGAAATGCTGGGATTCTTCCTGACTTCCACATCCATATAAACATATTTTACTATTCGTGTTAATCCGCAAAACCGTTTAGTGCGACCCCGGATAATCGACAGTCAACCGTACCACATTTATTACATTGCTATCTGGTCGAAAGCGGTTTTGATAGTTTGTCAACGCGATAGCCTTCAATCTGATGTAAACGTGCGTCAGACGCCACTGATCAGGGCCGGAATAAGATCATCGAAACTCTTATATTGGAAAAAGATGCCTTCATTATGTGTGCAGAATAATAAAGAAAATAAGCGCTCCGTCTGTGAGGACTGAAAGATATTATCCCACAAGAGCAAACAACCCTAAAATAGTTGCAAGAATTTAAACTAGTTTTGGTCAAAGATTATTTACCTTTCAAGCTCCCAGAATATATAATCAAATTGAAAATAATATTAGAAATATAACTGACATTAAGCCTTTTAAAAAGGATATTTCAAATTGGTTGTTGCAATTAGGAAGAGCAGATACAGAGACTCAACTCTTTTATATAATCAAATATTGTCTTGTATATTTACATCTAACTTATATCTGCTTACATTATTGGTATTATTTTTTTTTTCTCTCTACTTAAATATGTTCACATTAAATGCTATGTATGTATTAGATCTTACTGTGTTTTACCTTCGATGAGTTTTAGTTTTATAAAATATTACATAATTTGACCTAAAACAGGCTTGCCTAGTTGGGCAATGTATTTAAATATGTGTAAAGATGTAAATATGATATATTTCTGTTAAAATCAAATCAAATAAAATCTTGAAATTATACTCTGTCTGTTTGAGGTATTTTGGATCTAAGCCTGATTTTGAATATGCTTTATTTTCTGGCTGAATTTAAGTGTGTTCTGTATGTAGCTGACAAAAAATTTACAATTTTTTTATTTCAACTGTATTATATATAGTGTGTAGATTATAATTTTTATTATTTGCCAAACTGCATAACAGTATTACGCCAAACATTTCCCTTCACATAGTAATTAAAGAGTTTTTAACCCATTGACCGCGTTCATTAATACGCGTGACATCTTTTATACGCGACACTCTTTGGCTGCATTATAATTTACGATTTTACACTACGATAGTGCGATAAATTTATGATTTATTTTTAAGAAATCGATGGCAAAGTATCGTCACGAACATAAACAAATAAATAAATCAGAATCATAATTATGAAATAAGGTAAACTAAATTATCCACGAGAGAACACAACAGTGCCCTTCATATTATACACGATATTCATACGCACTAGAGTGAAGTAGTGATCTAATTTTTGTTTCGGATTTGTAAAACATATTATTGACACCATTCCACGTTCAAATTTCCACTCATCCTTTTTTACCTACTGCTTGACCAGTGTGAATAGTGACCTTGATGTCGGCAGACGTTAATGCGACGGGATACTTGTTCGGTTGCATAGCTGTGTGGATTTTGTTCATCTCCGGTGCGTCAGCACTGTTATTGATTTGTGGGCACAGTGAATATTGTGAAAGCCGCGGGTGACGTGGGTGATATCGCCGTCTTCATTTGGAAGCTGAGATTTGCCCGCCCGCGTGCCGTTTGGGTGATCTCGGCTGCGAGGGGTCATGCGCGAGGTAAGGCGAGTAGTCTTTCAGCATTCACGATTCTCCGAGATCCACTGATCCTTCGACTGGATTCCCTCCCATCATCGATCCTTATTCCCGTTAATCCAAGTTCCTTCCTTCCTTTAACGCTCCTCCTTCGGCGATTCCGATTTACGACCGGAATCGTCGTATTTTTGTTACGGTAGATTCTATTCAGCGCGGGATCTACATTTTCTTTTCACACACTATTAACTAGTTTTTAAATACAGACATTAAATTGAACTCTATAATTTGAAACGCATTACATTCTACACGCAAAAACTGGGCGACACTGGATGACGCGAAGACTTTTATTATTTCGTGTTTGTTTATAAGATGGCTGATAATCATTGACAAATATCGACAAATGTCTAAACAATTGTGATACGATTTTCATCGCTCCTCAGCGCATATGTCGCATATTTGAGTCACCCGCGCTGTGAGCACGTAAGGCGCGACTCATATATGCGTCACCCGCGGGAAATGGGTTAAATGAAATACATCAAAGGAAACAAAAATTAGATGATAATGTGTATATTTAAGGGTGGACACTGGGGTTTCATAATTGTATATATTATAATATTATATTTAATAAATCTTTATTAAACAGTACAATCTCTCGTTCTCTCACCGTAGACACCTCGTCTCAACCTCGTCAGTATAAATATTTACAATTTTATTTTTATTTATTTATCAGAAGCTATACAATAGATGTGCATAATATGTTCAGTGAATGCACTAATACTAGCTCTACCCATATTTTTCTCTTTGTTGTTACCTGGGAGCGGAACGTCGCACTGGGAGACTTGACGACTACTGGGAGTTTGATTTTACGCACGATTTGTTATCTAGAAGCTCGTTTAACCGGTCTTCCACATTGCCAACGGAAAGCCCGCTTGTCCCTATTATCGACTATCCAAGTGTCTGCTGCACACACGAATAGTGAAAAGACAACGGTTGGTTCACAGCAATTTTAGCTAGTTGTGTGCGTTTTGGAATTTCCCGCTACTGTCACCGATTCATGAGACAGAAACACCCGACCCTCTTAGAATAAGAGGATTGAAGATATGTTGCTTGGACATTGTACATGTCAGATTCTAATATTAATATTACATATTTTTTTAAATACGTAATTAATGTATTAATTACAAATATATACATATAAAATCAATTTTGTCGAAAAATATTGTTTTTGCGGTATTTTCAATCCGGGGAAGTACACTACCAATTGTGTTATAACGCCAGTATTTTTCATGACAAATTTTCGAACCTATATGTAACATTTTTCAAATGAATACACCTGTCGTTCCATTATTTGAAAGCCATCTTTATTATTTTTACGGAATCTCAAATACCTTTGAGTAAACCGACTGCAGACACCAGAATTTAATAAAAATTGATAATTCTGGCGTCTGTAGTATTTAAAATATCACAGACCGTCTGTTCTGAATAATTACAACTTCACAATAAGAATGTGTTCTCCTTAATGATTTTACATGTGCATATTTATAATCAATACATTAATTTAGTATTTAAAAATATCACAGAGCGTCTGTTCTGAATAATTACAACTACACAATAAGAATGTGTTTTCCTTAATAATATTTTTTTTATTATTTCCCGAGAAATAGTATATTTAACGCGTCCTTTGTCTGGGCCCTAGTGATGTAAAAAAATATCGCACCTGATATAACAATGTGCGTGGAAGCGGTCGCGCTGCGTAAATAATAGACAATTATGAATTGTGACGTCCGACAATGTCAATTAAAATATATTAATATTTACCTCTAATTATAATAATTTTTTTATAAGATATCTGTAAGTCCATCAAAATCAATAATTACCATCTACCACTCAATAATGATATAACCAAATACAAATTAAATATATTAATTAGAAAGATATACATATAAAATTAATTTTATCGAAAAATATTTTTGTTGCTCCACCTGGGTTCGAATCTGGGACTCTTTATCCTACTATGCTACAGCGACAATATTTTTAGCGACAAATTTTCGAACCTTTTTTATATTAATACATTTAATCGTTCCATTGTTTGAAAGAGCCATCTACCTTATTTTTACGGAGTCTCAAATACCTTTGAGTAATTAAAATTATCAATTGGATAATGCACCTTCTCCGGTTTGGAAAGAGATCCAGGTTCGAAATAGTATTTTTCGATAAAATTGATTTTATATGTATATCTTTCTAATTAATATATTTAAAATATGACAGACCGTCTGTTCTGAATAATCACAACTTCACAATAAGAATGTGTTCTCCTAATAATAACATAACCAATTGCACATGATATGGACTTAAAAGATGTGCCACACATCCCTTGACATCGTCTCCGTGATCCAGTCTGCCTTGTGAGCGGAGGCTCTTGATCTTCTAGGAGGTAATCACTGGACTGACTGTACATCATACACGATAGTGGTGAAGTAACACAAGCAAATCCGATCGTTTAACACCCCTTCCTGGTTCTCCATGTTGATAGTTCTGCGAAGGCCTAATACACCATCCATGGCAAAATGTAAAATGGGTTAGACATTTCTTGATAGACCCAGATTGATTGGAGCGAATGTGTAAGGCGCTCAAGTGTGTCCTACTAGGATAGAGACAACTGGCACCAAGCTGAGGCTCTAGATCAAATTCGTGATGACGAAGGCTCCACAGGCTGATGACGTTGCCCGTCAATGCAGTGATTCACGTGCAGTATGCTTAATTTAATTTTGAAGCGATGGTATAACGATGGTACGGATACACAAATCAGTAAAACTGTCAGTGCATGCTTTTATCAACTGAGAGACAGATTAAAAGTATTCGGAGACACCTTCCTCTTGAGGCAGCCCGTCTACTTATAAATGCATTTGTGGTGTCACGCGTGGACTATTGTAACAGCATCCATGCTGGCCTGCCAATGTTTCAGCTGGATAGATTGCAATATATTCTAAATGCGGCTGCACGGATAACATATGGAGTTTCCAAATTCTCTCATATAACATCTCTTTTACATCAGCTACATTGGCTCCGATTCCCTGAAAGAGTTGAATGTAAATCGTGCTATTTGATATACAAGGCGACACACAACATGGCGTCTCTGTATCTTCAAGAACTTTGTATCCCAGACAATTTGAATGGTAGACGTCAAACTCTCAGGTCAGCCTCTATTTCAGCTGCAGGAAGGGTTGTAGAACCGACCGACCGTTGCCAGGAGTCTAAATTCAGTGAGCGGGCATTTGCGGCTGCAGGCCCAAAAGCGTGGAACTCTTTGACTTCCATTATAAGGAACAGTGCATCAGAGACTTTATTTAAGAAAAAACTAAAAACGCACCTTTTCAAAAAATCATTTCCATAAGTAAAAATAACGATTACTAATTAAAAAAAAAAATTTACAGTTTATGACAGAAAATGGCGCTATACAAATTATCCATCATCATTATTAGTATTATTATAAGGGAGTAGACATTTATAGCAATCTCTATAACACCATCTACAACCATAACTTACATTGACGTGGATATTCGAATATTCTAACCCCGAGTATATTCGTCTGTTTTTTAGTATTCGTTATTCGAATACTTTAAAAAGTATTCGTTAAGTATTCGCTCATATTTGTATTATAAGATTTTTAATATTTTTTTAAACGAAACAAAGATTTACGAACTCTGGAAGTCATACGCGAGCATTCATTCATTCATTCAGGTATACGATTTTTTTCTATATGGGAGTCGGACAATAAAGATGTAAGCGCTTTTGTCAGACATCTTTTGCATTTGCCTTTTTTTTAAGTCTTCCGCTTATCTTTACGGTTTTATGACAAGGAGTACTTGTAATACATTGTTTTGTCAACGATGGAGGCGGCTTTCTATCATTCTTTAGTATTCTGCTTTTATAAATACTCGAGCCGACAAACAAGAAGTTATATACAAAATAATGAAAAAAAAACTTGCACTCGGGGTGTGAGATATGAAGTAATATAAACATATCGAGAGAAGACTGACTCCTCTTCATCTCCACGAAGAGTTGGAGTTCTGCAAATTATTAGTCACGAATCTTACATTTTTGGAGAAACATTTGAAACATTTATTTATCATCCGAAGTAAATTATTCCTTTCTTAAAAATTTTACGAATATATTCGAATATTCGAATAGTTGGAATCACGAATATTTGGAGGCTCTTTGGAGACACGACTCATGTCACACACAAAGTGCTACGATCGTAATATATTTGAATATGGAATATTGAAGGATAGAGGCTTCGTACTGGTAGAAGTGTTGACCGAGGCAGCTCAATGAAGAATCAGAAGACAGAGAGAATTAGCTTACTCGGGGGAATACTTCGTTCAGCAGTGGAGAGACGTAATGCTGTGGTTATGAAGAAAATAAAAAAAAACAGCTATCAATGAAAAAATCATTTAATCTTCATGAAACGTTACATTAACTGAATAAAAAAATATTTTAGTACGTTTTATTTCAGCTATGAAAATAAATGTTTGATTTCACTTGTACCACTGATTGGTGAATTCGTAAAACCTGAAACAAAAAAAAAATCTATATTATTCATATGTTAAATCAAAAATAATTCGACCTTTATGACTACCCAGCGTTCGCCGATTGCCGTGGACGCGCAATATAAACGCAACAAATAATGGTTCCGATCTACTACCCCCTCCCCATACACCAGAACATCATTTTATATGTGGATTTTGTGCGAGTTGAAGTTGTACCTTTGAACTGTCCAGTAAGCGTTTACTGCCGCCATGTTCGTCCTGCTGTGGGAACGAATTGTTGGCTTGAATTATGGGGAACAGTGTGTGTGTTTTGGTTTCTCGCTACCGTGCGTGCCGAAATCTGTACTTTGTGCATGGTGTTGTTTGACTAAGTGTGCTGAACATCGCTGTACATGTCCTGGAGCCGGAACCCAGTGGCTTGATTGATCTCACGAAATTTGGAGGTTCATGATTGCAATTACATCAGAGTGCCGTGCATCCCTTTACACTGCCTCCGTGTGCCAGTCTGACAGGCTCTCGCAGAGCTGTTCCAATAATTGGCGACAATGATGATAGCGTCAACATCTAGACCGCTGCTCTACTATCCATTATTAGGTTAGGTTAGGTTGGGTGGAAAGACACATGGAAAATGATCAGTTATTGAACATAGATACTACATATTTTCCTTTTAATCCAGTGTGATCCATTGGTTTGTTTCCTGGATAATATCTGATCCACTCCGGCCTTCTACGCTCTGCTATCTTCTGTAAGTACCTACCTCTGACTCAACAAATGACAATGCACCTCAGCCAAGTTTCGCTCCACCACCAAACCTATACATAAATGAAGGTTGTCGGCAGAGATTTACACTATCTGCAATAGCGACAATCTGAAAATATGCGTCCAAATATTCCAACTATTCGAATATATCGAATAGTTAATGATAATATATTCGTAAAATTTTTAAGAAAGGAATAATTTACTTAAGATGATAAATACAGAAATGTTTCAAATGTTTCTCGAAAAATGTAAGATTCGCGATTAATAACTTGCAGAACTCGAACTTTTCGTGGAGATGAAGAGGAGTCAGTCTTCTCTCCATATGTTTATATTACTTCATATCTCACACCCCGAGTGCAAGTTTTTTTTTCATTATTTTGTATATAACTTCTTGTTTGTCGGCTCGAGTATTTATGAAAGCTAAATACTGAAGAATAATAGAAAGCCGCCTCCATCGTTGACAAAACAATGTATCACAAGTGCTCATTGTCATAAAACCGTGAAGATAAGCGGAAGACTTAAAAAAAGGCAAATGCAAAAGATGTCCGACAAAGGCGTTTACATCTTTATTGTCCGACTTCCATATAGAAAAAAATCGTATACCTGAATGCTCGCATATGACTTCTAGGGTTCGTAAATCTTTGTTTCGTTTAGAAAAATATTAAAAATCTTATAATATAAATATGAGCGAATACTTCACGAATACTTTTTAAAGTATTCGAATAACGAATACTTAAAACAGGCGAATATATTCAGGTTTCGAATATTCGAATATTTGGATTGGAGGCTCTATTTGCAATGAACTCAACCGCAGCACGCCCTGTATACAATAGACATTTCGGACTTTTTAGGAATTTCATCAGGACATGGGTGACCCGCTGGATAATGCTGGGAAGGTTGCTAGCGAGCGTCCCAATGATACTATAATTACACATTGTTAACTAGTACATGGCATCTTATTCTAATTACAATTATTATATTTTTATATAACAATATGTTGGACGCGTGACATCTTGAACCTCATAATACAGAGAAAGACTGCTGGAAAGAGTACATCACGGCTGAAGAACCTAACGCAATTGGTTTGGCCAGCCTACTGTAGAGCTGCACCTGGCTACAGTAAATAAAGTGATTATTGTGACAATTTAAACAGATTAATATTAAAAAATTAGTTCAACTAAGCGCGGGAAAGGAATGAGTAAATGAGTAACATTTAAATAATGTAGAGGGTGAATATTATGTTCCAGGTCGATTTTGTTTGTCCGCTATTTTTGGTTTGACAGACATTTGTCAGTTCGTGTTCAGCAGTCGCAGAGAGTAGTTGATTACAATTTATTGACAACGTGTTAAAGTAATAAGAATAGAAAAAATCATCTTGATCGACGATGTTGCAACTTGCGAGTCTTGCAACCAATGAATGGTCTCAAATGAATTATTCTGATCTGACAGTTATAAAGAATAAAAGAATAAAAAAATCGGTAATGTTATATTCCACACGTCAGCGACATCTGCGTACTCGTTACCTAAGTTTTTAATTATATGTAATGGAGAACCAAACTGAGCAACCGTTCCGGTATTGTTACAGTAATGTAGTGAAATAATTCTAGTATTTCTGGCAGGTGTGTGTAAGTTGATTAGCTGAAATAAATCAATTTTATGATACAAAATTTTAAATAGATATAGGTACTAAATTAAAATTAATTCTTCTCTAAGGTATACAAAAAAAAACAAAGCAATCAAGTAATACCAATATTCTGTAAAAAATTTAAATCACCAAACGGTGGTGACCCTGCACGCGCCCATATACGTGGCCGTGTAAAGACTCACAAAGCGATCAGTCAGCAGACTCATTAAAATAATATGCACCAGAGACGGATACTGCCCGAGCAGCTAGCGATCACTCTTCCGCAGACCGTTCTCTCCTAGACATTTCCATTCAACCGCATCATCACATTAATTAACGAAATTTAATAAGTGCTGTTTCATTTCTACACCCTGCTCTAGATACAACAGACACCCCACACTGCGACATACAAGCAATACGAGTGAGACTAGAAGATGTTAAGAGCTCCTGTCTCACAGCAATCATATTTAAATAACCTCAACATTCACACAACCAAGTCCAACAAATATTAATTACCAAAATGTGAATTATTACTACAGGCAATCAATATTCACTAATGTTTGGTTTTGGAATTATAAAGAAATCTATATTAATCAAAAATTGTCAACGTACCATTTGTGTTTGTCATCTTGAAAGTCTGAGTTGTTGATTACTCTGCAGCCTCTAGCGGGAGATGACCAAGTATGACGTTACATGGTTTCTTTGTTGTGCATGTGGTAGGCTTGGGAGTTGTGCATGTGGTGGGCTTTGTAGTTGTGCATGTGGTGGGCTTTGTGGTTGTGCATGTGGTAGGCTTTGTTGTTGTGCAAGTGGTGGGCTTTGTGGTTGTGCATGTGGTAGGCTTTGTTGTTGTGCAAGTGGTGGGCTTTGTGGTTGTGCATGTGGTAGGCTTTGTTGTTGTGCAAGTTGTGGGCTTTGTGGTTGTGCATGTGGTAGGCTTTGTGGTTGTGCAAGTGGTTGGCTTTGTGGTTGTGCATGTGGTAGGCTTTGTGGTTGTGCAAGTGGTTGGCTTTGTGGTTGTGCATGTGGTAGGCTTTGTTGTTGTGCAAGTGGTGGGCTTTGTGGTTGTGCATGTGGTGGGCTTTGTAGTTGTACATGTTGTGGTTTTCTTAGTTGTGCAAGTGGTGGGCTTTGTGGTTGTGCATGTGGTGGGCTTTGTAGTTGTGCATGTGGTAGGCTTTGTAGTTGTACATGTTGTGGTTTTCTTAGTTGTGCAAGTGGTGGGCTTTGTGGTTGTGCATGTGGTGGGCTTTGTAGTTGTGCATGTGGTAGGCTTTGTAGTTGTACATGTTGTAGTTTTCTTAGTTCTGCAAGTGGTGGGCTTTGTAGTTGTACATGTGGTGGGCTTTGTAGTTGTGCACGTTGTAGTTTTCTTAGTTCTGCAAGTAGTGGGCTTTGGTGTTGTGCATGTAGTGGTATGTTTTGTGGTGCACGTTGTAGGCTTTTTAGTTGTGCATGTTGTAGGTTTCTTAGTTGTGCACGTTGTTGGCTTTTTAGTTGTACAAGTTGTAGGTTTTTTAGTTGTACACGTTGTTGGTTTTTTAGTTGTGCATGTTGTAGGCTTTTTAGTTGTGCACGTTGTAGGTTTTTTAGTTGTGCACGTTGTAGGCTTTTTAGTTGTGCACGTTGTAGGCTTTTTAGTTGTGCACGTTGTAGGTTTCTTAGTTGTGCACGTTGTTGGCTTTTTAGTTGTGCACGTTGTTGGCTTTTTAGTTGTGCACGTTGTTGGCTTTTTAGTTGTGCACGTTGTTGGCTTTTTAGTTGTGCACGTTGTAGGTTTCTTAGTTGTGCACGTTTTAGGTATTTTAGTTGTGCACGTTGTTGGCTTTTTAGTTGTGCACGTTGTTGGTTTTTTAGTAGTGCACGTTGTAGGTTTCTTAGTTGTGCACGTTGTTGGCTTTTTAGTTGTGCACGTTGTTGGCTTTTTAGTCGTGCACGTTGTTGGCTTTTTAGTTGTGCACGTTGTAGGTTTCTTAGTTGTGCACGTTTTAGGTTTTTTAGTTGTGCACGTTGTTGGCTTTTTAGTTGTGCACGTTGTTGGCTTTTTAGTTGTGCACGTTATTGGCTTTTTAGTTGTGCACGTTGTAGGTTTTTTAGTCGTGCATGGTTTTCTAGTTGTACAACTAGTTGGTTTTTTAGTCGTGCACGCGGTGGGGCGCTTTGTAACGAAGCAAGGTCTTGGATATTCTTGACTAAATTCTTCGGTGTCTATATAATCATGGTGACCGTAATAGTCACGGAGATCATAGAGGTCGCTGTCCTCACTGATTAAGAACCGACGTGAATATGGGCCACGATGACGATGGCCATAATAACTTAGATCCCCATAACACGGAGATGCGTCAGCGTACTGTGGAAAAAAAAAGTTTTTAATGGTACACAAGTATCGAAGCATTTGAAACAATATAGGCAATGTCCACAATATGTGTTCAATTGAGGTAAACAAACATTTATATATCGAATTATTTTTGTATTTCAGTGAAAAAATCTGCTGGCAAGATAACTGTCTGAAACGCGAAAATGTCGGGCAGTGAAAGAATCAAACGTAATTGAAATAATACTGGAAGTGTCAAAATGTTATTGAAATAATATTGGCAATGTCAAAACGTTATTGAAATAATATTGACAGTGTCAAAACGTTATTGAAATAATACTGGAAGTGTCAAAACGTTATTGAAATAATACTGACAGTGTCAAAACGTAATTGAAATAATACTGACAGTGTCAAAATGTTATTGAAACAATACTGGCAGTGTCCAAATGTGGAAAACAATAATTCTTCTTTCCTCCTTCGTGACACATAGTTGCTTCAATCAGAACTGACTAAGCTCGTAATGCACTTCCACAAACCCCGGTCCCGGGTCGCCCGCCCTCACAGCTGATCCAGTGTCTCTTCAGCCAAAAGCAACGCATATATCCTCCGTTGTGATGTGAAGTTGGAGACACATATTTCGCATGCCATGGACAGGGAGACGCACGCATGTCACCATGATAAAGGAACTGAACATCAAGGACAGACTCTCAACCTGCAGCCTGAGACGAATTTTTAAATTTTTCTGGCATCTTGCAAAAAGGAAAGATAGCCTGGAGAAGCTTATTGCTGTGGGTCATGTCGAAAGACGAAGAAGAAGTTGGACTGATCAAGTAGAAGAGATAACATGCACTTTTTTGGTGACGGCCCTAAGAGGAGCATAATCAAAAGGGCAGGAATGAATAGAAATAGCGGTCCTTAGTCATAAGGAATCGACGTGGATATTCCGATTTTTTTTAAATTAGAAATAGGTCAATCGATTCTGTGTAGGTCACGTTAATTTTATTTCTTTAAACACTGTACAGCTACAAAAAAAAAGACAAGTTTATTACATATATTCGACACAGATTTTAAAATGCATTGCCCAACTAGGCAACCCCGTTTCAGGGCAAATTGGTGAACAAATTCAATAACTCATTGAAGGCAAACAGTCGAATAGAATACGTAAAATACAAGTCAAATAAACGAGCCAATATTTAAGAATTATTTCATATTATTCTACCAAATTTAATAGTCCCAATATCACTTAGAGTTCTAATATATTTTTTCAATTTGATTGTGAATAATCTTTTACCAAAAATAGTTTTCATTATTTTAAGATTATTTGCTTTTGTTGGATAATATCTTTCAGTCCTCACAGACGGAGCGCTAGTTGATATATTCAGCACATATAATTGTATTATATCCAAAACCTGAAATTTCCTAAAAAGAGGCTCTGAAGGATACGAAAAGTCACGGCGGTACAGCCTAATCATACATTATATCCAGGGGATGATTTATAGCAATATTTTAATATACAATGCCTTTGTAAGTGAATATCCAGTAATTGTGTGTTCTTAGATATATTCAAATATTACTGATCGAAATAAGAAAATATATTAAAAAAAATATTGCTTTAAAATAACATGACATATATGCTGTTTCAGGGGAAACGAATTATCAAATTTAGTCCATAGATGGCGATAGTGTGGTGGTACTCGAAGTGAGTCCACATATTAACATTATATACAACTTTAAAAAAATTGATATATATGGAGATTGATATATTTGCCATTAAATATAATAAAAAAAGCTTCGTCTCTATGAGATATCTATTATTTGAAGTAAATTAATGTATCTGAAATGGTTTTTTTTTAATGCGCAGTTTAGATCATATAAATAAATAAATAAATAAATAATTCTATTTACGCGTAGTCGGTTTAGAATAAATTATATCGCACTTACTTGATACGCAAACAGAAAAACTAGAAAGATTATGGACAATCGCAACACCCCCATAGTCCTGGCGACTTATCTATTCCTGTTGGTCTTGAAGAAACAGCGATGAACTTCGCCTGATTATCGACGAAAATTTTTCCGATCGACTTATATTAGTTCTGGAGTATGTTTGTTTCATGTCATAGTTGACATGACAGATGGTCAGCACTTGATCAGTGTGGCATTCAGAAAATTATATTATAATATTAATTAATAATATGTATATACAATTTTTTTCTCTGCCACCTATTTTTGAGTGGGATCTAAGTTGTCGTCATTGTTTGATGTGTTGCCATCTTACGGCGTGACAGACCAGCAGAGCACGCTTAGCCGGGATGCACACCGGGATGATACCGGGACCGCGTACATACATTTTTTACGTTTTATTCTCGATTTTCGCAATTGTCTACTCACCGCCATTTCCATATATATTTGTCACGTCACAATATATATATTTATTATGCACGTTAAACTTCTTCAGCTAGCTCATTTGAACATTATTATTAATTTGATCAACGGGTGTACCCAGTTTGAAGTCATTGTCCGATGTGTTGCCATCTTACGGCGTGACGGACCAGCAGAGCACGCTTAGCCGGGACGCACACATATCCTGGCGGAGATTTGCGCGGATACCGGGACCGCGTACAAACATTTTTTCATTTTATTTTCGCAATTGTCTACTCACCACTATTTCCATATACATTTGTCACGTCACAATACACATATATATATATTATTTATTCATTTTAGACCCACTTCAGATTTTCAGTTTTTCAACCGTTTTATGGGAGATTCTTTATAGATATTTCATTTTAAATATGATTTAATGAAATGCCACGATGTGCCGTAATGTTTCTGCTAAAGAAATAAAAAATATTATTAATAATAACTGTACATATTCTCACGCATCAACAGACGCCCTACACAGCCAAAATACAAACATCCACTGAGCATGTAATCTTCTCCTCGGAACCCGAACAGGTAGTGTCATAAAACTTAGAGGTAGGCGCAACGCCTCTCAAATATTTGTTATTGGTATTGTCTAGAGGCCCCCAGACGAAAATAAGTGAAGACAATTACATGGACGCATACCTCGTATCCTTTGTCTACCCGCTCAAAATTTTGACAATATATATTTCGGTGTAAGCGCTGAGTTTAAATCCAGTAAAAGTTGAGCGTTTTTTCACATCTCTATCAATAGCTCATTTGAATCACTTCCGATAACATTTATTTGTATCTCAAATTATTTGTAAATATTTAATAAAAGATAAGCTAGAAGGAAAACAGTAATTCATATTTTTACAAACACCCGGGTCAGATCTGACCCACCACCGCAGAGTGCGTGATGATAACGATGCTCTAAATAGAACGAAAACACACGGAAAAAATACAAGTGGTGTAGCTAATCTGAACTTGACAATTTTCAAAATCACCATTAAGTATGGATCGAGGACAATACAATTTGTTGTTCCTACACTAAAAAATGAACTTCGTAGGTTCTTACAAAATAGTACGCTTTCTTCCAATTTGAAAGAAATGATAAAAAAATTACTTATCGATAACAACCTGTCTTACCTGTAAGCATGAAATGAATTTTTAAACTGACTGATTAGTCCATTATGTTGTGATTATATTATATACTAGAGTGTTTTTTTCACATTAAACGCATATTTATAGCGTAATTCATATTTTTACAAACACCCGGGTCAGATCTGACCCACCACCGCGGTGGATGTGTTAAAAAATAAAGATAATATTTTTTCACAGACGCTATATTCCCGTTCCCAAAATGATCCAGGGTACGGTTCCTCGGGTCCATATGGCCGACTGCGTAGGTATCTCTGTCTCGCGTTGCAGTCCTCCAGTTGAGGTTGTGGAGTTGCAACGATATCCTTGATAATAATATACAATCCGCCCATATTAAAATTAACTCAGCTCCGGATCTTTGAAACATGTTTTTTTTGCAGTGACATCGATTGTATTGATTCTATATTTTGTCGACGTTTGTGCACATGGCGATAATTTTTTGCGCAATGAACTTTGTACTGTTGTCGCCGTATTTATATTGACCCAACATTGTGCATTGTATAAGACAACGTGGAACATATGTCGCATTGTAATATTTTATATTAGAGGTATGTTAGCTTAGTTCGTATAAAAATATCATTACAATCACAATATTAACATTGATGGGACTATATATATGGCTGGTGTGCGCCAATGGCGGTCCGTGACTTTTCGTAGAAGGGATGCTGGGATAACATATCAAATACACAAATATTCAATTCAATTCAATAAAATTCAGCTTCTAATATACAAATACTAATTAAATCTATTGGTTTATAAATATATACATATAAACCTTCGAACCTGGATCTCTATTTCCAATCCGGGACAATATCATCACATACCGTCTGTTCTGAATAGAGCCCCCAAATATTCGTGATTCCAACTATTCGAATAGTTTATGATAATATTCGAATATATTCGTAAATTTTTTAAGAAAGGAATAATTTACTTAACTTGCAGAACTCGAACTCTTCGTGGAGACAAAGAGGAGTCAGTATTCTCTCGATAACTTTAGATATGTTTATATTACTTCATATCTCACACCCCGAGTGCAAGTTTTTTTTTCATTATTTTGTATATAACTTCTCGTTTGTCGGCTCGAGTATTTATGAAAGCTGAATACTGAAGAATAATAAGAAGCCGACTCCATCGTTGACAAAACAATGTATTACAAGTGCTCCTTGTCATAAAACCGTGAAGATAAGCGGAAGACTTTAAAAAAAGGCAAATGCAAAAGATGTCCGACAGAGGCGTTTACATCTTTATTGTCCGACTTCCATATAGCCGATAGCGGTGCTTCTGGAGAAAAAAATCGTATACCTGAATGAATGAATGAATGCTCGCATATGACTTCCAGGATTCGTAAACCATTGTTTCGTTTAGAAAAATATTTAAAATCTTTTATTACAAATATGAGCGAATATTTTACGAATACTTTTTAAAGTATTCGAATAACGAATACTTATTAAAAGGCGAATATATTCGGGATTCGAATATTCGGATTGGAGGCTCTAGTTCTGAATAATTACAACTTCACAATGAGAATGTGTTCTCCTAATAATAAAGTTATATCAATGTATCCAAAATTTAATAAAAATGAATTGATAATTCTGAGATATTCTGATAATATTTGAGATTCCGTAAAAAACAATGTAGATGGCTTTCAAATAATGGAACGATAGATGTATTAATTTGAAAAAGTGTAACATATAGATTCGAGAATTTGTCATAAAAAATACTGGCGTTATAACACAATTGGTAGTGTACCTTTCCCGGATTGGAAATAGGCAAAAATAATATTTTTCGACAAAATTGATATTATATGTATATATTTATAATTAATACATTAATTTAGTTTTTAAAATATCACAGACCGTCTGTTCTGAATAATTATTACTTAGCAATAAGAATGTGTTCTCCTTAAGGACGTTCCCAAAAAAATCACTTTTCTTGCAATCCTTTAGAACCTTTGAATACACATACTTAGGAGTGTCTCTTATTTGTAGAAATATTTTTCAATAGTAAATTAGTAAATAAAGACTATTTAAAGTACCCCGATCGATGTTGCAATTGAATAGCGATAGTCATTTTCTTACCATTGTTCAGGAAAACTGAGAATCATTCATTGAGAATTGAACAAATATCTTTCTGTAGAAATAACTAAAACGAGCGGTATTCGTTTTGTTATAAGAAATGTTAAAAGTGAGCTGCTTTTGAATAGTTTTGACGTTTCCTTTTGTAATTTGAATAGTGAGAGGTTTTTGAACTTCTGCGCGTGTGAGCGGGAGCGAAGAAGTACACTGGACCTCGACTATCTTCCATTCTATTCATAGCAGTTTACACACGGGGGAACTTGAAGATTGGGTGCGACTGCTCTTTGGAAACGTCCTTAATAATCTAATATTCAAGCCAAACTATCAAAAATTCAAACAAACAAAATAGCATACATGCTACGAATGCATAAGCATTAAAGTCGTTGTTTGCACGTTGAATGCTGTTGACGAATGCGTATACAGTATTCGAAGACCTTGACAGGCAGAACTGAATGTCAAATCCTTTCAAACTTTGTGGATACGGAACGAATGATGTTGGTATCTATGTGTTTACGCGATTCATAGATGTTCCAATGTTGAATTCGTGTGTGTATGTATTTCGACTCGTAGTGTGTGTAATGACCGGTCTCTAAAGGGCGAATTTATTTGCAGCTGTGCTCTAGAGCACGAGGGATGCAGAGCATCTAAAGCACCTATGAAACGACCGCGCTTGGTTTGTACTGTACCATATCCAAATCGTTCAAACATGACTGAGGGTCGTGTTTTCCACGAACTTCGCTTTTCTCTGAACCGAAGGCTGTCACCAGATAATTGCTTGTTATCTCTTATTTTTTGTTCTTCAACGTGTTCCAGATATCTTCCATCTCGTAACCACACCTTATATAGACTCCTTGGTTTCATTGCTAGAACGTCTAACCCATTCCAATCACCTTTCACTCTTATCATTATATCTCATTTGTACGCAGTCAACTTGAATTCGGATCGGTAGTTTGGAACACACATTATTCCACCTACAGCGACCGACTTGAAAATGTCCAACATGATTTTTTTAACATATCAAATTAGACATTAAATCTCATTCAGAAAGTGAGTGTTACCATAAAATACCCCCCCCCTCTTAAATAGAAGAAACGCTCAAGATTTATCCTACCTCTATAAAATGTTAAATAACTTAGTTGACTCGCCCTATTTATTAGAATAAATAACTTTTAACTATCCAACGCGACAAACACGATCAAATAATCTTTTTTACCCAAATTTGGGTACAACTAATTACATAAAAAATTGTTTTATCGTCCGCTCTTCATCAAAATATAATGCCGTGAATTTTTCTAATAACATTGACATTTTAAAATTAAATTTACACTACGCCAACTTTTCAATAACTATTAACAGAAATTGTATATATTGCATCCCATTTCCCTCCCCTTCTTACCCTTTCATCTTTGCATGTTCAGTTTAAAATCACTCTTTTGTTTCAGTTTATTAATATTATTATTATTATTTTTTAATATATACTAGTTTTTAGTTTATTATGTTTACTTTTATGTAAAAGTATTTTTGTTTATCAGTATACTATTTTTTAGCTTATTATGTACTATGTATTTAATTTCCGAAGAAACTTTACTAGTGTTATTTTTATATATTATATAATTATAAGTTATTATCGTTACACTGCTTGTTTCTCAAAAAATAAATTTAAAAAAAAAGATGATAAAAACCCAAAGCGACCATCAACATAAATGTGACGCTCACCTCCCCTTTTGAGGGTGCGTGACTTCCGTAGCTTCTCTCTGGCTGACTTCTGAAATCAAATTTATACCATAAGGATGAACGTTGCGCAAGTGTTTTGGGACATATGTATAAATATATTAATTTTTGGACGAAAATAGTGCACTGTGCCTTCCCCCCTCTCCTTTCCTTCCCAACTCAGTCGATTAGAAACCTTAAGTCAGTACGGTTATGCATGTACGGTGCATTTTTCGAGATTCGGATTGTGTCGGAACATTTGACGAAATAGTGAGTTAATATATACAGTCCACATTTTTGGAGATGTCAGCAGAATCAGTCTCCTTCCTGTCCTGAGATTCTGTTATGCTTTGTACGCAATAACAGGTATGATCTCGGTACGATGATATCGCAGTCAACCTATATCAGTAAATGAACATGTTTACCCGCCTTTGTTGTTTGAGATTTCTTGCTGTTACTTTTGGTCATTTGTGTGTATTAATATTGTCATTGCCGCCTTTTTTTCGGAGATTGAAGAGCGCGGTAAACGACAAGGCGCAATTACATTCAGTACACTGTACGGTAAAGAGATCTCGACACATCTGTGCATCAGAGCGCTTAATCAAAGTTTAGAGGGAGTGTTCAAATTACGTACATGACCATATTATCAATAGGAAACCCGAGAATAACAGCTTTTGAAGGCATTCACGGGAACATACACAAATTTAATAAATATAGGGTCTTTTAATAGGGACGCTCAAAATTTGTTAGGTTATAGCAGCCATGTTGTTAAAGTGACATCTGTCAAATTTATTGTCAATTGTTAAGTAGTATACGGCAAATTACCACGGAAGGTTGAACAACGTGAGCAAATCATCAAATTTTGAGGGCAATTTGACAATCGATTTGAGGGCACGGTGACGTGAACTGGCCACAGAGATCGTGCGATTTAACGCCTTTAGACTTCTTCCTTTGAGGCTATCTTAAATCGCAAGTCTTTACGAATAAGCCGCAAACAATTGACCTCCACAAAGTCAACATAACAAACGCCGTCCAGCAAATTTAGCCAGATTTATGCGATAAAGTCGTAGAAAATTGGACCTCCCAAATATGCCACCGAGCAAAGCCGCAGCGGATATTCGAACAACGTTATATTCCACACTTAATGCCATAAAATATACTTTCAAATGAAAGAAAAATTGAGTGAATATCTCACACACAACCTGTTTAACTTACATTTTAAAATCGAGCGTCCTCGTTGAATATTTTCTAATTGTTTCATATAAAAAAAAAAAGTTTAATATGTGTATTAGTTAACTAACAACCGGAACGTAACTAATCAAACTTAACTTTATAAAAAGGCATTTAATTAAATAATAAATTAATATAAATTGTGAAGTAAAGCAATTTATCCGTCACCGTTGAGTTGAGATACAAAAAATTGTAATAACATTTCCTCTGCGGTGGTGGGTCACGTCTGACCCGGGTGTTTGTAAAAATATGAATTACGCCAAAAATATTCGTTTAATGGTGTTTTCCTTCTAGCTGAACTTTTATTAAAGACTTTTAAATAATTTGAGACACAAATTAATATTGTTGGACCAGATTCAAATGAGTTATTGATAAAAATGTGAAAAAACGCACAAAAATTGACCTAAGACGGTCGCTTTTATGGGCTAACGCTAAAATCATATATTGTCAACCTGTAGAGTATTTTTTATAATGCCTTTATTACTCTCCTATCCAACGTTACATGGAGAAGGTACACAAAGGATTCCAGATATCTGAATATATTATTCATAGATATTATTTATTTTAATTCTATATTATATAATATTTCGAATAGTGCATTCGTTTAAGTAGATGCAGATTGTGAGTGAATTTTTGGATTCATGTTGAACACAGATCGAATGATGGATTGACAGTTCTGTTGCTCTTAGTTCATTATCCCTTTTCGCCGTGTGGGATAGATAGACGACTGAGGATAATCATGATGAGCCTGGTATTGTTGTGACCCTACTCGCGCCCATAGACAAGGTCTCACCTGTCAACCATTAGGGCCCAATGAGCAGCAGCCAATAAACACAATACTGCCAGGCAACTAGCGATCACTTCTCCGCAGGCCGTCCTAACACCAGCATCGCTGCTAAACAGCATCTCCAGCGAGCTACTCTAGAGTTCAATCGTGTATTTGAATTGCATTAACACATACTCCGCGGTGGTGGGTCAGATTTGACCCGGGTGTTTCTAAAAATATGTATTACGCTACTAACATTCATTTCAAATAATTTGAGATACAAATAAATGTTATCGGACGAGAGTCAAATGTGAAAAAACGCTCAAAAATTGACCTACACAGTCGGATTGAATCTCAACGCTTACGCCGAAACATATATTGTTAACATTTTGAGCGGGTAGACAAAAGATATGCGTCCATGTATTTGTTTTGACTTATTTTCGTCTGGGGGCTCCTAGACAATACCAGTAGTATAACTATTTGAGGGGCGTTGCCGCTACCTGTAAGTTTTATGACACTACCTGCTCGGGTTCCGACGAGAAGATCATATATTCAGTAGATGTTTGTATTTTGGCTGTGCAGGACGTCTGTTGATGCGTGAGAATATGTACAATATTCGTAATATTTTTTAATTTTTTAGCAGAAACATTACGTTACATAAGCATATATCATCCTATTTCATTAAATCATGTTTAAAATGAAATATTAGAAAGAAAAAAACGGTTGAAAAACCTAAAACTTGAGGTGGGTCTAAATTGACCCACCATTCATTTATGTACCTTGCTCTAGTTATAACAGACACCCCAGACTGCGATACACAACCAGTACGCGTGAGACAAGTAGAAGTTAGGGTTTTCTGTAATCAGTTCAGTATGATAAATAATATACATATATTTTAGAACAAACAATTTTAATTACATTCTTAAGAAATGAAAACATGTTAATTGAATTAATTTATTTTAAACTTCAGTACATTAAAAAATTAAATGTGTTCCCAGTCCACCGCACTAGATCAAGTTAGTATTTTGTATCGTTTCCAATTATGGTCACAGTGGCTCAGGCATATGTGTATTCATATTATACATAGACTATTAAACAAATAATAAATTAAATATATTAATTAGAAATATGTACATATAAAATCAATTTTATCGAAAAATATTGTTGTTGCGCCATCTCTTTCCTAACCGGGGAAGGTGCATTATCCAACTATGCTACAGCTGCGATATTTTTAGCGACAAATTTTCGAACCTATTGATATTAATACATTTAATCGTTCCATTATTTGAAAGAGCCATCTATCTATGTTCTGAATAATTACAGCTTCACAATAAGAATGTGTTCTCCTAACAAATAATGAAAGTATACAATACTTAGTGTTTAACGTGGATTCATTAGTTACAAAAACTCAAATGAAAATAATGCAGCTGTAGATGTGGTAGCTGGTACAGTTGTGCATTGAGCTGCGACGGTAATCGTGGTAGAAGTTCAAACAGTGGTGAAGATTCTAGAAAATAAAAATAAATTAAATAATCCTTATCTTATGTTATTATAAAATTCTACCCTTCATTGTCCGGATTACCGTAACCCGTGGCTAGATTTTTGTCTAGCTGTGGGTTGTTCAGAAAAATTGCAATTTCATGGCCATGCTGGCAGGTCGTTTGCCAGTGCGTATGCGTCTAATTTGTTTATTATTATTATATGAAAATTTAACTGCACTAAATATTTTCTTACTCTACATACGTTTGCATTTTTCAAACAATTTGTGTTAAATTCTGTTGTCTCTTGAAGGGAAACTGCATGTAATGACACCTTCTGCGTATTTGTTTTACTTGACTGACTAAACCGTTTTATTTTTCATGATGTATTTCAACGTCATTTATCATATACATATTTATGACAGAAATCGTCTTAGTCTAGTCGGGGCTAAGCCATTGCAAACAGGGACATTTTTTAATTATATTACGAACCAATAATTATCCAATATAAAGTAGAAATGGTCTTGGTAAGACAAGATTACGTACCATTTATAAGATGGTTATAATGTACTTCGCCAAATATACAGGTTTATCTGCAGGGCGGCTTCTTTAGCTGGAACTGCTACTGATGGAGTTAGAACTGCTACAACTAGAGCTGGAACTGCTGCTACTAGAGCTGGAACTGCTACTAGTGCTGGATTTATGGTCTACTGTACTGCTTGAATCTTCTTCTGCACTACTTGAGGGTGAGCATGTTTTAGGTTTTGTGGTGCAGGTAGTTGGTTTTGTGGAACATGTAGTTGGTTTTGTGGTGCAGATAGTGGGTTTCGTGGTGCAGGTAGAGGGTTTTGTGGAATTAGTAGTTGGTTTTGTGGTGCAGGTAGTGGGTTTTGTGGAACAAGTAGTGGATTTTGTCGAACTAGTAGTTGGTTTTGTGGTGCAGGTAGTGGTGGGTTTTGTGGAGCAGGTAGTAGGTTTTGCGGAACAAGTAGTGGGTTTTGTAGAACTATTAGTGGGTTTTGTGGAACAAGTAGTTGGTTTTGTGGAGCAGGTAGTTGGTTTTGTGGTGCAGATAGTGGGTTTCGTGGTGCAGGTAGAGGGTTTTGTGGAATTAGTAGTTGGTTTTGTGGTGCAGATAGTGGGTTTTGTGGAACAAGTAGTGGATTTTGTCGAACTAGTAGTTGGTTTTGTGGTGCAGGTAGTGGTGGGTTTTGTGGAGCAGGTAGTAGGTTTTGCGGAACAAGTAGTGGGTTTTGTAGAACTATTAGTGGGTTTTGTGGAACAAGTAGTTGGTTTTGTGGAGCAGGTAGTTGGTTTTGTGGTGCAGATAGTGGGTTTCGTGGTGCAGGTAGAGGGTTTTGTGGAATTAGTAGTTGGTTTTGTGGTGCAGGTAGTGGGTTTTGTGGAACAAGTAGTGGATTTTGTCGAACTAGTAGTTGGTTTTGTGGTGCAGGTAGTGGTGGGTTTTGTGGAGCAGGTAGTAGGTTTTGTGGAACAAGTAGTGGGTTTTGTAGAACTATTAGTGGGTTTTGTGGAACAAGTAGTTGGTTTTGTGGAGCAGGTAGTAGGTTTTGTGGAACAAGTAGTTGGTTTTGTAGAACTATTAGTGGGTTTTGTGGAACAAGTAGTTGGTTTTGTGGAGCAGGTAGTAGGTTTTGTGGAACAAGTAGTGGGTTTTGTGGTGCAGGTGGTGGGTTTTGTTGAACATGTAGTTGGTTTTGTGGTACAGGTAGCGGGTTCTGTAGTGTAGACGGTGGGTTCTGTGGTGTAGATAACTGGTTCGGTTGTGTTATTAGCTGGTTCGGTGGTATAGATAGTGGGTTCGGTCGTGTTGATAACTGGTTCGGTTGTGTTATTAGCTGGTTCGGTGGTATAGATAGTGGGTTCTGTCGTGTTGATAACTGGTTCGGTTGTGTTATTAGCTGGTTCGGTGGTATAGATAGTGGGTTCGGTCGTGTTGATAACTGGTTCGGTTGTGTTATTAGCTGGTTCGGTGGTATAGATAGTGGGTTCTGTCGTGTTGATAACTGGTTCGGTTGTGTTATTAGCTGGTTCGGTCGTATAGATAGTGGGTTCTGTCGTGTTGATAACTGGTTCGGTTGTGTTATTAGCTGGTTCGGTCGTATAGATAGTGGGTTCTGTCGTGTTGATAACTGGTTCGGTTGTGTTATTAGCTGGTTCGGTCGTATAGATAGTGGGTTCTGTCGTGTTGATAACTGGTTCGGTTGTGTTATTAGCTGGTTCGGTGGTATAGATAGCGGGTTCTGTCGTGCAGATAACGTGTTCAGTGATGTAGATAGCTGGTTCTGTCGTATAGATAGCGGGTTCTGTCGTGCAGATAACGTGTTCAGTGATGTAGATAGCGGGTTCTGTTGTACAAACGTCGGGTTCTGTGGTGGAAGTAGTCAATGCTACCGCCTCAGTATGCTGTTGAAAGATAATATATTTTTATTCTGTTATATGGAAGTTTTCTCGTTTACTTGGCATTCTACAATTTACTCACTGACTTATTAGTCATTATTAATTCTATTATAAATTGTAGAATGCCAAGAACTCGAAACACCGCCTGATATCTGGTTTCTCGACTATAGATAGGAACCTGCACGAAGGAAGCTTTTTGCTGATACTGTCTTTATCTTTGGACGACCTTCAGAGTAGAATGTAGGGGAACAGTGGCAAGTCAAAACAAGATGAATAGCTTAATTGACATTAAAACCTAGCTTTAGTAAGTCTAGGAACTCGGAGCAGCCGAGGGCATATGTTACAACTAGACTTGAACATCTTCCACTATTGGAGAAGTCCAAAGTGGAATTATGTAACAGGACATAGGAAGGTATATATATATATATGTTTTTATTAAATTTTGGACATATTGATACAACATATATTATTAAAGAGAACACATTCTTATTGTAAAGTTGTAATTATTCAGAACATAGGTCAGTGATATTTTAAATACTAAATTAATGTACTAATTATAAATATATACATATAAATAATAATTACAACTTCACAATAAGAATGTGTTTTCCTTAATAATATATGTTGTATCAATGTGTTCAAAATTTAATAAAAATGAATTGATAATTCTGCTGTCGCGTCTGTTGTCGGTTTACTCAGAGGTATTTGAGATTCTGTAAAAATAATGTAGATGGCTTTTAAGTAATGGAACGACAGGTGTATTCATTTGAAAAATGTAACATATAGGTTCGAAAATTTGTCAAGAAAAATACTGGCGTTATAGCACAAAGGTAATGCACTTCCCCGGATTGTAAATAGAGATCCAGGTTCGAATCCCGGTGACGCAAAAAACAATATTTTTCGACAAAATTGATTTTATATGTATATATTTATAATTAATACATTAATTTAGTATTTAAAACACATTCTTATTGTGAAGTTGTAATTATTCAGAACAGACGGTCTGTGATATTTTTCAACAAAATTGATTTTATATTCACAATAAGTATGTGTTTTCCTTAATAAAAAGAAATGTGATTGTCGCAAAATAAAGTTTCGAAAATATTACTCAGAAAAAATATATATTCTCGAATCAGTGTAATGCTGAAAGATCTGAATACGATGACCTTTAAGCAGAAAATATATTTCATTATAATGGTATTTAAAAATATTTTAATATATCCAAGAGCATAATATAAGTATATACATATAAAATCAATTTGGATCTCTATTTCCAATCCGGGGAAGTGCACTACCGATTGTGTTACAGCGCCAGTATTTTTCATGACAAATTTTCGACCATTTTTTCAAATTAATACATCTGTCGTTTCACTGTTTGAAAGCCATCTATCAAATACCTTTGAGTAATCTGACAGCTGACGCCAGAATTATCAATACATATATATTTTAAATTAATATTTAAAAACAACTTTCTCAATAAGAATGTGTTCTCCTTTATAAAAAAAATATCAAACTTCTCATAGAAATATTATAAAATCATATTTAATGTAAAATGCATGAAAGTGACGACGTACATGCTGTTAAAAAAAAAATTGAATTATCAAATTTGGTCCATAGATGGCGATGGTGTAGCGGTACTCGAAGCGAGTCCACATACTGACATATATACGACTTGCAAAAAAATTTTATCAATGTGGAGATTTAGGGGTGAGAATCGGTGATCACTTAAACCAGCCGAAGCCCTTTCATATATCAGAAAACATCGGCAGAATTTACACGCAAACTTGAAGCAAATCAACATGTGCACGAACATTATAGAAGAGGAACAGATAGACTGAGACTTTCATTCAGGTAGAAGGCTAAATCTCAGATGATGTACAGGGCTAAAAAGATATTTAATGAAGACTAAACTAATGTTTGGAAGATTAGTTTTATTAAAAAAAAACGATTTTGATCTTTTTTATATTAGAGCATATATAAAAATACTTATATATATATATATACATATCTTACACTTACATGGAATGCCACCAGGGAGATGAGGAAGATCAAATGCTGTCGTAGCAGTCCCATATTTATGTAATATGTAAAGAAAGGTACGTTGCAGAATCCAACACTTGTATGTTCTTGAATGATCTCCATCGGCTTATATTAGTTCTAGAATATATTTGTTCAAAGTCAATTGTAACAGATGGTTGGTGGTCGTGTCGCGGAATTTCGTCAGAGATGGATCTGGAGACCTTGGCATTTTAAGTGAGGTTGCTGACGATCCAGACTCCAAAGACGAGACACCTACGAGGAGTGACGAGGGTCATGTTAAGAGGTCACACCAGAAATCAGAGGGTCTTGTTTTGACCCCGCTGATAAAAAATTATATAACAACATAACCAAAAAGGAATCATGAAACATAGAGCTTTTGTGTGAAGAGATTATTCCTTGATTACTGACTTACATAGAGGATAGAGCGCCACACTCTTCTGTCCTGACACACAATTCTCATCAGCATTCACACATTTTCTCATAAAAGCTCGCTTCTAGCAGGCTTCTAGGCTTCTAACACAATCATCCTCCATTAACTGGTTTACCTGGTCGCGCCAAGTCTTCCGCGGACGTCCTCTATTTCTGGTGCCGTCAACACTTGCGTCATATACCTTTCTTACCTATGTAGCGACCGGAATTCAAATCCACCGCCATCTCAGTCGGCATCGACGCTAGCGACAGCGCTGCCGGTTGCTGCCACAAGCCTGGCTCAGAATTCACCGCTAGGCAGTTTCTCCAGTTTCAGCGTTTCACGACGGCGGTCTCGCCGGCTCGCGAGAGCCGAGCGAGACCGCCAGCCCGCTTCACATCATTTCATTTCGTAATATACACGCACCTTCCACATCATTTCATTTTTTCATTCATTCATTTCATTCTATATCTTTCTTGTTTTCATCATAATGTAATAAACCTCAAAACGCGCAAACAAACATATATTTCATTTAACCACCGTCCGAACCCCCAAACCTATATTATACTTTATTATCCCATATTATATTCCAACCAAGGAATATGATATGGGAGGTTTGTTTTTCGAATTGGCAACACTTTTTCCTTCGACAGCCAATTTGACAGCTGATAGCTGATTTGTGCTCAGTTTGGTTTGCCTCAACGCTTGCAAATTGCGCAAATTTATATCGAAAATCGTGGTTCAGTTCGCGAAACTTATCATGCGCCACGTCATCTTTCATCAGAGCAGGTAATTCGAATAACCGTGGATCGCATACTCTCACGCATCCGAAGAGACGTCGTACAGTGCGCACCGAAGAAGCTGTTGCTGCAGTGGAGCGTAGTATTGAGAAGAACCCGAATGAGTTGTTTGGACGTGGTGCACAGCAATTGGTCCACTTATGGAAGATTTTACAGAAAGATCTTTGCTTACGAGCTTGCAAGACCCACCTTGTGCACATAGAGCGTGCCATAATCAATTATTGAAGAAAACCTTTGGTGAGATCTGTGAATTAGCCTCGAATATCGTGTAATTTAACACCTTTAGATTATTTTCTGCGGGTATATACGAAGTGGCTAGTCAACGACTGTAAACCAGACACGATGACGTCTTGGAAGCCAACATTTGTCGCGTTATTGCCGATATACGACCCCAGCTGATCTAAAAAGTGGTCGAAAATTGGACTTCCAGATTGCACTTTATTTGAGACTAAACACTAATGCTATAGCACAATTATTATGTGTTTTATTTCAAACCTCTTCAATCACCACAAGGTATGGGAGAAAAATAGGGAAACCGGATGAGGTACAGGATGAGGTCGGTGAGCAGTGAATTTCGGGGAACCCGAATTCGGAAGGACTGCTCGCCTCGCCTTGTATATCCCCGCAGTCACCGCTGAGATCACACAATGGCACGCGGATGAGCCGATCTCGGATCGCAATTGAATACAGAAATGTCACAAGTTCACACATGGCACATAGACAACAAATAAACACAATATCACAAAATATGGTGCTGGTACACTGGAGCTGAAATGTCCACACCGCAAATTCTAGCGCGATGTCGAGATCGAATAAATATCGGTCAAGTTGACGTCTTCACACTGACGAGACGAGCATTAGATAATATATGGATGAGAATTTGGATGCGGAAATGTGTCAATAACAGTGGCCGCGGCTGAATCAAAATACGCTCCAAAAGTGTGTTTTACGAATTCAGAACACTTCGTATCTTCTCCAATTATTACTTACTTACCATCACGCCGTTTCCCCGCGGGGGTAGGCAGAGAGGATAGAGCGCCACACTCTTCTGTCTTGACACAATTCTCGCCTCATCCACATTCATACATCTTGCCATACAAGCTCGCCGATTGTTGAGGCTTCTAACAGAACCGTCCTCCATTATCTGGTTTACCTGGCAGTGCCAAGTTCTCTATTTCTGATTCCATCAACGCTTGCGTCATATATCTTTCTCACCATTCTCTCCTCATTCATCCGTTCCATGTGATCAAACCACCTGAGTGATCCTTTCTTAATCTCACTATACCAACATCAGCTTTACATTCTTTCCTTGTTTCTTCATTCTTTACTCTGTCATAAATAGATTTTCCACAAATACGCCTGAGTGATCCCATTTCCATTGCATTCAGTCAACTTTCGTTCCTTTTCTGCCGGCTCCAGGCCTCATACTTCCATACATCAGTGTCGGTACCAGGATTCCAATTCTATTTCAGCAACATAAAGGCTTTTTTAGCACATCTTTTATTTTATTTGTATTCAGTTCACAAACTTATAAGTCTCACACGCGGTCATTATTTGGTTCTGCAGTAGTTGTAAATTGTCAGGGTGTTCAGAATTTTCTCATTTCTGACAGTTTATTAAGAAGATGTTAGAATATAATCTGTCCACATTTAAATTAGCTAAGCTCCGGACCATGGGACATATTTTATAATGACACGATGCATTTGTTGACAATTGACTTTCAATTTTAAATCTATTTGTATTTTATTAACAGCTGTGCTTACATTGTTATATTTGTCCAAAATTGTGTGTGCAGTGGACTGGCAATTAAGTTCGTTTGAAAAAAAGATTACTGTCACTGATTCAAAAGTGCATATCTATAGGGTCAAGTCATGAATGACAAAATGCATGTAAACGAGGGTAGATGCATGTAAGACGATGCTGTATCGATATACGACCAAGATCTTAGGTAGGTAAATACCAGTATGTTTCACAATTGTTACAATGTGCATCGTATTATATTATCTGGCTACTTTAACACAGACTTCAGTCTAGCGCAGTAGCCAGGACAACGCTGCATATATCAGAGGTGAAGTCTACTCCATCCCTCGCAATAAACTACTAGAATCATATTATATAACATATTCACCTCTGTTAGAAGTGAAACATGTATGTGCTCTAATAAAAAATTTAAACTATTTTTTTCTATATCTTAACATAGACCACATTAATAACTAATTTTTTTAACGATAGATAATTTAATTGTATTTTATATTATTGTATTCTCATATCACTCATTATAATAGAAATAAATCTATAAGCTTATAAACACATTGGAGGTAGTGTTAAAAAATGAATATTGTTGGACCAGATTCAAAAGAGAAATTGATAAAAATTTGAAAAAATGCTCAAAAACTTACCTAAGACGGTCGCTTTTATCGGCTTAAGCTAAAATCACATATTGTCAACCTTCAGAGCATATTTTTTTAATGCCTTTATTACTCTCCTTCCTAACGTTCCGTGGAGAGGATAGACAATGGAATTCCAGGTATTTGACTGTGTATTTGTTTTGACTTATTTTCGTCTGACCCCAGAAAGGGTCATAAATAAAGTTTTATGACGCTACCCGGTGATGATAGAGTCGGCTTTTCAGTATTGCTATTGCTTTTGAATTATAACCTACTTATTTTTTAAATTTGTCAGTTGTTCTTTATATTTTCAATAATTATTCATACAACACAATCTACATTATATCTATTTTGAATAAAAGTTATCTATTATTTTCATTGTTTTTACATTTGCTTCTTTAAAAGAGAGAACTTTAATTTTTTAAGAGAAAGTTTTCGGCACATCGTGTCATTTTATAAATCATGATATATCTATAAAAAATCTCCTAAAAAACTTGTGAAATTGAGGTGGGTCTAAAGTGACCCACCACCGCGAGATCTGTTTTGTTTTGACCCACCGGACTGTAAGTGTTAACAATATAACCCATGTTTATAATTAATTACTAGCATGCCCGCACAGCTACCGCACGGTAGCAGACGTATCCTGCAGAGACGCAGTACTCTGTTTTCAATCTCACCCAACAAAAAAAAAAACACTTTTCTCGGTATCCCAGAATTGGAAGAAACAGAACCGACGTACATAGCCAACAACCTAAGGGGTGGTGAAGAAATTGTGCAGGAGCTACACAGACTCACCCCGTGCACCTAAAAAAAATACCACTTCTCGGTATCCCAAAATTGTAAAAAATAGACCCGACGTACACAACTAACAACCCAAAAGGGTCAAAGGCCTGTTGATCTTTGAGAAGCGTTAGGTAAGATTACTAACCACGTAAAAAAAAAACACCACTATTCTCGGCATCCTAAAATTGTAAAAAACAGGGCTGACATATACAACCATCAACCCATCTCTCCAGGTTTTAATAAAAACAAACATTTTGTTAATACTCATTGATAAAACCATAAAAAGTGATTTGACAGAAAAAGAAGAAGAAAAATAAAAAAGAATAATAATAATCCATCATTCATGGAGCTTGTATGAGAAGATGTATGAATGTGGTTGAGGCGAGAATTATGTGTCAGGACAGAAGAGTGTGGCGCTCTATCCTCTCTGCCTACCCCGGAAACGGTGTGATGGTAAGTAAGTTACGGGTTTATCTATCACCAGAACTGTTCTATTTAAATATTGAATAACAGACGCGTAAAAGAACAAACTCCTTCGACCGGTCTGTAGTAAGACAGGCATATTTAAGTCACGTGTACAACTGCGAAATAATAATTAATTCAATTACGCTTTTAAAAAATCATCATTGTGTCATTCTAGACATAACCTATAAAAATCCAAAAAAACGTACAGAAAATTTTTCTAAGTATAATGTATGACTTCACCATAATTAACCAAATTCCTATTAACCACGTGTACAATTTTTACACGTTTCCCAAAAATCATTTCGACATCTTACTAACCTCTATCGAATTCATTTCATGGCTCAAAAAAAACATGGCTGACCAGAAACGTCAAAGTCATAGCTTAAGGTTAAATTGAATGACATAAAACAGATGTTTATTCAGCGACCATTTTGTGAAAATTTAAAACGTCAAAAAAGCGCGCTAAAATTATGGCACAGGTAAAACAGCTGATCATTCACAGTTTTCAGGCGGCCATTTTTTAAATCAACGAATCAGAGCTCCTCCAATAAGAATCTTCGATTATCGCTTGAAATATAGACGGTTGCGTTTGATTAATAAGTCTGAAAAAAAATTTCTACATTTTATTCGTATGTAGGTAGGTACGTCGATTTTTCAAAAGCGACAGAGCCGACGTACACAACTAACAACCCGAGATGGTCAAAGGCGTGTTGATCTTTGAGAAAGGTTAGGTTAGATTACTTACCACGTAAAAAAATACCACTATTCTCGGCATCCTAAAATTGTAAAAAACAGAGCCGATATACACAACCAACCCATCATTCCAGGTTTTAAAAAAAACAAACATTTTGTTAATACTCATTGATAAAATCATAAAAAGTGATTTGAAAGGAAAAGAAGAAGAAAAATAAAAGAGAAGAATAATAATCCATCACTCATCGAGCTTGTATGAGAAGATGTATGAATGTGGATGAGCGAGAATTATGTGTCAGGACAGAAGAGTATGGCGCTCTATCCTCTGCCTACCCCCGCGAGGAAACGGCGCGATGATAGGTAAGTAAGTAAGTTACAGGTTTATCTATCACCAGAAGTATTCAATTTAAATATTGAATAACAGACGCGTAAAAGAACTAACTCCTTCGACCGGTCTGTAGTAAGGCAGACGTACTTAAGTCACGTGTACAACTGCGAAATAATAATTAATTCAATGACGCATTTAAAAAATCATCATTGTGTCATTCTAGACCTAACCTATAAAAATCGAAAAAAACGTATAGAAAAATTGTATGTATTTCACCACAATTAACCGAATTCCGGAGTGAAAACATCAATTTTATCTTGTGCGGGAAAATATAAAATATCTATGACTATTGCAAGCTGTGAAATCTGGATGTCGATACCTGACATAAAAAAATGCGCGAAAATCAACAGCTGTTTATTACAATGCCGAGTCGAAATAAAGTCATACATTTGAAACGTCAAAAAAAAAATTGCGCGAAAATTACGCACTGCAATAATGACAGGTAAAACAGCTGTTTATTTAATTTTCAGGCAGCCATGTATGAAATGTAACCAATGAGGGTATTGACCAATTACAGCCCACGGTTGCTGCTTGAAAATATGAAGTGTTGCGTTTATTAAGAAAATATCAAGGTTTTTCTTTTTTTTCATTTTCTTTCATTTGTATGTAGGTAGGTACGTCGATTTTTCATATAAAAATTACGCGTTTTTTAGATTTTAAAGGTGAATTTTAAACGATAGAAGCTAACAAATACGAAAATAAATTATATTCCATTGTGATGTATGCACAGATGTAATAAAATTATATTTTGGTCGTAAATTCGCAGAGAAAAGCTGAAAAATACGAAATTTCACTAAATCAGGTTTCATAAGAAAATTAGAAGACGAAGAATTTAAAAAAAAGTGTGTAACGATACTACTCATCGGTGGCAATTGCCAAAAAATATTAAAATGATTTTAGCTCTTAAACTCGCAGAGTTATAAGCGAATGAAAAAAAAGTTAGGCTAATTAAAAAGTTAAAATTTCCAAAAATCACCAAACTAAAACAGTTGTAACAAATAGAGGAGAAGAAGAAGAATGAAAAGAAAAAAATTTAAAGACTCAGTCAACCTTCGGACGTCTGGGAAAAATATCAGAATGCGGATAGAACGCCTAATAAGCGAGATATTAACCAAAACGTGTGTGACAAAATCGGTTACATATAAACATATAAACATATAAACATCGCGAAATAGGGCCTATTACTTTAATATATATGACTAGCTTACCCGCACAGCTGCCGCCCGGCAGCAGACGTATCAGAGACGCAGTACTCTGTTGTCAATTTGCAGAAAAAAAAATCCTAACACACTTAATAAAACTATAATAAGTGTTTTGGTAGGAAAATAAGAAGAAGAAGAATGAATAATTCATGTTTATAAATACATTACGTATTCACCTACTTGTAGAATTTTTCAAAATTAAAATCGCACTTAATCTAACCAATATAATCAAGTGTTTTGGCACCAGAAATAGAAGACATCCGTGGAAGACTTGGCACGATCAGGTAAACCAGTTAACGGAGGATGGTTCTGTTAGAAGCCTCGACAATCGGTTAGCTTGTATGAGAAGACGTATGAGTGTGAATGAGGCGAGAATTGTGTCAGGACAGAAGAGTACGGCGCTCTATCTTCTCTGCTTACCCCCGCGAAGAAACGGCGTGATGGTAAGTAAGTAAGTAGCAGTTTATACTTATTTACTAAGAAAACTAAGTAAATTAATATCGCACTTAAACTAACCAATATAATCAAAAAAACCAGTGTTCATATAAATACATAGAGCTATAAAAATATATAAATTCCTGTTGTATACTAAAACTAACGCCAATGCTATTTCAATTGCAGTCAACCAGGCGTCTCTTTAATATATACACATATCTCTTTAATTCAAATTATTAGCTGTGCGTTACACGGTTTGCCAATGCACAGGCGTATTATATTTATATCCAACACGATATGTTTAATAAGACTTGAATGACGCAAAACACTCTTTTCAGAATATTCATACTATTTTGAATTTAAAAATAATAATAGGCAGCATTCCAATTATCTGCACTGCGCGGCGTACTATCCTGTACGTCGTTTGTGAAAATCAAAGAAGAAGGTGGTGATTTAAATGATGATGATTTTTTTGGTGTAAATGATAATAAAAATAGCATTCTTATCGATAAAAGTTTAAAAAAAAAAATTTCACCGCCGGCCGGCCTTTAAAACATCGCGTAAAAATTTCAATCTTAAAATTGACTTTCTTATTCTTAAGAAATTTCAACGTATTTCAACGACATCTCGTGCGCTGTATTTCAAAAAAATGTTTACATAAAAAAAAACATTTAAAATTAATTCATAAATATTTTATTTATTTTGTGGAAGACTTGGCACGATCAGGTAAACCAGTTAACGGAGGATGGTTCTGTTAGAAGCCTTGACAATCGGTTAGCTTGTATGAGAAGACGTATGAGTGTGAATGAGGCGAGAATTGTGTCAGGACAGAAGAGTACGGCGCTCTATCTTCTCTGCTTACCCCCGCGAAGAAATGGCGTGATGGTAAGTAAGTAAGTAGCAGTTTATACTTATTTACTAAGAAAACTAAGTAAATTAATATCGCACTTAAACTAACCAATATAATCAAAAAAACCAGTGTTCATATAAATACAGTAATAGAGCTATAAAAATAAATAAATTCCTGTTGTATACTAAAACTAACGCCAATGCTATTTCAATTGCAGTCAACCAGGCGTTACTCATTTATACTCGAAAATTTTATTATTAAAACCGTAATTTCTATATAAAAACGATATGACAAACACATGTGAGATAGAAACAGTACACTTTTGTCATTCTCCAGAAGGTTTAAAAACATGAGTACTCAACTAAAACTCACAGACAAAATCATTATGTGTCCACGGGGTATCTCTTTAATTCAAATTATTAGCTGTGCGTTACTCCTATTGCCGACTCACTGGCGTATTATATTTATACCCATTTAAATAAATAATAATCTTAAAATCGACGTTACTTAAAAAATATTACAAACACGATATGTTTATTAAGACTTGAAAGACGCAAAACACTCTTTTCAAAATATTCATACTATTTTGAATTTAAAAATAATAATAGGCAGCATTCCAATTATCTGCACTGTGCGGCGTACTATCCTCTACGTCGTTTGTGAAAATCAAAAAAGGTGGCGATTTAAACGATGATGATGATGATGATGATGTTGATTTTTATCGTGTAAATAGATAAAAAATATAATTATTGAACCTAATTTATTAAAGAATAAGACGACTATTAACTATTTATCTAAAGCTACATTTCTTTTAACATTATTTTTAAAAACATATAATTTATTGTAAAAATTCATTAATTGTTGTTCGTCGTTTGAATATATTAATCCCTGAATGTAATCCTCAAATTCATAGTGTTTTTCAAAGTTTATTGCCTCTCTCTGCCTATCCTTGCGGGGAAACGGCGTGATGGTAAGTAAGTAAGTAAGTAAGCAGTTGATACTGTTGGATTAATCGAGTGTTTATGACACCTGAAATAGAGGACGTCCGTGGAAGACTTGGCACGATCAGGTAAACCAGTTAACGGAGGATGGTTCTGTTAGAAGCCTCGACAATCGGTTAGCTCGTATAAGAAGATGTATGAGTGTGAATGAAGCGAGAATTGTGTGTCAGGATAGAAGAGTATGGCGCTCTATCCTTCTGCCTACCTCCACCTCTTATCGATAAAAGTTTAAATAACAAAAAAAACATCGCGAAAAATTTCAATTTGTAAATGAAATTTTTTATCCGTATTAAATTTCTATATATTTAAAACGCATCTCGCGCTCTTCACTTAAAAAAAATTGTTTACATAAAAAAAAACATTTAAAATTCGTAAATATTTTATCGTGTATTTTTTAACATTAAAAAATATTCTCCACCTTTTTGAGGAAACTAAATTATATTTATTAAGTTTTTTGTTCAGTATATTGTAAAAACATGTTTGCCTTACTATTTATTTTAAAATTTGGCTCAAACGGTATGTATGGCGACATCTCTGTAAAATAAGTTGTACTAAAAAAATCTTATACTTAAAAAAATTGTTTACATAAAAAAAAAAACATTTAAAATATTCCTCACCCTTTTGTGGAAAATAAATAATATTTATTAGAAAAATATTAATAGTAGAAAATCTCATAATCTGTAAACATATTTTCCTTACCAAAATTATTTAATATATTTTTTTTTCTGAAACGGGATGTTTAGTGACATCTCTGTAAAATAAGTTGTACTAAAAAAATCTAATACTTAAAAAAATTGTTTACATAAAAAAAAAACATTTAAAATATTCCTCACCCTTTTGTGGAAAATAAATTATATTTATTAGAAAAATATTAATAGTAGAAAATCTCATAATCTGTAAACATATTTTCCATACCAAAATTATTTAATATATTTATTTTTCTGAAAAGGCATGGTTAGTGACATCTGTTGTCAAATTTGTAAAAAATGCACATGGATACGCGGCAAATTAATTATTAAATTTCGTTTATTATCTATAACATTTATTAATATTCTGAAAAGGCTATAAGACGCCATAAATTTAAAAAAGTAATTTTCTTTAATAAAATAAATACATTTCTACCGAAAAATCGTTTTATTCGGCGGTAAAGATAACCTAGAGAAAAAAGCAAAATGTCAATGTACATATTTAAATAAAAATACTCTTTTTAATTCGGATTCGTCACATATTTCGCTTCAAGGTGGTCGAATGAACCGTTACCTGTATTATTTCAATATTTATTTAATAAGCCTAATGTACAATAGAGTGTAGAGACAATTTTCAAATGTTTCATTTCTCACGTGAAAATTGACATTTTTGATTAAAATGAAATTAAAAACATTTAAAATATTCCCTTTTGTGGAAAATAAATTATATTTATTAGAAAAATATTAATAGTAGAAAATCTCATAATCTGTAATCATATTTACCATACCAAAATTATTTAATATATTTATTTTTCTGAAAATGCATGTATAGCGACATCTGTATGTCAAATTTGTAAAAAATGCGCACAAATGAATTATTAAATTTCATTTAAAACATTTATTAATATTCTGAAAAGGCTATAAGATGCCATAAATTTAAAAAAGTAATTTTCTTTAATAAAATAAATACATTTCTACCGAAAAATCGTTTTATTCGGCGGTAAAGATAACCTAGAGAAAAAAGTCGTAAAATGTCAATGTACATATTTAAATAAAAATACTCTTTTTAATTCGGATTCGTCACATATTTCGCCTCAAGGTGGTCGAATGAACCGTTACCTGTATTATTACAATATTTATTTAATAAGCTCAATGTTACATAGAGTGTAGAAATAATTTTCAAATGTTTCATTTCTCACGTGAAAATAGACATTTTTACATGGACATGATATAATATTTAAACATAATTTATTAAAAATACTATTTTTAATTCGTATCGGGTATATATTATCCTTCAGGGAGCATAAACGCAAAGATTTTTACATAAATAAGGGGTTTTCTTATGTACCGCTAGTACCGAATAGTGTATAGAGACGCTTTTCTAATAAAAAAATGTACATTTTTTCATGTGAAAATCGACATTTTTTATAAATCGCAAAGTTTGTCAATGTTTCGCTGTCATTCTGGAAAAAACCGTGTTTCATTTGTTTTGCGCGGCCGGGAGATTTCAGTTAACGGGGCATAAAGTGTCAGTTTTTTCGCATTTTCGGCGCATCTAGGTAGGTCCGTGCGTTTTTCAAAAAAAAAAAAAATGTTTTTTTACATTTTAAAGATCCAAATGAAGAGATGGGAGTCTGCATACTCGCTAATAAATTCCGGGCGATCGTTTCCCGCAAATTGAGTGGTAAAAAAAAAATATATCTCTCCGAGCGGCGGAGGAAAAGTGAAAAAAACGAAATTCACTTTTTCGAGTTTTGCGAAAAAACTAAAAGCGGGAAAAATTTATAAAGTACGCCCGGCGATGCGGTCGGCCGCGGGCCGTCGCCGAAATGTATAAAAATAATTTTGGCTCTCAAAATGGCGGAGCGGCGAGCGAAAACGCGCGATTTAGGCTAAATAAAAATGAAAAACAGCTAGAAATCGGCCGAACGGAAACGGTCGCCGTAAATCGAGGAGTGGCGGTAGACGAAAAGTGTCTATGGCGAAAAGTTTACGTCGGCCTTCGGCCGTCTGGCAAAAAAAAAAAATTTCCAAATATCTGGCGGGAAAGCCCCTAAAAAGCGATCGCGCGGTGTGACGGAGTTGGCCGCGTGATTTTTTGCAAACACCACGAAATAGGGCTTATAACTTTAATATATACTAGCTTACCCGCACAGCTGCCGCCCGGCAGCAGACGTATCAGAGACGCAGTACTCTGTTGTCAATTTTCAGAAGAAAAAAAAAATCTTAACACACTTAATAAAACTATAAAAAGTGTTTTGATAGGAAAATAAGAAGAATAAGAAGGAATAATTCATGTTTTTAAATACATTACGTTTTCACCTACTTGTAGAATTTTTCAAAATTAAAATCGCACAAAAACTAACCAATATAATCAAGGGTTGTGGCACCAGAAATAGAAGACGTCAGTGGAAGACTTGGCACGATCAGGTAAACCAGTTAACGGAGAATGGTTCTGTTCGAAGGCTCAACAATCAGCGAGCTTGTATGAGAAGATGTATGAATGTGAGTGAGGCGAGAATTGTGTGTCAAGGCAGAAGAGTATGGCGCTCTATCCTCTCTGCCTACCCCCGCGGAGAAACGGCGTTATGGTAATTAATAATAAGATAAATAAGTATCGAACGTCTGAAAACAATATTCATACTATTTTGAATTTAAAAATAATAATAGACATACTCATACATAATAATAATAGAGAAAATTAAGTAAATTAAAAATAGAGCTATAATAATATATAAACTCCTGTTGTATACTAAAACTAACGCCAATGCTATTTCGATTGCAGTCAACCAGGCGTCTCTTTAATATATACACATATCTCTTTAATTCAAATTATTAGCTGTGCGTTACACCAATTGCCAACTCTCAGGCATATTATACTTATATCCAACATGATATGTTTAATAAGACTTGAATGACGCAAAACACTCTTTTCAAAATATTCATACTAATTTGAATTTAAAAATAATAATAGGCAGCATTCCAATTATCTGCACTGTGCGGCGTACTATCCTCTACGACGTTTGTGAAAATCAAAGAAGAAGGTGGTAATTTAAATGATGATAATGACGGATTAACCGGTGTCGGATTAACCGATGTCAGATTAACCGGTGTGAATTAACCGGTGTCAGATTAACCGGTGTCGGATTAACCATTGTCGAATTAACCGGTGACGGATTAACCGGTGTCTGATTAACCGATGTCGGATTAACCACGGTCAGATTAACCTGGATCGGATAAACCAGAATCAGATTAACCGGGTTCGGAATAACCGGGGTGCCACAGTTTGTATTTATACTTTTGTTAAAAATAATGCTTTTGGACCATAGTACTTATTTAAAGTTACATAAACACCGGGTTGTCGATTAATAATTTAAGTTTTATTTCATTTAAATGAAACTGATAATCACTATCAAACTGATAAAAAGCAAATGCAAACGAACAATGTTGTTATAATTAAGTAAAAATATATAATCATATTAAAAATAATATTATATATAATTAATTACAATGCGAACGAAATTAATGTTATGGTAAAGTACCTACTACATATACTTATTAATTTACTCGTAATTGTTTTAAATTGTTACTTGTTTACGTTAAGTTTCATAAAAAAATCGTTTTACAAATACTTGGACGCCGTAATTAAATAGTATTTGTAAAATACCGAGATAGAAGCAAAGTGATGATGGCTTACAAATTGGATAACTAATATAAATGATTATTTAAAATAAAATATAATAACGTATGTAATATAATAATGTATATTTAAATAATTAATCTTCAAACTCTTATTGTTCTATTTAGATATTTTAATGTTATTCGTATTAGTATCCACAGTAATGAATACTTTCCTCTTAAACGACGCATATTGCCATCTTTCGTTGTTTTTTGGAAGTTGAAATTAAGCCTTACCAAATATTTTTAACATAAAAAGATCGATTGAAAAAGTAATTTTTTAATGTACGAAAATTCTGCCAATCCATTTCGTTTTAATATTTGACAGAAATTCACAGTCCGGATTATGCTCTAACATAGTTTGTTATAAAGAAAAAATGTATTTTTATGTCTATTCTAAAATTGACATAAAATTTTTATTCATTCCATGTCGTTAAATAATATTAATACATAATTAAACAAAACTAATGCTTATAATTATATTTTACTGCATGGTGTCCTAGCATAAATTCCTGTTGTATACTAAAACTAACGCCAATGCTATTTCAATTGCAGTCAACCAGGCGTCTCTTTAATATATACACATATCTCTTTAATTCAAATTATTAGCTGCGCGTTACACGGATTGCCAATGCACAGGCGTATTATATTTATATCCAACACGATATGTTTAATAAGACTTGAATGACGCAAAACACTCTTTTCAGAATATTCATACTATTTTGAATTTAAAAATAATAATAGGCAGCATTCCAATTATCTGCACTGTGCGGCGTACTATCCTCTACGTCGTTTGTGAAAATCAAAGAAGGTGGCGATTTAAACGATGATGATGATGATGATGATGTTGATTTTTATCGTGTAAATAGATAAAAAATATAATTATTGAACCTAATTTATTAAAGAATAAGACGGCTATTAACTATTTATCTAAAGCTACATTTCTTTTAACATTATTTTTAAAAACATATAATTTATTGTAAAAATTCATTAATTGTTGTTCGTCGTTTGAATATATTAATCCCTGAATGTAATCCTCAAATTCATAGTGTTTTTCAAAGTTTATTGCCTCTCTCTGCCTATCCTTGCGGGGAAACGGCGTGATGGTAAGTAAGTAAGTAAGTAAGCAGTTGATACTGTTGGATTAATCGAGTGTTTATGACACCTGAAATAGAGGACGTCCGTGGAAGACTTGGCACGATCAGGTAAACCAGTTAACGGAGGATGGTTCTGTTAGAAGCCTCGACAATCGGTTAGCTCGTATAAGAAGATGTATGAGTGTGAATGAAGCGAGAATTTTGTGTCAGGATAGAAGAGTATGGCGCTCTATCCTTCTGCCTACCTCCGCGGGGAAACGGCGTGATGGTAAATAAGTAAGCAGTTTATATTAATTTACTATGAAAATTAGATTAATAAAAATTAAAATTGCACCTTAATTAACCAATATAATAAAAAAAAACCAGTGTTCATATAAATACATTAATCGAGCGATAATAATATATAAATTCCTGTTGTATACTAAAACTAACGCCAATGCTATTTCAATTGCAGTCAACCAGGCGTCTCTTTAATATATACACATATCTCTTTAATTCAAATTATTAACTGCGCGTTACACCATTTGCCAACCAAAAGGCATATTATATTTATATCCAACACGATATGTTTAATAAGACTTGAATGACGCAAAACACTCTTTTCAGAATATTCATACTATTTTGAATCTAAAAATAATAATAGGCAGCATTCCAATTATCTGCACTGTGCGGCGCACTATCCTCTACGTCGTTTGTGAAAATCAAAGAAGAAGGTGTTACTAAATGGCACTCTTATCGATAAAAGTTTAAAAAACAAAAAAAACATCGCGAAAAATTTCAATTTGTAAATGAAATTTTTTATCCGTATTAAATTTCTATATATTTAAAACGCATCTCGCGCTCTTTACTTAAAAAAATTGTTTACATAAAAAAAAAAAACATTTAAAATTCATAAATATTTTATCGTGTATTTTTTAACATTAAAAAATATTCTCCACCTTTTTGAGGAAACTAAATTATATTTATTAAGAAATATTAACGGTAGAGAATCTGCAAACAAACGGTATGTATGGCGATATCTATGTAAAATAAGTTTTACTAAAAAAATCTAATACTTAAAAAAAATTGTTTACATAAAAAAAAAACATTTAAAATATTCCTCACCCTTTTGTGGAAAATAAATTATATTTATTAGAAAAATATTAATAGTAGAAAATCTCATAATCTGTAAACATATTTTCCATACCAAAATTATTTAATATATTTATTTTTCTAAAACCGCATGTATAGCGACATCTGTATGTCAAATTTGTAAAAAATGCACACGTTTACCGCGGCAAATTAATTATTAAATTAGATTTTCATTTAAAACATTTATTAATATTCTGAAAAGGCTATAAGACGCCGTAAATTTAAAAAGGTAGTTTTCTTTAATAATATAAATACATTTCTACCGAAAAATCGTTCTATTCGGCGGTAAAGATAAAGAGAGAAAAAAAATGTCAATGTACATATTTAAATAAAAATACTCTTTTTAATTCGGATTCGTCACATATTTCGCTTCAAGGTGGTCGAATGAACCGTTACCTGTATTATTACAATATTTATTTAATAAGCTCAATGTTACATAGAGTGTAGAAATAATTTTCAAATGTTTCATTTCTCACGTGAAAATGGTCATTTTTACATGGACATGATATAATATTTAAACATAATTTATTAAAAATACTATTTTTAATTCGTATCGGGTATATATTATCCTTCAGGGAGCATAAACGCAAAGATTTTTACATAAATAAGGGGTTTTCTCATGTACCGCTAGTACCGAATAGTGTATAGAGACGCTTTTCTAATAAAAAAATGTACATTTTTTCATGTGAAAATCGACATTTTTTATAAATCGCAAAGTTTGTCAATGTTTCGCTGTCATTCTGGAAAAAAACGTATTTCATTTGTTTTGCGCGGTCGTGATATTTCAGTTAACGGGGCATAAAGTGTCAGTTTTTTCGCATTTTCGGCGCATCTAGGTAGGTCCGTGCGTTTTTCAAAAAAAAATAATGTTTTTTTACATTTTAAAGATTCAAATGAAGAGATGGGAGTCTGCATACTCGCTAATAAATTCCGGGCGATCGTTTTCCGCAAATAGAGTGGTAAAAAAAAAATATATCTCTCTGAACGGCGGAGAAATAGTGAAAAAAACGAAATTCACTTTTTCGAGTTTTGCGAAAAAACTAAAAGCGGGAAAAATTTATAAAGTACGCCCGGCGATGCGGTCGGCCGCGGGCCGTCGCCGAAATGTATAAAAATAATTTTGGCTCTCAAAATGGCGGAGCGGCGAGCGAAAACGCGCGATTTAGGCTAAATAAAAATGAAAAACAGCTAGAAATCGGCCGAACGGAAACGGTCGCCGTAAATCGAGGAGTGGCGGTAGACGAAAAGTGTCTATGGCGAAAAGTTTACGTCGGCCTTCGGCCGTCTGGCAAAAAAAAAAAATTTCCAAATATCTGGCGGGAAAGCCCCTAAAAAGCGATCGCGCGGTGTGACGGAGTTGGCCGCGTGATTTTTTGCAAACACCACGAAATAGGGCTTATAACTTTAATATATACTAGCTTACCCGCACAGCTGCCGCCCGGCAGCAGACGTATCAGAGACGCAGTACTCTGTTGTCAATTTTCAGAAGAAAAAAAAAATCTTAACACACTTAATAAAACTATAAAAAGTGTTTTGATAGGAAAATAAGAAGAATAAGAAGGAATAATTCATGTTTTTAAATACATTACGTATTCACCTACTTGTAGAATTTTTCAAAATTAAAATCGTACAAAAACTAACCAATATAATCAAGTGTTGTGGCACCAGAAATAGAAGACGTCCGTGGAAGACTTGGCACGATCAGGTAAACCAGTTAACGGAGGATGGTTCTGTTCGAAGGCTCAACAATCAGCGAGCTTGTATGAGAAGATGTATGAATGTAAGTGAGGCGAGAATTGTGTGTCAAGACAGAAGAGTATGGCGCTCTATCCTCTCTGCCTACCCCCGCGGAGAAACGGCGTTATGGTAATTAATAATAAGATAAATAAGTATCGAACGTCTAAAAACAATATTCATACTATTTTGAATTTAAAAATAATAATAGACATACTCATACATAATAATAATAGAGAAAATTAAGTAAATTAAAAAAAAATCGCACTTAAACTAACCAATATAATAAAAAAAAGTGTTCATATAAATACAATAATAGAGCTATAATAATATATAAACTCCTGTTGTATACTAAAACTAACGCCAATGCTATTTCGATTGCAGTCAACCAGGCGTCTCTTTGATATATACACATATCTCTTTAATTCAAATTATTAGCTGTGCGTTACACCAATTGCCAACTCTCAGGCATATTATACTTATATCCAACACGATATGTTTAATAAGACTTGAATGACGCAAAACACTCTTTTCAAAATATTCATACTAATTTGAATTTAAAAATAATAATAGGGAGCATTCCAATTATCTGCACTGTGCGGCGTACTATCCTCTACGACGTTTGTGAAAATCAAAGAAGAAGGTGGTAATTTAAACGATGATAATGACGGATTAACCGGTGTCGGATTAACCGGTGTCGGATTAACCGGTGACGGATTAACCGGTGTCGGATTAACCGACGTCGGATTAACCGGTGTCGGATTAACCGGTGTCGGATTAACCGGTGTCGGATTAACCATTGTCGAATTAACCGGTGTCGGATTAACCATTGTCGAATTAACCGGTGTCGGATTAACCGGTGTCGGTTTAACCGGTGTCGGATTAACCATTGTCGAATTAACCGGTGACGGATTAACCGGTGTCGGATTAACCGGTGACGGATTAACCGGTGTCCGATCAACCGACGTCGGATTAACCGGTGTCGGATTAACCGGTGTCGGTTTAACCGGTGTCGGATTAACCATTGTCGAATTAACCGGTGTCGGATTAACCGGTGTCGGATTAACCGGTGTCGGATTAATCGGTGTCGGATTAACCGGTGTCGGATTAACCATTGTCGAATTAACCGGTGTCGGATTAACCATTGTCGAATTAACCGGTGTCGGATTAACCGGTGTCGGATTAACCGGTGACGGATTAACCGGTGTCCGATCAACCGACGTCGGATTAACCGGTGTCGGATTAACCGGTGTCGGATTAACCGGTGTCGGTTTAACCGGTGTCGGATTAACCATTGTCGAATTAACCGGTGTCGGATTAACCGGTGTCGGATTAACCGGTGTCGGATTAACCGGTGTCGGATTAACCGGTGTCGGATTAACCATTGTCGAATTAACCGGTGTCGGATTAACCATTGTCGAATTAACCGGTGTCGGATTAACCGGTGTCGGATTAACCGGTGTCGGTTTAACCGGTGTCGGATTAACCGGTGTCGGATTAACCGGTGTCGGATTAACCATTGTCGAATTAACCGGTGTCGGATTAACCGGTGTCGGATTAACCGGTGTCGGTTTAACCGGTGTCGGATTAACCATTGTCGAATTAACCGGTGTCGGATTAACCGGTGTCGGATTAACCGGTGTCGGATTAACCGGTGTCGGATTAACCGGTGTCGGATTAACCATTGTCGAATTAACCGGTGTCGGATTAACCATTGTCGAATTAACCGGTGTCGGATTAACCGGTGTCGGATTAACCGGTGTCGGATTAACCGGTGTCGGATTAACCATTGTCGAATTAACCGGTGTCGGATTAACCGGTGTCGGTTTAACCGGTGTCTGATTAACCATTGTCGAATTAACCGGTGACGGATTAACCGGTGTCGGATTAACCGATGTCGGATTAACCACGGTCAGATTAACCTGGATCGGATTAACCAGAATCAGATTAACCGGGTTCGGAATAACCGGGGTGCCACAGTTTGTATTTATACTTTTGTTATAAATAATATTTTTGTTAAAAATAATATTTTTAATCATCAATATATTTAATAAAACCATAAAGTGTGTTTAAATAATAAATTAATTTTTATTAAATAAATTAATATAAATTTAGCTATCAATAGCATTTAAAAAAATTAAAATCGCACTTAACGCACCTATAACACCAATTTTTAATTTTTTTTTATATGAAACAGCTGTTATCAATAATATAATTAGCGGCCATCTTGCATGAATATTATTATAACCAATGCATGAATATTACTATATCTTTAAACCAATCAATGCCTTCCGCCAATAAACGGCCAGGGTTATGGACGAATCGGATCACTCGTCCAATGAACGGCACTGAAAATACCACTCTTATCGATAAAAGTTTAAAAAACATATTTTTACAAAACATTGGCCGGCCATAAAAAAAAACATCGCGAAAAAATTTCAATTTTAAAATGGACTTTCTTATTCTTAAGAAATTTCAACGTATTTCAACGACTTTTCAAGCGCTGTATTTCAAAAAAATGTTTACATAAAAAAAAAACATTTAAAATTAATTCATAAATATTTTATTTATTTTGTGGAAGACTTGGCACGATCAGGTAAACCAGTTAACGGAGGATGGTTCTGTTAGAAGCCTCGACAATCGGTTAGCTTGTATGAGAAGATGTATGAATGTAAATGAGACGAAAATTGTGTGTCAGGAGAGAAGAGTATGGCGCTCTATCCTCTCTGCCTATCTTTGCGGGGAAACGGCATGATGGTAAGTAAGTAAGTAAGTAAGAAGTTGATACTGTTGGATTAATCGAGTGTTTATGACTCCTGAAATAGAGGACGTCTGTGGAAGACTTGGCACGATCAGGTAAACCAGTTAACGGAGGATGGTTCTGTTAGAAGCCTCGACAATCGGTTAGCTTGTATGAGAATATGTATGAGTGTGAATGAGGCGAAAATTTTGTGTCAGGACAGAAGAGTATGGCGCTCTATCCTCTCTGCCTACCCCTGCGGAGAAACGGCGTGATGGTAAGTAAGTAAGTGTTGTTGGCACCTGAAATAGAGGACGTCCGTAGAAGACTTGGCACGATCAGGTAAACCAGTTAACGGAGGATGGTTCCGTTAGAAGCCTCGACAATCGGCGATGCTTCTAACGGCAAGCATAGCCAGCATAGCCGGCAACCCAAGAGAAAAAATATAATTTTTCTCGGTATAATTCTTTTCCGTAAAAAAATTAATTAACTCTAAAAAATAATTAAAATCATCAATACATTTAGTAGTGTGTTTAAATAATAAATTAATTTTTACTAAATAAATTAATATAAATTTAGCTATCAATAGCATTTAAAAAAATTAAAATCGCTCTTAAACTAACTAATATATTCAAAAAACCTATAATACCAATTCCACATATTACTGCCCTCTATCGAATTCATTTCGTAAGTCAAAACGTCAGCATGGCCGTCTTGACACAACTGTCAAACTATATTTTAGGTTAAAAAAATTTGACATAAACAGCTGTTATCAATAATATAATTAGCGCCCATTTTGCGTGAATATTATTATAACCAATAAAAAAATACCAACGCCCAATAAATTTTTTCGGCGAATGAACTGCAAGCTTGAGGACCAATCAATTTGTCCAGCCAATGGAAGGCCGAATTTCGTCGACGAATCAAATTGTCCGGCGAATAAGAATTCGTTACGGCCTTCGAGTTATGGCCATAGACTTGAGAAAAATTTCGACAACCGGTATTTGGGGTAAGTCGTGTTAATAATTTTACAATTTTAGGTACTCTGATAAAATTTTCACATTTTTTTTCGCGTTTTTTACATTTAAAAGACGTCGGTTAAATTATAGGAGTTTGTTATCTTTGAAATAAATTCTGGAGCGTCTCGATCTATCTCCTAAAATATAAAAATAATTAATTCATCCAAAGGTTACGGAGAAAACGTGAAAAAAATGAAATTCACTTTTTCGAGTTTTGCGAAAAAACTAAAAGCGGGAAAAATTTATAAAGTACGCCCGGCGATGCGGTCGGCCGCGGGCCGTCGCCCGAATATTTAAAAATAATTATCGCTTTTAAATTCCCAGAGTTGTGAGCGAAAATGTAAAAGTTAGGCTAAATAAAAATATAAAATAGCTAGAATTTGGCCAAACCGAAACGGTCGCGATAAATCGAGGAGCGGCGGTGGAGAAAAAGTGTCTATGGCGAAAAGTTTACGTCGGCCTTCGGCCGTCTGGCAAAAATAAAAAATACCCAGATATCTGGCGGGAAAGCCCCTAAAAAGCGATCGCGCGGTGTGACTACCTAGCCGGTTGTGACATATAAACAACACGAAATAGGGCCTATAACTTTAATATATATGATGATGACTAGCTTACCCGCTCAGCTGCCGCCCGGCAGCAGACGTATCAGAGACGCAGTACTCTGTTGTCAATTTTCAGAAGGAAAAAAAAATCTTAACACACTTAATAAAACTATAAAAAGTGTTTTGATAGGAAAATAAGAAGAATAAGAAGGAATAATTCATGTTTTTAAATACATTACGTATTCACCTATTTGTAGAATTTTTCAAAATTAAAATCGTACAAAAACTAACTAATATAATCAAGTGTTGTGGCACCAGAAATAGAAGACGTCCGTGGAAGACTTGGCACGATCAGGTAAACCAGTTAACGGAGGATGGTTCTGTTCGAAGGCTCAAGAATCAGCGAGCTTGTATGAGAAGATGTATGAATGTAAGTGAGGCGAGAATTGTGTGTCAAGACAGAAGAGTATGGCGCTCTATCCTCTCTGCCTACCCCCGCGGAGAAACGGCGTTATGGTAATTAATAATAAGATAAATAAGTATCGAACGTCTTAAAACAATATTCATACTATTTTGAATTTAAAAATAATAATAGACATACTCATACATAATAATAATAGAGAAAATTAAGTAAATTAAAAAAAAATCGCACTTAAACTAACCAATATAATAAAAAAAAGTGTTCATATAAATACATTAATAGAGCTATAATAATATATAAACTCCTGTTGTATACTAAAACTAACGCCAATGCTATTTCGATTGCAGTCAACCAGGCGTCTCTTTAATATATACACATATCTCTTTAATTCAAATTATTAGCTGTGCGTTACACCAATTGCCAACTCTCAGGCATATTATACTTATATCCAACATGATATGTTTAATAAGACTTGAATGACGCAAAACACTCTTTTCAAAATATTCATACTAATTTGAATTTAAAAATAATAATAGGCAGCATTCCAATTATCTGCACTGTGCGGCGTACTATCCTCTACGACGTTTGTGAAAATCAAAGAAGAAGGTGGTAATTTAAATGATGATAATGGCGGATTAACCGGTGTCGGATTAACCGATGTCAGATTAACCGGTGTGAATTAACCGGTGTCAGATTAACCATTGTCAAATTAACCGGTGACGGATTAACCGGTGTCTGATTAACCGATGTCGGATTAACCACGGTCAGATTAACCTGGATCGGATAAACCAGAATCAGATTAACCGGGTTCGGAATAACCGGGGTGCCACAGTTTGTATTTATACTTTTGTTAAAAATAATACTTTTGGACCATAGTACTTATTTAAAGTTACATAAACACCGGGTTGTCGATTAATAATTTAAGTTTTATTTCATTTAAATGAAACTGATAATCACTATCAAACTGATAAAAAGCAAATGCAAACGAACAATGTTGTTATAATTAAGTAAAAATATATAATCATATTAAAAATAATATTATATATAATTAATTACAATGCGAACGAAATTAATGTTATGGTAAAGTACCTACTACATATACTTATTAATTTACTCGTAATTGTTTTAAATTGTTACTTGTTTACGTTAAGTTTCATAAAAAAATCGTTTTACAAATACTTGGACGCCGTAATTAAATAGTATTTGTAAAATACCGAGATAGAAGCAAAGTGATGATGGCTTACAAATTGGATAACTAATATAAATGATTATTTAAAATAAAATATAATAACGTATGTAATATAATAATGTATATTTAAATAATTAATCTTCAAACTCTTATTGTTCTATTTAGATATTTTAATGTTATTCGTATTAGTATCCACAGTAATGAATACTTTCCTCTTAAACGACGCATATTGCCATCTTTCGTTGTTTTTTGGAAGTTGAAATTAAGCCTTACCAAATATTTTTAACATAAAAAGATCGATTGAAAATTCCATGTCGTTAAATAATATTAATACATAATTAAACAAAACTAATGCTTATAATTATATTTTACTGCATGGTGTCCTAGCATAAATTCCTGTTGTATACTAAAACTAACGCCAATGCTATTTCAATTGCAGTCAACCAGGCGTCTCTTTAATATATACACATATCTCTTTAATTCAAATTATTAGCTGCGCGTTACACCATTTGCCAACCAAAAGGCATATTATATTTATATCCAACACGATATGTTTAATAAGACTTGAATGACGCAAAACACTCTTTTCAGAATATTCATACTATTTTGAATTTAAAAATAATAATAGGCAGCATTCCAATTATCTGCACTATGCGGCGTACTATCCTCTACGTCGTTTGTGAAAATCAAAGAAGGTGGCGATTTAAACGATGATGATGATGATGATGATGTTGATTTTTATCGTGTAAATAGATAAAAAATATAATTATTGAACCTAATTTATTAAAGAATAAGACGACTATTAACTATTTATCTAAAGCTACATTTCTTTTAACATTATTTTTAAAAACATATAATTTATTGTAAAAATTCATTAATTGTTGTTCGTCGTTTGAATATATTAATCCCTGAATGTAATCCTCAAATTCATAGTGTTTTTCAAAGTTTATTGCCTCTCTCTGCCTATCCTTGCGGGGAAACGGCGTGATGGTAAGTAAGTAAGTAAGTAAGCAGTTGATACTGTTGGATTAATCGAGTGTTTATGACACCTGAAATAGAGGACGTCCGTGGAAGACTTGGCACGATCAGGTAAACCAGTTAACGGAGGATGGTTCTGTTAGAAGCCTCGACAATCGGTTAGCTCGTATAAGAAGATGTATGAGTGTGAATGAAGCGAGAATTTTGTGTCAGGATAGAAGAGTATGGCGCTCTATCCTTCTGCCTACCTCCGCGGGGAAACGGCGTGATGGTAAATAAGTAAGCAGTTTATATTAATTTACTATGAAAATTAGATTAATAAAAATTAAAATTGCACCTTAATTAACCAATATAATAAAAAAAAACCAGTGTTCATATAAATACATTAATCGAGCGATAATAATATATAAATTCCTGTTGTATACTAAAACTAACGCCAATGCTATTTCAATTGCAGTCAACCAGGCGTCTCTTTAATATATACACATATCTCTTTAATTCAAATTATTAGCTGCGCGTTACACCATTTGCCAACCAAAAGGCATATTATATTTATATCCAACACGATATGTTTAATAAGACTTGAATGACGCAAAACACTCTTTTCAGAATATTCATACTATTTTGAATTTAAAAATAATAATAGGCAGCATTCCAATTATCTGCACTATGCGGCGTACTATCCTCTACGTCGTTTGTGAAAATCAAAGAAGGTGGCGATTTAAACGATGATGATGATGATGATGATGTTGATTTTTATCGTGTAAATAGATAAAAAATATAATTATTGAACCTAATTTATTAAAGAATAAGACGACTATTAACTATTTATCTAAAGCTACATTTCTTTTAACATTATTTTTAAAAACATATAATTTATTGTAAAAATTCATTAATTGTTGTTCGTCGTTTGAATATATTAATCCCTGAATGTAATCCTCAAATTCATAGTGTTTTTCAAAGTTTATTGCCTCTCTCTGCCTATCCTTGCGGGGAAACGGCGTGATGGTAAGTAAGTAAGTAAGTAAGCAGTTGATACTGTTGGATTAATCGAGTGTTTATGACACCTGAAATAGAGGACGTCCGTGGAAGACTTGGCACGATCAGGTAAACCAGTTAACGGAGGATGGTTCTGTTAGAAGCCTCGACAATCGGTTAGCTCGTATAAGAAGATGTATGAGTGTGAATGAAGCGAGAATTTTGTGTCAGGATAGAAGAGTATGGCGCTCTATCCTTCTGCCTACCTCCGCGGGGAAACGGCGTGATGGTAAATAAGTAAGCAGTTTATATTAATTTACTATGAAAATTAGATTAATAAAAATTAAAATTGCACCTTAATTAACCAATATAATAAAAAAAAACCAGTGTTCATATAAATACATTAATCGAGCGATAATAATATATAAATTCCTGTTGTATACTAAAACTAACGCCAATGCTATTTCAATTGCAGTCAACCAGGCGTCTCTTTAATATATACACATATCTCTTTAATTCAAATTATTAGCTGCGCGTTACACCATTTGCCAACCAAAAGGCATATTATATTTATATCCAACACGATATGTTTAATAAGACTTGAATGACGCAAAACACTCTTTTCAGAATATTCATACTATTTTGAATTTAAAAATAATAATAGGCAGCATTCCAATTATCTGCACTATGCGGTGTACTATCCTCTACGTCGTTTGTGAAAATCAAAGAAGGTGGCGATTTAAACGATGATGATGATGATGATGATGTTGATTTTTATCGTGTAAATAGATAAAAAATATAATTATTGAACCTAATTTATTAAAGAATAAGACGACTATTAACTATTTATCTAAAGCTACATTTCTTTTAACATTATTTTTAAAAACATATAATTTATTGTAAAAATTCATTAATTGTTGTTCGTCGTTTGAATATATTAATCCCTGAATGTAATCCTCAAATTCATAGTGTTTTTCAAAGTTTATTGCCTCTCTCTGCCTATCCTTGCGGGGAAACGGCGTGATGGTAAGTAAGTAAGTAAGTAAGCAGTTGATACTGTTGGATTAATCGAGTGTTTATGACACCTGAAATAGAGGACGTCCGTGGAAGACTTGGCACGATCAGGTAAACCAGTTAACGGAGGATGGTTCTGTTAGAAGCCTCGACAATCGGTTAGCTCGTATAAGAAGATGTATGAGTGTGAATGAAGCGAGAATTTTGTGTCAGGATAGAAGAGTATGGCGCTCTATCCTTCTGCCTACCTCCGCGGGGAAACGGCGTGATGGTAAATAAGTAAGCAGTTTATATTAATTTACTATGAAAATTAGATTAATAAAAATTAAAATTGCACCTTAATTAACCAATATAATAAAAAAAAACCAGTGTTCATATAAATACATTAATCGAGCGATAATATTATATAAATTCCTGTTGTATACTAAAACTAACGCCAATGCTATTTCAATTGCAGTCAACCAGGCGTCTCTTTAATATATACACATATCTCTTTAATTCAAATTATTAACTGCGCGTTACACCATTTGCCAACCAAAAGGCATATTATATTTATATCCAACACGATATGTTTAATAAGACTTGAATGACGCAAAACACTCTTTTCAGAATATTCATACTATTTTGAATTTAAAAATAATAATAGGCAGCATTCCAATTATCTGCACTGTGCGGCGCACTATCCTCTACGTCGTTTGTGAAAATCAAAGAAGAAGGTGTTACTAAATGGCACTCTTATCGATAAAAGTTTAAAAAACAAAAAAAACATCGCGAAAAATTTCAATTTGTAAATGAAATTTTTTATCCGTATTAAATTTCTATATATTTAAAACGCATCTCGCGCTCTTTACTTAAAAAAATTGTTTACATAAAAAAAAAAAACATTTAAAATTCATAAATATTTTATCGTGTATTTTTAACATTAAAAAATATTCTCCACCTTTTTGAGGAAACTAAATTATATTTATTAAGAAATATTAACGGTAGAGAATCTGCAAACAAACGGTATGTATGGCGACATCTATGTAAAATAAGTTTTACTAAAAAAATCTAATACTTAAAAAAAATTGTTTACATAAAAAAAAAACATTTAAAATATTCCTCACCCTTTTGTGGAAAATAAATTATATTTATTAGAAAAATATTAATAGTAGAAAATCTCATAATCTGTAAACATATTTTCCATACCAAAATTATTTAATATATTTATTTTTCTAAAACCGCATGTATAGCGACATCTGTATGTCAAATTTGTAAAAAATGCACACGTTTACCGCGGCAAATTAATTATTAAATTAGATTTTCATTTAAAACATTTATTAATATTCTGAAAAGGCTATAAGACGCCGTAAATTTAAAAAAGTAGTTTTCTTTAATAATATAAATACATTTCTACCGAAAAATCGTTCTATTCGGCGGTAAAGATAAAGAGAGAAAAAAAATGTCAATGTACATATTTAAATAAAAATACTCTTTTTAATTCGGATTCGTCACATATTTCGCTTCAAGGTGGTCGAATGAACCGTTACCTGTATTATTACAATATTTATTTAATAAGCTCAATGTTACATAGAGTGTAGAAATAATTTTCAAATGTTTCATTTCTCACGTGAAAATGGACATTTTTACATGGACATGATATAATATTTAAACATTATTTATTAAAAATACTATTTTTAATTCGTATCGGGTATATATTATCCTTCAGGGAGCATAAACGCAAAGATTTTTACATAAATAAGGGGTTTTCTCATGTACCGCTAGTACCGAATAGTGTATAGAGACGCTTTTCTAATAAAAAAATGTACATTTTTTCATGTGAAAATCGACATTTTTTATAAATCGCAAAGTTTGTCATTCGTTCGCTGTCAATATGGAAAAAACCGTGTTTCATTTGTTTTGCGCGGTCGTGATATTTCAGTTAACGGGGCATAAAGTGTCAGTTTTTTCGCATTTTCGGCGCATCTAGGTAGGTCCGTGCGTTTTTCAAAAAAAAAAAAATGTTTTTTTACATTTTAAAGATCCAAATGAAGAGATGGGAGTCTGCATACTCGCTAATAAATTCCGGGCGATCGTTTCCCGCAAATTGAGTGGTAAAAAAAAAATATATCTCTCCGAGCGGCGGAGGAAAAGTGAAAAAAACGAAATTCACTTTTTCGAGTTTTGCGAAAAAACTAAAAGCGGGAAAAATTTATAAAGTACGCCCGGCGATGCGGTCGGCCGCGGGCCGTCGCGGAAATGTATAAAAATAATTTTGGCTCTCAAAATGGCGGAGCGGCGAGCGAAAACGCGCGATTTAGGCTAAATAAAAATGAAAAACAGCTAGAAATCGGCCGAACGGAAACGGTCGCCGTAAATCGAGGAGTGGCGGTAGACGAAAAGTGTCTATGGCGAAAAGTTTACGTCGGCCTTCGGCCGTCTGGCAAAAAAAAAAAATTTCCAAATATCTGGCGGGAAAGCCCCTAAAAAGCGATCGCGCGGTGTGACGGAGTTGGCCGCGTGATTTTTTGCAAACACCACGAAATAGGGCTTATAACTTTAATATATATGACTAGCTTACCCGCTCAGCTGCCGCCCGGCAGCAGACGTATCAGAGACGCAGTACTCTGTTGTCAATTTTCAGAAGGAAAAAAAAATCTTAACACACTTAATAAAACTATAAAAAGTGTTTTGATAGGAAAATAAGAAGAATAAGAAGGAATAATTCATGTTTTTAAATACATTACGTATTCACCTATTTGTAGAATTTTTCAAAATTAAAATCGTACAAAAACTAACTAATATAATCAAGTGTTGTGGCACCAGAAATAGAAGACGTCCGTGGAAGACTTGGCACGATCAGGTAAACCAGTTAACGGAGGATGGTTCTGTTCGAAGGCTCAAGAATCAGCGAGCTTGTATGAGAAGATGTATGAATGTAAGTGAGGCGAGAATTGTGTGTCAAGACAGAAGAGTATGGCGCTCTATCCTCTCTGCCTACCCCCGCGGAGAAACGGCGTTATGGTAATTAATAATAAGATAAATAAGTATCGAACGTCTAAAAACAATATTCATACTATTTTGAATTTAAAAATAATAATAGACATACTCATACATAATAATAATAGAGAAAATTAAGTAAATTAAAAAAAAATCGCACTTAAACTAACCAATATAATAAAAAAAAGTGTTCATATAAATACATTAATAGAGCTATAATAATATATAAACTCCTGTTGTATACTAAAACTAACGCCAATGCTATTTCGATTGCAGTCAACCAGGCGTCTCTTTAATATATACACATATCTCTTTAATTCAAATTATTAGCTGTGCGTTACACCAATTGCCAACTCTCAGGCATATTATACTTATATCCAACATGATATGTTTAATAAGACTTGAATGACGCAAAACACTCTTTTCAAAATATTCATACTAATTTGAATTTAAAAATAATAATAGGCAGCATTCCAATTATCTGCACTGTGCGGCGTACTATCCTCTACGACGTTTGTGAAAATCAAAGAAGAAGGTGGTAATTTAAATGATGATAATGGCGGATTAACCGGTGTCGGATTAACCGATGTCAGATTAACCGGTGTGAATTAACCGGTGTCAGATTAACCATTGTCAAATTAACCGGTGACGGATTAACCGGTGTCTGATTAACCGATGTCGGATTAACCACGGTCAGATTAACCTGGATCGGATAAACCAGAATCAGATTAACCGGGTTCGGAATAACCGGGGTGCCACAGTTTGTATTTATACTTTTGTTAAAAATAATACTTTTGGACCATAGTACTTATTTAAAGTTACATAAACACCGGGTTGTCGATTAATAATTTAAGTTTTATTTCATTTAAATGAAACTGATAATCACTATCAAACTGATAAAAAGCAAATGCAAACGAACAATGTTGTTATAATTAAGTAAAAATATATAATCATATTAAAAATAATATTATATATAATTAATTACAATGCGAACGAAATTAATGTTATGGTAAAGTACCTACTACATATACTTATTAATTTACTCGTAATTGTTTTAAATTGTTACTTGTTTACGTTAAGTTTCATAAAAAAATCGTTTTACAAATACTTGGACGCCGTAATTAAATAGTATTTGTAAAATACCGAGATAGAAGCAAAGTGATGATGGCTTACAAATTGGATAACTAATATAAATGATTATTTAAAATAAAATATAATAACGTATGTAATATAATAATGTATATTTAAATAATTAATCTTCAAACTCTTATTGTTCTATTTAGATATTTTAATGTTATTCGTATTAGTATCCACAGTAATGAATACTTTCCTCTTAAACGACGCATATTGCCATCTTTCGTTGTTTTTTGGAAGTTGAAATTAAGCCTTACCAAATATTTTTAACATAAAAAGATCGATTGAAAATTCCATGTCGTTAAATAATATTAATACATAATTAAACAAAACTAATGCTTATAATTATATTTTACTGCATGGTGTCCTAGCATAAATTCCTGTTGTATACTAAAACTAACGCCAATGCTATTTCAATTGCAGTCAACCAGGCGTCTCTTTAATATATACACATATCTCTTTAATTCAAATTATTAGCTGCGCGTTACACCATTTGCCAACCAAAAGGCATATTATATTTATATCCAACACGATATGTTTAATAAGACTTGAATGACGCAAAACACTCTTTTCAGAATATTCATACTATTTTGAATTTAAAAATAATAATAGGCAGCATTCCAATTATCTGCACTATGCGGCGTACTATCCTCTACGTCGTTTGTGAAAATCAAAGAAGGTGGCGATTTAAACGATGATGATGATGATGATGATGTTGATTTTTATCGTGTAAATAGATAAAAAATATAATTATTGAACCTAATTTATTAAAGAATAAGACGACTATTAACTATTTATCTAAAGCTACATTTCTTTTAACATTATTTTTAAAAACATATAATTTATTGTAAAAATTCATTAATTGTTGTTCGTCGTTTGAATATATTAATCCCTGAATGTAATCCTCAAATTCATAGTGTTTTTCAAAGTTTATTGCCTCTCTCTGCCTATCCTTGCGGGGAAACGGCGTGATGGTAAGTAAGTAAGTAAGTAAGCAGTTGATACTGTTGGATTAATCGAGTGTTTATGACACCTGAAATAGAGGACGTCCGTGGAAGACTTGGCACTATCAGGTAAACCAGTTAACGGAGGATGGTTCTGTTAGAAGCCTCGACAATCGGTTAGCTCGTATAAGAAGATGTATGAGTGTGAATGAAGCGAGAATTTTGTGTCAGGATAGAAGAGTATGGCGCTCTATCTTTCTGCCTACCTCCGCGGGGAAACGGCGTGATGGTAAATAAGTAAGCAGTTTATATTAATTTACTATGAAAATTAGATTAATAAAAATTAAAATTGCACCTTAATTAACCAATATAATAAAAAAAAACCAGTGTTCATATAAATACATTAATCGAGCGATAATAATATATAAATTCCTGTTGTATACTAAAACTAACGCCAATGCTATTTCAATTGCAGTCAACCAGGCGTCTCTTTAATATATACACATATCTCTTTAATTCAAATTATTAGCTGCGCGTTACACCATTTGCCAACCAAAAGGCATATTATATTTATATCCAACACGATATGTTTAATAAGACTTGAATGACGCAAAACACTCTTTTCAGAATATTCATACTATTTTGAATTTAAAAATAATAATAGGCAGCATTCCAATTATCTGCACTATGCGGCGTACTATCCTCTACGTCGTTTGTGAAAATCAAAGAAGGTGGCGATTTAAACGATGATGATGATGATGATGATGTTGATTTTTATCGTGTAAATAGATAAAAAATATAATTATTGAACCTAATTTATTAAAGAATAAGACGACTATTAACTATTTATCTAAAGCTACATTTCTTTTAACATTATTTTTAAAAACATATAATTTATTGTAAAAATTCATTAATTGTTGTTCGTCGTTTGAATATATTAATCCCTGAATGTAATCCTCAAATTCATAGTGTTTTTCAAAGTTTATTGCCTCTCTCTGCCTATCCTTGCGGGGAAACGGCGTGATGGTAAGTAAGTAAGTAAGTAAGCAGTTGATACTGTTGGATTAATCGAGTGTTTATGACACCTGAAATAGAGGACGTCCGTGGAAGACTTGGCACGATCAGGTAAACCAGTTAACGGAGGATGGTTCTGTTAGAAGCCTCGACAATCGGTTAGCTCGTATAAGAAGATGTATGAGTGTGAATGAAGCGAGAATTTTGTGTCAGGATAGAAGAGTATGGCGCTCTATCCTTCTGCCTACCTCCGCGGGGAAACGGCGTGATGGTAAATAAGTAAGCAGTTTATATTAATTTACTATGAAAATTAGATTAATAAAAATTAAAATTGCACCTTAATTAACCAATATAATAAAAAAAAACCAGTGTTCATATAAATACATTAATCGAGCGATAATAATATATAAATTCCTGTTGTATACTAAAACTAACGCCAATGCTATTTCAATTGCAGTCAACCAGGCGTCTCTTTAATATATACACATATCTCTTTAATTCAAATTATTAACTGCGCGTTACACCATTTGCCAACCAAAAGGCATATTATATTTATATCCAACACGATATGTTTAATAAGACTTGAATGACGCAAAACACTCTTTTCAGAATATTCATACTATTTTGAATTTAAAAATAATAATAGGCAGCATTCCAATTATCTGCACTGTGCGGCGCACTATCCTCTACGTCGTTTGTGAAAATCAAAGAAGAAGGTGTTACTAAATGGCACTCTTATCGATAAAAGTTTAAAAAACAAAAAAAACATCGCGAAAAATTTCAATTTGTAAATGAAATTTTTTATCCGTATTAAATTTCTATATATTTAAAACGCATCTCGCGCTCTTTACTTAAAAAAATTGTTTACATAAAAAAAAAAAACATTTAAAATTCATAAATATTTTATCGTGTATTTTTTAACATTAAAAAATATTCTCCACCTTTTTGAGGAAACTAAATTATATTTATTAAGAAATATTAACGGTAGAGAATCTGCAAACAAACGGTATGTATGGCGACATCTATGTAAAATAAGTTTTACTAAAAAAATCTAATACTTAAAAAAAATTGTTTACATAAAAAAAAAACATTTAAAATATTCCTCACCCTTTTGTGGAAAATAAATTATATTTATTAGAAAAATATTAATAGTAGAAAATCTCATAATCTGTAAACATATTTTCCATACCAAAATTATTTAATATATTTATTTTTCTAAAACCGCATGTATAGCGACATCTGTATGTCAAATTTGTAAAAAATGCACACGTTTACCGCGGCAAATTAATTATTAAATTAGATTTTCATTTAAAACATTTATTAATATTCTGAAAAGGCTATAAGACGCCGTAAATTTAAAAAAGTAGTTTTCTTTAATAATATAAATACATTTCTACCGAAAAATCGTTCTATTCGGCGGTAAAGATAAAGAGAGAAAAAAAATGTCAATGTACATATTTAAATAAAAATACTCTTTTTAATTCGGATTCGTCACATATTTCGCTTCAAGGTGGTCGAATGAACCGTTACCTGTATTATTACAATATTTATTTAATAAGCTCAATGTTACATAGAGTGTAGAAATAATTTTCAAATGTTTCATTTCTCACGTGAAAATGGACATTTTTACATGGACATGATATAATATTTAAACATTATTTATTAAAAATACTATTTTTAATTCGTATCGGGTATATATTATCCTTCAGGGAGCATAAACGCAAAGATTTTTACATAAATAAGGGGTTTTCTCATGTACCGCTAGTACCGAATAGTGTATAGAGACGCTTTTCTAATAAAAAAATGTACATTTTTTCATGTGAAAATCGACATTTTTTATAAATCGCAAAGTTTGTCATTCGTTCGCTGTCAATATGGAAAAAACCGTGTTTCATTTGTTTTGCGCGGTCGTGATATTTCAGTTAACGGGGCATAAAGTGTCAGTTTTTTCGCATTTTCGGCGCATCTAGGTAGGTCCGTGCGTTTTTCAAAAAAAAAAAAATGTTTTTTTACATTTTAAAGATCCAAATGAAGAGATGGGAGTCTGCATACTCGCTAATAAATTCCGGGCGATCGTTTCCCGCAAATTGAGTGGTAAAAAAAAAATATATCTCTCCGAGCGGCGGAGGAAAAGTGAAAAAAACGAAATTCACTTTTTCGAGTTTTGCGAAAAAACTAAAAGCGGGAAAAATTTATAAAGTACGCCCGGCGATGCGGTCGGCCGCGGGCCGTCGCCGAAATGTATAAAAATAATTTTGGCTCTCAAAATGGCGGAGCGGCGAGCGAAAACGCGCGATTTAGGCTAAATAAAAATGAAAAACAGCTAGAAATCGGCCGAACGGAAACGGTCGCCGTAAATCGAGGAGTGGCGGTAGACGAAAAGTGTCTATGGCGAAAAGTTTACGTCGGCCTTCGGCCGTCTGGCAAAAAAAAAAAATTTCCAAATATCTGGCGGGAAAGCCCCTAAAAAGCGATCGCGCGGTGTGACGGAGTTGGCCGCGTGATTTTTTGCAAACACCACGAAATAGGGCTTATAACTTTAATATATATGACTAGCTTACCCGCACAGCTGCCGCCCGGCAGCAGGCGTATCAGAGACGCAGTACTCTGTTGTCAATTTGCAGAAAAAAAAATCCTAACACACTTAATAAAACTATAATAAGTGTTTTGGTAGGAAAATAAGAAGAAGAAGAATGAATAATTCATGTTTTTAAATACATTACGTATTCACCTACTTGTATAATTTTTCAAAATTAAAATCGCACTTAATCTAACCAATATAATCAAGTGTTTTGGCACCAGAAATAGAAGACATCCGTGGAAGACTTGGCACGATCAGGTAAACCAGTTAACGGAGGATGGTTCTGTTAGAAACCTCGACAATCGGTTAGCTTGTATGAGAAGACGTATGAGTGTGAATGAGGCGAGAATTGTGTCAGGATAGAAGAGTACGGCGCTCTATCTTCTCTGCTTACCCCCGCGAAGAAACGGCGTGATGGTAAGTAAGTAAGTAGCAGTTTATACTTATTTACTAAGAAAACTAAGTAAATTAATATCGCACTTAAACTAACCAATATAATCAAAAAAACCAGTGTTCATATAAATACATAGAGCTATAAAAATATATAAATTCCTGTTGTATACTAAAACTAACGCCAATGCTATTTCAATTGCAGTCAACCAGGCGTCTCTTTAATATATACACATATCTCTTTAATTCAAATTATTAGCTGTGCGTTACACAGTTTGCCAATGCACAGGCGTATTATATTTATATCCAACACGATATGTTTAATAAGACTTGAATGACGCAAAACACTCTTTTCAGAATATTCATACTATTTTGAATTTAAAAATAATAATAGGCAGCATTCCAATTATCTGCACTGCGCGGCGTACTATCCTGTACGTCGTTTGTGAAAATCAAAGAAGAAGGTGGTGATTTAAATGATGATGATTTTTTTGGTGTAAATGATAATAAAAATAGCATTCTTATCGATAAAAGTTTAAAAAAAAAAATTTCACCGCCGGCCGGCCTTTAAAACATCGCATAAAAATTTCAATCTTAAAATGGACTTTCTTATTCTTAAGAAATTTCAACGTATTTCAACGACATCTCGTGCGCTGTATTTCAAAAAAATGTTTACATAAAAAAAAACATTTAAAATTAATTCATAAATATTTTATTTATTTTGTGGAAGACTTGGCACGATCAGGTAAACCAGTTAACGGAGGATGGTTCTGTTAGAAGCCTTGACAATCGGTTAGCTTGTATGAGAAGACGTATGAGTGTGAATGAGGCGAGAATTGTGTCAGGACAGAAGAGTACGGCGCTCTATCTTCTCTGCTTACCCCCGCGAAGAAATGGCGTGATGGTAAGTAAGTAAGTAGCAGTTTATACTTATTTACTAAGAAAACTAAGTAAATTAATATCGCACTTAAACTAACCAATATAATCAAAAAAACCAGTGTTCATATAAATACATAGAGCTATAAAAATAAATAAATTCCTGTTGTATACTAAAACTAACGCCAATGCTATTTCAATTGCAGTCAACCAGGCGTTACTCATTTATACTCGAAAATTTTATTATTAAAACCGTAATTTCTATATAAAAACGATATGACAAACACATGTGAGATAGAAACAGTACACTTTTGTCATTCTCCAGAAGGTTTAAAAACATGAGTACTCAACTAAAACTCACAGACAAAATCATTATGTGTCCACGGGGTATCTCTTTAATTCAAATTATTAGCTGTGCGTTACTCCTATTGCCGACTCAATGGCGTATTATATTTATACCCATTTAAATAAATAATAATCTTAAAATCGACGTTACTTAAAAAATATTACAAACACGATATGTTTATTAAGACTTGAAAGACGCAAAACACTCTTTTCAAAATATTCATACTATTTTGAATTTAAAAATAATAATAGGCAGCATTCCAATTATCTGCACTGTGCGGCGTACTATCCTCTACGTCGTTTGTGAAAATCAAAAAAGGTGGCGATTTAAACGATGATGATGATGATGATGATGTTGATTTTTATCGTGTAAATAGATAAAAAATATAATTATTGAACCTAATTTATTAAAGAATAAGACGACTATTAACTATTTATCTAAAGCTACATTTCTTTTAACATTATTTTTAAAAACATATAATTTATTGTAAAAATTCATTAATTGTTGTTCGTCGTTTGAATATATTAATCCCTGAATGTAATCCTCAAATTCATAGTGTTTTTCAAAGTTTATTGCCTCTCTCTGCCTATCCTTGCGGAGAAACGGCGTGATGGTAAGTAAGTAAGTAAGCAGTTGATACTGTTGGATTAATAGAGTGTTTATGACACCTGAAATAGAGGACGTCCGTGGAAGACTTGGCACGATCAGGTAAACCAGTTAACGGAGGATGGTTCCGTTAGAAGCCTCGACAATCTGTTAGCTTGTATGAGAAGATGTATGAGTGTGAATGAGGCGAGAATTGTGTGTCAGGACAGAAGAGTATGGCGCTCTATCCTCTCTGCCTACCCCTACGGGGAAACGGCGTGATGGTAAGTAAGTAAGTGTTGTTGGCACCTGAAATAGACGACGTCCGTAGAAGACTTGGCACGATCAGGTAAACCAGTTAACAAAAGGATGGTTCCGTTAGAAGCCTCGACAATCAGCGATGCTTCTAACGGCAAGCATAGCCAGCATAAAAAAAATTAATTAACTCTAAAAAATAATTAAAATCATCAATATATTTAATAAAACCATAAAGTGTGTTTAAATAATAAATTAATTTTTATTAAATAAATTAATATAAATTTAGCTTATATAAAATGTTGTAATTATTAAGTAAAAATATATAATCATATTAAAAATAATAATGAAAAATCAAACATGATGACATTTCCAAACATTATAATTAATTACAATGCGAACGGAACTAATGTTATGGTAAAGTACCTACTACATATACTTATTAATTTACTCGTAATTGTTTTAAATTGTTACTTGTTTACGTTAAGTTTCATAAAAAAATCGTTTTACAATACTTGGACGCCATAATTAAATAGTATTTGTAAAATACCGAGATAGAAGCAAAGTGATGATGGCTTACAAATTGGATAACTAATATAAATGATTATTTAAAATAAAATATAATAACGTATGTAATATAATAATGTATATTTAAATAATTAATCTTCAAACTCTTATTGTTCTATTTAGATATTTTAATGTTATTCGTATTAGTATCCACAGTAATGAATACTTTCCTCTTAAACGACGCATATTGCCATCTTTCGTTGTTTTTTGGAAGTTGAAATTAAGCCTTACCAAATATTTTTAACATAAAAAGATCGATTGAAAATTCCATGTCGTTAAATAATATTAATACATAATTAAACAAAACTAATGCTTATAATTATATTTTACTGCATGGTGTCCTAGCATAAATTCCTGTTGTATACTAAAACTAACGCCAATGCTATTTCAATTGCAGTCAACCAGGCGTCTCTTTAATATATACACATATCTCTTTAATTCAAATTATTAGCTGCGCGTTACACCATTTGCCAACCAAAAGGCATATTATATTTATATCCAACACGATATGTTTAATAAGACTTGAATGACGCAAAACACTCTTTTCAGAATATTCATACTATTTTGAATTTAAAAATAATAATAGGCAGCATTCCAATTATCTGCACTATGCGGCGTACTATCCTCTACGTCGTTTGTGAAAATCAAAGAAGGTGGCGATTTAAACGATGATGATGATGATGATGATGTTGATTTTTATCGTGTAAATAGATAAAAAATATAATTATTGAACCTAATTTATTAAAGAATAAGACGACTATTAACTATTTATCTAAAGCTACATTTCTTTTAACATTATTTTTAAAAACATATAATTTATTGTAAAAATTCATTAATTGTTGTTCGTCGTTTGAATATATTAATCCCTGAATGTAATCCTCAAATTCATAGTGTTTTTCAAAGTTTATTGCCTCTCTCTGCCTATCCTTGCGGGGAAACGGCGTGATGGTAAGTAAGTAAGTAAGTAAGCAGTTGATACTGTTGGATTAATCGAGTGTTTATGACACCTGAAATAGAGGACGTCCGTGGAAGACTTGGCACGATCAGGTAAACCAGTTAACGGAGGATGGTTCTGTTAGAAGCCTCGACAATCGGTTAGCTCGTATAAGAAGATGTATGAGTGTGAATGAAGCGAGAATTTTGTGTCAGGATAGAAGAGTATGGCGCTCTATCCTTCTGCCTACCTCCGCGGGGAAACGGCGTGATGGTAAATAAGTAAGCAGTTTATATTAATTTACTATGAAAATTAGATTAATAAAAATTAAAATTGCACCTTAATTAACCAATATAATAAAAAAAAACCAGTGTTCATATAAATACATTAATCGAGCGATAATAATATATAAATTCCTGTTGTATACTAAAACTAACGCCAATGCTATTTCAATTGCAGTCAACCAGGCGTCTCTTTAATATATACACATATCTCTTTAATTCAAATTATTAGCTGCGCGTTACACCATTTGCCAACCAAAAGGCATATTATATTTATATCCAACACGATATGTTTAATAAGACTTGAATGACGCAAAACACTCTTTTCAGAATATTCATACTATTTTGAATTTAAAAATAATAATAGGCAGCATTCCAATTATCTGCACTATGCGGCGTACTATCCTCTACGTCGTTTGTGAAAATCAAAGAAGGTGGCGATTTAAACGATGATGATGATGATGATGATGTTGATTTTTATCGTGTAAATAGATAAAAAATATAATTATTGAACCTAATTTATTAAAGAATAAGACGACTATTAACTATTTATCTAAAGCTACATTTCTTTTAACATTATTTTTAAAAACATATAATTTATTGTAAAAATTCATTAATTGTTGTTCGTCGTTTGAATATATTAATCCCTGAATGTAATCCTCAAATTCATAGTGTTTTTCAAAGTTTATTGCCTCTCTCTGCCTATCCTTGCGGGGAAACGGCGTGATGGTAAGTAAGTAAGTAAGTAAGCAGTTGATACTGTTGGATTAATCGAGTGTTTATGACACCTGAAATAGAGGACGTCCGTGGAAGACTTGGCACGATCAGGTAAACCAGTTAACGGAGGATGGTTCTGTTAGAAGCCTCGACAATCGGTTAGCTCGTATAAGAAGATGTATGAGTGTGAATGAAGCGAGAATTTTGTGTCAGGATAGAAGAGTATGGCGCTCTATCCTTCTGCCTACCTCCGCGGGGAAACGGCGTGATGGTAAATAAGTAAGCAGTTTATATTAATTTACTATGAAAATTAGATTAATAAAAATTAAAATTGCACCTTAATTAACCAATATAATAAAAAAAAACCAGTGTTCATATAAATACATTAATCGAGCGATAATAATATATAAATTCCTGTTGTATACTAAAACTAACGCCAATGCTATTTCAATTGCAGTCAACCAGGCGTCTCTTTAATATATACACATATCTCTTTAATTCAAATTATTAACTGCGCGTTACACCATTTGCCAACCAAAAGGCATATTATATTTATATCCAACACGATATGTTTAATAAGACTTGAATGACGCAAAACACTCTTTTCAGAATATTCATACTATTTTGAATTTAAAAATAATAATAGGCAGCATTCCAATTATCTGCACTGTGCGGCGCACTATCCTCTACGTCGTTTGTGAAAATCAAAGAAGAAGGTGTTACTAAATGGCACTCTTATCGATAAAAGTTTAAAAAACAAAAAAAACATCGCGAAAAATTTCAATTTGTAAATGAAATTTTTTATCCGTATTAAATTTCTATATATTTAAAACGCATCTCGCGCTCTTTACTTAAAAAAATTGTTTACATAAAAAAAAAAAACATTTAAAATTCATAAATATTTTATCGTGTATTTTTTAACATTAAAAAATATTCTCCACCTTTTTGAGGAAACTAAATTATATTTATTAAGAAATATTAACGGTAGAGAATCTGCAAACAAACGGTATGTATGGCGACATCTATGTAAAATAAGTTTTACTAAAAAAATCTAATACTTAAAAAAAATTGTTTACATAAAAAAAAAACATTTAAAATATTCCTCACCCTTTTGTGGAAAATAAATTATATTTATTAGAAAAATATTAATAGTAGAAAATCTCATAATCTGTAAACATATTTTCCATACCAAAATTATTTAATATATTTATTTTTCTAAAACCGCATGTATAGCGACATCTGTATGTCAAATTTGTAAAAAATGCACACGTTTACCGCGGCAAATTAATTATTAAATTAGATTTTCATTTAAAACATTTATTAATATTCTGAAAAGGCTATAAGACGCCGTAAATTTAAAAAAGTAGTTTTCTTTAATAATATAAATACATTTCTACCGAAAAATCGTTCTATTCGGCGGTAAAGATAAAGAGAGAAAAAAAATGTCAATGTACATATTTAAATAAAAATACTCTTTTTAATTCGGATTCGTCACATATTTCGCTTCAAGGTGGTCGAATGAACCGTTACCTGTATTATTACAATATTTATTTAATAAGCTCAATGTTACATAGAGTGTAGAAATAATTTTCAAATGTTTCATTTCTCACGTGAAAATGGACATTTTTACATGGACATGATATAATATTTAAACATAATTTATTAAAAATACTATTTTTAATTCGTATCGGGTATATATTATCCTTCAGGGAGCATAAACGCAAAGATTTTTACATAAATAAGGGGTTTTCTCATGTACCGCTAGTACCGAATAGTGTATAGAGACGCTTTTCTAATAAAAAAATGTACATTTTTTCATGTGAAAATCGACATTTTTTATAAATCGCAAAGTTTGTCAATGTTTCGCTGTCATTCTGGAAAAAACCGTGTTTCATTTGTTTTGCGCGGCCGGGAGATTTCAGTTAACGGGGCATAAAGTGTCAGTTTTTTCGCATTTTCGGCGCATCTAGGTAGGTCCGTGCGTTTTTCAAAAAAAAAAAAATGTTTTTTTACATTTTAAAGATCCAAATGAAGAGATGGGAGTCTGCATACTCGCTAATAAATTCCGGGCGATCGTTTCCCGCAAATTGAGTGGTAAAAAAAAAATATATCTCTCCGAGCGGCGGAGGAAAAGTGAAAAAAATGAAATTCACTTTTTCGAGTTTTGCGAAAAAACTAAAAGCGGGAAAAATTTATAAAGTACGCCCGGCGATGCGGTCGGCCGCGGGCCGTCGCCGAAATGTATAAAAATAATTTTGGCTCTCAAAATGGCGGAGCGGCGAGCGAAAACGCGCGATTTAGGCTAAATAAAAATGAAAAACAGCTAGAAATCGGCCGAACGGAAACGGTCGCCGTAAATCGAGGAGTGGCGGTAGACGAAAAGTGTCTATGGCGAAAAGTTTACGTCGGCCTTCGGCCGTCTGGCAAAAAAAAAAAATTTCCAAATATCTGGCGGGAAAGCCCCTAAAAAGCGATCGCGCGGTGTGACGGAGTTGGCCGCGTGATTTTTTGCAAACACCACGAAATAGGGCTTATAACTTTAATATATATGACTAGCATGCCCGCACAGCTACCGCACGGTAGCAGACGTATCCTGCAGAGACGCAGTACTCTGTTTTCAATCTCACCCAACAAAAAAAAAACACTTTTCTCGGTATCCCAGAATTGGAAGAAACAGAACCGACGTACATAGCCAACAACCTAAGGGGTGGTGAAGAAATTGTGCAGGAGCTACACAGACTCACCCCGTGCACCTAAAAAAAATACCACTTCTCGGTATCCCAAAATTGTAAAAAATAGACCCGACGTACACAACTAACAACCCAAAAGGGTCAAAGGCCTGTTGATCTTTGAGAAGCGTTAGGTAAGATTACTAACCACGTAAAAAAAAACACCACTATTCTCGGCATCCTAAAATTGTAAAAAACAGGGCTGACATATACAACCATCAACCCATCTCTCCAGGTTTTAATAAAAACAAACATTTTGTTAATACTCATTGATAAAACCATAAAAAGTGATTTGACAGAAAAAGAAGAAGAAAAATAAAAAAGAAGAATAATAATCCATCATTCATGGAGCTTGTATGAGAAGATGTATGAATGTGGTTGAGGCGAGAATTATGTGTCAGGACAGAAGAGTGTGGCGCTCTATCCTCTCTGCCTACCCCGGAAACGGTGTGATGGTAAGTAAGTTACGGGTTTATCTATCACCAGAACTGTTCTATTTAAATATTGAATAACAGACGCGTAAAAGAACTAACTCCTTCGACCGGTCTGTAGTAAGACAGGCATATTTAAGTCACGTGTACAACTGCGAAATAATAATTAATTCAATTACGCTTTTAAAAAATCATCATTGTGTCATTCTAGACATAACCTATAAAAATCCAAAAAAACGTACAGAAAATTTTTCTAAGTATAATGTATGACTTCACCATAATTAACCAAATTCCTATTAACCACGTGTACAATTTTTACACGTTTCCCAAAAATCATTTCGACATCTTACTAACCTCTATCGAATTCATTTCATGGCTCAAAAAAAACATGGCTGACCAGAAACGTCAAAGTCATAGCTTAAGGTTAAATTGAATGACATAAAACAGATGTTTATTCAGCGACCATTTTGTGAAAATTTAAAACGTCAAAAAAGCGCGCTAAAATTATGGCACAGGTAAAACAGCTGATCATTCACAGTTTTCAGGCGGCCATTTTTTAAATCAACGAATCAGAGCTCCTCCAATAAGAATCTTCGATTATCGCTTGAAATATAGACGGTTGCGTTTGATTAATAAGTCTGAAAAAAATGTTCTACATTTTATTCGTATGTAGGTAGGTACGTCGATTTTTCAAAAGCGACAGAGCCGACGTACACAACTAACAACCCGAGATGGTCAAAGGCGTGTTGATCTTTGAGAAAGGTTAGGTTAGATTACTTACCACGTAAAAAAATACCACTATTCTCGGCATCCTAAAATTGTAAAAAACAGAGCCGATATACACAACCAACCCATCATTCCAGGTTTTAAAAAAAACAAACATTTTGTTAATACTCATTGATAAAATCATAAAAAGTGATTTGAAAGGAAAAGAAGAAGAAAAATAAAAGAGAAGAATAATAATCCATCACTCATCGAGCTTGTATGAGAAGATGTATGAATGTGGATGAGCGAGAATTATGTGTCAGGACAGAAGAGTATGGCGCTCTATCCTCTGCCTACCCCCGCGAGGAAACGGCGCGATGATAGGTAAGTAAGTAAGTTACAGGTTTATCTATCACCAGAAGTATTCAATTTAAATATTGAATAACAGACGCGTAAAAGAACTAACTCCTTCGACCGGTCTGTAGTAAGGCAGACGTACTTAAGTCACGTGTACAACTGCGAAATAATAATTAATTCAATGACGCATTTAAAAAATCATCATTGTGTCATTCTAGACCTAACCTATAAAAATCGAAAAAAACGTATAGAAAAATTGTATGTATTTCACCACAATTAACCGAATTCCGGAGTGAAAACATCAATTTTATCTTGTGCGGGAAAATATAAAATATCTATGACTATTGCAAGCTGTGAAATCTGGATGTCGATACCTGACATAAAAAAATGCGCGAAAATCAACAGCTGTTTATTACAATGCCGAGTCGAAATAAAGTCATACATTTGAAACGTCAAAAAAAAAATTGCGCGAAAATTACGCACTGCAATAATGACAGGTAAAACAGCTGTTTATTTAATTTTCAGGCAGCCATGTATGAAATGTAACCAATGAGGGTATTGACCAATTACAGCCCACGGTTGCTGCTTGAAAATATGAAGTGTTGCGTTTATTAAGAAAATATCAAGGTTTTTCTTTTTTTTCATTTTCTTTCATTTGTATGTAGGTAGGTACGTCGATTTTTCATATAAAAATTACGCGTTTTTTAGATTTTAAAGGTGAATTTTAAACGATAGAAGCTAACAAATACGAAAATAAATTATATTCCATTGTGATGTATGCACAGATGTAATAAAATTATATTTTGGTCGTAAATTCGCAGAGAAAAGCTGAAAAATACGAAATTTCACTAAATCAAGTTTCATAAGAAAATTAGAAGACGAAGAATTTAAAAAAAAGTGTGTAACGATACTACTCATCGGTGGCAATTGCCAAAAAATATTAAAATGATTTTAGCTCTTAAACTCGCAGAGTTATAAGCGAATGAAAAAAAAGTTAGGCTAATTAAAAAGTTAAAATTTCCAAAAATCACCAAACTAAAACAGTTGTAACAAATAGAGGAGAAAAAGAAGAATAAAAAGAAAAAGATGTAAAGACTCAGTCAACCTTCGGACGTCTGGGAAAAATATCAGAATGCGGATAGAACGCCTAATAAGCGAGATATTAACCAAAACGTGTGTGACAAAATCGGTTACATATAAACATATAAACATCGCGAAATAGGGTCTATTATTTTAATATATATGACTAGCTTACCCGCACAGCTGCCGCCCGGCAGCAGACGTATCAGAGACGCAGTACTCTGTTGTCAATTTTCAGAAGAAAAAAAAAATCTTAACACACTTAATAAAACTATAAAAAGTGTTTTGATAGGAAAATAAGAAGAATAAGAAGGAATAATTCATGTTTTTAAATACATTACGTATTCACCTACTTGTAGAATTTTTCAAAATTAAAATCGTACAAAAACTAACCAATATAATCAAGTGTTGTGGCACCAGAAATAGAAGACGTCCGTGGAAGACTTGGCACGATCAGGTAAACCAGTTAACGGAGGATGGTTCTGTTCGAAGGCTCAACAATCAGCGAGCTTGTATGAGAAGATGTATGAATGTAAGTGAGGCGAGAATTGTGTGTCAAGACAGAAGAGTATGGCGCTCTATCCTCTCTGCCTACCCCCGCGGAGAAACGGCGTTATGGTAATTAATAATAAGATAAATAAGTATCGAACGTCTAAAAACAATATTCATACTATTTTGAATTTAAAAATAATAATAGACATACTCATACATAATAATAATAGAGAAAATTAAGTAAATTAAAAAAAAATCGCACTTAAACTAACCAATATAATAAAAAAAAGTGTTCATATAAATACAATAATAGAGCTATAATAATATATAAACTCCTGTTGTATACTAAAACTAACGCCAATGCTCTTTCGATTGCAGTCAACCAGGCGTCTCTTTAATATATACACATATCTCTTTAATTCAAATTATTAGCTGTGCGTTACACCAATTGCCAACTCTCAGGCATATTATACTTATATCCAACACGATATGTTTAATAAGACTTGAATGACGCAAAACACTCTTTTCAAAATATTCATACTAATTTGAATTTAAAAATAATAATAGGCAGCATTCCAATTATCTGCACTGTGCGGCGTACTATCCTCTACGACGTTTGTGAAAATCAAAGAAGAAGGTGGTAATTTAAACGATGATAATGACGGATTAACCGGTGTCGGATTAACCGGTGTCGGATTAACCGGTGTCGGATTAACCGGTGACGGATTAACCGGTGTCGGATTACCCGACGTCGGATTAACCGGTGTCGGATTAACCGGTGTCGGATTAACCGGTGTCGGATTAACCATTGTCGAATTAACCGGTGTCGGATTAACCATTGTCGAATTAGCCGGTGTCGGATTAACCGGTGTCGGTTTAACCGGTGTCGGATTAACCATTGTCGAATTAACCGGTGACGGATTAACCGGTGTCGGATTAACCGGTGACGGATTAACCGGTGTCCGATCAACCGACGTCGGATTAACCGGTGTCGGATTAACCGGTGTCGGATTAACCGGTGTCGGTTTAACCGGTGTCGGATTAACCATTGTCGAATTAACCGGTGTCGGATTAACCGGTGTCGGATTAACCGGTGTTGGATTAACCATTGTCGAATTAACCGGTGTCGGATTAACCATTGTCGAATTAACCGGTGTCGGATTAACCGGTGTCGGATTAACCGGTGACGGATTAACCGGTGTCCGATCAACCGACGTCGGTTTAACCGGTGTCGGATTAACCATTGTCGAATTAACCGGTGTCGGATTAACCGGTGTCGGATTAACCGGTGTCGGATTAACCGGTGTCGGATTAACCATTGTCGAATTAACCGGTGTCGGATTAACCATTGTCGAATTAACCGGTGTCGGATTAACCGGTGTCGGATTAACCATTGTCGAATTAACCGGTGTCGGATTAACCATTGTCGAATTAGCCGGTGTCGGATTAACCGGTGTCGGTTTAACCGGTGTCGGATTAACCATTGTCGAATTAACCGGTGACGGATTAACCGGTGTCGGATTAACCGGTGACGGATTAACCGGTGTCCGATCAACCGACGTCGGATTAACCGGTGTCGGATTAACCGGTGTCGGTTTAACCGGTGTCGGATTAACCATTGTCGAATTAACCGGTGTCGGATTAACCGGTGTCGGATTAACCGGTGTTGGATTAACCATTGTCGAATTAACCGGTGTCGGATTAACCATTGTCGAATTAACCGGTGTCGGATTAACCGGTGTCGGATTAACCGGTGACGGATTAACCGGTGTCCGATCAACCGACGTCGGTTTAACCGGTGTCGGATTAACCATTGTCGAATTAACCGGTGTCGGATTAACCGGTGTCGGATTAACCGGTGTCGGATTAACCGGTGTCGGATTAACCATTGTCGAATTAACCGGTGTCGGATTAACCATTGTCGAATTAACCGGTGTCGGATTAACCGGTGTCGGATAAACCGGTGTCGGATTAACCGGTGTCGGATTAACCGGTGTCGGTTTAACCGGTGTCGGATTAACCGGTGTCGGATTAACCGGTGTCTGATTAACCATTGTCGAATTAACCGGTGACGGATTAACCGGTGTCGGATTAACCGATGTCGGATTAACCACGGTCAGATTAACCTGGATCGGATTAACCAGAATCAGATTAACCGGGTTCGGAATAACCGGGGTGCCACAGTTTGTATTTATACTTTTGTTATAAATAATATTTTTGTTAAAAATAATATTTTTAATCATCAATATATTTAATAAAACCATAAAGTGTGTTTAAATAATAAATTAATTTTTATTAAATAAATTAATATAAATTTAGCTATCAATAGCATTTAAAAAAATTAAAATCGCACTTAACGCACCTATAATACCAATTTTTAATTTTTTTTTATATGAAACAGCTGTTATCAATGATATAATTAGCGGCCATCTTGCATGAATATTATTATAACCAATGCATGAATATTACTATATCTTTAAACCAATCAATGCCTTCCGCCAATAAACGGCCAGGGTTATGGACGAATCGGATCACTCGTCCAATGAACGGCACTGAAAATACCACTCTTATCGATAAAAGTTTAAAAAACATATTTTTACAAAACATTGGCCGGCCATAAAAAAAAACATCGCGAAAAAATTTCAATTTTAAAATGGACTTTCTTATTCTTAAGAAATTTCAACGTATTTCAACGACTTTTCAAGCGCTGTATTTCAAAAAAATGTTTACATAAAAAAAAAACATTTAAAATTAATTCATAAATATTTTATTTATTTTGTGGAAGACTTGGCACGATCAGGTAAACCAGTTAACGGAGGATGGTTCTGTTAGAAGCCTCGACAATCGGTTAGCTTGTATGAGAAGATGTATGAATGTAAATGAGACGAAAATTGTGTGTCAGGAGAGAAGAGTATGGCGCTCTATCCTCTCTGCCTATCTTTGCGGGGAAACGGCATGATGGTAAGTAAGTAAGTAAGTAAGAAGTTGATACTGTTGGATTAATCGAGTGTTTATGACTCCTGAAATAGAGGACGTCTGTGGAAGACTTGGCACGATCAGGTAAACCAGTTAACGGAGGATGGTTCTGTTAGAAGCCTCGACAATCGGTTAGCTTGTATGAGAATATGTATGAGTGTGAATGAGGCGAAAATTTTGTGTCAGGACAGAAGAGTATGGCGCTCTATCCTCTCTGCCTACCCCTGCGGAGAAACGGCGTGATGGTAAGTAAGTAAGTGTTGTTGGCACCTGAAATAGAGGACGCCCGTAGAAGACTTGGCACGATCAGGTAAACCAGTTAACGGAGGATGGTTCCGTTAGAAGCCTCGACAATCGGCGATGCTTCTAACGGCAAGCATAGCCAGCATAGCCGGCAACCCAAGAGAAAAAATATAATTTTTCTCGGTATAATTCTTTTCCGTAAAAAAATTAATTAACTCTAAAAAATAATTAAAATCATCAATACATTTAGTAGTGTGTTTAAATAATAAATTAATTTTTACTAAATAAATTAATATAAATTTAGCTATCAATAGCATTTAAAAAAATTAAAATCGCTCTTAAACTAACTAATATATTCAAAAAACCTATAATACCAATTCCACATATTACTGCCCTCTATCGAATTCATTTCGTAAGTCAAAACGTCAGCATGGCCGTCTTGACACAACTGTCAAACTATATTTTAGGTTAAAAAAATTTGACATAAACAGCTGTTATCAATAATATAATTAGCGCCCATTTTGCGTGAATATTATTATAACCAATAAAAAAATACCAACGCCCAATAAATTTTTTCGGCGAATGAACTGCAAGCTTGAGGACCAATCAATTTGTCCAGCCAATGGAAGGCCGAATTTCGTCGACGAATCAAATTGTCCGGCGAATAAGAATTCGTTACGGCCTTCGAGTTATGGCCATAGACTTGAGAAAAATTTCGACAACCGGTATTTGGGGTAAGTCGTGTTAATAATTTTACAATTTTAGGTACTCTGATAAAATTTTCACATTTTTTTTCGCGTTTTTTACATTTAAAAGACGTCCGTTAAATTATAGGAGTTTGTTATCTTTGAAATAAATTCTGGAGCGTCTCGATCTATCTCCTAAAATATAAAAATAATTAATTCATCCAAAGGTTACGGAGAAAACGTGAAAAAAACGAAATTCACTTTTTCGAGTTTTGCGAAAAAACTAAAAGCGGGAAAAATTTATAAAGTACGCCCGGCGATGCGGTCGGCCGCGGGCCGTCGCCGAAATGTATAAAAATAATTTTGGCTCTCAAAATGGCGGAGCGGCGAGCGAAAACGCGCGATTTAGGCTAAATAAAAATGAAAAACAGCTAGAAATCGGCCGAACGGAAACGGTCGCCGTAAATCGAGGAGTGGCGGTAGACGAAAAGTGTCTATGGCGAAAAGTTTACGTCGGCCTTCGGCCGTCTGGCAAAAAAAAAAAAATTCCAAATATCTGGCGGGAAAGCCCCTAAAAAGCGATCGCGCGGTGTGACGGAGTTGGCCGCGTGATTTTTTGCAAACACCACGAAATAGGGCTTATAACTTTAATATATATGACTAGCTTACCCGCACAGCTGCCGCCCGGCAGCAGACGTATCAGAGACGCAGTACTCTGTTGTCAATTTTCAGAAGAAAAAAAAAATCTTAACACACTTAATAAAACTATAAAAAGTGTTTTGATAGGAAAATAAGAAGAATAAGAAGGAATAATTCATGTTTTTAAATACATTACGTATTCACCTACTTGTATAATTTTTCAAAATTAAAATCGTACAAAAACTAACCAATATAATCAAGTGTTGTGGCACCAGAAATAGAAGACGTCCGTGGAAGACTTGGCACGATCAGGTAAACCAGTTAACGGAGGATGGTTCTGTTCGAAGGCTCAACAATCAGCGAGCTTGTATGAGAAGATGTATGAATGTAAGTGAGGCGAGAATTGTGTGTCAAGACAGAAGAGTATGGCGCTCTATCCTCTCTGCCTACCCCCGCGGAGAAACGGCGTTATGGTAATTAATAATAAGATAAATAAGTATCGAACGTCTAAAAACAATATTCATACTATTTTGAATTTAAAAATAATAATAGACATACTCATACATAATAATAATAGAGAAAATTAAGTAAATTAAAAAAAAATCGCACTTAAACTAACCAATATAATAAAAAAAAGTGTTCATATAAATACAATAATAGAGCTATAATAATATATAAACTCCTGTTGTATACTAAAACTAACGCCAATGCTATTTCGATTGCAGTCAACCAGGCGTCTCTTTAATATATACACATATCTCTTTAATTCAAATTATTAGCTGTGCGTTACACCAATTGCCAACTCTCAGGCATATTATACTTATATCCAACACGATATGTTTAATAAGACTTGAATGACGCAAAACACTCTTTTCAAAATATTCATACTAATTTGAATTTAAAAATAATAATAGGCAGCATTCCAATTATCTGCACTGTGCGGCGTACTATCCTCTACGACGTTTGTGAAAATCAAAGAAGAAGGTGGTAATTTAAACGATGATAATGACGGATTAACCGGTGTCGGATTAACCGGTGTCGGATTAACCGGTGACGGATTAACCGGTGTCGGATTAACCGACGTCGGATTAACCGGTGTCGGATTAACCGGTGTCGGATTAACCGGTGTCGGATTAACCATTGTCGAATTAACCGGTGTCGGATTAACCATTGTCGAATTAACCGGTGTCGGATTAACCGGTGTCGGATTAACCGGTGTCGGATTAACCGGTGTCGGTTTAACCGGTGTCGGATTAACCGGTGTCGGATTAACCGGTGTCGGATTAACCATTGTCGAATTAACCGGTGTCGGATTAACCGGTGTCGGATTAACCGGTGTCGGATTAACCATTGTCGAATTAACCGGTGTCGGATTAACCATTGTCGAATTAACCGGTGTCGGATTAACCGGTGTCGGATTAACCGGTGTCGGATTAACCGGTGTCGGTTTAACCGGTGTCGGATTAACCATTGTCGAATTAACCGGTGTCGGATTAACCGGTGTCGGATTAACCGGTGTCGGATTAACCATTGTCGAATTAACCATTGTCGAATTAACCGGTGACGGATTAACCGGTGTCCGATCAACCGACGTCGGATTAACCGGTGTCGGATTAACCGGTGTCGGTTTAACCGGTGTCGGATTAACCATTGTCGAATTAACCGGTGTCGGATTAACCATTGTCGAATTAACCGGTGACGGATTAACCGGTGTCGGATTAACCGGTGTCGGATTAACCGGTGTCGGATTAACCGGTGTCGGATTAACCGGTGTCGGATTAACCGATGTCGGATTAACCACGGTCAGATTAACCTGGATCGGATTAACCAGAATCAGATTAACCGGGTTCGGAATAACCGGGGTGCCACAGTTTGTATTTATACTTTTGTTATAAATAATATTTTTGTTAAAAATAATATTTTTAATCATCAATATATTTAATAAAACCATAAAGTGTGTTTAAATAATAAATTAATTTTTATTAAATAAATTAATATAAATTTAGCTATCAATAGCATTTAAAAAAAATAAAATCGCACTTAACGCACCTATAATACCAATTTTTAATTTTTTTTTATATGAAACAGCTGTTATCAATAATATAATTAGCGGCCATCTTGCATGAATATTATTATAACCAATGCATGAATATTACTATATCTTTAAACCAATCAATGCCTTCCGCCAATAAACGGCCAGGGTTATGGACGAATCGGATCACTCGTCCAATGAACGGCACTGAAAATACCACTCTTATTGATAAAAGTTTAAAAAACATATTTTTACAAAACATTGGCCGGCAATAAAAAAAAACATCGCGAAAAAATTTCAATTTTAAAATGGACTTTCTTATTCTTAAGAAATTTCAACGTATTTCAACGACTTTTCAAGCGCTGTATTTCAAAAAAATGTTTACATAAAAAAAAAACATTTAAAATTAATTCATAAATATTTTATTTATTTTGTGGAAGACTTGGCACGATCAGGTAAACCAGTTAACGGAGGATGGTTCTGTTAGAAGCCTCGACAATCGGTTAGCTTGTATGAGAAGATGTATGAATGTAAATGAGACGAAAATTGTGTGTCAGGAGAGAAGAGTATGGCGCTCTATCCTCTCTGCCTATCTTTGCGGGGAAACGGCATGATGGTAAGTAAGTAAGTAAGTAAGAAGTTGATACTGTTGGATTAATCGAGTGTTTATGACTCCTGAAATAGAGGACGTCTGTGGAAGACTTGGCACGATCAGGTAAACCAGTTAACGGAGGATGGTTCTGTTAGAAGCCTCGACAATCGGTTAGCTTGTATGAGAATATGTATGAGTGTGAATGAGGCGAAAATTTTGTGTCAGGACAGAAGAGTATGGCGCTCTATCCTCTCTGCCTACCCCTGCGGAGAAACGGCGTGATGGTAAGTAAGTAAGTGTTGTTGGCACCTGAAATAGAGGACGTCCGTAGAAGACTTGGCACGATCAGGTAAACCAGTTAACGGAGGATGGTTCCGTTAGAAGCCTCGACAATCGGCGATGCTTCTAACGGCAAGCATAGCCAGCATAGCCGGCAACCCAAGAGAAAAAATATAATTTTTCTCGGTATAATTCTTTTCCGTAAAAAAATTAATTAACTCTAAAAAATAATTAAAATCATCAATACATTTAGTAGTGTTTAAATAATAAATTAATTTTTACTAAATAAATTAATATAAATTTAGCTATCAATAGCATTTAAAAAAATTAAAATCGCTCTTAAACTAACTAATATATTCAAAAAACCTATAATACCAATTCCACATATTACTGCCCTCTATCGAATTCATTTCGTAAGTCAAAACGTCAGCATGGCCGTCTTGACACAACTGTCAAACTATATTTTAGGTTAAAAAAATTTGACATAAACAGCTGTTATCAATAATATAATTAGCGCCCATTTTGCGTGAATATTATTATAACCAATAAAAAAATACCAACGCCCAATAAATTTTTTCGGCGAATGAACTGCAAGCTTGAGGACCAATCAATTTGTCCAGCCAATGGAAGGCCGAATTTCGTCGACGAATCAAATTGTCCGGCGAATAAAAATTCGTTACGGCCTTCGAGTTATGGCCATAGACTTGAGAAAAATTTCGACAACCGGTATTTGGGGTAAGTCGTGTTAATAATTTTACAATTTTAGGTACTCTGATAAAATTTTCACATTTTTTTTCGCGTTTTTTACATTTAAAAGACGTCGGTTAAATTATAGGAGTTTGTTATCTTTGAAATAAATTCTGGAGCGTCTCGATCTATCTCCTAAAATATAAAAATAATTAATTCATCCAAAGGTTACGGAGAAAACGTGAAAAAAATGAAATTCACTTTTTCGAGTTTTGCGAAAAAACTAAAAGCGGGAAAAATTTATAAAGTACGCCCGGCGATGCGGTCGGCCGCGGGCCGTCGCCCGAATATTTAAAAATAATTATCGCTTTTAAATTCCCAGAGTTGTGAGCGAAAATGTAAAAGTTAGGCTAAATAAAAATATAAAATAGCTAGAATTTGGCCAAACCGAAACGGTCGCGATAAATCGAGGAGCGGCGGTGGAGAAAAAGTGTCTATGGCGAAAAGTTTACGTCGGCCTTCGGCCGTCTGGCAAAAATAAAAAATACCCAGATATCTGGCGGGAAAGCCCCTAAAAAGCGATCGCGCGGTGTGACTACCTAGCCGGTTGTGACATATAAACAACACGAAATAGGGCCTATAACTTTAATATATATGATGATTGACATCCTGAAGAAGAAAATGATTATAAATAAATCGTATTAAAAATTCACTATTTTAATACGATAACAAGACATAAATAATACATATTAATAAACAAATATCATATATCTCAGAACAAAGCTATTTTCTTTTATATTTAATGGAAAATATATGAAAGTATGTGGTAATTACAGGGCTTACGATTTGTCTTCAGCTGGCTTAAGCTTCACCAATTCTCACCCCTCAATCTCCACATTGATCTTTTTTTAAATTTCATATATGTCAGTATGTGAACCCGCTACGAGTAGCTCTACATCATCTCCATCTATGGACCAAATTTGATAATTAATTTTTCCCTTTTTAAATAGCACATTTTTAAATTATTTTAAAGCAATATTTTTAATCTTTAAAATGTTTTTGTTTAATATACTACACTAGAATAGTAATAATAAATATATATATGCTGTTTAAAAATAGAAAATTGATTATCAAATTTGTCCATAGATGGCGATGGTGTAGTGATACTCGAAAGAGAGTCCGCATACTAACATATATACAACTTTTGGTGAACTATATATATATATAAAGTCGAAGACAGGACGTAAGCTCTGGAATCACCCCGTACTTCCATATATTTTCTATTAAATATAATTAAAAATAACTTTGTTTCTATGAGATATCTGATATTTATTTAATATTTTTTGATAGTAATTGTGTGTTCTTGGATATATTTAAATTTTTCTAACATATGAACATCTTAATATGTTTATATATCAATAAATAAAGCATTTTTTATGATACAACTGCCCCCTATCGGCCATTTTAAGTTAAAATGTAGAATTTTGATTGTATTCTACTCGCGATTGTTTATATATACGTAGTAAAATAAACAAAAATATCGAAATAAATATTAAATAATAAAACAGACCACATTAATCATAATTTACAACTATTAAATCCCGGTTGTAAATCTGAATCACCGCAAGGTGAGGGATAGGGACTTAGACAAAGAACCAGAACTCCTGCAATTCCTGCCGTCGCCGCCGAAATCACACAATAGTTGCACGCGGATCTGCGCTCCCGGCTAAAGATGGCGATGCCGCTGTTCATCCGCGGTACGCACAAACAATACGTCATCACGAAACACGTGATCACACCCAAAGCTCTGCCGGTGCACTGGAGTCGAACGGTCCACAACGCGAATGATATCGCATTGTCGAGATCAAACAATTGAGTTGAGTTCACATGGTGCTTCCTGATGAAGCTTGTGATAAGCGAATGTCGTGGTTTCAAACAAAATTATTGTTGTTTTATAGGTGAATATATTTCACGTATATTTCCACACTTATTCGTTCAGTTATAATATTGCCACTAGTAGTATATTGTCACTAGTAGTATATTGTCACTAGTAGTATATTGTCACTAGTAGTATATTGTCACTATTAGTATATTTGTTCCGCCCAGGAAACAAGAACTGTAGCAATCGCGTAGGGGTTGGTTCGCCGGTTCACTATGATCTCGAACGTCGATGTCTGCAGCGGCGTGCAGTGGTCCAGGGTGGTCCAAATCGTCGTCCAGTGTAGTAGCCAAAGTCGTAGAAATTTCCAGGATCGGTTCCAAATGTCACAGCAAAGGTCGAAAATCCAGGAAGTCCAGTCGAATAGCAGGGGTCAAAGCGGAGATAAATGAAACACAATTTCTTCAAAGAAGTCCAGCGGTGCAGAAGCGAGCGAGGGAAGTGATTTTGCAACCGCTGAACCGTTTATTTATACCGGAGAATCATCTCCGGGAACATACGGCTCCCTCAGGATGCTAGGAACCAATCAGGAGGCGAAGACACTCCCCGCGCCACCCCGATTTGGTCCAGCGCCGACACCACCTGGCGGCCAGACTCCGCAACTCTCGTTATTTTTTTTGTCGTCCCGTACAGGACGGCAGATTTCGTTTTTCGCTTCTAAAAAAGCTCTCATATTTTTATTTCGAATCTTTCAGGCATCGCGTGTACTTTTTTATACAGAGTTTAGCCCTCCTCGCGATGCCTGATATATTTTACTTTGGGCGATGGCCCGGGAAATTAATTAATGCACCTTAAATTTTAAAAATCCATTTTAACCATCTAAATGATTTTAAGGTGCACAATATTATCTCCGGGCGATCGTCCTCTCAAAACTCTCTTTATTTTTACATCCTACATGATCATGACAATTTTTTATTATGAGTTATTGCATAAAATATCACTTGTAATTTTTACTGGCGCCGGGGGCGGGGCCAGCCTCGGTCCGCTATCCCCCCTCCACTCAGCCGGTCGCCGCGCGCAGGGGCGTCGGGATTCCAGCGGCGCGAAGTGCCAGGCGAAATATTTCCGTAAAGTGTACAAGATATACTTTCGCCCGGCGCCTTTCTCGAGCCGTGGTTATCGCGCTCTGCGGTCCCGTAGCTGTGCGGAACAATATTGTCACAAGTTTTTAGTTATTCAGACCCCCATAACCTTATATTCTTGCTGGTTGTGTCTTTGGAGGTCGAGGAGAGAAAGTGTGATACTTTATGTTAAATCTCTATCGTGAATTTGTTATGATTAACGTGACACTCATCAGAATTCTTTGTGATGTGTCATTGGCCACATTAGCGTGAACTTCCGGAAGTCACCGACCAGGCGAGTCGAACTGTCCTTCCGCTGGTTCCGTGAGTCCATCCTGGTCCACTATCGAAGGTGCCCATTCTCTTAATCCGATTTCCTACTTCTATCTGACCCATCCCTCCACCACCACCCACGTCCTTTTTTGGTGACCAGCGACTTGCGTCGGTCACACTAAGTAAAACATTCAGAGAAGTTCGAAATCCTGCACCTTGCATCTCAATGGTTTGGCCAGTCTACTGTAGAGCTTTTCCGGGCCGCTGTGAACACGGTGATGACAGCCAATATCTGTTGGCCGGATAGGGCACAAAAAGAAAAAGGAAGTACTCGAGACGTGAATATCGGAGCTGTTAGACCAGTGTTTTTAGCCCTTTTTAATTTCTATTGCTCCTAGTTTTACTTCGTCTTAAAAATGATATGAAAAGCAAGGTCCTAGCTATTACGCGACTCCATTTACTACTTGTAGTTTACTACGATGTTATTTCACGTCGAACTTGAGCCACATGTTCTGGCGTCCCTGCTGACGTTGATGGTCCCGGAGGAGTTTGGTTAACCGTTGTCCCTTGCGTGCTCGGTCCATCACTTACTCGTCGAATATTAAAGAGAGTACAAAAAGCGCGACGTAATCACCGCACTAAATATTGCTCAACCGCGAGCCAGTGACTCATTACAAATGGCAAATCTCATGGCGACTGGTACGCGCATCGAACAATACCCCTCCCGCTTACCCCATACACCTTATATCTAGATCAAATATTTTTTATAAATTAAAAAATTTTAATAATCGAATAACTTTATTAACAATTTTGACTATGCAATAAAATAAGAAATATTCAAAAAATTTAAATAAAATCACGTCTCATATTCATATATAACCGATTCTCGATGTGGTGGTTCATCAGCTACTTAGATATGGTTATTGATACAGAGGTGATGTTGTTGCAGGATCTGGCTACAGGATCGCCGTGGACCTTGACCTTATCCTTAGTGAAGGTCCTTGATGGCCGATTCACGTCTGAAATGAACGGCAATAGATAAGTTTGTATTTTTATATTCTGTACTCCCAATATTACCACGCTCCAATGATATATATTTTAAATATGAATTAAATATATTATTCAGAAAGATATTCATATAAAATCAATTTTATCGGAAAAAAATATTGTTGCGCCACCGCTATTCGAACCTGAATCTCTTTCCTAACCGGGAAAGGTACATTATCCAACTATGCTACAGCGAGAATACTTTTAGCGACAAATTTTCGAACCTATATGTTACCTTTGAGTAATCTGTAATGACCAATTTATTTTTATTAAATTTTGGACACATTGATGCAACTTTATTATTAGGAGAACACATTCTCATTGTGAAGTTGTAATTATTCAGAACTTTAAAATATAACAGAGCTATGTTCTGAATAATTACAACTTCACAATAAGAATGTGTTCTCTTAATGATATCTATTTTGTTATAAATTAAATTAATCGAAAATCTATTTGAAGAAAAGAAAAATATGTGGCACTGTATTCTGACGGTAAATACCCGATAGAAAAAGACCTGTACAGTGCCTCTAAGAAAAAGTTAAATCTGGTGTGAAAGAAGGGAAAGAGCAGCTGAAAAGAGAGGAAGACTGAGAATTTTCAGGATAATATAAAATTCTTCTGAAAGGCGGTCAAAAAATCCCGATGTGGTGGTGAAAGTAATAGCTGTTATCTATTATGCCAGTAAATGGAGAGATGCTAATGAATGAGGACGAAATAAAAGATAGATATATTAAATATTTCCAGGAAACGTAAGAAAGTTTAGAAAATTCAAATGAAGAATAACCCTGAGAGGCTCTCCGGGGTAAGTATGAAATAAAAAATGATACTAATGCGATAAGTATGTAAGGCTGCGAGATATATCAAGGGTGGTGGCCCATTAGTTATCTCGTGGCTTTATACTCTCTTCAATCAATGTCTGAAGGAGAGTCACATCCCGTTTGTTTGGAGAAAGGCTGTCATTATGCCTCTCTACATCGGCAAAGGGTCGAAAATGGAATGTGGTAACTGCGAAGCAATTAGTCTGATGAGCTGAGTTGGTAAATTCTATGGAAGAATTTTAATAGAAAGAGAAAGAACATGAAACAAAAACTATGGGACGTGTAAAGTGCCTCTGTGGGGGGAAGAGGATGCATGGATCATACCTTTTATCTATGAGTGATGACGGAAATTTAAATAGAAAAAAATTCTGTAAAATAGAGTAACGTACCATTTATTCGTCGTCATCACATCGTTTTTCTGAAGAGCAGGTACTTCCTACTGAGGCCTTGAGGCGCATGTAGTAGTTCTTTTAGTTTTGCATGTGGTTGGCTTTGTGGTGCATGTAGTGGTTTTTTTAGTTTTGCATGTAGTGGGCTTTGTGGTGCACGTAGTGGTTTTTTTAGTTTTGCATGTAGTGGGCTTTGTGGTGCACGTAGTTGTTTTTTTAGTTTTGCATGTGGTGGGTTTTGGGGTGCATGTAGTGGTTTTTTTAGTTTTGCATGTAGTGGGTTTTGGGGTGCATGTAGTGGTTTTTTTAGTTTTGCATGTAGTGGGTTTTGGGGTGCATGTAGTTGTTTTTTTAGTTTTGCATGTTGTGGTTCTTTTAGTTTTGCATGTGGTGGGTGTTGTGCGGCAGGTTGTCGTGCATGGTGGTTTTGTAGGGCAAAGTTTTTCGATTGATTCTTGTGAATATTCTTCTGAAGAACCTCCTTCGTATGAGCCGTCAAAATGTGGGACCGCTTCGGCATACTGTTGGAAAAAAATTCAATCTATTATCATTCTGTCTTTTGGAAGTGTTCAATGTTTCATCTTTGGTTTTGAAATCATAGAATGACAAGAATCTAGAATACGACCCGGAATCTGATTCTTCGACTTCGTAAGGATCAGATACTCTCAGCAGTAAAGATATTGCTGAACTTAAAGTTTCCCCACAAAAAAAAGTCGCACCGTGTAAGATCCGGCGACTGAGGTGCTCAAGGTATGTCTCCGCACTTTCTGATTAATTTGTTAGGAAAAATTTCCATTCAAACTCTAGCTGTGTGCGGAGTGGCCCCCCGTCTTGCTGAAACAACTGCAGTTGCGGTACCAAAAACTCGTCGATCATTCGGCAATACACGTCAGCAGTGTTCGGCAATATATTTACCGTAAAATTCTTCACCAACAGTTTATAGAATCTATGTTAAAACGACTATGATGTTGCTTTTTACTGATACCTTAGAATACAATGCAGGAACTGTCGGAAGCCAGTGACAAATCGAAATTGACTAAAAATATCCCAATTTTTAAAAAACTGATGAATTACTAAGTTCTCAATGAAACAGAGCTTTGATTAGTTTAGAAGTTCAGGACATTCATGAGTCATTGGATATCTGAATATTTTTCTATTGTCTCTAAAACTTATAGTGAACTCCCAATGTATCTTGGTTAGATCTTCAAAAATTTAAGTGAAGTCCAAAGTCAAATAACGTAAAAGGGCATGGACATAAAAATTGAACTAGTGAAAACCCTTGTATTTTCACCGTTGACGCAAGTCACCTCTCTGCTCATTTTGTCCTTCCGATAAGCCTTTACCGCTTTGATCTACTACGACTGAGGAAGAGATTGCATTTCGACACGAAACCGTCAACATCCGTGTTTCTTTTAACGTTTGAAAGTAGCGTCAGACCACGAAAAAGAAGCGGTCTTCTAAATATCTCCGGAAGTGTAGCGATATCTCCGTTCTTCACAATAAAAGTGCGAGTCAACAGTAGGTGAAAATTGACATCCAACCCAGGATCGAGATCAATCTGACAATATTCTTTTCTCGTCCCAATTCGGATTTCGTCAACTAACCATTAATTTTAATCGATATATTCCACGGGATTTATTCCCACTACAGTTTGTTCAGAAAGAAGCGATGCTGCGGACTGCAAGACTTAGAAATGACTTTATTCATCAGGAACTTCTAATTCACGACATGTAAGAAAATATTTATTTCATACTTAGGGTGTTTTGCCTTGTCCAGCATTGACAAAATATGAAAAAAAATCAGGCATGTACAGTCTCTGGAGTATTCTATATTTTTATATGGTGTGCAATCATGGACCCTGAAGGTCTTGATGTGGTGCTGGAGACACATGTAACGCACAAATGTCACCATTTTCAGGCGCTGAACACCAAGAACAGACTATCAACCATATGTTTAAAACAAAACCTTCAACAGAAGCTGTAGACCACGTCGAAGATCAGATAGGAAAAGAAAGATCCCCCACACGTTGGGCAAACCGAGCGGAAAAGTCAGCAGATACTTATCTAGAGACAGTCCTAGAAGATCCTAGATATGTTCTAGGACTTTTCTCGGCTTTCTACAAATGTCGGATGCAGAGAAAAGTGGTACAGCACAGAATGTGAAAAAATCGTCTTGCACTTACGTGAAATGCGACCAGGGAAATCAGGAATATGAAGTGCAGTTTTAACAGCCTCATTTTTGCAGCTCCTGAAGTTCTGAAGAAAGTAGGAAGAGAGGTGATGTGATCCAACACTCGTGTGCTGTTGGAAGGGTTGCGTCAGCTTATATTGGTGCGAGAGCGTGTTTGGTTCGTATCACTGGCCTGACAGATGGTCTGTCATGTGTGGGATTCAAACAGAGTTGAATTAAGGCGTATTATTTCATTATTTATACAGTGAAAGAATGGACGCATGTCGAAAAATAATTCGTAAGTCGTTTTCAAAATAATTTTTTTTAGTTATAATACTGTTCATCAGCTGGATGGATTGTTAGTAGTAACTATGTTATGGTCCGGGTCCACTGAGATTTTTAACTGGTCAGTGTAAGTATATTTTCGAAAAATGTTAAATACTAGTTTGTTTTTAATTATATAAACAATTAATATTCAATTATGCTGACAATAGTAACGCATAATACTACTGATCATCTGTTATTATCAGTTTTTCATTCCATGCTTAGTAGATTAGTTAATGTTCCCTTATCCATAAACAACTTCAACATACAACTAAATTAGGAGAACACATTTTTATTGTGAAGTTGTAATTATTCAGAACAGACGCCCTGTGAAGTTGTAATTATTCAGAACAGACGCTCTGTGAAGTTGTAATTATTCAGAACAGACGCTCTGTGATATTTTAAATATGAATTAAACATATTAATTATTTTTACAGAATCTCAAATACCTTTGAGTGATAGCAGACGCCAACAATATTTTTCGATAAAATTGATTTTATATGAATATCTTTCTAATTAATATATTTAATTAATATTTAAAACATAACATACCTATGTTCTGAATAATTTCAACTTCTTGTGTTCTTCTAATAATAAAGTTGTATCAATGTGTCAGCTATCAGATTACTCAAAGGTATTTGAGATTCTGTAAAAATAAGGTAGATGGCTCTTTCAAATAATGGAACGATTAAATGTATTAATTTATTGTGTGGGATGGACTAGACTTCACCTCTGATATATACAGCGCTGTCCTGGCTACTTTGCTACACTGAAGTCTGTGTTAAAGTAGACAGTTTTTTTTTCGTGCTGTTGTGGTGTTATTTGGAATAAAAAGAGAATTACAAATATGTATAAAAAAGGTAAAAATATAATAAAAATATATGGAGAGGGAATGTTGTAGGACTAGTGGATTATTAGTGAAAGAATTGTATACATTATATTAAATTGTTGGATATCCATGCTTCTGATTCATCTCTACCTGATTGGGTCCATATTTGTGTGATCTTATTGGAATTGTACGATTTCCAGTTGGTACTGAGTGTGTTGTATAGTTTCGGAGCTAAGAACATGTAGAATCTCTGATAAAATGTGGTTGTTGCTCTCGGAACTGGTGTGTAGATGTTTGTTGTTTGTCTTGTGTTGTGTCCATGGTTTATTGCTTGAGGAGAGTTGTTGTTAGTATGGAAATACTGAACGAGTCTCAACATAAAGATTTGTCTTACATCTAGGATATTGTACTCTTTAAATGTAAGATCTGATGGATATCTAAAGGGACGACCAATTATTATCTTGAGAATTGTTTTTATTATATTTATAATGGAGGGTGGTTCCGTTAGAAGCCTCAACAATCGGCGAGCTTGTGTGAGAAAATGTATGAATGTGGATGAGGCGAGAATTGCGTGTCAGGACAGGAGAGTGTGGCGCTCTATCCTCTCTGCCTACCCCCACGGGGAAACGGCGCGATGGTAAGTAAAATGAGACCACAAAGTAATTTTGCAAATATCGAAGATATTATTATGTTGGAATGTTGGACAGCGATGCTTCTGATTGATCTCTACCCAATTGGAACGTATATTATACAAAGTGAACGATTTCCAGTTAGTGTTGGGTGTGTTGTACAGTTTCGCAGCTAAAAACATTGGAGTAAAGACAGTAATTGAGGAACGGCCGTGGGTGGTTCACAATTAACATTTTAAATATTAAATAAAGCGATATGATGCACCGGACCTTGCAAATACATGGTGCATTTGTTATTGATATGCCATAATTCATTAATGTGCATTATGACAACAGCTGTAAATTCATGTCTACTACGTAAACAGGTACTGCTATTTAGTTAGTAGCATAATACAACGTATCGCATTTGAATATATATCGTATATATGATCTATTGATTATACATATACTTAACTTGACTTGATTAATAGCTATAAACTTTGAACGTGCAAAGTTGATACGCATATGGATATTATATTAAATTTATATATTTCTAATGTATTAACATTTACTGCCCGGTGAGTCAAAATAAAATACGTCCGGCGGTGGTGGGTCATTTCAGACCCACCTCAAGTTTCGGTTCTTCTACCGTTTTGTGAGAGATTTTCTATAGATATTTTTATTTTAAATTACGGTTGAAAAACCGAAAACTTGAGGTGGGTCTAAAATGACCCACCACCGCCGGACGTGTATTATTTTGACCCACCGGGCAGTAAGTGTTAAGTGTTGCTATCTAGGTGTTGCTTTCCTTAGTTGCTCTGTTTTGTATGGATAGAAAAAGCAGAGAAATGTAATATTGATACTTATCTCGGAGATTTGACTCAAGTGTGCGTACAGAGTTTAATGTGAAGTGGTATATTTAATTACGTATCTTCACTGACTCTCAGAGATCAAAGTTTTATTGCGAGATCGTTGTGGATACGAGCCACAAGTTTAATATATTATAGTACTACAAATACATCAGCGCTGATCGCTTCGACACTTTTACTAGCTACCTTATTGCAATAAAAATCATTTTGAACTAATTCAAGAACTGCTTACCTGAATGCAGGGAGTATTTTGGAAGGCTTTTAACGAAGAAATAACTTCTAAAGATCCAAAAGGTTATTGTAGCTGCAGTAAGGTTCTATAACCTTTGATCAGTACTCGTTATAAACAACGTATTTAAATGTTAGTTTAAAAAGAACGCAAAACACACAGCCATTGGTCTGGGCCATATGTCAAAGCACCGCCAATGATTTGTAGCATTTAGCTGTCAAAGTGACATTCTGGCATGTGCAATGCGACAACACCGGATGTATCCACTTGGACACTCTATTATAAGATTAATCCACATTATATTATATAAAATAATTGATTTCGAACTGTTAATCCGAGTCGATAGGATCTAAATAAACGAATTGCGCAAACTCCGGATGGCGCGTCCCACGGAATGGAATACGACAATTCTGGTTGTAAATCGGAATCACCGCAGGGTAGTAGAGGGAAATAAGGAACCGTAGTACAGGATGAGGTCGGTGAAGGAATAAGTAAAAATATTTCGGGAACCGGGATTCAGAAGGACGGCTCGCCTTACCTTGTACATGACGTCTCCATAATCCCCGCAGTCGCCGCCGAGATCACACAAGTGACACGCGGATGAGCCGATCTCCGATCCCAATTGAATACGGCGATATCACAAGTTCACTCACGGCACACAAAACAACAAGCAATACATGATCAAAACACAATATCACAAAAATACAGTGCTGGTGCACTGGAGCTTGTGATGATTCACATATAACCAACTTATAAAAAAAATATGAATTCCGAGAAATTTCTAGAGCGGATGCGGCAGGGAAGGGGTGTAGCGGGTAGGGGGTTGTGAACGCTTTACTAGACAGTCAGTTTCGGGAGGGTGAGGGGGTTGCACGAGTGAGGGTCGCTTTTGAACCGGGAAAAGGGACGGATACGTAAACGATTGTTCGGGGAACGAAATTTGATTTTCTTTTCGAGAATTACGCCGCAAGTGTTTTAGGGGTGATCGTGTGGGTTTCCGGGTCCGCGAAGGTCGTGTTAAAAGTCCCAAATCGCGAGTGAGGTGATTTTAAGTTCCAGAAGGCAGACCAGGATTGGCGCAGACGCTGAGGACCATAGCCGCTCCGAAATACTAAGTTTATCTTTTTGCATGCTTATATACATAATTAAAACCGCTAACAAATCCTGTAGTGTGATTCGGATCATCATGTAATTACTCATTCATAAAAAGGAACTGGCGTAACCGCTAGACTACTTGATATTTCACTTTATTTAATTACCGTCCGTTTTATAAATTTGGAAGACCAACCTACAAGTTCTAGTTACATGTATCTCATCATTTAGGACTAATTATATACTACTATTGACCGTGTAAATAATCATGTAGCTATGTACGTAATTATTTGTGTATTTACTTATTCACGGAAATCTAAATCTAAAAATCTCATAAATCCTGTCATGGCTCACGCTGCTGGCACCATGGTGAGAGACGGGGCGCATTTTATAGATTACATTTTCGATCCGAAGTAATGGCTTGCAGGTCAAAATGATAGAGTTTATCAGAAAGCCTTTGTGTGTTTATTTTACTTTGAAATCACACGATTGCACGTGTATGGAAATCATACTGCTTTTATTATTGATATGGTACTAACATCCACCCCAAACTGAAATTATTCGAAGGCTTTGCTCCCTTGTGATCAAAGTAACAATAGTGTCGCGGGTGACAGATAATGATGCAGAGGAATTGATTGTCGAGATAGTCTTTTGTCGAGTTTGGAGTGGTCTACAATTGCTGAGGAGGGTCTCCGTTCTGGGCGATATATAATACTTGCGGGAATTATGGTAAACATAATCGTACACTTTAGCTGCAGGGACTGATGTGCATACATAAGCTAGCCATCCAAGAAGCGTTATCGGCACAAAAGACGAAAGAGTCTGCCGATTGAATGCTGTTGCCTCACACCTTGGCCAAGACGTGAGTAGACGGAACGGATCCTAGAGGAAGTATGCCTCGGCGTACCGTAGGTACCTCTTCGGACTTCTCAAGAGATGAGTCTCTAAACATGAATGCCGGGAGATAGTCATTTCATACCACATAGCGTGGGTATCTTATCGAAAGGACGAGAGGGAGACTTATATCAAAAGGCGTCATTTTGCACGGACTTACGCATTATTAACACATCTAACTGATGTGTTCCTGGCTCTATTCGAGATGCATTGTTCGAGACAACGAGGATCATCCTGCAGATAAACTAAAACTATCCACACCGTTGACACCGTTCAGACGCACCCAAGGAATTAAGGGAATTTCCTGAGAATCGTACCGTCATGTCACAATCGTCACAATTAATTACCTTCAGTGGTGGACGCGGCCCCGGATTGGCCACTTTCCTACCGATACTGAACAGCAGCATATTGGAGATACGAGGACCTCGGCCATGGATCTTGAATGAGTCATAACAAATGATATTGTTCACTAAGACATTGGCCGAATCAAAACTTTGGATCATCATCATTAAATTTTTTAACGCGTGAGTAAGAGGGCTCGGGGTTAAGCACCCGTCGTCTACCGCGAATAGGCACCAGGCGTACGGGTTTCCTAATCTGGGGCTTAGGGGAGCCGATCGAGCGCCACAGACTGGTGTCTAGAGAACTTATCATAATCACGGAACATATTTGCCAAGCAAGGCAGGCACTTGGCATGTCGCATGTTGTTTCACATGTCCACATAATTTATGAACGGCTAGTCAACGCCACGAGGTGGCTACAGACACGAAACAAGTCTACGACAAGGTCGGTGTCCTATGTATAATTCTTCCACACTCTTAGATTCCAGCTCTGAATAATACATACACAATTAATTTTATGATGGGTGCGCTCGAATATCATACCGCTTGACCGGAAGTTTTCTGTTATTTTGTCGTGTACTATAAGATAATCGGTATATTTATTTTAATAATTGCTCTATAGGTATTTGAACGGCTATAATATTTGGATATTTGTAAACTTTAGATATTTGATAATTGAAAAAGCGGGTTAAAAGAATTAGGATAACTACGGATATAACATGGCTAATATTCGTAACCACTAGAACGATCACGTTGGCCAAATTTAGATATTAAGCGAATAAATTTAGTATTAAGGTAAAAGCGAAATCTTCACACTGGCGGCGGAAGCCAGGAGGATAAATTTACACAAAATAATATTTAAGTGAGTAGGAGATTTACGGGATCCCTTACACTGGTGCCTTGCGACAAGGAGCGCTCGCACGTAGGAAAATACAGAAAACATCACATGGGTGCCTTGCGACCAAGAGCGCTCGCACAGGGAAAGCGAAAATTCCGCGTTCAATTATAAATAATAATATTAAAACTATATTTAAGTAGACTAGGAATTACCGGATACATCACACTGGTGCCGAAGACCAGGAGTAATTAATAGTTTAATATAGGGCAACGCGCCGTACTGAAATAATTTAATAAAATACTGCCTAACAATTACGTGTATCGTCATGTATAAATATAGTATAATTGAGTCAGAAAAACAATAGGGATTTACCCAATTCATCACGCTGGTGCCGGAGACCAGGAGTTTTATTATTTATTATAAATTAATATGTAGAACTTTGGAGAATGGGGTTAGAAAATAACGAATACTTTACAGAGTGTTACTGGAGACCAGGAGTTTTAAGAATTATTACAAATTAATATTTAGAGGAATATAATTATTCAAACAAAATAATATTTAAGCCGACACATAGGGTTGTCGGGATTCATTAGAAGCTGAAAGGTCCACACCGCGAATGCTATCGCGATGTCGAGATCGAACAAATATCAGTCAAGTTGATGTCTGCTGGGGTCAAGGTCACAATTCATACTGAAAAGACGAGCATTAGGAAATATATGGATGGGAATTAGAATGCGTAAATTTGTCAATAACAGTGGTCGTGGCTGAATCGAAAAACTACTCAAATGTGTATTTTACAAATTCGGAACAATTATTTTTGATCTAGTATGTCAATTAAAAATTTTGAATGTGATTTATTTCAGCTGATCAACTTCAACGTACCTGTCAGAAATACTTACGACCGACTTGAAAATGGTCAACATAATTTTTTTAATACATTAAAATCACGTGACCGCTTAGACATTAAATCTCATTCAGAAAGTGAGTGTTGCCATAAAATCCTCCCCCTCTTAAATACCTTAAACACACAAGATTTAAATTACCTCTATAAAAATTTTAATAACTTAGTTGACTCGCCCTATTTATTAGAACGAATAACTTTAAACTGTCCCACACACCCAACGCGATCAAATAATCTTTTTTACCAAAATTTTGGCAGAAATAATTACATAAAAAATTATTTTGTGATGAAAAAATATAATACCGTAAATTTTTCTAATAACTTAAATATTATCAACGATAAATCGCTTCGGTTTAAAATTAAACTGAGCCAACTTTTTAATTACTATTAACATAAAATATTGCATCTTATTTCCGTCCCCTCCTTACCCTTTCCACTTTGTATGTTCAGTTTAAACACACTCTTTTGTTTCTTTAATTTGTTTTTTTTTTTTAATTTTATTCTATTTTTTAGTTTACTAATGTTTAGTTGTTAGTCAGTTTGTCAGATGTTTTTTTTATATATGTTACACCATTTGTTTCTCTAAAAATGAAAAATAAAATAAATTACTGTAACAATACTGGGACGGTTGTCAGTTTAATTCTCCACAACACAGAATTCAAAACTTGGGCAACGTGAAAGCAGATTTTCAATTTATTTGACATTTTTATAATTTTTTTATAACATGAATTAAGTATTTCACTTTTTTTAAATTGCATGATCTTTCTTTCGCTCACCTCTCCAAAAAAGAGACTAGCTCTTGTGCTCGGAGAGGGAGTTACACTATAATAATTTTATATATTAATAATAATGTGTTTATTCCAGCGTGATCAAGTTTTTTTTTTAACCTGATTCGCCGATAGATAATACATATTACGTTATACATTAAGGTTATGAAATAAATATAATGCTATGAAAAAGAAAACCAAGGAAAATATAAATAAATACAAAAAGATATATTTATTTCATAATATATATAACTACTTCAGTTACGGTCATTGTTGTATATGTAACTATTTTGTAGGCGCTGCCATTCTCTGGTCAGGGAACCAGCTTTCCACGAGAGCGTCGCTTGCACCAGAGAGTCGGTGCTGAGTGCTGAGCTCCAGCCGCAGCTTTACGCCAGCAACTCGATGTCTCAGAAGCGGAACGAATCCATGTATACGGCCTTCGGTAAACATTGTAGATGCGCTACAATAACGCGCCAATCCGAACAGTATTCTGTGTGAGTTGTTCTGTTGTGTTGTCACTCGCTTGTATTTCGAGCAGAGCTCGCAGGTATACACGGTGGTGAAGCAAGATTTAAACAGGATGCTCTTCATCTGCTTACTGCATCGGAACCTAATAATACCTTACATATTCTATTCATTGTCCATTCGTCTGCTTCTGAAGTGTTCTGTGATATTGTTTATTTTACAATTATATGTTTTATAAGTGTTCATTTAGTTTCTTGTTAAACTCTTTTATATCCTTCATTTCTTTAATTTGTGTAGGGAGCCAATTGAAATTTTTATCCCTAAATTATGAAATTTATCTGGTGGCGTTTGGTATTTCATTTAGGGATTTTAAAGTTATTTTTAAACCTTAACGATGTGCTATTTTGCAAGTATTTGTGGTGAAAAAAATATTTTTTTTAAAAATATTACTTTGATCGTATGTCGCTGATGTGCGAAATATAACATAAAAATTATAATATTTTAATATGACGTTAGACATTTGCTATATTTTTAATATTTTTTTCTCTTTTTCCTTTATTATGTAGTTTTATTTTATTTTTCGTACTTTTTTCCTTTTCTTTAGATTAAAGTCATATATTTTATTACGACAAATAGAGACGAAGCTATTTATGTTGTATTATATGGGAAGTGTGGAAGTACGGGTGACGCATTTTCGACAGTTTGGCTTTAATACTTGAAGCCGAATTTGAGTAGCTTTGTGTAGTGGTCAAGACGTTGACCTAGTGATCTGGTGGTCGTGGGTTCGCGCCTCGTTCTAGGACACCAGCAAGTTAGTCCTATTCTCATATCACGAGCGTTTAGTTTGAAAATAGTAAGAATATTGATGTGACGTATTTTGTATGAAAAAAAAAATATATATATACAATAAATATTATTCAATTATCCGTTTAATAAAAAATTAACGCAAAAAATGACACGGATGCTTCGCCAACGTGTTTTGAGGTTGTAAACGAAAATTGTGAATTATGTGAGGGTTCGTGGGTTAGTCCATAGATTTGTATATTTGATATATTGATGATATTCTAGTTTGAGGAGGAGCAGCAAAAAAAAAAGCAAAAAAAACAATTCTCAAGGTAATAATTGGTCGTCCCTTTAGATATCCATCAGATCTTATATTTAAAGAGTACAATGTCCTAGATATAAGACAAATCTTTATGTTGAGACTCGTCCAGTATTTCCATACTAACAACAACTCTCCTCAAGCAATAAACCATGGACACAACACAAGACAAACAACAAACATCTACACACCAGTTCCGAAAGCAACAACGACATTCTATCAAAGATTCTACATGTTCCTAGCTCCGAAACTGTACAACACACTCAGTACCGTGCAGTTCCAATAAAATTACACAAATATGGACCCAATATATGATCCAATCAGGTAGAGATGAATCAGAATCATGGATATCCAACAATTTAATATAATTTATACAATTCTTTCACTAATAATCCACTAGTCCTACAACACTCCCTCTCCATATATTTTTATTATATTTTTACTTTTTTTTATACATTTTGTAATCCTCTTTTTATTCCCAATAACACCACAATAGCACGAAAAAAAAAACTGGCTACTTTAACACAAACTTTAGTCTAGCAAAGTAGCCAGGACAAGGCTGTATATATCAGAGGTGAAGTCTATTCCATCCCACACAATAAACTATGTATGTTTATTATGTATCCACCTCTGTTAATACAAAAATATGGATGTCAAAATATATATAAATAAATAGAAGGGATAAACTTGTTATCCATCATCCCTTCTACAAAAAGTCACCTTAGATAGGTAGGTAGTAAAAAATCCATAATTATCAATTGTGAATTTATTAACCATATAATACAGAATTTAACAGTAATTTAAACACCGGGTTATCTATTTGTATCCTTCCATCTCGTGCTGTCATATTTCCAACAGCAGTAGACGTAAGTAAAGAAGTGATTCAGTGGCGCCAGTTGTAGCAGGGTGGTGATGGTGGAATTAGTCAAAAACAATTTTAAATAGTGGATGCTAATAGACAGTTCTAATCTTGGTTATGTCACCCTGTAAAGATGCCGTCTTCATCTGAAAAAGAGCAATAATATAAGAACACACAGCTTCAATATTCTTACTTCAGCAGCCACTCGAATCTCAACGTATCAACAACCCGCAAAGGATTTTAACAACGGGCGACTGGTTTAGAAGCTATCCCACACATCAAAGCTATTAAAAATACCAGACTTTAATTCAATAAGAAGAAATTCAATTGTGATTATTAGCAATTATCGCAAAATTTTTAAAATTTAGACCCTCCAAGTGCTGTCTTTACTCATAAAAATCATATAACATAGAGCATAGTTTTACACGCAGATGGAAAATTAAGGTGCAGTAGTTCAAGGCAGACACTCTAGGGATCTATTCATCAAAAAAATACTCCCAAAGTGAGCGAGACACAAAATTGATTGAGTCACACTTACACCGAGTTGGCAAACACTAGGTATGGAGAGTGAGAGGCAGAGTCCCACCCACGCAGGCCGGCCTAACTACCCACCTAAAGAGCTCCAACGAGTTACCCATACCCGAATAAATACCATATATAAAACAAGATTCGTCTCGTCACTAATAAGGCTCGCATTCCTGGGCGAGCGGTGTCTAAATCCAGCCAAACCACCAGCTGCCTGGGAGACTTTTATTTTGTAATCGTCTTGGACTTCCCACCAACGAGTTTTCATTGGTCTAAATTAAATCTACGGGTTTGCTTTGCGAGCGGAACCGACACGAGAGTTGCGCAACTTTCAAAATGGTTGGATGAAGATAGAAGAAAAAAATGTACAAATGTAATTAATAAATAAAATCTGAATGAGTTTTAAATATGTTTTAAAAATGAATGAATTGGATGTCTGTAATTAATTATTTAAGTATATTAGATTCATTTTGTAGGTTAAAATCAAAACACGGCAAAATATCAAGAAAATAAAGGGTCACGTACCATTTATATGTCATCATCATATTCTATGCTAACACTAGCACTTATGGAGTCCTCATGCGACAGTGGTTTTATTATGGTGCAAGGTTTTTTAGTAGTGCAGGTAGTACGGCAAGGTTTTTTAGTAGTGCAAGGTTTTTTAGTAGTACAGGTAGTACGGCATGGTTTTTTAGTAGTACAGGTAGTGCGGCAAGGTTTTTTAGTAGTGCACGTTGTTGTGCAAGGTTTTTTAGTAGTACAGGTAGTGCGGCAAGGTTTTTTAGTAGTGCACGTTGTTGTGCAAGGTTTTTTAGTAGTGCAGGTAGTGCGGCAAGGTTTTTTAGTAGTGCACGTTGTTGTGCAAGGTTTTTTAGTAGTACATGTAGTGCGGCAAGGTTTTTTAGTAGTGCACGTTGTTGTGCAAGGTTTTTTAGTAGTACAGGTAGTACGGCAAGGTTTTTTAGTAGTGCACGTTGTTGTGCAAGGTTTTTTAGTAGTACATGTAGTACGGCATGGTTTTTTAGTAGTACAGGTAGTGCGGCAAGGTTTTTTAGTAGTGCACGTTGTTGTGCAAGGTTTTTTAGTAGTGCAGGTAGTGCGGCAAGGTTTTTTAGTAGTGCACGTTGTTGTGCAAGGTTTTTTAGTAGTACAGGTAGTACGGCAAGGTTTTTTAGTAGTGCACGTTGTTGTGCAAGGTTTTTTAGTAGTACATGTAGTACGGCATGGTTTTTTAGTAGTACAGGTAGTGCGGCAAGGTTTTTTAGTAGTGCACGTTGTTGTGCAAGGTTTTTTAGTAGTGCAGGTAGTGCGGCAAGGTTTTTTAGTGGTACAGGTAGTACGGCAAGGTTTTTTAGTAGGACACGGTGTAGTGCAGGTAGTAGGGCAATGTTTTTTTATGGATTCGCCTGAAGATTCGTTCGATGATTCGTTTGAAGATTCGTGTGAAGATTCCTTTGAAGATTCGTTCGAAGATTCGTGTGAACATTCGCTTGAAGATTCCTTCGATGATTCGTTTGAATATTCGTACGAAGATTCATATGAAGTTTCGTATGAAAAATCCACATAACGACCTAGATCTTGATAACGAGGGTTCGCCTCGGCATACTGTTGAAAATGAAAATATTCCTTAATTATTAAAATACACTTATCAAATTTGTTATCGAGTTATATATGTTGTATCAAAATATACAACTTATATGAAATTATAAAAGTAATATACACATTCAGGGTGGATATTATGCCATTTTGGTATTGCAAACATTTGTCAGTACGCATTTAGTAGTCGTAAAGAGTAGTTGATTACAATTTTTATTACGGAGTATCTAACGTTTCAACACTATACAAAAGCACATCTATTACAGCTCAAGACAATTGCAGACTCCAACTTTTAAAAAAATTCCTCAAGAGCGACAAAGCTCATTTCAACTAGTTAAAAAACAAAACAGCCATTATTGAGGCGCTGAAAATCTTCAATTGATACACCGACGATCTTTACACGCGCGCCTAGTTACTGTATGGTGCACCACGGTGCCACCTCACACACTTACACACAATGCTGTATATATCCAGCATTGTCCTGGCTGATTTGTTAGACCGTTTTTTCGAACTGTTGGTGTATTTTTTATTTAAAATTAGAATAAAGAGTAAGATTTGACAGAGATGTAAAAAAAGAGAGACGAAAAAAATGCAGCGAATGTTTTGTAAATCTAAAGTAAAGTGTGTTGTATGTTGATTAACTTGATGACTGATGACTGATGACTGATGACTGATGACTGATGACTGATGACTGATGATTGATGACTGATGATTGATGATTGATGATTGATGATCGATGATCGATGATCGATGATTGATGATTGATGATCGATGACTGATGATTGAAGATTGATGACTGATGACTGATGATTGATGACTGATGATCGATGATCGATGATCGATGATCGATGACCGATGATCGATGATCGATGATTGATGACCGATGATCGATGATCGATGATTGATGATTGATGATTGATGATCGATGATTGTTGATTGATGATCGATGATCGATGATTGATGATTGATGATTGATGATTGATGATCGATGATCGATGATCGATGATTGATGATTGATGATCGATGATTGTTGATTGATGATCGATGATCGATGATTGATGATTGATGATCGATGATTGATGATTGATAATCGATGATCGATGATCGATGATTGTTGATTGATGATCGATGATCGATGATTGATGATCGATGATTGATGATTGATGATTGATGATTGATGATTGATGATAGAAGATTGATGATTGATTTCATTTTATTTTATTGAGGGATTTCGACAGTGTAAACATATTGTAACAAACACAATAACTATTTGACATGTTATACTAATATTGAAAATCCACAAAAAATATTTGAATACATAAGTATGTTTAGATGAAAGAAGGAAAAGAGTGGGAAAGTTGCAGGTCTGAGTGACTAGGAACGAATGCGTAATACAGTATGAAGCAGTGTGGATTTGGGAAGTGTTTGCAGGTGATGATTGATGATAATAAAGATTTTGCTAATGTTACATACTAATTTGTCAAATCGTTATCTTGGTTTCAAGATTGTAAGAAAATATACTTCACAAATGCAGGAATTTTTTTTTCTTACAAGCTCTTATTGTCTTCATTACAGCGAGCACCATAAAATATATTAATTTAAGATTAGCATAAATGTCCTATTTAAGTAATAGTAAACTATAATATTATGTATTACTTTTGATATGAATAAATAATTTTAGTAAAGAATTCTTTAAGATGGGTTTATTTGAAAAATTAATGAACATGAACTTACGTGAAATACGAACAGAGACACGAGGAAGACCAAATTCAGTCTTAGCAGTCTCATCTTAGCTGATCTCCGGAGTGTCTTGAAGAAAGTGAGAAATGAGACAGGGAATCTGACACTTGATTGCGGCTGGGCGGACTCTGTCAGCTTATATCGGCGCTATAACATGTTTGTTTCATGTCAAAGTTGAAGAATGGTCAACTGGTCCGTGCAGTCAGTGGCGCATCCAGGCCCGCCTTGGGTTCATTCATTAATTAATTGATAATTATTAATAATACTGATGGATTTTCTGTGGCGGTTTCCATTTACAAGACACGAAATGTAATGTACGTCTATTAGAGAGGTCTGGGAACATTTTATAGAAATAAATTTTCTGGTATCGCAATTATTAATTAAGTATGTCGTTTCAAGATTAAAAAATATAACTTTTAAAATTAGCAATATTAACTTTGTGGTTAAAATTCATATTTTTATTTGTTATCTTTGTTTTATTAACCACTTAATTGAGTTTAAATACATCAACCGGTTTCGAAAAATACTATTCTCTTCTTCGGGATTTACTTACTTACTTACTTACCATCACGCCGTTTCCCCGTGGGGTTAGGCAGAGAGGATAGAGCGCCACACTCTTCTGTCCTGGCGCACAATTCTCGCCTCATCCACATTCATACAAGCTCGCCGATTGTTGACGCTTCTAACAGAACCATCCTCCATTATCTGGTTTACCCGGTCGTGCCGAGTCTTCCGCGGACGTCCTCTATTTCTGGTTCCATCAACACTTGCGTCATATATCTTTCTTACCATTCTCTCCTCATTCATCCTTTTCATATGACCAAACCACCTAAGTGACCCTTTCTTAATCTTACTCACTATACTAACATCAGCTTAACATTATTTTCTTATTTCTTCATTCTTTACTCTGTCAATTGCTTTTAGAACTAATAACAATATCGAAACACATCTGAAAAACTCGAAAAGCAGATTATCTAAGCTTAAAAATAGTTATATATATATAAATTCACACGCGATTAATATATCGGACAGACGGGAAGGACTTTTTTTCAACTTCATTCGCCGAACATGACACCTTTGCACGTAGAAACCAAAGGTTTTAGATTAAATATGGTCGACCAATGAGAAATTAACATAATAACTAATGACCTAAATATAACTAGAAGCAATTGCCAACATATATCTTCTCCCCACTTATAATATGTTCAAAAAACCTAAAATCAAGACAAAACAACCAATAACAATGAGGTAATCTAGGTAGTTAAGACATCCTCTGCGGTGGTGGGTCAGATTTGACCCGGGCGTTTGTAAAAATACGAATTACGCTACAAATATTCGTTTAATGCTGTTTTCCTTCTAGCTACTCTTTTATTGAATATTTGAAATACAAATAAATGCTATCGGATGAGATTCAAATGAGTTATTGATAACAATGTAAAAAAACTCTCAAACTGACCTAAGACAGTCGGATTGAATCTCAGCGCTTACGCCGAAACATATAATAAGTAGTAAACATACTCCTCAAGTAATAAATCGTGGACACAACACAAGACAAACAACAAACATCTACACACCAGTTCCGAGAGCAACAACCACATTTTATCAGAGATTCTACATGTTCTTAGCTCCGAAACTATACAATACACTCAGTACCAACTGGAAATCGTACAATTCCAATAAGATCACACAAATATGGACCCAATATATGATTCAATCAGATAGAGATGAATCAGAAGCATGGATATCCAACATTCTAACATAATTTATACAATACCTTCATTAATAATCCACTAGTCCTACAACACTCCCACTCCGTATATTTTTACATTTTTATACATATTTATAATTCTCTTTTTATTCCAAATAACACCACAACAGCGCGAAAAAAAAAACTGGCTACTTTAACACAGACTTCAGTGTAGCAAAGTAGCCAGGACAACGCTGTATATATCAGAGGTGAAGTCTACTCCATCCCACACAATAAACTATGTATTTTTGTTATGTATCCACCTCTGTTAGTACAAAAATATGGATGTCAAAATATATATAAATAAATAAATATATTGTCAAAATTTTGAGCGGGTAGACAAAGGATATGCGTCCACTTATTTGTTTTGACTAATTTCGACAATGCCAGTAATATAATTATTTAAGGGGCGTTGCGCCTGCCTGTAAGTTTTATGACACTACCTGCTCGGGTTCCGAGGAGAAGATCACATGCTCATTAGATGGTTGTATTTTGGCTGTGTAGGACGTCTGTTGATGCGTGAGAATATGTACGTTATTTGTAATATTTTTCAATTTTTAACAGAAACATTACGGCACATCATGCCGTCTCATTAAATCATATTTAAAATGAAATATCTATAAAAAAATATCCCACAAAACGATTGAAAAACCGAAAACTTGACGTGGGTCTAAAATGACCCACCACCGCCGGACGTGTTTTGTTTTGACCCACCGCGCTGTATTCACTTACAGAAATGGTAAAATTGACAATTAAGTTTTACCATTAGCAAGTATAGATGTTATATGTTTTAACGGTAAATTTTGCCTCTGAGAATGAGGAATAATAATATACGTAACATGTAACGCCTCAATAATAATATTTATTACAATTAGACTTTTTAAATTTTATTAAAAATAAACATGGAGTTCTACAAACTATACACAAACAAAATGATATTTCCTCTATTATAATTAATATGTCATGCCTGCACCAAGTTTTTCATACAATGTTACACTTCAGGGTGCTTTCCAATCTCGTTATGACGGTGGAGCGCGATCTTCACGAACCCTTGTCCTCTTGGTCTTCCGAGACTTTCATCTTCGTTCTTCGTCCTTCGACTCGGCCCACCGCAACAAGCTACCTTCCCTCTCGCAAGATGGCCGAAAAATTGAAGGATTCGACTCGGGTGAATGTTTGAAAGTCTGTCCTTGATACCCAGCTGCAGCGCCGCATTTCGACGGCGCATCGGGCCGGTGAACGAACTTTTCCGAGATATTCACCAGGTCGATTTTATGAAAAATTGTAATTGAAATTTGATAAGAACTAAGTTTGTTTCATATGTGTTATTCTCGTTTAAAAATACACGCACCGGGTCTGAAGCATATTGATCTAGTAATAATTTAATATATCGACAGTATGCACTTAATGGTCTAAAAATATAAATTATAGAAATGTGCATACAGCGTTAAATATATATTGACTTAAGTCACTATATCATTGAGCTTTTATTGACTCTACACTGGGTGGTCCAACAGTCACTTCATCACTTAAAAACTAAATAAGCTTTTTGGAATTCCACACTGTCTATCATCACTCAGCGATACTGAACGCACCTCGCAGATATCGGTGAGTGAAACCAAACACACAGCAGCCGTAAACACACCCAGTATCAGCAACCGTCTCTTGCTTGTCATATACAGTGGAATCTCGATCGATCGTTCCTCGAATAATTATTTTCCCACATGTAGCGTTTATTTCTTTCAGTCCGGAATTAATTTCATACAAAATACCCAAAAATAGATCGCATGGATCGTTTCTCTATGTATAAATTGCGCAGCCTGCTTAAACAATGAGCGTAACATTCAAAGAGAGAGAGAGAGAAAGAGAGAGAACGCTGCTACCGACTGTCGCTTGACACTATACAATGCTAAGTTTAATTCGTTTCTGTGCAGTTTCTCAATTTTATTTTTATTTAAACAATATATATCTTTTTTAGAATATGTATTAAACATTTAAGTATGAAAAATATAATTTTTTACTATTTTCCCGCATTCGTAGTTTATTTCAATAGGTCCTTTCAAAAACGATAGATAGAGGTTTCACTATATATATAATTATATGTTCTAACACAAACAATATCAAAATGTTTCTTTCTACGATAACTTATTAGAATTTCTGTAGTTTCTCCCCCTTTTTATGTCATCTGGCATTTCACTGAAAATCTTCATCGCACTGTACATCTGAGATTGAGCCATCTTCCTGAATGTCAGTCTCAGTCTATCTCTTCTTCTTGTATGATGTTCGTGCTCACGTTGATTTACATCAATTTTTCTTATAAATTCTGCTGATATTTGTTTAGTGAGGATTTAAAAAACAAATACAATTCCTTCAATACCGTATCGCTATATTACCACTGACCTCATATTAAATTGATTTGTTTCCTTGCTTGTCATGGGTTGTATTGTTCCCCCTTGTGCACCGATCTGGTCCGGATGTACAGACAGCTGATGCGGCAACCTTAAACACGTACGGACAATTAAAGTTACCAACATGAAAAAAATTGGGCTGCCAACCGAAGGAATAACTATGTGCTAAAACAAAAATATATAATATTCATCATATTAAAATCATTCAGTATTGCCTTCATAAGAACAGCTACGAAAATCTAAAATTTTTAATAGATAATGTAACTTTTGGTCCACCGTATTTAACTTGAATCTTTAAATATATGCTATTTCAGGTGTTTAGCTCAAGTAACTCGATTGCCACAGACGATTATGTAAGACTCTACCGTGCAAGAATGGCTAAAATGACTGTCTGACTATCCGTGGCTATCGTCACATTGTTTGCTGCTCCACGGTAGACTGGCTAAACCTTTGCCCCAGCTTCTTCAGCCATTAACTTCTCCTTTTTCCAACAATCTTTCCCTGCATTATGAAGTGCAAGATCTTGCACTTTTCTCGATGTCTCATCAAATGTCCGAGATATTAAAGTTTTACGATTTTTATTGTCACAAATACTTATTTTTCTTCATTCAATACTTTATCCATCCAGCTTTCTTTGGTAGGTGCCTTTACTTCCATTTGATGAAATAACATCTGTCCATTTCTAATTCGTAATCTAATGCGACATTTGATTTCAATAGAAGAATCCTATATTGCAACCCAGATATATAACACGTTGTATCTTCGTCAATTTTGTTTCAGAAATATCAATACTTTCTTTGTCAGCTGCGTTGTATTTGCCAATAAGCAAACACTTTGTGTATATATACAATACATAATATATTACGCGTTTGTACTGTCACATTTGCAATACGGTATTATTGGATGGGGAGGTGCATATAAAACTTCAATGTCAAAATATGATAATAAAAATTATTCTCAAAAGATGACAAGACTATCCAAGTATACAACTTTTCACAGATTTTAAAGTACCAAAAATAGTAAACATATATAAAAAAAATTTAATAATTCAAATTTTCAAAATTAAAAATCAATTAAATTTTTGAAGCGAATTACGATCTACAAGATATAGAGACCTAATTGATATCCCAAAACTAAAATATACCGCGATATATTTATCAAAGCATCAAATTTGTTAACAATCTCCCCATCACAATTAGAAAAACTACGGACTATCATAAATTTGTAACTGAAGTAAAAAAATATGTACACAGACTAACTGAAACATTAATTAACTCGAATATACTCCTTCTCTATACACGAGTCTCACTCTCATAGAGAAGAAACAAATGTTAAAATAAAATATATATATATCCTTTGATTATTGAAATTGTATTATATTTTTAATATTAATAAAAAACGAAAAAAAAAAAAAATAATACATAGAACAATCATCAAAGTAATATTATATTTACAAAAAAATCTCAATCAATCAACTACTTCAAGAAAATAACACTACAATTTAAAACAAGCAATCATTAAGATTTAAAAATAACGTTAACCTTTCCCATACCATGATATAAAATACCCGAACGCAGCCACGCTGTCAACTCGTGTTACCGTAAATAACTGTTAGAAAATATGTTTTAATTAGCTTAAATGGCACGAATTTACTTTAAATGTTAGCATTCAATTTTGAAAACATGATTAATAACATAATTTAAAGCCTTCATTAAGCCGTATACGGTGTGTCTTTCCTTCTTGTCGCTCTTCATTTAATTAGAGAGAAAGAGACAATTATATTTGTATGTTTCTTGTTCTTTTCACTGTGAAAATAGTGTGTGATCTCTGTCTTTCATATCACAAATTGTATTTTTACCAACGTATTAATTTTACAACAGATTGAATGGAAAAAATAATTAGTTTTTCACTAGTCATTCCTGAGCGCTAATATTTTCTTTAGGATTATCTACAATATCAATTTTATGTTGTATGTATTTACCGAAATATTACAGGTTTAATTATGATGGTAGACCTGTGTTACTGCATGGGTTGGGAAGGGTTAAAATCCTTAAATGTAACACCAAACACAATCAGCTAAATTTTATATACTTAGGGATAAAAAATTTCAATAACCTCCCTACACAAATTAAAGATATAAAAGATGTAAAATAGCTTAGAAAGAAATTAAATTAGCACTTCAGAAGCACATAATTAGAAAATAAATAATATAGAACACTTCAGAAGTCCACAAATAGACAATAAATAATTATAGACTACAAATGTATATTAGGTGTTAGTTCTGTTACACCCTGTATAGATACCCTCTAATTGATATTGTGTAAAACGTGTAATTAGAAATTCCTTTTTTAGGATTTGATCATTACTTACTTATGATACTTCACCCTTAACCCACTTCCCGCGGGTGACTCAAATATGAGTCGCCGTGTTTCGCTCGCCGCTAATGCGTACAAACGCACTGAGGAGCGGTGAAAATCGTACAAAAATTATTTGAAATCGGCGACATCTGTCGATATTTGTCAAGGATTATCAGCCATCTTATAAACAAACACGAAATAATAAAAGTCCTCGTATCATCCAGTTTATGTGTGTAGAATGTAATGCGTTTCAAATTATAGAGTTCAATTTAATATCAGTATTTAAGGACTTGTAAATAGTGTGCATTAGTGTCAGAAATCAGATCACTACTCCACTCTAGTGCGTGTGAATATCGTATATGATATGCAGGGCACTGTTGCGTTCTCTCATGGAGAATTTTGTTTATTAATTAATTTTTGTATTTGCTTGTTTTCGTGAAGATACTTGAGAACCTTAGCTATCGATTTCTTAAAAACAGATCATACATTTGTTCGCATTATCGCAGTGTAAAGTCGTAAATTGTAATGCTACGAAAGATAGCCGCATATGAAAGACGCGATTAATAGGTTAAAATATCAATAGTTTCTAATATAATTATTAACTAGGATCATACAAAAACGCATGTAAAAAAAAACCCCTAAGAATTAACATGAATAATATTGTATCTAACTTATTTATATAAAATTAAACCTCTCATTAAAATATTAGTGTTTGAATACAATTGTTTCTTAGAATCGTGCCAAAATATAAAACCCCAAAATTCCCATTATTAACTTAAGCACTTAAAATTATATAGCTGTTCCTTTTCAATGGATTTAAAAATGGTTGGATTGATAATTCCATCATAAGGCGAAACGCGTCTCATGGAAATTAAACGAATAGAACTAATAAATAAATGTTTTTTTTTTTTATATGTGAAAAATTTAATGTAAAATAGATTAGAAAGGGATGCAGGGAAAAAAACCACCCTTGGTATTGATGAATATTGTTTTATTGCCCATTTTTCTACTGTACATAAAATATATTTGAAGGTATTGCCAACGTCTCCGTATTCCTGCACGCCATTAACTCGACCAGGTCCTGCACCTTACGGGGAGGTGACGGTAGACGCAGCTGCAGCAGTTGTTGTACTCAATGCCGTGGTTTCAGTCGTGGCTGCAGCTGCAGTGGTGGCAGCCTGGGTGGTAGTTCTGCAATGGTGACCGTGGTGACCGCCATGATGACCGCCGTGGTGGCCGCCATGGTGACCGGCGTGATGACCGGCGTGGTGGCCGCCGTGATGGCCGAACAGCAAGCCTAAGACCCTGCCTTCTCTGCCAAAGTCATCGCAGGGGTCTGGACCGCGATGGACGGACCTCGCCTGAAAGTAGACTTGTTGTTAACGCATCCTCTGCGGTGGTGGGTCATATCTGACCCGGGTGTTTGTAAAAATATAAATTACGCGATAAATATTCGTTAAATACTATTTTCCTTTTATTGGATTTCGTATTAAAAAGGATATGTTTATATGTTTTTTTATTTTTACATAGGTATATTTTTTTAATTATTTTCATTATAATAACAAATAACTTACTGCCCGGATTGTCCTCACAAAAGACAATAAATATTATATCTATCTTGAATATAGGTCGTCTATTGTTTTACTTTTTTTAAATATGTTACATTAATTACATTTTTGCTTTTCTTATAGTAATGTTGATTACATTTCGTATAAAAAGGATTTTATATATTTCATTCATAATATTTTGATACTTATGTGTATATTTTGTTATTATTTTTTTAATTCTGTTTATAGCTAATACATGTATATGTAAAAATAAAAATAATTAATACAGAGAATGTAAAATGTTTACAATCACTGTCACAAACCGACGTACCGAAGGTTCAGTGGATGTTTGTAGTTGGTCCGTGTGAGACATTCATTGATGCGCAAATATATTATTCGTAATATTTTTATTTAACTTTTATTTATTAGGAGAAACATTACGGCACATCATGCCATTTCATTTAATCACATTTGAAATGATATTTCTATAAAAAATATCACAAAACGGTTAAAAAACCAAAAACTCGGGGTGGGTCTAAAATGACCCACCACCGCCGGACGTGTTTTGTTTTGAAACACCGGGCAGTAAAATAAATAATAATGAAACAGAAGATATTCCAGTAATAACGCAGGCGATATGGCAAGGTCTTCAATTACTACTGACCCGAGTAGCTTTAAGGTATTTTGGAATTTATACTGATTTTGAACATGCAATATTAATGAATTTATTATATATTTATCTCAAAATATCATTGAACCTTATGATACTTACCTCCAGTGTGTAATATACCATCATCAAAACGAAAACCACTTTGAAAACTTCCATCGCGAATACGTCAGCTTACTTCCTAACTTGATTGACAGATACTAAGTAATGAAGAAACGGACATAGTCTTCTGTTATATATAGTATTGTACAAAACGCAATTAAACATTTATCAGGGTTGTTTTATTTTCACATATTTAATAATTTTTAATATTCAGCAGTTCGCACGTCTCTCTTTCAAATATTCACATACGTATATTTAGGCTTGGACAGTTAGCTATAGCAACAAATAGTGAAAAATGAATGCTCGTGGACAGTATCATCAACAGCTCTCTATCTATGGTAATAAACAAAGGATTCTTTCATTTTTTTACCACTGGTGGTATAAGATCGCGTGGACCATAGATTATAATGAGCATTATCGTGAGCAGATAGATCTAGTCTACCTTGCTCTAAAATCCTTGATTGGACGTCGTTTTCACCTGCAGTTGACTAGCACGTTTTTTGTGAAGAACCGAGAGATCACTGCACTTCCGGAGCTGTTGAGAACACCGCTTCTTCGTGATTCTAATAATAAAAAACATCTGGAGGGGGGAGGGGGAGGCACCCTTTCCCGGGACCGGTTTAGAAGCTAGGGCTTCCTTGTCGGTACCACTCATCAAGGCAAACAAAAAACAAGCTACTTTATTCAATTACAAAACAAAAAAGGAGAAGAAATTCAAGATGGTTATTAGCAATTTATTAATTTTTTTAACCCTACAGCATCACCACAAACCACGATTTACGAAATAAATTTACAATTTCTGGAGTAAGTCTATTCATGGTGAAATGGCAAACTAAATCGAGCACAAATCAGCTGTCAGCTGTCAAATTGTCAAGCTGTCGAAAAACAAACCTCTTTGAAAAAGAACACCTTTATATGCTCGCCTCACAAATGGCCCTTTTGTGGTTGTTTAACTTTGTGCACAGATCATGTGCGTTACAGCCATACTCTATATTTATATATCCATCTCATAGTTATGTTACAAGAGCAAAAAATAATAGGATTATCGTGAAGCCTAAAATGAGAACAACCTTTGGTCAATCTTTCCATATGTTTCTGGCCCCTGAACCCTATAACATTTTGCCAAGCTGTTTGAAACAATTCTCGATGGACACCATCACCAGGAGCTGGTTATTGGGTGTTGGCAGAAAGGAAACTGAGCAAAGATTCATGGAAATGATCACATGGACAGAGCGTCATTTCTTTATATTCATTTTTCCTTTTGCATAGTGTTTCAATCATGGGTATTTTGAGTTAGATAAAAATTCATATTTGTATGATAGGCAACGGATGAATCTGTCTCCTTTAATACAGACTTCGATCTAGTTAAGAAAACACTGAACATCACTTACATTATGAAGATTTTTCACCTTTTTTATATACTTTAAGTATTGTTTTATAATGTATAAATATGTAAGAATGTAAGAAACTAATTAAATTGATTTTTTTTTATGGAAAAATTAATTTGTTTGGTTTTGGCAACCCTGTTTATTAGCATTATTTCTTCTTGCAAGTACGTCACATCGCTATTTCGTTTTTCAAGATCAATGTTGCATTTATAAACGTAACAATACTACATAAACAATAAACTTGCCTATTTCTTTGATCATAAATACGACGTCATGTGTTGTATTTACATAATAATGTGTATTGTCTTCATTTTCCTTTTTTCATGACAGAATTATCACATTCACATTAAAATGACTAGACGTACTGACTTAAAAATTATGGTAATAGCCATGGCTTTTATGCCATTAGTGTTTAACCCTTCCCTTACCATGCAGTGACACAGGTCTACCATCATAATTAAATCTGTAATATTTCGGTAAATACATGCAACATAAAATTCATATTTTAGATAATCTTAAAGAAAATATTAGCGCTCAGGAATGACTAGTGAAAAACTAATTATTTTTTCCATTCAATTCGTTGTACAATTAATACGTTGGTAAAAATACAATTTGTGATATGAAAGACAGAGATCACACACTATTTTCACAGTGAAAAGAACAACAAACGTACAAATATAATTATCTCTTTCTTACTAATTAAATGAAGAGAAATAAGAAGGAAGGACACATTGTACAGAGTAAATTCGTGCCATTAAAGCCATTTAAGCTAATTAAAATATGTACAGTAACACGAGTTGATAGCATGGCTGAGTTCGGGTATTTTATATCATGGTATGGCAAAGGTTAAATATGATTTCACGCGTGTGGACGCTGCGGCTGAAGCGCGATCTGGAAGTCGTATATCGGAAATAACCCCGCGGATATTTGGTTCTAAGTCATGTATCGTCTCTGGTTTATCGGCGTAGACTAGCGACTTTATTAAGGAAAACACATTCTTATTGTGAAGTTGTAATTATTCAGAACATAGGTGACGCTAAAACAATATTTTTCGACAAAATTGATTTTATATGTACATATTTATAATTAATACATTAATTTAGTATTTAAAATATGACAGAACGTCTGTTCTGAATAATTACAACTTCACAATAAGAATTTGTTCTCCTTAATAATATATGTTGTATCAATGTGTCCAAAATTTAATAAAAATGAATTGATAATTCTGGCGTCTGCAAGTCGGTTTACTCAAAGGTATTTGAGATTCTGTAAAAATAACGTAGATGGCTTTCAAATAATGGAACGACAGGTGTATTCATTTGAAAAATGTAACATATAGGTTCGAAAATTTGTCAAGAAAAATACTGGCGTTATAGCACAAAGGTAGTGCACTTCCCCGGATTGGAAATGAAGATCCAGGTTCGTATCCCGGTGACGCTAAAACAATATTTTTCGACAAAATTGATTTTATATGTATATATTTATAATTAATACATTAATTTAATTTAGACTTTACATATCCCTACAGAAAATAATTCAAAGGTGTTTTAAATCCACGATACATTGATTGAGGCGCGCTCTGTGTGAAATGTTGCACACTAATGTAATTCAATTGAGGAACGAAGAAGTCAGTAATCATGGATCCATAGGACCCCCATTGACTGTAACGTTCTGGCCGGCATCATTTTTGAAGAAACACCAGCTTCTTCGTACGACGTATCTGATGATCAATTAGAGTACGCGTGGTGCGAAAACGATCGGACGTAGCGCACGGTAAGGTAGATAAAATTTGGCGTGATTGTAAACCAAACTGAGCACAAATCGACGGCCAACTGTCAAATTGGCCGTGGCTGGAAAAAGTGTCAGAGACTGTACAAGTCAAACCTTCGTTGTCTTGTATTATTTTGTTAAGTCTGTATGCGTTTAACCTTTACCATACCATGACGTAAAATACCCGAACGCAGCCATGCTGTCAACTCGTGTTACCGTAAATAACTTTTAGATTTATTAGCTTAAATTGAGCATTAAATTTTGAAAAAAAAGGATTAATAACATAATTTAGAGCATTAATTAAGAACTTTTAACTTACTTACTTACTTACCATCACGCCGTTTCTCCGTGGGGGTAGGCAGAGAGAATAGAGCGCCACACTCTTTTGTCCTGACACACAATTCTCGCCTCATCCACATTCATACATCTTCTCATACAAGCTCGTCGATTGTTGAGGCTTCTAACAGAACCATCCTCCATTATCATTATCATTATTAAGTACTTTTAAAATGAGCAATATGAACTTTGTGGTTAAAATTCATATTTTTTATTTATTATCTTTGTTTTATTAACCACTGAATTGAGTTATTAGTTTATTTTTAAATAATTGTTGATTCTGGTAAAGTAACAATAATAAATGTTTTTAGTTAGTATTGACATCCTGAAGAAGAAGGAAACCGGTAGATGGATTTAAACTCTATTCAGTGGTTAATTAAACTAAGATAATAAGTAAAAAACATTAATTAAGTCCTATACAATGTGTCCTTCCTTCTTACCTCTCTTCGTTTAATTACTGAGAAAGAGACAATTATATTTGTAGGTTTGTTGTTCTTTGAAAATAAAAAATGAACTGTGAAAATAGTGTGTGATCTCTGTCTTTCATATCACAAATTGTATTTATACCAATATATTAATTTTACAACGGATTTAATGAAAAAAATAATTGTTTTTGTACGATTCCCTTTTGATAATTGGTTTTTCACTAGTCATTCCTGAGCGCTAATATTTTCTTTAGGTTTATCTAAAATATGAATTTTATGTTGTATGTATTTACTGCAACATTATAATATATAATATTAAGGGTTAATTTCTCGTTCGCAGATACCGTTGTTAATATGGACCCGAGATCTTTGAAGTCCTTGTCAATTTCAAGGTCTGGAAGGGCATCTGATCATGGAAGCTGGTTATTTCAGTCTTCTTCTGATGTAGCAATCAATGTTGACTGCTTCTAGAACCTTACTATTTTGTTACATTTTGATTGTATCGTGCCACTTTTTTACCTTGTCCAACCCTTCCAATGCCAATTAGTAAAAGAAGAAGTACACATGTTATTCTGTTAAAAAAACAGCATACAAAACAGATCAACCGAAACGAATTTTCAATTCAGAAAATAGCCAATTGTATGACTCGAGTAATTCGCTAGCTTAAAAGTAGAAGATGGTAATGCGTCGATTGTATCTTCTAGTGCTGCGGATGCAGCGGTGGGTTGTCGAGATAGTTTTTAGAACTAAGCCATTAAAGTTTCTACTGGTACTCAGATGGCGCTAATTGTAATAAATCCGTAAATATATGTTTACTGTCCATATTATACATTATTTAATTTGTATTTGTTTCCCAGAATTTTAGGTGATGCACAGTTTTTTTGCTTGTATGCACTGCACGCCCCTGAGTACACATGTAATTTAACAGACTATCAGAGATCAAAGTGTAGATCTTCGTTAATGTGGGCCTCCAACGTGCAGGTTCGCATTGGACTCTCTGCGACCCGGAGATCGACCAATTCATTAAGTAGATCCTATCGAATTTATACATAGTATATAGTACATATAACGAAAATCTGTTGAGCAGACATTAGCGCACATGACTTCTTTAATGCATTTAAAAAAAAAAATTAATATATTCATTAGAAAGATATACATATAAAATCAATCTTACCGAAAAATATTGTTATTGCGCCACAGGAATTCGAACCTGGATCTCTTTCCAAACCGGGGAAGGTGCATTATCCAACTATGCTACAGCGATGATATTTTTAGCGACAAATTTTCGAACCTTTTGATATGATCACATTTAATAGTTCCATTATTTGAAAGAGCCATCTACCTTATTTTCACGGAATCTCAAATACCTTTGAGTAATCTGATAGCAGACGCCAGAATTATCAATTAATTTTTATTAAATTTTGGACACATCGATACAACTTTATTATTAGGAGAACACATAATTGATTTCGTCGTGGAATAATGTATCTATCCTGATAACCAATATCACATCAATATTCTTACTATTTTCAAATTAAGCTAAACGCTTGTGCTATGAAAATAGGTCTAACTTGCTGATGTCCTGGAACGAGGCGCGAACCCCCGACCACTAGATCACTAGGCCAACGTCTTGACCACTACACCAACAAGCTGCTCATTAAGGGGATACTTTCATTTTTCCAGTTTGAAAATCGAGAAATTTTACACGAATTTGATATGCTTTCAAGATGACGCTAATAGTTCAATTATTTTATGTATCAGATAAATAATTAATGACGTTATTTGTTACGTAAATCATGCGAGAGAGGAAGGTTTGAATAGAAAGAGACGGCAATAAAATTGTTAATTTACAACCTTTTTTCATATTGTTATGGAATGAAACAAAAATGTGTGTTGTAATTAGAATCAATCAATCGAAAATTTAATCATTTATTAGGTACCTAATTCATATGTACGAATATGTTTTGAAATCAGCCAAAATACCTACTTGTATTTAACGGTTGCTTAAAGCAATGTTCTAAATTTAAAATTTTTATGACAGATTCAATCTATTATTATCGATTTAAAACGCCCCGTTGCCGTTTTCGTGATACGTCTGTTTCATAATTATATACTATTTATGAAACAGACAGCTTTGTTTAAAATGCAACAGTGTTATATATAAACGAATAAATATAATAAATTATTTAAAACGTATATTTTCACTAAAACAAAATATTATAAAAACGTCTAAAATTGATAATGTATACTGTTAATTGAATTATTTATAACTCTATTATATTTTTACATTTTGCTAATTTGGTTTCCTACAGATTTGTCTCCAAGATTATAAGAAAATACATTAACTTATCGTATTGACTCAATTTCGTACCATGCCTAAGATGCATCTAATGTTCGCGGTGTTTCTTATAATATTTGTACTTACTTCCATACTTACTTACCATCACGCCGTTTCCCCGTGGGGGTAGGCAGAGAGGATAGAGCGCCACACTCTTCTGTCCTGACACACAATTCTCGCCTCATCCACATTCATACATCTTGTCATACAAGCTCGCCGATTGTTGAGGCTTCTAACAGAACCGTCCTCCAATATCTGGTTTATCTGGTAGTGCCAAGTCATTCGGGGACGTCCTCTATTTCTGGTTCCATCAACACTTGCGTCATATATCTTTCTTGCCATTCTCTCCTCATTCATCCTTTCCATATGACCAAACCACCCGAGTGATCCTTTCTTAATCTTACTCACTATATTAACATCAGCTTTACATTCTTTCCTTATTTCTTCATTCTTTACTCTGTCATAAATAGATTTGCCACAAATACGTCTAAGCGATCTCATTTCCACTGCATTCAGTCTACTTTCTATAATATTTGTATCGTCTTAATTATGGCAAATAACATTCAGTTTATTAGTTTTACATTAATGTAAAGGTCCAATCTAAGTGATAGTTAAAAAAAAAGTGTAATCTATTGAATAACTTTTGATATAAATGAATAATAATCTTGGTTACCATTATATTAGCGATAGTTACTTATCTTACAGACTTTCAGATATCAAAATCTGTGGACACGCACCATTACCCTCGAAGCAGTGTACAGTGTCATCCGTGAAAATAATTATTTTTCTGTTATTAAAAGTTAAAAAAAAATAATGTATTGATATTGTACTTTTTAAATTAGCAAAATTAACTTTGTGGTTAAAATTCATCATTTTTATTTGTTAACTTTGTTTTATTAACCACTGAATTGAGTTTAAATATATCAACCGGTTTCGTTCTTCTTCAGGGTGTCAATACTAACTAAAAACATATATAGAATTTGCTAATCATTTTATAGAAAACGGTCACGGTTTTATATTAAAAACTAATCTAAATACTATAAATAACCAAATAAATTTAACTACGAGTCCCATTTTGAGTTAGGTACTAAATTTTTTTTTTATGTATTTTTCACATGACAATATTACAGTTTTAACATATAAAAATATTTATATTATCATTATTATCATATATAGCGGCCTCCACTGATAAGGGAGCGCCAGAAGGGGTGGAATCCACCCCTTCCTGGAACCGTTGCAGAAGTCTGCAACTTCTCTTATCGATTCCACACAACAATGCTCAAATAACGCAAATTTTACAATTTAATTAAAGTTGGTCCGCAACGAGACGGTCATAGGGACTATCCACCCTTTATATTTTTCAAATGCACTTAAAACATATATACAGGGTGGTATAAAAAAAGTGAAAACATTTCGTAAAATGTGATATAATTAAATCAAAATTAGTTTAACTATTTCGACAGTAGCTTAAATATTTTAATAATTTACATACTTACTTATGTATCTTTGATTATTAATTTTCCCATAGTTTATATTTGTGTTTTTCAAATTGTCGCCGAGAATGAGAAAAATCACTGGAGCGCTAAGAAAATGACCGAAGAGTTTCAAAACACAACTGCATAACCGGACGGAGCTCCATCTCACACAGCCAGAAATACAATCAACTATTAATTTCATCAGATTTAAACCCTCTAGATGATGCAATATGGGGAGTGTTTTGCTGATTTCTGATTGGCTAAATATTGTGCAAAAAATATATTATAAAGGAATTAGGCCTTGAGTGGTGAAACAGCTCAAGACAGGGTAAGGTGGAAACGCACTATGTTGACAATTCTGTTATATTATGGTGATGATAATTGATAATAAAAACTCAATTAATTTCTAACAATTGTATTGTACATCAGATTCTACATATTATATAGTGTTGGAAATGTCTTTCTATTCGCATTAAACTGAACAAGTTCATGCGACCTAAGGAGCCATGGTAGTCGTAGTAGTGGCTGCAGCAGTCGTAGTAGGGGCAGCCGTTGTGGTCGTAGCTACCGTGGTAGTTGTGGTAACCGCCTCAGTGGTGGTGGTGACAGCCAGAGTGGTGTTGGGCGCCGCGGTCGTGGTCGTTGTGGTCGAGGATCTGTGCGGCGGCGGAGGCGGCCGGGGCGGGTCACACCGGCGCCCGCTGCCGTGGTGGGGATGCAGCAAGCCGAAGAACCTGCCCTGCCTGCCGTACCTTTCGCAGTCCTCTCCCGAGTCACTACCGTGGAATATTTTACTCAGAAGGCCGAACGTCGCCTGAAAGAAGATATCTAGTTCAAAAGGGCAACAATTTTTTTCTGCATACTAAAGCATATAAATTGTGTTTATTTGAAGTATAGAACTTTAAAATGAAATAAAACATATAAAAATAGTGTAATTGGAAAGATATTTTTATGCTATTAGTGTATAAATATAGCTATAACAGCTGACTCGAATTTCAGTCCAATTTTCGACCACTTTCTGGAGCATCTGGGGACGTATGTCGGCAATAACGCGACAAATGTTGGCCTCTAAGTCGTTTATCGTATCTGATTTATCTGACTTCACATATTCATACAAAAAATAATACAAAGGTGTTAAATCACACGCTGTGTGTCATGTTGTGTCATCTTGTTGAAACCGCAGCTCTTGCTATTCAATTAGGTAACAATTATCTACTAATTCGGGTCTCCCTCACTACTAATGCTACACCGCAGCAACTGCTTCTTCAGTGCGCACTGTGCGACATCTCTGAAGACGCGCATTACCAATTAGAGTATGCGTGGCGCGAAAAAGATCCATGATTATTCCATGAAATAAAAAACAATTTTCGAAATAAATTAACACAATTTGCAAGCATTGTCCTGACGTAGGTCTATTCATAGTGAAATGGCAAACCAAACTGAGCACAAATCAGCTGTCAGCTGCAAAATTGACTATTTTTGGAATAATCGTTGCCAGTTTTGAAAAATATACCTCTAAAATGCACCCTAATTTGTGATGAAATTTTTAAAATCAAATGTAACAGCTGTTTCGGCGGTTAACCACGTAGTCGACTTGTTTAAGTGATTTTTGTTACCTTTTCCTCTATGAGTAATTAGATGGTATCCGATGTACATATGTTAACCTTTTCGTCACTAAGCGGCCAGAACTTCCATGTGGTTCGAAACGGGGTGTAGAAATACCCCAGATAATATGAATACAAACATTAAAAAAAAGTTCATGACGTGCGACGTGGTCTGCGAGTTGCGATTAGCGATATAGCTATCTCCCTCGTTCGCATCTGTGGTATGGGGCTACCCAGTGCATTAGTTAGAGTGAAACAAATAATCAGCACAATAACGTAAAGATAAGACACAGAGGTATGGTATCGACATGCGCAGGTGTATGTACCGCGCGAAGATCACTGGACCGAAAAAAATATTTTTAAATATTATGTAATAAGATTTAGCTTAGAAATTTGAAAAACAATAAATGACAAAATTTTCGTCACTATTTTATGTGAGGATTACAATACGAAAAAAATAAGAATGAAATCGTTTTCATAATTATTGAGTTATCGAGTTTAAAGCGATCTATGGGGAATATGAATACCCCGCTTCGGGAAGGCAAGGTTAAAATTATTTTTCTCAGACACAATATCTCGCCCATTTTCGCTACTACATTCAAATATTTCTGTTAATGGTTCCAACATATTCTATGTTAACCTGTCCCTTCCCATGACGCAGGTGTCACGAACCCCATCAAAAGTATTCAAATCACTCACCTCAGAAGCGTAGATCGCCATCATTAACACAAGAACCACCTTGAAAACTTCCATCTCAGCTGGTGTACCGCTCAACGAGGTGATGGCGAACGATATAGTCTCCTGACTGTGGAGATATTAACTGGAGATAATTGTTGAAGTTAACTACTAGAAATCGAGTAACGCAAATGTTATTTTCTTCGTATTATTTATAGTACTTACACAATGCCCGTTAAAACATTATCAATGTATAACAGGGTTGTCAAGTGACTAAAAATTTCTGTACAATTTGAAAAAAATCGATATGCCGTATACATTTCAATAATTAGCATGAAAGTTATCGCAATAACTTCACCGGAGAAAGGGGAGGTTAGAAAACATGGAAAATATGACACTCTAGAAGAAGTTGGAAGCAAGGAAGTGGCAGTGGACAGGAGAAGAAGACACGACACACAAGAAGACACGGATTGGAGGAAGAAGACAGTGACGTCCGAAGACAATCCGAATATTCGAACCTCGAATATATTCGCCTGTTTTTAGGCATTCGTTAAGTATTCGCTAGTAAAGGTTTACGAGCCCTGGAAGTCATGTGCAAGCATTCATTCATTCATTCAGAAGTACCGCTATCGGCTATATGGAAGTCGGACAGTAAAGATGTAAACGCCTTTGTCGGACATCTTTTGCATTTGCCTTTTTTTAAGTCTTCCGCTTATCTTTACGGTTTTATGACAAGGAGCACTTGTGATACATTGTTTTGTCAACGATGGAGTCGGCTTCTTATTATTCTTCAGTATTTAGCTTTCATAAATACTCGAGCCGACAAACAAGAAGTTATATACAAAATAATGAAAAAAAAACTTGCACTCGGGGTGTGAGATATGAAGTAATATAAACATATCTAAAGTTATCGAGAGAATACTGACTCCTCTTTGTCTCCACGAAGACTTGGAGTTCTGTAAGTCTTACATTTTGGGAGAAACATTTGAAACATTTCTGTATTTATCATCCGAAGTAAATTATTTATTTCTTAAAAAATTTACGAATATATTCGAATATTCGAATATATTATCATTAAATATTCGATATTCGAATAGTTGGAATCACGAATATTTGTTACATTATCTGTACGTGACGTCACGTCATGTACAGATAATGTAACAATAGACCTGCGAAAGATTAACAAGTGTTCAGACTGGACTATTCTATACAGGATCATCTGTTTAACTTTCACGCACCATTGAGGTAATCGAGACACAATTCATTGTTCTATTACAGTGGTAATGTCAGAACTCATGCGTTAGCTAACTCCGCAGTTTCATTGTTTGCTGTAAATTTAACTCTTTATAGGACTAAATTATTACAATTTTTTGTATTCCAACTTGACACTATATAATTTTTCTTTTTGTGTGTTGCACTTCTGTCGAAATTTTCTGTTATTTAACAAATTATATTAAGACCTGAATAGGGGGTGTATTAATATTAAAAATATAATACAATTTCAATAATCAGTGGATATATTCTTATCTATGAGAGTAAGACTCGTGTATAGAGAAGGAGTATATTCGAGTTAATTAATGTTTCAGTTAGTCTGTGTACATATTTTTTTACTTCAGTTACAAATTTACGATAGTCCGTAGTTTTTCTAATTGTGATGGGGAGATTGTTAACAAATTTGATGCCTTGATAAATATATCGCGGTATATTTTAGTTTTAGGATATCAATTAGATCTTTATATCTTGTAGATATGATTTTTTTTTGTATATGTCTACTATTTTCGGTACTTAAAAAAGTTGTATACTTGGATAGTCTTGTCTTTTTTTTAGAATAATTTTTATTATCATTTTCGAATGACTGTCGAATCAACAAATCAGTCCATCATTACTTCAGTAAATGCAATTTCTCATAGTTCCTGTATTCTGTTATGTAAGATCATCCGGACTGTTTGATAATGTTGCAATATCATCTGCGAAACCATCATCCCTTAAATCTATTTAAATATGGTAAAAACTATCTTTTTGGCAACCCTGTTTCGTGCGTCGTTTTCTATTTAACCTTGAACGCACATTTATAGACCTGACAATTGTGATCTTGCGTGAACGATGGTATCAATGGATCTGAATTTATTATCTGCACAAGAAACATACATTTGAGACTAGAGTAATAGATATATGTATACAGGGTGGCCCAAAAAAGTGAGAAACATCTCGTAACACACGAGTAATTTCAAAACACAATATAATTAATTATAATTCTTCAATCTGGACTGTTCGGTGGCCACATGCCTGGTGAGATGAAATTAACATTCTCACGACGAAGACAGTTGATTGTATTTCTGGCTGTGTGAGATGGAGCTCCGTCCCGCTGTAATGTCTAGCTATACTCCAGGCTTTGTTTTGAAACTCTTAGATCATTTTCCTAGCACCCCGACAATTTTTGTAATTCTGGGCAACATAAGCAATGAAGAAATATAACGTAATAAAGGTGAGTAAGTAAATCAGTAAACTATTGAAGTTATTGTTGATATAGTTCAACTCATTTTGGTGTAATTATATCACATTTTACAAAATGTTCTCACTTTTTTTTAGGTCATCTTGTATATATGTATACAGGGTGAATTAAAAGTAATTGAAATTACGTTTGAAAAGCAGTGTGAGTGGCATGGCTAAAATTATCCGAGAACCGAATTCAACACAACATATTAATGACGTTAAAATCATTCATTGAAAATAAATATATAATATAATATATTAGGCCATATGGGCGGCTATTGTGGCCGCTGTGCGGTCAGGGTCTCAATTAAATCTATATTTCAATGAGAGCTTTCCCCAAAACAAACTACACGTAAATAAAATATCTAAGTAATTAAAATTATTTCACCTTTGTCTCATATATAAACACGAGCAGTGCAAATAAACTCAAATAGAGTTATAACATTGTTTCATTTATATCCATCCATTTTCACACTTTACGTTTACCCTATATGTTGTATGTTCGAGGTCTTCCGTTTGTATACACCAGCAGAGGCACACGGGGACGTACGAATGAACACACCCTTTGTACTGACAATAATTCCACATATTGTTTCATTCAAAGCACGCTGAAAATAGCGGACTCTATCGGCGGTGAAGGTTAAAGATATATCGATTACATAAAGGATTACAAAACCCTTAATTTTTTATTGCATTATGCTTGGAAAATATTAAATATTTGACCGAGATATGATGGCTATATGTAATTCGAATACTCACAATACGAATATAATCTATAATGTAGCATACAAATTTTTCAATACAAAAAACATTTATTATTAACAATTGCTTAAAAAAAATTATAACTGTTCCAAATTTTACAAAAAACGAGTATTTCCAAATTACATATGCTACATTTCAGATATTTCATTTCTATATCAGTATGACGTTTTTTTCTATTTCTGATAAACATGTACAAGAAAAAAATGCAGGCTAGTTACGCACGCAACGGCGTGGGAACACCACGGGAATGGACAAGCTGCGACTATTTTTTTTTCTAAATTTTCTAAATAAAATAATATCTTAATACGCACATTAATAAGTTTTTTGCGATCAAGATGAACTTGACCATCTATGCTGCTGTATGGAGACACATTTGAGACGGCCACATTACCGGTGAAGAAGTACACTGGGGTACATTCTCCGCATTAAGTAATACGATGTCAGCCAAAGAGATTATATACACTAGAGCGGTGATTTAAAGTTCAAGCGGTGACTAATAAATGTCCGTATTAACCTTCGCTTGCACGATGTTTACCGGAGAATGTACGCATTTTGCACAATTAGATATAAGATCATTTCATCTCATAGTTGTTTTAACCTTGCATTCCCAAAGCGGGGTATTCACATTCCCCATGGATCGCTTTAAGCTCGATAACTCAATAATTATGAAAACGGTTTAATTCTTATTTTTTGTAAAATTTTGTTTTCCAAATTTCTAAGCGTATAATATTTAAAAATATTTTTTTCAGTCCAGTGATCTTCGCGCGGTACTTACACCTGCGCAAGTCGATACCATACCTCTATGTCTTATCTTTACGTTATTGTGCTTAATTATTTGTTTCACTATAACTAATAGCCCCATACCACAGATGCGAACGAGGGAGATAGCTATATCGCTTTTCGCAACTCGCAGCATTCGGACAAGAGACGTCCGGCGAGGCTGTTGGGACCACGTCGCCCGTCATGAATTTTTTTTTATCGTCTGTATGCTACATCTGATCTGGGGTATTTCTATACCCCGCTTCGGACCACATGGAAGTTCTGGCCGCTCAGTGACGAAAAGGTTAAGTAACGGATTACGAAAACACCAAAACACTATTTGGTAAATTTTGTATGCAGAAATAGGGTGACTGAAAAATTACATAGATATTTCGTTTCATCTCGTATTTATAGGGAATATTTTGAGTTTTTCTGAATTTCATTACCGAAATTGTAAAATATTACTGGGAGTTAGATGATTTTCCATGATAAGGTAGTGCAGCCATTATGACGTCCTCTATTTCTGTCATTTAACATTTTTTGCAAGAGTCAATCTAAAATTTTTAGTACTTAATACTTATTTATTATTTAAAAAAAACGTGATTTAGAATTGATGGGAATTTTTGAGTTTTTGAGTACCATAGAAACGAGGAAAATAATGTCATAAAAAACGGTTTTTTGACCATGGGTGGAGTTAGCTGATTTGCTTAGTTATAATAGTTATAATTTAATAAAAATGAATTATTAATTCAGGCGTCTGCTATCCTGATATCATTCTAGATTCCGTAAAAACAAAGTAGATGATTTTCAAATAATGGAACGATAGATGTATTCATTTAAAAAAGTAACATGTTCGAAAATGTGTCGTCAAAAATACTGTCGCTGTAGCATAGTTGAATAATTCACCTTCCCCGGATTGCAAAGTGATCCAGGTTCGAATCTCAATAGCGCAACAACAATATTTTTTGATAAAATTGATTGTATATGTGTATATTTCTAATTAATTAGTTTTTAAATTATATTTTTGTATGGCCTCCAAACATAGCTAGGACTATCAAATAATATATAAATGTGTTAATTATAAATCAATTTTGTTGAAAAATATTGTTTTTGCATCACCGGGATTCGAACCTGGATCTCTATTTCCAATCCGGGGAAGTACACTACCAATTATGTTATAGCGCCAGTACTTTTCATGGCAAATTTTCGAACCTGTATGTTACACTTTTTCAAATGAATCCACCTGTCGTTCCATTATTTGAAAGCCATCTACATTATTTTTACAGAATCTCAAATATCTTTGAGTAAACCGACTGCAGACGCCAGAATTATCAATTCATTTTTATTAAATTTTGGACACCGGTGACGCAAAAACAATATTTTTCAACAAAATTGATTTTGTATGTATATTTATAATTCACACATTAATTTAGTATTTAAAATATGACAGAGCGTCAGTTCTGAATAATTACAACTTCACAATAAGAATGTGTTTTCCTTAATAAATGATATATATTATATACAGCACCTAAATAATACAATTTTAGAGAAGGAGGAGTATATTCGAGTTAATTAATGTTTAAGTTAGTCTGTGTACATATTTTTTTACTTCAGTTTATTTTCTAATTGTGATGGGGAGATTGTTAACACATTTGATGCCTTGATAAATATATCGCGGTATATTTTAGTTTTGGGATATCAATTAGATCTCTATATCTTGTAGATCGGAATTCGCTTCTAAAATTTAAATGATTTTTGTATATGTCTACTATTTTTGGTACTTAAAAATCTAGACAGTCTTGTCTTCTTTTTAGAATAATTTTTACTATCATTTTTTGAGTGATTTCTAATTGTGACATTGAAGTATTATATGCACCTCCCCATCCAATAATACCGTATTGCAACACGCGACTGTACAAACGCGTGATATATTATTTTTAGATATGCGAGTGATGAGATGTTTCTGGGTCTAAAAAATATGTAGGCAGTTTTCCTTATTTGTTTTGTGAGATTAGTAATATGTTCTGTACATTTGAGATTGTTATCTACTATGATTCCTGGGTACTCGATACAGTCTTTCTCTTCAGTTGATGAACATTGGTCAGAAGAGTTTTCTCGAGTACAGGCCTCGGTGTGAATTTTAATGCGAATTAATATGTCTGTGACCATGATGCAATATCGTGCAAAAAATTTGTTTTGTTTGTTATAGGTGTTTATTCTACACTGTTTAATTAAACTTTACAGGTGTTAATAAAAATATCGATAAGTCATTTTGTCACGGCATTATTTATCGCGCGACATGTTTGAACATGTTCAAACGTAGATACAATTAGAAGACCTGCAGTGAGAGAATTGATCGGTCGGTTATGTAACACAATTTGATGCACTTGAACTTTTTACTGTCTTACCTCCTTCTCCGAGGCTTCTAACAAAACTGCCTTCCGCGGACGTCCTCTATTTGTGGTGCCGTCAACACTAGCGTCGTATATATTTAAATACTAAATTAATGTATTAATTATAAATATATACATACAAAATCAATTTTGTCGAAAAATATTGTTTTTGCGTCACCGGGATACGAACCTGGATATCTATTTCCAATCCGGGGAAGTGCACTACCTTTGTGCTATAACGCCAGTATTTTTCTTGGCATCTGCAGTCGGTTTACTCAAAGGTATTTGAGATTCTGTAAAAATAATGTAGATGGCTTTCAAATAATGGAACGACAGATGTATTCATTTGAAAAATGTAACATATAGGTTCGAAAATTTGTCAAGAAAAATACTGGCGTTATAGCACAAAGGTAGTGCACTTCCCCGGATTGGAAATGAAGATCCAAGTTCGTATCCCGGTGACGCTAAAACAATATTTTTCGACAAAATTGATTTTATATGTATATATTTATAATTAATACATTAATTTAGTATTTGAAATATCACAGACCTATGTTCTGAATGTGTTTTCCTTAATCATATATCTTTCTTTACTCACTACATTAACATCACCTGTACATCGTTTCCTTATTTCTTCATTATTTACTCTGTTATTAATATATTTGCCACGTATGCACTGCATTCAGTTTATTTTCGTTCCTCTTCTGCCAACTCCAGGCCTCACTCTATTGTGCACCGCTGGTCTTGCCTCGGTAGCCAAATATAATTCAATTCAAAGCGCCGTTCACATTGTCCTCTGCAGTCGCCCTCCTTTCTGTCTCTATCAAACATACTTCCTAAATACACAAACTCATCTACTCATTCCAAATATACTCCTTCTCGAATACCATCAGTTTCCACTTGTTAACGTTCATGATAAGGTCACTTTCCTTGCATACATAGTACATTGCACTCCCTAGACTGTGTAGTACGCGAATAGAGCTAAGGAAAAAGAAAATATTTTATATATCAATAGAATAAATAATAAAAAGATACTTAAAAATGATTTTTTATTTATTTACACCCAATCCCGAATCCTTTTTAGAGTTGTTTACCCTCGTTTCGATTCGTCATAATTACATATATTTATTTTATTGCATTCAGTCATACATCATAACACCATCATAGGTTGGCTCCGGTATCGTCGTACCAGAACCATACCTGTATAATATGAGAGACTTGTCACATTAATTCTGATCTTATATTTGAACAGTACAATGTCCTAGATATAAGACAAATCTTTATGTTGAGACTCGTCCAGTATTTCCATACTAACAACAACTCTCCTCAAGCAATAAATCGTGGACACAACACAAGACAAACAACAAACATCTACACACCAGTTCCGAGAGCAACAACCACATTTTATCAGAGATTCTACATGTTCTTAGCTCCGAAACTGTACAACACACTCAGTACCGTTCAGTTCCAATAAGATTACACAAATATGGACCCAATATATGATCCAATCAGGTAGAGATGAATCAGAAGCATGGCTATCCAACATTCTAATATAATTTATACAATACCTTCACTAATAATTCACTAGTCCTACAACACTCCCACTACATATATATATTTATTTTTTTTAACTTTTTTATACATATTTGTAATTCTCTTTTTATTCCTGTCGATAAATAACACCACGAAAAAAAAAACTGGATACTTTAACACAGACTGCAGTCTAGCAAAGTAGCCAGAGGTGAAGTCTACTCCATCCCGCACAATAAACTATGAGTATAATTATGTATTATGTTTAGTATATGCCAATACATATAAATAAATTTTAAAAGGCAGTCAGAAAGAAGCCATAGAAATCACACACCCCCAAAATGAGAGGGTAGACGTCACATTTATGTGTTTCAGCCGCAGAACTCTGTCACAGTCTGGCAGAAATTCACCCTGTCCAGGTCGCAAGAGTGCGAGGGAGAGCCAGTAGAATGCTCCGTTAGGTGGTCTCTTTAGCCACTGTTCTTTAAATGCTCTGTGTTGACCAAAGTCCCGTGTCCGCGGAAGGAGACACGATTAGAATCTAATCTAAGAGTTTAGTCTAGGTATAAACTCCACGTTGGTCGCCATTGCCATCTTTTAACTGTGCTCCTGTCAGGGCTATCACCAGAGAAATGCCTGTTGCCTTTTCCCAACTTACTGTTCTTCTTCCTCCACCACAGCTAGCTTCTCCAAGCCATTTTCCCTTTTCGCAAGATGGCCAATAATTTAAGGCTTCTTTCCTGTTTAACGGAAACATTCGTGCGTCTCGCCAACAAGTGTCTCCATCACCCCATCTCAAAGGCGTCTCATTTATCTCCCTTGCCTTCAGGGTTCATGATTCCACACCATATAAAAATATAGAATGCATCAGAGACTGAACAAGCTGGATCTTCGTTGTTTTGGAAACACCGAGGTCTTACGTATTTTGTCAAGTCTGAACAATTATTTTCTGGCTCGCAACTACGTCGTCAATAATTATAAAAAATAAATAACAGATATCTCATAGAGACGAAGCAATTTTTAAAAAATATATATTTATAGGAATATATAGAAAATATTGGGGGGTAATTACAGGGCTTACGATCTGTCTTCAAATAATTGTGTGTTCTTGAACATATTCCAAATTACTAAAATAATATACTGGACAAAATAACACAAATCAGCTTTTTTTTAAAATGAATTTACTATATTAATTAGAAAGATATACATATAAAATAAATATTATCGAAAAATATTATAATTGTGCCACCGGGATTCGAATCTGGATCTCTTTCCAAACCGGGGAAGGTGGATTATTCAACTATGCTACAGCGACGATATTTTTAGCGACAAATTTTCGAACCTTTTTTGACATTTATCGTTCCATTATTTGAAAGAGCCATCTACCGTATTTTTACGAAATCTCAAATACCTTTGAATATTCTGATAGCAGATGCAAGAATTATCAATTCATATTTATTAAATTTTGGACACATTGATACAACTTTATTATTAGGAGAACACATTCTTATTGTGAAGTTGGAATTATTCAGAACAGACGGTCTGTCATATTTTGAATATTAATTCAATTTATTTGAAAATATTGTTGTTAACTCACCGGGGTTTGAATAATTCAATAATAATGTGTTCTCCTAATAAAAATAAGATTCTTATATGATATTCTAATTATCAAATTAGGTCGATAGATGGCGATGTTGTAGTGGTACTCGAAGCGAGTCCATGTAATAACGTATATTAAAAAAAATTAAATTTGATAAATATGGAGATTGGGGAGTGAGAATTGGTGAATGTTATATACACACATGTATATATATATATATATATATATATATATATATATATATATATATAAAAGTGTGAAAGAACTAAAATGTATGTATGTAGGAGCAAAAATGGGCGATTTGATTGTATGCTGTTTATTGTACGAAAGTAGACTGAATGCAGTGGAAATGAGATCACTTAGACGTATTTATGGCAAATCTATTTATGACAGAGTAAAGAATGAAGAAATAAGAAAAGAATGTAAATCTGATGTTAGTATAGTGAGTAAGATTAAGAAAGGATCATTTAGGTGGTTTGGTCATATGGAAAGGATGAATAAGCAGAGAATGGTAAGAAAGATATATGACGCAAGTGTTGATGGAACCAGAAATAGAGGACGTCCGCGGAAGACTCGGCACGACCAGGTAAACCAGATAATGGAGGATGGTTCTGTTAGAAGCCTCAACAATCGGCGAGCTTGTATGACAAGATGTATGAATGTGGATGAGGCGAGAATTGTGTGTCGGGACAGAAGAGTGTGGCGCTCTTATTATTCAGCTATCTTATCACTTAAGATAGCCGAAGACAGGTCGGAAGCCCTGTAAGTACGCCCCATATTTTCTATATGTTCCATTAAAATATAATAAAAATATGACATATGTGATATTTGTTTAACCTTTACCACACCGTGATAGAAAATATCCATAGGCATCCATGCTGTCAACTCGTGTTGCCGTTAAGTATTTAGAATTGCTTAAACATATTAACAAGATATAGAGATCACATTACTTGACACACTTTCTTGTGATTCATTGCATAATTTCTTCTGTGATTCTATCACCGATTAAAATGTGTGTCGGTAAAGTTAATCAAATAGAATTTATTCAATACAGCTGATTACTCAATTTCTTATTTGCCCACTATGTCCTTGCGTCGAACAATCGTGTTCTGCCAGACTAGCAAACACATTTATGGGTCTGACACTAATTCAAGGGCTGAGCTTAATATTGTTGGATTTTTTTTCAACTTCATGTCGGTATTGTCAGTGGCCTCAATCTGACTGGACTCGGCTCGTAATGCACCTCCACAAGCAATCATTCTCTAATTGTTATATCTACATATAGACAACTTTCAAAAATTTGATAGATGTGGAGATTGATGAGATGATAATGGTGAATGTTATATATATAAAGGGATCACCTTAGCCAGCCAAAGACAGGTCGTAAGCCCTGTAATTATCCCATATTTATACATACTTTCCATTTATTATAATAAAAATAGCTTCGTCAGTATGGTTTATTTAATATTTATTTAATAACAGTGCGCGTTCCGTATTCATCGAACACCTTTTCGGCGCTTCTTGAGGACACCTTTCCCTGTTCAAATATCCACGCATCCTTTTGTCCTACTGCTTGACCAGTGCGAATACTGACCTTGATATCAGCAGACGTTAACGCGACGCGATACTTGTTCGGTTGCGACACCGCGATTGCATTAGTGATGTGCATTGGTTCAACTCCAGTGCATTAGTACTGTATTGTGATCCTGTGATTTTTGCACAATGATTATTGTGTGAGCCTTGGGTGAAGTGATTGATATCGCCGTCTTCATTTGGAAGCGGAGACCTGCCCGCCCGCATAGTGTTTGAATGATCTCGGCTGCGACTGCGGGAGTAACGGAGGTGTCATATAAGAAATAAGGCGAGGAGTCCTTCTGATTCCCGATTCCCCGAAATCCACTGGTCTTTCGACTGGACTCCCTCCCATCATCGATTCTTATCCCCGTTAATCGAAGTTCGTTCCTTCCTTCCTCCCTTTAACTCCCCCACCTCCTTCTGCGATCCGATTTACGACCGGAATTGTTGTAATCCTATCCCCGGGACGCGGAACTCGAAGATCGTGCAATTTTGTTCGGTAGGTCATATTCGGCGCGGGATCAACGTTTTTTTTTCAGTGGCTTTGTAATCCAATGCCAGTCCATGTGAACAGTTAAAGGGATTTATAACATTGTATTTGGTATCTACCACGCACGAGATATGCTGCGAGTTGAGATTTACCAAATGGCAACACACTTTGCGAGCACGAGAAAGTTGTCCCGATGCTAAAGTCACGAAGATATGATTTCGTATTGAATTAAGGAAAGGTGAGAATAATCAAATATATTGAGCATCTGTGTTATCCTGCACCATATTGTGAGATTTGTTTGCTATTTTACTTGCATACTTGCAAGATGTGAAGCATTCCTTCCTTACACTACATCAGAGAGGTCATGTAGATGACAATACTTTTATTTTCATGAAGGATTTCTCATGAACAAAGCAGAACGAGGATACGATTTGGCCTCCTCCGCTTCTTTATTTCACAGCTGAATTTGTTTTACAACAGAAGACGACGCAAGGGAATCCATCTGAGTTCAAATGAAAGAAAATGACCCAGCCTTCCCGACGTTTAGATAGGTAAGGAGATACAAGTATTTATGGGTGCCTTAGAACATAAACTCTGGACGAAGACTGTGGTTCGCTGCCGAAGAACGAAGATACCTCGCGTTTAATTGGTTGTAAAACGAATTTCGATGTAAATTATTAATATTTGAAGTATCGTAGTTTTTATTCATACCTTTTTAATTTCAAATAATAACTTGTTAATCTTGTTAATCACATTTATTTGATTATTTTGACCTGTAAAACTCATTTAAGTTGTGGTTATATAATTTCCTAGGTGAAGATTTTAATATCCAATTAATCTAAGTCTTTTAGTTTTCGATAATAACTTGTTGATTTAGATGTTCACACGATAGTAAGAACTTTTGATGAATCCCGATAATTCCTAGTCCACCTAAATATAATTTTAATATTATTATTTCTAATATAACGCTGAATTTACACTTTCCACTGTGCGAGCGCTCCTAGTTGCAAGGCAACCCTGTGATGTTTTCGGTATTTGTCTAGGTGCGAGCGCTCCTGGTCGCAAGGCACCAGTGTAAGGGATCCCGTAAATCTCCTACTCGCCACCTCGTGGCGTCGCCTAGCTTTTCATAAATTATGTGGACATGTGAAACAACATTCGACATGCTAAGTGGCTGCCTCGCTTGGCAAATATGTTCCGTGATTATGATAAGTTCTCTAGACACTAGTCTGTGGCGCTCGCTCGGCTCCCCTAAACCACAGATTAAGAAACCCGCACGCCTGGTACCTATTCGTGGTAGACGACGGGTGCTTAACCCCGAGCCTTCTCACCCACGCGTTCAAAAATTTAATGATGATGATGATGATAATCCAAAGTTTAGAATCGGCTGATGTCTCAGTGAACAATATCATTTGTTATGACTCATTCAAGATGCATGGCCGAGGTCCTCGTATCTCCAATATGCTGCTGTTCAGTATCGGTAGAAAAGTGGCCAATCCGGGGCCGCGTCCACCACTGAAGGTAGTTAATTGTGATGATTGTGACATGACAGTACGATTCTCAGGAAATTCCCTTAATTCCTTGGGTGCGTCTGAACACGTACGTCATGTGACAACGGTGTCAACGGTGTGGATAGTTTAAGTTTATCTGCAGGATGATCCTCGGTGTCTCGAAAAATGCATCTCAAATAGAGCCAGGAACGAATCAGTTAGATGTGTTAATAATGCGTAAGTCCGTGCAAAATGACGCCTTTTGATATAAGTCTCCCTCTCGTCCTTTCGATAAGATACCCACGCTATGTGAAATGACTATCTCCCGGCATTCATGTTTAGAAACTTATCTCTCGAGAAGTCCGAAGAGGTACCTACGGTACGCTGAGGCGTCCTTCCTCTGGAATCCGTTACGTCCACTCACGTCTTGGCCAAGGCGTGAAGCAACAGCATTCAATCGTCAGACTCTTTCGTCTTTTGTGCCGATAACGCCTCTTGGATGGCTAGCTTAAGTATGCATATCAGTCCTTGCAGCCAAAGTGTACGATTATGTTTACCATAATTCCCGCAAGTATTACATCGCCCAGAACGGAGACCCTCCTCAGCAATTGTAGACCACTCCAAACTCGATGAAAAACTATCTCGACAATCAATTCCTCTGCATCATTATCTGTCACTCACGACACAATTGTTACTTTGATCACAAGGGAGCAAGTTTCAAGGGAGTAATTTCAGTTTGGAGTTGATGTTAGTACCATGTCAATAATAAAAGCAGTATGATTTCCATGCACATGCAATCGTGCGATTTCAAAGTAAAATAAACACACAAAGGCTCTCTGATAAATTCTACCATTTCGACCTGCAAGCCATTACTTCAGATCGAAAATGTAATCTATAAAATTCGCCCCGTCTCTCACCATGGTGCCAGCAGCGTGAACCACAACAGGATTTATGAGATATTTAGATCTAGGTTTTCGCGGGCAAGTAAATACACAAATAATTACGTACATAGTTACATGATTATTTACACGGCCAATATAATTAGTTCTAAATGATGAAATAAATGTAACCAATACTTGTAAGTGGGTGTTCCAAATTTATAAAACGGATAGTTATTAAATAAAGTTAAATATCAAGTAGTCTAGCGATTGAGCCAGCCCCTTTTTATGAATGAGTAATTACATGATGATCCGAATCACATTACAGGATTTGTTAGCGGTTTTAATTATGTATACAAGCATGCAAAAAGATAAACTTAGTATTTCGGAGCGGCTATGATCCTCAGCATCTGCGCCAATCCTGGTCTGCCATCTGGAACTTGAAATCACCACACTCGCGATTTGGGAATTTTAACACGACACGCATTTTAAGAAAATCAAATTTCGATCCCCGAACAATCATTTACGTATCCGTCTCTTTTCCCGGTTCAAAAGCGACTCTCACGCGTGCAACCCCCTCACTCTCCCGAAACTGACTGTCTAGCGAAGCGTTGCAACCCCCGACCCGCTACACCCCTACTCTGCCGCATCCGCTCTAGAAATTTCTCATATTTTTTTTATCAGTTGGTTATATGTGGATCATCACAAACTCTATTATTTTATTAAGGTAAGACTTGCCGATAAATCTTTCTATGTAATCACATTCAAGTGACAGGATTCTTACTACATTCTACCTTATAATTCATATGTTTTCGTATCTGAGTAAACCATTAAATTATGTTGTTATAAAAACTTTAAACTATTCTTAATATTTTTCGCAACCGTTGTTATTGACACATTTCCGCGTCCCAATTTTCATCCATACAATACCTAATGCTCATCTTTTCAGTGAGAATTGTGAGCTTGACGCCAGCAGACGTCAACTCGACCGATATTTGTTCGATCTCGATATCGCGATAGCATTCGCGGTGTGGACCTTTCAGCTCCAGTGCACTAGCACTATATATTGCGATCAGGTATTGTTTATTGTTTGTGACATCGCCGTATTTTATTGTGATCTGAGATCGGCTCACCCGCCGTCCCATTTTCGTATACTCGGCGGTGACTACGGGGATTACAGAGACGTCGTGTACAAGGTAAGGCGAGCAGTTCTTCAGAATCCCGGTTCCCGAGATCAGACTAGAACCCTTATCTCCTCGACGACCCCATCCAATGCCACGTTTCCCTACTTCCCTGTCCTACCTTGGGGTGTTACCCGAAGACTACACAATTCAGCACTCAAGATGATGGACTTGTCAGATGTGGTTCTCTCACCGAGTGATGTTCTGAGATTACGTAAACAAATTTTAAAAAGATTATTAAACAGGAGATATCAAGATAAAAATGATGGAAGATGCTAGTAAACCACATAATTGGAAGAGTGTCGATGTATTAATAGATCGAATATAATTTTTTTCCATTTTTCAGTTCCTCTAAAATCACCAAAGTTTTTCAATTATAAAAAGTGCATATATAAATAAATCTGTTGTGTCAACCCTGTTTTTAAGGTATTTATCAACGCGTCAGTGTGCACACACTATGCGCTGTTCTAATATTATATATAAACTCTCACTACGACAAATATACAGATTATTATACAGATTTTTCACTAGGGATACTTATCTGATTTCTCATTGAACATGTTGTTGAAAAACTTATTTTATTTCTTCCTTCTTCTTTGTGGAGGACTATCGGTGAGATATTTTTAAAAGTACTTATTTAAATTTGATTTACGTTATTTTTATTCAGAACATAGGTCTGAAATATTTTAAATATGAAATGATAACAATAATAATGTGTTCTCCTAATAACAAAGTCGTATCAATGTGTCCAAAATTTAATAAGAATGAATTGATAATTCTGGCGTCTGCTATCAGATTACTCAAAGGTATTTGAGATTCTGTAAAAATAAGGTAGACGGTTCTTTCAAATGATGGAACAATTAAATGTATTAATATCAGAAAGGTGATATATATACAACTCTTTAAAATTTGATACGTGCGGCAGTCAGTTGCCCATGGGTAGAATTGGTGAATGTTACATTGTGTAAAGTGATCATCCGAGCCAGCTGAATACGAGCCCTGTAGTTCCCACCGGCTTGAAATACCGTGCGCTGCCTTCAACACGGTATTACCATATAAGATACCCGGGGATAATTGAATAAACTTTTTAATCTAGTTATTAATGTATTGTCAGCTGAGCGCGAAACTTCATATTGATTTGGTTTTTTTTTATTTATTTTCAGTTGGCTGCCGCAAAACCAACTTTTTGTTTATTGAACAAACTGTTCCAACATAAAGCAGCAGCAAGAAGGAGTTGCGAAGCTCCCCCTCCCTGTCACCGAAGATGTTGATATGGGTCACGTATTCAGAGCGTTTGTTTTTCCTTCAATGTGTTTAATTTTTTTGCATTTGATGTTATTAATTAAATGACTTGATACTATTTTATCATTTTTTTTATTTAATTCAGCCTTTGTTCATTATTTAAACCTTTTAACACCTACTGCCCGGTGGGTCAAAACAAAACACGTCTGGCGGCGGTGGGTTATTTTAGACCCACCTCAAGTATTCAGTTTTTTAACTGTTTTGTGGGAGATTTTTTATAGATATTCATTTAAATATGGTTGGATGAAATGGCACGGTGAATCGTAATGTTTCTGCTAAAAAATTAAAAAATATTACAAATAATGTATATGTATAATTTTCACGCATCAACAGACGTCCCACACAGCCTAAATACAAATATTCAATGAGCATGTGATCTCGTCGGTTGGCGATTATTGGTTATATATGTTATTGTCTAGAGGCCGATAGACGAAAATAAGTCAAAACAAATACATGGACGTATATCTGGTATCAAAATGTTAACAATATAAATTTCGGTGTAAGCGCTGAGTTTTATTCCCGTAAAAGCGACTGATTTTTAAGCGTTTTTTCAAATTTTTATCAATTATCTCAAATTATTTGGAAAAATTTAATAAAAGATGAGCTAGAAGGAAAACAGCATTAAACGAATTTATGTAGCGTAATTCATATGTTTACAAACACCCGGGTCAAATCTGACCCACCAACACAGAGGATGTGTTAATGTACATTAGCCAATCCTATTCAACCAGTAATTCACAGTACGAGAAATATCGTCCAAATCCTAAGTTATATATATTTTTTTTTAAATTTTAGTTGCTTTTATTTTTGTTCCTTGCTTTTTGTTTACAAGGATTTTTTAACAAATGTAAAAACAAAATTTTATCGCAAACATAACAACAATTTAAAAAATACAGTAAAGAAAATATTTACAAGGGTAATAAAAAAAAAACTATGATATTTAATGAATAACAAAATATTTTATAAACTTTAAAATGTTTTTCACTTTCGCATTCTACTTAAATTAATTTCTTTAATTATTTGAACTATTTTTTTCAAATACAACATAAACTTTGGTGTTTATCAGTTTTGACACTTCGTCCAAGTTTATATTGTATCTGCGACATACTGCATCCATTTGATGTCTTTCGTAGCTGAAGAACGGGCATGTATTCAGTAGGTGTATTATGTTCTGAGTGCTTGTATCATCACATGGGTAGGTATCGTCATCAACCAGCTTGAAACGATGCAGGTAGCTGTTAAAGCATCCATGTCCTGTCATTGCTTGCGTTAATTCATAGTTAGTTTGGTAGTTTTTATGGAACGATATAACACTTTTAACATCAGGAAAAAATAGTTTTGTAGTGCTTCTTGTCGTTGATGAAATATATCGTTTGTTCCATTCTTCTATCATTCTTTCTTTGACCCTCTTCTTGGCGAAGCTTGGCGGGAACAAGTTATAATCGGGCTTCGTTTTCTTCAGGGTAGCCTCTTTAGCTTTGCTATCTGCCAGCTCGCTTCCAGGGATGCCTATATGCGCTTTAATCCATCCGATTTGCACATGTTGTTGTCTTTGTAATAGTTCTATTAGCTTTTCTCTAATTTCAAACACAATTGGGTTTAGAGCTTTAGTTTCTTGGATTGCTGCTAGACAAGATTGGCAATCGGTCAGAATAAAAATATTTTTCCAGCGGCTAGGTGGTTTACATATAACATACATTATGGCTTCTTTAATTGTAAACAGTTCCGCTTGAAAAACAGAGCAATAGTTTTCCAACTTAAATTTTCGACCTGGTAGCTCTCTGTCTCTTTCAAAAGGGACGAACGCAGCTCCCACTTCCCCTTCTAATAAGCTGCCATCCGTATATATTTTAACTTCAGAATCAAGATTTGCAGGTAGATTTTCTCCAAGTATTTTGCAGTCTACTGTTATTCTGTCAGCTGGGTGTGGTAGATCAAAATATTCTTTTGATGCTTGATATTTTATATCTTTCGGTAGGTCCATTAAATATTTTTCCTTTTTGACATGATACAGTTCAGCTATTTCTTTAATTTTTATATCTAATGGAATTAAACCGCACAGAACTTGGGCTGATGTTAACGATATCGTTCTATACCCTTTACAACACCGTATGGCAATTTGCCTCTGAAGTGCATTTAGTTTTTTAACGTTGTATATCTTACCTGCAGCTTCTGCCCAAACTGATGCTGCGTATGTGATTAGAGGTTCTATCGCTCCTACATAAATTTGTCTTATTACCATGGGAGATGCTCCCCATGTAGGTTTTGCCGCCCGTATGATTTTGTTGGTCATTTTGGATGCTTTTTTACACGTTTCATCTACGTGTTTGGTCCAATTTATATTTTTATCAATTATTACCCCCAGTAGTTTCAAGTCGTCGACAAATTTCAATATGTTCTGTCTCATTTTGATAGTTAGTGGTGGATCTTTTCTTCTCGTGATGTTAGTTATATTGCAAAGATTTAATGTGTTAAGATTTAATTATGTGGGTCAAAATAAAACACCTCCGGCAGTTATGGGCAGGAGATGGTTGGAGTGGAGCTGCATTATTTGTATCGCCTGTCCTAAAGGTTGACAATAGCTGATATGGCGCAAGCGGTGAGAGGCGATCCCGTAAAAGTGACTGTCCTATATCAGTTTTTAGGCGTTTTTTTCACATTTTTATTAATTACTCAATTATGCCCGTCTCGACACAAAATTTCTCTAGTGAAGCGGGCACAGTCCAAAAAAAATTTTATATGTATTATATAGTTACTAATAAATAAATAAATAAAATCTCTTCTCAAACTATTTTAAGAAATGTAAGAGAATAACTAGAATGAAAATGGTATTAAACGAATATTTATGATGTAATTCACATTTTTAAAAATACCCTGGTCAGATCTGACCCACCACCGCAGAGAATGGGTTAACATTCGATACTATCTAAAGATTATGAATGACAGCCAATAATTCACACATTAAGAGATGTGAATAGAAAAAAATATTTTTATTTAAGTAATCGAATTTTTTTTTAAACCAAGAATAAGTAAGATACATTTAACAATATAAGGAGAGTCATTTCGGTGTGAAGAAAAAAAGTTTGATGTGCCCGGCGATTAATGTGACGCGAATTTCCCCATGTTGCGAAGAAAAAAAAGCACTTAACGCTGTGCATTCCTTAAGGGATTATCAGCATGGGTAACAGGGCCGTATAACCAATTAGGATTAGGCGAACGTGTTTGCTTTCTTGGGGGAATTAAGGGACATCTTATGACGGTCCAACCCCAAGAAATGCATCTAATCCTGATTGTATATTGTCGAGGACGTACCTTTCCAAGGATAATAAATGGCTGGGAAAGTACGCATCTACGACGACCGCAATTAACCGGTTTCGGATTTGGCGCACAATAGACTGCGGCCATCTGCGGAGATTTTTGTAATCCGATACAATGCGATAAATACCCGGTCGGAAATTTTTGCCGGCCCGCCAAATTAGATGCATTCCTAGAATTCCGGCAAGAGCTTCGAACGTTTTATTATTTTATAAATTTAGTGTAGTAATAATAGGCTAGCATAATTTTTAATGGTATAGCATACGCGACTGACCTGTCCTTACGATCCACATAATAGTTAAATTGGGCAATTGATTAGTTATTTAAGAGATATTTATTTTCATAGGGTAGTGTTAAGCGCCTATGTAAATAAATGTAAATATCTATCGTTATGATATGTCGATGTAATATAATGATGTAGAGTAGGTTTTAAGAACGTAATTATAATTAGCTATATGTATTGTAATAGTAATTGTAAGTAGCCATATGTGTCCTAATGTAAATATGCCAGGATAAGTTAAGGTTATAAATAAGGGACGGCCTACAAATTTGGAGCCACATCACAGCAGCCGAACCACGGTCGACTGGGGACTCGAATAGTCGCAGTTAGACACGAGTGAGTGGGTCAGTCAGACACTGATCAGTTAGAGACAGTTGGTCACCTGAAGACAGAAAAGTTTAACTCTCGAGAATAATTCTACCCCACCGTCAGCCATCGGACGGCTGGCGGCTAGCGCTCGAGATCGGCCAGCATGAAAGGAAGACTCGGAACTACAACTGGACGGAAGACTCTAAACAACTCGAGCGGAGGTGGAGGAAAGCCGTTCAGAGGAGCTGGTGCACGAGACCGCCCACCAGAAGGATGTGTTGCAGAGCGGACATGAAGCCACGGTCCCGCCCAGATCGCGTCGTCGGTCGCCATCCGCGCCGCAGACTTCGATCGCCGAAGCCCGGACCGAATCGCCAACTTAATTAAGGTAGATTTAAGATTAGAATTAAGTAGATCATAAGATAGGTTAAGAATTTGGCCTAGGATTATTTTGTCTTCTCGCCTAACCAATTTAATAAAATTGTAAATATAGAATTAATCACCGAATTATTAATTTTCATCCCCGCCTCCTCTCAGTGACCAACGATGTATTGACGATACGATAATTGGGTTGAGAGGAAAGCCCGACGCCGTATCAAGGTTTTAGCTGTACTTTAAAATTTTTAATACAATTATATTACATAAATAAAGAATAATACTTAGCATACACGTGTAGTACGTATAATAGCGACGATGGCACCAAAGAAAATGGTTTATGGTAAACAAAGGAGATATCGTAGTGAAGGAAAAAAAATTGTTCTGGCTATATTTTGAAATTCTGTAATTTTAATTTTGTCAACATCTGTCAAAGTAAAAGTCTAGAAAATAAAATTATCCTGATTATATTTTAAGCTGAGATTATCCTGGTTGTCAATGAGATTGATTATCCTGGTTATATTTTTGGCTGAGATTATCCTGGTTGTCAATGAGATTATCCTGATTATATTTTTAGCTGAGATTATCCTAGTTGTTAATGAGATTGATTATCCTGGTTACATTTTTAGCTGAGATTATCCTAGTTACACTTTTGGTTCAGATTATTTTGGTTGTCAATAAGATTATCCTGGTTACATTTTTGGCTGATATTATCCTAGTTGTCAATGAGATTATCCTGGTTACATTTTTGCTAATATTATCCTGGTTGTCAATGAAATTATCCTGGTTACATTTTTGGCTGATATTATCCTAGTTGTCAATGAGATTATCCTGGTTACATTTTTGCTAATATTATCCTGGTTGTCAATGAAATTATCCTGGTTACATTTTTGGCTGATATTATCTTGGTTGTCAATGAGATAATCCTGGTTACATTTTTGGCTGATTTTATACTGGTTGTCAATGAGATTATCCTGGTTACATTTTTGGTTGAGATTATCCTGGTTGTTAATGAGATTATCCTGGTTACATTTTTGGCTGATATTATCCTGGTTGTCAAAGAGATTATCCTGGTTACATTTTTGGCTGATATTATCCTGGTTGTCAAAGAGATTATCCTGGTTACATTTTTGGCTGATATTATCCTGGTTGTCAAAGAGATTATCCTGGTAACATTTTTGGCTAAGATTTCCTAGTTACATTTTTGACTGATACTATCCTGGTTACATTCATATCAATGAAATTATCCTGTTAATATTTTTGGTTGAAATTATCCTGGATGTGAAAGAGATTATCCTGGTTACATTTTTGGACCGAATAAGACCTGGAAACGTGCCACAGAAGATCCTGGACCGGGACTCGTGGAAGCGTATTACAAACTGAATCTCATTTGATTAACGTCAACAAATATCAATACTGAAAGAAGAAAAGGAAGACCACAAGAGAAGAATCGTTGAAGTTAAAAATACATCAATAAAAATAATTGACCTGGATCTATCATACAATAGACAAAGAATTCACATTCACAATATATAGTACATCTATTGGTGCCCATGATTTTCAAATACACATCGAATTACCATTTGAATTATAGTTGTCTTTGGATTGTCAAATCCATTACATGTGTTTCTCAGTTGTTTATGGAGATCACATTAATATTTTGAAAAAGTTTTTTAATACAATTTATTTAGCTTGATAGACAATAATCTTTCTTTATACTGACATATGTTACAAGCGTCTTTAACCCTTCCCAGACCATGCAGTGACACAGGTCTACCATCATAATTAAACCTGTAATATTTCGGTAAATACATGCAACATATAATTCATATTTAGGATAATCCTAAAGAAAATATCAGCGCTCAGTAACGATTAGTGAAAAACCAATTATGAAAAGGGAATGGTATAAAAACAATTATTTTTTTCATTCAATCCGTCATAAAACTAATACGTTGGTAAATATACAATTTGTGATATGAAAGACAGAGATTGCACAATATTTTCACACCAAAAAGGTTAAAAAACCTACAAATATAATTGTCTCTTTCTCACTAATTAAACGAAGAGAGATAAGAAGGAACGACACATTGTATAGGACTTAATGAATTCCTTAAATAATGTTATTAATCATTTTTTCAAAATTGAAAGTTCAATAATTAAAGTAAATTCGTGCCATTAAAGCTATTTAAGTTAATAAAAGCATTTTTTATAACTGTTATTTACGGTGACACGAGTTGACAACATGGCTGCGTTCGGGTATTTTATATCATGGTATGGGAAAGGTTAAAACCTTTCCCTTACGATGGAATAATAAAAAAAGCGCGTTCCGGTGCTGAAAACTCAGCGTACACGTTTAGGCAGGATTGAAATAATAGTTGATATACCTAACCTAACCTAACCTAACCTTATTCAAATTGTTACTTTATACAAATTTTGTCGAACAACTTTTAGGAAAAAATTTTAGAATGGGACTGGTAGTTGAATAAAAAATAAAATATATGAATTTTAAACACTAAGTTAATATTGTTAATTTTAAAAGTATTAAAAAACACTAGTTTATGCGCTGAACAATTCGTCTCAGGCAAATATAGATATTTGTGCGTCTTGCCGCGTGTCTCCAGCACCACATCTCAAAGGCCTTCAGGTTCCAAAATTCTACACCTAATAGTATTGGAGTTGATATTGCACATGTTGAAGTTATTTAAACTATTATCGACTTGAAATTTTGTCAGTAGGTTAAGATGCTGTGAGAAAGAAGCTCCTAATATCTTATTGTCTCACAAGTGTTTATTGAGATGATGAATTAATATAATTGTGTTAGAACGGCCTGCGGAGAAGTGGTCGCTAGTTACTTGGCTGGTGCGTAGTGTTTATATTCTGCTGCACATTGTTCGCTGTAACGGTTGAATGGTGAACCTTTACACGACCATGTCTGTGGACGCGTGCAGAGTCAGCATACGGTTATCTTAATGCCCAATTTTGTACTTTCTTTGTACGTTGCAGTGTGAGGTAAATGTTTTTGTAACTAGAACAAGAGCACTCACCAAATTTCGTTTATTCGAGGACAGTCTGCGGAGAAGTGATGGCTAGCTGCTTGGGCAGTGTCACATTGTATTATCGTATCTTCTGTTTGGTCACTTTGGTTTGGGCCCTGTATGGTTGATAGGTGAGTCTTATTAAGAATTGCAAAATTAATAAACAACAGAGAGAGAGGGAGAGGGAGAGGGATGGCTGGTGTGTGATTGAAGATCTTATTTCATAATTCTAGTTTAACATTACTTAACACACTTTCTTGTGATTCATTGCATAATTTCTTCTATGATTAAAATGTGTGTCGGTAAAGTTAATCAAATAGAATTTATTCAAAACAGCTGATTACTCAATTTCTTATTTGCCCACTATGTCCTTGCGTCGAACAATCGTGTTCTGCCAGACTAGCAAACAGATTTATGGGTCTGACACTAATTCAAGGGGTGAGCTTAATATTGTTGGATTTTTTTTCTACTTCATATCAGTATTGTCAGTGGCCTCAATCTGACGGGACTCGGCTCGTAATGCACCTCCACAAGCCATCATTCTCTAATTGTTATATCTACATATAGACAACTTTCAAAAATTTGATAGATGTGGAGATAGATGGGATGATAATGGTGAATGTGATATAAAGTGATCACTTTAGCCAGCCAAAGATAGGTCGTATGCCCTGTAATTATCCCATACTTATATATACCTTCCATTTATTATAATAAAAATAGCTTCGTCGGTATGGTATATTTGATATTTATTTAATAACAGTGCTCTTTCCGTATTCATCGAACATTTTTCTTGAGGATACCTTTCCCTGTTCAAATCCCCACCCATCCTTTTTCCCTACTGCTTGACCAGTGCGAATACTGACCTTGACGTCAGCAGACGTTAACGCGACGCGATACTTGTTCGGTTGCGACACCGCGATTGCATTAGTGATGTAGATTGGTTCAACTCCAGTGCATCAGTACTGTATTGTGATCCTGTGATTTGTGCACAATGATTATTGTGTGAGCCGCGGGTGAAGTGATTGATATCGCTGTCTTCATTTGAAAGCGGAGACCTGCCCGCCCGCGTGGTGTTTGTATGATCTCGGCTGCGACTGCGGGAGTAACGGAGGCGTTATAAAAGAGATAAGGCGAGGAGTCCTTCTGATTCCCGATTCCCCGAGATCCACTGGTCCTTCGACTGGACTCCCTCCCATCATCGATTCTTATCCCTGTTAATCCAAGTTCGTTCCTTCCTTCCTCCCTTTAACCCCCCACCTCCTTCTGCGATTCCGATTTATGACCGGAATCGTTGTAATCCTATCCCCTGGATGCGGGACTCGAAGATCGCGCAATTTGGTTCGGTAGATCCTATTCGGCGCGAGATCTACGTTTTCTTTTCAGTGGCTTTGTAATCCAATGCCAGTCCATGTGAACAGTTAAAGGGATTTATAAAGTTGTATTGGGTACCTACCGCGCACGAGATGTACTGCGAGTTGACATTTACCAAATGGCAACACAGTTTGCGAGCACGAGAAAGTTGTCCCGATTTAGCATCGAGAGTCACGAAGATGTGATTTCGTATTGAATTAAGGAAAGGTGAGAATAATCAAATATATTGAGCATCTGTGTTATCCTGCACCATATTGTGAGATTTGTTTGCTATTTTACTTACATACTTGCAAGATGTGAAGCATTCCTTCCTTACACTACATCAGAGAGGTCATGTAGATGACAATACTTTTATTTTCAAGAAGGATTTCTCATGATCAAAGCAGAACGAGGATACGATTTGGCCTCCTCCGCTTCTTTATTTCACAGCTGAATTTGTTTTTTGTTGTCAAAAGACGATGCAAGGGAATCCATCTGAGTTAAAATGGAAGAAAATGACCCAGCCTTCCCGACGTTTTGATAAGTAAGGAGATACAAGTATTTATGGGTGCCTTAGAACATAAACTTTGGAAGAAGACTGTGGTTCGCTGCCGAAGAACGAAGATACCTGGCGTTTAATTGGTTGTAAAACGAATTTCGATGTAAATTATTAATATTTTTTATTCATACCATTTTAATTTCAAATAATAACTTGCTAATCTTGTTAATCACATTTATTTGATTATTTTGACCTGTCGAACTCATTTAAGTTGTGGTTATATAATTTCCTAGGTGAAGATTTTAATATCCAATTAATCTAAGTCTTTTATCTCACCATTAGTTTTCGATCATAACATGTTGATTTAGATGTTCAAACGGTAGTAAGAACTTCTGATGAATCCCGATAATTCCTAGTCCACTTAAATATAGTTTTAATATTATTATTTCTAATTTAACGCTGAATTTACACTTTCGCGCTCCTGGTCGCAAGGCACCCCTGTGATGTTTTCGGTATTTGCCTAGGTGCGAGCGCTCCTGGTCGCAAGGCACCAGTGTAAGGGATCCAGTAAATCTCCTACTCGCTTGAATATTATTTTGTGTTAATTTATCCTCCTGGCTTCCGTCGCCAGTGTGAAGATCTCGCCTTTTATCTTAATACTAGTTTTTACGCTTATTATCTAAATTTGGCCAACGTGATCGTTCTAGTGGTTACGAATATTCTCCATGTTATGTCCGCAATAAACCTAATTCTTTTAACCCGCGTTTTCAATTATCAAATATCTAAAGTTTACAAATATCCAAAAATTATAGCCGTTCAAATACCTATAGAGCAATTATTAAAATAAATATACCGATTAAAAATAACAGGAAACCTCCGGTCAAGCGGTATGATATTCGAGCGCACCCGTTATAACACTAATTGTGTATGTATTATTCAGAGGTGGAATGTAAGAGTGAGGAAGACATTATACATAGAACACCAACCTTGTAGTAGACTTGTCCTCGTGACTGTGACCGCCTTGTGGCTTTGCCTAGCTGTTCATAAATTATGTGGGCATGTGAAACAACATGCGACATGCTAAGTGGCTGCCTCGATTGGCAAATGTGTTCCGTGATTATGATAAGTTCTCTAGACACCAGTCTGCGGCGCTCGCTCGGCTCCCCTAAACCCCAGATTAAGAAACCCGTACGCCTGGTGCCTATTCGTGGTAGACGACGGGTGCTTAACCCCGAGCCTTCTCACCGACACGTTCAAAAATTTAATGAAGATGATGATGATAATCCAAAGTTTAGAATCGGCCAATGTCTCAGTGAACAATATCATTTGTTATGACTCATTCAAGATGCATGGCCGAGTTCCTCGTATCTTCAATATGCTGCTGTTCAATATCGGTAGGAAAGTGGCCATTCCGGGGCCACGTCCACCACTGAAGGTAATTAATTGTGATGATTGTGACATGGCAGTACGATTCTAATGAAATTGCCTTAATTCCTTGGGTGCGTCTGAACACGTCATTCATGTTTAGAGACTTATCTCTCGAGAAGTTCGAAGAGGTACCTACGGTACGCTGAGGCGTCCTTCTTCTGGGATCCGTTCCGACCACTCACGTCTTGGCCAAGGCGTGAAGCAACAGCATTAAATCGGCAGACTCTTTCGTTTTTTGTGCCGATAACGCCTCTTGGATGGCTAGCTTAAGAATGCATATCAGTCCTTGCAGCCAAAGTGTACGATTATGTTTACCATAATTCCCGCAAGTATTATATCGCCCAGAACGGAGACCCTCCTCAGCAATTGTAGACCACTCCAAACTCGACGAAAGACTATCTCGACAATCAGTTCCTCTGCATCATTATCTGTCACTCGCGACACTATTGTTATTTTGATCACAAGGGAGCAAGTTTCAAGGGAGTAATTTCAGTTTGGAGTTGATGTTAGTACCATGTCAATAATAAAAGCAGTATGATTTCCATACACGTGCAATCGTGCGATTTCAAAGTAAAATAAACACACAAAGGCTCTCTGATAAATTCTACCATTTCGACCTGCAAGCCATTACTTCGGATAGAAAATGTAACTATCACCATGGTGCCAGCAGCGTGAACCACGACAGGATTTATGAGATTTTTAGATTTAGATTTCCGCGGACAAGTAAATACACAAATAATTACGTACATAGTTACATGATTATTTACACGACCAATAGAAGTATATAATTAGTCCTAAACGATGAGAAAAATGAAAATCAGATTTCGTTCCCCGAACAATCGTTTACGTATCCGTCTCTTTTCCCGGTTCAAAAGCGACTCTCACGCGTGCAACCCCCTCACCCTCCCGAAACTGACTGTCTAGCAAAGCGTTGCAACCCCCGACCCGCTACACCCCTACCCTGCCGCATCCGCTCTAGAAATTTCTCGGAATTCATATTTTTTTTATCAGTTGGTTATATGTGGATCATCACAAACTCTATTATTTTATTAAGGTAAGACTTGCCGATAAATCTTTCTATGTAATCACATTCAAGTGACAGGATTCTTACTACATTCTACCTTATAATTCATATGTTTTCGTATCTGAGTAAACCATTAAATTATGTTGTTATAAAAACTTTAAACTATTCTTAATATTTTCTGCAACCGTTGTTATTGACACATTTCCGCGTCCCAATTTTCATCCTTACATTACCTAATGCTCATCTTTTCAGTGAGAATTGTGACCTTGACGCCAGCAGACGTCAACTCGACCGATATTTGTTCGATCTCGATGTCGCGATAGCATTCGCGGTGTGGACCTTTCAGCTCCAGTGCACTAGCACTATATATTGCGATCAGATATTGTTTGTGACATCGCCGTATTTTATTGTGATCTGAGATCGGCTCACCCGCCGTCCCATTTTCGTATACTCGGCGGTGACTGCGGGGATTACAGAGACGTCGTATACAAGGTAAGGCGAGCAGTTCTTCAGAATCCCGGTTCCCGAGATCAGACTAGAACCCTTATCTCCTCGACGACCCCATCCAATGCCACGTTTCCCTACTTCCCTGTCCTACCTTGGGGTGTTACCCGAAGACTACACAATTCAGCACTCAAGATGATGGACTTGTCAGATGTGGTTCTCTCACCGAGTGATGTTCTGAGATTACGTAAACAAATTTTAAAAAGATTATTAAACAGGAGAAATCAAGATAAAAATGATGGAAGATGCTAGTAAACCACATAATTGGAAGAGTGTCGATGTATTAATAGATCGAATATAATTTTTTTCCATTTTTCAGTTCCTGTAAAATCACCAAAGTTTTTCAATTATAAAAAGTGCATATATAAATAAATCTGTTGTGTCAACCCTGTTTTTAAGGTATTTATCAACGCGTCAGTGTGCACACACTATGCGCTGTTCTAATATTATATATAAACTCTCACGACGACAAATATACAGATTATTATACAGATTTTTCACTAGGGATACTTATCTGATTTCTCATTGAACATGTTGTTGAAAAACTTATTTTATTTCTTCCTTCTTCTTTGTGGAGGACTGTCGGTGAGATATTTTTAAAAGTACTTATTTAAATTTGATTTACGATATTTTTATTCAGAACATAGGTCTGAAATATTTTAAATATGAAATGATAACAATAATAATGTGTTCTCCTAATAACAAAGTCGTATCAATGTGTCCAAAATTTAATAAGAATTAATTGATAATTCTGGCGTCTGCTATCAGATTACTCAAAGGTATTTGAGATTCTGTAAAAATAAGGCAGGCGGCTCTTTCAAATAATGGAACGATTAAATGTATTAATATCAGAAAGGTGACATATATACAACTCTCAAAAATTTGATACGTGTGGCAGTCAGTTGCTCGTGGGTAGAATTGGTGAATGTTACATTGTGTAAAGTGATCACTCGAGCCAGCTGAAGACGAGCCCTGTAATTCCCACGACTTACATATCAAATCGCGCATCAGTCCGTTATTCAAAATGTTTGGGAGTTTTTCCTCCATGTGTATTTGGCTTGAAATATCGTGCGCTGCCTTCAACACGGTATTACCATATAAGATACCCGGGGATAATTTAACAAACTTTTTAATCTAGTTATTAATGTATTGTCAGCCGAGTGCAAAACTTCATATTGATTTGCTTTTTTTTTATTTTCAGTTGGCTGCCGCACAACCAACTTTGGGTTTATTGCATAAACATAAAGCAGCAGTAAGGGGTTACAGGGTTAATCTCCCTCCCTGACACCGAAGATGTTGATATGGGTCACGTAATCAAAGCGTTTGTTTTTCCTTCAAAGTGTTTAATTTTTTTGCATTTGATGTTATTAATTAAATGACTTGATACTATTTTATCAATTTTTTTATTTAATTCAGCCTTTGTTCATTATTTAAACCTTTTAACACCTACTGCCCGGTGGGTCAAAACAAAACACGTCCGGCAGCGGTGGGTCATTTTAGACCCACCTCAAGTATTCAGTTTTTTAACCGTTTTGTCGGAGATTTTTTATAGACATTCATTTTAAATATGGTTTGATGAAATGGCACGCTGTATCGTAATGTTTCCGCTAAAAAATTAAAAAATATTACGAATAATGTATATGTATAATTTTCACGCATCAACAGACGTCCCACACAGCCTAAATACAAATATTCAATGAGCATGTGATCTCGTCGGTTGGCGATTATTGGTTATATATGTTATTGTCTAGAGGCCGATAGACGAAAATAAGTCAAAACAAATACATGGACGTATATCTGGTATCAAAATGTTGACAATATAAATTTCGGTCTAAGCGGTGAGTTTTAATCCCGTAAAAGCGACTGATTTTTAAGTGTTTTTTAAAAATTTTATCAATTATCTCAAATTATTTGGAAAAATTTAATAAAAGATTAGCTAGAAAGAAAACAACATTAAACGAATTTTTGCAGCGTAATTCATATTTTTACAAACTCCTGGGTCAAATCTGACCCACCACAGCAGAGGATGTGTTAAGGTACATTAGCCAATCCTATTCAACCAGTAATTCACAGTACGAGAAATATCGTCCCCATCCTTAGTTATGTTGTAAAGATTTAAAGATGACTCCGAAATATGTGGGTCGAAATAAAACACCTCCGATAGTTATGGGTCTTTTTAGACCCACCTCAAGATTTTTGTTTTTAATCGATTTTTTATACATATTTAATTTTAAATATGATTCAATAAAATGGCACGAAAACTTACTGCTAGAAAATTAGAGATTTTATAAAAAATATTATGAATAATGTACGTGTATTTGCTATCCTACACGAATCGAAACTGACATAATATGAAAAATAAATAAATAAAACTTACACCTAAAATAGAGACAACCGATCAAAGGTCTTTATAATCCGAGAAGTAAATTATTTTGTACTTGTGAGTCTTATAAACTGCACAGAAAAATTTAGTATCTTTGTTATTTTTACAAGGACAAAACCAGACGACCCTGTGGTCACCAGGTAGATGCAGCGCGCCATAAAACTAGCTTTCTCTTTTTCTGGGGTTCCTTTCTGGTGGCACCAGCAAAAATAAATCAATGCAAATATGTGTAAAACAACGTGACTGGATTATTTGCACGCAGGATGGTTGGAGTGGAGCTGTCCTTAAGTTTGACAATATCTGATATGGCGCAAGCGGTGAGAGGTGATCCTGTAAAAAATTATTTATTTATTTATATATATTTTGACATCCATATTTTTGTACAAACAGAGGTGGATACATAATAAACATACATAATACATAGTTTATTGTGTGGGATGGAGTAGACTTCACCTCTGATATATACAGCGTTGTCCTGGCTACTTTGCTAGACTGTGTTAAAGTAGACAGTTTTTTTTTTTCGTTCTGTTGTGGTGTTACTTGGAATGAAAAAAGAATTCAAATATGAATAAAAAAGTAAAAATAAAATAAAAATATATGGAGTGGGAGTGTTGTAGGACTAGTGAATTATTAGAATTGTATACATTATATTAAATTGTTGGATATCCATGCTTCTGATTAATCTCTACCTGATTGAATTATATATTGGGTCCATATTTGTGTAATCTTAAAGGAATTGTACGATTTCCAGTTGGTACTGAGTGTATTGTATAGTTTCGGAGCTAGGAACATGTAGAATCTTTGATAAAATGTGGTTGTTGCTCTCGGAACTGGTGTGTAGATGTTTGTTGTTTGTCTTGTGTTGTGTCTGTGATTTATTGCTTGAGGAGAGTTGTTGTTAGTATGGAAATATTGAACGAGTCTCAACTTAAAGATTTGTCTTATATCTAGGACATTGTACTCTTTAAATATAAGATCTAATGGATATCTAAAGGGACGACCAATTACAAATAAGAATTGTTTTTTGTGCTTTTTTTAGCCGACTCCAATATTGTTTTTGCTGCTCCTCCCCAAACCAAAATAGCATAATTAATTAAGGAGTAGCACAGTGCAAAGTACACAAAATGACTGTCCTATATCTGTTTTTAGGCATTTTTCTCATTTTCACAATTACTCATTTAAATCTCGTCTCAAATTATTTTAAAAAAGTAAGAGAATAACTAGAATGAAAATTGTATTAAACGAATATTTATGATGTAATTCACATTTTTAAAAATACCCTGGTCAGATCTGACCCAGCACCGCAGAGAATGGGTTAACACTCGATACTATCTAAAGATTATGAATGACAGCCAATAATTCACACGTTTAGAGATGTGACTAGAAAAAAATATTTTATTTAGGTAATATAATTTTTTTCAAACCAAGAATAAGCAAGATACATTTAACAATATAAGGAGAGTCATTTTAGTGTGAAGAAAAAAAGGTTTTAGCTGTACTTTAAAATTTTTAATACAATTATGTTACATAAATAAAGAATAATACTAAGCATGCACGTGCAGTACGTATAATAGCGACGATGGCACCAAAGGAAATGGTTTATGGTAAACAAAGGAGATGTCGTAGTGAAGGAAAAAAAATTGTTCTGGCTATATTTTGAAATTCTGTAATTATAATTTTGACAACATCTGTCAAAGTTAAAGTCCAGAAAATGAAATTATCCTGATTATATTTTTAGCTGAGATTATCCCGGTTGTCAATGAGATTGATTATCCTGGTTACATTTTTGCTGATATAATCCTGGTTGTCAATGAGATTATCCTGGTTATATTTTTGGCTCAGATTATCCTGGTTACATTTTTGGCTGATATAATCCTGGTTGCCAATGAGATTATCCTGGTTACTTTTTTGGCTGAGATTATTCTGGTTGTCAATAAGATTATCCTGGTTACATTTTTGGCTGAGATTATCCTGGTTACATTTTTGGCTGATATAATCCTGGTTGTCAATGAAATTATCCTGGTTACATTTTTGGCTGATATTATCCTGGTTGTCAATGAGATTATCCTGGTTACATTTTTGGCTGATATTATCCTGGTTGTTAATGAAATTATCCTGGTTACATTTTTGGCTGATATTATCCTGGTTGTCAATGAGATTATCCTGGTTACATTTTTGGCTGATATTATCCTAGTTGTCAATGAGATTATCCTGGTTACATTTTTGCTAATATTATCCTGGTTGTCAATGAAATTATCCTGGTTACATTTTTGGCTAATATTATCTTTGTTGTCAATGAGATAATCCTGGTTACATTTTTGGCTGGTATTATCCTGGTTGTCAATGAGATTATCCTGGTTACATTTGTAACTGAGATTATCTTGGTTGTCAGTGAGATTATCTTGTTTACATTTTTGGACCGAAGAAGACCTGGAAGCGTGCCACAGAAGATCCTGGACCGGGACTTTTGGAAGCGTATTACGAACTGAATCTCATTTGATTAACGTCACCAAATATCAATACTGAAAGAAGAAAAGGAAGACAACAAGGGAAGAATCGTTGAAGTCTAAAATACATCAATTAAAAATAATTGACCTGGATCTATCATACAATAGACAAAGAATTCACGTTCACAATATTTAGTACATCTATTGGCGCCCATGATTTTCAAATACACATCGAATTACCATATGAATTAGTGTTGTCTTTGGATTGTCAAATCAATTACATGTGTTTCTAAGTTGTTTATGGAGATCACATCAATATTTTGAAACAGTTTTTTAATACGATTTTCTAATAGTAGAAAGCTTGATAAACAATAATCTTTCTTTATACTGACATATATGTTACAAGCGTGTTTAACCCTTCCCATACAATGCAGTAACACAGGTCTACTCTCTAATTAAATCTGTAATATTTCGGTAAATATACGCAATATTTATTTATATTTTACTTAATATTAACGCTTAAAAATGACTAGTGAAAAAACAATTATTTAAGGTGAATCATACAAAAATAATTATTTTTAACTCGTTCAGTTGTAAGATTAATACGTTGACAAAAATACCATTTGTGGCAAGACAGAAAGAAATCACACAATCAAAGTGGAAGCAATAACAAACATGAAAAATTAAGATAGATAAAAAGAAGGTTGTTTTATACAATACGGAACTTGATAAATGCACCGAATTATAATATTACATTTTTTTAAACATTGAATGCTCAATACTAAAAAGTAATTTATGGCATTAATCATTTCTTCACATTTTAAAGGCTATAATGTAATATCTTACAGTAACACGAGTTGACAGCATGGTTGCGTACGAGTATTTTATATCACGGTATGGTGAAGGTTAAGGTTTCTAAAATAAATAATCGAGCAGTTTTCGGTAGTGACAAGAATTTTAATTAATAATAACATGTGTATTTTTTATTCTTGTAATATTCTAACAACGACGTTGTCGATACATCAAGTGAGATTTAAAAATATGATGCGATTGGTATCAGAATACCATAATTATGTAGAAAAATGAGATATATTCTTTGACCGTTTTGACCGCCAGACTACGGGACTGTGTGAATTGTACGGAAACATTTTGAGTGTTACTTGGGATAAGAACGTTATGTCTACCCATGATACATTACTTAAAGAAACCGAAGAGTCGCATAATAAGCTTGATGCAATTTCGACAATATTTTAGTATCCGGCTCGAAGGACCAAATTATGTTTATGTAAACGCCTTCGATCGCTGGTTCCCAGGATTCCGATTAACACATCTTCGTTAGATTTGACCCGGGTGTTTGTAAAAATATGAATCACTCTACAAATATTTGTTTAATTCTGTTTTCCTTCTAGCTAATCTTTTATTAAATATTTCCAAATAATTTGAGATAATTGACAAAAATGTGAAAAAACGCTAAAAAATCTGTCGCTTTTACGGGATTGAATCTCAGCGTTTACACCGAAATATATATTGTCAACATTTTGAGCGGGTAGACAAAGGATACCCGGTATGCGTCCATGTATTTGTTTTGACTTATTTTCGTCTCCCGGCTCCTATACATTACCAGTAATTTAACTATTTGAGGGGCGTTGCGTCTACCTGTTAGTTTTATGACACTACCTGTTCGGATTCCGACGAGAAGATTACATGCTCAGTGGATGTTTGTATTTTGGCTGTGTAGGGCGTCTGTTGATGCGTGAGAATTATACGTATTCGTTATTCGTAATATTTTTTAATTTTTATCGTTAATTTTTAACAGAAACATTACGCTATTTCATTAAATCATATTTTATATGAAATATCTATAAAAAAATCTTCCACAAAACAGGGCAGTAAGTGTTAATAATGAGTATACGTATGATACATGAACTGCACTAACCTGTTGACTTCGCTGTCTTTAGATTTCGGCTGGCCGAAGCGCCCACTGGTGGTTTTAAGACTGCTGGACTGGTCGTAGCACCGGAGGTAATAAGAATCACGCCTTCGTTACCGTCTTCTCAGATTCCGACGAGAGGCGGCAATACTCACACATACACATATGTACAATAATAAGTAATAAGACGCGTAAACACTTTGCATCGTAAAGATTTTCATTTCCAGCTGCGTTGACACAAAAGTCTGACGTATTCACTACTTGGTCCAGCAGAATATTGCTCGCTAATAGCACCTTAACATCTGTATAAAGCAACAAAAATATTCAACATTACACAAAAAAAATTCTAAACACAAATCGAAAAACTGTGCCCGGTCTGTCCGCCGCACCCAACGCGCTGCAGGTTGTCACACTGCCGAGTCACAGAAGACGTGCAGCACGCGCATAATTAACAAATAAATAATATTGATTTATATCAATTATCTATCTGACGTACTAGTGGCGAGTGTCTTTGGATGGTTGATCGCAAGATGTCAGTTTCATTTGGTGTATTTTGTATTGTTGTGTCGGTCTGCTGTCCAGTTTCTCACGTAAGTAATATGGAAAAAGTATATATATTTATTTATATATATTTTGACATCCATATTTTTGTACTAACAGAGGTGGATACATAATAAACATACATAATACATAGTTTATTGTGTGGGGTGGAGTAGACTTCACCTCTGATATATACAGCGTTGTCCTGGCTACTTTGCTAGACTAAAGTCTGTGTTAAAGTAGCCAGTTTTTTTTTTTGGTGCTGTTGTGGTGTTATTTGGAATTAAAAGATATATCAAATATGAATAAAAAAGTAAATAAAATAAAAATATATGGAGTGGGAGTGTTGTAGGACTAGTGAATTATTAGTAAAAGAATTGTATAAATTATATTAAATTGTCGGATAGCCATGCTTCTGATTCATCTCTACCTGATTGGATCATATATTGGGTCCATATTTGTGTAATCTTATTGGAATTATACGATTTCCAGTTGGTACTGAGTGTGTTGTATAGTTTCGGAGCTAGGAACATGTAGAATCTTTGATGAAATGTCGTTGTAGCTTATAAATCATTCATTTTTAGCTTTTTTCCGCGGATGGGATGCTGTGTAATTTGGAGATGAACTCGTAGATTAGTATAGTATAGCCACCCGCGTCGATCCCTCGTGATCATCTCCATGAACTTCCGCCCACCAGAGAAGCGCCTTCCACTCCGTAACTAATAGATTGTTTATGATCCAATTATTTGAATTTGATTACACTTCTGAATTGGACCATACAAAACAGATAAATAAAATATGAATTAAATATATATATACATAAAAAATCAATTTTATCGAAAAATATTGCTGTTGCGCCACTGGGATTCGAACCTGGATCTCTTCCGATCATGGAAAACGTGCATTAACCGATCGTGCAATACCAACATAGTGCATTGTCGACAAATTACATAAAATGTTCAAGAAAACCTTGTTTTCCCTTAACCTTTCCCATACCATGATATAAAATACCCGAACGCAGCCATGCTGTCAACTCGTGTCACCGTAAATAACAGTTAGAAAAAATGCTTTTATTAGCTTAAATAGCTTTAATGGCACGAATTTACTCTAAATATTGAACATTCAATTTTGAAAAAATGATAAATAACATTATTTAAAGCATTCATTAAGTCCTATACAATGTGTCCTTCCTTCTTATCTCTCTTCGTTTAATTAGTGAGAAAGAGACAATTATATTTGTATGTTTTTTGTTCTTTTTACTGTGAAAATAGTGTGTGATCTCTGTCTTTCATATCACAAATTGTATTTTTACCAACGTATTAACTTTACAACGGATTGAATGGGAAAAATAATTGTTTTTGTACGATTCCCTTTTCATAATTGATTTTTCACTAGTCATTCCTAAGCGCTAATATTTTCTTTAGAATTATCTAAAATACGAGTTTTATATTGCATGTATTTACCGAAATATTACAGGTTTAATTATGTTGGTAGACATGTGTTACAGCATAGTTTTGAAAGGGTTAAAATCAGTAAAAAAACATCGAATTTATGACATTTTCTACTAATGTTGTGAATAAGTTTAACATTAATTCGTATCGTGAGTAAAATATATATTTTTGTCATTTTTAAACGAAAATAATGACAGCGCGGATTCCACGACCGTCGTGGCCGGATCTATCGTGGTATTGAATTTAAAACGAGTTGTATCAATGTATATAAAATTTAATAAAAATGAATTGACAATTCTGGAGTCTGCTATCAGATTACTCAAAGGTATTTGAGATTCCGTATGTTACACTATACATATAACAAACTAAAAAAATACATTTAATAAGAAAGATATATATTTATAAACATAGTATCGGAATTTGTTGTTGGGCTTAGCTGCGTAGACCTTTCCTTTCAAGTTCTTACTTACTTATCATCACGCCGTTTCCCCGCGAGGGTAGGCAGAGAATATAGTGCGCCACACTCTTTTGTCCTGACACACTATTCTCGCCTCATCCACTTTCATACATCTTCTCATACAAGCTCGCCGATTGTTGAGGCTTCTAACAGAACCATCCTTTATTATCTGGTTCACCCGGTCGTGCCAAGTATTCCGCGGATGTCCTCCATTTCTGGTTCCATCAACACTTGCGTCATATATCTTTCTTATCATTCTCTCCTCATTCTGTACTCGTTCCGTATGACCAAACTACCTGAGTGATCCTTTCTTAATCTTACTCACTATACCAACATCAGTTTTACATTATTTGCTTATTTCTTCATTCTTTACTCTGTCATAAATAGATTTGCTACAAATAAGCCTAAGTGATCTCATTTCCACTGCATTCAGTCTACTTTCGTTTCTTTTCTGCCAGCTCCAGGCCTCACTTCCATACACCGCTAGCCTCTGTTGACAAATTCCCGTTAGATATAATGCAATTCAAAGCGCCGTTCACTTTATTCCCTGCAGTCACCCTCCTTTCCGTTTCTATCAAACATACTTCCCAAATACACAAACTCATCTACTTGTTCCAAACATTCATCACCTCCAAATATTTAGCTTTTCTCCTTCACGAATACCATCACTTATCATGAGGTCGCTTTCCTTGCATACACCGTACACTGCACTCCCCTGACGCTATAGTTCCTGTTCATTATTCGCCATTAGTACTGCATGCTCGGCGTACAATAAACAGTACCCCTACAGAAAATAGTTGAGAGCTGTTAAATCAGGTGATCGAGGAGGACAGTTTTGACATTATGCTGCTAGAAAAATTTCTCGCAAAACTTCAATCTTAGATTGGGCTATGTATGAGGTGACCGTCCTGTGAAGCCCACATATGTTGCAGGTCCATCGAGCCAGTACGGCCACCAAGAGATTTTCCAACATGTGACGATGGTCATCACCATTAATGGTTACAGCTGAGCTTCTAGTATCTAAAAACAACCCAGTACAGTAACTCCTCGTCAGTGTATCAATTGAGGATTTTCAGTACCCCAATAGTGACTGTTTTGTTTATTACCAAAACCCACCAAGTTTTTTTCCAAAAGTCATCAAACACGTGCTGTTGCGTATGATTGAGACATAAGATACTCTATAATAGATTGTAATCAATCATTCTCTATGATTGCAAAATATGAACTTATAAATATTTGTAGAACTTAAATGGCGGCCAAAAATAATCGGCCTGGAACATAATATTCACCCTGTATTAGGATTTATGTCAAGAAAGATTAAACAAAATAGTGGACTCCTTTATTTAAATCATCAACTGTAGTAAAATTGGTGCATATAACAGATGCTTAGTGACAGGCAGTGGGCAAATACAGCACCGTGGCAGGCTTCCAGTGCGACTATCATTTGATCAGCTCAGCAAACATCGGTCTGACGTAGCTACAGAAGAATTGGTGCGTTCTTGAAATGTAAACACCTTTTGTTGTTGACTCGCTAATATCGAATTGAATCTGCGAGTGGCGCAGTAGTCGCGAAGGGGTTTAAAAATCGCTATTTATTAAAAATGTACAGTTTAATATTAAATTAAAAAAAACTGATGTGTAGTGCCATAGGGTGGTGTGGCAGCCTTGGTCCCGAATTGCCATCGAGAGACTTCCAGAAGGCGCTACCTTGACGCTATGGCGAGGGTAGTGCTCGCTCTGGACTTCCATTGATCGCTCGTTCTTGCGGAGTCTCCTTGACGTTCACAGGTAGAATGGGGCCCAAATATAATGCTTAAACTGTGTTGCTGGCCGTTGCCAATTCTACATTTTCGGTGGAGCGCCGCCCGGCGCTCGCACCACGGCATATCGGTCAAGCTGACGTCTGCTGGCGTCAAGCTCACAATTTGGATGCGGAACGTATCAGTAACAATGGTCGCGGCTGAAAGGGTGTTTATTAAGAATTATAATGAATCTATTTTCTTTTCTGTTTCAGGGGTTCACAGTGCCTATGAGCTTTCGCAACTACAGTGTACCTGGAAACACATCTGACACATCGCTAAATGTAAAACCATTGCTGCAGACAATCGTCGAAGAGACAGAAGCCGAGATGTCCGAGCTGCACGATCAGTACCATAATCTAGATCCTGGAATAAAAGGCTTACTAAAATCACCCCTTCCAACACCGGCAGGCCTGATAAGAACACCAGCACAATTTCAAAGTGTGTTCGATGTACTGAAGGTGTACGTAAAAGAACCCGAAACTCAAAACACCACGACACTGGTCGGAGGTTTGGTAAGCAACGAATCAACAGCAACCACACCAGAAGACATCCTCGTACTGCCGATAGGCGTAAACACAACAACACCAAATAGTTCTAATGTTTCGACATCTCTCGATTTTGACATTGCACAGTTGGCAAATGAATCGAGAACTTCAGAAAATGGGACCAACAAAGGAATTAATTTTTTACCCTTTATGCCGGAAACGTTTCTTAATTTAACTTTAAATAATACAAATAAAATTAGTAATAATGCGAACACGATCGAGACTATAGATGCCACTACAATTGTTCTACATACAATTAATACTACTTCTTTTAAAGAACCGCCAAGCCACGCACTATCGACACAAAACTCTCTTGAAACAGAGACTGACACTAAAGCTACTGCTGATCCCAAAAATATTTCAGCTTTGTTTATCAAAGAAGAATTAAAATCACATTTGCAGGAGTCAGAACACAATTCATCTACAAAGAGATCTTTAACTATTATCAACAACTCCACTTCAGAATCAAACGAATCGACATCATTCACTCCAGATTTCAAAAGTACTGTTCTGCCAATACATTCAGTACTCTTAGAAGTGGACAAAACAAACTATAACAATATTTCAACAGCTGTAGATCAATTTGCAACATTACATCCAGAAAACCTAAACACAACAATTGCTCCAGAAATGACACTTGGTAAATTACAATTACGAACCAACATATTGATGTTAAAAGGTACAGAAAATAATAATACCGACACCCCATCAGCATCGGCAACTCCAGAAACGAATTATGATTCTGCTAACACGAATATCAAACCGGCAATTATATCTACAGAATACGCGGCTCCATATCAGAAAAACTCTTCTTCTGCAACAGATATTTCAACAGAAACAAAGAACATTACACCTGGAGTGCTTAAAATTACAGAAATCCAAACATTGCCAAATGCGTTTGCGAACCTTGCAATAAATAATGACACCAAAATTACATCTACACCAGATACAGCCATAAATGTGACACACGATAATGACTCGACTAAACTACCAATTAGTCCAACAATTTACAAGCTTGTTACGATCAATGACTCCATGCCTTCAGTCAACTCTCTGCATTTTGAAACCACAATAGAAAATCCAAGGAGTGTTAATAAACGTGAGTTAGAGAATAAATCATTATTTCTAAGCAGCAATGAGCACTTTTTTAATAGTTCCTCAAACCAACCAATTGTTGAAACGATTGATAATAATAATAATAATAACACAAACAGAACCTTGAATCGCGAACCTACCACGCATTCACCAATCAGTAACGAGTTAAAGTTTATGCCTGAACTACCAATTAATAATACGACAAATACTTCCATGAATCATGAATCTACAACACATTTTCTAATCCACAACGGAACAACGCTTATACATGAACTCCCTGTAAATCATACGACTGTTGAATTTAATAATAATACTAATACTTCAGTGAATCATGAATCTACATCACATTTTCCAATCCATAACGAAACAATGCTTATACATGAACACTCAATAAATCATACGACTGTCGAATTTAATAATGATACTAATAGTTCGGTGAATCATGAATATACAACACATTTGCCAACCCACAACGAAACAACGCTTATACATGTACTCCCAATAAATCAAACGACTGTCAAATTTCATAATAATACTAATACTTCAGTGATTCATGAATTTCCAACACATTTGCCATTCCACAACGGAACAATGCTTATACATGAACTCCCAATAAATCATACGACTCTTGAAAGTAATAATAATACTAATACTTCCATGAATCATGAATCTATAACACATTTGCCAAACCACAACGGAACAATGCTTATACATGAACTCCCAATAAATCATAAGACTCTTGAAAATAATAATAATACTAATACTTCCATGAATCATGAATCTATAACACATTTGCCAAACCACAACGGAACAATGCTTATACATGAACTCCCAATAAATCATACGACTCTTGAAAATAATAATAATACTAATACTTCCATGAATCATGAATCTATAACACATTTGCCAATTCACAACGGAACAATGCTTATACATGAACTCCCACTAAATCAAACGACTCTTGAAAATAATAATAATACTAATACTTCCATGAATCATGAATCTATAACACATTTGCCAATCCACAACGGAACAATGCTTATACATGAACTCCCACTAAATCAAACGACTCTTGAAAATAATAATAATACTAATACTTCCATGAATCATGAATCTATAACACATATGCCAAACCACAACGGAACAATGCTTATACATGAACTCCCAATAAATCATACGACTCTTGAAAATAATAATAATACTAATACTTCCATGAATCATGAATCTACAACACATTTGCCAATCCACAACGAAACAACGCTTATACATAAACTCCCAATAAATCATACGACTCTTGAAAATAATAATAATACTAATACTTTCATGAATCATGAATCTACATCACATTTTCCAATCTATAACAGAACAATGCTTATACATGAACACTCAATAAATCATACGACTGTCGAATTTAATAATGATACTAATAGTTCAGTGAATCATGAATCTACAACACATTTGCCAATCCACAACGAAACTACGCATATACATGAACTCCCAATAAATCATACGACTCTTGAATGTAATAATAATACTAATACTTTTATGAATCATGAATCTACAACACATTTGCCAATCCACAACGAAACTACGCATATACATGAACTCCCAATAAATCATACGACTCTTGAATGTAATAATAATACTAATACTTTTATGAATCATGAATCTACAACACATTTGCCAATCCACAACGGAACAACGCTTTTACCTGAACTACCAATAAATCATACAACAGTTGAATTTAATAATAATACTAATAGTTCAGCGAATCATACGACAGTCGAATGTAATAATAATACTAATACTTCAGTAAATCATGAGTTTACGACACATTTTCCAATCTATAACGGAACAACGCTAGTTCATGAACTCCCAATACATAATATGACTGTCGAATTTAATAATAATACTAATACTTCAGTGAATCATCAATCTACAACACATTTGCCAATCCACAACGGAACAACGCTTATACATGAACTCCCAATAAATTATACGACTCTTGAAAATAATAATAATACTAATACTTTCATGAATCATGAATCTACATCACATTTTCCAATCTATAACGGAACAATGCTTATACATGAACACTCAATAAATCATACGACTGTCGAATTTAATAATGATACTAATAGTTCAGTGAATCATGAATCTACAACACATTTGCCAATCCACAACGAAACTACGCATATACATGAACTCCCAATAAATCATACGACTCTTGAATGTAATAATAATACTAATAGTTCAGCGAATCATACGACAGTCGAATGTAATAATAATACTAATACTTCAGTAAATCATGAATTTACGACACATTTTCCAATCTATAACGGAACAACGCTAGTTCATGAACTCCCAATAAATAATATGACTGTCGAATTTAATAATAATACTAATACTTCAGTGAATTATCAATCTACAACACATTTGCCAATCCACAACGGAACAATGCTTATACATGAACTCCCAATAAATCATACGACTCTTGAAAATAATAATTATACTAATACTTTCATGAATCATGAATCTACATCACATTTTCCAATCTATAACGGAACAATGCTTATACATGAACACTCAATAAATCATACGACTGTCGAATTTAATAATGATACTAATAGTTCAGTGAATCATGAATCTACAACACATTTGCCAATCCACAACGAAACTACGCATATACATGAACTCCCAATAAATCATACGACTCTTGAATGTAATAATAATACTAATACTTCAGTGATGCATGAATTTCCAACACATTTGCCATTCCACAATGGAACAATGCTTATACATGAACACCCAATAAATCATACGACTCTTGAAAGTAATAATAATACTAATACTTCCATGAATCATGAATCTACATCACATTTACCAATCCATAACGGTACAACGCTTTTATCTGAACTACCAGTAAATCATACGACTGTCGAAGGTAATAATAATACTAATACTACAGTGATTCACGAATCTACAACACATTTTCCAATCCACAACGGAGCAACGCTTACACATGAACTCCCAATAAATTATACGACTGTCGAATTTCATAATAATACTAATACTTTAGTGGTTCATGAATTTCCAACACATTTGCCAATCCACAACGGAACAATGCTTATACATGAACACTCAATAAATCATACGACTGTCGAATTTAATAATGATACTAATAGTTCAGTGAATCATGAATCTACAACACATTTACCAATCCATAACGGTACAACGCTTTTATCTGAACTACCAATAAATAATACGACTGTCGAATTTAATAATAATATTAATAGTTCAGTGAATCATGAATCTACAACACATTTACCAATCCATAACGGTACAACGCTTTTATCTGAACTACCAGTAAACCATACGATTGTCGAATTTCATAATAATACTAATAGTTCAGTGAATCATGAATCTACAACACATTTACCAATCCATAACGGTACAACGCTTTTATCTGAACTACCAATAAATAATACGACTGTCGAATTTAATAATAATATTAATAGTTCAGTGAATCATGAATCTACAACACATTTACCAATCCATAACGGTACAACGCTTTTATCTGAACTACCAGTAAACCATACGATTGTCGAATTTCATAATAATACTAATAGTTCAGTGAATCATGAATCTACAACACATTTACCAATCCATAACGGTACAACGCTTTTATCTGAACTACCAATAAATAATACGACTGTCGAATTTAATAATAATATTAATAGTTCAGTGAATCATGAATCTACAACACATTTACCAATCCATAACGGTACAACGCTTTTATCTGAACTACCAGTAAACCATACGACTGTCGAATTTCATAATAATACTAATAGTTCAGTGAATCATGAATCTACAACACATTTACCAATCCATAATGGTACAACGCTTTTATCTGAACTACCAATAAATAATACGACTGTCGAATTTAATAATAATATTAATAGTTCAGTGAATCATGATTCTACAACACATTTACCAATCCATAATGGTACAACGCTTTTATCTGAACTACCAGTAAATCATACGACTGTCGAATTTAATAATAATACTAATACTTCAGTGATTCATGAATTTCCAACACATTTGCCAAACCACAACGGAACATTGCTTATACATGAACTCCCAATAAAGCATACGACTCTTGAAAATAATAATAATACTAATACTTCCATGAATCATGAATCTATAACACATTTGCCAATCCACAACGGAACAATGCTTATACATGAACTCCCAATAAATCATACGACTCTTGAAAATAATAATAATACTAATACTTCCATGAATCATGAATCTATAACATATTTGCCAATCCACAACGGAACAATGCTTATACATGAACTCCCAATAAATCATACGACTCTTTAAAATAATAATAATACTAATACTTCCATGAATCATGAATCTATAACACATTTGCCAATCCACAACGGAACAATGCTTATACATGAACTCCCAATAAATCATACGACTCTTGAAAATAATAACAATACTAATACTTCCATGAATCATGAATCTATAACACATTTGCCAATCCACAACGGAACAATGCTTATACATGAACTCCCAATAAATCATACGACTCTTGAAAATAATAATAATACTAATACTTCCATGAATCATGAATCTATAACACATTTGCCAATCCACAACGGAACAATGCTTATACATGAACTCCCAATAAATCATACGACTCTTGAAAATAATAACAATACTAATACTTCCATGAATCATGAATCTATAACACATTTGCCAATCCACAACGGAACAATGCTTATACATGAACTCCCAATAAATCATACGACTCTTGAAAATAATAATAATACTAATACTTCCATGAATCATGAATCTATAACACATTTGCCAATCCACAACGGAACAATGCTTATACATGAACTCCCAATAAATCATACGACTCTTGAAAATAATAATAATACTAATACTTCCATGAATCATGAATCTATAACACATTTGCCAATCCACAACGGAACAATGCTTATACATGAACTCCCAATAAATCATACGACTCTTGAAAATAATAACAATATTAATACTTCCATGAATCATGAATCTATAACACATTTGCCAATCCACAACGGAACAATGCTTATACATGAACTCCCAATAAATCATACGACTCTTGAAAATAATAATAATACTAATACTTCCATGAATCATGAATCTACAGCACATATTACAATCTACAACGGGACAACGCTTATACATGAACTACCAATAAATCATACGACTGTCGAATGTAATAATAATACTAATACTTCAGTGATTCATGAATCTACAACACATTTATTATGATTAATGAATCTACCACACATTCACTAAATAATAACGAAAAAAGAGTCATGTCTGAATTATTAATTAATTATAGTAATAATACTGATAATTCCGGAAACCATCAATCGCAGACAATAGTCGCTCCACCAGTGGCGGTCGGTGAGTTTTGCAGAAGGGATGCTGGATAACAAGTTTATACCTACATACTATCAAATCTACAAATATAACATATAATCGAAGGAAATTCAACATTTTAATAATTCGGCTTCAAGTATATCAAACTGTTAAAAATGCGCCACGCAAACAAATTTCTCAAAACGATCCGCTCGCTTCGTAATGTGTATGCTATTTTGTACATTAAAGTCGTTTTTTGTACGTTGGATGCTGTTAACGAATGCGTATACAGCATTCGAAGACCTTGACAGGCAGAACTGAATGTCAAATACTTTCAAACTTTGTGAATACGGAACGAGTAATAGAATCCACTGTTGCTGGTATCTGTGTGTTTTTTTTTTACTCTGGAATAGAAGGGATGCGGAGCATCCAAAGCATGTATGAGGCGACCGCGCCTGCGCTCCACCCCGAGCAATTATACCATGCTCTATGATTGATTGACATATAGCGTAGTACGTTTTATATTAAGTAAATTTCTAATATTTCTAAAATATATATTGTTTTTTTAATTTTATTAGTAATGAGTAGTGTATGATGATTCTATTGCTCTTCCACGTGTAGACAGATCGCGGTACACTTATCTCCCTCACTCCCTCTCATTCAAACATAACACTAACGTTAACTTACCTATCGTCTATTTTTGTGGGTAGGTATAAAGATCACCTTCATTACGATGTTGCAATTTTGAGATTCACATATGATTGTATAATATACATTGGTAACAGCGTAACCTAAATCAATACCTATGACGCCACTCTCTGATTGTGACCATCTCATTTTCTGGGTTATAACTTTGACGTAGCCGAAAAATTGTAGATAGAGCTTGTTGTCATTGGTTCTGGTGCAGGGTTGAAGCTTTCGCGCAAGAGTCTGATCACCGTTGGCCCTTTCCGAAGGTGAAAAATTGTCTCCATATTAAGAAATGTGAACATTTTAAGGGTTCCTGTAATAGCTCCTTTCTCCACCATATATCATCCCTTCTGCAGACGTGTTCACCTCATACACCACGTTACGTAAATTTGTATGTTAGATAGTCAACCTCTTGGATTATTTTAGTGATTTTTATTACTCTTTAGTTATTTTTTAATTAATGTGATGATAATACGATGTGTCGTGTAACACTATGAAGATATATTTTTAAATAAAAACTATACTATATTATAAAATAAGTGAATTTTACTGTTGTTTTTTTATTATTAATACCATTACAAAAAAAAAATGTTTTATTTTATTACAAATCTCTTCACCCACTACAATAGACTATAGATGTTTCTTTTCAGACTCCACGCCGATGGATTGCCCCAGGCGTAGACTTTGTATTCGATATAATGTTATAAATATTAATTAGAAATATATACATATAAAATCAATTTTATCGAAAAATATTGTTTTTACGCCACCGGGATTCGAACCTGGATCTCTTTCCTAACCGGGGAAGGTGCATTATCCAACTATGCTCCAGCGACAATATTATTAGCGACAAATTTTCGAAACTTTTTGATATTAATACATTTAATCGTTCCATTATTTGAAAGAGCCATCTACCTTATTTTTACGGAATCTCACATAACTTTGAGTAATCTGATAGCATAGTTGGATAACGCACCTTCCCCGGTTTGAAAAAGAGATCCAGGTTCGAATCCCAGTGGCGCAACAAAAATATTTTTGGATAAAATTGATTTCATATGTATATCTTTCTAGTTAATACATTTAATTAATATTCAACATACGTTGTTCTTTCTTGACCAGAATCTATTTTTAAAAAATAACTTCAGTACTTAACTCTAATTGTTACTTGATACATATTTACTGGAATAATTTTTAGAATGGTACTCGTAGTTAAACTCAGTTGGTTGTTCATAATATTTAGATTAGTTTTCCACGTTTTACTGATCTCTGACGATTCCAAATTATTTAATTTGGAACAATACCTATTTTTTATCAAAACCATAAATAAATAATAGTATAGGTAATTTACTCATCAATTGTAAAGACAGAGATGATAAATTTAACAATTCTGGTGTCTGTAAACTTAGTGCTGCATTCTATATTGGTAAAATTAATATAAGAGTACAGGAGCATTTGAGACGTTTGAACAATAGTGAGTTTTCAGAATTTTCTAATCATTTGATACAAAATGGTCATCTGAGATTTGTCCTTCTTCCTGAACGGCAGTCTCAGTCTATCCCTTCCCCTGTACGACGCTCGTGCTCATGTTAATTTGCATCAATTCTGGTGATATTTTCTTATTATAATACCATTGTATTAAAAGATATTTTCTGCTTAAAGGTCATCATATTTAGATCTTTCAGCATTGTTCTGATCCGAGTTTTTCTTTTTTTTCTGAACAATATTTTCGAAGCTTTATTTTGCGACACTGACATTTCTTTTTCATTATCCAACAATATAATGGTGCTGCAGTACGAGGAGTAATAACAGAGCTGTATCCTGTTTGACGAGACTCACTACTGATGAGTCTTCTGATTTTTATTTTTTATTTAGTATCTTTGTTTTATTAACCACTGAATTGAGTTTAAATACATCAACCGGTTTCGTTCTTCTTCAGGATGTCATAACTAACTAAAAATCATATATCATTGTTTCTTCACCAGAATCTATTTTTAAAATTAAAAAAAAAAACTATTATTTAAAAAGTAAATTTAGTACCTAACTCAAATTACTGCTCAATACAAATTTAGTCGAATAATTTTTAGGAAAAAATTTTAGAATAGGACTCGTAGTTAAATTTAGTTGGCTGTTTAGAATTTCCTGATTACTTTTACATGCTTTATTTATCTCCAACGATTCCAAATTATTTCATTTGTGACCTACACCGTTTATATGCAAAATTGACAATCCCAATTTTTTATCAAAATCATGACCATTTTCTAAGAAATGATTAGCAAATTCTGAAAACCCACTATTGTTCAAACATCTCAAATGCTCCCTTACTCTTATATTAAAATTTCTACCCGTTTTCCCAATATAAAATGCAGCACTGAGTTTATAGACACCAGAATTGTTAAATTTATCATCTCTGTCTTTAGAATTGATGAGGAAATTTCCTATACTATTATTTGTATAAAATGCCAGTTATTTATGTATAAAATCATTATGTTTTATATAAAAATTGATTATTATATTCTTTTAATTTATTTTTTAAAATAACGTCTATCAAACCTGTATTAACCCGTTATTAACTGCTATTTTTTTAATTGTATTCAATTCAATATTGAAATTGGATGTTGACATAAGAATATTGACTAAACGATGTATCATGGAGTGGAACCCTGAATGTTTGTGTGACAATGGATGGTTAGATTCATAGTGTACGATAGTATCTCTAAAAGTTGGTTTTCTAAAAATTTTGAACTCAATTTTATTATTATTTTTAATCAATGTTAGATCCAAAAATAAATAAAAAATATGAATTTTAACTACAAAGTTAATATTGCTAATTTTAAAATATTCTGATTTTTAGTTACGCATCTTGCACGTTATAAAAAGTTCAATTAAGGCTTTGAAATATTTGATTTCAGCCACTTCCTGAAGGATTTTACCATCTATGACCGCCGTTGACCTGGCTGGTTTAATATAAATATGTATTGTGTCAAATTAATGTAATTTAATAAGCTAAGTATCGAGAAAGTAGTTAATTATATTTCTCGCACCAGCGCAGTGCCGAATTAAAATGAGAAGTGCATCCTTTGTACTGCACAATACATGAGAAGATAATATATCTAGAATCAGAATTTTCTAATCATTTAATAGAAAATGGTCTTCTGAGATTTGTCCTTCTTCCTGAACGGCAGTCTCAGTCTATCCCTTCCCCTTAATATATTAAATATATTAAAATATATTTTCTTCTTGAAGGTCATCATATTCAGATCTTTCAGCATTGTTCTGATCCGAGTTTTTCTTTTTTTTCTGAATATTATTCTCATAGCTATATTTTGCAACACTAATAATAGCCACCTTTTAAACAAACACGAAATAAGAAAAGTCCTCGTATGATCCAGTATCGCTCAGTTTATGCGTGTAGATTGTAATGCGTTTCAAACTATAGAGTTCAATTTAATGTCAGTATTTAAAGACTTGTAAATAGTGTGCAGTAGTGTCAGAAATCAGATCACTACTCCACTCTAGTGCGTGTGAATATCGTATATGATACGCAGGGCACTGTTGCGTTCTCTCATGGATAATTTAGTTTATTAATTGAATACTGTATTTGTTTGTGTCCGTGAGGATACTTGAGAGGCTTAGCTATCGATTTTATAACCTTTCCCATACCACGATTTAAAATACCTGAACGCAGCCATGCTGTCAACTCGTGTTACCGTAAATAACTGTTAGAATAAATGTTTTTATTAGTTTAAATGGAACGAATTTACTCTTAATACTGAGAATTCAATTTAGAAAAAAATATTAATTACATAATTTAGAACATTAATTAAGTCCTATACAATGTGTGCTTCTTTCTTATCTCTCTTTGTTTAATTACTAAGAAAGAGATAATTATATTTGTATGTCTCAAATAGTGTGTGATCTCTGTCTTTCATATCACAAACGGTATTTTTACCAACGTATTAATTATACAACGGATTGAATGGAAAAAATAATTGTTTTTGTACGATTCCCTTTTTATAATTGATTTTTCGCTAGTCATTCCTGAGCGCTAATATTTTCTTTAGGATTATCTAAAATATGAATTTTATGTTGCGTGTATTTACCGAAATATTACAGGTTTAACTACATGGTTTGGGAAGGGTTAAAAACAAATCAGTAATTTGTTGTATTATCGTAGTGTAAAGTTGTAAATTATAATGCCGTCAAAGGGTGTCGCGTGTGAAAGGTGTCGCGCGTATTTATGAACGCGATCAATGGGTTAATGATGGCTTATTTTTAATATTGACACAATAAAGGGTGGGATTAAGGGGATGAAAAAAAAATACAACATTTAGTAGCACTGAAATTCTTTTTTATTTATCAGTACGCTACTGTATTAATACTATCACATTTTCATAGAGCATTTCTCAAATTTTTAATTTTTATCGGTACGATACCACTATACACCAGTTTTTTACCGGTTGTATCGAAGTTCATGCCATTATCTCCATCGACAGCATCTTTTAGAAGAGCTGACAAATCAATCGGCACCTTTCCTTTGAAGACCATCTTTTTCCCTGCGGTTCCTGCCTGAGGAGCTTCGCAGGTTGAAGGTTCATCTTTATTTTTGAGATCCATTAACGCATCCTCGTCCTGAAATTCAGTTTCCATTTCTTCGCCAGCTCCTGAATATCTTTTTAGAACGTTTCCTTTGAGGAAGATATTGTTGTCTATTTTTCCTTCATCGGGTAGGTCCTTTCGGATTTTAAGTACGGGATAGAATCGTCTGCCGCAGGTTTCTTCCTCAGAGAAATCTTTGTCACTCAAGTAACAAGCGTTTGGATACACCCAGCTCTAGAAGAAGATAACGATATATTAAGAATACAGTTTTTCAGAACAGAATCATAATCGACTAGAAAAATGTACAGAAAAAATCAATTGTATCGACTTGAAAGAGATAACTAGTTTCCCTGGATAAAAAAATCTTTCGGTTGGAATAATTGGACGAAATACTTTTTAAATTTACTTGCTTACTTACCATCACGCCGTTTCCCCGTGGGGGTAGGCAGAGAGGATAGAGCGCCACACTCTTCTGTCCTGACACACAATTCTCGCCACATTCACATTCATACATCTTCTCATACAAGCTCGCCGATTGTTGAGGCTTCTAACAGAACCATCCTCCATTATCTGGTTTACCTGGTCGTGCCGAGTCTTCTGCGAACGTCCTCTATTTCTGGTGCCATCAACACTTGCATCATATATCTTTCTTATCATTCTCTCCTCATTCATCCGAACCACCTGAGTGATCCTTTCTTAATCTTACTCACTATATTAACATCAGCTTTACATTATTTCCTTATTTCTTCATTCTTTACTCTGTCATAAATAGATTTACCACAAATACGCCTAAGCGATCTCATTTCCACTGCATTCAGTCTACTTTCGTTCCTTTTCTGACAGCTCCAGGCCTCACTTCCATACATCAGTGTCGGTACCAGGATTCCATTGTGCACCGCTAGTCTTGCCTCGGTTGAGAAATTCCCTTTAGATATAATTCCATTCAAAGCGTCGTTCACTTTGTCCCCTGCATTCACCCTCCTTTCCGTTTCTATCGAACATCCTTCCCAAATACACAAACTCGTCTACTTGTTCCAAACATTCATCACCTCCAAGTATTTAGCTTTCCTCCTTCTCGAATACCATCACTTATCTTGAGGTCGCTTTCCTTGCACGCACCGTACACTGCACTCCCTAGACTCTGTAGTTCTTGTTCATTATTCGCCATTAGTACTGCATCATCGGCGTACAATAAACAGCATACAATCAAATCGCCCATTTTTGCTCCTACATTCATACATTCCAGTGTTGCGAAATAAACCTTTGAGAATAATACCCAGAAAAATAGATATACCCGGATCAGTGCAATGCTGGAAGATGACGACCTTTAAACAGAAGATAGAAAATTGATGCAAATCCACATGAGCACGAGCACCGTGCAAGGGGAAGGAATAGACTGAGACTGCCGTTCAGGAATAAGGACAAATCTCAGAAATCGATCATGTTCAGTGCGATGAAATTTTATAATGAAATGCCAGAAAACATAAGAAAGGAAGAGAAATTGAATAGATTTAAAATGAAACTGGTTTAATAAAAGATAATACTTTAATATTGTAGCAAAAAGAGCACAAAAAACAATTCTTGAGGCAATAAATGGTAGTCCCTTTAGATATACATCAGATCTTATATTTAAAGAGTACAGTGCCTTAGACATAATACAATTTTTTACGTTTCTCTATGCTTACAACAACTCACCCCAAGCAATAAATCATGGATACAACACAAGACAAATCTACACGCCAGTTCCGAGAGCAACAACCACATTTTATCAAAGATTCTACATGTTCCTAGCTCCGAAACTGTACAACATACTCAGTACCGTTCACTTCCAATATGATATGACACAAATATGGACCCAACATGTGATCCAATCAGGTAGAGATCAATCAGAAGCATGGCTATCCAACATTCAAACAAAACCATTATACAGTGTCTACACTAATAACTCACTAGTTCTACAACACTCCCACTGCATTTTTATTTCTGTCGAATCTTTATTAAATAACACCACACCAGCGCGAAAAAACTGGCTACTTTAACACAGGCTTCAGTCTAGTAAAGCGGCCAGGACAAGGCTGTAAATATCAGAGGTGGAGTCTACTCCATCCCACACAATAAACTACTAAATTGTAATATAATTGTATCTTATGTTTATCATGTTATATTATAATATATTCACCTGTTAAAACAAAAATATCTATGTCAATCTAAATAAATAAATAAATACAATATATTTTCACTTTTCTTTGTATTTAAATAATGCTTTTTCTAGTATTCAATAAGTTAATGCGGTTTGTGAACTATGATTCATCTCCAATTTGTTTTAAAACTGGCTTACCTAGATAAACAAAGCATTTTTAAATATATTTAAGTGACAAACTGCATTTTAAGCTATACATATATATAATACGCGTATAAGAAATAATAAATAAACGAATACATTAAACATTAATGATTAATGTACTGTCATACAATTGTACTTACAATCAAGGACATCAAAATAACTCCCTTCAGTAAAGTAATCGACATCTCGGTGTGACTTTCGCAGATCCTACTGCTCCGGCATGTCAAACGGTCATTGGTTCTGTACAGAAGGCTTCCTCGCCAATTCCATGACCAGCTTTTGAACTCTGCGGCTTGTTACTGACTGAGATGCACGTCCGAGTTCTGGATTAGAAGTACTAACCAAATAGACACAGCTTTGGCTTGAACAAACACGCGCAGAGCTAATGAAAAATACGCACTTGTGAATAAAATTTGTCCACTTGCGTCATGGGTGACGAAGGTCTGGCGTGTGCCAGAATGCAATCTTCGTCAAATATCAAATTCTACAGAATACACATTTGAAATAATGTTAATTTTTTAGTTTAGTTAGTTTAATTAGTTTTTTTTTTTAACTACAGGGTGTTTTTCGAATTGGCAACACTTACGGCTGACGGATGATTTGTGCTCAGTTCAGTTTGCCATATCACATTGTATGAAATCAAGAATTTAATTTCACGCCGAGCGTATCAAAAAGATGTAATAAAAAGACGATTAGTTATTCGAAATTTAACAATGACAGTTTTCAAAAACTTTCCATTTAAAAAGTGAGTTTCAAAAATGGCTTTATATTAGCTCTGCATTCCCGTGGCTGCACCCACCATTTGATGAGTTGAAAGGATACAAATAGATTTCTGGGATTTCTTGTCGTCGATATTTGGTCATGTTTATGTGTGAGAATGTTGCAGCTTTCGGAGCAATACCTTGCAATCCGAGAGAGACAGGACCGGTTTTAATTTATGTAAGGATACAAACAGGATACAGCGAGCTCTTCAAAGGACCCAGCTTAACTTTTAATTACACTGAGAAATTTAGTTTCACAAAGTTGTGAAACTAAATTTGACACTTGATATCTAAAACCAGGATACAACATTAGAAAAACATTGAAATTTATGTCGCTTTATGTGTTATGCTGTTTCTCACTGTTCTTCTTATCAATGAGCGAGGAATTGAATTAAATCTAAATCGTCTCTAAACACTATTTAAATAGAACATTATGGTGAAAGAGATTATAATCAAATTGAGCGATCGACTTAACTAAGACACATGTTAGGAGAACACATTCTTATTGTGAAGTTGTAATTATTCAGAACAGACGCTCTGTAATATTTTAAATATATTAATTAGAAAGATATACATATAAAAACAAGAAAATTTAATAAAAATGAATTGATAATTCTGGCGTCTGCTATCAGACTACTCAAAGGTATTTGAGATTCCGTAAAAATAAGGTAGATGGCTCTTTCAGATAATGGAACGATTAAATGTATTAGTATCAAAAAGGTTCGAAAATCTGTCGCTGAAAATATTGTCGCTGTAGCATAGTTGGATAATGCACCTTCCCCGGTTTGCAAATATAATTGATTTTACGTGAGTATCTTTCTAATTAATATATTTAATCTTTATTTTTCATACACAATAATTTTTATGCAATTATTAAATAAAATATTAAAACTTATAACATGGAAAGTAGGCGGGTTATCGGGAGATAAAAGCCAGGATGGCACTTACTTGTTGGTCTCCGATCTCTGGAAGCTGGTTCTTTTCTCTCTGGTCCACCGATTCACAAGCGACGCAGAATTATGTCACGCACTTGATGACACTCGCGTTAGAAAAGTAATTGGGTTAAAAGTATTAGCGGTAGTAAAAATGATATTATTAAGGTTAGCGGTAGTAAGCGGATTTTGCAGCGACGGTGACGTACCGTGTTCGGTTTCAAAAGCGGAGTGGCTCGTTCAGGCGTATCAAGCAGACTGCAGGAATCTTCTTTTTCCTTCGTGCCTAGGGACTAGGATAGGACAAGAGTAAGAGGGAAAAGACATATTTCTGTAATCCAATGAGATGCGCGCGCGTAGTACATTTAATGGCGCTAACATATAACCACTTACATTTTATTTTGTTATAAAGGATATTTTTTTAGACGTATAGAACTTAAAATGAAATAAAATACATAAAAATCGTGGTAATAGCTATTACATTTGTTTTATTGGAGAGATAATTGAATCCCATTGGTGCTCAAATATGATTTCCCGCATACGGGGGCCGTATATCTGCAGGACGTATTTAAAATTAATAATAAATACAAAAAAAGTCCACTTACATGTACATAAAGAAACAGAATACATGTACAGTTATGTTCCTTGATGTTCTACCTAACTGTCTAACTAAATTCTGGATCTCTTGCTTCAGAAGATAGATCCATCGTCATCCCGTCGCGGCCGTGTCCAATACGCCTATCTTTCGGTAATCGCTCGCATGCTGCATACTTGTTCGTTGCAGCGGAGTCTCTCCTCAAACCGCGGGCGGACTAGGTCTATATATCTCTGGGTCCACCGCGGTGATCCCGCTCTTAATCTACGCAATCTCTCGCCGCCATATTCCTCTGGAGATCGGCTCCACCGATGATTCTCGTCCCTGATTCGTTCATTTAAATAGCTAATCATCATAAGTCGGCAACGTAGCCCACCCGGATGACTCTACCGCGTGATGTAACCTTGGTGCCAACTATGCGTTCATTGTCACATCTATTTCCGTGGCTGTATCCACCATTTAATGAGTTGAAAGGATGGACCCCTGGGATTTCTTGTCGTTGATAATAGTCGTGTTTATGTGTGTGAATGTTGCCGCTTTCGGGGATTACGGCGCACGCTAACACGATCAGCAGAACGTCAATTTCGTTCAATATCTGGCCCAGTAAGGAGTGACAGCAGTGCGCATTTCGGTGTGTCGGAAATCTACCCAAATAAATAGCAACAGCATCGGACCAGCTACGACGCCAGGAAGCTGCCCTCACCATCAGCGGCAACACTACATATCATCTAAGTATTGTGTACTTTACAAGAGAGAGACAGAACTAGTTTTAAATGATTTTTGTAGAACTACTTACTAACGAAACTAAACTCAGGTACGATTCACTTGACTTGTGCGCACTTGACAGGGAGGTTACAGATGATATGTAGTGATTACATTCATTTTATTTGCACGCCCGTAGCGGACGCTTTCGTGAAACTAGTGATGTCGCTGTTTAGATGAAGATATATGATCATATTATCAATAATAAACCCGGGAACTACAAATATCGAACGCGTTCACGGGAACAATTCCAGTGAGCAAAATCCTTATATTAAATTTTTATACCGAAGGTTCCTGGTTCCATTCCCTGTGAGATCACAATACATATTTGTGATTTTCTAAAGCCTGGGTGTATTTGTGATATATCGCTACGATAATTGGGACTCGTGACCGATTGTAGTGTTTTAATATTAAATAAATAAATAAATGTATGTGCTAGGTGCAGTCAGGGACCGTCCCCATCTAACATTTCACATGGGCATGAGATTGTATGTATACGGGAGAGAGATTATAAAGCGCCGCGCCCTTGTGAAGCGCTCTCTTATCTACGCGTCTTCCACTTGTAAATACTCGCTTTAAGTATAACTATTGTATTAATCTGTGTCACCCATTATAATTGTAATTATTCTAGAATTGTAAGTAGCTGTGAAGCGCTCTCTTATCTACGCGTCTTCCACTTGTAAATACTCGCTTTAAGTATAACTATTGTATTAATCTGTGTCACCCATTATAATTGTAATTATTCTAGAATTCTAAGTAGCTGTGAAGCGCTCTCTTATCTACGCGTCTTCCACTTGTAAATACTCGCTTTAAGTATAACTATTGTATTAATCTGTGTCACCCATTATAATTGTAATTATTCTAGAATTCTAAGTAGCTGTGAAGCGCTCTCTTATCTACGCGTCTTCCACTTGTAAATACTCGCTTTAAGTATAACTATTGTATTAATCTGTGTCACCCATTATAATTGTAATTATTCTAGAATTGTAAGTAGCTGTGAATAGAGAAAGATATTTAATTATAACAGGAAGTTAATTTACACAAAAAAAGTTCGTAACTGGAGATGCTCGCTCGAGGAGCTTCCGAAATAACCTAACCTAACTCGGCCAGCGCGCACTCCGCCACCAAAGTGAGCGGACGCAACCTCTCCGCATGTACGCATACGCGTAATGACAAATTCACGTCAGATTCTTCCGAGTGGACATTTTTTTACTGTTGTTAAATATTTATATATAGTAATTAATTAATTATAAAGGAATACCTATTGTATCGGTTGCCATTTTCATTTCTTTTTTGTGTACTTATTGTTTTATCGATAAATAATAATTCGTACCCGCTGCGGTATTGTTGTGAGAGATTTGACGATACACGTTTTCTATTGGAGTTTGTTTATTATGTCGTGAAATTATTTAAAGTGCGTCGTAAAATATAAATAAATTTTAATGAGAAATTTATAAAATTTATAACTCATCAACGAGATGTTCAGAGCATGACTGTGGTATAAAAAAACAATTTAATTTTGACTTTAAACATAAATTAAAAATTCTCCAATCTACGGCGAAAATATATCACGATTCTCTAAATATTTGACCCCTTCTTCATGCCGATTGTGCAATCATTAGTGACATTTTACTATAGTAACTTTTTTACTTGAGCAAACCACGTTGGAACGTATAATTTACTTTTGTCAAAGGCATACGTGTGAATGTGGATTTTTTCGCCACCGCGTTCGAAATCTGTCACTTTGGTGGTGAATTTTTTTTTTTTTTTTTCGTATCGTGTGCTAATGTATATTAAACAATGAGATCGTCGTCGAACGGATTCTCATCACTAAAATTGGCGATATATTAAATGATTTATCGCAGTGATTGCGACTTTGGCGACCTTCAGCCAGTACGGTACGTGTTACAATATTACACTAATTCGAAACTTTGTGTCTATACTGTGTCGAAACCTTTGAAGAAATAGCGAGTAAAATATACAGTCCACATTTTGGAGATGTCTTCCAGCGTCTATGCTTGTACGCAACAGGGGTCAACACTGACAATGTAGTACGAGAAGCCAGCGAAAGACATCACTGCTCTTCGGCGCGTCTTTTCGGAAGCTCCTCAAGCGAGCATCTCCAATTACGAACTTTTTTTGTGTAAATTAACTTTCAATTGCGAATGTCCTGTTATATATATATTTTTTTTTTTTTTTAAATAGAGATGCGTACACGGAATACATGTCACATCAATATTCTTACTATTTTCAAACTAAGCTAAATGCTTGTGCTATGAAAATAAGACTGACTTGCTGGTGTCCTGGAACGAGGCGCGAACCCCCGACCACTAGATCACTAGACCAACGTCTTGACCACTACACCAACAAGCTACTCAAATTAAATACCTTTCTCTATTCACAGCTGCTTACTATTATTACTTCACTCGCACATTCCACATTCATATATACTTCTGTTCCGAATTATATAACCTTAAAAGATGAGCCACATCTTATTCTCGTATTTAGATTTTTCGCCATTTAACCTATATACTCTCACCTCTTGTCAAACGCAGCCCCACTACAATACTGTATTTAGTTTAATTATCGCCCGATGATGAGTGGTAATGCACCTCTCGAAACTAGTAGTGACAATAACACAACGCGCGCGTGTGTGTATTACAAAGCTTACTTACTTACTTACCATCACGCCGTTTCCCCGTGGGAGTAGGCAGAGAGGATAGAGCGCCACACTCTTCTGTCCTGACACACAATGTTCGCCTCATCCACATTCATACATCTTGCCATACAAGCTCGCCGATTGTTGAGGCTTCTAACAGAACCATCCTCCATTATCTGATTTACCTGGTCGTGCCGAGTCTTCCGCGGACGTCCTATATTTCTGGTTCCATCAACACTTGCGTCATATATCTTTCTTACCACTCTCTCCTCATTCATCCTTTCCATATGACCAAACCACCTAAGTGATCCTTTCTTAATCCATTTGCCACAAATACGTCTAAGTGATCTCATTTCCACTGCATTCAGTCTACTTTCGTTCCTTTTCTGCCAGCTCCAGGCGTCACTTCCATACATGTGTGTCGGTACCAGGATTCCATTGTGCACCGCTAGTCTTGCCTCGGTTGACAAATTCCCGTTAGATATAATTCCATTCAAAGCGCCGTTCATTTTATTCCCTGCAGTCACCCTCCTTTCCGTTTCTATCAAACATACTTCCCAAATATACAAACTCATCTCCTTGTTCCAAACATTCATCACCTCCAAGTATTTAGCTTTCCTCCTTCTCTAATACCACCACAATGTATCCACCATAATTTAAAGTACGTTTTACAATGACCCGTGTAGATAATAAAAATAAAAAAGCTGTAAACAAATTCATCCTAAAAAGTGGCTCATCAATTGCACTAGTAAAATTAATACTCGACAGTAACAATATCATTAAAGTAATGTTCGTTTCACGGAGATGATATAAATATCTGATGTATATTTGGAGTGTTTCACGATTATTTCGGTATATAAGCTCGTGAGAAGATGCGGTCCGCATGCCATCAGCACTTGGACTCCAGCTACCTCTTCAGTTTTCAAGAAGTTGAATAAACACCGACATTTCGTGATGAGGTGGATCCCCAGAGATGCGCTGCTGCCGGTGGCCATTGTATTGCTGGCCGCGCAGGCGCAGTATGGTAAGCATTTCTATATTTCCTTCTTCAAGACATGACTCTCTCTATTCAACTGAAATTTTTTCAATCGTTTTATATTGAGTATTACAATTTTACAATTTTTTGTATGTCATTTACTTATTTTACACACTCTTACCCCATATTTGCATGTCATTTACTTATTTTACACAGTCTTACTTCATATTTGCAAGTTATTTTCTTATTTTACACAGTCTTACTTCTTATATGTATGTTATTTACTTATTTTACACACTCTTACTTCATATTTGTATGTTATTTACTATTTTACACACTCTTACCCCATATTTGTATGTCATTTACTTATTTTACACACTCTTACTTCATATTTTGTATGTTATTTACTTATTTTACACACTCTTACCCCATATTTGCATGTCATTTACTTATTTTACACAGTCTTACTTCATATTTGCAAGTTATTTTCTTATTTTACACAGTCTTACTTCTTATTTGTATGTTATTTACTTATTTTACACACTCTTACTTCATATTTTGTATGTTATTTACTTATTTTACACACTCTTACCCCATATTTGCATGTCATTTACTTATTTTACACACTCTTACTTCATATTTGCAAGTTATTTTCTTATTTTACACACTCTTACTTCATATTTGCAAGTTATTTTCTTATTTTACACACTTTTACTTCATATTTGCAAGTTATTTTCTTATTTTACACACTCTTACTTCATATTTGTATGTTATTTACTATTTTACACACTCTTACCCCATATTTGTATGTCATTTACTTATTTTACACCCTCTTACCCCATATTTGTATGTCATTTACTTATTTTACACACTCTTACTTCATATTTGTATGTCATTTACTTATTTTACACACTCTTACTTCATATTTGTATGTTATTTACTCTCACTTTACTTAGTTTTTAAAATTTTTTTTAAATGGAACATTGCATTTACTTTTAAGTTTTACATTATATTTATATTCTGTTAATTGCATCCTGTTTTACTCTTTCTATAATATTTTTTAAATTTTTATTAACAGCGAACATTGTAAATATGAATTAAATATATTAATTAGAAAGATATACATATAAAATCAATTTATCGAAAACATATTGTTGTTGTGCCACCGGGATTCGAACCTGGATCTCTTTCGAAACCGGGGAAGGTGCATTATTTAACTATGCTACAGCGACAATATTTTTAGCGACAAATTTTCGAACCTATTAATATTAATACATTTCATTGTTCCATTATTTGAAAGATCCATCTACCTTATTTTCACAGACCGTCTGTTCTGAATAATTCCAACAAGAATGTGTTCTCCTAATAATATATAAGTTGTATTTATACGCTATCTATAAATATTTATATATTTTTCTACATATTTATATGCTGTCACATGTTTTGTTAAACTTTTGAAATTAGTTCAATATCTATACCAGAAATATGAACTTTTTCTAACAGAAAAACGCTCGTGGAAGGTATAGAAATTTGTTATGTATTATGTAATGTTAAAGACTAAATATATTTCATATTTCTATGTACGGAAATTATGTCTTGAATTTTAAATAAAGCTGTTTATTTGGTAATTACGTAATTTCAAACCTTGGCACGTTGTTTTCAATTTTTTTTTTCCTTTCTTCATTTCAGTGCCGATATATCGGCTTTCATTTTTATGATAACAATTCATTTACACGCAAGTCTGTTGGCCGCGTCCTACCTCGCTAGGTACATATGGCATGCTTGACGCATGTCTATCAGTTAGTTGATGTGACTCTATCGACACTATTCGGATCATGTCGTGTTGCGACTAGTTTACATTTTACTTACCCGAGCCATATTAGGCCACAATCGTCATCACCGCTGACGGCGCCTTGCAGATACCTAGGTTTAAAACTAGGCTCTAATCAGCCTCAATAACTAATTATATAAACTTTGTAATAATAAAATGTGTCAAATTAGTGATAGCACCGATTCATATTTAAAGGCTTTATATTTGTCAATTTCAGGTAACGGTGACGGGGGAGATGGAAATATAGGATTCGGATTTCAGGTACAGGGTTTGAAGGATATTAAACCCTGGGGACACCGACAAGGACATGAAGGCCTCGAGGGAAAAGGACACAAGGGACACGGGCAGTGGGACCAAGGACAGGGGGGGCATGGTCAAGGGGAGCATTCAAAAGGAGGATATGAACAGGGGGAACATTCAAAGGGAGGATATGGACAGGGGGGATACGGACAAGTAGGATATGAACTGGGAGGACATGGAGAAGGGGGACATAACCAGGGAGGACACGGACAGGGAAAACATGGACAAGGGGGATATGGAAAAGGGGGACATGGACATGGAGGACATGGTAAAGAGGGACATGAACAAGGAGGACATGGACAGGGAGGACATGGACATGGTGGACTCGGACATGGAGGACATGGACAAGGGAGACATGAACATGGGGGACACGTACAGGGAGAACATAGACAGGGGGGACATGGACAAGGGGGATACGGACAGGTAGGATATGAACTGGGAGGACATGGAGAAGGGGGACATAACCAGGGAGGACACGGACAGGGAAAACATGGACAAGGGGGATATGGAAAAGGGGGACATGGACATTGTGGACATGGTAAAGGGGGACATGAACAAGGAGGACATGGAGAAGGGGGACATAACCAGGGAGGACACGGACAGGGAAAACATGGACAAGGGGGATATGGAAAAGGGGGACATGAACAAGGAGGACATGGACAGGGAGGATATGGACATGGAGGACTCGGACATGGGGAACTTGGACAGGGAGGACACGGACATGGACAGTGTAGTCTTAAGGGACAAGGACACGAGGAACTTGGACATGGGGTACAGATTCAAGGAGGATTTGGAAACTAGGGAAAGGTTCACGGAGGACTTGAACACGGGGGATAGGTTCACGGAAGACATGGACAGGGTGGCCACAGATAATTACATATTACACGTGAATAATTATATATACGTGTGTTAATAAATTGTGCTTATGAAAATATTTAGATAATTCCTATTTTCAAAATTACTAAATTTGTCAATACCAAAATCACAAAAACCTTCACACAGAAGACAATCTCCTTCCAGATAATGTGGACTGAAGAATTTGTACAGATTATATTAAGAAAAACTTCGAAAAAGGATACCATATTTATTTTTATTATTTTGAATGTAATTAAATAAAATCTGAATAACTCTCTACGCTACAATTCATCGGGGTGAGATAATAATTATTTTGTGTTCTGTGTATGGTGTACAATTGTTCAAATTCCTGTGCACATAGGTAGGTAATCATTTAAACTATATGTCCCTTGAAAGGGTTTTGGGCTCGTCGGGTGCCAGAGTTCACTGGGAAGGCAGTGCAAATCTGGTCAACTGTGTTTTGCAAAAATATACATTATTGGGTATAATTCAATAAATATTTATAGCCATACTGGAGTACATAAATTTTTTGAACGTATTACAGCTTTTGCGCACAGGACTAGTGCGTTGCTTACGGTAATACACATGGTGGTCGCCGGTTCGCGCTTCTCCTATACGCAATAATTGGTCCTTCGAACCGGATCGAAGGACCGATTGTTGCGCACGCTGGGCGGTTGTCTAAAGTTGTGCAATGACCTTTTTCATCGGCACTACACGGTGGGATTTCACATTCCCATCCTGTTCGAGTCTTCTTCCATGGTCTGCTTCGCTAAGTCGCTTCCGTTGAGATATCTACATCTGACGAAACAGATTCATTTAAAGAAACAATAACATATGTTTTTGATTTGTTATTGACATCCTGAAGAAGAAAATGATTTTTTTCGAAACCGGTAGATTTTAACCACATAGTTACTTACTCACTTACTTACCATCAAGCCGTTTTCCCGCGGGGGTAGGCAGAGAGGATAGAGCGCCGCACTCTTCTGTCCCAACACACAATTCTCGCCTCATTCACATTCATACATCTTCTCATACAAGCTCGCCTATCGTACCATAAAGTTGATTTTGCTATGACATAACACAATTTTTTTATGATATTTTCTGTTTTGTATTGTATTGTGTTTCAATCGTGGGAAGGCGATAATTTTTTTTTGTTATGTTATTAGAATTATTTTATAACCTTGTTATCTTTATTATTAATATTTTCATGGTTTATATTGGTAATAGTTGTTTTATATTTATATTGATAGATATAACTGTCTCCTCTAATATATACTTCGGTCTTGTTAAGAAGACAGTGAACATCTCGTTAGGAATTTTTAATGTTCCTTTTATTTGTGTATATATAATATAATTTATAATGAATAATAAACAAAAATTAATAATTGATCCCTCAGTTAATTAATCCCCCGCATATTTAAATATTTATATTTGTCATGAATCATAACCTTCTGAGCCTCCAAATATTCGTGATTCCAACTATTCGAATATCGAATAGTCAATGATAATATATTCGAATATATTCGTAAAAATTTTAAGAAAGGAATAATTAACTTCGGATGATAAATACAGAAATGTTTCAAATGTTTCTCCAAAAATGTAAGATTCGCGATTAATAACTTGCAGAACTCCAACTCTTCGTGGAGATGAAGAGGAGTCAGTCTTCTCTCCATATGTTTATATTACTTCATATCTCACACCCCGAGTGCAAGATTTCTTTTCATTATTTTGTATATAACTTCTTGTTTGTCGGCTCGAGTATTTATGAAAGCTGAATACTGAAGAGTAATAGAAAGCCGACTCCATCGTTGACAAAACAATGTATTACAAGTGCTCCTTGTCATAAAACCGTAAGCGGAAGCGGAAGACTTAAAAAAAGGCAAATGCAAAAGATGTCCGACAAAGGCGTTTACATCTTTATTGTCCGACTCCCATATAGAAAAAAATCGTATACCTGAACGAATGAATGAATGTTTGCATTCATTCAGGGTTCGTAAACCTTTGTTTCGTTTAGAAAAAATATTAAAAATCTTACAATATGAATATGAGCGAATACTTTTCAAAGTATTCGAATAACGAATACTAAAAACAAGCGAATATATTCGGGGTTCGAATATTCGTATTTAGCTATTGTATGCATCTTCGAATTACCTTTTCACTTTCACCGGTATTCGTGATAAGGGCGCCTGAATTAATTTCTTATTTAATAACTTCACATGCTGCCATTTGGGATCTTTGTTGTGATTGTGTATTATAATAAAATGCATCTATATCGAGGGTAGAGATAGCTCAGAGGCCTAAAGAGTATCTATGCAAAATTAGTACCAAATGGTATTCAGTGTGATATAATCCATACGGAGGAGGGACGGGAAATGTGCCTAAGATCAAAAAGTGTAAATAAAAAAAATTTTACTTTTAAAATTAGCAATATTAACTTGGTGGTTAAGATTCATATTTTTTATTTATTATCTTAGTTTTATTAACCACAATTGAATTTAAAAAACATCTACCGGTTTCGGAAAACACTTTTCCTTCTTCAGGATGTCATAACTAACTAAAAATATAGTGTTGTTTCTTCACCAGAATCTATTTTTAAATTTTTTAAGAAACAACAATTATTTAAAAAAATAAATTTAGTACCTAACTCAAATTACTGCTCAATACAAATTTAGTCGAATAATTTTTAGGAAAAAATTTTAGAATAGGACTCGTAGTTAAATTTAGTTGGCTGTTTAGAATTTCTTGATTACTTTTACATGCTTTATTTATCTCCAACGATTCCAAATTATTTAATTTGTGACCTACACCGTTTATATGCAAAATTGACAATCCCAATTTTTTATCAAAGCCATGACTATTTTCTATCAAATGATTAGCAAATTCTGAAAACCCACTATTGTTCAAACATCTCAAATGCTCCTTTACTCTTATTTTAAAATTTCTACCCGTTTTACCAACATAAAATGATGCCATCTATTAAAAAAAAAATTTAATAGATGGCATCTTTTTGGAAATCGACTTCTAGCTCTAGGCTATCGCCATTGCCTCTGGCAACGTGCCCAAAGTGAAAAATGATTATTTTCCTGTCCATCGACACCTTTATTGTCAAAGATAAATCAATAAGTGCATGCCTTTGGTATAAGTTTTATTTGCCCGTGTGACGACATGTCATCTGATACTCGTAAACTCCCATCATTCCCTGTCGAATTCGCTCAAACCTAATCTAAATATTTACAAGATGTGTTTTAAATTACATATAACTTCACAATACTAAAACCCTTAATCAAAAAGAGTATTCTTCTGCCTGGACCCGGCCTTCTCTCTTCCCCTCCCGCCTGAGTTGACGTTGCTCCGGATCTCAACCTGGCACTCCGTGTGTTTGTTCTGGAAAGAAAAAAGGTCTTAAAGTTTCTCTTAATCTAACCGAGACCGAGACACCAGTCTTCGACGTCCAAGACTGGTGTCCCTATGAGAAACGTGCTAAACTATGTATTTTCTTACTCAAACTACTGGGCGTCTTTAAGGCTGCCAAAATTTACCTTTTATTTAAACAATTTGTGCATAATTTGAAAACTCCGCGTGAAGACACTTTTACATGTTTGCACCGCTAACTAAACACAAGTTTTATTTTCAATCATCTGTGGAGTGTGAGGGAGTGTAATACATATTCAATTATAGTTAATACATCAGTACGTACAGACATATATTTTAATAAATAGTATAAATTCATTAAGTTTCTGTTTTTATTAATTAGTTTTTAGTTAGTTAAATGTAAGTTCTAGTGAAAATAGAAATATAATTATTTTTCAACGTCTAATTAATACAACTTGTTTTCTTGCAATTTAGAAATAATCCTTTCGAGGGCATAATGAACCTGCAAATCGTGGTAATTTCATTGAATGTGTAAATCTATCAACTAAATAAGACAGGGTGTTAGAAAATCATTTGCAGAATAACATTATATTTAGTGGATTTTCTAATAGGATTCAAAATGTCTTATTTCTTACATTAGCTAATTGATTTTTAGAAAAATTATATTAGAAATAGATAAAGCCGATTTTGTTGCTATAATAATAGATGAAACGCCAGATGTCAGCAGCTCGGAGAAACAATTCTGTTTCATTTAAAAGGTTTTAAATAAATTAAAAGATTTTATTAGAACACATTTTTATTGTGAAGTTATAATTATTCAGAACATAAATCCATGATATTTTGTATATGAATTAGAAAGATATACATATAAAATCAATTTTATCGAAAAATATTGTTGTTGCACCACCGGGATTAGAACCTTGATCTCTTTCCGGACCGGGTGTATTATCCAACTATGCTACAGCGGCAATATTTTTAGCGACAAATTTTCGAACCTATATGTTACTTTACTGAAAATAAGGTAGATGGCTCTTTCAAATAATGGAAAGATTAAATATATTAATATCAAAAAGGTTCGAAAATTTGTCGCTGTAGCATAGTTGGATAATGCACCTTCCCCGGTTTGGAAAGAGATCCATATTCGAAAATTTTCGATAAAATTGGTTTTATATGTATATCTTTTTATTTAATATATTTAATTCATATTTAAAAGATTTTATTTGTACTAGGTAATTGATTGTGTAAACTTACGATGGTGCCGCTTCCGCTTTCCGTATAATCACGTTAGTGAACGTTGTCGGTAACATCATAACCTGAGTTTAAGCCTACTGTACGCCATTTTCGTCAATGCACGAATTTGCAATCAATGGCCAATTTTCTCGCTCGCGCCGCGTATTGTTTGATAGATTCTCCATCTGTTCATAATAAAATGTTGAACGTTCTGAAAAAAAAGACTCGGTGATAATGGTCTTTTATTGTGGAATACTGCCACATTTTTAAAATTAATTTTCTACCTTTACCTCGGTAACCTTTTTGGCACTCATAAATTAACCAATACTTCTAAACTTATCATCCTGAAAAGAGTTCAAAAATTCAGATTGAAATTAACCACCAAATATTGGCCAAAACGGACACAAAAAATCTCCCTATCTTCCTCGAACCTAAACGACACTTATCCTCTCGCTTCCGTGGTTGTTCCCACATCGCTTACCCACCCAGACAAGAAGGTACTTAGCTCCGATCATGGCCGGTGATCTCTCGGCTGCTCTCCTCCCTCTGCCAGCTCCGCAGTCCTGGTCATGTCCCGCCCTCGAGACGCCTCTGCTCTCCTGAATAGCCGCTCCCTTGCAGTCCGTTCGTCTACAGTGTTATATTAGAAATGTGGTAACCGAATACATTACAAAGCCCAGGTAGTCCTTCTTCTATAATACAAACGCTCATACTAAATACACTTCAGACACGTCAAAAGATATACGAGTATGGTGCTGCAGATCGGAAGAGACGACGCCGAATATATTTGACTGGGGTGGTATAGTGGTGGTGGTATAGTGGACTGAGCAGTGCCATATCGCAGTGTGAATGGTAAATGGGAAAAGACGAAACATTAAGAGAATCGTGAGAAATTTTGGCTGTAAAATGAGGTATTGCAATTTTCGTTTAAGGCCAAATTTATACCATCGTCATGAATCTAACTTCGTGACGATAACGAGGTTTATACGATATAGATCGATCATACTTCCTAATTTATGATATGTATTTTGTTATTATATTATTATGAGTAGTATTCATTTAATGAGTTACCATAAAAATATGGCAATCGTTATTGACAGAACAAATACTCATAACACATGCGTTTACTCCAATATGACTTCCCACCGTAGGCATTCAAAGTACTACAGGGTATACAAATTACGCACTAACAATGAAATATCATCTGTAAAACCTATTCTTCCGCCCACAAAGATCCCTCGTATGTCCCATGCGTTTCCCCAGTTCGTTCATCTTCAGTTCCCGAGCAGCGTCGACACTCCGAGATGAGGTGGAGCCCCTGCGACCTGCTACTGCCAATGGCATCTGTGGTGTTGACCGCAGTCTGCCAATGGTAAGGACAAAATGTTGTCAAGTTCTTACATTTTTACCGCAACAAGTTTCAAAATGCAATATATTCTTCATGTAAGATGCCCAAGAAATAAAAATTGAGTGCATCTAGCAACTGTGATGGGACTTGCCGCTTATCCAGGACCGTTTATAAGCAAAAGCTTCAATATGGTTGGTATATTTTTAATCCTACTAGGCAGCGTTGCAGCTGCGTCTCGCACATAGTGACAAGACGGAGCCGAACAGATGCCATCTCCAAAACCCTCATAGTCTCTGACTCTTCTTTATTCAACGAAATTTTTTTTTAGTGAGATATATAACAGTGTGATCAAAAAAAACACTAGAAAAATATAAAAAGCATCAGAAGAAAAGTCATAATAGATTGAGGTCGCATAAGCCTATATTTCCCAGGTAAGCACAACATGGAATAATGAAACAATCGTCTCAGAGGAGGCTTTAGTTGGGAAGCCGAGGGGATAAAGAACACGCCCTCGAAAAAGGGAAGAAGACTAACCAAAATACACACGGACTGACTGGTCATCAGAGCACCACTGCCGGCCGATCGTCACTCAGAGACAAGAGAGACAAACACAGAAAACAGCGAATGTTACAAATGAAATAACAGCAGAATAGACAGAAATAATTATAGTACACTGGGAGTCCTATTATTGGGCCCCTTAACAATTCATACCTGGGTACACATGCTCTCACGAAGCTCCTGAACAATTCCAAATTCATTTTTCTGCTGTGTAAATTCCGAAGCAAAGACATTAACTCCTTTGTCATTCTTTCTGTCTCCGCTTGCATTCACTCCTTTGCCATTCTTTCTGTCTCCGCTTGCATTCACTCCTTTGCCATTCTTTCTGTCTCCGCTTGCATTCACTCCTTTATCATTCTTTCTGTCTCCGCTTGCATTCACTCCTTTGTCATTCTTTCTGTCTCGACTTGCATTCACTCCCTTGTCATTCTTTCTGTCTCCGCTGGCATTCACTCCTTTGTCATTCTTTCAGTCTCCGCTTGCATTGTCTCGGCTTCAAATACAGGGAGGAGGCGTCTGGCCTAACTGGTTCTCTTTTGGTTATCAAATGAAAGAATTATGTCCTTGAATACAAGAAAGTTTATTGTATACAAAAAGGGTTTTATTTTATAATATAAGATTAAAAGTTGAAAATTAATATTCATCGTGAATATTTAAGAATAAGGCAATTGCAAAAATAATCACATTAACCTTTACCACACCATGATAAAAATATCCGAACGCAGCCATGTTGTCAACTCGTGTTACCGTAAATAACAGTTAGAAAAACTATTTTTATTAGCTTTAATGACTTTAATGGCACGAATTAATTCTAAATATTGAGCATTCAATTTTGAAAAAATTATTAATAACATAATTTAAAGCATTAATTAAGTCCTGTATAATGTGTCCTTCCTTCTTATCTCTCTTCATTTAATTACTGAGAAAGAGACAATTATATTTGTATGTTTCTTGTTCTTTTCACTGTGAAAATAGTGTGTGATCTCTGTCTTTCATATCACAAATTGTATTTTTACCAACGGATTGAATGGAAAAAATAATTGTTTTTGTACGATTCCCTTTTCATAATTGATTTTTCGCCAGTCATTCCTAAGCGCTAATATTTTCTTTAGAATTATCTAAAATATGAATTGAATGTTGCATGTATTTACCGAAATATTACAGGTTTAATTATGATGTTAAACCTGTGTCACTGCATGGGTTGGGAAGGGTTAACATTAAACATGTTAATATTTGTTACCTAATCTAAGCGATGTCTGTTGACGCACGTTGAAGCTGGTCTTATTAAGATTATGATGATCTCTCACGTAAGGGATTACCTCACAGGCGACCCCTCCCGCGTGTAGACCGAGTGGCGAATGTGATGATCCTGAACCAGAACCTGGCCAGGTTGAACCAGAAGTAGACGACAGTCTGTTCCCGCGACACCAAATGATCAACTGGGTCCCTTCTAGATACTAAAACATGTCAATTGAACGCTGAGAACATCATAGTCCAAGATAAACTCGAGGTGCATAGTTTAATCTCTGTCCGAATTACAATTTATAAGCGCTTATATTTCAAAATGGAACTAGTTCTCCCTGTCGAAACTTGGTGTAAACTGACCATGCACAACGAACTGCATCCCCTATATACATTTGACATCCTGACGTACGCCAGTTATTATTTCTGAGGGGTGCACCTGCGTCTAACAATAGCTTGTTTAAGGATGTCGCGTTTCACCCGTCTTTTTATGCGTCCTTGAACAACAAAATACTATTTTGGCAATTCTAACAATCCTTATTTCTCTCAGGCCCAGAGCTATCAGCTAGTAGCCACTTATTCTTCTGGTACAGCAATCAAAATCGGGTGTGTTTACGCGCCTTGCTACTCCGATTGGCACCACTGGTTTCCTTGTGTGTATCTGGGTATTGCCGCCTTTTTTCGGCAACGTGAGAGGACGGTAAACGACAGGCGTGCTTCGACCAATACAGAGGTCCAGCTTTTGCAACTCTGTTAGTATGTCCATGATTGTGACTCAATACATTTTGTGTCTCATCCACTGTCCCTTTTTTGGGATCCCGAGTGTATATCTTGAACTGCTGCTGGTGGGATGATATCCCGTGGACTGTACCTAGAATGGTTTTAGATGTTTGACGCAATCCGAAATGGAAGTCTGAAGAAAATTAAGGCAAATGGATGTGGCTTACCTTGCTTTGAAGTCCTGGATTGGGCTTCGATTGCGCCTCCGGTTGACGAACACGTAAATTATGCCGAACCGAGATCTCTAAAGCCGCACTTCCGCAACAGCTTCCTTCCGGTCCGAGCGACACGCACGGCGTGAGGGTAGGACGGCGGGATCTGTTTACGAGGAGCCCAACAAAACTGTCGTGTTTCGCGGATGAATCACAATTGCCCCCCCGTCCCGGTCGGCAAAAATGTACGGTACTCGGCCAGAGCAGGACAGGTGTAAAGATGACCGGATGGACGAAAGACGACAGAGAATGAGTATTCGTTTTGCGTCAACAACTGCACCTTAATTTTTCATTAATTTTCCATCTGCATGTAATACTATGTGAATAAAGAGAGTACTTAAGGGACGCTGGAGGGTCTCAATTTTAAATATTAATTGTTAATAACCACATTTAATTTCTTATCATTTTTCCTTTTTGCTATATATTAAAATTGCATATTTTTATTAGCTTTGATGAGTGGGACAAACAAGGAAGCCCTAGCTTTGAAACCTATCTCTTCGGTCGGTCGAAATCTACAATTTTGGCCAGAAAGTCTTTCACAGTCCTACTATCTATCTAAAAATATATATATATATATATATATATATATATATATATATATATATATGTTACCTTCACCATTAATAACTAAAAGCTTGAAATTCACGCACGTATTAGTTCAAACACGAACATTTACGTGATACGATAACGCAGTCGGGCTTAGGGGGTTACACGCACTTGTCAATTATTTTAAGTATTATATCTGGCAAACATCTCACCACAATTTCATATTAATACGACCCTTTTACACAAAGTTACGTCAGTATACTGGCAATCGTACAATTCCAATGAGATTACACAAATATGGACCCAATACATGATCCAATCAGGTAGAGATGAATCAGAAGCATGGCTATCCAACAATTTAATATAATTTATACAATTCTTTCACTAGTCCTACAACACTCCCACTCCATATATTTTTATTACATTTTTACTTTTTTTATACATATTTATAATTCTCTTTTTATTCCTGTCGATAAATAACACCACAATAGCACGAAAAAAAAAACTGGCCACTTTAACACAGACTTCAGTCTAGCAAAGTAGCCAGGACAAGGCTGTATATATCAGAGGTGAAGTCTACTCCGCCCCACACAATAAACTATGTATTATGTATGTTTATTATGTATCCACCTCTGTTAGTACTAAAATATGGATGTATATATATATTTTTTTTTTTTTTAATTTATTAATTTTTTTTATATATTAGTGTTTTTTATTTTTTAAATATAAACAGCATGAGAATAATTTAAATAAAATATTTATAGAAGTGAAATAAAAATATTATAAATAAAATATTCAAAAAATATATCATTTTTTATATGAAATGCTATCGACAACATTATAAGAAGAAGCAAATGTACTTACTTACTTACTTACTTACCATCACGCCGTTTCCCCGTGGGGGTAGGCAGAAAGGATAGAGCGCCACACTCTTCTGTCCTGACACACAACAAGCTCGCCGATTGTTGAGGCTTCTAACAGAACCATCCTCCATTATCTGGTTTACCTGGTCGTGCCGAGTCTTCCGCGGACGTCCTCTATTTCTGGTTCCATCAACACTTGCGTCATATATCTTTCTTATCATTCTCTCCTCATTCATACTTTCCATATGACCAAACCACCTAAGTGATCCTTTCTTAATCTTACTCACTATACTAACATCAGCTTTACATTCTTTTCTTATTTCTTCATTCTTTACTCTGTCATAAATAGATTTGCCACAAATACGCCTAAGTGATCTCATTTCCACTGCATTCAGTCTACTTTCGTTCCTTTTCTACCAGCTCCAGGCCTCACTTCCATACATCAGTGTAGATATCAGGATTCCATTGTGCACCGCTAGGCTTGCCTCGGTTGACATATTCCTTTCCATTCAAAGCACCGTTTACTTTATTCCCTGCAGTCACCCTCCTTTCCGTTTCTATCAAACATACTTCCCAAATATACAAACACATCTACTTGTTCCAAACATTCATTACCTACAAGTATTTTGCATGGTGTCTTGCTTTCCTCCTTCTCAAATACCATCACTTTCCACTTGTTAACATTCATCATGAGGTCGCTTTCCTTGCATACATCGTACATTTTCCTCACCAGATTCTGTAGTTCTTGTTCATTATTCGCCATTAATACTGCATCATCGGCGTACAATAAACAGCATACAATCAAATCGCCCATTTTTGCTCCTACATTCATACATTTGTAAATGTAAAAATAGATATAACGTTGATTGCGTTCTGTGAATTCCAGTCAGCAAATTGCTATTCTCAGAATATAATTATTTAAAATATAAATATTAACTAACATAATTTAAAAAAATCATTTGTCATTTAAATATTTTTCAACCATACTGTAGTTTTAAACAACACTTATAATTATAAATATATTAATTAGAAAGATATACATATAAAATTAATTGTATCGAAAAATATTGTTATTGCGCCAACGGGATTCGAACCTGGATCTCTTTCCTAACAGGAGAAGGTGCATTATCCAACTATGCTACAGCAACGATATTTTTAGCGACTATATGTTATTAATATATTTAATCATTCCATTATTTGAAAGAGCCATCTACCTTATTTTTACAGAATCTCAAATACCTTTGAGTAATCTGATAGAAGACGCCAAAATTCATTTTTATTAAATTTTGGACACATTGATACAACTTATATTATTAGGAGAACGCATTTTCATTGTGAAGTTGTATTTTATATAATATTTAAAATATCACAGAATGTGTTCTCCTAATACTTATAATTATAATTCAAAAGCAACAACAATATTGGAAAGCTCGCCAGGTAGGGTCATAAAACTTTATTGGCGACCCTTTCTGGGGAACCTAGAAAGGCGTAACACAAAACAAATAGCAATATAAATATGTGTACAATAATTGGACTAGATCAGATATGTGTCCTTTGCATACCTTCTCCTCGGAACGTTAGAAAGGTGAGTAAAAAATATGCTGAATGTTGACAACATTGTCATATGGTGAGAAGCAATCCCATAAAAGCGACTATATTAGGTCAGTTTTTGTGCGTTTTATTCACATTTTCACCAATAACTCATTTGCATCTCGTCCGAAAATATAAAATTAATATAGACATGAATTATTTATTATAAATGAAGAAATATTACACCAAGAAACTCAACTCGACGTTTTGCATGTAGGGTAAGCTGAAATCAATATCATACAAGCTAAACTTGTGGTCTATAATAATAATGATTAATCGCGAATCATTTAATTCTAATCTATTCTTTCGGGTGTCCCTCGAGGTTTTTTATTTAATTTATATTGGGAGTATGCATTAATTCATGCGGTTTTCTAAGAGAGGGCGTTACTAGTATTATTTCGCGCCGTGTTCATCCGTGACTATATTCATTTGAAAGCTACTGTCATTGCGCGTCTTTTTCAGTATATGTCATTTGATTGAAGTGTAAACAACATTTTTTTCTATTCATTTGAACATGTCGAACTTTGTGCCAGAAAAAGTGTTTTTGCGGGGAGTTCTTCTTCATTACTTTAACATGAAGAAAAGTGCTACCGAAAGTCATCGTATTTTAGTAGAGGTTTATGGTAACCATGCTCTAGCTGAAAGAACGTGCCAGAAGTGGTTTGCACGGTTTAGAAGTGGCGATTTCAACTTAGAAGACAATGAACGACCCGGACAGACAAAAAGGTTTGTGTTGTATTATGAGCTGTTGAAATCGGGTCAGACGATCAAAGGGGACCTCTACCGAACACAATTAATTCGTTTGAAGAGAGCGATTGCGGAAAAACGACCAGAATATGCAACCAGACACGAATCCATAATTTTCCATCATGACAACGCTCGGCCACATGTTTCAAGACCGGTTCAAAACTATTTGGAGAACAGTGGGTGGGAAGTTCTACCTCACCCGCCTTATAGCCCAGACATAGCCCCTTCTGATTACTACTTGTTCAGATCAATGCAGAATGCGCTCACCGGAATACGCTTCACTTCAGAACAGGGTATCAAAAATTGGCTTGATTCGTTCTTCACCACCAAGCCGGAGAAGTTCTTTTGGGATGGAATCCACAAACTGCCAGAAAGATGGGCAAATGTTGTAGCTTCCGATGGACAATACTTTGATCATTGAGTGTATAACCATTTTTTCACAATAAAGCCTTAATTTTCGAAAAAAAAACGCATGAATTAATGCATACGCCTATTATTTACGACATAATTCATTGTTTTAATTATTTAATATACACATGCCCTAACTGACTGCGAAAAAATAACAATTTTTCTTCCCTTAGAATCCTTGCTCAGCGAATGAACCCGCACGTACTGTGGAAGGGTATGTGTTTCAAGAACAGGATTTCTCCCCCATAACAGATAAACTACGGCACACGTCACATGACGTGTGCCGTAGTTTACGTAGATACGTAAGAAGTGAAGAACATTGTGAGAACTTCAGAAATTCTCGCGTGAGATCAGTTCATGTTGTATTTAGTAATACAAATATAATTGTTCCGTACATGAAACAAGAAGTATAGTCGAGGGTGGTTCGCGGATGGCTTTCAACTGGCGACGATGATGATGATAATGATTATGAATTCGGAAGAAACGAAACACAAAAGATGTTTAATCTAGATACACTGCGACGACAGAAACGAGAATGTGATCACGCCCGCAGATACCTCCTTTTATTTGGCATACAAACAATAATCCAATTGATTTTGAATATAACAAATATTTTTTAAATGTTTAATAAAATATTTGATAGAATTAGAACAGCATTAAATGAATATCTGTCACGTTATTAATGTTTTTACAAATACCCGGGTCAGATCTGACCCACCACCGTAGAGATTGTGTTAAAACATAAATTTAGGTTATCCCACGTAATCCTTTAATTATCAACCTTGAACCTTCAAGTGCAATACCGCTTACCCTAGTATTTCCTACAACTCAGGCAAAACCTTCAACACCAGTACCGCCTACATCTCCGCCAGAACCTTCAACCCCTGAACTATCTACAACTCCGCCAGAACCTTCAACCCCTGGACCACCTACAACGCCGCCAGAACCTTCAACTCCAGCACCGCCTACAAATCCTCCAGAATCATCAACTCCCTCACGATCAAGAGCAATGAATGCCACGATAATAATGAAAGTCTCGATCTCGAGAGATTCGGTCACGAGGAATACGGCCACAAGGGACATAACCATGAGAAAAAGGGTCATAAGTGAAAACACCGCAAAAGACACGGAAAATCGGGCCACAGCCATGCGAGACACGGGAAAGCGGGCCACGGCCATGCGAGACACGGCCAAGCGGGACACGGTCAAGCGGGACACGGTCAAGCGGGACACGACCAAGCGGGACACGGTCAAACGGGACACGGTCAAGCGGGACACGACCAAGAGGGACATGGCCAAGTAGGATATAGCCACTAGAAATACAGCCACCTAATTGTATTTTATTGAAGCACAGTAAATTCTTATCGTTATAATTTCCAGTCACCAAAGACATGTGACCCCGTGACGGGCGACAGTCTCCTGCCAGACTAGTAAATTTTATAGTCATTGTCGATCGACTCTTAGAAAAAGGTTCTGACAGTTTGGTGTAACTGATTGGTTTAAAACTACTGTGAAGAACTAAGCTGACTCAATTGAACTATCCGTACACGGAATTACCATGCTCTGGTACGATGATACCAGAGCCAACCTAAGATGTTAATAACTGTATGTAATAAAAAAATGGTAATAATGACTAATTGTAATAATAAAGATAATGAAAAGAGTGAATATGAAGGGGCGCCATAATGTTTAATATAACTCCAACATTAAAAGATAAGTTGTGACCTTTTGGGTTTTGGGGATAATTAAGTGAATTGTATTATGTAATGTTGGAGAAAGAGATAGGGATGACACAGCACCAAGAACTTTCACCTTTTGAAACTCCTCCTCTCTCCCACAATGAGATGCTGGGAAGTTGATCCCTTTTTACACTCAAAATGAAGATAGGTACTCTGCTGAGGTTTTTCAGGATAGCTAGATGACCGGCGCGTGAATACACATTTTTTGTTGTTTGCAGTACGGCAGTTTGAATTAACACTGAATTTCGCCTTGCTGATCGACGAGCAAGTAGGTACTAAGTATGTGTCTGGGAAGGTTGAAAGGAATCTATTCAGGGACTAGGAACTTTCGTGTTTGCGGAATGTTACAGCAATTATGTTGTTGGGAAAGAAAGTGGAATTATGTGGGATCCTGAATGCTAAAAAATGTTTTCAAATAACGTTCTCAAACAAATTTAACAATATTCATTTTACTTACACAATAGACGGGACTCAACTAGAAAATAAAAGAGGTGTTAAAGAACTAGGAATAATTCTCGATAGCAAACTTAATATTGCTAATTTTAAAAGTTTTTCATAGAGAAGAAACAAATTAGTTTCTTCTCTATGAGAGTAAGACTCGTGTATAGAGAAGGAGTATATTCGGGTTAATTAATGTTTCAGTTAGTCTGTGTACATATTTTTTTACTTCAGTTACAAATTTATGATAGTCCGTAATTTTTCTAATTGTGATGGGGAGATTGTTAACAAATTTGAGGCCTTGATTTAGTTTTGGGATATCAATTAGATCTCTATATCTTGTAGACCGGAATTCGCTTCTAAAATTTAAATGATTTTTGTATATGTCTACTATTTTTGGTACTTTAAAATCTGTGAACAGTTGTATACTTGGATAGTCTTTATTTTTAGAATAATTTTGAGAGATTTCTAATTGTGACATTGAAGTATTATATGCACCTCCCCATCCAATAATACCGTATTGCAAACGTGGCTGTACAAACGCTGTGTAATATATCATTTTCAGATATGCAAGTGATAAGATGTTTCCGAGACTAAAAAATATGTAGGCAGTTTTCCTTATTTGGTTTATGAGATTAGTAATATGCTCTTTCCGTTTGAGATTGTTATCTATTATGATTCCAAGGTACTTGATTACAGTGTATAGTAGGTAATAGTTTTAAAAAAAAATCAAATCTAGTGTATAACTTCTGATATAAGTGAATAATAAAATGATATATTTTCAAAATTAGCAATATTAACTTGGTGGTTAAGATTCATATTTTTTATTTATTATCTTAGTTTTATTAACCACAATTGAGTTTAAAAAACATCTACCAGTCAATTTAGCATATAAACGGTGTAGGTCACAAATTAAATAATTTGGAATCGTTGGAGATAAATAAAGCATGTAAAAGTAATCAAGAAATTCTAAACAGCCAACTAAATTTAACTACGAGTCCTATTCTAAAATTTTTTCCTAAAAATTATTCGACTAAATTTGTATTGAGCAGTAATTTGAGTTAGGTACTAAATTTATTTTTTTAAATAATTTTTTTTTAAATAATTGTTTTTTTAAATAATTGTTTTTTAAAAAAATTTTAAAAATAGATTCTGGTGAAGGAACAATGCTATATTTTTAGTTAGTTATGACATCCTGAAGAAGGAAAAGTGTTTTCCGAAACCGGTAGATGTTTTTTAAACTCAAATGTGGTTAATAAAACTAAGATAATAAATAAAAAATATTATATATTTTCTTTAAAAACGCGAAAATGGGAATTATTTTCGAAAGGGAAAAAAAATCACCCCAAATATAAATGTGATACGATAATGACCTTTATGTCCTATCATCAAATGTAACGTTCGATACACGGAGAGGGTGTAAATTTTTAATTTGTCATTAAATATAAACCTTCAGTATTTCACGAAATAGCCGAGGCTCCTCACGATTCTTTGGACATTTCGGTATATAAGATCGCGCAGAGACACCGGCGGCGTGTCATCAGCGCTCAGTCTCCGGCCACCGCTGACTTCCTCAGTTCGCTGATCTTCAGTCGGCCGACACTCCGTGATGAGGTGCGACCCCCGCTACCTGCTGCTGCTGCCCCTGGCCGTCGTGATGTCGGCCAGTCCGGCAGATCCTCAACTCGGTAAACACACGTTGAAAAATACCATTTTCATCTTCAGGATGTCAATACTAACTAAAAACATATATTATTGTTTCAAATACTAAATTAATGTATTAATTATAAATATATACATGTAAATTTTTTGCGTCACCGCGATTCGAACCTGGATCTCTATTTGAGATTCTGTAAAAATAATGTAGATGGCTAAATGGCTCATTTGAAAAAATGTAACATATAGGTTCGAAAATTTGTCATGAAAAGTACTGGCGTTATAACACAATTGGTAGTGTACTTCCCCGGATTGGAAATAGAGATCCAGGTGACGCAAAAACAATATTTTTCCACAAAATTGATTTTATATGTATATCTTTCTAATTAATATATTTAAAATATGACAGAGCGTCTGTTCTGAATAATTACAACTTCACAATAAGAATGTGTTCTCCTTAATAATATTGTTTCTTTAATTTTTTTAAAAAACAATAATAATTTAAAAAATTAATTTATTACCTAATTCAATTAACTTTGATTACCTCATTTATATGCAAAATTGACAATACCAATTTTTTTATCAAATGATTAGCAAATTCTGAAAACTCACTACTGTTCAAATATCTCAAATGCTCCCTTACATTAAAATTTCAACCCGTTTTGCCAATATTTTTTGGTTAGTTTTACACGTTTTATTTATCACATGTTGCTCGCTAGGGAGGCAGAAGTCGCTCCCATTGGTCGGTCTGTCGTGGCTCTGTGGTCTTATGTGGCACTGCACACAGCCTCACAAGGCTTCGAAGGCTATATTTATTTCTAACTCCATTTCTACCACGCAATTTATAATCACTATATATCTATTATATTACACTAGAACCTCGGTCTACAAACGACACTGTTCACAAACAATACGGTTACCGAACAAATATGTTTCAAATACTATACAAATGTATTAATTAGAACGATATACGTATAAAATCAATTTTATCGAAAAATATCGGGATTCGAACCTCGGGATATTTTTTTTCCAATCTGAAGAAGATGCATTAACCGACTATGCCGCAGCACACAGTACATTTGACGACAAATTTTAGAACCTATATGTTACACTTTTCAAATAAATACATCAATCGTTCCATTATTTGAAATAATTACTTCACAATAAGAATCTTTTATTCAATATTTACAAATAATTTGATATACAAATAAATGTTATCGGACGAGATTCAAATGAGTTATAGATAAAAATTATGAAAAAATGTTCAAAAACTGACCTGAGACAGCCGCTTTTACGGGATTAAATCTCAACGCATACGCCGAAACATACATTGTTAACATTTTGTGCATATTTTTTTCTACGGGTAGACAAAGGATACCAGGTATGCATCCATGAATTTATTTTGACTCATTTTCGTCTGGCGGCCCCTAGACAATGCTAGTAATATGACTATTTGAGAGGCGTTGCGCCTACCTGTAAGTTTTATGACACTACCTGGTCGGGTTCCGACACAGTTTTGAAGCGGGTCGGCCATCGGGCAATTGTTACTTATATTTTTGATACGTTTTGACAATAACAACCGATTTACTGACCGGAATTCACAGAACACAATCAATATTCTACATGTTGAGTATAAGTTATCTATTTCTTATACTTATTTTCTTAAATTATGTCAATTACATATACTTCTGTTTGTAATATTGTTGATTGCGTTCCGTATAAAGAGAATATCATGTTACGTAATACATAGGTACCAACGTAATAATGGATAAAAATATATTTTATTCAAATATCTGTAAATGGCTTTACTGGAGTGGTTAACGTGGCTAAATAGTCTCGTTAGAAATATATCCCAGTTGTAAAATTAATATAACATAACTTGTTTTAATTTCAGAAAATCTGTGTTATTATGCAAAATACGGGAGGTGGATAAACGGGACCGCGCCCCCCATTGCCGAGCAGCAGAGGTTCTTCTGCGTGGGGACGCAGAGGACAAACGTTGCAGTAATCTTCCAGAAATGCTCGAAGTATATTAACACGATATGCCAGATAATCTACTATCCACACTGTTTGTTAACTACTACACGCAAAACGACCACACCGAAAACTACCACACGGATAACAACTACATCGAAAACAAGTCAGACAACTCGGCGAATATCTTCAACTCCAGCACCATCTACAACTACGCCTGAACCTTCAACACCAGCACCGCCTACAACTACGCCAAGACCTTCAACCACAGCACCGCCTACACCTACGCCTAAACCTTCAACACCAGCACCGCCTACAACTACGCCAAGACCTTCAACCACAGCACCGCCTACACCTACGCCTGAACCTCCAACACCAGCACCGCCTACAACTACGCCAAGACCTTCAACCACAGCACCGCCTACACCTACGCCTGAACCTCCAACACCAGCACCGCCTACAACTACGCCAAGACCTTCAACCACAGCACCGCCTACACCTACGCCTGAACCTCCAACACCATCACCGCCTACAACTACGCCAAGACCTTCAACCACAGCACCGCCTACACCTACGCCTGAACCTCCAACACCAGCACCGCCTACAACTACGCCAAGACCTTCAACCACAGCACCGCCTACACCTACGCCTGAACCTCCAACACCATCACCGCCTACAACTACGCCAAGACCTTCAACCACAGCACCGCCTACACCTACGCCTGAACCTCCAACACCAGCACCGCCTACAACTACGCCAAGACCTTCAACCACAGCACCGCCTACACCTACGCCTGAACCTCCAACACCAGCACCACCTACAACTACGCCAAGACCTTCGACCACAGCACCGCCTACACCTATGCCTGAACCTCCAACACCAGCACCGCCTACAACTACGCCAAGACCTTCAACCACAGCACCGCCTACACCTACGCCTAAACCTCCAACACCAGCACCGCCTACAACTACGCCAAGACCTTCAACCACAGCACCGCCTACACCTACGCCTGAACCTCCAACACCATCACCGCCTACAACTACGCCAAGACCTTCAACCACAGCACCGCCTACACCTACGCCTGAACCTCCAACACCAGCACCGCCTACAACTACGCCAAGACCTTCAACCACAGCACCGCCTACACCTACGCCTGAACCTCCAACACCAGCACCGCCTACAACTACGCCAAGACCTTCAACCACAGCACCGCCTACACCTACGCCTGAACCTCCAACACCAGCACCGCCTACAACTACGCCAAGACCTTCAACCACAGCACCGCCTACACCTACGCCTGAACCTCCAACACCATCACCGCCTACAACTACGCCAAGACCTTCAACCACAGCACCGCCTACACCTACGCCTGAACCTCCAACACCAGCACCGCCTACAACTACGCCAAGACCTTCAACCACAGCACCGCCTACACCTACGCCTGAACCTCCAACACCAGCACCGCCTACAACTACTCCAAGACCTTCAACCACAGCACCGCCTACACCTACGCCTGAACCTCCAACACCAGCACCACCTACAACTACGCCAAGACCTTCAACCACAGCACCGCCTACACCTACGCCTGAACCTTCAACACCAGCACCGCCTACAACTACGCCAAGACCTTCAACCACAGCACCGCCTACACCTACGCCTGAACCTCCAACACCAGCACCGCCTACAACTACGCCAAGACCTTCAACCACAGCACCGCCTACAACTACACTAGGAACTTCAACCTGCCCACCGCCTACAACTACGCCAGAACCTTCAACCACAACACCGCCTACACCTACGCCAGAACCTTCAACCCCAGAACCGCCTACAACTACGCCAGGAACTTCAACTCACTCACCATCCACTAAACGTACAATACCCACGACACCGCGCCATAAGCATATTCACAAGAAGTGTATATACAAATGCCATGATTGCAAAGAAAGCTTCTATATCGAGATATTTGGTCGCAAGAGACACAGGAAAGCGAAACACGGTCTAGCGGGACACGGAAAAGTGCAACACGGCCAAGCTGGACACGGGATAGCGGGGCACGGTCGCTGGAGACAGCCACCTGGAAGAAAAACACTGTAAATAAGACCGCAATCGAAAGATAATAATTTAAAAGCTTATAAACAACATATGGCTGCATTATATATCGCTCCTGCCGCAAGTGTCAGCCTGCCACCCTCAGTGGACAGGGCGACCAGTGTACTAACTGATCCATGTAGCGACATAGTCTCCTCCAGATCTTTAGTTGTTTTTAATTGTATTCTATTGTGGCACATAAAATTATTTTGTGAGAAATTACAATCGTTTTAATTTCCTAATAATAAAATATCACATTTTACGAAGAAACTTAGTTTAACTAACCTAACTGCTCTTATTTGAACAAATCGACAAAACCATTCACTTCAGATTAATCGATGCAAAAAAAATCATAACAAAAGTGTTACCAATTACAATTTTTCTCTGAAATGAATAAGACTTAATTATTTTGATAAATAGCTGTCAAATTGACAGTTCAGGGCGGCATATGAATTGAAAATGTAAGTGTCACCACTTATATTATGAGTAATATATATGAAAGAAAATGTCCTCAAAAGGATCGATTTGTGGATGCCAGGGACCTATATCTCCCAGCTGTTCACTGTGTTCAGACGATGAAGATATCACAATTACAGGTAAATAGATACAGGGAAGTAGACTGAATGCAGATTTTGACAGTGAAAACATATTGTAATAAACATAATAATTATTTAACATGCGATACTAATAAAGAAAATCCACTAAAAATATTTGGAAACAAAGTATGTTTAGATAAAAGAAGAAGAAGGGTGGGGAGGTTGCAACTATTGTTGCGGTAAAGGGAGAGCAACATGAGTTTTTATAAGTATAGTGAATGGCCAAGGTTTAGATTGTGGCGGTTCATAAGAAGAACCCTTTGAGCTTAGTAAGTCTAATGTTGAACACGACAATTTCTCATTATGGTATTTGCATGACCGGTGAATGAAAGCATTTTGTATGTAAGATGTTCTACTTCTGGGAATGTGGAAGAGTGCGGATTGCCGGGTTGATCTAGATGACACGTGGAGAGATATTAACTCCAATTGGCTGGAACAATCAATGTGGCCTTGCAGTAGTTTGAAGAGAAGTATTAGGTCAGCACGTGTTTGTTGTATTTTTTATGACAGAGTAAAGAATAAATAAATAAGGAAAGAATGTAAAGGTAATGTTTGTATGGATCGCTTAGGTGGTTTGGTCATATGGAACGGATGAATGAGAAGAGAATGGTAAGAAAAATATATGACGCATGTGTTGATGGCACTAGAAATAGAGGACGTGCGCGGAATACTTGGAACGACCAGGTAAACCAGATAATGGAGGATAGTTCTGTTAGAATTCAGAAGAAGATGTATGAATGTGGATGAGGCGAAAATTGTGTATCAGGACAGAGGAGCGTGGCGCTCTGTCCTCTCTGGCTACCCCCGCGGTAATTAAGTAAGGTCGTGAAGCGTCTGTTGTTTGATGGTCTGGTCAGAGAAGAGTGGCTGAGATATATTGTGCGTCTGTTCCTTTAAGATTGTTGCGAGCCTGGTTTACCAATCACGTAAGTGTGAGGCGCGTTCAGGACCTCAACAGACAATATACAAATATAATTATACTTATATAAGGAATAAGACGGAGATATAAATGGGTTTTTGAATTGTGCGTTGTGAGTAAGAGAAAATTTTATTTAAAAAAATACATTTTGTTTGTACTTACATTGATAATATAAATCTTTTATTATTATTTAGTGTTTAACCCTCAATTAGGCACGTTGACAAAATCACACAAGTAGGCGCGTGGGGTCTACGTGATATGTACCTTGTATTGGACCATCTAAGAGTAAATATAGATTCCAAATCTGTTCACAGTGACTGTACAGCAAAAATTTCAACAACTGGCAGGGTCTCCGACCTTCCTGACAGTATCACAAACAAAGCTGTTCGCGACTCAACTTTGAAACCAGTTTATCCTTTTCAGAAATCGCCGAAACATCGCGCACAGTCAATGGTTTACCTGATAACCAATTTGCGTTGGATCCAGTACTTCTTTACTTTCTTATCTTTACTTCAAATCTTCTTTAGAAACATCAAGGTTTCCAGAATTTATGAAAATGACCCACGTGACTCCACTATTGAAAAATGCTGCACTAGACCTCGAAGACCTCGCGAATTATCGGCCGGTTTCAAATCAGCCGCTCCTCTCAAAAAATAATGAAAAAGGTCGTATTAATACGTATTTAACAGAAAATGTTTTAAATATCATATAAAATCAACTTTATCGAAAAATATTGTTGTTGCGCCACCGGGATTCGAACCTGGGGTCTCTTTCCAAACTGGGGAAGGTGCATTATCAAACTATGCTACGGCGACAATATTTTCGAACCTATGTGTCACCTTTCTGATATTAATACATTTAATCGTTCCATTATTTGAAAGAGCCAAACTACCTTATTTTTATTAAATTTTGAACACATTGATACAACTTTATTATTAGGAGAATGTGATCTCATGAAAATGGCGTTATAACACAATTCTACTTGTACAATTGTACAATTCTACTATTCAATTGTACTTCCCCGGATTGGAAATAGAGATCCAGGTTCGAATTCCGGTGACGTAAAAACAATATTTTTCGACAAAATTGATTTTATATGTATATATTTATAATTAATACATTAATTTAGTATTTAAAATATCACAGACCTATGTTCTGAATAATTACAACTTCACAATAAGAATGTGTTTTCCTTAATAATATATGTTGTATCAACGTGTCCAAAATTTAATAAAAATGAATTGATAATTCTGGCGTCTGCAAATCGGTTTACTCAAAGGTATTTGAGATTCTGTAAAAATAATGTAGATGGCTTTCAAATAATGGAACGACAGGTGTATTAATTTGAAAAATGTAACATATAGTTTCGAAAATTTGTCAAGAAAAATACTGGCGTTATAGCACAAAGGTAGTGCACTTCCCCGGATTGGAAATGAAGATCCAGGTTCGTATCCCGGTGACGCTAAAACAATATTTTTCGACAAAATTGATTTTATATGTATATATTTATAATTAATACATTAATTTAGTATTTCAAATAATATTCATTGACGCCTGCTTAAGGGTTAATAACATTCACAGATAACAAGATCGGTCTACCATTTCAGTCTGAGTGTTTTATCAAGTAGGGACCGTTCACGGTGTGGTAAACTGCTGACTGGTCACCCGGTGGATAGTGAAATATTTTTAAAATTCAGTTTCAAAGATGAAGGTCTCCAGAGCAGAACTAGTGTCAACCATATTTATTTGGTTTAATATTTTACATACTGGATGTTGTGTCGTCATACCCCGCAACTTGTGTAAGTCTGTGCTATTAAAGAATGGATCTGGCGTATGATGAAGCAGCCAGCCTCTGGGATTATTCTGTGAACGTTGTGAGTGTGATTCGAGGCACTGCGCAACCGCACAGCGCTGAATTCTTTCTCGTCTGTATGTTCGTCACATTAACGTTAACGTTTTCTATATTTGTCGCTTCCGTCGCCCGGCAATGTTGCCACAGTTAACAAAAACATAAATGGATGGGGTGAGTACTTTGTTAGATCGAGTGCTACTCTCTCTGATTCGATTGTTAAAGAGGGGAGGGGTAAGGGCTGAGCCCTATTGTCTCCGACGTACGAGGTAACAACAGTGGCGTAAGATTTTTTTTATAAAATACATTTTTGTTCAATTGGGTCCAGAACAAGGTAAAGAAATGAAATGCTACGAAGATGATGGGGATCGGATGAGGGATCATACAGGCTGAGGGAGCTTATGGAATGGTGTGTTTGAGTGAGGGTCTATGAATGATTGTGTTTCTGACAAACCAGGGTGAATTTGTGGTTCTCCTAATGGTGTAGTTTTGTTTGGATTCTAAAATGTGTTACTTGAACCGTATGTGAGCATTGTTTTGTACAAAGGTGATTTGTTTTGTAGGGATAGTGAACTGTAGGAGTTGAGTTAGCAGAATTAGAGTTATCTGATGTTCAAATGGTCACCTTCTAAATATCAGTAACTTTCCTCCTCTTCCGCTTCTATCATATATAGAAATATAGAATATAGAAATTCCACTGTATTTTGAGCTTGTTTCTGTTTTACGGAGCACTGATCTACTCTTTATTAGGATCGTCGCGTCAGCCAATGATACGTCACTTTGCTAAGCTACGAGTTCATCATTGATTTTTTTTAACCTTCACCATACCGTGATATAAAATACTCGTACGCAGCCATGCTGTCAACTCGTGTTACTGTAAGATATTACATTATAGTCTTTAAAATGTGAAGAAATGGTTAATACTCTAAGTATTTAGCATTAAATATTTTTAAAAATATGTTATATTATAATTCGAAGAATTCATCAAATTCTGTACAGGAGGTTGCATTGTATAATACAACCTTCCTTTTTATCTATCTTCATTTAATTAGTGAGAAAGAGACACAATTATATTTGTATGTTCGTTATTGTTTTCACTGTGCAATTAATGTGTGATTTCTTTCTGTCTTGCCACAAATTGTATTTTTGTCAACGTATTTAATTAAAAATAATTATTTATGTAAGATTCGCCTTACATAATTGATTTTTCACTAGTCATTTCTAAGTGTAAATATTTTCCTTCAAATCAATTAAAATATAACGTGTGTGTTGCGTATATTTAACGAAATATTATAGATTTAATTAGAGAGGTAGACCTGTGTTACTGCATAGTTTGGGAAGGGTTAACAATGCATGTATCTTACTTACCTACTTACTTACGATCACGCCGATTTCCCGTGGGGGTAGGCAGAGAGGATAGAGCGCCACACTCTTCTGTCCTGACACACAATTCTCGCCTCATCCACATTCATACAAGCTCGCCGATTGTTGAGGCTTCTAACAGAACCATCCTCCATTATCTGGTTTACCTGGTCGTGTCAAGTCTTCCGCGGACGTCCTCTATTTCTGGTGCCATCAACACTTGCATCATATATCTTTCTTACCATTCTCTCCTCATTCATCCGTTCCATATGACCGAACCACCTGAGTGATCCTTTTTTAATCTTACTCACTATACTAACATCAGCTTTACATTCTTTCCTTATTTCTCCATTCTATACTCTGTCATAAATAGATTTGCCACAAATACGTCTAAGTGATCTCATTTCCACTGCATTCAGTCTACTTTCGTTCCTTTTCTGCCAGCTCCAGGCCTCATTTCCATACATTAGTGTCGGTACCAGGATTCCATTGTGCACCGCTAGCCTTGTCTCGGTTGACAAATTCTACTACCGCAGACTACAAAATATATACACACGAACTAACGGAAATTCCTTGTTTCAATATTTTCATTTTGGTGTCACGTACTCAATCAAATAGCAACGCGATTTTTTTTAAATATATGACTCGATCGGAATGAAAATTTAAGCGGTGACAATATAATATGAATTAATGTAAAGAAAACGAATCCGAAGAGTAAATATGTTTCCACCAAGAATGCATGTAGAATGCTCCTCGTCTATTTAGATCAAGAGAAATGTCAGATGGTATAATTTTTTTGTTGATAAAATAATTTTTTTAAATGTTAAGAGAACTTTTTTTTCAAATGGACAGAAGGTTCTATTTGTTTTTAATACAAAACTGATACTACTCTTAATTTTCTAGAAAGGTATGAACGTCAGCTGTGACGATTTTTACTAAGTGTCTGATATTTATTTATTTGTGTATTATTTAATTGCAGCTGAAGGTTTAATTTTCTGCTGCGCCGAAGACGCCGACGTCGTACGCGTGGAAGACAAGATAGGGAATCTTATTCAGCTCTCTGAGGCACCTCCAACAATCGAGCCTCACTTACAACTCTCTGAAGCACCTCCAACAATCGAGCCTCACTTACAACTCTCTGAAGCACCTCCGATAAGCGAGACTCATTTACAACTCTCTGAGATACAATCGACAACAACAACGGAACGGTGTAAGTCACCATCTGTATTTCTGTATTACATTGTACCTGCGTAATCAGTTATGTAGATTAAAATATTAACGGCTAGCGGTTTTGCGGTCTGCTTATCATCAGTTGTGTCATTAACTTTTTGAATTTATTCGGGTATGGGTGACTCGTTGGAGCTCCCTAGGTGGGTAGTCAGGCCGGCCTCCACCTACACGCCTAGCTCTCATTCGTGTTTTGCAACTCCGTTAGTCTGTGCGTATAAGTGTGACTCGATCTATTTTGTGTCTCGTTCGCTGTCGTAGGCGCTCAGGGATCCGTTCATTTTGATGGATGTATCCCTGAGTGTCTGCCTTGAACTAATCTACCTTAATTTTTCATCTGTATGTAGAACTATTTTATATGATTTTTTATGAATAAAGGCAGTACTTAAGGGACGCTGAAGGGTCTAAATTTTAAATGTTAATTGCTAATAACCACATTTAATTTTATTATTTTTCTTTTTTCTTATACTTAAATATGTAATAGAAATAAAGTCGCGTATTTTTAATTAGCTTTGATGAGTGAGACCGACAAGGAAGCCCTAGCTTCTAAACCGGTCCCGGGAAAGTACGGGTCCCCCCCCTCCATCTGTCCTTTATTAGTCACTGGAAATTTATTTTTTAAAAATTATGTTTCTAAATGTGATCCGTTATTTCGCTGGCACTCTTCTAAACGGGAGGCAACATTTCTGAGAGCTGCTCGGCACGTGTTCTCTATGATCGCTGCCATTCCTTCTCTTCATTGGTCCAGAGAGGGAGGATTGTTACTGTACTGTAGGAAAAAGTCCATTGGTGTCAAGTCCGCTGAGGCCAGTTCATATCACTTCTTCGGGATATCAATTTTCCTTTTAAAATTTCACGAACAACTGCTAAGGACACGTCCCATAGCGACTGAATTCCCAAGGACGCGGCTAACGATCGGCATACCCCTCTACCGCTCATTGCGTCGAATGAACCAAATTAAAATAGACTTTTGGGACACTCTGTATTTATATCTAAAATATGTCACCATGTTGGAACATTATTGTCGATAATATTTTTTATATGATTATACATTATTTTTACATCGGTAAATAAATAAATAAATAATATATACGATAAGTTTATTTTACATTTTGTATGCGTTGTGTTAAATTCCGACAATGTTCACAACTACCCACGTTGTGATTTTTAGCTGTTTCACTCTATAATATTTCTATTCGGCTATTACAAAGCTCGATAATTAGCTTCCAACGTGTGTTTGAAAGAAAACGACCGCAATGTCACATCTCAACATTTATTAAACATCGACTGTGATAGATATCATACCGTGCATGTGCGCATCCAGTATTCAAGGTTTCAATTTAACCTTAACGGTATTTATGACAATTTCATTTTATTATCATAATACAGGGTGAATATTATGTACCAGGCCGATGTTGTTTTTTAATAACTATAAAATGAAATATATATTTTTTATTTTTTTATTATTTATTCATTAATTGGTTTATTACAAATGTGTTTTGAATACGACATCGGCTAAATGGTTGCCTAAAATGCGTGCTCCTTTAACCATATTTTTCATAACATTCTCGCACATTTCGCGTGTTATTTCAGCTATTTCATTTTTAATATTTATTTATTTTATTTTATTAGTAACTATATAATACAATGTAAAAATCTGTTTGGACTGTGCCCGACTCACTAGAGAAATTCTGTGTCGAGACGGACATAGTTTAATAATTAGAATTACATTTATTACTATATAAAAGGTGTATATGAAGAACTTTTTTAAAATGGACTTAATTTTTGTAGCAATAATTAATATAGGTACGAGTCAATATGTTTGGGTGAGTGCACCGATACTGGTTCTACCCATATTACGAACGCAAATTTTAATATATAGTTTCACGTTTTCGGGACAATTGAATTGATTTAAGTCTTTTAGCATTCTATTAAACAGTTTAGGTCCAAAATATTAGTAGTTCCTTTGACCGAATGCAGTATGCGCTCTCGGGGTCTGTAGGCTATTTGTATTTGTCCGTGTGGAAATATAATATAAAATATTCACCCTGTACATAGACGATGTAAGTTAATACACTGCATAGATACAATATACAGACATGCAAACAGACTATTTTATTATCAGGAGATATGAAGACTTCTTTAACCTCAACTGAACTACTTATCAATGCAAAAATAACATATTGCTTTATTTAATTTCTAATATTATAATATCACTTAGAATATATTTTTTATTTGCTACATTAAATTTTTAATGAAAAATGTAATTTTTAACACTTACTTACTTACTTACTTACCATCACGCCGTTTCCCCGTGAGGGTAGGCAGAGAGGATAGAGCGCCACATTCTTCTGTCCTGACACACAATTCTCGCCTCATCCACATTCATACATCTTCTAATACAAGCTCGCCGATTGTTGAGGCTTCTAACAGAACCATCCTCCATTATCTGGTTTACCTGGTCGTGCCAAGTCTACAAAATTACTAATCAAGTTAACATAATCATTATTTTTACGGTTATGTGTGTACACTTTACTGGGAGAGAAGGAAAGTGTAAAATTGTATGACTGTTCAAAGATTTTTGGTGAAACTTTAAAACAAAAATTTCCTAAGAGAATTCAGAAAATTTTAAAAATAAGAATAACATTTAAATACCGCCCATTACATCCCCTCCACCCCCACCCAAACCTTCCTTAACTCCAAACACACACGTGATGTCTGTCTAAAAATGTTTTTAACTTTAGTTGAATTATATTATTGATAATGAGATGTTCCCGAAAACGTTCTATAGTTAAATACAGTAGAATAAAATAGTGTTTTAACTCAATTTATAAAATTAATTTTTATATTTATTAAGTAAGAGTTTATTTTTAATTTAAAATTACATCGGTTGTAAGCAGTGCACTAGGTATCTATTATTTTTTTATTTTAAATTATCGCAAATAAGTTTTCTTTCCTACGTATAGAACAAACAATTTAATGCAATATCAAAATAATTTACAAAAAAACTTATTCCGCAGCTGAAGACCAGATTGTTGGTGAAGACTATCATGGATTGAGCAGTTTTTTTACCATCAGAAAACGACGGCGCAGCCAACTCCGTAAGTTTGTAAAATAACACCTACACTAATCTTCTTATCTTGGCGACTACATATTTTAATATCTATTTTCTACTTTCTATGGACCAAAAGTACTACTTATAAAATAAATAATATTTTGTATATTTGATGTTGAGAGTTATTTCAGTGACGCGAGAGCGTAACTTTATGAAAAATAACAATGAAAACTACACGAATATTACTTATCGCGCTGGACGACGCGAGGTGCAAGATGTCGCCCTGTGTCCACCTCACCACCTCACTGCCATTGATGTCATGAACTTGTGCGTTTTCAGAATGCCTGAGATTGACTCAGCCAACGGGAGAGTGCTATTGGGTTCACAGTAGTGGAACAAGGATCAATAGGTGCTTCTCTTTCTTACACAATGGTAAACAGACAAGGCCAGGAGAATATCCTTTCATGGTAATTTACTTACTTACATATGTCGCCATCTTTGATTATTAATTTTCCCATTGTTTATATTTGATTTTTTTCAAATTGTCAGAAGACCGTATTCTGATCAAAAATTCGCGAATTGAAAAATGTCGGGGTGTTTAAAATTATCAAAGGGTTTCAAAACAAAGCCTGGAGTATAGCTAGACATTACAGCTGGACGGAGCTCCATCTCACACAGCCAGAAATACAATCAACTGTTAATTTCATCTCACCAGGCATGTGGCCACCGAACAGGCCAGATTTAAGCCCACTAGATGATGCAATATGGGGTGTTTTGATGATTTCTGATTGGCTAAACATTATGCAAAAAAAATTACAATTTTTATATTATGTTTTAAAATAATTCACAACTAAAGCTTCCAAATATTCGTGATTCTAACTATTCGAATATCGAATAGTTAATGATAATATATTCGAATATATTCGTAAAAATTTTAAGAAAGGAATAATTTACTTCGGATGATAAATACAGTTATATGTTTCTCCAAAAATGTAAGATTCGCGAATAATAACTTGCAGAACTCCAACTCTTCGTGGAGATGAAGAGGAGTCAGTCTTCTCTCCATATGTTTATATTACTTCATATCTCACACCCCGAGTGCAAGTTTTTTTTTCATTATTTTGTATATAACTTCTCGTTTGTCGGCTCGAGTATTTATGAAAGCTGAATACTGAAGAATGATAGAAAGCCGACTCCATCGTTGACAAAACAATGTATTACAAGTGCTCCTTGTCATAAAACCGTAAAGATAAGCGGAAGACTTAAAAAAAGGCAAATGCAAAAGATGTCCGACAAAGGCGTTTACATCTTTATTGTCCGACTTCCATATAGCCGATAGCGGTACTTCTGGAGAAAAAAATCGTATACCTGAATGAATGAATGAATGCTCGCGTATGACTTCCAAGGTTCGTAAACCTTTGTTTGGTTTAGAAAAATATTAAAAATCCTATAATACAAATATGAGCGAATACTTTACGAATACTTTTCAAAGTATTCGAATAACGAATACTAAAAAACAGTCGAATATAATCGGTGTTCGAATATTCGAATTTTCGGATTGGAGGCTAAAAAAAATAGGAAAGGTCAAAATTAGTTTTTCACTTGTCATTTCTAAGCGCAAATGATTTTTTTATAGTCAAATAAAATATAATTTTTTTGTTGCGTGTACTTACCGAAATATTATAGGTTTAATTAGCATGACAGATCATAAAATGTTTTGTTTACATTTTGTTCCTCTTGAGATCCCAAGTCACTGGTTTGTCGTGAACGTCGGGTATTTTCTCTTATTATGATTTTGAGTGCTTACTTTGATAATCCTGCTTTTATTTCCCCTTTGCTAATGTCTCTTGTTCACTTTGTTATTTTTATTCTCTCACTAATGCCCAGATATGATCTTTCCTTTCTTACAATAATAATCACTAGATTAATACAAGATGTACAATTCAGAAACAGCGTTTACAATTGGAAGTAGCTTAGATGAGAGAGAGAGCTCTTCCTACTAGGGCGGCGACTTATAAAGGTTCGCCTCCACTCCGCTCGTACACTCGCACTCTCGCAGCTGACACACACAAACAAGCGTCAGTTCTTGAAGTATTTAAATGAAGAACCTCCTTTTAATTCGACACTACGCTGGTTTGAGAAATATAATTCCATCAGGTAAACTGGAAAACGACTAGAAGTCTCAACAATACAACAATCTTGAATGAGAATGAGGAGAGAGCTGTATGTCGTAACAGAAAAGTGTGGTCTAACTCTACCTGTATTACAAATAAAGGTTTCAGATGTTCTTTCAACGCTTATCTTGTATTCTGTCCGTTCATTTCTGTACTGTTCGGTTCCAGGCAGCCGTGGGATTCCTCTCAGACAACGAGACCCAGTGGGTGTGCGGCGGGAGCCTCATCAGTCACAACTTCGTGCTGACGGCGGCTCATTGCGCCTTCTCGCGGACAACTGGGTAAGTGCTCGTCACGGCTGTGAACTCCACTGTCTCACTAGGCAAAACCCTGGTTAAATATAACGAATATCATTGGCATGGCGGTCACTTTGTGGTGGAACATGATTATTTTCATGTTCGCAAATAAACGTTGTACTACATACTGCGTTGGGTTTTTGTCTCAACGGTGCAGTCCCTCTCATAATCAGGTGATAACTAAGTACAGTATTGAAGTCTATTCGGGCAACAGAGCGGGGCTTCAGAAAAGGGGGATATGAATATGGGACAGTAAAAGTGAAGTGTTAGGGATTGTTAATTAGTGTTTTGTTAATAATATTATATTTCAACGGCTTTTAAATTGCTAATTCAATGACTTTAGTATTTGCGTATACAGCTAGAGTGGACGTGTTATAGATACTGTATCGCACAGAATTACTCTCCGAAGAATCGCCAATTAATTGATACGATAAGACACGTATCAATAATTTAAAGGTATTCTCATCAAGGAAGGCACTTACTTTTTCGGTCTGCCTGATGGTAGATGCTGATTCAATTGTTATTCTCCTCATCCACCAATTGCACAAGCGACGCAGAATGTGTAACAAGCACTGTTGACACTCGCGTAAAGGATTGTTTGTATATTTTAGCAGAATTAAATTAACATTAGCGGTAAGCGACGGCTGATTAGCCCGTATACAGTTCTAAGTACGTTGCAGTTCGAAGGTGTCGATTGCAGCGACTTCTTTCCTTCTTCCACGTGCTCAAGGACAGGTTAAGGAAAAAAAAAGGGAAGGAGATACTAGGTTTCTTTTCGATAATCGCGCATACCTGTTGTGAGTGTATGAGTGCATTTTACAACAAAGTATTCTGCAGGCGGGAAGCCATTCTCGATTGTGTCATGTCACCGTACTGTACCGATATTGAACATCTTTTGTGTTTCATTTCTTTCCACCTCTTCATTATCATGATCGCCGATTGAGAGAACCTGAGATCGGGGAACTACTTCCTGTTCATCCTGTACGGAACAGATACGATAAATGCGTTTATTTACAGATTGAATTAACACTTTAATAATGTGAAATTACACAGTGCGGGGGGAAGGCGCCTACTCCTAGCCATTTTACCTGCGCACTTGGGTGAGGCAGGGCGGGTGCATGTCGCCAATCCTCTTCAATATGCATACGAACGAATTGAGCGAACGACTATCTGATGCAAAAATTGGCTGCTACACGGGCGAAACACATGTGAACCACATTAGTTATGCCGATGATATGGTTATACTAGCGCCATCTACAAAAGGGATAAGAAAGCTTTTACAGATATGTGAAATATACGCCAGTGAACACAATATTTCATACAATGCCAGCAAATCGGTCATAGTGGCGTTCAAATATGGAAAAGGGCCAGATGATATCCCTCCCGTGAGGCTGGACGAGACGAAATTGAGCGTTCAAAATAAGGTCATATATTCAATGAAGATGGACAAGACGATGATGATATAGAACGGCAGAGGAGACAGCTGAGCGTTCGTGCAAATATGCTGTCACGGCGTTACTACCGATGCAGTGAGGGGCTGAAGAGCATCCTGTTTAAATCTTTCTTCACCAGCTTGTACCCATGCGAGCTCTGCTCGAAATACAAGCAAATGACGTACAATTCAGTACAACTCAACAGAATACTGTTCAGATTGGCGCGTTATTGTAGCGCATCTACAATATTTACCGAAGGCCGTATACATGGATTCGTTCCGCTTCTGAGACATCGAGTTGCTGGAGTAAAGCTGCGGCTGGAGCTCAGCACTCAGCACCGACTCTCTGGTGCGAGCGGCGCTCTCGTGGGAAACTGGCTCCCTGACAGCTGATGCATGGCCGTGACTGAAGTAGTTATATATGTTGATGTGCCCGGCGATTAGAGTGATGCGAATTTCCCCATAGCATGGAGAAAAAAGCACTTAATGCTAATCCGAACGCGGTGCATTCCTTAAAGGATTATCAGCATGGGTAACAGGGCCGTACAACCAATTAGGATTAGGCGAACGTGTTTGCTTTCTTGGGGGAATTAAGGGACATCTTATGACGGTCCAACCCCAAGAAATGCATCTAATCCTGATTGTATATTGTCGAGGACGTACCTTTCCAAGGATAATACCCGGTCGGAAATTTTCGCAAGCCCGCCAAATTAGATGCATTCTCAGAATGCCGACAAGACCTTCCAACGTTTTAGTATTTTCCGATTTTAGTGTAAAAACAATAGACTAGGGTAATTTTAATGGTATAGCACGTGCGACCGACCTGTCCTTACGATCCGCGCACACCCTAAGCCCCTGAGGGTTTAAAAAGGCCGGACGCGGCGGCGAAAAAAACACTTGGAGTCAAACACTTGCAGAAAACACTTGCAGTTAGAACACTTGCAGTTAGCAGTCACAGTTCATCACAGACTTGGAGTTAAGCAGTTAGCAGTTGCAGTTAAAGTTGTAAAGTTAGACTCGGTCAGTGAGACCCGAACAGTTGCAATGAGGCACTAGCCAGTTGGTTACTTGAAGACAGTTAAAGCTAACACAGAGAGTTAACTCAGACACTTGGAGAATGGAAAAGTTAAAACTCTCGAGTTAATATTCTACTCCACCGTCAGCCATCGGACGGCTGGCGACCAGCGCTCGAGGTCGGCCAGCGTGAAGGAAACGCTTGGAACAACAGGCGAACTAAGACTGGAAAATAGTGCAACTCGAGCGGAGGTGGAAGGAAGGTAGTGCAGAGGAGCTGGTGAACAAGACCGCCCACCAGAAGGACGGGATCGCAGAGCGGACTTGAAGCCCCAGTCCCGCCCAGACCGCGCCGTCGGTCGCCATCCGCGCGGCGGACATCGATCCTCGAAGCCCGGACCGACCGATCTTAATTAAGGTAGAGTTAAGATTAATTTGAGATTAGAATTAAGTAGACCGTAAGATAAATTAAGATAATTTAGCCTAGGATTATTTTTGTCTCCTCGCTTAACCAATCGATTAAAATTGTAAATATTTTACTAAATTATTGACATATTAATTTTCATCCCCGCCTCCTTCTCAGTGACCAACGTGGCATTGAGATACGATGATCGGGCAGTGAGGAAAGCCCGACGCCGTGTCAATGTAATAATTATATTTTATGTGTATATACGTGTGAACTTTTTTATTTTCTTTGTATTTATTAATATTTTCCTTGGTTTTATTTTTCATAGCATTATATTTATTTAATGTATAACTTAATATGTATTATCTGTATGGCGAATCAGGTTAAAAAAAAAAACCTGATCACGCTGGAATAAACACATTATTATTATTATTATATAAAAAATATATAAATTAAATATAGTACACTGGAGACAATGACGAGATGCACGAATAAATATGTCCGAAGATCTGGCTTAGAGAAGAGTGGTCGATTCTAGGTTTCCTCGGAATGGTTGCTGCGCGACGTATTGTCGTCTGATTTTCTCCGCATACCGGTTGGACCGTACGGCTATCGGATGAATTCGATGACATTTGTATTGACAGACGGAGACGAATAAGAATTCAGACATTGATTACAGTTTATTTATTTATTTTCAGAGAGCCACCGTCTGTAGTCCGCCTCGGAGCTCACAACTTTGTAGATCCCGGGGACTCCTTCTACGATGCGGTCGTGGCCAGCGCGACTGTTCATCCCGATTACACACTCACGAGGAAGTACAACGACATAGCACTTCTCGAGCTGGAGAAATTAGTATGGTGAGAGAGATAATTATTTGAGTGTGTCCAAGAAAACACGATAACTGGATTTTTACCCCCGAAAGCATTGTAATTAAGACAAATTACATATATCTCATATTCTCATTAGTGACATCTATGTTGTTTCAGGGGAATTAATTTCAAATTTCAAACCGTAGATGGCGACAGCTAAATTGTGGTAAAACACTTAGATAGTTGATAGATGTGGAGGTTGATTGATTGTGAGTAAAATTGGTGAACGTTACATTGTGTAAAGTGTTCACTTAAGCCAGCCGAATACAGGTCGTGAACCCTGTAATACTTCACATATAATATAATAATAATTGGTTGTCCCTTTAGATATCCATCAGATCTTATATTTAAAGAGTACAATGTCCTTGATATAAGACTAATCTTTATGTTGAGACTCGTTCAATATTTCCATACTGACAACAACTCTCCTCAAGCAATAAACCATGGACACAACACAAGACAAACAACAAACATCTACACACCAGTTCCGAGAGCAACAGCGACATTTTATCAAAGATTCTACATGTTCCTAGCTCCGAAACTATACAATACACTCAGTACCAACTGGAAATCGTACAATTACTATAAGATTACACAAATATGGACCCAATATATGATCCAATCAGGTAGAGATGAATCAGAAGCATGGCTATTCAACATTCTAATATAATCTATACAATACCTTCACTAATAATTCACTAGTCCTACAACACTCCCACTACATATATTTTTACTTTTTTATACATATATGTAATTCTCTTTTTATTCCTGTCGATAAATAACACCACAACAGCACGAAAAAAAAACTGTCTACTTTAACACAGACTTCAGTATAGCAAAGTAGCCAGGACAAGGCTGTATATATCAGAGGTGAAGTCTACTCCACCCCACACAATAAACTATGTATTATATATGTTTATTATGTATCCACCTCTGTTAAAACAAAAAAATATATATATATATATAAATAAATAAATAAATAATAATAATACCTACATCTCTATTAGCTATCTATAATGTGTCGAAATAATAATATTTTTTTAAAGAACGTATTACTAGTAAATTTGTATATAGTTCACAGATAATACATAATCTTAATAAATCAATGAAGCATATTAGAATATAGAAAATATCAATAGAATGGTAGGAAAGATATATGATGCATCAGAAATAGAGGACGTCCGCGGAAGACTTGGCACGACCAGGTAAACCAGATAATGGAGGATGGTTTTGTTAGAAGCCTCAACAATTGGCGAGCTTGTATGACAAGATGTATGAATGTGGATGAGGCGAGAATTGTGTGTCAGGACAGAAGAGTGTGGCGCTCTATCCTCTCTGCCTATCCCCAAGGGGAAACGGCGTGATGGTAAATAAGTAAGTAAGTAAGTAATAAATATATGTTCGAATCAAATATCTAAACACATATCCTATATTTTATACAATTAATAATATAGATAAATTCCAAAGACATATTTAATAATTTCGGTATTTACAAACTTATATAATGTATTAGAAAAACAGGTCGTAATTTGGTCAAAGATCGTTTAAGATGTTTAAATAGTAATAATTTCAGTGGATGTTTGTATCTAGGCTACGTAGGACGTCTGTTGATGCGTGGGAATATGTACGTCATTCGCAATATATTTTTATTTTTTGGCATTTTACGGCACATCATGCGAGATCATTAAATCATATTTAAAATGAAATATCTATAGAAAATTTCCAATAAAACGGTTGAAAAAGTGAAAACTTGAGGTGTGTCTAAAATGACCCATCACCGTCGGACCTGTTTTGTTTTGACCCACCGGACAGTAAGTGTTAAAAGGGCGTTCAATTGACATAAAAAATTATAATATGTAGAAATGATTTTATCACAGTTATTTTATATCTTCTAATAGATTATATGTTTCTTTAGATGTAAATCATAAGTAAATAATAATTAATAACACCTTGTTGAAAAAATACAAAATCTTAACTCCGTAATACGAAAACATATATTTTTAATTATTCTTCAGGTTTACGAACCGCATAAAGCCAGCCTGCCTTTGGCATTTTGATGACCTGGACTTCCAGGAGCGGCCGACAGTCCTCGGCTGGGGTAGGACAGGCTACAGTGAGTACTGCTTCCATCTGCTGTAAAACAGGAAACAGATCTGACAGATTGGAGCTGGATTTTGTAGCCATCAAAAATAATCTGCCGACTGCTTTCATAGACCAGTTTTAGAGAAAGTTCTTAATTCGATTATAGATTTCATTTAACCTATCCCAGACACATGCTTGGTTACCTACTTGCTCGCCAACTAGTGCGGCGTACTTCACTGTTAATTTGATCGCTTTAAAGTGGTTGATGGTACCTTTTTTTAATTTGAGTGTCTTAAAAGCGATCATCTTCAAGCATCATCGAGGGTTTACATAACTGAATGTGGAGAGAGAGGTGAGGCTTCAGTTGGTGAGTGGTTTCTTTAGTTCTGTATCATCCTGCCTCTTCCTCCAACATTTTTTATGCAGTCCACTGTGACTATCCCTAACAATTTCTATCGTGCTATTTTGTGATTGTGATTGTAATGGCAACAATATGTTGCATCCTTAAAGCACCCATGAGTTACCTGTCCAATACTACTCACAGTTCAAGAATGAGAAGAAAGGTACTTACGTGATTGAATTACACTATTTATTCAATAAAGTTACAGTTTTTAAAACTATGTAATGCGATAGTTATCGATAGAACGCTTGGCGGATCCCCATTTCTGTACACACCAAACATCATATGACGAGCACGGTTTTGAGCACCTGTCAGTGAGGCTGAACGTCTCTACAGTACGGTACCTAGCCGCCATCGACTGCCAGTGATCAACCTGAACGCTGGCTACCAAGCTCCTAACTGAGCCACCTTTATTTTAATCAACAGTTTCTAACTCCATTTCCACAGCATACTTAAATAAGAAGCGCTTCACAATACGAGCACGAGGAAAGAGCTAACCGCCTTCATGACTTTATAATTCGATCCAGTTATTTTATAGATAAGAACCGGTCTGACGTCCTGCTGAAAGGATTCTTGGACATCATACCTCAACAAAACTGCCAGACTTTAGTTCAACCGACAAAGAAGTTCCCGCGGCTCATTGACGAGCAGATGTGCGCCCTGGACATGAACGAAACACTTGAAAACATGGTAGATACCTGCCAGGTATAAAATTCTTCTTCGTCTAAACTAGTTTATATCCATCCACTATGAAAAATGTGACACTCCTTCGTTATATGAGTTCTCTGCATTCTTTATAATATTTTTCTTGGTTTTTTTACCACTCTTTACTATCAGTCTTCCCAATTTGTTTTGATGATTTGACTCTAGATCGTTTAACACATACTCTACGGTGGTGGGTTAAATTTGACCCGGGTGTTTGTAAAAATATGAATTACGCTACAAATAATCGTTTAATGCAAATAATTCAACATAAAAATAAATGTTATCGGACGAGATTCAAATGGGTTATTGATAAAAATGTAAAAAAAATGCTCAAAAACTGACCTAAGACAGCCGGATTGAATCTCAGCGCTTTCACCGAAACATAAATTCTCAACATTTTGAGCGGGTAGACAAACGATTCGAGGTATGCGTCTATGTATTTGTTATGATTTATTTTCGTCTGGCGGCCCCTAGACAATGCCAGTAATATAATTATTGAGGGGCGTTAAACCTACCTGTAAGTTTTATGACAATACCTGTTCGGGTTGCGACGAGAAGATTACATGCTTAGTGGATGTTTGTATCTAGGGTGTGTAGGGCGTATGTTGGTGCGTGAGAATATGTACATTTTTTTTATTTTTTAGCAGAAACATTACAGCACATCATTAAATCACATTTAAAATTAAATATCTATAAAAAATCTCCTACAAAACGGTTAAAAAACTGAAAACTTGAGGTGGGTCTAAAATGACCCACCACCGCCGGACGTGTTTTGTTTTGACCCACTGGGCTGTAAGTATTAACACTTACTGCCTGATGAATCAAAACAAAATGCATCTAGCGGTAATGGATTATTTTAGACCTACCTCAAGTTTTCGGTTTTTCAACCGTTTTGTGGGAGATTTTTTATAAATATTACATGTTAAATATGTTTTAATTAAATGGCATGATGTGCCGTTATGTTTCTGCTAAAAACTGGAAAGTTTATAATTAAAAAATATTACGAATAATGTACGTATTCTCACGCATCAACAGACGCCCTACACAGACAAAATACAAACATCCACTGAGCGTGTGATTTTCTCGTCAGTTAGCGATTGTTTCTACCTGCTGGTGTGTAACAGTGGTTATAAACAATTAAAATAATATTTATTTTTTTAATATTAATATTTTTTACACGTAAACCGGATGAAAATAATTTAAACAAAATATTTATAGAAGTAAAATAAATGTATTTTAAATAAAATATTTTTTAAATATATTATTTTTATACGGAACGCAATGAACAATATCATAAGCAGAAACATCATTTTAATTTTAAGTATTACAAAAGACAAATTATACTCAAAACAGAAATAATAATCATTATGTTCTGTGAATTCCAGTCAGAAAATTATTTGTTATTGTCAAGAATATAATTGTTAAAAATATAAATAACAATTTCATCACGGCCAACCCGCTTCAAAACTGTGCCGGAACCCGACCAGGTAGTGTCATAAAACTTACAGGTAGGGGCAACGCCCCTCAAATAGTTATATTACCGGCATTTTCTAGGGACTGACGGACGAAAATAAGTCAAAACAAATAATATAAATCTGTACAATAATTGTACTGGATCATAATGCATGAACGCATACCTAGTATCCTTTGTCTACTCGCCGTAAAAAATATGCTAAAAATGTTGACAATGTTTGTTTCGGCGTAAACGCTGAGATTCGATCCCGTAAAAGTGACTGTCTTAGGTCAGTTTTTGAGCGTTTTTTCACATTTTTATGAATAACTCATTTAAATCTCGTCCGACAACATTTATTAGTATCTCAAATTATTTGGAAATATTTAATAAAAGATTAGCTAGAAGGAAAACAGCATTAAATCATATGTTTCCAAACACCCGGGTCAGATATGACCCACCACTGCAGAGGATGTGTTAAAACGTCAATGTCCATTGTTTTTTCCATCTGCCTTTTAAACATTAAGAATCGATATGTGATATAAATAAATATGATGCTTGTTTGACATTTATAACTGATTCATAGATCACCGATCGCTGTCTCGCGCTCGTAAACACATAGATATAATGGTTCACGTCAATTACCTATCGATTACCCCCTCCACCTATACCTAGAACACCACCTTGTGATTTTTGTTGACCAGTTGAAAGTCTGACAGTTGTCCTGCTGTGTGGGAATGATAATAAATTACATGTGTTCGGTTTCTCGCTACAGTGCGTGCCGATTAGTACATCTCGCTATTGTGCCTGTCTCGTTACACTTAGCGCCATCAACGAAGTGTGAATTAAAGAATAAAGCGTCGTTTTCTGGAGCCAGAAGACCTGAGGGCCAGCACGTCGCCACATGGCAACACGTGTTCACCGCGTGCGATGCCCACAATGCCAACGAGATTGTTAACATTTATCTTTTCTTCGCAGGGCGATTCTGGTGGACCTCTCTTCACGGTGAACAGTCGTGATGCATTTTACGATATCCCCTACGTTGTCGGGATCACGTCATTTGGGAAGACGTGTGCAGATGGCTATCCAGGAATCTACACCAGAATATCGTCCTATGTGCCTTGGATAGAATCTATCGTCTGGCCTGAACACAATCGCAGTTGGAGCACTTGGGATATTCCGTGGTTTATTCCATCATTCTGACATAAGTTTAGATAGTATATATATATATATATATATATATATATATATATATATATATATATATATATATCATTTTTATCAAGTTTTAATTTTTCATAACATAAGCCTATGATGTCTTTAATACAAATTAAATATATTACGTAAATACCTTCGATAGCTGGTTACCAGGTTTCCTTTAAACTGCACTTTTATTGTAACTATCTTTCTGGTCCGATGTTGTTGTTCTTTCAGCTGGGTTGTCTTCTTTAGATTTAGACCGACCGAAGCGCGCACCGGTGGCTTAATTGGACCGCTGGACTGGTCGTAATTGAACGACGCCTGTCGGTTACCGTCTTCTTAGCTATTCGAAAAAAGGGCGGCAATACTCACGCACGTTTTTATAAACCAGTAAGTCCAGCGGCGCCAATCGAAGTAACAGGACGCGTAAACAATATCTAAAAATATTTTTGTTACTACCGAGATTCGAACCTCTCTTCCAATCAGAGATGGCTTTCAAATAATGGCACGATAGATGTATTCATTTTAAAAGTGTAACATATAGGTTCGAAAATTTGTCGTCAATGCATTGTGGTGCTATAGCGTAATCAGTTAATGCACGTTCTCCGGATTTATTTATTATTTATATTTATTCGTATATCTTTCGAATTACCTTTTTACTGAAGTAAGTAAGTAAAAAAATCATATAATATTACTGTTCTGATATTTTCTGAAGCAAGCGTTCTACCATCACGCTACTCCCCCCCATTAGACTGTGGTGTAAAATTTTCATAATTTAAAAAATTTATTATTGTACAATAATAATAAAAAATATATTTAAATAAATTATATGTTTTTTATTTTTTTATATTTTTAAAAATAGTCACCACCGGTGACATTAATAGCGAGCTAGTATCAACTATATATATATATATATAAATTTTCAGCTTGTTGTATAAGAATATAATGCATGTTCATTGAATCAATTAGTATTTTTTTTTTAATTAATGTAAAGCTGAAATTAAAAGGAGGAACGACATCGCGCCTCACCACCAGCTGCATTACACCCGTGGCCTGAGCGCTTCATACAAAAATGAAAAGAAAGATGGCCGCTTGAAAGCATAAATTAAATAAAAATGTATTCTTATGTAAATGCCCACAAAGGCGTTGAAGGAAATAAATGCAAGTACAGAGTTCGAAGCGAAATGCTGCTGATCGGTTCAGGAATGATAGAACAGTGATGGCTTGTCATGTAGCACATGGCCACGTGTGCGATAGTGGGAAAATATGAGAAAGTTATTGCAACAATAAAATTATTGAAACGAGAAACAATAATATATCAGTAACGTTAATGGCCCGTCGTCAAAGTAACGTCCGGCTCACGAAAATTATATAAATATTCGGCATTAAACATGTGTTTGCAATATTTCACCTAGCAGCCAAATTTTCTCACGATTCTCTCGACGTTTCGGTATATAAACTCGCGCACAGGCGCCGGTGGCAAGTCACCACACCCTGGACTTCTCCTGGTTGACCCGGTTCGCTCCTCTTCTGGCGCCGAGCAGCGCCGACACTCCGAGATGAGGTGGGGTCATCGCGATCTGCTGCTGTCCCTGGCCATTGTATTCCTGGACAATCAAGTGCAGTCTTACGAGTATAGTAAGCATGTATTTCCAAGTAGGTACTTGTTATTTGTTATATTATATGGGGATAATTGTTGGGATAAGGCCTAATTCTCAAACGCCCCGCTGAAGCAGGCGCGTGCACCTGACACGAGTGTATCAGCCTCGTAAGATCTACAGCGTAAACAGCGTTACTCTTAAATAAGTATATCAAAGTAAAGATCTTAGCTTGTTTTTTGATGGGAAACTCATACATTAATGAAATTACTAATAAAGCTATGAAATGTCTTGGTTTTGTATCAGGAACGGTGAAACATATCAATTCACCGAAATCGCTTAAACACGCCTATGGTTCGTAGCAATTTAGAATACAACTCAACAATTTGGTCTCCATTCAGCGTAAATTTTTATGGTTTATTAACTTCAAACTGTGTATACCCGCTGAACAATTGAATTGTAATTTTCTAATGAGCACTCTTCATCTTATTTTTATTATCACCTCTTATTATTTTTATATTTTAAATTTATGGAATGCTGGACGCCCTTAATTTAACTGAACTGATTGTGTACTATGTTCCCGCGTTGGTATACTAATTTGTATAGGAGTGCACCCACACAAAGACTTCACAGGCTTGCAGACGATTTTGGTCATGTAGATATATTATTTCCATTTTTTTTTTCTATTAAATCAATTTCTGCTTTATATACAGGGTGGCCCAAAAAAAAAGAGTAAACATTTGATATAATTACTTCAAAATTAGTTATCGACACTATCATAAATAGTTTACTAATTTACTTACTTACCTATTTGCCTGTTTCGGCAATTTTCGGTCGCCATCTTTGATTATTAATTTTCCCATCGTTTATATTTGTTTTTTTTTTTAATGTTATTATTTACTATATTTTTCAGAGGCACCAAACTCCATGTATGCAGCGGAAGTATTAGGCAAGTTGATTTGTTTATATTTATTAACCCATTCCCCGCGGGTGACTCAAATATGTGTCGCCGTGTTTCGCCCGCCGCAAGTAATGTAATTGGAATCTTTATCCTACCGATATTTGTCAAAGATTATTAGCCATCTTAAAGATGATTTTTAGTTAGTTATGACATCCTGAAGAAGAAGGAAACCGGTAGATGGATTTAAACTCTATTCAGTGGTTAATAAAACTAAGATAATAAATAAAAAATATAAATAACATATTCATATCTAATATTTCATTTCATTGTTGCACTATATTATATTCATGTATCCACCCCTAAAATACTGTGGACTGGGTCTGTCACACCCTAAAAAAAATATGTATCTTTATATATTTCTAAGTATTTCATCTAACACCTATTTAACTATTTTATTGTAAGTTAAAATTCAATGCAGTTTGGCAAAAAATTAAAATTGAAATGAATATTAATGTAATAAAGAAGTAAAAATAATAATTTTTGATACTATTTCATGTCTCCTATAGGAGACGCTAGAAACTATGAGGCTAATAACATTGGACAGGCTACAGGATCCAGTTGGCACACCATATTTTATGATTTTTAAGGTCCCCACAACCAGCGGCTGGACCTCAGCGGAGAGACTGAAGCCACAAGCCACCGACTCGCTTCTCTCACTATTCACATTTGACGCTCCATTTTTGTATTCTTCCTTTCATATCCGTGACCCTAAATAAACGAGCCTACCCACAGAATCTACAAATATACTTAACTTACGCCAATTTCAGAAAATCTGTGCTATTATGCAAAGTACGGGAAGTGGATGGACGACTGGGTGCCACCGCTAGTGGAGCAGCAGAGGTTCTTCTACAAGGGGAGGCAAAAAATCTTCTTTGTCGAAATTCTTACAAGATGTCCAAAATACATTGACGTTAAATGCAAGCATATCTATTTTCCGGACTATTTAGCGATTACCTCTTAGTCGACTATCACATCAAACAACCCACTCCAAACAATCCCGCCAGATCCCAAACAATTCCACCAGATCCTAAACAATCCCACCAGATCAAAAACAATCCCACCAGATCCAGAAAATCCCACCAGATCCCAAACAATCCCACCAGATCCAGAACAATCCCACTAGATCCCAAACAATCCCGCCAGATCCCAAACAATCTCACCAGTACGGCCATCTTCGACACTTGAACCATATGAGCGCAGGTTATAACAAGGATACGAAGACCACGAGGGAAACGGACACGAAGAAGACGAATACAAAGGAACATGGCGATAAAAAAGATGGCGTTCTCAAGGAAATCGAAGAAGAATAAATATTAAACGCTAACTAGCTAACTTACCATCACGCCGTTTCTCTGTGAAGATAGACAGAGAGGATAGAGCTCCATACTCTTCTGTCCTGAAACACAATCATTTCATACATCTTCTCATACAAGCTCGCCGATTATTAAGGCTTCTAATATGACCTGGTCGTGCCAAGTCATCCGTGGACGTCTTCTATTTCTGGTGCCATCAACACTTGCGTCATATATCTTCATCCGTTCCATATGACCAAAGCACCTTAGTGATCCTTTGTTAATCTTGCACACTATACTAAGAGCAGCTTTACATTCTCTCCTAGCTTCTTCATTCTTTACTCTGTCGTAAATGGATCTGCCACACATACGCATTCCCTTGGTTCCTCCTCTGCCAGCTCCAGGGCTCACTTCCTTACATCAGTGTCGGTACCAGGACTCTGTTGATATGTATCCATTCAAAGCGCCGTTCACTTTGTCCCCTGCAGTCACCCTCCTTTCCGTTTCTATCAAACATACTTCCCAAATACACAAACTCATCTACTTGTTCCAAACATTCATTACCTGTAATAAACCCTATAGAAATTTAATAATTCAACCCTGGAGCTAGTCTTGTCTAGTAGCAATTTTCAAATGTCATCCCCTAGTCCTCTGCGGTTGGAAATTGCGTTTAACTATGGTATACAATGTCCAGCGAAAGATATGATTATATTTATTTTAGTTTTACTAGGTAATGAAGATCTGAGAATCTCACTTTTTAAATATACTGTCGTGTGTATACGAGAAAAAAATACCTCAGAAGTGATAGTTTGTCTCTGGTTGAACATATTAGGTCTGATTGACCTCTGTGCAGAAATTGGCCACCAAAATATCGTTTTTGGACAATTTAAATGTTTTTGATAGATTGTCGCGGCTCCAGTAACGCGCGTTCTATTTATTTACACAGCCATCAATGTATAAATGGGCTTTATCACTTAACAATACGTTTCCAAGAGTTTTTTTGTGTCCGAATACGTTCCAACATTGTTATTGCGTACATCTCTCGTAAAATATAATCACCGTCATTCGGTTTTGCACGATTTGCAGTTTATAATGTATGTGTATCGCACAGAATTGCAAGGTCGCCGCGGTGACGCCAATTAAACGATTTGATAAGACACGAGTCAGTAATTTAAATGTACAATCATAGGTGAGGCGCCGGAGAGACGTTGGATAGATTTTAGTAAACAGAGATTGATAAAACACGTCACAGCGGCGCCCGTCGCTGTCTACTTGCTAATACTGTGAGAAAAATATGAATGTATTATTTGTAACTGAAATAAAACAAGGTATACTGCGTACCTAGAGCGAACATATTTTTTGTTTCATTTCTTTCAACCTAAAAACCATCATCCTTATCATGAGCCAGTTGAAGCAAGCGAAGATCTACGAATCACCCTTGCATAAAGGACCATAAGTGGGGACCCACCCTCTCCCGGCACCGTTGAAGAAGTTTGCAAGTTCTTTTATTGGTCCCACACACAATGCTATTGGCTTGATGGAAAACGAACAAATATTTCAATTTAAACCTTCCTGCGCCCTTTTAAGTGCTATCTTTATTTACTCTTATATACGGCTACATATCATTGTGATAAATAAACAGATAATAAAATATTTTCTATGGCGAACCACCCTTGACTACATTTTTTCTTTCCTGTGCGGAATATCATGTTGAGATAACTTTTGACCGGCTGCAATATTTCTAATCGACTTTCTTGGATGCTTAAGTATGTCTTGTCGCACCTGAGCCACATCTTCACATCATGTTGATGGTCCTGGAGGAGTTCTGGTAACCAGTGTCCTCTTGTCTGAATCTCAATACCCGCAACATATTGAAATGCGCACGAACCAAGGACTCGTGACTACTGACAAATCCGTAAAAGTCCGAGAGCCTCCTGCCAAACTGGGAGAGGGTGGGCTGCTTCATGTCTCAAAAAACTGGCATAAATAAAAAATATCAGGGTGAATCTGAGCTTATAAATCATCGACATGAACTTCGAACTGTTCTCAAATTAACAGGTTTTGGCACGCACGGTAGCGAGAAACCAAAACACACACAATAAACTATCAGCCCCACTCGGCAATAAACGCAATCTTGACAGTTTGAAGGCTACAGACCATATAAAAGGTCGTGTCCTAGTATAGGTACCTACTGAATAAGAATTATATCTACGTCGCGTTCATATTCCGCACACGGCGACCGCCAATATTGAGATACTTATAAAGATCGAAGAGCTGATATTGAAAGCATTTTATGAAAATTGGACGAGTAGACGCGCTTACCCCAAATTTATGATTAATTTAACTTACTGGCAAAAATAACTCGTATCAAGAGTTTTATGTGTTATGTATGTATTTGTGCAAGATTAGATTTGGTGGAGTGAGTGTAGGCGGTCAAAGAAAGGCTTTGTGGATGACAATTTATAATATATAAGTTGTTTGTTACGCGACACTTACACACATACCTCTTACTTCGTGTCGCACTACGCATACACGCTAACCCTTAGACATCACAGTAGGATTATATAAAGAACAAACAAAGAGACAGATATAGTTTATTATTTATTGTTTATTACTATAGATATTTTAAAAAGTGCACTAACTAATTAAACTATAAAAAATTGACGTACAGAAATAAGGCTTGACGATCTACATATTAATATCATACAATTTTTATTATTTTAAATTAACTCTTAGCTGGTCCAGGGAAGGTAACATAAAATGAGCAGTCAATTAACATATCTTCTTGGTGCACTTCTTCAAGGCTATGCAGGTCGGATCAGAGGTAGACTTCTTTACGTACCCCTCCTTGCATTGACACCCCTGTTCCGGGCATTTCATCTTGCACGGCATGAAGGTCGGCATGGCGCAAGTGCCCCCTGGACAGGGGTTGGGGCAGAATACAAGCTCAGAGTTGGGGTCGGTACAACCTGGAAGAACACAACAGCCACCTTTGAAGAATGAGTAACATTTATGACATTTTTCTCATTATAAGATCAAGTCGTGTGTATGGGATAAAACCTGGGGAAGGGGAATACTTACCTTGATACTTATATCAAACCAGACATTCTACAACCATTCAGACGACAATACATCGCGACGCAACCGGTCCGAGAAGCCAGCTGAAGAGAACGCTTTTTCCCTGGCCACGTTCTCGGACGCATCTCTCGTGAACTTTGCTAGTCAACTTTCAATTTAACCTTCAATTAGGATGATACCTTAAACAATACATAACCTACAAACAAACCAATCCCTAAACTTAAAAAATTTAAATTTATCGCTAAAATTATCGTCGCTGTAGCAAAGTTGGATAATGCACCTTCCCCAGTTTAGAAAGAGATCCAGATTCGAATCCCGGTGGCGCAACAACAATATTTTTCGATAAAATTGATTTTATATGTATATCTTTCTAATTAATATATTTAATTCATATTTAAAAATTTTAAATGAAAGGAAACAATTATAAATGCATTTTTGGTGTCACGTGTGGACTACCGTAACACTATATATGCTGGCTTGCCAATATTTTATCTGGATTCATTCTAAACGCGGCAGTACGGATATATCATATAATATATGAAATTTCGAAATTACCTTCTTTTGCACGGGCTACATTGACTCCGGTTCCCTTAGAAAATTGAATTTAAATAGTGCAGGCTGATGTACAAGGCGACACATAACATGTTGCCTCTGTGTCTTCAAGAGCTTTGTATCCCAGATAGTTTGAATAGTAGACGTCAAACTCTCTCAGCCGCAGGAAGGGTTGTAGAACCGACCAGCCGTTGCCAGAAGTCTAAGTTTAGTGAACTGACATTTGGAGTTGTAGTGCAACTCTTTGCCCTTCGTCATACAAAACAGTGCATCAGATACTGTATTGAAGAAGAGACAACCTTTGAACCTTTTTAAGTTTGTAAAACACACTTTAGCGCGTTTGTAATATCAGGCGCGAAAATTATTATTGTCACATACCCGCGTCCTAATTTCTCATCCATGACCTATCCCAATACTTGCCCACCAACGTAAAATGTGACCTCGACGCCAACAGACGTCAAAATGTATTGTATTTGTATTGTGTTCAACTCCAGTGCACCGGCACTGTATTTTGTGATCCTGTGACTTGCACATTGACGTCGCCGTCTTCAGTCGGGAGCGGAGATCGGCTCGTCCACGTGCCATTATTGTGTGGTTTCGGCGAAGACCACATATTCGTCCCTGCGAATCCCGGTTTCCCGAGATCTCTGGTCCTCTTCTAAACCCCTATTTCCTCACCGATCTCTCCCTGTACCACGTTTCCCCATTGCCTCCCCACACCTTGCGGCGATTCCGATTTACGTCCGGAATTATCGTATATACAAAGATAAAGAAGGACTATAAACAATTTATGTGTAAAGCACCCTTGAGGTATATCTTATCTAATATTATTATTATTATTATTAATGATAGTGAATGCTGAATATGCAACAATAAAGTAGCATCTTTAGATGCACATAATTTGATTAAAATAGCTTCAACTTACGAATCACTGGCACGCACTTTCCATATTTGCTTTTCACGAATCCTTTCTTGCATTTGCACTTACAGGTAGATGCATTGATATCGGCTTTGCAAGCTGAAAATTTCAAATAAATATATAAATATGTGACCTTTCTGGCCGATGTTTCGGATCCTATTTCAGGAGCTCAAAGAGTCAGTACAGTAAACAGAACTTGCACATAACACAACACCAGTCTTCGACACGGTATTGCAAGGCAGTACCTAAAAACGACACTCCCTGCTTTCAACGCAGTACTATTGAGAGGACCCACCGATAACCCAAAATATAATATAATAAAAAGCTTCTATATCGGGCGGTGCAGCACTACACTTCAATAGATCTCAGAATAGGCTCAGAAATGGGTCATCAAAGTAATAAACAAGAGGCCATTTAGACATAACTCTGAAGAAATCTTTAAATCCTTCCAAGTTTTGGATATAAGACAATTGTTTACCAGAGCAATCTTAAAACTATTTTTTTTAAATTAACTTTACCAAAGGAAACTAGGAACAAAGCCTTAGGATACTTTTCAGTGCCAAAATTTATTACCAAATCCGCTCAACGATCTTTATTATTTTGTGCTCAGCGAATATTTAACAAATCGCTACTATATCTTAAAGGGTCTAAAGGGATTAACGACTTCAAACCAAAAATAACAGAGCGGTGCCTTGACGTGAGTATAAATCAAAATGAATCTAATTTGTCATTTGTGCTGACCTAACTATTGTATATTACAGACAATAATATTTTTTTCAATAGTATTTTATATCTTCAGATTGTAATGCCAACTTTTAAAAACTGTACAGGTATATATACTATATATACTATTAATGCTACAAAAAATATATACAAATAAATATTGTGTGCGTGAATGTTTCACACCGTGCAGTAAAGAGATTTCGATAATCCGAGCGACGGAACTGCGCATTGCGCTCGGTTGTAAATCCACCCAGAAGAAGAAGAACGACAACTTCCGAACAGCTACGACGCCAGAGAACCACCACTGTCAATCAAAGATAGTGGTAGTATTCATATTGCACAGAACACGATTACTTGAAGAGTATTTAATAATCAAATACTAACGGGGACATTCGCTGATGGGGATGCAGATGTCCTCGTGGTTCCTGGCGAATCCGTCCTTGCAGTAGCACTTCAAGGTGCACTTCTCGTTCATGATGGGGCAGACCTCTCCCAGAGTGGCGCACGTGGTGTCGCAGGCCGAGCCGCACTTGAATATTTCATTTACATCGCATTTGGCTAGAAGAACAAAGAAGTCAGAATCAAGTACTTGCAATAATCTAGATCCATTTGGTAAAATCTTTGAGGTTCTTTACAGTATTTAATTAAGTCGCGACGCCAATCACACGCCCGCAATGCATGGTGTAGACAAAATGGCCGATCTGTCACTGTTCACTATCGGACTGCACGCTATAATGAAAACGGAGATTAAGAAGATGATGGCGTGGCTCTCAGGAGGCGCAGTGAGTTGCGGGGCATCCTCAGCCCTGAAGATACGCAATTAAGTGGCAACCAAGACAAAACTCATGACGTACTGACGGGATGCTATTTGGAAACACTACTCGATACTTCGTAAAGCGGGTCCACTCTGAGCTTAGATGGAACACCAAGGCCTCGGACATAGAAGCTGTCACCACAGAAGTAGATATAGAAGAGATAGTAAATATTGACAATGATAGAAATTAGTGTAAATTAGGTAGGACAAGCGCCTGTCAATTGGGGGGGATATTTGTGAAAATATAATTTATTATAATTGGAGTAGAGTTCTATATATTAATAATTTTTCTTCCCTTTGCGTGAACAATCTTCCTTTTAATGTCAGGCCAGCGTTCTACACAAACAAAAATTTAGATTTTTTTTTTAATAAACTCATCAGATAAAGATAACGAATCAAACTATTCGGGTATATATATATATAAATTAATAATTGTCCCTCATTCTATATAGGCAAAACTGCTCATAATGTCAATATTCGTGTCAAAAAAATTTCTCGGAATTTTCCAACCATATTATTGAAAAAGACCATTATTTTCATAACACCACAGAGGTCAGTATCCTCCATAAAAACGGGTTTAGCCTCCGGTTGGACAATTTAGAAAACCTTAAAATAAAAAAGGCAGTAAATACTTACTTACTCACTTACCATCACGCCGTTTCCCCGTGGGGGTAGGCAGAGAGGATATAGCGCCAACACTCTTCTGTCCGGACACACAATTGTCGCCTCATCCACATTCATACATCTTGTCATGCAAGCTCGCCGATTGTTGAGGCTTCTAACAGAACCATCCTCCATTATCTGGCTTACCCGGTCGTGCCAAGTCTTCCGCGGACGTCCTCTATTTCTGGTTCCATCAACACTCGTGTCATATATCTTTCTTACCATTCTGACCAAACCACCTAAGTGATTCTTTCTTAATCTTACTCACTATACTAACATCAGCTTTACATTCTTTCCTTATTTCTTCATTCTTTACTCTGTCATAAATAGATTTGCCACATACACATCTAAGTGATCTCATTTCCACTGCATTCAGTCTACTTTCATTCCTTTTCTGCCAGCTCCAGGCCTCACTTCCATACATCAGTGTCGGTACCAGTAAATACTGGTACGCCAATTCTTAATAATCAAATTAATTTATCCATTAGCCCCATATTAGGTATGTTTCCTTTAAAATCTATTTAATATCCATCAACACTGAACTTTTCCCATTCCTTAATGTTCCGTTTATCTGTACATGTATTCTGTCTCTCTCTTTCACATGTAATTTTATATTCTATCTCCTACTATATGTACATATAAACGCGGTCCTTTTGTATTTATTATCAGTTTGATATACCTCCCGGTCGACGTACAATAAATTTCGTAGTTTTATACAAAGTTATTGTTATTTTATTTATGTATTTATGTATTTGTGCATTTTCCTTTCCCCTACAGACAAAGGATAATTCATGTAGTGTTCCGTGGCCCTGAACTGGCGAAATCTCACAGAAAGTAAGTACCGATGCCGGTACTTACTTTCTGTGAGATTTCGGCGACTTGATGCCCACGGACCTGATTGCAGCTCGTGACATTGAACACTCCAGATAGGGGACCACAATTGAAGATGGAAGAAATTAAAATACTCACGGCAGTCTTCGGGCAGTATGCACTTTCCCGTGAAGTCCCTCACATATCCACGTTTGCATTTACAAGCAGGTGGGTCCAAGCAAACCTTAGAACCTTTCGTAGGATTGTCTTTGTTTTCACACGTGGTCGGATAGGGGTCACCGCACGGAGCCAAGTACGCTTTCGGGTCACCACCGCAAGACACTGCAAGACAACACACGCCGTATTTATGTGGGGGCTGTCAGGGACTATCACGTGGACTGTATAAAAGAAATAGGGAGGGAGAAACAGGATGACACAGTGCTTTGAAAACTACCACTGACATTTTGTAGTCCCGTCTCTCTCTGAGAGACACTTTTAAGATACTGCTAATTATTGTAGACGATACCAAAGAGACAAATGGGGGGAGGAGAAATCACCCCTTATAATAACATCATTTCACATACATATTAAAAATTAAGGTGCAGTAGTTCAAGGCAGACACTCAAAGATCCATTAATTAAAAAATACTCCCAAAAGAAGGACTGTGGACAAGACACAAAATGGATTGAGCCACATTTACATGGACAGACTAGCGGAGTTGCAAAACACGACGTAAACACAACAGACCGGCCTGACTAACCCACCTAAGGAGCTCCAACGAGTCACCTATACAATAAAACAAGATTCGTCATCTATGTCCAGTCAGACCACCAATCGTACGTTTGCGTGCGTCTCTAAGTATCTCGCAATTCTACAAGATGTGATCAGGCGTCTGTTCTACTCTACCACGTGCACACCGCGGCGCATCCACAAGTCTAAACTCAAACAGTTTACTCCCGCATTGTCCATGCTCCGTAATCATCTGCTATTCTAAATGATTTATTGTAGAGGTACCGTCGGACACTTTGCAAGGTTTCTAGCGGTGTAGATAGATGACCGGCAAAAGGTAAACAGGTTGTATTGCTTACAGGAGACGGCGACCAAATTATCACTGATTCCTGAATGATGGACGATTATGTAGAAACAAATATGTGTCGGGAAGTTGGAAAGGATCTGTATTATCCGGGATTAGGAACATAATATCTCTAACAGGGACAGTAATTCAAACCTGCCGCCAGCTTCGCGAGAGGAAACGAATCGTCCAAACCACCGATATCAAACGGCTGAGATAAAAAGGAGGAGTAAAAAGATTATTGCTTTTATTAAGTGTGCTAAATCAAACCCGAAATCTGGAGAATTACGAGAAAGTAAGAAAGTTGCTGGAAGTCGAAACCCTGGAAGAAGGAGAACATCATGGCTATGAAGGCAGACCCACCGTTTAGCTTCGCCGCATTGTTGGCATTTATTTAATACTACTACAACAGCTGCACAAAATTGCCATCGTAGACCCAGAGACTTCCAGAATCTATTGAACATCGTTGCTGAAGAAGTCTAGACAATGGTAGAGCTTAGTAAACAAAGACATGATAATCGTTCGTTGAACCTACAGGGTACAAGAAGAAGGAGATGAAATCAAACAATTACATATTCATTTACCGACTTATTCGTGTAACTTCGATTTTCGCCAGTTTTTTACCCTTCGATTGGATGCTCTGGGTTATATGTCGGTGGTATGCCTATTCTCGCTCTGTGTGTGCATGCAACCGCCATCGGTTCTAGGAAGTTTGATGAGTTTGTGAGGCCAAGAGAACATCTAATCAGCACAAGATCAGCCAGCAGTCGAGATAAGTGATGATACGTCTTACAAAAGTGACACGTTCTTATTATCAATAGAAAAATTGGTCATTCGAGCCGGAACGAATTTTTTTTCAAGCGCTTCTTACCATACGGTTGGTTGTCGATACACTTTCTTTTGTCATTGCGGCAATATCCTTCCTTGCAGCGGCACTCTGGCTTGCAAATATGGTACGCTATCCTTATGCTAGAACATGGCAGCAGAGTTTCTCGGATGCAGCGCTCGTCCATGCAGAAGCCGGGACACGCGTCGTACACCTCGGTGGCGTTGTTGCACTTGAATGGCTGAGCTGAAATGAAAAACAATTTAATATACATTTCGGTTTCAACCCCATCACACAACCCTTAGCTGGAAATACTCCGGAAAGAGATTTAGAGCCTGTTCTATGATCGGTGGTATTTTTTTACTAAAAAAGTTATTACATTTATTTGCCTAATCGGGTTGTCCGATCATAAATAAACCTCCCCTAGATAATGGATCTAAAATGAATTATGAGTTCTAAAATTTAGATCCCCAGGACTGCGATGGGCTGGCCATGTCGAAAGAAGGCCAGATGACAGGACATCAAAGATCAACGAGCAAGTGGACATCCCAATGGAAGCGACTTGTAGGCAGGACAAGGAATAGGTAGGCTGTAGCAGGGTGGGAGGGTCTGGGATAGGAGTTCGTGGAGAGCACTTGTGGAGGAGACAAAATCCCACTCTAGTGTCGTGGAAGAAAAATGAGAAAATGCAGAAGCCTTCCTTCCCCATATCAGAGCATCAACCTGAAGAAGGTGCTTCGCAAAACTCCAAATATTAAATCATGCTAATTTAACTGACCGCTATACTACGATATTATTCTTTTTTTATCATTTAGATGTGAAAATATTTTTTAAAAACATATAAATACAGGGTGTCCCAAAATTAACGCAAGATTTGAACTTGCCGCTATTTCTGCCGTAAATTGTTGACAACGTTTCAATACTTCTCCGAGAAGACGTTATTTTGTACAATATAACAATTTCATCTTCTTTCCTGGTGCGACAGCATCAAAAATAGACGATACATGCATGGCCGTGGTGGATAGCAAGTAAATATTTCTGAAATGTTTATAAATGGTTGTAGACTCACGACACTCCCTGATGTCGACGCACTGGCCGGAGCTGTTCCTCTTGAAGTTCCTCTTGCATTTGCACGCAGGCTTGCAGACGTCGGGGACGGCGCATTTGAACTTCTTGCCGATACTGTCACACCCTTCGGGAGGACAGGGGTTGTGGCACAGGTCCAGCTCTTGGTTGGCGCTCTGTCCACCGCAGTCTGAAATACACACCAGTATCACTGAACGAATATGTCACGTAAAGTGTGGAAATAAAATGTTTTTCCAGGCGACATCTACACTCAGGGACGAGACTCTTCTAAGCATTCGATTCGACATTAGTCGACTCTTCATACTCCACAATTTTTTGTAGTGGGATTTATGCACGCGTGTAAGTGAACTGAGTTTGAAAAAGTCGCAAAGAAGATGGGACTATGCACCTTTGTGGAGCTGGACTTATTACCGGGTCCATTTGGACCCTTTTCTCTTTCATCGTGATGTATACCTTATGGGCGCATTAGCAAAAATGCGCTGTGTTTATTATTATTACTGCAATGATGCAGGGGCTGCTGGCTGGGGCAAGAGATCACCTCTAAAGGAGGGCGATTCTGGGACGTTTAATACGCAAAGGGGCTGTTATGTTATAGGTTGTTGAAAAGTTTATCGTGGGGTTTCGGTGCTGTAGGAGTTCAGCATGAAAATGCTTGGACTGGTGTTTGATGAATTCTTTTACTGGAGGAATACCTGTATCGTCTATGAGGTGCACGCAACGCTAGTCTGATGACCTTATTCTGGAAGGATTGTAATTTATTTATATGTGTAGTGACCGCGTGACTCCAGAAATTTATTTTCTCCTCATCTTCGTTGCCGTTGCAGAGAGACCGGGAGAGTCCTCCGGCGTTGGACCATTTCATAGTGCAGATGGTCTGGGTCATGGGCAGTTTCAGATCAAGCACTTGCCCCTGAACCGCGGTGTATTGGCAGATGTATGAGGTAGGTGCCGGATATTGACTAATGCTTGAAAGTATGGAAGGAGTAGGTCGTAGTACAGTAATGAACTCTGACCTACTCAGGTCTGGAAGAAACCTTGAACTGTCCAGGACCTTTGTTGAAAATCCTGGGCCTGCTGATTGGATACCCGAGTGTGCTTTTTTCTGGATAATATTAATGTTATCTTTGATCTGCTGCTGTCCCTAGTTGACCCTCTGTCCCGGGGGGTAAAAGGCAAAAGGCTAATGTCGGAGCTTTTGTGTGTATCTATGTTAATATTCTGTACGTTGTATATTTCACACAATATTAGGTCGTAGACGTAATGAGGGATGTTTTGGTTGGCGGCCGTGCGTCGTTGCACGGGCGCCTGTTGCCCACTTGGCAGTGAATGAGCAGGACCGATATGAGAGAAGTCGTAAAGTATTGCAAAATATTGGAGCACCAGCTCAGTTCTGAGAAAGCGGCAGACGCGATCGACAGAAGGGCTGCAAGTTCCTTACCACATTCCTCTGCTGGCACACAAGACCAGGTGGCGTTTCTGAAGAAGCCTGGCTTGCAGTCGCATCCACCGTAGCAGTTATCGTAGTTGCAGGTCAATTGCTGACCTAAGTTCAGACAATTTTCCCCGCAAGGAGAAACGCAATCGCTGTACTGCTCGTTCTGGCGTCGACAGACGTTGTGTTCTGAAAAATAATATATTTATGGCGTCAAAATATGGAAAAAGGCCATATAATACCAAGGTCAAATACCTTGGCCATATTGTCAATGAAGTTGGACAAGACGATGATGACAGAAGAGACAGTTAAGTGTTTGTACAAATATACTATCCCGGCGTATCTTCCGAGATGAAAAGGATCCTATTTAAATCGTTCTTCATCACCATGTACACCTGTCTCCGTCTCCAAATTCGGTACAACAACTCATACGGAATACTGTTCTGATTGGCGCGTTATTGTGGCGCGTCTACAATGTTTGCCGAAGGCAACACGGCATAATGCTGCGGCTGGAGCTCAGCACTCAGCACCGACTTTCTGGTACAAGCGGCGCTCTCGTGAAAACCTGATTCCCTGACCAGAGAATGGCAACGACTACAGAACGGCTACACACGCAATAATGGCCGTGACTGATTTATTAATTTTTTTTTGCTCTTCTTTTGATATTTTTTTAACTTAAATATATAAAAAAGTAATCATTATTATTATTTTCATATTTCAACTGCACAGATGTAGATGATTCATTCCAATACAATAGGTAGATATTACAAATACGTTCCAACTAATAGATCAAATATATTTTCATACCGAACAAATGATGATATATGTGTTCAGTTGCTGTATAAGTAAATACGCATATTTTTAATCAAACATCTAAGGAAACTGGTCACCAAAGTAATTCAAAGAATTATCCACCACCACAAGAAAAACTAATGAAAATAAACTGAAACACATTGGTAATTTCAGTATCTGGAAGAATCTATACTAATATATGATTACATTGGATGAGGAGGCTCTTTCAAAACCAAACACTAAAATAAAAGACACAAAAATACTCACTACTCTGATGGGAAACTCGTATGTGGAATTATTGTGGATACCAGCAGAGTTGACGGAGAATGTCAGGACAGGAAGGACTTTGCCACTCACCGGAATCCGGATTTTGCTGGCATCTCCAAAAATGTGGACCGTATATTTTTTTCACTATTTCGTCAAATTACTTAAATATTGTAATCTGTACCGTACACGCGTAACTGAACTGACTCAAGGTCACTAACCGATAGTGAGAGGGGGAAGGCACAGTGCCGCATTGCAGTACAGTACATTTTCACAAATAAATATATGTCAAGCACACAGGAATAGAGAGAAACGATAGAATGCCACACTCTTCCATCTTGACGTGCATATTTTGCTAACAGTAGAAATGGGACGCCATAAAATATGACGACGAATAATATTTTTTGATACATATCCTCAGAATTGGTTCGGATCACAGTGTACTTTATTCTTTTACATGTTCTGATCTGCTGCTGACGTCATAAAGTCCGTATATCTCTGCCACAACGGCGAGATCTCTCAACCCGGCCTTGATTTTATCTTTTTCTTGTTTTCGTGCCTTGTCCGTTCAATGGACTTCGGCTATCTGTTGCCTGCCGTCATTGCGGCCCAGAAATGTTGTTGTTCATTTTTAATTTTAATATATTATTGTATCCTGAAGAAAGGGTCATTGGTCATGAAACATCAACACAAGTGTAATGTATCACGGTGTAGTGAATGTGTGACGCGCGCATGTTGGCAAGAACGGCGGCGTGGAAGAGATAAAAGGTCGTTGTGAGATCTGGCATAAGAAGTACAAGATCCTTTGCAGCCGAGACAATCGGTGCAAGGAACTGTTCACCAATTGTGTATTATAATAAAGAAAAGTAAAAAAAGAGAACATTGAAATAAAGCCACAATGTATTAATTAACTAACAATCTAAATTCACCTAACCTAACCTAACTTTATAATATACTAGCGAGTAGCCGGCATGCGTTGCAATGCCACCCAAAGAAATAAAATGTTTGTATTTTAATTTTGATTATCGAAATGCTTTTGGATACACAATATTTTTTATTTTTCCGTCTGCGATAATTCTTGAAAAATTCGCCACAGAGAATCCTAAAAATAGCCAATCAACGTGTCCGTATTTCACATTTCGCGACATGTGGTTTGCCGTGAAAGTGACAACCGTGGCGGTGCAGATCGCTTTCTTAGGCGAACTTCCTCATTGTAAAATGGTTGAACTAATTCAGAAACCTTCGCTGGCGTGTGCACGGCAACTCACCAAAGTTTCATTGCAATCGAATGAACGGTAAAGGTCATTTTTATATATGTAGATAGATTCTAAAATTCTGTTAATTATTGCATTCGTCGCTTTATTGAGTGAAACCAAAGCAAGAGAGCATAGCTATCATAACGATTCCGAGATAGGGTGGAACCCTTTTGGTTTTTCTGCATATAGGGGTGCAATTTGGTATGTACGCGGTTCCTACACACCAAATTAGCTGAAAGCACGGCAGAAGGCAGATAGAATATGGATTTTAAACTCACCGCACTGCAGGGGATGGACACAGACACCCAGGCTGTTCCTGAGGTAGTCACCCTCGCATATGCAGCCTTCGATGCAAGAAGGTGCGCAGCGTTCGAGGTATCCTCTGCCGTACGTGGTGCAATCCTTCGTAGTGCACGGATTGTTGTCGCACCGGGTGTACATCTCATGGGGTCCGGTGCATATCTTGGGATCTTGACATCAAACAATGATTTTATAAATAAGTTGGAAGAGGGACAGGGATAGGGAAAAGGGTGTCTGAAATGAAGAATAACACAGTTGAGGTGTAATTTTCTCGTGGGTTATATAATAAGCCGTCCGATTATTTAATTTAAATTTTTTATTTATAAGAAGTGCCTCATCTTATTTATTTATTTATCTTATCAAAAATATTAGTAAACAATTTGTCTGCATCCATGTTTAATGTTGGGTGAATATTATGTTTCAGGTCGATTTTGTTTGACCGCCATTTTGGTTTGACAGTTATTTGTCAATTGATATTTGGTACTCGTAGAGAATAATTAATTACAATTTATTATGGAGTATTTAACGTCTCAAAGTTATTAAAACATGTCATGGGTCATTTGGATCTGTAACAATAGAGCGGTACCACCTCCATTTTTATATTTTTACAAAAAGCGGCGATGTCGTCTGACCTCCTCGATCAGCTGATTTGAGAGATTCCAACTATTTTATGTAAAGGGTCTTGAAAATAAAGATCTGCGCCAATAATTCAACAACAATTTTGATACTACAGGACATTACGAATGAAATTGCTGAAATAACACGCAAAATTGTGTGGAATGTTATGAAAAATATGGTTAAAAGAGCACTCATTTGCTACGCTTTTAAATGAGGCTACTTGACCAAGGTCATATTTCACACATAATTGTAATTAACTAAAAAATCAATAAATATAACCAAATTAAAAAAATGTTTCTTTATTTCTTAGTAATTCACAAACAACATCGGCCTTGAACATAATATTCACCCTGTAGAATTGACCATTAATAAACACATTGAAGATCATACTGTGAGGTGAACGTTTACATTAAGCTACTGCTACCACACTAAACCATTAAATTCAATAGTCTATTTTGGTGGCATTGTCTATTGTAATAGTCAGAAGCTTACCGCACTGCAGCGGGAGGACGCAAACGCCCTCCCTGTTCCTGAGGAAGCCCTCTTCGCAGGCGCAGCCAGGAATACAGACGGCCGCGCAAACTCGATCAGACCCGCCGAAGTTGGCGCAGTTTCGTGTGCAAGCGTTGTCTCCACACTCGGAGTACACCTCGTTAGGCCCGTTGCAGATCACAGACTCTGGGGGTGAAAAATGAGTATTGGATGTTGATCGGGACACGGTTCCGAATGCACCCAAGTTGACCTACCGCATACCCAGGACCGTTCTACGAGCGATGCCTCCCGTTGGACCGGCTCACAATACACGGACTAATCTACCTGCCATAAAAAATATGCTCAAAATGTTGACAATATATGTTTTGGCGTAAGCTGTGACATTCAATCCCGTAAAAGCGTCTGTCTTAGGTCAGTTTTTGAGCATTTTTTGCACATTTAAATTGTCATTGTCATCGACAAATGAGTCATTGTCAATAACTCATTTGTCGTCCGATAATATTCATTTATGGCTAAAATTGTTTGGAAATATTTAATAAAAGATAAAATATATTAATTAGAAGTTTTTGAGCATTTTTTTCACATTTAAATTGTCATTGTCATCGACAAATGAGTCATTGTCAATAACTCATTTGTCGTCCGATAATATTCATTTATGCCTAAAATTGTTTGGAAATATTTAATAAAAGATAAAATATATTAATTAGAAGTTTTTGAGCATTTTTTTCACATTTAAATTGTCATTGTCATCGACAAATGAGTCATTGTCAATAACTCATTTGTCGTCCGATAATATTCATTTATGCCTAAAATTGTTTGGAAATATTTAATAAAAGATAAAATATATTAATTAGAAAGATATACATATAAAATTACACCGGTATTCGAACCTGGATACGTTTCCTAACCGAAGAAGGTGCATTTTTTTTTGACAATATTTTTCGCGACAAATTTTCAAACCTATATGTTACCTATTTGATATTAATACATTTTACCATATTGTCGCTGTAGCATAGTTGGATAATCCACCTTCCCCGGTTAGGAAAGAGATTCAGGTTCGAATCCCGGTGGCGCAACAACAATATTTTTCCATAGAATTGATTTTATATGTATATCTTTCTAATTAGTATATTTAATTCATATTTAAAATATCGCAGATAATAATTACAACTTCACAATAAAAATGTGTTCTCCTAATAGTAAAAGATAAGCTAGAACTAAAATAACATTTAACGTAAATTTGTAGCGCAATTCATATTTTTACAAACACCCGGGTCAGATATGACCCACCGCCGTTTGAGGATGGGTTAAATACACACCAGAAACCGCCGGAGAATCGTCTGTGCCCAGAGCTAGCCCGGCATAGAACCCCAGAATTAAGAGGGGTGTGAATGTCTTCATCGTGACAGGAATTATCTGCAAAATACAACATGTTTTGGACCGTTTTATCAATATTTGTCTTATTTACGTGTAATTCTGACTAAATTCTTCCGGTAGTAATCACAAAAAAAAAAGGGTTAAAATCACACGTATGAGGGAGGATTTTTTTATCTAGAACCAATATTAATACAGTAAGGGATGTTTTAAATTATCAAACATACGATTTTTATTCAGAGGCTGAACATTTTTTAGAAAATTATGATCGAAATCATATAACATCTGCGGGAACTGTTAAGTATCATTTAACATTAGAAGCAAAGCCTTGACAGTGGCACGCGTTACAGTGCCGAAATGTCGGCCAAGGAAACCAACTAAAAATAACGTAATCGAACAAAATCAGAATCACTTCCAAAATACCCCAAAACAGACAGAGTAATAAATTTTGATCACGTGATCTTAAATTCAGTGTGGCTGCCAGAATGATACATGCAAAATTGTCCGGTGATGTAAACGCAAATATTTAGTTTATATTTAGCTACATATGTATTCGTTTGGTGTAAATAACAAAAAAAATACACTATGAATATATATTTACCAAAAGATACGTCTTTTCACTAAACTAGAATATAAAAATCTTCAGAAAACCAAATAATCTGTCGATATATATACACTATTTAAAAGTGATTTTACTAACCCCGGACACACCGATATTATTTATACAAGTGACAGTTTTCACACCACACGATGATAAATATATATTTTTAAGGGTTGCGCATTTGTATTTTTATTCTCACGTCTTAATTTCTTTATATTTCATATTTCAACTTCATTTGGTTCGGTGGGCTGTAAAGTGTTTGCTCAAACGGCCAGGTCAGTGAGACTCGTGCCGTCTCATCCACGTCTCACGGTCGTATCGCGTAGCGCAATGATTTTCTCCTTATGTCGCTTATTCAAACTTTCGCCTCCGCAATCAGCAACACTGTCGGCGCCCCCTGAACGCACCCTGCGTGTACATGGGTGTAAAACTAGGCTCACATCAGCCGCAAAAACACACTGGTACCGATCGGATAACAGACAGTTTATCTTGCGGCTGCCTTCCCGACAATATCATCAAAAACCTCTCCTAGTTGTAGACTTTTTACTGCATATATCCTACTCCTGGTGTACTATTTATAGAAGAATTGAAGACTTCACCCGAGCAATGACGTGCGGTACATTTTAGGCCGTGTGTAATATTGCTGTACGTCAAATTACACGTACATTTACGTGTAGTCTTACGGCATGTGGAAATATGTCCTGTGGTAGAACAACAAGATAACTGACTTGTCATATGTGGTTCTCTCACCGAATAAAGTACTGAGAACAAATAAACAACGTGTCAAATTAGAGATGTCCAGAGAATCATGATGAAAGATGGTGATCAGTCTTTGTAAGAACCAATTACTAGGATTTGATCCCTTGAGGGATTGTCACAAGATGTCTCACAGAGACGAGTCTATAATTTATTTTAGATGGGAAGGTAAGTGTGCCGATTTCGTCACACACAATATTATTGACGCATTCCGCATTCAAATTCCCAGCCAATGTGTGTAAAATGTGACCTTGACGCCAGCAGACGTCAAGTTGAGCGATACTGTGTTCGTTAGCATTCGCGGTGTGGACCCTTTCAGCTCCAGTGCACCAACACTTGTTTGGTGTGATCGTGTGATTTGTGTGCACTTGTCTATTGTTTGCGAACGGGCTTCGCTGAGATCTGCTCATCCACGTGCTATTATTGTTGCGGAGGCGTCATACGCAAAGGTAAGACGAGCAGTTTTTCACTGATCTTTCGACTAAGTCCCTATCTCTTCACCGACCTCTTCCGTACCATCTTTCCCTATAGACACTACGACCAGAATTGTATTCCATTCCGCGGGACGTGTGACCCGAAGATTCACAATTCAGTAAGTATGTGAGTCTTATTTAATGTAACGTTCACCAATTTACCCACACTCGACTATCAGAATATTTTATATATGTTATCAAGTAGAAACCTTTCGCCATCTCTGTGGGACGTCTATATATCTTATCTTCCTAGATTTTATATTTTATAAAAATCTACTTCTAATAGGTATTCTTTGTTCCTTTAAAATAAACACCACTTGAATATAATATAATGTGTTTTTATTTCCACCTTGTGGAACAACGCTGTCCTACTGAAAAAATGTTTCACACATGTGTGAGTATTGCTGCCCTTTTTTCGGAAAGCTAAGAAGACGGTAACCGATAGGCGTTATTCTTATTACATCCCGTGCTTCGACCAGTCCAGCGGTCCAAAAAAACCACTAAAACGTCTAAATCTAAAGAAGACAACCCAGCTAAAAGAACAGCAACATCGGACCAGAAAGAATCAAAATTCTCAAAATTTTCATTTTAGATAACGCCGTTTCCCCGCGGGGGTAGGCAGAGAGGATAGAGCGCCACACTCTTCTGTCCTGACACACAATTCTCGCCTCATCCACATTCATACATCTTCTCACACAAGCTCGCCGATTATTGAGGCTTCTAACAGAACCATCCTCCATTAACTGGTTTACTTGGTTGTGCCAAGCCTTCCGCGGGCTCCTCTATTTCTGGTTCCATCAACACTTGCGTCGTATATCTTTCTTACCATTCTCTTTTCATTCATTCGTTCCATATGATCAAACCACCTGAGTGATCCTTTCTTAATCTTACTCACTATGCTAACATCAGCTTTACATTCTTTCCTTATTTCTTCATTCTTTACTCTGCCATAAATAGATTTGCCACATATACGCCTAAGTGATCTCATTTCCACCGTGAGTTCCTTTTCTGCCAGCTCCAGGCCTCACATCAGTATCGGTGCCAGGATTCCATTGTGCACCGCTAGTCTTGCCTCGGTTGACAAATTCCCGTTAGATATAATTCCATTCAAAGCGCCGTTCATTTTATTCCCTGCAGTCACCCTCCTTTCCGTTTCTATCAAACATACTTCCCAAATACACAAAATCATCTATTTGTTCCAAACATTCATCACCTCCAAGTATTTAGCTTTCCTCCTTCTCTAATACCATCACTCTCCACTTGTTAACATTCATCATGAGGTCGCTCTCCTTGCATACATCGTACACTGCACTGACGCTGTAGTTCCTGTTCATTTTTCGCCATTAGTACTGCATCATTTTAAAATATATTATTTTTTCCCATCATTAGGTGAAATAAACAGATTTTCTCTTCATCATTATTCAGGTGACGTCTTCAATTCGTGCGACAGGTGTTTTGATTCTTAATTACTTTGTGAAAAGGTTACCGTCGGTTCTTTCTACGTAACATGACTCAAAACATGTTTACGCTCGTCTTCCTCCCACTTGGGGGAGTGTCCGTCTCCTCATCACGGACATTCTTAACCTTTAAAGATGAGGACACTCGAAATATTCCTACAGCTGAATTAACATTTGTACCAACTATTTTTAACCCATTGATCGCGTTCATAAATACGCATGGCCCTTTAAAAAAAAATTCAATAATTCAAATATTCAAAATTAAAAATCAATTAAATTTTAGAAGCGAATTTCGATCTACAATATATAGAGATCTAATTGATATCCCAAAACTAAAATATACCGCGGTATATTTATCAAGGCATCAAATGTGTTAACAATCTCCCCATCACAATTAGAAAAACTACGGACTATCGTAAATTTGTATCTGAAGTAAAAAAATATGTACACAGACTAACTGAAACATTAATTAACTCGAATATACTCCTTCTCTATACACGAGTCTTACTCTCATAGAGAAGAAACAAATTCAAATTTTATTATATTTTTAATATTAATATAAACATTTACTTTACTGTACATTTATATTAAGTATCCTTAATTACGAAATAACGTAAACAAAATTATCCATGAGAGAACACAACAGTGCCCTGCATATCATATACGATATTCACACGCACTAGAGTGGAGTAGTGATCTGATTTCTGACACTGACGCACACTATTTACAAGTCTTTAAATACTGATATTAAATTGAACTCTATAGTTTGAAACGCATTACATTCCACACGCGATACTGGATCATACGAAGACTTTTATTGTGTCGTGTTTGTTTATAAGATGGCTAATGAATAACCCTTGACAAATATCAGTAGGATAAAGATTTCAAATAATTTTGGTACCATTTTCACCGCTCTCAGCGCGTATGTACACACTAGCGGTGGACGAAATACGGCGTCTCATATTTGAGTCACCCGCGCTGTGACTCATATATGAGTCATCCGCGGAGAATGGGTTAACAATGCCTGTGACTGACGCAAATCGCCGATCACAATCGGTGGGTGCTGATCGAATCGGAAGGGATACGTAGATAGAAAAAATAAAGAATTATAAACCTTCGATAGCGTACCAAGATGGACTCATCTGATTGATGACGCCATCTCAATGATCTTCCAGAAATTCACCCAGTATATGAAACTGCCACAGTAAAAAAAAAAAGTGTGTTGTTTCACGTTCACAACGCAACAAAATCACAAGTAGTGATCCAACACGAATAATCACATGAGAACACTTCCTCTCGTGGAGTTCAGAAACATCTAGTCGAGCCAAAAGAACAATGTGTACTGATAGGAAATTGGGTAGGAACAAACTAAAAGTACATATGTTCACCTATATAAAAAAAAAATATATATATATATATATAAATTAATTACGAATATGGATCAGTGCCGATTTTTCATTTCTGATATTAGTGACTTGTAATGAATGCATATTTTTGGATTAATTAATATTAATATATCAAAAATGTAACCATAAAATATTTAACATATTTCGCTTAGAATAATCGATGTTGTCTTACCCCAGAATGGTTGTAGATTAACGTAAGAGGTCCAACCGTTACACCGCCCGTGGGTCATTATTTTTAAATTAGCCATACTAGTGAAGGGAAAGTAGGAAAACGTTGTGCAGGATGAGGTCGGTGAGGGGATAAGGGTTCTAGTCGAAGGACCGGTGATCTCGGGAACCGGGATTCAGGAGGACTACGCGCCTTACTTTGTATATGACTGTAATTCCCGCAGTCGCCGCAGAGATCACATAAATGGTACGCGGATGAGCCGATCTCCGATCCCAATTGAATAACAGCAATGTCACAAATTCACCAACGGCACACAAACAACAAACAATACGTGATCAAAATTGATGGCGTCCTGCTGGCGTCAAGGTCATAATTAGAGCCTCCAATCCGCATATTCGAATATTCGAACCCCGAATATATTCGCCTGTTTTTAATGTTTATTCGTTATTCGAATACTTTAAAAAGTATTCGTATAGTATTCGCTCATATTTATATTATAATATTTTTCTAAACGAAACAATGGCTTCTATACACGATTTTTTTCTCCAGAAGTACCGCTATCAGCTATATGGAAGTCGGACAATAAAGATGTAAACACCTCTATCGGACATCTTTTGCATTTGCCTTTTTTTAAGTCTTCCGCTTATCTTTACGGTTTTATGACAAGGAGCACTTGTAATACATTGTTTTGTCAACGATGGAGTCGGCTTTCTATCATTCTTTAGTATTCAGCTTTCATAAATACTCGAGCCGACAAACGAGAAGTTGTATACAAAATAATGAAAAAAAAACTTGCACTCGGGGTGTGAGATATGAAGTAATATAAACATATCGAGAGAAGACTGACTCCTCTTCATCTCCACGAAGAGTTGGAGATCTGCAAGTTATTAATCGCGAATCTTACATTTTTGAAGAAACATTTGAAACATTTCTGTATTTATCATCCGAAGTAAATTATTCCTTTCTTAAAAAATTTACGAATATATTCGAATACATTATCATTATTTATTCGATTATTCGAATAGTTGGAATCACGATTATTTGGAAAATACAAACATGATGAAATGTATGGATGGGAATTTGGATGCGGAATGTGTCAACAACAATGGTCGCGACTGAACCGAAAAGTGTATTTACGAATTCAGAACAATAACCCAATTGATCCCAATAATAAGGCTTTTCTCTCCAATATTGAATTTCAAAGACAGACGTAGGATAGACGAAGCTAAATGATTGCAAAAATTAATTAATATTGTATATTTAGAATTTTTAAGAAATATTCTTAATAAAAAAAAGTTGAAAACTGTGTTCTATGCTTTGCGCCAGTCCATCTTGAGCTATGGCATTGATAGTTGGGGGAGTGCATCAATTAAGCATTGCTCAGAGTAATACACCGCTGTGACATTCCTTATCCTGTGCTGACTAGCTATCGTAGGAAAATAAACGATTCGTCTGTGAGGACTGAAAGACGGAGCCATACCCTGGCCACCACCTCGGTCACCAGACCTGGCTATGGGCACACCTTAAGTCGAAAGCTTATAGTTACGATCCACGAACAATTCAGGCTCTACAAGAAAATATCTGCAGTGAAGTTGCTGCCATTAGACCGACGCTTTGCTCTCGCGTGTTCGCAAATTTAAGAGTCCGATCGCAAGAGTGTCTTGAGAGAAATAGGCGGCGTTTAGACGATTTTAAACGTTGTTAAAAATAGAAAGAGCAGAAATAATTCTTATAACTGCATTTTGTGTCTTGTACTGATTTATTTTCCAGTATTTTTTACCTTAGTATTTTTATTCTCACATTTAGCAATGCATTTTAAAATTTGTACTGTTCCTCATGACGGTGATCAAAGAACTCCATGCTTTTGGATCAGTCGCAGTCACAGTTTACAATCACTGATATTATCAAATACCAATCACAATCACACCGGTGAGTCAAGAGTGGCATTTTTTTAACATGTGAACATTGGTTTGATAAAATTTTTGTTTATGTAACATTTTGAATGGAGGAATTACAATCAGCTTTTCGGATACTGTCATCTCATATGTATGAAATTATAGAGTTGTACGTATGTATATTTTTATTTTATTGAATCATTACAATATTGTTCCAAGAATTTTAATATTGTTCCAAGAATTTTAATATTGTTCCAAGAATTTTAATATTATTCCAAGAATTTTAATATTATTCCAAGAATTTTAATATTGCTCCAAGAATTTTAATATTGTTCCAAGAATTTTGAATCAATTAACATATTGGCTTCGTGGGGCACTTCTTCAAGGCTATGCAGATGGGATCAGTGGATGACTTCTTGACGAACCCCTTCTTGCACTGGCACCCCTGTTCGGGGCACATCCTCCTGCACGGGCTGAAGGTCGGGTTGTCGCAAGTGCCTCCGGGACAGGGGTTGGGGCAGAAGACCAGCTCGGAGTTGGGGTCCTTGCAACCTGAAACAGAATGAAAGAAGGCGTACTTTAAGCGTGGTTTAGGTTATGCCGCTAATATCGATGCTGTCTATGCATAGGCTGTATCATTCTAAAATGTATATACTTATTTGCAAATAAGTATTTGTGCTCAGTTTGGTTTGCAATTTTACCGTGAATAGACTTACGCCAGAACAATGCTTGCAAGTTTCATCCGAGCAAGTAATTCTAATAAGCTTGGATTGTTTTCGCACCACGCATACTCTAATTGGTAATACGCATCCGCAGAGATGTCGTACAGTGCGCACCGTAGATCCCGCGCCGATAGGATCTTCGAGCCGCGCGTCCCGCGGATTGGAAATACGACGATTCCAGTCGTAAATCGGAATCGCCGAAGGGGGGCGGTAAAGGAAGGAAGGAAGGAAGGCAGAAAGGGACTTAGATTAACGGGGATGGGGAATCCAGTCTCGGGGAATCGGGAATCTGAAGGACTGCTCGCCTTACTAACTCCCCCAAGATCATACAATCAGCACGCGGGCGGGCAGATCTCCGCTTCCGAATGAAGACGGCGATATCATTCACGTCACCCGCGGCTTTCACAATATCAAATATCACTGCACACAAATCACAGGATCGCAATATGACAGTGCTGATGCACAAAATTCACACCGATATTGCGGTGTCACAACGGAACAAGTATCGCGTCGCTTTAACATCTTCTGACGTCAAGGTCACTATTCACAATGAAGACAAACAATAGGGAAAAGGATGGGTAGGAAATTGAACGTGGAAAGATGTAATGTAATACATAATTGCGTCGCTTTGACATTGCTACTAAGAAAGTGCTTTATCCTATAGTGCGACGCAAGATGACCATAGATAAGAGCGATGACAGCAAAGATAAGTAAAAAAGATGACAGATGGTCAATATACTTGCCAGTCATCAAAATTTGCTTGATTTCGCTAATTCGTCTTAACTCGTAATAAAGGGAAGCTAGAAGAGAGAGACCCACCCATTCCCAAAACCGTTGTATAAGTTTACAACTTTTTTTATCGGTTCCCCACACAATGCTACTGAAAAATGAAATCTAGGAGAATACCGTTTACATGCAAAATTGACAACCCCAATTTTTTATCGAAACCATGACCATTTTCTATCAAACGATTAGCAAATTCTGAAAATACTCATTTACTTTATATTGGAGATAAATAAAGCGTGTAAAACTAATAAAAAAATTATAAACAACCAACTAAATTTAACTAAAAGTCCCATTCTAAAATTTTTTCCTAAAAATTATACTAGTAATTTTGTATTAAGTGACAATTTGAGTAACGTACTAAATTCATTTTTTAAATAATTATTGTTTTTCAAAAATAGATTCTGTTAAAGAAACAATAACAAATGTTTGTCATTAGTTATAGAAAAAAAGGTTTTTTTCGTTAATCAAATAAAGTTAAAAATAATAATAATAGATAATTAAATGTTGTGTACAGAAGTAAAGAGACCAGTGGGTACAAGTCAGCCATTGAAGGGTTAACTATCAAGTACACTCTCCAGTGAAGGGACTTAGACGAAACACAATGATTAATTCAATGTACACTTCATTTTAAACTGAATAAATATTTACCTACCGTTATTGAATATATAAAAGAAATAACATTTAACACTTACAGCCCGGTGGGTCAAAACAAAGCACGTCCGGCGGTGGTGGGTCGTTTTAGACCCATCTCAATTTTTCGGTTTTTCAACCGTTTTGTGGGAGATTTTTTATAGATATTTCATTTTAAATATGATTTAATGAAATGGCATTATGTTTCTGATAAATAATTAAAAAATATTAAGAATAATTTACATATTCTTATGTATCAACAGACGCCCTACACAGCCAAAATACCAACATCCACTGAGCGTGTGATCTGAACCCGAGCAGGTAGTGTCATAAAACTTACAGGTAGGCGAAACGCCCCTCAAATAATTATATTACTGGCATTGCCTAGGGGACGCCAGACGAAAATAAGTCAAAACAAAAACATGGACGCGTACTTGGTACCAAAATGATGATAATATATATTTCGGTGTAAGCGACTAATTTTTTAGCGTTTTTTCACATTTTTATCAATAACTCATTTGAATCTGGTCCAATAACATTTATTTTCATCTCAAATTATTTAATAATATTTAATAAAAGATTAGCTAAACGAATATTTGTAGCGTATTTAAAATTTTTACAAACGCCCGGGTCAAATCTGACCCACTACAACACGTTCGACATATTCGCTACTTTGACGAATTGTTCTTTCACTGGTCATTACACTACAGTCCAGCAAGTCATAGATAATAGATACAACTTAATTGTGCTTCATTTAAGCAGATAGGTGTTAATTGTTTGAATTCTAATTTAAAGGTAGATACATAATTCTTTAAATATGTTTACTTAATTTAGTATTTTTTTATGTACAGTTTAAAATAGATTCCACTCACGAATGATCGTCGCACATTTCCCTGACTTGTCCTTGGCGAAGCCCTTCTTGCACTTGCAGTCGCGTGAGGGGTCTGCATTGACGTCTCCCTTGCATGCTGTAAATTACAGAAGAAGAAACACATGTAATAAACATCTAGGTCTGTCCGTAACGCTCTGTACTCCGTTAAAACTGAGATCAAACGTTATTGAAAAATTTCGACACTTACTTAATCATAACTGGCTTGCAGTACCGTGTAGAAAGCATGGTGTGCCGTTTTTAGGTACTGGTCCGTACAAATAGTGATCTTAAAACAGATGGAACTTACACACAACACAACAATACTCACTTAAAAACGACGCACCCTGCTTTCGACACGGTATTGCAAGCCAGTACTTAATCACAAACACTAAATGTCACAATAAACTTGCCAAAGAAAACAAGCTCCTACTATACAAGGCCATTTTGAGGCCTATAATAAACTATAATCCTTTCAGAATAAGGTCCTCAGACTCGCTCTGAAGGCCCCAAGATGGATCAGGATCACTCAGCTCCACCACGAATCGGGTATTCCCCCAGTAAGAGAATTCATAAAACATCTTGCCAGGCGTATTTTTGCTGATCTCCTCAAGCACCAAAACCTTACTATCAACTCATTATCGACTTACGATATAAGACAACGCTCACGTATAAAACGACCAAAATCTATTCTTTTATCTCCTGCCCCAAGTTAGGAGCTAAATCCTCGCAATATTTCCTTAAATAAATAAACACCATTTCAAAATTCGGCCCTTAGTGGCAACCTTAGACGAAGGAGCGAAGGGCTCTTTGAACCCGGTACTCCGCAAGACCGTAGAACAAAGTCAAAGTCACAATAAAGTTAAAAAATAATCATCTGGTGCTAACGGGGACATTTCGCGATGGGGATGCAGATATCCTTGTCGTTCCTGGCGTATCCTTCCTTGCAGTAGCACTTCAAGGTGCACATCTTGTTGATGATGGGGCAGACCTCTCCCAGAGTGGCGCACGTGGTGTCGCAAGCTGGGCCGCACTTGAATATTTCGTTTACACCGCATTTTGCTGGAATTAAAAATATATGACTTAACTTTACATTCTAGACCAAGCAGTCATCCATTATGAAGTGAATTATACTATCGATATTGAACAGCCTCTATCGCGAACGCGAAATCTATCTAGTAAACCCAGATCATATTTTAATGAGTAGTTTTGTAATGAATTTATTGAAGATGTTATATACCAGCAAGGAAGATTTTAAATTGCGATTTGAACTTGATTATGTTTATTGAGTTTTAAGTATATTTATTACCCATTCAAACAAAATCTGATTGAAATGAACTTATGGCTATCGCTTATATTTGTAGGGGACAGCGATTGAAATTCACCTCCGTCCCAGCCGGCATCGATATCTGCATTCCATACCTAGTCGGCGGCAGAGTGATGCCGCCACAGTCTAACTCCAGAGTCCGCTTCGAACGCTCGCCGACATCACGTCCAGCCACGAGCCTCGCCCGACCTTCCTATCAGTAATAAACGATTCTACATCAACCGCGCGTTTCTATTTAGTCACACACCACCTACCTCCATATATTAATGGCATACCTGGTGCTTTAACACTTGTCTTTAGATGAGAATGTCTCCAGATTCAGATTCCCACGCAATAAATTTGAGTGAAAGTGAAGATTCAGTACAAGTCCGTTTACATTGGTCAGTACATAAACAACAGATACCAATACAAGATTAGATTCGTGGAAGGAAGACTGCCGCATAATGAAGTTAAATGATTGACTCGTGAGAATAGTGGAATAGGAGTTAGAAGCAAACGCTGTTGACGAGCCTGACCATCGGGAAAAAAATTCAGAGCCCAAACATTCGGCCAGAGAATTGCCGTTCACTAGGTACTTCTAATACCGGGTGCGTTCAGTTACATAGATAGTTTCTCGGAACCGCTCACCACAATGATATTTATTTAAAAAATTGACAAAATATATTAACTTTGTTTAAAGCAATAATCGCACACTTTCATGTGATATAATTTACAACAGTGCTATACATGACTGTATTATTGTTGCTATGCGACTCAAATGTACGAACATGTGGTATGATATAGTTTGATTTCATATTATTAACTCAACGCTGTACCCGTAATTTCCTTCGACAGCTGGTTCCCAAGTTTCCGATTGACAATAAGAGCAAATACGATACATGAACACTGCACTACTGACTTTCTAGTCCAATTTTGTTCTGTTGGCTGGGTAAATTTCGACCGACCCAATCGGCTTATTTGGACATCTGGACTAGTTGAAGTACGAGATGTAATTGATCTGCCTGTCATTACTGCTATCAACCAGGAAACCCAGTGGTCAAGTAGAACAAGAACGTAAGATTGACTGCCACTGACTGATTATGATCAAGTGGATACACCAGTGGAAGAGATGGGCTGACTGTGTGGAAGAAGACATTGTATTGAAGCATTGAAGAGACCAAGAACCAGAGAAGAACTGCCAGGGATAGGAGTCGATGGAGAGCACTTATGGAGGAGGTCAAATCCCATCCTGAGATGTAGTGCCGTGGAAGAAGACATCCACTATGGAACCAAAAAATTGTCAGTGCATGCACGAAGTTTAAATACTCACGGCAGTTTTCAGGCAGAATGCACATCCCGGTGAAGTCCTTCACAAATCCAGGTTTGCATTTACAGCCCGGCTCGAGCATGCAGATCGCTGGACACATCATGGGGGAGTCTTTATTCTCACACGTCAGAGGGCAAGGATCTCCGCATGGAGCCAAGAACGCATTTGGATCTCCACCGCAAGACTCTGCAAGACAACTCACGATTTATTAACATCACAAGTTTAAAGTCCTTAGTGTCCATTTAAGGTTGCCTTTTGTACATGTTTATGTAAATGCCTTCAATAGCTGGTTCCCATATATGAACTGCATAACCTTTTTAATTTTGCTGACTTTCTGGTCCAATGTTGTTGTCGACGCTTGTCAGTTAGTTACCGTCTTCTTAGCCTTCCGAAAAAGAGGCGGCAATACTCACACACTCACACACATGTATATTATTACAAACCAGGAAACCCAGTGGTGCCAGTCGAAGATAAGGGTGTATACAAAAATGATTACAGGGTTGTTTATTCAAGACGCGATTCTGCCATAAAAATAACACATTGACAAAAACAACACACAGGGTGGTCGCCGACCTACGCTCCAGACCAACAGATGTCACTGAGCGAGCTGGTGGGCAAGATTATTGATAAATAATCCAGGACTCAATGAGGTTAACTGAAAATAACAGAGACCAGAATTGCGGAACGAGTGTCCAACACAATCACAACAAAATACAACGCATGTACAATTGAATGAAACAATCGGATGGATTCCTTGCAAATATTCCACATTCAACAGAGAGAAGAGGTTGGGTCAATATTCTAGGTATTCCGTATTCACAAAACGCGTTTGTAATATTGGCTGCCAAATTCTTTTACCTATCCTACCGTTTCGTATTCAGTGTGAATTGTGACCTTGACGCCACCGGACGTCAACTTGATCAATATTTGTTATCTTTGTGAACCGTTAAACTTCAGTCCACGAGCACAGTTTCATTGCTTCGTGTGTGCCGTGGATGAGCGTTGACATCGCCGTCTTCAGTCGGGAGCGGAGATCGACCGTCCGCGCGTAACCATTGTGTGATTTCGGCGGCGACGTGGAGGCGTTGCCGAGGCGTCACGCTCAAGATAGTCCGGTTCCCCGAGATCGCTAGTCATTCAACTAAATTCCCTTACCTTCACTGAGATGTCTTCCCGTATCCGGAATCCTGCAGTGATTTCAATTTACAATCGGGATTTTCGTACCACCCGGAGATTGCACACTAGGATTTAAATTATTAAGTGTGGTCACCTACGTATATTGACCACTGAAAACACCGAACATGATTCCATGTTTCCTGCATATTTGTTTTTGTAAACTCTTACTTCAATGATGATCTGATTAAAACTGTCCTTACCATAGGCTTGCTTGTCGACACACTCTCCCTCCTCGTTGCGGCAATATCCTTCCTGGCAGCGGCACTCTGGCCTGCAAATGTGGTACGCTATCCTCATGCTAGCACACGCCAGCAGTGGTTCTCGGACACAGCGCTCGTCCATGCAGAAGCCGGGACACGCGTCGTACACCTCGGTCGCTTTGCACTCGAACGGCTGGGCTGAAAGTTAATAATAATTTTAACGTGATCAAAATCATCTCCATCATCACAGAATACCTCAGAATCGGTAAAAAATATGTCCTCTCAAAGAACGTCAACTGCTTGTTTCCTAGAACAAAAAAAATTCACAATGCAGATAAGGCACGAATATTCCTTACAAAGCTGTGTGATCAAGGATTTATTTATGACTCAGTCTCACTGGCCTTTTACTGAAATGTCAAATTTGCCATCTTGGAAGATAGGTGTGTGTTGTTACACATTATTTTGTGTACCGTTCTCAGTCGCTCTGTTCAGCAATATACCCAAGATTATTCTCATTTTTTGGTGCGTTATTGTATTTCATTAAAAATTCTGTAAGGCGTACGTATTTATTTATTAATTTAATAACGCCGTATGGGCTTTTACAAAATAGGTTTGGTATAAAATTTAAAAAAAAACACATGAACAACTACACAGTAGTATGGAATACATATATAAAAATAGAAATTTAGGTTTGACACAGAATGGCTGACAGAATCTTTGACTCAGAACAGCGTCAAAAATATCACTCTTATATTTAAACATTGAATATCGGAATATATCTACAAGACCAAAATCGTTCCTGAGCCTGTGAAGTCTTTGTGTGGGTGCATTCCTATACAAACTAGTATATGATGCATTTACATGGAACACCGTCGACGAGTTGGTACTCCGCGTAGGAACTTCGTATATAATCAGTCCAGTTAAATTAGGGGCGTCCAGTATGCCATTTACTATTTTAAATACAAATAAGTTAGTTAAACGAAGAGTGCTCATTAGAAAATCATAATTCAATTGTTCAGCGGGCATACGCAGTTTGAAATTAATAAACCTTAAAAATTTATGCTGAACCCTTTCTAATTTTAATTCGTGCACTTTATAAAATGGAGACCAAATAGTTGAGTTAAGTTCTAAATTGCTACGAACCACAGCTGTGTATAAAACTTTAAGCGATTTAAGTGAATTGTTGATGTGATATTTCGAATAAATGCGCGAAGACACAGAGTGCCATCTACCGAGCCCAGTAGGCGCGGCCGGCGGTGGAGGAGGTTCGAGGAAGAAGGGGGAATTCGGTGTGAGCGCGCGGGCTGAGAGGTGTTTGAAGCGAGCGCCGGGCGGCGCTCCGCCGAAAAATAGAGAAATAACGACAAAGTTCAAGTATTATTTTCACGGCAGAACAAGAGATAATTGGACCTTGTACTGCCCGTGAAAGTCAAGGAAGGAAGGATTCTCCGCGGGAACGAGCGGTAGGCTGCGAGCGTGCAATCTACGCCGTGACGTCAAGATAGAGCCTTTTGTAAGCCTCCAGAAGGCGAAAGATGCTTTGGTCAAACCTAACCATAAACATAGTGTCAGTTTCGCAACCGATAGCGTCCACACTCATGGATGGAACTGAGGCGGGTAAAAAAGACGAAAGACTCTGCTCGTGCTCACATGTTGGGTTTCGTTTATACCGTGTGTTATGCGTTGTTCAGACCACCCCCATCCATCTGAGACAGGCATTCCGACACCACACTATATCAACCCACAGACTGAGTCTAGCTTTTGGTGTGGTGCGCTGGCATTCCATCCACCGGTGTCAGCGCGCTACGTAACAATATCTTTCATCGTTCTTAATACAAAACCGAGATATTTCATAGTTTTATTCGTAATTTCATTAATATGTGGAACGAATGATAATTTTTCAATGACTTACATATTGTTGTTCTAGCAGAGGTGAATATATTATTATATAATACTCGTAGTTTATTGTGTGGGGTGGAGTAGACTTCACCTCTGATATATACAGCCTTGTCCTGGCTACTTTGCTACACTGAAGTCTGTGTTAAAGTAGCCAGTTTTTTTTTCGTGCTGTTGTGGTGTTATTTAAATCATCGACAGGAATAAAAAGAGAATTAAAAATATGTATAAAAAAGTAAAAATAAAATTAAAATATATATTTTAAATACTAAATTAATATATTAATTATAAATATATACATATAAAATCAATTTTGTAGAAAAATATTGTTTTTGCGTCACCGTGATTCGAGCCTGGATCTCTATTTCCAATCCGGGGAAGTACACTACCAATTGTGTTATAACGCCAGTATTTTTTATGACAAATTTTCGAACCTATATGTTACATTTTTCAAATTAATACACCTGTCGTTCCATTATTTGAAAGCCATCTACATTATTTTTACAGAATCTCAAATACCTTTGAATAAACCGACTGCAAACGCCAGAATTATCAATTCATTTTTATTAAATTTTGGACACGTTGATACAACATATATTATTAAGGAGAACACATTCTTATTGTGAAGTTGTAATTATTCAGAACAGACGGTCTATGACATATATCACAGACCTATGTTCTGAATAATTACAAATTCACAATTTTATTTTTTATTTTTTTTAAATAGAGATGCGTACGCGGAATACATGTCACATCAATATTCTTACTATTTTCAAACTAAGCTAAACGCTTGTGCTATGAAAATAGGACTAACTTGCTGGTTTCCTGGAACGAGGCGCGGACCCCCGACCACTAGATCACTATGCCAACGTCTTGACCACTACACCAACAAGCTACTCAAAATTATAGCTACAATAAGAATGTGTTTTCCTTAATAAAATATATATAGTGGGAGTGTTGTAGGACTAGTGAATTATTAGTGAAGGTATTGTATGAATTATATTAGAATGTTGGATAGCCATGCTTCTGATTCATCTCTACCTGATTGGATCATGTATTGGGTCCATATTTGTGTAATCTTATTGGAAGTGAACGGTGCTGAGTTTGTTGTACAGTTTCAGAGCTAGGAACATGTAGAATCTTTGATAAAATGTGGTTGTTGCTCTCGGAACTGGTGTGTAGATGTTTGTTGTTTGTCTTGTGTTGTATCCATGATTTATTGCTTGAGGAGAGTTGTTGCAATAATATACCAAGATCTTTAATTTGAGATACTTTTTTTAAGAGTAAAGCTGGCTATGCTCCATTTCATCCCTCATGACAAGCACCCTGGAGCGAGCTGATGCATTCGGGACAGGCAAGACGACCCTCAATGCATCTTTTCCATTTTTGGCCGACGCCCACGGCGATCTTGTATTTAACTTCGTACCAACATGTGAATATCTCTCTTGACTGTTAGAAATAATCATGTGGACTGTATAAAAAAAATGTGGAGGAAGAAACAGGATGACACAGTACTCGGAAACTACCGTTCACATGTTTGAAGAATACCTCAATGGATGCTGGGAGTCACATTTTAAGACGCTCAAAAATTATGTAGAAGGTACGGTAAGGTTAAGTAAGGTAGGCGCCTGGCGTGTATTTGAAAAGAAACACAGGTTTCATTGTTCTCAGCTAAATTCGCGCTAATGAGCTAGTGAGTAGTTAACAAGTACGTGTTTGGAAGTTAAAAGGAATCTGTATTAGGAACGTCCTCTCACAGCGACCCTCCTAGAATAGGGGGATGAAAATAATGACCACCGGGCTATTGTATAATTATTATTATTAGAGCCTCCAAATATTCGGGATTTAAACTATTCGAATAACGAATAGTTAATGATAATATATTCGAATATTGTTCAACTTGCATATGGATAAATGTGTGAAAGAACTAGAATGTATGAATGTAGGAGCAAAAATGGGCGATTTGATTGTATGCTGTTTATTGTACGCCGATGGTGCAGTACTAATGGCGAATAATGAACAAGAATTGCAGAATCTGGTGAGTAGAATGTGCGATGTATGCAAGGAAAGTGACCTGATGATGAAGTGATGGTATTCGAGGAGGAAGAAAGCAAGACACCGTGCAAAATACTTGTAGGTAATGAATGTTTGAATGGTAAGAAAGATATATGATGCAAGTGTTGATGGCGCCAGAAATAGAGGACGTCCGCGGAAGACTTGGCACGACCAGGTAAACCAGATAATGGAGGATGGTTCTGTTAGAAGCCTCAACATCGGCGAACTTGTATGAATGTGGATGAGGCGAGAATTGTGTGTCAGAACAGAAGAGTGTAACATCGACAGTAAGTAAGTATTCGTATATTCGAATATATTCGTAAATTTTTTAAGAAAGGAATAATTAATTAATACAGAAATATTTCAAATGTTTCTCCAAAAATGTAAGATTCGTGATTAATAACTTGCAGAACTCCAACTCTTCGTGGAGATGAAGAGGAGTCAGTCTTCTCTCCATATGTTTATATTACTTCATATCTCACACCCCGAGTGCAAGTTTTTTTTTCATTATTTTGTATATAACTTCTCGTTTGTCGGCTCCAGTATTTATGAAAGCTGAATACTGAAGAATAATAGAAAGCCGACTCCATCGTTGGCAAAACAATGTATTACAATTGCTCCTTGTCATAAAACCGTAAAGAGAAGCGGAAGACTTAAAAAAAAGGCAAATGCGAAAGATGTCCGACAAAGGCATTTACATTTTTATTGTCCGACTTCCATATAGCCGATAGCGGTACTTCTGGAGAACAAAATCGTATACCAATATCAGGGTTCGTAAATCTTTGTTTCGTTTAGAAAAATATTAAAAATCTTATAATATAAATATGAGCGAATACTTTACGAATACTTTTTAAAGTATTCGAATAACGAATACTTAAAAACAGGCGAATATATTCGGGGTTCGAATATTCGAATACAATTTGTATTCCTAATACTTACGACATTCTCTGATGTCGACGCACTGCCCGGAGCTGTCCCTCTTGTAGTTCCTCTTGCATTTGCATGCCGGCTTGCACACGTCAGGGACGGCGCATTTGAACATCTTGCCGATACTGTTACACCCTTCGGGAGGACAGGGGTTGTAGCACAGGTCCAGCTCTTGGTTCGCACTCTCTCCACCGCAGTCTGAAACACAACATCATTGTTGGGATCGGTGGCCTAACTGGTAAAAATCATTGTTCATCCCGGAACGAGCATTTAATACGTGATTAATGGAACTTGAGTTTTTTCGAGGATTTATTTTTGTGTGGGTTTCCCGCTGGGGGATATTGGCAAGACTGACGAATGACGAGAGTTAGTCTCTCGCTTTTCCTCTGTTGCTCATTTATTTTCATGTACTTAATCCATTGACCGCGTTCATAAATACGCGTGGCATCTTTCATACGCGGAACTCTTTGGTGGCATTATAATTAACGACTTTACACTACGATAATGCAACAAATTAGTGATTTGTTTTTGAGAAATCGATAGCTAAGCTTCTCAAGTATCTTCACGAACATAGACAAATACAGAAATTAATTAATAAACAAAATTATCCATGAGAGAACACAACAGTGCCCTGCGTATCATATACGATATTCATACGCACTAGAGTGGAGTAGTGATCAGATTTCTGACACTGATGCGCACTATTTACAAGTATTTAACCTTTACTATACCGTGATATAAAATACTTTTATCAGCCATGCTGTCAACTCATGTTACCGTACGAAATTAGAGTTCTATTAGCCTTTAAAATATGAAAAAATGGTTAATACCATAAATTTACTAAGCATTATATATATAAAAAAATATGTTATATAGCATTATATAATACAGCCTTCCTTTTTATCTATTTTCATTTAATTAGTAAGAAAGAGACACCATTGAGTTTGTTATTGTTTACACTGTGAAATTTCTGAGAAATTTATTTTTGTCTTTTACAAGGGAATGAATTAAAAATAATTATTTTTGTAGGATTAATTGATTTTTCACTAGTCATATATAAGCGTAAATATTTTCCTTTAAATTAACTAAAATATATTCGTGTATTTACAGAAATATTACAGATTTAATTAGAGCGGTAGACTTGTGTTACTGAATGGTTTGGGAAAGGTTAAATGCTTTCATTAAATTGAACTCTATAGTTTGATTCTACATTCTACACGATATTGGATGGATATTTATTAATAATCCTTGACAAATGTCGGTCGGATAAAGATTCCATATAATTGTGGTACGCATTAGCGGCGAGCGAAGTACGGCGACTCATATATGAGTCACCCGCGGGAAATGGGTTAACAGATATGTGACAAGCCTGACTCAAAACTGTCCATTCTTGTTTTCCGCTTCGGGGGTATATATGATATATGATAAATGAATTTTTACTATACGTAACTTAAAGCATGTATTTTTGTTCTCTTTATTTCTTTAGTATATTATATTTTCTGCATTAATTGTATAATATTTTTATTTGTTAACTTCGTTTTGATAACCACTTAATTGAGTTTAAATACATCAACCGGTTTCGAAAAACAACATTTCCTTTTTCTTCTTAGGAAAAAAATTTAGAATGTGAACTGGAATGTTAGTTATATTGGTAAAACAGGTAGAAATTTTAATATAAGAGTAAGGGAGCATTGGAGATGTTTGAACAATAGTGGGTTTTCAGAATTTGCTTATCATTTGATAGAAAATGATCACGGTTTTGATAAAAAATTGGGATTGTCAATTTTGCATATCAACGGTGTTGGTCACAAATTAAATAATTTGGAATCGTTGGAGATATACAGAGCTTGGAAAACTAATCAAAAAAAATTAACTAGTAAATTTGTATTAAGTAACAATTTGAGTTAGGTACTAAATTTATTTTTTAAATAATTGTAGTTTTTTAAAAATAGAGAAACAATAATATATGTTTTTAGTTAGTATTGACATCCTGAAGATGAAAATGGAATTTTTCAGATGTATTTAAACTCAATAAGTGGTTAATAAAACAAAGTTGACAAATAAAAATATGAATTTTAACCACTAAGTTAATATTATATTTTATATTTATTTATACTATATTTCCGGTTCTGAGAAAGGGTAGGGTCATTGCGACACCTTTTCGGATGCCTTTGCTCGCACTAGCCACGACAGTTGATTCCATCCCCAAGACTATCGCAAGGTTAAACAACCCTTACCGCACTCCTCCGGCGGCACGCAGGTGCCGTCACCGTTCCTGTAGAAGCCCGGCTTGCAGTCGCAGCCCTGGTTGCAGACGAGAAAGTTGCAGGTGATGTGATGTCCCAGGTTCTGACAAGTCTCTCCGCATGGGGAAACGCACTCGCTGAACTCTTCGTTCTTGGCTGGACACACGTTGTTTTCTGAAGAACAAATAATATTATTATTGATAAACAATCATATTTGAGTAGCTTGTTGGTGTAGTGGTCAAGACGTTGGCCTAGTGATCTAGTGGTCGGGGGTTCGCGCGTCGTTCCAGAACATCAGCAAGTTAGACCTATTTTCACAGCACAATCATTTAGCTTAGTTTGAAAATAGTAAGAATATTGATGTGACGTGTATTCCATGTACTATATATATATATTATTAAGGAAAACACATTCTTACTGCGAAGTTGTAATTATTCAGAACAGACGGTCTGTGATGTTTTAAATACTAATTAAATGTATACATATAAAATCAATTTTATCGAAAAATATTGTTGTTGCGCCACTGGGATTCGAACCTGGATCTCTTTCCAAACCGGGGAAGGTGCATTATCCAACTGTGCTACAGCGGCGATATTTTTAGCGACAAATTTTCGAACCTATATGTTAACTTTTTGATATTAATACATTTAATAGTTCCATTATTTGAAAGAACCGTCTACCTTATTTATTGATAATATAGCATTTGAGAAACGCAGCATCTACTATCAGATTAATATAGCATTTGAGAAACGCTGGAAGGTCTAAATTTTTGTATTTTTCCAAAATTGTTAATTATCTCATTAAATTTATTTTGTTCTAGACTGAATAATACCAGGCATATAAATATGAAACCGGAATTTGCCCATAGATGGCCCTAGCTGTCAATATAGTTACCGTCAAACCGCGTCATTGGCGCCATTTTCTTGTTTTGACATCTGACAAAGATTTTCAACTCGTTGAAATTGATTTTCCTGTACCGTTTGAAGAAAACTGCTGCAGAATCGCATCGAATGCTTGTAGAAGCTCTTGGTAAATGGTGCTTTGAGTGGGATCAGAAGGGTGTGATCTATTATGAGCTGCTAAAACCGTTAATACTGAACACTACCGACAACAAATGATCGATTTAAATCAAGCTTTTCGTGAAAATCGACCAGAATATCAAAAAAAAGGCAACACAAAGTGATTTTGCTTCACGACAATGCACCATCGCACACCGCAAAACCAGTCAAGGAAACGATTGAGTCTTTTAATTGGGGAATTCGCTCACCAGACTTGGCTTATTTGCATCGATGGGACACGCACTTTCTGAGCAGCGTTTCACTACTTACGGAAATGTACGAAAATTGCTCAATTGGATTGGCTCGCCCCAAAAGAGCAACAATTTTTTTAACATTCGCAAATTGTCAGAGATTTATTTATTTATTTATATATATATTGACATACATATTTTTGTTCTAACAGAGGTGAATATATTGTACATAATAAACATAAGACATTCTCATAGTTTATTGTGTGGGATGGAGTAGACTTCACCTCTGATATATACAGCCTTGTCCTGGCTACTTTGCTAGACTGAAGTCTGTGTTAAAGTAGCCAGTTTTTTTTTCGTACTGTTGTGATATTTATCGGCAGGAATAAAAAGAGAATTATAAATATGTATAAAAAAGTAAAAATAAAATAAAAATATAATTAATATATATGTAGTGGGAGTGTTGTAGGACTAGTGAATTATAAGAGAAATATATGTATAGCTAGCATTGTATTTTCTGTACAAAAATTCCTGTTTCATATTTATATACTCAAGTATATTGCATTAAAGTTACGTATTTTATTAGCTTTGATTAGTGAAACCACCGACACGAGAGCCCTAGCTTCTAATCCAACCACCCCCCCAATTCCAGGTGTCCTCTTTAAAGTGCTGCTATAATAATCATAATCACGTCTATCCCTCGTGACTGAGGATCATTATCTCCGTGAACTTCCGCCCTCTTGACTGTGCTCTTAGGCTGTCTCCAAAGAAATGCCTGGTGACAGCCCTGCCACCACTCGGTTCTACCTTTTACCGTTCATCCTAATCAATGTATTTGGTGGGTAGCCGTATTAGCAACAATACAATAATGAACATCGCTGCGTTCGCTAACTGGCTATTCGATAATACATTGTAACATTCGAAAATACGCGCGAAGACCGAAGGCGCCATTTTCCGGCGCGAGCAGGTGCGGCCGGTAGAGCGATGTCGGAGGAAGGGAGAAGGGGACTTCGTAGCGAGCGCCCGGGCTGTGCGGTACGTGTGGGCGGAGGCCAAGCGGCGCTTCTTATTATAATCACGGCAGAATAAGAGATATTTGGGCCTCGTTCTACCCATGAATGTCAAGGAAGGAAGGACTCTCCGCGGGAACGAGCGGGAGGCTGCGAGCGTGAATGGAAGCGAGGCGAGCACGGTCCACGCCTTGACGTCTAGATAGGTCCACTCGGAAGCCTCCAGAAGACGAGATGATGCTTTGGTCCGGCCACGGAAAGATCTGGAAGCCTCTACGTGTAACAATAACGAATTTCTCCTGTTCAGTGAATAAAGTGTAAATTATGTGACTGAAGTGTTATTATTGTCTGAGACCTCCCCCACACATCTGAGATAGGCATTCCGACACCAACCCTTATGGACCCACAGACTGAGTCTAGCTGGTGGCGTTGTGCGCTGAATTCCATCCTCGGATGACGCCACACGACGTATCAATACGTTTTTATTGTGTTGAGAATCCAGTATTTAACTGAGTTTTATTATAACAGCTGCATAATTTCTATTTTCGTATTTGCTAATACAAATATGCAGACTTGTTCTCTGTGACAAGTTTGGCAGGGCAATTATTTATACAACGTGTTATAATCAACTCCATTGTTGTTATACCAACTTATAAAGAGTGTTTTAACCCTTCCCAAACCATGCGGTAACATCATAATTAAACCTGTAATATTTCTGTAAATACACGCAACATAAAATTCATATTTTAGATAATCCTAAAGAAAATATTAGCGCTCAGGAATGACTAGCGAAAAAACCAATTATGAAAATGGAATCGTACAAAAACAATTATTTTTTCCATTCAATCCGTTGTAAAATTATTACGTTGGTAAAAATACTATTTGTCATATGAAAAACAGAGATCATTCATTATTTACACAGTGAAAAGACAAGAAACATACAAATATATTTGTCTCTTTCTCACTAATTAAATGAAGAGAGATAAGAAGGAAGAACACATTGTATAGGACTTAATTAATGCTTTAAATTATGTTATTAATAAATTTTTTTTAAATTGAATGCTCAATATTTAGAAAAAATTCGTGCCATTAAAATCATTTAAGCTAATAAAAACATTTACAGTAACACGAGTTGACAGCATGGCTGCGTTCGGGTATTTTATATCATGGTATGGGAAAGGTTATTGATCACATGTGCTATGATACAATACGGATTCCTTCTAGAACAACGGATTAAAATTTGGGAGCGCGTTATCACCTATCCAAATGCTGTCAGTTTGATAGAATTTTTTTACCGATTACAAAATTAATACGTTGGTAAAAATATAATTTGTGATACGAAAAACAGAGATCATTCATTATTTTCACAGTGAAAAAGACAACAAATATAATTGTCTCTTTCTGACTAATTAAACGAAGAGAGATAAGAAGGAAGGACACATTGTATAGGACTTAATTATTGCTCTAAATTACGTAATTAATCATTTTTTCAGAATTGTATGCTCAATATTTAGAGTAAATTCATGCCATAAAAGCCATTAAAGCTAATAAAAACATTTTTTCTAACTGTTATTTACGGTAACACGAGTTGACAGCATGGCTGCTTCCGGGTATTTTATATCATGGTATGGGAAAGGTTAAGAGGTTTGTTTTTCGAATTAACTTCAGCAAATTTGATAGCTGATTTGTGTTCAGTTTGGTTTGCTATTTCATAGTGATTCATTTCGCGAAACTTACCGTATGCTACGTCCATTTTAAGTAATTCGATTAACCGTGGATCGTTTTCGCACCACGCATACTCTCATTGATAATACGCACAGTGCGCACAGAAGAAGCTGTTGAAGTGGAGAGTAGTATTGAGGAGGACCCAGATAAATGGATTCACCAACGTGCACAGCAATTGGAGCTGTGTCCATCCACTTTATGAAAGATTTTGCGAAAAGATATTAGTTTACGAGCTTCCAAGAATTAAAGCCGCGTGACCCTCATTGGAGGAAATATTCGATGAGCGCATGATGGACCATGTCATGTGTGTTGTAACCCCTTTGGATTATTATTTATACGCTGATAAACCAGAGACGATAGACGACTCGAAAGCCAACATTCGTCGCGTTGTTGCCGATATACGGTCCCAGCTGCTCCAATATGTGGTTGATAATTGACTTCCAGATTGCGCTTTATTCGAGGCAGCCGCTGCGTCCATAAGTTTCTTCAAAGATGATGCCGTTCAGAACGTTACAGTCAATGGAGAGCGGTATAGATCCATGATTACTCACTTTTTCTTGATCTGTGGAAGAACTGTGCCATGATCTATTTACTGAAGGAAAAATTCGATGGAGCTGTGAATTGGCCTCCAAAATCGTGGGATTTATCACCTTTGGATTATTTTCTGTGAGGATATGTGAAGTCGCTAGTCTACGCCGATAAACCAGAGACGATAGATGACTTGGAAGCCAATATTCGACCATTTTTTAAACGATTTTTACATGCTTTATTTCATCAAGATTAAGATATCTCGCAGAGACGAAGCTATTATTTTCATATGAGAAGTATGGAAGTCTCGGGCATTACAGGGCTTACGGCTCACTTAAGCCAGCCGATGACATGTCTTAGGCTTGATGACAATCCCCCAGGGGATAAAAACTCAGTAATTAGTTCCTATAAAGATTTTGACATACTTAAAACATTGTTTGACAGAACTTAAACTCACCGCATTGTGATGGGTTTACGCACACACCGGCCGCGTTCCTGATGAAGCCACGCTCGCAGATGCAGCCGGGGTTGCAGCTAGGCCTGCACGCAATGTCGGTCCGTCCGAATGTGGTGCAGTCCCTCACGCAAGAGTCGTTACCGCACTCTGTGTAGACCTCGTGCTCTCCCGTGCAAACGGTGGGATCTGAACAAGGCAAGGTAACTTTAAACATATTGGGCCAACGTTTCTACATGTTTTTAGCTCCGAAACTGTACAACACACTTAATACTAACTGAAAATGGATCAGTCGGAGGCAACGCTGTTCATATTAATTATATAATTCAATTTCATCGAAAAATATTGTCGTTGCACTACCGGGAGATTCGAATCTGGATCTCTTTTCAAATAATCTTTCAAATTAATACATCTATCGTTCCATTGTTTGAAAGTCATCTACATTATTTTAACGGAATCTCTAATGCATTTGAGTGAACCGATAGGAGACGCCAGAATTTTGGACACATTGATACAACTTTATTATTAGGAGAACACATTCTCATAGTAATAATTCACAAAGGATTTACAACAATTTATTTATTGTCTCTATTTATTTTTCTGTCGAATCTCATAGTTTCTTTTTAATCTGTATTGAATAACATCTCACTACCTTAACACAGACGGTAGTCTACTAAAGTAGCCAGGTGGATATCTAGTGCCTCCCACACAGTAACCTATTGGGTCCTAGAGGATAGGAAGCAATTGTACCCGCCACCGACCTAGCTAAGTGTGGTGCTCTGGTGTCGCGTGCTACCTTGGATGGGATGTAATTGTTTCAAAGGCAACTCTGCTGCAACACAGCACACATTTATTCACAAAACACAATTAATTCCGACACTGTATTACCCGCGGGTGGACCAGTACAACACATCTCTGGATCCACCGCGGTGATCCCACTCTTAGTCTACGCCATCTCTCGCCGCCATATTCCTCCGGAGCGCGGCTCCACCGACCCGCTCCCACTTTTCGAGCGTTCCCACCTGATTCGTCCATTCAGACAGCCAATCATCACAAGTCGGCAAAGTAGGCTACCCAGACTTCGGCGCGCAAATTCAAACATCGCAATGTTCACATTTGATGTACAAAAAATGTACAACACATGTTCAGTGTCGGGGCCAAACGTCGCATCGGCAAAAAGGTCGGCTTCCGAGATAGAGCTAGTTAGGTTGCCCATTTGTGGCGATGTTTTATAATGAAGTCCAGACGAACCTGAAGGCTGTGTTAACAGATGCCATTATTAAGCCATATCCTCAGTGGGCTGAAGTTCTTTCTAAAGAGACTAATCATTGAAGGTCTGCCGCGAAAGATGACATCAAAAGTCTAAAGCTATATCTTGCATTGCATATTGAGATTATGTGTTTGTGTAAGTTATACGTACTAGGACATGTGCACTTCTCTGTTCCCAGAACGTTGCCGATGCACACGATCAGAAACAACAACGGAACGAATGTATTCATCGTCAGCAGGGGCTTCTAGAAAACAAAAACAGATTTAAACCTTTTAAATGTCATAAGCGCGTTAACACTAAGCGTGTTAACACGCACTTTTGAACCTTTCATGTTTTTAAATCATTTTGCCATCTGTGAACGACAGGTCCCAGCTTTTGATAGATAAGTCGAGACCCTTAAAACCTAGTCTTACCCCATATGGTGTATTTCATTTCAAATAGAGTCAGCAGTTATCAGGAAATTTTATGTAAAATACTCATATATATTTTTTTTATTTGTTATCTTTGTTTTATTAACCACTGAATTGAGTTTAAATACATCAACCGGTTTCGAAAAATACCATTTTCTTCTTCAGGATGTCAATACTAACTAAAAACATATATTATTGTTTCTTCACCAGAATCTATTTTTTAAAAGAACTACAATTATTTTAAAAATATATTTAGTATCTAACTCAAATTGTTACTTAATACAAATTTATATTGTATATACAAAATTGACAATCCCAATTTTTTATCAAAACCGTGACCATTTTCTATCAAATGATTAGAAAATTCTGAAAACCCACTATTGTTCAAACATCTCAAATGCTCCCTTACTCTTATATTAAAATTTCTACCCGTTTTACCAATATAGAATGCAGCACTAAGTGTATAGACACCAGAATTGTTAAATTTATCATCTCTGTCTTTAGAATTGATGAGGAAATTTCCTATACTACTATTTGTATAAAATGCTGGTCGAATGTTTCGCGGTAGGTGTTCAGATATTTGTTTGGAAAAGTAATTTATGTATAAAATCCTACGCCAGTAATCATTATTTTCATTATGTTTTAACTCGGATTTATATAAAAATTTATTATACCCGTTATTAACTGCTATTTTTTTTTAATTGTATTCAATACAATTAAAAGTATTAAAATACTCATCATTTAGAAATGACAATCGTGTCAGTGTGTCAGTGTGTGTAATCAGTATGTTAGTGTGTGTAATCAGTGTGTCGGTGTGTGTAATCAGTGTGTCAGTGTGTGTAATCAGTATGTCAGTGTGTGTAATCAGTGTGTCAGTGTGTGTAATCAGTGTAATCAGTGTGTCGATGTGTGCAACAGCCCATTTCAAAAATATTAGCGCGTAATTTCATATATACATACAAACACATGTGCGCGTGTTTTACTCCATTAGGTTTACAATACTCATCTGCCCCCCCCCCCCCCCCTTCCTTTACCCTTACCGCAGAGCACGACTTTTTCTGTGCGCGTTGACTGTGAGTTCTGCACCGTCAAGAAATCCCGCAACGAGGTCAATCATTATTACTCCGACGGGCACAGTCCAAACAGATTTTTATATTATATTATATAGTTACTAATAAAATAATAAATAAATATTATGATGGTTTAACGCTGTATATTATTCATTTACATTTTTATTGAACGTTTAGTAATAATATATTTATTATTTCGCTTTTATTACCGATTTAAAAAAAAAAATCGTGATTCTGTTCAAAATGCGCGTCATTTCGATTAATATGTAGTATTTTTTATCGTTTGCGATAATTCCTGTAGTCATACAATAAAAAAAAAACTATTTTTTATAATAGATCGCGCTGCGCTCTATAGAGATATCTCATCTAATGGGTGTACCGGAAAAGAATGTCCTTTTTTTTTGTTTATCGCTTTTGAGTGGTCAGTTGTCCTTCGGCAGTCGAACTTTTACAACGTGTTCTGTGTTGTTCCTCTGACTGCGTGTACCTGGAGTGTACTAGGACCTTTAAACGAAAAAATTTACAACCCTACATTTCAATAATCAGTGGATATATATTTGAACATTAGTTTCTTCTCTATGAGAGTAAGACTCGTGTATAGAGAAGGAGTATATTCGAGTTAATTAATGTTTCAGTTAGTCTGTGTACATATTTTTTTACTTCAGATACAAATTTACGATAGTCCGTAATTTTTCTAATTGTGATGGGGAGATTGTTAACAAATTTGATGCCTTGATAAATATATCGCGGTATATTTTAGTTTTGGGATATCAATTAGATCTCTATATCTTGTAGATCGGAATTTGCTTCTAAAATTTAATTGATTTTTGTATATGTCTACTATTTTTGGTACTTTAAAATCTGTGAAAAGTTGTATACTTGGATAGTCTTTATTTTTAGAATAATTTTGAGAGATTTCTAATTGTGATATTGAAGTATTATATGCACCTCCCCATCCAATAATACCGTATTGCAACGTGTGACTGTACAAACGCGTAATATATTATTTTCAGTTATGCAAGTGATAAGATGTTTCCGAGTCTATAAAATATGTAGGCAGTTTTCCTTATTTAGTTTGTGAGATTAGTAATATGTTCTTTACGTTTGAGATTGTTATCTATTATGATTCCAAGGTATATAATGGAGAGCTTTGTACCGAATGAGGAATTTATTCGAAATATTATGCTTTACCATTTCAATGCGCGACCGCGTACCTCTAAAATTACGAAAGAAAAAATTAAAACCCTAGGTTGGACAACTGTGCGTCACCCACCATATTCACCGGATCTTGATCCATCGGATTACCATTTGTTCCGGTCAATGCAACACTGCAATACGAAAATTATGGGGAGATCACAAAAGGCATATCTGAGTATTTTACATCGAAACCAGCTGAATTTTACGAACGTGGTATTAAAAAATTGACCGAGAGGTGGAAGGAGGTTATATCGAACCGTGGCAATTATATTTTGAACTAAGTTTTAATAAATAAATGTATATATTAAATGCACCAAATAGTTTTACTAAAAAAACGACATTCTTACATGTAGAAAATAGTAATTTTTTTTTTAATATAGTAATTAAATGTTAAACAATCCACATTAAAATTGACAAACTAAATTTTGCAAATGTTGCATATATTAAAAATAATAATTTAAATAGTTTTTTTTTACCCAGAACCGCGATTGGACACGAAACGACTTCACACACTTTTAAAGCTATACTGAATCTAGACATCTATTCTATGTATAATATATATATGCCTTATTTTAGGGTGATTTCACCAATTACAGACAACACAATATGAAAAAATATACCTAAAAATTATATTATTATATCGGTGAAACATGTTTAAATGTTAATCTATACACAATGGTGATAGCCAACGTTCCCTTCCTTCTAAGGTGTACTAAAATCACTGTCCGACCGGTACGCACAAACCAGACAACAATACCTCGCGCCGCAACCAGTCTGAGGAAATCTAGAATCGACCACTGGTGACCCTGACGAGTCGCCAGCCACTAAAGAAAAATTTCTCTTCTCTGTCAAAGGCGTCTGCTATCGGATCACTCAAAGGTATTTGAGATTCTGTAAAAATAAGGTAGATGGCTCTTTCAAATAAATAATAAATATAGGTTCGAAAATTTGTCGCTAAAAATATCATCGCTGTAGCATAGTTGGATAAATGCACTTTTCCCGGTTAGGAAAGAGATCCAGGTTCCAATCCCGGTGACGCTACAACAATATTTTTCGATAAAATTGATGTATAACATATTTAATTTTTTTAATAGATTGTAGGGTTAAATTTATTACTTACTTACCATCACGCCGTTTGCCCGCGGGGGTAGGCAGAGAGGATAGAGCGCCACACTCTTCTGTCCACAAGACTGACACACAATTCTCGCCTCATCCACATTCACACATCTTCTCATACAAGCTCGCCGATTGTCGAGGCTTCTAACAGAACCATTCTCCATTATCTGATTTACCGGTCGTGCCAATCGATAAAATCGATTTTATATGTATATCTTTCTTATTAATATATTTAATTAGTATTTAAAATATCTGACCAAATTACGAGACGCAAATGTTCAAGTAATATGTGCCAAATCTCAACCATGAGATCTCAACTATTCGATCATTTCGATTGATTGAAATATTTCATTGATTTGTAGATTATGTATTGAATATAAAAAATTACAGATCATTATCGTATTTCGGATTTTTTATTACATAATTAAGGATCCGACCTAAAGTACGTGTTAACATGGTTTTATAAACAATTCAAATGATAATATTTTCATAATACGATACTGCATAACGCAGTCAGGTATCCACCGGATCCATCAGGTCACATTGCATGTGCAGCGCTCGTCGTTGGGTCACTACCTGTCGCATGAGAATTGTCCGACAGAGTTAACTCAACATGTTTAAAATGAATAATATCAAGAAAAATTGGTTTGGATCTTGGCTAATCATATAGTAATAATAATACTGTGTTTATTCGCCATAAAGATAATACATATAATGCTATGAAAAAGAAAACCACGAAATATATAAATAAATTAAATTTTAAATTTTAAAAAGTTAATAAAAAGTAATAAGTTCACACATATATACACACAAAATATAAATATTATATATATATAACTACTTCACTCACGGCCATTGTTGTATATGTAGCTGTTCTGTAGGCGCTGCCATTCTCTGGTTAGGGAACCAGCTTTCCACGAGAGCGCCGCCTGCGCCAGAGAGTCGGTGCTGAGTACTGAGCTCCAGCCGCAGCTTTACGCCCGCGACTCGATGTCTCAGAAGCGGAACGAATCCATGTACACGGCCTTCGGTAAACATTGTAGAAGCACTGCAATAACGCGCCAATCCGAACAGTATTCTGTGTGAGTTGTTCTGTTGTGTTGTCACTCGCTTGTATTTCACCAGAACGATTTAAACAGGATGATCTTTACCTCCTTACTGCAGGAACGCTCAACTGTCTCCTCTGCCTTTCTATATCATCATCGTCTTGTCCATCTTCATTGAATATATGGCCAAGGTATTTGACCTTATTTTGAACGCTCAATTTCGTCCCATCCACGCGATTCCTGAAAATCTCTGATCTTCAGTATAGCCTCATTATTCGCTGTGCAGCGAGGTTCCGGATATTTTTCTGTCTGTCCATTTTTCTGATCCTTATACAGCTCCAGCGGCTACTCATTTCTCAATTTCTTCTAGAAACTAAAAATACGTGAGAATTCTTTCCCTGCACGTTGTAGAGAGACTTACTTCAACACGGACTTCCTGAAGAATGAGACTCTTAGTCTCGCAGTCCATGATAGACGCGGCATCTGTCCTGCAGTCTCGTTTGACCAAAACGTTGGCGGCCTAATAGCAATAAGTAAGAGAACAAACAACAACTATCAATAAAAACTGTACACTTCGGACACATTTTTTGCAATGAAAAATTTAATATTTTACAACTAATTACATTAGATTGGCTAAAGTGGTTCTGTTCGATCTTCATAACGTATTCACGTGTCGCCGTTATCTACTTATTACCCCCCTTCCCGTACCCAGAGCACGACCTGTTCAGTGGTCTGTTATCGATACCAGTCGAGAAAACGAATCGAATCCTGTTGTGTGAGGCTGATCTTGCTGTGGTGCTTGTGTGTCACAGTTCGCGCCATCAACGAAGTGTGAGTTCAAGGTATTATTTCATGCGGAATAACATTTTCTGAAGCCAGAAGACCTGTGGAATGAGAAATCTTTATTATTCATTATTTGTATGTAAAAGTACTAAAAGTACATCGACGACAGTCTAACTCGGCCAGCACACGCCTTCCGCACCGTATTGACAAATCAGCGTCAGGTTCTTCGACAAAAAACTTTTTTTTTTGTTGCGTACGGTAAATACAAATATATTATAATTATTTTATTCAATACATAAGTATATTACGGAGATATGGCTAAAATATGAACTCTGTATTTAGTATATTTACAGAGATATTCACATTATTAGGAGGCAATGTCAACTCAGTTCACATCATCGGAGATGAATGGTAAATCTGAGAAATCGTGCTCATAGTGTATATATACCTGCAAACGGGAATTAAACCCCTAGCGCCGATGGTAAAAAAATAATTGGAAACATATATTATTAAATGATTGCCCACACCTGGTGTTTTCGCCCAGTTACGATGCATTACACGACTCGATATCTCAAGGTTGTACGATGACACAAACTTGCACACGCGTCCGTTTAATATTTATCTCCGATTATTTACATCGCGTAATTGTTATAGCAAAATGTGTGACGTCAGAGGCGTGCCCAGTAAAAACGACGTTAGAAAATTTCGCTACGCGTATTTTCACCTTTGAAATCAGAAAACTAAACGAGCGCTATACCACCATGCTGTTGCTCCATCCCGCTGTGGTATCAAATTATCGTATAGAATACAATACTGATTTTTTTTATTGTGATGTGGCCTACCTTGCTTTGAAGTTCTGGGTTGGGCGTCGATCGCGCCTCCGGTTGACGAGTACGTATATTATGCCGAACCGAGATCTCTATAACGGCACTTCCGAAACGGATTCGCTTTCTCTGCGCGGTCCAGGCGATACGCACGGCGTGAGGGTATGAGAGTCGTCCCGGGCGACGAAATGTAAGGTAATCAGCCAGAGCGAGACAGGTATAAAATGATTGGATGGACGAAAGAGGAGAGCGAATGAGTATTCGACCTGCGCCAACAATTACAGTACAACGATTTATATCACATGGTAATAGAGTGCCATCTTACGTTGACGTCTCGACAAATTGTACTATAAGAATACAATACTATTTCTTTAGACATTTTTTTGTATGAAACCACGAATTTTAGTACACGCTAACCGGTTTCGCTTAGCTCAAGCTGCAACGCATTTAAAACTAACAATAAATACAAAAAGAGTACACTTGTATATACATAAAGAGTGAGATAGAATATAAAATTGTATGTGAAAGAGAGAGAGACAGAATACATATACAGTTAGGCGGAACATGAAGGGAGGGGAAAATACAGCTTTGATGGATATTGAATTAATTTTAAAGGAAACATACCTAATATGGGGCTAATGGATAAATTAATTTGATTATTAAGAATTGGGGTGCCAGTATTTACTGCCTTTTATATTTGGAGGGCTCCTAAATTGTCCAACCGGAGGCCAAACACGTTTTTATGGTATTTTCCAATAATGTGGTTGGAATATTCTGAGAAACCATTACTGTACAAACAATTTTTAAAGTCTGTCCCCTCTCAGTTGATGTGCTCACGACTGAGCATCATACATTCTCTATTCTGCTTCTACAGCGCTGGCCGTTTCGGACTCGTTCTGTCCAACTTCTGGCGATATGCCCGGAGTGTGGAGGAATCACGTCACGAGAGCGTTGAACATATTCATTTTTATTATTAATTTTATTAATAATTTATGATATGCAGGATGTCGTCCGCGGTACCTCTCGCAACCAAGCATAATATAATATCACTTAACACATCGATAAAGTATTAGATAATCTCAAAAATTGGCATCAAATCTGTAGCGACCGGAATTCAAATCCACCGCCATCTCAGTCGGCATCGACGCTAGCGACAGCGTTGCCGGTTGCTGCCACAAACCTGGCTCAGAATTCACCGCTAGGCACTCTCTCTAGTTTCAGCGTTCTACAGCGGCGGTCTCGCTGGTCCGGGAGCGCCGGGCGAGACAGCCAAATTGCTTCACATCATTTCATTTCACATTCGTTCATTGCATTCTTCATTTCTATCTGTTTTCATCATACTGTCATAATGTAATAAAACTTCAACGCGCAAACAAACATCTATATTTCATTTAACCACCGACATAACCCCCAAAAATCAAATCTTCTCTTGTATATAAACACTTGAACAAATATTGAATCGATTTAAGTGTGAAGATATTTATACAACATTGTGCAGATGTTATTACATTCGTCACTCTATTATTTTTACATCGTAGCTATTATTTATGTACGCAATGCCCATCTGGGGTCACGCGGCTCCCATTAACATTAAAAAACACGAACCCTCAAACGTCCGAAATCCGTCCTCTTGGAGGATTGAAATTCACCGCGCCAGCTAGCAGTTCCTTGCGACACGATTAAAAGCAGTGTCACGCCGTGTCCTTCATCCGCTGATGAAATCCGGTGCACAACGCCACCAGCTAGACTCAGTCTGTGGATACTTAAGGGTTGGTGTCGGAATGCCTATCTCAGATGTGTTGGGAAGGTCTCAGACAATAATAAAACTTTAGTCACAATATTTACACTTTATTCACAGAACGGGGAAAAATTGTCTTTGTTACACGCAGAGGGCTGGACAAAGGCATCATCTCGTCTTCTGGAGGTTTCCAGTGGACCAATCTTGTCGTCATAGCGTGGACGATGCTCGTCCCGCTTCCGTATTCGCTCGCAGCCTCCCGCTCGTTCCCGTGTAGAGTCCTTTTATTGACATTCCCGGGCAGAACAAGGCCCAAATATCTCTTGTTCCTGCCGTGAATGAAACACTAGGCGAAGAGTCCTTCCTTCCTGGATGCCCACGGACAGAACTCTTGGTCTTCCGTGATTATAAAATTCAGTCTTCATTCTCGCCATTTCTCGATCTTTACACCAATACTCAGATTTCGGCGGAGCGCCGCGGGGCGTCCGCCTCGACACACCTCTCTCTCCGGGCGCTCGTTACGAAGTCCCCCTCCTTTCTCCGACCTCGCTCTACCCGCCGCCCTTGCTCGCGTCGGTAGATGTCGCCTTAGGTCTGCGCGCGTGATTTCAAATGTTACAGCAGATTTGTTATAAATTCTAATAATAAAATTTAACAGGCCTCAAAGGCGTACTACGGACGAAGGGGCAAGGGGTCCAGCGGACAAGATACCCCGATTGCCATGAAATCAAAGTCAAAATCGTAGCTGTTACATCATTTTTTCTGCTATATTATTATTATAATGGGATATTTTTTCGCTTCCACCCGGCTACAGTGCCAGTCTCGCTCCAATCTGTCGCTCTCCAATCAAATGTGTGGCGTCATGTTCCACAACGACGATGATCAGGTCAAAAATAGTTAAATTTTCAAAAAAATTCTAAAGCTTTGTGAATTTAGTTAGTTTCCACCTTACTTACTTACCATCACGCCGTTTCCCACTCTCTTCTGTCCTGACACACAATTCTCGCCTCATCCACATTCATACATCTTCTCGTACAAGCTCGCCGATTGTTTAAGCTTCTAACAGAGCCATCCTCCATTAACTGGTTTACCCGGTCGTGCCAAGTCTTCTGGTGCCATCAACACTTTCGTCATATATCTTTCTTACCATTCTCTTATCATTCATCCGTTCCATATTATCAAACCACCTGAGTGATCCTTTCTTAATCTTATTCACTATGCTAACATCAGCTATACATTCTTTCCTAAATTTCTTCATTCATTACTCTGTCATAAATAGATTTGCCACATATACGCCTAAGTGATCTCATTTCCACTGCATTCAGTCTACTTTCGTTCCTTTTCTGCCAGCTCCAGGCCTCACTTCCATACTAGGATGGTACTAAGATGCCATTGTGCACCGCTAGTCTTGCCTCGGTTGACAAATTCCTGTTAGATATAATTCCATTCAAAACGTCGTTCACTTTATTCCCTGCAGTCACCCTCCTTTCGATATCATTCTCAGCCTTTCCGCTTCTATCGAACATACTTTCCAAAACACAAACTCATCTCCTTGTTCCAAACATTCATCACCTCCAAGTATTTAGCTTTCCTCCTTCTCGAATACCATCACTTTCCACTTGTTAACATTCATCACGAGGTCGCTTTCCTTGCATACATCGTACATTCCACTCACCAGACTCTGCAGTTCTTGTTCATTATTCGCCATTAGTACTGCATCATCGGCGTTTCCGTCTCTATATAAAAAAAAACTTGAACGTGTTGGACTCTCTGCCACCTCTACTCGCCCCTGGCGACAGAACGCCAAAGCACGCTCCTCTAACTCCGCGTCTCGCTCTATCCAGCTCCGATGGGCCATCAACAGACGGCACTAGTAGTCCACCATTTGACCGGTGTGTCACCAAGCACTGCTTTCAACATGGTACAGGACCGAGACCACGACCAGGAAGGGGGAGAATTAGAACTATAAAGGATACATGACACACACTGCAATCAATCACTTAATTTTTAATTTTTTAAATATATTATAATTAATACTTTAAAATGTTATTGCGGTGGACAACGCAACATTTAAATAACATCATATATTGAATTTTTACTTATCTTAATAATGGAAGCTTGTAAAACTTTTATCGGGCTATTTAAATATGGTCACGAAATTATTTAGTATTTTCCAGTAACCCTTCCCAAACCATGCGGTAACATCATAATTAAACCTGTAATATTTCGGTAAATACACGCAATATAAAATTCATATTTTAGATAATCCTAAAGAAAATATTAGCGCTCAGAAATGACTAGCGAAAAACCAATTGTGAAAAGGGAATCGTACGAAAACAATTATTTTTTCCATTCAATCCGTTGTACAATTAATACGTTGGTAAAAATACTATTTGTGATATGAAAGACAGAGATCACACACTATTTTCACAGTGAAAAGAACAATAAACATACAAATATAATTATTTATTTTTCAGTAATTAAATAAAGAGAGATAAGAAGGAAGGACACATTGTATAGGACTTAATTAATGCTTTAAATTATGTTATTAATTATTTTTTTCAAAATTGAATACTCAATATTTAGAGTTAATTCGTGTCATTAAAATCATTTAAGCTAATAAAAATATTTTTTCTAATTTTTATTGACGGTAACACGAGTTGACAGCATGGCTGCGTTCGGGTATTTTATATCATGGTATGGGAAAGGTTATTGATCACATGTGCTATTATACAATACGTATTCCTTCTAGAACAACGGATTAAAATTTGAGAGCGCGTTGTCACCTATCCAAATGCTGTCAGTTTGATAGAATTTTTTTACCGATTTTGACCGACAATACGGTCATCCAACAGAAGAAAAATGTTGTTTTATTTTAAACAAAATCATGTTTTAATATTAGATATCTCATAGAGACGAAGCTATTTTATTATATTTTTTTTAAGGTGTAAGGTAAGGTAGGTATATAGAAAAAATGGAGGTAATTACAAAGCTTACGACTTGTCTTCTTCACGAATTCTCACGCCTCAATTTCCATATTTATTAAATTTTTTGAAAATTCTATATTTGTTATTACATGGACTCGCTTCTTGTACCACTACAACGTCGCCATCTATCGACCAAATTTGATAATTCGTTTTTCTTTGAAACAGCAAATTGTATGTCAACACAATGAGAATCTGATATTTATAATATCTGTAAAACGTTTTTAACACATTATATTAGAATACGCCTGAGAAATCATATAAATATGGAGATTGAGGGGGGAGAATTGGTGAACGTTATATATGTGTACACTTAAGGCAGCCGATGACAGGTCGTAAGCCCTGTAATTACCCCACATATTTTCTATGTATACCTTTAAAAAATAAAATAAAATAGCTTCGTCTGTATGAGATATGTGATATTTATTTAATAACAGTGCCTTTGTAGGTAAAAATCCAGTAATTGTGTGTTCTTGGACATATTCAAATATTACTAAAATCATGTTTCATTAAAATTTGTACTCTATTTATATAAATATACATACAAAGCAATTATTACGAATTTTAATATAGATATTTTAATGTATTTTATAATACTTAATATGAACGCAACGTTCTGGTCGTTGCGCAATCAATATTTGTAGTGGTCACACGGAGATGGCTGGAGGGCAAACTAAATTAACACTAGTTTTTATATACAAATTCACACATTTATTTACAACACAAGGAAGTATGAAACAAAGGAAAATTCTTATTGCTACTTATATATCTAACCTTAATTAAACGCAGGCGCACTAATTCTTTAATTGTTTTCCCACTCACTTTTGTCTGTCTTCACATTTGTGGCCGATTGCATGACCACGTGTGGCCCGCCGCTGGCGCGTGCGACAGACGGCATCTGGAGCTCGCTTCTGGTCCGGTTGACGGACGCGGGCTTCGCAGCTTCGCTCGCCATGTGGTCTCCGTGGCCGCGTCCGGTCGTCTCGTGGTGGGTGGCCTCCGGTCCTCCGTTATGAGCGGCAGGAATAACCGCAACTTGCCTCGTGTATAAGCGGGTTCCTCACATACCTTCCAGGAGACATATCGCAGCTTCCTGGCGACTTCGTCTCGAGGCAAAATGGCGGCCGGCCGCAAGGCCGGCGGCGCCCCGGAGCAAGTCCGGTGCGTTCGACAGGCATGAGCGAGAGAGAGTAGTTTCGGCTTGGCAAAAACCCACCCGGCGATGCGCGGGGGAAGGGATAGCGACCCTTCGTTCACTATGGATATATGTTAGGAGCGGGGCGAGGAGGGGCTTGCCTTGCCCGGCGAGCGGCCCGTACAGCAATACTTGAATAAAGTTAAATAATAATTTAAAATTCGAATATAATATTCGTATACGTGAACTTCACACGTGAGATGCGACCGTAACGTACTAAAGCTATTTTAATAGGTACCGTCTCAGGTAGATAGATACTAAATAATAATCTTACTAAACTGTCATGTTCAAGTTCTAGACCCTCGTCGCTGTCATGAGCGGTGTTATCTATGGTAAAAATCCTTGTCTATTGATGCCGACACGTTGCTGCGCTGTCATCCAGTCAGTTGTTTCACAAATATGCTTAAAATATGACATAAATACGATAAATTGGAGTATCGCAAAAAAAATAATCGGTAAGTCAACTATTTTTCGTGTATGTACACCAATATTTTAGGTATCTGTGTTGAATTGTGTCAAAAGTTGATTTTTTACTAACAAATCAAAAACCTTGAAACTATGCCGTACAAATCATGCAAGAATATAGCTAAATGTGTGCATTAACAGATTGTGCGACTGGTGGTGTATTATCGTACGATTTTACACAGCCGTCAATGAAAAACAATGGCGATATAACAAAATACCAAACTTTTTTGGCAGATTTAAATTAGCTCGTTATTTATTTTCACGAGACTCTTGCGCGCATTATTCATATCCTAAAATCAGTTAGGTGTGTTTAAAACTGAATCGTGAACAACATCGTTCGTGCCGGAACGTTAAATAATCAAACCATGCAGTCAGTCGGTGGCCGTCGGATTTCAGATAGATATGAAACCATAAATAAAACAAGAAGAGTGTAATAGAGCACGGTGTGTCGTAGAACAACATGGTTTGACATTACGAAGGGTGTCAAGCAGGGTTGTGTAATGTCTCCGTGGCTGTTCAACTTGTATATGGATAAATGTGTGAAAGAACTGGAATGTATGAATGTAGGAGCAAAAATGGGCGATTTGATTTTATGCTGTTTATTGTACGCCGATGATGCAGTACTAATGGGGAATAATGAACAAGAACTGCAGAATCTGGTGAGCGGAATGTACGATGTATGCAAGGAAAGCGACCTCATGATGAATGTTAACAAGTGGAAAGTGATTGGAGAAGGAGGAAAGCTAAATACTTGAAAGTGATGAATGTTTGGAAAAAGTAGATGAGTTTGTATATTTGGGAAGTATGTTCGATAGAAACGGAAAGGCTGAGAATAATATCGAAAGGAGGGTGACTGCAGGAAATAAAGTGAACGGCGCTTTGAATGGAATTATATCTAACGGGAATTTGTTAACCGAGGCGAGACTAGCGGTGCACAATGGAATCCTGGTACCGACACTGATGTATGGAAGTGAGGCCTGAAGCTGGCAGAAAAGGAACGAAAGTAGACTGAATGCAGTGGAAATGAGATCATTTAGGCGTATTTGGAAATAAGGAAAGAATGTAAAGCTGATGTTACTATAGTGAGTAAGATTAAGAAAGGATCACTTAGGTGGTTCGGTCATATGGAACGGATGAATAAGGAGAGAATGGTAAGAAAGATATATGATGCAAGAGTTAATGGCACCAGAAATAAAGGACGTCTGCGGAAGACTTGACCCGACCAGGTAAACCAGATAATGGAGGATAGTTCCGTTAGAAGCCTCAATAATCGGCGAGCTTGTATGAGAAGATGTATGAATGTGGATGAGGCGATAATTGTGTGTCAGGACAGAAGAGAGAAGCTCTCTGCCTACCCCCACGGGAAGCGGCGTGATGGTAAGTAAATAATTAATAATCGTTTTGCAGAATCAAAAAATCATTATTTTTTATTACAGCATCAACAGCGTTACTTTTAAATTAGTGTCTCAAAGTAAAGATCTTGGCTTATAATTTGATGAAAAACTGTCACTCTTTCCACACATTAATGAAATTACTAATAAAGCTATGAAATGTCTTGGTTTTGTATCAGGAACGGTGAAACATATCAATTCACTGAAATCGCTTAAACACGGCTATGGTTCGTAGCAATTTAGAATACATCTCAACAATTTGGTCTCCTTTCTATAAAGTGCATGAATTTAAATTAGAAAGGGTACAGCGTAAATTTTTAAGGTTTATTAACTTCAAACTGTGTATACCCGTTGAACAGTTGAATTGTGATTTTCTAATGAGCACTCTTCATCTTATTTTTATTATCACTTCTTATTATTTATTTAGATATCCATCAGACCTTATATTTAAAGAGTACAATGTCCTTGATATAAGACAAATCTTTATGTTGAGACTCGTTAAATACTTCTACACTAATAACAACTCTCCCCAAGCAATAAATCATGGACACAACACTAGACAAACAACAAACATCTACACACCAGTTCCGAGAGCAACAACGACATTTTATCAAAGATTCTACATGTTCCTAGCTCCGAAACTATACAATACACTCAGTACCAACTGTAAATCGTACAATTACTATAAGATTACACAAAAATGGACCCAATATATGATTCAATCAGGTAGAGATGAATCAGAAGCATGGATATCCAACAATTTACTATAATGTATACAATTCTTTTACTAATAACTCACTAGTCCTACAACACTCCCACTCCACATATTTTTATTTTATTATACTTTTATTTTTTTAATTTTATTCTTACTTTTTTATTCATATTTGATTTATTTTTTTATTCCAAATAACACCACAACAGCACGAAAAAAAAAAAAAAAAAAAAAAAAACTGGCTACTTTAACACAGACTTTAGTCTAGCAAAGTAGCCAGGACAACGCTGTATATATTAGAGGTGAAGTCTACTCCATCCCACACATTAAACTATGTATTATGTAGGTTATGTATCCACCTTTGTAACTACAAAAATATGGATGTCAAAATATATATAAATAAATAATAATAATAATAATATATTTTAAATTTATGTAATACTGGACGCCCTTAATTTAACTGAACTGATTGTGTACTACGTTCCCACGTTGGTATACTAATTTGTATAGGAGTGCACCCACACAAAGACTTCACAGGCTTGGAAACGATTTTGGTATTGTTGATATATTCTTTCTATTTTTTTTTCTATTAAATCATTTTCTGTTTTATATACAGGGTGGCCCAAAAAAGTGAGAACTTTTCGTAAAATGTGATATAATTACATCAAAATTAGAGTGAGAAATAGAGAGATAAATTCTCTTGGGAATTGTTTTGTAAGTAATATGAACTGCGGTTGTTAGAGTCAAACTCTCGGGTCAGCCTCCACTACAGCCGCAGGAAGGGTTGTAGAACCGACCGACCGTTGCCAGAAGTCTAAATTTAGTGAACTGACATTTTCGGTGGCAGGGCGTGGAGCTTTTTGCCAGATTGTATTTAAGAGGAAGCTTAAAAACGCTCCTTTTTAAAAAGTCATTCGCATTAGTTTAAATAACAATTTTTAATTACAAAAAAAACAAATATAATGCAACAATAAACAGTTTACGTGTAAAGCGCCCTTAAGGTGAAAGTTTTTACAAAAATGGCGCTATACAAATTATCCAATATTATTACGTTTTGCCATTTTAAGGACCGTTGCCGGATATTAATGTGGTATTCGTTGCGCGTGTTTCTTTCATTTGTTGACTCACCGCATGCAACATTAGAGACATACAAATAATGTGGCCATCTTGCAGTGAGTGGTTGAAATGTCCAAGACGATAGATTAATTTATTAATTTCTCAATTAATTTAATTGGTATTTATCTTTCAGGTCGATGTGGAAACTCTCACGCTGCGAGTCGAACCAGAGACTAGCATATCTATCGAAGACCAGTAGCGGAAGAATGGATCAAACAAGAGGATATATCTCCACCATCAAGTCAAAACCTAGTGCCGACGTAGTTGCTGACAAAAATGAGAAATATTCCGATAATTCCGAAAATGGACAGGAAATTGGTAAAATTCTTTATATACATACATTACAACATATCATTTATCAATCACCACTACCCAGACTTAACTCATTAATATTACGCCTGAAATACACCTTCGACAGCGTTCAACCCTAAGATCCTTGGTGTTTTATTTTTAATATAAGCCCGTCTCACTCTAGTAAAGACAGATAACCACTTTTTTATGTGTGCGCCGTTTCCGATGACGGCTATATTATTTATGACACAAGTCGAGCAGATTCGCCAATACCGAGCAAAACAGGGCTACACTACCAACATAAAACCTTTGTTTAGAACATAATCTGGTGGTCCTCCTACGCTAGACTACTACGAGATGCAGATGATCTCGAGTCATGGGCATTTCATGAGTAAACTCTTCAACTTATGACTTGTCCGTGAATCGTGGTGTGTTTGCGCTCAGGTGAGGCAGACGCCGGAGCACATCCTCTGAGACTGTGATTATGAATGATGCACTTGAGATGACCATGAATAGATCATCGGATCCCCCGAAACGATGACCTATTAAGAAATGAAAGGAATCTCGGATATTTCCGGGTATTTATTAGGGTGTGGGTCTCGCTGGGGGTTGCTGCGATGGACCGAGCATTCTTCTAGCTCTCCCTCGCACAGGGTGCATTTCTGCCGGACTGTGACTGAGTTCTGCGACAGCAACACATAAATGTAACGTCTTCCCCCCCCTTTTGGGGGTGTATGATTTATATAGATCTTTTTGGCTGCCCTCTGAATTGAATGTGATAACGAGTCTCGTGTCAAATTGTACAGGTATGGCTCTGGTACGATGATACCGGAGCCAACCTATGATGGTATTACGATGATAATGTTAATAATAACTGAATAAAAAAATATGTAACTATGACGATTCGAAACGAAAATAAACTACTCTCAAAACGATTCGGGTATTGTAGATAATCTGTAGTTATTTTAAACTATTATGTTAAGCTAATATTTAACTATTGGAGTTTTATATAAAACATTTTTTGCTATGCAGGCTTAACAAATATTTTGATTTGTTTACAGGATATTTTGTTGAAATTGAAGATGACTCGCTTTCCGAAGACACCTGTCATTCGATGTCGTCTGATTCTACAAAAAAAACAATTACCCTGCATTGTAGAGAATCTTCAGTCATAGAACGTGGTGAAATTGTTAATATTAATCAATCTCTCGAAGAACAATCTGACGAGTACATGTTTTCCTGTGAAGACTGTGGTAAAACCTTCACCTCTGAAAAAGATGTAAAAGATCATATACTTTCTCAAAAAGGACAAGAAATGTATGTATGTAAAGTATACAAATACACGTGTACTAGTTCGCGTGATTTTCAAAATTATATTCAGAAACCTAAGCAGAAAAAAACGTTCAAGTGTGAAATATGCTGCGAAATGTTCTATTCGTTAAACACTTTGAAATCGCACGTACTCTCTCATACTGGAGACAAGCCGTTTTCTTGTGACGAGTGCAGTAAAACATTTCTGAGCGTGCAAGGCTTGAGATCCCATAAGTTTTCCCACACTGGGAAGAAACCGTTCGGGTGTAGCAAATGTTATTACAAGAGCGCTAGAAAAGACACACTTAAGAAACACCTGCTAACGCATACGGGAAGCAAACAATTTCAGTGTAACTATTGCACGTACGCCTGTACTCAAAAATATAAACTAAACAAACATATGTTAACTCACTGCCCGGAAATGTCACCGTCGTGTAATGACAACGATCAAATATCATCTGGCAAGAGGGTCACACGTTCGAAAACGCACGCTCATACTCAGACCCAAGTTGATCTGTTCTCGTGTGACCATTGCGCGTACACTTGTGGCGAAGAGAGAAAATTAAAAAAGCATAAGTGTATTCACACCGGCGACAAGCCCTTCTCTTGTAATGATTGTGGAAAAAAATATTTCACCAAACCCGGATTGACAGCTCATATTTTAACCCACACCGGACAGAAATCGTTCTTGTGTTCTGTATGCAGTTATATGTGCACGACGAAACTGGTTCTCGATAAGCATTTGCTGATTCATTCCGAAGTGAAACCGTTTTCCTGTAACGATTGCAAGTTCACTTGCCAGTATAAAACATCTTTGAAGCTTCACATGCTGTCTCACACGGGCGAGAAGGGGTTTTCGTGCGATTTGTGTAGCTACGCGTGCTGCAACAACACCATGTTGAAGCAACACCTGCTCACGCACACCGACGACAAACCGTACTCGTGTCGTGAATGCAATAAATCGTTTAGATCGCAACAAGCTGTGCAGGTTCATATGCTGACGCACACAGGAGAGAGACCCTTTTCGTGTTACGAGTGCAGTCACAGGTCGACCACTAAATCCAGCTTAAAACGACATATGCTCACGCACAGCGGTGAGAAACCGTATTCCTGCAGTCTGTGCAGCTATAGGGGATCAGCCAAGAGCAATTTGAACAACCATATGCGCACACACACCGAAGATAAGCCATTTTCCCGAAAAAAACGTTTGAAAAAAAAAACTTTAAAGAATTAACTAATAATTAAAGGATACGCGAGCCATTTTTAAAGTAATAAATGTAGTATGGTAAATAACTCATAACAATTTATATCTCTAAAAGTAACTAATTATACAATGAAAATATGTCTTAAACTGCTTTTCAATATCGAGCTTGACAGTTTCGCCTGTTCTTTGAACCAGTTGTTGAATTTCGAGCGGACTATCATCGGACTAAAAAATACCACCAAGAAATTACGTCTGACGCACTGAAATTCTCAGAACTGATTGGCAGATAGAGTTACAGACAAATATGTTACTTTAAAAATATCCTTGCGTATTAGGGACAAATATATAAAATCATTTATATTAATTGTTTGCGTAATTTTAAATCTTCTATTCTGGGATTTATAATCTCACAGCCTTTTTTATATAACTGTTAACACGAACGTTTTATAAAAGGATAAATCCGGTTTCAAAATGTCTATACGAAATACCGTGACAACAAATAACTTAAAACTGCATCAAAATCGTTTCAGCTGTTGCGATACAGATATTATTCTGTAAGAATTGACAAGAATAAAATAATTTTATATATCATTAAAATGGCAGTTGCCGTTCATAGCGATTATTTTAATTTTTAAACATTGTGCTACACACACGTCGAGTTATTCTGTCACTACTATAGTTTCGAGAGGTGCGGACCCTCTCAACATCAGATTCAATTTATAACAGGTGTCAATTACGCGACTGTAGTTATGTGAAAAATTATGCGAATGAATTTTGTTTTATTTAAATGGTATTTAATTGTTTTTCTTAGTTTTTACTATTTGTTGTGTATTTTGCTATTTTTTATTTTATAAACACGTGATGTATTTTTATATTAATAGGCATGTATGTTTAAACGCGAAATATAATTTTAAATAAAATATTTTTTTTTTTTAATTTCCCTGATTTTCCACGTCGCCACGGATCCTGGTTTCCTCAAGAATACTACTCCATCGGTCTCTGAAGTGTAATCGTTAACTGAAGACGTTATCCAACCGTGGATGGTCATAAACTGGAAAAGACTAAAACATCTACAAAGAATATTGAAGAGAAATCATAATAAACTTCAAACTAATTAATGATTTTAAAAGTGTACATGTTTTATTTTTATGCTAGCCTGTTTATACGTTTGGTGTGAACGCAGCGTTCTTGTCGTTGCGCAATCAACATTTGTAGTGGTCACGAGATGGCGGGAGGGTAAATTAAATTAATACGAGTTTTTATAAACAAATTCACACATTTATTGTTTAGTTAGTTAGTTTTTTTTAACAACACAACAATTTACAACACAAGGAAATATGAAAAAGAAAATTCTTATTGCTACTTACTTATATCTAACATTAATTAAACGCGGGCGCACTAATTGTTATATTGTTTTTTCACTCACTTTTGTCTGTCTTCACATTTGTGGCCGATTGCATGGCCACGTGTGGCCCGCCGCGGGCGCGTGCGACAAGCGACACTTGGAGCCCGCCCCTGGTCCAGTTCACGGACGCGGGCTTTTCAGCTTCGCTCGCCATGTGGTCTCCGTGGCCGCGTCCGGTCGTCTCGTGGTGGGTGGCCTCCGGTCCTACGTTGTGAGCATTGGGAATATCCGCCGCGTCCTCGGATGCGTTCCAGGAGGCACATCGCAGCTTCCCAGCGGTTTCGTCTCGAAGCAAAATGACGGTCGGTATGGAGCTGCCCGGCGGCGCCCCGGAGCAGGTCCGGTGCGTTCAACAGACGTACAGCGAGAAAGAGTAGTTTCAGCTTGGCAAAAACACACCCCAGCCAAATGCGCAGTGGAGGGGGGTAGCGACCCTTCGTCCGCTGTGGATGCATGTATGAAGCGGGGTAAGGAGGGGCTTGCATTTATTGAATAAAGCTAAACATTAATTTAAAATTCGTAATGCGTGAACGTCACACGTGAGATGCGACCATAACACTTTCTCAGCGTTCTGGCGTCAGTCTTGTTCAGTATCTAGCATCTCGTCGCGTATCGTGTTACACAATCTATGGATTACACATTTCTCTATGGTTATCGTCATGTGACGCGTTGCTTTCCTGTCAACGCGTCGCGTTTTCATCATAATATCGCCAATACCAAGTTGATTATAATATTTCTTAAGTAAGTATCCCGAATTTCTTTCGTTTTAATATATTCTGTGTAATTGCCGGCCGGAACATTAAATATGTAACCTTGAAACCTGATTTGTTATTTAAAATGTGTGTAATTTGTAAAGGATTTATTCTGATTAGTGATACCGCAATCAGATTCACTTAATTGTAAGAAAATTCCTACTCAACGTGTCTGTTTGTTAACGCGTTGGTATGTCATCGTTTAATTAAGATTCATACAACAAATCTGACAAGATCAACAAGGCCGATACAGCTCAATTGGTAGAACGTTATGCCGGCAATATGATTGGGAGCATAATGTATAATGTGTCAAATTCAATAATACGAAATTGATGAGATTTATCCCCTGAGAGATATAAATGTCTCACGGTGGCGGAGCTATTATTTTTATCGGCTGGTTTACGTGATCACGTTCACCTATTTACCCGTGCTACCACATCTATCAAATTTTTAGAAGTTGTATGTGTGCTATCATGTTGGAACATTTCAATTATTTATTATCAACTGAGTGATCAACTCAAGCCAGCCGATGACTTTCCATGTAAAAATAATAGCTTCATCTCTGTGAGACATCTATATCTTGATTAAAATATTATAATCCTTGAAAATTATGGGATTTTGTCGTATCCATACTTACTCACTTACTTACCATCAGGCAGAGAGGATAGAGCGCCACACTCTTCTGTCGTGACACACAATTCTCGCCTCATACACATTCATACATCTCGTACAAGCTCGCCGATTGTTCTGGCTTCTAACAGAGCCATCCTCCATTATCTGGTTTACCTGGTCGTGCCGAGTCTTCCGCGGACGTCCTCTATTTCTGGTGCCATCAACACTTGCGTACCGTTTTCATACCATTCTCTCCTCATTCATTCGTTCCATACGACCAAACCACCTAAGTGTTTCTTTCTTAATCTTACTCACTATACTAACATCAGCTTTACATTCTTTCCATATTTATTCTTTTTTTACTCTGTCACAAATACGCCTAAGTAATCTCATTTCCAATGCATTCAGTCTACTTTCGTTCCTTTTCTGCCAGCTCCAGGCCTCACTTCCATACATCAGTGTCGGTACCAGGATTCCATTGTGCACCGCTAGTCTTGCCTCGGTTGACAAATTCCCGTTAGATATAGTCGAATCCTCAGACGCATTTATACTTTATTATAACAATACGTCATCACAATCACTTCGGCCGTCAACTTGGTATTTTTTAAAACACTACTTGGCAACTATACTATGCTGCAATGTGACACGGGCATGGCTGCCAACCAAACCAAACAAACGCAAACAGATTAATTACAACGTCTGTTCAATTTACAAGGTAGAAATAAATCAAATGTACACAAAAGTCACAGCCCTATATATATATATATGTACTCTTGGGGAGGCCTTCATTCAGCAGTGATATGTGAAAATAAAATATTTTACTTTATTCTACTCGTTTAATTTACTTGAGACGCGTTTCGCCTTGCAAGGGCATTAACAATCTAACAATTTTATTTATAACTATTATGGGGAACAGGTATACAATTTTATTCATTGGAATTTTGAGAATTTTCACGCATTTTGAATGCTTCTAATTATTCTAAGTAACCATTTGTTCTTAACACTAATGATATTATAATTACTGCTATATAATTTTACAATCTACACGGCCAGAGAGACATTTTTGGTATTCTGGAAATGATTCTTGGAAGTAGTTATGTAAACATGAATGTTCTTTTTTTAAAATTATTAATAATTTATGTAAATGCTTGTTTTTAATTCATTTAATTTAAACGCCAGTTTGCTGGTTTACAGGTATGGAAGGGGACGCCTCTACCTTCGAGTCGGAAAGAGAGAACCGAACTGAACTCTGCCAGGACGAAACTACCTCCGAGGATGTAGACATATTATTTGTGGATGTTAGAAATGAAACATCAGACGATGCTCGAAATGTCGGTATGGTTTTCGATTTAATTCTATTATCTTAAATATTTTTAATTACCTTGATATACTCCAAAATTGCCCGCTTTTTTCATAATACTTGATATTTCTCGAAAAAATATTAAGGACGGAAAATTTTTTTAAATGAACGCAGAATTGTATTTTTGAAAACAAAAACAGGAAAAATACAATAAAAAAGGTCAAAATTCGATTATTTTTATGTGGGCAAAGTTTCCCGCAATTTTAGCCAACTTTGCCCACTTCTTATTTTCATCGAATTACGGCCTTTACGGACCTAAAAAATAATATATATTTTAATTGTCCAGGAAAAGACTAAGTTGTAAATAAATACGGAAGTTTAATTAACAATACGTAAGCCAAAAAATGATTGGGCAATGTTACCAAGCCATCTCCAAATTGTGAAACACAAAATTGGCAACACAAAACGACACCCCGTTTGCACAAGCTTTAACAGGTGACTGACTCACATTAGAAACAGAGCAGATTTGTAATATTGCCAAAATAATGTTGAATTTTCTGCTACAGGCGAAATATTGTTACCATATTCAATACTTTTTTTAATATTTCAAGTTGAACTTAAATCTTCCCTTACGCGGAAAGATACCCCTAGAGGCAAAGTTGGCGCATTTGACGGTATATTTTGAATTGTTCCACTCTAACGCAGCAAATGTTCCGGTGAGGCATACATTGCGAGGGTACCCAAATAGAATACAAAAAAATCACATGGAACATGTTATAGTGTAACTTATTCGGGTATGGGTGACTCGTTGGAGTTCCTTAGGTGGGTAGTTTGGCCAGCTTGCGTGGGTGGGACTCCACCTACGCCCCTACTTCTCACTCTCCATACGTCGTGTTTTGCAACTCCGTTAGTCTGTCCGTGTAAGTGTCACTCAATCCATTTTGTCTCGTCTACTGTCCCTCTTTTGGAAGTTTTTTTTGATGTATGGATCTCTGAGTGATTATTTTGAACTACTGCACCTAAATTTTCTATTAACTTTCAATCTGTACGTAAAACTATGTTCTATGATTTTTTATGAATAAAGACAGTACTTGACGCTGGAGGGTCTAAATTTTAAAATCTTTGCCACAATTGCTAATAACCATGTTGAATTTCTGCTCTTTTTTCATTTTGCATATACTAAAATATGTTATTGAATTAAAGTCGCGTATTTTTATTAGCTTTGATGAGTGGGACCGACAAGGAAGCCCTAGCTTCTAAACCGGTCCTCCCGGAAAGGGGGTGAGTCCTTCCCCCCTCCAGCTGTCATTTATTAAATGTAACTTAATAATAGTATTTTGAAATGAAAGAAATGTTTTTATAATCCATTCAATTTAAGTGGAATAATTTTTAAGTGTTACAAGAACTTCCCTACCACTTATCATTTATTTAAATTCCCATTAAAATTGCTCCATTTGTTTATTTCAATTCAAATTCATTATCATCCACGTCGGTTCCTCATCACATGATCTCCACGAACTCCCGCCCTTTTGACTATGCTCCTCTTAGGGCTGTGAACCAGCAAACTACCTGTTGCCTTTTTCTACAGAAATATATAATGCACCAGAGACTGTATTATAATTTAGTCATGTAATTATAGATTTATCATGCTTTAATAATACTCTTAAGTTTAGATAACAATAGACAAATTTTATTTCTTTTATGCGACCTTAATACATTCAAAAAATATCCAATAGGTCTATATATATGTTTTTTTATCATGTGGGCTTCTGGAATGGCCAGCTCTTGAAACAATTATTTGACATACAAGATTTAGGCATTCCGTTGTGTACTTTTTTCATATTTGTATGTTGCTTCATAATACAATTGAATAGTGGCGGTCTAATTGTTAATTTAAATGTTTCTATTCAAATTTCTTTCAGAATATTGCATTGAAATTGAGCCATTCACTCTGCAAGACCCAACTCCGGCCGAAAAACCGTTTAACCAGGATAAAATAACAAAAACAGTGCCAAAATTCAAGAAGTCAATACTTTCTGAAGACAGTCCCTTCTGTTGTGAGGTGTGCAATTATGTGTGCACGAATTCTTATCTCTTTTATAAACATCTGCGAATGCATATCGAAGAAAAAATGTTCAAATGTGAGATATGCGGCTTCATTTGCACGGCGATAAGTACATTAAAATCGCACATCCTTACACACACTGGGGAGAAACCGTTTTCTTGTGATGTGTGTAATTTTTCGTGCACTACTAAGTCGTCATTAAAAAGGCATTCCAATATTCATAGTGGAGTCAAACCATTCTCGTGTGATGGATGCTGTAAAACATTTTCCGATAATAGATATTTAAAAAAACATGCTCTAACTCATATACAAGAGAAACTATTTCCTTGTAAAGAATGCAGTTATATATCCATTGATGAAAATAAGTTAAAAATACACATGATTACTCATACTGTTGAGAAGCCGTTCTTATGTGACGATTGTAATTTTATAAGTGCTACGAAATCACTTTTAAAAATTCATATATTACGTTCGCACATGTTAAGTAAATCGCTCAAAAATAGTAGAAATTATTCTGAAGAAATTAACAGTAAAACACGTGTGAATACCAAAGCGAGACAAAAGCTTCTCGCTTGTACTAAGTGTAGCTACATATGCATTGACCAATCTAAGCTAACAGCACACATACTCGAACATACTCGAGAAAAAACAAGAGAGAATATCAAAATCAACGGAACAGTTCAAAAAAATGGCATCCAACGAACGTCTCCACATAAAGAAAAGAAATCATTTTCCTGCAACGAATGTAGTAAAACATTTTTAAGTGTACAAGGTTTAAAAGGTCACGTTTTCTTCCACACTGGAGAAAAACCGTTCGAATGCGACACGTGTAGCTACAAGAGCGCCAGAAAAGATAGTCTTAAGAAACATGTGCTAACACATACTGGAGAGAAACCATTCTCCTGTAAAGAATGCACTTACACCTGCGCACAAAAATTCCGATTAAGTCAACACTTGCTGACTCACACCAACGGCAGCAGAATACTTACAAACAAAACACTTTTAATAAAACAAGTTCCTGACAAACTCTTCTCTTGTAACGAGTGCAGTTACTCTTGCGACAGAAACTACAAACTAAAGGCGCACATGTTCATCCACACCGGTGAGAAACCGTTCTCTTGTCACGTATGTGGCAAAAAATATTTGAGCAAGTCAGGTCTGAGGGTGCATCTGTTTAACCACACCGGACAGAAACCGTATTTATGTTCCGTGTGCAGTTTTATGTGTGCTACAAAACACAATCTTGATATACACACGCTAACGCACACCGGAGAGAAACCGTTCGCGTGTAATGTGTGCGCTTTTACATGCGCATACAAATCCGCGCTAAAGTTGCACACGTTTACGCACACTGGCGAGAAAGCTTTTTCATGTCACAAGTGCGGCTATATTTGTTTTACTAATTCCATATTAAAAAAGCATTTGGTTTCTCACAGCGAAGAGAAGCCCTTTCCTTGTAATGAATGCAGTAAAACGTTTAGATCTCAACAAACTTTAAAGAAACACATGTTCTCGCACACTGGAGAGAAACCATTTGCTTGTGTTGTATGCAGTTTCACTTGTGCTGCCAAGTTGACGTTGCAGACTCATATGCTCGTTCACACCGGCGAGAAACCGTTTCATTGTCATGCGTGCAGTCACAAGTGCACTACGAAATCCAGTTTAAAAAGACATTTGCTGACTCACACCGGCGAGAAACCGTACTCGTGCAGTCTGTGCAGCTACAGGGGGTCAGCTAAAAGCAATTTAAACAAACACATGCGCACTCACACGCAAGATAAACCGTACGCAAGAAAAAATCGTCGCAAAAAAATTTCAAATTAAGAAATTTCTAAAAAAACGCATTTTATCCAACCACCAATCAAATCGGATAAAAATCTAGTTGCTACGAGACGCGTTTTTTAAGTAAGTACCCGATTTTTTTTAAAGAAGTAGCATTATTTTACTACTACACACCTTTAACTACTTCTCAACATGGTCGCCACCATTATTGAGACACTTGTCGTAACGCTCCTCTAATTTTTGTATTCCTTCGTTATAGAACGACGCCGCCTGAGATGAAAACCATGTCTGTACTCCGTCTTTGAGTTCATTATCCTTATCAAAACGCTTGCCACCAAGGAATCAAAATATGGAAATCACTTGACGCCAAATCAGGACACACTTGGCGTTGAATGTCAGCTTGTTTCATGTATCGTGCATTCAAGGAACGAATCGCGGACCGTATCTCAGTTGGCGGACTGTCTTGAACATTTCAACCACTCACTGCAAGATGGCCACACTATGTGAATGTCTCTAACGTTGCATGCGGTGAGTCAACGGATAAAGGAAACCATTGCACATGCGCTACATCGCAACTGCAGCGCTACACCGGGAATATCCGGCGACGGTACTTCCTTAAAAAACGCGCCTCGTGTTTTTAATTATTTTCTTTAATAATACATGCGTCTTATTTCTAATCTTTTCACCCTTTTTTTAAAATTAAACCTCTATCTGTCAATTTATATAACAGGTAAAAGGTTTTTATTGACAATTGGGAGTAATTTTACTTTTTAAAAATATATTTTCAATGTGTATCTCATTATCCAATAATTTATCACTAATTTTATAACTAACAATTTTTCGAAGTCTGTGAGTTTTAAATTTATTTTTCTAACAAATGTGTGAAATGTGTCTCGACACACTATCCCGTGATTATATTGAATTATAAAATATAACGACTGAAATAATATTACCTAATTATCTCTCTATAATACATTTATAAATAAATTACTTTAAAATAAATTGACGCCTTTGTAATGCGGTGCTGGAGCCCTTTGAACAGGAACAATAAGGATCCAAGATTTTGGGAACATCTCTCACAGAGATTACCGATGTTCTGATACTTGATGGACCTATCAGATCAACTGCGAGCTGGAGAATAATCGTTAATGACACCAACAGTTCACAATCTGGAGGTCACGATTCAATAAACTGGATAATAAATTACCTTCAGTAGTCAAGCAGTCACACAAGTCTACCTCTCTGTGCTTATTTATTCAAATTACACTTCAAGTATTCAATATCTAGAGTAAAAGTACGATAACAACAACGAAAACGTATTTTATCATTTAAAGTGGTTAAAAATTACACATTCCTAGCGGTAACACTAGTTGACATTATGGCTGCGTACGGCTATTTTCCATCCAAAGTTTCACAGATAAGTCAACTTATCAAAATTGACTTTATTTTAAGGAAAAAAATATATTTACATAAGTTGAATTTTATGAAATGCTTTTCACACACAAAAGTATAGCTCGCGCATATTTTTTATACAAATAGTTATTAAATATAAAAACTATTTTTATTTAGTATATTGTACAAATGTATTTTTTAAATAAATTTGTTAATTATAAGATATTCGTTTTGACTGCAATCCGTTTGCGTTGAACTAACGCAAATTCTTTCATTTTTATTACCACTACGCGATCAAATAGCTCCGCGACTTTTTTTATAAATATGACTCGATATAAATGTATTTATACATTCTAAGTATAAATAATTTTAAAAAGGTATATTTTGCTATTGTTTACACACTACTCCAGTATGGAATAATTGGGTGGGGAGGAGCATACAATAATATAATGAACTAGGTAAAAATAATACAGAGAACAATTATTAAAGTGATATTTAAAAAAATATCAACTTTTTCAACACAAACACTTTTTGCAAAATTCCCAGTCCCCAAAATTGAAAACATTTACAGAAAAACCTTAATTAATTAAAGAAAATAACACTAGAATATTTGAAACAAGCACATCATTAAGGTTTAAAAATAACTTTAAAATCCCTAAATGTAACACCAAACGCTATCAGCAAAATTTTTTTTTATATTTAGGGATAAAAAATATATTTAGGGATAAAAAATTTCAATAGCCTCCCTACTCAAATTAAAGAAATAAACGATATAAAAGAGTTTAAAATGAAACTAAATGAACACTTCAAAAACACATAATTGAACAATAAACAATATTACAGAATACTTCAGAAGCACACAAAGGGACAATGAATAGAATATGTAAGGTATTATATACAATTATTGTAGTGTAACTCCCCCTCCAAGCGCAAGAGCTGGTCTCTTTTTTGGAGAGGTAAGCGAAGTAAAAACCGTGTAAGTATATAACATTTATTTTGCCATTGTATTTCGCTAATTAAATAAATTTAAAAAAAATAATAATAATATGTGCCAGTGTAAAAAATAAAGATTTAATTTTCCAAGAGTAAGTACTTTTCCTGTTGCATAAATATGTCGTAAACTATCGGATTTATGTTTCCACAAATAATGTGTACAGTATGATGTTCCAAACCCTTCTCCTATGTGTTCACTTATTTCATGTATATTGATTTACTGCTCTGTGGTATAATAATTTCATTTTTATTGAGTTGGAAACTGGTTCATCGATATCAAAAATACTGTTTGATGTGAAGCTTTCGGATCCATGTCTAACGTGGGCCCCAGTGCACCGTATTGGCTGCATTGGCGTAGCTACTCCGTTGTAGTGAATAACAATGATCATCGAAAAGTTAGATAAGTCTTCGTATAGCAATAGATTAGATAAAAAAATAAACGATAGATAAAATAGATAAAAGAAACGACTAATTACAACGATGATGACATATAATTCTTTAAAGGACAGCTGGAGAGGGGGAACCCACCCTTTCCCGGACAGGCTTAGAAGCTTGTCGGTCCCACTCATCAAAGCTAATAAAAATACGCGACTTTTATTCAATTACATATTTATTAAGGAAAACACATTCTTATTGTGAAGTTGTAATTATTCAGAACAGACGCTCTGTCATATTTTAAATACTAAATTAATGTATTAATTATAAATATATACATATAAAATCAATTTTATCGAAAAATATTGTTTTTGCGTCACCGGGATTCGAACCTGGATCTCTATTTCCAATCCGGGGAAGTACACTACCAATTGTGTTATAGCGCCTGTATTTTTCATGACAAATTTTCGAACCTATATGTTACATTTTTTCAAATTAATACACCTGTCGTTCCATTATTTATTTATTTATCAAAGGTATTTGAGATTCTGTAAAAATAAGGTAGATAGATGGCTTTCAAATAATGGAACGACAGATGTATTAATTTGAAAAATGTAACTAATAGGTTCGAAAATTTGTCATGAAAAATACTGGCGTTATAACACAATCGATAGTGTACTTCCCCGGATTGGAAATAGAGATCCAGGTTCGAATCCCGGTGACGCAAAAACAATATTTTTCGACAAAATTGATTTTATATGTGTATATTTATAATGAATACATTAATTTAGTATTTAAAATTACATATTTAAATATATACAAAACGAAAAAGGAAAAGAAATTCAATGTGGTTATTAGTAATTAAGATTTAAAATTTAGACCCTCCAGCGTCCCTTAAGTGCTGTATAACATAAATGCATACATCATAGTTTTATATACAGATGGAAAACTCAGGGCAGACACTTGGGGATCCGTTCACCAATAAACATATAAAGTTAGACTTATAATTATGGAGCTCTAAACCGGGACAATAATCGCTTCGCATTTGATTCTCGTCACACCAAATTTTGAGATAACATGATTTTTAAAAATATATGCTCGCCCAACGTGTTAAATAGAAAATTCTGAGAAACATTACTGTTACTTAACTTTGCTGCGCTCACCGCAAAGCTTTTTTTATAAATGGGTAGTATTTATGCAGATCATTCGAAAATTTGCAATTTCTTTTCGGCAATTTTAACCTTTTTGTCACTGAGCGGCCAGAACTTCCGTGTGGTTCGAAGCGGGGTATAGAAATACCCCAGATCACATGCATGCAAACGATAATAAAAAGTTCGTGATGGGCGACGTGGTCCGGACGTCTCTTGTCCGAATGCCGCAAGTCGCGATATAGCTGTCCCCTCGTTCGCATCTGTGGTACGGGGCTACCCAGTGCATTAGTTGGAGTGAAACAAATAAGCACAATTATTTGAAAGATAAGACGCAGGGGTATGGTATCGACCGCGCGAAGATCACTAGACGGAAAACAATATTTTTAAATATTATACTCTTAGAAATTTGAAGAACAAAAATTATTATAAAGTTATCGAGTTTAAAGCGATCTATGGGGAATGTGAATACCCCGCTTCGGGAAGGCGAGGTTAAACACGATTTTAAACAGGTTAGGTTAACACCTGAACTTATAGATAGATAAATTACCCGCTGCTGGGTCAAAACGTAATTACACTGTAATATCAATATCAATAACATCAAAATATCAGAGTAATAAACAATAGACCATTTAGACGCAACTCTCAAGAGCACTTTAAATCCTTTCAAGTTTTGGATATAAGACAACTATTTACCAGATCAATTTTAAAACAATTTTTTTTTTAAATCAACTTTACTTCCACGATCCGATCCAAAGATAACTAGAAGCAAAACCTTAGGATACTTTTCAGTGCCAAAAATGAATACCAAATTCGATCAACGAACTTTCTTGTTTTGTGCACCGCGGATATCGAAAGTGATTAACGATTTTAAAGCAAAAATATCAATGTGGTTACTTAATGTGGGTTAAAAGCAAAATGAAACTAATACTCATTGTTGTCTCCAACTATATTACGGACAATAATATTTTTATAACTTATGATTGCACTTTTTTTACATAGCTTATTTTACATTTTACTTACTTACCTTACTTTATAACGATTGTACTTTAACAATTACAACATTTTAAAACTGTACAGGAAATTACTTTAGAACAGAACACATCTAGTAAAGTTAGCTACCTTTATTTTCATTTGCGCTATTTATGCTACAAAAATAAATATATTTAAGTTACTTTGAATAATTTACTCAAATGACATAACACCTAAAATTTTAATAATATTTATTATTGCTTTGGCCATTTTTTAATGTAGCCGTTCGTCGTTTATATTAATATTTTTGTCTATGGACGTACCGTGACGCATCCCAACCGCCAGTGCACACGTTTTCTGATAGCTTATTTGATATCAAACTATCAATTAATTCGTAAATATATCGTCACAACTGAGTGAGTAACTAAATTTTAATTAGTTTAAGTCACTTTTGACTGATTCTGTGCACAATTTGTGCCGTTGACGTGTCCGACAACTGCGTTCAGGACGTCGTATCACACGTCGGGCGATCACTCGCCGCTTTGCTTCTGAACAGTTCGTCTATATTACTTAGTTTGCGTATTGAGAGTAATCGATTACACTATCCGGATCTGCATTTAAAATACTAATTTTGTATTATATTAACTGTAGTTTTAAATTGCATAATAAACTTCAACCAAAATGGCGGACAACTGTCAAATTATTTCGAAAAATATCTCCCATACCGTTAATATAATAATAATAATCTTTTTTTTAATGCAGCGGTGACTATTGAACCTAAGAGTATCATAATTGTTAAACACAATTCAAATATCGTCAATTTAAAAAGTATTATTCTGTTTTATCTTTCATGAAACATAAATATCGAATGCTGCCAATTCATCTATGGTTGTATTTGAATAGATTCTGCATGTACTATCTGACTGCTCAAGCGCGATGTGAATTTTTTTTTTGTGTATAGTACTTAATTCCTTTTACTAGTATTATTGTAAATTAAAAACAGATAAATTCATGTTTTAAAATAGTTAATTCTTTCATTCTTTTGTTTTTTTTCACAACAAAATAATCTAATGACAAAGTAACACGTTTTAAATGACAAAAAAAGTGTTTTAAATACGTGAGTAAATTTAGTTTGTTGTTTAAAACACTAAGATATTGTACATATTTTCCAGGACACAAGGCTTAGTAAAAATATGAAATATTTAAATGCATTGCGCATGACTTCCGCTTCACATAATGTTAAATTATTTTATAAAGCAATGGCATTGTTTTCGAACAGTGAATAAAAGTTTTCGGCAGAATTCTGTAATTTTAAGTTTTTATTTTTTTTATTTAATTGAGGCATTTTGACAGTGTAAACATATTATAACTAACATAATAACTATTCAACACGTGATACTAATAATGAAAATCCACTAAAACATTTAGATGCATAAGTACGTTTAGATGCAGAGAATTAATGAAAAGAAAAAAGAGGGATAAGGGTGGGGAGGTTGTGACTATTGTTGCGGTAAAGGGAGAGCAACGTGTGTTTATAGGTGCAATGAACGGCCAAAATTGAGATTGTGGTGGTTCATAAGAAGAACCCTTTGAGCGTAGTGAGGCTAATATTGAACAACTCCATTTCTGTAAATTTCTCATTGTGGTATTTGCATGTAAGATGTTCTACTGTGGAAGAGTACGGATTGCCGGGTTGATCTGGATGGTACATGGAGAGATATCAATTCTAATTGGCTGGGACAATCATTACGGCTCTGCAGTAGTTTGAAGAGAAGTATTTGGTCAGCACGTGTTCTAGGGTTTTCATATTGTGGAAGTTTGCTGCATCTAATTAAGAGTTGAATGAAAGACTAGATCTAATATTAAAATATCGAATAAACCTATTTTTTATTCGTTCTAATCTCGCTATACATGTGATCTGCCGCGGATTCCAGATTTGAGAAGCGCACTCTAAGTGACTTGGAACAAATGCGTAATGCAGCATTTTGAAGCATTATATATTAAAAATATGGAAAATGTCAATTGTCAAGTTGTTCATTTATTATATTTATTTAATGCTTGATAATCTCTAACTCAATTTAATTTGATAGTTTTGGTTTTAAAGTGTAATGGTTCAGATTGGTCGTTTATTTTGTGATAAACGATGTTTTGCGGATTGAGAATCTATTTTTCTAATTTGCTAAGATTTGTTATGTTCTGAGAACCTTTGCATATAATTTCTACCCGTTTGTCCTATGTAACCGAGTAACACTTTTTTAATTTTAAAATTTTATTTTTCCATTTAAACTGAGCTAACATTGGCGCTAATTACATGAATATCTCTGTAAATATACTAATATGTGCATGTATTGCTATATATAAGTATTTATCATACGCAATAATAAATTATTTTTTTCGAAGAGCCTGACGTGAATATGTCAACACGTGTATGCATACGTGAGTAGAGGTGCGGACGGCGCAGTGCACGGGGTGCCGGATGCCGATCGTTACTTGAGTTAGATGTGACTTATACTTCTTTATGATGTCGTTCGTGATGGTCAATTTTTTTTCTCATTTTTAGCACATTTACACAATCGCGTTATAATTGACCCAATTTTTTTTTTTATGAGGGTTTTGTTATTTCTTCATTTAAACGCGTCTCAAGTAAATAATGCGAGTAGACTCAAAAACAAGTGGTTTTTTTTCACATTAGTGATTATGGAGTTGTGCGAACTTATCTCTGAAACTGTGAATATGACCGATATGGGAGCTGCAGCTCATACAACGGTCATGAATATGAAGAGGGTCAACATTCATTACAGACTATCCCCATCTCTTCTGGCAGCATTCCCAGAGGGAATAATACACCTGAATCTATCCCGAATTTTCAGAATGCACTGAATCACCAGAACTCAAGCCTTCCAGTCCTACCACCCGCTGCTGGTGTTGTAACAGAGACATGGATTTCTCCGCGTCAGACATGTCTGCCCTCAAGCAGGAGCGGGAAGCTAGTCGGAGCGAGGAAGATGATGGCGCCGATGACGCTCTCGGCTCTGATGTTGAGGTGGTTTACCTCGACGTGAAGAAAGAATGCCTGGAGTCTTCTGGTAAATCCGGCCAGGAAGTCGGTAAGAAATTTGGATAGGAGTACCATCTCGCAGGTATTTAAAACTGATCATAAATACAAAAAGAGTGCACTTATATATACATAAAGAGGGAGATAGAATATAAAATTACACGTGTAAGAGAGAAACAGAACACATACACAGATAGACGAAACATTAAGGGAGAAAATTCAGTTTGATTTATTTGATTTTAACAGAAATATATAATATTTACATCTTTACAGACATTTAAATACACTGCCCAACTAGGCAAGCCTGTTTTTGGGCAAATTATATATATATAATATTTTATAAAACCAAAACTCATCGAAGGCAAAACACAGTAAGATCGAATACATACATAGCATATAATGTGAAAATATTTAAGGAGAGAGAAAAAAAAAAAAAATTTGTATATAAATAAAATATAAAAAAGTGAATAAAAAAGAGAAAAGAGAAAAAATATAAAAAATAATAATACCAATATGTAAGCAGATATAAGGTAGATGTAAATATACAAGACCAAAACGCACAAAAGTAGTTGTACAAATAATTTCATTATATAAAATAATTCACTGTCTGTATCAGTGTTGATAGATATTAAATTGATTTTAAAGGAAACATACCTAATGTGGGGCTAATGGATGAATTAATTTGATTATTAAGAATTGGCGTACCACTATGTGTTGCCTTTTTTATTTCAAGGGCTATTGCACTCTTTTTGTATTTATGATCAGTTTTAAATACGTTCCTGATGAAGTTTGAGATGATCGAAACCGGTCGACGTATAATAAATTTCGTGGTTGCATACAGAGTTATTGTTACTGTTTTTTAATATAATATGTCAAACCACAAAGTGATTGCTTTCTATCAAAATATAATTGGTTTGATACAAATTTAATTAATCAACTAAAAAAGATATACAGAAAAATTCTATTTACCGAAAAAATATTCGGTTGCTACCGGGATTCTAATCTGAACCTTTTTCCTATCCGGAGAATCTGATTTTGGCATAAGATTTTTGAAAATGTATAAACGAACATTGGGGACAAAATGACTGCAAATGCAATCGCGGTCGCCGCGAGCGCAATAAATTATGCTGGCCTGTGTCATCTCTTTCGCACGCGCAGGTACAAGTTAAAAAAGAATATTACTTTACAATGGTAATCGATGTAATTGTTTTAATCTCTTTGAAGAAATTATATCTTTACTTACTTATTTACTTACCATTACGCCTTTTTTTCCGCGGGGTAGGCAGAGAGGGTAGAGCGCCAAACTCCTCTGTCATGACACACAATTCTCAGCTCATCCACATTCATACATCTTCTCACACAAGCTCGCCGATTGTTGAGGCTTTTAACAGAACCATCCTTCATTATCTGGTTTATCTGGTCGTACCAAGTCTTCTTTATTTTTGGTGCTATCAACACTTGCGTCATATATGTTTCTTAATCTTACTCACTATACTGACATCAACATTACATGCTTTCGTTATTTCTTCATTCTTTACTCTGTCATAAATAGATTTGCCACCTGTACGCCTAAGTGATTCCATTTACACTGCATTCAGTCTAATTTCGTTTATCCATAATCGTATCAAAATCTTTAACAATTAGAATCACATTGTTGCTAAATAAGTTTCACCTTCAAAACAATGTCTGATCACATTGCGTGATAAATAATAATTATTAGAAATCATTTACATTATGTTTAACGTCATGATTTTATATATATATATATATCTTTATTTTTTCAGAATATTCCATCGAATTTGAGGCCTACGTCTTGGATGACAGTCATTTTCTCTCCAAAACATTAATCGCAGGTGAAAAAAACGCGAAACAAAAGTTTATACGGGACAATCTTTCTGAAGACGTGCACAATTTGAATGCTCCATCTGTCCAAAAAGTTACGATAGAGTCGCCCTTTGCTTGTAAAGAGTGCAGTAAAACATTTAAAAGCAAATCAGTTTTGAAAAGGCACATGCTAAATCATACTGCTGATAAACCTTACACGTGCGAGATTTGCAGTTACAAGTGTGTCAGTCAATCCATTTTAAATAAACATTTGTCTTCACATAATGACGACAATCAGTTATCATGTGACGTTTGCAGTTTCGCGTGCGAATCTAGGATAATGTTCAAATCTCATATGCGCTCTCACTCTACAGCTAAACAGTTCACGTGCGAGATATGCGGTTTTGTTTGCGCTGCCAAGTACAATTTGAAAACTCACGTTCTAACGCACACCGGTGAGAAACCGTTTTCCTGTGACGTGTGCAATTACGTGTGCACCACAAAATCCTCGCTGAAGAGGCATTCCAATACGCACATTGATGGAAAACCATTCGCGTGTCACAAGTGCAGCAAAGCGTTTTCTGACAAGAGTTATTTCAGAAAGCATTTAATGAATCACGCGCTGGAGAAGGGATTCTCGTGTGACAAGTGCAGTTATATGTCTGTATATAAAAACAAATTAAAATTACATACACTCACGCATACTGGAGAGAAGCCGCTCTTTTGTAACGAGTGCAGTTTCACGTGCGCGAAGAAATCTATTTTAAAAAAACATGTGGCTTCTCACACAGCAATAAAACCGTCATTACTTAATGAAACAGGGTGTAATGCTTTTGTAGAAAATATTTTTAAAAAACTTGATACACCTCTTTCTCGAAAGAGACTGTTCACCTGTAATAAATGTAGTTACTTAAGCATCGATGAAGATAAATTGAGGAAACACATGCTTTCTCACTCAGGTGAAAACGATATTGAAAATCATTCTGCGAAAGAATCACTTTTTTCGTGCGATGTGTGCGTTGACATGTTTGCTGACGAGGCCAGCCTCAAAAAGCATTCTAAAATGCATACACTAGGAATTTCGCTCTCGTGCAATGAATGCTCGTACACATGCTTACGACAATACAATTTGAAACGACACCAGCTTACGCACGTTGACCAGAAACCGTTTGTGTGTGAAGAATGCTGTAAACAATTTTTAAGCGCGACCAGTTTGAAAAATCATATGTTTACGCACACTGAAGAAAAACCATTAGCGTGTACCGCGTGCGATTACGTGTGCACGAAAAAGAGCAGCCTTAAGGCTCACATGGTGAGTCATTCGGATAAGAAGCCGTTGCCGTGCACTGAATGTAGTAAAATTTTTTTTTCGTCAACTGGTCTGAAAAATCACATGTTTAAGCATACTGGGGAGAAATTATTTTTGTGTACAGTTTGCAGCTACATGTGCGTTAAAGGTTACAGTCTTAAAACGCACATGTTGACCCACACCGGAGAGAAACCGTACTCTTGTAAAGAATGCAGTTACACTTGCGCGGAGAAAGGCCGATTAAAATTGCACATGTTCACGCATACTGGCGAAAAACCGTATTCGTGTACTGAATGTGGCGAAAGATTTGCTTATAACAGTAGTTTGAAAAAACACATACTCACCCACGCGCAATGTAAACCATTTCTCTGCAACGAGTGTGCATATACGTGCGTCGTGAAGAGAAGTCTGATAGAACACATGCGTACTCATACTGGCGAGAAACCGTTTAGTTGTGAAGAGTGCAGTAAAAAATTTGTAAGTAAACAGGGTTTAAAAAATCATTTACTTAGCCACAGTGGAGAGAAATCGTTCTTGTGTAATGTATGCAGTTATTTATGCTCTAGGAAATCTTCTCTCAAGGCACACATGCTTTCTCACTCGAAAAAGAGGCCTCTGTCGTGTAATAAATGCGCATATTCGAGCGCCCACAGGGGCTCATTAAAACAACACATGCTCACACACACGGGAGTGAAACCGTTTTCATGTTACATATGCAATTATGTATGCGCGACGAACGCAATGTTGAAATCGCATTTGTTCAGCCATAGTGGAGAGAAACCGATTTTCTGTGACCGCTGTGATAAATCGTTTAGAACTAAAAACGTTTTAAAAACACACTTGCTCTGCCACACCGGCGAGAAAGCCTTCGCGTGTGAAGTGTGCGGTTACATGTGCGCCAAAAAACAAAATTTGCAAAATCACATGCTCACCCACACTGGGGAGAAGCCGTACCCGTGCCACTTGTGCAGTCACATGAGCACAACCTCGTCCAGCTTGAAACGGCATTTGCTGACTCACACCGGCGAGAAACCGTTTGCGTGTGAACTGTGCACTTATAGAGGGTCTGCTAAGAGTAATTTAAATATGCATATGCGCACCCACACGGAAGATAAACCATTTTCAAGGAAAAACCGTTTAAAGAGAAAAAAGAAAGATGTGGTTTAGTTACAATTGTTTTTATTTATGTTTACTTGAGCCTTTTTAAAATAAGAATTTCTTGTAACATAATATTTATCTAATTACAATGAAAATATATCTTATACTATTTTTCAATTATTATCCAAGTATACAACTGTTCACAGATTTTTAAAGTACCAAAAAAAGTAGACATTGCAAAAAAAATTCAATAATTCACATTTTCAAAATTAAAAATCAATTAAATTTTAGAAGCTAATTCCGATCTACAAGATATGAAGATCTAATTGATATCCCAAAACTTAAATATACTGCAACTCAAAATTAATATATTTATCAAGGCATCAAATTTGTTAACAATCTCCCCATCATAATTAGAAATATTACGAACTATCAAAAATTTGTAACTGAGGTAAAACAAATATGTACACAGACTAACTGAAACATTAATTAACTCGAATATACTCCTTCTCTATACACGAGTCTTACTCTCATAGAGAAGTAACAAATGTTTAAAGTATAATTTATATATATGTTATATATTTTTAATATAAATAAATAAAAAAATTTAAATGTATTCTCCGAACATTTTTGAGACCAGGAGTCGAGCTTAACAGTCCCCTTGTTGAAGAAGTATTAAGTCATCCATTTAGATTAGGAGTACCACAAGGGTCAGTTCTTGGACCTATCCTTTTCATTATCTATATAAACATCGTAAAAATGCTAAAGCATTGCAAAATAAGATTATTTGGAGACGATGCACTCAGATACATCGCGGGAGACAATTATGCAACTATATATAGAAATATGTGGGTAATTGCAAGGCTTACGACATATATATATATATATATATATATATAGTACAATTATATATCTTCCATTAAATATAGTAAAAATAGGTTCGTCTCTATGAAACATCTTATATTTATTTAATAATAGTGCCTTTTTAGGTAAAAATCCAGTAAAACATGTAACGGTATAGAATTTGTACATTTCATGATCATTTTCGACTAGTACTTGAATCAAGTATCCAGCCATGCAATATTGTGAACTAGACTGGTATCCCTTTGTATGAAATATTTATAGGAGAGAGATAGCATTTTGACAATATCTACTGTAAAGTATATGCACAAAGTGAGTAAACTTCTACAATCTTTGTAATTTGCGACTGACGGCCTGTCTGCCTTGAAGGTGCGCATCAACGCCGGGGAGGACTGGACTCAAGGCCGAAGGTCTCCTGGCCCGCGGCTCCTCTGCAGAATATCACGCGGCTTTATTTTTTCCAACCTACAAAACAGTACTCCAGATTAATATTAATTCAAACCCTGAAGCCACTAGATACGCGTACTGCCAAATAGTCACACATGTACATAAAGCAAATTTTATTGTGTAAGAATTTAATGTATTGGTTTATATATTGATTTACTTTATTATTTATACATTCTGAACATCAATTTATAATACAATATTTATATATATATATATTTTATTCTTACACCAGTCTTAACACTTAATGCCCGGTGGGTCAAAATAAAACGCGTCCGGCGGTGGTTTCTCAACCGTTTTGTGAGATTTTGTAAAGATATTTCATTTTAAATATGATTTGATGAAATTGAATGATGTGCCGTAATGTTTCTACTGAAAAAATAAAGTTGAATATTACTAATAATGTACGAATTCTCACGCATCAACAGACATCCTACTCAGCCAAGATACATACATCCACTAAGTATATGATCTTCTCGCCAGTTATAAACATTTAAAATGTATTATTTATTTTTATATATTAGTATTAGAAACCGGGTGAAATAAATATATTATATAAATCACATCTTTTTTATACGAAACACAATCAACAATATTATAAACAGAAGCAAATATAATTAACATAATTTTAAAAAATTAGTATAGCAATAGACAACGTATACTCAAAATAGATATAATATTGATTGTGTTTTGTGAATACCGGTCAGAAAATTGTTTGTTATTTTAAGAACATAATTGTCAGAAATATAAATAACAATTGCTTCATGGCCGACCCGCTTCTGTACTGTATCGGAACCCGACCAGGTACTGTTATAAAACTTACAGGTCGGTGCAACGCCTCTCAAATTGTTATATTATATAAGGGCCGCCAGATGAAAATAAGTCAAAACAAATACACGAACGTATACCTAGTATCCTTTAAATACCCGCCGAAAAAAATATGCTCAAAATGTTGACAATATATGTTTATATTAATAACTCATTTGAATCTCGTCAGATAACATTTATTTGTATCTCAAATTATTTGGAAATACTTAATAAAAGAGTAGCTAGAAGGAAAACAGCACTAAACAAATATTTGTAGCGTAATTCATATTTTTACCAACACCCGGGTCAGATCTGACCCACCACCGCAGAGGATGTGTTATCTTAATTATTAAAGCAATCCTGGTGCCAGCAGGGCAGTGAGGGAGCACTGAAGGAAGACGAGCTGACCTGAGCTGACTGCCTAACTATAGACAACCCGAGCGCCGCACTCGGAACTATTAACGCAGTAAAGGTATATAACAAGTGATGGCCCGTGTCCACGGCAGAGATTTCTCGCGGAGATTGAACTCGATCGCGCATCACGAATAGTACAGAGCTCCGTTACAGTAGAATTTATTTGATTTTAACAGAAATATATCATATTTACATCTTTACACACATTTAAATACACTGCCCAACTAGGCTAGCCTGGTTTAGGGCAAATTATACATATATACAATATTTTATAAAACCAAAACTCATCGAAGGCAAAACACAGTAAGATCAAATACATACATAGCATATAATGAGAGAGAAAAAAATATCTAATAATAATAATAAAAAATGAATATATATAAAATATTTTTAAAAAAGCAAATAGTAATGCAAGTCTTTATATTGCTGGATCGAAACTGCAGATGTACAGTATTGCGTACCCGAGCTGCAATATAAACTAAGTATGCGATCTTCATGTTGAAATGGAATACCGCATCAGTGCACTTGTGTTAATGGTACACCGGCCGCATAAATATATAAATAAATTAATACAACATTATTTCGTACCCGTGATGGAGATCTCCACCTTGATCTGCCCTCCTCCTCTGTATCCTGGCTGGGGATCCGGAGTGCTGGGCCAGGCACCCGAGAAGTGGACGGAGTTACCTCTACTGTAATCACACACAAATAATGAATATTAGGAAGAGCTGTCCCCGTACCAGGTTCCTCACAAATAACATAGAAGCAGCAGAGTGACCAGTGTAGTTCCTACCCTAACAGCAGGGTGGTCAGGAGAGAGGGACGTCGACCATTAAGTATTAGGGGTAGGTACCTACACGTAGTGTCGTCATTTTGATGTAATGCAATTTTGACGTGAAGAATTCTTTAAAATTAGTTCGAGGTATGGGGTGCAAGTTCAAACATCTGTCCGTCACGATAGCAGGTCACAATAGGTAGGATGTTAATGGTGTCACTGGATTGGGACGGATGTAAAATGTTGTTAGATTGCATCGGCCTCTCTCCCTACATGTCCTGCTCTGTGCGCATTCTCTTACAATTAATGTTAAATAAGTTAGATATTAAATTAAACACTCGAATTACTCGCGCAAGGGTATGGAGGAACTGCCGTGAAGTTACAGGTTAGACTATTTGAAGAGCTCTGTGAAGGGACACAGAGTAGTGACGGTTCACACTGCTTGGAGTACTTCAATGAAGTACTTCATTATGCTCACAGTTCACAGTTCACTCGTTTTAACTCGTGCTGCCACTGCAAGACTTCACACAATACACACACACTAGCAACCAACGAAGCTCTCAGACACTTCACTGAAGGTTTAAATAACGATTAATCCACAGTTCATTAAACGACCTGCTTCGTGCAGTCTGTGGTACCAACATACTACGAATAAATCTTTCATTTTGCACGTTTAAAATTAGTGAACGTGCACTTCGTGAAGCGTTCATTACTCAATATAGTTGTTCCTTCGCTAACACAGAGGGGGCAGCACTGCGCCCCTGGCGGCCGTCTCGGACACCCAGGAACGGGCGTATTGCCACAATCTCTTAGTCCGTCCCACGCTATATTAATCCTACTTGCTAATTCCTAGACCTCGCTTCTAGGTGTCTCCGAAGGTGAAGGTGGGGTCGAATCAGGCGGACGAGGAGGCCGTGCAGTTGAATCCATCTCTATGGGTATTTCAGTACCGGAGGCCTATAGACTAATTTAAAAAACTATTCTGTGTAAATTTCTAGTTTTACCTACATATACTTAAAGTACACATAAATTAAGGGGAATAAGGAACATAATTGATGTGAGGACCTTTCAAGGTCGTAGGGCGCATGAGAGAATATACATGAAGCTACAAACTTGCATAAAGGTAGATTTAACATGGAGCATGGTGTCGTTCGTTGTCTATTGTATTTTTTTGCAAAGCAGAATGATTAATTGATGCGTATCGATCTTCACGGTAGCTCCAGCCCAGGAGTCAGGAGATGACAACTGAGTCAGGAGTGCATGCAAGAGGACCCGATCAGGTAAACGATGACGATGGAATAGTTCACTCACCTATTTTTATCGAATTTACAGCTGTGGAACGGGACCTTGCTCACGCTCCGGGATACCTTCACCGTGCCATAAATGCGGAATGAATGCAGGAAGCATTTTAAGATCACGTAACGATCTTTGATACAGATCCCCATCTGCCACCCCCAGTTGGATATATCCCGGAGAGACCAGATATATGTTGTGCGATTGATTCCTTCAGGAAGTGTGAACCTGAAGATCCACTTCCCACGACCAAACTGTAACAAGGGAAGGAACAGAGATGATGCCCATCACCAGAATCAGAAGAATTGGTGCGCATCACAAGGTACACTAAGTGTGGCACTTACCTCCACGATTTAAGGGTTGGGTTATACATTTTAAACTCTTATGGCCCGTGTCCACGATGATCTCTCGATGAGACTTTGATCTTCGAGAGTCGTTAAAGGTACGCGTGTACCGGATGCATCATTCTAATATTCGGGCTGATGATTCATACATCGCAGTTTTGTGCGCATCCTGTACACCCTCAGAGCCCGATTGAGAGAGCTTCGTGGACACGGGCCTAACAGATAATCGGAGTGGGACGTAACAAAACTGCTTAAAGCAGAACCCAGTAGCGGTGGAACCACAATATAGTTGGGAACTAGTCTGAATTAGAACATGCTACTTTTTAGCGCAATTAAATTGTACCAAAAATTATTGAAATGTTTATTATGAAGCGACACAAAATTGTAAAACACCAAAACAAATACAACTGACGCATTATACAATGAACAATAAGTCGGATTGTGCTTTTAAGATGTGGTGTTGGAGACACATAGATTTGAAAAAAGTCAATCTTTACGTGTTCCATATGTGGTTTCTACCACTTGCAACACCACTTTGATTGGAGGTCCGGTGAAGTATTTTCCAATCGGAACAATTTAATATTATATTTAACGCCGAACAGTTCTTACATTAGCCGATATCAGATGTCGTTATTTTAAAATATGTTGTCGCAATGTGTATAACAACACACGGACGAAGCTTTCTTCTAGCTGTTGATATCAATAAGCTGCATTTATGTACATTTTCTGGGCTGTAGTCACAACGTTTAGGCCCACGAAAGTATATAACCCAGAAAACCTGATCTACTGTACCAGGAAGACAAAAAATATAAAGGGACAAGTGCCTTTCCCTGAAGACCCTTTGTCGCCACGGGTTATGTAGTAAATATTATTCGAAAGATGGACAACAAAGATTATGGCGGCACTAGGACAGCCAGCGCTCGGCGTGTCCTGCAAGAGACGAGGGATCACAGCATAGGGATAGCGGCCCACCACAGCACTGCGCAGGTTTACCGGATGCCCTTTGATACAAATATGGTTAAATTGGTCCTCTAATCTTCCCTCCTAGTATTTAGGAACACCCAAGAAACACAGAAGCACGCTACTGCACTGTTAACACCGCCCCGTGCACTGTCGGGAGATTGATCAGACTCTCAATAGAGGTCAGTAGAATCCCGGTGCCAATAATGGGACATGCTACTTTTTTGCAACAAATAAATGACATATTATGTAACTTTTATTCGAGTAAATTTGTATTAAGTAACAATTTGAGTTAGGTATTAAATTTATTTTTTAAATAATTGCTGTTTTTTTAAAATAGATTCTGGTGAGGAAATAATAATATATGTTTTTATTGTATTGACATCCTGAAGAAGAAAATAGTATTTTTCAGAAGTATTTAAACTCAATAAGTTGTTAATAAGATAAAGTTAACAAATTAAAATAATGACATATTATGTATTTGAATGAGACATTATGTTGTACTTGGACGATTGATAAGTTTACACTCGAGACAGGATGGGAGGATCTTAGAGAATTAGTTGAGATACATGGCAATACCATTCACTCGACGTGCAATCTCGAGACTTGACACGTGCACACAAACGTTACCTAATACCACCATAAATCTGAACACCTATCTATTCTGGAAAAGTTGCCAAGTTGAGAGTAAAATATCTAATGACGCGCTGGAGTGGAGCCCTAACCATAAGTAGCCCGCCGGACTGTCGGTGGAGGTCTGGGGCTCCAGCGTGGACGGACACAGAAGGAAATGTGAAGTACGGTTTTGTTTTAGAATATAAAATGTTTACTCACCCGCTGCACGTTTAGGGGATACTCTCCTATTGGAGATATTACACCTATTCCAAGTTTCCTTTTCGTCTCATCATCCAGCTTGGACCTAAACAGGAAATATATCGCAACATGAGTGTTAGCTACATCGCACACGAGGGTCACTGCGCCCACTCCCAGGGCCGACCGTGCGGTGCCGGACCTACATCGACTCCGCAGCTGATAATGGTCAAGTCTCAATGGAATTCTCCCAGCGTTTATCCCTAATACCAGTACAACACATAGTCAGATAGCGATACTCGGCATCGTCGACTGCTTCAATGCCAGTTCCAGTTCCAGATGAATATCGGGTCATCTATTCTGTTACTTTTGGAACAGGTTACAACATTTGAAATACACGATAGAATTGAATTAAGTAGATTATAAAAGTTAAAAGAACTGGATCTTTCTCTTGTTCATATCGCGGGAAGGAACGCAACACAGAATTGTACAACAATCGAAAGTAGACTGAATGCAGTGGAAAGTAGATCATCTAGGAAATTCATTTTATAGATTCGAAAATAAACTAATTTGGAGATAATGTAAAGCTGGTCTCAGCATAGCGAACAGGATTAGAAAGGATAGCTTAACAGGTCTGGCCATGTAAAACAAATGACAAAAACTAACTTCAGAGTCCTGTGAGAAGCCTCCACATCACCAAGCTGGAATGAGTAGACAAGATAAGGTGAGAGGAGACTGGCGAAGCACGATTTCAACAGCGGGACAGGTATGATAAATGATTATGTGGAGTATTTTATTATTACAGATTAGAATTGTAATTAATATTGCACAAACTGATCTCACAGGAGCGATTCTTGTTGAAGTTGCACGGCTGCGAGCTGGCTGCTGAGGCGGTCCGCCTCCTCCTGGTGGGCTTGGCTGCTGGCTGCGAGGTCTTCAGACAGCTAAAATAAATGTGCCAATAGTGAAAAAGAACCAACCAAATATTGAGTCAAGGCGGACCCGATGCAGTGCAGTTGGAGTCCTGCCCGCGAAAGCAATAAACTGATCATATAATAAATAATCTGGTGAAACGTTAAATAACAAAAAAGATGTCAATTTTAGAGTTGAACTGAGTGAATGCATATTCTTCTAGCTCCTGTACCAGCCTTCATTAGGGGCTGATAATAAATAAACAGCCCTGCTGTAACGACTTTCATCGGTACGACTAAGAACAAACTTAAGGGATGAGACACAAAATTTCGTATATTTTCAAAGAGGGGTTTATTTTGCACGTATAATCAAGACTCGATGATCTAATACAATATATGCTGTACTGTGTTATCTATTTCTCTCTATTTGCCAGACGGATTCGATTTTCCCCTCCAGTCCTGATCCCTCACCTACTTCTATGGTGTGATTCTCCCTTTCTGTTACTGGGCAACAATTTAAATAATTTCCTAAATCTGTGGAAACGTGTAAGATGGTCTTTGTCCTATTTGATACTCTTGTGTAACTTGATTCTCAGTTGTTCTGATAGTTTCTCTGTAAGTCAATAATTAAGTACACTCACCTTAAGCACTTTATTGTCTAGTTTGTTCTGAGCAATGGCGTGTTCTTCAAAGATTTTTTGGAGTGTCGTCTTGTAAGACTGAAAATAAATTCGCGTTTTAAAGATATGAATTTTATTATTTAATACAATATCTAGAGTATGTCCAAATCTTTGTAGGAACTAATTTCTCGGGGTAGTTTTATCCCTGGGGGATTGTTTCCACCAAAACCCAGTAATTAGTAAAAGTGATTACTAACAAGGAAAATAAAATTACACTGTGATTATTCTATAGGTGTACATTTTTGTTTAATTACCTCTTCATTTAACAGAAGCGTATTTTCAAATTGCATATTGGCTTCCGCCAAGGCCTCTTTGAGGCGCTGGGAGTCCCTCTCCGCGAGGCGCTGCTCGTCCTTGGCCACCCGGAGCTCCTCCCGCAGCCCGTCGCGTTCTTTCCTGTTCAACGTTTCAAGAACACCAGTTTATTCATAGATTAAAAGAAAGAGATTAAAACTTAAGCCCGAGGTCACGACAATGAGACTACATCTCAAATCTAAATAATACACCTTTATTTTACTATTAGACAAACAGAATGCATTATATTTCCAATGTTTATTTCATTTTAACTGCTGCTGGGGAAATTCATATTCGCTCAACTGACAAACGGAAAATTAATGAACTAAAATAGGACGTACAATAAGCGTAAAATGAAGGACAAGACGGAAACCTCCTGAACTATGGTGTGAACAAAGTACGGACTACAAAAGCCGGGACAATATAATAGGAGCATAATCCTTTTTTTAGAGATAGTCTCTAGTCGACGGATTTCTTTCTGATGGTGAAGGTACCTGAAGGGTGTGACATCAGCGCTGCTGCAGCCTGCCGGGACTAGCGAGGAGTCAGGATGTATGCCATGGTTTATTCGGATGGATTTTCTGAACCTGTTAAACATTATACTGGTATGTAGGGGTCTCCGAAACGGGAGTAATAACGCAACCGAAACTCACCCCAGAGCGTCAAACTCGTCCAGGCGTTCGGACATGTTGTCGGCTTTCCTTTTGAACTAAAAAAATAAATATTATTTTAATAAAATGATCACTCGACAGCATGGAGCTGCGCCACAGCTTGACATTACCCGCTCCTTCCATCCGTCCCTATCCTCTCCCATCTACACGTGTCAGGACACAATGGTGAATTAATTAAACTACGACGTTAACAATATAGCAATATGGCTGAAGAATAATAAACTAACATTTAACTTGGGGTCTAGTAGTTACGATACAAGCCTAGTGATCTGGCGGTCGGGGGTTCGAGCCTCGTTCCAGGAGGTCATCAAGTTACTTCTATTTTCATAGCATTAGCTCAGTTTGAAAATAGTGAGAATATTGAGGGACAAAGTATACCAGCAAATATCACAGGAGGTAACAGTCTGAAGAAAGTGGCTAAAAAGATTTTTTTTAAATTTGATTTATTAGTTAAAATAAAATTTATTGATATAGTTTTTCAAAATAATATTCAAGTCTATTATCATTCCTCATATCAACTATCGCAGTAACATTTCATAGTTGGATAATGAAGGGAAAATGCAACAATTATTAGTACTGCAGAATAAAGCTATGAGAATAATACTGAGACAAGTTGATGCACTCGGATCAGTATTTAATACGATGAGACGATGAAGAGACATATCTCAATGTTATGGAACTTTAAAAATTATCCTGACTACGGAAATATTGGCAGAATTTATAACAAAAATTGAGGCAAATCGGCATGAGCTCCGGCACCATGGAAGAGGAAGGGATTGTCTGCCATTCAGGAAAAGGAGTAAATCTCGGATGAACAGCGCGATGAAGATTAACAAATAAAAGCCAGATGATGTAAGAAGGGAGAAGAAGTTACACGCATTCTAAGTTTAGATAAATTATAGAGGAAAGGAAAATATTTATATTTTTTATCAACTTTTCCCTTTTTATATATGTGTACTTTTATGTGCACTAAACTAGGAATTAATAAATATCCGTCATATCGTTCTGTTAAGTAGATGCCCTAGAAGTGGTCCTCTGTTGAGGATTCTAATTTTCCAGTCATATTACGCGTCAGTATGGCATCCTGGGAAAGTAAATTTTTCTGGGAGTAACTTTAGAAAGAAGTGTCTGCAGAGACAGTCTGGAGTTACCCTGGATATGTCAGAATATACGGATAGGTCAATCCTGACGTGGAGTACGCAAGGTGAAGACCTGTGCAGTACCGCATCAGGTCGGAAGGAATCAATTATACAATAGTGTGTGCACAGCCCGCTCCATCCAGGTCGGCGCTAGAGCACCAGGCCCTGGGTGGAGAGACCACCTTGACTCACCTGCTTCATGTGCTGTTTGGCCATTCGTTTTTCCACCCTGAAACATAAAACAGACAAATGTAGAATCCCGCCCTGCCGTCCTTCAAAGTCTCAACACGAGATGCAATATTACTGATAGTTTGATTCTGTGCAAGACCTGGTCGGCAGCACGCTGACCTCTAGAGTGCAGCTTCGGATCATTAAGGAAGCGCGACACATTCAGACTAGATGCCTGCCACAGCAATATATCGCTCTTATATACAATCCAATACATTACTAAGCCACTGAATACAACTCTTTCTTAAAATTATGTTTGTATTATGTTGGTGCTAAATATTTGTTTATTATTAATTTCATGTTCCTGGGTGTTATATTATTTTTAATGTATTTCGCATTGCAATTTGTTCAGATTTATATTGTGACATCTTATTTTTATATGCACTGTATTTCATTGCCAATGCACCCTCACACCCCCTGGATCTGCGTAACCTGCAGGCAGCGGTGGATGTCTAATGACCACACTGTAGTGTAGCTCATTCATTATGCCCTCCAAGTGTGTCGTGTCATCTAACTATTAACGCTCTGTATAATATAATATTCAAAATTAAAACACTAAGTCACTTACTTGGCTTCGTACAGCTTGGTGTTGAGTTGGGAAACGTCCCTGTTTAAGGTGTCTATCGTGTTCATGTGCCTTCTGACGTCGTTCCTCAACTGCAATGATAAAAGGAATAGTCAGATCGCGATCAAAACAGCGATATGTTCATCATCAGCCAGATCCTGCGCATCCAGTGCGCACCATGGCTCTCGGAGACCAGTCTCAGTGAGAGATTATCATTAACACGGTCCGCCTACACACTGTCGGCATTATTTACAATAGATTACAGGTTCATTATCTGAGCAGGTCACGTGACGCCCAGGACCACCCTCAGAGCACTACCAGAAGAGCTAGTCACGCAACATTCCGAGGAGCGCTCGGGCTCCCGGGGGTGGGGCAACCCGAAGGGGCTGCCCGACAGCTGTCGCCGAGACCCGCGGTATAAATTATAGTCAGTCACCTGCTCCAGCTTGTAGTCTGTCGCGGAAGACATGCTGCTACCTGCTGAACTCGCTGACGGATGCCTGGAATCACTGAACTGAGAGCTTCTGCTGTGGCTGGTAGCGGGCTGCACTGGCCGGTGTCAGGAGTCAGGATATCGGCTGCTGATGAAGTGACGCGCGATATCAGAGGTATCTAAACAATATATATTATTTGCTAAGCAGAACACATTTTTAACATAACACAACAAAAAATAGAAGAAATACACACTTATGTAACTACATAGTAGAAGTAACTGGCGAAATGAGAAAATTACTATTAATGAAAGGAAGAATAAATATAGGTTTAGTCAGAACTCACGTCGAAGACTGCAACCCACTCGTGCCATGTTACCATTGCCTAACATTCGGCCATACATCTATACGTTGCACACAAAAATTGGATGCACCGAAATGTCTACACTGTTCGGAGGAACATACCCACACAACATGCCCGAGAATTAATTTAAAACCGAATTGTTCCAACTGCATAAAACAGCAATATGCACAGCCCATACAGCTGATGACCAACATTGCCCAATCCTAAAATAATGAAGGCCATAGCACAACAACGCATTGATTATTTATAAAATACACGACTTTTGAACAAATACAGAACTATTACTCCATAATAGAGATATTGTATTGTGCTTTGTCCATTCTACAAATAAATATAAGAAGCATAAATAAAAATATTGATGAATTTTTAATAACATTGAATGCATTAAACAATTTACCGGGACTTATTGTGTTAACAGAAACACGTGCATGCGATTGTGACATTCCGTATACTGTTCCCGGCTATAATATTATTATAATATAATATAGCATTCCGCATGCTGTTCCCGGCTATAATATTATTATAATATAATATAGCATTCTGCATGCTGTTCCCGGCTATAATATTATTATAATATAATATAGCATTCCGTATACTGTTCCCGGCTATAATATTATTATAATATAATATAGCATTCCGTATACTGTTCCCGGCTATAATATTATTATAATATAATATAGCATTCTGCATGCTGTTACCGGCTATAATATTATTATAATATAATATAGCATTCCGTGTACTGTTCCCGGCTATAATATTATTATAATATAATATAGCATTCCGCATGCTGTTCCCGGCTATAATATTATTATAATATAATATAGCATTCCGCATGCTGTTCCCGGCTATAATATTATTATAATATAATATAGCATTCCGTATACTGTTCCCGGCTATAATATTATTATAATATAATATAGCATTCCGTATACTGTTCCCGGCTATAATATTATTATAATATAATATAGCATTCCGTGTACTGTTCCCGGCTATAATATTATTATAATATAATATAGCATTCCGCATGCTGTTCCCGGCTATAATATTATTATAATATAATATAGCATTCCGCATGCTGTTCCCGGCTATAATATTATTATAATATAATATAGCATTCCGCATACTGTTCCCGGCTATAATATTATTATAATATAATATAGCATTCCGTATGCTGTTCCCGGCTATAATAATATTGCAACGACAAATAAAATAAACAATAATATATTATCGAGTGTGCTTCGAAATACCTGATACCTCAGATATCTTTTTAGAAAATACAAACTGTTTGAAATTAGAAAGGAATATACAAACAATAACCTATAATATAATTGCTATATACAAAATATCTAACTCGAATATATCCACATTTATTAAGGACTTAAAAAATATTTAACTGAATATAAGTAACAAATCAAATATAATAGTGGGTGATATAAACATGAACATATTAGCATAGATAAAGACGAATATGTGAACCTAATGACTGAACATAATTAGAAGGCAGGCATAGATAACTGTACTCGATGCGTGAAAGGTCAACGTCCATCTTGCCTTGACCGCATGTGGACAAACATAAACAACATAAAAAAACTGACAGCAATAATTTGGAAAACAAATATAACTGACCACTACATGTGTATACTAATATATAACTGACCACTACATGTTTATACTAATATATAACTGACCAATACATGTGTATACTAATATATAACTGACCACTACATGTGTATACTAATATATAACTGACCACTACATGTTTATACTAATATATAACTGACCACTACATGTTTATACTAATATATAACTGACCAATACATGTGTATACTAATATATAACTGACCACTACATGTTTATACTAATATATAACTGACCACTACACGTGTATACTTATATATAACTGACCACTACATGTGTATACTAATATATAACTGACCACTACATGTTTATACTAATATATAACTGACCACTACACGTGTATACTTATATATAACTGACCACTACATGTGTATACTAATATATAACATGACCGCAAATAATGTCACATAAATAAAAAACATTAAAACTTCATATCATATTATTAACTCAGAAAAATTGAAATACAAATTATCCAGAGCAACGTGGAACAAAACGCTTGAAGCAAACGAGGCTGAATTATGTGCGAAAAATTTAGAAAAAACACTTGCAAAACATATAAAATACACATTAACAGAAATACCGTAAAACCCTCAAAATACCTTGGATTACACACGGTCTGATAATATCCATTAGAAAAAAACAACAAATATTCTTACAAACAAAGAAATATCCGTATAATGAATATCTAAAAACTGCAAAAGATACAGAAACAATTTACTATCTCTCATCAGGAAAACTAAAGAAGAATATTTTAAGAAACAAATTAAACAGGCAAAAACAAGTAGAATATTTGGCAAACGGTAAATAAAATAACCGAAGAGACAATACACAAAATGAATGTAATTAACTATGAAAATACTATTATCAACGCTGATTTAGAAGCCACTAAATATCTTTAATAATTACTTTTCAAATGTGGGAAAAAATCTAGCCAAAAATATATCACCAAATTATGAGGCCGAAACACCAACCGTACCACCAAACTGCACCCACGAATATCTCTGAATTCCAAACCATAACTGAAAATGATATTGAAATTATAAATAACTAAAAAAATGATACAACCGGCTACGACCAAATCACAACAAAAATACTTAAAGAAAATATTTTAACTCTTACCAAACCCAATATCCGTATTATAAATACTACCCTTCAAAATGGAGTATTCCCATCTAACTATAAACCAAGTTTTATAACACCAAATTTAAAACGGGAAATAAAAAGACATCAAAATTACCGCCCCATATCAATAATCTCCAACATAGCCAAAATATACCAATAAATTGTTAAGAAACAGCTCACAGCATATATCCGCAATAATACCATCACAAATGAGAACCAATTTGGATTCAGGGAAAAAATTAGCGCACGAGATGCTATCGAAATAATAATTTCAATAATTAACAAACACCTAGATGACAGTGACAAATGTATTGGCATATTTATAGACCTTAGGAAAGCCTTTGATAGCATATCACACAAGAAACTACAGAATACACTTAAAACACTGGCCTTGACGGCCATGTTTTATCATGGCTAATGAGTTATCTAATACCGAGAACTAAATGTAGAAATAACTGGACATAATAGTACACCTGAAACCACTGACTCAGGCACACCACAAGGTGCAGTACTCAGACCATTGTTATTTATTATATACTCTAATGATATATTTATACTCTAATTCCACGGTAGAATAATATCTCATGCAGACGATACGGTGTTAATAATTAAGGAAAAATCTTGGACTGACGCTGATATATCGGCAACTGAGGATGGCAATACCATCAACAGTGGACGGATGGTAACTTACTATCAATTAATACTTTCTACGATTTGCTATTCAACAGAAACAAAACACCCAAATTCATATTAAAATTCACCCCGAGGCCTGTACTCGAGAAAACTCTTCTGAGCAATGTTCATCAACTGAAGAGAAAGACTGTATCGAGTACCTTGGAACCATAATAGATAACAATCTCAAACGGAAAGAACATATTACTAATCTCACAAACCAAATAAGGAAAACTGCCTACATATTTTTTAAACTCGGAAACTTACATATGTGAAAATAATACGTGTTGCAATACAGTATTATTGGATGGGGAGGTGCATATAAAACTTCAACGTCACAATTAGAAATTACTCAAAAAATGACAATAAAAATTAATCTCAAGAAAAAAACTACCCAAGTATACAACTGTTCACAGATTTTAAAGTACCAAAAATAGTACACATACAAAAAAAAATTCAATAATTTAAATTTTCAAAATTAAAAATCAATTTAATTTTGGATATAGAGATCTAATTGATATCCCAAAACTAAAATATACCGCGATATATTTATCAAGGCATCAAATTTGTTAACAATCTCCCCATCACAATTAGAAAAATTACGGACTATCGTAAATTTGTAACTGAAGTAAAAAAATATGTACACAGACTAACTGAAACATTAATTAACTCGAATATACTCCTTCTCTATACACGAGTCTTACTCTCATAGAGAAGAAACTAATGTTAAAAAAAAAAATATATATCCATTGATTATTGAAATTGTATTATATTTTTAATATTTAAAGTACTCCAAGTAAAATAAATAAAAAAATTAAATGTATTTATTTTTATTAAAAATTCATTTTTTACCATAATTTAGAAAATTATATTCCTTCTTTTACATTATACATTATATTTGACGACAAGTTTTAAAACCTATATGTTACACTTTTTCCAACTCATACATGTCTATAATTTTTTTAAATAAAATATTAAATGTATTTATTTTTTTAAAAATTAATTTTCTACCATAATTTAATAATTATGTTCCTTCTTTTGTAATAAGCATTCTGCATGAACTGATGCAATATTATTATATAAAAAATAATAATGAATTAATGCTATATTAATTAGAACTAGAAGTACATACTGTACGATAATAATATAATTTATTAAATTAAACAAATTCGTGTATTCACGGATGAAATCTGCAGAATTCTCGGGTATATTTATTTATATTAATATAATATAATAATTAAAATATCTTACAAAGAATTTCCATTTAAACTATTTCTATTGCCGCGTGTAATAACTAGTATAATAGAATAACGAGTGGAGAGTAAGATTGTATTATCGCGCGTGTTTGGACATGTACCGAACCGAAATAAGCCGATATATTTATTCGGTTCAGCTCCGGTTCGAAGCCCTGTTAATAATATAAAAATAAAGTAATCAACTCACGTCAAAGTGGGTAAGTTTGTGTTTCTTCCGTAGCGCAGATGGGTCCTGGAGGAAGTGGTGCGGAGCTCGCGGCTGGGCGTCCGGAATATTCTAGAAAACACCAATGGAATTAGCAGAGGACGCGCTAGTGCGGGGTTGCAGGTAGTGCCGGGGCGAGCTGGTCAACACTGATAACACATATTATATCCACGGCACCCTGTCTCTGTTGATACAAATATGCGCACAGAAACCAGATCTAAATAACTTACTGAAATATAGGAAAAGGCAAATTGAAAATCTCTCGTTAATGTGAAAAGTTTTTTTAAAATGATCAAAAAATAGACAATATGTAATGTTCTTATCGCTCTTTACTTCCGTCAGCCCCAGGGAGTCAGCCTTCCGTCAGCCTCAAATGTCATTTAATAGAGAAGTGTTACTCACGCTGAAGGAGCTTCGGTAGGTCGGGTGCTTCCTGGAGGTGCAGAGACTGATACCTGGTTGATGGTCTGCAACTTATAGGTACACCAATGAACGCCGTATACGTGAAGATATCATATTTATTTATCGCTTTGCTTCTTATCGATATATATTTAGCTATCGCCTTGCGTGTTATCAGTGAGATCAATAAGATGGTAATATAGGTACACTTTAATACAGAATCTAAATAATTATTAGTATAAAATAGTTTCTTGTGACGTCATTCTACACACTGACTATTGGCAACAGAGGACGTTAATCAGCTAAACCTAATACACTATCATCTTGCCCGACTGTGGAGAGAGTATCCCTGCCCAGGTTTGAGACAATATCAAATGATGAACTCGGCTACGGTCTGCTGTCTGCTTCGTGAAAGTGAACAGGATGTAACTTATCGCCTTCCTCCATCCACCGAGCTTGAATGAACGAAAATATTATTTAAACACACCTTAAAATTGAGATAAGGTTGTTGTTGTGACCAAATCTAGCTATCTTTACATTATATTCTGTTCTTATTACTGCAGGTGAACAGATGAACAGCTGAACTACTAAAATAGTTAAATCCAAGAAATACTTGTTGCTGAGAGAATGATGGTGTTTAAGTTAAGAAGTTTTTCTCACGCTATTTCAGTCCCAATATATGAAAATTTATATTTTTTTATTAAATATGAATTCAATATTAATTTTAGTGGGCTATATTGTGATATTAGGATAAGTTTTTAACAAATACGAGTGGTGTCAAGTACTGATACAATTATTTTAAATTTTATAAATTTCTTTTATTTCACTACATTTAAATATATTTAACATCATTCCATTATCAGTAATACAATTCAATTAAAATTAAAAATATTTTCAGATAATAATTAAAGATGTTTCTAGAGTTAAAGGAGGTGGGGGTGGAAGTGGAGTTAAAATGGACAAGAGAGGAGATATAATTATTAATTGCGTTATTCTTATTTTTCGTTATATCTATCTATCTAACTTTCGTTGCGCCATAAGAAAAAATCATGGAATTTCACAAAGTTTCTCCAAAAACCTTTGAACTGTTATTGCTTTGAACATTTTTAGTAGTGGACACCCACTGCCAAATACTGATACATTTATAATATTATTTTTTCCTATGACGCTTCTATTATTAACTCGCACAGGTTATCTACGCGTTTAGTTAAAACTTTTTAAACCTTATTCAGTCTAGTAGATGACACCCTACGTCAACAGCTGACACATCACACGCCGACTAGAACGCATCAAACTCTAAATGACACGATAAGAAGGTGATTTAAGATATTGAAAAAAAACTTCTCATTTTTACTGGAAGGAACATTGCCAGGATATAAAACACCTTCTATCTTGAAAAATTTCTTTAGGAAATGATGTATGTGGAAGCTTATTCTGTATTTTCTTATTACTTGATAGAGAATTCTATAAAAATATATTGAGAAGGAGACACGTGTAAAAAGAGTATCGAGAAATTACTGAAAAGCATAATCTAGAAGACAGTTCAAGTTCATAGTTCAAGAAAAACCAACTTTTTATTAGTAGCCTCCTACTATGATATGACAAAGAGGAAGAAGGGATAGTCAGATAGCAGTTCGGATAATGTAAGCTTGGTACTTGATCAATCAGGTTTGATGAGTGACGCGGAGAAAGAAGACTCAGAAAGAAACGCTGAAGTTGAACCAGAACCAAAAACTTATAATAAAGGTGACTTTGTTTTAATTTCTTCTCCTGGATAGATTATTTCTTTCTTTCTGGAAAGATCTTTCAAGAAATATATAAATGAATCACAAATATTTGAAATCTGCTCCGGTGCTGGAATGAAATATGATTTTCTCAATAGTTATTAATAATGTGTTACGAACATTTGTATTAAAAACTAACTACGTGAACAATTATAAAGTACTGAAGCACTTGCGTGTCAACTGCTGACGTCATTTCAACCTCGTGGTTATTTTTATTCTTTTTAATAACAAGATAACGTTGTATTTGTGTGTTTTCTTCACAAATCACTAATAATGTGTGTAGTCATTGTATTTTGTATTATCGATAAGCCACATCTAATTTTGAACAATTTTTATCTGAATGTGTCAACTACCGGTGCTGCCGTCACGTTCATTGAAAAGTCAATTCGTGTCACTTACTCAAATGGTGGTCTGATCTCTTCAGAATGCTGCTGAATGCTAGTGTTAGAAGTCCATCATAGCATCATAGCTGTGGACCTGAACTCACTCGCGGTATCCTCGAGGTGCAGCGGGGTTATGCTTCCTTCTTTAGGGGATGATATCTAACCCTTAACATTTAGTTACCAACTCGCTCGGCGGAAGACGCTCGTGTAATAATCCAATTAATACCTGATTTACCAAAACAATGATTTTAAATTACGGGTTTGTGGTGCTTACAGCGAAACACCGTTAAACCCTTAACCCCGTTAAACCCTTAACACCGTGAAAAGATACCTTTACCATTACGCTACCAAGATCGTTTTAAATACTAAATTAATGTATTAATTATAAATACATACATATAAAATCAATTTTGTCGAAAAATATTGTTTCTGCGTCACCGGGATTCGAACCTGGATCTCTATTTCCAATCCGGGGAAGTGCACTACCAATTGTATTATAACTAATATGTAATATACAATATATGGCTTTCAAATAATAGAACGACAGATGTATTCATTTGAAAAAGTGTAACACATAAATTGGAAAATTTGTCGTGAAAAATACTGGCGCCATATCGAGTAATCGAGTTTTTGGCCAGAAAGTTGCTCTGAACTGTGTACACGCACACGCAGACATCTGTCATCGCACCAATACCTCACTGAAAACGGTCTCTATCAGCTTAACATTTACGCTCGTATTAGTTCAAACACCAATACCCACGTGGTTTCTGTACAACTGCGCGTGACCATTCTGGGAATTAAAGCGTCACACTTCGTATACACATGGTATCATTATCAAACATATTTAAAAAATATCTTAAAAAATTAATGAATAAATAATAGGCAGAGTTAAAGTATTACTGTTTAATTAAAATATTTATGATTGGTTGTAAAACAGTATATAAATATCATTAACAAGTATTCTTTAATTAGAAATATACCATAATTATTAACATCTCTAAATCGACCGCATTTTTCACTTAAAAGTGGTCAAGTTTTATACCAAGTCTATATAGTCTGGGCAATTTGACAGTTAGTCCTCACATTTACCGTATCTATCTACTCCATTAGTTGTGGGACATTACAGTTTCAGCTCGTCATATATTGGTGTACAACATAATATCAGTTGGATGGGTTGACGCGAACACCGTGCGGCGCACTTTTACAAGAAGAAGAGGGACGTTAATACGACACACTGTTGAAGAGCGCACTATTCCGTAACATCTGCAGGGTCCACAGCCCCTCCCTTCAGCAAAACCTCCACCACCCCCGGGTGAGCTCCGAGCATAGCGTGAGACAGGCAGGTCAAACCCGCTTTGTCGGCAGAGGTCACGTCCGCCCCTTTCTCCAGTAAAGCTTCCACGAGCGACAGGTGGCCCTGACGAGCCGCGTGGGACAGTGCAGTCATACCGTCATGGTCCGCGACGTCGAGTTTAGCCCCGTGCTTAACTAAAATCTCTATCATTGCCGCGTTCCCTCCTTGGGCAGCTTGAGATAGTACGGTCAAACCCTTCTTGTTCTTTGAGTTGACATCCGACCCAAAGTTAATCAAAAACTCCACCGAGGAGAAGTTCCCCAGATACACCGCGTGGGACAGCGCGCTCCATCCCATCTCATCCAGATTGTTGATATCGGCTCCCTTTCTCTGCGCATACTCCACTACCCGCGCGTGCCCTCCGAGGGCTGCGTGAGATAGAGCGGTCGAGCCTTCGTGATCCCGGTTGTTGATGTCTGCTCCATTATCAATTAAAAATGTCACTACCGGCAGGAATCCACCGCGGGCTGCGTGGATCAGAGCGGTCCAACCTTTCCGGTCCGCGTATTTGATATCCGCCCCCTTCTCCACTAACAGCCTCACCGTCGAGAGGTACCCTCCCCTGGCCGCGTGGGAGAGCCCGTTAAGGCCCTTCACGTTCGCGTAGTCAATGTTCACACCGTTCTCCACTAAACACTCAATCACCGTGCGATGGTCCATGGTGATGGCTTGGAATAACGCCGTCAAGCCCGTGTCATCCACGCAGTCGATTTTCGCCCCATTCTTCAGGAGAAACGCCACCATCTGCGAGTCCCCCTCGAGGGCCGCGCTCGACAGGGCGGTCTGGCGGTACTGGTTCTCACTGTCGACGTCCGCCCCGAGCCCCAGCAGCTGTCCGACTGTGTCCACGCGCCCGGCCGAGGCGGCGCAGTGCAACGGAGTGTCCCCAAAGCTGTTGTAAGATATCCTCTTCACGGGGATATTTAGCGTCCGTATGTAGTGTATTATTTTCTCTTGTACTCCGGTTTCATTTTCATTATTATTGCCTTGAGAAATGAGGTGAAGTGCGGTATCCCTTTCGTCGTCATGCGCCAAGAGAACATAACGCCTTTCAGTGTCATTTTCCATCTTTGAATATAATTCCTCGAGCCTGTCCTCCTGGCAATCTCTCACAGCCGCGAGGAAGGGAGCGACTTCTTCGTCGATCAATTTCCTAGTCCTGACGAATGCCGATTTGGTGTCTGGACAAACGCTCAGTTCACCGTGCAAGTATTCCTCGAGAACTTGTAATCGTTCGCCTTTCATGAACGTCGCTAACATCAGTTCCAATTTAAAAAGCGGACTACAAGTGTGCACAATTTGAACCATCTTCACCATTATTTCGTAATACAGTTTCCTCTTCGTGTCGGAAGTTTCCTTCTCCGCCCTCTTGGCCGCCAAGCTGAGCGCGGTGTCTCCGTATCTGTCTTGCGCCACCAGAAAAGCCAATAAAGACCTGTCAGTCGGAAGCGACTTCAGACCGTAGATTAGAAAGTCGACAATTTGGTCATTACCTTCGTCGCTAGCTATGTGCAGAGCTGTTTGCTGCCGCTCATCAAACAGCTTGTCTTGTTTCGTTTCCCAAAGATTGCGAATCTTTAGAGCGTTCAACTGCAGGGCACCCTCGGTCAGTCGGTTCAATCGCAAGAAATCATTCACGAAGAGTCTGATGAACTTGTTTCTGCCCCGAAGTAATATCTTAAACAGCAGCAGCTCCTCCAACGGAGCGTTTCCGTGGTAGCGATCTTCTTGGTTCAGCCAGAACACGGACAGGTCCGCGCAGAAGAACTCGGCCAGAGTGCGGTGCGTGAACTCGACGCTCCCGTTTCCGCTCGACTGGACCAAACCGACTCTATTCAGTTCAGCCTTCCACTCGCTGGTGACATCCGAGAAATGCTTGTTTCCAGTTTCGGGGAAGAGCGCCTGCAGCCCCAGGATTCTGTGTCTTTCCGTTATTCCCGTGTCGATCCAGTCTTTGATGACGCTGCTCATGCCGGAGTTCAGCCCGGTCTTGTCGTATAAATAGATCTTGTATTTTAGATTTTTAAATGTCTGGAACAAACTAAACACGCCATCTATTTCGAAGGATTGCCTGATGTCAGTGTCCACATTTGCAACAGAATATTGAACGTTTTCCATATATATCTCGGCCAACATCCGCATCTGCAGGGGTATTCCCATAAAGACGTCGATGTCCGTTCCGAGCACCTCCTTCGCCTGGCCGTACAGGTGCTGCGCGCACTTGTTGAGCTGCCTGTCCTGCGCGTCTCTGTCTCCCGACAGCTCCAGCGCCAGATGCGAGCGCCAGTGCATCGTGAGGTACTCCCTTCGTTTTTCTTCGCTTAGTTTTTGGAATACCGTTGCAAACACTGATAGGTCGTTTTCTAGCATATCCTTAGTGTACCGCCTCGTCGTGAGCCACATATTAGCTGTAGTTTCACTTTTGATGAATTTCAATATTTTTAAAACCTCATCCTTGGCTTTTGAATCTTGCGAGGCGCAGTCTTCCTTGACTTCGTCAAATCCGTCGCACAAGACGTACACCAGCTTGGAATGCTTGTACTCTTTACTCAAACAAATTTGTAATAATCCACGGAGGAGGTCGGATTTCGCACCGTTCAGTAGATAACCGGTAACAGACGACAGGGTCAGTTCAGAGTTTGAATTCCCCTCAGGTGTTTGGAAGTGCTTCAGATCTATATTTATAATCCAGTGAGATTTTAAAAGACGAGACACGTTGCCCAGGGTTGTCGATTTCCCCATCCCGGGCTCGTCGGCGATGATCACCACCCTGCGCTCGTTGCTGCACATCCGAGGCTCGTCCACGAACTCGGCCATGTTGGTGGACACGTAGGGGCGGAGACCTTCCAGGCTTCCCTGGGACCGCAGCCACACCAGACGCGTATCGGATCCTTCCTTCTGCAGAAAAACGTGTACGGGCTTGTTACCGCTCTTTTTCATAATTTCCTCCGTTTGATCTTCAGTAGTTGTCGTTTTGATGTTGGTACAGCTGATTACCTCATTTTTACCTCCGACGGATTCCACCAGCTTTATTAGAGAAGTTGTATTCTGAAAAATTAACGTGTCTTCGATGTCTTCGCTCTTCTGTACGAAACTCCTAAAATCAAAATCTATCTGATGGTGAAATTCTCTGTTCATATAAAAGCCTTTCTTAAAAACTTTCTTGCAAAATAAGTGCTCACCGGCTACGTGGATCCAATACACGTCAGTGTCTATTTTTTGACGACACATATCCTCAAACATCGCTTCCCCGTCTTCTAGGGTATTGGCTGTGGTGATTCTGTCGTCTGCAACGTCCGTGAGGTCAGTGCTAAGCTCCTCTCGGCAGATTCCGCTCACCACCAGCCGAGCGCTGGTTTTCCTGAACATCCTGACGACGTTCTCCAAGTCCACTCTCTCGTTAATGGTGGAGCACGCGTGTAAATCATTTATATGGTGCGGTTCCTCCATTTCAATTGGAAAACTTTGGTCGGTCAACAGATTTTTTAGCAAATGGGTACCTATCTGTTGACTGATTTCGTCCTGCTGACGATCGGTTAGCTCGCGGTATGGCCCCACCAGTTCTTCCAAGCTCCACTGCTCTCCCCGAAGCGCGAACATCTTTTCTTCATACAGCTTCTTCACTGATTCGTCCTTAAGATGATTTAAAGTTATGTCTGTTGCGCTTACTTTGCGCAATGCCAAATTATCACCAGTCGCTTGAGAAAGGTTCAATGATTGCACGAAATTCTCAAAGTCTGTTTTACACGAATCGACGAATACAACTTTTTTTATTGAATTGCTTCTTAAATTTTTAAATACTTTGGTAAACACGTTGAGACCTTTCGCTGAGTGTTCTATGACTAATAAATTATTTAATGTAAATCTAGGTCCTTCTAATTTTTCAATGTCCACAACCGATTCGAGGTACTCTATTCCTCTCGAGTCCAGGAATGTGCTGTGCATGTCCCCCGTGTACATTCCGACCGCTTCTGAGGAGTCACCGCTCTTCCGAATCTGATGTAAAATATTAAATACTCTCAACATCTCCATCTTGCTATGAGGGGTTTCTATGTATAAAATATTGTCGGAAGAGATTAGAAAATCTTCCAGTCTTATAGTGTCGTCTCTAAAGTCCACCAGGCTCCGAGTCGCCGCGGGTAGTTCTCTCCGCAGGTAGTTCTCTCCTTCGATGCGGTACATGGCTTCCACCGCCGAAGGCACCAGCTCCATCTGCCCCTTCATGGCGGCCTTTACCTCTTCAGGCATCCAGCGCATTAAGTTTTTTGTTTGTCGAATCAATTTTGGAAGGGTTTTGGAAGTGATTTCTTGGCTTTCGTTTTCAATTTTAAAATTCTTAAACAGATGCTCGAAGCCCTCGAACTTGTATTCATGGGCGAATTCTTGTATTTTTGTAAGTTGAAAGCCACATTTGCTTAGTTCCATCCACGAACGTAAAAAGGCCAGCTCGTCTTCGGAGAAGATCCTTAAACTGCAACAATTTAGCGGAACGGCTTTGAAGTGGTAACGGTGCGTTAAATGACCTCGAATCGGAGCCGACACTACCGGGTGGTGGTCGTTCTGAGGGTTTGCTATTTCAAAGAACCCCTCATACTCTGGTCCTCCGCTAATGCTAATATTGCTCCGAGGCCAGTCCAGTACCTGGACCACTCTCAACGGGTGATGAAACGCTTTCACCATGTTATCTATACTGTGGGTGCTCTGAATATAACAAAAGTCATTTTCGTGCCCAGTTATCACCCGGTATATCGTGCCCAGATGTGGGCCGTAGCTGTTCACTCTGTTCACAGCGGAGAAGTAGCAAGTGATGTCCAATCGGTTTAAAAACATCGATCTATCAGCATAGCGCATTTCGAATCGATCTCTAATTTCTGACAGCATGCTCCTGCAGCCGGGGCTCTCGAAGACTACAGCGTGCACGTGAGCACCGTCGCGCGGGTGTTCTATTTTAGCGAACTTGCCTCCAGTCACTTGGAGGTACTTTAAAGCGAACGCAGTAACCTGAGCCAACCACCCTCCTAGCGAGTGGCCAGTGACTGATAACTGAAAACACGACCCCCCTTCTGTGTTCATTTGCCGTAAAACGGACAGAACTTTGAAGGAAAATGTGAGAGCTGAGTTTATTTGCGGCGTGAGTTTCTTCCCAATCACGCCGTCTACATCTGCGATCAACGCGCCGAAACTGTCTGTTCCTTTATGAACGACGATCGCCTGGTGCAGTGACGGAGCCCAAAACGCCGCGCCGAAGTAATCGTTGGTCTTGTCCATGTTCTGCGCTGTCGTGAGCAGTCTCCAGTCAGCGAGTAGGCCCTTCGCTTCGAAACAGCCCATAAAATTAATTTTGTAAACTAGCTGGGAAAAGTGCACCATGACGTCTGCGCTGGGGTACGGCTCCAGGTCTAAGATCCCGTCACCTGGCGTGATTACCTTAGTCGGCGTGTCTTTAATCAGTTCTCGGTCAAACGCCTCGCAGCTGTACTTCAGATCCGGGTCCACCTCCATCGTAGGAAGACGAGGACGGGCTCGCTGGACTTGGCTGAAATATCACAGAATAAATTAAGTTCTTACCTTATAATTGTAACGAATGAGGGTGGTATGGAGTCAGATTTATAGATACAGTGTCATAAGTTAAAGTACTCTGCAGTGGTAAAATGCTGAATCACACTGTAGTTCACGATGGCGTTTTGCAATAATGTACTAAGCCACACTCAACTTTATTTGACGCCTTTATTATAAAAAAGATGAGTTCAAGAGACGCGCATCTCTGTGCACTGCTGCACCACTGGGAGAGTTGTTTTATGAAGAATATGACTACTCGATTTTTCTCAAAGAACCTGATGTGAATTTGTCAATACGTGTGGTTTTGTGGACATTTAGTGGCAGAGCGTGCGCCGCACGAGTTAGACGTTTTTTAAGCTGTCGTTTGCTTTTACTACACAATAATTGATATATATGTATGTCAACTATTATTTGAATGATTAAAATAAGTAATAAATGTACAATATTCATATTTATCAGTATCTAGATGTACACTGAGTTTACAGAACCAAAATAAGCCTTTTTATCTTAGCACCGAAAGGCAAAAGGTCACTCACAGCTGGGGGTGCGTTGGCGCGTAGTCTAGCAGGAGAGAGGCTGCACCGGGTCAAGCCTGAGCTCTCTGGTCTCCGGGCTGACTGCTGCCGCGGAGGAGTGACGTCAGGATGGAGGCGTCTGACTGGAAAATATAACAAAAGCGTCTGATCACCTGGACTTGTAGAGAATGAGCACAATTTGATCAAATTATTGGCATTAGTGGCGGGCTGGACTCCAGCGATGGAGGTTGAAGGGATTTCCAGTTAGGTTAGGTACCTCTAAATATAAAATAAAGAATGTTCCGCTATTTTTATTACTGTTTGTTAAATAAAACAATGCATTAAATTTACATTTTTAGTTGGAGGTAATAATATCACAGCAATCGGTATCGGTCTTCTCCGGGAAGAATATAAAAATATTCACAGAGCAGAGATAAAAGTTATATAGAAGAAAATTATCCAAGGGAACGGGAGGGTGAGGGAATAAAATCTGTGCAATAAAAATAAAATGAAGGCCATTAAGGTTTATGTATTGAATTGTCGTAAGGGGAGTATTGAAAAGGTCTAGTTCAAGAAAGTGTAAGTTGAAATAAAGGGTTGCTGTTGCAACGTGGAAGGTTGAATGTGAGATTAGTTCTGGTTGAGCTGGTTGGCACTCGAATGGATATACATGTGTGTCGCCGTGTCTCTTCGAATTTGTAGTGATGGATCATTGAAAATCTATAATCTTGAAAGATATTTCAGGAAGCTATTCTGTACTTCTTCGATTATATCAACATATGTTATATATGTTGGATTCCAGACATGGGAGGCATGGTCGATGATAATTCGGACGTGTGGTGTTATTTAATTGTATAATTGGAGGATGAAGCCCAACATTTGGGTTGCTCCGGAGGCAATATGGTTATCGTGCATGCCGAAGAGTAATTCAGTATCCAATATAATCAGATTTCTATAACTGAGATATATTATTCCATTTTCAAAGCAGTCAACTTTGTACTTGCAATGAATCCCAAAAACCTTTAAGCTATACACGCTAGGTGGCGGATTTATATTAAAAAATGACGTCATGAAAACATACTCCTAGTGATACCTACACCCGCCGCATCGCAGGCGAAATATCATTTTTCATCTAAAATGGCAACTTGTTTCTTACAGATTCATCAGCGACATCTATGAGAGAGAATATCAAATTTTAAAAATAATCCATATATGGCGACAGCACACCTGGTAATAAAAAATTGAAATATTCCAACGTGATAACATATATATTATTTATGTATTCGGGTGTTACGTATTTGCATATATTCTGGTTATCTCCCGTGTTATCAACATTGCCGATACATTTTTACCTTATCTTATCTTATCTCAATTAAATACATTTCAAGTAACCGAAAACTTTTAAAACATTAAAAATTTGACAAAATACAATAATTATAAAATACAATAATTAAAATTGACCTTCGGATGTAAACTCAACGATCAGCTTGAGGCTGCAATCACATTTGAGAAAGAGACAAAAACTCACTTTTGCATCTATTCTGAAAAGCGAGACAAGCAAACATTTACTCCGTTTTTACTGCTGCTGGGAAAGCGGGGTGATTCAAATTCACTCGACTATCGAACGTTTGATGTACAGCAAGCCTGAAGTGAGACGCGACGTGGAGAAGTTCTGAGATACCTAGATTGTAATTACACAGTTTTGTAGATGATTCTAATACGTACATTATGTGGCGCAAGATTATCATATTTTGAAAAGTGGTGCTAATTAAACATCAGAGAAAACGGAATTCAACTCGCACGCCTTTTGGTGCTGAACACTAGGCGTATGGAGGCTTTTGCGATTGTTAAGTCCTTAACTATTGCTTATATTAGATGTCGCCGAAGCTGAGAGTTAATTTGAAGTGGAGGCAATATCCTTTATGTGGATAGGAAATTCAATAGAATTATAACATATACTAGAATATGTCTGAAAATGCAGTATTTTCAATTTTTAACTTCATATCTTAGACCAGTACATTTTTTATTGTATTGCCCTGTAATGTCCTGTGAAATGGTCTCCAAAATCGTGTAATTTAACACCTTTGGAATATTTCATGCGGGAATATGTGAAGTCGTTAGTCTATACCGATGAATCAGGGACGACAGACGACTTGGAAGCCAACACTCGTGTTATTACCGACATACGGCCCCAGCTGCTCCAAAAAGCGGTTAAAATTGGACTTTCAGATTGCGCTTTATTGGAGCCAGTCGCGGCGCCCATATGCGCGATATCATATTGGAACACTAATAGCGTAACACGATCTTTCCAATAAAGTCAATACCAGGTTTTATTTCATTTTAAAGTTTAAAAAAAAAACACCCTTTAGAAGAGATACACAATTCATTCAAACAAGTTACACAAAATGAATTAAAAGCAAAACTAAATTAAGCGAATTCAAAACAAGATTTTATGCTTTCAAATTCAATTAAAAAAGATTGGCTACACTTGAAATTGTGAAAACAATTGTACCCCCGCCATCACAACCCTTCCTCAGCACATGTGAGACATCCAGTGTCAACTTAATAACAGGAGGAACACAGGCTAAGCGCTTAATCACAGAGTAAGGCTTGATAAGCAGGTGCGGTAGAAAAATCACATATTACTCAGGTACAGCGTCACAGGACAAATCACTGTACACATCGCTCCAGCCACTCGCTTTCTACCCCACAGAAACCCCTTAACACATACAAAATGACGAACTCACCGGCGCTCTGGTTGGCGGTGTGCGTTGATATGGGGTGCGATATTTCAAATACTGAATATTAATTTTAAATATTGAACTTCAACAATCCTTAAAACGCTGTTGTTAAATACCAAAATTTTTTTTTTAAGTAAAATCTCACAGAAAATTGTATGTAGCTACCGTGAAGATGCCCACAACGATGGTAGGAGGGGCTACAGCCTGTCACTGATATCTGCATATCTTATCTGGCCTGCGGACAGTGGCGGCTGCAGGCATACCGACTGTCCGCCTGGCCCTGGGCTCAACTTTGTATACAGGCGTGAAATCAAAAGTCAGAAATATCTATTTTCTCTTATTCTGGTTATTAGTGCTTACTTTGATAAGCCTGCTTCTGTTTCTCTTTGACAATCTTCAATTTCCAACTATTGTACAACAATGTTATCTCTTCTTCAGATTGTTATTTATATTTTCTACCTTCTGTTCAAATATGATTTTCGATGTACTGTTCTTGTGGGTTAAATCTGTCGACAGTGTTGCGTGAAGGGCGAGTCTCGTATGTGCTTTTCTTTTGTACCGTCTCTCTTCACTTCCCCTCTGCTCCTCGCCCTTGTAAATTGTATTATTTATATTATCACTGTTGACGCAAGTCGCAACTACTCACTGCCTGAATATTTGTCCACTCTGTCCAACCGATGACTTGACAATTGTTTCGCCGACAGGGGGACAGATTGCCTTCTGACACGGAACTATCAAGATCTTGTTCCTTTTTTCTGCCGTCCGACAGTAGCGCCGTGCGTATCGCTCGGACCATGAAAAGCTGTGTTCTCAACAGTTCCGGAAGTGCAGTGATCTCTCAGTTCATCACTACAAACGTGCTAGTCAACTGGAGGGGAAAACGACGTCCAACCCAGAACTTTAGAGCAAGGTAAGCCAGATCCATCTGCCATTATTTACCTTCATAAATCCATTTCGGGTCGCGTCTACTGATCGATATTATAATCGATACAGTCCACGGAATCTTTTTCCACCAATCATGTTTTGATCATTATTTAAGTCTATTCTAAATATCGTATTTACTGATAAAGTGAGGTAAATTTTGTTTTGGCAGTATCGCCCTGTCATATATGCAGGGCGCTATCGAACAACTGCCCAGTAGCATTAAAAATGCCAATCAGGCGGTGAATGAGTAGGACCGAGATATGAGCCTTGAGGTTATTGCATCGGTTCTGGGCGAGCGGTGGGTCCGCCCTCAGGTTTAGAAATAGGTAAATTATGAATCTCCTCAGATCCATAAAACCCTCAAGAATATCTTCAAAAAAAAGAAAATGATATTTATTTATTTATTTATTTATTTATTTATGTATATATAAAAATATATATGTATATATACATATATATATGTATATTGACAAACATATTTTTGTAGTAACAGAGGTGGATACATAATAAACATAAGACATTCTCATAGTTTATTGTGTGGGGTGGAGTAGGCTCCACCTCTGATATATACAGCCTTGTCCTGGCTACTTTGCTACACTGCAGTCTGTGTTAAAGTAGCCAGTTTTTTTTTTCGTGCTGTTGTGGTGTTGTTTATCGATAGGAATAAAAGAAAATTACACATATGTATAAAAAATTAAAAATAAAAAAAATATGTGTAGCGGGAGTGTTGTAGGACTGGTGAAGGTATTGTATAAACTATATTGGAATGTTGGATAGCCACGCTTCTGATTCATCTCTACCTGATTGGATCATATATTGGGTCCATATTTGTGTAATCTTATTGGAATTGTACGATTTCCAGTTGGTACTGAGTGTGTTGTATAGTTTCAGAGCTAAGAACATGTAGATCTTTGATAAAATGTGGTTGTTGCTCTCGGAACTGGTGTGTAGATGTTTGTTGTTTGTCTTGTGTTGTGTCCGTGGTTTATTGCTTGAGAAGAGTTGTTGTTAGCATGGAAATATAGGACATTGTACTCTTTAAATACAAGATCTGATGGATATCTAAAGGGACGACCAATTATTACCTTGAGAATTGTTTTTTGTGCTTTTTTAACTGACTCCAATATTGTTTTTGCTGCTCCATGTCCTATGTTCTTATACTTCTACTACTTCTTCTACTTCTCGCGCCTTATCCGTTCAATGAACATTGAATATAAAGTTGGCTATCACCATTTTGTCCATTGTGACCCGGAACAGGTCTACAGTACACTAGTCAAACCATTGCCTTAGGTTTTTCAACCATGATTTTTTTTGTGCTGTCTTATTTCCCGCGAGGGAGGGTTTAGTGTACTCCCTTAGTTGCACATCTGTCCCTCAGTTCTTGCCTGTTAATATTGTATTATTATTCAGCGCATTGTATATTCTACACAATCATTAATATGGGGTCAAAGTAGTAATGGTGGATGTGTCGGTTGGCGGCCGCGCGCCGCTGATTGGACACTGATGCGCTGAGCTGCGTTGCGCGGTCTCCCGTTCAGCATAACAAAATGCCAAGTAACACGTATCAATACAAATTGTATTTTTAAAACAATAATTTGCAATTATTGCTGAACTAGCCAATTGTTGATATGTGTACTGAACCTAAAATATTATAAAAAGACAGGTTCATTGTGAACGTGAACTTCTTATTCCACTTCATGTTGTTGCGTGTGCGCTGGCCCCGGTGGAACGAACGCCAGCGCACCACGCGACCGGCTAGGCTCAGTCTGCGAGTGTCCAGTGTAAGATGTCAGAGTGGCTGTCTCGGATGGATATGAACAGCCTTAAACAAATGAAACACTCGGTTAGCGTAATACAATTTATGCACGATCACAACAAATGCCCTACAACATATTTGCACGATTTTAGTATTTTTATCTTCTTCACTCGTCATCGTCCTTCCCTCCAGGCGAGGCTAGTGTGCTATGAACTTGACACTAATCTCATGGTTATTGCGAGGTTTAGAGGTTACTTGAATGTTGAATGAATGATGTGGCAGCCCTGGTCCAGGAATGCCACGCGTCCGTACCGAAATTATCTCTCGCCATCAAGAGACTTTTACATGATTCATTTCTCCCGCCCCGGTCCGCATGGCTATTCCTCCTGCCTGCAACCAAAGGATGAGTTCATAATGTTTATGGATCGGGGACCTTAAACCTCCCGTATCCACCGCATCTCAGAATTCCATCTTCCAATTCTCTCCACACTGTCGGCGGCTCGAGCCCGAGTCCTCCCTTGTCTTTCCGCCCGCCACCACTCGGATCGGAAATGTAGCGCTCGGTCTGCCGCGCATTTTTTGAAATGTTACATCACATAATTAATTAAAATTTGAGCATTTTTCAGTTTTTTTTATTTTAGTTCGCGTTATCTGTAGTTTTTCTTTTTAATTTCAGCACCCTATAGTAGTGGGTGGCGGAAGGCCGCTGCCCCTGGGGGTGGCAGGGCCTGATATTCTCCCAGTCTGCTCCTGAAGTCCAGTGGGAGGGACAACTCTAAAGATATCGCTCCTTATCAATGTGACGTCGTTTCTGTGAAACCTTCTATCGATTTGTATCAACGGGATTTTGGATAAGTTCTCAAATGATAAAATGGTTTTTTGAGCAGCTGTGCACATCAACCAAACTAGACAGACTATAGTTATTGAAGGGGTTTCTGCCACTTCCACGCCCACTCGCAACAGAGGTGTATTTACAGAACACGTGTCACGTCAATATTCTTATCATTTTCGAACTAAGCTCAACGCTTGTACTATGAAAATAGGATTTTCTTGATGGCCTCCTGGAACGAGACTCGAACCTCCAGATAACAGGGGTCGGCAGACCGCGGCTCTTTCCACTGGCATTTGCGACTCTTCAACTCCAGTTCATGTTTCAAATATGATACGTGAAACAGTTTGCCTGCAACACAACACACAGAAAGATAACTAGCATTTGCCAACCTCACAATCCTCGGCTCTACCTGAATGCGGACGAATATTCATCTTCCACGAATCTTAGTTTGTCGAGAGGATCGGGCACATGGATGAGAAATGGTTCTGGGAAAAGGTGAGGTCTTTCGATAAACTATTTATCATATCTTTGATATCGCGCGTCACCTTATCAGCCGCCGATATCCTGACAGCGGCCAGTGCAGCCCGCTACCAGCTACAGCAGTGCTCAGTTCAGTGATTCCAGGCATCCGTCAGCGAGTTCAGCAGGCAGCAGCATGACTACCGCGATCGAAGAAAGGCTGGAGCAGGTGACTGACCATACTTTATACCGCGGGTCTCGGCGACAGCTGTCGGGCCGCCCCTTCAGGTGGCCCCGCTCCCATCAGTTGTTGCGTGACCAGCTCTTCTGATAGTGCTCTGAGAGCTGTCCTGGCCGCGATGGTGCTCACTGAGGACGCGTCATGGGGTTGGGCAGGACAGATTATAAACCTATTATGTATTTTAGTAATATTTGAATATTTCCAAGAACACATAATTACTGAATTTTAACCTACAAAGACACTGTTATTAAATAAATATAAGATATTCTATATATTTGCCATTAAATATAATAAAAATAGCTTCGTCTCTATGAGATATCCGATATTTATTGATTATCTATTTTGTCACTGGCTGTGTTATCAGCAGTATTTTGCAGCAATAAATATTCAGAATTTTCCAATCATCTTTTGGAAACAAACCATTATTTTGATATTAACAAGGGTTTAGAAATTATACATATAAATTCTAGGAGTTTACAGTTAGATGAATTTGTAATTTTTGGAAATACGGAAAATGGTTAATAGCAAGTTAAATATTATAAATAACCAAATCCTCATAGCAAATAGTCACATTTAAAATTTATTTTCATATTAGTTCTTACTTATTCACCACTTTATAGATTTTTTTTATCTATGCTTGTATTTTTAATTTCATTATACACTGTGTCCTGAAGAAGAGAGCATAGGTATCGAAACATGCTGAATAATTAATAAATAGTGGTTTAAACAAAGTATTTTGTATAATTATTTATATAATTGTAATATTTTTGTTATATTGAAGTTTATATTTTAAATTCTGTTTAAACGTATACTAAATATTAAATTAAAAATTATTTTAAAATTCGAGGCGGATTCCCTAGGGCAGGCCCAGCCAAAGTGGTTTATTACATAATAAATAAAGACTGAAGAATGGCTGTGAGAATAAGGGCCTGTGTCGAGGCTAATCTCTTACTGGGATTTTAATTTCTGAGAATTTGGATGCGTTATTCTAATCTGGTATCGCAATCTGATTATTCGTGCGTCATTGCAGGTGAGGAACGACGTCAGAAGGTACATGATCACGATAGACAGCCTCAACAGGGAGATCTCCCAACTCACCACCAAGCTGCACGAAGCCAAGTAAGTCAATACTGGAAGATTATTCTGTTTTATATTATGCAGAGCTCTCAGCTAAACTCAAACTATTGTCCTTACACCTCTCACAAATACTCACAACATACTGTTCCGAATTAGAAAAACACATTTGTGGCGCGTCATTTCGAATCAGCCGCAACCGTTGTTATTGACACAATTCCGCATCCAAATCATTTTTAATAATACCGTACTTTTCCTCGTGCTCGTCTTGTCTGTATTCACGTGCCGCGGGTGAACTTTTGTCATCGCCGTATTCAATTGGGATCGGAGATCTGCTCATTCACGTGTCATCGTCTGATCTCGGATAACGGAGGCGTCATATACAAGGTAACGCGAGCAGTCCTTCCGAATCCCGGTTCCCGGTTCCCGACATCACCGGTCCTTCGACTTCCTTATCCCCTCACCGACCTCATCCTGTACCGAGGTTTCCCTACTTCCTTTCCCTACCCTGCGATGATTCAGATTTACGACCCGGAGATTCTGCGCAATTCGTTCATTAGATCTTATCGGTGCAGGATTTGGGTTTCGAATTCACATGCGTTTAAATAATGTCACTCGCCACTAGATTGACAATGAATGTTAATATATATATAAATGTGATGTTACAGTATATATCTGAACAAATTGCAATTCAATATACGTAAAGGATAATGTAATATATTTGATAATGTAATAATAACAACAAAAATATTGCCCCCAGCATGTACAATCATGATTTCAAGAAAAGGTGTCGTGGAAAAGTATTTAGTAGCTTGGTTATGTGTTGGAGAATATTGCCAACTCAGTCACTGCGCTAATTTCATTGTACAATCTACACAGTAGGGAAATCGGACTATAGAATTGCTGTTTTGCTGTGACAGGCATCTAGTCTGAACGTGTCGTGCCCCTTATGATCTGAAGCTGTACTCTAGAGGTCAGCGTGCTGCCGACCAGATCCTGTACAGAAATAACAGATCACCAGAGATATTTTAATCTATTGCTTTTATAAGATTATTTTTAATATATTAAGATAAAGTGGAATTCTACATTCGTTTGTTGTTTATTCCAGGCTGGAAAAACGAGGAGCCATATTGCACATGGAGAAGGTGAGTCGAGATGGTCCCTCCACCCATCGCGGGCCGCATCGCCCAGGGCCTGGTGCTCTATCGCCGCCCTGGATGAAGCGGGCTGCGCACTCACTATTGTATTCTTGATACCTGTCCGCAAACCTCACATCCAGCCGATCTTTGGGGACTTGTCGCGTCCAATACAATTCCCCATTTCTAGGCTACCATATTGACGAGTAATGTAGCCGAAAAATTTCTGATTTAGAAAAAAAATTGGAAACAGAAATACATTTTCTGTTTAAAGGCATATTCAGGTATTCCAGCATTGTGTAGATTTAGCAGTACTGATAATTGTTGCCCTTCTTCTTTATTAGCTGGCATGCTGCAGTAGATTATATGATAAGGGATGATTGTAGAGGCTTTTTCTGTTTTACAAGACTCAGTACATATGAATCGTTCGGTACTTCCCAGAAGTGAAATATTTAAATCTAATATTTAATTTCAATCACTTCCTTCAGACTTTCACCATCTGTGAATAGATATTTATTTTAAATAGAGATTTTAAATGTAACATATAGGTTCGAAAATTTGTCAAGAAAAATACTGGCGTTATAGCACAATGGTAGTGCACTTCCCCGGATTGGAAATAGAGATCCAGGTTCGAATCCCGGTGACGCAAAAACAATATTTTTCGACAAAATTGATTTTATATGTATATATTTATAATTAATATCACAGACCGTCTGTTCTGAATAATGACAACTTCACAATAAGAATGTGTTTTCCTTAATACAAATAATACATTACGCGTTTGTACAGTCACATTTGCAATACGGTATTATTAGATGGGGAGGAGCATGTAAAACATTAATATCACAATTAAAAATAACTAATAATAGACAAATTCAAATATCAAAATTGGGCAATTCTTTAATAATTTTCTTAGTATTTATTCAGGAAACATCCAGTTAATTAGTGAATACGGTAATCACGGTGGAAGCTAAGCTATCATTCAACCTATCAGACGCTTACTCTCGAGGTATGAAATACTTAGACTGTGAGCATAATATCCATTTTAGGAGAGGCTAAAGCAGAAAAATGGAACAAGATTACAATTATAACATAGAGTAAGATAAGAAAGTAAGGAAATATTTGAAAGGAAAGGAAAAGGAAAATGGGATAGGGAGTATAATCTGGGTGTTTAAAATGAAAACTAAAATAAAGAAGCTTATGTATTGAATTTAGATTAGATTGAGGTAACTCTAGTATTACCTCTTATAATCAGAAATATTACAGACTGTTATTAATTTGTATCTGAAACCAAAAAATATGTATACAGTAGCAGACACATTATTTATTTTATCTACACCACACTCCTCTCCGACTCTCATAGAGAAGAAAATAATGTAAAAGGAAGAATCACCATAATTTTTTGAAAATGTTTATATAAAATGTAACATATAATAGCAATTTTAATATTTTTAGTTCAAAAGGAAAGCCGACAACATGTCCGACCGCCTGGACGAGTTTGAAGCTCTGGGGTGAGTTCTGTTTGCGTTCTACTCCCGGTTCGGGGATGTTCTACATGTTAGTATGTTCAGGGAATCTGTCCGAATGATGGGCGCTGATATCGCACCCCTCAGGTACCTTCACGGGCCGAGCCCGCGGAAGAGATCCTTCGACTCGAGACTATCTCTGAGCATATTTTGTGTCACATACCGTCAAATGTCAATCTATCTATATTCCGTTCATTAGTTGAGCGAAGTTGAATCTCCCCAGCGGCAATTAAAATGGTATCAACGCTTGAAATTTAATGCATCTGTTTGTCTAATTGTAAAACATTACAGAATCAATTATGTAAATATATTGTTAACTCTGACTGCAGCTCACCGTGTCACATTCCGTGGACACGAACCATTATAAAGCTCCCTATACTTATTGGTGTTCTTGAAACGTTGAACAGGAAAGAACGCGACGGGCTGCGGGAGGAGCTCCGGGTGGCCAAGGACGAGCAGCGCCTCGCGGAGAGGGACTCCCAGCGCAGTAAAGAGGCCTTGGCGGAAGCCAATGTACAATTTGAAAAGTCGCTTCTGTTAAGGGAAGAGGTATTTAAATAATAATATTATCTTTATAGATTAATCGAATCGGAATATTTCTTGTGGAGCTGTCTGTGGGTGGTCGGAGACTCGCGGCAGTCCAGACAACTCAACACAGGGGATGGGAAGAATACTCCTAATCTGACGAGTGTGGGCTCGGCTTACTGCAGGGCGGTGTTACCAGAAATCTTGATATAATCAAATACATATGTGCTCCTGCCTAGGTGAACTTTGCCCCTTTTTACATTATACCATGTTCCGCTTTGTGATCCGCAGACCAGCGCAGAGAGACTCCGACAGCTGGAGAGGGAGCACGCCCGAGTTCGGCGAGATCTGGAGACGGAACTCCAAATAGTGAGTATTTGTTACTGTTACTGGATGATGTTACCATTATAGTATCGTCGTGAGCCACGCTCGTTACGCTATTAAGGTCCGTGTCCACGATCATCTCTCTCTAAGACTTTGAGTAATTAAGTCAATAAGTTCTGGATGCGCCATCTGTTAAGGGTTGATAATTCATCAATTGCTCTGCGCAGCTCTGCACAATCCACGGTTTGTGCACTGGAGCGGCGCCACCTCTGCAGGAGGTCACTCTATCAAAATGGTCGCCCTGCCAGGTGATTCACAATTTAACAATGGATGATATCATCGCCCTAGAAGCCGACATTTTGAAAATATCTCCAATGACAAGCGCGGCCTTCTAAAGTAAAGACGGCATTGACTCGAGTCGAATCTCCGAGAGTTTACGGTTCATCTAATAGTACAGACTGAGTGCGTGCCTGGAGGAGGGGCGGCGGGGTGAGCGAAGACATTAAACCACTTATTTTAATTGTATTTCAGAAATCCGTAGAAATGGCCCGACTCGAGAGCGCCGTGCAAGAGCACATTGAACGGACGCGCCTCGTCACGGAGGAGTTCAGCTCGTTCAAGTAAGTCAATGTTTCAGTACTGTATTACAATACGCTGCACTTTGGGATAATATGGCTTGCAATACTGGCCATGGTACACAGCCGCCTGTGAAGATGGCGTCTGAGTACCGCGGGGGAGTTGTGTCAGTGCTAATAGTTAGGAGATGATCCAGTTGGGTCAAGTTAAAGGGAAACAATTGATTACTACATGATGTAAGAATATCCATTACATTTATTTTTCTCCTTTAATAGGAAAGACGTCACTGGACTGCAGCAAGCAGCGAGGCTGGCCCGGGAGAACGAGCGCTTTGCGGAGCGGGAGATCCAGCGGCTGAAGGAGGAGGCCACGAGCGTTGAGGAGGTACTTTTATTCAATTATGTTTCCTCATCCATCGTAAGACAATCTTCGTCAATGATGTGTAAAGCGCGTCCTTAGAAACACCATGGATGGAAGACGGAACTCCTGCACCGCTATTCTGGTCACGCTGAAGCGAGGGATTATTCTGTAAGGATTTCTTGGTTTTCAATATTACAATGCTTCTCATATTGAATTAATTATATTGTTTCTTAAATCAAAACCACAACCTTAAACGCGAGTTTATTTCCAGGTTCACCTGCTGAGACTCCAAAAGATCTCAACAGAACACGGCATTGCTCAGAACAGTCTAGAAAATAAGGTTTTCAAGGTCAGTGTATTTATTTATTTACTTGTCGGGGAAAAACGGCATAATTGAAAATCTAGTAACGCAAGAGTATCAAATGGGACAAAGACAAGTTCCACAGGTTTAGCAAATTATTTAAATAGCTGTACAATAAAACAATAAAAAGTCCGTGGGAATTAAAACTGGAGAAAAGAGGAAATAATGTAAGAGAAAAGTAGAAAATATATCTAAAGTATGTTACACTTCAAATACACAAGTAAACTTTTCGTGTTTTGCAATCCGAAGCTTTCGATCTTCATCTTTAAATTGCAGCAGGCACATGAGCTACATGAACCTGAATTACGTTAGTTATCCTCTAAGATTTCTACTGTGTTGAAATAGAGGATCCACTCCTCATCTCCGCTAACGGTAGTGTCAATGAGGCTAGACCCGCAGCTTACACAGCTCCTTTATGGTCCTTCTCATTCGGCAGCCGTGCGATTCCTTCTGTCGCGTAGTGACAAAACGGAGCCGCACAGCCGCCGGCACAGAAACCCTCATTGTCCCATATTCAGAAATATCATCACAAAAAACAAAGTACATAAAAAAAATCTAAAATACAAAGAACAGTTATATAAAATGAGATAAAAATTTCAGAAACATAACAGGGAGACAACATAGCAGATGGAGCTGTAGTAGGGGAAAAGGTAAAAGGAAACAGGAGCAGGAGAAACAGACAGAGAAAGCACTGATATTAATGTTACTAGTTACCTAAACTCTCATAAAGGTCCTGAACAATTCCAGATTCGTTTTGCAGCTGAGGAGATCGGGGTTCCGGATGGACACCCGATCCACTCCCACCAAACCTTCAATCATCTCCTCTCTCGCATCCGTCAATATGTGATCCGCCACTGGTGTCAGTCTGCTTCTGAGTCGGCAATAATCGGTATATTAGCCAATTTATGAAGCTCCAAGACGCCACACGCGCATTTACTATTTATTTTAAACCTTTGTGTACCGATTGTGTGTGCATTTTGTGTTTCAGTGCAACACCTTCATCCCTTATGTCCTCCTCGAGTGCTCTCAGCCCTCAGAAAACTTCAATACTGAAATATGGGGAGCGAAATGTCAAATACACTGGTACACTGTAAAATACATATCAGAGATACTTCCGCTTCCTGCGATAGGATTTAAAATAAATAAATGCATAAATAAAACTAAATACTCCGGCACGACTGCTGATGATGCTGCGACAAGCCGCTGCTCCGCCGAGCTGGCGAGTCCAAGCCCGACTTAAGGGCTGCAGACCACCCTCAACGGAGGGTTGTAGTCTAGCAGCACAGCTGGGCAGTTCGTCGCATGCGACACGTTCAATCAGTGTAAAGCCACTCTACAGATGGATTATTGTATATATCAGACATATTGTACAATATACACGATGTACGACTTTATTATTTAAATGACAAGTTTATTACCTCGATTAGCATGATTCTAACTATTTAACATACTTTGCCTCAAAACTCGGTTGGCCCTTTTACAGTGAACGTTGTCGACAGAAGATGTGACTACTTCATATTTTATAAATTGGTTTGATCTGGCCTCGTTTTCACTTGACTATATGTGCGGAGACAGTCAGGGCGCCAACTGCAGGGGGTTGCATTAAGGCAGCTCGAATATGACCCTCGCTCTATTATTTCAGCTGTCTGAGGACTTCGCTACCAGGAGCCACCGCCTCAGCAGCCAGCTCGCGGCCGTGCAACTGGAACGAGAATCGCTCCAGTGAGTTCATTTGGTGCAATATTAATTAACATTCTGATCTATAATAAATATAATGCACCATATAATCAACACAATATGGCTAAAATCGCATTCATGTACGAAACCACTTGTGTCAACTCGGGGCAGTCCAGCGTGCTATTGATGATGTTATATCCTTCTGCAGGCTATTTATACATAATTTATATTTTCTATCGGAGTGTGCAATTTAAAATTGATAAATCTAAGAAATGTGTGTTCTTTTTGGATTTTTATAGCATGTGAGCTATAGTAGGGAGACCACAAAGTAGAGTGGAATTCCAGCGTACTATTGTATGTAAAGTTGTTAGAGAGCGGAGTCCTTAACACAGATCCTAAGGATCACATAGCATAGTTGCAACTTTTGGCTATAAACAGTCCTGGTGGTGGGTCTGCCCTGGGAGTGGCCGCAGTGCGCGATGCAGCTAACACTTACCCGTGATATATTTCATGTTCAGGTCCAAGCTGAAAGATGAACGATATTTGAAAAGGGTTCTTGGGATAGGCGTTATTTCACCGACGAGAGAATATCCCCTCAGCATGCAAACGGTGAGTCAACATTTACAGGGTGGCCCATTAGTTTAATTATATCAATCAACGATAGCTTAAAAAGTTTACTGCTTGCCTATTTAACTTTATTACATTTTATTTCCGTAGAAGACCGTATTCTGATAAAAATTTGTGAATTTAAAAACGTCGGGGTGCTGGGAAAATGATCAAAGAGTTTCAAAACAATGCCTGGAGTACAGTTAGCCATTAGAACAGGATGGAGCTCCATCTCGCACAGCCAAAAATACAATCAACTTTCTTAGTCGTGAGAATGTTAATTTGATCTCACCAGGCATGTGGCCACCGAACAGGACAGATGTAAACCCACTAGATGATGCAGTATGGGGTGGTTTGATGATTTCTGATTAGCTAAATATTGTGCAAAAAAAATGATATTAAGATACTTTTAAAATTAGCAATATTAACTTTGTGGTTAAAATTCATTTTTTTTATTTATTATCTTTGTTTTATTAACCACTTGATTAATCATTTGATAGAAAATAGTCATGGTTTTGATAAAAAATTGGGATTTTCAATTTTGCATATAAACGGTGTAGGTCACAGATTAAATAATTTGGAATCGTTGGAGATAAATAAAGCATGTAAAAGTAATCAGGAAATTCTAAACAGCCAACTAAATTTAACTACGAGTCCTATTCTAAAATTTTTTCCTAAAAATTATTCGACTAAATTTGTATTGAGCAGCAATTTGAGACTAAATTTATTTTTTAAATAATTGTTGTTTTTCAAAAAATTTAAAAATAGATTTTGGTGAAGAAACAATGCTATATTTTTAGTTAGTTATGACATCCTGAAAAAGCACGAAACCGGTAAATGGATTTAAACTCAATTCAGTGATTAATAAAACTTAGATAATAAATAAAAAAATTATATTAAGAATTATAATTAATTATATTATGTTTTGAAATAACTCATGTTTTTCGAGATGTTCTCACTGTTTTTGGGCCACCCTGTATATATTCTTAAACTAAGCCGCCTTTCACATTCACTTTCGCGTCCGTTCTCGCCAGAACATCGGCAGTGCAGCAGCTATCCGAGCTCATCATCAACGCAGTGCGTAGTCTCCAGACAGAGATGTCTCCCATACGGGTTTTGCTCATGTTAAAAATAAATATCACTGCCATTGTTCAGTTGAGTGGCTTCGAATCTCCCCAGCTTCCATGTGCTGCAAGGGAGATTTTTGCAAATGAAGACAAGCTGGTTGAAACAATGTTTGTCGTAGATAAATGAATGTACAGAATAACGGATTACTTCCGACACACTCTGACCTCTATAGCGCCCCGCAGTCGCCTATATGAGCGATATAACTTAAAGGGCTTTTACGGGTGAGAATACTCCCAAATATGAATTGCCATCCCCTATCCCCTATGATTACAATATCCGACCGATCACAAAGAATGGCACAGCACAGCAATGGAGTGAATTGAGTCTTCATTTATCGGTAAACATTATTAGTATAAATAATGATAAAAAAAACCCCACCTTCGGGGTAAAAAATTGAAACTAAAATGTTGCCAAATATTAGCTATTGCACGGTTGAATATTGAAAGTGTTCGTAGAAACCACATTTGGAATTGTTCCCATCAGCTTGCCAGTAAGTGGTTCTCAATTTTGGGACCCCTTCATAATAAATATGTCTGTATCAAAAGAATACATGTCTGAGTTCAGACTCTTTAGCTCGGTCCAGCCACTCTTATATACAGTTTGGTCAGGTCTCACTCCAAATATCTTCAAGGTTCGTATCCACGAAGATTTCTCAGTCAGACTCTGAGAGTCTGAAAATACCCGAACAAAACAGCGATATATAAATCATTTACTGAATGTATGCATCAACATGCGTACCTTTAGCGACTGATTCCCCGTGTTACAGGAGGAAGACAAGGGCTGGATCATCCTCAGGTTCACACTACCCGAAGAAGTCAACCCCGCAGCCGACATCTGGTCTCTCCAGGATGCCTCCATCCAAGGGTGGCAGATGGGGATGTGTATCCAAAAGCGTCACGTTTTGCTAACATGCCCAGTGGAGTTCAATCTGATTAGCGGCACGACGAAGGTGTTCCGGAGCGTGGACACGTTCCCGTTCCACAGCAATAAATTCAACAACAAAAAATATAGGTGAGCGAAATATTTCATCATCTGACCGGGTCCTCTTGCTAGCACTGAGTTGTCATCTCCTGACTCCTGATTCCAGGGCTGGGGCTGCCGTGAAGGTCAATCTACTTTGAAAGCGATTGATATCTCCAGTTATGTTCCCATATTCCCGTTTACTTTATGTATATAATACTTCAATACGTTATGCAGGTATAACGTTAATTATAAGCAATTAAGTTATTTTAAAATCAGTCTAGTTATTAAGTATGTTAAATAAATGTATCAATTATATATATAAAAATCAATAAAATTTTAGAAGCGAACTCCGATCTACAAAATATAGAGATCTAATTGATATCCCAAAACTAAAATATACCGCGATATATTTATCAAGGCATCCAATGTGTTAACCATCTCCCCATCACAATTAGATAAACTACGGACTATCATCAATTTGTAACTGTAACCAGGATTCGAACCTGGATCTCTTTCCAAACCGAGGATGGAACACTATCCAACTATGCTACAGCTACATTATTTTAGACGACAAATTTTCGAACCTATTTTTTACCCTTTTCAATTAACACGTTTATCGTTCCATTGTTTGAAAGAGCCTGATACGGCGTCGGGCTTTCCTCACTGCCCGATCATCGTATCTCAATGCAACGTTGGTCACTGAGAAGGAGGCGGGGATGAAAATTAATAAGTCAATAATTTAGTAAAATATTTACAATTTTATTCGATTGGTTAAGCGAGGAGACAAAAATAATCCTAGGCTAAATTCTCAGTCTATCTTACGGTCTACTTAATTCTAATCTTAAATTAATCTTAATTCTACCTTAATTAAATTGGCGATTCGGTCGGGGCTTCGGCGATCGATGTCTGCGGATGGCGACCGACGACGCGGTCTGGGCGGGACCGTGGCTGCGAGTCCGCTCTGCAATCCCGTCCTTCTGGTGGCGGCCTCGTTCACCAGCTCCTCTGCACTGCTTTTCTCCACCACCGCTCGAGTTATTCTATTTTAAGTCTTCTTTCACCTGTTGTTCCAGGTGTTTCCTTCACGCTGGCCGACCTCGAGCGCTGGTCGCCAGCCGTCCGATGGCTGACGGTGGAGTAGAATATTAACTCGAGAGTTTTAACTTTTCCATTCTCCAAGTGTCTTAGTTAACTATCTGTGTTAGCTTTAACTGTCTTCAAGTAACCAACTGGCTAGTGCCTCATTGCAACTGTTCGAGTCTCCCTGACCGAGTCTAACTTTCCAACTTTAACTGCGACTGCTAACTATAAATCTGTGACTAACTGTGACTGCTAACTGCAAGTGTTCTCTTCACCGCCGCGTCCGGCCTTTTTAAACCCTCAGGGGCTTAGGGTGTGCGCGGATCGTAAGGACAGGTCGGTCGCACATGCTATACCATTAAAATTACCCTAGTCTATTATTATTACACTAAAATCGGAAAATACTAAAACGTTGGAAGGTCTTGTCGGCATTCTGAGTATGCATCTAATTTGGAGGGCTTGCGAAAATTTCCGACCGGGTATTATCCTTGGAAAGGTACGTCCTCGACAATATACAATTAGGATTAGATGCATTTCTTGGGGTTGGACCGTCATAAAATGTCCCTTAATTCCCCCAAGAAAGCAAACACTTTCACCTAATCCTAATTGGTTATACGGCCCTGTTACCCATGCTGATAATCCCTTAAGGAATGCACCGCGTTAAGTGCTTTTTTTTTCTTCACAATATGGGGAAATTCGCGTCACCTTAATCGCCGGGCACATCAAGCCATCTACTTTATTTTTACGGAATCTCAAATAGCTTTGCATAATCCGATAGCAGACGCCAGAATTATCAACTCATCTTTTGAATTTTTTGGACACATTGATATAACTTATATATTATTAGGAAAACACGTTCTTTTTGTGAGTTCACCTAATAATAGTTATTTAGTCTCTAGACTGGATTTAGACTGTCGACCTTCACAGAGCTCTTCAAATAGTCTAACTTGTACCTTCACGGGAGTTCTTCCACACCCTTGCGCGAGTAATTCGAGTGTTTTTTATTTCATATCCAACGTACTTAACATTAATAAGAGAATGTGCATACAGCAGAACCTGCAGGAAGGGGGCTGTCCAGTGGCACCATTAACTTCCTCCTGCTGAGATATGATGTTAGATTTTTGAACCCATACCTATCACATCAAAACAACGACACTGCATGTGGTACCTACCCCTAATAATTAATGGCCGACGTCCTCCTCCCCTAACCGCCCTGCTGTTAGGGCAGGTTTACACTACACCGGCCACTCTGCTGCTTCTATATTATTCGTGGGCTAACTTCACTTCTTAATGATATTTTTTATTTGTGAACGATTACAGTAATGATCACATCATCCACTTTAAAAAGGCCTGGCCCAGCACTCCGGACCCGCAGCCAGGATACAGAGGAGGGGGGCAGATAACTGTGGAGATCACCATCGCAGGTACGAAATAATATTATATTATTTGGATGATGCTGTCTGGCAAGGCAGTCCGAGAGCTGGCTAGACCTTTTCCATTTTCAGTGGGAAGAAATCACGCTCCTGCCAGTACCGGGGAGCTTGTACCACTTCCAGAATCAGTCTGCACCTAAAAGTAGGACATACAAACGACGAAGGCTCCTCGGCCATTCGGCCCAACAAAAATACGTCCACAACAAAAGATCCGGTCTATTAAAGCTCCATTAGATTACTAAAGCGACATTAGATCCAACGACATAACGGCTGCAAACAAAAATTTAAAAATGATTTTTTTAAGAAAGGCTTTAAAAAAATCTATGAACCGAGGGGTACTGAAATATACATATAACCTTTCACAGGTTATATGTAAGTTCAGTACGAATTATACATATAACCTTTCACAGGTTATATGTAAGTTCAGTACGAAATATACATATAACCTTTCACAGGTTATATACATATTTCAGTACCCAAAACAAATCCGATGCGAAATACAAAATTCACATTGAGGCAGTGGAATTATTTAAATTAAAAACGAACGTCATAATTATACAAAAAACACTAATTGTTTTAGTATTGCAATATAATTAAAATTTAAAATTGTAACCCAACCGTTTCAGAAACACAACGGTGTCGCACTAATAAGTATTTCTGATGCATACCGCCTCACCTCGTATGCGGACCATTGTAATTGATTTTGGTCTTTTCAAATTTCTGTTTAAATTATCTTTCAAGTTCAGATGTTGCGTATATTCTTTTACTTTCTTAATTATATAAATGTATGGTTCGTGTCCACGATAAGCATTGATTTGAGAGTCAGTAAAGTACGTGGGCCGTTGGTGGCATTCCAATCCGTGACTTCTTCCAGGGAGTCCCCTGCATCTAGAGGTGCCATATCTTATTTTTCTCTGATGACTCATCGCGTATCCGAAATATTACACTCTTTTCTTTATTCAAACGAACCAGGATATCTTTACTCTTTCAATATTAGCTAAACTACTTAGTTACCACATATTTTATAAACAATAAGATGAAAATGAATTAAAAATGAAAGAATAGACAAAAACACTACTTATACAGTTTTGTTTTTATCTATGCTTCCAATTATTATTTTAGTATACATTGTTTCCTGAAGAAGATACCATAGATATCGAAACGTGATTTAAACATTGTGTTTTTTACTTTATTATTTACGCAATATCTTAAATACTAAGCAAACGTATTAATTATAAAGTTATCCATATGAAATCAATTTGAAATATCACGGACCGATGTTCTGAATAATTACAACTTCACAATAAGAAGTTATTTTCTTTAAAATTGCGCAATATCTACTATATTTGGAGCGTTCTTCTGCAGATCCTCATCTCTAACTCTTCAAGTCGTCTTACCGTTTGTTCAGTAAGTGGCTATGCGTCCATTCTATAAAATAATACCGATAACATGTTGAATCGCACCATTCGCACTCGTAATGTAATTGTAAACACGCGAATAAAAGTTGTTAAGTGTGAAATTTGGTTATTATAGAATTGCAACCCAGGTATACAATTCATTGTAATATTGTTCAAGCAATATCCACACAATATTAACTGTGACTGATGACGAAGATGATCAGTTCACCTGCACCAGTATGGTGCCTTTGAAAATACCATCACCGATTCCCTTTGGTGTTCTTTCCTCTTGGTGCACTTCTCGAGTTGCTCGATTGAGTCCTTGCAAGTTACAACAAGTCACTTACAGAATGTACAATTGTAGAACTCTGATATTTCTTACTATTACTGCGATAGTACGATGGGGTAACAGAGCCGCTCCCCGGTGACGGCCTTTTGTATCCCACGACCCCCACCGCTCATCTCACACGCACATACACACACATATAAAAGTGACAGTTGTCACAGTTATATACCTTTACTGCATGAATAGTTCCCTTGTCTTAAAGCGGCCCTCGGGTTATCCACAGTAGTCCCATCGTTCTTCCTTCTCAAGCTTGCCAATCAATGTCCCTTGATGTGTCCCTCCCAACACCGACAGTGTGTCTCTACAAAATTATTCTTTAAATACAGTTCAATATTAGTGTTAAAATGTGATGTTAACAATGTATAAATCAATCCTCACGTTAAATTGTAACACGATTAAATCATTATTTTATACATGTTTAATTTAGACTACCGTTTTGTAGACTGGAGAATAAGTCGACGGTGAGATCTCGCGCAGAGGAGTCGCGGACCTGGAGACCTTCGGCCTGGAGTCCAGTCCCAGCATAGAACGCGCGCGCCAACAAATTTCGACGATTGTTGTTATACAGTTTAAGCGTGTCCTACACAGGGTACACCAGACCCGCTCCACAGTATTGTAAGGGTGGACACCCTAAATCACAAGGTTTAAGGGATGTACAAAGGGATTGGAAAATATTAATTAATTAAGTTTTTACACACCTTAAGTCTCCGTACTTCTACATAAATATTTGCAAAGTTGACCCATTTTGTATTAATTCCTTATGTAGTGCACACACGTGTAACTAAGCACGTGAATCTAAACAATATCAATACTAATTAAATAAAATAATGTTTTAGGTGCTAAAGTCAACTAGTCTCAGTTGGACGATATTAAAGTTGTCACCGTGCAATCCCCACCCTTCTCCGCCACCCCCTACCTGACACCCTGTTCCCTAAATATGGAAGCGGCTCCAACTGAAACTAGTTGAACAAATATCAGATATCTCATAGAGACGAAGCTATTTTTGCTATATCTAATGGAAGATGTATAGAAATATGGGGGGTAATTACATGACTTTTGTATGACCTATCTTCAGCTGGACTCTTTATGTATATATATAACGTTCACCAATTCTCACCCCTCAATCTCCAAATTTATCACATTTTTAAAAGTTGTATATGTGGTATAGCATGCGAGTTAACTCATTGAGAATCCGATTTTGTTGAAAATTATTTAAAGCAATATTCTGACCCTGAGAAATTAATATTTATCTTGCGATTGCGTGTTCTTGGCCACATCAAATATTGCTGAAACTAGGTGACTCTAGCGCGTGCGCACAACAAATTAGTTTGAAACTGAAATATTATTTCATTTAATTACAATGTCAAGCCACAGCGTGATATCAATATTTCTCTTTTTCCTATAACTTATCCTGCACGTGTGTACTTAGTATAATTTATAATTTATATATATATTGTCACTTTTCCCCGATAGGCTGTCTCGTTCTATCTCTTCTAGTTTGATGCGCGCGCGCATAAATTCTGTCGATATTTATTTAGTGACAATTTTAAAGATAAACACCACAAAATTGAAGTATAATTGCTTGGGGTGGAGCGACTGTGTCTGCAATTAATCCAATAATAGCAGCTCAAAAAATTATATTAAAAGTTATCCTCAAATCCCCAATCACATCGAGCACTGACGAAATTTTTGATAAATTCAATGTCTTTGATATTAGACAAATGTTCGCTAATACTACTCTCAAATACATATATAAATACAAACAGACACATTTTAAAACAACTCAAAACATAATTTCCACACGGACAAATACAAATAACCTACAGACCCCGAGAGCGCATACTGCATTCGGTCAAAGGAACTACTAATATTTTGGACCTAAACTGTTTAATAGAATGCTAAAAGACTTAAATCAATTGAATTGTCCCGAGAACATGAAACTATATATTAAAACTTGGATTCGTAATATGGGTAGAGCCAGTATCGGTGCACTCACCCAAACATTTTGACTCATACCTGTATTAATTATTGCTACAAAAATTAAGTCCATTTTAAAATAGTTCTTCATATACACCTATTATATGGTAATAAATGTAATTCTATCTACTTGTAATTCAAATTAATTGAACAATTGCTTGTAAACTATGCCCGTCTCGACACAGAATTTCTCTAGTGAGACGGGCACAGTCCAAACAAATCTTTATATGTATTATATAGTTACTAATAAATAATATTTTTTGTTTAAAGGTAATCTGAATATCATTCTTGAAGCTTTGTTTTGCAGTACTGATAGATTGTTGCGCATATTTTTCATTAGCCAAAAATAAAATGAACTTTATATGGGAAACAAAAATGGAGTTGGATATTTAATAAACATTACAATTAATCTAAATAATTGCATAACTACGACTGCGCTAAGTGTATATATTAATTGTTTTGTATCGAGAATATATCTACTACAATATCCGCTTGTAAGCTGTGTACAATAACGAATGACAAATAGAAACTGAATGGAAATGTGGTAGTCAAATTTTTAAACTTACTGATGACGTCCTCCTATCCTCTCTCTAAAACACTTGTACAGAAAATAGTACCGAATACTAATTCGGTAATAATCCCGACTATCGTGGTTCATGCCGTAATCACCTTCGATAGCTGGTCCCGGGTTTTCTATTGGTACTCTTGAATACATTAATTCAATCCGTGTGAATAAAAGACACCAACCTCTGTGAAACTGGGCTGTTAGACGCCGACGGTCGCTCTCTTTGCAGTATTGAATCTTCCTAAACTTCTTAAACTATACACAAAAATATTGAAATAATCCGCCTAATAAGTAAAATATGTCCGTCTGAATCCGAAACCGTATCTCATCAGAAACAGTTCGTTTTATTTGTTGTGTTTTAAATTTACAAAAATAGAATGCACACATCCAAACATTCATACCAGGCCTGCCAATCGAAGTGTAAAAACGTGTTAAATATTGCATTGGTGCAGAAGAAGCAAGTGACTTTCTTAAAAATATACATTAATTCATTTAGTATTTCAATCAGTAGATTTAAAGTTACTTTGTATCGGACCGTGTCGTGTCAAATATAAACTAAAGAATTCACATAATATTTAATCCCACCAGTTTTAAGGGAACGTCACAACGTCGTTATCTTACTTGACTTTGTTGACAAACAATGAGGCCACAAGTTAATCCCTTTATCAACCCTAAAACACACTGGACTGCGATATCATCAAATTCGACAGATATACGGGGCAGCTCAAATGAATGGACACAGACAAGCGGGAGGAGGCTCTCATCCAGCAGTGGGTGGGAAACAGCTGATGGTGATACATATATATATATAAACATTTACACGTCATTACAGATATTGTAAGTTATCTAATGGCCCGTGCGGGAGTGAGAGGGATGGACGGTAGGGCAAGGCAGAAGGTAGCTAAAAGATATTACTTTTTTACTGGAAGTTTCTTCCGACGAAGCGAGGCTAATAACACTAAACACGTTAATTTCACTGCACCTGTCATCATGGGTTGCCGAATGGAGGAGCTTCGGATATCAAGGTTCTGCTGGGAGGGAGAGATCGAGCAGGAGCAGTCCGAGTCCACCGCGCGTCCCCGGAGCTAGTCCAGTTGCAGCTAATAGGCGTATACATTTTTCGCACCGCATCGGAAATTTAGTCTGAACTCCAAAGGACTGAGGGAGCTGGTTCTGAACCTGGCTAAATAACTAAAAAAATACTAAATAACAGTGTTAATAATTTAATCAGAATTTCCCACAACTTCTACAGCGGCATTATGAAAAATTAAGCAACAGGAATAATATTGAGAAAAATAGATATAGTAGGGCTGGTAAGTACTGTAATATTCCTCAAATAACTAGCCCTGATTGGCTGTCCGTTATATTCCTCGAGAGCTAAGCAGATAAACCACCCTCCTGCGCTATCTGCGGTCGCGCCCGGTCGTCTTCTGATTTCACAATTGCAGTATATTAAAATAATATAACAACAATCTATGGGGAAGTTGCCAGTGATGGGAGTCACCAGTCGAGGGGTTTCGGTATCGGGTTTGATGTTTATGCTCGTTTCACATTGACAGATGATCCAGAATGATGTATTTAAGTGTGGGGCTGGGGGGCCCAGTTCTCCTCAGCGCTCATTGTGTCCGTGGTGGAGAGTGACATGTTTCCGTGCGCGCGGCTAGAACAGGTAGATGGAATAAGGTAATACCTTACGGCTGATGACGTTCGTGGAAGATAGTTAGCGGTCTGCTCAGGAAGCCGGCCGCGAGAGACGTGGGTGGTTATGGCTAGCTCAGTATTGTCGTCTGGTTCGCGGGTGGTACTTTGAACCCTTTCTACCTCCGAATTGTTAAATATAAGTACCTAGCAACTGCACATTTTTGTAGTATTCTTCAAACATAAACTATGCAAATTGAAATGAAAAGGTAAATAAAAAATCTAGATTATATAAATATTATTTATTATAATTTATGGCCTCACATTGCACACACAAAAAAAAATATAGCGTAGTACAAAATATATGGAAGAAATATTCTAAAATATTAAAAGAATAGTCAAATTTAAGAAGAAGGAAATGAGGTCAAAATGACTATTAATGACCACAAGGAGTACAAGCGCGTCAAACCTAACCTTTAACACATCACCCACCGCAGTGTTGGTATTACAAATATATTTTTACGTAGACTCAGTAGTTTATTCAGAAAATCGACACCGCAGTGAGATATATGACTAGATAAAGTTGATAATACTTTAAAATATCCGTCAGGGTAGAAAGGGTTGATGCGAGTTTGGTTTATCAACCAGGTAACTGTGAGGAGCGTTCAGACCCTTCAAAGATGTAATCAAAAAACACATTTAAGTTCAGAGAAATTATTTGTCTATACGTCTTAAAATAAATTAACATATTTGGATAGCGTTCGTTCACAGCTGAGATAAAGTCGTGTATTCGCCTTATTTGCTACTTTTTTATCTATATGAATTAAGATAAGGCGCTTCCATCATGGACGCCACAAACTGGCGGATAACACTTTCGAGGCATTTTTCATCCCAAGGCTGTGTGTTTTATTTTCTCTGACAAGAAAACACTGCCAAGGTCTTCGCAGCTGCGAATCAGTGACCAGATAAGGCATACTAAGATAAGCCTCAGGGGCAAGGTTCGTGCTGGGTGCTGATGCACTGAAAATCAGGATCCAAGTCCTCGCTGCCAGACATCTTCATGGAAGGAGTGAAACATGTAGATCGAATACAACTCAATGAAGTATGTACAAAGCAAACAGCTGGTGCGGATATCTGATGAGAACACGCCCTGACGTCAGCGCCTTACCCATCTTGAGACGTGAGGGTCAACCAAATTGTCGGATATGGAAATAGAAAATGGATTTTATCTGTCAAGACAATAGAAAATACTCACGGCGCGCCTGCTTAAATAACCTTTTGCCCGCATACACACATACCTCTTACTTCGTGTCGCGCACACACACGCTAACCCTTGGACATCATATTAATTCATTTCTGTGCAGAGTTTCTTGAGGTATTCTGTCTTGAGTTTCGACCTGGCTGCAGAAGACGTCAGGTTAAGGATCAATAACCAATAACGAATGAGTAGCGGACCACAAAGTACCAAGTCAGGGCATCGAGGTTATCGCCAGGCAATGTAGAACTATGCTGCCAGTACTGACAGTAAAACAGGATGAAATAAAGGGATTATGAGAGCTTCGGACGCTGTGAGCCAGAGCGAGCTTCTCAGGGAAGCGGAAACAGAAACCGGTCTTGCACGAGTCGACAGAATCTAGACGGATAGACAGACTATCCAGACAGATCTGTGAGAATCTAAAGGCGCTGTCCAAGAATAAGATGAGTTCTATAAAGAAACAAAAGAAGAAATAACAATTGAACAATTTTAATTACGAAACAAATATCAAAACAAACTTCAGATAATCTTATTTATGGAATGGCTCCTTATCTAATGATATTACCTTAATCAATTTAATTCAAGGTGTTATCGTAATTTCAACCTAGCCATTTCTTATCAGCCGTCGGCTGGGGAATGCAGGAGAGATACTAACTTCAGCTAACGATAAGGCGTCTATTTTAAGAAAAAAATAAGATTTGGGAATGTTCGCGAGAATTCTCTTTCTGCCCATTGTGAAGAACCTTCCACCGACACGGAACTCCTAAACAATGACCCGAGTTGTTCGTCCTGAATCTCGTCTCACCAAACGTTGCCAGCCCGGTGTCTGTTTCTCCGGCGTCGGCTACGTGCAGACGAATAATTTTAAAGATTTTTCCGTATAAATATAATGGCAATCTGGCGTAGAGTGTAGCTGGAGTCGCTCAGACAGATAGACAACTGAACCATTGGTAACTCTTCACAGGCCTCCGATCTCTGAGAATCTGTAAAGATGCGCGTGTACTGGATGCTTCATTCTAATCCGTTAGCGAAACGAGTGGAGAGATGATTCGTAGATCACTTCGTGTTGAATTCTGTACGAGTAGCGCTGGTGGTAGGTATTCTCAAAGGTAAATAGTTTTATTTTAAAATGTATTTTTTAGCTTAGCGCCTGCTCTGTGAAGCTTAGTGGCGTTAATACCAGCGTGCCTTAAAACTTGCTGAATTAAAATAAACAATTGGAATCAACACAAATTAACCGCGGGTCTGAAAGGGTTAAGCGCACCTAAAAACGAGCATCCTCCAAATGAACGTACCTAGAGAAACGTTAGGTTAGGTTAGGTCAGGTTAGGATGGGTGACACCATAACTTGTATTGTCTTTTATTATTTCAGAAACTTGTGATGATCCACATATAACCAACTGATAAAAAAATATGAATTCCGAGAAATTTCTAGAGCGGGGCGGGGGATGAGAACAGCAGGAGCGGGGGTAGCGAACGCTTCTCCGGACAGTCGGTTTCGGGAAGGTTAGGGGATTGCACGTGCGAGGGTCGCTTTTGAACCGGGAAAAGAGACGTATACGTAAACGTTGTTAGGGGTAAGAAATTTGATTTTCCTTTTCGAGATTTAAGCCGCGAGAAGTTTAGGGGTGATCGTGTGGGTTTCCGGGTCCGCGGAGGTCGTGTTAAAATTCCAAATCGCGAGTGTAGTGACTTCAGGTTCCAGAAGGCAGACCAGGATCGGCGCAGACGCTGAGGACCATAGCAGAGGACCCAAAATACTAAGTTTATCTTTCTGCATGCTGGTATTCATAATTAAGACCACTAACGAATACTGCAGTGTGATTCGGATCATCGCGTAATTGCTTACTCATAAAAGGGGCTGGCGTCATCGCTGGACTTCTTGATATTTGACTTTATTTAATCACTGAGCTGTTTTATTAATTTGGAAAACTCTCCTATATACAAGTTTCAGTTGCGTTTAACTCATTATTATACAATTACAGCTTCTCTACGAAGGCATTGTAGGGTACATTATATACATTACATTTTTGATCCGAAGCAACGGAAAGTAGATAGAAGCGATAGAATATATTTGAGAACCTTTGTGGGTTTATTTACTTTTGAAAATGCACGATTGCATGCGTATGGGAATCATACTGACCTTATTATTGACATTGTGCTAACAACCCACTGAACGGTTTACTCTACGACACATCTCACCAGTAAGACTATATTTATTCCTACATTATGGTTTAGGGGAGCCGAGCGAGCGCCACAGACTGGTGTCCAGAGAACTTATCATAATCACGGAACATATTTGCCAAGCGTGACAGGCACTTAGCATGTCGCATGTTGTTTCACGTGTACAGATAACTTATGAACAGCTAGGCGACGCCACGAAGCGGCCACAGTCCCGAGGATAAATCTACGACAAGGTTGGTGTCCTATGTGTAATTTTTTCCACACTAACATTCTATCTCTGAATAATACATATACAATTAATGTTATAACGGGTGCGCTCGAATATCATACCGCTTGACCGGAGGTTTTCTGTTATTTAGTGGTGTACTATAAGATAATCGGTATATTTATTTTAATAATTGCTCTATAGGTACTTGAACCGCTATAATATTTGGATATTTGTAAACTTTAGATATTTGATAATTGAACTAGGATTATTACGGATATAACACGGGGAATATTCGTAACCACTAGAACGATCACGTTGGCCAAATTGAGATATTAAGCGTAAAAATTAGTATTAAGCAAGGGAGGAAGCTAGATCTTAACACTGACGACGAAAGCCAGGAGGATAAATTGACACAAAATATTATTTTAGTGAGATTATTTCGGGATCCCTTACACTGGTGCCTCGCGACAAGGAGCGCTCGCACCTAGGAAAATATCGAAAACATCACAGGGGTGCCTTGCGATCAGGAGCACTCGCACAGGGAAAGTGAAAATTCTGCGTTAAATTAGCAATAATAATAGTAAAACTATATTTAAGTAGACATAGGAATTATCGTAAATGTTACAGAGAGAAGAAGTGGGAAGGGCGGTAGGACAAGGCAGAAGGATGGAATTAGTTGTATAGTGTCTTCCAACATAGTGAGGTTAATATTTAAAAAGTGTATTTCAGTGCACTTGGCATCGTGGGTTGCTGAAGGCGGGAGCTCGGGACACAGCGTCCTCCGGAGCTAGGCCGGTTGCAGCCAATAGGCGCATTCGTGTTTCGCATCGCACCGGAAATGTAGTCTGAACTGTCAGAGCCGAGGGAGCTGCTCCACCATACCGGTAGCTTACGCTCAATAGCAATGTGGGTTGAGTAGTTATACATCTGATGACAGTGGGCAGCTGCATCAGCGGCTGGCGCTGGTCAGCTCAGCCTGAGGACACCGAGTTTGATCATTATTGAATTGTTCTTGTGACACACTTATAAACACCACGCATGCCTCACAAATATGATTGGAGGAAAGAGCGAGTAAGGTAGATAGAGAAGATCGCCTTCACCAGATAACACGCGTGCAGGGGTCCAGGAGGGAGGCGCGCGCTGCACCGACAAGAGCACACTTCTTCAATATTAAATATAGAAGATCTTGACCCTGACCTCAACGCATTAATGAATTTAAAACTTATTAAAACGTTTTTATTTTTAACTTTATGCTGGAACTACTACAATCAATATATAGCGTTCATTTTAGACTCCATTTTAGAAAAATAAAGAATTGTTCGAGATGTGGCCGCACCGACTGTGCTGAAGGTTTTCTGGGGTGACCCCATCGCCCGTGAAGAAAGACTGAGACGCGAGAACAGTCCAGAGAACAGATAACAAGTATCAAACGAAGGTAAGCTGCAGGCACGAGTACGAGTTTCTGCTCAGCCGGGCCGGGCCGAGTTCTCTGAAGGGTAGGAGGTACAGGTGATCGGCAGCAGGTCGGGTCCACCTCGAGTGCTCGGATCGTGCTGGAATATATGCAAGTGCCAGCTTAATTTCACAACACCTAAAGATAATTAATTCAATATATATTTACCGCCCATTTGAACTAGGCTGGGACCGAACAAATGAGAGAAACTCCATGTTTTATTCTGATCAGTTATGAGCGCGGGACTAGGTGCGGCTGCGCACTTTGCACCGGCCTGAGTCCGGCCCTGCCCCTGTACAGCACAGCGGATCACGATTGGGCATAATAATTGCACACTGAAAATAGTACTTTTTTTTTGATTAGCAAAATGTAAATGATTGGATATTGATTGGATAAGAAGACGGGTCGAGGAATGGAATGCAATTTTAACAAATACTTGGATAAGATAAAACGGTACCAGCTCTCATTAGCACTCCTTGTAGAACTCATTATTTGGGGATTTTCATTAGATATGATAATTTTGACAGCTACGCCATTCCGGTTAGATACGTACATAGCACTTTTTATTTAGGTTTATACCTTTTATGTTGGTTTACTCTATGATCTACGTGAAGAAAGTGACTGAATTCAACTATTTGAAGTCATAATTGGTTCTACTGATCAGTGCTGAGTCTGTTACTATTCCTCACATCTGTCAGCCAATGAAGAATAAATACAATTATCAGTACTGCAAGATACAGCCTTGAGAAAATAGATATAGGTATCACCATAAGATTCCTTCGATAACATAAATAACCCCGGTTGCAAATTGGTTGTATTTCTCGAGTACGTCACTCCAAGTTCTGCGGATAAACCTTCCTCCTGCCCTGTCTGCGGTCGCGCACGGTATTCCGCTGTTGTCTGTTGCTGTCAAAATGTCTGTATCAAACACATCAGTACAACGATACATTGGGAAGTTGCCAGTAAGAACAGTCATGACAGATGAATCAGAATGATCTATTTAAGTGTGGGGTTGGGGGGCCCAATTCTCCCCAGCAGTCACTGCGTTGTTGTGCTTGATATCGCGGAGTGTGTGTAGAGAGTGCGCGGATATATGTTTGTGTGTGTGCTTGGAACAGATAGATGAAATTAGATAATAACAACTAACAACAGGTCAATTGGAACAATAAAAATGTGCTGATCGGTGGTCTGTTCTGGAAGCCGGCCGCGAGAAAAGTGAGCGGTCATGACTGGCTCCCGGGACGATGTATTTTTGTATGAATATGTATATAATGAGAAAAGATATTTTAGTTCAGAGGATTCATACGTTTTAAAATAAATTAGCATGTTTTTGTAGCGTTCGTTCACAGCTGAGATAAGGTTTTTTATTTGCGAATCCACCAGCTGCCAGATAAGGGACACTTGCGCGGAAGATAAGCCTCGAAGGCAAGGTTCGCGCTGGGTGCTGATGCACCAGACTCGAGGAAATGACAGGGTCAGGCTCCAGGTCATCGCAGTCGGTCCTCCCCGCGGAGGGGGTGAAATGCGAAAACTGAGTACAACCCAATGCAGTAAGCAATAGCTGCTCAATGTGCATGATGGGGATGAACTTAGCCAGTGACGGCAGAGCGGAACACCGAGTACCGAGTCAGGGCACCGGGGCTGTCGCCAGACAATGTAGAGCTAGCTGCCAGTATGATGAGATAATGAGAACTTCGGACCTGCGAGGCCGCTCTCTCGTGAGCTGACAGGATCTAGACAGATGGACCTAGAGAATAGGATGGTGACTTAGTTTCTTAAAGGAACGAAAGAACTAATTAAAATAGTGTCCTATTAACAATTTAAATTACGAAATTAATATAATATGTCTTTGGATAATCTTGAACAAGCGGTGGCTTCTTATCTGGTGACTTCAAAATTGGTTTGTTTGGAACGTTATTGTAATCTCAGCAGCGCCATTCAGCGCAGGAGAGGTACGAAGCTCAGCTAAAGATAAGCCGTCAGTTTTTGACCTTCAACGTTTTCTCGATTAACATTAACAGTAGATAGTTATTTAGATAATCTGTAGAGTTGCAAATGTAATATCGCCCTGGCAGAAGAAACTACATTTGGTTGTAGTGGAGGTGTTTTTCAATGTTGGAAATACAATTGATCTCAGCTAGGTTTTGCTGATTAACGTCCTCTGTTGCTCAATTTATTCAATGTGTAGAATAAAGTCACAGGAAACTAATTTATACTAATAATTATTTAGATTCTGTATTAAAGTGTACCTTTGATCTCACTGATAACACGCAAGGCGATAGCTAAATATATATCGATAAGAAGCTAAGCGATAAATAAATATGATATCTTCACGTATACGACGTTCATTGGTGTACCTATAAGTTGCAGACCATCAACCGGGCACCAGTCTCTGCACCTCCAGGAAGCACCCGACCTACTGAAGCTCCTTCAGCGTGAGTAACACTTCTCTATTAAATTACATTTGAGGCTGACGGAAGGCTGACTCCCTGGGGCTGGCGGAAGTAAAGAGCGATAAGAACATTACATATTATCTATTTTTTGATCATTTTTAAATAACTTTTCACATTAACGAGAGATTTTCAATTTGCCTTTTCCTATATTTCAGTAAGTTATTTAGATCTGGTTTCTGTGCGCATATTTGTTTCAACAGAGACAGGGTGCCGTGGATATAATATGTGTTATCAGTGTTGATCAGCTCGCCCCGGCACTACCTGCAACCCCGCACTAGCGCGTCCTCTGCTAATTCCATTGGTGTTTTCTAGAATATTCCGGACGCCCAGCCGCGAGCTCCGCACCACTTCCTCCAGGACCCATCTGCACTACAGAAGAAACACAAACTTACCCACTTTGACGTAAGTTGATTACTTTATTTTTGTATTATTAACAGGGCTTCGAACCGGAGCTGAACCGAATAAATATATCGGCTTATTTCGGTTCAGTACATGTCCAAACACGCGCGATAACACAATCTTACTCTCCACTCGTTATTCTATTATACTAGTTATTACACGCGACGATAGAAATAGTTTAAATGGAAATTCTTTGGAAGATATTTTAATGATTATATTATATTAATATAAATAAATATACCCGAGAATTGTGCAGACTTCATCCGTGAATATACGAATTTGTTTAATTTAATAAATTATATTATTATCATACAGTGTGTACTTCTAGTTCTAATTATTAGAGCATTAATTTATTATTATTTTTTATATAATAATATTGTATCAGTTCATGCAGAATGCTTATTACAAAAGAAGGAATATTTATTTTTATTTAAAAAAATTATAGACATGTATGAGTTGGAAAAAGTGTAACATATAGGTTTTAAAACTTTTCGTCAAATATAATGTCGCCGTAGCATAGTTTGTAATGCACCTTCCCCGGATTGGAAAAAGAGATCCAGGTTCGAATCCCGGATTTTATATGTATATCTTTATAAAGAATACATTAAAATAGTTTTTTAAATAATATTTGGTTAAAAATGCGATAATAAATATACCATTTATTATTTAAGTCGATCGATTATACAATATTCAAAGTTTTTGTTATCTTAAATGGATAAGATAGCAAAATTGTTATCGCAATTCCTGACAAGGAACAGTTCCGGGACCGTATCCCGACGGTAACCAAATATATACCATTTAGATTTATTCTATATCTCTTTCTATCCGACTCATTCAATTTGTTGAACATCACAGAACTAAGTTCTAGAATTACCCTCGCAGTAAAATGTTTCCATTAGATTTTATGGAAAAGGAAAAATTATTTTTAAGCCAATTTTTTAATTTGGCTTCTAAGTGAATATTGCTATATTTAGAAGCAGCGAATGCTCTCTGCCCCTTGGGCCGCCATGGGGAGGCCTAGGGTCCGCGGTGTCTGTGTCATTATCCCATCCAAGATTTGTGTTTTATATTCATTGTTTTAAAGTTTTTCCGTATTATATATCTTAGTAGTTGATTAATTTAATTTATATTAAAAATAGCACAGAACAATGTTCTGAAATTGTAACTTCTCTAAGAAAAATGTTTTCCTCTGAAAATACACACTATTTGCACATTTAGACGATCCGTTGAACTGATTTCAAAAGAATTAACAAAATAAGTGTTGGAAAAGGATTTCTCCTTTCACTTGAGAGTTCGTTCCGTGAACATGAATCATTAAGAATCAGCTGTGTAGAGTTTCTGGGCTATTCTGCCGTGCATGTCCGACCGGTCTGGCCGAGCGGTGTTGTTCTGTTGCCGGATCCCGCAGCTCGCCAGCCCGCCACGTCACAGGGCGCTGACAAAAGTAAAGAAATCATTTAATGATAAATTATTTTTCACAGATTCATCTCATCAGCTGTCGATATCCTGACTCTTGACTCCCGACACCGGCCAGTGCAGCCCGCTACCAGCTACAGCAGTGATTCCAGGCATCCGTCAGCGAGTTCAGCAGGCAGCAGCATGACTACCGCCATCGAAGAAAGGCTGGAGCAGGTGACTGACCATACTTTATACCGCGGGTCTCGGCGACAGCTGTCGGGCCGCCCCTTCAGGTAGCCCCGCCTTTTCTGAAAGAGGTCCTGGGCGTCGCCCTGGGCATCAAGTGACCAGTTCTGTTGCTACCTGTATTATTAGAATTTTTTTTTATCAACAATTCTACTATTATTATTACATTTAAGTTATTATTTTTAAATATATACTTTTTCATAACTAACTATCTTTAAGGACGTTCCTAAAAAATCACTTTTCTTACAATCCTTCAGAAACTGAATACACATACTTAGGAGTGTCTCTTATTTGTAGAAATATTTTTCAATAGTCCTTGCGGTAGTAAATTAGTAAATATTGCCTATTAAAAGCATCGTATTTAACACCCGAACCATACCCCGACCGATGTTGTAATTGAATAGCGATAGTCATTTTCTTACCATTGTTCAGGAAAACTGAGAATCATTCATTGAGAATTGAACAAATATTTTTCTGTAGAAATAACTAAAACGAGCGGAATTCGTTTTGTTATAAGAAATGTTAGAAGTGACCTACTTTTGAATGGTTTTGACGTTTCCTTTTGTAATTTGAATAGTGAGAGGTTTTTGAACTTCTGCGCGTGTGAGCGGGAGCGAAGAAGTGCACTGGACCTCGACTATCTTCCATTCTATTCACAGTAGTTTACACACGGGGGAGGGGGAATCTTCTGGAAGATTGGGTGCGACTGCTCCTCGGGAACATCCTTAATATGTTCTTACTGCGCCTTTTAAAACAACACAGCATATTTTAGTATGTTAGGCGTCATTTTTAGGTTTTTTTATTTTAAATTCTATTTATACATATTGGTTGTTTGTGTGCTTTCTTTAAATAATATGATTTACATATAATAATATTTTTACAGAGTATTTGGTATTTGAGATTCTGTAAAAATAATGTAGATGGTTTTCAAATAATAGAACGACAGGTGTATTCATTTGAAAAATGTAACATATAGGTTCGAAAATATGTCAAGAAAAATACTGGCGTTATGGCACAATGGTAGTGTACTTCCCGGATTGGAAATAGAGATCCAGGTTCGAATCCCTGTGACGCAAAAACAATATTTTTCGACAAAATTGATTTTATATGTATATATTTATAATTAATACATTAATTTAGTATTAAATTCAATAATCACCGAAGAAGAATACGGAAGTATAAGGGTCTGTATCCGCGCTACTCTCTCACTGAGACTCTGACCTCTGAGCAGCGGTAAAGGTTCGGGTGCTCTGGATGCGTCACTCTGATCTGCTTGCAACACATATCGCTGCTTTGATCGGGATCTGACCGTTCTTGTGTCATTGCAGGTGAGGAACGACGTCAGGGTGCACATGTTCACGATAGAGAACTTAAAGACGGAGAACTCCGAGCTCAGGACCAAGTTTCACGAAGCCAAGTAAGTCAATAATGGAAGACTATTATATTTTATATTTGATATTATACAGAGCCATGGTTTCAAGTGTCGTGATAGAGTATTTAGTAGCTTCCAACTCAGTCACTGTGCTAATGTCATTATACAATCTACAGAGCAGGCAAATCGGACTAAAGAACGCGATGTTGCTGTGCTGTGCAGGGATCTTGTCTGAATGTGTCGTGCTCCCTTAATGATCTGAAGCTGTTCTGTAGAGGTCAGCGTGCTGCTGACCAGATCTTGCACATGAACAAAATATCAGAAATATTGCATCTCGTATTGAGATTATAAAATCTATTATTTTGGGTTCTCTAAATTCGTTTGTTGTTTGTTTTAGGCTGGAAAAACGAGGAGCCTTACTGCACATGGAACAGGTGAGTCAAGGTGGTCCATTCACCCATCGCGGGCCTGCTCTTCGTCCTTAAGTCCAGGATAATTTCCTTTTCTAGGCTGTCGTATTGACGCGAATGTGCATCCTCGCCAGAGGATCACTTCTATGGCTTCTATTCTTATATCACCAGGCATTTCATTGAAGATCTTCATCGCACTGTACACGATGGCAGTATAGTGCTCGTGCTCATGTTAATTGGCCTCCAAACTTATGATTTAAAAAAAATCAAATACATTTTCAGTTTAAAGGACGTCATATTAAGGACTGATCCCAGTAATTGTATTCTTTCTCAAATTTCAAAGTTTTATTTTGATTTACTGACAATTGTCGCCTTCCTTCTTCATCAGCCAGACTAGACAGCTCCGCTGGGTGATGTGAGGAACGATAGCAGCGCTGTAGACTATTTGACAAGACGCAGTTCTGATGAATCTTCTGATCCTTCCCAGTTGTGTCATTTTTTTACCACATGCCTTGTATTGAGCGATAAATTAAATCTATAATATATTATGATGCCCAAATAGTCACTTCCTTCAGACTGTCACCACCTGTGATAATTGCAGGTATACTTTGTCTGTCAATATTCTTACTATTTTCAAACTGAGCTAATGTTATGAAGATAGGACTAACTTGATGACCTCCTGGAACGAGGCTCGAACCCCCGACCGCTAGATCACTTGGCTAGTATCGTTACTACTAGACCGCAAGTTAAATGTTAGTTTATTATTCTTCAGCCATATTGCTATATTGTTAAGGTCGTAGTTTAATTAATTCACCATTGTGTCCTGACATGTGTAGATGGGAGAGGATAGGGACGGATGGAAGGAGCGGGTAATGTCAAGCTGTGGCACAGCTCCATGCTGCCGAGTGATCATTTTAATAAAACAATTTTTATTTTTTTAGTTCAAAAGGAAAGCCGACAGAATGTCTGAACGCCTGGAGGAGTTTGACGCTCTGGGGTGAGTTTCGGTTGCGTTATTACTCCCGTTTCGGAGACTCCTACATACCAGTATAATGTTTAACAGGTTCAGAAAATCCGTCCGAATGAATGATGGCACCCATCCTGAGCCTGACTCCTCGCTAGTCCCGGCAGGCTGCATATCACACCCTTCAGGTACCTTCACGGCCCGAGCCCGCGGAAGAGATCCGTCGACTCGAGACTATCTCTGAAATATGGTTTTTGCTCCTGAGATATTGTTTTGAGACAAGTCCTGGCTTTTGTAGTCCGTACTATGTACACACCATAGCTCAGAAGGTTTCCGTCTTGCGCTTCACTTCACGCTTGTTGTGCGTTCATTTTTAATTCATTAATTTTCCGTTTGTCAGTTGAGCGAATATGAATATATCCAGCGGCAGTTAAAATGAAATTAACATTGGAAATACAATGCATTCTGTTTGTCTAATAGATTTTAGATGTAGTCTCATTGTCGTGACCTCGGGCTTCAGTTTTAATCTCTTTCTTTTTATCTCTGAATATACTGGTGTTCTTGAAACGTTGAACAGGAAAGAACGCGACGGGCTGCGGGAGGAGCTCCGGGTGGCCAAGGAAGAGCAGCGCCTCGCGGAGAGAGACTCCCAGCGCAGTAAAGAGGCCTTGGCGGAAGCCAATGTGCAATTTGAAAAGTCGCTTCTGTTAAGGGAAGAGGTAATTAAATAAAAATGTACACCTATAGAATAATCACAGTGTAATTTTATTTTCCTTGTTAGTAATATATGTTTATAAATATATCAAAATGTGAAAAATTGAAAACCGTTAAGAAAAAACGGTCAAAATCCGGTTAGGGGATTTTAACCAACCTCAATTATGAAATTTAAAATTATGGAAAATATGTCCAATTCTATTGCTTTTGAATACAGTATTCATCGTAAAATACCCACAAACAGATCATGAAACATGAAAGAAGTACGGCCCTAATATATTTGAGAATATGCATACATAATTTTTGTTTGTATAATAAATGTACTAAATTAATTATAAGTTTCTGTTGCGAGGTGGAATTATTCAGAACATGGCCCTGTGATGTTTTAAATATTAATTAGAAAGATATACAACTATGCTACAGCGACAATATTTTTAGCGACAAATTTTAGAACCTATTGATATTAATACATTTAATAGTTCCATTATTAGTTGGATAATGCACCTTCTCCGATTTGGAAAGAGATCCAGGTTCGAATTCCGCAATATTATTCGATAAAATAGATTTTATATGTATATCTTTCTAATTAATATATTTAATTAAAGATTGTGAAACACCTGAAAATAAACCTTATAATGGACAAATTTAATTGATTGACTAGAATAATACAATTAAATAATAATTTTATAGATAGCCAAAATTTGTAGGAAATATACTCAAACATAATTGAAAGGATACTTGAATATTCACCTCAACCAGCTGACTACTGGCCGAGCCCTTCACCGGCGAAATCCTTCTTAGGGCGGTTTTTTCTGAGAAACGGCAGTCCCTTCGCTTATCTTACAGTTTCGTGTTATTCATTATTTTTTAAAGAAAAACCAGTCAAAAAAGCCGGTTTTAGTTTTTTTTAAATGACCGATAAATCAGTTGATCCGTTTTAGTGTTAACCAATTCGGAAGTCCTAGTGTGGAGCTGTCTCATAACGGTCGGAGACTCGCGGCAGTCCAGACAACTCAACATGGAATACGATGTAAAGAATATTTCTGTAAAAAATGAGGAGTATGCACTCAGTCTGCGGCAGGTCATCTTGTGGTCTTCTCCTTCTGCTCCAACATTGCACACTGCGGGGAGCGCAGCTGTCCAGCTCCTGTCAGAGTGAACTTTGCCCCCTTCTATTTTATATCATGTTCCGCTTTGTGATCTGCAGACCAGTGCAGCGAGGCTCCGGCAGGTGGAAAGGGAGCACTCCCAAGTTCGCTGTGATCTGGAGACGGCACTCCAAATAGTGAGTATTTGTTACAGTTACTGAATTATGTTACTATCTTAGTATTGTAACAAGTCACGCCCGTTGCGCTATTAAGGCCAATTGGAAGGGGCCACGGCGAGTGACGCCACTGAACCACATATTTAATTCTATTTCAGAAATCCGTAGAAATGGCCCGACTCGAGAGCGCCGTGCAAGAGCACATTGAACGGACGCGCCTCGTCACGGAGGAGTTCAGCTCGTTCAAGTAAGTCAATGTTTCAATACTGTATTACAATACGCTGCACTTTGGGATAATACGGCTTGCAATACTGGCCATGGTACACAGCCGCCTGTGAAGATGGCGTCTGAGTACCGCGGGGGAGTTGTGTCAGTGCTAATAGTCAGTGGATGATTCAGTTGGGTCAAGTTAAAGGGAAACAATTGATTACTATATGATGTGAGAATATCTCCGTTGGGGGCGGCTCGCCGGTGTCTCCGGACAGCCCCCCGGGTCGAGCCGATTACTCATTACATTTGTTTTTCACCTTTAACAGGAAAAATGCCGCGAGCCAGCAGGAAGCGGCGAGGCTGGCTGTGGAGAGTGAGCGCTTTGCGCAGCGGGAGATCCAGGGGCTGAAGAAGGAGGCGGCGCGCGTTGAGGAGGTACTTTCAAATAAAATCTTGTCTATTACGTAAAACAAGTAGAGCTGAATGAAAGATCATGATGTAGAATATAAATCGTGTCCTAGAAGGACTATCCCTAGAGACATCACGGAAGCGGCCTGCCGCACCCTGCAGCCAGAGACGGAACTCCTGGAACCTCTATTCTTGTCACGACCATCACAGAGGAGCGAGGAATTATTCTGTGCGCATATCTTACTAATATAACAATGCCGTTAATGAATAATTATTCAATTTGTTTAAATCTGAATTCATATCCTTAAAACGCGAATTTATTTTCAGGTTCACATGCTGAGACTGCAAAGTATTTCAAAAGAACACGCCATTGCTCAGAACAAACTAGACAATAAAGTGTTTAAGGTGAGTGTACTTATTTATTTACTTACAGAAAAACTAACAGAACAACTGAAAATTAAGTTACACGAGAGTATCAAATAGGACAAAGACCATCTTACAAGTTTACACAGATTTATAAAATTATTTAAATTATTGCCCAGTAACAGGCAGGGAGAATCAAACCACAGAATTAGGTGAGGGATCAGGACTGAGGGGGAAATCGAATCCGTCTGGCAAAAAGAGAGAAATACATAACAAAGTACAGCATATATTATATTAGATCATCGAGTCTTGACTATACGTGCAAAATAAACCCCTCTGAAAATATACCAAATTTAGTGATTCTTCCCTTATGTTCGTTCTTAGTTTACCGATGGAAGTCGTTCCGGTAGGGCTGTTTATTTATTATCAGCCCCAAATGAAGGCTGGCTCAGGTAGAAGCTAGAAGAATATGCATTCACTTAGTTCAAACTGCTTTGCATCGGGTCTACATTGCCTCAGTACTGGGTTGGCCCGTTTCCACTGTTGTCGACAGAATATTTACTTAACTAACTAACTAACTTACCATCACGCCGTTTTACCGCGGAGGTAGGCAGAGAGGATTAAGCGGATTAAGGATTAGATTAGATGCAGGGGGTTGCATCCAGATAACTCGAGGATGATCCTCGCTCTATTATTTCAGCTGTCTGAAGACCTCACTGCCAGCAGCCAGGTCCACCAAGAGGAGGTGGACCGCCTCAGCAGCCAGCTCGCAACCAGCAGTCAGGCCCACCAGAATAAGGTGGACCGCCTCAGCAGCCAGCTCGCAGCCGTACAACTGGAACATCAATCAATGTGAGATCATTTTGAGCAATATTAATTACAATTCTAATCCGTAATAACACAACACTCCACATAACCATTGATCATATCTGTCCACGAGCCATACAGTCCCGCTGTTGGAATCGTGCTTCGCCAGTCACCTCTCACCTTATCTTGTCTGCTCCTGCCAGCTCGGTGATGCGGAGGCTTCTCACAGGACCCTGTAGTTGGTTTTTGTTATTTTTTTTACATTCCCAGACTAGTTAAGCGATCCTTTCTAATCCTGTTCGCTATGCTAAGACCAGCTTTACATTATCTCCTAATTAGTTTATTTTCGAATCTATAAAATGAATTTCCTAGATGATCTTATTTGCACTGCATTCAGTCTACTTTCGATTGTTGTACAATTCTGTGTGGCGTGCCTCTCCGTGATATGAACAGCAGAAAGATCCAGTTCATTTAACTTTTATAATCTACTTAATTAAACTCTATCGTGTATTTCAAATGTTGTAACCTGTTCCAAAAGTAACAGAATAGATAATCCGATATTTATCTGGAACTGGAACTGACATTGAAGCAGTCGACGATGCCGACTATCGCTATCTGACTATGTATTGTACTGGTATTAGGGGTAAACGCTGGGAGAGATCCATTGAGACTTGACCATTATCAGCTGCGGAGTCGATGTAGGCCCGGCACCGCACGGTCGGCTCTGGGAGCAGCCCTCGTAGCAGTGACCCTCGTGTGCAATGTAGCTAACACTCATGTTGGGATATATTTTCTGTTTAGGGTTAAGCTGGATGATGAGATGAAAAGGAAACTTGGAATAGGTGTCATATCTCCAACAGGAGAGTATCGCCTAAGCGTGCAGGTGAGTAAACATTTTATATTCTAAAACAAAACCGTACTTCACATTTCCTTCTGTGTCCGTCCACGCTGGAGCCCCAGCCCTCCACCGACAGTCCGGAGGGCTGCTTATGGTTAGGGCTCCACACCTTCGCGTCATTAGGTATTTCACTCTCAACTTGGCAACTTTTCCAGAATAAATAGTTATTCAGATTGATGGTGGTATTAGGTAACGTTTGTGTGCACGTGTCAAGTCTTGAGATTGAACGTCGTGTGAATGGTATTGTGATGTATCTCAGCTAATTCTCTAAGATCATCCCATCATGTCCGTGTGTAAACATATCGATCGTCCAAGTACAACATATTGTCTCATTCAAATACATAATATGTCATTATTTTAATTTGTTAACTTTGTTTTATTAACCACTTATTGAGTTTAAATACATCTGAAAAATACCATTTTCTTCTTCAGGATGTCAATACTAACTAAACACATATATTATTGTTTCTTTACCAGAATCTATTTAAAAAAAAAACAACAATTATTTAAAAAATAAATTTAATACCTAACTCAAATTGTTACTTAATACAAATTTAGTCCAATGAAAAGTACATATGTTATTTATTTCTTTAAAAAATGTTGCATGTCCCATTATTGGCACCGGGATTCTACTGACCTCTATTGAGAGTCTGATCAATCTCCCGACAGTGCACGGGGCGGTGTTACCAGTGCAGTAGCGTGCATCTATGTTTCTTGGGTGTTCCTAAATACTAGGAGGGAAATTTAGAGGACCGATTTAACCATATTTGTATCAAAGGGCATCCGGTAAACCTGCGCAGTGCTGTGATGGGCCGCTATCCCCATGCTGAGATACCCTCGTCCCTAGCAGGACACGCCGAGCGCTGGCTGTCCTAGTGCCGCCATCATCTTTGTTGTCCATCTTTCGAATAATATTTACTATATAACTCTTGGCGACAAAGGGTCTCCAGTGAAAGGCACTTGTCCCTTTATATTTCTTGTCTTCCTGATACAGTAGATCAGGTTTTATACCTTCGAGTGTCTAATCGTTGTGACTATAGCCCAGATAATGTACATAAATACAGCTTATTGATATCAACAGCTAGAAGAAAGCTTCGTCCACATCGCGACAACATATTTTAAAATAACGACATCTGATATCGGCTAATGTAAGAACTGTTCGGCGTTAAATATAATATTAAATTGTTCCGATTGGAAGATACTTTACCGGACCTCCAATCAAAGTGGTGTTGCAAGTGGTAGAAACCACATATGGAACACGTAAAGACTGACTTTTTTCAAATCTGTGTGTCTCCAACACCACATCTTAAAAGCACAATCCGACTTATTGTTCATTGTATAATGCGTCAGTTGTACTTGTATTGGTGTTTTACAATTTTGTGTCGCTTCATAATAAACATTTCAATAGTTTTTCGTACAATTTAATTGTGCTAAAAAGTAGCATGTTCTAATTCAGACTAGTTCCCAACTATTTTGTGGTTCCACCGCTACTGGGTTCTGCTTCAAGCAGTTTTGTTACGTCCCACTCCGATTATCTGTTAGGCCCGTGTCCACGAAGCTCTCTCAATCGGGCTCTGAGGGTGTACAGGATGCGCACAAAACTGCGATGTATGAATCATCAGCTCGAATATTAGAATGATGCATCCGGTACACGCGAACCTTTAACGACTCTCGGAGATCAAAGTCTCATTGAGAGATCATCGTGGACATGGACAGAGTTTAAAATGTATGACTCAAACCTAAAATCGTGAAGGCTAGCGCCACACTTAGTGTACCTACCTTGTGATGTGCATCAGGGCTGACTTTCTCTGTTCTTTCCCTTGTTACAGGATGATTATAGCGGTATAATCCTTGGGTTAACACTCCCTCAAGAAGTCGATCCCACAACACATATCTGGTCTCTCCGGGATACATCCAACTGGGGGTGGCAGATGGGGATCTGTATCAAAGATCGTAACGTGATCTTAAAATGCCCCATGCGATCATTCCGCATTTATGGCACGGTGAAGGTGTTCCGGAGCGCGGACAAGGTCCCGTTCCACAGAGGTAACTTCGATCAACAAAGGTGAGTGAAACATTGCATCGTCCTGACCGGGTCCTCCTGCATGCACTGAGTTGTCATCTCCTGACTCCTGGGCTGGAGCTACCGTGAAGATCGATACTCATCAATTAATCATTCTGATTTGCAAAATAAATACAATAGACAACGAATGACACCATGCGCCATGTTAAATCTACTTTTATGCAAATTTGCAGTTTCATTTATATTCACCCATGCGCCCTACGACCTTGAAAGGTCCGACTCACATCAATTATGTTCCTTATTGCCCTTAATTTATGTATACTTTAAGTATATGTAGGTATAACTAGAAATCTAAACAATAGTTTTTTAAATTAGTCTATAGGCCTCCGGTACTGAAATACTCATATAGATGGATTCAACTGCACGGCCTCCTCGTCCGCCTAATTCAACCCCACCTTCACCTCCGGGGACACCTAGAAGCGAGGTCTAAGAATGAACAAATAGGATTAAGATAGCGTGGGACGGACTAAGGGATTGTGGCAATACGCTCGTTCCTGGGTGTCCGAGACGGCCGCCAGGGGCGCTGTGCTGCCCCCTCTGTGTTAGCGAAGAAACAACTATATTGAGTAATGAACGCTTCACGAAGTGCACGTTCACCAATTTTAAACGCGCAAAATAAACGATTCATTCGTAGTATGTTGGTACCACGGACTGCACGAAGCGGGTCGTTTAATGAACTGTGGATAAATCGTTATTTAAACCTTCAGTGAAGTGTCTGAGAGCTTCGTTGGTTGCTAGGGTGTGTGTATTGTGTGAAGTCTTGCAGTGGCAGCCCGAGTTAAAACGAGCGAACTGTGAAGTGTGAGTATAATGAAGTACTTCATTGAAGTACTTCGTACAGTGTGGATCTGTCACTACTCTGTATTCCTTCACAGAGCTCTTCAAATATTATAACTTATGTAACTTCACGGCAGTTCCTCCATCCCCTTGCTATAGTAATTCGAGTGTTATATCTAACTTATTAAACATTAATTGTAAGAGAATGCGCACAGAGCAGAACATGTAGGGAGAGAGGCCGATGCAATCTAACAACATTTTACATCCGTCCCAATCCAGTGACACCATTAACATCCTACCTATTGTGACCTGTTATCGTGACGGACAGATGTTTGAACTTGCACCCCATACCTCGAACCAATTTTAAAGATTTTTTCACGTCTAAATTGCATTACATCAAAATGACGACACTACATGTGGGTACCTACCCCTAATACTTAATGGTCGACGTCCCTCTTTTCTGATCACCCTAGTGTTAGGGTAGAAACTACACTGGTCACTGCTGCTTCTATGTTATTTATGAGGAACCTGGTACGGAAACAGCTCTTCATAATATTCATTATTTTTGTGTGATTACAGAGTAGATAACTCCTTCCACTTTCCGAATGCCTGGCCCAGCACTCCGGACCCGCAGCCAGGACACAGAGGAGGAGGGCAGATCAAGGTGGAGATCTCCATCAAACGTACCGAGTAATATTGTATTTATTTATATATATATTTACACGGTACGGTGTGCCAGTAACGCCAGTGTTATAAAAACACTAAATCCTCACAGACAAATCATTGGACAAGCGCGGCAAACATTATTCATAGAAAATTACACAAAGATATTAAATATATAAACAGGTAGATAGCCGAGTGTAAATAGTTCTTTACATTACATTTTATTTTACATAAAAACTTAAAAGCAAATATTTAGATTATTTTTATTGTGTTGTTAATAGAGAATACATATCCAAAACTAATAAAATAACATTTAAATTTTACAGTTAAAATGTATAAATAGTTAAAGTATAATATTTATAAAATATAATGAAGAAACGCATATAAATATATCATACGTACCTAAAATATAATATATCTATTTTTTACAAAAAAATATAAGTAAACTTTTCAAAAAGTAAAGCACCTTAATTATACAAAGCGACATAAAAATAAATATTATTTGGATGATGTTGCACAAGTTCAAGAGTTGATCTTCCAATTTTCCGCCTGAAGAAATGATGCTCCTGCCCCCCTCGCGCTGCGAGCCACCACTATTGGGTGTACTTTCAAAGCGTTTCACGTTTCAGATGTTATACTGGTCCACCTAGCCCCAACTCGTTTACGGATTATTGTATTTTGTTAAACCACTTCAAATTTTTGTCTGAGTTTAATTTCAAGTTCAGATGGTGTTTATACATTCGGTATATTCCTTTACATTACCGTGGACACCTTTGTCTCCTGAGAGTGTGCTCTGGATGCATCGATCTGATGGCGCGCCTTATCCGTTCTCCAGACGTTAGCTATCATCACTCTGTTCACTGCGGCCCGGTGCAGCTCTACAGTAGACTGCCAAGCCGCGATGTTCTCCTTCTTCCAGGGCTCTGACTTCCAGCAAACTTTCCCAGCATTAGGTGCAAGATTCGATACATCCCTATATATCTCGTCAAGTTTTAGGATTTTACTTACTTACTTACCATCACGCCGTTTCCCCGTGGGGGTAGGCAGAGAGGATAGAGCGCCACACTCTTCTGTCCTCACATATAATTCTCGCCTCATCCACATTCATACATCTTGTCATACAAGCTCGCCGATTGTTGAGGCTTCTAACAGAACCATCCTCCATTATCTGGTTTACCTGGTGGTGCCAAGTCTTCTGCGGACGTCCTCTATTTCTGGTTCCATCAACACTTGCGTCATATATCTTTCTTACCATTCTCTCCTCATTCATCCTTTCCATATGACCAAACCACCTAAGTGATCCTTTCTTAATCTTACTCACTATGCTAACATCAGCTTTACATTCTTTCCTTATTTCTTCATTCTTTACTCTGTCATAAATAGATTTGCCACAAATACGTCTAAGTGATCTCATTTTCACTGCATTCAGTCAGGATTTTAATTGTTTTAAATACATATTTTCCTTTATTTATCCGAACCGTAATATCTTCTCTCGTAACTCTGTTCATCCAGCTCTAGTTGAATATTCCTTCACTTACCATTTCTTCGGTTAGTGTCCATGCTTCTATTCTATCAAATAATACCGATAACACATAGCATCTGACCATTCGCACTCGTAATCTAAGGTCGGGATGGCTGCAGAACACGCGAGTAAAGGTTGCACTGTTGCGGCATTTCATTTCAATAGAAGAATCCTATCTTCCATTTATATTACGCAATACTTTGCATCTTCTGCAAACGGATGATGATTCGTAAATCGCTTACGTGCGCATTGGAGTCCAATCTTCGCGAGAAATCTCTGCCGCGAACAGGCGCCATCACTTGTTGTATACCTTTACTGCATGAATAGTAATAGTATAGTTGGGCAGCCAGCTCAGCTCAGCTTCCGGGGTGCTCGCTGCCTACCCTGCTGGGCACCAGGATAGCCTTAATAATCAAGTTAAGGCTGGTGCAACAATTAACATAAATCAATATATAAACCGATACATTAAACTCTTACACAATACAATTACCTTATGTGCCTGTGTGACTATTTGGCGGCAGGCGTGTCCGGCGGCTTCAGGGTTTGAATTGATATTAATCTGGAGTACTTTTTTGTAGAATGGGATTAATAATTGATCCGTGAGATATTCTGCAGAGGAGCCACATGCCAGGAGACCTTCGGCCCGCAGTGCAGTCCTCCCTGGCGGTGTTGCGCACCTTCACGGCAGACAGTCCTTCAGTCGCCGTCCTTCCAGACTAATTATTCACAGGATATTCAGTAAGAAACGCACGAGCCGACAGATTACGACATTTATTGAGTTTACTCGCACTGTGCAAATACATTATTAATTGACATGATAGATATTGTTCAAATTTTATATTTCTCTTAGAAATATTTTCGAACTATGTCTGGTACACCCTGTATATTATTATGTGTTTTATACAAATCAAATGTATCAACTGGAAAGATACAGAAAATATCGGAATATTTTGTATTAAAATACACTAAAATATAATGTCACTGGTTCTAAACTCTGGCTGTCTCAAGCGAGATGAACCCTCTGTAGGGGCGCGGGAACACGCATCTCCCGTACCTTAATTCTTTTAAAAAGTACCTTGGAAAGCAAGATTAGCTATTTTTATAATATTGATATCTAGCGATACTCCTTGGCCACACGAAGCAACAAAACCTACAGAAAAATATTGCTCTTTCTAGATATTATTCAATTTTATAAGAATTTTAATTGTCAATGTGATTTTATAATATTCAACCTAAATTTTAAGTTTAATATATTAAAATATATATTTCCAACAGTCTTGTGTAAATTATTAAAAAGTACATTATCCTTTATGACTAGTGTGTATCTTGTAACCTTGACGTGTATATGACATAAAGAAAATTAAACGTATTTGTCTTTAGTTTACGTTTGTAATAATCAAAATGTAATATCCATTTGGAACGATTAGGCCTGGAAAGGGTCTACAATGACAAATAAAATGTGTATAAAATGTTTGTGTTGAACTTATTGATGACGTCCTCCTATCCTCTCTCCCGAAGCGCAGAAAATAGTACCGAACTAGTCGGTAGTATTCATATCATCGGTATGCACGGACTTTGTACTAAATATGCATTGAGGGATTTGATCAGAACAAGTCATGATGCATTCCACATTTAAAGCCTAGTTTTAAAGTGGCGTCATAGCTCAGTTGATAGTGACGATATGATTAGTGTATATATATGGGGATGGGGAGGTGCACATCACTCAAAAAATGATAATAAAAATTATTCTAAAAAATAAAGACTATCCAAGTATACAGCTGTTCACAGATTTTAAAGTACCAAAAATAGTAAACATATACAAAAAAAATTCAATAATTCAAATTTTCAAAATTAAAAATCAATTAAATTTTAGAAGCGAATTCCGATCTACAAGATATAGAGATCTAATTGATATCCCAAAACTAAAATATACCGCGATATATTTATCAAGGCATCAAATTTGTTAACAATCTCCCCATCACAATTAGATAAATTACGGACTATCGTAAATTTGTAACTGAAGTAATAAAATATGTACACAGACTAACTGAAACATTAATTAACTCGAATATACTCCTTCTCTATACACGAGTCTTACTCTCATAGAGAAGTAAGAAATGTTAAAATATATATACATTTATAAATCTACTGATTATTGAAATTGTATTAATATAAAAAATATAATACAATTTATATATATATATTTCGTGTAGAAATGTGTAAATATTGACACGCGATAAGAGATGTGTCCACAGTGATCTGCCTGTACCTGCCTATGTACCGGACGCGTCTCATCCGTGGACACGCGCCATACAATATAATGCTGGAGTGAGAGGGAAGGGGGTAGAACAAGGTAGAATGGTGGGTTGAGTTGTATATTTTGACTGGAAGTTTCTTCCGACGTAGCGAAGTTAATAATAGTAAACACCTCGGGGAGAGATGGAGCAGGAGCAGTGCGGTGCTCCGGAGCTAGTCCAGTTGCGGCTAACAGGCGCTTTCAAACTTGGCCAGGACTGTCAGAGCCGAGGGAGCTGGATCTGAACGATCTCCACCACCATTTTCTTGCACTCAATAACAATGTGAATTAATTAATTAGAATGAATAAGTACACATTTGATGACAGTTAACAGCTGATGAACTGATTTTTGGCATAATCTAAAGACGCCGAACGTCGAACAGTCAAATTTGATAACAATTGAACTGTTATTTTGAGATACTATCAAGCGGTACCTCCTTATCTAGTGACGTCATCAAAATAAATGTATCTAGAGCTGTTGTTATCATATCGTAATTTCATAATCGCTATTTCTTATCTAACATCGCTATTTTAGCTCAGCTAAAGATATGGTGTCAATTTTAGGCTTCCAATATTAATTTGATTAAAAATAGATACTTTAAAGATAATCTGCCAAGTTGCAAGTATAATATAATGTAAGAGGTGAGGTGGCCGCTGCGTGGCTACAGTTGAATTTTTAAATAACTTGTTTTTTAATGTTGAAAATATAATATTTTGATTATGTCCAAATCTTTGTAGTAACTAATTACTGTTTTTTTTCGCTCTGGAGAATTGTCATCAAGATATAAATGTCTCACAGAGACGAAGTAATTATTTTTACATGAGAAGTATGGAAGTCTTAGGCATTACAGGGCTCGCGACCGGTCATCGGCTGGCTTAATAAGTCTCAGCTTCAGCGACATCTATACCGCTACATGAGAAGGAATATCAAATTTTCAAAAAAAATCAATAGATGGCGAGAGCATACTTGGTATTAAATAAGTGAAATGTTCCATCATGATATCGTCTTCTTCTTTTAAACAGGCAATCCACCCTTGAAGAGTAACTTGTGCCATTAAACAAGTTAAAACATTATTTCTATTAATATTATAGAATAGGGAATATTATATTACAAGTCAATACCATTGTCGTTCAAGAAATTTGCTATTATACAGATTAAATGTGGCGAGTTGAGGGAAAGAGGAAAGAGTTGAAAATTACCATTGACAAGATTATTGTAAAAAAAACCTGTGATCCGCAATGGACAGGCAAAAAAGACATGGTCCAGCGTCTCCTCCTCGGCACCATACTCACACATTGGGGAGTCTATTATGTACAATCTGAACAAATGTGAGGCCACCCGGCAATGCCCAATTCTCATTCTAGAGATATTTGATATTGTTCTTTTAGATACCTTCCGGTTGGAGAACCAGGGGGTGCGGGGAATAGACCATTGGATTATTTTAAGCCGATTATCCTTGTGATTGCTTGGATCCATCCATTGGGCAGACCAGATAGAATTCATACGTTTTTTTACCATATTAAGTCTGTCATACATCGGGATATCATGATATCATATATACAATTTCCAATAATTGGATAGATGCGGTAGCGTGGGTAAATAGGTGAACGTTAAATTGTGTAAAGTGATCACTTAAGCCAGCCAACCGTACCTCTCTGGTGTGCGTGAGACATCTATATCTTGTTGAAAATACTATTCATTACATTACAAAGGTAACTTGCCAACCAGACACAAGAATACCGAATCTAGCAGAACTAACATATACAGATTTTATTTTTATCTAAAGGCATATAAGTCTAATGGAGTGATTGCTGAGCAAGGTAAATGATAATTTTCATTTTGACAATATCAGGGTCAACTTGACCTTAAATTCAGTATAATTGGGGGGTAAAGTATCTCAGAAAATAAAATGAAAACGTATTTTTAATGTTATTCTATTTAATAATAATAATAATGGGTTTACTCCAACGTGATCAGATTTTTTTTTTATAACCTGATTCGCCATACATATTATTTTATACATTAAGGTTATGAAATGAATATAATGCTATGAAAAAGAAAACCAAAGAACACATTTATACTAAATTAATGTATTAATTATAAATATATACATATAAAATCAATTTTGTCGAAAAATATTGTTTTAGCGTCACCGGGATTCGAACCTGGATCTTCATTTCCAATCCGGGGAAGTGCACTACCTTTGTGCTATAACGCCAGTATTTTTCTTGACAAATTTTCGAACCTATATGTTACATTTTTTCAAATTAATACACCTGTCGTTCCATTATTAAATTAATAAATACACATTAATAAATAAAACATAACAAATTTGTAAAAATCTCACACATATATATACACAAAATATAAATATTACATATATAACTACTTCAGTCACTGTATATGTAGCTATTCTGTAGGCGCTGCCATTCTCTGGTCAGGGAACCAGCTTTTCATGAGAGCGCCGCTTGCACCAGAGAGTCGGTGCTGAGTGCTGAGCTCCAGCCGCAGCTTTACGCCAGCAACTCGATGTCTCAGAAGCGGAACGAATCCATGTATTCGACCTTCGGTAAACATTGTAGATGCACTGCAATAACGCGCCAATCCGAACAGTATTCTGTATGAGTTGTTGTACTGAATTCGGAGACGGTTATACTTCGCATGCTTGTTTTTCGACAGCTCGCAGATATATATGCTGGTGAAGAAGGATTTAAACAGGATGCTCTTCAGCTCCTCACTGCATCGGTAGAAACGCCGTGACAGCATATTTGCACGAACGCTCAACTGTCTCCTCTGCCGTTCTGTATCATCATCGTCTTGTCCATCTTTATTGAATACATGGCCAAGGTATTTGACCTTATTTTACTATTACCCACATTATTAACCACATTAGTTATGCCGATAATATGGTTATACTAGCGCCACCTATAAAAGGTATAAGAAAGCTTTTACAGATATGTGAAACATACGCCAGTGAACACAATATTTCATACAATGCCAGCAAATCGGTCATAGTGGCGTTCAAATATGGAAAAGGGCCAGATGACATCCCTCCCGTGTGGCTGGACGGGACGAAATTGAGCGTTCAAAATAAGGTCAAATACCTTGGCCATATATTCAATGAAGATGGACAAGACGATGGTGATACAGAACGGCAGAGGAGACAGTCGAGCGTTCGTGCAAATATGCTATCACGGCGTTTCTACCGATGCAGTGAGGAGCTGAAGAGCGTCCTGTTTAAATCCTTCTTCACCACCGTGTATACCTGCGAGCTCTGGTCGAAATACAAGCAAGCGACGTACAATTCAGTACAACAACTCAACAGAATACTGTTCGGATTGGCGCGTTATTGCAGCGCATCTACAATGTTTACCGAAGGCCGAATACATGGATTCGTTCCGCTTCTGAAACATCGAGTTGCTGGCGTAAAGCTGCGGCTGGAGCTCAGCACTCAGCACCGACTCTCTGGTGCGAGCGGCGCTCTCGTGGAAAGCTGGTTCCCTGACCAGAGAATGGCAGCGCCTACAGAATAGCTACACATACAGTGACTGAAGTAGTTATATATGTAATAATTATATTTTGTGTGTGAACTTTTTACTTCTTATTAACTTTAAATTTTTTTTTTTGTATTTATTAATATTTTCCTCGGTTTTCTTTTTCATAGCATTATATTTATTTCATAACCTTTAATGTATAACTTAATATGTATTATCTGTATGGCGAATCAGGTTAAAAAAAAAAACCTGATCACGCTGAAATAAACACATTATTATTATTATATTATTATTATTTTAGTCATTTATTTCATTTCGATTTAAATTGAATAATACAATATTTTAAAACAATCAATTCTCTCTGTTCGTCGTGACAATAAATATATTTTATGTGTACATCTTACGAGTACTAGTTGATTAATTGTATTTGTATTAAAAATGATGATTTCAAAATCACGAACGGTGACTCAATCACTGATATCTTGAGTCACGTTCACTGTCAGTGATTGAATATCTGAGAATATCGTGATTCATTTTATATATATTTGGTTGTGAACGAAAATATTCATGAAGGAATGACGTTATTATTCGTGATAAGCGCTATCTAGTAGATTCGACCAAAACGGTTTACGCGTTTGACCCGAAATGCTGAGAATTTGACCCGAAAAATAAATTAATAATTTTTTTAACGGTTTTCATTCAAATTAGATATATATTCATTGTATATGCTAGAATATTTTATACGAAAATGAAGTATAATACTATAAATAAATACGTTCAAAATTGTGTTTTTTTTTAATTTATTTCGTGTATTGTGATATCGTATTAGTAATGAAACTGTGATCACAGTCACAGTTTTCAATCACTGCTATTATTTAATACCAATCACAATCACACCAGTGAGTCAAGAGTAGCACTTTTTCTCATCACTAATATGTTCTGAAATTACGACTTCTTAAAAAAAATGTATTTTTCATTAAAATAATATTATTTGCACATTTAGACAAACTGATTTCAAACAAAATAAGTGTTTGAAAGGGAAATTCTTTTCCGGGCACAATCAGCCGCGTACAGTTTCCGGGCTATTCTGCCGCGCATGTCCGACCTGTCCGGCCGACCGATGTCGTTCTATTGCCGGATCCCGCAGCTCGCCAGCCCGGCACGTCATAGGATCGGTAACATAGAATAAATGAATTAATAATTTAAATACTAAATTAATGTATTAATTATAAATATATACATATAAAATCAATTTTGTCGAAAAATATTGTTTTTGCGTCACCGGGATTCGAACCTGGATCTTCATTTCCAATCCGGGGAAGTGCACTACCATTGTGCTACAACGCCAGTATTTTTCTTGACAAATTTCCGAACCTATATGTTACATTTTTTCAAATTAATACAGATCCAGGTTCGAATCCCGGTGACGCTAAAACAATATTTTTCGACAAAATTGATTTTATATGTATATATTTATAATTAATACATTAATTTAGTATTTAAAATATGACAGAGCGTCTGTTCTGAATAATTACAACTTCACAATTAGAATGTGTTTTCCTTAATAATTAATAATCATTTATCTTTCATTGATTAGATAGATGCCTTTGATATCGCGCGTCACCGCATCAGCTGCCGATATCCTGACTCCTGACACCGGCCAGTGCAGTCCGCTACCAGCTACAGCAGTGATCCAGGCATCCGTCAGCGAGTTCAGCAGGCAGCAGCATGACTACCGCGATCGAAGAAAGACTGGAGCAGGTGACTGACCATACTTTATACCGCGGGAGGCCGAGTGTTGCGTGACCAGCTCTTCTGATAGTACCCCGAGAGCGGTCCTGGCCGTGGTGACGCATCATCATGGTAGCTGTGACAGATAATGAACCCGTTACCTATTTTTAGTATAATTATTTGATCTTTTTTCCATCAAACCATGGTGTTCTTATTATATTAAAATTTATATATTTTGTTTTTTTAAAACAACACAAAATATTTGAATATGTCATTTATACGTTTCTACTTAATGTGATTTATTTAAATAACATATTTTTTTTAAGTGTGAAGCGGATTCCCCATCCCTGGGTTATAACCCAACAGAAGTGGGAATTTTTTATAATAACATAATAAAATTAATAAATCTAGAAGAATAAATGTAAGTTTTAATAATTAGACAAAATACTTCGTTACCCTTATTTATTTATTATTCTACATGTGTTGATAGCAAGCTAAATAACCAAATCTTCTTTGGTTTCATATTAGTTCTTACTTATTCACCACTTGTATTTTTTAATTTCAGTATACATTGTGTCCTGACGAAGATACCACAGGTGTCGAAACATGTAGAAAAATCAATAAATAGTGATTTAAACAAGGTATTTTGTGATTTTGCAAATATTGTAGAAGAATGTATTAATGCCCATATAGACTTGGTTCTCTGAGAATTTGGATGCGTTATTCTAATCTGACATACGGACTGATGATTCAGATATCGCTGTTTTGATCGCGATCTGATTATTCGTGCGTCATTGCAGGTGAGGAATGACGTCAAGGTGCACATGTTCACAATAGAGAACTTAAACAGGGAGAACTCCCAACTCACCACCAAGCTGCACGAAGCCAAGTAAGTAACATAAAATATTATTTTGAATATTATATTACACAGAGCATTAACAGTTTGATGACACAACATACTCGACACCTATCGATAACGAGATACCTGGTGAAAAGAACTTCGTCCATTTGGGCGTGATCTTCCGTATTCATAGAACACACTTGAGTATTATATTATTGACACCTTTCGCGTTCAAATTCCCACCCATCCTTTTCCCTACTGCTTGTCTTCAGTGTGACCTTGACGTCAGCAGACGTTAACGCAACGCGATACTTGTTCGGTTGCGATACCGCGATTGCATTAGCGGTGTGGATTTGTTCAACTCCGGTGCATCAGTACTGTATTGTGATCCTGTGATTTGTGCACGGTGATTATTGTATGAGCCGCGGGTGAAGTGAGTGATATCGCCATCTTTATTTGGAAGCGGAGATCTGCCCGCCCGCGTGCTGTTTGTGTGATCTCAACTGCGACTTCGAGAGTAACGGAGATAAGGCGAGGAGTCCTTCAGATTTCCGATTCTCCGAGATCCACTGGTCCTTGGACTGGATTCCCTCCCATCATATTCGTTATTCCAGGTCCCCTCCCTTCTTTCATTCATTCCTTTATCGCCCTCCCCCCCTTCGGCGATTCCAATGTCTGAACGGAATGGTCGTAACCCAATTCGCAAGACGCGCGACTCAAATATCGCGCAATTTAAATTATCCTATATAGTAATACTCTACAAGTACAAGCTCTTGAACTCCGATCGCCCAACGATCTTGAGCGGCTGGCACGACGGCCAACTCGCTCTCTTGTCGGCCGGAGAGCGTCTGCTGAGCGAGTTCCGTTGCCGTTCGAACCACAGTTCTCCCCTCTCATCGCCGCATTTGGCATGCACTTAATCAGAGTCGGTGATACCAGAAAAATAATTGTCAATATGATATTTAAAATTTCCGGAATTGCGTGACGAAATTTGTTACGTCACAATATATATAAAAATGAAAATTTACAGTGTACATATGAACAGCAACGTAAAATACATGGAAACATAATGTAATACTTAATATGTAAATAATTACAACATATACAATGGTGGTTACTAAAAAAAGTGTCTTGGAAAAGTTTTTTGTAATAAGATTATTAAAATTATATTAAGACAGGGTGGAACTCTACAATCATATGTTTGTTTCAGGATAGCAAAACGATCGGCCAAACAGCACATGGATAAGGTGAGTCTAGGTGACATCTCCACCCGTCGCGGCCCTGCCGGGCAGCCCCAGTAGGCGGGTCGCTTCAACCGGGGTCTGGTGCTCCATCGCCGACCTAGATGAAACAGGCTATGCACACACAATTATATTATTCATTCCTTCCAACGCGGTGTGTCACTGCACAGTTCTTCACCCTCATCTCGCATCCAAGGACTATTTGTCCTCAAGTCGCGTCCTGGATAATTTTCCATTTTCAGGCTGCCGAAATGTGGCGGAAAAATTAGTACCGTTTATATTTAACTGAATAATACAATTGATTATAATTCATAATGATTTTTTTTTTGCGTAATACTTAACTAATCAGAAATCATCAAAACACCCCCTATTGCATCATCTACTGCCGCACGCCTGGCTCTGTGAAATTAGCATTCTCACGACGAAGAAAGTTGATTGTATTTCTGGCTGTGTGAGATGGAGCTCCGTCCTGCTGTAATGTCTAGCTATACTCCAGGTTTTGTTTGCTCAACTGTCTGGAAATTTTTGATCAAAATAATACAGTCTTTTGCAGTGATTTTTGTCATTCTGAGGGTAACAATTTTATAAAACCAATGGGAAAATTAATAATCAAAGATGGCGACCGGAAATTGTCGAAATAAAACGTAATATAGGTAAATAGGTAAGTGAGTAAATTAGTAAACTATTCAAGCTATAAGATAGAGATAAGAGACCAAATAAATATTTATTTTTTTAATAATCTTTTCTTAATTTTGAATTTATGTAGTTTCTGCTCCTTTCTTATATAATCTAGCATTTCATTGAAAATCGCACCGCGCACCACAGATTTCTGAGATTTAGCCTTCTTCCTGAATGGCAGCCTCGTTCTGTCCTCATTGCCTCGAAATTTCTGACGATTTTGAAAATAAACTTGAAATAGATTTTCTGTTTAACCCTTCCCGAACCATGCGGTAACACAGATCCACCGCTCTAATTTAACCTGTAATATTTCGGTAAATACACGCAGCATGCAACTCATATTATAGTTAAATTAAAGGAAAGTGACTTGTGAAAATCAAATATGTAAGACGAATCCTACAAAAATAATTATCTGAACCTGGACTAACAAATATGGACCCAATATATGATTCAATCAGGTAGAGATGAATCAGAAGCATGAATATCCAACAATTTACTATAATGTATACAATTCTTTTAATAATAACTCACTAGTCCGACAACCCTCCCACTCCACATATTTTTATTATATTTTTATTTTATTATTACTTTTTTATTCATATTGATTTATCTTTTCATTCCAAATACCACCACAACAGCACGAAAAAAAAACTGGCTACTTTAACACAGACTTTAGTCTAGCAAAGTAGCCAGGACAACGCTGTATATATCAGAGGTGAAGTCTACTCCACCCCACACAATAAACTATGTATTATGTATGTTTATTATGTATCCACCTCTGTTAGTACAAAAATATGGGTGTCAAAATATATATAAATAAATAAATTTCGACCCGTATTTCTTACGGTAACACGAGTTGACAACATGGCTCCGTACGAGTATTTTATATCGCTGTATAGTAAGGGTTAAATGTCAATGTAATGACTGATCCGAGTATATCTGTTTTATCTGAGAATTATTCTCAAAACTTTGTTTTGCAACACTGATAATTGTCTTCTTTGTCTTCTTGATAAGACTCGGCACTGATGAATCATCTAATCCTTCCCAATTTATTTTTTTTATCAATCTTTGCGTCTTGTATTTTGCGATAAATTCAATCTATAATCTACTATGACTCCCAAATATTTACTTTCAGTCACTTCCTTCCTCGCTGGTGTGATTATTATTTTTTTTTTTTAATTCATGTAATACGCATCCGTCAATATTCTTACTATTTTCAAACTGAGCTAATGCTATGAAGATAGGACTAACTTGATGACCTCCTGGAACGAGGCTCGAACTCCCGACCGCCAGATCACCAGGCTAGTATCGTAACTACTAGACCGCAAGTTAAATGTTAGTTTATTATTCTTCAGCCATATTGCTATATTGTTAAGGTCGTAGTTTAATTAATTCGCCATTGTGTCCTGACACGTGCAGATGGGAGAGGACAGTGACGGATGGAAGGAGCGGGTAATGTCAAGATGTGGCGCAGCTCCATGCTGCCGAGTGATCATTTTAATAAAACAATTTTTATATTTTTAGTTCAAAAGGAAAGCCGACAACATGTCCGACCGCCTGGACGAGTTTGAAGCTCTGGGGTGAGTTCTATTTGCGTTCTACTCCCGGTTCGGGGATGTCCCACATGTTAGTATGTTCAGGAAACCTGTTTGAATGATGGGCGCTGATAACACACCCTTCAGGTACCTTCACGGCCCGAGCCCGCGGAAGAGATCCGGCGACTCGAGACTATCTATGAGATTATTTTGTATCACATACCGTCAAATGTCAATCTATCTATATTCCGTTTATTAGTTGAGCAAAGTTGAATCTCCCCAGCAGCAGTTAAAATGGTATAAACGTTTGTAATATAATACATCGTGCTTGTCTAATTAGCTATTAACTCGTGCCATTATTAGAACCCGCTACCCTCTCACCGCCCGCACTAAACTGGTGTTCTTGAAACGTTGAACAGGAAAGAACGCGACGGGCTGCTGGAGGAGCTCCGGGTGGCCAAGGACGAGCAGCGCCTCGCGGAGAGGGACTCCCAGCGCCACAAAGAGGCCTTGGCGGAAGCCAATGTGCAATTTGAAAAGTCGCTTCTGTTAAGGGAAGAGGTATTTAAACAATAATATACGTTTATAGATTAATCGAATCGGAATCTTCCTTGTGGAGCTGTCTCGGAGTGGTCGGAGACTCGCGGCAGTCCAGACAACTCAACACGAAAGACGATGTATAATAAAATCGGAGGAGTGTGTACTCGGTCTTCGGCAAGGCATCTTGCCGGAGACCTCGAGGTAGTCTATTACTTCTGCTCTAACAACTCCAGGCAGCAGTCCTATTCCTGTATGGATGAATCTTGCCCTTTTCTGTATTATACCATGTTCCGCTTTGTGATCCGCAGACCAGCGCAGAGAGACTCCGCCAGGTGGAGAGGGAGCACACCCGAGTTCGCCAATATCTGGAGACCGGAAGCCAGATTGTGAGTATTTGTTACCGTTGCCGCGGTGCAGCTCGACACTACTGTTGCGCGCGCACTCACTGTATGCCACTTGGCTTGACGGGAGCATGTCACTCTCACACCGTAGTTAAGGCCCGCCTCCACAATAATCTGCCAATAAGCCATTCATTAATTAAGATCTCTGAGTCATAAAATGTACGCACGTACTGTCATCTAGTTCGTGCGCAAACCATACAGGCTGATGATTCGTAAATAGCTTCGCGCAACTCTGCACTGTCCGTGGTGCGCACTGGAGAGCAGCGCCACCTCTGCAGCAGGATACTCATTCCAAATGGCCGCGATGTATTCACAATTTGCCAATGGGCGATATGTCTGATGCGATAATGTAATCGCTCGAAGAAGCCGCTATTTTTAAAATGTCTCCAAATGGTCTTCTAAAGTAATGGTGGCGTTGACTCGAGTCGAGTCTCCGAGAGGAATCTTTTCGGTGGACGGTAATAATATAATATATAAGAGTTTATTTGGAAGGGGCCGCGGCGAGTGACGCCACTGAACCACATATTTAATTGTATTTCAGAAATCCGTAGAAATGGCCCGACTCGAGAGCGCCGTGCAAGAGCACATTGAACGGACGCGCCTCGTCACGGAGGAGTTCAGCTCGTTCAAGTAAGTCAATGTTTCAGTACTGTATTACAATACGCTGCACTTTGGGATAATATGGCTTACAATATTGGCCATGGTGCACAACCGCCTGTGAAGATGGCGTCTGAGTACCGCGGGGGAGTTGTGTCAGTGCTAATAGTTAGGAGATGATCCAGTTGGGTCAAGTTAAAGGGAAACAATTGATTACTATATGATGGAAGAACATCTCCGTTGCCTGTGTAGGGTTGCTCTGGGGGCGCACTGTCCCGTGCTGAGGGTGCGGCCCGCCGGTGTCTCCGGACAGCCCCCCGGGTCGAGCTGATTACTCATTACATTAAATTTTTCACTTTTATCAGGAAAGAAGTCACTGGGCTGCAGGAAGCAGCGAGGCTGGCTTTCGAAAATCAGCATTTTGCGGAGCGGGAGATTCAGCAGCAGAAGAAGGAGACAGCGCGCGTTGAGGAGGTACTCCTAATTAAAATAATTATTTTCGTTCATCATAAAACAATCTTCTTCAAGTAGAGTTGAATATAAAGCGCGTCCTTGAAGGACTATCCCTAGAGACATCCTGGAAGCGGCCTGCCACACCCTGCAGCCAGAGGCGAAACTCCTGGAAGCTCTATTCTTATCACGATCATCACCTGCACATTTCATGGTATCCGTATTTTTTAATGGGCTCAATAAACTTAACAATGCCAATAATATTTAATAATTTAAATTTGTTATTATTCATACTGTTTCGTAAATCAAAATCCACATCCTTAAAACGCGAATTTATTTTCAGGTTCACATGCTGAGACTCCAAAGTATTTCAAAAGAACACGCCATTGCTCAGAACAAACTAGATAATAAAGTGTTAACGGTAAGTGCACTGAAATATTTATTAATAGGAAAACTAACAATACAACTGAAAATCAAGTTACACAAGAGTATCAAATAAGACAAAGACCATCTTACAAGTTTCCATAGATTTAGAAAATTATTTAAATTCTTATTAAGGGAAACACATTCTTATTGTGAAGTTGTAATTATTCGGAACATATGTCTGTGATATTTTAAATACTAAATTAATGTATTAATTATAAATATATACATATAAAATCAATTTTGTCGAAAAATATTGTTTTTGCGTCACCGGGATTCGAACCTGCATAATTGATAATTCTAGCGTCTGCAGTCGGTTTACTCAGAGGTATTTGAGATTCTGTAAAAGTAATGTAGATGGCTTTCAAATAATGGAACGACAGATGTATTCATTTGAAAAAATGTAACATATAGGTTCGAAAATTTGTCATGAAAAGTTCTGGCGTTATAACACAAATGGTAGTGTACTTCCCCGGATTGGAAATAGAGATCCAGGTTCGTATCCCGGTGACGCAAAAACAATATTTATTTATTTTTATTTATTTATTTATAACTATATAATACATATAAAAATTTGTTTGGACTGTGCCCGTCTCACTAGAGAGATTCTGTGTCGAGACGGGCATAGTTTACAAGCAATTGTTCAATTGGTTAAAATTACAAGTAGAAAGATTTATTAACGACTGATTTATTAATTTTTTTTAACGAAGATTTATTAATTTTTCGACAAAATTGATTTTATATGTGTATATTCATAATTAATACATTAATTTAGTATTTAAAATATTGTCCAATAACCATAAAAGGTGATCTGTCTGGTAAAAAGAGATAGAGAGAAATAGATAGATTTCAGTACACCATATATTGTATTGGATCGTCGAGTCTTGACTATACGTGCAAAATAAACCCCTCTTTGAAAATATCCGAAATTTTGAGTTTCTTCCCTTACGTTTGTTCTTAGTTTACCGATGGAAGTCGTTCCGGCAGGGCTGTTTAATTATTATCAGCCCCAAATGAAGGCTGGCACGGGAGCTAGAAGAATATGCATTCACTTAGTTCAAACTGCTTTGCATCGGGTCTACATTGCCTCAGTACTGGGTTGGCCCGTCTCCACTGTTGTCGACAGAATATGTACTTAACTAACTAACTTGGTAGGCAGCGAGGATAGACTGCCAATTTTATTATTATTTACTATACGCAAAATATTACCAGTTGACAAAAAAGTAACATATGCTATGGTATTTATTTATTTACTAGTAACTATATAATACTATATAAAAATTTATTCGGACTGTGTCCGTCTCACTAGAGAATTCTGTGTCGAGACGGGCATAGTTTTACAAGCAATTGTTCAATTAATTAGAATTACAAGTGGATAGAATTACATTTATTACTTTATAAAAGGTGTATATGAAGAACAATTTTAAAATGGACTTAATTTTTGTAGCAATAATTAATATAGGTATGAGTCAATATGTTTGCGTGAGTGCACCGATACTGGCTCTACCCATATTACGAATCCAAGTTTTAATATATAGTTTCACGTTCTCGGGACAATTCAATTGATTTAAGTCTTTTAGCATTCTATTAAACAGTTAAGGTCCAAAATATTTGTAGTTCCTTTGACCGAATGCAGTATGCGCTCTCGGGGTCTGAAGGCTATTTGTATTTGTCCGTGTGGAAATTATGTTTTGGGTTGTTTTAAAATGTGTCTGTTTGTATTTATATATGTATTTGAGAGTAGTATTAGCCTATATTTGTCTAATATCAAAGACATCGAATTTATTAAAAATTTCGTCAGTGCTCGTTGTGATTGGGGATTCGAGGATAACTTTTAATATAATTTTTTGAGCTGCTATTATCGGATTAATTGCAGACGTAGTCGCTCCACCCCAAGCAATTATACCATGCTCTATGATTGATTGACAGATAGCGTAGTACGCCATTTTAAGAAGTTTTGTATTGAGAAATTTTCTAGTATTTCTAAAAAAATATATTGTTTTTGTTATTTTATTTGTAATGATTTATTTATTTATTTATTTATTTGTGTATGATGATTCCATTTGAGATAAAGATCAAATATAATTCCTGAGTATTTAATTTGGTCAGTACGTTCTGTATAATTACGTTTACACGTATAGTCGTCTGAGTTGTGCACCCCATGCATGTGGGAGGGTGGAACAGATGCCTGGCCATCATTTGTGGACTCTTGAGATACCTAGAGACGCGCGTGAACATATTATTTGTGCCCTGGAATGAGACTATTGAGACGAATCTTGTTTTATATAAGGATTTGGGTAGATAGTCAGTCCGACTCGCGTGGACGGGACTCCACCTGCGCTCCTACCTCTCACTCTCCACGCCTCGTGTTCTGCGATTCCGTCAGTCTGTCCGTGTAAGTGTGACTCAATCAAGTTTATGTCTCGTCCACTGTCTCTCTTTTGGGAGCGTTTTTTGTTGAATGTATCTCTGAGTGTCTGCCTTGAACTGCTGCACCTTAATTTTCCATCAATTTTCCATCTATATGAAAAATTATGTTCTATTGATCCAAGTTATATTTTTCGTTTTACATAAACTTGAATGTTATAGAATTAAAGTAGAGTATTTTTATTAGCTTTTATGAGTGGGACCGACAAGGAAGGGAAAGGGTGGGTCCCCACCCCCTCCGACAGTCAGTCCGACAAAAAAATATATATATTCGAAGAGTTGATAAATAATGTAAATACATATATGAATACTGATCACCGTAGCTATTCAACCAGATCGTCGGGTCGAACCGTGAGAGTACCGTGTGTACGATAACAAATCGAGATAATGTGCAGTGCCAAGAATAATCAACAAAATCAGTTGTGACTTATTAAACATTTTGAAAAATAATGAGACCGCGGTGACCACCCAAAAATATTAATTGAAAGAACGCATTCTTAACGAAAATTTTGTTTCCTTTGTCATATTTCATCTATAAAAAATAATAATTACTATGTAAAAAGCAATCCTTGCAGTAAAACTATTATGTAGTTTGACCAATAATACAATTATAAAGTATAATATATATGTATATATATTAAAAAAATAATAATTTATAAATTCGTTAAATCTCGTTACACTTGATTTTATTTGTGCGGAGATAATCAAGTGCAGGGGGTTGCGTCTAGGTGACTCGGGGATGATTCTCCCTCTATTATTTCAGCTGTCTGAAGACCTCGCTGCCCACCAGGGGGAGGTTGCCCGCCTCAACAGCCAGGCTGCAGTCAGGAGCCAGGCCCACCGGGAAGAGGTGGACCGCCTCAATAGCCAGCTCGCAGCCATGCAACTGCAACTGCAACGACGATCGCTCGAGTGAGATCATTTTACGCAACAATATTTATAATTATTATATTCCATTATTTTTATTTGTCCAGTTTGTTTTATTAATCACTTATTGAGTTTAAATACATCTGAAAAATACCATTTTCTTCTTCAGGATGTCAATACTAACTAAAAACATATATTATTGTTTCTTTACCAGAATCTATTTTTAAAAAAATTATTATTATTTAGAAAATTAATTACTAAAATTATTACTTAACCCTTCCAAAACCACGCTGTAACACAGGTCTACCATCACAATTAAACCTGTAATATTTCTGTAAATACATGCAACATAAAATTCATATTTTAGATAAACCTAAAGAAAATATTAGCGCTCAGAAATGACTAGCGAAAAACCAATTATGAAAAGGGAATCGTACAAAAACAATTATTTTTTCCATTCTATCCGTTGTAAAATTAATACGTTGGTAAAAATACTATTTGTGATATGAAAGACAGAGATCACACACTATTTTCACAGTGTAAAGAACAAGAAACATACAAATATAATTGTATCTTTCTCAGTAATTAAAGAAAGAGAGATAGGAAGGAAGGACACATTGTATAGGACTTAATTAATGCTCTATATTATATTATTAATCATTTTTTCAAATTTGAATGCTCAATATTTAGAATAAATTCGTGCCATTAAAGCAATTTAAGCGAATAAAAACATTTTTTTCAACTGTTGTTTACGATTACACGAGTTGACAGCGTGGTTGCATTCGAATATTTTATATCATGGTATGGGAAAGGTTAATATAAATTTACTCGAATAATTTTTAGGAAATTTTTTTAGGATGAGACTCGTAATTAAATTAAATAGATTCTGGTAAAGAAATAACATATTTTTATTAGTATTGACATCCTGAAGAAGAAAATGGTATTTTTCGAAAGATGTTAATACCATAAAAAGATGGACGGATGATAATTTACTATCAATTAATACTTTCTACGATTTGCTATTCAACAGAAACAAAACACCCAAATTCTTATTAAAATTCACACCGAGGCCTGTACTCGAGAAAACTCTTCTGACCAATGTTCATCAACTGAAGAGAAAGACTGTATCGAGTACCTTGGAACCATAATAGATAACAATCTCAAACGGAAAGAACATATTACTAATCTCACAAAACAAATAAGGAAAACTGCCTACATATTTTTTAGACCCAGAAACATCTCATCACTTACATATCTGAAAATAATATATTACGCGTTTGTACAGTCACATGTTGCAATACGGTATTATCGGATGGGGAGGTGCATATAAAACTTCAATGTCACAATTAGAAATCACTCAAAATTATTCTACAAATAAAAAAAGACTATCCAAGTATACAACTGTTCACATATTTTAAAATACCAAAAATAGTAGACATATACAAAAAAAAATGCAATAATTCAAATTTTCAAAATTAAAAATCAATTAAATTTTAGAAGCGAATTCCGATCTACAAGGTATAGAGATCTAATTGATATCCCGAAACTAAAATATACCGCGATATATTTATCAAGGCATCCAATGTGTTAACCATCTCCCCATCACAATTAGAACAATTACGGACTGTCATAAATTTGTAACTGAAGTAAAAAAATATGTACACAGACTAACTGAAACATTAATTAACTCGAATATACTCCTTCTCTATACACGAGACTTACTCTCATTTTTATTTATTTATATATATATATATATATATATATATATATATATATATATATTAACATACATATTTTTGTTCTAATAGAGGTGAATATATTATACATAATAAACATAAGACATTCTCATAGTTTATTGTGTGGGGTGGAGTAAACTTCACCTCTGATATATACAGCCTTGTCCTGGCTACTTTGCTACACTGACGTCTGTGTTTAAGTAGACAGTTTTTTTTTTGTGGTGTCGTGCTGTTATTTATCGACAGGAATAAAAAGAGAATTAAAAATATGTATAAAAAAGTAAAAATATATGTAGTGGGAGTGTTGTAGGACTAGTGAATTATTAGTGAAGGTATTGTATGAATTATATCAGAATGTTGGATAGCCATGCTTCTGATTCATCTCTACCTGATTGGATCATATATTGGGTCCATATTTGTGTAATCTTATTGGAATTAAACGATTTCCAGTTGGTACTGAGTATGTTGTATAGTTTCGGAGCTAAGAACATGTAGAATCTTTGATAAAATGTGGTTGTTGCTCTCGGAACTGGTGTGTAGATGTTTGTTGTTTGTTTTGTGTTGTGTCCGTGGTTTATTGCTTGAGGAGAGTTGTTGTTAGTATGGAAATATAGGACATTGTACTCTTTAAATATAAGATCTGATAGATATCTAAAGGGACGACCAATTATTACCTTGAGAATTGTTTTTTGTGCTTTTTTAGCCGATTCCAATATTTTTTTTGCTGCTCCTCCCCAAACTAAAATAGCATAATTAATTAAGGAGTAGCACAGTGCAAAGTACACCGATCTTAAGAGTTTGTAATCAACTATACATCGTATTCCTTTAAAAAAGTAAATTAGTTTTCCTATGCGTTTAGCTAGGTTCGATATGTGTTCTTTCCAGTTAAGATGATCATAGATCAGTACTCCCAGATGTCGAATAATTTTGGCTCTTGTCAATTTTTCACATTGGCACAAGGAAGCCGTGTTCTCGTTTGCTTTGCAGTCATGTACGATGAGTGTAGGACTTTGATGTGGTGTTGTTCTTTCGTTGATACAGAAACATACATATTTAGATTTTTTTGTGTTAAGTGATAGGAGGTTCGTATCAAACCATTTTTTCGCCTTGTTCAGACCATCCTGTGCACGAGTATTGACCTCTTCCCAAGACTTACCCTCAAAGCAAAGCACGGTGTCATCCGCGAAGGTGATTATTTTTCCATTGTTTAGGGTCGTATTACAAAGTCGTTAATATATATGTACTAGAAATAATATAGGGCCTAAAATGCTTCCCTGTGGAACACCGTGTGTTATCAATGATGGATTGCTGTATTTTTCATTGTTTTGTATAAATCTGGAATTAAACAATTTTAGGATTTCGCCGACGATATCTATTCACGAGCCTTAAATTCCGCTGCTGCAGAGTCCACAGCCAGACACCTCCCACCTCTTCCCCAACACGCGTCTTCTCATGCGAGCTCATCAATGTTGAGGCCTGGATCCTTTTTGTCACTCGTTTTACATAACTAAACCACATAAGCGATCCTTTTTTAATCTTGTTCGCTATGATCAGCTTTACTTATCTCTTAATGTACTCTATTAAATGAATTCTCTAAATGATATTATTATTTTTATTAACTTTTTTACATTTTATATATTGATACGCCGTGGGCCGTCATCCGAGGATGGAATCCAGCGCACAATGCCACCAGCTAGACTCAGTCTGTGGGTACATAAGGATTGGTGTCAGAATGCCTATCTCAGATGTGTGGCCGATCTTTCCGTGGCCGGACCAAAGCATCATCTCGTCTTTTGGAGGTTTCCCGTGGACCAATCTTGACGTCAAAGCGTGGACCGTGCTCGCCTCGCTTCCATTGTCGCTCGTACCCGCGGAGAGTCCTTCCTTCATTGACATCCACGGACAGAACAAGGCCCAAATATCTCTTGTCCTGCCGTGATTATAATATTCAGTCTTATTTGTAGCCATTTCTCGATCTTTTATACCAATACTCGCGCCGTTTGGCCTCCGCTGTCACGCACCGCACCGCACGGGCGCTGGCTACCAAGTCCCCCTCCTTCCTCCGACCTCGCTCTACCGGCCGCGCCCGCTCGCGTCGGAAGATGTCGCCTTCGGTCTTCGCGCGTATTTTGGAATGTTACAATATATACTTTTTTTCCTCCATAAATATTTTCACATTATATGCTATGTATATATTCGATCTTACTGTGTTTTGCCGTCGATGAATTTTGGTTTTATAAAATATATTAGTCTATCAATTTGCCCTAATACACGCTTGCCTAGTTGGGCAATGTATTTAAATATGATACATTTTGAAAGAAAAATTCAAAATCAATGCTATCAAAAAGTACTTTAAAGATTAATATTTTTATATCGTTGTTATAAATACATAGCATTTTATTTTATTATTAGCTAGTTATTGTAAAAAAATAATTATTAATGTGTAATCCTCTTCTCTGCATTGTGTTGTATAATTGTAAAAAGATCTAATTTCCACTGCATTCAGTCTAATTTCGATAGTTATACAATTCTGCGTGGCGTTCCTCTCTGTCCATGCGTGGCCGTCTGTTATGAACAGCAGAAAGAACCGGTTAATCTAATTAACCAAATTCTATTACGTATTTGAAATGTTGGAACCTGTTCCAAAAGTAACAGAATTGATGAACTGGAACTGGCATTGTACTAGTATTAGGGATGAACGCTGGGAGAATTCCAGAGGCCGTGGAGTCGGTGTAGGTCCGGCACTGCACGGTCGATACTGCGAGTGGGCCGCAGTGCCCGATATCGTGTGCTATATATATATATCTAACATTCACTTTTTAAACCAGAAATTTTTTACATTTTTTCAGTGGAATATTTTGTTTACTTAATTATTCAGGGGTGGCGTGTTATAAATATAGCTTCCCTAATAAAAAGTCACTATTGCTAGTTAGTGAACAACAACAGTATCTACGTATTGAATGTTGCATTTTTCTCCTGCCTAGTTGTGCTAGTCATGTCTGCCATTTAACTGAACTTTTTTCTATCGTTTTATATCGAGCATTACAATTATACATAAGTTTGTATGTTATTTACTTATTTACTCATACTTTACTTAGTTTTTTACTTTTTATATACATTAAACATTGTATTTATATGCCATCTAATCGCATACTCTTTATATATATTTATTAGTATATTGAACACTACACTTTGTTTATTACCGTTGTCTATACCGGAAGGGCACTGCCTGCTATAATACAGTATGCTACTAGTGTACTGAAATACATTTTTACTTTACTGCAATGTTATCTGATTATAACAATGCACTATGTATCAAAAAATAAATTATTATTACGATATATTTCCTGTTTAGGTCCAAGCTAGACGATGAGGAGAAAAGGAGACTTGGAAAAGGAATTATATCCACAACAGAGGAATACGCCCTCAGTGTGAAGTTTGTGAGTTAAGATTTCTATATTCTATAACAATTTATTTCTATATCCGTCCATGTCAGAGCATCGGCACTCCAACTACACCAGGGCTACAGATGTTTTGGAGATATTGCTCATATGATAGATATTGCTCCTGCGAACACCTTTTATACCCTCGTCCCTTGCAGGACGCGCCGAGAGCTGGCTGTCCTCGTGCCGCCATGTGCAGGAGACGACTGCAAGAGCACAACTTAATAATTTAATAATATTTGCTATAAAACCCATGGCAGCAGAGAGTATTCAGAGATATGTTTTTATTGACTTCCTGACTGAGTTGGTTAAGTTTTTAGTTAGTTTTTTGACCTCCGGGTGTCAAAATTGAAACTGATGTGTGACCGTTGTGACTTTAACATAGAAAATGTCCACGAACGCAGCTTACTGATGTCAATAGATAGAAGAAAGCTTCGTCCGTGTGTATGAAACATCGCGACAACATAGGCGAGCTTGTATGACAAGATGTATGAATGTGGATGAGGCGAGAATTGTGTGTCAGGACAGAAGAATGTGGCGCTCTATCCTCTCTGCCTACCCCCACGGGGAAACGGCGTGATGGTAAGTTAGTTAGACACTCCTGATATTAGCTAATGTAATGTAAAAGATTCCAATTTGAAAGTACTTTGCCGGACCACCGATTATTTATGAGTGGCCGAGCGCAGCCAATCAAAGTGGTGTCGCTAGTGGTCGTAGAAGTGGTAGACACCACACTTGGAATCATTCTCAACAGTGCGGCAAAGAATTACTTTCTTTCAAATGCACGTGCCCCCAACACCGCATCTTCAAGGCATCAATCCATCTTATTATTCATTGTATAATTCGTCAATTGCGTCGGTGCGCACGCGGAATACGCGTCACATGCTTGAACTATGGTAACAGGATTAACTCTGTGGTGTCATATATTAAAAGTGACATATCCTAATTCAGACTTGTTCACGATTACATTGTGGTCCAACAGTTCCTATATTTTGTTACATCTCCTTCAAATATCTTCAAGCCCCGTGTCCACGAAGATCTCTCAATCAGACTTTGAGAGTCTGTACAGGATGCGCACAAAACAGCGATGTATGAATCATCAGCCCGTGTGTTTTGCGAGCGGATAGAATGACACATCCAGTACTCACGTGGCATATCGTGGACACGGGCCATAAGAGTTTTAAATTTATGCATCGAGCCTAAAACCGTGAAGGTCGGCATCCACCTTTAGTGTACCTTGTGATGTGCATCAGGGCTGATTCTCTCTGTTCCTCCCCGTGTTACAGATACCAGATGGGAACTTGATCTTCAGGTTCTTGCTCCCTGAAGGAGTCGATCCCGCAAATCACATCTGGTCTCTCCGGAATACGTCCAGCCGGAGGTGCCAGATGGGGATCTGTATCAGAGATCGTAACGTGCTCTTAAAATGCCACTCAAAGTTCGGATGGATTAGTGGCACACTGAAGGTGTTCCGGAGGGTAGACCACGTCCCGTTCCACAGCAGTGACTTCAATAAACAATTAGATAGGTGAGTGAAACTTTCCATCATCGTTCTCCATCTCACTGGGTCCTCTCGCTGGCACTGAGTGGTCAACTCCTGACTTCTGGGCTGGTGCTGCCACGAAGGTCGGATACGACATACATCAATTAATAATTTACATAAGAAATACAACCACGCTCCACGTTAAACCTACCTTGGGTGCATGTTTGGAGTTACATCCGTATTCACCCATGCACCCTGAGACCCCGTAAGGTCAGACTCACATCAATTAGTTCCCTTATTCCCCTTATTTTATGTGTACTTAAAATATATGTACACGGTGGCCCAAAAAATGTGTGAACATATCGTAAAATGTGATATAATTACGACAAAATTAGTTGAACCTATAGCTTAAATAGTTTACTAATTTACTTACCTATTTACCTATATTACGTTTTATTTCGACAATTTCCGGACGCCATCTTTGTTTATTAATTTTCCCATTAATTTTATCAAATTGTTACTCTCAGAATGACAAAAATCACTGCAGAAGACTGATCAAAAATTGTCGAATTGAAAAACGTCGGGGTGATAGGAAAATGATCAGAGTTTCAAAACAAAGCCTGGAGTATAGCTAGACTTCACAGCATAACTGGACATTACAGCAGGACGGAGCTCCATCTCACACAGACAGAAATACAATCAACTTTCTTCGTCGTGAGAATGTTAATTTGATCTTACCAGGCGTGTGGCAACCGAACAGGCCAGATTTAAACCCAGTAGATGATGCAGCATGGGGTGTTTTGATGATTTCTGATTAGCTAAAGATTGTGCAAAAAAAATTACATTAAAAATTATAATTAATTATATTATGTTTTGAGATAACTCACGTGTTACAAGATGTTCTCACTTTTTTGAGCCACCCTGTAGGTATAACATAAAATCTAAACAAAAACAGATTTTAGAATTAGTCTAAAGATCTCCGTTACTGAAATACCCATAGAGATGGATTCAACTGCGCGGCCTCCTCGTCCACCTGACTCAACTCCACATTCACCTTCGAGGACACCTAGAAGCGAGGTCTAGGATAAATAGGATTAAGATAGGTGGGTGACCGAGACGGCTGCCAGGGGCGCTGTGCTGCCCCCTCTGTGTTAGCGAAGGAACAACTATATTGAGTAATGAACGCTTCACGAAGTGCACGTTCACCAATTTTAAACGTGCAAAATGAACGATTCATTCGTAGTATGTTGGTACCACGGATTACACGAAGCAGCTCATTTAATGAACTGTGGATTAATCGTTATTTAAACCATTATTGTACTATACTTTTGTGAAGCGTCTGAAGTGCGAAGCACACGCTTTAATGAACTCCATGAAGTGAGTAGTAATTGGCTGTTATTTGTGTGGTAAGTCGGTTCCGCGTGAAGTATTGCAGTAGCAGCACGGTTTAAAATGATGAGTATAATATAGTAGTTCATTGAAGTACTTCGTACAATGTGGACTCGTCACTACTCAGTGTCCCTCCAGCGCTCTTCAAATAGTCTTACTCGTAACTTCACGGGAGTTCCTCCATACCCTTGCGCGAGTAATTCGAGTGTTTCATTTTATACCTGATTTAAATACTAAATTAATGTATTAATTATAAATATATACATATAAAATCAACTTTGTCGACGTAATTCATTTTATATGTATATATTTATAATTAATACATTAATTTAGTATTTAAAATATGACAGAGCTATGTTCTGAATAATTACAACTTCACAATAAGAATGTGTTCTCCTTAATATTATATCTTTGGGGGTTAAATGAAAGAAATGTTGTGCGCGTGTTGAGGTGTTTATCGTGATGGATATAACAATGAAGATAGATGTAATGAAAGGAATGAATGAAGATGTAGAAGATGCGCGTGTATTATGAACTGTGATGAAGCGAGTTGGCGGTCTCGCTCGGCGCGCGCGGGTCGGCAAGACCGCCGTTGTGAAACGATGAAACTGGAGAAACTGCTCGGCGGTAAATGATCGAACATATCATCATTCAAATATCACATCAAAACAACGGCACTGCGTGTGGCCACCTAACCCTAAAACTTAACGGCCGACGTCCTTCTCTCCTGATCACCCTGCCTTTACTACACTGTTCAGTCTGTCGCTTCTGCATTATTTGTGGCTAACCTGGCAGACAGCTCTTCCTGGTATTCATTATTTGTGTATGATAACAGTGTAGATGACTCCTTCCACTTCTCGGATGCCTGGCCCAGCACTCCGGACCCGCAGCCAGGATACAGAGGAGGGGGCCAGGTCAAGGTCGTAATCATCATCACGGGTACGAAATAATATTTTATTTATATATTTACACGGTACGGTGTGCCAGTAACGCCAGTGTTATAAAAACACTAAATCCTCACAGACAGATCATTGGACAAGCGCGGCAAACATTATTTAGAGAAAATTACACAACGATATTAAATATATAAACAAGTAGATAACAAAACAAATTACGCAACCTCACTTGACAAGGACAGAAGCTAACTGTCACTATCTTGTGCCAAAACTAAACAAAACTTTTGCACAAAGATTCCATTTATTTCTAGCAGCAAAAATATACAACGGTCTAAATGCAAAAGTGAAAGATTACAACCGTAGTCTTGCATATTTTTCACGAAAAGTGCAGTTCAGGCTCCACGAAATGGGGAGAAATTACGCCCGAGAACTTTTGAAGGTCCAAACCTGAGAATGAAACTGCTACAACAGTATATTGAATTACCTAATTGCATCTCTTGATTAACTCTTTATATATATATTGTACATTGATCGCTTACTCCTATACCGGAGGAACACTGTCTGCTATAATACAGAGAATTACTAGTGTAGCAGGCAGGGTACCCAAGTATACATGTCTTACTTTCTTACTGATATGTTGTATTTACTTTGCACCCTCGGTACATATGTCTGATATTATAGATATGACGCAACACTCATAGTAATGAACTAGGTGAAAATGTATACTTAGTGAATATTAATTATGAAGAGTAATACGTCAGATCGTTAGACATTATTTACCAATGTAAGTACATAATGAATGTCAAAATAGAACCTAATAAATATATAAATTGAAAACATTTACAAAAAACCTCAATTAATAAATTAATTAAAGAAAATAACACTAGAAAATTTGAAACAAGCACTTCATTAAGGTTTAAAAATAACTTTAAAATCCCTAAATGTAACACCAAACACTATCAGCTGAATTCTATATATTTAGGGATAAAAAATTTCAATAGCCTCCCTACACAAATCAAAAAAATAAAGGATATAAAAGAGTTTAAAAAGAAACTAAATGAATACTTCAAAAACGCATAAACAATATTACAGAATTCTTCAAAAGCACACAAATGTACAATGAAGAAAATATGTAAGGTATTATATAAAATGATTGTAGTGTAACTTCCTCTCCAAGCACAAGAGCTGGTCTCTTTTTTGGAGAGGTAAGCGAAAGAAACACCATGTCTGTGTATAACCATATGTATGTTTGTAACCATCTATTTTAAAAATTTAATTTATTTTGCCAATGTATTTTTCGCTAAATTAAATAAATAAATATGTAGCGACCGGAATTCAAATCCACCGCCATCTCAGTCGGCATCGACGCTAGCGACAGCGCTGCCGGCTGCTGCTACAAGCCTGGCTCGAATTCACCGCTAGGCAGCCTCTCTAGTTCCGTCGTTCTACAACGGCGGTCTCGCCGGCCCGGGAGCGCCGAGCGAGACAGCCAAATCGCTTCACATCATTTCATTTCACATTCATTCATTGCATTCTTTATTTCTATCTGTTTTCATCATACTGTCACAATAAACCGCCACACGCCGAATCGTTTATATTTCATTTAACCACCGTCCTAACCCCCAAAAATATTATTATTATTAGTGTAAATAATCCTTTACATTACATTTTTTTTACATGCACTAAACGCGCCACCTGCCGCTCAATTTTTCCCTACAAGCAACGCGCTCAGTTGGAATATTTCAACATTTTTAGTATTGTTTTGTAGAGTGGAAATGGCTTGCAAATCCAAAGTAGCGGTCAGCGACGGAAGGTGATACATTCTGCAAAGGAGCCGCCGGCCAGGAGACCTTCTGCCCGGAGTCCAGCCCTCCCCGGCAGCGACGCGCACCTTCGCGGCAGACAGGCCTCAACTGATGAATCGCAGTAACAAATCAAGACGATTGTTGAAGTTCACTCGCACCGTGCAGTGCATACACATTAGATATTGTAAAAAATGTTATCTCTCTCCTGTAAACGTTTCACACCAGACCCGGCCCACAATATTGTAAGGGCGGGCACCCGAATAAATCGCGAGTCGAAAAGGTTCAAGGGATGTTGCAAATTCAGCACAGCTACAGAAAATGAATGAGATTTTTACGTGCTTTAATTCTACGTACTTAAAAAAATATATTTTACAAAGTTGACCCATTATTTATTTAGCAATATTTAAATATGTCCAAGAACACACAATTACCTACAGGTGCACTGTTATTTTTTATTATATTTAATAGAAAATATATGGAATTGTGGGGTAATTACAGGGGTTACGACCTGTATTCGGCTGGCTTAAACCAATTCTCACCTCTCAATCTCCACATTTATCAAAAAAAAATTAAAGTTGTATATATGTTATTATCACTACACCATCGCCATCTATGGACCAAATTCGATAAATCATTTTTCCTTTTTTAAACAGGATATTTTAAAGCAATATTATTTATCTGTTACGTCATGAGTAATTTTGTAATTATAGTTCTTATTTATGTACGTTCATGTTCGTGATGATACTTGAGAACCTTTGCTATTCGATTTTTTTTAACATATACAGGGTGGCGCAAAATTAATCATCAAATTTTGTTTTTTTTAATAACTTTTTTACTAAATAAAAAAATCTTTATTTGGACCTTTAAAATTTTTCCTGTTAAGTGGAAAAGATGATATCCATCAAATATAGCTCTTCATTGCATGTCTGTTTGTAAACTGCAGCTGTCCAGTTCACAAATGTCAAATATTATTGACGTACGACGCCATTTGTAAAAATTATAACATCTTCCGATAGGGTGATTAATTTTGCGCCACCTTGTATAACATACAAAAGCATTTTTAACATATTATATTATACTAGAATACACCTGATCGATATATTTAATTTTTTTTATACATATTCTTATTTTCCATTAAACATAATAAAAAAAATAACTTTGTCTCTATTAGATATTTGATATTTATTCATTTTTTATTTATTTAATATATGCAAAATTAAAAATGTTCTTAAAACGACCGTTCAGAATCTTCTGTGTGTAGTTTTCTGGGCCAATCTGCCGCGTACATCTGACCAGATTTGCAAAATTACCTTGTGGCAACGTTTTACATTAATAATAAGAATCTTTTTGCTAAAAATACAAGCATAGGTACATTTTTTTATTTCCTGAAGACCTAGCCCCCCGATATTTTATGGGTGGATACCTAACTATATAACGAGAAGAAAATGTTGAAGGAATATGTGCAAATTCTGCACTGTCACGAAAAATATTAACGTATGATTTTTTTAACAAAATCGTATTTATCTTGAAATTTACCTACATCGAAATAAATATTTGTGAAATTGTTCTATTATTAGTCTATATTTTTACTTCGGTCCCTAAATAACCTAATAAAAAATAGTCAGACCGCTCGAAATTCGATGACCATTATTTTTTTTTATTCAATACATAATTTAGAATCAATAAAATATTTCAATTAATCAAAATAATCACATAACTACGACATATTCCTTAAATATTAAATATTGCATTTTGTGTATATTACAATTTTTTATAGGAAGCTATGTACACTAGAGATTGACAAATAAAAACTGTATATAAATAAAGTTGAAAAATTCTTTTAACTTATTGATGACGTCCTCCTATCCTCTCTCCCGAAGCGCAAAAAATAGTACCGAACTAGTAGGTAGTAATCATTTATTATAAATTAATATATATATAGAATTTAAAAAATGTAGTGGGAGTGTTCCGTATTCATAGAACACGTTTTTGGCCCAAATTCCCACCCATCCTTTTTCCCCACTGCTTGTCTTCAGTGTGAATAGTGACCTTGATGTCGGCAGACGTTAAAGCGACGCGATACTTGTTCGGTTACGACACCGCGATTGCATTAGCGGTGTGGATTTGTTCAACTCCGGTGCACCAGTACTGTATTGTGATCCTGTAATTTGTGCACAGTGATTATCGTGTGAGCCGCGGGTGAAGTGAGTGATATCGCCGTCTTCATTTGGAAGCGGAAACCTGCCCGCCCGCGTGCTGTTGTGCGATCTCGGCTGCGACTGCGGGAGTAACGGAGGCGTCATACATAAGGTAAGGCGAGCAGTCCTTCAGATTCCCAATTTCCCGAGGTCCCTGGCCCTTCGACTGGATTCCCTCGGTAGATCCCATTCGGCGTGGAATCTACATTTTCTGAATAATGATTACGTTATGCTAACACATAATTTTGAAAATTTGTCGTGTTAATGCATTTTCTCCTCGATACGAAGAGATCCAGGTTCGTATCCCGGTAGCGACAACAATATTTTTTGATAAAATTAATTTCATATGTATATCTATACAATTAACCCATTGATCGCGTTTATAAATACGTGTGACATGTTTCATACACTGCATTATAATTCACGATTTTACAATATGTTTTTAAGAAATCGATAGCAAAGGTTCTCAACTATCCTCACGAACATAAACAAATACAGAAATTGATTAATAAACTAAATTATCCATGAGAGAACGCAACAGTGCCCTGCATATCGTATACGATATCTTACGCACTAGAATGGAGTAGTGATCTGATTTCTGACACTAATGCACGCTATTTACAAGCTTTTAAATACTGATATTAAATTGAACTCTATAGTTTGAAACGTATTACATTCTACACGCGATACTGGATGATACGAGGACTTTAATTATTTCGTGTTTGTTCATAAAATAGCTAATATTCCTTGACAAATATCGAGACAGATGTCGGTAGGATAAAGAATTCAAATAATTTTGGTGTGATTTTCACCGGTACACATTTGACAACTCACATTCGAGGCGCGTAAGGCGTGACTCATATACGAGTCACCCGCGGGGAATGGGTTAATTCACTTAATTATTGTTTTGTGTTTACTGTTAGTCGTTTGTCTGCAGTATTTTCAGTCGGAACTTGCTCTTCTCTTTCTATTAATTTTTACTCAACCTGTTTCGGTAACTATCAGATTACTATATATGAAAAATACTTATCTATGACCCGATACTACCTTTTTTTCGGTGAAGATGCCCGCCTTGTTTTCTTTAGTGTGAAATTTGATTATTGAATTTCACGATATCACCATCTACCTGAAACTCCACCGTTCCCGGTATATTTTCTCCATCTCCTTAACATCCTCGCCCACCGCACCAAGATCATCGGGAGAAGGTTTAGGTGAACTTGACGGCAGAGCAGAACATGGGTCGCTTAGTGTCGAATTCTCTCGCTTCTCGGCAGGAAAATGGAAACGGAGAAACAGTGTCACGTGACAAATAATGTGCAGATTATGTAACATGTTTATACATAAAACCCAATATGTGTCTATCTGTTTTTTTTAAATCTTTTTCTAGGTTATATTGCGTTTTTTGATGTTCCATTCGAGAAGAACACCGAGAGTTACCAAGTTTGCATGACGAAACTTAGGCTGACACTTCGGCAACAATTGTACCATAAATTTTTGAAGCAAAACCTTGACAATGGCACGTGTTACCGTGCTGAAACATCGGCCTAGATTTCCCCAAAGAAACCATGATATATATATATATATATATATATATATATATATATATAATATATATGGTTTCACAATAGAATTTTGAGTGTGTTCATATGCAGCCCAAGGTATCGAAGGAGCGCGAAGAGTCCAGATCCTCGGATCCAGAGATCGTAAACTCTCGGCCGCCCTTCGTAATAAAAGTCAAACATTTACAAAATATAGTGTTTAATTCAAAACAATTGCCTTCAAAATAATTAACAAGAATAATAAAATAATTAATATACAACACCGAGGAATGCTCCGTATATTGTCACACACCATCGCACGGCCCTCGGACCGGCCGCATCACGCACCACTCACCGCTCGGATATTTTTACTTTGATTACTTTTATTTTATCAGTTCGAAGGGAAACAGTCTTTTACAGAGCATACAGGACTCATTGTACATTGTAAAATTAAATACAAATATTATTAAGGAAAACACATTCTTATTGTGAAGTTGTAATTATTCAGAACAGACGCTCTGTCATATTTTAAATACTAAATTAATGTATTAATTATAAATATACACATATAAAATCAATTTTGTCGAAAAATATTGTTTTTGCGTCACCGGGATTCGAACCTGGATCTCTATTTCCAATCCGGAGAAGTACACTACCAATTGTGTTAAATGCCAGTATTTTTCGAACCTGTATGTTACATTTTTTTCAAATTAATACATCTGTCATTCCATTATTTGAAAGAGCCATCTAACTTATTTTTACGGAACCTCAAATACCTTTGAGTAATCTGACAGCAGACGTCAGAATTATCAATTCATTTTTATTAAATTTTTGACACATCGATACAACTTTATTCTTATTGTGAAGTTGGAATTATTCAGAACAGCCGGTCTGTGATATTTTAAATACTTAATGTATTAATTATACATATAAAATCAATTTTGGTAGTGTACTTCCCCGGATTGGAAATAGAGATCCAGGTTCGAATCCCGGTGACGCAAAAACAATATTTTCGACAAAATTGATTTTATATATATATATATTTATAATTAATGCATTAATTTAGTATTTAAAATACAAATAAGTACGACTCGTACATTAACTGCGCAAATATTCTTTCATGTTTTAACATGGCAATACCGTAGCGGCGGTGCGGCCGGCCAAGTGGCACGTGGCAAAATAAGATAGCCAAAAACATGACATAATGAATAATGGCGGTAATACGAGATTATTAATAATCTCTGCGTCTGGTGGCGGAATATTATTCATATATTTTATTTATAATCTTAGTTTTATTAACCACTGAATAGAGTTTAAATCCATCTACCGGTTTCGTTCCTCTTCAGGATGTCAATACTAACTAAAAACATATATTATTGTTTCTCTATTTTTAAAAAAAAACCAACAATTATTTAAAAAATAAATTTAGTAGTTAAATTTAGTGGTGGTTATTTATCTCCAACGATTACAAATTATTTAATTTGTGACCAACACCGTTTATATGCAAAATTGACAATCTCAATTTTTTATCAAAACTATGACCATTTTCTATCACATGATTAGAAAATTCTGAAAACCCACTATTGTTCAAACATTTCAAATGCTCCCTTACTCTTATATTAAAATTTCTCCCCGTTTTACCAATATAAAATGCAGCACTAAGTGTATAGACACCAGAATTGTTAAATTTATCATCTCTGTCTTTAGAATTGATGAGTAAATTTCCTACACTATTGTTTGTATAAAATGCCGGTCTAATGTTTCGCGGTAGGTGTTCAGATATTTGATTCAAAAAGTTATTTATTATTTAGAATTGGACAAAAATTTTTTCCTAAAAATTATTCGACTAAATTTGTATTAAGCAACAATTAGAGTTAGGTACTCAATTTATTTTTTTTAAATAGATTCTGGTGAAGAAACAATAATAAATGTTTTTAGTTAGTTATGACATCCTGAAGAAGAAGGAAACCGATAGATGGATTTAAACTCAATTCAGTGGTTAATAAAACAAAGATAACAAATAAAAAATATGAATTTTAACCACAAAGTTAATATTGATAATTTTAAAAGGAATATTATTTGCATTAAAAAATCTAAAAATAACACTAAAAACTTATCACCATCACATCGCCAAATTGCACAATCGTACCGCCCCCAACCCCCCGTTCGCCTCCCGACAGTCTTCACGTCGATCGCTAAACTCGACCATCTACAGTAACAATTACGTCCTGTGGAATCTGCCGCAAGAATATATTTAAAAATAATGTAATCCATTCATATTTGAACTAACCGTTTGACGTTTCTATACATTTCCTTACATTTTACATAAACTTCTTCGAAAACTGCAAGTGACTATTCAAGATTCGAGACGAGATTACAACAAGTTTCAGGAAACGCGACGAATGGCGAGATGCCACAAGCGCTTTGCACTGCCGCCGGACACTGTACAAATATTCTAGAAAGACTATTTTCTATTTCACATCATTTAAAATGTATTCCTACAATTAATAATTAATTTTTTTTTAGAATATTTCATAAGATTATTATTACGTAACGAATTTAACCTCGGGATGGCGGACCGCGATGTGACGGCCTCCGGGGCCCGGAGCCGATCATATTTCAACATTCTGACAGTACTGAAAGGTGTCAAATATACTCTTTGTTATTTTTTAATTCGTACCGCACCGTTTATAATATAATCAGAAGTATATCTAGTCGACATTTTGAACGAATTCAATCGCACCGCGGTCAGACCCGCGCGAGGTTCAAGATACGGGCGTGACAGACTTCGGACAACACGACTTTGAAAAATTGCACAATATCAACCGTTTCAGATGTAATTTTTTTATTAATAGCGTCAGAGACTGTGGACCGAGTCGGTCACGGTCGTATTATCCTCACTCTTCTTTTTGCAACTATTTAATATGGAATGCGGAAGAATTTAGTCTAAAAATAATGTAAGGCGCGTGCGACGAGATCTCTAGACTTAATAGTCATCTTCATACAATAAGATAAAGAATTTTCCAAATTATCCAATACTGATAAAACATCCAAGAGGCTGTGTAAGTTAACGGGCTGAATACGAACAGGTCCTAGAGACATTTCTGCAAAGCTGCTCGAGTCATTAAACATTATGGCCGTCAAGTTAGAACAGTTTTAGTATTTAGCTGTGCCGGATGTAATAAGTATAGGGAGCGAGGCCGGCACACGGCGTACGGCACACGGCACACGGCACACGGCACACCGGTGCCGTGAGTGACAACAAATATAACTATTTTAATATTGAATTGGAAAATAGCATTTATATCTTTGTGTAGAAAATATGATTAATGGAATGTGAGGAATAACGGCTGCAGCGAGACGTTCGGACGGTATCGTGAATCACTTGACCGAACGTCACGATCGCGATCGGAAGCCACATCAGACACTCGGTCAGATGAACAGCAACGCGCCCGAGTCTGCGGAATACGACTGCTTACATCCTAACTACCCCGGCTCGCTCGGATCGCGACCCGGCTATCGGCTGTAGTAGTACAGGGTGAGCGCCTGCCCCAGGATGGCGAGCAGCAGGGCGACCGCCGCGACCGTGGCGCGCGGCAGCCCCTGCGAGGCCTCGGCCGGGGCCTCGAGCCTCTTGACGGCCGCGCTCACGCTCACCAGCGCGTCCCGCTGCTCCCGGAGGGCGGCTTCCATGCGCAGGAGGGCGGCCGCCACCGACTGTTGGCTGCGACACATAAAAAACATTGAAATTTTCAACTCAATAAATGATGTTCTAAAAGAGAAGCCGACAGTGATTACAGACAACGTGCCTGTTCTGAGTGACCCCACCCGTTACTTCACTTATACTTATAATTTTCAATTTTACCAACATAAATCTTATCACTTACATAACTGAAAATAATATATTACGCGTTTGTACAGTCACATGTTGCAATACGGTATTATTGGATGGGGAGGAGCATATAAAACTTCAATGTCACAATTAGAAATCACTCAAAAAATGATAATAAAAATTATTCTAAAATAAGACTCCAAGTATACAACCGTTCACAGATTTTAAAGTACCAAAAATAGCAGACATATACTAAAAAAATTCAATAATTCAAATTTTCAAAATTATAAATCAATTATATTTTAGAAGCGAATTCCGATCTACAAGATCTAATTGATATCCCAAAATTAAAATATACCGCGATATATTTATCAAGGCATCAAATTTGTTAACAATCAATTAGAAAAATTACGGACTATCATAAATTTGTAACTGAAGTAAAAATAATTGTACGTAGACTAACTTAACTCGGATATACTCCTTCTCTATACACGAGTCTTACTCTCATAGAGAAGAAACTAATGTTCAAATATATATCCACTGATTATTGAAATTGTATTATATTTTTAATATTAATATAAATAAAAAATAGAGGCAGACGTCTGCTTTTCGGAGGTATCGATACACACTCGGGTCTCTTTTAAAGCATATTAATTTTATGCGGTTTATATTTCAAGAAGCTTTTATTTCTAAATAACTATTTTACACCAATTTGACTTGTCAAAAATTTGAAATTGGGCATGTCTGGATGCGTTTCTCCCCTCCGTTGTTTTCAGATATTCAACATTCAGACGTGGTGCAGGTATGTTATTTACTCTAAGGCCCGTTCTTATAAACGTCAGATCAAATATCAGTTAGTTTACCAACTGACGATGGTCCGGTAGTTAATCTTACCGTCTTGTTAGTTTACTGCTTGATTTGACATTATAAAAGGTGTCAAACAGGGTTGCGTAATATCTCCATAGTTGTCCAATTTGTACAGGGTGAATATTATGTTCCAGGCCGATTTTGTTCGGGCGTCACTTTGGTTTAGCAAATATTTGTCTATTCGTATTTAATAGTCGTAGAAAAAAGCTAATTACAATTTATTATGTAGTAATTAACGCCTCAACAACGTATTCAACGGTTTCAACAGGACGGTGCTACCTCATACACAGCCCGAGCTACGCCTAAAATTTTGCGAGGAATTTTTCCCAGCCGTATAATGTCAAAAAGTTGTGATATCTACTGGCCTCCTCGATCACATGATTTGACGGCTCTCGACTATTTTCTGTGGGGGTCTATGGTTCCTACAGCTGTAACAATTTTTAATAAAATTTGTATATATTAATTTGGAAGGAATATGTTAAGATAATATTTTTCTGAAATTTAATAAACTTTTTTTATACGTGTTTTGGTATATTTTAACTTATCGAATTAGTTTTATGCGATTCTAGAAAATTATGGAACGTATACTTTATTTTTTTATACGTGTGTCCAGTCTTTTTTTATGCATTTTCCTGTGGAACGTTATCTACCGCATAAAAAGAAATTAGGCAATCATATATATATATATATATATATATATATATATATATAAATGTATTAAGTTGTACCATATGAAATTGCCAAACTTGTAGGTGATAATAAAAATGTAAAATTTTCATTAAAAAATATATTTAATCGTCTTCCAACAAGAAAACGAACCGACTAACATACCATCGCGTCGTTTCCCTCGCGGGGTGGTAGGCGGAGTGGACAGACCGCCACACTCTTCAGTCCTGACATTCTCGCCTCATCCACATTCATACAAACTCGAAAGCTTTAAGCTTCTAACACAATTCCGATGAGAAACGATGCTAATAATACAATTTTTTTTAAATCTTCATTTTTAGACTGTATTAATTCTTCGAATCGCCTAATTATTTCTGCCTGGGTTCGTTTTATTCATAAATATAATTAATAGATGGTAATGTATCGGCGAGAGATCGGGTGAATACGAAGGGTGCGGTAAAATTTTGTAACTTAGCGAATTAAATTTGCTAATAGTGATTTGAGACGTTTGCGGTCAAGTGTTTAAATACAGTGTAATTACTCCATATTTGTTGGCTAATATTAACAATTTTTTGTTCATAATATCAATTTCGTGACAATGTGACTCGACTGTAATTGGTTTGCCGGGTTTCAAAAAAATAATGAAGATCAGTTCCTCTAAGGAACTCCTCTAAACACAACTCTAAAGAACCCCTCCTATGTAAGTAAAAAATATAATGTATATTGTAAATAAAAAATATAATGTACATATATTGTAAATAAAAAATGACAATTTTAATCATTCTAGTAAATCGCACGTATTTGACACTTGGAAAATTTTAAAAATATATACAGCCATTTGTAGACCACTACACCGACAAGCTACGAGTAGCTTCAAGACGTTGGCCTAGTGATCTAGTGGTCGGGGGTCCGCGCCTCGTTCCAGGACACCAGCAAGTTAGTTCTATTTTCATAGCACAAGCGTTTAGCTTAGTTTGAAAATAGTAAGAATATTGATGTGACATGTATTCCGTGTACGTGTAAAAAAAATAAAAAAATTTAAAAACGTATCAAATACTGGAATGCTACAATACTTTATGTAGGAGGGGTCGAAACGTCTAAAGTTTCTGACTTTCGGACAATTTGTGTGGTGACCCACTTGTCTAGCTTTTTCACTTTTTCTATCGCAGCGAGGTGGCGCTAAACAGTCACAATGCTAACTCCTAGATCACACACGAGAGTGCTTATTGTCGCATGTGGAATAGCTTCCACTATCGTCTTTAACTGTTCTTCGTTTACAACACTAGCAAAAATAACTTCACATTCAAAGACAATTAAAGGGTAAAATACCGCACGGAACCTCGGAATTGCGATCGATTTTAGACTGACTGAAAATTGGCAATTTCGTGAGGTACAACCTATTCAATAAACAGCCCATCCTTAGGCTGGATCAACTCACCTCTGCGACGAGGTGCGCGTGTTATGGTGCGAGTTGGTGGAGTCCGTCTCGGACGCCGAATGCTCCGTCTGTAAACGATAAAACAAACAAAATAGTCAACAACTTATAACTCGCTGGTAAATGATTTCATTACTGTTACAGCAGTCCGGTAGCCATCATCCGACAATACGTACGAGCAACATTATCTGCCCATTAACCTTACAATCCGTATCATTGAATCCGAGACACGGTCGCTCGATCTCAGCTTCGGCCTTCCCGAGCTCCCGACTCGAGAGTTCAGCAATGACTCGGATGTCTGCTGTTCGGTCCACGGCACTGCGCATGCACGAAGGCACATGACAGCACCGGTCCGACACTAAAGCTAGCAAATCAGCCCGCAGAATCAGTAACAAGTAATCTAACAAGAAACGAAGAAATCACATTACACACTTAGTCAGGAACATGTCGAATGAATTCCAGATGACAGGACACCAAAGATCGTGCGAAATGGATACTTCGAAGTGGAGGTGACCTAGAGGTAGACTGAAGAAGAGGACTGAAGCAGGATAGAAGAGTCCGGGAACAGGAGAAGTATGGCCAGGGATAGAAGTCGGCGGAGAGCACTTGTGGAGGCACCCAAAACCCACCCTAGGATATAATGCCGTGGAAGAAGAAAAAAATGTACACAGGACAGCTTTAAAGTCACCTCGGGCTGTGTCCTCGCCTGCAGGCCGCTCCTGGACGGTATGGCGTGCGCCTGTCTCCTCAGCGTCTTGATGACAAAGTCCTCTTCGTACTCCAGGACGTCCACAGACTCGTCCCACGGGCTGAAACACCCGATACACGGTACAAAATTAACGCTACGCTCAAATAACTGGCGGAATAGGCTGATTAATGAACTTGGCCAAGATATTTCACAGATAGATTTCTCAATAAAGTTTAAATTGAAATCAGATAAGAACAAAATCAGTAATATCCCGTCCACATCAAGATCTATATAATATTAATAATAGTGTAAAATCAGAAAAAAAAATATAAATGTGAAATATAGCATGTCGCTAATTCTGTTTCTTAAAAAATGGATTCACTTTATGATATGATAGTAAATAAATTAATAACCTTAAATTTGTCAACCAAAACCACATAATGTAGTTATTACATAATATACAACACTCTCAGTATATGCTCTACCTAATTTTAACAACCAATTTATGACATTCATATATGAAGATGAAAGAAATCTCATGACATTTCCGGGTATTTATTAGGGTGTGGGTATCTCGCTGGGGCTTGCCGGGATGGACGATGCCGGGAAGAGCAGCGGCTAGAGAGACCTAACGGAGCATTCTACTGGCTCTCTCTTGCGACCTGGACAGGGTGAATTTCTGTCGGACTGTGCCCGAGCTCCGTGACCGCGATACATAAATGTGACGTCTACCCTCCTCTTTTGGGGGTGTACGATTTCTATAGCTTCTCTCTGGCTGCCTTCTGAATTGAATGTGATAATGAGTCTCACGTCAAATTGTACAGGTATGACTCTGGTACGACGATACCGGTAAATAAAAAATTTTAATTAATATATGTGTGCCCAAACTGTTCAATAGGCACCGTCAGGAGAGACGGATGATACGAGATCTAAATACATGAGGTGGAAGGGCTGGCTGCCTACTTTTAGTATAATAACGGTACTCACGTGAAGTTGTGGTAGCTATACTGGTAGCTGGTGTGGCTGGCCTCCGCGCCGTGCGACTGCGGAATGCTGAGTCCTGTGAATCACCTCGTGAATTACCGACTGATTTCACCTCATGCGACAATGTAGATTATGAATCGGAGCACGCTCTCCAAATACAATAAATATAAAAATAGGAGTCTGCAACGACGGTGATGTAGAAACATTTTGTGTACTATTTTTCGGTTATCGGTCACATAAGTTTTGAAGACTGCAAGGAGAGCGACCATCGGCGTCTAACAGCCCAGTTTCACAAAGGTTGGAGTCTTTTATTTACATGGATTGAATTAATATATTCAACAATATCAATGGAAAATCCAGGACCTCACGGCAACATCCACAGATATTAGATCAATCTACATAGGTCGGTTCAATATTGACAATGCAGACAATAGTATAATATATGTGACAGACACATGTATTCACAAACATACCGTCAGTGTAGAGCGCTTTGCTGAAGTAGCGCGGCTGCCATTCTCGCCCTCCCGTATCACGCGCCCTCTCTCTCTGGCTCTCCTCGATGCAGGTCTTCTGCTCCGTGGCGGCGACCTGCGCAATAGGGGTCACTCGGTATTATCAAGTCAGACCGGACTAGAAGGGTACAGCGTTCTACCCTTCCTGCTCCCAAAACGTAATAAAATTATAACCCGCGCGATATCACGCAAGCGGATATTGTCTACCTAAACCGTAACGCATTACTAAATAACAGGCTGCACATCATATTTTATGAAATATTTTAAACTTATTATTACATCAAAACTACAATTATACTCTAGATACTACTAGGTGTATAAAAAATATAAATTGTTTAATTGGCATGACTCACACGTCACCCAGTGGGACTGATATATGACGAATACATTTAATTAGTATTCAAAATATCACAGAGCGTCTGTTCTGAATAATTACAATTTCACAATAAGAATGTGTTCTCCTTAATAAGCAAAAAATATAAATACAATACCTAATAGAATTAAATTTTATGAAGATTTAACGTGACAATATTACATTTAATTACATTTTCACAAAAATACGACGAATATCAGATAATAGGTACTTAAACTGACGGTGGAATCAGGGAACCAACCGTCATGGTCAGGAATTAACACTACACACCTGATCCTCCCTGGCGATTGCCTCGCTGACCTTCCTCCACAAGCGCTGGCTCTCGAACTCGGCCTGCCGGTCGGCCACCACCAGCTGCCTCCGCAGCCTGCGCGTCTTCAGCTCCGCCGCGTCCATCAGAAGGCTCTCCTCCTGCAAACACAAATAACACCGTAAAAGAGCTCTGCACCGGGTACAGTCTGATTGCCAGGACTCGGGATAGCGGCAACCGACACTCACCTGGGTTTTTTTGTCCCTGATGTCGATGCGGCCGTCCCAGTGTCCCTCGATGGTCGCCACGGTCTCCTTAAAGTGCCGTATCCGCCCTGACACCATGTTGATGCTATCCGAGCCGCCGATGAAAGGCTGTAACAAAGTGTCGGGTGGAATTTATTTAGAAACGCATTCATTAAATGAAAAGCAACAAATTCGAGGCTCCGATGTTCACCGGCCCCACCTTGAGCTTGAAGTCGATGTCGGCCGTGTAGTCCGTGGCGGGGCAGTGGATCGTGACGCGGCCGCCCAGCTCCATGGACAGCGTGCCGAGCAGCAGTCCCTTGCAGTGAGCGTACGGAGACGTGCAGAGGTAGGTCTCGGCCAGCGGCAGCAGGGCCACGCGCGCGAGCCCCTCCAGGATGGCCGACGTAGAGTTTCCTGGACACCGATACAATAATTAATAACACTGGCTGAAGTTTATCTCTCACTTCTCAATATTAATCAATAAAACCGCGACCCATATTATTGACACCTTTCCACGTCCAAATTCACACCCACACCCTTTCCTTAATGCTCGTCTTGTCAGTGTGAAATGTAACCTTGACGTCAACGTGACCAATATTTGTTCAATCGCAACATCACAATAGCATTCGTGGTGTAGATTTGTCAGCTCTAGTGCACCAGCACTGTATTTGTGATCTCGTGTTTGGTGATCACATGGTGCATATTATTGTTTTCAATTGGAAGCGGAGATCTGCCCATCTGCGTGCCATCTCGGCAGCGAATGCACGGGTGACAAAGGTGTCATACACAAGCTAAGGCGAGCAGTCCTTTCCGAATCCCGATTCCCCAAGATAACTGATCCTTCAACTGGAACCCCTATCCCATCACCGACCCTTATCTCTTATATCCAGGTTCTCTTATTTCCTTATTATCTGCGGCGATTTCGACTTACAACCGGAATTGTCGTAATCCAATCTGCGGGACGCGCGACCCGTAAATCGCGCAATTTGTTCATTCGTCTTCTTTACAATGTTAAATCAACATCTTCAAACGCCTGACTGATGCTAGGAATACAGTTATGAGACTTATATTACGCTATACACAATATAAACTGCTTACCGTAGAATTTGGACTTGGCTAAGATGGTGGCCTCGATGGCGAACCCCTCTTTCCGGTTTGACACGTAGAACGCCGACACTGGCGGGTGGTGAGACACCTGCAATGATTGTGAATACATAATTATAATATGTATATATAAAACAAAGATAATAAATAAAAAATATGTATATATATTGCAATGCCATCTTTCCTCTGAATTGTATTCCAAACCACACGATAAACTCCATTTCTAGAATTAAATATTACCTGCTCCGACACATAGTAGGTCCTCGTGTCAGAGTCCGGGTGCAACCAGCAGCAGCGGAAGGTCTCCCCCAGCACCGGGTTGTACGGCTTCTTCAGGCCGCGCGGCTTGCGGTACAGCCCCGACAGGTACCAAGTCAGCATGGTCTTCATGCGCTCGTACGGGTCGCTCTGGCGGCAAGCCCTAGCGGTGGAGATAGTAGATGCATTATGTGTACGTCTGATGGCAGAGCATATTCAACTTGTCTCAGTGCGTCAGCCGACGCTGCCTTACCTCGCCAGGATATCGGAATGGTAAAAGGAGTCAGACAGCTTGTCCAAGAAGGAGCGCGGCTCCAGGATGAAGGTGGGCAGGACCACCTTGGACAGGTCCATCCCGGGCCGGACCTGCTTGATGAGGAACCACAGGAGACTCTTGTTCTCCTCCCCCAGCTCTTCGACGACCTCGCCAGACTGGAAGAGAACAAACCGACAATAGACGGAGGCGAGACTCAAAACATAGCTAACAATTGAAAAGTGAAAAATAGTATTAAAAGTCAGTTGGGAGGTGCCTCGTACCTTGGGCTGCGCATCTCCACCCTCATCCGACAGCAATGCAGCAACTTGTGGATTATGGACATGTTTCCACATTTTAAAGAAGCAAACATTCAATAAAATCGATGCTACTCCACATATACTGTTCGTTTCAATCCGCTCATGCTACTGTTTAATTCATATTCTTCCTCTTCCTATCGAGTAACCCAAGGTGAATACAATAATATACCAGCTGACTTGGAGGCTTATTTATTAGTAATAATATTAATGTGGTTTATATTGCACTTTACCCTGCGTATTATTATTTTATTTAATCACCGCCGATTAATATACAGTGGAGCCTCAGTTTATGAACAAAAATCTTGATGAAAGAACGCTTCAGTCCACAAACAGGCAGGCAGTCACGCGCTTCACAGACTAAGATCTCGACGCATGCGCAAAACCATAAAACACGATAGAATTTTATCAAATCTTTTTAATGATAATCTCATTTCTGCAACGTTTTTCGTGAGACAGAAACCTGATGAACTTCAAGCAGCCGATTTTTTCATGGAAGGAGAGTCCCCTTCCAAGCAATAACACTTTACTACATATTTTTATACTTTGATTGTATTACTTCAAATTCATTTTATGTTAAAACCACGATTGTGTATTGCTTTTATAGGAGATTTGAAGCAAGAAGTAGAAAATAAAGATGGACATTTTCTCGGGGTCCTAAACAGATTAATAAATTATTTCTTATAGGGATAATTGTTTCAGTTTTGAAACAATTTTACAGAACGTATTAAGTTCGTAGACCGAGATTCCACTGTACAAAAAAACCATTGTCTGGGAACCCACCTGCGGCACGTGGTCCGAAGTCTCGTCGGCGTACACGTTCTTCAAGATGGCCAGCACGCCGCCCTCCTCGGGCAGCTCCCCGCCCGGCTGGCCGTCCTCGGCCTTCTCCTCGGAGTCGGACTCGCTCAGCCCCGCGCCTTCCAACTCTGCGGGCACAGGGGGGGTGAGGTGGGGACTAGCCCGGCTAGGGGACACGGCGCGCTCACGCCCGCGGGCGTATTCATTCAAGTATGACAGATCGCGGGGGCCCCCGAGAGGCAGACCGACCGCGCGCTGTTCGTGTAACTGCACGCCAACTTTGCCGACAACAAAATGAATGGAAACCCAACCAGTATGATGGAACCTTTACATTGTCATGTCAAAAGTCGTGATATTACGATTAGGGAATCCAATCTCGGTCCAGATTTCTCCCAAACATTCGGGATAACTATTTATTTCACATTCAAATTGTTTATTGTCAATTTCGTTTAATTGATAAATATTATATTAATGGCTAAGTTCTAAACCCACAATTATCTACAAAATTGGATTCACTAATTACGATACGTTTGGTGTTCTCGGATGGCACGGCGTGCATAGTTTTAATTGGCTCGCGCTTTTTTAAATTTGCAAATACTAAGAATCAATTTTCGAGATTAAATCTGTCATACGTAAATAAATACGCGCTTGTAAAATTTATAAACACAATGTTCACTGCACAAGCGCATTGTCCACCCTCCGACTACAATGGAAAAGACGTGGTTTGCCATTATTAAAAATTGTACAAAATGTCGGCAGGGGGTGCGCGGTGTAGAACTCGAGTGTGACAAGTACATGAAAACTATGTTTATATGTGCCACACAAGTGTTAGCGCTCACTTCACACGTGCGTTATGCGTGATGCTATGTATATAACCTGACACAGTGCAGAACTGCAGACGCTCACGACACGCAGATAAATAAAGATACATATTGTTAAGATGTGATTGTACGATACAGCAAAACCCCGGCACTTTCAAAACCTGTGCACATTTTCACAAACTTAGCACCTTTTTAATATACTACGTGAATTGTTTTATTTCATATCTAAAGGGTGTCCAGTGGAAACTTTTTAACCAGAGACAAACTGTTGATGAATTTTTGGTGCCGCAATTTGCAACAAGACGGGGCAACTCCGCACACTGCCATGGTGTCGATGGAGAAGCCGAGAACAATTTTTCCAAGAAAATTAATAAGCAAGTGTGGAGACATACCCTGGCCACCTCGGTCGCCAGATTTAACGCCTTGTAAAGTGTGCAATAACAATCCCTGGAACGATACAGGCCCTACAAGAAAACATCCGGTGTGAAATTGCCGCCCATCAACCCAGCATTTGCCAACCCGAGGGTTCGGTTACAAGAAGTGAACGTCACTCAGACAACATAATCTTCAAAAGTGAAATCCGCAGATCTCTATTACCTGTTAAAATTAAAATACATATAATAAACATATTTGTTTGCAGCGATATTAGAATATGTCTAAGAACACACAATTACTGGATTTTCACCTACAAATACACTGTTATTAAACTAATAATAGATATCTATCTCGTAGAGACAAAGCTATTTTATTATATTTAATGTAAATATATTCAGAAGATGCCTATTTAATTTGTACAGCAACAATAAACAGGTGTCATTCGTTTGGATTCCTCCACACAAAGGAATTCAGGGAAATGAATGTGCCGATAAACTGGCCAAGAAGGCTACTCTTTCCGGAGTTGTTCCCCATCAATTCCGTATCCCGATGTATGACAGACTTCATACGGTAAAAAAACGTACGAGTTCCATCTGGTCTGCACAATGGATGAATCCAAACAACCGCAAGGGTAATCGGCTTAAAATAATCCAAGGGTCTATTCCCCGCACCCCTTGGTTCTCCAACAGAAAGGTATCTAAAAGAACAATATCAAATATCTCTAGAATGAGAATTGGGCATTGCCGGGTGGCCTCACATTTGTTCAGATTGAACATAATAGACTCCCCAATATGTGAGTGTGGTGCCGAGGAGGAGACCCTTGACCGTGTCTTTTTTGCCTGTCCATTGCGGATCACAGGTTTTTTTTTACAATAATCTTGTCAATGGTAATTTTCAACTCTTTCTTCTTTCCCTTAACTCGCCACATTTAATCTGTATAATAGCAAATTTCTTGAACGTCAATGGTATTAACTCGTAACGCTGTATTCCCTATTCTATAATATTAATAGAAATAATGTTTTAACTTGTTTAATGGCACAAATCACTCTTGAAGGGTGGATTGCCTGTTTAAAAGAAGAAGAAGAATGGAAATAAACGGCTATATATTAGGTGCGAATCCAGTAACTTGGACATATATTACATAACTTGGAATCCAGTAACTTGGACATATATTGCTAATAATACACTGACCAAAATAAGAAAATATATATAAAAATTATAAAATATTGATTTTTCAGCCGTATTCTGGTATAATGTGTTAAAAGCATTTTACAGATAAAGTATATTGCTTTAAATTTATTTATTTATTAATATATATTTTGGTATCCATATTTTTGTACTAACAGAGATGGATACATAATAAACATACATAATACATAGTTTATTGTGTGGGATGGAGTAGACTTCACCTCCGATATGTACAGCGTTGTCCTGGCTACTTTACTACACTGAAGTCTGTGTTAAAGTAGACAGTTTTTTTTTCGTGCTGTTGTGGTGTTATTTAATGTATAAAAAAGTAAAAATATATGGAGTGGGAGTGTTATAGGACTAGTGAATTATTAGTGAAAGAATTGTATAAATTATATTAAATTGTTGGATAGCCATGCTTCTGATTCATCTCTACCTGATTGAATCATATATTGGGTCCATATTTGTGTAATCTTATTGGAATTAAACAATTTCCAGTTGGTACTGAGTGTATTGTATAGTTTCGGAGCTAGGAATATGTAGAATCTTTGATAAAATGTGGTTGTTGCTCTCGGAACTGGTGTGTAGACGTTTGTTGTTTGTCTTGTGTTGTGTCCATGATTTATTGCTTGAGGAGTGTTGTCAGCATGGAAATATTGAACGAGTCTCAACATAAAGATTTGTCTTATATCTAGGATATTGTATTCTTTAAATATAAGATCTGATTTCAAATAATTTCAAAAAATATGCAATGACATATATGCTGTTTCGGGAAAATGAATTATCAAATTTAGTCCATAGATGGCGATAGTGTAGTGGTACTCAAAGTGTCTCCACATGTTAATATACATACAACTTTCAAAAATTCGATAGATATGGAGATTGATGAATGGGCGAGAATGGTGAACGTTATATTTGCGTAAAGTGATCACTTAAGCCAGCCGAAGACAGGTCGTAAGCCATGTAATTAGCCATACTTCCACATATTTTTCTATTAAATATAATAAAAAATAGCTCAAAAAATTTCCACTGGACACCAGTATATCTAGAAATAAAATATTATGAACGAGCTGAATCCGCAACCCGTGAGTATTTTCAGTCAGAACTGAGAATTCCGCGGGACCTGTTCCGATCTATACGAGACTAGGGTAACCAGGAATCACCGTCTGAAGAGTAATAATAATCTCAGAGGATGCCATTGCACTTGTACACAATTAGAGAATTGCTGCAGTGTTTATGTGAGAGAGAACTTAATACATGTCTCAATTGTATTATTCTGAAGCAATTTACACAAATAAATCAATTATCCCCGATCGGTAATACCTTTTTCTCTGACAATCTGTCCGGTGACGTAATAACCTTGTCGCGAGTGTCTCTCGGAACTGTCCTGCTCCAGCCGCTCCCCCAGAGCCGCCGACGGGAGTCGCTCGTACCGTATTAACGAAAACCGTTCAGGTGTCGGATCTCTGCTAATGTCTCTGTCGTGTCTCGCGGACAGCGTCATCTGACCATCGTCCCTCTCAAATTTGAGACTCGAAAACATATTCTGATTTGTTAAACTGTCATCCAGGGGGCTGGTCACCATTCTGGGGTCCGCCGACTTCCTGCCGGATATGTTGAGATGACGGTACTTAATACCGACGTTCCTCCTTTTCGACCCGTCGTCCGTCGTAATAGAAATTTCATTGCAAGATCTGTTACTCGGGTCGAACTTTGACCCGATGTCATTTCTGTACTTAGAAAAGAGCGTGCGAGTCTTAGTGGTGATGTCGTCTCTCGAGCCGATTTTGAAAAATGCGGACGGTGTCGAGGATCTGCGCTTTGGAAATGCGGAAACGATTTTCAATAAATTGTTTTCGAAAAAATTGTGACTCTCGTCAATCTCATGTTGCGAATCCATTTCTTTCCCGCTATCCGCAACTGATATAACAAAAGAAGGCTTTTCATGAGGATCTGAGAAGGAACGCTTGAGTTTGTCCTTGGTGTCTCCTTCGCTCTTCAAACTGTACAAATTATCTCTAGGATTTTCGTATTTTCTCTTCATCTGTCTCAACGGCGTCACCGAAAGGTGCTTGGAAGGATTTTTGTCTTTAAACATCTTTGTTCTCAGTGACGAGGTGCAGAAAGTATTCTTCTTGAAGAAATCCAAACCGAAAGCAAAATCACGCTTCTTCTCAACACTCTCGAGTTCTTTCGCAATCGGATATCTAGAACGGCCAGCGGACGAGCCCCTCGCCCAGACTCTCTCGTCGTGCTGATCCATCTCCCCGGACGAAAGCTCGTCGCCGCTGAACGGTTCCGTTCCATCGATTCCGAAATCAGATTCTGCGCAAAATCTCGCAACAATATGATTCCACCTGACGACTGAATTGTTCAGGTTGATTTCTGAATTTGTCGATTCATCGCCCATTTCCGAAGCCGGACAGTCACCGACGTTTACGAGAATCGACGCGCCGTCTTCGGCGAAAGAAGGCACAAAATGGTCAAAGTCGTGCTCTTTGATGATCGTAGTCAATTTCACAACTGAGTCATAATAAATTGCGGTTGTCAGAGTCGTGTCCAGGAAACGCAGATTGAGGATGATTGTTGCGATAGTGGGAAGTGGTCAGGGTGACACAAAGGGGTCAGGGTGACACGATGACACAGGGGGTGCGGAAAAATTTATGCAAAATGTGAAACCAACGACACCAAATGTGAATCAAACAAGAAACCAACACAAAAACCCGGACGGCACAATATTGTTTTATACAAAGCATTGTGGGTGGGAGTCCGTGAGACGTGGGAAGAGAGAGGGGGAAAAAAAGAGAAAAAATTAGTCAAAATAATGAAAACAAAAGACATGCCAAATTTATTTCACAATCAATTCTTAATTATTAAAATATTAATAGATTTAACAGTGACATTCCTACCTTGCTCGTTGAAATGCCTCTCCAGATCCTCGGGCGACCACTGCGTCTCGTGATTGGTGGTCGTGTCCACCACCTTGGTCTCCCCTGCGCTGGTCCTGCACAAGACATATTATATGCTACAGAATGCACCTGTACCTGAAGTCAGCTAGTCAAATTAACACATTATTCCTACTGATTCATTCAATTTGCATTTTATTGAGATGAAAATACATAAAACACACTTCTGCAACACTTTCGTCCACCCTCTCGAATCCAGCTGCTGTAATCGGTCGACAGGCGTACCCTCGCCCTACCGTCATTCAGAGCGATACATTGTCAATACAGAGTTAATGAGCTTGACATAATAACTTGACATCTTAGCAGCCATCCTGCCACCTCCTATTCTCTCACACGACTCCTTGACGGATGAAGTAGATCACATCTTCCATCAGAGATAAAATGGAGCTTCTATAGCTTTAACAACCTCACTCCAAAGTCAAGTTACATCGAGATACTGCAAGAAACCTTAAATAGTGCATTTAAATGTCAAAAAATAACATTTCGCAAGATGCAATCTCACGTAATATATAATGACTCCGTAAACCATGTTTATTTTGCATTTAAGCAGTCTCTAAGAATTGTTTTCTTATAAACTACGTTATCTAAATGTGATCCGTTATTTCACTCTTCTAAACGGGAGGCAAAATTTCTGAGAACTGCTCGGCACGTATTCTCCGTTATCGCTGCCATTTCTAATCTTCATTGGTCCAGAGAGAGAGAATTGTTACTGTATACCTTTGATTTAAGGTAGCCTCGTAGGAAAAAGTCCATTGGTGTCATGTCGGGGCAGCGTGAAGGCCAGAGAAAATTTCACGAACAACTGATAAGGACACGCTCCATAGTGACTGAATTCCCCACCCCTCTCCCACTCATTGCGTTGTTGCAGCGAAAGACACTTCAGACACACGCTGTATATAGATAGACATGAACTAAGGCAAATTTCTTGTCCCAATATTTTCATTTTGGTGTCACCCACGTGATCACTTACGCAATCAAATAGTTCCGCGACTTTTTTTAAAAATATGACTCGATTGAAATTTATATTTCAATGCTGACAATATAATATGCATTAATGTACACAAATATTTATTTAAATGTGTCATAAACTATCGGATTTATGTTTTCACCAAGAATGTGTGTAGAATGCCCCTTGTCCCGCAACTAATGTTCCAAACCCCTCTCCTATATGTACACTTTATTTCATGTCTATTCATTTACTGATCTGTGGTTTTATATATTATAATGTGCATGTACAGACCATAGAGAGAATCCAACATAAATTCTTGAGATTTGTCAACTTTAAATTAAAACACGCTTTTGAAAGAACCCAATATCTTCGGTTTGTCAGTCAGAAGGAAATTAATATTTCTATAACATACGTTATTTAGTTACTTCTGAATATCTTAACTAATATTTAATTAATCTGTAAGGTGATTCTTTGTTTATTTTTATTTTTTCAATGGTACTATATGGTGGTGGTGATTCCCTCGCATCTCCAAATCTTACCTCAGCATGGTGTTGGAGCAGCGCAGGGCGAGTTCCAGGCCGTCCAGCCAGCACTTTCCTGCCGCCTGCGACGGCGCGCGGAATATCAGGTGCGCCGTGGGCAGCGGCTGCACCACCGCCCCTGTAAAGCCATATATTAATATTGAATCACGTATACAAGATGTAACAGACGTAGTCCACAATACTATATGGGTGGATACCTGACTAAATTACGAGTCGAAAATGTTCAAGAGATATGAGCCTAATCTCAACCATGTCAAGAGATATAAGCAAGCAACTACCGTCGCTTCACTCCGCTAACGCTTATAATTAATCTTACTTTAATCCCGCTTATACATAACTTTTCGCGAGTGTTTGTATACACGCCGCAACGCTTGTATTTATGGTGGAGAGGAATCAATCAATGAACCAGCATTCGGCAGATGGAAAGTGCCTATTTTTCTTCCTCATATTTCCACCGTAAGTTAAGCGGCTAGACTATATTTGTTAGATGATTTGGGGACTGAAGCAAAGATTGATAATTGAACAATTTCGCAAATATTTATTTTGAAGTATGTAAAAATTTCATACAATAATATCTTCCAAAGTAGAACAGAATCTCCACATATTCCTTGAACATTTTCAACTCGTAATATAGTCAGGTATTCACCCATAATATATTGTGGACTAGGTCTGTTACACCCTATATAGCGCCAATTTGATGAAAATTTTGCCTCAAGAGTGTTAAAGAAAGTATTCTTAATTCCTTTATAGATTCCTTTCCCAGACACATTCATGGCTACCTACTTGCTCGCCAACCAGCGTGGTGCACTTCAGTGTTAAGTTGATTGCCGTACTGAAAACAACTAAAATTGTTTTTTCTAGATTACGCGCCGGTTCACATACCTAACTCGAGAAATCTATTCAGTGTCTGACGGTACATTTCTTCAATTCAAGTGTCTTAAAAGTGATCAACTTCCAGCATCGTCGAGGGATTACATAACTGACTGTGGAGAAATAGGCGGGGCTTCAATCGGTGAATGGTTTCTTTAGTACCGTGTCATTCTGCCTAATCCTACAATATTTTTTTATAAGTCCTCCGTGACTATCCCTAACAAAGGGCGCTTCCATATACAATTCTGTATACTTATAGACGGTAATAATTATATGAATAAGAACAATCTTATTAAATTCTTAAAAATACAAAAGACATCCGTAAAGTAAAGAGGAGAGCGACATTACCGATGGTCTCGTTGTGTGGCCCCCGAGGCGCCCAGATGCTCTGCTCCAGGGGGTTGTACAGCTTGAAGCAGAACCCGTCCTTTTTGCTGGGCCGCTCGATGACTTGGCAGGCGCTCAACAGCACTGTGCCCACCCAGTGATTACTCTGCATCAGGAAAAGAGATTTATATCACCCTCTGCATTGCCATTATCCAGTAATAAGGATTTATACATAATGCTAAGTCGTCAACTACTTCAATTCTGTTACGGAAGGAAGAATATTTACTAAACAATAAATGTATTAATTATAAAGATATACAATATATGTTGAACCTGGATCTCTTTCCAAATAGGGGAAGGTGCATTATCCAACTTTGCTACAGCGACATTATTTTTGATGACAAATTTTCGAACCTATATGTTACACTTTTTTCAAATTAATACATCTATCGTTCCATTATTTGAAAGCCATCTACATTATTTTTACTCAATACCTCAAATACCTTTGAGTAAACCGATAAGAGACATTAATACATTTAATTAGTATTTAAAATATCACAGAGCGTCTGTTCTGAATAATTACAACTTCACACGCTCGAGGGGACCGTAGTACGCTCTTCAGGAAATATTACCTTGGCTTTGGGGCTCTTGTACAACAACAACAGGCCCGGCTTCAGGACGCACCATAACTTGGTCCAGGACTTCAGCGAGCCCCTGACCTGGAAAAAATATATAATTCAACGATGAGCCATCGGGAGGGTTGTAATTTGAGCCAAATCAACATTACCGGTATGGAATGACAACTGTACCTTAAGCCAGTCGGCCAAGATGAGCACGGCCGGGTCCTCGAGGGTGGAGAGCAGCGCGGAGGCGGCCTTCTTCTTCTCTCGCCGGTAGTTCTGGCGCTGCGCCTTGTAGGACTCCTTGCGCGAGAGCCTCGGCGGCGGAACGGCACCCGTGCCCGTCTCGGAGGACTGGAAAAAAGGGACCTCTCATTAGCTATAGAGGATAGTTGAAAATTAGACGAGCTTAACGACCAGCAAATGATGGTGACGAAGGAAATATTATTTTCAGGGACTGATGAATGAATGGAAGATGTTCCTAGGTCCTCGATCCACGAAATGAACACCGAGTGAAGCGAGGTGCAAGATTTTGTGGAAAAATATCACCCTAATAAAACTTTAGCAAATCGTGTTATAAATTTGTTTAATGATAATGTCATGTCTCATTTCTGTAACATTATAAAAAACAAGAAAAAACAAATATCGTTTGATAGGTTTTTCGTTTTTAGACAGAAACCCGATGATCTGTTTTCATGGAAGGAAAGTCCCCTTCCAAGCAATAACACGTTACTACATATTTTAACCGAGGCAAGACTAGCGATGCACAATGGAATCCTGGTACCGACACTGATGTATGGAAGTGAGGCCTGGAGCTGGCAGAAAAGGAACGAAAGTAGACTGAATGCAGTGGAAATGAGATCACTTAGACGTATTTGTGGCAAATCTATTTATGACAGAGTAAAGAATGAAGAAATAAGGAAAGAATGTAAAGCTGATGTTAGTATAGTGAGTAAGATTAAGAAAGGATCACTTAGGTGGTTTAGTCATATGGAAAGGATGAATGAGGAGAGAATGGTAAGAAAGATATATGACGCAAGTGTTGATGGAACCAGAAATAGAGGACGTCCGCGGAAGACTTGGCACGACCGGGTAAACCAGATAACGGAGGATGGTTCTGTTAGAAGCGTCAACAATCGGCGAGCTCGTATGACAAGATGTACGAATGTGGATGAGGCGAGAATTGTGTGTCAGGACAGAAGAGTGTGGCGCTCTATCCTCTCTGCCTACCCCCGCGGAGAAACGGCGTGATAAGTAAGTTAAAATATAGTTTGTTTTTATGTTTATTCTCTTTGTTTTATTACTTACAATTCCTTTTAAGTTAAAATGATTAATATTTATTACTTTTGTAGGATTTGAAGCAAAAAGGTAGAAAATAAAGATAAAAAATTAATAAGGATTAAACAAATTAATACATTTTAGATTGATTCTTACGGGAACAATTGTTTCGGTTTACAAACAACCCAGTTCTCAAACAGTTTTACGGAACTAATTAAGTTCGTAAACTGAGGCTCCACCGCACTTGATAAAAATTATTAATTATGGAATAATCTGATACGTAAAACAAAAAAAAATTAAAAATACTAAAAAAAACGTTATAATTTATTGAAGGGTGAATTTTCAGACAAATTTTTTTTTTTTCATATAACTAGGGTATTAAATATGCACTCTCACCTTATCACTGGATGTGGGCGCCTCACCGTGCCAACTGAGGGCGCCGGGCGAATGCGGCGCGCCGGGCTGCTGGATGGTCCAGTGGGCGTCTGGAACGAGAAGCCATTAATCCAGAAACAAACTTTTTTGACAATCGTTCCAATTCCCGCATCCACAAATTGAAACATGAACTGGTATATCTCTCTTGCGCCAATTATATATTTTATTGATATTTTTTTTTTTTATTAATATTAAAAATAAAATACAATTTCAATAATCAGTGGATATATATGTATATATATATATATATATATATATATATATATATATATATATATATATATATATATATATATATATATATTATATATATTAACATTTGTTTCTTCCGTATGAGAGAGAGACTCGTGTATAGACAAGGAGTATATACGAGTTAATTAATGTTTCAGTTAGTCTGCGTACATATTTTTTTTACTTCAGTTACAAATTTACGATAGTCTGTAATTTTTCTAATTGTGATGGGGAGATTGTTAACAAATTTGATACCTTGATAAATATATTGATTTTGAATTGCGGTACATTTTAGTTTTGGTATATCAATTTGATCTCTATATCTTGCAGATCGGAATTCGCTTCTAATAACATATGTGAAGCAACAACAAATACAGATCTCGACACGGGTCAACTGCTACGAAAAAATATAGACGCGGTTCGAATTTGAAGTAAGTACTACACGTAAATCTTCTCAAACATCATAAAAAAAAAAATTTAATAGATGAATCATTACCCGTATCCTAATTTAAGTCTTTAAAAATCAGAATGTAACTTTGCATCTACTTGTATCTCTGACAAATTATTAAAATAATAAAAACATTATCACGAATTAGCGATTTTTATCCTTAATGACGGGTAATACGTGCAGAGTTTTAAAAAAATCCCGGATGGGAAAAGTGCGACATATTTACTGCTAGCATTGCGATTACAATTCAAAATGATAATTAAATGAAATATTATTTTTTCTTCTTCAATATTTGCAAAATTACTTTGTGGCCTCATTTTATATTAATAATTAGACAAAATACTTTGTTTGAACCACTATATATTATTTCGATACTTATGGTATCAACTTCAGGAAACAATGTATACTGAAATTAAAAAAAAAACTATAAAATGGTGAATAAGTAAGAACTAACATGAAAACAAATTTAAAAGGTGACTATTTGCAAATAGGATTTGGTTATTTATAATATTTAGCTTGCTATTAATATTTCAAACCCCTAGTATTTGTATGTTAATATCAAAAGAATGGTTTGTTTCCAAAAGGTGTTTGGAAAATTCTAAATAGTTGTTATTTAAGCTTCTCAAGTGCTCCTCAATTCTAATATTAAAATTTCTGCAAGTTTCACCTAATGTACATAATAATAATTGCAATCATGAATGAAGAAATAAGGAAAGAATGTAAAGCTGATGTTAGTATAGTGAGTAAGATTAAAAAAGGATCACTTAGGTGGTTCGGTCATATGGAACAGATGAAAGAGGAGAGAGTGGTAAGAAAGATATATGATGCAAGTGTTGATGGCACCAGAAATAGAGGACGTCCGCGGAAGACTTGGCACGACCAGGTAAATCAGATAATGGAGGATAGTTCTGTTAGAAGCATCAACAATCGGCGAGCTTGTATGAGAAGATGTATGAATGTGGATGAGGTGAGAATTGTGTTTCAAGACAGAAGAGTGTGGCGCTCTATCGTCTCTGCCTACCCCCACGGGGAAACGGCGTAATGGTAAGTAAGTAAGCAAATTAATTTGTAGACCCTCGATTTTTTTTAAATATCCTTATCCTCGTTATTTAATATATAATGCTTTAATTTGTTATTAGTGTAAAAAAAAAAGTCGGTTGTATAGAATTTGGGATACTTTTTATAATTGAATTTGAAGTAAGATTATATCAATTATCAGTATTTTGTCGAATTATAAATACTATTTTTGTTTATTTCAGAAATTTCAAAACCTGAAAAATCGAATACAAACGGTGTATTATGACATATAACAACAATTAAGTAAGCGATAAATAAGTCTCTAAAAGTGTCACTTCAAATATTGATTTATAATATTTCTTATAATAGATGGCAGCACCGACACTATCACCTAATTAGCGTTACTCGACAGATACGATTATACCACAGTTGAAGTCATGAATGACATTTTTTAAATCTATTCGTAAATTTAAAAAAAAATCTAACCTTTAGAACAATAACAGGTGACAACCAGTGTTGACAACAACTTAGGTTATGATGTTACTGTCGATCCTAACTAGGTATCAACTAGTGATGAGCTCAAAATCACAAACCGCGAGTCTATCACTGATATCTTTGAATCACAATCACCGTCAGTGATTGAATATCTGGGAATATTGTGATTTGTGCATATTAAACTAAAATATTCACAGAAGAATGACGTTATAAGCGCCATCTAGTAGATTCTGCCAAAACGTTTTACGCAATTCTCAGCATTTCAGGCTGCTGCCTGAAATGCTGAGAATTTGATCCGAAAAATAATCTCACAACTTTTATAGGTTTTCATTTTCTATGTGATGATATTAAATTATATATATTTTAATTATATATGCTAGAATATATTTTTTTACGCAAAATAAATTTGAACAATTGCGCGTATTAGTAATGAAACTGTGATCACAGTCACAGTTTCCAATCACTGCTATTATCAAATATTAATCACAATCACACCAGTGAGTCAAGAGTGGCATTTTTTCTCATCACTAGTGCCAACCGTAAGCAATGCAGAGACTATTCCAAGGCAGAAAAGTTAATCCTCAAAAATATTAATAACTACCGGAATAAACCGACCAAACGAGGTCATCGAGTCATACGGATCCGAATTAATCAATATTCGTACATTTGCAGTGTTTATTGTTACTAGAATATCTTGTAAAAACACTGGAAAACACTGGATCAAGTCACAAATTGCTAAGTGGCATCTGCACAAGTGAGCAGAGAGATTGGCTTCTTCGCCCTACAGAACCATAATTTTGCACAAACTAATGATGCCTCAACCTACCATTGCCCGAGGTGTAGCTGCTGGCTATGGGCGTGGAAGTGGCAACGCTGGCCGTAGCGGGCTGCGTCAGCGACACCTGGAGGCCGGTGGACATCCGGTTGGAAGGTACCTGCACAAAAAAAAACACGCATAAGGTATTATCGTGTATAAACGATAAGGTATTATCTGATATTTACCGAGATATACATTTATTTATTTTGAAATAAAGACGCATACACGGAACACGTGTCACAAATATTCTTACTATTTTCAAACTAAGCTAAACGCTTGCGTTATGAAAATTGGACTAACTTGAGATTTCTTGGAATGACACTCAAACCCCCGACTGCCAGATTACTAAATCATTCTGCTTTCAATTTTAAAAATATTTATTTTTTTAGTTTATTAATTATGATGTTCTCGGGATTGTATGGTTGTGTGTATGAATGCCACACCGCCGGCGTGCATGTGTGCGAGGCTATAAAGGGCGCCGCGTAGCTTCTTTTTCTGCGTGTTTATCTACTTATTCATCGACTTATACTAGTGATATACATTATTTATTTATTTTTATTATTATTATTATTGTAATAAATGTATAATTGTTACAACCCCTATTTCCTGGACCTTCACATTAGGAGGTGTACCACTGAGGACGTACTTAGAAGACAAGTACGTAACATTAATTTTTATAATTTACTCGGCTGTGCAATGTTGGTGATTTTGTACAAGATAAATCAACATGGTCGCCAACATTCGATAGAAGGCGACTTGTGAAAAGAACATTAAAACATTGTCATGTCACACTTTTCACTGTAAATCTAATAAACTTATCACACAAACCTTGATCCCCGCTCCCTGGTACAGCCTGCCCTCTCCGTCCTTGTCGTGCTCCCTCATGTTCGCTCTCTCATCGCTGTCTGCGGCCAAGCTGCGTCCGTCCGCCGCCAGACTGCTCCCGTCGAAGCAGAACACGCTTGCGCGGCTGTCCCGCTCGCACACGGAGCGCGGGCGAGCCTCCCTGCGCTGCCTGTGCCTCGAGGCCGGCGCGTCGCGCTCGAACACGCCCCGCTTCAGGTCGTCCAACTCTTGCAGGAATTCCCTGGTGCTGTTGTTTACGCCCCTCTTCTCATTCTGTTTCTCGGCGGACACGAAATCGCGACAGTCCTCAAAGTTGCTTTTCTTTTTCTTGTCGTGGGACAGCTCCTCCTGCGGGCGCGGCTGTCTCTTGCTCGGCGACGCGTGGTGATGGTGCTGCACGGGGGTCGAGGGGTCGGTGCGCTCCGGGGAAGCGCTCATCATCGGTCGGCGGAAGCCGGATTAGTCTCGCAGCGGCGTTTGGACCGCGGGCGACCGTCGCAGGAGCATTTTTCAGATATCTGTTAATGTTTCATTTTCCAATTAGCAAAGCTATTTATATTATATTATATGGAATTATGGGTAATTACAGGGCTTACGACCTGTCTTTGGCTGGCTCAACACAATAACGTTCACCATTCTATTCACAATCAACCTCCACAACTATCAAATTTTTGGAAGTTATATATATATTACCAAGTAGAAACCTTTCAGTTATCAACTACAATTTTGCTGACGCCATCTATGGTTTAAAATTTGATATTCATTCCTCTGAAACAGCATAGATGTCATTATGAGAATCCTATTTATTTTTTTAGAAATATGGAAGCTATATTTTTTATCTATATATATGACAAATGATTAACATATTAATTCTAAAATATCAAATATTGTTAACATAACATGTTTATGTTCATGCATAATATCCGACCAAACTGGATAAATGATATTTGTATTAGTACATCTATTTAGTTTCTGACTCTAGCTAGGACAAACGGAGCATAGCAGTAAGGAGCGGTTGCGTGATCAGTAGTCAATTTTTACCATGGTAAGTTTTCACTATAGTAACATTATACCATCACCCGTGGTAAAAATCGTTTGCGGGTTGTTGGTACGTCAAATTTACTATTGTTAGAGCATAGATAAGAAGTCTCGCCTCACAGTGTGGTAAATAACCATGTAATATGCTATATCTATGGCTTTATTCGCCTCTGCGTTCGAAACCTGTCACTTTGGTTGTGAAAATTTTTTGGATTATTTGCTAATGTACATAAAACAACGAGATCATCATCAGACAAACTCTCATCACTAAAATAGTGGGATACTGAATGATTAATTATTAAGGAGAACACATTCTTATTGTGAAGTTGTAATTATTCAATGTGTCCAATATTATATGTTAATAGTATCAATGTGTCCAAAATTTAATAAAAATTAATCATTAATTCTAGTGTCTTCTATCTTATCACTCAAAAGTATTTAAGATTCCGTAAAAATAATGAAGCTGGCTTCCAAATAATGGAACAATAGATGTATCAATTTGAAAAGTGTAACATATAAGTTCGAAAATTTGCCATCAATGGTATAGCATAATCGGTTAATGCATGCAGGAAGAGATCCAGGTTCAAATTCCGGTAGGGCGACAACAATATTTTTTGATAAAATTAATTTTATATGTATATCTTTCTAATTAATACATTTAATTTGTATTTTTAAAAAAAATGAATAATTTTCGTATACTGCAACATTAATGTATCAATGTGAGAGGTTGACGTGAGATTGATGTGAGATGTGAGGTTGATGTGAGAGTCGAGTCAACTATTGCATTTTTTTTTACCAACATTCCATTTTCAATCCATTTTCAAACAATCCATTTTCACAAAAAATTTTACCATAGTAAAAAGTTACCACTGATCACACAATTGGCCCTAAATATCCCACTAACATTATTATACATTTTTTTAAAAATGTGTTGAAGAAAAACGACACAAGTCGAGTGCTTTGGCCGATTCTCTTCCGTGTGCTCAATTTCTCGAGATATTATATCATTTTAATCTTCAAAATTATAAACTTACGTACGAGCGTCAAGCTTGATTGGGATGAAGAAAATAATTATTAACGTAATTGTTTTTTAAATCGACGCGTCACGGTGATAAAACATCATTCTGGATATCTCGTGGCGCGGCCAAAATATTGTGTAGGGATTTCTTTTTCAATTCAGCTCCGTCTGACGTTGTTCCGGCGCACTCGGGCGAAAAACCGTGAGCAGCTTCATCCGACCCGTGGACTCAAGGTCCTCGATGATATAAATCTCGGGGGATTTACTTAAATTTTAGCTAACTCATGAAGGTGTCGTGTCGTAATGAGTGCATTCAAAGATGTCACAATACCATAACTGTAACAATAATAATAATAAAAATGTGTTAATGTTCCGAACAAAATGCGGCTACTCACGGCTAACATGTCATCCTCATTCTCTCAAATCACCACATTTGATCTAAATCTAAGATCTAACATCTAAATATTAACGATAATGGTATTATAAAAGGATACAAATAGGAGAGAGGTTTGGAACATTAGTCGCGGGACGAGGGGCATTCTACACACATTCTTGGTGGAAATATAAATCCAATAGTTTATGACACATTTACATACTTACCATCACGCCGTTTCCCCGCGGCGGAGGTAGGCAGAGAGGATGGAGCGCCACACTCTTCTGTCCTGACACACAATTCTCGCCCACATGTCTAGTTGGCGTATCACGTTGGTGAACGTCCTCTACTTCTGGTGCCATCAACACTTGCATCATATATCTTTCTTACCATTTGTCTGTTCCATATGACCAAACCACCTTGTGATCTTTCTTAATATTACTCACAATACATATACGCCTGAGTGATCTCATTTCCACTCCACTCAGTCTACTTTTGTTCCTCTTCTGCCAACTCCTGGCCGCACTTCCATACATTAGTGTCGGTACCAGGATTCCGTTGAGAACTGCTAGTCTTGCCTCAGTTAACAAGTTGCATTCAAAGCGCCATTCACTTTATTCCCTGCAATCACCCTTCTTTCCGTTTCTATCAAATATTCTTCCCAAATACACAAACTCATCTACTTGTTCCAAACATTTGACACATTTATGCGGCAATAAAAGTATTTACTATTAGAAAATTAAATCTATGTGTAAACAAAACAAGACGTATTTTATACATTATACATACTGTATTGTCAGCATTTAAATTTTCGTTCCAATCGAGTCATATTTTTTGAAAAAGTTGCGGAGCTATTTGATATATCCTATTCACTGTAATAATATTGTACTTACTCTATTGAATAATAACACAAATCACTATTCGAGGCTGGATTGCCATAGTAAAAAAACAAGAATGCGTTTGCAATCAACTCTGTCATTTTTTTAATAAAGTCACTAAGTCGAGCCATCTCTGAAATCTGTTCAGTGACTCTGACAGCCCATTGAAACACTTCACCCGATGTACAACTCACCACTAGGCGTCCTCGCCCAGGGCCAACACACTCCGGTCGGAGACAAAACACTGAGTATCTCCAGATCTCTCCAAGAGATAGATGAATATGGGTCACAGCATATTCATATATTAAATCAGAAAATTGATAAAGATCTTCTAGGTGTGTATTTTAAATAATGCAACAGCCAAGACCAAAATGACTCCTCACATTATAGAAGACTTGTTGAGGGTTTAAAACAGCGTATTTAGCAAAGAAGCCAACAATATACAAAGTCTTTCAATTGAAAATCTTTTTTTTTAATTGTCACTGTAACCGTGATCTAGGTATAATACATAAAAAAACGACTATAATTTAATAGAAAAATCGGGTGACACGCATATCATTAAACACCGCATTCAAATAAGACCGCCGTTATATAAGACAATACAATAATGAACCTCAATAGCATTACCGAAATGTCAAAATAGTTAATAAAATCAGATATCAAAGGCTCGAGCACTTACATGACTACTCGCCTCGCTAATCCCGCTCCGGGGGCCACCGCCGTCCCTGGCGTGCGTGCGTCGAGCCTATTGCGGAAAACCCATTAAACGACAATTATAATCGGCGACATGTTTACTACCAAAATATGACGCTGGATAAAATAACACAACCACTGCGGCACCGGGCCGACACTGTTTTTTTTATCTACCCGCAGATAAGAGGTCCCGCGCGGCCGGGGGACGGGGCGGCCGCCGTATAATTGAATTTAGCTCGCACGCGAGGAGGTCTGACGCTTTCCAGCGGATTAAGCCCCGTTTATCCTTGAAGAAATCAGCTCAATTTACGGAAAGAAACGCCGATCGTTCGCTGACATCCGCACCGGACAGCTCGCCATGGAAATCTAATATAATTCATTTCTGCGCTGCCAAAGTTCACACAAGACGATAGCGGGGCATGTTGTTTCTAAATTTATGACAGCAAAAAAAGTGTTGTCATTATATTATTGATGATATTCGTTTTCTTTCATATGAAGAACTATGTTCTTGTCACTACTCATTCATGGTCACATACATGCACTTGTACATTCAGCTTGCTCATTATTTTGTGAGCGTATTTTTATGTAGGTCTTTCTCTCTATCTTCTTCATTTATTACATTTCCAAAGTATACATTGTGTCTTAAAACTAATGGCCTCTTCGATTTTCGATTGTGTATTTTTTTATCATTTTAACCCTTCCCAAACCATGCAACACAGGTCTACCATCATAATTAAACCTGTAATATTAAACCAAGTAACACAGGTCTACCATTATAATTAAACCTGTAATATTTTGGTAAATAAATGCAACGTAAAATTTATATTTTAGATAATCCTGAAGAAAATACTAACGCTTAGGAATAATTAGTGAAAAACCAATTATGAAAAGGGAATCGTACAAAAACAATTATTTTTTTCTATTCAATCCGTTGTAAAATTAAAATTAAATTGGTAAAAATACAATTTGTGATATGAAGGACAGACATTACACGTTATTTTCACAGTGCAAAGAATAACAAACATAAAAAATATAATTTTTTCTTTCTCACTAATTAAATGAAGAGAGGTAAGAAGGAAGGACACATTGTATACAACTTAGTGAATGCTCTAAATGAAGTTAATCATTTTTTCAAAATTTATTACAGTAAATTTGTGCCATTTAACCTAATAAAAACATTTTTTCTAAGTTATTTAAGATAACACGAATTGACACCATGGCCTATTGACGAAAAGCCCTATTGGCGAAAAAAAAGTATATATATTGTATTTTTAATATATAATGCAACAACGTAGTGGTTATGTATTCGAATGATAATTAATTCATTAACTTTGTTTTTTAGTTAAATATATTCACTAATCGGTTTCTAAAAATACCTTTATCTTCATCGGGGTGATAAAATTTAACGAAAAAGCTATTTTTCGAAACCGGTTGGTGAATATAATTAACTTATAATGGTTGAAAACAAAGTTAATGAATTATTTATTATATTTTGTACTATTTCAGACGCTTGTACAATACTACCCCTGCATATAATATGTTGTTTTTTTCATATTTCTTCCTCGTTGGTATATTTTTACGGGTATTTAGTATATCAAATTATTTAATACCCGTAAAAAGTTCTCGTGTATTTCAAGTCAGCGAACCTCTTATAAATTATTATAAAATTTAACGCAGTTTAATAAACATGTTGGTCTAAAAACTTCAAATATTGACGGTGGATGGAAACCAATCATAGATAAGAAACCAATTAAATAAATAAAACCTATTCTCAAACATTAAACACTGAAAAATGTGTTTTGAACAATTTTTAATATTTTCTAGTTAAGTTTTTCAATTATGTTTGAGTTTATATTTTCTGAATCGCATTTCGAGTAAAAAAGTATTTAGTTTTTACAAAAGACTTGATAGTGCAGTGGTAACATTACTTATGAACGCGACCACAAATATTCATAGATAAACTTCATTCGCAAAAGTCAAACGTCAAACCGATTCAAAGCCAAATATGCGATTAGTTTGTTTCTTTGGATTTTTTATTTATTAAATTGTTTACGAAAAGTGCTTATAAGAAAAGTGAGTGCTACAGAATCTTCTTAACTCACGCGACAAACGTTTTATTCAGCAATACTGACAGTATATTTTATCCGCTACATTGAAATATACGATTGATAAATTATTTTGTTTAATGTTGTGGCTAAAACAATATTTGAGTAAAGAATAAATGGTTTATCTCGCGTGCCTTTCTATCTTGTCTCGCTACAGCGGGAGCATCATTGAACAGGGCTGAGCAGAGGAGAAATCGGAATATATCCAAATTGCCATTAGGTTAGGTTAGCATCATATACATTTTTTAATATTTAAAAAAACGAGAAAAAAAAAATAATGTGAAAAAGTTGTGTATCTTGAATTGAATGCAAAAACATGTTATTGATTTGATGATTTATTTATTAGACTTTATTAACATATGTATTTTTGTTATAACAGAGGTGAATATATTATAATACAACATGATAAACATAAGATACAATTATATTGCAAAAAAAAAAAACTGGCTACTTTAATACAGACTTCAGTCTAGCCAAGATAACGCTGTATATATCAGAGGTGAAGTCTACTCCATCCCACACAAAAAACTATGAGTGTTGTGTCGTCTGTTTATTATGTATAATATATTCTCCTTTGTTAAAACAAAAATATGTATTTCATCTCGTATTGCGTGGAATGTAGTAGACCCCACCTCTGATATATGCAGCGTTGTCCTGGCTACTTTGCTAGACTGCCGTCTGTGTTAAAGTAACAAGTTTTTTTTCACTCTGTTGTGGTGTTATTTAATTCAAAAAAGATAAAGATGGTAGGAAAATATTCTACAAATTTGTTTAATTTTATCAAAAAATTAAAAAAACATAAGTGAGGGGTTAAAATTCCCAAATGTTCAGAAATGTGTCCAACAACCGTCTGAAAATAAAACAAATATTTGACTGTACACGAGATGCCTCATCTCACAAGAGAAAAGATATTTCATGCGCACCGACTGTGTGCGACTGTCTTGTCATCTCTCTCTTTCTCACTTTATTATTTATTCTCCTGTCGTGTGCTTATTATTTCTGTTATTTTGCTTTTATATATCTGCTTATGTAAATACATTTGTCTAAATAAAGTTAAGAATGCAACCTTAAAGGACGCTGGAAGTTTTAAATGGTCACTTTTCCATTTTTGTTAATTATTCATTATTTTATATATTTTATTAGGAGAACACATTCTCATTGCGAAGTTGTAATTATTCAGAACATAACTCTGTGATATTTTAAATACTAATTAAATGTATTAATTAGAAAGATATACATATAAAATCAATTTTATCAAAAAATATTGTGATCTCTTTCCAAACCGGGGAAGATGCATTATTTATTTGAATAAGTGTAACATTTAGATTAAAAAATTTGTCATAAAAATAATGTCGCTGTTGCATAGATGGATAATGCATCTTCTCCGGTTTGGAAAGAGATCCAGGTTCTAATCCCAGTGGCGCAATAACAATATTTTTTGATAAAATTGATTTTATATCTTTTGAATTAATACATTTAATTAGTATTTTATATATTCATATAACGGCGTACTTTCAATTTTCTGGTTTGAAATTTGAGAAATTCTGCTCGAATTACATACTCTTTAAAGATGAGGCTAATAGTTGAATTCTTTTAAGTGTCACCTAAATACTTAAGGACGTTATTTGTTACATAAATCTTGATAGACAGGAACGTTATGAGAGAAAGAGATGACAATAAAATTTGTTGATTTTCTCGCATTCGAGACAAATGTCAAAAATAACTTTAGGGTTATGTCCAAGTTTTTTCATATTAATATTTTGGAATGAAATGAAACATGTGTTGTCATTTGCATTATAAGAAAGATCACGTCTTTCTTATAATGCTTGTATTGTCTTAATTATGGCAAATAACAATCAGTTTATCAGTTTTATATTAACGTAAAGGTCGTATCTAAGTAATAGTAATAATAAAAAGTCTAATCTATTGAATAATTTCTGATATAAATGAATAATAAAAACTCACCTTTTCGTAAAAAATGTGAAAAAATTGATTATTATTGATTGGGAAACCTTAAAAGTATTTTTCATATTAAATTTTGCAGTTCAAGTACCATTCATTGTGCGGAACTGATAAGAGTGATTCAATGTGATGGCGTTGCAGGTTGTTGACATTTGGAAAATTGCACACCAAGATGTGGTCTATCAACTTCAGTTCAACATCGTGAACCAACTTACAACATATTTAATTTTCCTATTTTTCAAAAGTCCATGACCTCTGTCACATCACCTCTGCGGTCAAGCCTGTCGGGCACCCTTGCAGGTCTAACTCGACATTATCCACCCATGTTTCGATCTTTCTCTCAGTCTCAATCCTGTAGACCTGTGCGTGTTACGGGACCCATCTGTAACCTTCTCGTTTTCACGCCTCTCTGGAGGTATACTGTTAACTTTTTCCATTTACCAGGTAGACTGTCACGTATCAGGCTGTAAATCTTGCGCAAGATTTTATTTTCAAAGACAAGCGAGGATTTCCCATACGTACATCATTGGCGATCAGTAGCATCAGTGTTGTGAGGACAGCAACAATGGTATCCTGCTATTGACTTCTTGTCGAAAACCGTTATTCCTTATCACGTTTATTTGTTGCTTATTTTTATACTTCCATTTTCATTTTACATATTTCCAGAATACACGATGAACGAGTTCTATCCTCCAGACTTGCCGCAACTGGCTGAGGAAGCAGACCTGCCGAGCCTCTGCCGGGCGTGCCTGTCCAGCGAGGACGTGAAGGTATCACTGCTGGACACCGTGCTCGCCGCACCTCCCTTGGCCGAGCTGCTGCGGGACTTGGCTGCCGTTGTGGTTAGTCCAGTGAACAAGACTGGTGGAACATTTGCAATAATAAAGGACTAATTGCAAAGAAGACCTTTTTAATATTAAATATTACATTTAAATGAATGTAAATAAATCAAGTGAATGATTGGATTCTTAGCTACATATTAATTGTTATCACATATCGCAAGTCTTCTTGCCAAGTTTAACAGGTTGACTACCGATCACGCGTTTGTGCGCGATGAGGGGAGTGCCGATCACGCAATCTCGCGTGATAACAGTACGTCACTTCTATTTGTCAATATCCCGCCGTCAACTGTCTTGATATCTCATACAAAGCTGAGGTTTTTCGTTCTTTTCAATTTAAATATAGATAGAAGTAAATTAACAAGGAATTATATCCTTAATGACAGCAATATTGAGAATTAATTATATTTGCAGTTTTGAGAATGAAGTTTTAATTATTACAAACAAATCTACATACAATATTAGAATATGTCCAAGAACACACAATTACTGGATTTCCACCTGACAAGGCACTGTTATTAAATAAATATCAGATATCTCATAGAGACAAAGCTATTTTTTATGATATTTAATGGAAAGTATGGGTAATTACAGGGCTTACGACCCGTCTTCAGCTGGCTTAAGTGATCACTTTATATAAATGTAACGTTCACCATTCTCACCCATCAATCTCCATATCTATCAAATTTTTTAAAGTTGTATATATGTTAATGTGTGGACTCACTTCGAGTATCACTACACTATCGCCATCTATGAAATTTAGGAAATGAATTATCAAATTTAGTCCATGATCACTTAAGCCAGCCGACGACAGGTCGTAAGCCCTGTAATTATCCATTCTTCCATATATTTTTCATTAAATATAATAAAAAAATAGCTTTGTCTCGATGAGATATCTATTATTTGTTTAAATCTACATACAGTGAAACATCTGTCTATCGTTTTTGAAGAGACCTTCTAAAATAAACTGAATGCAGGAATATAGAAAAAAGTTATATTCACACATAACATTCTAAAAAGTTACATATTTCACATGTTTAAATACAAATAAAATTAAAAAGCTGCACAGAAACAAAAAAATTAACTTAACCTTTGTGTCATACATAATCTTTCTTCGTCATTTGTTTTTGTGGCTGTTGCGTTATTGCCGTAAGTAAACAGTGTTTTTTTTTCAATGTTGCAAATTACATTTTTTTCGGCATCAATTATTGAATGTGCATAAAAAAACTGTTTAAAGTTTTCGAAGGCCGTGCATGCTTCTGAAAACAAAGGTACAGTCGAGGGATTCTCTTCATCGACGTCTTTAATTTCTTCCGCTGTCTCCTTCAATTTAAGAATCACATGGGCGAGCTGCACTGTTGCTTACAAAAAGTCACATTTTAAATTTGTTTTGACAGTAATTACCTACCACGTACACTTTTATAGTTTTGTTTATATCTATGCTTGCATTTTTAATTTTAGTATATATTGTTTCCTGAATAAGAATACCGAAACATGTTGATTTATCATTAAATAATGGTTTAAACAAAGTGTTTTATCTTATTATTTAAATAAAATATTCATAGTCATCCGTGGTTTTTTGTTTAACCGACAGAGGTCTTCTCTTTTGACCCTTTACCACCGTGGCAGGACTCGCTCTTTAACGTCAATGTGCCGTTAGGCAAGCAATTATAAAACAAGCCAGTATAACGAAATATGCTGCATAATTTAAACAATTAATGCAGTAAAATAATGCATAGAGGGACGTTCGATGCAATCTGTTTTTGCATGTTTTGTTTGAAATTAATTCAGGACTGGAAGAAATAAACGGCATATGCGGGAAAAGGATTGGTCGAGGAACGATCTATCAAGATTTTACTGTATATTCTAAATGTTAACTGTATTTTACAAAGCTTTTTAAATAACCAATATTTTATTTTATAAGTACTCGTTCTGTTCTTTACATACTTATGAAGAAAAATACTGTATCAAGTACCCTGGAATCACAATAGATAACAATCTCAAATGGAAAGAACATATTACTAACCTCACAAACAAAATAAGGAAACTCCAAAAAAAAAAAGTCTATCCAAGTATACAACTTTTCACAGATTTTAAAGTACCAAAAATAGTAAACATATATAAAAAAATTCAATAATTCAAATATTCTAAATTAAAAATCAATTAAATTTTAGAAGCGGATTCCGATCTACAAGATATAGAGATCTAATTGATATCCCAAAACTAAAATATACTGCAACTCAAAATCAATATATTTATCAAGGCATCAAATTTTTTAACAATCTCCCCATCACAATTAGAAAAATTACGGACTGTCATAAATTTGTAACTGAAGTAAAAAAATATGTACACAGACTAACTGAAACATTAATTAACTTGTATATACTCCTTCTCTATTCACGAGTCTTACTCTCGTAGAGAAGAAACAAATGTTAAAATATATATATATATAACAAATTGTATTATATTTTTAATATTAATAAAAACAATTTTTTTTTTAATATTATATATTTTAAAATTTTTTAGTTATACCGTAATAAACATTTTTAGTACGAAATAAATCATTACGCATAAGTGCGTAAACGGTACTGGGAACGAAAATTTCAATCCCAATGCCTATCACGCACAAATGCGTAATTTTCATTTTCCCATTTTCCAACATAATATCTAAATAGAATAAACAAACACCATAGAAACGATAGGAAAAAAAATCGGCATTTCTAACTTGTTGAACCATCTTAACGGTCCTTCCTCGTCATATTAACTCTGATCCTAATTGATTATATTGTGCACGCACATGTGGAACATTGCAACTTTGATTGTACAACTCTCTGACGATGGTGTTAAATTTCCAGTTGATCACAGAGGACGGTCTGCCCACCGGCATATGCGGCACTTGCCTCCGGGAGATTGATTCCTGCTACCGCTTCAGACGCAGGTACTCCACCCAGTCTTCTCCTCCATTTAACCACAGTGACAGACCTTTTCTTAATCGATGGCTTATCTGCTCAACTGTACTGCTTTATTTCTGATAATGGGCCAAGCGTGTTACAATAAGGCGGGCACATTTTGTGGTCCTCTTTATTTGTTTACATCGACACTTGAGCAAAATCACGCATCAATTTGAATGAGTTCTTGGCAGCAATTGTGTTATTATATTTTGATAACAACGCACAGAATAAGTCAGTTATAATTTGACTATCCACCATAGCCTATATATTCTCTAAAAACTACAGTGGGTAAGAATTATACAATAAAATTAAATATATGTACAGTATAACTCTATTAATTTGTATATCAATTATTGTAGTATAGTAATTTACAATCTTAATCTTTCTATTGAAATTCGTAAAACCTGATTATTCGTTGTTTGTATACATTTTTTTTTTTTACCAAAAGTTAATAATTTGTTCACATGTTTTTAAATCAAAACTCGCGCGACTACGCATTCATCATCCCTTTGTGAACATTTGTAGCTAGCTCTGCCTCCTAGCCAATCAAGGTGTTGTTCTTTTCGTAATAACGGTACGCTTGGAGCTCGCACGACCATATATAAGATTTATGTTCATGACATGACAGTGAGAGTCGACGCGTTGCGAATTATGTATTTCTACTCACCTTTGTAACCCCTTATTAAAATAATTTGAACAATTTTCGTTGAATCTCGTAATTGTGTGCAACAGTTCTATTGTTTGACACAAACATATTGTAATTTATGTAAATCCTTGACCTTTTGAAAAAAGAGAGCTTATTTTAAAAACTGACATTATGTCAAAGATAAAATTAGCGGGAAAATTTGAATCCCGAATACGTTGGAAAACAATTAGCTACAAACAAAGCATTAAGATTTAAAAGATTTTCATTATTTTTCACAGACTTTTTAATATTCCAATTAATTGCCCACTTTTAATGGAAAATACGAGTTCAACCGTTAAACTAAATTTAAATGTGTGTAGTTTTGTTGCGTCAAGCATTGGTGAACCACTTAAAGAAGCCTTTCTTTAAATTGGACTCGCCACACGCATTCGTTATTCGGGAGAAATTGATTATCTGATATAACATTTCGACACATAAAAAGCTGAAATAATAGACTGACACCATGTTTTAGTATGAAAATCATAAAGCATTCTTATTACCCGTAATTTGGATTTTTTTTTTAAATTTTGCTCCCGTGAGTTACGAATTAACAGAGTTTAACTGCATTACAATTATGGTCTGAACATATGAAATGCAAAATTAAAATATATGTACATGATAAAAGAATACGCAGAATGTTAAATAGATTGTAGTCATCGCCGAGTGACGAGCGTGTTGATAAATAAATAGCCGGGAAGGATGCACGATGTGTGTTCACTAGGTAAGTTTCTCCCTCTTTCTTTGAGCGTGAGAAGAAAAACATACTTTCTTATCCCCATAACAAATATGGAGAAAGTCACAATTATTATCAGTCTACAGTTGATTGATGAAGAAATCAGGCAAACTGATTGTGGACGTTAATCTTCACAAATTACTGTTTTGTGCGGATTTTGGTTTAGTACTGAATGGACATTATAACGGACCTCGACTGGATGGTGAAATTGAGGCGCGATTATGCGATAACTATACTAAATGAATTAAACTATGACTTAAGTAATATAGCAAGACGACTGAACATTGGAAATATAAGAATACCAATCACACCGGCAATTATCATAGATGGTGACAATCTGAAGGAAGTAACTGAAATGTAATATTTAGGAGTCATAATAGATTCTAAATTGAATCAATCGCAAAATACAAGACTGCTTAAAAAATCTCACTTCTGGAAAGGATCAGAAGATTCATCAGTACCGAGTCTTGTCAAGTAGTATACAACTCTGTTATTATTCCTCACATCAACTGCTGCAGCAGCATTTCGTTTTTGGCTGATGAAGAAGAAATGCAACAATTGTCAGTGCTGCAAAATAAAGCTTTTTAGAATAATATTTAGAAAAAATAGATATACATACTTGGATATCATTTAAGCGAAAAATATATTTTAATATAATGGTATTTATTCATAAAATTCTCAATAATAAAATATCAAATCAACACGAGCACGAGCATCGCACAAGGGGAAGGGATAGACAATTGTCAGTGCTGCAAAATAAAACTTTTTAGAATAATATTTAGAAAAAATAGATATACATACTTGGATATCATTTAAGCGAAAAATATATTTTAATATAATGGTATTTATTCATAAAATTCTCAATAAGAAAATATCAAATCAACACGAGCACGAGCATCGTACAAGGGGAAGGGATAGACAATTGTCAGTGCTGCAAAATAAAACTTTTTAGAATAATATTTAGAAAAAATAGATATACATACTTGGATATCATTTAAGCGAAAAATATATTTTAATATAATGGTATTTATTCATAAAATTCTCAATAATAAAATATCAAATCAACACGAGCACGAGCATCGTACAAGGGGAAGGGATAGACTGAGACTGCCATTCAGGAAGAAGGCCAAATCTCAGTAATCGATGATAAAGAAATGCTAGAAAACATAAAATAGTAGGAGAAATTAAATAGATTTAAAATGAAACTGACTAAATATGTAAAAGATAAATTTTAGTAAAAGAAAAGACTTTATGTTAAGTATTAAATAAACAAATGTAATTAACTTTATCATAAGTACTGTGTTTTTTTTTAAATGCATATAACTCTGACGTGGTTAAGATCAGATGCGTACAGCTTGAATATTTCTGACTCATTTTTAATATCTACCCCTAAAATATGGTGCACTAGGTGCATTACACCCTTGATATGTAAATTATATTTTCAAACCTTGAAATTAAACAAAATATATTGCAATTAGGTGGTTCAACCATGAAATACGGTTCCACCGCGAAATGTCACTGACTATGTGAACCGTTCAGTCAGTGACATTTCGCTTGCCTTTCAAATTTAAAATACCAATTTTCTTTGTCATTAATCTTCATTGCTTTATGTTTTGTAGGTGCCAACAGGCCGATGCGACGCTACGCAGACTGCTGACACTGCGGCGGGTGAAGCGGGAAGACACGGCCAGCGGGGGCACCCTCCCGGTCGGAGAAGAAGCGCAACGTGACTGTGAAAAAAACAAAGAGTCAGCCTGCAAAGGATATGAAGAAAATGTATCGTCGGATTGCGGTAACGATATTATTAGGCTGTTTGGATGCAAGTATTGTGATTTCAGGACTGAACTCAAGTCAGAGTATACGACGCATAAAGAAAAAGTTCACAATAAGGCAAAGAAGAAGAAAAAAATTAAATTGTGTTGTTTAGATGATAAAGTTAAATATGTGGAAACATTTTCAGAATCCGGAGACAAGGTATTTAAATGCTCCGCTTGCGATTACGTCGCTTGCGCGAAATCAACGATTCTGGCTCACCGTCGCTCGCACGATACAGAAAAACCATTTTTTTGCTCGCATTGCCAGTTCCGGACGAACTTCCGTGCCAGTCTCCAGGCGCACCTCCGCATCCACACGGGTGAGAAGCCCTTTCTCTGCGAGCACTGCCACCTGCGCTTTAAGCAGCTGGCGCATCTCAAACAACACAAGCTGACGCACTCCTCGGACCGTCCGTTCTCGTGCGAGCTGTGCAGCTACCGCGCCAAGGCCAAGCGCCACCTGGACAACCATCTCAGGACGCACACGGGCGATCGGCCTTTCATGTGCGACTCTTGCTCGTTTCGTTGCGCCAACAAAGTCAATCTCATGTCGCACAAGCGCAGCCACGACGCGGCCAAACTGTTTGAGTGCGAGCTGTGCTCGTATTCGTCCAATTTCAAAAAGAATTTGACGATGCATATTTTGAAACATTCGGGAGTGAAGGCATTCGGCTGTGATTCGTGCGATTATAAAGGTACCTGCGCTCAGAATCTACGCGCGCACATGCTGTCGCATTCTAAAGAGCGGAGATTCGCTTGCGGCGAGTGTACTTATCGCACTAAGACAAGCTCCATGTTAAAGAAGCATTTGAAGATTCATAATAGATAGTGTTGTAGGCTTTAAATTGATAAAGTTATATTGTTGAAATAAGTCTTACGTTAATGTACCATATATTTTCAAATACTAATTATAAAGATATACATATAAAGTCAATTTTCAAATTAATACATCTGTCGTTCCATTAAAAGTGTAACATATAGGTTCGAAAATTTGTCATCAAAGAATCAGGCGCTGTAACATATTTGGTAATGCACCTTCCCCGGATTGGAAAAAGTGATCCAGGTTCGAATTCCGATAGCGCAAAAACAATATTTTTCGATAAAATTGATTTTATATGTATGTATATCTTTAGAATTAATACATTTAATTAGTATTTAAAACATCACAGAGCTATATTCTGAATAATTACAACTTCACAATTAGAATGTGTTAATAATTATATATTTTCACTTGTGAATTATCCTTAGAGCTGATCGGAGAATGTAAAGAGTCTTAGGATATACGTTCACAGATTAAGTTTACTCTGAAAACTGACATATACAGAATCACAGAATCAATTATGAGCATGTTTAGTCTTTTATTGTCTATTGTGATTACCTAAGCCACGTTTTACGATTATTATTTTTTTAAATAGAGATGCGTACATGGAATACACGTGGCATCAATATTCTCACTGTTTTTAAACTAAGCCAAACGCTTGCGTCATGAAAATAGAACTGACTTACCGGCGTCTTAACCCCGACCGACAAGCACGACATTATCAATCTAACAATTTAAACTTTATTATAACTAATCAGATAATTTATATATTAAAGAACAGCTTATGAATAACATTAACATATAAATTGGCCGTATCAATTGTTAATATGGCGACTTTGGTCCGTGATCACATAGTGCGCCTATTTCATACAATATTTTCAACATGCATTAAAAGATTCCTAACACTTTGACGGTGCTGACATCTTCAGATATTTTTGGAAAATGAAAACGTGCTTTGTTAAAAACGTTGATAATCTGTCGCATTGCTGTACCGTTATGTGTGGAGTTTATGTTTATTCATTTATAAACATCCTACGGATTTTTACAACCATGTTTTGGTTTCATATTGAACGAGATAACCTTGTATCTCTATCTGAGGTATAAATCATCTATTTCGATGATTTACGCATATTTGGATATTCAAAAAATGTGCCGGTTGTGAGTATTGGAATGTCAGGGCTGGGAGTAGCATTCAAAAGGTAATTATAAATACAATTTGGTTACTTTTAATTGTCGCTATAAGTTTTAAAATAACAATACTTTATTTTTATAACATTTGTGTTAAATGATTTTTTGATTAATAAAAATAACATTTATTTTGTACAGTTTTATTTTCATGATTCGAAGAGGAAGGAGTCTCCCGGTCAGCAGCACCCTCATCCCTTCCCCTCTTCTTCCTGACTGTTCAAAATACATTTAAAAAGTGTGAATAACAAAGGCATCAATCAGATACTAATAATTTACTAATTCTACAACACTTCCACTTCATTTTCTTTTATTCTATATACATATATATATTTATTTTTTTATCTCTATTTTTATTTTTGTCGAATCTTAAATAAGAGCATGAAAAAAACTGGCTACTTTAACACGGACAAAGTAGCCAGTAGCCAGGACAAAGCTATATATGTGTATCAGAGGTGGAGTCTACTCCATCCCACACAATAAACATATTACCACGTTATATTATAATATATTCACCTCTGTAATAACAAAATATGTTTGTAAATAAATAAATAATTTATTTTTTATAACTTGTTTATTTGTACACAATAACATTTAGTTTAAGAACAAACATAGCTCCACAGGATGCGGGATATTAAGTTGGGGCTCTGATGATTCACACAATGGGCCTTAATGGGAGTCCTGTGTGACGCCCAATAATTACTGAACTGAATGGTAATTGTGATTTTAAAGATTACCAGTTAAATATCAATAAAGCAGATGTCCTCTTAACCGACCTATCCGGGATCGACCTTCGCGCGGTTAATAAAAAATACCTAAATGCTTATGAGAAATTGCGCAGATTGAAGTACAATTGAGATGACAATTTCAAATTCACGTCAAATTATTTTCCTTCACTCCGTGATAACCGCAACTATCTCCTTTGTTTACAATAAATCATGGAATTTTTTTGGTTATCTATTGCTAACTATATGGCATGTATTTGCTGAGGAAAGACTGCGCACATTGGTGTACAATCGAGTTCACAATTTCAAAGTATAGCCAAAACAAATTATTTTCTTGTTTCCGAGATGACCACAACTAGCTCCTTTTACCATAAATCGTGGAATTTTTGTCGTTATGAAGTGTTGGTGAAGCTGTCATTGCGACGTAATAGCCGCATTTATTATTTTATTCATTTAATGCGTACATCTGCATGTTCTAATATAAACAATGCCAACATTTCTCTTTTTACTATAACTTGTCTTGCACATATTTGCTATGTAGTTTCTCCTCCATTCTTATATCATCTGACATTTCGTTGAAAATCTTCAAGGCGCTGTACATCACCTATTTCTGAGATTTAACCTTCTTCCCGAATATCATACATATCAAACTAAATGAGTAATTTGATCTTTCGCAGCGTAATACCAATTGTTTATTATTAAAACAATCTTCAATATCATTTTAATTGAGGTGTAGAACATTTCGGGCTGTCTGATTTCAGTCTAACCTGTCCAACACCTCTTCTTTTATTTCGTAAAATCGCCCGGTGTGTGTAGCGCAACGGACAATCCGGGTAGTCGGTCAAGAGGGCTTCTTCTGTGTAACCAAGATAATACATGCGTGATGGAATGTTATTCCGGGCCGCGATGGCAGCCTCACAAAATATACTCTAAATATTGACTGACAAGTTATAACAGTTTCAGTGGCCAGGCAGACGACAGTAATCTGACAGGTTATATTGAACACGAAATACAGTGGAACACGGAGACTGAGATAAACTCTCACTCAATGTTTTCGGTGACAATAACCGATTATTCATTTCCAACATTTTTAGCGTTTTCCACTGTATTTTAAAAGATGAAAACGTTTCAGAGAGTATACGTTAGAGATTCCAACTATTCGACATCGTCGACTATTTTGAATAGTAAAACTAAAAATAAAAATGAATTGATAATTCTGGCGTCTGCTATCAGATCACTCAAAGGTATTTGAGATTCTGTAAAAATAAGATAGATGGCTCTTTCGAATAATGGAACAATTAAATGTATTAATATCAAAAAGGTAACATGTAGGTTCGAAAATTTGTTGCCAAAAATATTGTCGCTGTAGCATATTCTTACTTTTTTATTCATATTTGATTTATCTTTTTATTCCAAATAACACCACAACAGCACGAAAAAAAAAACTGGCTACTTTAACACAGACTTTAGTCTAGCAAAGTAGCCAGGACAAGGCTATATATATCAGAGGTGAAGTCTACTCCATCCCACACAATAAACTATGTATTATGCATGTTAGTACAAAAATACATAAATGGATGTCAAAATACATATAAATAAATAAATAGTTGGATAATGCACCTTCCCCAGTTTGGAAAGAGATCCAGGTTCGAATCCTGGTGGTGCAACAACAATATTTTTCGATTAAATTGATTTTATATGTAAATCTTTCTAATTAATATATTTAATTCATATTTAAGTCAGTATAAAATGAATTTGGAATGTTTCAAATAAATCGTATTATGCGTAAGTACATCAAAATTTATAAGAAAACGAGCTAATTTATTGTAGTTTTAAAAATGACAACGCATCGAACGTTTCGTATTTTAAATTTGTTCTTAACCCATTGATCGCGTTCATAAATACGCATGACAACTTTCATACACGGCATTATAATGTACGACTTTATACTACGATAATGCTACAAATTTATGATTTATTTTTAAGAAATCGATAGCAAAGGTTCTCGAGTATCGTCACGAACATAAACAAACACCGATATGAGAACCATAATTACAAAATAACGTAAACAAAATTATCCATGAGAGAACACAACAGTGCCCTGCATATCATATACGATATTCACACGCACTAGAGTGGAGTAGTGATCTGATTTCTGACACTAACGCACACTACTTACAAGTTTTTAAATATTGACATTAAATTGAACTCTATAGTTTGAATACCTGAGCGATACTGAATAATACAAGGACTTTTATTATTTCATGACTGTTTATAAGATGGATAATAATCGTTTACAGATATCGGTAAGATAAAGATTCCAAATAATTTTGGTACAATTTTCACCGCCCCTCAGCACATATGTACGCACTAGCAGTGAGCGAAACACGGCGACTCATATTTGAGTCACCCGCGCTGTGGGCGTGTAAGGCGCGACTCATATATGAGTCACCCGCGAGGACTGTGGTATTAATTAGAAAAAATATGTTTACAAATAATTTTTGCTCGCTACCGGGATTCGAACCCGGGCCTCTTTCTTTTATATTGCTGTGAATCCCAAATACCTTTGAGTAAACTACGCTAGGAGACGCCATGCCTGATTGCTGTAGTGGAATGATAACACGTTTCCTCGGATAGATCCAGGTTCGAATCCCAAAGTCTTTTCGATAAATATTTTTTTTTTTGCACCTACCTATATTGTTATATTTGTTTAATTTAATTTGTATTAAAATATATGTATAATTCTCAGAATTCTCTAAATATTTTTTTAAAAACGGGCCATACGTTTGTAAAAGAAGACGGCATTGAAATTCAACATATTAACAATAGAGGCATAAGTTTAGATAATTTAGAAACAATATATCCCTTAACACTAAATAATAATAACTCGCTATTTAATATATTCCCCATTTCAATGTCACCCTGTCACTCTTCCATCCACTCTCCCACCGTGACTGTAGACACACTCCCACCCAGTATTTAACTTTGTTACGTCCTGACAGTGGTACCGAAACCGGTTGATGTTAAATTACTCAATTACAAACTTGACAAAACGGGGACCAAATTGTCGAATTATATTCTAAATTTCTACAATGCCATTTTCTAGAAGATTTTTATTCCGATATCACGAATCAGCAGAGTTGAAATAATTCCTAAAAATGTTGGGTCGTCCATAAGTTTTGTGGTTTTTCAATTTTCGACGCATATTTCTTTTCGCCTTTAAGCAATATTCAAAACATTCTGCCGCATCCAACATACAGTCCCGACATTGCACCGTCAGATTAACATATTTTTCGGTCGCTCTCCAATCAAATACATTACGTTCAACAGAGGCGATGATCTCAGAAAATGACCAGCCGGTTTGTATAGAAGAGGCATCGACAAATTGGTTAAAAGATGGGATGATGTCTTGAATGTTGTATATTTTGTTTTAAAATTTGATTTTATAATAAATAATTTTAAAATACTGCCAAGACTCATTAGACAACCCAATAGTTAGATATTTTGTTTCCAAAATGTTTGTTTTTCGAAACATTTTTGAATTATTTTGACAGGACCGACATTTTTTTCGTTTTTACGATCTAGAGACCGAAACGTGCAGATAAATTTTCTCAGAAATCATTCTGGAAGGTTTCGAATTATTAATGGTAATATAAAGGTGAAAAGATATTTTCGATAATGGCGTCTGTGGTGACTTTCGTCCCATTCTAATAAAAATAACAAATTCAAACCTAACCTATTTATATTAAAGCAGAACATCTTTGGAGTCTCCGCGGATGACGGTTATATCCTTGAGCTCCTGCTTCTTCCGCTCGCTCTTTCCCGCAGCTTCCCTCTTCTCGGGAACCGCGTGCGTCTTCTTGTCCCTGATCTTTGCCGCGCCTGCTGCAGGTTCGTCCGCCTCCATCTTGCTCGCACCGTTCTTCGCCGCGCCGTTCCCTTTATCGTTCTTCTTGGCCACCTCGGCGTTCTCCTTCTTGGCCATCTGCGCGTTGTTCCTCTCCAAAGCCAAGGTCAGTATCTCGGCCAGGCGGTGCGCGCAGTGGATCATTTCCCTGGCTTCACTCTTCGACAGCATCACAGTTCTCCTGTCGCTGGCTTTGAACGCGTTCGGTTCCGCGCCCTTTTTCTTGTCGCCGACATTTTTGGCAGCTTCCATTTTTGCCGGATCTATTTCGAAAGCCTTCATGTCTATGTTTCCGTTCGGTTCGTAGAAGGGCGTCGGGCAGTCGTCGTAGAAGAACTTGGTGGGGAACGCGGCTAACGAGCTGTTGTAGTTTTGCCAGAAATTGTTCCATTCCCCCTTTTCCTTTATCGGCGTACTTTCGCTCACGTTGCCGTCCATCGATTCATTCCCTCGCTGGTAGGTCTGCTCGCTCTCCACCCAGCTGGTGTAGCAGCTGGAGCTCGAGCTGATGCAGGGGACCTGGCTGTTGGGGCTTATTGTAGCTCTGTTCGAAGCCGCGTTCGATACGATAGAGTCGGCGTGCTTCAGCTTTTGCGGGCCCGGCGCGATCGACACGCCGTTGGGAGAAAGTTTGCACGGCGAGAACTCGCAGGTAGACGCGTCTGACGTGTAGTCCGGAGAGTTGGAGGAGAAAACCAGCTCGGAGTGCCTGGAGAGGCTCGAGCCCAGAGAGGACTTGCGGAGAGTGGTCGCGGAGCTCGTCCGGCGTCGCCCGTCCTGATTTCTGACGGAGTAGGTCCCGTTCAGCCTGCTCGCGTTGTCGAAGGACGACGCGAAAGTCAGCGCTCTCGGACTAAAGCTCTGCAGGGAACTCCTCCTGGTCAGCTTGTGAGAACACGACGAGGAAACCTTGGAAGACGGAGAGTTGGACGTGCTCCTCACCACCTGCGAGCCGGATCCCCTGTCCACTCTGTTAGCCTTCTCCACGCTGCGTCTCCGTCTGCCGTCCGTCCGCTTGGAGCCCTGCCTGCCCACGGTGTCCCTGCTCTCCCCCTCGGAGTCGGCGAAGTCCGACAGCTGCGACAGATCCAAGGACATCCTCTGATGGAAGATGCACTCCGCACTTCTGCACTCGATCTCTCGTTTGTCTTGCCTCTTGCTCTGCCCCGTCTTCTTGGCCATCAGCCTGGTCTGGCGAAGGTTGGTCTCGAAGGAGTATCTCCTGCTGCAGGTCGCCGGGAGCGAGTTGGCCCGGTGCGTCCTCCTCGGGGCCGGGCTGCCGTGCAGCGACAGGGACACTTCCGAGGGCAGCTCTCCGTTCCTGTCGGTGACGTTCCTCTCGGAGAGAAACGAAGTCCTGGAGATAGAACCAGACCTCGAATGATAGCGGCCATTCTCTCTGATGGCCTGCGTCTTCACCGTGGTCCTCGTGGAAGTATTGGACATGATAGAAGACGGCCTGACGACTTCTTGTTTTCTGACAATTTTATTGTAGCGACTTTTTTCATTGTCATTTTTTTTCTTTTCCGTGTTTGAATTCATCTTGAGCTATCTCCGTCAGCTGTTTCGTCAGAATTATCTATCTCCGTCCCCCGGCCGGCCCCGGCCGTCGAGGTGGCTCGCGTCGTCGAATGTTTCGATAGAATATTTCACTTCTTCGCGACAGTTTTAGAATGAAGGCTAGATCGACACATTTTAAAGCAGGTTTGTTACATTCAAACACGAAACAAATTTATTGTTTAAACACACGGCAACATTATTTAAAACTGAAAGGAAAAACTTTAATCAATTTATGATAGATGAATACTTGGAAAAGAGGATGCTGAGGAGCGATCGCTAGAAGAACGTGTGAGGAAAGGAGATAAGAACGAATGTGGAAGGAAATAATTGAATTGGAAGTACGGAAAAAGGCAGTTCACTGATATATTGTACATCGACGCATAAATAGAGTTACAATTTTGTTAAACCGAAATCTCACAAATATAAGGTGTCCAATGAGAATTTTTATATTTTTTCAACCGGATACAAACTGTCACTTTTGAAGTTTATTGCCGTATGATTGAAGAGTTTTTGGTGCCGCAATTTGCAAATGTTCAGATACAACAACAGAACGAGGTTTCAACAAAACGGAGCAACTACACACACTGCTAGGGTACACGACCGATGACCAACCTAGAACTAAGTACACGACCGATGACCTTTAAACTCTGAGAGTCAGTAAAGGTGCGTATGTACCGGATGCGTTATTCTAAGCGTAGGTACACCTGAAATAATAATTATTTCGGGCCGATTTTCGTTGTTTCACCACCGTTATACTGTACTCGAGTCGAATCTCCGACCGAAATCTCACCCACGGACATTTCCCATTGTTTCCTTCTAGAAGAACTCAGAGTCTGGAATGAACCATCCACCTTGTGACAGATGACGTGAAAAAAATTACAAGACGTAGCTATTTTCAGCTGGTGGACGCGGATTATGATGGTGTTTAAGAAGGAGAAGGTGATCAGAGCGCGCTGGAGAGATAGTTGAACCGTGAACCGGCACAGGTGAGCGCTAATATTAAGGAGCGGGCGGTCGCGGCGGAGTGCCCCTGTAAACTGATCATGGCCGTCGCTCACCCCCCGGCCCCGGTATTGGGCAAACGTTAATTATTATTCATTTATTTTATTAGGAAAACAATCGATAAAGACTCACTTTTGGCGCGTCCTTTCGATTCAGCCACAACCGCATCCGTGCATTTCCTCATGCTCGTCTTGTCAGTGTGAAATGTGACCTTGACGCCAGCTGACGTCCACTCGACCGATATTTGTTCGATCTCGGCATCGCGATAGCATTCGCGGTGCGGACCTTTCAGCTAAAGGGGCGCTAGACGGGAAAACACAAAAGAAATTAAATAAAAAACGAAAGATAATGTGAGAGATTTAAATTTAATTAAACCTTCCTATCTTTACTTATTTTTTAAAATACAGGTATATAACAACGTCACAAACAAACAGATAATTAAGTGTTATGTACGAAAGTAAAGAGACCAGTGGGCACAAGTCAGCCATTGAAGGGTTAACTATCAAGTACACTCTCCCATGAAGGGTCACGCCATACACGGTACAGGCCAGGTACGATTTGTTTGTTTTAAGCGCTCCAGCACTGTATTTTGTGATATTGTATTTTGATCACTTGAACTTGTGACATCGCCGTATTCAATTGGGATCGGAGATCGGCTCATCCGCGCACCATTTGTGTGATCACGGCGGCGACTGCGGAGATTACGGAGATGTAATACGCAAGGTGGAGCGAGCAGTCCTCTCGGTCCTTCGACTAGAACCCCTATCTCCCCACCGGCCTCATCCTGTACCAAGGTTTCCCTACTTCCCTCCCATACCTTGCGGTGATTCCGATTTACGACCGGATTTACAGTTCGAATTCAATTAAAGTGTTACAATAATTGAACCAATTACACGTTTTCTCTGAAATGACAATATACTTTAAACAGTGAAGACAACATCATGTCACATGCCTGTGCTCTATTTTCTGTGAAATGTGACCTTGACGCCGGCAGGCGTCAACTTGAGCGATATTGTGTTCGATCTGTGTCTATCGTTTTGCACATTGACATCGCCGTCTTCAGTCGGAAGCGGAGACCGGCTCATCCGCGTGCCATTATTGTGTGATTTGCAGAGGCGTCATATTAAAGGTAAGGCGGGCAGTCCTTCCGAATCCCGGATCCTCAAGATCACTGGTCCCTCTTCTAAACTCCCTCACCGACCACCACGTTTCCCTATTTTCCCCACACCTTGCGATTATTTCAATTTACGACCGGAATTTTTGTAATCTATTACCACGGTACGTGTGACCCGTATATTGCACAATTCAGGCTTATTTAATACATGAATAGCTTGTTAAGACTTTAATAGGAAACTAGAAAATTTTCCATGCCATTAAGGTTTATTTATATTTGAAAATGTTTAGTTCATTTAAGTGCGAGTTGAAATAAAGAGAGGCTCGGTGGAAAAATAAATTCTGTTTGATATTGGTATCGCAATGTGGAAGATTAAATGTGAGATTAGTCCCGGTTGACCTAAATGGCACTCGAATGGATATGCGTCTGAGTAAATCAGTACAGTCTGCTTTGGATTTTGCTATTTTGTTTAGGAAGATGACATCGACCGCGCCGCGCCGATGCTCTCTCTGACAGATCCGAGCGAAAAATTAAATTAATCTCAACTCCGGCCGTTTTTATAATCTTGAAGACCGCTCGCGTTGCCAACATGAGGGCGTCATTCGTGATTGACATTAAAAATAATTATAACATAACCAGTGAGCATGTTAGAAGTTCGTATTATTAATTATCAAAAAATTTCGTTTATAGACAATTTACCAAACTGCGAGAATGTAATCGTCGAAGTTATTCACATGTATAATTTGTTTTTAAATAATATAATGAATATTAAATTTTTAGAATATATCGTTGTACGGATCTATGGTGATTTAATGAGGCGTTTGTGTGCACGTGTTAAGTCTATCAGATCGAACATCGTATAATACTGGCTTGATTTTTTGTCTCATTTTACCAATCGCTTCCAGATCAAAATGTCAACACGATATTGAGATGTATTTCAACAAAATCTCTGAGATTCTCTCACCGCGTCTTCTTGGTGATCACTTATTAAAGTGGGCCTGTAGGCGATTTGTTCTTGACACCTTAACTTTATCCCCGCACTATTATAAAGAGAATGTTAAACACTGGCGATCAAATAAACAAATAAATAATAATACTTTAAAAATTAGCAATATTAACTTTGTGATTAAAATTCATATTTTTTTATTTATTATCTTTGTTTTATTAACCACTTGAATTGAGTTTAAATACATCAACCGGTTTCGTTCTTCTTCAGGATGTCATAAGTAACCAAAAATATATAGCATTGTTTCTTCACCAGAATCTATTTTTAAAAAAACAATTATTTAAAAAATAAATTTAGTACCTAACTCAAATTGCTGCTCAAGTGCGTAGTTAAATTTAGTTGGCTGTTTACAATTTCCTGATTACTTTTACATGCTTTATTTATCTCCAACGATTCCAAATTATTATAAATAATCATTTTCAGGCGTTTTGTAACCGGGACCGTCACCCTTATGGGACAGCAGCGGGGGTGAGCTTACTGGAGTGCGCCCTTTCGGTTCAGTGGGTCGCTACGCCCGGCCAATACCGGCAACCCCCGCCGGGGCAAGCAGAGCTCGCACATTATCCACAGTAGAACCTCCACTATCCGGACATTTTCGATTATCCGTATTGTGTAAAAATATCTGAGAAACAGGAAAGCGAGACACCGTAGGTAATGAATGTTTGGAACAAGTAGACGAGTTTGTGTATTTGGGAAGTGTGTTCGATAGAAACGGAAAGGAGGGTGACTGCAGGGAATCAAGTGAACGGCGCTTTTAATGGAAACTTGTCAACCGAGGCGAGACTAGCGGTACACAATGGAGATCTGGTACCGAAACCGATGTATGAAAGTGAGGCTTGGAGTTGACAGAAAAGGAACGAAATTAGACGGAATGCAGTGGAAATGAGATCACTCAGGCGTATATGACAGAGTAAGTGAGTTTTAAACTAGATAACTCACTAATTATGCAAACGATTTCAACGAAAATAGTGACGAAAATTTTGTCATTTTTTATTTTATCAAATTTCTAAGCTAATAAATATTTAAAAATATTATTTTCTGTCCGGTGATCTTCGCGATTTTACTCAACGCAGGTAGTTTATCCCATCATCCGATTTTTATTTCGTGTAATTGAAAAAAACCGCATTATTTATGGGATGACCTAATACTTAGATATTATATGACAATACATAATGTATCTTAAAATAATTAATATCAATAGATGAAAAATGTACTTGTCTACTTAAGATTGCAAGAGTGAAGAGTTCCAATATTGGTACTACTCCAATTCCATATTTTAAAACGGAACACTGGATTTAAATAAATATTAAAAACTCTTCACAATTATAATTAAGGAGAACAAATTCTTATTTTGAAGTTGTAATTATTCAGAACAGACGCTCTGTCATATTTTAAATACTAAATTAATGTATTAATTACAAAGATATACATATAAAATCAATTTTGTCGAAAAATATTGTTTTTGCGTCACCGGGATTCGAACCTGGATCTCTATTTCCAATCCGGGGAAGTGCACTACCATTGTGCTATAACGCCAGTATTTTTCTTGACAAATTTTCGAACCTATATGTTACATTTTTTCAAATTAATACACCTGTCGTTCCATTATTTGAAAGCCATAATAAGAATGTGTTTTCCTTAATAATATATGTTGTATCAATGTGTCCAAAATTTAATAAAAATGAATTGATAATTCTGGCGTCTGCAGTCGGTTTACTCAGAGGTATTTGAGATTCTGTAAAAATAATGTAGATGGCTTTCAAATAATGGAACGATAGGTGTATTCATTTGAAAAATGTAACATATAGGTTCGAAAATTTGTCAAGAAAAATACTGGCGTTATAGCACAAAGGTAGTGCACTTCCCCGGATTGGAAATAGAGATCCAGGTGACGCAAAAACAATATTTTTCGACAAAATTGATTTTATATGTATATATTTATAATTAATACATTAATTTAGTATTTACTAATTAAATGTATTCATTAGAAAAATATACATATAAAATCAATTTTATCGAAGAATGTTGTTGTTGCGCCACCGGGATGCGAACCTGGATCTATTTCCAAACCGGGGAAGGTTCATTATCCAACTATGCTACAGCTACGATATTTTTAGCGACAAATTTTCGAACCTATATGTTATTGATACATTTTGATGGTTTTTGCGATTAAATGTATTAATATCTGTCGCTAAAAATATTGTCGCTGTAGCATAGTCGGATAATGCACCTTCCCCGGTTAGGAAAGAGATCCAGGTTCGAATCCCGGCGGCGCAACAACAATATTTTTCGATAGAATTGATTTTATATGTTTATCTTTCTGATTAATATATTTAATTCATATTTACACGTGTTAAGTATGAAAGGTAATCGTTCGAAGCATTTGTTTAAGCATTTACTTATTTTTTACAGTATGAAGAGTCTAACTTAGCTAACGGAGAAAAAATTCAAAAATAAATTGGGCAAAATTCCCCGTGGGGGTAGGCAGAGAGAATAGAGCGCCGCACTCTTCTGTCCTGACACACGATTCTCGCCTCATCCGCATTCATACATCTTGTCGTACAAGCTCGCCGATTGTTGAGGCTTCTAACAGAACCGTCCTCCAATATCTAGTCGTGCCAAGTCATCCGCGGACGTTCTCTATTTCTGGTTCCATCAACACTTGCGTCATATATCTTTCTTACCATTCTCTCCTCATTCATCCTTTCCATATGACCAAACCACCTAAGTGATCCTTTCTTAATCTTTATCACTATACTAACAACTGTGATTTTTTACTGAGGTAATATTTTGATATTCCTATCAGTCGTGAGTTGACGTCGATCAGTTGACGTTAAGTTGACAGTCACGTTGATCACGTTGACTTTTGGGACACCCTGTATATCGAGTACTGTTAGATTATAGACTGAAAACGACTAGGTCTGTTTTACTGTGCACCCGAAATGAATGTATTTTAGAAGAAATTTCAAATGGCAACAAAATACGGATTTGATTTGAAAATATCCTAGCCTAAGTCACATTTAACGAAGACAATTTGTCTGACAATTAAACCTCTACAGCTGTTCACGATTTTTGAATATTATTATCTGGACTAGATATATTCTAATACGTAAGATTTACTAGAACTGACAATTAAGTTCGTAGAAAAGGTTGATTACAATTACAGAATTTGTTCTCTTCAAAATAGCCTCTTCATAAACAATGTACTCGATCCATTGCAGAATTCGAAGAGTCTGTTTAGAGCACCCGTCGTAATCCATTCCATATCCGCCCGTGACCCCCAATGGCCAGATCGGACGTGTTTTCCAAACACGGTGATTCTATTATTTGGATTTGATTTGAGAATATTATTTTTTCTGAATTTAACAAGTCGCTCGCTGGGCTAAGTCAAATTTAAAAAGCAGCTTCTTCAAGCTCCCTCCATCCCACCCCTGCCGTCGTCATAATCACACAATCCCATCGATGAATGTTCAAATGAGTAATGTGTAGACTCCGAGGGACCGAGTCCCGGCGAAGCAGTGAACAGGGCCGAGTCAGGGTGTAGTCTGAAAGTGCTGGGGCGAGCGGAGAGTTACCCTTTCGGCCGCACGCATGGACGCACATCGCCCGCCCCCCACTCCGGCCCCTGTCTCGTCATGTGTGACAGTATTTATGAAAACCGATCACCACTGCTGTATAATCGCCAGACTACACCACTGTACGTGTAATATTGCTTACCTACTTTACTAATACATTCATAAATGTTGGGCCAAATGGTAACTTTTAATGTTAAGTTTGTTTTTCGTATTGGCAACACCTTTTTCCAGTGACAGCCAATTTTACAGCTTTATTTATTTTATTTATATGTATTTTGAGATCTATATTTTTGTACTAACAGAGGGGGATACATAATAAACATACATAATACATAGTTTATTGTGTGGGGTGGAGTAGACTTCACCTCTGGTTACTTTGCTACACTGAAGTCTGTGTTAAAGTAGACAGTTTTTTTTTCGTGCTGTTGTGGTGTTATTTAATGTATAAAAAAGTAAAAATATAATAAAAATATATGGAGTGGGAGTGTTGTAGGACTAGTGAATTATTAGAATTGTATACATTATATTAAATTGTTGGATATCCATGCTTCTGATTAATCTCTACCTGATTGAATTATATATTGGGTCCATATTTGTGTAATCTTATTGGAACTGAACGGTACTGAGTGTGTTGTACAGTTTCGGAGCTAAGAACATGTAGAACCTTTGATAAAATGTGGTTGTTGCTCTCGGAACTGGTGTGTAGATGTTTGTTGTTTGTCTTGTGTTGTGTCCGTGATTTATTGCTTGAGGAGAGTTGTTGTTAGTATGGAAATATTGAACGAGTCTCGACATAAAGATTTGTATTATATCTAGGACAGGTTGGTTTGCCATTTCTCCATGAATAGACCGGAACAACGCTTGCAAATTTATTTAAAAAATCATGGTTCACTTCGCGAAACTTACCGTAAGCTACATCCATTTTACGATCGACATAATCTTCCATTCGAACGAATAATTCGATTAACCGTGGATTGTTTTCTCACCACGCATACTCTCATTGATAATACGCATCCGCAGAGACGCCGTGCAGTGCGCACCGAAAAAGCTGTTAGGCCAGAACGTTACAGTGAATGGAGAGCGCTATAGATCCATCATTACTGACTTCTTCGTTCCTCAATTGAATGGCATTAATGTGGAAGAGCTGCGGCTTCAACAAGACGGCGCAACATGCCGCACAGCGCGCGCCACAATCTATTTATTGAAGGAAACATTCGAAGAGCGCTTAATAGACCTGTGAATTGGCCTCCAAGATCGTGGGATTTGACACCTTCTATGAAGATATGTGAAGTCGCTAGTTTACGCTGATAAACCAGACAACTTGGAAGCCAACATGCGTTATTACCGATATACGTCCCCAGCTGCTCCAAAAAGTGGTCGAAAATTGGAGTTCTCTAAAAAAAATCACTAATACGGGTGTTCCAGGCTGATTTTGTTTGGCCGTCATTTTGGTTTTGGCAGACATTTGTCAGTTCATGTTCGATAGTCATACATAGTATTTGATTACAATTTATTATGAAGCCTCAACGACGTGTTTGAAGTTATACATTGTTAAAAATAATAAAACAAACACAAACCCGAATTTTGAAAAAAAAAATTATCATCAACTTCATTCATTCATTCGTGACTGAAAATCCTCAATTAATACACCCACGCAGAGTTACTGTATAGTGCGCCATGTGGGCGAGCGGAATCATCGGTCCCCATTTCGGATGCAAGTGGCAATACTGTATAAACTTATCGGCGGCCGCCTCAAGTCGATTGGGCCTGCAACACATTTCGTTTGGAGAGCTCATTGAGAATTGCTTCCAGATTTTCTTACATGTTCAACGCAATATTTTTGTGAACCATGCTTTCAACGATTCTCCTTCATACTTCATACTGTAATCGTGCACAGTTTTAGGATGGGCTGCTTCTAATATATATTACATTATTTACTGGAGAGAACTTCAGTTTTAATCCAATGTTCTGTTTTGAAACTTGGAATTGGAGCGAAAAGAATAGAACCTATCTTGGAACTCTTCACTCTTGCAATCTATGGTAGATAACAGTGGCGGTCGGTGACTTTTTGTAGAAGTTGTGCTGAGTATAATATATAATCGAAGGATATTTAATGTTTCAATAATTCGGCTTCAAGTATAGACAAAATAAAATAAAATAAACAAGTACAAATAAATTATTTTGTATTTATACTATTTTGTGCATTGTACCCATAAGCATTAAAGTCGTTTTTTGTACGTTGGATGCTGAAAAGAAAACGTAGATTCCGCGCCGATAGGGTCGGATCTACCGTAACAAAATTGCACGATCTTCGAGTCGCGCGTCCCGCTGATTAGACTACGACGATTCCGGTCGTAAATCGGAATCGCCGAAGGGGAAGCGATAAAGGAAGGAAATGAGGGACTTGGATTAACGGGGAAAAGGATCGACGATGGGATAGGGAGTCCAGTCGAGGAACCAGTGGATCTCGGAAAATCGGGAATCTGAAGGACCCGCCTTACCTCGCGTATGACGTCTCCGATACTCCCAAATCCATGCCGAGGTCACACAAATATCACGAGGGTGGGCAGATCTCCGCTTCCGAATATCTAATGTGCTAACAAATCCACACAACTAATGCAATCGCGGTGTCGCAACCGAACAAGTATCGCGTCGCGTTAACGTCTGCTGACGTCAAGGTCACTATTCATACTCGTCAAGCAGTAGAAAAAAAAAAAGGATGAGTGGGAATTTGAACGTGGAAAGGCGTCAATAATATAGTGTTCGATGTATACGAAACAGATGCTGTCAACGAATGCGTATACAGTATTCGAAGACCTTGACAGGCAGAACTGTATGTCGAATACTTTCAAACTTTGCGGATACGGAACGAATGAATGGTAGAATCCAGTGTTTCTTTTTGATTCTGAAATAAAAGCGTGTATGGAGCGACGCGCTCGGTAGGAGCGTACACTTTTCAACTATTGATATTAATTGTACAACACCCTGGTGGATAGCTCTGAGATTATTGTACCGCGTCCGACTGCTGTTGGTATTTCAGACCCTGCTGTGTATTCCATATTACACTTGCGCAATGTAGGTACGTATTACGCTCGACGACCTGGCAAGTTCAACACTCTTGGCTCGAGACGGCGGACCGACCAGCGCCGGCTCGGGCACTGGGCAACATGAATACATAATCTTTCCAGAAGACTGTTGATCTTAAACGTGTGACTATTTATTTCATTCTTAACATTGTGCATACATAACCACTCTTTATATATGTTCTAATATATACAAGATTAAATTATTTTCTTTTACTAAAACTTATCTTTTATATATTTAGTCAGTTTCATTTTAAATCTGTTCAATTTCTCTTCCTTTCTTATGTTTTCTGGCATTTCATTATAAATTTCATCGCACTGCACATGATAGATTTCTGAGATTTGACCTTCTTCCTGAACGGCAGTCTCAGTCTATCCCTTCATCTTGTACGATGCTCGTGCTCATGTTGATTTTCATCAATTTTTCTTGTGAACTCCGCTGATATTTTCTTATTAATGATTTTACCATTGTATTCAAATATATTTTCTGCTCAAAGGTTGCATTGACCGGTATCGAAATAGTTAACGAGCCAATTTGATTGGAGAGCGACAAAAAATGTGATAATTTAACGCGGCGAGGTTGGAACTGCTGGGTGGATGCGGTAGAATTTCCCAGTTGAACAGTTGAAAAATTAAGAAAAACTATTAGATGCGGAAAAACGGCAACACTGACGTTTTGGAGCGGAAAAAAATGCTATCTACTTTGTACATGGTCGTGTGTATGTGTGTGTCAGGAGAGTGAGTAGGGGGAACGGACCTCTTCCATCTCAGCTTCTCCAGAATTACTAGTCTACATTTAATTGAGGGATTTTGACAGTGTAAACATAATAACTATTTAACATGTGATACTAATAATGAAAATCCACTAAAATATTTAGATACATAAGTATGTTTAGATGCAGAAAATTAATGAAAAGAAAGAAGAGGGAGAAGGGTGGGGAGGTTGCGACTATTGTTGCGGTAAAGGGAGAGCAACATGTGTATAGGTATGTAGCGACCGGAATTCAAATCCACCGCCATCTCAGTCGGCATCGACGCTAGCGACAGCTTTGCCGGTTGCTGCCACAAGCCCGGCTCAGAATTCACCGCTAGAGAGTCTCTCCGGTTTCAGCGTTTCACGACGGCGGTCTCGCCGGCTCGCGAGAGCCGAGCGAGGCCGCCAGCCCGCTTCACATCATTTCATTTCGTAATATACACGCACCTTCTACATCATTTCATTTTTACATTTATTCATTTCATTCTGTCTTTCTTGTTTTTACCATACTGTCATAATAAAACCTCAACACCCGCCAATCATCTATCTTTCATTTAACCACCGACATAACCCCCAAAGGTACAATGAACGGCCAAAATTGAGATTGTGGTGGTTCATAAGAAGAACCCTTTGAGCTTAGTAAGTCTTTTCTGTAAATTTCTCATTATGGTATTTGCATGACCGGTGAATGAATGCATTTTGTATGTAAGATGTTCTACTTCTGGGAATGTGGAAGAGTGCGGATTTCCGGGTTGATTTAGATGGCACATGGAGAGATATTAATTCTAATTGGCTGGAACAATCAATACGGCCAATACTTGGTCTAATAAACTTAATATTGTACAACGACATACTTTAGTTTATGTTATAAAGAATTGGACCCCAAAGAAAACAGAGCGTACAACCCCTAAGGAATCTGGTTGTACTCGGAAAGTCGTCACACTATCTAATAGTATGTCGTTTAATGAATAATTTGATGAAATAGAAGCACGCGTTCTTACTGTAGGTGACTTGAAGCTTTTGAGATGTGGATCTACAGAAGAATGGTCAAAATAAGCTGGCGACATACAAATCATCGACATAAATTTTGAAGAGTTCTCAAACTTTCATTTCTTAATAGATTGCAGCGGTGGAATCCACTATCAAACGTAATTAGAAGACTTAGAAGCACTTGCCTCTTATTTAAAACAATTCATTATATCGGTCGTTTGGAGAGCATCCAGAGAAGTAATCTTGCACTTCATAATGCAGGGGAAAGACGGGGCCCTGGAAGAAGGAGAACATCATGACTGAAGAAGATGTGGCAATAGTTTTGCCAGTCCACTGTGGAGCTGCACCGGGCCGCAGTGAACAGAGCGATGACAATTAACAGATAAGGCACATAGAATAATGCATTTTGACGAAGAGTTGGCGAGTCCGCCCCTGTGGCCGCTGTGCAGTCTGCTCGGCCGCGAGGGTCCGCGCGCGTCTCAGTAACACCTTTACCGTAACTTCGGTCGGTCGGGCGCGCAGCAGCACAGTGGTGCAGTGCTACAGATTCGCTATACTGAGCGAACCTCCGCTCATACCTGCGCGAGTGGCCGCGGTCACCGGAGATAAGGTAAACGGTGCTTTCTGTTTAATCTTTCAGCTATTATATAGTTTTAACAGTGCGAAAACATATATCTAACGTATAATCGAATTGAACATTTTTTAATTTTTTATTTATTATTTAAAAAATCAACGAAAATACAATAATTTACTTCGCTTGATGCGACAAGCGCACATTTTTACGTGATAGATTTAGCGGCAGATCGTGCTTGTTTTATGTTGCTATGCGACACGAACGGATTGACCGAAAAAATTATACATTTAAAAATGATCGTAACAAATCGTAAACAAATTGAGTATATCGCACACCTAAAACAACTTAAAAAGTCATTTTTCAGTATACAAAAAAATAAAAATATATTTCTCCATACTTTATCAATACATAACTATAGTATGAAACTAAATAACATTTTAGGACAGAAATGTATCCTAAAATGACACTACTAGAGAACTGGGACTGGGGTAATTGTGTTTATGACACCGTATCTGAATACAATGATAAATAAAAATTCTTGATCTAGATGCGCGATATGATCTATGAACCATGGAAACATCATCACGTAAACAAACAAAAAGAAAGCCAATTCTTCATTACTTTTCTAACATTTTTTTGACGCGCTTGTGGTTACGATACTCGCCTAGTGATCTAATGGTCGGGGATTCGATGTTTGAAAAGTACCACCAAAACTACCGAAATATTATTTTTTCACGTTTTATAAAGGTATATATAAAGATATATATATATATATAACGTTGACACTAGCGATGAGCTTAAAATCACGAACCGTGAATCAATCACTGATATCTTTAAGTCACACTCACTATCAGTGATTGAATATCTGAAAATATCGTGATTCGTGAAACATTATTTTAATTCATTCATATTTGGTTGTGAATCGTGATTCGACGCATGTGCATGTGAAACTAAAATATTCATGAAGGAATTATATAGCGCCATCTAGTAGATTCTGCTAAAAAGTTTTACGCATTTGACCCCAAAATGCTAAGAATTAGACCCGAGAAATGAACACATTTTTTAAATGATTTTCATTAATTAGATATATTATATGCAAATGATGTTTAAATGATAAGTAAATAAGCTAAAAAATATATTTCTTATTTATTTCATGTATTGTGATATCGTGCAGCGCACGCGTATTAGTAATGAAACTGTGATCGCAGTCACGGTTTTCAATCACTGCTATTATCGAATACCAATCACAATCACACCAGTGAGTCGAGAGTAGCATTTTTAATAGGAGAACACATTATTATTGTGAAGTTGTAATTATTCAGAACATAGCTCTGTCATATTTTAAATACTAAATTAATGTATTAATTAGAAAGATATACATATAAAATCAATTTTATCGAATAATATTATTGTTGCGCCAACGGGATTCGAACTTGGATCTCTTTCCAAACCGGGGAAGGTTCATTATCCAACTATGCTACAGCTACGATATTTTTAGCGACAAATTTTCGAACCTATATGTTACCTTTCTGATACATGGTGTCTATAAACTTAGTGCTGCATTTTATATTGGTAAAATTAACATAAAAGTAAAGGAGCATTTGAGATGTTTGAACAATAGTGGGTTTTCAGAATTTTCTAATCATTTGATAGAAAACGATCATGATTTTGATAATAAATTGGGATTGTCAATTTAGCATATAAACGGTGTTGGTCACAAATTAAATAATTTGGAATCGTTGGAGATAAACAAAGCGTGGAAAACTAATCTAAATATTATAAACAACCAACTGAATTGAACTACGAGTCCCATTCTAAAAGTTATTCCAATAAATTTGTATTAAGTAACAATTTGAGTTAGGTACTAAATATATTTTTAACAATAGATTCTGGTGAAGAAACAATAATATATGTTTTTAGATAGTATTGACATCCTGAAGAAGAAAATGGTATTTTTCAGATGTATTTAAACTCAATAAGTGGTTAATAAAACAAAGTTAACAAATAAAAATATGAATTTCAACCACAAAGTTAATTTTGCTAATTTCAAAAGTGTTTATGTATGGACTATGTCAAGAATTAAATTAATAAATAGTTATGGCCACGTATTTCAAACATCTGCTTTATAAGTGTTGATAGACTATAGACAAAAGAACGACTCGGTTTCTTTTAATGTGCACCCGAAATAAATGTGTTTTAAGATAAAGTTCCCTCCACGTTGGTCACGTTGAAGTGCATCCCCCACCCGTTGGACCGACCAACTGACAGCCCTAAGGGTAGCATCGTCCAGAGGCGGGACTTCTTGGAAATGGCGATCCTCAGGCATAGTGCATGATGACACATTAAGACTTTGTCAAAACATGGGCGTCTTGTCCACCCAATCCCCTCCCACTGTGCTTTATATTGAAATATAGCATAGCCTTTTAATGGGCGCCTTAAACCCTTTTTATATTTAATACTTATTTGTACTTATTACACACAAAATTCAATTTGCCATTCCGCCTACAAGCGTATATTGCACTCAGATGGAAGATATTAAGTCCAGTGCGTCATCAGAAGCATTTTAAACCAACGCAGATGGCTTTCAAAATATGGAACGATTTGAAATAGTGTAACATATCGGTTCGAAAATTTGTCGTCAAAAAATAGCATAGTTGGTATAGCACCTTCGCCGGTTTGGAAAAGAGATTCAGGTCCGAATCCCGGTGGCGCAACAACAATATTTTTCGTTAAAATTGATTTTATATGTGTAACTTTCTAATGAATACATTTAATTAGTATTTAAAATGTGACAGAGCGTCTGTTCTGAATAATTACAACTTCACAATAAGAATGTGTTCTCCTAATAAAATATATAAAAGAATTAATAATTAACAAAGATGGAAGGATTATATTAGGATCGCATCAAACTTTTAGGATAGCTGATTTATTGAAAATCGAACGAATAGGCACACTAACCCCAAATTCGGGGCAAGAGTACTGTTCCGAATTCGAAAGCACACTTTTGGCGCGTCTTTTCGAATCCAAATTACCATCCGTATATTTCCTAATGCTCGTCTTGTCAGTGTGAACTGTGACCTTGACGTCAGCAGACGTCAACTTGACCGATATTTGTTCGATCACGACATCGCGATAGCGTTCGCGGTGTGGACATTTCGGCTCCAGTACACCATCATTGTATTTTTTTTGTTGTTTTTTGTGTGGTGGGCGAACTCGTGACATCGCCGTATTTAATTTTGATCGGAGATCGGCTCATCCGCGTGTCATTGTGTGATCTCAGCGGCGACTGCGGGGATCACGGAGACGTCATGTACGAGGTAAGGCGAGCAGACCTCCCGATCGTTCGATTTGAACTCTTATAATATATAAGTTGTACTATACCTATATACAATCATTCAACTATTGTAAGTAAGAAAGAACAAGCTGATATTTAGATATGACTAGATTACCGTCTCTAGTACGTCATTACTCGCGCGCCTCTGTTCTCTCATCCAAATAATAATCTGCATGTATTAGGTATATAACTGTGTATTCTGAATATTTATTTTATTATTTTTTCGTTTAATATATATATATATATATAATACACATGAATTTATTTGTATCTGATTACTTTATTTTTCTAATAAAGATTTTTAAAGGTATAATTTTGCTTTCTCGATAATGTTCGCTTAATACGATCTAGTTAAATTTTGCTTTTATTTATTAGGTACGTACTTAACCCTTCCCAAACCATGCGGTAACATCATAATTAAACCTGTATTATTTCGGTAAATACACGCAATATAAAATTCATATTTTAGATAATCCTAAAGAAAATATTAGCGCTCAGGAATGACTAGCGAAAAACCAATTATAAAAAGGGAATCGTACAAAAACAATTATTTTTTCCATTCAATCCGTTGTAAAATTAATACGTTGGTAAAAATACAATTTGTGATATGAAAGACAGAGATCACACACTATTTTCACAGTGAAAAGAACAAGAAACCTACAAATATAATTGTATCTTTCTCAGTAATTAAATGAAGAGAGATAAGAAGGAAGGACTCATTGAATAGGACTTAATTAATGTTCTAAATTACGTTATTAATTATTTTTTTCAAAATTCAATGCTCAATATTTAGAGGGAATTCGTGGAATTTGTTTAAATCCTTCTTCACCACCGTGTACACCTGCGAGCTCTGGTCGAAATACAAGCGAGTGACGTACAATTCAGTACAACAACTCATACAGAATACTGTTCGGATTGGCGCGTTATTGGGGCGCATCTACAATGTTTACCGAAGGCCGTATAGATGGATTCGTTCCGCTTCTGAGACATTGAGTTGCGGAAGTAAAGCTGCGGCTGGAGCTCTTCAAGCTGGTGCAAGCGACACTCTCACAGAAAGCTGGTTCCCTGACCAGAGAATAGCTACAGATACAATAATGGTCTTGATTGAAGTATTAATATTAATATATATGTGTGAACTTTTTATGTATAAATATAGGGTCTTTTAATAGGGACGCTCAAAATTTGTTAGGTTATAGCAGCCATGTTTTTAAAGTGACATCTGTCAAATTTATTGTCAATTGTTAAGTAGTATACGGCAAATCACCACGGAAGGTTGAACAACGTGTGTAAATCATCAAATTTTATTATTAAAGTCACGAGCGATTTGAGGGCACGGTTATCTCGCGCGGCGGTGACGTGAACTGGCCACAGAGATCGTGCGATTTAACGCCTTTAGACTTCTTCCTTTGAAGCTATCTTAAATCGCAAGTCTTTACGAATAAGCCGCAAACAATTGACCCCCTCAAAGTCAACATAACAAACGCCATCCAGCAAATTTAGCCAGATTTATGCGATAAAGTCATAGAAAATTGGACCTCCCAAACCTGCCACCGAACAAAGCCGCAGCGGATATTCGAACAACGTTATATTCCACACTTAATGCCATAAAATATACTTTCAAATGAAAGAAAAATTGAGTGAATATCTCACACACAACCTGTTTAACTTACATTTTAAAATCGAGCGTCCTCGTTGAAAGACCCTTTATTATAAATACATTATTATTATTAAAGTCAATAAAAACATTTTTTCTAACTTTTATTTACGGTAACACGAGTTGACAGCGTGGCTGCGTTCGGGTATTTTATATCACAGTATGGTAAAGGTTATCTCTTTGTGTCTTAAACGTAAATTTCGCAATATGTTAGCATTGTTCAGTTGAACAGACAAGCGAGTTAACCTTCTGGAACGGTTGGATCTCTTTCCGTGCTCCACAATGCCATCTAAATTTTGCACAGTTGCACTTTAGAACCCTGACTAAAATGAAGACACATTTGGGCCAAATACGTATACACCACCTTCGTGTATTCGGTTTGTACTGTGCACATCGAGCGCACGTCGTGCCTTGTTTACTTTTTGCTACATGCAAAGAATGGGGGGGGGCACGCCACTGACGCGACCGACGACGGATACCGTTTCAGCATAAAAAAACCAATAATGAGGATGTCTGCGGCTCGTGTGAACCGTGCCGAAACTAAACAAAGGAGAACGAGACTACAGTGGCAGCGGGAAATCTGCGCCGCATATCATATCTGTCGATTATGGTATAGCACACTTCGGAAACTTCAGATATTCAATCTCCATCGCATCTCAAATCTGGAACCCGCGGCAGATCACATATATCGCGAGATTAGAACGAATACAAAATAGGTTTATTCTACATCTGAATGTCTATCATATAGATCCACAATATGAAAACCTTAGAATATATGCTGACCAAATACTTCTTTACAAACTACTGCAAGGCCATATTGATTGTCCCAGACAATTAGAAATAATATCTCTCCATGTATCATCTAACTCAACCCGGCAATCTGCACTCTTCCACATTCCCAGAAGTAGAACATCTTACATTCAAAATTCATTCATTCACCGGTCATGGATATACCATAATGAGAAATTTACAGAAATTGACTTGTTCAACGTGCTGACCAAATACTTCTCTTCAAACTACTGCAAGGCCATATTGATTGTCCCAGACAATTAGAAATAATATCTCTCCATGTATCATCTAACTCAACCCGGCAATCTGCACTCTTCCACATTCCCAGAAGTAGAACATCTTACATACAAAATTCATTCATTCACCGGTCATGGATATACCATAATGAGAAATTTACAGAAATTGACTTGTTCAACGTGCTGACCAAATACTTCTCTTCAAACTACTGCAAGGCCATATTGATTGTCCCAGACAATTAGAAGTAATATCTCTCCATGTACCATCTAACTCAAACCGGCAATCTGCACTCTTCCACATTCCCAGAAGTAGAACATCTTACATACAAAATTCATTCATTCACCGGTCATGGAAATACTATAATGAGAAATTTACAGAAAAGACTTACTACGTTCAAAGGGTTCTTCTCATGAACCACCACAATCTAAATTCTGGCCATTCATTCTACCTTCGTTGCTCTCCCTTTACCGCAACAATAGTCGCAACCTCCCCACCCTTCTCCCTCTTTTTTTTCTTTTCATTAATTCTCTGCATCTAAACACACCATGTATCTAAATATTTTAGTGGACTTTCATTATTAGTATCACATGTTAAATAGTTATTATGTTTACACTGTCAAAATCCCTCAATAAAAATAAAATAAATCTCCATTGCTATATACGTGACATGTACGGCCCTAACGCGCCTAGCAATCACCAGGGTGTTAAGCCAGGCTCTCAACAAATATAAACACTCCAAGTATCGACGTCAGGCGACGTGTCACAATAATATTAAGCGGTAATCATCGGGAATACTGATCACTGGAATCACTCGCCTACCTGCCGTCTTCCAAGCTTTGAATCAACCTTCAGTAGTCTCCGGAACTCTTTCAGCTATTGATATTATTTTATGGTATATTGCGTATAATTTTATAAAAATGATTTTAAAAATCCACCCCTTCAGTGGCAATCCACCACTGGCTTTGATATTATCATTCAAAAGCAATACCGCACTGTATCAATTTGACCCGAGATTCGTTTTCATCCCCTAAAATGGGAGCGTGAACGTCTCATTTGCGTTTAAACCGTAGAAATCGGCCACAGTCCCGCAGAAATTCACCCTGTCCGCTAAGTCTCCCAGCAAGCCCCAGCGGGAGACCCACACCCTAATAATAATAATGTGTTTATTCCAGCGTGATCAGGTTTTTTTTTAACACCATTCGCCATACATATTATATTATATAATGCTATGAAAAAGAAAACCAAGAAAAATATTAATAAATTAAATAAGTAAATAGTTCACACATATATACACACAAAATATAAATATTACATATATAACTACTTCAGTCACGGCCATTGTCGTATATGTATCTATTCTGTAGGCGCTGCCGTTCTCTGGTCAGGGAACCAGCTTTCTATGAGAGCACCGCTTGCACCAGAGTGTTGGTGCAACGCCCGCAATTAGATGTCTCAGAAGCGGAACGAATCCATGTATACGGCCGTCGGTAAACATTATAGATGCGCTGCAATAACGCGCCAATCCAAACAGTATTCTGTTGAGTTGTTGTACTGAATTCGGAGACGATTATATTCCGACCAGAGCTCGCAGGTATACATGGTGGTGAAGAAGGATTTAAACAAGATGCTCTTCAGCTCCTCACTTCATCGGTAGAAACGCCGTGACAGCATATTTGCACGAACGCTCAACTGTCTCCTCTGCCGTTCTGTATCATCATCGTCTAGTCCATCTTCATTGAACATGTGACTAATAAATTGTCGGAAAAGTCCGAGATACCTTTCATCTCGTAATAGGTTTAACTACATTATATACCGCTTACTATATATGTTTCTTCGTATTACTCGTATTCTTCGTAATGTGTTTCCGAACCGCCTGGCCCCGACACAATTGCAATGACAGTTCGTATTCCTAGTTCGCCATCTTGGTCGCGTTTATATTTCAAATTGGCCTCCGGTAAGCGGCATCAAATGTCGTGGCGTCATATGTTTGTCAATTACATTTTTTTTTTCATTTCCGGTGTCGCACAAACTAGCGCTCGTTGGTTTCATTATATTCACCGTACTTTCTAAGATCCACTAATCTGTCCATCGGCAGTTCGCGACCTCGGAACGACAAACTATCGTTTGACATGTCACTGTTAACTTTTTTGTGAGATGGCTGTATTTTAGTAGCACTTGGTAGTATTTTCTAGAACGACTACTGTAGATCTGAGTACAGATGGAATGAGGCATAATTTATTAAATTCTGATCTGGCACCGCTCCTGATGACTCCCTGTAACCAATATGACATCATAGAGGAAACCTGCCGTCTTATTCTTCTCACTTCATACTATTTCTTGTATTACTATTACTGCCATTTATAATTGTTAAATTCATATTTTAAATATGAATTTAATATATTGTTGTTGCGTCACCGGGATTCGATCCTGGATCTATTCCCAAACCAAGGAAGGTGCGTTATCCAACTATGCTACAGCTGCGATATTTTTAGCGACAAATTTTCGACCCTATATGTTACCTTTTTGATATTCCGTATGATTCCGTAAAAATTAGGTAGATGGCTCTTTCAAATATAGGTTCGAAAATTTGTCACTAAAAATATCGTCTCTGTAGCACAGTTGGATAATGCTCCTTCCCCCATTTGGAAAGAGTTCGAATCCCGGTGGCGCAACAACAATATTTTTCGATGAAATTGATTTTATATGTATATCTTTCTAATTAATATATTTAATTAGTATTTAAAATATCACAGAGCTGTGTTCTGAATAATTACAACTTCACAATAAGAATGTGTTCTCCTAAAAAAATATATAAACAGAACACTTCTATACACGAGTCTTACTCTCATATAGAAGAAATAAATGTTAAAAGAAATATCTATATATATATATATATATATATATATATATATATATAGATATAGATATAACGGTATAGGAACATATACGGGACAAACAAACAAACAAACATTCATTTATATATATATAAATATATATAAATATAAATATATATATATATTATATAAATATAAATATATATATATATATATATATATATATATATATATATATATATATATTTATATATATATATATATATATTTATATTTATATAATTAGGTAATGAATGTTTGGAACAAGTAGATGAGTTTGTATATTTGAGAAGTATGTTTGATAGAAACGGAAAGGCTGAGAATGATATCGAAAGGAGGGTGACTGCAGGAAATAAAGTAAACGGCGCTTTGAATGGAATTATATCTAACGGGAATTTGTCAACCGAGGCAAGACTAGCGGTGCACAATGGAATCCTGGTACCGACACTGATGTATGGAAGTGAGGCCTGGAGCTGGCAGAAAAGGAACAAAAGTAGACTGAATGCAGTGGAAATGAGATCACTTAGACGCATTTGTGGCAAATCTATTTATGACAGAGTAAAGAATGAAGAAATAAGGAAAGAATGTAAAGCTGATGTTAGTATAGTGAGTAAGATTAAGAAAGGATCACTTAGGTGGTTTGGTCATACGGAAAGGATGAATGAGGAGAGAATGGTAAGAAAGATATATGACGCAAGTGTTGATGGAACCAGAAATAGAGGACGTCCGCGGAAGACTTGGCACGACCAGGTAAACCAGATAATGGAGGATGGTTCTGTTAGAAGTCTCAGCAATCGGCGAGCTTGTGTGACAAGATGTATGAATGTGGATGAGGCGTGAATTGTGTGTCAGGACAGAAGAGTGTGGCGCTCTATCCTGTCTGCCTACCCCCACGGGGAAACGGCGTGATGGTAAGTAAGTAAATATATATAGTTGTAGTATAAACAAAACTATTTTGATCTTGTTTATATTGGAGCATATATAAAAATATTTATGACAGGTTGGGAGCGACGCTTTCGGTAGAAAAGCCAAGTTGTCGGCGGTGGCGATTCGCACCTTTGGTTCGGAGTGGCGCGAGCTGTGCGTTATCTTGACCTACTGAACTTAAATGAATATTTTTCAATACTTAACATAATTTATTCCAACATTATTATAATTGAATTGGGACCGGCGGACAGTCGGATTCCTCGAAACGAAATATAACATCGATCGGAGAATAATTTATTATGTTTAGAGGAAACGACGCATTGGCGCTAATGTACCAAAAAAAAAAATTCTATTTAACATATTTATTTATTTATATATATTTTGACATCCATATTTTAGTACTAACAGAGGTGGATACATAATAAACATACATAATACATAGTTTATTGTGTGGGGTGGAGTAGACTTCACCTCTGATATATACAGCCTTGTCCTGGCTACTTTGCTACACTGAAGTCTGTGTTAAAGTAGCCAGTTTTTTTTTTCGTGCTGTTGTGGTGTTATTTGGAATAAAAAGAGAATTACAAATATGTAAAAATATAATAAAAATATATGGAGTGGGAGTGTTGTAGGACTAGTGAAAGAATTGTATAAATTATATTAAATTGTTGGATATCCACGCTTCTGATTAAAACAAATTAAATGATTTAACTAGAAAGATTATCTACTACATTTTTCTTATTCACAAGTTCTAATTATTCATATTTTAAATACTAATTAAATGTATTAATTAGGAAGATATACATATATAGAATCAATTTTATCCAAAAATATTGCGATCTCTTTCCAAATTGAGGAAGATGCATTATTTATTTGAAAAAGTGTAACATATAGGTTCGAAAATTTGTCATAAAAATAATGTCTCCGTAGCATAGATGGATAATGCATCTTCTCCGGCTTGGAAGGAGATCCAGGTTCTAATCCCAATGGCGCAACAACAATATTTTTTGATAAAAATTGATTTTATATGTATATATTTATAATTAATACATTAATTTAGTATTTAAAATATGACAGAGTCTGTTCTGAATAATTACAACTTCACAATAAGATGTGTTTTCCTAATAATAAAGTTGTATCAATGTGTCCGAAATGTAATAAAAATGAATTGATAATTCTGACGTCTGCTGTCAGATTACTCAAAGGTGTTTGAGATTCCGTAAAAATAAGGTAGATGGCTCTTTCAAATATAGGCTCGAAAATTTGTCACTAAAAATATCGTCGCTGTAGCATAGTTGGATAATGCGCCTTCCCCGATTTGGAAAGAGATCCAGGTTCGAATCCCGGTGGCGCAGCAACAATACTTTTCGATGAAATTGATTTTATATGTATATCTTTCTAATTAATACATTAATTTAGTATTTAAAATATGACAGTCTGTTCTGAATAATTACAACTTCACAATAAGAATTTGTTCTCCTAATAATAAAGTTGTATCAATGTGTCCAAAATTTAATAAAAATGAATTGATAATTCTGGCGTCTGCTATCAGATTACTCAAAGGTATTTGAGATTCCGTAAAAATAAGGCAGATGGCTCTTTCAAAAAATGGAACGATTAAATGTATTAATATCAATAGGTTCGAAAAATTGTCTCTAAAAATATCGCCGCTGTAGCATAGTTAGATAATGCACCTTCCCCGGTTTGGAAATAGATCCAGGTTCGAATCCCGGCGGCGCAACAACAATATTTTTCGATAAAATTGATTTTATATGTATATCTTTCTAATTAATATATTTTATCTCTCACTTTTTCCTGCACTATAGTCATTTTAAAATTTTTAATTGTACTCACTGAATAAAGTATAATGTGTTGTATGTTCTGAGAAAACATGTGACTGGTTTAATTATCGTTTAGCTTTTATTATGTTTTTTTGTCATTTGGATAGTTCGCCCCCGGGCACCATATACCCTGGCTACGCCTCTGGGCGGTTGCGCCATTTTCTAAGAGAGATCCAGCAGCTCGCCGCTCGGCCGGTCGCTGAACACTACAATAATGCGAATTAATCGAAGGTTCTGATCTTGTTAACTTCAGTTCCTCGATGCTGCGTCTCCACCAGGCGGAGGCTGTAGTCACGTTTGTGCGGTACTCGCTCGACCGCGCCGGCGTATTACGGCACAGCGTACGCGACTTGCTCTGAATCGGTCAAATCTTTGATTTTCTCTATTATAATGTACACGAAACCAGTGCCGGACTTAGGGGATGCGGTGCGAGTGGGCGCCGCCCGACCTATACATATACGATTCCAACGACGACATTTTATCAAAGGTTCTACATGTTCTTAGCTCCGAAACTATACAATACACTCAGTACCAACTGGAAATCGTACATTTCCAATAAGATTACACAAATATGGACCCAATATATGATCCAATCAGGTAGAGATGAATCAGAAGCATGGATATCCAACAATTTAATATAATTTATACAATTCTTTCACTAGTCCTACAACACTCCCAATCCATATATTTTTATTATATTTTTACATATTTGTAATTCTCTTTTTATTCCTGTCGATAAATAACACCACAACAGCACGAAAAAAAAAACTGGCTACTTTAACACAGACTTCAGTGTAGCAAAGTAGCCAGGACAAGGCTGTATATATCAGAGGTGAAGTCTACTCCACCCCACACAATAAACTATGTATTATGTATGTTTATTATGTATCCACCTCTGTTAGTACAAAAATATGGATGTCAATATATATATAAATAAATAAATAATACTTAAAGTTATACAGTATACGTTTACATTTTTATAAAAGACATGATTTCCTAAAGAGTTGAACGCTCTGATTTCAAAGATTTATTTATTTATTTATTGACATACATATTATTGTTATAACGCAGGTGAATATATTATAATATGACATGGTAGTATGTTTATTGCGTGGGGTGGAGTAGACTCTATCGCTGATATATACAGCGTTGTCCTGGCTGCTTTGCTAGACTGCCATCTGTGTTAAAGTAACCAGTGATTTATTAGTGTAGGCACTGTATAAAGATTATGTTAGAATTTTGGATAGCCAGGCTTCTGATTGGATCATATATTGGGTCCATATATATAGTAGAAGTGTGTTGTACAGTTTCGGAGCTAGGAACATGTAGAATCTCTGATAAAATGTGGTTGTTGCTCTCGGAACTGGTGTGTAGATGTTTGTTGTTTGTCTTGTGCTGTGTCCATGATTTATTGCTTGAGGAGAGTTGTTGTTAGGATGGAAATATTGAACGAGTCTCAACATAAAGATTTATCTAATATCTAGGTCATTGTACTGTTTAAATATAAGATCTGATGAATATATAAATCGATTGGATCGCAGTTATTTGATTATTTTCTAATTAAAACCTCACCGTTTTCCTGCATCTTATAGTTTTGTTTAATATTTGATTTTAAATACTTGAGTCTCAATGTTGAGAAAAACGAACACATTCGATATTATATTATTCTTTCTATCCACCCTGCAGTCCCGACCTCGCTCTGTCAGATTACCATCTTTTTCGGTCGCTCTCCAATCAAATGCGTTACGTTCAACAGCGACGATGACCTTAGAAATTGACTCAATAACTATTTCGATACTAGACCACCTGATTCTTACAGAAAAGACATCGACAAATCGGTTGAAAGATGGGACGAAGTCCTGAACAGTGATGGAGATTACATCATAGATTGAAATAACGCACTGTGCCCTTCCCCCATTCCTTTCCCCACCCGGCACGCGAATCGAAAGAATTACAAAATTATACAATTGAGACTACGCGAGTCGGAACTCGCCAAAAAGGATCTAAGACGAAATAGTGATTAAACATACAGTCCACATTTTAGAGGTGCCAGCAGAATCGGATTGTGGCGAGTGTCAAATTCCTTCCGTATCCCGAATTCCTCCGGCATCTGTGTTTATACGCAACATTTTCATATTAGAATTTTACTACTTATTAGACAACACAATAATGCCTACAAGGATATGGCTACAGTACAGCCAACTTCAATTACATGTCCCGTTTAACTTCCAAGACCATATTCACTGACTGTTGTCTGCAGTGTAAAGAATGTCACGCGATTACTAGGTCCACTAAGTGGAAATGCAGTAAACATAATGGAGATATGTTTATTTTACCTATTTGAGTCTCGATAACAAGGTAGGAAGTCAGTTTGTCGATATGCCTGGAATATCTACTGCTCAAAATATTTTTAAAAAATTACTTTTATTACGTACTTATAAAATGCGTGCGGCTAGTGCAGAGATTTATATGTAAATCATTTATTATTCAAGATGAGGTGTCAACAGTTCAATTCTAATAAGTTACAGATAAATAATTAATGACGTTATTTGTTACGGTAAATCGTGCGAGAGAGAGAGAGAGAGAGAGAGAGAGTGGAAGGTATGAATAGAGAGAGACGACAATATAAATGTTGATTTTTATCGCATTCGATACAAGTGTCAAAAACAAACTAGTTTTTTTTTTTTTTCTCCATATTGATAATACGGAATGAAATAAAAACGTGCTGTCATTCATTGTGTATGAATATATTTTGAAATCAGACAAAGCACCTACATATATTTAGATGGACGCTAAAATCAATGTTTTAAATTTAAAATTATTATGACAGCTTCAATTTATTATTTATATATTGTCGATTTAACCCCCCCCCCCCATCCCCCCCCCCCCATATAAAATCAATTTTGTCGAAAAATATTGTTTTTGCGTCACCGGGATACGAGCCTGGATCTCTATTTCCAATCCGGGGAAGTGCACTACCAATTGTGTTATAACTCCAGTACTTTTCATGACAAATTTTCGAACCTATATGTTACATTTTTCAAATGAATACACCTGTCGTTCCATTATTTGAAAGCCATCTACATTATTTTTACAGAATCTCAAATACCTTTGAGTAAACCGACTGCAGACGCCAGAATTATCAATTCATTTTTATTAAATTTTTGGACACATTGATACAACTTTATTATTAGGAGAACACATTCTTATTGTGAAGTTGGAATTATTCAGAATAGACGCTCTGTGATATTTTAAATACTAAATCAATGTATTAATTATAAATATATACATATAAAATCAATTTTGTCGAAAAATATTGCTTATTTAGTATTTAAAATATGACAGACTGTCTGTTCTGAATAATTACAACTTCACAATAAGAATGTCTTTTCCTTAATAATTATATTATGTTTTTAAATGTATCTGTTTAATATATCTTGAGACAGTTACACTGTGAGCGCAGATACGAGCATACTCCCCTAACCAACCCTCGCTTGCCGGTTGAACAGTTCTTCTGGCGCGTGAATTCGGTTGGAAATAATTCCATCAGCTTTAAAGATTGAACCCTTCAGCCCTAAAGAACCTCTACCTTCGCAGATGGCGTCTTCCAAGTATCACGGCAAGGGTGGCCCCACGTGCCAGCCGATCGGACGACTGGATATCCGCGAGGCGAGGGGGGAACAGTGCCACAAGCTGGGATTCCTGCCGATCAACAAGCAGGTCAGTTTCTGGCTTCGAAGAGTCCGTTCGTCTTCGAGACACGTTGCTAAATCAATCTACAACCATAATTAACAGTCATTAATTATTATTATATAAAATCTGTCGCCACAGGGACTCGAACCTGGAACACTTTCATCATAGTCAGCATAGTAAGTTAACGACAAATTTTCAAATCTACATGTTTCACTTTCAAATTGATATATCTATTATTACAATTTTTTAAATCGATCTACTTCATATATTCTAAATAAACATAACTTCACAATAATAAATTCAATAAAAAAAATTAATCCGTCGGTGTTCCACCCTTTCCCGGGACCGTTTTTGAAGCTAGGGCTTCCTTGTCGGTCCCACTCATCAAAGCATCAATAACATATGTAAGTATAAGCAAAACGAAAAAGGAGAAGAAATTCAATATGGTTATTAGCAATTAACGCAAAGATTTTAAAATTTAGACCCTCCAGTGTTTTTTAAGTACTGTCTTTACTCATAAAACATCATATAATATAGTTTTACATACAGATGGAAAATTAATGAAAAATTAAGGTGCATCGCGTCTACTTCATCCGCAGTCAGACTCTAGAATGTTCCCTATATTTACTATATGTTGCAGTTGATTGAATATTTGTTGCGATACCTGTTGGCTCCAGATCCCGTTCCGCGCCTGGATCCTCACGGCCATCCTGTGCTCCGTGGCCTGCGTCACCATCGTCTGCGCCACGATCTGGGCCTGCAGCATGGCCGGTATAGGGCTGGGCAGCTCCCATCAGCAGCCGGTAAGTGTGCTATACGGCCCATTCGCCTCGAAACGACCTGTGAGATTCTTTGATGATAACTCACGGCTCTCGTAGACTGTAAAAATTTTTTACACTTCTTTTACCACCCCATTGATCACTGATGTGAATGTCAGTTGATAAAGGTACCTCCAAAGGGTCCCACCCGGTCTTCAGAGCTTTTTTGAAATAAGCGCTGTCACCAGAATGCCAGCGCACCACGCCGCCAGCTAGACTCGGTCTGTGGGTCAATAAAGTTTGGTGTCGGAATGCCTGTCTCAGATGGATGGGGGAGGTCTGAACAGTGGAAACACTTTATGAACTTTGAACAATTTATTCACATATAAAACACAAAGCCCGACACTGTAAGTACGGTTATTGTCTTTTAGATCTCCTTTCTTCCCGTCACGCTCTTCTGGAACAAGTGAACTCTTCCTCTCGAAGGTCACCCCGATGCCATCCGGAGTCCATTGAGCCCATCCGTCTGCCATCGCTTACCGGCAGTCTCCACGCCAGGCCCCGCAAGGAACAGTCACGCGCGGGTAGATCGATGCTTCGACCCCTTGAATCCACCACCCTCATACAAGATTTGTGTTTTATCCTTAATTTCGCCATGCCGCCTGGCGAGACGCCGCCACGGCGCGCGTTCGCTATGAAGTCCCCCGCTTACTTCCTCCGATCTCTCTCCCCACCGGCCGCGCCTACTCGCTTCGGTAGATGGCGCCCTCGGTCTAGGCGCGTATATTTGAAATGTCACAATATACAATATATTTTGAAGTTAGAACAGTCAGCCAAAGATACCAGTGATTGAGTCACAGTTCGTGATTTTGAACTCATCGCTACTGTATACGTCTTCGAAACTGACAGAAGGGTCCTTTGTATATTTTCAAAAAATGTTTCCACATAAATATTTGACCCTGGCGAAGATGTTAAGCCCGTGTCTACGAATTGAAACATGACGATATTGAGATATAGATGTCTCACAGAGACGAAGATATTATTTGTATATGAGAAGTATGAAAGTCTCGGGCATTACATGGCTCACGACCTGTCATCGGCTGGCTTAAACGATCACTCTACACAATGTAACGTTCACCCATTTACCCACGCTACCGCATCTATCAAATTTTTGGAAGTTGTATATATTAAATCAAGATGGAACATTTCACTTATTTATTTCCAATTATGCTGTCGCCATCTATTGACATTTTATGAAAATTTGATATTCTTTCTCATGTAGTAGTATAGATGTCAAAATATTGTGATAAATAAATACGTTCAAAGTGTGTTTTATTATTCATTTCGTGTAATGAAACTGTGATCGCAGTCACGGTTATCAATCACTGCTATTATCGAACACCAATCACAATCACACCAGTGAGTCGAGAGTAGCATTTTTTCCCATCACTTGTATATAGTAAATACTAATTAAATGTATTGATTGTTTATCGACAAATATTGTTATTGTATTCGAACCTGGATCCCTTTCTAATTAATACATTTAATTAGTATTGTGCATTATCCAACTATGCTACAGCGACGGCACTTTTGACGATAAATTTTCGAAACCATATGTTAAATTTTTCTAATTAATACATCTTTCGTATAAAATTACAACTTCACAGTAAAATGTGTTCTCCTTAATAATACTAATATATAGTACCACAATTTTCTCTTCCCAGGGTAGCAACGACGCCTACACCGAGGACATGGTAAACCGCCTGATAGCCAGGAGACTGCCGGAGGCCAATACAGAGCAACAAGTTCAAAAAGATACCTTAATCGACCAGCACGAACTTCTAAATGACATAAACGCGCCGAAAAACAACGCTGAACCTTTCAAACTAGCCAAAGAGATTGGAATCATCGACAATGAAGAGAGTAAACCAGGTGTGAGAGGAAGACTTGGTCTGCTCGATCCTGACGAAGGTAGCAACGCTAAAAAAGATCCAATTGACTATCGATCTCCGTTTAAACATGTCGTGCCTGATGGTGCCGCGATTAACAAGGTGGTCGAAGGTAGTTTTAAGCGATTGCCTGACGTTTCGGACAACACTCAGATTTCTTCACCGGATGACGTTATTGGACAGGTGAGATTTTAAAGCAGTATTTTTGTAAAGCAGTATTATCAGCTGGGTCGTTAAGGCCCTCCATTAAATAACCTGCTTTTAAGAACCAAGATAAAATTTTCTACTTTTAAAATGAGTAATATTAACTTTGTGGTTAAAATTCATATTTTTTATTTATTATCTTTGTTTTATTAACCACTGAATAGAGTTTAAATCCATCAACCGGTTTCCTTCTTCTTCAGGATGTCGTAACTAACTAAAAACATATATTATTGTTTCTTCACCAGAATCTATTGTTAAAAATATATTTAGTACCTAACTCTAATTGTTACTTAATACAAATTTAGTGGAATAATTTTAGAATGGGACTCGTAGTTCAATTTAATTGGTTGTTTATAATTTCTTGATTAGTTTTTTACGCTTTATTTATCTCCAACGTTTCCAAATTATTTAATTTGTGACCAACACCGTTTAATGCAAAATTGACAATCCCAATTTTTTATCAAAACCATGACCATTTTCTATCAAATAATTAGCAAATTCTGAAAACCCACTATTGTTCAAACATCTCGAATGCTCCCTTACTCTTATATTAAAATTTCTACCCGTTTTACCAATATAAAATGCAGCACTAAGTTTATAGACACCAGAATTGTTAAATTTATCATCTCTGTCTTTAGAATTGATGAGTAAATTTCCTATACTATTGTTTGTATAAAATGCCGGTCTAATGTTTCGCGGTAGGTGTTCAGATATTTGATTCGAAAAGTTAGATAATGGTCATGATTTTTATAATAAATTGGGATTGTCAATTTTGCATATGTTGGTGTTGGTCACAAATGAAATAATTTGGAATCGTTGGAGATAAATAAAGCGTGTAAAACTAATCAAACAATTGTAAACACCCAACTGAATTGAACTACGAGTCCCATTCTAAAATTATTCCACTAAATTTGTACTAAATAACAATTTGAGTTAAAAAGTATGTTGTATCGGTATTAATTGGTAGTAAGTGGTATTAACATCCTCAGTAGCCGATATATTAGCGTCAGTCCAAGATTTTCCTTAATTATTAACACCATATCGTCTGCATGAGATATTATTCTACCGTGTAATTAGAGTATAAATATATCATTAGAGTATATAATAAATAACAATGGTCCAAGCACTACACCTTGTGGTGTGCCTGAGTCAGTGGTTTCAGATATACTATTATGTCAATTTATTATATATATGCAGCATTGTCCTGCCTACTTTGCTAGACTGCCGTCTGTGTTAAAGTAGCCAGTGAATTATTATTGTAGGCACTGTATAAAGATCATGTTGGATAGCCATGCTTCTGATTGGATCAGATATTGGGTCCATATTTGTGTGGTCTTATTGGAAATGAACGGTGCTGAGTGCTTATGCAATTTGTGCGTGCCGTATATGATATTGTCTCTTTTGATAGCGACAAGTTATTCTCACTACATCAACGATTAAACACAGAGAACATCACAGTCTAAGCTTAAACTCGAGGTGCACAGTTTACATTTTCCCCGGAATCACATATCAGAGACGATATTGATCGTGTTTATGGAGCGATCTCTCCCGGCTGGGATTGGGAGAAAGACACATGAGGGTGATGCATCCCTTATGGTGCATTTGCTTACGCCAAATTTTTTATTGCCGTTCCCACGCCGCATCGTGGGTCTAACAATACAGATGTTTATTGCCCTCCGTCCCTTACTTCGAGTAAGTGTTTTTGTATCCTTGAACAAAATGTTGTTTTGGGTAATTTTGCATTCTAACACTATATATAAAGTATGTCAACATATTTAAATATGAAAGATTTAGTTTCTTTGGTGCTTGCATATGCAAATCGCAACGTTTCATAATCAATAGAACTGTTATTTTTACAATGAACTGTGAGCCGATACGTCGTTATGGTGAAAAAAAAAACCAATTTGACAGATGACAGCTCATTTGCGCGTTTTTGGTTTCCCACTGTCACTGTGTGGTGTGCTTTTGTGGGCTGGTGGAATCATCGGTCCGTGTTTCTTCAAAAATGATGCAGACCAGAACGGTACAGTGAATGAAGAGCGCTGTAGATCCATCATTACTGACTTCTTCGTTCCTCAATTGAATGGCATTAGTGTGCAACATGTTACACTCAATGTATTGAAGGAAATATTCGATGGAGCTGTGAATTGGCCTCCAAGATCGTGGGGTTTAACACCTTTGAAGATGCCGATAAACCAGAGACGATAGACGACTTGGAAGCCAACATTTGTCGCATTGTTCCCAAAAATGGTCGAAAATTAGACATTCAGGTCTTGCTTTATTCACGTTACCACGATTTTTACATGTTCCAAAATAATAATAATAATGGATAATTTGTATAGCGCCATTTTTGTAAAAACTTTCACCTCAAGGGCGCTTTACACATCAACTGTTTATAGTCCTACAATTATCTTTGTTTTTAAATTGTTATTTTCACTTATGGAAATGATTTTTTGAAAAGGTGCGTTTTTAGTTTCTTCTTAAATAAAGTCTCTGATGCATTCATTGTTCCTTATAACGGAGGGCAAAAAGTTCCACGCTTTTGGGCCTGCCACCGCAAATGCCCGTTCACTAAATTTAGACTTCTGGCGACGGTCGGTCGGTTCTACAACCCTTTCCGCAGCTGAAGTAGAGGCTGACCTGACGTCTACCGTTCTAATTGTCTGGAATGCAAAATTCTTGAAGATACAGAGGCGCCGTGTTGTGTGAGGTCTTGTACATCAGCAATTTAAATTCAACTCTTTTATGGAATCGGAGCCAATGTAGCTGACGTGAAAGGGGTGTTATATGAGAGAATTTGGAAACTCGGTATATTATTCGAGCTGCCACATTTAGAATAGATTGTAATCTATCCAGCTGAAACACTGGCGAGCCAGCATAGATGCTGTTACAGTTAGTTCTATACCTCTAAAAAAACTAATTCTAAACACCCTGTACATGCATTAACGTGGGACAAATATGTGTATATGGTTTGTTTCGATAAAAAAACTGAATACGGTATTAGACTCCTCTTTACTAATAATAAATTTCCCCACCATTACGTTCGGTGTTGTCAGATCTCACTTAATCCATTTAATCTTAGGCATATAATACTTTTTTATATATCTTTATATCACGTGTGGTTGGATTAGCTAAATTACTGTTCAATTTCCTGCGAGGAAATATAACTGTATTCAATTTAATTGAATTTGTACAGCAAAAAATCACTGTTATGCGCTGATGGATCATCGCGTGCCGCACTCATAGTTCCCACGGCCGCCGAGCGCGGAGCATAATGACAGTCCGCCTCCTCGCGGCTGACGCACATGCCCGCCCTGTCCCAGCTGTCACAGCTTGACACTCGGAGCACGATTCCCTTCCTGTGTTCAATGCTCGGATGAATCTGAACACACAGAGGCGTGCACAGAAGCGTAACTAGGAAAATTGAGTCCCAGTTAAAAATCTAAAAAAGGCATTGTATTCCAATGCAACGTGAAATATAAAATGCTGCATATAAAATCTCATTATTCTTGATATAGGACATACATATGTAAATATATATGTAGGAGACAGCATTTCTAATTCACACCCATCTTAGTCAGCATAGATACTAGCGACATTCTGCTGCCAGCTGCCGCCACAGGTCTGGCCCGATCCCTCACCGACGATCTCTCTTCTGTTTCACCGCGAAATCGCCAACTCAGTTCCCTACACTTTCATATTATTTCTGTATTCTTTGTTCTATCATATTGTCACAATAAACATCAACACGCCAATCATCCCTTTTTAATTTAACCGCCGACCTAACCACAAATATATATCCTCTAATATAAATTAGATCAAACTGTTTCTGCACGACAACACGAGAATTTACTGCAGCTCTCGGCTTGCGTCGCCTATTCTCGTGTCGACTCGGGTCGTCTCGCGTCATCTGCCCTCGCCGCGAGTGTACAGCTAGCCATCAGTTTCTCTCGCTTCCGTAGGCACGGAGAGAGCATACAAGACATAGACGAGAGCGTACAAGGCGTCGATAAACATATAACACTCCATTTAAAAATACAGAATGCACCAAAGTCTACAAACCTGACCTTCGTTGACAGTAATTATATTAATCTTTAATAACCTTTGCTAACTACAGAATATATAATTGTACACAGCCATGATGTTTTCAAAAGACGTTCTTGTATACGTGTCGGATCTAACATCGTGTACACTGGTTTGAGTCTTTGTTTCACCGGCATAAGCAATATTACCAGTAAATTACGCACCCTCACTTAACAATGACACACGCTAACTGTCACTATCTTGTGCCAAAACTAAACAAAACTTTTGCACAAAGATTCCATTTATTTCTAGCACCAAAAATAAACAACGGTCTAAATGCAATGCAAGTGAAAGATTGCAACCGTAGTCTTGCATATTTTTCACGAAAAGTGCAGTTCTGGCTCCACGAAATGGGGAGAAATTACGCCCGAGAACTTTTAAAGGTCCAAACCTGAGAATGAAACTGCTACAACAGTATATTGAATTACCTAATTGCATCTCTTGATTAACTGTTTATATATATATATATATATATATATATATATATTGTACATTGATCATTGCACTTTGCTTACTGCTATACTGGAGGATCACTGTCTTCTATAATACAGTGAATTACTAGTGTAGCAGGCAGGGTACCCGAATACATGTCTTACTTTCTTACTGATATGTTTGATATTAGAAATATGACGCGACACTCATAGTAATGAACTAGGTGAAAATAATATTAATTAGGAGGAGTAATACGTCAGACCGTTAGACATTATTTATCAATGTAAGTACATAATGCATGTCAAAAGTGAACCTAATAAACGTATTATTATTATTATTAATGTCAAAAATAGTATGAAAATTATAACAATGGTGAAGTTATGAATTTGGGGTTAAAAGAAAATAAATAAAAATGGTCATCGTCGTCATCTCTCACTCCAGACCACGACCAACTTGGCGCACACCGCCCTGCGAGGGTTCCAGCCAGAGATAGTTGGCTCCTTGATCCCGAGAGAGTCCAGCTTCGTCCCGAAGAAAAGTGCTTCGGAGTACCACGTGCCGGATTGGATTGTGCCCAAGGAAATGGAACACAACAATGATATTGTCGGTAAGTGTACATTGTAATTACACTATAAATATCAAACACCAAATATGATACAATCAACATTCTAGACACATTGGGTTAGTTCTTTATATTATCTCTAGTGTTATGTAGATTGCAAATATTGTAGGCGCAAGCCTAACACAAAATAAAACAGGTATATTCGCATTTAATATCACGGAAACAGAAAATATAAGATTTTATCAATTTTATATCAAACACCAAAAAATACACAGTATATTAATTTTTGACGACGCGTTTTGTACATTTAAAAGAATCATGGGAGGTTAGAAAGGTAAGAATAAATTGTGGTCCATCGTTATCTATTCGTAGAATGTTTAAAAACGAAATTAACACGTAAAAGAGGAAAGAGTGAAAAGGTGAAAAATTACAAAAAATCACAAAAATGCTGTCTTTAAAAAAATTAAAAGAATAAGAGTTAACATTCAATGTGATAAAAACACAATAAATCTTTAGCCATCACCACAAATTTTCAAAACTAAACTCGCAGAATCATAAGCGTTCTCGTGTGTGACAGAATCGTTGTTTCATTCTTTAATTCATCATCAAGGGAATTTAGTACTTAATAGATTGGCGCTACTTTTAAAACTGACTACATGTCACCCTCAATATATTCCTTCTCAGATCCACCCGAGGATTCTCCGCCCTTCCGAAAGCATCCAGACTACACGGACTATGGACCAGAAGAGTACTTCTACTCCGAGCTGGACGCCCAGTCTTACTACAGCGACTACGACCAGGGTTCTTGGACCGGATATATCGTGGAGAAAATACAGGACCTTCACGATTGGATCAGCGGCGATGTCAGAAGCAAGAACGGCGTGAGCAAAGGGAATGCCAACAGCACCATACCACAGGTCTCATTTTTCAGTTTTATTGTGAAGTTACAATTATTTTAGAGAACGGTCTTTGATAATTGGAACAAATTTGTTGAATTACTTAGAAAGGCACACAGAAAATATTTGGTCATCGCCAGGACTCTAAGCGAGCTGCTTCACTAATACATTACTTCGTAGTATCCCTATAAATTATCGTCTGATTTAGATCTATATACGTACTTTTTATTGTGATATTCTCAAACAGCTTTGAGTAGAATCAGACAGATGGCGCGAGGAGTTTCAGTCAATTTTATCTAAGCAGAAAACATTAAACAAACAAAAAATCTAAACCTCTTAAGCGACGTAGTAACTTTACTCTTAAACCCTGTTCGATCTTTATAACAAGACTTTATGGATATCTCTATGGTGAACGCGACACATAGAATAGTTAATTTCCATTATTTACCTATTACCCCTTCTACATACCCAGAACACGACCTTTTTTTGTGCTTTTGTTATCTATGGTTTTGGACTAGTTGAAATGTGAACTGACAGTATTCGTTTACCATTGAGTATGTTGAGTCAACTACCACCAAGTTCTTTCTGCCGTGTGGGAACGAATTATTGACTTGTGAAGTATTGTACTGCTGTGTGGGGCTGATAGTGTAGATAATCGGTTTCTCTCGTTACCGTGCATAGTGCATGTTACCCCACATCGCGCTATCAACGAAGTGTGATTTTGATCCAGCAGAAGAAGAAAATTCAGATACCTAAAGAAGCAATTCACAGGTGGGTCATGTTTCTTTCTGGTACTGATTGGTCCTTCAGTCCCCCTGTTCTCTATTCCTGACCCTCTTCCAAATTCCTTCCACCCTTCCTACATCCCGTATTTCCCCAACATGCCCTTTATTTGGTTTTAGATTTATGTGAAAAGGGTTGGTTTGTATATTCGAAATACGTTAATCAATTTCAGATCCTGCAGGCTTTGAACTACTCAATACTCCAAGGCGACGCTTCCATTTTCTTACTGAAGTTGAAAGACTTGTACTACGGCTCAAGGAATCAGAGCCAGCATAACGCGACCAAGAGCAGGGATCTGCTGACCAACACTTCCGATCCGGCATCCTTCGGCCTGCTGACATTGGACGTCATGCTTCTGAGGAATCTGCAGCTCATGGCATGGGATGATCAGGTATTCGGAGATTGTTCTTATTTCATTCAACATTTTGAACTATTCTGGTGCCGTTACCAGGATGCTTCTTAATGGGGAAAATGTACACCTATTATTATTTAACACAGACGGCAGTGTAGAAAAGTAGCCAATAGTAGGACGAGGCTGAATAACTATTAACGGTGACGCCTACTGCATCCCACACAAAAAAAATATTATCAAATTTCTAATAGACGTGTTGTTAATTTTTGCTGATTTGTTAATAAACTTAAACTATTGACGAGAATTAAATTACTAACTTTTTATTTATTTTTATATCATTTTAGAACATAAAATATATAAGTTGTATTAATGTTACAAAATTCAATAAAAATGAATTAATGAATTCTGGTGTCTGCTATCGAACTTTACTCAAAGGTGTTTGAGATTCCATAAATACAAAATATAAAGTAGATTACTTTCAAATAATGGAACGACAGACGTATCAATTTGAAGATGCAACATATAAGTTCGAAAATTTATCGTCAATTTACCATGTTGGTGTAGTGTAATCGGCTAACGCATTTCCCCGGATAGGAAAGGATCCATGTTGAAATCCCGGCAGCATCAAAAATATTTTTTCGATAAATTGATCTTTACATTTAATTTGTATCAAATTACAAATATCCATTTCATTTTAACTGCAGCTGGGGAGATTCAAATTCACCCAACTTGCGAACGGAACATTGCTAATCGCTCAACTGACATTTGACGTATAACAAACGTGAAATGAGACTCGAGATCTCTGAGACACGCTGTCAAAGTTGATTACGAAAACCCAGAGTCGAAAATCTCATCTGTGGACTATAATAATAGTATTGGAAACTTTTCAGTCATGTCTTTGTTGTTTAAATTAATTAAGAAACTTGATAATATTTTTGAAATAGAACCCTCGAACTCTGGACCAAGGGCAGTCACCTCGTCCAATGATACAAATCGTCGGCCCAACTAATCAACGAGATCGTCAACCGCTCTGTTATAGGAAACGGCGACCAATGAGGTGCTGAATGATCCCGAAGTGTTCGCCATGAACGCGCTCTTCATGGAGCCGGAGCAAGTGAGGCTGATCTGCCAAGAGCTGAAGGAAGAGCAGACCAGAGCATGGATCGATTCGGAGAGGTGAGCGTCGCACCGAGCGACAATTCTTTTTTTAATAAATTACTTTTCAATTATTCATTCAATCTTCTGGATATTTTAACTGACTAATGATGATTTTCAGAGACATGGGTGAAGATTGTGTATTTGAGATTACAGGATGCACTCCGTCATTAAAAAGTCAAGTTTCTTCACGTTGGATTTATTCAAGAGAACTGGTTACAGAATATTTGTCGGCATCTATATATATATATGCAGATTTCTTGTCTACGTGCTTTTTACTTGGGTATGTAGCGGACGTGACATAAATACGCCATTATATTATACCTAAAGACACATGTTTCACATATGAATAACGTGGAAATACCTCGCATGCACGGCTTGCAGGTGTCCTTTTTTTGTACATGGGGCATTATATATTTATTTTTTTATAGATAAATGCCCCGTGTACCTGGATTTTCGGATTTGTTTGTAACAGATGTTGTACAATGTTTTATTTCTTGCAGTTTATCGTCAAAGTCCTCGGACGGCTCAATAACGCTGCCTCTGACGTCCCACAGGGACACGCTCACGTCCAGCTTCTACAGCGAGTCCGCGGTGAGTCAGGACCTGATCGACTTCGCCTTCAGCACCATCAGGGCCGCCTCCAACCTGGGCAGGGTGTTCAGGCTCGCTAGGTGAGTCCCACGTCACAGCGGCCTCGGTTGACCACCGAGTAAGAAATACATTAATTCGAGACAATGAATGCTGACTCAATTTCTGAATGTTTCCTGAATCTATATTTATTTATTTATTTATTAACACTTACTGTCCGATGGGTCTAAACAAAACACGTCCGGTGGTGGTGGATTATTTTGGACCCACCTCAAATTTACGGTTTTTTCAACCGTTTTGTGGGAGATTTTTTATAGATATTTCATTTTAAATATGATTTAATGAAATGGCGTGATGTGTTGAATTAAAAATACGTAGATTTTCGTGTTGAGGTTTATTGAGATGAATAGATCGAAAAAGTAAAACAGATTGAATGAATACAATGAAGAAATGCAAAGATGTAGAAGGTGTGCGTGTATTATGAAGTGGATCGGCGGTCTTGCTCGGCGCGCGTGGACCAGCAAGACCGCCATTGTGAACCGATGAAACCAAAGAGACTGCTTGGCGGTGAAGGATCGATCCAGACCTGTAGCAACAGCCGGCAAGTCGATGCCGGCTTAGATGGCGATGGATTTGAATTCTGATCCCTACACAGTAATATGGTAAAATAATTCTAGTATTTAAACATCGAGTGCAGCTGAATATTATCAATTTTCACAAAAATTTTAAAAACTTTCTTCTTTTTCTTCTTCTTCTTCTTCTCACAGGAAGTCCACAATAGAAACCCATCCATCCTTAACGTCGCATATTGTGATCCAATCTACCGGACACTCGCCTACCCTTTGCGGGTCTGTCTTGGTCTTTCCCTCAGTCTCGATTCTGTTGGCTTGTGTATGAGGGCTTTGCGCGTGTTACGGGATTCATCCGCTCTCGCCTCATGTTTCGCCCACTACAGCCTTCTTCCTTGAGGATATCTAGGGTGGTATACCGTTCTTTAAGTTCCGAGTTCATTAACCTCCTCTATTTCCGGTTAGGTCATCACGTGTTGGGCCATAATGTTAATCAGTACCTAACCATTTAACCAGGCGCTTTATAGCCATTCCATTCTGAGGAGTCCGCCTGAAGCAACCACTTCTTTCTTAGTTGCCTTCTCGGAAGCATCTCCAGTGAGCTCTCCTAGTCATCAACTTTATCTGTAATTTAGCATGGACCTGTGTACCGTGCAAACACCATCACAGCTCATTCACACGCACGTACACATATACACTGCGACATCAAATACACTCAGTGAGATCTGGGGAGTTTGAAGCCGTCAGTGGTGGTTTCACACCTTCACCGACACCTACAGCCGAGAGCATAAGATTTGTGGTCATTTTCTTCAGGATAACTTACTTCACCTTGTGTCAACTAAGTTTTACCTCGCCAGCTCTCTCACCGTCTTCCTCTGGGTCTTCGGACGGACCGTCTTCCTCTGGGTCGGAAAATGTCAAATTCCACCATCTTACTTCTTGCACCGCTCCTATTGGTTGAAGCCAGTGGCTTCCCATTATTGAGGTGCATGGTTTAGGGATACCATTGGGTATTTGCGTAACGTCACACCTTACATGAATAGCTATAATTAGATTGCAAGATTGCAAGGTTCAAGGATATATTGAGCTGATTTCGACAATCGGGATTGCTCCCCCAGAATCCAAATCGACAAGCAGTCCGAACAGCTCAAGCAGCAGCAGCAGTACGCCCGGGAGATCGCGTCCATCGGCGTGGAACTTAGGGACCCCGTAGCTGCGCACCAGGGGCACCGGGAGCACCAGGCGCCGCCGGCCGACCAGGTCACGGAGCTGGACTGCGTGTGGACTCTGTACTGCCGGAACTTGGACAAGGCGTCGAGAAAAAATGGAATTTACGGCTTCCTAGCTAAGTTAAACAGGTGAGAGTTACACGCAATAACCTAGTTTAAAAAAATGGACCGGTTATGTGCACTGACAAATGAAAAAAAAATTATTACACTTTGGGCCGATGGTTTAGTCTTCACCCGATATATTAGTGCAACAATATCTTTTATTTTATTTTGAAAACAAACAGTTGATCTATGTAAACAAAAATCATAATAAATGTAAAATAAAAATGTAACCAATTACATGTATTCCGTATAAGAAATAAGAATGTAGACAAGGGTGATTGAGAGAAGCTGAGGTCAGCGATGATGAAAGAAATGAAACACAAAATATGTTCAATATATCAATTGGGTATGGCTTCCGCCTGCAGAATACTCAGTTTTATTCAGATTCATAACAATACATATACTCATATTTGCAAGTACGGCGTAATATATCTCACGGGTTTTTTGGCGCCACGCCGATGAATACACATTTAAATTATTGACACGTGTATTATCGTATCAATTATATGGTGCCTCCTCGGCGACTAATTCTGTGCGATACAAGACATTTTCTCTGAAATAATAATATATTTGATACGGTGAAGACAATTATTTGAAAACAACTTATTAAATAGATAAATAGCTGAAAAAAAAAATAGAAAAGGAAGAGTAATAACAGTAAAATTAAGAGAAGTGAGAGACAAAGTAGATAATAGAAATTTGGGGGTTAGGGCGGTGGTTAAATGAAAGAAATGTCAATTACTTGTTGAGGTGTTTATTGTGATGGATATAATAATGAAGACAGATAGAATTAAAGAAATGAACGAATATGTAGAAGGTCCACGTGTATTATGAAATGAAATGAAGCGAGTTGGCGGTCTTACTCGGCGCTCGTGAGCCGGCAAGACCGCCGTTGTGAATTGATGAAACTGGAGAGACTGCCTGGCGGTGAATTATCGAGCCAGGCTCACAGCAGCAGCCGGCAGCGCTGTCGCTGGCGTCGATGCCGACAGAGATGGCTGTGGATAGGAATTCCGATCGCTATAGAAATATAATGTTTCCGTAATATACACACGAGAAATTATTTTATTCAATTATTTATTATAAAATCAATTTTTTCAAATAAAAATTACAACGCTATAATTAAAGATATATTCTCAATTATTGTTCAGGACTTCGTCCCATCTTTCAACCGATTTTTTGATGCTTTTTCTATAAAAATCTGCTGGTCTGGTGTTGAAATAGATGTCGAACCAATTTCTGAGGTAACACCACGGCCGCAAATGATAATCTGATGGAACTAGGTCGGGACTGTAGGGTGGATACGGTAGAGTCTCCCAGTTAGCTCCTGGATGAACATTTTAAGTTCGATTAAAGATGTAAGTTGCGAAAATGTTCGTTTATCTCAACTTCACACTCAATTCAGCCAGAGATTCCTACTAGGCCCTGGTTTTCCAAAACGAAATTAAATAAGTTTGAAACTTCCTCGGGAGGATCGACCATTGTTGTATCAATTCGGGACTCCCATATCTGGGAATGTCAACTAGAAGAGGAAAATTTAAATCATGTATTTTTAGGATGCCCTATCAATGACCAGTATCGAAATTGAATCCGAGATCTTTCTAACAACAAAATTCCGTTCCCCATCAACATCCCAACCTTGTTATCATCTGACGATCAAACCATTTTAAAATATTACCGAACTTATGGACAATTAAATGTATCCAAAAGAAACTACACGTTAAATAAAATTACTCGGTAATGGCAAGAACACTCCATAGGGGTGAAACGCCAATTTAAAAAAAAAAGATTAACTATAAGATAGAGGAAACCGGCAACACTGGTGGACACCTAGTTCGTAATATTTCAGTGGTACAATAATATCACAATAATTAATATTTCATGTGAATGTAGAGCTGTTCAGTTAAGTAAGTTAATTAAGGAATTTTGAGAAGTTTGCAACATGGAGACGAGGTTTTGACTAGCTGGTATTGTCGTTGCAGTCTCGGGCTGCGCCTGCTGGTGGGCGAGCTGCGCGCGGACCGCGCCGTGGACGCGCTGCTCGAGGAGACCCTCAACGGAGCCAAGAATCTCAACTGCGACAAGATCTTCCCGAGGTAACTGTTAATTGTTATTAAAAAGAAGTTGTAATTATTCAAAACATGGGTCTGTGATGTTTTTAAATACATATAATACACTTTTATCAAAAAATAAAGAAGATGGCTTTCAAATAATGGAACGATAGATGTATCGTTGTGTTGCTGGTATAGGTGCAGTAACCGGTTATGCTACACCAACACAGTGCATGGACGTCAATTTTTTTATTTTTAGATAAAATTTACTTTGTATGTATATCTTTCTAATTAATACATTCAGTTTGTATGTTAATTATAGTTATTTTCCAAAACGAAATTAAATAAGTTTGAAACTTCCTCGATCTGCCGTATGAGGATCGGCCATTGTTGTATAAATTCTCACTTATTTAAAATCCGCATTCGAGACTCTCCTATGTGTGAATGTCAACTAGAAGAGGAAAATTTAAATCATGTTTTTTTAGGATGCCCTATCAATGACCAGTATCCAAACTTAATCCAAGATCTTTCTAACAACAAAATTCCATTCCAACTTTGTTATCATCTAACGATCAAACCATTTTTAAAATATTAACGAGGTTCCTAAACGCCAATGAAATAAACCTGTAAAAATTAAATGTATCCAAAAGAAACTTCACATTAAATAAAATTACTCGGTAATGGCAAGAACACTCCGTAAGGGTGAAACGCCAATTTAAAAAAAAAAAAATTATAGTTAGATGTTTTCTTATTAAAACTCCTGGATATTTTAACGTGCAGATTTATTCGAAGAACATTGGTACCACCGTTTGGCCCACTCCCGATGCAAGCTCGAGCGAAGCGAAATCGCTTCGCACTCTTCACACAGTTCGATGAAGTGTGGCTAAATCGTTATTTAAACCACCATTTAAAAGTGTCCAGTAGTGCGAATTGTGCCGTGTTATATTTCACAAAGCATACACTTCAATGAACACCATGAAGTTGGCTACACACCCATGTATTATGTGTCAAGTTTTTCACGCTTGCTTTTGTTCGTTGTCGTCATTCTCTGAACACACTGTAACCGGGTTAGTGTTGAACTGTGAAACGAACTTTTCGTCTGCTGGATGCCGGTCCATTTGTTGATTCCTCTCCACCACAAATACAAGCGTCGCGGAGTGTCTACAATGTTAACAGTCACGAAAAGAATTAATATTGTTAATAAGCGTTAGCGGAGTGAAGCGACGGTAATTATCCGTACAAAAATTTCAAGCACGCTGAACTTGCTGCGGTTGGAAGTCATGTGCGACATCTTATTTCTTCACTAATCACTGCGACATCTCATTTCTTCCTCTTCAAGAATAAGTGAGGGAAAAAACGGAACGGAAATTCGCAGGTTAAAATTGAATATATGCATGAGGCAACAAGTCTCCAAAACTCCAACCAAATCGGTATTATTTATTCTCTGCTTGTTGGTATAGTAATTAAGACGATGGTCTAGTGATCTAGCGGTCGGGGGTGCGCGCCTCGTTCCAGGACACCAGCAAGTTACTCCTGTTTTCATAGTACAACCGTTTAGCTCAGTTTGAAAATAATAAGACTGTTGATATAGAAAATGTTATTGCTTTCAGGTGCAGCACGAAGAATGCTCCCAAAATCGTCTTGGAGGGAATCGTCGGAAGAATCTCACAGCCGTCACTGAACACAACTAGAAATTAAGTTCGGCAGAGGATGAGTCTATTCTCTACCGGGTAGAGAACGCTCGCGTTACTGACTGCTAGCCCACCGACAGCCGAACAGTCGCGCGCTGGCCGCCACCCGCGCCTGGCGCGACACTGCTCGCCTCATCTCTTCCTCATTGGTCCCTAGCGACTTGGAGCACATCATCTCCTCTCCCAGCATCAGGAATCGAACAAACCGGTGTTGACCGGCGCCACGACTTCCGAGATATCTTGTGTTGAATAATATGACTCATTTTCATTATGTTCTCAATGCCGAGTGTCGCGGTAACATATCTGAAACTTGGTATACAATAACGTGGTGTTTAAAGAGAGTATCCATCTTATCTTGCAACAGCGGCGGTCTGCCAATACGTTAACAAGGGGCTCGATTAAATTCTATTCGCGGTGTTCATCGCTCTTATACAATGTTTCGTATTTGCAAAACAATATTATTATTGTCACACGCCCGCGTCCTAATCTCTTATCCATGACCTATCCCAATGTGTGAAATGTGACCTTGACGCCAGCAGACATCAACTTGGGCGATATTGTGTTCGATCTCGACATCGCGATAGCATTCGCGGTGTGGACCCTTTCAGCTCCACTGCACCAGCACTGTATTGTTTGCGATCTTGTGTGCACATTGACATCACCGTCTTCAATCGGGAGCGGAGATCGGCTCATCCGCGTGCCATTATTGTACGATTTTCGGCGGCGACCACGGTGACTTGCGGTGGCGTCATACACAATAATCTCACATAATCCCCTATTCTACCCCTACCCTGCGGTGATTCCGATTTACGACCGGAATGATACAATTATACGCAATAACTATTTAAGTAATCGAATGTTACTTAATATACCTATATTATGTAACATTACGTAATAGTCAATAGCTGAAAAATGTACTTATCTACTTAAGATTGTAAGAGTGAAGAGTTCCAAGATTGGTACTACTCCAATTCCATGTTTCAAAACGGAACACTGGATTGAAACTGGAAGTTCTCCTTAGTAAATGATGATAGAAAGTAATAAATATTAAGAACTGTCCTTTTCGATCAAAACTGTGCACAATTACGATTACACGTGCGAAGCATGAAGGATAATAGTTCACAATAATATTGCATTGAACATATGCAAGCGATATATATCAAACACCGTCGTTTTTAACCATTGTTAGATTAGACTATAGGCAAAATGTATTTTAGGAAGAATTTCAAAAGGCAACAAAGTCTTATTTTTCATAATACGTTTAAGCCAACTGCAGAAACTACTGATATGATCTGAGAATATTGTTTTTTTTCTACAATTTAACAAGAAGTTCGCCGACCTGAGTCAGGTTTAACAAGAACAATACGTCTGACAGTTGATCACGATTTCTTTAATGAAAAACTTTAATATCTGGACTAGATATATTCTAATCCGTAAGATTTACTAGAACTGACAATTAAATTCGTAGAAAGGGTTGATTACAATTACAGAATTTGTTCTCTTCAAAATAGCCTCATTATAAACAATGTACTCGGTCCATTGCAGTATTTAAAGAGTGAGTCTGTTTAGAGCACACGTCGTAATCCATTCCATCTCCGCTCGTGACCCCCAATGGTCAATAAACGGTGGATCTGTTAGACCATTCTCTCAGATTCCGCAGCTACCTGCGACTAGAACCTCTTTTTCGTGATTTGATCTTGCGCCGATGATAAGGTGGAGAGTGTTTCGCTTCGCACGGCCAAAATATTCCAGTTTCCGAATCTTCATTGATTTCTTAGCTCATTTCCTAGTTATTATTAAGATTACAGCTGAGGTGAGCCTTTTTTAACGGCACCCCAGCTGTCATTAATGTGATACTGGAGAATTAGCCGCCATTCTCCAGGACAACACTGATGATATTTGAAGAAGTAAATGAATCTCCTGGATCTATATGACGTTCCTCTTGCTTTTCTTGTATTATGTATTTTGTAACTTACTTACTTACCATCTCATACAAACTCGACGATTATTGAGCTTCTAACAGGACCATCCTCCGGCATCTGGTTTACCTGGTCGTGCCAAGTCTTTCGCGGACGTTCTCTACTTCGTCTGCCATCAACACTTGCGTCATATATCTTTCTTGCCATTCTCTATCTTTCCTTATTTCTTCATTCTTTACTGTTGTCATAAATGGATCTGCCACATATACGCCTAAGTGATCTCATTTCCACTGCATTCAGTCTAATTTTGTTTCCTCTTCTGCCAGCTCCAGGCCTCACTACATTGTGAACCGCTAGTCTCACCTCAGTAGACAAGTTCCCATTAGATATAATTCCATTCAAAGCGCCGTTCACTTTATTCCCTGCAGTCACACTCCTTTCGATATCTTTCTGGGAGTTCTAACGCGACGATTCTATTTTGGCGAAAAACTGGCGTCGTGTCAATGGAGCATTATCCTGACGCAACGTCCAGCTTTCGTTGGCAAACAGTTCGCCTCACTCGTGTTCGTTATCGTTTCATTACACCCATATAGAATGTCGCACCAACGGTTAAGTAAAACGAAAAGTACTCTACGAACTTAATTGTCAGTCTTCGTACTTATTTATTTCCCACGTCAGTGTCTGGCTGCGAACTGCCAACTGTGTATGCATAGAGACGAAAGAGTTTGCCGCTCACTTCATGTAGTTCATTGAAGTATACTTCGCGAAGTATCACAAAACAGCTCTTCAGACACTTCATCGAAGTTCAATAACGACTTAACCAAACTTCGTTGTACTATATGAAGTGCGAAGCGATTGGCCAACATACTTCGAATGACGCGTTCATTTTGAAAGCTTCAAAATGGTGAACGTGCATTTCGCGAAGCGTTCATTGCGAAATGAAGTTTTATCCTTCGCTAGCTGACAAATTAGTTGATTCAAATCGACAGCGCATAACATTTACAAGAATCGCTCACCTTGACAACCACGACTGACGTTTAAATACGCGATGTTGCCAGTAGAGAAAAAAATTCAATAGCCAAAGATATATTTTAAACTATAAACCTAGAGTTAAAATTAATATTAATTAATATTTTATAAATATGAATTAAATATATTAATTAGAAAGATATACATATACAATCAATTTTATCGAAAAATATTGTTGTTGCGCCACCGGGATCTGTTTCCAAACCGGGGAAGGTGCATTATCCAACTATGCTACAGCGACGATATTTTTAGCGACAAATTTTCGAACTTATATGTTACCTTTTTTTTATATTAATACATTTAATCGTTTCATTATTTGAAAGAGCCATCTACCTTATTTTTACGGAATCTCAAATACATCGTCAAAATATCGTCGCTGTAGCATAATTGGATAATGCACCTACCCCGATTTGGAAAAAGATCCAGGTTCGAATCGCGGCGGCACAACAATATTTTTCGATAAAATTGATTTTATATATATATCTTTCTAATTAATATATTTAATTCATAATTACAACTTCACAATAAAAATGTATACTAATAATTATTTTATAACCGTGATTATAAGCGGAATTATCTCATAATGTGGATTTTTCATTACTGATCGTATAGACCAAGATGCCCCCTACTGGGTGACCACTATTGATCTGTCGTATTGCACAAAATCAACGGTCATGATGATACTATTGCATTTGAGATGTTTGAACAATAGTGGGTTTTCAGAATTTGCTAATCATTTGATAGAAAATAGTCACGGTTTTGATAAAAAATTGGGATTGTCAATTTTGCATATAAACGGTGTTGGTCACAAATTAAATAATTTAGAATCGTTGGAGATAAATAAAGCGTGGAAAACTAATCAGGAAATTCTAAACAGCCAACTAAATTTAACTACGAGTCCTATTCTAAAATTTTTTCCTAAAAATTATTCGACTAAATTTGTATTGAGCAGCAATTTGAGTTAGGTACTAAATTTATTTTTTTAAATAATTGTTGTTTTTTTTAAAAATTGAAAAATATATTCTGGTGAAGAAACAATGCTGTATTTTTAGTTAGTTATGACATCCTGAAGAAGGAAAAGGTATTTTTCGAAACCGGTAGATGTTTTTTAAACTCAATTCAGTGGTTAATAAAACTAAGATAATAAATAAAAAATAAAATATATGTTCCAACGGCCGCACCGAAATAAACTTCCTGGACATAATCAGCGATTTTCAGCCTCATCACCGTCTTGGAACGAGTGAAGAAATAGATTCCTACTTTTGACTCACTAGCGAGAGTTTGACTGCAATAATCTCGATGATAGAAAATTGTGATTACACCATTTTATGGTAAAAAATAGCACCTAAATAGTATTCAAGTTTACTATTCTCCTTCCTTCGCGTAAAAAACATACGAACCCTAACATAAATAAGTAAATAAATTAAATAAAAATGTGTTTTTGTTGACAATATCCTCAGATACCGAATCACCGTTAGTGATTGTGACTTGAGAAATTAGTGATCGACACACAGATGGTGATTTTGAACCCATCACTGCTTGGATCACCGTCTCAAGCCACGGAGGCGACTCAAACCTTGCGCCATTTGAATAGCGACCTGACAGCGATGCATTTCAAATGTTAATATCTTAATATTAAGTTAGAAGAAAATAATTGTTTTGTTTATATATTTATTATTGTAACTAGTTAGTTGTTTACATAGTTTATTTATTTTATATCCATATTATTTGTCTGTAATTAAATTCATAATAAAATTTATTTATTTTGAACTTCATTTTGATTTAAACAGAAATATATCATTTTTACATCTTTACACACATTTAAATACATTGCCCAACTAGGCTACCCTGTTTTTGGGCAAATTATATATATATATATATATATATATATATAATATTTTATAAAACCAAAACTCGTCGAAGGCAAAACACAGTAAGATCGAATACATACATAGCATATAATGTAAAAATATTTAAGGAGAGAAAAAAAAAATGTGTATATATAAAACATAAAAAAGTGAATAAAAAAGAGAGAAAAAATAATAATAATAATAATAATAATAATCCCAATAATGTAAGCAGATATAAGGTAGATGTAAATATACAAGACCAAAACGGACAAAAGTAGTTATACAAATTATTTAATTATATAAAAGAGTTGAGTCTCTGTATCTGCTCTTCCTAATTGCAACAACCAATTTAAAACATCCCTTTTAAAAGTCTTAATGTCAGTAAAATTTCTAATTTTATTTTCAATTTGATTATATATTCTGGGAGCTTGAAAGGTAAATAATCTTTGCCCAAAACTAGTTTTCATTCTTGCAACTATTTTAGGGTTGTTTGCTCTTGTGGGATAATATCTTTCAGTCCTCACAGATGGAGCGCTTATCTTCCTATGAAAGCTAGTTAATATATTCTGCACATACAATTGTCTTATATCCAAAACCTGAGATTCCCTAAAAAGTGGCTCTGAAGGATAGGAAAAGTCACAGCGGTGTGTATAACCTTGAGTACAGCCTTCTGAGCAATGCTTACTTGATATACGTGTACACCAGATGCACTCCCCCGACTCTCAATACTCAAGATGGATTGGCACAATGCACAGAACACAGTTTTAATCTTCTTTTTATTCAGAATATTTCTAAGTATTCTAAATATATAGATTAATTGTCGCAATCTTTTAGCTAACCCATCTAAATGAACATCCCATCTCATGTGCCTATCGATAACTATTCGCAAATACTTTATTGATTTACAACTTGCTATATTAGAGTTTTTTTTTAAATAAATACAGTATACATTGGATATTGCGTTCGATTATTGGTCTATTGAGATAGTTCAAGAAGCAATTTACTTGGGTGTGCTGATCATGAACACTTGGTGACAGCAGCCAGGAAATTCTAAAACACATAATTAACTAAAGTTGACTAAAAAAGTATTAAACTAAAGTTATTCATATGTTGGCTCGCAATCTTTCCATCATGTACGCAGAGAAGACTTGGACAGTCCGCAAAGGCGACAAGCGGAAAATAAGACACCTTCGAAATATATTGCTGAAGAAAGATGTGCAGCATCCTGCACAAATCCAACAGCAGCAAACAAACGATTCTTGCAATTAGAAATTACCAAACACAGTTGATTTCTGTAATCAATATTTCCGTGTACAATCGGTACACTTTTTATACGATTATGAATTTTCGCGTATTTTGCAAAAATGTGAATTTTTATTATTCATTTATATCAGAAGTTATACACCGTACATGACTTTGTTTTAAACTATTACTTAGATATGACCTTTATAAACATTTCAAGCTAATAAACTAAATGTTATTTGCCATAATTAAAATAATATAAGCATTATAAGAAAATGGAAAATTATTTCATAAACAAAATCTTTACTTGTAATCTTGAAGCCAAGATTACGGAGACAAATCTGTCTTGAACCAAATTAGAAAAATGTTTTCTTCTATGGTCTTTTCAATGATTTTGACACTTCGCTTTCGCACGGGAACAGGTTCCGGGGGGTCATTTTCTCTCACATACTCTGCGGCGGTGGGTCGGATTTGACCCGGGTGTTTGTAAAATTATGAATTACGCTACAAATATTCCTTTAATGCTGTTTCCCTTCTAGCTAATCTTTCATTAAATATTTGAGATACAAATAAATGTTATCAGGTGAGATTCAAATGAGTTATTAGATATTAATTAATACGAAAAAACGCTCAAAAACTGACCTAAGACAGCCAGATTGAATCTCAGCGCTTGCGCCGAAACATATATTGTCAATATTTTGAGCAGGTAGACAAAGGATACCAGGTATGCACCCATGTATTTGCTTCCACTTATTTTCGTCTGGCGGCCCCTAGATAATGGCAGTAATATAATTATTTGAGGGGCGTTGCGCCTACCTGCAAGTTTTATGACACTACCTGCTCGGGTTCCGACGAGAAGATCGCATGCATGCATTTTGGCTGTGCAGGGCGTCTGTTGATGCGTGAGAATATGAAAATTATTCATATTTTTTATTTTTTAGCAGCAACATAACGGCGAGATTAAAATGAAATATCCATAAAAAATCTCCCACAAAACGGTTGAAAACCCGAAAAATTGAGATGGGTCTAAAATGACCCACCGCCACCGGACGTGTTTTGTTTTGCCCACTGGGCAGTAAGTGTTAAGGATTCACCGTGTGATTTTAACAAAGTCTGAATATCATCTAAGGCGCATTTGACACTGCAGCTAAGATTATAGTGAAGGATTAACCCGAATGATTCACCGGCTCAACCGTTCTTTTGTCTCACTCGCAACTTTACGTGTAGTGAGCAAGAAAGATAGCAAGCACGTGCGAGCATTCGTTATGACGATTCCTGGCTTGTGTCAAAGCCAGACAAATGCAAAGAAAATTTTTGTTTTTTAAAAAGATTGCGATATAACAAACTGTAACTTTAAATATCGTCAAAGAACCAGAAACGAAGAAAATCTAGTCCCCTTCGCTGCAAATACAATTCGAGAAGGTCTTCATCTTTGCAATAAAATGGAAAATCATTTTTCAAAACCATGCTGTAACATGGGTCTACCGCCCCAATTAGAACTATAATATTTCTGTTAAAATACACAACATAAAATTTATATTTTAGTTAATACAAGGAAAATACTTATGCTTAGAACTGACTAGTGAAAAACAAGTTGTGTCAAGCAAATCTGACAAAAATAATAATTTTTCAATTGTCAGTTGTAAAATTGATATACTGGTAAAAAAAATACCATTTGTGGTAAGACAAATAGAGATTGTAGCTTAATTTCACAATAAAAAATAATAACAAAAAAATTAATATATGATCTCTCTTTCTCACTAATTTAATGAAGAGAGATAAGAAAAAGGTAGTATTGTACAAGACTCGATGAACGTTTCGAATTATATTAGAATCCCAATTTCGTAATTGATGCTTAATATTAAGAGTAAGTTTATGGGATTAATAATTTTAAAGTTTTCTTCACATTTAAAATGTTAAAAATATCTTACGGTAACACGAGTTGACAGCACGGGAATTTTATATCACGGTATGGTGAAGGTTAATGAAACCAATTCTGAACGAGTCTTCAAATTTCAACATGAACTTAAGAATTGTACGTCTAGATATCACAAACTGCATAAAAAATTAATCATCAAATCAAAAATGCCATCACATTGTTAAAGAAACAAAAATGATGGTGATGCAGTCGCTAATTCAAATCGTGATAAATGTGATTTTGAACTAAATCTAAACTGAATTATGATTTTAAATACTAAATATACACATATTAAATCAATTGTTTTTGCGTCACGTCAAAAGTGCAACATACAGGTTCGAAAATTTGTCACGAAAAGTACTGGCGTTATAACACAATTGGTAGTGTACTTCCCCGGATTGGAAATCCGAGATATCCAGGTTCGTATCCCGATGACGCAGAAACAATATTTTTTGACAAAATTGATTTTATATGTATTTATTTATAATTAATACATTAATTTGATATTTAAAATATCACAGACCGTCTGTTCTGAATAATTACTTCGCAATAAGAATGTGTTCTCCTTAATAAATTATGATTAAAAAATGTTACTTTTAAATACAATTAAATGAATAAAGAACTTTTTGGCACTAATTTTTTTAAAAACCTTTTTTATGCGATTCCGAGTCCATTTTAACTCACTGCTACGATGTTTTGGATAATTATGGAACTCACCTACCGCGTAAGAGAGTAGAATGCATCAGTTTGCACACGAAATGAAAGACAATAATAAAACACAACATAAAAGATAAATATTATATTTAAGAATGAAAAATAAACTAAACTTATCAGTAATTATTTTACATCCCCTCCACTGCATTCTGGGAACGGATGACACGTAAATATATATAGTAAAGCTCGGCGAGGGAAAGAACGAGCGATTCAAAAATTTAAAACACGTTTGCACCGCTCGGTAGACTACGGCTCTTTCGCTCGCCGGGTTCTACTGGAATATTCGATTAATCATCGATTTTATACATCCGGTTCAGCCGAGGGACACTGGACGAGGTTGCCTCGACGCGGAGCTCACCGGACGAGACTGACGGCGGAGCCGGGGACGAGGACTCAACGATAAAGAGCAAAATGACTCGTGTAAATGTGACGTGCTGAGATAGTTGAGATTGTTCCGCCCCAGCGAGCAGACCCGATAACTGTGATGAATCATCGAACTACTTATCGTGAATACGTGTTCGAGAGTAAATTTTTGCAATTCATAAAATTTTTCAAAAAATATTTTTTATTTTACGAGCTAGCACTTAAATTGTAACTCCGGCGACAGTGTCCGGGTCCTCGCAGACGTCATCCGGTGGCCCAAATAATAAATTCATTGTACAAAAACATAATTAACAAACTCATTTGCGTATTTTTGGAACTAATATCACCAAAAGTCTCGATTGCCTCTCGCCTTGCCTCGTCGCACCGTCGGTGACCTCGGCCGCGGCGACTGGAATCCTGTTCGATCACAATTGTCATCCTACGATTGTTTACTAGGAAAATTGTTCGCCGAATATATTGAAAAGATATAGTTTTGATAAATATGACGTTTATAATAGAATTGAAGAGAATAGAAGAGCACTCAATTCGATTGGCGACCATGTTGCAGTATGTTGATATATTCTGTCTAATATCTGTGTCTTGATACATCTTTAGTAATGTGGTCAAGTCAGGCCCTCGGAGTAGCCTTATACTGGTCAGTCGGAGTAATCTTTTTATTATTTTCTCTCCCAGCGCACAAATAAGAGCATTGTTACTTAAAATGGTGCAAAATAATGTTTACATAAGACTGTTGCGCTATTTTTTTTATAAATTGATTTTATATACATAGATAGAAGTAATAATTACAATTTTAAATAAACTAGATATTTATTCAATACACGTGGCGAGCAATTTTCCAGACCAAGGTGACAATTGTGCGCGAACAATGTTCCTCGGTCGTGACCCGTGTCATTTCTGCGAGTCGGCCGCACTCCCGCCGTCACTCTTCGCTCCTTTATTGGATGCGTGAACCGACACGAGTATAACAATCTGCGCCCCCGTCCGGATACGGAGGACCGCCGATAATGAAGGAGAGCTTTCGCGTTTCATCGCGTCTTCTCCGCGTTCGAGTATGTTTAACGAAGTTAGTTTCAGTAAAATAAATAAAAGTGTATATCGCAGACCCTCTTACGTGAGTGGCTCCTGGTACCACAATAGATTCGCAAAGCCACCCTGTCCGAGTTGATTTTGTTTCTTAGTTTGTCGGAAGAATATCGACCCCTTCTACGTGAAGCGTGATAACTAATAAAACAATTAGTTTTATTTGTTGTGGTATATTGCGTATATATTTTAAATTGCAGTAATATTTCTATATATTGTATTGAACACGTAAAAAAAAAATTACTGCTATATAAAAATGTATCAAATACATATAAATTCAACAGCTAAAAACTAGCCTATTTATTATTTACGACACTATATCCCAAATGAAAATATCATATAAACAGTTTAAATTTTTTTTTGTGAATGAGGGATACTTCACTTCATTAAACATACTCCAACAACCTTGGTCCACTACCAGCGCAGTGAACGCAGTAACTGTGAACACCGGCGCGGTACAGGATCAGTTGACAACGGATAAACTGCCACTGTCAAAGAACGTAACCTCAAATATCATCGATTCAATGAGATACCAATATCTCGGGCTGAATACCGAGTTGTCCTGATGAATTAAAGAATAATTACTAATTAACTCACGCACACGTGCTTGAATTGAGCGGGACGGAAGTCCCCGAGATTCAAAACATCCTCGTACATGACCGAGGAACCTTCACGGCATTTCTTCAAATTCTCCCGGAGAAGCGCGCAGTAAAAAATTAATAAAAATCAAGTTACGAACGACTCGTCCCGCTTCTCCGGCACAATTAAGAACATTCAGGTTACGTGCTTCAATGCGAACGGTCTCCTTCGTTACCGGCGGACGCGAAATCGAGTGGTGTGTAAAGCAGGAGGGATATTGGCATATCGTCTGCGTCCTAACGCGGCTGCCGGTGTCACTGCTCGCAGCCCGCTCGCTCCCGCACGTGCCTCTCCACCACCTTGCGTATGTGCGTGTACTCCTTGGAGTCAGGGTCTCCTCTGATGTCCTCCACCTGCAAAAGAACACGGTGATGAACATAATATGGCATAAATCCATCAGCAGCGATGATGGTCAGGTAAAACTCGGTGCAGTGACTGTACCAGGACTCCCGTATCGGGAAATCCCATATTAAACCAAATACAATAATCTCGCATCCCTAGTATATATTATGTGACGATTCAGTTTCAACCTAATTGGATATTGTACCGATAAAATTATTGTTTAACTGTATAATTCTCTGATAATATTTCATTTCAAAAATCATTCAAATTGAGAGGAAAAAATGTTGTTATTAAAATAATCATTTTTGCAATTATATACACAGTAACGATTACATTACATCTAAAACAGATGTCTTTTGTAACCTAATTACACGGAAATATAATCAATACCGAAATTGTAGATGTCAAGTTATTTGGCCCTTCCTAACACCTAACACCTCTACGAGTCCAGCGCCGAATATATCTATAATATAATAATATATATATATATATATATAATGCAGAAGAAGATTATCTTGATATATAGATGTCTCACAGAGACAAATGTATTAACTAATTACGCGGGAAGATAAATCTCGGGCATTACTAGGCTCACGACCTGTCATTGGTTGGCTTATGTGATCACTTTACACAATCTAACGTTCACCAATTTTACCCACGCTCGACTGCTACTAATTTTTGGTAGTTGTATGTATGTTATCATATTGAAACCTTTTGATTATTTATTATCTACTACGCTGTCGCCATCTATGGTTTTTCGTATTCATCTGAGCTGAGACTCTTTTTGACCGAAGTATGGGGCTATATTATTTATGTGTATATATGAAATTCATTTGAACTATAAAATATTAAGAGTATGTATGAAAAGTCAGTATTTTTCAATTTTTAAACTTATATTTCGTGTTTGTTTTAAAATATTATTTCCAATTTGATTACATATTCTAGAAGCTTTAAAAGTTAATAATCTTTGGCCAAAATTCTTAGAACGATTTTAAGATTATTTGATCTTGTGGGATATCTTTCAGTCCTCACAAATGGAGCGATTATTTTCCTATGAAAGCTAGTTAGTATAGCACAAATAATTGTCTTACATCCAAAACTTAATATACCCAAAAAGGTGGCTCTGAAGGATAGGAAAAGTCACGGCGGTATATTACTCTGAGAAATGCTTACTTGATATATATGTACACCTGACGCACTCCCCCGACTATCAATACCACAGCTCAAGATGGATTGTCACAAAGCACATTACACAGTTTTCATCTTCTGTTTATTCAGAATATTTCTAAGTATTGTAAACATATTAATTAATTTTCGCATTTTAGAGAACAAACTTTTTAAACTACGTATTTAGATCAGTATATTTTACAATATTTTGAGTATGTCCAAATCTTTGTCTCTCAGAGGTTAAATCCCAATACTGGGATTTAACCTCTGAGGGATTGTCATCGAGATATACAGATGTCTCACAGAGACATCTCGGGTATGAGAGTCTTGGGTATCGGGCTGTGTAACCTCAGAAAGTGGTTGAATTCCCAAAATATTGGTGATCTTATACAAGATAAATCAACATGGTTGCACAACCTTCGATAGAAGACGGCACATGAAGAAGAAATCTGTGTGTGTTACATTTTACTTTACAGCCTCTAAATATAAATACGCACGCCGTACTGTGTCAGGGTTTTAAAAAGACTATTAGATGAATAAAAAGATAGTAAATATGTAACACGTGTTCTACATTATTGCATTAGTTTGAAAGAAAGAAACCCCGCATTGACGTTTTTTCTTACTGGATATAAAAACAATGTACACGCCTAGAGCAACACAATAATTGATATGTTTTAGGATGTTCACTGTCTGTTTGTACGTGGTAGAAATGCTCTGGGTTTAAATTTATCCTTCGTTTTATTATTTATGACCGTAATCTGGCTGCGCAAGACATACCCGGTAAGGCGGCGTAATGGTGAGCTGGTTGAAGACCCGGATGTTCCGGTCCACCCAGCTGACGTCCTTGATAGTCTTGGCGATGGCCAGGAATAGCCTCTGGCCCTCGGGGTCGTCGCAGGACATGGCCGACACCTGGATAACATGACACATTTTATTTCAGATTCTAATGGTTCAATTTGCGAACGTGTTCATTATAAACGCATGCGAAAATAAGTTGCGTAAACAGAGGCACGGGACGATGCCTATTGTGTTAGACGAGATGAATCGTAATTGTGTGATTGGTGTTAAATTGTAACTGATTATTTGTAATTTGGCAAGGAATCACTGTTACACGGTTAAATCTCAATTACGATTCAATATCAATCTATTGTAACAAGATATTCAATATTGCAAGCGAGCGGGACATGTCATTAAATTTAATTAAATATTTTCGCAAATTACAAGGCACGTGGACTTGTCAACCAAGGAAAGACTTGCGGTACACAATAGAATCCTTGTAAGGAAGTGAGGCCTGAAGGCGGCAGAAGAGGAACGAAAATTGACTGAATGCAGTGGAAATGAGATCACTTAGGCGTATATATGACAGATCTATTTGACAGAAGAAAGAATTTAAATCTGATCTTAGTATAGTGATTAAGATTAAAAAGGGATCACTTAGGATCATATGGAACGGATGAATGAGGAGAGTCCTGTTAGAAGCCTCAATAATCGGCGAACATGTACGAGAAGATGTATGAATGTGGATGAGGCGAGAATCGTCTGTCGGGACTGAAAAGTGTAGCACTATATCCTCTCTACCTACCCCCACGGGGAAACGACGTAATGGTGATGTATCTTTCTTAAATATCAGACTTCTTAATAATATATCTTTCTTACTATTCTTGAGCGCCTTTGAGGTGAGTTTTTACAAAAATGGCACTATACAAATTATTAATATTTATTATTCTTTCCTCATTAATCCGTTTCACGCAATCAAACACTTCCCTAATTTCTTCTCATATGATCTCATTTCCACTGCATTCAGTCTACTTTTGTTCCTCTTCTGCCAGCTCCAAGCCTCACTTCCATATATCTGTGTCGCTAACAAGACTCAGGTGTGTACCGCTAGTCTTACCTAGGTTGAAAAGTTCTCAATAGAAATTATTCCATTTTAAGTTCTGCAGTAACCCTCCTTTCGATATCTTTCTCAGCCTTTCCGCTTCTATCAAACATACTTCCCAAATACACAAATTCGTCTACTTGTTCCGAACATTCATTATCTACATGTATTTGATATGATGTATTGATCACATTCCTTGCACGCGTCGTACATCTCCCTCACTGGACTCGTTCGCAACTTGTCACACTCTCCATTAATACTGCAACATCAGCATACGATAAACAGTACTGTCGATGTCTGTAATGACACGCATGCAAGTTTTCTTTCATTTTATCGATCGAATATATTACATTATGCACACTAAATGCAAAGCAATGATTTAATAAAAATAAACTAACCTAAATATCATAAAAACCCTTCACGTTAAAATATCTCCACTTCTAAATAAATTTTAGTTTCCAATTTAACCCAACTTCTTACTGAAAAAGCAAACCCCGATTTGGGTTCTCATCACGAATCGCGAACATAACCACGACGCAAATATGACCATTTTCACATGACAGTCAGCAGAACACGTGCGAGAGAGAAACGAGAGAAAGCGAGACACGCACCAGCCTCTTCTTCTCTTCGATCTGGTTGCGGACCCGGCGGTCGAGCAGCTGCAGGTTGAGACTGTGCGGCGTCTCGGGCGCCGAGGGGGTCACCTCCTTCTTGATCTGCACGTCGCTCACCAGCGACAGGTTCACGATGTTCACGTCGTTCAGCTCAGCCTTGCCGCTGCTGGACGGGCACTTGAGGATCAGCATCTTGGTCTGCGGGTCGAAGGCCAGCACCTCACCCTCTATGTCCTGGTTGTAGCACGTCTTGCAAGCTACGACGCTGCCGATGGTGAAGCAATCCGCGACCACCGACATCTCGGCGCTTGTTTGAGTTCGGATGGACTGTGAAACTGACGGCGGAGACGGGCAGATCTACGATTGTTGATACATTACATAAGATCAACGTGCGACTTATGCGAACCCGCCATTTGTAATTCTCTGATCTATGGTTATGGGACGGTAGTCTGGTGGGGGTATATCAGTAGAGATGTTCAAATATGAATCGGCTTATTATTTTTACGTAGTTTCAATTTGTATCTTGGCTAATATTTATATATTTCTCACAATATTCCGTCGTATAACCTAATAAAAAAAGCGTTACTCAACTCAGACACATGTATCATGCAAAATATGTTTTTCTGGTTCGAAAAAGTATTAAAAAATTCGGTTAAATAAATCAAATTTTAATTAAAATCTTCCTGGCGGGGAACCGAAACTCGGCCTCCCGCATGACAAGCGGAAATACGTTCCACTGTACTATTGAGAATGACAAGTTTGATGTGAATACAAGTTTATTTATTAATTCTATCCTGTTACAAAGTTCACTGGAGGTAAATAGTGATAGATCTATGTAAGATGTAAATCTAAAACATAAATAAACAGACACTTCATTCAAACTATATATCCGGATCGACAGAATCTAAATGAACGAATTGCGCAAATCTTTATGTCGCATCCCATGGAATAGAATACGACAATTCTGGTCGTAAATCGGAATCACCGCAAGGTATGGGAAAGAAAATAGTAAAACCTTGGTACAGGATGAGGTCGGTGAGGGGATAGTAATTCCAATCGAAGGATCTGTAATCTTAGAAACCAGGATTCGGAAGGACTGCTCGCCTTATCTTGTATACGACGTCTCCGTTATCCTTCCAGTCGCCGCCGAGATCACACAAATGGCACGCGGATAAGCAAATCTCCGCTTCCAATTGAAGACGGCGATATCACAATTTCACCCACAGCACGCAAATAATTCGTGATCAAAACACAATATCACAAAATACATTGCTGGTGCACTGGAGCTAACAAGTCCAAACCGCGAATGCTACAGCACCCAGTATATTTGAATATTATGATATCCGCGGCCTTACTTATAATAATTATTATTTATTTTTTGATTCATAGAACAATGTATTATATTGTTATAATCGGATAACATTGCAGCAAAGTAAGACATACAGTTCGGTATCCTGCCTGCTTCACTAGTATTTTACTGTATTATAACAAACAATGCTTTTCCGGCATAGTAGTAAACAAAATGTTATGTTCAACGTACAAAAAAAAATATGTAAAGAGTAAAACAAGATGCAATGAGATAATAAATAAATACAACGTAAAACTTAAAATAAATGCAATATTCAATGTATCAAAAATAAAAAGAGTGAGTAAAGTAAGACTAAATAAGTAAAAAAACATACAAATATGAAGTATTAAGGAGAACGCATTCTTATTGTGAAGTTGTAATTATACAGAACATAGGTCTGTTATGTTTTAAATAAAAAATTAATTGATAATTCTGGCGTCTGCAGTCGGTTTACTCAAAGGTATTTGAGATTCCGTAAAAACAATGCAGATGGCTTTCAAATAATGGAACGACAGACGTATTCATTTGAAAAAGTGTAACATATAGATTCGAAAATTTATCATGAAAAATACTGGCGCTATAACACAATTGGTAGTGTACTTCCTCGAATTGGAAATAGAGATCCAGGTTCGAATCCTGGTAGCGCAAAAACAATATTTTTCGACAAAATTGATTTTATATGTATATACTTATAATTAATACATTCAATTAGTATTTAAAATGTGAAGTAAACTTATATAAAATTGTAATGTTCAAAATAGAAGATTGAAAAAAGTTCAATTAATATACTAACACAATTACAGAGAAAAGTAGAAAAAACAATATTCTATATATAGGTACTATTATAGCACTTTTAATCTTAAGTTTGGACTTTTAAAAGTTGGGAGTAATTTCTCCCCACTTTGTGGAGCTAAAACTGCGTTTTTCTTGAAAGATATATAAGACTATGGTTGCAATTTTTCACGTCTACATTTAGACTGTTATATATTTTTAGTGCTAGAAACAAATGAAATATTTGTGTGTGCAAAAAACTATGAATATTGTATAAAACATATTTTTTCTTGATTTTGTTTCAGATTATCAAATTAATGTCCTCTGTTAGTATTTTTAAAGTAACAAATATACATTTTTAACAACTTGTATTCTAAATTGCTTTTTATCGCATCGTGCTATATTTTTAATTATTAATTATACTCTTTCAACAAACATAAAAAACATTAAAAAATTAAACTATTTAAGTACTTTTTGTGCACATTTTCATAATTAAGGTGTCTAATTATGCTTTCTTTCCGAATTCAAGTAATCTCTATTACAAAAGATACTCATTACTTTTAATACTAATTAAATTAATCAACTAAAAAGATATACGGAAAAGATCTATCTATCAAAAAAATATTTTAATTGCTACCGGGATTCGAACCTAGACCCTTTTCTATTCGAGAAAATGCATTTACAGATCTCGCCATATCAACTAACTCTTTATACGACAAATTTTTGAACTTATTTTCTGTAGAGCTTTAAAATTGATACACCCATTATTTCATTTTTAAAGACAATCAACTTTACATTGTAATGAATTTCAAATACTTTTGAATAATACATGCCGGAAAACGTCAGAATTAAATCAATCCATGTTCTTAAGTTTTCACAATTATTCAGAATCTTGTGTGTATAGTTTTCTGTAGCTAATAGTAGCTAATTTGCCGTGTTTATCTGACCTTGCTGACTGACGTTTCTGATCCCATTGCAGGATGATGGACCCTGCAATGGAATCCGAAACATCAGTCAAAAAGGTCTGATATGGGCGGCGGATTAGTCCAAAAAACTATACACAGTAGATTAAATCAATCTATTTTCTTAAATTTTGATAAACGTTGATATAACATGTATTTTTAAGTGAATATGAACATTCTAAAGACTATTTCATTATTTTACAGTAATTTAATAAAACACGTTTAACTTTCCGATATAACAATCGATAAAATAAGTAGTCACAACCCTATCGGGGGGCACGGATTATTTCGTTTTTTTTTTTAATTTTGGCCTCTTTTTGGGTTCTTGTCGAGTAAAAGTATGCATTTATCTATGGCATGAATACACGTATTAAGGCACCATTTTCTATAATAATTCAAATTTTGACGTTTTTTATGAAAATGTGAGTTTTTATTAATCATAAAAAATTTCCTTTTAATAAAAGAAAATTTTAACAACGATGCTCTAAATAGGGTGGCTTCACACGAAAAAAATACAAGAGGTGTAGCTAATCTGAATTTAACGATTCCCAAAATCACCAATAAGTATGGAACGAGGAGAATAGAATTTGTTTTTCCTACAATAAAAAATAAACTACCTGGGTTTTTACAAAAGAGCACGCTTTCTCCCAATTTAGAAGAAATGATTAAAAAATGTCTGATCGATAATAACCTGTCTTACCTGTAAGAATGAAATGAATTGTTTTAACTGTGACTGATTAATTATTAAGTTTTTGATTTTATTAAATGTAACAAAATAGATATAAATTTACCTGCAGACAAACGTGTATCAAAACATTTTGTGGGTCTAGTGTTAATTATTAAAAATTAATAATATCAGAAGTCATACACTAGACTTAACTTTTTTTAAATTATTAATTAGAAATCATTAATGATTATTATTACAATCATTTTAATAAAATTATATCACTATTTTCGAGGTAAGTTTCAAGTAAGTAAATTCCATAATCACATATGTGAAAATAAAAAACTTGTTTTTTGATTCTACTTGTTTAATTTACTTGAAAAGCCTTTTGAATGCTTCTAATTATGTTTCAACACTAATAATATTTTAATATCATTTGTAATATGTAGAAAAGGACAGCTATATAATTTTACAACATAAGAAAACAACATGGAGAATGAATTTTGCTATCCTGAAATTTATATAATGTTTGCAATCATATAATGGACCGGTATCAATATATTAAAATACGACTTGCCATTAATTAGTGATAAGATATAACATTGATGATCGGGTGCAGTCATTCCCTTGTCACAGTCCTGTCGCTCTGTAAAATATTCCAATGCACTCCCTCGGGAATTCCACCTCACTCTGCCTCCGGCGGCAAGTTAACTACATTTCATCTTTTTAGAAGTCTTTAAAATTATTATCTAATCTTTATTGCCCTGAATCTCAAAGCCCTAACGCAATCTAATTTTAGATTATTTAAAATTAATATTCAATATACATATTATATTTTAAACAACACAGAACTGGTGCTTGCAAGACATCCTGATATTCCTTCGCATGAAGATTATCTCACCACACCTTAGTAAGTTGGATTTAAAATTGTCTTACCTTAAAATCCATTAATGAAATATATTATCCCTTGTTAAATGATGTGAAATTGTGCTCAAATTTTGAAAAATACTGAAATATTAAGCAACACTGAGATTTTTGTCGTATTATTAGAATTAGTGCACATCTACGATGTTGTACAACAGTTCTGTTGTACATACTAATAGAATAGCGGGGGACCATGGAAATATATAATGAGCATACTAATGACTAGATATTTCCATGGACCTCACCATTACGACAGAAAGCCATAGGTGTGTGCCAGATCTTACTACTAAATGAAAATAAGCAAATGCAAAATTATATATAATAACACATACTTACTTGCTTACTTTGAATAATAACATTTAAAAAAAAATTATCATTCAAAGAAAGCTTAAGCTGTAGTGCCAACAGTTTAATTCAGTAAATAAGACTTGTTCAAATCAAAATATTTGAATTTGAAGTGTGAATATTTTTAAAACACTTCAAGGGACGTTGGTGCATTCGGGTTGAAGATATTTGAATGATAAGAACTACTCCCAGACAAGTGACTCCTGTGACATCTTCAGCATTGAGTTGATTTTATACTTCTCTATCTTGTTAATATGTTTCTCTGCGTTCCTCGTATCGCCTACTACTGACTATTACTTCAAATATTTCGATTTTTTCATAATTTTATAATAAAATTGAGTGTATATTACGTACAGTAGAGGAAAAATGCCTCTCCCAACTCATGGGTCCTCTATCTGCTCACTACTGCTGGTATGTCATCAGTCTAACGGGCTTTTGGCCTGCCAATGTTGCCTTTTGGTTTGAGATCTCCACTACTTCTTCCACTTCAATTTCAGCTTTGCTACTCAGTTTGAGTTCGGTTTGTGTAACCACTAGTTTGTCTTTAATTCACCCTGTCAAACCCCTAACACGGATCTCACCATGCGCCATATAGATCATTTCAGCACAGCATGGATGATGGAGTTTTGATGGCGGACATTAATTCTACTGACAAGCAAGCCTGGACCTCACTGTACCGAGCAGCCTACTGTGGGTACCTCCCGGTAATTAAATTTTTAGTGGAAAAGGGAACAGATGTCAACTCTACAGACAAGGATGGCTGGACTGCACTATCCTGGGCTGCGCACGAGGGACACCGCCTAAGACAAAGGGACAAGCATTTCAAACGAAGTACTTGTCAGTGTTGTGGAACCTATTTTTATTTCTCAGAATCGCTTGAAGCCACCAGCACGCTGCAGACAGACAAAAAAATAAACAAATAACAGCCCAGAGCCGCAGTCTTCTAATGCCTAAGATGCCCCAGAGCCTGCGGATCCAGAATTAAACTCTTCAGCCACCTGAAGAGCCATAATCCTGACAGACACGAGGGACAGCTGATAATGACGAGATTTGTTACGATTGGGTTAAAAAGAATGTGAACACAGTGTTACCATAAATGAACACCAAATGCGTAAAGATAGCAAAATCAAAATATGTAAATTTAAGTATGTATGTAGTAATAATTATATTATATATTAGTTGATAAGACACCTTTTTAATAGTATTTACTGCTTAACTAAACCTTGTCCGTTAAATGATATGTAATATTATGACCTACACAACCTGAATAAATTTATTATTATAATATAGATAAACTAGTAAAATTGTAAAATCAGAGTTCAATATTTTGATTTACATATGAGAAAATAAAAGGCTTGTTTTTTATACTACTCATTTAATTTAAGGCGTCAATCTAACAATTTAATTCAACAACTTGTATTTATATCTATAGTGGAGGACAGCTATACAATCTTACTGAACAACATTACCTCAAATCACCAAAAATTTACATTTCCGCAGAATACCTACGATACATTCTACTTCTTCATCCATAACTGTTATTTCAGGCAACTCAATGAGTACCGACTCAAGAAGCTAAGTAAGATGGACACTATGTGCTAGTCACGTAAAGATATACGCGCTAGCTGCACAACTACCAGATTCCGATTGGCTGCATGGATTTATTAATCGAGCTAATACAAAATGGTCATTGTCTTATGTTGCAGTTGTTGTATACGTATATTTAAAAATACATGTATTTCATTTCCTCAAAATTGACCAATCAGAATTTTGGCCCGCTCCTGCGTACAATACCACCAAATGTTCTATCGTTTGAAAATATAGTTGTCAGTTTCACCGCCATACATTCTCATAGCACTCACCATCACGACAGAACTGTCGTGCGACAGTACGCCGTCGGTGTGCACTCACACTCGGCTAATTTGATGGTTTTACGACCAGAATGGAGATTTTAAAATTAATAAAATGCTTCTAAAACATTTCTTCACCATTTATAAAACTGTCACTGTTGCCATATATCTGTGTGTGCACAATTTAGACAAGTCACTGTGAGACTTTGTGACACTTCCTGTGATTTCAGATATTTCTTATACTCCTGTCATCCAATAGAATGTCAGGTACTCGACAGTTGCAGACCTGCTTCCAGGAATGGGAACGCCGTCCAAATCAATGTATAGCTGTATGAGGGCAATAGCAGCCATCAGTATACAGTTCAGCACGTACTTTTTTAAAAGCGCATTCTAGGAACTCAATTGTCACATCTCACAATTAAATATCATATTCAAAATATCAGTTTACAAAGAGGTTAAAAGACATGAATTGTTTTGTGAAAAGAGCAACAATTGCATCAAAATATTCCACACGGTATGGTTTTTTAACTGTCAACTGTATTCTAGTATTGAAGTTTCAACCGTTAATATTGTTTTAGTCACATATAAAGAATGGAAAAATAGTCACATACAAAGAATAATGTTATAAAATGATTAAAACAAATTTTGAAAATATTTTTTTTATTATCCATAGTCCTAAAGAATAGTTTGGCGAGTTACAGTAACAATGTACATTTAGATTTATAATAACTTCACCCTTTTACTCTCTTCCCCTGCTTCCTCTTCCATCTTTCTCTTTTCAACCGAGGGCACGCTCGGTAGCTCGGCTAATTCTTCTTTCGCGACACAACTCTCCTCATCCCCTTCACTACTCTCCTTTACCTCGGCCACTTCACAGTTCACCGTGCTCCTTTCGACCTTCACCGCACCGCCTCTGTCGGAAGACACCACGGGCCCGTCACTCTGCTTGTGATAATCGTTGCTCTGGGCTTGACTCTCGCTGGAGGTGTCCCTCTTGAGCAGCTCCCGCAGTGCCATGGTGGCGTATGTACTTGAGGCTAGAGTCACCTCTATGATTAGCGCTTTGTACTTGCCGTCGGGCATGTCCTCTATGGGCGGTTTCTTTTGAAGTTCGTCCAAGTCTGAAGCGATTAGATCGCAGTATGGGTCAGTGTACCTCAGGATCTTCCATGAGAGGTCTTCGGGCTTGGCGATCATCCGTCTGTACGCGCCGCTGAGGCAGTATGCCTTGACGCGCTGTTTAATTTCTAGAGTGAGATTATCCTCCTTTACAATAATGTCTTCGTAAAAGTCTTTCATATTGGGAGGGTAGTCTATACTAAACCCTGGCAGAGGGAGAACCACGTCGAATATTGTGTGCGCCCCACTCTGCACATCTTCCTGCGTGAGCACTTTCACTTTGATTTCTTGTTTGTCCATGGGAGGGTACCTGACGCCGCGCTTCTTGTAATCTGCTCGGGGGCCATCCTTCTTAGGGTCCTCCTCTTCATCCTCCCAGCCCTCCTCTATCTGCTCCTGGGGGTCCAGCACCGCCTGGGCCGGGTCGATGGGCACCAAGTCTCCTTCGTGGCACTTCAGCCCGAACCTTCTGATGCGCTCTGATACGCAGCGGTTCCACACCCACGACTGATAAGAATGAATATACAACAGTCTAGTATTTCGCGGAATACGATCTAATGCCGAGACAAGGTCGTTTTTGGCACCATGCGCCAACCCAAACAATAGACGCACTTCTACGGAATATGAGCGGTTAGGAATCCCAAACAAGGCCTTATTAGCGTCTCTCGTGTCTCTGTATATCCGGAAATTCCGAGCAAACTGACCCTGAGGCTCGAGAATCAGGTCTACCGCTTCTTGGAACTTGCCCTGGAGCAGGCAACGCCCCACTTTGTAGGTAGGAACGTCCGCACGAGAGCCGAATCTCTGCAGCCCGTAGTAGTTAATGAATCCCGAGTCTCGGAGACTGTCCATCGCGAGCCGGATGTCATCGTCAGCGGCTGACACGTTGCGCAGCGCGATCCTGAAGCGGTTCCCGCGGAGGTGGCCAAGCTTGAGGTGGTAGTCTCGGAAATGGAAGTTGCCCACGGTGATGTTACGAAGGCGAGCGCAGCTGCGTACAATGCGCACCGGATCGACTTTGCGCAGGCTGAAGAACTGAGTGGTTTTGGCGCGACGGTCCTTGGTGCCGCAGTAGCCGAAGAAGGAAGGTTTAACGTGGCTCATGCGCAGGGCCTCAGCTATGCAACCCGCCGCCTCCATGGTGTCCAGGTTCTCCTTGTATACCAGGAAGTGCACGTACTCTTCGGGCCACAACCACTTTTCGCGTGTGTCCACGCGCACACCCTTTGGCATGCGTGAAAAGGCGATGATCTTTTTCTCACCCTCATTGACCGTAGTACCAACGAGGCGGGGCCCGAAGGCGGCCTTGACGGAGTCGTACACCCTGGTGCGCTCGTCTTTGCTCATGTCCGTGGCGTCTACCTGAACACGCTCCTCGGAGTGCGCCGGAGCCACGGCCAACGCGCTCAGGGCGTCCCAGGTGTGCAGCGGCAGCAGCTCCATGTCAAACTTGCGCAGCACGCCCAAGTCGCCGTCCTCGTCCTCTGGAGCGGCCGCCCGGGGCGCGGCCGGCTGAGGCGCCGCGCATTCCGTGAGCCGCGCCACCTCACCCTCCGCGCTGATCTCGCTCACCTGAAAGTCCGAGTAACGTGACTTGATGATGCCACCGAAACCCTCCAGCGAGCTGACGTACTCCGTGATGCCCAGCTCCCGCTCCGCGAGCCGCCGGCCGGGACCGTCCTCGCTGCGGGGTTGCGGCCGGGACCCTCGCACGGCCCCGCGCCCGCGACCGAAGCCTCCGGCGCCGCGGCCCCGCGCGCCGCGACGTCTGTCAAAGGGTCTGCCGCGATTATTCATCTGTGAGGTTAGCGCGAACGATCCTGACATAAATAACAACTTTTGTTTTTATCTGTGGTTTGTCGATAGCCGACCACGCGCTGTCCCGGAACTCGCCTCTCCGCCAGCCGCTCGTCCGGCCGGGAAGCTTTGACATTTGTAAAATAATGCACGCGATAAAAACCTTTAACGGTACGTCGCGTAGTTCGGTTTTATCGGGGGCTACATTGCCGACTTATTTTTAACTAGATTTATACAAAAGTAGTCTTAAACGCAACGTGCATAAAGACCGCTATCGCTTTCTTGGAAGGAAATTCGCGATCTCGCTTGATAACACTGCGCGGATGGGTACCTTTGAACGCACGAATGAAAGTCGATAGAATGCAAATTTGGGAAACCGTCATGGCCTCGTCCGTCGCCTTGTTGTTTGATTGTCAGGGCGACTGAAGGAGCCGGAGCAGAGTTGGACGGCGGCCAACAGCTAGTCTCGCGTCCGTTCTTTGTCCGCAAATTATTCGTTGCGATAATTCTTTGTTTGGCCCCGCCGCGGTCGCGACCCGCGCGATGACAGATCGGTTTTCGCAAATCTGAAACCGTTTTGGATACGAACCGTTCCGCAATCTCAGTGCTCGCGCTCGAAGCCTCGCATCTCGCGTTCGCAGCGCGCATCGAACCCTCGACTCCGGGCGGCCGTGCCGCGATGTTGTGAGGCCGCAGCCCCCAGGAACTCCGCACCATGGACGACTCCGGGCCGGACGAGATGCACCACAACACCAAGCGGAAGCTGGACGAAGAGCATGATGCCGAAGGTCTGTCGACAGTCGCGCAACGTCGCATGCAATAAAACAGTTCTAGTGCCGTTTTAAAGAGGACAAAGACATACAATATTATTATAGAAATTTATTCTCATTTTTTTTGCTGACTCGCTGAAATATCCTCCACTCGGGGGTGGGGTCTCCCGCGGGACGGTCCCAGTGCGAAGCTTGGGGTCCAGCGCAATAAATCATCTTCAATTGATTTATTTCCTGAATTACGCTGTCTCTTTGTGTTTATTTGCTCAAAAAATAAATTTGGACGTTTGTCTACAAATGAAATTTTGCTCACATAAATAACAGTACACAATTAAAGCTGAGACATTCGTTTTGTTTGATTTTTCTTGCACAGCAAAACTGACTGATCCGTGCTGACCTATGCTGCAAAATTCCAAAATTTTATTTGTAATATCTCCATTATCTGTGTGGGTAATGTGTCATTCCTGCGAACAGATTCGGCGTACTTCTATAAAAACATTGTCAGATGGTTTTGCTGCAAACATCTACAGGTAATCATGGCAACATAATCATTTTCATCAGTTTCTGTCCATCGCTAGATGATGGTCTCCAACTGTCCCATTGTCCATTGTTATTCTTGAAATTTAAATATATCTCAGTTACATTCCTCTGTCTCTTTGTCTCAATATCCAAGAAAAGGATTTCCACCATTTTCTGGGCATTCTGTTAACCTTGGAGTGAAAGACCTTTACAGCGCCATCGCTTTCAGTTACTCTCCTGATCGCAATGACAGACTGCTAAAAAAGTGGGAATAATTTTTATTTGCAGAATATTTTGAAGAAATATTATCTTCTGCTTTGTTTCAGTAACATTTTTTTCTCTCTTCCAGTCGACGCGCTCGTGACCGAGTGTCTTGGACCTCGTTTTCTGTTAATTTGTCATTGTGGAGACCCACCTAACAACAATAAAATTGGATAATTTATATTGCATTATTTTCATGAATTATTTCACCTCGAGGGCGCTTTGCAACAACTGTTTACGAACTTATGGATATGATTTTGTGAAAAGGTGCATTTTTAGTCTCTGATGCACTGTTCCCTGTGACGGGGGCAAAGGTCTTCCCCATTCACTGAACGCACTGTATATGTCGAAAAATTTTAGCTTCATCTCAAAATGCAGAGTCGACTTATCAACGGGTCAGGGCTAATTTCAATTGAATTTTGTAAATTGAATACGGAGCTCTTGGAATTCTCTACAGTTAATAAATAGAAATGTTCCTGTTCATGATTGTTCATTTTTTAATCCAGTTTTTAGCTGACATGTAAATAAATAAATAATACACGTCGTTAATATGCAGTCTGCTGAGTGTTAACTTGTGGTGATTTAGATTCGAGCATCTGGTGCGACACGTCTTGAGTCAATCATACACCGACCATAGTTTAGTATACAGTGCAGCCATTCCTGCTAGCTAAAATCTGACGAAATTATAATAATCACCGAATTTCACAGCCCCAAGTTTTACCCTCGACTTATACACGAGTCATAGCATATTTCATAATTGTTGTTAAAAAAAACTGCCCTCGACTTATAGATGAGTATGTACGATAGGCTTCTGATAACGGGTGGTCGGTTCTACGACCCATCCTACGGCCGATGTAGAGGTCTACAATTCGAGTTGTCTGTTTATATTCAACTCATGGTAATTGAGCCAATGTAGTTTATGCAAAAGGAATGATATGTAAAAAAAATTTTAACTTCACATATTATCTGTGCTGCTGCATTTAGAATAGATTGTAATCTATCTGAAACATTGGCAGACAGACCATCATAAATCCCAGGGGCGTGCTCTGCATACGAGCAAAAATATTGTGCATTATTAAAAATTCTGGGAAATAAAAATATATTAAATAATCATTGTATTATGGACAGACCCTATGAAATTCTAGATTAGCATAACATTGTCTATAACGTAACCCACAACATTTGCGAACCGTTTGTAACAACTTCATGTGTATTCTGGTCAGCAAATTGCTAGCACTTAGGTCTTGAATGAACCTAACTTGTTTTTCAATCTTTATAATAATTGTGTTGAAATAAATATTTTTTAACTGAATCTATATCGCTATCTTGACATCTGCGTATTTTCTGCATTTTTCAAACAATGCCTATTGTTTTCGAAAGGGACTAATCCTTATTAAAAAACTGTAGAATAACATTTCTACATATTTTACTTGATAGACTAAACGTTTTGTATTCTTAGTGTATTTCAACCTATGATTATATATTTCGGTGTTTGCGTAGATAATATTTATATGTTATAATTTATCATCTGTCAAGCGAGCGAATTCGCATTTTTCAGGATATTATTAATTTAGATCGTTACCAATATTAAATTCAATGTCAAAATACAATTACTTCAGTTATGAATTTCGGCTATGCTAATTTGTAAAGCTGGTTATTTAAATAAATATTAATGGCCACTGTTAATGAAATATTTTAGATTTGTTGTCTGAAAGAGAAATTGTAGAAAATATTTTAAGCGAAATCAAAATCAGAGTACGGTACCGAGCAATAAAAGAACTTGCCCGTTTTTAAGTTATAAATTTACAATTATATTCTAATTTGAAATTGTGAACTAAAAACTAAAAAAAAAAAGTTTTTTTTGATACCTAGTTGTACCTATCTATTATATATGTAATTAGTTAGCAGCGTCGGTAACGCCATAACCTAAGTTTGTGCACACTGCACGCCACTGATGAATTCTATTACAGTAGTCTACACGTGACACACCACGTGTAAATATAGGGTGGACAAAAAAACACTATGGATTTTAATTATTATTTTATTTATCTTTTATACATTATTTTTAGTGATGAGAAAAAATGCTACTTTCGACTCACTGGTGTGATTGTGATTGATATTCGATAATATCAGTGATTGAAAACTGTGACTGTGATCACAGTTTCATTATTAATGCGCACGCGCCGCACAATATCAAAATACATTAAATGGATAAACTTAGTTTTGAACGTATTTACTTATAATATTCAAACTTCATTTGAGTAAAAAATATATTCTATCATTAATAGCCCAAATAAGATGCTAGCTCTGATAAGCGAAGTTTAAGGTAAAATTGGAAATGAATATGTACATATTTTTGAACTTTATTAAATTATCGAAAAAAATCTTGAATTACAGAAAAATAATATGTAATTATTAGGTGTACATGTAAATATGAAAAAATGAAATAATTAAATAATTATAATAACAATAACTTAAAAAAAATAATTGTCATGAAAATAATGTACATAATACAATTAAAAAATATATTTTTGCAGGAATTCATCAAATGTAGTCTGTCTTGTGTCTTTGTAGAATTGCAATTGTACAAAATTAGCGCGGGCGTTCAGTGCGAACGTTGGGCATTTAATAACGTGTTTATTTTAATTCACTGTCCCAATTAAACGGAATGGTGTCCCAGATAACCGAAGTAAATTACTATCAGTTACTTTATTTGTTTTCTGTTTCTCGGGATTTGGCCCAAATAAACGGCCGTCCCGATAAACCGGTGGACCGATAAAACGGAATCTAATTTAATATCATCACAAAGAGAATAAAAACCATTTTTAAAATGTGAGTTTATTTTTGAATGTGTAAAACTTTTTTTTTGACAGAATCTACTAGATGACGCCGCTGTTCATGAATAATAACATTATTACTTAACGAATATTTTCGTCTTGTGCACATGCGCCGAATCACGGTTCACGGCCAAATAAAAAAATTAATCACAATATCAGATAGTCAAAGATATCGGTGATTGACTCACTGTTTGTTGTGATTTTGAGATCATTATTAATTATTTTTACAAAGCGTAGATTTTTTTAACATGTGTCTATTGTGACATTCTACATATGTAGTACACAGATTAGTAAATGAATCGATATGAAATAAAGTGTACATATGGGTGAGGGTTTCGGGCATTCTACACACATTATTTGTGGAAACATAAATCTGATAGTTTACGACACATTTATGCAGCAGTAAAAGTATCGAAAATTAAATGTTGGTGTAAACAAGATGTATTTTTTTACATTAATGCATATTATATTGAGAGCGTTAAAATTTTCGTTCCAATTGTGTAATATATTTTTAAAAAGTTGCGGAGCTATTTGATTGCGTAAGCAGTACCAAGGTGATCACGCGAGTGACATCAAAATAAAAATATTGAAACAAGGATACATCAGATCTTTCAATGAATACACAAATCAGCTGACATCAACTGAGACAGATTAAAAGTATTTGGAGACATCTTCTTCTTGAGGCCTATCGTTCCATTATTTGAAAGCCATCCACTATGTTTTTATGGAATCTCAAATACCTTTGAATAAACCGATGGCAGACGACAGAATTAATAATAACAGAGCTGTGTTCTGAATAATTACAACTTCACAATAAGAATGTGTTCTCTTTAATAAAAAAAATAACAATAATTATAACATTTTTAAATGTTAAGGTGACTATACTATAATGTATTTTGCTCAAAATATTGGCCACAGAAGATGACAGGTTGCCAGCGATATACCGACGCGAGTAATGAACATGTCATGTATGAAACGTTCTGTCCTTGGGCGTTGATGGCACCTAGCGAGATCGGTAGTCAGCGTGTTAAACTTGTTTTTAAAAATTAAATTTAGACAGGTTTTGTTGATTATTACAATCGTTCTAAAGTGAGTAAATTAAAATGGCAAAGGTCCACCCACACTCACTATTCAAGGGGTTCGAGGTTCAACATTAGCCTACAATGTTGCGTGTGTGTTGTGTTGCAGGAGCGGTGAAGCGGCCCAAGGCCTCGCTAGTGGCGCTCTCGCCGGGCCCCGCGGAGGAGCGGGATCCGACCGCGCCGGGCCTGCTGCACCTGTCGGACGACGTGCTGCTGTGCATCCTGCGCCACTGCCCCCCGCACCACCTCCGCGCGCTCAGCTTGTGAGTGGCCCACAATGACACTGCAAAATAAGAAAATGCACTTAATATTTTTACTATTCCCGTGCTTCAGTTTGTACGCAAATTGGTAGCCAGGTGTTAATTTTCATTTGAAATACGGATCAAGTACACGTGTGACCCATTTTTGTCAATAATATGTAAATTGGAATTTAAAATCTGATATATGGGTAAATGTGTCCCGAGACGCGGTGGTCTGATAACATCAAGCGAGTTGTTGGACGAAATTGGAAGCAAAGCGTAATAGTCAGCGAGCTGCCACTGTGACACTGGATGGCAGATTGTTAAAAGGATAAGCTTATAAAGTTGAAAGGTTCAAGAGATGACGTAATCTGACCATTACAACTTATAGGATATATATATATATATATATATATATATATATATATATATATCCTATAAGTTGATATGGATATATATATATATATATATATACGTTTGTTTAAAGCTTAAGACAGGATAGAGACTAATATATACAGGGTGGCCCAAAAAAAGTGAGAACATTTCGTAAAATGTGATATAATTACATCAAAATTAGTTTAACTATATCAACAATAGCTTAAATAGTTTACTAATTTACTTACTTACCTATATTACGTTTTATTTCGACAATTTCCGGTCGCCATCTTTGATTATTAATTTTACCATTGTTTATATTTGGTTTTTTTCAAATTGTCGCCCGGATTGACAAAAATCACTGCAGAAGACCGTATTCTAATTAAAAATTTGCAAATTGAATGATCAAAGAGTTTCAAAACAAAGCCCGGAGTATAGCTAGACATCACAGGATAACCAGACATTACAGCAGGATGGAGCTCCATCTCACACGGCCAGAAATGCAATCAACTTTCTTCGTCGTGAGATTGTGGCATGTGGCCACCGAACAGACCAGATTTAAACCCACTAGATGATGCAATATGGGGTGTTTTGATGATTTCTGATTAGCTAAATATTGTGCAAAAAAAATTATATTACGTTTTGAAATAACTCGTGCGTTACGAGATGTTCTCACTTTTTTTGAGCTACCCTGTATGTCAGAGGGAAACTTTCTTGGTTATCTCGTACTTGTTGATCGGGTTTCATTTTGAGCAAACCTTATTACCCATCTGCAGGGGATGCCTTATCGGTGAATTGTCATTTTAAAATAGTTATGAGACACTTCCTGTTAGGCCGGTAGTTCAACGCTAAGTGAGTTAAATGCCCCAATTATGCAAAGTCTTCACTTTGTATAATTAGGGCATAATGTTGTTGTTACCTACCGACATGACTACCAGCAAACAGCCATTACTACATATAGGTACGATTCCTGCAACCGCACTTTACATTTGATACTGTTCTAGCTGCTGCCGCCGCCTGAGCTCCTTGTGCCGCGACCGCGCGCTGTGGCGCCGCGTGGACCTGCGCACACGTCGGCTCGGCACGCGCGCCCTGGCCTGCTACGTGCGCGCCATGCCGCCGCGCACCACTCTGGCTCTGTGCGTGCGCGGCCTCGTCGGCAGGTGAGGCATTCGCGCATGTTATGTTGCAATTATTTCTTGAAATGTCCACTCGTAGGGCGAGGTCACACCATTTATTTTATGTTGTGTAACTATAGCTCAAAACAAAAAATGATGAACTTTTTCAATTGTATATCACCCCTTACCGGAAATAGCACCGCATACTCCCCCGCCTGGACAGTTAACCCATTCAGGGCTTTGGTTCATTTGTGAACGCCTCGCTTCAAATTGTATTCCACTTGTATTGTGCAGGCCGAGAAAGGAAGACGACGAGGCAAACGCTACCAAGGAGAAGAAGGGAGAGGAAGACCCCGTGCGCTCCAACTCCAGCTACGTGGTCACCAGTGACGGATCCACCTTCTGCGACATCACCGTCAACCACCGCATCGTGCTCAACGACCGGCGGCCCGCCCCGCCGCAGCCTGAGCCCCCTCCCGGCCAGGAGGGACCGCGACGCTCGGCCAGCGACGGGAACCTGTTCGGGGGGCGCTTCGGCTACACGCCCCCGCCTCGGCCCGCAGTCCCCGTGCGGACCAAGGAAGCCAAGAACGCGATCAATGAGTCAATCAAAAAGAACATGTCGCAGAGCTGTTCCGGAGAGCTGCCGGGCAGTTCACGGTCCCGTCCAGACTGCGAAGCCGGCGGATCAGGAAGCGGCGTGGAGCGCAATGCTGCGACGAGCGGTGTAGACGAATTTATCAATTATGTGATTGAAGCTGAAAGAAATAAAGGCGTGTCAGGTGCGTCTGGTAATGACAAGGACGGAGCGAGTGATAATGTAAATAAACCTGGAAGACATTCGGATGAAAGAAAAGATAATTCGATTCCGTCAGGAAGCAATTCAGATTGTTTGAGTGGTAATTTGAGTACTGCCGGAAGAAGTACGGAAGGTTTGGATGCTACTTTAGGTACACCTGGAAAAAATGTGGACAGTTTACCTGATAATATGAGTGTGGCCGGAAAGAAGACAGAAGGGTCGGGAGGTAGTGCGGACGAAGCGAATCCTAGCGCGGACAAGGTCGCCGGCGAAGGGGCGGGCTGCTCCGGACCGCAGCCCACGGCCGGGCCGAGCTTCCGCCCCGACGAGCGCAGTTTCCTGCGGCCGGAAGAAGCCGGCGGCTACGCTTCCAAGGAGAACGGGGGCAACTCGAGCCCCCGGCCGTACGACAGGCCGGCCTCGCCGCCGAGTTCTGCCGGCGGGCGGGAGGGTGCGGCCGGGCGGGGTGCGGACACGGAGGAGCCGGACGGGGATCTGACGGTGACCAAGGAGATGATGCTGACCATCAGGAGGAAATGCCCGGGCCTGAAGGAGCTGCGCCTGGAGTACTGCTACATCGACTGCAGCATCGTGAGTGCCTCCCCTTGCTCTGTACGATGCATCTATTTTGTGTCTTTAATGATCCTTTAGAAGGAACAGAATCTGTCTTACTATTATTCTCATTTATTAGATCTAGTAAATCACCAACAGTCCCATGATGCCGAAAGATGGTTTCAGTTATAGTTCAGTAAAATAAATTCCAAGTTTACAAATGTACACAAGAAACGAAAACTGTTTGTCTCTAAAAGTGCAATTTCTGTTTGCTCGGCCCCCAGATCCAGCCGTCGGTGTTCCCGCCCACGCTGGAGACGCTCTCCCTGCGCGGCTGCGTGTGCCGCAACGTGCCCTTCAGCCGCTCCTACCTGTTCCGCATCCAGGACTACTGCCCTCTGCTGTCGGAGCTGGATCTGAGCCGCTGCGGGTGGCTGGCCTCGCACAGCCTGCTCGTGCTAAGCAAGATGCCCCGCCTGCGCCGGCTGTCGCTGCGCGGCTGCTGGGGCCTGGGCGAGTGCGTCGCGTATGCCAGCCTGTCTGCCCGCTACGGCTTCAGAAGCCTAGAGGTGCGTGAAACTCTGCTTGTTCTTTTACAGTGATAGGGTTTAAATTCACTATTTCAATCAATTATTTGAACACAAAAGTGCATCTATACTACTTCTCCTCGTGCCGGCTGTCTTCACGTCACTTCTGTCTCATTATATTGCTCTTATAATAAGCTTTTGCTATTAAATAAATTTTCCCTGGCCGTTCTTCTCCAGTTCCCGGACTCTCCCATCCTGCTCCAGTCTTATTCCACACGGTCAGCCCAGATCTTCGTTGATCGCTTCCGCTGAGGTATCCATTTGATCATGATCTTTGGTGTCCTATCATCTTGCATTCTTTCAACATTGCCAGCCCATCGCAGGGAATCTCACGATTGCTTCGCAGACCAGTAAATGAATAGACACGAAATAAAGTGTACATATAGGAGAGGTGTTTGGAACATTAGTTCTATCTAATCTTTATATAAACAAGACATATTTTTTACGTGAATGCGTATTATATTGTCAGCGTCTATATTTTTAAAAAGTCGCATAGCTATTTATTTGGCGACACCAAAATGAAAATATTGAAACAAGGAATTTGCCTTAGTTCATGTCTATTATATATTTGTTTATCTGTGAATTGCTTGTTCTGTTAAGTTTTATTTGACATGTTCCATTTTCAACCTTTATAAATTTTTCTTAGTATTTTGCTTTCAAAATCTGTTAATTTTTATTTTTAAAATTTATTACAATTTTAATTTTTTGCCAAACTGCAGAATTATTACCCTTCACATAGTAATTAAAATATTTAAGTACGAACAAAACAAAACATAAAAATTAACACAATCAAGTAAGTAACATAGTAAAAGTAAACTAAAATTTTATTAACAATTTTATTTAAATGAGGAAACAAATAATTATATAAGAATTTATTCTTTTACTTTATATTTTAAGGTGACCACTGTAGTCTATCGTGTTTAATAACTCTATATTAAACATTTAGTTTATTAATTTTGTTAATTATTCTTGGCACGATACGTTCTCTCACCGTGCACATTGTTCACGATCGGTACTCTCACGGTTCGACCCGGCGATCTGCTACAATAGCTATAGTGAGGGTCAGTATTCATATTTACATTATTTATCAACTCTGAATATTATACACTGGTAAATTTTACATATTCTAAATAATTCTGTTTCATTTTATCAGTATGTTTTATAAGTCAGTCCATAGTTACTCACTCCATAACTGATAGCCGAGTCGACCATCACTAAGTACAGCGCATAACCTTAACATATAAAATGCACTCGACGTGGATCTCAGTCGATTATTAAACCTAAATTTTTATATTGTTCCACATTTTCATTTTTGTCTTATTTGCAATTTATTTGGGTTAGGCACCGCGTTTCACAACCATTCGTACCGTTGTTTTTATATATTAGCAGTTTACTTTGTTGACTCGTGAATTTTTGACCCCAGCAGTTGCTTACGTGCACAAAATCTTATTCCAGATAGAAGTCGGATCTTCAATTCATTCATTGTCTTATTTAACATTTTATATTTGCATAATATCTCCTCAAGCAATAAATCATGGACACAACACAAGACAAACAACAAACATCTACACACCAGTTCCGAGAGCAACCACATTTTATCAAAGATTCTACATGTTCCTAGCTCCGAAACTATACAATACACTCAGTACCAACTGGAAATCGTACAATTCCTATAAGATTTCACAAATATGGACCCAATATATGATTCAATCAGGTAGAGATGAATCAGAAGCGTGGATATCCAACAATTTAATATAATTTATACAATTATTTTACTAATAATTCACTAGTCCTACAACACTCCCTCTCCATATATTTTTATTATATTTTTACATTTTTATTCATATTTGAATTCTCTTTTTATTCCAAATAACATCACAACAGCACAAAAAAAAAATTGGCTACTTTAACACAGACTTTAGCCAGGACAACGCTGTATATATCAGAGGTGAAGTCTACTCCACCCCACACAATAAACTATGTATTATGTATGTTTATTATGTATCCACCTCTGTTAGTACAAAAATATGGATGTCAAAATATATATAAATAAATAAATAATCCACTTTAATTAAATTCAATCTGCCTCACGAATTAAAATTACTGCTACCAGAATAACCACTCGTGTAAAGGTGGGTCCCGTCAAGGGCATGCGCTTAACTTAGCAAAAATATACAGGGTGGACCAAAAAAAGTGAGAACATCTCGTAACGCATGAGTTATTTCAAAACATAATATAATTCTTAATGTAATTTTTTTTTTCACAATATTTAGCTAATCAGAAATCATCAAAAAACCCCATATCGCATCATCTATTGGGCTGTTTGGTGGCCACATGCTTGACTCGATGAAATTAACATTCTCACGACGAAGAAAGTCGATTGTGTTTCTGGCTGTGTGAGACGAAGCTCCGTCCTGCTGTAATGTCCAGTTATGGCGACCGCATATCGCTACAATTACTCTGTCTGAGAACATGTTCACAACAATATTCACAGTTTACTTGAGCGCCTGGTGCAACGAACCCAACACTAGTCTTCCTCATTCGAGACGCACCGACTGATGTAATTATATCACATTTTACGAAATGTTGTCACTTTTTTTGGGCCACCGTGTAGATGTGAGATATTTCTCTTCTGCTTCAGCAAGTTTCCCCACTGCTGAGGATGCTATCCCCCGGGGAGTGCACATGATTTGGCATCATAGCGCACACAATTTTTAACAAGACTTCTTGATGTGCCACCTTCTATGGAATGTTGGCGACCATGTTGATTTATCCCGTATAATATCACCAATATTATGAACTACTTTCATCATCATCATCAATTTACTATTGTCATAGACAATCTCACCTCTCGAAGGCGAATAATCATGAAATATTTTATGCTTTATCTGTGGCTTTATTCGTCTATGCTTTCGAGACCCGTCACTTCGGTGGCAAAATTTTTTCAGATTATGTGCTAATCTATATTAAACAATGAGATCATCATTGGACGAACTGTCATCCCTAAAATAGCGGGATATTGAATAATTAATAATTGTAAACTGCATCATTCCAAGTATCAAATTGACAGATGACTTTTGAAACAGCTGTGAAGAGTCTGCCATATTTTACCTTGGATTCGCATTTGATATCGGAGAGTAAAATTAGTGTACCACGGAATGTACTATCGAGAAGTAAATGTTATGATATACTTCATCAGCCGTCTGCTTGCAGGTCCTGGACATCAGGGGCACGCCCATGGGCGACTCGGAGGTGTCGGCCTTCAGCCTCATCGGCTCCCTGCGCGAGCTGTACCTGCAGGCCGTGGGCGCGGGCGGCGCCGAGGGCGGGACGGAGGGAGAGCGCCCGCTAGAGGACCCGCGCGATGAGGGCCTGCCGCACCTGTGGGAGGCTGAGGTGAGTGACAGGAGGCAGATATAAGTTATGAACGCCAAACGAACCCCACTCTTTGTGGTCATGTTTCGATTGCATTAAAAAAATATCTAGTAAAAATTTGATTTTAAAGAAATATTCCGTTATTAAGGAAAACACATTCTTATTGTGAAGTTGTAATCATTCAGAACAGACGCTCTGTGATATTTTAAATACTAAATTAATGTATTAATTATAAATATATACATATAAAATCAATTTTGTCAAAAAATATTATTTTTGCGTCACTGGGATACGAACCTGGATCTCTATTTCCAATCCGGGGAAGTACACTACCAATTGTGTTATAGCGCCAGTACTTTTCATGACAAATTTTCTAACCTGTATGTTACACTTTGTATGTGACGCAAAAACAATATTTTTCGACAAAATTGATTTTATATGTATATATTTATAATTAATACATTAATTTAGTATTTAAAATATTCCATGATATTTTATTACACTTCCCCGTCTACATCTATGACTGGATGAATGCCGGCTTCGGTATCCGGTATCGTCAGTGTCATTATGGCCAAGTCTATAAGACACAATTATAGCACAAAATAATGTGTTTTTAATATTTCTACATTAAGATTACTTAAATTTTTATCAAAACATTGCAAATTTTTGAGCTGTCATCTCTCTTTATCTATGGAAGCCGTGAATGAAACCGTACAAATTTTTTTCTATGGTCGCACTGTCAAAATCGTTTATGCATATCTGTATATCTTTCTAATTGATACATTTATATGATAGTATTAAAATAACGCAAAATTATATTCCGTAAAACTACAACTTCACAATAATAATGTGTTCTCCTCAAAATCAATTTTTTACTCTTTCGGCGCCCTATCTGCTCTTGTTTATTTGTACAAATGTATCAACATACAGATATATAAATGGATCATTACATAACAAGAAATATGTAAAACAATATATAATTAATGCACTAAAGAAACAATGAGAACAAAAATAATGTTTACAATTTTATAAATACGTCCTTCAATTTATGTACGGTTCAAATTCATTGACGAGGCAGACATTGTGAGACAGTCATCGGATATACTCCCTCAGGGTTATGGATGCCGCAACATTGTATATCTACTTGGGCATCCAATGGTATATTAAACAATCATAAAATAAATAAAAATACTATTACGCGCAATTTTTAAGTGAACTTCCCTGCAATAACAGTGTATGTCATGCAAGATGGCCGACGCTCCGTGTGTGCATCAACATAGTGATTGTAAAGTCGATCTTAGCATTGTGAACAGGATTAAAAAATGTATCTCAGGGGGTATGGACATTGGGAATGGAATGAGGAGAAAATAGTGTTGATGGCACCAGAAATAGAAGACACACGTGAAAGAGTCATCTTGACCAGATACTGTTATAGAAGCCACATCACTCGACGGAGATGTATGAATTTGAATGAGGCGAAGCGCAGAGTGGCGTAACGATCAGTTAAGTGCGGGCTTTCATTTTTCCAGTTTGAAATTTGAGAAATTATGCGTGAATTAGATATGCTTTCAAGACGAGGTTAATAGTTAAATTCGTATAAGTTCCAGAGAAATAATTAATGACGTTATTTGTCACGTAAATCATGCGAGACGAGGGGAAGCTTTGAATAGAAAGAGACGACAATAAAATTGTTGATTTTCTCGCATTCAAACATAACTCGTATTTAGAGGCTTATCTGTGACTTATCCAAGTTTTTCTTATTTATATTAAGAAATGAGTGTTGTCATTTGAATTGATCTATCGAAAACTTAAACAATTTTTCAAAGTACCTACATATATTTAGATGATCGCTTAAATCGCTGTTCTAAATTTAAAATTATTATGATAGCTACAATTTATTATTTTGTTTAATATTATGGATTTAAAACGCCATGTCGGCGTTTGGTGATATGTCTGTTTCATAATTACATATTTTTGAAACAGACAGCTTTTGTTTAAAATGCAACAGTGTTATATATATAAATGAAATATTTAATTGCGACATATATAAAATAATAAATTATTTTGTTAAAATATTTTTTCAAATCATTTTACTGCATAATATGTACCGCTAAATAAACTTGTCGTATTGCGAACACGTCACCACCCAAATTTCAGGTTGGTTCAATGGTTTTCACACTAGAATCAAATTGTCTATTTTTTTTCCATCGATGTTTGCTTGATTATCAGTACACCGATTGTGTTGTCAGGACCCCCTGGCCGACTTGGATGAGGAGGAGGACGAGGAGACGGAGCCGGGAGGAGAGCCGCCCGTGCCGCCACCCAGGTAGAGAGGCACCGTGAATTCATTAATTCACCCAAACATTGAAACCAAAAATGAATTATATTGTCCTCCTGTATCATCATAGCAAAAAATTTTAATATTATAGATCTTTCAATCGTGGCCACTTAATTATTATTAGGAATTATTAATAATTAATTAATAACTGTCAGAAAATATAGGAAACACGCAGTTTTTTTTATTTATTTGTATATAACATATAATAGTTGATTTCTTGTATGCGATCAAATGTCATTTCAAATTTTTTCATAACATAGCTTTAAAAGCCAGTTTACAAAATTTACAAATTAATCCAAAAAAAATATTTTTATATTTATACTTTGGTTTATTGTTTACTTCACTTACACAGCACAGCGGATATCATCCTCTGTTTCAGGCCTGACCGGGAGCCCCCCGCGCCGGGACCCGACCTACCCGTTCCGGAAGACGCCGACCCTTTCGGTGTGCCCAACCGAGTGCACGTCATCTATGTAGACGTTCGGCGCGCGCGAAACAATGCCATGCGAGTGCTGTACGCTCCCGGTGCACCGCAGAATGCCGTCGTGGACGACCCGCCGCCCGCCGAGGAGCCTGAAATGCCTGACATCCAAATCAGGATGAGAAATGAACCTGACGAGCACGCATTCCCACACATCGAAATTAGGCAGGGAGGACCTGAGGAACGTGCGCACGGTGAGCAGAATGCCTTCCCGCAAGTGGAAATCCGGCACGAGGTCAACCGGCTCCCGTATGGACTGCACGACGGAGACCCTTTCCCGGAGGTGGAGATCCGGCGCGACGAGGCAGACCGCCCGCTCAATGTCAGAGTGCGATTCGGCGGACCAGGGCGCGCAATTGAAATACCATTCGCTCGCGAGAGAGCCGACGAACCTGAACCACCAGAAGCCGATCATCCCGGTGACTTCATCCGCAGGGGCCCAGGGTTCCTGATGATGCCGCATTTGGTCGGACGCGAAGAAGTCGTGTTCGCCGATCACGAGATGGACCGAGCGGCCCGCGATCGTGTCGTCATCGAGGAACGCCTCAATCCTGGAAATAGAGAGCCTAATGCTGAACCCGATGCCCGCGGCGAGTTTATTCGACGAGGCCCGGACTTCGTGATGCTTCCCAACTTCGGTGGGGCGGAAGAGGAACCCAACATTGTCATGCATCTGCGGCGACCACACCAGCCCCACCCCGGCCAGGACATCAATATCGAGGTGCAAATCGGCCAGCAGGTTGACGAGGGAGGCCCACCCGGCCGCCTGAACGTGCAGTTGCATGGAGACGCACTACCCGAGGCCCCGCCCGCACAACCTGAGCCGCACGTGTTCCGCCGTGGACTTTTCAATGTGCAAGTTTACCACCCCCTGCAGCAGGCGGGTCCTGGCGCTCCTCCCGCCGGTCCCGACGCTCCCGATCCGGAACATAATGAGGCCGAAATACTGCGAATGAATGCCGCACTGCAGAGACACGCAGGCATCTTGGAGCAATTGGAGCAGAACGCGGCCGACTTCCAGCTAAATGTCCATGAGCAGAACGTAGTGGCTGACTTGCGAAGGCGAAATTTGGAACATAGATTGATTGCCAATTTGGATCAAAGAAATCCAGAAGAACTGCGCAGATTGAACTTTGGAAATCCTGCCGTGTTCGAAGACCACCCCGCCGAGCTGCAGAGGAACCCGGCTATCTTCGTGCAGAATGCACTACATCTTTACAGGAACTTGGGTGGCGTGGACATGGAACACGACGAAAGGGCGGCCAACTTGGAACGGGAGGGCGCCGACAGGCAGAATGTCCCTGCGGAAGACCCCCCCGCAAATGCGGCCCAGCCGGAACAGAACGGGGCGGGGGCGGAACCGGATCCAGACGCGCCCAACTTCCACTGGCGCGCGGAAAACATCCTGGCACTTATGCGCGGGGTGCAGCGGGACCTGAACCGCAACCGGCGTGTGGTGCACTGGCCTTTTGTAAGGCGCGGGCACGAGGACACGAGTCGGCTCGTCACGGACGCTTCGCTGCTACGATTCGGGATTTCCGAGAACGTTGTGCACATTGGTGAGTCCATAATAATTAATTTCTGGCCCAAAAGTCACTCTTTTAAATGGATTAATCTCTTTTATAAACAAATAAATATGTTATTAAGGAAAACACATTCTTATTGTGAAGTTGTAATTATGAAAAATACTGGCGTTATAACACAATTGGTAGTGTACTTCCCCGGATTGGAAATAGAGATCCAGGTTCGAAACCCGATGACGCGAAAACAATATTTTTCGACAAAATTGATTTTATATGTATATACATATTTATAATTAATACATTAATTTAGTATTTAAAATAAATATGTTCTTAAAATGGCCACCATACTGCCGATGTGTCCTCAACTGCAGGATGCACGTAGCCGTGTCCCGATAAATTTCTATCTGACAAACTTATTAATAATAAGCATTCTATCATTAATTGTAGTTATATTGTGTCCCTGGAAGGAAGCCGTATGTATTCCGCCCGGTCCACACCCTCGGCACCGGAATAGGAACCGAGGCCCGGGGGAACTGCCTGTTGTATGCTTTACCGTACGAAATATCCAATAATCAGATCTTGCATTCCAGTTTTATTTTATATCCAATGTCTGTTGCAGGTGGGGCGCCCCCTCCGGCACGCGTCAGCTCGCTCCGCGCGCTGGTCTGCCGCGGTTACTCGCGCGTGACGGACCGCGCGCTGTCGCACCTGGCGGCCGCCGCCCCGCATCTCACCTCGCTTGATCTCAGCTACACGGCTGTGACGGCCGAGGGGGCGCGCTCATTCCGTTCTATGCGGCCCGACTGCACGCTCATCTGCCAGCACCTCGCGCAGTGACGGCCGTCCGACGGCGCGGTGGAACCTCGGCCGGCCCGAACGGATAGCGACGACCGCGGCGCATCAGATACCGCCTAGATACTTGCATCGTTTACTTTTTACATGGATCGCAGAAATCAATTTTTCTAGCTCCTTTAAAACATTCCGTTTGTAATCATATTTTTTTTATTGCCAATTTTTACAAAAAATTTATATTGCACTGCGAGTTCTTTAAATAACATTGACTTCTTTTCGGAATACAAAATACAATAGTTTTAAGCCGTCATCCAAACATTACCAACGATTCCACCGCAACGTTGTACCAGGGGTATATTTTCACGACAAAGATAGCCACAACTATTGTACTGAAGATGTATATAAACGCTTTTCAATGTCTATTATGTAGTGTGTTTAAAATGAATCGCCTACGATGGAACCCTTCACGCGTGCACAAGCTCGATGCGCAGCCAAAATACATTATTTCTACTTTATATACATTTATATGACAAAACTGAGTGTTGAGATCATATCCCGCGAGGCCAGTCGACAGTGGTCACGGTCACGGTCACCTTAAACGGGGCTGATCGAAGGTGGTCTACCCATGTTATGCGATTGATTTTAAGAAATTGATATTATTTTTTTTATTTGCAGAATGCGTTGTGCTGGTGTTACATTTGGGGTTCCACCGTATTTTATATTATACTTAATGATAATTAATTAAATTTTAGTAATATCGGAATGAATTTATGCACGTCGTGCTTTGTCGCAAACAAGGTATCATTCAAGAAATGGTATTGTAGACAGAGTATCGCCGATGATGGGGACGAGGTATTGCGGATGACGATTCAAGGAGGTCAGTGATAACAGATCTGTCGGTCTTGTTCCTCTAAACATTACGTGTTGCTGAATCCAACTCCGCGGTTCCGAGGAGTTTTAATTTCCTCGACTGATTTCAACGGAAAATCATTTGAAAGGTGTGTTATTGTAACACATGACCGTATGCAACTCGGTAAATAATTATGTGTCCGGTGACAGTGTGCATAGAGGAAATATCCAACCCTCGACATTCAGGAATCGGGGCGAAGACTCGTGTCGACCGCCGAGAGAATAGATTGCACTTTTTGATATATTATTTATATTGACTCAAATTCACCCAACATGAAATATATTTAGAATTATTTATTTTGTGCTTGGAAGTTGTCCGACTCTGGCTCTTCAATTTCAGAGTTTTAATTTTGGTGTACATTATCTTATTGAAAAATTTTCATATTGTTTCTTTTATTTTTAAATATACAAATAAAATATACTAAAGTAATGACCAAGTTATATTATTCAACTTGTTTTAGCATCTAACCTGTGCGACTGGCCGTTGGCAGTCAGTTTTAACGGGGGCGGTCGACGGCGGCCTACCCGGGATGGTTAATAAATATTTTACATTATGTATATATACATTTAGCTGGAGAGCGCAAATGTTGAAAATAAAGAACTGGTGCTGGATCCAACGACGTAGTGCATTCGAGGCTGCCGCAACGGATGTGCATATTTTATACATACTGTAGATACACCTACCCAAGGCAACCCCAGCTGCCTGCAACTGAATAAGAAGTCTACCATTAGAAATCTTCAAGGTAATTGCTGTCTCAACCGTTGTAGAATAAAAATGAAGATAAAATAACAATAATTTTAATATTTTTTTCTGCCCTGATGCCAGTTGGCATCAAAAAATAAAGCACATATAATTAAAAAATTACAGATTATTTAACCTAATGAGTAATTTTAATCAGAAAATATCATTTCCTTCTCTAGGATGTCAAATTAACTAACTTAACTTAAATAATCTATAAAAAATTAACATAAACCACAAAGTTCAATTTGCAAATATTAAAAATAATTTTTGTACAAAATTTGACTCAGCCACATCATTGAAGCTAATCAGCAATCTAGGTAAGCATTATTTATAATGAGGTGGCCGATTTCGCCCAGTATGCGTAATTTATAGAACTATCTGAAATGAGGATACTAATAAAAAAATAAATATATATATATTGTACTGGGCCAAAAGCCCTGACACATTCAGAATTTCAGACATTTTGAAAGGTGGCCCAGTTAGAAGGGTAAAGAATTAAAGGATGTGGCATTCTGTCGATGACAAGAGAAAAATTGCTCAACATCATTTAAAACGTTTATTTATCAAGAGTCACTTCGACGTGACACCTTCATTTTCATCTGACTCGGGCTGTTTTAAAACTTGCTGACTGATCAAGATCCATTCTGTCTTCATAACATCTTTATTGCTGCCCCAGCATAGCTTATTTATAGGTAAAATACCCGGCGTTGCGCAGAGTGAAGAGGTATAAGGGTATTTTTTTTTCGAGTAATTTCGTAATTTTCCTCTTGTTTTGAAGGACGAGTGAGCAAAATTTCATCAACCTCTGAATAAAACTCTAGATTTGTATAAAAGACAAACCCACAGACATTATTTTTTAATATATACAGAGTGTAACAGACCTAGTCCACAATACTTTATGGGCGGATAGATGAAAAATTACGAATCGAAAATGTTCAAGGGAATTGTGTGTAATGTCAACCAAAAATCGTAATTATTTTGATTTATTTTAATATTTTATTGAATACAAAAAATTATAGGTCATCGAATTTTGAGCGGCTAAACTATTTTTTGTTAGATGATTTAGGGCCTGAAGCAAAGATATTGATTAATAATTGAACAATTTCGCAAATATTTATTTCCAAGTATGTAAATTTCAAACTTAACACGATTTTGTAAAAATTTCAAACAATGTTTTCCGCAACAGTGCAGAATTTGTACGTTTTCATATATAGTCAGGTATTCACCCATAAAATATTGTGGACTAGGTCTGTTTCACCTGTATAGTGAATATTATGTTCCGGACCGATTTTGTTAGGCCGCCATTTTGGTTTGGCAAACGTTGATTACAATTTATGGAGCATCTGACGCCTGAACGTGTTGAAATCATTAAAACAAACACAAACCAGACTTCGACTCATTTCGACTTGGCAGGTTTTGTTAATAAACAAAATGGCCGTTATTGAGGCACTGAAAATCCACAATTGATCCGCCAACGACCTTTATAACCACACAGTTACTGTGTGGTGGGCCTTATTTCTTTCAGGGTGCAAGAGGGAATGCTATAAAAACTGCTTAGAAACCGATTGGGCCTTTTTTCCCAGTACTAATGAGGGTAGACCCACCGCTTACCCAGGACCGACGCAATAAACTCAAGGCTTTTATCTCGGTCCTACTCGTTCGCCGTCTGATTGACATTTTTCAATGCTATTAGGCAGCTGTTCGATACCGCACAGCTGCCAAAACAATATTTGCCCTCATTGTCCCCGGTTGACTCACTTTATTAGTAAATAAATAAATAATATTTACAACACATAATATAAAACAATACAATTAACAAGGCTGGTGAGCAGAGGGAAAGTGAAGAGGCGCTCCCTTCTGGGAAATGAGACGGCACAAAAGAAAAACATATAATAGATTCACCCTCCACGCACCACTGCAGGCAGATTTAATCCACAAGAATAGGACATCATAGAAATTGAAATTGGGCAGAAAATAAAAAAAATATATACATATTTTAAAAAATAACTGATTGGGCCTGCAACACATGCGGTTTCAGCAGGACGGCGCCCCTCGCACACAGCCCGAGCTACGCTTGAAATTTTGGTGAATGAAACATCAGCTTGCAACATAATATTCACCTGTATAAACAAGATCCATATTTTCATATAATTTATCTTACACATATCATATTTGCTTAGTTTCATTTCATGCAATATCTCCTCGTTTCTTACGTTATCTGGCATTTCATTAACAATCTTCATGGTACTGTGCATCTGAGATTTAGTCATTAGATTCTTGAATGTCAATCTCAGTCTATCTCTTCCTCTTGTATGATGTTCGTGCTCATGTTAATTTGCATCCATTTTACTTATAAATTTATGATTTTAAAAATAAACACTAACATCGAAATATATATCCTGTTTAAAACTTTATTATATTGTTGCATTTCTTCTTCATTAGCCAATACAAAATATATTGTCAGGTCGCAGCTGTGTAACCCCAATCGTAACTCAATTTCAACAAAAAATGAGATATGCCTTTTTGAAAGATGGATGATGATTTAACCTGTCTAATTTTTCGGGGTCAAATATCAGGATGACGGAGCTGTTCTTATCCATCAAATGTAAAAAGTAATTCTATTATTGGAGTATGATATGCCATAATTAGCTCATTGTTAGTCTGCTTGACTTTCACGCACCACTGAGGTCATCGAGACACAATTCATTGTTCTATTACAGTGGTAATGTCAAAACACACGCATTAGCTAACTCCGCAGTCCCCAGATTGCATTCTTTGGTGAATGAATATGCGGAGGTAGTCGACATTTTTGCTGTAAATTTAACTCTTATTACAATTCTTTGTGTCTCAACTCAATGGTGACAGATAAATTGCTTTCTTAACATTTTATATTTATTTTTAATTTTGATTATGAAAAGCATGCTGATATTATATAATTCTTTTCTTTGTGTATTGCACTTCTGATGATATTTTTTTGCAAATTATGTTAATGCCTGAATAGAGCGTGTATAATAATAATAAATAAATAAATTTTCGACAATTAGATGACAATGCATACACATACTCAATGCTGAAATTGAAGTCTCAGAGGAACTGTTGTGAAGACAAAATTAAATTAATTTTACTTGAATAAACTGTCAAATTAAAAATATCCTGAATCTGCTCTTTTACGCTTGCAGCACTCATTTCCACTCAAGGACTCTATCGAGTGATGCATAACTAAAATTAATGTTTTACTTAACACATTGTATATTCCTGAATGGATTATTTATAAATTTTATTTGGGAGTTATTAATTGAATTTATCGCACTATATGTGACTAAAAAGATTGCTAAGAAAATCTCACTTCTGGGAAATATCAGAATAGTATACAACTCTGTTATTATTCCTCACATCAACTACTGCAGCAGCATTTTGGTTTTGGCTAACTAAGAAGAAATGCAACAATTGTCAGTGCTGCAAAATAAAGCTTTGAGAATAATAGACATACTCGGATCAGCGCAATGCTGAAAGATCTGAATAGCAGGAAATATATGAAATCCTCAATAAGAAAATATCAGCAGAATTTACACGAAAAATTGATGTAAATCAACATGAGCACGAGCATTGTTCAAGAGGAAGGGATAGACTGAGACTGCCATTCAGGAAGAAGGCCAAATCTTAGTAATAGATGATGTATAGTGCCATGAAGATTTACAATAAAATGCTAGTAAATGTAAGAAAGGAGGAGAAATTGAATAGATGTAAAGTGAAACTGACCAGATATGTAAAAGATAAGTATTAGTAAAAGAAAAGACTTAAATCGTGTTTATATTAGAGTATATATAGGAGTGCTTATGTATACTATGTTAAAAATTAAACAAATTTCTCAAATTAAGATGGTTTTTTTATATACATTATTTTTGAAGCACTTTGTTATAACAACTATTTTTATTCTTCCACCAACTGTCACCGATCGGGTGGAGCTGCTCAGGGGAGTGTCAGCATGCGTGTCTTACGGTGAAGACTTTCATCATCACAGTACACCGGTGACAGAATCCCATAATAACAGTTAATATTCGAAGCAATAGCTTTGTGGTGTATTATTTTAATAAATCTACAGACAATATTATAAATAAAATCCAAAATTACTATATCTGTTTGTCACAAAGAAATTTATTTATTTCATTGTCAAATTCCTTTGAAGTGTGTATGAGACCTCTTTGTTCTGAAGGTAAATTTTTTCAAAACAGTAAAAAAATCTGCCTTCTACTAGCTAATTATTGCAATGTTGCTATTTCGTGTTTAATAATAATAATTATTTAAATTTATTGATGTTAGATATTAAGTTTTTGTGGTGTTTCATTAATATGAAAGACGATTCAGAAAAAGATGGCAAAAGTCACTACTCCCATAATGTAATATGCATATATTCAACTTATCAAAAATACATTACAAATGTGGCCGTACAGTTCTCACTTTCAAAGCGACTCAGTTCAGTAGGGGCAAAACTTCCAACAACGGTCGACAGCTAGCGCCGCCGTGAAAGAATTTACTATGTATGCGGACATTTTGTCAGTCGTAGAGAGTAATTGATTACAATTTATTATGGACCATCTGACGTCATCTAAGTCATTAAAACATTTTATTAAATTGTCATTTAAAAAATTCATTATAAGAAACGAAGCTCGTTTCGACTTGGCGGGTTTAATTAATAAACAAAAACCATTGTTGGGACACTGAATGTGGGCCAGCGGAATCATTTGGCCCTATTTCTTTCAGAATGCAAAAGGCTCTGCTGTAACCATTAATAGTGATTGCTATAGTCACATGTTTGAAAACTTTTCGGTTGACATGGGCCTGCAACACATGTGGTTTCAACGGGACGGTGCCACACATACACACAGCCCGAGCTACGCTTGAACAGCCTGGAACATAATCACATATGTGCAAATAAATACATATTTAATTTACTCTAATGTCTTCAATATTCTTGATATCTTACTCACCCGACGCTGATATTTTACTCACCTCTGATCTCTTAAGATTACTACTGAAGTTTTCCACTTAGATGATACAGGTATCACTCATTATTTGACTATTTATTTCTCCGCAGGGAAGGCCACTCTGTCCTGATACGAAACACTCACCTTATCGATTGCAGAGACTCCTAACAGGTCCATATTAGCTATTTCTGGTGCTATTAACGCTTGTGTCATATATCTTACATTAATTGGTTCTACGTGACCCTTTTTTATAATTCTGTTCACTATCCAACGGCTTTTCATTATCTCCTAATTTTTTTATTAATTGTTTTGCTTATTTTTAAATTTATATTTTTATACTCCTGGGTTTTTTTTTAATTTTTTATACCAAACCTATTTTGTAAAAGCCCATAAGGGAGTTAATAAATTAATTAATAAATAATGAAAATAGTACGAACTTGTCGGTATCATGTTGTTTTGCTTATTTTTAAATTTATATTTTTATACTCCTGGGTTTTTTTTTAATTTTTTATACCAAACCTATTTTGTAAAAGCCCATAAGGGAGTTAATAAATTAATTAATAAATAATGAAAATAGTACGAACTTGTCGGTATCATGGAAAGAGCCACGAACCCCCGGCCACTAGGCCAGCGTCTTGACCACCAGACCAACAAGCTACTCAATTGATGCATTATTAACTCTATCGAAAATAGATTTGCTATTAATATAAATAAATTAATAAAAATATATACAAATAGCCAATCTGATTGTGATTGTGTTCGATTGTAACAATGGTTGGCGATTCTTAATTCTTGAAGCAATGGCTGGTACACTAGATAGTAAACTTCCAATAGTTAAATCTCAGTTACCATTCATTGTGACAATAATATTTACCCCTGGAGATCATTGAAAACGTGTACACTCTGGGTAATTTACCCGAACATACCCGTAATGGGTGGACTGTCAGTTGTCTTTGAGACAGTGAGAGAACGATGAGCCGGATCCTTCTTATAATTATATAATATTTTTGCTTTGGTAGTGAGGTACCTGTTGGAGGGACTTGTCAAGCCGACAATAGGACTGGGAGGTGATGAAAAGAGTAAAAAAAAAAACTCAGATTCTCTCCGAAGCGAACTTCGCCGGCAGTTTATTCTCATCACATGGAAAATAGCAATATACATTTATGTTACGTGTACGTATGTCCCATCGCCATCGCAACGATCCGTCGCCGCACAGTACTGTCCGTCACACCGCAGTGTTTCACAATTAAAAAAAATAAGTCCATATGATAAGATATAACCATATTATTCGCAAAGCGGCGGCACGTTGCGATGTCGTGGGGACTGGAAAAACTCATCGGTGCGTTTACTTCTTGGCTGGTTTGGGTACTGGTTTGGCAGCCTTGGGCGCCGCAGCCGTTTTGGGAGCCGCAGCCGTTTTGGGAGCCGCGGCCGCCTTAGGTTTAGCATCCTTAGCCGCTTTGGATTTGGCATCCTTGGCGACCTTGGCCTTGGCAACTTTGTCGGCTCTGGTTACCTTGGGCTTGGCGACCTTAGCTACCTTGGGCTTTTTAGCTTTCTCGGCCCTGTGCTTCTTGATGGCAGCCGCTCTTCTCTCTCGGAGCTTCTTGGCTCGCACGGCAACATGGTTATCGGGCAGCTTCACCTGGAATAAGAACATCACATTAGACGCGGTCGAAAATCCCCACACGACTTAGTGCGGAACAGAGCGAGTGAGTTGCCATCAGGAAGTGTCAATGTGTAAAGTAATCAGTGACCATTGTCTCATAACCCAATGCTCTGATGCACGTATCATCACGCGACAACTTCACTCCTCTGGAACAAAACGTGGGTATAGAAGATAAGGTTACATACCCCATCCTTCTCCGCCTGGCGCAGTTGCTTATCTGCGAGGGTCTTGAGTCTGAGCAGGTGCGCGCGGCGCTTGAGCACGCCAGCGTAGGGGTTGAGGCGGAGCAGGGCGCGTCTGTTAGACAGAGGGTTGAGCTTGCGCGAGCGGCGCACGACAGCCTTGCGGGGCGCGCGCAGCACGCGACGGATCTCCTCAGACTTGAGCAGACGGGACAGGTCGGTGCAGGCCATCTTGGGCTGCGGCAAGTTGAAGCCTTTCTTCTCTAGAGACGGAGCCTTCCAGGTGCCGAACAGCTTGTCTGCGCACAACAACATACTGTTATACAGTGCCCGCAACAAACAATATTCATCCCAACCTGACCGTTGATTAATTACTCACCCAGCCGCTTGAAAGCGGATTCTGTCCAGATGATGAAACGGCCGACGTGGCCACCCGGAGCCAGCTTCATTAGGTTCAGTTTCTCCACAGAAATCAGCTCCATGCCGGGGATGTTGCGGAAGGCCTTCACTAGACCCTGCGGAGAAAGAAGAGCATCAGTACAATGGCACTCGGGAGACGCTCGACAGGAGTGACATAGAGAGAAGCCAACGTCAGCAAGTGTCAATGTGTAGAGTAATCAAGGACCTCAGTCTCATAACCCAATGCTCTGTCGCAACTATCATCACGCGATGGCTTTTTTTCATCTTATATTCAAATAGCCGTAAAGGCGAATCGGTTATGTCTTTCTATCACACAAAAATAAACTAATCGCACAATACCTCTCCAAATTTGTTATCATCTCAATTTTACTATATACCCATACTACTGCTTTTAAATATTGTATTATTTTCATTAAAAATTTTACCTCAAGAGCGCTTTACACGTCAACTGTTTAGTTCTACATTATTTTGTATTTAAACGCGAAAAATTCATACAAAAGATAATTTGTGCAAACATTTTCGACTTGTAATGTATTCATTCAGGCATGTGTCAAGACAGGTGTGCGTGTAAAAAAAAATATCTTTTACACAATTTTAAGGAGCGACAATATTATATGTGCGCTAGGGGTGAAAATAATAAATAAGATTACCACGCCAGTATAGGGCTACTGAAAGGGCCTGGTATTAGAATGCATAAATAATTCAACTATCCACAGTGAAAAATGTGATCTTTTACAAGTCATTATTATGATTGGCTGTGTAACCTCAGAAATTGGTTGAAAACATCTGTGTGATCTTATACAGAATAAATCAACATGGTCGCCAACCTTCCATACAAGGCGGCACATACTCTTTTTAAACATTGTGCGCAAGCTTTCATGTCAAATCGTATACACGCGCACACTCATGATAAGAAAAATGCTACTCTTGACTCACTGGTGTGATTGTGATTGATATTCGATAATAGCGGTGATTGAAAAGTGTGACTGTGATCACAGTTTCATTACTAATACGCCGTATTTTGTAAATTGAGTCGAAACTCTGTTTTATTTCACTACACTTTTCATTGTATTAATTGTAAATATAGGAACATCTTCCCATTATCAATATAATAGATCAACGTTAAAAATATTATATATCATTTAGCATAATAAAAAATGCAGCGGAATAAAGCAGAATTTAGACTCAATTTACAAAATAATCATGGTATTCCACAAAGTTTCACCAAAAACCTTTGAATAGTTACTAATACGCATGCGCCGCACGATATCACAATAAGCAAAATAAATTTAAAAAAACATAATTTTGAGTATGTTCAAATCTTTATAGGAACTAATTACTAGGTTTTATCCCCTGGAGGATTGTTGATTGATAGCTTCGTCTGTGAGACATCTTAATATAATTTTAGTTTACCTATTTATATTATTCAAACTTCATTCTAGCAAATATAATTAATATTTATCGCCACAAAGAGAATAAAAACATGAATAATTTCATTTCATTTGCACAATAAAAAAAATGAATCATGATTTTTCCCGATATTCAATTTCTGATATCCCTAGCACCTTAGTGATGGTCTTAATAGAAGGTGTTGAACCCACCTGGTTACGGTGGTAGACCACCAGGGGTCCCTTGCGCTGCACTCTCCTGCGGTTCCTCATCTTACCCTTACCGGCGCGCAGACGGCGAGACTTGTACACCTGCAGACATTCGCGTAACATTATAAGTCAATGCACAAACACTTGTTAAAATAGAAGTTTTATTATATATAAATGCACGCTTATAAAGAGAAGTGTCCGTTAAATGTCATATTCGATCGATGTGTATGTTTAGAAGTGAATCTCTACCGCTGGGAGTGCCTCTCCGTTTGCAAGTTCGAATCTGAGAGTTGTTAAACACTTCAAATATCTCAGCATCGATTGTAATTCTAATAAACCGGCAACAAGTTTATTCATTTAATTAATTAAGAAGAACACATTATTATTGTAACCTTGCAGTTTTGTGGTATTTTAATACAAATTAAATATATCAATTAGAAAAACCTGAATCCTTTCCTATCCGGGGAAATGCGTTAACCGATTATGACACACCAACATAGTAAGTTGATGACAAATTTTCGAAACGATATGCTGCAATTTTTTCCAAATTTAAAAGCTATCACCTTTTATTGCGAAAATCTCAAATACCTTTGAGTAATATTTGCCTATTTGATATTAAATTAATTCCTTTTTATTAAATTCTGGATAAAATTCAAAGTAAATAAAATTTAAAATAGAGCAAAAGTGTGTTTTGAAAATCTGCAACTTCACAATAAGATATATAATTATTTTTCGATAAATTAAATTTTCCTCTGTATCTTTCTAATTGATACACTTAATTTATAATATTAATTAATTAGTGTACGCAAATGTTCGACCTGTACCGAGATAGGCCCGATAGAGCATGGAACGCGTGCGACGTTCTTCTAGCACGTAGCGTTACCCGAGAGGCAAGTGTCGCTGCCTGACGGGTGGACATTACTGCGTGCACTCATACACCGGCGGCCCTCGTGTCTCACCTTCTGGACATCGCCCCACGCGCGGATCCTCCTCAGGAAGCCGACGGCCTGCTTTGTCTTGGTCAGCTCCTGCACCTTGTCGGACACCACCAACGGGAGTTCGGGGATCTGGTCGATGACGTGACCTGCGCAAACCAGTCGTAAGGTTTATTCCACAATATAATTTTCATACTTAAATCAAATGCGTAAACTTTAGATGCTTTCATTTTATTTTAATCACGCAGATTTTATTCCCTATCACATTTTCTTTTTCCATTCCCCTCACCGTCCCGTTCCCCTGGAATATTCCCTTCTTTATAACTTTAATCTCTCTGTTTATATTTTTATGTTCTTATTTTCAACTTTTTCTCACTTTTGTCTGTATTATGGGAATAAGTACATTCTAGTCCTTTTTAAATGAATCCTCACTGTTTACAGTACAGCGTAATTTCAGAGAAAACATGCAACAGGTTATTATTGTTTCACTTTCATTAAGATTTTTAAATTTACAGATAAACTGTACGTTTTCCTAATAAAACATAGGTAATTGAAAAGACTAACAATGTTTCAAACAATACGCATGACATAAATGACCGATTGCTTTGCGAATCTCAAACGCAAGTTGAAGCTATCGTCTAAATAAACGTTACATATCCATTTAACAAAATTATGACATTAGCTGCGGAATAATTTAGTCCACACATTCAATAAGATGAATAATATGCAATAGTTTCCCGGCTGAGTGAAGCATCATCAGAAAGTGTCAATGTGTAAGAGTAATCAGCGACGATAGTCTCATAACCCAATGCTCTGTTGCATATATCATCACGCGACAACTTCACTCTGTGCCGCGCGTCACGAATTGAGGTATACACGCATGTAGAGTCACTCACCCTTAGCCTGCACGAGGGCGGGCACGCCGCTGGCAGCGAGGGCTGCGGCCAGCGCTCCCCGACGCTGCTTGAGGTTGATGCGGCGATACCACCTGCGCCACGGTTTGGTCGGCGCGAACATGCGTCCTCCTCGGCACATGTTACCGAAAGCTCCTTGTCCGGACCTAAAACAAGTATGTCGCGTGAGAATCTGCCAGACGGCGGGCGGGTTATCAGTTTAAAGCGTGAGCGAGTGTGAGCCGAACCTACCCCCCCGGCGCACAGGGCGCCGGCGGATCAACTGTCAGCACGTGTACGATCTGGCACCGCGTTGTGTAACATCACCCCCCGAACATGGATCGGCTCGGGGAGAGACCTTTGAGTGCGAAATGTTAGGCGGTGTACATCAAGTAAGCAAGAATATTTATACAATTAACATTGTTTTATATTATACCTATCTATATCGGTAGCGGCAGCGCAAAAACAATATTTTTTGACAAAATTGATTTTATATGTATACATTTATAATACATTAAATTAGTATTAATACCTATCTCACTAGCAGTGGCTTGCAGTAGGATGCCGTTACCATGATATTCTACAATATATACTATATGCAAAATGGTACATAGGTTTATGAACTTTAGTTTAACCGACGTCTTTAGGCAAACTGAATTAATCATAATAAAAATTCATTATCCTCGAACGCAAAGAACAAACATGAAAACAACACGTTTAGTGAGGTAGTCAAATTTGTGAATTAGTAAATGAGGATTCGATCAGCTTTAAGCCAAGTTTGAAACCTTTCAAATGTCATTCTGTTAGGAAACAGCATAAGTACAACATGGATCATCTGATCCATTTCAGACTGCCTAATGGAATTTTCAATTCAGTAGGTAACAATCGTATGGCTTGAATAGAACGATAGATTAACCTTTTCCCTGCCGGCCATATAAAACTTAGATAGTACCCGTACGCCGGGCATTTTACCATTAATAATTTTTAATAAAAATGAATTAATTATAAACAGTCTTGATTTAAAAATGTGAAAACTCACCAGATCACGATGTTTTTCGAAAAAATAACAATGTTTTCTTCACTAAAATCACTAAAATTGTTTGAACAAAATTTATAAACAGGGTTGTCACAAGTTCACAAAATAACTCATAATGTATTTATTTTTAATCCATATTGCAAATGTTGTAAAACTTTTTTTTTACTTATTATAATTTTCCAGAGAATGATATTGTTCAAAACATGGTTCAACACATAGAGCTACGTTACATTGTTTACACATATACCGCGATTCCCGCCTTTTTTTTTTTGCTAAGCACACAACACATCTTTTGGTTGCTGTTTGTTTCTGAGCAGTCGCCGGAAATTTCCCTATGAAGTGTCTGTCTACTAATCTGGACGGTAAATCAGATTTCCTTTTCCTTGAAGACCCTGCTTTCGGCTCTGAGGATTGTTGGTGTCTATAAAAAAGTTGGCGTATCACTTCTAACTGAAATTCTGCTAAAGCTTTGCGTTTACCGGTCTTTTCGCGGTATATGACGTGTGCATTTAGAAGACAAAGGTCTAATAGATGGAAAAAAATCTTCTTGTACCATCTCATTGTCTTCCTTGATGAATGAACCGATGATACGATCATGTCACACTTATCGACTGCTCCCATATTTTTGTTGTAATCGTTTATGCTTTCGGGTTTCAAAATTGGTTCATTTGTGGCATAGTGTAATTTACCGGTTTCTGCAAGCGTGCTTGGGTGAAGAGTCGTAAGCATCGCAACATCTCTTTTGTCTTTCCATACTTGCGCGGCCATAGAGTCTGTGTGGTAAGCTTCTATTTCACCCTTTTTTAGTTTTTTTTTAAACTTTGGCATGTGTTTCCTATTTTTCCGGACAGTCCCGCATGCATTTGTTTTTTTATCAAAAAGTGATTGAAATAATAATGGGCTTGTATACCAGTTGTCTACGAACAAAGTATGGCCGCGATTTAGGTATGGATCCATCAGAGTCATAACGATACTTCCAGATATTCCCAATTCCTTATGTTGTGTATAAATAGTGGTAGCTCCCGTATAAACAATGAAATTCAAAACATATCCCGTAGCACAATCGCAAATTACAAATAGCTTTATCCCAAAACGACTTGCTTTTGTGGGAATAAATTGTTTGAACATGAGCCGACCTTTGAATAATATTAAACTTTCATCTATGCACACATTCATATATGGATACATTTGTTCTTGAAAATTGATAGTGATCATGTCGACTATTGTTTTTATTTTAAAAAGCCTATCTCCAGGCGGTTGTTCCTCATTATTGCAGAAGTGGAGCATTCCTAATAAAATTTGGAATCGGTTTCTTGGCATTACATCGGAAAAAATTGGCGAATGTAGTAAAATATCTGTCGACCAATGCTCTTCAATGGTGTTCCTAGAATTTCTTGCCATCAGTATGCAAAGACCAAAAAAAATGTAAATTTCATCGACAGTTGTATCGACCCATTGTTGCATTCTGTAGCTTATTGAGGAACTTTTGTTTTTTATACATTTATATTGCCGGTTAGTTTCAGTAACGATTAGCTCAACAAATTTTTGGTGAATAAAAATTTTAAAGAAATCTACCTCTTGCATACTTTCATCAGTGCACAATTTAGCGCCGGAAAAAGAAGAATCAAAATTGTGCACTTGCGGTAAAAATGGATCACTGTCCCAATGAAATACAGGACTTCTTTCAACACCACTAGTTGAACCAATATTATCTTCCTCAATATTTTCCGATTCAATATTATCTTCGTCGACATGTGCCGATTCAGTGTTGTCTTCATTGGGCTCATAAATCTCTGGCAATTCAAATTCCACGTCACTATTATCAGATTCGGCAGTTAGAATGACTTCGTAGTCATTATATGTAAAATCTGCCATTGTAATACACTAAAACTCAAAAATAATGTTATAAAATTTGACAAAATGCAACAAACAAACGAAGCAACTCCGAGATAATAAAATCACTACACAAATATCTCAATACTATAAAGCGAAAATAAAACAAATGTAAGATAAAAAACCTCGCGATCTCCGAACAAAGGAAACAAACACTGACGCCTGTGGGAATCCCTATAGAAACTCTTAAGTCATGACCCTAGCGCGTTCTGCCGGCTGTCAAATGGAGCACTTCACAAAAATACAGATTTCGTCATTTTAAATACACAATGATATGATTATAAGGTCTTAAGGTTTATCCCCACAGATGGCAGTAGGAGATGCAATATGTGACAGTTAAAATTCGTGTTTATTTACGCTCTCATGACGACGTAAAGATCGACGCGAATATATTCGCTCACGGCGTGGCGGGACTGGCGAGCTAGCGCGAATATATTCGCTTACGGCAGGGAAAGGGTTAAAACAGTGGCTAGCAATGGTAATAGCAATAAATTTATAATAACCCAGGAGAGGACTAGAGCACTCCAGTGGCGTCACACGGTAGCATCCAGAACTACACAACCAACAATTTTACTGATACACGGTGGGCGCTAGCGTAATTATAACATATGGATTATTTCATTTACATATGTTTTCCAGCTTTTTTGCTTGTATGCGGTGCACGCCCCCGGTCACTAGACTTGTATATTCATATCCTTGTTATTTCATACTCAATTTTAATGTTTTGTACGTGTTGCCGTAAATAGTTTTAAACTGATGCTAAGTGAAAATGATGATCTTGGAAGATCAATGGGAACAGTTGACGAGTGGGCGTAATGCAGCAACCCAATTAAACCTACATTATTTATTTTTATAACAAAGAAAACAAACCTGTGCGTACCGCCTCCACGAACCCTGGGAATACGTGCCACGGCGCGACCTGTTCCCCAGGACTCGGCACTGGTCTGATGACCTGGAAAAGAAAAGGGTGCATTATAAACACTGCAAAATATTTCACTAACTATTATATCGGCAGGAATGTCCATTACGTCCAACGTTCTTTCGATCAATAACAATTAATTGTAATAATTAATCTATTATTATTGACACTAATAGGAATGTCCATGTAGATGACAGAGTTCAATATTGTGCTATTACAACAAATGCATTCAAATATTACACGCGCCGTGTCATCAAGCCTGCTTTCTTCCGGCTCGGAGAGCCGAGAGCGCACGTTGTAAATGATGGTCGGAATGTGCGGCTACACTGCCCCACACAGACTATGAAAGAGTCGAGGGGGAACGCCTAGTGCGGCCACGAGGTTTGATCTAGCGCCATTATCAACACACGACGGGCAGGGAGCCGCTGTGTCGAGTGGATAGTAGACGCATATTAATTCAAATTATTCATTTTATCTATATTTAAATAAAATGCGTTGACATTATTGTTTTTATTTCGTAAAAAGATGGCGTTAACATGAATCATGAAAAATTTCCCGTTTTCCCAAATGTATTTAACTGAAAGGTCGATTTTGTCAATGATAATGCAATAGTATTAATTCTCAAGTCTTGAAGCAGAATTTTGTGATATATTAAAATGTCCATTAATTTAAATAAGACTATATCTTGTCTCTTTTCTCCTCACAACGGTCAGACGCAGATAATTAACGATTCTCATGCAGAGGGCATAGCCTTAGTAGAAATATGATGAAGTCCTAAGTGAGGACTGACCATTGGGTAAATTTTTGACTGTGAATACTGACCAGCCTCCTTGCTGACGGAGTACGGGTGCCTCCTGTTCTTTCCCATGGAGACGTGCACCTGGTTCACCAGGTCGGGGCGGATGGGGGCGCGGAAGACGGCCGGGAGCGTGACCCCCGAGCCCGTCTGCACCTCACTCTTCTCATTGTACACCGACACTAGCGGCCGGGCTACCGATAAACTCTGAAATACGATACCACAATTAATACAACCATTTAACTGTAATAATATATGTTCCCGATGATATAACAGAGCCATGATGAGAAAAACTATAATTGATATTTCACAATAATTAGAGCAGCGGTAAAAACGAGTTTACTTAACCGGATAGCACCCGGGACATCATTTTTTTAATAATTTCAGATTTCAAAAGTTGTCTAATTGAATTGCATATGGAGATCAGATTGATTGACCGATAAATATGAAACTTTACAGCAAAATAATTAAGTTATGTTCGTTTTAGGCTGACACGAAAGTATGTCGGTGGGGAAACTCTCTGCAATGAGTCAAATAAAATAAATGTATTTTCTATATAAAACACAACCGGTGGTCGGAATCAACAAACGAAAGAAAAGAAAAACAAAACAATGTAAGATTTACTCTTCTAAAATCAACCCAGAGATGTCTCCGCGCGGCGCCATCTGACGTATTCGGTGAGTGAAAGTTTTTAGGTTAGATTTTGTCTATTTGTGTAGAAACGAAATAACCAAATGTACGGCCGCACCGCCCCACACAGACTATCGAGGAATCGAGGGGGAACGCCTAGTGCTGCCGCTGGAGTATATTCTAGCGCCATTATCAACACATCAAAGACAAAAATGTCACATCATGTGGATAGTAGACGCATATGCTCACAAAAGGCACACAAAGCACTAATTAAGTCAATCAAGCAGCGTAATAACACGATAAACTACTAGCATCATCGAGTTCAAAGCGTTATTTATTCTGAATAACAAAGATAAAACCAACACATCACTGTAAAACACGTGGACCCGGAGCCGACATGCCCGCGATCTGACATCGCAATCATTACGATTATCGTTTAGAACCGGGCGACACGGGCTCCGGATCGTTAACAAAACTGCAGGGGATCGAACTCGGATATGAAACTTACCATTTTCGCTGTGGTTGCGAAATTATTTCACTTAAAAACACTTATCCGCGGCGGAATAGACCATCCGCCATGCCACGGAGAACTGAAAAGGACGGAAGCGGATGAGGGTTACGCTATACCAGCACTGAAAATGTTTCGCTGACGGGAGTGCAATTTGATGACTGTGTAAGTACTAATGAAAAAATGAGGGCAATATTGATTTTTCATTTCAAATAAATTAATTTTAAATTTTATTAATTATTTTCAACTAAAAAGAATGCGAGGTAAAATGTAATACAGTATTAGTATTTTATTTAACATAGAAAACATGAAATTTTATAAAATCACATTTTATTTGTTACGTTACGATTTTTGAGAACGTAGTAGCCCCGAGATATTTAGATAAATCACTAAAAAAATAGATACATAGAAAAAATTATCTATCGAAAAATATAATTATCAAAGATAAAAAAAAATGACTCACTTAACAAGCGTATGTAGATGAAATTTGGCGATATACATTATATCATGAATCAGTAATTGTTTTATTTTTTACTAAGCTGAAGAAAGGCCAGCTATCAAACATATTATATGCAAGGTTAATATATTACGATACATATGACCGGTTTTTTAAAGTGGAAAAAATATTATTTAATATTTGTTGTGTATTGTTTATAAAAATATATATGCGTACACCCGTACATGTCACATCAATATTCTTATTATTTTCAAACTAAGCTAAACGTTTGTATTGTGAAAATAGAACTAATTTGGTGGTGTTCTGGAACGAGGCGCAAACCCCGAACCACTAGATCACTAGGCCAGCGTCTTAACCACTGCGCCAACAAGCTATTTAAACCAATTGAATACTATTCATTCTGACTTCCGACCATCCCATCCCCTATCCCGTGATATAAACGAGCATTATATTAAACACTATTCATATTTTATTCAATTGCTCTCTAGGATCCTGATGAAAATATTATCATCCTACTCCACTCCACTCTCCTTCTCTCATGCTACACCTGTCTGGACCTAATTTTGCATAAATCTTTTTTAGATATTTAGGTCTCAGTAACATCTAGTAGGATATATTTTCCTGAGACCTAGAACAAAACATGAATTGGAGTATTTTCGAAAAACGATCGATCGAAATTACGAATCATGTGATATTTTGATTCGTATTACCTGATATCATTAAAATTTGATATCACTGCTGTGACCAGCCTTACTGATGATTATTAGACAGTTCTGAAATGAGGATAATATCTGGCGGTCATGCTAATGCTGTAGACATTAATTTAATTCAACGTATGTTATTCTGTGCGAGAATTAATTGATCGAAATTGTCGCTTAGTAAGTATTTTCTTATTTGAAATGAGTCATGAATTATTGAAGAATTTTTCATTGAGTTGGCTTACTCGTGATCTTATGTGTTGTAATTGTATATTTGTCGGCCTGCCAAGTATTTTCAGCTGCACATACATTCCAGCAGACTTTATTCGAAAAACAGCAGCACAAATAATACGGCCTGGAGCATATTAAGGCTCCAAAAAAATATACTTAAATTTATTAAACCCTTGTTTTGATGTGTAAGCATTTTTGTTCCAAAAAATTTCGTATTCGTTTTCAGAAAAATATGTAACTAAATAGTGACCAAAAGTATACGTCGTACTCGTTACCATCGTGACTTTATATTGTATTCAATACCCATAAATACCAAAGTTACGTTTTTACACTTTAGAAATAATCACGACACTCGCATATTTAAATTTTAAAATATTTATTTTCACATCCTGGTAGGTAAGCACTTACTTCTGAATCCAATACCTACACGGTACCTACCTTAAAATTATATTTCTAAAACTAATACAAGCCAGAAGTTACTTATACTCAGTACAATGATAAGTTAAGATTCTAATTATTGAAATTTTAAAATATCAAAAATTAATGTATTTAAATTCCATTATTTTAAATCAAAACATTAAAGCCTGGCGGCTCTTATTTATGTGAGGCCCTGGACCAGCGGCGTAACTACGCCAATGCGGCGCACTGGGGTCCACATTAGACAGGGCCCCAAAAATATGTGCCCTATAAAACTTTTGTCATCGATACTTTTCTATGTGGACTGATAATTTTTGAAATCCACAAGAAATGAAATCATAACATTTAGAAAATCATTTCTTATGTATTACAAAAGTACAGAAACTTTATTAATGAGTACAGTGCCCCGGGTTAGAATTCAAACCATCGCCGCAACTCATTTACAATAAAGTAAAATTATTTTATGTATGCAGTAAATGAACACTACATTACTATACACGCAATAAATAATAGGTTATAGATTTTATAGGAGTGTAAATATTTTTTAATTATTTGGAAAACAAACACTCAATCGATATTAAAAAAAATCATAATTAAAGGGCAATAAAAATTAAAACAATTACATGATTTCTCTGAATTAACAATATACTATTATAGATACAGTGTAAGATAATAATTTGAATAAGACTTATAAAATCAATACAATAGCTTATTAAGACTTTGGTAATAAAAAATATAAATTACCCCACATAGAATGAGATCTTTATTTTTTATTGCAGGAATACAAAAAAAATCAGTAAAATAAGAGAAATGAGAGAAAATAAAAATTAAAAAGGGAAGTGATAAAAGTTAAAAAGGAGAAAAATTTCCAGGGAAACGGGATGGGTGAGGAGGAAGAAATGGGATACGGAATAAAATCTGTGTAATAAAAATAAAACGAAGGCCATTTAGGTTTATATATTAAATTGTGATTTAATTGTGGTAACTGAAGAATTGAAAATATCTAATTTATTTCAAAATTGAAATAAAGTGAGGTTTGTTAGAAAAATGAGTTTTGTTTGGCAGTGGTGCTACAGTGTGAATGGTTGAATGTGAGATTAGTTCTAATTGACCCATATGGCACTCGAATGAATATGCGTCTTAGTAAATTAGGGTATTATACTTTGGAGTTCATTATTTTGTGTAGGAAGATGACATCGGCGGGGTCTTTTCGAATTTGTAATAATGAAATTTGAAAATAATGATGACTCAGCACGGCCAGTTAAGGTTCGATAACTACGAAAGTTAAGACATTTCATGAAGCTATTCTGAATTTTTTCGATTCTATTGATGTATGGGTTATGTCTTGGATTCCAGACTTAGGAGGCATATTTGACGATATTTCGAGCATATAACAAGTACAGAGTTTTCTTGATGGTGATGTTATTAAATTGTTTACATATCATAAACATATACATTGCAATGCTTTTTGTTTTTAAAATAAGGTGCTAAAACTTGTTAAGCTTTTATTAACCTTACCATACCGTGATATATGCAGTATGTAGTCACGCTGTCAACTCGTGTTACCGTAAGAAATTTTAAACATTTTTAACGTGGAGAAAGCTTTTATTAGTTAAATGGCTTTAAAATTATTAATTCTATAAACTTACTTTAAATATTGAATATTAATTACGAAAATGTTATCAATATTCTAATATAATTCGAGCATTCATCAAGTCCTATACAGCACTACCTTATTTTTATGTCCCTTCATTAAATTAGTGAGAAAGAGAGATCATATATTTGTCTGTTTATTATTATTTTATTGTGAAATTAATGTACCATCTCTAATTGTCCGACTACAAATTATATTTTTCCAAATTAATTTTACAACTGACTGAATTGAAAAAGAATTATTTTTGTAAGATTTGCTTTACACAACTAGTTTTTCACTAATTAGTTCTAAGCATTGACATTTTCCTTAGAATTAACTGAAATATGAATTTTCTGTTGCGTATATTAACCGAAATATTACAGTTTTATTTGGGGCGGTAGACCTATTTTACTGCATGGTTTTGGAAGGGTTAAAGAAAATCTTAATTTTAATGAAATTTAAAGCAAATGTTGCTGTTGGTGTCACGAAGTCACATCGAATAATTAGAGCATAAATATATTAAATATAATTTAACTTGAATATTTTAGATATGAACAAAATTACATTTAAAATATTGAAAAAACCGTTAAAAATAGATGCCGGAACACATTTTGGGTGCGTTACGTCAGAAAAAAAGCACTGCATATATATTCAATTTTGCATTGGGGCCTAATTTTTGTAGTTACGCCACTGCCTTGGACTACAGCCCCAATATGCATATAGTAAATCTATAACGCAAATTGATCCAGTCACCCTGAAAGGGTTAAATTTCAATCGTGCAGGCTGATTTATCAGGCAAAATGACGTCTCTAAATAGGATCACACAAAGCCTAATGAGCACGCTCGAGTGAATAGATTTCCTCGGGATATATCGCGATTTAAAAAAAATAAAGACACCTCCTGATATTTAAAAGCTTTAAATATGACCAAGCCATCAAAGTAACTTAATACAAGTCATAAATATATGGTTTTCATATCTTAATTAACTTCAAAACTTTGAGTTAAGGATTTATTTGTTATTAACTCTTACAAAGTTAAATTATATTATATTGTTCCAACTATTAAGATCTAATAATATACGCACATAAACGATGGAAGCTTTAGTAATACAGGCATCTGCCTAGCCCTTCAGTAATCAATCACTTAATTTGTTCTTACTGTAACGGACATTTAAATAAATATGTAAACATTACAATCTGCCCCCTTCAAGTATATTTTGACCACTCGTGGAAATTCAAATATATAGTCAGCCTCTTAATATGCAGATGTGTAAAAATGTTTTCAATACGGTAAGCGTATTTTATAGTCACATAAACGTTCCAATAAAATTAATGATTTTATTCTTATAAAGTAAACTATTATTGGTAGGACAATGCACGAATTTTTCGAAATTTCCCCAGTACCTACTTATGTAATGCAAAAGTTTATCGGCGAATTGAGCCGCCCAACGCGGACTCGGTGAGGAATTTAATGAATAAAATAAATATTAATTACAAAAAAACATTTTTGTGTCATTATTGCGTAATTGGTGATTGATTAGCAAACTTCCTTTTCCTCAAAAAGTTTCGATTTGTCATGTCTGCCAAAAAATGTGGCGCCCGCGGTCGACCTCTGGCGGAAGAAAATGTAAACATATTAAAATTAGAAGCAGCGCCTCCTATATCCAACGAGGAAAAATCCCTTTTTCGGCGTCGACCACATGTGTAGTGTTATGCACAATTTAGAGTAAAAGCCTTTAAAAATGTTCGAAACGCTTCGCACGTCGCGCGAATGACTCGTATACAAAGAGTGTGTGGCAGTTCTCCCATTCCACCGCCAGCCGAACTTCAGCCGACTCCGCAGACGGCGAATATTTTCATGTAAATATTGGCGCGTGCTGGTGTGCAAGTTCTTCGCATAAACCTCGATAAAGGCCGTAAAAATCGCCTTGTCGCCGCGATCGTGACGTTTTCCGGCCACCGAGGTCCATATCCGCGTCTGGTGACTCGCGTCGGCGACTGCCATCGTCCCCGAGCAGTCCGAATCGGCTCAAAGTTCGTGAGTTTTCGGGTTATCCGTGCGGTGCCATGCTTCCTTGAATCCAATATGGAAGTTCGCCGAGTGCGGTGATCTAGTGCGCGATCGCGATAGCTTACATAACCGGGACTGTGCGCCCCCAGATGCTGCAATAAGGACGGGGATAAATATGGCCAGCGTGTCCGACCCGACGGCCGGGCCTTCCTACGCCAGCGCCGTGCTGAACTGCAAGGCCGAGCCGGAGCCCGGCAAAGAGCCCCGCAAGGAGGCAGACAGCGACAAGGAGAACCTGGCAGCCGCTGACAGGGAAAACCTGGCCGGCGAGGAGGAGGCCGAGGGCTTCGTGGCCGTGGTGGCGCACGGCCGTAAGGAGCGCCGCGGCGAGCGGCGGCGCTCGCGCTCCAAGGAGGCGCGCATGAACGGCGGCAGGGCGGAACGCGAACTGGCGCCCCCGGGCCCCCACGCGGCCCCGGGGCCCGACAAGGGTGCTCCGGCGGCGCCAGAGGAGCCGCGCAAGTTCGTCGAGGCCCCGCTGCCCAAAGTCAACCCCTGGCAGGTCAGTGTCGTGAGTCTATTCATTTATCTAAACAAACATACAAACAAACAATACTATACTAATATCCTGTTATTGATCCATCTATTATTATTATCAAAGTTATAAGATAAATAATAAGGAATGTTTAGACTTGTCAGTGCTTTGAGGATAATGTTTGAGCAGTATGACAATTTCTTCAGTACACGAAAGGCTCGGTAGCTGCATAATTGTAGAATGCGCAATGTACCGTAAACAACATATTATTTCCTCTGGTTTCAGACAGCTTGGCCACAGTTGATGTCAATATCTGATGAAAGTAGTTTGTCCTAGAGTTTAGGGTGTCTGGTAGTGAAGTGAAATTGTTTCTAGAAGGTTACAACCATGATTACTCAATCATTTATAAACACAGTGTAACCTTGTTGTCTTTTCTTTGTCAAGGGAATAAATTTGTAAAATGCATCACATTATAACCTGGTGATAAGGAATAATGCAGTCTCATCATTTTATGTGAAAACAATGTGAATGATTCAAGCGATATTTCAAATTCCAACTCGTGGGAAGATTCAGTACACAAGTCAAACAAATATATCTAAACATACAGTACGCTTTAAGATATAAGCAATATGCATGAAGGTATAAAATATAAATAAAAATCTTCATTTGAGAGTTGGAAGACTTGATATTACCAATGATGCATTATATCAGCTGTGGATGTAATGAAAAATTGCTCGGGACATTCATAATTTATAACCAGCGAATATCATCCGTAAACTCGGAAACCCTGTATCCAATGATACGAGATAATGTTGACATTTTGATTTATACTTAACATCTTTTCATCGTACTTTATTTAACTGATTTTTAACCAAACTTTATTCAACTTACTTACCATCATGCAATTTCTTCGCAGGGGTAGGCAGAGGATAGAGCGCCACACTCTTGTCTTGATACACAATTCTCACCTCGTCGGCATTCATACATCTTATACAAGCTTGACGATTATTGAGGCTTCTAACAAGACCATCCTCCAGTATCTGGTTTACCTGGTCGTGCCAAGTCTTCTGCGGACGTCCTCTATTTCTGGTGCCATCAACACTTGCGTCATATATCTTTCTTATCATTCTCTCCTCATTCATTAGTTCCATATGATCAAACCATCTAAATGATCCTTTTTTAATTTTACTCACTATATTAAGGTCAGTTTTACATTCTTTCCTTGGTTCTTGTTTCTTTACTCTCTCATAAATGGATCATTTTCTACTCTACTACATCTACTACTTTCATTCCTCTTCTGCCAGCTTCAGGCCTCACTTCCATAAATTAGTGTCGGTACCAGGACTTCATTGTGAATAGCTAGTCTTGCCTCAGTTGACAAGTTCCCATTACCTATAATTCCATTCAAAGCGCTGTTCACTTTACTCAATGCAGTCACCCTTTTTTTCCATTTCTATCAAACATACTTCCCAAATACACAAACTTATCTACTTGTTCTAAACATTCATTACCTACAAGTATTTAGCACGGTGTCTTGCTTTCCTCCTTGAATATCATCACTTTCGACTTGTTGACATTCATAATAGGGTCGCTTTCCTTGCATACATCGTACATTCTGCTCACTAGCCTCTGTAATTCTTGTTCACTGTTCACCATTAATACTGCATCATCGGCGTACAATAAACAGCATACTATCAACTCACCCATTTTCGCTCCTACATTAATATATTCCAGTTCTTTCACCCAATTATTCATATATAAGTTAAACAGCCATGGAGACATTATACAACCCTGCTTGACGTTAACTGATTACATGATTGGGAATTATAGCGCCATGTTGATTTGTCCTGTATAAAATCACCAACGTTTTGGACATTGAACAACTTTCTGTGGTTGCACAGCCATGATAACCTCATTCTGCCTACGCCTCGCATCACATTTTTCATTGCAGAGAATGTGTGTGATGTGTGCAGCTTTCCCTGATAGTTATCTCTCGAGTTATATCATCATTAGTAATGTGGTGGAGCCAGGGTTAGGCCCTCCCAGTAGCCTTATACTGGCATGGTAATATTTTTCTTATTTTCTCCCCCAGCGCACAAATAATAGCTATTGGTTTTTAAAATTGCGCAAAAGATTTTTTTTACGCACACCGTGATTCAAACACATTGCTAATCATTATTTTGCATATGTGAAACAAATATTGACTTATCATTTACCCAGTGACCAGTACTGTACTGCACCGGTCTTCGTACAGTCTCCTACGTTCTCCAGGCGTGTGATCACCCGACTGTCGTATTTACCGAGTAATTATGTGAGTTACCCGTCAGTGAGTCCTCGGCAAACGATTTTTTTTTTAACAAGCGGGATTTACGCAAATTGAGTTGAGATAATATATTGTTTTTACAATTTTTAAATGCATTTTGTTTGCATCGTGTAACAACGCGCGTGCAACTTTCTCATCTATTCTGTTAAAATGATGCAGATGTAAAAGTTCATTAGTGCCAACTGATTGTTCAACGCAGCCTTACAGCTTGCCTGTTAATTACCAAAGATTAAAAGTTAATTTTCATTCTGGTTTTTCCTAATTTACCAAATTGTTTTATATTCTTCATTTTACACTGTATATTTAAGCTACGATGACGTGACTTGTAATTTGTATTTATATTTATCTCGTAACGTAATGCATTGCGATTCCTACTGGATCTGGTAAACACCAATGCCACGGTCATTGCAACCAGATCTTGACTGAATTTCTACCATCTGTTTATTGGGGTTGTTATGCTAATGATGTTTAAGACTCTACTGCAGGGTCCATCAGAACTAGTATCCGTAATATCTGATGTGATGCTTGATTTGTAAATTTGTAACACCGTGTTGATATAAATGAAGTGTTGTATGCAGTGCTACATCAAACACTAGGTAGACTACGAAATTCGAAATTAGTCCCAACGCTGTACGTAGGAGGAGTCAATATGCGTCACAGATTACTCGGTGTTGTCGTATCCTTGTCAATTTTCCTGGATAATCGAAAACCCAATTCAATTTGAAAATACTAAAATTCACAGCATAATAACTCGATAAGTTAAACGCAGAAATTTCTAACTGGCCGTGAAAACCTTACAACTTAGTTTATTTTACATCATTGCTCGAGGTCAGCGCCGGCCTTCATTTGATTATCAGACGATTACGTGAAATTGTAGTGATGTCACACTTTCATTAACATTAGAGTTTAATATTTGCCAACAGATGATTTAGTGAGGACAATGCACTCTTGTATAACAAATTTCCCTATTTTCACAACTAATTACACCGTGGCTGACATCTACTGGCCGGCGTTACACGTAATCTGATTTGACAGCTTGGATTAGAGCCAGGATTGACGAGTATTTTTTTTTTTTTTAAATAAAAATAAGCATTTAAAAATATATGTTTTGTTATATATTTTATGTACTCTTCTAGATGGTTCCTGGTGGGACGCCTCTTCTTTATTCATTTACAATTATTCAACATAACACATTCCTTATTAAATTTCTTCTTCATCCTCTTTATCTTAATTGTATTGGGGGCTGGACAGCGCTTTCTGTCGATTACGCGGGGCCACTGACAGTTCCATCTTTCTTTGCAGACTTGAAATCACTCCTTGAATTGTGTTTTAGAAAGCTTTGTCTTTCCGGGCCATAAAAGAGTAAGAAAAGAAGCAAACAGACAATTCTTACAAGCTATAAAATGTTATGAGGCAAAATTCTAGTAGGTCTGATTATTTAGTTAGTGATTATTAGTCTTTATTTTAATTTTATATTATATAGTGCGTTAAAATTTGACAACAGAGCGTACGGAATAAATCGATTGCTGTCATCAAACCTGCCGCGCGTAGCCTACAAAAAAATCTAAAAATATAATACACATAAAAATTTAATGTTCCAGTACAGATTCAGTTACAATCACAGTTATAACAACGATTTAATGATCACTAGTAGGAATACAAAAATAATATTTAGCACCGACAGTCAATCAACAAGTTAGTCCGTCAATATATATCTGAGGCACATACCCTCTTTAGAACCCCTTCCTTCATTTGTAATACACAGTTTTATAGGCATTAAAAATGTGGTGCTAATGACAAATGTTATATGTTATTTAATCTTTTGGCTATAGACGGTATTCACTTTATAGAACTCCATTGTTAATCAACACAATAAATCAAATACGATTTTTTTGGTTTTATATTTAATTATTCCAAATAATATTGGCTGTCTAGGACAGTTGATAATGGCCTAGGCCGGGGATCGGCAGACTTTCTAATGAGAAGAACCAAATATTAAGTAGTAAACAGAATCTATAAATTTTCACTGTAGCTATATAAATTTTAATGTCGAAAAGAACGAGACAAAATCAAAGTTTTTATTTAAAACTCAAATTCACAATACAGTCATAGGCTACTTAGAAACATTATATGTGAGCTTCAATACTTCAGTGCACTATATATAAAACAAGAAACTATTCAATGTGTCAAATATGATTGTAGATGAAAATATGGGCTGGAGTTGAGTCGCAAATGCCGCATGCGGCTCGCAAGCCGCGGTCTGCCAACCCCTGACCTAGACAGCCGAAACGATTGTCCAATTATTTGGAAAAATTAAATATAGAACCAAAAAAATTGTGTAAGATTAATAATGTTATATACATTATGAACTAATCAGTAATGTCTTTTAAATGCTTTTTCTCCAGCGCACGGTGCCAATACGGTACGGAGAGAGCAAAGGGTGAAAGACGGCACATCACCAGCATCAGACGGATTCAATTTGAGAATGCGCTAGAAATGCAACAGATCGAGTCAAATTAAATGTAAAGTTATCATTTTTGCGCTGAATTTATTCTACAAGTTCATAACTTGTGACGGATGGAATCAAAGCAGTCAAAAAATCAACTCGCGTACAAAGTGAGCAATGGTCACGAGAGTACAGTTACAGGTTCAGTTAGTTTTGATCATTTCATCACTTTTGATCTGTCGATCAGATCTATTACTGTGGAACTCTTCACACGCAAAAAAAAATGGTGGTATGTATTTTAAATGGCGATTTGTTGAAGAAATCAGCTACTTTTAACAGTAAACAAGGATAAAAGTTGAATTCAACGGTAGCACCGTAAAATAAATATTTTGATTTTATTATTAAAATTAATAATAATAGCAGACATGTCCATCCGTAGCTCCGCACCTTCTGCAATCCTTTTTAAGTCATCGGTGCAGCTAGCTGGGGGTGGCCATCCAATAAACCAGTCAGTTGTCTTCTGCCGATATTTATTCTTAATGCAGTCTATTCAATTAATTCCCAACTTTGTCACACCAGTCCTATGGGCCATCCGAGTGTTTTGAGTTTGTCAGTTCGTTTGCCTTCGCTGTCCAGCACTTGGTATCGTGTGATAGCCGATCTGTGTCTTAGTTTTGATGCACTTTAGTCATATATTAGTAAATGCATCACGTAAAATGGAATCAGTGAACAGTGAGTTTATTTTACACACACATGAAGATTTTCAACTGAGAATTTCTTCTAATGACTCTGTTTGAAATTTGTGCTCGTTTGTTAATATAAGCCGTTCGTGCGATGTGCAGATCATCAACTGACCTCGTCCGGTGGCCTTGTCCTTATCACTGCAATAATCGAGCAAAATCGGCATAATCAAGTTCAGCTCGAGGTGAATCGTGGGAATTGTAAAATGAGCATCGATCGGCACCTTCAAAGCGCTAACCTCGACACCCAGTCGGCAATTATCTTTTCAATATCCATCGCAGAGTCAAGGGTAAATGGCAACACAGCTACATCACCATTTTTAAAATTTATTTTTATTTAGACTTTATTGACATACATATTTTTATTGTAACAGAGGTGAATATATTATAATATAACATGGTAAACATAATATATATTTGTAGTTTATTGTGTGGGATGGAGTAGACTCCATGTCATATATATATATATATATATATGGCCACTTTGTTAGACTGAAGTCTGTGTTAAAGTAGCCAATTTTAGTCATTGTATTGCAACATAGATATTTTTTTTGTATTTGGAAAAAAACAAAAAAATATACACTTTTTATTAAGAATGATAATTGCTCTAGTCTGGTTTTGGATACAAAAATAAATGCAACACCTTATTTCAAAAACAACCCAGTTTTCAGACTGGTAGCCATTTTAATTTCGGAGAAGGGAATATTGCTATTGGTTGAATCTTAATATAAACGGCAGAGGGTAAAAGTAATTTTACAAGTCATATAACAAGTGGAAAGTGATGGTACTCAAAAGAAGGAAAGCATGGCACCGTGCTAAATACTTGGAGGTAACGAATGTTTGGAACAAGTAGATAAGTTTGTGTATTTGGGGAGTATGTTTTATAGAAACGGAAAGGAGGGTAACTGCAGAGAATAAAGCAAATGGAATTATAGCTAATGGGAACTTGTCAACTGAGACAAGACTAGCAGTTCACAATGGAGCCCTGGTACCGACACTGATTTATGGAAGTGAGGCCTGGAGCTGGCAGAAGAGGAACAAAAGTAGACTGAATGCAGTGGAAATGAGATCACTCAGGCGTATATGTGGCAGATCCATTTATGACAGAGTAAATAATTAAGAAATAAGGAAAGAATGTAAAGCTGATCTTAGTATAGTGAGTAAGATTAAGAAAGGACCACTTAGGTGGTTTGGTCATATGGAATGGATAAATGAGAAGAGAATGGTAATAAAGGTATATGGTGTAAGTGAATGTGGCATGCCCAGGTAAACCAGACACTGGAAGATGGTCCTGTCGGAAGCCATAATAACCCATAATATCTTGTATGAATGTGGATGAGGTGAGAATTGTGTCAGGACAGAAGAGTGATGTGCTCTATCCTCTCTGCCTATCCTCGCGGGGAAACGACGTGATGGTGAGTAAGTATATAGTAAGCCAGTGCTGAAGCAAACATTTTACATTGTTAATCAATAATCATATACATAGTTGGTTCACCAAAAATAAATTTAAAATAAAGAATATATAAAGAAAGAAGGAAATGATGCAATATTCGAATATGAAAAATATATAAAACAATAGCTGAAATTTGTAAATATAATACACATTTGTTTTCAACAAGTTTTAATAATACAGGTTCAAATGTGAGTATTCAGTTAATGATGCCATGTTCCAGGTTGGAGAAACACACTCACAGGCTGCTCACTCACCACTGCTGTTAGGGCTGAGGTCTTGCCGTGCTCACTCACACGTGCATTTATGTAGAACGCGCGTTGACTGCGTGTGTTCATATTGCGTTAATATAATGCATAAAAGCTATACAACAGGACAACTGCATTAAATGTTAGAAAAAAAAATTAAATTTGTTGATTATTGTGTGTGTATCTTATTACATAACATGTTTATATACTATATTCTTTTTCTCCCAATCGGTTCCTTCATTACAGTGTCGTGAACCCCGGGTCGTGACCTCTTGATGTCCTCGCCTCTAACTTTCTCTGCAGCTCGCAGTTTGTAGACAAGTTATGTCTTGGAATTGTTCCAAAATTGAGGCATCGGTCCCATCATTGCTGTCCGAGGGATTTTAAGCGTCTGACCTGTGTCATTTGACCCTAACAATGTTCTTCAGCAATATATGTTCAACAGCACCGGATATTGTATCTCACACTTAAAAATGCGGTTATATGATCTGAATCTAATTTTGCACGGTTACTTTTTAGGACCTTACAATTACGCCGTTTCTGTAGGGTAGGCAGAGAGGATAGAACGCTACACTCACATCATCCACATTCATACATCTTGTGCAAGCTCGTCGACTTTTGACGCTTCTAACAGGACCATCTGGTTTATCTGGTCTTTCTATATTTCTGGTGCCATCGAGACAAACTAACTACCCGAGCGATCCTTTTTTTTAATATTCTATTCACTGTCCTAAGATTAGTTTTATATTCTTTTGTAATTTCTTCATTCTTTAATCTAAATAAGCACCATGTATACGTCTAAGTGATCTTGTTTCCACTGCATTCAGTGTGCTTTCATTCCTCATCTGCCAGCACCAGGCATCACTTCAACACATTTGTATCGGTCTCGGTTAACACGTGTTCCCATTATAAATTATTTCATTCACAGCGCTGTTCACTTTATTTCCTGCATCTTTCTCAGTTTTTCCGTTTCTATCAAACATACTTTCCAAATTTTGTATTATGCGGTATGATTTGTCACCTGAAAGATAGATAAATATAACGCTTCAGTTTGTACTTGTTATTGCTTTTGTATACAATATGAATCAAACTAGGGATCTACTTTTTCTTATGTATGTTATATATATATATATATATAAAATAAATACTTGTTTTATTTTTATTTATTTTGAATCAATTAGGCTGTCCACGGATTCTACGGCGTTCTCGTTTTGTCGCTACACTTCTAGTATTCTGCCCTGATAGGCCTGTTGCAAAGTAAAGATCTCCCGTGAGACGTCGACATTCATTTCGCCTCTGTCTGGCACCGTGATAAATGCTGTAAATATTTTTTTATCACTATTGGGTAATTCTTTAAACAATATTTTACACCGCTAGCTGTAGAAATATATTTTAGTAGATAAGGCTCTCTGATATGGAGCCCCGGGGCTGAAGCATTTAACTATGCAAGTTGTGTTTGAAACAGGAATCTTGAAATACAATATTAAAATTAAGATTTTAATGAGTTTTGTGGGGGTTCAGAATCGGAATTAGGTTTAAAAATTTATGTGACGACAAATGAATATGTTATCATGTAATGATTGTCCCCGCAGGCACCCTGCACTCTGCCATATCAACCAGATAGACTGAAGCAATTGGCTATGACATATTCAGCGAATGAGGAGCGGGTTCTGGTCCCCTGGCGACAAATGCGGAACGGATTACTTTTGACAGGGTGTTGGAAATGTCGACTGCGTGCGGAGAATGCAGTTATGAAATCTGGAGACCCATGGTAAATGAGGAGAGTTAGGGCCCCGACGAGATCTAGTGCCAGATTTGATCTGTTTGATGGTGCAGATTCATCGGAGTGAACGGTTGAGACTTTTGAATTCTACAGCGAAGTCGTGGGGAAATTTCCGTAGAACAGTTTCATGTAATTTCTGCACTAATAAATTTATGTTGTAAATAATGTTTCCTGCGCGTACCATCACCATCCTTCCGAAATAGCCACACATTACACGCTCAGACAGAGCTAGATCGGCGAGCTTTGGCGGACTATCCCCCAATGCTGGATTTTACCAATGTGTTCCCTTAAGTTATATGTATATAAAATAATATTGTAGTATCGTCAAGTAGTTTTTCTTTTATCTCTATTTTAGACAATGTGCTTGTGATACTAAAGTCTGTTTCTACAGCGCGAACTGCCACCACTCACGATTCAGCAATGTGAAGCGAGGCTCCGGTCGTGTCTCAGACTCGAGTCCTTCCAATGATCACCAATTTCTCCATCTCTTCTAGCGACATTCCCTAAGTATTATTGAAAGAATTTTTCTGTGTGTGTTGTCGAATCCTGAGGAGGTAGACATTGGTTTGTCTCGCAGTCCATATACCAAGAATAAGACGCCGACATCATTGCACACATTAAAATAATTTACTATGAATTATTTCCAATTTAAAAAAAAGAGAAAGGCGTGTTTTTGAGTGGTCAGGGGGGAGAGGTGTACATGTTTGCCCCGGGGCATGGCAATTTGTTGCCACGCCGTTGTCTATTATTTTACTTTATTGCAGTAATGAAAGCGATGACAATTTTATATTAGTGACATGTCACAAGATCAGACATCTCCTCGTCACTTATGTCACATTGTCAACGATTTCGCCAAATAATGTTTACACTGTCTTCGCAAATAAAACTATTGAGCATTTTTTTGGAATATTTGTCTCAATATTTTTTAACAACGGTAACATTAATTTAAATTAATTTTACTATAGTAACTTTTTACCATCGTCAGTGATAAAAAAATGTTTGTAGGTTGTTGGTACTTCAAATTTACTGCTGTCAAAATCAATCCCACCTAATTGTGTGGCAATGTGAATAATACATGCTTTGTTGCATTTGAAATCTGTCACTTTCCCGGCAAAAAAATTTCAGTCTAAATATTTTTTTCCAACGATTGAACAACCCATTTTTTGCAAAAAATTATATTTTTGTTACTTTTAAGTAAAAAGTTAGCACCGATCATACGACCGGCCCTCGGTGCCTCGGCTGCTGGCTCCTGGGAACCAGACTTCCAAATTAAAATTGAGATGGCAAAAAGTATCGTTTTCAACCGAGCCTGTGTTTCAACAGTGGAGGGTAAGGTTTGTCCGGTTCCCTTCACCCCTTTTGATTCTGTGTCCGAAAATTTTTTCAGTAACCATCGCTTCTACCATCTGCAAATGAAAGGTTGAAACATCACCTTCCTCCGACATATTCCCAGTACATGTTAGAGTTCAAGAGACGTTATGCAACCTTGTTGAACTCCATTGTAAAGTTTCACGTGTGATGCAATGTTGTTGACCCGTGCATGCGAGGCACTGTGTTTGGTATGCGTCTATACACAGCTACCGTTCATCAGTTGAAATAACTTATTTCACATACAACTTTTTAACTTTTATAATATATATATATATATATATAACACAGACATTCTTCCCACTGGTCCGATTCATCGATGGTCACATCAAGCCCGATAACGGCTGCAGAATACATTCTTGGTTGGTTTTTAAATGAAGTTGAATCATTCTGACATGTTTTAAGTGTTTTGATATTTGAATAGTTTGATAGTATTAATTTTTTAATCTTATCATTTCAAACGCAGAAGATACTTTGCTTTTGTGTAATATATTTTGCAGTTACCGATATTATATTTCAGTTAATCTTGTCGTTTTGTGCATGATTTTCTCATAAAACTTTCTTCTTATGAAACGATTCTTCTTCAAAGTTCTTTGCCTCCGTTGGAAATTGGAAATTATCACTGTTAATTGAAATTTAGAGGCAGCTGCTCTGAATTGCGAAGGAACACGAGTCTTCTTCCTGCACCGCATCTCCTTCGAACTGTCCCCTGCGGCGTGACTTGTATTCATATAGATATGTATATATTTTGCTTTCATAACTTACCAAACAACTCGAGGTTTCTGTTGGTACTTTCTTACTTACATACCATTACGCCATTTATGCGTACCCGTAGGAGTAGCCAGAGAGGATAGAGCGCCACACTCTTCTGTCCTGACAATACTCGCCTCATCCACATTCATACATCTTCTCACGCAAGCTCGACAATTATTGAGACTTCTAACAAGACTGTCTGGTTTAGCTGATTGTGCCAAGTCTTTCTCTATTTCTAGTGCCACCAACGCTTGCATCGTATATCTTTCTTACCATTCTCTCCTCATTCATTTGTTCCATATGACCAAACCACATAAGTGATCTTTTCTTAATCTTACTATACTAAGATCAGCTTTACATTCTTTCTTTATTTTTTCATTCTTTACTCTGTCATAAATGGATCTGCCACATATCTGATCTCATTTCCACTGCATTCAGTCTGCTTTTGTCCTCGTGTGTCAGTACCAAAACTTCATTGTGAACCGCTAGTTTTACCTCAGTTGACAAGTTCCCATTAGGTTTAATTCCATTCAAAGCGCCATTCACTTTATTCACTGCAGTCACCCTCCTTTCCGTTTCTATCAAACATACTCCCCAAATACACAACCTCATCTACTTGTTCCAAACACTCATTACCTCCAAGTATTTAGCACGGTGTCTTGCATTCCTCCTTCTCGAATACCATCACTTTCGACTTGTTGACATTAATCCTTGCGTACATCGCACATTCTACTCACTAGCTTCTGTAATTCTACAACCTTTAAAACCTCTGCGTTTGGGACTTTGTGTCTTTTGATAATTTTCCCCGCAGCGCCATATTTTATTTTTATTTCTGTAGAGACCCAGTCATAATTTTTATTTATTTAGATATAAGAGTACAAATATTTCTTCCATTCAGGTATGCTTCTTCCGGTGCATCCGTGTTATTAGCGAGTTAATAGCATATTATTTCTATGTGTACCTACGGAGAACATTTCATGTTGTCTCGTTTGAGTCAAAACCATTTGTTGTAACTTTTGATGTAGACTCATTAAATATTCTATTAATTGAATATGCTATTAAAAATTGATAAATCTTAGAAATTTATATTGTATTCTTTGGAGTTTTATATTATTAGAGCCATAGTAGGGAGATCACGGAGTCAAGTTACATTCCACCGTACTTCTTACTACAATATATGTATATAAAGTTTGAGAGCGGAGAGAGTTAAAATTATTTGGCCGCTTAGATGGATTTTGAAATCCTGCACATAACATTTCAAAAGCCTTCTATATTTTTTTGGGACGGGACGGATGGTAAAAATTAAAATTTCAAATAATGCAAGACGCGTGCACGTTTGTAAACTGGTGAATGTTGCATGCGTCGTCAAGTACTCTGGTTAGTATCATGACGCACGTATTAAGTGTTTTCGAGTAAAATGCAAAAAACTATTCCATCACAATTGGAATCGTATTGAAAATGATCAGTAACTATAGTTCACTTGACTATATACTGCCTAACTCAAAAACTATAAAAAAATGAAAATGAACAGTGCATACATAAGCACTCCCATATATGCTCTAATATATACAAGATTCAAGTCTTTTCTTTTACTAAAACGGTTGATCAGTTTCATTTTAAATCTATTAAACTTCTTATGTTTTCTGGCATTTCATTCAGAAATTTCATCACACTATATACATCATCGATCTCTGAGACTTGGCCTTCTTTCTGAACGGCAGTCTCAGTCTATCCCTTCCCCTTGTACGATGCTCGTGCTCACGTTGATTTACATCAATTTTTCGCATAAATTCCGCTGATATTTTCTTATTGAGGATTTCATAAATAAATACCATTATATTAAAACATATTTTCTGCTTTAAAGGTCATCCGAGTATATAATATTATTCAAAAAAGTTTTATTTTACAACACTGACAATTGTTGCATTTCTTCTCCATTAGCCAAAAACGAAATACTGCTGCAGTAGTTGATGTGAGGAATAATAACAGAGTTGTGAGTTTGACAAGACTCAGTACTAATAAATCTTCAGAAGTTAGATTTTCTTAACAATCTTTTTAGTCACGTTATGAAAGTGGTCTAATAATAATAATATTGGATAATTTGTATAGCACCTTAAGACCGCTTTACACAAACTGTTTTTTAGTTACATTATCTTTGTTCTTAAAATTAAAAATAATTATTTTCAAATTGTGAAAAATTTGAATATTAGTATTCAATGTATTGTTTACGACATTCAACGGTATTCCGCTAGTATTTGATAATAGAGCAAGTCATTTCAACCTTCAATTTTTTTTATTTCCTTATAAGCTAAATTATAAATCTAATAGACTAAATAAATTATGAAACATTGTGTCGTGTAATATAAAAATATTTTTTAATCAAGTCTTTAAATATTTCTAAACTAAAGAAACGTGACTTGGACCACTTTCATAATAATTGACGCATGTGTTAATTATTAAGGAGAACACATTCTTATTGTGTTCCCCTTAATAATATAAGTTGTATCAATGTGTCCTAAATTTAATAAAAATGAATTGATAATTCTGGCGTCTGCAGTCGGTTTACTCAAAGGTATTTGAGATTCCGTAAAAACAATGTAGATGGCTTTCAAATAATAGAACGGCTGATGTATTAATTTGAAAATTTGTCATGAAAAATATTGGCGCTATAACACAATTGGTAGTGTACTTCCCCGGATTGGAAATAGAGATGGAGAGAGAGTTAATTATTATATTCTCTTTGCGCGCACAGTCCACACAACCGAAGCGATCCTTTCTTAATTATATCTACTGCAATTTAAACGGGAATATATTCGCTTTCACTTTCACATTCTGCGAAATAATTGCTGACAGATTTGAACTGAATAGAATCATTTGTGCGACACCTGTGTCCGGCGGGCCGGGGCGGGCGCGACTCGGAAGAGGTTCGCGTCTCGGCTGAGCCGTTGTCGCCGGCCGGCAGAGGTGTCAGCGGACGTGGAACCGCCGTGTCGTGTCGTGGCGCGGTATGATCTATCGCGTGACACGCCATGCGACATAAAAATCTCCCAGCTGTTCCGCTGCTCGAGAATTTTATTATTAATATTACATAATTCGGTTTATCTATCGATAATACAAAAAATCTATTATGACGATTGGCTTTACAACCGACGTTTCCCACTTTGAGGCGTGCAGATGCGGCACAGCGCACGCAAAAAAAATACAAGCAAGACCAGCGGTTCGCAATGGAGTCACGGTACCGACACCGGTGTATGTGTGTGAGGTCTGGTGCTGGCAGAAGAGGAACGAAATTAGACTGAATGCGGTGGAGATGACGTATATGTGGCGCAGTAAATAAGGAAATAATGTAAAGCTGATGTTATTATAGTGAGTAAGATTAAGAAAGAATCATTTAGATTGGTATGGTCATATGGAACGGATGAACGGAGGAGAGAATGGATGAGGCGAGATTGTGACAGGACAGAAGAGTGCGGCGCTGTATCCTCTGCCCGCTCTGAATTATTATTTATTGATTATTCTTACCTATGGTATCATCTTCAGGAAACAATGTGCATGCAGTGGGAAGCAGTGGAGAACAATGGTGTTTTTAAATAATCTTACTTCAAATTCAATTATAAAAAATATCCCAAATTCTATACAACCAGCTTTTTACACTAATAACAAATTAAAGAATTATTTATTAAATAACAAGGATAAGGACGATATTTCAAAAAAAATCTAGGGTTGATTGCAATTATTTTTATTTAGGTGAAACGTGCAGATATTTTGATATTATTAGAATTAAGGAGCGCTTGAGATGCCTGAATAACAATAATTATTCAGAATTTTCCAATCACCTTTTGGAAACAAACCATTCCTTAGATACGAATAAGGGTTTAGAAATTATACATACAAAAATACTACGTGTTTACAGTTAGATAAATTTGAAATTTTATAAATAAGAAAATGTATTAATAGCAAGCTTAATATTATAAATAACCAAATTTTCATCTTTTAAATTTGTTTTCATATCAGTTCTTACTTTATAGTTTTGTTTTTATCTATGCTTGTATTTTTTAATTTCAGTATACATTGTTTCCTGAAGATGAATGAGACACATGTTGATGTTTCAATGAATAATGGTGATTTTAAACAAAGTGTTTTTCTTATTATTTATAATTAATATATAGTAGATACTCCATATAGTAGATACTCCATATAGTAGATATTACCATAGACTGGCCTACGACAAATTATCAATACATTTTATCGAAATATTATTTTGATTATCTATATTTATTAGTGATTATATAATATATATAAAAAAATTGTTTGGACTGTTATTGGACTATTGCATGTTTGTACGTAATATTGAGTCAAATTATTCACGTCAAATGCGTCACCCACACAGAATCGGAAGAAAATGAGATATTGCAGATCCGATTGTGCTCGGCTGTCGCCGAGTTATTGGTGTATTGTGGTAGTGTTTCGATGATGATCCCTCGACTAATTGTGCTGTCTGTCCTCCCCCCCAGGTGCGGAACAGCAGCGGGCCGACACCCGCGGGCCCCCCTCCGGCCCAGGGCGCTCCGAGGGCCGTCCTGCAGCCCCAGCAACAGGGCAGAGCCAACGGTGAGTACCGCATCATCCCCCCCCTTCACCGTCACCAACACCTCCTAACTCCAATCGGTTTGTCTGCTGCCGCGACTGAACGAACTTAATGTAACCCATCTTAAAGGTGTGTACGGTTACCCGTGTGCGCACTTGTCGGTGTGTGTGTGGTTGTCCGGTCGCCAAGTACCCCGCAATAAGCATTTTGAGATTTGACAACAAAAAAAATCCGTCACATGTCTCACACACGTGTAGCATACTTACTACCATCCATGCATTTAATATGTTTTTCTGGTACGCCCCCGCTTCACAGATTGTCGTATTAAAAGATACAAGACAAAGTTGTGGGTTCGAATCCCGGTGGTGGTGACAACATATATTTTTCTTACCATACTTAGTGATTAAATAAATGTATGACAAAACATGAAAGTCGCATGTTGGATTTAAATTAATGTTAATATTGATTATTTAACTTTGTTTTTATATTTAACAATTTAAAGGGATATCTTAATACACCGACCGGTTTCGGAGAATATCATTTCCTTCGTCGGGATGTCAAATTAATTAATTAAATCATTCCGATGTTTATAAACTTGACTGTGAAGATTGTAGTACTTTAAATATTGGAAAAACGAGTTCAAATTGTAATGGTTTTTCAGAATTTTCCAATCATTTATTAGAATATGATTATATGATATTTTTTTTGTCTTAAATTAAATAATTTAGTATCATTAGAAAATAAACGAAGCCTGTTAAATTAACCAAAAATATTATAAATAACCAATTAAATTTGACCGCGAGAATTGATAGTTAAATATGGCGGACACTTCGCAGCTGTTCCAAATGTCATCAGACACATTGGCACTTGGAAAGTTGCAGTATAGGACAATGAATCATTCAATATCCCGCTATTTTAATGATGACAGTTCGTCGGATGATGATCTCGTTGTTTAATATACATTAGCACATAATACGAAAAAATTTCACCACCAAAGTGACGGATTTCGAACGCCCAGGTGAAAAAAAACAACATATTTTCATGATACTGTAGACGTCTCTATCCCTATGCTTTGACATTAGTCAATTTCTATATCTCTTATCATCGTAGATACTAGATTTATTTTTTAAAAATATTACAACAATTTGACATCTATGGTTTTAGTTAGTTCATTTGACACCCCGATGAAGGAAATTGCATTTTCCGAAACCGGTTGCCGTATTAAAATATCCCATTAAGTGGTTAAATTTGGAAATGTAAAAAAATAAAGTGATTTGTAAAAAATGTGTAATTATTCATTTATGAATTGCGATGACGAGTGTGTAATGTATACCCGGCAGAAGCGCACCAGAACGCGGCGGCGCCGCCGCCCCCGGCCGCGCGGCCCCTCCCGGCGGCCGAGCCGCCCCAGCAGCCCCATCAGCCCCACCAGCTCCACCAGCCGCACCAGCCGCCGCGCCCCACGGTGGTGAGGGCCACCAAGCAGAAGATCAACCATAAGGTAGTCAAGTCAGCCTATTTTCACTCGTTAAAATGTTTCAGCAGAACCTTGGCCACCCATCAAACACAATAATTGTTTACTTCTGCATACAGTACCATCCCCGAGTTACGTAACACGCGACTTACGTAAATTCACAGGTACGTAATGTGGCGTGCACTAGTTATGCTGTTACCAATGATATTGTACAATCATGTATAATATATGTACTTTCGTTTAATGTACGCTGTTTATACGACCCTACCATGTATTTATTTATAATTTCAGAGTACTAATAATAGTGTTTATAAAGTTTTAAGTTTTAACGTAAAATAATACCTTCTTACCCATATAAAAATGTGTGGATGTTTTTAAGAACGCTTTCTGTGATAGGACATGATTCTTTTATTGTTTTTAAATCTTTCACGTAATAACTAAAGGAAATAATTAATTTTTATTAAAGGTTAACGTTGGAAATAGTTCTGCCAATTGCTTTTTGTTTTTCAAATCAAAAACAAATCCACGCACCGAAATATCAACACGTTAAAAACAGTAAGATAGTAAAATTCGCGAATTAGTAAAAGAGGAAGTAGACACTTCAATGATTTGCACGCAGTTGTGAACATTTCTAATGTTATTCTGTTAAAAAAAAAACAGCATAAGTAACGGATCAACCGAAAGAAATACACTTGCTTAAAAATAGAAGATAGTAATGTGAACAGCTACAATGCGTCGATCGTTGCTACTGGCGCTGCGGCTGCAGCTGTGGGTTCACCAAGTTTCTACTCGTGCACGGATGGCGCTAATTGTAATAAATCCGTAAATATACATTCGCAAATCCATATTATAGATTATTTAAAAAATATATGTAGAATCTACGTACGCACATAAATCTAGTTATATCAACCGTAAGCAGTTTTTAAATATAACCGAAACCTGCTTTCCGGGAATTATATTGTCACATGACGTGAGAAATATTTAGAAAAAAATATGTACGAATTGACAAGAGACCGTCATCGCGATTATAAAAAAATATCGTATTTAAATATATGCAGCGACATCATTACGTCTCGTGCACAATGGACACGGCGGATGTATGGAAATATCAATACAGAGTTCTCTTCACACAATTATTGTGTTGTACACCGCTTCTGGCGTTCCCAAACTCCGTCACGCTGTTCAGGTTTGTAAACGAGACCCGATCGGCCGTCTTTCTCGTCGCAGTTGCCAAGAATTCGCAAGACGTGACAGCTGTGTGTAGAAGAAGGGTCTCCGCAAATTCGGTCCAGCGATACATATTGCTTTCCCCCCTTCCCTTCTCTTCCCGGCGTCGCCGTCGACATAGTCGATTGGCGATCTTGAACCGGTGCGGTTATACGTGTACGGTACATGTTACAATATTATACTAATTCTAATAGTGAGTTTAAACAGTATACGGTCCACATCTTTGGAGATGCCAGCAGAATTCGGATTGTGGCGAGTGTCAAAACTCCTTCCTATCCTGACATTATTCCGGCATCTGTGCTTGTTCGCAACACCATACGTTTTCGTCATGACACATACACCTTCAAGGTTGTAATACTGCCTTAAGACGTGCGCAAAGTTTGTTCCCGATCGCGTCATTTACCTTTGGGCTATTGCGGTGTGGACGTTTCCGCACCGCTAGTAGTTTACACCGAGGAAGGAACAACGGGCAGTGATCCGATTTCTCTGGTTGGAGGGTGTGAAAGGGGATGAAATTCATCGTAGGTTTTTATGACAATACGGGGACAGTGCTTTACTACGTTAAGTATTTTTTTTCTGCATCGATCGAGAAGTTTAAAAGCGGCCGGACGAGTGTGACAAGCTCGAGAGATGAGTAAGCGTCTTATTTGAACGTCAGTCATGTCCATTCTGGCCATCAAATCCTCCACAAAGAGCTTGGCTAGAATAGAGTCTGTGTAAATAAATTGTACAACGAAAAATGTAGATAATTTTTGTCTCGATTTCGTACTAATGTATTGAAGTAGAAAAAAAATTGGGCTTTGAGATAAACAAGAAGCACGGAACAGATTCCCTTCCAGACCTTGAAATTGTCAAGGATATCTATTATCTCAGCCAGAAATTAAAATTTCTATCTCCAGACTTGATAAAATATGGAAAGATCGCGGTATTTCCAAGACAGCTTGTGCAGTCTCCGGTGCATCTATGTGTTGTGAAATCATGGAGCCTGAAGTCGAGGGAGAGATGACAGATTGATGCTGTTAAGGAAAGTCATGGTGGACTGTATGAAATAATGTTGGAGGAAGAGGCACGATGCCCCGTCTCTCTCCACAATCAGTTATGTAATACCTCGACGATGCTAGTAGGGGATCATTTTTAAGATATTCGAATTGCCGTCGGCCATTTTGTATAGATTTTTTCGAGGTAGATAGGTGAGCCGGGCGCGTAATCTAAAAAAAAAACAATTTTTTTAAGTTGTTTTCAGTAAGGTGATCAAATTAACACTGAAGTGCGCCGCGCTGGTTGGCGAGCAAGGAGGTAACGAAACGTGTGTATGGGATAGGTTGAAAGGAATTTTTCTTTAACAGATGCCTCCGAGATGTAGTGTCGAGACGCACGAATGTCTCCATTTTGCAGTCATCAGTGCATCAAGTATAATAAATTCTAACACAGAAACATCAGCGTTGTATATTTATACGACAATTTGACGCCGCAGTCTACTGGGGGGACCAGCGAGACGGCAGAGCGATCGCTAACGGAATCTTTAAATTAATTAGAATTTTTTATGTTATGAATCCATCATCAGTCCAAAATGGACCCTCGGAGGCTCACGGGGGGTGGTTTCCGAATGACCCTCGCGTGTTTTAGAACCGCAGTCGTGTTGCATCATCGTGTTGTTGAATCAGCTGTGGCGGTCGTCACAAGCACATATTTACGTAATCTATATATAATATGGTGTATTTATCTAATCTAAATATACCGATCGTACTTCAATATATTTTTATATATTATTCTCTTATCGAGTTTTAATCGGAATCACTGTATTTAAAATATTTTCTATTATCTTAAATATATCGTGTCTTCGTATTATTATTATTTTTTCTACATATTTATTCATTTATTTCAGATTGTTAACTTTGTTTTATTAACCACTTAATGTATTACACTGCGTCTTGCCAGTTTTGAAAAATATCATTTTTCTTCTTCGGGATGTCATTGACCAATCAAAAGCATGTGTCATATTGTTTCTTTGACAGAATCTATTTTTTTTAAAAAACGATAATTATTTAAAAAATAAATTTAGCACCTGACTTAAATTGTTATTTGAATGAATTTTAGAATCGGTATTTTTCATGACAAATTTTCGAACCTATATGTTACACCTTTTCAAATTAATACACCTGTCGTTCCATTATTTGAAAGCCAACTACATTATTTTTACAGAATCTCAAATACCTTTGAGTAATCTGATAGCAGACGTCAGAATTATCAATTCATTTTTATTAAATTTTGGACACATTGATACAACTTCACAACAAGAATGTATTTTCCTTAATAATATATGTTGTATCAATGTGTCCAAAATTTAATAAAAATGAATTGATAATTCTGGCGTCTGCAGTCGGTTTACTCAAAGGTATTTGAGATTCCGTAAAAATAATGTAGATGGCTTTCAAATAATAGAACGGCTGATGTATTAATTTGAAAAATGTAACATATAGGTTCGAAAATTTGTCAAGAAAAATATTGGCGTTATAGCACAATGGTAGTGCACTTCCCCGGATTGGAAATAGAGATCCAGGTTCGAATCCCGGCAGCGCAAAAACAATATTTTTCGACAAAATTGATTTTATATGTGTATATTTGTAATTAATACATTAAAATTACTATTTAAAACATCACAGAGCGTATGTTCTGAATAATTACAACTTCACAATAAGAATGTGTGTTCTCCTCAATAAATAAAAAGTAAAATAGTTCACACATATATACGCACAAAATATAAATATTACATATATAACTACTTCAGTCACTGTATATGTAGCTATTCTGTAGGCGCTGCATTCTCTGGTCAGGGAACCAGATTTCCAGACACCAGACAGAAGAGTCGGTGCTGACTGTCTGGTGCATGCGGCGCTCTCGTGGAAAGCTGGTTCCCTGACCAGAGAATGGCAACGCCTACAGATACAATAATGTCCGTGACAAGTGTGTGAACTTTTTTTTTTAATTAATATTTTCCTTAGTTTTCTTTTTCATAAAATTATATTTATTTCGTAACTTAAATTATTATTATCTTTATGGCGAATCGGCTTAAAAAAAACCCGATAATTCTGGAATAAACAAATTATTATTATTATTGGTAAAAGTATTTACTCTTTGAAAATTAAATCTTCGTGTAAACAAAACATATTTTTTTACATTAATGCATATTATATTGTCAACATTAAAATTTTCGCTTTGTACGAAACCACGAAGTTTATTATAACGTCGACCGGTTTCGCTCATCTCAACCTTCATCAGGACGTATTTCAAACTGATCATAAATACAAGAAGAGTCTATTTATATTTATATATACATACATACATACATACATTATCCTCCATAAAAACGTGTTTGGCCTCCGGTTGGACAATTTAGAAGCCCTCCAAATAAAAAAGGCAGTAAATACTGGTACGCCAATTCTTAATAATCAAATTAATTTATCTATTAGCCCCAATATTGGGTATATTTCCTTTAAAATCAATTTAATATCCATCAATACTGTATTTTCCCCTCCCTTAATGTTCCATCTATCTGTATATGTATTCTGTCGCCCTCATTATGTATATATATAAGTGCATTCTTTTTGTATTTATGATCGGTTTTAAATACGTCCCGATGAAGCTCGAGATAAACGAAACCGGTTGACGTATAATAAATTTCGTGGTTTCATACAAAGTGATTGTTTATTTTTTATTTAATAATATAATATGTCAAATCGCAAAGTGATTGCCTTCTACGAAAATAGTTTAAATTTTTCGTTCCGATCGAGTCATATTTTTAAAAAAAGTCGCGGAGCCCATTTCATTGCGTAAGCGGTGCCAGAGAAAATGAAAATGTTGTGACAAAAATTTGCGTTGGCGGGTCTGCGACATTAGATGAATTCCTCGGCGTTGTCGAGACAAAACGAGCTGAAGAAGTTGAAGAATGTGAAGAAGTGTAAACCTGTAACCGTACTAAAAATATACAATGCCGTTTACAATTATTTCCCATGGGAAACTATAGAAAATCGCTTTTCGCACTATGAACCGGATCGTGGTACGAAGCTCCGCCGCTCTATATGTATTCAATCAAAAGTTTATAAGAAAATCCGCCAACCCTCGGGACGATAGCTCGGTCCGGGTGGCGGGATCGAACCCCCGAGCCGCTGCCGATCGGGCGCCGCCACTAGAGCGATCGTGCCGAGGAATGTGGTCAGCGGTGGCGGCGGCCTTGGGGCTCCGGGGCGCCGATAGCGGCCCGATAATTGATCGTGTCGGGCCCAGGGGCGGTCGGCCGCGGGGCCGCGCGCCATTCGTGCCGAAATTGTTTACGCGCCGGGAGTGAAAACTATTTATAAGGTCACCGGTAGTGGCAGGGCTTGACAGCGTTGCTAATTAAAATATAGAGGCCCTGCTTACGCCTCACATACCTGGCCGTTTAACCTTGCCCTTACGGTGCTGAAATAAAAACGCGCGTTCCGGTGCTGTAAATTCAGTGTACATGGAGACTTTTACCATTTTTAAGTCGGATAAACATGAATATTTTACATTTATTACTTCTATTGATCATTTAAATAATAGTTAACATATATATATATAACTTTTTCCTTGGTTTTCTTTTTCATAGCATTATATTTATTTCATAACCGTTAATGTATAACATAATATATATCATATTTATGGCGAATCAGGTTAAAAAAAAACCTGATCACGCTAGAATAAACACATTATTATTATTATTAGTGTCATTACGGTTATATAGTGCTTGCTTAAACGGCCAGGTCTGTTAAAACGAACGTGTTTTTAATATCTCTAGGTTAAGATTGCTCCAATATTTTCTCTTTTATATATTCAATAACAAACAGTACGCAAATATATATTCAATTTGAAATGAAAACATATTTTAGCGAAATCTTGTATATTGATATGTATGCGGTAAAGGAGAAATCTTATCATAGAAATTTATTTTTTAATGGAATTTAAAGTGTAATAAATATAAACTACCAATTATTCACAGCAGGCTCTTTGTGGCCACGCCCGTGACGGGGCTGTACGGCAGTTTCTTATAACTGCACCGAATTGAAAGCTTTTTGATGTAAATACATATGAAACGCACGAATTTAGTTTTTATGAAACATATTTTCAGTTAATTCGCCTTTAAGTACTGATCAATTCAAAAACGACCATGCCCGAATTCGAACCAATTTTACTTACTTTACTTTCAGCTGTGAAAGTAGCGATTGTAATAAACAGAATTTGATTATTGTCGAGTTCTGCTAGTTACCGTACGCATTGTTTCGGTGTTCGGTGGTTTAAGGCCATTTTCAGAAAGTGGATAAACCACGTACAATTGACTTATTTAAATGATTTCAGTTATTTTTTCCTGTATGGGTGGTAATTAGGCGGTTTTCGTGGAACCTACGTATTGTATTAATATTCTCATTCTCAGAAGGGCTACACTTATCGTTAAATATTCCCCATTACTGTATATAATATGCTTAAAATTTTCAAGTTTAAGCTTAATTGTCAATTTTTCCGTTTCTGACAATAATTAGTTGAAATATTTTATCTACCTGGATTATCACATTATTTTGTATTGATTTTTGGTTTTTTTTCTTTAACGTATTAAGAAGCGGGGAGAAAATAATTTTCTGTTAATAATTTGCGTCATTAGATCTGTTGGTAATTCGAGCAAATTTAATCTAAAACTTTTGGTTTCTGAAGGGTATCCAACGGAAAATTTTCAAGCTTAATAAATAAAAAAATACAATGTTATTCTCTTATTTTATTTATACAGAATTGAGTTTAACAATGCGGATTTTATGTTTTATAAACATTTTATAGCATTATAGCCGTCCATTTTTCTCAAAGATACTCTTAAATTTGCGAACACGCTAGAGCAAAGCGTCAGTTCAATGGCAGCAACTTCACGGCGGATATTTTCTTGTAGGGCCTCAATTGTCGCTGTAAACTCTCGACTTGAGGTATCCGGTGTTAGGTCCGGTGGCCGAGGTGCCCGGGGTATGTCTCCGTACTTGCTGATTAATTTATTGGGAAAAATTAATTTCCCTCAGCTTCTCCATTGAAACTCTTGTTGTGTGCGGAGAAGCCCTGTCTTGCTGAAATTGTTGAACCCGTTGCGGTACCAAGAACTCGTCGATCATTCGGCAATTCGCGTCAGCGGTGACTGTTTCTCGCTGGTTAAAAAAAATATGGGCCAATTATTCCTCGGGCAGAAATTGCACACCTCACTGTCGTTTTTGTACAATGCAAACGCGTTCCCTCGGATCATCGGGGCACCGGTATCTCATGTTCTGTTTATTAACATAGCCATCGATATGAAAATGTGCTTCGTCAGTAAACAATATGTTTCTGAGCGTTCGTGCTATTTCAAAACGTTCTCGCTAAGGTTTCACGTAAAGAATAGTCATTTTCGTTGAGAAACAATTTGCAGTTTGTATGGGCGAAACTGTAGTTTTTTTTTTCTAAATAACGTGTACTGTTGATTTTTTTTATTCCAGTACAGGCTGCAATCTTCCTTATCGATTTACGCGGATTGCGCATAATTTCACGTCGAACTTGAGCCATATGTTCTGGCGTCGCTGCTGACGTTGATGGTCCCGGAGGAGTTCGGTTAACCATCGTCCCTCCTTCATGTCTGAACTTTTGAACCCGACACCTGATAAGTTGCGTGCTCGACCCGTAATGAGCTACTCGAGTGAGTACAAAAAGCGCGACACGCACAAACCGACGAAACACTGACTGGCAAATACGCAAATCACGCGCGTCGAGCAATACTCCTCCCACTGATGGTTAACGAGCGATTAAAATTTAATTTTTTTAAACTTTTCTTTTCATAACAATTAATACTGTTACGCAATTTAAATGTATTATATAATATTTATCGGGACTTTATAAAAAATATAAAAAAACCCGATCACGCCGGAATAAGGTTAGTTAAAGTGCCACAATTATTGGAGAATCGTTTCAAGTGTACACACTCGCCTCGTCGCAAATACTGGCGAAAGTATAAAATGTATTTTTGAAAAAAAAAATAATAATCTCACGTTGGTGCCGCGCGGTGCCGAATGCAGCTTCTCTGGCTTGCACCAGATCTCTGCGCGCATGCAATGACGCGAATCAAAATGGTGAATGTTTATGTTATGTTTTTCAAATACGTCATGAATTTCTTTAAAAAAAATTTATGACATATCCACGATTCAGCAGACTCGCACACACGCGCGCATATCACATACGTGATAAAAATATTCGTAAGTTAAAAAAAATAAATAATAATAATAATGAAGAAAAAAACTAAATAAATATCGGTATCGACTTACTTATTTAATTACCGTCACGCCGTTTCTCCGCGGGGGTAGGCATAGAGGATAGAGCGACACGTTCTTGTGTCCCCCCGACACGCGATTCTCGGCTCGTCCACATTTGTCATACAAGCTCGCCGATTATTGAGGCTTCGTCTCGACTATATCTTTCTTACCATTCTCTCATATGACCACCAAAGTCAGCTTTACATTCTTTCATTATTTTTTCATTTTTTACTCTTGTCGCAGATGGATCTGCCACATGTACGCCTGAGTGATCTCATTTCTACCGCATTCAGTCTACTTTCGTTTCTCCATTGTGAACCGCTAGTCCATTCAACGCGCCGTCGTTTTTATTCCCTGCAGTGTCATCCTCTTTTCGATATATTTCTAAGTTTTTCCGTTTCTGTCAAACACACTTTCAAAATATGACTATAAAAATATATATGAGTGATTTTTAACAACCCAAAAAACACGAAAAACATTAAAAAAAAAAAATTTAATACTATAGGAAAAGCAAAAAAAAAACTCAATATGTTGTCGATTTTGAGAAATTACGTTATTATGAATTATTTATAATTTTTATACATGGATTTTCCACTCTATAGCATTCATAGATGTGTTTGAAACTCAACACTCGTATTTTAGATGAGTTTGTCACTCGCATTATTTGATCTCTGGTACGAGCCAGTGGCGTATCACTAAAAAACTATTGGTCTGTTTCATTATTGAGCCGTTTTGAAGTTGCGTACTCGATTATAGAGGGTTTTGACACGAAACATTTTTAGTTTTTTTTTAACCCTTCCCAAACCATGCAGTAACACAGTCTACCATGATAATTAAACTTGTAATATTTCTGTAAATGCATGCAACATAAAATTCATATTTTAGATAACCCTAAAGAAAATATTAGCGCTCAGGAATGATTAGTGAAAACCCAATTATGAAAAGGGAATCGTACGTGAAAGAATTATTTTTTCCATTCAATTCGTTGTTAAATTAATACGTTGGTAAAAATACAATTTGTGATATGAAAGACAGAGATCACACACTATTTTCACAGTGAAAAGAACAAGAAACATACAAATATAACTGTCTCTTTCTCAGTAATTAAATGAAGAGAGATAGGAAGGAAGGACACATTGTTTAGGACTTAATGAATGCTATAAATTATGTTATTAAAATCATTTTTTCAAAATTGTATTCTCAATATTTAGAGTAAATTCGTGGCATTAAAGTCATTTAAGCTAATAAAAACATTTTTTCTAACTGTTATTTACTGCAACACTAGTTGACAGCGTGGCTGCGTTTGGATATTTTATATCACGGTATGGTAAAGGTTAAACTATTATTTTACATCTTCTTCATACGTTACGTAAATAAATTTAAAAAAGAAAAATAACTTAAAAATTGTGATGTTCGTTACGTCTAGAACTGTGAATTTATTTAATAACCGAGCAATTGCCACCACTCTTGTGTCACCCGCGTGTATGATGCTGCTGCGGGCTGGCTGTCGTCCCGGTCCAGATGTGAGCGACGCGGGTGCGACATTTCGCAGCCGGCGAGGAGAAAGGGTCAAACCGTCGGCGGGCGGAGGTCGCGAATCGCACCTTTCGGCCGGTAGCGCGCGTCTGCTTGTCGGAATTGTCATCTTTTCGTGAATACTTAATTTTAAATGTTTTTGGTGTGTCGTAAACGAGCAGCGGTTTAGCTCGCCGTCCACCCCTCCCTGCCTCCCTACCCCCCGTCGCCGACACAATATGTACTAGATAAAATAAAATATTTAAAATTTAAACGATATTTTATAATTATTCTAAGTAACCATTCGGTCTCAACGCTGATGGTATTTTAATGTCGCGGCTAATTTGTAGCAGAGGACAGCTATATAATTTTACAATCTGAGAAGGGGCAATACGGCAAGAGAGACATTCTTTTGGTATTCTGGAATTTATACAATGATTCTAAGAAATAAGATCGTGATCAGCACGAATCATATTTTTATTAAATTAATTGAATATGTTAATCGAAAATAATAAAACAAGCTATAAAACAAATATTAATTATAAAGATATACGTATAAAATCAATTTTATCGAAAAATATTGTTGTTGCGCCGCCGGGATTCGAATCTGGATCTCTTTCCTAACCGGGGATGATGCATTATCCAACTATTTTATTGATATTATATCTATATATTTCTACCGCATTACATTATTTAAACATTAAACATAAATTAATTACATAAAAAATTGTTTTATCATCCGCTCTATATCGAAATATAATGCCGTCAATTTTTCTAATAACATGGACATTTTCAACGATAAATTGCTCCCTTTTAAATTTAAACTACGCTAACTTTTCAATAACTATTAACATAAATTGTATATATTGCATCCCATTTACCTCCCCCTCCTTACCCTTACCTCTTTGTATGTTCAGTTTAAAATCACTCTTTATGTTTTTTTGTTTCAGTTTATTAATATTTTTTTTTTTTTTAATATATACTGGTTTTTAGTTTATTGTGTACTACGTATTCAATTTCCGAAGATAGTTCACTAGTGTTATTTTTATATATTATGTAATTATCAATTATTATCGTTATACTGCTTGTTTTTCAAAAAAAAAAAAATTATATATTTAATTCATATTTAAAATATCACAGAGCTATGTTCTGAATATACACACAATAAGAATGTGTTCTCCTAAAAATAATAGACATCTCATAGAGACGAAGCTACTTTAAAAAAATTATATTTAATGGAAATATACGGAAGTATGGGTGATTACAGGGCTTACGCTATTATGTGGTGAAAATTCAGTAATTGTGCGATCTTGGATATAATCAAATATTGCTAATATAAACAAATATTTTATTTTATATGCGTGATGATGGAATTCTACAAACTTACCTCGGAAACAGTAAAAAATTACTCTGTTGGGTGTGGTGTGATCGGTTAACGCATTTCCCCGGATAGGAAAGGATCAAACAAAAACATTTTTTTTTCGATATATATAATGTAAATGACAAATTTATTTGAATTTTTTTATTTATTATCGTATCATAAACAGAACAAGCTACTTTTGCGTATTAATATTTTTTCTCTATTTTATATTTTCATTTTGTATTTTACCTCGTTTCAATGAATTAGTTATATCGGTTTATGAATATGATTTGTTCACCAATTTGCCCCGAAATAATAGTGTTGCCTAGTCGGGCAATATATTTTAAAAATCTGTCATATCAATTATTTTTTTTTTTGTACACCGTTATCAACCGTATTCGATTGTATTTATTAACAATGTGTGTGCGAAATCCACTATCGCCGCCGTTAGCGCTGATCGCGAGGGGTCCCACCTGTCGGGCGCGCGGGGCTCCCGGCTCCCAGTAGTCGTCTAGCCGTCGGCCCGGCACCGCGCGCGCGCCTCTCACCACCGCACCGTGCGTCCACCTCCCGATTTTTCAAAAATACATTACCGTACCGAGTTTTGTAAGTCAGCAGTGTTGACGTGGCGCCGCGCCAAAATGTCGCGACCGGAGACCGGTCTATTATCGGCTCGGGTAATATTTGCGGTGTTATTTATCAACCTTGTTACGACACGGTGATTATTTGCTAACGGGGCCCCGTCACGTGGTCGCGTTGTATTCGCACTCCAGCACCGCATCTCCGGAGCGCCGGATTGGCAATAGTGTGGACTAGTGCGTTTTAGTTTACCAGTGGCGCGTGCGCGAGCCGCGACTTAGGTTATGCTGTCAGTGGAAGTTTATGTTGGTGAAAAAAATGTTATAATATAAAATATGCAATTGCTTCGTCATCGCGCACTGGTTTACCTGGTCGTGGCAAGTCTTAATTTGTGTCTGCATTTGTCTTACAATGAATTACATAAAAATATATATCTAATTTGTAGTCGTTTGCGTCAGTTGTGCTGTAGTAGATAACTTTTAAAAATATATAAATTATAATCGGATTTGCCGAAGTTGATTTTTTTTATTTTATTTTTTATCTTCGTACGGTGTGTATGTCCGTCCGCCGCGTTTCCGAAACTGTTAAATCTGTATACGTCACACTTGACGGGACAATGTTTGATCACAACACGGTCGGCGGCATTCGGTCGTAGGCGCGATCGGTCATGTATGCTCGCGAATCTATAATTATAATATATTCATTTTTCGTGTGAAGACTGGCCCGCGCGCGTCGAAGTTCAAGGTGATGCGGGGAAAAAAATAATAATAATTCGTTTCCGTCTCTGGCCGGTTGGGGGAAATTAGAATTGGCATTAGGGCGAGGATCATCCGATCGACACTCGTACGGCCTCTTCGAAAAAATGCTTTCGCCAAAAATTAAATGTCGATGCAATTGAAATTATTCCATCTTTGTAAGTTGTCCGCGAAAAACGAACAATAATAACATGTACCGTAGGTAGAAGAATGACAGATGTACGATTTCGCTAAAATATGTTCTCATTTCAAATTGAAAATATATTAGCGTACTGTTATTGAATGTATTAAAGAGACAACATTTAAGTATTCTTAAACTAAACGAATATCAGATATCTCATGGAGACGCAATTATACATATTCGTTCAACTTTGAAAAATTTGATAGATATGGAGGTTGATCGGACGAGTGCCGAAGACAGGTCATAAGCTCTGTAATTTTCCCATACTTCTATATATTTTACATTAAATAGAGTATCTGATATATATATAATGCCTTTGTAGGTAAAAATCTAGTAATTGTGTGTACTTGGACATATTAAAATCTTTAACTATCACGCCGATTCTCCGCGGGGGTAGGCAGAGAGGATAGAGCGCCACACTCTTCTGCCCTGACACGGTTCTCGCCACCTCCACATTAATACACCTTTGTCATACAAGCTCGCCGATTATTGAGACTTCTAACACGACCATCCTCCAGTGTCGAGTCTTCCGCGGACGTCGTCTACTTCTGGTGCCGTCAACACTTGCGTCGTATATCTTTCTTACCGTTCTCGCCCCATTCATCCGTTTCGTGTGATCATTTTTACATTTTTTCCGTATTTCTTCATTCTTCACTCGGTCATAAATGGGCCTGCCACATGTACACCTGAGTGAGATCTTATTTCGAGTGCATTCAGTCTACTTTCGTTTCTCATCTGCCAGCTTCAGGCTTCACTTACATACATCAGTGTCGGTATCAGGACTCTATTGATAAGTTTCCATTAGTTATAATCCCATTCGAAGCGATGTTCACTTTATTCCCTACAGAGTCACCCTCCTTCGATGCGTTTCGGCACTATATCTCGAAAGCATCTCATTTCTCTTCCTTGCATATAGAATGCCCCGGAGACTGCACAAGGAAATCCGCAGTCGCCATGGTCAGTGATTATGGACCCGAGATGATATAAATCCTTGACAATTTCAAGGTCTCTGGAAGGGGCACCTGTTTGTGAAAGCTGGTTATAGCGATCGATGGTCATTAACGTTGGTTTTTCCTTATTTATCTCAAATTCTTATTAATTCGAAAGATATACATATAAAATCAATTTTATCGACAAAATATTGTTGTCGCGCTACCGGGATTAGAACCTGGATCTCTTTCCAATCCGGGGAAGGTGCATTTTATCCACTACACACTACACAGCAGACGGTACTTCTGACGACAAATTTTCGAACCCATATGTTACGGTTTTCGAATGAATACATCTATCGTTCCATTACATGAAAGCGATTGAGTAGCTTGTTGGTGTAGTGGTCAAGACGTCGAGTGATCTAGTGGTCGGGGATTCGCGCCTCGTTCCAGGACACCGGCAAGTTAGTCCTATTTTCATAGCGCAAGCGTTTAGCTTAGTTTGAAAATAGTAATAATATTGATGTGACACGTATTCCGTGTACGCATCTCTATTTATATATAAAAAAAAAATCTACTTTATTATGACTGAATCTCAAATACCTTTGAGTGGTCCGCACAATTTATATATTATTCCGTCTCGACACAGAATTATATATTATTTCCGTCTCGACGCAGAATTTCTCTAGTGAGACGGGCACAGTCCAAACAAATTTTTATATGTATTATATAGTTACAAATAAATAAATAAAATTATTAAATATAAGACATGATGGAAACCGATATGCATGTAGGTTCGAAAACTTGTCGAAAGTACTGCGCTCTGTAGCTTAGTAGATTGGAAAGAGATCCAGGTTCGAATCACGGCAGCGCAACAACAATATTTTTCGATAAAATTGATTTTATACGTATATCTTTAGAATTAATACATTAATTTAGTATTTAAAATATCACAGAGCTATGTTCTGAATAATTACAACTTCACAATAATAATAATAATAATAATGTGTTCTCCTTCATAAGTTAATAATATCGAAATGTGAGATTTACTTTATTTTTAAAATGTAGACTATCAGTAGACTGTCGGTGACAGTAGTGCGACAAGATGAACCGTCTCGCGACAATTAGTGAAATATAATTAAGCTGAAAACATTTTTTATTGTTAAAATATTTGGAAAACATAATTAAGTAAAAAATATATGTTTTAGATTTATACCACTTTATTATGCTAGTGTGGTTTCAGTTGGACCCCGCCAACCTTCTTCAGGACGGACCAAACGACAAAATAACTAGTCACAATGGGGTTAATCTCTATAAGTGATACGTATAGAATATTACAGAATACTACCATTAGCAAACACAGATATTATACATATTAATGGGGAATTTTTAATGACAAGTGTAGTGCCTCGGAGAATGAGAATATAAATCGATTTTCAACGAAATCACCTAATTGCGCGTAGAGATAGAAGGGGTAACTAAAATGGCCTTAACCGCCGAAACAGCTGTTGCATCTGAATAATGCTTACGCAAACCATGTCGTGGTGATGAGAAAAAATGCTAATCTCGACTCACTGGTGTGATTGTGATCGGTATTCGATAATGACAGTGATTGGAAACTGTGACTGACTGCGATTACAGTTTTATTACTGATGCGCACGCGCCATATGCGATTTTACACATATTTATTTATATTATTAAAATTTGATTTGTGTAAAAAATACATTCTGGCGTATGTCCATTTTAATATCATCACAAAGAGAAGGACAACGCTTAAAAAATGCGAGTTTATTTTTCGGGTCAAATTCTCAGCGTTTCGGTTCAAGCGCATGACACGTTTTGGCAGTGTATACTAGGTGGCGCTGATCACGAATCATGGCATCATTCCTTTATGAATATTTTCGTTTCAAATGCGCAGGCGCCGAATCACGATATTCTCAGATGTTCGATCATCGATAGTGAATGCGACTCAAAGATATCAGTGATTGACTCGCGGTTCGTTATTTTGGGCTCATCGCTTATATTACGTGTATTTTATTGTCAGTACGGTGTAGATCAGATAGATATATAATTAATACGTTATTAACTTTAAAACTTTTATTGAAATCGATTCGAAAAATAAACACCTGGTAAACTTTGTGTATAATGTATAGTTAAAAATATTTTTAGACCGCGAAGTTTCATTCGTGTGCAGTTGTCAGCGGCGGAGGGCGGCGGTTCGAATCTCGAAAATTATTTAAAACATAAATAAAATTATATCTGAGCGAAAGAGACGAAAGTGTGCGCGCTGTCGGCCGAGCGCCGAGCGATAGCGCGACCTTGGCGGCTTTATCGCTCGCCGCTGAGACCGAAATGTTGACTTCGCCATTTGCATCGCCGATGGCTCAAACATATTATATTAACCACGTTGCCAGGGGACGCGATCGTCTGACCGTCCGACCGTTCCGATCGTCCCGACCCGAGGATTCGGCTCCGTGTTGCGAATTGAGCGGTGACGAGACCGCGTCACGCCGCGTGATCGTATTTTCATTTAAATCGGTTATTAAACATATTATATTTCACACGGGCGATAAAACTACGCCGATATAAAAATAAGAGCGTATGTAAAAAAAAATAATTGATATATTAACATAAAATTAATATATGTATTAATTAGAAAGATATACATATAAAATCAATTTTATCGTTAAATATTGTTGTTGCGCCGCCGGGATTCGAACCTGGATTTCTTTCCCCACTGGGGATGGTGCATTATCCGACTATGCTACAGCGACAATATTTTTAGCGACATATTTTCGATATTAATACATTTAATAGTTCCATTATTCGAAAGAGCCATCTACCTTATTTTTACGGAATCTCAAATACCTTTGAGTAATCTGATAGCAGACGCCAGAATTATCAATACATTTAATTAATATTTAAAATATCACAGAGCGTCTGTTCTGAATAATTACAACTTCACAATAAGAATGTGTTCTCCTTAATAATATAAATAATAATTTACATATTGCATCGAAGAAAATTAATTTGGTTTTTAAATATAGGTAACGAAATAGAAAAGGTATCAGATATGTAGAAATGCAATCGCGATGCGACATGGACATTTGATTAAATGTCAGGAGCGCGTTGACACACCGTACTTTGCATGTCACGCCAAATTATAAGCGTGTTGACACGCACTTTTGTACCTTGAAGGGATTGAAGTCATATTTTTAAAACGTTTTGCCATCTTGCGTTTGATAGATAAGTCAAGACCATTAATGCCTAGATTTGGCAGTTAAAGGGTTAATTAAGGTTATCTTATAAACATTACATAGTTAACTATTTTCTTCTGTGAAATGTACGAATTTCCCAGCACCGACTATCAAATATATATAGACCCGAACTAACTCAAATTCCAGGTTTAAATGTTTTCATTTTGACAACTCTTACGCAATCAAATAGCTCTGTGATTTTTAAAAAATATATGACTCGATTGGAATGAAAATTTAAACGCTGACAATGTAATATGATTTAATATAAAAAATACGCCTTGTTTACACAATGTGTCAAACTGTCGGATTTATGTTTCCGCAAAGAATGTGTGTAGTGTGTCTCTCGCGCTGTATGTACACTTTATTTCGTGTCTATTCATTTACTGGTTATTGAATGATTCTCATCGCCGGATTTATTGCATTTTATAAATCAATGCCAACATTAAAATGGATTCGTTCGCGCAAGTTTGTCGGGCGGGTGTATACCGCGTCCGAGACAGAACCCCCGGATCCGGTTCACCTTCGCCCGCCGTGCTGATTGGCATTTCAGATTTATGAAACGATTTGAACTTTTACGTAATCGCGCGCGCGCGCGGGGCCGGCCCGGGGACATTCCGCCGCCGTCGGTATTCAACTTGGCTTGCAGTGAGGAATGCGTGCTCCAATAAATGTTATTGTGTTTATCCTGTCATGCGAGTCGAATTGTGTTCGCTTTAAGAAGTCGAATCACACGGAGGTAATGTAACTCTGATCTGAAGGTTTTATACATGCTGAGACTGAGGGCCCTATCTCTCTTCAATGCGCACGCGTGTTGATGTAATGTGAATGTGAAAAGCGAGGTATTTAATTTAAACAGGATTTATTGCGGGTCGATTCATTAATGGATGACGGGCTGCGGAGAAGTGGCCGGCCTTCGCTAGCTCCTAGGTCTCGTCCGTCGCGATATATTGTTGATTACATCTCTGCGGGTCGTCTACAGGTACATGCCGTCGGTACGCTACGGCTTTACGCCTTACTGGGTGCGTTCAGCTTCGCTTTGCGTTCTCTGCGTGACGAGAGTACTTACATTAAAATAAAAATTAAAACTAGATTTATTCAATAAGACAGTAAAATATTACGCGAGTCTAATTAAGAACGAGGTGTAGAGTTGGGAATGAAGCCGTCGGCTAGGTGGAGCCTCTCACTCGCGCCGATCGCACGTCTGTCCGACGGAGCGACATGAATGTGTAACGGTCAATAACTTCGCTGTTTGTGGTCCGATTTGGGTAAAATATATTGCTTTCGACTCTTCGGACCCAACTCTGCGAGACACTCAATATTTTCTTTGAAATTCATGCCTCTAAAACTGTTAAGATTTTGCACACACGTCTTGAACATTTTTTTATCAAAATTTTGATAGCGTGTCGCGATACGTTCGACAGACAGCGTTCCTGCCCCCCTAGTGGCGGCCCTGCCCAGCTCGCACTCTCCCTTCTGATGGCGCTGCGGCCGTTTTGCAAGGTGTTCATAAAAAATTGTGTCAATTTTTCCAGCTCAGGCGAAAACCTGTTCGGGAATTAAATATATGTTTGCGTAATATGTTATATTGTATAATGTCGAAATCCAATACGGAGCAGACAGTCTTACAGCTGTGAATTTAAAAAAAAAATTATAAATAATTTTCTCTTTATATTTTTTTGCAAAATTTATTTCCATTCTTCATATCTTTCATAACATCGCGCGCGCACACGCTTTGATGCGATAGGTACACATTATTTTGTAAATTATTTTTATTATTTATAATTTTTTTTTTTTTAAATTTTTTTTTTTTTTTTTTAAATTTTTTTTATTTTTTATTTTTTTTTTTATTTTTTTATTTTTTTATTTTTTTTTAATTTTTTTTTTATTTTTTCAATTTTAAATTTTTAAATTTTTTAAAAATTAAAAATTTTTTTTTTTTTTTTTTTAGATAGTTACCGCCGAGAATTGAAAGGAAGTTTGTACGAATAAAATGTGTGATCTAATGACTTATCAGAGATGAATGAGAGAGAACACACTTCTTAAATGTGTATCGTGTCTTTGGGAATTTGGTTTTCACTTCAGGTTTTACGCAGTTGTCTACGATTTTAAGACGCCTTTTAATATTTTTTCCTCATTGATAATTTGTTTATATTTAGATTCTAAAATAAATGTTGACTTGATCAGCCGTACACGAATAAAGTGAAATAGTGACAAATTGTTCTGTGACAAGTGAGACGAGACCCTTGCGTGCCGGTGAAATGGAACTATCGTCTTAGCCGTCCACCGAGATGGCCATCAAGACCGCCGCTGACTTCGTCACCATGGTAACTTTCACCATTACGACCAAACGGTGAAACTGAACCGTGAAAATGTCGACACGTAAAGGTCAAAGAAATTATCTGCATTCTTGATTAAAATTGTCCATATTGAAAATTTATTTATCAATTTTTTTTAATCATCACTATTGACATTCCGACACCGTAGTGGGTACTTCGTCAAGAGTTTTATTGCAACAATTTGCGCTGTTTGTCTCTTACTTCGGATCTCTAGGGCAGATAACTCTTTGTTGCTTCATCATGTTCTCCTGAGTCCTTGTACCATTTATTTTTCTCGTCAACATCGAGAATGCAGATAATTTTTTTTTAAGAATTTCAAGACTTTTATTTATTTATTTACTTTATTAAAATTGTATAATAATGGATAATTTGTTTAGTGTCATTTTTGTAAAAACTTTCACCTCAAGGGCGCTTTACACATCAACTATTTATAGCTTTAAAAAATTGTTATTTTAATAAATGGAAATGATTTTTTGAAATAGTATCTTTTTAAATAAAGTCTTAAATAAATATCGCTTCTTATGACTGAGGGCAAACAGTTCCACACTTTTGCCAGTTCCGCACAAACTGAAAGCTAACCTAAAACTTTGTCATCTACCATTTAAATTATCCGGAATATAAAGCTCTTGAAGATACAGAGGCACCATGTTATGTGTCTCCTTGTACATCAACCGGCACTATTTAAATACAACTCTTTCAGAGAACCGGAGCCAATGTAGCTGATGTAAAAGGGATGTTATATGAGAGAATTTGGATACTCTATATGTTATCTGTGCAGTCGCATTTAGAATGGATTGTAATCTATCCAGCTGAACATTGAAAAAGTCCACGTGTGATGCGGCGCCACATTGTGTAGGCGGGTTGGCTCGAGAGGAAAATGTTTCCAAATACTTTTAATCTGTTTAATTTATATTATTCATGCGTAGCTGTTGATTTGGTATTCATTATTGACTTGTACTCGTGTTACCTATCCTCAAATTTTGTGTTTTTACAACCAACGTGTCTCGTAATTTTGACGAGGAATTAATTTTCACCATGTTTCAGGCGTCGGACTTCACGGACATCGGCGACTGGCCCCAGCTGGGCGGAGCCGTGGCCGGCGGCGCGCCCGCAGCGCCCGGCCCGCCCGCCGCCGAGGGACAGCAGCCTCCGCCCGCCGCGGAGAAGACAGCCACAAATAACAACAATAAGGTGAGCGTCGTGATGTTGAGCGGGATTATTTTTATTTTCGTGTATGCCGAGTATGCCAGGAGCCGGTGGAATTAAATTTGTAATGTTTTATTTAAAATAATTATTTTGTTTAATAGTGAATAAGATTAAAAATGATCGATTAAATTAAGTTGAATTAAAATGACTCGATGACTCGAAGAGTGCAGGAGAGACGGAGAATCCGGGACACAGAAACACAACTGAGTGATACAAGGCCCGGCGCCAACCGACCAACTAGTTAGTTTGTGTAATGGACAGATTTGGATTCTGAGAATCTGGAGAATGTTACATCCCACTCCCATTATAGTTCTTTTCTTCTCGTTGGAGCGGTCACACTGAATGGAAATTATTTAGCGCGATGCTTTGTCAGATCTATGCAACGTGCGGGTGACCTCGGCCTATGTTTCGGTGTCCTCGTACTGCATTGTGTGGCTACAGTATTTAAACGTGTGCAATAGAAAATAAACGTTGCTCAGTTTCCTCGAGGATTGATTAGTATGCTTCACCAGCAGCGTGAAAGAATTGGAAAGAGAGATATGGTGAAGTAATTTAATGTAGTAAATAAACAATATAAAGTTAAAAATAAATGTGGATGTCTGTTGATATAATACGTCTTTTCTAATTTCTAGTTGTTCAATCATTTTCATCTACAATCTGTTATTGAACGATGTCCCGAGTGGATCCTATTTTGGTTCCACTCTACAAGCTAGAATTTAATTTATAATATTCGACTAAATAAGCCAAGTGCTTATGTCGTAAAACTAGCATCACGAAAAATTAGATTTTGAAGCCTCCGTCGCCCTTCAAGTGATGTCTTAAATAATAAACAACACGGTAGGTTAAATACCTGCAGGACAGTAGGAATTATAAGCAATACTACATACAAATAGAATAAACCTAGAACATAGGTAATTAAGTATAGAAATTAATGAAAAATATGAACTAATACAAATCAAATAATAATGCAGATAGGTCAGTTCACAAGACAGCCATAGAAGAGTTTGAAATTGACGAAACATGTATGACCGAGCCACGCCGCTCATCGGAAACAAGTCGACGGAATTTTCCCCGAATAAATATATTTTTTCAGATACGTAAATTTAACTTAATTAATATTAATAGTGTGGTTTACTCCTCACCTTGCAGGAGAATAACGGCACGGTGCCGCCCCGCCAGCGGTCGCAGGAGAAGCGCCCCAAAGAGCCGCCGGGGACCGCCAGGGACGAAGAGCCGAGGACCGGGGGCAAAGCCTCCCGGCACCGGTGGCTTCCTCTGGACATCGACACAGCCGTGAAGCCGAGGGCGCCTAAACGCGGAGGAGACAGGTCGCCCCCGCCACACTCTGGTGAGTACATTCTGAATTACGTGCCCGGCAGATTGCTTCTCTGTTTGGGTATTATTATTCATATTTGTTTCAATCTTGCCTAGAGCGCATTGCGGTTTTTTCCCTCTATGTACAAAACTGCGCACCAACACGCGCTGTAATTTTAATCCGTGTATTTTCAGTTCAGTATTTGAATGGACTCTTATTCACAACGGATTTCTCAAGGTTGCCAGAGCTCTCTTGGGCACTGTACTTCAGACATACTAGAAATCAGGATAGACGGCTTCGATGGGCTTCACGCCAGAATATCTCGAGACAATTATTTTGTTTATAATTTAAAAATTGGCCACGTGCAATTATGCTTTTGTATCAGTAAATTACCTTTGAAGTTAGTCTCGGTTTCTATTGGCTATCTTTATGTCACTCTAAATCGTGTAGGGTAATACCACAAATCTGCTTGATTTGGTCGGCAATCTGCTGATCCGGCAATCCGCTGTTGTCACTGTGCTTTGCCCGATACCCAGATGGATAGCCTCCAGAACTTGATGCGATTAGATAACCGATATAATCTGCACTCCGTGTACACACCGCTGTAATTGATGTTCAACCGAGGCCGTCGCAAATGGTTCCAAGACCTTGTAAATTTGCAATTTACCCACGTAAAAGGAAATGCACTTTAAAATCAGGGGTGACAATCTAAGCACGCGTAGTGTCTATATGTAGACATTTTGGAAATGTAACATTGTCATAAGTGATTTATTATTTTTTATTTAAAATAGTAAATGATGTGCTAGACGCTCTTAATTTAACTGAACTAATTGTATACCACGTTCCCGCACGGAATACCAGGCCGTTGGCGCTGGCCCATGTAAATGCATCATATACTAATTTTTATAAGAATACATTCGCACAAAGATTTCATAGGTTTGGGAAGGATTTTGGTCTTGTAGATATATTCCGATGTTCAATGTTAAAATATAAGAGTGATGTTTTGGATGCTGTTCTGAGTCAGGGTGTCATTGTTTTTTTTTCTTAACTTTCCTTTATTTTCTTAACTTTCCTTTATTTTCTTATTTTAACCAATTTTATCAATTTCTGTTATATGTGTATATGTTTCATGCTGCTTGTGTAGCTGCACATCTTTTTTATTTTATTATTAATGTTGTATAGGGGATTGTAGGGGATTGAATACAATATAAATAAAATTAAAATAAATAATATGTGATTTGTTTTGTTAGATTCGCAGTCACTGAACGGTGACGACTGGCGATCAGGAGGCGGCAGCAGCAGAGGGGGCCGATACCCTCGATCAGGTGAGCTCGGCACCAGTAAAGTTTGTCTGATAAGTTCAACTCTAGTCATCTTATCATGGTTTAAGTTAATACAATTGTTCAGCGATGTTGCAATATCGTGAATTTAATATTGCGAATCTAAATTGTTTCACGTCATTCCAACATGCAACTTCTTTTTTTTTTTTTTTGCATCTGAGTGTACATTGCATCTGACCGATTGATTTGATTTCAGGACGAGGTGGGAGATTTTCATTTAGGGGCGGGCGCGGGGGGCACCACCATGCGCCGAGACCCTCTTCGTCCCTCGCTACTGCCGGAACACCGCACCAGCAGCTGCACAGGCACGATTTCGCCAATCAGGTACGCGCCGGTCGAGTCTCCACTCTGAGAGCGCGAGTCATTATAACTCGTCACATTCCAAACTGATAAATTGGACATTTAATGATCATCGAGACATTCATCCATTATATCATTGAAGGCTTCTGGCATTTTAATTTAAACATTTTTCTCAATAATTATTTATTTCTATTCATATTAATGTCACTCTGCCAAACCACAATAATGGAGAGCTTTGCAGACGACAACTTTACACCTGAGTATGGTGCAGTGTCGTAATTTCATATGAAAAACGTCAACCCCTTCTATGTAAAATATCTTACTAACAAATAAGTAATTTTTTTTATTTATTATAGAATTTTATATATACATATTTGAAATGAAATACTAGGACAATTAAAAATTTGTTAAAATGACCAGTGAGAGGAGATCTTGTATAAGAGAAGATAAAGACAGATAAAAGTGAATGGAGTATAAGATAAGGGAGACAAGGTGGTGTGCTGGTGTGTTATATTCTGTCACATTAGTCTGTCAATTATTCGGGCTCGGAATAATAGCAAATAGGTTCATCTTTTGTTGTATCAAATAAAATAATTCCCCTCCACGAAACCATTCCCTCTCTATCTACCAACCGTATACGCTCTTGTCCCGTTGTCGTTGACACGTCGAGGGTTTATCTGGTGGGGGAGTCTTCCTTGTTAATCCTCTCTCGGAACTCTGGAGGGGTCCGCTTCGTAATTGGAGTACAAAATGTCGTATGTCTTAGTGGTATTAATCCAGAATAAATACGAGACATCTTGTCGGCGTAGTCGACTCTAAATAAGGACAGTTGGCATTGCCCGGAGTCAGCCCAAGAACTGGAAGCGATTGAAAGCAAATTCTTATATTAAATTGTAATTACCATTTCTAAATTCTGATCTGTAATATTAAAGTCTACTCCGATATTAATTACACAACAGTTCAGGGACATTATTTTTCTAAGTATTTTTCACTATTGTCTTAATCTGACTACATTTATTAATAATATTTGCGACAGTCACTTCACTGGATCTCGTTTCTTAGTTGCTTTCATCTGCACACTCAAATACAATGACACCATTCCTTACGTAGACTCGAACTGGTTAATTCCAAATATCTTACGATCATTCAGAATTTGCACCACCGTAGAACCGTATAGAATGTTCCTGCATCGAGGGAGCTATTTTAAAATGCCTGAATTTTTATAAGTCCAGCATTTTTCGATGGTGTACCATTCGGGGTACAATCATTAAGTAAAATCCTACCTGAAATACGGACGGCCATTCAACATGTTGTACTCCAAATGCCTCATATAATCACATTATACCCTATATGTATATATATATATATATCTTGGTTTGGAACCTAGACACGGTTATATTACGACTGTCGCAGTCATCGGTCTGTTTGTTTCGTTTGTACGACGATATATTGGCTTATTTCCATCGCTTTCTCATTTCGCTTTCGGAATAAAGACAAATTTAATAATCTATTATTAGTCGATAAATTAAATTTTAAAATTATATCATTTGGTTCAATTAACATTTAACAAGTAGATATTTAATAAACATTTAGTAGATATTTAAAATTCTTTATTTTCAATTTTTACTAATCAGATTGTTTCATCTCTTTCACTCTCTCTTTCACTCTCTCTCTCTCTCTCTCTCTCTCTCTCGCTCCGATCCCGCTCACCCGCACTGCTGTTCCCCGAAACAATCAAACGCCTCTGCAAAAAACAATTGCATCAACATTCGTTAACACCTTTGCAATTTGTTTTGATTTTTTTTTAATTTTAATTATTTTTTTAATAATTTATTTGCCATTTACATAAACTTGTTTTTATTCTATCTGTCACTTGTGCGTTGTGTGTTGACGTCAAAATGTTTGTATTATGTATTTTTATACCATTTTAATTATTTTTTATATCTAATCCCCTGAGTTGGCTTTTAACATCTCTCATGTGTATTCCCGCCACACCTCTACCGATGTCACGTTGTGCAACAATCTTGCAACACGCACGCTTTTGCTTCATTGTTAATCTTGCTCGACCAATCGGATTTCGCGCTCCATATCCCTTTCAATTACTTTCTTATTATTATTTTATTTGATATTGAATTCTTGCACATTATGTTTTCACCCACAATCGGACCTAACCTAACCCTTCATGCATCGCTGCGCGCGCACTAACCCCGCATTTATATGTTGCTTTGTTTAATCCGACACTTGGTATGCTCCCGTTCCCGCTGTCCGCCGCAATGTTGCCTCGATCCCCGGCCTCAGCCGCAGACGCCCCCCCTGCGCTGGGAGCCCCCGTACGCACCACCCCCCCACCTCCTTCATCACCCACACCATCCACGTCTAATGCCTGCCCCGCCGCCCTTACCGCCCCAGCAGCACCGGCAGCAGCTGCAGCAGGCCGGACGCTTCGCGGCGGCGGCCGCAGTCATGGCCGCCCCGCCTTTCATGGGCGCCTTCTACTACGGGGCCGCGGCCGCGCCATACCTCAACCTGGACCCACCCACGCTCAAGGATTACATTAAGAAACAAATGTAAGTAACTATTACGCTCAACACTAAATTTTATTACAATGTAGATCTCAAATTAAAATAAAATGTATTACATTTGTATCACGCCAATCCCTATCCACAATATATTTTCTAGTTTGCCCCCGCTCCACATTGTATACAGAATAATTGAATTTTGTCTGGGTACCTCAATATTATGCCTTAATTTTATATCACGTTCATATGGTGGTTTTTTGTTTTACTTGTCTTCAAAACTATTAATTACTCGTAACGAGTTTCTCACGCGTTACACTTCCATTCTTTTGTAACGCAGTTTTGTGACACATTTTGACTGATCACAGCACCGATGGCCCGGGTGGGCCTCAGGCCCCTGTGAGGAGACCAAAGCGGGTTGTCTCGCAGGCAGCCGAAGTGACACCCCTACCCCCGGGTTGTAATGCTACTGATATATTATCATTATTGTTTAATTAAATTTATATTTTGGTTTATTAAAGTAGTGATGAGCTGAACCGTTATCGCGACTGTGATTGTGAAACTTGTGTTTGATTGTAACGATAATAAGTAACTGATTATTCGTAATTCGGCTAGTAATCACTGGTATACTGGAAACTAAACCTTTAATAGTTAAATATCAGTTACCAATCTTTGTTATAAAAGAAATACAAAAAGCACAATCACAGTCACAATAACGTTTAGCTCCTCACTAGTTTAAAGGTGTATTTTGTCTTAAATACTTCTACATTATACTTTAATATATTTTTGATTATCTATTAGGATTAGGATCCTCAATGACTGTATATAAAAAAATAAATTAAAAAATATTCCCCAGGTTTACTGCTGTAGCAACAAACAAAGGATATCTGTTTTAAGACAAAACAATATTATTATGTTTCAGAGAATACTATTTCTCAGTGGAGAATCTCATGCGTGACTTCTTCCTGCGTCGCAAGATGGCCGCCGACGGGACCATCCCCGTCACGCTCATCGCCTCCTTCCACCGCGTGCGCGCGCTCACCGCAGAGCTTCCGCTCGTGCTCGAGGCCATTCGCGCCTCGGACAAGATCGAACTCATTAACGGATTTAAGGTGAGTTGAACCCATCAATCAACGCTGGAAGCTTTATTTTCTGTAAAGCTAAAATGAAAATGTCACATGGGAAGGCAATTTTCCAGCATTTCGTACCCGTTCCCAGAACTGCTTTATTAGTTTTCACTCGTGTACCGGTTCCTCCCGACAAAAGCAAGAAAATTTTAACTCTTGAGAATCTAGATGCAATTATTTAAGATATTTGTGAATTTAAAAACTATGCCTTTGGACACCCCATGTGCTTTCTTTACTGGTAAGAACATACATAAAGTGATTAGGTATAAAGTTTATTATACATACATTTACTGCCAACTAGCACAAATGAGTGATATTATTACACAAAGTATAATAGGGCAATTTGCAATACACTCCTTAAGCGAGAGAAAGGACATTACACGTATGCTTGAGTCACGCTGTCCACTGTCTCATTGCAGTCTGCTTGTCTTCCCAGCATTTTCCATCGCGAAATCCACACCCTAATGAAACTGCGGAAAAGCGAGCAACGATTTATGCCAATCGGTCCTTCAATCACAATGTTAAGACGAGGGTTGTTCCGCATGGTGGATTTAATTTGGTGTCATGATGTAATGTTGTCATTTTAGACATTCTGTCGCAAGCCATCCTCGGTGCACTATACTACTTACAAAAGGAAGGAAGGAATACAAAAATAGGAAATCATCCGAAAATTGAACTGATATATTATATTAAATGACAACCAAACAAGGCTTGACCATTCTAAATATCTCTTCATCATGTACTCAATGCGTTTATGAACCTCGCAGTCCACGAGATACGTAGGATCCAACACTGCATATCAAAGGCATCCAGCATGTTGCTTCTAAATATAACATGCCATAATTGGCTTACAGACAATTGGTGGGTGGTGGTAAATCCTTCCAGAGCCAGCCCACCAGCCAGTGTCAAAACTCTAGTCATAAATATGTTTATTCGCTAATAATGGGCCAAATAATATTATTTTAATGCCCAAACTGTACTTATATATTACCCGACACTTCCTTCACGGATGTATAATGCAGAAACTGACGCCAGCTATTACAATGTTACAGGTCCGCACGCTGTTCGAGCCGACTAAGTGGCCCATCTTGGACAGCAGTGACATGCCGCCGGTCGCGCAGGGCGGTGACGGTGAGGCGCCCCCGGCGCACGATGCCGATCCGGCCGAAGGTGCGGAGCCACCTGCCGACGCACCGGTCGCCGCCGTGACGGTGGAACCTGTCGTCGGGGAAGAGACAGAGGCAGCTAAAGTGGAACAGGCACTAGTCGCGCAGGGTCCACCTCCAGTGTACAGGTAATTAAGAGGTGCTCGGGTGAACTACCCTCACCACTATTTTACTCACTTGGTTGTTGTCAATTTGAAGTTGGCGGTGTTGCAACTGTTGTTCTGGTCTAAGTTGAAGCTGATTTCTCCTCTCCGCTTACTCTGTTATACTGCCTGATCTGAGTAATTTCAGTTTGATATTGATCTTATAATCCCAGATAACTGATCACCTGGAAAATCACCTTATTGCCTTCTTCAAGACTGCTATCATTGCTATCATTAATTGGACTTTGATTGGGAGCGATTAGTCCAGGTCTCATTTATGGTCACATATTATAGTATTGGGATTAATAATAATAATATTGGATAATTTTCGGCATTTTGGTAAAAAAATTTACCTCAGGGCGCTGGTGGGATATGATCTCTTTGACTGTATCATTTATAATATTGAACAGTGGATGCAATCCGAAATGGATTTATGAAGGAAAATAAGAGCCGATGGATTTGGCCTACCTTGCTCTCAAGTCCTGGGTCGGACATCGCTTTCACCTCTAGTTGACTAGCACGTTTGTTGTGAAGAACCGAGAGATCACCGAATTCCCGGAACTGTTGAGAACACAGCTTCTTCGTGGTCCGAGCGTTACGCACGGTAAAAAAAGAACAAGATCTTCACAGTTCGTTGTCAAAAGGTAATCTGTCCCTAAGTCCCGAAATCTCTTAAGTCATTGGTTGGCCAGAGCGGGACAGATATATTAAGGTTTATTGGAAGGACAAATGACTTGCGTGTCAACAGGCACTTTACATATAAACTGTTTATAGTCCTACATTATCTTTGTATATAAAATTAAAAATTGTTATTTGAACTCACGGTAATGATCTTTGAAAAGGTGTGCTTTTAGTCTCTATAAATAAAGCCTCTGATGCACTGTTTCTTATGACGGAGGATAAAGGTCCTGCCACCGCAAATGACCATTCGCCAAACTTAGACTCGGCCGGTTGGTTCAACACACCTTCCTGCGGTTGAGAGAGTTTGACGTCTACTATTCAAATTGTCTGGGACGCAAAACTTTCGAAGATACAGATGTGCCGCCTTGTACACCAACCGGCACAATTTAAATTCAACCCTTTCAGGGAACCGGAGCCAGTGTATCTCGTGCAAAAGCGATGTTTTATGATAGGATTTAAAAAATCCATACATTATCCGTAGTGCTGCGTTTAGAAGGGACTGTAGCCGTATCAAGCTGAAACATTGGCAGGCCAGCATAAATACTGTTACAATAGTCCACACGTGACACCAAAATGAGTAGACGGGTTGCTTCACGAGGAAGATGTCTCTGAATACGTTTAATCTGTTTCAGTTGATGTCAGCATGCACTGACAGTTTAGCTGATTTGTGTATTCATTGAAAGATCTGAATCAATGTGCACCCCCAACAACTCAACTACAGATTTAGCATTTCTGTATGAAGTGTTGCTGTCCATATTTGGTCTATTTTGGATGGATTCAATATATGTCTGTTTTGTGCAATTATATAAGAGTTTATCATCTTTTGAATTAATATGCATCGCAAAAATCAACTAGTTCATCCGTTAGAAATACAATGTGCTTTGTAATAATTGTACACATTCGATTTCAGAGTGGCAGAAGGCGGTGCGGCATCCTCCGGCGGGCGCGGAGCCTTGCTGGGCCTCTTCCCCGCCGCCGTCAGGTCCCTGGGCGGAGCTCCGCCCCCCCTCGCCCCGCTGTCGGGCCCTCTGGCAGCTATTCCGCCGCCACCGTTGCCCAGGTCAGTAATCAGACAACATTTTTAGGTGAAATTTACAGGACAGTTTAGATGACTTCATCTAAACTGTCCTGTAAATTGCTTTCTCGTACATAAAATGTTGTTACCGATGTTACTTACTTAGTTGCGTGTATTTGTTACATATTTTAAGTGACAATAAGTCAACACTAGCGGTGCGCAATGAAGTGAGGCCTGGAGCTGGCAGAAGAGGAACGAAAATAGACTGAATGCGGTGGAAATGAGATCACTTAGGCGTATATGTGGCAAATCTATTTATGACAGAGTAAAGAATGAGGAAAGAATGTAAAGCCCATCTTAGTATAGTTAGTAAGATTAAGAAAGGATTAAGATGGTTTGGTCATATATATAGATCCAGTATTGGTGCACTCACCCAAACATATTGACTCATACCTATATTAATTATTGCTACAAAGTGATACAAAAATTGAGGGGTCTATATATGGTCATTAGCAAACAGAGCGCAGCTGATAATGAAAGTATTGCTGGAACAAAATTGGAGAAGATGCTAAGTAATGTATACCTGGGGTGCAATATATATGGAAGATGGGATCCTTCTGTTGAATTTAAATGCTGCATTGAGAAAGCTCATGCGACCTTTATCCGCATATTCTGCAGGCATGATCTCAACCTTAGATTACAAATGCAAACAGTCGGTTGCTGTGTATTATTCTCGGTATTATTTCATGGAATGGAAGCACGGGCACTTCCTGAAGAAATGATGATATCCTGAAATCATCAAGTGTTCTATTGGAAGACTTCAAAACAATTTGACATTGAGTTTTTTTGGACTATTTTGTGTTTTTGACCCTTCTGGCCAACGTTTTGGATCTCATCGAATGTTCCACCGGCAACATCAGCCCTGATACAAGAAAACTCTACAAGGAATATTCTGAAAGCCCGGGAATATTTAAAACTATTTTAATACAATAATAATTTATTTGATAGATTTTTTTTTTTGTACATGTTTATAGTTGATTAATTTAATTTGTATTAAAAATACCACATAACTTTTTGCATTTTATTTTTTTTATCATCTACAGCAGAACCACCGACACCGGCTTCATATTGATTGATTCTCGTGTGTTTCAGGAGATTCCGCACTGTGGTCAAGACGCCGGTGGATGATCACTTGAATCCGGATGTTCCAGAGTTTGTGCCCACCGTATCCGCCAGCGTGGACCGCGGCTCAGGTGAGCACCACGCTCTCTTTTAACACTTGATCTTCCCTTTTACAACAACTGCCATCTGTGTTAGTTGTTAAAAGTTGTTTGGGGGCAATTATTGGCCAAACGGACCATGTTTCCGTGGTTTCCGAAGATGTTTGTAATTATAATTATAATAATTATAATTTATTTATCTAAAATAGCTGTAAAGAATTTCTGAAACTCACTGTGCACAACATTGGATATGCGTGAAATCTTCCTACAAAGTTATGATATTTATTGATTCGATTATTTAAAATAATGACTTCTTAAAAATGAAATGAAATTTTAACACTATTTTTTAAAGAAACGTCATTCAGGAGCTTCACATATTTTCAAGATAATGCGGTTGCGGAGTCAATGAGCATGTTAATCCAAAAATGTTCAAATTAGGAATAGGACAGAGATACGCATCGTACATTGCCCTTAGACTGTATAACCGACTGTCAAAATCAATTAAATTAACACCAAATATGAGTGTGTACAAAAAAAGATAATAAAATGGCTTAAAAGTCTTTAAAATAAATTAATAATTATGTTTTTATTTGTTAACTTTGTTTTAATAGCCACTTAATGAGTTTAAATACATCTACCGGAATTTCTTTAACCTTTACCTTACTGTGATATAAAATACTCGTACACAGCCGTGCTGTCAACTCGTGTTACCATAAGAAATTTGACTTTTATCAGCCTGAAATGCTTTTGAAAAAATCGTTAACGCCATATTAAGCATTAAATATAAAAAATATATTTAATATTGTATTTCGAAGCATTCGTCAAGTCCTGTATAGAAGGTTGCATTATATAATACAACCTTCCTTTTTATCTGTCTTTCTTTAATTAGTGAGACACCATTATATTTGTATGTTTATTATTCTTTTCACTGTGAAATTAATATGTGATTTCTTTCAAATAGTATTTTTGTCAATGTATTAATTTTACAACGGATTGAATTGAAAGATTATAATTTTTGTAGGATTTGCCTTACATACTTGATTTTTCACTAATCATTTCTAAGCGTAAATATTTTCATATTTATTATTTTTTATTTACCGGTAGATGTATTTAAACTCAATTCAGTGGTTAATAAAACAAAGATAATAAATAAAAAAAATATAAATTTTAACAACAAAGTTAATATTGCTAATTTTAAAAGAAAATATTTTCCTCCAATTTAACTAAAATATGGATTGCGTGTTGCGTGTATTTACCGAAATATTACAGGTTTAATTATAGTGGTGGACCGGTGTTACAGCATGGTTTGGGGAGGGTTAAAGAAACAATAATATATGTTTTTAGTTAGTATTGACATCCTGGAGAAGAACAAAACCGGTTGATGTATTTAAACTCTATTCAGTGGTTAACAAAACATAGTTAACAAATAAAAATATGAATTTTAACCACAAAGTTAATTTTGCTAATTTCATAAGTGTAAAATTATGTATTGGACATGTTCTAATTTCATCAATTTCACAACATTTTTTATAAAATATAATTTTGTTATTGAATTTCCCATTGTATTATTCTGGATCATGCGGATAGCTACCCCCATCATTCTAGATCCTTCTTATTAGGGAGCGCGCAACTGAACTTGTCACCATTATTAAGCACTTGTATATCTTTGGAATAGTTGCATTTGTCAGAGTTGATGCGATAATGTTGGAATGTTCTACAGAAGAGGACGGTCAGCCCATGCAGAACCATAGTCCGGGCGAGGCCTCTGAAGGCGGAGCGCAGGGCGCGGCCGCAGCCGCCGAGGGTGCCGGCGTCACCCGCATGGAGGTGGACGGCGAGACGACTGCCAAAGAGCAACAGCTCACTGATATATGGACGGAGGTCAGTACTCTATATATAATTCCGTCAGTTTCATAGCATAATGTAATTATTTCAATATTAATTTTCTCTTATTGTTAGGTTATATTAAGGGCAGTGGTCACTTTTTACTATGGTAAAAAGAGTTACTAAAGTAAATTTTTTTTTTGCAAAAAACGGATTGTTTGATTGTTGTCAAAAAATATTTATTTCTCGAAAGTATATCCCGTAATAAACTCATTTCACTCTCCGATCTTGATCGAAGAATCCACTAAATATGACATACTTTTCTCAGCTGTTTCAAAAGTCATCTGACACATTGATACTTTGAAAGTCGCAGTATACGACAATGGATCATTCAATATCCCACTGTTTTAGTGATGAGAGTTTGCCCGATAATGATCTCGTTATTTAATATACATTATTGCACATAATTTTAAAAAATGTCACCACCAAAGTGACATATCGAACGCCTAGATGAAAAATTCATAGATAATGCATAAAATAAAGCATATTTGTCACACCTGTAGACATCTCCATCTAAGCTTTGACAATAGTAATTTTGTTATTCGAACAATCCGCGAACAATTTTAATACAATCGGCCCTTAGTATTACAATATTTAGCTGTCCAATGTGGAGAGAATTACTTGAATAATTATTGAGGAGAGATCTGCAAATTTTGATCCCTTTTAAGATGCACCGTGCACGTTTCAGGTGAAGCGACGTTCCAAAGGCGGATCCAAGGAACGCACAGACCCTCCTCCGGCGGGCGCGCCGCCCAGGGCTGAGGCTGCGGCCCCCGATTCCAGGGAAGAGCTGGACTTCCAGTTCGACGAAGATTTGGAGGCGGCCTTGCCGCCTCCCAGGCAAAACACTTTCACAGAATGGTGAGTTAAAATCGATGGATAATACAAGAAGGGAATTACGAGCGGTAAGTGTGTCACTTTTGAACAACCACTGTTGTGTTTTAGGTCTGACGGCGAGGAGTCGGACTGCGACTTCACAGATCGCGACATCAACAAACTGGTGATCGTGACGCAGACATCGGCCGGACGAGGGCCCGCCGGCCCCGGGGGCAAGCACGAGGGCCGTGATCGTTGCGGCGCTTCGCGCTGGGAGTCCCGCGTTAAGATTACCCGCGACCTGGAGCAGGCAATCAGCGATGGACTATTCTTCTATGAAGAGGACCTGTGGACCTGCACGGATGGAGTGAGTCACTACTACCATAATATGAATTTATAAATCACGAAAAGTGCTAGTCTTTATAATTGATGTAATGTTTCAATTGTCCCACTTCTTCGTTTTGCTCAGATGTACCCCCTTTTGCTCCTCATTTCATACTTACGATGGATGCTGAGATGTCAGACAACCAACAAAAATTTGATTGTGTTTTTACGACCTTTAATTCACACTTTCTTCGCCTTGCAGGAGAGAACAAGACGTTTTAGAACACGCACTGATGAACCCGAGTTCCAGCCGGACGAGGAAGATGACGTCCGGGAGCAGGAGACTCCGCCGCCACCGCCCCCGCCCTCTTACGTAAGTATTGGATCCTGATACAACCCAAATTTGACAAAGTGATCCCCGTCACATTGGACACAAATGTTTCTACCGAATGTCCTCGTGTGTTACAGTTCTCCTCGCGGGTTGAGGAGCAGCAGAGAGGCGGGCGCAAGGACCCCCGGCGCGCGGCACGTTTCTACGCTGTTAGCAAGGATCCCCACACCGATTTAAGGTGAGCATGGTTTCATCTGAATTGTCATATTGGATAGAAATGGTTTATCGATTTATGAAGTGAAAATTTTCTAACACTAATATTATTGTGCATTATTTTTTGTCTTGGAGAGAGACGGAGACAGAATGGTTTGTTTTCTTCACACTCCAGACAAGCCGTGTGTCGAGGTTATATCATAATATTATGTGAAATGTAATACAGTAAAACTTTGTTATTGCCAAATCCAAGGAATCAAAAAATTTTAATTTGTAATAACGAATTTCCACATATAGCGAAATAAAAAAATATATATTTCGCGCGCGCCGTAGCAAAAAATGTAGCACGGCTTTAAAGAAGTTTGCAAGTTTCGCAAACAAGACACCCGTTGTCAGTTTGATATGGAATATAACATAATAAGGCATTCTGTATAAAGAAAACTCTGAATAATCTATTTAGTTTTCAACAGATAAACGAATGGGCAATAGTTAAGAAATTATATTAAAAACATTTTATGAAACAAAATAAGATAATCTAAAATTTGGCGATATTTTTGGAAATTCCAAAATGTCTTGCAAATACAAAACAACATTAAATTTTGACTGTGTTTAATTGTAGAGCCACTACAAGTATCGACAGTTTTTCATCGGGCAATTGAGCTCTCTATTTTTTTTAAATCGTAGAGAGACGAATTTGGAATTATAGTTTTTTTGTCGAGGGTTAAAATTTTACGGGAATTGTCAAGATCTGAAGTCATTTTAGGGTTCCGCAAAATATTCAAAAATGTACTTTAAACGATAAATTACGGAATGCTTAGTACATATAAATGTCAGTAAACAAACGCACAAAAACAATTGTCAAATAAATAAATTAATGAAAATGTCGTACGCAATATTACCGTTCATTGGAATCGATGTGTGCAGAAATTTTTTTTTATTATCGTATCGGAATTTATTCGTACAGGACGAAAAAAATATCATTATACATATTAACGAAATATAAATAAATTTTTGTATGAAAAATTGATTGCAAGGAATTAATTTTGAAAAAATTTCAATACATATGTAAATTTTCAGTATAGCGGGGTCCGTTTTAACAAGGTTTTACTGTGCGTGTTTTTGAAAATTTTTATCATTCCGCTTTTATGCAATCCATGTTGCCATGAGAAAAGTGTTGCGTTGTTATTGCCTTTAAAAAATATCAGTTTCATTATGTTTTGAGACCGGTCAAGGAGTGTGCGAGTACCTACTTACCTAATGTGATATCAATCAACAATGATGCGCATTGAAAATGATTGTGACTGTTTTCTTTTAAAATGATGGATTCAAATGTACTAACTACGCTGCCATTTTTCTTACACAATTACATAATATTGTAATTACCCCCCCCCCCCCCCCCCCCCGTATTTTTATATATCATTCCTTTAAAATATAATAAAATAGCTTTGTTTCTATGAGATATCTGATATATATTTAATAACAGTGCCTTTGTAGGTAAAAATCCGGTAATTGTGTGTTCTTTAACATATTCAAATATTGCTAAAATAATATACTGGTTAAAATAAGAAAAATATGTAAAAATTGAAAAATATTTATTTTTCAGGTGTATTCCAGTATAATGTATTAAAAACATTTTACAGATAAAGAATATTGCTTTAAATAATTTTCAACAAAAATCAGATTCTCATTAAGTTGACATATAATATGCTGCTTCAAGGACAAATTAATTATCAAATTTGGTCCATAGATGGCGATGTTGTAGTGGTACTCGAAGCGAATCCATGTAATAACATATAAAGAATTTTTTTTAAATTTGATAAATGTGGAGATTGAGGGGTGAGAATTGGCAAATGTTATATGTGTATATAAAGTGATCACCTAAGTCAGGTGAAGACAGGTCTTAAGCCCTGTAATTACTCCCCATATTTCTATATATCATTCATTTTAAATATAATTAAATAGCTTCGTCTCTATGAGACAACTGATATTTATTTATTTACATAATATTAGATTAATTTAGAATTTTAATATCTATTTATCTAGATATATTTACAGTGGAACTTCTATTAGTCCGTTCCTGAGGGTATGACTTAATATAAACAGATTTTCCCATAACAAATAACTCAAATTCTAAGTATTCCTTCCCAGCCCCCAAAAATAGTACACAAATGAATAAATTTTATGTCAAAACTTGACCTTTACTTTGTACTGAGGAGACACGATGGTAGAAGCGGAAGAGGAGGAAAGTTACTAATATTTAGAAGGAGACAATTTAAACGTCAGATAATTTTTATTCTGGTGGTGGTTTTCGTTTGTCGATGATTCAGTAGCACTCCATTTAACAAAAAACTTGCCCATAGTTAATCACATTACTGTTGAATCTATTTATGTGTTGGTTGACTATGGCAACATTTGGGTGCCACTTTTCGACCATATTCTGTGTTTTGGCCCGGTTAGACAAGTATTGCCGGGCAGCGGAAGTGACAAATGTAGCAAATATTAACGAGTATGGAAACATTTGTTTGTGACGAATATAAGGGTTGCACTGTAGTAATTCTTATTTTAATGCATGTTAATAATATCAAAATTTTCCTTTATACTATAATATATCTTGCGCATATTTGGTTAGTTTAATTTAGAATCTATGTAGTTTCTCCTTCTGTCTTATATTACTGTCACTGTAACTGTACATCATCTGAGATTTAGCCTTCTTCCTGAATGGCAGTCTCAGTCTATCTCTTCCTCTTGTTCGTGCTCGTGTTGATTTGAATCAACTATTCTTATAAATTCTGCCAATATTTGTTTAGTGAAAATTTTAAAAATAAACTCTTTAACATTTGTCATCATATTAATGATTGAATATTAATCTCAATGGTTTATTTTTGCTTCTTCACTAGCCAACAATAAATAATCACATAAGATGTCTCGATACACATTTCTACCTTTGAACAATCTAAACCAAATTTGTCCCCACGCGCAAAGCAAGGCGTGCGAGTTAGATCCGTGCGGTACAAAGATTATTGTCTTTTTGCAGAACTGGTAGGAAACGAAAAACCCGCCACAGCCTGGACCCGCCCATGGAGCACCACGTCGGCTGGATCATGGACTCGCGCGAGCACCGACCGCGCACACACAGCCTCGGGTGAGTCACGCGTCTCCGATTAGAGCCTGGCGGGTACTGCACCGCAATTCCGCTCAGTATTTTATATATCATTAGTCACCTAATTTACGTACGATAAAATGACAAATAATAAATAAATTATGTCACAAAGTGATGTCCTGTACAGTAATACCCCGAAGTTACGCGATAGGCGGGACTGTTGAAAATCGTTTAACTCGAATTCGCGTAAGTCAGGGTACAACTTTTCATATAAATACATACAATTTTGTTTAATTGGAGCCAAGGACTAACAAAAACACTAGTTTAGAAAAAAAAATATAATAAAATTGCAGTTCTTTATACATATTAATACAAAATATTTAAAAAATAAACGATTTATGTAAAAAAGTCATTTCGATGTCGATGGCTTCGTAAAATCTAACAAATTTGTCTGACGACCCATGTTTATTCATCGCTCTGTGCAGATCCTCGCTGGGCACGTCTCCGTGCGAATCGGCCGCCGGCAGCTCGTGGGGCTCCACGGGGCGCTCGCTGCCCGCTTTCCAGCACCCGAGCCACAGCCTCTTGCGGGAAAACCATTTCACTCAGCAGCTCTACCATAAATACCACTACCGGTGTCTGAAGGGTAATTCACGCAACATCAAATATCGGGCCATAATTATTATTTTATCAAAGGGATTATTTATTAAGCATATTTTTAAATAAGCTCCTGTTATAAGTAAGGCAGAAACATAACCTCTTTATGCTTTCTACTTACATCAGACAGTACAAAGCAGTATTGTTTAGTAAGGTTGGGTGATTTTTCCGGATATGATCTATCCAGACGCTGATTTATTTGTAGGACATGATTATTTTAGACAAAAAATATTTTTAACATATGTAAAAAAAACTAAGCTAACCTAACCTAACATCTATGTTTGACACGATTTTTGCAGACACTGATTTTTCAGGATTTTTGTTAACTAACTTACCATCATGCCGTTTCTCCGGAAGGGTGGGCAGAGAGGATAGAGCGCCGCACTCTGTCCCAACATACAATTCTCACCTCATTCACGTTCCTACATATTCTCATGCAAGCTCGCCGATTTTTGAGGCTTCTAACAGAACCATCCTCTGTTATCTGGTTTATCTGGTTGTGCCAAGTCTTCATCTATTTCTGGTGCCATCAACATTTGTGTCATATATCTTTCTCATTATTCTCTCCTCATTCATTCGTTCCATTTGACCAAACAACCTAAGTGATCATTTCCGCTGCATTCACTCTACTTTTGTTCATCTTTTGTCAGCTCTTCAATGCATCAGTGTCGGTACCTGGACTCCATTGTGTAGAGGTTAGGTTAGGTTACATTGTAACATTGTGAAAATGTCCGAATAATCAGTGTTCCGAAAAATCAATGTCCGGGAAGATTGAGTTTGCAAAATTCGTGTCTGGTAAAATCTGAGCACCATTTTGTAAACATTCTTTATAAATAAAGACTAAAATATTCTAATGTTAGTTCATCACAAATGAAAATTGAATGGGAAATTATAATTCATTAAAAAAATGTATTTTTCATAATGTTTATAAAGCATGTTCGTATCAATTGTGCTATTTTAAAGAGCGATGCTATAATTTGTGCGCTGGGTGAGAGAATAAATTAAACATTACCGTGCCAGTCCAAGGCTAATTGAACCTTACAAACAACCCACTAAATATATTTCCTATTTTAATCCTCTGTCAATCACCCCTCCTATTCTTATCAAGACTCCACCTACACCCTGTAATAGATGTCATTTAAATTTTATGGAATAGTTCAGTTGTACACCAGTCCTGACGAAGGTACGTCAGTATCAAAACTGGTTGATGTAAAAATATCTTACAGTGGTTGAAACAAATTTAAATATGGATACAATTTTAAATTATGTCTAATCGCAAAGTTAACGCTACACAAATTATCAAAAATATGATATTTTACGAGTCATTATGCAGGGGAAGGTGTAATAATAGAGATGATTATCTCGCCAACCTCACCCTCCTTATTCTCCGGGTCTTGCCCCGACAGATTTCCACCTGTTCATGTCACTGCAAAATGTATTGAGTGTACAAGTAGCATTTAATAATGGTGACTACATTATCGATTAACCTTTCGAGTCCCAATGGGACAATATGATCCAGCGTGTCAACAAGTTTGTACAAGTTACTGTTTTTACATCAGTAGTCACATATCTGTACTGGTGTTTGCTTTGCCTGCTTTTATTTTAATAGATTTCAAGAGAATTGTGCAGTTCAGCAATGTATATTAGCACATAAATCTAAGAAGTCTATGTAATACTTAGTCATCACAACAAGGAGATGACAGACGTAGAATCATATCTCATCAGCATCTCGGGAAGAGGATCAAAAATCTAGTAAAGATTACGAATCTAGTGGTGATGAGTCGAATAATCAAATACCTCCTCGTTCTCCGCCAAAATTACCACAACTGTCTTCGAGAAATCCCGTAAATATTATCTGATCTGATAAAAATATAGTAGACATTGTATGCACGAGCTAAGAATTAACTGATGTGTGTTTCAGAGCGCAAGAGGCTTGGCATCGGCCAGTCGCAAGAGATGAACACGCTCTTCAGGTTCTGGTCTTTCTTCCTGAGGGACAACTTCAATAAGACAATGTACAACGAGTTCAAGTAAGTTATCCCGCTAATCAAATGTTGAAATCATTAGGCGTATGTTTCCTTTCGCGCGGCAATCATTGTGGCTGTGTTACAGGTCATTGGCTCTCGAGGACGCCTCCGACGGCTACCGCTACGGGCTGGAGTGCCTGTTCCGCTTCTTCAGCTACGGGCTGGAGAAGAGGTTCCGCCCGCACCTCTACCAGGATTTCCAAACTGAGACGATCGCCGATTACGAGAAAGGTGAGCTAACTTAACCTTGCCTTCCCGAAGCGGGGTATTCAAATTCTCCACAGATCGCTTTAAACTCGAATAACTCAATAATTGTGAAAATGATTTCATCCCTATTTTTTGTAATCTTAACGGAAATAATGACGACAATTTTGACATTTTTTGTTTTTCAAATTTCTAAGCGTATAATATTTAAAAATATTGTTTTCGGTCCAGTGATCTTCGCTCGGTACGTACACCTGCGCATGTCGTTACCAAACCCTTGTATCTTATCTTTTAGTTGTTGTGCTTATTACTTGTGTCACTCTAACTAATGCACTGGGTAGCCCCATACCACAGATGCGAACAGGGAGACAGCTATATCGCTTATCGCGACTCGCAGCATTCGGACAAGAGACGTCCGGCAAGGCGGTCGGGACCACGTTGCCCGTCACAAACTTTTTATTATCGTGTATAAATGGTGACAAAAATGTTAACGTATTGAATGCTACCGTATCGACAGTTGATACAGTGACTTTCGGTCCATGATCACATCCGCCTATTTTATACAATATACGAATTCTAATAGTTGGACAGTGCTAACATCTGGAAAATAAAAACATGCTTCGTTAAAAACATTGATAATCTGTCGCTTGTTTCGAGCAGCGGCCGCATTGCTGTACCATTATGTATGTATTTGTAAGGAGTTTACGTTTAATCATTTATAAACATCTTATGGATTTTTACAACCATGGTTTGGTTTCATATTGAACAAGATAACCTTCTATCTCTATAGATAAATCGTGCGTAAGTTGTCTATTTTGATGATTTAATGCGTTTTTGGGTATTCAAAAAAATGTGCCGCATGTGAGTATTGAAATGTCAGGGCGGAGTGGTTCAAAGGTCGCTAGCCAATACTTCCACTGATGCTAACATATTATTCTCCGTTCCCAGGTCAGCTGTACGGCCTGGAGAAGTTTTGGGCATTCCAAAAATACTACAAGCACGCCGACAGCTTGAACGTGGAGCAGCGTTTGCGCGATCATCTTTCTAAGTTCAAGACCATCGAAGACTTCAGGGTTGTAGAGGTAATTGATTAGCAATAATCATTTTTTCAAAATTTAAAAAATTTTTCACTAATGATACTGTGAAATGCTGCGCTAGCAGATGAATGTTATTAATTTATTTTGTCCTTCAGCCTCAGCTGAACGAGCTGCTGGGAAGGGCGCGACGGGAGTCGGGCCGGCCACAGCCGCGGCGCACGCCGGGCCCGGAGCGCGTGCGCTCCGTCAGCGAGTCCGATAACACGGTCACCGTACAGCCCGCCGACAGGTAACGCATTATTACATATGTGCAAAGCAAGACAGCGAGCATGAATGTTTGGAACGAGTAGATGAGTTTGTGTATTAACTGCGGGGAACAAAAAACGGAAACTTGACAACCGAGTCCTGGTACCGACACTGATGTATGGAAGTGAGGCCTGGAGTCAGGAGAGGAATGAAAGTAGATGTAAAGATATATGACGAGAGTGTTGAAGTAGAGGACGTCCGCGGAAGACTTAGCACGGCCAGATAAACCAGATACTGGTGAATGGTCCTGTTAGAAGCCTCAATAATCGTCGAGTTTGTATGAGAAGATGTTTGAATATGGATGAGGCAAGAATTGTGTGTCAGGACACAAGAGTGTGGGACTCTATCCTCTCTGCATACCCCCGCAGAAAAAACGGCGTGACAGTAAGTTAGTTAGTTATTTCATAATTTTCCATATGTATTTGCCAAAAGGCAAAGTGTGGGTCGTCCGACTAGTATTTCAATCACCCTCGGTGATTTATAATAACTTTGTCAGGTATTATTTTTGTTGTATAAATAGCCTAAAATCATTATTCAATGCATCATATCTGACACGCAAATGTATTTCACTTGCCACTTTACATGTATCCATTTTTTTTTTATTTCTGCCCGGCACATTTTATCACGCATCGTCATTTGACAGGTTGGGCACATCGTGGGGAAGCGGCACCGCCCACGCGCAGTTTGGGCGCTCGCAAGTGCGCACCCGCGCCGAGTCCTTCGGGTCCGGGCTGAGGAAGGACCCTGACCACGGTGGTGAGTATTTCTCATCTCGAGATGAATTTTCTCTGTTAAAATTAACTACCTATTTATGATCATGATAATTAACTACCTATTTATAATCATTATGATGAATCAACTTTCAAGTTTTTCGTAATATTGATATAGATGTCACAAATATCAGGGGTACCAGTCGAAAATGTCGCATTTTAAATAAAAAGGCAAATATAAATTTAAATCATTTATTATTTGAAAAAATTTATATTATATATTCCCCATTACTTTCTAATACAGTCTTCTATCTATTTTCAAGCATTTTTATGCCCTTTGAATAGAAAGTTTCTGGTTTCGACTGGAAATAGTCGTCAAGGGCAGATTTTATTTCGTCTAAGTTGTTGAAATTTTTTCCCCATAAAAAATGCTGCAGGGATCTAAATAAATGGTAATCTGATGGGGCTAAATCCGGTGAATATGGGGGGTGATCGATTTGTTTCCAGCCAAAGGCGTTTATTTTTTTTCGAGTAATCGCTGCGGTGTGGGGTCTTGCGTTGGCGTATTGAAAAAAAACTTTGTGTTCTGCGTGCATTCTGGGTCGCTTAACTTTTATTTCTTCATTTAATCTGTCTAGTTGATTACAGTAAATCTCTGCCGTTACAGTTCGACCATATGGAAGCAATTCGTAGTAAATAATTCCTTTACAATCCCACCACACACACAAAAGAACTTTGCGGATAGTGAGACTCGGTTTTGGGGTTGGCGATGGTTTTTGGCCCTTTGAAAGCCACTGTTTTTGACGAATTTGATTCAAATACGTAATCCACTTCTCATCCCCAGTAACCAAATTTCTGAGAAACTGCCTATTTTTTTGTAGCTCCAACAAGTTCTCGCACGCTCACACACGTGCGCCTTTGTTGTCGTCACTCAGCTCGTGCAGAATCCAGACCCCTTGTTTATGGACCTTGCCAATTTTTTTCAAATGGCTTTGTACACTCGACCAGGAGTATCCGAGTGTGTGCAATCTGCTGAATTGATTTTGTTGGATTTGCTTCGACTTCACACATTAAAATGTCATCATCCACTTTAAAGACCTTTTCTTCTCGAGGCTGGTTTTCCATCTCAAAATTCCCACTCTGAAGTTTTTTAAACCACCTTTGCGATTGGCGAATGCATATCACATCACCGTATATACTGCAAATTTTTTCTGCAGCCTTCCTCGCAGAGTTTTTTTGGTGGAACTCGTAGATCAAGCAATTGCGCACAAAATTCTTATCTGGTATAAACCCTTCCATTTTAAATGTATCGCTAACAAAAATAAAAATAACTTTCGAAAGATGATCTCCAAATGTTAAGGAACAAAAGTAATATATATTACGTGCTGACGACTCGACGAGACGGACGCGACTGAGGATCAAACAAGGGCCATACCGAAATGCGACATTTTCGACTGGTACCCCTAATATGTGTTCAGTAGATAACCACAATAGAAAATAACTGGGATGAATTTGTTTTATCAGTGTGATAACCCCCTAACAAGTCTCAGAACTCGCAATAGATTCGGTAGATATTTGGAACTCAGCTTGATGAAGGATTATTATTTCCTGCAGGAATATCGAGATTAGCTCCGTCTCGGCACCGAGAGCCACCGAAGGCCGAGCAGAAGGACGCGCCTGGCCGCCCGCCCAAGGCTGGCTCCGTCCCCCGAGAGCCACCCAAGTCTAAGGAGGGCGCCGGCAAGGATCCGGCCAAGAGCAAGCCGGGCAAGGGGAAACCTGCCAAGGAGGGGTCCGTCCGGATGGAGACGGAGAAGGCTGACACCAAGGAGCGAGGTGAGGTCCCGCCCGCCTTAAATTGTGTTTTTTTTAATCGATCGGAGAGAGTTTAGTCTGATTAAATGTTGCTGTGGCTTCTGTCACCCCGAAGGTAGGAGGTGATTTTAACTAACGCGTTCAGGAGAGCGTGGCCGTGTAAATAATAATCAATAGAATAAGAAAGTGGGTATGTACCACAGTAATTCGTTGCGAGACCGGATTACACGAAACACGGCCACGCAGACATCACGAGAGAGTGTCACTTTTGGGTCTCTGGCGATAGAATGTCGAGGCTCGCTCTTATAGCTCCGTGCCCCGCTTGTACTGTGACTAATGTGCCATGTCGTTTGCAGGGGCCCCCAAGGAGCTAAAGAAGGCCACCGCCAGCAAGGAGGCCAGCAAGTGAGGAGCCCGCTACACGGCGCTTCAAGGTGACCGTAATTATTTTTTTTTAATAAATTCACACATGCATACAAACACTTTTATATTTCCCCATCTCGCTGTGACAGATTCATCTAATCATCATTATCAGCAGCTGAATGTAGGCTACTCCTAAGGATCTTTAATTCTGTCATCATTCTTTTTCACTGTCAACATCAGTCGACCTTTCTTCCGTTGGTGCGAGGCCTCCCCACCTCCGATATTGTCACATTTTTTGGGCATCGTCTGTTACCTCGGTTCTCTGGCAAATTTGTATGTTAGATATTCCTTGTCTCGGAGTTTCCTATTGCCTATTGGGCACCTTTCATGTATGCACGACGAGGGTCCACATCAATACTGGGAGTTTGGGATATTTCCGAATGCCGCTCAGCTCAGTCGCCGATTGATCCGGTGTCCTTGTTGACATTAATAAAATGGTCAAACTGATAAATTAAAATTTGTATTGGATATTTTAGTGATTTTAAGAAAAACAAACTTAAACATATGTGCAAACAAGATTATCCACATCGTCCTTATCTGCTAACCTATCACCGATGAAACAGTCGCGGGTGAGGTGTCTTGAAAATATTCTTATTCACCTTCCGTCACTTTATTGTAAAAAATATGGTATTATAATTAATAATTGGACGAATTTCCTGTAATGAAAGAACAAATGAAACCTCTCTGATCATCGTTAAGAGCTTGGTGAATATAGAAACAGTTTATCCCATAACTGATAACTGAAATTCTATTAATTCCTTCCTAGTCCCCAAAAATAAATTTTATGTCAAAACTTAAGCTTTATTGTACTGAGGAGAACTGTACTTAGTTGATTTGGCTAGCAGAACTTAGTAGGAACTTCCGGTGTCCTTAATTCATCTGATATTTTCATTCAATTAATTAATGTCTACGCTTCTTTTCAGGGCTTGAATAGTTTTGCTTGGCTTCCTCAGGACTCACGCACCGCGGGAACTGCCGTCGCTAGCCACGGCGCCCGCCCTCGACGCATCACATCGCACCGACGTCATCCCGCTGGCCACAGTGCGGGCCTTCAATAATAACTATTTAAATAATAATAATTCATAATTTACAATAATAACACTACTGATAGCTGTTCTACTACATGTATGTATATACATATACATTTATATATATATATATATATATATATATAACAGTCAACTTAGGTTTAATTAAAACACAAAAAGATAACATTAATGTAGCCTTAAGTAGTTTTAAGATAATAATCAAAATGCCTTTCTAGCGTTAACTGTGGATGCCGTCTGGCCGGCGCGTGGAACTGAGAGCGTCCGCTCTAATTTTGCGAATCACGAATTTTGAATGGCGCGCGAGCGGGGATACATCGAGAGGCTTATATCTATTGACCGGATCTTTTATTATTTGAACCGTACCATTTTTATGCGTATTCACGATATGATTTCATTTAGTTTGGCATCGGATGGACTGTCCAGGAACGAGGACGCGTGGCAGAAAATGGAACTAGCGATTTGTGCCAAAATTAATTTAAAAAATACTGCAATTTAAAAAAAAATAAAGAACCGAAAGGTTGCCTCTGATACAGAATGGGTGCACCCTTGTGTGACTTCTGTTTTATACTCTCATTTCCTTTTGTGTTTCTCTCGTTTCGCCGCTCACGCGCCTCGTTATTCCATGTGTCGTCGATGTAGCTGCGACGTTTTTGAGATACAATGATTTCTGCAGACGCCCCGCGCTCGAGGAATGTCGGCGTCGGCGGATTGCGTAGATCTCCGCCGAATGTATATTATATAATATATATATATTTTATATAACTGTTAAGACAATTTGTGGTACGTGCGTATTACGTTGTGTGCTATTATTTTTGGGGAATTAATATTATGTATAACTATTATAATTAATTGTTACGTACGCGTAATGTAATAATCACTTAAGGACAGATCGAGCGCGCTCTCGGACGTGATGCACCGCAAGAATTTGACCGATGTCCAATTTTATTTAAATATTTTAGAAATATTTTGATGTCAGTCAACGGGAGTAATTTGGTATTTTGATTATTAAATCTATGATATTACGCTTTAATTACTAAATATTTAGTATTCCGCTCTCGCTGGTCAATCCAGACCGCACGGACGTCGTATGGAGCGCGCTGATGAAGTTATTTGTATAATGAAAGAATCATTTTAAGATGTTCTACTTTATGATTTATGTGAGTGGAATATTCCCGAGCGTGAGCTGCTCGAGCTTTCGACGTCTGTCACGTTTTTACACGAGACCTCGAAATACAAGCGAAAACATGGTTTAATCCATTACAATAAACGTTGTTTATAGCTCGTTACATCAGCTTTTATATATTTAAAGCCGATCACTCATTGACAAAACCGATTGTAGTCATGCAAGTTAGATTGTCGACGCACGGTTATCGATAAAGTGTCGCTAGTCGGTTGCTGAATGCCAGCCATGAGACGGAGGAAGAGAAGATGTGTAGGATATAACGGATAGCCGTAGAGATACTGGGCGTGATGTATTTTATCGTTTAGATTGTTATTTCACCCTAGTTTCAGTAGAGTCTGTACTCGATGATAACGTTTTGGGGTCAGGAAATACGGTCTGGCTGTTAGGTAACGTTCTGTAGCGATCGGCCTAAGACTGTCGGTCGTACTCGAAGGTTTTGAGCGGCCAATGAATTTGGAGAGTCGACGATTTGTATATTAGCAGAGCTCGATCGTTTAGACAGTCGGTCTACGGCGCAACTTCTCTCTTATAGTTTGGGTTCTAGCAGACTCTCGCCTTGTGTATATTAAACTATAGTTAGCTACGGTAAGCATATACCGGAAGACGGATGTAGGTTAATATTTCATTTAACTACAACATGCGTACTGTACGTATATATATATTTATATATATGTACACTTGTACTCGCGCATCAACGTGGATTCTTCGTAAATAATCATTATAATAATTGTTTGTGATATATAAATGCCACACCGAAAAATGTTTTGGTTGAAATTATGCTAGAAAAATTACACTGCATAATAATATTATCGGGTGCACTTGACTTTAGACGGCATGCGGATACTTAATTTCCCGCAAACGACCGTCGGTGTTGGAGAGTCTCGAGGCCGATCTGCATGATGAAACCGCCTGAATAATGTCAGGCTAAGGTTCCTTTCCGCCGATTTGTTCCTTCTCGGTCACTTCCGAGCGTCGGTAACGAGACCTCGTCGTGAGCGAACCATTCAGTCGCGCGCATTGTGATGTGATTATTATTTAAGATTTTTCAATTTAACACGTAAGAAATGAAATTGTAAAGTACGTGTATCTGTATATATAGCGCAGCGGTAGAGTAGCGGCGAAGAATCCGCGCTTCAGAACAGCGGCGCCCCGGCCGCTCTTAAATCATTTTTATATTAATAAAACAATAAAACTTAGTGTTAAGTGTTTAGTGTTAGAAATGGTTTTTTTTCTTTCTCTTTTTAAAAATGTTTTACTCTGTTGTGACACGACTCCCGGTATACAATTCATTTCATCAACATTTTGGAACGCGTCGCAGCGATGTGACGACCGCGCACCAAAAGATATCCACCCCCCGCCTCCTTCTAAAAATAAGCATCACAAATATAGTACACTTATTCAATAATTCATTAACGTTGCTACAATATTCGACCGAGTGTTTGCACCAATGACGGACTGCCGATTGCCGTACGATTGCATTTTGATCTGTCCACCGCAGCCGACGGTAGAATCGTGTTAATTTATAGAACCGATTTGTCGCTATTTGCAATAAAATAACATCAACATTTTTCCGACTCGTATTGTAGTTGTGTCGTTAAAATGGTATTGTAAAATCAAACTGTCGCAGGAGGGACAGCCCACAAAGTGGGTTTTAAAGTCGACATTACAATCTGCTTTGCGACAAAAATAAACATAGTTTTTGAACACAAATTAGAATATCATCGTATAATTACTATTTTCTAAAAAAAAAAACGATTCACCCTTGTGTTCTTGTGACTCTTGGTGATTCGTGATGTTGACGCCGATTAAAAATGAAATATTATTTTTCAATTTTTCTCTGCGTATATATTTATGTATTGATATCAGAATTGGCTTGTTTTAGCAGACTCACCTTATTAAATACAAAGCACATTTGTATTGCATAAAATATTATCAAACGTTTGGTTCGAATACCGTTTGTAACGTGTGACGGAATGCTCCAATATTCCAATCTGAATTTTTTTCAAATATATTCCGATCCAAAGATTTGATAACTAACTGCTATTGCGATGTGATAAACTGCGATTGTGCGATCGGTTAGAAGTTTAATTTCTAGCGTCCGGTGATTGCTCGCCGCATTACAGATAATCACAGTTATAACTCGGTGTTGCAATCCGACACCGATCAAACCATCTCAGTTTATCTTGTTATTAATTAACTATGATCACGGCACTCGTTTGTTTGACCGTTTTCTGCAAACAGTCGGAACGGCCGACGGCGGGTGTGAAATGTATTTAACAATATCGAATTACAAAGGTACTTAAATCTTTGGCCAATTTTTTTGTGGTTAATAATAATATATTTCAAAATGTATCAAAAATATTTTTTTTAATCTTCATTATATCTGTATGGTTTTTATTCTCAGATTCCAGACGAAAGGACTTTATAATAATATAAATATATATATATACGCTAAGGACAAGATATTAATTTTATAATTTCTTTTTCTATAATATAGTTAAAATATTCAGTGCGTTTGTATATATACTCGCCGCCGCACACACAGAAAGGTTTATCAGTTTGCACGGCGGCCCGGAAGCCGCTTGCTCAAATTATTTTTACTTCTTTGTCGAGTTTCCGCTACGACCTGTCGCCGCTCTGTGTGTCCGTCCGCATTCTTCAAATGTTTTTATTGATTGAGTCAGATTTCAGTCAGACCGCGTCTGCGGGACAGTCGATTCAGCTGATTTCGCTCGATTTGTAACCGAATTTAGGTTGCACCCGCGTTAAGTGACTGGCGAAACGGCGCACAAAGCTTGCGGTGGGACGCATGGACGGCGAAATGAGTTCACAAAGAATCTTTTTAATTTTGAACGAATAATATTTTTTTGTTTATATTTACTATTATATTTAAAAATAAAATAAAAATGGTATGTTTTCCCCTTTTTTGACATGGAATTATATAGGTCTTATGTAAATGAACTTAGCTAGCACGTAAGGGGGTTGAGAATAAGTAAAAAAGCTGCAAAATCCAACTAAAAAAAAATGTTATTTCCTTTTTAGTGTTCTACAATTTATTTGTAAGATTTTTTCCTATGTAAGAGAATAAATTTTTTTCATTGGTTTTTGAAATTTTGATTTTTTCTGTCTCGTCCCCGGCGATCCCCCATTCGATCCTCTCATGACTGCTCCGACTGTCTCCTCTGCGGGATCCTACCTACTGCACTCGATGGTAACCATTGGTGTAGTGGGGCAAGGGCACTTCTTTTAATATGGTACTTACTTTACGAGTACGTTAAAAAATATTTTGGTACAAAATATTCTGCATTGAGTTTTGTACATCAAATATCACGCAGCTGGCCGATATTCCATTCTTTCAACCATTGACCAGACACACTGGAAACGGATGAAATATGTGAACTCAATTTAAATAAACAGTCATCCCTAAATTGACATGTTATAAGCGTTTACAGAAGCTGAATTATTGCTGGCTAAAATCATTTCTTAATTACAAAAAAGAGGGGGAGTGGTTCAAATTTAATACCACCTTGGTACATATTTATTTAGCACTACACCATATTCAATCACCATTAAAGATGACGGTGATCACAGTCTGTGATTTTGTGCTCATTAGTATCTATTCTTCGTCAGTCTGAGCATTGGAATTATGATTCTCTTATTTAAACTCTTCACTCATTCTCTAACTGAGTGCACTTTACTGGGATGTGGTCTGCGCCTGCTGCACAATCTTCGACTGCAGTGTTGGATTTTACAAATGGCTGTCTTCATATTTTGTTTCAATTCAAGAAATAAACATGAGGTTAGTCGCTATTCAGACGGTTGGTAAGTAACGCCAAATTTGACGGTTTTTGGTTTAGTGTAATGTATCAAATTGAGCATGGCTGCATTCTCAGGAAATAGCCCTCATGATAATGTTCCAGCTAATGCGTATTAAAAAACACTTGTGCAATGTTAAGGTCCAATGCTATTTTAATTTTATTTATTTATTCGTAATATTGTGCGAGTACATATATACCCTGCTCTGTCTAAGCGTCTCCTATAGGAGACATACAATAAGATTCTCATTAGTGACATCTATGCTGTTTCAGGGGAGTGAATATCAAATTTCAAATCATAGATGGCGACAGCGAAGTTGTAAAATATTTGAAAGGTGTCTACATGGTAACATATACAGGATGCGTATTTAATACCAATGAGGAAGAAATACTCCCACAAAACTACATACAGGGTGGTCCAAAAAAAGTGAGAACATTTCGTAAAACGTGATATAATTACATCAAAATGAGTTGAACTATATCAACAATAGCTTAAATAGTTTATTAATGTACTCACTTACCTATATTACGCTTTATTTCGACAATTTCCGGTCGCTAACTTTGATTATTAATTTTCCCATTGTTTTTATATATGGTTTTTTCAAATTATCGCCTAGAATGACAAAAATCATTGCAGAAGACCGTATTCTGATCAAAAATTTGCAAATTGAAAAACGTTAGGTGCTAGGAAAATGGTCAAAGAGTTTCAAAACAATGCCTGGAGTATAGGTAAACATTACAGCAGGACGGAGCTCCATCTCACACAGCCAGAAATACAATCAACTTTCTTCGTTGTGAGAATGTTAATTTCATCGAACTAGGCATGTGGCCACCGAGCAGGCCAGATTTAAACCCAGTAGATGATGCAGTATGGGGTGTTTTGATGATTTCTGATTAGCTAAATATTGTGCAAAAAAAAATGTTTTGAAATAACTCGCGTGTCACGAGATGTTCTCACTTTTTTTGGGATACCACCACATACATACATTTATATTTGGAGAGACTGAAATAAATAATACAATTAACTGTATACGAAATGGTGCGGAGCGGGTGCAGTACATGCGTCGAGTAACACGTTTTTTCAGTGGTTCGAGTACATCACATACTATAGAAAACAAAACTATTAAGTAGGCTGTTTGAAAGATTAAAAAAAGTTAGGATATATAATTGACTTTAGCTCAACTTACTGCTGATCATCAAAAGACTTGATGGTGGTAACAACAGATAGGTTTCTACCATAAGACAGAGAATATTGAATATGCAATGAAGATCAAACACTGTATCATATATCACTATATCAAAGATATATTTTGAAGATTACTTTGTATATTTATAAGGAATATCGCTATCTTGTTATTGGAGAACGGATGAACCGACATGTTTTTTTATTCAAGTAGGTATTTTATAAATTTTCCTTAATGCTAGATCGTGTCGAGCCGTTTTGGCTTGTCGGCACATTTCTTATTCTATTTCCATATATTTGATGATATATATATATATACATCATCACAATGTGCCAATTGCGTCGTTTTACTCTGTGTACAAAGTACACGCTCGTTTCTGCATTGCCCTTTACACGCTTTCGAGACAAATCTCATCCATGTACATCTCGTCATCTCAGAGATTTGTCAGTAAACGTTATTCGGATGAATATACAATAAAAAAAAAGGATTTAAAACAATAAAAATCTGAAAATTTCAATATCTCGAACATGTCATGAAGCATCCGGAGAAGTATCTTACACCTTTAGTCTAGATTACTGGAAGTCTGGGAACATTATGGCTTAAGAACTTGCGGCAATGGTTTGGCCAGTCTACTGTAGAGCTTTTTCGAGCTGTAGTAAACAAAGTGTTGAAAGCTAACGCACGTTGAAAGAATAAGACACAAGAAGTCGGTGTGCAGGGACAGTGCAGTGTTGCCCTTCTTGTCTGCACAGTTAATATCCGCTCCGTTCTCCGCTAAAAATTTCACTATCGGAGAATCCCCATTTCAGCTGCTCGGTATAGTGCGGTCCTGCCCTCCTTGTCTGTAGAGCCGATGTCTGCCCCCGTTTCCACTAAAACCTTTACCTCTGGGAAGTGCCCATTGCAGGCCGCCAGGTTCAGTGCAGTTCTGCGCTTCTTATCTGTAGAGTCAATATCCATCACTTTCCCCAGTAAAAACTCTACCACCGGAAGGTGTCCGTTATAAACCGCATGAAACAGTGCGGTCCAGCCCTTCTCGTCCGCAGAGTTCATATCTGCCTCCTTTTACGCTAAACTCTCTACCATCGAAAGGCGCCCCGTTTTTCCGTTCTTCGAGGTTTGTAAAGTCGATGACCACTCCCTTCTCCATTAAAAATTCCACCACTGGAAGGTGCCCACCATAAACTGCGTGGAATTGTGCAGTCCAGCCTTTGTCTAATGAGTTTATATCCGCCCCTTTCTCCACTAAAAACTCCACAACCGGGAGATGCCCCATTTCGGCTGCTCTAATCAGTGGCGTATTGGTCTCTTTGTCTGTACAGTGTATGTTTGCCCCGTTCTCCACTGAAAATTTCAGTCGGGAGGCGCCCCGTTTTAGCGGCTTCGGACAGTGCAGTGTATCAAGTTAATAAAGATTCTGATAACCTCATACGAGTCCTGCAGTAATATGCCAGTTAAGAGCAAGTCAACCATGGCTGCGTGGCCGTGGTACCGACCTTCTTTGCACAGCCATTGAACAGCTAGATCAGCACAAAAGAACTCTGCTAGAGTGCGGTGGCTGAACTCGATATCTTCACTTCCACATCCGGCCGACTGGACCAGTCCGTGCCTATGTCATCGTAATTTTTCTTTGCAAATTTGGGAAAAAGTGTGCACATACTCAGCGTCCTGTGCTTTTCTGTAATTTGTTCAATGTTAGAATATTTAATAATCCCGCTCACACCGGCATTCAGCGCAGTTTTGTCATTAAAGTATATATTGTATTTGTGACTTACAAATTTTTGATATAGATCGAGGAAATTTTGTATTTTGAAGGAACTTCCAACTTTAGATTCAACAATATCTTTTACCGGCTGTAGGAATACTTCGGCCAACATTCTCGTCTGGAGCAATATTCCCATAAATCTGTTGACATCTGTCCCGAGCGCCTCTTTAGCGTCTCGGTACAAATCTCTCGCACTCTTCACGAGTTTGCTTTCATTTGCATCTCCGTAACTGTCCAGCTCCAGGAGAAGATGCGAGCGCCAAAATTACACAATATAATCGTGCTGCTGCCCTTCGTTGACTTTTTGAAACGTTGTTGCAAAGACTGTGAGACCGTATTCAAGCATTTTTCTCAGATAAAATCGCGTAGTCACCCATACTCTCGCTGTTGTTTCATTTTTTAAGTATTGTAATAGTCTTAACACCTCAATTTTATTATATATATTTTTTGAAGAGTCTTCCTTTATCTCGTCGAAACCGTCAAATAGTAAGTAAACTTGCCTGGAATGCTCGTGTTGCAGGCAGAATTCCAGGAGTCCGTGTAGCAAGCTATCTTCGGTAAACTTTTCTTCCAATAGAACCAAACGTAATGACGGAAATCATGCGATACGAATAATTTTTAAAAACACTCCGGTCAAAATAGTCCACATGGCTCCCGTTTCGGTCGGTTTCGTTTCCCTGTGGGGGACGACCACCTGCTGCAGCGAGGAGCTCCACAATGCAGCACCAAAGTATCCGTTCTTCCAGCCATCGTTGCAGGCCTAACAGACGACGTCCTTTAAAGGACAACACGTATAAGAGCATCGAGAATATAAAAATAATTTCTACCCAGTGTGTTTACGCATGTGGATTTTTAAAGAGGGTTTGTGATTACACGAATAATTGCAGTTATAACATGAAAACAGTTTCTCACCAGAGTGCGTAAGCATGTGGTTATTTAAGTAGTACTTCCGATTACACGAATACGTGCACTGAGTACATGAAAAAATTTTCACACCAGCGTGAATAAGCGTGTGCCTATTTAAGGAGTTTTTCCGATTACACGAATAATCGCACTGAGAACATGCAAACAGTTTCTCTCCAGTGTGTTTAAGCATGTGAATTTTTAAGTATTTTTTCTGATTACACGTGTAAGTGCACTGTGGGCATAAAAACAGTTTCTTCTCGGTGTGTGTAAGCACGTGGTTTACTAAATATCCTCTTTGATTACATGAATAATTGCACTGGGAACATGAAAATGGTTTCTCACCAGTGTGTTTAAGCATGTGGGTTTTTAAGGAGCCTTTGCATTTACACGAATAAGTGCATTGAGAACATGAGAATAATTTCTCCTCAGTGTGTGTAAGCATGTGGCTTATTAAGGACCCTCGTCGATTACAGGAATAATTACACTGAGAACATGAAAATGGTTTTTCACCAGTGTGTATAAGCATGTGGACTTTTAATGAGCATTTGAGTATACACGAGTAAGTGCACTGAGAACATGAAAATGGTTTCACCACAGTGTGTGTAAACATGTGCCTTTTTAAAGAGCTTTTGGCAATACACGAATATGTGCACTGAGAACATGAAAATGGTTTCACCACAGTGTGTGTAAACATGTGCCTTTTTAAAGAGCTTTTGGCAATACACGAATATGTGCACTGTGAACACGAAAATCGTTTCTCTTCAGCGTGTTTAAACATATGCCTTTTTATAGAACCTTTACTGTTACAACAATAAGTGCACTGAGAACATGAAAATAGTTTCTCTACAGTAAGTGTGTGTCTTTTCTCTTCGGCGGTATATATTAGTTTCAATTCTGCCTCCATTCCAAGAGTGGCCGGAGTCACAGTTGGGTTCGCCAAAACATAATCTTCAGGTCTCGAGAGATCTGTAAAGTAAACAAATTATTTATATTATGACATTACTGTCGGAACGAAAATATTTCCAGTTGGATTCAAGGGACAAGGCTTCTCGTCTCTTTCTATCAAAATTTATAAACAATTACGTAAAAATAACGCATTATAATATTTAATTGACATTATGGGGGGGTGACATGTTGACCGTTAGCTCAGATGGAGAGATCGGAAGGTTTAGGATGTAAAGATACGGTGCCCTCGGTGTGCTAATCGCTATCCTCGTGCTCCTATCTAGACTGTATAGATATACAAGGATATTATGGATGGAAACTGCTCATTATTAACACTAAAGTTATTATCGCAAATTTGCATCTGAAGTAAATAAAATATGTACACAAACTAACTGAAACATTAATTAACTCGAATATACTCCTTCTCTATACACGAGTCATACTCTCATAGAAAAGAAATAAATAAAATAAAATAAAAAAATATATATATATCGACTGATTATTCAAAATTGTGTTATATTTATAATATTAATTAAAAAAAAAAAAGAGATAAATTTTCTAATTTCTGACATTACATTATCTAAAGTCAGAAAATCGAACAAACCAAGTAAGCGAACATACATATTTTGAATTCATATAAAATTGACACATCAATACAATGTAATATCGAATTCACCTATTAAAGTATTAACCAAAAAAATTTGTCCAACTCTGCCGACATTTAAACCGAACATTAATTAATGACTCAATACAACACAGCCCTGCAATGTGAGTGCGGGAATTTTACTTCACGAATCAGCAATCCAAGGAAATCAAGTGCTCACCTGCGAGTTGGTCGGCCTTCCTGGAGTACTCGGCGCACTCCTGCTTGATATCATGAAGCGATATATCTATATCAGTGTAGGGAACTCCGCCTTCTTCTTCATCACCGCTCTTGGGTGGAGAATTTGGTTCGGGCTTGATGGTAGGAGCATCACAGTCAGCATGGTCCATGGTTTAGACGTCCCAGCGAGCACGAAGAACGATAACCTCAAAATTTGATCGTTCATAGACACCAGGTGGCCCATAGACATAATTTATTATTACAGCTCTATATAGGAACATCGTTTATCCTTCAACTTATTGATAAAACGGTAGTTTTTTTAAAATTAATTAATTACATTAATTATTGTTTTGTATCGACGCTGGATGACGCGACGCTATCGTAATAATTAGGCGAAAAACGAAATAATAAAGAAAACTTCATTTTGCCTGTCGCATACAAAATCACGGTCAACGAGGCCATATGGCGAGAAAGCCGAAGTTTGAACAACATACCTTCGGACGAGTGGGAAGTCTAGGAACCGTCAACTTAAAATTGTGCAATAACCATTAAAGGAGCTGGCCATCGTCTTTTGTCGTAAAGGATTCATTTTTTTAAAGAGCGAAGTGGATGTAATAATTTATATTCGGGTGATAGAAATAATAGCCACAAGAGAGAAGCTTGTTTTTTTATTATCACAAAAGTTTATAAATTCCTATGATTCTCTTGTCTGAAGAAATAACAATTAAAGTAGAGCCACTGCCAACGCTGATGATAAATCAATATCTAAAAAACAACAATTGATATTGACAAGGCTTCCGCCAGCAGAATACTCTGTTTTTATTCAAATTTATAACAATACATTTAGTCATATTTTCAAGTACCTACATGGCGATAGGCCGCCGCTTGTGACATTTTACAAAGACGTCATTGTTTTCCTGATACCTTTCCTATTGGTTTTATGGCGCCACGTGGATAGTAACACCTTTAAATTATTAACACGTGTCTTATCGTATCAATTATATGACGCTTCCTCGGCGAGTATTTCTGTGCGATACAGGCACATTGATAATCAATTATTCTTATATGACATATTCTTTCATGTATTAAAAAACTATTTATCACACAATTCAAAATATTTATCAAAGTGTAAATATTATTTTAGTTCCATATAACTTTATCACGCGTGCGGGGTTATTTCGAATACAAATTTCGGATGTCGAGGTACGAGTTGAATCTCAGACGCTAGTTGCAAACAAATAATCCGAGGTAGACATAGATTTAGATTAAGTTAGTTATAAGTATTTCCACCTGCCCGTGAATGTGAATTTAATAAATGTCTAATTTGTGAATCTTCCGTGTTCATATTCACCTGTATTCTTCCTATATAACCATGGTAATAATGAATGCGTAAAATCTGATGGATGGGTCACGAAGTGAACATTCCATTAGAGTGCGGGGTTTCATTCTGACGAGCGAACAGGAGCATGATATGTATTCAATTAATCGAATCATAATTCCTAAACAAACCCCGACTCAAATCACATGGCGCTCAACGTCGTATCCCATTTGTATCACCAGAGACGGTTTGATATAAGACATGTTCATATCACTTTTTAGCGGAACACTCAACTTAATGAGTAGGTACTCATAAATATTTTTGGACGCCTTATCTCTGGTTTTTTAACCATAGATATCTTCATGAAAAAAAACTCGTTGGCGTCTCCTCCTCTCACGGCTAAAGTAATACATTTATTTGCTCATTCTTCCAAAGTTTGTGTTGATATTATTACCGCACACAGAATATCCATCTGACTATTGTTGAAATCTTAATTAACTTATTTGTGCATTCTGGTATTTGCACTTCATATTGTGTTGTATCACGTACGTTTTGTATTCACGCCGCCAGTCATATTTCATCACTTCACGTCCGACGCGTTTTTTTTTTGACCAACAAACTTATATATATATATTTATTATTTTCTATATTAAAAATATACAATTTTGGAATAACTTTACAATATCACCAATTGCTCCGATTTCATTAATCTTTTTCTCTCGTCATAGTTGGATGCCCTGATTACATAAATGAATTCAAATTAAGGCGCACGTAAGTCTTACAAAAGGTTTTTCGAGTTTTCGCGGTACATTTGATATTTAAGACCGTAGAAAATAGATGTTTCAATATACGTTTACCATAAATAAGAGAAAAAAAAATTAATAAATGAACTATATACAATAAATTTTTTTTTCTAAAGTTTTTATTCAAATAAAAATTCAACAATAATATAACCTATCCTAACAATAGAAATGTAATCATTTTAAAATAGCCTAAAATAAAAATATAAATATAATTAAATAAGCAAACCTAATCTAAAAACGTAATTTTAATTAAATAACCAAATCTTGTGATATGAACGCAGACTCTGTCATAGGTGCGCAATCAACATTGTAGTGATGGTCACGAGGAGGTGGCGGGAGGGTAAATTAAATAACACGAGGTTTACACATTAACATATTTGTTTATACAGTAAGGAAATAATTATCACTACTTATTTCTAATTTAATTAAACGCGGACGCACTGATTGTTTAATTGTTCTACTCACTGTTTTGTGTATTATAACTCGTCCATGGCCGCGACCATCCCGCTGGTCACGTGCCGCCGACGGCTGAGTAGAGCCCAATCCTGGTCCAGGGAGCAGGTTCTGCCGCTCCGCTCGAAGTCACGCTGCCTCACCGCGTGATTTCTGCGACCGCGTTCGGCCATCGCGCGTCGATTAGCCTTCAATCCTTTGGCCGCGTGGCGGGGAATATCCGCCGCTTACCGTCTCCAGATACCTACCAGGAGACACATCGTAGCTTCCTGTCGGCTGGCTGGGTCGCGTCTCTTGAGCAATGGCGGTCAGCAAAGAGTTGCCGCAAATCGGTGGCACCTCGGGCACCGGTATTGAGATCCGGAGTGCAGGACCGGCGAAGAGCGAGAGTGTGTCCCGAGCCTGGGCAGCAACCCATCTCGGCCAATGCGCGCTTGAGGGGGTAGTTACCTTTCGTCTGGTTGTGTTTGCATATTTTGGAGCGGGACGAAGTGGAGTTAACATCGCTTGGCGCAGTTTTTTCTATGGCCTTTTGAAATTTTGAGGAAAATGTAATATAACGAATGTGTCAATTGTTTTTGACTATTGTATTTGGCAACAGCTCTACCTCAATGTCTGCGCAGCCCAGTTCGTTGGACCGACACGCGTGATGTGGGATAATGAAACGATATGTGACTGTTGTAGGAGTCTCAACTAAATATTTTTCGAGATGTCACTGTTCTGTTCTCACACTGAGTCTGGTAGAAAGGAGAGTTGAGTCAACTGAATTGTTAAGTCCCTACTCAGAATTGTTCCCGATCCAGATAGTAATGTCACAATTGTGAAGCTCCCCTTCCGGTTTCCGTCAAGTCGCGGCAGTGCTGCTTGTGCACGCCGTGGGACTTTGCTCCACTTGAAGAGTTATTATTGATTTATGTATTTCCACTTCAGTTCAAGTTGAATGCTCTTGACTTTATCGGTTTCCGAAGACGTCTACACTAGAGTCACTCAAATAACACAAAACCTTTCTTACATCCAGGACGTCAATATGGAAGTGAAGCCAGAAACAGATTCTTGTGATGAAGGAGGTTGGATAAGTGGTCCACGATCGAATATCGGCTCTACTGAAAGCTGTTTTTCCGACATCAAGACGGAATCTGGCAACCCCTGGTCTGAGCCGAACGGCAGCCCCGCGCCCCCCGACTATGCCGTGGACGTGTGGGTCCCCGACATCAAGGAGGAGTGCGCTGGGAGGTCACAAGCGGCCTCGGGTGATGGCTCTCTACTAGCCTGTGGTGAGTTGTTCATTCGCCGCTCGAAGGGTGTAACTGACCTAGTCCACAATATTTCATATGTGGATAATTTCCCGCCGAGTCACTTCCTATTTATTTATTTATTGTATTTTTGACCGTCGCGCATACCAGGATAAGTCATTTTTTATTTCAATTTTATTATATATATATAATTTAATTTTTTAGCCGAACTGCATTACTGTTCGATGGGGTAGGTCATGCCATCCTGACCTGCCTGACAAAAAAGGGTAATTACAAAATAAATTATTTCATAAAAGATGTGCTGCTACAGATGTAGCATGGAATATGATATATATATATATATATATATATATATATATATATATATATATATATATATATGTATATACACTTGGGCCTCGTATAACACAGTTTTATATAACACAGATGTATAAATTTTTTGTACAAAACGCTTTTTATAACACGGTTTCAGAAAAATAAATGAATTAAATAATATGTTTGATTTGTAGATTGCGTCCATGACAGAACATGCCATGAGTCATGATGATCTCACTCGGCATGTCGAGACTTGTCAATTTCGTTTGTTTCGAAACATTTCAGTTACGCTCTGGCATTCAATTGTGCAGTACGTATTTCTTCGTAATCCGTAGATTTTTCTGGCTTACTGTTTGTATGTATGCACTTTGCATATTCCATATTATTAATTACGTATATATAACCCTCAGTAGTCCAGAGACACGATGTACATTCCCTAATAGATTCCATCAGCCTTGCCAAATCCTCGGTTATTTGAAAAATATTTTAAGTTATATACTCGAAATCATATTAAAAATAAAATATGTAGTGCATTTTGTGAAAGTAACATTGCGAGTGACAAAAAAGATCTGCATTTGAGATTTAATATGTACGTGTGTGATTAGTGAAAATAATTTGATTGATGCAGAACATTTACTTATTCAGAAAAATAACGTCTTTATTTGAGAGATATCTCTAAAAAATGTGTACCGTGCAATAAACAATAACAGTTATGTAACCAGTTTTATCCTGAAATTTTCTCAAGTTCCCATTTTTACATTAAAATAATTTGGATTGCAAAGGTTTAAATATATGTACACAATATAGTGTTTGATAATTTATACATTTAATCGTATTAATTTAATTATTTATTTGTAGATGAAAAATATTTAAACCCTAAAATGTCAACAGTTGCGGATAAAATTAGAAAAAAGAGAGATTGTCTCAAAAGAGGCGAGAAAGCGTCATCTATTGCTAAAATTTTTAATTTAAATGAAGCAACAATTAGGACGATACAAAAAAATGAAAACAAGATTAGATCTACAGCTTTGGCAGGATCGTCTATCAGTGCGACAAAGATTGCGCGTGTACGCTCAGTAATAATAGAAAAAATGGAAAAAGCTCTTATGATACGGATAGAAGACTGCAATGACAAAAACATTCCTATAGACCAAAGAATTATACAAAAGAGGGCACAAACAATTTTCGATAATTTAAAAATAACTGAACAATCGTCGTCGGAAGATCAAAACTCATCTCACAATTTTTCTGCTAGTAGAGGGTGGTTTGAAAATTTTAAGAAGCGATTGTCACTACATAATATGCAAACTCGAGGAGAAATTGCGTCAGCTGATGTAGAATCTGCTAAAAAATTTATTCCAGAATTCGAAGATATTATAAAAAATAAGGGCTACACACCAGACCAGGTATTCAATGCAGACGAAACGGGATTGTATTGGAAAAAGATGCCTCGACGAACGTACATATCAAAAAACGAAAAACATGCGAAGGGATTCAAGGTGGCGAAAGATAGAATATCTTTACTATTATGTTCTAATTCTTCTGGAGATTTCATGATGAAGCCATTATTTATCAATCGGTCTTTAAACCCCCGAGCACTGAAGGGTTGTGACAAAACAAATTTACCTGTTTATTGGAGAGCCAATAAAAATGCTTGGACCACAAGTATTATTTTTAAAGATTGGTTTTACAATTGTTTTATACCCGATGCGAGAGATTATATGAAGAACAAGAATCTTGATTTTAAAATTTTATTAATATTGGACAATGCGCCGGGACATCCGCAAGACTTACAACATCCTGATGTTGAAATATTATTTTTACCGCCTAACACTACATCTATAATCCAGCCCTCAGACCAAGGTATAATTTCAACATTTAAAGCTTATTATATTCGTCGAACATTTGAAAAAATAGTAGAAGACATCGATCAAAGTGAAAATTTAACATTTCCACAAGCGTGGAAAAAATTTTCTATTCGAAATTGTGTCGATATTGTTTCTGCATCCGTTAAAGAAATAAAACGATCAACTTTAAATTCTTGTTGGAAAAAGATGTGGCCAGAAGTAGTCTCCGGAGAAAATGTTTTAAGACCAATAGAAGATGAATACCAAAGGACAATAAATATTTGTCGTGGTATTGGAGGAGAAGGTTTTAATGACATGGATATCCATGATATTCAAGAAATATTGGAAGATCGTTCGTTGAACGAAGAAGAGTTAATCGAAATTTTGAATGAACCTACCACAATTAATGACTCAGAAAGCAGTTGCAGCGAGGTAGCTACATGTTTCACATTAAAAACTATAAATGAGGGCTTGGAATTGGCTATTAAATTAGAAACATTTTTTATTGAAAAGGATCCTATAATGGAAAGAAGTTTGAAATTCAAGAAAGAATTACAACAGATTTTGGAACCTTATAAGGAAATACGTAATGATTTATACGCTAAAAGCAGACAATCGCTTATTACCGATTTTATGAAGGCTAAAACCACAAGAAATTCAGAGCCCTCCTCCGATGATGAAAACTTACAACCGATCTCGAAAAAGAGTAAAACATATATTCTAAGTGATAGCGATGATGAATGAATGCTGCATTATATATATTTATTTATATATGGCTTTTTACATCAATAAACTTAATATGAACATATTAAAAAAGAAGATAAAAGAGAAGACTACAAAAAAAGAATAATAAAGAAGACTATACAACTATCCTTATATAAAATACATGATTACGATTAAGAGAAATTATATTATATGTATTATTAAAGTTTTTTTTTTCAATAAATATATAAATTTATATATTTTTATTAAAAAAATAAACTACATATTCATATAAACTATCTACGATTTTTTTTTTTGGAACGCAAACCCTAATTTTGTATGAACTTCAAACCTTGTATAACACGGATTTGTATTACACGAAGTTTTTGTGGAACCATATAACCGTGTTATACGAGGCCCGAGTGTATATATATATATATAACAAGAATTGAACAAATTGATTTAAAAGAAGATAAAAATGTAAACCTAATCAAATAAGTTAGGTATATATCTTAAATTTAACATTAACTTAGTTAAGCAATCGGGACAAAATGATTTATCGAAATTTTAATCAACTCCTTCCCTTGACCAATACGTGTCACCGCTAACTAGATATATTTTCATTAAAACATTGAAATAAACTGTACAAGTGTCGAAAGGGATATTTTATTCGATCTATACCGAATTAAATAAACGTAAGTTATTTATATTTACTACAAAGAGATTCAAAGCTCCACTCGCGTGACGTGTTCTGATAATATTTTTAGACCTTCTGAGTATAGTTATGTATACGTAGTAATCTAACTTTTGAATGCGACAGTTTGAATAAAATATTCTCTCCAAGGTTTTATCATTTTATTTGACTTGTATTAGTGCGAATGAAATTGTAAACTCAATATTGTTTCCTTAATTATTTTCATAGTTCACCATGATGTATTTATAATAGATCATTGAATGTTTCGTTAAATGGAACGTAATAAGATCTGACAGCTAAACACTCTAAACATATTAGCTATTGAAGAATCAGAAAATTAGTGTTTTGACACGTACTTGATTGCTTATTATTCATTAGCTCACGACCTGACTATGTAATTTTCAAAGTTTCGATCTATTTCAGACAACCCTCTGCATTCGTCGTACAAGGACACTTCAGAAGGGTTGGACCATGCAAGAAGTTCAGTTACACGAGCTCAGAATCCTGCATGTCAGGATAATGGAAAACCAGCTCTCCGCCGCGAGGAGAGTCTTTCTGATAAACGCTCCACTAAATCATCCAGTCTTCAACGTAATGTATTAAATCAGTTGAGGCCTCACACACCAAAGAAATCAAATTCATGTGAAGAAAGTAAGAAAGTATTTAGTCAGAGTGAGTTGTTGAAACATTTGAGAACACGCAAAAGAGGAGAGCCCTTCGCTTGTGCACAATGTAAAAAAACGTTTATTAAGAAGAAAGACTTGTTACGTCACTTTAGAACCCACACCGGAGAAAAGCCATATACGTGTAAAGAATGTAAGAAAGCATTTAGTCAGAAGAGTATCTTGTTGCAACACTTGCGAACACACACTGAAGAAAAGCCCTATGCGTGTGAAGAATGTAAAAAACTCTTTAGGCAAAAGAGTAACTTATTGCAACACTTGCGAATGCACACCGGGGAAAAGCCTTTTGCATGTAAAGAATGTAAGAAACTATTTAGTCAGAAGAGTGGCTTGTTGCAACACTTGCGAACACACACTGGAGAAAAGCCCTATGCATGCGGAGAATGTAAGAAACTATATAGGCAGAAAAGTAGCTTGTTGCGACACTTGCGGTCACACACCGGAGTAAAGCCCTATGTGTGTGACGAATGTAAGAAAGCTTTTAAGAAGAAGATTAACTTGTTGGAGCACTTGAGAACACACACCGGAGAAAAGCCTTATGAGTGTGAAGAATGTAAGAAAGCGTTTAGTCGCAAGAGTACCTTGTTTACTCACTTGAAAATACACACTGAAATAAAGCCCTTTGCGTGTGAAGAATGTAAGAAACGATTTAGTCGACAGAATAAATTATTGCAACACTTGCGAATACACTCCGGAGAAAAGCTCTATGCGTGTGAAGAATGTAAAAATCTATTTAGTCGGAAGAGTAGCTTGTTTGAACACTTGCGAACTCACACTGGAGAAAAGCCGTACGCGTGCGAAGAATGTAAGAAAGTATTTAGTCGAAGGAATTACTTATTGCGTCACTTGAGAACACACACCGGAGAAAAGTCCTTCGCTTCTGAAGAAAACACCTGTGTAAGGCCTCCCTATATATAACATTTATGAATATTAGTACTGCGTATTTTATCTATTAAATAGTAAGAACAAAATTAGTCTCTTATTTCATTCTCATTCAACCGACATGTTTTAATTTGCAAGCTACGGTGCAGGAGATTTTCATTGGAGAATCACTTCGGTTAATAACCGGATTATAACGATGTCGCAACATGCCTCATCATTGCAGCACTGAATCCACAAATTTACCATTTGCAGAACTTATATTTGTTATCAATACTGGTATTGTACAATATGTGGTAATTGATATACAGCAGTAGCCTGCTAATGTGTTAGGTTAGAGACCAGACCGACGTGTAAAGTGCATACGGCCCCAACGTGGACGGATCCTGGAAAGATACAGTACATATAGTATCTAGTATAGGGCTGCCATACGTCCCGGTACATTTTTGTTTTGAGGTATGTGTTTCAGTGTCCCTGTCCGAGAGTCATTTGACCCGGTTAATTTAAAATTTACGTATAATTTAATGTATTTTAAATTATAAAATGTCATGCATTGAATTCAATAATTATATAAAAGGAGAAAAAGAGCCGCTCCACAAAACGAAAACATTGGAAAAGTATGATTGGGCTAAGAAGAGCAATGATAATGAAGAAGATAATGTCAGGGAAGAGTGAAGGTGAGAGAAGAATGGATGAAATAAAATGTTCGGGTAAGGTTCTATTTGGTTTTATTTAACTGAATTGGCCATTAATATATATTATTTTATTTTAGATTTGGTACAGACGCACGAATTTTGCCAGTCGAACTGAGTGCACCAAAATGTACCACCATTAATCCCAACGTTTTGCTCTTGGAATACCTATTATCAATCTCTTCGTTAAAGGTTTTTTTTTTAATCCAAATTTTTTTTAAATTTCAGTGAATTATGTTAAAAGATTGAGCATTTTTTTAAAATAATAAAACTATAATGTCGATAAAAGGATTTCTATTTTTGATGGGGGGGGGGGGGTCCGTTAATAGTCCAACAATTATGGTAAACCTAATCTAGTACCCCCTACAATCGACACAAAATCACTAACACAGAATCATCTTATGGGCTAATTGCTTTTATCCATCGTTTTTTTTTTTCGTATTGATAACCTTATCTATAGATATTTATGGTATAAATAAAGAATCGAGAATATTTATTTGATGAACAGTTATTGCATACTGCGTTCTACATCTGCCTGTTTGAGTCTCGGCGAGAATCCACGGGCACGCAACCATACAGTAGTTCTTAATAAATAAAGGCAACTTACTGCCAAGTGTCAAGTGGTTAGGATTGCCTCCCCGTAGGCGCAGATGAGTGATTTTAGGATTAGGGTGTCTGGTCGTACGGATTATCTTCTCCTGGCACAGAGAAGTGATGTCGAAACTGCAGTGCCTGGTTGCATGTCCTTAGAGGGGTGATGATCTAGCTGTTTGGAAAATATTTAAAAAAATATCTTGTCACCAATATGAAGAAAGCGGCAAAATATGAAGAAAACTGGATTACAATATTACCATTAGATGCAGAATGTTCTCTAGTGGTGATCAAATTAGTTTAGAAAAATCATAAAGAAGGGTATGTATTTAAAATTATGATATAAATTGTGAATAATAAAGCCGGTGCGACGTGTTCAGGTCCACAAAGGACGCTCGCCTGTCATAGGTAACGGTATCCAGGGACGGTTTGATACAATTTCTGAAATATGTTCAGAACTTGTTCAGCAGACAGTAGAAAATGAGTACCTACTCAACTTCATGAGTAGGTACTCATTTTCATTTTTGGATGTATTATCTCTGGTTTTATAACCACAGATATCTTTAAGAAAAGCAATTTCATCGGCGTCTCTTCCTGTCACGGCTAAAGCGAGGTTTCCTCATTCTTCCAAGGTTTGTATCGATATTATTACCGCACACAGAACATTGTTGTGATCTTAATTAACTTATTTGTGCATTCTGCTGTTTCCACTTCATATTACTTTGTGTCCATTCACGCCGCCAGCCATATTCCATTACGTCACATCGGTCTTTTTCGATTATATTTTTTAATAACCAACAAATTTATGTATTTATTATTATTACATAGATTTTTCAATGTTTTACAGAGCTGAACTATTATTTACAATATCACCAATTGCCCCGAATTTGTTTACTTTTCCCCCTCGGCATAGTTGAGTGCCCTGTTACATAAATGAAATCAAGTTAATACGCTCGCACGTAAGTAGTTTCGAATTTTCACGGCGCCTTTGACATTTAAAGTAATTTAATCTATTGGTGATATTATTTCCATGTAAAGTATGTGTTGCGGTTGAATCAATGTCACAAATTTGAGTTTCTTTTAACTATCACAGTACAGTATGCTCGATCAGCAGTAAGGTATTAGATCAGCAGTAAATGAAATTGTGACGAAAATATAATATCACGAACGTGTCAATTGTTTTTGACCGTGGTATTTGCGAACAGCTCGACCTCATTGTCCGCGCAGCCCGGGGCGCAGGTCCGACACGCGTCATGTGGTCATTATTCGACAAATTGTAAACGTGTAAAGGTTTCAAGACGTTAATTGATCTTGCTGTGCAATGAATTTATGATTTTGATACATAAGACCGGGGATGAGGTACAGGAAGTTCGGGAGGCTCGCACGATACGCGATCAGCGAGTCCTTTGTTAAATTAAAACTTATATACATTCTCACAAATAAAATGACTAACCACAATATTCTTGTAGTATCATTTTGGCGGTTGGTATTTTAAAAATATCATCATAAGACTTCATTTGCTTTTCAATTCCAATTCCAAAGAACCAATTTTCTAAAGGATAATACAATAATTTTTAAAAGGGCCTGTGAGTATGCCAGGAATATGTGATATATTACTTCAAGATATTAGAAAACTGATTCAAAATTAACTTCCCATTCACTCGAATTCTGCGCACAAATAGTTCTCATACGACGTCTCTTGTCATTACGTTGTCAGCCCTGCATAAGATTCAAGTTAATGAGGGATTTTTCCTACAGCTTTTGTCTACATGTCTTTTAAATCAATCGTTCTTATTAAATAGTTAGTTCAAAAATACTTGTAGAAATGTTTTTGATTTAATTTGAAATATTATTTTTTATAAATAATTAGACAAAATTGTTAATGTTTAAACCACTATTAATTGATTATTCAACATGTTTCAATACTTATGGTATTTTTTCAGGAAACAATGTATACTGAAATGGTCCTCACACTGAGTCTGTTAGAAAGGAGGGTCACTATCGCTGTGAAGCTCCTCTGTCCAGCGTCCAGCAGGTCGCGGCAGAGCTGATTGTGTACGCCGCGGGACTTTGCTCAACTTGAGGAGTTATTATTAACTTATGTATTTCCACTTCAGTTTAAGTAAAATGCTGTCGACGTTATCGGTTCCCGAAGACGCCTACACTAAAGTCATAAAAATAACACGTAACCTCTCTTATATCCAGGTCAGCAATATGGACTTACGTCCAGATTCTTGTTGGATAAGTGCTCCACCATCGAATATTGGATCGACTGAAAGCTGTTTTCCTGACATCAAGACGGAAGCTGGCGACCCCTGGTCCGGGCCGAGCGGCAGCCCCGCGCCACCCGACTATGCCGTGGACGTGTGGGTCCCCGACATCAAAGAGGAGTGCGCTGAGAGGTCCCAAGCAGCCTCGGATGGTGGCTCTCTCCTGGCCTGTGGTGAGTTGTCCATTCACTCTTCGATTGATACATTTACAGGGTATAACAGACCTAGTTCACAATATTTCATAGGTGGACAGTTTCCAGCCGAGTAACTTCCTAATTTTTTATTTATTTAAATTTTCACAAAGCTAAGTATTTTTTTTATTTCAACTTTATTACGTATTGTAACATCGTTTACTACACGTCTACCTCCTCGTTCAGGGTATTGCATGAAGTGCGTGGGTCTGATTCACAGAATTCACCTTATCGTCTGCCACTCACATTAGCCAGCATTTATAGGGAAAATAATAAGTTCAAGTTTTATAATCACAAAATTTAATTAAGAGACAAGATAACATATGAATATTTTAGTAGCAAGTAGTAAGAGATCCATTACTAGAATTTGATAAGATAAAAAGATTAGATTGGCAATTTTCGCCTCAATTAAAATAATAAAATTTTATTACAGGGGGAAAATTGACAAATTATCAAGAATATTTTTCGTTACTTGATTTACTTATTCTTGAAGTTTGGACAACTGGCTACTAGACAACTCGTATATAAATCAGAAATTGATTTTAATGAAGAAAAAAATGTAAACTTAAGCAAATAAGTTAGGTATCTGTATCTTAAAATTAACATTTACTTAGTAAAGCAATCGGAACAAAATGATTTATCGAAATTTTAATCAACTCCTTCCCTTAACCAATGCGTGTCACCGCTAACTAGATTCATTTTCATTAAAAAATTGAAACAAGCTGTACAAGTGTCGAAGGGGATATTTTATTCGTTCTATACCGAATTAAATAAACGTAAGTTATTTATATTTACTACAAAGAGATTCAAAGTTCCACTCGCGTGACGTGTTCTGATCATATTTTTAGACCTTCTGAGTATAGTAATGTATACGTAGTAATCTAACTTTTGAATGCGACAGTTCGAATAAAATATTCTCTACAAGGTTTTATCATTTTATTTGACTTGTATTAGTGCGAATGAAATTGTAAACTCAATATTGTTTCCTTAATTATTTTCATAGTTCACCATGATGTATTTATAATAGATCATTGAATGTTTCGTTAAATGGAACGTAATAAGATCTAACAGCTAACACTTTAAACATATTAGCTATTGAAGAATCATAATTAACGTTTTGATACGTACTTGATTGATAATTATTCATTTGTTCACGACCTGACTAAGTATTTTTTAAAGTTTCGATGTATTTCAGATAACCCTCTGCACCCGTCATACAGGGACACTTCAGAAGGGTTAGACCATGAAAGAAGTTCAGTTACACGAGCCCAGAGTCCTGCATGTCAGGATAATGGAAAACCAGCTTTCCGTCGCGAGTTGAGTCTTTATGATAAACGCTCCACCAAATCATCCAGTCTTCATCGTAATATATTTAACCAGTCGAGGCCTCTCACATCGGAGAAATCAAATTCATGTGAAGAATGTAAGAAAGTATTTAGTCAGAAGAGTGAGTTCTTAAAACACTTGAGAACACACATAAGAGGAGAGCCCTTCGCGTGTCCAGAATGTAAAAAAACATTTATTCAGAAGAATTACTTGTTGAATCACTTAAGAACCCACACCGGGGAAAAGGCATATGCATGTGAACAATGTAAGAAACTATTTAGTCAAAAGAGTTATTTGTTGCAACACTTGCGAATACACACCGGAGAAAAGCCCTATGCATGCGAAGAATGTAAGAAATTATTTAGTATGAAGACTAGCTTGTTGCAACACTTGCGAACACATACCGGAGAAAAGCCCTATGCGTGTGAAGAATGTAAGAAAGTATTTAGTCAGAAGAGTACTTTGTTGCGTCACTTGCGAATGCACACCGGAGAAAAACCCCATGCATGCGAAGAATGCAAGAAAGTATTTAGTCAGAAGAGTGAGTTCTTGAAACACTTGAGAACACACATCAGAGGAAAGCCCTTCGCGTGTGTAGAATGTAAGAAAACATTTATTCAGAAGAATAATTTGTTGCAACACTTACGAATACACACCGGAGAAAAGCCTTATGCATGTAAAGAATGTAAGAAAGCATTTAGTCAGAAGTGTACCTTGTTGCAACACTTGCGAACACACACTAAAGAAAAGCCCTATGCGTGTGAAGAATGTAAGAAACTATTTTGTCAGAAGAGTAGCTTATTGCAACACCTGAGAATTCATACCGGAGAAAAGCCCTATTCGTGTGAAGAATGTAAGAAACTATTTAATCAGAAGAGTACCTTGTTGCTACACTTGCGAACACACACCGGAGAAAAACCCTATGCTTGCGAAAAATGTAAGAAAGTATTTAGTATGAAGACTAGCTTGTTGCAACACTTGCGAACACACACTGGAGAAAAGCCCTATGCTTGTAAAGAATGTAAGAAACTATTTAACCAGAAGAGTACCTTGTTGCGACACTTGCGAACACACACCGGAGAAAAACCCTATGCATGCGAAGAATGTAAGAAAGTATTTAGTTTGAAGTCTAGCTTGTTGCAACACTTGCGAACACACACCGGAGAAAAGCCCTATGCGTGTGAAGAATGTAAGAAAGCATTTAGTATTAAGAGTAACTTGTTGCAACACTTGCGAACACATACCGGAGAAAACCCCTACGCGTGTGTAGAATGTAAGAAATCATTTAGTAAAATGAATAATTTGTTGGATCATTTGAGAACACACACCGGAGAAAAGCCATTTGCGTGTGAAAAATGTAAAAAAGTATTTAGTCGAAAGGGTAGCTTGTTGCGTCACTCGAGAACACACACCGGAGAAAAGTCCTTTGCGTGTGATGATTGTAAAAAAGTATTTAGTTATAAGAGTAACTTGCTGCGTCATATGAGAACACACACAGGAGAAAAGTTCTTCTATGAGGAATGTAAAACAGTATTTAGTCACAAAGGTAGTTTGTCGAGACATTTGAGAACGCCCACCGGTGAAAAGCTCTTTGCGTGTGAAGAATGTAAGAAATTTTTTAGTCGGAAGAGTATCTTGTTGAGTCACTTGAGAACTCATACTTGGGACAAGCTTGTTGGTTCTGATGTAAATACCGGAATAAGAGTATCTTTGGTGAGGCATTAGAACATTAATCCTCGCTTAAAAAGAACAAGACATCATCCAAAACGTTAATCCTGTAATATTTAAAATGCATTTTTTACAAAACCATTCTCCCTTATCTGCAATTAAGTTTGAACAGAAATGCGTGATTTATCTATTTGATAAATACGGATAGTAACATTCGTTCCTTATCAAACACTTTGTTTTGCACCGCACAGGTAGAAAAAAGAGCAGGAGCAGCTCAAAAGTACGCGGCCCGTCGCGGCGTGAGCCAATTGTTCACGCTTTTAGTGTTGGGCTGTCAGTGTTTGCGGTATCGCTTCAGTACGAATCGAGATGTTGTTTATTTTTATAGTTTGTTTTGATATCTGCGTGTATCGTATTCAAAAATACAAGCCCATTTTAATTGTTTTGTTCATTCACAGTAAGTAGTTGTTTTTAATTGAATCTCTTTTTATTATTTTTTTGTCATCTTTGATATGGTTAGAGTTATTTAAATTACTATGAAAATTGATGATATAAAATGTGCTCTGAAAATACTGGATATTTCTTTATAACAATGATTGACTGATTATGACCCAACACTGCTTTTCCGGTGAAGCTGCCTACCTTGTTTTGATTTTCGATTTGATTTCACCATCGTCCTGACTCTCCACCGTTCCTAGTATATTTTCTCCGACTCCTTAATATCCTTGCTCACCACACTGATAATTTTAAAAGAAGATTTAGGTGAACTTCACAGTAAAGTTGAACATAGGTCAATTAGTGTTGAGTTCTCTTTTTTCACGGCAAGAAAATGGAAACAAAGAAACAGTGCCACAATTTTAGATTGCTCTGGTTTCACAACAGCACCAACTAATAATGTATAGACTGTGTGACATGTGTTATCACGAGCGCTCGAGGAGTCTGTGGAAAGTCCAGCAGCCAGGAACCCACGCTAGTGGCGATTTGTCATACTGGGTCAGTAGTCATATTATCAATAGAAAACCCGAGAACAATTAGATGTCGAAAGTAATCCTACGCATAATATATTTACAGTGTGGCCCAAAAAAGTAAGAACATCTCGTAACACATGAGTTATTTCTAAACATAATATAATTAATCAAAGATGGCGACCGCAAATTGTCAAAATAAAACATGATATAGGTAAGTAAGTAAATTAGTTAACTATTCAATCTATTGTTGATATAGTTAAACTAATTACGTTTTATTTCGACAATTTCCGGTCGCCATCTTTGATTATTAATTATATTATGTTTTGAAATAACTATATATATAGTTATTTCACTATATATATATATTGTGACGTATTTCATCCGTCCACCGACTCGCTCAGAGTATAGCATGAGGTGCGTGGTTCTGATGCAAAGAATTCACCATGCCAGTCACATACTAAGGGAAAATAATACGATTAGTTTTAAGTTTTCATAACAACATAATTTAATGATTTAATCAGATATGAAAACATATGAATTATAAAGTAGAATGTAGTAAGAATCCTGTCACTTGAATGTGATTACGTAGAAAGATTGATTGTCAAGTCTTGCCTTAATAAAATAATAAAATCCTTACTACCGTGTGAACATCTAAATCAACAAGTTATTATCGAAAATAATGGTGAGATAAAACACTTAGATTGATTGGATACTGAAATCTTCACCTAGAAAATTATATTACCACAATTCAAATCCCCTGATCGGTTTGTCAGGTCAAATATATCAAAAATCGTACCAAATAAATGTAATCAATAATAAGTTTAACAAGTTATTATTTGAAATTAAAAAGGTAAAAATAAAAACTACAAAACTTCAAATATTAACAATTTACATCGAAATTCGCTTTACAACCATTTAAATGCGAGATTTCTTCGGCAGCGGACCACAGTCTTTGTCCAGAGTTGATGTTCCGAGACTCCCGTAAATACTAGTATCTCCTTATTTATCAAAACTTCAGGAAGGCTGGGTCATCTTCTCCATTTGAATTCTCATGGAATCCTTGCGTCCTCTTCTGTTGTAAAACAAGTTCAGTTGTGAAGTACAGAAGCGGTGGAGATCAAATCGTATGCCCGTCCTGCTTTATTCAAGAGAAATCCTTTATGAAGAAAAAGTATTGTCATATTAGGAAAGGATGCTTCCATCCTACAAGCAAAATAGCAAACAAATCTCCCAATATGGTGCAGGATAACGCAGATGCCCAATATATTTGATTATTCTCACCCTTCCTTAATTCAATACGAAATCACATTTCGTGGCATTTTTAGCTTCGGGACAACTTCCTCGTGCTCGCAAACTCTTGAAAGAAAATAATGCTACCTAGAATGCGCGGTAGGTACCAAATATAATGTACAAAGAATTATTTTCAGAGGGAACGCTTTGTTTTGCTACGAACAGTCGAGTTTACTCGTCAGCTTAAGACGAGATTCAGTATAAAAGGCTATTGAGAATGAGTAATTTTACTTATTCGAAACGTCGGTAAACGAGTGTAAATGTTCTCCTGAAGACTATTTGACGCTGGTTCCCCCAAAAAATAGTTTGTTATCCTTTACCCGTGAAAACCTTTAATATAACATATATATAAATTAAACAATTGGTTTCGAGTGAACTGCATACAGAACATACGATCATTACGCCTAACAAGGTAGGTGATATACATTCAAATAGAAAAACAAACGTCATTTATAATGTCAGAAAATTCAAAATTGTTTTTTTTTTAAATTTAATGATTCATGTTATAATATTTGAATCTGCTATCCGTTTAATTTTTCTTTTATCTAACGTAATTTCTTCTATATAATTTTCTTCACGTTCTCCGTGCTCTTTAGATAAGAAAATCAGTGGCTTGCCTTTTCTGGTTATCCGTTTTAGTTCATTGCGTTTGTTGACTGAACTAAAATGTTTAAATACGTATTATGTTGACTTTTTGAGGTTAATTAATTGTCAGACGTGGTTATTAATTTCGTTTTAAATAATATTTTTTCAAAATAAAGTATTCATAAATTTTTATAATTATAAAAACAGTTTTTTCCCTTTTTGTCACCGCCCTCAATGAAGACACCCGGGGCGGTCCGCAACCCTCTTACTAAGTCGTTAGCTCCACCGCACTGGATATTGTAACGTAAAGGGGATGAGGGATGTATCGTGTGGCGCACCGATTCCATCCCATCCCTGGAAATCCACGCATTCCACCTCAACGAGGTGAACGCGCTTTTCTTAATTAATGCAGCCGAGCGGTGATCGGTCTGCTGGCATGCCGTTACACAATAATCATACACCCTCCCTAGCGGCCCACACACTCGACAGCTTCTGGCAAAGCTACTGCGTCTGACAGACGCACAGGCTGTGCACAGCCTCAGCATCTTCCGCGACTGGAGCCTCCGAGCGCCCCGCAAGGAGGATCCACGGCGCCCTCCTCCAATCCTTCATGTTGCTTTGTGGGTACTGGTCATAAGGTGACTTCCTGAGCGCCCCACCTACTCGGGTCCTTACGGACATCGCCAGCGTTGGCCATGATGGCAAGTCGGGCTCTCGGAGTATGTATTTTCGGGGCTAAAGCCCTTATTGTGCTGACCCGATAGCCCTCCGCTACCTTCCTCCTCCGGTCGCCTCCGCTACAACCGATAGAACGTTCTCCGAGTTAAGCCTCCATCCGAAGAAAGATGGCCCAGAGTCTTTAGACGTTCTATCTTCTTCCGCGCCATCTAGGATAAACAATGTATCGGGTCCCAAGGAACAGGATAAACGTCAGCATTCCTAGACGCGCTTACCTCGGGTTCGCCCGGTACACCAGTTATGACTATAATCAGGGTCCAGCGACTAACCCCCACTCCGTCTCCTTCGGGTTCGTCCGGTATACCAGTTATGACTATAACCAGGGTTCAGCGACTCACCCCCACTGTGTCTGCCTTCTCTAGGACTTGCTGGGCCTTACATACTCAATTTCTGGGTTCCATCTCTTTCTCACTCAATGGTAACCCTTAGGGAGAGATGTCCTTTTCCCACTTATTGGTTTAAATGGCCTATCAGCTTTCTCCTCTGTCGGCCTCCAATCAATCTCTATTCCTGGTAAAAATGACAATATTAGTTTATTACGAGGGCAGCTTTCTAAAATAATTACATCTTCAATAGTCCGGTTCAGTGTTTAAAACTATTGTTTCGACAAAGATCGCTAGTAATAAAACTTTGCAGTCGAGGACGTCCGAGAAGTTTTATTGTCCTTTACGACGATCCATTGTCTATTCCTCAGGCTCGAGCACGTACCCAAAAACATCCCTTAATTGCCGAGGTCGCCGATGCATGCTCTCACGGCTTAAACAATGGACTGTTGCGTGCGGCCCCGCACACCAAGTGAAGGCACCAAAGATTTCTCTTTTACCAGGAATTTTGTATCGGGCGACAGATTTTGCAAGCTTTGTTACAATATGATTGGTCTACAACGCGAATGGTATCGCCGTTGTCGAAATCAAATTTTAAATTGTTGATCTAGTGACGCTTCAACAACGCCAGGCTCCAACTCAAACTGAGGCCTAGAGATATGGGTCGAGGATAGGAAATTGGACGCGGACATGTGACAATAATATTATTCGCAACCGATATTAAAGCGCGTCAAAAGTGTGCTTTATGAATATGGAACATTTGAGAATATCCTGATATAACTGATTTGCGATTCAATTTTTTTTTGTTAATAATCTTATTAATTTTCTGACGCCGTTTTTTAAAGAAACGATCTCTTGAATCAGCGCCATCTACCTCATTTTCCGTTATTTGATTAGCGCCATTTGTTGTTGGTAATATTTATGCTAGCTGTTACTGGTAACTTTACTATAATACTTTGTATTTTTGTTTCACACTTTGTAGGTATGTGTATGCATGAGCAGTAATTTTTTACTCCCATAGAATTTTTACATTAATTATTTATCTGATACTTAAAATGATTGAACTTTTAGCGTCATATTCAATGCATATCTAATCGCGAAAATTCGCCCTTAAACAATGATTTCTTCATTTATTTACGTATTTCAACGTACATCGTACAATGGTTTCATATTTACTTTAAATTTTACGAATTGTGATAAACCATTTTTAATATTTTAGTTCAGTTTTTAATTATATTTGCATTTTAATATAATTACTTGAAATATAGAATTATTAATTCCATCTAAAATTATATTTTAAATCGTTGTATTTAAATAAATTATGGTTTTATAATTTTTTACACGCACATAGATTGTGCGTAATTTTTGTAAAATATATTTAAGTAGGATTTTTGTGTGAGCATAATTTTTAACACAACATTAGTATTATATTCCGTGCGATATTTTTGTTCTATCGGTTTCTGAATATTACAAGATTAGATGTAGATATACATACTTATGTATATTTTTGATTAGTAGGTAAAAATGGAAACTTCGATGTCGCTTAACTCCTTAAATGTAGACATTTTAACTAAATGTAAATAATATTTTCTGTTTAAAATTGAATGAAAAAGACTCTTACTACTATTACTATGTTTGAAAAAACCTGTATACAGATATTTTAATATTTCGTAATTATTTTTGTGGAAGACTTGATAACTTCTAAAAAAACTTTTAACAATTTTTTTTTAACTTTATAAAAAAATTAATTAATTAATTAAAAACAACGTTGTATACTTTACAAAACACTTTAATTAAATATGAATTAAAACGTTTATAGTATTGTCCGTAGCTAACCCCGTTGTACGATCTAAATCAATCGAAATGATTTATTTGCATTCTCGCCATCAAGATTGCAATCTTCGATTCGTGCAATACAGTATTGATTTCTATCATATTAAATGATCAATGTATGCGTTATATCCTATACACGGTTAGACAAATATTTGAAAAATGCTTCAAATATTCGGGATTGTTTTAGGAGTTTTAAAAATTACAGGATTTTAAAAACTTTCGGCAAGTTTCAACAAACTTGTTATAATGCTAAGTGGAGGGATGGTGCGTGTGATGAAATCCCTCCCACCGCAGTGCACGCGTTTCGCGTTCAACGAGATAGACGCGGCTTTTCTTTATTAACGTAAGCGAGCGGTTATCGGGCTGCCAGCGTGCCGTTTCATAATACACGCTAACTCAGGCAAGATGAGGAAGGTATCAAAAAGATGTCTCGTTTTAAGGAATATGTCCATGTATTTACAGGAAAAAACATTTTAACAACTTAATGCTACACATAAACTTACATGCAATTGCTTATTTAACTAAATTTAATAGGTAGCTTACAATAATCTAAGCCATCTTCGGTGTCAATGACTCTGGCGTCCTGCGATACAGGCCCAGGTGTCGTCAGTCGAGTCCTCTTGATGCTGTGTGGGTACCGGACAATCGTGACCGGACGGCTAACTCCGGTAGGAAATATCGGCCGCGAATGATCCTCCACCTCCGCTCAAGGAGCTTTCTTGATACTCTGGGCTCCTTGCGAAGGGAGCACTCAAGAGACTTCAAATGCCTTTGTCTCCTCCGGTGAAACATCCTCGGTAGTCAGGACTTCATCCGAATAGGAAGACCCAGCCGTCACACCCTCCTCCGCGCCACTAAGGGTATTCGACCCAGCTGACTCTGAAGAGATTGCGGGATCAGAGTTCCTAAACGTACGCTCTCCCTACTGAGCCATTTATGATGATCATCTTACAGAGTCCCGAGGAACAGAATAAGACCTGAATTCCTAAACGCTCACTTCACACTGCAGCTACACAAACCGCTTTGGTCTCCGCCGGGATTTTTCAACCATATATATTGTCATCCCTTTCTTACTCATGTGCAATTTTTAGAAAAATATCCTGGTTGCACTCGTAGATTTCCAGTTTGATTTATGGCATATCACTCCAACGGCTTTTTATTTCTGCCGACTGCAATTTAGAGTGCACTTTCTAAATCCATTAAACATCCCCTGTTGGTAATAAAACGGTAATTCTTACAAATTGCCTAAAACATAATTCTTTAATAGTCAGTTTGTAATGCTTTCACATGTTTACATGCATTATTTCGGACCCCCGGTAATAAACCAAAGATTCCGCAATTTTTCTAAAAATTTTGAATCGCCTGACTGACCTTTGCACGCTTCGTTACAATATAATAATTTCGTCCGTTCTCGCAATGTTTTAGAAAGCTTCATATAACACCACGCGTTCAAACTTCTCGGCAGATAGCAAAGTGCAAGCAGACGTTGTCTTTTTAACAAGCTATTGTGATTACACGAATAAGTTCAATGAGCAAACAATAATGATTTCTACCCAGTGTGTTTTAAACATAGGGATTTTTAAAGAGGCTCTGTGATTATATGAATTAGTGTACTGTGAACATGAAAACAGTTTCTTCCCAGTGTGTTTCAGCATGCGAATTATTAAGTTATTTTGCTCATTACATGTATAAGTGCACTGGGAACATGAATACGATTTTTACGCAGTGTGTCAGCATGTGGCTCATTAAGGATCCTTTGTAACATGTATATGTGCACTGTGAACATGAAAACACTTTCTCCCCAGAGAGTAAAAGCATATGCTTTTTAGGTTATCTTTCCAATTACACGAATATGTGCACTGTGGACATGAAAACAGTGTGTTTCAGCGTGTGAATTTTAATTGTCTTTTCTAATTACATGTATAAGTGCACTGTGAACATGAAAACACTCTCTCCCCGGAATGTTTAATCATGTGGTTTTTTAAGTAGTCTTTCCGAATACACGTATATGTGCACTGTGAACATGAAAACACTTTCTCCCCAGAGTGTATAAGCATGTGTTTTCTTAAATTGTCTTTCCAATTACACGTATACGTACACTGTGGACATGAAAACAGCGCCCCCCCGGTGTGTTTCAGCGTATGAATTTTTAATTGTTTTTTTTGATTGCATGTATAAGTGCACTGAGAACAAGAAAACAGTTTCTCCCCCGTGTGTTTCAGCATGTGAATTATCAAGTTGTTTTTCTGATTACAAGTATAGGTGCATTGTGTGCATGAAAACATTTTCTTCTCAGAGTGTTTAAGCATATGATTTTTTAAGTTGTTTTTTCGATTACACGAATATATGCACTGTGAACATGAAAACACTTTCTCCCCAGAGTGTTTAAGCATGTGATTTTTTAAGCTGTCTTTCCGATTACACGAATATGTGCATTGCGAACAAGAAAACAGTTTCTCCCCAGTGTGTTTCATCATGTGAATTGTAAAGTTTTTTTTATGATTACAGGTATAAGTGCACTGTGGACACGAAAACTGTTTCTCCTCAGAGTGGATAAGCATGTGTTTTTTTAAGCTGTCTTCCAAATTACACGAATATGTGCACTGTGAACATATATACGGTTTCTCCCCGGAGTGATTCAGCATGTGAATTTCTAATTGTCGTTTTTGATTACATGTATAAGTGCACTGAGTACATGAAAATACTTTTACCCCAGAGTGTGTAAGCATGTGGTTTTTCAAGTTGTCTTTGCGATTACACGAATATGTGCACTGTAAACATGAAAATAGTTTTTCTCCAGTGTGTTTAAGCATGTGAATTACTAAGTTTTTTTTCTGATTACATGTATAAGTGCACTGTAAACATGAAATCACTTTCTCCCCAGAGTGTTTAAACATGTGGTTTTTTAAGGTGTCTTTCCGATTACACGAATATGTGCACTGTGAACATGAAAACAGTTTTTCTCCAGTGTGTTTCAGCATGTGAATTATCAAGTTCTTTTTATGTTTACATGTATAAGTGCACTGTGAACATGAAAATGGTTTCTCTACAGAAAGTGTATATCTCATTTCTTTGGCCGTAAATTCTGCCTTTATTCCAGAAATAGAAGGAGCCACAGTTGCGTTCACCAAAACAGAATCTTCTAGTCTTGTGAGATCTGTAAAAAAAAACAAATTATTTATATTATGACATTATTATCGACACGAAAATATTTCCAGTTCGATTCTCGTTACATTCTAATAAAACCTAGCAAACGTTAAAGTAACTTAATTTAATTAAAATTATGGGGGACGACATGTTGAGTGTATAGGCTCAGATGGAGAAATCAGGTTTAGGGTGCAAGAATACGGTTGCACCGCAAATAAAGCGCTACCATCGTTCTTATATGGCAAAGCGTATGGCATATGTAGACTGTGATATGTAACCACCAACTCAAAACACATTCATTATTTGATTCCACGCTCACATTTCAGTATATTTATTATTTTTATTTTATTTATACACTTCGCACTCGAAAGCCGCCACCATGGCGGCATGAAAATGTAGTGTAATTTCTTAATATTGTTAATATATTGGCATTTACGGTTTTCGATATTGTTTGACCAAGGACCATATTTGTACAAATCAATAATAAAAAGTTATTAAATTTGACAGAGAATCGAGTAATACGTCATTTAAATTGGAAACATTCTCCGCAGCACTTATGAAATGAGATAAAACCACATCAGCGGGTACACAAGCGAGACAACAATACAACTCTCTCAAAAACAATCTGTACTATCAAAATTATAAAGATCAAGTAACACCGTATCCAAAATATAATAAAATCAAAATAGTGTCTAATAACTTGGTCGGACAACGAAGAAAAGCGGAAAAATATTTGTTAGAAAATTTCGTCTATAAATCAGATACGACTACCAAAACATGGGAAAGTTTTCGCCGAGAAGGATTCGCAGATAAACTTTACGTAGAGAATAGTAAATTATTTTCAACAATTCCAATTCAAGGGTCAATGGGATATACAATTAAACCGATGATTCTAAACGTTAGTAAAAATTACTTATTAATTATAAAATTACTAATAAAATATTAATTTTTCTGAACCATCTAATGCTGTCAATACTCCGGGAGACTCCAATGATGAAGGTGAAGGATTCACAAAGATGTCTGAAATAATTGAAAATGTTAAGATTTTAATCTTACCTGCGGAATACATATTAAGTAATGATTCAAATAATGGCGCGGCTGAACAACTGAAATCAGATGTTGATAAGAATTCTTTATTCGATAAACTAAATTATGAAAATAATTCAAATATAGTGTAAATGGGATCTTTTTTTTCAGTTTGGGTAATAAATTTTGATGTATATAAAGTATCCAACGAAGAAAAAAATGAAAAATCGTTGACACATTTAAAGTTTATAAAACTATTGGTTGACCAATTAGTAAGAGATTTTCGGAAGGGTACTCCATTTCGAAGACGTTCTGTTACTTTTCTTACAAATGATCGTCTCACATGTCTTTCGTTCTAGATTTAAGGACTACACAGTGTGTTCTAATAGAAATATTCCAGGTAGAAGAAAAAGAACGCGGCTATTTTGCGAAACCTACAAAAATAAACCTGGACTTAACGTCGGGGATTTTTGTGTAAAATACCATACAATGATAAATTTTAAATAATATTTTACATATTTATTCTATTCAGCCTACCTATTTTATACCTATTTTATTATTATTATATACCTATTTTAACGAAAGCAAATTGATTTTTTCTTTATATATATATATATATATATATATCTATTTAATTGTAATATAATGTAAATACAGCCTTTTCTTAAAAAATTGCCTCGAGTTGGCGGTGGTATACACATACGAAAAAAATGTCGAGTGCAAAGGGTTAATAAATACGAATGAATACTATTTATATATATATATATATACACAAAGAAAACATGTCATGTGCACAGGAAAGGACATTAAAGTTGATGACAAAAACTTGCATCACCCTCCTAAAGCTAAAATACAAGAGTGGACTAAGCACAAAAATAAATACATGTACTTCCGGCTAGGAAACCAGAACCAGCTCAATATCTGATCAAAAGAAAAACAACTAATCAAAACTAATTACAAGAAGCGAATGACCCACACCCTCAATTGCAGATCTGTATTCCTCAAAATCTCCCAGCGGAACTCCCACACACATAAAAACTCACGAAAGAATCCGAAGTTTATTTCATCCCTTATAAGGTCACGGTTCCTATAGTTATCGTCTTCAAGCTGCGATCCAACACCTAGCGCTGCTGCTGTGTCCGAGGGTTTGACCAAAGTCCACATCCAGGCCTCTGCGTAGCGAGCGCATTTGTCTCTAATATTTCGAGGTCAGCGCTTAGGACCTTCGTTAGGACCGGAAGGGTATTGCGGGACATAGCCCGGTAAGCCCCCACAGACAGCAGGCACTACCGCACGTTACGTTTACCATAGACAAAAAAATATAAGGGATTAAATTGTCGAATACGGGCCTCATCCTATGTTAATTTAGGCAAGGGTCATGGTTTTGATATACCTCTGTGTGAAATGACGCGAAGCTATCAAAATAATAAGCCGTAGAATCTAAAATAAAAGAAATAAAACAAAGGTAGGAAATTTCGACTTGCGAGTATATACAAGTCGCCCACAACGGGCCCGTATGGACGGGACCACGCCTTAACAAAAAAATCAGAACGAATGACGACCGTAATGACCTCCAGTCCAATTGTTGCGAAAAATACATTGAGACGGAATGACAAAGATAACGGAAATATGATAAAGGTTTCTCGAAAAGCAATCATAAAATGTAAGGGCGCGTATTATTTCGAAAGGATCCACCCTGCTGACATACAAACGAAGGTTACTTGGACCGTTGTAGCAGATCCAGTTGTATCAGCAGAAACTAACGATTTCCGAGGAAGTATCTAGGGAAACTAACCTTTGACTGGTTTGTTTTTAACCCAGTGTTGAACGGGCCACATGGCTGATCACAATGTAAATTTACGTAGAATATTAGAATATTACAAGAAATAACATATCCATCAAAATCTTTAATTCAATCACCTTGGATGTTATATGTAAATAATATATTTTGTCACGCGTAGATGGCCCTGTCAGAGCGCGTATTGAAACAAAGAGTGCAAATTTTGTAAATGCTTAATGAATATAACAGATGATCACGATAGACCTGATAACTGAGGATTAGGATCATAGTTAACTTCCCGATTATAATAAATAATTGATTAATTATAATTACATTTGTAAAACTTAATTGTCTATGATTCATATATTTATTTTTTTCTCTCAATCTAAACGCAAATTGAAACATCTATTTTCTATGGTCTTAAATGTCAAATATACCATGAAAATTCATGACTTTTAAGAGTAATGACTATTTTAATACTTGCGAGCGCCATAATTTGTTTTAATTTATATATTAGGGCATACAACTATGCTGGGGGAAAAAAAACTAAATCGGAGCAATTTATGATATTGTAAAGTTACCGGGAAATTTTTCTAATTCTTTCGACATTTTAATACGGACATACATTTATTATGAAATACAGACGGACAGCCTTCTAAAATACGTCCTGTAATGTGAGGGCGGGAATTTTACTTCACGAATCGGCAATCCGCAATCCAAGGGAATCGAGCGCTCACCTGCGAGCTGGTCGGCCTTCCTGGAGTATTCGGCGCATTCCTGCTTGATGTCGGGAAGTGATATATCTATATCAGTGTAGGGAACTTTGCCTTCTTCTTCATTGCCGCTCTCTGTTGGAGAATCTGGTTCAGACTTGACGGCAGGAGCATTACAGTCAGCACGGTCCATGGTTTAGGCGTCTCAGCTAGCACAAAGACCGATAACCTCAAAATCATAGATAAGATATATATATAGATGGGTTATTCTGACGATAAAAAAAGACCAGGGTAAATTGTAATGGCGGAAGATCCGGTTCAGTGGCGCTTTCTTCCAATTCTAACTGGTTTAACTATTTGCTGTTCTTTTTTGAACGTTTCATTTTCCGAAAAATGCAAAAATCGTATATTCTTATTTTCGAAAGAAAATTAGTTTTTCTATTAAAATAATGATTTTCAATTAACAGAAATAATTTTATAGTTTTCGACAAAAAAAAAGACTTGACGTTTGGTTTAAAAATAAAAGATATCAAGCTTATTTAAATATTTATTATGTCAAATCTGATCATTTTAGAATATAAAAAATTAGAAAAGGAAATTGGCAACAGAACATAAAATATAGAACATGTTAAATATGTGATAATGTAAATACATTGCTTCTGAACTCTGAACAAAGTTTCCTATACCATTGTACGTATATGATATATTTAAAACAAGTAGTTTTGTTTAACTAATTCAATACAGACCACAAATATCATGGTGAAATCGACAAATAACTTATTTATTAAATTCTAGACAAAATGTTGTGCTATCGCTAAATCATAAATTAATATTTGATAGATTTAAGACATAGTAAAAAATATTGAACAAAATTAATATAATTAGGCCACAAAGCTCATGATGAGAAAAATTAATTATTTATTTATTAAATACTATACAAAACATGTCATCGCTAAATCAGAAATATGGTATCACCTTTGTATTATACACGGTAATAATACTTGGAAGAAGAAACTTTTAAAAAGAAATTGTGAATGAATAATAATAATTTATTAGCTAACAGTGATTGTAAAAATGAAATGGAAAAAAAAAGATTTACTTGCTAACTGTCATTATTTTATGCCAAAGCTAAACAAAACTTTTGCACAAGAATTCCATTTATTTCCAGCACTAAAAATATATAACGGTCTTAATGCAAAAGTAAAAGATTGCAACCTATTTTTCACGAAAAATGCAGTTCTGGCTCCATGAAATGGGGAGAAATTACGCCCAAGAAGTTTTAAAAGTCCAAACCCGAGAATAAACCTGTTACAATTGTATATTGAATTACCTAATTGTATCTCTTGATTAACTGTTTATATATATATTGTATATTGATCATTGCACGTTGCTTACTGCTATACCGGAGGAACACTGTCTGCTATAATACAGTGAATTACTAGTGTAGCAGGCAGGATACCCGAATATAAGTCTTACTTTCTTACTGATACGTTGTATTTACTTTGCCAAATTTGGTATACATACCCTCGGTACATTTATTTGATATTAGAAATATTACGCAATGTGAAAATGTATACTTAATGAATATTAATTAGGAAGAGTAATACGTCAGACCGTTAGACATTATTTATCAATGTAAGTACATAATACACGTCAAAAATGAACCTAATAAATTTATTATTATATATTTATCAAAAACTATTTTAAAATTGAGTTAAATTTTATAAATACTTTTACCATTTTTACATATTTATATATCTGAACTGTTCATTTTGACTGTTGCGTTACATTGCTTTATTGTTGGATGTGTATTTTCTATTTACAACTCATCAATAATAATCATAATAATACCTAACTTAACCTAACCCAAATGGAGAAATGTATTTTTAATTAAATAATCGAAACTAACCTGAAAATAGAATTGTAATTCTAATTAAATAACAAAACCTAGAACCTTGCATTAGTGAAAATGTGATTAATTTCCGTATTCGACAATTTAAACTTGTGTTTTTTTATCTATGGTGAACGTAATTTGATTTTATCTATTAATGAAGCGGCTGAAACATCTATTTTCTATGGCCTTAAATGTCGAATGTACCGTAAAAAAGTGAAATTTTAAAGTGTAATAACTTAACTAACTTTAATACTTGCTAGCGCATTAATTTGATTTCATTTATGTAATCAGGCCACTATTGAATTCCTTTTAAATCAATTTAATATTCATCAGCATTGTACTTTTTCCTCCTATGATGTTCTGCCTATTGTCTTAGTTTGTTTCCCTCTTTTCCGTAAATGTATATGTTCCGTGTTCGCAAAACACACTATAACGCGTTTGTAATATCGGCCGCAAATAATATTAATAATGACTTATCTTACTGCTTGCCACCATCTTCTGTTAACTTGATTAATATTTGTTTTGTTTGATCTCAATTAGCCATGAGCGATATGGCTCAGATAACTGAACCGGTGTCAAAGTGAACCACGAATCAATTTAGCTGTGGAATCATCGATTCGATTGAACTATTAGATCTTTGGAAAGCGTGGCTCACGGCTCAGTTGATTGACGAATGGTCATCAGGTCGCGCGGAGCTGCTTGTGAACGCCGTGGGACTTTACACAACTTCAAGAGTTTTTAATAACTTGCGTATTTCCACTTTAGTTCAAGTTAAATGCTGTTGACTTTATCGGTTCTCGAAGTTGTCTCCGCTAGAGTTAGGTACCAAAATAACACATCTCTCTTGTATTCGTATAAGAGAGATCTAACAATCTCTCTTATATTCAGGTCGCCAATATGGAAGTGAAGCCAGTACCGGATTTTTGTGATAAAAGAGGTTGGATAAGTGCTCTACCATCGAATATCGGCTCTACTGAAAGCTCTTTTCCTGACATCAAGACGGAACCTAGCGATCCTTGGTTCGAGCCGAGCGGCAGCCCTGCTCCCCCCGACTATGCCGTGGACGTGTGGGTCCCCGACATCAAGGAGGAGTGCGCTGAGAGGTCACAAGCAGCCTCGCCTGGCACTCTCCTGGCCTGTGGTGAGTTGTTCATTTGATGCCCGAATGATCCATTAACAGGGTGTACGATGTGATGCTGACGAGCAATAACCTGTTAATAAAAACAACTTCAAATTGTAAACTCAATATTGTTTGCTTATTTTATTTCCTAGTTCACCATGATGTATTATAAAAGAACATTGAATGTTTCGTTAAATGATAGGTATAAAGATCTAACATCGAATTGTATAATCGTAACCTATAATTAAAGTCAGATGGAGAGAATAATTTAATGTAGGTAATCAAAATATTCATTCAATTACTTAACATATAGGCTATTGACGAATCAGAATCAAAATAGTTTGACACGAACTTGATTGAACGACCTGACTACTCTTAGAATGTAATTAATGATGCTTCGATATATTTCAGACAATCCTATGCACCCGTCATGCGGGGACACATCAGAAGGGTTGGTCTATGCAAGAAGTTCAGTTGCACGAGCCCAGTTACCTGCGAAGCTGGATAATGGAAAACAAGTTCTCCGAAGCGAGGAGATTCTTTCTGATAAACGCTCAACCAAATCATCCAGTCTTCAACATAATGTATTTAATTCGTTGAGGCCTCTCACATCAAACAAATCCATTTCATGCGATAAATGTAAGAAAATATTTAGTCACAAGCGTAGCTTGTATACTCACTTGAAAATACACACCGGAATAAGGCCTTTTGCATGTGAAGAATGTAAGAAACTGTTTAGTCGAAAGGGTCACTTGTTGCAACACTTGCGAACACACACCGGAGAAAAGCCTTATGCATGTGAAGAATGTAAGAAAGTGTTTAGTCAGAAGAGTATCTTGCTCACTCACATGAAAACACACACCGGAGAAAAGCCCTATGCGTGTGAAGAATGTAAAAAAGTATTTAGTCAAAAGGGTAATATGTTGCAACACTTGAGAATTCACCCCGGCGAAAAGCCATTTGCGTGTGAAGAATGTAAAAAAGTATTTAGTCAAAAGGGTAACATGTTGCAACACTTGAGAATACACCTCTGCGAAAAGCCATTTGCGTGTGAAAAATGTAAAAAAGTATTTAGTGTAAAGAGTAACTTGTTGCGTCACTTGAGGACACACACCGGAGATAAGGCTTTTGTTTGTGATGAATGCAAGAAAGTGTTTAAACAGAAGTATGACTTATTGAATCATTTGAGAACACACACCGGAGAAAAGCCTTATGCGTGTAAAGAATGTAAGAAAGTATTTAGTCGGAAGAATAACTTATTGGATCACTTGAGAATACATGCCGGTGAAAAGCCCCATGCGTGTAAAGAATGTAAGAAAGCATTTAGTCGGAAGAATAACTTATTGGATCACTTGAGAATACATACCGGCGAAAAGCCCCATGTGTGTAAAGAATGTAAGAAAGCATTTAGTCGGAAGAATAACTTATTGGATCACTTGAGAACACACCCTGGAAAAAGGCCATATACGTGTGAAGAATGTAAAAAAGTATTTAGTCGGAAGAGTAGCTTGTTGCAACACTTGCGACAGCACACTGGAGAGAAGCCCTATGCATGTGAAGGATGTAAAAAAGTATTTAGTCTGAGGAGTAGCTTGTTGCGTCACTTGAGAACGCACACCGGAGAAAAACCTTTGTTTTTGAAGAAAACACCTGCATTAGGCCCCCTAAATAAGTTTTTTTAAATATAATATTTACGAATATTAGTACTGCGTGGTTTATCCATTAAATAGTAATAAAAAAATTAGTCTTTTGTCTCATTAAGACTTTCATAAAAATACATGCGGGTTGTATGTATATACGCACTTATAATTTAAAAAATACTTTTTACTTTGAGTTGGTTTTCATTTGATAGCGATGGTCTGGTTCCTGACTCGTCATAGTGGTGGGCACTGGTGCTGTATGTACGTGATAATGTTTTCGTAGTGCACACGAAGAACGATTACTTTAATTCTGTTTCCTGCTACTGATTACCATTAAAAATTGAAAAGATATAAATGCCAAATGTCCCCTGCCTAAGGTAGGCCTTAATGCACTGCGGTGGTTGCATTGGCGTTCTTTGACACAGGATTATCCCATGAGGGGGCATTACCAATAATTATTATATAAAAGTTTTCTTGAAATATTAAAATAAGGGATTTTTAATCACCCACTTACTATGTTTTAATCATTTAATCACCAGGCATTATTTATGCAATAACTTTATTATTATTATATTCACTATTTATCGAAACAATTAGTTATCAAAATATTATTTGAAGTTTCTACTTTAAAAATAAGTAAATTTTTCTAAGTACTTTTACTATTTTTCATATTTATATATCTGAACTGTTCATTTCATTACTTTATTTTTGGATATATATTTTCTATTTACAACTTATCAATTTTTTGTATTGACCACCCTTTGAGACCACATCCCAACCCTTCTCGATTTGCAGAGAGACATGTGTTCGAACTATTATTTTAAGAGTTTTGTCTTATATTATTATTTATGCTTTCTGTAAGTAGGTGTGTTGAAACAATTATAATTTATGACTTTGTTTACCCGGATTTAAACTATCTTCGAGAAATATCTTTTTAAACCATAACACAACCCTTCAGAGATCAGATCGTATCCAACATCCAAACGAGGAAGAACTCAAAGTCTATTCGTTTCAGTACATCTCCGTAAACACGCTACCTTATAAATTTGTGCACTTATAATATTTCAATAAACGAATTATTTACAAGTACCGAGTCGTGATTTTAAGATCTCCCGAGGAAGGAACACAAAATCAGTACCAATCATAATATTTGCTTTTAGTTTTTATGTTAAAAAAGCGGTTATGCATTATTAGCATTGTTTTTAATATAATTTTCATAAATGATGTGGTCCGTGCCGTACAAATATATATTTACACTTGTGTTTATATTTTATTACATCCATGTAAAAATATACAATGTGATATAATCGGTTAATATTTTTATTCAACATTACTTTTGGTAGTCGTCCTTTTTAATATAAAAATAAAATTATTTACTTGCACCTGAAGGTCTGCATGTTTGGGTTCCTCCGTTTCTCCGGGTCTGCATGTTTGGGTTGGGCGGACGGTCTTGCGGTGTTCGGCTCTGCTTGTCTGAAACGTTCAACAACATATTTAATTAGCTGGCAGCTACGCAGCTGGTGAGGATCAGTAAATACGGAGATTGCGAGTGTGAAATACTGGTTGGTAATCTAATGAATGTGTGGAATGAGTAGACGAGTTTGAGTATGTTTGATAGGTACGGAAGGAAGGAAGGTTACTGCAGGAAATAAAGTGAGTGGCACTTTAAATACAATTATTTCTAATAGTAACTTGTCTACCGAACCGAGTCCTGGCTCCATCATCACGCATGGATGTGAAGCTTGGAACCTGGACTGACGGAAGGAATATAGAAGTAGGATGTATGCAGTAGTAATGAGAAAACTAGAGCGAATATGTAATGTCTTTTTATGACAGAATAATAACAAATTAGCAGAGAATGTAAAGCTGATCTTAGCATTGTGATTAAGATTAAAAAAGGATCACTTACGAGACAACGAGAAGACAGATATATGGCACCAGAACAGAAGAGGTTGGAAGATGGTCCTATTAGAAGCCTCACTTAGCCTAATCGACGAACTTAAGTAAGAATATTTACAAATATGGATTGGGCGAGTTGTGTGTCAGGCAGAAGATCTCTGACTGCCCCCGGAGTGAAACAGCGTGATGATAGATAGATAAGAATTAATGTTGATGGGAAAACATGGAAGCATACTGAACTGTCTAAAAACAAATCCATGAAAACGTGCAGACGGACAAGCTAATGGGACAAGAAAGATTATTAAGGAGAACACATTATTATTGTGTAGTTGTACTTATTCAGAACATAGGTCTGTGATGTTTTAAATACTAATTAAATGTATTAATTGTAAAGATATAAATATTGTATCGCACAGGAATTTCACCACCGAGCAGGCGCCGTATTGATTGACGCGATAGGACACGTGTTGATAGTTTCAAGGTGTCGTCATCGGCCCGGCGCCAAAGAACCTGTGGAATAGATTTGGGAAAATAAAGACGTCTTAGAAGAACGTCCCAAGCGGCGGGCTGTCGCCGTTTTACATATGTACTTGCAAATGATTGTATGTATTGTTATGAATTTAAATAAAAAGAGGAGTATTTTGCTGCGGCAGGCATTCTCCATTTTGTCGCCGTGGTGTGTTTATATTGAACATCTTTTGCGTTTCATTTCTTTCCACCTCATCATCACCGGTTGAGAGAAGCTAAGATCGGCGAACCACCCTTGTTCTCTTATTTCCTGTACGGAAAACATACCGTCAAATGCGCCAACTTTGCCTCTAGGGTTATCTTTGCCCATAAGGGAAGATTTAAGTTCAACTTGAAATATTAAAAAAAGTATTGAATATGGTAACAATATTTCGCCTGTAGTAGAAAATTCAACATTATTTTGGCAATATTACAAATCTGCTTTGTTTCTAATGCGAGTCAGTCGCCTGTTAAAGCTTGTGCAAACGGGGTGTCGTTTTGTGGTGCCAATTTTGTGTTTCACAATTTGGAAATGGCTTGGTAACATTGCCCAATCGTTTTTTGGCTTACGTATTGTTAATTAAACTTCCGTATTTATTTACAACTTAGTCTTTTCTTGGACAATTACAATATATATTATCTTTAGGTCCGTAAAAGCCGTATTTCGATGAAAATAAGAAGTGGGCAAAGTTGGCTAAAATTGCAGGTAATTTTGCCCACGTAAAAAAAATCTAATTTTGACCTTTTTTATTGTATTTTTCCTGTTTTTGTTTTCAAAAATACAATTCTGCGATCATGTTACTGTCTCTTGTCATTTAAAAAATATATCCATCCTTAATATTTTTTCGAAAACTATCAAGTTTTATGAAAAAAACGAGCAATGTTGGAGCATTTCACGGTATATTATCAATTTTATTGAAAAATATTGTTGTTGCGCTACCGGGATTCGTACCTGGATCTCTTCCAATCCGGTGAACGATATTTCGATAATAATGATTTTATATTTATTTATTAACCCCCTTATGAGCTTTTACAAAATTGATTTGGCATAAAAAAAACTTAAATACGAGCGACTACACAAGTATCGTGGATATATATTTTTATGTTCCTTCCTCGGGCGGTCTTTAAATCACGACACAATGTATTATAGGTATCAGGTAGCGTGTCTACGGAGATGTATTGAAACGAATAGACTTTCAGTTCTTTCTCGTTTGGGTGTTAGATACGATCTGATCTCTGAAGGGCTGTGTTATAGTTTATAAAGATATTTCTCCCATTAAATAATATAGACGATAATTTAAATCCGGGTAAACAAAACCATAAATTAGATGATATGTAATAATCGTTTCAACACACATCCAAATAAAGATAAGACAAAACTATTCAAATAATGGTTCTAACCCACAACTCGCATCAAATCAAGAAAGGTTAAGGTTGACAAACTAAAAGATAGGGATGTATCTTCGGAGTGTTGGTACATACATTACAATATATATAAAAATAAAAATTTATATAATGATTTATAAATCGTATGAAAATAGAAATTGATAAAATATACCTATATAGCTATAAAAAAAATAATTTGAAAGTAAGCAAAACAAACAATAAAGATTTAGGTTTGATACAGAATGGCTGAGTATCTTTAATTTTATTTTATTAAGGGATTTTGACAGTGTAAACATATTATAATAAACATAATTAGATACATGAGTATGTTTAGATGAAAGTAGGAGAAGGGTGGGTAGGTTGCAACTAATGTTGCGGTAAAGTAAGAGCAACGTAAGTTTTTATAGGTATAGTGAATGGCCAAAGTTTAGATTGTGGTGGTTCATGGGAAGAACCCTTTGAGCGTAGCAAGGCTAATGTTGAACAAGTCAATTTCTCAAAATTTATCAAAATCAATTGTATGACTGTGTATGTGACTCAGAAGAGCATCAAAAAAATCAATCTTATATTTAAACTTTGAATATCGCAATATATCTACAAGACCTAAATCATTCCCAAGCCTGGGAAGTTTTTGTGTGGGTGCATCGATGGGTAGGTCTGGTATTACAGTTTGAATATGCGCACTCCATTCAAGTAAATTTAACAGAAAAAAAGCTAAACTGCTTCTGTTCAAAGACGTTTTCGGAGTCGGTCTTATGTTTTTACGGCGGTGATATAAAAACAAGTCTAACCCGCGGAACGTTAATAACCGATTATGCTATAGCAAGACAGTGCGTTAACGACAAAATTATCGAACCTATATGTTACACTTTTCAAATGAATACATCTATCGTTCCATTATTTCAAAGCGATCTTTTAATGCACGGAAGAGATCTAGGCGAGCCCGGTAGCAACAATATTTTTCGATAAAATTAATTTTGTATGTATATCTTTCTAATTAATACATTTAATGTATAGGTTTGAAATGAATGCGTTCTCCTTTATAAAATATAATATAGTTTATTACACAGTAAACGTCCAATCATAGTTATAGTTTAAATAAAAGTGTATTCTGTTCATGTTTTTAATATTTATTTATTTGATTTTTACAGAAATATATCATATTTACATCTTTACACACATTTAAATACATTGCCCAACTAGGCTAGCCTGTTTTTGGGCAAATTTTATATATATAATATTTTATAAAATGAAATAAAACGTGCCCTGCAATTAGTGGTTATTTCTTTATAACAATAATTGTCAGATTACCATAAAAAATACTGCCTTATTTCCGGTGAAGCTGCCAATCTTGTTTATCTTTTGTTTGGTTATTGAATTTCACGATATCATCACCTTCCTAACACTCCGCTGTTCCTGGTATATTTTCTCAATTTTCTTAATATTCTTGCTAACCGCACCAAGATTTCTAGAAGGTGTAGGTGAACTCCACAACAGAGCAGAACATAGGTCACTTAATGTCGAGTTCTTTAATAGCAAGAAAATGACAATTAATTTATAAATATATATAATTTAATTTAATAGTATAATTTCGTGCTTGGAGTGAGATCATTGACAATCTTAAAATATATATAGTAATACAAAATTTAAATAACCTAACATCTATTTGATGAAAAATACATTAAAAAACTATTCATCAAATATAGTTCAAATAAATAATAAAAAAAATTAAAGCAAACAAAATGTTTTCTTAGGAGAACAAATTCATATAGTGAAGTTGTAATTATTCAGAACATAGATCCGTGATATTTTATATATGAATTAGAAAGATATACATATAAAATCAATTTTATCGAAAAATATTGTTATTTATTTAAATAAGGCAGAGAGCTCTTTCAAATAATGGAACGATTAAATGTATTAATATCAAAAAGGTAACGTATAGGTTCGAAAATTTGTCGCTGTAGCATAGTTGGATAAAATGCACCTTCCCCGGTTAGGAAAGAGATCCAGATTCGAATCCCGGTGGCGCAACAAATTGATTTTATATGTATATCTCTCTAATTAAAATATTTAATTCATATTTAAAATGTTTCCTCACTGGTGATAACACAAATAAGTGGAATTAGAACATGAAAATTGTTTCTCTGCAGTATAAAATATCATGTGCATTTCATTTATAAGTTGTAATTTTAACTACATGAATAGACGCACTGCGAACACAAAGACGGTTTCTCCATAGTACGGCTCCTTAAAAAGGCATATTTTCTACCCAGTGTGTTTAAGCATGTGGATTGTCAAAGAAGCTTTGCGATTACACGAATAAGTACAGCTATAACATGAAAACGGTTTCTGACCAGCGTGAATAATCAAGTGTCTTTCTAAGTTGCCTTTGTTATTAGACGAATAACTGCATTGAGCACATGAAAACAGTTTATCCCCAGTGTGATTCAGCATATGGATTTTTAAGTAGTGTTTCCTATTGCACGCATAAGTGCAGTCAGAACATGAAAACAATTTTTCTCCTGTATGTTTCAACATGTGGAGTTTTAAGGCGTTTTTCTGATTACAAGTATGAGTGCAATGTGAACATGAAAAAAGTTTCTCCCCAGAGTGTGTAAGCATGTGTTTTTTTAAGGAGACTTTGTAATTACACGAGTAAGTGCACCGAGAACATGAAAACAATTTCTCCCGAGTGTGTTTAAACATGTGCCTTTTCAAGGAGCCTTTGTAATTACACCAAAAAGTGCATTGAGAACATGAAAATGGTTTTTCTCTAGTGTGTTTCAGCATGTGCATTTTTAAAGACGCTTTATGATAACATGAATAAGTGCACTTATGACATGAAAATAGTTTTTCACCAGCGTGAGTAATCACGTGTCTTTTTAAGTTGTTTTTGTTATTACACGAATAAGTGCATTGAGAACATGAAAACAGTTTCTCTCCAGTGTGTTTAGACATGTGCCTTTTTAAGGAGCTTTTGTGATTACACCAAAAAGTGCACTGAGAACATGAAAATGGTTTCTCTGCAGTTAGTTTTTTTTTTGGAAGAAATATTATTTTCAATTCTGCCATACTTCCAGGAGTGGACGGAGCCACAGTTGAGTTCGCCAAAACATAATCTTCTGGTCTGGAGAGATCTGCGAAATAAACCAATTATTTATATCATCACATAACTGTTGGCATGTAAATGTTTCCAGTTGGATGCAGGGGACAAGGCTTTTCGTCACTTTAAAGCCTAGAAAAAATAACGCATTACAATATTTAATTGGCATTATAATCGATATGTCTAGTGTTAGCTCAGATGGAGAGATCAGAAAGGTTAAGGTGCGAGGATACGGTTACCCCACAGATTAATCGCTAACCTAGTGCTCGTATCACAAAATGAATACAATATTTAGACTGCATAATAATAATAATAATGATGTGTTTATTCTAGCGTGATCAGATTTTTTTTAAACCTGATTCGCCATAAAGATAATACATTAAAGGTTATGAAATAAATATGTAGTGAAAAAGAAAACCAAGGAAAATATTAAATACAAAAAAAAAAAAAAAATTTAAAAAGTTAATAAAAAGTTCACACATATATACACATAAAATATAATTATTACATATATAACTACTTCACTCACGGCCATTGTTGTATGACCACAGACTTCTAAAATACGCCCTGTAATGTGAGGCGGGAATTTCACTTAACGAATCGATAATCCAAGGGAATCAAGTGCTCACCTACGAGCTGGTCGGCTTTCCTGGAGTATTCGGCGCACTCCTGCTTGATGTCAGGAAGCGATATATCTATGTCAGTGCAGGAAACTGCGTCTTCTTCATTCTCGCTCACGGCTGGAGAATCTGGTTCAGACTTGAAGGCAGGAGCATTACAGTCAGCACGGTTCATGGTTTAGACGTCCCAGCGAGCACGAAGAACGATATCGTCAAAATGTGATCGTTCATATCATAGACATATTTAAATATTATGGCTCTGTATCATATATATTAGGTTGATGCCATAGATATGATAGATGGGGAGCTTGAAAAAAATTTATCTATGGCTTAGAGAGATTGAAAACCGCGCAGCCGTGACCGGTTCACCGAGTCAGGTGGAAGGGGTAGGTGGAATGGCGCCAATTTTAAATACATATTTTAATACTTTGTACCCTGAAAATAAAAATGTGGTTCAGAATAAGAAAATGGTTTGTTGTTATAAAAATAATGTATTTAATGAAATCCAACAACTTTATAACACTTGACGGGAAAAAAACTGATTACAGAAAATTTATAATAAAATATATAATATAGATATCAATATATATTACAACATTATAATATCTGCTATTGTTTTATTCAGGAATTAAAAAATATATACATTATTTTATAAGATAATAATTATTCTGCATGTAAAAATACATCAAGATAATTAACTGATATATAAACAGATTAAATATCTAATAAAAAATATTTTAAAATGAACATAAGTTACACTGTAATGCATGAATTGATTGTAATATTGATACGTATATGAATTTGACAGTAACTCTTTGACTTAATATCCATTTTACAATGCAAATTATCTTTGTGCAATTAGCAAATACTATGTATAGTAGTACAATAGTATAAAAGTAGTACCATGAAAGCTTATCTTGTAGTACAATAGGAAATTAGATATGGCATATTATTATTTAAACACAAATTGCTAACATTATTTATGACTTGAAAAAATAAATGGTTTGTTTAAAATTCTAAAGGAAAGAATTTAAATGATAATATAGTGAATCTTCTCACTGCTCAAATGCCTAACAATATCTAATAAAAATTAGCAGTAACTAAAAACAAACTTAAAGAGATATTTGCTTATGGTTATAATAAATTAGTAGATTCAAAAATCAAATGAAAATTATACACAAAATTAATCAACTAGTAAGACTAGTTGATTAATTTTTATTCTATTAAATAATCAAAAAATTTTATTCTTTAGCAGCAATTAAATATTTTTACGATATATAAATAATTTTCTGTATATTTTATAGTTAATTAATTTAATTTGTATTCAAATATCACAGAACTACATTCAGAAAAATTGCAACTTCACAACACTAATGTGCTCTCTTTAAAAATAAGAATATATTATAAATTAATATGCTCGTGACATAATAAGAGATTAGATATGCTATATTATTAGTTCAAAACAAATTGATAACATCATTTATGAATTAATAAAATAAAAGGTTTGCTTAAAATTCGAAAGGAAAGAATTTAAAGGATAATATGGTGTATCTTCTCACTGCTCAAATCCTAATAATATCTGATGAAAATTAACAGTAACTTAAAGTAATATTTGATTACGGTGATAATAAATTGGTAGATTCAAAAATTAAATGAACCAACATTTTAAAATTATATACAAATTAAATGAATCAAGTACAAAGGTATGCAGAAAAAGTCAATCAATTGAAAAATTCAATTCTATCCCGGATAGAAAAAGGTACAGGTTCGAATCCCGGTAGCAACTAAATATTTTTTCTGTATACCTTTCCAATTGATTAATTTAATTTGTATTGAAATACCACAGAAGTATATCGAGAAAAATGTAAATTGTATGTACAGAAGTTCATTGTAATGCGTAAACAAATTATATAATTGCCAAAAAGTCTTATCTTGATATTTTACATTATATTCTTGCAATTAAAAAATATTAAAAAATAAGAGATTATTCATCAATATATACACTATTAGAATGATAAGAGTATAAAAATTATTCCTGCACATAACAAATATTTTAACAGAGTATATAACACATACACAAAACTATTCTCTAGATTAAAAAACAAATGGAAACTATTTTTCAAATATAATTTCTGTACATTAACATATATGTATATAGTTACGCTGACCACTGCCTCTGTGATCTGAAAATAAATTTTAAAAAGGAATCGGGCACCTTAGGCGCCTTACAACTAACATAAATAATAACATAGAAAATAAATCTTGATTTGATATTTACTTTACATTATGTTCATTCAAATTAAAAATATTATTTAATTGGTTAAGAGTAGTTAGTTGCACAATGAAATTTTTTTGAAAAAAAAGAAGAAGATATTATATATGTATCAATACGCTTTTGGAACGATAAGAGTGCAAATGGCAAAGTATTATTACTGTACAAAACAAATAATCAGAGTGCATCTCCTCACTGCTCAAATGGCTGACAATATTAATTTACAGAATAATTTAAATATGTATTTACAATTGAAACATTACGGAAAACGTTGACAAATTAGGGGGAAAAAAGGGTTGTAGATATTCAGAAAATGATAAGATTTTTGGTCTAGTATATTTTAACTACACATATTAAAATTTAGCAGGAACTATAAACCTTTTAGTGCATTACAAAAAAAGGGATCATTCAAGAGGATATTCTGAAATATTCATATTAAAAAAAATGCTGTAATATTAACAAAATAAAACTATTATAAGATAACTATGTAACTTTTTAAACAAAGTATTCATAGTTTTCAACTTAGCAATGCAAATAATATTTTTGATAAAAATCGATAACATATTGCTACACTATTGCCATATTTAAATAGAGCTAAACTAAAATTTTTGTCATTTTAAGTGTATCTACGACTAAACTTTTTCTTGTTTCCTAATCTGACAGTGTACAAAAGAAGAAGTTATTTAATTATTAAATTGATGCTCAACTGCTTCCACCCTTCACTTTGATATTCTTCTTTTATCAGTCACCCTTTTAAATTTCAGTCATCGGATGAACAGTTTCTTCTCATCAGAAGTAAAGCCTGCAGGGTACATGCTGATCACCTCTTGATTATAGCATATCTTATCTGAAAAAGATGATTAAAGTAAATGTATTAGTGTTTCGATTAAATAATCCAACCTAGGTATGCAAATATGTATAAAAGTGTATAAGATAAATGTGGTACATAAATGTGTCATTTGATTATATCTATATACGTCTATCGAGAAATGGTATGATGGTAAATTAAGACGCATTTCTCCCTGTATTTTTTTAAATCTATAATAACTTACGAATATTCAGTTTTTACTTCAATGCGTATTGCTAATATTCATTAATATGATAAAATTAATGTTGAACAAAAAAATCAATAATTTTAATATTACTTTTGACAATTCAATATAAAAATATATAACAGGGTCATATATCTAACTAATAAATTGTAGTTTAGAGGGAGTTGATAGTTTTTTAACAGAAACTTCACTTAAGGCATACAAAATTATTAAAATTTGTGCTAAAAAAAATTATGATCTCAAAAGTTTTGCAGTTTGCTTAAAAAATGCGGGCCACTAATAATAATTTATTTATTTATTATTATACACGCCCTATTCAGGCATTAACAGAATTGGTAAAATAACAGAAAATTAATCAGAAGTGCAATACACAAAGAAAAAAATTATGTAATATTAGGAAGTTTTAGTTTAGAAACTTGTGCCACCCAACTCAGCATTTTGTTGTATTATTTGATTGGCATGTGGGAGACCATAGCTATAATTATTTTCTTTTGTTATTTCCCCATTAAGCCCTGTAATAAAAAATATTATTCTTTGATTATTCGGTTGATATTTCAGGAACTTTCTGAGCCGAATGCAAAATGAATAATATTTATAATACTTACTATAAAAAAGATTTTGTCTCACAGTAATTATTACAATACACTAATAATGCACACAATATACTGTTATGTTTTATGATTTTATTGATTAAGATTGAAAAATTAATGATTTTAAAATTGAAATTCTAATAAACCACTGTGGTTATAAAAAATAACTTTTTTGTTACTATTTAAATCAGTATCGCAGACAACTAACAATTGTCTTGCAAAATATATAATTATCAATGTTTGTAGGAATTGGTTGAATTTAATTTTCAAAAAGTTAAGAGTAAAAGTTAAAAAATAGATAAGTGATAAATAATAATGAAGACAAGAGATAGGCGATTGCCCAGTAGACTGGACCACAACGCCGAAGATACAGCTGGAGTCCAAAAGGGCAACAAAAAATAAAAAGTTACCTGCTACATCTATTGCTGATACAGAAAATATCAGTAATCGGTAATCAGTTGTCGAGTCCCTGTTAAATGAAGAAAAATTTTTATCACATATGCGACGTTTGTAAATTTCTGTCATTCTTCAGTTCGGTAAATTTGGTGCTTGCAATACGACGCAGCCATTCTTTAAATACGTCTTATTCATATATAGGAAAAGTGAGCTAAGGCCCAGAGTTATTAGTGCAATTAGGAACACAGCATTTACGTGGCGTGATATAATTTCTAAAATAATAAGAAAAAAACATGTAGAAAAAACTGATACTTAAAAAAAGCATATGTTAAATAAAAACATACACAAGTCAAATAATATTTAATATATTAGTGGTAATGAGTAGTAGCGATTATAAAAAAATACAGCTTACCAATTGCAAAAAATGTAATTTGTATCAATGTAAAAATATACTGCCCATCTACTGTCAAACAATTTCGAATACCTGTAACCATAGATAAGAGATATAACCTGAAACCATAGATAAGCCTGTAACGGTTCAACAATCATCTGCCAAAGTTAAACAGTATGGCCGCCACCCCCTCAGTAGAATCGACCGCGGGATCTCAACCTGATTATGTTTACGTATTTATATACATATATAGTTATTGGGAAATTTGTTGACGGTTCGTGAGAATTTAGTGAATAGCTTACAAGTTTAGTGTTTTTTATAATAAATTATGATATCGCATACCTAGATCAAAACTAAGACAACTCAAAAAAGGTAATTTTTCAGTAGACAAAAAAAAACATTTCTCTCAATTTTTTGTTACTAAAAGGTCATAAATGTACTTTAAAATGACACTATTCAAGAACTGGGGCTACAGTTAGTTGCGTATATGACAGAGTATCCGAATTCAACAACTCAAAATTTTTGTTTTTATTTTAGTAGTCTTAGTTTTGATCTAGGTGTGCTATATATGCATTCTTCCATATGAGACGTTCTCTTCGCGCAAGTAGGCTGTGAAGAGCCGTATAATTACATCATACGCAGACTTCCCGGCGTCCTTGAAAATATCGAATTCTGGACCTTTCCTTCTTTTCATGACTTTCATCGCATGTTTAATTTCTGATAAAAATGCTTAAAAAAAAAACTCAAATTATCAAATACATATTGTAAATATAGATGTAAACATATGCAAAAATTATTTTAAAAACGTAACTTTTGTTGTGCAGCATGTCATCAGCCAATATTTAATTTATCAATAAATATGTTAAACCTTATATACAGTAATGCCTCGCATAGTCCTGGCAATCGGTTCCGCCAATTAAAGTCCGACCGAAGCTTCGGTTTCGGCTGCGGCCACCTTCGCCCAAAAAATATACCTTTGGTTACACATTCAGCTTAGGCTAAAATCTTTCGAAGGTTTGGCCGAAGCCGAGGCTTTGTACTTAGCCACCGAAAACGCACGAATTGATATGAATGAAATAAAATTCAGTTTATCATTTCTGGAAAACTGCAATTTATTTATTTAATGGATATATTTACTATTATTATCAACACCACAATACAGAAAATTAAGTAATAGTGTAGAATTTGCATCGTTATTGGCTTTATAGCCAGTATTGATTTCTAAGTACGATTGAACCTTCGGCTTTGACAGAAAGTTATGGCAAAAGACAAACAATCGGCTTCGACACTATCGCCAATATCCCGAACTATTTGAAACCGGACTAAACGAGGAACTAAATACAAATATGAAATGATAACGGTTTCAAAATATTTCTCCCCGTTTTTCAATATATAAAATGCAACAAAATAAATTCAAACGTCTTTATTAGAAACACCTTTTATTTCATGGAATTTTAAATATGCTTCTTTTTTGTAATTAATTTTTTATTAATTATTACATTTTATATTTTTGAAGAAATCTAATAATCTGCACACAAGGTGGAAGGGGTAAACCAGGTAAAGGTTTCCAGGGACGGTTTGATACATAGATAAGGTTTGATATAAGACGTTCATATTACTTTTTAGTGGAACACTCAACTTTATGAGTAGGTACTCATAAATATTTTTGGACGCCTTATCTCTGGTTTTTTAACCATAGGTATCTTCATGAAAAAAAAAATCATTGGCGTAGTATATCTCTTATCTATGATTGGCGTCTCCTGTCGCGGCTAAAGTAAGACATTTTCTCATTCTTCAAAGTTTGTGTTGATATTATTACCGCACACAGAATATCCATCTGATTATTTTTGAAATCTTAATTAACTTATTTGCGCATTCTGGTGTTTGCACTTCATATTGTTTTGTACCACGTACGTTTTGTATTAGTGTTTTGCCCGACCCGCTTGAAGCCGCGTTGCCTCACCGCGTGGTTTCCGCGACCGCGTTCGGCCGTCCCGCGTCGGTTTTAGTCGCGTGGCGGAGAATATTCGCCGTTTACCGTCTCCAGATACCTTCCAGGAGACACATCGTAGCTTCCTGTCAGCTCGGTGGGTCGCGTCTCCTGAGCAACGGCGGTCAGCAAAGGGCTGCCGCAAATCGGTGGCACCCCGGGCGCCGGTTTTGAGATGCGGAGCGCAGGACCGGCGAGGAGCGAGAGTGCGTCCGAGCCTGGACAGCAACCCATCTCGGCCAATGCGAGCTAGAGAGGGTAGTCACCTTTCGTCCGGCTGTGTTTGCATGTTTAGGAGCGAGACGAAGTGTGGTTAACATCGCCCGGCGCTGTTTTTTCTATGGCCTTCAATGTCAAATGTGCCGTGAAAATGCGAAACTTTAAAGTGTACTAACTTTTTTGATAGTTGTGTGCGTTCATTTACGTTATCAGGGCACTACTATGCCGGGGGAAAAAAGTAACAAAATCGGAGCGATTTGTGACATTGTAAATAATAGCCCATTACATCTCACGCGCGTCCGTATTTTATTATAACCTTTTTAGTGAATGGTCGCCATTACAAGGTTAGTAATAACTAGACGGGTTTAGCAGCTGCACTGCACAGGGGATATAAACATTAACATATTTGATATGTGTTGCGGTAATCGTCTGAAACAATGACTAAACTTTAAGAGTTACTTTTAACACATTGCATTATGCTGATCAGCAGTAAATGAAATTCGACGATTCGATTTTGTAATATGATAAACGTGTCAATTGTTTTTGACTATTGTATTTTGTAACAGCTCTACCTCAATGTCCGCGCAGCCCAGTTCGCTGGACCGACACGCGTGATGTGGGATAATGAAACGATATATGACTGTTGTAGGAGTCTCAACTAAATATTTTTCGAGTTGTCACTGTTCTGGTTCTCACACCGAGTCTGGTAGAAAGGAGAGTTGAGTCAACTGAATTGTTAAGTCCCTACTCAGAATTGTTCCCGATCCAAATAGTAAAGTCACAATTGTGAAGCTCCCCTGCCCGGCCTCCATCAGGTCGCGGCAGTGCTGCTTGTGCACGCCGTGGGACTTTGCTTAACTTGAAGAGTTATTATTGATTTTTGTATTTCCACTTCCGTTCAAGTTGAATGCTCTTGACTTTATCGGTTCCCGAAGACGTCTACACTAGAGTCACTCAAATAACACACAACCTTTCTTACATCCAGGTCGTCAATATGGAAGTGAAGCCAGAAACAGATTCATGTGATGAAGGAGGTTGGATAAGTGGTCCACGATCGAATATCGGCTCTACTGAAAGCTGTTTTCTCGACATCAAGACGGAAGCTGGCGACCTCTGGTCCGAGCCGAACGGCAGCCCCACGCCCCCCGACTATGCCGTGGACGTGTGGGTCCCCGACATCAAGGAAGAGTGCGCTAGGAGTTCCCAAGCGGTCTCGAGTGGTGGCTCTCTCCTAGCCTGTGGTGAGTTGTTCATTCGCCGCTCGAAGGGTCTAGTCCACAATATTTCATATGTGGATAATTTCTTGCCGAGTCACTTCCTATTTATTTATTAATTGTATTTTTGACCGTCGCGCATACCAGGATAAGTAATTTTTTTATTTCAACTCTTTATTACATATTGTCACGTGGTCGCCTATATGTGACGGGTAATCGTCAGGATAGGACGCCATGCTTTCACACCACCGGCTTGCTCAGAGATTTACATGATGGGTCACTACTAGCTAGATCTATTTTCATTAAAAAAATTTAAACAAACAGTACAAGTGTCGAAAGAGATATTCTATTCGTTCTATAACGAATTAAATAAACGAAAGTTAATTATATTTACTACAAAGAGATTCAAAGATCCACTCGCGTGACGTGTTCTGATAATATTTTTAGACCTTCTGAGTATAGCTATGTATACGTAGTAATCTAACTTTTGAATGCGACAGTTTAAATAAAATATTCTCTACTAGGTTTTATCATTTTATTTGACTTGTATTAGTGCGAATAAAATTGTAAACTCAATATTGTTTCCTTAATTATTTTCCTAGTTCACCATAATGTATTTATAATAAATCATTGAATGTGTCGTTAAATGCAACGTAATACGATCTAACAGCGAACACTCTAAACATATTAGCTATTGAAGAATCAAAAAATTTGTGTTTTGACACGTACTTGATTGCTTATTATTCATTAGCTCACGACCTGACTATGTAATTTTTTAAGTTTCGATCTATTTCAGACAACCCTCTGCACCCGTCATACAGGGACACTTCAGAAGGGTTGGACCATGCAAGAAGTTCAGTTGCACGAGCTCAGAGTCCTGCATGTCAGGATAATGGAAAACCAGCTCTCCGTCGCGAGGAGAGTCTTTCTGATAAATGCTCCACCAAATCATCCAGTCTTCAACGTAATGTATTTAATCCGTTGAGGCTTCACACATCAAACATATCAATTTCATGTGAAGAAAGTAAGAAAGTATTTAGTCAGAAGAGTGAGTTGTTAAAACACTTGAGAACACACACCAGAGGAGAGCCCTTCACGTGTGCAGAATGTAAAAAAACGTTTATTAGAAAGAAAAATTTGTTGCGTCACTTTACAACCCACACCGGAGAAAAGCCATATGCATGTGAAGAATGTAAGAAAGCATTTAGTGAGAAGAGTGTCTTGTTGAAACACTTGCGAACACACACTGAAGAAAAGCCCTACGCGTGTGAAGAATGTAAAAAACTATTTAGGGATAAGAATAACTTATTGCAGCACTTGCGAGTGCACACCGGAGAAAAGCCGTATGCGTGTAAAGAATGTAAGAAACTATTTAGTCAGATGAATAGCTTGTCGCAACACTTGCGAACACACACCGGAGAAAAGCCCTACGCATGCGGAGAATGTAAGAAACTATTTAGTCAGAAGAGTAGCTTGTTACGACACATGCCAGTACACACCGGTGTAAAGCCCTATGCGTGTGAAGAATGTAAGGAAGCATTTAATCATAAGAACAAGTTGTTGGAGCACTTCAGAAAACACACCGGAGAAAAGCCCTATGCGTGTGAAAAATGTAAGAAAGCATTTATTCGCAAGAGTACCTTGTCTGCTCACTTGAAAATACACACTGGAATAAAGGCCTTTGCGTGTGAAGAATGTAAGAAAGCATTTAGTCTCAAGAGTACCTTGTCTACTCACTTGAAAATACACACTGGTATAAAACCCTTTGCGTGTGAAGAATGTAAGAAACGATTTCTTCGAAAGAATAAATTATTGCAACACTTGCGAATACAGACCAGAGAAAAGCTGTATGCGTGCAAAGAATGTAAGAAAGTATTTAATATGAAGTGTAGCTTGGTGCAACACTTGAAAACACACACTAGAGAAAAGCCATTTGCGTGTGAAGAATGTAAAAAAGTATTTAGTCATGAGAGTAGCTTGTTGCGTCACTTGAGAACACACCGGAGATAGCCCTTTGCTTGTGGAGAAAACACCTGTATAAGTTATATATAACTTTTATGAATATTAGTACTGCGTGGTTTATCCATTAAGTGCTAAGCACAAAATTAGTATCTTATTTCATTAACATTCATCCCACGTGTTTCAATTTGTATAATGTTAAAATGTCTCTTGACGTACGCTTGTCTTATTAATGCGGTTAATCTATGAGAAAATCTACAAATCCATTGTTCTAAGCACATTCGTCTCTGGGAAATCAGTGCCTTATTTTTTTTAATACCAGAATAACAAGGTACTCGGCGCTTTCGTCATTAATTGGAAATTATATAAATATCATGATCGGAACTACAAGCTAACAAATCATGATTCTACATAACCTCAAATCAATATAAAACGCTTTAGTGCTAAGGTTGTGCCCCGTTTGTTTGTATTTCCATAGTAATATGATTTGTATTTCCATTATAAGTATTTCCACCTGCCCGTGAATGTAAATGTGTATTTAATAAATATATAATTTGTGCATCTTCGAGTGTTCATATTCACCTGTATTCTTCTGTAAAGATCTTACTACGTCATATCGTCAACTCATTCTTATCTACATACCAGAGTACATGTTAGTTGTTATTTATCATTATTTAACCTCACTTACAATATTAATAAAGTAAATATTAACTTCCTTGTAGTGATCTTATACCAACCATGGAGCCCGACCATATCATTAGTTAACATAATAAATGTTGGTTATTTACTTAATTATTACTATACTATCTTTCCATATATATAGAACGAACCAGAACTCGCTAGCACCACTACTATTTTTAATCTTCAAGCCATAACAACTATTATTCTGTTCATACGTGCTATAATTATATCATAAATAAATCGTTGCAGAAGTATATTGTGATAATAGTGTGTTCTTGTCCTCCACAAAAGCCCCACCGTTATCATCCTGATTGCCCAAGTCTCGGACACTAGTTGGATATCCTAGTATCCAAGCTTGTGGGTCACTACACTTCCTGTAACCATAGTACTAATGAAAGCGTGATATCTGATGAATGGGTCGCAAAGCGAACATCCTTTTAGAGTGCGGGGTATCGTTCTGATGAACGATCAGGAGCATGATACGTGTTCGATTAATCGAATCATGACTCCTAAACGAACCCCGACTCAAATCACATGGAGCACAACGTCATTGTCCCATTTGTATCAAATTCAAATAAAGCACACATTCCTATCTGTTTGGGAGATATATTTATTTGATGTATAAATATTAATTATTGAACGAAAATAAATAATTATTTATCGGACGCGTCCGTAGAGACTACGTGGCGTAGGCGCTTGGCCCGAGCGAAGATGCAAAGCCCGCGCCCGTGAACTGGACTAGCTTGTCACACGCGCACACAGCAGGTCGCACGACGCTATAAGGTTAGACATACCAAGTTAAGAATTTCCTCTCTTTTTTTGTGCGTCCATTTGTAAATATGTTTAGAAAGACTGTCTCTAAATGATTGCTCAACAACCAGAGTGCCAGCGTTCATGTCCTACTTAACTTTTGAACACATTATCTCTGGTTAACTAACCACAGATATCTTTATGAAGATAAATTCATCGGCGTCTCCTGTCACAGCTGAAGAAATACGTTTTCTAATTCTTTAAAGGTTTGTATCGATATTACTACCGCACTCAGAATATCCTTCTGAATATTGTTGTAATCTTAATTAACTTATTTGTGCATTCTGCTGTTTGCACTTAATATCGTTTTGTAACTATTCACGTCGCCAGCCATATGTCACCACTTCGCGTCGGCCACTTTCATATTTTCGTTCTCTCTTTTTTTTTAATACCAACTAACATATGTAATATATGTATTATGTTAAAATATACACTTTATACAGCTGAATCACGGGAGTATATCCACATCTCACATTATATTTGTACCAAGTCACGGTGCGGCCGACTAGCGAGTCCGAGTTCCATATTTAATCGTCACCTTTTTATGAATGGTCGTCACCCCGCCTGTAAATTACAGGCTTAGTGATAACTAGACGGGTCTAGCCAGCTGCCGTATACACGGGATACGGATCATATATTGGCTCCATGAACATAATAGAAATGTGTTGCGGTCAACGTCTGAAATAGAAACTAAAATTTAAAGTTATTTTTCACAAACACAGTTCATTATACTTGATCAGTAGAAAGATATTTCGGTTTGTGACTGTTGTAGGAGTCACAACTAAATGTTTTCCAAGTTGTCGAGTTCTTGATCCCGATTTAAATGTCACAATCGTTGTAAAGCTCCCCTGCCCAGCCTCCATCAGGTAGCGGCAGAGCTGCTTGCGCACGTCAAGGGATATTATTAATTTATGTATTTCCACTTCAGTTCAAGTCAAATCGTGTCGACTTCTAGAGTCACCAAAATAACACTCAACATTTTACATCCAGGTGGGCGATATGGAACTGAAGCAAGAACCAGACTCTTCTGATGATGGAGTATGGATCAGTATCCCACCACCGAATATCAGTTCAACTGAAAGCTGTTTTCCTAACATCAAGACGGAAGCTGGCGACCCCTGGTCTGGGCTGAGCGGCAGCCCCGCGCCTCCCGACTACGCCGTGGACGTGTGGGTCCCTGACATCAAGGAGGAGTGCGCTGGGAGGTCCCAAGCAGTCTCGGGTGATGGCTCTCTCCTGACCGGTGGTGAGTTGTTGATTCACTGCTCGAGGTGTAACAGACCTAGTCCACAATATTTCAGGTGGATAGTTGCATACTCTAATTTGGTTTGGAAAATACTCAGTATACCTTGCCCTGGCGAGATAATTATTTTATTATTTTGATTTATTTGGGCCAAATTATTTGACCTGGGATTTGCCGATGACCCGTGGCGCGTCTGTAACTGTGAGATTAGGAGGGATGGCAGAGAGGATATGCTTGCGGGATTGGATGTGGCAGGTTATCGTCTAGCTTGCAACGATGACATGATGAGGAACGAAAGGAATTTTGAACTTTTACCATTATTCGTAGGTGTGCGGGTGTCTCGCTGGGAGATTTTGAGATAATCAGGTGTTTAGAAAGAAGATGATAGACATCTACTTTTCCACTTCTTGCAAAATTAATACTTGTTGGTTTTGGCTTCTTGTTACCTTTAAGGGGTATTTTGCTGGACCACTCAGTGCCTCTGTGTATATATTTTATCTATTACTTTTATGTGCATTTGTCACCGCAAACTGGACCCATTTTCATAAAAAAATCGAAGCAAGCTAGAGAATTATTAAATAATAGATTCTTTTCGTTCTATAACTATAAAATAAACACTAATTATTTATTTTTACTACAAAGAGATGAAAATTCCAATCGTGTGACGTGTTTCAATAATATTTTCAGTCTTCTAAGTGTATTTACGTATACGTAGTAATTTAACCAACGAATAAGAATTTGTATCAAATCGAATTTTATTTGAATTATGTTAAATCGAATAAATTTATAATTGTCAATTGTCAGACTGTTATGTCAGAAATATTGAAAAACGACAAATTTAGAAGTTCCTTATCTCCATAAGTGTTGATATTTTTCTCAAAGTATTGCAATATTTCACTATGAGAAGTAAATCAAGATGGAACATTTCACTTATTTATTGTTACCAATTATGCTGTCGCTATCTATTGACATTTATATATACAACTTTCAAAAATTTGATAGATGTGGTAGCGTGGGTAAAATAGGTGAACGTTACATTGTGTAAAGTGGTCATTTACGCCAGCCGATGACAGGTCGTGAGCCCTGTAATGCCCAAGACTTCCATACTTCTCATATAAAAATAATAACTTCGTCTCTGTAAGACACCGTAATGTTACCTTGATTCTGTTCTGAGTTCACAATGATGTATTATAGAACATTGAATATTTATCGTAACCTATAATTAAAGTCAAGGGGAAGAATAATTGAATATAACTGAAATATCCATTCCATTACTCCAAACGTGTCAGTTATTTACGTATCAGAATCTAATTGTTTTGACACAATTTTGATTACTAATAATTCATTTGCATACGACCTGTACTACTCTTTGTAAGTGATTAATGAAGTTTCGATCTATTTCAGACAACCCTGTGCAACCGTCATGCAGGGACACGTCAGAGGGGTTGGACCATGCAAAAAGTTCAGCTGCACGTGCGTGTCAGGATAATGGAAAACGAGGTCTCCGTCGCGAGGAGATTCTTTCCGATAAACATTCCACCAAATCATTCAGTCTTGAACATAGTGCATTGACTTCCTCGAGGCCTCACATATCTAATAAATCCTTTTCGTGTGAAAAATGTAAGAAAATATTTAGTCTGAAGAGCAACTTGTTGCAACACTTGAGAACACACACCGGAGAAAAGCCCTTTGCTTGCGAAAAATGTACGAAAGTATTTAGTCAGAAAAGTAACTTGCTGAGACACTTAAGAACACATACCGGAGAAAAGCACTTCGTGTGTAAAGAATGTAATAAAGTATTTAGTCAGAAAAGTGACTTATTGAGACACTTGACAACACACACCGGAGAAAAGCTCTACTCGTGTAAAGAATGTAAGAAAGAATTTAGTCGAAAGGGTTATTTGTTAACTCACTTGAGAACACATACCGGTGAAAAGCCCTTCGGGTGTAATGAATGTAAGGATGTTTTTAGTCTGAAGGGTCATTTGTTAAGTCACTTGAGAACACACACCGGAGAAAAACTCTTCGAGTGTGAAGAATGTAAGAAAGAATTTAGTCAGAAAAGTGATTTATTGAGACACTTGACGATACACACCGGAGAAAAACTCTACTCGTGTACAGAATGTAAGAAAGAATTTAGTCGAAAGGGTTACTTATTAACTCACCTGAGAACACACACCGGTGAAAAACCCTTCGCGTGTGACGAATGTAAAAAAGTATTTAGTCAGAAAAGTAACTTGCTGAGACACTTGAAAACACACACCGGAGAAAAGCACCTCGCGTTTGAAGAATGTTAAAACGTATTTTGTCAGAAAAGTTACTTAGTGGGATACTTTAAAACACAAACCGGAGAAAAGCACTTCGTGTGTGAAGAATGTTAGAAAGTATTTAATCAGAAAAGTGATTATTGAGACATTTACAACACACACCGGAGAAAAGCTCTACTCGTGTAAAGAATGTAAGAAAGAGTTTAGTCGGAAGGATTACTTGTTAACTATGTGAGAAAGTTTTTAGTCTGAACACCGGAAAAAACTCTTTCTCTTTAATCGATATTATTAGGAGTTATTTGTTGAAACACTTGAGAAAATACGCTTCTGAACATAACATTTGTATAATAAGTTCTTTGGTGAGTCTTTTGAGAATTAATTCTGGTCTAACCTTTCCCATACGGTGCTAAAATTAAAACGCGCTTTCCGGTAATGTAAACTCAGTGAACATGGAGACTTTTCGATTTTTAAGTCTGACAAATATGAATATGTTACATTTATTACTTATATTAATCATTAAAATAATTGTATATATAATTGAATAATTGTATCAATTATTGTGTAAAAGTGCTAAAAATGAGAAAAAACTTTCCGAACGACATACGCATAGCATAAGATACATCTGATCCGGTCAGCACACGCTCCGTTACTGCAGCTACACAGTGGAGAGTGTCGATTGGTATCAGACTCTCTGCGTCCCGCGCACTCTTCTCGTACACTCGTTTTACTGCACGGTGTTCCAAATAAAATCAAGTATTTAACTTTGTAATAGTGGTTTCACAAAAAATACATTCCGGAATTTATAAAGAAAACTTGAGTGAGATATAAAAATGTAGGTTTTTCTTTTGTAAGAATAGTTTGACAAAAATACACGATATACATTTTGAACAAAAAATATGTAAAAGATTAAAAGCTTTACATAAGTAAGTAATAGATATTTACTTTTGTAATATGTCATTTTTTTAAAACACTTAATATAATAGTAATAAAATATTTAAATAGTAAATTTTTTCTCTATTCTCTGTGATATCCGTACAGAATTTTAACAGATATGACTAATTCGTCGATATATCGGCTCGATTGTATTCGTGGATATACGACTTAACTGACGATTTGTTTCATCGTTTATTTCACTCACCGTGTCATTTCTCAGTGGAACAGAATATTTCCTTAATGGAATTAACACTAGTACTATAATTTATAAGTTCAGAATGTTCAGTGATAATACGACACTGCCTAGGTCTTGAGGACGGTGGTAGTAGTGCATTCCATTCAAATACATTATTTGATGCAAATATTTCTCCTTTGTCTTCATTCTCAGTGGTATTCAATTCCGAATCCGTATCTTTCAAATCTTCAACAAAATCTTTTGTTTGTTATATGATCGTTTATCTCTAAATCGAGATCACTATCATATTCAAGCTGATTCGCTATGTATTGAAAATATAATCATAATAATTAAATTAAAGTAAGTATAATACAATGTAGTAAAGCTATATAAACAAGAATATTTAAGATTAGAACTAATTATTACCGTAAATAATAATGAGGAATCACAAATGAATTGCTGATCACCTTGTAATCAGTAGTATTGCACGGAGAAATGGACTCGATTGAGAACGTAATATACTTACATCCATCTTCTTGGCTCCGCGCGTACACATACACACACGTATTGAAAAATTCACGTCAGATTCTTCGAGAAAACATTTTTTTATTGTTGCGTATGGTAAATACTTATATTATGTTAATTTTATCTAATACATAAATATATTACGGATAAATACTTAAAATATGAATTCTAAATTTAGTAGGTATATTCACAAATTCAAGGCAATGTCAACTCAGTTTACATCACCGGAAAGTAAGAGTTAAAAAGAACGAGAAATCATTGAAAACGGAAATCACCGTCCTGTAAAATTTAAAATGCATTTTGGACAAAACCGTTCTCTCTTATCTACAGTGGAGTTTAACATAAATGCATGTTGGGTAGTATAGATATTTTTATTTTGGTCATTAATTCATTATCTATTTGATACATACTGATAACAACATTCGTCCCGTATCAAACAATAGTAGAAGCAGCCCCAAAGCACGCGGCCCGAATGACGTCATCCAATCGTTATTACATATGGCGGATAACAACGTTCAGTCCTCGCTTGCAGCTTGGCCATGACATGAAGTGCAACATTTTTCGTATCGGTTCAGTGCGAATCGAAATAGGTATTTTTAGATTTATTGAAATTACCAGAAAAGTGATGAAATGAAACGTGCCCTGCAAATAACTGGATATTTCTTTATAACAAATACTCTTTTGATTAACATGAAAAATATTTACCTGTTTATGGAATCGGAAAGGATGAGGAGGTACCTTCGATTGTGGACCAGGTTGCACTCACGGTACCAAAGTACAGATCTTTATGAGGCCTGGTTTATGACGCCATTTCGATTATCTTACAGAAGTTCACCCAATTTTGAACAGACTCGAACCGAATGCTGTATTAACTAAATTCACATACAAATACACTGTTGGGTATGTCCAAAATGATTGCAGATAACACTGATCACAAATGACGAGAATTTCGGTGTATTTTTATACAACGAAGCACCAAACCGAGTTGAGAACAAATATAGGAACAGTGGAATCTATCTAGTAAATTTTGGTTTCAGCTGTTGGAACATACTGTGGATTTGTTAATCATAATAATTTACTGTGTGGATTTCTATGTTTCAGCCTTGATACTGTTCTTGCGATTTAGTTATCAGTATATTAGTGTTCAGACGTAAAAAAAGTAAATTTTCACCAAATTTATGTTGCTGATTTTTGGTAGACCATCAAATATATATATAGTTTTTTATTAATCACTCAAAAGTCCTCACTTTCCGCAACACAACAATCCCATTGGTTGAAAGATTGTTGTTTGGAGGCATTTTGCAAAAATGTGTGTAATTGGGAACAATGAGACATAACCTAACCTAACCTAACTCCACATACAACACATAGCAAGGCAAAACGACAACATTCACATTCATTTGAGATCAACTTTGTTTGTGGTTAGACCACGATCTTCGTTTTGATACTGGTTATGCGATTGCCATTTTCTTTTAAGTCTTTAAGATGCGACTTATATCAAATGTTTAGTGTTCTACGAATGATAATCTCCTTAATTAATTTAATTTGATATACATTTATCGCAATTCTATTTTTGTATATGTACATAAATAATGATGCAGATGTGTTAAAAAATGTATGTAATGTAATTTAATGCATTTGTAATGTGTGTGTAGCGATCAGAATTTATATTCACCGCCATCTCAGTCGGCATCGACGCTAGCGACAGCGCTGGCGGCTGCTGTTACAAGCCTGGCTCGATAATTCACCGCCAGGCAGTCTCTCCAGTTGCATCGTTTCACAACGGCGGTCTTGACGGCCGGCGAGCGCCGGACGAGACCGCCAACTCGCTTCATTTCATTTCATAATACACACGCACCTTCTACATCTTCATTCATTCATTTCATACTATGTCTTCCTTGTTTTTATCATACTGTCATAATAAACCTCAACACGCAAACATAATTTCTTTCATTCAACCACCGTCCTAACTCCCAAATACGCATATATACTATTCCAAAAGGTAGGTTCTGTAATTATTGATGTTATTTTTTATTTTCCAGATAGCCTACCTTGCATCACAATGTCAGACAAGTTCACCGTTTTTGTAACTTCATTTAATTATTGTAGTTCCAGCCTAAAAAAGGTCCAAGAATGAAAACTAGTTTTGGGCAAAGATTTTTTTCAACCCTTTCAAGCTCCCAGAATATATAATCAAATTGAAAATACAATTAGAAATGTAACTGACATTAAGACTTTTAAAAAAGATATTACAAATTGGTTGTTGCAATTAGGAAGAGCAGATACAGAGAGTCAACTCTTTTATATAATGAAATAATTTGTATAACTACTTTTGTGCGTTTTGGTCTTGTATATTTACATCTAGGTACCTTATATCTGCTTACATTATTAGTATTATTATTATTTATTTTTTTCTCTTCTCTCTTTTTATTCACTTTTTTATAATTTATATATTTACATTTTTTTTTTTTTCTCTCTCCTTAAATATGTTCACATTATATTCTATGTATGTATTCGATCTTACTCTCACTCTAGCGCAGTGAATTTCATTTGTAAAATAGATGTACTCGAATTTAGACTACACTTGAAGAAATTTAATAATCTGCACACAAGGTGGAAGGGGCAAACTAGGTAAAAGCTTCCAGGGACGGTTTGATACAATTTCTGAAACATGCTTAGGTTACTTTTCAGCAGAATATTCAACTTCATGAGTAGGTACTTATATTTATTTTTGGATGCATTATCTTTGATTGTTTAACCATAGACATCTGTATGAAACTAAATTTCAACGGCGTCCGTTTGGCATCTGGCGCCACCTCCTCGGGTCGCAGCTAAAGTAAGACGTTATTCTCATTCTTTCAAGGTTCGTAGCGATATTATTACCGCACACAGAATATACTTCTGAATATTGCTGGGACCTTATTAATTTATTTGTGCATCCTTCTGTTTTTATTTCATATTGTTTTGTATCCATTCACGCCGTCAGCCATATTTCAACGCTTCGCGTCGGTCGCGTTCTTTTTTTTATAACCAACAAACTTGTATATTAATTATTATATATATTCTAATATACATGTTCCGTATATGCAAAACACACTAGCGCGTTTATAAAATCGGGGGCGAAAATTAATGTTTTCCATGCCCGCGTTTAAATTTCTTACCCCATGACGTATCTAAATGCTGAATAACTTCACAGTATCGCTAATTGCCCTGATTTTGTTAATTTTTTTCTCCTGGCATAGTTGAGTGCCCTGATTACTCAAAATAAGTCATATTAAATATTCAAATCATATTTAAAAATTTATTACACTTAAAATTCTAGTTTTCGCGGTACATTTGACATTTGAGGTTATAGAAAATAGATGATTCATTGTCCGTTTACCATATACAAGAGAGAAATAAATGAATACGTGTTTAGTCAAAATATAATTAATAATAAAATATAAATGTAATTATATAATCAAATCTAACCTAACCTAACTGAATTGTAGTTGTAATTAAATAACCTAACTATACCTAACCTAACCTAAAAGTAGAATTTAAATTATAATAAATTAACCAAACCTAACCTAAAATTAGAAATGTAATTATAATTAAATAACCAAACCTAAAAATAGAAATGTTAATAAATAATCAAAAATAGAACCTTGCCTTAATAAAAATGTGATGAGGTACCGTATTTGGCAATTTAATCCCTTGTATTTTTATCTGTGGTAATTATCATTCGATGTTATCTATGAAATAAGCGGCCGAAACATTTATTTTCTATGGCCTCCAATGTCTAATGTATTGTAAAAATGCGAAATTTGAAAGTGTAATAAATTTTATAATATTTGCCAGCGCCTTAATTTGACTTAATTTATCTAATCAGGGCATTTGACTATAGCAGGGAACCAAATTGGGGCAACAGCTAAAGCTCTCCTGCCCAGCCTCCATCAAGGTCGCGACAGAGTTGCTGCTTAAGAGTTATTTTAAATATGAATTAAATATATTAATTAGAAAGATATACTTATAAAATCAATTTTATCGAAAAATATTGTTGCGCCACCAGAATTTGAACCTGGATCTCTTTCCAAACCGGGCAAGGTGTATTATTCAATTATGCTACAGTGACGATATTTTTAGTGAGAAATTTTCGAACCTATATGTTACCTTTTTGATATTAATAAAAGAGCCATCTACCTTATGTTTACGGAATCTCAAATTGATTATTCTGGCATCCGCTATCAGATTACTCAAAGGTATTTATGACCAAAATAACACGCAACCTTTTATATCCAGGTCGCCAATATGGACTCACGTCCAGATACTTATGATGAAGGGGGTTGGATAAGTGCTCTACCATCGAATATCGGCTCCACTGAAAGCTGTTTTGATGACATCAAAACGGAAGTTGACGACCCCTGGTCCGGTCCGATCGGTAGCCCCGCACCCCCCGACTACGCCGTGGACGTGTTGGTCCCCGACATCAAGGAAGAGTGCGCTGAGAGGTCACAAGCAGCCTTGGGTGATGACTCTCTCCTAACCTATGGTGAGTTGATAATCCACTGCTCGAATGTGCATGGTGTGCCAAAACTAGTGCACAATATTTCGTAGCTGGATAGGATCCCTTATAAGTATTTATATTTTATTAGGCCGTACAATTTCAAAGAATTCGGAAGATTACGTCTAATTTATGAGTGTACTATTGAGGTACTAAGTCATCACAACGACCGTTCAAGAATTAACGTGCGTCTGAGATGCAAACAACTACCAACCTTTTAAAACAAATGGGAAAGTCAAACATTTATATTGTATCAATGATCCTTAACTAAGAAGACAAAATGCACACTTTTCTACAAAAACGAAATTCCTACAATGCTTTTGACGGTTTTGAATGATGTTCCTGATTTGATTGATTCGATGATCCAGATTATACAATCGGCATATCTCTTCGCTGCACTACTAGCGCAGTACAATCTCGGAACTGGAACTATAAAACTCTTTCAACTTTTTACTCTATAAATACCTCTCTCCTTCAACTCCTCGATATAGCATCAGCCTGATACTGGGGAACTACCCTGCCTCAAGCAGCTAATAATTATAAATATAAATTAAAAATTTGAGAACTTGCGTGGATTGTATCGCATTTGAAATGTGTAATTTTTGAAATAAGCACGTCCGTTTAGGACCCAGTATGATCGGGTAGATCGACTATTTGGGAACGGTCCAGCTGGCTTCGTCTATGGACTCTCAACTCTATAAAATGGAAACAAGTAAGACAAATGTCGAAACAAAGATCTCGTCGTTCTATAACGTATTAAATAAACACTAATTCTTTATCTGTACTACAAAGATATTCAAAATTCCACTCGCGGGACGTATTACGATAATATTTTTTAGTTATTAGTATAGTAACGTGTAAGTAGTAGTACAGTTTGAATCAAAAATTATCAACAAGGTTTTTATCATTTTATTTGACTTGTATTAGAGCGAACGAATTTGTAAAATTCGGTTGTCCAACGTTTTACAAATGTTAAGTCAGACATATTGGAAAACGTCGTTTAATTCTAGCCTTACCGTACGTCCCGGTTTGTCCAGGATTATCCCGGCTTCACGCGCGGCTCTCGGTCCGTTCGCGGACGACAGTTGACGCTGATCATTCACCGTCCAGGTTTTACATAATGAAATTATAATCTCTTTCTACCTATACTACTAGCTCAATTGAGTTGTATAAGATTACATTTTTCATTGTGGAGAATGTGACCATAGCTGTTGCAGCTTTTCTCGATATTTATTGTTAGTTCTCTTGACTTATTCATGCGTCATAATACATCTTCATTAGTACGGTATGGTAGTGTTTTTTTCTTAATTTTTTCCCCCGGTGCATAAATAATAGCATGGGTTATTAAAATTACACTAATGATTTTTAATGCGCACATCGTGATCCAAAGTCAGAGGGGAACATTGGTTCAAATAATATATATAATTTAATAAAGTTTAAGGTAAAAAAAAATCTCATGCAACGTTTTATTATTTTATTTACTAATATACCTTTTTTTACATGGCCATTTTTAAAGACGTCACCTCGGCAGTTATTTAAAAAAGTTAAAAATAATACAAAAGAAACGTATCAATTAGAAAGATATACAGGAAAATTTAATTTATCAGTTATATCTTTAATCCGACAATGGTGTCTTCTTGTGTGCTAGAATTTGAGTAGTCAAGAACTCCATGTGCAACAATACAGTTTAGTACGTATCCTACAAGTATGATACAGTTTAAGAGACACGTTCTGGACTACGATTCCGGAGAGAGAGAGAGAGATTCTTGCCAACATGAGCGCGTTATCCAAACGCAACATCATGATTCATTACAATCATAAAAATATTTTTGTTGCTGCTGGGATTCGAACCTGGATCATTTCTGGCAGCGGCGTGCAGTAGGTATATATTTAGATTGTGCTGTTGCCAATGACATTATACAATCATATATGATATATTTCGTTTAACCAACGTCTTTAGACAAAATAATTCCGCTGTATATACGATCATTCCATGTATTTATTTATAATTTTAAAGTACTATTAATAGGTTCTAATCTAACCCTTTTAAAATTGTGTTTAAAATACCGAAAATAAATTGTTAATACACCGCAAACATATTATCCATTTATAAGAAAGCTTTGTGGGGAGGACAACAAAGTAATGTGACAGCTAGGTTTTTCGGAATTTTCTATTGCACCCGGTGGGCGAGCGAACATTAAAGATCATTTAGTTATTGCGGCAAAAGACGCCACATTTGTCTTTCACACATCAATGCATGATGTGAGCTTCAAAACTTCTGACTATAAATTCTCAAAATTCTTTGAGCCAAAATTGGAAGCGATAGTTTTTAATATTCTGACACCTTTATCGGTGGAAGAGTTATTACATGCTGATTGACAGAAGACACAATTTCTAATTATTACTAACGAAACTTCAAATAGAAAATAAGTTAAAATTAATAAATTATAATATTTGATAATTTGTTAGCGCCATTTTCGTAATAATTTTTACCTTAAGGGCGCTTTACACCTTAACTGTTTATAGTCCTATGTTATCATGGGTTTTAAAACTAAAAATTGTAATATTAACCTGTTTCAGACAACCCTATTAACCCGTCGTGGGACAGATCAGAGGGGTCGGTGGACCATGCAAGAGGTTCACCTGCACAAGCCCAGTTACCTGCGAGTCAGGGTAATGCAAAACGAACTCTCCGTCGCAAGGCAATAATTCCTTATAAATACTTCACCAGGTCATCCAGACCTCAACGAAATATATTGATTCCCTCGAAGCCTCACGCATCAAACAAATCCTTCTCTTGTAAAAAATGTAAGAAAGTATTTAATCTGAAGAAAAACTTGGTGCAACACTTGAGAACACACACAGAGAAAAAACGATTTGCGTGTGACGAATGTAAGAAAGTATATAGTCGGAAGAGTGACTTGCTGAATCATTTGAGAACTCACACCGGAGATAGGCCGTTTGCATGCGGGGAATGTAAGAAAGCATTTAGTCTGAAGTGTACCCTGACTAAACACTTGAGAACTCACACAAGAGTAGAGCCTTATTCTTGTAATGTGTGTCATAAAGTATATAATGTGGAAAATAGTTTGAGGAGGCACTTAAGAAAACACACCGCAGAAGAGCATTATGCGTGCGAGAAATGTAATAAAATATTTAGGGAGAAGTTTGACTTCTTGACTCACTTCATAGTACACACTGTACAAAAACCCTATGCGTGTGACGAATGCAATTTAGCATTTGCGCATAAGGGTCACTTGGTGATTCATATGAGAAAGCACACTGGAGAAAAACCCTTCGCATGTGTAGAATGTAAAAAAGCATTTCGTATCAAGGAAAGCTTGCTGCGTCATTTGAAAACACACACCGGAGAAAAGGCCTTTGCATGTGAAAAATGTACAAAAGTATTTGCTGGAAAGAATACATTGGTGAATCACTTGAGAGTGCACACTGATGGAAAGCCCCATGCCTGTGATAAATGTGAAAAAGTTTTCAGTCAGGAGCGTTACTTGCAGAATCACTTGAGAACACACAATCCGGTAAAGCCCTATGTTTGTCAAGAATGTAAAAAGGCATTTAGTCAGAAAACTTATTTGCACAGTCATTTAAGAAAACACACCGGAGAGAAACCCTTTTCGTGTGGAGAATGTAAGAAAAAATTTAGTTGGCAGAGTGACTTGTTAAAACACTTGAGAACACACACCGGAGTAAAGCCCTATGAGTGTGAAGTGTGTAAGAAAGAATATACTAAAAGGAGTAACATGGTAAGTCACTTGAGAACCCACACCGGAGAAAAGCCATATGCGTGTGAAGAATGTAAGAAAACATTTATTAGTAGGGATAGCTTGATGAGTCACTTGAGGACACACGCAGGATTCAAACCCTTTGCATGTCGAGAATGTAAGAAATTATTTAGTGGGAAGAATAATATGATGAGACATTTGAGAACCCACACCGGAGAAAAACCCTATACGTGTGGAGAATGCATGAAAGATTTTATTTGTAAGGGTGATTTGGTAAAACACTTGAGAATACACACTGGTGAAAAACCCTTCGCGTGTCCCTCATGTAAGAAATTATTTGGTGTGAGGAGTAGCATGCTGAGACATTTGAAAACTCACTCCTGAGAAAGTATCGTTGCTTCTGAAGAAAACACCTGTGTAAGTAGATCTTAGATGAGTTTGCGAATTCTTTTTTTAATGATAAATTCATCATCTATTTGATATACATGGCTCACAACATAACCACAAGTTGTTAGAAGACCTCATCGACAACATGAAGATGCTTCTTCAAGATACTCTAAAGCTTCGGAAAATCTGATATAATCTGTTTTTCATGTTGTTAATTTTTAAATTGTTTTATTATAAATGTGTGTGTGTATATTTATGTATATATATATATATATACACTTCATGTCATGGCCAAGCGCCGACTGCCCAACGCAAATCAAATATATATATATATATATATCTATTTCATTTGTCTAGTTTATACTTATCTTGTATTGTATAAATGTTGAAAGCCACCCCTTTAATTCAAGATCTTTCATATTTGGGGGTGCATAACTCTACTATTGTTTTTTTTTGTTATTGTCGAATATGTAAATAAACATTCGGTCTTTATAAAACACTTTGTTTTGCGTCAAAAAGAGCAGAAGCAGCCCCAAAGCGTGCTCCGTCAGCCAATCGTAATTACGAATGGCGGTTAACGTTCGGTCCACTTTTGCAGCCTTGGGCAGTCGGTCCTAGGCCATGACATGAGGTGCAACATATGCCATATCAGATAAGAACGAATTGAAATGATGTTATATATAGTGTTAGCATCTTGAAATGAAATGAAAAAATGAAAACCCATTTGAATTTTTATTAATTATATTATGAAAAGTGTTGAAATGAAATACGTTCTGTAAATACTGGATATTTCTTCATGACAATAATACTTATCTATGACCCAATACTACTGCCTTATTTTTTCTGTGAAGCTACCCACCTTGTTTTTTTTACGGTATGTCACGAAATCACCATCTTCCTGACATTCCACTGTTTCTGTTATGTCTCCTTAATATACTTGCTCACCGCACCAAGATGTTCAGAATATGGTTTAAGGAGTAGGCAATAGCAGAGCAGAACATAGGTCACTTTGTGCCACCTCACACACAGGCCGAGCTACATTTAAAAAATTAATGAATGAAACAACATCGGCCTGGAACATAGTTTGTGTATGGACAATGTAACAAGTGTATATATGCGTATATTGCGTTTTCAAGTTATCCTTCTTTATCCGACTCTATGGCAGCTCCAGGGTATAGAACTAAGTATCCCAACCCTTCCATATTTTCCAGTGACATTATGTGCCAATACGTCCAATATTTCGTCAGCCATTTAATACATAACAGTAACAACCTCAAGTGCAAATCAAATGTTGCCCAAGCCAATAGCACAATTCGACAAAAGATCATTTCGCCTCGCCGATTCGACGTTGTTATTCCATGGAAGAAATACTCTGATCTGATAATAAATGTTATTCCATGGAAGAAATGCCCGAGTTTAGCCGATTCACTCAACGCGGCATCCCGTGCGCGTCTCTCGAGTAAGAGCCAGAGTAAACCCCTCCCGGCGGCCGCCTGCCGCCATCACATTAGAATCCAAATTTCATAGTTAATGCCCTTACTAAAATTTATTTTTCCAAATGACATTACTTTCGTAACATGTGCTCAGACGTCTGCCTCACCTCAGCGAAAACACACCACAGTTCACGGACAAGTCGAAGAGTTTACTCATAAAATGAGATGCCCCGAGATCATCTGCATCAAACACCGGAGGACCACCCCCACCTTCATTTTTACCCCCACGAAAGGGAGAATGGTGTAAGTATACGACAATGCCACTCGTAAATCGGAATTACCGCAAGGTAACGAAGGAAGTAGGGAAAAGTGATTTAGAGACAGGTCGATGAGAAGAGAATATAGCCAAAGGACCAGTGATCTCTAGGAACCGAGGTTAAGAACGCACTGTTCGCACGTCTCCGCAAATCCCTGTGGTTTGCACGAGAATGGTGACGATCTTTGCTCCCGACTGAAGACGGCGATGTCAACGTGCTTTCACGTACAAGGTGGAACGGGAAAACCAGGTAAAGATTCCAGGGACAGTATGATACAATTTCTGAGACATGATTGATATAACGTTTCGATTTTTTCGCAATCAACATATTAGTTGTAATGGTAACGAGGAGGTGGCGGGAAAATAAATTCATTTAACGCGAACTTTACATATTTCCATGTACTAGTTATGGATATCTTACTTTACTTAGTTTTTTAATTTTTTATAAACGGAACATCGCATTTACTTTAAGTTTTACATTATATTTATATATTATTAATTGCATCCTGTTATACTCTTTATATAATATTTTTTTACTTTTTATTACATTGAATATTGTATTTATATGTTGTCTAAATACATTAGTGTTTTACTCTTTATATATGTTAGCGCCATTAAATGTACTACGCACGTATACGCGCGCACATCTTATTGGATTACAGAAATATATCCTTTCCCTATTACTCTCGTCCAATCCTAGTCCCTAGGCACGAGGGAGAAAGAAGATTCCTGCAGTCTGATTGATACGCCTGAACGAACTACTCCGCTTTTGAAACTGAACACGGTACGTTGCCGTCGCTGTAAATACGCTTACAACCGCTAACATTAATTACCGCTAATATATAATATTTTACTACCGCTAATATATTTAAAACAATTACTTTTTTAACGCGAGTGTCAACAAGTGCGTGACATAATTCTGCGTCGCTTGTGAATTGGTGGACCAGGGAGAAAAGAACCAGCTTCCAGAGATAGGAGACCAACAAGTAAGTGCCGTCCTGTCTTTTTTCTCCCGATAACCCGCCAACTTTCCAATATATATATTTTATATGCTATCTATAAATATTTATATATTTTTCTACATTGAACTATGCATTTAATTACTTTAAGTTTTACCTTAAGCATTGCTATGTATTTATATGCTATCTAATCGCATCTTGATTTATTATTTATACATATTTATTTGTACATTGAACACTACACTTTGTTTATTACTATACCGGAAAGGTATTGTCTGCTATAATACAGTATAATTCTAGTGTAGCAGGCAGTGTACCGAAATATATGCTTTATTTGCTGCAATGTTATCTGACATTAACAATATAATAACACACTGTACTTTACTATGAATCAAAAAAATTCAATATTATTTTTTTTATTTTCTATACCTAATATTATCTGCAAAGTCAAGGACGCACTTATATTGTTCTTCTCACTGTTCACTAACTAACGCATCCATTTTCACACATTTGGCCCCGTGCAGCTTGCTAGTGGCACGTGCGATAGTTCACGGGCGCGGGCTTTGTAGCTTCAATCGGGCTAAGCGCCATCGGCACGTGGTATCCACGGCCGCGTCCGATCATCACGCGATGGATGGCCTCCGATCCTCTAGTGTGAGCGGTGGTAATATCTGGCGCTTGCCTTGTATCCATGACGGGGTGCGATCGGCAAGGAACTGCTCGGAGGCCAGCCGCAATTCGACAGTACTCCGGGAGCTGATATTTTACATACGGAGCGCAGGACGGGTGAAAAGCGAGAGTGCGAGGCTTGTTTTGCGGCCTATCAGGGCCAACGCGCGAGAGAGGGGGTAGCCACGCTTTGTCTGGCCAATTACGCCTGTTTAGGAGCGAGGAGAAGTGGGGTTATGATCGTCCGGCACGCGACCCGCGCACAGCAATATTAAACTATTTAAAATTTCGTGCAGAAAGTATAATAACTGCCATACATGAACGTCACACTTGATATGCAGCCATGACATGGTCATATTACTTTTCAACAGAAGTATGTAACTTTATAAGAAGGTACTCACATACATTTTTGACGCATTGTCTCTTGCTTTGTAACCACAGATATATTCATTGGCGTCTGTTTGGCGCTGCGTATATCTCTTATCTATGGGCGCTGCCCATGACTGGCTCGACACGCATGATGTGGGATAATGAAACGATATTTAACTGTAGTACGAGTCGCAACTAAATGTTGGGTTCCGATCTTCACACTCATGTCCCGATCTAGATTTAAATGTCACAATCGTTGTAAAGCTCCCCTGCCCAGCCAGGCAGAGCTGATTGTGCACGCCGTGGGGCTTTCCGCAACTTGAAGAGTTTTTGTTCCACTTCAGTTCAGGTAAAATGCGGTTGACCACCAAAATAACACACAACCTCTCTTATATCTAAGTCGTCGATATGGAAGTGAAGCCAGAACCAGATTATTGTGATGAAGGGGGTTGGATAAGCGCTCCACCATCGAATATCGGCTTGACTGAAAGCCGTTTTTCTGACATCAAGACGGAAGTTGCCGACCCTTGGTCCGAGTCGAACGGCAGCCCCGCGCCCCCCGACTATGCCATAGACGTGTGGGTTCCCGACATTAAGGAGGAGTGCGCTGGTAGGTCACAAGCAGCCTCGGGTGATGGCTCTCCCCTGGCCCGTGGTGAGTTGTTCATTGGAATGATACATAAATGGTGTTTTTTTAGAGGTATAAAACTTTGAAATGAAATAATACATATAAAAATCGTGGTAATGACTTTATTGGAAAGATATTTTTTTGCCATTAGTGTTTAAATATGATTTGGCGCATATGGGCGCCGCGGTTGGCTCGAATAGAGCGCAATCTGGAAGTCCAATTTTCGACCACTTTTTAGAACATCTGGGATCGTATATCGGCAATAATGCGACGAATGTTTGCTTCCAAGTCTTCTATCGTCTTTGACTTATCGACGTAGACTAGCGACTTCATATATCACCATAGAAAATAATCCAACGGTTTAATCACACGATTTTGAAGTACAATTTACAAGTCCATTACGCGAAATTATGCACTCATCGAATGTTTCCTTCAATAAATAGATTGTGGCGCGCGCTGTGTGGCACGTTGCGTTGTCATGTTGAAACCGCAGCTCGTCCACATTAATGCCATTCAATTGGAGAACGAAAAAGACAGTAATCATGAATAACGTTCTGGCCGGCATCAGCGTTTTCGGTGAATAAAACGTCTTTGCGCGTGCGTATTATCAGTTAGAGTATGCGTGGTGAGAAAAGATTCCGAGGTTATTCGAATTACTTGTTCGGATGGACGATATGTCGACTATGTAGAATGGACGTAGCGCACGGTAAGTTTCGCGAACTGAACCACGATTTTCGAAATAAATTTCCACAATTTGCAAGCTTTGTTCTGGCGTAAGTCTATTCATGGTGGAATGGCAAACCAAACTGAGCTCAAATCTGCTGTCACCTGTCAAATTGGCTGTCGCTGGAAAAAGTGTATCCAGTTTGAAAAAAAACCACTATATATGGTGTAACAAACCTAGTCCACAATATTACATAGTGTATAATTGAACACATTAATTTGATTTGGAAATTTCTCAGCATTCCTTTCTAATATTATCTACTACGAACATGTAAAAATGTCCAAGGTTCATAAAAGGTCCAAAAAAATGTTGAGCAGACAATTTAGATTATTATTTCTTTTATGTCTTGTGTTTTCGTTCTAGAAAGTATTAAATAAATGCTAATTATTTATCTTTACTACAATTCAATTCAAGTGACGAATTTCAAAAATATTTTCAGACTTTCGGAGTGTAGTTACGTATAAGTAGTAACCTTTGAATGCGATAGTTTGACATTTTATTTGAGTTGTATTAGAGCGAATGAAGTTTCGATTGTCCAACGTTTTACAAATGTTAAGTCAGAAATATTGAACGACAAACTTTGAAATCCTTTATAAGTGTTGATATTTTTCGCAAAGTATTGCAACATTTCGATGTAGATTACCTATTAAAATATTATGTGGACTAGGTCTGTTACATTCCCTTTACTGGGGAGCAATAACGGAGTAATAATGTTTACTTAATTATTTTCCGATTTCACGCTGATATAAAATAGAACGTTAAACTGTTCGTTAAAGATAACGTAATAAGATCTAACATCGAATTAAGTCAAAGGAGAAGAAATATTGAATGTATGTCAATATTCATTCCATTACTCTAAACCTTTCAGAATCAGAATCTAAATGTTTAGACAGGAACTTGATCTCTAATTATTCATTTGCTTATGACCTGTACCACCCTTTGTATGTAATTAATGAAGTTTTGATCTATTTCAGACAATCCAATGCACCTGTCATTCACGGACACATCAAAACAGTGGGACGATGAAAGACGTTCATTTGCATGTGCCCAGGATAATACAAATCAAACTATCCGTCGCGAGAGGATTTTTTCATATACACACTCCTCTAAATCATCCAGTTTTCAACAAATTGTACTGTTTCCCTTGAGGCCTCACACATCAAACAAATCTTTTTCATGTGAAAAATGTAAGAAAACATTTACTCTGAAGAGTTCCTTGATGCGTCACTTGAGAACACATACCGGAGAAGAGCCATTTGCGTGTGAAGAATGTAAGAAAATATTTAGTCTAAAGAGTAACCTGTTGCGTCACTTGAGAGCACACACCAGAGATAAGGCTTTCGCTTGTGATGAATGCAAGAAAGTGTTTAGACAGAAGAGTGACTTATTGAAACACTTGAGAACGCACACCGGTGAGAAACCCTTCGTGTGTGAAGAATGTAGGAGAGTGTTTAGTCAGAAGAATCACTTGTTGACACACTTGAGAACACACACTGGAGTAAAGCCCTTTGCGTGTGAAGAATGTAAAAAGTTATTCAGTCAGAAGATTAACTTGTTGACTCACTTGAGAACACACACCGCAGGAAAGCCCTATACGTGTAAAGAATGCAAGAAAGTGTTTAGCCAGAAGAGATATTTATTAAGTCATTTGAGAACGCATACTGACGAAAAACCCTTTGCGTGTGAAGAATGTAAGAAAGTGTTTAGTCAGAAGAGATACTTACTGAGTCATTTGAGAACACACACAAGGAAAAAAGCTATTTGCGTGTGAAGAATGTAAGTGTGGTGTATCTGTATTTAATGTATGCAGGATGTATAATTTCTATGAAGCGTGCCGATCGACGTTCGAATGAGATCGCCTGGCGTGGGGAGTGTCCAAGGATATTTAAGCGGGGGCGCACGCCGAAGGCGGACCATTTCATATTTTAATCGGCAACACACTCTTAGCTCCAGTTCTGTTTTATATTATTTGTATATAATAAAGCCTTGTTCACAATTACGTGTTATTACTTCGACAAATACCCGGCCATTAGTTGTGAACACGTTCGTCGAATCAACCTGCGAACTCGGAGATTCTACAAAAAACATTTCTAATAAACTGATGCGTGTATGTAAACAAAATTATTCTTCAAGTAGCCATCTTACTATGGATGAATGTTTGGCTACCTATAGAGATAATTGACTGTTCCGTGTGTATATGATATCAAAACCCGGTAGATACGGCGTGAAAATTTTGCTATCGGCTGATTCTTTAACGGCGTGTATACTAAATATACAGATAAGGTGAATCAAGCGAACCGGGTGGTGATGGATCTAGTTCAACCGTAATACGGCACTAATATATATATGTATAAGGTCAACATGGAGACGACCTTTTAGAGTATATATGAAGATGCTGGATACAGTAGCGCTAAATGTGTATTTGTGTATGTATAAAAAATAGCCAGAATGAAAAAAAAATTATAGAAATCGCCGAAAATGTTTTATTAGAGAACTTAGTTTGGAATTGGATAAGCCTAATATTGTAAAAAGGAAAAATAGCATCCTTAAATTCCATAAACAACAGCATAATGGCATAGACAGCCATTTCCCATTATCATTTACTATCACCCGAAGTTATTGTAGAAGAAAATGTGGACATTCCGCTAGAATGCGGATCAGGGAGCACACTAGCGGTTGATAGAGCGGGTTCGATAATGGTAATTAATTTGAGAGAGATGCTCTTAGTTATTATATTAGAGCAGCCCTGTACTCTGGTCATATTTCGCTTTGCGGTTTTTCCCAGGTATCACATCGTACATTGTACTATGATTATAGGAGCAGACTTGTCAACATACAGATCGATTATTTATTTTCTACAATGCATGGTATACAAACGGACAGGCAGAAATTTTTATAATCACTTAATTAATTATGACTATCTTAAACTAATGAGGGTTGCCGGAGCCGGCTTCACGTCCGATTCTCGACTTGACGGAGGGCGATGTCGTCGTCCGCATTTCTTCTCATCCTGATGTCTGCCAGGCTGAACGCGCGCGTTACTCTGCCGCCATGGTATCCGCTTGGCTGGGCATCCGAGCTGCCGTCGATGTCGCGGTTCCCTCCCTCTTTTTCATGTCTTGATGTGAGCTACCTCTGCTCGCCATTCGTTTTATCAATATTACTTTCTTCGTCCTTTCTGTGTTTGCGTTTGATTGCACTCGATTCCGGACTTCGGTTTCTTTCCGTTTAATTAGAGATGTTATGAAAGTCTTAGTGCGTAAAATATCTTAAGTTAATAACTCAATATAAACGCATAATAACATAATTTAAAATGTATTATGCTGTACAATCGAAGGAATGTAAACAAACTCAACTAAAACTTTTAAGTCGTACCATTTTGAAAATTACAATAAACATGTTTCATCGGCCATTTACCACAGTATATATAATATTACACTACAGTCAGGATGTATGATTTAACATTTAAAATTAAAAAAATAATTGATATGAAAAAATAGTTATTTCTTTATTTAATATTATTAAAGATTTATTAAGAGTGGGCAATGTCAATACCAAAAGTATTGTAGAGCGCGAATAAATGACAGCTGTTATATCAATCTGCATCGCTCCACCTTTCATCGCCAAGTAGTGACCATGAGTAAAAATACGTTTGAGGAATCCGGAACGGGCCGATTGAAGTAAACTTATGCACAATTAATCATTGGTTTATATTCTGTAGAAGTCTCAACTTAGTAAGCAGGTACTTATATTTAATTTTAATAATTTCATTGACGCAATATCTCTGGCTTTATAACCACAGATATTTTAATACACAAAATCATTAGCATTTACTGTCGCAGCTCAGTAAGTATTTTTCTCATTTTTCTACGGTTTGTATTGATATTATTACCGCACACAGCGTATCCTTCTGAATACTCCTGTAATCCTTCATTCGCTTATTTGTTCATTCTGCTGTTCGCATTTAATGTTGTTTCCATTTTCGCCGCCAGCCCTGTTTCATCTCTGCATTGGTCGCGTTCATATTTTTTTCATAATTAACCAATATATGTACTTACTCGAGTCCGGTTGCTTGATCAGTGGTAAATATTTACAATATTTATTAGTACCGCCCGTGAAAAATGACGTTTGTTGGTTAGAAACCAAATCTATAATTGTCAAGGGCAATTTTGCCTAATCGTATGAGGCAAGGCGAATAATTATTTGAGAATTGAATTAAACTCCTGAGAATGTCATCAAATTTAATTTAAATCACTTACCAATATAATTCGTACAAAATGAACACTTCATTAAAAGTACTGTTAGTACCCTGCCCACTCCTGAAGCATGTAGAATTCGTTTCGCTCTTCACAATTCAATGAAGTGTATAAAGTACCGAGCGTTGTTGGCCGCATTTGTATTGTTACTTAACGTTGGTACTCTTCGTCGTTATGACTGGTGGGAGTTGCGCTGGTATATACTGCTACAGCTATATATTTTTTTCCACGCCGGGTAGTCCTTAGCCTGGGATCCCAAGTGCTCCACACGAGAGTCATCAAAATATCGCACAACTTCTCTTGCATCCAGGTGGGGGATATGGAAGTGAAGCAAGAACCAGAATCTTGTGATGATGACGTTTGGATCAGTGTTCCGCCACTGAATATCAGTTCGACTGAAAACTGTATTCCTGACATCAAGACGGAAGCTGCCGAACCCTGGTCCGGGCCATGCGGCAGCCCCGCGCCCCCCGACTATGCCGTGGACGTGTGGGTCCCCGACATCAAGGAGGAGTGCGCTGGGAGGACCCAGGCAGTCTCGGGTGGTGGCTCTCCCCTGGCATGTGGTGAGTTGTTCATTCATTGCTCCAATGATCTATTTACAGGGTTCTTTTATAAAGACAGGAGGTGGTGTGGGGTGAGACTAGGGCGTCCATGTCGGTCCCACTCATCAAAGCTAATAAAAATACACAACTTTAATTTAATAACATATTAAAGTATATGCAAAACGAATAATGAGTAAGAAATTCAATGTAGCAAGTATCGCAAAGATTTAAAAATATAGACCCTCCAGTATCCTTTAAGTTCATTCTATTTTCATAAACATCATATAACATAAATCCATAGAACATAGTTTTACATACAGATGGAAAATTAAGATGCAGTAGTTCAAGGCAGACACTCAGTTCAGATATCTCTTCATCATAAAACACTCTCAAAAGAGGGGCAGTGGACGAGACACAAAATGGATTGAGTCACACTTACACAGACTAAGGGAGTTGCAAAACACGAGGTATGGAGAGTGAGAGGTGGGCGCGTAGATGGAGTTCCGCCCACGCAGGCTGGTCTAACCACCTACCTAAGGAGCTCCAACGAGTCACCCATACCCGAATAAATTCCTTTAATAAAACTGGATTTTGACACCCCCGCCCCAGGAATGCAGACCTAATTGGAAATGGTATGAATCTTGTTTTAAATAAGGTGTAATTACTAAATAATATAAACTTATGATTACGCACATTATTACTGCTAGGGGGCAACGGGTTGAAATCAAAACTACCACAAATTAAAGTATTAATTAAATGTTCTTTTAATGTTCTGATGTTCGTTTGTTTATAGCATAGATTTTTTGAACCTTGTCTATCGATATTACCACAATATCAATGTAGGGCTCTCCATCGTGCACTTCTTCATCGCTAGCCTTCCCCGCGATAGCACTAGCCCGAGAGGCGTCAGGCCCGTCTCAGATGGCATGGTGGAATTTGTCACGTCTAGTAGTCTTCGCTTTACGTCTTCACCTCGTGGAGAATTTTTGATTTAAAATGTCGCATTCAAAGGTTAGATTACTACGTATACGTAACTATACTCGGAAAGTTTGAAAATATTTCTAGAATAAATAAATAATTAACATTTATTTATCACATTCTGGAACTAAAATCTCTTTACTTCACGGAGATCGCGTCTTGGACCGACCTTGTTTAATAATTTTCTTTGGTGAATTATTTTTGCTGCCCATACCGGAGGGTGTACTTTAGTGGAGTACGCGGATGATGCACTGTTGCTTGTGATGGAAGTAATAGGTCCTTTGAAACTATTATACGATGGTTCAAAATAAATTAATTTGCTTTGGCTCCACACAAGACAGTGGCCTTAATGATGAAGAGTCGTCTTAACAGGGAAGGAAACCGGACTGTGAGAATTGGTGTAAGAATTAACGTAAAATTTGAAAGGGGCGACAGGTATTTGGGAGTTTTGTTTGTTACATCGGGCTCTTTCCTTGCTCTAGTTAAGGCCATGTCTAAACGAGTGGCGGACTTTTTTTTGTCCATAAAGAGGATGAGCATAGCGGGATGGGGCATCAGGTTTCCAGGCGTGCGCCTGGAATTCGAGGCGACGTATGACTTTGGTCTCGTATTTGATCCATGGTGCACCTGTAGCCGGGTGATATCATATCCTCTGGCGATGCACTATATTGATGGATGCAAAAGAGAATATGACTGAAGGTTTGATGAGGGTGGATAGGGATTCCATCAGAAACTCAGATCTACTCAATTGCAAAAGGAATCTGGAATTGTTCAGGACCTTCGTGAGAGTTTGGATGTCTAGATGGGAACTAGTAAGGGGCTCTAGGACCCCTGCTATCTAATAAGGACTTTCAACGTATTTAATTGTTTTTCTTTATACTCTGTTTTTTAATTCTTTAGTCATACACTTTATTTTCTCATTTGTCGTTTTCATTTTGTTCTTTTATGGTCTCTATTTGTTTTTCTCATGTCATTGGGATGCTACGGCCGGCAGTGGTGCTTTGATGACTGGTTAGTTTGTTGTTAATTTTGTATTGTCCTCTTCCCTTTTCAGAGGCGTGATCTTTTTCTTTCTCTTCTCCCCGAACAAAACTACATTTTAATACATTTGTTTTTTTTTATCTACTACGTATATTTGTTAAAATGTTTGTAAACTATCAATAAATAAATAAAGGATCGGGCCCAATGAGGGTTTTTGTGATGGCGGCTGTGCAGCTCCGTATTGTAACTATGAAATAGCACAATTGCCTATTAGCATTTTAAAAAATGCCAACCTGGCGTCGAATGAGAAGGACCGATATGGTAGATTTTCCATTATTTATTTCACATACTAACATCCGCCACAACAGCAGCTTTTAGGTGACATCCGATCTTTGATACAGTTCGTGCTCTTAGACTAAAACCTCAACTTTTGTAATATATTGTCTTAATAACTTCAGGGCCAACAGTATGCAGTTTCCATCCGTAATATCCTGCTTGTATATCTACATATCCATACACAGTCTAAATATTACACACGCTTTGCGATACGAGGCGATACGATCTGTGGGGCACACCTTAAAGCTTATATATTATATTATTATAGAATTTATTAAATATTTTTGTGCCGACAGTAATGTCATAATATTAAAAATATGTATATTTTACAGATCTCTCGAGACTAGAAGATTCTGCTTTGGCCAATCCAATTGTGGCTCCAGTTACTTCTGGAACGAATGAAGAATTAAAATTTATATTTACGACCGAAAAAATAAGACATCCACTTACTGTTAAGAAACCATTTTCGTGCACTCGGTGTACTTATTCGTGTAATCGAAAACAGCTCTTAAAAATCCACATGCTAAAACACACTGGGCTGAAACCGTTTTCATGTTCTCAGTGCACTTATTCGTGTCAACAAATACGCTATTTGAAAATCCACACACTTACACACTCTAGGGAGAAACTGCTTGCATGTTCACAGTGTACTTTTTCGTGTAATAAGAAAGACTCCTTAAAAGTTCACATGCTGATTCACACTGGGGAGAAACCATTTTCATGTACTCAGTGCTCTTATTCGTGTAATAGGAAATATTACTTAAAATACCACATGCGTAAACACTCTGCGGAGAGACTGTTTTCATGTTCACAGTGCACTTATACATGTAATACGAAAGACGTTTTGAAAAACCACATGCTGAAACACACTGGGGAGAAACTGTTTTCATGTTCTCAGTGTACTTATTCTTGTAATCGGATAAGCTCCTTCAAAAGGCACATGCTTACACACGCTGGTGAGAAACTGTTTTCATGTTCTCAGTGCACTTATTCGTGTAATCGAAAATACGACTTAAAAAACCACATGCTGAAACACACTGGAGAGAAATTATTTTCATGTTCTCAGTGCACTTATTCGTGTAATCGTAAATATAACTTAAAAACCCACATGCTTAATCACTCCGGGAAGAAAATGTTTTCATGTTCAAAGTGCACTTACACATGTAATAAGAAAGATAACTTAAAAATTCACATACTGAAACACACTGGGGATAAACTTTTTTCTTGTTCACAGTGCACTTATTCGTGTAATCACAAAGGCTCCTTAAAAAGACACATGTTTAAACACACTGAGAGGTAACCTTTTTCTTGTTCTCAGTGAACTTATTCGTGTATTAACAAAGGCTCTTTAAAAAGCCATATATTTACATACACTTGGGAGAACCTTTTTTCGTGTAACTTCAATTATTCATCTAATCTAAAAACTTATTACTTATTCGAGTTATCACAAAGGTTTCTCATAGAGCCGAGAGACCCTTTTCGTGTTCACAGTGTATTTATACATGTAGTTAAAAATACAACTCATAAATGTCCATCTTCCTCTAAGTACGAAATTTTATATCGTATGATGAGGTAGCACGTCATTATAAAATTATTGTTCAATATAGATACGTATTTGTGCTAATAAATTATGTTACCAATGTTAAATTATTTTTTAATAAATACAACATATTCACTCGAAAGTCTGTCCATCCAACTTATTTTGAGCATTTCCCGTAGATCCACATCTCAAATGCTTCAAATGCCCATGTTATTTCTTCGGGAAATGTACATTTTCCACTCCATAAAATAGTATCATAGCATCTGACCATTTGCATTCGTAATATTAGGTTGAGATCATAACTGCAGAACATATTTGAGTGGGGTAAAAAATGGTGCATCCGCAGTCAGCGTTCACAATGAAATACAATCATTTATCCAATAACTTTTTCTCTTTTACTTGCTTTTGACAGCTAATTGTTTTTTTCTAATGTAGTTTTCAGTTTTGTACAGAAAATATATTATAGACTAGTACTGTTCTGAAAGGTGATATCTTTGTGTTACTACCGGGAATCCGAAGGAAGGCAGGTAAGTTTGTTGTAAAAGCATTATTAAGGGATTATGTTTTGGAGATTTTACGGAAATTGTGAGATTTGACGTTTCTTTACCAACTGGGGACGTTTAATAGATTGAAAATGTGCAGTCGGCAAAAATAGAAAGCCGTTGGAGCGACGGGCCACAATTCAAACTGGGAATATATGAGTGCGACCAGGACGTGTCTCTCTAAAGATTTCAAATGAGCAAGAAAGGGCCGACAACAAGATATTGGTATAAAAAGTTTGGCAGCGTCAAGGCATGGCACAACAGCCTACTAATAAACTAAAACATCTCGGTTACCCCTCAAAAATAATCAAAATCATAGCCAGTTATCTTTTTCAAACAGATCGATCAGAGTAAAACTCAAAGGATTCCTTTCCAGTAGCCATCCCTCGGGCTCTCTCATGTCACCAATTTTATTTATCATCTTCTCCAGAGACATGCCCGCCCCCCGCCCGAGCAAAACACCAAGGTGGTCCGATTCGCAGAAGACACAGCGATCATCTCCATATCAGTAAAACCCACCCTAGCAATCCGCAGAGTACAACGACAAGCCATCCTCGTATACATACCGCACCAACTAAAACAGGGGTGTGCTAACTGAAGGAATCAAAAAAAATTGGTTAATTCGTAGTTTTCACCTAAGTAAAATATATTCCTTCTTTACTGCTTTCAAATAAACCTACAGGATAGTTTTGCTGAGCGGGACTACAAGAGGGTACATAACAGCTATTCCAGGATGGAGGAGTCTTCCGAATTAAAAGAAAAGTACAGACAGACAAAGGTTGGGTTTTATATATAAACATGTCACATAGTCTATGTGTCTATATATTATGGAACCGGAACGATCCAAGCTCGCTGACTTTAATGTTCATGCGCTCGCGCTATATAAATTGACAAGCCCGGTCGCGTGGGTAGTCAGTTGACCGCCTTGGTCAGGTGTTTTTTTTAAAGTGCAAATTTCAATATAATTTTATTTATTTATATATATTTTGACATCCGTATTTTTGTACTAACAGAAGTGGATACATAATAAACATACATAATACATAGTTTATTGTGTGGGGTGGAGTAGACTTCACCTCTGATATATACAGCCTTGTCCTGGCTACTTTGCTACACTGAAGTCTGTGTTAAAGTAGCCAGTTTTATTTTCGTGCTGTTGTGGTGTTATTTGGAATAAAAAGAGAATTACAAATATGAATAAAAAAGTAAAAATATATGGAGTGGGAGTGTTGTAGGACTAGTGAATTATTAGTAAAAGAATTGTATAAATTATATTAAATTTTGGATATCCATGCGGATATCCATAATACGGACATAGGATCTCTATCACAATGTTGCAAGCACAATTTTGATCAAAATTATTTGTTTATCAATAAAATAATATTACTTAGGTACATAAACAAACAAAAAAAAGTCTAATACACAAATCGAACATAAGAATACCTATTAATTATTCAGTACTTTAATTTTTATAACCTTATATGTTGTGAATACATTAATATAAGAATTTAAAAAAGAAAAACCATTATTGTTACTTTTGATAAAACAAACAAATGTTTTGAAGGAAAAAGTACAAAAGTAGGAAGAAAAAACAATAATGATGAAAGAAAAAAACTTGTTTAAAGTTATACTGACTAAAAAGTCTATAAATAGAGAAATTATAGAGGAATGAAAAAAAAAACCTAAATTCTAAAGTTGACGAGTAGAAAAAAATCTGGTAAGCGCTCGCAAGGCGGTGGACTGACCGTCGATCCTGACCTCACCTAGTTTGAAGCTATAATGAGTGGTAGAGAGAAGTGAGTTGAGTGAACTGTGAGTAAGATCTAGCGGAGGAGACTGCAATTAGATAATACACGCTCTTCCTACCGCCATCTAAGTGAGTTTTACGTAAAAATTACAGCCCACGCGAGCGCATGAAGTTTAAAATGACACTGATTCTCCGTTTCCATTTTCTTGCCGTGAAGAAAAAGAAACTAGACACTGAGCAATCTATGTTCTGCTCTGTTGTCGAGTTCTCCTAAATCTTCTAAAAATCTTTATGCGGTGAGTGAGGATATTAAGGAAATGGAGAAAATATACTGGGAACGGTGCAGACTCAGGAAGATGGTGATATCGTAAAATTCCATAACCAAACCTCGAAGAAATAATCTGTCAATTATTGTTATATAGAAATATTTAAACCAGTATTTGAAGGACTCGTCAGTTTCATAGTCATTTCTCCACAGCAGGTTGATAAAAAAATAATAGAAAGAGATACAGACAAAACAAGTCAAATGTGGTTTTATTTTAAAAAAACTATAAAAATGAACACAATTTAGATTTGTACTGACCTGATACGGTAAATGTTGCAACTCGTGCAATGGCCAAACACCGACTGCCCAACGCTGCAAGCGTCGATCGAACATTGTTAATCGCCATTCTTATTTAGGATTGGTTGACGCCGCGACGGCCTGCGTACTTTGGGACTGCTTCTGCTCTTTTTACAACTCGCGTGCGACACAAAACAAAGTAAATGTAAGAAAATAAGGAACGATTGTTGTTATCAATATTAATCAAATTGATAATTAATTCACCAACAAAACAAAAGTATCTGTAAACCCCATCACGAGTTTCTGTTCAAACTTCACTGGAGATCAGAGCGAATGGCCTTGTTCAAAATTCATCTTAAATTTTACACGAATTTTTCGTTTTTAATGAATTCTCGTTCTTTTCAAGGAAGGGTTAATTTTCGAATGCTTCACCAAAGATCTTCTTATACAGCTAGTTTCTTCAGAAGCAAAGGGCTATTCTCCGGTGTGAGTTCTTAAATGTTTCAGCAAGATACTCTTCCGACTAAAACATTTCTTACACTCTTCACACGAGAAAATCTTTTCACCGGTGTGTGCCGTCGAGTGTCTTAACAAGTCACTTTTCTGACTAAATACTTTCTTACATACTTCACACATAAAAGGCTTTTCTCCGGTGTGTGTTTTCAAATGTCTCAACAAGTTACTTTTGTGACTAAATACTTTTTTACATTCTTCACAGAAGGGTTTTTCACCGGTGTGCATTCTCGAGTGACTCACCAAGTTACTCTTATGACTAAATTCTTTATTACATTCTTCACACGCAAAGGGTTTTTCTCCGGTGTGTGTTCTCACGTGACTCAACAAGTGACTTTTTTGACTAAATACTTTCTTACATTCTTCGCACACGAAGGGCGAATCTCCGGTGTGCATTCTCAAGTGTTTCAGCAAATTACAGTTCAGACTAAACGCTTTCTTACATTCATCACAAGCAAAGGGCTTTTCTCCGGTGTGTGTTGTCATGTGTCTGATTAAACCACTCTTCTGACTAAATACTTTCTTACATTCTTTACATGAAAAGGATGTGTTTGATTTGTGAAGCCCCAAGGGACTCGATACATTATTTTGCAGATTGGTTGATTTGGTGGAGTGTTTATCAGGAGGGATCTCCTGGCGACGAACAGTTGGTTTTTCGTTATCCTGACTCGCAGATAACTGGGCTCGTACAATTGAACTTCTTGCATGGTCCAACCCTACAGATGAGTCTCTGCAAGATGGGTGCATCTGGTTGTCTAAAATAGATAAAAACTTCATTAATTATTTACAATCGGTGGAGCAGATCGTAAGCAACGAAAAAAATAAATCACTGGTGAAATGTGTACTTTTGGTCTTATTAGGTCCTCCACTTTTAACTTACGGTCAGATAAATAGGTTGCCATCGGTATCGGACCTCCTAAAAACACTGTCTAAAAGAAGAAATAAAGGGCGGGCACGAGAGATCCGCGACAAACAATTATTGGTAATATATCGGAACGGAACAAACAAGAAGAATCAGCTTGAAGAATACAGTTGAGAGATCGGCCGGCTAAACAGGATATCTATCTAATTCTACAGTGTCACTAGGTTAGGGTGGCACGATATAATACTCAACCTAGTGAGATAGTACTGTTTAAAATAACATAAATAAATAGGAAGTAACTCAGCAAGAAACTGTTAACTTATTAAATATTGTGCACTAGTTCTGGTACACCCTGTACATTGTTCATTCGAGCAGTGGTTAATAACTCACCACAGGCCAGGAGAAAGCCACCGCCCGAGGCTGCTTGCGACTTCCCAGCGCACTCCTTCTTGATGTCCGGGACCCACACGTCCACGGCATAGTCGGGGGGCGCGGGGCTGCCGCTCGTCCCGGACCAGGGGTCGGCAGCTTCCGTCTTGATGTCACGAATATAGCTTTCAGTCGAACTATTATTCAGTGGTGGAATACTGATCCATACTCCGTCATCAGAAGAGCCTGGTTCTTGCTTCACTTCCATATCGCCCACCTGGATGTGAAGTAGGGGTTTAACAATTTAATTGACTCGATACTCCTTTCTATCAGACTCAGTGTGAGCACCAGAACACTGACAACCAGGAAAACATTTAGTTGAGACTCTTACAACAGTCAAATATCAATAAATTATTTCACATCAACGACAATGGGTTTGAGCTCATTGTCCTAGATACCTTAGTCAAAAACAATGGAGATGTTTATGATATTACATTGTCGTGACAATTTAACCTGCTGACCTGTGTTTGTTAATAGTACCGTGAAATACTCCAACATTGCCCGGTTTTTCCATAAAACTTAATATTTCTCGAAAAAATATTAGAGAAGGATATATTTTTTAAATGACAAGAGACAGTAACATGATCGCAGAATTGAATTTTTGAAAACAAAAACAGGAAAAATACAATAAAAAAAGTCACAATCTGATTTTTTTTATGTGGCCAAAATTACCTGCAATTTTAGCCAACTTTGCCCACTTCTTATTTTCATCGAAATACAGCCTTTACGGACCTACAGATAATACTCGTATATATTGTAATTGTCCAGGAAAAGACTAAGTTGTAAATAAATAAGTAATGTAATTAATAATACTTAAGCCAAAAAAGCCAATGTTACCAAGTCATCTCCGCCTTTTTTCATACTAGCGGCTTCAACAGATAGGGCTGCCACCAAACAATTCTACGAACAGCAGAACAATAAAATAGCTACAATATTGTCGATTCTTCGAATATATTGAATGAACGAATACAATATTAATTTGTAGATGAGTAGGTGGTAACTATAATAAATAATTTCGTATAACTAAGCTAAGCTAAGCAGGTAGGTAATAAAGAACATATTATAATATTTCACATTTTCATACATGTATTTCACAAAAATCAATAACATATGTTTTAAGTATTCTGCTTAATATATAAGAATTGTCGAAGAATGGTCGAAGGAACTTTGTATTTGCTTTCATTTCACAATATTCATATCCAATCAAAGTGTTTTACTGGATATTAGATTATTATTATTGAACCTTACTGAATATTTAAATTATTCATATCATCGTTAAATTTTAGCAATCCTCGTCGCATGGCAACAGGAATTGATTATAATTTGACAATATCAAATAAATACACTTTTTTTCCCATAAAACTTACAGATACCATTTTATCAATATTTTTATACATTCGAGAACCCAACTTTCGTCTACTCTTCCTTGCCCGGATGCGAGGTTTATTTTTACTGGCATTTTGCGTTCTGACAAATACTAAATAATAAAGGTGAACAAATGAAAAAAAAATGAGAGTAGATTTATTAATATATCTATTGCATATTAATAAAAAACCACGGTCTTGTGATATTTTTATTCAACAAGGTTGAAAAAACACTTATTTAGCTCAATAGAAAAATGTATTAAATCAAGTTACGAGTGATAACCCTGCGACATGTTTTGTGGTGGGCAAAGTTGACGCCAAGCAGACTGAATATTTACTCGTAACATTGCCCAGCGTCATTTCTAAGGTTTTAAAATAAATAATTCTAATGAAACTATTCTAGAAGTATTCTGTTAACACCAGTTTAATAATATATGTAAAATTTATTCCCTTGAATTTTTCCATTTCAGCAGTTTTCGACCAAATTGTGAAACGCATAATTGGCACCACAAAACGACACCCCGTCTGCACAAGCTTTAACAGGCGACTGACTCACGTTAGAAACAAAGCAGATTTGTAATATTGCCAAAATAATGTTGAATTTTCTACTACAGGCGAAATATTGTTACCATATTCTATATTCTTTTTAATATTTCAAGTTGAAAAGGATACCCCGCGAGGCAAAGTTGGTGCATTTGACGGTAACTCTTAAATTTTAGTTTTTGTTTCAGACGTTTACCGCAACCATATTTATTATGTTGCCGAGTGCCGCTGTTAGACCCGTCTAGTTATTACTAAGCCGACAATTCAGTAAAAAGGTTACAATAAAATACGGACCCCTCCGCGCAGTCGGCCGCGTCTGACTTAGTGGAGATATATCGAGGAAGTGTGAGATGTAACGATGAATTAAACAGCTCTCTAAAAATTATAATTTTAATATATATATAATAATAAATACATAGGTTTGTTGATTATATAAAAGAAGAACGCGACCGAAGCGAAGTGATGAAATACATACATATATATATATATATATATATATATGAATGGATATAAAGCAATATGAAGTGCAAGCAGCAGAATGCACAAATAAGTTAAGTGATGCTACCACAATATTCTGTGTGCGGTAATAATATCGATACAAACCTTGGAAGAATGAGAAAAAGTCTTACTTTAGCTGTGACTGGAGGAAGAAACGCCAAAGTAATTTGTTTTCATAAAGATATCTGTGGTTAAAAAACCACAGATAATGCGTTCAAAAATGTACACCAGTACCTATTCATAAAGTTGTTGAAACATAATTTGAACAAGTCTCAGATATTGTATCAAACCGTTTGATATGCCTGAACAGTAATTCGTGTCGCGAGTCGATTTTAATTCGAGCTGACCTATAATAATTTGTCATTCATGAATACTTAATTTTCTTGGAAGTGTATTTCGTAGGAACCTGCGCCATACGGGAACCTTTTCTTCCATCATTGGAGGGCTATTTGTTTTTTCGGCCATTCATCTGGGAGATTCAGCTCTTCCGTAATTACGAGGCACCTATCACACGCGTTTTCCCAGGGTCAAGTTAATCAGTTGCCATTTCATTAGTCTGAGAATAAATCTTTCCGAGAAATATCGCACTCGGGAGCGGTTTAATGGTCGGTCAGTAAATTAAGTAAATAAGACAATGAACACGCAAAAAAAAAATACCATTAGGGTGCGGGTTCATTTTCATCCTAGGATAATAAACTTGTGGGTAATAAAGTAGCTTTTGTTGAATCCGGGACCACCATGAGCGGGGACTGACTATCGCGTATTTTCCTGTAGGGGTAGGCAAAGAGGATAGAATGCATACTCACAAGTCGGATTTACATCTCTGCATTTCTTCATTATATTCATTCTATCTGTCTTCCTTGTTCGATTTATCCATCTCAATAAACTTCAACACTCAAATCTACATCTCTTCCATTTAATCACCGACCCAACCCCCAAAGCAGTATGGGGGTATGTCTGCTGCGTGCAAACAAGTTATCCAGGGTCTCTATCCGAATGGGACTCTCCCTCCCCTCTTGCTAGTGAACAGCTACCACCACCACTTCTATCTCCAGCACCTTTCCTCGCTGATAAGTTTGACATTGGGACTTCCCAAACTATTTGCTGCACCATCTGAAATCTGAGGTTTCTTGTCACCATCTCCTGAGGCTACGGTTTATGTCGACATAGTTACCCAAGTAGATATTTTCTAACGTGACACAAAGATTTATGATAATATCAGCCACTCTTGGATTTCCTGATTCTTTACGAAAAACTTAGGAAGGGATCCGCAAGATTCATCATGTTATCTTTCTTCAAGTAATCTTCAGCATATCTGTCATAAAGACCCCTTTTTTCCTGGTCATGTTCAGACAGCTAAATCTTTAAATTTCTGGGAAGCATAGGGATCGTCATTGTTTTTTTCAGGAAGCAATTATATGACTTGTGTTGTGTATGCTTTTTTTATTTCATTAACCTTTACCATACCATAATATAAAATACCCAAACGCAGCCATGCTGTCAACACGTGTTACCGTAAATAACTGTTAGAAAAATGTTTTTATACCTTAAATGGCTTTAATGGCACGAATTTATTATAAATATTTAGCATACAATTTAAAAAAACTTATTAATAACATAATTTAGTGCATTTATTAAGTCGTGTAAAATATGTCCTTCCTTCTTATCTCAATACATTTAATTAGTGAAAAAGAGAGAATTATATTTGTATATTTATGGTCCTTTTCACTGTGTAAAAATAGTGTTTGATCTCTGTCTTTCATATCACAAATTGTATTTTTACCAACGTATTAATTTTACAACAGATTGAATGGAAAAAATAATTATTTTTGTACGATTCCCTTTTCATAATTGGTATTTCACTAGTCATTTCTGAGCGCTAATATTTTCTTTAGGATTATCTAAAGTATAAGTTTTATGATGGTAGACCTGTGTGGATTGGGAAGGGTTAAGACTAACACTTTTAGTAACACCGCTAATTTGATAAAAGTCCCTTCCGCCTGTCACTGATATAGTACAAAGAAATAAGTTGACTAAAGCTATACTTTTTATATTTGTCAAGATAATCAAAAACAAATCTGATAATAATAAATGATTTTAGTTATTTTCCTGCATTATTATAAAAATCAAAGAAGTATTTGACATAAATAAAAATTCTGTAAGTCTGTAATCGCACGACTGTAACTCGCCATGAAAAACACGAAGAAGATAAAGTGTTTGATAAGGAACGAATAATGTCATTTATATTTATCAAATAGATGATGAATTACCAATATAAAAACATATACGTAAACGCCATCACGCATTTTTGTAAAAACTACACTGAAGACAAGGGCGAAAGGCTTTATCCAAAATGCATTATAAATTTTGCAGGAAGGTGACTTACGTTTTGAACGATTCCTCATACTTTTCAAGCGAGGGTTAATTTTCAAGTGTCTCAACCAAAGATCTTTATATACAGGTATTTTCTACATAACTAAAGAGGTTTTAAAGTAAATGAAGAAGTGATCCTTCCGATAATACGCCGTCTTCATTATTCTTTGCACGCAAACGCCTTTATTCCGGTGTGTGTTCTCAATTGTTACAGTAAGTGACTTAATTAACTAAATTCTTTCTTACATTCTTCACATGCACAAGGTTTTTCTCCGGTGTGTTCTCAAATGACCCAACAAGCTACTCTTCTGAATAAATACTTTCTTACACTCATCACACGCAAAGCGCTTATCGCCGGTGTGTATTCTCAAATGTCTCAATAAGGTAGTGTTGAAACTAAACACTTTCTTACATTCTTCACACGTAAAGGGTTTTTCTCCGGTGTGTGTTCTCAAATGATTCATCAAATGACTCTTACGACCAAATAATGCCTTACATTTTTCACACGCGTAGCGTCGTTCACCGGTGTGTGTTCTCAAGTGTCTCAACAAGTTACTTTTCTGACTAAATACTTTTTTACATACTACACACGCAAATGGTTTTTCTCCGGTGTGTGTCCTCACGTGTTGCATCAAGTAGCTCTTCCGACTAAATGCTTTGTTACATTCTTCACACGAAAAGGATTTGTTTGATGAGTCGTGCCTCAAGGGAGTCAATACATTATGTTGAAGACTGGATGATTTGGTGGAGTGTTTATCAGAAAGAATCTCCTCGTGATGGTAAGTCAGTTTTCCATTATCCAGACTCGCAGGTAACTGGGCTCGTGCTATAGAACTTCTTGCATGGTCCGACATTTTTAATGTGTCCCTGCATGACGGGCGCGTAGGGTTGTCTGAAACATATCGAATATTCAATTATTACTTACAAATGGTGGTACAGGAAGTAAATAAAAAAATAGTAGTAATAGTGTCAAAATATTTAGATTGTTATACGTCAATTACGGATATATGATTAGAGAAATGGAACGCATTGAATTATTCTTCACCCTTGACTTCAATTTTAGGTTACGATAATCTTCAAATCGCTGTCATACTTTATTACATTACATTTCACGAAACTTTCAATGTTCTATAATACACTACAGTGAACTCAAAAAAGAATTAAGGTAATATTATAAAGTCTTCATTTTAAAGTAGTTTTTATTAACATGTTACTACTCTCCAGCAATAAGAACTGTCATCGACCTAGTCTACAATATTTTACAGGTGGTCTATGTCGAAATGTTGAATACTGCAGTCAAAAATGTTGTAATACTTTAAGAAAAATGTTAACATTTGAGGAGATAAGGGACTTCAAAATTTGTTGTTTTTCAATATGTATATTACATTCATTCGTTTTATTACAAGGCAAATAAAATGATAATAACCTTATAGAATTGAGAATTGTTGATGCAAACTATCGCATTCAAAGGTTAGATTATTATTTACAAGTTTGAAAATATTAACGAAACAAGTTGCGCGAGTGGAATTTGAAATGTCTTTGAAGTAAAGGTAAACAATTAGTGTGTTTTGTTTCGGAGGTAAGTTTGTAGAACTCCATAATCACATATATAAAAGTAAATTCACATGTTTTTTAGTTCTACACGTTTAATTACTGTGAGACGCGTTTCGCCTTATGAGTTAGACACAGGATCATACTAAAACATCTGTAAAAAAAACCCTAAGAATTAACATAAATAATGTTGTTTCTACCTTAATTATACAAAATTGTATAGCTAACATCTTTTATATATTATCTTTTATTAAAATATCAATAAATCAAGCTCAATTTCAAACGCTCTATAATAATAGGTGTACCGGAAAAGAATGTCGTTTTTTTGTTATCGCTTTTGAGTGGTCAGTTGTGCTTCGGCAGTCGAACTTTTACAACGTGTTCTGTGTTGTTTCTCTGACTGCGTGTGCCTGGAGTGTACTAGGACTTTTAAACAAAAAAATTTACAACCCTATATACAATGGAGAGCTTTGTACCGAATGAGGAATTTATTCTAAATATTATGCTTTACCATTTCATGAAGAAAGAAAGTGCACGATAATGCACGACTGCATACCTCAAAAATTACGAAAGAAAAAATGAAAACCCTAGGTTGGACAACTGTACGTCACCCACCATATTCACCGGATCTTGCTCCTTCGAATTAGCATTTGTTCCGGTCAATGCAACACTGCAATACAAAAATTATGGGGAGGTCACAAAAGGCATATCTGAGTATTTTACATCGAAACCAGCTGAATTTTACGAACGTGGTATTAAAAAATTGACTGAGAGGTGGAAGGAGGTTATATAAAACCAAGGCAATTATATTTTGAATTAAGTTTTAATAAATAAATACATTAAATGCACCAAATTGTTTTATTAAAAAGACGACATTCTTTTCCGGTACACCTATTACTTACAGTCGTTATCGTCATCATCAGGTCATGTAGATGCCCTCATAAGGCGGACGAATAGTACCCCTATAAATTAATGTCATCTTTCGAATTCTTAGAAATTGTATGCTTAAGTAAGTGTGAATAAAAAACAAATACTTACAAACACAAGACATAAAAGAAATAAAAATCTGGATTGTATTCACAACACAATTTTTAGACCCTTTTTGTACCTTGTACCTTTTTACCTGTTCATATACAGTAAAAGTAGGGCAGTGCGTCTATATAACAGGACCAATTTAATTAAAAGGGCGTTAGCACTTAAATAAAAGAATTCAATAGAAAATATATCGCCAGGAAAGGGAATACCGAGAAATATCCAAAACAAATTAAGGTATTCACCTATAATATATTGTAGACTAGCTCTGTTAGATACTATATATGGATTATTCGAGCAGTGAATGTAAAACTCACCACAGGCCAGGAGAGATCCATCACCCGAGGCTGCACGTGGCCTCCCAGCGCACTCCTCCTTGATGTCGGGGACCCACACGTCCACGGCATAGTCGGGAGCCGCGGGTCCGCCGCTCGGCCCGGACCGGGAGTCGTCAGCTTCCGTCTTGACGTCAGGAATGTAGTTTTCTGTCGAAGTGATATTCGGTGGTGGAACACTGATCCATACTCCATCATCAGAAGAGTGTGCTTCATGCTTCAGTTCCATATCGCCCATCTGGATGTAAGAGGTTAAGTGATATTTTGGTGACTCTAATGAAGACGTCTTCGGGAATCGATAAAGTCGACAGCATTTTACTTGAACTGAAGTGGAAATATAATATGATTCTTCAAGTCGTGTCGCGACCTGATGGAGCCTGACCAGAGGAGCTTCACAAAGATTGTGATATTTAAATCTGGATCAGGAACAATTCTATTATGGACTTAACACTTTAGTTGTCTCGATACTCATTTCTATCAGACTCGGTGAGAGGACTATAACACCGACAACTAGGAAAACATTAGGTTGAGACTCTTACAACAATCATATATCTTTTCATTATCCAACATCACGGGTGTCGGTTGTGCTGTTTGCAAATACCATGGTCAAAAACAATTGAAAAGTTCGTGATATTACATTTTATATATTGACAGTTTAACAAGCTGATCTGATACCTTATTGCTGATCTCGCATAATGTACTGTAAAAAGTAATTCTTAAACTTTAGTCTTTGTTTCAGACGTTTACCGCAACACGTTAATATTACGTTTATGTTCATAATACTGCAGTAGCATTTTGTTTTTGGGTAACGAAGAAGAAATGCAACAATTGTAAGTGTTGCAAAATAAAGCTTTGAGAATAATACTCAGAAAAAATAGATATACTCGGATCAGTGCAATGCTGTAAGATCTCAATATGATGACCTTTAAGAAGAAAATATATTTTAATACAATGGAATTTATTTACAAAAACATCAATAAGAAAGTATCAGCGGAATTCACACGAAAAATTGATGCAAATCAGCATGAGCACGAGCATCGTACAAGGGGAAGGGATAGACTGAGACTTATATTCAAGAGGAAGGCCAAATCTCAGAAATCAATGATATAGCGCGATGAAATTTTTTAATGAAATGCCAGAAAACATAAGGAAGATAAATTGAATAGATTTAAAATGAAACTAACTAAATATATAAAAGATAAGTTTTAGTAAAAGAAAATACTTAAATCTTGTTTATATTAGAGCATGTATAAGGAGTGCTTATGTATGCACTATGTTAAGAATAAAATAAATAAATATCAACTGTGCAGTGCCGCTGCTAGACAAGTCTAGTTATTACTAAGCCGATCATTCACTAAAAAGATTACAAAATACGGATACATGACTTAACTACTTACCATCACGCCGTTTCCCCGTGGGGGTAGGCAGAGAGGATAGAGCGCCACACTCTTCTGTCCTGACACACAATTCTCGCCTCATCCACATTCATACAACTTCTCATACAAGCTCGCCGATTGTTGAGGCTTCTAACATAACCATCCTCTATTAATCTGGTTTACTTGGTCGTGCCAAGTCTTCCGCGGACGTCCTCTATTTCTGGTGCCATCAACACTAGCATCATATATCTTTTTTACCATTCTCTCCTCATTCATCCGTTCCATATGATCGAACCACCTAAATGGTCCTTTTTTAATCTTACTCGCCATACTAACATCAGCTTTACATTCTTTCTTTATTTCTTCATTCTTTACTCCGTTATAAATAGATTTGCCTCAAATACGTCTAAGTGATCTCATTTCCACTGCATTCAGTCTACTTTCGTTCCTTTTCTGCCAGCTTCAGGCCTCATACATCAGCATCCATACATAAGTGTCGGTACCAGGATTCCATTGTGCGCCACTAGTCTCGCCTTGGTTGACAAATTCCCGTTAGATATAATTCCATTCAAAGCGCCGTTCACTTTGTTCCCTGCAGTCACCCTCCTTTCGATATCATTCTCAGCCTTTCCGTTTCTATCAAACATACTTCCCAAATATACAAACTCATCTACTTGATCCAAACATTCATTACCTACAAGTATTTTGCACGGATATATGACAAACTACAATAATAATAATAGCTGTAAAGGCGTTGAAAAGTGTACATTTTTAATACAAATAATAAATACATGCCCGACGCAAAGTGATGAAAAATACCTGCCGGCGTGAATAGATACAAAACAATATTCAGTGCAAACAGCAGAATGCACAAATAAGTTAAGTAAGGTCACAACAATCTTCTGTGTGCGGTAATAATATCAATACAAACCTTGAATCAATTAGAAAATGTATTTATTCACCTGTGACAGCGGCCGCCAACGAATTTATCTTTATAAAGATATCTATGGTTAGTAAACCAGAGATAATGCGTGATTCTGATGAAAAATAACCTGGACAGGTCCCAGAAATTGTGTCACGCTGTCTTTACCTTGTTTACCTGATTAACGTATATCTATATATCAAATTAAATTCACTGATCAAGAATGTGTTTTATTTCTCCTTATCAACCAAGGCACGGTCACCGAGCTGCACCACTTGTCGATGTCTTTCCAAGACGCGTCCGCGCCAGGGAACGCAGACGATGACACCGCGCTTCGTCCGGTCGAGTACTGGACTCCGGCTCCGGCCGACTCCGGCAACACAACCCGTCAATAATATAAGTAGTATATAAGTAGTAATTAGATTAAGTTAATTATAAGATATTCTGCCTGTCCATTTGTATATTGAGTGTCATAAAAAAAAACATTAATCTGTGTGTCATCCGTGTATCTGAATATTCACCTGTCTCTTATAACCATAGTACAATTGGCGAAGTGATACCTGGAAATAATCGCGGAACAAATATTACAAGTGTGTGGGGCAAGTCTAATAAAATAATTAAGAGCATCTGATCAAAAGGATCTTAATCATCCTAATCTTATACAAAATAACAAATAATACTGTCAGATACTAGAGCAATAATAATATAATTTGTCTATGGTTTACGTGATGTCTATGGACGACATTGAACGGACACATTTTGATATTACCGTTCGTTGTGCTCGCTGGCACGTCTAAAACTATGGACCGTGCTGGCCCAGATGCTCCTGCCGTCAAGTCTGAACCAGATTCCCCAGCCGAGAGCGGCGATGAAGAAGAAGGCGGAGTTCCCTACACTGATATAGATATATCGCTTCCTGACATCAAGCAGGAGTGCGCCGAGTACTCCAGGAAGGCCGACCAGCTCGCAGGTGAACACTTGATTCCTTTGGATTACAGATTCGTGAAGTAAAATTCACGGCCTCACATTTTGAAGACTAAAATAGTGTGAATCTGCCAGCGTTTATTGAATGCAGTTTCGTAATTGCAATTGCCAGCTTTAGAGACAGTTGGAATGGAGGTGATTACAGCTTATCTATCTGAAGGTTTTACCCATCTCGACAACTGATATTGCTTTACCATCGCTTACCACAAGAAGGAGAAACAAATGTGTTGGGAACAGCTCTATCAATTAGAGAACAAATACCGCCCAGTTTCAATAACTGCGAACCGTTATATGTTCGTATTGTATTGTGTCAAGAACCTATCTACGATATCCCTATATATTTGTACTATGAAACTTTAGATTTTCTTAAGTGCTTATGTAGACGTCCTGGCGGATGCCATTCTTCACTTCACGTACTGACATTCGCCACAACAGCAGCTTTCGAGCTGCCTCCTATATTTGATACACAGTTCGCATGCTTAGACGTAAATCTCAAATTTTGTAATATATTATAACTTCAGTGCCAACAGGAACCGATTTCCATCCATAATATCCAGCCTGTATATTTATACGCCATTCCTTAGTCTAAATATTCCATACGCTTTGCGACACGAGCACGAGAGTAGCGGTATATCTGTTGGTCTACCGTATCTCACACTTTGAATCTTTTGTGCCTAACACTCAACATGTCATCCCTGTGATTTCTACGTTATTTTAACGTAAATTATATTTAAATAATTTGTTTACTTTACAGATCTCTCGAAACCAGAAGATTCTGTGTTGGCGAACCCAACTTCGGGTAAAGCTAGTAGCGAATCTGGAATAAAGGCAGAATTGAAGCTATTTACCGCTAAGAAAAAAAGATATACCATTACTATAAAGAAACCATTTACATGCACTCAGTGCTCTTACTCGTGTAATCAGAAAAGAAACTTAAAAATTCACATGCTTGCACACACTGGACAGAAACTATTTTCATGTTTACAGTGCACTTATAAATATAATAAGAAAGAATACTTAAAAATTCACATGCTAAAACACACTGGGGTGAAACTGTTTTCATGTTCACAGTGCACTTACACATGTAATCAGAAAAACAACTTAAAAATTCATTTATTGAAACACACTGGGGAGAAACTGTTTTCTTGCTCTCAGTGCAGTTATTCGTGTAATTGGAAAAGCTCCTTCAACAGGCACATGCTTACACATGCTGGTGAGAAACTGTTTTCATGTTATACCTGCACTTATTCGTGTAATCGCAAGACCTCTCTAAATGTCCATATGCTTAAACACGCTGGGTAGAAATTATTTTTATATTCTCAGTACACTCATTCGTGTAGTCGCAAAGACTCCTTAATAGGACGTCTTCTGTTGTCTACACTTACATTTAATAAAATACAAAATCTATGTACAGAAACCGTTCACTGAAACTCGTCGAGAGTGTTTGATATTCTGTTTTTCAAAACTCTCGAAACTATCTCCGTTTGTAGCAATTTTTCAATATTTTTCTAATTGTGTAGATTATATAACGCGTAGATTGGTAATTTAAATATCAGATATCAATTCCGTTTTGTATTTGTCAGGATTGCGATTTTGGTGACAAGTATGCGATCAAAGCATTTTGATTGGTTTTGAAAATAGATTTATTTATTTATTTATATATATTTTGACATCCATATTTTTGTACTAACAGAGGTGGATACATAATAAACATACATAATACATAGTTTATTGTGTGGGGTGGAGTAGACTTCACCTCTGATATATACAGCGTTATCCTGGCTACTTTGCTACACTGAAGTCTGTGTTAAAGTAGCCAGTTTTTTTTTCATGCTGTTGTGGTGTTATTTGGAATAAAAAGAGAATTACAAATATGAATAAAAAAATATATGGAGTGGGAGTGTTGTAGGACTAGTGAATTATTAGAATTGTATACATTATATTAAATTGTTGGATATCCATGCTTCTGATTCATCTCTACCTGATTGAATCATATATTGGGTCCATATTTGTGTAATCTTATTGGTATTGTACAATTTCCAGTTGGTACCGAGTGTATTGTATAGTATTGTATTGATTCAATACACAACACGATTAGCGAGGGACATTAAAGTGTACCAATTTTATGATTGTTAAAGATTTTATTGTGGAATTTTACTAAACCTTTATATTTTAATTTTTTTGATCTTTTTATCAATCCTGGATGGACTGGTATTTTCTACGCATCGACCCCTGTTATGTAAAATATCACAACCAAAGAATATGTTATTTTAAGTTGTTATATTTCGGATGTAAGTATATGATACAGTTTTAAGTGGCAGTGAAATATATTGTACCTAATACAAATTAAATTAATCGTATAAAGTAATGTACAGAAAAAATATATTTATCGGAAAAATATTTTTTTAACCGATCGGATTTTGGACCTTTTCTTATCTGGAGGAAAATTCGAAATTGTAAATAAAATTTACAGTGATTATTATTATTTTTATATTGGTAAAACTTGCAGAAATTTTTATATTAGAATTAAGGAGCATTTAAAATGTCAGCAATGGCCATTCTGAATTTTCCAATCAACTTTTGGAAAAAAACCATTTGTTCCGTATTCATAGAACTCATTTTGGCGCATCTTGAGATTCGGCCGCGACCCATATTATTGACACCTTTCCACGTTCAAATTCCTATCCCCATCCTTTTTCCTTACTGCTTGTCAGTGTGTGTGAATAGTGACCTTGATGTCAGCAGACGTTAACGTGACGGGATACTTGTCAGGTTGCGACACAGCGATTGCATTAGTGGTGTGAATTTGTTCAACTCCGGTGCACCAGTACTGTATTGTGATCGTGTGATTGGTGCACAGTGATTATTGTGTTGAGCCGCGGGTGAAGTGAGCGATGTCGCAGTCTTTATTTGGAAGTGGAGATCTGCTCGCCCGCGTGCTGTTTGTGTGATCTCAGCTGCGACTGCGGAAGGATATACGTGGTAAGGCGAGCAGTCCTTCAGATTCCCGATTTCTCAAGATCCACTGGTCTTTCGACTGGATTCCCTCCCATCATCTGCCCTTATCTTCGTTAATCCAGACACCCTTCCTTCCTTCCTATACCGCCGGCCACTTCGGTGATTCAATTCGTCGTAATACAATCCGCGGGACGCGAGATTTCGTTCACTAGATCCCATATCGGTGCGGGATTAACGTTTTCTTTACACCATTATTTTGGCAATAATAAGGGTTTAGAAATACATATACCACGGGTTTATAGTAAGATAAAGTTAATAGTAAATTAACATTATAAATAATTAAATTTATTTTGCAAATATTAATCTTTTAAATTTGTTTTAACTGAAGTTGTTGTTTTTTCAATTTTATTATACGTTGTGTCCTGAAAAAGGGACCATTGGTCTTGAAACATGTTGATGTATCAATAAAAAGTGTTTTAAACAAAGTGTTATTTTTTTTATATTTACATAATATGTTGCCACAAAGTCACTTTTCAAATATTGAAGAAGTAAAAATATAGGAAGTAATAAAAAATACGCCTATTATTAAAATAAAATAAAAACTTTATTGTTTGGTAAACAATGTACATTGATCTTTAAATTATATTACAGATAAATATTTAATGTACCAGATTAATTGATAAAAATATAAAGTTTGCAGTTGAAAGCCAAAGGAGGAAGAGAGTTGACGATTGGTGTCGGTAGAGTTGGAGATCGGAAGTCGGAAAGTTAAAGTTGAACCTTGACCTCGGGAGTCAGATGAAGAGGAAGTTTTGAAAATTGAAAATCAACTTCGGAAGACGCCGCAACACAGTCGTCAACAGTGATTGATAATAGAAATCGGGAACCAGAAACGTTGCGAAGTCAATGAGTAGAAGAAAAAAGTCAATTTCAGAAATCCCATACGAACGTATCAGAAAGACGGAGGATAGACAGCTACAGTTCACCGCAAGCTACAAGGAGCAGCCGCCCCGCCGGTACTGAGCAACCAGTCTGATAGCCTGTCGCCGGAGCAGCCGCGGAACCAGCCTGGGAACAGTCAGCAGGTAGCCGCCCGCACCGGGTGCTAACGGCATCACTTCGCCTGCCTGACACCAGGTCTCCGGAAAATTATTAAATGTCTAATTTGTGTATCTTCTGTGTGTTTACATTCACCTGTATCTTCTTATAAGTAGGTAAGGTACTAATGAAGGTGTGGTATCTGATGGATGGGTCGCGAAGCTAACATTCTATTAGAGGGCGAGGTGTCGTACTAACGAGCGACCAGGAGCATTATACATGTTCGATTGATCATCGATTAATCGAATTATAACTCCCGTATTATGTCAAAATAGAGTTGGCTATTAGGGCGTCGGGACACATAAAGGTGGGAATGGTTATATTGCTTTTAGAAATTAATCTAGATTTATTTGGTCTTTATTTTAATCAAAGTGGTTTTATAGTTATCAAAATATGAAGCTTTTTCGAAATATTGATTTTTTTTCAATTTACAAATTAAACAGTAACTGGAAGCCTGGTGATCAGAGGTCATACATTCTCTTAATAATGACCAAAAATCAAAATTTGTCGACGAATAAACGACGAAAGAAGATCAAAAAAAGGACCTCACGAACTATGTAAACAAATCATTATCTTGGAAAAATAACAAATAGTACTTTCGGCTTTTAGAGCAGTCATATAATAATTTGTCTATGGCTCAAGTGGTGTCTATGAACGACCACATTGTAAGGATATCGTTCGTCGTGCTCACTAAGGCGTCTAAACCATGGACCGTGCTGACTGTGATGCTCCTGCCGTCAAGTCTGAACCAGATTCTCCAGGCGAAGTTCCCTACACTGATATAGATATATCACTTCCTGACATCAAGCAGGAGTGCGCCGAGTACTCCAGGAAGGCCGACGAGCTCGCAGGTGAGCCCTTGATTCCATTGGATTACCGATTCGTGAAGTAAAATAGGGCGTATTTTGAAGGCCGTTAGTGTCATTTTTCTGTGCACTTAACCCATCGCTATGTTAGGCAATACAAATAATTCGGGCTCGCATGCGGCTGAAGCTCCGCTCTCACGCGGTGTGATTCAAATCACAATTATACTTTACGTGAGAAATATTCTAGTCAGTAAATATTATTATTTATTATTTTGACACGAAGACCTCACAGTCGTAATATAACTACACAAACTGTCGATGCAAGTGTAGGGTTGTCCTGTCGTGATTTAATTCATTTTTTAACATTACTTCGCGCACGTTGTGTGTTATCGAGCTACTTTTTTAGTTTACGAATCAATTTGTAACTTATTCCGAACTATATGCGTGATAAATAGCTATATATTATTAATTTATTGATAAACAGTCATTAGTTTTGTCCTATTTAAAGAATAATATTCACAAGTAAACGTCTAATTTATATTTAAAATATCAACTCAGTGCATTTTACCTTTTAGTAACATACCCACCAAAGTTCCGTCATCATGTCAAGTAAAAATCTATCAATCCACAACCGAAAACTTGCCAGAAGAAATACATGACGTATGTTGACATGTCGAATAAATTTTTCGGCGTGGATTATAGGATTATTTGACCCTTAAAAACAAAAAATATGCCGGACAAAAGGGTGCAGCGAACACTGAATGTTTCGATACTACTAGTGTTGACTTACAGGCGCACACTGCTTTGTGCATTTTGCAAACACGGGTGGTGAATAATACTCTAGTCTTATTAATCAATAAGAAGAGCATTCAGACATCGTTTTCTTCCTCTGTAATGCCTTTTAAACGGTATACACAGTTGTGCAGTTGTCTACATCAGTTGACTGTAAATCAAAAATTTCCATTACTGTACGTATTCATCAAAAAGATGGTGTGGATTAAAATATTACAAATTATGTGAATCTATCAGCGGGTATTGCAAGCAGTTTATACACGGGAAAACGTATATACACGGGAAAACGTGTATATACACGGGAAAACGCGTATATACACGGGAAAACGCGTATATACACGGGAAAACGTTGGAAACGAGCCGTTGCCAGCTTCGCAGGCAGTTGCAATGGAGCTGATGACACGTTACCTCTGCAAAGGTTCTACCCTGTATATCGACAGTTAGTATTGCTTTACCATCGCTTACAACAAGATGGAGGAAAAGTGTTGGAAACAGTTCGATCTAATGGAAAGCTAATACCGCCCAGTTTCAAACAACTGTGAACTATAGTTCGTATAGTTTTGTATGTGAACAATAATTCTGTCATATTTTTGTATATTTGTACTTTGAAACTACAAGATTCTAAATGAAAATGTTCTTATGTTAGTGCTAATACTTTTTAGTTATTCCTCAATTACTTACTATTACTAATTGTTAATTTTCTGCTTTTGGGCCTGCTTCGCAAATAGCCGTTTACTAAACTTTCTAGAACTCTTCCTGCGGCTGAAGTGAAGGCTGATAGTAGAGTTTAACGTCTACCATTTAAATTGAATAGAATGCAAAGCTCTTTAAGATACGCCCTGTTGTGTGACGCCTTGTACATCAACCAGCACATTTTAAATTGAACTCTTTGAGGGAACCGGAATTGGCTCCGGTTATAGTGATAGTTCAAGTAAAAGGGATGTTATTTGAGAGAATTTAAAAACTGTATATCTACATATCTATCTTAACACCGTCTTAATATTTCATACACTTTGCGATACGAACACGAGGGTACGGGAGTACCCTCGTGTTCGGTACGGCGGTACGGGGTACAACCGTACCGCACACCTTAAATCTGCTGGTCTCTCCATCTGAGCTAACACATTCAACATGTCTTCCCCCATAATGTGAATTAAATATTAAAACGCGTACTTATACATAAAATTATCTAGGGTTTAATAGAAAGAAACGAAAAGCCTTATCCCTTGTATCCACTTGTACATGTTTTCATGCCGATGGTATTGTCATAATATGAATAATTTGTTTATTTTACAGATATATTGAGACCGGAAGATTCTGTTTTGGCGAACACACCTGTGGCTCCAGCTATTCCTGGAACGGAGGCAGAATTAAAGCTATTATTTACCGACAAACATATAACACATACACTTACTGTTGACAAACTGTTTTCATGCAATCAGTGCACTTATTCGTGTAATCGTAAATACTACTTAAAAATTCACATGCTTACACACTCAAGGGACAGACTGTATTCATGTACACAATGCGCTTATACATGTATTAAGAAAGATAACTTAAAAATCCACATGCTGAAACACTCTGGAGAGAAACTATTTTCGTGTTCACAGTGCACTTATTCCTGTTATCAAAAATGGTCCTTAAAAAACCACATGATTACACACTCTAGGGAGAAACTATTTTCATGTTCACAGTGCTCTTATTCGTGTAATGACAAAGGGTCCTTGAAAAGGCACATGCTTACACACACTGGGGTGAAACTGTTTTCTTGTGTTCAGTGCACTTATTCCTGTAATCAAAAATGGTCTTTAAAAAAACACATGCTTATACACTCTGGGAAAACATTATTTCCATGTACACATTGCACTTATTCGTGTAATGATAAAAGCTCTTTAAATAGGCACATGCTTACACACACTGGTAAGAAACTGTTTTCATGTTCACAGTGCACCTATTCCTGTAATCAAAAAGGGTCGTTAAAAATCCACGAGCTTGCACACTCTGGAGTGAAATTATTTTCTTGTTCTCAATGCACATTTTCGTGTAATAAGAAAGGTTCCTTAAAATATCACATGCTTACACACTCTGGTGTAAAATTGTTTTCATGTTCACAGTGCACTTATTCGTGTAATTACAATGGCTCCTTAAAAAGGCACATGCTTAAACACACTGGGGAGAAACCGTTTTCATGTTCTCAGTGCACTTATTCGTGTATTGACAATAGTTTGCTGAAAAGACATATGCTTACGCACACTGCGGAGAAACTCTTTTCATGTTCTCTGTGCACTTATTCGTGTAAACAAAAAGGCCCTTTAAAAATTCACATGCTTATACACGTTAAGGAGAAACCATTTTCATGTTCTCACTGCACTTATACGTGTAATCACAAGGTCTCCTTAAAAAACCATTTGCTTACACATACTGGTGAGAAACTTTTTTCATGTTCACAGTGTACTTATTCCTGTAATAAGAAATATTCCTTAAAAATTCACACGCTGAAACACACAAGGGAGAAACTATTTTCATGTTCTATGTGCACTTATTTGTGTAATGACAATGGCTCCTTAAAGAGGCACATGCTCACACATGCTAGCGAGAAACTGTTTTCATGTTCTCAGTGCACTTATTCCTGCGAGCAGAAATACTCCTTAACAAACCACATGCTTAAACATTCACCACTGTGAAATGTACAGTGCATTTATAAATACAATAAGAGAGACAACTTAAAAATCAATATGCTGAAACACTCTGGAGTTTTTATCGACAATAGGACTTTTTCCTGATTTCGAAAATCAATGACCTATTTTTGAAAGTGGGAATTCTAAAAATCTTACTAATTATAGACCGATTTCTCTGCTATTTAATTCGAAAAATGTCTGAAAAAACGATTAGTAATGTTTTTTTTATAAATACTCAAATCAATTAATCAATTTGGATTTCGACATAAGTACTTTGGACGAAAGCTACCAATTATCCAAAAATATTAGCGATAATGAAAAATGCCAAGCTATATTTCTAGATCTGCAGAAAATCTTTGATACAGTAAGTCATGAAAACTATGGCATTCGTGGTGTAGCGTATGACTTACTTCAGGACAATTTGAAGGCAGAGATTAGCGAATTAAATATAATGACTGCATACTAGTGGTTCACTGTGGAGTACCCCAAGGTACAGTTTTTAAACCTTAGTTATTTTCTATCTGCATAAAATAACATATATCAAAGATAAATAGTATTTCGGCGGAGATACCTGGGAACAAGTTTTTAAAGAAGCGACATTAGAAATTTGATCAATTTAAAAATGGATGCATTCCAATCTGCTAACTTACTCTAATTATATAACCACTGCAACAAACATAGGACAACTGACTGACCTATATAAACTCATCTTACATTCCTGGTGATTGTTATTTCTTGACGAACACTATTTAGCAATTTAGCTGTAAAACCGATGTACAAAGTACAACTAAATACTAGTATTTAGGATCTGTCCTAGATAATAATTTAAACTTCAAAGAACAAATAACCCTCTTAAATATTAAATTACGTTAATTTTTATTCTACTTAGAAAATTTTGTAATTTGCAAACTCCTAAAATGATATACCATCCGTTGGTCGAATCGATATTACATACGGAATACTAGGTTGGGGAAGAACTTATATAATTATAACTCAAAAGATAATTTTAAGAAATGCTAGAGATTACCCAACCAAACAATATTTTAAAGATTTTCTTTTTTTAAATGTATCTATTTCATATAAAAGAAAAAACTTTTATTTAATTTTTTAAAGAGGACAAATTAAAAATCCATCTACTATCCGACTCTGATCAAAATTAATAAACACGTTATTTTCTGCCCAAATCGGGAATATGGTGGAGTTATGCAAAAAATATATTGCTCCTAGATTGTGTAATCAAGTACCAAAATCAACTAAATTAGCAGCAATTGTAAATGGGTACAAAAAAGACGTTCTGAAATGGCTTAAATGTCTCCGAAATAATTATGTATTCGACATCTTTCTGATTCGCAAGTTCTAATCTGAGCTACTTCTCAACATTTAAAAAAATTTTGTTATTAATTTTCACAATGTTTTATTATAGATTTTGATTCTGTTTTGTATATATTTGGATAGCCACCCCCGTGGTTCTAGATCTTTCTTATTTTTGGATGCATAATTCTATTGTTGCATTATGTATGTATATAAATAAAATATTGCTTTAAATCATTTATTTTTATTTATCCAAAATATTTTTTTTTATCAGAGTTACTCAAACACATACCATTGAATACATTAATTAAGATTATTTACATGTAGTTTTTTAGGGTGGACTTACGGTCCAACTGTCCACCAGCTGCACCTGCGCTTGTGTCAGTGGGTACTCGGCTCCATTGTCTCCTGTCCACACGGACAATTGCGCGAATTTAAAGGCGCGGAGCGCGCACATATTTCGATAAAATTAATGCCAAAGCACTGCTTTGGGGACAAAAAAGGTGCAAACAATTCAATTGGAATTGACATAATCTACGTATACAGCAATACTCCGCTAATGTCAATTAAAAGAATGCAATAAGTGTTATTTAGTAAAGACGAGACCACGCAGTTCTAGCGCGGATAAGACAAGAGGCATCGGGTTGCCATGCCTCAGAGAGTAAGAAAGTGAAATAATCAAATTTGTCAACAAGTTAAAATGATTAATAAGTTTATAAGCGTATTTTTAAAAATAATAACATTTTTAGCCATTAAAATTATTACCTTAATATACTAAGCAATAATTCAATCCGTATTACAATAAGTCATCACTAGTTAACGATCAGCATTTAACACTATCCTGATTCCAGTAAAAGTTGTACAAAAACCAAAATATTCAACAAAATCTAGTTTAGAAGAATTCCAAGTACCTGTGTTTTGTCTATTTAAAGCAAATTCTAGTATTGAAATATTAAATAAAAAAAAAAATTTTGTAACTTGTAATCGTACTGGATTTAAATTTGTATTTTCGTGCTCTGAAATCAACACGTCATTTGCACACCAAAGTCTTTAATAGTGCACCTTAGGAAAGATATTGATACTAAAGAACTATTAATTGCACTTAAAATTTTTTTTTTGTAATAATATGAAGAAATAAAACGCGTACTTTAATTTAGACGATGCTTGAAGAGATCGAATAATTTCATAAAGATGGAAAGGCAAATCAGTTGGATTTCCAGAAACGGTTTGACACAATTTCTGAGACATGTTTAATATAAACGCTAACATTCCGGTCGTTGCGCAATCAATATTGGTGGTAGTCACGAGGAGATGGCGGGAGGGTAAATTAAATTAACACATTTTTCTTTTAAATTAACAAATACAAATTCACACATTATTTACAACACAAGGAAATATGAAAAATTCTTATTGCTACTTATATCTAACCTTAATTAAACGTTGGCGCACTAATTCTTTAATTGTTTATCCAACTCACTTTTGTCTGTTTTCACATTTGTGGCCACGTGTGGCTTTCCGCGGGTGCATGCGACAAGCGGCGTCTGGAGCCCACCCCTAGTCCAGTTCACGAAAATAATAAAATAAAATAATAGGTGAATTTCACACATGAGATGCGGCTGTAACACGTTCAAGTTACTTTTCAACAGAATACCGAACTTAATGAATAGGTACTTGTTTGCAAATTTGGCCGTATTATCTCTGGTTTTTAACCACAGATATCTTTATAAAAATAAATTTCATTGACGTATACTCCTCCTGTCAGCTAAAGTAAGACGTTTTGTCATTCTTCCAAGATTTGTATCGATATTATTATCGCACACAGAATATCCTTCTAAATATTGTTGTGACCTTAAGTAACTTATTTCTGCGTTCTGCTGTTTGCACTTCATATTGTTTTCTACATATTAACGTCTCAAGACATATTTCGTCACTGGCGGTCGCGTTCTTTTTTTATTTTTTTTTCAAACGTATTTAGTCAAAGTCGAATTGTAATTATAATTAAATAACCAAACCTAACCTAAAAATAGTAATGTGAGTATAATTATTGTTACGTTCTTAACTTCTTAGTATGTCTTCAGTGTACACCTCGTAATGTGAAGGTCCAAGAAATAGACTTTGTAACAATTAATCCTTTATTACAATAAGCTACAATTTAATACAAGGTATATCACTAATAATAGGTCAAACTATTAAGCCGATGAACCGCAGATAAAAGAAACACGCGCACTCCTGCGTCGTAACTATAATAAAATAATAACCAAACCTTGCCTTAATGAAAATGTGATGAGGCACCGTAGTCGGCAATTTAATCCCTTGTATTTTTATCTATGGTAATTATCATTTGATGTTATCTATGAAAGAAGCGGCTGAAACATCTATTTTCTATGACCTTCAATGTTGAATGTATTCTAAAAATGCGAAATTTGAAAGTGTAATAAGTTTTTTAATACTTGCTAGCGCCTTAATCTGACTTAATTTATGTAATTAGGGTATTTGACTATGGAACCAGGGAACCGAATCGGAGCAACAACAATAGCTCTCCTGTCCAGCCTCCATCAAGGTCGCGACAGAGTTGCTTGTTATAACTTGAAGAGTTATTTTAAATACGAATTAAATATATTTATTAGAAAGATATACGTATAAAATCAATTTATTGTTAACTGCGAATGAAGCGGCTGAATCATCTATTTTCTATGGCCTTCAATGTCGAATGGACTGTGAAAACTTTAAATTATAATAACTTTTTAATTCTTGCGAGCGCCTTAATTTGACTTAATTTATGTAATCAGGGCACCCAACAATGCCGAGGAAAAAAAGATCAAAATTGGAGCAATTGGTAATAATCACGAAAGTGTCAAGTGTTTTTGACCATGGTATTTGCGAACATCTCGACCTCATACGCGTTATGTGGTATAATAAAACGATATGTGACTGTTGTAGGAGTCGCAACTAAATATTTTCCAGGTTATTAGTGTTGTAGTCCTCTCACTGAGTCTTGTAAAAAGGAATGGCGAGTCGACTTAATTATTAAGTCCCTACTCTACTCATTTTCCCGATCCAGATTTAATTTTTACAATCGTTATAAAGATTCCTTGCCCAGCCTCCGTCAGGTCGCGGCAGAGCTGCTTGTGCACGCCGCGGGACTTTGCTCAAATGAAGAGTTATTATTCACTTAAGTATCTCCACTTCAGTTCAAATCAAATGCTGTCGATTTTATCGGTTCCAGAAGACTTCTTCGCTAGTCACCAAAATTAAACACAACATCTTTTATATCCAGGTCGCCAATATGGAAGTGAAACAAGAACCTGACTCTTGTGACAATGTAATTTGGATCAGTGTTCCACCACCGAATACCAGTTTGACAGAAAACTATATTCCTGTCAAGACGGAAGCTGCCGACCCCTGGTCCGAGCCGAGCGGCAGCCCCGCGCCCCCCGACTATGCTGTGGACGTGTGGGTCCCCGACATCAAGGAGGAGTGCGCTGGGAGGTCACAAGCAGCTTCGGGTGGTGGCTCTCTCCTGGCCCGTGGTGAGTTGTTCATTTACTGCTCGAATTATCCATGTGTAGGGTGTACCAGACACGAATAGTTCATGCCAAGTTACTTTCTATTTATTTATTTTATTTTCGACAGTCACGCACACCAGACAACGTCTTCAGGATTGGTCATGCCATCCTGACCTGCATTTCTTGCAAATAGATATAAGACTGTTACCCAACACTTTCAAAAAAGGATACAGGAACCATGTTTACCAAACAATTTTAATTTTTATGTCGTTTGCTTATAAGGATTTATTTCGACAGTATTTTTTACTGTTTTTAAGTCATACAAATTTCGAGAATATGAAATGTTTATTAGGTGCCGTTCGTCCGACTTATGACGTATTCACAGCGACCTATTAAGTATAAAACCGCGCCCGAAAAACAAACAGTTATTAATCTTTAAATAAACTTTTTTTTTAATATAATACGCGAAATTTGAGTCCAGCATTTAGATAGTGTCAACGATTTTGTTTTAACCAAAAATACAAACTGCACACTTTTTCTACAAAAACGAAATACCCACAATTATGTTTACGCGATAGTGAATGATGTTCGACCAAGGAAAAGGTGGGCTGATTGTGTGAAAGAAGATTGGAGCAGGATGGGAGAGTGCGGGAACTGGAGAAGCATGGCCAGGTATAGGAGTCGATGAAGAGCAATTACCGAGGAGGCCAAATCCCACCCTGGGATGTATCTTTGGAAGTATCACCAGATTTCATTTTGGGGTTCATTCCGCGCTTTGGAGTGAAACTCAGTTGATGTGTGTAATAATATTAGTTTATTACAACAATGGGAAACGATGAGAAAAGAAACCCGTTCCCCCAGTGACGGTCTCTTATAACCCATGACCCCCACCACTCATCTGACAAAAAAGTGACAGTTCTCACATTTATTTAAATGATTCAATGATGCTGATTATACAATTGACGTATCTTATCAGAACACAATTAGTTAATGCAGTAAAATTTTAGATTTAAAAAGAAAAAATTAGAGTACCTACCTATTTTTTTTTATTAATTATATAATTTAGAACTGAAAATTCTCAATCATAATGTGGTAACAGTCCTACTTCTAGTGTGTTAGTCAGTAATAGAATTTCGATTAATTAATATCGAATTTTACTAGTGCCGTCTCGTTAGTGTTATGTGCGTATAATAAATGAACATATTATTATAATTTTAAATATCAAACCGTTTCGTATTTGAAATATGTTATTTTAAATTTTTACTTTAAAACTAAGGACCTGGTACGATCAGGTGGAGCGGCTACTAAAGGGACGCCCGTGCACGAGAAAATGTATATACGAGGCAAGAGTGCAGAACAGAAGAGTACGACGTTCTATCTTTCCTGCTTTTTTCTTTCTTATTTCTTAATAGGATCTATTAAGAAATGAAAGGACATTTCCGTGTATTTATTAGGTATTTATTAGGGTGTGGGTCTCCAACTAGGGGTTACTAGGATGGGCTATGCCTGGAAGAGCAGTGGTTGGAGAGACCTAACGGAGCGTTTTACTGGCTCTCCCTCGCACCTCTTGCGACCTGGACAGGGTGAATTTCTGCCGGACTATGACCGAGTTCTGCGACTGAAACACACAAATGTGACGTCTACCCTCCCCTTTGGAGGTATGAGATTTCTATAGCTTTTTTCTGGCTGCCTTTTGAATTTAATGTGACAACAAGTCTCTTATATTGTATAGGTATGGTTCTGGTACGACGATACCGGAGCCAACCTATGATGGTATAACGATAATATGACTGAATGTAATAAAATAAATAAAAATATATATAAAAATATTATGACGAATCGAAATGATGGTAAACAACTCTCAAAACAATTCGGGATAGGGTGTAAATAAATAAATAAAATTGAACATCTTCCCTGCTTACCCTTGCGGTAATCGGTGTGACGATCAGTTAGTTCATAATCTTTAAATCAACATTAATCACGTAAAGAAATCGGTAATTCTTTCAAAAATTGAAGAAAATAAGAGAAATATCGAAAGGGACATTTTTTGCGTTCTATAACGAATTAAATAATCGCTAATTATTTATCTATATTACAAAAAGATTCAAAATGTCAGTCGCGTGACCTATTCCGATAATATTTTCTGACTCTGAGTATAGTTACGTGTAAGTTAAGTAGTAACCTAACCTTTGGATGCGACAGTTTGATTCATAAATTCTCCACGAGGTTTTTATCATTTCATTTGACTTCTATTAGACCGAATGAGTTTATAAAATTTGTTTTTTTTTATGTTTGGTGTTATGTCAGACGTATTGAAAAAAGGCAAACTTTTAAGTCCCTTATCTTTATAAGCGTTGATTTTTTTCTTAAAGTATTACAACATTTTCGATTAGAACACCCACATATAAAATATTGTGAACCCGGTTTGTGACAGTTCTTGTTGCTGAAGAGAACAATAACGGGTTTCCTCAATTGTTTTCCAAGTTCACCATGGTGTATTTATAATAGAACATTGAATATTTAGTTAAATGTACCGTAATAAAATATTTTTATTTTTATGTACATGTATTTTAACAATTGTTTCTTCTCTATGAGAGTATGAAGACTCGTGTATAGAGAAGGAATATATTCGAGTTAATTAATGTTTCAGTTAGTCTGTGTACATATTTTTTTACTTCAGTTACAAATTTATGATAGTCTGTAGGTTTTCTAATTGTGATGGGAAGATTGTTAAAAAATTTGGTGCCTTGATAAATATATTAATTTTGAGTTGCGGTTTATTTTAGTTTTGGAATATCAATTAGATCTCTATATCTTGTAGAATTTTGAAAATTCGAATTATTGAATTTTTTTTAAATATATCTACCATTTTTGGTACTTTAAAATCTGTGTAAAGTTGTATACTTGGAGACTTTTTTTTTAGAATAATTTTTATTATCATTTTTTGAGTGATTTCTAATTGTGACATTGAAGTTTTATATGCACCTCCCCATCCAATAATACCGTATTGCAACATGTGACTGTACAAACGCGTAATATATTATTTTCAGGTATGTAAGTGATACGATGTTTCTGAGTCTAAAAATATGTAGGCAGTTTTCCTTATTTAGTTTGTGAGATTAGTAATACGTTCTTTCCATTTGAGATTGTTATCTATTATGATTCCAAGGTACTTGATACAGACTTTTTCCCAAATTGATAAACATCATCCAACAGCGAATTGTAAATAATAATAACCTATAATTAAAATCAAAGGAGAAGAATAATTGAATGTATCTGAAATAAACAGTCTAATCCTATCAACTATTGATGTATCAAAATCAAAATGTTTTGATACGAAATTGTTAGTTAATTATTAATTTGCTTACGACCTGTACCACCATTTGTATGTAATTTTTGTAGTTTTAATCTATTTCAGATAAACCTTTGCACCCGTCATCCAGGGACACATCAGAAGCGTTGGACCATACAAGATGTTCAGTTGCACAAGTCCAGTTTCCTGCGAGTCAGGATAATGGAAAACGAACTCTCTGTAGAAAGAAAATTCTTTCTGACAAACACTCCACCAAATCGTCCAGTCTTCAACATAATCTATTTAATCCGTTGAGGCCTCACACATCAAACAAATCTATTTCATGTGAAAAATGCATGAAAGTATTTAGTCAAAAGAGTGACTTGTTGAAACACTTCAGAACACACACCGGGGAAAAGCCCTTTGCTTGTGAAGAATGTAAAAATGTATTTAGTCAAAAGAGTAGTTTGTTACAACACTTGAGAACGCACACCGGAGAAAAGCCTTACACGTGTGAAAAATGTAAGAAAGTGTTTAGTCGAAAGAATTACTTGTTGCGACACTTGCGAACACACACAGGAGAAAAGCCTTATACGTGTGAAGAATGTAAGAAAATATTTAGCCAGAAGAGTCACCTGTTGCACCACTTCAGAACACACACGGGAGAAAAGGCATATGCGTGTGAAAAATGTAAGAAAGTATTTAGTGAGAAATGTAACTTGTTGACTCACTTAATAACACACACTGGAGAAAAGCCCTATGCATGTAACCAATGTAAGAAAGTGTTTAGTCAGAAGAGATACTTGCTATGTCACTTAAGAACGCACACCGGAGAAAAGCCCTTTATTTGTGAAAAATGTAAGAAAGTTTTTAGTCAGAAGAATCACTTGATGGATCACTTGAGAACACACACTGGAGAAAGACCGTTTGCGTGTGAAGAATGTAAGAAACTATTTAGTCGAAAGAGTCACATGTTGCAACACTTGCGAACACATTCCGGAGAAAAGCCTTACGCGTGTGAAGAATGTAAGAATGTATTTAGTCAGAAGAGTAGCTTGTTGCAACACTTGCGAATACACTCCGGAGAAAAGCCCTATGCGTGTGAAGAATGTAAGAAAGTATTTAATCAGAAGAGTACCTTATTTACTCATTTAAAAATACACACCGGAATAAAACCTTTTGCGTGTCAAGAATGTAAGAAACTATTTAGTCGAAAAAGTCAATTGTTGCAACACTTGCGAACACATACCGGAGAAAAGCCTTATGCGTGTGAAGAATGTAAAAAAGTATTTAGCCAAAAGAGTAGCTTGTTGCAACACATGCGAACACACACCGGAGGAAAGCCCTACGCTTGTGAAGAATGTATTTAGTAAAAAGAGTGACTTGTTTACTCACTTAATAATACACACCGGAATTAAACCTTTTTCGTGTGAGAAATGTAAGAAACTATTTATTCGAAAGAGTCAATTGCTGCAACGTTAGCGAACACATAACAGAAAAAACCCCTATGCGTGTGAAGATAGTAAGAAAGTATTTAGTGACACGAGTAACTTATTGCAACACTAGAAAGTACACACCGGAAAAAAGTTATAAGGCCGTCTAAAAAGTGTTTTAGTTCTGTGTGGTTTATCCATTAAAAATTAAGAACAACATTACTCTCTTTTCTCATTCACACTTTTATAAAAATTCTGTTCTTAGGTATATATATATCTTGCATATATATATATATATATATATATATATGCAAGATATATATATACCAATGCCAATACCAACGTCAATGCCAATGCCAAAATGTCCCTGCCTAACGTAGGTCCTAATGCACTGCGGTGGTGTCATTGGCACTCTTCGACACAGGATCAATCTAGTGAGAGGGCATTACCAATAATTATAATATTAAAATATTATATAAAACCACCAAACAAATAAAAGTTCTTTCGAAATACTAACAAAAATTAGGGAATTCTAATCACCTACTTTAGTATTGTTGTATTCACAATTTATCAAAAAAACTTAGTTATCAAAATATCATTCTATGTTTCTACTTTAGAAATGAGTTAATTTTTCTAAATACTTTTACTATTTTTGTATCTGAACTGTCCATTGTAATCATATTTGTTTTTAGTTCCCATCTTAAAAAAACGATTATGCATTATTTCCACTATTTATAATATGTTTACGTAATTTTCTATAAATAATGTTTACCGTGTTTGTTAAATAATCTGTCTTTAAGGATATTATTATTTTTATAAATATATCGTACCGTACAAATATATAAATAAATAAATTTGTATGTGTTGACATAATTGGTAAATATTTTGTTCAGCTTCACTTTTGGTAGTCTTCCCTTTTAATATAAAAATAAATAATCTACTTACATCTGGAGGTCGGCACGTTTGGGTTCCTCTCGCGACAGATGAGTGGCAATCCATCCTGATGATGATTAGGTAGAACATAATTATAACATAATAAATAAGAATTAATTCTAAAAATTTTACAGTAATTATCGCAATTATCAAGAATTAAAGAGTTGAAAACAATTTTTTTTAAATAATAAACAAAATTGACTTTGGTAACATTACACTTAGAAGTCTTTGGTTATTTGGATTGTCTCCCAGTGCGGGCAGAGTTGTGATTTTAGGACTAGGCTGTCTGGTTGTACAGATTATCTTCCCGTGGCACAGAAGTGTGACGTCGAGACTGCGGTACCTGGTTGCTTAGTCCTAGATTGGTGATAATTTAGCTGTCTGGAAAATATAACAAAGAATATTTTGTCACCTATGACCTATGCAAAAAAATTAAGAAAACTGGATTACAATATTGGCATTAGAGGTAGGATGTTTTCCAGCGATGAAGGTAGGAAAGCATTTCAAATCTGGCGATCAAATTAGTTTAGAAAAATCATAAAGTTGGGTCTATATTTTAAATTATGAATAATAAAAAAAAAATATACAAGTACATAATATTTCAAACTGCAAATTACTATTTTATAAAGTTATTTTTCTGCTTACAGACGCAGATATCATATTTACAAGTACCTCTACTTTGCTTTTTACGGAGAATGTGTTCTCCTTAATAATATATAAGTTATATGTGTGCATAAAACCAAAGTAGATGGCTTTAAAATAATGGAACGATAGATGTATTCATTTGAAAAGTTGTAACATATAGGTTCGAAAATTTGTCGTCAATCCTTTGGTGTTAATGCACTTTCCCCGGATTGGAAGAGATCCAGGTTCGAATCCCGGCAGCATCAACATTATTTTTCGATAAAATTGATTTTATATTATTTTATTTATAATAATATTTTTTGTTCAAAATTAAATGTAGAAAACACCACCGAAGTTTTTGCTACTAGCTATGAGACACCCGTTATGTATTTTTTTGTTAATTGAACATTGCACTTTGCTTACTACTATACAGGAAAAACACTGTACTAAAATACAGCAAAATACTAGTGTAGCAGGCAGGGTAACCAGATATATTTCTTGCTTTGCAGAAATGTTTATCCGATAATAATACAACACACTGTACTATAAATTAAATAAATTAATACTATTATTATTCCAAATCCTGGTTCTACGAGATCGCTGGTCCTTCCCTTACAAAATTATTCCTATATCCGTCTCCTGATTTCTCCCCCACCTTGCGGTGATTAAGACTTGCATCCAGAATTACCTTAATCCTTTCCCCGGAAAGTGAGACTCGGAGACCGCACACTGTGTAAATCTAATAAGCACACTGTAAATCCAATAGAGCACTCAACTGGGAAGGCAACGCAGTTTTGCTACAGTGTGCAACGCGACAATCAGTAGTCCCCGACCGCGGACTACGCGATAAGTGACTCGGCGATAGCAGCGCGATAATTCTCGTCCCGTGTCGCTATCAACCGTGTGGTGCATTTTTTTTGGAGCGTGGTACGAGCAACGGCAGATTAATGTTCCGACTATCGCCTTGCGCGGCCATTCTTGATAAGAAAACATCGACGTTGACAATGTTTTATTTATTTTTTTCTGTAAATTCTTCTTAAATATAATAAAAACAAAGTTCTTGAAATAAGTTATATTATGAAAATATTCCACATACTTCAAAAAAAATATTTTTCTTAAATTATTAAAATTTTTACTCTCATTCTTCACAGGCAAATAGCTTTCCACAGCTGTGTTTAAAAGTGACTTAACATTTTCATACATTGTCACACGTAAGGGGCTCAGGTGTATGCTTTAAATTAGGTTTTCTCCGGTGTGTTCTTAAGTGACTCAATAAGCTACTCTTCTGACTAAATGCTTTCTTACATTCTTCACAAGGAAAAGGCTTTTCTCCGGTATGTATTCTCAAGTGACGCATCAAGTCACTCTTCAGACTAAAAACTTTCTTACACTCTTCACACGCAAAGCGCTTTACACCGGTATGTGTTCTCAAGTGACTCAACAAGTATCTCTTCTGACTAAATACTTTCTTACATTTTTCACAAGTGTAGGGCTTTTCGCCGGTGTGTGTTATCAAGTGACTCAATAAGATACTTTTCTGACTAAACACTTTCTTACATTCTTTACAAGTGTAGGGCTTTTCTCCGGTGTGTGTCCTCAAGTGACTCAGCAAGTAACTCTTCAGTCTAAATGCTTTATTACATTCTTCACAAGCATAGGGCTTTTTACCCGTGTGTGTTCTCAGATGACTCAACAAACTACTCTGCTGACTATATACTTTCTTACATTCTTTACACGCAAATGGCCTTTCTCCGTTGTGTGTTCTTAAGTGACTTAACAAGTGACTCTTCTGACTAAACGCTTTCTTACATTCTTCACACGCAAAGGGCTTTTCGCCAGTGTGTATTCTCAAGTGACTGAACAAGTTACTCTTCTGACTAAACACTTTCTTGCATAATTCACACGCAAAGGGTTTTTCTCCGGTGTGTGTTCTCAAATGAATCAACAAATGATCTCTCTGATTGAAAGTCTTCTTACAGTCGACACAAGGATAAGTCTTGTCCGATGTGTTACGCCTCGTGTGGGGTAATACATTATTCTTAAGACTGGATGAGGATATCCCGTCGCAGCGACGTAGTCCTTTCCCATTATCCTGACTAGCAGATAACTTGACTTGTACAGGTGGGTTTTTTGCTTGGTCCAAAATATTAGAGGTTCTGCATGGCGGTTGTATAAAGTTATCTGAAAGGCATCGAAACTTCATTTATTACTCACAAAGGGTACAGGGTGGCTGTAAGCAGATTAAAAATTAGCTTATAAGTTCGTGTTAAAACTACAGACATGAAGAGATTATATTTTGATCCGTCTAGAGCAGCTGAGAGGTACAGAGTATAAGAATAGAATATATATAGTGAGTAAAATGAAATTTCCTTCTCTTCAGACATTTTTCATTAGATACAATGATCTACAATGCATTATAAAATTCAATTACGTCACATTTGACGAACTTTTAATGTGTTACCAAACGTCTTAGTGAAATAAAAAAAAATAATAATACATGTTATTTTAATATGTGGTTGTTTTAATTTCAACCCGTTGATACCTCGCAGTAATAATGTGCTGTACTCATCATCGAGCAGAGACGACTACTCACCGCAGGTCGGATGAGGGTCTAGGCTCGAGTCTGACTGGGATCTCCTAGCGCACTCCTCCTTGATATCGGGGACCCATACGTCCACAGCATAGTCGGGGGGCGCAGGGCTGCCGCTTGGCCCGGACCGGGGGTCGACACCTTCCGTCTTGATATCAGGAATATAGTTTTCAGTCGAACTGATATTCGGTGGTGGAACACTGATCCATACCTCGTCATCACAAGAGTCTGGTTCTTGCTTCACTTCCATATCGGCCACCTGGATGTGAGAGAAGTTGCGTGACATTGTGGTTACTCTCGTCGGGACAACTTCAGATCGGAGGCTTAGGACTAGAGCGTGGAAAAAATGTATATCTATGGCAGTATATACCAGTGCAACTACTACCAGACATAAAGACGTAGGGTACCAACGCCATGTAACAATACAAATGCGGCCAGCAGCGGTTGGTACTTTTTACTCTTAATTAAACTATGTGAACAGCGAAGCGAATTCGATCTGCTTCGGAAAAAGGCAGCGTACCAACATTACAATGAATAAAGTGTTCATTTTGTATACTTTAAATTGGTGAGTGAATACTTGCGGTTAAATGAAGTTTTGCTATTCGGTGTAGTTAATAATTTATTAGAATATTCGCCATAAAATATTGTCGATGGTGAAAATTTGAAATAAATTCAATTATCAGATGTTTAATTTAATTCGCAGGTGGTTATTCGCCTTGTCTCACACGATTAGGCAGAATTACCTTTGACAATTGTAAATTGAGTTTAGAACCAGCAAACATCTTTTTTCCCAGGCGATGATAAGAATTTGGTAAGTATAGATGAAATATATCACTGATCAACCAACCCGTCTTGAGTAAGTACGGATGTTGGTTGATTATAAAAAAATATGAACGCGACCAACGTAGAGATCAAACATGGCTGTCCAAGCGAATGGGAGTAACGCGAATGAAAACAACATGAAGTGCGAACAGCAGAATGCACACATAACTTAATGAAGGTTACAGTAGTATTCACAAAGATATTCTGTGTGATGTAATAATATTAAAACATACCGTGGAACATAAAACTGCTTACTCAGCTGTCACAGGTGACGGAGACCATAGATAAGAGATATACTTAGATTGGCAACTCTAAGCAAAAAAACGGTACCAGAGCGAGGTACAGTGGCGCAATCTAACGCAAATGTGGGTACTAACTATCAGCTTTTGCCGCTCTTTTTTTGAATGTTTAATTTTCCAAAAAATCTAAAAATCGTTTATTTTTATTTTCGATAGAAAAATAATTTTCTATCAAAAATAATGTTTTTCAAGCAATAGAAATAATTTTAAATTTTCGTAACAAAAATATATAAAATTACATCTAGTGTTGAAAATGGGAATTTGGTTATACAATAAAGATGTCAAGCTTGTTTAAAAATATTTATTATGTGAAATATGTAAATTGTAGAACAGAAGAAATGGGGAAATAAAATTGACAATGGAATACCAAATATACATTATAAAACAAGATAAAAATGTGGAAATGCAAGAATAAAGAACTTGAAACAGAGTCTGACCAATTCATACAATTTGCAGGTGGTGAATTATTATTTAACAAAATTACAATACGGGCGATAAAACAACTTTGTGTGGAGGCTACAAGATGAATTCGAATTATTAGATATTACAGCTCTAAATGCTAATATTATTTGGGTCCAAAAATATTCAGAGTGGAGAACAAACGAGCGTAGTCATTGTAAAACTTTTATTAGGCAATTAAGCTTAGAATTGTCTTAACCCAATGTTTTTATCAGAATAAATAATGGTAAAAATAAAAATAATGTGATATTATACTCAATGGATACAATTATATAATTTTGTTATACATATTAAGGAAAGAAACTTAGTATATTATTACATATTAATTCATTTTTGTATGAAAAATTTAATGTAGTGAATTATTAATAATTTTTATTCAATATAATAAATTTTTCAATATAGCGGGGTTCGTTCCATTTTTTCCTATTTCTTTCATCAACAACATATCTGGTGGTGCATTAATTAAGGTGGATGTTCCTGAACTTTGGAAACTTGAAGAAGAGCAACAAAAACATATTATTTGTCTTCTTCAATAACAATATTATTAGATAGCAATGTTCTTAGAGCTAATTAATATATTTCTCTCATCATCCTGACAATTCATCCCAATGGAGTGGGCGCATGATACATTTGGTGGAGTGCACGCACTAACAGGAATGGTTAAAAAAAATCTTTAAAATATGTTAAATCCGCCAATTCTAAGTCGTCAGTCAATGTCAGAAAGAATGGCAAAAAAAGAGATTTTCATTGATTAATAGAAATAATATTATTTTCGATGCGTAAAAGCAATTTCAATTGTTGAAAATGAGAATTTGATTTTACAATAAAAGAATATGCTTGTTAAAAATATTTATTTAATTAAATCCGCCAATTCTATGTCAATTTAAGTCAAAAAGAATAGCAAAGAAAACTGACAACACACAGTATACATATATACAATATAAAAAAAATAAGCTACATATTTGTAAAATTGTGGAATTTACAAATTAACTAAATTAATACATTTTAATTTATGTACTGCATTGGCCCGAATATGACGTGATCCTGAAATTTGTTACCCATTACATTAAAAAAAAGTTTTATTAGGTCTAGGGTTTAGATCTCGAATATAACGCGAATGTAATTATTTTCAAAAAAATTATGTAAAAAACATTGTGTTATATTTAGGCCAATACGGTAGTTATTTTGCGATAATTATTTTATTTGTTCTGTGTTTTCTAGTCAGAAATACACGGCAGATTAACCCAGAAAATTATACACATAAGATTCTAAACAGTCGTGAAAACCCAACATTTTTATTTTATTTGTATTCTAAATTCGAAAGTCAAATAATTTACTCAAGAATTTGTACTGCACATATTGTTAAATTAATTTGGAAATGAAAAATATTGATTTACTTAATGATTATTCATAATAATACATTATATGGGACCATCCCTGTAACACTATATAGGATATGTATGATAATTAATGCTTTTAGTATGATAGTTCATTGTCTTTGCGTATTATGTAATTGTATAAAATTATTAATATAATACAAAATGGTTATCACTTTATGCATAGATTTGAAATTCAATGTTATTCATTATATATTCCTGCCACCGACCATACTGAAAACATTTCATTATCTTATACTATACATAATTGTCAACAAACCTATTGAAAACATAATAATTACATTAATATGAAGTATATTACTGACATTACATAAATATATAAAAAATGGCCAAATTCCATAGCAAGTATATTTTCACAATAAGCGAGATTTTGGTAAGTGGTACCAAAGTGATCGGATAACTTAATTGCACTATAAAAATAATATATTCTACATTACAATACATTAAATTTATTATAAATTATTACTCTGAAAGAATGAACTTGCTCGAGTTTTATTTTTATTATTTTTAAGTAGTAATATACGTGCCATTTTTTTGACTGGGTCGGAAAAATGACTCAAGTCTAACCGACCATTTAAAATATTATTAACGTCTTTGCACCATGTATAAATGTACATTTTTAATGTTAAATCTAAAATCAAATTATTTACAGAATCTCTATGTTCAGCACATTTCAAAAATGAGGAATCAATTTCATTTAAAACTAATGATTTAAAATGAACAGCAACATTAAATTTATAACATATATTAGGCATGTGGTGATCTGATAAAATTGTAATTTTAGTGAAATAATTATATGCATCAAAAGATGGAAAAGTTAAAGTATTTGGACCACATGCCCTAGCAGAAATTAACTGGTGACCTGCTAGTTGGATTTGGGATTTAACATTCTTCACATTTTCCAATTTTTTTAAAAGTTTTTGCAATTACATATCCAATAATATACTTATATACACTGTCTGACTGTGAATTAATTAAGGTGGATGATTTCGAAAATTTGGGGTTATGATAATCAGCAACCAAGTGTTGTTGATTTTCGTCAGTTGGACCAGATAAGAATATCCTTAGTGACCGAATTAATACTTCATTTTCATCATCTTTACAATTGGCTCCAATGGAATGGGCAGATGTGAAATTTGTAACTATAAGAGATTTGAATGAATTTACAAATGACATACATGTTGGGTGCACATTGCGTATACCGTGATTCCTAATCGTGCAAAAGAAATTTTCAAGGGGGTCTTGATTAATATTCCCCAGTAGGACAAACTGAAACTCATATTTATTAAAAATTTTGTTAGACATATATTTTATTCCCTTAATTGTACTGATCCAATTACGCACAGAAGGTGGGACGGATGTTTTTTTAGTAATAGGATCAAGAAACTTAACAGAATTCAAAATTTTGATGGCTTCATTCCAAAAGGGCACATGATTAGATTCCACGGTAACGGCGCAGCGATATGGACTTTTAAACTGAGCCTGAATACAATTTCCATTGACGCTATCAAATAAATTATTTATAAATAAAACAAAATCTGCTGTCTCCGTAGCCTCCTTGTCAATAAAGCCTGCACCTGCAAAGGTCTTCAGGCACCCTCCCATAGTCTGGCTCAACACCTGGGCGGCAATGCTGACTTTCATCTTCTTGATTTTTTCTTTAAAGATATGAAAATCTGTTAATTTATGTAACTGACTATAAACTTGGATTTTTGAGCAGTTATAAAGGTAGGTTTGGATAATGTGCTCCCACTTTGCAGATTTTACAATACAGTCTTGTTCAAAAATAACATGTTTAGTCAGCATATTGTTTCTTATACCCTTAAGTAAGTGTGGAGCATCAAAAAGAGTGACAATTTCCCTAACAAACAATTCAAAACCTATAATTTTATTTTCTACATTTAAGCGGGAATATTTTTCTTGTGTTTTTTTACGAAGTATATTAAGAGCGGCAACATTTGTAGAACCCTGATCACACATTGTAGCTACTAACTCTAGACCGCTTGCTACAACCTGTTCAATTATTTTTTTTAAAGCCACAACTAAATCGTGTGATTTGATAGTACTTTGACAAAAGAAAAAAGCTATAGGTTGCTTCCACTTCGTGTTGAGGCCTCTCAGCATAAAAACACAAGCATGATTTGCAAATACAAGTTTCCTTAAGCCGTCTCCGAGATCTTCAAAACCTTCTATTAAATCTCCACTACTTTTATAAAGTAAACCAGGTGCTATAGAAATTTCGTCAAAAAGTAAAACACAAACTTTATCTTGTATTGGCATTGTCTTTGTACAAGTTTCAATGTTTCTAAAAATATGCATATTTAAACCCGGGTTAAAATGAACTTTTCTTAACAATCCACTTAAAGTTTTACGGGTTGGCAGAACAAACATTTTTGACAAAAATCTATAACACCTGTTCCCATATTTCGACAATGCTAAAGCAAACACTTTATCGGCTTCTGAATATTTACAACCATTTTTTTTTTTGTTCCCGCATTTGGCATTGCATAAAAATGGCAGAAGGCATATTTAAAAAATTTTCGAAGGCAAACCCATCAGTCTGAGCTGATTTTATCCTTGCTGCCAAAATCCTCGTATTCCGTTGTCCTCTGTCAGCCATCTTTTTGTATTGGACACATTTGTCATACATGTGCTTCTCATTAGGAGTCAGATATTCTTGACGGGTTATATTAATTCCTTCTAATATATGTCTATAAGTCTTCTTTGTTGAAATGTTTATATTAATGGGAAATAGAAAGATATTCAAGCATTTCAAAACACACTGATCCAATAATAATATTTGTAAGTTATAATAGTTTGTGAATTCTTTTATTTCTGTTTAAAGTAATCTAAGGAACTTTTTGGATATCATAGTTAATGCTGATTTTGGAAATCATAGTATATTCTCTAGGAAAGGTAAGTTGAGAAAGATATCAAATGGTCTGTGACCACGAGAAAGTAGTGAAGGATGCTCTGAATACAGTAAATTATTATTAATGAGAATGTCTTTGTGTCAATATCAATACATGTAATATGAAAGCTGGAACTGGAAAAATAAGAATGGAAGTGGACAGCAATTCCACAAATACATATTGACACAATCAATGGAGTGAATAATTAATTAGATTATGCAGAATAGTTAACAGTATTAAAGAGTCAATAATAAGAGAGTTTATGAAAAATAAAAAACAGGATGAGTCAGTTTTCATAAAACAATTTTAACATTACATATTATATTTTATTGGTTGTGCTTTGGTAATGAATTAATTTAGAGACTCGTTATAAAGTTTTTTACTTTACACTATGGCAATCTAAAATTTAAAAATAAATGTGTACAAATACATACCTTTATAAGATGTGCCCTCCGTATGCATGTGAACATTAGAACTGTTGCTTAAATTCAATGTTTCATGATCTGGAATATTACAACACAATCTTTAATACACCATCTTTCCACAATTCTTAACTACTCATGGTTGCTGTTTTACAAAGTGTAAACTCTAAGGGTACACAAAGGAATCATATTGAAAGTGAATTCAAGCATGCACCCATATAGGAATTATGTATGCACTACATGTATGTATAAAAATTATCTCCAATAATTTTGCAATATATTGTCAAGAGTGTTGATTTAATATATTTGATAAATAATCAATAGCCAGAATTCATCTACCGGAGACAACACCATGCTGAAAGGTATTATAACAGTTTTACTCTGAATAAATATTTTTGAAATAGAAGCTCTCAAAACAACTTAAAAAGTGTTAACTGCTGAAATATAGGTATTACAGTACAATTAGGGACTCTTATTTAGTCACTCATCTTGGATATGTATCAACAAAATATTGAAGGATTTAAATAAAAGAACATATAATATAATTTCGAAATCAATTGTGTTTCACAGATGTACTACTATTTGTTGGTGATGTTTAAACCGTTGTGACAGTGATTGTGTCGGGTTGTAACGATTATTGGTAACTGAATATTTGTGATTTTTTGAGCAATCACTTGATACACTAGAAACGAAATATCCAACAGCTTAATCTTGGTTACCAATCATTGTTACAATCAAACACAGTCACAATAACAGTTTCATCATCACTAGTTAACAAAATATAACAATAGAATGATATTTCCTGGGATGAAAAAAAAATTAACTAATATTTTATAAACTAACCTTTTAGAAGTTGGGTTTCAACTGGATCTTGCAAACCACTTTTTTTTTTTTGTATAATTATGAATGTTATGGATGAATGTGACAAGATCTGTTGGCTGGATATGACTGGATGGGTAACAATAACTGTTATCTTTTGTTATTTTTTCATTAAACCCTGTAAAACAATGTACATTAATTATTTTTGTATAAACTTGATACTCATGGTCTATCAGATATGCACTGGAAAAACGATGATGCCTTACAACATCTGAGAATAATACTTTCTATATATCCGTAAACTAGACGGCAATCTAAAATTTAAAAATAAATGTGTAAAAATACATACCTTTATAAGATGTGCCCTCCGTATGCATGTGAACATTTGAACTGTTGCTTAAATTCAATGTTTCATGATCTGGAATATTACAACACAATCTTTAATACACCATCTTTCCACAATTCTTCACTACCCATGGTTGCTGTTTTACAAAGAGTAAACTCAAAGAGTAAACTCTAAGAGTACACAAAGGAATCATATTGAAAGTGAATTCAAGCATGCACCCATATAGGAATTATGTATGCACTACATGGATGTATAAAAATAATCTCCAATAATTTTGCAATATATTATCAAGAGTGTTGATTTAATAATTTTGATAAATAATCAATAGCCAGAATTCATCTACCGGAGACAACACCATGCTGAAAGGTATTGTAACAGTTTTACCCTGAATAAATATTTGAAATAGAAGCTCTTAAAACAATTTAAAAAGTGTTAACTGCTGAAATACAGATATTACAGTACAATTAGGGATTCCTATTTAGTCAGCCTTCTTGGACATGTATCAACAAAATATTGAAGGATTTAAATAAAAGAACATATAATATATAATAAAATAATATTGAAACCAATTGAGTTTTAGATATACTACTTTTTGTTGGTGATGTTTAAACCGTTGTGACAGTGATTGTGTCGGATTGTAACGATGATTGATAACTGAATATTTGTGATTTTTTGAGCAATCACTTACACTAAACACTAGAAACGAAACCTCCAACAGTTGAATCTTGGTTACCAATCATTGTTACAATCAAACAGTCACAATAACAATTTCATCATCACTAATTTTTGTAGTTAACAAAATATAACAATAGAATTACTTGGAATGTAACCTGGAACACAGCATTTACGCCATCCAGACATTCTGAAACTAGATAATATATTTACGAAACACGTGCACTAAAAAATTATGACACATAAACTATATTCAAAAAAGTACATAACGAAAGTTATAATATATTTAATAATATGATCAGTAGAAAGTATAACAAATTTTAATCGAAAATATGTAAAAGATTATAAAAATTGATTATAAATTCAAAAAAAGTGAAGAAAATCGCAATTGTCAAAAATTTTTAATTACAGACCATTGTTTACATAGATGAGAGAAATTGTTTGTAAACAGATAAAAAACGGCTTTGTTTACCGAATATCCGGATATCCTGTCATAATGAATCTTTTTTTTGATTTTTTTTAGTTAAGAAATTAATAAAATTTGAGTTATTGATAAATGTATATGCTTATAACACATGTAAATATTATTTTCCTTGCTGTAGGTATCTAAACTGAATTTCCTGAATTCTCCCTAAATTCTCTTTAAATTCTCCCTGGCTGTTGATTAGTCAAGTGTCTGATTAATTTAAATAAAAATGTTAATTTTTGAACAATTTTAGGAAAATTAAAAACGCCTTACACTAATTATTATTATATTATACATTAAACTAATTATGTGTAAATATTTTAATTAATTTGTATTATTTCTGTAAGTTATTTAGCTACTTACAATTATTTAGCTACTGAATTTCTACATTTCATGAATCATGATACTTTCTTGTCTATGATCATAAAAATGAAAATATTCAGTTAAAATTTTTTTGTTTATGGTAAATACGTCATCACTTCTGGGCTGGCCTACCAACATAACAAACAAAAATAGTAGTGTTACATTTGTTGGTATGAGAGTTCGCACCCCCTGACGGAGACGCCGATGATTTTGTTTTATCAAATATCTATGGTTATAAAACCAGAGGTATTTTTTTTACATTAATCAAATTGCCCAAGTTGAATATAAGTACCTACTTACAAAATTGAACGCTGACACTCTGGTTGTTGCTCAATCAACATTAGTGGTGGTCACGAGAAGATAACGAGAGAGTAGATTAATTTAACTAGCTTTCTGATCGTCGAGGTCTTCTCCAGAGACCTCGATGCGGTGATGCCGCCGATGGCTTCTGTTGCCCGGCTGGGTTCATCGTGGTTAGCGATGAAGATGACGGGCAGGGCGGCTGGCTGGCTGCTAACTACTGGGGGCTGTTTCGGCAGGTTAAGTTCCTAAAGGTGGCTGCTTCCGAACTGGCTTGGTGTCTTGATTCTTTTCTCCTGAGTCTTTTGGGCTTCGACTCTTTCCTTTCCCGGCTACGGAAATCAATCTTCAACTGCGGTCAAATTCCAGTAACTATTTTCTCCGACTTTTGATGTTCGACTCTCCCGACATCTCCGATGTTCAACTGCCTTCAATATTCTGACGTTCAAACTTGGTGTCAAAATCAAAGTGTTCGAAACTGGTATTCCGACTGGTAACTCGTCTCTCGAGCCAAACTGATCCTCCGACTCAGTGTTCAACTCACTTCGAAACCTTATTTTCAACTTTCAACTTATTCAACTCCCCTTCGGGCCGTGCGTAGGCCCTTCTTATTCCCTTGAAAACGTGTTGTCTCCCATCTGCTGATCTGCCCTTTTCCCGTCATGGGACATACTAGCATTCCATTGGTCCATCTACTTCTTCAGAGGCCACTCGCAATCCAGATCCAACCGGACTCCTCTTTCGTCTTACCGCTAACTATAATTGATCTTATATTTTAATTATTTACACCTTAGTTACATTTCTTACATTACTTGACAGAATCACACATAACTTATAGCTAATCATTAGCTTATTTACTCTTACTTAACTTAGCTTTTCAATTTTTTTATTTTATCTTACATTTACTTTAAGTTTTACAATATTTCAATATGTTATTAATTGCATCCTGTTTAATTTTTTACATAATATTTTTTTACTTGTCATATATACTGAACATTCATTGTATTTATAAGCTAAATGCATTTGTATTTTACTCCTTATACATATATTTTATATGCTATCCAATCGCATCTTGATTTACTTTTTATGTATATTTATTTGTACATTGAACATTACACTGTTTTTTACTACACCGGAAAGGCACTGTCTTCTATACTACAGTAAAATATTAGTGTAGCAGACAAGGTACCGAAATATATATCTTACTTTACTGTAATGATATCTGATTACAGCAATACAATAACACACTATACTGTCTGTGAATCAAAAAAATTAAATATTATTATTATTATTACAACATTCCTATATTTATTACATAGGTATTTATGTTTTTAAAACAATCTGCCGAAACCCATTATTAGATTTACAGATTTATTCATATTCAAATCGATTGTATTAAAGATTATTTTGATTGATATGTTATTTCTTGTAATATTCTAGGAGTACATTAATTAAAATTGTGATCCAAGCCACGTGGTCCGTTCAACATCGTGCTAACAAATCAAACAAAGGAACTGCTCTTTTTGTTTCTCTCACGTATTAACGTTTTTTGTCCGAAAGCCAATTGCTTTGGGCCATTGTTATTGGCGAGCCTGGATGCTAGCTACCAATCAGGCAGGTTGTTCTTTGGAAATCGTTCGTCACTGGAGAAAAGACCTTTGCTTCTGAAACAAGCACCTGTATAAATAGACCATTGGTGAGGTATTTTAAAATTAACCCTCATCTAAAAACAATGAGAAAACAATTAAAGCAGAAAATATTAAAATGTATTTGAGACAAAACTGTTCGCCTTTATTTGCAGTGAAGCTCGAACAGAAATGCGTGATGGGGTTACTACTTATTTTAATGATAAATTCATCATCTGTTTGATCAATCGGATTACAACATTCGTTCTCTATAAACAACTTGTGCGCCGCACGCGTGTGAAATGAGCGGAAGCAGCCCAATAAAATGGAACGAAACAAAATATATCTGTCCCTATATTGAACCATTGAGCACGCACCGGTGAAGGCAACGCAGTTTTGCTACGATGTGAAGCGCGAATATCAGTAATCGCCGACGGCGGATTATGCGATAAGTGACTCGGCGATGGCATCGCGATGTTTCTGGTCGTTAATGTACCGAGCTATCACCTTGCGCGGACATTCTCGATAAAAACTTAAGGCGACAACTGTGACGGTGTTTTCATTTTTCATCATGTAGACTCTTCTTAAAAATGATAAATGCAAAATTTTTGAAATAAGTTATATTGAGAAAATGTTTCACAAACTTCAAAACAATGTTTAAAAAATTATTTAATTCTTCACACTTTCTTACAATGTCAAACGTTAAGGACTCATATGTATGCTTTAGATGAACTCAACCAATTATTTTTCTATTTAGTCAGACTTACATTCATCGCATGCAAAGTGGTTTTTTCTGGCGTATTCTTAAGTGACTCAATAAGCTACTCTTCTGACTAAATACTTTCTTACATTCTTCACAAGCGAAGGGCTTTTCTCCAGTATGTGTTCTCAAGTGACGCACCAAGTCACTCTTCAGACTAAATACTTTCTTACATTCTTCACACGAAAAGGGCTTTACTCCGGTGTGTGTTTTCAAATGAGTCAATAAGTATCTCTTCTGACTGAATGCTTTCTTACATTCTTCACAAGAATAGGGCTTTTCGCTGGTGTGTGTTCTCATGTGACTGAATAAGACACTTTTCTGACTAAACACTTTCTTACATTTTTCACAAGCAAAGGGCTTTTCTCCGGTGTGTATCCTCAAATGACGCAACAAGACACTCTTTAAACTAAATACTTTCTTACATTCATCACACGCAAAGGGCTTTACTCCGGTGTGTGTTCTTAAATGACTCATCAAGTAACTCTTCAGACTAAATACTTTCTTACACTCTTCACAAGCATGTGGCTTTTTTCCTGTGTGTGTTCTCAGGTGACTCAACAAACTACTCTGCTGACTAAATACTTTCTTACATTCTTTACACGCAAATGGCTTTTCTCCGTTGTGTGTTCTTAAGTGACTTAACATGTGACTCTTCTGACTAAACGCTTTCTTACATTCTTCACACGCAAAGGGCTTCACGCCAGTGTGTGTTCTCAAGTGACTCAACAAGTTACTCTTCTGACTAAATACTTTCTTACATAATTCACACGCAAAGGGTTTTTCTCCGGTATGTGTTCTCAAATGAATCAACAAGTGATCTCTCTGATTGAAAGCCTTCTTACACTCGGCACAAGAAAAAGTCTTGTCTGATGTGTTAGGCCTCGTGTGCGTTGATGCATTATTCTTAAGACTGGATGACATGGTGCAGCGTTTATCAGAAAAGATCCTTTCGCGGCGAGGTTGTTTTCCACTATCCTGACTCGCAGGCAACTTGACTTGTATGGCTGGACTGCATGCTTGGTCCAAACATTTAGAGGTTCTGCACGACGGTTGCATAGGTTTATCTGAAAAGTATCGAAACTTCATTTATTACTCGCAGCCGTAAATGTTAAAACTACAAACATGAAGAGATTATATTCTGATCGGTCTAGAGCAGCTGAGAAGTTTAAAGCGATGGAAGAGAATATTAAGAGAATAGTTAAATGAAATTTCCTTCTCTTCTGACATTTTTTATTACATACAATGATCTACAATGCATTATAAAATTCAATACCGTCACATTTGACGAACATTCAATGTTTTACCAAACGTATTGGTGAAATAAGAAAAAAATACATTTCACTGTTATTTTAATATGTGGTTAAACATCACAGAGACTCACCACAGGTCAGGTGAGGATCGAGGACCGAGGCTGCCTGGGACCTCCCAGCGCACTCCTCCTTGATGTCCGGGACCCACACGTCCACGGCATGGTCGGCGGGCGCGGTGCTGCAGCTTGGCCCGGACCAGGGTTCTACAGCTTCCGTCTTGATATCAAGAATATGGTTTTCAGTCGAACTGATATCTGGCGGTGGAACGCTGATCCATACTCCATCATCACAAGAATCTGGTTCGTGCTTCACTTCCATATCGGCCACCTGGATGTGAGAGAAGTTGCTTGATATTTTGGTGACTTACGTGCGGACGACTTCGGATCGCATAGGCTTAGGACCACAGCGTGGTAAAATATATATATATTTGCGGCAGTATATACCAGCGCAACTCCCACCAGCCATAAAGACGTAGGCTACCAACGTAATGTAACATAATACAAACGCGGCCAGCAGCGGTTGGTACTTTTTACTCTTAATTAAACTGTTTGAACAGCGAAGTGAATTCGATCTGCTTCGGAAAAGGGCAGCGAACCAACATTACAATGAATAAAATGTTCATTTTGTATGCTTTAAGTTGGTGAGTGAATACTTGCGTTTGAATGAAGTTTTGCTCTTCACTGGCGAATATTTTATTAGAATATTCGCCACAAAATGTTTCCGATGGTAACTATTTAAAATAAACCAAATTTTGATACAATTCTTAGGTAATTTAATCCGTAGGTGATTACTCACCTTGTCAATCAATTTTAATTTAATCCGTAGGTAATTACTCACCTTGTCTCATACGATTAGGTGGAATTACTTTTGACAATTGTAAATTGAGTTTTGAACCGACAAACATCTTTTTTCGCGGGCGAGGTTAAGTATTTAGTTAATATAGTAAAAATCTGTGATAAGCTAAACCGTTATTGTGACTGTAATGGTGAAATTTGTGTTCGATTGTAACTTACTTACTTATTTACCATCACGCCGTTTCGCCGCGGGGGTAGGCAGAGAGCACCACACTCTGCAGATTGTTGAGGCTTCTAACAGAACCATCCTCCATTATCTGGAATACCTGGTCGTGTTGAGTTTTCCGCGGACGTTCTCTATTTCTGGTGCCATCAACACTTGCGTCATATATCTTTCTTACCATTCTATCCTCATTCATTCGTTCCATATGACCAAACACCCTAAGTGATCCTTTCTTAATCTTACTCACTCTACTAACATCAGCTTTACATTCTTATCTTATTTCTTCTATTTTTACTCTGTCATAAATAGATTTGCCACAAATACGTTTAAGTGATCTTTTATTTGATGATTTCCTTTCGTTCCTCTCCTGCCGGCTTCAGGCTTCACTTCCATACATCAGTGTCGGTACCCGGACTCCATTGTGCACCGCTAGTCTTGCCTCTGTTGACAAATTCCCGTTAGATATATTTCCATTCAACGCGCCGTTTACTTTATTGCCTACAGTTATTTTCAATATCATTCTCAGCCTTTCCCTTTCTATCAAACATACTTCCAAAATACACAAACTCATCTAATTGTTCCAAACATTCATTACCTACAAGCAATTAGCTTTCCTCCTTTTCGAATACCACCACTTTCGATTTGTTAACACTCATCATGAGGTCGTTTTCCTTGCATAGATCGTGCGTTGCATTCCCCTGACACTAGTTCTTGTTCATTATTCGCCATTAGTACTGCACCATCGGCGTACAATAAACAGCATAAAATCAAATCGCCCATTTTTGCTCCTACATTCCAGTTCTTTCACACATTTATCCATATACAAGTTGAACAGCCATGGAGACATTACACGATTGTAACGACGGTTAGTAACTGATTATTCGTAATTCGGCGAGCAATCACTGATATTCTAGAAAATACTTAAATATCAGTAACCTATCATCGTCATAAAAAAAAATACCAAACGCACAATAACGTTTAGCTAAACACCAGTAAAAATATACCACTGATCAAACAGCCGGTCTTACATACAGATCAAGCATGGCTGGCGGCGAAAATGGGGAAAACGCGAATAAAAACACCATGAAGTGCTAACAGCAGAATGCACACATAAGTTATTGAAGGTCACAGCAGTATTCAGAAGTATATGCTATGTGCTGTAATAATATTTATACAAACCGTGGAAGAATGAGAAAACTGCTTACTCAACTGTCGCGGGAGACGGAGCCGCCGATGATTTGTGTTATAAAATATCTGTGGTTATAAAACCAGAGGTGTTGCATTAATTAAATCATCAAAATTAAATATAAGTACTTGCCTACAAAATTCAGAATTCTGCAAAAAAGTTACCAAGTGGTTTTTGTGCACGTTGAAGTTTATTCAATCAGCCTGACTATCCAATAATCCTAATGATCGACATCTTATATTTTTTTCTTTGGAGTATCACTCCGCACACTACCTGGCGATGAAGCGCGGAACATCCAACGAAAACGTCTATTCTGATATAAGAGGATGCAGAAACCAATCCAATTCTCTTGGTCTCGTTGGTCGAGAGAATACCCGTTTTATCAAGTAACGATGCAGGTCGATTTCACAGCTCTCAAATACGTATGAATCAGTGGCGTAACTACGCCAAGTATAAAATATACAGTAAACAGTAGGCGAGATGACCGTACCTTGGTCAATCGATTCTCTGCGCTCATATATCATAAATTCGTCACGTTTTTTTTAATAAATAAGATGTTATACATGTCTTCATTATAACGAGAGGGAAGAAATGGTTTTGTTAAATACAAAAATCGATTTGTGTGATCGAAAAGTTCAATTTTGACCCAACATTCTATAAATTATATAATTTAAGGTAAGCGATTTATCGTAGTATATATTTATGCTTCTGTTTACTGATTATATTGTCTTAAAAACATTATATTATCCAAGATAAAGATAACCTCAATAATGTTGTCATTATTACTGTGTTTACCATACCTTGGGCCTTGACTAAGGTACGTGATTTTAATTATTTTTTCATCGATTTGTTTTGTATTTTATAATATAAATATGCCGAGAAATAAAAACAATATTCAATTAACCAAATTAGATAATGATGCCATTGCCAACGTGGCAAATCGAGTTTTTCAAAACAAGATGGCCGGCCAGTTAATGCAATATAGATGTAAAAAAATTCACACCTGGTATGATTTATAAAGTGTTTTTTAACTGGTGTTTTTACGGTGCATATTCGGAAGCCTACTAGATATCGCTTTCTACTAGAAACACCAAAAAAAAATCGAAAAAAGAACAGTCGCAAAAAAAGAAAACCTGCAACACAGTAAAAAAATGTTAATTGTGTTTTATTGAAAATTATTGATACCAGCTCTTCAAAAGAAACAATGTTACTGGATCGAGTGATTCTTTGTAAAAATGTCAATTTCGGCAGCGAACAAGAAGAAGACTCACACATAGATGACCAAGTATCAGTAAATGATTTAGTTTTTGTGCGAATTACAAGGAAGAACAAATAACATTATTATGTAGCCAAAGTGTTGAAGAAAAAGGCACAACTTTTACTTTACTTTTACTTCTATAAGTAAATTTTTGAACAAATCCAGTACCTATTATCTCTGTGAGGATAAGATTTCAAATTCACCGATGCTGGCGACATAGCGCCGCCGGCTGCCGCTACAGGTTTGGCCCGATTCCTCACCGACGATCTCTCTTCTGTTTCATCGCTCCGTAACGGCGGTCTTACCGGTCCACGCGTACCTTCTGCATTTCTTTATTCTATTCGTAATATTAATCTTCCTTGTTCGTTCATACTGTCACAATAAACATCAACACGCCAATCACCAACCTTTCATTCAACCACCGACCCAACCCATAAATCTCTAATAACATACGTGTCTGGAGTTCTGAAAATACGTCAGATCTTCATACGAAAAATATTGCTTTTAAACTGCCCTAAAAATAATAATTTAGTGGGTCAGTTAGGAATACAGTTTTTATTATTTAAAGTTTATTTTGGCCAATACGACTCAGAATAGAATACGATATTTGTGATAAATCTTGAATTACCACCAGATTCCATTAGGGTTCCTTGTAAGTGAAACTCAGACTTTCCAGGTAACAATATTAAGTTTATTACAAGTATTACAGTTAGAAATAGACTAGTTATTCAGAAGAAGCTGTGATGGAAGAGAGCCGTCCCACCCAGAGACGGCCTTTTATAAGGTTCGTCTCCCCATAACTTATCTACTCACTTTCACGACACACACACACACATACATTTTCAAAGTGACAGTTCTCACAGTAATATAATACGTATTTTAGATAATAGATAAGTTTCCTTTTGCTTATTTGATTAAGTACTCTTTTTAGTTTGCTTCATTTAATACATACCTACGAATATATAAAACGTTATCGACAATAGTTTTATTAAACAAATAATTTGTATGACCAAGATAAGTTACAGTATGGCCTAAGATGCAGGATCGTCCCGTACCTTGGGCCATAAAGAGTTTACGTAAAATTTCATTCCTATGTTATTTATCAATGATGAACATATTATCACTTCTAACAATTTTAACATAAATAATTGATTTTATTAACAGTGACAAACAACTAAATATTCTTTGTTAATTAAATGTTTTACGACTATCGCGATAACACGTGGAATTAAGAACTAGATCATCGATGTAAAATAAAAAAAGTATATTTTTTGGGCGAAGTCATAGCTTCAATCGGACTTTAATAATCAGATCATGGATATTCATCATTGCAACACTAGGTCCACAATTTAACTATTTGAAGAGCTTGTATTTGTTATAAATGTGTTAAAGATAGAAAAGACTTCAGATAAATAATTATCTTTGACACTTTTCTCGAATGCGAGAAAATCAAAAAATTGATTGTCGCCTCTTTCCATTCAAACCCTCCTCTCTCGTATGATTTACATAAAAAATAAGGTCATTAAAAGTTTAACTATTAGCCCCATAATGACAGCATGTATTGATATAAAATTACGCACTTTGAAATGTCATTTTAATAAATTGTACTACACACACATTGAAATATCATCCCTACTGCGATAGTAAGACACCAGCATAAGATGATGAGGGACCGCACTCTTCTAAACTATTCAACTGAATCGAAATAATACATTGTTTGTAAATTTTTTCAATTAATAACATAACATACTTTTGCAAACATGGGTGCATCTTCAGTGGCTCTAAAGACATTATTATTGTTCGGTATACTCGATTTTGTTTAGCTGATGTTCCTTCGAAGTATTCTCGTAGGTGAAATAGTTTTTCACAATGCGACGAAAGAAAATCAAAATCGTTTAAATTTATAAAATCATACAATAACTGTTACTTGGTATACCGAATCAACATCAGTGACTGAGAGGAATACCGATCGATGCAGGATCATTTGCGGAAAGGACAAAAAATTAAAACACAAATTTAGTACAATTCTAACACAAAATGGTACGTAATTTATAAATCTTTCACAATCAAACAATTGGTACATTTTAATGTCCGTACCTAACACCGTTGTATAAACAAACCATTTTCCAAACCAATCGAAATGCTTCGTCTGCATCATCGCCGTCAAGATCGCAATCCTCGATTCGTGACAAATACTGAACAGAATAGATTTCTAACATATAAAATCTACGCTTTATATCCTCCATCTACACAATAAAACAAATATGTGAAAATTGCTTTGAACGAAGACAGTTTCGAGTATTTTAAAAAACACAGGATTTTCAACACTTACGACAAGTTCCAGCAAACGTGAAGATATATTATTATATATTCATCAAATCTCAATGTCTTAGAAAGCTTCATACTTGAAACTACCGTTAATTTACATAGATATTGTATTTTCTAAACATAAGTGGAGACAACAGACGACGTCCTATTAAGGAGTATTTGTAATAACATAAATAAATGCACTGAGAACATAAAAATACTTTCTACCCAGTGTGTTTAAGCTTGTGAATTTTCAAAGAAGCTTTGCGATTACAAGAATAAGTGCACTGAGAACATGAAAACAGCTTCTCCCCAGAGTGTGTAAGCAAGTGGTTTTTTAGGGATCCTTCTTGACTAAAGGAATAAGTACACTGCGAACATGAAAATAGTTTCTCGCCAGAGTGTGTAAGCATGTGCCTTTTATAGGAGTTTATCCAATTACACGAATAAGCGCATTTAGAACATGAAAACAGTTTCTCACCAGTGTGTTTCAGCATGTGAATTTTTAAGTTGTTCTTCTGATTACATGTATATGTGCATTGAGAACATGAAAATAGTTTCCCTCCAGAATGTGTAAGCATGTGATTTTTTAAGTAGAATTTGTAATTACAAGAATAAGTGCACTGAGAACAAGAAAACTGTTTTATCCCAGAGTGTTTAAGCACGTGTTTTTTAAAATTCTCTTTTCGATTACACAAATAATTGCACTGAGAACATGAAAACAGTTTCTCGCCAGTGTGTTTTAGCATGTGGATTTTTAAATCTTTGTTCTTATTACATTTATATATGCACTGCGAACATGCAAATAGTTTCTCACCAGTGTGCTTTAGCATGTGGATTTTTAAGTCATCTTTCCGATTGCACGAATAAGCGCACTGTGAACATGCAAACAGTTTCTCCCCAGAGTGTATAAGCATGTGGGGTTTTAAAGAGCCTTTTTGATTACAGGAATATGCACATTGAGAACATGAAAATAGTTTCTCCCCAGTGTGTTTAAGCATGTGGATTTTTAAAGAACGTTTTTCTTTACACGCATAAGCGCACTGAGAACATGAAAATAGATTCTCCCCAGTGTGTTTAAGCGTGTGGATATTTAGGACATGTTTCCGATTACACGAATAACTGCACTGGGTGCATGAAAATGGTTTCTCTACAGAATGTGTATGTCTTATTTTTTTGGCGGTAAATAAATTTAAATTTGCCTTTCTACCAGAAGTAGCCGGATCTACAATTGGGTTCGCCGAAAACGAATCTTCTGGTCTCGAGAGATCTGTAAAGCAAACAAATTATTTGTATTATGATATTACTGTCGGCACGAAAATATACCTCTCTAAAGAGAAAATAAAAGAGTGGACTAACTGCAAAAATAAATACATTTATTTCCAGCTGCGAGGACAGGAAGATATCTGAAAAAAATATGACTAATTACACCTAATATTGGGAAAGCCTCACTCTCAATTGCAGCACCCGTATGTCTCAAAATTTCCCAACGGGATACCAACATACTCACAAACACCCAAAAGAACTATGTTGTGACTCCAGTGACAATGATTTAATAAAATACTCATATCTCTGAAATGGTTGAGAACAAGGCATGGTGCATGCAGCCAGTTCCCTCAGAGTTAAGGCGATAGCCTTCCGCAATATTAATAAAAATTGTATCAAGTCCACAGTCCGACTGCTAAAATAAGCCCGTCTCGACACAGAATTTCTCTAGTGAGTCGGGCACAGTCCAAACAAATTTTCATTTGTATTATATAGTTACTAATAAATAAAAATAAATAAATGATCGCCGACATTTTGTTTAACGGACAAGCATCAGAAGTTAAAAAAAAATTCTTCTTTTTTAACGGTCTCATTAGACTCAGAAGTGCACGAGCACAGTCACATAAATCTATACCTATATAATATTCAGATAATACTGATTTCAAAAACGAAATTTTCAAATTTCTAACATTAAGTTAAGTCTAACATACCGAACACAAGGAATTCGAATTCACATAAAATTGACACAAATTAACCTATTACAACATTCACCAGAAGTCTATCGAAATCTGTTGACATTTGAACGTTAAATACGGACAAAAATGTATTATTTTGGCATTCAAAATACGTCCTGTAATGTGCGGGAATTTTACTTCACGAATCGGCTATCCCATGGAATCAAGTGCTCACCTGCGAGCTGGTCAGCCTGCTTGGAGTACTCGGCGCACTCCTGCTTGATGTCAGGAAGCGATATATCTATGTCAGTGCAGGGAACTCCGCCTTCTTCATCGCAGCTCTCGGCTGGAGAATCCAGTTCAGACTTGACGGCAGGAGCGTTACACTCAGCACGGTCCATGGTTTTAGACGTCCGTGCGAGCTAGCATACAAAACGATAACCTCAAAATGCGATCGTTCATAAACGCTATATGGGCCATAGACAAATTATATTATTATTGCCCGTTATCCCACATAGTTAATATATTCATAGCCGGAGATTTTCAGTAATATCTATTATTTGTTATTTTTGCAAGATAATTGTTTGTATTCACAATTCGTAAGCACCTTTTTGGATTTTCTTTCATGTGACGAAGGAACATGTATTTGACTTCACCAATGCAATTTATTTGTCATTAAGAAGAGAAAGCATATCTTCTGATCCACACGCTCCCTCCCAATTATGGTTTGATTTGTGAGTTTAAAAGAAAAACATTCAAAAAAGGTCCTTCCGACACGATCTATAAAATTACAGAAGAGTCGAAATTAAGACTTCTTTTCAAGAATGTGTTTTCCGGTTCCAAGTGAAAGACAAATAAATTAACTCTCTTTATACACAATTCTTAGATGCAATACTGATCAACTTAGTGGCGAGACAACGAGAGATTAACCGCCTTCACAAATGTGTCCGGTGTAAAAATGCATTCGGCATTCAAGATTGATCATATGATTCAATCAGGTAGAGATGAATCAGAAGCATGACTATCCAACAATTTAATATAATTTAGACAATTCTTTCACTAGTCCTACAACACTCCCACTCCATATATTTTTACTTTTTTATTCATATTTGAATTCTCTTTTTATTCCAAATAACACTACAACAGCACGAAAAAAAAACTGGCTACTTTAACACAGACTTTAGTCTAGCAAAGTAGCTGTATATATCAGAGGTGAAGTCTACTCCATCCCACACAATAAACTATGTATTATGTATGTTTATTATGTATCCACCTCCGTTAGTACAAAATATGGATGTCAAAATATATATAAATAAATACATTTTTGAATCGCTTTCGCTCCAGACTTCTGAAGTATCAACATTCGTTACTTTTCATAAAATACCCATGATGCATACATTATCGAGAAATCGAAGTTTGTCGTTTTCTAACAATTATTACTTGGACTCCACAGCTCTGCTTCCTATGCTATCAACATCAAGTCACTGAGCGAAGGTAGTGAAGAAGTAATTTGTTAAAGGCAGCATTCATATAATATAGGTAATACACCTATTTCCGGGCCATGTTACTCCGATTTGCGCCACCGGGTGTCCTGGTTGATAATATGCACGTGTGTATGTGGCTATTGCCGCCTTTTTTTAGAGAATGCAAAAACGGTAAACGACAGGCGAATCAATTACATCCCGTACTTCAAACAGTCCAAAACTTAATGTGCATTACTGAAGATTGCTCGAAAAAAGCTGGTGCGTTACAAAAGGAATATGTTAATTTTATTTTATTTAAGAAATGTACTGTGATGTCCTTGAGATTGTGATAGCGCGCCAGGACCACCGGATCTAGATGTATGTGTGTGTGTGTAGCGGGATTAAAAGGATAACGAGCGCCGATCACGGCCTCTCTTCTCTACCATTTGTCTCCGTGAATAGTTGTATACTTTGTACCATAACAGTATGATTATTGTAATAAAAATTATAATTGGCACACCAAGACGTTCTCCTTTCTCATTGATCTATAGACAATCTTTGGTTAGATATACAACTTGGAATGTACTAATCACGAAAGTATATAACGTGAACAAATATATATATTCATTGAATAATACTTTTACAATAACATATAATAATATATATGTAGGATACAAAATTTCGTACTTTGAGGGAGATCGTTTACAAACTTAAAGTACAGTAAAACTACAATTGAATAATATTATAACCATTTAAAACTATATATTTTAAAAAACACTTATTTAAAACACGTATTTAAGAATGTAGATTTTTAAAGAGCCTTTGTTATTACACAAATAAATGAAAATAGAATATGACAATAGTTTCTCCCCAGTGCATTTTTAAGTTTTACTTTTCACTACATGCATTAATGCACTGAACACGAAAAGCATTTCTCAACAGTATACGCTTTCTAAAAGAACCTTTGTAGATTACAAAAATAAGTGTACTGAGAACATGAACATAATTTCTAGGCAGTGTGTTTAAGCATGTGGATTTTTAAAGAGGCTTTTTGATTACACGAATAAGCGCAGTTGTAACATGAAAACAGTTTCTCACCAGAGTGTGTAAGGATGTGCCTTTTTAAGGAGATTTTTTGTTTACACGAATAAGCACACTGAGAACAAAAAAACAACTTCTCCCCAGAGTGTGTAAGCAAGTGGTTTTTTAAGGAGTCTTTGTAATTACACGAATAAATGCAATGAGAACATGAAAACAGTTTCTCTCCAGTGTGTTTCAGCATGTGAATTTTTAAGTTTCTTTTCTGTATACATGTATAAGTGCACTGTGAACATGAAAATAGATTCTCCTCAATGTGTGTTAGCGTGTGGTTTTTTAAATGGTCTCTCCTATTACATGTATAAGCGCACTGAGAACATGAAAACAGTTTCTCCCCAGTGTGTTTTAGCATGTGAATTTTTAAGTTTCTTTTCTGATTACATGTATAAGTGCACTGTAAACAAGAAAGAAGTTTCTCTCCAGTGTGTGTGCGCACGTGGTTTCTTAAATGGTCTCTCCTATTGCATGTATAAGTACACTGAGTACATGAAAACAGTTTCTCCTCAGAGTGAATGAGCATGTGGATTTTTAAGAGATGTTTCCGATTACACGAATAATTGCACTGAGTACATGAAAATGGTTTGTCTACAGAAAGCGTATGTCTTATTTTTTTGGTCGTAAATATTAGTTTCAATTTTGCCTTTCTTCTAGAAATAGGTGAAGTCACAGTTAGGTTCGCCAAAATAGAATCTTCTAGTCTCGAGAGATCTGTAAAGTAAACAAATTATTTGTATTACGACATTACTGTCGACACGAAAATATTACCGGTTGTATGAAAAAAAAAAACGCTTCTTGTGTCTTTCTATTAAAATATAAGGAAAAATAACGCATTTAATTAACAATACAAGGGGTGATACCATCGTTGAGGGATTACATAACTGATGGAGAATTGAGAGGCGGAGCTTCAGTTGTAATCCTATCTCATCCTCCAACATTCTTTATTATATAACATTTTATAGTCCACTGTGACTATCACTAACATTCATCGACATGTTGAGTGTTACTCTCAGATGGAGAGATCAGAAGGTTTATCGCGTGAAAATACAGTTACTCCACAGGGTAACCGCTACCTTCGTGCTCGTATCGCAAAGCGAATGGAATATTTAGACTGCATAGATATGTAGATATACAAGAAGGATTTTATGGACGGAAACTGCTTACTGTCGGTGCTGTAAGTTATTGAAGCAATTTATTAAAAAAAAAAAACAAAAAAACGGAGGCAGCTTGAAAGCTGCTGTTGTGGCGGATGTCAGTACGTGAAGTGAATAATGGGACCGACCACTCATCCAAGATAGTTCTATGAGCAAAACTCACCAGACGGAGGCGTGACACGGACAACAGATCATAGCTAATTATGGCCCTCACCCACAATCGCAGCATCTGTACGCCTTAAAATCTCCCAATGGGACATCCACACATCCACAAACGTCCGAATGACCGATCGATTGCCGGCCACATCTAATCTTACTTACTTACTTACTTACCATCACGACGTTTCCCCGTGGGGGTAGGCAGAGAGGATAGAGCGCCACACTCTTCTGTCCTGACACACAATTCTCGCCTCATCCACATTCATACATCTTGTCATTCAAGCTCGCCGATTGTTGAGGCTTCTAACAGAACCATCCTCCATTATCTGGTTTACCTGGTCGTGCCAAGTCTTCCGCGGACGTCCTCTATTTCTGGTTCCATCAACACTCATATATCTTAACACATCTAATCCCGCAATCATAACTTCCTTTCCCGTGAAATGAAGAGTGGTTTGGCCCGCCCAGGGCGCCGACCGACGCTGGTGCATGCAACCAGTACACTGAGTCTTTATGACTTTATTTAAGGTTGACAAGCACTAGAAGAAAAATCAAAAACACACTTCTTCATTTTCTTCTTCTTCTTCTGGCGGTCTCATGGGACTCGAAAGTCCATGGCCCCAGTCACATAAATCCATATCTACATAATATTCGCATAATTCGAACAAACATAATTCGAATTTATATAAAATTGACACCTTTATCCAATGTAATATCAAATTCACCTATTACAGCATTTACCAGAAGAAATTTATCCAATTCTTACGACATTCGAATATAGACACAAATTGTATATAAAATACAGATGGACAGCCTTCTAAAATACATCCTGTAATGTGAGGGCAGGAAATTTAATCCAAGGGAATCAAGTGCTCACCTGCGAGTTGGTCGACCTTACTGGAGAACTCAGCGCACTCCTGCTTTATGTCAGGAAGCAATATATCTATATCAGTGAAGGGAAATCCGCCTTCTTCTTCATCGCCGCTTTCGAATGAAGAATCTGGTTCAGACTTGACGACAACAGCATCACAGTCAGCACGATCCATGGTTTATACGTCCCAGCGAGAACAATAACCTCAAAATACAGTCGTTGTATATAGAATAGACACCAGGTGGGCCATAGACAAATAATATTCTTATTGATTTATATCCTACCATAGATAAGTATCCTACTAAAAGAATAAGAATATATGTTAGCAGCCTGATGTCTCGATGTAGAATGACGCGAAGCTACAATAATAATTATCTATAGAAAAAAATAAAATTATAAATTTCATCATTCAACATATGTATATTGTCATTTTTCATATACAGGTGAATCAAGTAATACTACATTTGTATATAGTCATTTCTCATACACAGCTAAATCAAATAATACAATATTTGTATATTGTCATTTCTCATACACAGCTGATTCAAGAAATACTACATTTGTATATTGTCATTTCTCGTACACAGCTGAATCAAATATGTATATTTTAATTTCTCATACAAAGCTGCATCCAGTAATACAACATTTGTATATTGTCATTTCTCATACACAGCTGAATCAAGTAATACTACATTTGTATATAGTCATTTCTCATACACAGCTAAATCAAATAATACAATATTTGTATATTGTCATTTCTCATACACAGCTGAATCAAATAATGAAACATTTGAATATTTTCATTTTTCATACACAGCTGAATCAAGTAATACTACATTTGTATATTGTTATTTCTCGTACACAGCTGAATTAAATAATACAACATTTGTATATTGTCATTTCTCATACACAGCTGAATCAAGTAATACTACATTTGTATATTGTCATTTCTCGTACACAGCTGAATCAAATATGTATATTTTAATTTCTCATACAAAGCTGCATCCAGTAATACAACATTTGTATATTGTCATTTCTCATACACAGCTGAATCAAGTAATACAAAATTTGTATATAGTCATTTCTCATACACAGCTGAATCAAGTAACACAACATTTGCATATTTTCATTTTTCATACACAGCTGAATCAAGTAATACTACATTTGTATATTTTCATTTCTCATACACAGCTGATTCAAGTAACACAACATTTATATTATGTCATTTCTCATACACAGCTGCATCAAATAATACTACATTTGTATATTGTCATTTCTCATACACAGCTGAATCAAGTAATACAACATTTGAATATTTTCATTTCTCATACACAGCTGAATCAAGAAATACTACATTTGTATATTGTTATTTCTCTTACACAACTGAATCAAGTAATACAACATTTGAATATTGTCACTTCTCATACACATCTGAATCAAGTAATACTACATTTGTATATTGTCATTTCTCGTATACAGCTAAATCAAATATCATAAAATATGAATATTTTCATTTTTCATACACAGCTGAATTAAGTAATACTACATTTGTATATTGTCATTTCTCATACACAGCTGAATCAAGTAATGCAACATTTGTATATTGTCATTTCTCATACACAGCTCAATCAAGTAATGCAACATTTGTATATTGTCATTTCTCATACACAGCTGAATCAAGTAATACAACATTTGAATATTTTCATTTCTCATACACAGCTGAATCAAGAAATACTACATTTGTATATTGTCATTTCTCATACACAACTGAATCAAGTAATACAACATTTGAATATTGTCATTTCTCATACACAGCTGAATCAAGTAATACTACATTTGTATATTGTCATTTCTCGTATACAGCTAAATCAAATATCATAAAATATGAATATTTTCATTTTTCATACACAGCTGAATTAAGTAATACTACATTTGTATATTGTCATTTCTCATACACAGCTGAATCAAGTAATACAACATTTGTATATTGTCATTTCTCATACACAGCTGAATCAAGTAATACTACATTTGTATATTGTCATTTCTCATACACAGCTGAATCAAGTAATGCAACATTTGAATATTGTCATTTCTCATACACAGCTGAATCAAGTAATGCAACATTTGTATATTGTCATTTCTCATACACAGCTGAATTAAGTAATACTACATTTGTATATTGTCATTTCTCATACACAGCTGAATCAAGTAATGCAACATTTGTATATTGTCATTTCTCATACACAGCTGAATCAAGTAATGCAACATTTGTATATTGTCATTTCTCATACACAGCTGAATCAAGTAATGCAACATTTGTATATTGTCATTTCTCATACACAGCTGAATCAAGTAATGCAACATTTGTATATTGTCATTTCTCATACACAGCTGAATCAAGTAATGCAACATTTGTATATTGTCATTTCTCATACACAGCTGAATCAAGTAATGCAACATTTGTATATTGTCATTTCTCATACACAGCTGAATCAAGTAATGCAACATTTGTATATTGTCATTTCTCATACACAGCTGAATCAAGTAATGCAACATTTGTATATTGTCATTTCTCATACACAGCTGAATCAAGTAATGCAACATTTGTATATTGTCATTTCTCATACACAGCTGAATCAAGTAATGCAACATTTGTATATTGTCATTTCTCATACACAGCTGAATCAAATATCATAAAATATGCATATTTTCATTTTTCATACACAGCTGAATTAAGTAATACTACATTTGTATATTGTCATTTCTCATACACAGCTGAATCAAGTAGTACTACATTTGTATATTGTCATTTCTCATAAAACGTCCATTCGCGATGAACATAAAAAGCGTAGTTCCTTTGTTTGATGTTTTGGCGCAGTGTTGAACGGATCACCCGGCTGAGATTACAATTTTAATTAATAAACTAGCAACTTTTATATTCCAGAAACAACTTGCCAGTCTGTTTAATCTTTCATTTAATCAACTAGAATATGTTATATGTAGATAATATGTTTTGTCACGCGTATATGGTCCTGTCAAAGTGCGTTTCGAAAGCAATAAGTGCAAATTTCTTTGGGTATAAATGCTAAACGAATACAACAGTCCATCACGATAGATCTGGTAAAAGAGGAGTATGATTATAATAAGTAAGGAGCGAGAGTCCTTTGTTAGGAATAGGTAGACTTCCAATCGATTTATATATGAACCATAACTGTAAATCTGAGAATGTAGTGATAGTGGGCATGGGGAGATTATTTTTAAACCTAAATATGTAATAAATATAAGATTATTCTAATTAGCTATAAGTGAGGTACAAATGTTAAATTTACAGATACCATTTCAAACTGTAGTAAGTATTCGCAATTACCATCACTATCTTTATTGGTGTGAAATATAACCAGAATTGGTACCTAGACAAAAATATGAATAGGGAAATAAATAGGATGATCTATCCGAATATAATATAAGATGTAAATAATTATAGTATTAGATTAATTATATTAGCTATAAGACGAAGGAAGATTCAGGTTGGATCTGGGTTGTATGTAGCCTCCCGAATAAGCGGTTGGACCAACGGAATGGTAGCCCGTTCCATGACGGGAAAGGGGCAGATCAACAGACGGGAGTCGCCACATTTTCAATGGAGTGAGAAAGACCTGCGCACGGCCCGATGACTGAGGAAAACAAAATTTGGAAGTGGACAGTGGAACACGGAAGTCAGAAAGAAATTGACTAGTCGGAACACGGGAGCCGGAGGAGTTTTTTTAAAAAGTCGACGAGTTCAGTTTGTGAGTACGGGAGAGTCGGAGAGGAGTTTGAACCTGAAAATATCGAAAGCAGTTGAGCATCGGAGAAGTCGAGAGAGCCGAACACCGTAAGTCGGAGAAAAAAAGTAATTGTAATTTGACTTCCTAAGTCGAAGAAAGGAAGCAGAATTGCCTTCTAGGTGGGTTATAATACCTGCTATGATATGATCAGATATAGCAAAAAATTCATAGGGCTATTTTATCTGTGACTAAAAAACGAGAGCCAGCTTTTTTAATGGTTATCACGTGGTTATTTCAAGGTCTTTTGCTCGGACTCCGGTTTTCTTGCCATATGACGGCGGTTTGCGTGAAATGTACAAATTGAAGCGATGTAAAAAGGGACCGACAATTGGTAATTGCCGCGCATGACTAATTCGTCACTTACGATGAAGTACGTGCGAAACTAGTGCGATGTCATGCCGAACCCACACACATTACCAGATGACTTAAACAATGATTTCTGAAAGATGGAGGTGCGTAAGTTTCCCCGTTTATTTATGTATTTTAACATATATTATATATAAACAGTATTTATGATAAAAATTATTACTTTTACGAATTGTGACCATTGCGACATTCACCGTTCAACCCCCCCGCCCCTCAGAGCGCCAATTGGACCTCAACGAGGCGGACGCATCTTTTCTCTATTTGCTACCGAGCGATTGTTGGCCTGCCAGTATGCTGTTACACAGTGCACGCTTGTGTAAGGGATGTATTAAAAAGAAGTTTGGTTTTAAGGAATATGTCCATGTATTTACAGGAAAAAGGGTAAAAAACCTAAGCTTAAAACAGCAATCGTCAAGGTCGATGACTCCTGGCGTCCCGTGACGCGGTCCAGGGAATGGTCCCTCAACCCATCTTGATGTTGTGGGTGCCGGATAATCGTCACCAAACAGCATCCTTTGTCCACCTGAGAGCCCTACTTTCTCCAGCAACCCTGCTCCCTACTCCCGTTTGCTATTGATACGCTGGATAGGCGTATCAACAAGAGCGGCCCACACTTTCACTAGCTTCCAAAAAGGTTACAATGCCCGATGGACACACAAGCTGTCCTCAGCCTCAGAATCTTCCGCGACTGGAGTACTGGACCGGAGTGGGTACTGGCCGCAATGTAACCTCCTGAGCGCCCCTCCTGCTTGGGTCTTTCCGGACGTCGTCATCTTTTTCATCGAGTTTTTTGGTGCATAGGGCTACTTGCGAAAGTATTCCGAGACTTCAAATGCCTGTCTCCTCCAGTAAAACATCCACGTTAGTCTTTGGACATCTTACTCATCTCCGCGTCATCAAGGGTATTGAGCAGCCGTCTCCAAAAAGATTGCGAGATCAGAGTGCCAAAGCATACATCTTCCCCACGAAGCTATTTAGGATAATCAATCGAGTCCCGCGGAACAGAATAAGTGCACTAGAAACATGAAATCAGTTTGTCCGCAGAGAGTATAATAATGTGGTTTTTTAAGCTATCGTAAGACAGTAAATCGGTAACGATTACACGAATATGAGCACTGTTAATATGAAAACACTTTATCCCCAGAGTGTTTAAGCATGTGGGTTTTTAAGTAGTATTTCCGATTACACGAATAAGAGCACTGCAGACATGAAAATAGTTTTTTCTCAGAGTGTGTAAGAATGTGTATTTTTAAGCTGTGTTTCCGATTACACGAATACGTGCACTGTGAACAAGAAAACACTTTCTCCCCAGAGTGTGAAAACATGTGTTTTTTTAAGTTGACTTTCCAATTACACGAATATGAGCACTGTAAACATGAAAAAACTTCTTCCCCAGAGTGTATAAGCATGTGACTTTTTAAACTGTCTTTCCGATTACACGAATATATACACTGTGAACATGAATAAGGTTTCAACGCAGAGTGTTTGAGCATGTGATTTTTTAAGTTGTATTTCCTATTACACGAATAAGAGCACTGTAAACATGAAAAATTTTTCTCCCCAGAATGTATAAGCATGTGGTTTTTTAAGCTGTCTTTCCGATTAAACGAACGTGTGCACTGTGAACATGAAAATACTTTCTCCCCAGAATGTTTAGGCATGTGGTATTTTAAGCTCTCTTTCCGATTACACGAATATGTGCACTGGGCACATGAAAACACTTTCTCCCCAGAGTGTTTAAGGATGTGGTTTTTTAAGTAGTATTTCCGTTTACACGAATATGTGCACTGTGAACATGAAAACAGCTTTTTCTCAGAGTGTGTAAGCATGTGTATTTTTAAGCTGTGTTTTCGATAACACGAATATGTGCACTGTGCACATGAAAAAACTTTCTCTCCAGAATGTTTAAGCATGTGGTTTTTTAAGTCAATTTCCCTATAGCACGAATACGTGCAATGTAAACATGAAAACACTTTCTCACCCGAGTGTGTATACATGTGTTTTATTAAGTTTATTTTCCAATTACACGAGTATGTGCACTGTGAACATGAAAACAGTTTCTCCCCAGTGTGTTTTAGCATGTGAATTTTTAATTGTATTTTCTTATTACATTTATAAGTGCACTGTAAACATGGAATCACTTTTTCCCCAGAGTGTTTAAGCATGTGGTATTTTAAATAGTCGTGCCGATTAGCCGAATATGTGCACTGTGAACATGAAAACAGTTTCTTCTCAGAGTGTGTAAGAATGTGATTTTTTAAGCCGTCTTTCCGTATACTCGAATATGTGCACTGTGAGCATGTAAACAGTTTTTCCCCAGAGTGTATAAGAATGTGTTTTTTTAAGCTGTCTTTCCGATTACACGAATAAGTGCACTGTGAACATGAAAACCGTTTCTCTCCTGTGTGTTTCAGCATGTGAATTATTAAGTTGTCCTTCCGATTACACGAATAAGTGCACTGTGAACATGAAAACCGTTTCTCTCCTGTGTGTTTCAGCACGTGAATTATTAAGTTGTCCTTCCGATTACACGAATAATTGCACTGAGCGCACGAAAATCGTTTCTCTGCAAAAAGTGTCTGTTTTATATCTTTGGACGTACATTCGGTCTTCCTTCTAGAAACAGCCGGAGCCGTAGTTGGGTTCACCAAAACAGAATCTTCTAGTCTCGAGAGATCTGTAAAGTAAACAAATTATATTATGACAATACTGTCAGCACGAAAATATTTCCATTTGGATTCTCGTCGCGTTCTATTAAATGTAAGCAGACGCTAAAATAATTTAATTCAATAACATGTTGAGTGTTAGGCAGATGGAGAAATCAGGTTTAGGATGTGAGGAAACGGTTGCCCCACAGTTCAACTGCTATTCTCGTGCTCGTATGGCAAAGCGCATGGAATATGAATATGGAAATGTAACCACCAAACAAACAAAATTCGGCGCTCATACTATTTACTCATTGTATTTAATAATAAAAAGTAAATGAATACTATTAACATACACACATATATATATATATATATATATATATATATACATGTTTCCTATGTTAAGTGCACAGGAAAGGACACTGAAGGTGAAGAAATAAAAATTTCATCACCCCATAAAGAGAAATCACAAGAGAGAACTACGCACAAATCTAAGTACATGTCCTTTTGGCTAGGAATCCAGGACCTACAAATATCTGATCGAATAATAAATAACTAATCGGCGAGAATTGATGCGAAGCTCTTCGCAATATTATAAAAAACTGTATTAAGACCAATTACTAAAATAATGACGCCAACATCTTCGTTAAAAATCCTAAAGGAAGAAAATTCAAAAACAAAAATAAATTCTTCTTATTGTTTAACGGTCTCTCGGGACCCGGAAGCCCACGACCGCAGATACAAATCTAAAACTACATAATATTCGCATAATACATACGTTGCTTCTAATGCCAGATACCCGAGCAAACCAGGCAATCGAACATACCTAACTTACATGAAATCGACATTTCAATCCGATGTAATGTCAAATTCACTTATTACAGCATTCACCAGAAGAAATTTATCCAATTCTTCCGATATTCGAATACGGACACACATTTATTATGAAATATTCCAAAATATGTCCTGTAATATGAGGGTGGGAATTTTAATTTACGAATCGATAATCCAAGGGAATCAAGTGCTCACCTGCGAGCTGGTCGGCCTTCCTGGAGTACTCGGCGCACTCCTGCTTGATGTCAGGAAGCGATATATCTATATCAGCATAGGGAACTCCGCCTTCTTCTTCATCACAGCTCTCGGCTGAAGAATCTGGTTCAGACTTGACTGCAGGAGCATCACAGTCAGCGCGGTCCATCGTTTTAGTTCAGACGTCGGAATAACGGATAACCTCAAAATGTAGTCGTTCATAGACACCAGGTGGGCCATAGACAAATTATATTACTGTATACCGCATAGTTTATATTTAGCCGAAATTACCGCCGGTGATTTGCATTAATACCTATTCAAAGTTCGTGAACACTTTTTTTAATTTCCTTTCAGGTTACGACACAGTATTCGTGCGATCATCAAGTCGCACTTCCGCGGAATGGATTACGATAATTTCGGTTGCAAGTCGGAATCAACGCAAGGTGGGGTAGGATATCGAGAGCCGTGGTTAGGAAAAGGTTGGTGACAGGAAAGAGATCATCGAAGGTTCAGCGATCTCGCTGATCCGGGATTTAGAAGGAATGCTCGCCCTACATTGAATATGATGACTCCGCAATCTCCTGGTCGCCGCCGACATCACATAATGACATGACTTCCGTTCCCGATTGAAGATGGCGGTGTCACTGTTCACCAACAGCACGCATACACAAATAACACTGTGCTCACAAAAAAATTATAGTAATTATTCATACCGCGAATGGTACGCGATGGCGTCATGGTCACAATTTACACTGAAGATGAATAGTGGAATGGGTAAAGGAAATGAATTTGGACGCGTACATGTTATAATAAAATTATTCGCAGCCGATATTCACGCGCCTTAAAAGTAAGATTCACGAATACGGAACAATAGTTCGTGGGATAAGATCTCGTGGACTGTATCGATAATGGTAGATGGATCTGTCCTACCTTGCTCTAAAGTGCTGGGTTGGACGTCGTTTTCACCTCCAGTTGATTAGCACGTTTTTTTATGATAAACCGAGATATCACTGCACTTCCGGAACTGTTAGAGGTTACTCACGGCGCTTCTGTCGGACGGCAGAAAATGGAACAAGATCTTGACAATTCGGTGTCAGAAGGCAATCTGCCCCACCCCTCCGACGGCGAATCACTATGTATGATTGACTAGAGCGGGACATGTATATTATGATGTGGAAGAACAAAATGTACAGGAAATAGGTACTCGACTCGAGTCAACAGTAGTAATATGTTATTATCTGCCATGAATCTGTTAACTTGATTTGGTTCATTGTTCGAATTTCATTAATACGCTAAAAACTATGTTACATTCCACTAAATTGAAAATGTGTTTAGTAACTAATAATGCGAATAAAAAGGTTCTCAGGCCATTCAGTCATTCCATGTTCATGTTATTCCGCCGTGTGCCCGACGTTTCAGGTTCCATTGCAGGTTACATCCGAGACATTAGCCCTGATGAAAGGTCGAATATACATGGAGTAATTGGCCTGAAATCTATATATGCCTGTTCACAATTCCACATGTATTTATATCGGATAGACGAGAAGAGATTTATCAACTAGAATCACTGGACATATGTGTTGCTGTAAAAATAAAAATATAGATTCCATATTAACAGTCCATCTATTAAAGGAAATCTATGTCCCGCTAGGTAATGGTAATAATGAGCTAACACCTTACGATGCCGAGGTTTAAGAATAAATGTGCTTGAACAATTAAAAATTAACAGCTAACATTCATATTATGTTCATAAACAGGGAAACATTTAAATGATAAGTGCAAGAGAAAAAGAAACTGAATATACACCGGCTTCACCGAAATCATCTTATTACAGAAAGAGGAACTTAAATCACTTATATAAGTACGTGGTTTATGCACAGTTTGAACATCCATAACATATTATTTAAATAATGCTTTACGCTGTGACATTTCAAATATACGCGCCAAGACCGAGGGCGCCATCTACCGAGGCGAGTAGGCGCGGCCGGTGGGGAGAGAGGTCGGAGGAAGGTAGCAGGGGACTTCGTAGCGAGCGCGCGCCGAAGGTGGAGCGCCGTGGCGCCGTCTCGCGAAGCGGTATGGCGAAATTAAGGATAAAACACAAATCTTGGATGAGGCGTGGTGAATTAGAGGGGTCGAAGCATCGATCTACCCGCGCGTGACTGTTCGCGGGTACTGGCGGGGAGACTGCCGGTAAGCGCTGGCAGACAGATGGCTCGAGGGACTCCACAGTAACCGGATGGCATCATGAATGATGCCATCCGGCAGTATGAAACTCCATCTCAGGAGCTGGTTCTTGGATGTTGGCAGAAAGGAAACTGAGCAAATATTCATGGAAATGATCACGTCATTTCTTTATATTCATTTTTCCTTTTGTATAGTGTTTCAATCGTGGGTTAGCGAGAGTAATGGTTTTCATATTAGTATGATAGACAACGGATGAACCTGTCTCCTTCAGTACAGACTTCGGTCTAGTTAAGGAGACAGTGAACATTTCTTACATTATGAAGATTTTTCATCTTTTTTATATACTTTAAGAACTGTTTATAATGTATAATACGTAAGAATTAAATTAAATTTAATATACTATATACTCCTAAAAGCTTGAAAATATGCTTTCCATGTTTTAAATTAGACATATTGAAATTGTTTGATTTGTGCTCACGAGGAATGGGATCGTCGTTGAAGAGCTAAAAGTGGTTTACTACAATTTCATTATTCAATCAAAACAAAGTTTTAACCGTTCTATTTAACTTTGCATTTATAAAGACGTAGTGCACAACATTTTACGAGTGGATAACTACCTGACTAAATTACAGGTCGAAAATCTTTAAGGAGTATGTACCAATTCTGTACCGTTACAGAAAATATAATTTATTTTATTTATTTATTAATAACTATATAATATATATATAAAAAATTGCTTGGACTGTGCCCGTCTCACTAAAGAAATTCTGTGTCGAGACGGGCATAGTTTTCAAGCAATTGTTCAATTAATTAGAATTACAAGTAGATAGAATTACATTTATTACTATATAAAAGGTGTATATGAAGAACTATTTTAAAATGGACTTAATTTTTGTAGCAATAATTAATATAGGTATGAGTCAATATGTTTGGGTGAGTGCACCCATACTGGCTCTACCCATATTACGAATTTAAGTTTTAATATATAGTTTCATGTTCTCGGGACAATTCAATTGATTTAAGTCTTTTAGCATTCTATTAAACAGTTTAGGTCCAAAATATTTGTAATTCCTTTGACCAAATGTAGTATGTGCTCTTTGGGTTTGTAAGTTATCTGTATTTGTCCGTGTGGAAATTATGTTTTGAGTTGTTTTAAAATGTGTCTGTTTGTATTCATATATGTATTTGAGAATAGTATTATGAGATTTGTACAAAATGCTCCATTATTATTCTGCATTTTTGCTTCAGGCCCTAAATTATAAATCAAGATAGAAGATATTTAATTTTATGTATCAATATGTAATCAGGTATCAAAAAAATATTTCATTGAAATAATCGCGACACATTGAGATTAGGCGCGTGTAGCTTGAACATTTTTCAATATATATCTAAGCCTAAGTATTGGGCTCTAGGTGGGTTATAATACCTGCTATGATATGATTAGATATAGAAACATTTTTATAGGGCTATTATATCTGTGACAAAAACGATAGCCTGCATTTTTAATAGTTATCGCGCAATTTCAAGGTTTTTTGCTCTGACTACGGCTTCTTCGCCACATGTCTTCGTGGACGGCGGTTTGCGTGAGATGGGCAAATTGAAGCGATGTAAAAAGGGATCCACAATTAAGTTACTGCCGTGCATAAATAATTCGTCACTAACGATGAAATACGTGCGTTACTACTGCGATGTCATGTCGAGCTCACACACGTTACCAGATGTCTTAAACAATAATTTCTAAAGGGTAGAGGCGTCTATGTTTCCCTGTTTATTTATGTATTGTAACATACATTTTAATAAACGACATACAATGTCTTCATATTTACAATATATCGTATATAACGTATCGATAAAAAGAATTCAGGTAAGCGATGCGTGGCAGCTCGCGCGCATCGTTCAGATGTTCCTCATTCTGTGCGAACGAAGCGAGACCGTTCGAGGAAGCCCGGGCTGCACCGCCCGGCGGGCAGACACACGTGCACCAGAGGCGGTCTGCGAAACAATCTGCGACCAGTACCCACACCGATCGGACCGCGGATGCACATCCCGACTCACACCTTCCACTAACCGTGCATCGTTTTTCCATTGTCTTTCACATATTCTGTGTTGTTTCTTGCTCTCGGTGGTTTCTCCCCCATGAGAATAAACAATCTTGGAAAAGAATGATTTTCCCTTGAACACAACAAACATTCCCACAGATGTATTAAAAAGAAGTCTGGTTTTAAAGAATATCTTCATGTATTTTCAGGAAAAAATGACATAACAACTAAATTCTAAAGATAAACTTACATGCTATTGCTTTATTATACTAAATTATTCTAACCCTTAATAACTAGCTTACAAAAAACCTAAGTCTAAAACAGCAATCGTCGGAGTCGATGACTCCAGGGGTCCCGTGATGCGGTCATAGGAATGGTCCCTCAACCCATCTTGATGTTGTAAGTACCGGACAATCGTCAACGAACGGCATCCCTCCGAACGTTCTTTGTCCATCTGAGCGCCCCACCTGCTCCAGTAACCATCCTCCTGACTTCCGTCTGCTCTGATACGCAAAACGGCCCACACACTCGCTGGCTTCTGGCAAAGTTAAAGTGCCCACGGACACACAGGCTGTCATAAGCCTCAGCATCATCCACGACTGGAGCATCCGAGCGCCCCGCAGAACGGATCCACGGCGCCCTCCTCCAGTCCTTGATGCTCTGTAGGTACTGGCCACAATGTGACACCTGAACGCCCAACCTACTCGGGTCTTTCCGGACGTCGCCAGCTTTGTCCATGATGCCGAGCTTGCGGGATCAGAGTCCCTAAGCTTACACCCAACTCACGGAGCCATTTAGGATGATCAACAGAGTCCCGAGGAACAGAATAAGACCCGAATTCCCAAACGCTCAAGTCACACTGAACTCTTCTGAGCTGTCAGGCTTTTTATAACTAATATCTTATTATTATCCTTTTCTTACTAATTTGAAATCTGTAGAGAGACATGTCCTGGTCGCACTCAAAGATTCTCAGTTTGATTTGTGGCCTGTCACTAAAATGGCTTTCTATTTTCGCCGACTGTAATTAAGAGTACACAATATCCCAAGTTGGTTATGAAAAGATAATTCCCACAAATTCCGGTGAAACCCTAAAATATAATCCATCAACAGTCGTCCAATAGTACTTAACAATGCTTTCACAACAAGATTGCAAGTATTACTTTGGTCCCTAGATAACCCTAAAATTTCACACATTTTCTAAGAATCTTGTATCGCATGTATTATATAAAAGTTTTATCTGTTCTCACAATGTTTTAAAAGTTTCATATAGCACCACGCACTCAAACGTCTCAGAAGATAGCAAAGTACAATCATGAAAACGGTTACTCCCCAGTGTGTTTTAGCATGTGAATTTTTAATTGATCTTTCCTATTACATGTATAAGTGCACTGCATACATGAAAACATTTTCTTCTCAGAGTGTATAAGCATGTGGCTTTTTAAAGAGTGTTTTCCTTTAGCCGAATATGTGCACTGTGAACACGAAAATAATTTCTCCTCGGAGTGTGTAAGTATGTGCCTCTTGAGGACGTTTATCCAGTTACAGGAATAAGTGCACTGAGAACATGAAAACAATTTCTCCCCAGTGTGTTTCAGCATGTGAATAATTAAACTGCTTTTATGATTACATGCATAATTGCACTGCGAACATGAAAAACGTTTCTCCTCAGAGTGTTTAAGCATATGACCTTTCATGCTGCTTTTCGAATAACACCAATATGTGCACTGTGAACATGAAAAAGGTTTCTCCCCAGTATGTTTAAGCATGTGCATTTTCAAATGTTTTTTTTGATTACATGTATAAGTGCACTGAGAACATGAAAACAATTTCTTCCCATTGTGTTTCAGCGTGTGAATTTTTAAATCGCTTTTCTGATAACACTTATAAGTGCACTGCGAACATGAAAACATTTTCACACCTGAGTGTGTAAACATGTGTTTTATTAAGCTGGCTTTCCGATTACACGAATAAGTGCACTGTGAACATGAAAACAGTTTCTCCCCAGTATGTTTAAGCGTGTGAATTTTTAATTGTTTTTTTATATTACATGTATAAGTGCACTGAGAACATGAAAACAATTTCTCCCCAGTGTGTTTAAGGGTGTGAATTTTTAATTCAATTTTCTGATAACATGTATAAGTGCACTGCGAACATGAAAATAATTTCTCCCCAGAGTGTTTAAGCATGTGGTATTTTAAGCTGTATTTCCTAATACACGAAAATGAGCACTGTGAACATGAAAACAGTTTTTCCCCAGAGTGTGTTAGCATGTGGTATTTAAGGCTTTGTTTCCGATTACACGAATAACTGCACTGTGAACATGAAAAAACTTTCTCACCAGAGTGTTTAAGCATGTGGTATTTTAAGTACTCTTTCCGATTACACGAATATGTGCAATGTGCACATGAAAAAACTTTCTCTCCAGAGTGTTTAAGCATGTGGTTTTTTAAGTATTGTTTCTTATTACACGAATATGTGCAATGTAAACATGAAAACACTTTCTCACTTTGTGAGTGTGTATGCATGTGACTAATTAAGTTGGATTTCCTATAACATGAATAAGTGCACTGTGAACATGAAAACAGTTTCTCCTTGGTGTGTTTTAGCATGTGAATTTTTAATTGTCTTTTCTTAGTACATGTATAAGAGCACTGTAAACATGCAATCACTTTCTCCTCAGAGTGTTTAAGCATGTGGTGTCTTAAGTTGTCGTTACAATAAGCCGAATAAGTGCACTGTGGACATGAAAAAACTTTCTCCCTAAAGTGTTTGAGCATGTGGTTTTTTAAGTAACTTTTCCTATTACACGAATATGTGCAATGTACACATGAAAACATTTTCTCACTTTGTGAGTGTGTATACACGTGTCTGATTAAATTGGCTTTTTGATTAGACGAATAAGTGCACTGTGAACATGAAAACAGTTTCTCCTTAGTGTGTTTTAACATATGAATTTTTAATTGTCTTTTCTTAGTACATGTATAAATGCACTGTAAACATGAAATCACTTTCTTCCCACAGTGTCTTAGCATATGATCTTTTAAGTAGTCGTTACGATAAGTTGAATAAGTGCACTGTGGACATGAAAAAACTTTCTCCCCAAAGTGTTTGAGCATGTGGTTTTTTAAGTTGTATTTCCTAATACACGAATATGAGCACTCTGAACATGAAAACAGTTTCTCCCCACAGTGCGTTAGCATGTGGTAATTAAAGGTGTCTTTCCGATTACACGAATATGTGCACTGTAAACATGAAAACAGTTTTTGCTCAGAGTGTCTAAGCATGTGTACTTTTAAGCTGTATTTCCGATGACACGAATATGTGCAGTGAGCGCACGAAAAAATTTTTTTTTCTGCAAAAAATGTATGTCTTCTTTCTTTGGCCGTAAATTTGGTCTTCCTTCCAGAAATAGCCGGAGCCATAGTCGGGTTCACCAAAACAGAATCTTCTGGTTTCGAGAGATCTGTAAAGTAAACAATCTATTTATATTACGATAATACTGTCGGCACGAAAATATTTCCATTTGGATTCTCGTCGCGTTCTATTAAAATCTTGCAAACGCTAAAATGACGCGTTTTAATTAACATTATGAGGAATAACATGTTCAGATATAGAAATCAGGTGTAGGGTGTGAGGAAACGGTTGCCCTACGGATCAACCGCAACCCTCGTGTTCGTATGGCAAAACGTATGTAATATGTATACTGCGCATAGGACATGTAACCACCAAACTAACACTAATCTCTAACCGATTCGCCCCACATACTCCAACGTATTTAATATTAAATACTATTTACATATACAAGGTGGCGCAAAATTAATCACCTATCGGAAGATGTTATAATTTTTGCAAATGGCGTCTTACGTCAATCGTATTTGACATTTGTGAACTAGACAGCTGCAGTTTACAAAGAGACAAGCAATGAAGCGTTATACTCCGCAAGAGCGTGGAATAATTGTGTCGATTTTTTAACCAATAATCGGTCGGTGGTATTAGCACAGCGTGAATTTCGATATCGATTTCCTAAACGTGTCGCGCCAAGTGGGCAAACGTTCCGGCTCTTAGCTACTCGACTCGAACATGGAACCTCAGGAGACCTTGCAGGGCGTGGCCGCCACCGAACTGGTCATTCGGCCGAGAATATCGCGGCTGTGGCTGCCGATGTCGCTGAGAACGAAGAAACATCAACCAGACGACAATTGGGCCGCGCAATTGGGCATCACCAGACAGACCCTACAGCGAATTTTCGTGAAAGACTTACACATGTTCCCGTACAAAGTGCAAACAGTGCATCAGTTAATGCCTGCAGTCGCGTGTGAATTACTGTTAAGCCATCCTCGATCTTAACAACGAAGAGGACGATTTTGTGTCGAAAATCATCATGAGCGACGAGGCGCATTTCCACTTAAGCGGTTACGTCAATAAGCTAAATCTTCGTTTCTGGGGCACTGAAGGTCCGCGTGTGATGCATGAAGAGCCATTACATCTATTCAAAGCCACTGTGTGATGCGGGGATCACGCGAGAGGAGTCATTGGGCCGTATTTTTTGAGGACGCCATCGGCAATACGGTCACTATTACTGGCGAATACTACAGGGCCATGATAAACGACTTCTTACTGCCGGAATTGGATAAGTGGTGCTCGGTGAACATGCGGTTTCAACAAGGCGGTGCAACTGCACACACAGCACGAGCCACAACGGATATTATGAAGGAAGCGTTTCTTGGTCGCGTAATCTCCCGTTTTGGCGATTTGACATGGCCAGCAAGATCGCCCGATTTAACCATCCCAGAATTCTTTCTTTGGGGCTACTTGAAGTCGCGGGTTTAACCCGACAAGCCTCAGACAATCGCAGCCCTTAAAGAGAATATTCGACAGGAATGCGAACAGTTTTCACGGGAAATCCTAGGGAAAGTCGTGGAAAATGCGATAAAACAGGCACAAATGTGTATCAACACTGGCGGCAGCCACTTGACTAACATCATCTTTTCCACATAACAGAAAAAAATTTAAAAGGTCCAAATAAAGATTTTTTTATTTACTAAAAAAGTTATGATTATGATGATTAATTTTGCGCCAACCTGTATATAAAGAAAACATGTCAAGTGCACAGGAAAGGACACTGAGCACATAACTAAATACATATACTTCTGGGTAGGTAACCAGGATCAGTAAATATCTAACTATCTAAAACAAACAATTAATCAAAGCTAATTATGGGAAAGGCGAAAAATCCGCACCTCAATTGCAGCATCAGTATTCCTCAAATACCACATACCCAAAAACCCACGAAGGAATACGAAGTTTATTCAATTTCACATATGGTCGTGGTTCCTATAGTTATCGTCCTCAAACTGTGATCCAACACCTAGCGCTGCCGAGACATTTGTCTCAAATACTTCGAGGTCAGCATGTAGGACCGGAAGAGCATCGCAGGACACAGTCCGGTAGGCCCCCGTCAGCATCAGTAGGGGCACCCGCTGACCTATATTCAAAGCCAAGGCTATAACTCGCGTCCGCGCTGACCAGGCGCATGACTGGGGACCTAATCCCCATTCCGCGAACCAGGCAATCGAACACACCTAATTCATATGAAAGCGACATTTCAATCCGATGTAATGTCAAATTCACTTATTACAGCATTCACCAGAAGAAATTTATCCAATTCTTCCGATATTCGAATACGGACATACATTTATTATGGGGCTAATTTAATAATATCACAGTTGCTCTGATTTTGATGAAATTTTTAATCCCGGTATAGTTTCGTGCCCTGATTACATTGATGAAATAAAAGTAAGGCGCTCGCCAGTATCAAATAAGTTATTACCCTTAGACATTAAAGGCCATATAAAATAGATGTGTAGATGATAGAAATGCAATTTATTATAAACAAACCTAACCTAACCTAACAATAGAAATGTAATTATAACAAAATAACTAAACCTAACCTAATCTGGAAAATAGAAATGTAATTAAAATAAAATAAGTAAACATAACCTAACCTAACCTAAAAATAGAAATGTAATTATAATAAAATAACCAAACCTAACCCAACCTAAAAACAGTAATGTAATTATAATAAAATAACCACACCTAACCTAACGTAAAAATAGAAATCTAATCATAATAAAAGAACCAAACCTAACCTAACTTAAAAACAGAAATGAAATTAGAATAAAATAAGTAAACCTAACCTAACTTAAAAACAGAAATTTAATAATAAAATAACCACATCTAACCTAACGTAAAAATAGAAATTTAATTATAATAAAAGAACCAAACCTAACTTAACCCAAAAACAGAAATGTAATTGTAATAAAATAACTAAACCTAATCTAAAAAAAGAAATGTGATTATTATAAAACTAAACTTAACCTAACCTAACATAACCTAAATGAAAATGTGATGAGGTACCGTATTCAGGAAATTAATGCCAACATAAAAATAATTGTACTTAAAAATATGAAGAACCATCAAAGAAAAAGCTTAATAGCATACTCACTCATTAAAGTTTAATCTTCATGTTCTTCATAATTATCGAGTCGTGATAAATCTTCCTTCGTTATTATCTAATCTAGGCAAAATCAAATAGTACAGTGTATCGGCCAAGTTAAGTTTGAGCTCTTTACACATTATTTACATTATTACTGTTTTATTTCTTAATTCTTAAATAATGTCTGTTTTTATACTATCATTGATGGTTTTTGACTTTTTAATTTTTTATTAATAAATTACTTTTGATTCTGTAAAAAAAAAAATATTGTCTATGGTTCACGTATTAATTTATTTCTCTCTTACCTATGGCCAACGTACATAGAAACATCTATTTTCTATGACTTTAAATGTCTAATACACCGTAAAAAGCGAAATTTTTAAGCATATTTTTTTTAATAATTGCGCGCGCTTTCAGTTGACTTAATTAATGTAACTATGGTGTTATATATGAATGACGCGTCTAAAACATCTATTTTCTATGGCCTTTAATGTCTAATGTTCCGTGAAAATACGAAACTTTAGAGCGTAATAACTTATTTGATACTGGCGAGCGCCTTACTTTTACTTCATTTATGTAATCAGGGCACTAAACTATACCGGGATTAAGTTTCATCAAAATCAGAGCAACTGTAGTATTGTTAAGTTTAGCCTTATTATGAAATACAGACGGACAATCTTCTAAAATACGTCCTCTAATGTAATGTGTGGGAAGGTTGGTTGGTGTTCTCGTGAAAACCATTTTTATCCGAACATATTTATTCTCATCGGGGAGAAGCCACCGAGAGCAAGAAACCACACAGAAGACGTAAAGGTTATGTAAATAAACGATACACGATTAGTGAAAGGTGAGAGTCGGGATGTGCATCTGCGGTCCGGTCGGTTCGGGTATTGGGCGCCGCGTCTCTCGCCGACCGCCTCCTCCGCTGCGGATATTGATGCACGTGTGTAATACCCGCTGGGCGGCGCCGTCCGGCCTTCCTCGAACATTTCCGCTTTGTACACGTGGGATGGTACAATACCAAGAAATACAAAATGAGGAACATCTGGACGATGTGTGCGAGCCGCCACAGATGTAACATTTTAATTCAATGTTATGTTAAATTCACATATTACAGCATTTACCAGAATAAAGTTATCCAATTCTTCCGACATTTGAATACGAACATACATTTATTATGAAATACAGAGACAATCTTCTAAAATGCGTCCTGTAATGTGACGGTGGGAATTTTACTTTACGAATCGGTAATCCGAGGGAATCAAGTGCTCACCTGCGAGCTGGTCGGCCTTCCTGGAGTACTCGGCGCACTCCTGCTTGATGTCAAGAAGCGATATATCTATATCAGTGTAGGGAACTCCGCCTTCTTCTTCATCGCCCCCCTCGGCTGGAGGGTCTGGTTCAGACCTGACTCCAGGAGCATCACAGTCAGCACGGTCCATCGTTTTAGTTTAGTCGTCCGAGCGAGCAAGGTTAGGGTGTGCAAACTACCATCATAGACACAAACAAATGTCACACTATATTAAACATTACAATGTTTGTGTCCCTGAACGTTTTCGTTGTCTATTTTAAACCATAGACACCAAGTATATTCCAATAATATATAAGAGAATTTAATATTTTCATTCTTTATGATCATACATAATGTCGTATAAAATGTAGAAATTCAGTAGCTAAGCAATTATAGCTTATGCAGAAATAATACAAATTACTAATTTTCATAATGGATTTTAATAGTGATCAGTTTATTAACCCCAGCATACCGTGCTAGAAAATTTGTTCACGCTTCCGTAATGTCAACTCATGTTATCGTAAGAAATTTTGCAATTTGTAAGCATTTTAAATGTGAAAAAAATGCTTTTACTAGTTTTAATGGCCGCAAAATAGTTATCATTTTTTACTCGAAATATTGAGTATTTAAAGTCAAATATTAACAAACTTGATAACGGAGAATTCATCATACGCCATCTAACAATGCCGGTATCAGATCCGGCAGCAAGTATCGATCTGTACCAGCAAGCACGGGGCGAGGAAATACGATTTATTTATACAACTATCTCGTAAATACTGCTTCGATACATTCCCACACAAAAGACTTTGTTTGCGTTGAACAAACAATATAGTCTATTAGTATAAACATTACAGTTTATTAGTATATTATTAACATTGGCACAGCAATAATACGATCCCTTCATAGTTTCACACGCTCTAGATAGGTTTAACAAATATTTGTTTATATAATTAATAATAAACGAAACATCGGTTTCATTCCACAACGGCGGCGTTTTTGTTATAAAAATTCCTAACAAGTCGGGTACTGATTTAAATATACATAAACGCATAAAAAAATAAGTACTACGCGGTCTTATCCAATAAATATCCTATTTGATCGTCAGAATTCTCCATCTAGTATATCTCTTATCTATTAGCAAGATAAACGGATAACTTCAAATGTGGTCGTTCATAGACAACAGGTGAGCCATAGACAAATTCTATTATTGTTGATCTGTATACCACATAGTTTATATTTAGCCGATTGCCACCGGAGATTTGCATATATTATTTGTTATAAGGTAATGGTTTGTATTTACATACAGTAGTTGTGCGATCATCGAGTCGCACTTCCCGCGGAATGGATTACGATAATTCCGGTTGTGAGTCTAAATCAACACAAGGTTGGTTAGAATATCAAGAGCCGTGGTTAGGAAAATGTTAGTGAGAGGAAAGAGATGATCGAAGATCCAGCGTCTCTGTGAATCGGAATTTGGAAGGAATGCTCGCCCTACCTTGAATATGACGACTCCGCAATCTCCTGGTCGCCGCCGAAATCACACAATACTTGGTAAAAGGATGGTGATGACTTCCGTTCCCGATTAAAGATGGCGGTGTCACTATTCACCAACAACACGCATACACAAATAACACTGCTCACAAAAAATTGAAATAGTTGTCCCCACTGCGAATGGTACGCGATGGCGTCAAGGTCACAATTTACACTGAAGAAGAATAGTGGAAATGGAAAAGGATATGAATTTGGACGCGTACATGTGATAATGAAATTATTCCCAGCCGATATTCACGCGCCGTAAAAGTGTGATTCACGAATACGGAACAGTAGTTCGTGGGATAAGATCCCGTGGACTGTATCGATAATGGTAGATAGATCTGTCTTACCTTGCTCTGAAATCCTAGGTTGGATATTGTTTTCACCTCCACGGTTCTGTTTCAAAAGCGTAGTAGCTCGTTCGGGAGTATCAGACTGTAGGAATCTTCCTTCTCACTCGTGCCTAGGGAATAGGATTGGACAAGAGAAAAGGAAAGAATATATTTTTACAATCCAATAAGGTGTGCGCGTATATGTGCGTGAGTACATTAAATGGCGCTAACAAAGTGTATTAAAATCGCAATCTCGGTAGTCAAATAATATTTCAGTTAATCAATTACAAAAATGGGGAAAATTGACAATTAAACTGATATAAACGCAACGTTTTGGTCGTTGCGCAATTAATATTTGTGGTGGTCACGAGGAGATGGCGGGAATGTATATTAAATTAGCACGTCTTTCCATATATATATTCACACATTTATTAACAACACAAGGAAATATTAAAAAAGGAAAATTCTTATTGCTACTTATATCTAACCTTAATTAAACACGGGCGCACTAATTGTTGTATTGTTTTTCCCACTCACATGGCCACATGTGGGCCGCCGATGGCGCGTGCGACAAGCGGCATCTGGAGTACGCGGGCGGCTCTGTCTCAAGGCAAAATGGCGGTCGGTATGGAGCTGCCCGGCAGCTGACCGCAAAGCCGGCGGCACCCCGGAGCAGGTCCGGTGCATTCGACAGGCGAAGAGCGAGAGCCTAGCTTCGGCTTGACAGAAACCCACCACGTCCAATGCGCGGGAGAGGGCGTAGCGACCCTTCGTCCGCTGTGGATGCGTGTTTGGAACGAGTTGAGAATTTAAATTTGTAAATGGTTGAAATTTAATATACTCCTAAAAGCTTGAAAATATGCTTTACATGCTTTTAATCTGACTTATTGAAATTGTTTGATTTGTGCTCACGAGGATTGGGATCGTCGTTCAAGAGTAAAGGTAATTTACTGCAATTTCATTATTCAATCAAAACAAAGTTTTTTCCGTTCACTCTAACTTTGCATTTATAAAGACGTAGTGCACAAAATTTTACGAGTGGATACTCGACTACCCGACTAAGTTACAAATCGAAGTCGAAAACCTTCAAGGAGTATGTACCAATTCTGTACCGTTACAGAAAATATAATTGTATAAGATTCGTACAAAATACTCCATTATTATTCTGCAATTTTGCTTCAGGCCCTAAATCATAAATCAAGTTCGAAGTTGATTTCTAAAGGGAGGAGGCGTCCATGTTTCCTTGTTTATTTGTGTATTTTGACATACATTTTAAAAAACAACATACAATGTTTTCATATTAACAATAAATCGTATTTATGATAACAATCAGGTAAGGGATGTGTGATAGCTTGCGCGCATCGTCCAGATGTTCCTCATTCTGTCATTTCTCGGTATTGCGCCATCACACGCAAGCAAAGAGAGACCGTTCGAGGAAGGCCGGGCTGCACTGCCCGGCGGGCGTGACACACATGCACCAGAGGAGGCGGTTTGCGAAATAATCTGCGACCAGTACCCAAACCGATCGGACCGCGGATGCACATTCCGACTCTCACCTTCCACTAACCGTGCATCTTTATTCCATTGTCTTTCACATATTCTGTGTTGTTTCTTGCTCTCAGTGTTTCTCCCCAATGAAAATAAACAAGCTTGGGTAAGAATGGCTTTCACCTGAACACAACCAACCGAATAACGCAAATAAGTTCAATGAGAACATAACAATGATTTCTACCCAGTCTCATTACTTGAATTAGCGCATTGTGAACAGCTTCTTGTTTTTTTTTTCTCTATTTCAGCATGTCAATTATTTAGTTGTTTTTCTGATAATGTATAAAAGTGAACCGTGAACATGAAAATAGTTTATCCCCAGAGTGTTTTTAAAGTGGTAATTCCGAATACACAAATAAGTGCACTAGGAACATGAAAACAGTTTCTCCTCAGAGTATATAGGCATGTGGTTTTTTAACTCATATTTCAGATAACACGAATAAGTGCACTGGGAACATAAATACGGTTTCCACGCAGAGTGTGTTAGCTTGTGGCGTAATAGAGATCCTTAGTAATAAGCGCACTGTGATCATGAATACAGTTTCTCCCCAGTGTGTTGGGTATGTGAATTTTAAGGTGTTTCTTTTCTGATTACATGTATAAGTGCACTAAGAACATGAAAACACTTTCTCCCCAGAGTGTATAAGCATGTGTTTATTTAAGTTGACTCTCCAATTACACGAGTATGTGCACTGTGAACAAGAAAACAGTTTCTCTCCAGTATGTTTTAGCATGTGAATTTTTAATTGACTTCTCTTATTACATGTATAAGTGCACTGTAAACATGAAAACATTTTCTTCGCAGAGTGTATAAGCATATGATTTTTTAAGTAGTCTTTTCGATTAGCCGAATATGAGCACTTTGAACATGAAAACAATTTCTCCTCAGAATGTGTAAGCATGTGGTTTTTTAAGCTGTCTTTCCGATTACACGAATATGAGCACCGTGAACATGAAAACAGTTTCTCCCCAGTGTGTTTCAGCATGTGAATAATTAAATTGTTTTTCTGATTACTTGTATAAGTGCACTGTGAACATGAAAACCCTTTCTCCCCAGAGTGTTTAAGCATGTGTTGTTTTATGCTGTTTTTCCAATAACACGAATATGTGCACTGTGAACATAAAAACGGTTTCTCCCCAGTATGTTTAAGCATGTGAATTTTTAATTGTTTTTTTTGATTACACGTATAAGTGCACTGAGAACATGAAAACAATTTCTCCCCAGTGTGTTTCAGCGTGTGAATTATTAAATCGTTTTTCTGATAACACGTATAAGTGCACTGCGAACATGAAAACAATTTCTCCCCAGAGTGTTTAAGCATGTGGTTTTTTAAGTTGTATTTCCTAATACATGAATATGAGCACTGTGAACATGAAAAGAGTTTCTCCCCAGAGTGTGTAAGCATGTGGTTTTTAAAGCTGTCTTTCCGATTACACGAATATGTGCACTGTGAACATGAAAACAGTTTCTTCCCAGTGTGTTTTAGAATGTGAATTATTAAGTTGTCCTTCCGATTACACGAATAATTGCACTGAGCGCACGTAAATGGTTTTTCTGCAGAAAGTGTATGTCTTATTTCTTTGGCCGTGAATTCGATCTTCCTTCCAGAAACAGCCAGAGCCATAGTTGGGTTCACCAAAACAGAATCTTCTGGTTTCGAGAGATCTGTAAAATAAACAAACTATTTATATTATGACAATACCTACGGCACGAAAATATTTCCATTTGAATTCTCGTCGCGTTTTATTAAAATCTTGCAAACGCTAAAATGACGCATTTTAATTAACATTATGAGGGATAACATGTGAGTTTCAGATATAGAAATCAGGTGTAGGGTATGAGGAAACGGTTGCCCCACGGATCAACCCTAACCCTCGTGTTCTATGGCAAAGCGTATGGAATATGTAGACTGTGTATAGGACATGTAACCACCAAACCAACACCAATCACTAACCGATTCGGCGCTCACACTCCAGTATACTTATTAATAAATACTATTTACATATATATAAAGAAAACATGTCAAGTGCACGGGAAAGTACACTAAGCACAAATCTAAATACATGTACTTCTGGGCAGGAAACCAGGACCAGTAAATATCTAACTATCTAAAACAAACAACAAATCAAAGCTTATTATAAGAAAGGCGAATAACCCGCACCTCAATTGCAGCATCAGTATTCCTAAAAAACCGCACACCCAAAAACCCACGAAGGAATACGAAGTTTATTCAATTTCACATATAGTTATCGTCCTCAAATTGCGATCTAACACCTAGCGCTGCCGAGACATTTGTCTCTAATACTTCGAGGTCAGCATGTAGGACCGGAAGAGCATCGCAGGACACAGTCCGGTAGGCCCCCGTCAGCATCAGTAGGGGCACCCGCTGACCTCTATTCAAAGCCAAGGCTATAACTCGCGTCCGCGTAGACCAGGCGCATGACTGGGGACTGAATTTCCATTCCGCAGGCCAAGCAATTGAACATACCTAATTCATATGAAAGCGACATTTTAATTCAATGTTATGTTAAATTCACATATTACAGCATTCACCAGAAGAAATTTATCCAATTCTTCCGACATTTGAATACGAACATACATTTATTATGAAATACAGAGACAATCTTCTAAAATACGTCCTGAAATGTGACGGTGGGAATTTTACTTTTCGAATCGATAATCCGAGGGAATCAAGTGCTCACCTGAGAGCTGGTCGGCCTTCCTGGAGTACTCGGCGCACTCCTGCTTGATGTCAGGAAGCGATATATCTATATCAGTGTAGGGAACTCCGCCTTCTTCTTCATCGCCGCTCTCGGCTGGAAAATCTGGTTCAGACTTGACGGCAGGAGCATCACAGTCAGCACGGTCCATCGTTTTAGTGTAGACGTCCCGGCGAGCACGATTAACGGATAACCTCAAAAAGTGATTGTTCATAGACACCAGGTGGGTCATAGACAAATTATAATATTGCTGAGTTGTATGTTACATGGTTTATATTTAGCCAAAATTGCCGTCGGAGATTTGCATTAATACCTATTCAAAGTTCGTGAACCCCTTTTTTTGATTTCCTTCCACGTAACGACGGAACATTTATTTACGCACAGTAGTTGTGCGATCATCGAGTCGCACTTCCCGCGGAATGCATCACGATAATTCCGGTTGTAAATAGGAATTAACGCAAGGTGGGGTAGTATATCGAGAGCCATGGTTAGGAAAAGGTTGGTGAGAGGAAAGAGACTATCACGAGACGAAGGTTCAGCGATCTTGGTGAACGAACGCTCGCCCTACTTTGAATATGATGACTCCATAATCGGTGGTAAAAGGATGGTGATCACCTCCGTTCCCGATTAAAGACAGCGATGTCACTATTCACACAAATAACACTGTGCTCATGAAAAATTGAGCTAATTGTCCACACCGTGATGTCGACATTAATCAAACAATATTGATCAAGTTGCACCCGATGGCGTCAAGATTACAATTTACACTGAAAACGAACAGTGGGCTATCCCACAGTCCAAATTCCTACCCTTTACCTATGTAAAGGGTGGGAATTTGGACTTGGACGTGTGATAATAAGATTATTCGCAGCCGATATTCACGCGCGGTACAAGTGTGTTTCACGGATACGGAACAGTAGTTGATAGGATAAAATCGCGTGGACTGTATCGATTATAATAATGATTAGTTAAAGCAACCCGAAGTGGATACAGGAAGGAAAATAATGGCAGATGGATCTGGCCGCCCTTTTCTCTATTAAAAACTCCGCCACTTTGGGGTATCCTCCCAGAGTTTCGTGCGAAAGTGCGGTCCTGCAATCTTCGATCAGGCTGTACACGTTCATCTTGTGATCTACAAAATGTTTCACTGTATCGCGATGTCGAGATCGAAGAAATATCTGTCACATTGACGTCTGCTGGCGTTTAGGTCATATTTCACACTGAAAAGACAAGCATGAGAAAATGTATGAATGGAAATTTGGATGCGGAATTGTGTCAATAACAACGGTTGCGACTAATTCGAAAAGTGTGTTGACGAATTCGGAACAGATTTTCTACACATATATAATTTACATGATTCATTCAATTTGTATTACTTACAAATTTCACTGCGACTTAAAATTGCATCAAATACATACATGCGAAATATTACAACAATACTTAACACAACAGGTATACATGTGTAGAAAACACCAGTCAAGCCAGATTGGTCGGGGATAGGTCAAAAAATTATAACACACAAGTTAATAAAATTCCACCACGAAATGGTGGTCTCTTTAATCTCACTTAAACTTTTCACAATCATACAATTGGTACATTTCAATGCCCGCAGCTAAACCCGTTGTACAATCAAACCATTTTCTAACCAATCGAAATGTTATGTTTGCATCCTCGCTCTCGAGATCGCAATCTTCGATTCGTGACAAATATAAAACAGAATTGATTTCTAATATATACAATTATCTATCTACGCGTCATGTCCACAACACGAGAGAACAAATATTTGAAAATTGCTTTAAAAGGAGTGTTTTAAAAATCACGATATTTTAAACACTTTCAACGAGTTCTATCTCACAATATCTTAGAACACCACGTTCAAACTTTATCACGTTTACACGGTTTTTTGTGGTTTTTTTTCAAATATAATTGCAAACAGACAACGTCTTTTTAGTGAGCCTTTGAGACTACACGAAAAAGTGCAAATCATTTCTACGCAGTGTGTTTAAGCATGTGGATTTTTAAAGAGGCTTTGCGATTACACGAATAAGAGCAATTGTAACAAGAAAACTGTTTCTCACCAGAGTGTGTAAGCATGTGCCTCTTGAGGGAGTTTATCCAGTTACAGGAATAAGTGCACTGAGAACATGAAAACAGTATCTCCCCAGTGTGTTTCAGCATGTGAATTTTTAAGTCACATTTCCGATTACACGAATAAGTGCACTGGGAACATGAGAGCAGTTTTTCCCCTGTGTGTTTCAGTATGTGATTTTTTAAGCTGTTTTTCTGATAACATTTATAAGTGCACTGTGAACATGAAAAAGGTTTCTCAGAAGTATGTGTGAACATATGCCTCTTTAAAGAGAATTCGTGATTACACGAATAAGTGCACTGGGAACATGAAAATAGTTTCTCCCCAGTGTGTTTCACCATGTGAATTTTTAAGTTGTTTTTTTGATTACATGTATAAGTGCACTGTGAACAAGAAAACAGTTTCTCCCCAGAGTGTTTAAACATGTGAGTTTTTAATGAGGTATTGCGATTACACGAGTAAGTGCACAGTGAACATGAAAACCGTTTATCTTCAAAGTGTGTAAGCATGTGGTTTTTTAACGAACCTTTGTAATTACATGTGTAAGTGCACTGTGAACATGAAAATAGTTTCTCCCCAGTGTGTTTAAGCATGTGGATTTTTAAGTCGTGTTTCCGATTACACGAATAAGTGCACTGCGTGCATGAAATAGGTTTCTCCCCAGTGTGTGTAAGCATGTGGATTTTTAAGTCGCATTTCCGATTACACGAAAAACTACACTGAGTGCATGAAATCGGTTTCTCTATAGTATGTGTACGTCTTATTTTTTTGGCGATAAATAGCTTCAATTCTGTCTTACTTCCAGAAGTCGCCGGAGCCACAGTCGGGTTCGGCAAAACAGAATCTTCTGATTTCGAGAGATCTGTAAAATAAACAAATTACATATAAAATATAATATTACTGTTTACACGAAAATATTTCCAGATAAATGCAATGGACAAGGTTTATCGTCTCTTTCTTACAAATCCTAGCAAAAGTAACGTATTTTAATATTTCATCATTATGGGGGGGTAACATGCTGAGTGTTAGCTCAGATGGAGAGACCAGAAAATTTAAGGTGTGAGGATACGTTTGACCTATAGATCTACCGCGACCCTCGTGTGTGTGTGCATGTGACAACTGTGTATAGATATGTAAATATATAAGCGGGGTTGGCACCGAAGTTATTGAATTGAAAAGTTGAAGTTTATGTCTAAGCATGCGAACTGTGTATCAAAGATCAGGGGCAGCTCTAAAGCTGCTTTTTGGCGAATGTCAATACGTGAAATGAAGAATTGGACCCACCGGGACCATTCTATGATCAAAACCTACTATATCGGTCGTTCTTATTCGCAGCCAGGTTGGTATTTTTTAACACTACAAAGGCGACCTTGCTATGCCTTCGTGCTGCATGACATACGGATGCATGGCACGCACATCAAACTAAATTAACGAAAACATGTGAAGAGCACAGAAACGGGACACTAAACGTAAAAAGAAAAAAAACTTGGATCAATCCTTTGTTTCCTTAATTCTTTTCAGAGTTCAGAGAGAACGTTAAATGTTTCATTAAATTCAACGTAATAAGATCTAACAGCGAATTCAAGGGAAATGAAATAATTGTATGTAATTTAAATATCCATTCCATTACTCGAAACCTATCAGCAGCTAGCTTACGACCTGTACCACCCATTGTACTTAATTAATAAAGTTTCGATCTATTTCAGACAACTCTGTGCACCCGTCGTGCAGCGACACATCAGAAGGGTTGGACCATGCAATAAGTTCATTTGCACTAACCCAGTTACCTGCGAGTCAGGATAATGGAAAACGAACTCTCGTCTCGTCGTGTGGAGATTCTTTATGATAAACACTACACCAAATCATTCAGTATTAAACATAATGTATTGTCTCCCTCGAGGCCTCGCACATCTAACAAATCCTTTTCATGTGAAGAATGTAAAAAAAGTATTTAGTCGGAAGTCTCTTGCTGAAAAGAGATAAGCCCTTTGCGTGTAAAGAATGTAAGAAAGTATTTAGTCTGAAGAGTAACTTGTTGCGTCACTTGAAAACACACACTAGAGAAAAAACCTTTGCGTGTGAAGAATGTAAGAAAGTATTCAGTGAAAAAAACACTTGTTAAAATATCTAAGGACACCCATCGGCAAAAAGCCATTCTCTATACCTACATAGTTCGCAATTCATTGTGTGCGTTGCTGAGTGAGAGCTTTATTACAGGCAACTAAGTTGTTTGCTAGTGTGTCTGAATCTCTTCGTACACAATACTACCACAGAGAGTGTGAAGATAGTGATAGACAGAGAGTGTGAATAAGGTTGCACCTGCCCGTTGTGTAGCCTTTACCTGGGTTATTTTAATTTATGGTAGTTTTGATTTCAACCCGTTGAATCCTCACAGTAATAACGAGCCGTAAGCACAATTATACATCGTCAAGCAGAAATAATTACTCACCGCAGGTCAGGTGAGGGTCTAGGACCGAGGCTGCCTGGGACCTCCCGGCGCACTCCTCCTTGATGTCGGGGACCCACACGTCTACGGCATAGTCTGGGGGAGCAGGGCTGTCGCTCGGCCCGGACCAGGGATCGCTAGCTTCCTTCTTGATCTCAGGAATATAATGTTCAGTCGAACTGATATTCAGTGGTGGAACACTGATCCATACACCATCATCATAAGAGTCTGGTTCTTGCTTCACTTCCATATCGGCCACCTGGATGTGAGATAGGTCGAGTGATATTTTAGTGACTCCCGTGGGGAGGACTGCGGATCCCATAGGCTAAAAACTACAACGTGGTAAGAAACATGTACATGTGGCAGTATATACCAGCCATAAAAACACAGGGTACCAACGGCATGTCACAGTACAATCGCGGCCAACAGTATTTTATACATTTCATTGAACTGTGTGCTTTGACCTGCTTCGGGAGTTAGTCGTGTACCAACATTACTATATGTATTGCCAATGGTGAATATTTAAAATAATTAAAATTTGACCAAACTCTCAGGTGTTTGGTGATGGCCTTGTTTCATACTATTAGGCGGGATTACCTTTAAGAATTATAAATTAGGGTTCGAACCAGCAAACATACTTTTTTACGGGCGATAGTAATAATTAAGGGCATGTTGTATGATCACTGGTAACTTTTTTATCAGTTACTAAAATAAAAAACTGTTTGATTTTAGACTCGCGGATGCCCCGTGGTATGTATGTGAGCGAGTGAATCAAATTGCGTGATAATGAGGGATGCTCGTGATCGTATCATTGGAGGCTTAACTAGGTTCAATAGTCGGCCTGATCTCAAGCTGTACAGGGATTTCATCAAAACGTGGACTACGAGATGGGGTATATTAGGCAGATGATGACGAGATCGTGTCAGCGAGAACGCGGACTCTTCACATTTCATAAGTCAAATTCTTAAAACAAACTAAATCGTGCGGGCCTGTACCGTGTATGGCGTGACTCATACATCATTGTGCTTCGTCCAAGCCCTTCATGGGAGAGTGTACTTGATAGTTAACCCTTTAATGGCTGTCTTGTACCCACTGGTTTCTTTACTTCCGTACATAACACTTGATTATCTGTTTGTTTGTAATGTTGTTATATACCTGTATTTCAAAAAAAGAAAAAAAAGATAGCACTTTAAAGGGCGCAGGAAGGTTTAAATTAAAATCTCTCTTCATTTTTCCAATCTCTTACATTAGCGTTTGTTTTTATGTCCTTTTGTGTTTATTAATTGTAGATTTCGCGTTTCTGTACTAAGTTGAAACTTCTACAACGTTTCCGGAAAAGGGTGGGTCACCCCCCTTCTAGCGCTCCTAATAAAGTTTAAAAAAAAATGCAAAAATATTAATGTTTAATAATATATATTACATTAGCACATAGACCGAAAAAACTTAGCAATCAAAATGACAGATTTCGAACGCAAGGACGAATAAAGCCATAGATAAAGCATAAAACACCATATTTCATATATTCGTTTTTCCACTGTGAGGCAAGATTTCTTATATATGCTTTGACAGTAGTATATTTGACGTACGAACATTTTTTTACCACGGGCGATAGTAAAAAGTTACCATAGTAAAAACTTACCACGGTCAAAATTTACAAATAAGTCAATAATGATTACCGCAAGTACTCAGAAGAATATTCTTTGTCCGGTAATAATTATAATACAAACCGTGGAAGAATGAGGAAACTACTTACTTCAGCTGTGTCAGGAGACGCCGATGATTTCGTGTTTTAAAATATCTGTGGTTACAAAACCAGAGATAATGTATTCAAAAATAAATATAAGTACCTGCTTACAAAGTTGAGAATTCTGCAGAAAAATAACCTGAACAAACGACGGCCGTATCTCACGTGTGACGTTAGCGTATTGCATTATTTACGGCGCGAAATTTAAATTTTCTTTAATCTTGCTGTGCACAGGCCGCACGCCGAGCGACGCTAACCTCTCCTTAGCCCGCTTCTAAACAGGCGTTAGCGGCGGAAAAGGGGTCGCTACCCCCTCCTTGCATTGTTCGTGATGGGTTGCTGCCCAACGTATCCTGACCAGAGTATCTGCGTTCATATCAAATATATCATATCGCCCCTCGATATCTTCTTTGGTTCGCCCCTCTCCACATCGTGTGCAGATCATTGTACTTTCTAACCTTTTTGTACCTTGTCCAAATTAAAATATTGTATGTCTGTATTTCAAATAAAACTTACAGCACAATAATATGTTTCATTCTACTAAACTTCCATCAGCATGGCGGCCTGGTCCTCCGACCGTATAGATGTTCTCTCAGTGCCAGAGGACGGTGCGACCTCGTACTTTCTCGACACCGCACACTACAGATTCTGCAACGCCCTAAAACATTTAATCTATGTTTCTGATGACAGTACAATGATTCAATAATATTTAATTTAGTGCTGAACTTAAAAGAATGTCCCCGAAAACGTTCTATACGGCTGTAACACAAATAATGACGCAATCCGTGTAATATTGAGCACCACCATTAAAATTTTTCATAAAATATTATTTCTTTATAAGAATCAATCGTCCATCACTATTAGAAATGCGCTTGGGGTCCATCAGATCCACAGATTGGATCTGGATATGTTAGTGTCATTGCTAGTAAGAGAAACAAATTCTTCACTAAATAGAAAATGAAAATTTAGTATCTATAAAATCAAGAGAATTCATAAACAATCAGTATGATGACATGATTAGAAAAATGAGCCTCATCACAAAAACTGGCAACTGAAGTAGAAGAAGTAGAAGCCCTGAGAAAAGAACTCAATGAAATAAATCTAAAAAATTTAAGTCAGGCTTGTAGAGATGGAGCGAAACGTCAAAGCATATCAGATTCCCTAAAAATTGCGAGGACTAGAATGAAGCAAGACGGCGAACAACCAATAGAGCAGGAACATCTTGGAAGCTAGAAAGATCACTGACAGATGAACAGAACGAACGACTGTCAAACAGAAAAAAATAATAATCCGATTACAACCAGAGCCCTCGGATGTAACAATCTATATGTCAGTGAAATATTGTGCCAGTCAGCGAAATTAATAAAAACAAAGTAGATGACTTTCAAATAATGGAATGATAGATGTATTCATTTGAAAAAGTGTAACATATAGGTTTGAAAATTTGTCACCAAAAATACTGTCAATGTAGCATAGTTGGTATTGCACCTTCCCCAGTTTGGAAAGAGATCCAGATTCAAATCCCAGTAGCGCAACAACAATATTTTTCGATAAAATACATTTAATTAGTATAGAAGACTATACCTACTTGATTATCTATGATTTAAGGCTATCAAACACTCTGTTACTTGAACGGCTAGAGTACATCTTATCTAGAATGAGATAAGATTCACATCAAGTGACTTGTAATGGAAAATTTTCATCAGATAATAAATTTAAAAATTAATGATATCAGGTAAACAGAACAAAATTTGGAAGTTTATTTGTAGCCATGTGTAGAAATTTAGTAAGATATGAAGAAAAGGGATCGATGGAGAGCAACAAGAAAAGCACCCTGACGTAAACATTACCTTAAAAATGCACTTTTTTGTATTGTTTTAATATGTTTAGAAAAAATTTAAATAAAACTTCCGTAAAGATGTGCAGACAAGCATGTCCCAACTGACTGACGAAAGTTAATCAGGTAAAAACCTTTTTTGTGGTACCCCTAATACTGTCATACTACACACTCCTCCACCACGAAATAAACTACGAAAATCAAAGAGTTAAAAGATGCAAGGACACATTCAATTTTACCTGGAATGATTCACAAGTCACTCTAGCTTTTGGTTAGAAGTCGCCGAGGGTTTTGGCCGAATTTGCCTCGTGACAAGTGTGATTGGTACTGCTTCCTTCTACACAAATACTTGAACTCAACATTTTAGACTGAGAATATTGACCATCCGCAATATTCTATTATCAACATATTATTAACAATTATCTACCATTATTTGTGTAAGGTGTAATATTGACTTTGAGATGATAAAATTAACTAAAATATAGCAAATTTAACTATGATTTAGCAACATTTACGAATTGATACTCGATTGGCTGCAGGAAACTAAGCAAATCGATAACAGATTCGATTCCGTGACTTGCAAATATACAATATTCCGGGGTATGTGCATCTAAGTCTCCTAATTACGTTTGAAATTGGATTCCAGTGACGCAATCTATTAAGAAATGTTATAAATCAATATTTGAGGAGACAGTCCAGAGATGATGCTAACCCAAACATTACTTTGCTTGTAATACCATTTCTAATGAGGTCAACTTGCGAGTTGTGTAGGCCTTTTCAATCTTTCCTATATCTCCATAACCTTTAGTGCATGATGCTGATAAAATGCTTTTAATATCAGCTATCCTAAAAGATTACATTCCAATTTTTAAAGACTTAAATTAGAAAATGGTCCTTTTATCAAGGTATCAAAGGCATAGCATAATCTCTTGAAGTTTGAGAACGGTTCAAAGCTCATATTGATGATTTGTATGTCCCACTTACCCCGATTCACCTTATTCATTTTTGATGGAACATTTACAGAAATAAAAAAACTTTTTAATTATATCTTTTCAAATATTGGTTATTTATTAAATAATGAAAGAATAACAATAATATATAAAAATTGAAAGAAGAATTAAAATTATCGGGAGGTAATCTGTGTATTTCACAGGGGAGCCACTCTGGCCGGACGAGTTGTCGACTGCCCCCTTCTCTATTAACAACTTCACTATAGCAAGATGACCTTTAAGGGCTGCGTGCGATAGTGCAGTTCTACCCTCCCTATCCTCAGAGTTGATATCTGCTTCCTTTTCCACCAAAAATCTTATTATAGGGAGACAGCCGTTGCGAGCTGCGTGCGATAGCGCGGTTCCACCCTCCTTGTCCACAAAGTTGACATCCGCTCCGTTCTCCGCTAAAACTTTTACTGTGTCGAGGCCCCCTGGACGGGCTGCGTGCGACAGTGCGGTCAATCCTCTATGGTCGGCAGAGTTAACGTTTGCCCCCACCTCCAATAAATACTTTACTATTGGACGGCATCCTTTAAACGCGGCGTGGGACAATGCTGTCATGCCACTCTTATCCGCTGAGCTTACGTCCGCCCCTTTCTCCACTAAATATTTTACCATCGAGCGGCATCCTGGACGAGCCGCGTGGGAGAGTGCGGTCAAGCCCTGCCGATCCACTGAATTGATATCTGCTCCCTTCGTCAGTAAAAACTGCACTATTGGAAGGCTCCCTTGCTGGGCTGCGAGGGACAGTGCGGTAAGGCCACTCTGGTCAGCAGAGTTGATGTCCGCTCCGCTCTCCACTAATTGCTCCACAGCTGGTAAGTTCCCCGCAGTGGCCGCTAGGAACAGATCACTTTCCATTGTCATTTGTTTATATTCTGAAAATATTTATCAACTTGATACATTGAGAAAAATCAGTAAAATATAATGAAATAAAAAAACTGTGTCCTGGTGTTATTAGCCTTATGTCATGATTTGAACTCCGCTATCTAAATAATAAATGTAATCTTTACAGCAGAGTCCTTATACTGACACGTATATACATCTAATTCATTGGATTCCCTTTCACCACCCTAATAACCAGATATATAAGCAAATTAAAGCCTATTAATTTCTATATAGTCTTGACTCAAGTAATGAGATGGTGGCTAAAGATGCAGCACTCAGTGATGGGTTTCAATAACTCAAGATCTGATATCATTTTAATATTCAAAATTAAAATATTTCAGTACAATATGGTAAACTAGAGTTATAAAACTTTTCAGAACAACAATATAAATCAGAAACTCAATGGATATAAAAAATCAGATTAATAAAGGCATCTGGAGCAGAACACCGTACGGAGACGTAACATAGATGATTGACCAGAGAGAGAGATGTGATGCTAGAAAAGGATAGAAAGAATTAAAAATGAGAAGTTCTGAAAGGCGCTCCGATCAAAATGGCCAATGGATACGGTTCATTCTTATTAGACATTGGAAGACCCAGACAAAAATGGATTCACCAAATAATTAGCGAGGTGAAATAATCATCTACAGATGGCTTCCGGATGGTTTCCAGGATAGAGAAGCTCGGCGAGCATTGCATTAACGTGAACACATTTATTTTTATATTTATTGAGTTTAAACTTAAATACATCTACCGGTTTCGAAAAATATGACATCCTGAAGAAGAAAATGGTATTTTTCAAAACCGGTAGATGTATTTAAACTCAATTCAGTGGTTAATAAAACAAAGATAATAAATAAAAATATGAATTTTAACCACAAAGTTAATATTGCTAATTTTAAAAGTATAAACACAATTCTTTAATGTGAAGGAAGGATCGTGAATCATATACAGTGAAATCTCGATCGATCGTTCTTCGAATAATTGTTTTCCCGCATGTATCGTTTATTTCTTCCAGTCCCGAATTAAATTCATCCCAATAGATTTCATGGATCGTTCCCCTATTCATTATTTTACCGCATTTATCGTTTAAATTACGCAGCATACTTCATAGCTAAAAGCTTGGTTTTGATTAACGGCACTCGTAAACAATGAGTGGAACATTCGATAGAGAGAACGCTGCTGCTGACTGGCGCTCGACATTATACAATACAAAGTTTAATTTTTAAAAAGATTTGGTTCTGTACAGCTTTCTAATTTTGTTTTTATTTTAGTATGTGAAATATGTACATACCTTTTTTAGAATGTTTATTAAATATTTAAGTATGAAAAATGTAACTTTTTTCTATATTCCCGCATTCATAATTAATTTCAATAAGTCCCTTCAAAAACGATAGAGGTTTCACTGTACTAGAAGAAAAAATGGCGACACTTCAATCTTTCTCTGTGATATAATTAATGTTTTATGTCTTTGATAAGAAAAATTCACGGCACAACATAATGGTAATAATGTAACTAGAATTCAATTGAGAAGTCCTATTATACTAGCTTTAGCTCTTTTTAAGTTTACATTTTACTATATTTTTTTAATTGTGGAGGTCGAACGCCTTCACTGCCAACCACCAACGACCCCTGAACGCACTTCACAGGTGCGCTCCTAACAACCGCAAAAGCACGCCCGGTGCGAATAACATGCGCTCGCAATCATAAAGACTCGTCGCCGTCATCGTAAACATTTAATAATTATAAAAGATGAATTACCACAATTACCTTTAATTTAGTTCTCAAATGATATAATTGAAGTGACAGATTCACTGCTGAAGGTGATGCACTGTAGTCTCGTAGTTCTCTTATTTTGTAGCTTCCGAGGTAAAATGGTAACAGTTGCCACGCCGGATTATTGATGACTGTTTTTCTTATCTTTAATGGAAAAGACTATAATCGATAGATTAAAAAATAATCCTTAAAATTTATCATTTCGGAAAATAAGATATTTATTTAATTTTGAATGTGACTAATTAATTTATTAACAGCATGTATTGATAAGAAATTACGCATAAGACGATGAAAGGGACCGCACCTTCTTGAACTATTCTACTGACGAAATCATCGGACGTGCGTGCAGTACAAAATTTAATATAAATATGATATAATTTAACCTATATTTTTGCTAAAAATTCATTATTTTGTAAACATAGGAGGCATCTTCAATGGCTAAAGTTTTTATTATTACACGGTACACTCCATTTTGTTCAGCTGCTGTTTCTTCAAAGTATTCTTGCAGGTGAAACTGGATTTGATATTTTCACAATTTGACGAAAGAAATCCTAAATCAATTATAAAAACCATACCTAGTATACTGAATCAACGTCAGCGACTGAGAGGAGGGATAACGGAGAAGCCAGTGAGGCAAGATCGGTTTGGAGTGACGTCATCTTGAACTTTCGTTCATTTCAATTCAGTCAGCAAAATGTATTTTTTAATTCTTAACATAGTGCATACATAAGCACTCCTATATATGTTCTAATATAAACTTTTACTAAAACTTACCTTTTACGTATCTGGTCAGTCTCATTCAATTTCTGGCATTTCATTAAAAAATTTCATCGCACTATACATCATCGATTTCTGAGATTCGGCCATCTTCCCGAATTGTCATTCGAAGGAAGGGATAAACTGAGACTGCCGTCTCAGTCTATCCCTTCCTCTTGTACGATGCCCGTGCTCATGTTACTTATATTAAAATTTATTTTTTTATTTTATTTATTCATTTATATATATTTTGACATCCATATTTTTGTAGTTACAGAGGTGGATACATAACATACATAATACATAGTTTAATGTGTGGGATGGAGTAGACTTCACCTCTGATATATACAGCTACTTTGCTAGACTATAGTCTGTGTTAAAGTAGCCAGTTTTTTTTTTTTTTTTTTTCGTGCTGTTGTGGTGTTATTTGGAATAAAAAAATAAGTCAAATATGAATAAAAAAGAATAAAATAAAAAAAATAAAAATATGTGGAGTGGGAGTGTTGTAGGACTAGTGAGTTATTAGTAAAAGAATTGTATACATTATAGTAAATTGTTGGATATCCATGCTTCTGATTCATCTCTACCTGATTGAATCATATATTGGGTCCATATTTGTGTTATCTTATAGTAATTGTACGATTTCCAGTAGGTACTGAGTGTATTGTGTAGTTTCGGAGCTAAGAACATGTAGAATCTTTGATAAAATGTCATTGTTGCTCTCGGAACTGGTGTGTAGATGTTTGTTGTTTGTCTAGTGTTGTGTCCATGATTTATTGCTTGGGGAGAGTTGTTGTTAGTATGGAAGTATTGAACGAGTCTCAACATAAAGATTTGTCTTATATCAAGGACATTGTACTCTTTAAATATAAGGTCTGATGGATATCTAAAGGGACGACCAATTATTACCTTGAGAATTGTTTTTTGTGCTTTTTAGCCGACTCCAATATTGTTTTTGCTGCTCCTCCCCGAACTAAAATAGCATAATTAATTAAAGAGTAGCACAGTGCAAAGTACACCGATCTCAAGAGTTTGCAATCAACTATACATCGAATTCCTTTAAAAAAGTAAATTAGTTTTCTTATGCGTTTTGCTAAGTTTGATATATGTTCTTTCCAGTTAAGATGATCATCGATCAGTACTCCCAGATGTAAAGTCATCATATTCAGATCTTCCAGTATTGCATTGATCCGAGTATATTCATTTTTTCTGAGTATATTATTTTTATAACTTTATTTAGCAACATTGACAATTGTTCTATTTCTTCTTCGTTAGCCAAAAACAAAATGCCGCTGCAGTAGTCGATGTGAGAAATAATAAGTGTTCTGCACAGGAACAAGACTGTTTCTCGCTGAGGCGCTGATGTAAATTCGTCGCCGCTTCGTAGCTCAGACGACGATATCCTGCCGGTGCGCAGTTGTCCAATAAGTTCCAAATCGTGTCCAGTAAGTTTTTCCAAATCGTAAAAATTCTTCCGGGATCAGTCCAAAGGTGCAGCCAAAGTCAGAAATCCAGAGGGAAGAAAGTCCAGGTGAAGGCAGGGGTCAAAATGAAAGAAGTTCTAGTATTTGTTGTCCAGCGGTGCAGGTGTAGCGAAGCGAGAGAGTGCCCTTGCAACCGCTGGACCGTTTATTTATATTTAAACCTCTTGCGCTGGAGCGTAAGGCTCCAGCAAAACTCCGGGACCAATCAGGGGGCTAAGACAATCCCCGTGCCACCCCGATTCGGTCCCGCGCCGACAGCGCCTGGCGGCCAAATCTGGCAACAGCAGCCATTTTTTCCGCCGTCCCGTAAGGGGTGGCAGATCTCTGATTCGTCGTACATTTTTTAATGTAGACATGAAACATGACATTCCCCAGGCATCGCGAGTATTTTTTCATACAAACATTGACCTGCCTCGCGATGCCTGGTAGTTTTTACAGCGGGCGATGGCCCGGAGAATTCATAAATGCACCTCAAAACTTAAAACATCGTTTTTATTACCCAAAAGATTTTTAAGGTGCATTAAATTATTCCCGGGCGATCGCCCTCTCAATCCTCTCTTTATTTATAGTCATCTTATAACAAATAATTTTTTACACAATGCTATTCGGCAAAAACATAATCTAAAAATTTCGGCGGCGGCCGGGGCGTGGCCTCGCCTGCGGCCCCGCTCCCCGCTCCCCCGGCGGCCGCGCGGTGTCCGCAGTGGCGGCGATTTCCCAAGGGCGTCCCGTGCCGGACGAAATATTGCCGTGAAGCGGCCAAGTACAAGTTTTCGTCCGGCGTCTGCGCGGACCGCGGTCCGCGCGCCCTTGCGGCCGCATAGCTGTGCGGAACAAACAGAGTTGTAAACTATTTGACAAGACTCAGTACTAATAAATCTTCTGATCCTTCCCAGAAGCGAGATTTTCTTAGCAATCTTTTTAGTCATGTATGTTACGCGCCAAATACTCAATGACCGCATTCCAGGATAACCACTACAAGAGATTGCCGCTAAAAGGAAGGACGCGCAACTAACTTCGGAGGCATAGCACTCTTACCGCCTTTACCGTGCGTGTCGTGCGTAGTCTGATCGTGCTTTGGAAACAAACCCATGACGTTCTTATTACTCATACCCAACCTAATAATTATCTTGTATTTTGCGATAAATTTGATTTCGGACTTTTTTCAAAATTTTTGGTGTTGTATTCTTTTATTTTCAATGTTAATGAAATTAGTTTTAGTTTATTTATTTTCAGCCATATCAGCTAAATTGTTCAAGTCATAGTTTAATTCCTTCAGTACAGTAGCGCAATTGTCTCCCGCGATATATACGAGTACATCGTCTGCGAATAATCTTATTTTGTAATGCTTTAGCATTTTAACAATGTCGTTTATATAGATAATGAAAAGGATAGGTAGGCCATCGCAAACAAATTTAAAAATGAAATAACAGATAAAGAGCTACAGAATATATGTTCCCAATTTTGTCATACATCTACTTAGTTAATGTGGCGAAATTGAATGAAACATTTCTCCCCAGATACAAACAAGGTCCGAGCTGGAATGCCAGTAGCAACCAAATATTTTTTCTGTACATCTCTTTGTACGATTCGTTTAATTTAAATTACAATATACATATTCCACTACCATTTAAAAATGTATCATACTTACACGGGAAATACTACAACTAAAAATAGCCTATTTCTCGGTTGAGACAGTTTACACAGCAGCGGTGTGGAAAATGCGGGGAAAGGTCAAAAAATGAAAACACAAGTTTAGTAAAATTCCACCACAAAATGGTGCTCTCTTTATAAATCCTTCACAATCATACAATTGGTACATTTTAATGTCCGTAGCTAACCCCGTTGTACAAACAAACCATTTTCTAAACCAATCGAAATGCATTTCATCCTCGCCATCAAGATCGCAATCATCGATTCGTGACAAATACAGAGAAGAATAGATTTCTAACATGTAAAATTATCAATCTACACGTTATATCATCATCTACACAATTAGACAAATATTTGAAAATTGTTTCAAACGGAGACAGTTTCGGGAGTTTTAAAAAACAGGATTTTAAGCACTTCCGAGTTCCAGCGAACATGATAATATATTATAATAATTCCATCCAATCTCGCAATGTCTTAGAAAGCTTCATACAACACCACGCGTTCAAACTTTCTCACGTTTACACTTAAAACTACCGTTTTTTACATAGATTTTGTACTTTTTTTAACGTAAGTGCAGACAGCAGACGACGTCCTTTTAATGTTAATACATTGCATCCTTCCAACGCAACCCCGTCAACACACCCGAAAAATGACAAAATGCCCTCGAACCATTTTTAAAAATATAGATATTTCTTCATAATCATTCCAGATAATTTTTAATTATAAGATGAAAACGAATGAATAATCTTTTAATTAATATTCAGCTTGTAACATTAATATGTATATCTTGTTGCAGACCCTGTAAATATAACACAGCGATTTTTATGCAACTGATACAGAAATAATTTTAAAAAAATGTCACGTATATAACTAGAAATATTGATTCAAATTTCATTTAAATTTTTTATCGCTTCTAACTCTATTCTGCATAAAACTGAAATTTTGAAAATAGACCCACGGGCGTCAATTCGCAAGTATTGAATTATATTTCTATCGAAACGCTCGTTATTTGGAAATGTTAACGCAGATAAAGGACGTCGTCCGCCACCCTTTCCATTTTTCTTTTGCCTTTATATCACACTAACATTTATATCGTTTTTTTTCACAGGTTCCATTTTCCATCCGCGCTGTAGTAAGACGCGGGCATTCGCAGACAACGGTGATTATTTACAAGTCATACGACCCAGCAAAGACTGAAACAATGATTTCGACGTTTATTTGATAAACCTCGTTCAGACAAAACAATAATAATTATATTATTTACAACATTCAGTTTATAGATCTACATTTTAAGGAGAAAAAAAAAACAAAAAAAAATGATGGTCTTACATTTTTTATTTTAAAAATCAGTTATTTTTACCAACTAAAAGAAACAAAACACTGATCTTTTTTTGTTTTTTTTTTTTTTGTTTAAGTAATATCACATTTTTTTGATTTTTTATTTTTATTATAATTCTATCGCGCGCACGCAGAATACATCTCTCGTGCGCACATTACGCTCGGTTTCTTTTTCAAAAAAAAAAACCTCCACATTGTCCTCGCGCACGTCGGTCGCCGACGCTCGCGACATTATTAAAATATCGGTTCGACCGCAAAAATATTTATTTAAAAAAAAAAAAAAAACTTACTTCGCCACATCACGGATTAAATAATTTTTCCGAATATAATATATAAATTATTAAAAAAAATAATAATTTAATGACGCGCAAGACACGTGCGTCATTTTATTAATTAATGTGATGTATTTTATATTTTTTGTTGCGTCGAAACTGTTAATTAAAAATATTATATATATATATTAAATACGCTAGAATGGTTCATGACCATTTTCCCGGTTGAGTTCCACCATAATTAAAAAAAAAAAAAAAATTTACCATATACATGAATAATTATTCTACATAGTACATTTTGTGATATTTAAATAAGAAATATATATGTATATAATTTTAAAACATTTTCAAATATTTAGCGTGATAATAAAAAAAATCTTAATATCAGAATGTTGATGTTGAAAAAGCATTCTGAAATTGTCAAATTCAAATATAAATTGAATTAAGATTTTTATTTTTTGAATTGACTGAATGACAAATATAATACATATTATTACACAATCAACTCACTTGAGTTTTAAAATGACTTAGATTAATTGGAAAAAAATATATTATATAAGTAGCATAAAAAATATTAATACAATAATTGACAGTCATTCAAATCAATCAATATGTGAAAAAAAAATATTATGACAAATTATTTTTTTGAGAGATTGCTTTTGTGTTTTTTTTTAAATTTTTCTCCACATTTGCTCGATATACAAAATAAATTAATAGCTAGTTTGCTACATTTTTGAGATTTTTTTTTCGCTCTAGCTTTTTAATTTTAAAAAAATCCCGGTCAACCGTAAACCAAAATCGCCGTCCGCCCGGCCTCCGCCGCCGAATGCCAACCGTTTAAATAAATGCTCGGTGAATGATTATTTTTATGGAAAAAAATGCATTTTAAAGGCAGTATCGAAACAAAACCGGTGAAATTCGCACCGTGACCGCATCGCGCAACGTGCGGGTCTCCGTCACCGGGCGTCAACGATGGACGCGGCTCCGCACTCAATGTTTCTTCCGCTTCATTTAAAGTTATTCTTACGACGCGAAGCCGGTCAAACAATGGATTGACACTGATGATTATTAACGAAGACACGCAGGAAATCCGCACGCAGATGCCGAATACTCGTTTCACTGAACAATCGTACACCTCTTCACCTCGAGTATTTGGCATCGACGGTGATTCGCAGAAACATTGAAGGCCTTCCGTTAAGATCCCGACATTCCAAAATGAACTACTTGTGTATAAATTCCCGCACTGATCCGCGTGTCCGTCACCACGGTCGAAGAGAATGCGGCTGAGATGACGCTGATTGCGATCGGTCGGAAGCTGATGACGGTTTCTGATGCGTGCGGCGGTCTGATGGAACGTGAGGTGCGACCACTCACAGTGGTCCGATGTCTCCTCAGTTATCGTTGCATATAACCGGGACAAGCGGGCTGGTCGGCCAGTCCTTGGACTCCTCGCTCAGGTCGTCGGAGCTCTCGCTGCCCGATCTGCGAACAAAGAGAAAGACACGAGCATTATTATGGATACAGTAAATATTTAACTGTCACAATAGCAGTGCGGAAACTAACATGCTTTTAACATTTTTGATAGCCAAGAAGTGTCAACTCGTATAAAGAATATTTTTGATTATAAAAACTGGCATCCGATTATACCTCAATCTGTTGGCCGTTTCCGAAGGATGACCCTGCTGCGGAGAGGTGTGCTGCTCCTCGATGGTGGGCAGCATGCTGGTCAGGCGGTCCGTGGGCCTCAACACCTGCAATCATATTATTTATTCAGTCGCGGGATATCACACAATGACCCGTTCAGCCCACTAACAACATCGCACAATTGTGAGAACACAAGTGCCCAATCATGGTGAGGTAGATCAACAAATGATGATAAAGTGAATGATCCCACGAATATCCTACCATATGCACAAAAGGACTTTGCGTAACATTAATCCTGGTTTCGGACTCGTAATGGGTGGTTGATTTTTTTGAAAGGCATTGTTTTTATTCAACTAACACTGTCGTACACTATCCACTTCTCGTCTCCGTTTGCAAACTGTAGGTTCTTCGTCGTGATAATAAAAAACTGCACATGTACACGAGCGCTTCTTTGTTAGCGGGAAAGAGTATGTGGGGCATGTTCAATTTCCCAAAAATGGTACTGTGTACCAGGATGATCAGAGTTTCTGGCTCAATTCGTAGATGGTTTGAGAAGAAAGCGGAATCAACCAGAGATTTTAATTTGTCTTCATCAAAACCCACTTCTAAGAAGGTCCTCACACTCCGATTACCCGATTTGAACTTTCGAAACCAGGATCGACATCTGTTGACTTTTAGCACTTCTCCATAAATTTTGTTAATGCCTTCCGTAACCTCGGTTGCATTTAGTCCTTCGTCTAAAAAAGGCATCATGTAGTGGCGCAAGTGTTCGTCATTGAATTTGGGCTTAGACATTTTACCCTCAAGGAAAAAATGAAGTCAACAAACAGTTTTACAAAAAACAATATCTCACAAAGATGATTCTAACCCATTCAGTATTGTATTGTGTTCAGTAAAAGACAATTACTTATTCAATTACTAGACGTAGAAGGGGTTGATATCATATCAAATTTCAACTGGATTACTATTACAACAAAAAAGTTTTGCGTGATCTGTTGAGATTCAATCTACCCTCCGCGTGTAGCGTATATTCACGCAAGTAAAGGCTTTCTCCATTGCGCAGACTATTTTTGCAAAACAAATTGCCTAAGGAAACATCACAAAACCAACCTTGAGAGTGCGCGACGACACGCGCCACACCAGCCGCTGTCTGTGAGGAGTCTTCTGACGGGCGTTGTACCTCTCCAGCACGTTCACCACGGCCTGATGCGACGCGTAAAACGACTCGTCCCCGATCTGGCAAACCCTCTGCAGCTCCATGGCGAAATGGACCAGCCGCGTCAGCTCAGCCATCCTGTCCGAATTCTGCACCGACGGCGTCCGCTGCAGAACTGTGAGCTGCGAGTCTGCAATGAAGGTGAACGTTTCCATATTTTTATATGTATCGTTAAGGTATATTAACTTCAAACCTGAAATTGAATTATACAGATGTGCCAAAACAGACTTCTTTTCCCAAGTAAATACATTTTCAAAATAAAAATCTTTAACCTTCGATTCAATGATACAGCATCTGAAAAATGTATTACATAAGCCTCAAGATTTTTATTTATGACATAATAAATAAAAATTTGATAATATTTTTAACCTCCCATTACTAAATGAGCTAACCTTAATTTAAAATACTATATCTCATTCTAGTAAATGGACCTATTTTAATAATATTTTTATATTCATATAAAATATTTTCCCTTTCACGGATATTTAAAAATAGAAATGTTTACGATACATCTATATTGTTCATATTTTTATGAGCCATATAATTATGAGGCGCAAAGTAAAAAGGGACACATGAATTGGTTATTGTCAAACTTGAATACTTTGTCACAACGAAGATGTGCGTTACTAAAATCGTTGCGTTTTCGAGCTACAATGATTTCGGTTTTTACAATGATTCTAAAAAAAGGAACGTGCGTATGTTTCCCCATATTTTAACATACATTTTAATAAACTGCATACAATGTTTTCATATTTACAATATTCGTATTTATGTTAAATATTATTACTTTTACGAATTGTGATAAACCATTTTTAATTTATTGTTTTAACATTTTAGTTCAGTTTTTAATTTTAATCTTATTTGTATTTTAATATATCATAATTAACTTAAAATATAAAATTATTAATTCCACATTAAATTATATTTTAAATCGTTATATTTAAATAAATTATGATTTTATAAAATCACAGATTGTGCGTAATTTTGTATAAAAAATATTTGTGGAATTTTTGTGTAAACATCATTTTTCATTTTGATGTGTTTATAACATTTGTATTATATTCCGTACGACATTTCTGTTCTTTAGATTCCTGAATATTACAAGATTAAGAGTAGATATACATACCTATCCATATTTTCGATTAGTAGGTAAGCTATTTACGTTTGTTTGTTGTTTTTTAAATTGTTTTTGGTAATTTACAGTGCTTGCGTTTATTTAAAAATTCTTATGTACTTCATTAATATACGCAATATTTAAATAATGTCTATTCAGTATTTGTGTTCTGTGCCGAGTGAAACAGCGCACCACAGTTTGAAGTTCAGCGGGACTCTTAGCGAGTATCGGTCGGTACGTATGCATATTATGTACAATATTTATGTGCGTATTTATACAACTACAGTCAGCTGTTCTAAAATTTCAAAGCGGCGGTAAGAATAGAATGTTATCAAGAATTTTTAAATCTTCTTATTTGATTTTTATCACAGATAAATATTTTATAACATTTGATATTAATTACTTTAATGGTAGACCAACGTTTTACAAAAGTAAGAAATATTGAAGAAGAAAAAATGCAAGCTTTGATGTCGCATAACTCCTAAACTGTAAATATTTTACCTATGTGTATATAATATTTTCTGTTCAAAATTGAAATGAAGAACACTCCCTCAAAGTTTTTTCTACTAGCTATGAAACACCCGGTATACCATTGTTTGATATTTAAAAATAAGCGTGAAGTTGTGTGTGTATGTGTACTTAATATTCTTATATATTTTATATGGTCCAATTTATTTAGTTAATTTGGTAATATTTATCAACTCAACAATATTAATTTATATATACAATATAAAATACAAGACGCACCTAGCTGCGTGCACAGCAGCACCAGAGCCAGCTCGCACGACCTGATGTTGCAGCAGCTGGCGTCGCAGGACAGGATCTCCAGACGGTTGATCATGTCAGTCTCCTGAAAAGCAAATACCATTCTTTACAGTTTCTAGTAAGATCACCTTGGCGATACACATATCCTTCTTTCTTAATTCATTCTATCGCAACTATCTTACATGCGACAAATTGCTATTTCTAATAATTCCATTTCCCGCATTTCCGCAGTCACAAATCATTCTCAACTGCGTCGTCCCTGGAAAACATACTTCTCAAATAAACAACAAAACTCGCTTACTCCTAAACATTTGTTACTTTCTTCTACATCACTTAATCACTCCCTCGTTCCCTCACAAAGGTATAACAATCAATTTTCTAAGCAAAAATAAACTGCGATGACATTGATAATATTTATGAATAAAAGATATTTTAAAAATACACTCTTTATTGATCAACTTTCTAAAACATTTTCACCATGTTTAATTTAGATATATCCTGACCTGCATGAGGGAGGGCACCACCTGCGGTGCGGCCCAGTGGAACAGGCGGCCCAGCAGCCTCAGCCAGTGCAGCGGAGTGATGGACTCGCCCACTGCACCCAGCTTCTCGCCGATGACGGCCGACATGCGGCGCACGTCGCCCACCGTGCACTTGCACTGAGAGATAGAAACTGGCCGAGGAGAAATATTTTAATTAGTTGCACTGCGGCAATCAGAGGGAGGCTTTACATAATATGTTACAAATATTAATACACGCAATCGCATCCCTATATGAGAGAAGTTCTGCGTGTGGAAGGATCAATGGATCATTCACACCATGGTTTGAAATTACGAAGGGTGTCAAGCAAGGTTGTGTAATGTCTCCGTGGCTGTTCAACTTGTATATAGATAATTGTGTGAAAGAACTAGAATGTAGGAGTGAAAATGGGCGATTTGATTGTATGCTGTTTATTGTACACCAATGATGCAGTACTAATGACAATAATAATGAACAAGAATTACAGAGTCTGGTGAGTAGAATATACGATGTATGCAAGGAAAGTGATCTTATTATGAATATCAACAAGTCGAAAGTGATGCTATTCGAGAAGGAGTAAAGCAAGACACCACGCTAAAAGCTTGATGAGTTAGTGTATTTGGGAAGTATGTTTGATAGAAATGAAAAGATAGACAAAGATTTCAAAAGGAGGGTGACTGCAGGAAATAAAGTGAACTACGCTTTAAATTGAATTATAGCTAATGGGAACTTTACAACTGAGGCAAGATTAGCGGTTTACAATGGAGTCCTGGTACCGACACTGATGTATGGAAGTGAGGCCTGAAGAAGACAGAAAAAGAACAAAAGTGGACTGAATGCAGTGGAAATGAGATCGCTTAGGCGTATACAATGTGGCAAATCTATTTATGATAGAGTAAAGAATGAAAAAATAAGGAAAGAATGTAAAGCTGATGTTAGTATAGTAAGTAAGATTAAGAAAGGATCACTTAGGCGGTTTGGTCATATGGAACAGAAGAATGAGAAGAGAGTGGTAAGAAAGATATATAACGCAAGTGTTGATGGCACCAGAAATAGGGACGTCCGTGGAAGACTTGATACCATTGATTAAACCAGATACTGGAGGATGGTCCTGTTAGAAGCCTCAATAATCGCCGAGCTTGTATGAGAAGATGTATGAATAAGAATGAGACGAGAATCGTGCGTCACTCTATCCTCTCTGCCTACCCCCAAGGAGAGACAGTGTGATGGTAAGTAAGTTAAGAATATTATGTTTATAAAATAAATTTTTGAACAGTCAAAACACTCACCGAGATCTTCCGTGTTGATGGTGGGCAGCTGCGGACGGTGAGAAACGATGGCCATGTTCATGCAGGACACGGATATGCAAGACACGTGACATGGCCGCACCTGAACGAAGGAATCCAAATATTATATAAATTATCTCACAATAGATTACATTTTTATATGATAGGTTAGGTCAGGTTAGGTTAGGTTAGGTTAATTCATCTAATACAAAGTCACAGCAGCAGAGTGATAAGCTGACTGTGCGCACCTGTCCTATGTGCGGTTGTCATGAAATCAATTGTATGTCATGGGGAAGAGTTTGGATCTACGCAGTTGAGCTGCGTACTGAATTTTGACATTCGCTAATATATTGCAAGATAAATATTTGATGAGCAAAATAATAAAACCTAATGTCAGTAATCTATTGAACTTTGCAACTGCGTAGGACTTACATCACGCCGTCGGCTGTTTATCCAAGTGGTGCGGGCGTGACGACCCAACATACGAGTGTGTAAACAGATGTGAATGTGATTAATTACATCGGGACAGCGTCACTCGCATGTCTGATTTATAGGTCAAAGTGCGCACGGTGATGACTGCCATCATCGTTTAATACGTTTTATTATCGGCATTTTGACGCATCTGACGAGGAATTATTTAACGATTAACTGATTACAATTTCTGATAACATATTTTGTTTTAAAGAATTGATAAACATATATGCGATACTGTCGCTTGTACCAAAGAATTTAATAGATATTAAATTATTTATACTTTTTTATCACAGGCTCCCCTAGTAAGATATAAATAGCGCATTTGAAATAAAAAAATTTTTAACATTTTATAGAAGTTTACATTAGCGAGCAGACGAGTACTATTTAAATTCCTACAGATTAGAACGCAATCGGATTTGACGAAAATGCTGTCCCGGATAATTTGTCTGATACAGATAGCAGATCTCCAGCCAAAGTCGCAGCGGAACACATTATCCAAATTTGTTAATGTTTTTTACAAATTTTTCCACAGTATAAATAACGGTATTTTAAGCACATTAACGATAAAGTTGTTTGCGCAAGATAAAAAATATGTGTCGTTATATGAGCATTTATTTGTTCTACATACACCATGGTGCGATCGAGTCGAATAAGATTATAAAAAATAAAAAAATGGAGGCCAATACAAACACTGCGTGCTTCTGATAAAATATTTTAATATCATCCGTGATGGTGATAAAGTTAAATGAAAAAAAAAAAACTAAAGATTTAATGTATAGAATGCAACTGTTAATGAACTGGTGTTGTATCTCAGACATATGTATTGTAGCACTCGTGCAGAGAATATTTTACCGTTTTGAAAAAATATTTGTAAATTAAATTATAAAAAATAAAAAAATAAAACTACGTCGAGAAATCAATGAGATAATCGTTTGCGACTGGAGAAAGTCAAACCGAAAGATTCAAACTCGGACCGGCAAGTAAAAAAAAAATATACCTTCATCTTGGTGAGGAAACGGTCCAACAGATTGATGGCGTGGCACAGCACATCGGTGGGCAGGTCGTACCAGATCTTCAGGCACCGCAGAACATGAGCCGCACCGTCCCGCGTCCCGGCCGATATCTCACCGCGCTGAAAGGCACGGTACGCATTAGCCTAACGCACAACTAACCTGATCAAACTCCAAATCAAAAAGACCTTCAATATACAGGATGTAACAAAACTAGTCCAGAATATTTTACAGGTGGATACCTGACTAAATTACGAATCAAAAATGTCAAATCTCAACCATGTCAAAGATACAAGCATTTCAAAGAAATATTAGTTATGCGATTATTTCGATAAATTAAAATATTTCATTGATTCCAAATTATATATTGAATACAAAAAATTAAAGGTCATCGAACTTCGAGCGGCTGGACTATTTTTTTGTATACTCGTGATCAATTTTGAAAATATTTATTTCAAAATATGTACTTATTTGTAAAAATTTCAAACAATAATATTTTCCATAACGGTGCAGATTTGCACATATTATTTGAACATTTTCAACTCGTAATTTAGTCAAGTATCCACCCATAAAATATTGTGGACTGGGTCTGTTACATCTATATACTTAATATATCGACCACCCTAAGTTTCGAAATTATAAATATGACAATTTTAATTGTTTTAGTATGTATTTCAAGTAACAGTGTGACCACAGACTACCAAATATATAGACATGAACTAACGCAAATTGCTTGTTTCAATATTTTCAATTTGGTACCACTTACGCAATCAAATATATACTCCCTCTCTATACATAGAGAAGAAAGAAATATATATATAGAATGGCCCAAAAAAAGTGAGAACGTTTCGTAAAATTTGATGTAATTACATCAAAATTGGTTTAACTATATCAACAATAGCTTAAATAGTTTACTCATTTACTTACTTACCTATTTACCTATACTACGTTTTATTTCAACAATTTCCGGTCGCTATCTTTGATTATTAATTTTCCTATTGTTTATATTTGGTTTTATCAAATTGTCGCTCCCAGAATGACAAAAATCAATACAGAAGACGGTATTCTGATCAAAACGTTGCCAATTGAAAAATGTCGGGGTGCTAAGAAAATGATCAATGAGTTTCAAAACAAAGCCTGGAGTATACAGCAGGACGGAGCTCCATCTCACACATTGGAATATTAATTGAACAGCCCAGTAGATGACGCAATATGGGGTGCTTTGATGATTTCTGATTAGCTAAACATTGTTCAAAAAAAAAATAACATTAAGAATTATAATTAATTATATTATGTTTTGAAATAACTCGCGTGTTACAAGATGTTCTTCACTTCTTTTGGGCCACCGTGTATACGTACTACTTATTATTATAAAAATGTATTATATCTTTTGATATTAAAATTAAAATAAATAAAATTATGAAATCAAAGTGAATATATTTGGAGGTTCAATTGATTGGCAGAAAATATTGTCAGAAACACAATATCACTGTGGTGTAATAAGAAATGGAAAAGTATCTAAACATTTGTATTTATATATATATGTATTTGTAAACAAGTTCTTTGTTCACCAAAGTGTAAACATGTCGCAATCACAATATTGGCAAGATGTTTATGTTTACAGATTTACCAATGTCACCACGCTGATACAAAGATGCATGATGAAATATTTGGAAAGTAGATTATACCGCAGTGATATTTAAATTGTATCTATGCAACTCGGGTTAAAAGAGCTCGCAGAGAATAACTCGTACAATCGTGAACATGCGTAAAATTCTATATTATATTAATATGCATAAGTGATACAGTTGTACTAAAATATAAATAAATGACCCAGCAAATAGGGTGAGTAATGCTGAAAAAATCAAAGCAGTAAAATAATTGGATACGAAGTTATAAAACTTGGAACATTCAAAATTGTTTTCTATGTATGTTTGAATATTTTCAACAAAATATTACAGGCAGAGTTCATTAAAAATGTTATAGACTGAAGTAATAACTGAGCTGGTATATCTACCTGAGGGTTGACAGGCAGGACGGGGTTGGGCTGGAACTTGGCTTCAACTTGCAGATACTCTCGCAGCGTGGCGTACAAGTCTTCCACAGCGTTCTCCCCGTACATCGGTGGAGCCACTCTCCCTTCGCCGCTGTCAAAACCACTCCCGGACGCCTGCGCCACCGTGTCCATGTCCTCCTCCATGCGTTCCGGCTTTGAAGCTGCTCCGGCATCGAACATTTCTCCCTTCGGGTCATTCTTGACATTCTCAAACGCCTGCGTGACGCTCCCGCAGAAACCCATAGTGGCTTCTAAGCTGTTGGAGCTATCGTTAGAGGCCTTAACGCACGTTTCGACGCGCTTCTTGGTCAGGCTCTCGCGCCTCTTCAGCGCCGACTCGTTCAACGATAGCTTGTTCACGCTCGATGAAGCTCCAGCTGCGTCCTGATAGAGTTTCTTGGAGGTTACGCCGCGCTCCTGCTTGGCGTACTTGGGGTTGTGTTGCTGCTTGCGGGACCGGTCCTCCCGGAAGCTGCGGTTGCGGCACCGCCGCGCGTGGGAACCGGTCCGGGTGTTGGCGTTGTCGGCAGCATCCGGGAACAGGGCCGCCCCCCCGCTCATTTTCGGTCGCCTGTGCATCTGTGCGGAGCGGGACTCCTCGTCGAGCAGACTTCCGAACTGGAGCGCAAAGGGGCCGGTACCTGCGCAAGACATCGGGGCGATCGGTGAGCGAACGGCTTTTCAGGCGATCGAAGGTGAGAGTCGATAAACAAAGCTCAAAAAAAAATATATCAAGGAATGGATTCGTTACAGCAATATAACTATTGCGGTGTTATCGCGTTTCTCTCTCCGATCGGTCTGTAACCTTCGCACCACCGAGCAGTGACCGACAAGCGGACGCACGTTGCGGGCAAGAGGTGCGTCTGGATGCGGCTGTGTCGACACCGGACAGGGCTGTTTTGTTGAAAAACAAGCGGCCAGCAATCGACAGAGGACCCCGATATATAAATGTCGAGAAAGATAAGAACGCGTACAGAATAATCTGAACGTTCGGTTATTAGGTACGTTTACAGGGGTGGTTGAGCACCGACTGTAGGCCACCAGACGCAAGGCGAATGCGGTAACGCTAAGGTTTCTAATTGCTTAGACGAAACGGCAGACACCGAAGCGACGGTTTTAATGTTTGGAAGATTCTCCAAATATTTTTCAATGATCGTGTTGGCGCTTCAAGTATCCGTGCGGTACTCAATGCTGGAAAATGTGAAACATATATTTTTATACTGAAACAATTACAATGAACTAGTTTTTTTTTGTGAACACTACCCCTAGTCACAGCTGGTGGGGGATGGGAGGACGCTTCTATATAAATATTCTTATTCCGAATGTTCGGGGTTGAACCTGGCCCAATATTCAATGAATTGAAGAAGAATTTGAACGTTAAATATGTAATGATGTTAGAATCTTAATTTCTGCTAAAATCAAGTACGATTGACCATAATAATGTCTTATCGTATTTAATTCCTCAAAAATATATGATTTGCTGGTGTTTTGTCACATCAAGACTCGTGCATGTTGTTTGACATTTTCCATCTTTCGATATCTGATTTACCTGACTTTCGCAAACATTCTCTCGTCCCTCATACATTTGCAAGCCCACTGAAGAGATTATTTTTTAATAATGTTGGCATGGCATTTGTCTCAACACTCGTGCGTTGATTTTCTGATATCTGATTTACGTGACTGACAAATACTCCATTGCCGCGCATGCCCCCTGCTAAAATAATTATTTTAAACAATGTTGACGTTGTCTACACTCATTCATCGTTTGACAGGTCCAACATCTGATATCTGATTTACCTGACTTTCGCAAATATTCTCCTATCGCCTATACTAAGCAGCCCTTTTTTTTAAATAATTTAAATAATTACTTTTTCGATACTATTTCGGAATGCAAGCACCCTCGGCCCTGTTTCCAGCGATCGCCAGTTTCGGTGAGACCGTAATCGCCTAAGTGCGCAATAATTCTTTGTTTGTTGTGATATCAAATACACTTTCATTTTGACTCCGGCATTGGCGAGGACAAGAAACAAGATGGCATCACTCCACTTGTTTACAAAATGTTTCGAAGCGCTATTTGCCAAGGCTTGCCCAATCGTATCGATAAAAATATATTCAAAAAACCTCCGCGGAGGCCGCACGGCCGCTGGTGACCTTGAAACTAGAATATAAATTACTCTTGATGCTTCGGCCATCGCAAAAAACTATAACTCGATGTAAAAAACGGTAGCCATTTTTCTTTTGTCAAAAAAGACAAAGAAAGTGCGAATTAAAACATATAATTTTCAATATTTTTCAGTAAACAAGCTACGAAAACAGGTTTCCTATTTGAGTCTAAAATCTCATAAAAAGAGGGTAATTTTAATTTAAAAAATTAGAAAACGGCTAGTCAAAGTTATTCAGACCCACATTTGACTATTTTATTTCACCTGATAGATTTTCGATGTCGCAGATTGCGTAAACGATGTGTTTATATAAATATTGGTGTATTTCTCAATATTGCGTACATTTTTTGGCACGAAAACGAAAACATTTTCGATACGGGTCCGCGGTTCGAACGCTCGCGAGAAGGATGCGTGCGAGAGACGCGCCGCGTAGAGCGCCGTCCCCCTCGCACCCGTTGCGTAAAAACCCATCGCGATGACATCACTGTTAAAAGAAGTTTCTGGAAAATGCGTCGAAATTTCCAAAATCATCATCGCAACTTTCGGAAAATGATTCACTATTCAAGAAAGTGATGAAATCGTAAAAAACGATCGATTTTGTTCAAACGTCAAGAAACGTTTTTTGACAAAGGCATTGCAGGGGGGCAATGGCCGCCTTTAGAACGACAGTCGCCCTAAAAAAGATCGCTACAGAAATACTAAAGCAACAATGATAATTTTACACGTGTCGTCATTCGTCAAAACGAGGAAAGCATCACTATATCAAGGGAAATCGCTCGCGAATCGCGACAGAAAAACTCCACTGCCTCGGAAAACCCGTAGAAAGTCCGAGACCCTCTCGGTTTTTTAGAGATTTTTCAACAACAGCTCGATTATTCACACAAATTGTATATTAAATTGCTGTGCAGACTTACCCGGATGCTATTAACACAGTTAAATACGATGGGCTGCTGCTCAAGTTGAGTATATTTGTATATCTATCAGAGTCGATAATGTTAGAGTGAAACTTGACAGATAAATGTTACAAGAATTTACAAAATGGCGAAGCCAAAAGCCGGCTCGAGCGGGCGAGACGAGGCGTCAGCGGCGGCACCACTGAGGCAGGAGGGACAGAGACACGATTTTAAACACGATTCTGGCACCACAAAAAAAATGCGCTTTCGCTGTGTCTGTTGTTGCGTCGCGCTCATAAAATATTGCACGGCTGGGGCTCGACGGGACTTGTATTAAGCAAAGGATAATTTCATTTTAATTGGCAAAAATGTTATTAAAAACATTTTGATTAACTGACTTATCCTTCATACACCTTCTCATGTCCGCTGTAGTGTTTTTCGTCGTATTTTTAAAACTTTTAAGATTTTTAACACGATTAAGAAAGGATGCTTAGATGGTGAGGAAAATCCTTCCCGAGTCTACTCCCTCATTACTGAGGGTTCTAACTCTTGGGTTGCACTTGTTTCCACCTTCTCTGAAACCAGCGTCCTTATCATTTGGTCGGTGGTCTCACTGACTAGGTAAACCACCTATCGACGCAGCGATGTATTTAAGTTTTCTAAACTTTCCATCGACTCCTAAATAATAAGTTAATTTTAACGAATTATTACCATCTAGTTATTAAAGCATTTAATGAAACAAAGGTTGAATCGCTTAATAATTAACATATGCAAAATACAAAGATTAGTATTCTGATGTTTTATAATTTCAATACACTCCATTAGACGCTATTCGTCAACGCGTTCGACCAATGGCATCATAAATTTCAAATACTTATTCCTTTTTTACGTATTTCTTTTAGCGATGTTCCCTTATCCCGATTAGTAACCGGTTAAAATTGGACACCTATGGCCGAACCGTTACTGAATATTCGTAATAATATCAAGTATACCAAATATGTTTCTTAATATTAAGAAATACTGTCTATTTTGATACCTTCAGCACAAAACAAATCAAAACATTCGATATCATTGCTTCTAACACGTTATAACTTGCGTCATTCTTTATCAAGACTCAAAATACAATATAAGTACATAACAGGAAGGAATAGGATTAAGAAAAGGTCGTTTGAATGGTTTAGGCATGTAGAACGAATGAATGAGAGAACGATAAGAAAGATACACGACGCGAGCGATAATGGCACCAAAAATTGAGAAACCTTGGCTTGACCAGGTAAACTGGATGATCCTGGAGTATCAACAATCAACGAGCTTGCAAAAGATGTATGAATGCGGGTGAGACGAGAGTTGTGTCAGATCAAAATAGGGTGGCGTTCTATCCTCGCTTTATTATCCTGGCAGTTAGGTTAGATTAGATTATCCTATAAAACTATTAATCACACAAATACAACCAAGTTTTCATAAGCAATGTTTTTTCCTACTAACGTCATCTCTAAACCGCCTCATTATAAATAAGCGAAATTCAAAATTCAAATCATACTATTAGAAGGATTACTTATTCTATATATATTATTCAATATTTAATCACCCCTTTATCTGATAGATAGTTAACATTTTTTATAAATTTATTTCAACGACTTGCGCCGAGCGGACAACTCCCACTCCGCCCGGTACAGCTGGACGCGCGGAGTACTCCGCCACAAAGGAAGTAGTGCCACAATCAAATTTAGAAAAATTAAAAAAACTGATACAAAATCGAATTAAACAAAAATTCCAACACTGAAATGACTAGTAAATAATTAAACTGCCGCGTTTACCTGTGAAGACATCGAGGCTTTGACTAGAAACATCACGTAACTACAAAGACTTTTTCAAAGTGTCGTACTGTAATTCAAATTGCGGGCGAGGTTGCCGCTGCCCCAACTTTGTTTCGTGTGTGTCCGCGTTAATATTATTAGCGCAAAAGTCCGTCCCATCATGGGCAATGGTCGAAATAACAACCGTCGCCTCTTTCACTTTAATATTAAATTAGCACAGATCCGCGGTATTATCTTTCACGAGCAAAACACAAATATGGCAATGCCGCACTTTCGCGTCGATTGTAAATCGTAACGGATTCAGAATTTGAAATATTTAAATTTCGTAATATTGCACCGCCGCGTATCACGCAATATTGCACAAAGTCACTAGATTAAGAGCTGGACTCGAATGTGACGGTGGGATGTGTCGGTCTTGCAGGCAAATGACGAGGATATACGAGAAAACGGGGACACACGCCCCGCGCCAGCAAATGTTGATATGAAATAGTAAACAAAGAAACCGAATCAGCTGCGAGCGACGCCTCCCCGCGCCCCGCTCCGAGCCCCTCACCGACTGTAGTCCTTGCAGTTAACTGGTTTCTGGTAAGTTCAACAGTTTTAGCCATACTGGACTCGGGATTGATCATTCTTCAAGGATATATTTTTTATATTAATCATTAATGACATCACATTGGATTGTGATGTCATGTACCGATCGACCACTTAGAAAAAATAGAGTTACCGCCAGAACTCGAACACGGAAGAGTCTATTATTGGCGGACTGCATTACCAAAATAATGCCGCGGTTATCTATACAATAGTTTAACGTCTGATACTTAAAGTGTATACACAAATATGTTACTTTTTTTTATTTATTTAATTTCTAGTCACTGCAAGAAATACAGTGACTGGTGCCGCCATCGAAATGACACAAGATCAAAATCGTTCCTTTGTACTACAACTTATCTTTCACATATTTGCTTTGTTTCATTTTTAATCTATGCAGTTTCTCCTCCTTTCTTATATCTTATGGCATTTCATTAAATCTATAATAAATCTAATCATAAAATCTTCATGGCACTGTACATCATCTGAGATTTAGCCTTCTTCCTGAATGGCAGGTCTCAGTCTATCTTTTCCTCTTGTATATTGTATCTTGATATTTTTTGGTGAGGATTTTATAAATAAATACATTGAAATATATTAAGATCTCTCAGCATTGCGCTGATCCGAGAATATCTATTATTCTCAAAGCTTTATTTTGCAACACTGACATTTGTTGCATTTCTTATTCATTAGCCAAAAACAAAATATTGCTGCAGTGGTTGATCTGAGGAATAATAACAGAGCTGTATACTATTTTACAAGCCTCAGTACTAATGAATCTTCTGACCCTTTTCAGAAGTGAGATTTTTTAGCAATCTTTTCAATCACGTGTCTTGTATCTTGCGATAAATGGAAATTAAAAGAATTATATGAAACGCATTTTAAAGTCAACAGGAACAGAAGACGTCAGCGACAAATATGACATTTCAAGTTAAAATTAGTCAGATTTAGAGTTTTATCACGTGTATTACTCGCAATATCTTCTTATTCTTAAGGAAGACTACCTTTAAACCATATGGTCCTATTAGAAGCCTCAACAATCGAATAGAATATATGAAACCTCTACTTCAGCTGCAGGAAGGGTTGCACTGGGTGAATATTATGTTCCAGGTCGATTTTGTTTGGTCGGCATGTTGATTTGGCAGATATTTGTCAGTTCACATTTAGTAGTCGTGGAGAGTAGTTAATTACAATTTGTTATGAGGCATCTAACGCCTCAACAATAACAACAACAGTCATTAAAACAACTATCGTGAATCTTGGTAACCGAATTGGATCAATTAGGCCTGCAACATATGCGGTTTCAACAGGACGATGCCACCTCACACACAACTCGAGCTATGCTTGAAATTTTCCCAGCCGCATAATAAATGTCAAAAAGTGGTGATATTGACTGGCCTATTCGATCATCTGATTTAACAGCTCCTAAAAATTTTCTGTGAGGATACTTGAAAAGAAAGGTCTACGCTAATAAACCAACAACAATTCCGATAATATGGTATAAAAATTTGGTTAAAGGAGCACGCATTTGTGTCGCTGCCAGAGGTAGCCACATGGCCGATATCATATTCTATACATAATTGTAATAAACCAAATAATCTATAAGTAAAAATTATGTTTGATGTCTTAGTTATTCAAGAACATAATATTCACCCTTTAGAACCGTTGCCAGAAGTTTAGTGGACGGACATTCGCGTTGGCAGGCCCAAGAGCATGGAACTCTTTGCCTTTTGTCATTAGAGACAGTGCATCAGAGACTTTATGAGCTCCGTACACCTAAATGGACCAGCATTACACAACTCGGATATTCCCCCAGTAAAAGAATTCATAAAACATCTCTCCAAGCGTTTTTATGCTGAACTCCTCCAGCACCGAAACCCCAAGAAAAACGTTCTGTCAAACTACGATATCAAACGTCCTCCTTTAGAGGTTACCTCTTGCCCCAGTTAGCAGCTCCTGCATCATTACAGTACTAAATATAACTACATTAATATTACATATGCCCCATTTTTTTCTAACGCGCACATAAAGCGTACTCCATGAAGTAAGGGGTCCAAATGGACCCGATACTCTGAAAAAAATGATATCAGAGACTTTATTTAAGAATATACTAAAACACGCATTTTCAAAAAATCGTTTCTATACGATTAAATAACAATTTTAAATACAAAGATAATGTTGGACTATAAACAATATATGTCAAAAGGTGAATTTTTTTATGAAAATGGTGCCATAGAAATTATCCAATATTATTATGAACGCAGATTTTTGGGCTAATCTGCCGTGTATATCTGACCTTTTTGGCCGACATCGTTCATCAACAGGGCTGATGTGATGTGTGACTGTTGGTGTCGGGGTGATGTACGGTACTTACCGCCTTGCAGTACCATATCGAAAGCAGAGTGTACTAGCTTACACATAACACAACATTACTCATTTCACACAATACCTGTTTTCGACACGGTATTACAAGAGAATAGTGGCGCTCAGGGGGTCAGCCTTCCGGATGGCTGTCGGCGCATGTTGCTGGCACATGGTTTGGCGTAGATAGTGCCTAGCTTAGTTTTTTGTTTTTGTATAGTGTCTTCTTTTTTTTCTCTTTTAAGCAGTGTGAGGAACTTGAGAACCGTCATTTGCCGACTCTGCCTCTACTCTTGTGTGGTTTTATTTAATAAATGTACGGATTATAAATGGTCTTTGGTTAGAAGCTTTGCCGTTATGCGGCATTGTAGCACGTTAAAAATGCCAACTTCGCGGTGAATGTGAAGGACATAACAACATAAATCGATCTTGGGTAAGCGTTGGGTCACCATTCACTGATGAGAGCCTAGTTTTACGCCCAGGCGTTCACGAATCACGTTCACGTGTGTTGCGTCAATTCCCATGTGGGAGTGGTGATCACACCCCTTATTTAGGCTGTCTTGTGTGCTGACCATCGACAATATTACATTTCTATTTATACCAAATTGAAAATAATATTTCACATTGTATTTATATATAAATTGTTATTTTCAGTACAATGTAATGCTAATAATAATAATCTATATGCATCTTTTCGCTTCACTTGGATCTTACATACTATTGTTGATACTTTGTACCAATTTATAATTATAATTTACATAATAAATATTTTCTAAGACAGCTACTGAGAGGTAAAGAAGGATTAAGTTTTTAAAAGAAATTCGTAGCTTTGCGCTTTTTGCTGCTGAATTATTTAAACATAAAACTCGCGATTAAATTCTAGCTAGAAGAGTGAAAGTTAGGAAGAAAGAGTGAAAGAAAGGAAGTTCTATAGTAGGTGGGTCCCTTCAGACCTCCACATATACAGGGTTGCTCAAAACAAGTGAGAACATTTAGTAAAATGTGATATAATTACATCAAAATTAGTTTAACTATATCAACAACAACAAAAAAGTCGCTGACAAACAAAGAGGATACATTGAACATGATTTCTGATTAGCTAAATGTTGTGCAAAAAAAATTACATTTAGAATTATAATTAATTATATTATAAATACATTAATTAGAAAGATATACATATAAAATCAATTTTATCGAAAAATATTGTTGTTGCGCCACCTGAATTCGAACCTGGATCTCTTTCCAAATCGGAGAAGATGCATTATCCAACTATGCTACAGCGACAATATTTTTAGCGTCAAATTTTCGAACCTTTTTTATATTAATACATTTAATCATTCCATTATTATTTGAGATTCTGTAAAAATAAGGTAGATGGTTCTTTTAAATAATGGAACGATTAAATGTATTAATATCGGAAAGGTTCGAAAATAAGTCGCTAAAAATATCGTCGCTATAGCATAGTTGAATATTGCATCTTTCCCTGTTTGGAAAGAGATGCAGGTTCGAATCCCGGTGGCGCAACAACAATATTTTTCGATAAAATTGATTTTATATGTATATCTTTCTAATCAATATATTTAATTAGTATTTAAAATATCAAATAATTACAACTTCACAATAAGAATGTGTTCTGCTAATAATTATATTATATTTCGAAATAACTCGTGTGTTACGAGATGTTTTCACTTTTTTCGGGCCATACTGTATATTAGTGTTTATAATGCAGTTTCGTGTCACATTTTTACATCGAAAAACTTATTATGCGTTTAAAAAATATGTTTATTTGTTCTCTATAACCGGGGCCGTCGCCTCCGACCTAGGACCGATGGGTTTGTGCGAGTCGCTGCACGTAGCGCTTCTCGCCTCCAAGGGAGCTATTATACCAAACTAGAATCTGCTCGAAAGAGTATCACGTGTGCATTCACCCCGGAATATTTACTAGTTATAGATTTTTTCAAGTTTAAATTTTAAATAAAATTACATATTTTGAGAAAACTGTCTACGAATGAGATTTTTATCTCATCTCTAAGATGAGGATTTTGCTTGCACGATTCTTTTTGTAGACAACTCTCAGCTTTCGTAGTCCTCGTGTACATACTGTGTCTTAGAGATTCGCCGTCTCGCGATTCACTTCACGCACGTCAAACGCTAAAAAAAATTACTGTCGTTCATCAGTTGAGCGTTTTTGAATTCTACGCGAATTACATCTTCATGAACTTCCGCCTTCTCGACTATACTTATTTTATCGCTGTCACCATAGGAGTGTCCATTTGATCGGTCCAACTGTTGGGGATTTTACTCTTTCTCTTCGTCCTTCGACGTGGTCCACAGCAACAAGCTTCTCTTGGCTATCTTCTCTTCTTGTGAGATGCCCAAAAAAATTAAAGATTTATCTATGAAGATATTTGAAGACATTCTTATATTGGAAATTCCTTATAATTGTAATAAGGAGAACACATTCTTAGTGTGAAGTTGTAATTATTCAGAACAGACGGTCTGTCATATTTTAAATACTAAATGAATGTATTAATTATAAATATATGCATATAAAATCAATTTTGTCGAAAAATATTGTTTTTGCATCACCAATATTATATGTTGTATCAATGTGTCCAAAATTTAACAAAAATGAATTGATAATTCTGGTATCTGTTATCAGATTACTCAAAGGTATTTGAGATTCTGTAAAAATAATGTAGATGGCTTTCAAATAATGGAACGACAGGTGTATTCATTTGAAAAATGTAACATATAGGTTCGAAAATTTGTCATGAAAAGTACTGGCGTTATAACACAATTGGTAGTGTACTCCCCCGTATTGGAAATAGAGATCCAGGTTCGTATCCCGGTAGCGCACAAACAATATTTTTCGACAAAATTGATTTTATAAGTATATATTTATAATTAATACATTAATTTAGTATTTAAAATATGACAGAGCGTCTGTTCTGAATAATTACAACTTCACAATAAGATTGTGGTTTTCTTAATAATATAAGATTGTATCAATGTGTCCAAAATTTAATAAAAATGAATTGATAATTCTGACATCTGCAGTCGGTTTACTCAAAGGTATTTGAGATTCCGTAAGAACAATATAGATGGCTTTCAAATAATGGATAGTTTCGAAAATTTGTCATGACAAATACTGCCGCTATAACACAATCGGTAGTGCACTTCCCCGGATTGGAAATAGAGATCCAGGTTCGTATCCCGGTGACGCAAAAACAATATTTTTCGACAAAATTGATTTTATATGTGTATATTTATAATTAATACATTAATTTTGCATTTCCTTATAATTTGTTTACTCGTTTTCGTTTGTAGTAGAGTAGACCCGATGCTGACGAAATTACGACATAGCTGACGGCATTGTCCGGGGAAATGCGACCGTAATTTGACGAAACACCAGCGGATCCGGACGCTTATTGCTGACGCTAGTCGCATTACTCAGCGAGATAAGCTTCCCAGGAATCCCTGACGATTTTCCTGTAAGAAACAGACGACATTGGCAAATAGGTGTGTCCCCGCGATAAGCCGAGGAGTGCGTCAGAGATCAGAAATCTGACACGGGCGGAATCATTGAATACAGACGTAGGTGACCTTTCAACTGTCAAACGTAAATTAGGGCCAAGTGCAAAATTGACAAGAGGACAAACGTTCAACGGAAAATTTTGATTTCGAAATGTAGATTATATTACTTTTAAAATTAGCAATATTAACTTTGTTGTTAAAATTCATATTATTTATTTATTATCTTTGTTTTATATTGGTAAAACGGATAGAAATTTTAATATAAGAATAAAAGAGCATTTGAGATGTTTGAACAATAGTGGGTTTTCTGAATTTGCTAATCATTTGATAGAAAATAATCATGGTTTTGATTGTCAAAAATTGGGATTGTCAATTTTGCATATAAACGGTGTTGGTCACAAATTAAATAATTTGGAATCGTTGGAGATAAATAAAGCGTGGAAAAGTAATCAGGAAATTGTAAACAGCCAACTGAATTTAACTACGAGTCCTATTATAAAATTTTTTCCTAAAAATTATTCGACTAAATTTGTATTGAGCGGCAATTTGAGTTAGGTACTAAATTTATTTTTTAAATAATTTTAGATTCTGGTGAAGAAACAATGCTATATTTTTAGTTAGTTATGACATCCTGAAGAAGAAGGAAACCGGTTGATGGATTTAAACTCTATTCAGTGGTTAATAAAACTAAGATAATAAATAAAAAATATGTAGATTATATTATTTATTTTACTTTTTAACAGGCAATAGATATTTAAAGATTTCATTTTTTAGAGATTACCTCTCCGTTGTGTGATCAGTAGTACTCAAATCGCGTCATGTTTACTATTGTCAGAACGTAGATAAGAAATCTCGCTCACAAGTAGTGATGCGAACAAATGCTACTCGCGATTCACTGGCGCGATTGTGATTGGTATTCGATAATATCAGTGATCGGAAACTGCGACAGATGTAATTATTCAGAACAGACGGTCTGTTGTGTTTTAAATACTAATTTAATGTATTAATTATACGTATAAAATCAATTTTGTCGAAAAATATTGTTTTTGCGCTACCGGGATACTAAACTGGATGTCTATTTCCAATCCGGGGAAGTGCACTACCGATTGTGTTATAGCGCCAGTATTTGTCATGACAAATTTTCGAACCTATCCATTATTTGAAAGCCATCTATATTGTTCTTACGGAATCTCAAATACCTTTGAGTAAACCGACTGCAGACGTCAGAATTACCAATTCATTTTTATTAAATTTTGAACACATTGATACAACTTATATTATTAAGGAGAACACATTCTTATTGTGAAGTTGTAATTATTCAGAACAGACGGTCCGAATAATATAATTAATATTATAATATATAGTTTGGAGGTTAGGACGGTGGTTAAATGAAAGAAATGCCGTTCGCGTGTTGAGGTGTTTATTGTGATGGATATACCAATGAAGATGGATGAGTGAAGATGTGAAGTTTGAAGTGAAGCGAGTCGACGGTCTCGCTCGGCGCGCGCGTGCCGGCAAGACCGGCGTTACGAAACGATGAAACTGTAGAGACTGCATGGCGGTGAATTATCGAGCCAGGTTTGTAGCAGCAGCCGGCAGCGCTGTCGCTAGCGTCGATGCCGACTGAGATGCAGATGCGGTGAATATGAATTCTGATAGCTACACATCTTATTTAATATCATCACAAAGAGAATGAAAACCCTTAAAAAATGTGTGTAAATTTTTCGGGTCAAATTCTCAGCATTTCGGATCAAATGCGTAAAACGATTTAGCAGAATCTACTAAATGGCGCTTATCACGAATTATAACATGCGTTATGTACTCCCAGATATTCAATCACTGACAGTGAGTGTGACTCAAGAAAATCAGTGATCAACTCACAGTTCGTGATTTTCTGCTCATCACTAGTGACAAGACAAATAATCATGAAATATGATTTTTTATACGTTTTATTTATGGCTAAAACTTTCGAGTGTATCGCGTTGCAGATGACTTTTGAAACAGCTGTGTGGGGTCCGCCATATCTAACCATCCGATATTCGAGAGTAAAATTAGTTAACCATTGCATTTTTTACCAACGATCGAACAACCCGTTTCCTGTCGTGAAGTTGTAATTATTCAGAACATTTTAAATACTAATTAAATGTATTCATTAGAAAGATATACATATCAAATCAATTCTTTTTCCAATCCGCGGAAGGAGCATTATCCAAATTTTCGAAACTATACGTACATTAAACTTTTCAAGTTGTATATATGTTAATATGTGGAATCACTTCGAATACCGCCGCACTGTCGCCATCTACGGAATAAAATTTTATATTCATTTTTAAGAATTTAGATATTTTTTTGAAATTATTTAAAGCAATATTGTTTATCTATAAAATGCTTTTAAAACATTATATATATATATATATATATATATATATATATATATATATATATATATATATATTAGCAATATTAGAATATGTCCAAGAGCACACAATTACTGTATTTTTACCTACAAAGGCACTGCTATTAAACATATATCACATATCTCATAGAGACAAAGCTATTTTTTATTATATTTAATGGGAATATATGGATGTATGGGGTAATTACAGGGCTTACGACCTGTCTTCGGTAGGCTTATATAATTTTCGGGTACCACTACACCATCGCAATCTATGGACCAAATTTGATAATTCTTTTTTTTTTAAACAGCATATATGTCATCGCTATAAGAAAATATATTTTTTATCTGTAAAATGTTTTTTAATGTATTATCTTATTTTGACCGATATATGATATTAGCAATATTTGAATATGTCAAACAACACACTGTTACTGGGTTTTTACCTACAAAAACAGTGTTATTAAATATATAATAGATATCTCATAGTGACAAAGCTATTCTTTATTATATTTATTGGAAAATGTGGGTAATTATATGGCTTGCGACCTGCCATCAGCTGGCTTAAGTAATCACTTGACACAATATAACGTTCACCTATTTACTACCCACGCTACCGCATCTATATCTATCCAATTTTTACAAGTTGTATATATGCAAGTGTCGATGGCACCAGAAATAGATGACGTCCGCGGAAGACTCGGCGCGACCGGGTAAACCAGATAACGGAGGATGGTTCTGTTAAAGCTTGTATGAGAAGATGTATGAATGTGGATGTGTCAGGACAGAAGAGTGTGGCGCTCTGTCCTCTTTGACTACCCCCGCGGAGAAACGTCATGATGGTAAATAAGTAAATAAATAATTAAGTCAATATGTGAAATCACTTCGAATACTATTTATTACACTTTAGCTATATTTTATTCTATTGTTAATGGGATCGAGCGCTTTTTAGATATCTCTGCATATTGTATATAAGAAAATATAAGAATATTATATACTAAGAAGGTTATTCATTAAATAATCCGAACAAAATTGATCTATTCGACTCATTTGATTTTGAAACGCTCGCCGGTCCAGCCTGAGAACATGATGTTACCGATAGGAAAAAGATATTTTAAATACTAAATTAATGTATTAATTATAAATATATACATATAAAATCAATTTTGTCGAAAAATATTGTTTTTGCGTCACCGGGATTCGAACCTGGATCTCTATTTCCAATCCGGGGAAGTACACTACCGATTGTGTTATAACGCCAGCACTTTTCATAACAAATTTTCTAACCTATATGTTACATTTTTCAAATGAATACACCTGTCGTTCCATTATTTGAAAGCCATCTACATTATTTTTACAGAATCTCAAATACCTTTGAGTAAACCGACTGCAGACGCCAGAATTATCAATTCATTTTTATTAAATTTTGGACACGTTGATACAAAGGTAGTGCACTTCCCCGGATAGGAAATAGAGATCCAGGTTCGAATCCCGGTGACGCAAAAACAATATTTTTCGACAAAATTGATTTTATATGTATATATTTATAATTAATACATTAATTTTGTATTTAAAATATGACAGAGCGTCTGTTCTGAATAATTACAACTTCACAATAAGAATGTGTTTTCCTTAATAATGGAAGATATTTTTATATATATTTATTTACACCCTATTCCGAGTAGTTTTGAGAGTCGTTTACTCTCGTTTCGATTCGTCATAATTACATAATACCATCATAGGTTGACTGCGATATCATCGTACCAGAGCCGTATCTGTACAAATTGACGCGAGACTCGTTATCATAGTAAATGCAGCTAGAAAGAAGCGGGAAGGTATGCGTTGCAGTCGCAGAACTCGGTCACAGTCCGGCAGTAATTCACCCTGTCAGTCCTGAACTAGTAGAATGCTCCGTCAGGTCTCTAGCCACTGCTCTTCCCGGCAACCCCCACACCCTAAAATATGCCCAGAAATGTCAGAGATTCCTTAATATGTCACCGTTCCGGGGGATGCGATGAGCTATTCTTTCTGATCGCGCAATCATGATCTCACAGTTCCAGAGGACGTGCTCCACGAGGATGCCTGCCTCACCTGAGCGCAAACACACCACGGTTCGCGGAGAAGAAGAAGGATTAGTAAATATTTCACAGATCGTTGGCACGACCAGGTAAACTAGATAATGGAGGATGGTTCTGTTAGAAGCGTCAACAATCGGCGAGCTTGTATGACAAGATGTATGAATGTGGATGAGGCGAGAATTGCGTGTCAGGACAGAAGAGTGTGGCGCTCTATTCTCTCTGCCTACCCCCACAGGGAAACGGCGTGATGATAATGGTTATAATGGTCGTCGGTTTTGACGGCTCGCTGGGTATGCAAAGAGTATCCAAGCGATAAGTGTGTCGGCCGTGCGTCTTCACGAAATATGGGCTGTTTATAGATTCCGCTTTCTCCGTCCGCGAACTGTGCGAAGTTTCTCTCTGTTTTGAATCACAATTAACCATCTTATCCAGGGGCGGCTCGCATAACGTGTTATACACTAAATTTCACAAAATTCATCAAGATAGTAGATTAGATTTATTGACATACATATGTTTATTGTAACAGAGAAGAATATATTATAATATAACATGATAAACATGAGATATAATTAAGTATACACTCGTAGTTCATTGTGTGGGATAGAGTACTCCACCCTGGTTACTTTGCTAGACTGCCGTCTGTGTTAAAGTAGACAGTTTTTTCGTGCTGTTGTGGTGTTATTTAATTCAAGAAAGGTTGTAGAACTAGTGTAGGCACTGTATAATGATTATGTTAGAATGTTGGGATCATATATTGGGTCCATATTTGTGTAATCTTATTGGAAGTGAACGGTGCTGAGTGTGTTGTACAGTTTCGGAGCTGAAAACATGTACAATCTTCGATAAAATGTAGTTGTTTGTCTTGTGGCGTGTCCATGATTTATTGCTTGAGGAGAGTTGTTGTTAGTATGGAAATATCGAACGAGTCTCAACATGAAGATTTGTCTTATATCTAGGACATTGCACTCTTTAAATATAAGATCTGATGGATATCTAAAGGGACGACCAATTATCACCTTGAGAATAGTTTTTGGGGCTTTTATAGCCGACTCCAATATTGTTTTTGCTGCTCCTTCTCAAACTAAACTAAAATGGGCGACCATTATATTTGTCGTTTTTCCTCTATCAGTATTATGTTTTTATGTTCCCCTCTATTCCACGACTAAAACACATATGTTAATTTGTTTCTCCTAATATTATTTATTTTAATGTTATTTATGCTTTTGACCAAATCTCGTAACACACGAGTTATTTCAAAACATAATATAATTATTAAGAAAAACACATTCTAATTGTGAAGTTGTAATTATTCAGAACAGACGCTCTGTCATATTTTAAATACTAAATTAATGTATTAATTATAAATATATACATATAAAATCAATTTTGTCGAAAAATATTGTTTTAGCGTCACCGGGATTCGAACCTGGATCTTCATTTCCAATCCGGGGAAGTGCACTACCATTGTGCTATAACGCCAGTATTTTTCTTGACAAATTTTCGAAACTATATGTTACATTTTTCAAATGAATACATCTGTCGTTCCATTATTTGAAAGCCATCTACATTATTTTTACAGAATCTCAAATACCTTTGAGTAAACCGATTAGTAGTGCACTTCCCCGGATTGGAAATGAAGATCCAGGTTCGAATCCCGGTGACGCAAAAACAATATTTTTCGACAAAATTGATTTTATATGTATATATTTATAATTAATACATTAATTTAGTATTAATAATATAATTAATTGTAATTCTTAACGTAATAGTTTTTGCACAATATTTAGCTAATCATCAAACCACCCCACACTGCATCATCTGCTGGGCATCATCTACCTGCCTGATGAGATCAAATTAACACTCTCACGACGAAGAAAGACGATTGTATTTCTGGCTTGTATACTCCAGGCTTTGTTTTGAAACTGTCTGATCATTTCCCTAGCACCCCGACGTTTTTCAATTCGCAAATCAGAATACGGTCTTCTGCCGTGATTTTTGTCATTCTGGGGGCGACAATTAGAAAAATCCAAATATAAATATAAACAATGGGAAAATTAATAATCAAAGTAATAAAACGTAATATAAGTAAGTAAGTAAATTAATAAACTATTGTTGATATAGTTAAAGCCATTTTGATATAATTATATCACATTTTACTAAATGTTCTCCCAATAATAAAGTTGTATCAATGTGTCCAAAATTTAATAAAAATGAATTGATAATTTTGGCATCTGCTGTCAGATTAATCAAAGGTATTTGAGATTCCGTAAAAATAAGGTAGATGACTCTTTCAAATAATGGAACGATTAAATGTATTAATATCAAAAAGGTAACATATAGGTTCGAAAATCTGTCGCTAAAAATATCGTCGCTGTAGCATAGTTGGATAATGCACCTTCCCCGGTTCGGAAAGAGATCCAGGTTCGAATCCCGGTAGCATAAAAACAATATTTTACGATAAAATTGATTTTATATGTATATCTTTCTAATTACCATATTTAATTCATATTTAAAATGTTCTCACTTTTTTTAGGCCACCCTGTATATTGTATTATTGAAATTTATTTATTTATTTGTATGTTTTGGTTTATACCTCAATAAAGCGGAAGACGTCGGGGGGTCTATGAGGGCAATTTCGTTTCGACAGCTGTGCGGCACCGCCCTGTCACCGTGTGCAGAATGTTGTCGCACAATGGTCACAGTAGCGTCAAATAAATGATAAACTGACGGCGAATGAGTAGGACCATACGAGAGATTTTGCTAATAAACGATCGTGAGTAAGCGGTGGGTCTGCCCTTATATAATCGCCTAATTTTTTAATAAATTATAAATACACGGTATTTATAGTTTTATAAGAGATTGTGCATACTTAAAAGATGTATTTTTATATGCTAAATTAATGTATTAATTCGAACCTGGATCTCTATATCCAATCCGGGGAAGTAATTTAATTTGAATTATTCGCTCTAGATGCAACATGCACGCGCGAGACTAGAAGATGTTAGGAGCTCTAGTCTCACAGCAACAAAACAGTTTGGTCCTGGTAAATTTAGTCGCATCACGGGGGACAATGCGCGAGACAGAAAAGTGTAGAGCTCTATCCTCTCTTCCTACCTCTTCACATAATGCGAGTTAGAAAGTTGGTTGGCGCTCGCCATCACCGCACGGGGCCGCTTGTTACAGGTGTCGGCCGTTTCGGCAATTTTCGAGTGTTTAACGGGCGTGAAGAATTTACTATGAACGACATTAACATATTAAAATTAATAATGTTAACTAATTACCGCTAATGGAAACTAGGCTAGTTATAATTATATTTTGTAGAGACTGGTATCTTAACACTAAAATGTTGGAGCACGCCATTTTCGCCGTTCTCGTCTATCTATGCGTAGCTTTTTCTAAACCGGATCGTCTTACATACTAAACGACACATTTTTATATGCAACGTCAAATGAAACGAAAAACAAATTGATGAATTATAACTTTGTTTACTGTACGTACTCGTCTATTAGTCAATAGGGTGTTGGGAGGAGTATTATTTGACGCGCGTGATTTGCGGATTTGCCAGTTGCAATGAGTCACTGGTCGGGAGCGCACCGCGCGTGCGCGGTTGAGCAATATTTAAAGTGCGGTGATTCATCGGTTCGTGCGCGTCGCGCTTTTTGTACTCACATTATTATTCGACGAGTGAGTGATGTGCCGAGCGCGCGACTTATCCGGTGTCGGGTTCAAAAGTTCAGACGAGAAGGGACAATGTTTAACTAAACTCCTCCGAGATGGGTTATCCAAACTATTGGCGCCCCTACAACCCGAGGGAACGCCATCAAAAACATTTGCATTGTCCATAAAGAGTGTGGTGTGTGATTCCTGCCCGAGAGATAATTGGCTCTTATTTTTTTTACCAGTGAGAGACAGTCACTGCTATCATGTATTGCCGAATGATCGACGAGTTTTTGGTACCGCAACTGCAGCTGTTTCCCGGGTTCAACAATTTCAGTAAGAGAGGGCTACTCCGCACACAGCTAGAGTTTCAATGGAGAAGCTGAGGGGAATTTTTCCCAATAAATTAATCAGCAAGTACGGAGACATACCCCGGGCATTTCGGTCACCGGACCTTACACCGTGCGACTTTTTTTGTGGGGATGGATACCTTAAATCGAGAGTTTACAGCGACAATTCAGAAAATATTCGGCGTGAAGTTGCTGCCATTGAACCGACGCTTTATTCTCGCGTGTTCGCAAATTTAAGAGTACCTTTGAAAGAAATGGACGGCATTTAGACGATACTGTTTATAAAACGTAAAATCCGCATCGTTAAACTTATTGTGAAGTTGTAATTATTCAGATCATAGCTCTGTGATATTTTAAATATTAATTAATAAGAATGTGTTCTCCTAATAATATATAAGTTGTATCAATGTGTCCGAAATGTAATAAAAATGAATTGATAATTCTTGCGTCTGCTATCAGATTACTCAAAGGCATTTGAGATTCCGTAAAAATAAGGTAGATGGCTCTAAATGTATTAATATCAAAAAGGTAACATATAGGTTCGAAAATTTGTCGCTGTAGCATAGTTAGATAATGCACCTTCTCCGTTTTGGAAAGAGATTCAGGTTCGAATACCGCAATATTTTTCGATAAAATTGATTTTATATGTATATCTTTCTAATTAATATATTTAATTAGTATTTAAAATATGTATTTCCTATCTATTTCTATGACATTCTGAATATATAGCTGTATAGTGCTTGGTTAAACGGCCAGGTCTGCGAGACGCGAACAGGGCAAGTTTTTTTTGTTGTTTTTAACATCTCTAGGTTAAGATTACTTGAATGTTTTCTCTTTTGTATATTCAATAACAGTAAGCTAATATATTATTCCATTTTAAATGAAGTGTACATTGTATTTATTACAAGTAAGAAACAACATACGTTAGCGAAATCGAATGAATTTTTACGACTGGCAAATGTATTGACCATCGGTCGTCTCGCTTAATCATCTGTTAAATATACAGGGTGGCCCAAAAAAGTGAGAACATGTAATCAAAATTAGTTTAACTATATCGACAATAACTTAAATAGTTTATTAATTTACTTACTTACGTTTTATTTTGACATTTTCCGGTCGCCATCTTTGATTATTAATTTTCCCATTATATTTGGTTTTTTCTAATTGTCGCCCCCAGAATGACAAAAATCACTGCAGAAGACCGTATTCTGATCAAAAATTTGGGAATTGAAGAACGTCGGGGTGCTGGGGAAATGATCAAAGTGTTTCAAAACAAGGCCTGGAGTACAGCCAGACATTACAGCAGGACGGAGCTCCATCTCACACAGCCGGAAATACAATCAACTGTTAATTTGATCTCAGCAGGCATGTGGCCACCGTAGATGATGCAGTGTGGGGTGTTTTGATGATTTCTGATTGGTTAAGTATTGCGTAACATGATTTCAGTTTTTTCAAGAATGTCTCTAAGTGGAATATAATTTAAAATTGATACGTAAGAACGCCGTTTGTACAATTCCAGGGAGGACAATACAGAAACTGCACTAACAGAAATGGAATTGAAAAGTAAATTGCTTGCTGCTAGGCCCTGCGGGCGGCGATTTTCTGCGAGTGGCGTTGATTACGTGATAAAGAATTGCAAACAGATGTCTTATCGCCGGCAGCGTTGACTCACGTCCTGGCAAAGCGTCACTGGTGACAAAAAAATATTTTGGCATTTATTAAAAGAAATCTTTGTTTGTTTATTTTTTCATTTATCTCATCGCGTTGCGTGTGCCAAGACAGTGGGCGAGAAGAGAGAGACGGAGACATTGTTTTTCTCGTTTCGTATTAGAGAAGGCCGCCCTAAAACCCGCTGGGCTGAAGAATCTTCTCAACGGAATGTTCTCTTCGCTTCGTCTCCCACCCGATTGTATTTCTCAAATGCATATCCGCGACGTGCATTCTTAACGATCTGCATATTCGTTACTACTTTCAAACTAAGCTGAACGCTTGTGCTATGAAAATAAGACTAACTTGCTGGTGTCCTGGAACGAGGCGCGAACCCCCGACCACTAGCTACCATCTACACCAACAAGCTACTCATTGCATTCAATAGACCGTGTTCATTTGACGAGATTTTTAATAGATTTTCGATTCTCGTGAGAATATCTCGGCTTTTGTAGTCCCCGTGTATAGACCATGTCTCAGATATTTGCCGTCTCGCGTCTCACTCCACGCTCGTTGTATTTCAAATCTAATTTTAAATTTTTAATCACTGTTCAGTGGCGTAAACGACATGGCCAAAATGGGCGAAAGAATGCCGCATTGGATCGACAATTCACAATTTAAAACAGCCCTCGAAAATTGTATAAATCTCTTTGTACAACGCGTCTCTCGAAATGTTTTTGGCTCGTATCTAAATTAAAAATTATTAAGGAGAACACATTCTTATTGTGAAGTTGTAATTATTCAGAACAGACGCTCTGTCATGTTTTAAATACTAAATTAATGTATTTATTAGAAATATGTACATATAAAAGCAATTTTATCTAAAAATATTGTTGTTGCGCGCTACCGGGATCCGAACCAAACCGGGGAAGGTGCATTATCCAACTATGCTACAGCGACAGTACTTTGTGTTTTTAAACGTGTTGTTTTCATGATTTATTTATTTATTTATATATATATTGACATACATATTTTTGTTCTAATAGAGGTGAATACATGATAAACATACATAGTTAATTGTGTGGGATGGAGTAGACTTCACCTCTGATATATACAGCCTTGTCCTGGCTACTTTACTAGACTAAAGTCTGTGTTAAAGTAGACAGTTTTTTTTTTCGTGCTGTTGTGGTGTGCGAGTGTTGTAGGACTGGTGAATTATTAGTGAAGGTATTGTATACATTATATTAGAATGTTGGATAGCCATGCTTCTGATTCATCTCTACCTGATTGGATCATATATCGGGTCCATATTTGTGTAATCTTATAGGAATTGTACGATTTCCAGTTGGTACTGAGTGCATTGTATAGTTTCGGAGCTAGGAACATGTAGAATCTTTGATAAAATGTGGTTGTTGCTCTCGGAACTGGTGTGTAGATGTTTGTTGTTTGTCTCGTGGTGTATCCGTGATTTATTGCTTGAGGAGAGTTGTTGTTAGTATGGAAATATTGTACGAGTCTCAACTTAAAGATTTGTCTTACATCTAGGACATTGTACTCTTTAAATATAAGATCTGATGGATACCTAAAGGGACGACCAATTATCACCTTGAGAATAGTTTTTGGGGGTTTTTTAGCCGACTCCAATATTGTTTTTGCTGCTCCTCCCCAAACTAAACTGAATTGATATGATTGATAATGCATTTTAATTGTGATGGATTTAGTTTGCTTAAACCTATTAACATTGTAGCATATAATATCATTGTAACAGCATAATCTAACCACTGCTAACAATGCTTAAAAGCATCGATGTTTGATATATGTTGCTTCCAGGTGTTCAACGCAACATTATTGTGAACGATGCTTTCATCAATTATCTTGCATACTTCACACTTACAGTTCAGAGAAGGACAGTTTCTAATATTTATCACTCTGTACCATCGCTGACTTCAGTTTAGAAACATGGAATTGGAGCGAAAAGACTAGTACCCATCTTGGAACTCTTCACTCTTGCAGTCTAAGATAGATAAGTACATTATCCAGCTATTAATATTATTAAGGAAGGAGAACACATTCTTATTGTGAAATTGTAATTATTCAGAACAGACGCTCTGTTATATTTTAAATACTAAATTAATGTATTAATTATAAATATATACATATAAAATCAATTTTGTCGAAAAATAAAATATTCTGAATAATTCCAACTTCACAATAAGAATGTGTTTTCCTTAATAATATAAGTTGTATCAATGTGTTCAAAATTTAATAAAAATGAATTGATAATTCTGGCGTCTGCTATCAGATTACTCAAAGGTATTTGAAATTCCGTAAAAATAATGTAGATGGATTTCAAATAATGGAACGGCAGATGTATTAATTTGAAAAAGGTTCAAAAATTTGTCACGAAAAGTACTGGCGTTATAACACAATCGGTAGTGTACTTCCCCGGATTGGAAATAGAGATCCAGTTTCGAATCCCGGTGAAGCAAAAACAATATTTTTCGACAAAATTGATTTTATATGTATATATTTATAATTAATACATTAATTTAGTATTTATTGATATTAATTACTTTGCGATATATATATAGCGTATTGTTACATAATATAAGCGTGTTAAGTAACACGGCGAATAGCTCTGAAAATGAGCGAGCCAATTGGCAGCCCGTCGCTGGATAGGAACTGCTCAAAATACTCTACAAACAAGATTCTGAATTACCGTTAAAATTTGAGAATAATTTTTAGTATGTCTTTGTTTAAAATTATCAATTGAAATGTATTCTGATTTGTTTACTTCGTAAGTACACAGTATTTTTTATTAAAGAAAACTATGTCTTGACAGACTGAACTGACGTAAGAAATTGTATAAATAATACACTATTTTTATACTTCCATACGACAGGTGTTCTGTGCGCGGTTATTTGGTCATCGTATTACGGCAGTCCACACGAGACACCACGACGAATAGTCGGCTAGCCTCGGATAGAACATATATAGCGCCTAATTCCAAAACCCCCCCGAAACAGATTTCAGATAATTTGAATTGAATGTGTAAAGTTTGTAGGCTACATGCGCAATACATTATTTCTCGCATGAGTCATGTTCAAAATCAGTGTTCGTTCCAAAATAGCCCAAAGCGAACAGACTATAAGTTGCTATGCCCCCTAAAATGTAATCAGTCAATCGCAAAGCTTGTTCACAAAATCCAGTACGGCTGTCAGAATGATATATGTGAGGTCCAGAATCAAAAGCGGACATGTCCATTTTATATATCGAACGTGACCAGTAACCACAGGTCACATGACCAAATACTGTCGTCTTATTGGCTAAAAATATATTTGCAATATTTGAATATGTCCAAGAACACACAATTAGTGGATTTTTACCTACAATTAGTGGAGCTATCAAACAAATATCAGATATCTCATAGAGACAAAGCTATTTTTTATTATATTTAATGGAAATATATGGAAGTATGAGGTAATTACAGGGGTTACGACCTGTTTTCGGCTGGCTTAAGTGATAACTTTATATATATACGTATATATAATTTCAAAAAATCTAATTCTCATACCGATGACATATATTATTAGGAGAACACATTCTTACTGTGAAGTTGTAATTATTCAGAACAGACGCTCTGTCATATTTTAAATATATTAATTAGAAAGATATACATATAAAATCAATTTTATCTAAAAATATTGCTGTTCCGCCATAATGGAACGATTAAATGTATTAATATCAAAAAGGTAACATATATGTTCGAAAATTTCTATCGCTGTAGCATAGTTGGATAATGCACCTTCCCCGCTTTGGTAAGAGATCCAGGTTCGAATCACGGTGGCGCAACAACATATACGCTGCATAAAAAAAATAATTATCAAATTTGGTCCATAGATGGTGATGGTGTAGATACTCGAAACGAGTCCACATGCTAACATATATACAACTTTCAATTTTTTTATAAATGTGGAGATTGAAAGGTGAGAATACTTAAGCCAGCCGAAGACAGGTCGTGAGCCCTGTAATTACCCCATACTTCCATATATTTTATATTTGTCTCTATGAAATATCTGATATTTGTTTGAAAACATATTTGTCTGGGTTTGAATTATTTGTCTATTGGACATTTATCTAATTTCGATAGCCCAGTCTTGTAGACGTTCGTTTTATTAATATTTTTGCATACTTAACTCTGTCACGTTTGAAATATAGAATATATGTTCATCATCCATTACTCGAAAGCGTATCGAGTCGTTTTAGGGGGTTTTGGAATTAGGCGCTACACATCTTCGGATATTTTTAATCTGTCTCGGTCGATGAACGTTTTCTTGACTTGTATATTCACGGAAAAATTTGAATCGAGGCAGGCACCCGGCTCTGCCAATTCAGCATTTAACATCTCGGGAAAGAGCTACAGTTTGAACAAAATAAAAAAAATATGCCCATTACAAACTGCACGGTACAAGAGAAGCAAGACGAACGTCGTGTAGATCCAGAAGAGCCATCTGCTTCTTCAAATATTATCACAAACGACTCCGCTGTAGTGTTCACATCTTCAGACACCTCTAAGGTGGACTGTAAACTTATCACTATCTTTGTCTAGATCCTAGCCCTTTAGAATGCACTATATAAACGCGACGTCTCAATTGAATACTATTCTTCGATTCACGAATTACCGCACCGCTTTAAGGTCGCCGTCTGACTGGTGGCAGCGTGCCGGGTGAGGAGAGGGAGGGGAGGGGGAAGGAACAGTACATTATTTTCGTTCAAGAATAATTAACAAATAAATATATGTCCCAAACATATATATATATATATATATATATATATATATATATATATATATATATATATATAATATGTACGTATATTAAGAACAAGAACAGAATAAAAAAATAAAAAATACAACAAAGGGTGTCTAGAGCCGACACTGTCTCGGGCATGGCGAGCAAAACACATAACATTACACACGTATTGGACGCAGCGCACTGACACGCACATATAAGATTATATTTCTGTATTTCAACAATCTACAAACTTGACCTGGAAACGGTTCAGTTCGTCTAGGCCGGGTCCTCGACGAGCTGAACCGTCCTGCCTTGGGTTGATGGGGATAAAATTATGTTCTCTGTTTGACAGCAATTTCGGGGCTAATGCATCAGTTTTAACGCAATTTTCGTGATAAATTTAATTGGATCTTTGTGGATTTCTGATAAAATATATATATATATATATATATTTATATGTATAAAGGGTGTCCAACAAAAAATTTTCAAGTTTAATATTAAATATAAAAAAAACTACGATTTCTAAAAATTTGCGAACACGCGAGAGCAAAGCGTCTTCAACTTATTTTTCACATTTCATTTTAATTTATGCAATTTCTCCTCCTTTCTTATGTCTTCTGGCATTTCATTGAAGATCTTCATGGCACTGTACATCACCTGAGATTTAGCCTTCTTCCTGAACGGCCTGAAATTACTTAAGTTTTAAATAATTATACAAAATACTTTGTTTAAACCACAATTTATTAATTATTCTACATGTTTCGATACCTATGGTATCTTCGTCAGGAAACAATGTATACTGAAATTAAAAATACAAGCGTAGATAAAAATAAAACTATAAAATGGGGTGACTATTTGCAAAGATGATTTGGTTATTTATAATATTTTGCTTGCTATTGACACTTTTTTTTATTTATAAAATTTCAAATTGATCTAACTGTAAACCCCTAGTATTTGTATGTATAATTTCTAAACCCTTATTCATATCAAACGAATGGTCTGTTTCCAAAATGTGATTGTAAAATTCTGAATAGTTAATGTTATTTAGGCATCTCAAATGCTATATAAAAATAATTGTAACTAAATATATTAATATTCATTTACAATCTTTCCGCATTGTGCCACAGATGTCACTGATGTCTAATATTTGCATTTTTAAAAGGTTTGACACACTTTTTAAGATTATTTTTTTTACCTATTTACGTGTTTTATTGGAACATGTTAAATATGAGATGTTGTCGTATAAAAAGAAGATTCGCATGAACTGTAATGTATAAGAACATTGTTACGCATATTTAGAGTATGCTTGTAGATTGTAGACACCAAGGAGACAGAAATATGACATATTCTACGCGGGGGTGGTGCGATTATGTATTTCTGTTTTTTTTTGTGTTTACGTCTTTCGTGATGCTTACATCTTAAATATTATTTGGCACTCTACCAACATTACTCACTTACCATCCAGATACACATACCAGATAGGATAGAGCGCCACAGTCTTCTGTTCCGACGCAATTCTCGCCTCATCCACATAGACACATCTCGCCGATTATCCAGGTTTCCAACAGAGCCATCTGGTGTACCTAGTCGTGCCGAGCCTCGGTGCCATTATCACATGCGTCATATGTATATCTCTCTTAATCTTACTCACTATACTAAGATCAGCTTTACATTATTTTCTTATATCATCACCTGTATTCTGTCATATTTTGGGAAGTATGTTTGATAGAAACGGAAAGGCTGAGAATGATATCGAAAGGAGGGTGACTGCAGGAAATAAAGTGAACGGCGCTTTGAATGGAATTATATCTAACAGGAATATGCCAACCGAGGCAAGACTAGCGGTGCACAATGGAATCCTGGTACCGATGTATGGAAGTGAGGCCTGGAGCTGGCAGAAAAGGAACGAAAGTAGACTGAATGCAGTGGAAATGAGATCACTTAGACGTATATGTGGCAAATCTATTTATGACAGAGTAAAGAATGAAGAAATAAGAAAAGAATGTAAAGCTGATGTCAGTATAGTGAGTAAGATTAAGAAAGGATCACTTAGGTGGTTTGGTCATATGGAAAGGATGAATGAGGAGAGAATGGTAAGAAAGATATATGACGCGAGTGTTGATGGAACCAGAAATAGAGGACGTCCGCGGAAGACTTGGCACGACCAGGTAAACCAGATAATGGAGGATGGTTCTGTTAGAAGCCTCAACAATCGGCGAGCTTGTATGACAAGATGTATGAATGTGGATGAGGCGAGAATTGTGTGTCAGGACAGAAGAGTGCGGCGTTCTATCCTCTCTGCATACGCCCACGGGGAAACGGCGTGATGGTAAGTAAGTAAGTAAGTACTCTGTCATAAATGAATTTTCCATTTGCTGTCTTTCTTTATCTAAGCGTCGCTCATTCTGAACTGGATCGTCTTTGGTATTAATTATTAACGCGAAGAAAAATAGCTTGAGGTATCGATATGTTAATTTTTTTTCCCAAATATCTGTCATTTCTTTGTTTACCATTTTTACACAAATATGCCTTCTGAATAAAAATGTTTTTTACACACTTCACGGCCGGTTGTGTTGAGCAGTAGTAATAAACTTATTTTAAATATATTAATTAGAAAGATATACATATAAAATCAATTTTATCGAAAAATATTGTTGTTGCGCTACAGGGATTCGAACCTGGATCTCTTTTCCAATCTGGGAAAGGTGCATTATGCAACTATGCTACAGCGACGATATTTTTAGCGACAAATTTTCGAACCTTTTTGATATTGATGCATTTAATAGTTCCATTATTTGAAAGAGCCATCTACCTTATTTTTACGGAATGTCAAATACCTTTGAGTAATCTGATAGCAGACGCCAGAATTATCAATACATTTTTATTAAATGTCGGACACAATAAGAATGTGTTCTCCTAATTAACTTATTTTACTTTCCGATGTTCGATAGTTAAATGTTAAACATGGCGGACTCTTGACAGCTGTTCCAAAAGTCATCTGACATATTTAGTGATGGGGGTGCGTCCGATGATAATCTCGTTGTTTAATATACATTATTACACATGATACAAGAAAAATCTCCACTAAAGTGACATATATATTTATATGTAGCGACCGGAATTCAAATCCACCGACATCTCAGTCGGCATCGACGCTAGCGACAGCGCTGCCGGCTGCTGCTACAACCCTGGCTCGAAATTCACCGCCAGCCAGTCTCTCTAGTTTCATCGTTCCACAGCGGCGGTCTTGCCGGCCCGGGAGCGCCGAGCGAGACCGCCAAATCGCTTCACATCATTTCATTTCGTAATACACACCCACCTTCTATATCATTCATTCATTCATTTCATTCTATGTCCAAATCATTTATCTTTCATTTAACCACCGTCCTAACCCCCAAATATATATATATTTACATATATATAATGTATAAAATAAATTATTTGTCACGCCTGTAGACATCTCCATCTATGCTTTGACAGTGATTGTTTCTCATTCGGCATTCCTACACGGCCCGTTCTGGACGTAAGGATACCTTTGATGAAGAAACACGCCCTCGTCTTCAATGCTGTAGAGTTCTGTCGATAGCAGCCGCTACAGGACGGCGGCAGACCTCGGAATGCGGTGAAGAAAGTGCCGGCGCCGACCCGCAGCCGATCGGGGTCACCAGTCGGCAGTCGGCGCTACTGTTGACCTTACGCAACGTCTCCCTGTCCAGGCAGAGGATCGCATCTAGGTAATACTGTCTAGAACTCTATAAAGTCGTAATTGCGAGAAGGCCCTCGTTGCAGAGGGCCACGGAATCAGGGGTGGACTGGAGAGAACTCGTGCTTACTACTTGTTTTATTAAGAAAAATCAATATTCTCCGATCAAATCAGTACAGTAGGTGGTTTAAATGTATTATGAAGTTGCCTTTTGAAATTTCTCATAAAATATATTTATTTCGGGTGCAAAAGAGACTTTTGCTTCCAGATGCTCAACGCAACATTATTGTGAACGATGCTTTCATCAATTATCTTGCATACTTCACACTTACAGTTCAGAGAAGGACAGTTTCTAATATTTATTACTCTGTACCATCGCAGACTTCAGTTTAGAAACATGGAATTGGAGCGAAAAGACTAGTACCCATCTTGGAACTCTTCACTCTTGCAATCTAAGACGGGTAAGTACATTTCCCAGCTATTGACTTTAATTACTTTAAGGTATATAGCGTATTGTTACATAATATAAGCATATTAAGTAACATCCCTTCCCTGGAACACGGCGAATAACTCTGAAATTAAGCGAACCCCTTGTTAATCGGTACAATTGCCCAAAAAACTCTACACACAAGATTCTGAACGGCCGTGAAAATTTGAGAATGATTTTTGTGACAGATTAGCTAGGTCATCCCAGCAACCCCCAGCGGGAGACCCACACTTTAAGAAATTCTCGGAAAAATTTCTTTTATTTCTTAATAGGTCATCGTTCCGGGGGATCCGATGGTCTATTTATATTACAAAAACTGATATAGAATAAAATATAAAGTCGAAATAGCTCACAAAATACGTTTTTCTGGTTCGACCCGTCATGCCTCATATACAGATCATTATATTTTGTTTTGGTCTTTTCAAACATTGTCTGAATTTGTTTCTAGTTCATTCATGTGGTGTTATTTTGTTTTGTGGAAATGTTTCCTCGGTGCCTGCAAAGATACGACACCGTCGCAACGTTCTTATATATTACACTTCCACCTTTAAACTTCATATAAAATTATACTCATTCTGTGAACCTCCGGAAAAACATTTTTAATAAAATAGCTCGATGTCTTGTCAAATAGAACAAAACAAACAAAAGCATTTGCTCCGCCCACTTGCCAATTCTGACGCCTCCCCAACTCTAGTAGCGCTCTCCCTGACTGTTGATATGACATCTCACAGCTCAGTCGCATTGCCACTCTTGAAGTATAGACAAAATATCCCTAAATTGAGCAGAGAGCTTCGTGAGTCTATTTTGAAAGATATCAGCGAGCAAGATACTCCGGCCCCAGGATCTCAAGGTCAAGAAAATACCAAGGATTCAGACCGTCTGCAAAGATAAAAATGACGACCACTCACTGCAAGTTAGCCTAAAACGAAAATTAGCCTAGATTTTACTAAGTAATTTATTTTAGTAATTTTTGAATATTTTAAATACTAAATTAATGTGTATATTTATAATTAATACATTAATTTAGTATTTAAAATATGACAGAGCGTCTGTACTGAATAATTACAACTTCACAATAAGAATGTGTTCTCCTTAATAATATAAGATTGTATCAATATGTCCAAAATTTTAAAATTCTGGCGTCTGCTGTCAGATTACTCAAAGGTATTTGAGATTCCGTAAAAATAATGTAGATGGCTTTCAAATAATGGAACGACAGGTGGATTCATTTGAAAAATGTAACATATTGGTTCGAAAATTTGTCATGAAAAATACTGGCGTTATAACGCAATTGGTAGTGTACTTCCCCGGATTGGAAATAGAGATCCAGGTTCGTATCCCGGTGACGCAAAAACAATATTTTTCGACAAAATTGATTTTATATGTATATATTTATAATTAATACAACTTCACAATAAGAATGTCTTTTCCTTAATAATATTTGAACATGTCCAAGAGCACACAATTGCTGAATTTTTACCTACAAAGGCACTGCTATTAAACAAATATCAGATATCTCATAGAGACGAAGCTATTTTTATTATATTTAATAGAAAATATATAGAAGTATGGGGTAATTACAGAGCTCACGACCTGTATTCGGCAGGCTTAAGTGATCACTTTAAATAAATATAACGTTCACCATTCTCACCCCGTCAATCTCTACATCTATCAAATTTTTGAAAGTTGTATACATGTTAATATGTGGACTCGCTTCAAGTACCACCTCACCATCACGTTATATTTATATAAAGTGATCTCTTAAGCTAGCCGAAGACAGGTAATAACCCCATAATTCTATATATTTTCCATCAAATATAATAAAAATAGCTTCGTATTTATTTAAGTAATAATTGTATTTTCGTTATTATTATTGAAAAATGATTTTCTAATGTGTTTCTTATTCATACACAAGATCCAGATTCGTACATTTCGTGTATCGATATCAACCACGTCGCATTTTTTAACAATACTAACTAAAAATATACCCATTTGTAATAAAAGCCTGATTCTGTCAGATTCTCTTAGCGTCCTACAAAAATTAAAATCGTGTCCCTTTTCATACTCCGAAGACGAGCAGTGTATCCAAATACGAGAATTAATGCTTACTATGAAACAAAGTACATGGATATTGCTTTAGCTCGGATTCCCAGTCACTGTAGAATTCCTGGAAAGGAAAAAACCAATGCCTTAGCAAAGGAAGGCTCTACTTTTGGCGTCCTTTCACATAACCATGTGACAATATCTGATATACTTCCTATTCTCAAAGAGAAAATGATCTGCATTTGGAGAGATCAATGCGAGACTTCCAAACTTGTAAAAGGTAAACGGTTTGCGGAAATTCAGCCAGAGATTCCTACTAGGCCCTGGTTTTCCAAAACGAAATGAAATAAATTTGAAAGTTCCTCAGGAGGATCGGCCATTGTTGTATCAATTCGGGACTCCCCTGTGTGGGAATGTCAACTAGAAGAGGAAAATTTAAATTTTTAGGATACTCTATCAATGACCAGTATCCAAATTGAATCCGAGATCTTTCTAACAACAAAATTCCGTTCCCCATCAACATTCCAACCTTGTTATCATCTGACGATCAGACCATTTTAAAATATTACCGAACGTATGGACAATTAAATGTATCCAAAAGAAACTACACGTTTAATAAAATTACTCGGTAATGGCAAGAACACTCCGTAAGGGTGAAACGCCAATTTACTAATCTAGGGTTAAGACACTTTTCCTAGCCGGGCCGAGCACGAACTGTGCGTGAGACGTATTCGTTCGTGCGGGAGTCGCGTGGGCGACGATTTTGTAATTCAGTCGTTCGCTTTGGATATAATTAGCCGAGACGCCGAACTCGGAACCCAGCCCGCTGTCGGTTGTCACGTACGCCGTGGTCGGCGAAACTTCCGACGCGACCGTCTTCCAGCGCTGCAATCCACCGAGCTCCGACTGAAGAACGCGTTCTGTAACTTGGGACCCGCGAAGACCCCTGGAATGGGCAGCAGAGGTTTCGCACGTTACGAGAGTATATACTGGGAATTGTCTAGTGATGAGAAAAAATGCTGCTCCTGACTCACCGGTGTGGTTGTGATTGATATTCGATAATAGCAGCGATTGGATACTGTGACTGTGATCACAGTTTCATTACTAATACGATATCATAATACACGAAATAAATTTTAAAAAACGTAATTTATTTTTGATATATTATTCAAACTTCATTTGTGTAAAAACATAGTTTAATTAACATAATTAATATATCTATATCTAATTTAATATCATCACAAAGATAATGAAAACCAGTGATGGTAAAATCGTTATTTAAGCCGTTATTGTGACTGTGATTTTGTTCGATTGTAACAATGACTGATACACTAGAAAGTCAAGTCTCAGACAGTTAAATCTTAGTTATCAATCATCGTTAAATCTCAGTTACCAATCATCGACACAATCAGAGTCACGTAGCAGTTTATCATCACTAATGAAAATCTTAAAAAAATCAGAGTTTATTTTTCAGGTCAAATGCGTAAAACGTTTTGGCAGAATCTACTAGATTACGCTTATCACGGATTATAACGTCATTCCTTCATGAATATTTTCGTGTCATATACACATGTGCCGAATCACGGTTCACAAACAAATATAAATAAAATATTCAATCACTGATAGTGAGTGTGATTCAAGATATCAGTGATTGACTCACGGTTCGTGATTTTGAGCTCATCACCAGAATTTTCCCATTAGATGGAGGAACGGCTTGCTCGGTGTCACACCCAAGGGCAACAACAAATCACGCTTTGGAGGGTGATACCCTTCAGGTTAGGGACTATTTGACCTTGGACTCCTCGAGGACCCGTGGCCGTGTGAAACAGACGCCGGAGCACATACTCTGGGTGTGTGAGATGATGAGGAACGATATGCGAGCGATGTGGAAGGTCATCAGACGTCCTGATGAAGAACGAAACGAATTTCTGACATTTCCGGGAGTTCGTGGGTGTGTGGATGTCTCGCTGGAAGATTTTGAGACGGTCAACTGTTTAGATAGAGGGTGAGGTCATCCGCCCTTTCCCTTCTGCCGTTCCTGGCTGCCCTTTGCCGAAAGGAATCTTTTTGTTTGTTTTTAGTAATAAACTATGGCTTGAAAATAATTATTCAACTATGTATATCTGTTTTGAGATGTTTATTATTATATATAATCAAATCTCAAAGCGCAGATAATTAAGTTAAATTTTTGTATTTATTCATACTTAAATAAATAAACAATACAAAATTCTATGTATAATTTCTTTTGTCAATAAAATTTTTAGTTTTAAAATATTTGTATTAATTTGTATGTATGAATTAAATATATTAATTAGAAAGATATACATATAAAATCAATTCTATCGAAAAATATTGTTGTTGCGCCACCGGGATTCGAACCTGGATCACTTTTCAAACCGGGAAAGGTGCATTATCCAACTATGCTACAGCGACAATATTTGTAGCGACAAATTTTCGAACCTATGTGTTACCTTTTTGATATTAATACATTTAGTCGTTCCATTATTTAAAAGCCATCTAGTTATTTTTGCGGAATCTCAAATACTTTTGAGTATTCTGATAGCAGACGCCAGAATTATCAATCCAAAATTTGTCGTTGTGGCATAGTTGGATAATGCACCTTCCCCGGTTAGGAAAAAATCCAGGTTCGATTCCGGGTGGCGCAACAACAATATTTTTCGATAAAATTGATTTTATATGTATATCTTTCTAATTAATATTTAAAATATGACAGAGCGTCTGTTCTGAATAATTACAGCTTCACAATAAGAATGTGTTCTCCTAATAATTTTTATGTTTCCACTAAATATTTTCATTTCGTTTAATTAATATATATTTTTAAATATATATCTGTGGATAGTGGCAAATACTAAATATATGTTATGAACAAAATAGAAGGACATAAGAAAGAGTTTAAACATCTTGTCGATAGAGCTCACTACGTAACATGAAGTGTTTAGTTCATTGCACGCTAGATGTCTATAGCGTGTCGCACAATTGTCGTATTGCAGCTTTAAAACCAACATGGCCGAAAAGCAGTGGTTCCAAATCTTTGTGTCGCGGGTAGGAAATGTGCCGCAAGACTGATGCGTGAATACAGTAAAATATTTAATCTGCTAAATATCTTAAATTATATTTTTATTTATTTCTACATCACTAAAACAATATAATAACAAGGCAGTAAAAAAAAAAAAAGGCAGTATTCACAGATAGCTTAATTGAGGTGAATGTAGTGTTGTGGAGATAGCTTTTTATATTTCAGTATCGAAATCTACAAAACTATAGTGAGACCAGTGATCACTTATGATTGTGAAACGTGGTACATAATCCAAATTGAAGAAAATAAATTAGCAGTTTTTGAGAAAATATTCTAATAAAAGTAAAATACTGTCTCCTAAAACATTTTCACCTCTTTTTCATGTTTATTTCTGAAATATTTATACACTGTTTCTTTCCATTTATTTGTTAAGTTTCTTTCATGAATATAATTGTAAATCTTAATAAATAAAGGTCGGAGACTGTGAGGGTTTTTGAGATGGCAGCTGTTCGGCTTCGTCACGTCATATTGTGCGAGACTAAATTGCACAGCTGCCTATTAGCATTAAAAAAATGACAACCAGGCGGCGAATGAGTAGGACCACATAGGACATGTTTATAAACGGTCCTGGGTAAGCGGCGTGTTCATCCTCACCTCACATTACTCTTAGAAAAGTATGGTTCAACCTCATACAATGGTCGCAATTGTTCACTTTATTGGCATCACTTCAGCGACTTCTCAAATGGTCCTTCTATGGTTGCCGAACATCGCGTAAAATCCTGCGCGATACAATTGTGCGATAATTAAATTTTTATAACATGAGACATATCCGACCAAGGAGTGCCGAGACATATCTGAGTCACATTTGACAACAGTTTATCACAAACGCAATCAGATGCAGACTTCTCAAGATTGTTTGAACCGTTTGATTTTACTCACATTCTCAGGTCAACCTCTACTTCAGCTGCAGAAAAGGTTGTAGAACCGACCGACCGTTGCCAGAAGTCTAAATTTAGTGAACGGGCATTTGCGGTCGCAGGCCCAAAAAGAACAGTGAATGCATTAGAGACTTTATTTAAGAACAAACTAAAAACACACCATTTCAAAAAATCATTTCCATAAGATAACGATTTTTAATTTTAAAAAACAAAGATGATTGTAGAACTATAAACAGTTGTTATGTGGAGAGCCCTTGAGGTGAAAGTTTTTACGAAAATGGTGCTATACTAATTATCCATTATTATTATTTATTATAACCACTGATAAAACTTGGGTCAGAGAAACAAAACATTATGTTTATTAGGCTATTTTCCACTGCGGGCCAAGTCCATTTTGTCTACAGGGAAGGTTACGGAGTCTATTTTTAGTATATAGAGTAGGATATTGCTCAGTAATTATCTTCCAAAGTGCCAAATGATATAAGGAAAGTACTGTGCTAACTTTTTGGACCAATTGAAGCAAAGAAACGCGAAAAATGACAAGGTTCATGAAGTTAGCTGCATACTCATGCAGTACTTTGTCAAGTTTTTCGTACTTGTTTGTTGTCTTCGTTCTCTATTCTCTACACACACTGTGACTGAGTTATTTAGATGTTTGCACGATTTAAAACGTGCGAATTGCGTACAACGAAGTGGTTCATCGCGCAGTATGGATCCGTCACTAACCGCAACACTCAAAAGATTGGGAGCCGCTGGAAAAGACGGTCGACGAACCCTTAAAAATAAATCAGTTAAATCGTACAATCAACATCGTGACTTCTCTCTCTAGTGAACCCTCTTATCTATGACAGCGCCGAGACGGAGGCGAGGGAATGGAATGCAACGCTATTCGGTCGGCATTATCGCTTAGAACGCATTTATAACCTCACTTTCTGAGTCACGTATACATATCTATGTGTACTTTAGGATTATTGCCACTCCCTAACTCTTCATTCGTATCTCAATACACTAACTACAATCAGCTTAATCCATTCACAGTTTGTTCCCTGACATGTTTTTATTAAAAATCGAAATAACAGCTATCAAAAGTTTTCTTCGTATTGCTTTCCCACACAGATCAAAACTTGGAAACATAGCTGGGTTGATTTTACTTATCTTCACTGCTTATTTATAAACAAATGTAGCCAGGACAATGGTGTCTATATCAGAGGAGAACGCCTACTGCATCCCACACAATGAGCTACATTAATAGCGATGTAATCGTAATAAGTTTATCAAATATTTTTGACTTTGATCGGATGTCTACAGACTGTTGGGACCGGTGCCCCCTTTGCTCTGCCATCTGTAGTAATGTCGCAGGAGCGTATCCGCTGGGTGTTAGCTATTAAATTTTGGAAGCGGTCGATCGAGCAAGATGCCTGTCGCATCATTTGATGCAGGCCTTTCATGAGCGCGATAATTTGTGGGGAGGGTTCTGATCTTTGAGATTGCGTGCGGGAGGGGGGTTGAAGTTGAGCAGTCAGAGCGGGACGGTCTAGACACCATTACTGGGAGTCTGTCGATCTCCAGTGTTATATTTTATATTCACCTCTGTTACAACAAAAACTCCTGCAGAATGCAGACATTTGTGCGTCCCATCTGATTCCTGTGTTCCTACAAGATTTTATTTTAATCGTGAACATTCTCTACGGACTGCAGAGAAGAGTCGTCGTGTTAAGTCGCGTCCGCTGTTCCCTTTAAGTTGTACGCAAACGATTTGACACGAACAAAAAACAGGAATCGTGACTGTATTGAATCTAAATTTCAACACGAGTATCAAAATGTCTTTATGGTGCTATTGTTATGTATGTCCCTAGATTCTGAACCAATATTTCAATTTACCAACCTCAACCTTTCAGTAACAAGAAATGATTTGACGAAGGTCAAGAGTTGGAACGTCAATTACTTCTACTTTGATTATTTAAAATGTGCTATTGTATCTTACTACCAATTATGTTCTTTGTAAAATGACATATTGAAATAACAAATTGATATCATTAAATTTATTAGTTTGTTTACCTTGTACAGTACCCGGAACTGAGCTTATCTTCTGTATTAGGTAATGATACCCAGAATTAATAAATTGTAGCAAAAGACCCTTCAATTATTATAACCTTAAAGCTTATTTTTATTAGAATATATCTGTTTTTTGTTATCAATATAAATCTGTATATCTCGTTGTGACACTACATATATACAAACTGTGATAAATATTTACTATTCAAATAATAGCATTAGAGACCTTCAAATTACTTTTTGTGTTGACAACAAGTGGCTCACTGTATTTTGTCAAGAGGTGGGAAAAATATTTTTAGGATAATTCAATTATATTTGTTTTTATAACTAGTGATTAGGTCGGCTTATTCCTATTATTATTATTCTAAATAAAGACTAATCTGAAAAAGTGTGTCAATTCTGAGAACAGAGAAAATAAATGGAATGTTGCAGTTAATACATAATAGTATCTGTAAATTTGAAGCAAATATTCACAAAAATCTAGTACAATACCTGAAATAGAGAGAGAGCAACAATGAGATGTCGCAAAGATATCTGCGACAATCTTGGACAAATTATCGTGCGGTCTCTTTAGATTGAAACAAGATCAGTGTAGATATCTGATACGGGATCGCCTCCGTGAAGCAGTTAATGTATCAAATAAAAAATACTATTTTTTGACTCAATTAACTGGAATATTAGCAAATGGCGATGGGCATATTGCTAGACACAAAGATCCTCGAGAAAAAACTGACTCAAATAGCGTTGTGATAACGATTGTTAACTAATAATTTACTTTCTAGTGCACCAGTCATTGCTCGGACAAATACAAATAATCAGTATATATGTTAAACAGTCATTGCTTGAAGAATTACAAATAATCAGTTATCAAAGATCGTTACAATAACTGATTAAATAACAATTTTACCATCATGGATAGGCAGTGATGATTCCAACTGTTCTATAGCATCGTAAAATGTAGCCCTCGCCATCACAATAAAGTTATCAGTGTTACAAAATGTTTTGCGAAGAGTTACATAAGTGGCAATATACTCTTCCATTAAGTGAAGTGTTTAGCCTCTCTTGTGAAACATACGAGTGCATGTTTTGAAGACCATATTCCAATAGTGGATCTATAGTGATGTTTCAGACCAAGAAATTTATAATCGGTCATACGTAATGCGTAATGTATTCTACAGAGCACCGCAGGTCACCCCGCTATGATTATCACTCACTCCTCTCCTCCAGATTATGATGCAGCCTTCAAAATTGATATTCACCGCGGTACTCCATCATCTCGAAAAGTGGAAGCGTCGAAAGAAAAATTGAACCACTCGGCCTGACTCTTGCGACGGCATTAATTTTTATATCCAACGTACTGCCCCGCGTCACACAGGGAAATTTGAAAGGAAACCGATTCATTACACGGAAGAGAAATGATATTTTTCTTTGAAGGTATAAAATTAAGTGAATAATATTTTTTAAATATTAAACAAATATGCCTTTTCAATTGTTAGAAATATCAAAATTGAAATGGCAGAGGATGGGAAGCCTCGATACATTGCACATTCTTCACACGGATAATAAAAACACTTCAATTTATGAATAAACATTTATTTATCTTGTCATATATAAAATATCTTTCAAAATTTTTGAAAAACATTCATATAAATTCTTGATGATAGACGAATAGAAAATATATATATAAAAAAAACAAATACAAATAATAAAAAATGCTTTACTAAGAGATTGTAAGACAATATTAAAATATTGAATTTCCGTCGGAATGCGGGAGGGAGGGGGACCTAACCGTAATACAAAAGTTCGCTTAAAATTATTATTAAAAAACGCATCATTCTTTAATGTAGTAAAGACAAGTGATTGTAAACTATCATTGTGTTTGATTGTAACCACAATTGGCAGCCGATTTAACTGTCGCGGGTTATTTCCTAGTGTACCAGAGATTGCTCGAAGAATTACAAATACCAATCATCGTTACAAACAAACTCCATCCGATCACAATAATCCGACAATACTTGGAATAAATGCAAAATTCTGGCGATGGCGTTCAATCGAGAATCCGGCGCCCCAAAATTATTGGAAGACAAATAAAAGTTTGGCTTCCGTACGCTTGTCGAAATAGACAAATATAAAATATTTTTAAAATAAGAGCAAAAAATTACAATGTTATTTACGCTTAGAACGATAATAAAAAAAAAAGACATTTCCGCAAGTGGCAAAATATATTAATCAAGTTATGCTCGAGGAAGCGGCGATGACTCCGGAGATCAGTCGAAAAATACCTTCAAACCATTCCACTTTGTCGAATGTGCTGAGCAAAAGTGAAAATAAGAAAAAGGGCGATGTTACGCTCGAGGGCGGGGAATAATTATAAAAAGAATGTTTGTTATGGGAAGCGTTATCGCGTCTTACAATCTCCTCACAGAAGCAACGATGGTTGACAATGTTACATAAATAGGAAACAATATTATGAACAGTGTGATGATATTATCGGGCTGCGGCGTGGGCCCCTCAGTTCTCTTCCTGGGCTTCCTCCTCTTCTTCGAATTGAGCATCGTCATCGGCCGTGGCCTCCTATGAAAAGACAAGAGAATTTCCATCAGTGATCGGACTCAAATTGTTGCAGTTTATTTTGAGATAAAAAGTGACTTCAGTCCGGGCAAGTCACAAAACCATATTTTCATGTAAAGATGAACATTCTTCCTCATCTCTGATTCCAGTATATCTTTTCACACAATTCCTTTTAATGTACTTGATAATTTCGCCCCATTTTAAACGTTCTCGGTTCCTAAACTCAAGGACATTGATTCTTTATAGTAAAATATGGAAGAGCGTACCTGGTATTGCTGATACTCTGAGACGAGATCGTTCATATTGCTCTCAGCCTCAGTGAACTCCATCTCGTCCATGCCCTCTCCGGTGTACCAATGGAGGAAAGCCTGTAACAGAACACACAGTCAGTTTATGCACACAAATTACACTACACATTATTTTATTCCAGTGACGCTATTGTGTGGCGAACCTACCCCACCACGGCACAGCACCGTGGCGGATCAACTGTCGGCACGTGCTCGCTCTAGCACTGTGTTAAATAACATTACTCCCGGAGCAATGGGCTTCGGGAGTAGTCTCTCGGTGCGTATTATACAGAATAAATTCAACACTACGTACCTTGCGCCTGAACATAGCGGTGAACTGCTCGGAGATCCTCTTGAAGATCTCCTGGATGGCTGTGGTGTTGCCGATGAAGGTGGCGGACATCTTGAGGCCGCGGGGTGCGATGTCGCACACGGCCACCTTCACATTGTTGGGAATCCATTCGACGAAGTAGCTAGAGTTCTTGTTCTGCACGTTGAGCATCTGCTCATCCACCTCCTTCATGGACATCATGCCTCTGAAGATGGCGGCCACCGTCAAGTAGCGTCCGTGCCTAGGGTCGCAAGCGGTCATCATGTTCTTGGCGTCGAACATCTGTAGGAAAACGAGGGCATCAATATAACAAACGGCAGCACAGGGAGAGGAAAGATATTTCGATGAGTGTCAGATATAGACAGTATGAAGTTACCTGCTGGGTGAGCTCGGGGACTGTGAGCGCCCTGTACTGCTGGCTGCCCCTGGCTGTGAGTGGAGCAAAACCTACAGAGGAAACATCACATTAGTCATCAAATCTCACAATATGCGTATTATATAATTATCATAACCGGTGCGATGGGGGGGTACGGTACCTGGCATGAAGAAGTGAAGACGGGGGAAGGGAACCATGTTGACGGCCAATTTCCTGAGATCGGCATTGAGCTGGCCGGGGAATCTGAGGCAGGTGGTCACTCCGGACATTGTTACCTGCGAGGAAATACAAAGTTAGCATTTGCGTATATTAAATGCGAGCGTAATATTAACGACAAGCAATAGTGTGATGGTACTCACGGAGACGAGATGGTTGAGGTCGCCATATGTGGGTGAAGAGAGCTTGAGTGTGCGGAAGCAGATGTCGTACAGGGCCTCGTTGTCGATGCAGAAGGTCTCATCTGTGTTCTCTACCAGCTGGTGGACTGACAGGGTGGCGTTGTAAGGTTCCACTACGGTGTCAGACACCTTGGGTGAGGGTACTACTGAGAAGGTGTTCATGATCCTGTCGGGGTATTCCTCTCGGATCTTGCTGATGAGGAGTGTTCCCATACCGGAGCCGGTGCCGCCTCCTAGGGAGTGAGCGAGCTGGAATCCCTGGAGGCAATCACAACCCTCTGATTCTTTACGGACGACGTCCAGAACGGAGTCGACAAGCTCAGCGCCCTCTGTGTAGTGACCCTTGGCCCAGTTGTTACCTGGAATAGAGACCGTCGTCAGCCACGGGACAATTTACATATCGTATTAAGTATTATACGTAAGTGTTGAAACATACCGGCTCCACTCTGTCCGAAGACAAAGTTGTCTGGTCTGAAAAGCTGGCCGAAGGTGCTGCTCCTCACGGCGTCCATGGTGCCGGGCTCCAGATCCACCAGCACAGCCCTGGGGACGTACTTTCCTACAAGAAAAACGCAACTTTAATCTCTAAAACTGAAAAACTTAATATTTGAAATTAAGGAAAATATAATAGAGTAACATCTGTCAGATCCAACGCTGCTGCACCCAAAACAACTACAGAGACTGCCAATTAGTCAGTTCATATAGACAGCGGATAAACACGCAGCTGTGTGTGTGCAGCTTGACTGGCCGAAAAATATTCACAAATGATCTAATTAAAATTTTCATCTTTTAAAACGTCCAACGAATATAATTGAAGATGAGCAAATACCTGCGGCAGCCTCATTGTAATAGACGTCGATCCTCTCCAGTTGCATGTCATTGTCTCCATGGTAGTGGCCAGTCTTGTCGATGCCGTGCTCATCGGAGATGATCTCCCAGAACTGTAAACAAAAAAGGAAAAAATTATAAAATACGAATTAAAAAACATAATTTGATATTGCTACCGTGTCCGAAACACGGCCCAAAGAAAGAAACGTACCCGAACGCATTAACCCGATTACATAATTTTCCAGTAGAGGCGCGGCACTAGATGTTGCCATGTGTGCGCGCGTATGGCCAATTTAGGACATGTTGAACATTATAAAAATGAGAAAGCATCTGTTTTGGTGGCGTATAGATAAGTCTAACGAAAATAAATTATTTCTCGGAATCATCAATGAATTCTGAAAATTTCTTCATAACACCAGCCCTAATAGTTGACGCGCCTGTGCACCATGTACGGAAGAGAATTGCACACCGGGTCAGAAAAGTTGCGAGGTTATAAAAAAAAAATATATTTTATCAAAATAAAATCTAACTGGGATCTCTCGCTCGGGATGGAAACACAATGCCCCCTCCCACCCGTGCGAAATTGAAAGTAAAAAGGGGTGGCCTTGGTGAAGTATTGATAAGGAAATAAATGCTTGACTACAGACCAAATAGGAGCAGGGTTGCCACACGCACGCTATGTAATTATTTCTTCACAACATCTTTCTTGTAACGATAAATGTAAATAGATATATATTCATTTTAACAAATAACGGTTGATTGCCTCATTCTCCAAACTCAACAATGACGGCCACAATTAATAAATCGCAAATATTAAATTTTTTGTCGCGTCATTGTCGGAAATGTAAATTACGAAAATAGTTTTAAGAACATGTCAGAATGGATATTTGTTCAGGTTAATCGGTTGTGTATTATATTAAATATTGAACGCTGTAAAAATAGGTTTTCAACATAAAATTCGCAAGGACTTTTCCATTAAAAATCGCGCACTAGTCGAACTCGGTGCGTGTCTGACGATTTGCCATATTTTAACGTCGATATATCTCATTAAAATGTTAAAAATATACGTCGCGATTTTTTTTATTTCGACCGTGCGGCGGGGTCAGGTGGCGCGGCGTGGGGTCGGGTCGGATCGGGTGGGCAGTGGCAGCCCTGCCCCGTCGCCGCAGGTATTTATAGCCGTGACTCGCTGGCGGCGCTCGCCGTAGACGCGACGGTAGCTTTCTCGTTTATTATCGCGGTGGAGACTTTTTACAATTCCGCTCCAGTCACGCCATCCTTGCGAGAATTCCATCAAATTCGTTAATTTAGAGAGTAGTAGCACTGACAAAATGTATTTTTTAATACTATTAGGTTAACACACCCAGTGCATATATTAAAAATACGAGTCGAATATGTTCAAGCAGCGTGCGCATAATTTAAAATCATGTCAGATATATATTTTTTTTAAAAAGTCCACCTATTTTTAGACTGTTTCAGCCGTACATTATTTCGATTTTTAAAAAGAAAATCAAATTCGAACATCAAAAACATTCACGTTGTAATTATTCAGAACATGGCTCTGTGATATTTTAAATATGCATATAAAATTAATTTGATCGAAAAACATTGTTGTTGCGCCACCGGAATTCGAACCTGGATCTCTTTACTAACCGGGGAAGGTGCATTATCCAACTACGCTGCAGCGACAGTACTTTTGACACTTATATGTACACTTTTTCAAATTAATACATCTATCGTTCCATTGCTTGAAAGAGCCGTCTACTTTGTTTTTACGGAATCTCAAATATCTTCGAGTAAACCGATAGCGGACGCCAGAATTAACAATTCATTTTTATTAAATTTTGGACACATTTGTCGTCAAAAGTACTGTCGCTGTAGCACAGTTGGATAATGCACCCCCCCATCCAGGTTCGAATCCCGGTGGCGCAACAACAATATTTTTCGATAAAATTGATTTTATATACATCTAAAAGTGTCTCATAAATACCGCTAATAAGTTATAATTATGGGGTTACAAATATATACTGAGCGACTCGGTGAGAAAAAGATCGGAAGCTTTCGAGTTGTGGTGCTGGAGCTGGATGGCCGAAAAGAGCATCAAAATTAACATATTATTATCTAAACAATTTTAATTAATTCACATATCTCCGCGAATGCGGCGTTGTCGCAATATTTGTACAATTAATTTAACGACACTATTCACAGCTAATACGTTCCAGTTTGAACAACTGTTGAACAACAGAAGCGCCATTGTCGAGTGCACATTCCTCCGGGGTGTTCTGCCCGAGCTACGACAAAATGGCGAAAATATAAGTGATGAACTCAAACTCACGAACCGTGAATTAAACACCGACTGACATCTTTGAACCGCACTCACTATTAATGATTGAATATATGGGAATAACATGATTCGCGATTCGGTCGCACGTGCATATGAAACGAAAATATTAATGATAAAATGACATTATAATTTATGATGAGCGCCATCTAGTAGATTCTGCCAAAGCATTTTATGCATTTGACCCGATGATATTAAAATTAGAAATTTAACTGACATTAAGCCTTTTAAAAAGGCTATTTCAAATTGGTTGTTACAATTAGGAAGAGCAGATACAGAGGAGTCAACTCTTTTATATAATTAAATAATTAGTATAACTACTTTTGTGCGTTTTGGTCTTGTATATTTACATCTACCTTATATCTGCTTACATTATTGGGATTATTATTATTTTTCTCTCCTTAAATATTTTCACATTATACGCCATGTATGTATTCTATCTTACTGTGTTTTGCCTTCGATGAGTTTTGGTTTTATAAAATATTATATATAATTTGCCCTAAAACAGGCTAGCCTAGTTGGGCAATGTATTTAAATGCGTGTAAAGATGTAAATATGATATATTTCTGTTAAAATCAAATATCGCAAGCCTAGATCAAAACTAAGACAAATCAAAAAGTAATTTTTCCCCATTTTTTGTTACTAAAGTTATGAAATTAAATAACATTTTAAGTCATAATTATATCTTGAAATGACACTATTAGAGAATTGGGGCTAAATTAGTCGCGCATATATCTATCATATATCTTAGGCGTGCGATATATTCATTACATATGCTAGAATATGTTTTTACGCGATTGAATTGTACTGTGATGTCGTGAATGAAACTGATCGCAGTCGCAGTTTCCAATCACCGTTATCATCGAATATCAATCACGATCACGCCAAAGTAGTATTTTTTCCAATACGCCATGCTAATAAATACATTTTTAAATCTGCGGAATCATGGGTCATATTATTAATCACCGGTAAAAAAAAATCTATTTTCAGCCATTGCATGTTCATCGCGAAGCATAAAAGCAAAAAAGGCCAATTTGAATAAGTCGAGTTACGAGTCTCGCGCGCGCACGCACACGCGGGGCGGACCAATCGGAAGCCGGCTCGCCCGACGGGAGCAGTACCAGCCGCCGGCGACCATCGCCAAATATTTCCGCCGATCGCGCCCCAGTGGAGCATTCGCGACAATACGAATCGATATACTTTCTGCAGCGTGCGGTGAACTCGTAGTCTTTATTTCCAGTGAGGGCGGTAGCCGTGCGTATTTATATTTTTATTATTCACATTGGAACAACGTCTACAAGCTATCAAAACTGAGACCATCGATTGGCCGCTTAGATCAAGCGATATCACTTGTTTAAGCTGCACATTTTGATTGGTTCTGCTGAGTATGGGGGAACTAAATCTCCAATACGGACTTGGTCCAACATGAAACGTCATAGAGAGGCAGACGAAGATATACGTCAGCAGATAAGCTTGCTGCCAGGCCCTGGATGTGAATAGAAGCTATATTTCAATGATAGAGCTTTCCAATAAAATTATTCCATCTTTGTAAGTTAACTGTAAACGACATCTAGATTGACATAAGAACCGTGGCTAGACTATTTCTATAGTAAGGAAGATTCGTCCCTTATACATATATATATATATATATATATATATGACAGATGTAAATATATAAAAGAGAGAACATTTAATAAGAAATGTTTAAAAAAAACACGTTCGTTTTTTTACCGTGTTCGCGTCTCACAGACCTGGCCGTTTAATCGGGCACTACACAGCCATAATGACACTATCAAAGTCGCAGATATAGGCGGTGAAGCGTAATATTATCATGCATGTCGCTGATCGAAAACACTCTGACCCCGGGACTCGTGGCTTTCACCCGCCTCCGCGGGGGCGGGGGGGCCCACTCGGACGGGATCCCACGCGCCAGGACCCCGGCGGATCGGGTGGGTGGCGAGCCGGCTGGGCTGTGTTGACACGTTTTCAAATCTGATTTGATAAAAAAAACCCATTTAAACATCGACCGAAATTGGCAAGTGTGACGTCACATTTGCGATATCGGATATGTTGACCTCGGCGCTGTCGGGTCGACGACTATCGGCACCATCGTCAGATTAGCGGCGGGTTAAACATATTACATCCACCGGGCCTATAGTAGAAAGTGGAACTTATTTAATAAAAATGAATGAGTTCGAAAATTTAATAAACAATTGTAAGATTGTGTGGGTTCCAAAGACTGCGATGGGCTGGTGGTCATGTTGAAAGAATACCAGATGAGAGGTCACCAAAAATCGTGACGAAGCATCCAAGATTGTGTGGAACATGACTGGGAGCTGTAGTCGCTAGAGAGCACTCGTGGAGGGAGGCCAAATCCCAACCTGGGGTATAGTGCCGTGGAAGAAAAAGAAATATACAGGTATAACAGGCTTAGTCGACAATATTGTACGGGTCATCGTTCCGAATTTATTAGGGTGTGGGTCTCTCGCTGGGGATTGCTGGAATGGACGATGCCGAAAAGGACAGCGGCTGGCGAGACCTAACGGAGCACTCTGCCGGACTGTGGCCGAGTATACATAAATGTGACGTCCATTTTGGGGGTGCATGACTCCTATAGGTTCTCTCTAACGTACAGGTGTGGCTCTGGTACGATGACACCGGAGTAGAGACATAGCAGTAAGATGTTAATAACTGAAATGTAATATTGACGAATCGAAACGAGTAACGGATCAAAATAATTGCATATTATTTTTAAATGCTTATCTCTGATTGAGATTAGGCACATTTTTGACTTTTAAATTAGTCAGATACCCATACAATATTGTGGACTAGGTCCGTGTATCCCCAATTTGATAGGTGTCTATGATATGAATGTGATACTACAGTGTCCGGCTGCTGACGCGCACAGGGCGACCACCCTTAGGGTCGATCAAGGGCGGGGTCAACTTGAACCGTCGGATCTACGTACCGAGACACGGGGTGGTGGTCGCCAGCTACAAATTTTAAGGTGTACGTACATATTCCGCCGTCTCGAATTTGTTGATTTAAACCCTATATACGTGTCACATCAATATTATCATTTTCAAACTCACGCTAACTCGATAGCCTCGACCACTAGATCACCAGGCGAGTTACGTAACCACTTTCTGGATGCCGGCTGCGGTAGTGTGTCATTACGACTGTTTAGTGCTCGATTTAACGGCCAGGTCTGCGAGACGCGATCGCGGCACAAAATAACGTGTTTTTAATACATCTAGGTTAAGATTACTCAAATTTTAAAATGAAGTGTACATTATCATATGTAATCTGTTGGTACTAGTTTGAAAGACTGACGTCGATTTACGAGAGAAAAATAGTTCAGATCAGGACCAGGGAGGGATCAGATCAGACAACCTGTGTCCAAAATCTGCGCGTGGGCAGTAATCGTTAACAAATTGTCTCCGCTCGGAGAGCGTTAGCAATAAATCTCCCAATTACGGTCTCGCGTGTGACGCCACTGCCGAATATGGCGCGCGCGCTCCCTATTAGGGCCGGGGCCGGGGCCGTGACGTCACGCGCCCCGGTGTGGGAGGAGGCCCTGGAAGCCAGCAGCCGGCAGTCAGGGCTCGCCGGCATTCTCCGCCTCCGCGCGATCAATATCCATCATTTCGGTAGTCGTAAACAACCTTGAAGACTTTAATCGAATCATTACGGTCGGTCCACATTATTTAATGTCGGATATTGCTCGGCGAGCGACAACGGTTTATTGAAATGATAATAATTTATTTGTTGATATAATTACGAGAAAGATTCAAGAACGAGTTATGCTCGATAAGAGAGGTTCTACTGCAATTTTTTAAATATTCTCTACTCGTCTCCTTTTCCATTATTTACTATTTAATTTGTTTAAATCACTCCCATTTCAATTCTTACATATGTTACGCATCCATTTTCAAGAACACTAAATAGTCAATGTATATACCTACCTACCTACCTCAAGAACAGGTGCCACTTTACGTACGTCGAGTATATTAATTAGAAAGATATACATATAAAATCAATTATATCGAAAAATATTGTTTTCGCGCCGCCTGGATTCGAACCTGGATCTCTTTCCAAACCGGTGAAAGTGTATTAACCTAATTTAATAAGTATTTACTGATGTATTTAAAAAAAAATACTGTTTATATATTGATGCAAGTTTGATAAAACGCGCAGCATTTAAACATATATACAATATTTTTAAAAAATGACGAAATCGCGCACATTTCAAGAACACTACGACTGAAATTTATTTTTATGAGTTGAAAAACTGTTGTAGAGAAACTAACATCTGTACACAAACACATTACTCGACATGACGACATCATAGCCCATTATTTAAAAGGTCAAACTTGTTTATTTTTGTGTTGGATGACGTCACGGATGAATAATAATAATAATTTAAAAACCTAGGAGATTACCGTAATGCGTCGAGGTATAACAGTGTGCGTGATTCAACTTGTTAGCAGCACATAGCAAGGTCTAAACGAAATCTCTTCACGAGGGTGGTCAGCGTCGATCGTAAGTACTCGCAATATACGATGACATCGGCATTCGAATACAGTGAAAATCGCATTAAACCGCGCGGATCGGAACATAAATTGGCGAGTTGTGAAGAGGTCCGACCGGCTTCGGACGAAAAATACACCTTCGGCTTTGGTTGAAATCTGCCGAAGGTTCGGCCGAAGCCGACACGAATGAGAGTTCATCAATTCTGTAAAATTGCAATTAACTTATTGACCGTATATATTGACAATTATCGTCAACACCATAACGCAGAAAACTAAATATCAGTGTAGAATTTGCATTTCTAGCCGGTGTTTCTAAGATTTCCAAGTACGGTTGAATTTGAACCTGAACTTTCGGTCACAAATTGACGACGATATCGCCGATGGATAAATTTGAACACGGTGATCGGCGGAGTGCGGCAAGCGACACATTTGTTTATCATCGTCATATATCGTCCTATAAGTCGTAAACAATGACGTGGGCCGATAGATAGGCGAGGACGGCAAGCGGCGTTCTTGTTTACTATCACATATCGTGCTAGTGAACAAGTTGAGGCATCAAATCGTAAACAGAATTTTTCGTCGTCAAATTACCATGTAATCGGTTAACACATTTTTCTGGACAGGAAAGGATCCAGGTTCGAATCCCGGTAGCGAGTAAAATTATTTACAATTTTCAAGTTCCACAGTACAATGTAACTCTTAATATGTCTCGTCTGCGCGGTCGTGTAGCGCCCGAATGGAAGGGCGAAGATCGAAACTGGCGACTTTCTCCGTGCACCAGCACCGGCTCGCGTCTCCCTCGTTCCGAGACGGCAGCGTCGGCTAGGGCACTCTTCGCATTCCGACCGATTCGCGGAGCACAGACGACACAATGGCGACGTAATTCGTCTCCATACGGCGGGGCGCGCCCGCCCTGACAATTATCGTCTTTCGATTGTTCTCGCCAAAGGGTGGGGCGCGATTGTTTCCAAGCTGCGTTTTGACAATGGCATAATGAGGGCCCCCCGGCGTTGCGCGGACCATAAACACAATTGTCAACAAGATTCACAATTGTGTAACGTGACAATAAACACCGATCATGCGCCATCGGGAACAGATGACGTCATAATAATTTTGATAACAGATGTTCCCGTCATAAGAGACAGTGCATCAGAGACTAAAAGCGCACATTTAAAAAAAAAATCTTCCATTAATTTCAAAATGGCGCTATTAAAATCAAAATGCCGAATAGCGCGCGCTCGGGGGGGACGAATGAGAATGATCAGATGTTCTGGGTATTATTTTATAGAATGGAAAGCGTCGAGCCAAATAATACATATCTGAAAACTTGAATATACGCGACGAGATGTCAGATCTCGCACCGCATAATGAACCGTCAAGATGGCGTAGTAATGTTTATCCGTTTTTATTTTTACATATTTGTAAAATGGACACGAGCGGCGTTTTATCCGTGAGTCATTAAATGAAACAAAACAAGGATCGCGCCGCGCCAGAGAGCGGAAACTGTATAATGGCGATTGTGTATATATTAAGACTCGTATGGAGCACAAGGTATGATTCGATGACAAATAATGCACCGGCGATGAGCTCATCCTCCTACTTCCCCCTCCCCCTCCCCCGACACACATACACACACACACCAGATCGCCAGTCTCCGAGCAATACACGCGAGTAGTACACTTTCAAAACGTGATATTATACAAAAATCTCACCAAAATTTGATATTTCAAGGTGGATTCTGCCACAATCTCCGGTGGAGACTCGCGTCATATGTGCCGCAACAAAATGGAAGCGCAGATGCGTTAAAAAAAATAATGTAACGGGCGGGTCGTCGTGTTGCCAACTAGAACGGGAACGCTATTGATCGATCGCGAATGTGAGACAGGTACGAGAAAATTAATTTTACTTGTTGAAAATTTACTACTTTACATTCGTCGTGTCTGTGAGTAGATTCGCGACTATACGGGGAATGTCATTATGGATATCGTCCATGACTATCAGAAATAATCACTTGGGCGGTCTGGTCACGTGGAATAATCTAGGAGACTCGGCACGACCTGTTAGAAGCCTCAATAATCGGCGAGATGTAGACGGGACAGAAGGGTGTGACACTATCCCGTGACGCATCCTTTCCCGGGATCGGTTTAAAAGCTAGGCTTCCTTGTCGGTCCCACTCTTAAAAGCTAATAAAAAAATTCTATTACATATTTAAGTATAAGAAATTCAACGTGATTATTTGCAATTAAGATTTAAAATTTAGACCCTTAAGTGTAGTCTATATTCATAAAAAAAATCACCACATAGTTTTACATACATATGAAAAACAAAGGTGCAGTAATTCAAGGCAGACACTCAGAGATTCATTCATCAGAAACACACCCAAAAGAGAAATACTACGAGAAAATTGACTCGACAATCGCGTTCTGATGGTTACGATACTCGCCTAGTGATCGGAGGGGTCCCTTAACATGGCGATCCTCGAGGGAAGCCCGTATCTAGACCAGAGAGCTAGCTGACGATGGAAAAATGACGTGTGGCTTTTTGCGCATGTCGCATGCATATTATAATTGTCTCCGGGACACGTACATCTTCGATAACTCGCCCGTAACACGGCGGCATTCCGATTTAATTCCGACTATGGTCACGCCGCGGAGCCCCCAGGTATGGTGCAGATCAACCGGGACACATGCTCGCCGGTTTGCGCTGCAGACAACTTTCACCGGTAATGTCATCACCGTCGATCACACTCGCGATGTGGCATTCACACCATAGGTCAAATTCGGCTTTTTTTGGACATTAATCAAATATTCAACAGTTAGGTTTCGAAACATTTCATTTTCAGTTTGGACGTGTTTGAAGAAATAAACTATTAAGTTTTTATATGGATTATTAAACTTTTTAATAACCGCTTAATTAATACACCAACCAGTTTCGCAAATGTCAAATCAACTAACCAAAAATGGGATTTTACTATTTTACTTATTTACCTATTTACTTATTCATTTTCCCATTGTTTATATTTATTTTCTTCAAATTGTCGGCCGGCAAAAGAGCCGCAATTCTGATCGAAAATTTACGAATTGAAAAACGTCGGGATGCTGGGAAAATGATCAGAGTCTCAAAACAAAGCCTCGAGTATACAACAGAACGGAGAATGTTAATTTCACCGAGCCGGGCGCGTGGCCACTGAACAGCTCAGATTGAAACCCACCAGATGATGCAATATGGGGTGTTCTGATGATTTCTGATTAGCTGAATAACTTGTGTGTTACGAGATGCCCTCACTATTTTGGGCCACCTGTATAATAACACTTATTTATTTTAGAACTGTCGATTTGAATACAAAATATAATCCATACAGTGTATATATTTAACAATAGGGTCGTGCGACACTAAATAAGAAAGATCTAGAATGATGGGTGGGGTGGGTGGGTGGGTGGGTGGGTGGTGGCTGTCCACACGTATCGCTTTATAGGGCAAATTAATTATTTTGAAATTTGATTTTGATGAATACTGATATTTTAAAGTATTTATCAGATACTAAGGCTAACTTAACTATTTTTTTTTTTAAATTCTTAACAGTGCATACGTAAGCACTCCTATATATGTTCTAATATAAACATGATTATAGTCTTATCTTTTACATATCTAGTCAGTTTCATTTTGAATCTATTCATTTTCCCCTTCTTTCTTATGTTTTCTGGCATTCTATTAAGAATTTTCATCGCACTATACATCATCGATTTCTGAGATTTGGCCTTGTTCCTGAATGACCGTGCTCACGTTGATTTGCATTAATTTTTCTTGAAAATTTAGGCCTTAACGCGATTAGCTATTAAAATATTAATCAATTTCGTCCTATAAATGGTTGCATAAAACAAGGTCAAAATATAAAATACAATGTGAGAATTGATCAAGAAGCTTGGGAATCAGAAGCAAGTCTAATACATATAATTATTTTGAAGATCGTAAACCATTTTAGAACCTCTTTTTTTTGTACACATTTATATATTCAAAATTAAAACGATTAAATTTCGTAACCTTTAATGTATCACATAATACGTATTATCTTTATGGCGGATCGGGTTAACGCTGCAATAAACACATTATTATTATTTACGGTGGTATTGAATAATCTGTAACGTTAATAACGTTTCGAGAATCTTCTACACCTGGCCAGCACAAGACCGAGACGGACGGGGAAGGCTTTTTTTTCATATCGGCGGTGAACGGCGCGTCGCGATCGATCGGCGGCGGTCATCGCGCGTGCGCGGGCGGCGCGTGACGTCACCGCCTCCGCCGGCAGCGCTGCCGTAGGAGGAAGACAGCGAAAGGACATTTTGTCCTGGGCGTGTCCGTATATTAAATGCGTCGGATTTGAGCAAAGAAATTATATTTTAGTTTTAATTGAATCATAATTATTGATAGGTATAAATTAAAGAAATTCTACCGGACTTGTTGACGTATAAATCACTCCGTGCCATCACGCGCATAGAATTCGTCGCCGCGCCGCAACACACGTGACTGTGTTATTTTTGTGGCATCGATTTATCTTATCGTCGCAACGTAAAGATGATCTCTCGCGATTCGCCGGCATTCCAGTTTTGTCTGTTTTGTATCTAGAAATAGAATTTATAAAAAATAAATAAAACCCACGTGGCCGTTCTATTTAGAACGGCGCGATGTCTCGTGCACCGCTGCGCGTGCGGTGGGCGGACGCGCGCACGGCTCGATGAGCACTTTGTCGTTTGCTTTTGTCATAGCGAGCGTCATTAATGGGGGGCTTTCGGCGCTAAGAATGCGATGGTGTTCAAAGAGTAACGACTCCTCGGCCGGCTTCCGGGGTATTCTGTGCGGCCGTAGCATTGACCCATTTGAGTGTTGGAGTTTTGTCTGCCGCCTCGCACACCGTTTACGCTCTTAACTTCACAGGTCAATAATAGATCCCTACTGCGGCATTCTCCCCTCTCCGCCCCCTCCGACGCACACTCGTCGCGGACGCCTTTTATTTTCTCTATTTTACGACGCTCCTAAATTCCAGTTTGAAAAGCGGCCCAACACTAATCTAAAAATGTACTAAACTGATACAAAATATCAGACAACAAATATATTCCCCAGTCACTGTTCAGTGGCGTAAACGACACGGCAAAAATGGGCGAAGGAATGCCCGCATTGGATCGACAATTGACAATTTAAAACAGCTCTCGAAAATTGTGCACATCTCTTTATACAACGCGTCTCTCGAAAAGAACAACAAATTCTTAGAAAGATATACATATAAAATCAACATTGCGGGATTCGAACCTGGATCTCTGCAATCCGAAAAACGTGCAATTAACCGATGATGCTAAAAAGCACTACATGTAACACTTTTCAAATTAATACATCTATGTGCGGAATCTCAAATACGCCAGGTTTCGAATTCCGGTAGCAACGACAATATTAATTACATATGTATATCTTTCTAATTAATACATCTAATTTGTATCTATTAAATTGAAAATGTTCGCACGAATACATTAAGCTAATTATTTATTTAACTGTAAATACAATTCATATTGTTTACAGACCATTAATAATATATCGGTACATACGATCCACTAATTGATTGATAAATGATTTGATAAATCCACAATCATAACTGATAACGATCATTTAGCTAATATTGCATGTATATATAATTATTTGAAATGAACAGAATAAGAAATGAAATCAAATTGTTAAAAAAAAAAAAAGGCAAAATAGATTTCAAGGGTGCGATGCTCCAATGGTCATATATAATTGTTTTTAGGTGATGGAACCCTTCAGCAACCGATTTTTGATGGAATTAAAGGATCGCTTAATGGTTTGGTCACATGGAACGGATGCATAGAGGAGATAATGGCGAGAAATACATATACCTATATATGACGCAAGTGTTCACGACCAGACTAACAGATGGTCCTTGTTAAATAGAAGCCGCAATAACCGGCGAGGTTTAAAATCTGACTATTCAATTATATTTTAAAAAAATCGGATAGATTTCTAATGTTTTTATCGGCCGCCATTTTGAAATGATGCGGAGGATCGTGCCGGTTGACGAACTTCGCCGAGATATTTACAAACAATTTTTGGTCAAGCAACGTTTTATGAATTACGGTTAAGTTTTGTTAAACAAATTATCTTATACGTCATCGCGAGCGAACAGACTCGAGAAAACTCAAAAAAAATCGAGGCCACACCTTGCGCCAAACGAGATCTCGTTGCTAAATTAATATATTTTGGAAAAATGTATATCTCTAAGATGCTGTCAACGACCTCTCGTAGCGGTGCCGGGGCTGCGCGCGCCGCGGCCTCGGGTTCCGCTCCGGGTGTCTCGAATAAAATAATACGCCCGAAATTCAATTAACAGTAATGATCAAGTTATTTTTCCGTTGTTACAACGGTTCGGGCCCCCTTCCCGTCCTTCCGCACGATCGACTAGACTGAAAAAATATATTTTTTGGTCGATTCCCCGCATTGTGTAGTTTCGGCGATAATATTTGTGAGAAGTTCGCTTTGAATACAGCGTCGGACGGTTGTATCGTGACGTACGCGTTCCGATGACCCGCAATGTGTATTCGAGCGTCCCTTTCTCGCCCCTATGCGCCATTCCTTGCTAAAACTAATCGGCGGTACAGTCATCGATTTGCCGAAAAAATTGCGCATGTCGCGTGGTCGGACCGTCGTGCCGGCGGAATGAGTCAACCGCTTTGCGGGCGAACAACGCCCATTTTCCGTATAGGGAATGAATATATTTTCGGCCCGAGACGGGCGATAATCGAATATTTAGATATTTCACGCGATGCGAGAAGACGCGGCATACAGACGCGCCTGATCTCCTCGTGTAAACATGAAAAACCGTTAAAACCGTTGGCAGACCGCGACTTTAAAATGGTGGACGGGCGATCTCCGTCCGGCTATGGCGGCCGGCCGCGTCTCGGAAATCTGCTCTCTGTCGAGAATCGCCCCGACCGCCGCTCCCGTTTCGACTTAAATTAATTCAAAATCATACACGATTCGTTAAATGCGGCGAACGAAGCAACGGTACAAAAAAAAAACGGAATTCACTAAACCTACTTTCCACGTCGAAAAATGTAGATTAAACCGGGACACGTTGACGATGTTGCAGATGCATCGATGCGTTGAACATATCTAAATTTCTATAAATGTATTACCAGCGCGATCTCCTGTGAGTTTGCAAGTACATACGTGTGCATTGTGAAGAGAAAATAAAATAAAAAAAGTTGTCGGGATGCGGCAGACGGCGTAGCAATGGGGCCGACGGTAAAAATGCAAGTTTTCCAACGAACCTTTGATCCAATCTGGTTTCCGCACTGGCCGGCTTGGAGATGAACAATTTCCCTCATGTTGAGTCACTGTATTTTCTGGGATTATTGTCACAAATGGAAATGTCGCTGTGAGAAGCGCTCGACACGTTTTCTCAGACTGACGGCGAACGGAAAGAGATCGGGATTGCGGGCGGCCGGTCGCGGCGGCTTGTATAGGGGCCCCGAACGTCAAATCACTGAACTAAAATTTCGCCCACTTTTTAAACGAACATCTGTGGCTGTTCGGTGCGCCCGTAGGCGGCCAGCCGGGCCATAACTCGGCCCGACCAGATGGTGGGTTCTTTCAACTAAATGACTAATTTGAAGGCGCTACCGGATTTTTTTTGCACTTTTATAAATTATTCTCCGCTTTAAAAATCATTCTCCGAAGACTCTACTTTAGAAACGTGTCAAATAAAATGCTAATATTAAAAAGAAAGGCGTGCATATATCAAAAAAAAAAAAGAAGAGGCAATAAAATAAACTTGTTTTGTGACGCTGAAAACAGAAACAGTCAGTAACTTAACACTTAACAAGGTTTGAAACGCTAAAACTTATCAGTGGCGTGTCTACAAATATTCTACCTTAATGCAAAATGAAGAAAAATGCCCCCTATTAGTATTTATTTACTGATTATCTAAATAATTTTTTTTTTCGGCAGACTATATATTTTAAATACTAAATTAATGTATAAATTATAAATATATACATATAAAATCAATTTTGTCGAAAAATATTGTTTTAACGTCACCGGGATTCGAACCTGGATCTTCATTTCCAATCCGGGGAAGTGCACTACCTTTGTGCTATAACGCCAGTATTTTTCTTGACAAATTTTCGAAACTATATGTTACATTTTTCAAATTAATACACCTGTCGTTCCATTATTTGTATCAAAGGTATATATAGTATAGGACCTATGTTCTGAATAATTACAACTTCACAATAAGAATGTGTTTTCCTTAATAAGACTATATATTTTTTTGACTTTTAATACTCATATCAATAATCTCCAACATGGCCAAAATATACGAATTTTTTTTTTAAATACAGCTCATAGCATATATCCGCAATAATAACATCATAAATGAGAACCAATTTGGATTCATGGAAAATATTAGCGCACAAGATGCTATCGAAAAAATAATTTTCATAATTAACAAACACGTAGATGACAGTGACAAATGTATTGGCATATTTATAGACCTTAGGAAAGCCTTTGATAGCATATCACACAAGAAACTACACAATAGCCTTGACGCCAATGTTTTATCATGGCTAATAACTAAAATCTAACACACCGAAAACAAAATGTAAAAATAAATGGACTTAATAGTACACCTGAAACCACTGACTTTGGCATACCGCAAGGTACAGTACTTGGACCATTGTTATTTATTATACACTCTAATGATATGTTTAAACTCTAATTACACGGTAAAATAATATCTTATGCAGACGATACAGTATTTTGTTTACATTAATACACGAGAGAAATAATTTTCTAGATTTCAAAAATCGGCAGTCCATGTAGAAAAGTATCATTTGGGCCCCTGTTTAATGCGGTCGTCAAACAGCGCCCTAGTTACTTAAGTGAAGATGTTTTCAATTTTTGTAAAACCATCCCTATAAATTGGCCTCCTACTAAATCAACCGCCCGCGCGGCACCCACCTTAGGGGCGGAATATTGAAACTGGCCCAAGGGCGTTCTGGACTTTAAATGTTGACTACAAATTACTGCTTTGTTAGAAAATAACTATAATGTTACTTATCACTTTTGCAATTTGGAATTTTGTTTTTCAATTTTTATATATTTTTCGGCCGCCCCCTTGATTTACCTCCTGTGCGTAACGCCGGCGCTGTCTCCAATCCGTCCCATTGGCCGTCATAAAAGTCAAGAACGTTATTTTTTGTTAAATAAAATACAATCACTTTCTTAGATGAATATTTGTCGTGTTAATGCCAAGGAACATCTTAAATGTTCTCAGAATTTTTCAATCATATTATTGAAAAATACATTTCTTTAATAATAGCAAAGGAGTCAAAATCCTTGATAAAAACGGCTTTGGCCTCCGGTTGGACAATTTAGAAGCCAGTAAATAGGCAGTAAATAGTGGTACGCCAATTCTTAATTACTAAAATAATTAATCCATTTGCCCCATGTTAGACATATTTCTTTTCAAATCAATTTAATATCCATAAATACTGTATTTTACCCTCCCTCAATGTTCCGTCTAACTGTATATGTATTGTCTCTCTCTTTCGCAAGTAATTTTTATATTCTATCTCCCTCTTTGTGTATGTATAAGTGCACTCTTTTTTAGTTTATGGTTAGTTTTTAAATATATATAAATATAATGAGATAAACGAATTTTATTTAATCTAATATGTCAAACCTTTGGGAGTTAGGTGGGTGGTTAAATGAAACAAAGGTGATTGGCGTGTTGATGTTCATCGAGTCGGATAGAATGAAAGAAATGAATGAGAGCGCGCGGGCCAGCAAGACCGCCGCTGCGGAGCGATGAAACAGGAGAGAGATAACATCGCTGAAGGATCGGGCCAGACCTGTAACGGCAGCCGGCAGCGCTGTCGCTGGCATCGATGCCGGCCGAGATGGCGGTGAATTTGAAATTTGATCCCTACAAACCAAAAAAAGCTTGGTGTCTAAGAAAATATTATAAAATCATTCTGTTCGACTTTGTTGTCTTCCAGGTGAAATTGTTCATGAGTCAAATTCAAATCCTTAAGATCGCGATTGAAGTTTTGCGTGTTGTTCTTTGTCTTTCCGGTCTTCTTCTATCGTTCTCGATACTCACGGTCTTGTGAATCATTCTTCTGCCGCGTAACCGAGACGGCCTTCTTTGATTTTTACATTCGTAAATTATAAAGATTTTGGATTTTGGTTTTATCTTTCGCGTTACTACCGGCAGTGGTGCTTAATAAGCCTGCGGTGTTTTTAAAATGTTATTTTTTGTCAAAAAATGCATTTTTCTGCTCTGAAACGTCACCGTTTTCCTACACATATTTTAGATTTTATTAATTTTTGGGCTTTAATGCAGTGTAAAGTTGAAAAAAACGGACAATATCGACAAACTTCAAGTTTAAAATGGTCATCCAGGAACTCAACTGGAAGTACGAATCTCGTTCCATCAGATTATCTCCCTTTTTAGTCGCTCTACAAAAATGCGTGGCGATTCAGCAACGAAGATGACCTCATAAATTTGATCGATAACTACTGGGTGAATATTATGTTACAGGCCGATGTTATTTTTAAATAACTATGTAATAAAATATAATTTTTTATTTTGATTTTTATTTATCGATTACTTGTCTTATTACAATTACGTATGAAATATGTCACTAGGCAAATAGCCACTATTGGCAGCGGCACAAATGCGTGTTATTTTAACTATATTTTTCATAACATTTTCGCACACTTGGCGTGTTATTTCAGCTATTTCATTTCAAAGGTGTATGCATTTGAAAAATGTAACATATAGGTTCGAAAATTTGTCAAGAAAAATACTGGCGTTATAGCACAATGGTAGTGCACTTCCCCGGATTGGAAATAGAGATCCAGGTCCGAATCCCGGTGACGCAAAAACAATATTTTTCGACAAAATTGATTTTATATGTGTATATTTATAATTAATACATTAATTTAGTATTTAAATTATAATTTTTGTTTAAAAATTTGATATGAAAGCAATGTCTTGTAAAATACTCTAGACTTGCAGTGTCGTGTACCACATAATGTCATGGGTATACATCATCTAATACATAATAAGAATATTCATCTGTCTGTTTGTATATCGCGTACTCAGTCAGATAGCAATAATACTCTTACATAAAATTGTGCTATCTAATAGATGAGCGCCTATATATATATATCTTAATCTGATATTCGCGATATGATGATGCATACATAATAAAACTTATCGATACCGGCCAGATCTTTCGGATAACGGCGGTCTATTTGTAATACCTTGCAAATATATATGTAACGTTACCTAAATATGAATATAACACAAAACTATGTTCTGAAAATGCAACCTCATAACTATGAATGACTGGACTGTATTGCACTGTATCTGTATCACTAGGTTATGATTTCACATTAACACATGAATTATTTCAAAACAATATGATTAATTATAATTCTTAGTGTAATAGTTTTTGCACAATATTTAGCTAATCAGAAATAATCAAACCACCCCACACTGCATCATCTACGGTGGCCACATGCCTGGTGAGATCAAATTAACATTCTCACGACGAAGAGAGTTGATTGTATTTCTGGCTGTGTGAGATGGAGCTCCGTCCTGCTGTAATGTCTAGCTATACTCCAGGTCTTATTTTCAAACTCTTTGATCATTTCCCTAGCACCCCGACGTTTTTCAATTCGCAATTTTTTGATCAGAATACGGTCTTCTGCAGCGATTTTTATCATTCAAACCAAATATAAACAGTGGGAAAATTAATAATCAAAGATGGCGACCGGAAATTGTCGAAATAAAGGGTAATATAGGTAAATAAGTAAGTAGATTATTTAAGCTAATTTTACTTGCTTACTTATCATCAGGCCGTTTCTCCGCGGGAGTAGGCAGAGAGGATAGAGCGCCACACTCCTCTGTCCTGACACACAATTTTCGCCTCATTTACATTCATACATCTTCTCATACAAGCTCGCCGATTATTGCAGATTCCAACAGGACCTTTTGATTTACCTGGTCGTGCCATGTCTTCTTCTATTTCTGGTGCCATCAACACTTGCGTCGTATATCTATCTTACCATTCTCTCCACATTCATCCGTTCCATATGACCAAACCACCTGAGTGAACATGCTTTCCATATTTATTCTGTCATAAATAGATTTGCCACATGTACGCCTAAGTGATGTCATTTCCACCGCATTCAGTCTACTTTCGTTTCGACTTTTTTTGGGCCATCCTGTATATTCAATAACACTACGCAAATGTACATTGTTTTCATTACGAGCGAGAAAAAATATACATTGGCGAAATCGTACGAATTTTGACAACTGGCAAGTATATTTACAGTGATTGAAGTATACGTTTGGGAATAATTAATTTTGTAACATAGTAAATTTTAAATATTCGATTAATTATTATTATATTATCTACTCGTTTTATGATAAATGATGAAGTGAATGCGAGATAAGGACAAGCCTCTGTTCAGGTTTAGACTATTGAGAACAACATTAAAGTTCATGAATAATATTTCAAAATTTTCAAAACCTTTAACGTAATTTTCAACGTTCACTTCACACTACACTGATTAAAAAAAAATTATAACTTATTGCGTCATCTTCAGTAATAAACTAAAACTTAAAACTAGATGATAGACTGTCGACTACATGGTGAGAGGGGTGTTTCGGTGAAAAAGTGAAAGTGGTTGTTGTGGGCGGAGCTAATGTGGACAGGAGAGGAGTACATTTTTATTGTTAATATTAATAACAATACTTTCTAGAATATCTACTTTTCTACCATTTTCGGAGATACGTCACACGGCGCTCGACAGATTTGAAATATTTCAAATTTTACCTGATTTATGGTGGCATTTGTTAGCTCGCTATCACAAATTTTTGATGGGACCTTGCACGACGGTTACAGGACGTAGATTATTGTTTTATTAATTAGGTACACTCATCGATCGTCGCCCTGTAGTTGCTCGCGGGGCCTAGCAACATGGATTTGCGATAGTCGATCGCGTTCAGTTGATGTGTAAATAAACGACCGGGTGACCGAATGGAGGATGTGTGCGTGGGTGGGTGTTGGTGTGGGGGCTTTTGAGTACATGCAATATGAAATCATACTGTCTGTGGTGGGTTTGTCGAGATAAGGAAAGCTGTATGGATTTATTGTGGTGAGGACTAAAAAAATTCTGATAAATTCTTTATCACATTTGATGAAGTTTCCGATAGCACGATTGATATTACCTCTTAGCTTAGAAGGCGACGATGGGCTGCCAACGAATAATCAAATAATCTCAGAGATATTCGCGATGTTCAGAGACACTTATAAAGCGATCTAGTGTAATTAATATCATTAAGGAGAACGCATTCTTATTGTGAAGTTGTAATTATTCAGAACGGACGCTCTGTCATATTTTAAATATTAATTAGAAAGATATACGTATAAAATCAATTTTGTCGAAAAATATTGTTTTTGCGTTACCGGGATACGAACCTGGATCTCTATTTCCAATCCGGAGAAGTACACTACCGATTGTGTTACAGCGCCGGTACTTTTCATGACAAATTTTCGAACCTATATGTTACACTTTTTCAAATTAATACATCTGTCGTTCCATTATTTGAAATGTTCTGAATAATTCCAACTTCACAATAAGAATGTGTTTTCCTTAATAATATATGTTGTATCAATGTGTTCAAAATTTAATAAAAATGAATTGATAACTCTGGCGTCTGCTATCAGATTACTCAAAGGTATTTGAGATTCCGTAAAAATAAGGTAGATGGCTCTTTCAAATAATGGAATGACAGATGTATTAATTTTAAAAAGTGTAACATACAGGTTTGAAAATTTGTCATGAAAAATACTGGCGCCATAACACAATCGGTAGTGCACTTCCCCCGATTGGAAATAGAGATCCAGGTTCGAATCCCGGTAACGGAAAAACAATACTTTTCGACAAAATTCATTTTATATCTATATATTTATAATTAATACATTAATTTAGTATTTAACTGGCTACTTTAACACAGACTTCAGTGTAGCAAAGTAGCCAGGACAACGCTGAATATATCAGAGGTGAAGTCTACTCCACCCCACACAATAAACTATGTATTATGTATGTTTATTATGTATCCACCTCTATTAGTACAAAAATATGGATGTCAAAATATATATAAATAAATAAATAAATTAATATCAATAGATGAAAGATATACTTATCTATTTTAGATTCCAAGATGGACGCATACAAAGGTATTATTATTTTCTTCCATGTTTCAAAACAGGACACTGGATTGAAACTGGAATCTTCCTTAGTAAATGATGGTATAAAGTAATGGTAAAAGTAAAGGGGTCTAGTAGAAAATTTAATATTAAATAAAAAAAAAACCGCAATGTTATTCTCATATTTTATTTATACAAAATTGAGTTTAACGATGCGGATTTTATGTTTTATAAACAATATCGGACTCTTAAATCTGCAAACACGCGAGAGCAAAGCGTCGGTTCAATGGCAGCAACTTCGCGACGGATATTTTCATGTAGGGCCTCAATTGTCGCTGTAAAGTCTCGACTTGAGGTTTCCGGTGTAAGGTCCGGTGACCGAGGTGCCCGGGGTATGTCTCCGTACTCGCTGATTAATTAATTGGGAAAAATTCCCCTCAGCTTCTCCATTGAAACTCTAGCTGTGTGTGGAGTAGCCTTGTCTAGCTGAAATTGTTGAACCAGTTGCGGCATCAAGAACTCGTCGATCATACGGCAATACACGTCAGCAGTGACTGTCTCTCGCTGGTTAAAAAAATGAGGGCCAATTATGCCTCGGGCAGAAATTGCACACCACACTGTCGTTTTTGGACAATGCAAACATCGGGGCACCAGTACCTCATGTTCTGTTTATTAACATAGCCATCGATATAAAAATATGCTTCGTCAGTAAACAATTTGTTTCCGAGCGTTCGTGCTGTTCCAAAACGTTCCAGCATCGTTCTCGCTAAGGTTTCTGCACGATTTGCAGTTTGTATGGGTGAAACTGTAATTTTTTTTGTACCGATTTTTTTATTCCGGTACAGGGTGCAATCTTCCTTATCGACTTAAGCGGATTGCGCATAACTTCACGTCGAACTTGAGCCACATTTTATTTTCTGGTGTCGCTGAGTTTAGCGAACTATCGTCCCTTCTCGTCTGAACTTTTGAACCCAACACCAGATAAATTGCGTGCTCGGCCCATCACTTACTCGTCGAATATTAAAGTGAGTACAAAAAGCGCGACGCGCACGAACCAATGAATCACCGCACTGTAAATATTGCTCAACCAGTGACTCATTGCGACTGGCAAATCCGAAAATCATACCCCTCCCACTTACTTCACCCGGATGGTTTATGAGCAATTACAATTTAATCTTGAATTAATTTTATCTTTTCCGTTGAACATTCTGTATAAAACTTTTCAAAATGCCGTACTATGCAATCTGTCAATCAATCATAGAGCATGGTATAATTGCTCGGGGTGGAGCGACTATGTCTGCAATTAATACAATAATAGCAGCTCAGAAAATTATTTAAAAAGTTATCGTACAATCCTTAGCAATCACAACGAGCACTGACTGAAATTTTTAATATATTCGATGTTTTTGATATAAGACAAATATATGCTAATACAACTCTTAACTACATATGTAAACACAAACAGACACAAATGCAATTACGGACACAACATATGGCCAAAGAAACCACAAATATTTTGGGTCTAAATTATTTAATACGATACTTAAAGATTAAACCCAATTGAATTGTCCCAATAGCATGAAACTGAAAATAAAAATATGGATTCGTAACATGGCCAGAGCTAGAATTGGTGCACTCACCCGAAACAAATTAATTAAAACCTTTTTAATAATTACTCTCACAAATATCTTCATTATTATTTATGTATTAGAAAGTCCACTTTGTAATTGTACAATTGCTTGTAAACTATGCCCGTCTCGACATAGAATTTCTCTAGTGAGACGGGCACAGTCCAAACACATTTTTACTTATGTATTATATAGTTCCACGGGCACAGCTCATGGCTGAAAAATACCTGGAAGAGATAAATCTAGCTGGCGAGACACCGGGTCCTGTGGAAGTGCAATGCGTGCCGAGTCACATCTGATCGAGGCCACTAAACATCAACACAAACAGAAGGAAAGAAGAAAAACTTTCTTCTTGTACACAACACTGAGATTTATGTCGAATCTTTGAGATTTTGTCGCGTCTAGTACGGTGGACATGGGCTATGGGTAAGTCTGTAGTACTCTATAATAAGTAATATGTAATAACCTGAATAGGCTTGAATGTTTCAAAGCATTTCTATTGGAGTCTATTTCAGTTAATGACATCATTGCTCGGCCGATGAGAACATATTTATCATTACCGCTATGTAGAACAGTCTTGATGATATTTGAATTGATATATAATATAATTATTATGAATACATTTTACATTTTCATGTGGACTAATGATATTTCTTAAATATGACTGCATTATTATCAGTGGCGTGCTGTAGGTTGTGCTGTTACCAATTACATTATATTAAGGAAAACACATTCTTATTGTGAAGTTGTAATTATTCAGAACAGACGGTCTGTCATATTTTAAATACTAAATTAATGTATTAATTATAAATATATACATATAAAATCAATTTTGTCGAAAAATATTGTTTTAGCGTCACCGGGATTCGAACCTGGATCTTCATTTCCAATCCGGGGAAGTGCACTACTACTATGTTCTGAATAATTACAACTTCACTAGTAGGGAAGTGCACTACTACTATGTTCTGAATAATTACAAGAAGGTAACAAATAGGTTCGAAAATTTGTCGCTAAAGATATTGTCGCTGTAGCATAGTTGGATTGGTTCGAATCCCGGTCGCGCAAAAACAATATTTTTCGATAAAATATCTTTCTTATTAATATATTTAAAATATGACAGAGCGTCTGTTCTGTTTTTTAAGAACACTTTCTATGACTAATGATAATAATATATTTATTAGGTGACATTTTGTCATGCATTATGTACTCACATTGTTAAATAATGTCTAACGGTCTGACGTATTACTCTTCCTAATTAATATTCACTAAGTATACATTTTCACCTAGTTCATTACTATGAGCGTTGCGTCATATTTCTAATACTATATGTATATCAAATTTGGCAAAGTAACTGCAACATATCAGTAAGAAAGTGAGACATATGTTTGGGTACCGTGCCTGCTACACTAGTAATTATCTGTATTATAGCGGAGAGTGTTCGTGCATTGATCGATGTGCAAAAAATATATATATACACAGTTAATCAAGAGATGCAATTAGGTAATTCAATATACAGTTGTACCAGTTTTATTCTCAGGTTTTAGATCTTTAAAAGTTCTCGGGCGTAATTTCTCCCCATTTCGTGGAGCCAGAACTGCACTTTTCGTGAAAAATATGCAAGACTGCGGTTGCAATCTTTCATTTTTGCATTTAGTTCTTTGTATATTTTTGGTGCTAGAATGAAATGGAATCTTTGTGCAAAAGTTTTGTTTAGTTTTGATAGTTAGCCTGCGTCCTTGTTAAGTGACTAAACACGATTCATTTGTCGTTAGAAAATCCTTCACGTAATAACTAAAGAAAATAATTATTCTTATTAAAGGCTAACGTAAGAAATGGTTCTGCCGTATGCTTTTTGTTTTTATAATTTTATTCTGTTACAAAAACAGCGTAGGTAACGACTCCATGCAAAACAGATCAACCGAAAGGAATTTTCAATTCAGTCAATAGACAATTATATGACTTGAGTAATTCACTAGCTTAAAGACAGACCAGAGTAATGTGAATTGCTCAATGCGGCGAATACGCAAGAGTGGTGATACAGCGGCGAGTTGTGTTGAGAAGCGAATTAATGTCTCTACTGGTACACAGATGGCGCTAATTGTAAAAAATGTTTCCGTTTATGTTAATCCAATTATTTGGTTTATATTTGTTTTCCAGAATTTTTAGTAATCCATAGCTTGTATACTAATATGATAATATTGATTAATATGACACTAGCAGAAGAGCTTCGCTTCTAGGACCTGCGGACGACTATTGTGGCCAACAGTGGCTGCTACGCAGCCAGGGCTTCCGCAGAATCTATATTTCAAAGTGGAAATCCCTAATTATATTGCTTCAACAATGCATCATGTATCGTATTGCACTTTGTCTATTTCTAATAAGAAAAAGCAAAATATTAGTTATATATACATCTAGAGCTATTTTAAATTGATGTGATTATCATATTATGAAATAAAATATATTCTAATTTTATATTTTAAATACTAATTAAATGTATTAATTAGGAGAAATTCTTATTGTGAAGTTGTAATTATTAAAAACAGACGCTCTGTGATATTTTAAATATTAATTAAATATATTAATTAGAAAGATATACATATTAAATCAATTTTATCGAAAAATATTGCTGTAGTATAATTGGATGATGCACCTTCCCCGCTTTAGAAAGAGTTCTTTCTACATACACATCTTTCTATTTAATATATATAAAAACAATCTTACAAACAATGCTGTGTGATCACGATGTTATCTGATGGAACGGAACCATGGACCAGAAAAAATAAGACGACTATAAGCATTAGAGATGTGGATTTTAAAAGAATACGATGTATAGTTGATTACAAACTCTTGAGATCGGTGTACTTTGCACTGTGCTACTCCTTAATTAATTATGCTATTTTAGTTTGGGCAGGAGCAGCAAAAACAATATTGGAGTCGGCTAAAAAAGCACAAAAAACTATTCTCAAGGTGATAAATGGTCGTCCCTTTAGATATCCATCAGATCTTATATTTAAAGAGTACAATGTCCTAGATGTAAGACAAATCTTTATGTTGAGACTCGTTCAATATTTCCATACTAACAACAACTCTCCTCAAGCAATAAATCATGGACACAACACTAGACAAACAACAAACATCTACACACCAGTTCCGAGAGCAACAACCGCATTTTATCAAAGATTCTACATGTTCTTAGCTCCGAAACTATACAACACACTCAGTACCAACTGGAAATCGTACAATTCCAATAGGATTACACAAATATGGACCCAATACATGATCCAATCAGGTAGAGATGAATCAGAAGCATGGATATCCAAGAATTTAATATAATTTAGACAATTCTTTCACTAGTCCTACAACACTCCCACTTCATATATTTGTACTTTTTTATACATATTTGTAATTCTCTTTTTATTCCAAATAACACCACAACAGCACGAAAAAAAAACTGTCTACTTTAACACAGACTTCAGTGTAGCAAAGTAGACAGGACAAGGCTGTATATATCAGGGGTGAAGTTTACTCCACCCCACACAATAAACTATGTATTATGTATGTTTATTATGTATCCACCTCTGTTAGTACAAAAATATGGATGTCAAAATATATATAAATAAATAAATCTACAGATTACAGAATGTTCCAAATAAGCTGGATGGAGAGAGTTACGGACGAAGATAAAGAAAGATAAGTATTTAAAATAATGGAAACATGAATATCTGAGACAAGAACACAATTACTGTGTTTCTAACTACAAAGTCATTGATGTTAAGACAAATCATAGATGGCGACAGCGAAGTTGTAGTTAATACTCGGAAGTGTCTCTGCATGGCAGCATACGTGGAGGTTGATTGGGTTGGAATGGTGAACGTTACATTGTGTACAGTGATCACACGAGCCAGCCGAAGACAGGTCGTCTCTATGACATATGTACAATTTGTCATAATGACATTTTTTTATTTTAAAAACTAAATAGTTCACGTGTAAAGCGCGAAATGGCGCTACAATATTGATCCAATGTGTTTATTATTATTATTACTTTATTATTGTTTCGGCCTCCGCGGCCGGCTGCAAGTAGGCTGGAGCCATTCGAGCCAAATATTGTGATCTCGTGTTGAGATAAATCTGAATACGTTGCCTCCCACTCCGCGCAGCGGTGTGACATCACCTGAGCCGGGAGCGATCTGCGCTCCGGCGACCTTGGGGTGGACCTCCACCTCCACCTCCACCGTCGCTAATCCGCGCTGCAGAATTGAAGCAATGTCATCTTGTCACCGAAAAATGGCTAAACTATTATCAGGAACACACAGAAACTAGAAAAAGCCAACGATACGCAGTCTGCAGTGCCGGCGCTAGACTTTTTTTTTTTTAATATTAAAAATATAATGCTTACTTACTTACTTACTTACTTACCATCACGCCGTTGACCTGCGGGGGTAGACAGATAGAGCGCCACACTCTTCTGTCCTGACACACAATTCTCGCCTCATTCACATTCATACATCTCATACAAACTCGCCGATTATTGCAGCTTCTAACAGGACCGTCTGATTTACCCGGTCGTGCCATGTCTTCCTCTATTTCTGGTGCCATCAACACTTGCGTCGTATATCTTTCTTACCATTCTCTCCTCATTCATCCGTTCCATATGACCAAACCACTAGAGTGAACATTATTTCCATATTTATTCTATCATAAATATATTTGCCACGTGTACGCCTAAGTGAACTCATTTCCACTGCATTCAGTCTACTTTCGTTTCGACTTTTTTGATCCACTGTGTATATTTATATACAGAGTGGCTCAAAAAAGCCACTGTATATTTATATACAGTGGAGTATTCTAAATATATATTCAATTTGAAATGAAGTGTTTTTATTACGAGCAAATATACGTTATGACCAAACCACCTAAGTGATCCTTTCTTAATCTTACTCACTATACTAATATCAGATTTACATTCTTTCCTTATTTCTTCATTTTTTACTCTGTCATAGATAGATTTGCCACATATACGCCTAAGTGAACTAATTTCCACTGCATTCAGTCTACTTTCTTTTCTTTTCTGCCAGCTCCAGGCCTCACTTCCATACATGAGTATCGGTACCAGGAATTCATTGTGCAACGCTAATCTCGCCCCGGTTAACAAATTCCCGTTAGATATAATTCCATTCAAAGCGCCGTTCACTTAATTTCCTGCAGTCACCCTCCTTACGATATCATTCTCAGCCTTTCCGTTTCTATCAAACATACTTCCCAAATACACAAACTCATCTACTTGTTGCAAACATTCATGATCTCCAAGTATTTAGCTTTCCTCCTTCTCGAATACCATCACTTTGGACTTGTTAACATTCATCATGAGGTCGCTTTCCTTGCACGCATCGTACACTGCACTCCCCTGACGCTGTAGTTCTTGTTCATTATTCGCCATTAATGTTGATGGCACCAGAAATAGAGGACGTCCGCGGAAAACTTGGCGCGACCAAGTAAACCAGATAATGGAGGACGGTTCTGTTAGAAGCCTCAACAATCGGCGAGCTCGTATGAATGTGGATGAGGCGAGAATTGTGTGTCAGGACAGAAGAGTGTTGCGCTCTATCCTCCTGCCTACCCCCGCGGTGAAATGGCGTAATGGTAAGTAAGTAAGTATATACATATACAGTGGTACCTCGGTTTTAGTTGACTTCGGTTATCGTCGGTTGGTTGCCTCGGATTTCGTTGGCGTACCTCGACCCACGCAGTGCGCCATGTTGCGTTGTTTCTCGTTGTCTGAAGAGCTGTAAGACCTTCACCTAGAAGTGCAACAGACGACAGATGAAGAAGCCGCTTCAGATGAGGAGGAAGAGACAGGGAAGAATGCGCCTTCTTCAGAGATTAGGGATATCTTCTTCATGTGGAATAAGGTACGGGGGTTTTTGGAGAAAAATCACCCAGACAAGGCTGTTGCAGACCGTGTCTGCAACTTGTTTAATGATAAGGTCTTAATGTATTAATTATAAATATTAACATATAAAATAAATCAAAATATTCTAAACCCGGATCTCTATTTCCAATCCGGGGAAGTACACTACCAATTGTGTTATAAAGCCAGTACTTTTCATGACAAATTTTCAAACCTGTATGTTACACTTTTTCAAATGAATACATCTGTCGTTCCATTATTTGAAAGAGCCATCTACCTTATTTTTACGGAATCTCAAATACCTTTGAGTAATCTGACAGCAGACGCCAGAATTATCAATTCATTTTTATTAAATTTTGGACACATTGATACAACTTTATTATTAGGAGAACACATTCTTATTGTGAAGCTGGAATTATATAATTATAATGTGTTCTCCTTAATAATTCTTAGAATTAATTAAAATATGAACTTTATGTTAGAAATATTACAGTTTTAATTGCGTGGAAGGTGCATTACCAACTATGCTACACTATATACTAAAATTAATTGTCATTCTGGCGTCTGCTATCAGTTTACTCAAAGGTATTTGAGATTCTGTAAAAACAATGTAGATGGCTTTCAAATAATGGAACGATAGATGTATTCATTTGAAAAAGTGAGTTTGAAAATTTGTTGTCAAAAATTCTATCGCTGTAGCATAGTTGCGGTTGGTGATGCACCTTCCCCGGCTTGGAAAAGAGAACCAGGTTCGAATCCCGGTAGCGCAACAACAATATTTTTAGAAACAATTGATTTCATATGTATATCTTTCTAATGAATACATTTAATTAGTATTTAAAATGTTCTGAATAATTACAACTTCACAATACGAATGTGTTCTCATTAATGATTATGTCTTGTCCCATTTTAGGCAAATCTTAAAGAGACGTCAGAAACAGATCTCGTTGGACACCTTTCTCAACTGACTCTGAAGCTAGTCCTAGTGCCAAAATACCAAGATGTACCTTGCCTTGATACCTTAAGTCCTTGTGGACGAGGATTCTCCTTCCAAATAATAATTTCATTAGTCTTATATTAATTTCAGTATTAAACACTATATTTATTATTTATAAAATGTGTTATTGATTTGTATTTCAGAGTATCTAGAACGAATAAATAGGATTTACCTTGATTTGTATGAAAATAATAGCCTCAGTTTTCGGATTTCGGACGCACCACTGTAAAATCAATTGTATCGAAAAATAATGTTGTTGCGCTAGCGGGATTCGAACCTGGATCTCTTCCAATCCGGGGAACGTGCAATAATCGATTATGCTCAGTGGCGTGCAGTAGATATAAATACATGTAATATGTACTTTCGTTTCACCAACGTCTTTGGACAAAATAAATCCGCCATTTATACGACCCTACCGTGTATTTATTTATAATTTTACAGTACTGTTAATAGTATTTTTAAAGTTTAAGTTTTATACCTTCTTACCCATATCAAAAACACTTTTATGACTGAACATGTTTCATTTATTGTTTGACAATCCTTCGCGTAATAACAAAAGGAAATAATTATTTGTATTAAAGGTTAACGTAGGAAATAGTTTTACCAATTGCTTTTTGTTTTTCCCAAATCATAAACCAATCCGTGCACCAAATTTAAAGAACAATCATGAAATCACAGTAAGATAGTAAAATTCGCGGATTAGTAAAAGAGGAAGTAGACACTTCAATTATTTGCACGCAGTTGTAACCCTTTCTAATGTTATTCTGTTAAAAAACAGCATAGGTATAGACTCGAAAAGAATTTTCAATTCAGTAAATAACCAATTATATGACTCGAGTAGCTTAAAGAAAGAACAGAGTAATGTGAATAGCTCGATGTGGCGAATACACGAGAGCGCCATGGGTACAGCGGTGAGTTATCCTGGTAGTTTTTAGAACTATGCAATTAAAGTCTCTACTGGTACACACACGGCGCTAATTGTAAAATAATGTTTCCGTTTATTTAATTTATAATACATATAATATAGTTATAAATGTTATTCTATCTACTTTTAATTCTAATTAATTAAACCATCCCCGTCTCGACACAGAATTTCTCTAGTGAGAGGGGCACAGTCCGAACAGATTTTTACATTGTATTATATAGTTACTAATAAAATAAAATAAATAAATAACTAAACAGTTTATATCCAATTATTTAGTTTATATTTGTTTCCACAGTTTTTTTAATACTGATTAATATGACTGATTCTTATTTAATACACATATATTGTAGTATTGTACAATATCATTGGTAACAGCACAACCTTAATCTATACTCACTGCACGCCACTGGCTACGATACCAAATCGTGTGCACACCTTAGAGGGAACACTATCGCCCAGCCTAGGTAGGTACGGATGGGGTTATGCAGTAGCATAACTACGCCAATGCGGTACATTGCGACTCACGTTAGAAAAGGACTCAAAAGATGTATAGCTCTGCGTGAAGTCGCAACGTGGACATTGAGACCAGTGGTGTAACTACAAAGACTGCCCCCCAATGCGTAATGTAAAAAAGATCCCCTTATTTATTGGAAATACTATAATAAATTGTAATAGACACGGATACTTCCTTCCAATGAGAAACGTCCTATTTTTTGTCCTTTTTTAAGCATTTTAAAAGTTTGTAAATATAATATACTATCTGAAGTACCCGGGCTTTGCGCAGAGTGAAGAGGCTTCATTTAGGGAGATGGGGGTAGTTTTTTCATTAGGCTCGGAATAAAACTGTAGATTTGTATATAAAACAAACAAACAGACATTCTTCTTTATGTATATAGATACAGAACAGTGAAATGATGCTGTATTTTTGGATATACACATAATTATAGTTTTACGAACTTAATTCGTTCTGTAAAACTGTTTGTGTGAAGCAGGCGCTACCTGCACATATATATTTCTGCAAATATTGTATGTAAAAAAATTTAACTAGCTTAGATCGAATTTGCCATCGCTATACTTCCTTCTAATTATCTTTTAACTTGAAATTCAGCGTATTAAGCTTCGGCTCCGGCTTCGGTCATCTTCGGCCAAAAAATACGCCTTCGGCTGCACATTCGGCTTCGGCTAAAATCTACCGAATGTTTGGCAGAAGCCGAAGCTTTGTATTTGGCCGCCGAAAAGTGCCGAAAACGCACGAACTATTACGAATTAAATATATTTCAGTTTATTATTTCTGTAAAACAGCAATTTGTTTATTATTAGGAGAACACATTCTTATTGTGAAGTTGTAATTATTCAGAACAGACGCTCTGTCATATTTTAAATATTAATTAAATATATTAATTAGGAAGATATACATTATAAAAACAATTTTATTGAAAAATATTGTTGTTACGCCACCGGAATTCGAACCTGGATCTCTTTCCTAACCGGGGAAGGTGCATTATCCAACTATGCTACAGCGACAATATTTTTAGCGACAAATCTTCTAACCTTTTTGATATGAATACATTTAATCGTTCCATTATTTGAAAGAGCCATCTACCTTATTTTTACGGAATCTCAAATACCTTTGAGTAATCTGACAGCAGACGCCAGAATTATCAATTCATTTTTATTACATTTCGGACACATTGATACAACTTTATTATCAAGATAATGCACCTTCCCCGTTTTGGAAAGAGATCCAGGTTCGAATACCACAATATTTTTCGATAAAATTGATTTTATATGTATATCTTTCTTATTAATATATTGAATGGATATATTTCTAATTATAATGAACAGCACAACGCAGAAAACTAAGTAACAATGTAGAATTTACTTTCCAGTCGGTGTTCTATGATTTCTAAATACGATTGAACCTGAACCTTCGGCTTCTGCCAAAATCTCACCTTCGGTCTGACACTACCGACAAGGGAGTAACTTTTGCGATAACGATTCAAGGAAAGGGTGGCTCCTTGTTGCCTTAAAGATCGATCTTCAATAAGATGGATAGACCAGGTCCGAGACTACACAAATGCCACTCAATCAGAGAGAGTGAGACTTTTACAAGTGACGATACTTTTCCCGAGACTTATATGGACTAACAACTTTTAAAATGGCCGCAGCTGGCTGCCTCAATATATGGTCACCGAATACAGATCCTTACGGAGAGAGTAATTAGTTAAGAATCCAGCCTGTCGAAATGAAATAGGCGTGACCTTATTAGATGATTGAGAAGTTGCCATGTATATACTTAGACTCCGAACCCACATACTTTTAGTTTATCAACCTTAACGTATCGCTATTTAAAAATATATATACTTCTTCTTTAATTTATTTATAAGACTTTACTGATAATTTATTTATTATACATGTTTTTATTGTAACAGAGGTTAATATATTATACTTTTAAAATTAGCAATATTAACTTGGTAGTTAAAATTCATATTTTTTATTTATTATCTTAGTTTTATTAACCACAATTGAGTTTAAAAAATAAAGCATGTAAAAGTAATCAGGAAATTGTAAACAGCCAACTGAATTGAACTACGAGTCCTATTCTAAAATTTTTTCCTAAAAATTATTCGACTAAATTTGTATTGAGCAGCAATTTGAGTTAGGTACTAAATTTATTTTTTAAATAATTTTAGATTCTGGTGAAGAAACAATGCTATATTTTTAGTTAGTTATGACATCCTGAAGAAGAACGAAACCGGTAGATGGATTTAAACTCAATTGTGGTTAATAAAACTAAGATAATAAATAAAAAATAATATATTATAATATAACATGATCAACATAAGATACAATTATAGTAGATTCCTGGCTACTTTGATAGACTGCTGTCTGTGTTAAAGTAGATAGTTTTTTCGCGCTGTTGTGGTGTTATTTAATTCAAGAAAGATAAAGATTCGACAGAAATGTTGTAGAAGTAGTGTATTATTAGTGTAGGCACTGTATAAAGATTATGTTAGAATGTTGGATAGCCATGCTTCTGATTGGATCATATGTTGGGTCCATATATGGAAGTGAACGATTTCCAGTTGGTAATGGGTGTGTTGTACAGTTTCGGAGCTGAGGACATGTACAATCTTTAATAAAATGTCGTTGTTGCTCTCGGAACTGTAGATGCTCCTTGTGTCCGTGATTTATTGCTTGGGGTGAGTTGTTGTTAGCATGGAAATATTGGACTAGTCTCAACGTATAGATTAGTCTTACGTCTAGGGCATTGTACTCTTTAAATATAAGATCTGATGGATATCTAAAGGGACGACCATTTAGCCGACTCGAATAGAAATAGGCAGAAATATGTAATATATATATAATAACAATACAGTGGTTAAACAAATTAATTTTATTATGGTCCAATAAGTAGTCCAAAGGAACATAAAATGTTAGTTTAAGCAGTAAGAAGGTTAAAGCATTATTACCAATTAAGACAAGCGTATTTTTTAATACGTTTATCTCATTTTTTAATTAATTAATCAATTAACAACATCATTTGTACAACAATTTGAACAAATATGTCAACGTCAAATATATGTTTGAGTCGAGTGTGGCTTGACGCACTATTGCGTAACTCTCCGTCCGTTTTTCTTCCTTGTCATGTGCCGTCTGTTCTATCGAAAGTTGGCATCTTCGGCGCAAGATGTGCATGTAAGATGACATTTTGGACACGGCTGTTTTCTAATCACGCAGCCCAGCGCCGGCGCCAAACTTTTTGCTTGTTTTTTTTCCACTTAAGTGAAGAAGGCGTCTTCAATTTTTATTAAACCATCCCCACAAATCGACCGCCCGCGTGCCACACACGTCAGGGGCGGTGTTTTGTTAGGCCGGCATTTTGAAACTGGCCCAAGGGGGGGTTTTTTACCAAAATACGTTCTTAGGATGTTATTTATGGGATGGTTTATACCTTGTGTTACTTCGATTGGCACCACCGGGTTTCCTGGTTTATAATAATGCACATATGTGCGTGTGAGTATTGCCGCCCTTTTTTCGGAAGCTAAGAAGACGGTAACCGATTGGCGTCTTTCTTATTACATCCCGTGCTTCGACCAGTCCAGCGATACAAATAAACCACCAGCGCGCGCTTCGGACGGTCGAAATGTAAAGAAGACAATCCAGCTGAAAGAACAACAACATCGGACCAGAAAGACAGGAAAATTAGTTCATATATCATGCGAGTGCTTGTTGTTAATCGGAAACCTGGAAACCAGCTATCGAAGGCATTTACATAAACAACTGGATTATCTTTATCACACTATCAATTATCGTTTTGTTTTTCAATTTTTATATATTTTTCGGCCGTCCCCTTGATTAGGCCGCCACAGGCAGGCGCCTGTGTGTAACGCCGACGCTGCACGCAGCCTAAACATTATTTTCCTCCTTCTAAACTCCCTACTTATGTCGCCTTTTATCTTCTACTGCATGATGAGCAGTTGTAAGATATCATTTCTATTTTTTATTATTTTTAATGTAAAATATATGGAAGTTTGATCAACAATTCTCACCCCTCAATTTCTACATTTATAAAATTTTTGGAAGTTGTATATATGTTAGTATTAGACTCGTTTCGAGTACCACTATACCGTCGCCATCTATGGATTATATATGTATATATATATATATATATATATTTGGGGGTTAGGACGGTGGTTAAATGAAAGATAAATGATTTGGCGTGTGGCGTTTTATTGTGACAGTATGATGAAAACAGATAGAAAGACATAGAATGAAATGAATGAATGTGAAATGAAATGATGTAGAAGGTGCGTGTTGATTATAAAATGATGTGAAGCGGGTTGGCGGTCTCGCTTGGCTCTCGCGAGCCGGCAAGACCGCCGTTGTGAAACGCTGAAACTAGAGAGGCTGCCTGGCGGTGAATTCTGAGCCAGGCTTGTGGCAGCAGCCGGTAGCACTGTCGCTAGCGTCGATGCCGACTGAGATGGCGGTGGATTTGAATTCCGGTTGCTACATATATATATATATATATAAAGACTACTTAAACCAGCCGAAGACAAGGTTGTAAGGCATGTAGCTACCCTATACTTGCATATATTTTCTATTAAATATAATAAAAAATAATTTTGTTTCTATGAGATATCTGACATTTATTTAATAACTGCTTTTGTAGGTAAAAATCTAGTAATTGTGTGTTCTTGGACACATTCAAATATTGCTAATGTCATATTTTTCATTGCGGAGAGTGTCCGTACGTATATAATAATAATTAATTTAATTATCCATGAAATCAAATTCCAAGAATCGAGTGTCCTCTGCGAACAGCGGTGACCAATTAATTATCATTCTAATAAAATCATAACCGAGTCATATTTCTGAGAATTTAGAATATGTTTTGTACGATTTTTTTTCCGCGACCCCACTTTGTGGTCAAAAATATACACGCGCATAAAACTTTCTCTCGGAGGTATAGTAATGTTAGGGTCACCATTGATGTCCCCTCTGAGTTTGAATTTGAAAATCTTTAGTGCAATTTGCTATTGTGGGAGAAAATAATAATTATCATGCCAGGATAAGGCACCGTTTGGGACATATATTTATTTATTCTTGAACGAAAATAATGTACTGTGCCTTCTTCCCCCTCCCCTCCCTCTCATCACGCGGCACGCCGCCGCACCAGTCGAACGACGACCTTGAAGCGATACGGTAATTCGTGAATTGAGACGTCACGTCTATACAGTGCATCTAAAGGACCCTAGACGAAGATAGTGATAAATTTACAGTCCACCTCGGAGGTGTCTAAAGAAGTGAATTGTGGTGAGTGCAAAACTCCTTCCGTATATCCTGTTTTCTTCCGGTATATATGCTTTTACACAACAGGCATAATAAGTCAAGAAACCTGTTAACTACAGCAGAACCTCGATATAACGGTAATTGCGACATCATTGATAAATCGAATGAGATAATTTATTTCGGATTAACAATTGATGAACATTTACAATGGGCTCCTCATATCGATCGAGAAGGTTCCAAAGTAAGAAAATTAATTTATATTTTCAAAATTTTACGAACTTCATGAACTTTTATTAAAAATGGTAAAAGTTTAATCGGTTACGTAATGTGTGCATGGGGTGGCGCAGCTCTTACGTCAGTGGATTCTCTAATTAAGGCTCAGAAATGGGTCATCAGAGTAATAAACAAGAGGCCATTTACACATAACTCTGAAGAAATCTGTTCAAGTTTTGGATATAAGGCAACTGTTTACCAGAACAATCTTAATTTTTTTATATTTTTAAATGCAAACCAGGAGCAAATCCTTAGGATACTATTCAGTGCCAAAATTTAATACCAAATTCGCTCAACGAACTTTTTAATTTTGTGCTCCGAGAATATTTACCAAAATAACAACTAGACCGAAAACCGAAAATAACAAAGTGGTTGCTTGATGTAGTAGGCAGCCCTCGATGAAGCCAGTCATCACCTTCGACACCAAGAAGTTATCCAATGTGTGACGATAGCGATCACCATTAATGGCTACAGCATTGCCTTCATTACTTAGATGAAATATTTTAATGATTTCTACACGTTATTGAGGCTTTAGATGCTCTATAATAAATTGTAATCAACTATTATATACGACTACTACATACAAACTGACAAATGTATGCCAAACCAAAATGGCGGTCATACAAAATCGGCCTTGAACATAATATTCATTCTGTATCATCCCGAGATGAATAAATACGATTTTGTTTGTGATAATTAATACTTATAATTAAAGTGTATTTTCGGAAAATATGTTTTGCTATTGTGAAAATATATTTCATAAATTCCTAATCACTTTTTTTTAAATCACTTAATATTTTTAATTCATGTATACAAACTTCACTGGCCTTGTATTTTCTCAATTAAAAAAAAAACACATTATATAACGAACAGGCTTTAACGGATACCCTCTCGTCCGTATTAGTCCGTTATATCGAGGTTCTACTCCTATTAAGGAATGCTGCGCACTTCGGACACATTCTCCGCGATTAAAAATAAGATATTTTATTCTCATTATGCAGGGGAAGATAGAAGGGAGCAGAGATGATATCTTGGCTGTGGTTCAATGTCCAAAATGTTGATGATCTTACACAGGATAAATCAATACACTGCAATATTAATTTTTATGTATCTATTTTTTTGTAGCAAAAATAGTGGTACGTATGAAAAAAATAAAGGTAATTGCTTTACTAAACGTAGTCTGTTCTAAAGCAACCACCTGTACAGTTTTAAAAGTTGTAAATGTTGAGAGGGAGGTAAGGATAATGTTAAGTACGCGATGAAAAATGATGTGAAAAAAGTATAATCAGAAGTTATAAAAAAACATTGAAAAAATATTATTGTCAGTAATATACAATAATGGGAGACAAAAAGGTGTGGGTAGTTAGGTTAGCGCAAATGACAGATTAGTTTCATTTTGATTTCTATTCACATTAAGTAACCACTTTGTTATTTTTGGTTTGAAATAGTTAATCTCTTTAGAGCCTTTAAGGTCTAGTGGCAATTTATTAAATATTTTCGGAGCACAAAATAAAAAATTCGTTGAGCGAATTTGTTATTAAATTTTGGCACTGAATAGTATCCCAAGGCTTTGCTCCTGGTTTCCTTTGGATCAGATCGTGAAAGTAAGGTTTTTTTTTAATAGTTTTAAGATTGCTCTGGTAAACTGTTGAACTTGAGAGGATTTAAAGAGTTCTTCAGAGTTATGTGTATCTTGTTTATTACTCTGATGACCCATTTCTGAGCCTTAATTAGAGAATCCATTGAAGTAAGAGCTGCACCGCCCCATGCGCATATTACATAACTGATTAGACTCTGACAAAGTGAATAGTATACAATTTTTAATAAACATTCGATGCCGATTCATAAAGAAGAAGTCTTGTTAAAATTATGTGCGCGTTATTTTTTTTTGTGTGCACTGTTATACCAAATCGTGTGCGCAACACACTATCCCTGCATATAATTGATTTATTTTTCTGGTTCGTCCCGCCATACCTTGTACACAGAACATTGTACTTTGTTTTATTTTAAATTTAGGTGGTGTTCTTTTATTTTGTGGAAACATGTCTTTCTCGTTTATGTCCTGTAACAATTTTCTTATACATTACAGTCCACCCGTGAATCTTCAATAAAATATTAAATATAACGCGATTTTTAATGCAATTCGTGACATACATATGGGAGCCTCCAAAAAAAACATGTTCAATATTAAAACTCTTATACCGGGGGTTTCGGATTAATTTCCCGGTGAGGCCACAACGTGTATATGTGTTTTTAATAATACATGTTTACAGATCGCCAACAGAATCACGTAAATAAGAGAAGACGCAAAGAGAGGGAAGAGTAATCAGGCCCGGCCGCTGACTTCCAATGCCCAAGATGCTTCAGAACCTGTGGACCTAGATCGTGAAAGGATTTCCTCGGACACGAATGACTTATTATATAGACAAGTTTGCACTATTTCGTTATTACGTAAATACTCCTTGCTTTAAAATATTTGTTCATTCATCACCACATGTGGGGGTCGAAAAATACATGAAAATTGAAAAACAAAATTCCATAAGTTGCATAACAATAATAGTGTGAAATAAAAACAAATCAAGAAAGCAAATCCAATAAATATCATATAAGTTATTTCCTAATAGCAGTAATTTGTAGTCAATAATAGTGTTTAGAACGTATTTTGGTAAATAGCCACCCTTGGGCAAGTTTCAAAATGCCGGCCTAACAAAACACCCTCACTAAAGTGTGTGACACGCGACATAATCTTCAATATTTAAAAACAATCTTGCCTGTATCTGAAAAAAGTCTGCAAATGATTTGAAGTTTTGATCAGTAATCAAATGATTTAACGATTCATGAACGACCATGGTTTCTCTTGCGTCCTCATGAATGTAAGTGGAATTGGCAAAAGATAGCCAAAGCGAAAGAGTTTAGCTTATGTGGAAATGGCGTTATAGTTAGTCAGTTATTGAATTATATATTTAAAATGTAATTAGGTTTTAAGAGAACATGTACAGAGTTTAATTAATCATATTGCATATGTAATATTATACTTAAAAACTGTATAGATTAACATTATCGTTACCACACCACAAATCCGATGATTGAGATAAGGTACCAGCTATACTAGATAAGGCAGCAATAAGTTTATCATAATAATATTTTATATTATGAATGTTTTAATTTTTGACATTTTGTAATATCCTGGCAGTACAATTCGTATTTTTTATGTTGGCAATCTAAAACTTTTCACATTTTGTCTGTTATCTATGATTATGGAATATTGTGTATTATCTATGACAGTTAAAAAACAGAGGGTAGACGGTACAATCGATTATAGTTTTCAAATGTATCAAAAGTAACCATTTTACGGTCTATATTTCTCATAACGCACAACTATTCTTTCATACTCGTTAAAAAACATTGAAAATAACGTGCTACGGGAGTTTAGTATCTATTACGCATACAGGACCAGTATTCCTAATTCAATTTAGCGTGTGGAAATCGTGTGACTAACGAATCGTCTACAACAAAAACTGACTCATACATTTGACGTCGCATAGTTTTCTAATGGTGGACACACCCGTTGGTTTATTGTTTTTATTTGAAATCCTTTGAAAATAAACGTAAAGTAGCCATCGATCGATTCAAAATAACATTTGTGACCTGTTTAAAGATTTGTGCCAATCGTTACGTGCGAAAATCACCGGAAAACACGGTGAGTATGAATGAGATTCAGACGTCAAATCCATTGTTTTTATATTCTCACGATCGAAATTCATTGAAACTGCCATCAATTCTTTAAGATAAGAACGAATTAACGTACATTTGTTTATCGTAGCATTGTGGATCGAGTATTGGGGCGGTGTGCTGCGTTTTATCTCACTTTTTTTCGTTATTATTGCTCGACTTTAAATGATGCTTTTTTTACGTACTTCCTGAATGTTTTTGTGATTTGTGTTTGTAAAATCACTTCAGTTTATAACTTACAGAAGATATGATTATGATACGAATTCTGCTTGCATTTAAGATTGTATAATTCTGAATTTTCTCTTGTTTTTTACTGTAATTTATTATCTAATTTTTGTATTTTTATCTACCTTTATCTTTCAAGTGTTTTATTAAGGTGTGTTGTAATTCTACGAATTTTTTGAGGGTTATTTCACCTGTACTTGTTAAATGATTTATTTATTTATGTTCGATGGTCAGTGGCGTAACTAAATGTTAATCATTATCATCGCTATTGTCCCCTGATGTATTTTCATCATAGAGAAAATATAGACTCCATCTTAGTGTTGGTTTTCCCTAGATCCTGCGCAGCGTTGGTCTGGTGTTCAGCGATGACCTTCATTGATTGCTGTTCTCGTATCCTTTCCTTCAAAGTATTTGTATTTTAATAAACCTCGAGACGCTCGTTATTTAGCATCTACGCAAAAATATTTTTTTTCTTTCTAGAATGATCAGTACACACTTGTTTGATTAATGAAAGGTTATTTTTAAATGAAATTAAAAATAATTCTTATAATTGAAAAAAATATTCACTCGGGTATCTTTTTATGCGGTTTTGAAGTTATGCGGTTTATATATCAAGAAGCTTTTTTTTTTTAAATAACTATTTTAAACCAATCTGCCATGTTGAAAGGGTTAAAAATTTGGAGAATTTTGTCTGTATTTGCAAACACAGTCTGCGCCAGTACAATTCAGCCAAAACCAAGTGAATATAACTGAACTTTAAAAAACAAAACAATTTGGCTCGAATGTGTTGCAGTCAATGAAACCGACCAAACATCGACAGTTTCAGCTGAAATAATTTCTTTTGAAATTAGCAAAATTAACTTTGTGGTTAAAATTCATTATTTTTATTTGTTAACTTTGTTTTATTAACCACTTATTGAGTTTAAATTAAGAATTTTGCTAATCATTTGATAGAAAATGGTCATAGTTTTGATAAAAAATTGGCATTGTCAATTTTGCATGAAAACGGTGTTGGTTATAAATGAAATAATTTGGAATCGTTGGAGATAAATAAAGCGTGTAAAACTAATCAAAAAATTATAAACAACCAACTAAATTTAACTACGAGTCCCATTTAAATTTTTCTTCCTAAAATTATTATTAAATTTGTATTAACAATTTGAGTTGGGTACTAAATTTATTATTAGGAGAACACATTCTTATTGTGATGTTGTAATTATTCAGAATTATTTTAAATATGAATTAAATATATTAATTAGAAAGATATACATATAAAATCAATTTTATTGAAAAATATTGTTGTTGCACCACCGGGATTCGAACCTGGATCTCTTTCCTAACCGGGGAAGGTGCATTATCCAACTACGCTACAGTGAGAATATTTTTAGTGATAAATTTTCAAACCTATATGTTACCTTTTTGATATGAATACATTTAATCGTTCCATTATTTGAATGAGCCATCTACTTTATTTTTACGGAATCTCAAATACCTTTGAGTAATCTGATAGCAGACATCAGAATTATCAATTCATTTTTATTAAATATTCTGAATAATTACAACTTCACAATAAGAATGTGTTCTCCTAATAATAAAGTTGTATCAGTGTGTCCAAAATTTAATTCCAGCTCTGATCATGGTGTCCATTTTGCCAGTTTTGATTCTGTAGCTCTCTATTTAACAAGGAAGTAGTCAATCTCATTATCGTTATATTCATTTATATTTTTGTTGATATAATATAATCATCTGAGAAATTAGCGCGAAATACACACACACGATGACCACACAAAGCAGACTAACTACAGCTACCTGATGCGTTTAGCTGATTGGTGTGCGATTGCAGTGCCAGTGCCGGTGGTGGGAGTGACGACGGATACGGAAAATACTAACGAATATGAGGGATAAAAATTGTCGTAAAAATATGACGATTATCGAATATTACCAAATGCACAACAGCTTACTTACTTACCATCACGCTGTTTCTCTGCGGGGGTAGTCAAAGAGGATAGGGTGCCACACTCTTCTGTCTTTATACACCATCCACATTCATACGTCTTCTCATACAAGCTCGCCGATTATTGAGGCTTTTAATAGGTCTGGTTGTGCCAAGTCTTTCTCTATTTCTGGTGCCATCGACACTTGCGTCATATATATCTTTCTTTCCATTCATCCGTTCCATATTTTTTATTTTCACATATGTGAATTTAATTATGACCTATGGTATCGAAATGTATAGCAGTTCCGTGTCAACTTCCACAATAATTCAAGTATTGTTTTTTTTTTAGATTTAATTATCCCCGTGTCGACTTACATTCGCTTGCATCATGCTGGGTGACGGAGGCGTGAAGATGGACCAACTGTCGGGGACGCTGAGCCTCAAATGGGATCCCAAGAACCTAGAAATCAGGACCATGTCGGTGGAGAAGACCCTGGAGCCGCTGGTGCTGCAGGTCACCACACTGGTCAACACCAAGGGGCCCAGCAAGAAGAAGAAAGGTGACGATGTTTATTCTATTGTTTCATTATACCCCATGGCGGCGGTCGCATAATCTAAAATCATTTTGCTATAATGCTAGATGTATTTGATTTGGTCAAAAGTTAAATTATTTACTAGAAAGATTTAATTAATGTTATGTAATTGTTTTCTAAGTACGTTTTCAGTGTACACCTCATACAAGTCCAAGAAATACTATTTGTGACATTTACACGACTATTACAGTAACGTACAATTTAGTTACGAGGTATATCACTAGTACAAGTTAAACGATAAGGTCGATGGACAAGCAGAGAGAGACACGCGCCTGGCGCGCGTCGCCTTTATGACCCCGCACACAGGCTCCGGCGGTGTGGCATTCACACACAACTGTACGATCCCAAGGACATCATAATTAATAATAGAATCAGACCTTGAAATTGCCTAAAAGATTGTCTTTGCGCACACCGTGATCAAAACTTAGAGGGGACATTGGCCATTACTTGACCATATTTCTTTATTTTAGATTGTTAATGTGATAAATCTTGAATTACCGCAGATTTCCTTGGGGTTCTATCCTCTGATTACTGTCTAATTCTTGGGTCTCGAATCCTTGTAATATAAAACTCAGTATGTCCAGGTAACAATTATTAGTTTGTTACAAGTTATTACAATATAATTATACACTTCAGAGATAGCCTTTTTACTCAGAAAAAGCTGTGATGGCAGAGAGCTCTTTCCCAAGGCGGTCCCTTATAAAACTCGCCTCCCACTACTCATATTCTCACTTTCATGACGCACACTCGCATATATAAATTTACAAAGTGACAATTCTCACAGTTAACTTTGTTTTATTAACAAGCTAAAATAATGGATTTTAACCACAAAGTTGATTTTGCTAATCTTAAAAATATGACTGTTAATGAGAGGGGCCAAAACTATAGTCATAATGAAAACAAAACTCTTCATTCATCCTGTACCCTGGATATTATATATAACATAATATTCACCCTGTACGTACAAAGTTTGATTTAAAAAAATAAAATTACTACCACTATTCATGATAATATGTAAGTATTTAATTTAAATTGTTGGCCAATATTTACAATAACAACTTGCGAATCTGTCATTTCCTCACTTTGTCTGACCCGGTGTTAACGTCGGCAGGCAAGTCCAAGAGGGCCAGCGCACTGGTCGGCACCGTGGAGAAGGCGACCGAAAACTTCATCGAGAAGGGTGAGATCATCGCATACGAGAATCCCGACATCACGCAGGAGATGCTGGCCGCTGTCGAGGAAGTCCGCAAGACTGGTGAGAGTTTATTAATCTCTGAAAATGTAGTAGTTCTTGTCAAAGTGTCATTCGTGTCATGTTTTATAATAGTAATAGTGTTGGATAATTTTGTTGGATAACTCACTGGTGTGATTGTGATTGATATTCGATAATAGCAGTGATTGAAAACTGTTACTGTGATCACAGTTTGATTACTAATGCGCTTAGGCCGCACAATATCACAATACACAAAATAAATTTAAAAAAAACACAATTTTGAGTGTATCAAACTTCATTTACATAAAAAAAATATTCCAGCATGGATAATTAATATATATCTTATTTAATATCGTCACAAAGAGAATGAAAACCCTTAAATAATGAGAGTTTATTTTTCGGCTATTTCGGGTCAAATGCGTAAAACGTTTTGACAGAATCTACTAGATGGCGCTTATCACGATTATAATGTCATTCCTTCATGAATATTTTCATTTCATTTGCACATTAAAAAAAATTAATCACAATATTCCCAGATATTCAATCGCTGATAGTGAGTGACTCAAAGATATCAGTGATTGAGTCACGGTTCGTGATTTTGGACTCATCACTAGTTTATAGTCCTACATTGTATTTGTATTTAAAATTGTTATTTGAACTTACGGAAATAATTTTTTGAAAAGGTGCATTTTTAATCTCTTCTTAAATAAAGTCTCTGATGCATTCATTGTTCCTTATGACGAGGGGTAAAGAGTTCCACGCTTTTAGGCCTGCCACCGCAAATACCCTTAGACTTCAAGTTGTGTGGGATACAAAGCTTTTGGAGATACAGAGGCGCCGTGTTATTATCGTCTTGTACTTCAACCGACACAATTTAAATTCATCTCTTTCGGGCAGCCGGAGCCAATGTAACTCGTGCAAAAGGATATTATATGAGAGAATTTAGAAACTACATGTATTATCCGTACTGCTGCATTTAGAATGGATTGTAGTCTATCCAACTGAAACACGACATAGTCCACGCACAACACCACGATGAGTAGACGGGCTGCCTCAGCAGGAACATGTCTGTCTCTGAATACTTGTAATCTGTCTCAGTTGATGTCAGCATGCACTGACAGTTTTGCTGATTTGTGTATTCATTGAAAGATCTGAAACAATGTGCACACCTAACAACGTAATTGCAGATTTAGCAGTAATGTCCATGTTATGGCTAAATTTGTGTATTCAAGAATTAAAGCCACTGACGATGTACGCCCATAGATTATTACATCATTTTTAATAATAAATGTACAGTAAGACAAGATCATCTGACCATACTGTATTTCTTTGAGGTGATTTCCAAATTTGTATTTATTGATTTTATTATATTTTTGTCTTGTTATCAAAGGTGCCGCCATGTCCCTGGCCGCCCGGGAGTTCTCCGAGGAGCCGTGCGCCTCTGCAAAACGCGGCGCGATGGTGCGCGCCGCTCGGGGTCTGCTGTCAGCAGTCACCCGGCTGTTGGTCTTGGCCGATATGGTCGACGTGCACCTCTTACTGAAGAGTCTTCGCGTGGTTAGCTTGATTTAAGATTTATTTCTGATTGATAGACAACACACAGAAAAAGCCGTGCTCTCTGGTAAGGGTAAAGGGAGGGCAGATGATAACCGGCGATCTTATCCTGTCATAAATACCGAAAAATAATTTACCAAAATTACTGGTACATAAAATTTTATTTACTGGTAATCGAATTTAGCAATATACATATATAATAGTAATAGAATTTAGCCATATTTACCGGCATTATCATTTTACTGTAAACTGGTAGTTCATGCCTTAGTTGTGTTTGCACTGTTTGTAGTAGGTATATTAAGACGATCTCATTTTATGAATTGGGATAATTCATTTTCCATTGAATGTTATAAAATTTGTTTCTCTCCAGGTGGAGAACGATCTGGACAAGCTGAAGAACGCCTCTTCCCAGGGAGAGCTCCTGGAGAACATTAAGCAGTTTGGACGCAACGCCAGTGAGTAAAGTTCTGCGCTCGATATTTCTCCGGCTCAACAATGAGTAAAACATTTGTAACTATTCTGTTAACCTGATTCCGTGTTACTTTTAAATTGCATTGTATCAGCAGTCTCTCCGTTATACACGCACGTCTTGGGATGCCTCCCAAGTATTTCGCGGACGTGTGCAGCATTCATTTAGTTGAAATATATGTACTTTTAAAATTAGCAATATTAACTTGGTGATTAAGATTCATGTTTTTTATTTTGTTATCTTAGTTTTATTAACCACAATTGAGTTTAAAAAAATTTTTTCCTAAAAATTATTCGACTAAATTTGTATTGAGTAGTAATTTGAGTTAGGTACTAAATTTATTTATTTAAATAATTGTTGTTTTTTAAAAAATTTAAAAATAGATTCTGGTGAAGAAACAATACTATATTTTTAGTTAGTTATGACATCCTGAAGAAGAAAAAGTGTTTTCCGAAACCGGTAGATGTTTTTTAAACTCAATTGTGGTTAATAAAACTAAGATAATAAATAAAAAATATGAAATATATGTATTTAACTATATAACTACGGGGTTGTATAATGTCTCCATGGCTGTTAAACTTGTATATGGATAATTGTGTGAAAGAACTGGAATGTATTAATGTAGGAGCAAAAATGGGCAATTTGATTGTATGCTGTTTATTGTACGCCGATGGTGCAATACTAATATCGAATAAAGAGTAGAATGTACGATGTATGCAAGGAAAGTGACCTTTTAATTTTTTTTGTTTATTTGACATTTTTACAATTTTTTTATAACACGAATTAAGTATTTTACATTATTAAAATTACATGTTTTTTTTCTCGCTTACCTCTCCAAAAAAGAGACTAGCTCTTGTGCTCGGAGAGGGAGTTACACTATAATAATTTTATATATTGTCTGTTTGTGTGCTTCTGAAATGTTCTGTAATATTGTTTATTTTCTAATTCTAGTTTCTGAAGTGTTCATTTAACTTTTTTCTAAATTCTTTCATATCTTTTATTTCTTTAATTTGTGTAGGGAGGCTATTAATTAATTCTATAAGTTATTTTCTTTAATTCATTGATTAATTGAGATTTTTGTTGTAAATGTTTTCTATTTCGGGATGAATTGTGAACGTGAACAAGTGGAAAGCGATGGTATTCGAGAAGGAGGAAAGCGAGACACCGTGCTAAATACTCAGAGGTAATGAATTATTGTAACGAGTCGATGAGTTTGTGTATGTTTGATAGAAGTATGTTTGATAGAAACGGAAAGATGAGTAACTGCAGGGAGCGGCATTTTGAATGGAATTGTATCTAACGGGAACTTGTTAACCGAGGCAAAACTAGCGGTGCACAACAGCGATAGCGGAATGCTTATCTGCTACTTATTGCATGCAATTATTGTGTATTTTTGGAAAAATTTCATGCGCTATCTCATCATCTCGGCTGAATCAGTCAACGGAGACGCATCTGTCACGACTATCTATAATTGTGTTATAATTACATTACCTTCTAATTAAAAAAATGCTTATAAAATCTTTTTTTTTTTACATTCCTCAATTTGCGTGTCATTCCTGCGCTATTAAGAACATTAACTTTGTATCATGACAAGTGAGGCGGACTTTCGGTGCTATCTAGTAGCGATGATAAACTGTTATGTGATTGTGACTATGATTGATAACTAAGATTTAACTGTTTGATGTACAGTAATCGCAGTAACAATTTAACCGTCACTTGTATTCACCATTAAAAAAGTAATGATGCGGTCTCGGAGGGGAGTTTTGTTTTTAAAACAAATTGTTTTTAAATTTCAGATGAACTAATGAACCAGGCAGCCAAGAGACAGCAGGAACTGAAGGATCCCCAGATGAGGGACGACTTGGCTTCCGCCAGGGCAGTATTAAAGAAACACTCCACAATGTTGCTGACTGCTTCCAAGGTGTGTTACCCAGCGCCACCATTTTTTAATATAGCATACATTTTTTCAACATTACCGTACCGGTATACGGTCAGGGTACAGGGAGGGCCAGGCTTGACCACATTACTAATGAAAATATATCAAAATGCATAAATAAGTCAATAGAACTACAGAATTATCAGATAAGCGTGATATCAGGTCTGGGTGGAGTTATCAAAACAGACTCTTAACTGATTCCGGAGCTCTGGCTTTAATACCAAATTAATAGAAAATAATAACACAGGATTCAAGAGCTGTTTGCGAGTCGGAGAATATAACAGCCTCATCGACGTTCCGGAGTTCGCAGATGTCTAAGGCCTCATTAATTGTCCAACTTTCTTCTTGAAAATCACAATGTAAATTAGTTTTGTGTCGGAGTCTAAAATGTTATTAAGTTTATTTGCTAAATATAAGAACAGTATTTATCAAATGTACAGTCTTTGTATGGGGTAGTTTTACTACATTTTGTATTTTATAATATAAATTAAATATGGTATGTATATGAAATTTAGTCTCAAATGTTCCATTTGTGATAAAATAAATCAATGCAAGATCTTTTTTCATCAATGATTTTATTATCGCGCAACTCTGTTTGCGCTTTCAGGTATACGTGCGTCATCCGGAGCTGGCCGCCGCCAAGGCCAACAGGGACTACGTCTTGAGGGCAGTCTGCTCGGCCGTGGGGGCCATCGCCAACGTGGCGCAGGGCCGCTCGGCGCCCAGCGCGCGTCCGCAGGGACCCGGCGAGCTGGCGCACGCGCTTGACGATTTTGATGTAAGTCGAATATGCCCTTTTAGACCTGTTCAGTCACTAGGTAATATATTCATTATTTAAACTCTCGATTATTTATATATAATATGACGATAGTCATTATCGGCGCGCTTTGCATTTGCAATATCGTTTTGGATTTATAGGAGCGCATGGTGATGGAGCCGCTGGCCTACAGCGAGGTGAGGACGCGGCCGTCTCTCGAGGAGCGTCTGGAGTCCATTATATCAGGAGCCGCGCTGATGGCTGATTCTTCTTGCACCAGGTAAAATGCAGTAAATCATTACAAAAAATGGGTTATTATATGGGCTTCGTTAGCTAGTTTGCATACCTTATATGTGTGACACCCGTATACCATGTGTAACATAGTTGAACCATAATATTTTCAGAGCCATGTTTGCCTAAATTCAATGTGGAAAATATTAATTTAATAATGCTAGAGTCACTTCAAGCATTTGAAATCTCGATCCACAGACGACTTTTAAGAATAAGCTGGATGACAATTGTGATTGATGATTCGGCACCCTGGCAACTACGCGCCGACAATAACGCGCAGAACAAAAGTACAAAAAATAATAAAAAAAAGGTTTTTTTTTGGTTTTTTTTAATTTTGCAGGACAAAAATTTACTAGGGCTAAATATTCAAAATTTGATAAGCGGGTTTTAAACCCTTGAATTAATACGCAAACATTGTTTAATAATTATTATATATTAACAATATTAATATTAGATCGTTTGGAAAGAAAGTAAGTTTTTTTAATAAATTTAAAAATTGATTTTTTCAGTATCTTTACAAATATTTTTTTATAATTTGATTCCCATCATTTTTTTAAATCATCTTTTGTACATTTTTCAATTTTTCGATCCCATTTTTCACTCCCTCTTCTACGTTATGAAATTTTTCATTACTCAACATCTGTTTCACTTTATTTGTTTTACCGATGAGTAGAGAGAGATCTGCGTTTATCGCAATTTGTGCTAAATAAATAAAAAATATAAATTTTAATGAAATATCTCTTCATTTTTTTGAAAAATTCATTTTCAGTAAAAATATATATATTTCTAAAAATGATAACGTGTCAATATTTATACTATTTTCAAACTAAGCTAAACGCTTGTGCTACGAAAATAGGACTAACTCGTTGGTCTCCTGAAACAAACTTCTGATCATTGGATTACTTGTCTATTTTACTCATCTTTACTATTAGACCAACAAGCACATCCTTAAAATAATAAATACCCTGAAATTACCATATCACGAGTCATCCGATGAACATCATTTAAGACTAAATTGCTAGCAGAAGAGATTTTAGAAGACGGAGGCTGAAGAATGATTTGGGAAGTCCACAGTTCAACTGTTTCCAGCTGCTGCAAATATAATAATGATCACCAACACGGTTTGATAACCGAGCAATTACTATAAGAAGATGATTAATTGTATTTTGTATTATTAAAGAGAACACATTCTTATTGTGAAGTTGTAATTATTCAGAACAGACGGTCTGTCATATTTCAAATACTAATTAAATGTATTCATTAAAAAGGTATATATATGTAGTTAGGTATGATAATTTTGCAATATTTAAATTGTCCCTTGCTGATGGTTTTCCGACGGTGTGCTTTCAAGGGACGAACGCCGCGAGAGAATCGTAGCAGAGTGCAACGCGGTGCGACAGGCCCTGCAAGACCTCCTCCAGGAGTACATGACCAACGTAAGTGTCGCCGTGATCATTTTAAATTATAATAACATTGAAAACACCCCTAATATGTTTACACTTCAGAAGTTTTAAGGGGAAACAATATCCTAGATATAAGACAAATCTTTATGTTGAGACTCGTTCAATATTTCCATGCTAACAACAACTCTCCTCAAGCAATAAATCGTGGACACAACACAAGACAAACAATAAACATCTACACACCAGTTCCGAGAGCAACAACGACATTTTATCAAAGATTCTACATGTTCTTAGCTCCGAAACTATACAACACACTTAATACCAACTGGAAATCGTTTAATTCCAATAAGATTACCCAATATATGATCCAATCAGGTAGAGATGAATCAGAATCATGGCTATCCAACATTCTAATATAATTTATACAATACCTTCACTAATAATTCACCAGTCCTACAACACTCCCACTACATATATTTTTATTATATTTTTACTTTTTTATATAAATTTATATTTCTCTTTTTATTCCTGTTGATAAATAACACCACAACAGCACGAAAAAAAAAACTGTCTACTTTAACACAGACTTCAGTCTGGCAAAGTAGCCGGGACAAGGCTGTATATATCAGAGGTGAAGTCTACTCCATCCCACACAATAAACTATGTATGTTTATTATGTATTCACCTCTATTAAAACAAAAATATGTATGTCAATATATATATAAATAAATATATCTTTAGGGCGGGTCGTGTGATCAGTGGTAACGTTTTAATATGATTAAAATAGGTACTAAACCAAATTGTTTGATCATTGGTAAAAAAATATGAACTATTTGAAAATACATCCCGTAATAAACTAATGTTACTCTCCGATATCCGATAGTAAAAATATGAATCTATAGTTAAATATGGCGGACTCTTCGCAGCTCTTTCAAAAGTCATCTTGGCACACTGGACAATGGATCATTCAATATCCCGCTATTTTAGTGATGTGACTTCGTCCGATGGTGATCTCGTTGTTTAATATACGTTAGCAAGTAAACTGAAAAAATTTCGCCACCAAAGTGATACGTGTGAAACGCGTAGGCGAATAAAGCATATTTCTCAATTATTCGCCTTGCCACACTGAGAGGCGAAATTGTCTTTGACAGTAATAAATTGGATGTGCCAACGACCCGCACCAAAAGATTTTTACTACGGGCGTTAGTAAAAATTTTCTGCTGATCACATAACTGGCCCTTTGAGGATTTCATTTCTTTTGTCTAAATAGAGATGTTGCATATGAAAATTACGAAATATTTTTCCATAATTCTGTAATGTATAATCTAACACACTTATTGATACAACTTTTTCCGCTTGAAGCCATCTATTATTTGAACGGTAACAACTTGCGACAATAATGGCACTGTATAATGTAAGAAATGATGAGTGATGAATAATTTTGTGGTTTCATACAAAGTGATTGTATTTTATTTAGGTTGATGCGAAAGTAATTGCCGGATCGGTTGAGGGTCTGTATTCGTCGCGGCCCGGAGTCCTCACGGTGATAAATTCTCCAAGCGAAACTTGCTAAACAGTATACGACTCATTTGAGGTTATAAAACACTTGGTAAATCAGATAAACAGTGCCCTTTTTAAAAGCAAAGATAAAAATTAGGTTTTAATTTTTATTTTTTTATTCAGCTGAACAGGTTTTACTAGCCGATTAACCATTTAACTGCCAACTCTATTTGACACCGCGTAGGCTAAGACTACGTTTTAAGGGTCTTGACTTGTCTATCAATAGTTGGGACGTATCGTTCACGGGTGGCACAATGATTTATAAATATGAGTCCAAAAGCAAGTGTTAATACGCTTATAGCTTGGAGTATCATACAAAGTTTGGCGTGATAATGCGCTCGTGGCATTTAAAAGGTTAATGAAAGTGCAACTGAGGAAGACATCTCGGGCGTGTTAAATGAAGGCAAACGTACTGTGGGTTTTGTTGTCTGGTTTATTTGTGGTCCACATTCTATAAAGTACAGGTAGCTGTTAGATTTACAAGCGCATAATAAGTTACAGCAACCACCGCCGGGTGGTACTGTGAGTCCGCCGCAACACCATCTCTAAATGAGTACCATTTAAACGGCGACAACTCTCGCATCAATCTGATAGAAAACAATATTTAATATGCACACTGTGACACGTCCAGCAAGGGGAGGCATCCGGTTCACATTGATACTGACACATTCAACTCTATTCTCTCTGATATAATTTGACTACTTCATTTGGAGTTCGGCTGGCGTAATGTGACTATCACTGTGAGCCTCCCACCGTTGAGTTATTTGTAATGTTGCGTTCATCAAAATGTATAACGGCGTTTGCGTCACTGTAGACATTTATAGCTCTGAAAATGTACGGTATTCATGTTACGCCAGTCGGGCCACTGTTTCACAGTATTTTCTGTCTAATTGATGTGTTGTTCTGTTGTGCGTCCCGCTCCCGCGGTCCGGCAGTTGCAAGCGCTTCGTACGGGAGTGACGGTAATGGTTCTAATCCAAGTTCTGCACCCTTTTCGCACTGCTTTTTGGTGTTCTTGCGCTATATCCGATTATCTTTCTTGCACACTGAATACCAACATGTAATTATTTTAGAAACAGCACGACGCAGTCAATCTTTCGGCCCTTATGCACGGATGACATTTTGTTCTCTCGTCTCGGAGATTATCTAAAGGTCGATATTGATTATTTGTGTCATTTCTCTATGTATTACCCTTATTCAACTTTCGAGACGAGTCTCATCCGTGTATACGCGCGCCATTAGTTAGGAGATTATTGAGTCAGACGTATCATAATCTACAATATTTGGGCTGAAAATTTACAAGCTATATGTGCAAATTTTTAACTGTTTTGAAGACATTTTTTTTAATTGGAATTGTGGACAACTCAAACTGCTTTGATACGGCTGTGATTGGATTTGGTTTGTACGTTGGTAAAAAATAAATTCAACAGTAAACTAATTTAATCTCCTATATCCGATGGTACGGCGGACTCTTCACAGCTGTTTCAAAATTCATCTGTCACATTGATACTATGAAATTTACAATATACGACAATGAGTCATTTAATATTCCGCTATTTTTAGTTATGTTAGACCGATGATGATTTCGCTGTTGAATTTATATTACCGAAGATTTTTTGCCAGCAAGGTGACGGATTTCAAACGCAGGGTTGAATAAAGCCATAGATGAAGCGTAAAATTGTATGTATTTGATGATTATCGTAGTATCCCAAATTTGGGATAAGAGCATCTAGTTGTATTACTTATATGAATTAGTTATTGCTTAGACGGGGCAGTGCGACATATCATAGCAATTATTTTTGATATTGATTAATTATTTTAAAAAAATAATAGAACTGTCTATACTTCACTAGTTGCGCTAGTTTTCATACAAAAATATATGGGGTAAGTGTATCTGGTCTTATAAATCGTAATCTGCGTAAATAATCACTAAACTAATATGTACATCGTAAACTACAACTGAAAATAAAGGTATTTACCTAATATCAGCGTCTTGTCACTAAAGAATATGGAGATATAGGGAAGATGGAAAAGGCATACGCGACTCGCAAGTTGACATCATTTGAAATTACAAGCAAACTAGTGGTTGGATTAGCACCATGTCTGGGCCGGCTCTTCAAATATTGATTTATGATAATTCTTAATTGATTGCGATACTGAAATTCAATTTTTAATGTAATTAAGATATTTAGATGCGCTTACCCCGACACATCCTGTATAACTATACGTATAGTTATCTATTTACAATCTACAGCGGTATTGCGTTGCGGTAAGTGGCATCGTATTGTTGTGTGACGCTTGATTTGATTTTTATTTTTGTTGTGTTCCCCCGGCCCTAACGACAGATAGGCTGACCATTGCGGGTCAATTTCGCACCTCATTTCACTCCCCCCCCCCTCCCTCACCTCCGCATGCTTGAGTTTGAATATATGTCGCTGTTGATACGCGTGACCTTCGTTTGACGTAGTTAATGTTTTGCAAAAAACTATAATCTTTTATATATTGCGGACAGTGCTCTCGAACATATCATTGTAACAAAATGAACGTTTCACAAAGACATTTGTGTATTTGGAAACTCATTTGAAAATATTTTACAGGTTCAGTACCTAATAAGGTCTATTGTTTATTTAAAAAACTAAATGCAGAGTGCGACCAAAAAAAAGCAGTTAAAACTTTTCCGCTCAGATTAAAAAATTAAGAGGGAACTACGTGGAAAGACTCGAGTCGAGTAAGGCGTGAATGACGCAAGAGTTGATGTCATGAAAAATAAAGAATGTGCTCGCGGAAGACTTGATGCGACCAGGTAAACCAGACAGTCCTGTTAGAAGTTTCAATAATCGATGAGCTCGCGTGAAGGGATTTATGAATGTGTACGAGGCGAGAGTTGCGTGTTGCGGTGGTCTAGCCTCTCTGCAATGATATAATGTAATTGTTGGTAAGTAGAGCAAAACTCGTTATTTTCAAAATTTGCGTATTATCACAGTAACACCTGGTTGCAGATTATCCGGGGCGGAAAATGTAAAATGTCCATCATATATATATCGCTCATCTAGATCAAAACTAAAACAACAATTATTAATAATTATAATAATAATAATAATGGATAATTTGTATCGTGCCATTTTCGTAATAACTTTCACCTCAAGGGCGCTCTACACATCAAGTGTTTATAGTTCTACAATTATCTTTTTTTTTTAAATTTATTATTTTCATTTATGAAAATGATTTTTTGAAAAGGTGTGTTTTAATTTCTTCTTGAATAAAATCTCTGGCGTATTCATTGTTCCTTATGACGGAGGGTAAAGAAAGGCACTAAATTTAGACTTCTGGCAACGGTCGGCCAATTCTACAACCCTTCCTGCGACTGAAGTAGAGGCTGATCTGAGAGTTTGACGTTTACTATTCGAATTGTCTGTGATACAAAGTTCTTGAAGTGTTACTTAGTTTCATAACTTTAGTAACAAAAAATGGAGAAAAATGTTTTTATTTTTTTGTCTATTAAAAAATTACTTTTTGAGTTGCCTTAGTTTTGATTTTAGGTGTGCGATATGTAGAAATTATATTATTAGGTAGAATACTACCTGACTAACTGACCTCGAAACCAACCTCTGTTTTTTTATTATAAAATCTTGCGGTCAGTGACTGCGAGGAAAAGAGAGAGAGAGAGATAAGAATATGCTTCTAAATGTTTATCCTTTGATTACATTGCAATCCCGAGATGTCGGGTGATTAACTATATTTTTGGTCATTCCAGGCTGGAAACAAAGAGCAGTCGGATGGCCTGGAGCGCGCCATTGACCAGATGGGCCGCAAGACTCGCGACCTGAGGAGGCAGCTCCGCAAGGCTGTCGTGGACCATGTTTCCGACAGGTGAGTGGCCGCCTGTTCAAACCAGGCGAAAATAAGTGAATATGCGAGTTATTGTCGTATGTTATACTTCCGTCACAATGTATACCGATCCCTTTCTAGCTGACCTTTCACTCTATCAAATTCGGTTAATGGTGAAGAGTACAATTTCTAATCTCAAAGGCCCAGAAAACCCGTCAATCTCTACCTCGGACGCCGAGATTTAACAAGCTGGAGAGATGGTTCTAGCGAATAGATTAAGTAGCGTCTTATTTGAACATCGGTCATGGTTCTGGCCATCAAATCCTCCACATGGAGCTTGACTAAAGTAATGTCTGCGTAAATAAAATGTACAATGAAAAATGTTGATAATTTTTGATTTATCCTCGTATAAGGCGACACTTTTTGTATCTCCAAGATATCTACTTTAACCGCAGAATGGGCCGTTGCCTGAAGTCTTAAGTTCAGTGAACGGGCATTTGTAGTAGCAGCCCCAAAATATTATTTAAAAAGAGATTGAAAACGCACCTTGTTCCGAATTCGTAAAACACGACGCGTCATTTCGAATCGGTCGCAATTATTGTTATTGATCCACACACATATTGATCCAAATTTCCATCTATACATTTCCTCATAATCGTCTTGTCTGTGTGAATAGTGACCTAGATGTCAACTTGACCGATATTTCTTCGATCTCGACATTGCGATAGCATTCGCAGTGTAGACTTTCAGACACTGGGTGCTGTGGGTGAACTTGTGATATTGCCGTATTCAATTGGGATTGGAGATAGGTATATCTGCATCATATACAAGGTAAGGCGAGCAGTCCTTCCGAATCCCGGTTCCCGAGATCACTAGACCTTCAACTAGAACCCCTATCTCCTCACCGACATTATCCTGTACGCAGGTTTCCCTACTTCCTTCCCATACTTTGCGGTGATTCTGAATTATGACTGGAGTTGTTGCAATCCATTCTGCGGGACACGATCCAGAGATTTGCGCAATCCGTTCATTTAGATCCTATCGATTGGGATTATGTTTCAAATTCACACCTTTTCATGAAATCATATCCAAAAGTTGAAATATCAATTTTTAATTTACAATCCTAGTATAGGACTAAACAGGTGGACTGTAAAGCATCCTCGAGGTGAATTTTTTTCACAAAAATGGCGCTACGTTAATTATTCAATATTATTATTCAAGTGGTTTTAGTATACTAGACTTTTATTCTAATATTTCAGCTTCCTGGAGACGAACGTACCGCTGCTGGTTCTCATGGAGGCGGCCAGGAACGGCCAGGAAAAGGAAGTTGAGGAATATGCTGTCGTCTTCACTGAGCATGCAAACAAACTCGTAGAGGTAAGGCTTTTTATCTGCCTCGTGAGATCATGATTGCGGGATTAGAAGGGATAGGTTATCGGATCCCCCGGAACGATGAGGAATTTATTATAGTGTGGGTCTCTCACTGGGGGTTGCTGGGATAGGCGATACCGGGAAGAGCAGTGGCTAGAGAATCCTTATGAAGCATTCTACTGGCTCTCCCTCCCACCTTTTGCGACCTGGACAGAGTGAATTTCTACTGGACTGTGAGCGATGTCTACCCTCCCCTTTGGGGGTGTATGATTTAAATAGCTTCTTTCTGGCTGCCCTCTGAATTTAATGTAGTAACGAGTCTCACGTTTAATTGTACATGTATGGCTCTGGTACGATAATATCGGAGCCAACCTATAATGGTATTATGATAATGTGATAAATAAAATAAAAAAGTTATCCCAACGAATCGAAACAAGAGTAAACAACTCTCAAAACGATTCGGGTTAAGGTGTAAATAAATAAATAAATATCTACCTCTCTTTCTGAAATGTCGGATTTCATTGCAGAGTCCGTCATCAGGGATGATGTGTCAGTGTTTTGTTAAGTACTGGCTTGCAATACCGCGTCAATAACAGGGTGTGTCTGTGTATAAATCTATCGTTAGATCAGGCTGTGAAAATCTTATGAAAATGATCCATTCATAAGATTTATTATTTATTTGTAACTATATAAGACATATAAAAATTTGTTTGGACTGTGCCCGTCTCACTAGAGAAATTCTGTGTCGAGACGGGCAGATGATGAGTCCATGATTCAACACCGTATAGTGCACCGAAGACTGTAGAAGCTGTCTTCAAAATACGGCTGTCTTTCCATATGTTGTCAAGTCTGGACATAAAACATTTAGCATTATGGCACAAACTCAGCCAGTTAAAATGTATCAAACAATTAATTCACAATTTCACTATGTATTATTGTCCGCAGGTGGCGAACCTGGTGTGTTCCATGTCCAACAATGAAGACGGAGTGAAGATGGTGCGTCACGCCGCCAACCAAATTGAGAACCTTTGCCCGCAGGTGAACACTCACAGCCCAACTCTTATTTTGTTTTGCTGATTACTTATATCACCAAACAGCATTATATCTTTAGCCGCCTTTATTGTACTGACACTGCTCCCTCCCCAGGTGATCAACGCCGCACGGGTACTGGCCGCGCGGTCGCGTAGCCGCGTGGCGCAGGAGAACGCCGAGGTGTTTGCCCGCGCATGGGAGCTCGGGGTGAGGCTGCTCACGGAGGCCGTGGACGACATCACCACCATTGACGATTTCTTGGCAGTCAGCGGTATGTGAAACGCTTTATCTGAATTCATTTAAATAAGGTTTTTTTTAAATTTCTTTCAACACATTTTCAGTTAGCCGATCGTACGCTTTGTTCTGTTTGATTAGTGTGATAATTCTTGATTACCACCAAGTTCTATCCTCTGATTATTGTCTAATTACTTGTAATATAGAACTCACTGTGTCCGAGTAACAATTATCAATTTATTATAATAAATATAAATGATACACTTCAGAGATAGATTTGTTATTCAGAAAAAGCTGTGATAGAAGAGAGCTCTTTCCCTAGAAACGGCCCCTTATAAGGTTCGCCCCCCACTACTCATCTACTCACTTTCATGACACACACACACGCACACATATATTTACAAAGTGACAGTTCTCACAATTAGTTTATAATGTTGAATGTCGAGTTCTGTACAGCTAGGATACCAATTGTGTCTGCTCTCAACGTACTGAAGCAATTTCTCCTACCATTTCAGAGAATCACATCTTGGAGGATGTGAACAAGTGCGTGGTCGCCTTGCAGGAGGGTGACGCCGACTCCCTGGACCGCACTGCCGGCGCCATCAGGGGCAGGGCTTCCAGGTAACTTAATAATAATAACATATTTTTGTTGTGAAATTGCATTTTCAGAACATAGTTCTGTGGTATTTTTAATACAATTTAAATGTATCAGTAAGAAATATCAATTAATTGAAAAAATATTTTTCAATTACTTACAATGTTGACGTGGTGTAATAGGTCAGCGCGCTTCCCCGGATAGGCAGGGTTCCTGGTGGCAATGAAAGTATTTTGTCAATAAATTGATTTTATCTGTATATATTTCTTATTGATACATTCATAATAATATCACATTTCTCCTTTACTTTCTGGACATTTTGGACATAGCATCATTATGGCTGTATAGCGTTTGATTAAAATTATTTAAAAATTAATATTACACTGTCTTTATTACGAGTAAGAAATAACATACGTGACATCTGTCGTCTTTTCTTATTTGTACTCTGTCTATGGTATATCATAGAATTATGCACTTTCCGAAATGTCAAAATAATGACATTCCCGCGGGGGCTAGTAACAAGCAATTGACAACAGACAATGAGACCCCGACAGCGTAATTTATATCTTTCTAGTTGATGAATTTAATTATTATAAACGTATTTCAATACAATTTGTTGGCAAAAAATATGCCATTAAAAATATTTTTCTGACGATACCGGCCTATAATACGCACCTCAAATGAGACAATATTATACTAAAAGATGAATATACACGTTTCATTCGCGAGCGGGTCTCTTTTCTCTTGATGAAAGATGGGGAAGCTACTGTCCTCACCTGAAATGTCTTATATTCAACAACTCAAATTTTCTGACATTCCATTTCTTTACGCCGTGTCCGATAACATTTGGTGACCTCTCCACATCTAGGGTGTGCTCGGTGGTGACTCAGGAAATGGACAACTACGAGCCGTGCATCTACACCAAGCGGGTGCTGGAAGCCGTCAACGTTCTCTGCGAGCAAGGTAGGACATTTTTCATTTAAAATCGGTTGCTTTTTTACATTTTTGAATTATCTTCAATACGTGCGTCTAAATATATTTTAACATACGTCGTGTACTCTATTTAATCATAATAATCTCAATTTTATACATTCGGCGATGTTGATCCACCGCGCCTGACGTGATTGGAGCCATTTGCGGATTCGCACTTGAACTGTTGACGCATTATTGTATCTGCCCTGGCGTGGTTTCCGTGTTTCTTGAGTTTTTATATTTTCTTGTCTAGTATTATATTACGCCTAAAATGCAAGCATATGTCGCAAGGTGCCGTCACAGCTTTTGCTGTGCAGATAGTAACGCGTGTGATCGTGTATTGTGTATTCCTTTGCATTAATTTATTATGTTAGTTTGTACTGAAGTAAATTGTATTTTCGACCGGCAATCGTTCATAGCCAATTGAATTCTGATTGTGAGGACAATCGATTAAGTAGTTACGGCGCTTGTAGAGTTACTCATCAGCCTACTCCGTTGTGAACGCCAGATTCTGTATTCTTGACAATGGAAGTCTTCATATTGCTGGTACGAAATTGTAGAAGACAAAGTGTTGTATACTTGGGTTGCAGTATTAATTAATCTTTTGTTGAAATCAATAATAAGAAATATATATCGGCAGAATTTATAAGAAAAGTTGATGCAAATCAACATGAGCACGAGCATCGTACAAGAGGAAGAGATAGACTGAGACTGCCATTCAGGAAGGAGGCTAAATCTCAGATGATCTACAGTGAAATGTCAGATGATATATAAATGATCTTATTTATATTAGAGTATATATAATATATGTACAGTGTAACCTCTATATTCGTCTGGTTCGATATTTGTCTCGTTTTGATAAAAATCATAATAGTTTTTGTAAATATTTTCTACATTTGTCACTTCCACCTAAATGTTCCCATATATAAAGGGGCGCCAGAAGAGGTTACAAACGAACAAACAAAATTGAATGGTAATGTGGTTGATGAAGGTTTTAAAAAACAGGCAACATTGGTAATCTTTGTTAAATAGAGTGCTACTGAGTCATCAGCAAACGAAAACCACCACCAGAATTAGAGTTACCTGATGTTTAAATTGTCTCCTTCTAAATATTAGTGACTTTTCTTCTCTTCCGCTTCTTCTGTCATGTCTCCTCAGTACAATAAAGGTCCAGTTTTGACATCAAATGTATTCATGTGTGTACTATTTTTGGAGGCTGGGAAGGAATGAATTAAATTGCATTGTTATTAATAAGAAAAACACTTTTAGCAATTTTTCAATTTCAGTTTTTATATATTTTCTTATTTTGCTCAGTATATTGTTAACAATATTTGAATATGTCCAAGAACACGCAATTACTGAATTTTTACCTACAAAGGCACTGTTATTAAACAGATATCAGATATCTCATAGAGACAAAGCTATTATTATTATATTTAATGGAAAATATATAGAAGAATGGGGTAATTACAGGGCTTACGACCTTTGACTTTTCTTCGGCTGGCTTAAGTGAACACTTTATATAAATGTAATGTTTGAGTACTGCTACACCATCCCCATCTATGAACCAAATTAGATAATTAATTTTCCCTTGAAACAACGTGTATGTCAACTCAATTATTTATTATTTTTTTGCTGTTTATTATTATTTTTTTAATTACCCACTTTTTAAAATATATTTCCATTAAATATAATAAAAATACTATGAGATATCTGATATTTATTTATTTTAGAAAAGTCTTAGTTTATATCACTGTTTATTGATAAATCAACGTGTTTCAATGATCGATGAATTCGCCAATCATCTTTTGGAAACAAACTATTATTTTGACATTAATAAGGGTTTAAAAATTTTGCATACAAATAACGGGGGTTTACAGTTAGATCAATTATAAATAAGAGAAAGAGTTTGTTTTGCGGGATAGATAGAATTATGGAAGCCTTTGACACTTACTAAAGAAATGACAAGGCGATTTGAAGCATTTGATCTACAATTTATTTAAAACAATATAAATCTGAAAACTTCAATATCATAATTGCCGATAGTCAAGGCACTGAAAGAAAGAGAACATCGCGGGTGAAGAATCTGGACATTCACTGTAGAGCTTTTCAGGCCCGCAGAAGAAAATAAGTTTGAAATGTATCATCTTTGTACTGTTCGATGTGCTGTTATCGCACCGTTTCTTTCGTAGTTTAAACATTGCATTTATATTTGCATTCAAATTGAAAAAATAAACAAATTTATACAAATTGTTAATGTGACCGAGACATTTACAGTTTATGAATATTCTACAATCTTTTATAGTCAAGGAGACAGACGGTTACTCCTTGACCTTAACGTCTTATTCAATACTAAATTAATGTATTAATTATAAATATGTACATATAAAAACAATTTTGTCGAAATATATTGTTTTTGCGTCACCGGGATTCGAACCTGGATCTCTATTTCCAATCCGGGAAAGTACACTACCGATTGTGTTATAACGCCAGTATTTTTCATGACAAATTTTCGAACCTATGTGTTACATTTTTTCAAATTAATACACCTGTCGTTCCATTATTTGAAAAAGCCATCTGCATTATTTTTACGGAATCTCAAATACCTTTGAGTAATCTGATAGCAGATACCAGAATTATCAATTCATTTTTATTAAATTTTGGACACATTGATACAACTTTATTATTAGGAGAACACATTCTCATTGTGAAGTTGGAATTATTCAGAACATAGCTCTGTGATATTTTAAATACTAAATTAATGTATTAATTATAAATATATACATATAAAATCAATTTTGTCGATTGGAATTGGTAGTGTACTTTCCCGGATTGGAAATAAAGATCCAGGTTCGAATCCCGGTGATGCAAAAACAATATTTTTCGATAAAATTGATTTTATATGTATATATTTATAATTAATACATTAATTTAGTATTTAAAATATGACAGAGCGTCTGTTCTGAATAATTACAACTTCACAATAAGAATGTGTTTTCCTTAATAATCTTATTCAATTTAATAATAATAATAATTATAATAGTGGATAATTTGTAAAGCGCCATTTTCGTAAAAACTTTCACCTCAAGGGCGCTTTACACATCAACTGTTTATAGTTCTGCAATTATCTTTGTTTTTTAAAATTAAAAATCATTATTTTCGCTTATGGAAATGATTTTTTGAAAAGGTGCGTTTTTAGTGTCTTCTTATACTGGCATAACACACCTAATGCACATATTAAAATAACTGGACGAAAATGTTCAAGTTGCATGCGGCCTAATCTGAACTGTGACAGCATTTAAAAAAAAAAAGTCATATTTATATATATATATTTAATTTATTAAATTCAGTCATATCATCATAATACCATCGTAGGTTGGCTGCGGTATCTCGTCTTACCAGAACCATACCTGTACAATATGTGAATATTTCAATCAATTGAAATATTTTATTGATTCGAAATTCGCTTGTAAGATGATTTAGGGCCGATTGACCCGGTATAACCTAAGATTAATAACCCTAACCCTCGTACGATAATATATTATTCCGTAGCGATGCGGAAATTGTGCATACACCTTGAACATTTTCGACCACCCGTACAATATACAAACACGCTTATAACAATATCACGACCGTTATGAGTGTGCCCTTCACAAATATGCCAAAATGAATTACGATAGAAATATATTTTGGATATAAGACAATTATATGTGCAGAATATATTAACTAGCTTTCATAGGAAAATAAGCGCTCCATCTGTGAGGACTGAAAGATATTATCCCACAAGAGCAAACAACCCTAAAATAGTTGCAAGAATGAAAACTAGTTTTGGGCAAAGATTATTTACCTTTCAAGCTCCCAGAATATATAATCAAATTGAAAATAATATTAGAAATTTAACTGACATTAAGACTTTTAAAAGGGATATTTCTAATTGGTTGTTGCAATTGGGAAGAGCAGATACAGAGAGTCAACTCTTTTATATAATTAAATAATTAGTATAACTACTTTAGTGCGTTTTGGTCTTGTATATTTACATCTACCTTATACCTGCTTACATTATTGGGATTATTATTTTTTTCTCTTTTCTCTTTTTTATTCACTTTTTTATATTTTATATGTATACATTCATTATTATTATTTTTTTTTTCTCTCTCCTTAAATATTTTCACATTATATGCTATATGTATGTATTCGATCTTACTGTGTTTTGCCTTCAATGAGTTTTGGTTTTATAAAATATTATATATATATATATATATATAATTTGCCCAAAAACAGGCTAGCCTAGTTGGGCAATGTATTTAAATGTGTGTAAAGATGTAAATATGATATATTTCTGTTAAAATCAAAATAAAGTTCAAATAAATAAATAAAATAGAAAATTTCAATGCACTATCTTCGATCACGACCATGAGACCTCTAAAACTTTTATCTGCCTATGAAAAATATAAATGTACAAAAATTTGATCTGGGTAAAAATCTCGGCCGAGTTCGTTAACCGGCCGTCTCGTTTCAAAATCTGACGAAATCTACCTGATCCCAGGTCGGCAGGGCGCCGAGTCATTCGTTAAATAATTGTGATATAATATTTTTTATGACCTCGTATTCGAACAGGCTAAAATTAATAATTGTGTTTTGTCGCATTGATTTTCTTTACTGTGTATATTTTTGTAAAATTTAATTAACCCGCGAGGATGATTCTATGATTATTAAAAAAATAAAAATTCAAAAATATTATTACACTATCTTATGCATACATAAATAAATTGATAATTTTATCGGAATAATTGAAATGACGTAATTTGATATAATTAATGTGTTGACATTCAGAATACTGTCGCAGGTGTTCGTCAGGGAACGACGTGTTGCCTTCAAGGAGAGCGACATTCTCTGGTGCGACGATAGTTTTAGATTCACATTTCCTGCGTATCTGGTTACTGGTCCACCGCGTCGTCTCCTTGTGGCATCGCTCCTTGATGATGTGCAGTGAGTTTTTATAGTTCGAAAAAAGAAAATTCTGAAACAGCATTGTATACTTATATGACAATTTGACACGGCGGTAATGTGTTTCGTTAAGAATGTACGAAATTTTAAATTTAAAAAATATCAAAACAGCATTATATTGCGATTTGATGCCACAGTTTATTAGGGTATTTACAAGATGGTATAGAGCTCGTTCAGATTGCAGAGATAGCGGTATCGATATTCGACGCTTCCAAATACATTTATGATTTCAACTTGGATTGCAATATTTGTAGTTTAATAAATAAAAAAATTGACTATTTAACTTACTACTTGTAGCAGTTATACCAATGTTTGCACTGTGTGTGTGTGTTAATTTTTCCAAAATTGTAATAATATAATACTATTATGTCCCATCTAATGCCGATTCAAACATATATTCAATTAAAAATAAAATATCATCCCAGCTGCAAATTAAATGTAAAACAAAATTGATATCTTTTTTGATAAAAAGTTCGCAAATGATGTGGGAAGAATTTTTTTTTTTACCAATTGAGAACGACCGTGTATAGTTGAGGACTAAAATTTAAGCGAATAGTCAATTTGTGCCAAAAACTTGATTTGTGCCAAAAACTCAATTTGTGCCAAAAAGTTAGTTTGTGCCAAAAACTCGATTTGTGCCAAAAATTTGATTTTTGCCATAGGTTCAAGTGTATGTGTGTGTTTTAATATATGAAAGGGGGGGGGAGGTATAACGATAATATACAACACTGAATTAATGCTTTAATATTTTTATTTCTTGATTTTTGTATTGTATTTATTTTGTATACCGTAAAAATTTGTATATAACACAAATCTGACGATATTTAAAATTTGGAAAATATATATATATATATATATGTATATAATATATAAGTATAAATACATAAATATAAATAGTTTTATCAAGTCCACATTCTCATAATCGTGTCCAAAATTTTCGGAAACTTTCAACAATAATTAACAATAGATTATTTTGAAAATAATAACATTATATGATGGAATTATCAGTATTATTATTTTTTTATAACTATCTAACGTGAAAACGTTCTTTAGCAATGAAATTTAGCACTTTTTTTTAATAAGATGACGTCATTCGTAGTTACGAGATGTTGTTGTTGTTGTTCATTGTCGGTTTCCTTGCCTGTCGTCTTGTTGTCGGAGCCCTCAGACCTCCTGTTCGGGGTGAGCCTTGTTGTACTCGATGGACCTCAGGATGTACTCGGGGACGGGGTGGATATGGGCTCCCTGGAATAGAACAGTACAATATTAGTGTATTTGATTTTTAGATTTATAAATAATAAGAAAAAACACTCTGTTTAAACCACTTTTTATTGATACATCGACACGTTTCGATACCTATGCCGCGTCGTCTTCAGGAAATAATGTCTTAATGTCGACTCTGGTGTGAAACTATTTTCATGTTCGTAGTGTAATTATTCGTGCAATCTGAAAGGATGACAAGTTCAAAACGCGAACCGATCGTGTGCGTACGAAAATGTACAAAATAGTGAATTGTACGAAAGTAGAACGTACATATTATACCATATTAAAATTTAAAATGTGAAAATTTGGTTATTTATAATATTAAGCTTGCTATTAACACTTTTTCTTATTTATAAAATTTCAAATTTATCTTAACTGTAAACCCCTAGTGTTTGTATGTATAATTTCTATTCCATTGTTAATAGATTGTTTCCAAATGTTGATTGGCAAATTCACTAATAAATTATATTTATGCAAACCGCCCTCTTAGACAGCACTGGATAGTAAAAAAAATTGGTAATATTTTTATGTTACTGCCACTTTTACTGAAAAGTCAGCGCTCAGCCATCTTAGTTGCTCCCCTATTAGACTGTGGTGACAATGTCATATAAGTGTGTAATGTTAGAATTTTAATATAAATATTAATAAATGAAGAGACCATAGTTGATGACGTAGTTCGCCGAATGACAAAGTTGAATTTTTTTTTTTTTTTGCGTTTACCTGTGGCTGGAAACCGTTCTCGTCAGCTACGTATGAGAACTGGACGTTGGAGCCGTCTGGGGCGGTCCACTGGGCTGATCCTTGGGCTGACTGAACTTCAGCATCCTGGAAACATAAAAAATCTTCAATTGATTGCGCGGTTTCCTCGTTTCGTCCCTTCATCATTTCTATCAATCCGTTCTTCTGTCGAGACACCAAAATCTGTCACTGACGCGCAGAGTTGTATTCAAATCATTTAGCTACTTTAAAACATTTATTATAATAGGATTAAGCCACGAAAATGTGAAAAATCTTAATGTATACGAGGGCAAGTGAAAAATTTTCTGCATTTCTAGATGTACAATTTATTAAGCTCTATGAGGAAGACACTGCCTCACCGATGGTAACTCGCCTCCGACCACATTAATCGGGTCGCTGCTCGTTGTTTCTCCTCGGTGCAAACTGCTAGCGGAGCGGACACATTTACACTTTAATAGCAGGAAGGCAAACGATGCGATCGAGGTCAAATTTCGCACACGTGACCGCAGTTGTACCAACTCTAAGCGAGAAACATGAAGAATATATAAATTATGTGATAGGTAAAGAAAAATTAATTTAATAATAGCCTTAAATGCGGAAATAAATTAATATTGTTTTTTTTTTTCCTAATCTGTACTACCATCTAGCGGATTTGGTATTTTTTCTTAGTGGCAATGACATTAACATACCACATACAATGAATCATGGCCATCTCCATATCACCTAATCTTTCGACACCGAGACTATTCGTACTAATGAGGGGACCCACCGCTAACCCGGGATCGTTCCTGTATCGGTTCAGCTCATTCACCGCGTCAGGTTGGCATTTTTTGTGTTTTAAACAGGCGACCGTGCAACGCAGCTCGGCGCATACGCGTCCAAACAACGAGACACGGCCGCCAACCAACACATCCATCATTACACCTGCGCCCCCATATAATAATAATGGAGACACAACAGTGGCACAGAACAAGGATATTTTACAGGCCAATCGGCAGGTCGACCCAGGATTCCCCACCTAGATACCCATACTTGCACAAATTCCAAAATGGACAGAACCGCGATTCGAGACTATTCATATTGCTTTACCTTGACTCCCGCGTTCTTGAGGGCCCCCTGTTCCTGAGCCACTATTCCGTTTCCGGTTTCGTACGCCCACTGGTAGGAGCCATCGGCTCCGACGTCGTTGGACTGCCTGACGATGGGGGCTGCGCCGTCGGTGTTCAGGTGGGAGACGTCGGCCATCGCGGCCACGGCGAACAGGGCGAGGATCAGGAACTTCATCTGAGAGATCATTCAGTCGGACGGGTTGTGAAGTTGATCGGTCAAAATATTTTATTTATTTTATGTACAGGATATGATAGAATATTTTATTTTTACGAGTCGAAAATGTTTAAGGGATATGTGCCTAATATCAACCGTGTTAGAGAATATGAGCGTTTCAAAAAAAAAAAATTGTAATTATACGATTAATTGATTCTAAATTATATATTGAATACACAAAATTAAAGATCATCAAATTTGGAGCGGTTTGACTATTTTTTTGTTAGATTATTTACGGTCTGAAGCAAAGATATTAGATTAATTAACAATGGAACAAATGGAAGTGCGTAGACTTTAAACTTAACGCAATTTTATAAAAATGAAAAAAAACAATAATATTTCAGACTAGGTTGGGTTAGGTTAGGTATGTTACACCTGTCAAGATGATAAATATTTTTCCACGGTTGGTATCGGCCATTGATTTATAAAACGAGAATTTTTTCAATACTAATTAAAAAAAAAAAAGTTTTGTAATTTTTTAAATACAAATTAAATGTATTGATTTAGAAAGATATACATATAAAATCAATTTTATCGAAAAATATTGTTGTTGCGCCACCGGGATTCGAACTTGGATCTCTTCACGTTCGGGGAAGTTGCATTCGGAACCGATTATGCTGCGCCAACACGGTGCATTGACGACAAATTTTCAAACTTGTATGTTACACTTTTCAAATAAGTTTTCATCTAATATCTCCTTATCTATTTTTTTTTTCCTCCCTTATATTATATTTATAAAAAATGTTTAAACTATGTGAAGAGCAATACTTGCGTGCGGTTTGACAAAATGTTAAAATTATAATCGATATATATGTAACAAAGAAGAAATAAAATATATGAAAATGATATTTTTTCGAAACCGGTGGATGCATTATGAATAATGAAACAAAGTTAACAATTTAAAATAATATTATAAAGTAAATATATTAATTGGAAAGTTACACATATAAAATCAATTTTGTCGAAAAATATTGCGGGATTCGAACCTGGATCTCTTTCCAAGCCGGGGAAGGTGCACTATCCAACTGTGCTACAGCGACGACATTTTTAGCGACAAATTTTCGAACCTATATGTTATCTTTTTTATAATGCACCTTCCACGGTTTAGAAAGAGATCCAGGTTCGAATCCCGGTGGCGCGACAACAATATATTTCGATAAAATTGATTTTATATGTATATCTTTCTAATTAATATATTTAAAATATCACAGAGCGTCTGTTTTGAATAATTACAACTTCACAATAAGAATGTGTTCTCCTAATATTATAAAGTGTTTGCGATGTTTGACGGCGAGCTCGATAAAGTAACGACATTAAACAGATTTGAAAAAATGGTAACATTGCAATTCTATCTATCTAGGTATATATATATTATAATTATTCAATTACGTTTGATATTAAAAAGTGTCTGCTTGTGGTAAATAGTGAAAATGTGGACAGACTATGCCGCGTCAACTGGCCCCCGCACTTTACAAGGCATAAGCCACCAGAACTCACCTTGTCAGTAGTTATCGGTCTGATTAGCACTGTGCCTCTCCACGGTCGGGCGGCATCTTTTATAGTCTCTCGGACGGTCGCGGCGCCATCGCTGACCGGCGATCTGACCTCTGCGTAGGCTCTGCACAAAGGTCACTGTCGTCCGTGCCGAATCTGACGGCGGTGGCATCCTCGGCCGGGCTAGTTTTTTTTTTGTTTTGCCACCATCCAAGGCTGGCCGCTCTCTCGACCCGTTGTATCTTTGTCTCAATTTAGTTTTTTTAAAATTTTTTTTTTTTTTAATTCTTCTGAATGAAAGAGATTGTAGTTTCGACCGCTGTGGTCTTTCAATTCGGGTTCTTCCACCTCTTGGGCCAGACGACGTCGAGCCTGTCAGGTTCCATTATTTTCTGGATCGCGCCTGCCGATTTTAGACCCTCTTGACAGTTTAATGATACGACGTAGGTTTCGTGAAATAGGCTACATTCTAAATGTGATCATTAAACCTTTTTTTTTTTTTTAACTGTTTAAGTTAGGTAAGTTTGTAGAATTCTGTATTCACATGTGTGAAAATGAAACACTCGTTCAATTCACTCGAAACGCGTTCCGCCACGTAATGGCATTATCAATCTAACAATTGTGTTTGTGTCTGTTGTGAGCGGGGGCGCGCAGTGCGTACAAGAAAAAAAGCATTACTAAAAATTACAGGAAACAAATTTTAAATCAAACATATAATAGATGTTTCATAGAGACGAAGCTATTTTTTTTATATTGAATGGAAAAATATGGAAGTATGACAAAAATTGATTTTTCAGACGTATTCTAGTATAATGCGTTAAAAACATTTTACAGACAGAGATTATTGTTTTAAAAAATTTCAAAAAATTAGGTTCACATTGTGACATATATGCTGCTTCAGGGAAATTAATGTCAAATTTAGTCCATAGACGGCGGTAGTTTCGAAGTGTTTCCACATGTTAACATATGCACAATTTTCAAAAATTCGTGTACTACAAATAAATTCAACTCGTCAAAGTGGTTCAAAATGAAGTTTTTAATAATTTATATTTAATTCTTTGTAGCACCAGCTGTCTTTCCGACGAGATACACTTCGGTAATCGTTCCTCTTGCGTTCGGAAGACGTGTCCAAGCCGTCTTGTTTCAAAATTTGAAACTCTGATAATTTTGATTACAGAGAAATAGTTATTACCGGGAAATATCCATTCCTTTCACACACAAACGAAGTTTACCTGGTTTACGACTGTTGGCAGGTCTTCAGGTGGACGAGAGCGAGCATTCCCGACTTTGGCTAAAAAGGGATAAAATAGTTTCATTTTTATTTAATGTAATGTCTGCGGATTGATGTGCGAGTGACAGGAGTGTGCGTGTACAGTGAGCACGAAGACGCCCGTCAGGAGAGCGTGTGTATAAGAAGAATCGGCAACCGAACTCGGCCTACTTTCGCTCCGCGTCACTCTCCTAATATAGATGTGTGTTAATTTGTAATATTGTCACATTGTTCTCGTCATCGTCAGAACCGACAAGCCATAACAAATCGGCACAGGCGATGGAGGGTTTTATCGGCAGATTAAAATGCAACATTTAATTTATTTATATATAATATAATATCGATAAAAATGCCGCTAACTGTAAAATTAGTATCAGCTGATGCATTTTTTTTTTTTTTTTACATTTATATATTATTAATAACATTGAATATTTGCATAAATTAAAACGTAAATCTAAATATTAATTTAATTTGAATGAAAATGCATTTTTGTTGTGGAGTTGCAATTTCAGAACATTGGCTCTGTGCTATTTTTAATGCAAATTAAATTAATCAACTAGAGGTTGTTTTTTTTTATTTTTTAAAGATATAGAAATTTAAAATGAAATAAATAATATCATGGTCACAGTATTGGCTTTATTGGAAAGATAATTTGGTGTCATTTGTATTTAAATATGATTTCGCGCATCGGCTGCCTCGAATAAAGCAAAGTCTGGAAGGTCAATTTTATTAAGACCACGTTCTGGAGCAGCCGGGGACGTACATCGGCAGTAACGCGACGAATGTTGACTGCCAAGTCGTCTATCGTCTCTTGATTTATCGGCGTAGACCAGCCACGTCACATATCCCCGCAGGAAATAATCCAAAGGTGTTAAATCACACCATCTTGGAGGCCAATTGTTGAAAGCAAGACGGCGCAACTCTTCCGCAGCTCTTCCACATTAATGCCATTCAATTGAAGAACGAGAGAGTCAGCGATGATGGATCTATAGCGCTCTCCGTTCACTGTAACGTTCTGGTCGGCATCATTTTTGAAGAAACAACAACTTCTTCGGTGCGCACTGCACGGCGTCTCTGCGGATGCGTATTATCAATGAGAGTATGCGTGGTGTAAAAATGATCCATGGTTATTCGAACTACTTCTGGCGTAAGTTTATTTATGGTGAAATGGCAAACCAAACTGAGCACGAAATCTATTCACGGTAGCAATCGAATATTATTTCGATTAATAGTTTTAATTTGTATTATTATTAATAATTTAATAGAATAACATTATTTTACGGCCCGGGTACGCGGAAGAGTCTTTGAGGAGATTTTTGACTCGACTCGTGAGATACGGATTTCCTTCTCTCGTGAGATTCCTCGGAGACAACTCTCGGATCGCGTAGTTCGCGCGTATCAGAGCCGTCAAATGTCGCATCTTCTTCTTCTCTTACTATCATATAGTAGACTATCATCTCTTTGTTTACTGCGGTCCACCAGAGTGGTCATTCCATTGCCTCGGGTGCTTCAGCCACCATGACGATGACGAAGGAATTTTTTTTTTTAGTCACATCGTATATATCGATTAGCATTAAAGATTATAAATATACTAAAAAATAAACCCATGGGAAATGATCAGTTATTAAACTTAACTACTATGTATATTTTGCACTCCTGTTTCCTGTATAATATCTGCCGGCAGTGGTGCTCGGGTAGAGAATCAACTTGTCTCGTTTCCCGTGAAGGAGTGTACTCCCTTAGTAGCCCCTCTGCCCCCCTACTGTATCATAGTTAATATCCATAATAATTTTACGCTTCCACGACTTTTTGGATACTTGTACTTGCTCAAACGGCCAAGTCTGTGAGACTATTGTCATAAATAAGAAAAGCATTCTGTCATTTCATCTATGTCACTGTCAAATGTGACATGAATGTTTTGTTCGTGTTTTTAGAATGCACAATGTATTATTGTTCAAGCAATATAATAAGGGATTTTCGTATTGAAAAATCGATTCTATCAAGATCCTTGAGTGATCACTGTACACAATCTGTCTCTGATTCGATTGTTAAAGGGGGGAGGAGCAAGGGCAGAGCCCTCTTGTCTCCGACGTATGAGGTAACAACAGTGGTGTAACATTTTTTGGGGGACCCTATTCGGGCAACATGGTCAAATTATTATTTTTTTAATATCAGGTAATTTTAATTTTGTATATAATTCCATAAAGTGGTAGCAAATTTGGGTAAAGTTTTTTTTTATTTTATATTTTGTTGAATTTTTTACAAATTTTTATATTTTTTATATAAATTTTGTTACAAAGATGATGGGATCGGATGAGGGATCGTACAGGCCGAAATTAATTTAGAATAAAAGTTAGACGATAAATCGTGTCTGTGTCGTTTGAGTCTCTGTGAATGATTTGTGTTTGTGACACACCTGGGTGAGTTTGTATACTAAAATGTTAGCGTTACTTGAACCCCAGATGGGGCTCGCGTATGTCAGTATAGCTTTGTACAAGAGTCATTTCTGAACTGTAGAAATTTAGGAGGGGGTATAGTCGATTGTAAACTCTACACAATTGTATATATGTTAATATGTGGAATCACTTCGAATACCACTACGCTATCGCCATCTACATGTTCCTAGCTCCGAAACTATACAATACACTCAGTACCAACTGGAAATCGTACAATTCCAATAAGATTACACAAATATGGACCCAATATATGATCCAATCAGGTAGAGATGAATCAGAAGCGTGGCTATCCAACATTCTAATATAATTTATACAATACCTTCACTAATAACTCACTAGTCTTACAACACTCTCACTCCACATATTTTTATTATATTCTTACTTTTTTATTCATATTTGATTTATTTTTTTATTCCAAATAACACCACAACAGCACGAAAAAAAAAAAAAAAAAAACTGGCTACTTTAACACAGACTTTAGTCTAGCAAAGTTGCCAGGACAAGGCTGTATATATCAGAGGTGAAGTCTACTCCATCCCACACAACAAACTATGTATTATGTATCCACCTCTGTTAGTACAAAAATATGGACTAAATTTGATATTTATCTTTCCCCGAAACAGCATATATGTCAGAATGCGAATCTAATTTTAATTGAGTGTTCTTTGACATATTCAAATATTGCTAGTTGTATTATTATTATTCCGAGCATTGCATATTTTACACAATAATGATTATTATACGCGATCATAGGTTGTGTGGTGATGGATGTTTCGGTTGGCGGCCGCGCGTCGTCCTCTAGACGCTTGCGCATATGAAAATTCCAACCTGCGCCAAGATCTCGCACTGCTCCGGATGTCAGGAATACTTTATCGCCACATCGCCTTATCATTTCTTCGGCACGTCAAATTCAATTCGATTCGTTTGCATGTATAACTTTCAAAATGAAAATGTTTTAAATTCGTCAGTGGCGTGCTGCCGAGATGGCACATTTCGCGACAAATTATACGAAACACGTGCGCAGTTTTATTTGTTAATTCTCAAATTTCTTCCGCTATGCGGTTCTATTGTTGTCGACACATTAACACGAGAACTTTGAATTATTAACGCGTGGACGTGCATATTTAATACATATTAAATAAATAATGTATTGAGGGCACTTCTCCGGGAGTCTCGATGTATGTTCAGTTTGGAGAGATTCACGAAAAATTGTGTATGGCTTAAAACACATCGTGTACAGAAACAATTGTGTGTCATTATAATTGATAGTTTGATATTAACGTCTTTTTATATTCTCTGCAGATGGTTCGTAGCAATTTTAGCTAATTGTATACGTTTTAGAATTTGCGAATTTTGAAGTGCGTCATATAAGTCATCAATCAACATTGAACTGTTCTCAAACTTCAGATGATTATGCTACGCCTTTGTTATTTGAGTCTTTAAAAATCGGAATGTGATCTTTTAAGATAGCCGATATTAAAAGAATTTTATGAAAATTGGACGAGTAGACGCGCCGCTTACCCCAAATTTGGGGTAAAACCATCTAGTTGTATTATTTCTGATAAATTGTTTAAATAAAGAAAATTATTCGACTAAATTTGTATTAAGTAACAATTAGAGTTTTCTGGTAAAGAAACAATAATATATGTTTTTAGGTAGTATTGACATCCTGAAGAAGAAAATGGTATTTTTCGAAATAATTTTTAGGTGTTGGTCACAAATTAAATAATTTGGAATCGTTGGAGATAAATAAAGCGTGTAAAACTAACCAAAAAATTATAAACAACCAGCTAAATTTAACTACGAGTCCCATTCTAAAATTTTTTCCTAAAAATTATTCGACTAAATTTGTATTGAGTAACAATTTGAGTTAGGTACTAAATTTATTTTTTAAATAATCGTTTTTAATTAGTTATAACATCCTGAAGAAGAAAATGGTATTTTTCGAAACCGGTAGAACTCAATAAGTGGTTAATAAAACAAAGTTAACAAAAAAATATGAATTTTGACCACAAAGTTAGTTATTTTGGTCCGTGCCGAGTTCTAAAAAAATTTAATAAAATTGCTTAGACGGGGGGAGCGCGACATATCATAGTGATTGCTTTTAAAATTGGTTAGTTACTTAAAAAAATATATAATTAAGATAACTGTCTACACGTCACTAAACTGATATATAGGGTCTTTTAATAGGGACGCTCAAAATTTGTTAGGTTATAGCAGCCATGTTGTTAAAGTGACATCTGTCAAATTTATTGTCAATTGTTAAGTAGTATACGGCAAATCACCACGGAAGGTTGAACAACGTGTGCAAATCATCAAATTTTATTATCAAAGTCACGAGCGATTTGAGGGCACGGTTATCTCGCGCGGCGGTGACGCGAACTGGCCACAGAGATCGTGCGATTTAACGCCTTTAGACTTCTTCCTTTGAGGCTATCTTAAATCGCAAGTCTTTACGAATAAGCCGCAAACAATTGACCCCCTCAAAGTCAACATAACAAACGCCGTCCAGCAAATTTAGCCAGATTTATGCGATAAAGTCATAGAAAATTGGACCTCCCAAACCTGCCACCGAACAAAACCGCAGCGGATATTCGAACAACGTTATATTCCACACTTAATGCCATAAAATATACTTTCAAATGAAAGAAAAATTGAGTGAATATCTCACACACAACCTGTTTAACTTACATTTTAAAATCGAGCGTCCTCGTTGAAAGACCCTTTATATGTACATCGCAAACTACAACTCAAAATAATACGATGGACTGTCTCTTCGAATATTGATTTACAACATTTCTCAATTGATTACGCCACTGGAATCCAATTTCAAACGTAACCAGGAGACTTACGACCCGCATGAACATGTTTGTAAATAAAAATCGCAAATATCTCAGAATCTTAAGACTGAACATATAATATCTGCGCACTAAACCTGTCTATGTGAACAAAATGCCAGAACGTGTGAAAGGTTACGTAACCTGACTATTCGTATGTTGTCACTATCTAAAGATAACATATTGTATAATATTAATATTTGTTTATTTATCGATTATTTTTCTTAAATCGGGTGACACACAAACACTAAGGCATAGACGCGGTTTTAACATTGAATATCATATATTTGCAAGTATCAATTCGAAAATGTTGATAAATCATAGTTAATTTTGCCATATTTTAGTTGATTTTATCATATCAAATTCAATATTAACTGATTCATCAATAATCAGTGGATATATATATATATAAATCTTAACATTTGTTTCTTCTCTATGAGAGTAAGACTCGTGTATAGAGAAGGAGTATATTCGAGTTAATTAATGTTTCAGTTAGTCTGTGTACATATTTTTTTACTTCAGTTACAAATTGATGATAGTCCGTAGTTTATCTAATTGTGATGGGGAGATTGTTAACAAATTTGATGCCTTGATAAATATATCGCGGTATATTTTAGTTTTGGGATATCAATTAGATCTCTATATCTTGTAGATGGGAATTCGCTTCTAAAATTTAAATGATTTTTGTATATGTCTACTATTTTTGGTACTTTAAAATCTGCGAACAGTTGTGTACTCGGATAGTCTTTATTATAATTTTTTGAGTGATTTCTAATTGTGACATTGAAGTTTTATATGCACCTCCCCATCCGATAATACCGTATTGCAACATGTGACTGCACAAACGCGTAATATATTATTTTCTGATAGGTAAGATATTAAAGTTTAACTAAAATTATAAACATTGATTTACTCAATTCATAAAATAGAAAATATTTTTGATGAAAATAAATAATGAAAAAAAAAATACATTTTTACAATTGCTATTGAAATATTTATTGCTGATTTTTATATACATTTTGTATACATATCGAAAGATTTGTATATAATACAAATCTGACGTATAAAAAAATTGTTGATATAGTAATAATACAAGTAAATAATAATTTATGAATATACACATTTTAACATTTTTTTTTATATATACATATAAATATAAATAATATTCCACTTTTCCGTGATACGTGTCCATTGGCGGAGGCTCGGACAGACGAGCGGCGCAAGTTGTATTTTGAAATATAAAAATAAATATTTTTATTAAATAAAAATATATTAAATTATATTTTTTAAAAAACGATTGTAATAGACACGAAGTGTAATATTCGATTGCGCTCGTTAAAACAGTAGAATATGAAGTATTGCAGGTTAAAGAAGAACAAGATGAGAGAATAAAAATCATTTTGTTTTTTTATTGTACAGTCGATTCATCGTTGGCCGCCGTTTGTCTCCGTTTCCGTGTTTCCAGTCAAGCCGCCTGAAGTCTTCTTCGCTCGTAATGAGCGCTTAGGCCTCCTGCTCGGGGTGAGCCTTGTTGTATTCGATGGCCCTCAGGATGTACTCGGGGATGGGGTGGGGTGTGGGAATGTGGTCTCCCTGCAATATTCAAACATCGTTCAGGGTCGACAGACAAGACGTGCGGCCATTAAATGTATTAATTAGAAAGATATACGTATAAAATCAATTTTATCGAATGGAAGGTGCATTACCAACTGTGCTACACTGTATACTAAAAATAATTGTTAATTCTGGCGTCTGCTATCAGTTTACTCAAACGTATTTGAGATTCCGTAAAAACAATGTAGATGGCTTTCAAATAATGGAACGATAGATGTATTCATTTGAAAAAGTGGGTTTGAAATTTTGTCGTCAAAAATTCTGACGCTGTAGCACAGTTGCGATTGGTAAAGCACCTTCCCCGGATTGGAAAAGAGATCCAGGTTCGAATTCCGGTAGCGCAACAACAATATTTTTCGATTAAATTTTTTTTATATGTATATCTTTCTGATGAATAGTATTTAAAATGTGTTCTCCTTAATAAGATATATTTTAATTGTATTCTTTTAATTTACTTTAATTATCTTAAGAATTCAACTCAAAAACTATCTGTAGTGGAAGACAGTTATATAATTTTAATTGCACGAGTTCTGACGACTTCCACACATTTTAGAATGCTTCTAATTAACCATTTTGTTTGAATACCGATAATATTTTAATAGTATATGATTATAGTTGTTAAAAAATGGTTGAATTAAAAAAAAATTGATAAATTCACACGTAATAATGTCATTTTCTTTGAATGCAATGGTAATATCGTCTTGTATGAAACTCACCTGGGGCTGGTATCCGTTCTCGTCAGCTACGTACGAGAACCTGATGGCTGTGCCGTCCGGGGCGGTCCACTGGGCTGATCCTTGAGCTGACAGAGCCTCCGCGTCCTGGTGATGAAATACACAATTAAAACATGGTCTGCGACATTTTAAATTACGCGTCTCGCATTCGCGTCGTCGCTTCCGCCCACCTTGTTTCCGGCATTCTTGAGTTCTCCCTGTTCCTGGGCACTGATGCCGTTTCCGGTCTCGTACGCCCACTGGTAGTTGGTCAAGCCGACGTCGCTGGACTGCTTCAGGATGGGAGCCGATGCGTCGGGGCTGTCGGCGGACACGGCGGCGACGGCGAACAGGGCGACGATCAGGAACTTCATCTGTTGACATTTGAGATTGGTCAGATCGGTTGCGGCTGTGTACGTACTGAGAATTGATTTGATTTTTAAAACACTGAACACTTTCGACACCGACGAACGAATATTTAATTTGCTATACCCCTGGTATTTGTATGTGAAATTTCTAAACCTTTATTAATGTCAAAATAATGTTCTCAGCTCCGAAACTGTACAACACATTCAGTACCGTTCACTTCCAATAAGATTACACAAATATGGATCCAATCAGAGGCATCGCTATCCGACATTCTAACGCAATCATTATACAGTGCCTACACTAGTTCTACAACCTTTCTTGAATTAAATAACACCACAACAGCACGAAAAAAACTGTCTAAATCAGAGGTGGAGTACTCCATCTCACACAAAAAAACTACTAATTTGCAATATAATCGTATCTTACATTTATCATGTTATATTATAGTATATTCACGTCAATAAAGTCAAATAAATAAATGGTTCGTTTCCAAAAGATGATTGGCGAATTCGAAATCAGATCTGTTAAATTTTATCAAAATTTACTAGTCTTTCGGAAGTTGGTGAATTATTTCGTAATGATATATTTAAACATTTTTTTTTCACAAAAAATTATTAAAATAATAATGGATCGGTTTAAAATAGATAATATTATACAGCGTGTTTGCAAATTTTGAATGACCGCCGATCCAGAAACGTTAAAAACACGCGTTAAAGCTAGACAGCAATCACCGGTGGTGATTGTAAGAATTATTAGCTGTTTTGGTGTTGTTTGAATATCGGTGTGGTGCGACGCTTACCTTGTATGGTAGTCTGTTTAAACTGTGCCTCCTAATTCTCGGCGGTACTCTTATATACCCGCCGTCACGTGTGCCGGTACTCCACTCGCGTTGCGTCACCCCCGATCGGCCATCTGACCTCTGGGATGCATCTGTTCAGGGGTCACTATTGCCTGTGCCGATTTCGGCTAGCGTGCGATCTTCGGCGGATGGTATTTTTTTGTTTTTGCCATCGATCCGGCGGTTCAAGGTCAGACCCGCTCCGCGCCGCTGACGGCTCCGAAACTGTGTGGCTATCGATCACGCCACTTTTACTAGCCGGTTCGCGAAGACGATCCGAGTGTCGTGACCGGATATCTATTTGCGGCGCACACTGTAATCGTATGAAACGAACAAAAAAATTAATTAAGAGAATGTGAACAAAATATGAAAAATAATAATGTACATAACTTCGGCTCGCTTCCTGCTAGGCCCCGCGGGCGGGCTTTCCCCGAAACGAACCATACGTAAATAGAATGTCGATGTTGTTAAAATTATTCCACCTTTGTAAGTTAACTGTCGAAATGAACAAAAATTACATTTAGATGTCGTATAAGAATCGCGGATAGACAATTTCTATGGTAAGTAAGATTTCTTTCTTACCATAGACAGCATAGATAAGAAAAGATGACAGATGTCAATATGTTTTTTTTTTAAATTTTATTTTTTTACTTGTAATAAAGACAACATACACTTACTTTCAAATTGAATATATATATATATATATATATATATATATATAAGCAATATTTGAACACACAATTACTGGATTTTCTCCTACAAAGGCACTGTTATTAAATAAATAATAGATATCTCATAGAGACGAAGCTATTTTGTATTATTTTTAATGGAAAATATACGGAAGTATGGATAATTACAGTACTTACGACTTACTAGACTCTCATTGTGACATATGCTGTTTCAGGGAAAATGAACGATCAAATCTAGTCCATAGATGGCGATAGTGTAGTGGTACTCGAAGTGACTCCACGTATTAGCATATATACAACTTTAAAAAATTTGATAGATATGGAGATTGATTGATGGGTGAGAATTGGTGAACGTTATAATTATATAAAGTGATCACTTAAACCAGCCGAAGACAGGTCGTAAACCCCTGTAATTATCCATACTTCCATATATTTTTCATTAAATATAATTAAAAATAGCTTCGTCGTTATTGAATATATAAAAGAAAAAACAGTTAAGTAATCGTAATCTAGAGATATTATTGCCTCGCTCGCGTCTGGTCGTTTAACCAAGCACTGTACAGCTATAATAACACTATATGTACACAGGAAGCACAATATATAATAAGCATGTTTATCGCAGCCTTGTATACTTTTAATATATATTTTTTTTAAATCACATTCACACTGTTTCAATCGCATTAAGTAACAGATACCATTGATAACAATGTATAAGAACAATAACTGCCTTAATCTTAACGTAAAAAAAAAGAAAAAACGAGTTACCCAAGTTTTAAATTCTGCGTAATGGAGAATTAAACTGAACAACCGTCCCAGTATTGTTACAGTAGTATGGTCAAATAATTCTAGTCTAGGCCGGAATATGAAAATCAGGGCTATCATTATTTTGTGATGCAACATTTCAAATATACATACTGCGTGGCGCGTTTTTTTTAAGTAAATACCGTATTTTTTTACACTTTACTTTCTTCGGACGCTGCACACCTTAAACTGCTTCTCAACATGGTCTCCACCATTATTAAGGCGCTCGTCAAAACGCTTGCCACCAAGGAACCGCTTCAGATGAAGGAACAGATGAAAAACACTTGGCGATGAATGTCGGCCGGTTTCACGTTTCGTGCATTCGTGAAACGAATCACACAGTCGGCGGGCCGATCTATTGTCTTGAACATTTCGATCGCTCACTGTGAGATGACGAATACTATGTGAATGTCTCTAATGTTACATGTGGTGAGTCAACAGATGAAGGAAATTGAAGGATTTAACTGATATTTCTAGGTCCATCTCCTAGGACGTTGTGATTAATTGAATATCGTTCATCCGAAATTTTGTTAAAATACAATCTTCAGACTTCACCCTCTCTGGCTGCATCGAGTCTGCACAAAATAGAGGCGCACCCCACCCCGCGCGACAGCCCCTATTTAAAATGGTGACTGAATCTAAAACCTGCAAAACGGGTACCCCGATTGAAGACACGAAGCTTCGTCAACTATCTCGCGGAAGGTCGCCAACACGACGGACCGGTTAGATCTTCGATGCGGGGACCGGAGTCGGTGGCGGCAGATCGCCACCGGTGTCCAGCTCCGGTGCTGATGCCCAAGTTGCAAAAAAATATATAATAATAATACCGACAATTGTCAGTACTGCGAAATAAAGCTTTGAGATTAATATTCAATCTGTAATAATGTGATGACATTTAAACAGAAAATCAGAATTAGCACGGACATTATACAAGGGCGAGAGATAGACTGAGACTGCCGTTCAGGAAGATGGCTAAATCTCATGTGCGATGAAGATTTTCAATGAAATTTTTTTAGTAATACTAAAATATGTCCAAGAACACACAATTACTAGATTTTTACCTACAAAGGCACTGCTATTAAACAGATATCACATATCTCATAGAGACAAAGCTATTTTTTATTATATTTAATGGAAATATGGGGTAATTACAGGGGTCACGACCTGTCTTCGGCGGGCTTATATAATTAATATAATTTTTGAGTACCACTACATCGCAATCTATGGATCAAATTTGATAATTCTTTTTTTTTTTAAACAGATTATATGTCATCGCTATGAGAAAATATATTTTTTATCTGTAAAATGTTCTTTAATACATTATACTAGAAACGATATTTTTAATTTTTTTAATGTATTATCTTATTTTGACCGGTATATGATATTAGCAATATTTGAATATGTCAAACAACACACTGTTACTGGGTTTTTACCTACAAGAGCAGTGTTATTGATCAGATCACTCTGTTGTCGACTGGCCAGGTTCTTCAGCATGATGCTCTCCTTCTTCCGACTTTCACAAATCTTTCCCTGCATTATAAGGTGCAAGATCTCGTCTCCGGATGTATCATTTACGTGTCCGAGATGTTGAAGGTTTTATTTTTTCGAATTGGCAACATTTTTTCCAGCGACAGCCAATTCGCACCACGCATACTCTGATTGAGACACTGACGAAGCTGTTATTTCTTCAAAAATGATGCCGGCCAGAACGTTAACAGTGAATGGAGAGCGCTGTAGATCCATCATTACTGACTTCTGATTGGCATTAATGTGGAAGAGCTGCGGTTTCAACAAGACAAGATTTATTGAAGGAAACATGAGATGAGCGCGTAATGGAGCTGCGAATTGACCTCCAAGATCGGGTAAATTAATATCTTTGGATTATTTTCTGTGGGGATATGTCAAGTCGCTAGTCTACGCCGATAGACGACTTGGAAGCCAACATTCGTCGCGTTATTGCTGATATACGCCCCAGCTGCTCGAATGTGCGCTAAATCCTATTGAAACACTAATGGCCTAAAATTATCTTTCCAATAAAGCTAATACTATGACCATTAGCACGATTTTGATGTGTTTTATTTAATTTTAAAGTTATATACCTCTAAAAAAAAACACCCTTTATATATTTATTTTAATTGTTCATCTGAACCATCTTCATTCCTAATTCTATCCATCCAGATTATTTCGAGTATTCTTCTGCAGATCTACATCTCAAATTCTTCGAATCGCTTGGTATTTATTTTTAAAGACAATAGCGATAGCGGCGACGTGCAATATATTTTTATTTTAAACCAGTTCATAGGCATTATTATTATTCACATTATTTTTATATGTAGAATCGTTTATATGTAGAATTTCCCTGCCAGTTCCAGCTATCGAAGTGTCGTTGTGTCCAGAGAGGTGCTGCTGAGGACCAGGTAGTCACCGTTCACGGCGTGCAGTTCACCTTTTGAGGTTCGCTGGACGCGCGCGGAGTTGCGAAGATGATTACAGCCAACGGCGCACTTATCATTTCTTCGGAGTGGCCCGGACAGCCTTTCGCCGACGCGTCTGTGGCCACCATTAGATGTGTATTTTCTTCATGCAATAAAGTACTCGTTAATGTAAAAAAAAAATTCCTCTAAACCAGGGCTGTCGACCGCACATGTCGCGAACATTTGAACATAGTGATGTGTCTTCCACATTACAAGAATCTAATGATGCACGCGAAGAGAGCGACCTTATTAATAATGTTTGGAACAGGAACATGAAGAAATAAGGAAAGAATGTAAAGCTGATGTTAGTTTAGTGAGTGAGATTAAGAAAGGATCACTTAAGTGGTTTGGTCATGTGGAAAGGATGAATGAGGAGAGAATGGTAAGAAAGATATATGACGCGAGTGTTGATGGAACCAAAAATTGAGGACGTCCGCGGAAGACTCGGTAAAACCAGATAATGGAGGACGGTTCTGTTAGAAGCCTCAACAATCGGCGAGCTTGTATGAATGTGGATGAGGCGAGAATTGTGCGTCAGGACAGAAGAGTGTGGCGCTCTATCCTCTCTGCCTTCCGTCACGGGAAACGGCGTGATGGTGAGTAAGTAAGTAAGTGGAACAGGTAGATTAGTTTGTGTATTTGGGAAGTATTTATGTTCGATAGAGACGGAAAGGAGGGGGTGACTGCTATATCTGAAAATATTTTAATATGTCCAAGAACACACAATTACTGTTGTAATAACAAAACAGAGGTGGATACATAATACATAGTTTATTGTGTGGGGTGGAGTAAACTTCACCCCTGATATATACAGCGTTGTCCTGGCTACTTTGCTACACTGAAGTCTGTGTTAAAGTAGACAGTTTTTTTTTTCGTGCTGTTGTGGTGTTATTTATCGACACGAATAAAAAGAATTACAAATATGTATAAAAAAGTAAAAATATAATAAAAATGAATGTTGGATATCCATGCTTCTGAATATATATCGTAGAGACGAAGCTATTAAACAAAATATTTTATTTAAACCGCTATTCTACATGTTTCGATACATACGGTATCTTCTTCGGGTAACAGTGTATACTAAAATTAAAAATATAATCTTAGATATAAACAAAAGTATAAAGTGGTGAATGAGTAAGAACTAATATGTAAACAATTTTAATAGTTTTATAATATTAAGCTTGCTGTTAATACTTTTTCTTATTTATAAAATTTAAAATTTATCCAACTGTTTAACCCTCAGTATTTGCGTGTATAATTTCTAAACCCTTTTTAATATCAAAATAATGGTTTGTTTCCAAAAGGTGATTGGAAAATTCTGAATAGTTGCTATTTATTTTTTATTATATTTAATGGAATATTATGGAAGTATGAGTAATTGCAGGGCTTACTACCTGTCTACCATTCTCACCTGTTAATCAATCTCCATTTCTATCAATTTTTTTTAATGTTGTATATGTGTTAACGTGTGGAAACACTTCAAGTAATACTACACCATCGCCATTTATGGACTAAATTTGATATTCGTTTCCCTGCAACAGCATATATGTCACAGTGAGAATCTAATTATATCTAATGGGAACTTGTTAACCGAGACGAGACCAGCGGTACACAGTGGAGACCTGGTACTGATAGTTTTGTAAAAAGTAGACTGAAGAAGTAAGGAAAGAGTGTAAAGCTGATCTTAGTGTATTGAGTAAGATTAAGAAAGGATCACGTAGGCGGTTTGGTCATTTGGAACGGATGAATGTGGAGAGAGTGGTATGAAAGATGTATGACGCAAATGTCAATGGCACCAGAAATAGAAGTAGACTTGGCACGACCAGATAAACCAGATTGACCTGTTAGAAGTATCAATAATCGACGAGCTTAAGTGAGAAGATGTATGAATGTGGATGAGGCGAGAATTGTGTGTCGGGACAGAAGAGTGTGGCGTTCTAACCTCTGCCTACTTGGAAATGCGTAGTAAATATTTTTTTTATTTTCTTGTATTATATTATACCTGTAAAATACTGTAGACTAGGTAAAAAATTATAACTTTTCGAAAGATTGTTTTTTTTTTGTTTATATATATTTTATTCTTTATATCTTTCTAAGTAATTTATCTAACTTCTGTTATTTTAAATTGTTAATAACTTTGTTTTATTAAAATACATCTATCATCTCCTTAACTAATTTTTTTCTCCTTGTTATATATACATATATTTTTTAAATAAAAGTTTATCTACGTAGAAGGCAATCCTTGCATGCAGTTTGGCAAAAAAAAAAATTATAATTAGTAAGATAGTAAGTTAGTTATTTAGTTCTTCTTCTCGTGCCGTTCAAAGGACGTTTGCCGGCCAAATCGTTGCGTCAGGTTCTTCACTCATGACGTTCCGCTTCTTCCGGGGCCCCAACTTTTCCAACATTACTTTATAAATGTCGGTATATTTGACTTTTCAATGCGACTGTATTCGGAAAGGTTGCAGAATATTAGTTGTTGGTTAAAAAATAAATTATCAGTTTCATTTATGTGATTAGAGAATGCCGACAAGTTATCATTTTTTCGACGCGAAATAAATATATGTTTATAATCCACGCGGCAGATCCGATGCGGCAGCCCTGGTCCGCCCAACTGGTCGTCGTGCCTATTTTCGGTTGATGTCTCTTCTAGCTCGAAATGTCAAGGAAACGCTCGTCCAATGTATTGACAATCCTTTAATTAATTGTGATTGTTTCCCCCTCTCTCCCCGCGCCGCGCTCGCCCGGCCCGACGGTCCTGGTCGTCTTCGGCTTCCACTCGTGATTATCTGAAGATTTATTTATTTATATAATATATACGCGCGGTGTGACAGAGCCACTTCGCAATATTTCGCGGGTAATACGTCCGACCGAATCGCGTGTCGAAAGTGTTCAAAGATTGTGCACAAATTCGGCACGGTTGTGGAAAATGCTAGGTGCGTTTTTTAAGTACCAAACGTTGTATGTCGCACCAAACTATAAGCATGTTAACGCGTGATTTTGGACCTTGCAAACTTACAGGGATTAAAGGTGTATTTTAAAATTATTTTTTCATCTGTGGACGACAAGTCAAGACCTTAGAACGTAGTGGTGTCTTCCATTTAAAAGGTTATATATATATATATATATAAGATGAAAGTTTTTTACGAAAATGGCGCTATACAAATTATCCATTATTATTAAAGAGTACAATGTCCTTGATATAAGACAAATCTTTATGTTGAGACTCGTTCAATACTTCCATACTAACAACAACTCTCCCCAAGCAATAAATCATGGACACAATACAAGACAAATAACAAACATCTACACACCAGTTCCGAGAGCAACAACCACATTTTATCAAAGATTCTACATGTTCCTAGCTCCGAAACTATACAGTACACTCAGTACCAACTGGAAATCGTACAATTCCAACAAGATTACACAAATATGGACCCAATATACGATCCAATCAGGTAGAGATGAATCAGAAGCATGGCTATCCAACATTCTAATATAATCTATAAAATACCTTCACTAATAACTCACTAGTCCTACAACACTCCCACTCCACATATTTTTATATTTATTTTTATTTTATTCTTACTTTTTTATTCATATTTGATTTATCTTTTTATTCCAAATAACACCACAACAGCACGAAAAAAAAACTGGCTACTTTAACACAGACTTTAGTCTAGCAAAGTAGCCAGGACAAGGCTGTATATATCAGAGGTGAAGTCTACTCCACCCCACACAATAAACTATGTATTATGTATGTTTATTATGTATCCACCTCTGTTAGTACAAAAATATGGATGTCAAAATATATATAAATAAATAAATAATTATTATTGTAGTTAGATATATGTAATAAACAGAGAAAAGGGATAGATACTCGGGGAGCTCTTGATGATTATGAAGGTTGGCAGGGTGACGCGTCTCGATGACGCGGAAGAAGTTTTTTTTAAAAAAATTTTTTTTTAAATAAATTTTTTTAAAAATTTATTTAATTTAGCGAAAAATACATTGGCAAAATAAATTCAATTTTTAAAATACATGGTTATAAACATACATAAGGTTATATACATACATGGTGTTTCTTTCGCTTACCTCTCCAAAAAAGAGACCAGCTCTTGTGCTTGGAGAGAGAGTTACACTACGATAATTTTATTTATATAAGTTAGTTTATATAAAAGTGTTAAACACACAAAATTTAAAGGTGTTGTCTAACGCTCGCGGTGAACGACGAGCGCGTGCCCTTTGCTGGTAGAGGAGAGAAGGAAGTCGAGATGGACGCCGCCCGGGGCAAGGTTAAGTCTGAAGGAGTTGCGCAACCTGTCAATAGCGTCTAAAAACACGAACGCGAAGAACAACTGCCCCCTGGGTAGGTAGCATTCAGCGGCGTGCCTATAAACATTGGGGGCACAAATGCTCATGAACATGTATTTGTACGCAAGCAAAAAAAGCTGTGCATTATTAAAAATTCTGGGAAACAAATATAAATTAAATGATCCATAATATGGATCGTGAACGTATATTTATGGATTTATTACAATTAGAAACTTAGCTGTAAAAACTACCACGACAACCCGCCGCTGTAGCGCTACTAGTGACGATGCTAGCGATTGTAGCTATTCACTTTATTATCTTATATTTTCAAACTAGTGTATTACTCAAGTCGTACAATTGGCCACTTATTGAATTTTAAATTCCTTTCGGTTGATCCGTTTTGTATGGAGTCGTTACTTGTAGCTGTTTTTTTTTTTTAACAGAATTGCATTAGAAAAGCTTACAACTGCGCGCAAATCATTGAAGTGTCTACTTCCTCTTTTACTAATTCGCGAATTTTACTATCTTACTGTTTTTAACGTGTTGATTTCGTGATCGTTCTTTAAATTTGGTGCACGGATTAGTTTATGATTTGGGAAAAACAAAAAGCAATTGGCAGAACTATTTCCTACGTTAACCTTTAATACAAATGAATTATTTTTAGAAAGATATATAATATATTTAATTAATATTTAAAATATGACAGACCGTCTGTTCTGAATAATTACAACTTCACAATAAGAATGTGTCCTCCTAATAATAAAGTTGTATCAATGGGTCCGAAATGTAATAAAAATGAATTGATAATTCTGACGTCTGCTATCAGATTACTCAAAGGTATTTGAGATTCCGTAAAAATAAGGTATATCGCTGTAGCATAGTTGGATAATGCACCTTCCCCGGTTTGGAATAAAGGGATAAATTGATTTTATATGTATATCTTTCTAATTAATGTATTTAATTATTTTATTTTTTTACGATTTTGTATGAGTAAGAAGGTATTATGTTACGTTAAAACTTAAACATTATAAACACTATTAATAGTACTCTAAAATTATAAATAAATACACGGTAGGGTCGTATTTATTTTGACTAAATACGTTGGTTCAACTATAGTACATATTATTATATATGATTGTATAATAACATTGGTAACAGCATAAACTAAATCCGTACCTACTGCACGCCACTGTGTATAATCAGCGGCGTGCGGTCAGTACTTTGAAATAAGCTGTAATGAACTAGAGTTTCTGCGAAATAAATCCAAATTAAATACATATTATGCAGACTTCAATATGTCATAATATTCTTTCAGATAAATATATATTTTTTTCTTTATTTCCCAAAATATATATATATATAGTTACGCACAGCTTATTTCAATGTGCAGACTGCACGCGCCTGTGTATAATATGATATCATAAATCAATCAAAATATATTTTAAATACTAAATGAATGTATTAATTATAAATATATACATATAAAATCAATTTTGTCGAAAAATATTGTTTGGAACGACAGGTGTATTAATTTGAAAAAGTGTAATATATAGGTTCGAAAATTTGTCACGAAAAATACTGGCGTTATAACACAATCGGTAGTGTACTTCCCCGGATTGGAAATAGAGATCCAGGTTCGAATATCGGTGACGCAAAAAATAATATTTTTCGACAAAATTGATTTTGTATGTATATATTTATAATTAATACATTAATTTAGTATTTAAAATATGACAGAGCGTCTGTTCTGAATAATTACAACTTCACAATAAGAATGTGTTTTCCTTAATAAAATATATTTTTTCTCAATAAGTCCACAAAAACACTTGTAACTCAGTGAAAATAGCCGGCATCGACAATAACTTATTGCTGAATTGACAGGTCATGTTATCTATATGTACCTGTCAAAATTGACAAGGAAGTGTTGCCATCTTAAAAAAATAAACAAATGCTCAATGTTCACATTGATTCGTACACTATTCTAAGGTGTGTAAGTGCATCTAAGTCTCCTAATTATTTTAGAAGTTGGATTCCAGTGTCGCAATCTATTAATAAATGTTATAAATCAATATTTGAGTAGTCAGTCCAGAGATGGTCCTAATCTTGAGAAAACTCTTTTGACCAATGTTCATCAACTGAAGAAAAATACTGCATCGAGTACCTTGGAATCATAATAGATAACAATCTCAAATGGAAAGAACATATTACTAATCTCACAAAACAAAATAAGGAAAACTACCTACATATTTTTTAGACTCGGAAACATCTTATCACTTGCATATCTGAAAATAATATATTACGCGTTTGTACAGTCACATGTTGCACTACGGTATTATCGGATGGGGAGGCGCATATAAAACTTCAATGTCACAATTAGAAATCACTCAAAATATGATAATTAAGACTATCCAAGTATACAACTGTTCACAGATTTAAAAAAATAAAAATCAGTTAAATTTTAGAAGCGACTTCCGATCTACAAGATATAGAGATCTAATTGATATCCCAAAACTAAAATATACCGCGATATATTTATCAAGGCATTAAATGTGTCAACAATCTCCCCATCACAATTAGAAAAACTACGGACTATCATCAATTTGTAACTGAGGTAAAAAAATATGTACACAGACTAACTGAAACATTAATCAACTCGAATATACTCCTTCTCTATACACGAGTCTTACTCTATCTCCATACGATATATATCTATCTCCACTAATATTTTTAATATTAATAAATTGTTTGCTTGTAATACCATTGCAAATGATGTCAATTTGCCAGTTATGTACGCCTTCACGATCTTCCCTATATCTCCATAACGTTCAGTCCCAGAGGACCCTGATATTAGGTAAATACCATTACTTTGAGTCGTACTTTGCGATGTGTATATTAGTTTAGTCATTATTTCCGCGGATTACGATTTACAATACCGTCATTTAAAAGTACACTTGGGCCTCTTATAACACGGTTTTATATAACACGAATGTATGAATTGTGGCATATTTTTTGTACAATACGCTTTTTATAACACGGTTTCAGAAAAATAAATGATTTAAATACTATGTTTGATTTGCAGATTGCGCCCATGACAGAACATGCCAGATTTGTCAATTTCGTTTGTTTCGAAACATTTCAATTACGCTCTGACATTCAATTGTGCAGTACGTATTTCTTCGTAATCCGTAGATTTATTTTTCTGGCTTATAACATAAACTATCTTCGATCTTTTTTTTTTGGAATGCAAACCATAATTTTGTATGAACTTCAAACCTTGTATAACACAGATTTGTATTACACGAGATTTTTGTGGAACCATATAACCGTGTTATACGAGGCCCGAGTGTAACAATTTACCAATTTCAAAAAAAATCGCTGTCATATGTCGCACTTTCCCTGTCTGAGCAATTTTACTAGATTTTTTTCGAAACTTCTAAAATGTTTGCATACCGATTTTTAATGGCTTATATTACGAAATCGTTAAGATTCTTCTGTCAAAGTTTGACAACAGTTCATGTTCAAGTTTATGTTGATGATTTGTACGTCGCACTTGCCCGTGATTTTGTACGTCAAAAAAAAAATGTACGGAACCGGAGCGTGCGTAAAAGACATTTCTAGAAAAAATTATAGGTTCTTTTTTTTTTTTGTTAAGAATTGGATCATCCGGGCGTTCGGCGGTATCCTATTCTTTCAACCATTGACCGCATGCACGCGAGATGGACGATATATGTGAACTCGACAAACAGTCATTCCTAGATTTGCGTTAGTTTTTTTTTTTTTGACATGGTTTTAACGTTTATAAAAGCTATTTATTGTTTTGGTTAAAATCATTTCTTTTTAACTTACTTACCTTCACTCCGTTTCCCTGCGGGGGTACGCAGAGAGGATAGAGCGCCACACTCCTCTGTCCTGACATGTATACATGCATCTTCTCATACAAGCTCGCCGATTGCTGAGGCTTCTAGCAGAACCATCCTCCATTATCTGGTTTACCTGTTAGTGCCAAGTGTTCAGCTGACGTCTTAAATTTCTGGTGCCATCAACACTTTCGTCATATATCTTTCTTACCATTTATCCGTTCCATGCGACCAAAGCGATATTTTCTTAATCTTACTCACCATACTAAGATCAGCTTTACATTCTTTCCTTATTTCTTCATTCATCACTCTGTCATACGTGGATCTGCTATGTGTACGCCTGAGTGATCTCATTTCCACTGCATTCGGTCTATTTTCGTTCCTCTTTTGCCAGTTTCAGGCCTCACTTCCGTGCATCAGTCTCGGTACCAAGACCGAGACGAGAGTTACGGTTCACAAGTACCCATTGGCTATAAACTTTTCTAATTTACAAAATTCAAACGCTGAGCGGCATCAATACACTGTTAAAATGTGCGTATTACGTATCGTATTACACACACTGATACAATTGTTCTTTCTGAGTAAACCCTCGCTACATCCCTCGGCCGGGTGCGATTCTCAGCCATAGAGATTTTATTTAACCCGATTAATTAATATTTTTTCCTACCCTTAAACATATCTCGCGCAGGAGCGGCGCGACACACGTGTAGCAATTTTTTTTTTTTGTACCATTCCTCGCCTCGGTCGCGACCGCGGCCCGTCGCCGACGGGCGTGACATCTCCGATTCGCGAGTGAAAGTTGCACTCGAGGAGACATCTCGATCGCGTTTTAGTTTTCGCGCACTCCGAGAGATGGCGACGGTGGCGAGCACCCTGAAAACGTACCTTCTCGTTTCGTCCGCGAGGGTAACCAGAGATGTCAGGGCTCAGCGCAAACTGTATGACCCGCGTTAATAAAATTATTAATTCCAAATTAGAGACCAAAAGTACAAACGAGCAAATTGCTATGTAGTTGTATTTGAATTTTATTTATTTATGAAAAATAAACAGTACATAATGTATAATAACTTATGACATAATACATTATATAAAAATACTATTACTTGAAAGTTAATATGGTACGACAGAATAATATACAAGTTGTATCAATGTGTCTAAAATTTAATAAAAATGAATTGATAATTCTGGCCTCTTCAAATTAATACGTCTGTCGTTCCATTATTTGAAAGAGCCATCTACATTGTTTTTACGTAATCTTAAATACCTTTGAGTAATCTGATAGCAGACGCCAGAATTAACAATTCATTTTTATTATATTTTGGACACATTGATACAACTTATAGTATACTCCTTAATAATATAATATATGTTTTTGATTGGTTGATGACATCCCGAAGAAGAAGATAATGATATTTTTCGAAACCGGTGCATGTATTTAGTTAATTATTTTAAGTGGTTAATAAAACAAAGTTGACAATTTTAAATAAAATGATGTCATATATATATTTACGTATTGTTATTGAATATATAAAAGAGAAAATATTTAATAACTAATCTTAATCTGGTAACATATTCCTTTTTGCCCTGCTCGCGTCTTAAACAGACCTGGCCGTTTTAGCAAGCTATTTTTAGCCATAGATGACACTACCGAAGCCGCCACATCCAGAAAATCATAGATATAGATGGAGAAATATAATATTACTGTGTACTTACTTACTTACTTACCATCATGCCGTTTCCCCGCGATAGAGCGCCACACTCTTCTGTCTTGACACACAATTCTCGCGTCATCCACATCCATACAAGCTCAACGATTGTCGAGACTTCTAACAGAACCATCCTACATTATCTGATTTACCTGGTCGTTCCAAGTCTTCCTCTATCTCTGGTGCCGTTAACACTTGCGTCATATATCTTTCTTAACATTCTCTCCTCATTCATCCGTTCCATATGACCAAACCACCCGAGTGATCCTTTCTTAATCTTACTCACTATACTAACATCAGCTTTACATTCTTTCCTTATTTCTTCATTCTTTACTCTGTCATAAATAGATTTGCCACAAATACGCCTGAGTGATCTCATTTCCACTGCATTCAGTCTACTTTACTCCAGGCCTCGCTTCCATACATCAGTGTCGGTACCAGGATTCCATTGTGCACCGCTAGTCTCGCCTCGATTGACAAATTCCCGTTAGATATATTTCCATTCATAGCGCCGTTCACTTTATTCCCTGTAGTCACCCTCCTTACGATATCATTCTCAGCCTTTCCGTTTCTATCAAACATACTTCCCAAATACACAAACTCATCTTCTTGTTCCAAACATTCATTACCTACTAGTATTTAGCTTTCCTCCTTCACTAATACCATCACTTTGGACTTGTTAACATTCATCATGAGGTCGCTTTCCTTGCACGCACCGTACACTGCACTCCCCTGACGCTGTAGTTCTTGTTCATTATTCGCCATTAGTACTGCACGCTCGGCGTACAATAAACAGCATACAATCAAATCGGCCATTTTTGCATATGCATCACTCGATCAAACGGTATTTTTTTGAAATTTTTTTTAACTATAACTTAAAAAATCCATTGTTAGGTTCGTTTAGACCCGATTCATTGCGATGTCGCAATGGAAGGGCGACGCGCGGAGTCCACCAATCTTCGAGGCGGACGTCGCCCCGAGCGAGTGGCGGTATTTTGAAGGGATTACCCATCTTGAAATCTTGCGAAAGTGTATTGCGTGTCCACTGAAAGTTGTTTATATACTGCGGCAATATTTGGATGCGAAAAGTGTCTCAAAACAAAAACTGCTTTTTGATCTCAATTTGTATAATAATAATAATAATTTTATTTTTATGAAGACCCGATTCGTCATAGAGATAATACATGTTATTTATGTTCTGAAAAGAAAATATAAATAAATGGAAAATTCACGTATATACTACATTTCAGTCACGACTATTATTGTATCTTCAGCTATTCCGTAGGCGTTGCCATTCTCTGGTCGGTGAACCAGCTCTCCACGAGAGCGCCGCTTGCACTAGAGAGTTTCGCCCGCAACTCCGTGTCTCAGAAGCGGAACGAATCCATGTGTACGGCCTTTGGCAAACATTGTAGATGCGCTGCAATAACTCGCCAATCCGAATACTATTCTGTGTGAGTTGTTGTACTGAATTGTACGTCACTCGCTTGTATTTCGAGCAGAGCTCGCAGGTGTACACGGTGGTGAAGAAGGATTTAAACAGGATGTTCTTCACCTCGGTAGAAACGCCGCGACAGCATATTTGCTCGAACGCTCTACTGCCGTTCTATATCATCATCGTCTTGTCCATCTTCATTGAATATATGCCCAAGGATTTGACCTTATTTTGAACGCTCAATTTCGTCCCGTCCAGCCACACGGGAGGGATATTATCTGCGATAATAAAATTGGCGAACTATGTTCGATGTACTCGTAGATAGAGATTATTATATTATCGATTATATTTATGATTTATTTAAACACAAAATATTCAGAAAAAGACGTTATAAAAAATATAACAAATATTTTTGAAGATTAAGACAGACGAAGCTATTATTTTTATATGAGAAGTATTGGAAGTCTCGGGCATTACAGGGTTTACGATCTGTCACTTTACACAATGTAACGTTCACCTATTTACCCACGCTACCACATCTATCCAATTTTCGAAAGTTATATATATTAAATCAAGATTTATTATCAATTATGCTATCGCCATCTATAGTAATTTTTTTTTTTTGCTTATAGACATCTTAATCTTAATGAAAATCCCCCAGGGGATGAAACCCAATAATTAGTTCTTTCAAAGATTAGAACATACTCAAAATAATATAAATAATTTTTTGTGATATCTATAATAATCTAAACATTTAAATATATTTTCTGCTCAAAGGTCATCAGGTTCAGATCTTTCAACATTGCACTGATCCGAGTACAGTGGAACCTCTTTATTTGTCACTTCCGCCGCCCTGTAAATGCTGTCGAGCTGGGCCAAAATGCAGAATATGTGCGAAAAATGCGACCCCACCCTTTCCCGGAACCGTTGTAGAAGTTTCAACTTCTTTTATCGGTTCCATACATACAGTACTGCAGAAACGCGAAATGTACAAATTATAAATACAAAAAAGGAGATAAAAAAACAAAAATTAGTGTAAGAGATTCCGAAAACGAACGTAGATTTAAATTTATATATTCCTGCACCCTTTTAAATGCTATCTTTATAATACTTTTAAAATTAGCAATATTAACTTTGTGGTTAAAATTCATATTTTTTTATTTATTATCTTTGTTTTAAATAAATAAAGCACGTAAAACTAATCAGGAAATTGTAAACAGCCAACTAAATTTAACTACGAGTCCTATTCTAAAATTTTTTCCTAAAAATTATTCGACTAAATTTGTATTGAGCAGCAATTTGAGTTAGGTACTAAATTTATTTTTTAAAAATAGATTCTGGTGAAGAAACAATGCTATATATTTTTGGTTAGTTATGACATCCTGAAGAAGAACGAAACCGGTTGATGTATTTAAACTCAATTCAAGTGGTTAATAAAACAAAGATAATCAACAAAAAATATGCTATCTTTATATATTTTAAAATACAGGTATATAACAACATTACAATCAAACACATAATCAAGTGTCATGTACGGAAGTAAAGAGACGAGTGCGTACAAGACAGCCATTGAAGGGCCCAACTATCGAGTACACTCTCCCAAGCCACACACGGTACAGGCCGACGGAGTCACGTACACTTGTTTGTTTTTTAGAATTTGACTTATGAAAGGTCATAGTCAACCGAAACGGATTCAAAGGTAATGTGATTGATGAAGGTTTTAAAAAACGGGCAAAATTGGTAATCTTTGTTAAATGGGGTGATACTGAGTCATCGGCTAACGAAAACCGCCACCAGAATTAGAGTTACCTGATGTTTAAATGGTTCTTCTTCTAAATATTAGTGACTTTCCTCCTCTGCAGCTTCTACCGTCGTGTCTCCTCAGCACAATAAAGGTCAAGTTTCGACATCAAATTTATTAATTTGTTTACTGTTTTTGGTGGCTGGGAACGAATTTCGGTTATCAGTAATGGGAAAAACTGTTAATAAATTTTCTGATTCTCCCTAGAAGTGAAATTTTTTTTACTAGGAGAACACATTCTTATTGTGAGGTTGTAATTATTGAGAACAGACGCTCTGTCATATTTTAAATACTAATTAAATATATTAATTAGAAAGATATACATATAAAATTAATTTTGTCGAAAAATATTGTTGTTGCGCCACCTGGATCACATTCTTAACCGGGGAAGGTGCATTATCCAACTATTCTACAGCGACCGATTTTGGAATCTATATGTTACCTTTTTGATATGAATACATTTAATCGTTTTATTATTTGAAAGAGCCATCTACCTTATTTTTACGGAATCTCAAATACCTTTGAGTAATCTGTTAGCAGACGCCAGAATTATCAATTCATTTTTATTACATTTCGGACACATTGATACAACTTTATTATTAGGAGAACACATCCTTATTACTTGGAACGATTAAATGTATTAATATCAATAAAGGTAACATATAGGTTCGAAAATTTGTCGCTGTTGCATAGCATAGTTGGATAATGCACCTTCCCCGGTTTGGAAAGAGATCCAGGTTCGAATCCCGGTAGCGCAACAACAATATTTTTGGATAAAATTGATTTTATATGTATATCTTTCTAATTAATATATTTAATTAATATTTAAAAGATTTTTTTAGTCACGCATCTAGTATTTTGCGATAATTTCAATTTTTGAATCTATTACGACATCCAGATATTTTATGTTAACTTGTATTAGGTGATGCGTTACACGTGTCAGTTCTAAGATAACTATAAGGCTTAGATTTGGTGTGTTAATTACACAATCATGTTGTATAGAGCATCAAATGTATTAAGCATTCGTCTCTCGAGTTTATCTGTCATTGTCATACAAACATTGCTTTCAAATATCACTTATTATTTTAAGGTGAATTGGGGTAAATGAGTCTCGGCAAAAACCTGTTGTCAAACCTCATACGATTATGCTATGACTTTGATAGTTACTTAAGTTTTTAAAAATCTGAATATAACCTTCTAGGCTAGCCGATGTTGAAAGCATTTTATGAAAATTAGACGCGTTTACCCCAAATTTGGGGTAAAACCATCTAGTCCTTTCCTTTCCTTCCTTTCCTTTTCTTTCCTTTAAAATATCACAAATTATTATTAAGTGAATTGGGGTAAATGCGACTCGGCAAAAACCTGTTGTCAAACCTCATACGATTATGCTATGACCTTGATAGTTACTTAAGTTTTTAAAAATCTGAATATAACCTTCTAGGCTAGCCGATGTTGAAAGCATTTTATGAAAATTAGACGCGTTTACCCCAAATTTGGGGTAAAACCATCTAGTCCTTTCCTTTCCTTCCTTTCCTTTTCTTTCCTTTAAAATATCACAAATTATTATTAAGTGAATTGGGGTAAATGCGACTCGGCAAAAACCTGTTGTCAAACCTCATACGATTATGCTATGACTTTGATAGTTACTTAAGTTTTTAAAAATCGGAATATAACCTTCTAGGCTAGCCGATATTGAAAGCATTTTATGAAAATTAGATGCGTTTACCCCAAATTTGGGGTAAAACCATCTAGTTGTATTATTTTTTACAAATTGTTAAAATAATGAAAATGTCTTTACGGAACGGCTGTGTATTTGTTATTTTGGTCCTTAATGACGGGTAAAACGTGCTAAGTTCAAAAAAAATCTAGTAAAATTGCTTAGAGGAAGGAAATGCGACATATCATAATGATTATTTTTAAAATTGGTTGAATGGGGGTACCATACCGACCACTGAGTAGATGCACTTCAGTGACAGTAAAATGTATGGGGTAAGTGTATCTGGACTTATAAATAGTACTCCGCGGAAATAATCACTAAATTGATATATAGGTCACAAACTACAATTCAAAATAAGAGTACTTAACTAATGTCGGGGTCCTGGCGATATGGGAAAGATTGAAAAGGCATACACAACTCGCAAGTTGACATCATTTGAAATGTTTGGATTAGCACCATCACTGGACTGTCTCCTCAAATATTGATTGATCACATTCCTTAATAGATTGCGGCATTGGAATCCAATTTCTAGCGTAATTAGATACACTTACCCCATGGATGCATCTACCCCCTCTCACCTTAATTTATTTGACCGCAAAAAATTCTGAAAAATTCCTTTACTTCATCACGGTAATGAAAAATAAGCCAAAATATTAAATTATTGTCTTACAAAAATTACATTTTAAACATTTTTCTAGTATCTGACTTGACTGCACAAAATATGAAATTAGTATATATATATCATATAGCCATCTTTTGACTATGCTCCTCCCAGGGCTGTCAGTCCCTTCTTCAGATCCCTTTTTGAAAGGTACCCAAAAAATTGAAAGATTCGTCTCAGACTGCAGGTTGAGAGTCTGTCCATGATGTTCAATTCCTGCAGAATGGAGACATTCGTGCGCCACAAAGTCCACGTGTCACCAGCACCACATCTCGAATGCATCAATCCGTCTCGTCCGTCTTGCCTTCAGGGTCCACGATTCCGCACGATGTTAAAATGTAGAATGCACCAGAGACAGTACAAGCCTCTCCTTGAAAATTTGTATGATAATGACATGTATGGGAAAATTATCTTAATGTATCGAAATTATTTTGTCTTAATTATGCATATTAATACCGCCATTTTTCACACTCGACGTAATCATTATCATTCCCTGCTGGATTAATGTCTCCTGTCCATTGTTTGCTGTTTTACTGCGTTCCGACGATTGTCCGTCATCCGAGCGATGCGGCCTGTCGATTGCCATTTCATTTTAATGGCATATTCGATTACGTCAACTATCGTTCTTTCATCTACACGTTTATTTTCCTATCTCTTCGCGTTGACACATCTTGTTAATTTTTCCAATAAATGATTTGAAAATTCTGAAATATTATGTTTATTTCATTATCACGAATGGTCTTTAACTCGTGTATACCATTTTTTTTTTATATTTACAAAAAAGTTTATAAAAGTCAAATTTTATTGTTATTATTAAATAATAATATGTATGGAGGAAGAACGCACGTATGCAGACATTATAGTAAAAATTATAAACGCTGGAAGACTAATTCATTTTTTTTTTTAATGTTAAATACAGGATGTTGTCTCGTTGACCTTTGCAAAATGTAATGGGGCATTTTAACTTCCGTCTCTATCGTATAAACCATTTTTATCATTTTCAAAAGCTGGCGATTTTTTTCAAATCGTTCAATTGGATAATTTATAATTTTTGCTGTAAAAAAATTACTAGAAGGCTGCCAAATTATTTTTGTATTTTTTTGAGGTTTATCTTTTGTTCTATCGTGTAAATCAGCAAACACTTGTATTGTACAATAGTCAGGATTATATATATTTGTATCGGTTGTGTGCGAGACTCGGGAAATGAATGAAATTCAATAATATTGTATTAAATCATATATTTTATTTATTAATATATACACTTTTTGCATTTTTCGTTTTTATTTAAAAATAAAAATCTATTTACAAACGGAGTAGATGGAAGAAGAATACAAGGTATGTGGTACTTTTTTTAAAAATATTTCGTTGAGAAGTTTTGAAACGTATAAGTAATATATTATCACGCGCGCGTCGTGTATAACACGAGGCGCATTAACTCATAAAATAATATACATAAATACATAGAGTTATCAGCTAGATCTTTGACCGATTACAATTCAATCCATTCCAATATCCAATGCGTGGTACAGTTAAGTTAATTACGATTTCTACCTTCCGAGAAACTATTGAGATGCTGAATTGTGGAGACGCCACCGCAGTCGCCCGCGTTGGTATTTCTTCTTTTTTTGACATCTTCAACTGCTGCTAAAGATTCAGAGGTGGTTTTGAAGAGCCAACCGATATTGTAGATCGTGTTCCATTCAGCTTCTCTCGTGCTTTTCTTCAGGTGTGCGGTTCCGGTTCGTGCGGGATCGAGACTAGGTCACGCCTTAGTTGTTATCCTTGGAGGGGTGAGCCCTGATGTATTCCAGAGCCCTGAGGATCGCGTCCGGGATCGGGGGAGAGACGGGGAGATGGGCGCCCTGTGAAGTACGATCAGTCGAGTCAGTCGCGATTAGATTTGGAATAAAACATTGCGATGGAAGGAAGATATTGTTGTCAATTTACCTGTGGCTGGTAACCGTTCTCGTCGGCGACGTAGGTCAGGGAGATCTGCTGGCCATCGGGAGCGGTGTACTGCGAGCTACCCTGGGCGACGATGGCGGCCTCCTGCAGAAGTACGATAATCAAATATATGCACATAGATTCTAAAATTGAATTAAACTTGCGAAAATCGTGTACCTAATAACGCGGTCGATTCGATCGGATGACCCGGACAAAAAAGGTTTTCTGCAATCATTGAAAACGTCTCGCAAGCGTGTCTATGGGCCGTTTAATAATAAAATATGTGATCTGCGCCCGCCGCCGTAACACCTGACATTTGAGTCGTGGGAGATGCGACCATCTTACCTTGACCCGTTTCTGGTTTACATTCGATAATCATAATGTTGTGACCGCACACTTTCCATCGTGAAACGAGTTTGGATTTCGACCTTCGGAGCCATCTCGGCAGAGGCGTCTTTCGACTCTCGGCTTGAACCGTTGCAACATTTTTTTCTCCATATTATTATGATTGCGATACCGTGCTAAAGGTGAACATCTCCCGTCGCACGGTGTATATATGTAATCTCACGCGGAAAAGACGCGGCTTTTGCAACATTGCACGCGACATACTAAAATGGTGGATCTCGGACATGCGGCGTGTCATAACAATCGTTGAATTTACCAATTAAACTATGCAATATTTAATGTGTGAGATTTTCAATATTTTGAAACCTTTGTGCAACGTTTTGCAGCTTATTGTTTGATTCAACAGAATCCGGACAGAAATAGTGTTTACGTAATTAAAAAATGCAATTGGATTTGCATAGGAGATTTGGTACAATGCAATATAGTTGAATATAAAAATACAATTGGCCCGATCTGATAGTTTTATGTCCACACGTGATAGAATACAGAAAAACCGCGGTATTTTCAAGAAGGTCAGGCTTGTACAGTCTCCGTTTTTTATTATTATGTGGTGTGGAATCGTGGACCTTGCAGAAACTGAAGATCAAGGATAGACCGTTCACCATTTTCCTGACGCGAATCCTTTAATTTTTTGTGGCATCTTTCGAGAAGGGAAGATAGCTCCGAGAAGCTCGGATCTTCAATCGTGAGGGACCATGGTGGATTTGATGAATTTTAATTTGTTTTTAGATATTGTATTGTAAAGACTGATCAGAATTGACTAGATCAAGCGAATTGGACGACTCACGTTTCCGATGTTCTTCAGCTGTCCCTGTTCCTGGGCGGCGATTCCATTGCTGGTCTCGAACGCGTACTGATAGTTGCCCTCGGGGCTGATGTCGGAGCTCTGCTTGAGGATCTGCGCCTGGGCGTCGTTGTTGACGATGTGGGACACATCGGCGGACACGGCCGCGACCAACAGGAATGCGAGCAGGAATTTCTGCAGAAACAACGATTCATTAGCGATATGTAGAGAATACAATCCAGTTTTTTGCAACTCTACGGTGTTGCGCAAGGTACTGGAGTTGGTCTCGCATTAAAAAAAAATAAACAAACAGCTGATTTTAAAGATTTTAAATGTTGATGATGATAATACTTTACTGAATTATTAAATTTAAACTGTGATAGCTGTTTCGCCCGTCACGTTTTGATTGCACTACACTTTGCGGCAATTCTGTCGGCAGACGAAACAGCTGTCGCTTGATTAGAAACTAAACGTGAAAATTGATTTTTTTTGTGAATAATAAATATAAAATTTAATTTTATTAAAAATGTACTTTTAAGATAAATTAGATTTGATGAATGAACACTATTGAATTGAACAATGATCGCAAAGGATATTGTCGGTCTGCGAGTGCACCGGTACTGACCATGGTGATTGTATGTTAGAGACACTGAATGGTAACTATGATAATTCCACTTGGTCCGTACCTTTTTATACTTTCTTCTCCGTTCGCTTAACCTTATCAAAAATCGACGTATCGGGGCGCGGGCACGCCGAACCCGCCGCCGCTCGCGCCGCGCGCCGCACGCGGCGAGGTCCGCGATCGCGCGCGCCGCCCCGGCGCGCTTGCGCCGTTTCGCTTCCGAGCCGCGCGCGCGCGCGATTCTTCACCAAATTTCAAAACGGTCTTCCGTTCGATTACGCAATTAATAGCTCTCTGCCAATGGGCACAAAGGTTAGATTCGCTCGCGCGCTCGTCCGTTGCGCAACCCGCCGGCGGACGAGACGGGAACCGCTCGCGTGCACCCGGGCTATAGAGGCGGTTTTCGCGTGCGCGCGGGCGCGTGACCCCCGGCGGGTCGAAATGTTGCATGGGAATTGGTGGATTTTTTTCAATATTGACCCCTATCGCGCGCGCGGTTCGAGGCGAGTTTGGCTGGACGGCCGCTCTGTTTGAACTCAACCCTTTCCGGCTGGCCGGAGTGAATTTGCATCTTTGTGATGATGGTATCGAAGATGGTGTAATTTTTTCTATTTTAGATATCAAGTTTTTCAAGGTCGATCGGCGGATTGCCTTTCAGGTGACATATTCCAAATGTCTCTCCGTGTGGGGGGACCCTTGCCCAACGCTGGCTGACCTCCCGCGCGTGTACATCTTCGTTTATCTTCCATTTGAATGTGAGGTTTATCAAAATTGAAAGGTTTTATTAAATTATCAAAACTACTCATTTTATATAATTATATATATATTCAATAATTCAAATTTTCAAAATTAAAAATCAATTAAATTTTAGACAAGATATCATTGATATCCTAAAACTAGAATATACCGCAACCCAAAAACAATATATTTATCAAGGCATCAAATGTGTTAACAATCTCCCCATCACAATTAGAAAAACTACGGACTATCATCAATTTGTAACTGAAGTAAAAAAATATGTACACAGACTAACTGAAACATTAATTAACTCGAATATACTCCTTCTCTATACACGAGTCTTACTCTCATAGAGAAGAAACAAATGTTTAAATATATATATCCACTGATTATTGAAATTGTATTGTATTTTTAATATTAATAATAAAAGAAAAAATATATATATATATATAGCTGCTTGTAAAATTTATACTTAGTTCATATTACTTCCTCAGGATCCTAGAGTGCAACTGGGAATAATTTTTGAAGATGACGTAACAATGTAATGCACATTTATATCGTGAGAAGGCTTTACACGCTTTCTGCAGTACATATTTGTAATTAATTCTAATTTTATCGTCGCACACAATTGATCCTAGCAAGGGTGGTATATTTTACTCGGGATTCTGCACAGCACAACAGGGTAAAATATAAAGTCGATCAATTGTAGGATTGTGTAGGACGTGTGGGTGGGTAATTCAGATTATATTCATTCTTTACATGTGGAAAATCAATTAAAACAATGTACAGCTGATCTCGGCATCTTTTGAAAAAAAAGGCAAGTGGAGAAACGCACTAGGTAAACCTGATAATCGAACCTCAACAGTGTGTGGCACTCTATCCTCTCTGCTTATCCACGTAGGAAACGACGTGATTGTGAGCTAGTTAGATGAAATAGTATTGGAGTCATTCCTTCCCTTGTAATTGTAGAAATATTTTGTTGTTGTTTTTAAAGTGTTTTAAATGTATTATCGTCTTTGAAGAATGTTGTTTTAAATACTAATTAAATATAAATATATAAATATTAATTAGAAAGATATATATGTAAAATCAATTTTATATGTTTTACATTTAACTAGTGTTTAAAAGATGACAGAGCGTCTGTTCTAAATAATTACAACTTCACAATGAGAATGTGTTCTCCTTAATAATAACGCCCGTCTCGGCGCAGAATTTCTCTAGTGAGAGGGGCACAGTCCAAACAGATTTTTACACTGTATTATATAGTTACTGATTAAATAAAAATATATAAGTTGTGTCAATGTGTTCAAAAATTTAATTAAAATGAATTGTCTCAAAGGTATTTAAGATTCTGTAAAAACAAACTGTAGATGGCTTTCAAATAATAGAACGATAGACGTAGTCATTTGCAAAAGTGTATAACATATAGGTTCGACAATTTGTCGTAAAATATAATGTCGCGGTAGCATAGTCGGATAATGCACGTTCCCCGGTTTGTATAGATGTCCAGGTACGAATCCCGGTGGCGCGACAACAAATTGATTTTATATGTATATCTTTCTAACCGATACATTTAATTAGTGCGAAATATTATTTATTAGGAGAACACATTCTTATTGTGAATTTGTAATTATTCAGAACAGACGCTCTGTCATATTTTAAATACTAAATTAATGTATTTATTAGAAATATATACATATAAAATCAATTTTGTCGAAAAATATTGTTTTTGCATCACCAATAATATAAGTTGTATCAATGTGTCCAAAATTTAATAAAAATGAATTGATAATTTGGCGTCTGCTATCAGATTACTCAAAGGTATTTGAGATTCTGTAAAAATACAGTAGATGGCTCTAAATGTATTAATATCAAAAATGTAACATATAGGTTCGATATTTGTCGCTGTAGCATAGTTGGATATTGCACCTTCCCCTGTTTGGAAAGAGATGCAGGTTCGAATCCCGGTGGCGCAACAACAATATTTTTCGATGAAATTGATTTTATATGTATATCTTTCTATTTAATACATTTAAAAATTATTTAGTTGCTAAAGGGATTATTCGAACCTGGACCTCATTCTATTTGGGGAATCGCGTTCACCATTTCGCTACAGCAATCGAATACATTTTCTACAAGTTTTGAACTTATTGCGCTGAATCTGAGAAACCTTCGAGTTAAACATTTTAGGAGACGCTAGAATTAAATAATTAAATAAATTCATATATATGAATTTATTAAAATGTATTAATTATATATATATGTTTAAAGATAACACAATTTTGTTGTAAAGTTGTAAATAGGTATTAATGATTATTCAAAATTTATACATTTCGGGTTTGAGCCCTGTCCATTCGTCGATGTTTTCTTAGTCACTTGACATTTGGGAACATTTTTTTCTCATGACGTGACCGATTGACTCAAGTGCTTGCGAGACGCACTTGAAACGAAATGCGTGAAATTTTCATTACTCAAGTGGTAACTGATCCACCGGAGCGAGTTTAAAAATAAAATTGTAAATTCATTTGTGGTACAGGATGAATATTATGTTCCAGGCCGATGTTGTTTTTGAATAACTTGGAAAGGAGATACAAATTTTTGATTTGGTTTTTATTTATCGATTATTTGGTTTGTTACAATTATGTATGGAACGTGACATCGGCCGAGTGGCCGCCTCTGACAGCCTGCTCCTTTAACCATATTTTTCATATTAACATTCTCGCACATTTGGCGCGTATTATTTCAGCTATTTCATTTCGAATATTCTCTTGAAGCATCGGAATTGTACTGTGGCTTATCGGCGTGGACCTTTCCTTTCAAGTGCCCCTGCAGAAAAATAGATGATCGAGGAAGCCGGTCGATATCAGTTCGGGCTGTGTGTGAGGCGGCACCGCCCTGTTGAAACCGCACGTGTTTCAGGCCCTATTTTAAAACTTTAACACATTGTCGAGGCGTTAGATGCTCCATGATAAATTGTAATCGACTACTCTTTACGACTATCGAATGCGAACTGACAAATTTCTGCCAAATAAAATCTTGTAACTTAAACCCTGACCGTTGCATGCTACACGTGGTGTTTTGTTTAGAATTGGTTTGCTATACCATATTTCCAAAGATTGTTAGAAAGAAGTGATAAGGGTTAAGGCATGTTTTTAAATGTGTTTGTTATTTTTTTTGTTACGGTTTTTAAATACAGCTTTAGGTTTGTTAGGTTAAGTACTTGGTTGTAATACCGTGTTGAAAGCGGGGCGTGTCTGTGTATTGTTTCGCGACAATACCGTGCCGGTGACGGGACGTTGCGTTGTGTGCACATTCCATCTGCTGCCGGATCACCGCGTGTGTGAAACCCTCGACTCGATTGATTTCTCAAAGGGCCGGATTTATTTAAATGTTATCTCAAATATGTTTTCTATTAAATTCCCATTTGTGCTCAGTTTGGTTTGGCCATTTCACCATGAATAGACTCGCGCCAGAGCGACGCTTTGTGAAAAATTAATTTCGAAAATAGTTCAGATTCAGTTTGCGAAACTTTTCAGCGAGTGATTCGAATAATCATGGATCGCTTTCGCACCGCGCATACTCTATCTGATTACTGATTGATTGACGGTTCGGAAGCCGACATTCGTCGCGTTATTGTCGATATATGGCCCCAGCTGACCGATAAAGTGGTCGATAATTGTACTTCTAGATATTGCATTATTAGAGGCAGACGCGACGCCTATTATATTTATACAATAATAGCATAAAATTATCTTTCCAATGAAGCTAATACAAAGATTTTTATTTGTTTTATTTCATTTTAAAGTTCTACATCTCTAAAAAAAAAAAAAAAACACCCTTTACATCTATCGACAGTTTGCGATACACCGGCCGGTTATGTGATCAGTAGTAACTAATTTTACTATCCGATAAACGATAGTAAAAATGTGAATGGTTGGGTTAAACATGGCTGACTCTTCGCAGCTGTTTCAAAAGTCATCTGTCGCATAGATTTTTTTAATTTAATTTAGCGAAAAAAATACATGGGCAAAATAAATTCAATTTTTAAAATACATGGTTACAAACGTACATATGGTTATACACATACATGGTGTTTCTTTCGCTTACCTCTCCAAAAAAGAGACCAGCTCTTGTGCTTGGAGAGGGAGTTACACTACAATAATTGTATATAATACCTTACATATTTTCTTCATTGTCTATTTGTGTGCTTTTGAAGAATTCTGTAATATTGTTTATGTGTTTTTGAAGTATTCATTTAGTTTCTTTTTAAACTCTTTTATATCCTTTATTTATTTGATCTGTGTAGGGAGGCTATTGAAATTTTTTATCCCTAAATATATAGAATTCAGCTGATAGTGTTCGGTGTTACATTTAGGAATTAGAATGTTGCAGTCCACCATAATGAATTATTTAATATCTCGCTATTTTAGTGATGACAGTTCGTCCGATGGCGATCTGGATGTTAAATATACATTAGCGCATAATTCGAAAAAATTTCGCCACGGAAGTGACAGGTGTCGAACGTATTTTTGGCATATTTCACGATTGACATTAGTAAAGTCTTCCGCGGCCGTCCTCTATTTCTGGTTCCATCAACACTTGCGTCATATATCTTTCTTGACTTGTCACGACCAGGTAAACCAGATAATGGAGGATGGTTCTGTTAGAAGCCTCAACAATCGGCGAGCTTGTATGACAAGATGTATGACAGTGGATGAGGCGAGAATTGTATGTCAGGACAGTGTGGCGCTCTATCCTCTCTGCCTACCCCCACGGGGAAACGGCGTGATGGTAAGTAAGTAAGTAAGTAAGACATTAGTAAATTTGATGTGCCGACAACTTGCGGAGGATTTTTACTACGGGCGTTAGTGAAAAGTTACTTTAGTATCATGTTACCGTGGTAAAAAGTTACCACTCATCACACAATCGGCCCTGTGCGGGAGAAAGGTATATTGGAGTGACGCTGTTCCCTATCTCATTTCAGTCTGCCGGTCGTCCCAGCATATCCCATCGCGAGACCCACACACTAATGAAACTGCGAAAAAGTCAGAGGTTCCATTCGCGAGCGACGATTTGTCCCAGAACTATTCAGCCAGACACCAAGTCAGGATCATCTAACTGATTTTTTTGTCAAAAAAATATCTGTTACCTTCTTAACTAACAACTGGATCTAACGACAGATATAAGACAATTTTGTTTATATTTCAGAAATAATAAATAACGACATAATAATATTGCGCGTCTGGATGTGGCGGCTTCGGTAGGCTGTAAAGTACTTGCTTAAACGGCCGTGTCCGCGAGACACTCGTGTTATAGATAAAAAAATCGCTTCGCATTATATGGTTTCTTTCCTCATCTATGTCACTGTCAAATGTGACGTAGATGAGGAAAGATTGTTCGTATTTTTTCAAGAATGTAGGGATTTCCGAATTCAAATATAAATTCTGCTGAGTACCTGACCCCGCGCAGCCTAGCAGGTACGCAATCGGCCATTTGTAGCGTTAGACACAATTAAAATTTGTTACCATATTTAACTTTGAGTTATTTTTGCGCCAACCGGTTTTGACACTAACGTATCTTCGTCAGGACTGGTCGTACGACTGAACCGTTCCATAAAAATAAAACGAAATCTACTGTTTGTCAAGTTCAAATTGTTATTAATTATATGTTGTGATGTTTCATCGCATCTTTGACGCCAAATTAAATATGATAACATCGGCGTTTGACGGGTCTCCGGCTTTGCCCGGGCAAATGCCGGCGGTTCACCGCCGGCTAGACGAGGAACTGTTCGTCTGTTATACATAACATTAATTTGGTATTTGGAAGATGCTAATGCCGGTGATCTAACCCGCCGATTACACGCTCGGCGGTTCCTCGTACCGCCTCCCCCCCCTCCACACCCCTCCCCCGCCCCGCCCGCGGCAGACAGCGCTTGCAGTAATTTCGCTTCGACTCTTCTAAACGCGTATAATTCACAATACGTGCGAGTCGTTGTTTGCCACCATTGATTTTCATCTAATGCCCGTCTGCGGAATGAGACGTATCTACATGCGTGATGTTCAAATTCAAAATCACAAACCGCGACTCGATCACTGACATCTCGGAATCACACTCACTAACGGTGATCGAATATTTGTGAATAACGTGATTCGCGATTCATTTATGTATTATTTGGTTGTGAATGTGTGATTCGTGATCGGCGGCCGCCTAGTGGATTCTGCCGGAACGTTTTACACGTTAGACCCGAAATGCTGAGAATTTGAACCGAAAAATAAATAAAGGGTTTTCGTTCTCTTTGTGATGATATTAAATTATATACAGGGTGGCCCAAAAATAAGTGAGAACATCTCGTAACACACGAGTTATTTAAAAACGTAATATGATTAATTATAATTCTTAATGTAATTGTTTTTGCACAATATTTAGCTAATCAGAAATCATCAAAACACCCCGTACTGCATCATCTACGGTGGCCACATGTCTGGTGAGATCAAATTAACAGTTGATTGTATTTCTGGCTGTGTGAGATGGAGCTCCGTCCTGCTGTAGTGTCTAGCTATACTCCTGGCTTTGTTTTGAAACTCTTTGATCATTTCCCTAGCACCCCGACGTTTTTCAATTCCCAAATTTTCGATCAGAATACGGTCTTCTGCGGGCGACAATTAGAAAAATCCAAATATAAACAATGGGAAAATTAATAATCAAAGAAATAAAACGTAATATAAGTAAGTAAGTAAATTAGTAAACTATTTAAGCTATTGTTGATATAGTTAAACTAATTTTGATGTAATTATATCACATTTTACGAAATGTTCTCACTTTTTTTTTTGAGCCATCCTGTATATGCTAGAATATGTTTTTTTACGCAAATGAAGTTTGAATAATATAAGTAAATATGCTCAAAAATTTTTATTTTGTGTATCGTGCGGCGCGTTCGCGTTAGTAATGAAACTGTGATCACAGTCACAGTTTCCGATCACTGTTATTATCGAATATCAATCACAATCACACCAGTGAGTCAAGAGTAGCATTTTTTCTCATCTCGTATTTGAAATGGAAAAAAAGGCACTTGTATCTATCAGAAGCTGTTACACTTTTTACCAATTGCAAAATCATTGAAAATAGTGTCTACTAGGTCAGAAAGTGCGCGTTATCGCGTGCAAAGCTTGGCGTGTTAACGCGCTCGTGTGATTAAAAAGGTTAAAAATGATAATTTGTTGAAAATTGTAAGGATTTTTGACATGGAACATGCTTTTCGAGTATGTACATTAAAAATACGGACGGATATTGCACAAAACGCGAAAGTCATTATGAGAAAATTAACACGGCGGTATCCCATTCTTTCAACCATTGACCACATACACTTGGAGACGGTTAAAATATGTGAACTCAATTTGGTGTTAGCGTTTGCAAAAGGTAATTTATTTCTGAGTAAAATTATTACTTAATAACGGAAAAAAAATTGGATCTTCATGTTCAAATTAAATATCATATTGAATAAGCTTGTTCAATCCTTATCGGTGCATTCTGCGCTCATAACCTCTAACCGTAGACTACGAATGCGAATGGTCGGATGCTGTGTGTTCTCGATATTATTTAATGGAATAAGGGACAACCGTCTCTGGGGGGAACGGGGCTCTTCCAGCACAGCTTCTCCAGAATAACCAGTCTGTCTCTGAAGTGTATAATTGTGTGTATATTGGTTGCAATAATATTGCTCCAAGGACATACTGAGTTTATATTCCAATCTGATGATACTTGGAATGATAAGGCCACTTGAAGCATATGAGATGTGGATCTGCAGAAGAATACTCAAAATAACCTGGATAGATAGAATAGAGAACATATCAGATCACGCAGAGAAATATTGCTGGATGTCAGGCCTTTGGATGAAGTAGAACATCGCGGCAAAAGAACCTGGCGAGGCTAGTGTAGACCTTTTCCACGGCGCAATAAACATAGTGATGATAGCCAACGTTCGCAGAATGGATGCGTTCCTCTTTGTGTTAATTATATATTTACGTTTTTATTCATATTTGTAATTCTCTTTTTATTCCAAATAACAGCACAACAGCACGAAAAAAAAACTGGCTACTTTAACACAGACTTCAGTGTAGCAAAGTAGCCAGGACAAGGCTGTGTATATATCAGAGGTGAAGTCTACTCCACCCCACACGATAAACTATGTATCATGTATCCACCTCTGTTGGTACAAAAATGTGTATGTCAAAATATATATAAATAAAATCGTTTAGATCGGTCAAATTTTGCACAATTACACTTTAGGATCGTGCGCAATACAATCGCTTACCAGAATCCCGGGCGTGACCGGCAAATATGACTGATCGATTTATTGTTTTGTATTGTTAACACGATTCAGCAAACCGGTCACAGATTCAATTCTTCATTATTTTTTTATATGTTAACGCCTATTGTTGCCGTGTTAAACTTTGCCGAATGTAATACGTATTTGGCGTCCGTCTATAACCTATAAATCATTTTGTTTCAACGCGCCGCCGCCATTCTGTGAAATTGCCAGATTCATTTTAAATGGTGTGCAAACATGAATAATTTTAAATGTAATTGTTGTCAGCGGGTTCAGACAGTATATTTGATCTTTTCTGGTACCGTGGCTGTGTCCATCATCAGGGTTGATGTCTCTGTCTGATTCGATTGTTAAAAGGGGGAGGGATAAGGGCTGAGCCCTCTTGTCTCCGACGTATGAGGTAACAACAATGGGGGAACATGATGAATTTTTTTTTTTAATATCAGGTCATTTTAACTTTGTATATAAGTAGTATCGAAAATGGGTAAAGTTTTTTTTTATGTAATTCTTTTATTTTGTTTTTGTTCAATATGGTCAAGAACACGGTAAAGATGTGAAATGGGACGAAGATGATGGGGATCGGATGAGGGATCATGTAGGGTAGAAAGGGTTTGGAATGGAAATTAATTTAGACGATAAATCGTGCATGTGTCGTTTGAGTGAGGGTAGGTTTGAGTCTCTCTGAATGATTGTGTTTGTGATAAATCAGGGTGAGTTCGGATTTTAAAATGTTAGGAATTTAGGAGGGGATACAGTCGGTTGTAGTGGGGTTGATGTGACTTGGTTTTGTGATGTAGTGCTGGCTTGCAGTACAGTACCGTGTCGAAAACAGGATATTCTGTTTTTAGTTATTGGCTTCCAATACCGTGTCGAAAACAGTTGGTGTGTAAGTTCCATCTACCGTCGGATCACTATCTGTGCGGACTCTTCAACTCTTTTAGCTTTGAAGCATCGAATACCTCGAGGCTAAGTGAGCGCTCTACCATTTTCACCATTGCCCCATTAAACTGTGGTGTCAAATTGTCGTATAAATGTGTGTTAGATTTTAAATTGTAATCAGATGGTTTAAATTATTGTGATGTCCTTGGTAATGCTTGGGAGGTTATGAAGGGCGGCGTGCGGCAGGGCGCGGACTCTTTCTCTGCGTGTTCATCGGTTTAATCGTTTGACTTGTACCAGTGATATACGTTGTGCTATATTGTATCGTATTGTGATAAATGTGTAATTGTTACAAAGTTTATTTCTTTGACCTTGACATTGCGGGGTGTACACTTGAGACGTACTTAGAAAACAAGAAATAATACAAAAGTCATAGAACTGTTTAGGGGCTGAATCAATAATGGGGCAATTTTTAGAATATTTAGCTTAAGAATGATTTTCATACAATAATGTTTTCTGTAATACCAATAATAATTTGTACACAGTCCTTGAACATTTTTTGACACGAGTAATTTAATCATTACGTTGAAGAGATACGATTTTTAGATACAGGGTGAACATTTATTATGGATAGTGTCCCTTTTCATACGCCGAAGATGAGCAATGTATCCAAATACGAGAATTAATGCTTAGTATGGAACAAAGTACATGGATATTGCTTTAGCTTGGTTCTCAGTCACTGTAGAATTCCTGGAAAGGAAAAAACCGATGCCTTAGCAAAGGAAGGCTCTACTTCTGGCGTCCTTTCACACAATCATGTGACAATATCTGATATACTTCCTATTCTCAAAGAGAAAATGATCTGCATTTGGAGAGATCAACGCGAGACTTCTAAACTTGTAAAAGGTAAATGGTTTGCGAAAATTCAGCCAGAGATTCCTACTAGGCCCTGGTTTTCCAAAACGAAATGAAATAAGTTTGAAAGTTCCTCAGGAGGATCGGCCATTGTTGTATCAATTCGGGACTCCCCTGTGTGGGAATGTCAACTAGAAGAGGAAAATTTAAATCATGTGTTTTTAGGATGCCCTATCAATGACCAGTATCCAAACTGAATCCGAGATCTTTCTGACAGCAAAATTCCATTCCCCATCAACATTCCAACCTTGTTATCATCTGACGATCAAACCATTTAAAAATATTACCGAACGTATGGACAATTAAATGTATCCAAAAGAAACTACACGTTTAATAAAAGTACTCGGTAATGGCAAGAACACTCCATAGGGGTGGAACGCCAATTTAAAAAAATAAATATAAAAATATTGTGTTGAAATCATTAAAAAAATAATAATGCCTGTGCTGCAACCCCTACCGTCACATGTTGGAAAAGCTTCGCACACAGCCCGAGCTACGCTCGAAACTTTGCACGTCGACCTGGAACGTAATATTCATCCTCCTGTACATGTAAACCGGTATTAACGTGTCTCGTTGACCTCTCGGCACAGCAGCGGTTAGTATTCCCGCCTATTGCGAACGAAACCGGCCAGATTTCTTTAATATTTTTTTAGCACGCTTGTCCGTACTTAAATTGTTTTTTACTTTTAAATTGTTAACCTTTGCCAAATGTAATATTTAATATGGCATCCGTCTCTACGTTATAAATCATTTTGTTAATCGTAAAACGTGCCGTTTGCTGCCCGCGAGTTTGCAGCTTCGCAATGATTATCGATGCAATTCTGTTCGATTATTTAATTATTTGTATTTGATATATCGTGAATATATCGAAAGTGGACGGTATTGGAGAATGTGGTGATGGATTTTAAGAACAAGAAGATGAGTTTGTGTATTTGAGAAGTATGTTTGATAGAAACGGAAAGCAGGGTGACTGCAGATTATATCCTTAGGAGAACACATTCTTATTGTTGGATAATGCACCTTAACCGGTTTGGAAAGAGATCCAGGTTCGAATCCCGGCGGCGCAACAACAATATTTTAAGATAAAATTGATTTTATATATATGTATACCTTTCTAATTAATATATTTAATTCATATTTTGAATTGTATCCAGTATCAATCGAGTCACTTTCCATCTAGAAAGAGCAATTGTATCAGTGTGTATAACACCGTACGTAATATGCGCATTATAGCGGTATATTGATGTCTGTACATTGAAATAAGCTGTGCGTAACTATATATATATATTTTGGGAAATAAAGAAAAAAAATATATTTATCTGACAGAATATTATGACATATTGAAGTCTGCATAATATGTATTTAATTTGGATTCATTTCGCAGAAACTCTAGTTCATTACAGCTTATTTCAAAGTACTGCCCGCACGCCGCTGATTATACACAGTGGCGTGCAGTAGGTACGGATTTAGGTTATGCTGTTACCAATGATATTATACAATCATATATAATAATATGTACTATAGTTGAACCAACGTATTTAGTCAAAATAAATACGACCCTACCGCGTATTTATTTATAATTTTAGAGTACTATTAATAGTGTTTATAATGTTTAAGTTTTAACGTAACATAATACCTTCTTACTCATACAAAATCGTAAAAAAAATAAAATAATTAAATATATTAATTAGAAAGATATACATATAAAATCAATTTATCCCTTTATTCCAAACCGGGGAAGGTGCAATATCCACCTATGCTACAGCGACAATATTTTTAGCGGTATATTTTCGAACTTTTCCGATATGAATACATTTAATCGTTCCATTATTTAAAAGAGCCATCTACCTTATTTTTACAGAATCTCAAATAATAATGGAATGATTAAATGTATTCATATCAAAAAGGTTCGAAAATTTGTCGCTAAAAATATTGTCGCTGTAGCATAGTTGGATAACGCACCTTCCCCGGTTAGGAAAGAGATCCGACAATATTTTTTTGATAAAATGGATTTTATATGTTTATCTTTCTAAGATATATATTTAAATGTAATATTGTTTAAGAAATTAATACCAGAGTTCAAATTTCTTTTAATGGTACACTAGTGACTATTGTCCGTGACGTGATGTGCGAATTCGGAAAAATTGTTACCGACTGGACAATGGCCATGCTCTTTTAATATAATATACTAATAATAATAATAGTAATATGTTTATTCCAGCGTGATCAGGTTTTTTTTTAACCCGATTCGCCATACAGATAATACATATGTTATACATTAAGGTTATGAAATAAATATAATGCTATGAAAAAGAACACCAAAGAAAATATTAATAAATAAAAAAAATTTTAAATAAAATATGACATATATAACTACTTCAGTCACGACCATTGTTGTATATGTAGCTATTCTGTAGGGGTTGCCGTTCTCTGGTCAGGGAACCGGTTTTCCACGAGAGCGCCGCTTGCGCCAAAATTTCGCCCGCAACTCGATGTCTCAGAAGCGAAACGAATCCATGTATACGGCCTTTGGTGAACATTGTAGATGCGCTGCAATAGCGCGCCAATCCGAACAGTATTCTGTATGAGTTGTTGTACTGAATTGTACGTCACTTGTTTGTATTTCATATATTTTTTATTTATTATCTTTGTTTTATTAACCACTGAATTGAGTTTAAATACATCAACCGGTTTCCTTCTTCTTCAGGATGTCAATACTAACTAAAAACATATATTATTGTTTCTTTACCAGAATCTATTGTTAAAAAATAAATCTAGTACCTCTAACTCAAATTGTTACTTGATACAAATTTAGTTGAATAATTTTAGAATGGGACTCGTAGTTCAATTCAGTTGGTTGTTTATAATTTTTAGATTATTTTTCCACGCTTTATTTATCTCCAACCATTCCAAATTATTTAATTTGTGACCAACACCGTTTACATGCTAAATTGATAATCCCAATTTTTTATCAAAACCGTGACCATTTTCTATAAAATGATTAGCAAATTCAGAAAATCCACTATTGTTCAAACATCTCAAATGCTCCCCTACTCTTATATTAAAATTTCTACCCGTTTTACCAATATAAAATGCAGCACTAAGTGTATAGACACCAGAATTGTTAAATTTATCATCTCTGTCTTTAGAATTGATGAGTAAATTTCCTATACTATTATTTGTATAAAATGCCGGTCTAATGTTTCGCGGTAGGTGTTCAGATATTTATTTATGTAGGCCAATTGTCATTATGTTTTATCTATTATTATTATGTTTGTATTTCGACCAGAACTCGCAGGTGTACATGATGCTGGTGAAGAGGATCTAAACAGGATACTCTTCACCTCCTCACTGCACCCGTGGACAGCATATTTGCACGAACGCTCAGCAGTCCATCATCATCGTCTCGTCCAATCCTCTTTGAATACACGGCCGTGGAATAAATGATGATGTTAAAATTTCTACAATTATTGACTTATCAATACGAAATCAATTAGCGGCCACGTGTCGTGTGCAATGTCCAATGTGTGCTTTCTATAAACGTTGATCAACAGTTTTGAGTGTGCACACGGTGGGTGTTTAGGTGCGATTAGCGCGATCTTTGCATTTGACGTCTTGCCAAATAGTCGGCCGGGCAAACAACGATTTGTTCATAATCAAGTGGTTTATTCAGCGCCCCCCACTGCGTGTTGTCACGACGGCCGCGTTAGAAATGGCGCGTTAGAAAATCGCGCAATGTTGTGTTATTTTTCACCTTTGCCGGTGCCCGGTGTCTCTCGATGCCGGCCGTTCCCTAAACCTTTTTGAAATCAAAAATGTTCGCGTGATAATTTGATTACTAGTGTTTTTTTAAGTTTTTTTTTTTTTTTTTTTTACCCCTGGTAAACTTTGCGATAAACCAGTTTTACACAACACAACGACGACAACCTTATGAGGAATGAATAGAACTTCGCATACTTTCGAGAGTTTGTGGGTGTGTGGGTGACACGCTGGGAGATTTTTGGGCGTACAAATGCTGCGATTGAGGGTGAGGTTCTGTTTCTGTGCACTGTTAAATGTTTCAATCGTATATATGCATTAACTAAATGTAAAGAAATAAAGAAAGAATGTAAAGCTGATGTTAGTATAATGAGTAAGATTAAGAAGGGATCACTTAGGCGGTTTGGTCATATGGAACGGGTGAATGAGGAGAGAATGGTAAGAAAGATATACGACGCGAGCGTTGATGGCACCAGAAATAGAGAACGTCCGCGGAAGACTTGGCACAATCAGGTAAACCAGTTAGTGGAGGATGGTTATGTTAGAAGCCTCAACAATCGGCGAGCTTGTATAAGATGTATGAAAGTGGATGAGGCGAGGATTGTGTGTCTGGCGCTCTATCCTCTCTGCCTACCCCCGCGGGGAAACGGCGCGATGGTAAGTAAGTAAGTAACTAAATAAGTACAATGTTAACAAATCATTTTGGTGTCCGTGCCACGTCACCGTCGTGCTGTGCAGCTCTGAGACGCAGCTCGGTCGCCTTTGTAGTATTAAAAAAATGCCAAACTTGCGGCGAATGATAACGACCGATGTGGGAGCTTTTTCTCATATAACAGTCCTGGGTTAGTGGTGTGTCCCATTCACAGTTCTGAGAAAAATAAAGGCGTTTATCTCTCCACCGCTCCCCTTGAAACGCTACTAGGTAGGTAGTCACCGCTAGTCTATAAGCATAATTGAATGCCTGCTTAATTATTCTTCAGGGACCTGCAGATAACACAGGCGTCTTCTCGACACGTACTGAGGATATCATCAGGTTGAACGGTGTCTCTGTGGTCCAAGTTTGATGCGTTGTCCACTCGTCTATTAGCCAGCCTTTAATTTGCAAATAGTGTAGTAGATTACCGTCAGCACCTTCCACTTTGACCTTAGTCCGCCATACCTTCTCGAGTAGTCCTCTGTTCGACTTTCGTAATATTGTAATTGGCTTTTTGCGCACATTTTTTGCGGTGGTATTATTTGATTTCACCGAGGCAGTATTTTTTCACCCGCTCCCGGGGAGTCTGACCGCCGTCCGACCAGCCGAACTGTTAACCGTCGTATGCCGTCGTTCTAAGAATGCGGGTGGGATTTCTGCCATGCGCGTCCGGCTTATTTGGTTGTAGATGTTTGTCTTGTGCTGTGTTGAGTCCCAACAGATATACGTTTGTCTTATGTCTTAGAGATATGTTTATATTATATTTTCGGGCAGTCGGGTCGTACGCGGCTCCGGCGGCAAATCGATTCGATTATCGTTCACCCGCGTGTGTGGACGGAAAGGTCACGCGGTCGGCGTGACCGGAGGGCCTTGGGCTTCTCTTTTCTGGGTCGCTTCGCCGTGTTTGGGCGCATTACGGATCCCTGAGCGACACCGCTGAGCGGAGCCGGTGGACGGATTGTTTCTGGAACCGGTGTCGCGATATCATTTTTTCTCAGTAAAATGAGGTAAATCGACACGTTATAATAACATATAGCAGAAACTGATTTCGCTAAAAGCTATTTTTTTATATGGACAACAATTTTATTCAGTTCAGTGGCGTGACTAAAAAAAAAAAAAATTTTAAAAAATAGTGTTCCGAGACATTTATATGCATGTGCAGGTTAAAAAATACATATTACGAGGTTAGGTTTGACGCGCTTGTATTCGTTATGATTATCAATAATTATTTTGACCAAATATATTGTACTATGCTATATATTTTCATTTTATGTGTATGTCGTGTAAATTATAATTGATAGTATTTATTTATATACTTAGATTTTTTTCACAATTGGCTTATTTATGTTTGAAGAATACTACAAAATATAAGCAGTTGTTAGGCATTTATGTTTAATGATTCAGGATAGAAAGGGTTGAAAGCGATGGTCTGGTATACAAAGAATTAGCTGTAATGCTAATCCTGACGAAGATACGTTAGTATAGAAATCGGTTGACGTAAAAATAACTCAACAGTGGTTTATATAAAAGGTGTATTTTTTAAGTGGTTTGTTTGACAATTTGACAGCTCACTTGTGCCTAGTTTGGTTTACCATTTCACCATTGATAGACTTACGCCAGAACGACGCTTGCAAATTTATTTCGAAAATTGTGGTTCGATTCGCGAAACTTACCGTCGACAATAATCGTCCATCCGCATGCTCTCGTAGATAATACGCATCAGCAGAGACGATGTACTGTTCCGAGAATTGGACTTCCAGATTGCGATTTATTCGAGCCAACCGCGGCATATGGGCGAGATATATATATAAAGGGTTTTTCAATAGGGACGCTCAAACTTTCTTTCAACAGGGACAAGAAACTACGCCATATTTCTTCAATTTTTTTTGAGGTTAACACTCGTACTTAGTTGGCAAATCATCATGGAGCAGTACACACCGGAGCAACGCTTGCAAATTATTCAAATCTACTACCAACATTCAACCACATAATAATTTTTTTTTAGATATATTCATTCGATTTTGTATTATTTTAAAAAAAAGTTTGAGCGCCCTTAATGAAAAACCCTTTATATATATATATATATATAGATGTTTCACAGAGACGAAGCTGCTTTTTTTATTTACACGGGAAGATATATATGCAAGCCTTGCCCCCCTTACAAGACTTGCGACCTGCCATCGGCTGGGTTGAGCGATAACTTTACACAATTAAATGTTCACCTATTTACCCGCGCTACCGCGCATCTATGTAAGTTGTAACTTTCAATTATTCATTACCTGCACTGCACTGTCGCCATCTATGTTTTTTTTTTGAAAATTTCGGCGATACACCAGACGATAGACGACGACTCGGGAGCCAACATTCGTCGCGTTATTGCCCGATATACGGCCCTAGCTGCATCAAAAAATGGTCGAAAATTGGATTTTCAGATTGCGCTCTATTCGAGTCAATCGCGGTGCCAAAATTAAACGATTTTGATGTATTTTCTTTAATTTATACATACAATAGATGCAATTTTTAATTACGTCTAAAACATCGGGAAAAAATCCCTTCAGATTTTTCCCAAAAGTGAGATTTTTTTTTAGTCGCGTTTGAAATCACCGCGTCTTGTTTTTAGTATGATCATGCACCGCTCTACGTCATTTCTGCCGATCGCCATAATTGTATTTTTTATCTGCGCTATATACGCCCGAATAAATACATGGTAGAAAAAAAAAATGGGTGAGCCGGCTTCCTGGATATTAAAATATATATATTAGCTCGATGCGAGCATTCCACGTATTTGATTTCGTATATTTATATTATAATCACTTTTCAGTTTTCGAAAAGGTTCCATTATCAGGCGTGCCGAGGGGCGTGGTGCGAATTGCCTTCGTGACGGTTATGAATAAATAGTGTGAAAATCTAATCCCGTCTACAGGGTGAACCGTGCTCGAGTGGTATAACATTAAATATGAGATAAATTGATACGTTCCTGTTCGTGTTCTTATTGTGAAGTTGTAATTATTCAGTACACATATTAATTACTACTTTTAAAATTATCAATATTAACTTTGTGGTTAAAATTCATATTTTTTATTTATTATCTTTGTTTTATTAACCACTGAATTGAGTTTAAATACATCTACCGGTTTCGTTCTTCTTCAGGATGTCATAACTAACTAAATTAGAGTTAGGTACTAAATATATTTTTAAAAATAGATTCTGGTAAAGAAACAATAATATATGTTTTTAGTTAGTATTGACATCCTGAAGAAGAACGAAACCGGTTAATGGATTTAAACTCAATTCAGTGGTTAATAATACAAAGATAATAAATAAAAAATATTTTAAATACTAAATGTATTAACTATAAAGATATATCAATTCTATCGAAAAATATTGTTGTTGCGCTACCGTTCCGATCCGGGGAAGGTGCATTACCAACTATGCTACTGCGACAGTAT